>CM060928.1:492791163-502791163 GCA_030765085.1 Allium cepa | reverse complement strand
CGGTTTAGCCGGGAGAGAACCTTGTGTCACATAGCCCATTCCGAATAGTGATACGACGATATGGATTGCATTTGAAGACCGGGTATTTGTGAAAACGATAGGATAACCTATCGATTGTCTCTGCATCGAGTAGCTACGGTATAGAGATTCCCTAAGTGATGGGAAGTTCGATCGGGATTGTGGATACCCGGATTTGCAAGGGCTTCTTCGGAAGTGCCTTCGGTTCTGTTCGAACCCGGAACAGACTTGTATGGTTGTATGTCCGACATTACACTTTGAGATATTAAACTGGTCTCTATCAAATACATTTCTGCTTGGTGGCGGAGAATTTATTCTCTTAGCTTAACACCCTTCTCTGAGACGTACGAGCTCAGAGGTTATGTAGTTGATATTTATCAGTGATATACTCCCAATTTGGTAATGTGGTATGCTAAGTGCTGCTGTGTGTTGATGATCATTTGTTGATCATTTGTTGATCAAAGCATGGCTTTTGTATAAAGCGTAGCTTTGTGGACGAGACTGCATCAGGACCTCACACCCCGGAAATGGTCGAAACAGGAAAGATGCGGCAAGGTTATGAGGGTCGCGCCCTTTAGGGTTTGTCATTCCCTTTTGGAAAAGGGTGGTATCATGGTATGGAGCCCAGATACTTACTCATGTGGATACTGCATATCTATTACTTTGTGATACTTTGTGGTTGTTGGTGTCGAGCGCTCGGATAAAGGTCCCAAAGGACCGGGGAATGGCACGCTCGTGTAGTAGTTACCTAGTTACAGAGGTAACCCGGCCATGTGTTGGCAGAGATCTAACCGTAACGTTAGGTTCTCGGGACGTCCCGCCAGAGGCGATCCCATGTGGCAGTAGGAAGTTCCTTAGCCTCACTGTTTGTTGGAAATCCAATCAAAACAATACGAGCCTTGTACGGTTTTAGTTGTAGAACCTGCCATTTAACATGGCAGCTATAGTAGGCATAATATCATGGTACCTATGCTGGCTATGATTAATATTATACTCTCGAAAGATTTTTCACTATGCATTAATAATAATATCAAAGAAATTTTATCGTATTAAGCATCTTTGACTATCATAAGGGGAAATCTCCCCCAAGTGTGCGATTGCATTGTGTGTGTGCCGGGAGGCCTTATGGTAGTTTCATTTTCCAAAAAGCATTGCGAATTTCAAATTTAAATTCTCCTGTTTATTTTAAAGACCAAATGCTTTTGTTTGGTCATACTAGTCCCACGACTGACCTGGAGTTTATTGTTCCTTTCCTAAATTCTGGGTGCCCAGTATTTTCCCACACGGGCAGTCTAGAGTTGGGGTTTTCAGATAATCAGTAGTAGGTGTAGATTCAATAGCTTTCAGCCCTAGGATATGGCAATCGCAAGTGGACGAGACTTGCTCATCTTAGTGCATCGTTATTGGAAGTTCGAGCTATTTCCGGATTGGTGCCTTGGGGATGGAGATTATCGATACTGGAGTTCTTCCTTGAAGAATATATTGAAGATTTTGTTCCACTGCTAGTGTTATCTTTTTCTTTCTGCTGCTATTATCTTGTATCATTACTCTGATGTATATTGATACTCATTGTATCATTCTGTTGTAGCAGATATTGTATCAAATGTTGTATATTGACTTATGCTATTCATTTCTTCCGCTGTGTTATTTACTTAATGTGTTATAAGCTCCGGCGAACCAGGTTCGACGTTTGGATCTGCGGCATTTGAATACGAGTGTCGTATTCGGTGCCGATTTTCGAAGGTCGAGTCCGGGTTGTTACATTTATCTTTGGAGTATAAGTTTGGATTGCACTCGTACGAGAAGATTCTCTAGAGTTTGGATCAGTTGGGAGAGCTGAAGCAGGAATTGTATTTTGGCAACCATAGGAAGGAGTCTTATCTGTATTGGAGTAGGAGACTCAGTTCAGCTAGGTGTTTGTGCTTGGTCTGAAGCTCGAGTTTCTTGAGAGGTTTCTGCTCATCTTGAAGACTCTTTTTGTGAAGTTGGTTGATATAGATTTGAGATTCAAAGAGCTTTTAGATAGGAGGTCTATGGTAGCAAGGGCAGCTCAGAGGTTGAATGTGTTGTCGAGAAGATCTTTTGGCTCAGCAGTATTCTAGAGGTGGAGTTTGGAAGTAGTTGTGTGGTCCGTTTCTCTGATGGTTCAGAAGTCTTTTGAGATTCTTTTGTCAGTAGATCGAGCAAATGGTGAAGGCTTGTCTTTTTTCTTCTAGAAGCTCAGTTGGGTAAGGTGTTTGTAGTTGAGGTGGACCATCAATTTCTTCTTTTGAAGGGCTTAAGCTGTTCTGTTATGTAAGAGAGAATAGTTTCTTTGGAATCCGAACTAGGTAGTGTCGCAAAAGTGACTTGCAATGGTTCGGAAGTTCTTTTAGTAATATTTGCTTTAGTTTGAGTATTTCTTAAGATGTTGGAGCTATCATAGTGGTTTGAGACTTTCTGGATATTTTTGAGGAAGTTAAAGGAGTTTGTCCGCGATGGAGTTCAGTTTCGATATGGTTCTTGGATTTTCTAGTTATTTGGCCTAGTAGAGAAAGGATTCCAGGAAAAAGAATTTTTGTGAGCAATCAGGATTGATTGGTTCTACTTTTCCGAATGGATTTCTGTTGTAGTATGGGTGACCAAATCAGATAGGTCATTAAGCTTTTATGGAATTTGATGGACAATGTTCTGGATGAGCTGATCAAGTTTGTGTTTGTGTTCATCAGTAGCATTCTCATTTTCTTCAGATCAGAGTTGTGCAGCGGAAGCATGGTGGCAGCTATTCCAGAATAGAAGCAACTCGGATTCATCGAAGGATTTGTATTTTCTTGGATTTAGGGTTTTCTTCAGGAAGTTCTTCCGAGATCTGAAGGCTTGGCTGTCGAGAGCATCTGTTTTGTTTTTCCAAATAGGGGAAGCTAGTTTGAAGTTTATGATGCTTGCATGGTAGATTGGTGTTTTGGATTTCGATGGATTTTGGGAGAATTATCTTGTTGAGTAGAATCAGGAGGTCATCTCATTCTTGATCCAGCTTTGATTTGAGAAGCATCTGTGAAGTTCGGTTGATCAGGAGGGTTGAGGGCAGTCCAGGATCAGCAGAGGTTGTGGTCAAGAGACGAAGAGATTCGGAGTTCGAAGTCGGAGATTTAAATTTTGGATAAGTTTTCTCCGATCATAAGAGCAATGAGATTGGATAAGATGGGAAGCTAGCTCAAGAGTGTATAGGAATCTTTCTATTTTCCCTTGAGGATAAGTGGTTGAGCTATCACTGGTTTAGAACCAGCAGATTATGGAGATTTGGAAGTTGATCGGGCTTGTCTGTGATCCGCTATCCTGTTTAGATTGTAGATCTGGATATATAGGAGTTCTAGATCTGAGTAGAGCAGCTAGTTTTAGATTCTGTAGAGCGAGTAACCCGGTGTTTGTACCTGGGAAACTCAAGAAAATTCTGTCCAGAATTTTGTCTGGATAGTTAAAATGGATTGTTTGAATTGGATGTTATGGTTTCTAGTATGGTTCATAGCATTTGTTCCTATTTAAAATCTGTATGGAATTATTAAATTATCTTTGCTTTTAATTTCGAGGACGAAATTCTTTTAAGGAGGGAGGAATATGATGTCCCGGGATTTTGGCAATACTTATTTAATTAATTTCCATTTATAATTTATTTTAAAATATGCTATATTGATTTAAAATCTAATTTAACCAAATATTATATGTCCAAAACTAATAATTAATCTAATTTAGCAAATGTTATCTTTTCAAAAATTCAATGATAATTTAATTTGAATGTTTATTCTTTCAAATAATAATATATATATATATATATATATATCTGTGTGTGTGTGTAATTAATAATAACTGACCTTTTTAAGTTAATAAAAATAAATCCATTTGTAATGTATATATGTATACATTGTAAAAGGAAATTGGTTCAATTTAAATTTAATAAAAATATTTTCAAATTATAATACATATCTGTTTATATTGTGATTTGGTGTTCTGTTTTAAAATTCAAATAATTTCTGAAACTAATATTTAAAATGTTCTATTTATAATAAATATTTATATTTGGATATTTATTTTAAATAGAAAATAATGGTTTAAACTTAAATAGAAAATATATTTTCAAATTTATAATGTACATATGTTTTTATAGTAATTTGGAAAGTTTTGATTTGATTTAATTTAATAAAAATGTTTTCCAAAAGCTATTTAAAATTTATATTTATTTATAAAACACTTAAAGGAAGATTTATTTTTATTAAAAAGGATAATAGCTTGAAATATAGTACATTGTTATAAAATTTTAAATTGTTTTCTTAAAATTGATTTTTAGAAACAAATTTAGATTTTTAAATATAATATCAAAATAGCTATAATAAATTTAATTTAAACTTTAAAATAAAATTTAAATGAATGTTTCTTCTTTTGAACTTATTTGTAGAAAAGTGAGTTTTAAAATAATTATAAATTTAACACAAAGTTAAATATATTTCATAAGTTATATGTTTATAACATGAGTATTAAGTTAGTATGGTAATTAAGGTTCAATTTATTTATAAACAAATAATTAAGGTTTAATTTATTTATAAAAAGTAATTAATATAATAAATCACCTCTTTGTAACACATGGCATCATAATAATTTATGAAAGCACACCTGTCTATAAAATAATAAAAGAGCTTTACATTTGTTAATACATGGATTCATTCTTGTAACAAGTGGCAAATCTTTATTTTAAAAGAAAGTTTTGTTTTTATTAAAAGTTCAAAAGAAAAGATTAGTTTTTGTTTCTTCAGCTAAGAACTTCTGTAAATTCTCTCCAACTAAAATAAAAATAAGAAGGCAATCAAATGCAAGATCATTCAAGCTGAAACCAAAGAGAATTCAAATACAAACTTCAAACTGAAATCCAGAAAAAAACAGAAATCAAATCTGTAATCCTGATCTAAATTGCAACCTGAAAAAAAATGGCTTCAAGCAACTAGAAAACATGCAAAAGCAAGATTCAATCAACAGCAAGTTAAAATGCAGATGCAAATTCAAATTTCCAGAAAATAAAATGCAGTGTCCTCTGCTTTTGCTCTTGTGAGTAAATTTCTTTTAAATAAAACAGTTTTCAATCCTTCATTTGTTGATCTGTGAAATATTTAAATGTGTATCTATGTTTGCATGTTGAATCCGACGATGTTAAATACTTATATATGTATATATAAATTACTTCTAAAGAAAATATTATAAAACCAATTATAATACAAAAAAAATTCTTATACATGTATTTTTAAATCTAAAACATTTATCGTTTTTGTTTAAGAGATATAAATTAAAATTACAAATATCCTTTGAAAAGTATTATATTAAATTATACTCTCCAAATTACAATTTATATATATGTATATATATATATATATATTAAAATTTGAAAGTTCTTTTATTAAATTCAAACCAAACTTCACTATATACAAATATGCATACATTTCAAGTAGAAAATATTTTAACATAAAATTTGAGAATTATTATATTAAATTTCAAAACAACTTCAAATAATAACATATACTTACATATATATTACAATTTGAAAGTACATCTTTTATTTAGATTTTCTTATTCACAATACATATACCAAATATATATATTATAAATAGAATATAATTTTATTAGCTTTTAAAGATAATTCTTGCCAATTTTAAATTGTTAGAAAGGATATTGACCAATATTGCCAGATTAAAATTTTATTAACCTTTAAAAGATTAAATTTACCAATTTAAATTAAAATTATAAAGGAAAATTATCAAATCAATTTAATTATTAATACAGATTATTAAATTGATATTGCCTAAAATTCCGAGTCATCACATTCCTTCCCCCTTAAAAGAATTTCATCCCCTAAATTTAAAAGCAAAGATAATTTAATAATCCAGCAAAGATTTCAATTCCAAACTGCAAAGCATACCTATCATCCAGTTTCTAACAACCATAGCAACCAATCAAACAAACAAACCTAACTAACTATCCTGATACAAATCAGGATAGATCTTCATAACACCATCTAGAGTTTCCTAAGTATAAATTAATGGGAGACTCGCTCTACGGAAGCTAAATTAACTATACCACTATAATCCAGAGCTCCTCTCTTCTCTAGATCCACCAATCTGAGCAGAACATCAGACTATACTCAAGTCTAGCACAACTTCCAAATCCAACCGAACTGCTGATTTTGCAATCAACGATGAATCATACACGTACTCCCTCAGAGATACGTGAAATATAATGAATCCCAGTCATGGCAATTCAATCCAATAGACAAAAGAACTTATCCTATCAAGAACACAGATAAGAAATCCCAAATACCTCAGAACTAGCCATCCAATCTTACCCAATCATACTGTTCTCTTAACCCGAGAAACCTTAACAACAATGAAGTCTCCAACTTCGAATTCCAAACTCATCCACCTTATCCACACAATCTTCAGACGATCCTGGACTGCCAATCTTCATCCTGATCATCTCAACCTATGCTGATGCTTCCAGAAACAACTAGACCAAAACAAACCAGGTTTTTGGATCCTACTCAACAAAATGGTCTTCCAAGATCCGTCGAAATCCAGAACACAAGCTCTACTTCCCAAGCATCAAAAGAATGAACTTACTTCCTTCCTCGTACAACTGCTATCTCGCTTCCGCTGCACAACTCTGATTCTGGAATAAATGAGAATGCTAATAAGGAACATAAGCACAAACTTATCCAATATATCCCAAAGACACAGTTTATCCTATCCATAAAATCTTAGTGACCCATTTGACTCGGTCACACAACGTTATAGCAGAATCAATACTTGAAAACTAGATCTGACCAATCCATTTCCAAAAACTCCTGAGTTGCTACACCAACTCTCCTTTCTCCAAGAACCATCCTACTACCAGGCTAACCACCAGTATCGCTTCTGGAACCAAATCAATATGGAACTCAACTCCAGATGCAGATAAACTTCTGATTACTTCAGTAGCTCCTACTTCCATATGAGAACCCTCATTGTCAAACAAAAGATTCCCCAAGATGAATTCCCAAACTAATCGCAAGTCATTTTTCGATCCTACCTAGTTCGGATTCCAAAGAAACTGTTCTCTCTTTACCAACTAGAACAGCCTTAAGCTTTTCCAAACCAGGCTAACCCTTCAAGAAAGCATTCACCATTTGGCCGGACTGCTGATAGAAGAAACACTAAGATTCTTGAACCATCGAAGAAATGGGCCACACTGCTGCTTCCAAATTCTACCTCGATGATACTGCAAAGCCAAAAGACCTTCTTGTCGGCACACAAATACCTCCGAGCTGAAACTGCTACCACAGTTAACCAAAGACTTCTAATCCAAAGGCTCTCGAACCCCAAAACCATTAACTAACTGCACACATGACTCCTCAAGATGGGCAGACATCTTCTCAAGAAACTCGGGATCTAAATCAAGCATCAACAAATCACTCTCCTTAAGGGGTGACAATGAGACCATGCCAAAACGAAGCAACTTATAGACCTTAGTCTCACATTCCAAAACAGCCAACCTCCTTGCTAGAGATCCAGATAACTTCTACACAGACGAGTCTTCCTTGCGGCAGGTAAAGACTGCTCCTCAACCACTTCTAAAACTGCTTCAAGAGAAGACATCTTCGAAAATACCCATGGATACACTAAGATTCTTGAACCATCGAAGAAACGGGCCACACTGCTGCTTCCAAATTCTACCTCAATGATACTGCAAAGCCAAAAGACCTTCTTGTTGGCACACAAATACCTCCGAGCTGAAACTGCTACCACAGTTAACCAAAAACTTCTAATCCAAAGGCTCTCGAACCCCAAAACCATTAACTAACTGCACACATGACTCCTCAAGATGGGCAGACATCTTCTCAAGAAACTCGGGATCTAAATCAAGCATCAACAACTCACTCTCCTTAAGGGGTGACAATGAGACCATGCCAAAACGAAGCAACTTATAGACCTTAGTCTCACATTCCAAAACAGCCAACCTCCTTGCTAGAGATCCAGATAACTTCTACACAGACGAGTCTTCCCTGCGGCAGGTAAAGACCGCTCCTCAACCACTTCTAAAACTGCTTCAAGAGAAAACATCTTCGAAAATACCCATGGATACTGCATCTCACCACGCAGCTCTCAAGATTCCATCACTTGCTTCTTCACTTCCGACAGATCCAAACTTTATAAAATCTGCTCACCTGAACGCAACCAAACTTATACTTCTAAGATGGACTCCGAATCTTTAAAAAGATTTCCTTCGAAGATCAGAGAAATCCTTACTCCAAGCTGCAAAGCTCACTCGAGACGGTATTAGGTCTACAGTCTCGACAAATATACTTCCAAGCTCAACATATGGACCTCTTCCATTAGTGGTGGTTGTGTTACAAATACAACACTGCTCCATCTACCTCTAAAACTCATGTTGGAAAACCCGAACAGGTAACCCAACAAATCAGGTAGATATACAAATATATAGTTATATTAAAAATTACAAGTACGCTGTCTCGAGAAAGATAGAAATCACTCTATAGCCTAGGTATTCACTCAACCTGGCGCCCTGGTACCAACTGTCAGGACCCGTCTTTCTATCACCAGAAAGACGCATCATGAATTAAGAAAGAAGGGGATAGAAAAAGAAAAGATAGAAAAGAAGAAACTCAACAATAATAGATTCTCACAGTGGAACGAATGAAATATAATATATTACATAAAATATTACATAGTATCATATACATCAGAGTTACACAACCTATACAACACATATTAGACAGTTATAAACATCTGTTTATCATACAACTCAAGTACATCAATACAATATAGACATAACACCAACACAGCGGAACCATAATATATCTACACACGGAAGCCTCCTGCTCCAAATCTTCTCCAGAATTCGTCAAGATAACCTAAATCCCTCGACTACTCATACATAATATGAGTACCCAAGAGTTTAATAAAACATAAAATAAAAACTTGGGCCAGACAGGGGTCTGGTGTGAGTAAACGGTTTAAAATTGCTTAACTTTAGAAAATCCTTTGAAAAGAAAGGTATCACGTATGACTTCCCACACATAAACATGAAAGTTTTTACCTTATGCTAACCAAAAAATTTGATAGGAAATCCAGTGATATTATAATAGTGTCTAGGGTTTTCAAGTAAATAAGAAATAGCTAAAATTGTTACATGATTAAATTCCAGCTACTAGCCACAAAAGTGGGTAATACAATCAAAACCGTAAGGGCACGTAGGAAGAATGGGTTTCCATCAATGGCAGGGCTACTAGGGTATCGCCCGTCACAGTATGGGGCCTAGATCACCGTACCAAGGATCCACCCTAAATCCCATGCAACACAAGGCCGGAACCATCCCTTACTGGACAGTCCCGAACAAGACCACCCCGTGGTTGGCGCGACCAACCGCACACACTAAGCCGAAAAAGAAAGGGACCTCTAGACAGGGGTAAATCTCATCATACTTGGGCATGACCCACTTAACCTTGCTGCACCTCCCCTATTTTAGCCATTCCCGGTGATGAGGCTTGAGGCTGTGATTACCTTTATAGAACACATCTAACTTAAAATGCTCATCGTCCACCTGACGATGTTCTGAAAGTATTCAATCCGTACAAGTTTGTTCCGGGTTCGAACGAAACCGAAGGCACTATCTCGTTACACTCATTTTGGAATCACTCTCAGAGTTAACGACCATAGCCCTTGCACTCTGAATTTCCATCTCGAATCTGAAAGTACTATTCCCGTTAACTCATTTTGGAATCACCTTCAGAGTTTTTAACGATGAATAGTTCTTACACCTCGAGTCTTCATCTTGAATTCCACTTGGATTCACGACCTAACGTTTAATTTGGATCGATGTGGTTTCCGGGTATCCAAATATGGAAATCCGATCACGGTCTCACTGAAATCCAAACGCCATTTTAATGTCCAAGTTGTTTAAAGGTTTAAACAATTAAACTTATATTCAGAATAACATAACAGATAGATGAATCACATTATCACAATAGATAATTCAAATTATCCAATCATCTTACAAGCAACATATATCCCATATCAAAGACATCACATCCAAATCATCCAATATCATTCAATCATCCAATATCAATCATCCAATATGAATCAATCATCTATAAGCAGGTTTGATTCTCTCTTAATCGATTGGATTACCTTAACCCTGCTTATTTAACATTAATTAATTACAAATTAATTAATTAATCACCTCTTAATGATTTTTCCTTAATTAATCTCTCTGGATTAATTATCCTTTAATTACGTTCAAGTAATTAACCTTTAATTAATTACATAAATTAATTATCCTTAACCACATACAGTAATTAACCTTTAATTACTTCATGAATTACATTAATTAATGATTCTCCATTCACTTCTATTAGTTAACTAAAATTAATTACATTAATCCTTAATTAATTACATTAATCCTTAATTAATTACAATTAATTAATCACACTTTAATTAATCACTTTAATTAATCAACCTTAATTAATTCCATTACTTATATTACTTAATGATCCTTATTCATTAATTAACCCCTTTAATTAATTAAATAATTAATTTGTAATTAACCACCTCATTAATTAGTCTTAATCAATCATAAACAGAAATCAACAACTAGTAATTACTTATCTTAGTTAATTAACTCACTAATTAATTATATTAATCCTTGATTAATTAAACTAATTAATTAATCTTTAATTACTTCATTATGTAATTATTAATTATTTACATTAATTAATAATCCTTAATTAATTAATTTATTAATTAACTACATTTTTAATTAATTACATTTAGTAATTAATCTTAAATTAATCACATTCACTAATTAAGTAATCACGTTAATTAATTAACTAAATTAACTAAGTAATTAACCATTAATTACTTCCATAAGTAATTATCCTCTAATTACTTTCATTAGTTGTTTACTCTCTTAATTAATTATCTTAACAAGTAATTAATCCCACCATTAATTAGCCTTAATTCTTTAATTAATTAACTTTCAAATCAATTATACTGATTAATCCTTTAATTAATAATATCGAGTGGTTATCCCTTAATCACTTTCACTCAATTACTTCCATAAGTAATTTTTCACTAATTACTTCCATAAGTAATTTCTCTTTTTAATTACATTTAGTAATTACACATTAATTACTTCATTAAGTAATTTTACTCAATTAATTAGAAAGTGATTATCTTAAATTAATTAGACTAATTAATTAACCCAAAATTAATTACATTAATTTATTATCCAATTAACAAATCACTTACTTCCTAATTAATTCATTAATTATCCACTAATTACTTCATTAAGTAATTATTCTTAATTACAAATAGTAATTAAGATTTAATTTAATTCATTTATTAATTATCCTTAATTAAGTTCAACCTTTAAAGATAGATTTTTCATTTAAATTACATATTAATTTCTATCATTAGACTTCATTTAAACCTTTTAGAAATAATTATAAATATGAATAAAATTTTACTTTTAAACAAAACAATTTAAACCCTTAACTTTCTAATACACTTAAAATCTTTGAAAATCCTTTTTGAACATCTTTAATTAAATTAAACAAATTTTCATCTTTGAAAACTTAATTTCATATCCTTTAAACTTATTCATTTAAATATATTTTAAAATCAATTAAAACACTTCTTTATAATTTCTTTGGATATAACCTTTAACTTAAAACATTATAATTCCTTTTAAAATCAACTACTTTAAACATTACAAATCTTGAAACATATTAATTTTAAGCATTCTCAAAATCTTGATTTTTCATTTATTCTGAAAAAAATCTTGTTTTACAATTTAAAACTTGATTTCTTTTATAAAGTTGCCTTTACTTAAGCTTGATTTTCCGTTCAAAGTTTGTTTTACTTACCCATATTAACATATCATTACCCGAGTCAAACCTTAACTAAACTCGAGCCTACCCCAAGACAACCACCACTCAAACTGCTTCGAGACATCACGAGAAAAAACGTAGGAAACCCCGAGTCAAATCCTTCATTGCCAAACAGATCACTTAGCCTGTCACCAAAACGTGCACGTGCATGTGCACCAGCTACTCCGACCACCGGAGGTCATCGCGGCTACCTTCGACATCCATACGAACCCATGCGACCACAAACGAGCATCCAGATCGGCTATCACGCAATCCAATCAAAATTTGAATGCTCAGGTCCAATGTCTGAAGCCAACCTCATCAGAAATATAATCATCGCCGACGCGCCAAAGCTTGATGCACCACGCCATCCTCACCCCAGCATCGCCTCGTCGCTATGCTTCCAAATTCCCTCATGCAATCAACTCCGATGATCGATAGATGCCGCACGAAACTCGCAAAACACCTCGTCCAGACAAGACAGCGAACCCTAGTTCGCCAAATCACGACCACCACAGCCAACATTAACACGCCTCGCCAATTTTCCCGAGATCCCCATGCCTCGTACCTTCTCCAGACCCAACATCAACCCTCCAATCATCGTCGATTTCCGTGAATTGGCAATAACCTAAAAACTCCTCATCTCTGATTTCTCAAAAATCATTCCACTGAAAATTATGAAATACTTATCAAAATTCGTGATTTTCAATCACGAATCCATTCCTATAATTCGAATTAGAAATTAAGATAGTTAATTTTAACATATCTAAGTATTTCCACTGTAATTCCCATTTTTAAACTTATTTACTGAAATTAAAATCCTGAAATTATTTTAAAAACCATCATCATCCATTAACAAACAACTTTTATTTGAATTTCGAAGTCTAATATTGATTTGATTTAGAGCTTTGAATTTCCAAAAGCAAAACAATGACTCCGAAACCACAGAGGACAGGGTCATCATATATAAACAGACATGCTCACAGTTCCCGTATATATATATATCAATCCAACATAAACAAACTGAAAAAACTTTCATGCAAAACTAACATCATCACAGATCATCACATGCATTGTATATAATTACAAACTAATCTGTTTTAAAAAAACAGTTTACTCACCAGGCATGTATAAACAGAGAGCAGAGGACATGTTCTTGTTTCCTGGAATTCCACATTTGAATTTTTGCTTAGCTATTGAAGTTGAATTCTTTGCATGCCTATAAATCTTTGATTTAAATGCTGAAACTTGCTGTTAAACTTGATTTAGTTGCTTGATCTTCTATTTGTTTGTTGATTTGAATTCCAGGTTTCAGCTTTGCAAATGTTTTGAGAATTGTTACAGGCTTTGAAATTTAATTTGAGGATTTTTATTAAATTTTGGCAAAATGTATACAGGTTTAATTTTTTTTGTTTTGAAAATTTCTTTTTCCAGATTTGAAAATGGTTTACAGGATTTGGAAAATTTGAAATGGGTGAATTTTTTTTACAAGATTTTAGTTTGAAATTCCTTTTGCTTCAGCTGAGAATAGGAAAAAGAATTTGAAGAAGAATGTATGCTTTTATGAACTAAATTATGGGAAATCAAAGAAAATAAAAATTTAAGAGATGACACTTGTTTTTAAAAGTTACATTTGTCACTTATATTACTTAATTTCCCTACACATGTTACTAACATGTGTTAATATGTTTACACATGTTCCTAAGTATTTTTAAATAAATTTTCATTTAATTTAGATGTTAATATAAAGCTTACATACTTAATTTACTTAATTAATAAATACTTATATATGTATATATAAATTACTTTTGAAGAAAGTATTATAAAACCAATTATAATACAAATAAATTCTTATACATGTATTTTTAAATCTAAAACATTTATCTTTATTGTTTAAGAGATATAAATTAAAATTCCAAATATCTTTTCAAAAGTATTGTATTAAATTATACTCTCCAAATTACAATTTATATATATATATATATATATATATATATATATATATTAAAAATTGAAAGTTCTTTTATTAAATTCAAACCAAACTTCACTACATAAAAATATGCATACATTTCAAGTAGAAAATATTTTAACATAAAATTTGAGAATTATTATATTAATTTTCAAAACAACTTCAAATTATAACATATACTTACATATATATTACAATTTGAAAATACATCTTTTATTTAAAACAAAAGATTTTCTTATTCACAATATATATACCAAATATATGTATTATAAATAGAATATAATTTTATTAGTTTTGAAAGATAATGCTTTCCAATTTTAAATTGTTAGATAGGATATTGACCAATATTGCCAGATTAAATATTTATTAACCTTTAAAAGATTAAATTTACCAATTTAAATTAAAATTATAGAGGAAAATTATCAAATCAATTTAATTATTAATATAGATTATTAAATTAATATTGTCTAAAATTCCAGGTCGTCACATATTCTAGAATTTTTAAGTTAGTATTTAGAGGGGAATCAGGAGTTGAACTGGAAATGGGTTTTGTGCATTTTCTGGTGATCAACAATGAAAGGAGGGTCGATTTTTGGCTGGGGGATAGCTGAAGAGGTGGCGGTCATAGGAAAAAATGTTGAGTTGATTTTTAGGGCTGCAAGGTGACGAGGAGGAGAGGTTTTAGGGTTTTGATAGATGATGGAGGATCGGTGTTTGCAACAGAATTGGGGAGAAGTAATGGCGACCGAGTTTGACGATTTTAGGCAGGAAGGCAGAGCAATGTGTGGGATTTCGTTTGTGATAGGCAGCATGCAAAGCAGTGGATGGTCGTCGCTACGGCATGTCGATATGTAGGAATGGGTTGACTATCTGGGTTATAGAAATTTTAGGAGCTGATCAAATTTTCGATCGAGATGTCTGCTGGCTTCGGCGATGAGACGTTTTGGAATGGGTAGAAATTTGTAACTCGATTGTGGTGTCATGTCGATGGGTTGGTTGGGGGTGATGGTGTATATGTGCACAGCATGCATGAAGGCGGTCTGATCGGGGGTCGAGTTTGATCTGGATATGATTGGTTCGTGGGCTCCAGTGTTCGACCGTGAGTGTTGTTTGAATTGATCGGAGATAGATCTCCTCTGATTAATATCATCGGTTCTGGGTATTTTTGGATGATCATCTGAAGGAAGAAAGTATTGAGGGGGAGAAGGAATAGTTTTCGGGTTTGCTCCACTGATGTTTTGGGTTTCGGCCCGTGTGCCATTCACTGTATTTTTGGTTCGGTTTGTTTATGTTTTGGGCAGTGGGCTTTGGGCCGATGGGTTTTGCTTTTTTTAAAAACAAGTTTCAAAGTTTATAATTTTAAGTTAAATTTGTTAAAATTTTTGTATCTTATGATAATTATTTAATGTAATTAATGTAAGATTAATTAAATTAAGAAGCACTTAAAGAGAAATTTAACTAATTAATAATTAAGGATTAATTAATTTTAAATTAAGGGTTAAATTTATTAATTAGAGATTAATTAATTGAGGATTAAGAATTAATTAATTAAGTAAGTAAGATTAATTGATTTATAATTAGATATTAATTAATTAATTAAAGTTGATTAAGTTGTAATTAAGCATTAATTTATTAAGTAATTAGAGATTAATCAATTGGTAATTAAGGATTAATTGATTAATAATTAGAAATTAATTATTTAAATGATAATTAATTAATTAAAGGATTAATTTGTTGAGGGTTAATTAATTAATGATTTAAGGATAATTAATTAATAATTAAAGGTTAATTAATTGAGGATAATTAACCACTGGGATAATTACTAAATGTAGTAATTATGGATAATTGATTTAGATTGATAATTTAAGAATGGTGTAATTAATATTAATTAAGCTGGGTTAGATAATTAATTTATTTGGTTTAAATTAATTGCATGATTAATTACCTTTGCTTATAGATGATTGAATGATACTGAATGCCTTGGATTATTGATATCTCTGATATGTGAATTGTGATGTTATGTGAGGCATAATGTAGTTATCTATCAATGATAAATTATTGTGTAAAAGTTGGCATCCTGAATTTAAAATTGAATTGTATTTCATTTGAATAACTTAGGTTAAGATGACATGGAACTTGAAGAGACTGGGGTCGGTTGTCAGTAAATACCCGAAACCACTTCGATTTGAAATCTTCTATAATTCTTTATAGATTTGATATGTGTAATCAATAGGCTGGAATGCAACAATTTAAGTAAACTGGACTTTTGAAACTAAGTAAGGGTACTTAGAGGTTGATTTATGGAATAAGTGTTTACTAAAACAAGTTAAGAACTTGTAGTAAAGTACGAGTTACCCCGGGTTTTAAGTAAGTTTTATGCATTAGTATTTCTTGTTAGATGGGTTTACTCACGCTGGTTTCCAGCCTGACCCGGGTGTTACTTTGATGTGACGCTCGGGTCAGACCGAGTATTACAACTTTACAAGTAAGGATGTTCTGGAGCATAAGAGACGAGCTGGATGGCAGGAACGTATAGATTGTATTCTGCTATGATATATAATTATTTATTTGGGACAAGTTATTTTAACTATTCAGTGATTGTGAAATGTTGTAACTCTGATGTATTAATGTAAATTAATTGATACATTTTTCCTTGTATAACTGTTATTTTATTTGATATTTTATTTTGATCCGTTGTGAATGTGAGATTTTGTGTTTCTTTTCTGTTTCTTCTTCTATCTCTTTTCTTCTTACCCTAACTATCTGAAATTTTCGGGATCGAAAATTTCGGGTCATTACATTTGGTATCAGAGCTGAAGGTCAAGAGAGAACCTTGGCTCTGGTGGGTTTACTCATCAAGAACAGGGTCAGTGTTACCCTAGAATGAGTTGAGTGTGTGTGTGTGTGTATGAGAGCGTACTTGTTATTTTCTTATATAAAGGTTTTGAAAATGGTTTTAATGAATGATTTTTTTATAAAAGCTTATCTTTTGTATATAAAGCAATAATTCGTTGTTGGATATTGAAACTGGATAAGAATTAAGTGATATATATATATATATATATATATATATATATATATATATATATATCCAAATAGGAATTGGATAAAATGAACTATACAAATAAGATGAATTAGAATTGGTTTCAAACCATAAAATAGAATGGTTATTATGTTTAATAATGGGATGATTGTTTTCCAATAAACAATAAAATGGTTTAAGGAAGTAACCATTAGATGAGAATAACTTGTAAATTAGAAAGGATGTAAATTGAGAAGTTTTGAATTCTAAGTCTAGAGCATTTGAAATTGTTTTCAAAATGTTAAGAGAAATAATAAATAGTATTATTCAGAATATTTTGAATGTGATCTTATTTTAAAATAAGAAGTTGTTTGAAAACTTTAAAAGAATTTGTTTTGAATTAAAACTAATGGTGGTTTAAATTTTAAAATTTGGCTTGGTGGGTTAAGAAGTAAATATGTATATATGTGTGGATATACATAATATCAAAGATGATTTGAAATAAACTCTAAAGTGACGAGTTTTGATTTTCCCTGAAGTGTGATGTAAAAACCCAAAATAAAATAAGTTCTTGAACTTTTAAGTGATAGAAATTTGAAATGGAGAATTCAAATTTCGTGTGGGATTAATGGGATTAAATTGAATTTAACTTAGAAGAAGTTAAATAAGTTTGAATGAACAACCTAATTTGGAAATTTCATAATGAAATTGAGATTTAACTTGGGAAGTTAAATGGGTTGATTTGGAAAGGAGTTATGTGGGATCTCAAAGGGGTTTGAGTTCTAGGAATGGGTAATAGATGCTATTGGTGGATGTTTTAAGTAATTGGATGTTTATTTAATTCGACTTATCCTAGTATCATCCTGCTGTTATTAATAATCTATGAAATTATGAATTGGATTATTTGAATAAATTTAGAAAATGATTGAGGAAATATATATCCATTGTAGAAATTAAATGGAAGTAAAACTTTAATTTGAAATTATTTAAGTAATTTTTGTTTTGAAAGTAAAAATTGAACTTGTGAAAGAGAAAGCACTTTGAACTTAACTTTGGATGTTTAAAGGGTAACTTAAAAATTTAAATTGTTAAGAATTGGTTTCAAAGCTGGAAGATAAAATTGGTAATAAATTTAATTTTAAAGATAAAATTGTTTTGGACTCTTATTTGAACTTAGAAATAAGTTAAGTAAAGGTGATTTAAATTGGAATATGTGAAATTTGGACTCAGAATTAATTGTTTAAAGACTTTAAAAGTAAAGGTTAATTTGATTTAAGGAAATTAAATCAGCAATTGAAAATTTAACTCGAATTTATATAATTCGAGATGGTTTAAAGTGAAACAAAATTTGAAATTAGTCCAAATTGAAATTTGATGTGAATGAGTAAATTCAAATGGAATTTGATTTTAATTTAAAAAGAAATCAAGGATTATTCAAATTGAATTGGGATTGAATAAATTCAGTGGGTTGGAAAGTGATTGAAAATGGAGATTGGAATTGAAATTAATTCAAACTGGAACTGAAATGAACTGAAATTGAAATCGGTTCAATTTGAAATCTATTTGAATTAATTGAGATTGAAATCGAAGTTGAATAAAGTTTAAATTTGGAATGGAAATTTAAGTTATTTAAAATTGAATTGATTGGAATGAAGGTTGGGTAGTGGAACGGTTTGGCTCTGAAACTATTTTCAAACAAATTATTTTAATATAAGCTTTCTCAAATTTATTTTTCCAAGCTATTTACTATATACAACCTTTCTTTTTAAAGCCAAACTATTTTATACTTATTTTAACAATTATTTTTGAAACTATTTAATAATTTTACAATTGTTTTATAAACTGATTTCTATTTTATAACTATCTTATAACTAATTACTATTTTACAACTATTTTGCAATTATCTAACTACTTTATAACTATTTGACTATTTTCCAACTATTTTACAGTTACTTAACTATTTTATAATTATTTTACAATTAATAATTATTTTTCATCTACTTTAACTTTTCAAATTTATTTTCTAATTTTATGATGGTCAGAGTGCAAATAGTTTATGATTAAATACCCAATTGAGATAAGAATTGAGGTAATAATCCAAACGGGATTGAAGCAACTGTGAATAAGTGAATGTAAATCTAGATGAATGTGAATAGAAAGGAGAAATTGATTTAGCTAATAATCAATGGAGATAAATATGTAGGATGTACGTATATTATTCTATTCGCATAATGGTTTGATCCAGATTCGAGCACAGAATTTCGAGATAGTACATCGATCCGAGTTGGGATTTTTCACTTGATTTTTGATGGCGAACCTAGATATGGATTGTTGATTGATTTTGGATATTCTATATCATAATTATGGCTATGTAAGGAGAATGACGGTTTCTGATCAAGAAAGCAGATCTGAGTCCGCATTAGGAAGTCGGGTGGACGATACTAGTTCGGAATTGAAATTGTGTGATCGAGTGAGCGATCAGATTGATATAGCGTACGGATGATATGTGTACATCATATGGGTTTGAATGAAATTGACATTGAAAATTGGTAGATAAGAAATGTAAAATGATTTTTGGAATGCAAAGAATATTTTGTGAGATGTATGATGAAATAAAGTGGAAATTGGATATTTCTATGGTAGAAATTTATTTTATGGAAGTAAGTAATATGGTAAGTGACTTTATAGAGTAATCAAGCTTGAATATTGTTTTTGCATAAACAAAGTTATGTATATATAATTGATAAACTCCCCTTGTTGAATCTATAGCCAGAATAAAAAGGGTTTTTGAAAATATTTGAAGTATAAAAAGGGAATTTATACAAATATGAAGTGATCCAAAGATTTTAAAAGTTATACATACATACACATACATACATACATACATACATACATACATACATACATACATATATATATGAAGGATCTTATGAGAATGATTTTGAGAAAAGGTTTTGAAACGTATGGATTTTGGAAAGGCTATTGATTTTCTGGATAAAATCAATATTGGAATTTGGAAAGCCTAGTTGAGAATTATCGATTTTGGGATAATCGATTTTGAGAAAAGGAGATTTATGGGATTCATACTAGGTGTATGATTTGGAAGATACTATATGTGTATAGTATAAAGTGTTTTGAAAATGGCTCTGGCAAAAAAGGCGCTCTCTTGAAATGAACTTCTCAGGAGTACCATAGGTTGTTACTGCCTTCAGTCTCAAAAGGAGGAGGCTCTAAAGTGGATCTTGTGAGGAAGTTCGGACAAACTGAAGTTCCTGAGGATTATTTGGTAGCAAAAGTCGAGGGCGCTGATGCCTACATAGGCATTTGGATTATGCTGTGATGATAGTGTAACTCGTTGTCGCTGCGATCTACTATGGACCATAGCGGAAATCGCGTGGAGGTGAGTGTCAACGGTCTACGTTTGATTTTGCCAGAAAGGCAACATAACATCAGTAGACTACGATCTATAGTCGACTGAAGTGGAGAAGTTTCATTTTTTTGGTAGCAGACTTCGAGGGCGCTGATGCCTACAGTTATATGGGTTTTTGCTGTGACAGTAACGTAGCCCCAGATGTAACTGCAATTTGTCGCGGGTTCCATGGCGTGATCGAGGGGCATGGAGTGCATACACTTATCTATGGATTTTGCCGAGCCACGTAACCGTCGGGTTAACTACGGCCGTGGATGGGGGTGATGATTTCCAGAGCGTTCTCACCAAAAGATGTTCCCTCTATTTTCTAAAATGTTTTCTATATTTTCAATAAAATTATTTTCCAAATATTTTCATTGGGTGTTGAAAATGGGTTTACCAAGTAATTAAAGATTTTCAGTCCTACGCCTGATCAATGTATGATCGAATTTCTGTGAGAACGAGGATGGACTTGTTGAAACATCGAGTTATAAAAGTATTTTTATAAAAACTATTTTTGTAATATTATATAGATTTTTAAAGTGTTTTTAAAATGATCAAAGAAAATTTATCTGATTTTAAGTATTAAATAAATTCTGGCTTCGTTCCTTTTCGAGGACGAGAAGATTCAAAGGGGGAGGAATGTGATAATCTAGATTTTTAGACATCTGATAAGTGGATAATTTACTAGTTTATTCAGTTGAGCAGATAAAATTCTAATATCTGGAAATATAAATAAATTTGAAATTATAATAAATATAGAAATATAAAAATATCTAGAAATAATAAATTTTACAGTAAATTAACATATATGTTAATAGATATATGCAAAGCTCTATAAAGTTAGGATTTATAAATTTACAAGTATATGAGAGTGTGTGTGTGTATATTGTGATTTGAAGCATGGGTTTAAATCCAATGTAATAAATTTTCAAAAGTTATTTAAAGTTATCTATATGTTTTAAAACTCTAAAGATAAATATTGATTTATTTAAAAGTAGGTTAGTTAAAATAAGATTTAATAAAGGATTTATTTTGCTTTCTTTTAAAATTTACTTAAACTAAAATGGTTAGTAAATATATAAAGAAATGTTTAAAAACATAATTCATAATCTATAAAATATAATAAATAAATAAATAAAGGCTTTAAACATTTGTAAGCCTTACAATACATGAAATTAACATTTGTAACCTAGGTTAGCATGCAAATTAACATGTGGCACTTTTGTTTTCTTTTTAAAATTTGTATGTAAATAATTATCAAAAGAAAAACTAGGCTATAAATTATCTCTACCCTACTCTTTTCTTTCTTTTATATGTTCGTTCTAAAAACAAAACCAAAGTCATGTGAAAATTGAAAGAAAACCAGAGAATAAAATGAAAAAAAAGAAGCAAGATCAATTTCAAAAAAAAACTGAAGCCTGTAAGAAAGCAGATCATCAAGCAAAGCTGTATAGATTCAAATTCAAACTGGATCGAGGCAAATTAGCAGAACATTTCCTATCTCAAAGTTGTTATCAAACAGATCATTCTTAAAGCAATAAAATAACAGATTTCAAAATTTTCAAAAATTTGTTACCTGTCTTCAAACACAGATGAGTAAAAAAATCATTTCATATTGAAGCTTAATCTGCTTTTATGTCTGATGCCTATGAAAATACTTGAGGTTTATTTGTGAATGATGTTTGCATAGATGAAATTTGTTGAAATATATTATATCCCTGTGTATATATATACATGTATGCCTGTGTATGAATAAATCTGCCTCTGTCTTTTCAAAGCAGCTAAATCAAGCTCAAAATTTTATATCTCCTTATATAAATAGATTTATGTTATGAACTTTAAAAGAAAATTGTTTGTATTTATCATATTCAATTTTTAAAAATGGTTTCAAATTATTTATTAAGTAATTATGTCGAAAATGGAAGTTTACAGTGGCAAATCAATTTAAGTCAGAAATTAAAATGGTTAAATTTAAGGTTTTGATCATAAAATCTAATTTGAATTGGAAAATGACGATTTTTAATGGTTATTCCAAAAATTTTAAGTAAGTATTTAGAGGGGAATCAGGAGTTGCACGGGAAATGGGTTTTGTGCATTTTTTGGCGATCGGCGTTGATAGGTGGGTCGATTTTTGACTGAGGGATAACTGAAGAGGTGGCAGTCATAGGAAAAATGGTGAGTTGATTTTTAGGGCAGCAGGGTGACGAGGAGGAGAGGTTTAGGGTTTTGATAGACGATGGAGGATCGGTGTTTGCGACAGAATTGGGGAGAAGTTGTGGCGACCGAGTTCGATGATTTTAGGCAGGAAGGCAGAGCAATGTGTGGGATTTCATTCATGATATGCGGCATGCGAGGCAGTGGATGGTCATCGCTGAGGCACGTCGATATGTGGGAATGGGTTGACTATTTGGGTTCTGGAAGTTTTGGGAGCTAATCAAATTTTCGATCGAGATGTCAGCTAGCTTCGACGATGAGACGTTTTGGAATAGGTAGAAATTTGTGACTCGACTGTGGTGTTGCGTCGATGGGTTGATCTTGGGAGATGGTGTGTACGTGCACCGCGTGCACGAAGGTGGTTTGATCGGGGATCGAGCTCGATCTGGATGTGATTGGTTCGTGGGCTCCAGTGTTCGACCGTGAGTGTTGTTTGAATTTATCAGAGATAGATCTCCTCTGGTTGATATCATCGATTCCGGGTATTTTTAGATGATCGTCTGAAGGAAGAAAGTTTTGAGGGGAGAAGGAATAGTTTTCGGGTTTGTTCCACTGATGGTTTGGGCTTCGACCCGTGTGCTGTTCACTGTATTTTTGGTTCGGGTTGTTTATGTTTTGGGCTGTGGGCTTCGAGCCAATGGGTTTTGTTTTATTTATTTTAAAAAAAAACAAGTTTCAAAGTTTATAATTTTAAGTTAAATGTGTTAAATTTTTTGTATCATAAGATAATTATTTAATGTAATTAATGTAAGATTAATTAAATTTAGAAGTAATTAAAGAGAAATTTAATTAATTAATAATTAAGGATTAATTAATTTAAAACTAAGGGTTAAGTTAATTAATTAGAGATTAATTAATTGATGATTAAGAATTAATTAATTAAGTAACTAAGATTAATTAATTTATAATTAGGTATTAATTAATTAATTAAAGATTAATTAAGTTTTAATTAAGCATTAATTTATTAAGTAATTAGAGATTAATCAATTGGTAGTTAAGGATTAATTGATTAGTAACTAGAAATTAATTACTTAAATGATAATTACTTAATTAAAGGATTAATTTGTTGAGGGTTAATTAATTAATGATCTAAGGATAATGAATTAATAATTAAAGGTTAATTAATTGAGGATAATTAACCAATGGGTAATTACTAAATGAAGTAATTATAGATAATTGATTTAGACTGATAATTTAAGAATGGTGTAAGTAATATTAATTAAGCTAGGTTAGATAATTAATTTGTTTAGTTTAAATTAATTGCGTGATTAATTAACCTTGCTTATAGATGATTGAACAATATTGAATGCCTTGGATTATTGATATCTCTGATATGTGAATTGAGATGTTATGTGAGGGATAATGTAGTTATCTATCAATGATAAATTACTGTGTAAAAGTTGGCATCCTGAATTTAAAATTGAATTGTATTTCATTTGAATAACTTGGGTTAACATGACATGGAACTCGAAGAGACTGAGGTTGGGTACTAGTAAATACCCGAAACCACTTCGATTTGAAATCTTCTATAATTCTTTATAGATTTGATAAGTGTAATCAATAAGCTGGACTACAATAATTTAAGTAAAGTGGACCTTTGAAACTAAGTAAGGGTACTTAGAGGTTGATTTGTGAAATAAGTGTTGACTAAAACAAGTTAAGAACTTGTAGTAAAGTACAAGTTACCCCAGGTTTTAAGTAAGTTTTATGCATTAGTATTTCTTGTTAGATGGGCTTACTCACGCTAGTTTCTAGCTTGACCCGGGTGTTACTTTGATGTAATGCTCGGGTCAGACCGAGTATTACAACATTTCAGGTAAGGACGTTCTAGAGCATATGAGGCGAGCTGGATGGCAGGAACGTATGGAGTGTATTCTGCTGTGGTATATTGTTATTTATCTAGGACAAGTTATTTTAACTATTCCAGTGATTGTGAAATGTTGTAACTCTGATGTATCAATGTAAATTAACTGATACAGTTTTTCCTTGTATAACTGTTATTTTATTTGATGTTATATTTTGATCCGTTGTGAATTTGAGGTTCTGTTTTTCTTTTATGTTTCTTCTTCTATCTCTTTTCTTCTTTCCCTAACCATATGAAATTTTTGAGATTGAAAATTTCGGGTCGTTACATTTTGAATCCAATTATTATATTAAATTTTCGATTTTAAATTAAACATGTTTCTTTCCCGTACGACCAAACGGTAAATCCAAATGCTATGAAATTTGAAATCCGATGATAATACACTATTATAGAGCAATGGAATTGGTTTCGTTGAATTTTGAGACTGTCCCCCGGAAGGCTATATTAACGCATCGATAAAATCGACGATTTCAAAAATTTGCGAAATCACTTGAAATTCCAATTTTAAAAACTTATTAACTAAATTATAACTCCAATTGAATTTTTATCAACATTAGAGATCGTTTTCAGTTCATGTCCAACTCTAATTCAATTATTTAAATGATTTTCAATTTTTAATTCAACAATTTTATTTATCAAATAAATCGCTATATTTGGAACTTAAGTTTTATTCACTTATTTGATCGATAACTTCATATTAATATTCCATTTACATTTCAAATTCAACATTTAAAATAAATTAGATGTTCAAAATCAACGACTGAAAATTTTGGGTCGTTATAAAATGCAATATAAGACTATGGATGGATATTTGATCCATATACTATCACATATAAATGTTATATGGTGAACGGTTATAGTACGCAATATGTGATACTTCAATGAATATAGTTCATTCGAAATAAGCCAATACACTGTACTATGAGATCGAGTATTCAATTTGATTGATTACATAAAAGGTCATATCTGTGTTAATTGTAGCACAAGACCAAAACTACAAGACAGATCTGAGAAGCCGATCGTTGAAATGTCAGTTTAATTAGTTTATGCAAGAGCAAAATATTTGATGTCCTTTACTGTTAAGGATAATCAAATGTGCTTTTGTAAAGAATTCGTTATGATATTGTAGTAAGGGTTTTCTTTTAAAAGGTTTCACTATTTTGAAAAGAAAATGAACGTATTAGAGTAAATGTGATTTAAGGTATAGTTCGGATGGAGAGAGTGAAGAGTCATTTCTTCTTCATAAAGAAACACAGAAAATGAGAATTATAATAATAATAAAAAATATTTAATATTGGAATAGGAAATATGATTTCTATTCTGAAATGTATTTTAGTATAGAAAATTGTTTTCTATGAGATTTGTTTCTATGGGTTCAAGATAGTTGATCAAAAAACTTTCCATTGTAAATTAGTTGTAATATATGAAATAAAAGAAATCTATATTAAGTGAATATTGGACATCCAAATTTAGTATGCTATTATAGCAATGGTGGAAATAGTGGGAGCATGCCATATAACACTTACCGATTGAGTCAATTTACGACAATTGTTTTCGTAAAACGTACCAAACGTTATTTGTGAAATAATGACTATTTTTCACTATCGACTAAAAGATAGACATAACTATACTTCAATATGAATATTATGAATATTTGTTATAAAATAAAACTGTACTATTTATTTTCATAAAAAAATTGATGCATTGGAAAATACAGAAGTTTCTATAATACAGTTATTCCGGAATTATAAACTAAGCCGTATTCTTGAGAAAATAAATTTGTTATATGATTTTGAGTCATATGTTACTTGTTAATTATATCTCAAACAATAAAGGGCTATGCACCCATTTAGTGGAAGCATCATAAGAGTAGATGAACTCTACAGCTTGATACATATAGATGTAAGCAATCGTAATTCTGTAAATACCAAAATGGTTCCACATACTTTGTTATATTCACCGACGAGTCATCATTGACATGGACATGTGTATTATATACACATGTATTACTATGGTAAACTCATTGAATATAAAACAAAACTAAAAATAATATGTAATATAAATGATTCGATTTGATCGAATGAGTGATTAAATTGGAAAAACTTCCAAAAGTACCTAAAAATGAATAAATATTCAATCTCAAAAGTCACTCCTTCATGTGATACATAGTGATGCATCGATAAACAGTAATCGAACTTTGTTGGAGAATGTATGATTAATTGTGAGTGAAGTTGAGTTAGTTTCTTTATATAAGGTCATGTGTTTAAGAGTCGTACACAAGGTTAATCTTATTTCATCTAAATAATAGTTTACAAAATCATACAAGATAAGGTTTATAAGAAACTCCAACATATCCTAGGTCAAGGTGTTGGTAGGTTGTGCGAGTCGAAAGATTGCACATAATAATTATTCGTAAGGGATCTTGTATGAATCTCCCCAAAAGAATTTTTTGAAGATTGTCATAGATGACGTATTTATTTTCTGAACATAAGTTTTATAAACTAAAACCAAATCAGTCTTATAAATAAAGAAATTCATAAATTTTTTATGAATACCTATTATGTTGCACTGGTAAACAATTGTTGTTTCAAGATATACCAACTTCATTGTAAAAGAATTTCTTTAAGGAATCATTGATAGTTAAATGGAATTGGATATGATCCATAGATAGAACTAATTATATGAGATGAAATGAAATTAACTAACACAGATAAACATATAGCATTAGAATGTCTAATAAGTATTCTCGTACATGGAAGAGAAAATACGAGTTTCTTATTAATGTCGAAAATATATAATCCTCGGTTGTTTAATTAAACCGTTAAGAATGTTGAAACTATATGATATGATGCACAAATCCGAAAGAATTCCAAGTACACTATCAAAATATAGATTTTGGTGGTCGTAACCGAAATGATCTGATCCATCGGCCGAGATTGTGTCTTAATGAGAAAGATTAATGCAATTAGAATTAAATGAGCAATGTTGATAAGAATAATATCACAAATTTCAGTTGTTGAAATTAGCACAATATATTTGATATTCAATATGCTCAAGTTAATTCGGATTTACTCACAAAATTATCACTTAAGACTTAATGTTTTGGTAAATATGTATTGAACAGAAAATTCTAAATAATGATTTAGAATAAGCTGTTTATATATATTAAACAAAAATGTCTCGAAGTCAATGAGAGCGATATTGAGTTTGTGAGTCTTTCGTTATGAACCAAGAAATGATATGAAAGTATCATTTTATAAGCATCAAGATTGAATAAGTATTTCGATAGAAATATCAAATAGTTTGATTTTCATTCAAAGTGCAGAGGAAGTGTGTGTTCATAAGAAAGAACATTAAAAGGTACATTGATATTTTTAATTGTAAGTAAATAACATGTTGTCGATTTTAACGATGTACATGTGTTAAAATTAGCCTTAGTTGTTTCAATACTCAACATTGGATTAAGAAATGATGTCTTTTATAGTAAGTATAAAAGATGTCGGGAATGACCAAATGATATGTAAGGACACCTTATTAAAATGTTTAATACGGAACATGTAAGATTAGTTCCTACATTGGAAAAATGAATTATCATACATGTTACATTGTCTATGATATCATGATTTGTTTATGTATTTGATACATGAAGAACATCTCAAATACAAATTGATATAACTAAATGGTTGTTTGAAGTGTTCTCGTGTATATACGAAATACTAGAGAATTGTTTACACACAAAAACTCCTTATGAATGAGTGTTCGAACTCAAACTTCGTAAGTCATATTGAGTGTAGTATGTGAATAATAAATTCAAGTTAGGAAACTTTAAGTTGGAAATGTTCCCAATAAAAGACTTTGGCCGATGCAATGAAAATGGTAAGTACATCACCTAGAATAGTGCCACAATAAAGGCAATGTATATAAAAATATAAGTGCAAAAATTTATAATTGAGCCAATTCCAAACGTTGAGAATCTCATAACATTTTTATGTGATATCAATGTCGCAATATAGTTCATAACAGAAATTAGAGCTCACTAGAATTTGAGAGATATACTTCGAATTTTTCCACATGATAAAACAGTTTATGGCCATTGGAGAGAGTTGATTGACAGAGCAGATAATTAAAACATAATAGCATACCCGTTCACAAAGGTACTGACCCAGTTGGTTTTGAGAAAACCGATTGGAGAGTTGGAATAAGATTCAATAATTGACACCAAGTGCAAGTGGGAGATGGATAGAGTGATGTGCATGTAAATGTGCATATTTTAACCACCATACTTTTTTTTAAATTAAATAAATGATCATATTGGGTATTTTAACTTGTTTAAACCAAAATTCATATTATTTGAAATTGTCACATATTCATCTTCATCCAGGGGCAAAATGGTCATTTTTGTGCATATATTAATTTGATAATATTTAATTGGAAATTTTTATATTATTTTGTAGGAAATTACACTCAATTACAAGTGGGTTCATGAAGGAATATGCATGCACAAAATAAATACAAAGGAATGAAGATGGAAATAATTCAAAGTGAAGAACATGGAGGACCTCACCTACCCACTACCTAATGTACAAATTAAAGGCTAATGCACATACTAAAAGACATTTAAAGCTTCATGTACATTTAAGTGGGGGATTATTAAAGCTAATGATAACTTGGCCACCACACTTCCTCCAAGGGCATTTTGGGTACTCCCCAAAAATATGCATTAGGGTTTCTAACTTGTATAAATACCCCTTATGTTTCATGTAGCCATCTTCCTCTTGGTTAGTTAGTTTTAGTTTAGAAAATAAATCAAAGTTCTCTTTCTTTCCATGGCTACTTAGCCATTTTATTTCATGTAATTTTCTTTTCTTTTATGCAATGTTAATTCTCTTTTATTTACATGCTTCTTCTCTTCTTATGTAATAGTGTAGATTTACCTTTATGTAATTAGATTAGTTGTCTTTTCCATTAGCTTTCATTTTCCTTTCTTTTTGCTTTCATGTTGCTTTCTACATTTGTTGATCTGATAACAAATATGAGAGCTTAATCCCTACAATTTAGGAGTAATGAAGCTCTCTAGTATGTAGATGCAACATTTTGATGTTTATACTCTCTTTTTGTGCTTTAATGGAAACACTTGAAGTGGTTTAATGATGTTGTTTAGCTTTGAAGTTGATAGTCTATGTTGTTCATAACAAATAGGCTATGCTTAAACAAATATAACAAAAATTGCCTCTTCATCTAAATATGATTATGGAAAAGAAGTGAATGTTGAAATTGAAATTTGATAGCCTATATTTCTAAACAATAGTTAATAGGCTATGCTTAAAATAGATTTTTATTTCAACTTTGTTGTCATATTTCATGAGAGTTAAATGTGTATTAGTGGTTGTGTTATAGTTTGATAGTTTATATTGAGCTAATTAATAGCACAAACATACCATACTTATGATAAGCACATCAACTAATTCACTAATGAAAAGAAAAAAGAGATCATAACTTCATTTTGTTGATTTATATGATCTAGAGAGTGGATTTATCTCTAAATTGTTCCTTTAACTCTCATATTTTTATCATTTTCTTTTGCTAGTTTTTGTTAGTTTCTTACATTTCTAACTATTCACTCTCAACTTCGGTATAATTTGATTGAATAGAATTTTGAAATCATCAATTCCCTATGGATCGACCCGTATTCGCTGCGTGCTACATTCGTACACCGTGCGCTTGCGGTTATTTTTTAATTTCAATTCGTTCGACGATTTTCTAAACCGATAGAATTTCCGTCGACGAACAAGTTTTTGGCGCCGTTGCTGGGGATTTGTTTTGATTTTATTTTCTATTCTTCGGATTATTTTTTTGTTTGATTTTTGTGTGTTTATTTGCAAAATAAAAATAAAAATTTGTGTATGTTTGTTGTGTGATTTTGTTTGTGTGTTCATTGTTATTTCGTTCATTTGCATTTCATATTACAAAAAAAAAATTCATTTCATCTACATTTCAATTTACATTTGCATTTTCATTTTCAATTTACAGTGCTTCTTTCTTTGCAACTCTTTGCTGCACTATTTGCTCTCTGTTTACTGCTGCTATTCCTCCAATTTCACCATCTTTCTACCGCATACATCTACCATTCACCTTCCTCTTTCACTACAAATACCATAAACTTCACCTACAATCATTGTCACTCCTCCTCTACTGTCACTATATACTGCTGCAACTTCAACAGAACCGTTGCATTTCCACCAAACCTGCACTGTGCTTACAACTCCTTCCCACATCCACAACACTACATCTCATACATAACCACCCAAACTACACCATACTGCCATCATCCTCCTTTCCCACAGTCATAAACTTACCATTCACTTCAAACAGTCATAAACTTCTCTGCACCACAGTCGCTACTGTCACCTTCTTTGCAACAGAATCACTACCATATCACGAAACTACCACCAGCAGCATCTTCCACCAACATCACCACATCCCGAACTTCCTTCTAACCCACACTTCCAATGCATCTCTGTGCACTTCACTATCCAGTTGAATCCACTACTACTCCCTGACCAACCATTTCATCTACTTCCATCACTGCTAAACCATTTCCCACCTTATCATTAACCATACGACATACTTCACAACCTACCATTTCATTACTGCCAATCAAATTCCCCAAACTGATTAGCTGCCTCGACAACCCATAGCTTCATCATTCACATCCCTAACAGCCACAGTCATCAAAGCCATAACATTGTTCATTTCACCCATCCACGGCAAACTTCTGAAACATCTCTTATCACCACCTTGGTTCCATTGCCGTGGTTCGTCACCACCTCCTCCCAATAGAAATCAACCAAAAAAAACAAGAACAACAAATCACCTCCTCGAACAACAGTTCAACTCACCTCCAACAACCTCTGACTCATCTTCGACTTTGACAACTCCTCCAATTTTAGTTGACAACCTGCCTTCGAGCATTCGCTTGAATCGCCTACCACTCTCGAAATCACGACCAAATCAGTGAACTCGCGGCCTCCCTAAATCCCACCAGAACTGCAAATACCACCTTCACCCAATTCAACAATCCCCTCAACCAAACGGCAACCACAATCGCTACCAGCAATCGCGACTACAATACAGCACATCCTCCGCCAAGCAACTCCAACGCCTTCTCCAGCAACCTCGCAACCAGCCTACAACCCTGCATCCTTCACCGCTAACGAAATCGTGAATCATCCAACTCAGAACGTCACACCACTACAACTTTGAAAACCTTGTTAATCGATAGACATCACGAAAACCCATCACCTGACATCATCAGTGAACATCATCTAGCTCGAATTCACTCAAAACTCAACCACATCGCCAAAATCGAATAACTAAAGCGATCGCTACCTGATTTTGAATCGCAAATCACTGATTGAATTAGACGATTTGATGTTCTGTCGCACTGTTGAATTTGCAATTTTCACATTTTGGGATTAAACAGAGATAAGAATTTTAATTCGTTGCTTTCTAGTGGCTGGGGTTATTGGCTATTATTGTTTTAAAATAAATGGGCTGAGTTGTTTTGGGCTGGGGTTTATTGTTGTATGTGTGCAATTGATTTTGTTTTTTTTAGTTGTTACAAAAAAAACAAGTTGTAATTTCTACTTTTAGTTTTCATTTGTTTATTTTTCAATTTTTTTTTTACTTGTTTGAGTTTTCATTTATTTTATTTTCATTTGTTTTGTTTTTCACTTGTTTTGTTTTCTTCTTTGATAAATATACAAAAAAAACAATTTTTTTTAAGTAAAACCCTACTTTTAAGTTTCCTTTCAAAAAAAAATATTGTACATATCTTAGTTTTTAATTTTCAGGTTGCCAAAGCAGGAAATAAAGGAAGAATAGCTTGCTGAAAATTGCTTCCTTAGCTACCCAAAATAAATTGCTCTGCTTGCTAAAAAATTCTGCTTTCATTTCTAGTTTTATTTGAATTGAATTGTAGGTTGCTTGCATTTGCATTTTAAAAAAATAAAAAAAATTCATTCGTAGTTGCATTGTTAGTACACGTTTAGTTTCTGTTCTGCATTTCATCTTAGATTTTGATTAATAATAATGGTTAGACATCGATAACATTTAATTGTATATTGACAATTTGTCTTTTTTTTGAACAATTTAATTTCTTGGTGTCTAGGCTACGGTAGAGTAATAACCATTTATAAATATTATGGTGATTCGTAAATATTATAGTGGTTGTTCCTCTGAAGGTACTTAAACCTTCGGCTGCATTGCTTCGGTGATTCGTGGTGCACCGATAAATCCTGCCCGTTACCTGGCTGAGAACTATCTTGTTTATCTAAGACAATTTGTGAGTATACATTTTGGGTTAAGTTAGGATAAATCATTTGTAATTAGACCCTTGCATTCATTTAGTTGCATTAGTTCATGCATATTTAAAAAAAAAATCAAAATCCAAAACTAAAAAAAAATTATAAATAGTTCTTAACTTAGTTTTTTTTCCCTTTTCCTTTGAAAATTTTCAAGTCAAAATTCCAAAAATCCAAAAAAAATTAAAATCAAAAATCTGAAAAAAAAACTTTTCAAAAACAAAGAAAAAAAATTTGAAAAACCAAAAATCAATTTCCCTTTTGAAAAATAAATTCCATTTGTAAATATTTTTCTTTTACCAAAAAAAAAACACAAAAACATTCTTGAAAATGTCCGAGTTTCCCCACTTATGTGAAGTTTACAATAGTTGCGAAAATCAATATAATCCATATGATTTCACTCCAAATTCGTGTGGATATTTTAATGACAACTATTCTTTAAACGATTTGAATTTTGAACCACAAAATTTTCAAAACAATGACCAAGCTTCAAATCTTGAAAATAGTATTTCATCTTTACTTGAAATCGCTACACAGCAAAATCAAGAGATAAATGAGTGGTGCAATTCATATTTGTGTGATAACTCAAGTCAAAATTTTCAAAATAATCAAAATTTGAATTCACTTCAAAATTCAAATGACTTCGAGTATAACCCATGCCACTTCAATTTCGAACTCGAAAATGAATTTCAAACTCAAAATGAAAATGAAAACAACTTTTCAAACAAATTGGGCAATGGAAATAATCTTAACCATGTTACGAGTCAAAATTTTTGTTCTCAACAACTCCAAATCGAAAATTCTCAATTTAATAACTACAAATTGGATTTTGTTGAACAAATGAATGAAATTTACGATGATCATACGGATTTGTTGTTTGAAACTTATATGAAACAATGTGAACAACAAAATCAAATCTCAACGTGTGATGAGTCAAGTGATAATCCACCCTTTACCCAAATCGACGATTTTCAAATAACAACTTTTGAATTTGATAATGACGATCTTAATCAAGTTGTTGAAAATAGGGTAATTAAGTTGGATTTCAATTCTTTTGAGGGTGTGACACTCGATTTAAACTTCGATCTTCCTTTTTCTGAAAATTTGAATACGACAACTTTGAATTTTAAACTCGATTTACATGATGAAGTTGTTGATAATCCAATAAAGGAAGTCGAATTTAACGAACATGAGTTTTATGGACTTTTTGAAAATGAGTTGCTAAATTTTGTAGGGGACGATTTGAATCACCATTTCGATTTTGAAATCGATGATAAACTTGAATTTGGTGAAAATAAATTTCAAGCAATTGTTTTATCAACCCCGAAAATCATTGAAAATAAAACAACTCATCCGGTTCTCAATAAAACGACATTCGTTTTTCCAAATCGACAGTCAACTTCGGAATCTTTTACGAATTGGTTATTCGAGCTTAAGCCGTGTCTCGTATACTTGACGAGATAAATGAATTGGTCTTTGGAAGACCGCTTCATTTATTTTTTGACGATATACTTTCTGATCTCGTGTAAATACATTTCATTTTCATGTAAATAATAATAAACGTTCCTTTCACTTGGGTTGACTGTGGGGACACAGTCAAAATCAAGTGTGGGGGGAGACTCATCTTCTTCTGATTTTTTCAGGATTAATTTTTCATTTTTCTTCCAAAAACTCAAAAAAAAATCCAAAAACAAAAGAAGATTTTTTTTAGCGTTTTTGATTTATTTTTAAAGAAACACCATAGGATAAATATATGGTTTTGGTTTATTAAATTGAAATTATTGAAAATTTATCTGTCTTAACAAAAATAAAAATGAAGTTGTATTATAAATAACAATGGTTTAACTAGTATATAGGAAGATTCATACATGTTAATTATGAAATACATCACAATTGAAAATCTTTGTTTTAAAAGTGGTGAATTTAAAGTAAAGGATATAACATTTTTTTCATCTTCTAAGTTAAATGGTGCTAAGATGATTTTGCAAAACTCTCTCTTTCTTAAAAAATAAAAAAAATAACATCCAAAGTATTCGCTCTCATTTAAAAGTCCTCACGGTTATGCATGGGTGAATTACTTGGAATCTTTGATAAAGATTTTGTGTTTTCATACTCATTTAAAAGTCCTCACGGTTATGCATGTATGTAACACATGTAAAAAAAAATAGACTTAATAAAAACCACCTACGGTCGATAGGTGTATGCATGAAAGTGTGTGCACTCGCCATGCTCTGTACTCCCCTCACATAAGTCCGAAAGGCAGTGCATGGGTGGTATATCTGGCCTCAGTTTACCTGAGCTAGGTGTGTAATTTTTGTTGCAAATAATGAGAGAGCAAGGAATTGAAATCCTAGAACTATTTTTACTTATTTGATTTGATTTGTTATTGAAAAGAAATGAAAATACCACTTTGATAAATTTTGATAATCAACTAAGGATCCATTTTATAATTACACTTTGTTATCAACCGAAACAACAAATTAAACTATTGTTTATTTGTTATGATAACTTGATTTTTGTTGAAAATTTTGACGAGTAATTGACATAAATTTTCAAGATAATAACCAAAACCTATATTTAACTTATTTGTGTCAATTTAAAAATAAATCCTTCATTTGTAAATATTTTCAAAAATTTGCATTCATCTCTTTGTAAATAAATCTTGCATTTTGTAAATATTTTCATCATGCATTTGGATTTTGTGAGTAGTATCCGCTGAAAACCCTCACGAGACAACACTCGTCCTACTGGGGACACCCAGAGGTTTAACGGCTTGTTGCATACGCTCAATGCAATCGTGCTCCCTACGAAAACGGATTTACCTTAGTTTTAATTTATTCGAGGACGGATAAAAAGATAAGTGTGGGGGTATTTGATGTGCATGTAAATGTGCATATTTTAACAACCATACTTAATTTTTTTTAAATTAAATAAATGATCATATTGGGTATTTTAACTTGTTTAAACCAAAATTCATATTATTTGAAATTGTCACATATTCATCTTCATCCAGGGGCAAAATGGTCATTTTTGTGCATATATTAATTTGAGAATATTTAATTAGAAATTTTTATATTATTTTATAGGAAATTACACTCAATTACAAGTGGGTTCATGAATGAATATGCATGCACAAAATGAATACAAAGGAATGAAGATGGAAATAATTCAAAGTGAAGAACATGGAGGACCCCACCTACCCACTACCTAATGTACAAATTAAAGGCTAATGCACATGCTAAAAGACATTTAAAGCTTTATGTACATTTAAGTGGGGGATTATTAAAGCTAATGATAACTTGGCCACCACACTTCCTCCAAGGGATTTTGGGTACTCCGCAAAAATATGCATTAGGGTTTCTAACTTGTATAAATACCCCTTATGTTTCATGTAGCCATCTTCCTCTTAGTTAGTCAGTTTTAGTTTAGAAAATAAATCAAAATTCTCTTTCTTTCTATGGCTACTTAGCCATTTTATTTCATGTTATTTTCTTTTCTTTTATGCAATGTTAATTCTCTTTTATTTACATGCTTCTTCTCTTCTTATGTAATAGTGTAGATTTACCTTTATGCAATTAGATTAGTTGTCTTTTCCATTAGCTTTCATTTTCCTTTCCTTTTGCTTTCATGTTGCTTTCTACATTTGTTGATTTGATAACAAATATGAGAGCTTAATCCCTACAATTTAGGGGTAATGAAGCTCTCTAGTATGTAGATGCAACATTTTGATGTTTATACTCTCTTTTTGTGCTTTAATGGAAACACTTGAAGTGGTTTGATGATGTTTTTTAGTTTTGAATTTGATAGTCTATGTTGTTCATAACAAATAGGTTATGCTTAAACAAACATAACACAAATTGCCTCTTCATCTAAATATGATTATGGCAAAGAAGTGAATGTTGAAATTGAAATTTGATAGCCTATATTTCTAAACAATAGTTAATAGGCTATGCTTAAAATAGATTTTTATTTCAACTTTGTTGTCATATTTCATGAGAGTTAAATGTGTATTAGTGGTTGTGTTATAGTTTGATGGTTTATATTGAGCTAATTAATAGCACAAACATACCATACTTATGATAAGCACATCAACTAATTCACTAATGAAAAGAAAAGAGAGATCATAACTTCATTTTGTTGATTTATATGATCTAGAGAGTGGATTCATCTCTAAATTGTTCTTTTAACTCTCATATTTTTATCATTTTCTTTTGCTAGTTTTTGTTAGTTTCTTACATTTCTAACTATTCACTCTCAACTTCGGTATAATTTGATTGAATAGAATTTCGAAATCATCAATTCCCTGTGGATCGACCCGTATTCGCCGCGTGCTACATTCGTACACCGTGCGCTTGCGGTTATTTTTTAGTTTCAATTCGTTCGACGGTTTTCTAAACCGATAGAATTTCCGTCGACGAACATAGAGTTAGGGATATGCCCTAGGGGCAATTGTGTAATTTGTTACATATATCTAACTCATTAACCAATCTCATTCGAAATAAAGGTTTTTTCTTTCTATTATATACTTGATATAATATGGTTATATTAATCGATTAATTTAATTAAAAGTATATTTAATAGAAAATTAATAAATGGTATGTTTTGTGATAATAGTTACAAACTGTTGTAATCATGAGTAGTTCATCACAATAAAACAAATATACCATTTAAATGTTCCTAGTCAAGATGCTTCGACTGCATACTGATGTATTTGTTGAGACTAAAGTACGTAACGCTCTACAAATGTTGGGCAGTGTATTACTCATGGCTGTTGGGAGCACTAAGAGGTTACGCACTAATAGTTATTGGATAACTACGGATTGACTCACTTGATTATTTTTTTAGTTAATATAACTAAGGCTAAGCAGAGAATATCGATGTGACTAATTTACACAGTTCTTTCGACTTGAAAATACTGTTGATCTTCAATGTGGAAGCTTTGCTTTGATTATAGTTAAATAGTGGCACGACGTCCATCGAACGACTATAGTTGAGTCCATTGGAAGTATTGAAAGTGAAACACTATTCAAGAGAGGATTCGTCTCCTCGGTTATATGAGGTTAGTATCACGACCAACTGAAGTCAGCTCAAAGTTAAAGTCTCTGGTCAGAGTATTCGATTAATAATAATTGTTATTATTGGGCCAAAGACTTTATGTCTAGACTATAAAGTTGAATTACGCTGATATTCGAATTTTGACCATTACCAAGTTCCATAAATCCGAAGTGATATAGTTATAACGAAGAGAATTGATGTAAATAATTATTACTATTAGGTACTGCTTATAGTAAGTAAATTGGATTTCACCAAAAGATGTGTAAGCGACAAATTTGGCCAAAATGTCGCACCACCTACTAAGTGACATATGAACGTTAATACCCGAATAGTTGATATTAATCTTGACTGAATTTACACCTGTGAGTCGCACAAATGTAATGATGAATTCTTTGAAAAACCACATGATCTAATTAATTTATAAAATGTTGCAAACTGATTAAAATAATTGATATTTGATAATATTAATTTTTATTTATTTATTTGATGTTTGGAAGTTTTTGTAATTATTTTAATGCATTTATAAAAGTTATATTTATGCACATTGGTATACGATATCATTCTAATTTAAAGTTAATTTCATGAAATGATTTATGGAAATTTTATGTCATTTTATGACATGATTTATGGAAATTTTATGTCATTTGATAACATGATGTATAGAAAGGATTAGAGAGAGAGAAAAAATCATAGGAATTAATTAGGGAAGTTTCAATTAAAGAATGGAAAAGTTTCATTCTTTCAAATAAAAACATATTCTCTCATTCATTCTATACGCACAATATGTTCTTTCTCATTTAGTCTGTTTCTTTCTCTTCTCCTAACTTTTCATGGCAGGGAACAAAAAAATTTCAAAATTCTTTCAATCCAAATAAAAAGATCAAGTAAAATAAATAAAAATGGTTCATCCATCTCTAGCAAGGATAGGATGTGGATCTTGAATATCTGAGAAGATATTATCATTCAAAGTGTGATTTTTAGGCAACATCCTAACGTGATTCAATCGGATCTAGAAACATTCTTCATTCAGGATGCAAATCAAAGGCAACATCAACAAGGTGTGCTTTATGGATTGGGTAGCGAGGTATGTCAATTTGTATATATAGATAGTGATTTTGCAATGATTGATGGAAAATTTAATTTGACTTTCATAATTTGTATGATGTCTTACTGTCTTGCTTAATTAAAAAAATTATGAAGCTTGAATTATTTTTTGAATGATATTATTGATTTTTCATATGATTGATCAAAATTAATTTTGTTTACATTTTAAAATAATACTTAAGTGTAGATCTGTGTTTTTAAACATTCTAATTAAAGTGTAATTCTTTGGATCTGAATATTTAGGTGCTTTTCTTTACTTTGTTAAATTGAAACTAAATCTATATGTTTTAAAATACAATGTTTAATTTTAATTATATGTCTTAACATTTAATTTAAATTCCATTTATTTAAATTTGGAAATTTACAATTTCATGTTGACTGATTGAATTATATTTAAAGTTAAAAATGAAATTTATATGGAATGAATACAATGTTTCAATTGTAGATCTATGTTTTAATCCTTCATAACAAAGTGTAGTTTTAGTTTTGAATGTTAACATATGTATGTATGTATGCATGTATTACTTTTACTTTTTATTGCATTAGATATTTAAATATTAATAAAAGGAATTTTAACAACAGGTCAATGTTTTGAAATTGACTGTAATAACTATCTAATTTATTATTAGAAAGCTTTGATTTAATCTCATATATACATGTTTGGATCTACTTGTATGTGTTCATATAAAAATTATTTTTCTTTACATATGCTGTCATAAAATGAAATCATTTTTTAATTCAAACAATAATGTACACATACAATTCATTGTTTACTTTCTATATTCTTACAATTTTGTAGCTATTGGTTGTCATTAATATGTTGCATTAATTAAGTTTACTAAAAGGGAAACTGTATCAATCACCCTTGTCATCCCTTATTTGTTTCCATTTCAATTCCTATGTAATAACCATTGAAATTTTTCTTGTTTATTTTATGTATACGTGTCAATTACCATTGACTACGCACACTCTCTATATATTGCACTTGCACAATCACTGTAAATCTATTTACAATTCATGTCATATCTAGATTAGACATTAATGTTATTTTATTAATCAATTATTTAATTTAATTAAGAGAAGGAAATGAAAAGTTTTGTTCTTTAACTAAATTTATGGTCCTCATTATTTGGATAATTTAAGAGAAAGGAAATGAAAAGTTCCCTTCTCTAACTTAATTTATGATCCCTCATTAATTCAACAATTTAAGATAAAGGAAATGAAAAGTTTCCTTCTCTAAACAAATTTATGCCCCCTCATTAATTGAATAAGTTAAGAGAAAGGAAATGAAATATTTCCTTCTCTGAATAAATTTGAAACGTAAACGTTGCACACAAATTTATATATAAGAGAATATTTGATATAATCTAACTTACATACACATTAAATTAAAATGAACCTTTATTTAATGAAGTTAAATAAAATATTAATTTTATTTAAAAGAAACTTGGAAAAATTTCAAATGAATTTAGACTTCATAGGCCCAATAAGGATCCAACATGGCTAAATATTTTGAAATTCACCAATTTCTTCCGCTGCGGGATGGCCCAGTTCCTTCAAATTCTTCTGCCCACTTTCCTTTTGCCTTATGCAGTCTTTTCTTAAGTACTTTTTGGTAGTCTTGTTTGCTGCTTCGACCTGCCTATTTGCTTGTGGGTGCGCGACGGTGGAGAAACTTTTGGTTATGTAATTCATTTCGTAGAGCTTCGTAAATTCCCTGCTTTCAAACTATGTCCCATTGTCAGAATTATTTTATTGGGGATTCCAAACCTTGTGATTGTACTTCTTACAACAAAGTTGACTATCTTTTTCACAGTGATGGTGACTAAAGGTTTCGCCTCTACCCATTTAGTGAAGTAGTCTACCACCACTATAGCATACTTCACTCTTTCCTCTGACATAGGAAGTGGACCTATTAAATCTATACCTCATATATCGAAGAGCCATGAGCTAGCTAATGGAATGAGCTCCTAGGATGGCTATCTGGGGATAGTTGCAAATCTATGACATCTGTCACATCTTTTTATAAATTCTCTTGCACCTTGAAGTGCCGTAGGCTAGTAGTAACCATGCTTCAGTACTTTCTTTGCCAATTTGGCTCCCTCGGAATGGTCCTCGCATTTCCCTTCATGTACTTCTCTCATGACTCATAATTCCCTCTTCTTTGGAAATGCACCCAAGATAAGGGATGGAACACCCTCTCTTGTATAATATGCTATCGAGGAATGAGTAGTACGCAGCTAAATGCCTTGTGTTTTAGGCTTCATTTCTATTTTATGGGGTTATCGAAGTGTTATCTTCAGTTTGCTAAAGTAGAGGTTCAAATAAGGACTACCCTCCTTTTTCTTCAATTTCCTGGTCTTGCGATCCCTAGATCATTGCCTATTGGGCTCAGGTTAGGACTAGAACTTGGTTAGCTTCTGTGATCTTGACTCTGCCTGATGTCCTATTGGAAATGCTTTCATTTCGTTTGCTGCTTTGGTGCTTGCAAGTTTAGTTAATGAATCAGTAGAAGAGTTGTTCTCCTGTGGAATTTACTCTATACTAAATTGTTTGAATTGCTCTAATAATTTCTTAGAAAGTTCAACACACTTGGCTAAGATTGGCTTCTTCGCATGGTAACTACCTTGCACTTAGTTTACCACTAATTGAGAATCGATCTAAACTTTAATACGGGTTACCTTCATTACCTGGTCCATTCTCAAGCCTACAAGGAGAGACTCATATTCTGCCATGTTGTTGGTCGCCTTGAAGCCAAGCTATATTGCTCCATACGGTTTCTACTTATATGGAGTAATCAGCATATACTCGATTCCCACCCCATGTTCATTGAAGTTCCATCTACAAATAGTTTCCACAACTATGGGATAAGTTCTTCTTCCACTAGTTGGAAGTGTGCATTCTGCAATGAAGTCTGCTAATGCCTGACCTTTTATTGCTTTCCTTAGGCAGTAAGTGATGTCATATTAGCTGAGCTCCATCACCCATTTCAACAAATGGCTTGATGTCTCCAACTTTGGCAGTAGGTGTCTTAGCGGTTTGTCTATGAGGACTTTGATGGGTGTGCTTGGAAATAGGGTTGTAGCTTCCTTGATGTGAGGAGCAGGTTGAAGCTAGCTTTTCGATAATTGAGTCATTCAACTCTGCCCCCGATAGATGCTTGCTTGTGAAATAAATTGGCTATTAGGTTCCTTTGTCCTCCCGAATCATTGCAACACTAATAACTTTATCGGTTACAGCTTAATATAAATACAAGTTCTCACCTGTTACTGGTTTAGACAGCATGGGAGTGTTCACCAGATGGTCATTCAAGTTTTGGAACAGGGATTTGCATTCTTTAGCTCATTCGAAAGTTCATCCCTTCTTCACGTGATCGAAGAATGGTATGCACTAATTTATTGCTTTAGAGATGAACCTGCTTAGCATCACTACTTTTCTATTTAGGCATATGAGATCCTTCGGGTTTGTTGGGATTCCCATCTTCCTTATGGCTTCAGTCTTCTCTGGATTTGTTTCAATGTCCAATGCACTCACTATGTATCCCAGGAACTTGCCCGACTAAATGGAAAAAGTACATCTCAAAGGGTTTAGTTTCATATTGTACTGCCTTAAGACTTCAAATGTTTGTCCTAGGTCTTGGACGTGACTGGATATTTCCTTTGACTTAATTATCTTGTCATCCATATACACTTCAACATTCTTTCCGATCTGATTTGAGAACAACATATTAACCAGCCTTTAAGTTGCCCCGGCGCTCTTGAGCCCGAACATCATGACTTTGTAGTAGTACAACCCTTTTTCCATCATGAAACTAGTATGCTACTGATCGGCTTGAACATACCTATCTAATTGTACCCTAAATATGCATACATAAATGAGAACAATTAATGCCCATTAGTTGCATCCACTAGCTGATCGATTCTAGGTAGGGGAAGCTATACTTAGGGCATGCTTTATTTATGTTTTATATACATGTCCTCTATTTTCCATTGTGTTTTTTAATAAGTACTGGATTAGCGATCCATTTATAGTGGTACACTTCCTCGATGAATCCATTTTTTCCAACTTCTTGGCTTCTTCATGCAGTGCGTTATACCTCTCTTGATCTAGGCTACATACTTTTGCCTAACTGATGGACATCAGGGTCAATGTTGAGGGCATGACAGACGGCCGGATCTATTCCTACCATATCTAAATTTGTCCAAGAAAATACATTTACATACCTTTTTTAGAAGTCTATTAGTTCAACTCAGGCTTCTACATTGATATTTTTTTCCTATCTTTGGTACCTTTGCGGGGTCCTTTGGATCTAATTACACATCTTCAAAGTTATCCACTAGCTTTACCTCTCCTTTTGTTTTCCCTAATCTCAGGGTTATTTCACTTTATGCTTCCTCTTCTGGTTGAGAAGTGACTATGAGTGCCTGTTTCTATGCCTTTTTGGAGAAGTACTACGCATAGACTGAATTATATTCTTCGATGCCAATCATATGCGTATACCTTTCTTTTCTTTCTTTATAGATGTTCTGGTCGTAGGATGACTTGTTTTAGCCTTAACTTTGGTATTTGGTACTGGTGTAGTTCTTTGAATCGATTTGGTTTCTTTTCCATTACTATTGTTGCAAGTATTAGAAGAGACACTATAGTAGTTTCAAAAAAAATTATCACTAGAGGTAAGGTTTACATTGTATTACTCCCAAGCTAAAACTGTTCCCCTTTATCGACGATATCACCACAGGGACGTTGAGCTTCATGAGCAGATCTTTTTGGGAGATGATTGGCCCCAAGTCTATTAGGACAGGTCTTCCCAGGAATGTGTTGTATGGTGATGGTTGGTTAACGATAAAGAAGCTCGCATAGAATTATTTGTGCAGAGCTGCAGTTCTGGTTGTAACAAGAAGGCGTGCTGACCCTACATTGCAGTGTTATTGAAGCTGTAAATTGGCTCAGAATTAGGCTTTAAAATTTCTGATGGAAGCTTCATTTTGTTCATATGTTGATTTGAAGATGACATTGACTAAGATTTTGGAATCAATAAGGACCTTTTATGTGAAGTTTGAAGTTTGCACCTAGACAATGAGTGGATCCTAGTGTAGGAATATGTCTCCCGCTGCATCGACTGCATTAGAGGTTATTTCCTGTGCCGGCTTATGATTAACATGGAGGACCGTCTTTTACTGGGCCTTGGCTTCTTGAACATATCTCTCTTGCATTTTTTTGCCTATCCCAGTAAGATGTGGTCCTTCATAGGTTGAGGCTATGAGGTTGTAGGGGATTCCTAATTTGTTCTCGTTCGGATCTGGGGTGAGATTACGAGACCTATCTTCATTGTTGTATTTCTGGAAGCTACCCAGGTATCCTTTTCGAATCATCCTTTCTATTTCGTTCTTCAGATGTTTGCAGTTATTTGTGTGATGGCTATTTGCTCTATAGAAGCGGTAGTATGCTCTGCCTCGATACCGCTCCGCTTGCTTCCTTTTGTTTGGTTCATTATATGCAAGCTCCATCATGGTAATTTCATATATTTGTCCGGGAGTATGGGTGATGTGAGTTTTTTCCATGAAGCTGAGCTCCATTTGTCGTTTTGTAAGTGGATGACGCACTTCTACCCGTTTTTCTTATCATGGTTAGGTGCAGAAGTTCTTCTTGTTCTCACCATAGATTTGGCCTTTGCTATCCCGATCTAGCTACTTGCTCTCTCATTGAAAGCCTTCATGCTATGACATGGATTTCTACTATTTTTGTCCCACATAGTAGTACCTCTTTTGATCCCAGCATGAGTCGCCATTATTAATGTTTCTTTACTAGTTTCCACGATTCGGAGTGCCTTAGATTTGAAGTGTTTAATGAAGTTGCGATGGATTTCATTCTCACTTTGATCCTGACATGGTGTTTACATCTGGGGAAGCTTCTCTCCCTGAGTTGAATTTCCTTAGAAAATATATGGATAATTATCTCCAAGAGCGAACCTTTCCTTGTCCGTACCTCCTGAACCATCAGGAAGAGTTTACTTCAAGCCATCCTCCCTACTTTTAGAATGTCCATGTAATACTCAAAAGTGCAGATGTGGTGATCTGGGTTGGTAATTCCATCGAAATTGTCAATTGATGGGGCTTTAAAGTTGTCCAGAAAATCTACTTCTACAATGGTGTCACTGAATGGAGAAGAACCTTCTTCTCGACCTTTTCTCTGGTGGTTTATTGGCAAAGCCTTGCCAATTATTCAACACAAATTTTTAACTGTCCGATCTCATTTTCCTTGGTATCCGTCTAGGACAAATCGCTTCCATATAGCAGAGAAGCAAAATCATCAAGCGTAGGTCAAGCTTGCTTTTAAGTATAAGTGGGTTTATATTTACTTATTGCGATTTTATTTAGGGGTTAGCCTAAATGAGTTTAGTATTGATTTTCAAGCCAGCTAAAACCATTAAGTGTTAGAACCTCAATTATTGGATTTTAATGACAACAACTAAACAATTATGCCAAAGAATCTCTAGGGTAATTTGTAGGTACACGAGCATCAAAAAGAGATAAAAAAATACGATACACGGTACAAAAAAGGATGAAAGTATGTCTACAGAGATACAAGAAGAGATATACAAGATAGAGACAAGACAAATGTGACAAACAAAGTATTCTTATTCATATAGTGTTGTGTCTAGAGTTTACAAATGTTAAAATCTTCTTCAAATGGTATAAACACATGTACATTCATATTTTAAATGAAAAATTAAGCTTTCAAAGAATTGCATGAAGCGGGACTCGAACCCTAGTCAATAGTTTAGAAGGCAAGTGCTCTAACCATTTAAGCTATGGTAATTTTTTGTTACAGGCTAAATTCAGACGTCTGAATAATGTCATTCAGACGTCTAAATGCTGAAAAAAAAATTATGGTTCCATAATATTCAAATGGCTGAATAAGGCCAATTTTGGCCTATTTCCTTTCTGGTTTAAGCTCGTGAAATTTCAGAAGTCTGAATATCTATAACGACTATATTTTCAAATAGGCACTTCCATTCGTGAAGAGATGCGTTCTTCATTTTAATAGATATGACCATATCTCTTCATGATAAATCCTCATGAACATATGCACCTATTTATAATCTATATAAAAACATTAGAATCATGTTTCCATAATGGAATTCAATTTATTCTTAATCTACTCTCATATTCTTTGATTCTAAGACTCTTGTGCATTCAATTTCATACAAATTCATTCTATTACTTCCTTATTCTTCATGTATTCATATATACATCATAAGGAGAAGATTATAGGAAGGGTGTACTAAAATTGACAAATTCGTGTTATTAAAGAACACATAGAATCAAGAAAACTTTATTTGTAAAAGTCTTCGTGCAAAGTCCTCTTCGGCTGTTGAGGCAAAAATCCTGTTCTGCTGCTCAGGTCCCTACTCGACTGCTCAGGGGTTGTATAGACCTGTTCATTCGGGTTAAGTGAGGGTTGTTGGTTTAGTGAAATTCCAGAAGGAGTCTGGGACTGGACGTAGAACAGGAAGTCTGAACCAGTATAAAAAATCCTGGTGTGATTGTTTTATTTTGCTTATTTACATTGCTATAGTATCTTAGTTTATTTCCGCAAGTGGAGTGCACAAGCCCTTTTGAATTAGAGATAGGCTTTTACTGCTCTCAAAGCGTATCGAAGACCGCAGTATAGTATAATTCCATATAGCACGATCTGCATTGTCTTTTCATTTGGTATCAGAGCCTGGGATTCTAGAGATCGTAATAAAGTCCTAGAATAAATGGCTACAAAGAGATTTAGTCAAGGCAATAAGAAGATGAAGAGCAATAAAGAAGAATCAAAGGAGCAAACAAACAAATGCTTCATGGCTAAACTCAGATCACAATCGGTATGCATAGATTCATTATATAAAGATCTTCTGTTAGTACATAATGAATTATTGAAAGATTGTAAAACTTTGAATAAAGTTAATACAATTGCTTTAGCTAAGTTAAAAAATTGTGAGCAAGAAATTTCAAATTTAAAAGAGAAAAATAAAACTTTGGTAAAACAAACTAAATGTTTTGAAAATACCGTAGAAGAACTTGTTTTACAAAAAGATTTCCTAGAAAAAGAAAGTGAGCAGATAGAAGATAAAAACAATGAGCTTTTGGAGGAAATCGATGTTTTGCAAAATAATAATACATTTTTGGAAAATTCTTTAAATAATTCTAGTTCTTTAATTTTGTCTCTTGAAAAAGAGAATGAAGCTTTAATTAAAAAGAATTTAGAATTATCTAAAGAATGTGAGATTTTAAAAGTTAATAATAATATTTTTCAAAAAGAAATTTGTGATTCTAAAGCAAATTTTGAAAGGTTAAATACAAAAATCATAAAATTTAACAAAGTTAAGGATACCTTATCTTCCTTAGTTACAAATTCAAATGCTCATAATGATAAAAGCGGTTTAGACTATAAACAAGTTAAAAGTAAAAATAGTACTAGATATGCATTCTTGTATACTAATTTTAGTGCTAGTGCTAGTACTAGTAATCAAGATAATTTTAAAAATAGTTATAGTCATAATAGTACTTTGTTTAGAAATGATAGAAATTATTCTTCAAGTACTAAGCTAATGACTAATAGTATTAAGATATGGATTCCAGCTAATATGATTGATCATGATAAACAACTTTATATTAGGAACTATTATAAGAATGTGATTTGTAATGAAAATTATATTTATAGAGGTTCAACCACACCCAAATGGGTATGGTTTGCAAAGACCTAATCCCCCGGACCCTAACATAGTAAGTAGGTACCGAAAATGATTATTATTTATTGCAGGTACTCGGAGAAACATAAGAAAAAAGATAGATTTTGGAATTTTAAAGAATGATCCATACGTCTAACAGAATTACGTGCTTACAATCATATAATGAAATATGGACTTCAGCAAATATGGTAAAATCTATTTTATTTTTTCTCCATAATTAATATTGAGTTTATCCCACTATTCACAAGATATTTTATATATTTTATTATATTTCCTCATTCTTTTTTATAATGACAAAGGCGGAGAAATTCACATGCATATTGATAGAGGGAGATATTATACTGAGGGGGAGATGTTATACTTAGGGAGAGCTTTAAACATATTAATATTTTTTATATAGAATGAATATTTCTTAAAAATGTATAGTTGTCATCATCAAAAGGGGAAGAGTGTTAGAACCTCAATTATTAGATTTTAATGACAACAACTATACAACTATGCCAAAGAATCTCTAAGCTAATTTGCAGGTACATGAGCAACAAAAAGAAATAAAAAATACGATACACGGTAAAAAAAGGATGAAAGTGTGTATATGAAGATACAAGAAGAGATATACATGATAGAGACAAGACGAAGGTGATAAACAAAGTATTATTAGTCATATAGTGTTGTGTCTAGAGTTTACAAGTGTTAAAATCTTCTCCAAATGGTATACACACATATACATTCATATTTTAAATGGAAAATCAAGTTTTCAAAAAATTTCGTAGAGCGGGACTCGAACCCGGGTCACTAGTTCAAAAGACAAGTGCTTTAACCATTTGAGCTATGATAATTTTTTGTTACAAGTTAAATTCAGATGTTTAAATAATGTCATTCAAACGTCTGAATGCTGAAACAAAATTATTGTTCCACAACATTCAGACGTCTGAATGAAAATATTCAAACGGTTGAATAAGGCCAATTTTAGCCTATTTCATTTCTGGTTTGGGCTCGTGCAATTTCAAAAGTCTGAATTATTCAATTCAAAAGTCTGAATATCTATAACGGCTATATTTTCAAATATGCACTTACATTTGTGAAGAGATGCGTTCTTCATTTCAATAGATATGACTATATCTCTTCATGATAACTCTTCACGAACATATGCACCTATTTATAGTCTATATAAAAACATTAGAATCATGTTTCCATAACGGAATTCAACCTATTCTTACTCTACTCTCATATTCTTTGATTTTAATACTCTTGTGCATTCAATTTCATACAAATTCATTCTATTACTTCCTTATTCTTCAAGTATTCATATATACATCATAAATGAGAAGATTATAGGAAGGGTGTACTAAAATTGACAAATTTGTGTTATTAAAGAACACATAGAGTCAAGAAAAATTTATATGTAAAAGTCCTGTTTTGCTGCTCAGGCGTGTGAAGTCCTCTTCGGCTTATTCTACTGCTCAGGTCCCTGTTCGGTTGCTCAGGGATTGTATCGACCTATTCCTCTGGGTTAAGTGAGGGTTGTTGGTTTAGTGAAATTCCAAAAGGAGTCTGAGACTGGACATAGAATGGGAAGTTTGAACCAATATAAAAATTCTTGGTGTGCTTCTTTTATTTTACTTATTTACATTGATATAGTATCTTAGTTTATTTTCGCACTAGTATAGTATAATTCCATATAGCACGATCCACACTGTCTTTTCATTAAGGTCGATGAATGAAGACGGTATGTGTGGATGGTTAAGATGAAGTTGGCTTAAGGATAGGACATTGGGAAATAGTCATTTCAACCCCCTTCATTTGTTGGTTTATTTGGTTAGTAAGGGTCTGAAATGCGACTAGAATGGGATCTGAGGAGGCTTATGTCGACGATTCCACTTTTGTTTGGACTTTTGAGCTTACAAGCGATCTTTTTGAGGTTTTTAAGGTTAGATGTAGTTGTTCTTGTGTAGGAGATTGAATCTTTGGGATTCATGTTTTGTAAAGAAAATACAGGCAAGACTTGCTGGATTGGAAAAACGGAGGTTCGAGCCCTCCTTCTAGCTCCAGAAATCTTGGTGATGTTTTTGGTATCGCAACACTTAAATGGTCACGAAGTAATTACACCACTAATTAATTACCCAATTAAGAATCAACAAATTTAAGTAATGTTAAATTTGCCTTAGAGGTAGTAATTATGTTGCCGAGTACTTATTATATAGATACATTACAATTGTTTGTTAAAATGTCAAGTTGAATTAATATCGAACTCAAGCAAAAAAGACAGATAAGAATCTAATATTGAAAACAAGGTATGACAACCCGGAATTTCCAACGATTTAAATTGGACTAATTAACTAATTTTAAAATATTTAAAAGTTAACATTAACTTGAATTTAAGATATCAATATTTACTTGGTAATTAAATCATTGAATTGTACAGTTTAAATATTGAATTTAATAATTGAAAAATTGGGTAAATTTTTGAATCTGTGATTCTAAGCCTGTTTAAAATAATTTGAAGGCTTATAAAATTTATAATGATAATACTGGAGATAATAGAATGGTTGAAATTTAATTTAAAGGTCATTTGTTCAATTTTTAATAATATACCGTTTAAGTTGAATTTAAAAATAGCCTTCCGAGGCACAGTTTCGGAATTCGACGAAACCAGTTCCATTGGATCCGTAATAGTTAGTTATTATCGGATTTCAATTTCTGCAGCAATCAGAGTTGTCGTTTGACTCTGGCAGCTCGAAACGCTTAGATTTATTTGGATCGATTTAATTTAAAATTGATCGTTTTATTCTGTAACTCGCACATACGATCAAAATAGCCTCCGAAACACGTTCCATTGAGTTCGAAATGCGGGTAAAACTTTATAAACGCCTGTCGGCATGTTTGATTCGGGGTTCGGGATTTCGCGTTATGGAACATGAGATATTTCCAATATTTGATTATATAAAATAAATTAATAGTCTATATTGCATCACCCTACTCACATGCTTTCACTCTAGCTTGCAACCGAAGCCAGTTTAGGGAAATATCTACCTTTCTTCCTCTCTAATAGATGGAACGATAGGAGAAAAAAGGAAAAAAATCGAAATCCCCCTCTCTCATTCAAATCGCGATTTCCGGTTCCTGATTAAAAAAAAAAAAAAAGAGGGGAGGGTTGTTTAAATGGATGAAGGCTCGCATTCTTGAATCGTGCTTCCATTCGTTAGTCGAGTTCATCTCGTGCTGGAAGCGGTGGTTGCGAGGGGAGCACGGCCACGTCGTGGAAGCTCTCGCGTAGGGCTTGCGAAGGGGATAGTGATGTTGTTCGTGGCGATGGGCGTGAAGGTTTGTAGGCTAGGGTTTCGTGCCGATTTGAGGGGTTGCGTATTAGGGCTTTGTTGGCTCGTCGCAGCGGCGCCGTGTGTGTCGCAGTCAGGAGGTGGGGCTCTTGGAACTCGCGAATGGACCGCAAGGTCGTTGGGTCTATTTACAGTAAGGTTTGTTAGCAACTTATTTTCAAAATTTAAATCTAATTCAATTTACAAGTATATAGATTAAAAGGAGATTTATATTCTCATTAGGATTTTAGAGGAAAATATTTTTTCCAGTTTAAAGATGTTTATTAATGTATATACAGGCAGACATATTTAATTTAGTTGAGTTTATAATTAAGATTTTTGGAAAATATATATGATGCAGATTTTTTTTATATATGCACAGAAATCAAAATAAAATATATGTATGTATATAAGATTGAAATAGGAATTTTAGGAGGGCAATATAGATTTTTTTTTATAGGAATATATGGATATAGATTTTGAAATATATAGAAACTATTTTATAAAAATATATGTATTTTCAAATGAAAATAATAATAATAATAATTGTTCAATTGGTTCGAAAAATTCATAAAAGTGTAATATTTGCAGTAAGGTCTATAATCGGGAAGCCAAGTCGTAATTGGAGTGGACTGCAAACATAATAATCAAAGGTGAGTAAATCTCACGCTTTTGGATTTCTATTTAAATTTACATGATTAAATTTAAATGATTGGTTGAATGATTGGTTTGTTTGATGTGCTGTATTATATGTGGTAGTATAATATATTTGGTGATTGATATTCGATGATGGATATTATTGGAAATTGGAAGTTAAATGATGTGGTTTGCTTGAATATTTCGGTATACTAAGTTATCGAAATATATGGAAACTTGGGTTTTTGAAAAGAAATATAAGAGTGAAATTTTGAAAGTGAAATAATTATAGAATAAAATGAGAATGGTTTGGAAAGAAATAAAAATGATATGTAAAAAAAAACTGGAGTTAAATTGTAAGTGGAGATTTAAAACAAGTTCTAAATCAAAGTTAAATTTAATAAATAAAGTTTTTAAATATTAAGTGTTTAACAACTTGAATGTTTGGGTGTAATTGTAAATTCCTTTAAGCTTCTATTATAAAACGAGTACTTGATTTATTCAATGAAGTAGATAACGGTAGTTAATTAAATGATGAGATTTATCGAGAATGATTAATATTGTGGTTTAATCAAAGTAATCAATTTAGTTTAGGATAAATCGAAATATAATTAGAAATCATAAATTTATATAATCAACTATGTAATTAAAGATTGATTAGTTAAGATAATTAATCAGAAATAAGTGACATAAGAGAAGTAAATTAATACAAGTAATTAAGGATTAATGTAATTAAATAGTTAATTAATGCATGAAGTAATTAAGATTCCTTATTGATTTTTTGGTTAAGAATAATTAATATCGTGAAGTTAATTAACGATAATTACTTGAATGCGATTGAAAGATAATTAATCCAGGGCAATTAATTAAGATAACTAATGATGGGTTGATCAATTAATTGATTTGGAATTAATTAACGTTAAATGAACAAATCTAAGTAATTGAGGTTTGAAATTCAATTTGGAATCAATTGAATTGATCGTATGTGATTAAGCTTTGCCTATGAATGTTTGAGTGGTATTAAATGCTTTGAATGAGTTGATATCTCTGAGATGAAATGTTGTAAATTTCAGTTGGATAATTTGGTAAGGAAGATATAAGATTTGAAGAGACCCGGTTCGGGTATTAGGGAATACCCGAAACCCCTTCGTTTTTTTTTATTTTATTTGCCATGCGAAATCTATAGGTCGGGTTGAAATGATTTAAAGGAATTGGACTATTAAATCTAAATCATGGTACGTAGGAAATGGATGAGTAGAATAAAAGATGCAAATAATTAATTGTGGTTTGTGAATTGAAATGGGTTCTCGGGTTTTATATATATTGTTTGCTTGGTATTCCATGTTCGTTGGGTTTACTCACGCTGGTTTGCAGCCTGACCCGGGTGTTACTTTGGTGTAATGCTCGGGTCAGACCGGGTATTACAGATTTTCAGGTAGGTACGTTCTGGAGCTCAGGAAGCGAGCTGGATGGCAAGAGCATATAGTTATTCCTGCTGTATTTATATTCTGAGACATGCTTGTTTGTATATGTTCAGTGACTGTATATATATGTGAAAAACTCTGATGTAAATTAAAATGTAATCGACAGATATAGTATTCTTTTGTAAACTGTTATTTATTATTATATTTTATCCGCTGCGAATGTGAGATGTTTGGTGTTTATGTTCTTCTTCTTCTACCTCTTTTTTTTTTTTATAACTATCCGAAATTTTCGGGTTCAAAATTTCGGGTCGTTACATTTGGTATCAGAGCTGAAGGTTAAGCGAGAACCTTGGCTCTGGTGGGGATTACTCATTAAATAGAGTCTGTAGTACTCTAGAATGAGTTGAGTATATATATATATATATATGAGCGCGTACTTGTTATTTTCTTATATAAAGATTTTAAATGATTTTTGTAAAATATATTTTTGATATATATAAAGAAATATTTTCTTCAAATAAATATTAGACGATGGGTTGTTAATTATTGGAATTAAAATTAAGGAATAATATTATACAACCAAACTGAAATTTAATGAAGATTAGTTTGAAATGGATTCAAACCGAAACTGAAGTTTAGAAATTGGAATTAAATTAAGTAGAAAAAAATAAAATAAAATAAATAACCAAATTAAAATTTAAGTGATTGAAAATGAAATTCAAAATTTAATCCCGGAATTTGAAATATAGATTGGGAATGAAATTTATAAGTTGAAATAAACTTTATAAATAAATGAGATTGTAATTTGAAATAGAATTCCGAAATAGAATTCCAAAGAATATTTGAAAATAAAGTAAGATGGAAATTCCAGAATAATGTTTAAATATGAATTGGATGGACGGGGAATTTGGAATTTTTGGGAAAAATTTAGAATTCCTTTGGATTTGGAAGTGGTTTCCAAGGGTTTTGGAGAAATAATAGTATTATTTCGTAAATATTTTTGGTGTTGAATTGAAAATCTGGAAGATTTGAAATTAAAAATATTTGGAAATGTTTTTAAAGAAATAAAAGCATTGAACTCTTTCGGTCACTGGAAAATAACGTCGGTGATGACTGCAGCATCATCGATGTTTATTTTCGAGTTTCTAAAAGAGAAATTGCTACCAAATTGTTTTAAATTGGGATTGTTTGTGAATTGGGTTTGATTTTAAAATTCAAAGGGATAATTGAGTTTGCCGAAGAATTTTGGATATAGTTGCATTCTAAGGTGATATTGAAATTTTGGAAATTTGTTTAAACTCTGGAATCTTGATTAAATGTTTATGGAATAATAAAAATATATTGGATAAATAAAATGTATAACTCCAAGTTAAAAGCAAAATGTGAATGTAATTGATTATAAATAGAAGTTGTAAAATTTAAATTTATAATTAAAGTTGTACAGGTTTAAAATTCAAATGGGAAATTTGTATGGGATTAACTTGAAAGGGTTATTGAACTTGAAGAGAGTTCAATTTATATTAGTCCAGATTTATCTGAATAATTTGGAATTGTAATTAAAGTGGAACAGGATTAAAATCAATTAGAATTTGATTTAAATTTGGGAAGGAATCAAGATTGATTCAACTTGAATTGGGAATTAATCAAGTCCAATAGAATTTGGAGTTATTTGGATTGGAATTGGGTCAATTTAAATGGAGATTTAAATTGAATTGTTGGGGAAGTGAACAGTTGGCTCTTGACTATTTTCAATATAAATTGTTTCGATAAAAACTTATTTTTCTAAGCTATTAAATATATACAACCTTTCTTTCTTGAAGCCAAATTATTATATACATGTTTTACAATTATTTTTGGAACTATTTAACCATTTTTCAGCAGTTTTCTAAACTAATTACTATTTTTCAACAATGTTACAAATTAATTACTAATTTACAACTATTTTGCAATTATTAAGATTTCTATAACTATTTAACTATTTTCAAACTATTTTATAATTAGTTAACTATTTTACTATTATTTTGCAAACTATTGATTATTTTTCAGCTACTTATCTATTTTAAAAAAAAAATTCAAGGCTATTTTCTAAAATAAACTGGTTGGAGTTCAAACTGTTATTGATTTAAATACCCAACTGGGATGAGAATTGAGGAAATAATCCAAATGGGGATAAAGGCAAATGTGAATAAGTGAATGTGAATAGAAAGGAAATTGATATGGGAAAGAGTAATCAAATTTGAATATTTGATTTTGGGTAAACAAAGTTATATCTTTGTATGTATATATATTCTTCCCTTGTTGAATCTATTGCTGGAAGAAAAGGATTTTGGAAGTGTTGAAGTATAAAAAGGAGTTTTATACAAGTTTGAAAGGATCCAAAGTTTTAAAATTTTTATATATCTGTATATATATATATAAAGGATCTTATGTGGATTTTGGAAAAGGTTTTGGGAACCTTTGGATTTGGAAAGGCTTTTGATTTTTGGGTAAAATCAATATTGAATTTGGAAAGCCTAGTTTGAGAATTATCGATTTTGGATAATAGATTTTGTGTAAAGGAGCTTTGTATAATATCATACTAGGTGTATGATTTGTAAATACTATATGTATAGTATAAAATGTTTTGATGATAGCTCTGGGGAAAAAGGCGCTTCCTTCAAATGGACTTCTCAGGAGTGCCACTGGGTGGTGCTGCCTTGAGCCCCAAGGGGGTTCTAAAGCTGATCCTGTGAGGAGTCCAGACAAAACTAGTTCCTGAGGATTATGAGTTGAGTTACCATAGCGTAAGTCGTGTGTGCCGCGGAGAGCCAACAGTTACATGGACTTTTGTTGTGACTGCAACGTAACCCAGGATGTAACTGCGACCTATGGTAACATTGCGGAAGTCGTGTGTGCCGCTGAGAGCCAACAGTCTGCGTTTGAGTTTATCTCGGTAGACTGCGACTTATGTAGGAGTGGAGAAGTTTCATTTCGTCGGCGAAAATCAGAGGCCGCGGAGAGCCTGCAGTTACATGGACTTTTGCTGCGACGGCAACGTAACCCTGGATGTAACTGTGATCTGTTGTGTGGGATCCATGGCGTAATCGAGAGGCCGTGGAGAGCCTGCAGTTACATGGACTTTTGTTGTGACTGCAACGTAACCGTGGTATGTAACTGTGACCATGGAATGGGGGTGATGATTTCCAGAGCATCCTCAGCAAAGATATTTCCTCTATTTTCAAAAAATGTTTTCTATATTTTCAACAAAATTATTTTCCAAGTATTTTCACTGGATGTTGAAAACGGGTTTACCAAGTACTTATAAATTTTCAGTCCTACGCCTGATCAAAGTATGACTGAATTTCTGTGAGAACAAGGATGGACTGGTTAAGACATCGAGTTATAAAAAGTATTTTTATAAAGAGTTATTTTAATAGTATTATGTGACCTTAAAGGTTTTTCTAAAATTTTGAGATTAAGATGTTGGAATTTTGGAAAATCAAGGAAAATCCAAACTGAAATTGTAAAATAAAATTGAAACTCGGAAATGTAATGAAGTAATTCTTTGTAATTAAGAACCCAATGTTGTAAAAACAAACAAAATAGTGTTGAATTGGAAGTTGCAAGTAAATTGGATATATGAGAAGTATTGTCGAATGAAATGGAAGGGATTATAATAAAAATGGTTTGAATTGCAACAAACAAATTTCAAGTGAATAGAAATAAACTGAGAAGGACCTTGTATTAATAAAATAAATTCGATAACGTATTAAGTAAGTAAATGAAAATTTCAAATGGGCTTATGGAGTTAAATAATAAATGGATGAAGTCTGATTAAAAAAAAAAAACTAAATCAAAGTTGTAATTGGAATTGGATTATCAGACTGAACTTAAGTTCGGTGGCATAAGTGCTTGGATATTATTTTGATAAATGGAGAGGTGAATTAAAATTAAAATTTAATTGGATGGGCTAATTGAAATTAATGGAATTTGATTAAATGAGAATCAAATAGAAGTAAACTTAAGTTTGGTGTTGAAATAAACTAAAGTAAATTCACTTAAGTTAAAGTTTTATGGAACTTTGGCTTCGAATAAGAATGAGAGCCCATTAAATAGAAGCTTGTGTTAAATTAAGTTTGGAAATGGTCATTAATTTATAAATTTGGAAATGGTCATTAATTTAGAAGTAAACATAATAAATTGTTTTGCATGAATTTAATGTAGAAATATGATGAAATGCAATGAATGGTTGGTAGGTAGTTTAGAAATGAAATGGAATTAAATTCAAAATGAGTTGAAATTAATTTGAAGTAGTTATAAACTAAAATAGATACACTATTAAGCGAATACGTCGAGATTGCATAACAGTAATTGTCATTTGGCGTGTTAAAAAATAATTAAAATTCTTTGAGTAAGTAGAGATTAGATAAAATTGATTTTTGTATCATTTGATGTGAATATGAACTTGTTTTGATTAAAACTCAAATGAATGTAAGCAATTGAGTTGTAAACCAATAAAATTGAACGGAATGGTATACGTTTGATTGAAAGCAATGGAATTAGTTTTGCAAACATATAAATTGCTTGTAGAAATTATTGGAATGCATTCTTTTAGAATTCAAGTGTTACAGTTGTTTAAAGTAAGATAAATATTTTAAACTTCATATATATGGTACTTATATGTTTAAATTGAGTAAGTACAGGTACCAGGGAGCCGTTAGGCTGGATTTGGATGCATTAATTGCTAAAATAAGTAAGCCACTTGCTTAAAATGCTAAATAAGGTACGCCTACGCAATAAAAATAGGAAATATGAACTGTTTTGCCTTTTCCGACCGGGTGGGTCGATGTATATATATTTATATCTCTTGTCAAATTGCAAAAGCTTCTCCGTACAAGGGAGACTCTGCCAAAAATTTTCGAAAATTTTGAGAGTTAGAAAATTTTGGAAATTTTTGAGAAAAAATTGGTTAACGACAAAACGTTTTTCCAATTGGAAATTTAAAGTAAATCAGTAGATAAAGCTAATATGAGTCAGTTATAAATGAAAAATAAAATCTAATATTCAGAAGTAAGGACCAATTGAATTCATATGGAAGGGAAAAACTAACTTTGAAATAGAAATGAAGCTTATGTAGGGAAATGTATACAATGATTAAAAAGGGTACAATTGGATATTATTGCTTGGTAAGTTATGCAGGTACTAAAGAGAAAAGGAATTTGGATTTGATTCCAAATGATAAATTTGAATTGCCCGACTAAAAGGTAAGTATTTTGATTCTGTATGATATTGGATTGGGTTTTTGATGTAGCCACTTGGCTTTTGTTTTCTTTTTGGAATTTGGGAAGCCCGTAGAGGCCTTTTGTAGTTGTACCGAGCTAGCCGCGCAAAGGAAACGCTGGCAAATTTTTTTCGAAAATTTAGAGAGTTAGAAAAATTTTGAGAAAATTTTGATAATTCAAAATTTGGCTTTAAATGGAAATTTAGATGATTTGGCAAAAGGGTATCGTTTGAAAATATAGAAGGTTTGGGAAATTGGTTAAGGTAATAATGGATCTCTAATAAAGGATAGTTGGTAGGATGTTGGATAGTGAGTTTTGGAAAGATGTAAACAAGTATTGGTCCATTCTTCCTAATTAGTAATTTCGGGGACGAAATTCTTTTAAGGGGGGAGGAATGTGACGACCCGGAATTTCCAACGATTTAAATTGGACTAATTAACTAATTTTAAAATATTTAAAAGTTAACTTTAACTAGAATTTAAGATATCAATATTTACTTGGTAATTAAATCATTGAATTGTACAGTTTAAATATTGAATTTAATAATTGAAAAATTGGGTAAATTTTTGAATCTGTGATTCTAAGCCTGTTTAAAATAATTTGAAGGCTTATAAAATTTATAATGATAATACTGGAGATAATAGAATGGTTGAAATTTAATTTAAAGGTCATTTGTTCAATTTTTAATAATATACCGTTTAAGTTGAATTTAAAAATAGCCTTCCGAGGCACAGTTTCGGAATTCGACGAAACCAGTTCCATTGGATCCGTAATAGTTAGTTATTATCGGATTTCAATTTCTGTAGCAATCAGAGTTGTCGTTTGACTCTGGCAGCTCGAAACGCTTAGATTTATTTGGATCGATTTAATTTAAAATTGATCGTTTTATTCTGTAACTCGCACATACGATCAAAATAGCCTCCGAAACACGTTCCATTGAGTTCGAAATGCGGGTAAAACTTTATAAACGCCTGTCGGCATGTTTGATTCGGGGTTCGGGATTTCGCGTTATGGAACATGAGATATTTCCAATATTCGATTATATAAAATAAATTAATAGTCTATATTGCATCACCCTACTCACGTGCTTTCACTCTAGCTTGCAACCGAAGCCAGTTTAGGGAAATATCTACCTTTCTTCCTCTCTAATAGATGGAACGATAGGAGAAAAAAGGAAAAAAATCGAAATCCCCCTCTCTCATTCAAATCGCGATTTCCGGTTCCTGATTAAAAAAAAAAAAAAGAGGGGAGGGGGGTTTAAATGGATGAAGGCTCGCATTCTTGAATCGTGCTTCCATTCGTTAGTCGAGTTCATCTCGTGCTGGAAGCGGTGGTTGCGAGGGGAGCACGGCCACGTCGTGGAAGCTCTCGCGTAGGGCTTGCGAAGGGGATAGTGATGTTGTTCTTGGCGATGGGCGTGAAGGTTTGTAGGCTAGGGTTTCGTGCCGATTTGAGGGGTTGCGTATTAGGGCTTTGTTGGCTCGTCGCAGCGGCGCCGTGTGTGTCGCAGTCAGGAGGTGGGGCTCTTGGAACTCGCGAATGGACCGCAAGGTCGTTGGGTCTATTTACAGTAAGGTTTGTTAGCAACTTATTTTCAAAATTTAAATCTAATTCAATTTACAAGTATATAGATTAAAAGGAGATTTATATTCTCATTAGGATTTTAGAGAAAAATATTTTTTCCAGTTTAAAGATGTTTATTAATGTATATACAGGCAGACATATTTAATTTAGTTGAGTTTATAATTAAGATTTTTGGAAAATATATATGATGCAGATTTTTTTTATATATGCACAGAAATCAAAATAAAATATATGTATGTATATAAGATTGAAATAGGAATTTTAGGAGGGCAATATAGATTTTTTTTTTATAGGAATATATGGATATAGATTTTGAAATATATAGAAACTATTTTATAAAAATATATGTATTTTCAAATGAAAATAATAATAATAATAATAATTGTTCAATTGGTTCGAAAAATTCATAAAAGTGTAATATTTGCAGTAAGGTCTATAATCGGGAAGCCAAGTCGTAATTGGAGTGGACTGCAAACATAATAATCAAAGGTGAGTAAATCTCGCGCTTTTGGATTTCTATTTAAATTTACATGATTAAATTTAAAAGATTAGTTGAATGATTGGTTTGTTTGATGTGCTGTATTATATGTGGTAGTATAATATATTTGGTGATTGATATTCGATGATGGATATTATTGGAAATTGGAAGTTAAATGATGTGGTTTGCTTGAATATTTCGGTATACTAAGTTATCGAAATATATGGAAACTTGGGTTTTTGAAAAGAAATATAAGAGTGAAATTTTGAAAGTGAAATAATTATAGAATAAAATGAGAATGGTTTGGAAAGAAATAAAAATGTTATGTAAAAAAAAACTGGAGTTAAATTGTAAGTGGAGATTTAAAACAAGTTCTAAATCAAAGTTAAATTTAATAAATAAAGTTTTTAAATATTAAGTGTTTAACAACTTGAATGTTTGGGTGTAATTGTAAATTCCTTTAAGCTTCTATTATAAAATGAGTACTTGATTTATTCAATGAAGTAGATAACGGTAGTTAATTAAATGATGAGATTTATCGAGAATGATTAATATTGTGGTTTAATCAAAGTAATCAATTTAGTTTAGGATAAATCGAAATATAATTAGAAATCATAAATTTATATAATCAACTATGTAATTAAAGATTGATTAGTTAAGATAATTAATCAGAAATAAGTGACATAAGAGAAGTAAATTAATACAAGTAATTAAGGATTAATGTAATTAAATAGTTAATTAATGCATGAAGTAATTAAGATTCCTTATTGATTTTTTGGTTAAGAATAATTAATATCGTGAAGTTAATTAACGATAATTACTTGAATGCGATTGAAAGATAATTAATCCAGGGCAATTAATTAAGATAACTAATGATGGGTTGATCAATTAATTGATTTGGAATTAATTAACGTTAAATGAACAAATCTAAGTAATTGAGGTTTGAAATTCAATTTGGAATCAATTGAATTGATCGTATGTGATTAAGCTTTGCCTATGAATGTTTGAGTGGTATTAAATGCTTTGAATGAGTTGATATCTCTGAGATGAAATGTTGTAAATTTCAGTTGGATAATTTGGTAAGGAAGATATAAGATTTGAAGAGACCGGGTTCGGGTATTAGGGAATACTCGAAACCCCTTCGTTTTTTTTTATTTTATTTGCCATGCGAAATCTATAGGTCGGGTTGAAATGATTTAAAGGAATTGGACTATTAAATCTAAATCATGGTACGTAGGAAATGGATGAGTAGAATAAAAGATGCAAATAATTAATTGTGGTTTGTGAATTGAAATGGGTTCTCGGGTTTTATATATATTGTTTGCTTGGTATTCCATGTTCGTTGGGTTTACTCACGCTGGTTTGCAGCCTGACCCGGGTGTTACTTTGGTGTAATGCTCGGGTCAGACCGGGTATTACAGATTTTCAGGTAGGTACGTTCTGGAGCTCAGGAAGCGAGCTGGATGGCAAGAGCGTATAGTTATTCCTGCTGTATTTATATTCTGAGACATGCTTGTTTGTATATGTTCAGTGACTGTATATATATGTGAAAAACTCTGATGTAAATTAAAATGTAATCGACAGATATAGTATTCTTTTGTAAACTGTTATTTATTATTATATTTTATCCGCTGCGAATGTGAGATGTTTGGTGTTTATGTTCTTCTTCTTCTACCTCTTTTTTTTTTTATAACTATCCGAAATTTTCGGGTTTAAAATTTCGGGTCGTTACACAAGGTAAGAAGAAAAATGTGTAGAAAAAGTAAAAGGCAAAGAATTTACTTGGTTCGGATGTTAAGGAATCCTATATCCACAAATCAAATATCACTTTCTTCTTTTATATTTCTTAGTACATATATTTGTGGTAAAGAGTACAAAACTTTCGGTTATTAATCTTAAAAATTATCAAAACGGGAAAAGCTCCATCTTCAGCTATAGTGCTTTTCCTATTTATAGTATAGCGACACATGTGGATCGCCAAAATCCTCCTTCTTCCCTTTCTATTTCTACCTTTGGATTCTGTCATGTGTATCCATCCATCTCTTTTATTTGAAATACATGGATTGCTAACGTGTCTTTGGCGGAAAACCATAATTTGAGTGATTTAATTTTGGGATGTTTGAAATCGAAGCAGGAATACCTGAAATTGAGGTAGGAAACTCAAATTTGAATGGGTTATGCACTTCTAGGCCTAAAGAGCGGGCAATCTATGAACTGCTTCCGTACGTGAGTGAGAGTGCAAAAAGATGTTGTTCTTTTCTTTAGGGTAACTACGTTATCTTCAGTATCTCTGCCACATAAATGTTGAGAGTTGTGTCTTTGCTCCATCTTGGGTAGCAACGATCTCTATAGGGATGAATTATGTTGTCCGGTGCAGAGCATTTGCGTAATACTGCCTTGGATATGGCGATAGTCCGAGTCAAGCCGTACACTTTGCAAAAGAGGTCAATTTGCCATTTGTGAAGGTGGTTGCCTTATGTGATTGCACTTGGTATTGGGGTGCACAAGTTACTTTTAAGGGTTGCTTATATCTTTGTTGTTTACCTATATGTGTGGACCTGCAGCGGAGCGCTGTTTGAAGGGCCCTATATGCAGCCCTTTAAGATGCTTTTGATTGTACGTGATATTGCTTAAGGAATCCTCAGTGAGTGTAGTGCAGGTCTATACGTAAAAGTGTTAGTGGAACATCCCTTATTCTGAAGTCCAAAACTAACTGTTACAGATGCTGCAGTTATCCATAATTATTAATTCTCAATGACCAAATGCGACTATGTTAATCATATCAATAATTAGAAGCACATGAATATGAAGAAATTCCAAACACAATTCAATAACAAAATTTCACATCTTATTTCATAATTTATATTTTGCATTCATTACATAATCCCATTGTAAACACATGTTCAGAGAAAATATAATTATTACAAAATACTCCAAGAGAAATGTATGAAGATGCCCCCTTGGTTCATCAGAGTCAAATACTTGGCAATCATGCAACTTTGCCATTATATCCAAATAGACCAAAACCAAACTACGCAGCGAAAATAGATAAAGCATCTAATAGTTAGATTTCCTTTTGCACGTCTTCGGAAGCTTATTTGTCTAATTGCAAACCTGAAAAACCCTTACTCTAAACCCACTCAAATTAATTTTGAGCATCTGAAAGTTTAAGGGAAAAAAAACTCTGAGTCAGATAAAAAGTCCGGTGTGAATAATAACCTACCATCTCGAACCAATAGATATCTTTTGAGACCATGCCGTTAGTGGAACGGGTTTCCCCTCATTAGTATCTTTACCAAAACATATTAACCATGTACTATGCCTCCTTATCTACAATGGTTAAAATACAATAATAATATAACGATATATAATCATGAAATGCACATTGAATTACCTATCCTAAGTGCTTAATTCATCTATCTCAATACATAGTTTTCCTAGGTCACCATGAATCTAATAGTTTTCATAGGCCAACTATTAACTTATCTCCAATTACGGTTAGGTGGTATCGGGATGGTATGTCCTATTTCAGTTCAACCAGATGTATAAAAGTCTCCAAATATAATTAGAAGAAATATTCAATACTTTAGATATAGTTAGGAGTCTTAACTATGCTCTTGATACGGTTAGGAGGCTTCCATCATCAAGGATTTCCAAATGCAATCAAGAGTTTTCCTTTATCATATACGAGCACATAGAGCTACGAGTTCCTTCCCGTGTGTAACTATCCTTTCATCCCACTAAGCCTTACGCACTGGAATCGTGGACATTTACCAACCGGAGGATAAGAGTTGAAGCATAAGGCGCGACCCTACACTAGTCTCACACTTTACTTATTATCTGGTTTTAAAATATCTTTGACCATTCTAAGGCATCCTAATATAATTTTTGATCTCCCTAATCTTTTAGAAGCAAATCTACTCACTTAGGAGTTAGTTTAACTATACTCACTATTCAGACAACCTAACTGATTCATCTGCCCTTACCCTCCCATAATGCAGTTATGGTTCAATAATGATGTGAGTATGACAGTAACAATCATGCATAATAACTGATCGAATAAACACAAGAGCATATAACCTTCATTATTCAATTTCCAATTACTTAATCTTACGGAATAATCTGTTTGAAAATCTTTAACTCAAAACTTGGGCTATTTCATTATTAAAAAATGTTTAAAAACCATTTTCATATATGATTAATCAACAAGAAAACACTTAGCCCTTTAAATAGTTAGATCAACATCGATGGCATTGATGATGTCCACATAAAAGCTTAAGGCCCTTCGCCCTTAGCAAAATAGAGTTCAATTCACGTGGCATTAACCCATATCTATCTTCATCTTGATCGAAGAAAAAAACTTAAAATCTTTTTATAAGTTATTTGGCTCATTGCCGAAGATATATGGTCGTCGACCCTTTAAAACCTAAGCCTCATTGCCCCTTTTGAAATATAGTTTCAATTTATACAAAACAAGCCTTATCGGCATGCAAAAGATAAGGTGCAATATCACGGCTAAACAGCAACGACACTAAAGCAAAAGGTTACTGACCTTGATGCACATCGACCTTAAAGACCCTCGACGACATTATAAAACTTTACACTTAAGTTGCTTCGACTATCATGCCACTTTTTATATAGGGCCGAAGACATAATAGCAGCTTCATTGCCTTGCTTTAGAAAATAAACAAAGAGATAAGACGCGGCATCAATTAAAATAATGATGTAGACATGTGACATCGTCAACGTCAACACTAGAGCTTTTAAAATGCTGAGGTGAATCACGAAGACACCATGTCGCCAAATGTAGGTCGCCGCCGCTATTGTCCACTTCGACATGGTTGGAAACATTCCGTAAATACTTAAGTAGTTATCATATGCTTACCACCTCATCGATGTTGACACTTATGGATGTGGTAATACCTTAGGTTGACGATGGTGTACATATGGCATGGCGCTATTGTAATTAATGAGGAAACTGATTTATTACTTAATATATCATATATTTTTCACCAAATCTTAGTACTTGTCCAATTTCTATTTGATAAAACAATCTATTTATAAATCCTTTTCAGAAACTACCGCCACACTTAGATTTTTAAGTCCTAAATGTACTTCAAATTAATTAATTAATATCCTTAATTAATTATTCTTTGAATGCTTATCTAGCATAATAATTTCATATTAAATCGAAATCACCTAGGAAATATCCTAAAAATCCACAGAAATTCGATATGATATTCTTTATCGTATAAAATTTTAAGGCCAAAATCTATATTTAATTATTTTAAATAATTAAACCCGAAATTAAGTAATTCCCTCCTTAGGAAATTCATAAAATAATCTATATAAATTGAAAAATTATGAAATTAAAAAGCCATCTCCAAAATAATGTTTTACACAACATATCAGAAAGTCAAAGAATTTGGAGAATAAAATCTTAGGTTTTACCCTTAAAACCCATTTAAGTAATTCCATAAAAATTCCAATAATCATTGTTCTATTCAAACAATGATAAATCAATATGGCATATCATAATAGCATAAGAGAATTAAAACCATTAGGTTTTAAAATCAAGCAAGTGAAAAGAGAGATGGTTTCATTATTATTCATCTTAGACTTAGATGTTGGAGTTGAGATTTAATATGGCTTTAATCGTCCTAAGCTTCTTCTCCCTTGAATCCCTAGATTCCATTTCCGTTAGCTTGAGTTTTGGCCGGCCTTGGAGTTCCTTTCTTACATTGCTTTAATTTGTGAAAAGTGAAAATGATATGAATGGGAGAGGGATTAAAGGTTAAAAGACAGATCTATTTCCTAAATTGGCCCTCTCGTATATTCTCTTATATGTTTAGCTTTTAAACAATCTTATTTAATTAATTAAGGATGGCACGACCTTATAATTATTTAAATCCCATTCTCCTTAACCACTTATCAACACAGATTTAAAAAAATAGCATTTTTGATTACATTCCAAATCCATATTTCATATTCAGTTACATAATCCCAAAATGATTCCCGGATTTTGATCAAATATAATTATTACAAATCACACCAAGAGCGACATATGAAAATGCTCACTTGGATGACCAGAGTACTGAATAGACATATTAGTCTTAAACACATCAAAGCGAAAACAATACTAAATTGCTCATATATAACTAGTTTTGTCTCGTGCACGTCTTCATAATCTTATTTGTTCAACCTATAAACCTGAAAATCCTTAACTCTCAGTCTACCCAAATCAAATTTTGAGCACCTGAGAGTTTAAGGGGAAAACATAAACTTCGAGTCAAACACAAAGCCTGGTGTGAATAACACTATTACATCTTGATTTACTGATATTAAGTAAGACCACGCTGCTTAGTGGAACAGGTTTCTCCTCACCAATACCCTTTCAAAAAACATATCTTTTGCAAATCAAAAACCTATAATCAAGCTGGTTATAATCATAATAACAATAACATATATGCATACAAATTAGGCAATCAATGGACTATTTGTCCAACAATATAGTTTTATCAGGCTAAATATTAACCACTGGCTGACTTGGGCCTAGACATAACAATAAACCAACTTCTATTAGACACAATACCGGATGATCCGTCCTTAACTTAGTTTTCCAAGGGTCAATTGAACCAAATGGTTTTGAGGGCTCACCAGTAACCTATCTCTAATTTGAGTATTCTTTTTTATGTGTAACATCATTTTAGTTTTACCCGTGACAAATCCCTATACACTAGAATTTTGGACTTATATTAGCTAAGGCCTACAAGCTAAAGTATAGGGCGCATCCCTACACCGGTCTCATCCTATCTTCTAATATCTGAGTCGTTTACTTAGGGTTAACTACCCCATTCAATTTTCCTTGAAAACATTTCTTCTAAAATGATTTACCCTTTTTAAATCATTCCTAAACAAGGAAACTTGTTCTTTGCTTTGCTCAAAATATTTATGCTATGATATATGCTTTATACAAAACAACATTGATGAAATCTAAATCAAGGGGGATTTCTACCCTATCAAAATAGGTTAACACTCCTTTCTAACTTAGAAAGCTTTAGGCCTTAAAACCAAAGCAATACTTTTGAAACCCTTGTTTACACTTTAAACAATCCTTTTCGAATTCATTGAAAGTAGCCCTTTCAAATAAGTTATTACTTTAACCTGGAAAACATTAGGCCTAAAAGCCAAAACATTCCTTTCGAATTCATTAAAAATAGATCTTTTGAAATCACCATTTACGCCATAGACATCCTTTTTCAAAACCATTATCTTTTGAAAGCTTTGGGAATCTTCCTTTCAAAACACTTAAAATAAACCTTTCGGTACACTAAAATATATCTTTCAAAAACATTGGGGGTTCCCCTTCGAAACGCTCATAACATACCTTTCGAAAGCATTGGGTTCAAGTAAAGGTTTGTGGAAACATTGCATCGAAACCATTTAAAACTATTCCTTTCGAAAACTTTGGGTTTAACATATAGTATAACTATAGGGTCATAAAGAACAGAGGTGAAAGCATTGCTTTCGAAAGCATTTATCCCAAGTAAAAGAAAGAGGATAATTTCGGCATCCCACCCTTTCAAAACCATTGTCTCCAAAACCATTTTGAAAGCAGCATTGAGAAGATGACTTCAAAGTAAAAGGTAAAAGAACCATTTTGAATGCATTGCTTTAAGGCTATAAAGAGAAGTGGCATTAACTAATTCGAAAGGTTTGAATACGGAGCATGGGTTTCGAATGAGTTCGAAAGCGGTTACCCTTTCCAAATCTTTTTTTAAAACCTAAGTAAGCGACAATCATTTAAAAGCTCTTTTCTAAAAACAAAGGAAAGTTGATTGATTCGAAAGCTAATAAAGTTGGCTTCAACCCCTCCGAAACTATCTGTTATAAATAGAAGTAAGTAGTGGTGTCGAAAGCTTATAAGAACAACTTCCACCCCTTCAAAAGCATGATTTCAATACGTCCCTTCCGCCTTTTTCCAATGCACTCCTTACCAATTTCTTGATATCATATGCTTTGGTTTCGAACAAGTGTAAAAGGTCTAATTGTCATGTTGACAAAAGCCAGCTAAGGAAGTGGCGAAGTGGTAATTTATAACAAAACTGATTTTATGCCTATCAAAGAAATTTCTTTTCACCTAAGTTGCCTTATTTGTCAAAATGTAATTGTTATTGCCATTTCTTTATCAAAATCCTTTTCTAAAATGGTTGTTGATGTCAAGATTATCAATTAAAAATATTTTAACAAATAAGTCCTTCTCCTTTATATAACATTTAAGTTCCTTTACTTAAATAATTTTGTAACCATAATAAAATACTTAAGAAAATTCCCCAAAATTCACCATAAATCAATTTTAATATGTTTCTAACATATTTAAATTTCAGACCCAAATACATTACTTATTTGTCTTAATAATTTAAACCCAATATCAACCTTTTCTCTCCAAGAGAACTCATAATAAATCCACAATACTTAGAAAATTATGAAATTCGAAATCTACTTCTAAAATAATATTTTTGACCATTTATCAAAATTGAAAATCATTTGGATGTCCTTTAATAGGTTTTCCAATCTAAACTTATCATAAAATCTATATGATGTAATATAAATCACCAACAAGCATATATATATATATATATATATATATATATATATATAAACAAACATATCATGGCATATTATTTGCGAAATAGTTTGGATCAAACCTTGAAATCAGAATCATTTATAAAAGTTAGATGTAAATCAAATTATTCACCTTGGCTTGGTGTAACAGCCCGATATTTTCAATCATTTGCATCCACACGTCGGACTTGAATTGCTTAAAACATTAGATTATTAATTTAAAATTTGGCAATACTCAACATATACAGTAAATCAATCAATCACAGAATCACAGGCACAAAGTAGTATAACAATAATGTAGCAGAATAGATAAATAGTAGTTCATGAAGCTACTACATAAACACCAAAGTTAGAAATAAAATAAAACAGAACATCTCAAATACAGTGAAGTCTCCAGTACGAACAGATGACTTCTCTGAACCAATCAACTGGAAAGCTAAAAGCTGAATCGGTAGTTGAATCTCCAAACGAAGCTCCAAACTCCAAAGGTGAGTCTCAAATTCTGTATCACTCAGTCTAACCCGAGCGTAAAGCAAAACACAAAACACTCGAGTCAGGATTAACATTCTTATATCAATAAATCCAGCTCAAGTGAAATTTAAATCAGGATAACCATCCTCTAAGGATCCATGGAACTATCTACAATGCATAAATATACACTGTAACACTGTGGTCATTTCAAATTGATTTATACCTCAAAGCAAAATATCATCCCCGTTTCAAATATGTCTGCTCCCTAAAATAGTGTGTATATATATGTATATTATAATTTATAGAGTAAATTATTTGTAATTTCCTCAAACTTCACAAATTGCTTAAAAATCAACTCGACTTTCCCATTCAAATTTAATTTAATTCCAATTTATCAATTTCTATTCGGTACAGTTTTTGACTAAACAAATTCAAATTTGTCGACTTCAAATACAGCTTTAAACCACAAATAAACCATTTAAATTTCAATGTAATTCAAAGTCAATATGTTTCGAAAATTTAAATATTCAACATTTCAAGGACTTAATTGCATTTATTTCCCAATTTGCCTCCATTATTATTTAGTTTTGAAATATTTACTTAATAAATTCAATATTATTTATATGACCTTAAATTACATTTTCTATATATTACCTTTGATTTCTTTAAACGTGACATATCAATTAAATTACTTATATCAAAAATCAAGTTATAAGATCATATTAAAAGTTTCGAATTCAATAGTTTCAAATAGATTAATTAAATAAAATCCTTTATTAAAAACAATTTCAAATAAGGCTCAAATATATCTTCCAACCTTAGCTTATAAATTTTTTCCACAAATCTATTTCTGAAATACCAATTTAATAAATCCTTAAACATATCTCATATTAATTGAATCAACCTTAAGTAAATTTATATATTATTATTAAATCTATATATAAAATAACCTTTATACATAATATTTAAATCAATATTTATTAGAACCATATATTTCTTTCAAAACCATAGAATTTATTTTCAGAATATCTATATAGATCAACGTCGACGGTGTATAAGTTTCTATTCTATGGTCAAGTGATACGTATGTTTATCATTTCAATCCGTAATTTATATATATATATGTATGGGTAGATATCATTTCGACCCGCAATCCCAAATCCAAATCCAAATCCAATGGAAATCGCTTGGGTCTATCATTTCAACCCATAATGATTTTCTCATATTCCAAAGTCCGTTCGGGTATGTATCATTTCAACCCATAGTAAATTCTATACTAACAGGGAACTTGCAGAGTGATAAACGATAATATAAAATATAACAATAGGCATATGTCATCAATAATAACATAATATAAACAACATGATGTGATGTCCTACCCCACAGGTGAACAGTTACAGATAATAGCATACATAACAATTTAAATAACTACAGCAGCATATTTCAGTTGTCGTTTCAATTGAAATCAAATTTAATAAATAAAAGAACGTTAATTATGAGTGATTGCTCACCTTTCGAGGCTAGAGAATACAGAAGGTGACACAGATACGCACATTGAAATTGAATTGCGAAGCCAAGTAAAGAAAAATCGACACGAATTCAACGATCATGGCTGATAAGCATGAATTTGAGTAACATATCTGATAACTGTAATCGATGGGAATAAATCAATTTATCCTAATATAAAGTTTTGAACGAGATGTTTAAATTATAATATTTTTCTTAAACCCAATATTCAAACTAAAATATACGTATACATTTAACTCAATATCTATTTAAACGACATCACTTACTTTATATAATATATTACTTTATGATATAAAATACACGGTCTTTATTGTTCATAAAATGAAGCATTGATGCCTAAATATTATGCTAATAAATTTTTAAAACATATACATATCACTGTTAAATGGTATAACATGTATACATACATAAATTAGTATAAAATATAAAACATATCATACACTGACAAATATATACACATAACATATAAGCCTATACTCCTTATAACTAAGATTTGAACATATAACTTAGTAAGTCTAACTTTTTGCTAATACATACTTTAACACACAATGACACACCTACTTTAAATGCAACTGCATATTTACTAGTATATATAACTACTAAAATGTTGCAACCAGACCAAGGTTTACGCTGATAGAATAGGATACGTAAAATATATCAACCAACGCTAAGTATAAAGAAAAAACACGTACATATGTTTATATATAACTGTAAAACCCAAGGTGAAAATATAAATTCATGCATATGTATATAGCTATTTAAAAACAATATTTAAATGAGCAATACATCATCACTATAGTCTATAAAGGCTTTACCAAAACACAGACTGTATAACTTATAAAATATTTTATACACCCGTATATAACATATTCATGCAATGTACTTACAAACGTACGCAGCAAATAATTCCTATATGACTACTTTTTATTAAATATTTGAAAGCAGGTTGCAAATCACACACACACACACTCACACACACATATATATAATACTTCTTATATACAATATTATACAAATAAGTACCTATATGAAACAAATATATATCTCAGCTAGATTTTATATAGCAGATGATTAACAATGTAAGCGAACTTACATTGCAATCCCTCGGGCACGAAAAGTTGGCAGAGGAGAGATACGAGTTCGCTCGGCCGAGCATAGGAGAAAGAAGACGCGGTTGTCGTAGACGCGGGCGTGGCGGATATTGGCGAAGGGAAGTGGGTTTGGTCGGCTATGAGTGGCCGAGGGTTTGGGCATGCGAGGAGACGTTGGATCAAGGGGCGGTGGATATGGCACACAAAGGGGAAGGTCTGCTCACAGTTCGAGGTGCTGGGTCATGTCGTGTTGCCGTGACCGAGCATGGAATGCGGTGAGGGGAAGTGAAAGAAGGGACGTGGTGCGGAGAGCGTGCGGGCGGAGGAATTGGTGGGACCGGATGATGGTGGTTTCGGTGAGGTGGAGGCTGCATCTGCTTTGGTTGTGGCAGAGAAATGGGTTACGTGGAGGGGAGAGGCCGATCCGATGTATTATGAGCTTGGCGTTCGATGAGTGCGGCGGACGAGGAGACTAAGGTGTTGGCTCGGGGCAAGGCGAAAAGCTTCTTCCCGGTTTATGAAGGTGGGTAGATTTTTTTATTTTTTTTGAAGATAAAGCAAGCTACAGAGGAGAGGAGACGATGGATGCTTTATTAATTACTTTAATATATATTTACTATCCTTAACTGACAGAGAAATGAAAGAAACTAAATAAATATCAACCAACCAAAAGCGAAAAGTCACAGTCGATAATCTATTCTGAGAATGTAAAAAGCAGTGCCAATTTATATTTTTAACCGTTGGAAATTTTAACGCACACATGAATCAAAAGTTAAAACGATACCGATGCATTGGACCGTAATGCAGTTTCACTGCGTACCGGGCTTCAAAACACAGGATTGAATATACCGCTGAGATCAACACAGCGAGACGATTAAAATGGTATATAGATATCAGTGGTACGATTGAATTATAAAAATTCGAATTTTTGTTAGTGGAAAATGCAGCAAAAACGCAGAAAATAAGATCGACAGAGCTATAGATGTCTGAATTGAGAAAACGAAATATGACGTCTCACACAGAAGATGATTTACAAATTTTTTATATAAAAATATTCAGGTTTTGAAAAATATTTTATTATCATCAAACATTAGCTGATTTAAATTGAAACAAAATTTCACAATAAAGTAAACTTCAATATTATCGGATGAAAATTTACTAGTTACTATTCAAAATAGACGTATTACAAATATTGAATTTTTGTGTCAAAAATTTATTGTTTAAAATTTCAAAAAAATTTAAATTTATTTAATGAATAAAATCACTAAAATTTATGGGTCGTTACACTTGGTGTTAAGAAGATTGAGATTTTCTTTTTGATTGATTTCTTCAAGTTTTCTACCTGATTCCTAGCTTATCTTATTTTGATTCTTCTTAATGGTGGCCGACCAAACTCTTAGGGGTTTTAGTTTTGTTTGGGAGTGTTAAAATCAATAATGATTGAAGGATAGAAGGGTTTAGGGTAAAAGAACATGGGTTATTCCTATTTTACCCTTGCCATATTCCTCCTACTTACTTATATTTTAATTTCTTTTGCTTACACATTCATTGAGGCATGACCCCTTATTAATTAACGAATCTCAATCCCTTAATCATCTACGTTATTTCATTTAATTTGTCTAATTAAATATCCTAAATAATGTTAGTCAAAACTAGAGTCATTACAACTGGTCTGCGTCCAAGTTGACCCAGACAGAGCGGATTAATCTAAGAAACCTTGATTGGTCTATCTTCTTATTTCAGAAAAATACGAGCACACTACAAGAAATGTTTCTTTTCTTAGCAAATAGGTACAGCGTTTTTAGCTGGGTTGCTGTAGAAAATATAATTTGATAGTAAAATTTGCTTTAATCTAGTGTCGCGCACGCTGTGTGAAACTAAAGGCGGTAAATTCATTTCGTTCCCTCTATTTCTATAATTTCCATTAGACAGCTTTCCTAAAATTACCACTCCTGGATTAATTTCCCTCTAAATTTCGCGTAACAAATTAAAAGTATGAGGAAAATGTGTCCCAAAAAAGGAGAAGGGAAAAGCCGAAGAGCACAAAGTCGGTATCTAGATCGAGCACAGCAGGCCTCCAGTTCCCCGTCGGAAGAATTGCTAGATATTTGAAGGCCGGAAGGTATGCTCAAAGAGTCGATGACGGAGCTCCGGTTTACTTATCAACGGTTCTTGAGTATCTGGCTGCCGAGGTATTGGAGCTTGCTGGAAATGCGGCAAAGGACAATAAGAAGTCGAGAATAATCCCCAGACACATTCAACTTGTAGTTAGAAATGATGAATAACTAAGCAAACTTCTAGGAAGGGTTACGATTGCTAATGGAGGAGTTTTGCCAAATATTAATGTCGTTCTTCAGCCGAAGAAGGCCGGAAAAGATAAGGTGGAAATTGGATCTGCTTCTCAAGAGTTTTGGTCTTTATTTTCATTTTCTTTAGATTTCATTTTATTAGATTTATTGTCTTGTTGGATTAGTTTGGGAGTATTAATCAGCTGGTTATTGTTATGTTAAGTATGATCTGCTCCTTGTTTATTTAGCTTGAACATTAAACCGATTAATGATGCATTTTTCTTCAAAAAAAACTTCCCTAAAATTTCAATTTTCCCGTTCAAATTAATTCCTTCCTTGAAAAATAACTTCGCCATTCCCACTACAGTCGATTGGTCCCATTGCAGTCATTCCTCTTGTAGGCTCGTACTCTTGTCCTCGTCCCCATTGTAGTCCTCGCTCGTCCCATTGCAGTCCTAGGTCGTTAGTGGAAGTAATCGTCCTAGTTGCTACTGCAGTCAATGGACACGAATTGGTAACCGTCATCGCTGGCATCCCATTGTCCTTGAAATTTTAGAGTGAGTTGTAGCCGATTGGTTTTTTCCTAATTTTGTGTTCTTGAATTATTATATAGAAGCCGTGAAATGCTTATGTTAGAATATTGAGTTATACTTATGTTAGATAGTATTAATAGTTTATTTTATGTTAAAAGCTAACAAAGTCAACATCAACTACAAAAATTTAGTATGGATTTGTCACGGTGGATATTAATGAAAAGAATGTTTCACGGAGTTTAACAATGCAACCAGCATGAGTGGTTAAAAATAAAATAAAGTTAGTACAAATTTTTGGTAACTTTATGCTTTTGTTTTCTACCTAAATTAGAGCGTTTATACTTTGGAAAGCCCACGGCCAGTTAATTTGTTTGATTTTAAATTTTTGATTGCACAATTGGTTAGGAGGAAATTTATGCAGTGTTTTATGCTTGCATCGCGATAGAGACTTTAATGTCTGTCCATATTGTATTTTAATGCGAGAATACAGTAAGTTAACTGAACTAAACTAAATTTGAGAAGATGTCGATATGTAACATTTTTCTTTTCTTTTTGGCATATCGGTGACAGAAAACATCGGTTATTTTAATTGAAATTGAAATAATACTAATGTGAAAATAAAATGAAAAGGACCTTATAAAATATATATTAAGTATACTCCGGTAGATGCTATTTTTTATTACTTTTATGTGGATCAAAGTAACATTTTGTTATTATTGATAAGTAGAAAATTGTTGTGTATCATGATTGTATTATCCAAAAAATATTGGTTTGATAATTGGATTAAGTAATCAATGAATCTAATCTTATTCACAATCCAATCTTACCTCACCGCTTCGGAACGACACATCAGATGCGTCTGACCTAATCTTAATGAATTTAGTTTGTTTAATCCCCTAGATTTTTTCCTACTTGAATTTCTAGAACATAAGTAATACTTATAATTATCAATCCAATTTTGAATATATGATTGAAATTCAATTTCCATTTATTTTTTTAATGCATTAAGTTGAATAAAAATAAACCCTAGATTATAAAGTTTTCACTATCATAGTCATGCTTTGGTAAAAGTAAATATAACATTTAATGTATTTTTTTAATTACTATAAAGATACTAAATATGGACAAAACATAAGGCGGTAAGAATTCAGATAAACCAAATTCTCAATTGTGATACATATTAGAAATAAATAACAAAGTAGAAAGATCACTCCACCTATCAAAAACAACTAAGATGTATACACAAAATTGTCTAGGAAGACATTGTTTTCAGGAAATTAAATGTGTAACACAAATGAAAGTTTGGTTGAGTAATATCAGAAATTCCATTCTTGATTGTTTATTTACTATGTATGTAACTGACAATATCCGTTTCCTATATATTTTTACCTTTTCTTGTTCTCTGGCATCTTAGTTATATAATATTTGATCGGCCTTCTGTTCATATTCATTAAATGTGTAACTGAAAGTATGCCTCAGCTATAGGTTCTCTTAATGATAACCAACTGTTTGATCCTACTTTCCGTTGACAGTCAATTATTGGCACTGACATTTACAATTCATGTATCAAAACTATCTCCCATCGTGGATAAGACTCATTTTTAAAACCTGCTTATTTGTTTCAGAACTTTAATTATTAACTTATATGTCAGGTAAGTTTTTTACTAAACATAAACATGCTTACTTGTTGTGGTGTTTGTTATTATTATAAAATATATTTACAAGTAAGTTATTAAATGTATTTTCCTAGTTTATATATTTTGACAGTTAACAGTTTATAAATTTTAGTATTGACGGTTTATAACTTGATTGACGTGATGTGATTTTTTCTTTCAACTACATGACGGAAAAAACAGCTTCAGCTATCTAACTGTTGATTAATTTTGTGTAATAGGGTGGCACATTCTGCATGGTTTATATAATCAGTTGATAGCGGAACCCCAGATACTTTTCGTGGCCTTCTTCAATTTGCAGTAAGTTTCTAATGTTGTTTTTGACATTGGCAATGCATGTTGCTTAATGCTTGATCCTATAGCATAGGTATTTGGCTGATGTTCATTACACTATAATTGTGTTGCGTGCCCCTTCTCTAGCTGTTCAACTCACATTACGTGCTATACTTACTTGATGCTACATATGGGGTTGGACTTTATTGCTTACCTTTAGGCCGAAGTATACTCAATTATTTTTGGTCATGCAGATTTTGACATCATGTATTATTCTAATGGAATTGTTATGCATTTTGAGAGATTTTATGTTTAGATGTTTTCAAATTAATTTTTTTTTAATAGTCTATACTATGATAGTTTATTTTTGGTAGATAATATATATTAGATGTGCCACTGACAAAATTAGAAAAATGTTCAATGGTTCCCTTCCATGATAGATAGTATATTTTATAAAATTAATCAAGTTACAACCTTACCATTTAGTCTAATCATATTAATGTTCCTAAGTTTTTTTTCCAGAGTCATTTCAACTACAATTATGGTCCGTAGATTTATGTATATGCTTTAAAGTTGGTTTGTAAATATGCTTAATATTGCACTTCTACTTTCTCATAAAGTTGGAAGTTCATCAAGTATTTTGATGCAAGTACACAGGTGACTGTGTTTGAAGAAAATTATGTGTTGTTTATTAAATGGATAACATCATTCAGCATGTTGTCCTATTCTGCATTGAGTGACGCTTAGTTTATTTTATTTTTAAAGCAATCAAGTTTTCGATAGTCATGCTTATTTTTGATCTTTCATTTTATACCATATTGAACATTTTGAAAACTATCTTTGTTTCTTATTTTAAAATAGTTGTTTTCCAAATTAAAATAACTGAGCAAACATTTGCCCAGTTTTTATAAATTCAGTTTATATAAACTGAGCGTAAACACATGCTCAGGTTATAAACACTGAGCAAACATATACTTTGTTTTTATAAATTAAGCATACATATTGTCAGTATATATGAACTGAGCATAAGCTTGGTTTGTAAACTAAGCAACTGCTCAATTTATAAAAACTAAGCATATGTTTCAGTTTATAAACTGAGCGAACTGCGTAGTTTTTAAAATTGAGCATATATTTGCTTGACACTTAATTGAGTCTAATTTTACTTTTCCAATATCCGTACAATTTTTGATGAAAATGGCAAATTTTTTTAGCAAGAAGTTAAATACAAATGGAAGCCAAACAAAGGTCAAAACTGTAACTTCTTTGGGCATGGGTAAAGGACTGCAATTTGGAAAGAGCATGGGTTCCCAAACAAAGTACAAATACTAATAGTACTAGAAGTGCGATGCAAGTTGACAATAATATGGAGAACCAAAATGGAATTACTTCTAATTCATCCAATTATGCTGATAAAAACAAGGTAAGTAAAAAAATTAATGCTAATTCCACAGCTAAAAATGACCTCATGATAGATAGCTAATCAGAACAAATATTAAATCAATTTGGGTCTAAAAGGGCTCGGTTAAAAAGGCTCAATCTTTGACTGAGTTAAAAATGCATAGTTTTTTAACTCAGCTAAAAACCGAGTCACTCAATCTTTGACTGAGTTAAAAAGGCTTGGTTTAAAAACTGAGTTATAGCTTAGGTGGGTGTTTAGGTTCAATGGTAGAAATCAATGGTACGAATGGTACGAATGTAATAATTCATACATCTGGATGATCAAATTTTAACTATATTAACATATTTATTGCTACCTCTGTATGACATATATCTAACACCATCTAGTCTATACAAAATATCATCATCCATTCATTTCTTTAATGTATAGTCTAAACAATATGTTGTTTGTGATTCGATAAGAAATCAATTATATTTGATTACATTATTCTCTATATTATGGTTTTACGCTGCAAATGCAACATGCATAAACTAACATTGGATGGGGTAGATATTATGGGAGAGCGGATAGTAGAAGAGGTAAGTTGATCCGTCGGGTTTTTTCTACCATTTTATGAACATGGATAAGCAGTTGATATGTCTGTGTGGCTTTTTTTATGCAGCTTTTGTTTTGGAGAAGCTGAAGCTTTCTTCATTTTCCTGTCTTCATCTCCAGTCTATCTTGAGGAGAACATGAAAACTTAAGGAGTTGCTAAAAATTGGTAGTTTGAATTGGCTTCAACTTTCATATTTTCAAGTGACGGCTTCAACTTTCACATTTTCAAGTGATGGCTTCAACTTTCACATTTTCAAGTGAGTAGCACAATGCATGCATATGTATGAACTTTTCAAAGTATACATATCAACCATGATTCTATCCAATGTACACTTGTATATGCAAAACTATTATATGTTTTGCAGAACTAAAAAAATAAACTATGCTATGTTTTGCGAATAAATTCAGATCAACCACACTCGCAATCAATATTTGTTTTTAAAGAATTTGTGTAGAAATCTAAATTGATACACTTTTTAAGAGCTGAAAATTTGATGACAGGCTGAAAATTAAAGTTCAATTCAAGTTATTATTTCAAATTTGATGACAGGCTGAAAATTGACGCTTAAAATTCAAGAGCCTAGATAAAATATAAACCGTTTTTGTTAAATTTAAGTAAGATTTTCCTATGTACATACTGTTACAAAACTAATTTGATTAAACTAAACTTATAAAATAAATCTTTACCTTTAATGTGAAATTATAGAAGTAGAATATTGCTGTTTAGTTTGCTACGTTGGCCAGATCTTAATTTGGCATGACTGTTGATTGCAAAGTGTCTCTAGCCGTGGAATTGCTTGATTAGTTTAATCATGTTATTCTGCATTTATAGAAGACAGTAGCCCTTAGATTATCTACTTTATCAGTAAGGAAAGCATTTAAAATATGTTTTGAAAAATATATAAAAATAAGATTATAAAAGCAAGTATTTCTACATGGTTTAAAGATAAAGTACTGTTGTTGGGCAATGGAATTAAAGTTTGAAGTAACAATAACCATGACAAAATCATTTGATTGTATGCATAATTTATCACAAATGATAAACACTTTATGGCCTTCTGAACTTAAGATTGTATTTCTAAAGTTTTAATAAAACTCTCATGCTAACTAATTTTTTGTCTAATGTCTTGGAATAAGCACTATTATAACAAAATCAACATGATAGGTACTATCTTTTGTGTCGTAATGATAATTCTTTGATTTTATCTATGCATTATGTTTTGAAATCCCTAACTTGTCCATGGAACTAACTTGTCAATGGAATTAATGTTGTTTTAGATGACATGAGGCAGTTTATTTTTAGACACATATGATCCTTATTCTCTTTCGTGGAGTCAGCCACAGATGGATACCCATTGACAATAGTGAATATGGGTTGTTTTCCTTAGTCCTCCATTTACAACAGTAGCTATTTAAAGAGATTGAAATTTTTATGTCAACAATGAATATCTTGGATTCAGCCACAGACCTTAGCATTTTTATAACCATCATATATAAAATGCATGCATTGATTTTAGTGCTAAATATGTATTTTTAACTGATTGAAATTTTCATGTAGCATGATTCGAAATAAATTGTTAGTCGCATAGATTATTTAGTTACTGTTCTCATCGACATACCATTGGCTCTGCTAAGGAATCTGTTGGCTTTGACAGACACGTGTATTTGTAGCATTAGTCCATATACTAAGCATGGCCTTGTTGAAATTGCTCTTTATTCCTGTAATTTAGCTAATATTACACGGTTAACACAAAGTAATGTGTAATGTATATGGGCTGACTTATTTTTTTCTTCATCAAATGAATTATTCTAGTTTCAATCTTATCCTCTAATAGTGAATCTTGAAATCGTACAGAATTAATGTTTGATTAACATGAATTTATTCAAGTTGTGTTTTGAAATTCTTTGAATATGCAAGCGTTACATTGAAGTATTGAAGAATGGTAAAGGAGAATAAAGAAATCTCAAGTTATAATAACATATACCAATTCATGGCTGTTGATTCAAGATTCAAGGGCCAATATTATTCATTTCATAATAATTCTTTTTTTCCTTTTCCAGCAGAGATAGTCATCATGGATATCACATAATTTGGCAAAGAAGTTTGAGGTATATCCACAGCTGCAAAGCTTTTATATATAAGACATCACTAGTTATGAATGTTCTGTTAATGCAGCAAAATTGTTATTCTATGTTACCACTGAAATAAGAATCAAAATGGTCAACAACATGGCTTGCAATCACAATTTCACTGAAGATGATGACACCGATCTAAATGCAGTGTTCAAGAAAAAATGCAGTGGAGTTTACTGCGAGGTGTGTTGAATTGAGTACATGAATTTTATATGTTTTATTATTTACTTTTTGTTCGTTGGTCGTGTTAGCTTGGCTTTATGAATGACGGTACAGTCAATGGAGAAACAAATTCCTGATATAACAGGACAGTTATTGCTGTGCACTCTTACGTCAGGCTATGCTCATGATGAAATCAAAATTCAGAACGAAAATTCAACAGAAACGATAGACCAAATGACACTTGCATGGTGAAGATTCATACCGTGCACTAGCTTTTATCATAGTGTTTCATCTTTTGGCCCACTGTAGGCATTATCTCTTCTTTGTATTGTTATCTCACTCTATTACAGTTACACATAGTTTTATTTTTTCATTCTCTACCGGCATTCGCTAAATTTACAGTCGAATGTACATTTTTGCTAAGAATGCCTACATTTACATATATTTTTTTTTATCAAATGCAAGAAGCACATTTGCTGAATTTTTGGATGGAACTCAGCAAATTCTTTTGATAAATTATCAGTTGGAGTTATTTTAGTACAATTGATAAAGGGTTTTTTATGCCTCTTCCTGTCAAAGCGTGCTTTTTATTTTATTTTGAGGGAGATCTCCAAGTGCAACAAAGAGCAGAAAAGTGAAGTTGGATGTGGAGGAGGCTGTAGTGGTTCTATGGCAGCAGTGGGCGTGGATGATGTTGTTGGTGAGGGTTTGGGGATTACTCGGTATTCTGTTAGATGCGATGTGCACCACCGTGTTGCGAAGAATGGCAATGCTGCAGTGGGTATAAGTGGAAAGTTCGGTTGAGGAGGAATGAATGATGAAGAGAAGTTGAAGCAAGTTTGGCCAGTGAACGAAGATGAAGGTAGTGATTGGGAAAGTGCTTTTTGATGGCTTGCAATATCGTGATTGTGAATGTTTGATGTTGTTGGAAGTTGAGGATGTTGTTGGCAGTTAGCAGTTGGTGAGGCAGTGTATGTTACTGATGGGTCTGAGGGGAGTTGATAGTATGGTCAGCAGTGGGATGAGGCAGAGGCAGGAGGTGTATGCACGGTGGGTAAGTGGTGGAAGGTGAAGTATGATACAGTACAGCAGGGGGTTGCTGTGGATTTATATCAGTGTTGGGAAGTGCAATGGTTGAATTAGTGGTTGTATCAGTGATTGTAAAAGTGAGGCGGGAGTTAAACTGTCAGGTGTCATGGTTGAAGGGAAGTTGCTGTTTGTTGATAGATGGAAGGCAGACTTGGATAATGTGTATGTGTATATGACAGTACAGGGTAGTTGAAGTAGTGTTGGCCGATGGGTATGATGTTGGTGAAGGAACTGTTGTATGATGATGTTAGTGGCAGCTGTAAAGTTGTAGATGGATGAAGGAAGGATGGTGGTAGATGAGTGGTTGTTGTTCAAGGTTGATGTTGTTCAGGGGTAATGTTGTGAATGGTGGAGATAACTATATGTGATGACTGTTGGTGTTACTGGTGGAGAAGGAGTGTGCACAGAACTGGATGTTGTAACAGGTTGATGGATGTTTATTGTATGTGAAGTGTTGGTTTTTTGTACGGAAATGTTTGTATGTTTGTGAAGGTTTTTGTAATATGAGTGCTGTAAGTTCTCAGGTAGTAGATGAAGTGATGGTGCAGTGGAAGGTGGTCAGGTGTAAATGGTAATGGGGATGTATTGGTAGGTTGTTCAAAGTTTGTGTGATTGAAACTTCGAATTTTTAGATGGCGTTTACTTTGTTATTTTTGTTTATGGATATTATTGAAACTTGGTTTATGGATGTCTTTTGTTTATTAATATTCTCTTAACTAGTTTATGTAACCAATTAATAGTTATTAGAACCTGTTATATATACTAGTTGCTTGAATATGCTTAAAATATAGTTTTGGAATATTCAAAAAAGCTGTTATATAAATAGAAGACAACGTTTGATTAATGCTGTCAATGAAGAAACAACAGCGTTTATTTCGTGCTGTAATTATCTTGAAATTGTCAATAACAGCGTTTTTCACATGCTGTCGAAATAGTTGATGATTCAATCACAGCGTTTTTAACATGCTGTCAAAATTGTTGATGATTCAATAACAGCGTTTAGAAAAAGCTGTTGTAAACAGTTAAAGTAGAATTTGAACATCTTCGACAACTAAATTATAAACGCTGTTGAAACATAATACAGCACGTCTGAAACGCTGTAAAAATATTATTGACAGCTCGTAATAAACGCTGTCACAGAGATGTTTCAACAGCGTTTATAGAAACGCTGTTGTAAGTTGTGTATATACGACAGCATGTCGTTATACAGCGTTTCTAATAACGCTGTTGTATCATATTACAACGTTTATCAAACGCTGTTAAAAGCCTTTTGTGGTGTAGTGGCAACACATAGCTTTAAAAGGTTTTTTTATATGTTTAACATGTAAATTTTAATATGTACATGGTTCTATCTGATAATAGTATTCCAAATCTTGCATATAGAGATTATTCTAAGTGTATTTCGAGAAGTAACGGTCCATGAATTTCTTCAATGCACTTTTTAGCTTCATCCATTACTAACTGGCTAGGAAAAAATTATAATACCTTTGAAACATCATTGTTTCAAATACTTGTAAGATAAATTGCAGGAGAAACATACATAAATATAAACATTATTTAGCTTGATTTTCTAGAAAAATCAAACTATTTTTTTTGTTTCCATCAAGTATTCATGCAAATATAATAATGTGAATAGTAAATCAATTAGAAAGTGATATAATATATTACCATAACAAAAATATTTGTGAGTATATATAAAAATAACTTGGATGACATTTCATCGAAGATGGTAGCAAGATCGGTGCAAGTTAATGACTTAAACTACTAAATACTATTATTATTATCGGAATAAATTTTTTGTGGTTGGTTGTATCACTACACCAAATTATTGAGTACAACATTTATATTTGTCAATTTCTTACACTTATAAGTGTTACAAGCTACAAACACTAAAAAAATGTTAGGAACCTGGAAAGGTGTTAGTAAAAATAGTAGTTTTCTGTATGAATTTTGCAACACCTTCATAATGATCTGCAAGACAAATAAGTGTTACAGCAGTTGTAAATGTCTAAATAATTCAATTTGAAGTCTTTTGTCATTTTATCATATGTTCTCTTTTCTCATGCTCTTACCCCCACATCACAGATTCAGCAGCATAAGTTTCAATTTATTATTGGGGTTTTCTATCGCTTAGCATAATCGATGCTATTTCAACCACTCAACATCGATGATGATCCAAGAAACCGGATCAGAAGCGACAAGTTCTTGTGGCGATTCTCATAGCAACTAGTTCAATCCATCTTAACCACTCAAGGGTGACAAGGTCACCAGATTTCTACATATGACCAACCAAACGATGTCCCGATTGAAACCCTAATCGCCCTTAGTGTTGAATTATGCTGGAGCTCCCGCAACATCTTCTCCACCCAAGATCATGCTGCTGCCACGATTGCCACCGATTCTGCTACGGTTTTCTCTTGGAAAGGAGAAACCTTGTAGGCATATTTATGGTACACAGAGAGAACCTTTGATTGGGGCCTTGGAGGTGGACCTTATCTGGTTGTTCATGATGGAGGCGATGGTAGGCTTTTGATTCATGAAAGAGTGAAGGCAGGAGGAAGAGTATGAGAAGAACGGAACTTTGCTAGATCCAAGCAGCACTGATTATGCCGAATTTCAAATTGTGTTTATTATTAGGATGGATTGAAGGTGGATCTTATAAAGTAATGGATACTACTTCAAACAATAGATTTAGTAGCATTTGAAAAATACATCATAACTTATAAAAGATTTAGAGAATGCCATTATACGACATGGAACTAAAAATCCTAGATTTAGTAGCATTTTTCTTATTCTAGAATTGAGACATCAATGAAACTTGGTGGATTGGGAGTTATAAATATCAGGAAATGGAATACATCTGCTATTAGTAAGCAATTTGATGCCCTCATAAATAATAAGAAAAGTTTGTGGGTTAGTTGGACATTGAAACACAGCATTAAGAATAAACATTTTTGGACTATGGATACACCTCAGAGCTGCAGCTGGATATGGAGAAGTATGTTAAATCTAAGACATGTTTTCCTTCCAATGATTCTTTATGCTGTGAATTCTAATATGCCTGTAAGTTTTTGGCATGACCCATGGGTTAGAAATGGTCATATCCTATACAATGTATGTGATCATGCTCAGATGATACAGTCTGGAATACAACAAAAGGCATTAGCTAAAGACTATCTTCATAATGGCAAAATACTGTTACCAAATACCAATAATCAAGTGCTAAAGTTGTTGTGGGATGATATACAACAGCAATATTATAGTGTGAAGCAGGGTACTTGTGTAACATGGGATAACAAGCCTCACACTGTCAAAACTGTTTACAATTACATTACTGATGGTGTTCCTCTTATAGCTGCCAAGTGGTACAAAGTGATATGGAATACTGATTCAACTCCTAAACAAAATTTAATGATGTGGAAAGTCATAAATCAGGCCTTACTAACTAGAAGTGTTATCAGTAGCTTTGGAATGGTTTGTTCCAACTTGTGTTTATTCTGTCAAATACATGATGAGACAACTGAACATCTGTTTTTTGGTTGTCCTGCTCTTCAGTTCATTATTGACAGGATTTGTAGTATTTCTGGATATCACTTAACTGGATCAACTACTAGTACTCTTTGGCATTTAATCTATAAAGCAACTAAGTGGAGAAAGGAGCAAGATAGAGCACTTACTGTTGCATTGAAAGTTAGTATGAGTGTGATCTGGAAAGAGAAGAACTCTATGGTTTTTGACAATACTAGAAGAACTGATGCTATAATATGGAATGATATCAAGTCACGTACTCATTCTCAGCTTGAATATAGTGATGCTGTTTTCCCTTCTTCATTGGTTGATGCTTGGGGATGAGGTTGATGTTTATGTTGTTTTCTTTTTTTTGTTTTTTTTCTTCCTTTATGTTGTATCCTTTTATTGTTATGCAATAAATCTGGTAGGGGTCCAGTTAACCCCGCTGGCTTTGCCAAAAAAAAAAAAAAAAAAGAAAAGAAAAAATATTGCAGCGTTGTGCAGATGCCAATTTTTTTTTATTGTACCATCATATAAACACCAGTATTGTTAACGCTGCTACCATATATTACAGTAGAATTTTTTTGTCTGCCACTATATATTTCTTGGTAGGTTTTATTTAACGCTACCAAAAATTGTTGATTTTTTTGCAAATTTCTCTCGTTGTAGTAATTTTTTCGGTTCTCAATTCATTTTATTTACAACATATATTATAGTAATAATTAACATATTTTAGTATAAAACCAACAATCAGTCATATAATTATCATATTCAAACAATCAAAAATACGTTGATCGTAGGATATACAACCAACTCGATACAAAATATTTTTTGTAAAATAACCACGTTCACATAAGATCCACTATCGTATGTATACGGTAGTTTCAAGGGGGTCAATTTAATGTAAAATCTATAACCGTACATAGAGAAGTTTATACAACTAATGCTAACAAAATATTATGACATAGATGATGATTAAAGGCAAGCACCAAGTCATAAATGCAACCGAACATTTCTTTTGAAAAGCTTATGTACATATAGAACAGTATAATAATCAATAATGACAACTTGTACAAAAATCTTCTAAGAAATATAGTGTATAACTAGTTCAAACTTTGTTATATAATATATGGATATACATATACATTCTTTTATGGAAAGTTGCATATTGGTATAAAATAACTATTTGAATCGTTGAACTAAAGGCACAAAGAAACTGCATTACGAAAGTCTGAATTTGTAACGACCCGGAATTTTGGATCGCTAGATTTGAACATTTAATTCATTTTAAATGTTGAATATGTGTTATAATTTGAATTTTTAAATAAAAGACTTTAGTTAAGTTAATAAAGTTAGTTAAATTTCGAATACAGGAATTCAATTGAAATTTGAATAATAATAGTTTAATATTAGAATTGGGATAAATGGGTGAATCTGAGAGTAAATAAATATAAAAATGGTTTCTAAAAATTTATTTAGGTTTATTTTGATTTAAATAGTAATATTGGATTGTTGGATGAAATTAGAAGTTGATAAATTGAATTTGGGATTTTATATTAATTTAATGATGGAATTTAATAATATAATAATGCAAATATTTAGATTTTGATTTAAACTGAATCAGAATGATTTCTAATGTGATTATAAATTCAATATGAATTATAATTAAGTTAATAAAATTTTAAAAGTGAAAGTTTTAGTGGTTTCGACAATTTTGAAAATCGCTCGATTTTATCGACGAGTGAAAATAGCCCTCCGGTGCACAGTCTCGAAGTTCGACGAAACCAGTTCCATTGGATCCGTAATAGTTAGTTATTACCGGACTTCAATTTTCATATCAATCAGGGTTGTCATTTGACTGCGGCAGCGTGAAATGCATTGAAATCGATTTAACCGATTTAATTTTAAATTGATCGTTTAATTCCGTAACTTGCACGTATGACCGAATGAGCCTACAAAACCTATTCCATTGTGTTTGGAATGCGGAAAAACCCTAGGAAATCCTATAGGTACGTGAGATTTAGGGGTTCGTTTGCGTAAGTGGTAAAATGTTTGGAAATAATATTAAAAAAAATATTAAATTTTATTATATAAATCAATATTTTTATCAAACCCTAGTTCCTACAAAACGCGGCCACCATAAACATTTTAATGGCCGAGAATCGTTTTCGTTCGTCTCAAATTATCAAGCAATCCGACGAGTTATAGCGAAATCTCCCAACTACAAAGTCGACGAGCTCTCCGAGCTCTAGAGATCCTACGGTGGAGATGCAGTTCGGTGGGGCGTAGAGACCTGGAAGGGGCCGCGATGTACATGTGTATGCACGTGTTTTCGATGGGATAAGGGGCGCCGAGCTCATCGAGACTTGGGACGTGGGTGAGTTGAGGCCGGCGCACGACGTGGTGGGTGTTGATCGGCTTCTAGCGGAGGTTGGGGGTTGCGATTCGAAACCCTAAAGGGGATTTTTGGGTTTGGTTTTGCTGTGTTCTCGCGTGAGGAAGAAGCACGATCCTGCGGCCTTGATTATGTTTCTCGATCCTACGGCCAAGATTTTAGTTTGGTATTAAAATTTAAACAAATTAAGATTTGTTTTAAAATTATATATTCAAACTTTAAACTTGAATATCTTTCACAAACGTTGTCAGATTTCGATGAATTTGGTATCGTCAAAATCGCAGCGACGCGATATACACAGTGGTGCAATTATGGATTCATTCTGAGCAAATGAAAATTTAAGTTAAACCGAACACCGTTCGATTTAATTTAAATTCGAACGCTCGCCGAAACGCAAGATGAGTTATTCTCACTCACATCTGGATGCTAGACATTTTAAATAGTTAATATTTAAATATATGTGTGATTGGTTGAATATTAATGTTGTTATCAATCTGGATTGATATATATATATATATATTTGTTGTGTTAATATCTGTGGATGCAGGGAAAACAGGTTGGAGGGATCCAACTGGATTCCTCACAATATAGGAATTATTGTTATAACTGATGATGTATTTTATTTATACACTGTGATAGCTAATTATGGAATCCAGTTTGTTGTGATATGAATTGGTAAATTTTAAACCTGAAATTGTTAAGCATAAATAAAATAAATTGGTTTCTAAAGAAATAAAAGAAATTGTTAAATAAAGGATTTAAAGGAATAAAAAATTGGAATCTGGTTTGGATGAAGATTGAAAATTGGTAAATTTGGAATTATAAATGAAGAGGAAATTTATCAATTGATAAATGTGAAAGTATGGATTTCATGAGATAAATTCTATAAGAAGTTATAAATTGTTTTTAAGTAACGATGGGGCTATTTGAAATGTTTTCCTGGAAATTAAATATGATTTCAACGAGACCTTTCAAATATAATCAGCAGTTTAAATGTATATTAATTCTTTTAGAAATACTATTTTAAACCATAGGAAATTTATTTAAGTAATTCTTAAGTATTATTTTCATTTAATAAATTCCCAATAGTTTTATTTAAAAATATTTAAGCCTAGACTTTGAAAGTGAATTTCCAGAAATGGGAAGTGGGTTTAGAACTTCAAAGGAAGTTTATTTTATGCAGGTGAACAAATTTACAATAATTGAAAGTAAATTTGAATTGGAATAAATTAGGCGGGATTTATAAAAAGGATTCTCTGGGTTGTTTGGATAGAAGTATATTTCCCTGGGAAACCAAGTTCGTGTTTTAAAGCAGATTTTAGGTAATGTTAAAGTTTAAACTTGTTTCTAAAGTGTTTTTGAGAAATTATTATTTTAAAGGAAATAATTAATAAATTAGCTATAATAGTAATTATTTAAGAATATTATTAGTAATTATTTTTATATATGGATTTATTTAAAGGATAGTTTCATTTAAGTTATTTGATACCTTGTATATATTCTTTTAAAACTCCATCTTTAAATTTCATTCAACTAAACCTTATTTTAAACTAGCCTATATCTTATCAAGTGGTTTTACTTTAAGTATTTTGAAATTATTTTTGGACTAAATAACTAGTAGTAAAATTAAATATTTCAAAGTATATTTAAGAATAAAGTATTTTAATTGTTTTAAAATCTAAATGGTTTGGACTTGGTTGTTTCCAATGGGAAATAGATATTGTGAAATTTATTTTGTTAAGGAAGATGTTTGGTAAAACTGTTTTCAATCGGAGTTGAAAATAGAAATATATCTTGTAAAAATATTTGAGGCAAGTAAATAATGTGGGAATTATTTATTGTGTGATGGATGTTTTATGAATGTTAATTGATAGTCAAATCACCGACTATCAATATTGGACAAATGCGTTGATCGTTTCGAAGAGACCGGGATCGAGATTTATTTCTCAAAAACCACTTCGATCCGGTTTGTACGTTTCGTGGAAAAACGTGTTCGGAGTCGAAGATGGAGCATTGAAGTGCAAGGGCTAGTCGCTACTAATCCTGAGGATATTTCCAAAATGGATGTAGTAGGAGTAGTGCCTTCGGTTCTGTTTGAACCCGGGATGAACTTGTATGGATGAATGCTTTCGGAACATCGTCAGGTGGGCGATGGGCATTCTAAGTGAAAACATTCTAAAAGGTAACGCTTAGCCTCAAGCCTCATCAAATGGAAATGATTGAAAATCAGGGGTTATGCAGCAAGGCTTCGTGGGTAGCCCCCACTTGAGAGTAAGGTCATCCCTGTCTAGATGTCCCTTTTTTATTCCGGCTTAGTGGTGCGGTTGCTGATCCCAACCACGGGGTGATCTTATTTGGAACTGTCCAGTAAGGGATGGTTCTGGTCTTGTGTTGCAGGGGAGCGGGCGTACTCCTCGGTACTATGATCTAGACCACGTACTGTGACAGGTGGTTCCCAGTGCCTAGTCATTGTTGGAAATCCATTCTCCCTACGAGCCTTGTACGAGTTTTTTTGTATTACCCACTCTGTGGCTAGTAGCTGGAATTTAATAGATGTAATAATTTCGGCTATTTTATAAGTATTTCTATGTAGACCCTATTATAATATCAGTGGATTTCTATAAAAAAATGTTTTAGCTATCGTAAGGTAAAAACCCGACATGTTTATTTGTGGCATGGTCTTACGAGATGCTTTTGTTTTCAAAGGGATTTTTGAAACTTTAATAATCAAATTTGGATGCATTATTATTAGCTGGTATTCCAGACTGACTCGAGTGTTATTTCATTATAATACTCGGGTCAGACTGAGTATTATTTGCTCAGGACAGGATGTTATGGAGCAGGAGAGGAACTGGAGTCCGAGACGTATTATCCATATTTATATATATATCCGCTGCTATGATTGTAGAGTAATGTATGATTGGTGATATTGTTGTATGAGATACTCTGATGATATGATGTATAAAACAGATATAGTTTCTTTTTGAGTAAAGATCTATTATTTACTATTATATTTTATTCCGCTGCGACTTTGAGATTCTGATATTATTTAGTTCCTTCTTCTTCTACCTCTTCTTCTTGAACCCTAATGGTTCGTATTTCTGTTCCACTTGAGTTAATAGATGTAGAATAGTGTTGACCCAAGGGGTACGGATTTGCGGGCTGTCACACTTGGTATCAGAGCTTAGGTTGGCGACAACCTAGGCTTTGGTGGGGAAATTACTCATTAAACGGAGTCAATAGTACTCTATAATGAGTTGAGTGTATTAATAGATATGAGAGCGTACTTGTTAGTGAATATAAAAATTGTTTTTTCATACTGTGTTGACTTATCGGTTGAGTGTTTATGAATTCTGGTCGGTACGGGAAGTACAACCGTATCGATAGGGGTTTCTAAACTCTAAAACAAGATAAACGGACGTAGTATCGTTTTTAAAGTGGGTAAATGAAATAATTTTATCCAAAATTGTATTTTTGATATAAAAGGAATAATTTTCTGAATTATAATATATATATATTTATATATTTGATTGCTTGGATGTGGATATCTAAATCAAATAAGAATCTAAAATTTAATCTAAAAAAAAAAATTCTATGAGTATAAATTATACAAAAGAGGAATAACTAAAAATTTGAACTGAACCAGAATTTAAATCCTGGAAATTTTGAATTTTTTTTTAAATGTATTGGAAACAAAATTTGGAAATTTAAAATCTTGGAAATGTTTGGGAATGTTGTCAAAAGACTTGAAGGTAATGATGGAATATTATTTTGGGTAATATGTTTGAATGGAAAACTGTTTTGAAATGAATTTGGGAAAGTAAGGAAGCACTGAACTCACTTCAGTCGCTGGAAAATAATCCTGATGATGCTAGCCACATCATTAGAATTCATTTTCGAGTTTCTAAAGTGATGGATTGCTACCAAAATGGTTGGTTATGATATTGTTTGGACTTGTTGGGTATAATAGTTGTTTTGGAAATTTCAAAATGGGTAAATTGTTTTGGTACAACCTAGTTGTTTTGGAAACCCGAAAGTTTGATATGATATACCAAGTAGGTTGAGTAGATTATTATTTCATGATGGTTTTGAAATAAAACCGGGTAATAGAATTCTGGTAAATTCTATTTGAATAATGTGTAAGGTTAAATTGAATCAACCATTGAACTTATTAAATGAAGTTGATATTAATAAAAAGGAAATGAAATTTTTAATCTTGGAATTAAATATTAACTTGAGTTTATAAAAGTGAATAAAATATATTGAAGTGGATAGGAAATTTGAATTTACTTGGGATAAGTTAAATAAATTGAACTTAGAATTAAATTGATTGGGATTAAATTGAAACATAAAGTAACTTGGTAAGCATGGGTCATTGTACAATAAATTGTACCCATAAGCTATTAAGTGACATACTTGTGATCTGGAAATTGTGGATTTAAAATTTGCAAAGAATTAAGGTGAAAGAAATTTATACCCTAAAGAATTCAGATATATATATATATATATATATATATATATAGGATTTGGAATTGTGAATATAAGATGCAAATGGGCTGAAATGAGCAATATAAGCTTTGAAGTAAATAAGTGGTGAATTTATAAATAGGAAATGAAATTATAATCACAAATGGGAGATAGTTAAATGGTATGGGGGATTCAAATTTAATCCTAAATGAGATGTAAAGTAAGATAAGGTGAAGAAAATATAAATTATACAAGGGTGAATGAACTTAAGTTAGTAAATAAGGATTGAACTTGCATATGGAGAATTAAAATTGGATTGAAATGGGCTTAACTTTGATTAAATGGAATTGAGTTGAATTTGGATTTAATAAAAATCAAAATTCAACTGAGTTATGAATAATATTGAATGGAATTAATTTCTATTTAAATTAGTAAAAGAAATGAAATGAATCCAAGTTGACTAAATAAATTTAGTTAGACTTGAGTTAAATTTGGGGAAAAGAATTGAGTTGAAGGAAAGTTTAATTTAGTTGAAATGATATTGAATAACTAAATTATAACCCAACTAAATCCAAAGGAATTATTTGAGAATGGATTTAGCGTAAGCTAAATTAAATAAAAAGGAAGCTTGAAAATGAATATAGTGTAAACTAAATTAAATGGAATTTGTTTTGGCATGGATGAAATTTTGGGGTTTATTAAGAAATTTTGAAGAGAAAAATAAAAACCCAGTTCTAGGATGGAATTTAATTTTGGCAATAAAGTTGTGAGTGTGAATGAATGATGGAATTCGATTATAATAATGGTTTGAATTGTAGATAAATTCCAATGAGTGAAATAATTTAAATGGTCTCTTTGTTAATAAAATAGGTCTCAAATGGATTGAATAGATAAACTAAGTGCATTACAATTTGTAAATGGAATGGGAATTGGGTTGGTTGAGAATCAAATGAAAATAAAATTTGATTTATAAGAAGATAATGAAAAATATTGTGAACGAACTTAAGCAAACTGAATAATAATTGTGATCGAGCTTATAATGTGGTCTTGGATAAATTTGTTGAGATAATAGAATTGAAATGCAAGTAAAAAGGAATTTTAATTAATTATTGAGATGAGATAAGAATGTATGAGTTGTATATAACCCAGGATTGAATGATATTAATATAAACCTGTATGGATAATGAATTGGAAATGTAAAATTAGAGATTTAATTCCATAATTGTGATAAATCAAGAATGTTCGGGCTGTAAATAATATAGAATGGGATGTTATTAATTTTAACTTAAAGGACGAACTTGAAGTGAGAATAAGGAATTGGAAAAAAATTACAATGAAATAAAATGTTTAGATTGTGAACCATGCAGAATCGAATAAAATGGATATAAATTGAGTTAAAATTAATTTTAACTGGTTATAAGCTTGAGAATTGGTTATTTGTTTGAATAACCACAACCTGCATAGAAATTAGTTTTTAAACTTAAGTGAATGAATTAAAAGAAGTAAATGAAATTGATATTTGAATAATGGGAAATGGATTGGAATCTATTTAATGGGTTGTATGTAAATGCAGGTTAATTAAAAAGAAAAAGGTAAATGAATCAAAAGCTTATATTACTCTTATTGAAGTGAATATGAATTGGTGGTAATAAATATAAATTGTATATAGTGAACTTGAATATAAATCATTCAAGTGAAATAAAATGAAGTTTGGACTTGAATAAGAAATTAAAGGGTGACTGGAATCTTAAATATGGTTAACATTGTTAAATTATGAAGTTGCTTGTTAGGCTATGAAATGGATATGTTTGGCTTACATTTATATTGGAAATGTTGTTAAAGTTCATATCTTTGAAAACTGATGAGTTTGTTGAGTAAGTACAGGTACGGGAGGCGATCGATATAGTTGGAGCGCGTATATGCATTATATATTAGCCGCTTGCTTTAAAAATTTGATAAAAAGGTACACCTACGCAAATATAATTGGGAAATGATATGTATATTGTGATATATTTTGGATTTCGACTGTGTGGGTCGATGTACATATATTTATCTATATCGCGATATCGCGAAAGCTCCTCCGTACAGGGGTGACTCTGCCAAAATTTTTTGGAAATTTTGGGAATTAGAATTTTTTTGGGAATTTTGGAAAATTTTGTTAACTAGTGAAGTGTTTTGAAATGATGTTAAAAACAAAAGCTTTAGAGTAAATAAAGCAAATGAGTTTGGATTTGAGTTAAAGGGTTTTGGGAAGTGTATATAAGTTTCTAACCAAGTAAGTTGGGTAAGTAAGTGGGTTTAGAAGTATTTTCTACCCTAGCAAATTTCGGGGACGAAATTTTTATAAGGGGGGAGGAATGTAACGACCCGGAATTTTGGGTCGCTAGATTTGAACATTTAATTCATTTTAAACGTTGAATATGTGTTATAATTTGAATTTTTAAATAAAAGACTGGTTAAGTTAATAAAGTTAGTTAAATTTCGAATACAGGAATTTAATTGAAATTTGAATAATAATAGTTTAATATTAGAATTGGGATAAATGGGTGAATCTGAGAGTAAATAAATATAAAAATGGTTTCTAAAAATTTATTTAGGTTTATTTTGATTTAAATAGTAATATTGGACTGTTGGATGAAATTAGAAGTTGATAAATTGAATTTGGGATTTTCTATTAATTTAATAATGGAATTTAATAATATAATAATGCAAATATTCAGATTTTGATTTAAACTGAACCAGAATGATTTCTAATGTGATTATAAATTCAATATGAATTATAATTAAGTTAATAAAATTTTAAAAGTGAAATTTTTAGTGGTTTCGACAATTTTGAAAATCGCTCGATTTTATCGACGAGTGAAAATAGCCTTCCGGGGCACAGTCTCAGAATTCGACGGTACCAGTTCCATTGGATCCGTAATAGCTAGTTATTACCGGATTTTAATTTTCGTAGCAATCAGGATTGTCGTTAGACTGCGGCAGCGTGAAACGCATAGAAATCGATTTAACCGATTTAATTTTAAATTGATCGTTTAATTCCGTAACTCGCACGCATGACCAAATGAGACAACGAAACCGGTTCCATTGTGTTCGGAATACGGAAAAACACTAGGAATGCCTATTGGTACGTGAGATTTGGGGTTCGTTTGCATAAGTCGTAAAATGTTTGGAAATAATATTAAAATAATATTAAATTTTATTATATAAATCAATATTTTTATCAAACCCTAGCTCCTACAAAACGCGGCCGCCACAAGAATTTTAATGGCCGAGAATCATTTTCGTTCGTCTCAAATTATCAAGCAATCCTTCGAGTTACAGCGAAATCTCCCAACTACAAAGTCGACGAGCTCTCCGAGCTCTAGAGATCATACGGTGGAGATGCACTTCGGTGGGGCGTAGAGACCTGGAAGGGGCCGCGATGTACATGCGTTCGCGCGTGTTTTCGATGGGATAAGGGGCGACGAGCTCGTCGAGACTTGGGACGTGGGTGGATTTGAGGCCGGCGCACGACGTTGTGGGTGTTGATCAGCTTCTAGCAGAGGTTGGGGGCTGCGATTCGAAACCCTAAAGGGGGTTTTTGGGTTCGGTTTTGCCGTGTTCTCGCGTGAGGAAGAAGCACGATCCTGCGGCCTTGATTTTGTTTCTCGATCCTGCGGCCAAGATTTTAGTTTGGTATTAAAATTTAAATAAATTAAGATCTGTTTTAAAATTATATATTCAAACTTTAAACTTGAATATCATTCACAAACGTTGTCAGATTTCGATGAATTTGGTAGCGCCCGAATCGCAGCGACGCGATATACGTAGTGGTGCAATTCTGGATTCATTCTGAGCAAATGAAAATTTAAGTTAAATCGAACACCGTTCGATTTAATTTAAATTCGAACGCTCGCCGAAACACAAGGTGAGTTCTTCTCACTCACATCTGGATGCTAGACATTTTAAATAGATAATATTTAAATATATGTGTGATTGGTTGAATATAAATGTTGTTATCAGTCTGGATTGATATATATATTTGTTGTGCTAATATCTGTGGATGCAGGGAAAACAGGTTGGAGGGATCCAACTGGATTCCTCACAATATAGGAATTATTGTTATAACTGATGATGTATTTTATTTATACACTGTGATAGCTAAATATGGAATCCAGTTTGTTGTGATATGAATTGATAAATTTTAAACCTGAAATTGTTAAGCATAAATAAAATATATTGGTTTTTAAAGAAATAAAAGAAATTGTTAAATAAAGGATTTAAAGGAATAAAAAATTGGAATCTGGTTTGGATGAAGATTGGAAATTGGTAAATTTGGAATTATAAATGAAGAGGAAATTTATCAGTTGATAAATGTGAAAGTACGGATTTCTAGAGATAAATTCTATAAGAAATTATAAACTGTTTTTAAGTAACGATGGGGTTATTTGAAATGTTTTCCTGGAAATTAAATATGATTTCAACGAGACCTTTCAAATATAATTAGCAGTTTAAATGTATATTAATTCTTTTAGAAATACTATTTTAAACCATAGGAAATTTATTTAAGTAATTCTTAAGTATTATTTTCATTTAATAAATTCCCAATAGTTTTATTTAAAAATATTTAAGCCTAGACTTTGAAAGTGAATTTCCAGAAATGGGAAGTGGGTTTAAAACTTCAAAGGAAGTTCATTTTATGCAGATGAACAAATTTACAATAATTGAAAGTAAATTTGAATTGGAACAAATCGGGCGGGATTTATAAAAAGGATTCTCTGGGTTGTTTGGATAGAAGTATATTTCACTGGGAAACCAAGTTTGTGTTTTAAAGCAGATTTTAGGTAATGTTAAAGTTTAAACTTGTTTCTAAAGTGTTTTTGAGAAATTATTATTTTAAAGGAAATAATTAATAAATTAGCTATAATAGTAATTATTTAAGAATATTATTAGTAATTATTTTTATATATGGATTTATTTAAAGGATAGTTTGATTTAAGTTATTTGATACCTTGTATATATTCTTTTAAAACTCCATCTTTAAATTTCATTCAACTAAACCTTATTTTAAACTAGCCTATATCTTATCAAGTGGTTTTACTTTAAATATTTTGAAATTATTTTTGGACTAAATAACTAGTAGTAAAATTAAATATTTCAAAGTATATTTAAGAATAAAGTATTTTAATTGTTTTAAAATCTAAATGGTTTGGACTTGGTTGTTTCCAGCGGGAAATAAATATTGTGAAATTTATTTTGTTAAGGAAGATGTTTTGTAAAACTGTTTTCAAAAGGAGTTGAAAATAGAAATATATCTTGTAAAGATATTTGAGGCAAATAAATAACGTGGGATTATTTTTTGTGTGATGGATGTTTTGTGAATGTTAATTGATAGTTAAATCACTGACTATCAATATTGGACAAATGCGTTGATCGTTTCGAAGAGACCGGGATCGAGATTTATTTCACGAAAACCGCTTCGATCCGGTTTGTACGTTTCGTAGAAAAACATGTTCGCAGTCGAAGATGGAGCAGTGAAGTGCAAGGGCTAGTCGCTACTAATCCTGAGTATATTTCCAAAATGGATGTAGTAGGAGTAGTGCCTTCAGTTCCGTTCGAGCCCGGGACGGACTTGTATGGATGAATGCTTTCGGAACATCGTCAGGTGGGCGATGGGCATTCTAAGTGAAAACGTTCTAAAAGGTAACGCTTAGCCTCAAGCCTCATCAAATGGGAATGACTGAAAAACAGTGGTTATGCAGCAAGGCTTCGTGGGGTAGCCCCCACTTGAGAGTAAGGTCATCCCTGTCTAGATGCCCCATTTTTATTCCGGCTTAGTGGTGCGGTTGCTGATCCCAACCGTGGGGTGATCTTAATCGAAACTGTCCAGTAAGGAATGGTTCTGGCCTTGTGTTGCAAGGGAGCGGGCGTACTCCTCGGTACTGTGATCTAGACCACGTACTGTGACAGGTGGTACCCCAGTGCCTAGTCATTGTTGGAAATCCATTCTCCCTACGAGCCTTGTACGAGTTTTGTTTGTATTACCCACTCTATGGCTAGTAGCTGGAATTTAATAGATACAACAATTTCGACTATTTTATAAGTATTTGTATATAGACCCTATTATAATATCAGAGGATTTCTATAAAAAAATGTTTTAGCTATCGTAAGGTAAAAATTCGACATGTTTATTTGTGGCATGGTCTTACTAGATGCTTTTGTTTTCAAAGAGATTTTTGAAACTTTAATAATCAAATTTGGATGCATTATTATCAGCTAGTATTCCAGACTGACTCGGGTGTTATTTCATTATAATACTCGGGTCAGACCGAGTATTATTTGCTCAGGACAGGATGCTATGGAGCAGGAGAGGAACTGGAGTCCGAGACGTATTATCCATATTTATATATATATATATCCGCTGCTATGATTGTATGGTAATGTCTGATTGGTAGTATTGTTGTATGAGATACTCTGATGATATGATGTATAAAACAGATATAGTTTCTTTTTTGGTAAAGATCTATTATTTACTATTATATTTTATTCCGCTGCGACTGTGAGATTCTGATATTGTTTAATTCCTTCTTCTCTCTCTTCTTCTTTAACCCTAATGGTTCGTATTTCTGTTCCACTTGAGTTAATTGATGTAGAATAGTGTTGACTCAAGGGGTGCGGATTTGCGGGCTGTCACAGAATTGTAGCCTCATCAATTTTATACTTGACCTGCACCCATCTAGTGGATAAATTTGCTATAGCAATAAAGAATATCAAATTAATTTGAAATTAGAAATACTTTTGTGTTATATATAACATTGATAATAGGTGCTTGCTTACCTCCATGAACTTTGACATATGAGCATCCTTAGTAGTTTGAAGCTCGGCATTAGAATATTTCTTTGTAAAAAATAGTAGTTTATTAGATAGGACAAAATAGAAATTAGTGAAAACTGGAAATTATATGTTTCTATACACCAATGAAACTGGCAGTCTCGACATAACTTTAATACATTTTACAAACATATGACTGTAATTTATAGCCACTGTTTCCATTATATTAGAGCATTTTATTGGGAGTTACCTATATATTGTGTACTATCACATAGTACTACAGAATGTGATAAACCGAATTTTATTTGAATTTTCATTTATTATATTTGGGCATTACTGCTCCCAAATAAGCAACAACAAAATTATTACAAATGGAAAGCCCATGACCCTAAACTAAAAAACAATAAACCATAAAACTAAACCAAAAAGAGAAGAAAAAAGAAAGAGAGAAGAAGAATGTATTGATCATGTGTATATATACACTAAATCTATAAGATTGGACACTATAACCGGTATATATGAATGTTACATGAGCATATATACTTCCATATTCAACATTAATCTTCCTTTTCTTAAATACATTATCTATCTCTTCCATGGAAATTATTTGAATTACCTCCATGGACTTTGACATATGACTATCTAAAATCAGAATTTACAGATTATGTACTATTTATATGGGACTTGCTTTCAGTGCCTACATAATGGGAATGTAACACATATGATGCCTAGTTTATTATACATAAAAAAGAAGAACAATCGGTAATATACCTTATTTTATGAGGAAGAAACTGTATTTCTCCACTTTGGATTATGTGTACTACTGAATGTGACCCTCACATATGTATAACAAATCGTGTATGTGGCATTTTGTCTGCTGCAACAGGCTTTTCTCTCATTTACCCGCAACATAAATCCAGAAGGAACTAAAAACCTAGAAATATTATAGAGCAGTTTATATAATATACTGTTATAAGGCATATTGGACATTTATCCATTTTCACAAACAATTTTGAACTATGAACTAAATATATGATCAGAGATAAAATAAAGTTTTTGTTAGGATGAAACGATTAAGGTGAAACAATTGCCTATAAAGAAATTCCAAAATTGAGCATATTATGGCATCTCCAGGTTTGAAAACACAAGTCCCTATCGGCTCTCTCTGCTTGATCACCACAACAACTGCATTGTCATCGAACTTAATTTCACTTCCATCGCATCAACCTTTCTACATGGCTGCATGAACGACCACTCTGTACACTACCTCTTCTATCTTCACTTTGCCTCTGGGCTGTGCTTCTTTCACTGAGGCAATGATCATGTCCCCTAGTCTTGCTCCTTTTCTTCCTTTCAGTACCCCAATTAGTACAACAAAAAGTATTTTTGGTGGCACATAAAAAATGCTACTAAAACTTACGGTACCGTTTTAATGAACGTTACAACCTGCAGCTAAAAATTCATGATTTTTAGTTGCATTTATTTCAACGCCACTATAAATTCTTTTTTTGCGTCCTTTCTCAAATGCAACTATAAACATTTATATAGCATTTGAAAAATGCCACCAAAAGCCTTTTTGCGCCACTATAGAATCTCCAACTTTACCCTAGCATTACGGTTTGGTTTACTCAACGCCACTATATATATTTCTGTAGCGTTTTTGAAACACTACTAAAAGTTTTTGTATTTTGCAGCATTTTTTCGTGCTATTATTCTCTGTTAATCGTCTATTTCGTTTATACTATATCAATCATCAATCACTCACATAATCATCATATTCAAACAATTAATAAAACACATTAACCATATTATCAAATAAGATATAGATAACAATTCTGATACAATAGTTTTTTGAAAACTGACCAAACTAACATATAATAACCATTTGTATACAAATTTACATAACTTGTACTAATAAAATGTTATACCTAACTAGTGCTAATAAAACACTTGATTACCCATAATTCTTTATGGCATGCACAAGTGAAAGCTATCACCATGAAAGTTTAACCTTGGTTTCTTCAAAAGTCTAATGCCATAAAACTCCAACCTTGCTTTCTTCAAAAGTCCATTGCCTGCACAAGTGAAAGCACAGCATATAGTCAAACAATTTTGTTAATTCATACGACTTCAAATCTGATATCAAACGTCTATAACATTATACAAGTATATCATATTATAAATAATTTCATACTTAATTATATTATTATTATTATAATAAAATTAGTTAACTTTTATAAACTCAGTCAATTCATTGTCATTATTATTATTCATAAAACTTTGTTAAATTGGTTATATTATTATTTTTCATAAAATTTAGTTAACTTAAACTTAGTTACTTTTATTAAACTTGTTTAATTTTAACAAAACTTAGTTAATTTTTATTAACTTGGTCAACTTAGTTAATTATTATTATCAATAAAACTCAGTTAACTTAATTATATTATTATTATTACCACCAATATTATCAACTTAGTTAATTTTATAAACTTAGTTAATTCTTCAACACCATCATTATTAAGTAAACTTTTTTAAATAAGTTATATTATTATTATTTATAAAATTTAGTTAACTTAAACTTAGCTAATCTTAAACTTAGTTAATTTATTATTATTATTATTATTATTATTATTAAAACTCAGTTACATTAATTATATTATTATTATTACAATTATTATTATAAACTTACTTAGTTAATTCATCATCATCATCACTATTTATAATACTTTGTTAAATTAGTTATATTATTACTATTTATAAAATTTAGTTAACTTAAACGTATTTAATTTTATAAAACTTGTTTAATTTTAACAAAACTTAGTTAATTTGTATTAACTTGGTTAACTTAGTTAATATTATTATTAAAACTCAGCTAACTTAATTATATCATTACTACTATTATTATTATTATTATAAACTTACTTAGTCAATTCATCATCATTATTTATAAAACTTTGTTAAATTAGTTATGTTATTATTATTTGTAAAATTTAGTTAATTTAAACTAAGTTAATTTTATAAAACTTGTTTAATTTTAACAAAACTTGGTTAAATTTTATTAACTTGGTTAATTTAGTTAATTTATTATTATTGTTATTATTGTTAAAACTTAGGTAACTTAATTTTATTATTATTATTATTATTATTATTATTATTATTGCAGTCTTAGTTAATTTCTATAAACTTAGTTAATTTTTATAAATTTAGTAAGTTTTTGTAAACATGGTTAATCCATCATCATTATTAATTAAACTTTGTTAAATTATTATATGTTAACCCAAAAAATAGATCAACACCCTGGTTTGAGCCTGAAAGCACCAGCCCTATTCTTACAGAGCAATAATATAAAGAATAAATGTAGAAAAAAAAAGCAGAAATAGTAAGCAGACAAGAATATTTTTATAGTGGTTCGGCTGTTGATGAAGCCTACGTCTACTTTATAACTTTTATTATCGACCGATTGCTATTACAAGGTAATTTGGATTACAAAGTTATTGAATATCCCAAGTGAGATTAAGTCTCCAATGCTGAAGTTCAATGGAGAATCATAGTAAACCCCTTGGATGACTGTTGTAAGGAGGGAAGAGAAGAGTGAAGAGTAGTTTCTATAGAGTTTTGGCAGCCAGTCCAGAGGACCCTTTTTATTTTGCAGGTAGGTGAGTATTTATAGAGGTTGGAGAGTAACTGGGCTAGACCTTCCTTCCAGATGCTTGCAAAAGACAGTAAGAAGACACATTGCAAGTTTTATCTCAAACCGAGCTAATATGATGGATCGCTAGCGATCCATAGCTTCTGGGTCGATGGCGACCCAACTACTTGGGATGCTTCCCTTACCTTCTACCCCAAAATTCGTGGCGATCTGGCAAAACAGAATTGATCGCTAGCAATCCATGTACTTAGCTTATTTTTTTACTTTGTCTTCTACGATGCAATTGTCGTCTCGTGTTGGTGTCCTCCAGGTAATTTCGTAGCACGTTGCCTTGCTTTGATGATGGTCCACTTACTGGTTGCATTAGGTTGCTGATTGAACTAGATAAATGCTTGTCTCTTGATTTAACTAACTCGAAATCCCATTAAACTTAGCCATTTTCCTTAGAATACCGATTGGACCATGATGCAAGTGAATTCATGAATCAAGAGCCAAGATTATGGATCGCTAGCGGTTCATAGGAGATGAACATTAGCGATCCATCACCTTTGCGTATTTTCAGTTTTCTTTCGCCCGGTTTCTTTTGGTTAAATGCTCTAGTATTTTTGGTTGGTTCTCAAGCTTTTCGGACTCGACCAAGCTGTTCTGACTTCCTTTGAATTCTGCTGGGTTAAAAACCCAGATAACATTTTCCCCCCAGAGTATGCTTTCGTCTAAAACAAGGTGTGCTATGGAAGTAATTGCTTTCCGTTTCTTCCTGGCGAGGTTCAAGTAATGGTGTTAGGACCATGCGAATTTAACTTCGGATTTTCAGTTGCTTGGTATGTTTTAACCTGAATTGTTGTTGCTTGCAATAACAAACCAAGTTTGGCCCCATGACTTTTAGACTGACTTTAGATAGCATATGGATGATGCTGGTTAATTTTAGAGTTAATCGAGTTCAATTTGATGGACCTCTAGTGATCAATAGGCTATGGATCGCTAGCGACCCGTAGCTTCTATTTGATGGAGCATTGGCGATCCATAGTACATGGATCGCTAGTGATCTAATGAATTGGTAATTTTTTTGTGCAATCTTCTATTTAACTGCCTCGAGCCGATCCATCTTTCATTTCCATCTTCTAACGACCCAAGCCTATTTTTGCAACTCGACCAGATTTTCGAACGATCCCCAAATCCAATCTTTTCACCACTATCGCTGATCATTCATCCCTGGAGCTTCTCGCTATTGATCAATCTGAGGCTCGCTGATGTTTTGATTTTATTCCTAGCTCCTTCAAGATCACCGTTGATCAAACCCTAACTCCATCTCTTTTCTTGGATCGCCAACTACCCCCTTGCTTGGATCGTTGGGTTGAATGCTTCAACCATCTTTGCCTATTGATCCTTAATTTTAGGTGAGTAATGTTGATTCTGATGTCCATTTAGCAATTCAACGACGGAGTGTTTTGATAATTATTGTAGCAAAAAGTCCAAGTTGATTGTGATTTTACGAAGGAAGATAGTAAACCGAGTCTTAAGTTCTTCACAGAACGACATTCAGGCTTTGCCCCGATGCTTGACATGTTTTGTTGTCTTCGTCCATACAACCAAAATTGACTTGCCCTAAGTTATCTACCAATACAGCATTACGCATCGCGAATTGGTTTTCCCCTCCTAGAGGATATGGATTGGTCTTGTTTTTTTTTGCACGCTCGGTGTACCTGTACTAGGAAGAAATTTCCGCATCGTTTTGGACAATGGATCCATTATCGAACGATCGACAACGGGTAAATGTAGCAGAAGTAATTCCAAAAAAACGATACGAAAAGTCCTTTTCCCTTTCCACTGTGAGCGAACTATCTACATGGGATACAGCATTTGTAGTGTTCAAGACATCAAGCTCACTCCTATAGATAACACATCGTATTTATCCCGGTGTATACTTGAAATCTGACATGTCTGTAGGATCTAGATTAACCCTAGAGGGGGGTGAATAGGGTTATAGCAAATTTTCTCGAGTTAAACACAAAAACAAACTGCAGAGAAATAAATATGCTGAAAAGTAAATCACACACAAAATTTACCCAGCTTCGGCAACCCCTGCCTACTGCTGCATTCCCAGATTTTTATTAGAATTAAACAGTCTCCCGCTTACAAACACTCTAACAGACTCGCACACCCTGCTACCGCCTATAGATTTTTGCAAACTCGCACACCCTGCTCACTGAACTAATTCTAACTAGACAATCTGACACTACCAAAAACCTAGGTGGTGATTTACCAAGACTTTGACTCGAAAATAAAAGCAGACTTCAAAAATAAAAGCAAGAGCAAAAATTAAAATACAAACTTGAACCCATAATTTTTGCTCAAATAAAACTAGATTGGAAAATTAAAACCTATCAAAAATAAACCCCAATGAAAAGCTAAACCCTAATAATAACTATGCCAAAATTAAAACACGGCCACCCCATTTCTATTATCTTTCACTCCGTTTCTATTTCCTCTGGAAGAAAAAAAAATGGAGGCGATGAGATCTTCGATTTCTCTATCAAATTAGGCTTGAGAGATTTGAAGCTCGATCGAAGCTCTGTAATGCTCGATTTCCTTGAGATAGTATCAGACGCTCTCGTTCTCTTTTTCGTTTGCACTTTAGGGCTTTCAAGATTTAGGGCTTCTGGAAACTTTGATCTCTGGTATGTCGCTTGATTTCCGATTGATAGCTTGATTTTCGACTTTGTTCGCTCATTGCTGATGATGATAATTGGGTGCGAATTTATATGGATTCCATACTTTCCTATTTCATGATTTGATGACTTGATGCACACAGTTTCTATTCTGTAGCGTTCGATTTTCCCTTGGTTGATACGGCAAAAACTTTCCTCTTTTGATTTTTGACTTTTTCAAAAATACGCACTTGACTTTTGAATTCGATTTCTCTGGCATCAACTCTATTTCATCTGGACTTCGACACTTGACTTTTTAAACATGAAATTTGTTTGCGTCTGCATTAAATTCTTCGACTTCAAACATGTTTATTTCTGATCTTTGACTTTGAGCTTTGTCTCCTGATTTTACTTCACTGTTGACATTTGCTCTGCTTTGACACAAATGCTTCACTTGTTCATGCATTCGACATTGCCATGCTATTCACTGTTTGCATCACTGGACTTTGAGATTTGTTTAACATTTTAGTCATGTTGAACTGTGTACATGTTGTATTGGTTTCTGAGTTTCATCATTATACTGCCCTTATGCACTTTTGTTATATGAACTTGCTGGATGTAGTTGCTAGCTGCACTGAGTCTTGATAGCTTGCATGATGCATTTCTTTGTTTCATTTGCTTGGTCTCTGTTGCCTTGAATTTCTGGTTGGTGCATTGCCACACTGTACATATGAACTTGGTCTCTGATCTTTTGGTCATGTTGCCATCAGTTGCTTATATATATGTTTCATGTGCTTGTCGAATTTGTACTTGTGTTACTCACCATGTTGCATTGTTCTTTGCCTCTCTTGTATCATTGGTGTTTCCGTGTTCATGCTTGTGACATTCATGTTGCAACTGGTTTGGACCTGATTTTGTTTTAGAATACTTGGTGGTCATTTTGTACTTCTGGTCTTTGCATTTTCCAGTTTCATCACTGTTTCACTTGAGTTGAATCCAGTTTCAAAAACTCAGGTTTGAACTTGTGCTCGTGTCATGATTTTAAATATATTGCACGTGAGTTGAACCCGGCTTTTCATTTGGGTTTGACCTGTGCTCACCTGTCCTTGTAGCATTATCAAGTGTATATCGATGTGCACAGCCTTGTGGCATGTACAGTGATACACTGTGCATGTCACATTGTTCGTGTATGATGAATTCAAATGTGAATGATGACGAACAACCCAAAAAACTGAGGCAAATAATATTTTCAAAAAATCCATATTTTATTTTATATTGCAAAAATATTTCTTTTTCAATTTTACTACGTTAGTGAATATTTTTGCAGATTGCTCCGATGCTGGATTCTAACTGAAATGAAGTTGAAGATAAACTACGAATGTGAGTGGTATGTAGTGAGAAATTTATGTAAATATGAAATTGTGATGTATTGTAAACAAAATTGTATATGTATAGTGAGAGCTTGAATTTGTACTATTCAAAAATGTAATAAATATTTGTTTGAATAAAATTTCTGTTTGAATTCAAATTCTGTGTAATTTATTTTATTCAACAAATATTTATTTATTCTATGAAAAATAAAATAGTACATTAACAAATCCATTTAAATGAATATATATATATATATATATATATGTTTATTATCATCAAACAAAAATCATATAAGCGCATATTCAACAATCTCCCCCTTTTGATGATAACAAACATATGTTTTAAGATTTTGACTGTGTTAAATGTATTTGATCAATGAAATACGCTAATTGCTCCCCCTATTTAAATGCTTCCTCTCTACACGATGCTCCCCCTACATATATGCATACAAATAGAAATATACAAATGAGCCTAGATGCAAATGGAAAATTATTTGACCTTTGCTTGATTACATTTGACAAAATCTTAACTTTTCTCTCCCCCTTTTGTTATCAGCAAAAGAATAATAGTGTTAGAGAAAATAGAGATAAAGTGATCAATATCAATCCAACATTAAAACTCAATTTGAATATAAATATTAAACTTTAATAAAAAAAATCAAACAAAAATCATAACTATCCTTGTTAGGCGCATATTCCACTTTTAGAATGAATGGAAATGATGTTCTAATAAAATCATACAGTTGTATCTACTTGTGGTACATTTATATCAGGAATTTGAGTATATACTAATCATGCATAACCGTTAGGACTTTTAAATGAGATTAGTAGTATTCCAATTTAATTTTTAAAAATGAATTCAAGTATCTTCTAACCACGCATGACCGTAAGGACTTTTAAATGGGATTAGAATCAACTTGTCTATTTAATCAATCAAATTTGATATGCCTTCCATACATGCATAACCGTGAGGACTTTTAGATGAGCATGGAAGCGCATAATCAAAAATACAAGTAATTCACCCATGCATAACTGTGAGGACTTTTAAATGAAAGTGAATACTTTGGTATTTATTTATTTTTACAAAAAAATGTGAAATGAAAAACAAATGATCCTTGATTATAGTACCACATATCGAAAAACTATATTTAAGATTTGATAAACAATGGTCGATAGAAATATGATAGATATAGAAATGGTCATGGAATCTTTACCCAACAAAAATTTTTATAACTCTTGTTTGAATTCCCAAAGAAATTTTCCAAATATACTGTCTTGAGTAATGTATGTTAAATATCAACACTTATCACCTTTTCAATCACTATTTATCTTTTAGATAATTAGTAGGGAGTCGGATTAGTTAAAATTTGTCATTTAAAATCAAATAAAAATGACTAATCTGAAAATATGGTCAAAAAATGATTTTCTTGAAGGGGTTATATGAGGAAAAAAAATTCTGCTATTTGAAAATTATTTGTAATGAAAAATATGCAGATATTTTCTTTGAAAAACGATGCAGTTACTAAATGTCTCACCATAAATCACGTTCAACTAGTAAGTTTTTTGTCAACTGGATTACCAGTATGATCTGCATCTGAATTTCTCTTTCACTCCAAAGTATCAATAATTAAATTTGAAAAACAAGACCACGAAGTGTGCATAAAAACTCAAACTCAATTTTTAACAGCATTCTTGAACTTGAATTGAAGCCGTGTAGATAATCAGAAACTGTGAATATAGAGTTAGCCGTATTATAACCCAATGTACTATCATCCAACAAAACACTATGTTTTATTCAAACGTATATGTATGAAGTAATTCAAAGAATAGTGTTCTTGGCATAAATATAATTGGCCAACTATGTTGAACAAGTCAGAATCAAAAAACATCATCTTTACAATATCTCAATATTGGCTGATTACATTCAGAATATGGTGCAGATTATCACATTTAGTATATCGATCAAATAAATATACCTTCACCTGTTTTACCTTTACGATAATTTTTCGTGGTTGCCCATTGTGATTCTGTCACCTTTGTACTAGGCTAAGGAACTTTGCTTTGTTGCCCGTTGTGTTTCTGAAACAGCCAAAATCCAGGGAACACTGTTGTTGTTCCTTAGCCTGACACTATACCTACACGATGAAAGATTTTTGTGACCTATTTGTTTTTATAGGTCCATGGTTGTTAGTGGCAGAAGCATTGTGAATAAACAATCCCTTTGGAACCCAAACTTGTTTTGTCCTTTCATTCTTGTTCCAAGAGACATGAAATTTGTTTGTAGAATTCTTAGGAACCCAAACTTGTATAAATTTTGTGTTCTTGTTCCTATGACTACAATTTTCAACGCGATGTCCAATTGTTTTACATCTAGCAAAGACACTCTTACCTTTTGCATTATCATCAGCTTGTATTTTCCCAAAGCCTAGTCATTTTCTGTTGTTAGCAAAAATTTGATTTCCCAATAACATGTTGAATGAATTTTCTCCTCTTGAAAAGTTATTCAGAGATTTCTCAAGATTTTGAACTTTGGTTCTTAGTGTTGTGTTTTCAGTTACAAGTGAGGTGCATCTATTTATAAAATCCTTTTTCCTAGTGTCAATGGTTTCCTTAAGACTCAAGTTTTCTTTTTCAAGATTCTCAAAGCTATTCTTAAGTCTTGATAATTCTGAATCTAAAATTTTACATTTTTTACAGTCTAGGTTTTAAATATTTTCAAGTTTAGTTTCTAACCTAAAATTTTCACGAGCAAGTTCTCTCCTATCAGATTTCAGTTTTTCAATTTTAGCTTCAAGAGTACCAACTACTTTAGTAAGATCACAACACATAAAAACAAGTTCTTTATAGGAATAGTGACCTACCTCACTAGATTCCTATGAACTTGCTTCTGAATCTGTTTTTGCCATAAGATACAAGTTAGCCTCCTCTGCGCTATTATTCGAAACTTCCTCTCCTTCTTCATCATCCCAAGTCGCTACAAAGGCCTTCTTCTTCTTTTTCTTTCCTTTGTTGTTTTTGAGAAGTGGGCATTGTTGTTTGAAGTGACCAAGCTTGTTGCAGTTAAAGCACGTCAGTTCATTATCGGAATTGTCAGAATCTTTTGACCTATTACCACTTGTTTTCTTCTTGCGTGGCTTGAATCTTGACCATTTTCTAAGATTATTGACAGCCATTGCAAGCCCTTCAATTGGATATTCTTCTTCTTCATCGCTCTCTTCTTTGCTCTTTAAGGCAATTGTCTTCTTCTTTGATTCGGAGTTGTTACGTTCCTCCTTTGCTTTTAGCTCAAGCTCATATGTCATCAAGTTACCGATCAACTCCTCCATGCTTAGTTTACTCAAATCTTTCGATTCTTGGATTGCCGTGACTTTTGCCTCAAAGCTTATCGGTAAGACTCGTAGCACCTTCCTCACAAGCTCTACCTCAGTGAATACCTTCCCAAGCGCTCTAGCATTGTACACAAAAGTTGAAAAGCGTCCAAACATGTCCTTTATGCTCTCGCCTTTATCCATCACAAAGTTCTCGTATTCATTGCTGAATAGGGCTAGATGAGACTCCTTGACTTCAGAAGTTCCTTCATGCGTCACCTCCAAGGTATGCCAAATTTCCTGTGCAGTTTTACAATGAGAAATTCTATTAAATTCAGTTTTATCAAGAGCACAGATCAAAGCATTCATGGCTTTAGCATTTGTAGTTTTTAATCTCTTATCGTTAGCATCCCACCTATCCTTAGGTTTAGGAATCTCATTATCACCAATAGTTATAGTGAGAGATTTATAGCCCGTTTCAATAATGTCCCAAACATCATAATCAACAGAACTAAGATAAATACCCATCCTAACTTTCCAATAAGCATAATCATTCCCATTAAACATGGGTGGCCTAACAATAGATTGCCCCTCAGAAAAAGCGTTATTTGGTGGATTCATGACTCTAGAGTTAAAGAAAAATTACCTCGCTCTGATACCACTTGTAGGATCTAGATTAACCCTAGAGGGGGGTGAATAGGGTTATAGCAAATTTTCTCAAGTTAAACGCAAAAACAAACTGCAGAGAAATAAATATGCTGAAAAGTAAATCACACACAAAATTTACCCAGCTTCGGCAACCCCTGCCTACTGCTGCATTCCCAGATTTCTATTAGAATTAAACAGTCTCCCACTTACAAACACTCTAACAGACTCGCATACCCTGCTACCGCCCATAGAGTTTTGCAAACTCGCACACCCTGCTCACTGAACTAATTCTAACTAGACAATCTGACACTACCTAAAACCTAGGTAGTGATTTACCAAGACTTTGACTCGAAAAGAAAAGCAGACTTCAAAAATAAAAGCAAGAGCAAAAATTAAAATACAAACTTGAATCCATAATTTTTGCTCAAATAAAACTAGATTTAAAAATTAAACCCTATCAAAAATAAACCCCAATGAAAAGATAAACCCTAATAATAACTATGCCCTAATTAAAACACGGCCACCCCATTTCTATTATCTTTCACTCGGTTTCGATTTCCTCTGGAAGAAAAAAAAATGGAGGCGATGAGATCTTCGATTTCTCTATCAAATTAGGCTTGAGAGATTTGAAGCTCGATCGAAGCTCTGTAATGCTCGATTTCCTTGAGATAGTATCAGACGCTCTCGTTCTCTTCTTCGCTTGCACTTTAGGGCTTACGAGATTTAGGGCTTCTGGAAACTTTGATCTCTGGTATGTCGCTTGTACTTTTGATTTCCGATTGATAGCTTGATTTTCGACTTTGTTCGCTCATTGTCGATGATGATAATTGGGTGTGAATTTATATGGATTCCATACTTTCCTATTTCATGATTTGATGACTTGATGCACACAGTTTCTATTCTGTAGCGTTCGTTTTCCCTTGGTTGATACGGCAAAAACTTTCCTCTTTTGATTTTTGAATTTTTCAAAAATACGCACTTGACTTTTGAATTCGATTTCTCTGGCATCAACTCTATTTCATCTGGACTTCGGCACTTGACATTTTAAACATGAATTTTGTTTGCGTCTGCATTAAATTCTTCGATTTTGAACATGTTTATTTCTGATCTTTGACTTTGAGCTTTGTCTCCTGATTTTACTTCGCTGTTGACATTTGCTCCGCTTTGACACAAATGCTTCACTTGTTCATGCATTCGACATTGCCATGCTATTCACTGTTTGCATCACTGGACTTTGATATTTGTTTAACATTTTAGTCATGTTGAACTGTGTACATGTTGTATTGGTTTCTGAGTTTCATCATTATACTGCCCTTATGCACTTCTGTTATATGAACTTGCTGGATGTAGTTGCGAGCTGCACTGAGTCTTGATAGCTTGCATGATGCATTTCTTTGTTTCATTTGCTTGGTCTCTGTTGCCTTGAATTTATGGTTGGTGCATTGCCACACTGTACATATGAACTTGGTCTCTGATCTTTTGGTCATGTTGCCTTCAGTTGCTTGTATATATGTTTCATGTGCTTGTCGAATTTGTACTTGTGTTGCTCATTATGTTGCATTGTTCTTCACCTCTCTTGTATCATTGGTGTTTCTGTGTTCATGCTTGTGACATTCATGTTGCAACTGGTTTGGACCTGATTTTGTTTTAGAATATTTGGTGGTCATTTTGTACTTCTGGTCTTTGCACTTTCCAGTTTCATCATTGTTTCATTTGAGTTGAATCTAGTTTCAAAAACTCGGGTTTGACCTTGTGCTCGTGTCGTGATTTTAAATATATTGCACGTGAGTTGAACCCGGCTTTTCATTTGGGTTTGACCTGTGCTCACCTGTCCCTGTAGCATTATCAAGTGTATATCGATGTGCACTGCCTTGTGGCATGTACAGTGATACACTGTGCATGTCACATTGTTCGTGTATGATGAATTCAAATGTGAATGATGGCGAACAACCCAAATAACCGAGGCAAATAATATTTTCAAAAAATCCATATTTTATTTTATATTGCAAAAATATTTCTTTTTCAATTTTACCGCGTTAGTGAATATTTTTGCAGATTGCTCAGATGTTGGATTCTAATTGAAATGAAGTTGAAGATAAACTACGAGTGTGAGTGATATGTAGTGAGAAATTTATGTAAATATGAAATTGTGATGTACTGTAAACAAAATTGTATATGTATAGTGAGAGCTTGAATTTGTACTATTCAAAAATGTAATAAATATTTGTTTGAATAAAATTTCTGTTTGAATTCAAATTCTACGTAATTTATTTTATTCAACAAATATTTATTTATTCTATGAAAAATAAAATAGTACATTAACAAATACATTTAAATGAATATATATATATATATGTTTATTATCATCAAACAAAAATCATATAAGCGCATATTCAACAATGTCAGCATGAATCAATATTCCTTTGGAATTCAAGTGCTGTAGGGGAGATTCTTAGTTTAGAGTAGAATTACCTGACTGCTTTGGACGCAAGTCTTGTTGTTTAGAATGAAGTACCCGTCTTCTCGCTGTAAGTCCAACGGAGGAAGTCCAGCACTTTCAGAAGCTGATTCATCGTCTGTCGCCCTTACACTTTTGCTTTGCAGGCTAAATATGGTCAAATAGTTCCAGTTGGTCCGGTCATGGATCGAACTCCTCCGTACTTCATGGTTCTTCTTAATCCATCGAAGAGAGCCTCCTCCGCGATCTCCGTGATCTTCGCTAAGGTTTGGCACAACATTTGCTTGCAACATGGAAATTCGGAGGACAACGTGCGCCTTCTGAAGAAGAATGAATTCGCCACATGCCGCCTTCGGGATATACCGCCTGCCATTGAAATATGTGCCTAAACGGAGTAGTTCCCATTCAAATAACTTCTTGAGTGAAACCCTTTCGAACTTGGGAATTTCCTCATTCCAGATTCACCATAGCGGATATGCTATCATAACTTGCCTACACATTCTATTTATGCGAAAATTTAACCATGCACCGAGTTTCAACAAGCTGAGATATTTTCTCTTATCTAAAATGAGGGACGAGTTCCCATCTCTAGTCTTCGTCAAGGCTCAAAGGAATTGCAAAACCGTGGTGCAACTACAAAGCAATTAGTCTTAATTCAAGACTTAATACTTTTTCATTAGATGTCCCGAAGCGTTCGATCAACTTTGGCCAATGGGGGGTAAGTTCTCTTCCTTATTGAATTTTCATATGCCGCTATGGAATTTCTGACAAGTCAAATACTTTCTATAGTTATTCCAAGGCCAAATAAAGACCTACCACTTGACCAAACTTTCCGTACCCTGAAGGCTGTAGATGCCAGGGAGAGCTCAGTTAAATTCTTGTTGATGGATGAAAACCTGCTTTGATAAGGACTATTGCATCCAGGGAGATCTGCCATAGCGGTTGAGGTCCCATCTCCTTCTCGTTCCAGAATATGAACGCGCTCTACTTCTTTGTCTCATGGTTCTGAAGATGGTGTTTTTAAAGAAAAGGAAGGCTTGTCTGGCGAGTCGGTTGAAGAGACTCATGAGGGAAGGGATGTCACGGCCAAAGCCATCTGTCGACCAGAATGCCCTTGGTTCTAGACGAAGGGCAAGTAGAGTTTAAACAAAGATATGGCAAGGCTGCAATGGCAATAAAAAAAGAGGAGGTGAAGTTGAGAGTAGTAGTCATGAGTCCTCCTCTAATGATGATGATTTCTATGTAGATTCTGGTAATGGAGACTCCGAGTCATGTGAGAGACTCCAAGGATGGGTCCTGCTATTCCAAACTTGCCTCCCCAAGAGACCCGCAATAAAGATGCTGCCCCAGGAGTCAAGCGACATTGGGAATTCCCAATTAAAGATGCCAGCATAGACTTCGGGGATCTGACCAACATCTACATCGATTTTGATGAACTTTTGGGGGAAGATTTCAGATTTGAAGAGACGTCTCCTTGTCCGGGCCATGTTGCACCCAAAATCAATTTGATTTATACCACAATGGCTACCCGATCTAGTTTGTGACGTCATTTTAGGCCCCCCTCGGACACATTACATGTTTCACTAGGTCGACATTCACTTACACGCACATTATTCAATCCTATTTTACATTACTAAAGCTCTTTATCAACTCTTCATGTCGGGTACCGTGACTGATTTACAATGCTGGTCGAAATGATCCACCAGCCATCATCAGCCTCATGAGACTGAGGAGGAATGGAGAAGACGGAAGGAGTCACAGGCTGAAGCTCATCGCCAGGACTAGAGGGAACAGAGTCGTGCACACAAAAACAGTTACGAGAAAAGAAAGACCTTTGATGAGCGAGAGGAACCGTCCAAAAAGTCAAAAGTCGATCGCGGTTATCATCCTTCGGAGCAACAGGCCTTAGCCCCAGCCCTAGCTTCAATTGATTTTGAAGTTCCAGTTTCTTCTATTCAAGCTCCATCATCATCCCAAGTTCCATCGTCCCACATGGTGCTTGCCCTGGTTCTTCGTGCTCTTATCGAATATTGGCTAACTTTCTTCCATTTGGTCCTCCTAGACTTGAAGCAGCACTCCTCAAATGGTCTATAAAAGGTGTTAATTTTGGCCGCGACCTTCGCCCAGTCCATAAAGATTCATATATGCCCCACCTTCAAGCAATCCAAAGTGATTTGGAGCAAGCCAAAGAATAGGAAAAACTATGTAAGCAGCTGGCTAATAAGAACCGCAACGGTACCAAAAGATCCATTCCTTTGAATCAAAGAAGGATGACTTTAAGAAGGCGTTGGTAGAGAGCAACGCCAGAATTAAACAACTGGTACAAGAAAGGGATGCAATGCTTAAAGAGAGTAAAAAGAATGCCAGTTTGCTTAAAGAGTTAAAGAGGCCCATTAGAAGGTAGAGACCATCCTTCGAGATGAAATTAAGAAGGCGCATGCGGAAGAAGTTAAGTTGCAAGAGGAGCTCGAAGCTCACAACATTATTATTGAAGCCCAGAAGAAGACCATTGCTAATCTGAAAAGATTGTTGAAGGGCATAACAAAACAATTGCAGAATATGGGGAGGTCGTGAAGTCGGTGATAAGACCATTTCCGATCAGGCCCAGACGATTGCCCTGCTCCAAGAAAGAGTTATGTAGCTTAGCACCGATAAAACTCACATTGAAATTGAAAATGCCACTATTATAGTGGATTATTGTAAGCTACAATACACTTTTGAGAGGAAGATGGAGAAGATGGGCAATACCTTCTTAAACTTTTACGTCAACTCCCTGATGCACTAAGTGAATCTTAGTTATCTGAACCCCAAGTTTCCATGCACTCTTGCCCTAGTTTAGGAGCAAATTTTGACATGTTTCCAAGATGTCGGGTTTGTCTACGTTGAGCGGGAGCTAGAGGATGCCTACCATAATAAGGAGTCAAAGAAAGCGCTGATAGAGGGTCGGGAAATTCTACGAATTGAAATGGTACGGGAAACTGCCGATGTTGCTATGGCAGCGACTGCCAAAACGATGCCGGAGCTCCTTGTTTTTAGACCTAGCTAATCATGAGACAGCCTCACGATCAATTGTTGAGTTCTTGGCCTCAAGCTTCTCTATAAATTGTACACCACCTAAAGAAGGAGAAGGCGGTGATTAAGAGATCGACATTCTTGGCCACTCCTTTGATGCAAGTAACCTTCTTATTTCTCCTGAGTTTGAGAATTTTCAACTCACGTCGTAAGAGAAAGACGAACTTAATGATTTCATTTTTAATCTTATAGGTCCTTCTTCCTGATCCGTCGGTTTCCTTGATACCCAGACCCGTCGCTATTTTAATCGCTTATGTACTCGTCTCCATAGCTATTCCCGTTGTTGTGTTTGTATCTGGTTTGCATCTAGGGCTGGACTCTGAGAAGATCGCTGCATTGCATGGCTTGTATGACCTTTCAGTATCTTTAGAGGGCGACTTTACAGCAGTTGAAGCTCGATAGCAGGAGGTCTAGATTGAGCAGCCGCGTAAATCCGAACAGCAACTAGTTCTCATCAAGAAATAAAAGGTAGAAGCAATAAAATCCTCTATGAGCCCATGCTAATCACAGAAGCGCAAGATGAAAGGGGACACTTTCGAGTAGGTTAAAGAGCAAGGAGGAGATGTCGGCACCAAGGAAATAGTCGATATCACTGGCAGCGACACTACCCTTGGCTGGGATTCTGAGGGGAAGCAAAAACTTCCAATTAAAGGCACGAAAGGGAGTGATTGAAAGAGGCGTTGAAGGCTCGAATGGTAGTGGAGCTAATTTTTGAGGAATTTTGTTTTGTTTTGTTCAAGCGCAGAGACTATACTTACTGCTTTTGTTGTAGTGTTTGTACCTTTTCTTTTTGTAGGCCGGTATTGTGTGGGTACGGCCCCCACATTTTGACCTTGTAAAAAATGTTATATGTAATACAATGTTGACATTTTGATTGTGACTTTACCTGTTTGCTTATCTATTTTTTATGTACTTATGTCTATTTCATTTACTGCTTTTTTATTTTATCAAGTCTTGTGATTACCGCCAAAATTCTTTGTTTGGAGTAATAGAACTTGTGAAGTGTTTTTGTTCTTGAGCTTTTCTACTTGAGTATCGGTGTATGCCCCCTAGTTCACAAGATTGTTTACTTCAAACACTTGACACACGACCGTTTGATCCGAGTGTTTGTTTATTATTGTCTCCTTTATCACCGAACTTACTTTATGGTTCCTATCCTTGGGAACTTATGATTTTAACGGATTAATAACAGGTTTATTATTGGTCAACAATTGGAATTTCCTCACGATTTATAGCACTTTGGTTTTGTTGGATTCATGCCCATTACTCCTGATAATGGGAGCAGGTTGATCCTTGTTATTCATGAAATGGAAAAGTATCTCGGTATTGCTGGGGTGATTTCGGTACTTAAAAGTATGCATGGATTATTAAGTGTACGGCTTTTTTGGAAGTATGTGTGGCTTTTCGAACCGATATGACATATCAATCCAGAAAGGTCTGGAACTTCTCAATGTTGCCAATCTTCAGACTACATGAGGAGTTTATGCTTTAAGAGCGCGATTCCAGGGCTCAAAATGGTGGTGCGTGGCTTTTAGGACCGATATGACCCGTCAATCTAGAACGGTTTTGGAACTTCTCGACATTGCCAATCTTCAGAAAACATGAGGAGTTTATGCTTTAAGAGTGTGATTCCATGGCTCGAAAAGGTAGTGCGCGGCTTATGGGACGCGTGGCTTTTATTTGAGCCTTTTTGATGTCGCCGAAGCAACACTGGTTCTTAGAAGACGGGGATCGAGTTCCATCGATCCTACAGTTTGATTCATTTGCTTCCGTCGACCTGACGGGTAAGTATGGCGTACTTGAGCATAGTTTCACTATCTCAAGCAGCACTCGAATGGATTTGAACCGATTTGACCTCATCGACTTAGCAGGTTACTATTATGAAAGCAATTTATTGGTTTAGAAAGCAAATCAATTTTATTAAGAAAAGTTAGGCAAGTTCTGCCTATTTACAATGCCCTTGGTATCCCGGGACGGTATATTTGCTAAAAAATAGAAAGTACATAAGATAGTTTCAGATAAAGTAAGGACACGACGATTCGTTGTTCCATGCTCGGGGAATGTGGATTATGTCCACGGTTGTCAGTTTGAAAGTTCTATCTCCCAGCTTTTGATTGAATACATATAGCCCTTCCTAGTTTGGTCCGAAGGCTCCCGACATAGAGCACTCTTTTGAGGATGAGATCTACCACTTCAAAAGTTTGGTTGTGAACTCTAGAATTGAAGTACCGTGCGATACCCTTTTGGTGAGCAGTGATTCTCAGCTCGGCTTCTTCCCTATTTCGTCAATCATATCAAGCGACTCGAGTAAGAGCTGCTCATTTTGTTTTTAATTGAAATTTGACCTTCGATGAGAGGGGACTTCTAATTCAATGGGACTCATTGCTTCTGAACCATATGCCAAGGCGAACGGCGTATGCCCGGTTGCTGCTTTGTGTGTTGTTTTGTAAGCCCATAGTGCGAGTGGAAGTTCATCAACCTAGCTCCCTTTTTCTTTAGTTTGTCGCTTTTTGATGGTGGACTCGATGATCTTGTTTATTACTTCCACTTTCCCATTCGCTTGCGAATGAGCGACCGCGGAAAAGCTCTTCTCGATCCGAAAGCGTTTGCAAAAGTCTTTGAACTCGGTGATTTCAAATTGGGTTCCGTTATCACTGATGATTTTCTATGGCACAACAAACATGCAAATAATGTTTTTAGTAACAAAATTAATGACTTTCTTTGTGGTAATGGTGGTCAGCAATTCGGCTTCAGCCCATTTCGTGAAATATTCAATGGAAACTATAGCGATTTGGCCCCTCCTTTAGCTATCGGCAATACGATAATCAAGTCAATTCCCCATATTGTAAACGGCCATGGGCTGACCATCCACGTTAGCTCCATTGAGGGAGTTCTTTTAATCTTGCTGACTATTTGGCAGTGATCACATGGTCTGGCGTAGTCTGCTGCATTGCGATTTACCATTGGCCAGAAATATTTGTATCGAAGGACTTTCTTTGCAAGGGATTGCCCCCCAATATGGCCTCCGCAGTCGCCTTTATGAACTTCCTTCCGGATCCATTGCGCTTCATCATTTATACACATCTAACCAAAGGGGTAGAGAATCCCCTTTGTTAGAGTATTCCATCCTGTATTATGAATCGCGGTGCCTTCCAAAGAAGCTTTTTCCATGATTCTTATCAGTTGGAAGAGTCCCTGTAAGCAAGTAGTCTTTGATTGGAGCCATCCATGTTTTCGGTTCGATGGTGGTTTGAAAAATCCAATTGATATCCATTTCGTTTATACTTGAAGCGGTCAAGGTCTCAACCGGGACTAGTCCTTACGGTTGAGCTTCTCCGAAGCTTGCCAATTTAGCCAGGTAGTCAGCCTTAGTGTTTTGCTCCTACGGTATATGAGTTATGGTGTAATGTTTGATATTTTTTAGAAACCCTTGTACTTTAGATAGATATGGGGCAAGGTTCTCCCCTCGAGCCTGGTATTCACCTTTCACTTGGTAGACGACTAGTTGAGGGTCACTATAGACGTGAATGGACTTTATTTTGAGTTCCTTCACAACTTTCAGTTCAGCGGCCAACGCTTCGTATTCTGCTGCATTATTTTTGCAAGAAATTCCAGGTATAGGGCGTAGAAAATAGCTCTCCCTTTGGGGGTTTCAAGGACTAACTCTGCACCCCAAACAAAGGTTGTTAAATGAGCCATCGACGAAGAGTTTCCATTGTGTTTCCACTTCCAATGATATTTCTTCATTGTCAACCCTTATGGCAAACTCGGTGGTGAAATTTGCTAGCACTTGCCCATTAATTGCCCTTCTTGGATGGTTAGTGATATCATATTGGCTCAATTAGATATTCTATTTAAGGAGTCATCCGAGAATTTTAGGTTGGTACAATACTTGCTTCATAGGATGATCAGTCATTACTTTGATTGAATGTGCTTGGAAATATGGTCGTAACTTCTTAGATGCGATCAAGAGGCAATACACTAGCTTTTCCAGCTTTGGGTAATTTTTCTCGGCTCGAGTAAACTGCTTGCTAATGTAGTACATGGGTCGCTGAATTTTCGCTTCTGTACACACAAGGGTAGCGCTCAATGTGTGAGGTGAGACTGCTAAGTAGATGAACATGTCCTCTCATCCACTAACTTTGATAAGATCGGCGGGGCTTCTAAATGTCGTAGCAACTTTTCGAAAGCGATTTAACAAGCTTCATTCCATTCGAAGTTCTTTGTCCTTTCTTTAATGCATCAAAGAAAGGTGTACACTTGTCGGTGGCTTTTGAGATGAACCGGCTTAATGCTGCGACTTTCCCATTCAAGCTTTGTAATTCCTTTTTTCCTTCGGGGCTTGGACTTCTCGTAGGGCAGTTATTTGCTCTAGAATTTTTTTAATGCCTCTGGTCCTCACTATGAATCTCAAGAACTTTCCAGAGGCCACCCCAAAGTGACATTTGAGTAGATTGAGTTTCATTCCATATTTTGAGAGTATTTCATTCCATATTTTGAGAGTATTTCAAACATTTCGGAAAGATTATCTAGGTGATTGGTTGCTACTTATGATTTCACCTACATGTCATCTATATAGACCCCCTTGGATTTTCGATCTGACGTTTGAACATGACATTTACTAATCTTTGGTAGGCTACCCTATGTTCATTAAATCGCATGGAATTACCCTTTCGCAATATAATCCTAGGTCAGTGATGAAGCTGGTATTTTACTGGGTGGCCTCGTGCATCAGGATTTGATTGTAACCTGAGTACGCATCCATAAATGATAGCAATTCATTCCCATCCATTCCGTCCACAAGCTGGTCAATTTTGGAAAGTTGAAAACTATCCTTTGGGCAGGATTTTTTTAAGTCTGAGTAGTCGATGCAAGTTCGCCATCTCCCATTGGACTTCTTGACCAAAACTGGGTTAGATACCCATTCGGGGTAGGTCGCATCACGGATAAAACCATTGGCCATCAATTTGCCTACTTCTTTTCTCAATGTATTGGACCGCTCGGGGCCCAGGCTACGCCTCTTTTGCTTTACCGGTGTAAACCTAGGGTCAATATTGAGCGCATGGCATGCGATTTCTGGCGATACCCCATACATGTGGAATGTGTCCAAGCGAACACATCCAAGTTGGTATGAAGAAATTTGGTGAGTTATAATTCCATCTTGTTTTCAAGGTGTGATACAATATTCAAGACCCACGTCGAGTCATCCATATCGACAGGAACAGACACCGTCAATTTTGCTGATGCTGCTCGATCCTCCCCGAACTCTTCTTTCTAGGGTCCAAAGCCTCGTCGAGTCGGCTATGGTCCCCAAGCCAGTGGCGGCTCCATAGTTTCTATCCGGCAGGTTCGTGAATGTGAAGAGTTCTCCCTGTATTCTTCCCCTTTTCTTTTCTTTTGGATTCACGCAGTTCTATGATATAACATTCCCTGGCGACAATTTGGTCTCCTTTGACCACCGCAACACCATTTTCCATTGGGAATTTCATGGAAGGCACCATGTGACTAAAGCAATTCTGAAATCCACCATTGTGGTAGTCAAAAGAAGGCACTATACGCTGACATTTTGTCTACGATCACAAAATTTTAGGTAAGGGTGACTTTTTAGTCGGCTTCCCCAAGTTCTACAGGTAACTCAATCGTTTCGATGGGTTGTCTAGGTTCGCCGGTTAATTCTTGAATTTTGGTTTGGCAGGCAAATATGTCTTTCATGCTGATTATCATTTGATCAAAGTGTTAGTCCGTGAGAGGATGGTTTTAATGACAACAACCTTAGAATAGGATATAAAATATAAATACTAACATTATAGTTTAGAATTATATGTATATGCAGGATTTAACCATGCAGGTACCAAGAATGAAGACTGTATAGTATAGAGATTCAAGATATCAAGAATGAAGACTCATGAGTATCAAGAATATCAAGATTATCAAGAGTTCAAGATTTCAAGTAATTTATTTTTTAATTAGGAATTTTGTTAAAACTCCTAGAAAAGCACTGGCATCTTAAAATCCAATTTATTCGTAGAATGGAATCCACTTCGAGCCTATTAAAGGGATGGAACCCTAAGTAGGATGGAACGTACAAAAAATCTAGTGGAACATTGTTTTGTATCCGCTAACTTTTTATTCAAAATGATTTTACAAAATTATATCTTATTTTCAAAATGTTTTCAAAATCTTCCTTTTTAAAAGACTCAAAAATATCTATCCTGGTTTTAAATACTTTTAGCCTCAAAATAATCTTTAATTTCAAAATCAAATTATTATTAGTTTTAAATTATATTTAATAATATATTTAACTTTTAATATTTAAACTTAGATTTAAATATAAAATTATTGTAAAATTATATATATATATACTAATATATTATTCTCTATATTTACTTATGTATTTTAACTATAGTCAAGTATATTTATAAAGTTTAAAATAGTTTTTAATATAAGGTTAAAGTTATTTTCAAAAGAAAAACAAACCACCGAAAATTCCTTTGGGATGTCGACATGCTCAATATACTCATGTCAACATAGTGTTAGTTAATTTCAAAATTTAAATTTCAAAAGAGGTGTCTATTCATCATATCTCTTCACGAATGGACATGCCTGTTGTTCTTCTATAAATAGAGGTTGTTTTCAATGAATTTTCAATCATATTTTCTGTTTTCATTTCTCTTCTTCTTCTACATTTCTTTATAAATATTCCTACCATTATTCTGCCGAAATCAACATCGAATCTAACTAGATTATCTCTGGTTTGATTCTCTATCACTATCTCAACAAGATCCTCAGTGCTATTCAGAGTTATAGGCTTTTTGTAATCAATTAAAAGAGAAAAGCTGTGATTGTGGCCTTGGAAATCAATCAAGCGAGAAAAGGTGTGATTGTAGCCTTGAAAATCAATTGGGTGAACTTGTTGCCCGTAAAATCAAGTATCTCTACCCAGAGGATTGTGAATCTGGAGGGTGTATCTCGTAGCCTTGAAATCGAGGGTGTAATTATACAATTGCTTTTGAAAGTAAATCCGTACTTGTGTGTGGGACTGGATGTAGTGTAACTCCAAACCAGTATAAAATTCGGTGTGTTCTTTCCTTTACTGCTTTTACTTTATTTTTGCATCTATGTTCGATTCTGTGATCATATCTGTGTTTGAATATTGCATGCAGTTGTGTTCAAATTAAAAAAGGTTTAATAATTCCTTAAAATACTATTCACCCCCCTCTATTGTTTATCCTAGCCTTAAGATTCGTAATCCGCATTTCTCACATTTAGTACCAGAGAAAGGTTTTCAAAGTTTCATAATCTGATTTTTCAAAAAGTTTTTTTAATGGCTATGATTTCTAATATTAGTTTAGAAATATTCAGATCATCATTGTCTCATGAGTCTGCATATAATCAATGTTCAAATTCAAGTTGTATACCAAAATTGTTTGATGTGCAGGAAACATGCTTTATGGGAATTGAGGAAATAATCCACAACGGATAAATTGTGCAGATCAAAAAGAACAAATGGATACTCGATAGTGGATGTTCTAAACACATGACTGGTAATCCTGATATATTAAATGATATAATATACAAAGAAGGAGGACCGGTTGACTTTGGAGACAATTCAAAAGGATATGTGATTGGCATCGGCAAAGTCGGTAACTCTAAAACTACTATTATTACTAATGTTTTTCTAGTTAAGAATTTGAAACATAATCTGCTAAGTATAAGTCAACTCTGCAATAAAGGATATAACATTAAATTTGAAAAAGATAAGTCTCGCATTGAAGATAATAATTCAACCATAATATTTGAGGGAATTAGAAAAATGAATATTTATATTCTTAGTATGAAAGTTTCAAATGATAACTTGTGCGTTTTGGCAAATACAAGTGACCCTTGGATTTGGCATAAGAGATTTGGGCATTTGAATTTCAAACTCTTATCTAGACTGTCAAAACATGATCTAGTAAGAGGTCTCCCTAAAATGAATTTTAAAGTAGATAGCCTATGTGATGCATGTCAATTAGGAAAACATAGAAAAAGTTCTTTTAAATTAAAAGATATGATTTCAACTTCAAAACCTCTTGAATTACTTCATCTTGATTTATTTGGTCCATCTCAAATTCTTTCAATAAATCATAGTAAATATGTTTTTGTAATTGTAGATGATCATTCTAAATTTACATGGACAATATTTTTGAAACATAAAAGTGATACTTTTGAATGTTTTAAGAACTTTACAAAAAGGATACAAAATCAACTTTCTCTAAAAATTACAACCATTCGTAGTGACCAAGGTGGTGAATTTGAAAATGAAAAGTTTGAGGAATTCTGCAATAAAAAGGGAATAACATACAATTTTTCATTTCTAAGAACTCCATAACAAAATGGAGTAGTAGAACGTAAAAATAGGATGATTCAAGAGTGTGCGAGAACTATGCTTTCAGATAGTAAATTACCAAAGTATTTTTAGGCAGAAGCAGTCGCTACCGCCTGTTATATTTTAAATAGAATTTCAATTAGACCGTTAACTAATAAGACATCTTATGAACTTCTTCATAGAAATAAACCTAAAGTATCTTATTTTAGAATTTTTGGAAGTAAATGTTTTATTTTAAAAACTAAAGATAACTTAGATAAGTTTGATCCTAAATCCGACAAAGGTATCTTTATCGGATATTCTAATAAAAGTAAAGCGTACAGAGTATTTAATTTAAGAACTAACACCATTGAAGAAACAATGCTTATTTTGTTCGATGAAAATCTTAAAAATTTTGAATATACAAATGATGAAGAGGATTTAATCACTCAAAATCAAGAGTCAACTGAAACTTATAATGAAATTAATCATCCTAATAAAAGGACTAAACTTTTAAAAGATCACCCTATTGAAAATATACTATGAGATATGCAATCTGTTGTTAAAACTAGAAATCAACTAAGTCAAATAAGTAATGTAACTTTTATATCAACTATTGAACCCAAGAATCCAAAAGAAGCATCAACTGACGATTCATGGGTTTTGGCTATGTAAGAAGAATTAAATCAATTCACTAGAAATAATGTTTGGGAACTTATTCCTAGACCTGAGAATAAAACTATAATTGGAACTAAATGGATTTATAAAAATAAAATGAATGAACAAGGAGAGGTAGTTAGAAATAAAACTCGATTAGTCGCACAAGGTTATTGTCAAGAAGAAGGAATAGATTTTGATGAAACCTTTGCTCCCGTAGCAAGAATAGAAGCCATTAGGATTCTACTTGCTTTCGCAAATCATAATAATTTCAAATTATTTCAAATGGATGTTAAAAGTGCCTTTTTAAATGGCTTTGTAAAAGAAGAAGTATATGTTGAACAACCACCAATTTTTGAAAAAGAAAAATTACCAAATCGTGTTTACAAACTTAAGAAAGTTTCATATGGTCTAAAACAAGCTCCTAGAGCCTGTTATGATAGACTAAGATCTTACTTATTATAATCAAACTTTGAAATTGGTAAAGTAGATAATGCTCTTTTTATTAAAAGAAATAAAAATGATATTCAACAAGTATAAGTCTATGTAGATGATATTATTTTTGGATCAACTAATTTTGAAATGAATAAAGAATTTTTTAAAATAACGACAAAAGAGTTTGAGATGAGTCATATGGGTGAATTAAACTTCTTTTTAGGATTACAAATAAAACAATTAGATAATGGTTTCTTTATAGTCAAGAAAAATATGCTAAAGACCTAATTAATAAATTCGGTTTGACTACTGCGAGTGGAAAATCCACTCCCATGGCAACCAATGAGTACCCTAGTAAAGAAGATCTCTTGAAAGATGTAGATCAAAAATTATATAGAGGAATGATTGGATCACTACTCTATATTACTGCTAGTAGACCCGATATCATGCATAATGTTTGTCGCTGTGCAAGATATCAATCCCAACCTAAAGAGACCCACTTAAAAGCCGTAAAACGTATCATAAGATATGTTAAACACACTTCTGATTATGGCTTATTTTTCTCTAAAAATGATTCTTTTGACTTAATATCTTACTGTGATGCTAATTATGCTGGATGTAAATCAGACCGAAAAAGTATAAGTGGAACTTGTCACTTTTTGGGGCATTCTCCGATTTCCTGGTTTAGTAAAAAGCAAAACACAGTTTCTTTATCAACAACTGAAGCAGAATATATTTCTGCTGCTTTGGCTTGTTCTCAAGTAATATATATGCAACAAACTTCAAAAGATTATGGTTTAAATTTCTCAAAATCACTAATTTATTGTGATAATACTAGTGCGGTAAATTTATACAAAAATACTACTCAACAAGCTCGAACTAAACATATTGATATAAGACATCATTTTCTCAGACATAATATAAATAAGGAAGTAATTACTCTAGATTATATTAATTCCGAAAATCAAATTGCTGATATATTAACAAAATCATTAAATGAATCTATATTTACTAAATTAAGAAGAGAATTAGGTATTTGTTCAGTAACTGAAATATAAAAAATATAGATAACAAAGTATAATTAAAAATTAGATCAAAATAAATTAAATAGCAAAAATTCAAGCACCATGCCGACATCCCCTTGAACCCCATGTCGACAAACAACGATTTTTTATTTTTAAATTTTTTCCCACCAAAATTCAAATAATTAGTTATATATTCTTCTTATTTTCGAAATTTTATTCATTCTTTCTGTTATTTCTCTGTTCTATCTTCTGAAATTAAATAATCAATGGCTTCCTCTTCCAAATCAAACATAAATTCAACCTTTTCATTCCCTTCTCCTACTTATGGACCGTTTCAACGAATAACGCTTGCTCGTGTGATGAAAATGGAGGATTCTCTGAAGGATGCACTTCAGTTAATGACTGAAATCCAAGTGATGCAACTTCGAATGGCTAAAGAACAAGAGAGGCAAGGAAAAATCCTTAGGAATTTGCAAAAATTTCTAATGGATAATCATGCTAACCCAATCTTGATTGACGAAGACTCTTTAGGAGATCAAATACAAGAGGCCAGCAAGGAGGAAGAAGAAGAAGAAGCCCCCATGGAAGAAGTACACACGGAAGATGACGACAAAGTCATTTGCGTTGGAGAAGTGTGCTTTGATAAAGATGGAAATCTTGTCGAACAACGTGGAAATTTCTGTTTCCACTATCCGAATTATTCGATTCATAGATCTCCCATTTTCAAAGACACTCATTAGTTTCTTTTCTCTTTTTCCTTTTTATGTATGTTCTTTCTTACGTTTCCCACGGAAACGTAAATGCAACTATATAATTAATGAATAATTTGTGTTCTTATATGTGTTATTATATGGATACTTAGTTAGGATAGTTAGTAGTTTAGGACTGAGTTTTAGTTTTAGATCTAAGTGTTGATTATTTATGATAACACTATCATTATAATCACATGTCATAGAGTATTAGATTTAGAGGGAGTTATAGAGTTTGAAGTTATATATTTAGAGTTAGTTTTTTGTTGATGACAAAGGGGGAGAAATATAAAATAGGATAGTTAGGCATAAATTGAGGGGGGGTTATTAGGACAGAAGTAATATTTTATAAAAAGGTTGTCATTATCAAAAAGTGGGAGATTGTTAGTCCGTGAGATGATGGTTTTGATGAAAACAACCTTAGAATAGGATTATAAAATATAAATACTAACATTATAGTTTAGAATTATATGTATATGCAGGATTTAACCATGCAGGTACCAGAATGAAGCTTTACAGTTTAGAGATTCAAGATATCAAGAATGAAGACTCATGAGTATCAATAATATCAAGATGATCAAGAGTTCGTGATTTCAAGTAATTTATATTTTAATTAGGAATTTTGTTAAAACTCCTAGAAAAACACTGGCATCTTAAAATCCAATTTATTCATGGAATAGAATCCACTTCGAGCCTGTTAAAGGGATGGAACCCTAAGTAGGATGGAACCCACGAAAAATCTAGTGGAACATTGTTTTGTATCCGCTAACTTTTTATTCGAAATAATTTTACAAAATTATATCTTGTTTTCAAAATGTTTTCAAAATCTTCCTTTTTAAAAGAATCAAAAACATCTATCCTAATTTTAAATACTTTTAGCCTCAAAGTAATCTTTAATTTCAAAATCAAATTATTCTTAGTTTTAAATTATCTTCAATAATAATATATTTAACTTTTAATATTTATACTTAGACTTAAATTAAAATTATTGTAAAATTATATATATACATATATATATATATATGTATGTATGTATACACCAATATATTATTCTCTATATTTACTTATGTATTTTAACTATAGTCAAGTATATTTATAAAGTTTAAAATAGTTTTTAATATAAGATAAAAGTTATTTTCAAAAGAAAAACAAACCACCAAAAATTCCTTTGGGATGTCGACATAGTGTCAGTTAATTTCAAAATTTAAATTTCAAAAGAAGTGTCTATTCGTCATATATCTTCACGAATGGACATGGCCGTTGTTCTTCTATAAATAGGGGTCGGTTTCAACGAATTTTCAATCATATTTTCTGGTTTTCATTTCTCTTCTTCTTCCATATTTCTTTATACATATTCCTACCATTACTCTGCCGAAATCAACATTGAATCTAACTAGATTATCTCTGGTTTGATTCTCTATCACTATCTCAACAAGATCCTCAGTGCTATTCAGAGTTATAGGCTTTTTGTAATCAATTAAACGAGAAAAGGTGAGATTGTGGCCTTGGAAATCAATCAAGCGAGAAAAGGTGTGATTGTGCCTTGGAAATCAATTGGGTGAACTTATTGCCCGTAAAATCAAGTATATCTACCCAGAGGATTGTAACGACCCGCTATTTTCAACCATTCAAATCGACAATAAAACCATACATGTCCGACTTGAATAATTCAAAATACCAAATTGTTAATTAAAATTTGGCAAAACTTAAAATATACAGTAAATAAATCAATCACAGATCACTTACACAGAGTAATACAATGCAGCGGAATAGATAAAGAATAGTAGTTCATGAAGCTACTATATACATTGGAGTTAGAAATAAAATACAACTGAATATCTTAGATGTAGTGAAGTCTCCAGTATGCGCAGATGACTTCTCTGAACAAATCAACAGGATGACTGAAAGGATAGATAGCTGGATCTTTAAGCAAGGCTCCAGCTTCGAAGGTGAGTCTCAAATGCTTTATCACTCAGTCTGACCCGAGCGTAAAGCAAAAACACAAAACACTCAAGTCAGGATTAACATTCTTATATTTTTAAATCTAACTCAAGTGAAATAGCAACTGAAATACAATTAACTTAAAGGATGTTAGGTATAACCATCCGCTAAGGCTCTGCAGAACTATCTACAAGGTAGAAATATACACTATAACACCGTGGTCATTTCAACTTAATTTATACTTCAAACCCAAAATATTATTTTCATTAGATATATCATTATTTCCAAATTTTAACTTTCAAAGTCACGATTCAATTTTCTAAATTTCCAAATTCAAATCTAGTCAAATCTCAATTTAAATCAATTTAAATTCACTCAATTTCTACATAACCATTTAAATTTTATTGATCTCAATTTCGGATTTGAAATCACAAAATTCCCTTTTTCATTTCAATATTTCAAAACTTTAAATATTAAACGTTCAAACTAGATTTTATTTCAATTCAGTTTCTAAATAATAGATTCAACTTATATTGATTCAAATACAGATCTGAAACACAATAAACCAATTTAAATTCTAGTTTCATAAAGATCTTGATGTAACCTCATTATTATTTAGTCTTGAAATATTCCCTCATTAGATTCAATATCCTTAAATTTCATTTTTCTAAATATTTCTTTAATTTATTTAACGTGATATATTCATTAAATCACTTGAATCAAAAATCCTGTTATAAAATCATATCTTTGAATTTCCTATTCAAAAATCCCAAATCTATTTAATTAAATAAAATCCTTACTTAAATACCATTCCAAATAAACCCAAAATTCATCTCCCAATCTTAATTATTTAATTTATTACAAGCATCTATTTGAAATATAATTTACAAAAATATTTAATATAATTTATGTATTAAATCAATCTTAATTAAATTTAATATTATTAAATCTATATATATCATATCTCTTTATATATAATAGTAATTTAAGAATTAACATTTATTAAGACCATATATTTCTTTCCAAACAAAGAATTTATTTTCAAAATATTTATATATGGACCACGGTGTCTGTATATATTTCTTATCATTTGGTCAAATGTTACAGATATTTATCATTTCAATCCGTACACTAAATATATACGGATGGATACCATTCCAACCCGTAATCCCAAATTTAATTAAATGAAAATCGCTTGGGTCTATCATTTCAACCCATAGTGATTTCTATACTAATAGGGAACTTGCAGAGTGATAACATATATGAAAATAATAATAACAACAGACATATATCATCAAAATATATATAAACAATAGGATATGGTGTCATATCCTATAACTGAACAGTTACAGATAATAGCATATATAACAATTTAAATCTAACAACAGCATATTTCAATTGTCATTTCAATTGAAATTAAATTTAATAAATAAAAGTACGTTAATCGTGAGTGATTGCTCACCTTTCGAGGCTAGAGAATACAAAAGATGACACGGATACGCGCACTGATACGATCACTGAAATTTGGATGACGAATCGAATCAAAGCGAGAATCAGCACGAATTGAGCAAAGCTGGGAGATAAGAATTGATGAAAATGACTCAGAACCATCTTGATATAAATCGAAACAAGATATATGATATAAATTTCAAATCAAAATTAAATTTAAAACACTATAAAGTAAAATATATTATCCTTTTAAAGCCGCATATATGTTAAATCAAAGTACATAAAAAAAATCAATAATAAGATAAAATGCAGACCATGATTTATATATATACACATGCAAACTAATTTTTATTCTTACGCACTTACACAACACATATGTATACTGTATATATATGTATTAGAAATTTAACATATACCAAAACATTAACAACTATATACTTGAATGAATAAAACTACATATTAATATATATATATAACGAACGGTTAGAATACCAACAACAGTTGTAACATGTTCATACTTTCAAATAAAGTAATATACAACTCTATCCTCCCCTACAAGTGCAGACAATAGCCTAAACCAGCCTATACTTGCTAAACCTGTTGCAATACCCTTTTTTTCTTCTTTTTTCTTTTTCTGCATTATGCGAAACTATACTTACTAACATATTTTATTACAACTAAAATTTACAACCATTTCTAAAGTAACGAATGATGCATTCCACAAAAAAACAGGCTTATGTGATTAATTTAAAAATTGACTCAATACACTTTCATATATACTTTAAAATGATGCACCGAACAAAGCAAATATGCAGACAAGTTCTAAAATTTAAAAGCATACTTGTATATCAAAACATACGTAAAATGTAACATAATATATATATACACTACATAAAACAGAACACACTGGAAACCCAGATCAACATTATACTCACGCATGCAATAATACACTGTATAGATATACAGCAAAATCGGTATATAACAAAACATAACTATATATAACTTTAAAAATCTGAAATTTAAACCTTTAAAAAAAAATATCTTTATGTAATATCTAAAAATCGAAACATATATATATATATATAAGGACTCATATACACTGTAAAATCAGGTATAACAAATGTACAATACACGTGACTTATAATATACCTTGTAACCTATTACTGTAAATATGTATGTTATAAACATACTTATTTTATTAAAATAAATGTTAATCAGATAATCAATATGAGCTTGTCCCTTCATATCAGTATACCAATATAAACCAAAAATCCAGCGATATATACAAGTTTAAAATATATATACATATGGTCCTATATACTAATACATTATATACAATATATATATATCCAACTATATATTAAAAAAAATTTACATTAAAGTACCATAGTTTACTGCAACATTAAAATTGAAATCCTTAAACATAAAATATGTATAAACAAAATGTATAAAACATGCAACCGAATGCATAAAATACAAATGCAGACCTAAATTATATCAACTTATCTAATCTAACATTTATCAACTAACTGTATGCAATATTTTTTATAAACGAAAAATCAAAATATAGATACAAGTTGAATAAATACATATATAATACTAACTTACATTACTTTCCGTCTATACAAGAAAAAGAAGGGGAGGAAGGCCATCAGGGCGAAGGCCACGGCCAGGGAGGTGGAGGAGGAAGATCGAGCAGCTTGGGTTTTTGGGTTCTGTTCTATGGTGAAGGAAGGGTCGGTTAGAAAGAAGGAGGGGAGGTATAGGCGAGATAGTGGTTGGATCTGGTAGTTGTGGAGGTGGGAAGGCTAGAGGTGGTGGGTTTGTGGGCCGTGTTGGATAACGAGGCGGCTCGCAGTCGGCAGTGTGGATCCAGAGGCGGAGGGTAGAGCGGCGCGTCAGGTAGTGGTTAGTGAGGTTGCTGGCAAGTCTCGGCCATGGTTTGGGGTTGAATGCCTTGGGAGATGAGGCGAATGCAAGGGAAGGAGGTGGACGGTCGGCTGCGCGAGCTTGGGCGGAACTCAAGGAGGTGGGGAGGTTTCGGTTGGGGAGAGAGGAGATCACTTGGTTCCAATTTTTCTCAGCAGTATAAAAAAAAAAGTGGAAGTATAGAGGAAGAGAGGGGAAAACGAGATTAAGGGAGGAAAGGTGGAACCGTGGCGGTAATATATATGTACTATATTTATTTTTTTTGAAACGTAAGTACAGAAAAAGAAAGGAAAAGGCAGAGTAAAACGAGCCAGAAATAAATGGGAAATCAATATAACCAAAGTGGTAACGGTCAAATTATCCTTGATTCCAGCTGAAAAGATATTTAATGCAATTGATTATTTGCTTGAGGTGCACGGTACAAATAATAGCTTGAATTGGACAGCACGTTTCAAAGTTTTTTGAAACGTAAGGGAGAAATAAGGTCACAATTTAGGGTACCGTTACAACGAACAGCTTATTACTTCTATCGTGTACCGGATTTCAAAATACAGAAACGGATATACCGCAGAGATCAGCACGACGATACGATCAAAATGGTATACAAATATCTGTGGTACGATTTGGATTGTGAAAATTCGAATTTCCTACTAGCGGAAAATGCAGCTTAAAACGCAGAAAATAAGATTGACGGAGCTATAGAAGTCCAAATTTGGAAAAACGAAAAATGACATCTCACTCGGAAGAAGATTTAGAATTTTCCTATGTAAAAATATTCAGATTTGAAAAATATTTTATTATCAGCAATTATTAGCTAGCTTGAATTTAATATAATTACAAAATGAGATAAACTTTCATAAAATAAATTGAAAAATTACAATCTGCTATATTTAAATATACGAATTCTAAATATATAAACATTTTATTTTAAAAAAAGTCAATGATTATAAAATTTCACAACTATTCAATTAAATACGTTATAAAATCAATTCAAATTGTTAAAATTTTCCGGGTCGTTACAAGGATTGTGAATCTGGAGGGTGTACCTCGTAGCCTTGAAATCGAGGGTGTAATTGTACAATTGCTTTGGAAAGCAAATCTGTACTTGTGTGCGGGACTGGATGTAGGGTAACTCCGAACCAGTATAAAATCCGATGTGTTCTTTCCTCTACTGCTTTTACTTTATTTTTGCATCTATGTTTAATTCTGTGATCATATATGTGTCTGAATATTGCATACATTTGTTTTCAAATTAACAAAAACTCAAAAAGATTTAATAATTCCTTAAAACACTATTCACCCTCCCTCTAGTGTTTATCCTAGCCTTAAGATCCGTAATCTGCATTTCTCACACAAAGGTGCGCTTAAAAAGTATATTCACAGAACTGTCGTTGTCAATCAATACTCGTTGGACCACGGCGAGTTCGATCCCTATTGTCACAGCCATGGGATCAAGAGTTGGAGCTTCAATCCGTTCGGTGCCCTAATTTTGAAATGCTATATCATCATTCAAAGTTTTCTACTGCTTGGTTGGAGCTCCAACTTTGATTTCGAGGCACAATTCCTTTGGAGCATGCTTTAACGAACTCGCATATCGCTCCATTTCTCCTTAACTTCTCTACGCGGGATGTGGTCCTCCAGACATCATACCAATGATTAGTCTCTGATTAGTTTGCTTTGATCCCTCCTCGTTGGTTCTGGCTTGGTTTCTTCGATCCCTAGGAACCTGGGGAGCGATAGGATAGTCAGGATTTTGTGATTTTCTCACGTATTATTGAAGCTTGTTTTCCGGATCAACTCTCAATCAAGTTCTTTAGATGGCGGCACCAGTTCATTTGTGACCATGCATCTCATGGAAGCGACAGAACTTTCCCTAGCACTTTTGTTGTTAAGTTGCTTCCTTCATAGGGGTTTTTTATATTCCTCTATCCCAAGTATTGCGGGATAGATATTTTCCAGAGTATCATTGAGCGAGGTGTAATCTTCAGGCCTGAAGCCTTTAAGCCGTTTATTTTTACCAATCCTTTTATTAGAATTTTGGTTCTTCCTTTTTTGGTTTCCATCTTTCCTTGCACTTCCTTTAGCGGTCCCTGAGGCATTTATGTTCTAGTTCATAGTCGTGTCACTCTGCCCAACGTTCATTGGTTGCACGCTAGTAGTCTTCCTTTCCAACTCCTGCACCTCTTCCAGTCTCAAGTATTGAATCGCCTTAAGGTTGAAGTCCTTCCTTATGGTAGGTTGTCTCAACTTGATCCATTTTTCGAACTCAGTTTTGGGGTAGATGGCGTGGACCAAACCTATGAAAACCATATCCTCATTCGAATTGCGTACCTCTATTATTACGGTATTAAATCGTTAGATGAAATACTTCAAAAATTCATTTCATCACTGGAATAGGCCGAAAGAGGACATCACGTCTTTAGGCTGTGCTATGTGAAGTCTAAATTGATCAAGGAATCTTGTTGCTAGTTGGTCGAAAGTAGAGATAGATCTTGGCGGAAGCCTAGTGAACCACATGGAAGTAATTCCTTCTAGAAAAATGGGAAAACATCTCAACCGAATAGCGTCCGAAGCATTTGCTCCATCCATGTACCAACTGTACTTGTACAAATGGGTTTGGGTCTTTTGTTCCATCATAGGATGGAATAGTTGGCGTAGTGAACTTTTCTGGATATCGCTCATTCAAAATCTCATCAGTGAAGGGAGTTCGAGCTGGAGCGGCATTTATCATCTCTTCTATCTTTATTCTCATCCATCAACTGCTTGACCATATCCACGATAAATTCCTTTGATGTTCGATAGTCCGGGGGTCGGCTGTCAATCACCACAGCGAGTTTTTGGCTTTGCAAACGGTCTTGGTGAGTGGGCTGAAGCCTAGGCTCTTCTGTCTTTGGAAGAGCCACTCCCTCGGAGTCCCATTGGCTTGCAGTTGGCCTGATTAGGGGCGGTTTGGACATTCCTGGCATTATCAAATGCATTGGCGTTTCCTTCCAACTTACCACCGTTAAATTGTTCTCCATCTTCTAAGTCGGAGTGGTCCATGGCTATATCCTCTTGTAGGGTCTTTGCTCCTTGATTCAAGTTCATAGCCGGTTGCCTTACAGTTGGTGGAGTACTTTGTTCCTTTCCACATTGACTCCCACGGTTTCAACTATCACTCCTCTTTGTGGCTGCTTTTTGTTTCTTCTATTTAGACCAAAAAGGAGGAATTTTCTTGTTATATGGTAGCAATGGGTTCGGCTGTAGCTCTTGGAGCAGGATGTGATTGTAAGGTCAATAAGGAACTAAGCTTATCCATCAGAGCTCTTTGACTACTTTCAATTTTTTGATTGTCATTAACCATTTTATTCAACTCATCTCTTGTAACGACTTTGCATTGATTGGAGGATCCTGGCACCTAATCTCCTATGTTGGCACCATTTACTTTGGCTTGCTAACGATTGATCTCTTCTCAGGCTATTACTGCCCCCATGGATCTTCTAGAGGAAGTTCTTTTCCTTCCCCTAGCCATTGATTCTAAGCAATAGATTTTTTATGCAAAGATTGAGGATCTAACTTCTGAACCTATCTGATCCGAAGTAGATAGTTAGATCTAAATCCTGAGTTTGGTTCTAAGTGAAAGCACCAAAATGTTAACCCAAAAAATGGACCAACGTCCTGGATTAAGGATGAAAGCACTAACCCTATTCTTACAGGGCAATAATACAGAGAATAGATGTAGAAAAAGCAAAAATAGTAAGAAGACAAGAAGATCTTTATAGTGGTTTGGCTGTTAATGAAGCATACGTCCACCTTATAACTTTTATTATTGACTGATTGCTGTTACAAGGTGAGGTGGATTACAAAGTTGTTGAATATCTCGAGTTTGACCAAGTCCCTAATGCTGGAGTTCACTAGAGAATCACAGTAACCCCCTTGGATAACTGTTGTAAGGAGGGAGGAAAAGTGTGAAGAATAGTTTCTACAGAGTTTTAACAGCCAATCCATAGGATCCTCTTTATGTTGTAGATATGTGAGTATTTATAGAGGTTGGAGAGCTACTGGGCTAGACCTTCTTGCCAGATGCTAGTAAATGACTACAAGAAATCTCACTACAAGTTTCATCTCGAACCAAGCTAATTTGATGGATCTCTAGCAACCCATAGGCTGTGGATCGCTAGCAATCCATAGCTTCTGGGTCGATGGCGTCCCAACGACTTGGGATGCTTCCCTTTCCTTCTACCTCAAACTTCATGGCAACCTGGCAAAATGGAAAGGATCGCTAGCGATCCATAGTACATGGATCGATAACGATCCATGTACTTAGCTGATTTTTCGACTTTGTATTCTAGGGTGCATTTGTTTTCTCATGTTGGTGTCCTCCAAGTAATTTTGTAGCACGTTGCCTTGTTTTGATGACGGTCCGCTTACTGGTTGTAGACTGCTGGTTGAACCAAACAAATGCTTGTCTCTCGATTTAACTAGCTCGGAATCCCATCAAACTTAGCCACTGTCCTAAGAATACCCATTGGACCATAATGCAAGTGAATTCATAAATCCATGAGCCAACATTATGGATCACTGGCGATCCATCACCTTTGCATCTTTTCGCTTATCTTTCGCCTGATTTCTGTTGGTTAAATGCTCTAGTCTTTTTGGTTGGTTCTCGAGCTATTCTGACTCGATCAAGCTGTTCCGACTTCCTTTGGATTTTGCTGGGTTAAAAACCTGGATAATATTATATTATTTTATAAAATTTAAACGTTCTTAAATTAGTCATAATATTATTATTTATAAAATTTAGTTTACTTAAACTTAGTTAATTTAATAAAACTTAGTTAATTTTAACAAAACTTAGTTATTAACTTGGTTAACATAGTTAATTTGTTGTTGTTGTTGTTATTAAAAATCTGGTAACTTAATTTTATTATTATTGTTACGAACCCAGTTAATTTTTATAAACTTAGTTAATTTTAATGAAATTATTAAATTTTTGTAAACATGGTTAATTAATCATCATCATCATTATCATTAATAAAACTTTGTTAAACTATTATATTATTATTATTTGTTAAATTTAGTTAACTTAAACTAAGTTAATTTTATACAACTTGTTATGAATACTTTAATATATTGTAAGGAAGTAGTCAAATATATCCCATGGTTAGTGGAATGCAGCAACTAAGCAATCAACCCATTAGTTATGCCAAAATTAATTAAAAGAACCAGAAGTACCTATAATTTATGTTGTTGTGCCTCCCTGGATAGTGTAACATCCTCATCTAAAATGAGTACAACTATAATATCTCTACACGAAGAAAATTGAATTCCTCGTTATTTTTAGTAGTAAATCATCTTCTTTTTTCGTAGACAATCTTGAACTTAAAAATGAATGGAAGCTTATGTAAGCTACAGATTACATAATATCGAGTCCTTAAGGATCAGAAAGTATATAAAAAATTTGTATAGCTATGGGAAATATGAAACCAATTGCTTAGTAAACAAATATGACAAACTTATAATATGAGGAGATATTAATGAGTGCCTTAGCTACAGCTTACATGGATATAGATATCTGCAATTCAAAAAAGCAAAAATTGTGAACCGGTACAAAATAGGTTTAAATGAAGTTGGATGTTATATTATTGAAAAAATCGGGAATAATCACTATACAAACCACAATATACCTTACGATTTCTCACTTACCAGTCAACAACCACACCTGCCATTAGCCTATCCAACTGCAACCCCCGCCACTTCATCTCGAAAAGCAACCCAAACACCCCTTGCCCTTCACAAATACAACATTCGCAACCTACAACCTATCAATACTACTATCAGTCACCTGAAAAATCCTCCTTGACCAGTTCTACATCAACCATTTTCCAAACCCAACCTACCGCCAAAATTCACTACCGTACTTCATCCAACCTCCATCTATAAACAACCCCACACAACTTATCCTTCATCCAAAATATCACCATACCACTGCTACATCTTCACATTCAACCACATCGTAGCAAATCAAACTCTACTTGCAACTCAAATTGTCACAACCACAACTTCATTAATCATTACACCTTCGCCAAAACTACAAGTTACCTCTCTGAACCTTCGTCACCATCTCCCCTCTGTCTCCATAAACCATTAGGAAACTCAAACTCCATACTCCTCTTAACTTCATCCTTTGCATCCCGTACCATCGAACAACTTCAAGCAAACAACCAAAACTTCACCAACAAAAGCTGCCTAAAACATCCACTCATTCGATGTCCAAACAGCTGCAGCAATTTATCACTCCACTTCAACCAAGATCAGTTCAACCTTCATCAGCTCAACCCGCGTTCAGTTTACAACTACCCACCACCACTACTACAACAACACCTACCAACCATTTCAGTCTACAACCACTACAACAAACAGGACCTTTAACAGCGTTTCAAAAACGCTATAAAAGCTATTAACATCGTTTTTACATACGCGTATATCGACATGCAGTTATATGTAAGAGATATACAATGACAAGTAATAGACATTGTTAAATGTCCTTTTTTACATCGTTTCCCTGGTGTCATGAAATCATTTAACAACGTTTGGTCTAATTTAAAGGCATTTTTAAAAAACACTGTTAAAACAATTCAATGGCATTTTTAAAACGCTATTAAAACATTCAACGGCGTAAAAAAAAATATTTGGTTATGTTTTCAGATACAATTTAATGCCATTTTTAAAACGCTGTTAAAACATTCAACGGTGTTTAAAAAACTTCGTGGAATGTTTTAACAGCGTTTTACGTTTTTTAAACGCCGCTGAATGTTAAAAATGCCGTGGAATGTTTTAATAGCGCTTTGAAAACGCTGTTAGATTATATACAAAGCTAAGTCAATTACGCTTTTTCTACTTTTCTATAAATTCCATTTCAGTAAACTTCAGTCACAATGTGTATATATCCACATTTCAAAATTAGCATATTATATCAATACCACATTTCAAAATCAACATATTGTATCAATACCACATTTTGGACACATATTTGATAACAAACGTATGAAATTTCATAATCAAAATACACAATATTTTTACACCAAACATAAATAGTTCGTCATCAATAGTTCATAAAAAAAATATAGAACAAGTATCAACAACAAAACAAAAGCAAATAGTACATACGTTAAAACCAAAAAGTAGTTTAGCAGCAAAAATAACTTCGATCCATAACTCATTGCAACCTTTTTTTGCATCACAGTCATCTATCTACCTGTAAAGAAAAATAATGTTTGAGAATCAATTCATCAAAAAAGTGTACACAAAGTTAAATTGGATTCATAATGCAAACACTAAATAAGCATCAAGTATTTTTCATGTAACCATGCTCACTTTCATCTCATGAGCTTCCAAAGTATAGCCATTACAAATATTTATATGAGAAACTTAGAATGCACAATTTGTCTATTAGAGTTTATTTCAGGAGACAAACTTACAATGCCAGCTTATAGAAAATAGTGCAAACTTTAACATGATGTTTGCAGTTAGAAGTTCTTTAAGATAGTGCAAACTTATTGTTTGGGGAGATGTTTAAATTGATAATACTCACTATTAACAAAGATAAAATTAAATTAAATTCCTTGAATAACCTTTGAAAATCGATAGGTGTCTTCCCACAAGCAAAAGCAAAAAACTTACTGTATATTAGTACATTAAAGCACATAGTCCAGTACATGCTAGAATCCTTGCATTATTTAAATGTTAATGATAAACATCAAAGATGGTTGACTTACTTGTTTCTTGAATCTATGATATCAGCAGCTTCGTTTTCTCTACTCTGACATCATAGGGTCAAATAGCTTATGAACTCATCCTGCTTGGTTAAAAAAATTTAAATGCAGTTATACATGCCCACTAAAAAAGTAGTGTGCCTATGAAAACTGTTTGACCAATTGACAGAAAACTTGGATCCTAATTGTCAACTTACCTAAAGCCACAAGGTAAAAAAAAGCTAGCTGACATCTTTACTGTATTGTGTTTCTTAGACGTTTCAATCATAGCACAACTATTAGGTCTACCTCATATCCCACTTGTCAGTAAAAAGATTTCGATTACCAAGTTATAAACTACCATATATTGTATTGTAAAAAGCATTAATTGAAATCACAACAAGTTGTGTGTTCTTTGTTGCCAGAATTTCTTAAGGTGTGTTCTTTGTAGCCAGAATTTCTTGTCATGAGTTCCTTAGGAAAAAATGCCATTGCATAGAAGTAGAGTACAATTGGAAGCTAATGATATGTACAAAAAAGCAAGGCAGCGTTTGGCTCGTTGTTTTTAGTTTTGAGTTTTCGTCCATACAAAAATGTACATATGTATATAGAATCTCGCATTTGTTTAACCTTTCCTACATATGCATAGAAAAATTACTTTATTGCTCAAACATTGCAGAATAAATGACACCATAAAATACAACTAGTGCAATCTCACATTTGTTTAACCGTTCTAGAAAATTGTTCACTATCAACTGTTGACATTATGGAAGCATACCAAGACATGTAAACTTCAAAGTAAGTTTCATACCTAGTGAGAGAGTGTGTAAGCTAATGCTCTTTCCCTCCATACATCAGCTTCATGCTTTTGTAACAGCCGTGCTTCAACTTATTCTTTTGATTGAAATTGTCACTCCGTTCCACTGTCACATGTTAACATACTTATGCTTGTTATTTGTAACGGCAATTAAAATCATGCCATTTCCCATAAATTCTTGATTTAAAACCCATTTAAAGCTAAAAATTTATGATGGTAGTAATAGTAAGTTCACCATGTACAAGAAGTTTTCTCGTAGTTTATAAATTCATGGCTTCTTTATGACTACCTATAGAAAGAAAAATGACATTGGTTAATTATCTAACGTCAATTTCTACTGTATAAAATGAACTTGAGAAATGCAAGATGACCATCATCCATCGTCGAACTTAGGTGCTTCGCCTGCATACTTATGCAAGTCAGCCAAGTTCATGTTTCATAAGTTACCAAAGCTATAAAGAATTTTTTTAAAGATATATAACCTCAGTCGTTGCGCTTTCTTTTACCATGCTAAATGCATACTTAAATGCATATTAGCATGGCATCGATCGTTATTGTGCCTTTTGTAATGAAATACCAGGTGCAGTGAAGTGAACAACACTTATTATGTGTTGTATATTTAAAAAAACAAAAATAGTTAATAAAACTTCGGTATACCAGTAATAACATCGAAGTACAGTTTACTTTCCAAAAAAATGGTGTGCTAATTTGACCCACAATCTTCACTTATTAAATTTTGAAGTGAACTATAACTTCAATTGAACATATAAATTTAGGGTTAGACATTTGAGATCGAACAAAATAAGCATATACGGTTGAGTTATATATTACGGTTGAGTTACATATAACTCAACTATAATTTGTGTTTGAATATCAAGCTCAGTTGTCCATACATCATAATTTTTTACGCCGAGCTCAACGTCGGATCCACCGAGCTTATCGACCTAAAATTATGTAGCCTGTTCATAAAAGAAGAACAGTGCGAAGTCCCTACGTTGTGCGCTCCGGATAGTGTTATCATTTCTTCAGCAGTCAGATTCTTTGCGGCGATAAAGAGTGGGGAAGGGAGGTTAGCGGTCACTTCACTTGCAATGGATGTGTTCCCATCTCGACGCCCTGAAGGAACTTTGTACGTTTTATTTCCTGTAAGTTGTATGCTATCACGAGCGGCGAATGTGTGAATGTCTATGCAGGACACAACTTGTGGGCATTTGGCTTCGATTGTAGATTTTTCTACGTCGATCACTTCGAACCCATGGAGGCTAGGGTTGTTAGGAGGCGCATTTTTTCTCTGCCGTGTTGTTTGCTGTTGAATCTATCAGTGTTGAGCCGTCGCATCCCATTTTTTCATGAATGCGATTTACTTTAGTTGTAGGTATGGTTAATATATATAATATTTTAGGTACTTACTCTAATGAAATAATCGTGGAAATGCAATTTGATGAGGCCGGGTGTGACTCTGGAGTCAATGACGAAGGCTGCATCCCCTATTTGTTGTACTAAACTCTCCGCTGATGGGCATGTTTTGTCATAGAATCCGATGGAAAGGTCGGCATCGGAGCATGTAATGAAAGCCATGGCAAGCGAGGAAAAGAGAAGAGGTCTCTTTTGAGAATCCATTGTTTTGAAATAGGTACGAAGAGAGGAGACGTGTGTGCTTGTTTATAAAGGAGAAAGTCATATTATATGACGTCACGGTCGAAATGTGAGCTTCTACATGTTCTATGTGAATTGCATGAATGAAAGAGTGTGTTTGACATATATCATATATGCAGAGATCAACTTCACAAAAATAAAATTTTGGTGGTTTCAGAGTGAACATACAAGATTTTTAGATGCGCTTGTTAATTTAGTTTACACAGGGATTATTTGCAAATTCTCAACGAGTCCGAGCTTCCGATTATATAGTCAATAGTTTGATTTATGATTTGAGCGTAAAATGGGTATCAATAAGGTAATAAACTACCGTATTGTTTTCTTTCCATCCTTAGACCGCTTTACATTTTTATCAAAGGGACACACATACCATTTTCTTTTTCTTTAACCTCTACAACTTTAACAACTTAGACATCTTTTTGCTTTTAAAATGAAACATGGATAGATAGCTGAACAAATTTTAATAGTAACGTTATCTTGCAATTTTTTAAAATAAGGCTCCTTTGCATTTAGAAATATGGGAAAATCACCAACTACTTCAAAAGAAACATTAATAAAGCCAACAGGGAGTACATGCATGTGGTAAAGGGGTAGACAAAACGAATAGAAAAAGAAGATCTCACCTGCTCATGAATTTAGTAGCATAGTTCAAAGAAAATAAAAGAAAAGCTGAAGTGTTGAATATATTTTCTAAATGTCTAGGTAGTTAAGCGCTTACATGTATTACGAATCCACTCGCGAAGAAAATTGATTAAAGCAGGTATTACAAGAATCTGTTCAGTTCATATCTAGAACTTTGACTATTGATTATTGAATAATAACCAAATAGTGCATATATCACAAGTTCATAGTTGAACTTCGAGCAGATCAATTGTACAAAAGCTTAAAAAGGTACTCTGCAAATTCACATACAGGACTACGACAAGTTTATTTAAACATGACGAAAAAATGATCCATATGCTTTAAAAGATAACAAACTAAACTAGTTTACTTAATTTTTGTTTTAGACAGAAAAATAATATCTGCAATATGGCGTGGTTAATCAAATTTAATATTGTTGTTAAGATGTGACAGTGTTGAAGACCACCTTTAGTTCTCCACTTGCTATTAATATAACATTTTCTTGTAGTGTCCACTAATAAAGATTATTCATTGAATATGGATTTTACGGTTTTTTTAGTTTACCACTTCATGTTTTGTCTTATTAGACGATGAGGTGTGTTATAGTGTGCATAGCCAATCCTTTTACGTCGAAGGAACCTAATCGTAGCAAGTTCATTCCTAATGTTGTCCTACTTTGCAATTATTAATGGATATTCTTGTGGTGTATCATAAATATTGGCGCTTTAACTTTGAACTTAATGTCGATCTTTCTATTGATAAAATTTAAAAAAGTAAACAGATGTACCGTATCTACCATAAAATTTAGGTGTGCTCTACAAAACTCCAATTCGGGGTGGCTCACCATAAGCTCTTTCGAAAAAGGTTTGAAGTCCTCCAAACATCACATCAACTAGCTTAAAAGAATAAGCAAATGATTTGTAAAATAGGTTCAGAATATATGCTACCGCAAGTAAACAAGTATTTGGAGGTCCAGAATATTGCTAGTAAAGAGTTTATTATCCTAAAGTATTGAACCTACCTAAATATGGTAATTGCTGTCTAGTCGTTTAAGAATTTTGTGAACTTCTGCAGTAATATCCATTGTCATCATGTTGCTATCAACCCAATAACTTGTGAAATTATCCCTGAAAGCTTCATAAAATTTGTTAAGAAACACAACCTAAATCATGCCTAGATACAAAACATATAGCAAGAATAGTGCCATAGTATTTCCATGTTGATATTATTAAGACACAAATAATTAGGTCGATACATGTGATACACAAATACTACTTACAAATTCGTTACATTGGCAGCAAAAAATATTGATTCAATAGGCTTACTCCCGTTTAGCCATAAAATGGTCACCCTGATGATAGAAAATTATTAATTTTAAATTCACATCTAGACAACAAAATGAAATGTAACAATTAAGTTGTATTACGAAATAACATGGATATGTTAGTAACAGATGTAAGAAACTTATTTTAATCGTATGAAGTAGAACCAGATTATTAACTTCTTTTGAATAACGTGTTAGGATGTTTCCAAGTAAACATGAGATTATCAACATGGGGATATTTCGATAAAAATCTAAGCATATTCAAGTGGTTTTTTTGATAATGGTAAAGCTCTAGGCTAGAAATACTTTACACCATCCTAGTAGCCACTGATTTATAGTCTAACAACACATTATTGTGTTTTTGTTTGTGCTCTTATAGGACTTGAACTACAGATTGAAAATTTTGAGTAGCAGGTATCTGAAGCCAATAACATAAAATGAACGTTGTAGCCAAGATTGATGCAGGTGGAAAATAGGAAGTTATATGATGCAACACATATTTCATTTGGCAACATACAATTTTATGTATCATTTGTTGTTGTTGTATATAGAGTTTGTATTACTTTAAGACCAATAGCACTAAATAAAACAGGTAAAGATGCATATGCAGAGTGATCGGATCAGCTAATTTGTTATTTGAACTAATTAGTTTACTTCAAAGGCTATTATGCAGACCAAACAAAGGAAGTATATAAAATAAAAAAGATACAAATTTAATTTCCAACTAATAAAGAAAAACCTAATTGGAGAAGTAACACCTAGTAATTATCCAACTTGATTTAGGTTTTAGGAGCTATGTTAGTTGACAGACTTTGCCAATGCTTTTTATATTCTTTATCTTGTCTCTGTCTTGCACATAATATATTTCCCTGTGTTGGATTCCCAATTTTTATTTGCCTTCATTTATCAAGTCTTTGCTGCCTAAGTTGTTATTATAATTGATTCCCTTGTATCAAAGATTCTCTTGACCCAAATGTTACAGTTTGCCGACCAACTCCTGCTTACTGATACTCAATTTTTTTCTTTCTTCTGTCTACTCTAAGACAATAATTTATCCATAGCTCTCCACGACCTAGTTAAAATAAAAGTCAGTACACGGCTTTTTCAAATCTACAAGCATAACTGAAATTTTTGGCGTTAATAAGTATACATAGATGGAGAAATATCAATCGGCAACAAAGCTAGAAGATAAACCCCACTTACTTTGTTTTATGTATATCAATAGCGCACATATTAGTTATATGTTTTATCATAGTTGTCAAGCACTAGATACGTATTCTTACCAACATTCAAAACCAGGTATTTAAACAAAATATGTTCAATTAGCATACAATAAAGAGGTCCTTTAATAGTAATTTAATTAGCTAATTTGATTTAATCTTTTGACCTTTTGTGCTCAATTCAGTAAACTCGGATTTCTCAATGGATAAAACTATATTTCAACAAGATGTTTACTAATAAAATCTAAAAATTAACAGTACGTGAAGCATAGGTCCTAACTAGTTAAAGATAATACATGGTACCTACAGACAACCCCAATGTTTGAAGTTTTAATATAACAAGACAATCAATGTGATATTTCTTGGGTTCTTGAAAAAGGATTAACATGTATTAAAATCACTCAAGCCGAATTGTAATTTTTTATTTTGTTTAAATCTTATATGCTACCCTTTTGAGACTAACTCTACACGTTCATGTATTTCCTTATAAAAATTTATACTTCCAGCAAGTTGTTTTGTACATACATAAAATCAAGTTTATGTATATGTGAAAATAGAAGCTACTAATAACGAAAAAACGCTAACTTCAAAGAAAAAACTGTAAAGGCTATTAGTTTTAGAACAGTTAGAAAATAACGAAAAACATTGACAAAACCTAGTCCAAATATGAATTTCTTTCTATTATTGAACAAAGATCAAAAGCAATACTTCCAAATGCACCAGAAAATCGAAGAAATAGAGATGAAAAGGCCATAATAACCGAAGAAACTAAGACTAAATAAAAATCAATTACTTATGAAATGTGAATTGTAGATGATAATGAAAAACATTGACAAAAGTATAGTCTAAATATGAATTTGTTTCTATTATTGAACAAAGATCAAAAGCAATACTTCCAAATGCACCAGAAAAATGGAAGGAATAGGGATGAAAAGGCCACAATAACTGAAGAAACTAAGACCAATAAAAATCGGTTACTTGTGAAATGTGAATCGTTGGTAATAAACTTTGAGTTACTTGATAAATAAAAGAAAATTTTAAATTAGGGCTGATAAATTTCAGATTAAATGAAGAATAAATCAAAGTATATATCAAAGAGGTTACCTATGCGAAGAAGTTAAAGTTTTCCCCTCTTTTCTAGGGCTTTCATGATAGTTGGGAAAGATGGGGAAGAAACGGGTGAAGTTGTTATGAGTTAATAATGGAAACGCAGGCACCAAAATATTTGGGAACCCGCCACAAAATTTTGCTTAATATTTTTACACAGCATTGATGTTTAGCTATATGCTATTTCCATAAGACTGGCTACATCACGCAGCATTTAAACATTGTACATGGCTATCGCAAGCAGCTAATTTTCTTGTACTGAACCCAAAATCACCATAAAAACCCAATCGCCTTCATTAATTGCTCTCTTGAACCTAATGTTATCGCGAGTTGCTCTAGGTACACAGACAATGCAGGCTCTACCACACCACCACCAGCAACTACCTCTATTATTAATTGCTGATTATTGGTTAGCTTAGATCCACATAATACAATGGAACAAAGGTTATGATTATGTGAGGATGGGGAACATATGAAGTTTGGACAGAGGAGATTTAAACTCGTTTAGATGTGCTATTATGAGATACATGTGCAGGTGTAATCTTTATAGTCAAAAACTTAGAAATTGGCCTATGTATATGGAGATGCCCAGAAGTTTGTGGTCACTATTTTAATATTATGTCCCTCTTTTATAGCACTTGTTAATGCGCAAAGAAATATCTAGTATATGAAATCCAATAGCAAAATCAGTATTTGATCGTTGTGAAATGGTTAGCAGTCTAAGGTACAAAATGTGGTAAAACTCTCTATCAACAGCGTATTATATGAATAAAGAAAGTTGAAGTTGGATGCTTGCTGTATTTGACCATGGACATAACTATTTTAGAGAATACCTATATCATGTAATTTGATGAAAGCATTAGTTGATAATGAAATGTTTGAGACTGAAAATTCAAATTCTTTTTAAGGCAGCTTTCCATGGACATAACTATTTGTCATGCAAAATAGGAATAATGTCAAATGAAAATAACCGTTTGGATTGTAGTAATAATTTCAAAAAATAATCAAAGTACAACCAATGATGAAAACCTCACCTAGATTGTAGTAATAATGAGTTTGTACGTAATAGATTATTACTGAATTAAGTTCCTAGGTTGTTGGTAACAATAAAAGAGTCTAAGGTGATAAAATGTGAGGGTCATGGGTGTTGTAATTATATGTCACAAAAATGAACTTAACAGTCTGGTTCATTTTAATGAAAAGTTTCTTTTGTATGTTAGTCGTTACGAGGAAATAATTATATAAAGGATCCAACATGTAATCAAACATTACATGTAATCAAACTGTACTTTGGATGTTTACGGGGAAAACACTTAATATAAAGAAGATTCATGTAGAAATTCAATAACTCACCATTGAATAAATTCCTGCTTCAGACTCAACTTTGGATGTTGTCATGTGCACAATCGTGGATTGAAATTTAGAACAAAAAGGATTCGCAGCTTTACTTGCATGTAAATTTTCTTCCCTAAATGCTAGGGAGTTTTGCGAATAATTTATTCCCTAAATAAATTTATAGTTTTTAGATTCTGCTTTGGCAATTCTGATAGGAGCATTTCCTGTTCCACAAATGGATACAAAGATCATTATGATACTTGGAGACAATACAATGAATACAACACATACAACTCGCCTAGGTTCTTCTTGACGTCGGATTCATCTTTGTCAAGCCAATACAAAATTCAGTTTTACCAACTCTAGAATTTCATGCATATTCATACAACTAACAAAAGTGTATTATTATATGCAATATTTTTTCCCAACTTTATGAAGCTTATTTTCACCATTACCTATTTTCTGTTAGCAGCATGATTTTTTTATATATAATTTTTTTTCCTCTTTTGTTTGGTCACCAGTGTATTACAATCTGAATGATTAGTCAGTAATACAAAATATTATTAGGTAAAATCCAAAACATAGTATTAGAAACTACCTTCATATGTCGAGAATTGGAACCGACAAGGAAATCGTCAACACCAAAATGCTCCTGGGCTTCCCTTCTTTGGAGAGCAACATGCTAATAACCGTGACATGAAGTCCAAATGCTTTATCAAAATTAATTGCCATATGTCCAAGTCCTCTAAACCCAACAACACTAAGCTTCTTACCTAGTGTTTCTAGCATGTTTTTTTTTTTCATCGGAGAAAATACAGTGATTCCAGCACATACAAATGGTGTTGCAGAATCTAACGGCAGACTGTTCAGTATATGCACTACAAAGCTATCGGACATTATATCATCCTTATCTAGAACTCATCGGTTGTTTCCAAAACCCATATAAGCTAAACACAAATAAGCCAAACTCTAGTCTCTAAACTTATGAGAAAATATGAACTAATCGTACCAATGGATTGACCATTGTCATTGAAATTCAATAATTACAATGTCATCTACGTATTTTAACATAGAAAACATCATAAATCTCGCAATTTTCTTTACTCTTTAGCATAATGCTTACCCTGAACAAAAACTTGAATTTATGAGTTTTCTATTTGTAAAATTTCATAATACCCAATTCTAGTTGGTGGAAAGGAAAAGTGATCATGTGTAAGTTAGCAATATCTTCATTTGTAATACATATTACATCCAATAACACCGCAATAGCATGATAAAATTAAAGCTGCAAACTGTAAATTTTCTAAATAATTAACCCTTAATCCTTGCACTATTCAATACCGTGATCTAAAGTATCATTCTATAACAATTATATTATATAGATAATAGTATAAAAGAATTATACTCTTAAACTTTGTAGCTAAGCTATCCACATAAACAAAAATAATGTCTCTTGCCTACCAACTAGACTCATATTTTATCATAAACAATACATAGTGGGAATGAAATAAACTCAACTATAGACTTGTCCATCAAATATTAACATATCCTTAAGACATAGACTAAAAACCTGAATGAACTTCCTTTCTGCATTTTTTGAATATATCAGGATAAATCAAATGCTTCTTTGATGTTTTATTGTATAGCACCAAGCTACCAGACGGCTTCAACTTCAAGGCCCGACTCTTCAGGTAGCGGAGTTTGAACCAAGGCAAACTCCGGATCCAAGACAAGCAAGCACCAAGCAGACTTCCTGATAGAATCTCAAACATGGAAGAGCAGAATTGAACCCTAGAATGTCGACAACAAGCTTCATGAGTCGATGATAACTACTACAAACTTGAAGCGAGATTCATAACATCAGTTTAGGCGTTGCATGAGTTTGTGAACCGGCGAGTGCAAGGAGACGAAGCAAGTCTCAGATCAAATCTGAATGAAGTGAATTAACCAAAAAAAAATTGATTTTTTTTATAGAGGTAGATCTGAAGATAAAGATGTTAGTGCAAACTTATTCAAGAAGGAACATTGCATTCACAGGAAATTATTGATGTGAAAGAAAGAAAGATAAGGGCGGCCAGGAAAAAAAAAAGATTGCCCTAAATTTTACCCAATTATCGGTGGGAATTATCAGTAGCATTGGGTTATTTATTTTTGTTCTTCTAAATAAATAGTAGTTGCACTTAAATTAAAACGTAACCAACTAATGCAACTACTAACAATTTTTCTTGTAGTGAATGCACATCGCTCTTTTTGCCCCTGAGTTGTCTACCACTTTTTGTTTCGTTCTCATCTGGTTGAAAGTCCTAAGTTGCTATAATCAATACACACCAAAATGTTGATAATTCGAACACATTCAATTTGGCCCATGTAAATATATACTCATATGATTCATGTTTTATATACAAACCCGAGAGAAAATATTGCTACCAATCAAACTTGACTCGATCATAAAAAATTGCCACAACTCCTGGCATACTGCTGAGGTTTCCCAACATTGAGCGGCCAACTGATTGGCAAAGAAAAATGACATTATTACAATATAATATGTAGAAAATTGACCAAGCTTAAAAAATGTTGAGTTGTGACCTGACATTGCAGCATGTACAACCATTTCACCATACTTCGGATTTGATTTCAATTCCAAATCAATCTTACCGCACATGTTACATTCAAACCTACCTTATCAATAACCAACTCAGCGACAGCCATCAAATCACTCTTTTTTTCCCTTACAAATTATTCCTTCTCCAAATGACAATCACCTTTTCCAATTACATCCACACCGCATTAAATATTTTTAACTATCTTCTTTTCCATTGCATCACCTAAAATCTTACCATGTTTAGAAAAAATGTCTAGCTAAATTGACTTACTTTCAGTATGGAGAAGATCGTCAGCACTAAGATGGGTAAACCCAAAATATTCGACAATACTGGCACATTGAGTACCCTTTCCACTCCTGGGACCTCCTGTGCACAAGGCATAGAAACAAAGTTCAGATAATATTCGTATTAAGATAAAAGTGCACAAAGTAACAGCTAGGGTACTGTAACATCAAGATTATTTATATCAAGATAACATATGTTTTAAAGATTTGATTAAAATATAAGACTAGGGTACACTAATTCCTATATGGAAGTTAAGCATGAGATCGATGGTGAAAGAATTGGGGAAAATAATACAACGATCTTAGGACACGATGCTACATCTGATGAAGGAGTTGGCATTAAAAACATAGACTTAGTAAATGATGGTGACTATTGTTAGTTAAGAATACATGTCTTTGATAGATTTGAGAGCTTGGTTAAATTTTGTTGATATGTACATGTTTGCTAGGCAGATTTGATAATATGGTAATACAATATTATTGTTTTTGAACTAAAGCTCAGCTTTATTATGGCAGTCATTGTTGAATTTTGACGACACAATACGTGGAATTGAAGTGGTCGGAATTCTCTTGGTGGCGAAGCAGATGGTTTGCAAATCGGAGCTCAGAGGAAGAAAATATGATGAAGAAGGGTGAGAGCTACTTGAAGCAGTAGCTCAAGCGTCCGTCAAAAAGAGATAGACGTATAAGTATAGGGATATGGTATCTCAAGCTTTCCCTTAGATATCTATCATCTTGAGATAGACATCTGAGTTCAAAGAAACCTTTTTCTCGAATCTTCTGACAGACGTTGTCATCTTGGGATAGACGTGTGTCATCTTGGAACAGGCATCTGAGTCGATGTGTGCTGCATGTTTTGTCTTGGTCGATTAGAATGATTTGTGAAGGCTTCAAAGGGCATATCGAGAATTTTTTAAGGATGGATGGTTCACTGTATAAGCTATTTTTTATGACTTCAATGGGTATCCAAAATATTATGGTTTTAACCTCAATCAAATAGGGTTAACAAAAACCTTATTTTCTTCAATTCTGTTCTCCACAAATCTATTCTATTTGAATATTAATTATTGTAATCAATCTCTTGTACTCTTCTCATTGGTATTAATAAAGGCTCTATCTCAAAGTGAATGTGCACTAACAATATGTTAGTGGAACCTCTATAAATCACTGTGTGATTTATTTTATCGTTATTGGTTTGTTTCTCCATTGTTTGTTTTGTGATTGTGATTGGTTTTGGATTGGATTACGATATTGATCAGTCGTTTTAGCACTTCTTACCATGATATCGTTTTCTGCTATGCTTTGGGGTTTTAATTTGAGTGATCTCGAGTTAGAATACCCATAACATTTGGTATCAGAGCATTGGTGTTGGTAGGTGGTTGTAGAAATTCCAGAATTGGATAAAACCTCTGTTAGTCCCTACATGATTAGTCCAAGTGGCGTGGCGTCGTATGTACATGGATTATATGCTACTTCGGGATCTCATACTGACAAGTGGAATGACGATAATAATTTCAAAAAGTAGCAATGGAAAATGAAAGTGTTTTTAAGGCGGAATCGAGTGCATCAGGTGGTGTTTGATACACGTTTTTCATTGATCGGCATCTCAGATGTTGAGAGAGAGGAAATGGAAGAGTGACGATTCACTACACTTCAACTTACTATGAGGGAGAATGTAATCTCCGAAATTTGTGGTCAAACTAACGCTAAGGATATTTGGGACAAGTTAGAGGAGTTGTATATGAAGAAGTCATTGACTAATTGTTTGATCTTGTTGCGAACATTTCTTCATATATAAGATGAAGAAGGGTGCTTCGTTGAAGGCACACTTGAATGTCCTTGATGATTTACTAATGAAGATGAAGGCTTTGAGGTCCACCTCCAAAAACTTTCCTTGTCGTCACCCAGTGTACCTAAAAGTATGGTATGTACTTTTCTTTCAATAATAGAATTATCTGTTTTTCTACATAGCGAGTTAGTTGATTCTAGAAACAAATCTACTTTCTATAATATATACACACACACAGAGACACGACATGGTATTTATATTCACATTATACTACTAGCTTAATGCATTTCAACGTATAAGAATAAGAAATGTCAGTCAATCACTAAACATGCAATAAGATGGTCGTCAGCACTATATTGTCTAAGACGTTTTAGATTACCATGCCTAATGAATGGGCCTATAACTAGTTCTATAATTAACATTTGCCAATGAATTTGAGTTATTTATGCATACAGATTGAAAATAAACTAGTTGGTTAAGTTTCATATCGGGCTCTTAATGAAGAAACCGCTACGCCAAAAAATAGTTTCTTCTCTATGGTCCAAAAATAATGTAAATTTTTTAATCAAAGCAAAGTATTGAATAACATTTAGGGCAACATTGTGATTTTTGGAATGATCCTATCAAACCACTTAGTTGTTTTAGATATAAGTGCGCAATACAAGAACTTTTTTATAATTGTTTCAACTTTATTATATTTTGATATCCTTCTATAACCATACAAAAATAATTGAATGCACGTAACTTTAGTGAAAATGGTTAATGAAGTTACAACCAACATTATAGGCTGGGATGATTCCAGATAATAGCATATAAGCAGCCTATTATTGGGTTTAATTTGTACTAACTTTGTTACAAAAGCAATAGCAAAGAGCTCCAACACTCTGAAAAGGGTTTATAGCTGCAGTTTCACAACTACCCGAGGTAGATAAACTACATATTTTGAGACATATGAAAGCTAGTGTTATCATTTGTTAGGATGCTTATTTTTTTGCGGCAATATCTTTTGCTTTCTGTAAATTTTTTAGATCAGAAGTCAATGTTACTCCAATATTTTGACTTTGAGAATAATTTGTGAAACACGGATTATGCATGCATCTCCAAGTACTTCATCGGGTTAACAATTTGAATTCAATGTAAATGCATAACCTATTTTTGTTTAATCAAGTAAAACTTACAGTTTTCTTAATTATGGAGTGTTATTGTACAATTGCAGAGAATTACCAACTGAATGTCTAACTAATCTGAGACAAAGTACTAACATCTAGATTTCTTAATTAACAAACAAAAATTTGAAAACTAGGGATCTGCATTCATAATTTCTCGATAAAAATACCAATATCCTATGAAAAATTAAGTAATCAAACTTATTCGGTGCAATTAACCAAAGTATTGATTCTTAAACAAAAACAAACATAATGAAAAAGGTCATTTTCAGACAAATAGGGTTTGGTTTAGCATTCACATTTAGGCAGTAAAAAATTCATCAAAAACCACAAAGAAATTGTTTCTTTTACGAGAATTCAAATGAATAAAAAATTTAATGGCAGAAAAATTAAACCTCTCACTCCCAGCAAGCAAACAAAATCTATAAGCAAAAAAAAAAGAACCAAGGAGACTAAAGGAACAAACTTCAAAGGCACTGCTGTTGTCGCCGCTTCAATTTTAGACCAAGAATTTTGGATTGTTAAAAATCAATTTAAGGTTTTCGTGCATTAGATGGTTCTAAAAACATTGAGTACATTGACGATGTGGCCTCCTGTTTTCGTTTGAAGATGGAGTACTAATGAAGATGGCAATTTAGGGTTTTTGGATGAGAACATTTAAAAATGGACAGGATGTTAAAATGGACATATGGTACTCAGAAATTTTTGGTGAAAAGTTTCGGCGAGGAACCAAAAATTACCCCTAACGTTTACCACATTAATAAGTAAACTCAAACATCTATGATAGCACCTAGTTTATTAATAGCAACTAATATATGAGACTAGTGAAACACCCCATACCCTTTAGTATTCCTAAAAAGGGCACGCTAAAAGATATGGTGCATTACAGGTATAGCTAAAGCATCACAAAGACTAAGGTTCAAAAGACAAATAAATAAAAACAGCAGAAACATTTAAAATACTTATCATTAAACTTCATTTCACAATGAATCAATAAAACATGTCTCAAAATAAATAAATTCATGTCTGATGAAAACTACATCTTAATCTTGCATAATCAGAGTGCAAAAGTAACAACAATAATAATTATCATAACCCCACTTACAAGTGCCAAGTTCATAAATGAAAAGGATGAAAACTAGAAGAATACATCTGATATCAGAGAACTCTGGTAATAGATCCTCATGCAACTCGAATCTACTCAACTCTGCTGGCCTATGGGGGAAAAAGGGAAATAAAGGAGTGGGTCGGACAAAAAGTCTGATGAGTGAAAGTAATTACTAGCATTTCTAAGCAAGATAAAGATGATAGACTAAGCAACAGTTCTAGTATAAAAGGAAAATACAGAAAAGGTAAAAATGGGATAAAATACTGTTTCTGATTCAGTTTGACTGTTTGCTTTGATTGTGATTGTTTGCACTTGTCTTATATTGCTGTGATTAGGATGAAACCCTAATCCTACTTTATTTAGGTTGAAATCCTAATTCTACAGATTGATTGGCCTTCTATCTCTATTGTGCCACTGTGAGATGGTCCAATCCTGTTGGTCGCACAGCAAAAAAACATCTGTTTAACGCTTGAAACGCAGTAGCGAATTATTTACCCTAATCGACATCGCATGCTCAGTCATCGCTGGTACACACTAACTATGGCTCCCTATTTTGGCCTCTTATTTACCCTAATCCGCATAACCGTGCCCAGCCTCACCTAATCTGTTGTGAAACCATCAGTCCTAGTCTGAAAGGGATGTTGTCCAGCCTTACCTAAGTGTTGTGAGACCATCAGTCCTAGATTGAAGGGAATGCTGCCGGTAATGGTCCAAACAAACAAATTATGGTTTGCTCCCATTGCCCAAATCCCTAGATTTGAGCCTCTATCTGTTGCCACTTATTTACCCTAATTAGCATAAGCGTGTCTCAGCCTTACTTAACTATGTGAGACCATCAGTTCCTGACTGGAAGGGAACGCTGTTGGTATGGGCCCTGCTTATATCTTTTCTTATTAACTTAGTGTAAGTTTTAAGAAAAGCCTCTTCTGTTATTTCTGCTATATTTTCCTATTAACAAGATCTAGGTTTTAAAATAAGCCTCTTCTGTTATTTCTTTCTTTCTAATTATAATCTGTGTTATAATTATTCTTGCAGTTGTTATTCTTCTATTTTCTCTTTTTAATTATAACTACTTGTTATAATTATGCTTGCAAATATCTTAAATTTTCCCATTTCAATCCATCTCTATTTTTATTCCAGTTTTTCTTATTTTACATCTGATTTTTGTAAATTTATCATTATTTTATTTTAATCCATATTAGCAAATTTTTCTCTTTTTAATTTATTCACGTAAAAAAGGATTAAATCTCTATAAAAAGACACTAGCATTTACATGCTAATTTCCAACTTAAAATAGATGTAAATAACCGTAAATAACTGAATAAAATAACTGAATAAAAATATATTGAAAAGAACTTATGAAAATTACTTAAAAATTGACTGTAAATAAACTTATATTAAAAGTATCTCAAAATTGTAGAAAAACTACAACTATTGAGACCCCTATTATTTACTTAAAAATCTAAAATAATTACAAAACACTCACCTGTGATCCTTAGTTCTAGTACCGGGCCTTCCTGGATCCACTTCTAGGGTATAGAATATTTTATCAAAAAGATTTCCTCCGTAGAAAAATTTTCTATTTAGGGTTCAGCCTCAGGGATTGAACCCAATTGGGAGAAAATATGAATGAGAAAAATAGCTAGGCCTAGGGTTCTACTTATAGTATGACTTAGGGTTCTAAGACCGTTGGATTTGAAGATTAAATCTATGCAACCGCGTCATAGGCTCACTGGGAACCATCGAATGGAAGCACGAACGAACATGATTGAAGGAAAATGGAACAATGACATGTTTGCTTCGTATCTGGACGAAGCTACGTCCAAAAATAAAGGCGGGTCAACCAATATACTATGGGGGTCGACTCTAATGTCGACTTAACCCATGTCTGGGTCGACCTAGCCATATATGGGTCGACCTAGGCCTTGTACTATATTTTTTTCGTTTTATCTATTATGAATTCTTGTTTCCTTCGTAACTTTTTTGTTTTAGCTTGGATTTCGAAAAGTTATATATAGAAATTGACTAGAAAATTACCATGGACACAATGATGCAACTCTCGCAGTTCGATTCTGACAATTTCACAAACTTATTTTATTATTTAATTAGTTCGTTAATTAATTATTATAGCTCAAATTTTGGGTTGTTACATTCTCCCCTCCTTAAAGGATTTTGTCCCCGAAATCTCCTTGCACGTAACAATAAAATAAATATCTTCATCTAAATTCTACAACCAAATATTCAACCACCATCCATTACATCCATGGTCCTTAAGCTTTTTAATGCAATTTATGATATATGCAATAGTGTTGTGTCAATGCCCCTAACTAATGCAAAAGATTAGGTGATCCGCTGATTCGTTCGACCTCCTTTTATGCAATCATGTCCGTGCTATGTATCCAAATGAATACAGGTTCCCTAATGACAACTGATAGTTCTATTTGCATGCTACAATCATCATCCAAATGCAACAATCATATGATAATCATCCATTTATATCAACCATGAAATAAAAATACAAATAAAAATACAAATGCACATACATCCATATGCATATGTTTTAGTGACCCAAGAAATAATAGTGCCTAATGTATATATATGTATCCATTAGCATCCACTAGCAAACACTTGCAACCACTAGCGTCCAGCATACATAACATGTTCTAGTAACATGTTTACATTCAATCCTACCATCCATGGGTTAAATCCTAAGATCTATCTCTCAAAGGATACTAAAGGAAAGAACCTTTTCAAAACTAAAGATGGAAATAGGAAATTGAAGCCGTACTATCGAAAAAATACAGATAAGAGGTACGTATTTTCTCCTCGGCCTCCTACGTAGCATCCTCAATGCTATCTCCCCACTGCACCTTAACCAAAGGTACTTCCTTAATCCTAAGTTTCTTGATATTATGTCCAACGATCTTGGTAGGAATATGACGAATCGATGCTTCGCTCTGCACTTCAACTTCCTCAAGTTGGCTAGGTTCTACTACCTCTGCTGAATCTGGGAGCAAGTTTCCCACTTGATCCAAATCTCATTACCTTTCTTAGCGGAGATACCCTAATAAAACCAAGACTCCTACCTCGAACTCAATATCCCATCTCTGCTTATCTGCATAGGATTTCTATCTATATTGGCTGTCTCCATTCTCCTTCTAATCAAATCAATCTTTTCCGAAGTCTCTCTAACCATGTCGAGACCTAGTAGCAATCTCTCTATAGACTCCAACCAATATGAAAGCGACTTGCAAGTGTTCCATAAAGGGCTTCAAAAGGTTCCATTCCAATGCTGGCTTGAAAACTATTATTATATGCGAACTCCACAAAAAAAGGTGCTCCTCCCAAGTTCCTCCAAAATCAAGAATGCACATCCTTAATAAATCCTCAAGAACTCTATTAACTCTCTCAGTTTGGCCATCCATCTAAGGGTGATAGCCGTACTCAATCTAAACTGTGTACCAAAAGCCTCTTGCAAGCTTCTTCAAACCTCGCTAGTAAATATATTGTCCCTATCGCTCACTATGCTAGAAGAAACTCCATGAAGTCGGACTATCTCACGAACATATAAGGATGCCAAATAAGGTGTCGTCCTCTTACTCTTGACCAGAGTGAAGTAGGAGCTCTTAGTCAAACGATCTATAATCACCCAAATATCGGTATTCTCCTTCCTAGATCAGGGTAAACCTTTTATGAAGTCCATCGAAACACTATCCCACTTCCATTCGGGCACATCCAATGGTTGAGGCAATCCGTCGGGATTCTGCTGCTCCACCTTAACTCTTTGGCACACAAGACGCTTAGCTACAAACTCTGCCACATCCTTCTTCATGCCGCTCCAATAAAATACTCTCTTCATGTCCTCATACATCTTATCACCACCCAAATGAATAGTCATTCGAGAGTGTTGTGCTTCTTCTAGAACTACTATCGTCAAATCACTAGTGCGGGGGACACAAAGTCTTCCATCACTCCTTAGCACCCTTTACTATCAATGGAATAGCATTGGAGATGTCTAGAGACATCTCCTCTACTAATCCTATCCAAAATATCCATAAGCTCTGTATCCTCTTGCTGCCTTGGGCCAATATGATCTATGAGGGTAGGCTTAACCTCAAATGTTGAAATCTCTGATAAACTTCTAAATAATAACCTGGCAAACCAAGGTAGCTTCTAACTTCGGTAGCATTCTTGGGGGCTTCCAATCATGTACTGCTATAATCTTAGCGGAATCCACAGCTAAACTCTCTTGAGACTACATGCCCCAAGAAATGCACCTCCTTACGCCAAAAGCGACCCTTTGAGAATTTTGAGTTCAACTGATGAACATGAAGTGTGCAAAGAACCTTATCAACATGAATAACATGCTCTTCCATACTCTTGGAAAACACCAGAATGTCGTCCACAAACACTACAACGAACTTATTTAGGACATTTCGAAAAACATGGCTCATCAAATCTACAAAATAGGTTGGAGAGTTGGTCAGCCCAAATGGCTTAACCAACCACTCAAAGAGTCCATCTGGTACCCTATATCATGTCATATCGATGATATCGTTAGCGATCCTAAACTGGTGAAATCCAGTGGCTAAGTCAAGTTGAGAAAATACTGAAGAGCCAACCAACTGATCGAAAAGATCGCCTAGCCTAGGAAGTGGGTAACGGCTCTTCTTGGTGAGCTTGTTCAACTCTCTATAGTCTATGTAAAGTCGAAGGGAACCATCCGCCTTTGTAGCGAAGACGACTGGTGCTCCCTACTTAAGATATGTTCCGTCTGATGAAGCCTTTCTCCGATAGCTCACTAATCTTCTTACTTAAATCCTTCCTCTTCCTAGGAGCCATATGTCTCACAAGCAACGCTACTGGCTTAGCATTGTCATTCAAATAGATCCTAAAGTCGATCTCTCTCTTAGGGAACCTCTTCAAAGACGTCTAGGAAATTTCTAACAGGTGGAACGGAATTTAATTCTCCTAGCGATGAATCAAGGAATAAAGGAAGCTCAACACGACTGACCCATGTGGGTCACAAGAAACCACGAGAGTCCTTCCGCTACATGTCTCTAGTCTGACGACTCTCTTTTTGCAGTCTAATATCGCACCATAAGTGGAAAACCAATCATCCCCAAATCATCCCATATCCCAAAAATCCCAGTACATAATCGTCACAGTCAAATTCTACGCCTAGTATAAAAAATTTCAAACCCTTACAAATCATGGATAAATATGATGATCCTCCTATGAAGTTTGAAACAACTATAGGGTATACTACTAGAGAAATATCCAAGTGCAAACAATCAACCAATGAACTAGAAATGAAAGAATGCCATGCTCCAGAGTCAAAAAGAGTCCAAATAGGAAAATCTAAAAATAGAGATCAAACCTTCTACAAAGACTTCCTACCTCGATCTGGTCCACTACTAGAAGGTGATGCATCCAAAGCATGTACTTGCACTATGGGTGCACCTGCTTTCTGTCCCATCTTCTGAGGACAAGCTCTACTAAGATGTCCAGGATGCCCACAGTTGTAACACCTCCCCTTCATCGTGTGAAATGCTGAACTAATCCACAATTTTGTCTTTTTCGCCCTTCTTGATCTACTTTTGAGGTCCTCCTCCTTTCTTATTGTCCTTATCCTCTTTATTCTTCCACCATTGCTTCTTAGAGTTTTCTGATTTAGGAACCTCCTTAACTTCGCCTTTCTTAGCTACATATGATATAAGAGCCATTTCCATAAGTGACTCATACATCGCTCCCATAGGTACATGTGTCAATGCCAATCCTTGGAGGGGCTAGTTCAAACTCTTAGAAAACTTGGTGTCCTTCTTATGCGGTGTATTACAAGATCCATTCTGAACCATGACAACTCATTAAACTGATTTATATACTCTTCCACCGAAAGACTCCCTTGCTTCAACTAATGAAACTCTCCCTTCAGCGGCCAAGATGTAAGCTGAACTCTCTATCGGTCCTCAATCCTACCAACCCAAATATCCGCTCTGTATTCCTCAACCAAGCTCGTGCCTCCACAAAATCCTCCATGCCAGAAAACATTCTGCCTCCTACATTAGCGAAGTCCTTACATAGCTTAGAAAAATTGTTGCTGCAGGTGGATTAATGGGATTTCCACCGGCTGGTGCGTTATAGGGCGTTTTCACTTGCACCTCTGGTGGCGTAGCTTGGTGGTATCTATGGAACCAGGTAGTGGCTTAGAACCATCTGGAAGATTTGGGGGGTCTGCCATTCTATGCAATGAAAAGAAAATTTAGGCTCGAAAGAATTGAAAGAAGGTTGAACTGGACTTTGAGGGGATTTTTATAAAAACTCTCTTATACTTGAAAACTATTTCTATAATAAGAGTTTCTTTTTAAAAAATACTTTGTACATATGTTACCTTTGAAAAATACTTTACTTTTAAAACAAGTTTTCTGGAATCCTATAACTTTGGGCTCCACTACCAGTGAAACACCCCACACCCCTTAGTAATCCAAAAAGGGCACACTAAAAGATATGGTGCGTTATAGGTATAGCTAAAGCATCACAAAGACTAAGATTTACAAGACAAATAAATAAAAGTGGAAATTAGCTACAAGGGTCTTTTTAGAAAGTGGAATTATTTTGTAGGACTCACAACTGAAATAATTACTTTCAAGGATAAAATACAAAATAATTAGTTTCTAGGGCCTAAAAACCTATGAAATTATGTCCTTGAAAGTAATTGGACTGCTGACTTTGTCCTTGAAAGTAATTATTCTGCTGACTTTGGCCTTGAAAGTAATTCCTTTGAATGTGTGTCCTATAAACTAATTGGACTGCAAAGTTTGTCCTTCTAATGAAATGCCTCTTAATAAAAACAGCGGAAAGATTGAAAATACTTATCATTAAACTTCATTTCACAATGAATCAATAATGCATGACATGTCTCAAAATAACTAAAATTCATGTCTCATGAAAATTACATCTTAATCTTACATAATCAGAGTGCAAAAGTAATAATAATAATAATTATCATAAACCATCTCACAAGTGCCAAGTCCATAAATGAAAAGGATGAAAACTAGAAGAATACATCTAAAATGAGAGAACTTCGAGAATAGATCTCCAAGTAAACAGAATCTACTCAACTTTGTTGGCCTATGGGGGGAAAGGGGAAATAGAGGAGTGGGTCAGACTAAAAGTGTGGTGAGTTAAAGTAATTACTAGAATTTCTAAGTAAGATAAAGATAATAGACTAAGCAACAGTTCTAGTATAAAAGTAAAATACAGAAAAGGTAAAACATGGATAAACTATTGTTTCTGATTCTGTTTAACCGTTTGCTTTGAATGTGATTGTTTGCACTTATCTTTGATTACTGTGATTATGCTGAAATCCTAATTATACCCGTTGATCGGCCTTCTATCTCTATTATGCCACTATGAGCTGGTCCAATCCTGTTGGTTCCACAGCAAAATACCTGTTTAGCACTTGGATCACAGTACCGAATTATTACCCTGATCGATGTCGCACGCTCGGTCATCACCGATACACACTAACTGTTGCTCCCTATTTTGACCTTGAATTTACCCTAATCAGCATAAGCATGCCCAGCCTCACCTAATCTATTTTGGTACCATCAGTCCTAGTCTAAAAGGGATGCTGCCCAGCCTCACCTAAGTGTTGTGAGACCATCCATCCTATTTTGAAAGGGAACGCTACCGGTAGTGGTCCTAACAAACAAATTATAGCTTGCGCCCCTTGCTTAAATCCCCAAATTTCAGCCGCTATCTGTTGGCCCCTTATTTACCCTAGTTAGCATAAGCGTGTCCTAGTCTCACCTAACTATTGTGAGAACATCAGTTCCTGAATGAAACGGAATGCTGTTGGTATGGTCCCCGCTTCTATCTTTGCTTATTAACTTAATGTACGTTTTAAAATAAGTCTTTTATGTTATTTCTACTCTATTTTCTTATTAACTTAATCTATGTCTTAATATAAGCCTTTTCTATTATTTTTGCTATATTTGCTTGTTAACAAGAATTAGGTTTTAAAATAAGTCTCTTCTGTTATTTCTGCTATATTTTCTTATTAACAAGAACTAGGTTTTAAAATATGCTTCTTCTACTATTTCTTTCTTTTTAATTATTACATATGTTATAATTGTTCTTGCAGTTGTTATTCTTCTATTTTCTCTTTTTAGTTATAACCGCTTGTTATAATTTTGCTTGCAAATATCTTAAATTTTCCTATTTCAGACCATCTCTATTTTTATTTCGGTTTTTCTTATTTTACATCTGATTCTTGTAAATTTAGCGTTATTCTATTTTAATCCATATTAGCGAATTCTTCCCTTTTTAATTCATTCGCATAAAAAGGGATTAAATCTATGTAAAAAGAAACTAGCATTTACAGACTAAATTCCAACTTAAAATAGATGTAAATAACTATAAATAACTGTAAATAACTGAATAAATAGAGCAATAAAAATAGACTGAAAAGAACTTACAAAATTTACTAAAAACTGACTATAATAAATTTATATAAAAACTGTCTCAAAATTGTGGAAAAACTACAACTATTGAGAACCCTATTATTTTAAATTACTAAAAAATCTAAAATAATTACAAAACACTCACTTTTGGTCCTTAGCTCTAGTCCCGGGCCTTCCTGGATCCACTTCTAGGGCGTAGAATATTTTTACCAAAAAGATTTCCTCTCTAGAATTTTTTTTTATTTAGGGTTCAGCCTCAGTCAATGAACCCAAATGGGAGAAAAATCTAAATGAGAAAAATAGCTAAGCCTAGGTTCTATTTATAGTGTGACTTAGGGATCCCAGACCATTGGATTTGAAGATTAAATCTGGTGCAACCATGTCATAGACTCATTAGGAGCAGTCGGATGGAAGCATGAATGCACAGGACTGAAGGAAAATGGAATAATGATGTGTTTGCTTCGTATCTGGACGAAGCTACGTCCAAAAACAAAAGGGGGTCGACCAATATACTATGGTGTCGATCCTAAGGTCGACCAATATACTATGGGTGTCGACCCTAAGGTCGACCTAGCCCATATATGGGGCGACCTAGGCCTTGTACTAATTTTTTCGTTTTGTTTATTAAATTATGAATTATTGTTTCCTTCGTAACTTCTTTGTTTTAGCTCGAATTTCGTCAAGTTATATATGGAAATTGACCATAAAATTACCATGGACACAATGGCGTAACTCCCGTGGCTCGATTCTGAAAATTTCATAAACTTATTTTATTATTTGATTAATTCGTTAATTATTTATTATAGCTCAAATTTTTGGTTGTTACAACTAAAAATACATTTTTTTGTATTATGTAGATGAAGGAGAGATTGGTTGGTGTTAATGAGGAGATTGCAGCTGGTTTCAGAAGGTTGTGTAAGAAGTAGTCTAGTGGTGCCCTTCTATCCCTTACGATTCTTTAAGTTTTACGGAGTAAAACTGTTACTACTTTAATGCAGTTTATACTCATATTATTTTCCATTAATAAATGCATAGATTTGGAATTTTATTCCTAAGACTACAAGGGTATTACATAACAATACACCTTAATAATAGTATAAATTTAGTTACTCGTTTATGTTTGGATTGATTTATATGGATTACCATGTAGAAGCATAATCACTACTCCAAATGTTTTGGATATTTATTAGGAATAGTAGTATATATATAATTCAGTGATATTTTATTGTCCTCTCCCTTCCGATTAAGAATTATTTAGTGATGGTCTCCATTGTTTACAAACAATTTTCTTATTCTATATGAAATAAACTTCCGAGAACTTTCGGATTTTAGCATATACTAGGACAACCGTACAATAGTGGGAAACCAACTATTTGATTGTATAATTTTAAATGTAAAATAGCTATTACAATTTTTTGACTAATTTCTATAAAATACAAATGATAGCATGTTAGAAAATATATCTAGATTGTTAGAAATAAAAATACAAATCTGGTCACATTGACATAAATATCTTAAGTAAATGTTATCAGTATGCAATTTGAATAATAAAATTATATGTACAAGATTACATGTAGTATAGACACATAAATTAGTATTGTTGTTTTCAAGTCACTCATTTTTTAGATCTTTTCAAGCTACTAACTCTAAACGCTAATCTAAATACAAAAAACATGCCATGTGAGAACTATTAAGTAGTAAAATGAGATGATGAAATCAAAATGAGTTGTTATATGTGACATTCTCTTTAGGTTACATCTCTATTTGTACTCTTTATAAAAAAATTAACTTGAGCTTACTATATGCAGAAATGTGCATGTGCTTATCTATAGGCATAAATGAAATGAGGTTATAATTCTCATTTTGAAAAGGAAAAATGATTACCAGTAGCAGTCCTATCTTGTATTAACCTTGGACATACGGTTGTTGCTATAGGGATAATCAAACCCATACTTAGGTGCATTTCTGAAGGCGTAACATCCAGTTGAGTACTAATAAAAAATGAGGACCACTACATTAAGAACAAAAAGCTTGTGCTGGTCACTTCTCACTTACTCTAACACTCCCGCTTTGGAGGAATCAAACCCTAACAAACGATGGTCGCATTATTATTCCAACTGTAGCAGTATTCATCGTGTCATTACAAGTGTCATAACGTCGTAGGTGCAAGATGTTGGTGGCTTGCATCACCCGGACTATATGTTGAAATAGGTACATTCGTTAGGTATATATTATGGTCCATAATCTGTTCTGGACATGCTTTTATTATGAAATAAGACTTACTGTAATATCTTGCAGATTGTTGTCTTGTAAGTGCTTTTTAATGCTAAAATACAGCAATACTCTTCTTCATGCAACAAAATTTTCAATTTCTTCATTCTATATTACTTAAGGCACTACACCATAGAGGTAAATTTTCAATGCCCTGTGGAAAAAATTTGCAATGGTCTAAGCCATTGCAAAATTGCAATGGTTCTGAGCCATAATTAAATTGATGGCTACGATTACAGAACATTGCAAATTTGCCACGGTTCAAATCTATCCCAAAGTTCCTATGTTTTTTATAAATGTTTGATCCCATTGCATATGTATGCTGCTCTAATTACACTATGCCTATTCCCAAATAATACATTCCTAAATTTCATTTCCAAAAAATATTCACCGTGCCCTAATCCTGCCTCCTTTCTCTCTTGTTCTCCTTTTCCCCCTCTCTCGCATGTTTTGACCCATCTCGATCTTGCAAGTTCTGCAGCCTCCCTCTCTTGCTCGCAGTTTGGTAAACAACCAATGATCGGTTATATTTATTTTTCCTAATAGGTATCGATTTGATTTTATGTATACATATGTATCGATCTGATTTTTGCAAATAGGTATTGATTTGATTTTCGTGTATACATATGTATCGATTTGATTTTTGCAAATAGGTATCGATTTGATTTTTGCAAAAGATTGCTTCAAAATTATAATTTCATGTTAACAAATATTCGAATTTCTTGATATAACAATTAGGCATAAACTTGAAATACGAACGAGTAATTTATGCTTGCCTTTTCAATTTTATAATCTTGCAAAAGATTACTTCAAATGGGTTTGCTGCTGCACTTTCTGAACTTGACATTTGTCCTTCATTCTGATGGTTGTTGCGTCGTTAGTTAGTTAACGACGACCGTTGTGCTACCAATGTATTAATCTCACTGAACCCTTACATAACAAATTTATGGTTTATGGTTTACGGATGGTTAGACATAAAACTAGAGATAGAGCGAATGATGTCTGCTATTGCAAAAAGATTGGAACTACCATTGTTACACTATGCTAGAAAATGAAAATTAGAAAAGGTGCTCTTGTTTATGTATATATGGTGGCTTACACGTTAAATTTGAAAATAAACTGAATTTTTAATTTTTTCCAACAATTTTGGTTCTTATGCATTCTCAGTTTGCATTATTATATTTGAAAAGGTATGATTCTTTTATATAACATATAACAAATATCAATAAGGTATCTATTGATATTCCATCTACAGAAGAAATACGTCGATTCAATCTCTACATATAACAAAGTGATAGATTATTGAAGAGTAATAAAACTTGATATACTTGCATAAGAGTGTAGTTGGTTAGGTAAAATTCTTTCCTTTGCATTCCTACAAATCCAGAAATATAAGACACATCGTCTCTTCCATTCTTTTCTCTCATTAGAGGTTTAGCTTCCTCTTAGCTACGTTAACTTTCCATTTTTCTTTCATTGACACCAATAGTTCTTATTGGATTGGAAGATTTTGGCTTTGATCCAACTAAAGAAGACATAAAATTTGTGAATATTTAAATGCCTCTTTATTTCCTATTTCATTTGAATAGAGTAAGCCAAATTTTGCACTCTATTAATATCCTTTACCTAGGTTGCAATAATATCCATAAAATGCATCACCATCTCGTCCATCTTTAGTTGAAACAGAATAACCTTCCACATTGAGTATGTATAATATATTTATTAATATATATATATATATATATATATATATATATATATACAGGTAAATAGGCACAAGGAAGAAGTTACAAAAAAAATTTAGTCGCAGGGACAACAAGTTTATTTTTTAGTCTGAAGGACACTTTTTAGTCTAAACTGAAAATGATAGTTACAACTATCATTCTGTGATTTACACTAAAAAGTGTCCTTCAGACTAAAAAGCAAACTTCTTGTCCCTGAAACTAAATTTTTTCCAAACTTTTCCTTGAGACTAAAAACCTCTATATATATGTATATATCTTTGTGTGTATGTATGTATGTATAATGCAAATGAATTTTTACTTTGAAATTAGTAAATACTATTTAAAAGTTATTAAAATTAATTATATTGTTTAGGAAATCATAAAATATATAAATGAATGTATACATGGCTGGAATAAAATTATATGTATGAATGTACATATATGATTTTAACTAGGATTAACAATCAACATCGTGTAGTATAATTGTTTATCGTAATATAATTGTTTAATGTAATCTTAAACATCATGGCTGAAATAAACCAATTACTACGATGATTTTTATCCAACAATGAGCTCTATATCTTCTTATCATAGCTATTAACACTTCTATTTGTATTGAGACTAAATTGATTCAATATATAACCACAAAAATCACAATTTTAAGTAACATTGGTTGTGTGGAAAAGGAGTGAAAACAATTTATGAGTTTTTTATAATAAGAGTGATACTTAATTTAAGTGGACTACTAATTTTGATGTTAGACCTAATAAGTAAAGTTACGGTGAATGAGGAGGAGTTCTTCAAGGAGCAAATAACTCGCAATATAACGTATTATTGACTGATAATTTCATCTAGTTATTTTCAAATATTTATTACATACTCAAAAAAACATTTAGTATATGTTTTACTTCTTGATTGAGTTGAGTTGAATTTCAAGTATGACTGTATTTAGAATTTCTTCACTAGGGATATTATTCAACTTTTGTAATGTTTGTTGTACATGGACACCATTTTTATTAATTAATGTTGATCTTTCCATTTAATTTTGAAACTTAAAGAATTTAGAGGTTTACTGAATTCTTTGATTCAGGTATTGTTGTATAGATACTTGCTAAAAATATTAAACTTTTGTTCCGTATTGGCATGTTGTTGGATACATCTAATTTTTATTTCATATTGGCATGCAGTTATTACATGTTCTTTTAGTCACATCATTTCTTAACTTGTGTGTAACCTAGCCAACATATTGTTTATTTCCTTTTCATGTTTTTTCTACCTATTTAGCAGCATTCAAATATTACTCTTAGACTCATGCATCTTATTCTCCTCCTTGTTCGCAGCTTCTGAAGGTGGCATTTCATTAGTATTTCAATTTTCATTCAAGGTATGACTAATACACATAACACATTATAATTCTTTATTTCGGTTTTATAATATTCATGTGGTTTACCAATGTGCCTATTTATACTAACCAATTTGTTCATGAATTTTCAAGTGTTATATGACAGTGTTGATTTTCGGCATTCTCGTGTTCCGTACGCATACGCTTCACTGTGTTTAGCCGGAGTCAATGTCAAAGTCTCCTATGTTTGCATCCCGATTGAACATCCCTTCATTGCCTCCCATTGAGCATATAATTTGGTCTTGGCAACATATCTTGTAACAAAAGAAGTCTCCAGTATTACGTGTCAACAATCCCATATATATACCACGATTATTCCAAATATACTACGATGTGGGAATTTAATCGATTCAATTCACGCACCCACTCCATTTATAATGCAAGCCATGCCTAACAATCTCCACCTTGACGAGCATTGCTCAAGTCACCTTGGAGTTATACTGAGTCCTCTTCACAGGGAAGTTGGATGCTACACCGAGTTCTCAAAAGTAGGGAAGGTGGCTGCTTAACCATATCTTCACCTTGACGAGCATCCCATGCTCAATCCCTTTTGGAGCCATGCTTTAGTCACGCTGCATTTTATTGGTACCTTGAACCATGGAGCTCCGATACCATGTTGAGTTTCGGCATTCCCGTTTTCCGTACACGTATGCTTTACCGTGTCTTGCCGAGGTTAACGGTCAAAGTCTCATATGCCAGCGTCTCCATTGGACATCTCTTTATCGCCTCCCATCAGGTGTATAATTTGGTCTTGGCAACATACCTTGTAACAAAAAGAATCCTTAATGTTACATTCCACCAATCACATATATATACCACGACTGTTTCAAATATCCTACGATGTGGGACTTTAATCCATTCAATCCACGCACCAACTCTATTTACAATGTGAGCCACAGCTAACAAATAAAACATGTCATATTTATTTATTTTGGATATTGTTATTAATACTCCATTTTAGATACGAGAGATCCAATTTTTATCAAAGAAATATTTTACTATAACGGATACTAATCAAACTAGTCCTTTCATAAAATAATTGGCTTAATTGCTCTTTCTTTTGTTTATCTTAATTTTCTTTTAATTATCATTAACCTTTTCAAAATCATTAACCAAATAGTGGAGAATTCAAACTCATCTCCAAATAGAATTCTAAATGAGAAAGAGACAAGATTGTTTTATTACTCAAGAAAGCAATCAACATGGTAAAATTAAACCCTTCTTTTTATCATAGTTAAAAACGTGAATAAATTAGATTAAGAAATTACCTATCTACTACCTTCTTACCAAAGTTCGGACCTAGTTGTGATGATCAAGAAGAATTTCTTTCCCTCATCGCTATTTTATTTTTCAAAAAAGGAAGGAGAAGGAGAGAGTATAAAGTGTTAAGCATTTTGATGTTTTAACTAAAGGAAAAAGAGGTAAAAGTACATGTTCTATTAATAGGATGTGTTCCCCTCATGCAATTTAATTTTGTAGAGAAAAGTTATAAAATTTTGGCCCCCTCATATCCAAAACTGAAGTATCAATGACAATATCCTTTATTTGTCACACACACAGATATATATATATATATATATATATATACTTGCTAATCAAACAGATACTCGATTTATTGTTTTGATATGTATTGTTCTTTGAGAAGTGAAAAAGTACACATTTCAAAGATGTTTATTTGTTTGCTTGGAAAATCTATGGAGCAGACCAATGCTTTGGTAATTTGAATTTATTATCTTCCATAGTGTTGAACAATATTGGGAATATTTTTTGGCATGCAAAGATACATTGAAGTATAGAACACGCGTTGAGTTGGACAATATTAGGTGCCTTTATGATATCATTGAATTATAGAACACATTGCGAGTAGAAATTGAATATGTTTTATATGAAGGTTAGGTGTGTATGTTTTGCTAAAACTAGACTAATTCTAAACTTGATAATATTTTTGTCTCTTGTGCAAATGCTTAAATAGCCTTTTTACATACTATGAATTTTTGAATTGATCTTAGCTTTAGCCACTAACTTCTAAGTTTGAGTTTGTTCATGTAAAGTATCTATAACGCTATATTAGTTTGTACATTCTTATAATATTTAAATACTTAAATCTTTTCTATTTATAATGTTGAATTGTGGTGACACTATATGAAGAATTGAAGAGTTTGAGAATAGCTTGATAACGGTGAAAACGGCGTGCGAATCGGAGCTCGAATGCTCAAGTTATCGCGATTTGAAGATGTGCAGGCTGAAAGTTGTGTCAGACTAATTTTGACGGGAATCCTCGGACTTTAGATAGCAGGTTTACTACAGCGAGAAAGTTGCGAAGGACATCTAGGAGAATGTGAAAACGTCTGACGCGGTGCAGTTTTTTATGGACAAAAGATTTGTGTATTTGCATGTACGATTTCATGGGGCAAATCAAGTATTTGTTAAGGAAGAATGGTTCACTATATAAGCTATTTTCATGATTCAAAGTGATGAGGACTCCAAGGGTTTTAATCAAGGCTTTACCCTCCATTAACTAGGGTTCAGCAAAACGTAGTTATTTTCAATTCTCTTCTCCACAAATATATTCAATTTGAATATTGATTATTGTAATCAATCACTTGTACTCTTCTCGTTGGTATTAATAAAAGCTCTCTCTCAAAGTGGATGTATACTTAAAAGACATTAGTGGAACCACTATAAATCGGTGTGTGATCTATTTGATCATTATTGCTTTACTTCTCTATTGCTTGTTTGGCGATTGTGATCGGCTTTGGATTGGGTTGAGATTTGAATTAAGATATTAATTGGTTGTTTTTGCACTTATTACCACGATCTCATTTTCTGTTGTGCATTAGGGTTTTGATTTAAGTAGTCTTGGGTTATAATTCCAATAACATTTTGTGTCGGAGCATAAATGTTGGTAGGTGGTTGTAAAAATGTCGATATTAGATAATACCTCGATTAGTCCCTCAAAGGTTAGTCCAAAGTGGTGTAGCGTCCTATGTAGTGGACTACACGTAGCTTTAGGATCATAATTGGTTATAGACAAGAGGAGTGGCTATAATGATTCCAAAAAGTGGCAATGGAAGATGAAAGTGATTCTTAGGCAGAATCATATGCATCTGGTAGTGTTTGATACACATTTTTTACTGGCGGACATGTCACACGTTAAGAGAGAGGAAATGAAACAGTGGACATTCACTACACTTCAACTTGCTATGGAAGAGAATGTTATCTCTGAAATTAGTAGTGAGACTCCGCTAAGGGCATTTGGGATAAGTCGGAGGAATTGTATATGAATAAGTCACTAACAAATCGTTTAATCTTGTTGTGAATGTTCTTTAACTATAAGATGAAGGAGGGTACTTCGCTAAAGGTGCACTTGAATGTCTTTGATGATTTGCTAACGAAGATGAAGGCTGTAGATTTGAAGATTAAAGAAGATAAAAAGGCAATGATATATGTTATGTTTGTTGTCGGACCATAATACGGGTTTCTAAAATAGGTTGATATACATTGACTCTTGATGATGTCAAAACGGGTCTTCATGGTGAGGAGTTGCACAATCAAATGAAGCAGTTGGGTGATGGAAGTAGTGGTGCTAGTAGTGGTCCCAGTTTATTTGTGAAGAAGGAGAGAAATGAGAAGAAAGGGAACCAAGGGCATTCTAAATTAAAAAGGCCCGGTTGAAGAGGAAATTTGAAGGAAAGAAGTAGCAAATGCTTTATTTGTAAGAAGCCTGATTGAAGAGAAAAGTTGAAGGAAAGAAATGACAAGTGCTTTATTTGTAAGAAGCCCGATCACTAGAAGAATGAGTGTCCGGACAAGGAGTAGGTGAAGAAAGAAGTAGCATCTTTATCCATCGCGGTGGAGAGTGGAGTTGGTGAAGGAGACATAGATGTTTTAATGGTGGTAGCATTAGATGATTCGAGTAGTGAATGGTACTCGATTCGAGGGCATCTTACATATGACGACGAATAGGAATTATTTTTCTTCTTATATCGATAAAGAAGGAAATTCAATTGTTATGGGTAATGGTGTTATTCATAAGTCGAAGGACATTGGTACCGTGCAAATTCAGGTGTTTGACAGGGTGGTTCGTACTCTCACAAATATATGCTATGTTTCGGTACTTCGAAAGTCTCTTAACTCTTTTGGGCAGCTAGATTCTTTAGGATGTAAGATCACTATTGAGAGTGATAGCTTGCAAGTTTTGAGGGGTGCGCTTGTGGTGATGAAGGGTGCTAGGAATCATGGAGTTTATTTGCTTCAAGGAGTGACTATTGAAGGTGAAACTAGTGTTGGTGTTGATAGTTCTCATGGCTTCGATGCGACTAGGTTGTGGAATTAGACGTTAGGTCATGGCTTGGAGAGGAGTTTGGATATCCTTCGGAAGACGAAGATGATCGATGGAAAGAGTTTCGATAAACTAGAGTTTTGCGAGAAATGTTTCATGGGAAGCAAACTAAAGTATCATTCGGTGAAAGAAAACATGATCCTAGAAGTGTTCTTAAGTATATTCGAAAGGTTGTTTTGGGAACAGCACCGATAGCTTCTTTGCGAGGAGATTGCTGTTATACTTCTTTTATTGATTACTTTTCTTGAAAGGTATGATTGTATGTAATGAAGGCCAAGTCGGAGGCATTTGTAAAGTTCAAGGAAGGCTCTTGTTAAGAATGAGAGTGGTAAGTCTTTCAAGATTCTAAGGTCTGACAATAGGCGGGGTATTTTTTTTGGAAAGTTCTTGGAGTTTTGCAAGCATCATGGCATTCAGAGGTATTATACTATACTAAGAGATCCACAGTCGAATGGTGCTGCGAAGAGAAAGAACCGTACTTCACTTGAGAAAGCTCGACAGATATAGATATCAGGTTTATCTAAGGGATTTTGGGCCAGAGCATTGTCATTCATGATGCATATTTTTAATCGACTGCTGTGCTCGACTATCGGTAACAAAATTCCTAAGGAAGTGTGGAAGGGAAAAAGCATTGACTTGAGTTACCTTCATATTTTGGTAGTCCGGTTTATGTGCATGATTCAGGAAATGATAAGCTTGAATCTAGAGATTTCAAAGGAGACTTGCTTGGCTATACGGATGGAGTAAAAGGCTATTGGATATGGAATATGACAACAAAGAAGTTTGTGAATTCTCGTCATGTTAATTTTGATGATTCAGTTTTTTTCAAAGAGAATGAGAGCTCATTGGATGTTCAAAATTTGGTTCATGGTAAATCAAAGGAAAAGGAAGTAATTCCCACTTTTCGTCCAAGGAGTAGAGTAGTTGGAGATGCTTATGAGGAGGAAGTGGTTGATGTAACATCACATAGTCCACAGGGTTTCGCTAGTAGTGTTGGTGATATGCATGATTCTAAAGAGGATTCGGTTCAAGGTGAAACCGAAAGGAGTTTGGGTGATAGTATTGCTACTCGAGTGGATCATCATGCTAAAATGCCACCGGTAAATATGGTGATTGGAACTATCTTATCTTTTATGATAATTTGGACTGTGCTCTTTATGTTTTCCAAAATGAGCTGATGGTCTTGATGACGTCATGGATTCGAGCGATAGCTCGAAGTGGATTTATGCCATGACGGAAGAGATGTAATCGTTGATGAAGAATCAAACTTGGGATTTCGTTCAACTTCCTAAAGGAAACAGTACAATCAGGTGCAAATGGATATACAATGTGAAGGACGATGGAAGATACAAAGCTAGATTAATGGCTAACGGGTTTGCACAAAGAAAGGGAAAGGAGTATGATGGGATTTTTGCACTGGTTGCGATACATACTTCAATCCATGTATTACTTTTATAGTTGTTATTCATGACTTAGAGTTAAAGCAACTTGATATGAAAGCTACCCCTTGTATGGTGACTTGGATGAAGACATCTACATGGAGCAACCAGAAGGTTTTGTTGTAGATGGTAATTCAAATTTGGTTTGCAAGTTAAAGAAATCACCATATGTTTAAAGAAATCACTTAGACAATGGTGCAAGAGATTTGATCATTTTATGCTTGAAAATAGTTTCGATAGAAGCATCAAAGATGCTTGTTTTAAGAGATTGGAAAATGATTGTTGGGTGTATTTACTCTTGTATGTGGACGATATGCTCATTGCTTCTAAGGATAAGAATGAAATCAAAAGTTAAAACTAAGTTTGAAATCGAAATTCGTAATGAAGGATCTTGAAGAAGCAAATAGGATACTGGGCATGGAAATAGAGAGGGATTGAAAGCATTTTGTGTTGAAATTCACTCAAAAGGAGTACATAAAGAAAGTGCTTTGCCGGTTTAGCATGGAGGATGCAAAGGCATTAAATACACCTTTACCTTTGCATGTGAAGCTTTCAACTAAGGGATCACCAATCTTGGAGAAAGACAAGGTTTATATGGAAAAGGTGCCATATGCTAGTGTGATTGGAAGTTTAATTTATGCTATGATGTGTATAAGGCCCGATATTGCAAATGCCGTCGGGATGGTTAGTCGGCATGTGGATAATCCAGGGAAACCGCATTGGGAAGCTGTGAAGCTTATATTGAGATATCTTAGAGGCACATCATCTCTTGGTCTTGTTTTTAGCGGTAGTGAGGGAAAGAATTGAAAGTTAGTTGGTTATTATGATTCGGACTACGTGAGTGATAGTGATCAGAGAAATTCAACTTCCAGAAATGTCTTCACACTTGGTGGCATAGCCATAATTTTGAGGTCAAGATTGCAAAATGTACTTTCTTTATTCGCCATGGGAGCGAAGTTGATAGTCATAGTGGAGGCGGCGAAGGAGGCACTTTATTTGAGGCGGTTGTTGTGTGAATTGGGATTTGGACACGATAGCATCGACGTTCGATGTGATAGCCAAAGTGCTATTCACATGGCAGAGAATTTGGCGTTTAGCTCATGAACTAAGCACATTGAAGTGAGAGAGTCATTTCTAGTAGCCATGGATGAAGATAAACAAGTATATCTTTGGAAAGTGCATACAAAGGATAACATGGAGGATATGTTCACCAAAGCATTGCCAGTATGAAAGTTCGAGCATTGCTCAAACTTGATTCGCTTGCTGAAGTGTTATGTGCCATAGGGTGGCACAATTGAGGGAGGAGCTTGGATATGGATAATGTAGAGTATCTATGAGAGATTGTGGTTTTATCTTCCTAGTGAGTACTAGTTCACGCTTCTTGGTGCTTTCGTATTTTGGTGAGACGGTTTTGGATTTGGGTGCTTTAAACACTTCGTCGGTGGGCGGGGGCTTTGCCTAAGCTTGGTGATGGAGTGCAATGCATGGTTGCTTTGTCGGAGTTCATTGGAAAAGTATTTAAGCTTGTTTGGTTGAAGGTAGAAGTAGTGATAGTTTGATACTATCGGTTGTTGGTGATGGAGATGGATATAGTGTCGAGGTGGAGTATTGAATTTTGGCAGCACTATATGGAGAATAAAAGAGGTCGAGAATAGCTTGATAACGATGAAAACGACATACGAATCAGAGCTTGGATGATCAAGTTATCGCGATATGAAGATGCATATGTTGAAAGTTGTGTTAGACGTCTGATAGTAATCCTCAGACGTCTGACGGCGGGTCTATGCAGCCCAAAAATTGCAATAGACATTTGAGAGGTTGTGACAGATGTCTGAAACGGTGCAGTTTTATTTTTTCGGCCCATAATTTGTGTATTTGCGTGTAAGGCTTCAAGGAAAAATTTGGGTATTAGTCATGGAAGAATGTTTCACCGTATAGACTATTTTCATGTTTCAAAGCAATGAGGACTCGAAGGGTTTTAATCAAGGGTTTATCCTCCATTGACTAGGGTTTAGAAAAATCAAGTTTTCTTCAATTTTCTTCTCCACAAATCTATTCTATTTGAATATTGATCATTGTAATCAATCTCTTTTACCATACTCATTAGTATTAATAAAGGCTCTCCCTCACATTGAATGTACACTAACAAGACCTTAGTGGAATTCCTATAAATCGGTGTGTGATTTATTTTATCATCATTTCTTTGCTTCTCTATTGCTTGCTTGACGATTGTGATTGACTTTGGATTGGATTGAGATTTGGATTGAGATATTGATTGGCTGTTTTTGCACTTCTTACCACAATCTCGTTTTTCATTGTGCATTTGGTTTTTGATTTGAGTGGCGAGTTTGAATTTCCATAACATATAATATATGTATGTAGCAACAACTGATGAAGTAATGATAAAACTACCAGTATATATAGTCAATAAAGCACTAATTAATTCATTTTTTGCTCTAGTGGTGGCTGTGTCAGTCTTGTAGTGTTACTTGTTGCATTATTATTATATAATCAAAAATTATATTATGATATTATGAATTATTATTATATTGTCATCTCAACAATAGTAAAAACTGTATAGTAAGTTAGTTTATAAACATATATTTGAAGTGTTATATTGTCCGAATCTATCTGACGGAAAGGGAAACATGATTGTTTCACTTACTAGATGATGGTTGGTTAAAGATGTATGTTTTCCATTTCGAACTCAGTTAGTTTTTTGCTATATCATGTTCTTTGATGTTATAATTAGTTTGGAAAATCTAGTTGTGAATTCAATATTATTATATTATTACTTTCAAAGATGAGAAAGGAGAAAGGTATTAAATTAGATAATGAGCAAGTTCGGTTAGTTAAAAATTCATAAGTGTCCTATTATTTACTGTGTAAGTCGAACTTTCCATATAACACAATTGTGCACAATGAGTAAATATTGCGACTAAAACAATTGTCATGCAAGCTAAACCAATAATATAAAAGGTTATTACCATAATTTTTAGATTTTTGTGTAAAAATGTTTTTATTTTGTTGTAAATTAGTTTAAAATGATATTTTATTAATTTATATAAGTATACATCAAATATAATATTTATATCTGAATTATATGTATCCATAATTTTTTTTTTAAATAATTTTAGAAAACAAATTTCAATTTTAATGTTTTGGTTATAAAAACATTTACCAAAACATGGTTTTTTCTTATAAATCAATATAAAAAAGGTTAACATATATAACGTATGGGAAATCATATAGTTAATGTATAATTTTATACATTCTAGAAATATTATCTCCTATCAATCTAAAAGATTTGTAGAAATTCATCAACTTTATCTTAGTTTAGGAGATAATATAGTTAACTTTAAACTGTAACATATATTGGAATATAGGGTTGAAGCTTTTCCTTTTGTTGTCTACTTTACAATCTTCCTAATATATTTTTGAATAAGTTGATGGTGAAACCATAACGCTTAATGCTGGAAATGTTATCTATGGCTCAAACGAAGGAACTAAGGTTTGCTTGAGTTTTTCTTTAGAATTTGTTAGGTCTTTTTGAAAACTCAAAATAAGGATTGATTGTGTCTTTTATCGAGTTGAAGTCATATGAAAAGCTTGTTCTAAAAGTCATTTATTTGGAAATTTTGTCTAAACTGTTAAATAAATTAGCTTGTATTTTACATATCTTTATAATGATTTTAGATCTGGTTTGATGGGTTATTTGCCGCCTCTAATAGGAGAAGTAATGGATTACAATTCAAACACTTAATTCTTTTGACACTCTCATTTAATGGACTATTTCATTATTTAATAAGCAAAAGTAAATTAGTGCAAGATTTTGTATTATGCAATGAAATTGTTATGTTAAGTGTAGATACTTAAATCAACATCTAAGTTGTGATTCATTGTATCTCTCATTACCCAATTTTATTTGACCTTATTGATCTTAGACGTTTAGCACAGAGATGATATGAGTTATCTAATGCTCAAATTCATAGGAGAGCAGTAGTTAGAGGATTCAAGTGTGTTTTTTCACTTTGGAAAACTGACCACACATATAGACTATGGTCTTAACAATGGATCGTTAACTAGTTTGTATTTTTTTGGAATAAATATATTCAGTCTTCCATTATTATTTTTCATAAGCCAATTACAATTTAAAGTTCATTTGAATCTATTTTCTAATTTTAAATTTAAAGCATGAACAATGTTTCTATATAAAGCATACATCTTTTTATATAAAATCAAAAGTAATTTTGAAGAATTGTAATTATTTAAGATTTAATAGGTGAGTGAGGTATTTATTAAACCATAAATTTTCTATCATTTTGTGATTTTTGATTAAAGATATCATGTATTATATTTATCAAGTATAGCGTGTTTATTAAACCAGACATATTTTCTACTAGGTGGCAAAAAGTGATATATTTTTGTAATTGGTTTTTGTAATTATTTGAAGGTGTAATATGTTTTGAAAAATGATCTAATTTGGTAAAATATTAACTCAGACCTTTACTTCCTGATTATCATTTGCATTGTAACAAAAACTTAATGGGTAAATTATCATTGAGCATGTTCTACATGTTTAGTTATCTCTTTTTTCTTCTTCTTTCGAATCAAAGGAGTGGTGACCAATTGATACTAGTGTATGCACATACTAATTGCCTACTTAGATGGGCTCTTTGTACTATCCAAACTAAAGTGTTTATATTATTATTATCAAACTAAAGTTGTTGTCCTGATATTTTCTTGCTGAATATTGCACTACTCTATTGTTGTAATATTTTATTGTTGAACTTTGTACTGCTCTATTATTGTACTGATATTACATAATCCTCTATTGTTGTAATATTGTAGTGCTCTATTTTTGAACTTTGTACCATTGTGCTGAATATTGTAATATTGTTGAGTGTTGCTAATGCAAGGATTTATTTATTTTTTAAAAACTACATAACTTTGTACCCTGTGCTAAATATTGTAATATTGTTGAGTGCTGCTATGCAAGGGTTTATTTATTTATTTAAAAATGCAAATTAGCAATGGCTAATAGTTGTTGCTAAGTAATATTTAGCCATGGCTTTATGTCGTGCCTAAATATAAATTAGCAATGGCTATTAGTCGTTGTTAAAGCAATAATTGGAATGGCTAAAAGCCATTGCAAAGTTTAGCTATGTCTTTGTGCTATTGCGAAATCTAATTTTGCAATGGCCCAGAGCCGTGGCTATATATTAGTCACTCCTCATTTTGCAATGGCTTTGAACCATTGCGAAATGGTTTTACTGGTGTAGGGAGGATATTTGTAATTAAAATGATTGGAAAATATGGCCATGACAGATCTCCATGTTGATAAAAAAGCTTATATAAGCGAATTAATTAAAAATGTATGAAACTAGAGGCAGATTTAAAAGATCTAGAACAATTAAGAGACGATGTGATGCAGCTTCATGCTGAAGTTAGGAAGTCAAATGCTATAAGACAAGAACTTGCTGGTCAAATTCAGAATCTGGAGCAAGAACCGACGAAAGCGCAAACTGATAATAATAAAATCCCTATTATGTGAGCTGAGGTCGATAATGTCAAGAAGGAATTATCACGTGCAAGGTTGTATCATTAGCATGATCCCATTGACTCCACTTCATGTAAACTAGAAATGTAAATGATTTCTTTTATGATATATATATATATATATATATCTGTGTGTGTGTGTGTGTGTATGAATATTCATAGAGTCGCTTATGCATATGAAAGGAAAGGAAATGCCGAGCTGCTAGAATTGAGGTAGGCAATGGAGAAAACCACGATTTCCATGGCACGAGAGATTCAAAAGTTGCATGCTAACTTGCCTAATACTAAAGGGAGATCTTACACGGGTAAGAGATCACATAGATTTATTTCGTTTCCTTTAACATTTAACTTAGTCTTATTTGTTTCATGCAAAGAAATGTAGACGTTTATTGAAACACTGGATTTCTTCTTATTCTTTTTTTCTTATCGAGGCTTCTTAGTAATACTATTTAGAAGGCAACATTCACTATTTAAGTTTAATTTAATGATGGCGAGACTACAGTTTAATATTCTAAGTTTTCCTTTGTGGAATAATTACTTTTCCACCTTGATCATTGATTGATCTTTAATCATCTGCTGCCTCTATTATATTGAAGGTGGTGCATCTTATGGGATGAAAATGGCTAGTCTAAATGCATTATTACCTTCATGCAAAGATGGATATGTGACATATTTGATACATTTCCTTTTTTTGTTCTTCATGTTCTAAAATGCAATCATACCTTCAATAAACATTTATTCTTGTAATTACCTTTGAAACCGCATCATTTTAAGTTGCAGAGTTAACAGCAGCATGATAAAACTAGTTTATTCTTGTAATTACTTTTGAAATTAGGTTAAATGCGGGATAAATTTTGGCAAGGGTGCTGAATTAATAAAAGCCATTATAGTAGAGAAAACTACCTTTTGCTATTGGTATCTTGCAACACATCAATGTAGGAGTTGGTGGACAACAGAATAAGGATTGATTTTTGCATCCCAGCTAAGAATAGTGCACATGGTTGATGTAAGCCATTATCTTTCCAAACATATAAATTTTCTATGCTTTTGTAATTGAGCGTGAAAATTCAAAAATTATTTACATGTTATATAAATTTTCTTAAAAATAGTTTAGGACTGGGATGCACGTGTATAATAGTTTGCAAGTGGAAGTGGACTTCTTAAGTGTCATATTTTTGAGTTGACATTGATAGTTTGATTAATATCCGGGTTATGTCACCATTATATATGAGGGAATGAGATTATCTATGCCCAAGTAGTTTGTTTTTTATATCCTTATGTGATTTCCACCATCCACTTTAATTAATTAGTTAATTGATTCGGAGCAGTTGTGACCATTTAGGGACATGCAACACATGTAGATTGGAATGAAAATGTGATCCCATAAGAAAGATATGGAAGAGGAATTTAACTATCAGCATAAGAGAATATTTTGTATCGAACATCTTAGTTGTTTACTTACTATCATCATCTAGATCATGATCACTTGTCTAGATTATGATCACTTCTTATGAATGATATATATAGAGAGCTCTACAGAAGAGAATTAACAACATTGTAATAAATTTTGTAGTGACAATACAATCAATTCAGAATCTGTAAATCTAAAATAAAATAACAAAGGAATTTAAATCTCACAGTTTTAAAGTAAAAACATCTTTAGGCAGAAGCATTAATACTAATCTTCAATGTTTTCCTCAGATCTGATAATGGAGACCCTATTGCATTTTCTTTTTCCTTTTTCCTTTTTCCTTTTGTAAACTTATTGGACTTAAAAAACATTTTAGAAATGATCCCTTAAATATGGAATGACCAGAACAAATTTTTAGTTTTGAAATATCTTCAACCCAAACAGAAAAGGGTTTATATATATTCTGAGGCAACTTTTGGGACTAGTATAATTAATAATAGCAATCTGAAATTTTCCATCAAAAATCCAAATGCCATTTCATTAATTCTTTAAATGAAACTGGTGCACAATAATAACATAAGTCACGTGATGAATAAAACTAATATTTTCTCAATTGGTTGTAATGTTATAACATAATAAAGCACATATTTATAATTGGCCAATATCGTTTTCATTAATCCTAAACATGTCCAGTTAGAATTGTTAAACCAAACTAATGTAAGTAGAATAACAAGTGTCATTATTTGATCCTCATTAATTATAATGTTGGTTCTCTTTCCAACAGTGGTTAATAATCTTTATTTGGTCCTCATAAGTCATTTGCATAGATTAAATAAAATTATGCGCATCATATTAAGCAAATTTATAAATCCAAAGGCAATAAATAATTAAAGACTTAGTATATAACATTATGTGTGTGTGTATGTAATTTACAACACCAAAATTATAATACATTAACTAAACCCGTGCAAGCAACATGCTCATTTTGTAAAGAATGGGTGGAAGCACTTTCGATATAGAATCGGCTAACATAACTCTCGTGTTAATATGTTATATTATAATTGTACCATCTTTGACTCTGTCTCTAACAACAAAATACTTAATGTCAATCCACTTAGATGCATCACTTGATTTGTTATCCTTAAAGAAGAAAATAGAAACTTCGTTATCAAAAAATAAGATGAGCGGCATCGCAATATTGTCAACTACTTGAAGTCTTGGTATAAAATTCTTTAACCAAACCAGTAGCTTGGTAAATGCTACAAATTCTACTTGCATAGTAGAAGATGCTCTTATAGACTACTTAACACTCTTCTATGAAATTTGTCTCCTACAAGTATAAATAATTAACATGGTGTGGATTTCTTACCTTTGACACATCTAGAAAAATCTAAATTAGAATACGCTGTAACTTCAAGGTTATTTGACCTCTTGTAAGCAAGCATATAATCTTTTATCCCTTGCAAATAGTGTACAACGTTCTTGGAAGCTTTCCAATATTCCATTCCTAGATTAGTTTGATAGCGGCCAAGCATACCATTTGCAAATGGAATATTAGGACGTGCACAAACTTGAGCATATATAAATCTCCCTACTACCAAAGCATAAGGAATTTGTTTCATTTTAGCAGGTTCAATTTCATTTTTGGGACATTGAAATTCTCTGAATTTGTCACTCTTGACAATAGGTGCAACACTAAGAGCAATTGTGCATGCTATATCTTTTAAGAATTTTCTCGATATATGATTTTGAGATAACCCTAAGATTCCACAAGACCGATCTCGGTAAATTTCAATTCCTATAACATAAGAGGCTTCATCAAGATCCTGCATTTCAAACTTAATCAACAGAAAACATTTTTCTTGCATAACATATCTAAATCACTACTTGCTCATAAAATATCATCCACATACAAAACGAGAAATATAAATTTAATCCTACGACTCTTGAGGTATATGCATTAATCTATTGTATTTTCTTTAAATCCAAAATCGATTATAACCTCATCAAACTTGAGATACTACTGTCGTGAAGCTTGTTTTAACCTATATATTTGTTAATCAGGTTTTTAATCCAATAGAATTCAACGGGAACTAGAACATCCATGTCAAGTTAACACACTCAAGAATCAACCAAAAGGACCAGAAGAAGGAGCTAAGAAAGACCCAAGAAGAAAGATGCAAAAATAGGCTAAGGGGATGGATTGCTAGGGATCCATTACCTATGGATGTTCAGCGATCCATAAGGATTGCTTATGGATCCTCCAAACTTCTTGAATCATGAACCAATGTCTTTTCTAGGGATGCCTACTAAGTTTTATGATATTCAAAGCAAGCTAGTTTGAGAAGTGAGCATCTGTCTGATTCCAGTGATAGTTCAATACAACCTATACATGAATCACCATCAAAACAAGGCAATTCGTTATGAAATTACATGGAGAGCATTTACATAAGGAAAGAAGCATGATCAAAGTGAAACGGTCCAAAAATATTTTGATTACATGGATCGCTAGCGATCTATGCCCTATGGATCGCTAGAGATCCATCAGGTTTGGTCGGTTTGTTGTGAACTTTTCGAAGCACCTTCGTACCATCAAGTATAGGCTTCTAGTAAAGTGGCCTAGCTCAATAGCTCTTCAATCCCTATAATTACTCACATATCTGCAGCATAAAATGGATCTTATGGACTGGCTGTTGGAATTCGGTAGAGATTACTCTTCACTTTTCTTCTCCCACACAATAGTCATATAAGAGTTCACTATGATCCTCTAGTGAACTCTTGTACTTATGACTTGATCTAACTTATAAAGTTCAATTATATTGTAATTCGATTCAACTTGTAACAACAATCAGTTAACAGAAAGTTATATAGTGGATGTAGGCTTCATTAACAGCTGAACCACTATAAAAATCTTCTTGTCTTTTTACTATTTCTGCTCTTTTGATCTCCATGGACATCCAATAAAATAACTAATGGTTCCGGAATCAAGTTTCTTTAAATGCAGATTATAGACTTTTGCTTTGGCAAGATAGCACCACATAAGCAAGTACCATAATTGCAATTTTCTACCAGTCCACAGTTTGTAAGGTGTTTTTGGAATAGATTTACTAGGAACCTACTGAGAATATGTGTGGCTTTTTTTAAAGCTTATGTCCACAAAAAATCTGACAATGTAGTATGCATATAATACTTCATACCAGATCCATTAGTGTATGATTACATCTTTCAACAACTCTATTCTGTCGAGAATCTCCAAACATAGAGTACTGATGAACAATACTTTTTTAAAAGAAATAAAGCGAATAGGCCTGGGACTTTGACCAAGGTTGGTGTGTCTACCATAATATCACCGCCTCTATCTGATCGCACTTTTTTAATTTTAAGGTTATGTTGAATCTCAACTTCAGCCGTAATTTTTTTGGATATATTTAGTGCTTTAGCTTTCTCATTAATTAGATACACATAATCATGGCAGGAATAATCGTCAATGAAAATAATAAATGATTTATGCTCGTTAACACTGGAGTAGGAAAAGGACCACATATTTCAGTATGAATAATTTTAATAGTCCCCCACTTTGGGTGGCTCCTTTCTTATTTTCCCTGAAAAATTTTCCTTTAACATATTCTACACAGTTGTAGAAAATAGAAAAAAATCTAATGCTCATTCTATCTCTTGAAATATGACCCAATCTATGACGCCATAATTTGGAAGAATTCTCAACATCATGATTTCTCTTGACTCCACGTTTATGATTAACACAAGAAATATTCATAGATAATAGAGATTCACAAAACGAAGATCTCAAGCATAATTCATATAGATTATCACATAATAATCCAGAACCAACGAACTTAGATTTTTGATATAGTTTCAACTCATTATTTCCAAACTGAAATGTAAAATCACATGCATCAAATCTAGAAAAAGAAATCAAATTTCTAATCGCACTAGGATATAAGCTACATCATGTAAATCAAGAATAAAGCCACTCTTCAAAACCAAATAAAGAGTTCCAATAGCCTCAACTTCAGAATCTAATCTGTTAGGAACTTTAAGTTTCATTTCTCTCCTTTGAAGCATCCCCATCAAATGGAATACCTGTAATGAGTTTATAATGTGCATAAAGGCATCAGTGTCAACCAACCATGTATTTAAGGGAATATCAAATAAAAAGATTTCACAAATCATGAAATTTCAATCATTACCCTTATTAGCGAGCCAATCTTTAAACTTCACACAGACCTTCCTTGTGTATTCACGCTTCTTACAATGATGACACTTAGGAGTATGCACAGGTTTTATACTAGATATACTAGTCATGTTAATACCATTAGCCATATTCACTGTATTTTACCTTTGCCATTGTCCTTAATTTTCGGTTTTGAACTTTGAACATATGTGTGCATAGTCGAGTTTCTCACCTTAATCCTTTCTTCTTCTTCAACATACGTAGCAATTACTCGCTCATTTTCCGCTTTTCTTTCTATGTATTATAATTGATCTTGAAAGGACCAAATTATATAGGAAGAGAAGTCATAATGAAAGAACTAAAATACTTCATAAATTGCTATATCCATGTCGTTTAATATTGCAGCCATATATTTTATCATCACGATATGTTCACGTGCACCGCTTGTTCCATTATACTTGGTAGTGATCCTTTTCATTATAAGAATACTTGCATTAGCCTTAGAAGTACTTTTAAATTGCTCTTTAAAAGAAGCCAAATACTGTTTTGAATTGAAAATAATATTTGCATCATCCTTCTCAAGAATACCTCCTCTTATAGCAGCTGTAATGGTGCTTTTTATAATCATGAGAGACATGCGGTTTGACCGCTCCCATTTTGTAAAATATTTATTTTCTTCATCGGTACTTGTCACTATAACAATAAGGTTTTTCCATTTGTAATGCCTAGTCAATATCCAGAATACCAAGACAAATCTCAATTTGCTTTTTCCAAGTGGAAAAATTAGTTCTATTCAATGGTATTGTTTCAGAGATTTGAGCATGAAAATTATTCAATGCTGCATTAGATTTGAAAAAAATGAAATGCTTATTGTTATCAACTATAAATCCACAAATAGCATAACAACATTAAATCAACCATAGATAAAAGGACTAACAGTAATTATACTGAAAAAAATAACAAACGCCGAATTATATTTTAGTCCTATCATAACAATTGTTTGCATAATATTCAATTCATATTACCATTGGGTAAAAAAAATTGAATTGTTAAAATAAATAAATTCATTTAGTAAATCATAATGACAATTAAAAATGGTAAAATTACAATTCATAATCTATCAAATGTAAAAATGTAATTTCATGAAAATTAATTTGTATCACCATTGGAAAGAAACAAATTGAATCATTAAAAAAATTCACTTAAAAAATCATAATGGAAATTAAAGTTGATAAAACTACCATTTATAATTTATTAAATGTAAAACATAAATGTGACCATAAATCAAAAAATTTATTCGAATAAAGTGGCAGTTACAATTTAAAGTTGATAGAAATTGACAACAGCCAATTTTTACAAAATTATGTTATATGGTTTAAATTATTTATAAAAAATATACAGTAAACTATAGAGAATAATATCAGATTAAAAATGCAACATATATAGACATATCAAAACTCTTGGTCATGATCTAATTTGAAACAAAATTATGACGATGCGAATTTTTGGACCAATCAAAATCATCGAAAACCCATCCGTTCTAAAACAAACAAACGAATACTACCAAATACATATCATAATCTGATAAATATACAACACTATTAAATGTATAAGATATAATTTCAGTAATACAACTAATCAGAGTAGTCATTAATTCTACAAGGTGTGCTTTAATACATACCAAACTCAAATATTATAAATCCACCACTGCACAACTCTGATGTGAGAGTTAGCAATAGTTATTCCTGAAACTCAACAAACATGTTAATGTGGAATAAAATGGTAAGTAGGAAAGATATCTCAACACATGATAAATAGCAAACACTGAACAGGAAAGTATTAAAACAAAACAAGGAAAAACTGATCTATTTATTGGGGCTGCATCACTACCACTTGTGACCGCCTATATATCTATATCTGATTGGGTACCCAATTAGATACAAGATCAAGCCAATATAGTTTTCCTACCACAAATAGGACTTAGGGACCATATGATGCATAAACAAAGATGCAATTCCTAAATTACATAGCATGTCACATGCAAATGTAACTTCCAAATCTACCCACTTTGGTTTAGCCGTTTAATTCTTTTCAAAAGATAATTTGGAACCAAATACGCGGGTTTTTCTCCTATTTAAAATATATTTTCGAAACTCATTCCAAAAGGAATATACTAAAACTAAAACCAACATGACAAGGAGGTGACGCCCTTTATCGAGCATGATATAAAACTAAAACAATAAATGGAGCCTCCGCTGGTACTCCAGTACCTCTTAAAAACAATAAAGTAATTATACTCGGCGAGTCCCAAAAAGGGGAACCCTCAATCATCCTTACTTTAGTCGTTTACCATAGTACATAAAAATATTTGTATAATACTTTGAAAAATATTTTATTAAATATTCCAAAATAAAAATTCTTTACAAATGCCTTTAGAAAAATATTATTATTATTTCTTTCACAAATTCTTTCGAAATCGCTTTCAAAAGCATCGGGATTTAAGTCCTAATAAATAATAGCTTTAAAATTCCTTTGTTTATAGAATCATATTTTCATCCTTAGTGTATAAATCATACATTATACGAATCAACTCAAATTCCATAATTGGAACATTTACAAAATCTTTTGTAAACAATTTCCTTTCCATAAAGCATTTCATAACATATTCTTTTATGAAAACTATCTTTCAAAACAAATTCATGAAATAGAAGTTCAAAATTTAAATATTTATTATAACTAATTATGATAATTTAATAAACCAATATTATCACTAAATACTTTATAGTCAAATTGTGAAATAAATCACAATATGTTAGCCTACATTGTTTTCTACCAAAATCATGCCAAATAAAAATGGTAATTACTTGTAAACTGGCCTAGCACAATTTAACAATAAATAAATAATAATGAACACGTTATTATCAGCAATTGTAAATGGACAATAACACATCAATTGATTCTAACTTGTATATAAATAAATATCCAAATAATTTAATAGTAGAATAGAGATTTATTCTGCTAAACAAATGTCCATAATAATCTTTAAATTTAAAATAGCAGAATAGGGATTTATTCTGCTTGATCATGTCCAAAATAATCTATTCAATTTAATTATAGTAGATTGGTGACTAATTTTGCCAAAAAGATATCATAAACGATGTATAATTTATTTAACTATGTTATTATTCAAATCAACTTAATTATATTTAACCACTACTAATTTATCAATATTTTATGCTTCATTAAAATTGTTAACAATTATACTATTGTGTTCTATTCATTTATTTGAATCTGATGCCCAAGACCATCGATCAAATGGACTTCATATGGGTGAGATATCAATTTACAAAGTTAACCAAATTAGAATAACTAAATTATTAAATAATGCTTAGCCAAAACCAAGGCCCAAAGCCCGACCCGTATTAAATAGTGCATCTTCCCCAATCCCTTCATTTTCCATTTTCCCGTACACGTTCACTCACCAACACCGTGCAAGTTCTCTAATGACACAGAGCTATGCTCCAAAAATTGAATGTTAATCAGGCCATCGATCCTCTCTTTATAAAATCATCGCACCGACACCATCATCATCAAGCTCGGCACATCCCTATCCGTCACGTCCTCTCCTCCTCCTTTCGGCAATGCCCAAGTCACGCCCCTCATTGACGACCGCACTGCACCAAACAGTCGCTACTAACTCTCCTTTACATGAGAAACTCAACGCCAATCTCCGTTTCCCCTATCGTCGCCTAAAGCGACCATAAACTATAACCTTATTTTCTGACCGTCGTCATCAACCATCATCAAGCACGACCAAAACTTCACCAACAATACTACATCACACCATGGATCCAATGCCATAAATTCCATCGTCTAATTCAAAGTGGTTTGGGAGAATTTGATTTTTGAATGTTTAAGGTAAATCTTCCTGCTTACTATCATCGAGCTGAAAGTGTGTGATGGATCGTACAAAAATATTATGGCTAACTAACTAGTAGTATAACAGAAATCTAACTAGTAGAGTAACAAGTAAATAAAAGAACACATCATAATTTATACTTGTTCGGAGCACCTCTTCTACGTCCAGTCGCTAAGCACCTCTTTAGAGTTCACTAGCAAAGCCCTCACTTAACTTGGAGGAATATGTTTATAATATACACTACCTAAGCACCTCTCAGGCCAATCTTTAGATAGGAATAGTAACAAATTATGGCAACTATGTGTGTATAGATACACGTCTCTTGTCAATAATAAAACAACTCTAGTAATTACTTGCTATGAGTATTAAGGCTCGGGGATTCTGGAGTTTTAATTATTAGAACATGTATTTGAACGCTCAAGATTGCAGAGAACAGTAGAGAATCAATAAGAGATATTCATATAATTGATCTTCAAAATAGTAGTCTGCCTATCCTTTTATAGACTTGAGTGGGTGCGTAAAAGGGTAGGGTCTTCTTGGAGAGTTATCGCCAACAGTTAGAGAGGCACCATTGAATGGAAGTAACGATCTGGAAGAGGAGCGACAAAGGGATGGGGCAAGGTCAAAAATGGGGCAATTTGGAGCATCTAAACACCACCCACCGATCAACTGGTGGATTGTGTTTTGCTCCAGTATGCTTCTTCTTTTGTATTTCTTTGAATAGCTTGTTTTTGTTTTTTATCTTTGTATTGATTGTGCACTTCTTGCTTGCTTTCTTGTTTATGCATGTGTATTCTTAAATTGCTTTTGATCCCTTACTTTGATTACTTATAATTTCATTGTTGTACATGCTTGTTTCTATAACAATGAGTTAGTTAACTATATTTTATTGTCATCATCGAGCAACCAGGACCGCTCCGACCATTGGAACTTAATGCAACTATTTTATACAATACTAGAGATGATAACGAACAACTTTTATGTTGGAAGTCGGGGCTAAAAGTCGGTGGTTTATGAGGTATTGATTTTGAAAAATTGAAGGATGGTTTATTTTCATTTCCAGGCAAGCAAAAAGAAAAAGAGGTATTGATTTTTGAAAGTTCAGGTATTGATTTTCCTTTTTGTAAACTTATTGGACTTATTTTTTTTTTTAAAATGACCCCTTAAATATAAAGTTGGTAGAAAAAACATTTTAATTTTGAAATATCATCATCCAAATAGAGAGGCGGTCTATATATATTTTGAGGCGACCTTTGGGACCAATATAACTAATATTAGCAATATGAATTTTTCCATCAAAAATTCAGATGCCTTTCCATTAATTTTTTAAATGAAACTGGTACACAATATTAACATAGGCGACATAATAAATAAAAATAACACGCTAAAGCAAACCTCACCATGGGTTACCTATGACAAACACCTTTATTTTTAGTAGAACATATTTACTAGTCAGCTGATATTTATCTTAGTTAGCTAACTATCAGAAGAGAGTATCTCCACTTTAACTCATGCCACAACAAAGCAAAAGCTTTGTTTCAAGAAAATGATAAAAAAATCTCGGCCAATTGAAGATAGTAAATGAAATAGAAGTAAGGTATTTCTGCAAGTAATAAGGTCTTTTTCAGGTAATCTAATGGAGTCTACATAGCCAATTCTACACAAGCTCTAGATCCCACTACACGTGACATTGCAGCCCTCCAGTACCTAAAACCATAACATAATAATAATAAGACGTGCAAACTTTAATTTGTCGAAGAAAGATACATCGATTAATTTATTTTATTATTGTACATATTAGTTGGAGGCAAGTTATTTCTAACATTTTGTTGAAGAATGATACATCCATTGATTTATTTTATTGTTATGTGTGTCTATACATACATATAAACTTTATAAATCCATAAATTTATTTTATTATTGTATATCAAACCATAAAACATATTGTTGGGTGTAAATATCAAAAATTACTTTTAGAAGTTTAGGTTAATTTTGGTAGCAGCATCAATTCATTTAGAGACATGATTTTTGGAATATGCGTATGAGAAAATAAAAAGAAACAAGTTTGATTTTTATGAGAAATAAAGAAATATATTTTTTAAAGTATGACTTTTATAAAGTTTATAAAAATACATAATTAAGATATCAATGTTTGAAATATAGTTTTGACATATGATTTTTGGAATAGAAAAATATAAAGAAATAAGTTAAATTTTTATAAGATATGAAGAAATAACTTTTTTGAAATACAATTTTATAAAGTATATAAAGAAATATAGTTTAAGATATCAAAGTTAAAAGTGTAGTTTGACATATGATTTTTGAACTTTGAAATAACTTTGAGATATAATTTTTGAAGTATGCATACAAAAGTACAAAGAAATGTAGTTTGATTTTTATAAGGTGTGAAAAAATATCTTTTTTGAAATATGATTTTTCTAAGATATGAAAATTTCCTTCATGCCTAAGGTTGAGATATATAATGTATAAACTTTGGGATTAACATGGAAACATTATGGTGTTCTGATCCTATTGATTTTCAATCACCGCTAAAATTTCTCGATCGGAAGACATTTTCTCTGAGTGCTTTCTTAATTGCTTGCTTCTTTTAGTCATGTAGTGTAATAATAAACTAATATCTCTTTACATTCGATATAGCAAGTCAAAGCGTCCATTGCACATCCGTCGATCTTGTTTTTATAGTATTTGAATCCTAAAATAGTTGATAACTGGTACTCACTTCAAATATCTAATGGTAAAAAAATAAATAATAAATAAACACGAGTTTATAATCTAAGTTGTAGCTGTAAAACTGCAATTTGCACCTTCGGTTGCAACTGCAGTTTGTAGTTGCAGTTGCAACTACAGTTTTTAGCTACCATTTTGAAAATGTAGGTTGCAAGAATAGTTTCAAACTGCAGTTCGAAGATACGGTGGCAACTACAATTTTGCAAAACTACATTTTTTCCAATATAGTTGCAAAACTGTAGTTTGAAACTGCAATTTGAAATATACTTTTAAAAACATCTTTTATTGTACGAAAAGTTTTTAAAAAATGGTATACTTTAGAAATTTCTGATTTTTTCTTGAAAACTATAATTTTCATCAAATTGTTTTACATATTGGATGTAATTAATTTTTCTTACTTAGGAATCTATGTTTATGTCATGTAATTCGTCATATATGCTTGATCAAATTGAAGTATAGATCGACATTATTGTATATATCGAATAGGAGTAGAAGTCAGAAGTGGATGGAGTAGAAAAGGGTGAAATTGATTAAAGTATGGAACTAGGTTGCGACAATAGGGGTGTCACGCTCGACCGCCTAACGGTCGACCGATAGTGCCCCCATTTTTTTACATGGATGTATTTAAAATTTATTAAGCATGCTTCAGAACTTATGAATAAAGTGGATGTATTAACAAACACAGTTTAGTTTATCTAAAGTTAAAAAAATTTGCATTTTATTTCAAACTATTTGTCAAATATCATGAATCTTTTAATTGTTAGTTTTTTATTTGAAATGTCGAAAATGAAGTAATGTTAAATTTCACTTGTAAAATTGATCTTTATGGCACATAACGTTAATCAATAACTATTTTCTTATGATTTTGTTCGATTAAATTATATTTTATAGTTCAATTTTGTATTATTGCCTAGATTATAAATGATCGTTATGTTTAGTATAATGTTCAACTTAATGTTATTTAAATGCATGTAGGCACCAGTAGAAGAAGTAGAGGAAAAGAGGAAATTAGATGGTACATGCTACGTGGATTGTCGGATGGAGGCATTGTTATATGACCGAAGTTTCGTATTCGATATTTGTAGACTTTAGCTATGAACTACGTCTTGCCTTTTGTTATTCCAAATTGATATTGCTATGGAATTGGTAACTTATATACTGAATTTTGGTAACTTATGTATTGAACTCGTCTTTTGTTACATCATTTGTTACATAGAATATGGATGTTCTTTCTTGATATTGATTTGGTTATAATTTACTACATTGAGATAATATTATTTCTGAATGCATATTGAATATATCTTACGCTATCATCGTGCATACTATATTAATTATTTCAATGATTATTAATGTTAGAAAATAGAAATTACCAACGTCTATTTATATTACTATTTTGTTATTGTTAACACATATCTTTTTGTAGCATGAATTTTGCAATTGTACGTGTTACAAAATGGATGTTAATATCACTTATTTCTGTTGTAAGGTAAAATTCGGTAACAGATATAAATGTTGCAAATATGATCTTAACAACACTTATGATCGTTAGGAATGAATATTTGCCAACACTTATAGCTGTTGGCATATAGAATTTAGTAGCAGATATAAATGTTACAAATAAATGCTCATGCTCCTATAACAACACATATAAGTATTACTGAAATTACTAGCACCACCTATACTCATTGGGAATCCTCTGTTTTATTGCAGTAGAACATAATAATGTAATTTATATAATATGTACCAACGTATAAAAAGTAAGATTTTTTAAATGAAACTAGAACTGATTTAGTAAAATAATAATTCTAGAGAGTGCAAGAAGTTACAATGTTAATTTGCTTTATTATTAACCATATTTTGGAGGAACCATGATTTACTCCAAAATAAGTTATGTCACTTTTCAACAGATAGCAAAAACAAAACTTGCATATCAACTATTTCCATCAAAGAACGTCTTTATTTTTTCAAATTCTTTCTAAAATAAACTAAATAAAAACATCTATCATACCACTCTTTCAACATACTAACTTTACTCTGCACCTAACACTACAACAAAACATCCATTTTACAACAGGCAATGCCCGTTGTAATATGGATTTCGCAACAAGCATGCGCCCGTTGTATTAGGCCTCGTTGTAATAGGTTGACCGTATTTTACAACGGACAATGAACATTGTAATACGCCTTTTTACAACTGTCATCGGCCCTTGCAATAGGCTCTATGACAAAAATTAAAGCCCGTTGTAAAAGACTATAATACAACTGGCATAGCCCGTTGTAATACATGATATTGCAATGGTTTCTGACCGTTGCAAAATAAATGCAAATTTAAAAAAAAATTACAGCATCATCCATGCAGTACATCCATACCAATAATGAATAATTTAACGAGTAATAAATATTATCATAAAACAACCAAAATCATTTCATTTCAAGTGTGTTCGCATTTCATTTACACTTTCACTATGTACTTACATTTCTTTATAAAAAAAACAGTTACGATCACATAAACACTGCACACACCACTGCATTACTTCAAAACTATGCGCATTACTTCAAAACTGTGCACATTACTTCAACACTGCAAATACACTGTGCCCACAACAACTTCCATATCAACATCCCACTTTAACATTCATACATACATACTACACATCCTTCCTCCATCATCCTTGCTTCCTACCCCATCGAAACTGTCACTGCTAGCTCTTGCTGGTGGAAAATAAATAAGAAAATGATGTAAAATGTGCACTCTTGCTAGCTCCTACATGCAAATGAATAGCAAAATATTGTAACTGGGAAGGATAAAAGAAACATATGCAACCACTGAATGTAGTTAGAAAATATAAAGATTAAAAATAATGGATGTATGTATGTATTTACAGATTGTAAATAGACTAATAGCAAATTAAAAATGATCAAATTATGCATAACCATTTTCCTTAGATGTGTAAAACACAAATTTGGTCATGACTAACTGAATTCCAGTGCTGATATAAACAAACAATTCTATATGATAGCTGTCAATATCGAGAGTAGTAAATGAAACAGTCCTATTAGGTTTATTGCTTGATTGGTTATGTCTTGAATAATAAACAGTCCTAACAGTCCTATCAATTTGTAAACATAAACTGCTACCAGGTTGAATGTCGTGTTGTACCCCTTGTAATGAATTGTTATTTGTTCAATGAATGTAGATTTAATGTTTTTTTAGCATATTCTTTTATGTTTGTCTATGAAGTTAGTTATATCTTCATGGTTTGTTGACAACTATCAGCATTAATTCATGTATTTATGGCACGACAAAAGGGATGATTCGAACTAATTTCGTTAAAGCATAACTAACTATTGAGGTCAAAAAGTAATGTCAACAACATGGTGGTGGCTGTAGTTTTAGATGGCCAAACAACCACAAAGAGTATATGCAGCAACATTCAATATTGTATTCATAATTTTTTTAGGAAGAAATATAATTTGGGCAATGAATTCAAGTATTTTGAATATCCGATCTTTAATTTATAACAGATCCACATACTGAAATCATGCTTCATAAGCAACCATCTCATGTATAGTAATGGTAACACAGGAATAGAGTAAAAGGTACAATGGTAAAGTATCACAGATTAAAAATAAACTTAAGGTAGCCCATTATGTGCCTTTTGCATGCCGTGAAGATAATTTAGGCAAGTGAATGAGTACAGGGCTGAGTTCCAGATTGGTGCTAGTTAATACAGATGAAACGGGTTTTTTATGATGCTCAATTCAATACCAAAATATTAATGAAGAAAATATGCATAATTTGCTTGCCTATGAACTCAGGGTTACAACTCATATTCATATCCTGGGTATTTCAATTCAACTATTAATACAAGCATTTCGTGGCAATAATGTAAAAAAGTAGCATACGAATAAGCTTGATTAATCTATGTCTAAGTACTTGGAGAGTGTGGTTGCAACTTGGAAGAGCAGGTGTTTGTGGACGTGGTTCAGACAGTGCAGGGGTATGTTTTGCCAAATAATGAGTAGTAACTACCCTAAAGGGAAATTTAACAGTAAGTTCAAACATAGTTAAATAAGGTACTATAATGTTAGTAGTTCATTTATGGTGTAAACATGGTACCACATAGTACGTTGCATATCTGGAACTATATACTCAGACAACAATCCTGTGAGAATTTCAATTTGAGGAAGACCGACCTGCTAAACTGCACCGTAGACCAAAATATTTGTTCGTTTGATAAACTTAAATCTTACAAGTATGGCCACTAATATTATCATTGATTTATACACCAAAGAAATAGAAGTATTATCATTAACAGGAGACCAATCTTGTCAGAAGTAAAACAACACAAATAGTAGCTATCGTTTTATCGTATCCACCGGCCAATCCATTTGTTTTAAAACCAGTATACACATTACACTGAAATGTCAACAAAATATTTTGACTAATAAAATGATATTTTTAATTAAAATTTTACTATATTAATAAGTTACGAAATCACTCTCAATTTGGTCTTAAATGAGTTGCATCAGTAGGTACGATAAGAAATTAGGAAATTTTGTTCTGCAATGATGTTTTCATAAGTGTATCTTAATGCATAAGACAGTAAGTAAAATTGCACGTTTTATTTTTCGTATATATCATATGTAAATATTAAATATTAAGATTTCACCAAAGCATGAATATTTATATTGAATAGTAATGTAAGGAATAATTAGGTTGATTGAAAAGAAGCTTTTTTTTATATAATTGAAATGACGAATGAACTGAAGGAGGTTTTAATTCATCCATGCTTTCTTGGTTCTTCATGAAACAGTAGCAATGTTGTTCCATGTCCTAAGTAACTACCTACACATTAATTTGTTAAACCAATATTATCTTAGTATGCATATTTAATATACAAAAGTAAGTTTTGAAATCAATATACAAACATAGATGTCACCCTAACATACAAAATGGGGAAGTTTAGAAGCATAGAGTTTTGACTATACCATTATTAAGAAACCTTGCAATATTGTTATATCATAGCATAAGGGTCAGTGAATTGTGCTCTTGTTATAATATAGTTTTTATGAACCCTTCATGTTAATTGTTTTAAGCATGAAATTAAGAGTCGCACTGAGAACTGTAAATAAAAATTTTCCCAAAATTCTTAGTATATGTCATATTTTATTGTTTAACTCAATAGTCTTCGTCTATTTTTCTTCAACTGGACATAAAACAGAGTACATGGAACAAAATAAAAATATAAACATGGTTCAACATAAACATAGTTCAGTTTGTGGAAAAAGCTACCCTAACATAACCATGCATGCCATATGCATATAGTTTACATATTGCAATTTACGGACTGATTACAGTGTTGTATACTGTCTACAGTGAACAAAATACACTGTTTAGGTGGAAGGATATACTAATAACTCAGAAGATGTTCAACATACCAACGATTTAATTTAATGAACGATACACAATATGGCTACCCTATTTTTTCCAGTTATTCACAACAGCTAACATAGTGGTTCCGACTAATAGAAACTCATAACAACATAACCTATGGAACAAAAAACCAAAACTAATATCATTGGAGTAAAGATGACAATAAAAAATTGATTAGAATATGAATTTGCAAGTACGATCGGTAGAAATGACAAATTTGGATCATCAGTACTCGAGGACATTCTGTCTTAGTTAAAGCAAACTGAAATATATTGAGCTGTGTAGAATTTCATCGATGTAAGAATGTCAAATACAAAAATAAATTAGTACAGTGGATTGGTAAAAACAGTACATAAGCCAGAGAAATAGGTGAATATGTAGAAACTAATGAAACATAATCGTAAAAATCCCAAAAGAAAATTACTGGTTGCAGTAGGATATCATTATTAAATTATGAAAACAATAATTGAGAATCAAAGCATATGAGAGAAGGAAGATCAGTAAGTTATACTGTAACGACCCGTATTTTACGTGTCGATAAAATCGTAAATAGTTGCATTAAGTCGTTAGTATTGCTTGAGTCGTTTTGAACCTAAGTGGCAGGGTTTACGGTTTAAGGGGTTAGGCCGTGTAATAGCTAGCTCGTGGGTAGCCTAAGTCGTTCAGAGTTGGGTCGTATGGAGGCATGAGTCGTGACCGACTTAGTAGTGTTGAGCGACTCATGGTAGTGGCCGACTTAAGATAGGTAACGACTTAAGGAAGGTGGCCGAGTTAAGGTGTGGAAGCTTGGGTCGTGTTGCCGAGTTAACGGCCTAAGGAGATAGGTCGGTTAAGCAGGCTAGCGACTTAGGGGAGGTAGGTCGTTCAAGCAACTTAAGGATTACCGAGTTAGTAGAGTTAACGACCTAAGGGTTGTGAGGAACCTAGTAGTAGCGACCTAAGATAGTTAGCGGCTTAGGAGTTTGGGCGACCTATAGATTGACTGACCTAAGAAGCTAGCGACCTAAAAGGGTTAGGTCGTGAACGAGTTATGGCTTAGGTGTATAGTTAGGTCGTGAGACGACCTAAGGTAGCAACCGACTTAGTGTTAGGTCGTAAGTCGCGCACGTATGTTATGGCTTAGGTCGTTAGGTCGAGGCACTGCATGTGTTGAGTCGCGCATAGGTTGAGTCGTTGCCGAGTAGTTAGGTCGTGGGACGACCTAGTTGGGTCGGTACTCCTGTTAGGTCGTTGGATAGGCATCTCTGTTAGGTCGTGTGACCCTGTGTAGCGTTAAGTCGCATGAGTCGTTAGGCCGTGTTGGTTAGGTCGTTGGGTCGTGTGGGGCTGCTAGGTCGTAGGTCGGCCATAGTTAGGTCGTGAGCGACCTAAAAGCGAGCGACCTAAGGGGCGTTTTAGCCTATAAATAGAGGGGTTTGGCTCACTTTTTGGCACCGGATTTTGAAGCGACGAAGTGCTGCCATTTTGAGAGCTCGACTACAACACTTCTTCACTTCTTTTCTCCTCTCTAATCTAGTGCTAACATCCATCCAAGATCGAAGATCAAGATCAAAGATTCAAGAGCCAAAGTTGAAGATCTTCATCCAACAAAGAGAGATTTCATCGTTTGAAGCGGAATCTTGTCGGATCAAGCTAGTTTCTTCGCTGTCCAGATCTGAAGTTAGTAGCTTTTGAGGTGTTTAGGTGATTTGGTGAGTGGTAGTTATCTCTCACACGGACCCAAGGAAGTATATTGGATTGGTGGCTTGTTTATGTGTTAAAGATAGTGATTTCTTGCATTTTTCCTAAGTATGCATGTAGATCTATCATCTATGAAGTTTTGACACCTATTTTACTACATGTTAACTTATGCAAGTTTATTCATCAAGTTGTAGAGACATTTGCCTATTATTCATGCTTATTAGATTTGGACACTTTAATTACCAAATTGCCATTTCCTTGTATAATTGCTTATTAAACCTTGTTTGAATATTTGATTGCTTGGATTAATGATTGTCTTGATTGATTGTTTAGAGTTAGTTGATTTATGATTGGATCTAGACAAGTATGGTCGAAAATGATTCAAAAGCTAAGGGAGAGGCTAAGGGATGAGAAAAGCTGCTCGTGGCATATGTAGCGGATGATGAAGCTTATATGGACGGATATGATGACATTGTTGTGATGGAGCTTTGCTTTGATGAGATGAGGCGAAGCATGATGTGATATAGTTTTGGCATAATCCAAGCAGGGATCATTCCAAGCATGTTGATAACTCGAGAGATGGTTCGAGTTGGTTGATAATGGATTGCTCGAGAAGTAGCTTGGGCTAGTATGAGAATAGTCGTCGAGGAGGATGACTAGGAGGCTTGGATCTCATCGTTGATGAAGGTTCTAGTAAATTCAAAGCAAGAGTACATGGGATGCCCAAACGACTACAGGTAGGTGGTCGGGACGCCCAAAAGACTACAGGTAGGTGGTCGAGTATTGAGAGTAGGTAAGTCCTAGGCACGGGTCACGATGACATGCAGAGTTTATCTAGAACCGGGGTTACCATTAGCCCTTGACAGGTGGTCATTCAATTAACGGTGAAATCGAGGCAATGATAACAGTGATAGCCAGAGTCATGGATGTTTGGTTGTATCGTCATTCGGACTCAAGAGAGGTGTTTTCTGGGTGCTTATCTGATCTTGGTTTAGGCCTTGGGGGTTTGTATTTGGAAAACATCGACCTTGACTCGAGTGATAATTACTCTACTTAAATTGTCTGCTTTGCTATGCTTGTTTATGCTTAGTGGGTCTGGGGGGCTATCACTGTAGAATGAGGTGGAGTGGGATGGTTGAGTTCCTATTCCTTTTATCCTTTATGCTCTTTTGGTATGTTTGGTAGTTAATTTACTGCTCACTAAGACTGTTGTCTGACTCAAGGTTTTATGTTCAACTCTTATTACCTTGGGCTGTTCATCCATGTTGGGATGGGCAGACTAGGTAGCAGGTGACAGGTGCTGTTCTTGGCTACCAACGTTGTTGATGACGAGGATGAGATGGAGGCTAGCATATTAGTTTTTCTTACTATATGTACTGGATGTTCCGCTGCTTGTATATGTTTGAGTGTTATGTAGTGAGGCTTGATGTATTGATTGTTCAGATGCTTGTATCAAACCTTTATGAAGTCTATATGATGTTATTCTGTTATGAGCTTCACTATATACATATATTTCTCTATTGTATTTTGTCCATGCGCTGTGAGTTGTACGATAGAGCTTGCTGTTTTACCTTACCTTGATCATCGTCCATGGCTGCCTGGCACGCTCCTCAGCGCACTATTTCCTTGTTTTGGTGCGGGAGTCATGGGCGGTCATTACATTTGGTATCAGAGCTTTGGTTAAATCGATTTTAGCCAACGCTCGCTGACGTAACTACGTATGAGAGACGTTATTGTAATTTTGATGGATGATTACTATATATAATATAGTAGTTTAGAAGGGTGTGGACTCCTTATGTAGTTGTTTCTCAAGGTGTTCTAAATCATTCCTTTTTGTAGATATTAAGGATGAGTCGAAGTGAGAGACAAGCTGCTAGGGAAAGCCGTGCTGTTGGGGGAGCTACTGACTATGCTGCAATGTTCGAAGCTATGATGACTTCGATCATGAGAAGGATACCAACTTCAGGACCGTCAGTAGATGTTGGAGTTCAAGTTCAAGCTCCAAGACCAGTGGATTTTGCTAAGTTGTGTAAAGATTATACTTCTCTTGGAGGGAAAGTTTTCTTGGGGACAGAATCAACCATAGAAGTTCAGAGATGGATTGATGCTTGTAGAAGGATTTTTGGTGACTTGGGAATCGAGGATGCAACTAAGAGGAAGCTTGCATCGAGACAGCTTCAGGGAAGGGTTGCTGATTGGTGGGGTTCTATCACTATTGACACTCCAGAGGAAGAGATTACTTGGGAGCAATTCCAAGTTAGATTTGAAGCTAAGTTCATCTCTATGGCTCAGAAATCTGTTTTGTTTAAGAAGTTTGTGGAGCTCAAGCAAGGTGGGAGACCAGTTCTTGAGTTTGTTTCGGAGTTTGAAGCTTTGTCCAAGTATGCTCGGTCGTATATTGAACTCCCTACTAGAAGAACGAGAAGTTTGTGACAGGCTTGGACTATTATCTTGGGAGACAGTTGGTGGATCATTTGGACGATCCGTTTGAGAAGCTTGTGGAGAAAGCTCTCAGGCATGAGAGTTTGTTTCCTAAGGAAGGATCTGTTGTTGCTGTAACCAAGGAAGGGTCTAGGCCACAGCAGGGTGGAAACAAGAAGAGGAAGCAGCAACAACAGAAGGGTAAGGATGGCCAGAAGAAGCCGAAGGGCGAAGTGACGTGCTACAACTGTCAGCAGAAGGGCCATCTCTCCAAAGATTGTAGGAATCCCAAGGTGCCGGGAAAGTGTTACAACTGTGATAAGCTGGGACATATCAAGAAGGACTGTCCAGAGCCGAGGAAAGATAAGCAGATTGTGCAAGCTTATGCTTTGGGGGCTGTTCCATCATCTTCTAAGGCTCCTATTGTAGAAGAAAAGGGGAAGAGTGTGGTGGTTCAAGGTACTCTTTCCATTTGTGGTGTTCCAGTTAGAGTGTTGTTTGATACTGGGGCATCGCATTCGTTTATTTGTGATGATCTTGTAGGCCGGTTGGGTTTGGAACCGGAAATTGTTGATAGACCATTGGTTGTGACTAATCCAGTTGGGGGTTCGTCTTGTTTGTGTATGGTATGCCGTGGTCTAGTTGTATCGAGTCATGATTGCTCTTTTGTTTGTGATTGTTTTGTTCTGAACTTTGCGGGGTTCGGAATTATTTTGGGTATGGACTGGCTTAGGAAGTATGCGGCAAAGGTTGATTGTGAGAAACTGGAGGTGACAGTCGGAAATGTGGAAGGGCGAAAGGTTGTGATACGATGTAAGCATGAAGAAGGCGTCTTCATGGGCTTCATGTATTCGCTGGTTGTTCCACGGGATGGACTGTCATCGATGCCGGTTGTGAATGGATTTGAGGACGTCTTTGACGAGGTCAAAGGGTTATCGTCGCATAGGGAGATCGAGTTTCGTATCGATCTAGTTGAGGGAGCCAGACCTGTTGTGATGCCTCTTAGACGGATGGCGCCTAGAGAACAACAAGAGCTGAAGGTGCAGGTTGATGACCTTTTTCGGAAAGGATTCATTCGGCGTAGTGTGTCCGAATGGGGTGCACCAGTTGTGTTCGCAACCAAAGCGAATGGATCGTTAAGGTTGTGTGTGGATTATCGTGAGCTGAATAAGGTGACTAAGAAGAACAAATATCCATTGCCGAGAATAGATGACTTGTTTGATCAGCTTCACGAAGCTAAGGTGTTTTCTCAGATGAATTTGGCAACGGGATTTCACCAGTTGAGAGTGGCTAAGGATAGTGTGTCGAATACTGCTTTTAGGACACCATCCGGTTTTTATGAGTGGCTGGTAATGCCGTTTGGATTGACTAACGCACCAGCATATTTTGTGGATCTTATGAATAGAGTGTTCAGAGATCAGTTGAACAAGTTTGTACTTGTGTTCGTGGATGATATTCTGATTTATTCCAGAACTGAGGAAGAGCACAAGACACACTTGTGTATTGTTTTGGAAATCTTGCGGAAACATCAGCTGAAGGCTAAGTTTTCGAAGTGTCACTTCTGGAAGAGTGAAGTGAGGTTCTTAGGCCATGTTATCTCTGGAAATGGAATAGCGGTTGATCCCGCTAAGGTGGCAGCAATCCAGGATTGGATTAGACCTAAGAATGCATCTGATGTGAGAAGTTTTCTTGGGTTAGCAGGATATTATCGTCGGTTTATCAAAGACTTTTCCAAGATAGCTGCACCGTTAACAGGATTGACGAAAAAGAATCAGGTATTCACATGGGATGATAAGTGTGAGCAAGCTTTCGTAATCCTGAAAGAGCGACTGACAAGTGCTCCTGTTTTGATTATTCCAAGTGGGAATGATGAGATGGTGGTTTACACCGATGCATGTGGTACTGGACTTGGAGCAGTGCTAATGCAAAAGGATAAAGTTGTTGCATATGCAAGTCGACAATTGAAGCCGCATGAAAGGAATTACCCGACTCATGATTTGGAGTTAGCGGCGATTGTTTTTGCTCTGAAAATGTGGAGACATTATCTATTGGGAGTTCGATTCGAGTTGTTTACAGATCATAAGTCGTTGAAGTATCTGTTCTCCCAAAAGGATTTGAATCTTGGGCAGCAACGATGGCTAGAGTTTTTAGTATCATATGATTTTGGTATAGCCTATACTCCGGGAAAAGGTAACGCAGTGGCCGATGCGTTAAGTCGGAGACATGTAGGATTGGGAGCCATGTTTTCGGAATGGAAGAGTCTCGAGTATTTGGCTGGATTTGACTTCAGGCCTAGATGTGAATTGGAACCTGAGATGTTGGCAAACTTATCGATAAGACCTACTCTTGTGGAAAGGATTGGCGAGAGCCAAAAGCGAGATGATAAGCTTGTCAAGATTATCCGTGATTTGGAATCTGGATTGAATCCAGAAAAGGATAAGGGATTTGAAGTCGATCGAGAGGGTTGGCTTCGGAAACAAGGACGATTAGTTGTTCCCGATATAGACGGATTGAGAGATGAAGTTCTGAGGGAAAGTCATCACTCGAAGTTGACGATTCATCCAGGTGGAAATAAGATGTATCGGGATATTAAGAGAACCTATTACTGGGAAGGTATGAAGAAGGATGTTGGAAATTTTATTTCCAAATGTATGAACTGCCAGTTGGTGAAGGCTGAGCAGAAGAAGCCTAGCGGATTGCTTCAGCCATTAGAGGTTCCTACATGGAAGTGGGAGCAGGTATCGATGGATTTTATCGATTGTCTACCTAGAACCAGGGCAGGGAATGAAGGGATTTGGGTCATCGTAGATCGTTTGACTAAGAGTGCAAGATTTATTCCTGTTCGATCAACTAGGACTGCATCGAAGTTGGCTGAGTAGTATGTTAAGTGGATAGTTCGATTCCATGGTATTCCGAAGAGTATAGTGAGCGATCGAGACCCATTGTTCACTAGTGGATTTTGGAAGAGCTTCCAGGAAGTTTTGGGGACTGAGTTGTGTTTGAGTACAGCTTATCATCCCCAAACAGATGGTCAGACCGAGAGAGTCAACCGAGTTTTGGAAGATCTTCTCGGAGCATGTGTTTTGGACTTCGGGGGATCATGGGAAGATCATCTTCATTTGGTGGAATTTGCATATAATAACAGTTACCAGTCATGTATTGGTATGGCACCGTATGAAGCATTGTATGGAAGGCCGTGTAACTCTCTGACATGTTGGTTGGAAACTGGAGAAAAGCTGATACTTGGGCCAGAAATAATTCGACAGACTACGGATTGTATAGAGATCATTCGGCGACAAATGAAGGCAGCCCAAGATCGTCAGAAAAGTTATGCCGATAAGCGTCGTAAGGATTTGGAGTTCGATGTAGGCGATATGGTTTTTGTGAAGATTTCTCCACTGAAGAATGTTATTCGATTCGGGAAGAAAGGGAAATTGACTCCGAGATTTGTTGGACCATTCCCGATCATCGAGCGAATTGGAAAGCTCGCTTATAGAGTGGAGTTACCGGAAAAGATGGCAGGTGTGCACAATGTTTTTCATGTATCTTATCTACGGAAGTATGTGCATTACTCGAATACGGTGGTTTCTGCTGATAGCTGTGAAGATTTAGAGGTTGATCCAGTTGTTACGAGACCTCGTAAGCCGCTTCGTGTTGTTGAAACCGACACGAAACAACTTAGGAGGAAGACGATTAAGTTGCTCAAGGTACAATGGAGTGATGATGTTGACGACTGTACGTGGGAGGAGGAAAAGAGGATGAAGGCAGCTCATCCTGAACTCTTCGAGGTATGGCCCTAATGTGTCGTGACATCTCACGAATTTGTAACTTGTTCTAAGTCTTAGAATTCTGCATGCTAGGCTAGTAATTGGATGTATGGTTTGTTGATTACTGTGGATGGTAGGCATGCAGAATAATTTTGATTGCTCTTGTTGTTTGGAATTTCGGGGGCGAAATTCCTAAGGGGGAGAGAATGTAACGACCCGTATTTTACGTGTTGATAAAATCGTAAATAGTTGCATTAAGTCGTTAGTATTGCTTGAGTCGTTTTGAACCTAAGTGGCAGGGTTTACGGTTTAAGGGGTTAGGCCGTGTAATAGCTAGCTCGTGGGTAGCCTAAGTCGTTCAGAGTTGGGTCGTATGGAGGCATGAGTCATGACCGACTTAGTAGTGTTGAGCGACTCATGGTAGTGGCCGACTTAAGATAGGTAACGACTTAAGGAAGGTGACCGAGTTAAGGTGTGGAAGCTTGGGTCATGTTGCCGAGTTAATGGCCTAAGGAGATAGGTCGGTTAAGCAGGCTAGCGACTTAGGGGAGGTAGGTCGTTCAAGCGACTTAAGGATTACCGAGTTAGTAGAGTTAACGACCTAAGGGTTGTGAGGAACCTAGTAGTAGCGACCTAAGATAGTTAGCGGCTTAGGAGTTTGGGCGACCTATAGATTGACCGACCTAAGAATCTAGCGACCTAAAAGGGTTAGGTCGTGAACGAGTTATGGCTTAGGTGTATAGTTAGGTCGTGAGACGACCTAAGGTAGCAACCGACTTAGTGTTAGGTCGTAAGTCGCGCACGTATGTTATGGCTTAGGTCGTTAGGTCGAGGCACTGCATGTGTTGAGTCGCGCATAGGTTGAGTCCTTGCCGAGTAGTTAGGTCGTGGGACGACCTAGTTGGGTTGGTACTCCTGTTAGGTCGTTGAATAGGCATCTCTGTTAGGTCGTGTGACCCTGTGTAGCGTTAAGTCGCATGAGTCGTTAGTCCGTGTTGGTTAGGTCGTTGGGTCGTGTGGGGCTGCTAGGTCGTAGGTCGGCCATAGTTAGGTCGTGAGCGACCTAAAAGCGAGCGACCTAAGGGGCGTTTCAGCCTATAAATAGAGGGGTTTGGCTCACTTTTTGGCACCGGATTTTGAAGCGACGAAGTGCTGCCATTTTGAGAGCTCGACTACAACACTTCTTCACTTCTTTTCTCCTCTCTAATCTAGTGCTAACATCCATCCAAGATCGAAGATCAAGATCAAAGATTCAAGAGCCGAAGTTGAAGATCGTCATCCAACAAAGAGAGATTTCATCGTTTGAAGCGGAATCTTGTGGATCAAGCTCGTTTCTTCGCTATCCAGATCTGAAGTTAGTAGCTTTTGAGGTGTTTCGGTGATTTGGTGAGTGGTAGTTATCTCTCACACGGACCCAAGGGAGTATATTGGATTGGTGACTTGTTTATGTGTTAAAGATAGTGATTTCTTGCATTTTTCCTAAGTATGCATGTAGATCTACCATCTATGAAGTTTTGACACCTATTTTACTACATGTTAACTTATGCAAGTTTATTCATCAAGTTGTAGAGACATTTGCCTATTATTCATGCTTATTAGATTTGGACACTTTAATTACCAAATTGCCATTTCCTTGTATAATTGCTTATTAAACCTTGTTTGAATATTTGATTGCTTGGATTAACGATTGTCTTGATTGATTTTTTAGAGTTAGTTGATTTATGATTGGATCTAAACAAGTATGGTCGAAAATGATTCAAAAGCTAAGGGAGAGGCTAAGGGATGAGAAAAGCTGCTCGTGGCATATGTAGCGGATGATGAAGCTTATATGGACGGATATGATGACATTGGTGTGATGGAGCTTTGCTTTAATGAGATGAGGCGAAGCATGATGTGATATAGTTTTGGCATAATCCAAGCAGGGATCATTCCAAGCATGTTGATAACTCGAGGGATGGTTCGAGTTGGTTGATAATGGATTGCTCGAGAAGTAGCTTGGGCTAGTATGAGAATAGTCGTCGAGGAGGATGACTAGGAGGCTTGGATCTCATCGTTGATGAAGGTTCTAGTAAATTCAAAGCAAGAGTACATGGGATGCCCAAACGACTACAGGTAGGTGGTCGGGACGCCCAAAAGACTACAGGTAGGTGGTCGAGTATTGAGAGTAGGTAAGTCCTAGGCACGGGTCACGATGACATGCAGAGTTTATCTAGAACCGGGGTTACCATTAGCCCTTGACAGGTGGTCATTCAATTAACGGTGAAATCGAGGCAATGATAACAGTGATAGCCAGAGTCATGGATGTTTGGTTGTATCGTCATTCGGACTCAAGAGAGGTGTTTTCTGGGTGCTTATCTGATCTTGGTTTAGGCCTTGGGGGTTTGTATTTGGAAAACATCGACCTTGACTCGAGTGATAATTACTCTACTTAAATTGTCTGCTTTGCTATGCTTGTTTATGCTTAGTGGGTCTGGGGGGCTATCACTGTAGAATGAGGTGGAGTGGGATGGTTGAGTTCCTATTCCTTTTATCCTTTATGCTCTTTTGGTATGTTTGGTAGTTAATTTACTGCTCACTAAGACTGTTGTCTGACTCAAGGTTTTATGTTCAACTCTTATTACCTTGGGCTGTTCATCCATGTTGGGATGGGCAGACTAGGTAGCAGGTGACAGGTGCTGTTCTTGGCTACCAACGTTGTTGATGACGAGGATGAGATGGAGGCTAGCATATTAGTTTTTCTTACTATATGTACTGGATGTTCCGCTGCTTGTATATGTTTGAGTGTTATGTAGTGAGGCTTGATGTATTGATTGTTCAGATGCTTGTATCAAACCTTTATGAAGTCTATATGATGTTATTCTGTTATGAGCTTCACCATATACATATATTTCTCTATTGTATTTTGTCCATGCGCTGTGAGTTGTACGATAGAGCTTGCTGTTTTACCTTACCTTGATCACCGTCCATGGCTGCCTGGCACGCTCCTCAGCGCACTATTTCCTTGTTTTGGTGCGGGAGTCATGGGCGGTCGTCACATATACCTCATAGTTCACCAGAGCAGAAGGTTAATACATCGATAGTATGCTGTTGCCTTTTGTTCATCAGTAATTATAGAGGCGACACGGTCCAATCGAGCATCACCACAACACCATTGCAGTTCTTTCTTCATCCTCAACATCACCGCGAACAACCCAAAGACTAATCCATCCCCAATCGAACTCGAACTCTTCACCTCGCCGAATTGAACAGATAATCACCTACAACTCGCATTCAAATCCTCATCGCCACCACCCGCACCCAAGCTTCGAATACCCAAGACCAGAAAAATTGAATCTGGGAAATGCGAAACGAGTAAAACAATTTCTAGAATTGAACGTGTGGAAGAGCAATAGAAGAGAAGAGGAACGAACAAATAGGAACGAATGAAGCGGCGCCACAAAACCCTAATTTATTGAAGAGGAATGAATGAAGAGCAAAGCTTTTAGTTTATTGAAGAGGAACGAACAAAACCCTAGTTGGGCCGACTCATTTATATAATAAAGTGCGCTTTTAGTTTCATATATTACAGTGGCGGTAATATACGTTGTAAAATTGGTACCTCTTACAACGGGCATTTTGTGACCGTTGTAAAATTGGCATCTATTACAACAGACCTGAATGGACCGTTGTAATAGCCTTCTACTACAACGGGCAACCAATGCCTGTTGTAAAAAGGGCATTGTATAGAGCATCTTTTATAACGGGCCTGAATGGATCGTTGTAATAGACTTCTATTACAACGGGCAACCAATGCCCATTGTAAAAAGGGTGTTGTAATAGGCTAGTTTTGTTGTAGTGTATAACTTTGTATTCCAACATAGTTTCATTTAAATTCAACGCCTTGCTTAATAATTTGCCTCTCTTACATTATTTTATTCATGTAACCAACAATTATTCTTTTTTTTCCTCTTTTTGTGATATCGTGACTTCTAACATTGACCATGAATTTTTTGTTGTTATTCCAACCAGACATTGACTATAAATTTTATTTGACGCACTAATTCAATGTTTTTTTAGCAAGGCTAGCTGACGTTTTAAGTGTTCGTCCACTTGTATTATTCAACCAATTAAAGAACAAGTGATCGGAATAGCTCCAGATCAGCTAATACAACAAGGAAAAACATAGGAGTTGGACAAACAAGTCTAAGCTACTATCCAAAAGAAGGACCATTAGTCCCCCTTATCAATACTAACATCGACTTTAGTGCCAGGACCATGAACATGCAAAAACTCAAAGAAGACAGTTGCAAGATTAGAAACAAACATCCTCGACAGCTCGGAGTAGAGATAAGACCTAGTATGACATGCTTGTTATAATTTTTGGTAGAATATCAATGAAACTAGTAAAACTTACTTAAGACCTAGATAAGACCTAGTTGCAAGATAATTGCATTAATTCATTGTTGGTGTCATTTTTTTTGTATGTATATCTAGTATGACATAATAATTCATAACCTATTACGATTGTTATACATCTTGGATGAAAATGATAATCAAGTTTTATAATATATAGATTACTTGATATTACCTTTTAAGCATAAGGAAATGTGTAAATATAATGTTGTATCAAAGCATAATCAACCATTGTCCCAACAACCTTTTGGTAAATTGTCTGAGGCCTTGGTGCAGTGGTAAAAACGCCAGGCTGTTGACGACAAGGTCGGCAGTTTGATCCCTGCCTCTGGCATATTAAACTGTGAGTTACGATGATTCTTGCAGACTTGTGTATTGCCTACTTTGTAAATATAAGTATCCAGTTTCAAAAAAAAACTTTAGGTAAATTAACTACATAATGTTAGTTGCAAACATAGTTTATTGCTCATTTATTTTGTACGCATGCTAAGTTTGTTAAAGAAAAGAAAATATTCATGTACTAATATGTAGTGAGTTCCTACCTAACAACCTTTTAGAGTATGGAACAATTTGCTAAAGATAACAAATGACTTTATATGTTCCCTCATATATTTGGATACAATGCATTTGAAATTTTTACTGATTATATATGGATAATAAGTTGAATCAAGATAGTTTTTATTTATATACCGTAAATTGCTATACATACACCAAAAAAATTCTAAAATCATATACGCTCCTTTTTACTTAGTATACAACATACATGTTACCAAACTATCCTCACTTGGAATTAAAAAAAAAATATTTATCTCGTTTTACCAACTCTCTCTCATGCATTAATCAAACTAAGAAACTCCAGGTCCAAACTTCTCCAAATTCACTTTTGCAAATTTCGAATTCATATACCTTAAACGGATTTAAAATATTTAGTTAATTATATAAAGCAACATGAATTTAATTTTTGAATATTAAAATATTAGAAGAATTTAATTTTAAGGTAAATTTAAACTTGATTTGACTTAAATAAAAGATTGAAGAATTTAGTACTCTAAATCATATTAATTTTAGTAGTTAATTTTAAAACTTAATTTTTATTTGTTTAATTAAACTGAAAAATGTTATAATTAAGTATGCATAAATAAAACTTGAAATGGTATAAATATACTTTAATACTCGAAAGAAATTTAAATTTAATTCAGTCGATGATATATAGTAATTTTAGTTACTTTATGGAAAAAAAATTATATTGACTATATACATTGCAGACAAAGAGGAATTATATATCATTTTCATTTTTTAATATTGATTCTATTTAGTTAATAAGGGAATTTTGGTTAAAAATTTTATTTAAATATTTTTGGTGTAAGTAAAGTTATTTACGGTGTCTGAAAAGGATTTGCCTAAAATCGATTCTCTAACTGATTGGATAGTTTCACTCATCAAACTAGATTTAAATTTAAAATAATTTATTATAATTAATGCTACAATTAAATTCAACTCAAACTAAACTAAACTGATCATAATTAATTCTTTTTTATTAATTTCTTTTATTAATTTCATTCACTACAACAAAACATGCTTATTGTAGCTTTCATAACTATCATTTCAGCTATATATGCTGTTAAAGTACATGAAAAAAGAAATTGGAAAAATAAAACGTTGTTTCTTTCCTTAGGCGGGCTAAATGAAAATTTATTCGCTTTACTTAACATACAAGAAAATTAAAATCCTAAATTCACCTCCAAAACAACTTTAACCACGATCAAAATGAATTCGCGCTCGAAATTTTGAAAGCTCGATAAGATCTTAATTCATTAACGAACTATACCTCCATCCACTAGGCCTTGCCTCTACCTTTGTCGAGCCTCACATCCTTCTACAAATCTAGTTCCTCCTCATTAACTGGTTACAAAATTTGATTTCTAGGTAATTGCTTTGATTATTTTTAATTATTTTAAGTGTATTTTATAATATGGTCTTATCTAATTAGGATTTATAACTGGCACAGCGGATATAACGGATGACGACGAAATGTGGATTTCGTGTCAAACTAATTGATGAACGATTAGATGAAGCAATATGAATCGATGAATTAGTGATACCAAACGCCCAAATCCGTTGATCTCAAGAGATACCGGATTCTAGCCATCTCCAACACATTGATCGTGCACGATACCGTGTTAAAAGATCTACGATTCTTCGACGTTGATCTTGCGCATAAGATTCCATGAATCGGCTTCAAAATCGTTGATTCGAGCGCACTCGAATAACCGAAGATGGAGGGAGGAGATAACACTCAACTTCCAATTTCAAAGAGGCACAAAGTACTCAAAATTTTATTCAAAATTCAACCACCCAAATGATACAACTCATCCGCTATTTATAGGAGATTACAACTCAACACACTTTACAACACTTCATACGACTTAAAATTTTTATATCACAAACAGTACAAACGACTTACCAAATACACAGTCGACCTAAAGAACAACACATGCGACTTAAAATCTCAGTACACAAGAAGACCCGCGACCTAAAAAAATGACCTACTAGAAGCTCGGGACATAAGAACTTTGCGACGTAGGATGTTCAACGAAATATTTACGTCGTTCGCGACCTACTGGAGGTGATTTGCGACATAAGGGAAGTCGCCGCGAAGAGGAGGAGCGACCTTGGCTTGCTCGCGACTTAGGGCTTTCTCGCGACCTAGGGCTTGCTCGCGACGAAGGGTAGGTCGTTCGCGACCTAGGGCTTGCTCGCGACTTAAAGAGGAGGAGCGACCTTCTTCTTCGCGACCTAGGAAGTTATGCGCTGCATCATCCTCCCCTGGTTGAAAAAAATTCGACCTCGAATTCTCACTTTCCTCTTCTTCGACATGCTTATCCTCATGGTATGGAATCAAGTGTTTGACGTTGAAAACGTCGGTAGTATGGATATGATCTGGTAATCTCAACTGATAAGCATTCTCATTAATCTTCTTTACGATTTCCAAAGGACCAATTTTTCTAGCTTTCAACTTGTTGTAAGTTCCAACTGGAAAACGATCTTTCGTCAATACTGCGTAAACCCAATCACCTTCTTTGAAGTCTACACTTCTTCGCTTCTTATTTGCCAGTTGTTTATACTTCGCATTTGACTTAAGCAATTGTTCGTGAACAATCCTGTGACACTCCTGCAACTCATTCACAAAATCACAAGCTCGTTTAACAACCCCTTTCTGAAGTGGAACTATCGACAAATCCAACGGTCCCTTCGGAATTGCTGAATCTACTACTTGAAATGGACTGAATCCAGTACTTCGATTAGCAACGTGATTATGTGCAAATTCCGCTTGACATAACTTCATATCCCAGCTCTTCAAATTATCTTTCACAAGACATCTCAGCAAGTTTCCCAATGATCTATTCACCACCTCCGTTTGCCTATCTGTTTGCGGATGATTAGCGCTACTAAATTCAGTTTCGTTCCAACCATCTTCCACAAACTCATCCAAAAATGGCTTAGAAATCGCATATCCCTGTCAGAAACAATGGTCTCAGGTAACCCATGTAATCGATAAATCTCTTTAAAGAATAACTGAGCAACACGGACTGCATCAGCGGTCTTCTTACAAGCTATGAAATGTGCCATTTTCGAAAATCTATCTACCACCACATATATGGAATCATTTCCACGTTGAGTTCTTAGCAAACCTAAAACGAAATCCATACTGATATCAACCCATGGTCTGGTAGGTACAGGCAATGGCATATACAATCCTGCATTCATAGTTGTCCCTTTGGAAACTTGACATATGTGACATCTCTCCACAAATCTTTCAATTTCTTTTCTCATCGAAGGCCAAAAATAAGATTGAGAAATCAACTGTAACGTACGATCTTACCCATATGTCCTTCTTCGTGTAATTCCTTCACAATCTTCATTCGCAAGCTACGCTCTGGTATGCACAATCGATTCCCCTTGAATAGAAACCCATCAATCATCACATATTCGTCCGTCTTCCCTTTATTGACTTCATCTACCATCTTCGCAAAGTAAGGATCTTCAGCAAATAATTTTGGAAGTACTTCAAACCCTGTCACTTCAACCTTCATTGTAGTCAACAAATGATTCCTTCTACTCAATGCATCTGCAACACGGTTTGTAACTCCCGATTTGTATTTCACAACAAATGTAAACTGTTGTAAGTATGCAATCCACGAAGCATGTCTGGCTGCAATTTTGTCATGTCCCTGTAAATGTTTCAATGCTTCATGATCAGTATACAGAACAAATTCTTTATGGAACAAATACTGTCTCCAATGCTTCACGGCTTGTACAACAACATAAAATTCTACATCATAAGTATTATATCTCATCTTGGCTCCCGAAAGCTTCTCACTGAAATAAGCAATAGGATGGCCCCTCTGACTTAACACCCCTCCAATTCCAACCTTAGATGCATCAGTATGTAGTTCAAACAATACCTGAAAGTCTGGTAATACCAGAATGGGCGCTGACGTCAAAAGTTCCTTGATCCACTCAAAAGCAAATCCTGCTTCCTCTGACCATGAAAATTGCTTCCCCTTCATACATTCAGTAACTGGTGCCATCACGCTACTGAAGTGTGGAATGAATCTTCGGTAGAATGATGCCAAACCATGAAAACTTCTAACTTCTGTTATCATCCTGGGTTGTGGCCAATTTCTGATTGCCTCAACTTTATTCTGATCCACCTGTATACCTCCTTTTGATATAACATATCCCAAAAATAAAACACTATGCGTCATGAATACGCATTTCTTCGTTGCAACATAAAATTGTTCCTGTCGCATTATCCTCAACACTTCTCTCAGATGATGTAAGTGTTCTTCTGGGCTTCCACTGTATATCAGCATATCATCAAAATACACCACCACGAACTTCCCAATAAATGGTCTAAAGATCTGATTCATCACCCGCATAAACGTACTAGGTGCATTCGAAAGACCAAATGGCATAACCAACCATTCATACAACCCTTCACATGTCTTGAATGCTGTCTTCCATTCGTTCCCTGGTCGAATTCGAATTTGATTATATCCACTTTTCAGATCAATTTTCGAAAAGATAACAGCTCCATTCAATTGGTCTAATAAATCATCCAATCTTGGCATTGGAAATCTATACCTTATGGTAATCTTGTTCAGTGCCCGACTATCGGTACACATCCTCCACGTTCCATCCTTTTTCGGCACTAACAAGGCTGGAACTGCATAAGGGCTTAAACTTTCCTGTACACGTCCTTGGTCAACCAAATCTTCCACCTGCCTTCTCAACTCCTCGTGTTCTTTTGGACTCATCCTGTAGTGTGGTCTATGTGGTAACACAACTCCTGGAACAAGATCTATTTGGTGTTGTATGTCCCTCAACGGTGGTAACTCTTTTGGCAGCTCTTCAGGAAATACATCTTCAAATTCTTCCAGCACTGACTTTACTTCTTCAGGAATTTCAACCACTTCATTACTCTCATGCCCAATCAACAAAAATACTTCAGGCTCATCCTCCACTTCCTTGACAAATTCCTTCAAAGATAACAAAGTCTTTGTTCTTCAATCTCCTCCAACTTGCTTTCATCTGTTTGTCGCTTTTTAGGAACTAGAGTAATTTTAGTGCCCTCGAACATGATACTATAGCAGTTAGTCCTCCCATCATGTTGCACAGCTCTATCATATTGCCACGGTCTCCCCAACAACAAATGACACACGTCCATATCCACAACATCGCACCATATATCATCTTTGTACTTCTTTCCAATGGAAAAAGTTACACGAACTCTTCGACCAACCTTCACTTCTCCACCTTTCCTCAACCAAGCTAACTTGTATGGTTTGGGATGCTTCTCAGTCTTTAACGCCAACTTCTTTACAACTTCTGAAGAGATGATATTATCACAACTTCCTGCATCAATAACAAACTTGCAAACCTTTTCCAAAATAGTGCACGTTGACTGAAAGATGTTACTTCTCAACCAACTAGTCTCCTCTTCCTGCTTTGGTGTCAAGCAAGATCTCCTCATCATCAAATTACATCCTTCGTCTCCCAACAATTCTTCTTCCTCCTCAATTTGTGGTGAATTAAAACATTCTGCATCCTCATCCTCAACCTCAGCAACCATCACTCGCTTCTTCGGTTTCAGACATTCATTGCTCTTGTGACCAAACTCCTGACAGTTATAGCACTTGAAATTATTGTTGACCTTGGTCTTAGCAACTTCATTGACAACCGGTTTAGTAACAGCCTTGGAAATATTCGTATTGCTACTAGCCCCTTTCACTTGATTGTTGGAATTTGTAAACACACCACCTCCTCTTCTACCTTGCTTCTCCCAAGCTAGAGCCTTCTGGTGTGCTTCAGCAACGGATCTTGGATCAAACGTATTCACCATATCCTGAATTTGCATTCTCAACTCTCCAACAAATCTAGCTGTCAACTGTTTCTCCGTCTCCATGATATCATTTTTGGCAATCAGTTGATAAAACTCATCTGCATAATCATTCACCGACTTTGTTCCCTGTCTCAAATTTTGTAAACATTGATACATAAGAGACTGATAATTATAAGGCAAGAAAGTAGCTTTCATCAACTTCTTCATCTTCTCCCATGAAACAATTTTCGACTTCCCCATTCTCTCCCGTGTAAGCTTAGTCTATTGCCACCATGACAAAGCTCTTCCTCTCAACCGAGTAGCAACCAACTTAACTCTGCGAGACTCGGGAACTTCTTTGAAGTCAAAAATCTCTTCAACATTAGATAACCAATCAAGAAATTCTTCAGCTTGCATACCACCCTTGAATTCTGGAATTTCAGTTTTCATCCCCGACTCCCATCAACGATCATCTTCTACATCCCGATTTTGACGTCGTATTTGGTCTCGATCTCGATAATGAATACTTGCTCTGTCACTCTCTTCATCATAATCAAATGTACTTCGATATCGATCTCGACCATCAACATCTCTATGATCACGCATATCCCTTTGACTATATCTTTCAGCATCACGATATGGCTCACGTTCATACTCCCGTGGAGTTTTTCTCTCTTCATCTCTATACTCATGATGTTCTCGCCTTATTGAAACTGACGACTCTCTTCTATCTCGAACAGATTGTGGCGACACCCTCCTCGCTTCCGTAACCGATTGCGAAACTCTGTTTCCGCCATGGTTCGAGATTGGCGACCTTCTCCTTTGACTTTAGTTCATATTTATCGTTAAATTCTCCAACTTTCCAATACCTTCATCGAATTTTTCATGGATACGTTGTTCCATTTTCTCAACTTCTTCTCTTCTATACACATCTCCAATATTTTGAAATCGGTTAGCACGTCTCGGAGGCATGATCTCTCTAACAAGCTCGGTTCCTTCTCTACTTAGCTCAAACAAAAAGTGATGCACAACTCCAATACTTCTTCTCTGCTCCGAACAGGCTCGGCTTAGCTATGATTGGCTAAGTTCAAGCTCTGATACCAAACTGACACAGCGGATATAACGGATGACGACGAAATGTGGATTTCGTGTCAAACTAATCGACGAACGATTAGATGAAGCAATATGAATCGATGAATTATTAATACCAAACGTCCAAATCCGTTGATCTCAAGAGATACCGGATTCTAGCTATCTCCAACACGTTGATCGCGCACGATACCGTGTTAAAAGATCTACGATTCTTCGACGTTGATCTTGCGCACAAGATTCCGTGAATCGACTTCAAAATTGTTGGTTCGAGCGCACTCGAATAATCGAAGATGGAGAGAGGAGATAACACTCAACTTCCAATTTCAAAGAGGCACAAAGTACTCAAAATTTTATTCAAAATTCAACCACCCAAATGATACAACTCATCCGCTATTTATAGGAGATTACAACTCAACACACTTTACAACACTTCATACGACTTAAAAAAATTATATCACAAACAGTACAAACGACTTACCAAACACACAGTCGACCTAAAGAACAACACATGCGACTTAAAATCTCAGTACACAAGAAGACCCGCGACCTAAAAAAAACGACCTACTGGAAGCTCGCGACATAAGAACTCCGCGACCTAGGATCTTCAGCGACATAGTTACGTCGTTTGCGACCAACTGGAGGTGATTTGCGACATAAGGGAAGTCGCCGCAAAGAGGAGGAGCGACCTTGGCTTGCTCGTGACCTAGGGCTTGCTCGTGACCTAGGGCTTGCTCGCGACGAAGGGTAGGTCGTTCGCGACCTAGGGCTTGCTCGCGACTTAAAGAGGAGGAGCGACCTTCTTCTTCGCGACCTTGGAAGGTATGCGCTGCATCAATAACACTTCGTTTTCTTGATTAATTTTTTTCATCACTATTTATTGCCATAAGTATTTCCTTTTTACTAGTATAAATCCCCAAATAATGTAAGTTTGGGCTTTGATCCTTATGATATTCCTTAGTTATCATCCAAAAAGTATAATAGGGATGCTCACTAAAATTGGCATTAACTGGTGTTTAAAACTATTCAAACTTAATGTGCAACCATTTATGTTTCATGTAGATTTCTAAATTTTAGAGCACTAATTGTTCTATGCTCTATGGGAACCAATATTATTTTAATTTTTTCTGATTTTGTATTGATATTTTGGAAGTTGTGTGATGGAGGTTCACTTCGCATTGACTGTTTAGTCATGAAGATAAAACCTCTCTTGTGTTCTAATTTTTTGCCTAAGCTTGATTTATCTTTGGCCTGCCCAATAGCTACTTGTAGGAAACTAGAGTCTGCAAGCTATGTTTTTTGGAACAACACTTGACATTTTTTCAAAATATAATTTTGTGCACTTCACATTTGTATGTTGTATTTTTATTTGAAGCTGGTTGGTAAATGATTATTATTATTCAAGAAGTTGTATGTGAATAATTATTCTCCTGTGAATATGTGGAGATTGATGTAGAACATAGGCTTCTTCACCTTATAATTCCAATGTTTTATGTTGATTGTCTTATATTAGCGTTCCTTCCCTTTGATTAATCATATGACCTGCTGTGGTACTAATCAATGATTCATTAGCAACAGGCTTAGCTAGCTTAATTTTTCATGATATGCTAATTATATATACACGCTCATTGTTCATAGACACTACATTAAATATATTCATTCTCGATCCATTTTAATCCATATACAGGGATGGACAAATCACAGTGAACATTGATATTCACCAGATATAAAATATTTATATTCTTAGTGTATTAGCTTATATATGACACAGTATCCAGAAGTATCATGCATTTCTGGATACATCCTAACTTAGAGGTCAAATTGCACAGTTTTTCAGCTTTATAATTTAGCTAAACGGTTTGATGAATCTGTACGTTTTGTATGTGCTACTTTCTGCACTTGTGCAGTTCTGAATAAAACGTCCTTGGTTATTTTGATTCTGGGGGTGTATGAGGATAAATATGTCAATTTGCACTATAGGGTCAGTTAACACAGTAGATAATAGTGCAGATTCCTGTAACTGTTAACGAAATATGCCAATAAACAAATGTTTTTTTTAAATAATAATAATAGTATAACAATATCTGTGTATACCTATATATGATTTTTTTCTCAATTCTTGTAACATTTGTGATGAACAGTCTCAACTGCTCGCTGTAGGTGTTGCAAACCAATAATGGTGATATAGAGGTTGATGATTCTATTCTGAGTGCTTAACAGGATGCGACAAGGATTAAGGTTCCACGTAATTCAAGGTAAGATGATTTTGTTGATTTTACTTTTTTCGAATTGTTTATGATATGTTGAAAGAAGTCATGGTATTTTTGTCTTGGCCAAAGGAGTATTTGATAAAAGGAAAAAATGGCTAAAATGCTATCAACCTTAAGACGGTGAAAATTTTGTTCCCTCCCGCTAGCAAGTTCATTCCCTCCCACTGCTTAAAACTTAATCGAAGAAAAATTGTTCCAACTCGCTGCTTTTATCAAAACTCAGGAAAGGAATTTCATTCCCTCTCAACTCTAAACAAAACTTTCTGAATCCAATAGTTATCCTAATTCCTTTCCAAATCAAAGACTTTTATCCCATAATTATCATATTCGTCACAGTCTTAATTGAATCTTATAGGAAACCTAATGGCTTGCATGATCTTTGTTAGTCACACTGAGAAAAAGAATATGTGAGCTTCACAAATTCCATGTTAGGTAAGTTTATAATATAATCTATTATCTTCTTCTTTGTTTTATTTTGTTAAGAATGTTAGGGTTTGTAATCTTTTTGACATCCCGATGCATGTAGTATTTACATTTTATCATACATTATTTGGTCATTCCTTCATATTAACTCCACGATAAATGCTATGTTCTAGATAAATGCTACGTTCTTATGCATAAATCAAATCTTCCTAGTCTTTAGACTCTTTACATAATACGAGTATACACAAATGGAAATGATATATATGTATTTTCTTTTCTAAAAAAGAAAATAATAAAAGAATAAAATGTAGAAGAAGAGAGAAGACATAATATATTATTTAAGCACCTTCTTTTCTCAATTCTCATAATTATGGTTAACAATTCTAGCTATATACTCATATCCCCTTTAACTCATGACATTTGACTACATAGACCACATGTTTTTTTGGACCTTTTTATTTGTTTCAGTGATAAGTTGTTCAAGGGAATTCAAGATCTCAATTTAAAGTAGTTTTTCAGGTTGACAATTTTCTTTGATTTATTTATTTATTTTGTTCCTTGTATGTATCTGTGCGGTTTTAATTTGTTAATATAAGGACCTTTTCTCTTGCATTCTCACCTAAGATGTTTTTGGTGTTAAGTCATAGGTTCTACTGCAGAAAGAACATCTATCCAGCAAGATTATGCAGAGGTAAAATCTACTATCATAAGTGTTAGAGATGATTCCTGTAATTCATGAAGAAGCGTCGTCATTGGAGAAGCATCGACGAGGAAGGAGGAAGCCCTAACCCTAGAAGTGGAAGCAACCAGGAAGAATTGTCGAACCACTATTTTGGTTGGTGGAGCTAGAGCGGTGTAGGGTGGAGACCGAAAGAGCTACTTCGTTCGGTGGTGTTTCATTCGGAATTGAGGAGGACCATACAAAATACCTCGTCCGGTAGTGAGTGACTTCGCTCGGCTGTGAAGATGAAGTGTGTTTTGCCAAACCAAAAGTCTGGAGCGGTGAAGCTAATATGCCGGTCCAGATTCAAGAAGTTGAATGAACCAAATAGAGTAATGTGCCGCTCCAAATATCTCGTTCAGTGGTTTGAGAGTGCCGAACAAGATTGATATAGGCTTCGTCGAACCAGATGATGCCGAACTAGGCCGAAGCAAATATTTGGTTCGCTATTGGACCATGCCGGTCTAGTTCTTGAGCGTTATTTGCCGAACCATGTCCAGGAAGCCTGGTAATGGTAGGAAAGGAAAGCCTAAGAACGGAAAGTGCTTTATTTGCAAGGAATCTGATCATGGGAAAAAAGATTGTCCAGATTTAAAGAAGAAGGAAGAAGACGGATCTTCATTACTTGCGGTGGAGAAGTATGTATTCGACGACGTGTTGTCTGTAGTGGTGTTGGATGTCTCAGACCATTGGGTGCTGGAATCGGGGGCGTCTAATAAGGATTACTTCAGTTCTTTTGTTGGACGAGAGGGTAGCTCTATTCTTATGGGTAATGATGCTAGCTGTAGAGAAATAGGCGAATGTACAATGAGGATCAGGATATTTGATGGAGTGATACGCACTTTGACATGTGTTCGGTATATTCCAGGTCTTCGGTAGTCCTTAATTTCTTTAGGATAATTGGCATCATTGGGATGCAAGGTAACTATCAAGAAGTATAGTCTAAAGGTTTCGAGCGGCGCACTAGTTCTTATCAAAGGAGATGTGTTCCGAAATCTGTATTTGCTGAAAGGAACCATAGTTCTTGGAGAGTCGTGTGTTGGAGTAGATAGTTCTCGTGCGCTGGATGCCACAAAGCTTTGGCATCTCAAGTTGGGTCATATTTCAGAGAAGGGCTTAGAGTTACTTTAAAGACGAAAGATGATCAAAGAAGAACATTTTGACAAGATGGACTTTTGCCAGGAGTGTGTGTTAGACAAGCAAACTAAAGTATCTTTTGGAGTTGGACTCCATAGATCGAGGCGAGTACTTGAGTACGTGCATATAGGTGTTTGGGGACCGGTTGCTACTCCTTCTATTGGAGGAGAAAAGTATTTTATATCTTTCATTGATGACTTTTCTCGAAAAGTATGGGTATATGTGATGAAGGCCAAATCAGAAAGTTTTGAGAAGTTCAGAGACTGGAAAGCACTTGTTGAGAACCAATCTGGTTCTAGGTTGAAGGTGTTGAGATATGATAATGGCGGTGAATTTATCTCTTGGGAGTTCCTCAACTTTTGTAGACAACATGGCATTCAGAGATATTTTACTACACCCGGTGATCCACAATCCAACGAGGTTGCATAAAGGATGAACATTATTCTACCGGAGAAGGCTCGTTGCTCGAGATTGACAGTGGGCTTGTCTAGAGGCTTTTGGGCTGAGGCATTATCAACTGCAGTGCATATCATAAATTTAATTTCGTGCTTAGCCATAGATGAGAAGATTCTAGGGAAGAAGTGGAGAGGTAAAGTAGTGTATCTTGGTTACTTTCGAATTTTTGGTTGTCCTATATATGTTCACCATATAGGTGATGACAAGTTAGAGGCTAGAGCATAGATGGGCATACTAATGGGATACACCGATGGTATCAATGGGTATCGAATTTAACACCATGTTGATCGTAAGATTATTCATCCTAGACATGTTACTTTTGATGAGTCTATTATGTTCAATCCAAAGGAGAAGCTACCTACCACATCAGAAGATTTTGATAGGCCTAAGGAGATGGAAGAAGTTCTCTTGTTCCAGCCAAAGAGTAGAGTTGTTGTTGATGCTGTTGAGGGAAATGTAGTTGATAAAATATCATAGGATAGTCCACAGGCACCTTCTAGTAGTGCTAGTGATGTGCATGAATATAGAGGAAGTTCAGTTCAAGTTGAAGCTGAAAGGAGTTTAAGCGAAGTAGTACCTATCTGGGTCAGTCGTAGGACTATTAAACCTCCCGAAAGGTATGGTGATTGGCAGTTTGCAAACCTTAGGCTTGGTGATCAGTTTGACTATGCCTACATGTGGTTCATGAGGAGCCGCTTGACCTTGGTGAACCTTTGAAGTCATGTGACAGTTCAAAGTGGATATACGCTATGGAAGAGGAGTTAGAGTCGTTAAAGAAGAACAAGACTTGGGATTTGGTACCACCTCCTCAAGGAAGTCGAGCCATAGGTTACAAGTGGGTGTTCAATGTGAAGGATGATGGAAGATACAAGGCTAGACTAGTTGCTAAAGTGTTTACACAAAAAAAGGTATTGGAATATGTTGAGATATTCTCTCCAGTAGTGAGGCATACGTCCATCTGCATTTTGCTTGCTATCGCTGTAGCTCATGACTTGGAGCTAGAGCAATTAGATGTGAAAACCGCTTTCTTGCATGGAGACTTGGATGAGACCATCTACATGAAACAACCAGAAGGATTTGTTATAAATGGAAAAGAAAATTGGGTTTGCAAATTAAAGAAGTCATTATATGGACTTAAGCAGTCGCCTAGACAATGGTACAAGAGATTTGACTATTTTATGCTTTCACTTGGTTTTAATCATAGCATCAAAGACGCGTGTGTGTACTTCAAGCATTTAAAGAATGGTGGACGGGTGTACCTACTCTTGTACGTGGATGATATGTTGATTGCTTTCAAGGATAAAACTAAAATCGATAGTTTGAAGCTAAAGCTAAAAGCGGAATTCGAAATGAAAGACTTTGGAGAAGCAAAGAAAATTTTGGGTATGGAAATCCAAAGGGATAGAAAGTTAGGACTTTTGAGCCTCACTCAAAAGGAGTATATTCGAAAGGTGCGTGCTCAGTTTAGCATGGAAGGGGCAAAGGCAATCAACACACTCATGCCTTTGCATATATAGCTTTCTAATAAAGGCTCTCCGATCTCGGAAAAGGACAAAGCTTATATGATGAAAGTCCCATATACAAGTGCGGTTGGCAGCTTGATATATGTCATGGTCTGCACTAGGACTGACATTGCACAGGCTGTTGGATTGGTGCGTAAATTCATGGCGAATGTAGGAAAGACGCATTGGGAAGCACTGAAGTGTATCTTCAGACATTTTAGAGGAACTTCAAACCATGGACTTGTCCTTGGTGGCAGAGGAAGAGATTTCAGCTTGGTTGGATTTTGCGATTCCAAATATGCCGGTGATTGAGATAGAAGAAAGTCAGTCTCTGGATATGTATTCACTATTAGTGGGTCAACAGTAATCAGTTGGAGAGCGAGCTTGTAGACGATTATGGCTTTGTCTATTAGAGAGGCAGAGCTCGTAGCTACAGTTGAAGCAGCTATGGAGGTGCTTTATTTAAGGCAATTGTTGTGTGATTTGGGCTTCTCATACGAAGTAGTGAATGTGCATTGTGACAGTCCGAGTGTAGTTTACTTAGCTGCAAATCTGGCATTTAGCTCGAGGACGAAGCATATTGTGGTGAGAGAGTCGTTCCTTGTCTCGATGAGTAAAGAGAAGCTAGTTCGTCTTCAGAAAGTTCACACAAAGGAGAATGCAGCAGACATGTATACCAAGTCGTTACCTGTTGCTAAGTTCATGCATTGCTCGGACTTGATTCGCTTAATAAAGTGCTAGGTGCCATGAAGTGGCACGGGAGAAGAGTTGAGATGATTCATGTAGATGTTTATTTTCATGGTGGAGATTAATAGGTTCTACACGGACTGGGTACTTCGAATACTTTGTTGACGGACGGTGGCCTTGCCGGAGTTCATTGACAGAGTGTAATGGATGATGGCATTGCCGAAGCTCATTGTGTAAGTATTTAATGCTTGAAGCATAAAGGTGTAGATGAAGTTGGAAGACTTGTTTGGAATTCGGTATCAAGGTAGAGATTGTTAGAGATGATACCTGGAATTTGTGAAAAAGCGTCGTCATTGGAGAAGCGTCAATGAGGAAGGAGGAAACCCTAACCCTAGAAGTGGAAGCAAGCTCCAGAAAGAATTGCCTAACCACAATTTTGGTTCGGTGGAGCAGGAGCAGGAGCAGTGTAGGGTGGAGACCGAATGAGCTTGTAACGACCCGAAATTTTCAAACCCGAAAATTCCAAATAGTTATGAAAAGAAGAAAGAGATAGAAGAAGAAAAGAACAGAGACATTAACATCTCACATTCGCAGCGGATAAAATATAATAATAAATAATAACAGTTTACAAAAGAATACTATATCTGTCGATTACATTTAATATACATCAGAGATTCACATATATACAGTCACCGAATATTTACAATTATCATATCTCATATTAACAATAATATAAATACAGTGGAAATACACTATACGCTCTTGCCATCCGGCTAGCCTCCTGAGCTCCAGAACGTCCTTACCTGAAAATCTGTAATACTCGGTCTAACCCGAGCATTACATCAAAGTAACACCCGGGTCAGGCTGGAAACCAGCGTGAGTAATCTCAACTAACATGGAATACCAAGCAACAACTCATATAAAAATCCGGGTAACTCAAACTAATTTTACAAGTCCCAATTTGTTATAGACATAACTTATTTCCAAAATAAGCTTTCTAAGTGTCCAAAATTTAGATTTAATAATCCAATTCATTTAAATACAATCATTCCTACCTATCAATTTCTCATATCAATTATAAAAATTCGAAGTGGTTTCGGGTATTTCCCAAGTACCTGATCCCGGCCTCTTCGATTCTCATGTCATCCTAACCCAAGTTATACAAATGAAATACACGACATTTCATATCAGAGATATCAACTCAATCAACGCATCCAATACCATTCAATCACCCATAAGCAAAGCTTAATCACACAAATCAATTCAATTTATTCTAATTGAATTAAATTAATCCTGATTGAATTACTAATCTCATCCACTTAGATTTCTCCATTTAAACATTAATTGATTTCAAATCAATTAATTCATCATCCTATCATTTTCATCTTAATTAATCACCCTGGATTAATTATCCTTCAATTTTATTCAAGAATTTAACATTAATCCATTTCACGATGTTAATTATTTTTAACCAAAATCAATAAGAAATCTTTAATTACCTCATAAATTTAATTAACTATATTAATTTCATTTATCCTTAATTACTTATATTAATTAATTTCTTGTAAGTCACTGATTATGGATTAATTAATCTTAATTTATCAATCTTTGATTACATCTTTAATTACATAAATTAAGGATTTCCAATTATATTTTAATTTATCCTAATCAAATTTAATTACAATGGTTAAACCACCATATTATCTCAACGTGCAATTAACTATTGTTTATTTACTTTATTAGACAAATCAATTACTTGTTTTATAATAGAAGCTTAAAGGAATTCAAAGCCAGAATTATTTTTAAATTCGAATCAATTAACAATTACACGTAAACATTCAAGTTGTTAAAACATTTAATATTTAAAAACTTTATTTGTTAGATTTAACTTTGATATAGAACTCGTTTACAACTCTACTCTACGATTTTAACTTCAGTTTCTAAATATCATTTCATTTCTTTCCAGATCATTCTATTTTTATTTTATTTTTTTACTACAATTATTTCACTTTCAAAGTTCACCCTTATGCTCCTTACAAAAATCCAATTCATATATTTTGATAAGTCCGGGTACCAAAATATTCAGGCAACTCACAGCATTCATTATTCCAATTGCCAATAACAATCATTCCAATCTACCAATCATTCCAATATAATCTAGATATTCCTATACCATATAGCATATCAATTCAATTCAACCATTCAATCAATCATTTCAATTTGGCCGTATAAATTAAATAAAAACCTAGAAGCGTGAAATTTACTCACCTTTGTTTTATTTGCAATTCCATCCTATCCTGACTTGTATCTTCGCAATTATTGACCTTGTATAAACATTGGATGATTTTCATTAATATTAGAACCAAATCGAAAAATTAAATTTCCATTTGATAAATTAAATTTACTAGTGATTTTAATTTAATAGTTCTCATTTTAACAAATCATTTAATTTAAACAAATAATTAAATTAAGATAAAAATATGTATTTATATCTATATTACTATTTATCTTTACTGTAAGTTAACATCTTATCCATATATATATATATATATATATATTCATTTTTTCTTTCTTTTCAAGATTAATCAAAGGAAGATAATGTATACCTCACTACTATGATGCCTCCACCATGGCAGATCCCAAAATCAATCACCCCAACTTCGACGAACTCCCAAACCGAGCCGCCACCATTTCGACCAAAACCCTAAATCGCCTCCGCTCGCGACTTCCACTCGCGACTCCCCTTTGGAACCACTCACGCTGAGCCTAGTCTCCCTCCTCTCGCGCGCGCCATCCAGGCGTTGCCGCACCTTCCTAACCACGACCAACTCACACAGTGCCGACCCCCTTTAGCCCAGGTCACGCGTACGAAGAGAGCGCGAGTCGAAGACAACCTGTCGCGCGCACAGATGAGATTCAAATTCCCCTTCTTCGACTTCCCTTTGAATGCAAGGGCTTCGGCCATTTCAAAAAAAATTATTTTAATTTTTGTTTCGTGCGTTCGATTATGTTTTCTACAGATTAGGGAGGGGATGAATAAATATCGGTTAGGGATAGCTTCCCGTGCACGCTTGCTTATAATTAAATATTTGAAAATATCTCGATGCATAACGCGAAATCCCGTAACCCGAATTAAATATGCCGACAGACGTTCATAAGGTTTTACCGCGTTCCGAACACAATGGAACTTGTTTCGAAGGCTAATTTGTATGTGCGAGTTACGGAATTAAACGATCGATATTAAATTAAATCGATTAAAATAAATCTAAGCGTTTCGAGCTGCTAGGGTCAACCGACAACTCCGATTGCTACGAAAATTAAAATCCGATAATAACTAACTATTACGGATCTAATGGAACTGGTTTCGTCGAATTCCGAGACTGAGCCTCGGAAGGCTATTTTTAAATGTCAATTTGAACGATATGATTTCAAAACTAAGAAAATCACCTTTAAATTAAATTCCAACCATTCTATTATCTTCAGTATCATCATTACAAATTTTATAAGCCTTCAATTTTTTTGAAACAGGCTTAAAAATTTCAGGTTCAACAATTTACCCAATTTCAATTATTAAATTCAATATTTAAACAATATAATTCAATGATTTAACTATTAAGTAAATATTGATATCTGCAATTCAATTTAAAATTAACTTTTAAATATTCAAAATCAATTAATTATTCCAAATTTAAATTGTTAAAAATCCTGGGTCGTCACACTCCTCCCCCCTTAAAAGTATTTCGTCCTCGAAATTACTAGTTAGGAAGAATGGGCCAATACCCCTTTACCTTTTCTCCAAAACTCACAATTCAACGCCCTACCAACTATCTTTTATTAATGACTCACTATCACCTTAACTAACCTCCCAAAATCTTTTATAGTTTCATATACTACCCTTTCGTTCAATCATTAAATTTAAATTTAACCAACTTTTGAATTATCAAAATTTTTCTCAAAATTTTTCTAACTCTCTAAATTTTCGAATTTTTTTGCCAACGTCTCCTTTGCGCGGCTAGCTCGGTTAACTACAAAATGCCTCTATGGGCTCCCAAATTTCAAAAGAAGACAGAAAGCCAAGTGGCTAGATCAAAAACCCAATCCAATCCATACAGAAATTAAAATACATACCTTTTTGTTGGGAAATTCACATTTATCCTTTTGAATCAAATCCAATTTTCTTTTCCCCTTTTTAATACCTGCATATCTTACTTGACAATAATATCCAATCGTAACTTTTCAAAATCGTTGAATACATTTTCCTACATAAGTTCATATCTATTTCAAAATTAGTTCCCATTCCATATGAATTCAATTTGTGTTCACTTCTGAGTATTAAATTTTATCTTTCATTTATAACTGATTCATATTAGTTTCATCTATTAATTTACTTTAGTTTTCAATTTGAAATCGTTTTGTCATTAACCAAATTTTTTTTCTCAAAAATTTCAAAAATTTTCTAACTGCCAAAATTTTCAGAAAATTTTGGCAGAGTCTCCTTTGTACGGAGGAGCTTTTGCAATTTGACAAGGGATATAAATATGTATACATCGATCCACACGGTCGGAAAAAGAAAAAACAGTTCATATTTCCTATTTTTATTGCGTAGGCGTACCTTATTTAGAATTTTAAGCAAGCAGCTTATTTATTTAAGCAATTAGCGCAATCCAAACCAGCCAAACGGCCTTCAGGTACCTGTACTTACTCAATTTAAATATGTAAGTGCCATATATAGAGAATTTATTAGCATTCCACTTACTTTCAATAGCTAAACATATACATTACTAAACATCAAGTACCAAACACTTCCCATAAACAATTTATATGCTTTGAAGCTAATTCAATTTCTTTTCAACCAATTCATATGTCGTTTCATTTAAGTTTTAATGGTTCACAACTCAATTTCTGACATTCCATTGATTTATAATCCAAACAAGCTCATATTCACTTCAAATGATTCAGAAACAAATTTATTTAATCTCTATTAACTCATAGAATTTAATTACTTTGGTTTACGCCAAACAACAATTATTGATATGCAATCTCGACGATATTCGGTTAATAAAGTATATATTTTAGTTTATAACTATTTCAAATTAATTTCAACTCATTCTGAATTTAATTTAATTTCATTTCTAATTTATTGACCAACCATTTATTTAGCTCGACACATTCCATTCTTGTATACGTCTAACCATTCCCAAATTAATTCAATTCAAGCTTTTATTTAATGGGCCTTTACTCTTATTCGAAGCCAAGCTTACATAAATTTTAAAATTAAGTTAATTTACTTTAATTTATTCCAACATCAAATTTAAGTTTACTTTTATTTGGTTCTCATTTAAATTCAGTTAGCCCATCCCTTTTAAATTTTAATTTTAATTCACCTTCTCAATTTCCAAAATAATATCCAAGCACATACTTAACTCATTTATACTTTCAAATTAATATGCCACCGAACTTAAGTTCAGTCTGATAATCCAATTCCAATCACCACTTTGATTTAGTTTTTATTTAATCAGACTTCATCCATTTATTATTTAACTCAATTAACCCATTTTAAAATTTTCATTTACTTACTTAATTCATTTTCGAATTCATTTTATTAATACAAGGCCATTCTCAATTTATTTCTATTCACTTGGTTTTATTTTGCAACTCAAACCATTTCTATTATAACCACTTCTCTTATATCCAATTTACTTGCAAATTTCATTAAATATTATTCAAATCACACTTGAGTTTTATTTGTAATTCAAACCATCATATTTTTCAATCCAACTCTATTTTATTTTTATTTTACAATATCTCCTCTTATTTAATGCATTATCAAATCCAAGTCGAATTCTATCTACAATTCTAATTCATTTCCAAACTCCATTATTAATTTACAATCCATTTATTTACCAAAGTTAAATTTTATTAACATACTCAATCAAACAATTATTTAACCAATTAGCTTTCTTCCAATTTATAAATCAATATTCGATTTTAATTACAAAATCACTTCATTGAAATTCCAGTTTGGATTTCCGTTTTATTTCCCCAAAATTCCAACACCTTTATTTAAAAAATTTAGAAATGCTTTTAAATTCACATCATACTAATAAAATAGCTCTTTATAAAAATACTTTTTATAACTCGATGTCTCAACCAGTCCATCCTTGTTCTCATAGAAATTCAATCATACGTTGATTAGGCGTAGGACTGAAAATCTATAAGTACTTGGCAAACCCGTTTTCAACATCCAGTGAAAATACTTTTGAAAAATAATTTTATTGAAAATATAGAAAGCAGTTTTGGAAATAGAGGAAGTATCTTTGGTGAGAATGCTCTGGGAATCATCACCCCCATTCATGGTCACAGTTACATCCAGGGTTACGTTGTCATCGCAGCAAAAGTCCATGTAACTGCAGGCTCTCCGCGGCCTCTCGATTATGCCATGGATCCCACACAATAGATCACAGTTACATCCAGGGTTACGTTGCCGTCACAGCAAAAGTCCATGTAACTGCAGGCTCTCAACGGCCTCTGATTTTCGCTGTCGAAATGAAACATCTCCACTCCTACATAGGTCGCAGTCTGCCGATATAAAATCAAAAGCAGACTGTTGGCTCTCAACGGCACACACGACTTTCGCTATGTTATACCATAGGTCGCAGTCTACCGATATAAAATCAAACGCAAACTGTTGGCTCTCAGCGGCACACACGACTTTCGCTATGGTATACACTACTCATAATCCTCAGGAACTAGTTTTGTCCGGACTCCTCACAGGATCAACTTTAGAACCCCCCATTGGGGCTCAAGGCAGCACCACCCGGTGGCACTCCTGAGAAGTTCATTTCAAGGGAGCATCTTTTTCCCCAGAGCCATCATCAAAACACTTTATACTATACATATATAGTATTTTTCAAATCATACACCTAGTATGATATCATACAAAGCTCTTTACACAAAATTGATTATCCCAAAATCGATAATTCTCAAACCAGGCTTTCCAAATTTTAATATTGATTTTACCTAAAAATCAAAAGCCTTTCCACATTCAAAGGTTCCCAAAACCTTTTTCAAAATCCTCATAAGATCCTTATATATATATATTCAGATATATATAATTTTCCAAACTTTGGATCGTTCAAACTTATATAAAATTCCTTTATACTTCAAACACTTTCAAAAATCCTTTTCTTCCGGCAATAGATTCAACAAGGGAAGTTTCATTTTATAAAACAGAGATATTTACTTTGTTTACTCAAAATCAGATGTTCAAATTTGATTACTCCCTTTCAAAATCAATTCATTCGAATCCGTATGAAGTACACATATCATCCGTATGCTATACCAATCTGATCGCTCGCTCGATCACACAATTTCACTTCCGAACTAGTATTGTCCACCCGACTTCCTACTGCGGACACAGATCTGATTTCTTGATTAGAAACCGTCATTCTCCTTGCATAGCCATAACTATGATAGAGAATATCCAGAACCAATCAACAATCCACATCCACGTTCGCCGTTGAAAATCGAGTAAAAAATCCTAACTCGGATCGATATACTCTCTCGAAATTCTGTGCTCGAATCTGGATCAAATCACTATGTGAATGGAATAATATATGTACATCCTACGTATTTATTTTCATTGATTATTAGCCAAATCAATCCCATTTCTATTCTCATTCACTTGAATTTTCATTCAATTAGTTACAATTGTCTCAATTCCATTGAATTATCACTTCAATTCTTATCTCAGTTGGGTATTTAATCAATAACAGTTTGAACTCCGACCAGTTTATATAAAAAAATATAGCTTGAAAATTTTAAAAATAGATAAGTAGTTGAAAAATAATTATTAGTTTGCAAAATAGCTACAAAATAGTTAACTAATTGTAAAATGGTTGAAAATAGTTAAATAGTTTCAGAATTTTTTTTAAATAATTGCCAAATAGTTGTAAATAGAAATTAGTTTGTGAAATAGTTAAAAAAAAAAAAATTTGTTTAGAAAACAGTTTCAAAATGGTTAAATAGCTCCAAAACTAATTATAAAACAAGTATAAAATAATTTGGCTTTAAGAAAGAAAGATTGTATATTTAATGGCTTAGAAAAATAAGTTTATATCAAAACAATTTATATTGAAAATAGTCGAGGGTCAAACTGTTCACTTCCCCAACACTTCAACTTAAATTTCCACTTCCATTTAATTGACTCAATTCTAACTTGAATAACTTCAATTTCTATTAAAATTTATTTAAACCCAATTCAAGTTGAATCAACCTTGATTCCGTTCCCAATTTTAAATCAAATTCCATTTGATTTTAATCCTGCTCAACTTTAATTATTATTTCAAATTATTCCAATCACTCTGAATTATTATCAATTAAACCCATTTCAAATTCAAATCATTTCAATATAATCCAATTCAATTTCCCATTTAAATTCTTGAACTTATACATCTACAATCACCAATCCAATTAATTCAAACCAAATTAAATTTTAAACTAATTCAATTTCAATCTTAATTTAAACCACCTCGAATTATATAAATTCGAGTTAAATTCTCAAAGGTTAGTTTAACTTTTTAAACCAAATTAACTTTTATTCAAAGTTTTTAATCAATTTAAATTTCTGGGTCCAATTCTCAAAATTCCATTTTAAATTATCTTTACTTATGTATTTCAAGTTTCAAATAAGAATTCAACACAAATTTTATTGTAAAATTTTAATTTATTACTAAATTTTTATCTTCCTGTTTGAAGCCAGTGCTTAACAATTTTATTTTACAATTCAATTATTCAAATTTATTTTATTTATACAATACCATTCTCAATTTAAAGATTTTTATTAACCATAGTATGATATCATCCAATTTATTTTAAAACGCCCATCCATTTTCAATTTTTAAATCTCAAACCCATTTTGAGATCACACAAATTCCCAATTCAAATCAATCATTTAACTTTCCAAATTAAATTCCAATTTACTTAATCCAATCAACCTTACTCAATTTGAATTCCTGCTTCAAACTTCAAAATTCTTTCCCTCTTATAAGTTCAAAACTTATATCTCTTTGGGTTTTTACATCACCCTTCAGGGAAGAAAAAAATCAAAACTCAACCTCTTAGAGTTTATTTCAAATTATCTTTGATATCATGTATATCCATACATATATACATATTTATTTCTTGGCCCTCCCAGCCATGTTTTAAAATTCTAAACCACACTTTGTTTTAAATCCAAATCAAATTTCAAACAACCCATTGTTTTCAACAAGTCCCAGTTATCCAAATAATACTTATTTATTATTTTTCATTACTTTGAAACAAAATTCCGAATTCTGGGACCAGATTTAGAATTTCATTTTCAATCCATTAAATTTTAATTTGGTTGTATTTCTATTTCTACTTAATTTAATTCCAATTCCAGACTTCAGTTTGGTTGTATTATATTACTTCTTAATTTTAATTTCAATAATTAACAACTAATCACCTTAATATTTATTAGAAGGAAATATTGCTTTATATATCAAAATATATCATTTAAAATCTTTATATAAGAAAATAACAAGTACGCGCTCATATATACATACATACATACATACATACATACACACATACACACACACACACACACACACACACACATATATATATATACACTTAACCCATTTTAGAGTACTACAGACTCTATTTAATGAGTAACTCCCACCAGAGCCAAGGTTCACGCTTAACCTTTCGGCTTTGATACCAAATGTAACGACCCGAAATTTTCAAACCCGAAAATTCCAGATAGTTATGAAAAAAAGAAAGAGATAGAAGAAGAAAAGAACAGAAACATTAACATCTCACATTCACAGCGGATAAAAATAATAAATAATAACAGTTTACAAAAGAATACTATATCTGTCGATTACATTTAATATACATCATAGATTCACATATATACAGTCACTGAATATTTACAATTATCATATCTCATATTAACAATAATATAAATACAACGGAAATACACTATACGCTCTTGCCATCTGGCTCGTCTCCTGAGCTCCAGAACGTCCTTACCTGAAAATCTATAATACTCGGTCTGACCCGAGCATTACATCAAAGTAACACCCGGGTCAGGCTGGAAACCAGCGTGAGTAATCTCAACTAACATGGAATACCAAGCAACAACTCATATAAAAACCCGGGTAACTCAAACTAATTTTACAAGTCCCAATTTGTTATAGACATAACTTGTTTCCAAAATAAGCTTTCTAAGTGTCCAAAATTTAGATTTAATAATCCAATTCATTTAAATACAATCATTCCTACCTATCAATTTGTCATATCAATTATAAAAATTCAAAGTGGTTTCGGGTATTTCCCAAATACCCGATCCCCGCCTCTTCGATTCTCATGTCATCCTAACCCAAGTTATACAAATGAAATGCACGACATTTCATATCAGAGATATCAACTCAATCAACGCATCCAATACCATTCAATCACCCATAAGCAAAGCTTAATCACACAAATCAATTCAATTTATTCTAATTGAATTGAATTAATCCTGATTGAATTACTAATCTCATCCACTTAGATTTCTCTATTTAAACATTAATTGATTTCAAATCAATTAATTCATCATCCTATCATTTTCATCTTAATTAATCACCCTGGATTAATTATCCTTCAATTTTATTCAAGAATTTAACATTAATCCATTTCACGATGTTAATTATTTTTAACCAAAATCAATAAGAAATCTTTGATTACCTCATAAATTTAATTAACTATATTAATTTCATTTATCCTTAATTACTTATATTAATTAATTTCTCGTAAGTCATTGATTACGGATTAATTAATCTTAATTTATCAATCTTTGATTACATCTTTAATTACATAAATTAAGGATTTCCAATTATATTTTAATTTATCCTAATCAAATTTAATTATAATGGTTAAACCACTATATTAATCATTCTCGATAAATCTCAACGTGCAATTAACTATTGTTTATTTACTTTATTAGACAAATCAATTACTCGTTTTATAATAGAAGCTTAAAGGAATTCAAAGCCAAATTTATTTTTAAATTCGAATCAATTAACAATTACATGTAAACATTCAAGTTGTTAAAACATTTAATATTTAAAAACTTTATTTGTTAGATTTAACTTTGATATAGAACTCGTTTACAACTCTACTCTACAATTTTAACTTCAGTTTCCAAATATCATTTCATTTCTTTCCAGATCATTCTATTTTTATTTTATTTTTTTCCTATAATTATTTCACTTTCAAAGTTCACCCTTATGTTCCTTACAAAAATCCAATTCATATATTTTGATAACTCAGGGTACCGAAATATTCAGGCAACTCACAACATTCATTATTCCAATTGCCAATAACAATCATTCCAATCTACCAATCATTCCAATATAATCTAGATATTCCTATACCATATAGCATATCAATTCAATTCAACCATTCAATCAATCATTTCAATTTGGCCATACAAATTAAATAAGAACCCAGAAGAGTGAGATTTATTCACCTTTGTTTTATTTGCAGTTCCATCCTATCCTGACTTGTTTCTTTACAATTATTGACCTTGTATAAACATTGGATGATTTTCATTAATATTCGAACCAAATCGAAAAATTAAATTTCCATTTGATAAATTTAATTTACTAGTGATTTTAATTTAATAGTTCTCATTTTAACAAATCATTTAATTTAAAAAAATAATTAAATTTAAACTAATAAGATAAAAATATGTATTTATATCTATATTACTATTTATCTTTACTGTAAGTTAACATCTTATCCATATATATATATATATATATATATATATATATATTCATTTTTTCTTTCGTTTCAAGATTAATCAAATGAAGATAACGTATACCTCACTGCTATGATGCCTCCACCATCACAGATCCCAAAATCAATCACCCCGACTTCGACAAACTCCCAAACCGAGCCACCACCATTTCGACCAAAACCCTAAATCGCCTCCACTCGCGACTCCCCTTTGGATCCACTCACGCCGAGCCTAGCCTCCCTCCTCCTCTCGCGCGCGCCATCCAGGCATTGCCGCACCTTCCTAACCACGACCAACTCACACGGTGCCGACCCCCTTCAGCCCAGGTCGCGCGTACGAAGAGAGCGCGAGTCGAAGACAACCTGTCGCGCGCACACATGAGATTCAAATTCCCCCTTCTTCGACTTCCCTTTGAATGCAAGGGCTTCGGCCGTTTCAAAAAACTTAATTTTAATTTTTGTTTCGTGCGTTCAATTATGTTTTCTGTAGATTAGGGAGGGGATGAATAAATATCGGTTAGGGATAGCTTCCCGTGCACGCTTGCTTATAATTAAATATTTGAAAATATCTCGATGCATAACGCGAAATCACGAAACCCGAATCAAACAGCCGACAGACGTTCATAAGGTTTTACCCACGTTCCGAACACAATGGAACATGTTTCGGAGGCTAATTTGAACGTATGTGCGAGTTACGGAATTAAACGATCGATATTAAATTAAATCGATTAAAATAAATCTAAGCGTTTCGGGCTGCCAGGGTCAAACGACAACTCCGATTGCTACGAAAATTAAAATCCGATAATAACTAACTATTACGGATTCAATGGAACTGGTTTCGCCGAATTCCGAGACTGTGCCTCGAAAGGCTATTTTTAAATGTCAATTTGAACGATATGATTTCAAAACTGAGAAAATTACCTTTAAATTAAATTCCAACCATTCTATTATCTTCAGTATCATCATTATAAATTTAAGAAGCCTTCAAATTATTTTAAACAGGCTTAAAAATTTCAGGTTCAACAATTTACCTAATTTCAATTATAAATTCAATATTTAAACAATATAATTCAATGATTTAATTACCAAGTAAATAATGATATCTGCAATTCAATTTAAAATTAACTTTTAAATATTCAAAATCAATTAATTATTCCAAATTTAAATTGTTAAAAATCCCGGGTCGCCACAGAGCTATTTCGATCTGTGGTGTTTCATTCGACGTTAAGGAGGATCAGATGAAATATCACGTTCGATGGTGGTGACTTCATTCGGGCTGTGAAGATGCAGTGTGTTTTGCTGAACCAAATTTCGAGGCGGTGAAGCTAATATGTCGGTCCAGATTCAAGAAGTTGACCGAACCAAATAGAGCGATGTGCCACTCCAAATATCTCGATGGGTGGTTTGAGGGTGCCAAACCAAATTGATATAGGTTTTGCCGAACCATATGATGTCAAATCAAGTTAAGGCCGAACCAAATATTTGGTTCGATATAGAACCATGCCGGTCTGGATCTTAAGTGTTATTTGCCAAACAAATGCTATTGTGCTTTTTGCCGGACCAAATGTGTCGAACTAAACCACAGGGCTGCTATATAGCAGCTAACCCTCCTTATATCTTCACCCTATAAATAATGGAGTTTGTGAATAGCATGACAGCCATCCTAAAGAGCTAAAACTCTATAAAATTCTGTCTGTATTGTTAATTCTTCTTATATATACCCTCCAAAAGTGAAGCAGTCTTGTAACTCTAATCTTTTAGTGATTAGTAAAATCTCTTCTCCCCATGTGGACGTACACGGCCTCATAGTGGTGGAACCACTATAAATACTTGTGTTATTTATTCTATTTTTTTGCAGTGCATTGATTTGTGAATGTCTATTCTGGTGTTTATTTCTATTTGTTTCTTCTCACTAGAATCACGATCTAGTTGTTTTCTGCTACGTTGGGTTTTTTATTCCCATAGACTGATCATCTGAAGGGATTTTCCCCAACAGTCTGGTATCGGAGCTGCAAGGTTGATTGAGGAGTGTTAGATGCTATGACAGGAGATAAAACGACTCCAGTTGTTACAAGACCCTAACTAGAGGGATGTATATAGCGTTAGGATCACGGTTGGCAATTGAGAAATGGAATGTGGATAAAGACTTCAAGAAGTAGCAATAGAGGATGAATGCTATACTAATAAGGAATGAAGTCCATCCAGTATTGTTCGCCCCTGAGGAATTAACGGCTGACATTTTAGTCGCGGAAAGGAAGGAGCTGGAGAAATAGGCGTTTGCTACTTTACAACTAGCTATGGGAGAGAATGTTATCTCGGAGATTGGCAGTAAGACCACTGCTAAGGGCATTTGGACCAAGCTAGAAAATCTCTACTTGAAGAAATTTCTGACTAACCGTCTGATATTGCTGAAGAAATTTTTCACCACGCGGATGAGAGATGGTACTTCAGTGAAGGAACATCTTAATTTCTTTAATGATCTCGAGATGAGGATGAAGACTATTGACTTGAATATGGACGAGGAGCAAATGGTAATGATTCTTTCGTGTTCTCTTCCGGAGCGATATACAGGTTTTGCGGACATCCTTATCTTTGCTAGAGACACATTGATAGTGGAAGATGTGAAGTCAGGCCTTCTATCTGAGGGATTGAGAGATCAGATGAAGGAAATACATGAAGGAAGTAGAGGTGGAAGTAGTAGCCATGACCTATTTGCTGAAACAGGCCAGAACAATTGGCACTCTAGAGGGCATTCCTGTAGGATCGATTTCACCCTAGAGGGGGGGTGAATAGGGTGATAGTGTTAATTATAAAAATTAATCGCGGAAGCTTATAAAATATTCAATTCAGATCACAGAATAGCAGCACAGATATCGCAGAATATAAATAACAGAAAAAAAACAGAACAACACAGAAATTTACCCAGCTTCGGCAAAACCCTGCCTACGTGCTGCCCCCAAGGTTTCTACTAGAAATTAGATAGTCCCTCGCTTACACACGTAAACTCGCTATACCCGCTATTGACTAATCTAACTCTACGCTCAAAACCTTGCCACAACTCAGCCACTGAGTTGCGAATTCTCAAGCTATGCCACGTAGCTTGTCCCCTAGTCACATGACTAGAAATTTAAACGATTTAAAAAGAAAATACAAATTAAAAACAATTTAAATTAAAATAACCCTAATTTAAAATACTATAACCCTTAAAAATAAAAAAAGGCTGGCCCTCTTTGTAATTTATCTTGACAGTCTCCTTTTATTTCTGCGGCCCAATTCTTTTGTGAGATAATGGCGGCTCCGTGTTCGATCAAAATTAGGGCTTGTTTCTGAAGTTGCCGACCTTTGATTTCTCAATCGAAAATGATTTTGTTGCTTTCGTCGATTGCTTGGCTCTTTGAATTGTCTTCGGCTTCTTCAATTTGGTCGAGTTAATTGTCAAAAGCAGTATGCAATTGTTCCTTTTTCGATGTTGATTTTTGCTCGACCTTTGATTCGAGTTATTGATATTTCTCTGTTGTTACTTGAACTCGAATCTTGCCATTGCCGATGAAGATTTGTGGGTTTTATAGGAGTCAATTTCCTGAATTCTCGTTCCTCTGATTTTTTCAATTTTATGCTATCGGCCATCTGATATTTGTTGAACGATGATGATTTATTTGACTTTGTAAATTTCGTATTATCGTTGCTTGGCTCTCACGACTTTGAATCTGAACTGTTTGTTTTACAATTACGTCTCTGACTTGTTCAACATTTACTTTGGTACGAACTTGATACTGATACTTGAACGATTGGTGATTTTTCTGCTGTGTTGCCAAATTGATGCCTCTGTTTGCTTAGACTTCACTGCATAGCATATTTGTGCATATTAAAATGTTGCATCGTACTCTGACCTTGTTGCCTCTGTTCATTTGCCGGTTAGCTTGCATCTGCTTGCTGTTGTTTGGATTGGCTTGTGTACTTTACTGCTATATATGCATTGTGCTTCGAATTGTGTAGTTGGTTCATCATGCAGTCTGTATTGAACTTTGAGTTGTAATCTCGAGCTCTGTCTTCATGTAGCTTGCTATGTGTATTCATGTGCTTGCTGTGTATTGCATTGATGATTTTGGTTACTCTGTTGCTTCATTATGTATACCCTTGATAATCATATGCCACTGCATCACCACTGTTGCAAGTGTTCTTGTTGAGCCATTGTTTTGCTGCCTTCATGTACATGTCGAACTAATCGGTTGCATCTGTGGTTTGTATATGTGTAGTTGTTATTGCCAGTTGCCTCTAGTTTTGTACATGCATTATCCTTCTGGAGCTTGTATAATTTGAACCTGGTTTGGATTTTTGCATCTAGCATGCTTCTGGTTTGAGTGTGCTTGCATCTTTGTAGTTAGTCTTCATTTGGGTTTGTTCATGTTGCATCAACTTGTTTTGTACTTATGCACTTCTGTTTGCTGTCATATTGGCTTGTGACATTCATGTTGCAACTGGTTTACTGTCTTTTTTATATTAGACTAGTCGACACTTGATTCTTGAGTTTTTGGCCATTTGCACCTGTGTTGAATCCAGTTTCACAGCTCGGGTTTGACCTTGTGCTGAAGTTGAAATTTTATTTATGTTGCACGTGAGTTGAACCCGGCTTTTCATTTGGGTTTGACATGTGCTCACTTGTCCCTATAGCATTATCAAGTGTATATATCGGTGTGCACGGCCTTGTGGCATATACAGTGATACACTGTGTATGTCACAAGTTGTTCGTGTATGATGGATTCAAATTTAAATGATGACGAACAATCCAAATAACTGAGGCAAATATTATTTTCAAAATTCACATTTTATTTTATATTGCAAAAATATTTCTTTTTCAATTTTACTGCGTTAGTGAATATTTTTGCAGATTGCTCAGATGTTGGATTCAAACTGGAATGAAGTTGAAGATAAATACGAGTGTGAGTGATATGTAGTGAGGTCAACTGTAAATGTAAAATTATGATGTAATTGAATTTGTATCAAAGTTGTATAGTGAATAGTGAGAGCTTGAATTTGTACTATTCAAAATTGTAATAAATATTTGTTTGAATAAAATATTCGTTTGAATTCAAATTCAGTGTTATTTATTTTATTCAGCAAATATTTATTTAATCTATGAAAAAATAGTATATTAACAAATACATTTAAACGAATGTATATATGCTTATTATCATCAAACAAAAATCATATAAACGCATATTCAACAGTTCCAAGTCCAGGAAGCCCGGTAATGGCAGGAGAAGAAAGTCTAAGGACGGAAAGTGCTTTATCTACAAGGAACATGGCCATTGGAAAAAATATTATCCAGATTTGAAGAAGAAGAAGACGGATCTTCATCATTTGCGGTAAAGAAGTCTGTATCTGACGACGTGTTGTCTGCAGTAGTGTTGGATGTCTTAGACCATTGGGTGCTAGACTCGGAGTCGTCTTTCCATATGACGCCTAATAAGGATTACTTCAGTTCTTTTGTTGGACAAGAGAGAAGCTCTATTCATATGGGTAATGATGCTAGCTGTAGAGCAATGGGTGAAGGTACAATGAGGATCAGAATGTTTGATGGAGTGATATGCAATTTGACAGGTGTTTGGTATGTTTTAGGTCTTCAGTAGTCTAAATTTCTTTAGGACAATTGGCATCTTTGAAATGTAAGGTAACTATCGAGAAGGATAGTCTGAAGGTTTCGAGAGGTGCACTAGTTCTTATCAAAAGAGATGTGTTCTAAAATCTTTATTTGCTGAAAGGAACCACGGTTCTTAGAGAGTCGTGTGTTGGAGTAGATAGTTCTCATGCGTTGGATGCCTCAAAGCTTTGACATCTTAGGTTGAGTAAAATTTCAGAGAATGGCTTAAAGTTACTTTAGAGACGAAAGATGATCAAAGGAGAACGTTTTGACAAGATGGACTTTTGCCAGGAGTGTGTGTTAGGCAAGCAAACTAAAGCATCTTCTGGTGTTGGACTCCATAGATCGAGGCGAGTACTTGAGTACGTGCATACAGATGTTTGAGGATAGGTTGCTACTCTTTCTCTTGGAGGAGAAAAATATTTTATCTCTTTCATTGATGACTTTTCTCGAAAAATATGGGTGTATATGATAAAGGCCCAATCAAAAAGTTTTGAGAAGTTCAAAGACTGGAAAGCGCTTGTTGAGACCAATCTAGTTCAAGTTGAAGGTGCTGAGATATGATAATGGATGTGAATTTGTCTCTAGGGAGTTCCTTGACTTTTGCAGACAGTATGGCATTCAGAGACATTTTACTACACTCGGAGATCTGCAATCCAATGAGGTTGCATAAAGGATGAACATTACTCTACTTGAGAAGACTCGTTGCTTGAGATTGACGGCGGGCTTGTCTAGAGGCTTTTGGGCTGAGACATTATCAACTGCGGCGCATATTATAGATTGAATTCCGTGCTTAGCCATTGATGGGAAGATTCCAGAGAAGAATTGGAGAGGTAAGAATTTTAGATTTTAAAATTTCTATTCAATCAAATTAAACCAAGAATTGAAAGTGTTGTTATCTACAAAAAATTGCAAAAACTAGCTACTACAAAAGCGAACGAAAACTATGAGATGAAAAGACAATTTAGAGATAAATCCACTTTCATGATCATATAAATCAACACAACATGAAATTACGATCTCTTTTTTTTTGTCATTAGTGTATGTAATTGATGTATTTATCATAAGTATGAAATATTTGTTCTATTAATTAGCCCAATATAAACTATCACACTATAACATATCCATTAAACCACTTCTTAACTCTCATGAAAATGACAATGAAATTAAAAAAAAAATCTATTTTAAGCATGCTTATTTACTATTGAATTAGTAACATAAGCCATCAAATTTTGATTCTAAATCCACTTCCATTACGAAAATCAATTAATTAGATAATGATGTAAATTATGTTTATTTGATTAAGAATAGCCTATATGTGATTAACATCATAGAATATCAAATTCATTAATAAACTTACATAAACATGCAACTTTTCATTAAACACAAAAGGAGAACATAAATTATCAAAATTTTGAATCTACATGATAAGAGAGCTTCATTACCCCTTAATTGAAGGGGTTTAACCTCTCATATTTGTTATCGCTTCAACAAATGTAGCTTGCAACATGAAACAAAAACAAGAAGAAAATGAAAGCTAATTAAAAAGAGAGCTAATTAAAATGAAATAAAAGTTAATTTACTTGCATAAGAAATAAAACTAAGGTATTAACATAAGAGCAAAGAGTGCATGTAATTAGAAAAGAGCATGAATTAAAATTTTAATATAAGAAAATTACCTAAAAGAAAATGGCTAAATAGCCATGAAAAAGAAAAGAGAATTTTTTTTATTTTTGAGCCTAAAACTAAACTAACTAAATAGGAGGCTAAGAGCTTCATTACATGAACATATGAGATATTTATACAAGTTTTGAAATCCTAATACTATTTTTGGGAACTACCCAAATTACCCTTGAGGAAGTATGGCCCACAAGTTATCATTAGCATAAATTTATCCTCCGTTAAGTTGTGCATGTAACTTTAATGGCCATTTAATATGTGAAATAGCTCATAATTGTACATCATGGCAAGTGGGTAGGTGTGGTCCTCCATGATTTCATGAAATGATTTAATTCCATCTTCATATGCTTGTCTTCTCTTGTGCATGCATATTTTCCATGAAGCCTTCATCATATTTCCATTCGAATTCCTACAAATAAAAATAAAATTTGCAAATAAATATTCTTAAAATTAATATATGCACAAAAATGACCATTTTGCCTCTATATGAAGATGAATAAATGATGATTTGAAAATAATTTGAATTTTGGTTAAAACGCCATATATGCTCATTTATTTAATTAAATTCGATTACATACGAAAATAAAAATATGAACATTTACGTGCACATCAAATACCCCCACACTTATCTTTTTATTCTTTCTCGAAAAAACAAAAACTAAGATAAATCTGTTTTCGTAGGGAGCACGATTGCATTGAGCGTATGCAACAAACCGTTAAACCTCTAGGTGTTCCTAGTAGGATGAACGTTGTCTCGTGAGGGTTTTCAATGGATACTATCCACAAAATTCAAATGCGAACTGTAATATTACTAAATGCAAGATTTATTTACAAGGAGATGAATGCAAGCTTTTGAAAATATTTACAAATGAAGAATTTACTTGTCAATTGACACGAATAAGTTAAATATAAGCTCTGGTCATTATCAAGAAATTTTAGTCATTTTACTTGTAACGACCCAAAATTTTCGATCCTGAAAATTCGACACTAATACATTCACTGTAGAATTGCTGAGCGTACGAATGCCGTAAATTCCATATTGTTAGGGTAATAAGAAAGAGGTAGAAGAAGGAACAGAAAACAATATACAGAATCTCACATTTGCAACGGATTAAAATATAATATCAAATAATAGCATTTATACAAAGAAAGCTATAACTGTCACTTTACATACAATACATCAGAGTACAATCATTCACAATTTAATTAGACAGTTGTAACAACTTGTCCCCAAAAAAATCAGAACAAAATCTAATACACAACGGAATATACTCCATACATTCCTGCTATCAAGCTAGCCTCCTGAGCTCCAAAATGTCCTAACATGAAAATATATAATACTCGGTCTGACCCGAGCATTACAATAAAGTAACACCCGGGTTAGGCTGGAAACCAACGTGAGTAAACCCATATAAGATGAAATACTAAGTTTTAAAACATAATTGAGAACCCAGGGTAACTCGCACCTCACTACGAGTTCTTAACTTGTTTTTGTCATTCACTTATTACCAAACAATATTTAAAACTGATACATAGTTCAAATGGTCATGTTACTTAAATTATTCCCTTCCAGCCTATTTGATTCTAAAATCCAATCCATAAAGAATTACTGAAGATTACTAATTGAAGTGGTTTCGGATATTTGCTGATACCCGACCCCGGTCTCTTCGAATTCAATGTCATTTCTTAAGTCAAGTTGTTTAAGTGGATACGATACAATTTTAAATACATGATGTCATATTTACACAGCTATTCATCACATATAGAAATCCACATTATCACAATTCAATATGTCATATCACAGATCATCTCAACTTATTAGATTAGAGGTATTAATAAATCTAAATTATTCAATAAAATTTAATCATTCATAAGTAAGTTTAATTTATCACCATTTTTAATTAATTAAATTTAATCACCAAGTGAATTAAACTAATTACTTTTAGATCCTGCTTAATTAACATTAATTAATTATAAACCATTCATTATTATTTTAATCATCCTTTAATTATTCACAATAATTAATTACCCTTTTATTTATGTAATTAACCCCATTAATTAATTAATCACATTAAGTAATTGCCTTTTTTATTACATTAAGTAATTATCCTTTAATTAATTTCATTAATTGATTATCCTTTATTTACATAAGTACTTATCCTTAAGTTAATTACATTAAGTACTTATCCTTTAATTACATTAATTAATTATCCTATGATTACTTAAGTTAATTAATTAACTCTTAATTTCTTAAGTCCTTAATTAATCTAAGATAAACCATTATCTTAATTAAGTACTTAATTACATCATTAAATCACATTCAAAACATTAGAGATTTAATTAAACAATTAACCAAACACACTTTTAAACAAAACAATTTAAAACATTTAACTTTAACATTTAAAACCTTGACACTTGTTTTAAAAATAATAAATTTGTTTAATAAATTAACTTGGAACTTGGTTTAATAAATCTTCTTGAAAACTTGTACATCTCTTTTTGCTTTGAAAACTTAGTCTTATTTTCATATGCTTATTAAAACTGGTTAACAAAATTTCTCTTAAACTTGTGTTTGCTTTTGCTTTAAAACCTTTGGTTAAAAAACATTCTAAAATTGCCGGGCCTAAACCTCACTTTCCCAAGCAACAACCCGATCTAACTTCCATTCGTAAAAACTCAAGTTCGACTATGAGTAAAACCTCGTCTTCCCCGAAGCCCCAAAAACCACAGCAAAATAGACACACGGGATATCTTGTGCATGTGCATAGACGATCGACTCCCTTTCGACCGACGGTACGTTCACCCACACATCGCCGATGACCCTCTCTCTTGATCCGACCACCCAGAAACCCGATATCACCAACCAAATCGAATTCAACATTTCAGCCATACCTGGAACAACAACGCTGTCACTAGAACATCACGCTCCATCCATCTCCCATCATCTGAAATCCTGCCACCGCATCCAGATCCTCGTAAAAGACCTATGCTGCCTTTCCCCCACCTCCGATCGAGTTCGATGCGATGACGAGGCCGTATTAGCCTCGAATTCAATATCTTAAATATATTTTGGAATTAAATATATTATATTTGATTTTATTTAAAAATATAATTGGCTTTTATTTTATTTTCATTAAAGAGATTTTTATTAAGAAAGGTATTTATAAATTAGGAAATTTAATACTAAAGCTTTTAAATCATTTTAAAATAATTGAAAATTTTCCTAATTACAAGTGTTAAGTATGAAAGCTTTTAATAACAAGCGTAAGTGGATTAACTAGCCAAATGACAAATGTTAATTTTTTTTACAAGTGTCACTTTTTAATTTTTCTTTTATTCAAAATTTAGCCTATAAATTCATCTCATTTCCCCTCTTCTAATTCTTTTATCAGTTAAATTTCAAAAGCAAGTAAACTCAAGAAACAAAACCTGTAAACATTTCTCAAAAAATATCAAAATAAAACCAAATAAAAAACAACAGCCGTTCAAAAATCTTCAACCTGGAAATAAATAAAGTCAAAACAAATCAAAGCCTAGAACAAGGATCAGATCTGCTAGCACCAATATGCAGTTTCAAGAATTCCACCTGATTCAAAATTTTCAGTTTCAAGTGCAAGAGTAGCTTCCAGTTTAAAACATTTTCTCTGTTCTTTGTTTTCAAAACTGGTGAGTAAACCTCTTTCTTTAAAAAACAATTTTTAATCGATGTTTATATTAATGATTGGGATCAATCTGTATAGAAAATGTTGTAGTATGTTTTTCATGGTTGTTCTTTTATCTGGAAAATATTTTATGCTGCTCTATTCATATGAGAATTTGACTGTGTGTATATATCTTTGTTCCTATTTTGATCACAGTCCAAATAACAATCAAAAATTTCCTCTCTCTCAATTGAAACCATATTAGCATTTGATTTCTGCAGGGCAAACAATTGAAACAAAGAAACATCATTTATAAAAATGATTTCTAGTTTAATGGTTGGGTATTTATTTCAAAAATAATATCTTACGGTAAAAAGTTTTTCAATCAGAAAAATCAAACAAGCTAATTTCGATTTTTGATTATAGGATCAGATTTGTAATGCTAATTGATGAATTTAGGTGTTATAATCAAAAATTTTAGTTTGGGAATTGTTGAGATATTAAGAGTTGATCAGTTCTCTTTTCTTCGTCAAATACCGATGATCGGAACGGTGGATGGCATAAAGTTCCTTGTCGAATGTAGCTTGAGAGTGGGCCATCACGGGAAAATTGGTGAAGTAGGTTATCGTTGGCCGTAGGGGCCGGAGTATGGTGAAGAAGGGTTTTCGTCGACTTAGATAGTCGATGGTTTTTCGAGGGAAATGCGTTGCCATGGGGGAACCAGACCTGATCGCGAGGTGGGGAATCGGTGCTGGACGTCGAGGCAACTCTGTGGTGAGGTCGGAGAGGTTCAACAGGGTTGGGATTGTCGGCGATTTGAGAAATTCCGATGATGGTGGGTTCTAGGCTTTGGCCATTTAGCTCGATTTCATTTTGCTTTCGAATTTTGGATTTCTGGATTGGCGTGTCGACTGTCGAGGTCGATGGTAGTTTGTTAAAGGCTGAAAAGATGGTCGGAGGGTACTGGAATCACCGTGCATGTGCACGGTGCAATTCGTGTATCTGGGTTTTGACGAAGCTTTGGGGAAGAAGCTGTTAGTCGGGTCGAACTTGATTTTTTGCGTGGGTTTTCATGAAGTTGAGGGATGGGAGAGATTCAGATGAGTTACTCGTGGGTTGCTCGGGAAATTTTGTTAAACGGCTAGGGTTGGATTTTTATAGTTAATGGTTTCAAAGTTTTTAAAGGTGAATTAAGACCATGTTTAAAAAAAACAAAGCAAGTTCACATTAAACAAGTTGAAAAGGTTTTCAAAGCTTTTAAATATCAAAAATAAATGTTTAAAATTATTTTGGGTTTTAAGGTAAATTATATTTTCAAATATATAATTGATTTATAAATGGTTCCTAATGAAGTTTAATGATGGAAATAAGTATTCAATATAATAAAGAATTTATTTTTAATTAGAAAGGTTGAGAATTATTAAGAGTAATTAATTAGTAAAATAAATCATAGGTTAATTAATTTGTTTAATTAAGGATAATTACTGATTGAAGTAATTAGTGGATAGTTAATGAATGTAATTAAGGGATGAATCATTAACTTGTGATTAAGTGATGATCAATTGATTAAATAATTAATTAATTTAAGTTAGTTAATTATTTTAATTAATTAAAGAATCACTTATGCATTAATTAAGTATAATTACTTAGTAAAGTAATTAATGGATAATTACTGAGTGTAAATTAATTGATGGTTAATTACCGAATGTAATTAACTTAGGAAATAATTAGTTAATGGAAAATAATTAAAGAAAATTACTTAATGGAAGTAATTAAGGATTAATTACTTAGTGTAATTAATTAGAGGATTGATTAATTAAGGATCAATTAAGGGAATTTATTAAGGATCGATTAATTAATGAGTGTTATTAATTAAAGGATAATTAATCAATGTAAGTGATCATAAGATAATTAATTCGAGTAATTAATTAAGGATCAATGTAGTTAATATATATGGGTAAAGGTTAATTAATTTCTGTAATTAATTAAGAGTTAATTACTTATTGTAATTAAAGGATAATTAGTCAAAGGTGATTAAATAAGATGGACAATTAAAAGATGATTAAGTAATTGGTTTAAAATTAATTTATGTTAAATAAAGGCAATCTAAGTGATTAAAGATTAATAATTAATTTAATTATAGATAAATTAAATTAATTTTGGAAGTGATCAATTTTGCTTATGATGATTGAATGATGTTAAATGCCGTGAATTGGTTAATATCTCTGATATGAAATGTTTTGTGATATGATATGCTTGGGTGGAATGATAATGTGGTTATCTATCGATGATGAATTGCTGTGGAAAAGTGACATCTTGCATTTATAGTTGAATTGAATTTCACTTGGATAACTTGGGTTAAGATGGTATTGAATTCGAAGAAACCAGGGGTCGAGTATCAGTAAATACCCGAACCCACTTCGATTTGTAACCTACCATGGTTCTTTATAGATTGATATGTGAAATCAATAAGCTGAAATGGAATAATTTAAATGACTGGACCTTTTAAAACTAAGTAAAGGTACTTAGGGATTGATTGTGAATATAAGTGTTGACTATAACAAGTGAACTTGTAGTGATGAACGAGTTACCTCAGGTTTTAAATAAGATTTATGCTTTTGTATTCCATGTTAGATGGGTTTACTCACGCTGGTTTCCAGCCTGATCCGGCTATTAGTTTGATGTAATGCTCGGGTCAGACCGAGCATTACGCCTTTTCAGGTTAGGCCGTTCTGAAGCTCAGGAGGCGAGCTAGATGGCAGAAACGTATGCAGTGTATTCTGCTGTGAAATATTGTAGTTTATCTGGGGCATGTTGATTTTAACTGTCCAGTGTGTGTAAATTTTGTAACTCTGATGTATTGATGTAAATTAACTAATACAGTTTCCCTTGTATAACTGCTATTTTAATTAATATTATATTTCGATCTGCTATGAATGTGATATTCTGTGTTTCATTTCTGTTCCTTCTTCAATCTCTTTTCTTCTTTTCCTAACTATCTGGAATTTTCGGGATCGAAAATTCTGGGTCGTTACATTTGGTATCAGAGCCGAAGGTTAAGCGAGAACCTTGGCTCTGGTGGGTTTACTCATTAAGGATAGGGTGAGTGGTACCTAGAATGAGTTGAGTGTGTATATATTCATGAGAACATACTTGTTAATTTCTTATATAAGGTTTTAAAAATGGTTTTAATGAATGAGTTTTTATAAAAGCTTTATTTTATATATAAAGCAATAATTGGTTGTTGAATATTGAAATTGAATAAGAATTAAGTGACATATACATATATATCGAAATGGAATTGAATAAAATGAACTATACAGTTAAGATGAATTAGAATTGGTTTCAAACAGAATATGGAATGGTTTATGTGTTTAGTAATGAGATTTTGTTTTCTAGTAATCATTGATAAAGCAAAATGAAAAAGTTTTAGGGAAGAAAACTTTTAGATGAGTATAACTTATAAATTGAAGTGGGTTTTAAATTATGAAGTTTTAAATCCTAAGTCTAGGAATATTTGAAATTGTTTTCAAAATATTAAAAGAAATGATATTATTCAGACTATTTTGAATGTGATCTAATTTTAAAGTAAGAAATGTTTGGAAAATCTTAAAGGAATTTGTTTTGAATTTAAAACCAAAGGTGGTTTGAAAATTAAAGTAACTTGGTGTGTAAAGGAAATAAATATGTATATTTGAAATAAATTCTAAGGTTGAGTTTTGAATTTTCCTTGGAATGTGATACCCAAAGTGAAGTAAGTTTTTAAACTTAAGTGGAAAGATTATTAGTCTGAAGTATAAAATTTGAATGGGATTCAAATTGAGTAATTTGTCTGGATTAAATTAAAGTGAATTTAATTTTGGGGAAATTAAATAAGTTTAGAAAGACAGCCTGAATTGGAAATTTCAAATTGAAATTGAGTTTTAACTTGGGAAATTAAATGGTAGATTTGAATTGGTAGTTTATGTGATTTCAAAATGGGTTTGAGATCTGAAAATTGAAAATGGATGGATGTTTTAAAATAATTTGGATAATATTATCCTATTGTTATTAATAATCTTTAAACTATGAATTAGATTTGTTTAAATGAATGAAGAAATGGAATGTGGTAATATATCCATTATTGAGATAAAAGGGAAATAAACTTTAATTTAAAATTAAGGATATGGAATTACTTTGAACTTAAGATTTGAATGTTAAGAATTGAATTTGTAATTAAAATTGTTTAAGAATCAGTTTCAAAGTTGGAAGATAAAATTGGGTAATAAATTGAATTTTAAAGATAAAATTGTTTTGAACTCTTATTTGAACTCTTATTTGAACTTTGAAATAAGTTAAGTAAGGATAATTTAAAATGGAATTTTGAAATTTTGACTCAGAATTAAATTGTTTAAATATTTAGATTGTTGATTTAAAAAAAAGGTTAATTTGATTTAAGGAATTAAATCAACATTTAAAAGTTTAACTAGAATTTATATAATTCGGGATGGTTTAAAGTTGAAATTTAAATTGAATTAGTTCAAATTGAATTTGATTTGAATAAATTAGAATTTTGATTGAAGATGGATAAGTTAAAAATTCAGATGGAAAATTTGAAATTGGGTTAATTTAAAATGAAATTGAAGTTGAATGAGTTCAAATTCAAATGGGAAGTTGATTTGAATTTGGGGATGGGAATGAAGGTTAACTTAATTGAATTGAAATTAAAGGTTAATTGGAAATTGACAATTGATTGGAAATAGAGACTGGGAATTGAACAGTTTGGCCCTGGTTTATTTTCAAATAGATTATTTTAATATAAACTGTTTTAAATCTATTTTTCCAAGCTATTTACTATATACAACCTTTCATTTTAAAGCCAAATTATTTTGTACTAATTTTACAATTATTTTTGAAACTATTTAACTATTTTGCAACTGTTTTATAAACTAATTACTATTTTTCAACTACCTATCTATTTTTAATTTCTTCAAGCTATTTTCTAAATTTAAGCTGGACAGGGTTCAAACTGTTTATGATTAAATACCCAATTGAGATAAGAATTGAGGTAATAATCCAAATGCGGATTGAGGCACTTGTGAATAAATGAATAAGTGCATAGAAATTAAAGTGAATGTGAATAGAAAAAGAGATTGATTTGGCTAATAATCAATAGAGAGAAATATGTAGGGTGACGTATATTATTCTATCCGCATAGTGATTTGATCCAGATTCAGACATAGAATTTCGAGATAGTATACCGATCCGAGTTGGGATTTTTCACTCGATTTTCGACGGCGAACCTGGATATGGGTTTTTGATTGGTTCTGCAAATTCTTTATCATAGTTATGACTATGCAAGGAGAAGTACGGTTTCTGATCAAGAAACTAGATCTGAGTCCGCACTAGAAAGTCGGGTGGATGATACTAGTTCGGAAGAGAAATTGTGTGATCGAATGTGCGATCAGATTGATATAGCATACGGATGATATGTACATCGTACGGGTTTGAATGAAATTGATATTGAAAATTTGTGGATAAGAACTGTAAAATGGTTTTGGAAATGAAAAGCATATTTTGTGAAATATATGATGAAATAAAAGTGGAAATTGGATGTTTCTATGATTAGGACTCATTTTATAGAAAAGTAATATGGTAAAACTTTACAAAAGAGTAATCAAATTTGAATATTTGATTTGGAATAAACAAAGTTATATATCTTTGTTATATAAGACAAGTCTCCCTTTGTCGAATCTATAGCCAGAAGAAAAGGGTTTTTGAAAGTATTTGAAGTATAGAAAGAGAATTTATACAAGTTTGAAGTGATCCAAAGATTTTTAAAGTTATATATTTATCTATATCTATATATATATAAAGGATCTTATGAGAATGATTTTGAGAAAAGGTTTCAGGAACCTATGGATTTCGGAAGGGCTTTTGATTTTTGGAGAAAAATCGAGTTTGGAAATTTGAAAAGCCTAGTTGAGAATTATCGATTTTGGGATAGTCGATTTTGAGAAAAGGAGATTTATATAGGATTCATACTAGGTGTATGATTTGGAAGATACTATTGAATATGCGGTTATATGATTTTTGTTTAATGATAACATATATATATATATATATTCATTTAAACGTATTTGTTAATGTACTATTTTATTCTTCATAGGTTAAATAAATATTTGCTGAATAAAATAAATAACACAAAATTTGAATTCAAACGGATATTTTATTCAAACAAATATTTATTGCAATTTTTGTATAGTACAAATTTCAAGCTCTCACTATATATATACAATTTCAATTACAATACAAATTTGATTACATTACAATTCACATTTACATTTAACCTCACTACATGTCACTCATTCACTCAACTCATATTTATCTTCAACTTCATTCCAATGTGAATCCACCATCTGAGCAATCTGTAGAAATATACATTGACGTGGTAAAATTGAAAATAAAATATTTTTGCAGTATAAAATGAAATGTGAATTTTGATAATAATATTTGCCTCAGTTATTTGGGTTGTTCGTCATCATTTAAATTCAAATTCATCATAAACGAACAGCTTGTGACATGCACAGTGTATCATTGTACAAGCAACAAGGCCGTGCACACCGATATATATGCTTGATAAAATTACAAGGACAGGTGAGCACAGGTCAAACCCAATATGCCAGGTTCAACTCAAGTGCAATAAAAATAATGTCACAATATCAGCACAAGGTCAAACCCGAGCATTAAGCTGAATTCAACTCAGGTGCAATACAAAATTGCCAAGTACAAGTGAAAATGCTCGATCAAAGCAACCAGCCTCAACAATGCAATAGGCATGTTCAAAACAATACCACAACTAGAAACATGAATAACAAAGTCAGGCAGAAGCCTATTCCCAAGCAAATTGACAAACAACAAGTGCAAGCTTGGATGAGCAAGTGTCGACCAAGCTAATGAACACAACCATACAGTGAAACTCAATACAACAAGGACTCAAGTCGGTGCACCAGTGATGTCGACAAGCCTCGACCAAAATCCAAATGTACAAATGCAACATGAACCAAACAATGCACAAAGGCAGTAGTACAACTATAAGTGGAAGGACACAAATGCACATACCAAATATGTCAACAAGTCAAGGGATGCACCAGTAAACAAGGCTACAACTTCAAATGAACTAATACACAGTGAATCAAATGACACAGACTCGAGTGGAACAAGAAACAAATGTACATACACAGTGCAGCAGTGTAAACATCACCATGAACAAGGCTTGAACTCAAGTTAGTGCACAACAACCCAATTCAAACTACAATGAACCAGGTGAAGCAACTTGAGCTCCAAAAGATACAACATAATGCACCAGTGAACAACTAAATGAAACTGGACAGTGCAAGCTTCAAAAAGTATCAGACTCAAGTACATATACAGGAATGCACAGTGCAAACTACAACATCAAGCAACACAACATCAATATACATTAAAGCAACTCGAGCTCAAGTCAGTACAACTAAGTTCAAATGAATCTGGATCAGTAAGTAGTGCCAAAAGAACAGGTACAACATGCAGTGTAGACTCAAATATCGTGCACCATAATTAAAGAAACATGAACACAATACCACACTTCAAACAACAGTCAATAATTCAGCTGGCCAGAAGTAACTCCAAGCTATCATAATCAAATCAATAAAGTAGTGTCAGCAACAGTGCCAAAGTCAGAGACATAATGGCCGAAGCTAATACATAAAGAAGATGCAAAGTCGAAGTCAAGGGAAGTCATGAAACAGCAGCTACATGAACATCAACAGCAAGTGGATATGACCATCAAGCCGCAAGTCAATCAAATTCAAAGTACCAAAAAAATTCACGTAGCAGTTTTCACGGAATCAACATCGTCAAAATCAACTCAAAGCCGAAGACAACAAGAATGAGAACGAACGAAATTAACACCGTGTCAATCCAGGAATCGAACCAAGTCAGAAATCAAAACCGTGTTATTCAAGTAATTTGAACAAGTCAGAGATCAATCCCAATCATTAAAACAAAATCTAATGGCCGAGATAAATCAAGTGACGAATTCAAATAAATGTATACAAACGAAAATCAAGGATCTCGAATCCTATATAAACAAGTAACATCATCGGCAATTGCATGATCGAGTTCAAGCAAGCAAATCAGAAGAAGCAAGAAAAATTTACATACCAAATCAAAGTCAAACTCGATCAAGGAGGAGGAGCCGTGAATGAATCAATTGAAGCACCAACCAACAATTTAAGTGGCGACTTCACAAAGTGCTAATTTCAGAGCTAAGAGGAACGAACGAAAGAAGGAACGAGGCCATTGTTAAACAAAGGAGAAGACTGAATAAATAAGGAGAATAATATTGGGCCGACCCTACTTTCTTTAGTGTTGGTTTATATTAAAAGGGAGATAATTAGGGTTTTTGTTTTTATTGTGTTTAATTATTTTTTAAATTGTTGTTTTTGTATTTTCTCCTTTAAACCATTGTAATTACTAGTCGTGTGACTAGGAGACAAACTACGTGGCATAATTTGAGAATTCGCAACTCAGTGGCTGAGTTGTGGCAGAGTTTTGAGCGTAGAGTTAGGTTAGTCAGTAGGGGCGTCGCGAGTTTACGTGCGTAAGCGTGTGACTACTTAATTTCTAGTAGAAATCTTGGGGGCAGCACGTAGGCAGGGTTTTACCGAAGCTGGGTAAATTCTGTGTCGTTCTATTTCTGCATTTATTACTCTGCTATTATCTGTGCTGCTATTATTTTGATATATCCGTGTTGAAATAATTTTACAAGCTTCCGCAATAATTTTTATAATTAACAGCATCACCCTATTCACTCCCCTCTAGGGTGAAATCGATCCTACAAGTGGTATCTGAGTTAGGAATAGAAGTCAGCTTTTGTTTTTAAAAATTTGATTTTTTTTTCAAAGATCAATTTTTGTTTTGAAAAAAAAAGTTGAATTTTTAAAATGACTTCTTTTAATAATGCATTTGCTGAGGGTCAGTCCATAGTTAGACCACCAATGTTCAATGGTGAATATGCCTACTGGAAAAATAGAATGAAAGTTTTTCTGAAAACCATTGACGCTTGGAATATTGTTGAGAAAGGTTATAGAGCACCATCTATAATTATAAATAATCAGGAAATAAATAAACCGTAGGATCAATTGATAGATCTAGAAAATAAGTTACAGAATTCTAATGCCAAAGCTATGAATTCGGTTATTTGTTCATTGGATCAATTTGAATTTAATCGTGTCTCACATTGTCTAACTACGTAGGAAATATGGCACACACTCGAAGTGACTCACGAAGGAACGTCGCAAGTCAAAGAATCTCGTCTTGCCATGCTAAGCAGCGAATACGAGAACTTCACAATGGCGAAGGAAGAAAATGTCAAAGAGATGTATGGACGACTTTCCAATATTGTATACAAATCAAAAGCTTTCGGAAAATCATACACAGAGTTGGAGATAGTCCGAAAAATCCCCAGAGTCCTTCCACGAAGTTTTGAACCCAAAGTGACTGCCATTCAAGAATCAAAAGATTTAAAATAGATGAAAGTTGAAGAACTCATTGGAAATCTCACCACTTATGAGCTAGAAATGAAATTCAAGAAATCGCATGAAGGAGAAGATATTCGAAAGAAATCAATAGCTCTTAAAGGAACAACCAAAAGTGATGATGATAACGATGATGATGATGGAGCAACAGAGCTGGCACTACTAATGAAGAAATTCAAAATGTGGAATCACAGATATGGAAATCCAGCTCGAAATCAAAAATTGAAAAGCAGAATAGTCAAAGCACTAGACTACTCGGAAGAACAGAAGATCATCTGTCACAAATGCAACTAACCCAGACACATCAAGCCCAATTGTCCTCAAAATCAACACGACTTTGAAAAGAAATCAAAAAGGAGAAGTTTTGCAGCCACGTGGAATACAAGTGATGAAGATAATCAAAGTACTAGCAGTGAGAGTGAGAAAGCAGATATGTGCCTTTAAGGAAATATAACTGATAGCGACGATGACGAGCCAAGCGAGGTATCAAAACTCACTCACTCGGAATTACTTATATATTTCCACGAAGTAAATGGCTATTTTGAACGACTTAGGGAAAAGTATGTTAAAATTGAATCACAAAGAGATAGTTTGATAGAATTAAATAAACAACTTGACCAATTAGTTAAAACCTATCAAGTAGGATCCCTAAGTGTGATAAGTGTCCAACATTCGAAGAAGAAATTAAAAAATCAGAAATTAATATAAAATCACTTGAAAATGAAATTCTGATTTTGAAAGGGAGTGAAAATACTAGGAGAGAAAATTCTATTAAAAAGTGCACATAATTGTTAAACGAAAATGAATCTCTCAAAACACGAGTCCAACAACTGTCAAAGACTTTAGATAAATTTTCCAAAAGTGAAAAATCGTTGAATATGCTATTAGGGAAGCAAACTGTTAATACAGTTAGACAAGGACTTGGATATAATCAATCTGAAAATGTTAGAAATGAAATTAATCAAGTCAATTCAATGTGCACAATTTGTAGAAAATTTGGACACAATCAAAACAATTGTTGGTATAGACCCAAACACGTGAAAACCATACCAATTAAGGTTCCAAAAGGCACAAATATAAAATCTCTCAGAGTTAAACAAATCTGGATGCCGAAAGGATCGTATATAAATAGTTTTGGGTCACCACAAAATTATTTTTCAAAATATTCTGCCACTAACAATCATGGACCTATAAAAACAAATAGGTCACAAAAATCATCCATCGTGTAGGTGTGGTGGCAGGCTAAGGAACAACAACAGCGTTATCTAGATTCTGGCTGTTCTAGAAACACAACGGGCAACAAAGAAAAATTCCTTAGCCTAGCACAAAGGTGACAGAATCACAATGGGAAACAACGAAAAATAATCGTAAAGTTAAAATAGGTAATGGTATATTTTGAACGATATATTAAATGTGATAATCTGCACCGTAATCTGAGTTAAATCAGCCAATAATGCGATGATGAAATAATGATGATTTTGATTCTGACTTATTCAAAATAGTTGGCCAATTATATTCTTATGCCAAGAACACTATAAAAATCTCTAGAGTCTTTGAATTACCTCATATATATTAGTTTAACTAATAATATTGTTTTATTGGATGATAATACATTTGGTTATTTTACGGCTAACTCTATATTCCCGGTTTTTGATTATTCACACAGCTTCAATTCAAATTCAAGAGAATGTCATTTAAAAAGCTGTTAAAATTGATTTTGAGATATTTTGTTGCAAACTTCATGGCCTGGTCTATCAAATTCAATTAATGATAATTTTAAGTGAAAGAGGAATTCAGATATAGATTACACTGGTAATCTAGTTGATAGAAAAATTACTAGTGGAACGTGATTTTTGTTGAGACATTTAGTAACTGCATCGTTTTTCAAAGAAAATATATACATATTTTTCATTTCATAATTTTTTAAATAGTAGAAATTTTTCTCATAAAACCCTTTCTAGAAAATCATCTTTGACCTTGTTTTCAAATTGGTCATTTTTAGAAAAATTGATTTTATAATTATTTTTGAATTTTATTTTTAAATTATAACAATGACTAATCTGACCTCCTACTAATTATCAAAAAGATAAATAGTGATTGAAAAAAGTGACAAGTGTTGATATTTATCATATATTATGACTCGAGACGATATAATTAGTAAATTTCTTTAGAAATTTAAACAAGAGTTATAAAACTTTTTGTTGAATATTCCATGACCATCTCTATTTCTATCATATTTCTAACGACCATCACTCGTCAAAATTCAATATAGTTTGTCGATATGTGGTACTTTAAAAAGGAATCATTTGTTTTTCATTTTATATTTTTTCAATGAAAATATATATAATAGTAATAAATAATAATAATAAAATAAAATCCAAAGTATCCACTCTCATTTAAATGTCCTCACGGTTATGCATGGGTGAATTACTTGGAATTAGTTATGTGCTTCCATGCTCATTTAAAAGTCCTCACGGTTATGCATTTATGGAATGCATATCAAAATTGATTTTTTTAAATAAACAAGTTGATTCTAATCCCATTTAAAAGTCCTCACGGTTATGCGTGGTTAGAAGATACTTGAATTCATTTTTTTAAAAATAAAATTGGAATACTACTAATCTCATTTAAAAGTCCTAACGGTTAGCATGGTTGGTAGATATTCAAATTCCTGATATAATTATACCACTAATAGACACAACTGTATGGTTTTATATCTTGATATCATTCCCATCATTCTAAAAGTGGAATATGCGCCTAATAAAGTATTTATGATTTTTGTTTGATTTTTTATTGAAATTTAATATTTATTTTCGATTGAGTTTTAATGTTGTATTAATATCGATCATTTTATCTCTATTTTTCTAACATTTTTACTCTTTTGCTGATAACAAAAGGGGGAGAGAAAAGTTAAGATTTTGTCAAATAAAATCAAGCAAAGATCGAATATTTTCTATTTGCATCTAGGCTCATTTGCATATTTTTAATTGTATGCATATATGAAGGGGGAGCTTTGTGTAGAGAGGAAGCATTTAAATAGAGGGAGAAATTAGAGTATATCAATGATAAAATACATTTAACATATTCAAAATCTTAAATATATGTTTGTCATCATCAAAGGGGGGAGATTGTTAAATATGCGATTATATGATTTTTGTTTGATGATAATAAACACACACACACACACACACATATATATATTCATTTAAATGTATTTGTTAATGTACTATTTTATTTTTCATAGATTAAATAAATATTTGCTGAATAAAATAAATAACACAGAATTTGAATTCAAACGGATATTTTATTCAAACAAATATTTATTACAATTTTTGTATAGTACAAATTTCAAGCTCTCACTATATATATACAATTTAAATTACAATACAAATTTGATTACATTACAATTCACATTTACATTTGACCTCACTACATGTCACTCATTCACTCAACTCGTATTTATCTTCAACTTTATTCCAATGTGAATCCAGCATCTGAGCAATCTGTAGAAATATACATTAACGCGGTAAAACTGAAAATAAAATATTTTTGCAGTGTAAAAGAAATGTGAATTTTGAAAATAATATTTGCCTCAGTTATTTGGGTTGTTCGTCATCATTTAAATTCGAATTCATCATACACGAACAGCTTGTGACATGCATAGTGTATCACTGTACATGCCACAAGGCCGTGCACACCGATATATACACTTGATAAAATTACAGGGACATGTGAGCACAGGTCAAACCCAAAATGCCGGGTTCAACTCAAGTGCAATAAAAATAATGTCATAATATCAGCACAAGGTCAAACTCGAGCTTTAAGCTGGATTCAACTCAGGTGCAATGCAAAATTATCAAGTGCAAGTGAAAATGCTCGATCAAAGCAACCAGCCTCAACAATGCAATGGGCATGTTCAAAACAACACCACAACTAGAAACATGAATAACAAAGTCAGGCAGAAGCCTATTCCCAAGCAAATTGACAAACAACAAGTGCAAGCTTGGATGAGCAAGTGTCGACCAAGCTAATGAACACAACCATACAGTGAAACTCAATACAATAAGGACTTAAGTCGGTGCACCAGTGATGTCAACAATCATCGACCAAAATCCAAATGTACAAATGCAACATGAACCAAACAGTGCACAAAGGCAGTAGTACAACTCTAACTGGAAGCACACAAACGTGCATACCAGATATGTCATCAAGTCAAGGGTGCACCAGCAAACAAGGCTACAACTTTAAACGAACTAATACACAATGAATCAAATGACACAAACTCGAGTGGAACAAGAAACAAATGTACATACACAGTACATTAGTGTAAACATCACCATGAACAAGGCTGGAACTCAAGTCAGTGCACAACAACCCAATTCAAACTACAATGAACCAGGTGAAGCAACTTGAGCTCCAAAAGATACAACATAATGCACCAGTGAACAACTAAATTAAACTGGACAGTGAAAGCTTCAAAAAGGATCAGACTCAAGAACATATACACGAATGCACAGTGTGAACTACAACATCAAGCAACACAACAGCAATATACATTGAAACAACTCGAGCTCAAGTCAGTACAACTAAGTTCAAATGAAACTGGATCAGTAAGTAGTGCCAAAAGAATAGGTACAACATGCAATGTAGACTCAAATATCGTGTACCAGAATTAAAGCAACATGAACACAATACCACATTTCAAACAACAGTCAATAATTCAACTGGCCAGAGGCAACTCCAAGCTAGCATAATCAAATCAATAAAGTAGTGTCACTGACAGTGCCGAAGTCATCAAAGTCAGAGACATAATGGCCGAAGCCAATACACAAAGAAAATGCAAAGTCGAAGTCCGGCGAAGTTATGAAACAACAGCTACATGAAGATCAACAGCAAGTGGATATGACCATCAAGCCGCAAGTCAATCAAATTCAAAGTACCAAAAAAATTCACGTAGCAGTTTTCATGAAATCAACATCGTCAAAATAAAGTCAAAGCCGAAGACAACAAGAACGAGAACGAACGAAATCAACACCGTTTCAATCAAGGAATCGAACCAAGTCAGAAACCAAAACCGTGTTATTCAAGTAATTTGAACAAGTCAGAGATCAACCCCAAGCATTAAAACAAAATCGAATGGCCGAGATAAATCAAGTGACAAATTCAAATAAATGTATACAAACGAAAATCAAGGACCTCGAATCCTATATAAACAAGTAACATCATCGGCAATTGCATGATCGAGTTCAAGCAAGCAAATCAGAAGAAGCAAAAAAAAATTTACATACCAAATCAAAGTCGAACTCGATCAAGGAGGAGGAGCCGTGAACGAATCAATTGAAGTAATCAATCGAAGCACCAACCATCGATTTAAGCGGCGACTTCACAAAGCCCTAATTTCAAAGCTAAGAGGAACGAACGAAAGAAGGAACGAGGCCATTGTTAAACAAAGGAGCAGACCGAATAAATAAAGAGAATAATATTGGGCCGGCCCTTCTTTCTTTAGTGTTGGTTTATATTAAAGGGAGATAATTAGGGTTTTGGTTTTTATTGTGTTTAATTGTTTTTTAAATTGTTGTTTTTGTATTTTCTCCTTAAAACCATTGTAATTATTAGTCGTGTGACTAGAGGACAAACTACGTGGCGTAGTTTGAGAACGTAACTCAGTGGCTGAGTTGTGGCAGGATTTTGAGCGTAGAGTTAGGTTAATCAGTAGCGGGTGTCGCGAGTTTACGTGTGTAAGCGTGTGGCTACTTAATTTCTAGTAGAAACCTTGGGGGCAGCACGTAGGCAGGGTTTTGCCGAAGCTGGGTTAATTCTGTGTCATTCTATTTCTGCATTTATTATTTTACTATTATCTGTGCTGCTATTATTTTGATATATCTGTGTTGAAATAATTTTATAAGCTTCCGCAATAATTTTTATAATTAACGGCATCACCCTATTCACCCCCCTCTAAGGTGAAATCGATCCTACATATACTATATGTGTATAGTATAAATTGTTTTGAAAATGGCTCTGGAGAAAAAGGCGCTCCCTTGAAATGAACTCCTCAAGAGTACCATAGGTTGGTACTGCCTTGAGCCTCAAAGGGGGGAGGCTCTAAAGTGGATCCTGTGAGGAAGTCCGGACAAACTGAAGTTCCTAAGGATTATTGGGTAGCGAAAGTCGAGGGCGCTGATGCCTACAGAGGCATTTGGGTTATGATGTGACGAAAATATAACTCGATGTAGCTGCGATCTACTATGGACCATAGCGGAAATCGTGTGGAGGTGAGTGTCAATGGTCTACGTTTGTTTTGCCGGGAAGGCAACATAACATCGGTAAACTACGATCTATGGTCGAGTGGAGAAATTTCATTCTTTTGGCAGTTAATTCGAGGGTGTTGATGCTTACAGTTATATGGATTTTTGCTGTGATAGAAACGTAACCCTAGATATAGCTGCGATCTGTAGCGGGTTCTATGGCATAATCGAGGGACGCAAAGTGCCTATAGTTGTCTATGGATTTTGCCGGGATGGCAACGTAACCATCGGGTTAACTGCAACCATGGATAGGGGTGATGATTTCCAGAGCATTCTCACTAAAGATGTTCCCTCTATTTTAAAAAATGTTTTCTATATTTTCAATAAAATTATTTTCCAAGTATTTTCGATGGGTATTGAAAACGGGTTTACCATGTACTTATAGATTTTCAGTCCTACGCCTGATCAACGTATGACCGAATTTCTATGAGAACGAGGATGGACTTGTTGAAACATTGAGTTATAAAATGTATTTAAAAAAAACTAATTTATCAATATTATATAGATTTTTAAAGTGTTTTAAAAATGATCAAAAAGTGATTTAACTAATATTAAGTATTTTAATGAATTCTGGCTTCGTTCCTTTTCGAGGACAAAAAGATTCAAAGTAGGGAGGAATATGATGTCCCAGAATTTCAAGAAATTTAAAATGTGATAATCTCCTTTATTTATTATTTAAAACTGGTAAAATTATTATTTTCAAAATAATAATAATGTGATGTTTTTAAATAGTGGAAATTAGCCACAAGGACCTCTTTAGCAAGTGCAATTAGTTTCTAGGATACACAACCGAAATAATTACTTTTAAGGGCAAAACGCAAAATAATTATTCTGCTGACTTTGGTCTTGAAATTAATTTCTGTGGATGCGTGTCCTAGAAACTAATTGGACTGCAAAGTTTATCCTTTTGGTGAAATGCCCCATATAGATATAAATAGATTTTTAAATAGAATAATTATTTACAAATTTAATTTGGCTGTTTTATAAATAGATTTTAAATAGACTTATTTTTTTCAAATTTAATAACGTGTTTGTTTAAATTTAGTTGATTTTAAATTTGATTTTTTTAATTAAATTTGAAATTGAAATTTGGATTTAAATTTGAAATTTAAAAAATATATATCTTAAATATATTTTGTAATTAAATATATTATATCTGATTTTATTTAAAAATATAATTGGTTTTTATTTTATTTTCTTTAAAGAGATTTTTATTCATATAAATTAAGAAAGGTATTTATAAATTAGGAAATTTAATACTAAAGCTTTTAAATCATTTTGAAATAATTTAAAATTTTCCTAATTACAAGGGTTAAGCTATGAGACATTTAATAACAAGTGTAAGTGGATTAACTAGCCAAATGACAAATGTTAATTTTTTTACAAATCTCACTTTTTAATTTTTCTTTTATTCAAAATTTAGCCCATAAATTCATCTCATTTCCCCTCTTCCTATTCTTTTATCAGTTAAATTTCAAAAGCAAGTAAACTCAAGAAACAAAATCTATAAACATTTCTCAAAAACAGATCAAAATAAAACTAAGTCAAAAACCACAACAGTTCAAAAAACTTTAACCTGGAAATAAATAAAGTCAAAACAAATCAAAGCCTAGAACAAGGATCGGATCTGCTAGCACCAATCTACAGTCTCAAGAATTCCACCCGATTCAAATTTTTCAGTCTTAAGTGCAAGAGTAGCTTCCAGTTTAAATTGTTTTCTTTGTTCTTTGTTTTCCAAAACAGGCAAGTAAACCTCTTTCTTTAAAAGCAATTTTTAATCGATGTTTATATTAATGCATGTGATCAATCTGTATAGAAAATGTTGTAGAATGATTTTCACGTTGTTCTTTTATTTGGAAAATATTTTATGCCGCTCTATTCATATAAGAATTTGACTGTGTGTATATATCTTTGTTCCTGTTTTGATCACAGTCCAAATAAAAATCAAAAAATTTCCTATCTCTCAATTGAAACCATATTAGCATTTGATTTCTGAAGGGAAAACAATTGAAATAAAGAAACATCATTTATAAAAATGATTTCTAGTTTAATGGTTGGTTATTTATTTCAAAAATAATATTTTACAATGAAAACTTTTTCAGTCAGAAAATCCAAACATGTCAATTCGATTTTTGATTATAGAATTAGATTTGTAATGCTAAATGGTGAATTTAGGTTTTATAATCATAATTTTTTGTTTGGGAATTGTCGAGATATTAAGAGTTGATCAGTTCTTGTTTCTTCATCAAATTTCGATGATCAGAACGGTGGATGGCATTGAGTTCCTTGTCGAATGTAGCTTGAGAGTGGGCGATCACGGGAAAATTGGTGAAGTAAGTTATCGTTGGCCGTAGGGGCCGGAGTGCGGTGAAGAAGGGTTTTCGTCGAGTTGGATAGCGGATGGTTTTTCGAGGGAAAAGCATTGCCATGAGGGAACCGGACCTGATCACGAGGTGGGAAATCGGTGCTGAAGGTCGAGGCAACTCTGTGGTGAGGTCATCGAGGTTCAACAAGGTTGGGATCGTCGGTGATTGGAGAAATTCCGATGATGGTGGGTTCCAGGATTTGGCCATTTAGCTCGATTTTGTTTTGCTTTTGAATTTTGGATTTCTGGATTGGCGTGTCAACTTTCAAGGTCGAGGGTAGTTTACTGAAGGCCGAAAAGATGGTCGGATGGGACTGGAATCGCCGTGCATGTGCATGGTGTAATTCGTGTATCTGGGTTTTGACGAAGCTTTGGGAAGAAGCAGTTAGTCGGTCGAACTCGAGTTTTTGCGTGGGTTTTTCTCGAAGTTGTGGGATGGGAGAGATTCGCGTGACTTACTCGTAGGCTGCTCGGGAAATTTTTTTAAACGGCTCGGGTTGGTTTTTTTATTTTATAGTTGTTGGTTTCAAAAACTTTTAATGGTGAATCAAGATCAAGTTTTAAAAAAACAAAGAAAGTTCAAATTAAACAAGTTGAAAAGGTTTTCAAGGATTTTAAATATCAAAATTAAATGTTTAAAACTATTTTGGGTTTTCAAGTAAATTATATTTTCAAATATATAATTGATTTCTAAATGGTTTCTAATGAAGTTTAATGATGGAAATAAATATTTAATATAATAAAGTATTTATTTTTAATTAGAAAAGGTTGAGATTTATTAAGAGTAATTAATTAGTAAAATAAATCAAAGGTTAATTACTTAGTGTAATTAAGGATAATTACTTATTGAAGTAATTAGTGGATAGTTAATGAATGAAATTAAGAGATGAATCATTAACTTGTGATTAAGTGATGATCAATTGATTGATTGATTAATTAATATTAATTTAATTAATTAGTTTAATTAATTAAAGGATCGCTTATAAATTAGTTAAGTATAATTACTTAGTAAAGTAATTAATGGGTAATTGCTGAATGTAAATTAATTGGGGGTTAATTACTGAATGTAATTAACTTAGGAAATAGTTAGTTAATGGAAAGTAATTAAAGGAAAATTACTTAATGGAAGTACTTAAGGATTAATTACTTAGCGTAATTAATTAAAGGATTGATTAATTAAGGATTAGTTAATTAAGGGAATTTATTAAGGATTGGTTAATTAATGAGTGTGATTAATTAGAGGATAATTAATCAATGTAAGTGATTATAAGATAATTAATTTGAGTAATTAATTAAGGATCAATGTAATTAATATGGATGGGTAAAGGTTAATTGATATGTATAATTAATTAAGAGTTAATTACTTATTATAATTAAAGGATAATTAGTCAATGGTGATTAATTAAGATGGATAATTAAAAGATGATTAATTAATTGGTTTGTAATTAATTAATTTTAAGTAAAGGTAATCTAAGTGATTAAAAATTAGTAATTAATTTAATTAGAGATAAATTAAATTAATTTTGGAAGTGATCAATTTTATTTATGATGATTGAATGATGTTAAATTCCTTGAATTGGTTAATATCTCTGATATGAAATGTTTTATGATATGATATCTTGGGTGGACAGTGGTAATGTGGTTATCTGTCGATGATGAATTGTTGTGGAAAAGTGACATCTTGTATTTATAGTTGAATTGAATTTCACTTGGATAACTTGGGTTAAGATGGTATTGAATTCGAAGAGACCAGGGGTCGGGTATCGGTAAATACCCGAACCCACTTCGATTTGTAACCTACAATGATTCTTTATAGATTGATATGTGAAACCAATAGGCTGAAATGGAATAATTTAAATGAATGGACCATTTAAAACTAAGTAAAGGTACTTATGGATTGATTGTGAATATAAGTGTTGACTATCGAAAGTTGTGAACTTGTTGTGATGAACGAGTTACCCTGGGTTTTAAATAAGATTTATGCTTTTGTATTCCATGTTAGATGGGTTTACTCACGTTGGTTTCTAGCATGACCCGGGTGTTACTTTGATGTAATGCTTGGGTCAGACCTAGTATTACAGCTTTTCAGGTTAGGACGTTCTAGAGCTTAGGAGGCGAGCTGGATGGCAGGAACGTATGAAGTGTATTTTGCTGTGATATATTGTAGTTTATCTGGGGCATGTTGATTTTAACTGTCCAGTGTTTGTGTAAATGTTGTAACTCTAATGTATTGATGTAAATTAACTAATACAGTTTTCCTTTATATAACTGCTATTTTATTTAATATTATATTTTGATGCGCTACGAATGTGAGATTCTGTGTTTTATTTCTGTTTCTTCTTCTATCTCTTTTCTTCTTTCCCTAACTATTTGGAATTTTCGAGATCGAAAATTCTGGGTCGTTACATAATTAGTAGAATTCCAAATTATATTCTTATTATCCTATTCAATTTCAATAACCAACAACCAATTTCCTTAATATATATAATAATTTAGAAAAATTATTGCTTTATATATCAAAATATAAGCTTATATAAAAATCATTTCTAAAACCATGTTTAAAATCATTTAAAAACCTTTATATAAGAAAAATAACAAGTACGCTCTCATATATATACATATACATATATACATATATATATATATATACATACACACACACACACACACACACACACACACACACACACACATATATATATATATATATATATTACACTCAACACATTCAAGGGTACTATTGACCCTATCCTTAATGAGTAAACCCACCAGAGCCAAGGTTCTCGCTTCGCCTTCTTCTCTGATACCAAAATGTAACGACCCCAAATTTTCGACCCCATAAATTTGACACTAATACATTCACTGTAGAAGTGCCGAGAATACGAACGTCGAAAATTCAAGATTGTTAGGGTAAGAAGAAAGAGGTAGAAGAAGGAACAGAAAACAATACACAGAATCTCACATTTGCAGTGGATCAAAATATAATATCAAATAGTAGCATTTATATAAAGAAAGCTGTAATTGTAAATTTATGTACAATACATCAGAGTACAATCATTAATTGAATTGGATAGTTGTAACAATTTGTCCCTGAAAACAATCAGAACAAAATCTAATACACAGCTGAATATACTCCATACGTTCCTGCCATCCAACTCGCCTCTTGAGCTCCAGAACGTCCTAACCTGAAAATCTGTAATACTCGATCTGACCCGAGCATTACAATAAAGTAACACTCAAGTCAGGCTGGAAACCAGCGTGAGTAAACTAATATAATATGAAATACTAAGTTTTAAAACATAATTGAAAACCCGGGGTAACTCGCACCTCTCTACGAGTTCTTAACTTGTTCTAGTCATTCACTTATTAAGAAACAATATTTAAAACTATTACTTAGTTCAAACGGTCATGTTACTTAAATTATTCCATTCCAGCCTATTTGATTCTAAAATCAAATCCATAAAGAATTGTTGAAGATTACTAATCGAAGTGGTTTCAGATATTTGCTAATACCCGACTCCGGTCTCTTCGAATTCAATGTCGTTTCTTAACTCAAGTTGTTTAAGTGGATATGATACAGTTTTAAATACAGGATGTCATATTTACACAGCAATTCATCATAGATTGAAATCCACATTATCACAGTTCAACATATCATATCATAGATCATCTCAACTTATCAGACTGGAGATATTAATAAATCTAAAATATTCAATAAAATTTAATCATTCATAAGTAAGTTTAATTTATCACCATTTCTAATTAATCACCAAATAAATTAAATTAATTACTTTTAGATCCTGTTTAAGTAACATTAATTAATTATAAATCATTCATTATTATTTTAATCATCCTTTAATTATTCACAATAATTAATTACCCTTTTTATTTATATTAATTAATTAATTAACCTTTAATTAATCCTATTAATTAATCATATTAAGTAATGGCCTTTTTATTACGTTAAGTAATTATCCTTTAATTAATTTCATTAATTAATTATCCTTTATTTACATAAGTACTTATCCTTAAGTTAATTACATTAAGTACTTATCCTTTAATTACATTAATTAATTATCCTATGATTACTTAAATTAATTAATTAATTAACTCTTAATTTCTTAAGTCCTTAATTAATCTAAGATAAACCATTATCTTCATTAATTACTTAATTACATCATTAAATCACATTCAAAACACTAGAGATTTAATTAAACAATTAACCTAACACACTTTTAAAAAAATAATTTAAAACATTTAACTTTAACATTTAAAACCTTGAAACTTGTTTTAAAAATAAAGAATTTGTTTAATAAATTAACTTGGAACTTGGTTTAATAAATTTGCTTGAAAACTTGCACATCTCCTTTTGCTTTGAAAACTTAGTCATCTTTTTACATGATTATTAAAACCGGTTAATAAAATTTCTCTTAAACTTGCATTTTCTTTTGTTTAAAACCTTTGGTTAAAAAAATATTCTAAAATTCCCAAGCCCAAACCTCACTTTCCCAAGCAACAACCCGATCTACCTTCCATTCATAAAAACTCGAGTTCAACTACGAGTGAAACCTCATCATCCCTGAAGCTCCCAAAACCACGGCAACATAGACACACAGGACATCTTGTGCAAGTGCACAGACGATCGACTCCCTTTCAACCGATGCTACGTCCAACCATACATCGCCGATGACCCTCTCCCTTGATCCGACCACCCAGAAAGCCGATATCATGAAACAAATCGAATTCGCCCTTTCAGCCATAGCTGGAACAACAATGCTGTCACTAGGACATCACGCTCCACCTATCTCCGATCATGTGAAATCCTGCCACCGCATCCAGATCCTCGTCACCATGCTGCCTTTCCCTCAGCTCCGATCAAGTTCGACGTGATGACGAGGCTGTATTAGCCTCGAATCCAACATCAACCTAGACAGGGTTTAAAACCCTAAAACGTCGTCGCCAGCTCATTTCGACGATCAATAAAATTCCTGACTATTTTCCAATGATCCCCACCACTCAAGCCTCCTTCAGCCTCGGTCACGACAACCAACTCCCTCTACATCGTTAGAAATCGCCAAAAACCCCAAATCCGTTCATCATTCAATTCCTCCCAAGATATCACTTAAAAATCCTCATTTTATTTTTAAAAATCATAATTTTCAAAAAGAAAATCGACTATATACATGAAACCATAAATTATTGAAGTCGAAATTTTGATATGATTTGAATTTCACTGTAATTCTTCCTTCTTGTTGAAACTGCCTTCAGATTTTTCTTGAAATTATTTCTAAAATTAATATCTTGTTATTTCTAACAACTCTTGTTTATAAATCACAACCCATAGAGGATTAGGGAAGTGAAATTGAATTTTGATCAAGTTTAAACCTATAAAACTATAACAGAGAATATATTATTGTATACAAACATGCATACAAAATCTACATATATATTGACATGCAGGCATAGTTTTTTCATCTACACAAACATTTCACAACATACTTTAAGTATTTATCATATGCAAATCAAGATATACACAGATTCAAGATTTTATAAAGGTTGTTTTACTTACCATTTGTTTGAACAGAGAAGCCTGGAAGTTGCTTTGATTTTGAACTGGCATTTGATATGTTGTGTACTTAAATCTGAACTTGAATTCACTTGATTAAGGTGAGTTGATCCTTGCTTTAACTTCAGGTTTAAATTTGTAAAAGTAGTCTGTTGTTTGAATTTTCCTCTGGTTAGTTTACAGATTTTTGGTTTCTTTATTTAGTTCTGAAAATGGAAGATAGAAAAGAAAAGAGAGAGTAGAGGTATACATAGCCAAGTTTTATCTTATTAAAAATAAAAAGAAAATGAAAATCATGACACTTGTTAAATTGTATGATAAAATTAGCTACATTTGTAATTGCATGAAATCCTTGGCTAACATTTGTCATTTTGCATGAATTTATGTTTTAATGTGTTTTTTTACAATTTTTATATTATATTTTCATTTAGTTTTTCATATTTATATATGTTTTGTGCGTTTACATTTAAACCTTCCTTTTATTAATATTTATAAAACCTTTAAAGAATATGATTTAAAACTAATCATACACTAAATAAATAATTATATATATACACTAGCTTTAAAATATAGAGTATTTTTAGAACCAATTTTATTTTTAAGATATTATTTTGAATTTCAAATCCATATTCTATTTAAAATCTACTTATATATATATATATATACACACACACACACACATAAACAAATATTTATTTATTTGCTTTGAAAAAGAATAAATTTTGGATCATTTAAAATAATTTATAAAAGAAAATTATCACATTATTATTGCCCAAAGAAATTCCGGGTTATCACATTACTTGTCAAAATTTCTAATAAAAACTATGTTATCATGACAAATAGACTCTTGGTTGGCTTGTTGTTTCGGTTGATAACATAGTGCAACTATGAAATGAATCCTTGGTTGATTATTAAAGTTTTTCTAAGTGGTATTTTCATTTTTTTGAGTAACAAGTCAAATCAAATAAGTAAAAATATTGCTTGGATTTCAATTGTTTACTCACTCTATTTTCTTAAAATTTTATTGATATTAACAATATTTACATATGCCAAACTTAGAAAACTGAGGCCGGATATATTACCCATGCACTACCTTGTGGAGTTATATGAGGGTAATATAGAGCGTGGCGAGTGAACACACGAGTGCACCTATCGATTGTAGGCATTATTAAAAAGAATTTTTAAATACATACACCTAGCTCAGATAAACTGAGGCCAGATATACTGATCGTGCACTGCCTTTCGTGCTTATGTAAGAAGGGTACAGGGCATGGCGAATGAACATACTTGTGTGTAAACACATGACTTTAGGCGTTTATAAAATATATACATATATACAAATATTTTTTTTTGAAGAGAGGGTTTTGCAAAATCATCTTAGCACCGTTTAACTTAGAAGATAAAAAAAATTCTATCCTTTTCTTTAAATACAGCACTTTTAAAAAAAAAATTCAATTAGGATATATTTCATAATTATTGCTCATGAATCTTCCTATATACTAGTTAAACCATTGTTTCTTGCAATCAAACTTTATTTTTAATTTTGCTAAAATAAATAAATTTTCAAAAATTTCAATTTAATAACCAAAATCCTATACTTATCCTATAGTGTTTCATCAAATGTAAATCAATATGCTATAAAAAATTGTTTTTGAGATTTGTATTTTTTGTTTTTTTTAATTTTTTTGAGTTTTGGAAAGAAAATGCATAAAGATAAACCATGAAAAATAAAAAATGAAGATGAAACTCCTCTATACTTGATTTTGACTGTGTCCCCATAGTTAACCCAAAGGAGAAAAATAAAATAAAATTATGACCTATATTTACATGAAAATGAAACGATTGTTATTTACACAACATCAGAAAGTATATTGTCAAAGAATAAATGAAACAGTCTTCCAAAGATCAATTCATTTGTCTCTTCAAGTATGAGAGACACAGCTTAAGCACAAAAAACCGAACCATAAAAGATTTCAAAGTTGAATGTTGATTTAAGAAAAGAATGTCATTTATTAAAAATTGAATAATTTGTTTTATTTTCGATGATTTTTGGGGTCGATAGAATAATTGATTAAAGTTCAAGTTTATTTTCACCAATTTGAAAGTCAAGCTTATCATTGAAAACTTCTTCAGAATTATCGATTCTAAAATCAAAATGGTGATTTAAGTCTACCTCTTCAGAATTCACAACTCGTCTTTGAAAAGTCCAAAAAATTTATGTTCATTAAATTCATCTTCCTTTGTTGAATTATTCACAACTTCATTGCATGTATCAATTTCTAAATCCAAAGTTATTGTATTCAATTTTTCGAAATCATAAAAGGAAGATCGAATTTTAAATCGAGTTTTTCACCCTCAAAAGAATTGAAATCCAACTCAATTACCATATTTTCAATAACTTCATTAAGACTGTCATTTCAATTTCAAGAGTTGTTATTTGAAAATTGTCGATTTTGGTAAAAGATGGATTATTCTTTGACTTGTCACATGTAGGGATTTGATTTAGTTTCTCATGTCGTTTCATATATATTTCAAATAACAAATTCGTATGATCATTGTAAATCTCTTACATTTGCTCAAAAATCCAATTTATATTTATTAATTCGAGAATTTTCAGTTTCAAATTGTTGAGAACAAAAAATTTCATTAAACCATAGTCGAGTTTATTCTCATTTCCAAAATTATTTGAAAAGTGGTTCACATTTTCATTTTGATTTTGAAATTCATTTTGGAGTTCAAAAAATTGAATTGGCATGAGTTATAATCGGAATCATTTGAATTTTGAAGTGAATTCAAATTTTGAAATGCTTGATTTGAGTTATTGCAAAAATATGAATTACACAAATCGTTTATCATTTAATTTTTGTGCATAGAGAGTTCAAGTAAAGATGTAATCGTTTTAATACTATTTTCAATATTTGAGGGTTGATCATAATTTTGAAAATTTTGTTCAAAATTCGAATTGTTTGTACAATAGTTGTCATTAAAATATTCATAAGAATTTGGTGTGAAATTATATGGATTATATTAATTTTCACAACTATTGTAAAATAGTTGTGAGCTGGGAAATTCAGACATTTTCAAAAGATTTTTCCTTTTTTATAAAGGAAAACTATTTACCAAAGGGAATTTATTTTTAAAAAGAGAAATTTGATTTATATTTTGTTTTTTGGTTGTTCAATTTTTTTCGTTTTGAAAAGATTATTCTTTTTTGGATGTTTGTTTTCTAAAAAAAATTAACTTAAAACTTTTTTGGATTTATGATTTTGGATTTAAAAATTTCAAAGGAAAAACTAAGTTAAGAAATATTTATAATTTTTTTGTTTTGGATTTTGAATTTCTTTTAAGTACGCATGAACTAGTGAAGCTAAATGAATGCAAAGACTTAATTACAAATTTTCTGTCCTAAGTAGCTCTTAACTTAAAATTGTGTAATCACACTTTGTCTAAATCAACAAGATAGTTCTTTACCAGGTAACGGGCAGGATTTATTGGTGCGCCACAAATCACCATAACAATGTAGCCGAGGTTTAAGTACTCTCAAAGACTATAAAATTTATGAATCACCGTAACATTTATAAATAGTTATTGCTCTACCATAGCCTAGACACCGAAAATTTAAATTGTTCAAGGAGACGACTTGTCAATATACACTTAAGCCCTACGTGAGCTTGTGATATCTTTAAGTTCGATGTCTACTCGTCATTATTAGTCAAGTTCTAAGATGAAATGCTGTTTGTGGGCCAAGGGAGGGGTGATGAAATTCCCCACCTAATGTGAATTGGGGTGTTGCCCTTAGAAAGAAAAATAAATGAAATGAATGCAAAATAGAAATTAAACATGATTTAACAATGCAACCAAGAAAGAATTTTGTATCTTTTTTTGAAAATTTTATTTTAGAATGCAAGCAACCAACAGTGCAAAACAAATAAAAGCAAGAGATGAGGGCACGATACCAGAGCGGGTAGAATTATTAGTAATTTTATTTTAAGCAGCAATTTTTTTATATAAACAAGCAAGAAGTTATTTTTTAGCAAGCAGAGCGAAGAGATTTATCACATTAACTCTTTTTTATTTCCTGCAACTTAAAAATTATATAGATATCTAGGGATTTAATGCAAAATTATCACACAAAATCAAAAAGGAATTTTTTTATATAACACAACCCAAAATAATGAACAAACACGAAGGAAAATTGTAGGCAAGCAAGTTTTTCTCTCTTTTATTTTCTTTTTTTTAATTGGAACTTTCGGCCCACAGCCCACTTAAGAAATCACACAATCCCTATCTCCTTCTTTGGGAAAAAAATCAAAATCGAATTCAACAACGAAAAGAACAGAAAGAGGCAACTAAGAAAAAGAACATATACATGTGTGTGCGTGTTTAGGGAGTGTTTTTTTATATGGAGGTATTCCACATTTTCACAACGTGTTCTATAAATACCTGTAAATATATTCCAAAAGCAAATCCTGCTATGAAATTTATAATGATGCATTATTTGTAAAACGTTTTGTATTTTATTCATTTTTTAGCCACCATACTGCAACTTGTAAGTATGGATACCCAAGGGTGCAGTAAGTAGATTGTTAAAATAGGAGTTAGGAACCTTAGTCTGTAAGTTTTTCAGAATCTTCTAATTTTGTTTTTAACATCTTATAGTTTACCCTATCAATAAAACTCATTGTACCAATTAATTTCATCATCATACAAATCTAATCTGCTGTTTAGCCAATTATTATTTTCTTCATATACTTGTTGTTTTAATATATTGTAATATTCATCGCATATGATCTATCATTCTATATGTGACTGATACTTCTGTATCTTTTTCATCTAGTAGATAGAAGGTATTTTTTATATTCTTAACAACTCTGTCTTTATCTAATTTTGGTTCGTCTGTTAAATTTACAAACTTTTCAGCATAATTATGTTTGAATATTTTTGCTATGTTATATTGTTGGTCTACGTTTAGTTTTGTTTGTTTTAAAACAAAAAGGATTTTTGTCATAAATTTGTTTCTAAAAATCTTCGTAATGATTCAATGTCTTTTATTTTTGGAAAACTATTCATTAGTTTTTCCAGTCATTATTTTCTGTAATTTTTTAATTTGATTCATTTTTTAGAACTATGTAATTGTTCCATTCTGTGTGGAAATTTTTCATGAACCTTTCTGTTATTTTTTTGTTTCCAGGTTCTCTGAATATATTAAAGTTGTTAAATATTTGTATGAAATTTGCTTCACAGTCGTATATGTTTATTAGTTCATGTTTATATTTTTGTTTAAAAATTGTTATGATTTCATTTTTTTTATTTTCTATGTACTTGTGTTATGTATTAAAATATTTATCATCTTTAATATAAATTTGTCTTCTAGATATTTTTGTAAGTTTTCCATGTTTATGTAATCCTTCTACGTTGGTATAATATATAAAGCTGTTATTTCCTTTTCAGAAAAAACTCTGGATAAAGACTGGAAGCTTTATTAAAACTGGAAGATCATATGTAAGAAATTATTTTGCTAAAAAAGATTTATCACATCTCAGCATATATTTTAATTAACTTATTATCTAATTTCTTAGTCTAGAATATATTATCTTTATTGGGACAATTGAAATTTACTTCATAATTAATTTCATTCGCTTATCCCCACCTTGTTATCCTGAGTTTACTATTTTCCCCTAAACGGCCACATGCCTAAGGCGGGTACTTCTTCAACCTTAAATGGATGTACGTCTGTTGGATTTTGAGTAATTTTAATTATGATTTAAATTAATTATGTTAATCCTCAGTAATTATTCTAAGTAATAAATTAAATAATAGCATAAGAAATAAATAACTGAATGATAAACTTTTAAGAAATAAAGATTCTTACATAATTTATCTTCTGTTCTTCTTCCTCAATCTTTATCCAAAAAGATGTTTTAGTTCGTCATTACTTTGTAAAGAACTTTGAAATAAAGAGACTAATATTTTTCTTGGTGGAATTCTTACAATGCTTCTACTGCTTACAACCTTACTTCTTCGTTACATACTGGCTCTTTATATAGATAGAGCAATAAATAAAGTTAGACAGACAGGTGTCCAATATAAAACTTAAAACTTATTACTGGAGGTAAAAAGATTCCTCCACTAAAAAGGAAAAAGAAAGATAAGATTTATCATTTACAATTGTAAAATAAAAGGAGTACTAAGGAATAATCTGTCAAATCTTTGTCTACTCTATTTTATTTTGTTCTTTCATAGTGGAGAATCCATTATGAAAGAAAGATGTGTTTGTCTTTATGTCACATCATTGCTCGTCAATGGACATGTTAGTGGATGCTGCATCTTCTTTATCTTCGTCTTCTTCTTTGTTTAGTTTTCTGTTCTTTTCTTTTTTGTAGCATTTAACTAAAGAAGGTTTCAGATGGAAAATGTCAAAACCCCTGAAGCTCATTCTGTGACTTTTAAGAGAAATTGTAATAAATATTTCATGACAGGAGTCTCAACATATAAATGTATTTTGTCATTATTCCAATCATTATCTTCTGCAATTTTGAAAGCTCCAATCCTTTCATATGTTTGTTCTGTTATCTTGATACTATCAGCTTTTGTTTCCATGAAATCTTCATTCCAGTCTTCAAAGTCTTTGTCAACGAATCTTGCTTTTATTGTAATAATGTGTTTTGTAGGTTCAAATATGGATTTTCCAAAATGAGGAGCAGTAGACCTAAAATCCATATAAATATCCATTGCAAGAATATTTGTGAAGTGGTCAATAATACTTCCTATGTGTTCAGGAAGGTCATCTTGGTTCCATTCGTCAAAATATATTCTTTTAATGAGGCCATAACTTATAAGGAGGTTTGGATCAAAAGTTATTTCTTCAAATATGAAATGTTTGTATTTTGCGAGGTTTGGATAAATTTATGGAACTACACATATTATAGTGCAAGAACAGTTTGTAGGTGTAGAGAGGCAAGTACTATATTTCTTTGTGCAAGGAATATCAAGATTTCATAATACATCCCAAGTTATTTGTAACCCATTAATTTTGATGCTAGAAATTTCAGACATAAGTCTGCAATCTTTTTTGAAATGTGTGGAGAGAGTTCATTTGGATGGTGGATAAAAAATAGTTCTTGAGTAAGTTGTTCAAAAAGACTTGGTAGGATAATTTTGTTTTGTAAATCTTGAGTTTTGGGGGGATTTGGGTTTTTTGTATTTGTAAGGGTTTTCTCAAATTTGTAAGTTCGCTAGGTTCAGTCTTGATGATCGTGGCATAACATGTTTGTGGATGAAGGCTTATATTTGTAGAAGATTCAGGAATCTCCTGTTTTGTTTATTTCCCTAAGGAAATATTTTGTAAACTTTGTGTTTTTTTCAGAAATGATGTAATCATTCCCAAACTTTTTTTTGTAGCTCTGTAATGGCTGCTTCAAAAGTGGCATAGCCTTTGTAAAGAGGTTTCCCATATCTGGGATTTTGTTCAATGCGTTTGATCTTAACGATCATTTGTTCCCATGTGGTATAAATACCAGCATCGGGACTTGTAAACAAGCCATATTAAAGGAATTTTTTGTTTTTGCTTTCTGTAACTTTTGTACTAGAGTATACAAGATACTCAACTTTTGTTTGTTAGAATCATGAGGAGTCTTCATGTTCCATACATTGTCAAAAATTTGTTGCTCACCATCAGAAACTTTTGTTTTCGTGATGAATTTGTTTGCCTTTGTATTAGTCTTTAGGTGCATAGAAGGATTTAGTTCCTTCATGTTTGTTATTGCAATCTGCAAGATGAGGACTAGAACAAGAAAGAATAATATCATCTTAACAATCTAGAAAGTTTATCAGGAAAGAAATTGTCTTTTCCTTTTATATGTTCCCAACGTATGTTGGTTCCACAATTTATAATGGATGTCTAAATTTTAGCCATCTATTATTTAAAATACCTTTGTCTTTTTTATTATCTGTGTATTCAACAATGGAATCACAGTCAGTTCTTATTGTGATTTCCTTTTGGGAAATTATAAAGAGTTTAAAAGATTCTAACACATAAATTATGGCTAGGATTTCAAAATCTAAGGAGGCTATGTAACTTTTTTCTTTGTAGACACCAGAGGCATATCTACATATCTTTTCTGTGGTTTTTTTCTCATATTTGTTATTTTTACTGAGTAATATTCCTCCCCATCCTAGGGCTGAACCATCAGTTTCAATTATCAAATATTTTGTCTGTAAAGGTAAACTTAAAGGTTTTAAGTTTTGGGGTATTTCCTTTATTTTTTGAATTTGTTTTATATCTTCAAAATTAAAATCTTTATTTCCTTTTGGGATGGCTTTATTACAAAGTGGCCCGATATATTTTGAAAAATCTTTTATGTAAGGCCTTACATAATTAACAAGTCCTAAGAAAGCTTGTTATCAAGAATTTTTCTTGTTATACGTGGTTGTAGTTCTATAGTACCTTTACCAATTTTGGCTCCATGGAATTCTATAGTATTTTTTAATAATTCTATTTTCTTTTTTGAGATTATCAGACCATGTGCTTTTATTAATTTTGGCACGGTATAGAGATGTGATAGATGTTCTTGTTTTGTTTGGGGGAAAAATGAGTATATCATCTATGTAAACGCATGTATATTTAGTACAATGTTGGAAGACATTATCCATTTTTCTCCAGAATATTTATGACGTGTTTTTTAATCCAAATGGCATTACGAGCCATTCATAATGTCCTTCACTACAAGTAAATGCAGTCCAAAGTATTGATTTTGGGTGCATTTTGACTTGCCAGAATCCTGATTTTAAGTCAAACTTAGAAAACCCGTTTTCTTCTTGTATTTTGTTGATTAAAACATCTTTGTTTGGAATACAATATCCATCTTCATGGGTATTATCATTCAATCTTGTATAGTTCATGACCATTCGGGATAGGCCACGTTTTCTTTCAGATTCCTTTGTACTATGAAGGCAGCAGTTCTGTGCTTGGAGTCTGTTTTTCTTATGATATTTAAATCTGTTAATATTTTAATGTGCATTTTAAACTCATCCATGATATAATTATAATATTTGGGTGAACCTATTTTTATTGTTAGGTCTGGATTTATTATGTCTAATTTGCATCGCATTTTGTCTTTCTCCCAGAATTTTAGAGGTTTTTCTCCAATAATTTCAATTTTCTTAAGTTTTGAAATTATTTGGTCGATATCATTTGTTGTTATTAGTATCCTACTAATATTTTATGGATTTATTAATTGTAAGTCATTTCTTAATTCTTTTCTTTTGTAACTTAAATCTTTAGTTAGAAGAAAGTTGTTATCTTGTTTCGAAATAGTATCATTATGCTTTAAATTTTTACATTAGTCGGGAATTAGGGAATTGCATTTTTCTGTTTTTTTCGTATTTTTTATGGTATTATTTTTTGTGGTATTATTCCCACCACGCTTCACAAGCGCAAACTCTGATAGTATGGGTGTTAAGGTAGTCTTTTTTGAAATTTGAATGTAATCTTTATTAAGTGCAAAACTTCCATTGTCATTTAATAAAAAAATCTAATCCTAAGATTAGTTTTATGTCTTGTAGGTTTAGTTCTAAAACCCAAAGTTGCTTTATATTATAATGAGGAGACCATTTTCCACAGGTATTTGTAAAACATATATTTATATTTTTTACAATATCAGTAATTATGTTTGTTGTTCCATCCAATTGGACACTTTGTTTTGGTTTGTCAGCTTTAGCTACGCATTTATAAGGCATTAAGCTAGAGCATATAGTAGAACTGGTTGCTCCTGTATCCATAAAGGCTAAAACTTGTATTTCTAGACCTTTTAGATTTATTTTTGTTGGAATACGCAATTCCTTTATGTTTCCAGAATTACACATAAGTGGAATTTGGATGGGTTTGTCAATGTTGTTTAAATTAACATGATTATCTTCGGCTGATGTGGGTTCAATATGGATAACCACATTTTTGCCTTTATTAAGAATTTTTTTTACTTTTAACTCTTCAATCTCGATTTCTATTGTAACGACCCATAAAATTTTATTAATTTTTAATTGGTTTTATAACGTATTTAACTTGGATTTTGAGAAATTTTAATAATAATATTTTGAAATAAAGTTTTAATATTTGGTTTACGTATAACTAAATATAGCAAATGGTAAATTTTAAATTAATTATATGAAGGTTTATTTATTATGTAATTCTATTAAATTCAAATCAATTAATAATTGGTGAAAATAAATTTATTTTCATGACCTGAATATTTTTACATAGAAAAATTCTAAATCATCTTCTGACTGAGACGTCATTTTTCGTTTTCTCAAATTTGGACTTCTATAGCACCGTCGATCTTATTTTCTGCGTTTTTACTGCATTTTTCTGCTAGTGAAAATTCAAATGTTTTTTTATTAAATCGTATCATTGATATCTGTATACCATTTTGATCGTCTCGTCGCACTGATCTCTACGGTATATTTATTTCTGTGTTTTAAAATCTGATACACAGCGGAACCCACGAAACCGGTAACCATTTTGGTACCAGATCCGTTACCATTTGATTTCTTTTGGCGTTTCGAAATTTAAACGCGCATCAATCAATTTCTTTATTATGTGTCAGCTGAATCAATGAGAGACTGTTACAATTTCATTTATTTGTGTACGTTTTCATTTTAATTGTTGTACACATTACGGTACCTTTAAATTGTGACTTTATTTCTTTTCTTCGGTTTCAATTATTAAAGCGTGTTGCGCACGTTATTAATAATTGCTTTAAATTTCACAGCTGTTATCGATCCATCATTTCAATTTATTATATGGTCCGTCATTTTGTCTTTTCAAATTTGAACGTGCAGCTGGTGGCATAAAAAGTTGCTTTAATTATCCATTGAATTATCGTGACCATCCCACTACTCTGTATTTATTTCTGTACGTTTATCTTTGCTTAAATTTCTCTGTCCATTCCTTTTTTTTATATCATTGCCTTTCCAAACTCATTACGTACTGTCCAAACAAAAAAAAATTATTGCTTTAAATGTAACTAAATCAACTCATGACCGTTGTCATTTCAAAGTTTAAACGTATAAATCTTTATACGTTATTTCACATTCACCTATCTTTAATTTCCTTACTTTTTTCCATCTGCTTTATAACCTTCTTTATATTTTTCTTCCTTCATTTTCATTTACACTATAACTCTAACCCATCCGCCTTCACCTCAGCGACCATCACAAGCACTACCTCCCACTCCTATCCAACCTCTGCCTTGGCCACGTCAGCCCCAACCACTCACTAACCCGATCTCATCAGCCACTTCCTCCTCCCTTTTCCCTCCTATCGCCTAGCAGCCTTGCTCCGTTAGCCTCCTTCTTGATGCAAGCCGAGCATCTTGGGCCTTCTTCTTTTATGAAGCAAAGTTTTTTTCTATATTGAGGTAAAGATGTATTATTTTATATATTTGTTTAGAGAGTGTGAATATTTGACTGTGCCAATATTGCAACTGTACAGAGTTGCTAAAAAAAATGGTTTACATAGTTTTGGTTTCATATATGATTTTAAACATACCTCTGTAATATTATTTTCCATACGCTATGTTTTTAAGGTGGCCATATACATTCACTTTCATACATGTTGTTTGCATGGGTTGTGTATATATGCGTTGCATGTATCTATGGTAATCTGCACCTTTTAGTTCGTCTTAAGTGTGTCTGCATACATTACAAGGTTGTTTTTCTGTTGCATTTGAAATTTGGTATATATACATACACGTATTTAAAGCACTATGCTTTTGTCTTGTTTATAAAATATTTTACATTCCGTAAGCATATTTTAATATATAAGTGTTTATAAAAATTTGTTTACAGCAATTATATGTATCAGCAGCTTATGGATTTAGTTGGAAAAAAAGAGAAATGAGAGTATGTTGTAGTTTTTTTTATATTAGTTGGTCTGCAGTTTGTATAGGATAGACGGTCTGCATCTTTTATTTTACGTCCATTTGGATCATATATAAACAAGCCTGCATATGTTTTTATATACTTACATTTATTTTAGTATAGGTTATAGTTGTTTTGTAGTAAACTAGTTATACAGATGTATTAGTCTACACATAGATTATAATACGATGTTTCGTTCACTGTATATGATACAACAATTGAATGTGTAAGTGTAATTGTTAGTTACTATTAGGTTGCGTGTAGTTAGTATAAGTCCTGGCTTGCTTGTTTTAAAATGGTATGGTTTCGGTTATTGTTTAGTATGTGTTAAAATAAATGTAAATTGCAAATGGCGATTGCTGTTTGTTTATGTATATTGGTTTTATAATTTTTTTTTGTGTGGTACATTTGGGATTAACTATTTATTTGAAGATAAATTAATATTATTTTACATTATTTTAAATGTATGTTTGATTTTGATATATGATTTTGAAATGCCTATATATTTTAAATTTAAAATGTATTAGGATTTAGAATATGATTTATATATTTATAGTATATAGTGATATTTAAGTTCTCGTATACCAATTATCTTCATCGTCTCAGTCCTGATTTCTTTCATCTATTCGTTTTATCAGCCTTGTTCGTCCAATTCGTGCCAATCTTGTTCATTTTGGAAATTCATGCTTGGATTCATAACCTATTTCAAATCTCTCTAGCCTCGAAAGGTAAGCAATCACTCACGATTAACGTTCTTTTATTTATTAAATTTGATTTCAATTAAAATGACAATTGAAATGAGGCTGTAGTTATTTAGATTGTTATATATGCTATTATCTATAACTGTTCACTTATGGGATATGACACCATATCCTATTGTTTATATTTATTTCGATGATATATGCCTGTTGTTATTATTATTTTCATATCTGTTATCACTCTGCAAGTTCTCTGTTAGTATAGAAATCATTATGGGTTGAAATGATACATACCCGAACGGGCTTTAGAATAGAAGAAAATCATTATGGGTTGAAATGGTAAACCCAAGCGATTTTTATTTAATTGAATTTGGAATTACAGGTTGAAATGATATCCACCCGTATATATTTAGTGTACGGGTTGAAAAGATAAATATCCGTAGCACTTGACTATATGATAGGAAATATATACAGACACTGTTGGTCCATATAAATATTTTGAAAATAAATTTCTACAGTTGAAAAGAAATATATGGGATTTAATAAATATTGGTTCTTAAAATATTATATATATAAATGGAAATTTTTATATATAGAGTTAATAAAAATATCATTGAGATTGATTTAATCCATATAATATGTTTGAGTATTATTTAAGATTTATATTTCAAAATTTACCGTTGTAAAAAATTTGAATAATTAAGATTGGGAGATAAATTTGGGGTTTATTAAAAATGGTATTTAAATAAGGATTTATTTAATTAAATCGATTTGAAATTATCGAATGGAAAATTTAAAGGCATGATTTTGTAACTGGATTTTTGATTTAAGTGATTTAATGAATATTTCACGTTTAATAAAATTAAAGAAAATATTGAGTAGTATGTAATTTAAGGTTACTTAAATGATATCAAATCTAACAAGGGAGTATTTCAAGACTAAATAATAGTGAGGTTAAATCGAGATCTATATGAAACTGTTATATTGAACATTTAAATATTAAAGCCTTGAACTATATTGGAATTTAAATGGTTTATTTTGAAATTCGGATCTGTATTTGAAATCAATATAGTTGAATTTGTTATTTAGAAACTAAATTGAATTAAAATGAAAATTTAGGTTGAACTAAATTTGAATTTATTATTTAGAAAACTAAATTGAATAAAAATTTAGTTGAAACGTTGAATACTTAAAGGTTTAAAAATATTGAATATAAAGGGGTATTTTGTGATTACAAATCCGAATTTGAGATTGATAAAATTGAAGTGGTTATTTTAGAAATTGAGTTGAATTTAAATTGATAAATTGAGATTGAATTTAATTTAAATGGGAAGGTCGGGTTGATGTTGAAACGATTTGTTAAGTTGAGGGAATTGAAAATATTTTACGGTATAAATTATTTAATATATCTAAATATATTTTGGAAAATAACTATATTTGAAGTGAAATGATATTTGATTTTGAGGTATAAATTAAGTTGAAAGAACCACGGTGTTATAGTGTATATTTCTACCCTGTAGATAGTTCCATGGACACTTAGAGGATGGTTATCCCAAACATCTTTAAGTTATTTGTATTTCAGTTGATATTTCACTTGAGTTGGATTTATTGATATAAGAACGTTAATCCTGACTCGAGTGTTTTGTGTTTTGCTTTACGCTCGGGTCGGATTGAGTGATACAGCATTAGAGACTCACCTTTGGAGTTCAGAGCTTCATTTGGAGATCCAACCATCGACTCAGATTCCAGCCTTTCCTGTTGATTGGTTCAGAGGAGTCATCTGTTGCATTGGAGACTTCACTGCATTTGAACTATTCGGTTGTATTTTATTTCTAACTCTGATGTATATGGTAGCTTCATGAACTACTATTCTTTATCTATTCCGCTGCATTTATTACCCTGTGTCTGTGATCTGTGATGTTTTATTTACTGTATATGTTGAGTTTGCCAAATTTAAATTAACAACGCGGTATTTTGAATTACTCAAGTCAGACATGTATGGTTTTATTTTCTATTTGAATGGTCCAAAATAGCGGGTCGTTACAGTTGGTATCAGAGCTTTGGCTCTAGGAAAAACTTAGCATATATGGTAAATTTATTTACAAAATCGCTTTCGTTCGAGTTGAATCTCTTCCTTTTGACTCGATTTCCTTTGAATTTTGGAATGTCCCTCGGTTCCGAAATTCATTCTTGTCTCTTTCTATTTATAATCGTTTGATTCTGGAGTATCCCATAACTCCACTGAATGTTTTGTAAAGGGGGTGAAAACTCCTTTACAATCGGCATTGATTCATCGAAGATTTCTGTATCCTCGGTTTACGATGCTGCTATATCTTGTTATGCCGAATTCTACATCTCTAGCGATCGAATGTCGAATTGCCTCAGAATTCTACACCGATCTAATTTTGGAATCACGGTTGACCGGTAAAGGTCGCCCGCAATTTATAGAAGTATATCCATCTTCTATTTTGTAATTTAATTATCTCATCTTCAATCGAGTCTATCTTCGAATCAGGATTCTATTGATTGGAGTTCCTCTAAATTAAATCGCTATCTTTGTTTTGAAATCCATTCTTGAATCATCCCTTGAAAATCGGGTTTTGTTTGTATTTTTGAAACTGTTTATACCGAAATTTTATATTGATAACTATGATTTTATATATACATATATAAAAGTGAAAATGTTTTCGATAAGGATTATATACCTATATATATAAAAAAATAAGAAATGTTATTCCATATAAAAGTTTTGAAAGGATTTGAAATTTTGAAAATTTATAAGAAATTGATTTATATTAAAATGATTTATAACTGAAGGGTTAAATTTGAAATTCGAGAATTGAATTCCGGTATTTTGAAATTGGTTTTAAGATTTTGGAAAATATACAAGAATAATACGATTTAAAGGTATTTTCCGGATAAGAAATGTTTCAAATGAGTTCAAATGAATTCCAATAATTTTGAAGAAGTTTCAAAGAAGTTTTCAAGAAAATAGAAGTTTAGAACTCATTTATGTCGTTAGTAAATAATTTCGGTGATGAGTGCACGCATCATCGACATTGATTTTCGAGTTTCAGAGTGGGGAGGCCACTCTAGTAGCTTTGCTATGCGAGTGATATTATGAAACAAATTTTGATTTCAAATTCCGAAGTATAATTTGATATTTTCGAAAGATATATGTATATATTTGAAACAATTTAAAGTGATACCGGTGTTCAGTCGTCGAGTTTCGGATTTGATTTAGTATAATCCTATCTATTGAAATTGATTTATGTTGATTTCAACTCTTGAATTTGGAAATTTGATTTCCCTAACTATTTTGAACGTTCGAACACTTCCTAATCGAGATTAAATTTTCAAAGCTAAGAAATTTCGCAGAGTATAAAATGTTTGATAAAGAATATAAATTTAGTTTTGAAATGTTTTGAAAAAAAAAGTTGAATAAATAGTTGAATAATGGTTTTCAGAAGGGTAAATTGGATATTTCACATAGAAATAGATAGTTTAATTTTTTTTAAAAAAAGGGATAATTATAAATTTGGAAACTATTTTGAGTATAATTGATTTTGGGAAAATATTTGGTTTTGAAATTAAATTGGAATTAAAAACCAGTACTTATATGGTGATTTTTGGAAATGAATTTGTTTGACTTGAATTATTTCAATTTGGAAAATGGGATAATTTTCTAAACCTATTATTTTGGGAACTTTGAAATTTAGATATTTAGTTTGGAAGAAAATTTAGTAAAATCATATATGATTTTGAAACTGAACTGATATTGAAATGATTTGAAATTTGAGAACCTTATATTATTAAGCACTTGATTTGGGAGTGGTCGAACTTATATAAAATGGATTGTAAAAGTATGAAATCCATTTGAAATCCATTGATTTGAAAGGTACTCAATTTGGAAAGAGAATTTTATATAATCAGAGTCTATATAAGTATGATTTGATATACTATTGATTTGGAAAGTATTCGATTTGAAAATGGGATCCTATATATAAATGGACTTTATATATGTATGATATTTGAAAGTGATTTGAAAAGGTACTATATGATATATATTTTCGAAGTAAAGATGTGGAAGTGCTTTCTGCTTGATATCCGCTTTGTGGCCACATCGTAGATTCATTCTATCGATATTATTCTCTCTGATTTTTGGTTTTCCGGATGTAATACTCGAGTGTTCCCACCGTGGCGTAACCCATGGTTTTTTTTCCCTCGCGACTGCATAGTGCAATTGCCTGGCTGAGTCTGGCCTAGGGGTACGGATTGTTTCCTGGAGGATCTAGGCGTAACCATTGTGTATCTTGCAATCTGTGTAGGTCATGAATAGTAGCGAAACTGTCTGGCTGAGACGGCCTAGGGGTACAGATTGTTTCCTGGGGGACCTAGGCGTAACCATTGTGTATCCTGCACTCTACTAGTCATCATGGCATAACTCACAGGGCTGAGAAAGCTTACGGATATGGATTGTTTCCTGGGGGATCCAGGCGTAACCATTGTGTATCTGCGAACCATGGTTGGACAAAGGTTTTGGTTTGGTTGTTTTATTTGGATTGTACTTTCCATATCTGTTTTTAAAGGTTTTTCAAGTATTTTCACTGGGTGTTGAAACAAGTCTACTAAGTACTTGAAGAACTCTAGCTTTCTGCCTGATCAACGCATGGCCAGAGTCTGCAAGAACAAGGATAAACTTGTTAAAACATCGAGTTATAAAAGTATTTTCGAAAAAAGATAAAAAATGATTTATTTTGATATAAAGGTATTTATTATAAAAGTATTTCCAACAAAATAATTTGTATTAATATTTGAAATTGAAATTCTTATGGTTTGAATTAATTATTCGTGCACGATACTATCTTTTGAATCTACCGTATCTGCTCAGCTTTAGTTATTCCCCTTGATTCTGTTTTCTAGAATCTACCTTCCTTTCCTTTTTGAGTATAATCTTTTAAATATTGCTTATTTGTATACTACATTGTTTAATAGAAAATTTTAGTGTTATAAATATTTTTGAAGTTATTAATTAAATAAAACCTATTTAAAGTGAATTATTTATTAATAATGTTTGAAAAGTATCTAAAGACAAATTTATGAATTTATGAATTATGGATTTAACGTTTTCAAAAGCTTCTTTGTAAATATAACTAATGATGCAAATAATTGTTTTCAAATAGCTTTCATATATGTATAAATGAGTTATTTAAACATATTAAATTCCAACGAGTTTTGAAAATTTTAAAGTATTAAAGATAACCGAATCGCAAATGAAGTTTTCAAATGAATATTTCAAGTAAAATTTATATAGTTTTATATTAATTATTTACCCTTGACTTTCAATCTACCTTTATTTCTGGTTGTTCTATTCTCCTACCTCCTTCCTTTTCGGGGACGAAAAGTTTTGAATGGGGAGAGTGTAACGACTCATAAAATTTTATCAATTTTTAATTTGTTTTATAATGTATTTAATTTGGATTTTGAGAAATTTTAATAATAATATTTTGAAATAAAGTTTTAATATTTGGTTTACGTATAATTAAATATAGAAAATGGTAAATTTTCAATTAATTATATGAAGGATTATTTATTATGTAATTCTATTAAATTCAAATCAGTTAATAATTGGTGAAAATAAATTTATTTTCAAGACCTGAATATTTTTACATAGAAAAATTCTAAATCATCTTCTGACTGAGACGTCATTTTTCATTTTCTCAAATTTGGACTTCTATAGCTCCGCCGATCTTATTTTCTGCGTTTTTACTGCATTTTTCTGCTAGTGAAAATTCAATTTTTTTTTATCAAATCATACCATTGATATCTGTATACCATTTTGATCGTCTCGTCGCACTGATCTCTGGGTATATTTATTTCTATGTTTCAAAGTCTGATACACAGCGGAACCCACAAAACCGGTAACCGTTTCGGTACCAGATCCGTTTCCATTTGATTTCTTTTGGCGTTTCGAAATTTAAACGCGCATCAATCAATTTCTTTATTATGTGTCAGCTGAATCAATGAGAGACTGTTACAATTTCATTTATTTGTGTACGTTTTCATTTTAATTATTGTACACATTACGGTACCTTTAAATTGTGACTTATTTCTTTTCTTCGGTTTTAATTATTGAAGCGTGTTGCGCACGTTATTATTAATTGTTTTGAATTTCACAGCTGTTATCGATCCATCATTTCAGTTTATTATATGGTCCGTTACTCTGTCTTTTCAAATTTGAACGTGCAGCTGGTGGCATAAAAAGTTGCTTTAATTATCCATTGAATTATCGTCACCATCCCACTACTCTATATTTATTTCTGTACGTTTATCTTTGCTTAAATTTCTCTGTCCATTCCTTTTTTTTTATATCATTGCCTTTCCAAACTCATTACGTACTGTCCAAACAAAAAAAATTATTGCTTTAAATGTAGGTAAATCAACTCATGGCCGTTGTTATTTCAAAGTTTAAACGTATAAAACTCTATACGTTATTTCGCATTCACCTATCTTTAATTTCCTTACGTTTCTTTCCATCTGCTTTATAACCTTATTTATATTTTTCTTCCTTCATTTTCATTTACACTATAACTCTGACCCATCCGCCTTCACCTCAGCGACCATCACAAGCACCGCCTCCCACTCCTATCCAACCTCTGCCTTGGCCACGTCAGCCCCAACCACTCACCAACCCGATCTCATCAGCCACTTCCTCCTCCCTTTTACCTCCTATCGCCTAGCAGGCTTGCTCCGTTCCCCTCCTTCTTGATGCAAGCCGAGCATCTTGGGCCTTCTTCTTTTATGAAGCAAAGTTTTTTTCTATATTGAGGTAAAGATATATTATTTTATATATTTGTTTAGAGAGTATGAATATTTGACTGTACCAATATTGCAACTGTACAAAGTTGCTAAAAAAAATGGTTTACATAGTTTTGGTTTCATATATGATTTTAAACATACCTCTGTAATATTATTTTTCATACGCTATGTTTTTAAGTTGGCCATATACATTCTCTTTCATACATGTTGTTTGCATGGGTTGTGCATATATGCGTTGCATGTATCTATGGTAATCTGCACCATTTAGTTCGTCTTAAGTGTGTCTGCATACATTACAAGGTTGTTTTTCTGTTGCATTTGAAATTTGTTATATATATACACGTATTTAAAGCACTATGCTTTTGTCTTGTTTATAAAATATTTTACATTCCGTAAGCATATTTTAATATATAAGTGTTTATAAAAATTTGTTTACAGCAATTATATGTATCAGCAGCTTATGGATTTAGTTGAAAAAAAAGAGAAATGAGAGTATGTTGTAGTTTTTTTTAATATTAGTTGGTCTGCAGTTTGTATAGGATAGACGGTTTGCATCTTTTATTTTACATCCATTGGGTCATATATAAACAAGCCTGCATATGTTTTTATATACTTACATTTATTTTAGTATAGGTTATAGTTGTTTTGTAGTAAACTAGTTATACAGATGTATTAGTGTACACATAGATTATAATATGATGTTCCGTTCACTGTATGTGATACAACAGTTGAATGTGTAAGTGCAATTGTTAGTTACTATTAGGTTGCGTATAGTTAGTATATAAGTCCTAGCTTGCTTGTTTTAAAATGGTATGGTTTCAGTTATTGTTTAGTATGTGTTAAAATAAATATAAATTGCAAATGGCGATTGCTGTTTGTTTATGTATATTGGTTTTATAAAAAAAAAATTGTGGTACATTTGGGATTAACTATTTCTTTGAAGGTAAATTAATATTATTTTACATTATTTTAAATGAATGTTTGATTTTGATATATGATTTTGATATATGATTTTGAAATGCCTATATATTTTAAATTTAAAATGTATTAGGATTTAGAATATGATTTATATATTTATAGTATATAGTGATATTTAAGTTCTCGCATACCAATTATCTTCATCGCCTCAGTCCTGATTTCTTTCATCTATTCTTTTTATCAGCCTTGTTCGTCCAATTCGTGCCAATCTTGTTCGTTTTGGAAATTCGTGCTTGGATTCGTAACCTATTTCAAATCTCTCTAGCCTCGAAAGGTGAGCAATCACTCACGATTTACGTTCTTTTATTTATTAAATTTGATTTCAATTGAAACGACAATTGAAATTTAAGGCTGTAGTTATTTAAATTGTTATATATGCTATTATCTATAACTGTTCACTTATGGGATATGACACCATATCCTATTGTTTATATTTATTTTGATGATATATGCCTGTTGTTATTATTATTTTCATATCTGTTATCACTCTGCAAGTTCCCTGTTAGTATAGAAATCATTATAGGTTGAAATGATACATACCCGAACGGGCTTTAGAATAGGAGAAAATCGTTATGGGTTAAAATGATAAAGCCAAGCGATTTTCATTTAATTGAATTTGGGATTACGGGTTGAAATGATATCCACCCGTACATATTTAGTGTATGGGTTGAAATGATAAATATCCGTAGCACTTGACTATATGATAGGAAATATATACAGACACCGTTGGTCCATATAAATATTTTGAAAATAAATTTCTATAGTTGAAAAGAAATATATGGGATTTAATAAATATTGGTTCTTAAATTTTATATATATAAATGGAAATTTTTATATATAGATTTAATAAAAATATTATTGAGATTGATTTAATCCATGTAATATGTTTGAGTATTATTTAAGATTTATATTTCAAAATTTACCGTTGTAAAAAATTTGAATAATTAAGATTGGGAGATAAATTTGGGGTTTATTAAAAATGGTATTTAAATAAGGATTTATTTAATTAAATCGATTTGAAATTATCGAATGGAAAATTTAAAGGTATGATTTTGAAACTGGATTTTTGATTTAAGTGATTTAATGAATATTCCACGTTTAATAAAATTAAAGAAACTATTGAGTAGTATGTAATTTAAGGTTACTTAAATGATATCGAATCTAATGAGGGAGTATTTCAAGACTAAATAATAGTGAGGTTAAATCGAGATCTATATGAAACTGTTATATTGAACATTTAAATATTAAAGCCTTGAACTATATTGGAATTTAAATGGTTTATTTTGAAATTCGGATCTGTATTTGAAATCAATATAGTTGAATTTGTTATTTAGAAACTAAATTGAATTAAAATGAAAATTTAGGTTGAACTAAATTTGAATTTATTATTTAGAAAACTAAATTGAATTAAAATTTATTTGAAACGTTGAATACTTAAAGGTTTTGAAAATATTGAATATAAAGGGGTATTTTGTGATTACAAATCCGAATTTGAGATCGATAAAATTGAAGTGGTTATTTTAGAAATTGAGTTGAATTTAAATTGATAAATTGAGATTGAATTTAATTTAAATGGGAAGGTCGGATTGATGTTGAAACGATTTGTTAAGTTGAGGGAATTGAAAATATTTTACGGTATAAATTATTTTATATATCTAAATACTATTTTGGAAAATAGCTATATTTGAAGTGAAATGATATTTGATTTTGAGGTATAAATTAAGTTGAAAGAACCACGGTGTTATAGTGTATATTTCTACCCTGTAGATAGTTCCATGGACACTTAGAGGATGGTTATCCCAAACATCCTTTAAGTTATTTGTATTTCAGTTGATATTTCACTTGAGTTGGATTTATTGATATAAGAATGTTAATCCTGACTCGAGTGTTTTGTGTTTTTCTTTACGCTTTGGTCAGACTGAGTGATACAGCATTAGAGACTCGCCTTTGGAGTTTGGAGCTTCATTTGGAGATCCAACCATCGATTCAGATTCCAGCCTTTCCAGTTGACTGGTTCAGAGCAGTCATCCGTTGCATTGGAGACCTCACTGCATTTGAACTATTCGGTTGTATTTTATTTCTAACTTTGATGTATATGGTAGCTTCATGAACTACTATTCTTTATCTATTCCGCTTCATTTAATACTCTGTGTCTGTGATCTGTGATGTTTTATTTACTGTATATGTTGAGTTTGCCAAATTTAAATTAACAACGCGGTATTTTGAATTGCTCAAGTCGGACATGTATGGTTTTATTGTCGATTTGAATGGTCCAAAATAACAGGTCGTTACATCTATGTTATTTGTTCAGAATTTTTATTTTTTCATCAGCTATTTTATTTTTATATGTGTATATGAGTTCATTTTCTTTTAAGGGATCTATGTTAAATTTTTTTTTGCACAAACTTGGCATATTTCTATCGTACAATCAATACATTTATATCTTTTGTCGAAGGCAGGTTACCACGGACAAAATTCACATTTTGTTATACATGTTCCCATTTTATGTTTGAAATTATGTATACACAGTTCTTTATTAACCATGTTAAAGAATTGTTCATTAGTGATATTTTCTTGGAAGTTTGTAAGTTCATTAATTAAGCCATAATCGGATGAACTGATTTGTTCATGTTCTTCTAAACCTTCTAAAGAGATTATAGAGTATATTGTAGATATTTCAGAAATGTCTGAAGAAATTTCAATCAAATCTTCTTTTACTGAGTCAATAAGATTTGATTCTCTTGTAAATAATTTTTTTCTTTTGGGACGTGAAGATGACTAATGTCTAGGTTCATTACATGCAAAACATGTAAGAGTATTTGTGCATGTTTTCATAGGATTGTATTTTCTAACATGGTTTTCTTTATTAAGATAAGGTTTTCTCGCATTTGATCTTCTTAAGAAATACTTTTTTGTGTATTTTTTTTGAATCTTGGTTTGTTGTCTATTCTGTAATTTTTGGAACCATACTGTTGTGGTACACAAAACACATAATTCTTTTGTTTTAATTCTCTTTGTATTTGGATATAAGTACATTTCTTTTTCAATTCAGAGATGATATGTGTTATCCTTATATCAATATTGTCATAGGGTTTAGGGAGATTTTCAGGTTTGTTTTGATAATCATTTATCCAAGCTCTATGTATTTCTTTTCCTAAATCACCTGGTAATTTAGAGAAAAGTCTATTGCCTACTATAATATTATAATAATTTCCTGAAATAGTGGCATAATGTAAAAATTCATTTAGAAATTTTATTATATATTTCCAGTCTAAGAGTTGGATTTGTTCGAGATCTCTTATTGTCCTTTGTTGTCTTATTGTTATTCTAGTATTGACGTCTCTTCCTATTAATATCATGTGCATGGAATAAGCAAAATTGTATATGTTACTACCTTGGGCAATAAGGAGCGTAATTTCTTCAAAAAAATCTTTTTTATATGATTCCCAAATAGCTTTAGCAGTATGTGCTAAGTAATTTTCTGCAATTCTAATCATCTCTTCACTAGAATTGACATTAGTATACCTTACTGTATAGTCTCTTGCTATAGCAGTAGTCCATTGTCCTAGATATGAATCTAGTAATTGTGGATGGCATTCAGTTATATTTAGGATAACTGTGTTATTTTTGAAAAAAGATGTTTCATCTGGTAATCATTTTCCTGATGTTCTTAAGTTTGGATTTTCATTATTGTAGGGACCTACTGCCTTTCTAGGAGGTGGTCCTACACAATATGGCATAGATTGGTCTTAGTTCCTGTTTGGGTAACTAACCCCTAATCCAGCACTTGTTTGAGGACCAACTAATACCATATGTTTTGTAAATTCTAAAATTATATCTATTATTTCTTCTGGTATAATTTCGTCATGTTCTTCGTTTGTTTCTTGTGAAATGTCAAGGAATTCATCAAGGTTGTATATTTCTCTGATTCTTATTTTTTTTTTTCATCATCAACGCAAACGAATGTATTTTGATTTATTTGGTTTGTTAGTCTTAAACTTTGCTCAAGTTCATGTATTTCGGATGATTCAAGAACCATCCCAAATACTTTAGGATATATGATTTTATCCATTTATTCTTTTACTTAGTTCTTCTATTTCATCGTCTATTTCAACCTCTTGTTGATTTGACGGACCATAATTTTGAAATCTTATGGACATTGATTTATTTAGATTATTACATGTTATAACATTATGTGGTCTTAATGTTGATGTTGTTTTATTTGGATTTGTTATATTCCATTCATGACCAGCAAGAACAGAGGAGTCTATTTCCATTGGCTTAATAAAACTTATCACAATGGAGTCTAAAGTTTTTATAACTTAATCAAGCTTGATTTTTACCTTTGGTGTGTATTTAGACATGTATTTTCCTAATAAAGTAATGTCAAGAAGTATGTTTTTTCCTGTAAAGTTTTCGAAACCTTTAGCTTGTATAATAATTTTTACATGCTTGTAAAAATCTGTTAGTGCCGTTGTAAAATTGGGAGCCATGTAAACAATACCAATGTTATTGTTCATATCTACTTCCATTGTTCCAAAATGGCTTTACCCATATCTTGGTGTATGTCGTCTATTAAGATTATTAATAGTTTGCTCAAATTTTTTGTCTAACTATGTAACGACCCAGAATTTTTATTAATTAAAATTTGGATATTTAATTTATTTTAAATATTAATAAGTGAATTTATAAGTCAAATAAATTTTTATTTGAATTATTGAATTTAATTGGATTATTAAATCGATAATTTAATATGTTAAATTATGGAAATAATTGAAAATTGGGTTAAATATGATTGAAAATGATTTGTAAAATTTTATTTTATCATGTTGGAGTTAGAACGATATTTTAGAACTTTTAAAATCGAATTAAAAGTTAATTTGTGAAAATTGAATATTTTAATATTAAAATCGACTAGTGAAAATAGTCAATTTTTGAACAGTCTCAGAATTGAACGAAACTAGTTCCATTGGATCCGCAATGGTTAGTTATTACTTGATTTCAATTTTCGTGTCAATCGGAGCTATCATTTGATCATGGCAGCTCGAAACGCATCGAATTGTTTTTAATATTAATTTGGCGAGTTAAAATAGCCATTTTTCAAAAAGTCTCGGATTTTGACGAAACCAGTTTCATCGGATCCGTAATGTGATATTATTGTAAGGTTTCAAATTTCAAGTCAATTGGATTTACCGTTTGTTCGATACAAATTAAAACGCCTAGAAAATCGCTTAAATCGGTTTAATTCAAATTGAGCGTTTATAGCCATAACTCGCACAGATGTCCGAATTAGCTTTCGAAACCTGTTCCATTGTGTCCGGAACGTGGGATAAACCCTAGGAACATCAGTTTCGGCGCGTAAATCGGAGTTCGGAATTTCCGGATGAATAGTGTTCGAATTTTTTCTATAAATAGAGACCAACACCTTCATAAATAAAAAAAAAATAATATCTAAACCCTAATAAACCCTAGCCGCCTCTTTCAAACCAACGGCCAGAAATTCATGAACTTCCTCCCTCGATTACTCCAAATCCATCAAGAATTAGCAAGAATGTTCAACATCAAAGTTGGAGAGCTCATCGAGAGCTTGGAGATCAACGGTTGAGATCGTGTTTGGAGCTATAAATTGGGAGATAAATGAGGCCGATTGCAGCGACTTGCGCACGCCCTACGAGGAGGAGGAGGGGGCCGAGCTGCAGGGCATTGGGGCCGAGCCTAGAGGGAGTTGGGGGCTTCGCGATGGTGGTAGTTTGATGAGGTATCGTCGAGTATGGAGATGGTGATAATTAACCCTAAATTGGGCATGATGGGTTCGGCTATACTGTGTTATACGCGCGTGAGTTAGAGAGGGGGAAGAAAGCATATGGACGGCAAGGATTTGGTGGCATAGGATCTAACGGTTTTGATTAAGATAGGTTTAAAATTAATTATAATTAATGTTGTAATTTGTTTATTTAAATCGTGTACAAACTTCATAAATACATAACTTTTTCATACGAGGTCGAAAACGCGCGAAACCAGTTGCGTTGGAATCGTATGGACGAGCACTACGCGATGGAATTGGATTGGAGTCGTTTGGAGTTAGTGAGAATTTTGGGTAAAATTAAACGTCCGTTTAATTTTATTCGAAATAAATCGCTAAAACGGAAATGAAATCAAGGTGAGAACTTCTCACTCAATCGAATCAGTTTCGATTTTATTTTAAATAGTTAGATTTAAAATATTTGAATGCATGTTTGAATGATGATTGTTATCTATTGATTGTTAAAATAGACATTATACGCCGTTAGTAAGCGGATGTTATTTATTAAAAACATATACCGCGAATATTTCATAAACAATGAAATTGGTATTATATATAATAGCAATATATATATATATATTGGCATATGTATATATTGGAGTTATTGATTTCCCGCATTTTTTGTTTAGCGGATGAGACCCTGTTGCGCCGTTATTAAGCGGATAATATTTAATAAGAACATATACCGCGATAATTTCGTACTGGAGCGAAATTGGTATTGTGCTAATGTTTGTGGATGCAGGAAACAGGTTGGAGGGATCCAACTGGATTCCTCAACAGTATTTATTAGATTTCAGATATTTTGATATTTTATGGATTATCATATCGGTATATGATATCGTTGTAGTCATGATTGACTATTTGGTGTGTAGCATCATTGGACCCAGATTTTGGGATTTTAAAATGATTTTAAAAGTGATTTTTGAGAATATACTATATTTTGGAATTGATCCATTATAAATAAATAAACGTTATAATTTTTAAAGTTATAAAAATTATGATTTTTAAGAAATATAGTTAAAAGCTGATTTTTTGAAAATAAGGAATTAGTGACTTTATAAAATAGTTAAATTGGGATTTCTGAAATAATTGTGAAAAGTTTAAATATAGGATTTATAAAATTTGATTATTTTATAAATCAAAATGATGAAATTATAAAGGTGTTTAAAGACGTTTTTAAAATATTAATATGAATTGATTTATATAAGAGATTTATAAATGGATATTTATAAATTGAAATATGGACATTATAAAACGAGTTTTTATAAGTGTTTGAATGAAGTGAAAATAGATTGCATAAGTGAATGGAATTTATAGAATTATAAACGGTGAAGTTATAAATGGAATTTTATAAGCAGTAGGTTTATAAAATTTATAAAGTCATTAAAAGAATGGTTTTGGATAAATAATTAAATCTTATAAGTTATAAGATTTATAATTATGAAGTTCAAAGGAACGATTTTTGTGAACGAATAATTTATAAGTATTTGACTTATAATATGAACCTTTGTTTTATAATTGAGTTATAAATTGAATAGGTTAATAAAGGAATTTATAAAAGGAAGTTGTTATAAAATAAATAGAAATGGAGTTTATAAACGTTGTTTTATAAATTCGCAAATGACTTATTTTGATAAGTAAAATTGTTGAAACCTATAAATGGAGTTATATTCACATTTTTGAATAGTGAATAATCCTTTGAATTAAAATGAATAAAAGGATGAAATTTGTTAACATAGTATATTCACGTTTTTGAATAGTGAATAATATGTTAAAGAAAATGTTTAGAATGTGATATTTTAAATAGAATTAAAACGATTTAACGATGTTTTAAAATGTGTTGAGATTCGAAACCATAGATTTCAACATTGATTGTTGAAATAGACGTTTTCGAGAAATAGAAGGAAATAATGGACTATAACACTGTTGTTATAGTAAATGATTTCCGAAAGGAAATGTTTTGTATAGTATTGGGATTTATATATCTATTTAATTTTGAATCCCTATACTAGTGATTTTGGGTTGTCGTAACGATGTTTTACGCAACATTCGTTTTGGCCCAAATAAATATGTTTAAGAGAAGGATTTCCTTAAAGAATGAAGTATATACTTAATTTCGATTCAAGTATATTGAATATTTTCCAAGTGTTGAAAATAAATGGATTTGTGAATTACTTATTAAATAAGTATGGAAATGTTTTCCAGTATAAGGTGAATATTAGAGAATTTATCTTTTTGAAGATAAATTGAAATGAATAATTGAAATCGAATATTCATTGATATTTTGAAATATAAATTCACTATGGAATTTATAAAAGAAAGTGGAATCTGTATGAAAATAAATATTGATTTATTTTTGAAGTGTGAAATTATATATCTAGTGAAGATATTTTGGAAAATAAATAATTTGGAAAATTATTTGGAAACTAGTGATGTTGTGCATATCCATTGATAGTTCAATAACCGACTATCAATGTTTCCCTTTGAATGGGTAATTGATGTGATTTGATAGAATGTAAATGCCACACTTATTTTTGAATAAGCGCTCACTATTCGGGTTAACCGGAAAAGGACCATGGGGTCGTATAACCCATTCCGAATATGTGATACGTCGTTATGAATCGCATTGAAGACCGGTGTTGAAGACCGAGTATTTGCAAAAGCGATAGGATGACCTGTCGATTGACTCTGCACCGAGTTGCTCCGGTATAGAGTTCTCCATATGTGATGGTGAATCCGATCAGGATTGTGAATATCCGGATTGCAAGGACTTCTTTGTAAGTGCCTTCGGTTTTGTTCGATCCCGGAACAGACTTGTATGGATTGTATGTCTGACATTACAAATTGAGATATAAAGCCGATTTCTTTCAAATATATTTCTGTTCGTGGCGGAGAATTTATTCTTTTTGCTTAACACCCTTCTCTGAGACGTACGAGCTCAGAGGTTATATAGTTGAAGTTATCAGCGATATATTCCCAATTTGGTAATGTGATATGCCGAGTGATGCTGAAATGATCATTGTGTTGATTATTTGTGATAGGATCGTTTATTTGATCGTCTATCCTTGTGATCATTGTGTTGATCATTTGTTGACCCAAAGCATGGCTTTTGTATAAAGTATGTTTTTGTGGACGTGACTTCGTCGAGCCTCACACCCCGTGAATGGTCAAAACAGGAAAGATGCGGCAAGGTTATGAGGGGTAGCGCCCTTTAGGATGTGTCCATTTCCTTCTGGAAAAGGGTGGTATCATGGTATGGAGCCCAGATACTTACTCATGTTGAAAACACTTTGTTATGATTGTGTGAATTGATTACGAGCGCTCGGTGAAAGGTCCCAAAGGACCGGGGGATGGCATATTCGGTCAGTTGTTACTCAGTTAGGGGTAACCCGGCCTTGTGTTGGTAGAGATCCGGTTTGGTTCTCGGGGATGTCCATCCAGAGGCATTCTCATGTGGCAATGGGAAGTTCCTTGGCCTGATCATTCGTTGGAAATCCAAAGAAACAATACGTGACTTGTACGGTTTTAGTTGTAGAACCTGCTTCCTCAGAAGGTAGCTATAGTGGGCATAATATAATGGTACCTATGCTGGCTAAGATTTATATTCTACTTTCGAAATGAATTTCTTCTACACTATGCACTAATAATAATATCAAAATTGATTTGATTTTAATGCGTATCAAGCATCTTTGACTATCATAAGGAGAAATCTTCTCCAAGTCTGCGTTTGCATTGTGTGTGTGGCAGGAGGTCTTATGGTAGTCTCATTTTTAAAAGCATTGCGAATTGAATTTAAAAATATTCCTCTATTTTGATTTTAAAGAAACAAACTGTTTTGAGTTCTCACACCAGTTACATGACTGACTCGGAGTTTATTGTTTTCCTTCCTAAACTCTGGGTGCCCACCAATTTCTACACGGGCAGTTAAGAGTTAGGTTTATCAGGATATTCTGGATATTCTGGAGTTGCTGGAGGCAAGCTGGATGGCATGGCATATTACTTATATAGTATTTCTTTTTCCGCTGCATTGATGTTGTATGTTGTTGTACACTCTGATGATATGATGTAATGTAATGTATAAAATGTAATAACTGATATAGCTCTTTGTTTAAAGATTATTCATTTATTATTATATGTTGTTCCGCTGCGAATTGTGAGATTCTGATGTTGTTCTGTTGCTTTCTATTCCATTCTATGTGTTCTATTTTATATTTTCTATTTTCTTTTCTATGTTCTTCTATTTTCCATTTTCTTTCTCTCTATTTTAAAATTTTCTATCTCTTCTCTATTTTCTATTCTCTTTTCCCTCCATCTTCTACCTTATCTCTATCTTCTACCTTTTTCTCTTCTCTTTTCTTCTTTTCTTTTTCTTAAACCATAACATTTCGAGTTTTTGGCCTTCGATTTCTCGGCAGTCGATAAAGTGAGTATCGATGTCGAATTTTCGGAAGTCGAAATATCCCGTTTGTTACAAACTAATCCTCTTAATCCTAGGATAATCAATCCGAGATGAATTAGTTTATATTTTTGGTTTTTTAGATGGCTTATTGCCTCTAGAGACATTAAATTTATTGCTTGTTCAGTTCCATCTGGAACTGCAAGTACTTGTTCTCTATGATGTCTATAAAGACCTGATATTATGGTGAATTATCATGTTCTATATAATTCTCTAGGGTTTAGAGAATTTAGTTGGTTATTAGAGAATATGTCTATATCTCTGTCCACATCAACTATTTCTTCTAATAAATTTTGGGTGTTTTGTGTTCTTCTTAAAACATTGTCTATCCATCCCAAGGATGATATACTATTTGGTTCTGTAGGTCTATCATACGTTATAGTCCAAGATGGACCTATATCTGAAAAAGATAGTTTCTATTAGTTAGACTCATTTTTTGTCAAGTTGTTCATACATATGGAAGTTCATTTTTGCTTTTTTACTTATGATTGTAGTAGTAGGTTCATTTGGTCCTAAATTCATCTTTTGTAGGCTTTCAGTTAACTTATTTATTTCATACTCTTGGCTTTTACTTGTGTGATCTATGTCAAACATCTTGTTTTGAATATTATCAATTTTGTTTTGTATTTGTGTTAGCATAGCTATTATTGTATTATTTTGTAATATTCTTATCTTGTCACCCTTTCCAACTATGTCATCTTTGTTATAGCTTGCAGTTATAGTTAAGTCATTGAATCTATAATTTGATTCTATATATTTTATTGCTTCTTGATAATATTGATTTTCAAAATACATCTTAATTTAAGATGACATGTTTGATTTCTTCAAGCATTTTTTCTATCAATTGTATTTGTTTTTCAAACTGTTTTTATCCTTTTTAGTTTGGTTTTCTAATTCTATCAATAAGTCTTTGGAATGTATTTCTTTATTTTTAGGTTTATTTTCTGCAATTAGTTTTTTATTGAATTATATCTTCTTCGCTAGGGAATTTGTTTATTTTTATGATCTTAAATTTGTCTGAAAGTCTTGTAAGTATTATTTCCATATGATCAATTTTTTGTAAATTTATTTTCAAATATTCTTGATTACTTGATATTTTCTCTAATAACTTATTTTTCTCAACTATTCCTTCAAGGACTAACTGCGTTAATTTATAATGTTTCTCATTATAGAGATTTAAGTTTTCACTTAACTCTATAAGTAAATCTGGCGTTGAATTCCTATGTCCAATTTCTGAATGTAATTTATGTTTATATTCACAATATTTTATATAACACATGTGTTTTTGTTTGTCTAGAGTAATAATTCCTTTTTTTGGGTCATTTATTTCTAGATTTAGATAGTTGAGTTTTTTATAACTCATGCTTTATTTTTCTTTTATTGGGCCTAGTGGTCTTTTAGGCTCTGCTACCAAAATTGATAGGGAGTACCAAGGGTTTTGTGGTTTTCAATAACATTTTAATTTATGCTATTGGGAGTATTTTATTTTTGTTTTATAACTAAACCTACAAGACATAAAACTAATCTTAGGATTAGATTTTTTACTAAATGACAATGAATCTTTTGCATTTAATAAAGATTACATCCAAATTTAAAAAAAGACTACCTTAACACCCATACTATCATAGTTTGCGCTTGTGAAGCATGGTGGGAATAATACCACAAAAAATAATACCACAAAAAATAAGACAAAGATGGAAAAATGCAATCGCCCAATTCCGGGCTAATATTTCGGAAAAGATAACAACTTTCTTCTAATTAAATATTTAAGTTACAAAAGAAAATAATTAAGAAATGACTTGCAATTAATAAATCCGCAAAATATTAGTAGGATACTAATAACAACAAATGATATTGATTAAATAATTTCAAAACTTGATAAAACTGAAATTATAGGAGAAAAACCTCTAAAATTCTAGGAGAAAGACAAAATATAATGCAAATTAGACATAATAAACCCAGACCTAACAATAAAAATAGGTTCACCCAAATATGATAATTAGATCATGGATGAATTTAAAATGTACATTAAAATATTAACAAATTTAAATATCATAAGAAAAATAGATTCCAGGCACAGAACTGCTGCCTTCATGGTACAAAAGGAATCTGAAAGAAAACGTGGCCAATCCCGAATGGTCATGAACTATATAAGATTGAATGATAATACCCATGAAGATGGATATTGTATTCCAAACAAAGATGTTTTAATCAACAAAATACAAGAAGTAAACTGGTTTTCAAAGTTTGACTTAAAATCAACATTTTGGCAAGTCAAAATGCACCCAGAATCAATACCTTAGACTGCATTTAGTTGCAGTGAAGGACATTATGAATGGCTCATAATGCCATTTGGATTAAAATACGCACCACAAATATTCTCGATAAAAATGGATAACGTCTTCCAACATTGTACTAAATATACATGCGTTTACATAGATGATATACTTATTTTTTTCAAAACAAAACAAGAACATCTATCACACCTCTATACTATGCTAAAATTAATAGAGGCACGTTGTCTGATAATCTCAAAAAATATTATAGAATTCCTTGGAGCCAAAATTGGTAAAGGTACTATAGAACTATAACCACATATAACAAGAAAAATTCTTGAATTTTCAGATAAATTAGAAAATCTAAAACAATTACAAGCTTTCTTAGGACTTGTTAATTATGCAAGGCCTTACATAAAAGATCTTTCAAAATATACTGGACCACTTTATAATAAAGCCAGCCCAAAAGGAAATAAATATTTTAATTTTAAAGATATAAAACAATTCAAAAAATAAAGGAAATAGCCCAAAACTTAATACCCTTAAGTTTAACTTTACGGACAAAATATTTGATAATTGAAACTGATGGTTCAGCCCTAGGATGGGGAGGAATATTACTCAGTAAAAATAACAAATATGAGAACAAAACCATAGAAAAGATATGTAGATACACCTCTGGTGTCTACAAAGAAAAAGGTTACATGACCTTCTTAGATTTTGAAATCCTAGCCATAATTTATATGTTAGAATCTTTTAAACTCTTTATAATTTCCCAAAAGGAAATCACAATAAGGACTGACCGTGAATCCATTGTTATATACACAGATAATAAAAAAGACGGAGGTATTTTAAATAATAGATGGCTAAAATTTAGACATGCCATTATAAATTGTGGAACCAACATATGTTGGGAATGTGTAAAAGGAAAAGACAATTTCTTGCCTGATAAACTTTCTAGATTGTTAAGATGATATTATTCTTTCTTGTTATAATCCTTATCTTGTAGGTTACAATGACAAACAAGGAGGAACTAAATCCTTCTATGCACCTACAGACCTATACAAAGGCAAACGGATTCATCACAAAAACAAAAGTTTCTGATGATGAACAACAAATTCTTGACAACATATGGAACATGAAGGCTCCTCATGATTCTGACAAATAAAAGTTAAGCATCTTGTATACTCTAGTAAAAAAGTTTACAGAAAGAAAAAAACAAAAAATTCCTTTACTATGGCTTGTTTACAGGTCCCGATGCTGGTATTTATACCACATGAAACAAATGATCGATAAGATCCAACACATAGAACAAAATCCTAGATATGTGAAACCTCTTTACAAAGGCTATACTACTTTTGAAGCAGCCACTACAGAACTACAAAAAAACATTTGGAAATGATTATATCATTTCTGACAAAATACAAAGTTTACAATATGTTTCCTTAGGGAAACAAACAAAACAGAAGATTCCTGAATCTTCTTCAAATATAAGCCTTCGTCCACAAACATCTTATGCCACAATCATAAAGACTGAACCTAGCAAACTTACAAATTTGGTAAAATCCTTACAAATACAAAAAACCCAAATCTCACAAAAAACTCAAGATTTATAAAACAAAATTATCCTACAAAGTCTTCCTGAACAACTTACTCGAGAACTATTTTTTATCCACCATCCAAATGAACTCCTCCATACATTTTTAATAAAGCTTGCAGATTTATGTTTAAAATTTCTAGCATCAAAATTGATGGGTTACAAATAACTTGGGATGTATTATGAAATCTTAATATTCCTTGCACAAAGAAATATAGTACTTGCCTCCCTATACCTACAAACTGTTCTTGCACTACAATATGTGCAGATCCACAAATTTTTCTAAACCTCGCAAAATACAAATATGTCATATTTGAAGAAACAACTTTTGATCCAAACCTCCTCATAAATTATGGCCTCATCAAAATAATACATTTTGTCTAATGGATACAAGATGACCTTCTTGAACCCATAGGAAGTATTATTGGCCACTTCATAAATATTCTTGCAAAAGATATTTATATAGATTTTAAGTCTACTCCTCCTCATTTTGGAAAATCCATATTTGAAACCACAAAACACATTATTACAATAAAAGCAAGATTCATCGACAAAGACTTTGAAGACTAGAATGAAGATTTCATACAAACAAAAGTTGATAGTATCAAGATAACAGAACAAACATATGAAAGGCGTAGAGCTTTTGAAATTACAAAAGACAATGATTGGAATAATGACAAAATACATTCATATACTGAGACTCCTATCATGAAAGTATTCATTATAAATTCTCTCAAAAATCATAGAATGAACTATAGGGGTTTTGACATTTTCCATCCAAAACCTTCTTTGGTTAAAAGCTACAAAAAGAAAAGAACGGAAAGCTAAACAAAGAAGAAAACGAAGACGAAGACAAAGAAGATGCAACATCCACTAGCATGTCCACCGACGAGCAATGATGTGACATAAAGCCAAACACATCCTTCTTTCATAATGGACTCTCCACTATGGAAGAACAAAATAAAACAGAGCAGACAAAGATTTGACAGACTATGCCTTAGCACTCCTTTTATTTTACAAATGTGAAAGATAAGTCTTATCTTGCTTTTTCTTTTTTAGTGGAGAAATCTTTTTACCTCCTGTAATAAGTTTTAAGTTTTATGTTGGACACATGTCTGCCTAACTTTATTTATTGTTCTATCTATATAAAGAGCAAGTATGTAACGAAGAAGTAAGGTTGTAAGCAATAGAAGCATTGTAAGCATTTCACCAAGAAAAATATAAGTCTTTTTATTTCAACGTTCTTTTCAAAGTAATGGCGAACTTAAACATCTTTTTGGATAAAGACTAAGGAAGAAGAACAGAAGATCAATTATGTAAGAATCTTTATTTCTTAAAAGTTTATCATTCAGTTATTTATTTCTTATGCTATTATTCAATCGCTTACTTAGAATAATTACTGAGGGTTAACACAATTAATTTAAATCATAATTAAAATTACTCAAAATCCAACAGACGTACATCCGTTGGAGGTTGAAGAAGTACCCGCCTTAGGCATGTGGCCGTTTAGAGGAAAATAGTAAACTCAAGATAACAAGGTGAGGATAAATGAGTGAAATTAATTATTAAGTAAATTTCAATCGTCCCAATAAAGATAATATATTCTAGGCTAAGAAATTAGATAATAAATTAATTAAGAAATATATTGAGATATGATAAATCTTTTTTAGCTAAATAATTTCTTACATACAAGCTTCCAGTTTTAATAAAACTTCCAGCCTTTGTCCATAGTTTTCTCTGAAAAGGAAAAAACAGCTTTATATAATTATACCAATGAAGAAAGATTACATAAACATGGAAAACTTACAAAAACATCTAGAAGACATATTTATATTAAACATGATAAATATTTTATAGCATAACACAAGTACAACAGAAAAAAATGAAATCATAACAATTTTTAAACAAAAATATAAACATGAACTAATAAACATATACGACTGTGAAGCAAATTTCACACAAATATTTAACAACTTTAATATATTCACAGAACCTGGAAACATAATATCAACAGAAAGGTTCATGAAAAATTTCCACACAGAATGGAACAATTACATACTTCTAAAGAATGAACCAAATTATAAAATTACAGAAAATAATGACTGAAAAACTAATGAATAATTATCCAAAAATAAAAAAACTGAATCATTACAAAGATTTTTAGAACACAAATTTATGACAAAAATCCTTTTTGTTTTAAAACAAACAAAACTAAACATAGACCAACAATATAACATAGCAAAAATATTCAAGAATAATTGTGTTGAAAAGTTTGTAAATTTAACAGACGAACCAAAACTAGATAACGACAGAGCTGTTAAGAATATAAAAATTCCTTCTATCTACTAGATGAAAAAGATACAGAAGTATCAATCATTATAGAATGATAGATCTAATATGCGATGAACTTTACAAAATACTAAAACAACAAGTATATGAAGAAAATAATAACTGGTAAAAGCAGATTCGATATGTATGATGATGAAATAAATTGGTACAATGAGTTTTATTAACAGGTAAACTATAAGATGTTAAAACAAAATTAGAAGACTCTGAACAAAACTTACAGACTCAGATTCCTAATTCCTATTTTAGAAATCTACTTACTACACCCTTGGTTATCCATACTTACAAGTTGGCAGTAAAGGTAGTTAAAAAATGAATAAATTGCAAAACGTTTTACAAATAATACTTCATACAATAAATTTCATAGCAGGACTTGCTTTTGGAATATATTTATTTATAGAACACATTGTGAAAATGCGGAATACCCCCATATATAGAAAAAAACACTCCCAACAGCATAAATTAAAATGCTATTGAAAACCAAAAAAACCTTGGTACCCCCTGTTAACTTTGGACCTACACTCCTAATAGCATAAAGTAAAATGCTATTGAAAAGCAAAAAACCCTTGGTGTGTATATATATATATAATCGCGAAATCAAAAACACGATCTAGTAGCAAATCGAGCGTTTGCTGAGAAGTTTAGGTTGCTCGGTTTACGATTGCGGGGTGACTTGAGGTCGCAATGGTTGCAGATTGTTGAATTTGGGTCGATTTAGGTTGTGATGGTTGTTCTCGAATTTTTATCTGGTGATGATTGTACTAGTCTGGTGGAGGATTTCGTAATGGCTGAGGGAAGTAGTTCGAATTCAAATTGATGGTTTGAGGTTTTTGGTCGAGTAAGATTAGTGCGGCTGAAGTTTGCAGTGGTGGTTATGCACAATGTGGTTGTTCGAGTGTGGTTTTGATGGCTGTGGGGTAAGGCAAGCAGTGTCAGGCAGTTTTCTATGGTGAACTTGTTATTGCAGTGGGAGATTAGGCAGACTTGGATGATGTTTTGTAGCTTTGGTGGTTGCACAGTAGTGATATTTGCAGTGATGGATGCGGGGTGAAAGATGTCGGTGATGGAGTTGTTTGGATGATGTTTAGTTTTTATAAATGAAGTTATACTTGATGAAGTTGTAGTTGGCACTGTGATGGGGTGATGATTGTAAGATGAAGGCAGGTCATAACTAGAAGGGATGTTGTATGTGTATGTTGTGGGTAGGGAAGGTGTTGGTGAAGTTTGTAGAGAAGAGGTTTTTGGTTGACTGGTGGTAAACAGTTCAGGGGTAATGAATGTAGCTAGGAGCAGAGAAGGTGGTTTGGGGCAAGGAGGTGAAACAGTTTTATGAAATGGAGATTGCATTGGTTAGTGTTGCAGAGAATTATGGCTTGTGTTGATGGCTGTAGAAGGATGTTGAGTTGTTTGTTGCATTGGCAAGTGTAGTTGACAGAGCAATAGGAATAGTAGGAATGCACACTGTGATAGGAGGAGGAGGGCAGATGAAGATGTGTATAAATGGAGATGACACTGTGATAGGGACCAAAGGGTACATGACACTGTGATGATGTGTATGAATGGAGAGGGTAGAGGAAGACAGGCAATGTAGTAATGTTGTTCGGGCAGCAATGTTTATGATAGTGAAGGTGAATAGGCATAAGTGGGATAGCAGTATTTGAAATGTATGTGAGGGAGGATGTGGTCAGGGAGGCAAGTAATGGATAGGCAGTTTTTGGTGGTTGTCTATGCAACAGGGGGAGGTATGTATGGTCAGTTGATATGCAGTGAAGGAAGGTTGTGGTGGATGTTGCTGTGATGGTAATGAAGTTCAGTGATGAATGCAATAGTCTGGTATAAATGAACACAGTGCACAAGTAGTATAGACTAGCGATGACTGTAGAGAAAGGCAACATAACCATTAGCAGTAGTTGATTGCAATACAGTGGTCGACAGGTGGTAGAAGAGTGTATGGATGAAGAATGTTGGTGATGTATGACAATGAAATATGGTGGAGTTGTATTGATGTAAGGATATGGATGATGCACAGTGTTTGATTTGAATGGATGTGCACAGTTTGCATGGTGGTAGGGAGGGGCTGCGATATGGTGAGAGTTTTGTATGTGTGGGTTTGACAGCAGCAAGCAATGTATGAGAAATATGAGACAGAGTGATATATAGGGGATTGAATGCAAAATGCAGTTTGGTGCGGTTTTTTTCGAGGAGTAGAGCAGTGGTAAGAAGTTGAGTTTGGCATTTTGTAAGAGATGGTCGGAGAGGTTTGCATGGGTGTACAGGAATGCAGTGAAGTATCTGAATGTATATTGTTTCACAGTGAAACAAGGCAAAAGTGCATATTTGCACTATGTTGTGCAAAGCAATGCAACAATGTGATAAACAATTGTAAAATCAAAACATAATGTAAATAAAAGTGAAATTGAAATAAATTTTATTTTTTTAATTGTGTATGTTTTTTTTAAACATGAAAATGCAAATGGATAAGGAAATTAGAACAACAAGCATACAAAAGCACACACAAACAGGAAAAAATTTCTTCTTTAAAGAAAATGCAATACACACAATAAAATCGAACAACAAATAATTTGACGAATAGAAGTAAAATAAAATTAATTCCCCTGCAACGGTGCCAAAAACTTATTTAACGGCTAATTTTCTATCGGATTAGAAAAATAGCCGAAAATTTTAAATTAAAAATAACCGCAAGCGCAAGGCGTATAATTTTAGTACGTAGCGAGTATGGGTCGACCAGTAAGGAATTGTTTAGATTTTAAAATTTCTATTCAATCAAATTAAACCAAGTATTGAAAGTGTTGTTAACTGCAAAAAATTGCAAAAACTAGCTACTACAAAAGTGAATGAAAACTATAAGATGAAAAAATAGTTTAGAGATAAATCCACTCTCATGATCACATAAATCAACACAATATGAAATTATGATCTCTTTTTTCGCCATTAGTGAATTTAATTGATGTATTTATCATAAGTATGGAATACTTATGCTATTAATTTGGCCAATATAAACCATCAAACTATAACACACTCATTAAACCACTTCTTAACTCTCATGAAAATGACAATGAAATTAAAAATAAAATCTATTTTAAGCATGCCTTATTTACTATTAAATTAGTAACATAAATCATCAAATTTTGATTCTAAATCCACTTCCATTACCAAAATCAATTAATTAGATAATGATGTAAATTGTGTTTAGTTGATTAAGAATAGCCTATATGTGATTAACATCATAGACTATCAAATTCATTAATAAACTTACATCCAAGGTTTTAAATATCGGATTCCGGTCACGTTTCATCTCGGAATTTTTACATAAGTTATCTCGTATCAGGAGAGATCTCGGACGAGATGAGTACATATCGGGTGTACATCTCGGATAGACATCTCGTGTCTTATAATGCATCTCGGGAATATCTCGGATGTACTTATGTGTTTAAAATTGACGTGTCAAAAATTTATTTAACGATTATAACTCTCTTAGTAAAAATAAAAATGGTAACATACTTGATTTACATGGAAAAAGAAATATTTTTAGAAGAGTAGTAGCTTGATTAACTTAATTGATTTGGTAATGATTGAATAATATCCTTTTATTTGAACGTAATAAAGAAGTGAAACCTTTCGCTATGACTCATTAAGATAAAAAGTAAAGAATATGTTCAAGAAGTTGATAAATTATAATTGGATTGAGTAGTTTCTTTTGAATCAATATGAAAATAAAAATTATTATGGAAAATAAGAAAAATGTATAACTTCGGGTGAGATCTCGGATTGAGATTTTGATTCATATATCGGGTGAGATTTGAATATCTCCGACGAGATGAGTGTCGAGGGAGATATGGAGGAGATTTGATGTCTCGTCTCGTTTAAGCATGAAAATGAGATCTCGGGCGAGATATAAGAGATTTAAAACCATGCTTACATCAACATGAAACTTTACATTAAACACAAAAAGAGAACATAAGTTATCAAAATGTTGAATCTACAAGATAAGAGAGCTTCATTACCCCTAAATTGAAGGGTTAATCTCTTATATTTGTTATCACTTCAATAAATGTAGATTGCAACATGAAACAAGAATAAGAAGAAAATGCAAGCTAATTGAAAAGAGAGATAATTAAAATGAAATAAAAGTTAATCTACTTGCATAAGAAATAAAACTAAGCTACTAACATAAGTGGAAAGAGAGCATGTAATTAGAAAAGAGCATGAATTAAAATTTTCATATAAGAAAATTACATGAAAGAAAATGGCTAAGTAGCCATGAAAAAGAAAAGAGAATTTTTTTTTTGTTTATTTTTTAGCCTAAAACTAAACTTACTAAAGAGAAGGCTAAGAGCTTCATTACATGAACATGTGGGGTATTTATACAAGCTTTGAAACCTTAATCCTATATTGAAAATTACCCAAATTACCCTTGAGGAAGTGTGGCCACCATGTTATCATTAGCAAGAATTAATCCTCCATTAAGTCTACATGTAACTTTAATGGTCATTTAACATGTGCATTACCTCCTAATTGTACATCATGGCAAGTGGGTTGGTGGGGTCCTCCATAATTTCATGAAATGATTTATTTTGAACTTCATTTGCTTGTCTTCTCTTGTGCATGCATATTTTCCATAAAACCTTCATCATATTTCCATTCGAATTCCTACAAAGAAAAATAAAATTTGCAAATAAATATTCTCAAAATTAATATACGTGCAAAAATGACCATTTTTCCCCAATATGAAGATGAATAAATGATGATTTGAAAACAATTTGAATTTTGGTTTAAACATGTTAAAACACCCTATATGCTCATTTATTTAATTAAATTCGATTAAATACTGAAGTAAAAATATGCACATTTGCATGCACATCAAATAGGTCATTATTATTAATTCTAATAGATAAAAAATTAACCAAGTGTTATAAGAATTAACTAAGTTTAAAAGATTAACTATGTTTATACTAATAATAATATACCAAGTTTGGTAAAACTTAACCAAGTTTATAAAAACAACAACAGAAACAATAATAGCAGCAGCAACGGAAGTAGTAATCAAGTTTCATAAAAATTAAATAAATTAAAAAAATTAAAAAAGTATTATACAAAATTAACTGATTTTTTAAAAAACTAACAAATTTATTATTATTGTTATTATTATAATACATACTAAGTTTGATAAAAATTAAGTAAATTTATAATAATAACAACAACAACAAAATTGTAATTTGTTTTTAGAAAACTTAGTTAACTTAGTTAATTTAATATTATTATCAAACTTAGTTTGATAAAAATTAAGCAAGTTTATATTAATAACAACAATAACAACAACAACAGCAATAATAAACTATAGTTTGATAAAAACTAACTAAGTTTATAATAATAATAATAATAATAATAATAATAAATTAACTTAGTTAACTAAGTTTTATAAATAATAATACTAATAATAACAACAACAACAATAAACATATAACTAAGTTTATAAAAATTAACAAACTTAATTTAGTTTTACAAAAATTAAACAAGTTTATATAAATTAACTATATTTATAATAATAATAAATTAACTATGTTTATGAAAAACTTAAAAGTTGGAGATAATTTATAAAAAATAACTAAGTTAATAATGTTTAAGTTTGAGATAATTTATAAGTTTAAGTTAATTAAAATATAAGTTATGACATTTTAAGTTTTAACACTTGAGATAATTTATAAGCTTAAGTTAATATAAATAAAGTTATTTATAAGTTAGCTGAGCCTTATAAAAATTTAACTAAGTTTTTAAAAATTAACTAAGTTTTATAAAATTTAACTACGTTTTAAAAAAATTAAAAAAATTAATAAAAATTAATTAAGTTTTATTAAAATTTAACTAAGTTAACTAAGTTTTACAAAAATTAGATAAGTTTGTTATAATAATTTAACTAAGTTAACTAAGTTTTATAAAAAATTAAATAAGTTTATTTTAAAAATTAACCAGGTTTTATAAAAAATCAACTAGGTTTACTAGTTTTAGAAAAATTATTTAAATTTAATAAAAGTTTAACTAAGGATGTTTGACATACCCTAAATGTGTAGCACTTTCATAATCATTTGTAGATTTCCTTTCAATGTAGGTTTAAAGGATCTCGAGTTACGTGTTCTATTATCACTAGCATCAGAAGGGTTTTTTCATTTGATAGTACTTGATCGCAACATATTTCTATGGCATAGTGTATACTAAAGCACGAAACTAAAGATTGATCAAATTTCAAAGGTTCCACTGCATTGGAACGGAGAGTGAAAGTACAACTAATTGGTTGTATCATTTGATGATCTTTTAGCTTGACATTAAATGTATTGAATTATTGGTAGAAATCTAAGAATTACTAATAGTATCAGATATATTATTAGATATATTGACTTGTATGTATTTTTATACACTATACATGTACGAAGAAATATTCGGTATGTTAAATATTTGATAATTGTTCTATTTTTAAATGTGTTTTTGTTATTATCGGTTGAATTTATTTGATTATTGTTTGAATTTGAAAGGGAGTGCGGATTAAGGATCTTAAGGCTAATTTAACACTAGAGGGGGGTGAATAGTATTTAATGGATTCTAAAGCTTATATGGACTAAATTAAAATTATGACATAAACAAATGCAGAATTTAATCACAGAACAATTACAGAATCAAACACAGATGCAAAAAGTAATTAAAAAGCAGTAGAAGGAAAGAACACACCGAATTTTATACTTGTTCGGAGTTACCCTACGTCCAGTGTGATGACCTGAGTTTTGACGGCGGTTAATTAGGTAATTAACTGATTTTAATTATTAAAATGTCGATTTTATAAGTCGAACAAATAAAATTTCTGATAATTAAAATATCGGGATATGTGTAAATTGATTTAAAAGATATATTAAATATTGGATTATAAAATCTCTAGATATGATAAATCTCATAGAAAATAAATAATAAACTCCACCATTTAAATTAAGATAAAACATCCATAAATATATATAACATATACATGGTTGAAGATGTAAAATATATACATGAGTACATGTGTGTGTGTGTGTGTTTGTATGATAGGTAAAATAGTAAATAAGTAGGTATATACACATATTTATAAAAGTATGGTATGTGAAAATAAATATATATACAAGCATATGAATAATGTATATATATATGTATGTATGTATGTATGCCCATGTGAAATAAAATATAAGAAAAATTTATGTAAATATGAATATATATATATGTAACTAAGCAATGTATATGAAATATACAGTAAGTAAGCAATGTATATGAAATATATGTGTATATGATGACAAATACAAACAAAAGTATATATATATATTAAATAGTAGAAATGCAAGTATGTGTGTGTGTGTATACAATAACAACAACATATGTGGATAAAATACATAACTATATATACATACACATGCTTACAAAAGGATATACATACCTATATCAATTCATATAATAGTATTTGTAAACACAAGGGAACATTGAAATGAATACACATCAAATCATAGCATACAAAATATTTAAATCAATGTCAATACAAAGATCAAATCCATGAAGGAGAAAATAAATCAAATCATTTGAATTTAGGAGATCAAATCAGGTTAGTTTATGGTCTTTTTAAAAATCAAATCATTATCAAAGGGAAAATAAAAATAAAACTAATTGTGCACAAAGGGGAGACTGCAGCCTACCTTCTTTTATTAATACCACTTCCCCTTGTTACATTTTTCATTCCAGAAAGATAACCATGAAAGAAAAAATATATGTAAGACGGTAAAAAGGGAAGCAGAAGCTAGGCAAAAGGAAGCAAGCAAACAGTTTCAAAGAGAGAAAAAAGATCAATGCTCTGTTCAAAGAACCGTGAATACAACACTTACCTTTTCAACTGATAATAATTCATATAAGCATACAATTGAGCGTGTGAATCAAATTTTGATTTGGGTTGAAAGTATTTCTTTTATTTGTTGGGTAATTAAGAATTGGACATAAGGAAGCTTCATGTACAAGGTAAAATATGTACCCTGTTCACTTTTAGTAAAACCAGATAATCATTCTTTTTCAAAAAAAATCGATAGCTTCTTGTCTATTTAGTTTCAAACTTTGATTTCAAAACAAAAAATATTTGTTTGGGTGTATGAAACATTTTAAAATTTGTTTTATTTAGATTCGTCAAGTACGGAGGGAGATAGGTGTATGAAATAGTGACCATACACCCTATGGTCAAAATTCAATATTCATGATTTGACGAATTGATTGTTTAAGAGTATTTATCATTGGAAAATAGGATTTTTAAAAGTAATTTGAAAAATTTTAGAGGTGTGGAAGGGCAGAAATTTAGAGATGAACGGAAATAAAATTTTTGCGAAATTAGGACGGCCATGGCAATTTAGGGACTTGCTGCTGGTTGCGAAGATTGCTGGAGAGATGGCGGAGTTAGGAAAAATGAAGCGTCACTTTCTCGTGGCATGTGGCGTCTAGGGAAAGTCGATTTAGGGTTTAAGGCTGTCATATGGATGCTTTGCCCTCGAGCTTGGGGTGGCGTGCTGGTGAAGGTAGGGCTACGCGGTGAAGGGGGAGAAGGAAGATGTAATGACCGAAATTTTTTAAATGGTTTTAATAACGTAATTAACTGAATTTTTTTTAAATGATTGAATTTAGAAATAAAAATTTAATATTTGAAATACGTCTGATTAAACGTAGCAAATGGTAAATCTTCATATGATAATACGAAAGTTTATTTTCTTGTGTAATTTTATTTAAATTTAAATCAGTTGTTGTTTGATGAAAATAAAATATTTTTCAAACCTGAATATTTTTGTATAATAAATTTTTAAATCATCTTCTAAAGGAGACGTCATATTTCGTTCCTTCAAATTTGGACTGCTATGCTCCGTTTATCTTATTTTCGACATTTTTGCACCATTCTTGGTACCAAATATGGAATTTTGATAGGATAGTCATACCATTGATATCTGTGTACCATTCTGTTAGTCTCGTCGTGTTCATCGCCACAGTATATTTATTTCTGTATTTTGAGGTCTGGTACGCGATGGAAGCAATAAAACGGTTCGTTGTAACGGTACCATAATTTATGACTGTACACTTTCCTTCGGTTTAAAATTTTAAACATGCTACCCAAACAAATATTGATTGCTTAAATTATTTTCAGCCAAATCTAAGGGAGCCGTTGCCAATTGTAACGACCCGCTATTTTGGACTATTCGCATCCGCTCATGTCGGACTTGAATAATTTAAAATACCGAATTGTTAATTTAAATTTGGCAAAACTCAGATATACAGTAAATAAATAATCACAGAATCACAGACACAGAGTAATAATATGCAGCGGAAGCAAAAGATAGTAGTTCATGAAGCTATTATATATATATAACAGAGTTAAATAAGTTACAACAGAAGTTTTGAATACAATAGTCAAATACAAGAATCTGAATACATCACTGGAATCAACTGAATATCTGAAAGCTGGATAGATAGCTGGATCTCCAGGCGAAGCTCCAACTCCAAAGGTGAGTCTCGAATACTGGTATACTCAGTCTCACCCGAGCGTAAAGCAAAACACAAAGCACTCGAGTCAGGATTAACATTCTTATATCAATAAATCCAACTCAAGTGAAATAACAATTGCAATACAAATAACTCAAAGGATGTTGGAATAACCATCCTTTAAGGATCCATTAAACTATCTACTATATAGTAGTGTATGCTAAATAGATAATGTCTATCAGTAATATAAAGTATCAAAATAATGTTAAGGCGTTACCATTATCCCCCTTAACACATTTTATAAGCGTTATAGTCTATACAGCACTGTAAACTCCACCGTAAACTGGTGAGATATCAGGGAGTACTCCATAGGTATAACACAAAACAAATTCGTAGTGGTCGCGTATATAGGGATACAAGTATGGCAAGGCACACAAGGCAATACCCAAGGTAGTGAAACTACCGTTTGCCTGATCCAGACTGGTGAGAACGCATCGCCGCAACGATCGCAACACTGCGAAACAACACTCCCAAAAGTACGAGGGTGCACCAATCAATAACAAGTAATGAGTAGTATTCGAAGAAGTGTGCTCGCTCAAGGTGGCTAACCTCATTTGGCCCGGCACGGCTCCGGTTTTAGTCATTTCCAATTTGACACAAGTGTCAAGGCTATCCATTATCGTTCTCTTTCTTCAGTCATCATGTACATCATTCCAACCACTTTATTCTGGATCACACTCCGCGTATAGTTATTAAAGTGGATTTCGGTTTAGACAGAGAGTATGTCCATAACCGATTCCGGTCTCTTTAATAACTTTCATAATTATTAAACCGATTGGTCGTTTAATAAATTTCAAAGCAAATCAAATTCAATTTCGATTAGAATTTGTAAATCAACACTTCAGTTGTCTTTCTAAAACAATTTCCAAAATTTACATTTCAGAACTTCCAAATTAAAATTTCATAATCTTATAATACAATTTCAAATTTTTTGTAAACAATTCAAATATTGATTCAAGTTCGTATATAAATTTCATTCCGGAAACATTTAAATTAATTTAATTTAACGTTCCAATCAATTTAAATTCATTGATTCATTTCATTCAATATTCATTAAGTAAATTTATCATTCAAAACAATTTCTATTTAATTTCCAATTATTTAAATCAATTACCTAAGTTCACTTCATTATATCAAAACTTCAAATTGAATTAAATTAGATTCGTCGAATCAATTCTTTAAGTTACAAGACTTACATTAATTTCAATAAATCACATTTTTATTTCTTGTTAAAGAAATTTGATTTCACTTATTTATTTACTTAGTTACAAATTTCCAAACTCAATAAAGAACTTAATTTCATATATTCAAGAAGTTAAATCTCACTTATTAACTTACTTAAATTTTCCACAACTTAATTAACAAAGAAACCAATTTCATATATTAACGTAGTTCAAATTCGCTTATTCAAAAGTTCAATTTCTTTTATCAAAGAATTCAAATTTTATTTAATTATCAAATAATTCAATTTTATTTAATTATTAAATCATTTAAAAACTTAATTAATAATTCAAAATTTAATTATCAATTAAATTCCAAAACCTAATTATAAAAATTCCAATCTTAATTATTAAATAATTCCAAACTTAATTATTTAATAATTTCAAAGCTTAATTTTTAAATAATTTCAAAGCTTAATTCAATCATTTCTTAAATTAAACTACGTTCTTTCATAAATTACTTTATTAATATTTTGTTCAGATTATTAAATATTAACATTTTCCTTTCATTAAAATTTAGATTCCAACTTCATTTCAAACCTTATTCTTTATTCAAATAAAATCATTATTTTATTTTTAATTCAATTTTGACCAATCGGGTTTTATTTAATTCTCTATCCTAGGTCAAGTTCATTTGGGTATTTATCATTTTAACCCGATTCCATTTCAATTCAAATAAAAATCAAAGCATAGCAAAGGGAACTTGCAGTGTGATAACTGGGATGGTGTCAAAGTAAATAAACAAGCAATGGCAAACATTCATAACAATCCAATAATTTATTTAAATAATCCCAAAACAATCGTATTAATTTACATTTGTTGTTAATGCAAATTAACGTAATTATTTCTAGAATCTACACTATCATTTTATGTAGATTAAAGATTATTACACTTATTATTCTATGCAATTCCACACTTGACATCCATTATTCAATTTCATACATCATCAATTAATACAATATAAGTTCAAATGATTCAAGGGTAATTCACTATTTTCTACGTGTCAATTAATTTAACATTTAAAAGGGTCATATTAAACAAATTTATCTAATTAAATCAAACACATATATCAATTTCAATTTGTTAACTCCTACGTCAATTTTAATTGTAAATTATTTATCACTTCATACATTAACACTTTAACGTCCAATATCAACATCAAACAATCAATCATCTATCAACCAAACTGAATTATCAATGTACAATAACAGATAAAGGTGTCAGATGTTTCAGGTGGACTGATATGGGTAATGACATAAATATTAGTGTAAATAACTAACAGCAGCGTATTTCAATAGTCATTTCAATTGAAATCAAATTTAATAAATAAAATAACATTAATCGTGAGTGATTTCTCACCTTTCGAGGCTAGATGAATGGAAAACAGCTGCGGAAAAGAACGATGTAACAGACACAGGCACGAATCAAGCACGATTAGTCAGTTTGCTACGAAAAACACGGATAGATTTTAGTACGATGATGGAGTGAACAAAGATATATATATATATATATATATATATCATTATTATTATTATAATAAAAAATCAATATTAAAATTTCAAACCCTTAAATAAAAATCCAATTTTTTTTATATGTTATGTTAAAAGTCACTACCAACAGTCAATTAAAACAGTACCCTCAAAACAATATATGCAACTTAGAAATATTTATACTTTGAAATCAATCTTATATATGAACTATAGTAACCTCATATGCTGTAAATAAATCTCTATATATAACATCAATTTAGAACACATCCAACAGTAAGGTATAAACAGAATCTGTTTATATATAACTTATCTATATAACACGTATTATTTATATACAACATATTTCAAAACTTGTATAACTACATAATATAAATAAGCTATAAACATTAAAAATAATAATGAGTTAAATACAACATACAAGGACAACAGCCTATTATATGTATATAAACTATTATATGCTTATACTTTTACCCAACAGAATATAACTTATACTACTTATGTATTATATACACTAAAAGCATGTAAACAGAATGTATCAGTGGCCTACATATAATTTACATATTATAAACAACTTTATAAAACCACATATATATATAGAACTGACATATTTGCATATTAATATAAATAACATATTCTGCATATAATATTAATACAATTTTTACGACCAAATAACTATATATATACATTTATACAAGTATACACTTTAGAAGTCGATGTTTTTATAGAAACCCAAATGTTACTTTCAAAATTTCAATTGAATATCTATATACTAAAGTTAAAATCTATATAAACGTGTATATAAAAATATATAACTAGTGTATAACCATATATGTATGTGCTTACAAATCAAATGGAAATCTTAATATGTCCAAACTAATCTAATCACATACTGCTGTATACACGAAAGTTTATATATAGATAACCTACCCATAACCTATAACAGCATCAATATTAGATATATACCATACATATATTGTACTAAACCATCCTATAGTTTAATATATATGGAAACGTATACAAGATTAAAGAAAACAATAGAGGGACTAACTAAATACATATATATATCTAACGAATGCTATAGGATTGACGGCTTGGGCTGCGTGTCTTTGGAGGGTGGCCGACCTGGGTGCGTCGTAGCTTGCGGGTGGAAGGATGGGGCGGAGACGGGTTTTTGAGTGAGAGGAGGAAAAGGCATCGGTTGTTGCGGTGGTGGAAAGTGTTCGAGTGGTGAAGGCATCAGACGAAGCATGGAGGCGCTCGGTCGGAGGGTGCGGCAGGCGGAGGTGGTGGGGAAAAGGTGGGCACGGCCAGAGGCTGCTGAAGGTGGGTTGGCGCACCTGTTTGTTGAGTGGCGTGTGGTGATTATGGTTACGTGGAAGTTTGGAGTCAGTGGAAGTCATGATGAAGTAATCAGTCGGAGGCTCAGTGGGGTTAGAACGGCGAAGGAGTAGGTAGTTGATGGTTGGTCTCGGCTAGAGGAAAGGAGAGGGAGAGGTGAAGATAGAAGAAGCAGCTTATACATGTTTTGTTATAATATACTTTTATATATTTCAATTTTTAGAGTAAGGTAGAAGAATGGAAGAGAACACACGCAGTGGGTAGGTGATAGAAAATAAATAGGCTACAACAATATATTAGTTTTTTTCTCTGTCAAAAGCAATGTCAGAGCCAAAAAAGAATGGAATTGAAAGGACGATCCTACATGCACATTGAAACCTGGGAATAATGAAAGGCAAAACTAAATTCCAAGAATTATAAATGCATATGGTTCTTTGGTTTACACGATGGACAATGAAAGGACACGAGAAAAATCGAAAGTTTTAAATGGGTACCGATACGGTTAACAGTTCCACGAGTTCACTGCGTATCGGACTTCAAAACACTGAATTCAATATACTATAGAGATCAGCATGACGAAACAATCAAAACGGTATATGGATATCAATGGTACGACTGAATTATAAAAATTCAAAATTTTAAATAGCGGAAAATGCAGCAAAATGCAAAAAAATAAGATCAATGGAGCTAAAAATGTCTGAATTTGGAAAAACGAAAAATGGCATTTGCTTAGAAGATGGTTTAGAATTTTTCTATGTAATAATATTTAGGTTCTGAAAATATTTTTATTTTCATCGCTTTTTAACTGATTAAATTGAAGTGAATTTGCGCACGAAATAAACTTTCATATTTTCGGACGAAAATTTACCAGTTGCTATATTTAACTAGACGCACTCCAAATATCAAATTTATATTTCAAAATTTTATCGTTTAAAATCCCACAAAATTTCAATTAATAACGTTATTAAAGCCAGTTAAATTTACGGGTCGTTAGACCAATACATTTATGTCTATATTTGAATTTTGCTTGCCTTGCCTTTTTCTCTGCTAAATCCTCTTCAGAAAACCACGTACTCCATTTTTCTTCATGCAACCTCTTTATCCACGTTTTGTTCCGTTTTTCTTCTTCTTCCCAGATCCAAACCATTTTTGTTTCGTTCCTGCTTTCGTGCTGCACTAATGTTTACTATATATATTTTATTAATATTTCTTTTTGTTTTGTTTTTTCTTTGTCAAGCCGTATATATATATATATATATATATATGGACATATATGGTACCGATATACCTATTTTCTTCAAAGCATATATATATATATATATATATATATATTGTATCCATGTATACGGAAAACCTTATAAATTCTTGCAAAAAATATAGTGACATCCTGTATAAACTATGTATAATGATTATTGATTCAATGCCTGTGCGGTCTCAAGTGCTCGGCCCTTTATATATATACAGATATATATAGTTTTGTTGTTTTTTTGCTTACGGGTTGTTCGCCTATGAAGGCTTGAGTATAAATTAACAAATATAGCCTGATATATATAATAATGAATATAGTATGATGTATAAAGTTAAGTCTGTCACCTTACTTTTGTTTTACCAAAGCTCACTTGACCTGTTATATATATATATATATATATATATATATATATATATATATGTATATGTATATATATATTCTAAAGTAAGTATGCGTTTTCGGTCTACAAATTTTATGTATATGTATATATTGTATAATAAAGGATGTTATATTTCTGGTTATATATATATATATATATATATATATATTAGTCTGTCGTATATGTGTATAAAAATTTTACAAAGCTATACTACTTATAAACTGTTGTTTGCTTATATTCTAAGGGTATGATGACAGTGTTTCATAAAGTATTATTAAGTGTAGGATGCTATTAGTTATATATTACTATGAAGTTTATATAAATAGAAGCTGTTAAGTTGCGTAGGTATAACTTTATGTATTACATAGTGGATATATCAATATATTTATAATCTGTTTTAAAGTGCTAAAAAATATAGGATATATATATATATATATATATATTAATGCATAAGTTTATAGCTGTTGATATATAATGGGCTAATCATATATGAAAGATGTATGTAGTTATAGCATGACGGTTTATATATGTAAAAAATTTAGTTTGATGTTTGTTTTGTATACATATGTCATCACATATATATTGGTTATTAAATATTGTTTTAATGTGTCAATATAAGTAAGCTGTATACTAAGACCTCTTCTGTTTATATATATTTTGTTTACAGTTTATATAAGTTGGAGCATATTTGATTTTTGTTACATATATCTTTATTTTTTTTACGGGTTTAAATTTAGTATAAATGGATTTTGAAAGACTTATATATCTATTTAATTTAATATATGTTTGAGTTTAGAATATGATTTTTTTTACTTGTAACATTTATCTTCATCGATCCAGTTTTGATTTGATTTTGTCAATTCCTATTTATCTGCTTCGTTGTCCATTTGAGTTCAATCTTACCTTATTTTGAGATCCGTGCCTGGATTCGTAGCCCATTCTTTGTCAAACTCTCTATCCTCGTAAGGTGAGCAACCACTCACGATTAACGACCTTGTATTTATTAAATTTGATCTTAATTGAAACGATAATTGAAATATGCTATTGTAGTTATTTAAATTGTTATGTATGCTATTATCTGTAACTGTTCACCTGTGGGATATGACACCATATCCTGTTTGTTTATATTATATTGTTATTGATGATATATGCCTGTTATTGTTACCATCATATCTGTTATCACTCTACAAGTTCCCTGTTAGTATAGAATTCCCTATGGGTTGAAATGATACATACACGAACGATCTGTGCAATATGAGAAAATCGTTATGGGTTGAAATGATAAACCCAAGCGAATTTCATTTGAATTGAATTTGGGATTGCGGGTTAAAATGATATATATATATAGTTAAAATGATATATATATATATATATATATATATAAATTGCGGATTGAAATGATAAATATCTGTATCACTTGACCATATGATAGAAAATTTTATACAGACACTATTGGTCTATATATATATTAATATATATATATATATATTAAAAGTGATTTCCAAGGTTTTCAAATGAATATTTTGGTTTTAATAAATATTGATTTTAAGATATTATATATGTATCTTATTTATAAAGGTTTTAATTTATATTTTAAAATGTATATGTTTTGAAAATTGTATCGTTATAAATGGTTTTTGCAATTATATTTCAAATATAAAGTTTATAATAGAAATTTGTTTGAAATTATATTTATTTAAGAATTATACTTAAATAGGTTGATTTAAGATTTATTGAATTTGAGATATTAAAGGATATGATTTTATAATTTGATTTTTGTTTAAAGTGATTAAATGAATATTTCATGTTTGAACAAACTGAAGGGAATATTTAGTTTATTGTAATTTGGGTTTATTTAAATGATATTTCATTTTATTAAGTGAGTATTCGAAACTAAATATTAATGAAGTTAAATTGAGATATAAATGAAATTATTAAATTTAGTTTTGAAAAGGTTGAATATTTAAAGCTTTGAAATATGGTGAAATTGAAATGGTTTATTTTGTGGTTGAAATATGTATTTGAAATCGATATAATCTGAAATGGTTTATTGAGAAGCTGAATTGAGTTAAAATTTATGAATTGAGATTGAATTAAATTTGAATTTTGGAATTTGAGTTGATTTGAATCGCTTTGTGAAATTTAAGGAAGCTATTTATTTATATAAAGATTTTTAAATTATTTTTAAACTATTTGTATATTTTACCTTATAAATTATTTTGATATAAACTATTTTACTACAAATCATTTTTAATACAAAAGTTATTTTTAATATACTAATTATTTTAATATAAACTATTTTATTTTATAAACTATTTTATTATATACTATTATCAATATCTAAACTGTTTAAGTGGTGGAAGTTATGATTTCAAAGTTACGCTTTTCCAAAGTGTTAAAATTTCCAAAGTTATGAGTTCCAAAGTGTTATAATTTCAAGTGTTTTGGTTTCGAAAGTGTTATAACTTTGAAAGTGATAATTTTGAAAGTGATATGATTTTCGAAAATGAATATATTTGAATTGAAAATGATATCGTATTTAATATGATTTTGAAATGGAAATATTATTTTAGTTTTGAAGTATAAACTATTTTGAAATGACCACTGTTTTATAATAACGTTTGGTTGTTAAAGAGACCGGTATCAGATATTGTCATACTCTCTACCAATACCGAAAACCACTTTAACAATTGTGTACGTGGTGGAGATTCCAGAATGAAGTAGGATGGTTTGGTGATGATTATATATGGTATTTACGTATCCCTGACTCCCGTGAGTCAGCTTGATGCAGCTGAAATAGGAGCCACGCTAGGCCAAGTGAGATCATTCCTCCTATCGGACATATTTCTTCGATACCATTCTATTGCTTTTGTGATTTGATTGGGTGCACCCTTTGATTTTGATTTGGGAGTGTGTCACGAAGTGGGCGGTAGTAGTTGCTATGCGTTACCACCAGTTCGGATACGCGAACGGTATATCAACCTTGGCATTGCCTCGAGTGCCTTGTCGCATGCCCCATCGCGCCTTTTTCGAGTTTGTTATGTACCGTACCTATGTGATGTCCTCTGGGTAAACCTCCAGTTTACAGAAAAGTGTACGGCATTGTATAGACTACGGGAATATATAAAATGTGTTAAGGGGGATATGGGTAACGCCTTAATGCAATTTTAATACATTTACTTTACTATAGACATATTATAACAGCGTATATTACTACATGGTAGATAGTTCCACGGATCCTTAGAGAATGGTTATCTAAAACTTCCTATGAGTTACATGTATTTTAGTTGTTATTTCACTTGAGTTGGATTTATCGATTTAATAATGTTAATCCTGACTCGAGTGTTTTGTGTTTTACTTTACGCTCGGGTCAGACTGAGTGACAACATTTGAGACTCACCTTTGGAGTTGGAGCTTTACTTGGAGATCCATCTATATCTAATTAGCTTTCAGCTATCCAGTTGTTGGTTCAGACTTGTCATCTGTTTGTATTCCAGAATGCATTTTATCTGAGATATTCTATTGTATTTTATTTCAACTCTGTTACATATGGTAGCTTCATGAACTACTATTCTTTTGTTTCCGCTGCTTACTCTGTGTCTGTGATTTTTTGATTGATTTATTTACTGTATATGCTGAGTTTTGCCAAATATAAATTTACAATCTGATTTTTTGAACAATTCAAATCTGATATGTGCAGATGCGAATGGTTCAAAATACCAAGTCGTTACAGAAGCGGGGGATGAGGCGGTCTTCCTGGTAAAGTTTGGCGACGATCGGTGGCCGTAGGTGGTTAGTAAAGGCGATGGAAGGAATGAGGGGTTGCTCCAGTTTTCCGGTTGGGTAGTCAAATTTTGAATTGTGTGATCAGGTCGTGTTCCAGGTGGGTAAGCGGGACAGCGTGGTCATGGATAGTCAATGGGAAGGGGCAGCAGTGTGGTTCAGGTGGAAGATGATCGCATGCACGTGCACAGTGATGTGCAATGGTTGGGTCAGAGGGGAAAAGAAGAAAGAAAGGGAGTGGGCCGATTTTGGGCTAGGAAGAAAAAATAAAAAAATAAAGAAAGGAAAAGAAATAAAGGAAAACAAAAGAATAAAAGAAGAGGAAAAAAAAGAAAATAAGAAAAGATAAAGGGAAAGGGAAAATAAAGAAAATGTAAGAAAAGAAAAGTAGAAGAAAAATAAGAGAAAGAAAAGAGAAGAAAGATGGAAATTCATATGTATACTTATATGAGAAATCTACCGGGAATTTATTGTCATATAAATCCGTAACTTTAAAAGCAATGATACCCTATAATTGGAATGGGTAAATAATTATTTGACTCAAGATTTATATACATTAACAATGTGGTTGTCAATAGAGCGCTTAATTTTAAATTAATAGTGTTGAACTATTGTGTAATTTGTAATAATTTTGGATTAAAAGTATATATAGACCCGATTAATTAAATTTATTGAAATTCGGACGTGAATTGATTGGTGTTGTTATAGATCATTAATTTGGTTATCGATCTATACCTCGACCTAACTCTATTAGATATTAGTGATGATACGGTTTATTTTGAAAAAAAAACTGTAATAAAACCCTATATTTGATTATTTTCACCCTAAACAATAAATGGTTTATTTGAAACGAATTGCTTTCCTTAATTTATTACTTAGAGTCGAATAGACCGAGATCGGATATCAGTGTTATCCGACACCACTTTGATTCGATAATCACTATAAAGCTTTACAGGTTTGATCATAGAATCCGATAGGCTGGAGTTGAATAAAATAAGTAAACTAGATTATTATAAATAAGAAGCTGTATTCAGACATTATTACAATATCGATGGATTTTGGTAAAGGTATTTGGTTTTAATCTGATAAAAAATCGCCGGATATACGAGTTTCCTTGGTTTTCAAAGAAGATTTAAAACTTACGTATTTCATATTAAATGGGTTTACTCACGCTGGTTTCCAGCCTGACTTGGGTGTTACTTTATTGTAATGCTCAGGTCAGACCGAGTATTACAGATTTTTACGTTAGGACGTTCTGGAGCTCAGGAGACGAGTTGGGTAGCAGAGACGTATTGACTACATTCTGCTGTGTATTATAAACTATATAAACAGTAGTTGAGGACAAGTTATAACTGTCTAGAATTGTCGTACTCTAATACCTTGTATGTATATTGACAGCTACAGTTTTTTCTTTGTACAAATGTTGTTATTTCATATTATATTTTGTTCTCCTGCGATTGTGAGATTACGTGCTGCTATTTTCTATTTCTTCTTCTACCTCTTTTTCTTCTTAACCCTAATAGTCTGGGATTTTCGGCACTTGATTGTTCGGCACTCTATACATGGACGTACTAGTGTCGATTTCCGGGGTCGAAAATCGCCCCGGGCCGTTACATTTAGTATTAGAGCTGAAGGTTAAGCGAGAACCTTGGCTCTGGTGGGGATTACTCATTGGAGATAGGGTCAGTTGTACCCTAGAATGAGCTAAGAGTATTATATGAGGGCGTATTTGTTATTTTCTTATATGATGATTTTAAAAACGATTTGTATATAAGCTTATATTTTGATATAAAAAGCAATAATTTTTCTAATTATTATGTATAATAAGGTAATTGGGTGTTGATTATTGAAATTAAATAAGATTATAAGAATTAAGTGGTAATATATGTATATATAACCGAATAGAAATTTGGGTGAAGATTAACTATACAAATAAGTTAAGCTAAAAATGGATCCAAACCTGAATTTAAATCCTGGAAAATTCGAGGGAATTTTCAAGGTATTTGAAATAAGTTAACCTGATTATATTTTTTGGTAACTTATGGAATATATGGAGTGTATGATTTCTAAATATGATGATCATGAATTGGTTGTTGTGTCTTAATAAAGGGATGTTTATTTTCAGAATAAACAATGATAGAGAAAAGTGAAATGTTTTCAGGAAGTAAAAATTTTATATAAGTTATAAATTGAAATGGATTTAAATCGTGAAATTTTAAATCTAATCCCTGAAGAAGTTTGGAATTGTTTAAAATGTTAGGGAAATAATTAATGATATTATTTAGAATATTTTTGAATATAGAAATCTTATTTTAAAAACAAGGTGGTTGGAAGATGAATTTGTTTTGGATTAAAAACCCAGGATGGATTAAAATTTAAAAAATGGACTTGACATGTGAATGGATAAATATGTGTTTATATATATATATATATATATATATATATATGTGTGTGTGTGTGTGTGTGTGTGTGTGTGTGTGTAGATATATATGATTCATAGTTGATTTGAAATAAATACAAATTGTTGAAGTCTAATATCCCCCTGAGAATGAGATGTATAACCCAAAGAGAAATAAGTTTTTCGAACTTATAAGTGGGATATTGAAAAAAAAATTGGGATGGAAATTTAAATTAAGTATGGTTAAATGAATTGAAATTTAAATTAAGGCGAGTTAAATAAGTTCGAACAAACATCCCGAATTGCAAATTTCAAGGTGAAATTGAAATTTAACCTAAGGAAGTTAAATGGATAAAATTGAAAAGAGAAGTATGGATTTGATAGAAGATTATGTATGGATAATTTCGAATAAATTTTGAAATAAAAATGAGTTTCAAACTCTGTAAATTGGTGATGAATGCTATTGATTAGTGCTTTATATAATTTGGATGTTTATTTACTTTGACATATCCTACTATCATTTTGTTTGTTATTAACAATATATATAAAACTGTGAGGTGAATTACCTCAAATAAATTAAGAAGTGGATTGAAATGATATACATCCATTGCTGAAATCAAATGGAAATAAAACTTTCTTTTGAAACTATTTAAAGATTTTGATTCTTAGAAATAAAAATGAATTTAGGGAAATGGGATCATTTTGAACTTAAAATTCAAAATGTTAAAATTGAATTTCTCAATCGGAATTGTTTAAAGGATTGGATTTAAACTTTGAAGTTATAATTGGGTAATCAATCAAATTTCGAAAACTTATTTGTTTAAAAAGATTTGAACTCTTACTCGAACCTCACCTAGGGTTAAGTAGAAGTAATTTAAAAGAATATATGGAAATTGGGCTCATGATTTAATTATAAAAGGTTTAGATTGTTAAAATAGATGTTAAGGGTTAATTTGATTTAAGAAATTAAATCAGCATTTTGGAATCCAAACTCGAATTCATACAAGTTAAGGTGGTTTAAATTTGAGAATAGAATTGAAGTAAATTCAAGTGTGAGATTGAATTGAATTGAATGGGAATTGTAATCGAAGTCGAATTAGTTTAAATTCAAAATGGGAATTGATTTGAATTAGAATGAGAATCAAAGTTAATTCGAATTGGAATCTGGATTGAATCAGTTTAAATGGAAGTGGAAATTGAAATTGATTCGAAGTGAAGATTGGGGGTTAAACCAGTTTGACTCTGCAACTATTTTCAAATGAACTGTTTTAATACAAACTATCTCAAATCTGTTTTCTTACAATATTCAAACTGTTATGATTTTCTAAGCTATTTACTATATAACCTTTCTTTTTGAAATTCAAACCATCTTATATTAACTATTTAACTGTTTTACAGCAATTTAACTATTTTAAACTTTTCAAGCTATTTTCTAAAAGTTCAAACTGGTCAATGTGGAAACTACCGATATCTAAATCATGAATTCAAATACAAATTGAGGTGAAATTGAAACTATAACCCAAAAAAGGGAACTTGAAGCAATTCTAAATTGGAACCAAATTGGATTGAAGCAAAAATTATTCGAAGTGAAAGAGTATATTTTGAGAAACATATAGTGAAAAAAAATAAAGAGTAAATGGTCACTGTAACTGGGAACTTACTCTGCAAGGAATAAGTAATGTAATAAACGATTTTGGAAAAAAGAAATCAAACTGGAAAATTTGAGTTGGCATCAATGGGATTATAACCAGAAGAAAAGATCTTTGAAGTACATTTGGAATATAAAGTGGAATTTATATAAGTATGAAATAATCCAAAAATTATTCAAGGTGAAAGAATGGTCTTATATATATATATATAAGATTGATTTTATGAGAATGAAACTGAAAAAGATTTTTGGAGCCCGTGGATTTTGAAAGGTTTTTGTTGTTGGCAAAAAGCAAATTTTTGAGAATTTAGAAAGCCAAGTTTTAGAACATTTAATTTTGAGATATCGATTTTGAAGTTCATATAGGATGCATATAAAGAGTATGATTTGAATGATACTATATGTGTATAGTATAAAATGTTTTGAGAATGCCATGGGGAAAAGGGCGCTCCCATTTAGAGTTGAAACTTATATAGGAGATCCATGGGGTGGTTCTGCCTTAAGCCCTAAGGAGGGTTCTAAATTTTGATCCCAGAGGACGTCCGGACTAAACTGTATTTCCTATGGATTGTGATTGGGGTAGAAAAAGTTGAGGGTGCTGATGCCTATAGAAACATTGGGGTTATGCTGTGACAGCAGTGTAACTCTGGTGTAACCGCGATCTACTACGTTTCCACAGCGTAAGTCGAGCGGCAGTGATTGCCTAAAGTCTTCGTTTGATTACGCTGGGAGAGTGACGTAACATCGGTAGATTACGATCTATATGGTCCACAGCAAAATTCATGTGGAAATGAGTGCCTACAGGCTACATTAGGACTCGACTGGTGTAGTCTACGATCTATATGGTGAAGTTTCATTCGGCAGCGAAATTCATGGCGCTGATGCCTACAGTTACATGGTTTTTGCTACGATAGCAATGTAACCCTAGGTGTAGCTACGATCTGTGGTGGTTCCACGGTGAAATCGAGAGGAGCGGATGCCTACAGTTTTCTATGGATTTTGCCGGGATGGAGACACAGTTATCATGCTAACTGCGACCCATGGAGGGGATGATGATTTCCAGTGCATTCTCACAAAAAATTTCCAACTATTTTCCCTGGGGTTTGAAAACAGGTTTACCAAGTACTTATAGATTTTCAGTCTTACGCCTGATCAACTTTTGACTGAATTTCTGTGAGAACAAGGATAGACTTATTGAGACATCGAGTTATAAAAAGTATTTTTATAAAACTATTTTGGTAATATTATGTGGATTTTAAAGTGTTTTAAAATTTTAAAATAAAAAGGTAAAAGAGTTAAAAATGTTTAAAGAATAATTTAACTGATAATAAACATTATAATTAAAATCTTGCTTCATTTTTTTTCGAGGACAAAAAGTTTTAAAGGGGGGATGAATGTGACGACCCAGGTTTTGGAGGCGGTTAATTGGGTAATTAACTGATTTTAATTATTGAAATGTTGATTTTATAGGTCGAAAAAATAAAATTTGTGATAATTAAAATATCAGGATATATATATAAATTGATTTAAAAGATATATTAAATATTGGATTATAAATCCCTAGATATTATAAATTTCATAGAAAATAAATAATAAAATCCACCATTTAAATTAAGACAAAACATCAATAAATATATATACATATATATAACATATACAAGGTTGAAGATGTAAAGTATATACATGAGTACATGTATATATATATATATATATATATGATAGGTAAAATTGTAAATAAGTAGGTATATACACATATTTATAAAAGTACGGCGTGTGAAAATAAATTTATATACAAGCATATGAGTAATATATATATATATATATATATATATATATATGTATATATATATATATGCCTATGTGAAATAAAATATGAGAAAAATTTATATATATGAATACATATATGTAACTAAGCAATATATATGAAATATACAGTAATTAAGCAATGTATATGAAATATATATGTATATGATGACAAATACAAACAAAAGGATACACATATTAAATAGTGGAAATGCCTATATATATTTGCATACAATAACAACCACATATATGCATATATATATATATATACACACACACAATAACAACAACATATGTGGATAAAATACATAACTACATATGCATACACATGCTTACAAAAGGATATACATACCTATATCAATTCATATAATAGTATTTGTAAATACAAGGGAACATTGAAATGAATACACATCAAATCCTAGCATACAAAACATTTAAATCAATGTCAAAATAAAGATCAAATCCATGAAGAATAAAATATATCAAATCACTTGAATTTAGGATATCAAATCAGATCAGTTTAAGGGTTTTTTTTAAAATCAAGTCATATCAAAGGGAAAATAAAAATAAAAAGAAAACTAACTATACACAAAGAGGAGACTACAGCCTACCTTCTTTTATAAATACCACTTCCCCTTGTTTCATTTTGCATTCTGGAAAGATAACCGGGAAAGAAAAAATGTATGTAAGACAGCAAGAAGGGAAGCAAGAGCTAGACAAAAGGAAGCAAGCAAAGAGTTTCAGAGAGGAAAAAAAGATCAATGCTCTATTCAAAGAACTATGAGTACAACACTTACATTTTCAACAGATTATATTTCATATAAGCATACAATGAGCCTGTGAATCAATTTTTGATTTGGGTTGAAAGTCTTTCTTTTATTTGCTGGGTAATTAAGAATTTGACATAAGGAAGCTTCAGGTACAAGGTAAAATATATTCCCTGTTCAATTTTAGTAAAACTAGATAATCATTCTTTTTCAAAAAAAATCAATAGCTTCCTGTCTATTTAGTTTTAAACTTTGATTTCAAAACAAAAGCTATTTGTTTAAGTGTATAAAACATTTTAAATTTGTTTTATTTAGAATCTTCAAGTACGAAGGGAGATATGTGTATAAAACAGTGACTATACACCTTATGGTCAAAATTCAATCTTCATGATTTGATGAATTAATTGTTTAAGAGGATTTATCATTAGAAAATAGAATTTTTAAAAGTAATTTGGAATTTTTAGAGGCATGGAAGGGCATAAATTCAGAGATGAACATAAAGAAATTTTTGCGAAATTGGGACGGCCATGGCAATTTGGGGACTCGCCGTTGGTTGCGAAGATTGCTGAAGGGATGGTGGAGGTAGGAAAAATGAAGCATCACTTTCTCGTGGCGTGTAGCATCCAGGGAAAGTCTATTTAAGGTTTAAGGCTGTCGTTTGGATGCTTTGATCTCGAGCTTGGGGTGGCATGACGGTGAAGGTAGGGCCATGCAGTGAAGGGGGAGAAGGAAGAGGGGGATGAGGCGGTCTTCCTGGTAGAGTTTGGCGACGATCAGTGGCCATAGGTGGTTGATAAAGGCGATGGAAGGAGTGAGGGGTTGTTCCAGTTTTCCGGTTGGGTAGCCAAATTTTGAATCGTGGAATCAGTTCGTGTTCCAAGTGGGTAAGCGGGATAGCGTGGTCGTGAATAGTGAGTGGGAAGGGTCGGCGGCGTGGTTCAGTTGGAAGACGATCGCATGCACGTGCATGGTGATGTGCATAGTTGGGTTAGAGGGGAAAAGAAGAAAGAAAGAAAGGGAGTGGGCCGGTTGTGGACCAGGAAGGAAAAATAAAAAAATAAAGAAAGGAAAAGAAATAAAGGAAAACAAAAGAATAGAAGAAGAGAGAAAAAAGAAAAATAACAAAAAAAAGATAAAGGGAAATGGAAAATAAAGAAAATGGAAGAAAAGAAAAATAAAAGAAAAATAAGAGAAAGAAAAGAGAAGAAAGATGGAAATTCATATGTTTACTTATATGAGAAATCTAGCAGGAATCTATTGTCATTTAAATCCGTAAATTTAAAAGTAATGATACCCTATAATTGGAATGGGTAAATAATTATTTGACTCAAGATTTATATATATTAACAATGTGGATGTGAATAGAACGCTTAATTTTAAATTAACTAGTAATGAATTAATGTGTAATTTGTAATAAATTTGGATTAAAAGTATAAATAGACCCGATTAATTAAAGTTATTGAAACTCGGATGTGAATTGATTGATTTGTTATAGATCGTTAATTTGGTTATCTATCTATACCTCGACTTAACTCTATTGGATATTTAGTGATGATACGGTTTATTTTGAAATAAAATCTGTAATAAAACCCCATATTTTATTATTGTAACCCTAAACAATAAATGGTTTATTTGAAACAACTTACTTTCCTTAATTTATCACTTAGATTCGAAGAGACTGGGATTGGATATCCATGTTATCTGGTACCACTTCGATTTAATAATCACTACAAATCTTTCCAATAGGCTAGAATTGAATAAAATAAGTAAACTGAATTATTAAAATAAGTAGCTGTATCCAGACATTATTACAATATCGATGGATTTTGGTAAAGGTGTTCGGTTTTAATCTGGTAAAAACTCATCGGATATACGAGTTACCTTGGTTTTGAAAGAAGATTTATAACTTAAGTATTTCATACTAAATGGTTTTACTGAAACTGGTTTCCAGCCTGACTCTGGTATTACTTTATTATAATGCTCGTGTCAGACCGAGTATTATAGATTTTCAGGTTAGGACGTTATGGAGCTCAAGAGACGAGCTGGGTGGGAGAGACATATTGACTAGATTCCTCTATGTATTATAGACTGTATAGACAGTAGTTGAGGATAAGTTATTATAACTGTCCAGAGTTGTTGTACTATGATATCTGGTATGTATATTGACAGCTACAGCTTTTTCTTTATACAAATGTTGTTATTTCATTATATATTTTGTTCCGCTGCGATTGTGAGATTATATGTTGTTGTTTTCTATTTCTTCTTCTACCTCCTTTTCTTCTTAACCCTAACAGTCTGGGGTTTCCGGCACTCGATTGCCCAACACTCTATACAGTGGACGTATTAGTGTCGATTTTCGGGGTCGAAAATCGCTCTAGGCCGTTACATCCAGTCTTATACCCAGGCAAACACCTTGTACAGATTTTTATTGTACCAATGTCGAGATTACGATCCTCAAGTTCAAAAGGTCTTGAGGTACCCTTCTGCCTTCGAATCCGAGGCAACCTCTCTTGATTTACGAGACACAAGATCACCCAATTGATTTCCAGGCATAACCGCACCTTATAGAGAGACTCGATAAACTTTTGATTACCAATTGATCCTATAACTCTAACTAGTACTTTGATCTTCGAGAGAGGGCAGAGAATCAAATAAGAATGAGATTCTAATTTGATTCACTGGAGAATTCGGCAGAATTTCGACACGATCTTAAAAATATGAAAATTTTAGAATATGGATTTGTGGATAAGAAGAAGTGAAGAAAATAAGAAAATAGTTAGTTAAAAAATTCGTTTGTGAAGGCTATTTATAGACCAGTAACGGTCGTAACCATTCATGAAGAAATTTAAAAGAATAGACATTTCTTTTGAAAATTGAAACTTTTGAATTTAACGGCCACCATGTCGACATAGGGTATCCCATGATATCGACATCCCTTAGTTAAAAACTATGTAAAAAAATTTTTGAAAATGGTATTGAAAGGAAAACAAGATGAAATAATTCTGAAGTAAAATAAACTAATTTTCCTATGTTTTAAAATAAAGAAGAGTAGAAAAATATATTTTTAGAATGTGTATATATATATATATATTTGATTTTAAATCTCAAGTGCGCACGTGTGTGTATATATATATAGATATATATTATAAAAGAATATTTAAAAATCGGAAGATAGTTTAAAAACAAACGAAGTTTAAAACAAGAGTTTATTTAAAAACAAAAACAAAGAATATTTTAAGGCTAAAACATCTTTTTGAAAATCATTTGAAAAGATAATTTTTTAAAGCTAACTTTTTCTAAAAACAATTTTGAAAATCATTTAAAAAAACCATTCTGAAATAGTTTTGCAAGCTTCTTTCTCTAGAATATTTCATCACATCAGGACTCGAGAACTTGTACAAAACCAGGATGTTCGTGGGTTTGTAAGCCACTTATCGTAGGTTTGTATGCTACTTGTCATGGGTTTGTAAGCCACTAAGAAGGTAGAAATGAGTTCCATCCCAAATGAAATTTAGAATGAAGATTTCCATGCTATTATGAAGTTTTAATAAAACTAGACACTTATCTTGAAATCTTGATCTTGATACTCATGAGTCTTCAAACATGATTTCTTCATTCTTGATCTTTATACTGTACAGTCTTCAATAATCAGTACCTGCCTTACATATACCCTGCATAATAACATTCATATATCTAGGCAATAGTGTTAGTACATAAGTTATTATAAAATAAGTTACAAAGATTGTTGTCATCAAAACCACTATCTCCAGTTCCTAACAATCTCTCCCTTTTTGATGATGACAACCATATAAAATATACTGACCACTTCGATCATACCATAACTCCCCTTTACACCAACAACTCCCCTTTACTCCAATCGTACTATTTTATATAACTTCTCCCCTTTTGTCATCAACAAAAAATAACCTATAAATCTTGAACTTAATAGAAAATGAGATAAACAAACATATGACATAAGAATAATAACTATTTATGAGTGAAATATAGAATTCAAGATTTTATACACCAAAGATTGTTTTTAGAAGAACATTAATTAAGATAGTACTTATATACAAATTAACAAACCAATATACAATCAAGAAAGAGAAAAACGAAAAATGCTTAACGAGGAACCTTAACTATTGGTGATTTATGGACCAAACAATTTGGATGGTGGAGACAAAAGTTTGCACGTTGTTCGACCAAGTTTCCATTAGCGTCAAAAAGGACCTCTCCAACGCAGATCATGCCATCATCTTCGTCCATATGAACATCCGGATTTGGCAGAGGATGTTCTTAATCCTCTTGTGGTTCATCTAGAGGCTTTTCTTCTTCAGAATCCATGGCTTGTGACGATTCTTCGATGACAATGGAATTGGTATGGTTATCCATAAGGAAGTTTTGTAAATTCCTAAGGATTCTGCCTTGCCTACCTTGTTCCCTAGCCATTCGCAGTCGACTCACTTGAATTTCCATCATCATTTGAAGCAAATCTTCCATCTTTACTTGTAATTTGATGACTCATACATGTGTGGAACATTGAAAAGGACCAGAATGAGGAGAAGTAAGTGAAAAAGGTTCATTATTAGAGGAGGAAGCCATTAATTTACTGTTTTAGAAGTTTATTACAGAGAATAGAATAGAGAAAAGGAGTAAAAATCGAAATATATAAATATATAACCAAATAACTTCATTTAGAAATCTCGGCCTGTATGTCGACATAGGGGGATGGGTCGTATCGACATACCTGGTTCAATTTTTGAGAAACTTTTATTTATATCAATTATTAGCTATACTTGTATTATTTATAATTTATAATTGAGTTAATGAATAAATACCTAATTCTCTTCTAAATTTAGTAAAGTTTTGTCCATTTAATGGTTTGGTTAATATATCAGCAATTTGTTTTTCATTGTTAATATATACAAGAGTTATGACTTCTTTAAAATGATGTCTAATATCAATATGATTTGTTCTAGCATGATGAGTTGGATTTTTAGATAGGTTTATTGCACTAGTATTATCACAATAAACTGATGATTTAGTTATAGTTAATCCAAAATCATCTTTTAAAGTCTGTTGCATATATATAACTTAAGAACAAACCAAAGCACCAAATATATATTCTGCTTCAGTTGTTGACAAGGATACAGTGTTTTGCTTCTTACTAAACCAGGGAATGTCCTAGAAAGTGGCAAGTTCCACTTGTACTTTTTCGATCTGATTTACAACCAGCGCAGTCAGCATCACAATATGAAACTAAATCAAATACATCATTTTTAGGGTAAAATAAACCATAATATAAAGTATGTTTTACATATCTTAAAATTCTTTTAACAACTTTTAAGTGAGTTTCTTTAGGTTGAGATTGGTATCTTACACAGAGACAGACACTATGCATGATACCAGGATGACTTACTGTTATATAAAGCAGCGAACCAATCATTCCCCTATATAATTTTTGATCAACATCTTTTGATTTATTTTCTTTACTTAAAGCTACATTAATTGTCATTGGAGTTGGTTTCCCACTAGAAGTGGTCGATCTAAATTTTTTAATTAAATCCATAGCATATTTTTCTCGACTAATGAAAATTTCTTTATCTAATTGTTTGATTTGAAGTCCTAAGAAGAAACTTAGTTCTCCTATATGACTCGTTTCAAATTCTTTAGTCATTATATCTGAAAATTCTTTATTCATTATGTTATTAGATGAACTAAATAATATATCATCTACATATATTTGTACTAATTGAATATCATTTTTTTTCTATAATAAAAAGAGTTGTATCAATTTTACCAATTTCAAAACCAGATTGTAGTAAATAAGATCTTAGTCTTTCATACCATGCTTAGGAACTTGTTTCAGACAATATAAAGCTTTCTTTAATTTATATACATTATTTGGAAATTTATTATCTTCAAAAAGTGAAGGTTGTTCAACATAACATCTTCTTTCACAAAACCATTTAGAAAAGCACTTTTAACATCTATTTGATATAATTTGAAATTATTGTAGTTTGTGAAAGCAAGTAGAATCCTGATAGCTTCTAGTCTTGCTATGGGTGCAAATGTTTCGTCATAATCAATTCCTTCTTCTTGACAATAACCTTGCACGACTAAACGAGCTTTATTTCTCACGACCTCACCAAGTTCATTCATTTTATTTTTATAAACCCATTCTGTTCCAATTATACTTTTATCCTCGGGTCTAGGAACAAGTTCCCAATCATCATTTCTGGTGAACTAATTCAATTCTTCTTGCATAGCAAGAATCCATGAATCATCAGATGATGCTTTCTTTGAATTTTTAGGTTCAATAGTTGATATAAAAGCTACATTACTCATACTATTTAGTTGATTTCTTATTTTAATTATAGATTCAATATTTTCTAGTATATTTTCTACAGGATGATCTTTTAATAGCCTAATTCTTTTATTAGGTTGAATGATTTCACAATTAGTTTCATTTGGTTCATTATTTAAAGTTACAAAATCTTCTTCATCTTTTATTTGTATGGTATCTTTAAATTTTTCATCAATAGATACATGCATTGTTTCATCAATAGTGTTAAATTTTAAATTATAAACTCTAAATGCTTTACTTCTATTAGAATATCCGAAAAAGATACCTTTGTTGGATTTAGGTTCAAATTTATCTAAATTATCTTCTGTATTAAGAATAAAACACTTATTACCAAAAACTTTGAAATAAGCTACTATGGATATCTTATTATAAAGTAATTTGTATGGTGTTTTATTAGTTAATGGTTTGTTTTATTAGTTAATGGTTTGTTTTATTAGTTAATGGTTTAATTAAAATCCTATTTAATACATAGAAAGTTGTAGCGACTGCTTCAGCCCAAAAGTTTTTAGGTAAGTTACTGCCAGAAAGCATTGTTCTAGCGCACTCTTGAATCGTTCTATTCTTACGTTCCACCACTCCGTTTTTTTTGTGGAGTTCTTAGAAAAGAGAAATTATGAGTAATTCCTTTTTGATTACAGAAATTATCAAAAATTTCATTTTCAAATTCTCCATCGTGATCACTACGAATAGTTGTTATTTTTAAAGAAAGTTGATTTTGAATTCTTTTAGCAAAATTCTTAAATAATTCAAAAGCATCATTTTAAGTTTAAAAAAATTGTCCAAGTATATCTTGAATAATCATCTACAATTACAAAAACAAATTTATTGTGATTAATTGATTGAACTTGAGATAGATCAAATAAATCTATATGAAGTAATTCCAGAGGTTTAGAAGTAGAAATCATATCTTTTAATTTAAATGAACTTTTCTTAAGTTTTCCTAATTGGCAAGCATCACATATACTATCTACTTTAAAGTTTAATTTGGGAAGACCTCTAACTAAGTCAAGTTTTGATAACCTAGATAATGGTGTGAAATTTAAATGACCAAATCTTTTATGCTAAATCCAAGGATCACTTGTATTAGCCAAAAGACATAAGTTATCATTTGAAACTTTCATACTAAGGATGTAAATGTGTTTCTTCCTAATTCCTTTAAAGATAATATTTGACTTATTATCTTCGATGTGATACTTATCTTTTCCAAATTTAATTTTAAATCATTTATCACATAGTTGATTTATACTAAGCAGATTATGTTTTAAATTCCTAACTAGCAAAACATCAGAAATAAGAGGAGTTTTAGAATTACCGACATTGTCGATGCCAATCACATATCCTTTTGAGTTATCTCCCAAAGTTAACCAATCCACCATCTTGATATATAGTGTCATTGAGCATCTCGGGATTTCCACTCATATGCCTTGAACAGCCACTATCAAGTATCCATTTATCTTTCTCAATTTGCACAGTTTTTCCATTGGTTGTTGGTTCTTCAAAAGCCATGTAACATGTTTATTCCTGCATAACAAACCAATTCGATAGATAACTTGATTTTTCATAAAAACTATATGCAGACTTATGATGCTTTGATGAAATGCATAAATTCAAACTAGTATTAACAAAAATTTCTAAAAATTCCATTTTTAACCTTTCAAATTTTAGATTATGAAAACCTATGCTTTGATACCAATTGAAAGAGAGTGCGGATTAAGGATCTTAAGGCTAATTTAACATTAGAGGGGGGTGAATAGTATTTAATGGATTCTAAGACTTATATGGACTAAATTAAAATTATGACACAAACAAATGCAGAATTTAATCATAGAACAATCACAGAATCAAACACAGATGCAGAAAGTAAATAAAAAGCAGTAAAAGGAAAGAACACACAGGATTTTATATTGATTCGGAGTTACCCTACGTCCAGTCCTACACCAAGGCAAACATCTCGTACAGATTTTTATTATACTAATGCCGAGATTAGAATCCTCAATTTCTAAAGGCCTTGAGGTACCCTCCTGTCTTCGAGTCCGGGGCAAACTCTCTTGATTTACGGGATACAAGATCACCCAATAGATTTCCAGGCACAACCATACCTTATAGAGAGAATCGATAAAATTTTGATTACAAATTGTTCCTATAACTCTGAATAGCACTTTGATCTTAGAGATAGGACAGAGAATCAAATAAGAATGAGATTCTAATTTGATTCAATAGAGAATTAAGAAGAATTTCGGCACGATCTAAAAATATGAAAATTTTAGAATATGGATTTGTGGAGAACAAGGAGTGAAGAAAATAAGAAAATGGTTAGTTAAAAAATTCGTTTGTGAAGGCTATTTATAGACCAGTAACAATCATAATCATTTGTAAAGAGATTTAAACGAATAGACACTTCTTTTGAAAATTGAAACTTTTGAATTTAAAGGCCACCATGTTAACATGGGGTATCCCATAATGTTGGCATCCCTTAGTTAAAAACTATGTAAAATTTGTTTTGAAAATGGCATTGAAAGGAAAACAAGATGAAATGATTCTGAAGTACAATAAACTAATTTTCCTATGTTTTAAAATAAAGAAGAGTAGAAAAATATATTTTTAGAATGTATATATATAAATTTGATTTTAAATCTAAGTATATATATATATATATTATAAAAGAATTTTAAAAAACGGAAGATAGTTTAAAACAAACGAAGTTTAAAATAAGAGTTTATCTAAAAACAAAAACAAAGAATATTTTAAGGCTAAAACATCTTTTTGAAAATCATTTGAAAAGATAATTTTTTAAAGCTAAAACATTTAAAAAGCAGTTTTGAAAATCATTTTAAAAAATCATTTTGAAGTAGTTTTGCAAGCTTCTTCCTGCAGAATATTTCATCACATCAGGACTCGAGAACTTGTACAAAATCAGGATGTTTGTGGGTTTGTAAGCCACTTGTTATAAGTTTGTAAGCTACTTGTCATGGGTTTGTTAGCCACTAAGAAGGTAGAAATGAATTCCATCCCAAATGAAATTTGAAATGAAGATTTCCATGCTATTATGAAGTTTTAACAAAACTAGACACTCATCATGAAATCTTGATCTTGATACTCATGAGTCTTCAAACTTGATTTCTTCATTCTTGATCTTTATATTGTACAGTCTTCAATAATCAGTACCTGCCTTATATATATCCTGCATAATAACATCCATATATATCTAGACAATAGTGTTAGTATATAAGTTATAATAAAATAAGTTACAAAGGTTGTTGTCATCAAAACCACCATCTCCAGTTCCTAATAATCTCTCCATTTTTGATGATGACAGTCTTATAAAATATACTTACCACTTTGATTATACCATAACTCCCCCTCACACCAATAATTCCCCCTTTCCAATCCTACTATTTTATATAACTTCTCCCCCTTTGTCATTAATAAAAATAAAGGCTATCGAAAAACTATTGTTGGTAGCGTTTGTTTAGATGCTGCAGTAGAGTCCTAAGCTACTATAGCATGTCGTTTAATAGCGGGATTAAAACGCTACAAAGGCTTTGAATGTGTTTTTTCAATGCTATGAAAATGCTGTTTTTATTGAAGCGATTGATATAATCTTCCATATCTAAAGTTAGTTTACTTATAAACATTATTAAAAAAAACATGTTTTCCATCTACAATTATGTGATGCCCCACCTCTACACTCACACTAGCCAAGGACACTACGGAGTAATGTCGTCGACTAATATGAAGAATAAGGTTGTTGAGGAGCGACCATCTGTGTAATTACTTTGTGCGAGTACCGATGTGCCAAATAAAATATCACTTTCATTTCAAGTGGAAATCCGACATACTGATACAAACTCAAAGCTACTAACAGTGTCTATGTGGTCTTCGGAAACAAATATAAAATAAGCATAACACAAAATCAATCATAGATATTCATATCACTAAGACGGAAACATATATGAATATAACATATAACAGTGTACATCAAAGTAGTGGTCATGTAAGATCCACTACATTACAAAAGAATAGATACAGGTGCTAGACAAAAGAATATGTATACATCAAGGAGTCTCTATCTCGAATGTACAAAACAAAAACTACCAAGCTAAGTAGTTAGCCAAAAGTCAGGTGACGGTCTAGAAGCACCGAAATACGTCGGTCTGATCCGAGTATTATTTAAGAAGGAAATAATAAACGGATCAGCTAGCTATAAATATCATATAAAATGAGATAGGATAAGAGATATAACAAAAACGTATGATAACAATTATGCCATAAAGTGACAAGTATACATTAAATAACAACAAAAATAATATAATATCTCAAGAATCTAAAAACACAAAAAGAATGTCATATTCTTTAGCTTATTCACCAAACAACAAATATTGACAAAATATATCATTGCCAATCGCAAAAAATGGTGAAACACAAATTCTAGAAATCATCAATTGAAAATCCAGAAATCACAATGGGGAAGGCCGAACAACGACGTGCATCACAAACGGGTCGCTATCCCATGGTCGCTATCCCATGATCGCTAACTATAGAGCCGGTGCAATGAAAAAGTACAATAATGGTACGCCAGAGGAACCTGAAACTCGAATAATTCGAAATAACGACGTAGTACAACAACGGTATGCCCGATGAACCTGATAAGCCAGAACAACGACGTAATACAACAACAGCACGTCCGATGAACCTAACTCCATAAAAGAACATGGATCGCTAGCCCATAAAAATGAGTTGAAACTTTAAAGAAATCATAGGTCGTTAGCCTATAAAAGAAATGAGACGAATCTCAATAAAACGAGGTACAGTCCCCCACATGGACAAAGAGACATCGCATATCGCTTGTCTAAACCATAAAATGATCGTCGTTAATCTATAAAAAGTGTGAATTACATTAAGCTAGTAAATAAATGAGTTTAGCTTCATGTCCCATAACGACTGGCTTAACTTAAATATTTACGAACAAATTGTAAATTTCCACTTGAAAGTTGTCCAAAGAGTTCAATCGAACAAGTCCAAGAATTAACCGATAAAGTAAACGCAAGCATTTCATACCGCTTGTTTTGCTAAGTTGTTTGATTAGATTTCTTGAACGAATGAGGTAAATGTTTGTATCCACTAATAGATTGAAAAATGGTTTAAAAATGAGGTTTGTATTAAAATTAACGTTGAAATCATTTTTGTGAAAGAGTTTGAATATTTACTACTAGTATAGAAACCTTTGTATTTTAAAGTGACAAATCACAGAAAACGATTGTAAAAAAAATCGATCGCCAAAAATTCACATTCGAAAACGTGAACCAAATATATAGAAATCGATACCAAATCCATCAAAATGGATATTCCCAAAAATCCAGAAAAAGAAGTCGTTAAAGTCGATAAAAGTGATAACAACTAATTGGATCAACAAAAATCGATAAACATTGTAAATTCACTCAAAAATTAGACAAATAGGCAAAACTGGATAGTTCCAAACATCTGGGGGTTAATCCAGACGTTTGGATTTGGGTTCTAGAATATTTCAGAACTCTCCCAAAGGTCTGAACTCTAACCAAACGTCTGAAAACTAACCAGACGTCTGGTAGGTTTGGACCAGACGTTTGGCCCAAGTCTCTGCCATTTTTATTTTATGTCGGGACCATAACTAGACGTCTGGACTTAATCAACCAGATGTCGGTTGCCTGATCTGGGCAACATTTTGCCTAGGCCAATGATGGCCAAATTGATTCGGAAGCGATCAGACGAGCGATGGAGGCTAGGAATTTATACCAAGCGACAACCCAGTCCTATAGGCTCGTCGATACACCCCAAATAACATGTCCAAATATCCAAGATAGGATCTTTAAAGATTTTGACTTCAAAACACCAAAATTTGAAAAATTCACCAAATCAATTCAAATAAAAAACAAATGAACACGAATAGATATTAGAAATTCATACCTAACAACAATGAAAGTTATGGACGTAGATGTGAATTCAAAAACTCATCTTTCAACCCAAAAACAACGAATGAGAAGCTTTTAAAACAAAGGAAAGATCAACCACTCTTCACTTCAACCCAAGAAGCTCGAATTTAAGCTCATAATAATCAAATATTTGCTAAGTTAGGGTTTAGAAATTTCTAAAAACTGAAGAGAGATTGAGATGGAGAAGATGAAGAGGATGCTTACCTAAGCTTCTCTTTGATTTTGGAGCTTGAATTTGAATATCCTAGCAAAACTAGGGTATAGAAATTTAATTTTATTTCTCTTTCCCCATTTTTCTTTAGTTTAAGTGTTAGGAAAATAATAGAATGAATGAAGAGGATAGGAGGTGAAGTTAGGGTAATATTTGAGTTAATGGGTTGAAACCTAAACCTAAAGCCCAATAGAAAAATAGAAAATTTCTATTCAGCTCAAAACATATCGATGTTTATACTCAAAAAGGTCGCAAATGCTATTTTGAAATCAATAGAAGGGGTCTCGAGTCCTAATTTGACTATTTAAAAAAAGTAGGATTTCAGACTTTAATCCGACTAACGATGTTATATTTAAATAAAACATTTAAATATATAATCGTAAAAATATGCGGGCTGTTACAGACTCCTCTCCTTAAAGAAATTGCATCCTTGCAATACTTAAGAAGAGAACAAAGAGTAACAACCATAAAAGCACATCAACACAAAACAAAATTTGAAATAAGAAGTTCACCTCAAAGAGCACGAGAGAGTAAGTCCAGATATGTTCGCTCGATGAATTTTCTGGATTTTCAAGAGTAATCCTTAGGATTTGAGGACCGTTGAAATTTCACAAGTGGAACATCTTTATTTCGAAGGCGCTTAATCTCCGTAGCAATGATATGAATATGATGTTGCTCATAAGTCAAATTAGGTGAAACTTCAATTCATTCAATAACACCGGGCTTAAGAATAGAATCGAAATCCCTAAGGCATTTTCTTAGTTGGGAGATGTGGTAAAGGTCATGAATAGCAGAAAATTGAGTTGATAATAAAAGGTGATAAGCCACGGAACCAATGCATTTGGTGATGGGGAATGGGCCAATATATCGAGGTGCTAATTTTCCCGATCGACTGAAATGCACAAAACCCTTCATAGTTGAAACATGAATAAACACCAAATCTTCCACAGAAAATTTTAAATTCCTTCTTCGTTTATCGACATAGGATTTTTGCCTACTTTGAGCTTCTTTCATCCTATGACGAATAAGGTTGATCTTTTCTACGGAATCACGAATAAAATCTGGACCTAAAACCAGCTTCTCACTGGCCTCAAGCCAACAAGGAGATCGACATCGCCTTCCGTAAAGTGCCTCGAAGGGTGCCAAACCAATACTAGATTAGAAGCTATTATTATAAGAAAACTCAACAAGGGAAATATGATTTTTCCTAACTTCCACCAAAATCAAGAACACATGTACGAAGAAGATCTTCAAGAGTTTGATTCACATGCTCGGTTTGTCCACCGGATTGAGGATGATAAGCGGTGCTAAAATTAAGCTCCATTCCCAAAGCTTTTTGAAGACTCTTCCAAAATTCACTAGTAAATAATGAATCACGATCACTAACAATAGAAGTAGGGACTCCATACAATTTAACAATTTTTTAACATAGAGTTTAGCCAAAGGAGGTACGGTCGGATCAGATCGAACGAGAATAAAATGAGAGGATTTTCTACTATCACCCATATACTGTCATGATCCTAATGAGATCGAGGATGACCATCAATGAAGTCCATGGAGACTTGATCCCACTTCCAAATGGGAATTTCTTAAGGTTGCAATAACCCACCGGGCCTTTGATGCTCGGCCTTAATGAATTGGCAAGTCATGCAACACTTAATAAGTTAGCAATATCAGATTTCATTCCATCCCAATAATAAAATCACTTCATATCCATGTACTTTTTACTACTATCGAGATGAGTGATAAATTTAGAACGATTCTAAAATGTCTTCATGAATATTAATAATATTTAGCATGATAAGTCTACTAAATTTTCGAACGCCGCCACGAGCATCGATTTCAAAGCCTTTCAAACCATCGATATTTCTATCCCTACAACTTTGGCTAAGATGAGCCAATTTGGGATCATGCTTTTGAGCATCAAGAATGCGGACAAAAAGAGAAGGATGAGTCTCAAGGCTACATAAAACAAGAGATGAACATGTATTAGGTACGATCTCGAACCTCACAAGTGGACAAAGTCTCGAGATCATTCCAGTAGGATATCATCATAGAAACAACCGCTTGTTGCTTACGACTAAGGGCATTGGCAACACGATTTTCCTTTCCGGAAGTATAAAAAATATCAAGATCATACGATGCTAGAAACTCGAGATAACCTTGTTGATGCAAATTAAGTTCCTTTTGAGAAAATAAATACTTCATAGATTTATGATCGGTATAGAGAACAAATTTCTCTTCCAAAAGATAATGACGCCAAATTCTTAGGGCGAAGACAACAGCCGCGAACTCTAAATCATGAGTGGCATATCTAGTCTCGGCAGGCTTTAATTGCCTAGAAGCATAAGCAATAACATGTTCCCTTTGCATGAGAATGGCTCCCAAACCAACACGACTAGCATCTGTATAAACAATAAAGTCTTGGTTCCCATCGGGAATCACAAGAATAGGAGCATCGGAAAGTACTTCTTTTAATTCCTAAAAAAAGCTTCACATTTGTTTGATCAAATATACTTAACTCCCTTCTTTGTCAAACTAGAAAGAGGAACGGAAATTTTAGAAAAGTCTTTTATGAACTGACGGTAATAGCCCGCCAATCCAAGAAAGCTACGAATTTCCGTCACACTCTCCAGTCTCTTTCAGTTTTGAATCATTTCAATCTTTGAAGGATCCATGGAAATTCTGGATTCAGAAATGATATGTCCAAGAAATTTCACACGAGATTACCAGAAGTGGCCATAGAAAATTTTGCTTTCAATTGATTACTCCTAAGATTTTCCAACACAATCTGAAGATGTTTTTCATGATCTTCCTCGGTTTTAGAATAAACAAGAATATCGTCTATAAAGATGAGAACAAATCAATTGAGGAAGTCTTTGAAAACTCGATTCATAAGGTCAACGAAATAAGCTGGAGCATTCGTTAAACCAAATGGCATAACAAGCCATTCATAAAATCCATAACGAGTATGGAACGATGTCAAAGGAATGCTATCCTCTGCAATACGAAGCTGATGAAAATCGGATACTAAATCTAACTGTGAAAAGACTCTAGCACCGCTAAGTTGATCGAATAGATCATCAATCTGAGGTAAATGATATTTATTCTTGATGGTGAGATCATTAAGCTTGCGGTAGTCAACGCAAATCCTAAGTGTACCATCGGATTTCTTCACAAAGATAGCTAAAGCTCCCCAAGGAGAGGAACTAGAACAAATAAATTGTTTTATTTCCAATTTGGATAATTGTTTACACATCTCCTCATTTTTCTTATTGGACATATGATAAGGAGGACGAGTGATATGTAGAGCTCTAGGGATTGAATTAATTCTGAACTCAATTGCTCACTTAGGTGGTAATCCTAAATCAGGCTCAAATATGTCGAGAAATTTACAAACAACATGAATGAGGGAAATGACATCTTCCTCATCATTATTATCGTCATCATGGGGATTTAGAGAATATAATGATGCTACCAAATTGGAATCTGAATCCTTAAGAACAATAGAAATCTTTTTAATAAATTGAGGATGTCAAAGATATATACTTCTCTCGGGACATAGAATGTGGGCTTCATAACGATAAAGCCAATCTGTTCCCAAAATCATTCTAAAACCAAGGTAATGCATAATATGCGAATCGGCTCGGAAAGCATAATCATTGTAACAACCCAAAATTTCTATCATTCGAAATTCGTATATTTAATTAATTTTAAATATTAACAAGTTAAATTCATAAGCTGAATAAATTTTATTTCGAATATCTAGATTTAATTGGATAATTAAATCGATAATTTAATATTTGAAATTACAGAGATAATTGGAAATTGGGTTTAAAATGATTAAAATTGATTTGTAAAGTTGTATTAAATCATATTGGTGATGTTATAGAAATTTTAATATTGAATTAAAAGTTAATTTGTGGAAATTGAATATTTAATATTTAACTGACGAGTAAAAATAGCCATTTTTCAAACAGTCTCGGATTTCGACGAAACCAGTTTCATCGGATCCGTAATGTTAAATTATTGCAATATTTCAAATTTTGTGTCAATCGGATTTACGGTTTGTCCGAGGCAAGCTAAAACGCGTAGAAATCGATTCGAGTGAATTTTAAATTTAAATATATTGATTCGAAAACTTATCTTCCAAATTTGATTGAATTGGATTCCAATATATTTTCTATTGCGTTCGGAATGGGGTTAAAACATTATAAATGACAGGCGGCACGCTTCGTTTGGAGTTCGGAAAAATTTCGGATGAATAGTGCACGGAAATTTTCTATATAAGGACCTCAATATTCACAATTTACACTCAAACCCTAATTCTACAAACCCTAGCCACCAGAAACTATTAATGGCCGAAAATTTCCAGTTTTCTTCTTCAATTATCTTCCAATCCACACGTTAATTCAAGGAAGCTTCAACTACAAACTTCTAGAGCGCGGCGAGATCTACGTTCTCAACGGTGGAGATTGGAAAATACGCTACGGATCGATGGGAAATCGCATATATAGCCGTGAAAATCATGCACGTTTTCCAACACACATACATGACCGAGCTTCGAGCAAATCAAGCCGAAGGTAGTGTTCGCTTGGGGCTTCGGTTTAGTAGTCCTGGATCGAGTGCTAGTTCGTCGTAGGTGGAGCAACAAGTAACCCTAATGGGCGGCCGGTGGGTTCCTATGCGCGATATTAACCTGGGGAAGAAGATTAGTGCGTGCGGCATGATGTTGAGGCAAAGAGATCAACGGCTATGACGAACTTAGGTTAAAAAAAATTGTAAATTATATATATTTAAATTCGTTCAATGTTTAAAATATCATAACTCTTTCATACGAGGTCGGAATTTGACGAAACGAATTACGTTAGGTTCGTATTGATGAGCACTACGCGGTGGAGTTGGATTGGAGTTGATTTGAGATAGTGAGAATTTTGGATAAAATTAAACGTAGGTTTAATTTTATTCGAAATAAAACGCTGAAACTGTTATTGAAAGCAAGGTGAGAACTTCTCACTCAATCGAAACTGTTTCGATTTAAATTTTAAATAGTTAGATTTAAAATTGCTTGATTGTGTGATTGGATGAAAAATTATTATCTGTTGTATTGAAATAGACCCTATACGCCGTATATTAAGCGGATGTTATTTATTAAACACATATACCCCGATATTTCGCCTCGATGTGAAATTGGTATTATATATGTACTTGGAGTTGATTTTCCCGCATTATATAGCGGATGAGACCCTATTGCGCCGCATAATAGCGGATAATATTATATAAACCCATGTACCGCGATATTCCGTATTGGAACGGGAATGGTATTGTGCTAACATCTATGGATGCAGGTAAACGGGTTGGAGGGATCCAACTGGATTCATTAACAGTATTGATTTATTTACAGATATTTGCGATATATTCTGTTATCATATGATATATGATGTTTTGGATGTCGTGATTGTTATATTTAGTGTTGTTGCAGCATTGAGCCTATTTTGGAAAAACTAAAAGTGTTAAAGTAATGATTCTCAAATTTAAAAAGGGTTTTAAAGTGATTTTTGAAAGTATACGTTTTATTAAAATTTTGGAATTAATTCATTTTAAATAAATAAACGTTATATTTTTAATGTTATAAAAATTATGATTTTTGAGAAATATAGTTAAAATGTGATTTTTGAAATATGGAGTTAATGAATTTTATAAAATAGTTTAAATAAGATTTTTTGAAATTATTATAAACGGCTTATGTAAAAGATTTATAAATTTGATATTCATAAATTTAAAATATTGGAATTATAAAACGAGGTTTTGTAAGTGTTAAAATGAAGTATAAATGGATTTCATAAGTGAATGAAATTTATAGGTTTATAAATCGTGAAGTTATAAAATGAATTTGATTTTGTAAAATAGAAAATTATAAGTAATTAACTTATAAATTGGATTTTGGCATTTAAATTAGATTTAAATAGAATTCGTTAATTAAGGGATTTTATAAGTTGAAGTTTTTATAAAATATATATAAATGTGAATTTATAAGTAGTTTATAAATCCAAAATAAATTGAAAGTAAATATGAAAGCTTATTAAAGGAGATATATCCGCGATTTTGGACAGTGGATAATCCTTTAACTAAAATGTGTAGAAAGGTTGAATTTGGTAAACGATTTATATTCACGATTTTAGATAGTGAATAATATATTAAAGAAATGTTTTGGGAAAGTGATATTTTAAATAGAATTAAAATGATTTGAAGTTGTTTTAAAATGTGTTAAGGATCGAAACCATAGATTTCAACATTCATTGTTGAAATAGACGCTTACGAGAAAACAAGGAAAAGATGGACCATAACACTGTTGTCATAGTAAATGATTTTGAAGAGGAAATGCTTTATGTAGCATTGGGATTTATATATCCATCTAAATTTCGAATCCCTATACTAGTGATTTTGGGTTGTTGTAACAATGTTTTACGTAACATTCGTTTTGACTCAAATAAATGTGTTTAAAGAGATCGTTTTCCTTAAAGAATAAAATATATACTTAATCGTGCTTTAAGTATATTGAATATTTTCTAAGTATTGAAAATAAATAGATTTGTGAGTTACTTATTGTTAAATAAGTATTTGAAAATGTTTTCCGATATGAAATTGAAATGGTTTAGAGAATATATCTTTTTAAAGATAAATTGAAGTGAATATCTGGCAAGTTATTTAATTTATGGAAGATTAATAAAAAGGGCCTAGTGATTGTTATGGTGCTGGATATTTGTTTGTTGGCCTTGATAGTTAAATAACCGACTATCAATATTTACCATTAAATGGGTATTTGTTGTGATTGCTTGAATTTAAATGCTACACTTATTTTTGAAAATAAGCGCTCGTTATTCGGTTTAGCCGGGAGAGGACCTTTGTGTCATAATCCCATTCTGAATAATGATATGTCGTAATGGATAGCATTTGAAGACCGGATATTTTTGAAAACGGAAGGATTACCGTCGAATGTCTCTGCATCGGTTGATCTCCGGTATAGAGATTTTATCACCCTTTGTGATGGGAAGTTCGGACGTGATTAGTGAATATCCGGATTGCAAGGGCTTCTTTGGAAGTGCCTTTGGTTCCGTTCGATCCCGGAACGGACTTGTATGGATGTGTGTTTGATGTTACAATTTGAGATGTAAAGCTGGTTTCTATCAAATACGTTTCTGTTGGTGGCGGAGAATTTATTCTCTTAGCTTAACACCCTTCTTTGAGACGTACGAGCTCAGAGGTTATGTAGTTGATGGTTACTAGTGATACATTCCCCAATTAGTAATGTGGCATACGAAGTGTTGCTGATCACTTGTTGATCAAAGCACAGCTTTTGTATAAAGCATGGCTTTGTGGACGAGACTTCGTCGGACCTCACACCCCGATAATGGTCAAAATAGGAAAGATGCGGCAAGGTTATTAGGGGATAGCGCCCACTTAATGTATGTCATTCCCTTCTGAATAGAGGTGGTATTATGGTATAGAGCCTTGATACTTAACCTATGTTGTTGCTGCAAACTTATTATTTTGTGGTTGTTGGTGAATCCCGAGATTTAGGTCGGTTGCGACCGGGAGATGGCATACTCGTGTCAGTTGTTACCCAGCTAGGGGTAACCCCGCCTTGGGTTGGCAGAGATCCGGTTAGGTTCTTGGGGAGTCCTTCCAGAGGCGTTTCCATGTGGCAATGGGAAGTTTCTTGGCCTGACCATTAGTTGGAAATCCAAAGAAACAATACAAGCCCTGTACAGTTTTAGTTGTATAACCTGCCATGGAATGTGGCGGTAACCTGCTATTGAACATGTAGCTATAGTAGGCATAAGTGCGGAATGCCTATGCTGGTTAAGATTTATATTATACTTTAGAAATGTTTTCCTACACTTTGCACTTATAATAATAATATCAAAGAAAATTTGCGTATCAAGCATATTTGAATATCATAAAGAGAAATCTCCTCTGATTCTGCGTTTGCATTGTGTGTGTGCGGGAGGCCTTGTGGTAGTCTCATTTTCTAAAAAGCATTGCGAATCTAATTTAAAATAATTCTTTGTTTGTTTTTAAAAATATAACTGTTTTAAGTTCTCACACGAGTCTCATGACTGACCTGGAGTTTATTATTCCCTTCCTAAACTCTGGGTGCCGACCAATTTTAACATGGGCAGTCTAGAGTCAGGTTATCAGGTCATTCTGGAATTCAGGAGTTGCTATGGAGATCAGGAGCAAGCTGGATGGCATGGCGTATCAACTAGTATATAGTATTTTTTTCCGTTGTTTGTTGTTGTAAACTCTGATAATGTAATGTTATGTGATGTAATGTACTAACTAGTACAGTTCTTTTGATTTAAAGATTATTCATTTATCTATTATATGTTGTTCCGCTGCGATTGTGAGATTCTGATATTGTTTCTGTTGCTTTTTCTTTCTTTCTTTCTTTCTTTCTTCTTCTATCTTCTACCTCTTTTTTAACCCTAACGGTTCGGTTTTCCGGCCTTCGATTGCTCGGCAGTTGATACAGTGGACGTATTGATGTCGACTTTCATGAGTCGAAAATCGCAACCTTTACATTTGGTATCAGAGCATATGGTTAAGAGACAACCTTGGCTCTGTTGGGTGTTACTCATTAGAGATAGAGTCAGCAGTACTCTAGAATGAGTTTGAGTGTAATAATAGATATGAGCGCGTATTTGTTAGTGAATATTAAAATGTTTTATATTGAGTTTGCTTATCCGTTGAGCTGTTTGTGAATTCTGGTCGGTATGTGGGACGCCATATTATCGATAGGGATTTCTAAACTCTTAAACGAGGCAAGTCGACATAGTATCATTTTAAAATTGGGCAAATGAAATAATTTTACCTCGATTATATTTTATATATAAATGAATAATTTTTTAGAAATTATTAAAGTGTATATAAATTGATTGTTTGGTTGTTGAAAATGTAAAAATATATATAAGTTAATTAAAAGAACAAATTGTATAATCAAATGAATTATTAAGTATGGAATTACAATTAATATGATTTACAATTGTGAAATGATCTTATATAAGTAAAGAGAAAATAGTGAAATTATATAAGTAAAAGATTTGTAGATGTGATTTATGAATAAAAAGAATTTTTTTTGAAAGAATTTAAAGCACTAGATTCACTACTGTTACTGGCAAATAATAAGGGTGATGACTGCAGCATCATCAGTATCATTTTCAAGTTTCTGTGTGATGGATTTGCTACCATAGTAAATTGAAAAATTAAAGTTTTGTTGTGATAAACAAATTTGAAATTAAAATCCAAGTTGTAGTTGTTGAATATAAGTGAAACGAGTTTTGGACTTATAATATGAAATAACAAATTTGGCTTTGGTAAAGAATAAAGAATTTGGGTTAGTATAGTAAATATATGTTTTGAAATTTAACTAAAGGAAAGTTAAATAGAATTTACTTTAGAATTGGAATCTGAATTGGATTTATAAGTGGAAATTTAAGTTAAGTTAAACAAATGGTGTTTGAAATGGGATATAACTTAAGTGATGTTGAATGAAGTTGAATTTGGTATCAAAGTAAAATATTAAAGTGAATTAAATGGATGTGAACTTGAGTTATATAAATGAAATTCAACTTTATATGGTAAAATGAATCAGCAATTGAATTAATGAATGAATTGAATGTAAATCAATTGAGTGTAAATAAATTGATATGAAATAATGGATGTAAGTGTTAATTCATTAAAGCTAATTAAAAGTGATGAACCAAACTGAATGAATGTAAGCAAAGTAAAGGAATTTGGTAAGGTTGGATATACATTAGTTGTTAAATTGTTGTTAGTTGATTGTATATAATTCATTAAGTGTTAATGAAATTGAATCAGTGAAATTGAAAGCTATGTAATTTGATTTGAATGTGGAAGTGAACTAACTTGAATGTAAATTAGTGAATATAAACTAATTGAAAATGAATAAATGAATTTTAGTAAAGTCCAATGTTAATGAATCAAATGTGATTTAAATTGAAAAACCAATTCATTGAATATTAATGAGAAGTGAATGTATATTGATTTGATATGGATTTGTTGCCTTTTGTTGCATTTGCTATATTGGCATATGTAGTTGTTGTACTGGTATATGTTGTATATACTTTCATATATACATGTTTCTCATTATTTGTTAAGTGTTTAGTAGGTGCGGATTGCGCTTGCTTCGCATTTGGAGCTCGCTTTCACGCTATATTAGCCGTATATGCTCGCTAATAATTTATAAGGTACATATCTCGGATCACATATCGTACTTTTACACTTTTTTCCCTGCGGGATGCCTTATTACTTTGATGAGATGTATATTTGTGATATATATATATTGCCATTTTTTCGGATCGAGCCGCGCAAAGGAGACGCTGGCGAAATTTTTCGAAAATTTAAGGCATTAGAATATTTTTGAGAAAATTGGAAAAATTTGTGAAAACTATAACTTTGATTTTGGAGCGAAAAGTTAAATGATATAGTTGGTTCTGAAAAGATAACTAAGTATGATTTGAAAACTTAGTAAAGTTACTGTAAGAAGTTTAACTATGGATTTTGGGAAAGTTAAACACTTAAGTGAATTTGAAATTTAATTTGAACAAATGGTTTTGAAAAGTTAACAGATTCTGTAACTTTTTATTACTTGGTAATTTCGAGGACGAAATTCTTTTAAGGGGGGAAGTGTGTAACGACCCAGAATTTCTGTCATTCGAAATTCGTATATTTAATTGATTTTAAATATTAACAAGTTAAATTTATAAGCTGAATAAATTTTATTTCGAATATCTAAATTTAATTGGATAATTAAATCGATAATTTAATATTTGAAATTACAGAGATAATTGGAAATTGGGTTTAAAATGATTAAAATTTATTTGTAAAGTTGTATTAAATCATAGTGGAGTTAGAATGATGTTATAGAACTTTTAAAATTGAATTAAAAGTTAATTTGTGGAAATTGAATATTTTAATACTTAACCGATGAGTAAAAATAGCCATTTTTCAAACAGCTCGAATTTCGATGAAATAAGTTTCATCGGTTCCATAATGTTAAATTATTGCAAGATTTCAAATTTCGTGTTAATCGGATTTACGGTTTGTCCGGGGCAAGCTAAAACGCGTAGAAATCGATTCGAGTGAATTTTAAATTTAAATATATTGATTCGAAAAATTATCTTCCAATTTGATCGAATTGGCTCTCGATATATATTCCATTGCGTTTGTAATGGGGGTAAAACATTATAAACGCCAGGCGGCACGCTTCGTTTGGAGTTTGGAAAAATTTCGGGTGAATAGTGCACGAAAATTTTCTATATAAGGACCTCAATATTCACAATTTACACTCAAACCCTAATTCTATAAACCCTAGCTGCCAGAAACTATTAAAGGCCGAATATTTCTAGTTTTCTTCTTCAATTATCTTCCAATCTACACGTTAATTCAAGAAAGCTTCAACTACAAACTTCTAGAGCGCGACGAGATCTACGCCCTCAACGGTGGAGATCGGAAAATACGCTAGGGATCGATGGGAAATCGCGTATATAGTCGTGACGTTCACGCACATTTTCCAACACATATACGTGACCGAGCTTCTAGCAAATCGAGCCGAAGGTAGTGTTCGCTTGGGGCTTCGGTTTGGTAGTCCTGGATCGAGTGCTAGTTCGTCGTAGGTGGAGCGACAAGTAACCCTAAAGGGCGGCCGGTGAGTTCCTATGCGCGATATTAAACTGGGAAAGAAGGTTAGCGCGTGCGGCCTGATGTTGAGGCAAAGAGATCAACGGCTATGATGAACTTAGGTTAAAAAAAATTGTAAATTATATATATTTAAATTCGTTTAATGTTTAAAATATCATAACTCTTTCATACGAGGTCGGAATTTGACGAAACGAATTGCGTTAGTTCGTATTGACGAGCACTACGCGATGGAGTTGGATTGGAGTTGATTTTAGCTAGTGAGAATTTTAGGTAAAATTAAATGCACGTTTAATTTTATTCGAAATAAAACGCTGAAACTGTTATTGAAAGCAATGTGAGAACTTCTCACTCAATCGAAACTGTTTTGATTTAAATTTTAAATAGTTAGATTTAAAATTGCTTGATTGTGTGATTGGATGAAAAATTATTATTTGTTGTATTGAAATAGACGCTATACGCCGTATATTAAGCAGATGTTATTTATTAAACACATATACCGTGATATTTCACCTCGATGTGAAATTGGTATTATATATGTACTTGGAGTTGATTTTACCGCATTATATAGCGGATGAGACCCTATTGCGCCGCATAATAGCGAATAATATCATATAAACCCATGTACCGTGATATTCCGTATTGGAACGGGATTGGTATTATGCTAACATCTGTGGATGCAGGGAAACAGGTTGGAGGGATCCAGCTGGATTCCTCAACAGTATTGATTTGTTTATAGATATTTGCGATATATTCTGTTATCATATGATATATGACGTTTTGGATGTCGTGATTGTTATATTTAGCGTTGTTGCAGCATTGGGCCTATTTTGGAAAAATTAAAAGTGTTAAAGTAATGATTCTCAAATTTAAAAAGGGTTTTAAAGTGATTTTTGAAAGTATACGTTTTATTAAAATTTTGGAATTAATTCATTTTAAATAAATAAACGTTATAATTTTAATGTTATAAAAATTATGATTTTTGAGAAATATAGTTAAAATGTGATTTTTGAAATATGGAGTTAATGAATTTTATAAAATAGTTTAAATATAGATTTTTTCAAATTATTATAATCGGTTTATGTAAAAGATTTATAAAATTGATATTTATAAATTTAAAATATTGGAATTATAAAACGAGTTTTTGTAAGTATTAAAATGAAGTATAAATGGATTTCATAAGTGAATGAAATTTATAGATTTATAAATTGGGAAGTTATAAAATGAATAGATTTTGTAAAATAGAAAATTATAGGTAATTAACTTATAAATTGGACTTTGGCATTTAAATGAGATTTAAATAGAATTCGTTAATTAAGGGATTTTATAAGTTGAAGTTTTTATAAAATATATATAAATGTGAATTTATAACGTTGTTTATAAATCCGAAATAAATTGGATTTGATAAGTAAATATGAAAGCTTATTAAAGGAGATATATCTGCGATTTTGGACAGTGGATAATCCTTTAAATAAAATGTGTAGAAAGGTTGAATTTGGTAAACGATTTATATTCACGATTTTGGATAGTGAATAATATATTAAAGAGATATTTTGGGAAAGTGATATTTTAAATAGAATTAAAACAATTTGAAGTTGTTTTAAAATGCATTAAGGGTCGAAATCATAGATTTCAACATTCATTGTTGAAATAGACGTTTTTGAGAAAACAAGGAAAAGATGGACTATAACACTGTTGTTATAGTAAATGATTTTCGAAAGGAAATGTTTTATATAGTATTGGGATTTATATATCTATCTAAATTTTGATCCCTATACTAGTGATTTTGGGTTGTTGTAACGATGTTTTACGTAACATTCGTTTTGACCCAAATAAATGTGTTTAAAGAAAATGTTTTCCTTAAAGAATAAAATATATACTTAATCGTGTTTTAAGTATATTGAATATTTTCTAAGTACTGAAAATAAAGAGATTTGTGAATTACTTATTGTTAAATAAATATTTGGAAATGTTTTCCAATATGAAATTGAAATGGTTTAGAGAATATATCTTTTTAAAGATAAATTGAAGCGAATATCTGGCAAGTTATTTAATTTATGGAAGATTAATAAAAAGGGCCTAGTGATTGTTATGGTGGTGGATATTTGTTTGTTGGCCTTGATAGTTAAATAACCGACTATCAATATTTACCTTTAAATGGGTATTTGTTGTGATTTCTTGAATTTGAATGCTACACTTATTTTTGAAAATAAGCGCTCGTTATTCGGTTTAGCCGAGAGAGGACCTTTGTGTCATAAATCCCATTCCGAGTAATGATATGTCGTAATGGATAACATTTGAAGACTGGTGTTGAAGACCGGATATTTTTGAAAACGGAAGGATTTCCGTCGAATGTCTCTGCATCGGCTGATCTCCGATACAGAGATTTTATCACCCTTTGTGATGGGATGTCCGGACGTGATTAGTGAATATCCGGATTGCAAGGGCTTCTTTGGAAGTGCCTTCGATTCAGTTCGATCCCGGAACGGACTTGTATGGATGTGTGTCTGACGTTACAATTTAGGATGTAAAGCTGGTTTCTATCAAATACGTTTCTATTGGTGGCGGAGAATTTATTCTCTTAGCTTAACACACTTCTCTAAGACGTACGAGATCAGAGGTTATGTAGTTGATGGTTAGTAGTGATACATTTCCAAATTGGTAATGTGGCATACGAAGTGCTGCTGATCATTTGTTGATCAAAACACAGCTTTTGTATAAAGTGTAGCTTTGTGGACGAGACTTCGTCCAACCTCACACCCCGATAATGGTCAAAACAGGAAAGATGCGGCAAGGTTATTAGGGGATAACGCCCCCTTAGTGTATGTCATTTCCTTCTGGATAGAGGTGGTATTATGGTATGGATCCCTGATACTTAACCTATGTTGTTGTTGCGAACTTATTGTTCTGTGTTTGTTAGCGAATCCCAGGATTTAGCTCGGTTGCGACCGGGGGATGGCATACTCGTGTCAGTTGTTACCCAGCTAGAGGTAACCCGGCCTTGTGTTGGCAGAGATCCGGTTAGGTTCTCGGGGCGTCCTTCCAGAGGCGTTTCCATGTGGCAATGGGAAGTTCCTTGGCCTGACTATTAGTTGGAAATACAAAGAAACAATACGAGCCCTGTACAGTTTTAGTTGTATAACCTGCCATGGAATGTGGCAGTAACCTGCTATTGAACATGGTAGCTATAGTAGGCATAAGTGCGGAATGCCTATGCTGGCTAAGATTTATATTATACTTTCGAAATGTTTTCCTACACTTTGCACTTATAATAATAATATCAAAGAAATTTTTTGTATCAAGCATATTTGACTATCATAAGGAGAAATCTCCTCCAATTCTGCGTTTGCATTGTGTGTTTGTGCGGAAGGCCTTATGGTAGTCTCATTTTCTAAAAAGCATTGCGAATCTAATTTAAAATAATTCTTTGTTTGTTTTTAAAAATATAACTATTTTAAGTTCTCACACTAGTCCCATGACTGACCTGAAGTTTATTGTTCTCTTCCTAAACTCTGGGTGCCCACCAATTTTAACACGAGCAGTCTAGAGTCAGGTTATCAGGTCATTCTGGAATTCAGGTGTTGTTGTGGAGATCATGAGCAAGCTGGATGGCATGGCGTATCAACTAGTATATAGTATTTCTTTTCCGCTGTTTGTTGTTGTAAACTCTGATAATGTAATGTAATGTGATGTAATGTACTAACTAATACAGTTCTTTTGATTTAAAGATTATTCATTTATCTATTATATGTTGTTCCGCTGCGATTGTGAGATTCTGATATTGTTTCTGTTGCTTTTTCTTTCTTTCTTTCTTCTTCTATCTTCTACCTCTTCTTTAACCCTAACGGTTCGGTTTTCCGGCCTTCAATTGCTCGGCAGTTGATACAGTGGACGTATTGATGTCGACTTTCATGAGTCGAAAATCGCAACCTTTACAATCACGTAAAATAATCTCGACATATTTACAAAGAAAATTAAGTGTTGCAGATCTACCAACTGGATTCGCAATTTTCAAAGAAGTCATTAGGCACATAACGTTTAAAGACAAAATGTCAACAAGTTCTTTTGATATAAACGAGTGAGATGCACCCGCGTCAAAAAGAACTTGAATATGATCATCACAAAACATAATAATGTCATCAAGGATAGAATGAGAAATACCTTGACCAAGAGAAGTGTTACTAGGAGCTTGCACAACATTTAGCTTTCCCTCTTTCTTGCTTGGAAGTTTGGGATATAAAGATAAAAGATGACCGAACTTTTGCATTAACGACATAAAAGGGGTTTCAAACACCTACCCGCATAATGGTCCCTAGAACCACAATTGTAGCATTGCCCACGACTAGAGGTAGGAGTCTTTGCTATCGAAGTTGCTTGCTTCTCTTTCTTGTTGGGATTAGGCTTGAACTTAATAGGCATCTTCGGGTTGTTGTTGAAGTTCTGTTTGGCACCTACAACTTCAACATCACCTTCTTTATCGTCCTCTTCAAGTCGAAGAGCGAAATCAACAAGCTGATCAAAAGAAACTTCTAATTTCAGAAGTAATGACTTTTTGAGGTTCTTATTCAACCCATAAATAAACCTTTGATTTTTATTCAATGGAGTATTAATATACTCGACCCCATATTTAGAGAGAGATTCAAAAGATGCAACGTAATCCGTCACAGAAGATTCACCTTGAATAAGGTCAATAAAGCGCCGAGCTAAAGTCACTTTTTCAGCTTCCGGCACAAATTTCAACTCGAACCTTTCTCGAAATTGCTCCCATATAAGATCCGCTTCGGTAATCTCAAAAACCAAAAGCTCATACCAACCTAATGCTCTCTCTTGGAGCATACTAGAAGCCACTTTGACTCGATGTAGATCTACAAGATTCATGCGAGAAAAAATGCGATCGCATGTTCTAATCCAAGCTTGGACTTCTATAACGCTTTTAGAACCCTTGAATGGACTACGCCCAAATTGGTACAATCACCGCACAAGTATGCAAACCCAGATTTAGGGTGAGTAGGCTATGGGATGGGTCCGACATCCTGAGCATTCTTTACATGATCTAAAAGCTGCTGGGCAGACATGAATGCTCCATCCTGAGGAGTAGCACTGATTGGCCGACGCTGGGATGGCCTGGCCTAACCATTTCTCTTCTTTAAGAAAGAAAAAAGAAAAGGAAACAGGTTATTCTCAAAATGAATATCAAATAATCATGATTGATAATACAAGGCATCGTAAAAGAAAATAGGATAGAACGGGTCCAATGACTCGAATTATATCCTAAGGCACGATTCCTAGGGAAGACTTAGGATAATGATCCTTGCTATAATATTATATATTGTTTCGAAGTTTAGCTACGATACCAAGCTGTGACGCCCTACCTCTATACTTACACTAGCTAAGGACACTACGGAGTAATGCCGTCGACTAGTACAAAGAATAAGGCTGTTGATGAGCAACCATTTTTGTAATTGCTTCGTGCGAGTAACGATATGCCAAATAAAATATCACTTTCATTTCAAGAGGAAATCCGACATAATGGTACAAACTCAAAGCTACTACACAGTTGCTATGTGGTCTTCGAAAATAAATATAAAATAAGCATAACACAAAATCAGTCACAGATATTCATATCACTAAGGCCGAAACAAATATGAATATAACACATAAATGTGTACATAAAAGTAGTGGTCATGTAAGATCCACTACATCACAAAAGAACAGATACAAGTGTTAGACAAAAGAATATGTATACATCAAGGAGTCTCTATCTCGAAGTGTATAAAACAAAAACTACTAAGCTAAGTAGTTAGCTAAAAGTCATGTGACAGTCCGTGATAAGAAGTCAAGTAGAAGCACCTGAAATACCTCGGTCTAACCTGAGTATTATTTAAGAAGGAAATAATAAACGGACCAGTCTAACTATAAATATCATATAAAATGAGATAGGACAAAAGATATAACAAAAATGTATGATAACAATAATGTCATATAGTGACAAGTATGCATTAAATAACAATAAAAATCATACAATATCTCAAGAATCTCATTACACCAAAAAGAATGTCATATTCTTTAGCTTATTCACTAATCCATAAATATTGACAAAACATATCATTGCAAACCGCAAAAATCAGTGAAACACAAATTCTAGAAATCATCAACTGGAAAGCTAGAAATCACAAAAGGGGAGGCCTATCACAAACGGGAGGATGAAAGCTCACCAACACGTGCATCACAAACAGATCGCTATCCCATAATCGCTAACCATAGAGCCACGCAACGACATAGTACAATAACGGTACGCCCGAGGAACCTGAAACTCTAATAATTCGAAACAACTACGTAGTACAACAACTGTACGCCCGTTGAACCTGAAAAGCCGGAACAACGACATAGTACAACAATGGCACGTCCGATGAACCAAACTCCATAAAAGAACATGGATCGCTATCCCATAAAAATGAGTTGAAACTCCAAAGAACTCATAAGTCGTTAGCCTATAAAAGAAATGAGACGAAGCTTAATAAAACGAGGTACAGTCCCCCACGAGGACAAAGAGACATCGCATATCGCTAGTCTAAACCATAAAATGATCGTCGTTAATCTATAAAAAGTGTGAATTACATTAAGCTAGTAAATAAATGAGTTTAGCTTCATGTCCCGTAACCACAGGCTTAACTTAAGTATTTGTGAACAAATTGTAGATTTCCACTCGAAAGTTGTCACAAAAGTTCAATCGAATAAGTCCAAGAATTAACCGACAAAGTAAACGCAAGCGTTTCATACCACTGTGTGCTAAGTCGTTTAATTAGATTGCTGGAACGAATGAGGTAAAGGTTTGTATATACTAATAGATTGAAAAATGTTTTAAAAACGAGGTTTGTATTAAAAGTAACATTGAAATCATTTTTGTAAAAGAGTTTGGATATTTACTACTAGTATAGAAACCTTTGTATCGTAAAGTGACAAATCACAGAAAATGATTGTAAAAACAATCGGTCACCAAAAATTCACATTCAAAGACATGAATCAAATCCATAGAAATAGATACCAAATCCATCAAAATGGGTATTCCTAAAAATCCAGAAAAAGAAGTCATCAAAGTCGATAAAAGTGATAACAACTAATCGGATCAACAAATAACGATAAACATTGGAAATTCACTCAAAAAATAGGCAATTAGGCTAAACAGTCCCAAACGTCTCAGGTTAATCCAAACGTCTGGATTTGGGTTCTGGAAATATTTCATAACCCTCCCAGACGTCTGAACTCTAACCAGACGTTTGAAAACTAACCAGACGTCTGGTCCAAGTCTCTGCCATTTTTATTTTATGCCGGGACCATAACCAAACGTTTGGACTTGATCAACCATATGTTTGGGTGCCTGAACTGGGCAACATTTTTCCTAGGCCAATAATGGCCAAATTGATTCAGAAGTGATCAGACGAGCGATGGAGGCTAGGGATTTTTGCCAAGTGACAACTTAGTCCTATAGGCTCTTCGATACACCCCAAATAACATGTCCAAATATCTAAGATAGTATCTTTAAAGATTTTGACTTCAAAACACCAAAATTTGAAAATTCAGCAAATCAATTCAAAAGCAAATGAACATGAATAGATGTTAGGAATTCATACTAAACAACAATGAAAGTTATATACGTAGGTGTGAGTTCAAAAACTCACCTTTAAACCCAAAAACAATGAATGAGAAGATTTTAAAACAAAGGAAAGATCAACCACTCTTCACTTCAACCCAAGAAGCTCGAATCTAAACTCATAAGCAAATATTTCCTAAGTCAGGGTTTAGGAATTTTTGAAAATTGAAGAGAGGTTGAGATGGAGAAGATGAAGATGAAGCTTATCTAAGCTTCTCTTTGATTTTGGATCTTGAATTTGAATTTCCTAGCAAAACAAGGGTTTATGAATTTTGTTTTCTTTTCTTTTTCCCCATTTTTCTTTAGTTTAAGTGTTAGGAAAATAATAAAATGAATGAAGATGAGAAGGGGTAGAGTTAGGGTAATATGTTAGGTTAATGGGCTGAAATCCAAACCCAAAGTCCAATAGAAAAATAGCAAAATTCTACTAACTCCAAACATATCGATGTTTATCCTCAAAAAGGTCGCAAACACAATTTTGAACTCAATGGAAGGGGTCTCGAGTCCTAATTCGACTTTTTACAAAAAGTAGCATTTGGAATTTAATCGGACTAACGATGCTATATTTAAATAATTCATTTAAATATACATTCGTAAAAATATGCGGATTGTTACAGATTATCTCTTAACATCTCCAAACTGAAAAGCTTAAAAATGCATAGTAGTAAACAAAAATTGTTGAAAATCATACATAATCACCAAATTGTTTTATGATATACCTGAGAATTTGATAGTTGAATAAAAGGATATTATAAACCTAATGTCAATTAATATGGATAACGTCGAATTTTTCAAATATACATTTAGGTTGACTGAGCCTACATAAAACATCAAAGAAAAAATAAATTTACGAAACACATATTTAAAACTAAACTTAAACAAAATTTTAAACTTGATTAATAAAGGTAGTACAAAAGTGTTGCATATAACTTTACATGTTTTCTCAAAATTGGTATGAAAATTTATGGTTTGAAGATTACTTTGCTTTCGGTATAATCTTTCTCACCCACTTTGATTTTTCATATACTTATGTTTGAGAATGAGAAAATGGTTCAACTTTTCCTCTAATGGACTATTCAGAACAATTGGGATTCCTTGGTATCTAAATATTGATAAACTAACAATTTCCTATAAAATAACGACGGAAACTAAATCATAATCAAACTAGTCAAATAAATATAAAATGAAATTCAAATTCGGCATAAAACCGAGATTAAAAAAATTAACTTTACTTGTAAAAATATTGCAGACCAATTGAAGGTTTTACGTTTCCATGTATTTATCATCCAATAATTTTCTACAAAATAAATGAAGGGAAAATATTGTAATGTTATTAATCGAAATAAAAATCATTAGAAAATAAATTTTCAAAAAAAACATGAAGAGAAGATCTGAATTTTGAAATCTGGAAGATAAATATAGATTCAATGTCCTTAGATTAAATAAATAAATAGATAATCAAATGCAAATCGAACCATTAAATTATGTTGAATCAATCCAATAACCGAAGGTTTTGTGCTTTTAACTAATTTATCCATAAAAAGTCAAACCTTTAAAAAAGGTAGAAACATAGCTTTTGGAAAATGATGAAACCACACAAAATTTAAGGAGAGTACAAAAATAAAGGACTGGTATGAGTAAATATTTTATTTACACTATTTTGTAAAATACATTTTTAACTAGTGCATAACTCGTGTGTTGCACACGATAATATAGTTAAAAATTAAGGTTTATATTTTAATTATTACAAAAATATATTTTATTATGCAGTATCTGATAAATTTATTGTGGTATATTAGCCATGAATTAAAATGATATGCAGTGCTCGGACATAAGGTTGATGGTTCAATTCTCGCTAAATTCATATATTTGTGAAAATTAATGTCCTAACTAAAAAAAATTAAATATTGCAAATGTAAACAATTGATGTTTTTTCTTCATGACATAGATAATTTATGTTATGTCATATATACTTTTAAATGTATGAGTGAATAAGTAACCTTACCATTTTGTTAGTTTTGTTAATTTTGTTAATTTTATTGTTGTGTATATATATTGAATTGTCATCTTTTTTAATGGATTTATAAATGGATTGATGAACTTTAAATGATTTAATTTATTTAAATAATTTGAATTAATGATCAACATAACTAATTAAATATATAAGGAGTTGAATGTAAAAAAGTTGGATAAATTTAAGAAAGGTTTTATATATATTTGTAATTGAGAACAACGTCTATCTTATGGTTAACCTTTCTACATGTGAACTTTTATTCATTGTTTAGTCTTCTTTTTTAAACAATTTTACCCTTGTAATTAACCATAAACTTGGAAGGGTCATGCTTACAACTTTGATAATTGCAAAATAATGTTATGTAGCATTTAGCTGAGTTATGAGTTCGGTATAGTTTGATAACATGTTGAAAGTGAAAATGTTTATATAATCTAATATCAACGTAATCAATGCGTTCACATCGTAATGTTGTAAAATATAAATTTATCTTTTATATGTTGTTAACGTTATGTAATGTTCGATAATTTTTTTAAGATAAATGAATTAGAAATTAAAATAATCATTATCATTGGTGTATACATTTTAAGTTATACGTTATCAAAATTTCTTTATATATTTGAATAAGAAGAAATAATTTTATCATTTTTCCCCATCTATATGAATATTGTACATATTGAAATTCTCATATTTTTAGAATTTATTAAATGGATTAATGAATATTAGTAAGTCATATTTATTTAAATAGGTTAAATTAAATATTACATAATTAGTTAAGTATATGGACTTGAATGTAAAATATTAGAAGATAATTGAGAAATGTTTCTAAGTAGTTGTAAAAAAAAGATTTAGGTATTTGAAGTTAATATAATTTTACAGTGCAATGTATGATAAATTTATTTATTAAATACATTATAATATAAATTTATTATTGTAATTAATGTATATAATTTATGTTATGTGATTTATATATATTTGCATCTAAATAATTTCTTTATAACCAATTTGTTGATGCGCATGTGGTATACGTATTGGAAGTTTCATCTTTTAAGCTTATTAATATATATTAGTTTGACGAAGTTTATTAAGTAGTTTAATTTTGAAGTATGCAATTAGTTTAAATGTATGGAATTTAATGTCAAATTTTGTGAGAGAACCGCGAAAGTTTTGTAAATAATTGTATATTTATAAAAAAGTTGGTATTTAAATGTAAAATAATATGTGAAGTTTAGTAGAATAATTGTAATTTGGTAAATTATAGGATTGTACAGCTTACACACACATATATATAATAAAGTAATTTAACATTTGTTGTTATTATGAATATAGTATACATGTCGAAACTGACGTATGTTAGTAATTTATTAGATGAACTGAAAAATATTACCTAACGTAGTTTGTTAAATAGGAAATTAACGTGAAGGACAAAAAATTTCAGCATTTTAGCCTCAAGGACAGACTTTCAGTATTTTTGCCTAAAGGACAACTTTCTTTAGGTATCAGTTTTTAGCTATTGATAGAACTTTTTAGGTATCAGTTTGTAGTTATCTGTGGCAGTTTTTAGGTATCAGTTTTTAGTTAGGTAGCAGTTTTGGAAAAATGTTTGTCCTTATGAATAATTTTGGAAGAATGTTTGTCCTTTTGAATAATTTTTGAAAGAACGTCTGTCCTTGTGATTAAATTATTGAGGTTGTGTCCTTGAGGCTAAAAATATTGTAATTTTTGTCCTTTAAATTAATTCCCCCTAGTTAAAAAAGTCAAATATAAAATCATGTAATTAGTTTAAATATATAGACTTGAAGGTAAACAGTAGGAAGAATCGAGATGAATTCTGTAAATAATTATATAAATTTGATGTAGACTTACTGAAGTTAAAAACATAAATAATTTGTAATATAATGTATGATAAATTCTTGATATAAATGAATTATAACTGATTTATAAGTTAATCTGTTATTATTGTTTATGCACAGAATTTATGTTATGTGATTTATATATCTTTTGGTTGAATAGAAAAAATAGTCTTACCATTTTTCTTAATATATATATATATATATATATATGCATGTATGTGTGTATGTGTATGTGTATGTGTATGTATATTAAAATTGATATACATTTTTAGGATTTATTAGAAAAATAGATTAAATATTCAATGAAATTATTCAAATAATTTAAATTTGAGATTTTGTGAGTAGTTTAAGTACATGGATATAAATATAAAATATTAGAAAAGAATTGAGGGAGGTGTTTAGTAAATAATTGTAAAAATGTTAAAATATAGGCATTTGAAGCTAAAAATGAAAATTTCTATGCAATATATGATAAATTTATTAGATAAACGAATAACATATTAAATTTGAAATATTGTGTATGTATATTATTTATGTTATGCGACCTATATATCTTTATATTTAAATAAAAAACTAATCTTATCACCTTGTTGATATGAATATGGTATACATATTGAAATCGTCGTGTTTTAGCATTTATTAGATGAATTAATGAATGTTTACTAATTGAATTCATTTAAATATTATAAATTCAAGATCACAGAATTAATTTGAATACATCAACTTAAACGTACAATATTAGGTGATATTGAGAAGTCTTTTTTAAATAACTGTACAAAATTCGAAATATAAGGGTTTGACGTTAAAAAAAAAGGTTTTACAATGTAATGCATGATGCATATATTAATATAAATGAATAAAACATCGAACTTGTAATTATTATTTATGTAGATAATTTATGTTATATGATTGATGTAATTATATATTTGAATATATTTTTTTAATCATTTTTGTTAATATGAATATAGTTGATATTGATCTGATTTATTAAACAAATAGATGAATAATTGTTTGGTGAAATTATTTAAATAGTTTTAAGATTATGTAATTGATTATAATATATGATCTTAAATGCAAAATATTAGAAAGGAACCAAGGGGGTTTTGTAAATGATTATAGAAATTTTATAATGTTGGTATTTGGAGTACAAAAAACATAATTTTGTAATGCACTGCATGATAAATATATTGAGATAAAGTGTGAATTGAATTTTTTTATTATTGTTTATGTATATACTTTAAGTTATGTGACCTAGGTATCTTTGTAGTAATCGAATATTTTTTCTTTCAATTTTTAATATGAATATGGTGTACATATTTAAATTTTCATATTTTCATAATTTAGTAAACGAATTAACGAATATTGCTTAATTGGATTATCCAATTAGTTAAAATTTTGATCGCTTAATTAATTGAAATATATGGACGGATGAAAAGTATAATAATAGGAGAAAAGTGAGGTAAATTTTGTGAATAATTGTGGTAATTTTAGATGTAGGTACTTGAAGTTAAAAGTAGAATTTACAATGAAATGTACGATAAATTTATTGGAACAATTAATCTACAAATTTTTTATTATTGTTTTACAAGAAACGAGTTACAGATCTCTATTTTTGATGTTGTTATAAGAAAAGTTCCTATATATATAAGTATGTAAATTTGTCCCTATTTTTAAAAAAATAGAAAACACAAGGTGCTTTGCACTTTTCTGACAGAAAATGCAAGCTAACTTGCAACTTTTATCAGAAAAGCGCAAGCTAGTTTGCGCTTTTTTATTATGAAATTTTCAAAAAAAATTAAATTTTTGAAAAGCGCAAGATAGTTTGCTCTTTCTGATTTACAAAAAACAGGGACTTAATTTACATACTTATTATCATATGGACTTTTCTTACAAGAACATCGAAAATAGGCACCTTCGATGCAAAGCCCCATTGTTTTATGTAATGTATACACCTTTACAGTTGAATGCAAAATTAATATTTCCATTTGGTTGTTACCAAAGTGGTATACACATTTAAATTGTCGTTTCTTTAGTTTCTATAAGGAATATTAATACATATTAACTGAATTTATTAAAATCGTTTAAATTTAGGATTATTTAATTAACCTAAATGTATGGACTTAATATAAAATACTAGGAGGTAAATGATAAATGGGAGAATTAATTTAAAGGACAAAAATTTCTATATTTTTTGCCTCGAGGACACAACCTCGATATTTTTACCACAAGGACAAATATTCTTCTAAAAATTATTCACAAGGACAAACATTTTTCGAAATTATTCATAAGGGCAACAAAACTGATACCGAGCTAAAAACTGATACCTAAAAACTGCTACCGATAACTACAAACTGATACCTAAAAACTGCTATCAATAACTAAAAACTGATACCTACAAAAAGTTGTCATTTAGGGTAAAATATTGAAGGTCTGTCCTTGAGGCTAAAAAGCTGTGAAATTTTGTACTTGACAGTAATTTCCTGATGATAAATTATATGTAAATAATTGTATAAACTTTAAAATGTCCATAGCAAAATGTAAAATAATGGGAGTGAATTAGCAAAATAAGTGTAAAGTGACAAATTAAAGAATTTGAAAATAAAATACCTAAAGAGAGAATTAAGGAGATTAAACTCCTATTATCAATTAGAGAGCCATAAACTATTCCGTTTTACTATTATTTAATAGATTGATTTATGCACATTAAACGAGCTATAGAACTTATTAAACCATAAGAGCGGTGGTAAATGCATATCATTTTGAGCTTTATATTGTTTATTTTTCATTTTACTCTCTTATTCTGGTGTCCCCACACGCACACATATATATGGGACGACATAACACAAATTACATGTCAATATATGTTCGAATCACGCTACGCAAGTTTCGAACTTTTGACCTCTCACACCAAAGTCGAATCATTTAACCACTGAGACGATGGTGTTTGTCTGTCCAGTACATATCATCTAACTTTAAAAAATTATGCCATCCAAACTGAATCTTATTCAACGTTGTACCATCGTGGATGTATTGTTTTTTAGATCCGTAATATTATGGTTTTTATGGTCATTGCTACTGTTACCATTACGCATATACCGTTACCGTTAAAATTGTTTACCGTTACCGATTTACCGTCATACTGAAGGCCGGTATACCAATAAATTGGTAGCCGTTACGTTGGTAATGGTAAATTATCGTTTTTTCAAAAAAGTCGGTATCTCGACATGTTTTGCACTATAATGATACTTCATTATACAGTTTATAGTGTTACCTAATAAAAGACATCAATAAAAAAATGTAGTAGTTAGCATTATTTGATCTAAATTAAGGAATTAAATTTAATTATTTGCTTGGTTCTAAATGCCTATAAACACGACTACCCATGTGTTATAAATTGTTTGATAAATTTATCGTTACCGCTGTTTTGAAAAAATGTTACCTATGATTTACCAAGGAAATGGTAAATTTACCGTTACTACATCGGTTAAACTGGTATAACGATTTCACACAAAATTGATAACTGATAGACATGTAATGGTATGATAATGGTAATTTTGCGGTATGATATCAACCCTATGTAACATACCAGTTATCAATTGAATCAACATGACTCCCTTTTCACATTGATTTTTTCATTTTTAAAGATAAAGAAGAAACCGAGTTTGTAACATGCACGGAGGCGACTCTAAATTAACGTGTGGAAGTAAAGAATTGACATTTGATCAAAAAAAAACTTTCTTATGGCCTGGCCTGGACCAAATAAAGTCCGAAAAACCTCACCAAAAGATAAAACGGGAGTTCTAGAAAGAACCAGAACGCGGGAGAACTTTCACCTGCATTTTCCATTCTCGCTGGCAAAACATTCCCGAGTCCGTCCCGACTGCTTAGTGCGCTATTTATACCAACCTCTTCCTATTCAGACCGCATTAGAAGAAAAACGAAAGCGATCTGCATATAGTCTTCATTTATCCATTTCTCTCTGCCATAACAATCTTAATTCCTTTTAAGTTCTGAAATCAATGGCAAAAGGCGAGGGTCCAGCGATTGGAATCGATCTAGGCACCACCTACTCTTGCGTTGGTGTTTGGCAGCATGATCGAGTCGAGATCATTGCGAATGATCAGGGAAACAGGACGACACCGTCTTATGTGGCGTTTACTGACACGGAGAGGCTGATTGGGGACGCCGCTAAGAACCAGGTCGCGATGAATCCAGTCAACACTGTTTTTGGTAAGTTACGGAATTTCAATACTCGTTTTTTTGGGTTTTATCGACAGCATTTTCTTCTTTTGATTTGGATTTAATTGTAAAAGGAAATTTAATAAGTTAAATTACATCTCTGTTGTTTAATGAATTCTTTTCTCTGGTAGATATTCGTTTTTAAGCAAAATTGTTTATAGTTTGAGGGAACCTTGCATTACTGCAATCGAATTAGGGAATGCCATATGCTGATTATGTTCCTTGTACATTGGTAGAAAAGAACGTATAAAAAAAGGCACTGCTATAAAAGTTTGCTTTTTGGATCGAACTATCTATCAATGGTATTTTCGTTTAGTGTGGTGATGAAACACGAGATGTCATAACCTTGTTTATTGTGCCTAATCACTGAAATTTCAGTTCCCTTATAACTGATACTCGTAGCCAGCATGGATATTAAAATTAGCATATAACCAATGCTGTTGGTTATCAATCAATTGAACAGATGCAAAGCGACTTATTGGAAGGCGATTCAGCGACTTATCAGTTCAAAGCGACATGAAGCTATGGCCATTTAAAGTAATTGCAGGCCCAGGCGACAAGCCTATGATTGTTGTTCAGTACAAAGGCGAAGAAAAACAATTTGCAGCTGAAGAAATCTCATCCATGGTCCTCACCAAAATGAAAGAAATTGCAGAAGCCTACCTCGGCACTGCAGTCAAAAATGCAGTTGTAACCGTGCCTGCATACTTCAACGACTCTCAGCGTCAGGCCACGAAAGATGCTGGTGTTATTTCAGGCCTTAATGTTATGCGAATCATCAACGAGCCGACTGCTGCTGCTATTGCTTATGGCTTAGACAAAAAAGCGACCAGCACGGGCGAGAAGAATGTGTTGATTTTTGATCTTGGAGGTGGCACTTTTGATGTGTCGCTTCTCACTATCGAAGAAGGAATATTTGAAGTGAAGGCAACTGCTGGTGATACTCATCTTGGTGGTGAGGACTTTGATAACCGATTGGTCAATCATTTTGTTCAGGAGTTCAAGAGGAAGAACAAGAAGGATATAAGTGGAAACCCAAGAGCATTAAGAAGGCTGAGAACTGCTTGTGAGAGGGCAAAGAGGACCCTGTCTTCCACGGCTCAAACCACGATTGAGATCGACTCCTTGTTCGAGGGTATCGATTTCTACTCCACAATCACAAGAGCTAGATTCGAAGAGCTGAACATGGATTTGTTCAGAAAGTGTATGGAACCTGTTGAGAAATGCCTGAGAGATGCTAAGATGGACAAGAGCTCGGTGCATGATGTCGTGCTCGTTGGCGGGTCCACTCGAATTCCAAAAGTGCAGCAGTTGCTTCAGGACTTCTTCAATGGAAAGGAGCTCTGCAAGAGCATCAACCCCGATGAGGCAGTTGCTTATGGTGCAGCAGTGCAGGCTGCTATATTGAGTGGTGAAGGCAATGAGAAGGTTCAGGACTTGCTTCTTCTGGACGTTACTCCTTTGTCCCTTGGTTTGGAGACTGCTGGTGGTGTGATGACTGTGTTGATTCCAAGGAATACCACAATTCCTACGAAGAAGGAGCAAGTGTTCTCTACATATGCTGATAACCAACCGGGAGTCTTGATTCAGGTGTATGAGGGAGAAAGGACCAGAACTAAAGACAACAACTTGCTTGGGAAGTTTGAGCTTTCGGGCATTCCTCCTGCTCCAAGAGGGGTTCCTCAAATAAACGTGTGCTTTGATATTGATGCCAACGGCATTCTAAATGTATCTGCTGAAGATAAAACGACAGGGCAAAAGAACAAAATAACCATCACCAATGATAAAGGCAGGCTGAGCAAAGAGGAGATTGAGAAGATGGTGCAAGATGCGGAGAGGTACAAGTCGGAAGACGAGGAGTTGAGGAAGAAGGTGGAGGCGAAGAATGCGCTTGAGAACTATGCCTACAACATGAGGAATACGATAAAGGATGAGAAGATAGGGGGAAAGCTGGGAGCAGGTGATAAGAAGAAGATAGAGGATGCAATAGAAGAGGCGATCAAGTGGTTGGATGCGAATCAGCTTGCAGAAGTGGATGAGCTGGAAGACAAGATGAAGGAGTTGGAGTCCATTTGCAATCCAATAATAGCCAAAATGTATCAAGGAGAGGGAGCTGGTGGTATGGGGGCCATGGATCAGGATGTTCCTAGCGGTGGTGCAGGTGGTGCTGGGCCTAAGATCGAAGAAGTTGATTAAATTCTTTCACAGTTCATTGTGACGTCGTGGATTGTTTTGTTATGTTTCTTGAAGGGCCTGCAAACTATTTTTCTGTTTTCTTCCGTTAATTAATGGCGGTTTAGTTTTATGTTTGTACTTTCTGTTAAATTCAATATAAAACTCTAGTTTGAATTAATTGCCGTCTTTTGTCGTGTTTTTTTTTTTTTTTTTTTTTCCATGATTTTCTCACATGGCACCAAAACGATTTGTTGAAACATCATTGTTTTGTTTCTAGTTTTGAAACTTCTTTGTGCGCCTTTAATTTAATTGTTCTTTCCCATTTTTGAATGAAATAATTAAAGTTGTCCATGTTTAATACCATTCCAGGAGTGCACCTAGCTCCTTCTCTTCGTTCTGTTTTGACTTTCAATCTAGATAAATTTTTGAATGATTTTCAATTTGTCTGCATTTTCCCCTGTTTCAGATGATTGATGATGAATATTTTATGCCTCCATTTGCTTCGGTTCTGCATCTCGCTGCTAATCGATTTACCAAAGCATTTACTAGTTTACCATTTCGGCAGATCGAATCAAATTCAAAAGTTTACTGTATCTATAAAATTGCTTTGTGTTATGTTCGTCGTATTCTGCATCTTGCTTGTGCAATCAGCCGCTATCAAAAAATCCTCTATTTGTAATAGGGGATCAAATAGATTGGGTTGGGTTGGGTATAAATTTGATAAAACTCATTTAAATGTTTAAATTTGATTTTACTAATAAAAAACAAATAGATATAAAATAATTTTAATATTTACGTTTATGAATTTCGATAAAACTCAAAATTTAAAATTTTAATTTGAACTTTCATCAAAATTCAAATATAAGGATGTAGTTTGTTATTTACTAAGTGCGACCGTTGGTCATCATGGAGAATTACAGTATGCATTCACAAGATGAAGTATCCAAGTGTTTTATATTGTCTGTAATTTAGATGGGAGTTCATCAGTCAAAGTCTCGTCTAATTTCGAATTAGTATGAAGACGTTATTGCAGTCTCGTTTATAATTGATTTATAAAAGTATTTACTAGTTTACCATTTCGGCAGATCAAATCAAATTCAAAAGTTCACTATATTTAACTGCTACAAAATTGCTTTGTTTTATGTTCACTGTAGTCTACATCTTGCTTGTGCAATCAGTTGCAATCAAGAAATCTCTTTCTGTAATAGAAATCAAATGGGTTGGGTTGGGTATAAACGAGTTAGGTTAAAAATTAACCCAACCCGTTTAAACAAAAAAAAGTCCGACCTATTAGATTCATCTATTAAATGGGTAAATTCAACCCAATCCGTAATTTTATTGGTAAAGCTAACTTGATTCATTGACTCATTTTAGTTGAAACTGTAGCAGAAATGATAGAACTCATTTAAATGCTAGAATTTGATTTGACTAATGAAAAACAAACAGATGTAAAATAATTCTAATTCTAATTTTTACGTTTTTAAATTTCGAGAAAAAATCAAAATTTAAAATTTTTATTTTAGTTTTCATTAAAATTTAAATATATGGATGTAATTTGTTATTTGCTAAGTGTGACCATTGGTCACCATGGAGAATTATAGTATGCGTTCATAAAATGAAGTATCAAAATGTTTCATATTGTCTGCAATTTAGGTTGGAGTTCATCGGTTTAAGACGGGTTATTTTCGACGGCTATTTCACAGAAATTTCGACAACCCCCCACCTAACACAGATTTTGCACTCCCAATTTCGACGACACACCCCACTGAATCAATCCCCTCCCCAAAACCCTTTCCAAAACTGTATTTTGAAGTTTCTTTAGCAAAGCCTGTTGGAATTCCTTAACAAATTAAATGAATGAAATATACAAAGTCTCACATCGCCAAATTATTGAAGCTATATTGGTTTATATACGGTTTTCTCACGAGGAGGTTGGGGGCCTGAGGCTCTCAAATGTATGTTTCGTTGTGAGGAGGAAGATCATGCATATCCACCAGATGCGCGCACGCCGCTGTCCGACCAATCGAACCGGGCCGGGCTCGGGTACGGGTCTAAAATGAAATTCTTCTTGCTAGGCCATTGTTTAACGGTTTTGGGCTTCGTCTGAAACTGGGTCGGGCCTGCGATTTGAAGAGAAGCGGGCAGGTGAAGACAGACGCGGGTTTTGGCCTGAAGAGGTGCGATCTGTTGGCAGCATTTTTCTGAACGGATGCGACCCGTTATGGCATGCGGCCCGTTAGCAGGCGCAGTTTAATTTTGGCGAACAGATGCGGTTCTTGGCGAACGGATGCGGCCTGTTCAAAATGAATGGACGCAACCGATAAACAGCATAAGAAACGGGCGCGACCGTTTGGACAAACGGGTGCAGACGCGACCGTTCGAAGGGATACGAACCAACTATAAATAAGGTGTAAGGACCCGATTCTTCGACTTTCGAAAACTGACATCAATGCGTTCACAGTATCAACTGCCGAGCAATCGAAGGACGGAAAACCGAACACTTAGGGTTTTAAGAAAAAGAAAAAGAAGAAAAGGACGGAAGGAGATAGGAAATAGAGAGAAAAGAAAATAGAACGATAAGAAAATAGGACGGAACAGAACAGAAAACAACAGAACAATATCAGAATCTCACAATTTCCAGGGGAACAACATATAATAAATAAATGAATAATCTTTAAACAAAGAACTATATCAGTTATTACATTACATCACATTACATTTCATTACATCATCATCAGAGTGTACAACAACAAACAACATCAAACTGCGGAAAAGAAATACTATATACTAGTAATACGCCATGCCATCCAGCTTGCCTCCAGCAACTCCAGAATAACCATAATATCCTGATAAACCTAACTCTTGACTGCCCGTGTGGAAATTGGTGGGCACTCAGAGTTTAGGAAGGAAAACAATAAACTCCGAGTCAGTCATGTGACTGGTGTGAGAACTCAAAACAGTTTATTTTATCTTTGAAAACAAAATAGAGCAATATTTTTAAAGTCAATTCGCAATGCTTTTAAAAATGAGACTACCATAAGGCCTCCCGCACACACACACACATGCAAACGCAGAATCGAATGAGATTTCTCCTTATGATAGTCAAAGATGCTTGATACGCATTAAAAAGACATTTGATATTATTACTAGTGCATAGTGTAGGAAATATTTCGAATGTAGAATATAAATCTTAGCCAACATACGACCATTATCGTATGCCTACTATAGCTATCATCCAAACAGTGGGGCGCCGCCATAAGTGAATGATAGGTTCTACAACTAATACCGTACAAGATCGTATTGTTTCTTTGGATTTCCAACGAATGGTCAGGCCAAGGAACTTCCCATTGCCACATGAGAACGCATCTGGAAGGACGTCCCCGAGAACCAAACCGGATCTCTGCCAACACAAGGCCGGGTTACCCCTAACTGGGCAACAACTGACACGAGTATGCCATTCCCCGGTCGTTTGGGACCTTTAACCGAGCGCTCGTCACCATCATCACACAATCATAAATAAAGTGTTTCAACATGAGTAAGTATCTGGGCTCCATATCATGATACCACCCTTTCCAAAAGGAAATGCACATACCCTAAAGGGAGCTACCCCTCATAACCTTGCTGCATCTTTCCTGTTTTGACCATTCCGGGGTGTGAGGCTCGACGAAGTCTCGTCCACAAAAACATACTTTATACAAAAGCCATGCTTTGGGTCAACAAATGATCATAGAGATGATCACAAAGATAAACGATCAAACAAATGATCCTATCACAAATGATCAACACAATGATCATTTCACAGCAACACTCCGCATGTCACATTACCAAATTGGGAATATATTGCTAATAACCTTCAACTACATAATCTCTGAGCTCGTACGTCTCAGAGAAGGGTGTTAAGCTAAGAGAATAAATTCTCCGCCACCAACAGAAATATATTTGAAAGAAATCGGCTTTATATCTCGATTTGTAATGTCAGACATACAATCCATATAAGTCTGTTCCGGGCTCGAACAGAACCGAAGGCACTTTCAAAGAAGTCCTTGCAAATCCGGATATTCACAATCCCGATCGGATTTCCCATCACTTAGGGAGTCTCTATACCGGCGCGACTCGGTGCAGAAACAATCGATAGGTCATCCTATCGCTTTCGCAAATACGCGGTCTTCACCACCGGTCTTCAAATGCTATCCATAACGTCGAATCACATATTCGGAATGGGTTATACGACACAAAGGTCATTTCCCGGCTAAACCGAATAGTGAGTGAAAATATTTAAAACATATGGATATGGGATTTCAATTAAGTCACAACTTAATAATTCAAAACTTTCTTTCAAATGGTTTAATTCAATTACTATTTCAAATCTTTTAAACAAAAGATTTATTTCAAAAAGTTCACCTACTTTCACAAATATTCATTCCCGGATTTCAAAACAATTACGTTTCAAAAAGGATTAATTCTTTTAAATCTTTAAATCAAAGATATGTGTTATTCCCGTTTTGACCAAAAATACAAATTGGCAAGGAATTATGGATATCAGGACTGGAGATAAGGCTGCGATGGATATCGTCAAAATTTTGCCGAACTCCGATCGGGACGAAATTGATTGGAGATGATGATAAGGACTAGGAAAGGCTATGTTTCAAATTTCAGGATAATCGGAGTTCGTATGAAGAAAATACGATGGATTCAAGGTGGGGGAAGTATGTTGTTCGAATCCATCAAGATGCAGCGCTCGGTTCGAATCCATCAGATTCGAACCCATCAGGATGGATTCGAACCCATCAATTTCGAATCGATCAAAGGCATACTGTCACATACATGGATTCGAAGTGGACATGGATTCGAAGAAGAAGATGGATTCGAAGTGGACATGGACTCGAAGAAGGAGATGGATTCGAAGTGGACATAGATTCGAAGAAGGAGATGGATTCGAAATGGACATGGATTCGAAGATGATGGATACGAAGCAAGGGACACGGATTCGAAGGACGTGGATTCGAAAGGGATGGATTCGAAAAGGATGGACTCGTAGGATATGGACTCGAAGGAGGCGGCTTCAGAAAGCATGGATTCGAAAAGCATGGATTCGAAGGAGTCGGCCTTATGGATTCGAAGGAGATGGTTTCGAAGTGGATGGTTTCGAAGAAGGCGGGTTCGAAGTATGGGTTCGAACCAGGCAGAACGCACGGAGCTTTGATCTTGAATCGATCATATCTTCCAAACCGCTGATCCAAATGCAATGAAATTTTTACAGGAGCTCACATACGTGTTGAAGAATGTTCAAGCCAATTTTCAGCTCAATTGGATAGATTCTTAATCGATTCGAACGTCACTTCGAATCGATCCCAAACTGGGCACGGATTCCGAGAACGCGGGCCTGTGGGCCCCTCTCACGTGCCAAGCAGCCTCCCCAGGTTTTAGGCGGGATTTCAGCCTTCCACGCCTATAAATAGAACCCCTGGTCATTCAGAAAAGGGGTCGGAAAATTTGGAGAGGAAAGGCAAGCCCAGACGCTGCTAAAATTATACAGCATCATTACTGCAATTTTCTTCAGATTTGGTCACTACAACGGTGGTAATCACTTGTAATCTTCAAGGATAATCAATAAAAAGAAAAAAAAATTGGAGTGGACGTAGGCCGGAGATAGCCGAACCACTATAAAACTTGTGTCTCTGTTCTTTACTTTTGGATTGCTGTCTATTATTTGTTGAGATTTGTTGTTTGTGTTTGAATATCACTAATTTATATTCATACACTGGTGCTTTCACGGTATTGGGTGTTTGTGACCAATTTTGGCGCAAACAATATGTTTCATAGCTTTCAAATCTTTCCCATATATTCACTTTCAAAATTCATTTCCAAATATTCATCAATAACTTGGTAAACTATTTCAGTTTAAACTTGAAATCTCTTTTATATAATTTGAAATTCGTTTCTCCTATGAAAGCTTTTTATCATTTAGAAACAACGGTCTTATTTCGAAAAAACCCGATTTCATTTATACAAGTTACAATCTTTGGTTAATTCAAATTCCCAAAAGAACAGTACTTTAAAAATGGTTTGACTCATATATAACCAGTATAATATCGTTAATCCCTAGTTTCAAATTACATAATTCAATTTGAATATGGAATTCAAATTTAAATTAAAGTATTTAAATTCCAAAACTTAATCAAGTAAATTAAAATAATTTCATCTTTGAAATTCCATTTCAAAAAGCTTTTCACTTCAAACCCAATCCATTTTCAAAACATTTGAATTTAAAAATTCAAATACAAAACTATTTCCAAAAATCTGTGACTTAACCGATTTCCTCGTGAAATCCATAATTGTGTGTGTATGGTGTGGTCCAAGGGTTTAACACAATAGTGCAACATCATCACGGATATATATGTAACACAGATCACAGATAAATCATATAAATTTAACACAGATAAATAAATTACATCCATCACAGATCACGCTGAAACAATTCATAGCACAAAGCATAGCATATCAGAAACATCAAACAGTTCAACAATCAATAGAATTCAAAACATCCATAAGTGAACCCAATTAATTATCTGATTAATTTAAATCAGATGGGGCATCATTCATGGTTAATTAACTTTAATTGATTTCAAATCATTTTATAAATCGTCCTTTAATTACTTTCCCTTAATAAATTTATTAATAAATTAATCAACCCTTAATTTATTTCTCCCCCATCGACCCTTAATTTAGTTTAATTAACTTAACTTAATTAATTACCCATTTATTTAAACACTAATTATTTAATTAATCATTAGTTGTCAATTTAATTAATCATTTATTCTAAATTAATTACTTAATTAGTTAACTACTATTTATTTATTAACTAACTTTAAATGGTTAATTAAATTCTTAAATTCAAATTGATTAAACACAAGATTACTAATGTCAATCTTTAATTACAAATTTATTTAGCCTTAAACTACTTAGTTAATTACAATTATAAAATTTATTACATTCTTAATTAACTCACACTAAAAATTAATTAAACATCTTATACTTACAAACTTTTCTTAATAAATTTTAAAGTCAAATCTTACTTACAACTTGCTAATATTATTTATTTTATTAATATTAAACTTAGTATAATAAAATAACTTACAATAGAAATTAATTATTTATCATTACCTTTGAAAACTTCCCTTAATAACCTTTAAATCAAAACTCACTTAAAGCTTTCCAACATTGTTTATTTACTTGACATCAAACTTGTTTAACATTTCAACTTAAAATTAATTAAGCTAAACCCCTTCCTTATACCCTTCTCCTTCTATTACAGATTCTTCTTCTTTTTTTTTTCTTTTTTTTTATATATATACTTATTTTCTACTAAGTATAAACTGCCTACCAAAAGAAACGAACCCAGGTGCCAACCGAAACAACTCCTACTCGATTATACACTTGAAGACGCAAACACCCAAAACACCCAGCTGTGCACGAGATCACCATGCACCTGCACACGCCGCCGGCGTACCCTGGACATCGGAGACAACCCTCCTTTATTACTTCATCATTTTGTTTTATAAAATAATTAGATTTTATAAATCCTATATTTTCAACTTTTTATAATAAATTCAAAAATCCCGATTTAACTATTTTATAAAATCATTAACCCCATATTTTCAAAAATCAGTTTTTAACTATATTTCTCAAAAATCATAATTTTTATAACATTAAAATTATAAAGTTTATTTTTTTTTTAAAACGAATCAATTCCAAAATTATTTTATAAAATGTATGCTTTCAAAAATCAATTTAAAAATCACTTTAAAATTCCAAAATTTGGCCCAATGATGCTACATACCAAATAGTCAATCACGACAACAACGATATCATATATCGATATGATAATCCATCAAATATTAAAATATCTGAAATCAAATAAATACTGTTGAGGAATCCAGTTGGATCCCTCCAACCTGTTTTCCTGCATTCAAAGATGTTAGCACAATACCAATTCCGTTCCAATACGAAAGTATCGCGGTATATGGGATTTAAAATATTATCCGCTTAATAGACGGCGCAATAGGGTCTCATCCGCTATACAAATGCGGGAAATCAATAACTGCAATATATACATATGCCAATATATATATATATTGCTATTATATATAATACCAATTTCACTGTTTATGAAATATTCGCGGTATATGTTTTTAATAAATAACATCCGCTTACTAACGGCGCATAATGTCTATTTTAACAATAATAGATATCAATCATCATTCAAACATGCATTCAAATATTTTAAATATAACTATTTAAAATTAAAATCGAAACTGATTCGATTGAGTGAGAAGTTCTCACCTTAATTTCAATTTCGTTTTAGCGATTTATTTCGAATAAAATTAAACAGACGTTTAATTTTACCCGAAATTCTCACTAACTCCAAACGACTCCAATCCAATTCCATAGCGTAGTACTCGTCCATATGATTCCAACGCAACTGGTTTCGCGCGTTTTCGACCTCGTATGAAAAAGATATAATTTTTACAAGTTTCATGATTTTATAAATATAAATTTACAACAATATTATAATTTTTATAAACCTAAGCTATCCAGAGCATTGGATCCACTACCCCCTCCCATCATCACCGTGCGTTCCTTCTTCCACATCACGTTCTCTTCTTCAGATTATAAGCCGAACACATGAACCCAACACTCCAAACTAGGGTTTAATTATACGACAACCACACCACGTTAAAACTCGATCAGGAGCTTCCACCTTGAAGAGCACCTTCCCCTCTAACTTCGGCCACCACCTTGGTGAACTCGGTCAAGCCTTTTGCCTTGATTTTCGTGCGCAACACCCAGGGAATGCGGCTAATTATCTCACAAAATACAGCTCAATTTCACATCTTAACCGTTGAATACGTAGAGCTCGAGACACTCTACAAGTTTGCAGTTGAAAGTTCGTCGAATCGTTGTGTAGATTTGAAGATATTGAGGAGAGAAAACTACAAATTTTCGGCCATAGGTTAAGGGGGGTGGCGGCTGTAGAGAATTAGGGTTTTAGAAATTTTTTATTTTTATTTTCTTGTGAGAATATGGGCTATTTATAGAGAATAAATGAACACTATTCATCCGGGTTTTCAAAACTCCGATTTACGCGCGGTGACCCGACGTTTCTAGGGTTTATCCCGCCTTCCGGACACAATGGAACAGGTTTCGGAAGCTAATTCACATCTGTGCGAGTTATGGCAATAACCCCGTTCAATTTAAAATTAAACCGATTTAATGATTTTCTAGGCGTTTTAGCTTGCACCGGACAAACGATAAATTCGATTGACACGAAATTTGAAACCATACAATAATATCACATTACGGATCCGATGAAACTAGTTTCGTCGAAATCCGAGACTTTTTGAAAAATGGCTATTTTAACTCGCCAAATTAAAATTAAAAACAATTTCGATGCGTTTCGAGCTGCCACGGTCAAACGATAACTCCGATTGCTACGAAAATTGAAATCCGATAATAACTATTACGGATCCAATGGAACTAGTTTCGTCCAATTCTGAGACTATTCAAAAATTGGCTATTTTCACTAGTCGATTTAAATACTAAAATATTCAATTTTCACAAATTTACTTTTAATTCGATTTTAAAAGTTCTAAAATATTATTCTAACTTCAATATGATAAAATAAAATTTTACAAATCATTTTCAATCATATTTAACTCAATTTTCAATTATTTCTGTAATTTCACATATTAAATCATCGATTTAATTATCCAATTAAATCCAATTGTTCGAAATAAAATTTATTCGACTTATAAATTCACTTATTAATATTTAAAATTAATTAAATATTCAAATTTTAATTAATAAAAATTTGGGGTCGTTACATAAGGAGGAAAACTGATCACTTTCCTCACTCACTTCCGATTCGAATATCTCCTCTCTTCTAACTGCTGTTCTTATATATTCAAATCACAGAGTGATATACTCATTACAATCTCGAGCAGAATACGTCTGTTGTATCTTGAGAGAATTTTAAAATAAAATTCTTAAGGAAATCATTACGACGAGCCTCAGACATAATCCGGTTAGAATTCTAGTCTGATTGTTTATTTATATACATTATTCTACATTCTATCCGTTATTCTGGTTATACTATTTATTCAAAATAGTATAACGCTGTTGTTGTAATTTATTTACAACATTTAATATTGTTATAATAATTACTATAGAATTCCAGTGCAGTGGAAATCTGAGTTATAAACTTGTGCGACGAGTTTATAATTGATTATTCTCTGTTTTGGTATACTTGAAATATAACATCTTAAGAATTTTACTGTTTTCTTACTAAAACAGAGATGGCAACAGTGGAATTTTCAAAAGAATACTACTTACAACAGACCTGAACCGTTCATGGGAGATGGTGATGATTTCTTGACATGGCAGAATCAGATGTTGTTTTATCTCACCACACTTCGTCTGCAAAAGTACCTCGACGAGGAGGAACCGATTACTGCACCAGGCAAGAAAGCAGAGGTGAATACGTGGAAGCATTCCAATTTTTTATGCAGAAACTATATTCTGAATTGTCTCGACAAGGTGCTATACAAAGTATATCAGCCTTCAAAGACATCAAAAGCACTCTGGAATGCACTTACCACGAAGTATAAGACGCAGAATATTAGTCTTAAGGAATTCATTGTAGACAAATTCATGGACTACAAGATGGTTGACTCCAAACTGGTGACTGCTCAACTGCATGAACTGCAAATCATCATTCATGAAATCGAGGCGGAAGGTCATAAGGTTGGAGAATCGTTTTTGGTTGAAGCCATCACGGGAAAACTGCCGCCGTCATGGAGAGATTACCGCAATTATCTAAAGCATAAAAAGAAGGAAATCTCTTTACAGGATCTCATAGTCCGATTGAAAATTGAGGCAGATAATCGTGGAATAACAAAACAAAGCGAGGAGGCATTTATGGTTGAAGGGTCAAAGACCAAAAACAAAAAGAAGAATTTCCAGAAGAAAAGGAAAGCTCAAGACAACAAACCAAAAGGCAACAAACGAACCAAGAAGTTTAATGGCGAATGTTGGGTTTGTGGAAAAGTTGGACATGCCGCTAAAGATTGCAGACACAAGAAGGAATGCAATAAAGAGGCAAATATAGTGGGTAACATGGAAGTAGACGAGTCCAACTTCTCGGCGATAGTATCTGAATGCAATCTGGTTCAGAATCCTAATCAATGGTGGGTAGATACAGGCGCTACTCGTCATGTTTGTTCTGACAAATCCATGTTTTCTACATATCAGGAATTCGATCACGAAGAAAAACTCTACATGGGTAATTCTACAGTTTCCATGATCGAAGGCAGTGGCACAGTAATCCTCAAGTTTACATCTGGAAAAACTGTTAAGTTGAATAACGTGCTCCATGTTCCAGACATACGCAAGAATCTCATCTCTGGTGCAGTCCTATCAAAGAAGGGATTCAAGATGGTATTCGAGTCAGACAAGATGGTTCTGTCCAAGGCTGGAATGTATATAGGAAGGGGATATTTATGTGATGGCCTATTTAAGGCAAAGGTAGCCGTTGTCGGCAACAAAAATATGTATTCTGATTGTGCTATTAATAAAATTGAAGTTTCTTATTTGCTTGAGCACGAAATTTTACTATGGCATGATAGATTAGGACACATAAATTTCCGCAAAATGAAAACATTATCAAACTTGGGATTAATTCCAAAATTTCGAGTAGATAAGAACTACAAATGTGAGATATGTGTAGAAGCAAAAATGGTCAAACAACCATTTAAATCTGTTGACAGAAGCACCGAACCATTAGGTTTGGTACATACAGATTTATGTGATCTTAAATCACTACCTACAAGAGGTGGGAAAAAGTATTTCATTACTTTTATTGACAATTATACGCGATATTGCTATGTATATCTTTTAAATAGTAAAGATGAAGCAATAACAGCGTTTATAAAATACAAGGCTGAGGTAGAAAATCAGTTAAATAAAAAGATCAAGATACTAAGATCTGATCGAGGTGGAGAATATGAATCACCATTTGAACCGTTCTGTGCCGAAAATGGTATAATTCATCAAATAACAGCTCCATATTCACCACAACAAAATGATGTAGCCGAGAGGAAGAACAGAACGTTAAAAGACATGATTACTGCCATGCTTTTAACTTCTGGTCTACCGACGAACTTGTGGGGGAAAGCATTAAATATGTCTAATCACATATTAAACAAAGTCCCTCACAATAAAACAGGAACAATTCCATATGAGTTATGGAAAGGACACAAACCAAGTTTTAAATACCTCAAAGTGTGGGGGTGCTTGGCAAAAGTTCCAGTTCCGCCTCCCAAGAGAGTCAAACTTGGACCAAAAATAGTAGATTGTTATTATCTTGGGCCAGCCCAAAATAGTAGTGCCTACAGATTTTTGGTATTCAAGTCTGATATAACTGATATTCATGTAAATACAATCATGGAATCAAGAGATGCCTCATTCTTTGAAGATGTGTTTCCGCACAAAAGGAATGAAGGAAATAATGTCCCAAAAAGGACAAGGGAAGAATCAAATGATTCACATGAAGATGAAACTCATCATGAAATTGAGGATGCTGGACCAAGAAGAAGCGTAAGGGCTAGAACTTCCAAAACATTTGGTTCGGACTTTTTTGACATATGTATTAGAGCACGAACCTCAAACGTACAAGGAAGCAATGTCATCTTCTGAATCTTCATGTTGGAAAGAAGCAATCCAAAGTGAGATTGATTCAATTCTAAGTAATAAAACTTGGGAAATTGTTGATATTCCACCAGGAATAAAACCAATTGGCTGCAAATGGATTTTCAAGAAGAAAATGAAAGCAGATGGCTCTATCGACAAGAATAAAGGCAGATTAGTAGCCAAAGGATATCGTCAAAAAGAAGGAGTAGACTTTTTTAATACATATTTGCCGGTAACACGAATAACCTATATAAGAATGCTAATAGCAATTGCATCCATCTATAATCTAGAGATTCATCAGATGGATGTAAAAACAGCATTCTTAAATGGAAATCTCGATGAGGAGATTTACATGGAGCAACCTGAGGGATTTATTTCCAAAGGAAATGAAAACAAAGTCTGTAGATTAGTCAAATCATTATATGGACTAAAACAAGCTCCAAAGCAATGACACGCAAAATTTGATAGTGTCATGATGAGAAATGTTTTTCGTATAAATGAATGTGACAAATGTGTTTATTATAAACAACTTGGACAATCATATGTGATGATCTGTCTATATATGGACGATATGCTAATATTCGGTCCAAATACTGAGGTAATTGAGACCATAAAGAAAATGTCGATCAACAATTTCGACATGAAAGACTTGGGTGTTGCATATATTATTTTGGAAATAAAAATAATAAGAACACCTAATGGTATTGAGTTATCTCAATCACATTATGTAGAAAAAGTGATTGAAAGATTTCAAACTTTTGGAATTAAAGGAGCAAATACACCTTTTAATCCATCAGAAGTACTGCATAAAAACACTAATGAGAGTGTAATGCAACTGGAAAATTCTCGTGTAATAGGATGTCTCATGTATCTCATGAATTGCACAAGACCAGATATAGCTTATGCAGTAAGTCGATTGAGCAGGTATACAAGCAATCCAGGGAAGGAACACTGGAAAGCACTAATGAGAGTGCTTAGATATTTAAAAAATACCACTACCTATTCCTTACATTATGGAAAATATCCTACCGTCTTAGAAGGATATAGTGATACAAACTGGATTGCAGATTCAGAGGAATCAAAATCAACAAGTGGTTATGTCTTTACCCTAGCAGGGGCAGCAGTGTCATGGAAATCTACTAACCAAACATGCATAGCTCGATCCACTATGGAATCAGAGTTCATTGCATTAGATAAAGCAACGAAGAAGCAGAATGACTTCGTCACTTTTTAGAAGATATTCCATTTTGGCCTAAACCTGTACCGGCCATATGTATACACTGTGATAACCAAGCTACGCTAAGTAGAGCGCACAACTTTGTGTATAATGGAAAGTCACGACATATTCGTCGACGCATAACACAGTTAGGCAGTTACTCTCAAATGGAACAATTTCCATAGATTATGTGAGAACAAATGATAACCTAGCGGATCCATTTACTAAAGGTTTATCAAGAGAGAAAATTGACCACGCATCGAGGGGAATGGGTTTAAAAGCCTAAACCACAAAGAGTTATCTTATACGGAAACCTATCCTAGCGACTGGAGATCCCACGGACTAGGATCAATAGGCAAACCAGTTCTGAATAACTCAAGACGTAATGCATTTGCATGGACATAGTTCAACTCCGTTCCTATGGTGCACAACATAAATGCATGCCTACAGAAGTATTTAAAGGTTAAAACTATGTTTTTTAATGATGACCATATCTTGGAAATAACAAGTGGGTATATGTAGGATACTCTTAATGGTTGCGATCACCTATGTTAATGTGAGCTGGATCGGCTCTATGAAAATATTAAAAGGCTTTTATTCTCTAAAACATCGCAAAACCAAAAATTGTTCAGGACCAAAATGAACACAACCAAGGGATTGGATGAGAAGGGAATCAATGCTTTGTAAAACTTATTGTCTGGATATACAATAAAGGCCTACGGTTCAAGATGAAATAATTCACCGATTAGCCAAGTAGATCCGATAAGTTTTAACTAGGAAAAGTTCAAAGTGAAATATCTACTTATCCACGATAAAGCATTATTCCATATATACTCTGTGATATTTCGCTTTGTGTGGGGGATATGTATGTTATCATTCATGTGGGGGATTGTTGGAATTCCTTAACAAATTAAATGAATGAAATATACAAAGTCCCACATCGCCAAATTATTGAAGCTATATTGGTTTATATATGGATTTCTCATGAGGAGGTTGGGGGCCTGGGCTCCCAAATGTATGCTTTGTTGTGAGGAGGAATATCATGCATCTCCACCACACGCGCGCGCCGCCGTCCGACCGATCGAACCGAACCGGGCCGGTACGGGTACGGGTCTAAAATGACCATTCTTTTTGCTAGGCCATTGTTTAACGGTTTTGGGCTTCGTCTGAAACTGGGCCGGGCCTGCGATTTGAAGAGAAGCGGGCAGGTGAAGACGGACGCGGGTTTTGGCCTGAAGAGGTGCGACCTGTTGGCAGCATTTTTCTGAACGGATGCGACCCGTTATGGCATGCGGCCCGTTAGCAGGCGCAGTTTAATTTTGACGAACAGATTCGGTTTTTGGCAAACGGATGCGGCCTGTTCAAAATGAATGGACGCAACCGATAAACAGCAGCAGAAACGAGCGCGACCGTTTGAACAAACGGGTGCAGACGCGACCATTCGAAGGGATACGAACCAACTATAAATAAGAAGGAAAACCGATCACTTTCCTCACTCACTTCCGATTCGAATATCTCCTCTCTTCTAACTGCTGTTCTTATATATTCAAATCACATAGTGATATACTCATCAAATCTCGAGCAGAATACGTCTGTTGTATCATGGGAGAATTTTAAAATAAAATTCTTAAGGAAATCATTACGACGAGCCTTAGACATAATCCGGTTAGAATTCTAGTCTGGTTGTATATTTATATACATTATTCTACATTCTATCCGTTATTCTGGTTATACTATTTATTCAAAATAGTATAACGCTGTTGTTGTAATTTATTTACAACATTTAATATTGTTATAATAATTACTACAGAATTCCAGTGTAGTGGAAATCTAAGTTATAAACTTGTGCGACGAGTTTATAATTGATTATTCTCTGTTTTGGTATACTAGAAATATAACAAAGCCTTATACATACCATTTTTTGGACCAAACGTCGATTACATTATTTACAAAAGTAATTTATAATTTGTCTAAGAACCGCACAAACTCTCCAGTTGCATGGTCATCATATCCATATTTGTTCATTCTTCTTGCTTCTGGATTTCATCAGAAGCTTCTCTCCCAATCTGGTCAATCATTTCTTAGTGTGCAACTTGTGCAAATTTGTGTGGCTTATGCGTGTTGTGCATAATACACACTACATCTTATGTCAGGTTTTCTTTCACAATTGCTAGCTTGCTGCTCCATGGTATGGAGCCGATGAGTTCCAAATTCATCCACTACCACCAGATCATCATCTGATGATCTAACCGAGTGCTGTTATGTGTCAACCTTGTGTGCTGTTATTGATCTTTTGATGCTTTCTGTATAGTGCATTTTGTTGAGCATTTGTTTCGACTATCCGCTAACGCCTCAGACTTTGGTGGATCAACTTTTGGTGCCGGAGAAGGTTTTTGCTCATTGGTGCGTTACACGCACAAATACACAATTGATAATCATCGAATTACAGTGGACCTAGTTTATTACTTTGGGAACATTTCTAACTATCTTTATTTTCCTTGGGGCTGCTGCTATTCGTTTTGGCTTTCCGACCTTCTATGGTCCGAGCTATTTTTTCCCGTATGCATTAGCATCTGCACTTTTATCTACTTATTTGGTGTTTATGCTTTGCTTTCTATCATTTGTACAGGTTGTGGACCTTGTACAAGTGTACATTGTGTATCTTATGTGTTTAATGCATACTGTGAGTGAACATGCTCCCTTCCTTGGCCACAATAATACTCTTCCAGTTTGATTCATTAAGCTCTTAATTCGTTAGTCGCATGAGCCCTCGGGACCTCCTTCAACCCTAGTGTGTAATTTTGTATTATTGTAGGACATACAAAACTTGTGCATCGTTACCTTGTCTCCTTAGGGCATTCCTTTAAAACATTTTTCCAAAATTTACACGCTTGTTCCAAAGCATTAATTTTCTATGATGATATTTAGATTGGAGGATCTTAATTTTATATGGATTGTATGATGTACCCATAAGTATATTGTAGATGTATAAGAATCCAAATCAAACAAGTCAACCAGCTCAACTAGTTAGCAGAGTGACGTTCTATGGTCAAGTTCTAGAGGTGATCGAACCTCAAGACATCAAAATGAATGCTATGTTTAAATAAAAAATACCACTCTTGTTATTATTATGCATCCAAGTCAAGCAATCGTCTGAAGACGTTGTATATGAGGTTCATAACAAGGATTATCTCTTCAACGAGAAGATACCGTATATAGTTCTAGCATGTGACAAAATTCTAGATGTTCCAATAGAAGATACACAAAAGATTTGTAGCATTTATCTAAATAAAACTCACGACTAAGATCGGTGGTACTCAAGCTCAGGGCTAGGTAGTTGAATAAGCAGAGCAAGTGCTAAGTAGGGTGTACTGGTCTACGATTGGTGGGTCCAAGGACGTACCTATATGAGGCCCAGTGGGGCCACCGCCTCCACTGATTTTTTTTTTCTTTAGATTTTTTTTTATTTACTATGAAATTGGATGGGCTATTAGCACTAATATAATTATATAAGCTGTGTTTTTTTTTCAAGTTAATACTATAATATAAGCTAACAAAAGAAATTCACCGTTCTTGCTTCTCAAATGAAAAATGATTAGAACGCTTTCAATCCTACCAAATAAAGAGGTTTCTTCAGATCTGAAAATTGAAAAGTTATCAGCAATACTTTTAATTCTCCACAATCCTACCAAGCGAAGAGCTAATTAATATGTTTGAAACTGAAAACTCAAAAATAGTTTGATCTTAGGATTTTTGCTATATGAAATCGAATTTCAAAGATGCTTTGATTTTCTTTTTCTTATTCATTCTAAGTATATGGATATGAGAAATTTTGTTTGATTTGAATATCCATTTCATTTATTTGTAATGCTTCCATATTTGAATTGATTACCAGTTGCTGTTATGATTGATTCAGTTAGCATAAACCAAATGTTTGTCGTAAATATGATTGAATGATTAAAGTTGGTATTTTTCAGTTTCCTAGAAAAATTATAACTCATTGTTTGTCTTTTAATTAGTTTTTATGAATTCTTCTAAAGAACATGAAAAATAATACGTTGAGTTATTTCACATAATATACTATAATATTTTATCATGCTTAAATTGAATATTAATATATGGGTTTTTCGGATCAAAAGCGTGTTAATTTTCGTTATAAAAATATGGTTATTTTTAAAATTCCGTCCCCGTTGATTCAAATCTCCACGTACGCCACTGGGTGGGTATCAAGCGTATGGAAAGAACTGTTGTTGTTGTTGGAATGGTGGTGGACTGAATGCGCAAGGGTTTGAAATAAAATATTTCCGAGATCTGAAATTATCGAAGAAAGAATTTGAAAGAGGGTGTTCTGGTCTTAAGTTTTATGCAAAGCACAATGTACAATTAGTAAACATTATAATCACTCCCTTCGATCATTTTACATCTTTTATTAACAGTTAATTTATTGTCAGCTTAGAGCCATTTTGCTTTCTTGATAAATTAAGTTGAGTGTGTTTTGTTTTAACATCAATGTAACTTTATTATGTATAACAATGAGATTGGTAAGACATGCAAAATCAAAGTGTGAAAAGAAAAATGTGCCCACCATCATTCAATGTGAGCTGATTCTGTTAATGGATACATGAAAAACCCGAAATTCATCCTCATTCGTATCCGAAGAAAGGATGAGTATTCAATATCCAAAAAAAATGATACGCATCTGAATACGAAACATCTATAACAACAACAATAAATAAGCCATTATTACCAAGCAAGTTGGAGCTGGCTAGAAATGTAATACAAAACTAAATAACAAAGTCAATTTAAAAGTAATAAAAACAACAATAGATTTATAAAATAAAGACAAAAATAAAATAAAGTAAAATAATTATAAAAGGGAAAAAAACAATTCCTAGCTCATAGTTCTGGTACGTGGATCACTAACTTACACGTGCTCCTGTCTAACACAAGCTCTTCGGATATATTCCAATTCCTCAAATCCCTTTTTACTACTTCCTCCTATGTCAACCTTGGTCAACTTCTACATCTTTTTGAGCATCGAATACGAAACATCTGCATTTGACAATTATTTGTTCGTTTTTTGTCAAGATAATAATTTATACTATATGTATTTTAGCGTAATGAAAGGTACATATTTATTGTTTTATTAAGTTAATGATTTATATTACATGTATATATTAACTGCTCAAAACTATTTATTACTATCATATTTTTTATTTTTCATATTTTTATAATTAATGAGATTAAAAGAAATTTATATTAAACCGAAATTTCTATTTATATTTCTTGATTTATTAATTGGTAGCGGATACGATAATTATCTGATATATCCATCCGTATTCGTGGATGTGGATGTCCGATATCCGAAAATAAATTCGGATACAGTTGCAGATATGACAGTATTTGCATCTAAAAGTATCCATTGACAGACTTGAGCATTTCAACATATAGGGTTCTTGCAGCAGATGGATAGCATTAGTCATCTTGATATACTTTTGGTTTGCAACATCTTCGAATTTACATTTTAAAATTGGTTTTGTTGAGGAAAATCCCTGCAGATGATCAGTCTAAGGAAACAAAAAACCCAACACAGCGGAAAACAACTGGATCGTGATTGTTGTGGGATGAAACAAACAGAGATAAACACCATAACAGATAGTCACAGATCTATGCACTGCAGAAAAATAAATAACACCATTATTTATAGTGGTTTCACGACCGCGAGACAATGTATGTCCACTTGGGGAGAGGAGATTTTATTAATCACTGAAAGATTAGAGTTGCAAGATTGATTCACTTTTGAAGGCTATACATAAGAAAAATTAACAATACAGACAAAATTCTACAGAGTTTTAGCTCTCTAGGATGGCTTCCATTGTTGAGAAGTAAGGAGAGATAGCTACTATATTGCAGCTCAGCAATCTGGTTCGGCGTCATTTGGTTCAGCACACATTTAGTTCGGCAAACACAGCAGCTCATTTTGGTTCGGCATTACCCACTTCAGTTTGGACCGACATGCCCAAATGATCAAACAAAATATAACGTTCGACAAATCACCGAGCAAGAAAATCTCCGAATGAAATATTTAGTTCGGCAATTTTCTTTTTCTTTCGCTTCTCTATTTTTCCGAACGAAGTCACTTTACCGAACGAAGCTTCCTTTTCTCACTACTCCAAATTTCGTTTTCAACTTTATCGAACGAACTACCACCGAACGAGACAACTTTCTTCTTCCCCAATCGAGATCAGCTGCTCCAATTTCACCGAACGAGAGTACTCGTTCGGCGTTCATAGCCTCAAAGTCGAGCCACAAATCATCGGACGATATTTCCCTTCCGACCTCCTCATCACCAAACGAACTTCTTCTCTTCACCTAAGTCACTCACCTCCATCGGACCAAACTTCTAGTTCGGCCTTCCTCAATCACGAACCACCTTCTCTTCCTTCATGTCATGAATTTGACATAGGGTTAGGGCTTTGGTGCTTCATTGTAACAACCCATAAATTTTTAAACGGTTTTTAATAACGTATTTAATTGAATTTTTGAGAAATTTTAAATAATAATATTTTGAAATAAAAATTTAATGTTTGGATTACGTATAATTAAATATAAGTAGTGAATGAATAAGAAAACATATAAATTTAGATTACGTTACTTGTTAATTAATTTGGGCGTACGTTCGTTTTAATTATTGTATCTATCGTACGCACTCTTTGATTTCATATCTTAGCTGTTAAAAATCAAATCAGCACGTGCATTTAAAAAAAAAATTAAAACCCTGCCTCCAATTCACGTGTAAAACTTTTCACTTTCATTTGCGTCTCCGTATTTAATAGGAATAAAAATCTTTGATTTCCTGACCGTTTCAAAAATCTATTCCCATCTTCATTTTTGCAACGCAGTTCAGATCTGGAAAAAAAGAGTAATGGGTAACGATCCGAAATTTTAGACCAATTTAAAATTCTAATTTTTTTAAAATATTGAATAAAATTTGGTAGAAACAAAAATGATGTGAATAATAATAGTTTATATGAGATTTACAATTTGAATTAAAAACAACAAATGTTAAGAATTTAATAATAGCTGTTAATTGTAAATATTGATCAATTGAATAAAATTAAAGAGGAAACAATAGTTTAATTGTATTGTTGTAATTCAAATAAGTTAACCTCTAACAAATGAACTAAAATTGGTAACTAATGGATATGTTGAGTTATGTGAAATTATTAAATAATGTTTGATTTATTGTTAATAAAAAGAAGTAGTTGAATTAGATTTTTATTTGATTTTAATACGAAATTAATATTTGTATTTGTTGAAATATTTCCATTAAGGAAAGAGAATGTATTAAAATGAACATTTAATTTGGTAGTTAACATAATAATATTTTATTTATAAGTTTTAAAAGAGAAAATTATTTCAAAATGGTTTCCAAATATAATAATTATTATAAGAAAGATATTTTGAAATAAAAGTAACAGGTTGTATTCTGTGAATTTACAATTTTTTTTATTTACTATAAAGCAGTAGATAGTTGTTATTATTTTATATATTAATTTAATGATTTAAAGTTAATATGGTTTCAATTGGGAATAATATTTATTTTGACGTTAAATAATAAATTTATCTGTAGCCTTCCATTCCAAGTGGGAAAGAAATCATTTCCCTAAACGTTCAATTTCTTTTAAATCTTGTTTTGATAAGTTACGTGTAAATTTCTACGCTTCCTTTTTCCTCATTTTTATAATAGGAATAAAAAATCGCGTAGCAGTTTCAAGCAAATTTATTTCTCTTTAGAAGTTCAAAATCCGTTTCAAGATTGTTTGAAATTCACGTGTATAAGTGTCTTTTCTTTTCCATTTACTCCTTTGCAATTAATAGGAACAAAATCTTTGATTTTTTCCTTACCATTCAAACGAAATTGTTTTATTTCCTTAATGTTTCTATACCATTAATTAGTACATTTCTTTATTTAATCTATCCAACGCAATTATCTCCTAAATCAAATATCACGCGCAAATTCCTCCTGATAGGAATTATTTCCTGCCGTTTCTCCAAGCAATCAATACTAGTTTCATTTAAATACTCAACCTTGTACGTAAATAATTTTCACCACCTTTCCATTTTATAAATATTTCTTGCATTTTAATCAACGCATTTACTTCCTAATAAATTTTAAATGTGTACAAAATGTTTGCCAAATATTTCTTGCAGTTTCCTTTTGCTAAATTCACGCAATCAATACCACTGTAAATATTCGCTCAAATCTTTCTTGCCTATATTCTCTCACCTCAATCAATGCAATCGTGTCTGATTGATTTAAATTTATTTCTTGCCTATATTCTCTCACCTCAATCAATGCAATCGTGTATAAATATAAGCCTCGTACACAAATAGTTTTCAATTGCATCTCAACATTTTCTTCATTTCTTCTTGCGTGCGTGTGCTTTGAAGGTATGGCCTCCATTTTCTTCTTTTTATTTATTTATTTATTTTTTCCATGCGTTGCTTCTCCCCTCCTTGTCCTCTGCTTTCAATATATTTGAAAAATCCATCTTTATATTTCAACTCGCGTTCACAAATTTTCACATTATAACAGTCTCCATTTAATTGATATTTTAGCATAAAAATATATCTACATATATTTTTTATGTTTAATGCTTATGTGAATTTTAAGCCAAGTTTTCAGAGACGTATATATACGTTAGTCTTATATCTTATTTGTTATTATAAAATATTAGTAATATACATATTTTGAAAATATAATTAGATTTTTATTCCTGTTTGAATATAACATATATTAGTATTGCAGCTGAGTGTTGTAAAAGCATTAGTGATTTATGCTGTAAAACTAAAAATTTAAATGTATAATTTTCATCTCGATTCTAGTGTATATACATAAAGTATGTTTTGTTTTTTTTTCTCTTTTCTGTAGTGCTTTCATAATGTATGGTCTATATATATAGATTGATTTTCTCAGTATATGCTTTGAATTTTGAGTAAACTACATATAAATATGTTATTTTAAAATGCATGTTTTACATAAGTGATGATTTTTATATATATTATGCCTATATTTTATTTTTTGTGTGCGTTTAAATGTAATATTGATTTAAGAGGAAAAACGTTTATGTGTTTAAATTTAAGTATTGATTTTTCAATAATATGATGATGTTTTGTTTTAATATGTATTTTAAATTTAATATCAGTTTCAAACAATGTGAATATTTTATTTGAATATCCGTCTTAAATTAAATTTATCGAGATTTTAAGGAAATTTAAATAACACATATAATATATACTCTGTTTATATCAAACCGATTGTTTTTTTTCCATCGATTTCTATCTATCAGCTTTGTCATCAAATTCGTGCCAATTTTTCTTTGCTTCAAAGTTCGTATTGGAATCCATAACTGACCTCATTATTGTTCTTTTCTAGCCTCGAAAGGTGAGCAATCACTCATGATTAACGTTCTTGTATTTTATTAAATTTGATTTCAATTGAAACGACAATTGAAATATGATGTTGTAGTCATTTAAATTGTTATATATATATATGCTATTTTCTGTAACTGTTCACCTGTGGGATATGACACCATATCCTGTTGTTTATATTATATTTTTATTGATGATATATGCCTGTTATTTTATTGTATTATCTGTTATCACTCTGCAAGTTCCTTGTAGTTTAGAATTCACTATGGATTGAAATGATACATACCCGAACGGACATTTGGATAGGAGAATTTCGTTATGGGTTGAAATGATAAACCCAAGCGATTTTCAATTAAATTGAATTCAGGATTGCGGGTCGAAGTGATGTCTACCCGTATATTTAAATTTCGGATTGAAATGATGAATATCTGTATCCCTTGACCGTAGCGTAGGAAACTATATACAGACATCGTTGGTCCATATATATATATAAATGTTTGAAAATAATTTCTATGGTTTGGGAAAGAAAAATATAGTTTTAATAAAGACCGATTCTTAGAATATTATATGTATAAAAATGAAAATTTTATGTATAGACCTAATAATAATATTTAATCTAATTGAGATCGATTTAATACATATAATATGTTTAAGGATTCGTTTAAATTTATATTTCAAATTAGATTTGGTAAAATTTTGAATAAGCTAGAGTTGAGAAGATAAAGTTGAATTAATTGGAAATGGTATTTAATTAAGAATTATATTCAATTAAATCGATTTGAAACTATCGAATTCGGGATTTAAGATATAATTTTATAACTTGGTTTTGGTAAAAGGGATTAAGTGGATATTTTAAGTTTAAATAAATTTAAGGAAATATTCTATAAAATGAAATCTAAGGCTATTTAAATGATATTGAACTTGTTAAGTGGATATTTCTTGACTAAATAATAATGATGAAGCTAAATCAAGATCTATATGAAACTGTTAGATTTAACTTTAAAATATTGAATATTAAAGCTTTGAATATAACGAAAGTTGAAATGGTTATTGGGAGTTGAATTGAATTAATGAATTGAGCTTTGAATAAATGGGAATTTGGAACTTGAGTTGATTAGAATCAATTTGTGTAGTTGAGGAAATTTCAAATACTTTACTTTACAAATTATTTAATATATATACACTATCTTGGAAAATAGATATATTTGAAAGGGAAATGATGTTTTGATTTTGAAGTATAAATAAAATTGAATGACCACGGTGTTATAGTGTATATTTCTACCTTATAGATAGTTTCATGGACCCTTAGAGGATGGTTATCCCAAACATCCTTAAGTTATTTGTGTTTCAGTTGATATTTCACTTGAGTTGGATTTATTGATATAAGAATGTTAATCCTGACTCGAGTGTTTTGTGTTTTTGCTTTACGTTCGGGTCAGACTAAGTGATACAACATTTGAGACTCGCCTTTGGAGTTTGGAGCTTCGTTTGAGGATCCAACTATTGATTCAGCTTTCAGCTCTTTCAGTTGATTCGTTCGGAGAGGTCATCTGTTCGTACTGGAGAGTTCAATGTATTTGAGATATTCTGTTGTATTTTTATTTCTAACTCTGATATTTATATAGTAGCTTCATGAACTACTATTTATCTATTCCGCTGCATTATTTTATATTACTCTGTATCTGTGATTCTGTGGTTGATTTATTTACTGTATATGCTGAGTTTTGCCAAATTTTAATTAACAATTCGGTATTTTGAATTATTAAGTTGGACATGTATGGTTTTATTGTCGATTTGAATGGTCCAAAATAGCGGGTCGTTACAGTTGGTATCATAGCTTTGGCTCTAGGCAAAATTTAGCATATATGGTAAATTTATTTACAGAATCATTTTCGTTCGAGTTGAATCTCTTCCTTTTGACTCGATTTCCTTTAAACTTTGGAACGTTCCCTGTGGTTCAAAAATTCATTCTCATCTCTCTCTATTTTATTCTTTTGATTCTGGAGTATCCAATGACTCCACTGAATGATTTGTAAAGGGGGTGAAACTCCTTTACAATTGGCATTGATTCACCGAAGATTTATGTATCCCTCGGTTTAGATGCTACTATTTCTTGTTATTTCGAAATATATCTCTGACGATCGAATGTCGAATTGCCTCAGAATTCTGCACCGATCTAATTTTGGAATCACGGTTGACCGGTAAAGGTCGCCCGTGATTTATAGAAGTATATCCATCTTCTATTTTGTAATTTAATTATCTCATTTTCGATCGAGTCTATCTTCGAATCAGGATTCTATTGATTGGAGTTCCTCTAAATTAAATCTCTATCTTTGTTTTGAAATCCATTCTTGAATCATCCTTTGAAAATCGGGTTTTGTTTGCATTTTAAAATTGATTTATATAAAAATGATTTATAACTGAAAGGTTTTGAATTTGAAAAATCGAGAGATTGGACTTCGGTATTTTTGAAAATTGGTTTAAGATTTTGAAATATATAATAATAAGATTTGAAAGTATTTTTTGAATAAGAAATGTTTCAAATGACTTCAAATGAGTTCCAAGGATTTCGAAAAAAATTCAAAGAAGTTTTCAAGAAAATAGAAGTCCAGAACTCACTTATGTCGCTGGAAAATAATTTCGGTGATGAGTGCACGCATCATCGACATTGATTTTCGAGTTTCAGAGTGGGGAGAGGCAACTTTAATACCTTTGCTATGCGAGTGACTTTGTGAAACCAATTTTGATTTCAAATTCCGAAGTATGATTTGATATTCGAAAGATATAGGTATATATATTTGAAATAATTTAAAGTAAGCCGGTGTTCAATCCTTGAGTTTTCGATTTGATTTAGTATAACTCTATTAAAAAAAATTGATTTACTGATTTGTTGCTGATTTCCAACTCTTGGATTCGAAATTTGATTTCACCGACTATTTTGAAGGTTCGAGCACTTCCAAATCAAGGTTTAAAATTTTAAAACTAAGAAATTTCGAAGAGTATAAAATAGTTGATAAAGAATATAAGTTTAGTTTTGTATGTTTAAAGTATGAAGAGTACGACTTAACTAAATTTGAAACTTTTGTTAAATAAATAATCTGATAAAGGAAAATTGGATTTTTCATATAGAAATAAATAGTTTAAAGGTTTTAAAGGGATAATTATAAATTTAGAAACCATTTTGAGTATAATTGATTTTGAGAAGAATATTTGGTTTTGAAATTAGATTGGAATTAAAACCAGTACTTATATGGTGATTTTGGAAATGAATTTGTTTGACCTAAATTTTGTTGATTTGGAATTTTGGATTATTTTCTAAACCTGTTGTTTAAGAAACTTTGAAACTGAATATATTTCATTTGGAAGAAAATTTGGTGAAATCATATATGATCTTGAAACTGAAATGTTATTGAAACGAGAAAAAATTTGAGAACCTTGATTTACTAAATACTTGATTTTGGAGTTATCGAACTTATATAAAACTGATTTGTATAGTACGAAATTGATTTGAAACCTATTGATTTGAAAGGTACTCAATTTGGAAAGAGAAATTTTATGTAATCGAAATCTATATAAGTGTGATTTGATATACTATTGATTTGGAAAGTATTCGATTGAAAATGGAATACTATATATAATGGACTTTATATAAGTATGATATTTGAAAGTGATTTGAAAAGGTACTATATGATACATATTGTCGAAGTAAAGATATGGAAAGTGCCTTCTGCTTGATATCCGCTTTGTGGCCACATTGTGGATTCATTCTATCGATATTATTCTCTCTGATTTTTTGTTTTCCGGATGTGATACTCGAGTGTCCCACCGTGGAGTAACCCATGGTTTTTTTTCTCGCGACTACATAGCGCAACTGCCTGGCTGAGACGGCCTAGGGGTACGAATTGTTTCCTGGGGGATCCAGGCGTAACCATTGTGTATCCTGCAATCTATGTAGGTCGCATTAGTAGCGAAACTGCCTGGCTGAGACGGCCTAGGGGTACAGATTGTTTCCTGGGAGATCCAGGCGTAACCATTGTGTATCCTGCACCCTACTAGTCATCATGGCGTAACTCGCAGGGCTAAGAAAGCTTACGGATACGGATTGTTTCCTGGGGGATCCAGGCGTAACCATTGTGTATCTGCGAACCATGGTTAGACAAAGGTTTTGGTTTGGTTATTTTGTTTGGATTGTACTTTCCATATCTGTTTTTAAAGGTTTTTCAAGTATTTTCACTAGGTGTTGAAACAGGTCTACCGAGTACTTGAAAAATTCTAGCTTTGCGTCGGATCAACGCATGGCCAAAGTCTGCAAGAACGAGGATAAACTTGTTGAAACATCGAGTTATAAAAGTATTTTCGAAAGGAAAATTGGTTTCGAGATAAAAATATTTTATTATAAAAGTATTTCCAACAAGAAATTTTGTATTGATCTTTGAAATTGAAATTCTTTTGGTTTGAAATTAACTATTCATGCCCAATACTATTCTTTCGAATCTACCTTATCTGCTCGGCTTTAGTTATTCCTCTTGATTCTGTTTTTCGAATCTACCTTCTTTTCTTGTTGGATATATCCTTGATTATCATCAAAATAGATAATCCATATTATCATCACAATGCAACCAAGCATTCATATCACACTGCATTACTTATCTCATTTCTGAGACCACAAACCATTCAAGGCAATCAGTATCATTCATCCATACATAAGCAACGATTTACTTAATCATAATATAATTAATTTAAAATTAATTAAATTAATTACTTCCATCTCTAATTAATTTAAAGTGAATTAAATTAATTATTTCATCTTTAATTAATTTAAAATAAATTAAATTAATTACTTCATCATTTTAAATCTTGCTTACTTAACCATTTAATTAATTACAAGTTAATTAATTAAACATCGTCTAATTAATCATCTTAATTAATCACACTTGATTAATTATCCTTAATTAAATTTAAGTAATTGTCCATTAATTAATTCACAATTTCATTATTCATAACCCCTTACAGTAATTAACCTTTAATTACTTCAATTAATTAATTAACTATAATCAATTACATTAATCCTTAATTTATTACATTAATTAATTACCCTTAATCACTTATCATTGATTAATTAATCTTAATTAATCAACTTTAATTACATCATTAATTATATTAATTAATGATCCTTAATTATATTTAATTAATTATCCTCTTAAATTAATTACCTTAAGTAATTAACCCATAATTATTAATCCCTCTTGATTAAGCATATTCAGTAATTAATTACTCTTAATTACTTCATTAAATAAATTGATTATTCCTTAATTAATTTCTTAATTAATCCCTTGATTAATTACAAAGTAATTTAATCCAAATTACTTCCATTCTTCAATCATCTTCAATTAATTACATCCTTTAATTATCAATTAATTACTTCACTAAGTAATTACCAATCCATAAATTACATTAAGTAATTATTATCAAATCATTAAATGATTTAAATAAATTAAACTTAATTAATCAATTTAAACAATCACGTTAAACTAAATTAATTACATTAAGTAATTAATTCCTTAGTTACCTCCATTAAGTAATTATACTTAAAAAATTCACAAATGATTATCTTTAATTAATTAATCTAATTAATTATCAAAGTTAATCATCTTAATTAATTATTAAATAATCTCAAGTTAATGACCTTCATTAACTATTAACAATTCTTTAATTACTTCCTTAAGTAATTAACTTAGATGAACCATTGTTAATTACAAATTAATTTATCTTTAATTATCCATTAATTAATCTCTAATTATTTAATTAATTAAGTGTTAGCTGTAACTTAATTAATCCTTAATTACTTGATTAATCAATCTTAATCATTAATTAATATCAAATTAATAATCCTTAATTACAAATTTATTTTTCATTAATTAATTAATCTTAAACCTTAATTAATTAATTTAACCCTTTAATTACTTATTTAGTTAATCCAAAACATAATTAATTACATGAATTAATTATCCATTTTAATTAACTTAATAATTCAAATCATTTAATTTGCATTTAGTTAAAGATAAAAGCATTTCTTATTAATGATCAAATTATCATTATCAAAAGTATTTAAAAACAATTTACTTTAAACTTTTCTTTCAAATTTCATTTTAAATTTAAGATTTAAAAATGAATACAAATTGATTTTAAACAAAGCTAAAAAAACAATTCAAAAATCTTTAATTCACATGTTAAAGAAATTTCAATTTATAAAGAAGTTTAAAAGAAATTTAAAACCAAATTTATGTTTAAATTCAAACCATAGTTAAAAATACACTTTAATATTCAAATTGTTTAAAACATTTTAAATTTAAAAACTTCTTTTTATTACAAAATTGGAATGCATATTAAATTTTGACTCCAGATTAATCTTTAGATTTAAAAACCTATTTACAATTTAAAACTTCATTTTTAAAAATTCAAACTACTTAACCATTTTAAAGTAGTTTAACAATTTAAATTTAAAACTTTTATATATTTTTTTAAAACTGAGATTTAATCTTAAACTTGAATTCTAGATTTCAAACTTGAATTTAAAACTTAGTTTAAACTCTAGCTTTCATTTAAAATCTTCAGTTTTTAAAATTTAAAATCAAACACTTCACGTTTTCTTAAAACCTGTAAACAATGTATAACCCGAGACACCATCCTATATGCTTTGAGTTCAAAGCCCAACCTCCCCGAGCAAATTACCCAACAACTTCGAGCAACTCAGAAATTTACTCGAGCATAAACCAATACCACAGCAAACTTCATTAGATAACAGGGCACCGTGCACATGCACGTTGCCGCCAGTCATCTCCGATCATCAGTGATGATCGTTCTACATCCAAAATCACTCAATCACCCCAACTTAATCATCAGATCGAACTCAAATTCTCGAAATTGAATTCGAGAGCTAAATCCCAAACCTGGGATCACTGTAACAACAAATACCCCAAACCTGGAAATGCTTCGCTGTTTATCCTCCGACCACCAGAAGTACTACATCTCCGGCCATGACCTTGTATATGTCCAAGCTTCCATCTCCCTAAAACTCGAAGCACTCGATCCATTGTAGAACCCGAGATGATCAATTTCTTAAGCCTAGTCACAACTAGGGTTCCAGAAGAAATTTCACTGCCGCAACTTCCACCATGAAATTCAACACCAACCAGTATCTTTCATATTAACTCCTAACACTCCTCCATCATCTCCCAAGATTCTGACCCCTCCAATCACTTGGATCACCAGAAATCCCCAAAGGTTCATATCCAGCTCAAACAAGAACTGTACATTCATTTTATTTATAAAAATTCAGATTTTAGTGTTAAAAATCTTGACTTAGTTAATGTTTTTGATTTATAATACTGAATTTACAAATTAAAAGGTTTGAGTTTTGATTTTATCCAACATGCATAGATGTTTTTATATTTCCAGAGACAACAAGCTTCAATTTTGACTTACTTAAATTTTTTAAATATTAACCTAAGATAAATCAAACAACTTTGATTTGTAATCAGATCCTATCAAAAACTAAATTAAGTTGCAAGGGATTTTAAATAAAAATGTGAGCTTGGGAACAAAGCAGAGCACAAAATACATATACACAATATGCATACACATAAATATTCACATCAGACATTTACTTATAAACACATGCAATACTTATTCATTTCAGCATACAAGCATGCAACCAATTTTTAAATTTTAAATTTTAAAAGTTACTCACTTAATTCTGAAGAAGACAGAGCCTCCATTTGAAAAGCTTTTGAATTTGCTGAAGACTAAATGTCTTTGTTTCTTTGATCTTAAAAGTTGAATTGCTAATCTATATGCAACTGAAAGGCTTGCAAACAGATGCTACTTTGATTCCAGGCTTGCCTTAGTTTTCAGGTTTGCATGTAGAGCCAATTTCCAGATTTAAGAAAAAAATGCAGATTTGCTCTTGTTTGAAATGGCAGGCTACAGATTTAAAAAGGTGTTACAGGGGAAATGATCTGGTTTGCAATTTGATTGAAGAGAATTTACTGATTTTATTTTGAACAAGATTTCTGGATTTTTGGTTTGAAGAGTTGTTTACAGATTTTTTTTTGAAAATAATTTGCAGGGAATTGATTTCTGATTTGATTTTGAATCTGAAAATGGTTTGTATGTTTTCAGATTTGTTTTGAGTTCAAGCTTTAAATTTCTTAACTTTGGTTTTGAAAAGGAAAAAGAAATTGAAGAGAAGAGGCATTTTTATAAGATGAAAGTATGATTTAATAAAAATGAAAGAAAATACAAAATTGAAATTGACACTTGTACAAAATTTTAACATTTGTCAAATTGGAATGTTTATCTCTTAACATTTGTTATATGAAGCTTAGGAAAACAACACATGTCTTTTTAAAGTAATTTGTATTTAATTTAAATGTTAATATATAAGTTATGCCTAATTAATTAGTTAATTAGTATTTTATATGTATAGAAAAAAATATATTTAAAAGAAATAAAAACCAATTATCCTTATAAATAAAAGCTTATGCATATATTTAGAAATCCAAAACAATTTAAAAATCTATACTTTGGATTTCAAAACTTTATATTCAAATTCAAATCAAATTCTAAAATTCAATTTGAAATAACAATTCTATTTTTATTAAGAATCCAATTGTAAAACAATACATTATTAATATTATTTAAAAATAACTCATTATCTAATTAAAATAATTATAAAAGAAATTATGTCTTTATTAATAAATTACTTATTTTATTAAGCTATATTTTAGAAAGAAAACAAAACTAACCTTTTTGTTAATTAATTTTAAATTTAAAACTTAAGCCAAAATCATTTTAAACATTTAAACATCTATCTTAATAATTTAAAATCATATACTTATTTATTTAATAACTTTGAAAAGCTTTATATTAAATAAAAATAAAATTTCAAATTACTAAAAATATTAGAATTAGAAAATATGCTTTATTTATTAAATTTAAAACAAAGCTAATCTATTTACAATATAAACCGTATATTTATATTATAAATAAAAACCAATTTATTAGCTTTTAAAAGATAAAATCTACCAATTAAATATTTATTAAAGAAGATTTTTAAATCAATTCAAATTTTATTAACAAAAATTATCAAATCAACTTAAATTTTAATACAGATTATTAAATAGATATTGTCAAAAATTCCGGGATATCACAATCCTCCCCCTTAAAAGAATTTCGTCCCTGAAATTTAAAACAAAGGTAATTTAATAATCTCATTAAAGGTTTGATTTTAAAACACAAGCATATATCAAACATAGGCTAACTACCATAGCAACCAATTCATCCAATCAAACAAATCTAACTATCTAGACAAAATTCTGGATAGAATTTCCTCGAGTTTTTCCCAAATATAAATACCGGGATACTTGCTCTATCGAATTCAAACAATCGAAACTACTAAGCTACAGAGCTCCTATTCATCTATATCTACAAAACTCGACAGGATATCAGACTACAGACGAGTCTAACTCAACAACGACAACTCCCAAACTGCTGGTTCCAAAACCAGAGATAGATCATACACGTACTCCCTCAGAGATACGTGAAACTCATCGAATCCCAGTTATCCAAACTGGCAATTCAATCCTGAAGACCAAACACTTATCCTCACAAGAACACAGAAAAGATCCAAAATACTTCAGAGCTAGCTTTCTAGCCTTACCCAATCTTATATCTCCCTTTTTGATCCGAGAAAAAAAACTTATCCAAAATCAAATCTCCGACTTCAGAATCCAAATTCCTCCGTCTCTTATCCACAAAACTCTCTGGACGATCCTGGGCTGCCTACATCCTTACTGTTCAGCTCAACCCTTGTTGATGCCTCTAGAAACAAACAAAACCAATCAACTCAACACAATGATTTTCCAAGATCAAGAACACCAACTCAACTCCTCAAACATCAGAAGACTAAACTCACTTCTCTTGTCCGGAAAATAAAAGCAGATGCACTCCCAAACTGCTCCCGCTACACAACTCTGATCCGAATAGATGAAAATGCTAACGAAGAACACGAGCACAAACTAGACAACACATTCCAGAAATATGGCTCAACATATCCATAAATAAAACTCAGAAGCTGCACCAAAACCTGAGCTGCTTCATCAAACTCTATCTCTAAGAACCATCCTTCTACTCAGCTGAACCACCGGTAACACTCGGTGAATCCTAGCCGATAAGAAAACTCAATCTCCAAATGCGGACAAACCTATGACTTTCCTGAAGATATCTGAAAAAATTCTTATAACCCAAGAGAACACTCAAACAATCGCTAGTCACTTTTGCGATCAATCCAGACCAAATCCAAAGAAAACTGTTCTCCCTTTACCAAACAGATCAGCTTACACTTAACTAGCCAATCCATCGAAGAAAAGGATCCACTCTACTACTTCTGAACTTCTTCTTCAGAAAAACTGCTAATCCAGAAGACTCCCTGCCAACATAAAGAACACTCCAAGCTGCACTGCTGCCACAGATGCCAACGATCTCCTAATTCGAAGCTCTTCGAGAAACTCGGACCTCAAACAAACAGAAACACCATGCTGAACACAGCCACGTCACCGATGCAGACCTACTTCCTTAAACTTGTTCCAAAGAAATATCTTCGGAAACATCCATAGTCACTGCATCTCATCACGTAGCTACTACTTCCTGAGGTATCAAAATACCATCACTCGCTTCTGCCTAACCGATAGATCCAAACTCTACTCATCCAACTTCTAAAATGGACTCCTAACCTTTTAAAGGTTTCCTTCAAAGATCGATGAAATTCTTCATCACTGCAAAGCTCACTTGAGACGACATTGGGCCTACAGTCTCGCCAGATACACTTCCAACCTCAAACATTCAAACTCCAACCAATGGTAGTTGTGTTACACACACCACTACCCCATCTACCTTTATAACTTATATTGGAAAACCTGAACAGGTAACCCAACAGATAGGTAGAATAAATAAATATATTTATATATATCAAAATTACAATTACGCTCTCTCAAGAAAGAAATCACTCCGAAGCCTAGGTATTCACTCAACCTAGCGCTCTGATACCAAGTGAGACGACACGACTTTCTCACCACAGAAAATCGCATCATCTTGAAGAAAGAAAGGGATAGAGAAGAGAAAAGAAAGAGAAGAAAGAAGAAACAACATCAGAATCTCAACAGCAGAACGAATAAATTATATTAATAACATAAGTATTACATAATATACAATAATTATCAGAGTTACACAGATTATACATCACATACTAGACAGTTATAAACACCTGTCTAGTTATATAACTCAATACAATACAAGAAAACTACTCAGAGAAACCAACACAGCGGAATACTATAAATATCTATAACGCAGAAGCCTCCTGCTCCATTGCTCCTCCAGAATTCGTTCAAAACTAACCTGAATCCCTTGGCTACTTGTAAAAATTTGAGTACCCAAGAGTTTAAGAAAACAGAAGATAAACTCCGGGTCAGACATTGGTCTGGTGTGAGTAACAGGTTAAGGTTGCTTAACTTTCAAAAACCTTTTGAAAAGAAAGGTATCACGTAAGACTTCCCACACATAAACATGGAAAAGTTTTTACCTTACCCTAACCAAAACATTTGATAGGAAATCTGGTGATATTATAATAGGTCTAGGGTTTTCAAGTAAATATGAAATAGCCGAAATTGTTACATTCGTTAAATTCCAGCTACTAGCCACAAAAGTGGGTAATACAATCAAAACCGATGGCACTTATTGGATTTTGGATTCCATACAATGGCAGGGCTACTGGGACCGTCCGTCACAGTACGTGGCCTAGATCAACGTACCGAGGAGCCACCCTAACTCCCCTGCAACACAAGGCCGGAACCATCCCTTACTGGACAGTCCCAAACAAGAAAACCCCGATTGTTAGAGCTCAACAACTGCCCACACAGCCGAAATAAAAGGGACCTCTAGACAGGGAAAAATCTAGTCCTACTGGGGCATGACCCACTTAGCCTTGCCGCACCTCCCCTGTTTTAGCCATTCCCGGTTGGTGAGGCTTGAGGCTACGATTACCTTTATAGAACACATCACTTAGAATGCTCATCGTCCACCTGACGATGCTCTGAAAGCATACAATCCATACAAGTTCGTTTTGGGTTCGAACGAAACTGAAGGCATTATCTCGTTACACTCATTTTGGAATCACCCTCAGAGTTAACGACGATAACCCTTGCACTTTGAATCTTCGTCTTCACTTGAGATTCATGACCTATCGTTAATTTGGATCGATGTGGTTTTCAGATATCCAAATCTGGAAACCCGATCCCGGTCTCATCGAAATCCAAAACGTGTCTTTTAAGGCCAAGTTGTTTTAAAGTTTAAAACAATTCAATTCAATTGTCTATATACATACAGATAGATAACTCACAAATCACAAGAGATAATCAACATTATCATAATAAGCAGATGATCCACATTATCATTATAAACATATAATCCATATTATCATCAAAATAGATAATCCATATTATCATCATAATGCAACCAAGCATTCATATCACACCGCATTACTTATCTCATTTTTGAGATCACAAACCATTCAAGGCAATCAATATTATTCATCCATACATAAGCAAGGATTTACTTAATCACAATATAATTAATTTAAAATGAATTAAATTAATTACTTCCATCTCTAATTAATTTAAAGTGAATTAAATTAATTATTTCATCTTTAATTAATTTAAAATAAACTAAATTAATTACTTCATCATTTTAAATCTAGCTTACTTAACCATTTAATTAATTACAAGTTAATTAATTAAACATGCTCTAATTAATCATCTTGATTAATCACCCTTGATTAATTATCCTTAATTACATTTAAGTAACTGTCCTTTAATTAATTCACAATTTCATTATTCATAACCCCTTACAGTAATTAACCTTTAATTACTTCAATTAATTACTTAACTATAATCAATTACATTAATCCTTAATTTATTACATTAATTAATTACATTTAATCACTTATCATTGATTAATTAATCTTAATTAATCAACTTTAGTTACATTATTAATTATATTAATCAATGATCCTTAATTATATTTAATTAATTATCCTCTTAAATTAATTACCTTAAGTAATTAACCCATAATTATTAATCCCTCTTGATTAACCATATTCAGTAATTAATTACTCTTAATTACTTCATTAAATAAATTAATTATTCCTTAATTAATTTCTTAACTAATACCTTGATTAATTATAAAGTGATTTAATCCAAATTACTTCCATTCTTCAACCATCTTCAATTAATTACATCCTTTAATTATCAATTAATTACTTCACTAAGTTATTACCAATCCATAAATTACATTAAGTAATTATTATCAAATCATCAAGTGATTTAAATAAATTAAACTTAATTAATCAATTTAAACAATCACGTTAAACTAAATTAATTACATTAAGTAATTAATTCCTTAATTACCTCCATTAAGTAATTACACTTAAACAATTCACAAATGATTATCTTTAATTAATTAATCTAATTAATTATTAAAATTAATCATCTTAATTAATTATTAAATAATATCAAGTTAATGACCTTCATTAACCACTAATAATTCTTTAATTACTTCCTTAAGTAATTAACTTAGATTAACCATAGTTAATTACAAATTAATTTATCTTTAATTATCCATTAATTAATCTCTAATTATTTAATTAATTAAGTGTTAACTGTAACTTAATTAATCCTTAATTACTTGATTAATTAATCTTAATCATTCATTAATATCAAATTAATAATCCTTAATTACAAATTTATTTTTCATTAATTAATTAATCTTAAACCTTAATTAATTGATTTAACCCTTTAATTACTTATTTAATTAATCCAAAACATAATTAATAAACAAACTAATTATCCATTTTAATTAACTTAATAATTCAAATCATTTAATCTTCATTTACTTAAAGATAAAAACATTTCTTATTAATGATCAAATTATCATTATCAAAAGTATTTAAAAACAATTTACTTTAAACTTTTCTTTCAAATTTCATTTTAAATTTAAGATTTAAAAATGAATACAAATTGATTTTAAAAAAAGCTAAAAAAACAATTCAAAATTTTAATTCACATGTTAAAGAAATATTAATTTTATAAAGAAGTTTAAAAGAAATTTAAAACCAAATTTATGTTTTAATTCAAACCATAGTTAAAAATACACTTTAATATTCAAATTGTTTAAAACATTTTAAATTTAAAACTTATTTTTATTACAAAATTGGAATGCATATTAAATTTTGATTCCAGATTAATCTTTAGATTTAAAAACCTATTTACAATTTAAAACTTCATTTTTAAAAATTCAAACTACTTAACCATTTTAAAGTAGTTTAACAATTTAAATTTAAAACTTTTATATATTATTTTTTTTAAACTGAGATTTAATCCTAAACTTGAATTCTAGATTTCAAACTTGAATTTAAAACTTAGTTTAAACTCTGGCTTTGATTTAAAATCTTCAGTTTTTAAAATTTAAAAGCAAACACTTCAGGTTTTCTTAAAACCTGTAAACAATGTATAACCCGAGACACCATCCTATATGCTTCGAGTTCAAAGCCCAACCTCCCCGAGCAAACTACCCAACAACTTCGAGCAACTCAGAAATTTACTCGAGCATAAACCAATACCACAGCAAACTTCATCAGATAACAGGGCACCGTGCACATGCACGTTGCCGCCAGTCATCTTCGATCATCAGTGATGATCGTTCCACATCCAAAATCACCTCACCCCAACTCCATCATCAGATCGAACTCAAATTCTCGAAATTGAATTCGAGAGCTAAATCCCAAACCTGGGAATCACTGTAACAACAAATACCCCGAACCTGGAAATGCTTCGCCGTTTATCCTCCGACCACCAGAAGTACTACATCTCCGGCCATGACCTTGTATATGTCCACGCTTCCATCTACCTAAAACTCGAAGCACTCGATCCATTGTAGAACCCGAGATGATCAATTTCTTAAGCCTAGTCACAACTAGGGTTCCAAAAGAAATTTCACTGCCGCAACTTCCACCATGAAATTCAACACCAACCAGTATTTTTCCCATCAACTCCTAACACTCCTCCATCATCTCCCAAGATTCCGACCCCTCCAATCACTTGGATCACTAGGAAACCCCAAAGGTTCATATTCAGCTCAAACAAGAACTGTACATTCATTTTATTTCTAAAAATCCAGATTTTAGTGTTAAAAATCATGACTTAGTTAATGTTTTCGATTTATATTACTGAATTTACAAATAAAAGGTTTGAGTTTTGGTTTTATCTAACATGCACAGATGTTTTTATATTTCCAGAGACAACAAGCTTCATTTTTGACTTACTTAAATTTTTTAAATATTAACCTAAGATAAATCATGCACAGATTATTAAATAGATATTGTCAAAAATTCCGGGATATCACAATAATCAAATATACAATTCATGAAGCTGTTTACTATACATTTGATTATAATCTATACACATTTATTAGAGTTATACACACACATCAGGGATAAATAATCAATACCGCAGAACGGCATGATGCATGGAATAATAGTAATGATAATATAGCAAATCTTCGTCTTCCTCTTCCAGAGGATAATCTTCAATACATTGAAAAACTAGGACTGACCTGAGCGTAATGAAAAGACAAAACACTCGAGTCATAACTAAAATACTCTTATGTAAGTCAAATCAATATCATGAAATATGAGTGCAATAACTTAAGAGATGTTACGGCATTTTCCATCTCCTAAGGATCCATTAAACTATTTGCATATATTAGTGTATGCTATAATAGATAATGTCTATTAGTAAAATAGATATCAAAATAGCGTTAAGACTTTATATTTATTCCCCTTAACACATTTTCATAGCATGTATTCTATGCAGGTCCTGTAACACAACCAGTAACATCAGTAGCCAGTGAGTCCCCTATAGGTACAGTACTAAACAAAAGTTGTAATTGGCTCGTATAAGGATAAGTATGACAAGGCACGTGAGGCAATGCTCAGGGTAGGATTCTACCTGTTTACCCTTTCTGGCTGGTCGTAACCCATCCGTGGTCGATCGCGATAATCAATCCAAACAAAAAAGGTGCACCCATCAAATTCGAAATCACAATAGTAATATGAAGGAACAACGTCGCTAGAGGTAGCTACCTCATTGGCTAGACGTAGGCTCCTATTTTAGTTATTTTAATTATGACATGAGTGTTAAAGCTATCCTTCATCGTTCTCTTACTTCATTCTAGTAAATATTCACCAATTCAACCACTACATTCTGGATATCATCCACCGCGTACATGATTGTCAAAGTGGTTCCAATATTTATAGAGAGTATGTCAATAAGAGTCCCCGGTCTCTTTAACAACCAAACATCGTTTTACACACCAGTTGGTTCTTTTATATTTCAAAAACAATTCATACTTGATACCCGATCTCTTTAACAACCAAACGTCGTTTTACGCACCGGTTAGTTCTTTTATATTTCAAAAACAATTCGTACTTGATATCAAAATATCATGTTCATTTCAAAATTAAATCCATTTCGAAATCATCATACTCGCTTCAAAAATCAAATCCATTTTGAAATCTTCATATTCGCTTCACATATCATATTTTACATCACAATGTCAATTCGGTTTTCACTTTAAAATTTGATTCGAATTACAATTTAGGTTATAACTTCACTTTAACCCAATTCACATTTAACACCAAGATTTAAGTATAAACATTTCACCCCTTTGACCAGTTTGAATTTTAGAAAATAATTTAAATAGTTTTAAAATAGTGAAATAGTTAAAATAATTTAATTGAAAATGGTTTTAGTATTGAAAATGGTTTATACTACAAAATAGTTTAGAAAATCAAACTAATTTGAATGTTTAAGAATATAGATTTTAAACCGTTTATACTAAAATAATTCATTCAAAAATAGTTTCAAAGTCAAACCGGTTCACTTTCCAAATTTTCCAATTCAAATCAATCCCAATTTCCATTTCGATTTAATTGATTCAATTTCGATTTCTAGTCGAATTCAATTTCAATTCCAAATCAATTTCAATTCCAATTCCAAATTGATTTCAATTCCAAATCCAAATTTATTTCAATTCTAGTTCCAAATTAATTTCAAATTCCAAATTAGTTGAAATTCCAATTCCAAATTAATTTTAATTCTATTTCCAACTTTTAAACCATTTTGATTTATATCGACTCCGAGTTCGATTTCCAAAATATCAATTCAAAACACTTAAATCAAAGTTTCCTTCAATATCCAATTTAAAGTCCAAACCTTCAAATATAATTAAATTCCGAGCTTAATTTTGAAATATCTTTTGTATTACTTTTACTTAGCAATATTCAAAGTTCGAGTAAAAGTTTATCTTTAAAACAAATCAATTTTTGAAATTCAAATCATATTTCGATTATAACTTCAAAACCTCAACTTCGATTATTTAAACAATTTCGTTAACCAAATTAAAATTTCGATATTTCAAGCTTTAGTTCGAAAATAATTCAGATTCCATAAATTCGATTTTTATTTCTTAAAACCAAATCATTTAAGTAATTTCAAACCAAAATTTTAAAATCATTTAACTTAACCAATCTGGTGTTTGTATATAATTCTCTATCATATGGCCAAGGGAACCATTATTTCAGTTTAAGTCAAGAAAGGATATATATCATTTTAATCCAAAATAAATGCCACTTATATATATCTTTTCAACCTGTTTCTTAATTTATTCGAATTAATTCAATTTACAGTTTTCTATACTATAAATAATATACAGGATGATAACATGATATATATATATATATATATATATAATAAACATCTAAAGCATCCAAAATATCAACCACTAGCATCCATCAAAATCAACAGCCAAACAGACAATATAATCAACAACAAATTCATAATTATCCATATCAGGTGTTTTATGGGCAATTAAATTCTAATTCAATTTAACTGTCAATTCATATTCTATTAATTAATTCAGATGTTATTTTAAATGTCAATTAAATTTATCAAACAACTACCAATAATTTTTATCACTTCACGATAAAAATTCAACTAACATAAAAATTATTTCAGTCGATTGTGAGCGTATAAACACTCACCTTTGATTTATCGACAATTAAAAATCCAAATAAAGGCCCGAATTTGAACAGTCTTGGAATGTAGCCAAACCAGTTCCATAATATCTGGAATTTCGATGTAAAGGCAATGGAGAAAACCGCGTTGATCCGAGCTCGTATGAAAAAGTTGTTCGAGTTAGAACATTTGAATTTTAATATAAAATAATTAATAAAATAAACTCACTCACCCACTATCATCGTTCTCAACAACTACGCCTCCGAACCCATATTCGTGACCGAACACCAATGCACACATGCCAATATACACAACTGGACCATGATCAGGACGTCCCCATGCGAGCGCCTTCAGGAGAGCTACCAACACCTAAAGCCGCGCCGCCCCAAGCCACGCCAATCGACCAGAAAACACCAAAACACGCGCAAGCTTCCACCTCAGATCTTTGCGAATTCGTGACATATTAGCACAAATCAACCTTGGATTTCTAGAGCACGTCGAGCTCTACAACTCTTCTTTTGGAAGTTTTCAATTTCGTTGAACTGGTTGAGAGATATAGAAGGGAGAAGATGGTGAATTTTCGGCCATTGAACAGGGGTGGCCATAAACTAGGGTTTCAGAAATACTAAAATAATAGTTTTTTCGATTTAGGTGCCGTATTTATATAATCAGGTCCAAAACTGTCAAAACTCCAATCTAGGCTTGCCACCTGGCGTTTATAATGTTTTACCCCCACTCTTAACACAATGGAAATAGTCTCGAGGTCTAACTTAATCGTACGCGGAAAACAGCTTTTCAAAGTCATTTAACTTTTATCGAATGCGTTTCAAGCTCGCATGACCAAACAAGAAGTCCGATCACTACAAAACTTGAAATCCTATAATAACTCACTATTACGGATTAGATGAAACTGGTTTCGTCGAATCCGTGACAGTTACCAAAATGGCAATTTTACTCATTAATATAAATTTCCAATTATTAATTATTCACAGTTAAATCCAATTTTAAATGTTAACTATCTTCATTCATATTTAAGTAAAATTTATATCACTTTTCGATATTATTTTCATTCTCATTCGATCCAGAGTTCCAATATTTACATAATTTCAACATTAATTTAAACAATTTCATTACCCGATAAATCAATATTAATAAATTCTCAAATTTAAAATAAATTTAGTTATCAACATTATTTTACTTTTATCTAAATAATTCACATATATTATTCAACTTCAGTTATTGATTATAAACACAGTCAATACATAGAATATAGTTTAATACTTGTTATCGCCAAAATCTTCGAACTTAGTTATTTCAAAGTTTTATTCAAATTCATATTCAAATAAATTACACCAATAAAGTAGTAAATTTTATTTCTAACCATTTTTATCCAATAACCACGTTAAATGCAATAACTAAAAATAGTTAGAAATACAAGTCGTTACAATACTTAACAGTAAAAAGCCGAGGTGGTAGACTTATCTATTTGTGGGATTCAAAAATGAATTGTCTAGGCAACTTTGATATCCACCCAGTGCTATAACTTTCCTAACTTTGTTCTTGGATGAGGTAAGTTAAAATGTTAGAAATGAGTTTAGTATACGAATATTGATTTGTATAAGCAATTGTTTTGACTAGATAATCGTTCAGTCGATTATCAAACTTAACCTAATATTTACGTAGAAATTATCTAAAAGCTTCACGATTTCATACCACTGAGAACCACAGAGGAGGAGCACTGGTATGAAGCATCTCTAGCTTTCACTTACTTTTGAAAGAACCGGTTGAACTAATTGGAAATTCATCAAATTAGTACCGGGATCGGTAAGTTTTTATTTATCGAATACCAATTCAAATGTAGTATACGAGTACTATGTTTTGGGAGCAATTATGAAGTGAAATATTATAGAATCGAACTGTCAATCCTAAGGCTAAGTCTAAGGGAGAGGTCAACGTTAAAATTTCAAAAGATGCCATCATGTGGGACTATCTATCTTGAAGAGTATTCCAAGAGAGAGGACATCATTTTCATTCGTTGAAAGACTTATGTGGGGATTTATGTAGAGATTCGAGATCTAATCGAGATGCTCGAATCCATGTAGTGATTCATAATCCATTCGAGATGATGGAATCCATTTGAGATTCATTTTCTGTTCGAGTGACGGAAACTCATATGAAAGGTGCTGAATGTAACCTCGACATCGAAATAACAAAAAACAAAGTAGGATACACAACTTAGGGTTTAGATAACCACATTAGGGTATTATCAACTCCATATCTAGAGATACTTATTAATTGTTGACCTATGGGAGTTGATGATATTTGGTTCATGTTTATGTTCATAGGATGGGCTAGTTATGTTCACCTTAATAGTATATTTTATCTAGAGATATACGATGATCAAAAGGTACTTTCTGACCCTTTTGCATGGATTTCAGATCTGTCTTCTCCAACGTGATCTTCGTAGAAAAATCCAATATGCGAACTTACTTCAACGGTTTTGAATGTAACCTAAATATGTTGTGGGGTGGCCAATTTAAGCCTCGGAACTATATGATATAATATATATTCTACACCATGAACATTATAGATCATATCACTATATTAAACCTAATGAATAGTTGGTTTCTTTGTGGGGAAAACAATTACGGTAATCGAAACGGTCTCAAAAGGTATGATTATATGTCATACATATACGGTGATTTTCTCATGCTGGTTTACCGGACTGATCGGGATGTTATTTTCTTATAATGCTATGGTTAGCCTGTGTATATTTACAGATTTAGCTTTGAACTCTTTGGAGCTTTTAGCGACATTCTGGATGTTTACCTACCATAGTATTCTCATTTTTGCAGCACTACTGTGTTGTATATATTATCGTTGTAAGGACAGACTGTTATAACATGTAACGACCCGCAAGTTTTAACATATCGTGTGGAAATATTTAATTTATTTAAATATTTAAATTTGATTCAAATATAATAAATAACAAGAAAATCAATTGCTAATAAAACTACTTGATTTTAATGATGTATTTTAAAATGAATATATAGGATTTCCATAAATTTAAATTGGAAAATATTTAAATATTATATTGATTGATCTTTTCGATAGCTGGAAACTCAAATTTCATAAATAAACTTTTTAGGACTCAAGACCAATTCCATTGGGTCGGATAGTATGATGCAACGATATATTCCGATCAGTGGATTTTTATCTAGAGGATCGGGTTCGATTCATAAATTGAGCGATTAAAAAGCTAACTTTTGTATACGATGGAATTAGGTCCCAAAACCAGTTCCATTGAGTTCGGAATAGGTGTAATTGTCTAGGAATGCCACTGAGCATGTCTCGATTGGAGTTCATGATTTTTGAGGGTGAATAGTATTGAAGGAAATTTATATAAAAGGACCTCATCTCTCTCATTTGGCAAAGGCCACCATAACCTAATTCTCCATCCAACAGCCGTTATCGTCCACGGCGATAGGGGTCGAATTAGATGAAGTGTCCAATATGAAAATTTTGTGGCTAGGGTAGACAAGAAAGATGACGGTCAGATTGGGAAGCGGTGCTCGAGGCAGTGGCGAAGTCGAGTTGAACAGCGTTGACATTTTGGCTCATCTCGAGCTATATGCGATGGGAGGAGGCGAGACTGATGGCAATTGGTTTGTCATAGTCATGAGGGGAGGTGGCAATTGATTTGTCTTGGTCAATGAAAAAAATATTTGTAATGTAATCTTTCTTTTAATCCTCTGGCCCAGACTTGTTTGCATGTTTGATGTTGTTATTTGATGGAGTTAGAAATTATGTATGAATGGTTGAAGCGAAATGGTCGATATAAACACACTTTGAAATTCCCTATATTTAACACTTGTGAAATTGGTTAAACGTTGATATATTATGGATATTTATATTAGGTTGTTTTACACATGTTTTTGATTGTGTTTGACCTAAAATAATTGGTGTGGAAAGTTACTGAAATTGTGAAACAAAGATGCACTGAAAAATCTTGGTATTTTTGTAAAGTATAAAGGACTTTACTTTATATATTTTTCCAAATCCTTTAAAGCAGTTTTGTAAAATGTTATTAAGGTATAGAAGTGATTTTGGTAGTAGTAAACAATGTCTTAGTAATAATTGTTTTTAACCCTTATTATTAATTATACTTAGGAATAAAATTATATATTCACTAATGAATATTTATTAGATAACTAAATGTGAAATGATTTTGGTTTATTGTGAATATGTTTTAAACAACACTTGTCTTAAGCCCTTAAGTATAATTAAATCTCTTAAGCAAGTTTCAAAGAGAATTTTTTTTAAAGTATGAAATGATTTGGGTTAGCCATGGCAATGTTTTAAATAACACTTGTCTTAAACCTTCAAGTATTATTAAATTTTTAAAAAGCAAGTTTTAAAGAGAAATGCTTCCAAAGTACGAAATGGTTTGGGTTTGTTATGACAATGTTTGAGTAACATTTGTATTAATCCCTTATAAATGTGATTGAACCTTTAAAAGAGATTTTTGTATATAACGATAAATGTGAAGTGTTTTGGGTTTGTAGTAAATAATGTTTTAGTAACATTTGTTTTTAAACACTTGAATTATATTTTAAAGTGAAAAGAAATATTATAAATATAATTAGATCTTTAGTAATGAAATTTCACAAGTATTGAAATCTTTTATAAACAGAAAAAGGTTATATGTTTTAATTTATAAAAGGGAAGGGGTTTATAGTAATAATGTTTTAGTAACATTGGTTTTAACCTCTTTGATTATTTTAAGTTAACTAATTCTTGTTAAATGATTTGTGAGTATACTTATACCATTGAGATAGATTTGTGAATACTTTTGAAGTATTGAAAAGATTATAAACGAATAGTGAAGTAAAAGGATACAAGTATATATCTTTCATAAAGAGAAATTAAATACACACACACACAAGTATATAAAGGTAGTTTCATTTAATAATGGAGAAATAATTAATAAAGAAAGTTTTGTTAATTAAAGAAATTTCATTGGTAAAACAGTGTTTTTACCAATAAAAAGGTTTATTTAATTAATAAAATAAATTAATTAAAAAGGAACTAATATTCATCTGTGTGATTTGATCGTGCTTTGGATGAATTGATAGTGCTTGTATGTTTACTTGCTTATGCAAATATACGAGACTTAGTGCCCCCATGCGATCATTCTCATTGTTGTTGAAAGCGATCGAATTCATCGATTCAATCTAAAGGAGACCAGAATCGGTAAGTGGTCTACTTATCGAAAATCACTTCAAGGCTGAGATACGTACTCTATCTTTTGGTAGTGAAATGATGGAACCGCTATAAGGTTTCGAAATTTTTTGAGATAATGGAATCCATGCGGGGTTCATGATTTGCTCAGGTATTGAAGACTCATATGAGAGATTCCGAATGTAACCTCGACATTAGAAATCGGCAAAAACAATGTAGGCACATAGCCAATGAGGCTTAGCGAACCTCGCTGGGTATAGATCACCTCCATTATCTAGAGTATGCTTATCGATTGTTGCCAGCGGGAGTTAATGGTATTCAGAACACATTTTCTGTGTGAACCAGCTATGTCTTCCTTATTTGGTATATTTTATCTACGAATATACGATGCTCAGAAGTTCTTTTTAACCCTTGCTAGGAGGCTTTCCTCGATGTACTAAGGACCCACCAATGGAAAATCCATATACAAATGAACCTTTGTGGCTTTAGATGTACTATAATATGCTACAATGTGAGATGCAAGCATTTCAGCTATGTTATTTTCAACCCTAGACATTATTATAATATCATTAGATTTTCTTATGAAATGGTTTGGTTATCATAAGGTAAAAACACATCTGTGTTTAGTAGTGACATGGTCTTGTGAGATACCTTTATTTGCGAAGGATTTTATTAGTATAAAAATCCATCTGGTTGAGTTTCTCATGTCAGTTTACTAGACTGTTTATTTTCTTATGATTCTAAGGTCAGCTCCATGTATATTTCCAAATTTTGTTTATGTTCATTGGAGCTCTAGGAGAGGAGGTAAATTTTTATCGATCGTGGTATTTTTATTTCCGCTGCATTACTTTGCGTGTATATATACCGACAATTGTAAGGATAGGCTGTTACAACTATCCAGGCTGATGATGGGTTTATTTACTCTGATTGTTGTATGTATAATAAAATGTTCTTTTGTAAATATCTTTTGAGATATTATACATTATCATTCCGCTATGAGATTATGATGTTTTTGTTCTTCGATGTCTTGCTCTCTCTTCTTTTCTTTTACCCTAATAATCGGTCATTCCATTACCTGGGTGCTGGACATGTGAATACCATAGATGTATTAGTGTCGACATCTAAGGGCCGAAAAGAACGGTTGTCACATCGTGGTATTAGAGCCAGGTTAAGCAAGAACCTTGACTTTAGTTGGGTATAACTCATTAAGAGATATGAAAATGGAACGCCTTATTATGAGTTAAGTGTATTATATATATGAGAGTGCGTGTTTCTTATTTTTATAACAATGTTTTATATTGTGTCAATTAGTTCTTATGGACTCTGGGATATGCACCTGATCAACATTATCGATAGGGATTCCTAAACACTTGAATAAGGTAAACCGACACTATATTGTTTCTGAAATTTGGTAAACGAAATAATTTTACCTGATATTATATTTATATATATAAGAATAATTTTTAATATATTGATATAGATATTTACTATGTATTTGTTTGTTAATAAATGATAATATTCAATTATTATCATCTATTGCTTAATAGTTGTGCTCGGCCAGTTTATGAGCATCGACTATTGTTTATTAATTTGTAAGTAGTTTATCTTTTTTAACATGAGTTGGGTAGATATTAATTTATGGAAACATTGAAATGAACACCTTCTAAATTAAGTTTCACTGTTTGACTATAAGGGGCTTGCTGAAAATGTTGGATTAAAATTTAACTTTAAAAAGTATTGTTTATTAAAGTAATTAGTACAGTTTGGTTCATGCATCTTGTTTTATATGTTTATTGGTAGTTTTTAATTATTGGAATAAAATGAAATTTTCGACGAGATGGGATAATAAAAAACTTTCGAGTTGGTATAGAAATTTGAAGCTAAGTGTTTTCATAAATTTATAAAAATTGAGATTTTATAATTCTTAAATTAAATGATAATAGAATTTAACAAGTTTTAAATTGATTGAACGTCTTTGTTAAGTAAAACATGATGTTATTGGATCAACTAGTACACATCTTTACTTTGGGGTTGTCCAAGGAAAGTAGACTTTAGTCTTGAGTTGGATACCAGAGTCCTACTCTACCTAATTACTTGCCTAACCCGATGGATAAAGAAGTTTAGAAGGTTGACTGGATTATAAGATCCAAATTTATTTTGGGCCTTCGTCGAAATTTCAGGAAGTAAAATATAAAAGAACGTTTTGTACATATTCGCAGGGTAAGCAGAGTATTATACAAGTAATGAACTTAAGTCTTGTGGTATTTTAAAATGAAATCTCATTTTAATGAAACGTTTTATAAATAAAGCAAGTCTTTATAAAATATTTATAACCTTAAGTAATGTTTTAATAAATGTTTCGTAAATGATTTTAAACATTAAACGAGAAATATTTTTGTGTAAATAAATGTGATTTAAAACATAAATTATTGGTGTAGTTAAATAGTTCTTGATCTAAGATTTGAGTACATGATATTGAGGTGATGTACACCGGCCCGAGTAAGGATTTTTCACTTAATTCTTAATGATGAGAACTTAATACGGATTTTTAATATAATCTTGAAGTTTTCTATCATAGTATATAGCTATGTAAGGAGAATAGAGGTTTCTAATAAAGGAATCGGATCGAAGTTTGCACTAAGAAAATCGAGTGAGCGATATTAATTTGGAAGAGAAATTTTCATATTTGAGCAGGTAATCGAGTTTGATATTGCTACAGATGGCATATGAGCTTTAATATAACCGTGTGCTTCTTATTTTAGAAATGCAAGTTACATGGTTTGATATGACATGTTTGTTTGAGATGATTGTTATATATGGTTTAGCATGCTTCAATTTATGATATGTTGGACGTGTTATTACATTATTTCAATTGTCTTGTTTAACTCTCTTTTGGATCATGTAAGTGAAATTCAGGTATAGGTAAGAAAAGGCTAGCTTGTTGCTTTTAGTTTCATAGGTAGAGTTTGATTACTTGACAAACGGTACGTGTTTATTCTTAATGAGTGTGTTTGCTATGTCGCATACACACTCTATAAGGTATATCATAAGTATATATTGTTTGTTGTGTTGTCCCCAAATATGGGAGGACCCAGATGCGGGCTTATATTGATATTGTGATTTTTTTTGACCCAACAGCGCAAAGGAAGTGCTGTCAAAATTTTCCATAAAATATGGAACTTTAAAAATTTAATAACTTATGTCAAATAATTGGTTTTAAAAAGCCTAAGGGTGAGAAGTCATTTCTTCTTTTAGGAATTTTGGTGATGAAATTCTTTTAAGGAGGGAGAGTGTAATGATCCGCAACTTTTAACGTTTCAAATAGAAATATTTAATTTATTTAAATATTCAAATTTAGGTCAAATATAATAAATAATAAGAAAAACAAATTTTAATGAAATGACTTAATTTTAATGACATATTTTTAAATGAACCAACAGGATTTTTCCATAATTTTTAAATTGGAATATATTAAATATTATATTGATTGATTTTATCGATATGTTGGAAACTCAAATTTCACAAACGGACATTTTAGGACTCGAGACCACTTCCATTGTGTGTGGATGGTCCGAGCAAGCAAGATGAGTTAGCATTGATATATTCGGACCGATGGATTTTTAGCTAGAGGGTCGGGTTTGATCCATAAATTGAGCGACCAAAAAGCTAACTTTAGTATAAGGTGGAATTAAGTCCTGAAAATAGTTCCAGTGAGTTCAGAATATGAGTATTTGGCTAGAAATGCCAATGAGCGCGTCTCCATTAGCGTTCATGATTTTTGAAGGTGAATAGTGTTCGAGGAAATTCTATAAAAGTTCCTCATCTCTCTCATTTGCTGAAGGCCATCAACACCTAACCTTCCATCCAATGGTCGCAGTTATCCATGAAGACAGGGGCCAAATTAGGCAAAGTTTCCAACATGAAAAATGTGCGACTAGGGGAGACGAGAAAGATGACAGGTTGGAATTAAGGTGCGGTGGATCGAGGCGGCGGCAAAGTCAAGTTGAATGGCGATGACATTTATGGCTTAATCTCGAGCTACAAGCGATGGGAGGAGGCAAGACCAGTGGCAATCGGTTTGTCTTGGACGTTGAGGTCATACGAGGTCAGATTTGGACGCGATCTTTTGTATTGGACTGTATCGATGTTATCTACGCATTGGAGTTAGATTCGTCGAATTTGGAACAAGTGGAATATTTAGCAAAAATAGAACGGTGTTCGATTCTAGACTATTTGAAAACGCGTAAGCGTTGGTTGGAACTTTGGTGAGTCTAATCATCGGTCATTAGTATATTGTTCTGATAATTGGTGGTTGTGTAAAATATAAATTAAAATTGATTACAATGTAAGTTATTGCTTTTGGAGCTCTCATTAATTCTAAAGGAAAATGAGAAAATATTTGTAGTGTAACTCTTTTTTAATCCTCTATAACATGTATCGTGGCCTAGACTTGTTTACATATTTGACGTTGCTATTTGATTGAGTTTGAAATTATGCGTGAATGGTTGAAGCAAAATGGTCGCTATAAACGCACTTCGAAATTTCCTATACTTATCACATGTTAAATTGGTTAAATGGAGATATATTATGGATATTTATATTGGGATGTTTTACCCATGTGTTTGATTGTGTTTGACCTAAAGAAATTGATGTGGAAAGTTATTGAAATTGTGAAACAGAGTTGTGTTGAAAAATCTCGGTTTTTGATAAAGTATAAAGGGCTTTACTTTAGATATTTTTCCAAATCATTTAAAGCAGTTTTGTATTACTAAAGTTTAAAGATGATTTTTGGTAGTAGTAAACAATATCTTAATAACAATTGTTTTTAACACTTATTATTAATTATACTTAGGAATATAATTAGATATCCACTAATGAATATTAGTAGGTAACTAATTGTGAAATGATTTGGGTTTGTTGTGACAATGTTTTAAACAACACTTGTCTTAAACCATTAAGTATAATTAAAAGAGAAATGTTTTTAAAGTATGAAATGATTTTGGGTTGGTTATGAAAATGTTTTAAACAACACTTGTCTTAAACCTTCAAGTAAAATTAAATCTTTAAAAGCAACTTTTGAAGAGATATGTTTTTAAAGTATGAAATGATTTTGGTTTGTTATTGACAATGTTTGAGTAACAATTTTCTTCAGCCCGTATAAATGTAATTGAACCTTTAAAAAAGAGTTTTATAGATAATGATAAATGTGAAGTGTTTTAGGTTTGTAGTAAACAATGTTGATAACATTTGTTCTTAGACCCTTGAATTATATTTTAAAGTGAAAAATATATAAATTATCAATATAATTAGATCTTTAATAATGGAATTTTAAAGATAATAACAAGCAGTGAAATCTTTTATAAACAGATAGAAAAAGTTTTATGTTTAAATTTATAAAAGGGAAGGGGTTTATAGTAACAATGTTTTAGTAACTTTTTCTTTTAACCTCTTTGGTTATATTTTAAACTAAGTAAATATTGTTAAATGACTTGTGAATATACTTATACCATTGAGATAAGTATATGAATACTTTTGAAGTATTGAAAAGAGATAAATGAATAGTGATGTAATAGATTACAGGTATATATCTTTTATAAAGATAAATTATATATATATACATGAATATATAAAGGAATTTTTATTTTATAGTGGAGCATTAATTAATAAAGGAAGTTTTGGTTAATGAAAGAAGTTTTTTTAGATAAAAAGGTGTTTTACTAATAAAAAGGGTATTTTATCAATAAAGGTTAAATTAATTAAAAAGGGATTAAAATTGTTTGTGTGACTTGATCGTGCTTTGGATGAATTGATAGTGCTTGTATGTTTTCTTGCCGATGAAAAGTATACCAAAGTTAGTTCCCTTATGCGACCATTCTCATTTTTGTTGAAAATGACCAAATTTGACGATTCAGTCTTAAAGAGATCGGAATTAGTAAGTGTTATACTTATCAAAAACCATTTCAAGACTTAGATATGTGGGCTATCTTTTGGTAGTGGAATGATGGAATGCCTATGCAGTTCTAAAATATGTTGAGATGATGGAATCCATGTGGAAATCATGATTTTCTCAAGTATTGAAGACTCGTCTAAGATATGTAGAACTTGACCTCGACATCGTAAATGGCTAAAAATAGAGTAGCACATAGCCAATGGGGATTAGCAATCCTAAAAGGGTACATATCAACTCCATAATCTAGAGTATGCTTATCGATTGTTGCTAGCAGGAGTCGATGGTATTTGGAACATTTTTTTTCACGAACCAGTTATGTCTTCCTTATTTGGTATATTTTATCTAGAGATATACAATGCTGTGAAAGTACTTTCTGACCCTTTCCAAGAGGCTTGCCTCGATGTACTGAACACCCTCCAGTGAAAATCTGTATACGAACGCACCTTTGCTATCTTAGATGTACTCTAATACGCTGCAATGTAAGATGCAAGCATTTTAGCTATGTTATATAGTTATTTTCAACCCTAGACATTTTTATAATATAACTAGATTTTATCATGAAATGGTTTGGATATCGTAAGGTAAAACCTGTAACAACCTGCATATATAACAATAATATCTTTAAACCTTTAATTTAAATATTAAGTTATTATTGAATTAGAAGTCTAAAATGTAACTTTTCGAGTCCAAATCGACGTTGCGAATCAAAATATGTACAAGCATCAATATATTTCGACCGATAGATTTTTTCGATTTGTAAATCGATCCAAAAAGGTAACTTTTGTATATGATGCAATTACCTTTTCCATCGAGTCCAGAATGGCATCCGGAATTTGGATGAGTATAAGATTTGATATATTTGGAGTTTTGAATTTCAGGGATGAATAGTGCTGGATGAAGAAATTGGGCTAAGCCTACTAGCTTGCTTCTAATAGCTTATATTAAGCTAAGCTCTTCATTCATTTATCATTTCATGTTCACTCCTTCTCCTCTTTCTCTGATGGCCTCCTAATCACCCTTTAATCCTCCTCTAATCACCAAACCCAACACCCAACACCCATTAAATATATTTCCTAAAGCCAAATAAAAATGACCATAATTCCTCTCTACCAATCCTCTACAAAACCCACGAAGGAATTAGTTTAAATCGCGATGTAGATTTGATTTTTGAAATTTAAGTAAGCAAGATTTGGGTTTTTGGTGATTAGAGATTAGTTTGGGTATAACTAAGGTGATTGGGATGATTCTCCTATTAAATTTGTGTGTTTTACTTCATTACTTTGTTTATTTATACTTATGAAGTATTATGGAATGATTTGGAGATTTTTATGCTAGAGTTTAGATTTGTATTAATGTTATAAACATGTTTCCCTTAACTAATTAATTGTTTAAGACCCTAACTACTATTTTTGGTAAGCCCTAGAATTGATTTGGACTAATTGAGTAATTACTTGTGATATTATTATTTGACTTGGGGTTAATTAAGTAGTATAATGATGTGCTTGTCATTAGAAAATATTAACTAACCCATTTAAATTGATTTGCAAAACGTTAGTAAGCTAATTTAAGTGATTTATAAACTCCACACTTATTATTAAAGTGACTAGAGACCATATAGGCCTTAATTAGTATTTATAAAATGGTTTCAAGATTTTATGAATGAAATATATATTTTACAAATCGGATATGAGATTTTATAAAACAGTAAAAAGGTGAATATTTTTAATGAAGTGATTAAGTCTTTTAAAGGCTATAAAGTGATTATAAGCCAGTATGATATTTTATAAAATGGTTTATGATTTTATAAAATGACATAAAAAGATGTCTCACTCTTATAAGAAGAATTACTAAAATAAGTCATATTTGTTAGAGTAATAATTAAATTTCCTACTAGATATACGTGTGTGTATACGTGCACGAACGGGTATACGTATACATGTATTCGGAGTTAAGAAAGAATCGAAATAACTCTAGTGCTGTAGCTATGTTATGAGAGTTGTGTTTGTAAGAGGTGAATATTCCTGTGATAGACTACGTATGCATATGGGAATGTCCGTATGTGTATATGGTCATGTTTAGCGTGATCTCATATAGCCATAGTGACCATTGGGTGTGCTAAGTTGCATGGGAAAGTACCGGGTCGATTAACCGCCTGGCGAAGCTCGAATGTGTTTGTATTGTATGTGTATGGTTAAATATGTGTATGCTTAGACACGAACAAATGAGTGTATCGACACACATATAGGCTATGCATAAGCCAGGTATGTCGATTTGGCGTGTTAAAGGAAGCTGGGTCGCTAAAATCACCCGTAGAACTCTATTCGTGCAAAGAGTGGATTTCGGTATCGAAACTGTTTTTTGATTACTTATGGAATTCACTTCTAAAATGTCAATAAATGAACCCCAGTAGATGTTCGATGGGATGGAGGCAGGCTCATTAGCAAGGCGATTCATCGGGCGAAGCGGTGGAGGAAACGACTGCAAATAGGCATCCGTTCAGAAAATCTACTCCCTGCCCAGGCTCACTGCCTAGAAACCGTTATTTCATTCAACCAATTTGGTCTACTTATTCAATTAGTCGAGAGAAAAATGTCCGTCTAGGCGCTGGTTTAGTCGACTGAATGGCCCTTCAGTCGGCTGACCTACCGTGTGTTGCGCAAACTTCAAAACGCAATAACTTTCGCATATGAAGTCGGATTGAGATGAAGGTTGGACCATTGTTCACAATTATTCGAGGAATTTTGATGGTTTGCGAATGTTTGACGTGAGGTCCAGGTGGGACCCACCCCGACAATATTCCAAAACCGTAGATTTTGACCTTGATTGGGAGGGTATATCTGAGGAGTACTATGACATTAAGGTCATGCATTCCATTTGGAATGTGATTTGGGTTAGTATAGGGTTTCTTTAGAGTTGTCCAATGGCTTTTTAGGCTGTAGCGATTGGAGTCGAGAATGGAGATTCCATATGTTATATATGGAGTGAGTCTGTACTCCAGGATTTTGACCTTAGTGTAATATACGATTTGTTAGTGTTGACTGATTGTGACACACCAAGGGTATGGACTTATGTAACCTACCCAGGTATTGACCTTTTTGTGGTGTATCTAAAGTGTTGTTGAGGACCATGACACACTCGACATGATCTTAGAGGGACCTTGTTATGATCGCTTGGACGTTTTTGGGTCCAACGTTCATAATCTTACGAACATTTTGTCTTATCAGTAGTGACCATACGTGTTGTGGCATACCTATTTGGTCTTAGCAGCAGTGACCATATGCATTGCGGCATACCTGTTTGGTCTTAGTTGTAGTGACCATATGCATTGTGACATACCTATTTGGTCTTAGCAGTAATGACTGTATGCATTGAGGCATATCAAATCAACCTTAGTAGTAATGATCGTAGTTTTCGAATCAAAGTTTGATCATAGTATGTTTGTATTATATTAGTAGTAGTTTTGGGCTAGTGTAGTGCAATTGAAGATATTATGCTAATTTGTTATTACAGGAGAAGAGCAGGTTATGGTATGATATCCTACTTTTGAGATGGATTTACTGCACTTATCTATAGGCAGTCCGGATTTTCCATGAGCCACATTTGTGGAGAGGGCCAGCAGCGATTTAATAGTTCATGTTTATTTGTATATAGTTTTAATAAACAGTATTTTGAGATAGTTCCCCTCAAACCAGACTTTATATCTGACCTGAGTTTTTGTCTTTGTCTACTTATGTTATGACTACTCTCGGGTACTCGACTGAGTACTTAGATAGTCAGGCGCTTTTGGGGATATGCTGGCAGAGTGTGCAGATGGAGCATTTTGGAGGCATGGCATCGATATTTTGAGATATATATATATATATATACTTGTAATTTTATTACACATGACAGATCTATTATATATGTATGAGACGGGTTTATCATATATTTATTTAGAACTCCGTATTTATTTTGGAGTTGATATATTCTAACTATTTCGTACTGATATTTATTTGTCAGTTGCTTCCGCTAGTGCGGTCTCTTATATTTTTATTCTATTCTTTTCATTTATATTTATTATATTATATGTTTTCATTCCATTATGAGGTCTTATCGATGTCTTGGTTTAATGTTATGTTCTAATTTTACCTTAAAAATCCGTCTTTTGTGGTATTCGAAAGTCTTGCGATGATGTAAAGTGCATACCTTTAGGTATTACGAAGGGCGGGTTATTAAAGTTGGTATCAAAGCTTAGGCTCAACACTCAGACCGAGTAGGCCAGTTTGAGTTAATCAATCTGGTAGTAGGAGATAAGTTGAGAGAGCATACTTCTATTTTTTTACTATATAATATTGTATACACTGCCTGTCTTCTGAACTTAAATTGTTTCTACCACTAGTTGCTAAAGTAATTTCGTCAGGCTATCCTATGAGCAAATAAAATATAGGAGCAACTACAAATAGGCATTCTGAGATGCCTGATTATTTCAAAGACTATTTAGCTACCACAAAAGATGTTGTGTCATCGATGAACATTTCCAGCTAATTGTGCTTTGCGTCAAAAGTGATGTGGCCATTTGGGTTCATTATTTTTAGCTCCACCATCTTTAGGCTTTTTAAAGCAGTGCCGGAAATTCCTTAGCCTTGGAGGGGAACCATATCTGAGTCTTGGGGCTACTGCTAAGGCACTGTCTTGGACACATGCATGAGAAGGCTTCTATCGATATAAGTCTAGGGAATGTTCTTGTAAGTGAGAGTATTTCTTGGCATTTGGGAAAGGGATACTTTGATTGGATTGGATGTTGTGCTTTTGTGGTTGATAAGAAAACCCATAATTTGGAATTTATTCAGCCATCGCTATAAGTTCTCAGTGTATGATCGAGAAAAACATGTAGCTTGAGTATTCCATTCATCTTAAATGGGATAACTTGTCAGTGAAGGAGTGTTGATCGATTCAACCTTTGATGAGTTTTGAGTTGGTCGATACTCAATTGTTGTGGGCAAAGTTATTTGCCTTGGGTCTTAAGCATCGGTTGGGGGTTCGTTGCCTAGTCTTATCCCCATTAGTGTCCACTTTTGAATATCTCTATGGGATGGCTTTCCACCGTGAGAATGCCTGTGAAATATCGCTAACATAATAAATGTGGAAAACAGCTTGAATTCCAACCGGAGCATAATGACCTTGATACATAGAAGATCGAGCTAGTTCGAAAAAGAAAAGATGTCCTAGCATGTCACTTCTGTGGCGTACGAGAGGCATTTCACTATGAAATGTCATCCGACTAGAGTGTAGCATAAGTGCTTCATTTGCAATTAGCTTGATCACTCAAAGAAGGACTATCTTGTTTTCAAAGGGTGTGTGAGTAATGATGACTTGTGCCTCTCAGGCATTACCAGTTCCTAGCAAGCTTAAAGCCAAGGGAAATTGGAAGGAGCTTGTGTAGTGAGGCTTGCTCTATTTTTGGAAATTCACTTTTGTTCCTTCTGACACTTGAGCGGTGTATTGTATCCATTGCTATTTACTCGATAGATAGGCTAAAGTTGATTCCTTTCACAGTAGGTAAATTCTTCGGCAGAGATTAACCTTGTATAAATCACCTTAGTTGCTAAACTAAGGTGAAGCGGTCAAAGTGTTAACATTCGAACTTGATGCACGAGCTTTCAAGTTGAGTGGGTTCGATCGATGAAGTGTGACTTGGATTTATATCTGGGTAAGGGTTCGTGGATGCCCAGTAATAAGCAAAGACCGAGCGGATGACTTATATGCATTTGTCTAGAGTTGTTCATGTTATATTTTTCTTCTTCTTTATGTCAGTAAACATCAAGTAATTTGAGTAATCCTATATACCGAAAGGGTTATTTTCTAAAGATTGGTCCAGTCACATACCAGTTCTTAACCTATAGGTTGAATGTAAATTTTCTAGGTAATTTGCACTAGTTAGGATAGGGTTTGGATAAACAAGCACTTGAGTCGAATTTTTATGATGACTGGGAGATTTTCAAAGCACAACCTTAGTCGTGCAAGGAGATTTCTGTAGTCGGATCAAGGAACTAGATCAGAGTTCACATGGATGGAGTCAAGTGGCCGATCCTAACTTAAGAAAGAAATTTTAGGAGCAAACAAAGGATTGGAACGGATATCATGTCATTTGGAATGATCTTTATAAATTATATATCATAGTTTAGTATAATTATTATTGTGTGGGATAGTTCGGGGAAGGATTTCTCGACTAGTTTTGTGCCGATTTAGATAATCTCCTAAGTGATGAGATGACACTTGCCTAGGAAAGCGTCGAAGCACTTAGTATATTATCCTTATCAACATTGTGCGGTTAAGGTGATTTTGAACCCGAGAAGACCTAGGAAATTCTATATCCTCATTTTTAATGATGATTTAATCAGTATAATTTTCTCCTTTGAAGAATGCGTTTTGTTCGAAAGAAAAGGAAAGTAGAGGCATTAATTGCTGGATTTATTCGATAGTATGGAGACTTGATGATCTTGCATATCGTATAGGTTTTTCTCATTGTAGCCGAGAGGTGTAGTAGTCGTTCGTGTATCATATTCATGAAAGGAGTTGCACTACTTACGTGTTTATTCCTCTTGAATGTTGAACGGACTCATTGGGGTTTATGGTTCAACATGCGTGTTTGAGTCTTGATTGTTACCAGGCATGTTGGCGTAGACTCTTTTAAATATTTCATTGTTTTGTTACTTACTATTGCTTGTTGTTTGTTATTGTTTGTTGCTTCCTATTCTTGCCACTGCTTGTGTTTGCTTGCTATTATTTGCTACTTATTATTGTCTGCTGCTAATGTTGTTACTGTTTGACCTTTTTTGTTGTTATTACTGTTTGACTTTGATGTTGACTAATTTTATCATTGTTGATTTCTTGTTGCATGTTTAATAATATATATACGCCATTTATTATTGCTGATTGTTATTGATTGATTAGAGGTTATTATATGATATAATTAAGTTCATATGATTTATTGCAATAATGGTTCCTACCTTTAGGGTTTAATCGGGGGTATGTATAGTTATATGAATTGTATCGGTCCTATATTAGTGATCGTATATCGTATCAGTCTTATATTAGTGACTGTGTACAATATTGATCTTATATTAGTGATCATATGTTGTATTGGCCTTGTTGATCATTGGCCATATATTAGTGGTCATGCCTATTATCTGATCGAGATAGGTGCCTGGGTACGGCCATATTTATTTGGAATTGTGGATCGCGATAAATGTCCATTGTTGACCCCACCCGTTAGCACTGACGGGTATAGATTTGTATTCCTTAGCTATCTAGAATAGATCACATATCATCTATGCCCACTATAGGGCAAGATGGAATCTATACGAGTCCACTGCCATTTGATGTGACTCCAAGTTAGCGGTATATTCCAAGACTAACTAAGTTGAGCTTACTCACCAATTGATTGTCGTGTATAACTATAGTAGTACCAGTTACTACACTGAGGTTACACATGTTTGAATTCTATGCTTGAACAATCCTCTTAGTATTGTACAATTAGGTACTTAAGAGCTGATATATATAGCCATCTAAATGATTATTTGCTTAGATTGGAGTTTAAGTAGTGAGAAGCTTTCTTAAAAAGAGATATGAATTTTTCAAGAATGTAGGACGACATACGTCATTGCATATTTCCCAGTTGTGATGCATTTTAATTTGGGAGTTTCGTAGTGCTGATAGCACAATGGAAGGTACTGTTGGAATTTTCCAAAATTGAGATTTGGGAAGTTTGGTCAATCTTGTTACTTTCTCATACCCATGTGAATTCGAGGACCAAATCCTTTTAAGAAGGGGGAGAATGCAACAACCCGCATATTTAATAATAATATATTAAAATAGTAAATTTAAATATTAAGTCATTATTAAATTGGATGTTTAAAATATGACTTTTCACACATGGTTGAATTAGGACTTGAGACCACTTTTATTGAGTGTGGATTGACGTTACGAATCAAAATGAGTATAAACATCGATATATATTGACCGATGGATTTTTAGCTAGTAGGTAGCGTTCGATTCGTAAACTGGTCCAAAAAGGTAATTTTTGTATACAATGGAATTAGATCCCGAAACCTTTTCGATTAATTTCAGAATGGCATCCAGAAACAGAACGTGTATAAGGCTTAATATATTTGGAGTTTTGAATTTCGACGATGAATAGCGTCAGAAGAAGAGAATTGGGTTAAGCCACTAGCTTGCTTCTAACTTAGCTTATATTAAGCTAAGCTCTTCATTCATTTATCATTCCACATCCGTTCTTTCACTTCTTTCTCTAATGGCCTCCTAATAACCTCTTAATCCTATTCTAATCACCAAACCTAAACACACTAAATAAATTCCCTAAAATCAAATAAAAATCATCATAATTCCTCTATACTCATCCTCTACCAAACCCATGAAGGAATTAGCTTGAATCAGGATATAGATGTTGATTTCGAAACTTAAAGTAAGCATGATTTGGGTTTTTGGTGATTAGAGCTTGGCTTCAGTTTAATTAAAGAGAGTGGAATGACTCTCCTATTAAATTTATGTATTTTACTTCATTAATTTATTTAGTTATTTATGATTATGAAGTATTATGGACTGATTTCTAGATTTCTATGCTAGGGTTTAGACTTGTATTCACGTTATAAACATGTTTCCCTTAGCTAATTAATTGTTTAATACCCTAACTACTATGTTCGAAAATAGCTAGTAGGCCCTAGAATTGATTTGGGCTAATTGGGTGATTAGTTATGATATTATTTTTGATTTGGGGTTAATTATGTAGTGTATTGATGTGCACGTCATTAGAAATATTAATTGACCCATTTGAATTGATTTGCAAAATGTTAATAAGCTAATTTAAGTGATTTATGAACTCTACACTTATTATTAAAGGGATTAGAGACCCTATAGGCATTAATTAGTATTTATTAAACGGTTTCATGATTTTATAAATGAAGTATATATTTTACAAAATGGATACGAGATTTTATAAAATAGTAAAAGGGCGAATGCTTGGTTTTTAATGAAGTGATTAAGTATTTAAAGGCTATAAAGTGATTATAAGCCGGTATGATATTTATAAAATGATTTATTATTTTATAAAATGATATAAAGAGATGTTTCATTCTAATCAAAAGAAGTACTAAAATAAGTAATATTTGGTAGAGTTATAGTTGAATTTTCTATTGGATATACATGTGTGTGTACATGCATAAGCAGGTATATATGTACCTGTATTTGGAGTTAAGAAACGATAGAAACAACTCTAGTGTTATAACTAGAGTTTTGATGAGAGATGTGTTTATAAGAGGTGAATATTCATGTAATGGATTGTATATGCATATGGATGTGTCAGTATGTATATATGGTCACGTTCTGTGTGATCTCATGTAACCATAGCGACCATCGGGTGCGCTAAGTTGTGCGGAAAAGTACTGGGTCGAGTAATCACCCCGGTGAAGCTTGAATGTATTCATGTTGTGTGTATGCGTGATTAATTATATGTGTGTGTTTATACGTGCACAAATGAGTGTATCGATACACGTATAGGCTATGCACAAGGTTGGGTATGTCAATTTGGCATGGTAGAGTCACTAAAATAGCTCATAGAACTCTACTCAGCAAAGAGTGGATTTTGGTATCGAAACCCGTTTTCAATAAATTATGGAATTCACTTCCAAAATGTTAATAAATGAACTCCGATAAATGTCCTACGGGATGGAGGTAGGCTCTAGCAGCAAGGTGACTCATCGGGCAAACCGACGAAGAAAACGGCGTGCGAATTAGAACCCGTCCGAGGAACTACTCCCTGCCAGGCTCACTGCCTAGAAATTATTAGTTAAATCGAAGTCCATCTCAACCCTGGTTTAGTCGACTATATGGCCCTTCAGTCAGCTGACCTACTATGTGTAGTGCAATCTTCAAAATGCGATAACTTTCGCATGCGAAGTCGGATTGACGTGAGGTTTCGACCATTGTTCACCATTTTTAAGGGCAACAAGCTATGAAGTTTTTTGAGTTTTGGAGTACTTTTAATTTTGGACCCGTGTGGGACCCACCCCGGCACGTATTACAAAACCATTGATTTTGAGGTAGACCAAGAGGGTATGGGTATATCTGAGGAGTACTATGACATTGAGGTCATGCGTTCCATTTGGAATGCGATTTTGGTTACTGTGGGGTTTTGTTAGAATTTTCCAGTGTGTTTTCTGGCCATGGCGATTGGAGCCATGCATCGCGATTCCATATGTTATATATGGTGTGAGTATGTACTCTAAGGTTTAGACCTTAGATTAATATACGATTTGTTGGTGTTGAATTTTTATGACATACCAAGAGTATGGACTTATGTGATCTACCCAAGGTACAGACTTATGTGACCTACCCAGGTATCGACCATGTTGTGGTGTACCTAGAGTGTCGTCGATGGCCATGACACACTCGACATGATCTTAGAGCGACCGTGAATAACTTCATCCCATTGTGATGCTTGGATGTTTTTGGGTCCTATATTTGTAACCTTACGAACATTTGGTCCTAGCAGCAGTGACCATGCGCATTGTAGCATGCCTATTTGGTATTAGTAGTAGTGACCATATGCATTGCGGCGTAGTTGTTTGGTCTTAGCAGTAGTGACCATATGCATTGTGGTGTATCTATTTGATCTTAGTAGTAGCAACCGTACGCATTAAGGTGTATCATATCAATCTTAGCAGTAGTAATCATTTTTTTGGATCACGGTTTGATCTATTATATTTGTAATATATTATTAGTTGTTTTGGGCTAGCGTAGTGCAATAAAAGATATTATGCTAACTTATTATTATAGAAGAAGAGCAGGTTAATGTATGATCCCCTACTTTTGAGATGGATTTTGTATACTTGTTTATAGGCAGTCTGCATTTTTCCTGAGCCACGTTTGTGGAGTGGGCTGGTCATGATTTAGTAGTTCCTCTTTATTTGTATATAGTTTTAATATACAGTTTTTTGAGATAGTTCCCCTCACACCAGAGTTTATGTATGACTTGAGTTTTTATCTTTGTTTTCTTATGCGATGACAACTCTTGGGTACTCGATTGAGTAGTTTGGGAGTCGGGTACTTTTGAGGATATGCTAGTGGAGTGCACAGCTGGAGATTTTGCAGATGTGGCATCAATGTTTCTGAGATATATACACCTGTTATTTTATTGCACATGACAGACCTGTTATTTATATACGAGGCCGTTGTATCAGATATTTATTCAGAACTCTGTGTTTATTTTAGAGTTAATGTATTCGGACTATTTTGTATTAATTTATTTGTCAATTACTTCCACTAGTGTGGTCTCTTATATATTGATATTTTATTCAGTCCATGTATATTCAGTATGTTATATGTTGTCATTCCATTGTGAGATCATATCGATGTACTGGTTTAATATTTTGTTCTAATTTTACCCCAACGATTTGTCTTTTGTGGTATTCAATAGTCATGCGATAATGTAAGGTGTATAACGAAGGGCGGATTGTTACAAAACCCATCCGTGTTTATTTGCAGTGTGATCTTACAAGATACCTTTATTTACGAGTGGTTTTATAAGTATAAAAATCCATGTGATTAAATTTCTCATGCTGGTTTAGCAGACTGATCCGTGTGTTATTTTCTTATAATGCTCGGGTCTGCCCCGTGTATATTTTCTGATTCCGTTGATGTTCATTATAGCTCTTGGGGAGGAGCTGGATGTTTAACTACTATGACATTCTTATTTCCATTGCATTAATTTATGTATATATTTACCCGAAATTATAAGGACACGCTGTTATAACTATCCAGACTGATGATGGGTTAGTTCACTCTGATTGTTGTATGTATAATGAAATGTTCTTTTGTAAATGACTTTTGGTATATTATATGTTATCATTCCGTTTTGAGATTCTGATGTTTTTAATTCTCCTTTTCTTTTTCTTTTTTCTTTTCTTCTTTTCTTTTACCCTAACAATCGGTTTTTCCGACACTTGGTTGCTCGGCATGTGAATAATATGGACGTATTACTATCGACATCTAAGGGTCCAAAAGAGCTGTTGTTACATAACTGTTCAGGCTGATGATAGTACTTTGATTTTAGTAACTCTGAAATTTCTGTATTTGATGTAACTCTGAAATTTCTGTTAACTAGCCTTTTAACCAAACAGAAATCAATAGGAGTTAGAACGTCAATGCAAAGATGGAAGGACCTAAAACTTAGCAAAGATACTTAGAAGGACAAGAGGAAAGGCTCAAGACAGTATAAACCAAAAATAATCTAAGACCTTAACTCGGTCCAAGTTAACCTCCTTAAGTTGTACTGAGTTTAAATGCATTATCGTGGCATCTTTATGCTTTTGCCAAGTGATCCCCTAGTCTTTCTATGCATATTTATGAAGTTTCATGGAGCCCTAGTAAACCTATCATCAAGAATGAAGATGTGTCGGTCCAAACGGCATGATAATCCAAGTCATGGAAGAACAACAGTCAAAACTCATTAACAATCTGCCAAATTACATAAGGATGTCTAGACAAGAAGTTTCAGCCAAAGATTGGCTAAGGGTTAAACTCGACACTGAGTTAAGGCCTTAACTTGGTACCAAGTTCAGTTGTTAACCCGGTTCATCTTGTTATTTTTTGTGTTATCCTGGACTAGTCTCTGGACTTCTCTGGTAGCAGGCTTCTAATCCAATATGACTGCTACCTTATAAGTGTAAACCATGGTGCAACCAAGCAAGGATCTGGATTCTACTATCACTATGCGGGATTTTCATCTATTCTTTAACTCTTTCCTCTACACCATAGTCACCAAGGTAGCTACACCAGACAATTCTAGGACTTAGCATCAGTCAAACCCCTGTACTCTAATTCTTTATCAATTACCTTATAATCTCATTTGAACAAAATCAAACCAATAATCAAATCTATGAAGTGGACGTAGGCATAGTTAACAACCGAACCACTATAAAAATCCCCGTATCTCATTTACTTTTCTACCATTTTCTATTATATTTGCTTTGTTCTAACAAGGCTGGTGCTTTCACATCATAGTCTATGGTGTTTATCCATTTTTAGGTTCATATTTTGGTGCTTTCACTGAGAACAAAGAAGCCAGGTTTTGATCAAGCTAACTACTTTGGATTGGACAGATCTAGAGGTTAGGTTAGGAAAGTTTGCTTGAAGAAGGTGAGAGATTTTCTATTCTAATGGATCCTAAGAGGAAGATAACATCCGGAGAATCTGTTGGGACAACACTTGGTGTTGATGAAACCAATCTCCAGCGGACAGAAGTGAACAACACTAACAATCATCGAACAGAGATTAATGTTGGAAACCTAGCACTAGGCGCTTCCGCTCAATAGGAAGTTGTAAGCATAGAAGAGCTTAACCAGATGATTGGTCAACTTAACCAGAAGATGAATGATAGTCAAAAAGCTCTTATGAAAAAGATTGATGCTTTGCTAGTGCTACGACCACCAACTGCACCAAGGATTGGGAAGGAAACTGCAGAGACTATGGAATAGGAGAATTCCTCCATCTTAGGCTTGAATGTGGGGGATGGCAAGCAAAAGTGAAAGGAGATAGTTGGTGTAGCGACTAGAATTAATTGAAGAAGTACCACTACTTCTAGTAGAAGACCTGCTACAAACCCCAACTTTGGAGTAAGGGCTTCATGAGGGAATATTGCAATGCTTCTCTCCAATTCGAATATAGCATGCAACTTGATGCTAAATGAATGGAACTGAATACTAACATAAGCATGAAAAATGTCAGAAAGGAAGTTCAAACTACTGCTATAAAGCATACCTATGCCAATGGAATTCTATAGGAGTGATTCTCTTGGAGAATGAAGAACCTAGACTTCAATTGGCAAACCAAAGCCATTTATAGAGGCAAAAGCTTGGCGTAGTCTTGGACAATCGACCTGTGGACTACAGGACCGAGGAGGCATTCATTACGAACATGGTTAAACACTTGATGGAAGAAAGCAAGGGCAGGAAGGATGACGATTGGGATTCTACACCAAGCCAAACTCCACAAACTAAAAACATTTAGGGGAAGAGTACCCTTAGAAGTTTGTAATGCCCACTATGTCATTTTACAACGGGACGATGGACCCCAAATAGCACTTGTATAAGTATATGTGGCATATGGATGGAGCTAGGGCAACGGATGTTGTCCACTATAGATGTTTCTCTATCTTCGTAGAAAGTGTTGCTTCTATGTAGTTTACCAGACTCCCACGAAGATCCATTTCTACCTTTGATGAGTTGGCAAGGAATTATTGGAGCAGTTCAGATTTCATGCGGCATAGCCAAAAGATGCGATGTCTCTATTTGGCATTTTCCAGGGACCAAATGAGTCACTAAAAACCTCTATGAACTAGTCTAATAATGTGTTTACTGAAATGAGCGATCCTAACGAAGATATGGTATCATGGCTTTAGTCCAAACTATCCATCCAACAATAGACTATGGCAGAGGGATTAAGATGAAACAACTAACCACCATGAAGGAGTTTAATCGAAAGGCGAGTTAGTATCTGAGATTGGAAGAGGCAGATGCATTGGAGGGCAAGACCGACAATGTGCAACTTAAGGAGATAGTTCAGAGCAATGTAGCGGTCGACTAGGATGGAAACAATTCTGGAGCTGTGACAGGAAATGCAGGGAAAGATGGAAATTAGAAAAGGTAAAACCAAAACACTAGTAGGCGTGATGGGAATGGAAAGCGAATCGAGAACCTGAAACCTGAGGAGTACGCTCCGTTAAATGACAGCTTAGAGAACATCTACCTTCCAACTCAAGGAATTGAGCGATACAACAAGCCTCCTAGGGAGGAAGAATCTGAACGAAAAAAGCAATCAGGAAAGTTCTATCGCTTCTATGAGACTAATGAGCACAACACAAATGAGTGTCAACATTTAAAGGACTTAATCGAGGAACCAATAAGAAATAATAGGCTCTAACAGTACATGAAGAAACCACAAAATTCTAACAAAACCACTAGACCCCAAGTTTGGAACAATCAAGGAAATCAGGCTAGGTCTAGTAGAGAAGGATATTATTGGACTAACCAGAGACTCGTCATAAATACTATTTTTGGAGGACCTCACCCAACAGAGAAGAGTTGGGACAAAATGGAGCGATACACGAGTTCACTAAAGCACGCCCTGAAAGAAGATTTTTTGCAACTGAGGATGGCGCTCTGGTCAAGCAACAAAGAACACTCAATGATGAAAAATTGTTCCGGGATCGAGACACTGAAGGAGTAAAAGCACCGACTCTCGACCCGATAGTACTACAGTCGGAATTGGACTGGCACTTGAACGCCAAGTCCTAGTTGATAGTGGACGTTCTATTAACGTCTTGTTTTGACATATGTTCGATCGGATAAAGATCGGTATGAAGGTTGTATCCGCTTACCAAATGAAAATCCAAGGCTTTACGAGAAAAGCAAGATAGCCAATCAGAATGATTGACTTGCATGTGGAGATCGAAGAAGGAGAACAAAGGGTAGTCCTTGTCCAAACCTTCGTAATCATGGATGAAATGTTAGCTTATAATTCTTTTTTAGGTGGAATGGCTCTTACTAATTTCAGAACCGCTTTGGCTCTCTGGTGCCTAACCATGAAATTTTGGATGGAGAATAGGGTTGGAGTTGTAAATGGAGATCAAAGCGTTGCTAGGGAATGTTCGATGTGCAGGTAAATGTGCATACTTTTACCACCATATTTAATCTATTTAAATTAAATAAATGATCATACTGAGTATTTTAACTTGTTTAAACCAAAATTCAAATTATTTCAACTTGTCACATATTCATCTTCATCCAAGGCAAAATGGTCATTTTTGTGCATATACTAATTTTCTAAAATTTAATTAAAAATTTCAACATTATCTTATAGGAATTTAAATTCAAATACAAGTGCTTCATGAATATATATATATATATATATATGCATGCACGAGAGTGAATACAAATGAATGGAGATAGAAATAATTCATTTCATGGATCATGGAGGACCCCACCTACCCACATACTTCATGTACAAATTAGAGGCTGATGGACATGCTAATGGAGTTTAAAACTCCATGCATATGTAAATGATGATTATTTGATGTTAATGATTACTTGGCCTCTATACTTTCTAAGAGGGTATTTTGTGCATTCCAAAAAAGTGTATTAGGGTTTCATACGTATATAAATATTATTATTCTTCATGTAACATCTCTTCCTCTTAGTTAGTTTTAGTTTAGGAACAAAAATAAATAAAGATCTTCTCTTTTCTTTTTCATGGCTACTTAGCCATTTTTTATTTCATGTACTTTTTCTTTTTATGCAATGTTAGTTAATGTTATTTTACATTTACATGCTCTCTTTCTTATTTATTAGTAGCTTAGTTTACTTTTCATGCAAGTAGATTAGTGTTCATTTCTTTTTTAGTTAGCTCTTCCATTACTTTGCTTTCATCTTTTTTTTTGTGTTTTATGTTGCATGCTACTTGTGTTGATATGATAATACAAATGAGAGGCTAATCCCTTCCATTTAGGGGCAATGAAACCTCTAAACATGTAGCTTCAATGTTTTGATAATTATTGCTCTCTTTTTGTGCTTAATGAGAATGCATGAAGTGGTTAAACTTGTTGTTTTTTCATTGAATTTGATAGCCTATGTTGTTGACACCAAATAGGTTATGCTTAAACAATCGCAAAACACAAATTGCCTCTTCATCTAAATTTGATTATGGCAAAGAAGTGATTGTTGAAATTAAAATTTGATGGCCTATATTTCTAATTAATAGTTAATAGGCCATGCTTAAAATAGATTTTGCTTTCAACTTTATTGTCATATTTCACGAGATTTAAAAGTGTATTAGTAGTTGTATTATAGTTTGATGGTTTGTATTGAGCTAATTAATAGCACAAATTGTCATACTTATGATAAACACAACAATTAATTTCACTAATGACCAAAAGAGAGATCATAATTTCATATATAGTTGAACTATATGATCTAGAGAGTGGAATTATCCCTAAATTGTCATTTATTCTCATAGTTTTCATTCACCTTTGTAGTTGTTAGTTTTTGCAATTTTTAGCAGTTAGCTTAAACATCTCAAATCTTGGTTAATTTGATTGAATAGAGATTTAAAATCAACAATTCCCTCCGGATTGACCTGTACTCGCCACGTATTAACTTTTATATGTCGTGCGCTTGCGGTAATTTTAATTTCAAAATTCATTTGGCTATTTTCTAAGCCAATAGACATTTAGCCGTCCGAACAAGTTTTTGGTGCCGTTACCGAGGAATTGCTTTGATTTTTGACTTCTATTTTTCGAATCATTTTTGTTTGATTTATGTGTGTTTTAATTTCTACGGAGCTGCCAGGAATCATCAAAGAATTGAAAAGACGAATCAAAGGACATAAACTCCAGATGGGTCAGAATTGTTTGTTTGGATGAATTGTTTTTATGGTTGATAGGTATATTTTGGTTGTTCAAACTAAAAGTTTTGGGATTGCATCCATATATCTGTTTATTCTTTTGGGTCTCGATATATCCTACGAGGGGTTGCTTATCTTTTGAACTAATCAATATTCATGTATATTCGTAGATCTGGTGACCCGAGTATCTTGATTCGTTCTTGTATCCATTATTGATATTCTGATTTGGTAAGCCAAATGCAGAATAAATATTCAGTTTGATTTGGTGATTCTTCTCTCGATCTTTCTATATTCTTTGTTGTCTCCCTACTTTAAAATTTCGAGGACGAAATTTCCTAAGGAGGGAATCTGTAACATTCCCGAATTTTAAACAAATTTAATTTGACAATTTATTTAATTTTGAAAATTAAAATTGTGAATTTAATTATGAATTAATTAGAAAAATCTAGAATAAATAAATTTTGGATTATAAGTAGACTTTAATTTGAAATTTAATAATAAGTATTTACAAGAAGATTTAAAATGCTTAAAGTTAAATATCTTTGAATTATTTTAATAATTGGATTGTAAGTAATTAAAAATTATTACTTAATTTCAAAAGAATTAATTTATGAAATTAATTAAAGGTAAATTTATTAGAGTGATAAATTAGAGGTTTATTTATGTATAACTTTATTTTAAATAAAATTTTCTTTTGAAAGATTATGCAAGTATAATTTATATGTATATATATATACACACACACACACACAATATCTAAGTTTAACAAAAAGGTTTAATATTGTTTCTTTTAATAAAAAAATAATAATATACACATTTGAATAAAGGTTTGTGAATGTATTTAAAACATTAAAACGTTAAAACATAATAATTCATCTTGAATAGGATTTGATAATTTGATTTCAAATCATGTGTTATTAAATTGTAAATAAAATATGTGTTTTATAAAAAAAAGATTGAAAATAAAAACTTGAAACCTAGATCCAAAATTAGAAGGTGTATATGTATGCAAAAGAATTAATACAAAGTTTAAAATATTTATATATATCTTCTAAAATGATAAATAATAAAACATGAACATGATTTGTAAAAATAAAATGAAGCAAGGATTTAAAACTAAATTTTTAAAATTTATTGAACAAAGGACATTTTGCCACAATGTAACGATCCGCCTTTCATTCCATAGAAAGACGCATCATTAAGAAGAAAAGAAAGGAATAGAAAAGAGAAAAGATAGAAAAGAAAGAAACGAACAACATCAGAATCTCACAGCGGAACGAATAAATTATATTATAGCACATAAAACATTACATAGTATCATATACATCAGAGTTTTACAGTTATTACAACACAAACTAGACAGTTATAAACATTTGTCTAGCAATTACAATTCAAGTACATCAGAGAAAACAGATACAACTCAAACACAGCGGAATCACTATATATATCTACACGCTGAAGCCTCCTGCTCCATATCTCCTCCAGAACTCGTCAAAGAAATCCTGAATCACTTGACTACTCATACATAAACTCCGGGTGCCCACTATTTTCCCACACGGACAGTCTAGAGTTGGGTTTTTCAAATAGTAGATATAGACATCGATTCGGTAGCTTTAGCTTTCTCTTTGGTATTCTTTGGAGATCTTGGATATTGGAGTCTTCAGATTCATGGACGAGTCTTGGTTATCTTGATGCATCGGGATGGTGATTCGAGCTATTTCTGGATTAGTGTTTTGGAGTTAGAGTTACTATTGCTGTTTTGGAGTTTTTGTTTTTCCGCTGCTATATCATATTGTTTTTTTTCCGCTGTAGCATTTGTTATCTTGTATCTCTGATATTGATTCATATTGTATCATTGTTGTATCGAATGTTGTATATCAATGATATTCATTTCTTTTTTTCCGCTGTATTGTTATACTTAATTGTGTTATAAGCTCCGGCGAAGCAGATTCGACGTTTGGATCTGCGGCATTTGAATACGAGTGTCGTATTCGGTGTCGATTTTGAAGGCCGAATCGGGGCCGTCACATTGTAGCAACCCAACTTTCTAACACCAGAAAATCGCATCACTAATGAAGAAAGAAAGGGATAGAAGAAGAAAAGAAAGAGAAAGAAGAAACACAACAACAACAGATAACTCACAGCGGAACGAATGAAATATAATATATCACATAAAATATTACATAGTATCATATTACATCAGAGTACACAACTTATACAACACATATTAGACAGTTATAAACATCTGTCTAACTGTACAACTCAAGTACACAAGATACAGATACCACACAAACACAGCGGAACCATAATATATCTACACGTGGAAGCCTCCTGCTCCATATCTCCTCAAGAATTCGTCAAGCTAACCTGAATCCACTCAACCACATATCATCATCAATAATATACTGACATACTCTACATCATAACTTCTTCTATCTACAGACTGATCTACTTGCATACAAACACTACATTGCCTGAGTGTATCACACTGACCAACTTCTTCTACTACGCCAAACAATCTCAAACAACCACTCCACTTCATTCACAGTTCATTGAACAGCCTCTAACCAGCGGCAACTCCACAATAACCAACTCACATCTTCAACCTCAAATTGCACTTCCAACTAGCTGCCACAGTTTACTTGTACTTCACATCTTCAATTTACTTCACATCTCATGCTCATCCCCCTGCTCCCACAGACCATCTACACAACAGTCTGCCAATCACCATATCAGTACCTCCATATGCCTGAACACATCCACCCAGCTCCAGTCAACCATCAATAACCACCGAGTTCATCACGACCTCTGAACCATCAACAATACAATTCAACTCCGCCACTTCACCCGAAGCCTACATCACCACCGCGACCCCAAATTGCAACCTCGACTTCACCCGGAATCGCGACCTTCGAAACCTATGCAATCGCCTCAAACTCATGAACCACCTCCAACTCCCAAACCCACGCACCACCTCACCAATCGTCTACACCATAAACCCGAACCACAACTTCGGCCAAGCGAACTCCATCACATCCCAAATCGCAAAAGCCCACAATCGAACCACCTCCACCACTGCTGCTTTGCTTCACCGCCATCGACTTCAAAATCGACCATCCTCAACATCAACCGCCACCAAATCGATTCGAATAACTATAGGAGTCTAAGCAGTTGTGAAAAATAATAATAATTGAGAATATACGAAGTGATTTATGAAACAAGAAAGCGATTTCTGGGAAAGTGATTGAGGAATGTGGTTGTGATGTTTTATTGATAATTAGTGAATTTGATTTGGCTATGCTGTTATCTTGGGTTTAAGCGGGTCGAGCATCAGTGTGGTCTAAGAAAAAAAAATTTAGGATTGCTTTTAAATCTCCTTCTCTCTTACTTTGAGTTTTCTTGTATATTGCTTTGAGTTTTTTTTAATCTCTTGCTTAGAAATTTATTATTTGCTTTGAGTTGTAAATATTTTCTTTTAACTTCCTTATCTCACTTCCAAAAAAAAGAGTTTGTTTTGGTTTTCATTCGTTTTTCCAAACTTTGTTTTTCCTTTGTTTTAATTTTTATTCTGTTATATTCATTTTGTTTTTTTTTTCTAAAAAAAAATTACATCTTTAGTTTTGTTTGTTTTGATTTCATTTGTTTTTATTTTCTTTTGTTTTAGCTACTTCTTTCATATTTTTTAAATATATATATATATCTTGTTTTAATTTTCAAGTTGTCAAAGCAGATTGAAAGAGTTGCTTGCTTCGCTAGTTTGCCAAAAAATAACTACTTGCATGCTTATAAAAATTTGTTGCTTTTAACCCCTACCTGTTGTTTTTATTTATCTTGCATTGCTGTTTGCTTGCATTTAAAATAATTTTTTCAAAAATCAAAAACAAAAATTTCATTCGTAGTTGCATTGTTAATAACTGCTTTGCATTTCATCCTAGAATTTTTATTAATAATAACTATTTTGATAACACTTAATTGTATTTTAACAATTTGTCTTCTTTGAACAATTTAATTTCTTGATGTATAGGCTTTGGCAGAGCAATTATCATTTACAAATATTACGGTGATTCATAAATATTATAGTGGTTGTTCATATGAAGGTACTTAAACCTTCGGCTGTATTGCTATGGTGATTCGTGGTGCACCGATAAATCATGTCTGTTACTTGGTTGAGAACTATCTTGTTGATTTAAGATAAAGTGTAATTATACAATTTTTGGTTAACTTAGGATAAATCATTTGTAATTAAAATCTTGCATTCATTTAGTTGCATTAGTTCGTGCATATTTTAAAAAAAACAAAAAAAAAATTCAAAATCCAAAAATAAAAAAAATGTAAATATTCCTTAACTTTGTTTTTAAATCCTTTCTTTTGAATTTTTTAATCAAAAAAAATTACTTAGTTTTTTTTTAGAAAATCAACAATTCAAAAAATATTATAAAACCTTTTTGAAAACCAAAAAAAATTGCAGGAGCAAAATACAAAACAGAAATCAATTTTCCATTTTGAAAAATAAATTCTATTTGTAAATATTTTCCTTTATAAAAAAACCCTAAAAACATTCTTAAAAATGTCCGAATTTCCCTACTTACATGAATTTTACGATAGTTGTGAAAATCAGTATGATCCATATAATTTCATACAAAATTCTTATGGATATTTCAACAACAGCCATTGTATAAACAATTCGAATTTTAAACAAGAAAGTTTTCAAAACAATGAGCAACCCACAAACCTCGAAAATAGCGTTGAAATGATATCATCTTTACTTGAACTCTCTACACAACAAAATCAAATGATAAATTAATTTTCTAATTCATATTTATGCAATAACTCGAATCAAAATTTTTAAAATAATCAAGATTTCAATTCACTTCAAAATTCAAATGAATTTGATTATAACTCATGCCAATACAACTTCGAACTCCAAAGTGAATTTCAAAATGGAAATGCGAATCACTTTTCAAATAATTTTGGCGATAGGAATGACTACAATCCAAGTGAAAAAATTTCTTCACAAAACGCCCAAATCAAAATTCTCAAGTTAATAATTGTAAATTGGATTTTGTTGAACAAATGAACGAAATTTTCGATGATCACACGGATTTGTTGATTGAAACATACAAAAAATTACATGAACAACAAAACCAAATCCCAATGTGTGACGAGTCAAACAATAATCCATCTTTTACCCAAATCAACGATTTTCAAATAACAACTTTTGAAATTGAAAATAACAATCTTAATGAAGTTGTTGGAAATGCGGTAACTGAGTTGGATTTCAATTCCTTCAAGGGTGTGAAACCAAATTTAAAATTTGATCTTTCATTTTTTCGATTACGAAAAGTTGAATACAACAACTTTGGATATTGAATTTGAGATATGCAATGAAGTTGTTGATAAATCCAATAAAAGAAGACAAATTTAACGAACATGATTTCTTTGGACTTTTCGAAAATGAGTTGTTAAATTCTCAAGGGGAGGAGTTAAATCACCATTTGGATTTTGAATTCAATAATTCTGAAGAAGTTTTCAATGATAAGTTTGAATTTCAATTTGGTAAGAATAAACTTCACTTCAACCAATTTTTCTATCAACCCTGAAAATTATCGAAAAGATAACAACTCGTACGATTTTTAATAAAATGATATTTGTAACAACCCGGATTTTTGAGATTACCGTTAGTATTAAATTATAATGCAAATAATAATTTAATATTGTGATTATGAATGAATTGGAGGAATGAAATGTGAGTTAATATTGTTTATTTTATATAAACAATGTTTTGATGAATAAAACTTGGGTTTTTAATTTATGCGAGTTAATTTATCTCATAAGATGTTATTTCAACATATTGATGGTTCGAATTAATATAAATGAGTGAAAATAAGTATAGAATATTTTATTTGTGAAAGTGGGTTGAAGATAAATGATGTTAGTTATTTATAGAGTCAAAATGGGAAGTATTGAGATTTTATTCCAATAATAGCCTTTTATAGTGAATAAAAAGGGCAATTGAGAAAAAAATGAAATTGGAAGTGTATTAATGATTAAAAATAGTGTTGTAATATTTTAAAAAGTGTTAAAACATTTAATACACTTATTTGAGTTAAGAAATAATTTTTATTTGACTAAGATTGTTTAAAATTGTGGGTTTTTTTTCTAAAAATAACAATATTGTCAAATATTGTGTAAATTAGTAGTTTAATGGGAAACTAATATTTTTAAGTGTAAAAAAATATATTATGGTGTTAATCATGTTCACCTTGTTAAAATATGAAGAATGCATTTTGTCTCATGTAAAAAGAAGTTAATAGAGAAAGTTATGTTAAAAATAGTATAAAACCAATGCATGTTGGCCTAAATAATTTTCTAAGTATGAGAATGGACTAACTGGGTATAATAAACATCCAATAACCCAAATTCTATATTTTATAATGAAGTACGTTCCTTTTCTCCAAAAACTCATTACAGTAAAACCTAAATCAGAAAAGAAAAAGCTTCAAGGTACAGAAAAAATGGCTATCTTCTTCAAAATTTAATCTTCCAAGCTCAATCTTTGCAAATTTAAAAGCCTAATTCAAGTTAGAATCATAAAAGAAGGTAATCTCCAACCTATTCTATCTTAGAATCCATCTAAAACCCTAGAATTGTTTACTGTAAATTTTGTTTTGATCAGTTTCTTCTTGGCATGTATTGTTTTTTTCTATTTTCAGATGTTTAGGGCTCCAATCTTATGCTAAAGGCTCAACCTTGCTTGCAAATCCTTACTTATTCACTGAAAATCAATTGGTAAGTGTAAAAACTTACAAATGCTAGCCAAAATCAAAGTTTTGAGTTGAATTTTCGTATTAATAAGGTTACGTTTCGTCTTTGTTATTTTCTGTTGCCACATTGTTTTGGCCATAACTTCTTTAATTTTTATCCAAATTTCATAATTTTGGATGTTCTGGAAAGCACGGACAATGGGCTACAGGTTTTATGTTTTGATTTTTCTAAAATTTTGAAGTCTGCTTGATCAAAATCGTGCTTGTTTGTTGCTGTCCCGAGAGCAAATAACATCAACAACAATCACAAGTCTGAGAAATTATTTTTGCCATAACTCATTCGTTTCTTAACCGATTTTGATAATTTCGGATGTTCTGGAAAGTTCAAATCATGTGCTACAACTTTCATGCATTGATTGTTCTGTATTTTTGTGGTTAGCGATGTCAAAATCGAATTTTTATTCTGTTATCCCGAGAGCAAAACCAATATTTGCTCTGTCCTTGAGGCTGAAACGAAATTGGCCATAACTTTTTCGTTTCTTAACCGATTTTGATAATATCGAATGTTCCGGAAAGCTTAAATCATGTGCTACAACTTTCTCGCCTTGATTTTTTTGTAATTTTGTGGTTAGCTATGTCAAAATCGAATTTTTATTCTGTTATCCCTAGAGAAAAACCAATATTTGCTTTGTCCTTGAAGCTGAAACGAAATTCGCCATAACTTTTTGATTTTTTAACCAATTTTGATAATTTTAGATGTTCCGAAAATAATAAATCATGTGTTACAAATTTTATATTTGAATTTTCTGTAATTTTCAGGTTTGCTAAGCCAAAATCTAATTTTTCTACTGCTAACCCGAGAGCAAAATCAATAATTGCTCGGTGTTTGTAACAGAAACGAATTTGACCATAACTTCTTCATTTCTTAACCAAATTTGATAATTTTGGATGTTTCAGAAAGCTTAGTTAATGTGCTATAAGTTTTATTAATTGTGATTTCTGAAATTTTGAAGTTTGTTTGGTCGAAATTATGGTTGTATGCTGCTGTCCTGAGAGCAAAATGACAGCAACAACAATCGTTGACCTTAGAATTGTATTAGGTCATTTTGCTCTCATTCTCTTCGGTTTTAATGATGTTTTTAAGAAATTTTCAAAGCTACGATGCATATCAGTAGGCTAGTTATATTTAGAGAATTTGAAATTCAAATTTTAAATGGAATTTGAATTGATTTTGGGTTAAATTTGAATTGAATTCGTATTGAATTCAAGTTATTGGTTTTGAGATATCCCTCTTAGTTTTCATTGTTTTCGAGCACGGTTTTCATCGAAACCAATTTGAAGTGTTATTTTGAGTTGATTTAGAAGTTACAAATTTTGGTGAAGATTATTGGTTTGGGAATTACTCTTTGAGTACATTCGACGACGAACCAATCTAGATGCATTTTGTGATGGCCGATGAAATGAGGCAATATTAATGTTAAGTTTTAATTTGTAACTATGGTTAGAAATAACCATCACGATGTTCTTTTACTTGCCTAGGAGATGAGGCAAGTTGTTATGATGGATTGATGATGATTTCGATATTTATGATGAATTTTTACTTGTCGATAAAATGAGACAAGTCTTGATGTCACTTAAAACTCGTCCAAGTAAGAGATAAGACGAGTTAGGTATCTTACACTCGCCGATGAGATGAGGCAGTGTTTATTTGATGATGTTTTACGATGGTTTCTAATGTGGCATCGACTAACGATTAGTAAACCAATAGGTAAGAATGTATGGCATGGGACGTACGTTGACGCCTATTGGGTTCCTATTTGAGAAGTTGAGACACATTCATGATGTTACTAGTGCTACAGACTGAGTACTCGATTGGAGTCATCACGATGTTCATGAAGTTATTACTCGACTCCAATCATCACGATGTTATTACTCGGGTTTTTGTGACTGGGTGTCATCAAGATGTTTTCCACTATAGTCAATCAAGATGATCACGATGTTATATGACCCCAAGTCATCACGATGAATGGTACCAAATAATGATAGTACTAGTCAAGATGTAAATGCACGCGCTGTTTTCCATGAGGTTTTAGGTGTTTCGATTTCACCATTTTGATGATGATGCTTTAGTATAGCCTTATGTAAGAAAAAGGCTTATTGACATACATGGTTTTATTTGTGATTTCGAATATGATGTTTTGGATTCTTTTCGGGCTCTATCAAGATGGATTTGAGACATTATATATATTTATACCAATGAGATGAGGTTTAAATTATGGTAATGCTTTTATGATGAGTGTTGATAATAGATTTAAGATATATTTATATTTATACCAATGATATAAGGTATAAGTGATTATGGAGGTTCCTTTATAATGAGTTTAACGATGGATTTAAGATGTATTTATATTTATACCAATGAGATGAGGTATAATAATTAAGAAGTTTCTATTAGATGAGTTTTATTTATGATGGATTCTTGAAGTTTTAATTATATTATGAAGATTTACTTTATGGTCCATATCCTCACCCATTTCATTCGGTTATATATATAATTAGATAAACCATGTCTATATAATATTCCTCTATACAATCATGATGAACAATTGATGTATCACTCTAGAGATAACTTGATGACCTATATCATTCCATTGGTAACGATGGAATGGTTTTCCCCTTATCTCTTATCATCACCTTTACTAATGATAAGTTCTAGCTAGCATGACCCGTGTGTTTTCACTCGGGTCAGACCGAGTTGTTTCAGGTATCATCTATTGGGCTTAGCTTAAAGTTGATGTTGGATATCAGTTCTTCTTTCTCTTGAGTAGTTTATTTCTTCCGCATACTCTGATGTTTTTACATTTGAGTCGATGTATATGGTGTGGTCGTGTACCACCATTATTGTATTCATATTGTATTGTACTGAACGTGTATCAGTGTATATGTATATATATGATGTTGGTTACTGTTCTGTGATGTGATTTACATTCAGTTATTGTATTTTGTTCTGATAGATCCGTTAGCCACCTATAGTTTTGGATTAAGCATTTACTGGGTATGTCGATCCACTTGAATTGAAAAATTGTAAGGCATTTATCGACATATTCAATGGATGTTTAAGGCAAAATTATAGATGGTCTCCCTTAACTAGCCCTATTCTCCGCTTTAGTAGACGGAATTACTTGTTAATTCTCTTTGCTAAGGTGGGTCTTGGGGTAGGGCGTTACAGCTTGGTATCAGAGCCGTGGTCAGAGCAAAGTAGAATAAACACATAACAGTATGTATATCATGATACATCGAAGTACAATACGGGTGAATCATTGTCCTTTATTCAAGTTTGTTTCTGAATCCAGCCTTGATTCTTTTTTGAGTTTTGGGATTGTTAAGATGGAATATGTCTAGGAATATAGATTTGTATTCCGTAGTATAGAGTTTGATGTCATCTTATCTTATATAAAATCTTATTTGGGATTATTAGATTCCTATTTTTGTCAATACGAGTGAGTTTGTATCGATGGAGCTGATTGATTTCTTTGGGCATTCTTGTTGCATTCCTTTGAGAGTTGTGAATCCTATTAAAGGGATCCACAACGATTGGCTTTTTGTAAGCATTATGAGTTCTTTATTTGTTGCTGTTTTAGTGAGTATTTGTTTATTACTCATCACCTCGAGATGTATCTGATTTGAGATGGATTGACTTATTTGATGTAAAGTCTGATCCTTTTGTTGTTATAGGATCCTATATTTATTTTGGCATTCTAATTTGATTGGTTTATTATTTCTGTCACTTTGGAATGTTAATGGTGATTCCAAAGTTTTTGATTTCACTCTTGAGTATAGATATGATGATGATCTATCTCAAATTCCAGTCATAGTGACTTTGTTGAGATTTTTGAGTCCATTTGAAATTGACATCCAATTGGGCAATCGAGTGTTGAGGTAACCTTATTCCTGGCTCTTAGCTCTTCGGTTATCCTTCCATGAGGATATCCACTGAGGAATGATGTGAGTTTCTAGATTGTTCGAGTTTGATTGAGTTTATCATTCAGTTTTTGAGTTATCCTTTTTAGATACTCAATCAATGTTATCCTTTAGCATCACTCTGTTTGAAGTAGTGATTCGTGGATTGTGTGTTTCTTCTCCTTCGAGAAAAATATCTTGCTTATCCTGTATCTTGATGACTTTTGGGAGTGGCTCATGACATCGTAAGATTGACTAACACTCTATCTCCTTCTGTTGATTTTGAGAATTGCATATTCTAGGAATATCTCGATGCATTCTCTTAATGTTCTTGGGTTTGAGTTTTGAAGCTATATAAATATGTGTATTAAAGAGAAATTTGAGCTTTGAGATATTAAAAGAAAAATCAGAGAATATTTTGAGAATATATTTACATTAATATTATTTCTTTTATAGAGATAATTTGAGAGTATTGGGTTATCCATCAAGTAGTTAAGAGTTCTGGTCGATACGCCTGATCAATGTTATCGATAGGAATCTCCTAAATGCTATGATGAGGCAATCAGACACGATGGTTTGTGTTTAAAAATTGAGATTTTGAAAATAATATTTTGAGATTAAATATTAAATTTATTTCAAATGGTAATTGCAGCCATTAATTTTAGAGACGAGTTGTAGAGTGGCGAGGCAGTTTTGATCGTTCGATCAACTCTGTAGCCAATAGATATATTTATTTATTAGAGATTAAATAGTGAGGCAATTCCACTTATTTATTTTTAAATTATAAAGATGAGAATATAAATGAGATTACTTTTGTGTTGTGCTTTATTGGAAGTATATTTTGAGATTTTAGAATCTATATTGTATACATTGGATGTTTTAAGAGAAGAGTTATAAGAGAATTTGAAGATTGTTTTTAAACTACTTTAGTGGTTTAATAAAAAGAGTAAAGATAATTTAAACCCTTAATTTATTTTGAGGAATATTATTACGGATTTACAATTTCTTTGGAAATTAATTTTGAAGTAAGAGAATATATTTGGACTTTTACTTTGAGTTTTAAATAACTTACTAAGTAGTATAGTAAAAAGTTTGAATATTTTCAAATGTTGAAAATTGAGATTTGAAATTTGAAAGATGTTAAGATTTAAAAATTCTAAATATCATGGATCAAAAGTTAATTCGAGTCTATATCCTTGTTCTTGAGTATATTCTATCTTCGAGCTATTATTAACGACGTGCATTTTTCATGGTCGTTCGAGTGCGTGGCCTTTGAGAAGCCATCTTGTGATTTATCAATCTTGTTTATAGTGTTTATCTTCTTGTGAGGATGTTCTTTCCGTATTATTATGCGGAAAATCTTGTTGATGATCTTCTTTATTGTTTAGAGTTTGTGTTTGAGTGAGTTTGATCCCAACTCTATTCATGGAGTTTTGTGCAATCAATCATTTTCGATTGATTATTTGTTGAGCATCTTATTGAGTTTTGATTCAAGATGGGAGATCTTCAAAATTCTTTCGAGATGCTTGGAAAATTCGATGGTTTGCTAATCATTATATTAGCATACGATAGGCCCTTAAATTAACCAAGTGAGTTTTTTCTTGTTTCTTTCTACCATTCTATATTGAGAGTATGAATGGTTTGGAATTCGAGCTTGTCTTTATCCTTCGATCATTGTATCTTTAGTGTTGTTTACAGCCTTTTCCTCTAGAAATTGCGAGGACGCAATTTTGTTAAGGAGGGGAGTCTGTAACAACCCGGATTTTGGAGATTACCGTTAGTATTAAATTATAATGCAAATAATAATTTAATATTGTGATTATGAATGAATTGGAGGAATCAAATGTGAGTTAATATTGTTTATTTTATATAAACAATGTTTTGATGAATAAAACTTGGGTTTTTAATTTATGCGAGTTAATTTATCTCATAAGATGTTATTTCAACATATTGATGGTTCGAATAAATATAAATGAGTGAAAATAAGTATAGAACATTTTATTTATGAAAGTGGGTTGAAGATAAATGATGTTAGTTATTTATAGAGTCAAAATGGGAAGTATTGAGATTTTATTCCAATAATAGCCTTTTATAGTGAAAAAAAAGGGCAAATAAGAAAAAAATAAAATTTTGGAAGTGTATTAATGATTAAAAATAGTGTTGTAATATTTTAAAAAGTGTTAAAACATTTAATACACTTATTTGAGTTAAGAAATAATTTTTATTTGACTCAGATTGTTTAAAATTGTGGTTTTTTTTCTAAAAATAACAATATTGTCAAATATTGTGTAAATTAGTAGTTTATTGGGAAACTAATATTTTTGTGTAAAAAATATATTATGGTGTTAATCATGTTCACCTTGTTAAAATATGAAGAATGCATTTTGTCTCATGTAAAAAGAAGATAATAGAGAAAGTTATGTTAAAAATAGTATAAAACCAATGCATATTGGCCTAAATAATTTTCTAAGTATGAGAATGGACTAACTGAGTATAATAAACATCCAACAACCCAAATTCTAGATTTTCTAATGAAGTACGTTCTTTTTCTCCAAAAACTCATTACAGTAAAACCTAAATCAGAAAAGAAAAAGCTTCAAGGTATAAAAAAATGGCTATCCTCTTCAAAATTTAATCTTCCAAGCTCAATCTTTGCAAATTTAAAAGCCTAATTCAAGTTAGAATCATAAAAGAAGGTAATCTCCAACCTATTCTATCTTAGAATCCTCTAAAACCCTAGAATTGTTTACTATAAATTTTGTTTTGATCAATTTCTTCTTGGCATGTATTGTTTTTTTCTATTTTCAGATGTTCAGGGCTTCAATCTTATGCTAAAGGCTCAACCTTGGTTGCAAATCCTTACTTATTCACTAAAAATCAATTGGTAAGTGTAAAAGCATACAAATGCTAGCCAAAATCAAAGTTTTGAGTTGAATTTTCGTACTAATAAGGTTACGTTTCGTCTTTGTTATTTTCTGTTTTCTGTTGCCACATTGTTTTAGCCATAACTTCTTTAATTTTTATCCAAATTTCATAATTTTGGATGTTCTGGAAAGAACAGACAAAGGGCTACAAGTTTTATGTTTTGATATTTCTAAAATTTTGAAGTCTGCTTGATCAAAATCGTGCTTGTTTGTTGCTGTCCCGAGAGCAAATGACATCAACAATAACCACAAGTCTGGGAAATTATTTTTGCCATAACTCATTTGTTTCTTAATCGATTTTGATAATTTCAGATGTTTCGGAAAGCTTAAATCATGTGCTACAACTTTAATGCATTGATTTTTCTGTAATTTTGTGGTTAGCGATGTGAAAATAGAATTTTTATTCTATTATCCCAAGAGCAAAACCAATATTTGCTCTGTCCTTGAAGCTGAAACGAAATTGCCATAACTTTTTTGTTTCTTAACCGATTTTGATAATATCGGATGTTCCTGAAAGCTTAAATCATGTGCTACAACTTTCATGCATTAATATTTCTGTAATTTTGTGGTTAGCTATGTCAAAATCGAATTTTTATTCTGTTATCCCTAGAGCAAAACCAATATTTGCTCTGTCCTTGAAGCTGAAACAAAATTCGCCATAACTTTTTGGTTTCTTTACCGATTTTATAGTTTTAGATGTTCCGAAAATAATAAATCATGTGTTACCACTTTTATGTTTTGAATTTTCTGTAATTTTCAGGTTTGCTAAGTCAAAATCTAATTTTTCTACTGCTAACCCGAGAGCAAAATCAATAATTGCTCGGTGTTTGAATTGGAAACGAATTTGACCATAACTTCTTCATTTCTTGACCAAATTTGATAATTTTGGATGTTTCGAAAAGCTTAGTTAATGTGCTACAAGTTTCGTTAATTGTGAATTCTGAAATTTGGAAGTTTGTTTGGTCGAAATTATGGTTGTATGCTGCTGTCCTGAGAGCAAAATGACAGCAACAACAATCGTTGACCTTAGAATTGTATTAGCTCATTTTGCTCTCATTCTCTTCGGTTTTAATGATGTTTTTGAGAAATTTTCAGAGCTATGATGCCTATAGTAGGCTAGCTATATTTGAAGAATTTGAAACTCAAATTTTAAATGGAATTTGAATTGATTTTGGGTTAAATTTGAATTGAATTCGTATTGAATTCAAGTTATTGGTTTTGAGATATCCCTCTTAGTTTTCATTGTTTTCGAGCACGATTTTCATCGAAACCAATTTGAAGTGTTATTTTGAGTTGATTTAGAAGTTACCAAATTTTGGTGAAGATTATTGGTTTGGGAATTACTCTTTGAGTACATTCGACGACGAACCAATCTAGATGCATTTTGTGATGGCCGATGAAATGAGGCAATATTAATGTTAAGTTTTAATTTGCAACTATGGTTAGAAATAACCATCACGATGTTCTTTTACTTGCCTAGGAGATGAGGCAAGTTGTTATGATGGATGGATGATGATTTCGATATTTATGATGAATTTTTACTTGTCGATAAAATGAGACAAGTCTCGATGTCACTTAAAACTCGTCCAAGTAAGAGATAAGACGAGTTAGGTATCTTACACTCGGCGATGAGATGAGGCAGTGTTTATTTGATGATGTTTTATGATGGTTTCCAATGTGGCATCGACTAACAATTAGTAAACCAATAGGTAAGAATGTATGGTATGGGACGTACGTTGACGCGTATTGGGTTCCTATTCGAGAAGTTGAGATACATTCTAGATGTTACTAGTGCTACAGACCGATTACTCGATTGGAGTCATCACGATGTTCATGAAGTTATTACTCGACTCCAATCATCACGATGTTATTACTCGGATTTTTATGACTAGGTGTCATCAAGATGTTTCCGACTATAGTCAATCAAGATGATCACGATGTTATGATGTTATGTGACCCCAAGTCATCACGATGAATGGTACCAAATAATGGCAGTACTAGTCAAGATGTAAATGCACGTGCTGTTTTCCATGAGGTTTTAGATGTTTTGATTTCACTGTTTTGATGATGATGCTTTAGTATAGCCTTATGTAAGAAAAAGGCTTATTGACATACATGGTTTTATTTGTAATTTCGAATATGATGTTTTGGATTCTTTTCGGGCTCTATCAAGATGGATTTGAGACATTATATATATTTATACCAATGAGATGAGGTTTAAATTATGGTAATGCTTTTATGATGAGTGTTGATAATAGATTTAAGATATATTTATATTTATACCAATGATATGAGGTATAAGTGATTATGGAGGTTCCTTTATAATAGTTTAATGATGGATTTAAGATGTATTTATATTTATACCGATGAGATGAGGTATAATAATTAAGAAGTTTCTATTAGATGAGTTTTATTTATGATGGATTCTTGAAGTTTTAATTATCTTGTGAAGATTTACTTTATGGTCCATATCCTCACCCATTTCATTCGGTTATATATAATTAGATAAACCATGTCAATCTAATATTCCTCTATGCAATCATGATGAACCATTGATGTATCACTCTAGAGATAACTTGATGACCTATATCATTCCATTGGTAAAGATGGAATGGTTTTTCCCTTATCTCTTATCATCATCTTTACTAATGATTAGTTCTAGCTAGCCTGACCCGTGTGTTTTCACTCGGGTCAGACCGAGTTGTTTCAGGTATCATCTATTGGGCTTAGCTTGAAGTTGATGTTGGATATCAGTTCTTCTTTCTCTTGACTAGTTTATTTATTCCGCATACTCTGATGTTTTTACATTTGAGTTGATGTATATGGTGTGGTCGTGTACCACCATTATTGTATTCATATTGTATTGTACTGAACATGTATCAGTGTATATGTATATATATGATGTTGGTCTGTGATGTGATTTACACTCAGTTATTGTATTTTGTTCTGATAGATCCGTTAGCCACCTATAGTTTTGGATTAAGCATTTACTGGGTATGTCGATCCACTTGAGTTGAAAAATTGTAAGGCATTTATCAACGTATTTATTGGATGTTTAAGACAAAATTATAGATGGTCGCCCTTAACCAGCCCTATTCTCCGCTTTAGTAGACGGAATTACTTGTTAATTCTCTTTGCTAAGGTGGGTCTTGGGGTGGGGCGTTACAATATTCGTTTTTCCAAATCCGCATTCAACTTTGAAATCTTTTACGATTTGGTTTTTCGAGCTTAAGCCGTGTCTCGCATACTTGCCAAGACAATGAATCGGTCTTTGAAAGACCGTTTCATTTACTTTTTGACGATATACTTTCTTATCTTGTGTAAATACCGTTCGTTTTCACGTAAATATAGGTCATCTTTTTATTTTTGTGTTATTTTTCTCCTTCCACTTGGGTTGACTGTAGGGACACAGTCAAAATCAAGTGTGGGGGGAGACTCGTCTTCTTTTTTATTTTTCATTTTTCTTCCCATACTCAAAAAATAATATAAATAAAAATTTCTAAATTTTTTTCTTAACCATTTTGATTTATTTTTAAAGAAACACTATAAGATATATAAATGTATGGTTCTGGTTTATTAAATTAAAGTTTTTGAAAATTTATTTGGCTTAACAAAAATAAAAATAGAGTCTGATTACAAATAAGGATAGTTTAACTAGTATATAGGAAGATTGATATGTGTTAATTATTAAATATATTCCAAACGAAAATCTTTGTTTAAAAAGTGGTAAATTTAAAGTAAAGGATATAACATTTTTATCTTCTAAGTTAAATGGTGTTAAGATGATTTTGCAAAACTCTCTCTTTTCAAAATAATAATAATAATAATAGAAATAAAGCACAAATATGTATATATATATATAAGTGAATTTTTTTTGTATATATTTATATATTTTTAACACCTAGAGTCATGTGTTCACTCGCCATGCTCTATACCCTTCTCACATAAGCCCAAAAGGCACTGCATGATCGGTATATCTCGCCTCAGTTTATCTGAGTTAGGTGTATGTATATAAAACTTCTTTTTAATAACATCTATAGTCGATAAGTGTTCACACTTGTGTTCACTCGCCACGCTCTATATTCCCCTCACATCAGACCGCAATGCAGTGCATGGGTAATATATCTGGCCTCAGTTAATCTGAGTTAGGCATATGTAAATATTGTTAATATCAATAAAATTTTCAAAAGAAAAATTTGGAGAGAGTAAGCAAATGAAATCCATGCACTATTTTAACTTGTTTGATTTAACCTGTTATTGAAAAGAAGTAAAAATACCACTTTGATAAACTTTGATAATCATCTAAGGATCCATTTTATAGTTATGCTATGTTATCAACCGAAACAACGAGTTAAACTATAGTCTATTTGTTCTGATAACTTGATTTTTGTTAGAAATTTTTACGAGTAAATGACTTAAATTTTCAATAGCCAAAGCTTATATTTAACTCATTCGTGTCAATTTAAAAGTAAATCCTAAATTTGTAAATATTTTCAAAATTTTGCATTCATCTCTTTGTAAATAAATCTTGCATTTTGTAAATATTTTGATCTTGCATTTGGATTTTGTGGGTAGTATCCGCTGAAAACTCTCAAGAAACAACAATCGTCCTATCAGGGACACCCAGAGATTTAACGGCTTGTTCCATACGCTCAATGCATTCGTGCTCCCTACGAAAACGGATTTATCTTAGTTTTTCTTTATTCGAGGACGAATAAAAAGATAAGTGTGGGGGTATTTGATGTGCACGTAAATGTGCATATTTTTACCACCATATTTAATCTATTTAAATTAAATAAACGATCATATTGGGTATTTTAACTTGTTTAAACCAAAATTCAAATTATTTCACTTCGTCTTCATCCAGTGGCAAAACCGTCATCTTTGTGCATATATGAATATTTTAAAATTTAATTGAAATTTTCTATATTATTTTGTAGGAATTTAAATTCAAATACAAGTGGCTTCATGAATATATATGCATGCACAAGAGTGAATACAAAGGAATGGAGATGGAAATAATTCATTTTATGGATCATGGAGAATCCCACCTACCCATATACCTTTATGTACAAATTAAAGGCTAATGCACGTGCTAATAAAGTTTAAAGCTTCATGCACATCAAAATGATGATTATTTGATGCTAATGATTACTTGGCCTCCACACTTCCTAAGAGGGTAATTTGGGATTCCCTAAAAAAGTGTATTAGAGTTTTATACATGTATAAATACCACTTATGCTTCATGTAACCTCTCTTCCTCTTAGTTAGTTTTAGTTTAGGAACAAAAATAAACAAAGCTCTTCTCTTTTCTTTCATGGCTACTTAGCCAATTTTTATTTCATGTAATTTTTATTTTTATGTAATGTTAGCTAATGTTCTTTTACATTTACATGTTCTCTTGCTTATTCTGTTAGTAGCTTAGTTTACTTTTCATGCAAATAGATTAATGCTCATTTCTTTTTACTTAGCCCTTCCTTTACTTTTCTTTCATCTTCTTCTTTTTTTGTTTCATGTTGCATGTTACTTGTGTTGATATGATAACACAAATAATAGGCTAATCCCTTCAATTTAGGGGTAATGAAGCCTCTAATCATGTAGCTTCAATATTTTGATAATTATTGCTCTCTTTTTGTGCTTAATGAGAATGCAAAAAGTGGTTTAACTTGTTGTTTTTTCTTTGAATTTGATAGCCTATGCTTAAACAGTCACAAAACACAAATTGCCTCTTCATCTAAATATGATTATAGCAAAGAAATGATTGTTGAAATTAAAATTTTATGACCTATATTTCTAATTAATAGTTAATAGACCATGCTTAAAATAGATTTTTCTTTCAACTTTCTTGTCATATTTCGTGAGATTTAAAAGTGTATTAGTGATTGTGTTATAGTTTAATGGTTTATATTTGGCTAATTAATAGCACACATATGCCATACTTATGATAAACACAACAATTAATTTCACTAATGACCAAAAGAGGGATCATAATTTCATATTTGGTTAAACTATGTGATCTAGAGAGTGGAATTATCCCTAAATTGTCATTTATTCTCATAGTTTTCATTCACCTTTGTAGTTATTAGTTTTTGCAATTTTTATAGCTTAAATATCTCAAATCTTGGTTAATTTGATTGAATAGAGACTTAAAATCAACAATTCCCAGCAGATCGATCCGTACTCGCGACGTACTAACTTTTGTATGCCGTGCGCTTGCGGTAATTTTAATTTCAAAATTCATGCGGCTATTTTCTAAACCGATAGACATTTAGCCGTCTAAACAATGTTATGTCACTAAGTTACACGAATCAAAACAAAAGGAAAAGGGAAAGAACGTGGGGAAGTCTCTCCACATTCATGAACCGTTAGCATAGCAATTGTAGAATTGCCCCTGGCTAGGGGATCGTAGTCGTTTCGATAAGGCTTTGGACCATAGGAAGAAGAGTTCAAGGAAGGAATGGAGGACACCAGTAGATATTGTAGTGTTAGTCCCTATCGATATGGATGATCCAACTCGAGTCTTAAAAATAGGGCCACAACTTGGGATCAAAATACAACAAGAATTGATCATTTTTTTATGCCAACCTCGACATGTTCGCTTGGACGCATTCCGATATGTTAGGATATCATCGAAGATAGCGTTTCATGCACTCAATATCAATCTCATGTTCAGTCTCGTGAGTAAGAAGGGGCACATTCTGGGTCTAGAGCGATCCACTACATTGAAGGAGGAAGTGGATAAGTTGTTGGCTAATAGCTTCATCTGCGATGTGATTTATCCTGAATGGGTATCAAATCCAATTCTGGTTAAAAAGCCAAATGGGAATTTGTGAACTTGTGTTGACTACTTAGACTAAAACAAAGCTTGCCCAAAGGATAGCTTCCCACTACATAGGATTGACTAGCTCGTGGGCGGAACTTCAGGGCATGAACTACTCTCTTTCGTGGACACCTACTCAGGCTATAACTAGAATATGATGCACGAACCCGATCAGAAGAACATCAGCTTCATCACCGACCTCGGATCGTATTGTTACCGAGTAATGTCATTTGGCTTAAAGAACGTCGAGGTAACTTACCAATGTTTGGTGAACACCATCTTCAAGGATTAGATTGGACGAACAATGGATGTCTATGTAGACGACATGCTAGTCAAATCATATATGTATGGAAATTATTTGGATAACCTCTCAGAAATGTTTGTCATTCTTTGAAAGTATGGAATGATGCTTAACCCACTAAAATGCTCTTTTATTGTGGCGTCTGGAAAATTTCTAGGTTTTATTGTGAATGATGAGGGCATTGAAGCTAATCCCAAGCAAATTACTGCCTTATGGAATGTCACAAACCCTGCAACAAAAAAGGAGTTGCAGAGTTTGAATGAAAAAGTCACAACATTAAGCCAATTCATTTCCCAAGCAACAGACAAGTGTATGCCATTCTTCGACGCATTGAAGAAGGGTAAGAAAATTTTTGAATGGTAAATCAGGACTGCCAATTCACTTTTGACGAATTATTGTGACCTATAGAGATCCCACCAGTTCTATCTAAACCGGTGGACGGGGAAGATCTATTCATCTACCTAGCAGTGTCAACTCATGCTCTGAGCATGGCCCAGGTATGTAAAGAAGCTAGGATCCAACGGCCTGTTTACTACATCAGTAAGCGATTCATTGGAGCCGAGAAAAATATACAATGTTGGAAAAACTAGCATATTTCCTGCTGATCGCATCAAGAAAGCTACGACCATATTTCCAAGCTTATCCAATTGCAGCATTAGCATATCAACCCTTGAAACAGGTATTGTACCGTCCAGAGATGTCAGAGAATGACTTCTTAAATGGAATATTGAGTTGAGTCAGTACGACATCACTTATCTCCCCCGAAGGGCAATTAATGGAAAAGCATTGGTTGATTTCATCATGAAATTCACTTTTCGCGAAGAGAAGGAGATAGAAAAGATGGTATCACAACGGAAGCTTTTTGTCGATGGTGCATCAAACTAACTCTGTTCGAGAGCGGGAGTTGTGCTTGAGACTCCTGAAGGACGATCAATCTGCTATGCCTTATGACTGGAGTTCCCTGCTGCTGACAACAAGGTATAGTATGAGGCGTTGATAGTGGGATTGAAGATTGTGAAGGAACTAGGAATAAAAGATTTACATATCTAAGTAACGTACATCTAGTCGTTTTCCAGGCAAAGAGGGAATATTAAGCTAAAGGGGAAAATCTCACTCCCTACTTGTCAAAAGCATGGGAACTGCTCAACGACATTGAACATTACATGATAACCAATATTCCCAGTGAATAGAATGTGAAAGCCGATTAATTAGCCAAACTTTCTAGTTTCGGAGAGGCACACTCAATAGGATTGGTTCCAATTAAAGTGTTAACAACTCTAAGCATCGGTCAAATAGATGTAGATTGGGTTCTGGAGACCACGAAGAGGAAGAATCATGGATGATGCAAATCAAGGATTATCTGCTCAAAGGAATACTCCTTGGAAATCAGAATGAACGAATGAAGCTCTTTTGAAAGGCACCGCAGTTCGTGCTGCAAGATGGAGTTCTATACAAGAGAGGCTTCTCCACCCACCTACTAAGGTGCGTAACCAAAGACGAAGCCAAGAAGTTTCTGATGGATGTTCACAAAGGCAGTTACGGTGGTCGCACTGGGGGCACACACTTGCAAAGACGATTTTACATTAAAGATATTTCTGGCCCACAATCAACCGAGACACAACATACTAAACAAAGTGCCATGATCGGCGTCCGTTTTCAAAGATCTCGAGAATCCCATCCTCATAACTTATGCAAATAGTCAGCCCCTGGCCCGAAATCTGAGGAATCGATCTAATTGGTGTATTACCAATAGTCAAAGGAGGAGCCAAATATGTTATCATTGCAGTTGATTACTTTAGCAAGTGGGCTGAAGTGGAACCGCTCGCCACCATTACCACTAAAAGAATGATTAAATTTGTAATAAAAAACATTATTTACAGGTTTGGATTACCATAGAAAATCATCACGGATAAATCGACCTCAGTTTGATAGTGCTAAATTCAAGGGCTTCTGCAAACTTTATTAGATTGAGAAGAGTTTTTCCATGGCAGTGAACCCATAGGAAAACAGGAAAGTGAAAGCAGTGAACGAAGTCATCAAATCCACCATCAAGAAGCTACTAACGAAGCTAAAGGAAACTGGATAAATGAACTTCCATTTGCACTATGGGCTTATAGAACAAAACATAAATCTGCTACCGGACACTCATCATTTTCCTTGGCATATGGTTCAGAAGCAATGATCCTAGTGGAATTGGATGTCCCCTCTCATCATAGATGACACTTCAATTAAAATGAAAATGAACAGCTCCTACTCGAGTCACCTGACTAGATCAATGAGAAGTGGGAATAAGCAAAACTAAGGACCACTACTCACCAAAAGAGGGTAGCGAAATGCTTCAATACCGAAGTTCGCGACCGCACCTTCAAAGTAGAAAATCTCATCCTAAAATGGATCTTCTAGGGTATGGGAACACTTGACCCAAACAGAGAAGGACCCTACATTATTGGCGAGAAACTTGGAGATGGAACATTCAAGCTCATAACGGTTAATGGAATTCTGATTCCCTATGGTTGGAACAGTGACTTACCGCGACACTATTTTATTTAGTACTTATCTATGAATTTCCTATTTTTGCAAATAAGCCACTAAGGGATACTGGGGCATTGTAAATAGGCAGGATTTTCCTTTCTCTTTATTTTATCAGTAGTCATTTTGCTTCTTGAACCAAAGGAACCACGTTCATGTACGTAACTCGCTGAGTAGACGATACCAAATCGAATCAAACAGTCAGATCAATGAGGAAAATCAATCCCATCCTTCTGAGAATCGATGTTGCTTCAATGACATCGGGAAGGCCCAAATCTCATGCACATCCAAGCCGCGTCTTACTTCTTGAATCATTGGAACCTTGTCTAAGTAAGCATCCATTCTTTTGCCACTTGAATTAATGAAACTACGTTCAAGTGTGTTCCATTTCTTCTCTTTCTGGGCCGATGGAACCACGTCTAAGTAAGAATCCATTGTTTTGCTACTTGAACCGATGGAACTACGTTTGAGTGCGCTTAACTTCTTCTCCACTTGAATTGATTGAACTACGTTCAAGTGCGCTCCATGTCCTCGCTTCTTGGACCGATGGAATCGCATCCAAGTAAGCATCTATTCTATTGCTGCTTGAGCCGATGGAACTGCATTCAATTATGCTCTACTCTCTCACTTCTTAGGCCAATGGAACTGTGTCCAAAGTAAGTATCTATTCCTTTGCTGCTTGAACCAATGGAGTTGCATTCAAACATGCTTCGAATCATCAATGTTACCCCAATAACATCGTCAATTTGTCAAAATCTACTAAGTATTGACGTTGCTTCGGTAACATCGAAAAATTCATCAGTTGCAGGATTGGTAGAAGTCAATCCTTACCTCATAAAACTCAACATCGCCCAAATATCGATAACGTGGAAAGAAAATCTAAGGTACTGAGCTGTCTGTAGGTCTTTAGAGATGGAAACTAGTATGCAGATAAAACCTTAATACCGAGCTTGGAGAGAATCAACCGCAATGAAAGTACATAGTGCTTAGAATCGAGCATTTAATTTAGAAGTTACCAGAGATAGGAGCTGCAATATATCTTGGATAGGGGAAACCAGAGAGCCGCCTAGAGCATCCGATTTCATACCAAGTGTTCAGTGTAACTAGACCCATGGACTAAGGGGCACATAAACACTAACACTTCATTAGGATAAAAATCACTTCATGCTTCTGTTATGTCGAACAGAGAATTTTGATAGTCATAGCGGAGATAAGTAAAGTAGTACATAGAACAAATGCAAGTTACACTGCTTACACCATTTACATGCATGGAATTGTAGTAAATAAACACATCACATCTGATAGTATAGTAGTATATAATATGGAAATTGTGAGACATCAATCTTATTATGTACATACTCAGTGGTATACAAACAGGCACATTACAAAGAATATAAAGTATACAAAATAGATTACATTGGAAATGATGAACTTTTCATTACTTATATCACTTCACGTACAATATCAAATAACGAGGGTTGTACTTGCGCAGTATCAATTTGTTCGGACATCAAAAGGAAAAAGTACAGATGTTACTAATGCTACAACAAAAGGAAAAACAATGCTGAGTACAGACTCTGAACTTGTACATACTCTAACACCATAATAACATATAAAAAGACAACGAGTACCCTGCTCCACCGGTGCTCGAGCTCATCCTGAATTCTTTCTACCTTTCGCTCCATATTTACTGCCTTTGTCTAGGTGAATCGGGAGTTTCTACTATCCTTGTCTGTCTTTCCTCTTATAAGGGAGCGAACCCCTCTAACCCTCTAGTAGCCGTACTACCTTTCTTAGACACCTTCAAGATAATGGCAGTAGGAGTCATGTACTTCTGCTCTTCCTTCTCCTTCTTTGCCTGCAGTCCCTTCTTTTCCTCCTCCTATCTCTCTGCTTTGATCATCCTTTTTGTTGTCCCCAACTCTCTAGTAACCATCACCTCTTTATCCACAAGACGTTGAGACATCCTCTAAGTTTTATAGCACCTCTATCTGTTCGGTATAGGGCCCAGGCCTAAAGCTAGAGACAAGAACTATGCTAGAAGGTGCTGTAGAGACAGTGGTGGAAGCAATGAAAATAGAAGGAGGTCCTAAACCCTTTAATGTAAGAGGAGGAAGAGGAGGTTGGCTGACCTATAAGTTGGGAAAGAGAGGTGCACAGTTTAAAAAGGATTCCAGAGTAAATCGAAGCATCTAAAGCACCAGAGAGATGAGAGAAATACCCGAGCCAGGGGTTTGGTCAAGAACTTCAATCTCGAAGGCTTTACTGCCAGTCCCCATCTCTGAAGGTCGTACTATATCTAGAAAAGGGCATAGCTCACCCAAGGCTATGAAAGTTGCATGGACATGAGCGGCTTCATAAATAATAGCCACGGATATGGGAATGGTCATCGATTGCTCTTGAGAAAGTAAGAATAAGTGTTTGATGTTGATCCGAATTGCATAGGTTAGCCAAAGCTTTGGCCTGCAATATCGGCAGCTTCCTTTTCCTTCTCTTCTCTAAGGATTTCTCTTTCGGCGTCCAGGAAGTCTATGCCCTCAAGGCTGAGGCAAGCAGCCTTTAGTTCCTCCTTAGAGTGCATATCCTTAGCCTCCTCAAACCTGATCAATACTTCCTCCCATACCATGGCAAGAGTCCAGGGATAGTTATTACCAAGTTATTTCAAGCTGTGCTGGCACAAAAATAAAGCACAATGGCGTCTATTTGGCTTATCGCATCGTCTTATTCCGATCACAACTCTACAAGCTCTTACTAGGTGCTTAGATGCTTGATATCCTCAGCCAGTTTACCGGATGTAGCCTCTTCCTTCTCTTTCACTGGTAATTCATCCTCCTCATAAAGAAGAGTGAGCTTAATAACATGCTCAGTAATGATAGCAACATGACCAGCGATAGTTCGGTTCTAAGATTTGATGGTGATTTCTGCTTCGGTAAGCCGCTCTTTCAATTTTCTGGATTTCATACGAGAATCCTTGATTGATCCATTATCATGATAATGGCTCTACCATGAGCCTGGTTTTCCTCAATCAATAACTTATCGTTGGCAGCCTTTCCTTTTAGGGTGGTGTCCCTTTCAGTCTTCAACTAGACTATCTCATCATCAAGATCTTTGATCGCCTAAGCATGGTCTTCCCTTTCAACCACAAACGAGAGGATCTCTTGATAGTTAATGCATTTTACGTTCAAAAGGGCCTTCACTAAATGTTGCATATCACACACGACTTCCAAGTCCTCACTAACTATTTCTAGATTGCTGAGAAAAGTAGCCTTATTAAGGGGCTATATTTTCTTATCAAACTTGAATCTCTTCAGGAATAGATTTGGAAAGGTAGCTTGAAGCATGGGTGGACTCGGTGGAAGCAAGAACTTCTTGGTTCGTCTGGAAGAAGTAGGGGCCATAGCAACGGTCGTCGCTTGAGAAGATGGAATTTTTGGTATTTCAATAGTCCAAGCATTAGTGCGGGGAGGAGTAGTCGATAGTGAAGGACCATGGCGATTGTGAAAGTTACTCTGGTGCTTGTGTATTTCGTTGGGGCCCTATACTCGTCATCCCATTTTCTCTTCTCTCCCCTCTCGCTCCGGGTGGCGAGCCTCATCCTCCTTTCTTTTTCCTTCTCTCCTAGTCCGTTTCACGAGGAGGGTGGTAAGCTAGACCATAAGTTTTGCCTTTACGGGAGCTGTTGTCTTGGCATAATTGATGGTATAACTCACATCCCATGGCACCTGAAATGAAAACAAGAATGAAGTTAATACTCGAACTTAGGAATTTAACACGATCCAGAGATGTGCGTATGTGACCCTAAAGTGAAGTATGTAGTGCCAATGACCCCCTATATACTCTATCAAACATATCGATAGGGTTTAAGAGTCAGAGTCTTTTTACCATTGCTAACAAATGCGCTTGAGGAAATGTTTGTTTCCGAGCTAATCTCAACTATCATTTCTCTAAGGGAGACATCCCTGTGTTCATCTACGTAAATGAAGACATCACCCATGAAGTTGGAAGTAGATATATCTCCAACGGGGATCCTGGTAGCTTGACCTTCGATAGACTATAGAGTCTAGATAGCAGGTAGTTCTTGAGGAGGAGAAATCGATAGTTCGACGCTTAATACCTTGGTGGTTTACAAGTCTGAGGATGGCAGCTTGTGAAGATCAGGGCTCATCTCCGACAACTTGCTGAAAGATTCATCTCTCTCTTTGGTGATATGAAAGTCGCTATCATCATGGTCCGAACACTCTTCCTTAACCACAAGATATTTCTTGCCTCTCCTTTAAACCTTTCAACTTCTTCCTCAGGGCTTGAAGACATCCTATGGTTCTCATCCCTATCCCTCATAATTCCCTCTCCGGAGGGTAAGTCTATATCAGCTCTAGGAATCTCAATGGGCTGCACTTTCTCTGACGGGCCAATCTCTTGTTCTTGAACCTCTTCGACCGAGTCACAAGCATAGGCTAAGGAACGAGTATGTATCTTAGGGCCACTTGATGTTAACAGATCGTCATCTACAGCAAATCTATCAGGATGAAGTAAGTCGAACTGTCACAGGTTCACATTTGTCAAAAAAAACTTCACAGTGGCCCGAAAGCTCTCATAGCCTTAAGAGTTTCAATCATTGCTTTGAGCTTGTCGTTACTTTCCCACCTCAAGATGACTGTAATAAGACATATGATAGGTTATGAAACTGTAATATCACTTGGAATGGCAAGAACTAAAGAATAAGGACTTACTTTTAGGTATCCAAAAGTGATTGAAGCGCTCTAAACGTCAGACGAAAAAGAACTCATTCTTGGAGGTTGAACATTTGTTGTAAAGACATTTTACCAACTTACATCCCCTCTAAACTTCAATAATTTTAAAGGATGGGCAGTCCTATCTCCTTTTGATGTGTAGGAGATATACGAGTTCATTTAGCCTTAGGGGTGCCCAAGCCTATTCTTGAATAGGATGTACAGGAAACTTAAGAGCGTGTAACCATTGGGATGAATTTGAAACGGTGCCAATCCTAAATCTTAAAGCACCACGGACAGAACCGATTGAATGGTGGCATGGCACCACTCAAGCACATGTATCGGTTACAAGCAGTAAAGCCTTCGGGAAGATTATGTGCAAATTTGGCTCGAGTTGGCAGACAAACATCACCCTGGTTATACCATGCTACACGCATATATTTCCAAGCATTTTAGCTGTCAAGATTGAAGGAATTTTCTCCAAAGGGTTGATTAGAATTCGTAGCCTAGGAGGCTACTGGTCAAGTACAGGTGTTATCAGAACTAGTGGGCCATAGAAATCAAAGGTCGCTGGTTGGTCTGGCCTCATCGAAATGCATAAGGAGATTGGGGTAGTTGTTGACTCAACCTCTGAACATATGGATGCTCCATTAATGGATTTACGATGTGCCGACTGGCCCATCACTCTAGACAATAAAAGTCATTGATCATGGTTGGGTATTTTTTTATTTCTAATAGGAATTCCCATGTGATTAACACTTGAAATGCAAAAGAAGTCAGCATGTGCTAACCAATCAAATTCCAAGTGTTGACTGAGGCAGATGCAATGTGTTATCAATATGGGATGAGTCCGGTGTCCCAAACACCATGAATGGACCATCCTGTATAGATAGCTCGCTCGTATCGAAAAGTATGATTTGTATCGTCCTTTGAACTTCTTCTTCTATACTTACCCGTTATCGATCGACGATCAATAGTGGATTCGTTGTACGGAGTGATACAAAAAGTTCTTTCTATTTAGGAATACTGGATAAGTAGAAATATAAAGCAATGGAGTCTTCCGATGCATCCAAATCTAAAGCAAAATGTCGTATCGAAATTAATTCGATGATCTAGCTTTAGTCAAATCAGTGGATAGAGATCGCCAAAATTAGGTTGCATGGTTATCTCTCAAGTTGAACATATCCAAAGTTGGCGCAAACCCTAACTACAGCGTTAACACAATACGTTTGGGTTTAACCATCTTAACCTCAAAATGGAATCTACCAAAGCAAAATTGTCGTCTCCATCATCGCCAAAACTTTAGTTCATCACTACCGACCTTCAATCCAGGCAAGGAATTGACTTATTCTAGGGTTTTTTTCAATCGAGTCTGGGTTTACAAATGATGGATATGGTAGCGACGGCTTATTCAAGTGACGGCGAGTATCACGTGGAGGTAGTGAAGCTTGCTGGCGGTGTCGAAAGTTAAATAGTGGCAAGGTTGGAGCTTAATTGGCATGTCTACTGCTAGAGACTCGGTTGAAGGCTTATGAACTCGGGTTGAAAAAATGCAAGTGAGGAATAGTCGGGTTAAAATGGTATAAGTAGGAGAATTCCACTCAAAATTTGCTAAAGTCCTTAACTCAGGACGGGTTAAGGATAAAGTCAGAACCTAGTTTACAGACTTGACTCGGATTATCTCCAACTCACTAGAATGGACCAACATGCCGACTTAAAGCCTCGCATAAATTTCAGAGCTAAGATTGTGTCATCATGCAAAGAATAAAAATCCAAATCAAAATTAGAGCAAATAGCAAACCGAAAGTTAGCCAATTGAAATCCACATCTCAAGACGGGATCAAGAAATTACCTCAAACTCATAAGATAGCAGTTCAAGACTTATTTTGTTCCAGAGCACACTTTATTTCCAAGGAAAGCGTACTTTGGGTGGAAAATGTTAACTGAGCATTTAACCAAGCAGAATTCAATAGAAGTTAGAACGTCGATGCGAAGATGAAACGACTTGAAACTTGGCAAAGATACTTAGAAGAACAAGAGGAAAGGATCACAAAAAGTATAATCCCAAAATAAGCTAAGCCCTTAACTCGGATTGAGCTAATCACCTTAAGCCGGTACTGAGTTTAAATGCCTTATTATGGCATCTTCATACTTTGCCAAGTGATCCCCTAGTCTTCCTATGCATATTTATGAAGTTTCATAGAGTCCTAGCAAACTTATCATCAAGAATGAAGATGTGATGGTTCAAACGGCAGGATAATCCAAGTCATTGGAGAAAGACAGTTAGAACTCCCCAACAATATACCAAATTATATGGAGACATCGAAACTAACAAAGGATTACAAGACCAAAAGTTTCAGCCAAAGATTGGCAAAGGGTTAAACTCAGCGCCAAGTTAAGGCCTTTACTCGGTAGCGAATTTACCTGTTAACTCGGGTCATTTTGATACCTTTTAATATTATCTTCGACTGGTCTATGGACTTCTGTGGTAGTGGGTTTCTAATCCAATATGATTTCTACCTCTATAAATACAAACCATGAAGCAACCAAGAAAGGATCTGGATTATGTTATCACTACGCGGGACCTCCATCTATTATTCAACTCTTTCCTCTACACCATAGTCACCAAGGCAACTACTCTTGCAAATTTTAGGAATTAGAATCAGTCTAAACTCTGTATTTGTGACTAATTCTTTCTCATTCACCTTGTGCTCTCATTCAAACAAGATCAAACTAATAATCAAAGCTATGAAGTGCACGTAAGCTTAGTTAACGGCCAAACCACTAAAAAAAGCCTATGTCTCATTTACCTTTTTGTTATTTTCTATTATATTTTCTCTATTCTAATAGGGCTGGTGCTTTCACATCATACTCCAGGTTGTTGACCCATTTTTGGGTTAACAACTGTCCAGGCTGATGATAGTACTTAGGTTTTGGTAACTCTAAAATTACTGTATTCGAAGTTAAACTTTGTATTGTTCTTATGATATTATGTATTATTGTTCCGTTGTGAGATTCTGATGTTGTATTCATTCTTTCTTGTTCTATTCTTCGTTTCTTTTTATTTTACCCTATCTTTCTATCTTTCCAACACTTGGGTGTTTGGAAAACGAAAACCATAGATGTAATTAATATCAACATTCAAGGGTCGAAAAGTCGGGTCGTTACATTTGGTATCAGAGCACAAGGTTGAGCGAACACCATGGCTTTGGTTAGGTCTGGATCATTAGAGATAGGGTAAGCAACACCCTAGAATGAGTCAAGTGTATTATACACATGAAAATGTATTTATATTTTGAAAACTAGACTTTTAAACCATTCACCAGGAATATCTCCTTCATTGAAGTAACTCTATCCTTTAGTTTCCTAAAATTGTTTTGCATTGATAAGGTAGTAAGAACTATAGATACTAGAGCTTCTAATGCTGAGGGAAATGTATAGAAGAAGTGATGCAGGTTCAACCACGGAATGACTTTGCTTCGATATGGCATGAGTTTAAGGTATTGGGTAGAAAGAGGTTCAACGACAAGGAGACTATCATCGATGTGCAGGCTTGGATTGGTTTGTGCGACATGTTATGTAAGGATATGATGGATCATATCCAGGGAGTATTTAAGGATATAATAAGTATGTCTTTTTAGTTCGACGGCTCGACTTCGAAGCTGTCTATATCAACACTAATCAGGAATAAAAAGCGAAAGTTTTAGTCATCAAAGAATAGGTCCAACCTCATTTTATACAAGTTTGGGAAGGAGGGCCACTTTTCAAGTAGGTGTAGGTCAAGTAAAGGAAGGCAAGTAGCTGGATTGCAGATAGTGAAAGCATCTATCGCGAAGGAACTAAAGCTTGATGCATAGTTTGCATTGAGGAATTGCTACAGTTGTCATCAGCATGGTTATTTTATTAGAGATTGCCCTATGCTCAAGAAAGGAGAACAGCCTTGTATCTTTGCTATTTCTATAGCTGAGATGGGAAAGCAGATTCTATAGGGTATACTATCTATTTATAGTTTACCTATTCGTGTTTATTTGACTTTAGTGCTTCCCATAGTTTAAATATCATGCAAACTTGATTGTTTAGTCATGCTCGGCATGTTACAAACATGGACTATAATGTGTTGGTTATTGATTTATGTTAACCCAATTTATGAGCAGCTTTACCTTTCTACATCATGTGTTGGGTAGACATTATGTGTGGGTACATTGAAACGAGTACCTTATGAATTAGTTTCACGATATGACTATAAGGTGTTCAGTGATAATGTTGGGATATAAGCTAAATTTAGTAAAAGATGTATACCGTAATCTAAAGGAAAGATAGAATATTTTAGAAATAAATATTTATGAAAACCTTTATGTAAGAATGCTATTTTATAAGTATGGTTTATAAAATCTGGTCAATGAACAAAAAGGATTCAAATAGGGAATTCAACCACTTAAATTCCAATGTCTTTGAAAATGTTTTCCAAGTTTTTGGCGAAAATAATATAGTATTTTTGAAAGTAAATATTTTGGAATTGGTTTAGATCATGATACTTAGTATTATTATACGAAGTATTTGATACCTCTTTGAAATGATTTTGGTTAAGTACCAAAAGTATGGTTTGGATGTATTGGACTCACTTTTGTAAAATAATTTCGGTGATGACTAAAGCATCATCGACGTTCATTTTCGGGTTTCTAAGTGGGGAATGCAGTAGAGTTGTTTTGATAAAACAAATTTTGATTTAAACCCCGAAAGTATGATTTGATATACAAAAGTTATATGTACATATTATTTCATAATTATTTGAAATGAAAATGGTGTTTAGTTTTAAAGTATTTTTGCTAAGTTATTTTATGGAGGAAATTATGGTGTGCACATCATGATATGATATGTTACTGGTAGTTTTCATTTGCTAAAAGAAAATAGCATTTTCAGTGTTTTTGGACAATCGAAAAACTTTTGAATTGTTATAGAACTAGGGGTTAAGTGATTTTGGAAATATAAAGTTGAGTTTATATAACACTTGGATTTGAAAAGGATAGTAACTTAATACAAGTTCAAATTGTTTATCATCGTTGTTAAGTAAGATGAATTTGATGTTTAGTATATACTTTTAGGATGTAACAGAGTATTATACGAGTATGAACTTAAACTATAAATAGGTTTTATGAACTTAAGGTAGGTTTTTATGAAATGATTCAAAATTGGTTTTAGTATTGAATGACGTACTATTTGTATAAATGCATGTGATTAAAAAGGAACTGGTATTGTAACAACCCTGGTATTGGTGATTACCTGTAAATATTAAATTATAACGGTAGTTATAATTTAATATTGTGAATTAAAAATAAATTGGAGATTTAAATTGTTTATGTAACGACCTGTAAAATTCGATAATTAAATTTATTAATTTAAGAAGATTTTGGTAACTTAATGTTGAAGAAAATAAAAATTTAGTGAATTATTAATGGAAATAATAACTTGGATAAGATTGGTAAGTTAATTTTTAATAACTTGAATGTAACTGTATAAATGTAAGTTAATTGTTAATAACCTGGATGTATTTCCAACAAGTGAAACAATGTAAATGTAAATTTTATTCTTATTGTAATAAAAGAATGTTGCCAAGATGTAATGATTAATTTGATTTAAAATCTTAATTAATGTGTGCATTAGTTTATAATAGGATATAAAAGGTAAATTAATAATTTAAAACGTTGGCTTACTAATAAAATAATGTATAAGGAATGGAAGTGGAATAAATTAGTTATGAACTAATGGTAGCACTTATTGTAAGCTAATAAATAATTAATTCAATGCAAACCTAATTGATTGAAACAACTATTTGGGGGTGTAATTGATTATAAATAGGTATATTTGGTAATAAATGAAATAATACAGGGTTAATGACAATTAATTAAAATTTGTGTTATATATGGAATTTTAACCTGTGTTGGTAAGTAATAACTTATAAAAGTAAGTAAAGGTTACTTTACTGATAATTAATATAATAACGGAAAGGTGAATGTAAATTGAATAGAAGCGTAAGTTTATTTATAAGGCAGTAATTGATGTAATAAAAGTTGGAAACCAAGTAAATAAATTTATTGAGGACATTTAATAGTAATTGATGTATATATTTGGCAATTAAATCAAATCGATTTATAGAAATCAATTTTAATTAATTGGAAGGAAATCTATAATAAATGAATTTATTTGTAAGAGAATGAAATTAGTTTTTATATTAATTGGAAATTGGAATAAGAGTGTAATTGTTAATGTAATAAGAGTAAGCCAATAATAATTCTTCCCATAAATTGATAATTGATTCAATAATGTAATACTATCTAGAATAGGGCAATTTGTTCAATTTAAAAGAATGGAAATGAAGACTTACCAATTTAATGGGGTTTGAACTATAATAATTGGATTTAATGGCGAATAAATGAAATTTAAATTTCTAAATATTACGATAATTGTAATGAAGATGGAATGTTAGAATGTTAATGTATAGGCCTTGAATCCAAGGTAAATTTCATCCATCGACAATAATGAATGGAATAATTATTAATTCATTTAATTAAATGGAATTTTGGGAATTATATTTATAAAGCCTGAATTTAATGAATTGAGGTTAATACAGGAATTGATGAATTTATCAACTCTAAATTGACACATAAATTTGTTTAAATTAGTGTAAATGATTAAAAAAAATTAAAGGGGTAAATATTGTCGATTATAGAAGTGAAATTAAAAATTGGATTTAATTGATTGATTTTTTAATTTATTTAATTAATATAAAAAATAGCCATTTTGGCCACTGACTCGGATTTCGACGAAACTAGTTTCATCGGATCCGTAATGGTGAATTATTGTAGGATTTCAACTTTCACAGCGATCAGGCTTGTCGTTTGATCGTACGGACTTGAAACGCCTTGAAATAAATGAAATTGAAATCAATTAAAATCAATTTGAAAAATATTGATTTTAGCATAACTTCTTCATGCAATTTGGACCTGAAATCTTTTCCAATGAATTTAAAATATTTAAAAACATCTATTTTGATATACGGGTTGACCCAGTTTCGTTCCGGAGTCAGAACGGGCTTTTCGGGCCACTTTATCATTTAACGCGTATACCAATCTGATCCATCTATTCTTTTCAACATTGTCTATAAATACCTAGTTATAAATCCTAACCTACCTCTACTTCTCATTTGTATGTGCATACAATCCCTCTTCGTCTCCTCCTCAATGGCAGACAATAAAATTCCAGATCCAATTGAAATTCCAAATCAAATTCCAATCAAAAATTTCAAACTCCTCAGAAAAATTTGAAAAATATATATATCAAAGATTTCATCGATATGAATCTACGCGTAGCTTCTGTTTTTGTAATTGGTGCTCGAATCAACGACAAATCTCGGTCAAAGTTCACAAATCGCGAGACCCTAAGTGCGATTTGGGCGTTTTCGATTTAGGCATAAATCGAGAGATTGCTTTCTGGGTTTTGGAGAGGGAGGCTTGTGGAGTCGTTTGATGGTGGTCGAAGGTTGCGTAGAGGGATGTGGCAACGGAATTTGGCAAATTAGGGTTCGGCAGACCCAAATTGGAAGTGGCGGCGGGTTGCACCGGAGGGGTCAGGGCTGTGACGACGTGTAGAGGGAGGCTTGGCAGGGTGGTTGGTGGTGGCGCCGTGACCTATGGGCGCGCGTAGGGGGCGCAGCTGCGTGGTCAACGAAGGCTTTGCGCGTGCATGATGGATTGAAGCCGAGTTTCCTGTTGTGTGCGTATTTTTCATTGAGAAGTGATGAAGTGACGTGGATGATGGTTGTTTTTTTATTTAATTTCTTTTGTTTCCAAATGTTCTAATTCCTATAACTTTTACATACGAACTCCAATTCACGCGCGGTTTTCTCCGCTAGGTTCGTATTGGAATTCCGAACATTTTGCCACTAGTTTGGACAAATTCTAAGACCGGTCAAATTTTGGGTTTAAATTGGATTTAAATTCAATTTAAATTCAAAAGGTGAGTGTTATAACCCACTCACAACTTCTAGAATTTCTTATGTTTGTTAAATCTAATTTTTGTTGTGATTATGCATTTATTTATGACTGTTTAGTATATTTCAACCATCATCTCAGTTAATTGCATTTATTTAATTTAAATCGCTATTTAATTTATTATTGAATATAACTGCCAGGTAATTACCTGTCAAATATTATCAGTTATATATTGATAGTTGATTGATTGTTTTGGATGATGATTATGATGGATGTATGATTTTATGATGGGTGAATGAATGTTTATTTATATCATCATAATCTGCAAGTTCTTTATTGCTTTGTCATTTATTTATTCGGGATTGCGGTTTGAAACGATATATAACCGTATTTTTATTTTAAATTACGGATTGAAATGATAAATATCAGTATCACTTGACCATAGGATAGAAAATTATATACAGACACCGTCGGTCTATATATATAAATATTTTGGAATAATTTCTATGGTTTTGGAGAGAAATATACGGTTTAATAAATAATAAATTTTGATATTATATAAATATTATTTATATATATAGTTAAATTCTTGAATTTAAGCCATGTATAAATCTGTGTAATAAAAATTAGTTTATTAATGGAGTTTGATTGTTTTATATTATATGGTTAAGTACCTGTTTAAGATATTGTATATATATAGAATTTTAATGACTTAAATAAAATTAAGTTGGAAGATAAATATGAAATTGGTTTAATTTGAATTAATTAAGAATTTTACTCGAGTAAATGTGATCTGAAATCTAAATAAAATTGAGATTTTAAAGGGTGTGATTCTTATAACTTGATTTGGTTTAAAGTGATTTAAATGAATATGAAGTTGAGATAAATGAATATGTCAAGTTAAATAAATTGAAAGAATATCCAGTTGTTTGAAGTTAAAAGTTTTACTTAAATTATATTGGATTTATTAAGTAAACGTTTCAAATCTAAATAATAGTAATTGAATTGGATATATATGGAATTATCAAAGAGCTAGTTTTGAAATGGTAGAATATGTAAAGCTTTGAAATATATAAATTGAAATGGTTTATTTGGAGGTTCAAATCGGTATTTGGAATTTATTTGTGATATTGAAGAAGCTATTTTATTTTATAAAGTAATTTAATATTTAAACCATTTAAGTATGAGAAGTTATGTTTCAAAGCTATGGGTTTCAAGGTATATAGATTTGAAAGTGCTTTGATTTTGGAAAAGGATATATTAGAAATATAAATGATATCATATTGATTTGGGTTTTAAAATAGAAATGATATTGATTTACATGGTTTTGAAATGGATAGTATATTCTGGTTTTAAAGTATAATTATTTTTAAATGACCGCGGTGTTATAATAACGTTGGTTGTTGAAGAGACCGGGATCAGAAGTTGTCATACTCTCTGCCAACTCCGAAAACCACTTTAACAACCGTGTACGCGGTGGAGATTCCATAATGAAGTAGGATGGTGGCGGCATTTCCTTTGAGGTAAATATGTGGACCTGACTCCCGTAAGTTGGCATAAGGTGGCTAAAACAGGAGCGATTGACGGGTTAAGAAGGTAGCACCTTTTATCGGACACATCCCTTCGATATTATACTTTGACTTTTGGATTTATTCGGTGGCCACTTTTGATTTCTTTGATTTGGGGGTGTGGCTCGAGGTGGGCGGTGGCTGCGGCTATGCGTTACCACTGACCCGGAAGCGTAATTGGTATATCTACCCTGGCATTTCCTAGTTGTGCCGTGTCACCTACCCTAGCGCGCCCTTATACGACTTTGTTTTGCACCATACCTATGGAGTGCCCTCTGACGACGCCCGGTACGGGGGAGATTACGGTACTGTATAGACTATGGGAATATATAAGTGTGTTAAGGGTTATATGGGTAACCCCATAACGCTATTTTTAGTATATTATACTTCACTTTAGACATTATTATAATAGCTTTAACGGATCCTTAGGGGGTGTGAATCCCGAACATCTCTTAAGTTACTACACTCATGTTTGACACTGGATAGGAGATGTCAAATCCCGTAAACATCTCTGATGCCGTTACACTCATATTTATTTCTGTTGATTTAACTCACATAAGATATTTTAGTTCTGACTCGAGTATGTTGTCTTTTTAATTTGCTCGGGTCAGCCTGAGCATTTCAGGATTCGAAGACTTTAGCTTTGGAGGACGAAGACGAAGATTTATTATTATTATTATTATTATTTATTATAGTATTCCACCACATTCATACTGTTTCCGTAGCATTAATTATTATTCTCTGGTATGTGTAACTTTGATATGTATTGTATAAGTAAAATCGAATATTTTGTAAAACAGCTTCATGAACTATATATTTGATTATTATATTTTATCGTTCCGCTACAAGATTCTGGTTTGTTTATTTCTTCCTTTTTTTCTTATTTACCCCATAACAATCCGCCCTTCTGTATGGTTTAAGTCTGACGAGTGTGGTTTATCATCGATTCAAACCGTATAAAAAGGCGGGACGTTACATCTGGTATCAGAGTTTTGGTTTAGCGATAAACCTTAGCTTTGTGGGGTCTGACTCTTTATTAGTAGGGTAGTAATACCCTATGATGAGTCGTTGAGTGTATATATATGAGAGAGCGTATTTGTTAGTGTTATAAAAAGGTTTTATATTGTGTTAATTTGTTCCGTTTTGTATTTATAAATTCTGGTTGGTGCATGGGATGCCATGACATCAATAGGGATTTCTAAACACTTAATAGGACAGACCGACACAATATTTGTTTTGAATATAGGTGAATGAAATAATTTTGCCTATTATATTTTCTATATATAAAATAATTTTTTTAAATGATATATATATATATATATATATATATATATATATATATATATTTGGTTGCAATATATTGGTTGTTAGGTAAAGAAATTTATAAATAATAGAGAAATAAAATTGAAAATAAAATAAATCAAATTGGAAATTTTAGAACTTAAGTTTTAATGTTTTGAAAATTTCTTTCATATGATTTTAGAATATAATAATAATATCTTAGAAGTATTTTCTGATATAAATATTTCAATATAATTTGAAAGAAATGTTTTAAAAGAAATTTGGTGAAGAAATAAGTTCTGTACTCGTCTCTCTATCACTGGAAAATAATTTCGGTGGCCGCGGTCGCATCATCGACATTTATTTTCAAGTTTCAAAGTAGGAAGGCCATTGTAGTAGTTTTACTATAGATTTATTTTGATAAACAAATATAAATTTTAAATTGTTTTAAATATAATGGGATATATAAATTGCAAGCATATGTTTATCTGTTATTTTAAAATGATTTTGAATAAAACCCGGCATTAATTCTTAAGTTTCCGTTAATTAATAGTTTCAATTAAGTGTAGTAAAATGGAATATAACTAATTTATAAATTGGAACCTTTAATTAAAATAAGTGATTTAATGCTAAGTTATAAATGAGATTAAAAGAAAGTGAAATTGTAATCTTATAAAACGAAAGATATAATTATTGAACCATTAATTAATTAAAAGAAATAAGATAAACTTGTATGATTTTAATTACATTCTTAAAGACATATATATAACTTACCAGAAGATGTAAAAAGTTGAAATGTTAATAAGAAAACGTAATGGATATTATACAAATAAAGCTTTTGTAATAGGAAGGTTCAATGAAATTCTTTAATAAATAAGAATTTGATATTATAGTTGTTATAAACCTAAGTATAATTGAAATACTACTAATTAAATAGAATGGAAGGCAGGTATTGTAAGTAAGAAATTTTAACTTAAGTAAATGAGTTGAAGCTGCTTCTAAATAAAATTGTAAGAAATAAATGTAAAATAAAAAGATAAATCATCATATAAAGAAAAGAAATCAAACAACTAATGTATGAAATGAAATTAATAATAAGTAAATTTGATTTGTTGGTTGGAATTATTGTTTGTTTTGGTTTATGGTTGTTTGGGTAAGGATACTTTAAAATTGTTTGGATGAATGAATAATCTATTTAGTCTCACCTAAAACTGTTGAGTGAAGGGTATACTTAGTAGTTTATTTTTCATTCCATATAATTTAAAGTTTTGAACCCAAACAATTATTTATTGGTTTGATATGAATGAATGTTTGATTTGTGTTGATTTTTATGTGATGGTTGTATGCCTTGTTGCAAGTGGTTGTTGGTTGTATTGATTTGTTTGTTTATGGGTGAAACAACTTTAATATTTTATTTATATAATTGTTAACCCTTTTAGATTATATAAGTGAAATGCAGGTTATGGAAGCAATTGCTACTGCTTTTGGTTCCATAAAATAAGCGTTAATTGCCCGACTAATAGGTACGTTTTCAGATTACGGTTTATAGCGTTATTATATTGTTTTCCCATGTTGGGATATATATTATTTTGGAAAATATATGTTGTATATTGTTATATTGATATTATATTTTCTTTCGAGCCTCTCCGTACAAAGGAGACTCTGCCGAAATTTTCCGTAAGTTTTGAACTTAGAAAAAAATTTGAAAATGTTTTTCAAACTTTACTAATTTGAGTATAAAGGGATTTAATAGTTATAAATTGATACTTTATTTAAATTATTAAATTTTGTAAATTTATTTGTGTATAAATCTAATGTTTTGAGTAAGATATATTGATTTCTTAATTCTTCTTTTCCCTTCTTTTTCCTTTTCGGGGACGAAAAGTTTGGAGTGGGGGAGAGCGTAACGACCCGTAAAATTCGGTATTAAATTTCTTAATTTAAGAAGATTTTGGTAACTTAATGTTGAAGGAAATAAGAATTTAGTGAATTATTAATGGAAATAATAACTTGGATAAGATTGGTAAGTTAATTTTTAATAACTTGAATGTAACTGTATAAATGTAAGTTAATTGTTAATAACTTGGATGTATTTTCAACAAGTGAAACAATGTAAATGTAAATTTTATTCTTATTGTTATAAAAGAATGTTACCAAGATGTAATGATTAATTTGATTTAAAATCTTAATTAATGTGTGCATTAGTTTATAATAGGATATAAAAGGTAAATTAATAATTTAAAACGTTGGCTTATCACTAAAATATTGTATAAGGAATGGAAATGGAATAAATTAGTGTATGAACTAATGGTAGCACTTGTTGTAAGCTAATAAATAATTAATTCAATGCAAACCTAATTGATTGAAACAACTATTTGGGGGTGTAATTGATTATAAATAGGAATATTTGGTAATAAATGAAATAATACAGGGTTAATGACAATTAATTAAAATTTGTGTTATATATGGAATTTTAACCTGTGTTGGTAAGTAATAACTTATAAAAGTAAGTAAAGGTTACTTTACTGATAATTAATATAATAACGGAAAGGTGAATGTAAATTGAATAGAAGCGTAAGTTTATTTATAAGGCAGTAATTGATGTAATAAAAGTTGGAAACCAAGTAAATAAATTTATTGAGGACATTTAATAGTAATTAATGTATATATTTGGCAATTAAATCAAATTGATTTATAGAAATCAATTTTAATTAATTGGAAGGAAATCTATAATAAATGAATTTATTTGTAAGAGAATGAAATTAGCTTCTATATTAATTGGAAATTGGAATAAGAGTGTAATTGTTAATGTAATAAGAGTAAGCCAATAATAATTCTTCCCATAAATTGATAATTGATTCAATAATGTAATACTATCCAGAATATGGCAATTTGTTGAATTTAAAATAATGGAAATGAAGACTTACCAATTTAATGGGGTTTGAACTATAATAATTGGATTTAATGGCGAATAAATGAAATTTAAATTTCTAAATATTACGGTAATTGTAATGAAGATGGAATGTTAGAATGTTAATGTATAGACCTTGAATCCAAGGTAAATTTCATCCCTCGACAATAATGAATGGAATTATTAATTCATTTAATTAAATGGAATTTTGGGAATTATATTTATAAAGCCTGAATTTAATGAATTAAGGTTAATACAGGAATTGATAAATTTATCAACTCTGAATTGACATATAAATTTGTTTAAATTAGTGTAAATGATTAAAAAAATTAAAGGGGTAAAAATTGTCGATTATAGAAGTGAAATTAAAAATTGGATTTAATTGATTGATTTTTTAATTTATTTAATTAATATAAAAAATAGCCATTTTGGCCACTGACTCGGATTTCGACGAAACTAGTTTCATCGGATCCGTAATGGTGAATTATTGTAGGATTTCAACTTTCGTAACGAGTGGGCTTGTCGTTTGATCGTATGGACTCGAAACGCCTTGAAATAAATGAAACTGAAATCAACTGAAATCAATTTGAAAAATATTGATTTTAGCATAACTTCTTCATACAATGCAATTTTGACCTAAAGCCTTTTCCATTGCGTTTAAAATATTTAAAAACGTCTATTTTGATATACTGGTTGACCCAGTTTCGTTCCGGAGTCAGAACGGGCTTTTCGGGCCACTTTATCGTTTGACGCCTATACCAATCTGATCCATCTATTCTTTTCAACATTGTCTATAAATACCCGGTTATAAACCCTAGCCTACCTCTATTTCTCATTTGTATGTGCATACAATCCCTCTTCACCTCCTTCTCATGGCAGACAATAAAATTCTAGATCCAATTGAAATTCCAAATTAAATTCCAATCAAAAATTTCAAATTCCTCAGAAAAATTTGAAAAATATATATATCGAAGATTTCATCGATACGAATCTACGCGTAGCTTTTGTTTTTGCAATTGGTGCTTGAATCAACTGCAAATCTCGATCAAAGTTCAGAAATTGCGAAACCCTAAGTGCGATTTGAGCATTTTCGATTTAGGCAGAAATCGAGAGATTGCTTTTCGGGTTTTGGAGAGGGAGGGATGTGGAGTCGTTTGATGGTGGTCGGAGGTTGCGTAGAGGGCTGTGGTGTTGGAATTTGGTGAATTAGGGTTCGGCAGACCCAAATTGGAAGTGGCGGTGGGTTGCACCGGAGGGGTCGGGGCTGTGACGACGTGTAGAGGGAGGCTTGGTAGGGTGGTTGGTGGTGGCGCCGTGACCTATGGGCGTGCGTAGGCGGCGCAGCTGCGTGGTCAACGAAGGCTTTGCACGTGCATGATGGGTTGAAGCCGAGTTTCCTGTTGCTTGCGTATTTTTCAGTGAGAAGTGATCAAGTGACGTGGATGATGGTAGTTTTTTTAATTTAATTTCTTTTGTGTTCAAATGTTCTAATTCCTATAACTTTTACATACGAACTCCAATTCACACGCGGTTTTCTCCGCTAGGTTCGTATTAGAATTTCAGACGTTTTGGCTCTGGTTTGGACAAATTCTGAGACTGGTCAAATTTTAGGTTTAAATTGGATTTAAATTCAATTTAAATTCAAAAGGTGGGTGTTTTAACACACTCACAACTTCTAGAATTTCTTATGTTTTTTCAATCTAATTTTTGTTGTGATTATGCTTTTATTTATGACTGTTTAGTGTATTTTAATCATCATCTCAGTTAATTGCATTTATTCAAATTAGATCGCTATTTAATTTATTATTGAATATAACTGTCAATTAATTACCTGTTAAATATTATCAGTTATATATTGATAGTTGATTGATTGTTTTGGATGATGATTGTGATGAATGTATGATTTTATGATGGGTGAATGGATGTTTATTTATATCATCATAATCTGCAAGTTCTTTATTGCTTTGTCATTTATTGATTCGGGAATGCGGTTTGAAATGATATATAACCGTATTTTTATTTTAAATTACGGATTGAAATGATAAATATCCGTATCACTTGGCCATAGGTAGAAAATTATATACAGACACCGTCGGTCTATATATATAAATATTTTGGAATAATTTCTATGGTTTTGGAGAGAAATATAAGGTTTAATAAATAATAAATTTTGATATTATATAAATATTATTTATATATATATATAGTTAAATTCTTGAATTTAAGCCATGTATAAATTTTGTGTAATAAAAATAAGTTCATTCATGGAGTTTGATTGTGTTATATTATTTGGTTAAGTACCTGTTTAAGATATTGTATATATAGAGTTTTAATGACTTAAATAAAAATTAAGTTGGAAGATAAATATGAAATTGGTTTAATTTGAATTAATTAACAGTTTTACTCGTATAAATGTGATCTGAAATCTAAATAAAATTGAGATTTTAAAGGGTATGATTCTTATAACTTGATTTGGTTTAAAGTGATTTAAATGAATATGAAGTTGAGATAAATGAATATGCCAAGTTAAATAAATTGAAAGAATATCCAGTTATTTGAAGTTAAAAGTTTTACTTACATTATATTGGATTTATTAAGTAAACATTTCATATCTAAATAATAGTAATTGAATTGGATATATATGGAATTATCAAAGAACTAGTTTTAAAATGGAGGAATATGTAAAGCTTTGAAATATATAAATTGAAATGGTTTATTTGGAGGTTCAAATCGGTATTTAGAATTTATTTGTGATATTGAAGAAGCTTTTTTATTTTATGAAGTAATTTAATATTTAAACCATTTAAGTATGAGAAGTTATGTTTCAAAGCTATGGGTTTCAAGGTATATAGATTTGAAAGTGCTTTGATTTTGGAAAAGGATATATTTGAAATATAAATGATATTATATTGATTTGGGTTTTAAAATAGAAATGATATCATATTTACATGGTTTTGAAATGGATAGTATACTCTGTTTTTAAAGTATAATTATTTTGAAATGACCGCGGTGTTATAATAACATTTGATTGTTGAAGAGACCGGGATCGGAAGTTGTCATACTCTCTGCCAACTCCGAAAACCACTTTAACAACCGTGTACGCGGTGGAGATTCCAGAATGAAGTAGGATGGTGGCGGCATTTCCTTTGAGGTAAATACGTGGACCCGACTCCCGTGAGTTGGCATAAGGTGGCTAAAACAGGAGCGATTGATGGGTTAAGAAGGTAGCACCTTTTATCGGACACGTCCCTTCGATATTATACTTTGACTTTTGGATTTATTCGGTGACCACTTTTGATTTGGGGGTGTGGCTCGAGGTGGGCGGTAGCTGCGACTATGCGTTACCACCGACCCGGAAGCGTAATTGGTATATCTACACTGGCATTGCCTAGTTGTGTCGTGTCACCTACCCTAGCACGCCTTATACGATTTTTTTTTGTACCATACCTATGGAGTGCCCTCTGACGACGCCCAGTACGGGGGAGATTACAGTACTGTTTAGACTATGGGAATGTAAAAGTGTGTTAAGGGCTATATGGGTAACCCCATAACGCTGTTTTCAGTATATTATACTTTACTTTAGACACTATTATAATAGCTTATATTACTACATAGTAGATAGTTTAACGGATCCTTAGGGGGTGTGAATCCCGAACATCTCTTAAGTTACCGCACTCACATTGTACACTGGATAGGAGATGTCAAATCCCGTAAACATCTCTGACGCCGTTACACTCATATTTATTTCTGTTGATTTAACTCACATAAGATATTTTAGTTCTAACTCGAGTGTGTTGTCTTTTCAATTCGCTCGGGTCAGCCTGAGCATTTCAAGATTCGAAGACTTTAGCTCTAGAAGGAAAAGACGAAGATTTATTATTAGTATTATTTATTATATTATTCCACCACATTCATACTGTTTCCGCTGCATTAATCATTATTCTCTGGTATGTGTAACTCTGATATGTATTGTATAAGTAAAATCGAATATTTTGTAAAACAGCTTCATGAACTATATATTTGATTATTGTATTTTATCTTTCCGCTGCAAGATTCTGGTTTGTTTATTTCTTCCTTATTTTTTGTATTTACCCCATAACAATCCACCCTTCTGTATGGTTTAAGCCTGACGTGTGTGGTTTATCGTCGATTCAAACCGTATAAAAAGGCGGGATGTTATAGTTTATTTGGAAGAAAAAATGGATTTTGGAAATAAAAAGTGAAAATAAAGTTTTGAAAACTTTATCTTGGGTATTTATGAGAATAATGAGTGAAATATGATTTTATTTAGTGAAAATTCAGTAATTCTTGTAATTATTGCCAAATGCTTCTTTTAATAATTTTTAAAGGAAGTATTTGATTTTTACAATGTTTTTATTTGAAATAAAAGTTGCAATTTGATTTAAAAATAAGTTTTGATCATAAAAATGATGAATAATGGTTTGTTATATTTTATTACACAAGAAAATAATTTTTTTGTAATTTTTGGAGTTAAAAATAGAGTTTTATATGAATTATTGTGTAAATTCTGTATTTATGTAAAATAAGAGTTTTTAATCATGAAAAATATTTTTATAACTAAATTATCTTTTTATTTGTTGTTAAAAATGTTTGTTAAACATAAAAATATGTTTGTACAATTTATAGAGATGAAATCATGTAAATACACATATGTTATATTATGTAAATATAAGAGTGTTAGGATCAATTTAGTGTCAATTAGATTTTTAGGCTAATTAATTCTTTTGGGTCAAGCCCATTTGTTCACTAACCATAAAGTAATGAGAAAGCTTCTTCTTTCTCGAAACACCAATACATACATTTTTACTAGAAAACAAAAGGAAGAAGAAAAATTATTCCCCTTTCAAACCCTAGGCTTCAAATCTCCAATTAATCCAAGTGTTTGCTGAAATTTATCAAAATATAGTCAATTATTTCAGGTAATCTAAGCCAAAACCAAACTTCTCTTCATCCTTTTTCCAATTTGGTGTATTTGTTGTCTATAATTGAAGTTTTGTTCTTGCATGTTTGTATAAACTCTTTTTTTGGTTGTTGAAGCTTCCTCAAGGCCAAAGCTTGCATCTTCTCTCCAGTTCGCTCTTGTTGCTCTATTATTTTGTAAGGTGAGTTACAAAACTCACAAAAAATAGCTGAGCCAAGCTCAAAAATTGCCAAAATTTTTCTTTGTAATTTGTTTTTACTTTTAGTTTTATCTGTGTCAAAACCTTCTCTGGTCGGTACTTTGCATGCTAATATCTTTTGATTCCGGCAATTAAATGCTGCCGGATTTCTTGCATTTTGTAGCTTGCATGTTGAACACCATCTCTGCAAATTTTGGTTTAAAAATATTGTCATTTGGATGTTCAAAACAGTGGTAGAAAATCAACTCAAACATAGATTTTTGCCTGTAGAAATGTTTTCTGAGTTGCTGCAAACATGGCCTGAGTCCATGTTTGAGATATCATAACTCTTTAATTTCTTACTGGAATTCATCGGTTCTTTTTTTGTTTTGAAAGCTGAAGTTTTCTATTACATGCATACCAATTTTCAGCTCAATTCGTGGTAATTTGTTTCTTTGTTTCATACCTGAAAGTTGAATCGAAGATGGTTTTAAGGCCTGTACATTTCGGGTTTTTTGAACTGTTGCAAACATGACCTGAGTCCATGTTTGGGACAATATAACATTTTCATTTCCAGTCGAAATTCAACTATTCATTTTTTGTTTGAAAGATGAAGTTTTCTAGTATGTGCATACTAATTTTCAGCTCAATATGAGGTTGTTTGATCCTCTGTTTCAGGCCTGTAAGTTAGACCCAAGATGGTTTTCAGGCCTGGACATACTTTTGTTTTTTAACTGTTGCAAACATGGCCTGAGTTCATGTTTGAGACAGCGTAACTTTTTCGTTTCACATCGGAATGCATTCTATTTTTGTTTGAAAGTAGAACTTTTCTACTATGAGCTCACCAATTTTTAGTTTAATCAAAGTTTGTTTGACCACCTGTTTCATGTTCGAAAGTTGAACCCAGAGAAGATTTCAGATCTGGGTATTGTGTTGCCAATGCATTTTTATGATCTTTTTCCATCCGACTTTTGACTTTTACTTCATGTTTTTGTGATATTTCTGAAATTTTTTGAGGCCATGATGTCTAGTGGTAGACTAGCCAAATTTTGGACATTTTAAAATTCAAATTTTGGATTAAATTTATATTTAATTTGAATTGAATTCGAATATCGATTTGAGTGATTTCTTGGGTTTTTATTCGTTTTCGAGCACGGATTTTTCCAAACCTTTTTGAAATAATTTTTAAAATAAATAGGAATTTTAAATTACTATTATTATATGATATTTTGAAGGTATTTTCAAATATAAAATCTATTTATTCTCGATAAAAAAGGAATTTTCAAATATAGCTTTCAAAATTGGTAAAAAAAGCTTGTTTTCTCAAATAAATTATTTTATATATAAAATACACGTTTTTGCACTATTCGAGCGAATGAGAAGGAGAATTAAACGGCTTGGTAAAACATGTGGTATATGACACGTGCGTTTATCTTATCACTTAATTCTTGGCTTGTCCGTTTGATTGTTTTGACCTTCGGGTCGAGTTTAACGATGAGATGAGGTAAACTTTTTACTGCTTTGAGTGTGAAATTTACTAGTAGTTAGGAAACCGTTTAATGCGAACATGTGGTATGGGACACATTTTAACACTATTCGAGTTCCTATTCGAGAGTTTGTGACACATTTGCCATTGCGGCGTGCCAGTACTGGACCTTCGGGTCATTGCGATTACGGCATTTCCCATTGCGGTGTATTTGTCTTCGAGACGTTTGCCATTGCGGTGCATTTTCCATTGCGGCGTATTTGTCATTGTTACGTTTTGCCTTCGAGCGAGGTAACTATTTGAGATAACAGTACCTGGCAAGGCTTCGGACACATGCACATGCAAACACTTTTGAGATGGTTTTTTTGACTAATTTTCCTAGTGTATCGTCCCTTTCCGGAATTGGTCTTTTGAACCATTTGATATATGTTTGTAGTGATTATCTTTTGAGAATTTGAACTCTCGGAAGTTCTATTTTTGATATTTGAATTGCCTATAATGGCGTTATATGATATTTGCGTTTTGGCATTTGCTTGAGATTTTATTCTCCTCTTTGAAGATATATCATCCTTATGGCGTGTTTGAGATGGGATCTCTTTATGCATGTTTTGGGTTTGTCAAGATGGCAGGTTTAGGTTTTCCCCTAAACCATATTTGATATTTTATGAATGCCGATGATACGAGGATCGCTGCTTTTAGCATTTTATGGGTTATTTTGTCTCTTTTAAGATTATATGTTTGTGTAGTGATACCATATTATCACTTGATGTAATCATACACTTAAGATTGTTCCGTCCCATTTGAGAATATTATTACATTATTCTTATGCTCATATTATCGCTTATCCTTGTAAACTGATTTGTTTAGTTAGACCGACCTGTGTATTTTATACTCGAATCAGACCGAGATGTTTCTGGTTATGTACCCTTTGGACTTAGCCTATTCTGCTTCCACGTAGACTTTTCTGCTAGCTCTTTTTGTTGTAGCTTTTATGTAGTCCTTTTTATTGCTACTCTAATATGTATATTCTTTTGACTCGTGTTTTTATTGTGGTCGTCATACCACATATGGGATGTATCATTTTGTATAATCTGTTATATATCTGTATATGTGTATATATCTGATTATCTGCTGTTCTATGATATGTTTTGCATTTGAGTTATTGTATTTTTTCTGATAGATCTTATAGCCACCTATGGCTTCGTATTAAGAATTTATTGGATATGTCGATCCGCTTTAATAAGAAAAAAATAGAGCATTTATCGACGTATTCAATAGATATTTAAGATAGGGCTATAGATGGTCGTTCTTAACCAACCATATTCTTCGCATTAGCAGACGGTATTACCTAGTAATACTCTTTGTTAATGTGGGTCTCGGGGTGGGGCGTCATAGGTATGGTTGAGAAACTAATAGGATAAGTACATAAGTTGTACGTAGAGAGTTGTATTCCTATGACTGTTCTTGATCTAGCATTCGAGAATATGTATTCAAGGTTGTTTACACAACTCTGAACAGGGATTTTTCACTAAATTCTTAACGGCGAACACTTGATATGGGTTAGCGATATGATCTTGATATTTTTAATCATAGTATATGACTATGCAAGGATAATGGAGGTTTTTAATCAAGGAACCAAATCAAAGACTACACTAGTGAGGTCAAGTAATCTATATTAGTTTGGAAGTGAAATCTATATTGTGATGACCCGGAATTTTTAGGCATTTGAAATCGAAATATTTAATTTATTTTAATATTTTAAAGTTAATTTTTAACTTGAATTCAAATATCGTTATTTATTTGATAATTAAATTTTTGAATTTTAAAAATTGAAAGTTGGGTAAAATATTGTATCTCCAATTTTAAGATTGTTAAAAATAATTTGAAGGCTTGTAAAATTTATATCGATAATACGGAAGATAGTAAAAGTGTTAAAATTGAATTTGAAAGTGTTTTGTTAAGATTTGAAATTTTATAATTGATATTTAAAAATAGCCTTCCGAGGCACAGTCTCGGATTTCGACGAAACTAGTTCCATTGGATTCGTAATATTATATTATTATCGGATTTCAAATTTCATATTGATCGGAGTTGTTGTGTGAGCTTACGATATATAAACGCGCTAGAACTAATATCAAAATTTTAATACTTTAATTCGATTCAAAAAGCTATATTCTCCTTACGATCGAATTAGGATTCGAAACCTTTTCTGTTGCGTTCGAAATAGGGGTATAACATTATGAACGCCTAGTGGCATGCCTTAATAGGAGGTCAAGATTTTAAGTTGCTAATTCAAGTCGATCCAAAATTTAAATTTAAAATTTAAATATGATATTTTGGCTAGTCTGAATTTCACATCAGGGTCACAGTCATAGTCGCCTTCCTACAAGCCGAAGTGAATATGTTTCCTTACCTACTCTCATACACTTCTTCGTTTTTGATTAAATAATTAAAAGTAGTAGATATTTTCTTCATTCAGGAAATCAAACCCGAAACCTCTCTCCCTTCGTTCAAAACAAAATAATGGCCGAACGTTTTCTCTTCAATTCATTCAGAAATCAAAATCATATTCTTTTTTTCCCCTTCCAATTTCACGAAAAAATAAAAATGGATTTCGATCACGAATATTTCCTCCCCTCAATTTCATTTGCGAATTCACGCAGTAATAAATAAATAAAATGGGTGACCGTAATCTAATCGAAACAAAATCGAGGAGCCGAGGCAGCTCGAGCTCGCGAGCAAGGTCGCGATTGATTTTGCGTAGAGGAAGCGATGTCGCGAGGCAATGGGTTGGGCGACGTTCGATTTGGGCATCGTTCGCGTTCGATTTGGGGATTCTTGTGGGTCGCGAGTTGGTTTTGTCATCTTGAACTCGTGACAATCTATGAGCCTGGAAGGGACGCTCGTGAGCAAGGCAGAGGGCTTCGCGGAGGCTAGCGACGTGTTCATCAACATGTATGGAGGCGCAAAGATTCAATGGTGGCGGCGCATCTAGTAGCCACATGCGCATGGAGCCGAAGATGAATTGGTGGTTTGTCGAAGCCTGGGGTGTCTCAGGATGGATGCGGCAAGCGATAGTTTCGCGGTGGTAGAGAGATATACCGATTTAAAGTTTATTTAATTTATTTATATATATATATATATATGTATGTATGTATGTATGTATATAGGCAGGAAAATTATTACAGTAAGATTTAAAACTTATATTAGTTTTTAATTATATATATATCTATGCAGATTTGAAAAAAAAAATGAACTAGAGCAAAGTGTGTGTGTATATATATAGTTTACATATTTCAAAATTTAATAATATATATATATATAGGTATACAGTAAAGCAGAAAAGCTTATATAAGATTTGGAAAAAAAATAGGGATTTTAAAATGTTGAAAGTTATATAAAAATCAGATTTTAACCTATATAGATTATAGATTATTTTTATAGGTAAAGTTTCAAAATAAAATAAATATACATCTCTACATTTTAAATATTACTAGTTCATTTTAAAATGATGAATTATGGCGATTGACGCATTTAACTAACATATTTTAATTATTTTAGCAACTAAAAAGATTTTTAAGGGAAATTTTTAGTTTAAAACTAAGTCATTTGTAAATTAAATATATTAAAAGAAAATAAATTGTTCGATTATTTCAAATATTAATAAATCATATAAATGTTTATACAAGGTCAAAAGTCATGAAAACGAGTCGAGACGGTAATGGACTGCAAACAAAAAAGCAAAGTTGAGTTAATCTCACTCATCTGGTTGATATTTAAATTTAAATAGTTAAATTTAAATATTTGGTTGAATGATTGAATTGTTTTGGATATGCTATACTATAGTATATGATACATGTTGAAATGATTGATTTCCCGCATTTTATAGCGGATGAGACCCTATGCGCCGTATAATAGCGGATGATATTACATAAATCCCATATACCACGATATTCCACCTCGATGTGGAATTGGTATTTTAAATTGTGCTAACATCTGTGGATGTAGGGAAAACAGGTTGGAGGGATCCAACTGATTCCTCAAAATTATCTAGATTTATTTTAATATTCTCTGTTACGAATGTCTGATATTCTGTGATGAATATTATTGACAATTGGAATATTTAATGCTATGGTTTACTTTAATATATTTCGGTACACTGGGTTATTAAAATATATAGAATTGAATTTTTGAAAAGAAAATAAAAGAATGAATTTTAAGAAAGTAATTATAGAGAATTTAAATAAATTAAGAATGAACCTGTGACGACCCGGCTTTCTACGCCCAGAAAACCGTTTCGTCTTGAAGAAAGAAAGGGGTGAGAAAATAGAAAAGATAGAGAAGAAAGAACAACAACATCAGAATCTCACAGCGGAACGAATAAATTATATTAATCACATAAGTATTTACATAATATACAATATCATCAGAGTTATAAAGATAATACATCACATACTAGACAGTTATAAACACCTGTCTAGTTATATAACTCAATACACAAAACAACACAGAGATACCAACACAGCGGAACTATATGTATCTACAACGCTGAAGCCTCCTGCTCCATTTCTCCTCCAGGACTTGTCAAAGCTAACCTGAATCCCTTGGCTACCCGTAAAAATTTGGGTACCCGAGAGTTTATGAAAAACAAAAATAAACTCCGGGTCAGACATGGGCCTGGTGTGAGTAACAAGTTAAAGTTGCTTAATTTTGAAAATCCTTTGAAAACAAAAGGTATCACGTAAGACTCCCCACAAATAAACATGGGTAAGTTTTTACCTTACGCTAACCAAAACATTTGATAGGAAATTCAGTGATATTATAATAGGTCTAGGGTTTTCAAGTAAATAGAAAAAAGCCGAAATTGTTACATCTATTAAATTCCAGCTACTAGCCACAAAAGTGGGTAATACAATCAAAACCGTTGGCACTTATTGGATTGTGGATTCCATACAATGGCTACTAGGGTACCGCCCGTCACGGTACGTGGCCTAGATCAACGTACCGAGGATCACTCCCGACCCCCTGCAACACAAGGTCGGAACCATTTCTTACTGAACAGTCCCGAACAAGATAACCCTGGCAGTTCTTGCAATCAACCGCCCACACAGCCGAAAATAAAGGGACATCTAGACAGGGGAATATCCTTGTCCTGCTTGGGCATGACCCACCTAACCTTGTTGCACCTCCCCTGTTTTAGCCATTCCCGGTTGATGAGGCTTGAGGCTGCGATTACGTTTAGAGAAAACATTTCTTAGAATGTTTATCGCCCACCTGACGATGTGTTGAAAGCATTCAATCCATACAAGTTCGTCCCGGTTTCGAACGAAACCGAAGGCATTATCTCGTTACACTCATTTTGGAATCATCCTCAGAGTTAACGACAATAACCCTTGCACTCTGAATCTTCATCTTCACTTCAGATTCACGACCTTCGTTAATTTGGAATCGATGTGCTTTTCGGATGTTCCAAATGTGGAAAACCGATCCCGGTCTCATCGAAATCCAAAATGTGTCTTTTAAGGCCAAGTTGTCTATTTAGACTTAACAGTTTAATTCAATATTATCAATATACACACAGATAGATAATTCACAATATAACAGTAGATAATCATATCATCATCACATACAGATAATCAATATTATCATCCAAATAGATAACTGATATTATCATACTTAAACCAAGCATCCATATCACATAGATATTACTCATGTCAGATCTGAATTCACAATCATCAAATGAAGAATCAATATCATTCATCCATAAACAATGATTTATAATCATACCATTTGTAATTAATTTAAAATGAATTAAATTAACTACTTCAATCTCTAATTAATTTAAAGTAAATTAAATTAATTACTCCATCTATAAATCCTGCTTATACAACCATTAATTAGTTATAAATCAAATTAATTAACCATCCTATAAATATTCATCTTGATTAAACATCCTTGATTAATCATTCTCAAATTACAATAAGTAATTAGTCTTATTTAATTTCACAGATTAATTATCCTAAATCATTTATAGTAATTAACATTTAATTACTTTATTTATTAATTAAATATGAATAATTACATTTATCCCTAATTAATTACATAAATAAATCACCACATTATTAATTGTTCCTTAATTAACCAATTCTTAATTACATCATTAATTAATAATAAATGATCTTTAATTTAGATTTAAATTAAATTACTTTGATTAAATTAATTACATTAAGTAATTAATCTTTAATTAAACACAATTATTAATCACCTTTGATTAATATCAACCAGTAATTAACTACCCTTAATTATTCATATTAATAAATTAATTATCCCATAATTAATTATCTCCATTAATTAATCCCCTGATTAATTACAAAAGTAATTATCCAAATTACTCCATTAACACATTATCTTCCACTGGTTACATTCAGTAATTAACATTAATTACTTCCTTAAGTAATTATGCTCCATTGAATACACTAAGTAATTACACTTATCAATTAAATATTTATTTAAAAGAAGATTATTAAATCAATTTAAATATTATTAAAAATTATTATCAAATTAATTTAAATTTTACACGGATTATTAAATTGATATTGCCCCAAATTTCCGGGATGTCACATTCCTCCCCCCTTAAAAGAATTTCGTCCCCGAAATTTAAAACAAAGGTAACTTAATAATCTAATTAAAGATTTAATTTTAAACACAAGCATATATCAATCATATGCTAACAACCATAGCAACCAATTCATCCAAACAAACAAATCTAACTATCCAGACAAAATTCCGAATAGAATTTTTCTCGAGTTTCCCCAAGTACAAATACCGGGTTACTCGCTCTATAGAATCCAAACAAACAATACTACTAAGCTACAGAGCTTCCACTCATCTAGACCTACAAAACAAGACCGGATATCAGACTACAGACAAGTCTGAATCACAACCAAAATTCCCTGAACTGCTGATTCTACATCTAAAGATAGATCTTACACGTACTCCCTCAGAGATACGTGTAACACAACGAATTCCAGTTATCCAAACTGACAATTCAATCCTGAAGGCCAAACACTTATCCAAAATCAAATCTCCGATTTCGAAATCCAAATTCGTCCATCTCTTATTCACAAAACACTCTGATGATCCTGGGCAGCCTACATCCTTACTGATCAGCTCAACTCTTGCTGATGTCCTTAGAAACAAACCGAACCAAAAACAATCTAACAAAATGATCTTCCCAATATCAACCAAACTCAGAACACAAACTCTATTCCAAATCAGAAAAAAGAACTCACTTCTCTCATCCGGAAAAGATAAAACAGGTGCACTCCAATCTGGCCTCAGATCTTGAAAAATTTCCTGTAGAACTCGCCAATCCAAACATTGCAACATCCAATTGCTTCCAAACTAAAACAGCTACCATCATGCTTCCACTGCGCAACTATGATTGAACAGATGAAAACGCTGACTATGAACTCAAGCACAGATTGGACAACACATTCCAAAAATAAAGTTCACATATCCAGAAATAAAACTCCGAAGTTCCTCCAAAACCTGAGCTACTTCCCCAAACTCAAAAATCATCCTATTACTAAGCTGATCCATCGGTACCACTCCTGGAAATCCAGTCGATACCAAACTCAATCTCCAAATGTTAGCAAATCTCTGACTTCTTGAAGACATCCAGAAAAATATCTCTGAAACACAAGAGAACATTCAAATTATCGCAAGTCACTTTTGCGATCAATCCAGCCTAATTCCAAAATACTGCTCTCTCTTTACAAGCCAGAACAGCTTACACTTATGTGGCCAATCCATCGAAGAAATGGAACTACTTTACTGCTTCTGAAGTCACCCAAGAAAACTGCTAAGCCAGAAGACTTTCAAACCCAAGGCCCTTCGAGAAACTCGGACCTCAAACCAAACTGAAACTCCCAGCTGAACACAGCCACAACACCGAAGCAGACACGCTTCCTTAACTTGTCCCAAAGAAACATATTCGAAGACATCCATAGTCACTGTGTCTCATCACACAGCTACTGCACCTTGATGTATCAAGATATCATGACTTGCTTCTGCCCAACTGACAGATCCAAACTCTAGCTCATCCAAACATACGCTTCAAAAATGAACTCCGAACCTTAACAGGTTTCCTTCAGAGATTAATGAAATCCTTACACCACCCAAAGCTCACTCGAGACGGTATTAGGTCTACAGTCTCGACAAATACACTTCCAACCTCAAACATTCAAACTCCAACCATTGGTAGTCGTGTTACGCACACCACTACTCTATCCACCTTTATAACTTATTGGAAAACCCGAACAGGTAAACCAACAAATAGGTAGAAATATATATATATATATATATATATATATATATATATATGTCAAAATTACAAATACGCTCTCTCAGGAAAGAAATCACTCAAGAGCCTAGGCATTCACTCAACCTAGCGCTCTGATACCAACTGTGACGACCCGGCTTTCTACGCCCAGAAAACCGTTTCGTCTTGAAGAAAGAAAGGGGTGAGAAAATAGAGAAGATAGAGAAGAAAGAACAACAACATCAGAATCTCACAGCGGAACAAATAAATTATATTAATCACATAAGTATTTACATATTATACAATATCATCAGAGTTATACAGATAATACATCACATACTAGACAGTTATAAATACCTGTCTAGTTATACAACTCAATACACAAAACAACACGGAGATACCAACACAGCGGAACTATATGTATCTACAACGCTGAAGCCTCCTGCTCCATTGCTCCTCCAGGACTCGTCAAAGCTAATCTGAATCCCTTGGCTACCCGTAAAAATTTGGGTACTCGAGAGTTTATGAAAAACAAAAATAAACTCCGAGTCAGACATGGGTCTGGTGTGAGTAACAGGTTAAAGTTGCTTAATTTTGAAAATCCTTTGAAAACAAAAGGTATCACGTAAGACTCCCCACAAATAAACATGGGTAAGTTTTTACCTTACGCTAGCCAAAACATTTGATAGGAAATTCAGTGATATTATAATAGGTCTAGGGTTTTCAAGTAAATAGAAAATAGCCGAAATTGTTACATCTATTAAATTCCAGCTACTAGCCACAAAAGTGGGTAATACAATCAAAACCGTTTGCACTTATTGGATTGTGGATTCCATACAATGGCAGGGCTACTGGGGTACCGCCCGTCACAGTACGTGGCCTAGATCAACGTACCGAGGATCACTCCCGACCCCCTGCAACACAAGGCCGGAACCATTCCTTACTGAACAGTCCCGAACAAGACAACCCCGGCAGTTGTTGCAATAAACCGCCCACACAGCCGAAAATAAAGGGACATCTAGACAGGGGAATATCCTTGTCCTGCTTGGGCATGACCCACCTAATCTTGCTGCACCTCCCCCTTTTTAGCCATTCCCGGTTGATGAGGCTTGAGGCTGCGATTACCTTTAGAGAAAACATTTCTTAGAATGCTCATCGCCCACCTGACGATGTGTTGAAAGCATTCAATCCATACAAGTTCGTTTCGGGTTCGAACGAAACCGAAGGCATTATCTCGTTACACTCATTTTGGAATCACCCTGAGAGTTAACGACAATAACCATTGCACTCTAAATCTTCATCTTCACTTCAGATTCACGACCTATCGTTAATTTGGAATCGATGTGGTTTTCGGATGTTCCAAATGTGGAAAACCGATCCCGGTCTCATCGAAATCCAAACCGTGTCTTTTAAGGCCAAGTTGTCTATTTAGACTTAACAGTTTAATTCAATATTATCAATATACACACAGATAGATAATTCACAATATCACAGTAGATAATCATATCATCATCACATACAGATAATCAATACTATCATCCAAACAGATAATTGATATTATCATACTTAAACCAAGCATCCATATCACATAGATATTACTCATGTCAGATCTGAATTCACAATCATCAAATGAAGTATCAATATCATTCATCCATAAGCAATGATTTATAATCATACCATTTGTAATTAATTTAAAATGAATTAAATTAACTACTTCAATCTCTAATTAATTTAAAGTAAATTAAATTAATTACTCCATCTATAAATCCTGCTTATACAACCATTAATTAATTATAAATCAAATTAATTAACCATCCTCTAAATATTCATCTTGATTAAACATCCTTGATTAACCATTCTCAAATTACAATAAGTAATTAGTCTTATTTAATTTCACAGATTAATTATCCTAAATCATTTATAGTAATTAACATTTAATTACTTTATTTATTAATTAAATATGAATAATTACATTTATCCTTAATTAATTACATCATTAATTATTAATTAATGATCTTTAATTTAGATTTAAATTAAATTACTTTGATTAAATTAATTACATTAAGTAATTAATCTTTAATTAAACACAATTATTAATCACCTTTGATTAATATCAACCAGTAATTAACTACCCTTAATTACTCATATTAATAAGTTAATTATCCCATAATTAATTATCTCCATTAATTAATCCCTTGATTAATTACAAAAGTAATTATCCAATTACTCCATTAACACATTATCTTCCACTGGTTACATTCAGTAATTAACATTAATTACTTCCTTAAGTAATTATGCTTCATTGAATACACTAAGTAATTACACTTATCAGTTAAATATTTGTTTAAAAGAAGATTATTAAATCAATTTAAATATTATTAACAATTATTATCTAATTAATTTAATTTTTACACAGATTATTAAATTGATATTGCCCTAAATTTCCGGGATGTCACAGAACCGGATAAGAATATTAGTGGTTTTAAAATTTTAATATTTAAATTCTGTGTATAAAACCGGATTTAGAATAAACAGGAAAATAATGAATTTTAAACTTCAGTGTTATTATTTAAAAGAATCAAAGCATTTATTTGAAATTTAAGATTTAAAATATTGAAAAGAATAAAGAAGGAATTTGGAATCTGAAATTGGTATGTTTCAGTTAAAAGATTTAACATCAAATCGAAAGAAAATAATTATAAAATCTATAATTAATGGATTTTGAAAATAAATTGAGTAAGTAAAGGAATTTATTTCAGATGGAGCAAATTGGAAATCAATTTGGATATTGATTTAAATATTTGAAATTGAAAATCTAAAGGAGAATGTGACTATGAAGTTTATGAACTGTGTTTATAAAAGTAAAGTAATATATCAGTAGCTATTTGTAGGAATAAATCCAAAATGGAAGTTATTAAAGAAATGAGAAATTCTGTTCAAAATAAATTGTGATTTATTTTTAAAGGATTTGAAGAGAAGTGTATTTTCCTTGATAGCCAAGTACATTTTAAAGTAAGTTTTAAAATATAAGTTAAAAGTTTTCATGTCGATTTACAAAGCATATTTTAGAAAAATTTATTATTTTAAAAATGTTTAAATTCTAAAGTAAGTATTATGTTCAAATCTATTACCGTAGTAATTATTTAAAGGTGACTTAGTATTTTGTTTGAAAAGGAAAAAAATCTAGTTTTATATTTTATGAAGTAACCTTATTTAAATATTCCTAAAATATTATTTTGAATTAAAATAAAGAGTTTAAATTATTTTTAAAAATCTAAGTTTTATGCTTGGTTGTTTTTAGTGGAAATAAATATTTGGAAATTTATCTTATGAGAAAGTATGGGTTGAAAACTATTTTCAAAGGGTTGAAAAGTGGAAATATATCTTGTGAAGACATTTTGGGAATAATAAATAATTTGGAGAAATTATTTATGTTGATGGATGTTTGTGAATGTTAATTGATAATTAAATAACCGACTATCAATATTGGACAATGCGCTGATCGTTTCGAAGAGACCGGGATCGAGATTTATTTTTCGAAAACAACTTCGATCCGGTTTGTACGTTTTCGTGGGAAACGAATTCAGAGTCGAAGATGATGCAATGAAGTGCAAGGGCTAGTCGCTACTAATCCTGAGAATAATTCCAAATGGATGTAGTAGGAATAGTGCCTTCGGTTCCGTTCGAACACGGGACGGACTTGTATGGATGAATGCTTTCAGAACATCGTCAGGTGGACGATGAGCATTCTAAGGGATATGTTCTAAAAAGGTAACGCTTAGCTTCAAGCCTCATCAACCGGGAATGACTGAAATCAGGGGTTATGCAGCAAGGCTTGGTGGGTAATACTCATTTTCGATGAGGTCATCCCTGTCTAGATGTCCCTTTTATTTCGGCTTAGTGGTGCGGTTGCTGATCCCAACCGTGGGGTGATCTTACTCGGGATTATCCAGTAAGGGATCCAGGTCTTGTGTTGTAGGGGGTCGAAAGTGATCCTCGGTACGCTGATCTAGACTAAGTACTGTGACAGGTGGTACCCCAGTGCCTAGTCATTAGTTGGAAATCCATTTTCCCTACGCGCCCATACGGTTTTGATTGTGCCCAACTATTGCTGAAACGTGAGATGCAAGCATTTCAGCTAGATTCTATTTTACTTTCTATAGACACTATTATAATATCAGAGAATTTTAATAAAAAGTGTTTTAGCTATCGTAAGGTAAAAACCCGACATGTTTATTTGTGGCAAGGTCTTACGAGATGTTTTTGTTTTCAAAAGGTTTTGAAACTTTAATAATCAATTTGAGTGTGATTTCTCACGCTGGTATTCCAGACTGACTCGGGTGTTATTTAACTGTAATGCTCGGGTCAGACCGAGTATTATAGAATACAAGATATGATGCTGTGGTGCTCAGGAGGCGAGCTGGGTGGCGAGACGTACTTCCGTACTTGATTTATATTCCATTGTGTATTCAATTGTGTGAGGACAGGTTATGATTACTGTCTAATTGTGTGTTACGTGATTGATGTACTCTGATGATGTAATGTATAAACATATATATTTGTTTCTGTGTAAAGATCATTTATTATATATTATATTTTATTCCGCTGCGATTGTTAGATTCTGATGTTGTTTTCTATTTTCTTCTTTTACCTCTTCTTCTTTAACCCAAACGGTTCGTATTTCTGTTCAACTTGACTTGATTAATGTAGAATAGTGTTGACTCAAAGGGTACAGATTTGCGGGTTGTTACACTTGGTATCAGAGCGAGGTTGGTGATAACCTTGGCTCTAGTGGGAATTGCTCAATTAGAGTCCGTAGTACTCTAGAATGGGTTTGAGCGTATTAATAGATAAGAGTACGTATTTGTTAGTGAATATAAATTGTTTTAATATTGTGTTGACTTATTAGTTGGGTAGAATATGAATTCTGATCGGGTAAGTTGGCCGCTATTCGAGAAGAGTTTATAAACGCCTGACACGATAAACTGACACAGTATTGCTTTAAATGTGGGTGAATGAAATAATTTTACCCAAAATATATTTTGATATAAAAGACAAGTTTTTGTAACTTTTTAGCTAATATATAGTTGCTTGGATGTTAGGAATGATAATTATCATTGTTGTGTAAAAATTTAACTAGAAATTGAAAATATAACCAGAGGTTAAGGAAATAAATTCATTTATAAAATGAAATTTATAAATGTGAATTATAAACGTGATTTATAAATTGAAATATAGTCAAATGGGAATTTTTATGAACATAAACTATACAAATGAATTATAGTTAAAATTTGATTTAAGCCAGAATTTTTAAATTTAAAATCTCGGAAATTTTGGAAGTGTTTTTCGAAGTGTTTTGAAGATAAATAATAGCAATGTTATTTTGAGAATATTTCTGAAAGGAAATTGTTTCAAATAAATTTTGGAAAGGGATATAGCATTGAGATCATGTCAGTCGTTGGAAAATAACTTCGGTGATGACTGCAGCATCATCGATGTTCATTTTTGTATTTCTAAGTGACGGATTGCCGCCAAATTCATTTGTTCAGAAAAACTAGTTGTTTTTGAAAATTTCAAAGGAAATTTGTTGGGGATAAAAACCAGGATTGGTTTAAATTTTTGAGAAGTGTGATTTGAGATGTTGGAGATTTCAAAATGATTTGAAACCAAAAGCCGGATGTTTAAAAATCCCGATGAGATAGGTTGTAAGCTTATAAATTGAGATGATTTTTAAATCAGGAAGGAAATATGAGCTTCGATTATTGGAATATAAATTTAAAGTGAAAAGTTAAAAAATAAGTTTAACTTGGATTAATGAAGAAAATTGAATCGAATTGAAGTATATAAATTTGAGTTGAAATAGAATTGAATTAGGATAAAATTCAGTTGAGTAATGGGTGATATTGAATGGAATTAGATTCTTACTTTAATAAATGGAAGTAAGTTGGATTAGAATTGGACTGGAATAAATGAATTAGAATAATTTATAAAAGAATTAAAAATCCACGGAAATAAAAATATGCTTGAGTTATAAAAAAGCGTAAATTTCGAGTTAAAAATAAAAGATGAATATATTCAAGCCTAGGATGAATGAAAATGTGTAAAATAATAAGTTGTGACTTATAAAATTAAAAAGTATAATAGAAAACCCAAAATAAATATTGTTTGATGAACTGGAAAAAAAAATCCAAACTTGAATTATAAAATAAATTTGAACTTAAGAAAATTAAATGAAGTGATTTTTGTAATTAAAAATCAAGTATTGAATTTTAAACAGGGGGAGAACTAATTAGATAATAAATTAGTTAATAAAATATGTAAATGGAACCTAATGTAGTTAAATAGAAGCTAGATTTGTGAGTTAATAATGAAGTTTGGAAATAAAACTCAAGTTATAATTTAAATTCGACTTGAATTAATAGTGAAGTAAATATGATTGGAAATGTAACGACTCAGAATTTTGGGCAATATCAATTTAATAATCTGAGTTAATAATTAAATTGATTTGATAATTTTTCTTTATAATTTAAATTTAAATTGGTAAATTTAATCTTTTAAAGGTTAATAAATATTTAATCTGGTAATTCTGATCAATATCTTTCTATCAATTTAAAACAAGATAAGATTTATTTTTGGAAGCTATAAAATATTATTCTGTTTATAATATATATTTGATATATATTGTGAATAGAAATATCTTTTTTTTAAATAAAAGATAAATTTTCAAATTGTAATATATATATATATATATATATATATATATATATATGTATATGTTATAATTTGATATTGTTTTGAAATTTAATTTAACATATCGATAATTTAAATATATATGAATGGATTGTAATTTAAAGCTTTGTTTTAAAACTTAATATTTTCAAAAGTTAATTTAAGATTAATTCATTTGTTTTCAAATATAAGATTGTTATTTATTTTAAATATGATAGTTTAAAAAGATTTAAACAATTTTTTTTATTTTCTTTAAAGTGTTTAAATTTAGAATAGTTATAAATGTATCTATAAATGTTTTAGTTTTTTTTAAATTCATGTATAAGAAAATATATTTGCATTATAATTAATTTTAGAATATTTCTTTTAAAGGTGAATTTATTTATACATATGTAAACATTTATTAATTAAGAAATTAAAATAAGTAAGTTCTATTATCTTTCAAATTAAATAAAAAAATGAATTAAAAATGTGAAGAACATGTGTAAACATGTTAACACCCTAGATAACACTTGTAAGAAATTAAATTATATAATGACATATGTAAACTCTTAATCAACATGTGACAACATATTAATCAATATAACATAATTCATTCAAAACATGAAGAAATTTGTTTCTCTTTCATTTTTCCAACTTTCTTTCTTCTTCTCAAATTAATGGCAAATTGACGAACTACTTCAAAACTGAAAAATTTAAGAACAAAATCAAATCTTCTGCAAAGCAAAATAAAGTCTGTAATTTGCAAATCTGCAATCTTTCAACCTGAAATTCATCAAGTTCAACAACATCCATAAGAATCAAGTTGAAAAGAAAAACTACAACCAAATCTGCATACATCAACCTGCAAATTAAAATGGAATTCGCCGGCATTTCATATGAGAGCAACAACAAGTTTAATCAACAATTCAGGCTGCAATTCACTTCCAACCTGCATTTCAACATTTAGATCATCAGGTTGAAGCATGCATGCATTCATTTCATCAACAAAGATAAATCAAGAATTTTATCCATATTTAAAGTTATGCAAAGCCTGGGAAATAAATTCTAAAGCTGCTCTGTTTATTAAGATAAGGTGAGTAAATAATTTTAAAAACAGTTGATATGGGTTTTTATTACATGCATGTGATGATCTAAAATTTTTCTTGATATTGCTTGAAATCATTCAGTTATTTATTGAATTTATAGTTAAGTTATAACCCTGTGTATATGTGAAAAAGTGAAAAACATCATGCTTCCTGTTTCTTTCAGACAGGCTCAAATCCTTCAGAGAATTTAAATCTTCCACCAACCCCATTATTTGATTATAATGATTAAATGAAATTTGTATGTAAATGATAGGTAGAAATTTTAAGAGTGGTTTCTGTAATTTTTAAATTACAAATAATTCTAAAAAAAAAGAAATTACTGTAAACTACTGATGCATGTCAAAAATCAACTTCCATGATTTTTGATTTGGATTTCGTGAATATGTTAAGAACCAAAATTTATGATTTTTAAAGTATATATCATAATTTTTATTTGAGAAATTGATGTGAATTTGGGTTTTGTTCTAAATGGGGGTTTTTGGTCATTGCCGTTGGTCGGCATGGTGTTTGGGGCTGAGATTGTGGCCGAAGCTTGCATGTGGGTTGTAGAGGTAGGGAAAAATGTCGTAAATTTTTTGTATTGATCGAGGTGTTAAAATTGGATCAAACTAGGGTTTTGTATGGCTTTTTGTTTGGCACTGCTGTCTTGTCTTTTGCGACGCGAAGGAGTAGAAGGAGGTGATCGCGATGTGTGGATAAGGAGGTTCGTGACGTAGCGGTTCTGTGGTGGAAAAGGAGAGGTTCATCGGTGTCGGGTTAGATGGCCGTGGGGAATTTTTGGTGGATGTTGTTTCAGCAGGCTTCGAGTTGAAGCTTGAATTTTGATTCGCGAAAATATTGTAAAATCTGGGTTGAGGATCGAGTTGTTAAGGTCGCGTGTGATGGTTTTTGGGGGTCGCGTTGATCGTCGCTAGCCAGTGGCGTCGGTGCATGTGCACCGTGCACGGCTGTGTTTTGTTGAGTTTCTGATTTGAGAAGTCGAGGTTATACTCGGGTGGGATCTCGCGTTGAATCTGTGGGTGACTCAAAGTTGTGTTTTGGGTTTTTGCTTCGGGACTGACCCGTCTTTTTTTAGTTCGTACTCGAGTTTTTAGAGGACGTTGTTTTATGAGTAATACTACGTATTGATATGTTCCAATGAAACTTGAGTTTGAACAAAGGAAATCAAGCAGTAAATTATAAACAAGTTTTATAAAAGAAACAAAAGTTAAAAACTTGTTGTTTTAAAATAAATATAAATCAAACTTTATAAATGTTAATTGAATCTATTTTCAAATTTAAATGGGTTTTAAGATGATTGTTTTTAAAAGTAATTATCTTAATTTAATTTTGGATTTAAAATTAAAAGAATGTTTTGAATTCAATTATTAAATCAAAGTTAAAGTAATGTTTTAATAACAAAGTTTTCAAATTTTATTTAAAATGAATAAGTTTAACTTAGATAATTAATGTGTTTTAGATTTTTAAATTTGTTTCTAAATGCATTATTTTCAAATAAAGGTAAATGATATAATTTTGTAAACCAAATAAAATAGTTTGTTTTTTTAAAATTTGATTTAATTTCAAATAATTTATTTATGAAGATAAATAAGGTTAAATTATTTGGATAATTAACTTAAGAATTCTTATTTAATATGATTTGTTAATAAGTAGGGTTTAATTAAGATTAACAATTTTCTTAGTTAAAGATTTAAAATATAAGAAGTTAATTAATTATTTAATTGATTTTAAATAATTAGTTAATTGTTTATTTAATTTTAAATAATCTCTTAATTATGGATTAATTAATTGTGGTTACTTAAGGAAGTAATCAATGGTTAATTATTGAATATAATTAAGAATGGAAGTAACTACTCATGAGAGTAATTAAAGTTGAAGTGATGAATGAATAATCACTTGATGATATTTATTAAGGAATTGATTAATGTATTTGTTTGAAGTTAATTAATTATGGAATAATTTAATTAATTAAGGAATTAAGGATTATTTAATGATGGAATTTAATTATTTGTTAAGTAATTAATTAAGGGAGTAATTAAGATGTATTAATGGAAGTAATTAGAAGATAATTACTTATGAAAGTAATTAAGGGTTAATTACTTAATTAATGTGGTTAATTAATTAATGTATGTGATTAATTTAAGATTAATTACTAAGTGTAATTAATTAAAATTGTAATTAATTAATAAAGAAATTAATTAAGGATTATTTGTTGATTTCATTGATTAATAATTACTTAATGAAGTAGTTAAAAATTAATTAATTAGATTAATAAATAAAAGGGTTAATATAATTAATTAAGAAGTTAATTAATTAAAGATAAGTAATTATAATTGTTAATTACTGTGTATGATTAATGATTAATTACAAATTAATTATTTAATTAAAGTAGTTATTGATTAATAAGGATCATTTGTTAATGTAATTAATGAGTTAATCAACGTTGATTAATAAAAGTAATTAATTAAGGTGTAATTAATGATAGTAATTAAAAGTTAATTACTAAATATGGTTAAAGGTTAATTACTTGAATGTAGTTAGACATAATTAATCAAAGGAGATTAGTTAAGGAAGACCATTAAGAGATGATTAATTTATTTATTTGGAATAAATAAATGAAGAAGGATTTAGGTAATCCAATTGATTAAGAGTTAACTAATTCTGTTTATGGATGATTGGTTTATATTGGATGATTGGTATTGGATGATCAATTGATATTGGATGATTGATATTGGGTGATTGGTTGATACTGGATAATTTGGATATCTATGATATGTGATATGCTGCTTTGTGTGATGAATGGTTATTATGAATTATCTGTTATGATAATGTGATTCATCTATCTGTTTATGTCATCCTGAATATAAGTTAAATGTTTAAACCCTTAAGTACAACTTGGACATTAAAATGGTGTTTGGTTTCGGTGAGACCGGGATCGGGTTTCCATATTTGGGATCCGAAAACCACATTGATTCCAATCAAACGTTAGGTCATGAATCCAAATGGAGCTTAGTGAAGACTCGAGGTGTAAGAACTATACGTCAGTATAACTCTGTGGGTGATTCCGTAATGAGTTGACGGAATAGTACTTATAGGTTCGAGATGGTGATTTAGAGTGCAAGGGATATGGTCGTTGACTCTGAGGGTGATTCCAAAATGAGTGCAATGAGATAGTGCCTTCGATTTTGTTCGAACCCGGAACGAACTTGTATGGATTGAATGCTTTCAGAACATTGTCAGGTGGATGATGAGCATTCTAAGATAGATGTGTTCTAAAGGTAATCGCAGCCTCAAGCCTCATCAACCGGGAATGGCTAAAACAGGGGAGGTGCAGCAAGGCTTCGTAGGTAGCTTCCACTGGAGAATGAGATTTACCCCTGTCTAGAAGTCCCTTTATATTCGGCTGTGTGGGGCGGTTGATTGCAACAACTGCTGGGGTTGTCTTGTTCGGAGCTGTTCAGTAAGGAACGGTTCCGACCTTGTGTTGCAGGGGAGTTAGGGTGGCTCCTCGGTACGTTGATCTAGGCCACGTACTGTGACGGGCGGTACCCCAGTAGCCCTGCCATTGATGGAAACCCATTCTTCCTACGAGACCTTACGGTTTGGTTTGTATTACCCACTTTTGTGGCTAGTAGCTGGAATTTAATAACGTAACAATTTCGGCTATTTCATATTTACTTGAAAACCCTAGACACTATTATAATATCACTGGATTTCCTATCAAATGTTTTGGTTAGCGTAAGGTAAAATCTTTTCCATGTTTATGTGTGTGAAGTCTTACGTGATACCTTTTCTTTCAAAGGTTTTTCCAAAGTTAAGCAATTTTAACCTGTTTACTCACACCAGACCCATGTCTGACCCGAGTGTTTATTTTCTATTTTATTAAACTCTTGAGTACTCATATTATGTATGAGTAGTCAAGTGATTCAGGTTTGCTTGACGAATTATGGAGGAGTTATGGAGCAGGAGGCCTCCACGTGTAGATATATTATGGTTCCACTGTGTTGTTTGGTATCTGTATCTGTTACTTGAGTTGTATAGTTAGACAGATGTTTATAACTGCCTAATACGTGTTGTTTTAAGTTGTATACTCTGATGTAATATGATACTATGTAATATTTTATGTGATATATTATATTTCATTCGTTCCGCTGTGAGTTATCTGATGTTGTTGTGTTTCTTCTTTCTCTTTCTTTTATTTTTCTATCCCTTTCTTTCTTAATTAGCGATGCGACTTTCTGGTGTTAGGAAGTCGGGTCGTTAAAGTTGGTATCAGAGCCAAGTTGAGTGAATACGTAGGCTCTGGAGTGGTGTCTTGCTTGAGAGAGCGTACTTGTAATTTTTATAACTATATATATATATATATATATATATATATATATATATATATATATATATATCTACTTGATTTGTTGGGTTATCTGTTCGGATTTTCCAACATAAGTTTTAGAGGTAGACGGAGTGGTGGTGTGTTTGTGTGTAATACGACTACCACTGATGGGGGAGGTCCATATGTTTGAGGTTGGAAGTATATTTTGTCGAGACTATAGACCTCATACCTCTCGAGTAAGATTTGTAGTTTGGAGTAAGGATTTCTCTGATATCCGAAGGGAATCTTTTAAAAGATTCAGAGTTTATCTTTGAAGTGTAAGTTTGGATTGGCCTCGAGTGAGCAAATTTTTCTAGAGTTTGGATCTGTCGGAAGTGCAGAAGTAAGTGATGATATCTTGATAACTGCGTGATGAGATGCAGTATCCATGGATATTTTTCCGAAGATGTTTCCTTTTGAAGCTAGTTTTAGAAGTGGTTGAGGAGTAGTTTTTACCTGCCGCAGAGAAGATTCGTCTGTGTAAAAGTTGTCTGGCTCTTTATCATGGAGGTTGGCTGTTTTGGAATATGAGACTAAGGTCTATGAGTTGTTTCGCTTCGGCATGGTCTCATTTGTCATTCCTTAAGGAGAGCGAGATATTGATGCTTGGTTTGGAGACCGAATTTCTTGAGGGGATGTCTGCCATCTCGAAGGTTCGTTGTGTGGTTTGTTGATCGTTTTGGTTCTCGAGAAGCCTTGGATTAGAAGTCTTTGGTTAGCTGTGGTAGCAGTGCAACTCGAAGTGTTCGGTGTGCTGACGAGGAGGTTTTTGGCTTCGCAGTATCATCAAGGTAGAGTTTGGAAGCAGCAATGTGGTAGTTTCTTCGATGGTTCGAGAATCTCGATGGTTCTTGTTCAGCAGTCCGAGCAGTTGGTGAATGTTTTCTTGAAGGTTAACTTTGTTTGAAGCAGTTTAAAGCTGTTCTATTAATGAAGTGAGGACGGTTTCTTTGGAATTCGAATTGGGTAGGATCGTAAAAGTGACTTGCGATTAATTTTGGAATTTTTCTTGAGCAATCTTTTGTTGAGACTAAGGATTCTCGTATGAATAGGAGCTACTGATGTAATCAGAAATTTGTCTGCATCTGGAGTTGAGTTCCATGTTGTTTTGGTTCCAGAAGCGATTTTGGCGGTTAGCCTGGTAATAGGAAGAGTTGGTGTCGCAGCTCAGAAATTTCTTTGGAATTTGGATTGGTCGGATCTAGTTTTTGAGTTAGATTCTGCTATAAGGATGTGTGACCGAGTGATGGATCACTCAGAGTATAAGGATTTGATGAACAAAGTTTCCGGATATATTGGGTAAGTTTGTACTCGTGTTCATCAACAGTATTCTCATCTATTACAGAATCAGAGTTGTGCAGTGGAAGGGAGGTAGCAGCTGTACAAGGAAGGAAGCAAGTTCAGTTTGCTATTGCTTGGGAAGTAGAGCTTGTGTTCTGGATTTCAACGGATTTTGGAAGACTTTTCCTGATGAATAAGATCCAGGAACGGTTTGTTTTGGTCTGGTTGTTTCTGAAAGCATCAGCATAGGTTGAGCTGATCAGGAAGAAGATTAGTAGCTCAGGATAGCCAGTTGAGTTATGCAGATATTAGGTAAGGAGTTTGGAATTCGAAGTTGGAGACTTCAGTATTGTTAAGATTTCTCTGATTAAGAGAACGGTAATTGGATGGGTAGTTCTGAGGCATTTGGGATTTCTTATCTGCGTTTTGATAGGATAAGATTGAATTGCCAGTTTGGATAGCTGGGATTCATTGTATTTCACGTATCTCTAAGGGAGTACGTGTATGATTCATCTGTTTTTATCGACTTCAGTTCAGGCTTGTGATAACTGGAACCAGGAAGTTATCAGTTCAGAATAGTTCGATATGCCAATTTGCTTAAGTTCATGTCTTTGTTCTTGTCTTATGATTAGGCCAGGTGAAAAATTGTTCGGCTTAAGTATCGACCGGCTAAACTACCGTTCGGGCTGACTATTATTCGGCCTAAATTTTGGTCGGCCAAACTATCGTTCGGCCTAACTATCGTTCGGCCAAAGTATCGTCCGGCCTAAGTTCTGTTCGACCGAAGTAACGTTCGGCATAAGTACTACTCGGCCTAAGTAACGTTCGACATTCTATTTAATTCATACTTCCTTCCTAACCTTCCATCCCACTACTCAGCATGTGGCGAGTCATGCCGAACCAGAGTTACGTCGAGCGTCAACGCTCGGCACTCCGTCCTTAACAACGGCGTCATTTTCTCTTTTCTTCCTCCATCCATACCGAACAACAAGGCCAAAACGTTCGGCAAGTCACGCCGAACCACACTGTTCGGCATTCCTGCCAACTCCTGCTCCTCCATTATTCTTCCCTCCATTCTCGTTCGGCACGAGAAGAACCATGCCGAACCACAGTAAATTTCCCAACAACTCCCTCATGTGCTCATCTCTGGCCACCTCTCCTTTCCTCCATGTCGTTTAGCCCTAAAAATATCCTAATCGAAGTTCGATTTTTTCATCCACGCAACCCCTATCGGCTACGGTTCTAATTTACGAACTTAAATTTGAAACTTTTTAGTCAGGGAAAGGATTTAGATAGAGGAATCGATACCTAGTTAGTGGATCGAGACTTGGGAAGGATTGTTAATCTTTAGTGTCTGTTAACAGGCGTGGTTCGCGAGTACAAAATAACAGAGGTGGAGGTGAAAAAGAGAAGAAGATGGAGAAGGCCGGCCTTTATAGGGAAGAAGAAGTCGAAGAGACAGTGACCGTTAGAACCGGTCAAAACGAAGTCATTCGGCATACAAGGAGCGTTCAGCTTCAGCTGTTCTGTTCGGCACTTTCACACCGTTCGGCACACACCATTACACCATTGAGAGAAATAAACCAAGGATTGAAGAGGATCACAGAGGACATGTAATTCAAAGTGCATCACGTTCGGTCACGTGATACACTTTGGGGGGCAAGTGTTTCCTGGAGATTTGACTAGGCAACTTGGTACTCGGCATTAGCACACTGCTCGGCAATTTATGGATCGCTCGGCATTTACATACCGTTCGGCATTCTGAATGCTCGACACAAATGGTTCGAATAGAATTCGTGAGTACTCGGCATTGGGAAGTGTTCAGCAGTCAGGGTCATTCGGCATTTGGGAGCGCTCGGCATCCAGGAGTGCTCGGCATCAGAAGAACGCTCGGCATAATGGAACGCCCGGCATGAAAGAGCGCTCGGCATCTAGAAGTGTTCAGGATACAAGGAACGTTCAGCATCCATGAATGTTCGGCATACCAGGGACGTTCGTCATACCAAAGACATTCGGCATACATGGTACGTTCGGCATACCAAGGACGTTCGGCATACAGGGTACGTTCGGCATTCCTGGACTGTTCGGCATTCCAATTTCGTTCGGCATGGGAACATTGTTCGGCACAAATGCCTTGACTCGGCACTCTCTGGTTCGACACACAGAGCTTAATCCATTTGGGCCGAGGTATTCAGCTACCAGGCCCACCAGGGAAGTCCAACCCATCTTCGTCTATAAATAGAGAGGCAGGGGCACAGTGAAAGGGATCGGTTTTTTGGAGAACACTGGGGAAACTCTGCCGCATTCAACACTCACTCAAGACTTAATCTTTTACTTTGTAATTGTATTCAAGTAATTGGAAACAGATTGTATCTGTCATCAACTATCAAGGAAAGCAATAGAAATCAACTTCAAAGTGGACGTAGGTAGTTACGCCGAACCACTATAACTTTGGTGTTCTTGTTCTCCGTATTTAAATTTACATACTGTTTTCTGTTTTAATTTACTATCTTCATTAATCTCTCTACATAATCTTTCTTAAGGGTGTTAGTGACCAATTTTGATGCTAACAATCCATGTTCGAAATATCAATATTAATTACTCCAGTTTCAATATATTTCAAAGTTATGTTTCATACAATTTTAATAATTCAATTTCTATAAATTTCATTTACACTTCAAAATTCTATTTTTTTTCGAAATTTCAATTAAATTTATTTAAACACTTTCTTTAAACCAATTCCAATTTCAATATAAAACTTGAATTTCGATAATAATTCAATTTATATAAATCAAGTTTTATTTCAAAATATCGTTTAACTAAATTAAAAAAATTTGGATTTTAAAATCATTTAATTTAACCAATCCGTTATCCGTATATAATTCTCTACCCTAGGGTCAAATGATACGGATATTTATCGTTTCAATCTGCAATCATTTTATATTTACGGATATATATCATTTCAATCCATAATCCCGAGTTAATATAAAATCCATAAAATCGCTCGAATCTATCATTTCAACCCATAATGATTTTTCCCTAATCTATAGATCGTTCGGGTATGTATCATTTCAACCCATAGTGATTTTCCTAATAATAACTAAGGAACTTGCTGATTGATAACATTTCTTTTAAACCAAGCATAATATCCAATCATCCAATATCAACAATCAAACATCCGTCACAATCATCATTCAGTTCGATTAATAATTTTCAACAATTAACTAATTATCAATAACGGGTGATTAACTGGAAAATTAAATTTCAATATTAAATTAAATAGCAATTAAATTCAAATCAACTAGAATGACGATTTAAATTATACTAACGGCCATAAATAAATTCCAAATCATATCACAAATTTAATTTAAATAGCATAAGAAATTTTAGAAGTTGTGAGTGGGTTAAAACACTCACATTTGAATTTAAATCGAATTAAAATCCAATTTAAGCCTAAAATTCAAGCAGTCTCAGAATTCATCCAAACCAGTGTCAACATGTCCGAATTTCGATACGGTACCAGCAGAACAAACCGTGCATGAAACGGGCTAGTATGTAAAAGTTATGTAAATTATAAATTTAACAATTTTAATTTAAAATAAAATAAAAAGAAAATTACCTCTCTCTCGTTCGGCCACGTCACATGCTCGATACGAACACCTACACGTACAGAATCGCGACCTCCTCAAGTCCAGCCCCCACCATCTCGTCCAGCACGCGCCTCCACGAATATTGGCACCCCAAACCAACACCGCCGTCGCGTTCCACAACCCAGGCCGACCCAAACATGGCCTCGCCCCCTCCCTCGGTGGCTGGAACCACCTTCGCCGCCGGGACCCTTCATCGTCGTTTCTGGAAAATTCAGACCTCCCTGGTCAAGTGACTACATCCCCGAGGCCTACTTGACGAGCTCTACCACCCCATGCCTCCTGATCGTTGCTCGGGTGAAGATCCACCGTGAAAAACGATAATCTTATATAAACGGCCAAAACTAAATCATCCAATTTTGACCGCACAGAAATCTCAATCGACAAATAGACGACAGATTTGACTTGCGCTTGTCGAGAGCTACGAAATGGTATATAATTCGATATAGTTTTGAGGAGTTTGTATTTTTGATTTGATTTTGATTTGCAATTGAATTTGGAATTTGTTTGGTTTGTCTGCCATTAAGAAGAAGAATCCAGAGAGACTTGTACGTACAGACAAATGAAAACAATAAGAAGTGGCTAGAGTTTATAATGGGTTATTTATAGGCAAAGCTGCAAAATAGAATTAATGGACAAGATTGATTTACACGTTGAACGATAAACGACCCGAAAATCCCATTCTATCTCCGGAAAGAAAATGGGTCATCCCATATATTAAAATAGATGTTTTCAATATTTTTAAACTCAATGGAGCAAGTTTTAAGTCCTAATTCCATCGTATGAAGAAGTTATGTTAAAATCAGCTTATTTCAAATTGATTTCAGTTAAATTTAATTAAATTGATTTCCAGGCGTTTTGAGCCCGTACGATCAAACGACAAGTCCAATCGGCATGAAACTTGAAATCATACAATAATTCAACGTTACGGATCCGATCAAACTGGTTTGTCGAAATCCAAGTCAGTGACCAAAATGGCTATTTCCACATTAATTAGATTAATTAATACTAAATTAATTAAACCACTTTTTAACTCAATATTTATAAACTAACAAATTCCATCATGCTTATAAATTCAAATGGGTAAGACTTATTAATAATTGTTTGTAAATGGTAACAATTATTCTTAGCTAATATAAGTTTGTAAATTCAAATGGGTAAGACTTATTAATAATTGTTTGTAAATGGTAACAATTATTCTTAGCTAATATAATTGTTACCATTAACCTTTAATCACGCTTATAAATTCATTATTTACAAACAAATGTTACAATTTCTTACATAACACTAATTTTATTCAATTTCCATAAATCATATGTCGGTTCCTTAATTTATACAACATTCACATTTATTTACTTATATCCAAATTATAACTTAATATAACTTTCAAATTATTTCAATTGATTGGACTATCGTAAAAATATTTAATAATTAACTTAAATTTACATTGTTACACTTCATTCTATTTATTATTTCATTAATAAGTAACAAATTTTTATTTCTCCCGATATTAAATCATAAAATCTTATTAAATGAACAATTTTAATTATCGAAAATTTATGGGTCGTTACAGTATTCAATGAAATATGGATGAGTAGTTAACCCAAAATTTTACTAAAAGAATGACTCGGAGATTAGAAAACCAAACAGGACTAGTATGGGGCCACGCCCTATACTTTATCTAGTAGCTCTTAGCTAATATAAGTTTAAGATTCCATGTGTGTAGATTTTGTCATGGGTAAGACTAAAAGAAGGTTACATACAGAAACGAATGCACATAGTAGAGGTAGGTTGCACATAGTAGGGATAGGTTATTGGTGAGCCCGCAAAACCATTAGGATCAGTTGACCTTAGAATTAGTAAGTTATGGATAGATTTTTCCGTTTTTCTCTAACAACAAGTTAGAATATTTATTATGCTTTGTAGGCCCGAGTTAGCCATAGGTTTACAGTTAGCCTGATAAAACTATAATGTTGGGACAAGTTTTCACTGATTACCTATTTTGTATGCATACATGCAATTGTATATTGTTTATTACAGCTAGTTTTCTTGCAGGATTTTGATTGCAAAACATATTCTTTTAAAGGATATTAGTGAGGGGAAACTCATCCCACTAGGTAGCGTGGTCTTGTTTAATATCAATAAATCGAGATGGCATATTTTTATTCACACCAGGCTTTATGTCTGACTAAAAGTTTATATTTTCCCCTTAATTTCTTGGGTGCTTAAAATTTAATTTGAGTAGGTTGGTAGTTAATATTTTCAAGTTTAGTAATTTTTGGCAAATAAAGTATTCAAAAACGTGCAGGAGGCATTTCTACCTACGTAGGAGATTATATATTTATCTATTCTACTGTGATTGAATGTTGTATGTAAGGGAAGATGTTATAACTATCTATTTAGTAACTCTGATCATCCAATGGGGCGTCTTCATATGTTGCTCTTGGCGTATTTTGTAATAATTATATTTATCTAAACCTGAGTAACGTTTTGCGATTATGTATAGAATGAAATGCTGATTTGAAATGTAATGAGAAAAATTGTTTTGAAATTGTGTTTGAAATATTTCATATTATTGTGCTTTTGATATTATGGATACCATTAACATTATCACATTTTGTTACCAGAAATTAATACCATGGATGACTGTAGCATCTATATAACATAGTTTCGGGCCTCAATATGGGGGATGTTACAATTTGTTTGATCCTTTTAAATATGATTTTGAAATAAGAAATCTTTTACAAATGTTTTTTGAATATACTTATGTTAGTGAGATAAGTATATGAATGTTTAATAAATTTTTTTGAAAAGAGATTTAATAAATGGAGATTTGTTTTGAGGATTAGTGGTTGCTGCGGATAATTAAATCTCTTGGTTTTTGTTTGTTTGGGAATTTGATAGTTAAATAACCGACTATGAAATCTTGGCCAGTTTTGACTTAGGAAGTATGATTGTATATGTGAGTTCCTTAGTAAGGGCTCAAACACTTGTTGTATACTCCCAAATGAATTGGGATTGGGTCAACCGGAAATTATAGTTTGATTTGGGTAGATCGAGAATGGAAATGTTATTCAAAAATCACTTCAAACCAACATATGCATTCGTGTGAAAGACATCTTGAACATAATTGAAGATGATGCTCCTAAGAAAGCCTTTGGTTTCATTCAGACCCAGAGAAAATTTGTATAGATGAATGTTAGGATTGCATTTCTGCCTAGAGGGTAGTGTTAGCATTCCAAGATGGATTGTTAAATGTTAAGAGCATAGCCTCTCAAACCTTACATTCCAGTAATGGTTAAACATGGTAGATGCGACAAGGCTGTGTTGTCGTACCCATCAGAGTTGATCATCCTAAGATCTAGTGTCGATATCTCTATATGTGCTTCATGGCCCATTTTTGGTTGTTGATCATAGCCAAGGGTTGATCATATTTGGTAATACCCAGTTCAAGTCTACGCCGGTCTTGTGTTGGCAGAGGTCAAAAGATTTTCGGTCTCACTGTACATTTTATCTAGAGCTGTACAGATTTTTGAAAGGTAGTCCCTTATCTTGCCATTTGATGAAAATCTATTCTCCAATAAGCGTCTTTTGTTTTTTATTATATACTTATTATTGCTGTCATGTAGATGCATCACAGCTACTTGGTTATTAAACTTTAAACTATAGAAATTATTATAATATCACCGCAATTTTAACAATATAAATGGTTTGGTTATCATAAGGTAAAAATCCGTCTGTGTTTTTGTTCGGTGTGGTCTTACGAGATACCATTGATTTAAAAAAAGCATATTTTAGTAAGAATCCAGTTGTTTGAGTTTACTCATACTAGACCCATGTCTGACCCGAATTTTTATTTTCTTTCCCTAAAACTCTTGGGTGCTCAAATTTGTACGAGCATTCAAGTAGTTCAGGTTTCCACGGATGCATTTTTGGAGGAGCTGGGAGCAGGTAGCTTCATCGATGTAGTTATTTATCTTGTTTCTACTGTGTTATATGTATTTTGTATCAGTTAAGTTGGGACAGGCAATTATAACTCTTCCAGGGTAGAAGTTGTACTATTATGACTCTTATGTATCATTTTTAAATGACTATGTAAATTTTTATGTCGATTAATATATATTGTTCCGTTGCATTATAGGATTCTGTATTGTTTAGTTTCTTCTTTTCTTTCTTCTTCTTTTCTTTTCTCCAACCATTTGTCTCTCTGGCACTTGGTTGTTCGGCATGTAATTACCGTAGATATATTAGTGTCGACTTCTGAGAGTCGAAAAGGCGAGATGTTACATAATTACTCTACTGTTTTTAGGAGGTACCAAATTACCATTGGAGGCTCCATTTTTTGTTTAGAATTATACTATGCTCAAAAAGTTGGATGCACCCTCTTAGCCATTTTGGGAAGCAGTTTTAATATATTACTTTTTGGGAAGAGTTTGGAAAAAACATATTTTGAATAGAAAAACCGGGCATTTAGTTCTAAATTACCTTTTGAAAAGAATTAAATGGTTAAGCTTAAGTGGGTAGAATTGGATACTACATTTGCATGTATTATGCTATGTACTTTAGGAATTGTATATATGTTTGTGCATCATAGGCTCCTTGAGTCCTATTTATGATAGGAGAACTGCGTTGGCTTGATCCTATATCTAAATAGGTACCTAAATAGATAGGGGTACGTAGGCAATCGCAAGTGATATTGATGTAGCCCCAATAATTATATAACATTTTTCTTGTTCGATGTTTGCTATTTATAGTGTGTTGATAATCCTTTCATGCTTACCATTTTATTCCATATTGACATGTTTATTGAGTTTGCGAAATGACTATTGTTGTCACTCGCATCAGAGTTGTGCGGTAGTAGATTTACATTATATGAGTTTCGGTAAGTATGAAAGTACACCTTGTAGAATAAATGATTACTCTAATAAGTTATAGTATTGAAATTTGTATCATATACAATTGGTAGTGTTGTATACTTATCAGATGAAATTGTGTATTAAATTGGTAGTTGTCATTTGTTTTTTCTTAACAAACAGGTTTCGATGATTTTGACTGGTCCGAAAATCTTGGTCGTCAAGTTTAGCTAAAGGGTCATTGGGGACAACATACCAAAGCATTTCATATGTGATTGCTATTTTAACATTCCTTAGCCAGTCTTTGTAGTTTGCTCTAGTTAGTATGTTCTTTTATAAAAATAACTTCATGGTTGCCCTTTTTCTACAAAAATTCATTAGAGTAAATAAGATAATATCACATATGTTCTTACACGTATTAGAATGGTTTATTATATTTATCTAATAATACTCCCGCTGAATTCTGTATCTCTCAAAAGCACTAAAAGAGATGGTAATTTCATAAATTCCTTCAATTTGTGTTAAGAACCGTTTATCATGTTACCATGCCCTTGAGGTTGCTTAACAAATCATAATATAAATGGTAAGTTATCTTTTCTAGTTATATCCCATATATAACTCCTAACATACTTCTAAATATACTTCAATTCATGTTCACGACCTTGAGGTTGCTCAACAAATCATGAAGCGCATTAGACACCCTAGACCCTTTGTTTCGTGATATCGTAAGAGGAGTTGTGTAATCCTTGATGTTTCTCAACAAAGTTACATAAACATTCTGACTTGTCTAGAAGTAATTGAAACATCACCTTAGATATTCTATGGCTTGAGGTTGCTCAACAATCACAAATATGTGTTGTACCCTATTCATTTTATAAATGATGAAGAAAATTATTATTTTAGATCCATAATTTGAAAATAATTTTATAGATTATTATCGACTATTTAAGGGGCATGCCAATAAAAATTATTACTCATGATATCTCATATCTTTTAAACACATCCAATGTTTGCACTCTTAAGTCTCATGGGCCTTACTTATTTTTTACCTCTTTCTTTACACATATAATATATGTGTGTGTATTTAAGTATTAAAACGTTAATAATTTATTAAGTTATATATATTACATGTATTCTTTTATTAATTAATTATTTTAGTTAATTTATAAATATAACAATTATATTAATTTATTTATTATAATTTAAACAATTTTAAATTTGCATTATATAACCATTAACTTAAAAATTCGATTAATTTTATAATATCCAAATATACTATTTAAATTATCCTAAGACCAAGAAAACATTTTTGAGTATTTCAAGAGCACACCTTAGAATCAAAACATTCCAACGAACCAGATAAAGACCAGGAGATCAAGAGTTTTCCACATATAGCGGTCTTTAATTAGAGTAACCTTCTTCATAGTTTAAGTACATTTTCCTAAACACCCATCTACTTTTGATTTTTCCAAAATAATGCTCTATTTGCTGATTAATTATTCACAAAAACATAATGCATGCTTTGATATCATTGTTGGATCCAATGCACTAGCAGTGGGGTTAAAATGGTAAATTTCAAAATTTTCATCTTTTATTAAATTGCGTATGACCTTAATTGTGTGTTTATATGAACAATATTTTGTTTGTATTAAATCAAATATAATGTTTTTAACCGAAAAAAGAGTTTTAAAACATTATAGTTTATCTTATTTGATTAAAATATTTATTTATTTTTTATGGGCAAAACAAAATATTATTATTTTGCACATGCAAGCTGGTTTCATAGTGGCTATACTACTTTACAAAATTATTACAAATGTGAGGAAAAAATGTCTCGGCAACTATGCTGGTTTTATAGTACTCCACTTATAGAAAAATTAATATAGGTGTAAGGAGAAAGATCCTCAACAACTTTGGCGCATAGCCTACACAGCATAATCATTCATCTGGTTGCACTCGACAATCACGTGATACTTTCTATACTCAAGAAGAATTAACCAAATTGCAAGGACACACAAACCATACTTTGACACCAGATGCCACTATGACATTGTATTACACATAAAAGAACCATATTAACCAAACAGCGACCTCTAATGTAACTAAAAGAAAAGTGAACAAACCCAAAAGAAATTACATCAAACAACAATATAAGCTATGTCACTAAATCAAATGCCAAACATGAAAGCAGGTTCCAAAACACTTAAGCATAGAGTGGTGCGACGATGCACATTAAGGAAATAACAAACTAGCTTATACAACTGCTTCATATGAAACTTTTGCCAAAACATGATTAGAATCGGCTCCTTTGAAAAAATACATTTAGAAATGGTAGTGATAACATTCACGATCCAAACTATACATAAGCAGGGAGATCCATTAACACAATAAAGAGAACCATATGCTTGGAGATAAATAGCCAGAAAAGCACTTTAAGATATTACTGATGTGCACGTAAATGTGCATATTTTTACCACCATATTTATTCTATTTAAATTAAATAAATGATCGTATTTGGTATTTTAACTTGTTTTAACCAAAATTCATTTTAATTCCAAATTTTCACATATTCATCTTCGTATAGGGGCAAAACGGTCATTTAAGTGCATATATTTCTTTGAGAAAAATTGATTGGAAATTTATATATATTTTTGTAGGAAAATGGTCTCAAATAGGAGTGGTTTCATGCAGAAATATGCATGCACAAAGAATATAAAGGAATGAAGATGGAAATAATTCAAAGTGAAGATCATGGAGGACCCCACCTACCCACCTACCTTAATGTACAAATTAAAGGCTAATGCACATGCTTTTGGACTTAATGGCTTCATGTACACTTAATGGGGGATTAAGACATGTTAATGATTACTTGGCCTCCACACTTCCTAAGGGGCATTTTGGGCATTCCCCAAAAAAGTGAATTAGGGTTTCATACATGTATAAATACCCATATGTTTCATGTAACAAGATCTCTTCTTTTAGTCTCTCTTAGGCCTCCTTCTCTTTAGTTTAGTTTAGATCAAATAAAAGAAAGCTATCTTTCTCTTTTAATGGCTACTTAGCCAATTTTTATTTCTTGTAATCTTTTTTATTTTATGCAATTTAATACATGCTCTTTCCTTCTCATGTTCATTTACTTTCATGTTGTAGTGTAGGTTTCTCTTATTTCATGCAAGAAGATTAGTTTTGTTTCTTTGCTTTGCTCTCTTTTTCTTTCTTTTTTTTGCTTTCATGTTGCTTTCTACATTTGTTGATTTGATAACAAATATGAGAGCTTAATCCCTACAATTTAGGGGTAATGAAGCTCTCTAGTATGTAGATGCAACATTTTGATGTTTATACTCTCTTTTTGTGCTTTAATGGAAACATTTGAAGTGGTTTAATGATGTTGTTTAGCTTTGAATTTGATAGTCTATGTTGTTCATAACAAATAGGCTATGCTTAAACAAACATAACACAAATTGCCTCTTCATCTAAATATGACTATGGCAAAGAAGTGAATGTTGAAATTGAAATTTGATAGCCTATATTTCTAAACAATAGTTAATAGGCTATGCTTAAAATAGATTTCTATTTCAACTTGTTGTCATATTTCATGAGAGTTAAATGTGTATTAGTGGTTGTGTTATAGTTTGATGGTTTATATTGAGCTAATTAATAGCACAAATATACCATACTTACAATAAGCACATCAACTAATTCACTAATGACAAGAAAAAAGAGATCATAACTTCAATTTGTTGATTTATGTGATCTAGAGAGTGGAAATTGCCTCTAAATTGTCTTAACACTCTCATATTTTTATCTATTTTCTTTTCTCATTTTTCTACATTTTTTTTAGTTAATCACTCTTTCAACTTCGGTTAATTTGATTGAATAGAATTTTTAAAATCATCAATTCCCTGTGGATCGACCCGTATTCGCCGCGTGCTACATTCATACACCGTGCGCTTACGGTTATTTTTAATTCAAATTCGTTCGACGGTTTTCTAAACCGATAGAATTTCCGTCGACGAGCAATTTTTTGCCGTCGTTGCCGGGGAATTGTTTTGATTTTATTTTCTGTTCTTCGGATTATTTTTTTTGTTTGATATTTGTGTGTTCATTTTGTGTGTTTATTTCAAAAAAAAAATGTGTATGTTTGTTGTGTGATTTTGTTTGTGTGTTCATTGTTATTTTGTTCATTTGCATTTCATATTACAAAAAAAAAGGGAAAGAAAGAAAAAAAAAATCATTTCATTTACATTTCAATTTACATTTCCATTTTCAATTTACAGTGCTTCTTTCTTTGCTACACTATTTGCTCTCTATTTACTGCTGCTATTCCTCCAATTTCACCTCTTTCTACCGCATACATCTACCATTCACCTTCCTCTTTCACTACAAATACCATAAACTTCACCTACAACCATTGTCACTCCTCTACTGTCACTATATACTGCTGCAACTTCAACAGCACCCTTGCATTTCCACCAAACCTGCACTGTGCTTACAACTCCTTCCCACATCCACAACACCACATTCCAAATACATTTTACCGTCAACACTTCTTTCCACCACTGCATACAGTTGCACACAACTCCACCTTCAAACTTCCTACATAATCCCACTACAAAATTCCTTCAAACAGTAAAACCCAATCACCTCGTCCTTTGAACCACAGCCTCCCTCTTCAACCAAGTACACATCTCTACATCACCATTTTCAACCTCCCAGTCAAACTGCAAACCATACAGAAAGTTTTCACCATATACAAACTACCTCCTCGCTTCAAACCGCCACAGCGTGACAACATCTTCCCATCAAAAACCCTGTCATATCACCCTTGACTTCCAAATTGCCAACCACATTGTCATCAAAAACTGCCAACCATCCTCTCCAATCGACTACCACAACTACCCTCCTCTAATCTGCCATTACAACAGTCTTCAACATTCCCCTTCCCCTCACAAAAATTCCAGCCACTCAACCGCACCTAACCCAAATACTGCTCCTTCATCGCCACTTCTTCTGTTCTGCACCATTCCTATACACCTTATCTAAAATCATCAACCAACATCGGCGTACCACCACCCCTCACATATCAAAACCACAACAGTTGTTCCATAGCATCACCAGCAACAAATACAAACTTCACAACTCCAACTTCACCACTACATTCCAACACAAACCATTGTCATCAACCAATTTTCCTCAAACACTTCATTTTCATACTTCACTGCATATACACCATTCACATAACCTCTCCAGTCATCTTATCGATGTCCAGACCAGTTGCTGCCACAATTCATTACTTCACCTGACTTCATTGTTTGCTTGACCACCACAAAACAGTCAACCGGTCCTCATCACCTTCAACCAACTCCAACAGTTTCTGTTACTTCACCTTCCATTCAATCTCCAACCATCACCATTAAAAGCTACTGCCATCCCCTCCCCCTGTTATACTGCCTCAATTAAACAGCAGTAACCATCAATTCATCATCTTCATACCCCCAACGTAGTACTTGCCTGCTCACTACCCACTGCCGCCTCACTTTGGATTTGCAGTGATCGCTAGTCAAAGAAAAAAAAAACCATCACCTTGTTCAACTTCCATCGCCACAACACCACCCAAATCCACCAATTCAAATCACCTGCTTCACCCACGACTTGGCAGCGGTCTGCAACAACATCTCAAACCAGAACAACCGGAGCAACCAGAACAATCAGTGTCATCACAAACTCAACAAATCGCCTGCACGAAACCGCGTACCTTTAACCCGCGACTCCAATTCAATCACCTCGAACGGCAAGCAATCGAACAACCCAATCACCGAAATCCCACTGCGAGCCAACCACCTCCACCACTACAAATTCCACTGTTCTACACTTCAAAGCAAGTTACAGCCACCTTTTCAATCTCCAATTCGACAGCCGCCAGCAGACCTCGCCTTCGACCCAAATTCACCGACAACTGCTTCGAACTGACAAACATCCAGCACTCTTGAACACTGCAATTTGAACCACGAATTGAATACGTGATTTCTAAAAAAAGGCGAACTTTGATCTTTGATTGAATTTTTTTTCAAGCAGTCGAACCACCCTCAACGTAATCCCCAGCCGCGACTTCAACACTACAATCCCTGACTCACGAACTACCTACAATCCAATTCGCCATCAACTCACGACGCGAACAAGTTTTGGTGATTTTAAATTGCGAAATGGAAATCGGTTTTTGAAAGTGGAAGATCTGTTATTTCGTTTTAATTAATCGAGTTTGGAACGCTCTTATTTTGATTTATTGAGTGGGCCGGGTTGGTTATTGCTTATTTGGGGATTGAGCTTGTTATTGGGCCAGTTTGATCAGTTAATTTGTACAAATTGCTTGCTTTAGCTCTTTAGGCTGTGGAATATATTTTGTTTTGTTGTGTTTATATGGTTCTTTTCTATAAAAAAACCAAAAAAGAAGTTTATCCTTAAATAAATAAATAAATTTGTTTTGTTTTGGTTTGATTTGGTTTGTTTTAATCTGTTAATTTTTTTTTAAAGTAAAACTCTACTTTTAAGTTTCCTTTCAAAAAAAACCAAAAAAAAAAAAGTTGTATATATATCTTGCTTTATTTCAGGTTGCCAAAGCAGAGTTACAGAAAGAGCAGAAGTGCTTGTTAAATAATTGCTTGTGTTGCTGAGCTTGCCAAAAAAAAACTGCTTGCTTATATATAATTTTCTTTTGCCTTGCATTGTATATATCTATTATTTTTGTTTGTCTTGCATTGTTGTTTGCTTGCATTTAAAAAAAAAAGAATCATTTTTAATTGCATTGTTAATACACGTTTAATTTCTGCTTTGCATTTCATCTTAGATTTTGATTAATAATAACGGTTAGAAATCAATAACACTAAATTGTATATTGACAATTTGTCCTTTTTCGACAATTTAATTTCTCGGTGTCTAGGCTACGGCAGAGCAATAATCAGTTATAAATATTACGGTGATTCGTAAATATTATACTGAATTGTTTCTCTGAAGGTACTTAAACCTTCGGCTGCATCGCTACGGTGATTCGTGGTGCACCGATAAATCCTGTCTGTTACCTGGCTAAGAACTATCTTGTTGATTTAAGACAATTTGTAATTATATAATTTTGGGTTAACTTAGGATAAATCATTTGTAATTAACCCCTGCATTCATTTAGTTGCATTAGTTCATGCATATTTAAAAAAAAAACAAAAAAATTTCAAAACCCAAACCTAAAAATTTTTGTAAATATTCCTTTTTCTTTGAAATTTTTAAATCCTTCTTCCATGAAATTTCAAAAATTCAAAAAAATTAGAAAAACAAAAATCCAAAAAAAAAAAATTAATTATAAAACTTTTTCAAAAACAAAAAAAAACAATTTCCCTTTTGAAAAATAAATTCTATTTGTAAATATTTTTCCTTTATAAAGAAAAAAAAAATTCTTGAAAATGTCCGAATTTCCATATTCACATGAATTTTACGATAGTTGTGAAAATCAATATAATCCATATGAGTTCACTCCAAATTCGTATGGATATTTTAACAACAACTTTTGTTTAAACGATTCAAATTTCGGACAACAAAGTTTTCAAAACAATGATCAACCCTCAAATCTCGGAAATAGCATTTCAACTTTACTTGAACTCTCTACACAACAAAATCAAAGTGGTAAACGATTTGTGTAACTCATATTTGTGTAATAGTTTAAGTCAAAATAATCAAAATTTGAATTCACTTCAAAATTCAAATGATTTCGAGTATAACCCATGCCAATTCAATTTCGAGCTTCAAAATGAATTTCAAAATCAAGATGAAAATGTGAACCAATTTTCAAATAATTTTGGCAATGGAAATAGTTTCAATAAAGATACAATTGAAAACTTTGGTTATCAACAAATTCAAAACGAATATTTTCAAACTAATAATCATGAATTTGATTTTGTTGGCCAAATGGAAAAAGATAACGGGGATTTATTACTTGAAAAATACAAAACTTTTCGTGAAAATCATAATCAAATCCCAACTTCCGAAGAATCAAATCCACCATTATTGAAATTGGCGATTCTTGTCCTCAACAAGTACAAATCAAAAGTTTTCAAGTTACTAATCATAAATTTGACTTTGTTGAACAAATGAACGAAATGTACAATGGTCACATGGATTTGGTGTTCGAAACATATTTGAATCAACGTGATAAACATACTCAAATCCCAACGTGTGACAAGTCAAGTGCTAATCCACCTTTTACCCAAATCTACGATTTTCAAATAACAACTTTTGAATTTGATAATGACGATCTTAATCAAGTTGTTGAAAATACAGTAATTGAGTTGGATTTCAATTCTTTTGAGGGTGCGAAACTCGATTTAAAATTCGATCTTCCTTTTCTCGGTTTCGAAAATTTGAATACAACAACTTTGGATTTTGAACTTGAGATATGTAATAAAGTTGTTGATAATCCAATAAAGGAAGACGAATGTAATGATCACAAATTTTTTGGACTTTTGGATGACGAGTTGTTAAATTCCGACGAGGAAGATGAAAATCACCATCTTGATTTTGAAATCAATAACTCTGAAAATGTTTTCAATAATAAACTTGAATTTCAATTTGGTGAAAATAAATGTGAATTTCAACCAATTGTTTTATCAACCCCAAAAATCATTGTAAACAAAACAACTCGTTCAATTTTTAATAAAACAAAATTTGTTTTTCCAAATCCACATTCAACTTCGAAATCTTTTACGATTTGGTTTTTCGAGCTTAGGCTGTGTCTCGTGTACTCGACGGGACAAATGAATCGGTTTTTGGAAGACCGTTTCATTTACTTTTTGACAATATACTTTCTGATCTCGTGTAAATACCGTTCATTTTCATGTAAATAATAATAAACATCCCTTTCACTTGGGTTGACTGTAGGGACGCAGTCAAAATCAAGTGTGGGGGGAGACTCGTCTTCTTTCTTTTTTTTTTCATGGTTTATTTTTACTTTAAAATCACAAAAACAAAAAAAACAAAAAAAAAAAAATCCCAAAAACAAATTTTCTTTTGATTTATTTTTAAAAGAAACACTATAAGATAAATATATGGCTTTGGTTTATTAAATTGAAATTTTTAGAAATTTATTTGTCTAAACAAAAATAAAATTGAAGTTTGATTACAAATAATAATGGTTTAACTAGTATATAGGAAGATTCATGGTGTTAATTATGAAGTATATCCTAATTGAAAATCTTTGTTTTAAAAAGTGGTTGATTTAAAGTAAAGGATATAACATTTTTTTTGTCTTCTAAGTTAAATGGTGCTAAGATGATTTTGCAAAACTCTCTCTCTCTCTCTTAAAAAAAAAAAAAAAAAAAAATAACATCCAAGTATTCACTCTCATTTGAAAGTCCTCACGGTTATGCATGGGTGAATTACTTGGAATCTTTAATTATGTGCTTCCATACTCATTTAAAAGTCCTCACGGTTATGCATGTATGGAACACATGTAAATAAAACATAATAAAAATGACCTACGGTCGATAGGTGTATGCACGAAAGTGTGTGCACTCGCCATGCTCTGTACTCCCCTCACATAAGTCCGAAAGGCAGTGCATGGGTGGTATATCTGGCCTCAGTTTACCTGAGCTAGGTGTGTAATTTTTCTTGAAAATAATGAGGGAGCAAGCAATTGAAATCCTAGCACTATTTTTACTTATTTGATTTGATTTGTTATTGAAAAGAAATGAAAATACCACTTTGATAAACTTTGATAATCAACTAAGGTTCCATTTTATAATTACACTTTGTTATCAACCGAAACAACAAGTTAAACTATTGTCTATTTGTTATGATAACTTGATTTTTGTTAGAAATTTTGACGAGTAAATGACATAAATTCTCAAGATAATAACCAAAACCTATATTTAACTTATTCGTGTCAATTTAAAATAAATCCTTCATTGTAAATATTTTCAAAAACTTGCATTCATCTCTTTGTAAATAAATATTGCATTTGTAAATATTTTCATCATGCATTTGGATTTTGTGGGTAGTATCCACTGAAAACCCTCACGAGACAACACTCGTCCTACTGGGGACACCCATAGGTTTAACGGCTTATTGCATACGCTCAATGCAATCGTGCTCCCTACGAAAACGGATTTATCTTAGTTTTAGTTTATTCGAGGACGAATAAAAAGATAAGTGTGGGGGTATTTGATGTGCACGTAAATGTGCATATTTTTACCACCATATTTATTCTATTTAAATTAAATAAATGATCATATTTGGTATTTTAACTTGTTTTAACCGAAATTCATTTTAATTCTAAATTTTCACATATTCATCTTCATATAGGGGCAAAACGGTCATTTAAGTGCATATGTTTCTTTGAGAAAAATTGATTGGAAATTTATATATATTTTTGTAGGAAAATGGTCTCAAATAGGAGTGGTTTCATGCATAAATATGCATGCACAAAGAATATAAAGGAATGAAGATGGAAATAATTCAAAGTGAAGATCATGGAGGACCCCACCTACCCACCTACCTTAATGTACAAATTAAAGGCTAATGCACATGCTTTTGGACTTAATGGCTTCATGTACACTTAATGGGGGATTAAGACATGTTAATGATTACTTGGCCTCCACACTTCCTAAGGGTCATTTTGGGCATTCCCCAAAAAAGTGAATTAGGGTTTCATACATGTATAAATACCCATATGTTTCATGTAACAAGATCTCTTCTTTTAGTCTCTCTTAGGCCTCCTTCTCTTTAGTTTAGTTTAGATCAAATAAAAGAAAGCTATCTTTCTCTTTTAATGGCTACTTAGCCAATTTTTATTTCTTGTAATCTTTTTTATTTTATGCAATTTAATACATGCTCTTTCCTTTTCATGTTCATTTACTTTCATGTTGTAGTGTAGGTTTCTCTTATTTCATGCAAGTAGATTAGTTTTGTTTCTTTGCTTTGCTCTCTTTTTCTTTCTTTTTTTTGCTTTCATGTTGCTTTCTACATTTGTTGATTTGATAACAAATATGAGAGCTTAATCCCTACAATTTAGGGGTAATGAAGCTCTCTAGTATGTAGATGCAACATTTTGATGTTTATACTCTCTTTTTGTGCTTTAATGGAAACATTTGAAGTGGTTTAATGATGTTGTTTAGCTTTGAATTTGATAGTCTATGTTGTTCATAACAAATAGGCTATGCTTAAACAAACATAACACAAATTGCCTCTTCATCTAAATATGACTATGGAAAAGAAGTGAATGTTGAAATTGAAATTTGATAGCCTATATTTCTAAACAATAGTTAATAGGCTATGCTTAAAATAGATTTCTATTTCAACTTGTTGCCATATTTCATGAGAGTTAAATGTGTATTAGTGGTTGTGTTATAGTTTGATGGTTTATATTGAGCTAATTAATAGCACAAATATACCATACTTATAATAAGCACATCAACTAATTCACTAATGACAAGAAAAGAGAGATCATAACTTCAATTTGTTGATTTATGTGATCTAGAGAGTGGAAATTGCCTCTAAATTGTCTTAACACTCTCATATTTTTATCTATTTTCTTTTCTCATTTTTCTACATTTTTTTTGGTTAATCACTCTTTCAACTTCGGTTAATTTGATTGAATAGAATTTTTAAAATCATCAATTCCCTGTGGATCGACCCGTATTCGCCGCGTGCTACATTCGTACACCGTGCGCTTGCGATTATTTTTAATTCAAATTCGTTCGACGGTTTACTAAACCGATAGAATTTCCGTCGACGAACAATTACAAGTGTAACGATCCTGTTTTTAAGCCAGATTTAAATTTGATAATTAATATAATTTTTGGATTAATTATGAATTAGTTTGAAAATTTGGGAATAAATATATATAATAGATTATAAAAATAATTTTGGTTTGGAATTCAAAAATAAATATCTTGAAAAATGAGTTAGATTTAAAAAATCTATGTTTAAAACTAATAAAAGTTGCTTTCTAATTTTAATATATATAGGTGTGTATATATATATTTATGCATTTGGAAGTTATGACTTGAGATTAATGTAATAAGTTTCAAAAGGCTATTTTAAGTTAAATTCGTGTGGTTACTTATTAAATGTATAATTAGAGTTTAAAATGATTTTTCTTTTAAAAAATTTATATAAGTATAAATAATAGAAAATTGTATGAATATAAATATAAAGACAAGAATGAATAAAAAGTTTTAATATATACATATATCTTTTGAAATTAAATAAGATTTATAAAAGGATCATTTCTTTTAAAACAAATATAATTCATGTATATAACAAATCTATCTCATAATGCTTAATTAATAAAAACATAAAATATATTTCATAAATTAAAATAAACTAGGGATTTAAAACATAATTATAAATTAATTTAAAATAAGGACATAAACATAAATTTAATTATTGTTAACAAGTGTAGGGAAATTAATTCATGCAATTACAAGTGTTAACAAAATTTACAAGTGACAATTGATTAAATTAAAGGTTAAAAAAATTTAAAACATGTTTTAAAAGAAGAAAACAAGTTTTCATATTTTCTTTCTCTCGTCTTTATTTTCAAATCTGAAAACAAAACAAAAGCCTGGAAATCAAAAAGTAAATTTCAAACCAGAAAAAGAAAATTTAACTGAGCAACAACAACTATCATCTTCAACTTGGAAAACAAGATCAGTCTCAGATTCAACTTAATAATCATTGAAGCAAACTAATAAATCATCAACAATCAAGCAAGATACAACTTGAAAAGCATCAGAGCAATTCCAAATTTAAGAATTAGGAACCTGTTTCTCTATTCAATATAAAAAGGTGAGCAAACTACTATTTTAGAATCTGAATCTGCTATGATATCTTGATGATATATACTTGAAGTTGTTTGTATAAATGTCAATAAGCCTGCATGTCTATGTATATATGTATATATTGTTGAATGTTGGTCTGTGTATATATATATATACATATATCTCTGTTTAATAACAGGTTAACAAAATTCCAGAAAAAATTTCATATCTTCCTGTTTAAATCAATTCAAGTTATGATTTCTGAAAGGAAATTGTTTATAACAATGTAAAGCCATTTTTAAAAATAATCACAAAGAAATTTTTTTAGTAAATACTTTAAAAAATAGAAATTACAGTGAAATTTTTGAAAAATAGAAAAATCAAATGTTTTAATTTCAGGATTTGATTACATAACCAGATTCCAATTGTTAAACGATGAATTTTGATATAAATTTCAAGATTTTTAGATTTGTATATAATGGGTATTTTCGTGATGAACGGAAAACATGTTATCGTCGATTTCCGACGAACGACGAAGTTTGAGGAGTCATGCCTGACATCGAAGGTAGTTGGGAGGTTGTAGATCATGAAAAAAATGGAGTTTTATTTTTCTGATCATCGTTGGTAACAATATGATGGGAAATAGGGTTTTAGGGATGGTTTTGTTCGTCGGGGTTTGCGAAGCAGATTCGTCATTGTGGGTGGACTATCATCGATCGGACCCGAGGGGATTAATGCATTATCGTGTGGCGAAGCTGTGGACAGGGTAGCGCGAGCTCAGATAGTCGGAGTTGTCGTGACGAGGCAGTTTTTGGTGACTGGGTTCGTTCCAGGTTAGGGGTGCTCAAGCTCGACTTCGATTTCAAGTTCGAACCAAATTTCTGGGTGGTTGTAAGGCTTAAGGGGATCACCGGTGACTTACCGAAGGTCGTGGTGATGGTCGGAGACAATCTGAGCTCTCGTGCATGTGCACGCGAGCATGGGTGTATCTGGTTTTGTTTGAGTATTGAGGAAGAAGGGTATCTCGGGGCAAACTCATAGAATTTAGCAAAGTAGCTTGGGGAAACGAAAATGTAGGTTACTCGAAGTTGGGCTCAGGTATTCCAAACATTGGCTCAGGTTTTTGTTAAAGCTGAACTCATCAGATTTTAAAAAGGAAAGAAATAAAAAAAAAATGCATAAACTAAAGTCAAGTTTAAATTTAATAAGATTTAAATGGTGATTTAGTGGTCACTTAAGATAAATGAATTATCTTTCATTAATAAAGGTTTTAAGTGATAAAAGGGTCCTTAATCAGTAACTAATGTAGAATAATTAGTTAATGCACTTAATTTAAGAATAATTACTTAATGAGGGTAATTAAAGAATAATTACTCAATGTAATTTAATAAAAGGGTTAATTACTTAAGGTAATCAATTAAAGGGTTAAATTATTAAAGGTTAATTACCTAATGTCATTAATTAAGGAAAATTAATTAATGTGATTAATTAAAAGGATAATTAATTTATGATTAAGGGTTGATTAATGTAATTAATAAAGGTTAATTATTTAATGATTAAGGGTTAATTAATTAATGATTTAAAGGTGAGTCAATTTGATTATTATAGGTTAATTAATGAATGTAATTAATTAAAGGGTTGATTACTTAATAAAAGCAATTAAATGATAATTACTTAATGGAAGTAATTAAGAGATAATTACTTAATGTAAATAAATAAAGTGTAATTAATTAGTGTAAGTAATTAATGAATAATTACTGAATGTAATTAATTATGGATCATTTATTAATGTAAATTAATTATAGTGAATAATTAAAGGTTAATTAATTAAGTGATTAATGGATAATTAATTAATAATTAAAGGTCAATTAATTTATGATTGAAAGATAATTACTTAGTGTAATTAATTAAGGGTTAATTAATTATGTAATTAACTTAAAGTTAATTTACTTATGTGATTAAATTAAGGATAATTATTTAATTAAAGGATAACTAATTAAGAGTTAATTAATTTTGTAATTAACTTAAGGTTAATTAATTTATGTGAAGGATAATTAAATTAATTAAGGATAATTAATTAAGATGGATAATCAAGGTTGATTAATTAATTTCATTAATTAATATCAAATGGTTTGTAATTAATTAATGTTAAGTAAGCAGGATTGGGTAATTAATTCATAACTAATTAATTTATTTGGAAATTAAATTGAATTAATTAGGGATTGAAATTGATCTCGCGTATGGATGTTTGAATGCTTGAATTGATTGTTATCTTTGATCTGTAATATCTATGATGTAAATTGTTTGAATTAAGCTCTATGTGTAAATTATTTATCTATGTTGAATTCACATATTTCTCTGTGAATCTGTGAATGAAGATAAGCGTTATAGGATTATACCTCTTATCGATATTGTTGTGCTTGATTTGATGATGGTTGTGATATGTTATTGTTGTGTGTAAAACCCCTGGACTACACTACACACAAAAATATGGATTGCACAGGAAATTAGTAAGTCACGGATATTTTGAATTTAATTTTTTTTTTAAAGGTTGAATTTTGATCCAAAATGGTTTGGAAATGGAATTGGGTTGAATATGAAAAGCTTCTGAAAAGAAATTTTGAATTTGAAGTTTAGTTTGAATATAATACGTCTTGTTTAGGTTTTGAAATTATTTTGGAAATTATGGTTTGAAAAGTGGTGATACAAGTTATATAATATATATATATATATATATATGGATTTTTAAACAATCTTTAAAGTATTTTAAAAGTATTATTTTGTAAATTTAAATTTAACCCAAGTTTATTTAAATGGCTATAACTTGAGCATATTGAATCGGACTTTCCTGAAACGAAAGCATTTGTTTTCAAATAATAGCTTTCATATAAAGAAAGGATTCCCAATTTTTTTGAAAGGATTTCAAATTTGAAATAGTTTAAAGCTATGAATGAATCTTTGTTAAAGATTGGTGAACTTTGTTTTCAAATTTAATAGGATCTTAAAGGTGTATCTTTTGCATAAAAGATCTGAAATTGAAATGGTTTTGAAAGCTATGAATGAATCTTTGTGAAAGATTAGTGAACCTTGGTTTCAAAATTGAAGTGGATCTTAAAAGGTGAATCTTTTTTTTAAAAAGATTAAAAGTGGAATTTTGTTAAACCATTCAAAAGGAAAGGTTTTGGGGATTAAAAAATTATGACTTAACTAAGATCCCAATATATCCATATGGTTTTAAAATTAGCGCTCATTATTCGGTTTAGTCGGGAGAGGACTTTATGTCATAAAACCCATTTCGAGTAGTGATACGATGAAATGGATAGCATTTGAAGACGGTGATGAAGACCGGGTATTTTCGAGAATGATAGGATTAACTGTCGATTGTCTCTACATCGAATGGTCGCGGTATAGAGATCTCCATATGTGATGGGGAGTCCGATCGAGATTGTGGATACCCAAATTTGCAAGGGATTCTTTGGAAGTGCCTTCGGTTCCATTCAGACCCAAGATGGAATTATATGGTTGTATGTCTGACATTACACTTTGAGATATAAAGCTGATTTCTATCAAATACATTTCTGTTGGTGGCGGAGAATTTATTCTCTTAGCTTAACACCATTTTCTGAGACGTATGAGCTCAGAGGTTATGTAGTTGCTGGTTATTAGTGATATACTCCCAATTTGGTAATGTGGCATGCTAAGTGCTGCTGATCATTTGTTGATCGAAGCATGGCTTTTGTGAAAAGCGTAGCTTTGTGGACGAGACTTCGTCGAACCTCACAACCCGGAAATGGTTGAAACGGGAAAGATGCGCAAGGTTATGAGGGTCGCTCCCTTTAGGGTATGTGCATTTCCTTCTGGATAAAAAGTGATATCATGGTATGGAGCCCAGATATTTAACTTATGTGGCTGTTGGAATTTGTTGGTGAGAGGCAACGGTAATGGTTGGTAACGACCGGGGGATATCATACTCGTGACAGTTAGTTACCTAGTTACAGAGGTAACCCGACCTTGTGTTGGCAGAGATCCGGTTAGGTTCTCAAGGCGTCCCTCTAGAGGCATACCCATTTTGGAAGGAAGTTCCTTAGCCTGACCATTGTTGGAAATCCAAACAAAACAATACGAGCCCTGTACGGTTTTAGTTGTATAACATTCCATGAAGCGTGGTGGTAACCTGCCATAAAACATGGTAGCTATAGTAGGTATACTAATGGTAGTATGCTGGCTAAGATTAATATTATACATTCAAAATGTTTTCTGTACTATGCAGTAATAATAATATCAAAAGGATTTTCGCGTATCAAGCATGTTTGAATATCATAAGGAGAAATCTTCTCCAAGTGTGCGATCGCATTGTGTGTGTAGCGGGAGGCCTTATGGTAGTTTTATTTTCCAAAAAGCATAGCGAATTTCTTTTTATTTCTTTTTGTTCAAGATAAACTGTTTTTGTTTGCTGACACCGGTCCCATGACTGACCTGGAGTTTATTGTTCCCTTTCTAAACTCTGGGCGTCCATAATTTTCCACACGGGCAGCCTAGAGTCAGGTTATCAATAGATAGTAGATATGGATCTAGAAGTCTTTGGTTTGGCGATTGCATTGTGCACCGGATTTTCTTCAAGTTTAGAATGATGGTGGTTCAAGCTTCTTGGTTTGGTGTTTTGGAGCTTTGGCATTGAAGATGTTGTTTTCTACTGTTGTTGTTGTCTGTCTTCTGCTGTTGTGTTTCCCACTGTTGTATTTTGTCTCTGATGTTAATATCTCATTTGTATCAGATATTGTATCCATTGTGTATCATTATAAATCATTCATTTCTATTTCCACTGTGTTGTTTACTTAATGTGTTAGAAACTCCGACGAACCAGACTCAACGTGTGAATCTGTGCCATTCGAATACAGGTGAAGTATGGATGTTGATTTTTGGACGTTGGATTCTGGATCGTCACAAGTGGTATCAGAGCTAAAGGTTGAATAGGAACTTTAGCTTTGGAGTATAACACATTAGCTGACTCATTAGAGATAGGGATATAAATGCCCTAGAATGAGTATCCCTAAGATATCTTGTCTATATGCCTCAGTTGATTCTCTTACTATTCACTGATAGTGAGAATGAGTGCAAGAAGAGGATGAGTTAGGGGACAGGGGAGTATCTCTACAAATGGTCGATACCGTATAACAACAAGGAACAACTTTTTTCATCAATCTCTTTTGATCATCCAATTTAAATTCTTTGATGACTTTCTGGAAGCTCGAAGAAGAAGTTTTGGTGTGGTGGTGGCCATGCGAATCTTTGTTTACGATATAGAAAAATTCCTAGTCCGTTTCTCATCATCATCATCAATTTCCTATCGATTTTCTTTCCGTTCTTAACTTCAATAAATTTGAAATTTTAATTGGAATAAATTGGTTAACAAAATATAAAGTTAATAAAACGATTTCGCGTGTGTAGATTTTTGAGATCTTAATAAGTTAAAGATAATTTTCTTTTATCCCGAATCGAGCACCATGCAATCGATTCTTTTCTATGATGGATCTAGCTCAGGATTCCATTAGTTGGGAATTGCGGAAAATTATATCCATTTGTCTGTTTTATTGGGTCTCAATACATTCTACGAATGTTTAGTTATCCTTTTGTACTAACCAATGCCCCTACATATTTCATAGACAGGACGACCCGAGTATTTTGTAAAGTGTTAAATGAGTTTGTTCTCGTATTTATTGATGATATTCTGATTTGGTAAGCCAAATGTAGAATAAATATTTCAGCTTAATCTGATAAACCATTTCTCTATCTTTCATTTGCTCTTTGTTGTCTCCCTGTCTAGCAAATTTCGAGGATGAAATTCTTTTAAGGGGGGAATCTGCAACGATCCCATTTTTAAGCCAGATTTAAATTTGGTAATTAATATAATTTTTGGATTAATTGTGAATTAATTTGAAAATTTGGGAATAAATATATATAATAGATTATAAAAATAATTTTGGTTTGGAATTCAAAAAAAATATCTTGAAAAATGAGTTGGATTTAAAAACTCTATGTTTAAAACTAATAAAAGTTGCTTTATAATTTTAATATATATAGGTGTGTATATATATGTGTGTAATTGGAAGTTATGATTTGAGATTAATGTAATAATTTTCAAAAGGATATTTTAAGTTAAATTCTTGTGATTACTTATTAAATGTATAATTAGAGTTTAAAATCATTTTTCTTTTAAAAAAATTATATAAGTATAAATAATAGAAAAATTTATGAACATAAATATAAAGACTAGAATGAATAAAAAAAATTAATATATACATATATCTTTTGAAAATTATATAAGATTTATAAAAGGATCATTTCTTTTAAAACAAATATAATTTGTATATATAACAAAACTATCTCATAATGCTTAATTAATAAAAACATAAAACATGTTTCAAAATTAAAATAAAGTATGGATTTAAAACATAATTATAAATTAATTTAAAATAAGGACTTCAACATAAATTTAATTATTGTTAACAAGTGTAGGCAAATCAATTCATGCAATTACAAGTGCTAATAAAATTTGCAAGTGGCAATTGATTAAATCAAAGGTTCACAAAAAATTATAAACAACATGTTTTAAAAGAAGAAAACCAGTTTTCATATTTTCTTTCTCTCATCTTTATTTTCAAATCTGAAAACAAAACAAAAGCCTGGAAATCAAAAGGCAAACTTTAAACCAGAAAAAGAAAATTTAACTGAGCAACAACAACTGTCATCTTCAACCTGGAAAACAAGATTAGTCTCAAATTCAACTTAATAATCATCAAAGCAAAGTAACAAATCATCAACAATCAAGCAAGATCAACTTGAAAAGGATCAGAGCAATTCCAGATTTAAGAATCAGGAACCTGTTTCTCTGTTCAATATAAAAAGGTGAGCAAACTACTATTTTAGAATCTGAATCTGCTATGATATCTTGATGATACAAACTTGAAGTTTTTTGTATAAATGTTAATAAGCATGCATGTCTATATATATATATATATATATATATATATATATGTATATATATTGTTGAATGCAGGTTTGTGTGTATATATAGATATATCTCTGCTTAATAATAGGTTAGTAAAATTCCAGAAAAAAAATCATATCTTCCTGTTTAAATCAATTCAAGTTATGATTTCTGAAAAGAAATTGTTTATAACAATGCAAAGCCATTTTTAAAAATAATCACAAAGAAAAACATTTAGTAAATACTTTAAAAAATAGAAATTATAGTGAAATTTTTGAAAAATAGAAAAATCAAAGGTTTTAATTTCAAGATTTGATTATATAACCAGATTCCAATTATTAAACGATGAATTTTAATATAAATTTCAAGATTTTTAGGTTCGTATATAATGGGTATTTTCGTGATGAACGGAAAAAATGTTATCGTCGATTTCCGACGAACGATGAAGTTTGGGGGGTCGTGTCTGACATCAAAGGTAGTTGGGAGTTTGTAGATCACAGGAAAAATGGAGTTTTATTTTTCTGATCATCGTTGGTAACGATACGATGGGAAATAGGGTTTTAGGGATGGTTTTGTTCGTCGGGATTTGCGAAGTAGATTCATCGCCGTGGGTGGACTATCGTTGATCAGACATGAGGGGATTAGCGCATTATCGTGTGGCGAAGCTGTGGATGGTGTAGCGCGAGCTCAAATGGTCGAAGTTGTCATGACGAGGCGGTTTTTGGTGACTGGGTTCGTTCCAGGTTAGGGGTGCTCGAGCTCGACTTTGATTTCAAGTTTGAATCAAATTTCTAGGTGGTCGTGAGGCTTGAGGGAATCACCGGTGACTTGCCAATGGTCGCGGTGATGGTCGGAGACAATCTAAGCTCTGGTGCACGTGCACGCGAGCATGGGTGTGTCTGGTTTTGTTTGAGTATTAAGGAAGAAGGGTATCTCGGGGCGAACTCGAAGAATTTCACGAAGTAGCTCAGGGAAACGAAAAATGTAGGTTACTCGAAGTTGGGCTCGGGTATTCCAAACATTGGCTTGGGTTTTTGTTGAAGATGAACTCATCAGATTTTAAAACGGAAAGGAATAAAAAAATGATTTTTGCATAAACTAAAGTCAAGTCTAAATTTAATAAGATTTAAGTGGTGATTTAGTAGTAACTTAAGATAAATGGATTATCTTTTATTAATAAAGGTTTTAAGTGATAAAAGGGTCCTTAATCAGTAATTAATGTAGAATAATTAGTTAATGTACTTAATTTAAGAATAATTACTTAATGAGAGTAATTAAAGAATAATTACTCAATGTAATTTAATACAAGGGTTAATTACTTAAGGTAATCAATTAAAGGATTAAATTATTAAAGGTTAATTACCTAATGTCATTAATCAAGGAAAATTAATTAATGTGATTAATTAAAAGGATAATTAATTTATGATTAAGGGTTGATTAATGTAATTAATAAAGGTTAATTATTTAATGATCAAGGGTTAATTAATTAATGATTTAAAGGTGAATCAATTTGATGATTATAGGTTAATAAATGAATGTAACTAATTAAAGGGTTGATTACTTATTGAAAGCAGTTAAATGATAATTACTTAATGGAAGTAATTAAGAGATAATTACTTAATGTAAATAAATAAAGTGTAATTACTTAGTGTAAGTAATCAATGAGTAATTGCTGAATGTAACTAATTAAGGATTATTTATTAATGTAAATTAATTATAGTGAATAATTAAAGGTTAAATTATTAAGTGATTAATGGATAATTAATTAATAATTAAAGGTTAATTAGTTTATGATTGAAAGATAACTATTTAGTGTAATTAATTAAGGGTTAATTAATTAACTCAAAGTTAATTTACTTTTGTGATTTAATTAAGGATAATTAATTAAGGGTTAATTAATTTTGTAATTAACTTAAGGTTAATTAATTTATGTGAAGGATAATTAAATTAATTAAGGATAATTAATTAAGATGGATAATCAAGGTTGATTAATTAATTTCATTAATTAATATCAAATGGTTTGTAATTAATTAAACTAAGCAGGATTGGGTAATTAATTCATAAGTAATTAATGTTAGGGGGCTAGGGATAGGTGGCTATAGTAGAGAGAGATAGCTCAGAAAAGTGTATGGAATTATAATGGAGGTTATCTTATTTATGGCTAAGGGTTTGCACCCTTTTCTCTACCATTCACTAAAGTCTTGAAGACTTGGTAAAACCCTTAAAACATCCCTTGTTGTGGTTGTTCTTGGTGTTGACTACATAAAAACAAACATCCCTTTAACTCCTATTTGAATCATCGCTTAGTTAATTAATTATTTTAGCTCCTTAACCAGTCGACCTGTTGTATAACTTTTATACATAATTCTATCTGATTTTACACATGAAATGAGTAATTAAAATTGTCATAAATATCAATACAACATTTGTACTAATTCATAACATTTATAAATTAATTTTACCGTTGGTCGAACTCAGAAAAAATAAATAATACGGTTGTGTTGGCTCTCTTATGTGAACTCGATCCATATTCAATATTTAAACAATTTAAATATTGAAGCTTATATAAACATTTTCAAAGCATAATATAGGTTCAATTTCAATGGTTATTTTCCATTTAAGCAAAATTGTACTTTTGATCTAAAATAAGCTCACATAGCAACGGCAGTTTGTATACATATAATTTTCATCATCACTATATCACTTAGATATCTAGAGTTTGGTTTATAGTCAAAAGCACTATTAATATTTGTATTAATCAGATAAACAACTTTTAATGTCCTTGATTCAATCCAATAGCATTTATTGGTTGATTGATTTTTTCTCATAGAGATTTTGAATTTTAAGTCGTATACCAGTCATGGTGATGCTAAGCTTCTATAACGAAGGAGATGAATTCTATCTTGGGCAGTGCCTCACTACAAGTAGTTCAATGTACACCATATTATTTTTGTAATAAGGTCATTATGCCATGTATTTAACTATAATCAAAGTATAGCCTAGCTACTTAAGATCGATGGTACTCTTTACTTGCACATTATTACGATGAGATCTTCTATTTTAACTTTGTTATGATAACCAATAAAAGACTTTGGTCGAGTTGTTATGTGATCATTCCAAACAACCATAAGTACGTAACCCCTTAGTACTCCAATGTTCGTGAGTAAATCATTAGCCATTGTATAAAGAGCATTTATTGATATCTTTTCTCGATATCTAGACTAGGAACATTTAAGGAGTGAAAAACACATTCGTAAACGCGGTCAACTAAACACTGCTTCGAATAATTTTTGACTTATATATGGTTAATGTAATTAATTCATTATTTATATCATAATATAAAGACACATATAATAGAGAATAAAACCAAAAGTGTACTTTATTACGAATAAGATAGTTAACAAAGTTAAGTTTATATAAACATAATTGCTCCTAGAGTACACCCTTAATTATATTAGTATGTAGTTATCATTTATTTTAGATGCATTATTATATTCAATAATAAATGCATAAGTACATCTAACTATGTAAATGCCATTTTTAAGAGTATCAAAACACATGGTTTTATTTTCATGAAAATCATTCAAAATATTATCTTTACAAATAAAATCATACCGTTTTCCATTAAATAGGAAACAAAAATTATTCTAGAAATAAAATTAAGTACAAAATAGCAATTATATAAAATTAACCATGTCCACGAGCAAGCTTCACATTGTAAATTTCCACTACTATGGTAGCTATAGTATCTCCATTTGCAACTTGTAATTCTGTGACCCCTCTTGCTACAAGACTCTTATTTCTAGGTACCTATAATGAATAAAAAATATTAGATTTTAGATCTACTATCTGAAAACCCAAGAATAAGCACTTAAAGATAAACATTCTTTTATATGGAAAATACCTTTAAGAGCATGATAGAACTACTTCCATTTAAGCATCTTTAAATAATATGGGTAGTTCCTCTTCTAGTGTCCCTTTTTAGAGCATTGGCAACATCTACCCTTCTCTTTTGCAACCTTAGCTTTAATTTTGTTTCCATTCTATCAAATTTTTCTCTTCTTCGAACCATTTGAAGAAGATGTGCCCTTGATCATGATTACTACACTTGGTTCTCTCATAAACATACACTCAGACATCTTTAATATTAATAAGACCAGCAACAATACACTTGAACGAGTTCATACTGAAATTCAAAATGAACAAAAAAAAACTTTATAGCTAATGATCTAAGAATAAATTTGGTCTATAACTCTTGATCACAAGCCATTCCACCCAAAAAATTTCTTTGTGTACTCATTACATTAAGCAGGTTATTTTGCAATGGAGTTCCCTTCCTTATTTTCATATGAACTATTTCCATGAGGTCTCATACCTTGCGGAACAAGATTATTAATCATATAAAATTTTAAGTTGCTTAAATATGGAATAAAATTCCATATTCTCATGTCGTCTTTGGAGCTCGATGCTCATAGTAAACGATACATAACACTGAAGGTTCATAGTCTAATGACCATGACTTAAAATACTCCTCCGAGCATTGTATTTTTATCAGTTTATCCTTAGGCTCATTAGAGAAACATGCTAGAATTTTTGTAGGTGAGCACAGCGTTAACACTTCTTAACTAATGTTATAGTTTGCACAGGCCAGTGCGATTTTCTCTAGAAATAGTTTCATTGTTGCAATTTAATGTATGCAATTTTTTGGTGTAAGTTAGATAACATCACATATGTTCTTATACTTATTAGATTGGTTTGTTATATTTATCTACAAGGTTCCCACTAGATTACACATCCATTAAAAAACCTAAAAGAGACGCATGAATTTATTAAATTCCTCTAATGGGTATTAGGATCCATTTATCATCTTACTACACTCTTAAGGGTGCTCAATAAATTGTCGATCCCATGAACGTTAAGTAACCCTTTACTAATTAAATCTCATTTATTATTCCCAGCCATATATATTTTCTTCTTAACATCTTTATGAACTTGAGCATGCATAACAAATTAATAATTACATTAGACACTATTGACCCATCATTTTGCATTTTCCTATCGATGATTTTGCAACCTTTATGGGTGCTCAACAAAGTTACAATATATTCTTATTTATCCATAAACAATATAAACATCACTATAAATATATTATGGCTTGAAACTGCTCTAAAACCATAAGTATATAGTATTCTATTTGTATTGTCAATAATGGAAAGCAATTATTTCAAATTCATAATTTAAAATAATAACTTTAATTAAGTATTACCGACATTTTAATGATAAACAATACAATATTTCATGACATCATATGTCTTTACATCTTATGTATACCTCCATAAGTTTAAATGTAACACCCCTAATTTTTGATACCATCATTCAGGAGATTTAATTAGATAAATTAAAAAGAATAATATAAATGTAAGTGATAAGGGGAGTGAGACTTGGATTAATTAATTAAGGGTCATTCCTAATAAACTAATTAATTGGCTTAAGAATGGATTTAGGTTAAATAAATTACATAAGAGTATAATTGGAAATTGCCGCCTAATGACCCTTACCCATATATATATTTGTGCCTACCTTATTCTTCCCATTCACGTCATTTTAAAAACTAAAACGCAAATCAAAAGAGAAGGACTGGACGACCATTAAGAGGAAGAGGAAATCAAATTAAAAGCTAGTGAATCAAGCTTAAGGGAATCAATCTCAATCCAATCTCCTTATCTAGATCAAGGTGAATAATAAATCCATCTCTATTTTGTTTTGAATCGTATATTTTTGAGTTTAAGGGTAAATTGTTTATGATATATTAGATGATGATATGCATGTTTTATGATTTATATGATTTAAACAAGATTGTTTAAAAGGGTTTTGTATGGTTTTAGGTCAAAACTGAGATCTAATGATGTTTAAATGCCATGTGAAAATTTTATGTTATTAGAAACATGATTTTGGAGTTGGGTTTCAATTTTAATAATTTTCCGTGCTATGGAAAGATTATTATGAATTTTCAAAGGAAAATATGAATATTTGGGTTTATATTTTAATTTGGAAAATATATTAAGAATTTGGGTTTGGAATTTTGATATGTTAGAAAACATGATTAAAGTGAATTTATGGAATTTTTTGAGGATTTTTCCAAAGTGATTCGCTATGCAAAATAAATTGTTTTAGAAGAGGGACTTCTTCGCAAAAATTGGAAGGGCTTAATTGATTAACATAACCATGGTTTAGATCTGGATTAGCGGCAGTTATTTTTGAAAAGAATTTGAAAAGGTTAAGGCAACCAATCAGGTGTTGACACATGGCAGGTTAGTTAGAAAAAGAGTTGCTTTAAGTGGTATTAAACCTGCTCTACTCAAAAATTTGGTTCCGCCTACTTAGGAAAGCACCTTTCGACACAGTTGCTTCTGCCTTTATCTTAGTTGAAACCTATCATGTCGAAACCAATACACAAGGTATCACCAAGATGGTATGTAATGGAATGGAGGAAGGTAAGGTGTCGAAAGTATGGCTTCCGAAGGAATCGAAACCTTGGTTTATTTTTAAAAGAAAAAGTGTCTGCCTATGTTTTGTTTTAAGCCTTCGACAGAGTCAAAGCATTTGGTTTCGAAAGAGGATTTACAAAGGTTTCGAAAGGGTTGCCATTAACTTAAGATTACTTTCGACTGGGTTCCTTACTTATGAAAGAATGTTTTAAAAGAAGGGGTTCCAACCTAGTCGAAACCCTGCTGTCGTTCGATAGCCTTTCGATGGTGTTGAAGATATCAATATTGTCGGAAGGTACTTTGTTTTATAAATTTTAAGCCACTTCCTAAAGCTTTCGAAAGGGGTTAGGGGTTTCGAAGGTGATGGTTTCGAAAGGGGTTTCGACACAAACCTTCCAATGTTTTACCTAGATATTTTATGCTTCCGAAAGAGTTGGTGTCGATGCCATCAAGTTTTCTCCATTTTTTTATATGATAAAAGATGGTTTCGAAACAGATGCTTTCGCCTATATTCACTTTGACCTAGATAATATTTTGAGTATAAACCCAATAATTTCGAAAGGAGTATTTTCAATGATTTTGAAAGGGTTACTTCCAAGAGTGTCAAAAGGGGTACTTCAACTGGTTTCGAAGCTAAGCTTCTAAAGGTTGAATATTAATACTTTAATGTATTCAAAAGGTTTTGAAAGGTAGATTTTTAAAGTATTAAAAGGTAGGAGCCTAATGTTTTGAAGATAGATTTTAAGGCTTTTGAAGAAGGATATCCTATGAAGTCCAGAGCTAGGTTTCGAAGGTATCGGAAGGTTTTATAACCCAAACTCTATTTTTAAAGGAAAAATCCATGGCAATATTAAAGGATTTTTTATAATGGTTTTGAGAAGGAGTTATCTTTGATAAAGTAATGGGTTAAAGGGATTAACCATGTTTTATATTAAACCCACAGGAGTGGTATTGCTATGTTGTTATATTGCTTCTTCCAATATGAACATATTCCCTTTATAATGGACCCATAACTGCATTTTGAGGATAAAGGGAAGGAGAACTGGTTAGGTTAACCCAGTAGTGAATATAAATTGAAAAGTCCTAAATGAGTAGAATTACATCCAGGAGGTCAGGAAGGACAGAATATAGGATGCCAAAATATAAAAGAAAGATATTGGCAGGGGCCAATAGGTTCTCGGTAAGCCCATGAAAACTTTTTATGGGAAAAGATATTGGTAGGAGCCAATAGGTTCATAGTTAACCCATGTAAACTATGTATAAGTGAAGATATCAGAAAGACAGGTTCATAGTTAGCCCATGAAAACTATGTGTAAAGAAAGATGTCGGATAGACAGGTTCATAGTAATCCCATGAAAACTTTAATTGGATACTGGCAGGGGCCAATAGGTTTGTAGTTAGCCTATGAAGACTATATCCGGATGAAATATTGATAGATGTCAATAGGTTCCTAGTCGACTCATGAAAACTAGGATAAAAGAAAGGATATTGGATTTACCAATAGGTTCCTAGTCAACCTATGAAAACGAAGATAAGAGTAAGATATTAGAGTTACCAATAGGCTTATAGAGATCCCATGAAAACTATGTAACTGGACAGGGAGTCCTTAAATGTTTAATCGGTTGTTAGTCGGCCCATGAAAACTAATAGGTTAATAGTAGTCCTAGAAACTATAATTGAGACGGGTAGCCTAAAATGAATGGGGATGGGTAATCCAGAATTGATTCATTTGGTTTGCATATCATCATATTATACTATTTTGAATTTTTTAACCATTGTGGATGTAGGAGCATACTATACGGTTTTATAAAGGTTTTGAGGTACTAGTAAGAAGAAACTCGTTCCGCTAAGCGGCGTGGTCTCACTAGATATCTAAATGATTTGAGATGGTAGATTATTATTCATACCAGGCTTTATGTCTGACTTGAAGTTTATGTTTTCTCATTAAACTCTTGGGTACTTGTAACGCCCCACTCCTAGACCCACTCTAGCAAAGAGTATTACGGGGTAATACCGTCTGCTAAAGCGGAGAATGGAGTATAATGGAAGCGACCATGTGTAATCAAGCTATAACTATCTACTGAATACATCGAAATGTGGTATCTATTTTTTTTCTCAAGTGGTTCGACATATCCAATAAATATTTATAACGAAATTACAATGGCTAAAGATCTATCAGAACAAACATAATAACTAAATGATAAAATCATCACAGAACAGAATAACATAACAGACACAGGGTCTCAGAAAAATACATAGTCAATACAGATCCAAATATATCATAAGTGGGTACAAGCCTCTGCTCACACAAGTGAGTCAAAAATATGTACAGATAAGTCTGAATAACAAAGTAGCATAAAGCAGACAATAAGAAAGCTATCTAACAGCATAGCAGATAAGTCATGAGCGAAAGCATAGAGCAAGCTAAGTGCAGAGACCTAACCTGAAACAACTCGGTCTGACCCGAGCATAAAACACTCGGGTCAGGCTAGCTAAATAATCAGTTAGATAAACTGAGATATAATAATGCGGTAACATAGAGGATAAGGTACTTCTCCATAGAGAAGAGCGATGTAAACCACATAATATAATAGACGATTACATAATCATCAACCAATAATAAACTCTCCAAAGAGATAATCAACACTCAAGTGTTGAGTAAACAATAATGCCTCGTATCATCGGCGTAGCAAAAGCTATAAATAATTGCCCATAAGTGATAACACATAATATGGAATCTAACCATAAATCAATGCCAAAGCAAAGATATATCGCCAAAGGCAAAGGGAACATACCCCCAAAAGACAATACAACATAGTAAAACACATATCACTCGAGCGATGACGAAGGACCAACTCCAAAAGTGGCATAGAAATCATCAGAAAAATGCACGTGCACGACCAGAGTCGTTATCGCCAAGTACTGTAGTTTTGTGGTACCACATGCCCAAGGGCAAAACGAGCGATTGGTAACACCCCAGGGGGTAAATTCCCAAAGGCACGCCCCAATAATACTTCTCACATGAGCAGAATGTCTAGAGACCTCCAAAAGGCAAATGACCCAGAGGTCCAGTACTGGCCGCCAACAGGCAAATGTGTCGGAAACATCTAGAAAGGAACTCGAAAAGGGTTAACACAATGTCCCATACCACTGTTCGCCCTAATCGGTTTACTTACCTTCTACCAACTCCACACTCAAAACAGTAAACAAAAGTTTATCTCATATCATCGATAAACTGTGCCAAAAGGCAAAACGATTAATCGAAATGGTCGGGGATTAACCGGAAAGGAAATACGCTCAGTTCCATAGGTCGGGGTTTTTCCCAACCGTTTCTCCACTTTTCTTAAAGTGCACAAAAGTGAGTGTGGAATTTTATCCTAGAAAATACTCACGGAAAACGGATTTTTGTTTGGATTGAAATCGCTTTTAAAACGTCCTTTTAAAAATTCTCCTATTATGGAGTAATTAATTTAATAATTAAAGTAATACTAAATAATAGTTTCGAAAGACATTTCGAGTGAAAAATCCTTTTAAGACATTTTTATGAAGTCCGTGCGCGAAATACAGAAACAAATATCAAGAAATCGATAAATCCAGAAGAAAAAAACCTCAAAAAAATATATTCTAAGTGTTGGAACAATAGGCCAAATATTGCTGCGAGCCCATGTTCGGAAGAATATTCGGACTCGCAAACTGAATCCAAATGTCATGAAAATTAACAGGAATGCAGTCCGACATTCCTACTTCAAGTTGCAAAAAGAATTGCTCGATTCCAACTTGAAACGAAGGTGCAGCGATGTACCAAAGTCGGACTCAGAAACATGAAATGCAATGTTTTGCACAGCGATCAGGGTTCAACTTTGACAGGAAATTCGAAGGGTCTATTTAACTCATATGATGACCAAACTTTCCAGATATGGAGTTTGTAACTCCATCTTTCCAACGAGACCAAAAATGTCGAATTTCAATAACGGACGTAGTCGTGGCGGAGCCACGAAGTTGCAACCCTAAACAGAAACAGGGTAATAAAACACAGCTGAAGGAATATTTGCTTAGGCCCAAACGGGCTTTAAGCCTGGGACAGCAGCCCCATTCCATTCAGGCTAGGTAATTAAATTCTGTTCCATTAAAAAGAATGCAAATGGAATTATCGAAATCGTCAAAATATCATCAAAAAACCGGAGATTACACATTATACTAATTTCACCTCTGCTGTAAAGAATTCATATTTTAATATAACAAACTTCAAAATCAAAAAAATACTTATTGAAGGAAAGTTGTTCTATTAAGTATAAGCTTTTCAACAATATGAAGTTCATCAATATCGGACTTAGTATGGATGAGGTATGACGATTACAATTCTCAGATTTGCAAATTCACTGTCGCTGTCGTTTATTCTCAAGACAACGACAAATAAATGAGGTTTCGACTCTCTTAACCTTAGAATTTTGCAAAACACAAAACATGAAAGTTGTAAATTAGTTTCTAAACTTTTCAGAAAGTCCAAAATCATTCAATACAGACTAGCGGCTCAAAAGTTATGACCAAAATAGTTTCAGTTTCATCCACAGAGCTAATATGTGTATCGCTCTTGGGAAGATAGTAGAAAAATCAATTTTTGATGTAGTTAGCCTCAAAATTACAGAAAACTTACTGAACAAAAATTGTATCATATGTTTTAATCTTTCCGGAACATCTAAAATTATCTAATTCAGATCAAAAACGAGAAGAGATACAGGCAAAACAATATCAGATTGAAACTCAGGATAACCTGTTAAAGACAGAATTGGTCTTCTGTCTTCGAACGAATTTCAGATCATCTAAATGGCAAAATACCAAAATATAACCTGAGGAAAAAGTGTTCCTTATTGAATCTAGTTTGCAGCAAAGAGAACGTGACCAAAAACGGATGAGAAACTTGTAACTTATGGCCGATACAATTCACCGGCCTGAGATTGTTGTTGCTGTCAATTTACTTTCAGGATAGCAACAAACAAGTACGATTTTGATCTAATAAATGGCAAAATTTCGAAAAAAAATTGTACATGAAACTTATAGCTCTATGTCTAAGCTTTCCAAAACATTCAAAATTATTGAATTCGGCTGAGAAAAGAAGAAGTTATGCCTGATTTCGTTTCAGCTACAATTCCAAAACGAAAATTATAGAAATGATCTTTAATTTTTTTTTATTTTGGCAAACCTCTCATTAGCATCAAGTAAAAAGGGATTTAGCTAGCAATTTTACCTCAACCAATGCAAGAAAAATATGCACAAACACTTGGTGTGCACTCCGCAAGCTAGAGAGAGGAGATCAAGACGCTTCATAACAAAAATGAACCAAAATCCATGTATTAAAAATTAATTTCAGAAATTAGAATGAAGATTAGAGAGTGATTAGAGAAGGATTGCTTTACCTTTTAGCTTGTATTAACCTAGATTGGCTATGTGGAGAGGAAAATGGATCTTCTACCAAATGGAGGCCATTAATTAGGTTTTTAGAAGGTGTTTAGGGTTTGAGGAAATTATGAAGTTGAGGGTTAGGGTTTAGGGTGGGTTTAAGATAATATATAAAGGTGGGTAATGGGTTTGGTTTCACTAATTGACCCAATAAGAGAAGTGGCATCCTAATGTTCACTAAAACTATTTAATGCTTCATTACCCAACTAAAACCCACCATTATAAAACCACCCGTTTTTTTTTCAAATAACTTTATTTTAAAGAAATTAGCCTATCCAAAGAAAATCTATTTTTAGCTCCATTTAAATTAAAATCAAATAGCCTAAGTTTTAATTTATTTACATACACAATTATGCATAAGTTACATTGTTTTACAAAACAAATCACATTTCTCTCATGTTTTAAAACCAAACAAAATATGTAAACTTACATACATATTAAATAAAATGTTTACAATATAAAAAAAGATAATTTTAGTTTTTAAAACATTTTTATTATTAAAACCTTTATTTTACAAAGATACATAATTTTCATAATTAAATGCATAAAACCTTATTTTTAACTTCAAATATTCCGCAAAAAATATTTTTCTTGCTTAGAAAAATGTAAATAGCCATTCTAAACTCAAATTTATAATTAAAGCTCATTTTTACAATAATTTCCACCTTTTTATTTAAATAAACGACCTTTAAAAATCAAATACTTCCTTTAAAAATTATTAAAATTAAGAAGTAATTGTCGATAATTAATAAAATATTGCATGTTCTCTAAATAAAAACTATTTTCCATTTATTATTAACCCAAACAAATAAAATAAAGTTTCAAACTTTATTTTCTCATTTTATTCCAAAATTCATTGTTTATTCCAAATAAACAATTTAATTTCGCCAATTTTATTTTAATTCACAATATTAAATTATAACTACCATTATAATTTAATATTTATAGGTAATCTCCAAAACCAGGGTTGTTACAGACTCCCCTCTTAACAAAATTGCGTCTACACAATTTCTAGAGAAGAGTTTATATTCAACATAATTATTTCATCAATCAGAGGAAGATAGATAAGCTCGAGTTTAAAACTTTTCACCCTCAACACAAGATGATAGAAACCAAGATAAGATTGCTCGATTAATTCTATGCTTTTCCAAATACAATACTTAGGGTTAGCGCACCATAGAATTTCATAAGCGGAACATTCTTGTTTCGAAGGTGAAACAACTACACGAATAGAATTCAGCACAATACACAAGTCGGTGAGACTCGTGATTATGCAACACAAGAGAATTAACAATCGAGATTAAATCTCGAAGATACAATGAAATTGGGTTACCTAGAATATATCATGAATACCCAAAACTGAACAGAAAACAGTGCATGAAAGCAATCGAAGCAAGGTGTTCAGTAATAGTAGATGGTCCTATATAACTAGGAGCCAACTTACCGAATACACTGAAACACACTTAACTCCTTTAAATGAGTGACACAAATAAGCACAATCATCAAAAGAGGATTCAACAAAAGATAAGTGGTATTTCAAGCTACCACCATAACGCATGACTGCATGAATGCAAGTCATCACAAGAATCGCACTAAGGCAAGACACACAAGAATGAATTACAATAAATTTTCTCAAATTTTTTTTTTCTATAAGACATTTAACTCAAATCCATTTTCTTTTATACTCAAACTTCAATACTTGAAAATTTTTAAAGTCTATTACTTAAATTTTCAACTCAATCATCTTTACTTTAAATTAAAGTAAATTAAATTAGAGTTGTTCCATACTCTAATTCTAAATATAAATATACTACAATAAACAATATTATTTTTTCCACTAAATTTACCAAATTGTAAACCATTTTACTTTATGATTTAAAAGGTCACTTATTAGACCCTTCATCGATGGCTTTAAATATTCACTATTTAAATTTTCTGAAAATTTTTCTAAGTGTTTAATTTTGCGAAAAATTCAACGGGGTCTCCATTGCATAGAGAGCCCTACACAATTTTATAAATACTAATTATATATATACATCGACAAAAAATCGAAACACAATATATATATATACATATATATAATTCTTAACACATAAACACTTAGCAATTCATATCTTTCATTTTAAGCGTTTAAAATGCAAGCATGCTTACTTTTTTATACTTCAATTTGCCAATTAATCATTCAAATATCCTCTTGCACCTGCACTTAATTTATTGAAACATATTAGCATGCACTTATAAACATATGAAGCATTAAAATCATAGTTTAAATAAGATAACAACTCAAAACTTTAAAATTTTCAAATTCAGACCTTCTACAAAGACTCGGGATTTTGACATAGTAAAACTCATAATCTAAAAATACTCATAAAATAAAAGTTATTCTACTCGGTCCAAGGTTTCCAACGATATAAAGATCATCAAAATGGATTTAGGGTTTGAAAGTTATCCCCAATTTACTTTCAACTTTAAATTCAGAAATTATAAAAGAGGACAGAAATGTCCATTAGTTTTCAAACTCATTTTTGAACAACCAAACTGCAAAAATTTCAAAAATTATACAAAGATGATTTCTAGTTTACTGAAAGTACTCTCTTTTGCAAAAAGAATGGATTCATTTGGATTTGTAAATCATAAGTTATCGCTTTTTTTAAACAGCACGTTTTAATCAAAATTTTCCAACACAAGACCCTTTTATTGTCAAAATTTTCAAACCATAATTAAATCCAAACTACATAATTCTAGATCAAAATTTTTTTCTTCTCTAAAACATTTATTATATGATCCTTTTCTTCGGAAAGCTAAGAGATCTAGAATTACACTATAATTTATACAACAAACTTTCAACATGGTTCACAAAGAAAACTTTTTTCCAATTAACAAACAAGTGTTTTAAAAGAAGAATCATATTTTAATTAAGATAATTACTTCATATATTAGTGAGAAACAATTATTTATCCAAACTAGACTTTGGAATTACATATTGATTTGATTTTTTTCTTTTAAATTGCTTTCACAATTAAAAATCTTATCTTGTTGCTCTATTTATTATCATTTCTAGTTTTTCATAAAAATTTGCATTTTATAATAATGAATCTTTTATATCCAATTTTTTCTTAATCCACAAAACTAAAAAAAAATTATTATCACTTAGAACTAGCCAAGGTTGATACTTAATTTTGTTTTTAATTGAACTTCACAGATACATAATTAACAAGTTTTTAACACTATTTAAATTCATAACCAAACTTACTCTAATGGTTTTGCTCCTTATTAATTTCATGCTAATTCAAAAGGCCCAAATTAGCATTTTCTTAAATTTTTCCAAAGGCATACTTTTTTTTCACTTGATATTAATCAAATGATTAAATGTTTAAACTAATCTCAATAACTATCCTTTTACTTTTTTCTAAACCTCATTCTAATCAATATTTTGGTTTTCTAACCTATTCATTTTCTTAATTTGAATACTTTGTTTTATTAATCACTATCACATGATATTTTCATCCAATTAAGGAACTTCCTTAATTAAAATTATTTGCCATATAAATGAATTAGCATAAGGTAATATTTTCCAAAATACTTTACCCAAAAGCTTACTTAAGCATTCTAAATTTTCCATGTATGTAAAACTTCACAAACATTTACTATAACCAATAATGAATACAATTTATTTAAATGAAACAATCAAATTTTCCAATTATCTGTTTATAAAACGACAACATCTAACTAATACATTTGTAGCGAATGACATTTCAAGCACTGCAAAGTTGACCAAGATCAACATTGCCTCTCCATTGCCCTCTATGTCACACTATTTCCATAAGTCCTTAAGTATGTATATAAAATACTTATCTCAAATGGCTATTTAGAATTTTCAAAATCTTTGCAATATATATATATATATATATATATATATTGCATTCAACATCCATACTAGTAAATATTATTATTTATTGTCATTTCAAAAGCATGTATCACATCGCCCCGTAAGCGTTTAGGAATCCCTATCGATAATGACGATCAGACGCATCGACCAGAATTCTTAAAATACTTACTGGCCAATTGACACAAGAAATTATAAAACCTGTTTTGATTTCTTAAGGAACCTTAAACTTGGTTATAACAATGTTTATTTTCAAAACATAAAACGTTTTCTAATTATACAACCATACAATCAATTCATAAAACAATCAAGTTATACATAAGTGTATCTCTTGTTAGAAAGATTTTCCATTCACATAGATGCTTTCTTTCCAAAAAAAATTCTTTTATTAATTTTACTTCTTTAAAATGCATCCATGAAATTCTTGAACATTAAAATTTTATTCCATTTTAACCTTTGGTTAAATACCACTTATGGATTAAATTTCATTTTCAAAATTTAATCTTTCTAATAATTCTTGCGGTAGCTACAAGTTGAAGATACCGCAAGTTCTTAACATTTGCATTGAGTAGGTTTCTAACTCTCAATTATATCACCTACTCAATATTATTTCAACAATTACTATGCTAACACACATTCATGCAATTATCAACCAAACAAACATTTATTAAAAACAAAGCATTATATTTGCCCAGCAAAAACAGTCACACTATTTCCGCTGCGCAACTCTATTCACTAAGGATCAAAACACATAATTTAAATCTAAGCCATCTGAGGTATAATTTTTACTATTTTAAAAATAGTGATATTTAAAACCCTTGTAATGTTTTCAAACGTATTATACATTCTAAGAAAATGAAAAGACTAAAGGCACGATTGAGGAATACGGTAGTGGGAAACTATGTTATCACTTGTATTATACTTGGATGTACTGTAATATGTGTTTCTATTCTGTGTTTATCATATTTTGTTCCGAGCTCAGCACTGATACCAAGCTGTAACGCCCCACTCCTAGACCCACTCTAGCAAAGAGTATCACGGGGTAATACTGTCTGCAAAAGCGGAGAATGGAGTATAATGGAAGCGACCATGTGTAATCAAGCTATAACAATCTACTGAATACGTTGAAATGTGGTATCTATTTTTTTTCTCAAGTGGTTCGACATATCCAATAAATATTTATAACGAAATTACAATGGCTAAAGATCTATCAGAACAAACATAATAACTAAATGATAAAATCATCACAGAATAACATAACAGACATAGAGTCTCAGAACAATACATAGTCAATTCAGATCCAAATATATCATAAGTGGGTACAAGCCTCTGCTCACACATGTAAGTCAAAAATATGTACAGATAAGTCAGAATAATAAAGTAGCATAAAGCGGACAATAAGAAAGCTATCTAACAGCATAGCAGATAAGTCCTGAGCGGAAGCACAGAGCAAGCTAAGTCCAGTGACCTAACCTGAAACAACTCGGTCTGACCCGAGCATAAAACACTCGGGTCAGGCTAGCTAAATAATCAGTTAGATAAACTGAGATATAATAATGCGGTAACATAGAGGATAAGGTACTTCTCCATAGAGAAGAGCGATGTAAACCACATAATATAATAGACGATCACATAATCATCAACCAATAATAAACTCTCCAAAGAGATAATCAACACTCAAGTGTTGAGTAAACAATAATGCCTCATATCATCGGCGTAGCAAAAGCTATAAATAGTTGCCCATAAGCGATAACACATAATATGGAATCTAACCATAAATCAATGCCAAAGCAAAGATATATCGCCAAAGGCAAAGGGAACATACCCCAAAAGACAATACAACATAGTAAAACACATATCACTCGAGCGGTGACGAAGGACCAACTCCAAAAGTGACATAGAAATCATCAGAAAAATGCACGTGCACGACCAGAGTCGTTATCGCCAAGTACTGTAGTTTTGTGGTACCACATGCCCAGGGGGAAAACGCGCGATTGGTGACACCCCAGGGGGTAAATGCCCAACGGCACGCACCAATAATACTGCTCACATGAGCAGAATGTCCAGAGACTGCCAAAAGGCAAATAACCCAGAGGTCCAGTACTGGCCGCCAACAGGAAAATGTGTCGGAAACATCTAGAAAGGAACCCGAAAAGGGTTGACGCAATGTCCCATACCACGGGTTCACCCTAATCGGTTTACTTACCTTCTGCCAACTCCACACTCAAAACAGTAAACAAAAGTTTATCTCATATCATTGATAAACTGCGCCAAAAGGCAAAACGATCAATCGAAATGGTCGGGGATTAACCGGAAAGGAAATACGCTCAGTTCCATAGGCCGGGGGTTTTCCCAACCATTTCTCCACTTCACTTGAAGTGCACAAAAGTGAGTGTGGAATTTTATTCTAGAAAATAGTTGCGGAAAATGAATTTTTATTTGGATTGAAATCGCTTTTAAAACGTCGTTTTAAAAATTCTCCTATTATAGAGTAATTAATTTAATAATTAAAGTAATACTAAATAATAGTTTCGAAAGCCATTTCGAGTGAAAAATCCTTTTAAGACATATTTATGAAGTCCATGCGCGAAATCCCAAAAAAAATCTCAAGAAATCGATAAATCCAGAAAAAAAAAACCTCAAAAAAATATATTCAAGTGTTGGAACAATAGGCCAAATATTGTTGCGAACCCAAGTTCGGAAAATTTTTCGGACTGGAAAACTAAATCCAAATGTCATGAAAGTTTGCAAGAATGTAGTCTGACATTCCTACTTCAAGTTGCAAAAAGAATTGCTCGATTCCGACTTGAAGCGAAGGCGCAGCGACGTTCTAAAGTCGGACTCAGAAACATCAAATGCACTGTTTTGCACAGCGATCTGGGTACAACTTTGAGAGGAAATTCGAAGGGTCTAATGAACTCAGATGATGACCAAACTTTTCAGATATGGAGTTCGTAACTCCATCTTTCCAATGGGACCAAAAATATCAAATTCCGATAAAAGACATAGCCGTGGCGGAGTCATGAAGTTGCAACCCTGAACAGAAATAGGGTAATAGAACAAAGCTGAAGGAATATTTGCTCTGGTCCAAACGGGCTTTAAGCCTGGAACAGCAGCCCCAGCCCATTCGGGCTAGGTAATTAAATTCTGTTCCAGTAAAAAGAATGCAAATGGAATTATCGCAATTTTCAAAATATCATCAAAAATCCGGAGATTACACATTATACTAATTTCACCTCTGCTGTAAAGAATTCATATTTTAATATAACAAACTTCAAAATCAAAAAAATACTTATTGAAGGAAAGTTGTTCTACTAAGTATAAGCTTTTGAAAAATATGAAGTTCATCAAAATCGGACTTAGTATGAATGAGATATGACGATTACAATTCTCAGATTTGTAAATTCACCGTCGCTGTCGTTTATTCTCAAGACAACGACAAATAAATGAGGTTTCGACTCTCTTAACCTTAGAATTTTGCAAAACACAAAACACGAAAGTTGTAAATTAGTTTCTAAGCTTTTCAGAAAGTCCAAAATTATTCAATACAGACTAGCGGCTCAAAAGTTATGACCAAAATAGTTTCAGTTTCATCCACAGAGCTAATATGTGTATCGCTCTCAGGAAGATAGTAGAAAAATCAATTTTTGACGTAGTTAGCCTCAAAATTATAGAAACTTACTGAATAAAAATTGTATCATATCTTTTAAGCTTTCCGAAACATCTAAAATTATCTAATTCGGATAAAAAACGAGAGAGATACAGGCAAAACAATATCATATTGAAACTCAGGATAACCTGTTAAAGACAGAATTGGTCTTCTGTCTTCGAACGAATTTCAGATCATCTAAATGGCAAAATATCAAAATATAACCTGAAGAAAAAGTGTTCCTTATTAAATCTAGTTTGCAGTAAAGAGAACCTGACCAAAAACGGAAAAGAAACTTGTAACTTATGGCCAATACAATTCACCGGCCTGAGATTGTTGTTGCTGTCAATTTACTTTCAGGATAGTAACAAAAAAGTACGATTTTGATCTAATAAATGGCAAAATTTCAAAAAAATCTGTACATGACACTTATAGCTTATGTCTAAGCTTTCCATAACATTCAAAATTATTGAATTCGGCTGAGAAAAGAAGAAGGTATGCCTGATTTCGTTTCAGCTACAATTCCGAAACGAAAATTATAGAAATGATCTTTAATTTTATTTTATTTTGGCAAACCTCTCATTAGCATCAAGTAAAAAGGGATTTAGCTAGCAATTTTACCTCAACCAATGCAAGAAAAATATGCACAAACACTTGGTGTGCACTCCACAAGCTAGAGAGAGGAGATCAAGAGGCTTCATAACAAAAATGAACCAAAACCCATGTATTAAAAATTAATTTCAGAAATTAGAATGAAGATTAGAGAGTGATTAGAGAAGGATTGCTTTACCTTTTAGCTTGTATTAACCTATATTGGCTATGTGGAGAGGAAAATGGATCTTCTGCCAAATGGAGGCCATTAATTAGGTTTTTAGAAGGTGTTTAGGGTTTGAGGAAATTATGAAGATGACGGTTAGGGTTTAGGGTGGGTTTAAGATAATATATAGAGGTGGGTAATGGGTTTGGTTTCACTAATTGACCCAATAAGAGAAGTGGCATCTTGATGTTCACTAAAACTATTTAATGCTTCATTACCCAACTAAAACCCACCATTATAAAACCACCAGTTTTTTTTCAAATAACTTTATTTTAAAGAAATTAGCCTATCCAAAGAAAATCTATTTTTAGCTCCATTTAAATTTAAATCAAATAGCCTAAGTTTTAATTTATTTACATACACAATTATGCATAAGTTACACTATTTTACAAAACAAATCACATTTCTCTCATGTTTTAAAACCAAACAAAATATGTAAACTTACATACATATTAAATAAAATGTTTACATCATAAAAAAAGATAATTTTAGTTTTTAAAACATTTTTACTATTAAAAACCTTTATTTTACAAAAATACATAATTTTCATAAATAAATACACAAAACCTTATTTTTAACTTCAAATATTCTGCAAAAAATATTTTTCTTGCTTAGAAAAATATAACTAACCATTCTAAACTCAAATTTACAATTAAAGCTCGTTTTTACAACAATTTCCACCTTTTTATTTAAATAAACGGCCTTTGAAAATCAAATACTTCCTTTAAAAATTATTAAAATTAAGAAGTAATTGTCAATAATTAATAAAATTATTGCATTTTCTCTAAATAAAAACTATTTTCCATTTATTATTAACCCAAACAAATAAAATAAAGTTTCAAACTTTATTTTCTCATTTTATTCCAAAATTCATTGTTTATTTCAAATAAACAATTTAATTTCTCCAATTTTATTTTAATTCACAATATTAAATTATAACTACGATTATAATTTAATATTTACATGTAATCTCCAAAACCAGGGTTGTTACAGTACTCATCGATTTTGAGTAGTTTGAGAGTTGAGGTTTTTAGGTACCTCTTAAGACGAATAAGCTTCTGAAGACATGTAGGAGGCATGATAACTATTTAGAGTTCACTTTTCTTTTGATTCGCTGTGTTGTTTGTAATGGCAAAGTTGTTATATTGCCTATATATGCTATGATCATCCAAGGAGGCATCTCCATATGTCACTCTTGGCGTATGTTGTAATAAATAAATTTTCTCTTAACGTGATTTACGAATATGGGATTATGTAATGAATTGAAATTGTTTGGATATGGAAATGTGATTCTGTTTGAAGTTTAAAATTTTCCATATTCATGTGTTTCTATGTATCAATGAATCTAACATCGCCGTATTTGGTCGTCGAAAATTAATAACCATGGATGACTGCATCATCCATAACCGATAGTTTTGGGCCTCCAAGTAGAGGGATGTTACACTATATAAGTTTTAAGCCATTAACCTCCCTCTTTTGTTCATATTTGATACACATAATTCAGTATAACATTATAATTTATAAAGTATTATATATACGGATATTCATATGTGATTCTTTATTATTTAAACCTTTCGATTATTATAGGTATAACTTGTATATTTATATAAAATTAAAAAAATTCCATTTTATAACTTTAATAATTTTTTAATTCAAAAAAGTTATAATTAGGTATCAGATATGCATATTTGAATAAACCTAAGGCATAAAATAATTTAGGATCTTCCATTGAGTTATCCTTTAAAACGAATTACTTTGATAAGCCAAGTAATTGCTAGGAGACTGGAGGTTTGCCATTTAGAAAAAGATTCCTTAATTAGAGTAACTTTCTCTTAAGTTGAACACCCTTGTCTTAAACATCCATCAAACTGAATTTTCCAAGCGACCACTTTGTGTGTTGGCTGATCATAACAAAATGTGGGATTTGACACTATTGTTGGATCAGGTGCATTAGCAGTGGGTAAAGGTGGATCACAAAAACATATTCCTTTCATTAATGTTGCATTAGATCTTTATTTTGAGTTCTCTGAAAAATACAGTTTCACAAAATCGTATTTAATGTATATTTGATAAAAAGAAGAGTTTAATATTTGAAATTAATTAATGTTTTACAATTTTAGTTTTGATATTTGATTTATTGAAATCTATTATAACTTAATTTTAGCTTTAATTTAATTTTGAATTTGATTATTCTTATTAGATTCATATTCATAATATGAATAACAAAATATAATGTACAACTGGATGCAAATACACTAATCTAAAAGGTACGTAAGATCAATAATATTGGGTATTTATGATTATTGGGAATTATGATCACATATAGAAATTATGCATGGATACATATATTTAACAATATCTTGTTAATATATGTGAGCTTATTTATCCACATATGTTAGTGTATATATGATTTATTCTCGACCTTATTATTATTCTCTGCTTATAAAAAATTATTTATTTAATATATATATAAACGTTTTTGATGTATAAAATTATTGATTTTATAAATGATATCATAAGCATGTATTATGTACACTATAATGAGAGAATAATGTTTTATGGAGATAATAGAAACCTTTCTCATTCTCTTTTTTAAATTTGCCTTTTTTATTTCCAATTAATTCCCAATTAAGCAAGCCCTTCTCTCTCCTATACCTATCTTAATTAATTAATCTTTATTAATTAGTTATGATATTTGAATGATAATGAACATATATAATATGTCAATATGTAGGTGATATTATGTGCAAGTGAAATATATAGCATAGACGATGTGAAGCTGGTCAAATATATACAAGTGTAGTGTTGGAGTTTATATCTACCATGCATATGCTTAGGATTTATATATATTTTAATTGCCATATTAAATTTATTTGGTATAAAATAAAAATATAATGTATATTCTCTGAATTTATGTTTCATGAAATAATAAGTTTAATCTTATAAAATTACCATATGCAATTTGACTACATCCCAGTTTTCAAATTCAAATCCAAAACTAAAATATCTAACTTTTAGCTTGGTAAACATATATGCAAATGTTGGATCTAGATCCAAAGCCTTAATTCAAAATTATAAATTTAACTAATATTATTATTATAAAATACATACAATAATATTAGATGCAAGTAATAATACATAGCAAAAATGATTTTATAATTCCACCATACATATTCTTTATATTTTGAACTCAAAGTTTCAAAAGTTAATTACATTATTATAAAACATGAATAGTATTGTAAGCAATATTTTGGCCAGAAATATTAATTTTTTTAAAACTACCTAAAAGGATTTGGATCTAACAAAACACATATGCTAACTTGGTATTGATCTAAAACATGACATCAATTTATCTCATGATTTAAGAAGATTAAAAGTAAAAAAAATGATTATTTAAAATCAATAGAAATAAGTTTTGTGTTTATAAAATTGTTATACATATATTTGAGCATATGTTTTCAAAATAAAAAACATACAAATATATGTTTTGATTCAAAACTATCATATTGAAAACAAAACATTCATTTAACTAATTAAAGTATTATAGCTAGTTATTATTATAGTGGCAATAACATATAAAAATGGTGATAAGCACGAATCAAAACAAATAAATGTAAAAGGAGATTGTATCTTATAGATTTGGCCTATTAGTGACACCCTGATTTGAGAATTCTCATTAGGTTCGTTGAATCAACATCCAAACTGTGCTAAAATCGAATGGACCACTTTATTTTATTTTATTTTTGGTAAATATATAAAATAAATTTTGATCATTAGAGAGAAGGGGGAGGCAGACCATGAGAAGGAAGAAGAAAATGGAGGAAGGAAAAGTTACAATGAGGAAAAAAATAGTGGACTTTATTTTAATAGGGAGAACAAAATCTTTCATATTCCCTATATTAGAACTTGCAGTTTAATTCCCATTTAATTTTCAATTAAATTTCATCATATCCTTTCCTCTCTCTAGCATGGCAGGCCACATCATTCCATTACATGGATAATTATTTCCAAAAGCCTATTAAGAAATTAACTATATTTAAAATCTCATTTAAATATATACCGACATTGCATATCGATATGTGTATATATAAATTTTATATGTACATCCAAATAATTAGTAATAACATCCAAACATCAAATAAGTTATTAATTAATATTTAATAAATATTAGTTAACTTAATTAATTTATAAAATTTTGTAAACTAACTAAATCATATGGTTTTTTGGAGAATTCCTAAATGTGTTTGTGAGACTCAGAGGTGTGAATTTATTCAATGATTAGTATTGAACAATTAAAATATTAACATTTAGCTAGTGATGTGATAGTTTGGCCAAATTCATTGCTTACATATTTTTAGTAAAATCAAATTTCACATTTTCTTAAAAGGTACTTTTTGTAACGATAATTTACACTCGTTTTCTATGTCAAAACTATGTTAGTATAGGATATATGGAATTTGATATTGCTAAAAATTCTAATATTATCTACATTCAACTTAATTTGTTCAAAGACAAAGTCCATCCTTCAATAATAACATTTATTATTAACCATACTACGATGGTCATAGATTTTGGCTTCGAATTGACTACAGTTTATGATGATACTAACCTATGATAACCCACATCTCAATGGACCAGAATTTTCACTGAATCAAAAACCTAAGTCCACCAAAGTATAGATCGCTGGTTTGGTATCTTACAAATAAACAAATAGATTCATAACATAGCACCAACGATATAACTCATAGTGGAATAGTGAATTATAATAAATCATATGGTTACTAGCCAAGATTGACAATTCCAATATCTAGTGTCCTTGTCAATGTCGAGCATGCATAAGGAAACTTGTCCATCCGCTGTTCCTGCCTCGCACCAGTATCTGTCCTCAAAAGCAATCATGTGGGTTGTAATGAGGAAGGGGGTCAGAACAACGTTTTGATGACTGGTAAAATATACATTTTACACATAACACTAGTTTATGTCGATTGCTTTCCATCACATGTTATGTCGTTTTATTTTACTTAGTCATCTTGACTCTATGTACGTGTACGAATTACCCCATCTACCCGAAGTAGACCATAACTACATATGTATGTGTATGTGTGTATAAGTACCATAGTCCTTCTTTGGACCAAGTTACTATCCTCGCTAGTATCAGTAATCCAACACCTTATCAGGGTCCATTACCGACGCAATACCACGTCTCTTCGTTGTGCATAGCAAGAAACTCCCGTTGGGCCAAATAATGGTGTCGTATAGTTTAGCGGTATTCTATCTCGCATATGGGATTTTCTACTTGTATGCTTCCCGTTATGGACTTGGCTCCATGAACTATAGGGGACTCAGCTCCATGAACTATATGGGACTGGACTTAGCTCCGCGAACAATAGAGGACTCGACTCCTTAGAATATTATGAACCTAGCTCCATGGGTTACCCTATTCATTTTGAAAGACCTCTATTAAGGGTTATCCTTACCCCTAAAAAAACTAGCAAACAACTATGGCGGTGCATGACCTACTGTAACCTTCACTAGTCGGAGGTGTAGCTCGTTAGGTGTAACCCTCGTGTAACACCCCTAATTTTAATAACATTATTTAAGATATTTAATTAGATAAATTAAATACAATAATGTAAATGTTAAGTGATAAGTGGATTGAGATTTGAATAAATATAAGTGGATGTGCTTATTAATTTAATTGGGCTAAAGAAGTATAATGGGATTTAACTACATCTAACCTTACCTTCACACACACACACACACACACAGATATATATATATCCTTAAAGCCATTCACACTCATATTCATTTTCTCACAAAAGAAAACATAAGAAAAAGAAGAGAAAGGCCAGCCATTAAATGGAAAAGAAGAAGAGGAAATTCAAAGAAAAAGAAGAGAAAGTAAAAAGAGAAATCAAAATCATCTCAATCCATTTTCCTTATCAAAGATTAAGGTGAATGATAATTTCCATCACTATTTGTTAAATATATATTTCAGATTAAAGTTTGAATTCGTATATATAATGTTTGATGATGATGTGCTTGAATGATGGGATTGTTTAAATTTAAACAAGATTGTTTAAATAGTAATTTGTACGGTTTTAGATCAAAACCATGTGATGTTGATGTTTAAATGCCATGGAAAAATTATATGTTATGTAAAACATGATTTCAGAGTTGGGTTTTTTGTTTGATAATTTTCCAAGCTATGGAAAGATTATTATTAATTTTTGAATGAAGATATAGCACGTTGAGTTGATAGTTTATTTCAGAAAAATATATTGAGAATTAGGGTCTGAAATTTTGATATGTTAGATAACATGATCAAAGTAAATTTCTGTGAATTTTGGAGATTTTTCTTAAGTGATTTGATATACAATATATTATTTTGAGAAGAGGATCAAAACGATTTACGTGTAAATAAAAAGGAAGGTTTTATCTGCAAAAGTTTAAATTTGATACTTAGCCAAAATAAAAAGGCGGTTAGTTTTGAAAAGCATGGGAAAAGTTATGGCAACCAATAAGAAATTTAAATGTGGGAAGGTTAGTTTATGTAAGTTGCTTAATTTAGTATTTAACCCAGAAAAAAAGGTTTCGCCTCTATTCAAAGTACCTTTTACCCCTTACCTTTTGCATTCGACTATGTCGAAACCCCATTAAGCTAAATTCAATATACAAGGTATATCTAGGTGATATGTAGTAGAAGATTGGAGAAAGGCGAAAGGTATGGTGTCGAAAGCATAGCTTCCGATGAGGTCGTTACCTCAGTTTTTTTTAAAAAGAAAAGCGCATGCCTTTGTTTTACTAAACTTTCAACGCGTTTGTTTTCGAAAGGAGTTTTATAATGGCTTTTGAAGGGGTTGCCATGTTTGTTTTTAAGGGGGTTCGAAGGAGTTCCTTTAATTATAAATCAATGCTTTCGAAAGAAGGGGTTTTGACCCTGTCGAAACCCTACTGCCGATTCTTTTGCTTTCTGAGTGTATTAAAGTTATCAATGCTGTCGAAAGGTATTATTTGTTTTATAGCCTTATTAAGCCGCTTTCTAAATGCTTTCGAAAGGGTTATGTGTTTCGAAGGCAATGGTTTCGGAAGGGTTTTTGAAGCTATCCTTCAGTATTTTTAATATATGCTTTCGACTCTGTCGAAAGGGATGGTTCCGACAGGATCAAAAATTCCCTAATATTTTTATATGGTAAAGAACGGTTTTGAAAGAGGTACTCTAGTTTATAGATAAACTTTGTCCCAAATGATATTTTTAAAGGTAAACCCAATGATGTCGAAAGAGGGACTTTCAATACTTTAGAAATAGATACTTCTGAAGGTTTCAAAAAATTTGAAAGTAGAGTTTTCAAAGCAAATAACCCAATCTCATCTGAAAGCAAAACCATGGCATATTAACAAACAAAGTATTTGAAATGGAATTTATGAAGAAGTCTTAATGAGTTAAAAGAATTAACCAAGTTATACTGTTTGCTTCTCCATATGCGTATATATTCACTTTATAATGAATCCAAAATTGTACTTTGGAAAAAGGTAGAATAACCAGTTAGGCCGACCTAGTAGTGAATATAAATAAAAGATATTGGCAAGAGCCAATAGGTTAACAGTAAACCCATGAAAACTGTGTAAGGAAAATGATATTGGCAAGGGCCAATAGGTTCATAGTTAGCCCATGAAAACTATGTAAAATTGAAGATGTCAGTTAGACAGGTTTATAGTAAGCCCATGAAAACGATATCCGGATATGAAAGATACTGACAGATATTTAATAGGTTCCTTTTTAGACCATGAAAACTAAGGAAAAAGAAAGATAGACGGTTAGTCAATAGGTTCCTAGTCAACCCATAAAAACTAGGATAAAAGAAAAGACATTGATATTGACAGTTAGTCAATAGGTTATTAGTTAGCCTATGAAAACTATTAGGTTAATAGTAATCTTAGAAAATATATCTATGATTGATAATCAAAATGAATGGGGATGGGTAATCCAGAATTGACTCAATTGTTTTGCATATCATCACAAAATAATGTTTTGAATTGAATTAACCATTGTGGATGAAGAGACACAAAAAATGGTTTATAAAGATTTTTAAGTTACCAGTGAGGGGAAATCCGTTCCATTAAGCGGCGGTGTCTCACTAGATATATAAATGATTTGAGATGGTTGATTATTATTCATACTAGGCTTTATATCTGACTCGAAGTTTATGTTTTTCCCTTAAACTCTTGGGTACTTAATTGATTTTGAGTAGCTTGAGATTTGAGGTTTTAGGTACCTCTTAAGATGAATAAGCTTCTGGAGTCGTGCATGAGGCATGTAGTTATTTGTGTTCTTTCTCATGTGATTCCGCTATGTTGTTTTGTTGAGGAAAGTTGTTTATTACCTATTATATGCTCTGATCGCAATAGGGAAATCTTCATATGTCGCTCTTGGGATATATTGTAATAATTATATTTTTCTGAACATAGTTAACGTAGTGGGGTTACGTAATTCATGTTGAAATGGTTTTTGGAATGGAATGTTAAAGTTGTTTTGGTATTTTAAACTTTTTCCATATCCATGTATTTATGATATATCAATTTATCTAATATTATCGTATTTGGTCATCAAAGATTAATACCTATGGATGACTGCAGCATCCATAGCCATTTGTTTTGGGCGTCCAAGTGGGGGATGTTACAAGTTGGTATCAGAGCATATGTTTATGAAAACTTAAGTAATTTAAACCTAAAAAGATTTCTAAAACATAATCCAATAAATCAGATATATGATCGGGGTTTGGGTTAATATGATTGTAACGTACTTGTATTTGATATATAAAGCTATATATATAATTACGTAATTCCCCTTTCTTTTGGATTGTTCTTCTATATCTTACTAAGGCTCGTATACAGATTTACGAGAAATAAGATATGGAAGCAGAAAACAGATGAGGAAATCTAGGTGGAGGAAGCACCACAACTGATGGAAATGCTCGACCTAACACTCTGAGGAATCAAGGTCGACAGGCTAACGCTAGTCAAAATGCGGAAGCCTATGTGAGTGCTAGGAATTTGCTAGTAGATGCGGGGATGGTGTATCAGTTCCTTGCTAATTTGATGCAAGCAGGAATTGCTGGAGTGGCTGGAAATATTGGTGGAGCAAATCCTGTGGTTCCTGTTGGGAATAATTATGCCAAGCTAAACCGAGACTACACCAGTTTGGGTGGAAAGCCGTTTATGGGAATAGAAGATGCTATAGAAGTGGAGAATAGGCCGTTACACTGGGAAAGGATTTTTTTATTTGGGTTTAGAAGATGAGTAGAAAAGACGGTTGGCCTCTAGGCAGTTGCAAGGGTCAGCACTTCATTGCTGGAATGGTGTGACTGCCGGAGTTCCGAAGGAAGAATTGACTTGGGCTGATTTTCAAAGGATGTTCGAACAGAGATTTATTTCTGAAGTTGCCAAGTCGGCATTAATGAGAAGATTTATGGATTTAGTTCATGGAGACATGTCAGTTATCGAATATGCAAATAAATTTGAGGAGCTATCTCGATATGGAAACATTATTATAGACACTAACATTAGAAGGAATGAAATGTTCATTCGGGGACTGAGGCCCGAGCTTGCTAGGGCGACCCTGACTCATATCCATGATCCCTATAATGTGGTGGTGGAGATGGTCGTACGCCGTTAAGGGATGCTTGATATTTTTTCTAGAGAGAAGCCAGTTAAATCTAGGGTCCTTAGGGAAAGAAGAGGAATTTCTTTAAAAAAAAGTTCCAATAAGTCAGAAGTTGATTTAGTCTACTACAAATGTGATAAGAAGGGTCATTTTGCAAACGAGTGTCGGTCAGGGAAGGGGCAGAAGAAGGTTGCGGATAAGAAGCATACCAAATGCTACAACTGCGATCAAGTTAGGCATTATAAGAACAGTATTCGGAGCCAGTTAGGGTAGAAAAAGGAAAGGTTTTTGCTATTGGACCATTGTCTTCTTCCAGACCAACTGCAGCAGATAAGGGAAAGACTGTAATGGAAGGTACATTTTTGATTCAAAGTATTCCAATTAGGATACTATTCAATACAGGTGCATCACATTCATTTATATCCCAGAATTTGGTTAATAGGTTATGCTTACAACCCACTTATCATGTTTCTTTCTTAATGGTTTTGAATCCAATAGGAGGATATGCAACTCTAAGGATGAAATGTGACTAGTTAGAACTTAATTTGGTAGGTCATATTTTTGCATGCAGTTTGTATGTTTATGATTTCATAGATTTCAGGATCATTTTGGGTATGGATTGGTTAGGTAGATATGAGGCTGGGATATTTTTCCAGGATGGGGAAATATCATTAAGGCATCCAAGTAGTCATAACTGGATCATCTTCTCAGTAAAGAATTCCGACCGAAGTGTACGTGTTGTGTTAAGTGCCTTAGAAGCAGCGGAAGAGCTATATCAGGTTCGAGTTGCAAGAGAGTTTACACATATATTTGAACCTATTATAGGACTACCACCGAAACGAGCTATTGAGTTTCGGATAGATGTTGTACCAGGAGCTGAACCTGTCAGTGGACCACTTAGCAGAATAACACCGACTGAGAAGAAAGAATTGAAGGTGTGGCTAGTGGATCTAGAAGGAATAAATTTTATTAGACCAAGCAGTTAACCTTGGGAAGCGGCCATGGTTTTCATGAAGAAGTCTGATGGGTCGTTGAGGATGTGCATCAACTATCGCAAGTTGAATGAAAGGATGATCAAAAATAAGTATCCTTTTCCATGTATTGATGATTTATTTGAACAGTTGAGTGGAGCCAAAGTGTTTTCCAATTGGATTTGGCGACGGGGTTCCATCAGTTAAGAGTGGCAGAGGATAGTATCCCTTTGACAACATATCGGACTAGGTATGGTTTGTATGAGTGGTTAGTTATGCCATACGGATTGACGAATGCACCTGCTTTCTTCGTGGATTTGATGAACCGAGTTTTTCGAGAACACTTCGATAGGTTGATGTTGGTATTCATAGATGACATTTTGATGTACTCGAAAGATGAGAGAGAACATGAGGATCATCCGAGAGTAGTGCTTAAGCCATTAAGGCAGCATCAGCTAAAGGCGAAGTTTTCTAAATGTCGTTTCTGGAAGAAGGGGGTCAAGTTTCTTAGTCATGTAGTTTCAAAGGAAGGTTTGGCAGTAGATCCAGTAAAGATCAAAGCTATCAATAATTGGAGGAGGCCAGAGACGATAACCGAGATCAAAAGTTTTCTCGGACTTGCTGTCTATTACTGGAGATTTATCAAAGATTTTTCATGGATGGTAGCACATTTGACAAAGTCGATCAGGAAGGATATGGATTTCATCTGATTCGACAAATCTGAGGAAGGGTTCCTTAAGTTAAAACAATTGTTGAACAATGCACCAGTGTTAGTTGTTCCAGATGGAAACCAAGGGTTGGTGGTGTACATGGATGCATGTGGAACAGGATTGGGAGCTGTATTGATACAAAATAGTAAAATTATTGCCTACGCTTCTCGACAGCTTAGACCACATGAGATGAGATATCCTACTCATGATATGGAGTCGGCTGCGGTGGTCTTCGCGTTGCAGATTTTGAGACGTTATCTCTTATGGGAGAGATTTGAGCTTTACACTGATCATAAGTCCTTAAGATATTTATTATCTCAGAAAGAGTTGAATATGTGACAGCAGAGGTGGTTGGAGTTTTTGCATGCTTATGATTTTGGTATAGAATATACTCCTGGGAAAGGAATGTAACACCCTATATTTTTACAACATTATTTAGAATGTTTAAGTAACAAAATAAAATAAAATAATGTAGATATTAATAAGTTGAGAATTGATTAGCTAAAGGTAGTCGTGCCATGTTAGTGTATAAACTAAAATGAAATAACATAAGCTAATGTGTTAGGATATAAGAAGGGGAATATGAAAAATAGGAAGTGATTAAACCTAAAACCCTTAGAAATGAAACTCACGTTCATTTCATTTTTACTCTAACTAAAAACATACCAAGGTCGGCCCCATGATTGTTCTCAAGGAAAGATTAAAGCTAGGATTCAAGTGAAGGAAGATAATCAATATAATCAACATCAAATCTCACATCTTATAATCTCAAAGCTAAGGTGAATAATTACTACATCTCATTTTCTTATAATTTCGGTTTTAAGAATTACATATAAAATGTTATGCAAGTATATGTCATGTTTTGATGATTAAAGTTATATATATTGTGTGTGTGTGTGTGTGCTTGTTGATGAATTATATATGTTCACGTTAGTTTTTATGATATGTTTGACATGAAAACCCTATTAGATGATGTCCAAATGCCTTAAAAATTTAAATATAGGTCATAAACGATATTATAGAGATGGATTTCAATTTTCATAATTTTATGAATTAATGTGGATTTTATATAAATTTTCTAATGAAGAAAATGGTTTATTGGGTTATAAATTATTTACGGCTAAAATAATTATTGTTTAGGTTTGAAATCTTTATACGTTGGAAAACATATTGAGACAGATTTTCTGGGATTTTTCCAGATTTTTCCTAAGTTATTTGATGAATATATAAAATTATTTAAGGTATGAGAACTAAATGTTTTATATATCTATACTATAAAGCAAAACCTTTGGTCAACCGGTCAAAGTGAAGCCTTTTTGGCATTTCCCATATTGCCCACAGTTCCTAATACACAGAAATCATTCTAGCAGGGCAGTTCAGACTTTTCCCAATCGCCTCCCACGTTCCCCAACATTACCATTTGCACGTCTGTTTACCATCCTCTTCCATTTCTCTTTCATTCTCCTTTTCGTCCTCTTTTTTCCTTCCCTTCCACTTTCACCTCGCCCCAAAAAAATGGTAACTCCTCATCTACGCTTCTCTAACCGCCTGCCCTAAATTGACTTCCCCTCACTCTACTACATAAACCCCTTCTTCAAATCAACCCTTCCCGTTTCTATTTTTATTTTTCCCTTCAACTGTACGAATCCAGCATCCTCTTATGGCACCGACTTTGCTTCTTCGCTTGCCAGATCTCCCCGGTAGTCTCTCAATCTTCTATTTCTACATTTAAATCGTTTTTTTTTATTTCATTTTGCATTGCTAATTTCCTTTTTCCGTTACTTTCTTCCAGATCTGACCAAGACTACACTGCCAAAGACTGGAGATAGGAGCTGTAATGGAGACTTGAGATGTAACGACCCGTTAAATTAATAATATTAAATGAATTGAATTAATATAATTTCTAATCTAATTGAGAATAAATGTAGAAATTTGGTATAGTAGTTGTAATTTAGTGTAACAATAAAATTTTATGACAATAGATTTGGATAATGTAGATTGTCACAATTTGATTTAAAGTTAAATATAAGAAACTGATATAAGGGTTGAATTAGTGAATATCAATAAAAAGATTAAGTAGAATGGAATTCATTTAATATAAAATAAATAGTGGAAGACTTACATTGGATTGTAAAATGGATAGTAACTAAATAAAAGGTGACCGCTGAATAAATCAATGCAATAAGTGTTGATAAGGAAATCTAATGAATGTTGTCAATAATAAATGGACTTAAGATAGTAATAAAATTTGTTTTGCCTATGTAAATTTTATGTATTGATAAGCTATAATTAAATTTGAAATTTGGTAGTAAATAGGGGATAAGTTGACTAAGGCAATTAGTAATTTAATAAATGAATGCATAGTAAGTAAGTGGAAATGTATGCATAAAAATATTTTCATATATGGGATAATTACAAAAGTTTACCCATTTATCTAATGTATATAATTGAATCTAAATTTAGGGCAACATTTTGTTATTGATGGTATAAGTGAATTTGAATAAAAGGGTAAAAATTATGTAGATTTAACATGTATTGAGTATATAGCTAAGAAGGGCATTCGATGTAAATGAATCTAAATTAATGTGTCTAGTCAATAAAGGAGAACTTTAAGGGAATAAATATAAATGAATGTATTTGGGGAATGGAGTCCTTTTATATGTTGAATAGTATAACGTTGTTATTAAGAATGAATGTTACTTTAGTAATTATTAATATGGTAACGGAAGAGTGTATAAATTTTATAGTAACGTAAAACGTATTGTAAGGTAATAATTATGTGTAGACTTATAAAAAAGATTTATGACAATAATTATTGTACGTATTTATTCTATTTGTTTGTTAAGTTTATTTTAATCAATTTCAATTTATGCACTAAATTATTTCAGTTAGTGTGGAATTTTTGTAAGTGGATAAATAAGATGTAACCAAGGGAAAATTTCATTTTTTATAATATAATAATTAGTGTAATCTTAAGAATGAAACCGAAGTGGAATGAATTAATTGAGGTTTTAAGTTTTATTCAAGTGTTAAGTTAACAAAATTTCCAATAAGATTGAAATATAGTAATTTATGCAAATAAAAGATGGAAATTGGGTCAATATTAATGTATTGGAATATAAAAGAAACGTTAACTATGTAGGGAGTAATAATTGATTTATTTGTGAGTTGTAATCAAATAGAGTCAAATTTATTAGAATTTATTGCAATTAATGGGATTGATTGCAGTAACCTTTGAAGATTTATTCACTAAAATAATTGACGATGGAAATTATATGTAAATTTTCTTTTAGTTAATATTAAATATCCAGAGGGCTAGAAATGACACAAATCTACTAGTTTAGAAATTTACAATAAAAAGTGGTAAGTAATTTTTCTAAATATTTAGATAGTAGGAAGATGTAGATTTAGATGGAATTTATTATTTAACTATTTCATAAGTTGAGATCTAAGTTTAGAATTGAGATTTTTAATGTATAGATATTGAGCCAATGTTAGTTTCATTAAATTGACATCAATAACTTTGAATAATAGAAAGAAAGTGAATTTAATAAATTTAATCAAACGTATAATGTTGAATTTATTAAAAATTGGAATTTAACCTTTAAGTAAGGATTAACATATAAATTGATGAATAGAACAACTATGTATTGACACTTGAATTGTTTAGAATTAGAGTAAATAATTAAGAAAATTTAAAGGGAGAAATTTGGTCAATTTTTGAATTTAGATGTAAAAATTGATTTTTATAATTTATTTAATTTATTTAATGAATATTGAAAATAGCCATTTTGGTCACGGACTCGGATTTCGATGAAACCAGTTTCATCGGATCCGTATCAGTGAATTATTATAGGGTTTCAAGTTTCGTATCGATCGGACCTGTCGTTTGATCGTACGGACGCGAAACGCCTTGAAAATCAATTTTATTAAAATCAATTTGAAACTAATTTGGAAATCTTGTTTTCAGTATAACTTCTTCATACGATCAAATTTGGGCGTGAAACTTTTTCCATCGCGTTCAGAATATTTTAAAATACCTATCTGGATATATGGGTTTCACAAATTTCGTTCCGGGGTCAGAACGGGCTTTTTGGGACTTAGTTTGTTTCGTACGTTCATCTATCTAGTCTATCTACTCTAACCCAACCCTACCTATAAATATACAGTTATAAACCCTAACTCCATTCTATTGTCTATTTGCTGTACGTTCATCTTCTTCAAGCTTCTCTACTTCTTCAATGGGAGCTAAACCTAGATCCAGTCAGTTCAAAAAAAAATTCAAATTTAAAAAAAAAATAAAAAATATTTCGGATCTGCAGCAGCTTCTGGTTGCGCTTCGGGTTTCAGGGGAGAAAACCCTAGAGCAACTTCGGGTCAGGAAGAAAATGACTCTGGTCGATCCGGGTCGTTTTGGCGAAAACTCCAAGCAAGCACCGGGGAATTGAGGCGGCGCACCGAAGTCGAACCCGAAGTCGACCCAGGACCAGAATTTTCCATTTTTCAAATTTTCATAACTTTTGCATACGAGCTCGGATTCACGCGCGGTTTGTTTTGCTGGGATCGTATCGGAATTTCTGACGTTTTGGCACGAGTTTGGATGAATTTGGAGACTGTCAAATTTTTGGGTTTAAATTGAATTTGAATTCAATTTAAATTCAAAAGGTGAGTGTTTAAACCCACTCACAACTACTAGAAGCTTTTATGTTTGTTAAGTTAATTTTAGAAATGAATAGAAATTTATTTATGAGTATTTGGCATGTTTATTTCACTCATATTTGTTGAATTGCATTTATTAAATTTAACTGTTAATTTAATTTATTTATTGCGTATTAATTGATAGTTAGAATTTATTTGTTTGCCTATAAACTGCTAGTTAACAGTTATATAGATTATTACTGAATATAAACTGTTAGATTAATAGTTGTTAAATTTAATCTGAATAAAATTGCCAGTATTACCTGTTATATATTATCAAATATAAATCGTTATTGATTGATATTGCTTGATGATTGTGATTGGATGATGGGTGATGTTGATGGATGTTTTATTGTATATCATTAAATTGCAAATTATCATGCATATTTCCTTTCATTCGGGATTGTGGTTTGAAATGATATACAACCGCAAAATTTTATATCTTTTAAATTGCGGATTGAAATGATAAATATCCGTATCACTTGACCATAGGATAGAAAATTATATACAGGCACCGCGGTCTATATATAACTATTTTTATGTGATTTCTATGGTTTGGATGGAATACGGTTTATAATAATCTTAAATTTTATATTGTATAAATATTTTTCTTCCATATATATATACATATGAAGTTGAAAATTTTGAAATTAAAAGGTGTATAAATCTCTTTATTAAAAATGGAAATTTTTTTTTAAGAAAATGGAGTTTGATAATTTATATCATATGTTTAAATGTTAAGTTTGGAAATTTTAAGATATGATATTTATAATTGGATTTTTCCCAAGATAAATTGAAATGAATATTCTAGTATAATTTGAATTGAAAAAATATATATATTTTATTACTAGAAATTGGAGTTTTTATTTATTTATGGATTTTATGTGAATATTCAAGACTAATAAATAGAACATTCGATTTGTTGAAAGAATGAAATCCAACTTTAGTTTGAAATATTAATACTCCAAATGGATATACGTATATATATATATAAATTAAAGTGGTTTTGGAACTTGAGAGAGATAATACAAATTTTGGTTTAGACTTTAATAAAGAAATGTATTTGTAAAGCCATGAGAACTATTTTCTTTACAAAGTAACATTTAAGTTAAACCTTTTAATTCATATACCGTTGAATATCCAAACCATTCAAGTTTTAAAAAGTTATGGTTTTAAATTATGAATTTCAAAATATTATGCTTTGAAAGGATATTTGGCTTTCAGACGTTATAAATTTTAAAGCATTTGGATTTTTGAAAAGGTTTATATTTGGGATAAAGGATATCATATTGTTTTGGGTTTTAAAATGATATCGTATTCATGATTTTAAAATGGAAATGTTTATTCTGGTTTTAAAGTATGAGCTATTTTTAAATGACCGCGGTGTTATAATAACGATGGGTTGGCAAAGAGTCCGGGATCGGATATGGACATACTCTCTGTCGATACCGAAAACCACTTTGACTAACCGTGTACGCGGTGGAGATTCCAGAATGAAGTAGGTGGTGGCGACGTTTCCTGTAAGGTAAATACGTGGACCCGACTCCCGTGAGTTGGCATAAGGTGGCTAAAACAGGAGCGATTCTCAGGCCAATAAGGTCATTCCTCTGATCGGACCCTCCCCTTCGATATTATACTTTGATTTTGGATTGATTCAGTGGCCACTTCTATATTTTGATTTTGGGGAGTTAGTCCGAGGTGGGCGGTAACTGTGGCTACGCGTTTCCACCAGCCTGGATAGCAATTGGTATATCTACCCTGGCATTGCCTAGTTGTGCCGTGTCACCTACCATACCGAGCCTTTACTACGAGTTTCTATTTGTGTCGTACCTATGGAGTATCCTCTGGTAGCTTCCCGATCAGGAGGTATTACGGTACTGTATAGACTATTGGCATTATTTGTGTTAAGGGCTATATGGGTAGCCCCTTAACGCTATTAAAAAGTAAGTTTATTTTATAAATAGACACTATTATAATAGCGCAATATACTACATAGTAAATAGTTTAACGGGTCCTTAGGAGATGTAAATCCCGAACATCTCTTGAGTTACTGTACTCATATTTATTTCTGTTAATTTAACTCACATAAGATCTTTTAGTCTGACTCGAGTGTTTTTGTCTTTTCAAATTCGCTCGGGTCAGTCCGAGCGTTTCAGGATCGAAGATTTTAGCTTTGGAGGACGAAGACGAAGAATCCGTATTATATTATTTATAGTATTGCACCACACTCTAAATTTCCGCTGCATTGATTGTATTGGTATGTGTAACTCTGATATTCATTGTATAAGTAAAATAAATATTTTGTAAGCAGTTATCATGAACTGTATATTGATTATTATATTTTATCCTTCCGCTGTGAGATTCTATTTTGTTTTATTTCTTCTATGTTTTTCTTATTTACCCCATAACAATCCGCCCTTGCGTATGCTTTGAATTGGCACGTGTGTCGGTTTAAAGTGTGCGAAAAGGCGAGATGTTACAGTTGGTATCAGAGCTTTGGTTTAGCGATAAACTTGGCTTTGTGGGGTTTGACTCTTTGTTAATAGGGTAATAATACCCTATGGGAGTCGCTGAGAGTATATATATGAGAGAGCGTATTTGTTAGTTTTATAAAAAGATTTTGATATTGTGTTAATCTGTTCCACTTTGTATTTATAAATTCTGGTTGATGCATGGGACGCTATGTCATCAATAGGGATTTCTAAACACTTAATAGGACAGACCAACATAATATTTGTTTTTAATATAGGTGAATGAAATAACTTTGCCTATTATATTTTCTATATATAAAAATATTTTTATAAAGATATATTTTGGTTGCTATAGTTGGGTGTTAGGTAATAAAAATATTTGTAATGAATTAAAGCTAAGTTGAATTTTAATAAATCAAATTGGAGATTTTAGAACTTAAGTCCGGGATTTTTGAAATCTTCTTTCAAAGGATTTATGAAATATAATGATTTGGTTTATAAATATTTTCTTATATAAATATTTAGTATAATTCGAAAGAATTGGTTTAAAGAGGATTTTGAAGAAAATAAGTTTGTACTTTCCTCTCTGTCGTTGGAAAATAATTTCGGTGATGACGGCCGCATCATCGACTTTCATTTTCGAGTTTCGAAGGGAAAGGCCACTGTATTAAATTCTACTGCAGATTTATGTTGGAAATATCTGAATTTGTTTGTTTTAAATATAATTGAGATGTAAAGTTGTAGGAAACTAATTATCTATTATTTCAAAATAAATTGAAATCTGACCCGGAATTTAATTCTAAAATTTTCCATTAATTAATTGTTAAATTTTAGTGGAATAAAAAAAAAGTAAGTAATAAATGGATTGAAAACCTCTAATAAGTAAGAGAATTAATGCTAAGTATAAAGGAAGTTAAAAATTTAAATTATAAATAATGGTAAAGATTTATTGGAAAATCAATGAATTAAAAGAATTGAGATTAAACTTGTATAAGTTCTTTTGCTTTTTCTTTAACATAAATAACTTACCAAGTATAAAAAGTTGAAATGTAAATTAAGAGTGGAATAGAATATTATGCAAGTAGAATTTTTGGAAATAATGAAGTATTCAATAAATTACTGTTATAAATAAGAATTTAATGGTATTAACTTAAGTGGTGATTGGAATTTTACTAAAATTAAAGGTTGTATTATTAATAGGTGATTTTAACCTTAAGAAAGTAAAAAAAAATGAAATTCCTTAATTTATAAAGTTTGATTGTAGGGTTATTAACTTAAGTACGCCTTAATTTCCCCTATTCTAATATAATGGAAAGTAGGAAAAATATAAATGACTGCAATCCATAGTTAATGAATGAGTAAAATCTTTCACTTATAGGAATGCAAGTTATAAGGTTAATAAATTAAGTGTAAGTAGGGGGTTACTGTAATTAAATATAATGAAAACTTCAACATTAAATAAATGAATGAGATTAAAGGTAAGTCGAAATTGTAATTTATAAAACAAATATATATTAATTAAAGGAATGGAGAAGAAACTTGTAAATTTTCACTTACATTCTTAAAACATACATAACTTACCATATAATAAAAAGTTGCAATGTTAGTAGGAAAACGTAAAGGGAAATCTTACAAGTGAAGAGTAAGGTAATAAAGGTATTCTATTAATTTGCTATTATTAATGAGAATTAATTGTATAGACTTAAGTTAAATTGGAAATTTTACTATAAGTAAAGGTAAGTAGTATAAATAGATGATAGAAACTTTAGTAAATAAATTGGAATACAAATATAATGAATCTTGTGATAAATGGAAAATGAAAATTTGTAAGAAATAAAGAAATCGCTCCATAAATGAAAGAAAGAAAATCAAACCATTGAAGCATGAGATAAATGTATAATAATAAATTTGGGTGTTGGTTTGAATTGTGTTGTTTGATTTATGTTGTTGGGTAAGAAATTTGAAGTGGTTAAATGAATAAGTATCTATCTTTGTTCCATCTAAGACTGTTGAGTAAAGGATGCACTTGATAGTTAATTTCATTTCATACAAATTTCAAGTTTGAACCCAAACAACTATTTGTTTGATGGATTAAATGGTTGCTTCGTTTGTGTATGTATGTTGTTTGTAAGGTTGATGGTTGTTGAATTGTTTGGTTGATTAATGACTGAATCCACTTGAATAGTTCACTTTAAAATAAATATTTAACCTTTTAGATTATATAAGTGAATACAGGTGATGGAAGCAACTGCTACTGCTTTTGGTTCCAAAATAATAAGCGTATATTGCCCGACAAATAGGTACGTTTTCGGATTACGTTTAAAGCGCTATTTTTCCGTGTTGGGATATAATATTTTGATAATATATGTAATATATTTGTATATTTTGATATTATACTTTCTCCCGAGCCTCACCGTACAAAGGAGACTCTGCCAAAAAATTTCGTAAATTTTGGACTTAGAATTTTGTTGAATATTTTCCAAACTTTAATGATTTAAGTATAAAAGGTTGTAATGATTATAAACGGGTATATTTCATTAAAGGAAATTAATCCAGTAAATTATTGTTTATAAGTTAATAATTGAAATAAGATGTACTGTTTATTCTTCCTTCTCCCTTCTTTTTCCTTTTCGGGGACGAAAAGTTTTGAGTGGGGGAGATTGTAACGACCCGTTAAATTAATAATATTAAATGAATTGAATTAATATAATTTCTAATCTAATTGAGAATAAATGTAGAAATTTGGTATAGTAGTTGTAATTTAGTGTAACAATAAAATTTTATGACAATAGATTTGGATAATGTAGATTGTCACAATTTGATTTAAAGTTAAATATAAGAAACTGATATAAGGGTTGAATTAGTGAATATCAATAAAAAGATTAAGTAGAATGGAATTAATTTAATATAAAATAAATAGTGGAAGACTTACATTGGATTGTAAAATGGTTAGTAACTAAATAAAAGGTGACCGCTGAATAAATCAATGCAATAAGTGTTGATAAGGAAATCTAATGAATGTTGTCAATAATAAATGGACTTAAGATAGTAATAAAATTTGTTTTGCCTATGTAAATTTTATGTATTGATAAGCTATAATTAAATTTGAAATTTGGTAGTAAATAGGGGATAAGTTGACTAAGGCAATTACTAATTTAATAAATGAATGCATAGTAAGTAAGTGGAAATGTATGCATAAAAATATTTTCATATATGGGATAATTACAAAAGTTTACCCATTTATCTAATGTATATAATTGAATCTAAATTTAGGGCAACATTTTGTTATTGATGGTATAAGTGAATTTGAATAAAAGGGTAAAAATTATGTAGATTTAACATGTATTGAGTATATAGCTAAGAAGGGCATTCGATGTAAATGAATCTAAATTAATGTGTCTAGTCAATAAAGGAGAACTTTAAGGGAATAAATATAAATGAATGTATTTGGGGAATGGAGTCCTTTTATATGTTGAATAGTATAACGTTGTTATTAAGAATGAATGTTACTTTAGTAATTATTAATATGGTAACGGAAGAGTGTATAAATTTTATAGTAACGTAAAACGTATTGTAAGGTAATAATTATGTGTAGACTTATAAAAAAGATTTATGACAATAATTATTGTACGTATTTATTCTATTTGTTTGTTAAGTTTATTTTAATCAATTTCAATTTATGCACTAAATTATTTCAGTTAGTGTGGAATTTTTGTAAGTGGATAAATAAGATGTAACCAAGGGAAAATTTCATTTTTTATAATATAATAATTAGTGTAATCTTAAGAATGAAACCGAAGTGGAATGAATTAATTGAGGTTTTAAGTTTTATTCAAGTGTTAAGTTAACAAAATTTCCAATAAGATTGAAATATAGTAATTTATGCAAATAAAAGATGGAAATTGGGTCAATATTAATGTATTGGAATATAAAAGAAACGTTTACTATGTAGGGAGTAATAATTGATTTATTTGTGAGTTGTAATCAAATAGAGTCAAATTTATTAGAATTTATTGCAATTAATGGGATTGATTGCAGTAACCTTTGAAGATTTATTCACTAAAATAATTGACGATGGAAATTATATGTAAATTTTCTTTTAGTTAATATTAAATATCCAGAGGGCTAGAAATGACACAAATCTACTAGTTTAGAAATTTACAATAAAAAGTGGTAAGTAATTTTTCTAAATATTTAGATAGTAGGAAGATGTAGATTTAGATGGAATTTATTATTTAACTATTTCATAAGTTGAGATCTAAGTTTAGAATTGAGATTTTTAATGTATAGATATTGAGCCAATGTTAGTTTCATTAAATTGACATCAATAACTTTGAATAATAGAAAGAAAGTGAATTTAATAAATTTAATCAAACGTATAATGTTGAATTTATTAAAAATTGGAATTTAACCTTTAAGTAAGGATTAACATATAAATTGATGAATAGAACAACTATGTATTGACACTTGAATTGTTTAGAATTAGAGTAAATAATTAAGAAAATTTAAAGGGAGAAATTTGGTCAATTTTTGAATTTAGATGTAAAAATTGATTTTTATAATTTATTTAATTTATTTAATGAATATTGAAAATAGCCATTTTGGTCACGGACTCGGATTTCGATGAAACCAGTTTCATCGGATCCGTATCAGTGAATTATTATAGGGTTTCAAGTTTCGTATCGATCGGACCTGTCGTTTGATCGTACGGACGCGAAACGCCTTGAAAATCAATTTTATTAAAATCAATTTGAAACTAATTTGGAAATCTTGTTTTCAGTATAACTTCTTCATACGATCAAATTTGGGCGTGAAACTTTTTCCATCGCGTTCAGAATATTTTAAAATACCTATCTGGATATATGGGTTTCACAAATTTCGTTCCGGGGTCAGAACGGGCTTTTTGGGACTTAGTTTGTTTCGTACGTTCATCTATCTAGTCTATCTACTCTAACCCAACCCTACCTATAAATATACAGTTATAAACCCTAACTCCATTCTATTGTCTATTTGCTGTACGTTCATCTTCTTCAAGCTTCTCTACTTCTTCAATGGGAGCTAAACCTAGATCCAGTCAGTTCAAAAAAAAATTCAAATTTAAAAAAAAAATAAAAAATATTTCGGATCTGCAGCAGCTTCTGGTTGCGCTTCGGGTTTCAGGGGAGAAAACCCTAGAGCAACTTCGGGTCAGGAAGAAAATGACTCTGGTCGATCCGGGTCGTTTTGGCGAAAACTCCAAGCAAGCACCGGGGAATTGAGGCGGCGCACCGAAGTCGAACCCGAAGTCGACCCAGGACCAGAATTTTCCATTTTTCAAATTTTCATAACTTTTGCATACGAGCTCGGATTCACGCGTGGTTTGTTTTGCTGGGATCGTATCGGAATTTCTGACGTTTTGGCACGAGTTTGGATGAATTTGGAGACTGTCAAATTTTTGGGTTTAAATTGAATTTGAATTCAATTTAAATTCAAAAGGTGAGTGTTTAAACCCACTCACAACTACTAGAAGCTTTTATGTTTGTTAAGTTAATTTTAGAAATGAATAGAAATTTATTTATGAGTATTTGGCATGTTTATTTCACTCATATTTGTTGAATTGCATTTATTAAATTTAACTGTTAATTTAATTTATTTATTGCGTATTAATTGATAGTTAGAATTTATTTGTTTGCCTATAAACTGCTAGTTAACAGTTATATAGATTATTACTGAATATAAACTGTTAGATTAATAGTTGTTAAATTTAATCTGAATAAAATTGCCAGTATTACCTGTTATATATTATCAAATATAAATCGTTATTGATTGATATTGCTTGATGATTGTGATTGGATGATGGGTGATGTTGATGGATGTTTTATTGTATATCATTAAATTGCAAATTATCATGCATATTTCCTTTCATTCGGGATTGTGGTTTGAAATGATATACAACCGCAAAATTTTATATCTTTTAAATTGCGGATTGAAATGATAAATATCCGTATCACTTGACCATAGGATAGAAAATTATATACAGGCACCGCGGTCTATATATAACTATTTTTATGTGATTTCTATGGTTTGGATGGAATACGGTTTATAATAATCTTAAATTTTATATTGTATAAATATTTTTCTTCCATATATATATACATATGAAGTTGAAAATTTTGAAATTAAAAGGTGTATAAATCTCTTTATTAAAAATGGAAATTTTTTTTTAAGAAAATGGAGTTTGATAATTTATATCATATGTTTAAATGTTAAGTTTGGAAATTTTAAGATATGATATTTATAATTGGATTTTTCCCAAGATAAATTGAAATGAATATTCTAGTATAATTTGAATTGAAAAAATATATATATTTTATTACTAGAAATTGGAGTTTTTATTTATTTATGGATTTTATGTGAATATTCAAGACTAATAAATAGAACATTCGATTTGTTGAAAGAATGAAATCCAACTTTAGTTTGAAATATTAATACTCCAAATGGATATACGTATATATATATATAAATTAAAGTGGTTTTGGAACTTGAGAGAGATAATACAAATTTTGGTTTAGACTTTAATAAAGAAATGTATTTGTAAAGCCATGAGAACTATTTTCTTTACAAAGTAACATTTAAGTTAAACCTTTTAATTCATATACCGTTGAATATCCAAACCATTCAAGTTTTAAAAAGTTATGGTTTTAAATTATGAATTTCAAAATATTATGCTTTGAAAGGATATTTGGCTTTCAGACGTTATAAATTTTAAAGCATTTGGATTTTTGAAAAGGTTTATATTTGGGATAAAGGATATCATATTGTTTTGGGTTTTAAAATGATATCGTATTCATGATTTTAAAATGGAAATGTTTATTCTGGTTTTAAAGTATGAGCTATTTTTAAATGACCGCGGTGTTATAATAACGATGGGTTGGCAAAGAGTCCGGGATCGGATATGGACATACTCTCTGTCGATACCGAAAACCACTTTGACTAACCGTGTACGCGGTGGAGATTCCAGAATGAAGTAGGTGGTGGCGACGTTTCCTGTAAGGTAAATACGTGGACCCGACTCCCGTGAGTTGGCATAAGGTGGCTAAAACAGGAGCGATTCTCAGGCCAATAAGGTCATTCCTCTGATCGGACCCTCCCCTTCGATATTATACTTTGATTTTGGATTGATTCAGTGGCCACTTCTATATTTTGATTTTGGGGAGTTAGTCCGAGGTGGGCGGTAACTGTGGCTACGCGTTTCCACCAGCCTGGATAGCAATTGGTATATCTACCCTGGCATTGCCTAGTTGTGCCGTGTCACCTACCATACCGAGCCTTTACTACGAGTTTCTATTTGTGTCGTACCTATGGAGTATCCTCTGGTAGCTTCCCGATCAGGAGGTATTACGGTACTGTATAGACTATTGGCATTATTTGTGTTAAGGGCTATATGGGTAGCCCCTTAACGCTATTAAAAAGTAAGTTTATTTTATAAATAGACACTATTATAATAGCGCAATATACTACATAGTAAATAGTTTAACGGGTCCTTAGGAGATGTAAATCCCGAACATCTCTTGAGTTACTGTACTCATATTTATTTCTGTTAATTTAACTCACATAAGATCTTTTAGTCTGACTCGAGTGTTTTTGTCTTTTCAAATTCGCTCGGGTCAGTCCGAGCGTTTCAGGATCGAAGATTTTAGCTTTGGAGGACGAAGACGAAGAATCCGTATTATATTATTTATAGTATTGCACCACACTCTAAATTTCCGCTGCATTGATTGTATTGGTATGTGTAACTCTGATATTCATTGTATAAGTAAAATAAATATTTTGTAAGCAGTTATCATGAACTGTATATTGATTATTATATTTTATCCTTCCGCTGTGAGATTCTATTTTGTTTTATTTCTTCTATGTTTTTCTTATTTACCCCATAACAATCCGCCCTTGCGTATGCTTTGAATTGGCACGTGTGTCGGTTTAAAGTGTGCGAAAAGGCGAGATGTTACAGTTGGTATCAGAGCTTTGGTTTAGCGATAAACTTGGCTTTGTGGGGTTTGACTCTTTGTTAATAGGGTAATAATACCCTATGGGAGTCGCTGAGAGTATATATATGAGAGAGCGTATTTGTTAGTTTTATAAAAAGATTTTGATATTGTGTTAATCTGTTCCACTTTGTATTTATAAATTCTGGTTGATGCATGGGACGCTATGTCATCAATAGGGATTTCTAAACACTTAATAGGACAGACCAACATAATATTTGTTTTTAATATAGGTGAATGAAATAACTTTGCCTATTATATTTTCTATATATAAAAATATTTTTATAAAGATATATTTTGGTTGCTATAGTTGGGTGTTAGGTAATAAAAATATTTGTAATGAATTAAAGCTAAGTTGAATTTTAATAAATCAAATTGGAGATTTTAGAACTTAAGTCCGGGATTTTTGAAATCTTCTTTCAAAGGATTTATGAAATATAATGATTTGGTTTATAAATATTTTCTTATATAAATATTTAGTATAATTCGAAAGAATTGGTTTAAAGAGGATTTTGAAGAAAATAAGTTTGTACTTTCCTCTCTGTCGTTGGAAAATAATTTCGGTGATGACGGCCGCATCATCGACTTTCATTTTCGAGTTTCGAAGGGAAAGGCCACTGTATTAAATTCTACTGCAGATTTATGTTGGAAATATCTGAATTTGTTTGTTTTAAATATAATTGAGATGTAAAGTTGTAGGAAACTAATTATCTATTATTTCAAAATAAATTGAAATCTGACCCGGAATTTAATTCTAAAATTTTCCATTAATTAATTGTTAAATTTTAGTGGAATAAAAAAAAAGTAAGTAATAAATGGATTGAAAACCTCTAATAAGTAAGAGAATTAATGCTAAGTATAAAGGAAGTTAAAAATTTAAATTATAAATAATGGTAAAGATTTATTGGAAAATCAATGAATTAAAAGAATTGAGATTAAACTTGTATAAGTTCTTTTGCTTTTTCTTTAACATAAATAACTTACCAAGTATAAAAAGTTGAAATGTAAATTAAGAGTGGAATAGAATATTATGCAAGTAGAATTTTTGGAAATAATGAAGTATTCAATAAATTACTGTTATAAATAAGAATTTAATGGTATTAACTTAAGTGGTGATTGGAATTTTACTAAAATTAAAGGTTGTATTATTAATAGGTGATTTTAACCTTAAGAAAGTAAAAAAAAATGAAATTCCTTAATTTATAAAGTTTGATTGTAGGGTTATTAACTTAAGTACGCCTTAATTTCCCCTATTCTAATATAATGGAAAGTAGGAAAAATATAAATGACTGCAATCCATAGTTAATGAATGAGTAAAATCTTTCACTTATAGGAATGCAAGTTATAAGGTTAATAAATTAAGTGTAAGTAGGGGGTTACTGTAATTAAATATAATGAAAACTTCAACATTAAATAAATGAATGAGATTAAAGGTAAGTCGAAATTGTAATTTATAAAACAAATATATATTAATTAAAGGAATGGAGAAGAAACTTGTAAATTTTCACTTACATTCTTAAAACATACATAACTTACCATATAATAAAAAGTTGCAATGTTAGTAGGAAAACGTAAAGGGAAATCTTACAAGTGAAGAGTAAGGTAATAAAGGTATTCTATTAATTTGCTATTATTAATGAGAATTAATTGTATAGACTTAAGTTAAATTGGAAATTTTACTATAAGTAAAGGTAAGTAGTATAAATAGATGATAGAAACTTTAGTAAATAAATTGGAATACAAATATAATGAATCTTGTGATAAATGGAAAATGAAAATTTGTAAGAAATAAAGAAATCGCTCCATAAATGAAAGAAAGAAAATCAAACCATTGAAGCATGAGATAAATGTATAATAATAAATTTGGGTGTTGGTTTGAATTGTGTTGTTTGATTTATGTTGTTGGGTAAGAAATTTGAAGTGGTTAAATGAATAAGTATCTATCTTTGTTCCATCTAAGACTGTTGAGTAAAGGATGCACTTGATAGTTAATTTCATTTCATACAAATTTCAAGTTTGAACCCAAACAACTATTTGTTTGATGGATTAAATGGTTGCTTCGTTTGTGTATGTATGTTGTTTGTAAGGTTGATGGTTGTTGAATTGTTTGGTTGATTAATGACTGAATCCACTTGAATAGTTCACTTTAAAATAAATATTTAACCTTTTAGATTATATAAGTGAATACAGGTGATGGAAGCAACTGCTACTGCTTTTGGTTCCAAAATAATAAGCGTATATTGCCCGACAAATAGGTACGTTTTCGGATTACGTTTAAAGCGCTATTTTTCCGTGTTGGGATATAATATTTTGATAATATATGTAATATATTTGTATATTTTGATATTATACTTTCTCCCGAGCCTCACCGTACAAAGGAGACTCTGCCAAAAAATTTCGTAAATTTTGGACTTAGAATTTTGTTGAATATTTTCCAAACTTTAATGATTTAAGTATAAAAGGTTGTAATGATTATAAACGGGTATATTTCATTAAAGGAAATTAATCCAGTAAATTATTGTTTATAAGTTAATAATTGAAATAAGATGTACTGTTTATTCTTCCTTCTCCCTTCTTTTTCCTTTTCGGGGACGAAAAGTTTTGAGTGGGGGAGATTGTAACGACCCGTTAAATTAATAATATTAAATGAATTGAATTAATATAATTTCTAATCTAATTGAGAATAAATGTAGAAATTTGGTATAGTAGTTGTAATTTAGTGTAACAATAAAATTTTATGACAATAGATTTGGATAATGTAGATTGTCACAATTTGATTTAAAGTTAAATATAAGAAACTGATATAAGGGTTGAATTAGTGAATATCAATAAAAAGATTAAGTAGAATGGAATTAATTTAATATAAAATAAATAGTGGAAGACTTACATTGGATTGTAAAATGGTTAGTAACTAAATAAAAGGTGACCGCTGAATAAATCAATGCAATAAGTGTTGATAAGGAAATCTAATGAATGTTGTCAATAATAAATGGACTTAAGATAGTAATAAAATTTGTTTTGCCTATGTAAATTTTATGTATTGATAAGCTATAATTAAATTTGAAATTTGGTAGTAAATAGGGGATAAGTTGACTAAGGCAATTACTAATTTAATAAATGAATGCATAGTAAGTAAGTGGAAATGTATGCATAAAAATATTTTCATATATGGGATAATTTCAAAAGTTTACCCATTTATCTAATGTATATAATTGAATCTAAATTTAGGGCAACATTTTGTTATTGATGGTATAAGTGAATTTGAATAAAAGGGTAAAAATTATGTAGATTTAACATGTATTGAGTATATAGCTAAGAAGGGCATTCGATGTAAATGAATCTAAATTAATGTGTCTAGTCAATAAAGGAGAACTTTAAGGGAATAAATATAAATGAATGTATTTGGGGAATGGAGTCCTTTTATATGTTGAATAGTATAACGTTGTTATTAAGAATGAACGTTACTTTAGTAATTATTAATATGGTAACGGAAGAGTGTATAAATTTTATAGTAACGTAAAACGTATTGTAAGGTAATAATTATGTGTAGACTTATAAAAAAGATTTATGACAATAATTATTGTACGTATTTATTCTATTTGTTTGTTAAGTTTATTTTAATCAATTTCAATTTATGCACTAAATTATTTCAGTTAGTGTGGAATTTTTGTAAGTGGATAAATAAGATGTAACCAAGGGAAAATTTCATTTTTTTAATATAATAATTAGTGTAATCTTAAAAATGAAACCGAAGTGGAATGAATTAATTGAGGTTTTAAGTTTTATTCAAGTGTTAAGTTAACAAAATTTCCAATAAGATTGAAATACAGTAATTTATGCAAATAAAAGATGGAAATTGGGTAAATATTAATGTATTGGAATATAAAAGAAACGTTAACTATGTAGGGAGTAATAATTGATTTATTTGTGAGTTGTAATCAAATAGAGTCAAATTTATTAGAATTTATTGCAATTAATGGGATTGATTGCAGTAACCTTTGAAGATTTATTCACTAAAATAATTGACGATGGAAATTATATGTAAATTTTCTTTTAGTTAATATTAAATATCCAGAGGGCTAGAAATGACACAAATCTACTAGTTTAGAAATTTACAATAAAAAGTGGTAAGTAATTTTTCTAAATATTTAGATAGTAGGAAGATGTAGATTTAGATGGAATTTATTATTTAACTATTTCATAAGTTGAGATCTAAGTTTAGAATTGAGATTTTTAATGTATAGATATTGAGCCAATGTTAGTTTCATTAAATTGACATCAATAACTTTGAATAATAGAAAGAAAGTGAATTTAATAAATTTAATCAAACGTATAATGTTGAATTTATTAAAAATTGGAATTTAACCTTTAAGTAAGGATTAACATCTAAATTGATGAATAGAACAACTATGTATTGACACTTGAATTGTTTAGAATTGGAGTAAATAATTAAGAAAATTTAAAGGGAGAAATTTGGTCAATTTTTGAATTTAGATGTAAAAATTGGATTTTTATAATTTATTTAATTTATTTAATGAATATTGAAAATAGCCATTTTGGTCACGGACTCGGATTTCGATGAAACCAGTTTCATCGGATCCGTGTCGGTGAATTATTATAGGGTTTCAAGTTTCGTATCGATCGGACCTGTCGTTTGATCGTACGGACGCGAAACGCCTTGAAAATCAATTTTATTAAAATCAATTTGAAATCAATTTGGAAATCTTGTTTTCAGCATAACTTCTTCATACGATCAAATTTGGACGTGAAACTTTTTCCATCGCGTTCAGAATATTTTAAAATACCTATCTGGATATATGGGTTTCACAAATTTCGTTCCGGGGTCAGAACGGGCTTTTTGGGGCTTAGTTTGTTTCGTACGTTCATCTATCTAGTCTATCTACTCTAACCCAACCCTACCTATGAATATACAGTTATAAACCCTAGCTCCATTCTATTGTCTATTTGCTGTACGTTCATCTTCTTCAAGCTTCTCTTCTTCTTCAATGGGAGCTAACCCTAGATCCAGTCAGTTCAAAAAAAAATTTCAAATTTAAAAAAAAAAAAAATTCGGATCTGCAGCAGCTTCTGGTCGCGCTTCGGGTTTCAGGGGAGAAAACCCTAGAGCAACTTCGGGTCAGGAAGAAAATGACTCTGGTCGATCCGGGTCGTTTTGGCGAAAACTCCAAGCAAGCACCGGGGAATTGAGGCGGCGCACTGAAGTCGAACCCGAAGTCGACCCAGGACCAGAATTTTCCATTTTTCAAATTTTCATAACTTTTGCATACGAGCTCGGATTCACGCGCGGTTTGTTTTGCTGGGATCGTATCGGAATTTCTGACGTTTTGGCATGAGTTTGGATGAATTTGGAGACTGTCAAATTTTTGGGTTTAAATTGAATTTGAATTCAATTTAAATTCAAAAGGTGAGTGTTTAAACCCACTCACAACTACTAGAAGCTTTTATGTTTGTTAAGTTAATTTTAGAAATGAATAGAAATTTATTTATGAGTATTTGGCATGTTTATTTCACTCATATTTGTTGAATTGCATTTATTAAATTTAACTGTTAATTTAATTTATTTATTGCCTATTAATTGATAGTTAGAATTTATTTGTTTGCCTATAAACTGCTAGTTAACAGTTATATTGATTATTACTGAATATAAACTGTTAGATTAATAGTTGTTAAATTTAATATGAATAAAATTGCCAGTATTACCTGTTATATATTATCAAATATAAATCGTTATTGATTGATATTGCTTGATGATTGTGATTGGATGATGGGTGATGTTGATGGATGTTTTATTGTATATCATTAAATTGCAAATTATCATGCATATTTCCTTTCATTCGGGGTTGTGGTTTGAAATGATATACAACCGCAAAATTTTATATCTTTTAAATTGCGGATTGAAATGATAAATATCCGTATCACTTGACCATAGGATAGAAAATTATATACAGGCACCGCGGTCTATATATAACTATTTTTATGTGATTTCTATGGTTTGGATGGAATACGGTTTATAATAATCTTAAATTTTATATTGTATAAATATTTTTCTTCCATATATATATACATATGAAGTTGAAAATTTTGAAATTAAAAGGTGTATAAATCTCTTTATTAAAAATGGAAATTTTTTTTTAAGAAAATGGAGTTTGATAATTTATATCATATGTTTAAATGTTAAGTTTGGAAATTTTAAGATATGATATTTATAATTGGATTTTTCCCAAGATAAATTGAAATGAATATTCTAGTATAATTTGAATTGAAAAATATATATATTTTATTACTAGAAATTGGAGTTTTTATTTATTTATGGATTTTATGTGAATATTCAAGACTAATAAATAGAACATTCGATTTGTTGAAAGAATGAAATCCAACTTTAGTTTGAAATATTAATACTCCAAATGGATATACGTATATATATATAAATTGAAGTGGTTTTGGAACTTGAGAGAGATAATACAAATTTTGGTTTAGACTTTAATAAAGAAATGTATTTGTAAAGCCATGAGAACTATTTTCTTTACAAAGTAACATTTAGGTTAAACCTTTTAATTCATATACCGTTGAATATCCAAACCATTCAAGTTTTAAAAAGTTATGGTTTTAAATTATGAATTTCAAAATATTATGCTTTGAAAGGATATTTGGCTTTCAGACGTTATAAATTTTAAAGCATTTGGATTTTTGAAAAGGTTTATATTTGGGATAAAGGATATCATATTGTTTTGGGTTTTAAAATGATATCGTATTCATGATTTTAAAATGGAAATGTTTATTCTGGTTTTAAAGTATGAGCTATTTTTAAATGACCGCGGTGTTATAATAACGATGGGTTGGCAAAGAGACCAGGATCGGATATGGACATACTCTCTGTCGATACCGAAAACCACTTTGACTAACCGTGTACGCGGTGGAGATTCCAGAATGAAGTAGGTGGTGGCGACGTTTCCTGTAAGGTAAATACGTGGACCCGACTCCCGTGAGTTGGCATAAGGTGGCTAAAACAGGAGCGATTCTCAGGCCAATGAGGTCATTCCTCTGATCGGACCCTCCCCTTCGATATTATACTTTGATTTTGGATTGATTCAGTGGCCACTTTTATATTTTGATTTTGGGGAGTTAGTCCGAGGTGGGCGGTAACTGCGGATACGCGTTTCCACCAGCCTGGATAGCAATTGGTATATCTACCCTGGCATTGCCTAGTTGTGCCGTGTCACCTACCATACCGAGCCTTTACTACGAGTTTCTATTTGTGTCGTACCTATGGAGTATCCTCTGGTAGCTTCCCGATCAGGAGGTATTACGGTACTGTATAGACTATTGGCATTATTTGTGTTAAGGGCTATATGGGTAGCCCCTTAACGCTATTAAAAAGTAAGTTTATTTTATAAATAGACACTATTATAATAGCGCAATATACTACATAGTAAATAGTTTAACGGGTCCTTAGGAGATGTAAATCCCGAACATCTCTTGAGTTACTGTACTCATATTTATTTCTGTTAATTTAACTCACATAAGATCTTTTAGTCTGACTCGAGTGTTTTTGTCTTTTCAAATTCGCTCGGGTTAGTCCGAGCGTTTCAGGATCGAAGATTTTAGCTTTGGAGGACGAAGACGAAGAATCCGTATTATATTATTTATAGTATTGCACCACACTCTAAATTTCCGCTGCATTGATTGTATTGGTATGTGTAACTCTGATATTCATTGTATAAGTAAAATAAATATTTTGTAAGCAGTTATCATGAACTGTATATTGATTATTATATTTTATCCTTCCGCTGTGAGATTCTATTTTGTTTTATTTCTTCTCTGTTTTTCTTATTTACCCCATAACAATCCGCCCTTGCGTATGCTTTGAATTGGCACGTGTGTCGGTTTAAAGTGTGCGAAAAGCGAGATGTTACATGAGAGTTGAATAGAAAACACATGTCAAAAATCAATACTCCGTTCACGCAAAAGACATGTTCAAGGTTGGTTCTTTGCTTATATAACTAATTACTGTATAACCTTTATCGTTCGAATGTTTGAGTTTGTTTTTCCTATGTTTTCATGTTTTTGGTTGATTACATTAGGATAACAATTACACTATTTGTTATGTGCCGTACATGCGGTTATATAATTAATCCTCCTTCCAATTATCATGATTAAAAAGTGATAGCCTTTTTTACTTATCTATATGTATCATACATAACACAGTGTCCTTTTAGTAAGAAATTGAAGTTTATTCAATTTGTATAAGTGGTTTTAAATTATATTTGTAATCTCCCAATTTTTGAATTGATTTCGATTCAAATCCTCCCTCCCCCTCTCTTTTTCTTCTCAACTTTCTACGTCAATATCTGCAATAAACTGGAAGATATTAAAAAGAAACGTTCCTTCTTAAATGATTCAGAAAGTATGAATTTCATTTCTAAACAGACGAGGGAAGATGTTTCAGCTTTTTACGTAGTAATTATGTCTGCATACGTTTTTGAAGTTTGTGATTTTACTATATAGACCCCCTAAGATTAATTATCACAATTGCAACTGAATCAAGTAGAAGTCAATGTTAATGCAAACTTAACTGCAAATGAAAGTCTTTTAGGGGTGTTCATCTGTTTGGGATATTCTGCCTATTGTATTTATTTTTGGTTTGTTTTTTTGTTTTGTCTTTTGTGCTTGATGGCTCTTAACTTCCCTTAATTACCTGATTTAATTATCCCTTGACGGTATTTTTACTCAATTTTATGTCATAAATTGTACGAAATATACTGGCCTGCATGTATATTCAGTTATGTAATTTGTTGATTGGGATCATATAAATATTACTGCTTGACAAATACCAGTATGTTATTTTGTAGCGGTAATTGCTATATGTCTATACATTAGTTCTAAGATATCGATATGCATCCATTTTCTAATACATGTATTTTGTATGGTTTTATCCATAGTGTGAGATTTGTTTATATCATGATGATTTCTTTGCAGGTATGTGGCAGTATATTTTTCAATTTTATATATAAGAAATCGTGCTGGAATTGTTACCAAAGAAATGCTGGCAGTTCTGAAGTCATGCTTCATGGGTATTGGTCTTCTAGCGGCCATTGGTGTTGCTTTGGGGATGTCTGCACGAGGAAATTTGGTAAGGACTTTAATGTGGTACTTGCTATTATACATATTTTTAAACGAATTTACAGATTTTCATAACATTGTGCTTTGTATTCATTGCTATGTTTCCTGGATCTTCCATCATATTAGATGTTTCATGAAATGCAGAGGAATGAGCGGTGTCCGGTAAAAGAAGATGAAAGATGGGACTAAATACTTCATTGTTTTTAGGTAAATTCATAAAAATGTGAAATTTTGCTTACTGCGTTCTTTTGACATTAATCGTAACAAATATGGTTTGCTCTGCTAACTTTTGAAATTGAGTTGAATTTTTCGATTCTAGAGGGCACTCTATTGGCTGTAAATGAAATTAAAATAATAATTTAATATTCAATTACTAGACAAACGTGATTGCAAAGGAATGGGAGAAACCAAGTTTAGAATCGAGGGAAGAATTTTAATTGCTTCTACTGTTACCGTCGTTTTAGCGGTTGCAAATCGGGTACTGCTTTAATCGGGTACTGTTTTGATTATTTTACTTAAAATTATTATTGTTTAAATATGCACATTTATTTCATCATTATTTCCATTACTGTTATAATTAATATTTCTACAGAAATGCATTAAAACAATTTCAAAAAGTATTAGTGTTAATAGTTTTTCATGCATTATCATATTCATTTTTATATTTTTCACGAGTTATAAACTGTACGATTTTATTATCAACACTACCAGCAGGTCGATGGCAGTAAGATTTTCTTATTACCTGCAGGTCAAAGACTATTGCCATTTCTTCACTAACAATTCCAGATATGAGTGGTCAATACCATTTTTTATTGCCTGCAGGTCAAAGACTATTACCATTGCTTAATATTGAGAAATACCTTTCTAAACTATTTTAAAATTCCAGTTATAAATGTTTTTCATGCAGGTCATATCTGTACAATATTTAGGCTGACATTTTTTGTATCCACCACTTACTCTTTATACTTGACGTTTTTTCTTTAAGTGTTGTTTTTCTTTTACATTTCTCTGCTTTTTCTCTTGAAACAGTGTTACAATAAATGTGATGGAGCAATAATTCATGTCAGCCACTAATACCAAAAGGTGCATATAAAAGCTCAGCCACTAATGAATTATGTTTTTGTTGGTTTATTTTATACCTTATTTTTCTTTTTAAATGTATATTTTTTATTCCTTTAGTTTGCTTTTGTACGATGATCTAGGATTTTAAGAAAATAAATGCTATTTGCAAAATTTAGGAAGCAAAGAAAAAAAATTGGAACAACAATTTTTAGACCGACAATCTATTGTATGGCAACTCACTTTCTGAACTGATTGAGTGATGTGTTATAATAAAAACTTTGCTGAAACAACCGACAACAAAAGATACAGTATCACACGGAGAAGAGGAGAGATGTGGGATTAAAATTTTCTATTACATGGTGTCTTGGAATATCACAAAATTTTGAATGTGAGCTTCAAGCCTTTGAAATACATGAACACGTTTAGTAATTTCAAGAGTATTAGTTTTATACATATGTATATATAGTTTCTTTCAGAACATTCTTTAAAATGTAAGATATTTAGAGTATTCTTAGTCTTAGAATATACATGGTTATTATATGTTTAATTTCGTATGAGTTTACAAATGCATATGTTTTTCAGATGAGTATGTTTTAAAAAATATATGACATTTTAAGTGATATTATGATGAATTCATGCTAACAGATAGTTATGTGACCTTTGATTGCCTTTTTGATAGTTTCTGTAAAGTTTCATGGAAAAGCTTCCCGACAGAAAAAGCAGGCAACATAATGGAAGCTACTTCTATGGTGGACCTATATGAGGTAATTATTCTACAAATAAGAACGTTTAATATAAAACGATTTATATGGATATAGTTTGTATCAAATAATGAACACGTTTACATCAAATCAGTTCAATGGTTGAAAGTATGAAAGTTTGGTGAATTGATGTTTAATAACCTTATGCTGTATTTTACATATTCATCCTTCTATTAATTTTATATTTGAACTTCTATTCATAATTTTTTTTTGTATTTCACATATTCAGCCTTCTGTTAATTTTATTTTTGAAGTTGATTCCTTCGCTTGATTCATTGATGAGAACTACGTCCTTGGAATATCATTCGCCAAAACGAGATATTTGGTTATGGCAATTTCTTTGCTTTATTTGTATAGTTTACTTACTTTTATTTGCAAGACAGTTTGATGGTTTCTATGGTTTATATACTATCCACATTAACAATTACTCTATGGGTTTGTATGCTTTATCCTATCACATACAATGGATAACTTTTTTCTATTCATTTTCTGAACATCACTGCCTATTATTCCTCTTTTCCATTCTTAGCTACTATATTTTTATAAATACAAAGCCATATCCTGACTTAATTCTGTAATCAAATTTTGTAGCGATGATTGATCGGGTTCAACAGTGCAATAGTTTGATGCTGGCAGTTGATAACAAGATAAATTATAGCATATAAGGATTGCTATGACTACAGCCGTCATGTTATCATAACGTTGTTCTTTTTGTCCCTACCATTCAGCAACTCAACAAGCTTCACCTTCATTCAGTTGCATCACTTTGATTATTCGTACTATGGTTTTATTCAAAGAAAATAATGATCCACAACCAAAGCTAAGTTGAGCTTTACTTCAATTACTATTTTTTGTAGCATATTTATCAGGATTTATTCAGAGCTCATGCTTTTTGAAACTGTTTGAATTTAATACTTGGATGAATAGTGTTAAGTTGAATTGATGCTCATGACTGTCGCTGTTTGCATCTGCTACTTGAACAAACTGCTTTTTTGGTTGTGTTGTTGCACAAATTGTTGCTAATATGATGAATAATATGTCAACTGTAATTATGATGATTAAATATTGATTCATTGAGGAAGCTTCAATGTGGCCAAAATAAGATCTACATGCCTTTTTTTTATACGTCTTAAACTATTGCTGCATAAATCCATGGAATACATTAATTTATGGCTTGACATTATTGTGTTTACATTTCCAACTTGAATGAACTAATTCATTATCTAATGTTGTTTAAATTCGAGGTCTTGAAATTGACCTCTTGAATGTCATTCCACCTGAAATTGCATGAATAAAAAACCAATCAAATTTTCAAACAGTTAAAGTTGAGGTCTAACCCATGATAGCTTATTGAGCATACCCAATCAAGATAAAGCTAAACCAAGATACATCAATAATATTCTTCTTTTAGTTTTGTGTGCTATTTAAACATGCTACCAATGCAATACTTTCATGCACCTTGATTTGGACAGTGAAATTAATTTCCATGTTTTTTAATTTACAATTCCATGACAAACAAATGTAATGTTCTCAGTAATTTTTCAATAATGTTTTACTGAACTTTGCAATTCAAGATTCATCAACCATTTTTTTCCAACATTATTTTTCGATTCTTCTCTATTACTTATACAAAGTACAATCATTTACAACGTTCAGTTACAACATGTGCAAACCTATGATATTTGTTATAATATGCACTTAAAATATATACTATGTATGCAAATAATATTTATCACTCTCTTAATATTAAGTCATAGTACATATAAAGATAAGGTAGTAACATCCAATTCAAAACTCATTTTCAGATTTGGTCAAAATTATCTATGCATATGTAAAGGAAAATTCAAAATTTATACACTAGCACCAAGTAGTATTATATTTTAGCAAGCATTAAGGGTTTATGTGATAGTAAGTATCATTAGAAGTCCAATCTTTATGATTGACAAGAAAAAATTTCTGTGTATTAATATGGTGGTCTAATACCTTTCAAAAGGGAGATTATGCAAGTTTTCTAAATTCTAAATTACTGGAAGCAGTACTTTTAATATTTGTTACATTTCTCTAAATATTTCCCATAATTCTAAATTCTAAATTACTTTCTTGACCTATTAGATAATTTCCCAAAATAACTTAATCTCATTCACATTTTAACAAGTGGTTTATTTGTGCATGTACACGATAATAAAATGCAACATTATGTACATATCGAATTTTTTTTATAAAATAAAAACCTTACAAATAGCTTTTTCTAAATATTAGTTCCTCCTGCGCACATGCAACGCACGTGATATCAAATTATAATATTAGTAGAAAAATTGGTTTTTGTTGTGACAGTCGCAATGCTAAACTAATTTTATTAAGATTAAGGCCTTACTTGCTAGGATGAACACACACATATCTGTGTACATATGTATGTATGTGTCTCTCTGTGTGTATATTTCACTACCACAACTGTAGCGCACACAAAATTTTCACCCTTCCTTCTTGGCACACGTCCAACAGACGTGCCACCATACTCGTTTAATTAAGGAGAAAGGGCATTTTATAAAATAAAATGATTATTTAATTCTGAAAAATAGTGTCAACACTTTTCCGAAAAGTATTTGTTAACCAAGAATTTGACAAATAAAGGCAGGTTAGTTGAAAATTATCCTTTTTAAGTTAAAAATAAAGAAATCATACTTTTGGCATGTTTCAGCCAATTCTGGTATTAAACCTTCCGACCCAAACCTTCCTACAAAGTCAAAAGGTTAGCTTTCGACAAGGTCAAAGTTCAATGCATATGGTGTCAAGTATCTTGGTACGTAATGAATTGAACAAGGTCGAAGAGTTCCTAGTTGAAAGGTTGGTGGCAAAAGAGGTTAAAGTATCTTTGTTTTATAAACTAAAGCTTTCACTTGCATTACTTTCAAATTAGAGCTTTGGACTTGGTTGCTTTCGACCAGGTCAAGCATTTAAAATAAAGGTTTTAAACCTTTCAACACAGGCGAAAGGTTACTGCTGTTTTAACACTTTTTTGTGTTGAAAACTTTCGACACGGTCGAAGGGTTACTACTGCTTTATAAATGTTTTGTTTTGAAACTTTTGGCAAAGAAGAAAGGTTTACTTGTTTTAAAACCATCCGCTTCTTCCAATGCTTTCAAAAGGAAGCTTTCGACTTAGGTGATTTACCTTTATTTTCTAAGTGAAGTATAATCTTTCGAAGCAGAGCTTTCGACTTAGTCGAAAGGTTGCTTCCAATGGAGTCGAAAGGTTTTAAAAGAAGGTTTTTCACTTGTTTTAGATTGAACTCATTAAGTCTTTGAAAGGTTTATGTTTCAAAAGGTTTGAAGACTTCGAAAGGTTTTAGTTGAATGACTTCGAAAGGTTTAAGTGAATGATTTCAAGAGGTTATAGTTGAATGACTTCGAAAAGTCCAAGTGAATGATTTCGAAAGGTTTGAGTTCAATGATTTCGAAAGGTTTTAATTATATGATTTTGAAAGGTTTATTTTGAATGGATTCGAAAGATTTGAGGTGGAAGGTTTTCCAAAAAATTTCTAAGGCAATGTTTTAAAGTGGTTTCAAAGAAGGATGTCTAAGTTTTATTGTTTTCAAAAGGTTCGATTTTGAAAGGTTTACTGTTTGATTTCGAAAGAGATGATTTAAAAAGTGCAGAAAGAGGTTCTTTCAAATGGTTAAATGTTTTCATCAACTAAAGTTTGAGTTAAAAAAAATATATGACATGGTGATATGATTTTGAGTGAAGTATAAAGATTATATATTCTCCTTGTTTAAGTTTGATTTAAAGGTTTTAAATCGTTTTGAAAATGTTTTAAAATTATGGGAGGGGATCCTTAAGTGAAAAATGACTCAGATATTAGAATTCCAAATGGGACTAGTATGGGGTCGTGCCCTATACATTAGCTATCAGTCATTGCTAATTGTTGTCCAAAATTCTAGTGTGTAGGGCTTGGTCACAGGTAGACTAAAATTAGATTTCATACCGAAAGGAATATATGTTGTATACATATAAGTTATTGGTGAGCTTGAAAAACCAGTAGGCGCAGGATGACTTGGGAGATGATTAAGTTAGGGATAGACCGTCCAGAAGAGAAGTATTTAACAGATAGTTAAGGATAGACCATCCAAAAGTGAAGTATTTAACAGATAGTTAAGGATAGATAATCCAAAAGAAGAATAGCTAACAAGTGTTAGATTAATTATGATTATATTGTTTGGTAGGCCCGAGTCAGCCAAAGGTCAAAAGTTATCGAAACAAACTTATGTGTTTGAACAGATAGTTCATTATTACCTGATGTTTATGTATGCTTACATAACGATGCTTTACAATGTTAATCAGTTTTGATTGCAAAAAAAGTTTTGCAAAGATATGTTTTAAAAGGATGTTAGTGAGGGAAAACCCATTCCGCTAAGCAGTGTGGTCTCACTTAACATATCTATTCCATGATGTATATTATTATCCATACCAGGCTTTATGTATGACTTGAAGTTTATGTTTTCCCCTTAAACTCTAGGGTGGTAAAAATTAATTTGAGTAGGCTCAGGGGTTAAGGTCTTTTCAGGTTTTAGTAGGATGATGAATAATGCTACTAGAGGCTTGCAGGAGACAAACGGATAGCTATATAGGAGTGGCAGTTCTCGTTTTATGTTTTGAAATATTTCTGCTGTGTTTTGTACTAAGTTTATTACGACTTTATGACTTTGATCATCCAAGGAGGTATCTTCATATACCGCTCTTGGCAATTTTGTAATAAATATATTATATTTGTGCCTGGAAACATATTGGGATTATGTAAGTTGAATATGGAATATCTGTTTTAAATGTAATGAATTTAAATTTGTTTGAAATTTGTGTTTTATTCATATTCAAGTGCTTCTGATATTATAGATACCATTAACATAGCCGTATTTAGTCGCCGAAAGCTAGTACTATAGATGACTAAAGCATCTGTAGCGCTTAGTTTTGGGCCTCTAGATAGGGGATGTTACAAGGAAATAAAGTAGCGGACGCCCTTAACAGGAAACATCAATGTGTGGTGTTAGCTATGTTGGCAGAATGGAAGGATTTAGAAATTTTGGCTATATGTATTATAAGGTCAAGATCGACTGCTGATTCTAGTCAGAGTACTACTATGTTGGCCTGTTAAGAGGTTCGATCAGTGCTGATCGAGAGGATAGCTTCTAAACATAAAAAGGATCCAAAGATAGCCGGGAAAATTAGAAGACTCGAGGTGGGATCCGAGATCGATGATCTTAAAATTTTTGGCATTGACAAGAGAGGATGGTTGAGGAAGGAGGGACAATTATGTGTTCCGAATGTAGAGAACTTAAGAAAAAAAGTTATAGATTAGTGTCATCGATACAAGTTTATGATTCATCCTGAAAGAACCAAGATGTATCAAGGTATGAAGAGAAGCTTCTATTGGGAAGGCATGAAGAGGGATGTTGGCTTATGGGTTAGTTGTCAACAAGGAAAGTCGAACATCAAAAGCCGAGCGGGTTGCTTCAACCTTTAGAGATTCTAGTTTGGAAGTGGGATACTATATCTACGGATTTTATAGATGGGTTACCAAGGTCGAATAGGGAAAATGAAAGCATATGGGTCATAGTGGACAGATTAACCAAGAGTGCCCACTTTATTCCAGTTAAGTCAACCAAGACGGCACCTGTTTTGGCAAAGTTGTTCATGAAGAACATAGTTATATTTCATGGAATTCCTAGTGGCACAGTTAGCGATAGAGATGCATTATGCACTAGCGACTTTTGGAGAAGCCTATAGAGAGTATTAGGTACCAAACTCAAGATGAGTACAGCATATCACCCACAAACGGATGGGCATACTGAAAGAGTTAATAAGATGCTCAAGATTTGTTGAGAGCTTGTGTACTAGACTTTGCTGGATCTTGGGAAGATCATCTGCATTTGATTGAGTTTTCCAATAATGATAGTTTTCAAACTAGTGTACGAATGGTGCCTTTTGAAGCTTTGTATGTAAGGCCATGCAAATTGCCAGCATGTTGGTTAGAGACTGGAGACAGATTAGTCTTAGGTCCAGATATGTTTAGAGAGGCGTCAGTGAAGATTGAGTTGATCCGAGATTGAATGAAGGAAGCTCAGTCCAGACAGAAAAGTTACGCAGATAAAAGACGTAAAGAACTAGATTTCTCAGTTGGGGACAAGATTTTTATTAAGCCGTCACCGATGATAGGAGTGATACAATTCGAAAAGTCAGGGAAGCTGGCACCGAAATATGTTGGTCCATTCCAGATTTAGAAAGGATTGGAAATCTTGCCTACATAGTAGAATTACCGAGCAATATGGCAGGTGTCCATAATGTATTTCATGTATCTCATCTACGCAAGTATGTGCATAATCCAGCGACTACTATTCCTCCAACAAGTTTTGATGAGTTGGTAGTACAGCCTAATTTGACAGTTGTTAGACAACCAGTTCTGATTGTGGCGAGAGATGAGAAAAGATTGAGGTCCAAGACAGTCGAGTGGGAGAAAGTGCAGTGGAGCGACAATGAGAAGGACTGTACTTAAGAGACCGAAATTAGGATTCGAGATACTTATCCTGATCTATTTTAAATGGTACGTCTATCTTAAATTTATATCATGATCGCTAGTCAGATAAACCAGTATGTTTGTTAGGAGTTGTTACAGATATTTACTATGATTTGTAGTTAGTCCTTACTGAATTTTGAGGATGAAATTCTTTAAGGAGGGGAGTCTGTAACACCCCTAATTTTAATAACATTATTCAGGATAGAATAATGTAAATGTTAAGTGATAAAGGGATTAACATTTGAAAAAATATAAGTGGTCATGCTTATTAATTTAATACGGCTAAAGAATGGTCTATATACTATTTAAATTATGTCAGGGTATAATGGGATTTAACTACACCTAACCTTACCTTTATATACACACACACACACACACACACACACACACCCTTAAATCCATTCACACTCATATTCATTTTCTCACAAAAGAAGAAGGTAAGAAAAAAAGAGAAAGGTCGGCCATTAATTGGAAAAAAAAGAGGTAATTCAAAGAAAAAGAAGAGAAAGTAAAAAGGAAAATCAAACTCGTCCCAATCCATTTTCCTTATCAAAGATTAAGGTGAATGATAATTTCCATCACAATTTATTAAATATATGTTTTGGATTTAAGTTTAAATTGATATATATAATGTCTGATGATGATATGCTTGAATAATGGGATTGTTTAAATTTAAAAAAGATTGTTTAAATAATGGTTTACATGGTTTTCGATCAAAACCGTTTAATATTGATGTTGAAATGCTAAGGAAAATTATATGTCATGTAAAACATGATTTTAGAGTTGGGTTTTAAGTTTGTTAATTTTACGAGCTATGGAAAGATTATTATTAATTTTTGAACGAAAATATAGCACGTTGAGTTGATAATTTATTTCAGGAAAAATATATTGAGAATTTGAGTCTGAAATTTTGATGTGTTAGATAACATGATCAAAGTAAATTTCACTGATTTTTGAGGATTTTTCTTAAGTGATTTGATATACAAAATAATTATTTTGAGAAGAGGATCAAAATGATTTACTTGTAAATAAAAAGGAAGGTTTTATCTGGACATGTTTAAATTTGATACTTATCCAAAATAAAAAGGTGGTCAGTTTTGAAAAGCATGGAAAAAGTTAAGGCAACCAACAAGAAATTTACACCTAGGCGGGTTAGTTTATATAAGTTGCCTAATTTAGTATTTAATCCTGAAAAATAGGTTTCACCTTTATTCAAAGCACCTTTCGCCCCTTACCTTTCGCATTCGACTATGTTGAAACCCTATTAAGCTAAATTCAATACACAGGACATCATCTAGGTGATATGTAATGGATTGGAGAAAGGTGAAAGATATGGGGTCGAAAGCATAGCTTTCAATGGGGTCGTTACCTTAGTTTGTTTTAAAAAGAAAAGCGCCTACCTTTGTTTTACTAAACTTTCGACTTAGTCGACATGTATGTTTTCGAAAAGAGTTTTATAATGGCTTTAAAAGGGATTTCCATGTTTTTAAAAGAAAAAGGGGTTTTGAAGGAGTTTCTTTAATTATGAATCAATAATTTCGAAAGAAGGGGTTCTGACCTAGTCGAAACCTTCCAGCCAATTCTTTTGCCTTTCGAGTGTATTAAAGTTATCAATGTTGTCGAAAGGTATTGTTTGTTTTAAAGCCTTATTAAGCCGCTTTCTAAATGATTTCAAAAGGGTTATGGGTTTCGAAGACAATGGTTTCGGAAGGGGTTTTGAAACTATCCTTCAGTATTTTTAATATGTGCTTTCGACTCTGTCGAAAGGAATGGTTCCAACACTATCTTAAATTTAACAATATTTTTATATGGTAAAGAATGGTTTCAAAAGAGATACTCTAGTTTATATATATACTTTGACCCAAATGATATTTTTAAAGGTAAATCCAATGATGTCGAAAGGGGGACTTTCAATAATTTAGAAAGAGATACTTCTAAAGGTTTCGTAGATTTTGAAAGTATAGTTTTCAAAACAAATAACCTAATCTCATTTAAAAGCAAAACCATGGCATATTAACAAACAAAGTATTTGAAATGGAATTTATGAGGAAGTCTTAGTAGATTAAAAGAATTAACCAAGTTATACTATTTGCTTCTCCATATATTTATATATTCACTTTATAATGAATCCAAAACTGTACTCTGGAAAAAGGTAGAATAACCAGTTAGGTTGACCTAGTAGTGAATATAAATAAAAGATATTGTCAGGGGCCAATAGGTTAACAGTAAAACCATGAAAACTGTGTAAGGAAAATGATATTGGCAAGGGCCAATAGTTTAACAGTCAGCCAATGAAAACTATGTAAAATTAAAGATTTTAGTTAGACAGGTTTATAGTAAGCCCATGAAAAATATATCCGGATAAGAAATATTTTGACAGATAGTCAATAGGTTCCTAATAAGCCCATGAAAACTAGGGAAAAAGAAAGATATTGACAGTTGGTCAATAGGTTCCTAGTCAGCCGATAAAAACTAGGATAAAAGAAAAGACATTGATATTGACAGTTAGTCAATAGGTTATTAGTCAGCCTATGAAAACTATTAGGTTAATAGTAATCTTATAAGCTATAATTATGATAGATAATGAAAATGAATGGGGATGGGTAATCCAGAAATGATTCAATTGTTTTGCATATCTTCACAAAATAATGTTTTGAATTGAATTAACCATTTTGGATGCAGAGGCATGGAAAATGGTTTATAAAGGTTTTTAAGATACTGGTGAGGGGATACCCGTTCCGTTACGCGGCGTGGTCTCACTAGATACCAAAATGATTTGAGATGGTTAATTATTATTTATACCTAGTTTTTTGTCTGACTCGAAGTTTATATTTTCCCCTTATACTCTCGGATACTCAATTGATTTTGAGTATCTTGAGATTTGAGGTTTTAGGTACCACTTAAGATGAATAAGCTTCCGGAGTCATGCAGGGGCATGCAGTTATTTATGTTCTTTCTCATGTGATTCCACTGTGTTTTTTGCTAAGGCAAAGTTGTTTATTTCCTATTATACACTCTGTTTACCAAGTGGGCATCTTCATATGTCGCTCTTGGTATATATTGTAATAACTATACTTTATAAACGTGGTTAACGTTGTGGGATTATGTAATTAATGTTGAAATGGTTTTTGGAATGGAATGTGAAAGTAATTTGGAATTTTAAACTTTTTGCATATCCATATGTTTCTGATATATCAATTTATCTAAGATTGCCGTATCTGGTCACCGAAGATTAATAACTATGGATGACTACAGCATTCATAGCCATTAATATTGGGCCTCCAAGTAGGAGATGTTACACCTCGTTTTTCCCTCTGACCGCTTAGGACCAATGACATTCTTGACCTATGTATCCCTAATATGGTATAACACACTGACATAGTGCTGATCTTTCCTTACTGTCCCATTTAGATTGCCTAAGGCAATTAAGGCAATACCCCTACTAAAAAATTGAAGCAGACCCTAATGCGAAATTTCTTCACCTATATGCAAACAAATATAATTCCATGGTACCTACAGTTGGATATGTCTCATGTCAGTATAATGTATACACAACCGCTAGTAGCCCCTTATGGTGGGCTAGCTTCTGTTGTGTGACACTACAGACCTTGCATTCCAACCAATTATAATGACTATGTCATTCTTATCCATCTAAGTTATTTACTAACTATAATAATTCACACCCGTCATAAATGCACACTTAAAGCTATACGTATATATACATAAATATATATATATATATATATAGCTAGGACGCAGGCCCCTTTATTTAGCACCATTATTAACCCTATGACATCAGCCACATATTTATATTTAAATAATTGACTTTTCTCTCTTCTTTCACATTGGTTGATTATTTAAATAGAAATATGTGACTGATATCAATGGGCAAGGTGATGGTGCTAAATAAGGGAAGCCGTGGATCCTAGCTTATACACACTCGCACAAATATACTTATACATATACTTGTTTGTTTATTACGTCTCTAATGTTCAACTATTAATAACACTTCTTGCTTTTTCATGCCCCTGCTTCTTACCCAATTTAAGGTCATTTACAGCTTCCTTTTGAAAGATCTAAACGTCTCATCCCATATACTTCCATTTCTTTTTTATTGAACTTTTCCTTCTATTCCTTTTTAACATTTACGACCCTTCCTTATTTAATGAACTTTCCATACTCTTTTTATTTTTAAATTATTACTTGCCAACCTTTTCATCGTTATTATTTGATTTTTGTCTTGCTTATATTTTATATATATTCATTCTTCTCTTGGACCATTATTATTATCGCATTTACAATTCTTTAATTGATCCTTAAGGATTTCTGCATATTAATGCATTGAAATTATATCTCTTCCTTAAGGAAAGGTTAGCGCTATAAACTTCTATATCTTATCCAAAAGGAGAATTTGTGTAATGTTTGGAATTACCTTTTTCATCGTTATTGAAATAGACAGTACAAAAATAAGGCAAATATCCCTATTTTGTACATCTCTTTATTTTAAGCATACTCTTAATTATTTCAAACGATACACTTTTATTAATAAATTTGAACTTGATAATCTATAGAAATTTACATTGCAACACTCTATATTCCAATGAATTAAAATATTACTTAAGTCCACACAATTATTGTGATAAATTAATTCACCTTTTTACTTGCAAAAGTCATTTAAATCTACAAATCTGGAACTACATATAACTTATAAGTTTTAGGGACTATTGTTACCTAACATTAAATTCAAGGACTACTACCCAACATTTTCAAGATTCACATACATGCAATATATAATTCAAGTTATCAATTACAGAATATGTAGGCAAGGTTTATAAAATCATTACACGTATACAATTTTAGCCTACGGCTCCAATTTACATTTTAGGCATATAGGAATAGATTAACAATGATATAAATACAATACTGTATGAAATACATATAATTTCCCACTCACTGTTTTAGCTTTCTAAATATACAGATCTAACCCTTGCTAATTCAGTTTGACTCCATTTTTATCCTTATTTGAATACATACATTGTAAACATACATATACTTATCAAACATCTAGATCAAAGGAGAGATTGGGATTTAATTTAGATTGTAGATCTGGATTTATAATTTACCTTGCCTTAATGATTTGACTCGATCCTATTCTTCTTCTTAATCACCTTCTACTATTCTCCATTTGTATATACATATGTAACTATAACTATTTTTAAGAATTAAGAATTTTGTGGAGAAGAGAAAATGGTAGAGCTTCGACATCGCTATGAAAATATGAGAAGAAAAGTGAGGGGTTAGGTTCCTATTTATAGGGGTTCATATAAATGTCAGTCATTCGATTTAATTTGTTTAAATCTGGGTCGTTTGGCTATGTCAAAATTTCAAATTTGACGTCTTGACCGGTATACCGCTGCCCCCAACCGGTCGACCCAAATCAAGGGTCAACTGGTCCTTATGTTTTTATTAATTTCTTCCGCCGTTTAAATTCATTGATTTAATTTCTTTTAAAACCGATCAATACAATTTCTTTCCATTGTTAACTTACTTAACACTTAAGTAATGTTAACTTCTAACTAATTGCAATTAATATTAGTTAATTATTTTCATTTCCTTAATACATATATAATTATTTTCGATTCAAAAACTTCAAACGTCAATACTTTTTCCGTTTGAACTCCAATCGTGTAACGACCCGGAATTTTTGGGCAATAACAATTTAATAATCTGTATTAATAATTTAACTGGTTTGATAAATTTCTTTATAATTTTAATTTAAAATTGGCTAATTTATTCTTTTTATGGTTAATAAATATTTAATCTGATAATTGTGATTTATATCTTTTTAACAATTTAAAATGGATAAGATTTGTTTTTCAAAAGCTAATTAAAATTTTATTCTGTTTATAATATATACAATTGATATATATTGTGAATAGAAGAGCTTTTGTTTTAAATTAAAGATTGAAGTTTAAAATTGTAATATATATGTATGTATATGTTATAATTTGAGTTGTTTGAAATTTAATTTTAATCTATTGATAATTTGAATGAATATGGTAATTTAGAGTTTTGTTTTAATTTATATTTTCAGAAGTTAATTCAAAGATTTATTCATTTGTTTTCAAAATGTAAGATAATTGTTTATTTTAATATGATAGTTTATAAAGAAATTTATCAATGTTTTATTTTTGTTTTCTTTAAAATGTTTGATTTAAATGGTTATAAATGCATATGTATAAATGTTTAGATTTTAAATGCATATATAGGAATTATTTGCATTTTTATTAGTTTAGAATATTTTCTTTTAAAAGGTAAGCTTATATTTATTTATAAAGTAAATTAACATGTGAGTTTTTATTTACATTTAAACTAAAAAAAATACTTAAGTACATGTGTTAATATCTTAAGTCATCTTTGACACATGTAAGGCATTTAGGCAATATGGAGGACAAATGTAACTTTAAAATAACAAGTGTCTACTTTTTTTCTTTAATAAACATAACATCATCATTTTCTTTGTTTTGCTTTCTTTCAAATGTTAATGGTAAAATCAGAAATTCACTTACAAACCTGAAATCAATATCTGCAATTTATTATCAACAAACTACAACTTCAATCTTCAACATTTCAAACCTGCAACTGCAATCTGCAATGCTAAGGGATGATCAAGATTAGTTTCTTCACTTTAAAAACAACACTTAAATCAAAGATTTTGTAAGCATGCATGGATTCAACTTTATCAGCAAAACACTTCAGTATTCAAAAGCCTGGAACTTGACTTCACTATGTTTTGTTCTCTGCTCTGCTTATAATACAGGTGAGTAAATATTTAAAAAAAAAAAACAGATTAACCTTGTTAACTTAAATGCATGTGATGATCAGTAAATTAATCTTGATGGTGCATGAAAATCCTTCAGTATTTATATTATGGGATTGATAGATGTACATATACATGTAGTTGGTCTGTGTATTTATAGACTCTGTTATTTGTTCTTTCCAGAACAGGATCAATTTTTTTCTGGAAAATTTTATCTCCCACTAAAACATCAATATTTCCCTTGATGACTGAATGAAAGATTGTATGTTGATGTTGAAGATGATTGTAAAAATAGTTTCTGAAATTTTTAATTTACAAATAGTTTAAAAATGGAAAAAAAAAACACAGTAAGCCTCTAATGCATGTTAAAATCAATGAATTCAGTTTATAGTTTAGATAGTATAAATGGATTCGTGTTTGTAAATCATGAATTTTAGTACAAGTTTCATGATTTTTGGTTTAAGGAATCAAGCGAATTCTGAGTTCGAACATTTTGGGACTTTTATGAACTGCAGGAGATTTAGTTAATAATTCGATTTGATTTTTCGGGTGAAGCTTGCTTGAATGTTAGGGATTTTGGGAAAAATACAGAATATTTTTTTCAATTAGTGGATTGAAGGGAATTGCCGCAATTAGGGTTTAAACTTGTAGTTTGTTCGGTTTATTTTCCCTGATGCTTTCGTCGTGTGTATTGAACCGAAGATGTTCGCGGTCGGGGGAAAAGGTGCTCGGGGTGGAGGCGCTTCGATGGAGAGAGTTGGCGAGGTTTAACGTCATCGCGGTGGTTGGCAGCGGAAGGATTTGTGAAGGTGGTCTGCTGCAGTTTCAAACTATCGGTCGAATTTTGATCCTCGAGTTCGTTGATGGATCTGGGGACGTTTTCGAGTTCGCGTGGGATCATGTGGTCGTAAGGATGTGTCGCGACGACCGTAGTTGGCCGGAGACGAGGGGAGACGTGCACCGTGCATGTTTATGTTCACTGTTCTTTCTGGGTTTGGGAGTCTGGAGAAGAAGGATTTCCTCGTGTGAAGCTCGGGTAGCTCTCGTGCTTGTTGGAGTGACGACTCGAAGTAGTGACTTTTTTTTTGCTTCGGAGCTTACTCGTGAGTTTCAGGCTTCGTACGCGAGCTTTTCAGGGGTCGTGCGTTTCTGGTTAGTACAGAGATGATAGGTTGCAAATTAGTTTGTTGTTGAGATCAAGCTTTGTATTGTAGAACAAGTTTTATAAAGGAAATGAAATTTCAAAGTTAAAACTTGTTTCTTTGAAGTAAGTATAAATCAAACTTTTAAAACTGATAATTGAATCTATTTTCAAATTTAAAATATTTTAGATGATTGATTTTGGAAGTAAATTAATTTAATTAAATTTTGAGATTCAATTTACAAAGAAGTGTTTTGAATTTAAGGTATTAAATCAAAGTTTTAAGCAAAATTTTAAAAAGAAATGATTTAATAACAACGTTTCCAAATTTTATTTTAAGTGAATGAGTCTAACTTAGATAATTAATGTGTTTTGAAAATTTATTTCTAAATGTCTTATTTTCAAATAAAGTTATTATTATGATTTTGAAATCCAAATAAGATAATTTGTTTAAGTTATCAAAATTTGATTTAAATTCAAATAATGTATTTATAAAGATAAATATGGTTAACTTACCTGTGTTATTAAATTATGAATACTTAAATTAATATGATTTGTAATTAAGTAAAAAAAATTAATTAAGAATAATGTTTTCTTAATTAATTAAGGATTTTAAAATATAAGAAGTTAATTAATTAATTGTTTAATTAATTTTAAATAATTAGTTAATTATTTATTTAATTTTTAATAATCACTTAATTATGAATTAATTAAGTGTAATTACTTAATAAAGTAATTAATGATTAATTGTTGAATGTAATTAAGAAAATTAATTACTTATGGAAGTAATTAATGGTAATTACTCATAGAGTAATTAGTTGAAGTGGTTATTGGTTAATCACTTAATAATATCAATTAAAGAATTGATTAATATAATTGTTTTAAAGATAATTAATTATGAAGTAATTAATTAAAGGGTTAAGGGTTATTTAATAATGGAATTAATTATTTAAGAAAGTAATTAAGATTCATTAATGAAAGTAATTAGAGATAATTACTTATGTAAGTAATTAAGAGTTAATTACTTAATTATTTAGTTAAATAATCAATATGATTAATTAATTAATTAATGAATTTAACTTAAGGTTAATTACTAAGTGTAATTAATTTAAATTGAAATTAATTAATTAAGTAATTAATTAAGGATTTATTTATTTAATTGTTTAATAATTACTTAATGAAGTAATTAAAGATTAATTAATTGAATTAATTAATTAAGGATTAATATAATTAGAAATTAATTAATTAAGAGGTTCATTAATTAAAATAAATAATTACAAATTGTTAATTACTAATTATGAATTAATGAGTTGATTAATTATAAGTTAATTGGTTAATTAATTAAAGTATAATTAATTAATAAGGATCATTAATTAATATGATTAATGATATTGATCAAGGTTGATTAATATAAGTAATTTAAATATGATTAATTAATTGTAATTAATTAAGAATTAATGTAATTTAATTATAGTTTATTAATTAATGTAGGATCATTAATTATTATAATTAATGATAGTAATTAAAGGGTTAATTACTGTATATGGTTAAGGATAATTACTTGAATGTAATTAAATATAATTAATCAAGGAAGATTAATTAAGGAAAATCATTAGAGATGATAAATATTTTTGGAATAATAATGAATGAAGAAGGATTATGGTAATCAAATTGATTAGGAGGTAATCAATTCTGTTTGGATGATTGATTAATATGGGTTGATTGATTAATATTGGTTAATTGATTGATATTGAATGATCAATATTTGGAGATTGATATTGGATGATTGGTTGATATTGAATGTTTAATATTGGTTGATACTGGTTGATATTGGATATCTTTGTTATATGATATGCTGCTTTGTGAAGATGAATATTGATATGAATTATCTATTGTAATAATATGATTCATCTATCTGTTCATATATCATCCTGAATATAAGTTTAAATTGTTTAAAACTTTAAGTATAACTTGGACATTAAAATGACGTTTGGTTTCGGTGAGACCGGGATCGGATTTCCATATTTGGGATCCGAAAACCACATCGATTCCAATTAAACGTTAGGTCGTGTATCCAAGTGGAGCAAGTGAAGACTCGAGGTGTAAGGGCTATACGTCAGTATAACTCTGTGGGTGATTCCGTAATGAGTTGACGGAATAGTACTTATAGATTCGAGATGGTGATTCAGAGTGCAAGGGCTATGGTCGTTGACTCTGAGGGTGATTCCAATAATGAGTGCAACGAGATAGTGCCTTCGGTTTCGTTCGAACCCGGAACGAACTTGTATGGATTAAATGCTTTCAGAACATCGTCAGGTGGACGATGAGCATTCTAAGATGAAGGTGTCCTATAAAGTTAATCGTAACCTCAAGCCTCATCAACCGGGAATGGCTAAAACAGGGGAGGTGCAGCAAGGCTTTGTGGGTAGCCCCCACTTGAGAGCGATATTTACCCCTGTCTAGAGGTCCCTTTATATTTCGGCTTAGTGTGTGGTTGGTCGCGCCAACTACGGGGTGGTCTTGTTCGGGACTGTCCAATAAGGGATGGTTCCGGCCTTGTGTTGCAGGGGAGTGGAAGTACTCCTCGGTACGTTGATCTAGGCCACGTACTGTGACGGGCGGTACCCCAGTAGCCCTGCCATTGTATGGAGTCCAAAATCCAATAAGTGCCTGTACGGTTTTGATTGTGCCCAACTATGTTGGAACGCGAGATGTAAGCATTCCAGCTATTTCTGTATTTTATTTTGAAAACCCTAGACACTATTATAATATCATCGGATTTCCTATCAAATGTTTTGGTTAGCGTAAGGTAAAAACTTTTCCATGTTTATGTGTGGGAAGTCTTACGTGATACCTTTTCTTTCAAAGGTTTTCTAAAGTTAAGCAATTTTAACCCGTTTACTCACACCAGACCCCTGTCTGACCCGAGTGTTTATTTTCTATTTTATTAAACTCTTGGGTACTCATATTATGTATGAGTAGTCAAGTGGATCAGGTTAGCTTGACAAATTCTGGAGGAGATATGGAGCAGGAGGCTTCGACGTGTATTTATATATTGGTTCCGCTGTGTTTGTTGTGTCTGTTCTCTTGTATCTTAAGTTGTATAGTTAGACAGAAGTTTATAACTATCTATTATCTGTTGTTTAAGTTGTGTACTCTAATGTAATGAGATACTATGTAATATTTTTTGAGATATATTATATTTTATTCGTTCCGCTGTGAGTTCTCTGATGTTGTTTGTGTTCTTTCTTTCTCTTTCTTTTCTTCTTCTATCCCTTTCTTTCTTCAAGATGATACGATTTTCTGAAAGTAGAAAATCGGGTCGTCTCAAATCGGAAAACTTTATATATATGAAAATAGATCAGAAAATCGCTACGAACCTAATGATGCATGTTTCTTGGTGAAATTCCATCCATTGTAAAAATTCCATTTTTCAACATGTTAATTATTAATTATTTATTTGTAATTAATTATTATTAAAATTACGGGGTGTTACTTTCTCCCTCCTTAAATCGTCCTCGAAATTCCTTAAGGATGGAATCACATAACATAACATACAACCATTATAAACTATCCAACCAATTACTGCACAATCAATTTTGCAACCAATCTTATACAAGTGCACAGTGTATCATAACATATATGATATGTATAATGAGTAATTCTAAATCGGCACCTCTTATATGAATGTATTCCTTTTAACTTTTTTTTGAAATATGATGCAACCAACCTATATATACTGACAGTTTTATATGTATGCTAATTTTAAAAATCAAAAACTTGTTTTTGCATTCAAATTTTCCCATGCTTTTATGAATAAAAGTACAGTTCACCCAATCTCTACCATCCATAATTCTAGCACACCGTTGCTACCATCCAAAATTTTGAAAAATCCAGTTTTCCAAACCTATTTTCTTTATGCCGGAAAGGGTTTTAGATGGAAAGTTCCATATGTACATCCTTCCTTTATGTCCCTCTTTTCCACTGTACCTCGGAACCTTCTCTTTTTCCCTCAATTCTCTTCCAGCTTTTCTATAACGACCCTAATTTTTAGTAAAATTATTTAGGACTTTTGATTAGTTAAATTAAATGAAATAATGTAATTATTAAGGGATTGAGGGTTATGCAATTAGATGGTAGTCGTGCCATTTAAACAAATGACCTATGGGAAAATGAGATAGAATAAGTTAGGGTAGTCGATAAGAGCAATATAGGAATAAGTAACATTCTTATACCCTAAACACTCACTCATATTCATTATTCATCTTCACAATCATAAATCAAATACCAAAGAGGTCGGCCACCATTAAAGGAAAACAAGAATAAGATAAGAGGAAGAAGCTTAAGCAACTTAATCCAAGATCAAATCTCAACTCCTTAATCATAAAGCTAAGATGAATAATAGGTCGCATCTCATGTTTTTATTATTTTCGATTTTAGATTGAAATCCAAATTATTTTGCAGATGGTGTGCCATGTTTTTTATTGTTAAAATGGATATACACACACACACACACACACACACACACACACACACACTTGTTGATGATTTATGCTATTTCATATGGATTTTATGATAATGTGAAAACCCTATTAAATGACATACAGATGCCTTGCGATTTTTATATAAGGTCGGAAACAATATTATAGAGATGGGTTTCAAATTTCATAATTTTCTAAATTAATGTGGTTTTATTATTAATTTTCTAGTGAAGAGAATGGTTAGTTGGGTTTAAAATTAGTTACAGGTAATTTGTGTTGTTTTTGGGTCAGAAATTAATATATATTGGAAAACATATTTAAAGTGATTTATGGGAATTTTTGTAGAATTTTCCTTAGTGTTTTAGTAAGTATATAAAATTATTTAAGGTACGAGACATAAATATTTTATATATTATAAAAGGAGAAGTGGCGTTTTGTAAATATTTTAAATAATTTACTTCTGAAATTTCGGCAGCACTTTTAGAAATGAGTTTAGAAAGAAATTAGACACCAATCATATGTTGACAAACAAAGCAGATAAGTTGAAAAGAAATTACTTTTTCAAGTTAAAAATAATTTTTTATAAAACTTTGTTGTTTCACTACTTTCGGCACCAACCAAGTACGGCCGCCTCCATCTCCATCGAAATCAATGCGCATGGTATCAAAGACTTGGTACATAGTGAATTGGACATAGGTGAAAGGTATGGAGTCGAAACAGAGGGTTTCAAAGGGGTCGAAGTCTTGCTTTGCTTTAAAAGGAAAAGCGCCTGCTTTTCTTTCAAGAAGACTGCTTTCGACTTAGACAACTTTCAACTTGGTTAAATGATTTTAAAGAATGATTTCGAAACAGGTTGCCCTTTTTGTTTTATAAAGAAGCTTTCGAAGGGGTCAAAACCCCTGACTGCCGCTTTCAACCTTTCGAAGCAATGCCTTCGAAAGGGTGCTTTTGTTTTAAAACCAAAACTGTTTTTCCAATGCTTTCGAAGGGATTGATTTCGACACCATCCACTTCTTTTACCTTGGAAATTGTTTTCGAAAGAGTGCTTTCGACTTAGTTGTTTTATGACCCTTCGTTCTAACTTAAACCTGAAGGTTTCGGAAGGAATGGATTTAAATGGTTTCAAAACGTCGTTCCACATGTTTTACTTGAACCCCATGCTTTTGAAAGGTATGTTTATAGAAAAGTATTTAAATGCTTACGAAAGGGTTTTAATGAAGGATTCAAAGGGGTGGTTCCCCAATGTTTTCAAAAGGTTTTGAATGGTTTCGAATGACATATTTAAAGTGTTTTAAAAAGGAGGATGTCTATGATTTTATAAAGCTTTCGAAAGAGATTATTTCAATGTTTTTGAAAGGTTAAATGTAAATGGTTTCGAAAGGTGTGTTTTGGCCTTCGGCCTAGTTTATAAAGTAAGGTATCTTACTTGTATCGAAAGGGGTACTTTCAACGGTTTCAAAAGTCACTTTCAAAGGTTTCGAATGTTTTCACAACAATATTTTGTGTAAAGTATATATAACATGGCAGAGTGATTTGAGTAAAGCATAGAGTATATTTTCCTTGTTTAAGTATGATTTAGAAAGGGTTAAATCATTTTGAAAGAAAAGGTTTTTGAGGAAATATTAAGGGTAGATGACCTAAGTAAAATGACTCGGATATTAGAATACCAGGTGGGACTAGTATGGGGTTATGTCCTATACTTTAGCTGGTAGCCCCTACCTAATATATGTCTGAAATTCCAGTGTGTAGGGTTTTGTCATAGGTAAGAATAAAATGATGTTACACACAGAAAGGAATATACAGAGTGAGGATAGGTTATTGGCGAGCCCGCAAAACCATTAGGATTAGTTGATCTTGGAAGAAGTAAGTTAGGGACAGATTGTCCAGAAGAATATCTAATAGAAGTTAGACTATTTATTTATTTTGTCTGGTAGCCCCGAGTCGGCCAAAGGTTAGTAGTTAGTCAAACTTAACTATAGTGTTCGGACAGATAGTCTATTAATTACCTGATTTATATGCTTACATGATATTGATATCAATTTTTTAATCATTTTGGTTGCAGGGTTTGGGTTTGCAAAAGATATGTTTTTAAAAGGATAATAGTGAGGGAAACCTGTTCCGTTAAGCGGCGTGGTCTCACTTAATATCATATTACCGAGATGTATAGATTTATTCACACCAGGCTTTATGTTTGACTTGAAGTTCATGTTTTTCCCCTTAAACGCTTTGGTACTCAAAATTGATTTGAGTAGGATAAGGGTTGAGGATTTTCAGGTTTTAGTAGGTGGATAAATAAATCTTCCAGAGACGAGCATAAGGCTGTTGCTAGCTATTTAGGAATTGTTATGTTTTTATTTCCGCTATGTTGTATTAAGTCTATTATTGCTATTTGGTACTCCGATCATCCAAGACGGCATCTTCATATGTCGCTCTTGATGTATTTATGAAATAATTATATTTGATTAGAACCTGGAAAACAATTGGGGTTATGTAATTGGATATGAGACATGTTTTGTGGAATGTAATCAGAAAAGTTGTTTTTGAATCTGTGATCTTATTTCATATTCATGTGCTTTTGATATAATGGACACCATTAATGTTTTTGTTAATTTCCTCCGTTGTTTAATTTTGTTGATTTAGTTCCTTTTAAAACCGATCGATACAATTTCTTTCCACTATTAACTTACTTAATGCTTAATTAATGTTAACTTCTAACTGGCGGTAATTAACATTAGTTAATTCTTTTATTTTATTAATTACATACATAATTATTTTCGATTCAAAAACTTCAAATATCAATAGCTTTTTGTTTGAACTCCAATTGGAAAACTTTACATATGAAAATTGACCATAAAATCACCACGAACCCAACTGTGTAAGTTTCGTAGCCAAATTATGACGTTTAAAAATATTCTATTTTTCGATGTTGTTATTTATTATTAATTTATTTTAATTAATTATCGTCAAAATAATAGGGTGTTACACAACCGCATATAATAGAGGGGAGGAATTCCCTATTGAATAGTGTTTCACTCCCAATACTTAAAATTATACCAAACTATTGTCCCTTGATGGATCGCCTTACCATGACTCAACTATAATCAAAGGGGAGTATTCATATTGATGCTTCACCATATTTTTAAGTGATGGAACTGCGTAACATCATCATGCTAAGATCAGAAAGCTTCGAACGAGTCGTTATATAGCTATCCACTAACTACGAGTACATAAAACCCCTTAGTATCCCAACAGCCATGAGTAATTCATCGTCCAACATCTGAAGAGCGTTACACACTCTGGTCTCAATAGATGTATGAATATCCTTTCTCGAAATATATTGAATAAGAATATTTAAAATAAATGTTATTTTATTTTGTGATTAATTACTCACGATTACAACCATATGCAACTACAATAACATAATCTTATTCTAAGGATTTTTTTTCATAATATATTTTAAATTTATTATATCATAGTATAACAAAATATATAACAAAATTCAAACACCTTTATTATAAACAAGATTGACCACATTGTTATATATATATATATATATATATATATAGCAAATTACATAATTGCTCCTAGGGTATACCACTAACTATTTGAATATCTTACTTGCACTTGAGGTCCATTGTAGAATCTTAATCTCATTTCTCTGATCAGTTTAGAACTGGTCAAGCTAGTCCCTTGACGAATGGATCTGTTATATTGTATCATTATCTATTCTGTCAACCAATACCTGTGACAATCCATACCTCTCGATACACCAATACAAAGCCTAGGACGGTTTTTGGACTCGCGTCGGTGCCAAGAAACACGAGCTGTTAAGTTTTTTAAAACATTACAGAGACTATAGATATACATATATGATCTAAGATATACTACATTTTTAGAACTCGTAATGGAAGGCAAAAAATATAAATTAAAAATTAATCATCTCAGATATATCTCAAAACATATACCTAGAAAAACAATATGTAGTCAAATCCAGAGTACATAGAAAGAAGATACATAATCTGATGAACACTAAGTACTAAATAATATAGATAGTTATACAGAGAGTAAAATAAAATGACAAGAAACTCCAAAATGAGCTTGTCTCTCCACATACTAACCATGGCTTATCACTTACTGCCCTGTCCTTTATGGTAGGGAGAAAGAAAGGAATTGGTATGGGTCAGACAAAAATCTGGTGAATGAATACACTATTTATATATTGTGATCACATGCAATTGACTTTAATAATACTCTATGTGACATAAGGTGTTCTACAAGTGTCCGTGAATTCTTAAATTTCTTTACCTAAGAAATTTAACTTAATACCCACCTACACTAACAACTTGTGTAGGCTCATATGGGGATTGAACAACTAATCGAACCTATACCAACTAATGATCGACGAATAGCTGCTAGAGCTTCTCCAACGTAGGATTATCCTATAATTTCTTCTATAGGACTACATCTCTCAAATTATGACTACACGTAACTACTTCACATAGGTTTCGTTACAATTTCCACATGGGACAGTTTCCCATAACTACGACTACGCGTAAATACTTCGCATAGGTTTCCCTACAATTTCCACATGAGACTAAACTTACTATAACTACAACTACACGTACCCCAGCTACACATTGAGGGGGAGACCGCAATGTCGACTCGTCGAAGTGCACTTCTCAATCATAGCATACGCCTCTGATTGCATGCATCGGGATCCACCAATAACATAGCATCATGTCATGTAAGTATCCATAAATGCCAAGGAACTCTCATTGTGTTGGGCCCACACACTTCATCAAGCATTAGTCAGTGCTGCACGTCCACTATAAAACCTCGTGTAAGTTCCATTTGCGATAGAATCACCCCTAGTTGAATATCAACCCCACTGATAAATAGCATTTACCCATTCCATAACGTCCTAGTGTCGCCTCATAGGGAACTAGCTTCCCCACTCCTAACATCCATATATAATACACACACACTTCTAATGTTTTTACTTTCAACCTGGGCCTTTAGCTGAGATTCAGATTGCATTCTGAAATGTCTACCGGTTGTTCGCTCTAAATCGTGCGGTTGATCGGTCGTCGATTTAGTGTTTTAGTTTGCTGATTTGGGTTTGTTAAATTAGTAATTAATTATGTTCTTCCCCAATTTTTAATTACAGTACTAATCATATATAAGGATATTTTGTGTAATAATAAAGTTAAATAAATGGAGTTATAATACCATCTGGTACGGGGATTTCGGTAATATTTCTCTGGTTATTTATCGAACTCGTTACATAGAAATATAGTGTGGATTGAATGTATTTTATGAGCATTGAATAAATGTTCAAATAATAGATGGTAGTATGGGATGCCATAGTGATATTTGTCTTATTTTTCATTGTAAGTAAATGTCACTCATACAGGGATATGTCATGTATGATGGGGATCACTACAGTGAGTAATATTTATATTTGTACAGAGACTTGTGTCGCCATATGTATAGAGTTATTTGTTAGCCATTAGTATATATACTATCTATTTGTTTATCTTTTTCCAACTTCTTTTATGATTTGAGAGCGAAAAAGATTAGGCTAGTATCCACCCTGGCGGCCTGATTGTGGGGTCGTGCCCCAAATCTGTGACACCCGATACTTATAGCTATATGATATCATTGTATGTGTTCGCCCCTATATCACCTAGGCAAGTAGTCTGTTACCATAGGGGCATGTGCCAGGCTATAACTGAGTTGAGGCTTCGCGGTGACAAGCACGTAGTTGGATCTAAGCATGATTCTGAGGGGAGGTTACTGAAAGCTGTAGGAATTTTTTCGAATGAACACAATTCGGCTCCTGAAGCAATCATACATGCTATCAGTCTCCTATCTATTTCCGGTGTGTATGGTAGATAGATATGTACTATTTATATTCTTATGAGATGATGAGTATGACTATGCTAGAGATCATATATCTAAACTGTAGTAGGTCCCTATATTATCCATGCCTATCTTTTGATATTATATCTTCATATATACTATAGAGGTAGCTATCATATTACGGATGTATGGATTAATGTTATGCATATGTGTATTGATTGTCTTACCTACATATTACTCTTGATGTTGGCTGATGATTAGTTGTTCTGATTGGCTGTCTCATTATATATATTTTTTACTTATGTGATATCACTTATTACATTGCCTTCGAAATTATTATCGTTGTTATATCACTCTTGAATTGAATTCAGACATAGTCTAACCCATGTGTTATTAATAATACTCTGGTCAGTCTGAGACATTGCAAGATCAGGTACACAGTAGGCAGCTGGATTCATTAGGTTTTTCGAAGGCTAGTAGTTATATAGGATGATATAATCCATATTTATTTTTTAGCCTCATAAATGTCTTTATAATAATGTATTAGATGATGTATGTACATTTTGGGCTAGAGACTATCATTTTGTAGTCCTACGGGACTTTGTATTATGTGATATATTATATTTTATCTACTATATTCTGATTCTATGTACTCTATTATATTATGTGTTTATGTATAGTTCTTTCCTGGAGGCACACATATTTATTGCTTTGTATTAAGACCCTATATTTAATAGCCCACCTCGAAACATGCCTAATTTTTTTACCAATACAAGTCCATCGAACCTTAGAACCATTTTAAAGTCGACCGTTGGTTAGTAAAACTAGTACCAAAAAAAATATGTAGATCTATCTATCTATGCTATGAAGATCCTAAATGGAAGGGATAAATAATACAACAATAAGTACTCATTTCATAAAAATTCAAATCTACAATATCCGAAAAATTACATCGACGTGCCTGAAACTGGGTACATCAAAATATATCAAAAGCATAAATAGATAGATAAACTACCACAAGCCTTTGTCGCTGCCTTCATCTTCTTTATCAACATTGTTTTCCCTAACCTGTGTGTTGTAAGGAGGAGGGGATCAAAACAACAATGTCTGATGAATGAAAATTTCAAGTCTTACAATAATATTATTTGGGCAATATCATTAGGTAACTAATATATCTTACGCATCTTATACCATACTCTACTAAGAATACCTCCAACTTTAAGCCCAAAGGGTCTTCCAATCCAACTCCATAACGTACCTTAAATTATAAGCCAATGGCCCTTTGCAGGCCAATGCAACTACTATCAATCATGTCCTAACAATGTGAGAGAGAGTACCTGAGCCACTTAACACCTCTTTAATGAGAATTAGGAAAACTCTAGCCATTTATCATATACCCTAGGTAGATCCCCATCATGTAATACCTAAACCCAAGGAGACCCCTCTCCGGTACTCCCTAACTGACATCACATGAAATCTCAATACTTCCTTATAGGAAGAGACGGACCCAACAATAGCCACTTAACAACTTAACCTCGAAGCGGACCACTCCTGAGATTCCCCACTACTGCACTTAAAAGATAATCTTGAACATTTAATACTTCTTAATGGGGAAGGAGGTGGACTCTGCAGTAGCTACTTAATAACCCTAACCCAGAAGCCACCTTATGTCATATGACCCGTAACACAAACTATGACATTTCACATCAGTATGATTATTCGTAGGTGTTGGTAGCTAGATTAGCTAAAAAGGCTTACCTTATATAATTAGGACTAACCTCGCATCCACCTTAGGTACTTATTGCAAGCGATGTCTCATACCAATCCCAAAGTCACATTGTCGGTAGCCAGATTAGCTAGGCAGACTTCTATGTACTTTTGACTGACCTTGCATTCCTATAACTTAGTCATATTTCAGCTCTTCTAACATACTACCATATGTATATACCTCACCGATTAAATGAAGAAGTAAATGAAGAATATAGGAAATCAGATAGAAAAAACAAATACACATAAATTTATAGTGGTTCGACAATCTTGGCCTATGTTCACTTGAATGATTTTATTGCTTTTGCACTTATTTTTGTGATTAGAAGAGAGTGGGAACGGAGTAGATCCATGAATACAAGAGAGTAAGAGTATAATGATAGCATAAAAATCTTTAGAATGAACCGCGCTTTATGTATTTATAAGGGTAGATGATCAAATATCTCGTTCAAACTTGTCCTGCAGAAATTCGCCGCCAAGACGAAGTCTCTTAAAAAATTTCAACTCCATATCACCTATGGTTGAGGATCAGTACTGATCCCTATAAGGGGTTCGGTATCGATCCCTATATATGTAGAAATGGGTCTTGTGATCTCTTATGTTGGCTCGTCTTATTGTTTGCTTTGAGTTTCCGATGTTGTTTTACATAGTCGCCTAGGTGTTTTTTTAGCCCAAGCGATGGATCTATAGAAAGTTGAATTGCTACTTCAGATTGCATATGGAGATTGTCAATACAATGCACAAGAAGTCTAGAACAACACTTGAATGGCTCTATGTAAATAGAGAAGAGTGCCATAGGAGTAAGGGCCACTTTGGGTGTACCCCTAGGGATCGGTATCGATTCCCTATGTAGGGTGAAACACCGATCCATACTTAGTGCTTTCCAGGTTGTTTCACTTCTTAGCTTGTTTGACCGTCGTCTCATGGTCTTGTCTGTACTTGGTTCCCGGACCTTAGGATCATTTCTCTAGGCGGCTTGCCTTGATAATCATTGGGTCAAACTTATTTCGTTAGTCTGAATAAAACCGGATCAAAAGGCTGTATAACACTTGTCCTCCAAAGTACACCTCATTTTGAAACATGACATGCTTTGAATCAAGGCAAGTTAGAATCATTACAATGGATTCCTTTTTGTGTCCTAAATGATCGATGTCCTTTCTATGGATTTTTTTTTGCCGAAAGTTATGTCCATAGCGATCAATTGTGACATTCTGTCATATTTGAAACTATAAAACTGAAATGTACTCTCTTGGTGATAATTGGTCGTGCTTGGTTCCATTGAGCTAACTGACTGAGTTGGTTGATTTTGATCATCCAAACTGATTTCTTCGCTGAAAATCCTAGGTAAAAAACTAATTCCATATATTCAGTAAATTGGATTTTAAAGTTGCATGCATGCTCACAAGTTCATGTACACACAGTTTCCATTGGCATCCGAGCATGTTCATATGCCTGTAGGTCATTGCCAACTTCCCTTGAGCGATAGTCACAAGTCCATCATTTTCATTCATTTTTTTACTAGGGTTGACTCGGTATCGATCCCTATAGGAAGGGGAACCGGTACCATCCTATACTTATGTGCATTTTTTCTTTAGACCCGAACATGTTGGGTCGCTCATGGGTATATAACCCATTGTCTCCGTATTTACTTGCTCACCGAACCCTATCTTCATTCATCATCCAGTAAAGTTCCAGCCCTCAAACTTTTAGCACCTCCAATCCCTGCACCAATCGAGTCGAAATCCATGTCCTACTCCGTCGTTACTTATTCATACCTCAAATCCATCTCTCCTTCATCTCGTCACTTAACATAGAAGATCAAATTCCTTTGGGTTTTGAAGTTAGATCCACTCCAGCCTTTCACCTTTGACTTTGCCTTGGACCAGTCATAATCGCCTACAAAGGTAGGTGCTAGGTAATATGATGTTGGAGAAGATAGTACTGCACTGATTTGGAGGTGACTTCATGTGATGGTCATTTTGGGATCGGTCATTGGATGATGGAGCAAAAAATTTGCATAAGGGGAGGATCCCTTAGGTATGGGATCGATAACAATCCCTTACTTAGGCTATTTTTTTCTGATTTTTTGCCTTGTATATTCGAATGCCTATATGGCCTGTATGCTTGACTTTAAACTCAAGGACATGCATGCTAGCATGAAGTTGAACATGAACTAGGATGCATTTATGTGCTTATATGAACTTGAACTTGGATATATGCATATGCCTTAAATGGTGATGACATGCTCTTATGCACTGATAGCTAATCCTAGGACTTGGATAAAATTCTCATGTTCAACCATCGACGTGAAAACCAGTCGGGACAGTCAGCAATGACAGTCGCCCTAGTTGAACTCTCGAATCTCATCATCACCGTCATATAATTCCCAACTGTATAACACTGCACTACACAACACCATACTAGATTACACTTAGTATGGGAGGGCAGGTTAGTCTATCTAATTATGACTATCTACTGATTTTAATAGCTATAGGTTCTACACGCTTCAAGCATTTAGCTGCAATGACTGGTGATTAAGCTTCCGTGCATGCCGAATTAGATGCTGAATCGAGTTCAGTGACACTTTTTGCTCGATACACTCCGGATGAACAATCAGAACACCTGAAAGTTTACACCATGATCGAACTAACTCTCCAAATCTAGGGGAGATGATATTGTAGATCCATCTCCCGATATACTTAAGGATGCCGTATTCTTAAAAGATCCAACAGACTTGACTGCTTCGAAAGGCATTTCTTCGCCGAATTTACATTAAGAATGGAATCCCATATGATGATGTATTGGTTCCATCTCATGATCGAAGGGCTCATCTTCCTCCATAGGGGTATACTTCCTATCATTGGTACATGTGCCTAGCTAGGGGTATATACCATTTAATCCATTCATTCGTCGAGTGCTCCATTTTATGAGACTTACTCCATCTCAACTGCATCCAACAGCTACGCATTTCTCCAGGGCACATACACAGTTTTCCTTGAATTCTTAAATCGTGAGCCAACCAAAGAAGATATTCGATTTATTTACAGCTTCAAGCGATGAAAAGGAAGTCTATAGTTCACTTATTTTGAGCCAAACAGCGGTTGTCAAGTTGTGACTGGTTCTTGGAATAAGCTTAGCTACTTTAAAAATGAATGGTTTTATGTGCATTGTCTACCTAGGTTTGCACAATATTGGTTAGTAGGACGTAAGTACTTTTCCAAACTATATCATAAAAGATTTAGTTTAATTGCATCTGATTAACACAACTTTATGAATTATGCAGATGTTCCTTCGAGACTCGTTGGCGATGTTTATCAAAACGTCGTTATGACACTCGAAAACGTTCCAGGGGATGATAGGGAGATTATGTCCCTTATTACCGATGAGCGTTTCTTGGTCTTTAACTACTAGAAAAGGGTCGTCGCCCCAGCCATGCCAGGGATGATGGTGAAGTAGTAGTAGGTGGCCATACGCAGTCAGAAGCATATCATGTTGGCCCTGACGTGCCCCCAGTCCCTAGCCAGGAAGTCGAGGAGGCTCAAGGCAACGTTGAGGAAGGCAAAATATTAGGCAGTGGTGATAAGACTGGTGATGATGACGTTCATTCAAGCCACAAACCAATGGATGAGCAGTCTTTAGATGAACAACCACTTGCTGCAAAGTGGAAGCTCATTATTAAGCTTCGTAAAGGGCAAATTTCTAAACAGCCTTTGCCGGTTACAATAGCAGAGCAGACTCCATCTCTTCCTTCTGTAGATATATTTTCAAATATGGGACCAATTCCTACTAAGTTTGGTTCCGTTGATATAGGAAACATGAACATATAGGGTTTCTTCGTTTTGATGATGACACCATTACCGTTAGTGTGGGAGAGATTACTCCTACGAGTAAGGCTCTGGTACATGGTCTGTTGAAGGAACACCAGGACATTCACGCACACGTGCACTTCACAGCACTATCTTGCACTTACCTTATGTCCTTTTCATCGAATCTAACTCATTCCTATTTCCTTTATAGGTTCTATGGAAAAGAGAAAATATACATTCCGATCCCTGGAGGAGAAAGCATATCTAGCTCAAAGCCCCTAGTCGGGTTCGTGCCACTAGGGGAATGGTCGGGATTACGATTCAAGCCACCGCTCCAGCCTCGACAGGCATGATCAGGACATGAGCAGTTACAATGGGGATTGTTCTTCACATAATTTTCTTCTAAGCGCCAGTCTAGATCCATACCACCTCCTCCCAAAAGGTCCGAATAGGCAACCTAATCGCTGTGATGAGACTCCACTAGTTGACACTTCTTGACACCTCCTATCTCTATCTCTGTACCGTCCACAACGCTATCTTATTCCAATCGATCATCTGAGCACAGACATTGTAAAGGTGGTTCTGAGACTCCTCATCAAAGGCCTGGCACAGAGACCACTATCAATTCGGTCCATACAATAGAACAGCTTGTGACTGATACTCATATAGTCGAACTTAAGGATCAATTCCCAAACATCTGTTTTGATGGGAATATGTTCGTGCCTAACTAAAAGAAAGTTCCAATGGAAGTCAAAGAAAGGACCATGGCCTGCGTGATTGACATTCACCACTAATATAATGAGTGGGCGCGAGTTGGTGAGAATATTTCTAAGGTCTCGAGGGATAGGCTACAGGAGATCGAGAATCAAAAGCTTATCGTGGCCAATAATAAAAGAATCATAACCGCCCTTAATGTTGAGGTCAAGAATTTGAGAAAATCTCAGGTTGAAGCAGAGAAGAAAGCAAAGGATGCTATCAAAGCACTCGAAGCTAAAAGAATCTAAGCATCTTAACATCGAGCAGGCGCATCACCAAAATCGTGAGTTAATACTTGAAAGAGATGCCGCCAGAAGGAATGCAGCTGAGCTGAAGACCGAGCTCGATCATGAGACAAAGGAAAATGATGAAACATGGCAGATAGCTAAGGACTCATGCAACGAGCTAGTCATTGTGAAGGAAGAGAGGGACAAAGTGCCCGAACGAGCAAGGGATGTTGACGCTATTGTAAAGGGAGAAGTTAAATCCGTAGAGCAGCAGGCAGAGGAGCGGATTATGGAGAGGTTAGAGCCATTGCTTACTCAATACAATGCCAATATGCTCAAGTTCAAAAATCTGGAGTGTCTTAAATATGATTATCCTAGAATCCTTACATGCGCCTAGGAGCGGAACATCGAGGAAGAGAAAGAATTCCTCTAGGGCGCTGAGGTGGATTCAGAGCAGTTGGAGAAGAGATCTTGGTGAAAGATGAGCGCCTCAGATTTTACAAGATGACTACTCCATATCCATCCGGAATTTTCCACAACCACGCAAAAGGAAATAGGCAAAGCTTCTGAACCAGCGCAACATGCTTCAGCTAGTAAAATTCTTAGGATTTGAGTTGCTCATCACTCCATCGCTGATTATGGGTATGATTTTGGGAGGCCTCAGATTCGAAAATCTACTGCTCTCTCATATTTTGCAGGGGCCTTTGATGGCACTCCAGCTCATGCAAAGTTCCATACCGAAGAAGGTATCTCTTATATTTCATAGAGTCGACGCGTCGCTGATCAACATCATTAATCTCTCGTTTTGTGTTTATCTAGCTTCAGGTCATCCTGCACTCCCTCCACTTCCTCCTAAAGATTTCCAGTTGGGGAAACAAGCGCCTATGACTGAGTCAGTAACCGTCACTGCTTCAACAATGATTCCCAAGGCTTCGGCTGAAGAGACTCCCGACCTTGACGAGCAGGTAGTTGATGCCCTCCTAGGTGAGGGAGCTGATGTCCTATAGGGAGCCCAGTTTGATGATAATATAATTATCACCAAGGTTTCTAAGTCTTCATTAGGCCTCACCATGGCCAGAATTAAGCAGAAACTCAAGATGGATATCTTCCTTGCCACACAGATCAAGCAAGGGAGGTTGGAAGTCATTCCTCCTCCATTATCCATTGCTTTGCCCGGGCAGACCATTTGCACTCCAGTCTATATTCCTTCACCTGGGAGTACTCAGAGCGTACCTTTGGATCCTCATCGAGTACTCCAGCCTTCGTTCCTCCACCTGAAAGTGCACAAAGTGTGCCTGCTGGTTCATATCAAAGCACTCTACCCAAGGGAAAAGGAAGTTGGGGAAGAACAAGAAAACAGTCGGAAGGATCCAGCGTGCCTTCTTCGGTGGAGAAGAAAGAGAGGAAAGAAAAAGAAGAGGCTTAAGAAGTGATTGCTTGTCTTCTTTATGCCTTTTGGCTGTATAGCAATACTTAGGCTTTTCTAGTTCCTTGCTTTTGTTTTGTTTGGACAATGTAGTGTAGGTTTGACGCCCGCCTTTGCTTTTTATTTCTAGTATTGATAACACGTGTACTTAGCTTTTGAATTTCATGCGAATAACAAAAGTTTTGGCTTCGTCGATTCTTTGTTCGAATTTTCCTAAGTACTCAAGAAATACGCTTTCCATTTAATGTACTTGCGGTTTATTTCTTTCAATGATTGTTTTTACACTAAGTCCTTAGCCCGTTTTCATAGTTCATCGGCCATTCACATCCTGACGAACGAAAGGTAACCGCTGAAATGCCAGACGCAGGGTGTTATTTAGGGTTAGTTATTTAGGATTAGTGACTTAAGTATCCTTTTCTAGGATAATAATTTTCCATCACATCAAACTCTGGGTGCTAGTTTAAATCAAGCACTTGGGGTTGTAGTCCTCACATCCTCATCCAGAATGTTTACACCCTACATGCCAAACTCCAGGCATCGATTGAAGGCTTGTAAGTTAAGTCCCACCTTACTCCAGGCATGGATCTTCCATTTAGCCTACTCCGGGCAAGAGGTTCAGAGATGGACAGTCTTATCACATCCATTTCGCTTTATGCTCATGTCCCCAATCCAAAGGCAAGAGTTAGTGTATGGACGGTCATACCATGTCCGGTTTAGTTTATACTCCTGCCTTTAATTCAAAGGCAAGAGTTAGTTTGTGGATGATCATGTCACATTCGGTTCAGGTTTATACTCTTGCCCCAATCCGAGGACGAGAGTTAGCGTGCAGATAGTCATGATCAGATTGAGTTTATACTCCTGCCCCTAATCCGAGGATGAGAGTTAGCGTGCAGATAGTCATGTCATGTACGGCCTAGGTTTATACTCCTACCCCTAATCCAAGAGCAAGAGTTAGTTGACATCAATCTTCGGACGCCAAAAGGGACTTCACGGGCCTAATCATGGGCCACAAAAGTTCGATCGACACCTATCCCCATGTACCTGCATACCTGCATTAATCATATGCAGATTCATTTGAGTTGGTTAAGTTACAACTCTTAAGTAATGGAGAGATGGATTTTCTGGCAGGAAAAGCCATTTTATTTCATAAAAGATGGAAAATGCCAGAATCTATCTTATTACATGGCTCCAGCCAATTATTTACATGCTTGTCTCTAAGTTAAATAGCATCGCAGGTGATTTCTATTCCAAGCCCTTGGGAGCGAGATCCTACCCATAGTTGCCAGCTTAAAAATGCCATCTCCAACCTTTTCCTCTATAGCCCAAGGACCTTCCTAACTTAGGCTCAAGTTCTTAAGGCCAGGGAAGATTCATTTGAGGACTAACTCATCAATTTCAAAGGTTTGACTCCTGACTTTGGTATTGTAATATCGGACGACTTGGTGCCTGTGTGCAGCTACTGTCAACTTAACTTCGGTCTACTTCTCATTAATCGTATCGAAGGACTCTAAAAGGAGCTGCTCGTTCATTTGTGGATTGTAATGCGCACTCGATAATAAGGTACTTCCAATTCGATCGAAATCATAGCCTTTGAACTGTATGCCAAGTCAAATGGAGAGTGACCGGTCGCTGACTTGTGGGTAGTTCAATAAGCCCAAAGTGCTAATAGAAGTTTGTCGACCCACTTGCCCTTGGACTTCTCCAATTGCTTCTTAAGAATGGACTTGACAATTTGTTTACAGCTTCGACCTGTCCTTTCGTTTGAGCGTGTTCTACCTTTGAAAATCTATTCTCTATGAGATATCGGTGGCAGAAATCCTTGAGCTCCATGCTGTCGAATTGGCTCCCATTATCAGTAACAATTTCCTATAAATCTCCAAAGTGATAGATAATATTCCAAACTACAAAGTTGATTACTTTCTTTATGGAAATCATGGCCAATGGCTCTACCTCAGCCCATTTGATAAAGTAATCCACCGCCACGATGGTCTACCTTGCACCATCTTTAGATATCGACAGAATACCGATGATATCAATGCCCCAAACTTCAAATGTGACGACCCGCAAATCTGTACCCCTTGAGTCATCACTATTTTACCTAAATCAACTCAAGTTGTACAGAAATACGAACCATTTGGGTTAAAGAAGAAGAGGTAGAAGAAGAAAATAGAAAACAACAACAGAATGTAACCATCGCAGCGGAATAAAATATAATAGATAATAAAAGATCTTTACTCAAAATCAAATATATATGTTTATATATTACGTCAACAGAGTACATCAGTCACAGTTTAACATCAATAACATACAACTGGATACACAGCTACTCAACACAGCGGAATATATATATAAAACAAGTACGAAAGTACGTGTCGTCATCCAGCTCGTCTCTTGAGTTCCACATCATCATATCTTGTATCCTATAATACTCGGACTGACCCGAGCATTATAGTTAAATAACACCCGAGTCAGTCTGGAATACCAGCGTGAGAAAATCACACCCAATTGATTATTAAAGTTTCAAAAATCCTTTGAAAACAAAAGCATCTCATACGACCACGCCACAAATAAACATGTCGGTTTTTTACCTTACGATAGCTAAACAATTTTTATAGAAATCCTCTGACATTATAATAGGGTCTATATACAAATACTTATAAAATAGCCGAAATTGTTACATCTATTAAATTCCAACTACTAGCCACAGAGTGGGTAATACAAACAAAACTCGTACAAGGCTCGTAGGGAGAATGGATTTCCAACTAATGACTATGCACTGGGGTACCACCTGTCATAGTACGTGGCCTAGATCACAGTACCGAGGAGTACGCCCGCTCCCCTACAACACAAGACCAGGACTACCCCTTACTGGATAATCCCGAGTGAGATCACCCCGCGGTTGGGATCAACAACCGCCCACTAAGCCGAAATAAAAGGGACATCTAGATAGGGATGACCTCACCCTGCTTGGGTGCTACCCACCTAGCCTTGCTGCATAACCCCTGGTTTTCAGTCATTCCCGGTTGATGAGGCTTGAGGCTAAGCGTTACCTTTTTAGAACATATCCCTTAGAATGCCAATCGTCCACCTGACGATGTTCCGAAAGCATTCATTCATACAAGTCCGTCCCGGGTTCGAATGGAACCGAAGACACTATTCCTACTACATCCATTTTGGAAACATCCTCAGGATTAGTACCAACTAGCCCTTGCACTTCACTGCTCCATCTTCTAATCCAAAATCGTTTTCCACGAAATGTACAAACCGGATCGAAGTGGTTTTCGAGAAATAAATCTCGATCCCAGTCTCTTCGAAACGATCAATGCATTTGTCCTGTCGATAGTCGGTGATTTAACTATCAATTAATATTCACAACATCCATCACACAATAAATAATTTCCCAAATTATTTATTAACCTCAAAATATCTTCGCAGGATATATTTCTATTTTCAACCCTTTGAAAACAGTTTCAAAACCAACTTTCTTTTCAGAATAAACTTTTCCAAATATTTTCTATCTCCACCGAAATCACCAAGCACAAACTAGATTTTTGAAATAATTTAAAAACACTTTACTTTGAAATATACTTTAAAACATTTAGGGTAAAACTACTTCAACAATTTGTTAAAAATGCGTACTATATAAATATTTGAAAATAAGGTTACTTAATAAAATATAAAATTAGATTTACACTTTTAAAAACAAAATATTAAGTCACTCTTTAAATAATTACTACCATAATAGATTAAAAGAAAATACTTACTTTTAGGATTTAATTATTTAGAATATATAAATTATCCAAAACTTACTTTTTAAAACAACTTTAAAACTATTAACTTATATTTAAAAATTTACTTAAAAAAACATTCTTGATTATTCAGGGAGAATTTCCAATTTTAATCACTTAAATCAATTTTCCCAAATTGATTCCCAATTTATTCCATTTGAAATAAGTTTCTTTACTTACTCGGTTCATTTCAAAATTCATTAATTATGGATTTTTATTATTCTTATTATTATTTTTATTTTCTATTTGATTTAAATCTCTTAACTGAAATATACAAATTTCATATTTTTCCCAATTTCTTCTTTATTCTTTCCAAAATTTAAATCTTAGATTTAATATAAATGCTATGTTCTTTTAAATAATAACACTGAAGTTTAAAATTCATTAACTTTCTTTTTATTCAAAATTTCCTTTCCATACTCAAGATTCATTTATTAGAATTTTAAAGTCACTTTATTTCCTTTCCAATTCATTCTTAAATTTATTCAAATTTCCTATAATTATTTTACTTACAAATTTACTTCTTTTATTTTCTTTCCAAAATCCAATTTATATATTTTTGGCAATTCATTATACCCAATCATATCCAATCGAACCATAGCATTCAATATTCCAATATAATTCATTACAGGATATCAAGTAATCACAACAGAGGCATTAAATAATTTAAATAAATGTTGAGGGATCCAGTTGGATCCCTCCAACCTGTTTTCCCTGCATCCACAGACGTTAGCACAATATAAAATGCCAATTCCAAAATATACCATACTATAGCACATCAATCAATTCAACCATTCAAACAATTATTTAAATTTAATAATTTAAATTTAAATTTAAATTTAGCTGAGTGAGATTAACTCACCTTTGATTTTAGCATACAATTCCACCCTAACCCGGCTTGATTCCTTCATTGTATTGACCTTGTATAACCAATTTATGGTTTATTAATTTATTAACATTCGAACTAACTGAATGATCAATTATCATTAATAAATTTAATTAACCAACCATTCCATTTAAACTAATCTTTCCCATAATAAATTTTAATTCAAAAATCTGTTCTTATATAAACTTTCAATCCTTCTAAAATTCCTATCCTTCTCAAATTCCATCTACATATCCTTATAATAAATAATCTATAGTATTAAAAACTTATCTTTATACAATTCCTTATGTCGTTCCAAAGTTCTAAAAAAATTCTGTTTAACTTAATATATTAAAATAGGTGGGTATTTATATATGTATTATCAGGTTTAATTTAAAATGAGTAAATTGGTATATATATACCTTACTGTAAGTAAAACTGGGCCGAAACACGATTTTCCCCAATTATACAAATCCCTGCTTCTCGAAGAACATGCCGCAAAACACTCGAGGCTTCGATGAAGTTTTGCAACTCAGAACCTTCCTCGCCGCGTACGGCTGTCGCGATCCCCTACTAAAAATCACACCCCTCCATCCACAACCGCGACCCACCAAACTCCGCTTACGGGTACTAAACGATGTCACAAACCTTACCAAACCATCCCCATAGCCTCTCTCCGCCTGCATCCATCCATTAAGCTCAACCCTAGTTCGAATGTCGCCATGACTTCCCAATCGATCGCCAGGCCCATCGCGAGTCCCTTCGCCCCTCGAACACGGCCAACGCCCACAGCTTCTCAGACAAGCACCCCAACCTACGATTCCATCTTCGGACCTCACGTGCTCCAGCCTCGTGAATCGAAACGCGAAACGCGAGCATATTTGAATTTCGAACCAACGGATTCGAAAAATGGGAACAACCTCTTCAATTTCACTTGCTTTCGAAAAGGAGAGTAGTCCTTTATTTCTTTGTTTAGTTACCTTTTTTTTAATTTACTGATGGAAGGAGAAGAAAGTTGCGTGATATAAAGGAGGATGGCTCGGGATATTTGTTCTAAAAGGAAAGTGTGTTCAAGAAGGCTCTGCTAGCTACAGTGATGTGAAAAGAAAGTAAAAGATCTGACGTTGATATAATTTCAACTGAAACGACAAGTATAAATATATACAATTAAATTCAAATTCAAATGCAACTTAAAATTTGAAACTCCTATCGAGACATGCCGCCAAGCATTTATAATGTTATACCCTTATTCCGAATGCAATGGAAAAGGTATCGAGTCCCAATTCGATTGTATGGAGAAGATAGATTTTCGAATCGAATTAAAATATTAAATTTTCAATATAAATCTCAGTGCATTTATATATCGTACGCTCACATAGCAACTCCGATCATTACGAAATTTGAAATTCAATAATAATATAATATTATGGATCCAACAGAACTGGTTTCGTCAAATTCCGAGACTGTGCCTCGGAAGGCTATTTTTAAATCCAATTTAAGCGATATAAATTTCAAAACTGAACAAATCACTGTTAGATTCAATTTTAAGACTTTTACTGTCTTCGGTATTATCAATATAAATTTTATAAGCCTTCAAATCATTTTTAACAAGCTTAAAATTCCAGATTCAATATGTTACTCAACTTCAAATTATTTAATTCAAAAATTTAATTATCAAATAATTAGTGATATTCTTAATTCAAGTTAAAACTACTCTATTGAATACTTAAAATCAATTAATTATCCCGATTTTAAGTGCTCGAAAATTCCGGGTCGTCACATTCCTCCCCCTTAAAAGAATTTCGTCCCCGAAATTACTAATTAGGAAGAATGGTTCAATACTCGTTTATTCTTTTTCCCAAATCCAAACAGTTTAACATCTAACCCACTATTTTTTTTTATAAAAGACCCATTATCATTCTTATTAACTTTCCAACTTATCCATAAGCCTCAACCCATATTACTTAATTAACAATTCAAAATTTAGATTTGAAACCAAATTTTGAATTATCAAAGTTTTCTCAAAAATTTTCTAACTCCCTAAATTTTTGAAAAATTTCGTCAGCGTCTCCTCTGCGCGGCTAGCTCGGTACAACTGCAAAATGGCCCTACGGCCTCCCAAATCCAAAAAGAACACAAAAGGCCAAGTGGCTCGATACAAAAACCCAATCAAATTTCACAGAAATTTAAACACATACCTTTTTGGTCGGGCAATTCAATTTTTATCGTCTGAAATCAAAACCAATTTTCCTTTCTCTTTATAATACCTGCATATCCGGCTTAGCACTAATATCCAATCACAATATTCCAAAAACATTTTATCGACTTCTTTCTAAATGTCAACATTTATTCATTTAAATATTAACTCAGAATATATTTGTAATATTCAATTTCCAATTAAGAGTGAACCATTCCTTGCTTAAGTTTAGTATAAGCATTTTATATGCTTCTTTATTTATTTTCACTTCACCACTTTAGCTTATCTATTTCTATTCAAATTGATTCTTCCATTTCCATATGAATTCGATTTATTCTTCAACTCTGAATATTAGAAATTTTATTTTCCATTTATAACTAATTTATGTCATTATTTTAATTAATTTCGTTTACTAATTTATTTCAATTTCCAGTTTGAAATCGTTTTGTCGTTAACAAAAAAAATTTCCAAAAAATTTCTAACTCCAAAATTTATGAAATTTTTTGGCAGAGTCTCCCTTGTATGGAGGAGCTTTTGCAATTTGACAAAACATATAAATATATATACATTGACCCACACGGTCGAAAAAACCTAAAACAGTTCATATTTTCTATTTTTATTGCGTAAGCGTGCCTTATTTGGCATTTTTAAGAAAACAGCTTATTTATTTAGCAGTTAGCGCAATCAAATCCAACCCAACGACTTCCTTGAACCTGTATTTACTCAATTTAAACATGTAAGTGCCATATATATAAAGTTTATCAATATTTCACTTATTTGCAATAGTTAAACACATGAATTCTAACAGCAATGCACATTAAACACTTTTTATAAGCAATTTAAATATTCCAACATTAATTTTAATTGCTTACAACCAATCACATATCGTTTCACTTAATCTGAATGGTTAACAACTCACAAGCTTACATTAATTTATTTTTAAGAAAAACGAACTCATATTTAATTCAATTGATCTCAAAATCAATTTATTTTACTCCTATCAATTCATAGCATTTTAATTACTTCCATTTACATCAAATGACAATTTATTCTATGAAATTTGACGAGAACTATGTGAATAAATAAGTAATTATGTTTTATAACCAATTTAAATTGATTTCAAATCAATTTATACTTAATTATATTCCATTTTAAATTAATTCACAATCCATATATTCTCATTTTCATTGCATTTCAAATTTGAATCCATTCACTTCATTATTCAAACAGGTTCCATTAAAATCATTTGATCTAGCTTGACACATTCTGTTTAAATTTCATTCACAATCCATTCATTTACAATTCATTCCATATTTGTTTATTCCAAACTATTTTATTTAGCTCGAAGACAATGCAGGCAATTTCATTCAATAAACATTTCAATTTTATTCACGATCTATTCATTTGCGATTCATTTCTTATCCGCATTCATTTAAAACTATTCTATTTTCCTTATTGTCTCTAGTTATTTCAATTTCTTAACAATTTAAATGGTTTACAATTATTTATTTAAGCATTTCATTCCATTAAATATTATCTATAACTCACCGAATTTTATTTCGATTAAATTTATTTTCACTTGATTTAAATTCAATCCAATATCATTAAACTTAGTTTTAAGTTGAATTCAATTCAACTCTCCTCCATCCATTTAGCTTAAGTTAATTTACTTCAATTTATTCAAATTTTATACTTAAGCTCATTTTTATTTTACAAGTAAATTTTCTTTTCTATTCAACTAAATTCTATCTCAATTAATCCTCATTTTAAATCTACAATTTCATTTGATTAGTTGTTATAAAATTTAACTTTTCAGATTCAACTCATTCAATTGATTACATGGCCATTTCCAATTTATTTCCACTTATTTGGATTTTATTCGCAATTCAAACCATCACTATTTTAATCCAATTTCATTTTTATTCGATACATTACCAATTATATTTAATTTGTTAACACTTCAAGTTAAATTTTAATTTATAACTGAAGTTCTGAATCCACTATCCATTTTCAATTTACCACCCAATTTCATGAACTCGCATTTCAATTACATTTACTTCACCAACAATTTAAGTCGAATTTAATTTATAACTTGAGTTTTATTTCCAAACTTCATCATAAACTCACAATTCAGCTTCTATTTAACTACATTAGGTTTCCATTACATATTTCATTAACTAATTCAGTATCTAATTAGTTCTCCCTCTATTAATAATCCAATACTTGATTGATTTCCAATTTATTTTTCAATTCATCAAAAATATATTTATTTTGGTTTTCCTATCCCACCTTTCAAATTTTATAAGTCACAACTTATTATTTACACTATTCCATTCATTATAGGCTTGAATATATTCTTCTTTTATTTTTAACTCAAGCCTTATGCTTATTTATAACCCAAGCATATTTTTATTTCCATGGATTTCTAATTCTTTTATAAGTTATTCCAATTCATTCCATCCAATAACTCAATTGAATTCTTATTCCAATTCAATTTTATTTTAACTCAGATTTATTTACCTCAATTCGATTTCAACTTAATTCGAATACAACTGGATATTATTTCCAGTCTGATCCACTTAATTTCAATCCAGTTAAATTTTATTCCCCAATCCAAGTTAATTTCATTTTTAACTTTTCACTTTAAATTTAAATTTTCAACATTCAAAGCTTATATTCCTTTCCTGATTTAAAAATCATCTCAATTTATAAGCTTACAACCTATCTCATCAGGATTTTTAAACACCAGGCTTTTGGTTTCAAAACAATTTGAAATCTCCAACATCTCTCATCACACTTCTCAGAAGTTAAACCAATCCTGGTTTTATTCCCAACAAATTTCCTTTGTAATTTCACAAAATTTTCAAACACAACTAGCTTTTCTGAACAAATCAATTTAGCAGCAATCCGTCACTTAGAAATTCGAAAATGAATACTGATGATGTGGCCGTCATCATCAGAATTATTTCCCAATAATCCAAGTGATTTCAATGCTATATCACTTTCAAAATCCATTTAAAACAAATTTCCATTCAGAAATATCATCAAAACAATAATGCTATCATTTATCTTTAAAACCCTTCGACAAACACTTCCAAAATCTTCGGGATTTTAAATTTTCAAATCCTGCTTAAATCAATTTTAACTATAATTCATTTATATAAATTTTCATTTGATTATATTTCAATTTATAAATTACATTTATAATTCATATTTATAAGTTTCATTTTTATAATGAATTTATTCCCTTAAACTTTGGTTATATTTTCAGTTTCTTATTCAATTTCTACACAATGGTGTTAATAATTTAATATTATCATTCCTTAACAATCAAGCATCCAAATACTATAATACTTTACAAAAATTATATCTTTTATATATATAAAAAAATTTGGGTAATATTATTTCATTTACCCTACTTTAAAACAATACTGTGTCGAATTGTTCTACTCAAGTGTTTAGAGATCCCTATCAATAACGTTAATTACTCGTATTGACCAGAATCCATAAACTACTCAATAAACCAATGAACACAATATTAAAATAATTTATATTCACTAAAAAATACGCGCTTATATCTATTAATACACTCAAACTTAGTCTAGAGTACTATTGACTCTATTTAATGAGTAATCCCCACCAGAGCCAAGGTTGTCGCCAACCTAAGCTATGATACCAACTGTAACGACCCACAAATCCGTACCCCTTGAGTCATCACTATTTTACCTAAATCAACTCAAGTTGTACAGAAATACGAACCATTTGGGTTAAAGAAGAAGAGGTAGAAGAAGAAAATAGAAAACAACAACAGAATCTAACCATCGCAGCGGAATAAAATATAATAGATAATAAATGATCTTTACTCAAAATCAAATATATTTGTTTATATAGTACATCATCAGAGTACACCAATCACAGTTTAACATCAATAACATACAACTGGATACACAGCTACTCAACACAGCGGAATATATATATATATATATATATATATATATATATATAAAACAAGTACGAAAGTACGTGTCGTCATCCAACTCGTCTCCTGAGTTCCACATCATCATATCCTGTATCCTATAATACTCGGTCTGACCGGAGCATTATAGTTAAATAACACCCGAGTCGGTCTGGAATAACAACATGAGAAAATCACATCCAATTGATTATTAAAGTTTCAAAAATCCTTTGAAAACAAAAGCATCTCGTAAGACCACGCCACAAATAAACATGTCGGGTTTTTACCTTACGATAGCTAAACAATTTTTATAGAAATCCTCTGATATTATAATAGGGTCTATATACAAATACTTTTTAAATAGCCGAAATTGTTACATCTATTAAATTCCAGCTACTAGCCACAGAGTGGGTAATACAAACAAAACTCGTACAAGGCTCGAGGGAGAATGGATTTCCAACTAATGACTAGGCACTGGGGTACCAGCTGTCACAGTACGTGGCCTAGATCACGGTACCGAGGAGTACACCCGCTCCCCTGCAACACAAGACCGGGACTACCCCTTACTGGATAATCCCGAGTGAGATCACCCCACGGTTGGGATCAGCAACCGCCCACTAAGCCGAAATAAAAGGGATATCTAGACAGAGATGACTCACCCTGCTTGGGAGCTACCCACCTAGCCTTGCTGCATAATCCTTGATTTTTAGTCATTCCCGGTTGATGAGGCTTGAGGCTAAGCGTTACCTTTTTAGAACATATCCCTTAGAATGCCAATCGTCCACCTGACGATGTTCCGAAAGCATTCATTCATACAAGTCCGTCCCGGGTTCGAACGGAACCGAAGGCACTATTCCTACTACATCCATTTTGGAAACATCCTCAGGATTAGTAGCGACTAGCCCTTGCACTTCGTTGCTCCATCTTCTAATCCAAAATTGTTTTTCACGAAACGTACAAACCGGATCAAAGTGGTTTTCGAGAAATAAATCTCGATCCCGGTCTCTTCGAAACGATCAACGGATTTGTCCAACATTGATAGTCGGTGATTTAACTATCAATTAATATTCACAACATCCATCACATAATAAATAATTTCCCAAATTATTTATTAACCTCAAAATATCTTCACAAGATATATTTCTATTTTCAACCCTTTGAAAACAGTTTCAAAACCAACTTTCTTTTCAGAATAAACTTTCCCAAATATTTTCTATCTCCACTGAAATCACCAAGCACAAACTAGATTTTTGAAATAATTTAAAAACACTTTACTTTGAAATATACTTTAAAACATTAGGGTAAAACTACTTCAACAATCTGTTAAAAATACATACTATATAAATATTTGAAAATAAGGTTACTTAATAAAATATAAAATTAGATTTACACTTTTAAAAACAAAATATTAAGTCACTCTTTAAATAATTACTACCATAATAGATTAAAAGAAAATACTTACTTTTAGGATTTGAATATTTAGAACATATAAATTATCCAAAACTTACTTTTTAAAACAACTTTAAAACTATTAACTTATATTTAAAAATTTACTTAAAAAGACATACTTGATTATTCAGGGAGAATTTCCAATCTCAATCACTTAAATCAATTTTCCCAAATTGATTCCAAATTTATTCCATTTGAAATAAGTTTCTTTACTTACTCAGTTCATTTCCAAATTCATTAATTATGGATTTTATTATTATTATTATTATTATTATTTCCTATTTGATTTAAATCTCTTAACTGAAATATACAAATTTCATATTTTTCCCAATTTCTTCTTTATTCTTTCCAAAATTTAAATCTTAAATTTAATATAAATGCTATGTTCTTTTAAATAATAACACTGAAGTTTAAAATTCATTAACTTTCTTTTTGTTCAAAATTTCCTTTCTATACTCAAGATTCATTTATTAGAATTTTAAAGTCACTTTATTTAGTTCATTCTTAAATTTATTCAAATTTCCTATAATTATTTTACTTACAAATTTACTTCTTTTATTTTCTTTCCAAAATCCAATTTATATATTTTTGTAATTCATTATACCCAATTATATCCAATCGAACCATAGCATTCAATATTCTAATATAATTCATCATAGAATATCTAATATCATGTGGCCAAAGCCGCCGAGAAGCGTAGGCAATCACTTTATCGTTTTGCATTAACATAGCTCCTAACCCTGCCCCACATGCATCCGTATACACCACTAAATTTCAATTCCTATCTAAAACAACTAACATGGGCCCATTTCTCAACAATTATCTTAGCTTTAAGAACGCTTCTTCACATTTATCAGTCTAAACATACTTTACTTCCTTCCTTGTCAGTTTAGTCATAGGTGCTGCTATACGATAGAAGTATTTGATAAATCTCCGATAATAGCCAGTTAACCCTAGGAAACTTCTTATCTTAGTCACAGTCTCAGGTCTTTTCCAATTCTTAACAGCTTCAATCTTAGATGGATCTACAGATAAGCCATTTTTTGAAACTGCATGACCAAGAAACTTCACTTCTTTCTTCCAAAAATGGCGTTTTGAAAACTTTGCTTTTAGTTGATGTTGTCTCAACGTCTCTAGCACTATTCTAAGTCATGATCTCTTTCATTCTCATAATATATTAGAATGTCATCCACAAACACTAACACAAATCTGTCCAAATGCTCTCAGAATATTCGGTTCATCAAATCCACAAAGTATGCAGGCGCATTGGTTATTCCAAAGGGCATGACTTACTATTCATACGAACCATATCTTGTTCGAAATGTCTTAATGGAACACTGCCCTCCGCTACTCTCAATTGATGGAATGCTGTTGCTAAATCCAATTGAAAAAATATTTCAGCTCTACTCAACTGATCAAACAGATCGTCTATTCACGGCAAAAGATAGTTATTATTTATTGTTTTCTCATTCAACATATGATAATCAATACACATCCTCAATGACCCGTTCGGTTTCTTCACGAACACCACGGCCGCTCTCCAAGGCGAACTGCTTGGTCTAATAAAATCATTTCCTTCTAAGTCCACCAACTGCACCATTAACTCTTTCATCTCAATGGGTGTCATTTTGTTTAACGGTCTGCTCACGGGTTCAGCTCCAGGTACAAGATCTATTCGAAACTCAATAGCTTATTTTGGCGATAGTCCTGTAACAGGCTCAAAAACATCTGCATACTCTCTTATAATCAAAATCTGATTCACTTTGTCCTCCACTTCCATTGCACCCATTAAAGCACAAACATCTAGACTCCAATTTTCTATCGAGTATATAATTCGATCACAGCTATTAGGGTGTTTTAGTGATATCTTCCTATCATGGCAAAATATCCTAGCGTCGCATTTGCTTAACCAATCCACACCTATATTAACCCAGTACCCATAAAACTAAACATATACAAATCGTGGGTAAATGTATGACCTAAAATCTTAGATTCTAATTGGTCACATCTCATCCCAAGAGTTGCATAACCACCTATCAGGTTCGCAACCCTTAAGGAAGTAACAAGGTATTGATGGTTCTAGCTTTAACTTATCTACTAAACATCATTAGATAAAAGAATGCGATGTGCCGGTATCAAATAATACTTCAATAGGAATGCCATGATTCAAAAGCATACCTCCAATTAGAGACTTTCCATTCCCTTCTGCAATCGATCTAGAAACTGACTGTTCCAGAGCAAAAACCTTCCCACTTTTAGCCTTGGTCGGCACCAGACATTCATCCTTATAATGACCCATCTGATTGTAGTTATAGCACTTCACGTTCTTCTTTCCTACAGCCTTCTTTCTATTACCAGAGCAACACTCGTTTGCAAAGTACCCTTTCTTATTGGATTTATAGCAAACAACATTGCCTTCTTTTTCTTAGCATCTCCACTCTTCTTATCTCCTTTCTTTTTGAAGAACATCCTCTTCTTACCCTGAGAACTTGGGGTCTCCATTGATTTTTTTCCTTCCCAAAAGTCGAAAGCATCTCCTCATTCCTTATCGTCGTTTCCACCACTATATGACTTGGATCTCAGAGGTGTGGCATTGTTGCTCTAGCAATCTCCAACTTCAAACGCAAGATAAACTTTTCATTCCTCTTAATCACAGTCTCTATGGTGGCGTACCCATACCTAAACAACTCATCAAACTTAGTGGCATATTCCAACGCCGATATTTCTCCCTATTCCAATTCCATAAACTTCCTAAGAAAGATTGGCTTGGCTATTTAATATAAGAACCCTCCTCAAACCTTCTCCTAAACTCAACCCAAGTCAGTTCCTTTTCTAGTACACCAACGGTTTCACTAATACAATGCGACTCCTTGCAGCTGCGTTGAAGCCAATCTTCTCTTTTGCTCATCATTCAAGCCTAGATGTACAAAAATTCTATCACAATGCAATAACCAGTTTTCCAATTCAACATCATCCTCCGTTCCTAAAAATGGCTTTCCTCCAAGACAAGTATAATCACGGTTCAGCTTGGCATAGTCATTGCCAACTGGCACCATGGGATTAGCTCCTCCCGCATTAGCAACATTCCCTCCATCCAAACCAGCTGTTGCTCACGCTTGTATCATGTTAACAAAAAAAAATGATACATAGTTCCAATATCCACTGGCGGGGTTTGAACACCCACGTTAGCATTAGCATGTCGACCCTGATTCCTTCGAGCATTGGGCCGAGCATTTGCATTTGTTGTGGTGCTTCCTCCACCTAGATCAAACCTCCATTCCCTGCTTTCATATCTTACTTCCTTCGAATCTGCATACGGGTCTTTGTAAGATACGGAAGAATGGTCTAAGAGAGTGGGCAGAATAAAGATAGGATGCATACTTATATATAGGAAATACAAGAATGGTACTATAGCGTTATCACATACCCCAATCTTATTCTATGATTTATTCGGATTATTCTTTCAAAACATTTTAATCTTAAAATATTTTTTCCATTAACCTATTCTCTGATACTAAATTGTAACATCCCTCATTTTGAGGTCCGAAAATAAGCGCTACCGGTGATGTAGTCATCAATAGCGTTATTCTCCAATAACAAAATGTGGTAATGTTAATCATACAAATAACACCAAAAACATATGAATACGAAAAATGTTCAAACATTTTTCATTAGTCAACTTTCATTACATTTCAGAAAAAAGATTTTCACATTCATTACATAATCTGATTTGTTACCCATGTTAAGAGAAAATATAATAATTACAAATACTCCAAGAACGACATATGAAGATGCCCCCATGGTTGATCAGAGTCTAATACTTGACAGTTATAAATTATGTCATTACATCCATTCAAACATAACATAAGTTTGAAAAGAACACAGCAGAAATAAAAGCTCCTACATTACCTAATTTGCTTCCTACACGTCTCTAGAAGCTTATTCGTCTTACCCTAAAATCCCTGCTCTCGACCTACTCAAATGAGTACCCGAGAGTTTAGGGGGAAAACAAAAACCTCAGGTCAGACAAAATGTCTGTTGTGAATAATAATATACCATCTCATACCAAAACTGATATCTAGCGAGACCACTTCGTAGAGCGGAATAGGTTTTCCCCTCACTAGTATCTTACCAAAATATGTCAATCATAATCTTTCACCTGTAACCACAATGGTTAGAACATAATATAATATGATCATGTGCTTGCATATAATCTAGGTAAGTCTGACTAGTCTGTCATCCTAGGGTTATGTACACCCAAAGTTTACCCCTTTCAACGACAGACTGTTTGTCACAAATCATGGTTTTCCTAGGGTCACCATGAACCTAATGGTTTTGCAGGCCAACCAATAACCTATCAGGTTGACTCGAGCTAAAACACAACCAAACGTCCACAAATCTCCAAATACAGTTAGGAGTAAAGCAACTTAAATAATATGGTGAGCACATAGAGCTACGGGTTCCTTTCTATGCGTAAATCCTTTCGTCTCATTACTGACAAGCCATATGCACTGGAATCACAGACCTTTACCAACTGAGGGTTAACGGTTGAAGCATATGGCATGACCCTACACTAGTCCCACCTAATCTTATCCGATTTTAAATTCATGAGTCATATCTTTGGACCAGTTCAGGGCATCCTAACACAATCGATCTATTTGATTTCCTAGATGCAATTACTCACCCTGGAGTTTAAACTTATCATACTCATTACTAGGACAACCTAACTGGTAAATCTGCCTCCTAAAATTCCCAAGATGCAGTATTGGGACATGAAATGTGAGCATAACAATGATAAAATATGTACATTTAACTGATCAATCGATAATAAGAATATATAGCATTATTCAGTAAAATATGTTCAATAATAATCACACATACGGCAAAATTATTTAAAATTAAATAAGATTTTCCATTAGCAAACTTCAAAAAAAATTGAGCTAAGTCACCATTTATTTCCTTGGAACTAATTATCTTTAACATTGGTAAATCGCTTAAATTCAGTCTTTAAAATAAGGGAAACATCATCCATTAATGTCGCAGGTCCAAAAATGTGCCATCAATGCCTATGATATATGACCAAAGAGGTGGCATTAACGTTGACGACATGCGTTCAAAGTGGTGGCATTAGCATTGACAACATATGTCGTTAACGTTGATGGCATGTGTCCAAAGTTGGTGACATGTGTCATTAACGTTGACGACATGTGTCGAAGAGGCGGCTTGATAACATGTGTCGAGGAGGGGTCGATGACATGTGTCGAAGAGGTCTTGATGATGTATGACGAAGTGGTCTTGACGACGTATGACGAAGTAGTAGGGTGGCAGACCCGTAATTAACATAAAAAATGTTATTTTGCTATATAAATTATATTCTTTTCACCAACTCTTATGCTTTGTCAAATCCTTATTGGTTAGTAATTTATTTTGCCAAATTCCTTTTTAAAAAAATAATATGGATCAGAATTTATAATTCTAAAAGAATTTGCGAACCATTAAATTTATATTAATATTTTAATATAACTATTAAACTTTTCTAGCTTAATAAATTCATAATAAATAAAAAATCACTTGGGAAAATTCTCCAAATTCACTGAAAATCTGAAATAACATATTGTTTAACTCATAAAAATTTCAAGGCAAAAAATCATTATTTAATTATTTTTAATAATTAACACCCAAAATAAATGCCCTTTTTCCTTAGGAAATTCATAAAATATTCTCATTAATTCTAAAATTTATAAAATTAAAAATTCATCTCCAAAATTATGCTTTACACAACATATCCATAAATCAAGTTGTTTAGAGATCAACTACTAAGGTTGTGCCTTTAAAACCTAACACAATAATTCCATAAAAATTCCAGTAAATCATCATTCAATCAAACATTGGTAAATTAACCATATTATAACATATTATTATCAAGTAATTTGAAATGAATCAAAAATCTGAAAATTAACACATAAAGATGAGATGGATATTCACCTTGATTTGATAAAGAGATCTGAGATTTGTGTTGTTGATTTGATTCCCCTTAACTTTAACATGATATCCTAACTTTTCTCCTCATAAATCTCCTAGTAATGGCCTCTACTTTGTTTATACTTGGATAAATGAGAATATGAACGAGGATATGAGGGTGGAAGGGTTTATGTTTAGGAAATGATGCCTATCTCTATTTTACCCCTCTCATAAATCTTCTTACTTATTTATAAGTTAAATCAATCTTATTTGTTGATTAGTTAAGGCCTAAACCAATTAACTATCAAATCTCATCTTATTTTCACACCACACATTATTCTATTTAATTAATTCAATTAAATTTCCTGAATAATGTTAAACAAAAATATGGATGTTACACTCTACTCGATATGCAAGTTTCCCCACCCGTTCCAAAATCGAACCAACAAATCTTGGCGCCAACTTCCCTGATGTGCCACACCTCATAACCTTCCTAAGAGGGGAACATTAATGTACACCATGTATCCTACCACAAACTCCAATTTCTTCCTCTTCTTGTCAGCATAGGACTTTTGATGGTCATGTGTGGCCTTCGTTCGCTTCCTAATCATCTCTATCTTTTCCAAGGTCTTGTATATTAAATCTAGTCCAAGTATAAATTTGTCGGTGGTTTTCCACCAACAATTAAGCAATTCGCATGGCCTTCCATATAATACTTAAAAGGGTGTCATGCCTCACGTGGTAATTATTATTCTACGTAAACTCTGCTATGGGTAAATGCTGCTCCCAATGTCCACTAACATATGTGATGCAAGCTCTTAGCAAATCTTCCAAAACCATGTTCACCGTTCCAATCCGACTATCGGTCTGTGGGTAGTAAGCGGTGCTAAGATTCAATGTCATTCCTAAAGCTAACTGTAAACTCCTCCAAAATTTGCTAGTAAATAAAAGGTCCCTATCACTAAAAATGCTAATAGAAACTCCATGTAGTCATACCACTTCATTATTACAAATTTGCGCACTGCATGCCGCGGTCCTATTGCCCATAACTAGAATAAAGTGGGCACTTTTAGTCAGTCTAACCAAATACTCTCATTGCCCATTTGACTCCTAGGAAACCGATTTATAAAGTCCATTGGTACATGCTTCCCTTTCTAAGTTGGTACTTCAAGCTATAATAGCAGTCCTCCAGGTTTCTCTTGTTCTGCCTTTATCTTTTGGAACATCAAAACACCTAGATATAAATTTGACTATCTTTTTCTTCATCCCCAACCAACAGAAAATCCACTTCATATCTCTAAACATTTTATCTCCACTAAGGTGAATGGTCGTCCAAGAATGGTGACACTCAGCTGACTTCCTCTAAAAGGTTCTCCACTATAGGAACATGAAGGCGTCCATCTCTTCTCAAACATTATCTTTCATCAATTTCACACCTATTGCCATGTGGGAAATGTTCATCTCTACTCAACTTTCCCAACATATCTACTATGTCACATCCTTCTTCTGCTATTGCCTAATCCATCAATGTTGGCCTAACTTTCATTGCTGCTAAATAGCCTAGAGTGGGTTCTGATGTCAGTTGGAAATTGAAATTCAAGAGGAATTGCATCCACTCGTATATAGCACCTCGAGTAGCATGCCTCCAGCTGAGGGCATTGGCGATAACATTTCCTTTTCTGAGGGTGTACTATATCTCAAAATCATATAATGCTATGAACTCTTTCCTCCTCCGCTGCCTATGATTCAAGTATTTTAGGAAAACAAATGTTTAAGGGATTTATGATCGGTGAATAATTCAAATCTCTCTTCCATAACATAGTGCCTTCACACCTTCAAAGCAAAGACAATAGTTGCTAACTCCAAGTCGTGAGTTGGGTACCTTTTCTTAGGGTCTTTTAACTGCCTCCTTGCTTGGGCTATCACTATACATTCTTGCATAAGAATAGCTCCTAATCATCTACCATATGCACCAGTGTAAACAGTGAAAGGCTTCACCCTATCGAAAATGGTAAGTACCAGTGCAATAGTCAATAGCTCTTTCAGATTCTCGAATGCTTTCGTGCATTTCTCATCACATGCAAAAACTAGATTTTTATTAATAGCGAGTTAGTGGGATCGATATCTTAGCAAAGTCCTTGATGAACTTTCAATAGTAACCCGCCAGCCCATGAAAACTCTTAACTTCCAAGGCGTTCTTGGGAATCTTCCAATCTTGAATAGCTTCCACATTTACCGGGTCCAAAGACAATCCCTTCTCAGAAGCAATATGACCAAGAAATCTTACCTCCTTCTTCCAAAAATGACACTTTGAGAATTTGTCTTTTAGTTGATGCCTTCTCAAAGTCCCTAGTACCTCCCTTTAGTGATTTTCATGCTCAACCTCACTTTTGAGAACACTAGAATGTCAACCACAAAAACTACGATGAACTCATTCAGCTGCCTCTAAAGACTCTACTCATCAAATCTATAAAGTATGCGGGTGCATTCTTCGACCCAAAAGGCTTCCCATTCAAACATTCCAACCAGAGTGCGAAAAGTGGTCTTTTGTTTGTTGTCCTCGGCTATCCTCAATTGATGGAATCCAGTGGCTAAGTCTGGTTAGGGAAAGATTTTAGCTCCAACAAGTTGATCGAACAAATCATTTATTCTAGGTAAAGGATACATATTCTTCTTAGTAACTTGTTGAGTTCTCTATAGTTAATGCATACACTTAAAGATCCATCCACCTTATTGGAGAAGACAATAGGTGCCCCCCATTTTGAAGTACTACGTCGAATAAATCCCTTCTGCAATAGCTTCTAAATGTGCTTATCCAATTCTCGCCTTTCGTTGGGAGCCATATGTCTTAATGGTAGAGCGATAGGTCTAGCATCCTTTTCTAAATTGATTTTGAACTCTATCACCCTACGAGGCAAGGGAACCCGATACTTCTTCGAAAACATTAGGAGCTTCTTGAACTACGGGCACAAATGAGAGCTCATCTTGTGATAGGATCAACGAATATAAATAGCTTAGTTTGATTGAGTTTTGAGGTATACAATGAACATCTATATCTCGCCCCTTATAACTTCTTAACCATATAATCCTCCTATCACAATCTAAGACATCCCCATAGTAAGATAACTAATTCATCCCTAGGATAAGTACATTGCCCTCAAAACTAAGAGCATGCGCATTACATGTACTAGGTATTTACAAATCAAAAAAGGTGTGTCAACCCTACTATAGGATTTGGCAAGACTGTTAGGTTGGAGACAACTTGGGTTGTTAAATTCAAGAATTAGCTACATTTTCAGCTATGAATGAAATGCTCTCGAGTCAAATAAGGTACAAATAGTATTCTTGAAAATAATAGTTGTACCTTCCAAAGTAGCTTTTCCTTGGCCTCTAGGAGGAGGTCTACTCGAGATAGATACGACTTTGATGGCAAAAGTTGGCCCGCCTTTTCCTTATTTTGCTAGTTTCACGCATCGATTTTTGAAGTTTCCCTCCTCATGGTAGTGAAAGAAACTCCCTTTGAACTTCTCTCTTATAAAGCTCACTTTGCAGTCCTTAGCAATATGTCCCTTCTTTTGAAATCTACAACATATCACATTTCCCTTCTTGATCATCTCCTTGGCTTTCTTATTTGCTCAAAATCCTCATTTCTTAGCTCCACCTTGATTTTTTGACGGTCCTACCTTCTCCTTAATACCAACAGTCGGCAGTAGGGCCATTTCAGTTATCATATTATAAGTGGCAACTACAGGTACTTGGGTCAAAAGCAGCTATCTAAGTGGAGAGTTTAGGTCTTTAATGAAATTCATAGCCTTCTACGTGGACGTGCCGATCAAACTCAATCCAAACTTAATCAATTCCATGAACTTACTGATATACTCCTTTAATATGGAGTATCCCTGCCTAATTTGTATAAACTTCTCCATTTGCAAACTTACTTCAGCTCTGGACATGAATCGCGACTCAAAGCGAGTTCTGAATTCAGCCTAAGTGATTCCCACCTTAGCATTCTTCTCAGCCACCATAGTCCACCAATCTAGCACATCCTCTTTTAGATACCAAGCTCCCAAAATATATATTCATGGTCTGTAATCCAAGCCTTTATCTCCATAAAACCTTAAGCTTTTGCATATACCCGTCATCCCATATTCTGGAAGTATTTACACAATTCGAGGAAGTCTAGTGAGCGAGATGTTGCTTCAAAGGCAGAGCAGTGGGTGCCGCTGATGCCACTGGTGCAACTTGTTGAGGAATGGTAACTTGCTCAACATACCTCAGGTATTGCTTAAATCATTCTTGCATCCCCTAATTGTGGGTATTTCTTGGGTGGAGGGATTAAGCCTCAGAGGAATCGTTCTCAACCATAATCAACTATCTGTAGGTTAGAGCTTTTAGTTACAATTTTCTAAGATAGTATTATTTTCTGAAATAAAAGATTTGTCTAGTGTGTTTGCGTATGTTCATAAAAGCGTGTGTGAATATATGGTAGGGTTTCAAAAATACTTTAAATAATAACAAATACGCAATCTTACCTATGCCTACTCCCGTTAATCGGGTAACCTAATTTCTAATACCAAATGTAACAACCCACCTCAAAATGGGCCTAATTTTTCTATCAATACAAGTCCATCGAACCTTAGGTCCATTCAAAAGCTGGTTATTGGTTGGTAAAATTGGTACAATGAACAATATATAGAGCTATCTATCTATGCTATTAGAACCTCAGAGCGGAAGGGATAAAATATAATACAGAAATAAGTAGCCATTTCATAAAACTTCAAATCTTAGAAATACAGCATATCAACCCAAATATCCAAAATACAGTATCCCAAAATAACATCGACATGTTTGAAAGTGGGTACATCAAAATATATCAGAAACATAAATAGATGGTTAAATCACCACAAGTCTTCGCCGTCGCCTTCATCTTTTCCATTGGCATTGTTTCCCCTAACTTATATATTGTAATGAAGAGGGGGTCAGAACAACGATGTTCGGTGAAAGAAATTGTAAGTCTTACCATAATAATACTTGAGCAGTATCATTTAGAAAAGTAATATGTCTTACGCATCATATACTATACTCTACTAAGAATACCTCCAACTATAAGCTTGAAGGCTCTTCTAGTCCAACCCCATAACGTACCTTCAATGGTAAGCCAAAGGCCCTTTCGAGCCTAACGCAACTATCATCGGTCATGTCTTAACAACGTGAGAGAGTACCTAAGACACTTGCTACCTTTTTAAAAGGAATTGGGAAGACTTTGATGATTTAATACCAATAGCCTAGGCAGATCCCCGTCATTTGATACCTAAACCTAAGACAAACCCCTCTTTGGTAATCCCTAACTGACATTTCATGAAATCTCAATACTTCTTTATAGGAAGAGGCAGACCCTACAATAGCCACTTAATACCTCAATCTTGAAGTGGACCCCTCCAAGATTCCATACTATCGTACCTAAAAGATAATCTCGACTATTCTACACTTCTTAAGTGGGAAGGAGACGGATTCTACGACAACCAATTAATACCCTAAACCCAAAAGCAGATCCTACGTCTTATGATCCGTAACCCAAACTACGACGTCTCACATTAGTCCAACTATTCGTAAGTACTGGTAGCCAGATCAGCTGGGTAGACTTACCCTACAGAATTAGGACTAATCTCGCATCCATCGTGGGCACTTATTATAGGCGATGTCTTACATCAATCTTAAAGTCAAACTGCTAGTAGCCAGATTAGCTGGGTGATTGCTGCATGCTTTTGACTGACTTCACATACCCATAACTTAGTCATATTTCTACTCGTTTAATATACTACCATATATATACCTCATCACATTTAGGCCATATAAGGAAAAATTCTTATTCTGCCTTTAATTATAGATAAAATTCCATAATTATCCTTAACTTCCTTCCCTAAGGGTTTAAAGTTATTTACTAACCTATTTATACTACGCGATATACATTATATGTTATCAATATAATTATATGCTAATATTTTTATACATACGTAATTTAGGTCAACTAAATATTCCTAAGCGTGGGAGATTTTCGCTTCTTATACTTATCGTTTAAAATGTCAAAATTTCCAAATTTATATTTCTAACTCCATACAATAACTTACAAAATTGCTAATATCTTTAACCAAACAATAGACTTGCATTAATAAAATAGAATCAAATAACAAACTTATTTTATATTAATATATAGTAGAATCAGTGAAACTTATGATTTAAACCCTTTATATTTTATTTAACTTTTACATATACAATGAAAAAGGGATTCATATTTAAATTACGAAAATAGATAGTGCAAACTACGAATATGAGAATTCATACTTTACATGTCATTTCTTAACTTATTTTCCTTTTATGACCCTTTTGCACAACAACAAAGAAAAGTTGGAAGTGAAATAGAATAAAAAAATTCAAATTGCAATAGAAAAACAAATTATACTATTTTAATATATAAAACAATTGAGATTCCAATGAACCTAAGAATTGACATTTTATTTGGGGGGAAATTTTAGGTTTCTATTTTATGGTTTATGCACACAAAATTCTCCAAGGAATAAAAAAATACAAACTTCTACTATAAAAATACTAAAAATGTGAAAAACTAAGATTCAATTCATAAATATATCCAGTTTCCCTTTGGATTAGATTCACGCCTTTTCCTAACTGCTCATTTAGACTTCCTCTCTTTGAAATGTTTAATAATTCAATTGTATATAAATTAGATTCAGAATTAAGAGACTAAGGAAGAATAAAAATAGAAAAACATATATCTTTATAAATCCATACCCTTTTCCCCTTGGACTTGAACTCTTGAGTTTAATCAAGAAAGGAGACTAATGGAGTTTCGCTAGAGTTTCTAATATTTTTATGAATAAAAGTGAGGGGGCAAACCTCTTAGTTATAGTGGTTGGAACGCGTCAGGACTGTATGATTAAAGTCAGTCTAAAATAATAAATTCAGGTCGTTCATGCCTAATAAAACCCTAGCCGTAATACACCCACCGATCGATCCCTCCTCCCTAGGCGGTCGACTGGTCCAATTATTTTGGCGAGAATTTATTGCCCCTTTAATTCGTATATTTATTTCCCCTTTCCTTTATATCGTTAACGTTTTTATAATGTTAAATTATTTATTATCATTTTAATTTTCATGTTATCATTATTTAAATTCAAAACTTGAATTCGTTCGAATTATTTTAAATTCGAAACTTTAAACGTAAATAACTTTTTTGTTTAAAGTCTGATCGCAAAAATTTATATACGAAATTGATTAGAAAAGCTCCACAAATGCAATGGTGTAACTCTCATGATCAAATTCCAATTACAAAATTTTCATTTTTGGCCTTATTATTAATTAATTTCTTATTAATTTTTATGAGGTGTTATAGTGTACACCTATGTAAATTTTATATGATTTGAGATATGTACCAGTGTCAGTCCAAAGGAATATTAACGTGTGTACCCTATATAGTTTCATTCTCCTTAATATCTGACAATATTACTTAGTAATACTCTTGGATAATATGTGTATAGAGGTAGTATGTTTCGCCTAGGTTATTGCACGATCAATATTATGACAATTTTCACAAAATAAAGTCATGTTATTCTTAACATTTGTAATCACCCCTGGCTCGGTTATAAATTTGTGCAATTATATTTACATTATGGCGCTATTCAAGGCTATATACAGCCTTTTGGTTGAATGAGCCAACACTATTCGTTTAGAACATTTCCTTATCAAAGCTCCTTAATTATGGTTGAACATGGATTTAGGATTGACACGCTATATTCAGTATCACTTATGAAGGTTCCTATTTTCCATAAATATTTCTCTAGTATTTCCTAAATATATGAGAATACACTTAACTGCAATATAATGATTATATCAGATTTGATATTCGCCCCATGCATTAAATACATAAGAAAAATACGATATTGTAAAACCATAACATCTATGATAATTCATGTTGTTGATGCATATATACTCCATATTAAACATTTTAATATTGTATCAATGTATATCGTTCGGGACAATCCCAACAACCTTTTGTACTAGTCAGATTGGGTGATAATTCTGTGAGTAGAATTTGAATTAACTTAAATATGTTGACTAACAAATCTATTATGCTAATTTTCAAATTTTGAAATTTACAACGTTATTCTCATCAATGTTGCATGCTGTATTCCAACTGCTTCAGTCTTCCTTTGGATACAACAATCAAAATTGTATTTTGATAATGTACTTGGAATCTATTTTGAATTTGAACATCATGCCATATTTTATAGTCTACACTTATTATGAATTATTGGCAACTAAGAAAATTGTTACCACTGCCAATTTCTTTCTTGGCATTGACATGAAACTCATATACTTTTTCAATGTGCAAGAATTCTTATTAGAAATTCTAATCACTTGTGTCCATTTTAAGCTTGGTTAATTTTATCTCATCTTATGTAATATATTCTTATGTTAGAGTCTTTAGATCGTATCTAAGTCCATTGTACTACCACTAATATTTAAAAGAAACTCCTTAAGGTGGTGCTTTCTTAATAAACAATTGTTTCTCGGTATAATGGAATAAAAAACATTTATGAACTTCCTCTATACTTGCTAAAATTGATTTGTGTAGAGCTTACAAAACTTATGTTCATAACATAAGTCAGCCAATCACACATCCTAAACTACTTAAGGCCAGAGTCTTTATCAATCCATATCGTATATGATTTTGTAAACTATTCTTTAGACAAAATTAAATTTAACATATGTATTTACTCCTAAGTACATATTCTTACAGATAGACATTAGCTCTTCACTCATAATCAATCGCTCTTTTTCCAACAAAATATGATTACTCCTTATCGTTACATCATTTTAAATCATAGGGAGGAGTGACTTTCAAGATTGAATCCTACTTATGTTTTAGGTACTTTTGGAACTCTTTCTGATATACTTACTTGTTCAATCGAATTGAATTATTTTATTTTTTTCACATTTTATTTTCTACTCTCGTTTTATATTCTATGAATTTATCATACATAAACTGATTGTAATTATTGGATACACAATGTTATGTTAGTGATAGTTCAGCGGTGAATTTAATGAAATAAGTGGGTCAGTTTGATATCATTAGACCTCGGATTGTGTGTGTGTATTAATTCGAGGAGTTCATTAACTCTTTTGTTACTTCCACTGAATGGGTGCCTAGTCCTTAATTTTGAGAAATAATTCACGAGTACCATACGATTCAAAATAATATTATTGAATTATTCTAAAAAATATGGCTTAGCACATAGTTCCACCACATACAATATTAGATACTTCTATATTTGTAGCTAATGCATCACTTTTCTTATGAAAACCATATCAGAAAGGTTAAATGTATTCAATTCATTTTCTAATAAGTCTCATATTATATTTTTATATTCTCAAAACCCTAAGAGACGTATAGAAAGATTCAGTTACACATTGACTCCAATCTCCAAGAATTGGTTTTTTTGATGTCTGTCTCTGGCATTCATCCTCGTTTCGCCTATATTCGGGCATTAATTGTAGATATATCATTGACAAAATTTACCTATCATCGATGAAACGCATCTCATCGGGTCGTATACAAAGTTGCTCGTGCAAAAAGATATAGTTCTACACTGGTTCTTATATCTGGGATTTGGTGTCTTAAATGCCTAACGTCAAGCATCAATCCTTGGCCTTGCCTATCTCTCGACATTGGTCAAAGATTAGATGTGTAAGTAAATTGTCCAATTGTAGCATGATTATATTCTAATGACTCGATCAAGGATTGAAGGAGTTCATTGGTACCTATCTTCGGGTATCTAGATATCCTGTTTTTCAAAATAGAGTGTTTGATTTTGCCACTGATCATGCAACACAAAATCAGATTCTATGAATATTGTTCCATTGATTTAAAAAGCCACCTTTATTTACGAATGAAAGGATGGCAATCTCTGCCTTATTACATCAAAATCCAACCAATAGGATGTTTTATTTGCGAAAATTCAAGTGAAATAGCATCGCAAGTGTTCATTATTCCATGCCCATAGAATTAGGATCCCATCAATAGTCAATAGCTTGAAAGTTTTATCTCCAAGCTTCTGTGCAATCACATTGGGACCTTCCTAGTTAGGACCAAGTGCCCTCATATGAAGAAAGACCCCTTTCAAAATGAGGTTGCCTATCTTAATGGTATGGTTTTTGACGTAGGCGTTGATTTGCTTCGCCACTCTTATCCAATGAGCAGCTACCCTCAGATCAACCTCTTTTTGTTTTTCTTTAGCCAAGTCATGGGACTCAAGCAAAAGTTTCTTGTATATCTTAGAACCAAAGTGTAACCTTTTATGATAATGGACTTTAGGTTTGGGGTTATCATGGTCTCAGCTCTGTAAGCCAATGTGAATGGACTATATCTAGTCACAGACTTTTGGGCTACTTATAATCCTACAATGAGTGGTAGCTCATCAACCCAAATTCTCTTTGCTCTTATCAGTCTCTTCTTGATGATGGATTTGATGATCTTGTTCACACCTTCATATATTCATTCTCTTATGGGTATGCTACTATTGATAAACTCATTTCAATTCGGTTCCGGGCACATAATTCTTTGAACTCGACATTCTCGAATTGAGTTCCGTTATAGGTGATGATATTATGTGGAACTACATGTCTACACAAAATGTTCTTCACTATAAAGTTGGTAACTTTATTAGAAGTAATCATTGTTAGTGGTTCTGCTTCAGCCCATTACGTGAAGTAATCCACAGCTACTGTAGCATTTATCGCTCTGCCTCTCAACATCGGTAGCACAGCGATGATGTCAATTCCTTACACCGCAAATGACCCTAGGCTAACCATTTGCATAGGCTCAGTGAATAGGGCTCTCGGTATCTTCATAAACCTATGGCACTTATCACATCTTCTAGAATGGTCGAGCTCATCTAGGTTGGCTGTCAGCCAAAAGTATCTGTAGCAAAGATCCTTCTTTGCTAATGTCTGATCCTCAATGTGGTCACTATAGATACCTTATGCATACCTATAAAAAAATCTTAGCTTCTCCATTAGTGGCACAACTCTACAAGGGCATTGAGAATACTCCAATATATAACACTCCTTGTTGAATGAATCGAGGTATTTTACAAAGGAATTTTGCCGTTCAGCTCTTCCATTTGAAAGAGTCTCTTTAGCTAATATTCCTTAATCAACGTCATCCACAACTCCTTCTCTTCATTAAGATCGATGATCCAATCAACATCTATCTCGTATGTGTTGGGAGTTGTCAAAGTCTCAACTGGAACAATTCTCAAAAGTTGTGCATCCCCAGAACTATCTAATTTAGCCAATGAATCGGCATGTGCATTTTCATCTTAGGGGATAAGAGTTATGGCATAATGTTCTATATCACCCAGTAGTTCCAACACCTTCGTTGGGTAAGGGGCAATCCTTTCTCTTTAGCTTGAAATTCCATTTCCACCTAATAGACCAATAACTGAGAGTCATTGAATATTTGCAATATCTTGACCTTTGGTTCTTTTGCTATCTTGTGTCCCAGAATTAACGCTTCACATTCAGCTTCATTATTTGTCATTTGGGAACTCTACCTTTAAGGTGTAACAGATCCTCCTCCTTCCCTCTAGAATCACTAGAACTACTCCTGTCCTAAAATTACAATAATTGGAGGCTCCGTCTATATAACTTCCACTGAGAAAGCTAAACTCATTGTTCTTCTTTTCATTATCTCGGATGGTGAATTCTATAATGAAATTCACTAACGCCTATTCTTGAATCGCCTTCCTAGGATGATACGTTATATCATACTAGATCAACTCGTTATTTCACTTTATCAGTCTTCCTAAATCTTGAATCAATGCAGCACTACCTCAGTAGAGGGTCATTTACCACTTTTATCGGATGAGCCTGAAAGTATGGCCTCAATTTTATCGCAGCTATCAAAAAATAGTATACTGCTTTCTCTAGCTTCGGATAATTCATTTCTGCTCTATTAAACCATTTGCTGATATAGTAAATGGGCATTTCGATTCTTCTCTCTTCTTGCACCAAGGTTGCATTCAGTGCATGACTAGATACTACTAGGTAAATGAAAAAAAATTCTTCTTCCAAAGGCTGTGATAGCACTGGTGGTCTCTCCATATAATCTGATAGATTATGGAAAGCATCCTGACATTCCTTCCTCCGAATGAACGTTCCATTCCGTTTCTTGAGGGAGTCAAAGAATAGTATGCGTTTGTTCATTGCTTTTAAATAAATCGACTCGGTGTAGTGACTTTACCATTCAAGCTATGCATCTCTATCCTTTTCTTTGGAGTAGTAACCTATTTCAGTGCTTTAATTTATTCTGGATTAGCTTTTTTTACAGTGAAACCCGAATACTATCTAATGCAACTTCGAAAGAACACTTCAGTAGGTTAGGCTTCATGCCATACTTCTAAAGTACATCGAACATCTCTAAGAGGTTTCCAATGTGACTCATCGATCATTGTAACTACACAATCACGTCATCTACATAGACCTCCATAGTCCATCCGATTTGATCTTTGAATATCATGTTCACCAATCGTTGGTAAGTAACTCTAATATTCTTCAGACTGAATGGCAGACTTAATAAGATTACGGCCTTAAATCTACGATGAAATTGATGTGCTTCTAATCTAGGACATGCATTATAATTTGATTATAGTTGAAGTACGCACCCATAAAGGATAGTAGTTCATGTCCAACCATCCCATCTACAAGTTGATCAATCTACAACAAAGGGAAGCGGTCCTCCGAGCATGTTTTATTCAAGTCAGAATAATCAACGTATGCCCACCACTTTCCATTCACCTTTTGACCAACATAGGATTCGATGCCCATTGCAGGATAATGCATCGCGGATGAGGCCGTTTGCCTTTAACTTATCCACTTCTTCATTCAATGCAACAGATCGCTCGAGTTTAATGTCGTCCCTCTTTTGCTTCATAGGGGGCATCTTTGGTCCATATTCAATATGTGGCGCGCTATATTTGGTGAAATTCCACAGATATCAGAATGCATCTACGCAAATGCATCCATGTTTTTCCAGACAAACCCAACTAACTCCTTTATCATCGGTAGGCTGACTTGAGATCCGGTCTTGAGGACCTTCAAGGGATCACCATCGTCGATTAGAATGTCAACCGTCAGCTCGGCTAGGGCTACCCATGCTCCTCTAACTCTTTTTGTAGGTCTATAAAATTTGCTCTTGGACCTTATCTAGGGCTTATGCAGTAGTTTCTATACATCAAAAAACTAAATGTAGAGAGACTTCTCTACATCCTTCCTTCTCATGTCGCTTTTCCTATCTGAGCTCAACAACATAACGATCTCGACTTGTACTTTGGTCCCTTGGATCGCCCTTACTCCATTTGCAGTTGGAAATTTTATCATCGGACATCATGGTACAATTTCAATACAAAAACTTTCAAGAGTCGTTCAGTCTATAAAAACATTGTAAGTTGTAAAACCATCCACCATAACAAATGTCTGCACCTACACAACCTTATGGTCGCCTTGTCCTAAGTCAACCAGCAAACCTACGCACTCCATTGGTTCCTAAGTCCCCTCATTTTGAATATGGGATTTACAAGGCTTTGGATCCTTCTCATCAAGGCATATCTTGTTAAATGTCTGTTTGAGCAAGATATTCATTGAGCTCCCACGGTCAATAAGGACTCGATGCACTATAACTGGCGCTATCACGGCAATTATCACCATCAAATCAAGCGTCGGCACTTCGATCCCATCAGAATCTCAAGTTTTGAACACAATAATCATCATTTATTATCCTTACCTGCTTTGCTATAGCCACATTATCTATGGAAAATACAGATTTTAAGGCATATGTCTTAACGAGCTGCCATAACGCTTCATTTCATTTCAGATTTTTCTCGGCTGGATGTAAGCCCCTAAATATAGCGTTAATCACAATTTCTCTCATTATTATCTTGGTTCCTCTCCACCGAACCCAGTCTGATTCCTTTGGGCATGCTGCCTTTGGGGTTTATTATTCGTCTTCCCACCAGTTTGTGGGTTCCTGAGATTCTATTGTAGTTTCTTCTTATGAATTAAATCTTTAAGATGCCTGCACTTATTCGTATTATGTTCATGGTTCTCATGGAAACAACAATATTTCCTCAAAGGTCTCTCTTCTTTTGTTGCCTCTCTCGAAAGCGGCTTAATCTAGCGCTTGGTACCTTGTGTAGAAAGGTATATAATTTCAACCGTATCATTCAAGAAAGTATAATCTCCTGGTCTGGTGTACCTAATGCGCTTCTTGGTGACTTGCTTCCTTCACCATCGCCTTGGTCTTTTCTCTTTGCATTATCGTTACCATTTCCAACATTTATGCAACATTTACAACACAATCACCAATTTGTCTGATAGAAATATTACTCTATATCACAGTACTCAGCCTTTGTTGACCGGTAATATCTAAATCGTCAGCAAAATCCGCCTCTTTCAATTGGAGAAATTAGGATGCCTTTCGATAGAACTCTTCTGTGGTAGATGACTTCTTTCTCTTGAGTCACCTACCGAAATCCACCCTCGGGTGAACCTTATTGATTATCATCATCAATGCAATCTCCTCTCTAGGGTTGCACACTTCAATAACTGCAGCATTGAACCTTTCAAAAAGTTTTAGAGTCTCTTCGAAACTCCGATGAACATTCGACAATGACATTGCATCCTTCGGCCCTACCGTGTGAACCTAGAATTATTCTACAAACTTCTTAACCAACTAGTCAAAAGATGATATGGTCTTCTGCGTGAGTCGAATGAACCACATTGTCGCAACTCGATCTACAATTATTGGAAAACATCAACATCTAACAACGTCTGTCTATAGGATTGTTGTCCATATGACACCCATACTTCAACAGATGTTGTCTTGGGTCAATCATCCTGTCATATAATGACATGGTTGTCATCACGAACTTCTTTGGATACTTAGCTTTCGGGATGTTTTTTGGTAAATGGAGCCTGACTCAGCGATGGACCTCACTCATCATATTCTATGTTATTTTCATTCAACAACCTCTTAACCATATCAGCAGTATACTCCTTACTGCTTTGGACAGCTGGATGGTGATCGTTAGGAACATCCTTGAGTGTTTGACTTTGCAAACAAACTCGGTTCGTTGCATGATGTCTATGTTCCTCTATCTCTAAGGAAACCATTCGTCCCGACCCTCTTTGTCGACACCTTGTTGGTTCAGTAGCATTCGTCTAAAACCACCATTCTAAGCACCAGTAGCTCTTCATCAGCGTCAATGTCATGCAACTCTGATTCACTATTAGAATTTTTTTACAAATCTAGTGCCACCCTAGACCTTTTGGAACCGACATTACTAACAACTCAGTATCTTGATTTCTCTGTGTACTAACTTAATTGGCATTTTCTTGATTTGCTCCACTTTTGCAATCAGCTTCCTTGATGTCTTGGCATCCTTTCTCTTCATTTTTTGCTTGTTATCTTTCGATTTTGGTATAATGAAGAAGAGTTCTCTTCCTTAGAATCTGAAGACGATGGATCCTTTGATTTCTTCTTCTATGCCTTTAAGGTAGTTGTAACATTATAACAAAAAATTTCTCTATCCTTTCCATGATAGATTCTAACTCTCCAACTTCATTTTGTTTATCTCAACCATCAATCTATCCAACTAAGCCTTTGTCACCATCTCCTTCTAAGATAAAGGTTCTAGCAAAGCATCAAGGGTTTCAATTGTTTATTCTTCATGTTACGAGCCTTTACGATCTCCTTCGCCAACAACTCCAGACTTAGATGCAGCCTTCCTTGGAGCCATCCCTTATAAGATATTCCATAAAAGCTTTAGATATTCCTTTTAGATTCTTCAAACACAAAGCTGAAATGTAAACCTACACTTGAGAATCTTTCTTTCCAGTGAAAGCACCAAAAATGTTGCTCCAAAATTAACAAAACACCCTAGATAAAAAAAATGAGATAAAATCAATAAAAAATGAAACGAAAATAAGGAACATATGAAATTTTTACAATGGTTCGGAGTTGAATCGGTTGTCTATGTCAACTATTAGTTTATTTCAGAGAATCCTTACAATTACAATCACTTTTGAAACAATACGTACAGTTCTAACATTAATTAATAGAAAAAATGGAAGAACTTTTATGTAAGGATCAATGAGATGGAAAATTTCTTACTTCATTACTCAAGGATGGGTAATTATCCATCCCTTAAAGTCGCTAGCTCGCAGAAGAGCAAGTAAGAAGTCAGATACACGCTTTTAGGCATGGATAACGAGTAAAATTCATAAGTTAAAACAACTCGGTACCGATATGATTTCTCTCGGTACCAACATGATTTGTCATCTTGCATCTTCAACTTTTCTACATGCTTGTTCAAATCTTCGAGCTTTGAATTTTTGTTAGCAAAATTGCACCTCCAAATCATGTTGCTACTAACATAATTTTTCCTATATGAATTTTCATTTTATCCATCAAAGTGCATGAAAACTTCATTTATAGTTCAAAATAGGCTCCATTTCATAAAACAACTCAGTACCGACGTGATTGATCATGTTGGTACCGACATGATTTGCTTTGTGCAAATCTTCACCAAACTCTTATACTTCATTATTTTCATCATTCTTGACATCTCTACAGCGTACCAAATCATTACTTCATCATCTTAAAGTCCAAATTCATCGAGATATCGCTTGGTTTGAATGCCGAATAACAGTGCATAACCACTTGATGCCCCCAACAGCCATGAATAATACACTATCCCATATTTGGAGAGCGTTGCATATTTTAGTCTCTATGGATGTATCAATATCTTATCTTGAAACGGCTTGACTATAAATTTTAAAATGATATGCTAATTTTATATGATAAATTTCTCATGATTGCAACACATTGTAATTATTACTACCACAAAGGATTTTCTATTTAATACACTTTAAATTAATTACTTAATTAATTATATCATAGTATAACAAGTATATAATATTTTTTTTTAATTTTGAACAAGATTAGTTGTCAATTTAGACATATGTAACAAATTATATTACTTCTCATAAGGCATATCCATAACTCTATGATTCACAACTCAAATGAAGGTCTAAATGTTTGAAAATAATAGTAAAATCATTTACAGCAACGACAATTAGATTAGAGTGGCAAAATACACGTGTCAAAACCAAATTAAATTTCACTGAGAAATTGAAGAGGGCTTCAGAGTAAGGAAGCTCTATTCGGTATAGTATAATATAGATAGTGTTAATTTCAGAACTAAATCATACCTCATTACCATTCTTAGCAGTAGTAGACGTAATACAACATTGTTCTCTGCCCCTCGTAAAAATCTTATCGAGAAACATTAAAGGATGATAATAACCAAATCCATATTTGCATTCTCCATATGAAATGAAAACTCTCTCAAATTCATGACTAACAAGGTCGCCTTAATGATCTACGGTACAACCAGAATTACAAATAACCACAATTTCATAGAAAGATTTCAAATAATGATATGAAAGCAAATTGTTTCCATATATTTCTTCAAAAGCCAGTCTTTCTCATGCATACGCAAATAGTAATTTAAAACTTTATTGTATCCAGTCTGAAGTAAATAAACTATATCTTCCGTTTTCATTGGAGAATTCGATCAAATAAAACTTATAACCAACTTCTTAACTAATTTTCTAGAAATAGGTGCATGGTTAACATCTACATTACCGATTCTAGAAGAATGATTAGGTTGCATAGTTGTAATGATGAAAAGATCCAAGAGCTTAAAGTTACGAGAAGCATGAACACGAAATGTGTAGCATTCCCATAAGCAAGTAGCTGTAACATGCTCCCTATCATTCTTAACACCATTAACTTTATATCTATTTTTAATATAATATATATTATAAATCAAAACTCTTCGCCATAAGGAAATCTTTGCTAACACAAGTAAGCATTAGATTGCTAGAATAATTATTTAATGAGCATCTCAAATATGAACTAGAATCAATCAAAGAACTAACCGGTGAAGAACTAGATGAAGCACATTAGTGCAAAAACCACTAAATGAATAACTACAAGAACAAATACCGACCGAACTGCTTTTAGACTTCTTTGAAATAACTAAAACAAGTAGAAAATTATTAGGACTATAAGCAACAAGCAACAATATACTATGCAAATCAAAACTGGTTTCAGTTACACTTTTCCTATTATCTCATTCAAACTAATTCAATAAAACCAAGTGTTAATTCAGGTCAATGGTCGCATGTATCATTTCTCAATCTCAACACATAACCACTCAAACCAAGCTGCTTACTCTAAGTATCATTATCCAACATAAAAACAACAAGAACATCAACGGTAACATACCTACACAAAAATGTATATAATTTTTATATAAAAGAAAAGCAACATGCCCAAAAAAATTAAAAATTAAAAATACTAATTTTTCAAATATTTATTAAGCAAATATTTGTTATGCCAAGACTGGACTGGATAATATTCGACTGAAAAGTATTTTCCATCTCATTCCCGTGACATTATTCTCTACAATTCCAAAAATTCACATACAAAAATCATTACATAACATAATATTATAGCTATAATAATTACTTCGACTAACAAATCTTTGTCATCTCATTCCTTTGGTATCATTCTCTACAACGCCAAAAATTTACAAGCATAAAATCATTTCAAAAATCATTACATGACATAACATAATATAGCTATAATAATTACATCAACGACAAAAATAACAATATTCAATTCAACATGTGTTATAACCACAACAACAAAAAATAATTACAAATAAATCCAATTAACCTTAAACTCATTCTTCAACAAAAATTGGATACGCTAAATTAGAATTCTTGGTATGATATAATTCTTAACTAAAAATAGAGAAAAAATCAACTCATCCAAAGCAAAAAAATAAAAAGGTAAACAAATAACCTAAAATTTAATATAAAACATTTATTTTAAGTTCAATTCAACAAAAACCGCAAATAGAAGAATAAGCTGACAAATGTGAAAACAGACACAAAGATTAATCGTGTAACAACCCTGTATTTTACAATTATTTTTAAATTGAATTTTCGTATTTAAAACTTTATTTTATTTATTAAAATGAATAATATTGTTATTTTAAATATAAATTTTATTTTGTTGTGAATTAGAATTTCAAGCATGACTAAATAGAATATCTTCCAGAAATGTGCATTTTGGTCAATATGGTCAAACTTTGACTTTTGAATTTAAAATTTAAAAGCTTGAAAATTTGAATTTTATCTTTTATTATGAAAATAGATTTAATTTTAAGAACACTGCTTTTTGTTTCATTTAAATCTGATTTATAATGTGAAAGTTATGCCCTTTTAACTACTGTGTGTAATTTGCTGTATTTAACAAAATGGTTTATTTTAAATTATATAAATAATATTTTATTTGGTCATGTAATGTTCTAAATTATATTTATATGGGTAAAATAACATGTTATGAATATATTTTGGTTTTAAACATTTTTTTAAAAAGTATTTTTGACATTTCAAATGTCAGTTGTATTCTGTTTATAATTTTAATTCCTAGCTTCAATTAATTAAAGAAATTCTTTATTTCTTTTTCTATTTTCTTAAGATCTTATTTTATTATCATCCCCACTTTATTTTGTTCCTCATTTATTTATTTAATTTCCTTTTTATTTGTTTTAAAGTGAAATATAAATTTTCTAAAAGCTTGTGATGTTTTATTTGTTATTTTCATGTCCTGTTTGCCCTTTTTTAAAACAATTTCTCTAATTATCTTCTATTTTATCTAAATGTAATTATTTATTTCATTTTAGAAATGATAAATGAAGTATTTTATTTCAAAATTTTGCTTTAGAATATTTTTAAAATGAAGTAGATATTTTTCCAAAGCCAGTGATGTTTTAATTGTTATTTTTGAACCCTGTTTGAATTTTTAAGCAATTTCTTTTATTCCTTTTCTATTTTATTTAAATTTTATTATTTATTTTCATTTTATTTCACTTTTTTCGGTTTTTAAAAATATTTTATGAATTATATTTTGTTTTATTTGATTTAAAAGAAAAAGAAATATGAAAGGTTTAAAGAGCTTTAATAACCTAAGTCTTTTCATCTCCAAAGACCCTTTATTTTCCATAACTTTTCATTAACTTTGTTTTGGCTGTACTATCTTTTGTCATAGCCGTGAGTTTCTCACTTCTAATTCACATGAAAAAACTTCTTTTTCATTTTATTTTGACGGCCAAAAGGATTTGGGTAATGGCTACACTTTCTTCTTCCTTTTCTTCTCATTTCTATGTCATTTTGCCTTGTTTTCTATGCTTTTTGGATTTGCCTCTCCTCCATAGCCGCAGCCACCATTCTCTACACCTCTTCCCTGCCATCACCACCACCTATACTTCCAGCCATGACCAAGGCCGAGTCCTCCACGATGACCAAACCCCTCAAAAATGCAACCAAAGGCCTAAAACTATGCTTATATGACCACTACTTGTTCATCTCCTTCAACCACCACCCTAACCATCACCATAGCCGCCGCCACTCCTCTGACCTGACCTCTACACACCCCTTTCCACCACTGACCAGTCATCGTGCACACAGGCCGAGCCATAACCCCAAGGTCGAGCCTTTGTTTTGACCAAAAATCACACGATTTGCCTTAAAACTCTTCACATCCTTATATATAAACTTCTCCACCATATTCCACTACCTAGGCCGTGCATACACATGACCAAACCTGAGCCAAAACTTGTTCAAACCAGAGCCAAACACATCCCTAGGCCGTACCAAATAGTAGAGAAGGCAAGGCAAAAGACTGTGTATTCGTATCTCTTTTTATTTTAAATTGAATGTTGTATTGAACTTTAAATTTATTTGGTTTTGTTTTGGGTTGTAACACAAGATCTATAGCTTGGATCTCGCTCTCCATTCCGTAGTCTTGTCTGTTTGCTTTTGATTCCGTGTGTTATTGGTTTGCAATCTCCATCATTTAGATGTGAGTAAAACTCACACGATGTTTATACTTATACAGTTGTGAAACAACAACTGAATGTGTAGAAAAAATATATATTATGTTATAACTGCCTGTGATTAATCATATATGATGTTAAACCTGTTTATACACCTGTCATATCATCTGTTAATTATTTATATGTCATTACTGTTCATTTATATCTGTTTATCACACTGCAAGTTCCTTGTAGATTAGGTTACTATGGGTTGAAATGATACATACCCGAACGGACTTTAGAATAGGGAAAAATCGTTATGGGATGAAATGATAGGCTTGAACGATTTTTATTTATTTATTTATTTTATTTTAACTTGGGATTGCGGGTTTGAAATGATAGAACTCGGATTTTTCTTTTTAAACTGCGGATTGAAATGATATATATCCGTATTACTTGACCTAGGTTAGAAAACTATATACAAACCCGTGGTTATATTTTATAAAGTATTTTGAATATTTTAAATATTTTTAAAAGTGAAAAATTATGAAATTTGATTTAAATTGGATTTTTAATGTTTAAATAAAGAAATTTTGGCTTTTTCTAGAAGTTAAAAATGTAATTCAAATGAACGGTAAAAGTGGATTTTTGAAATATAACTTAAAGTCTGGAAATTTGGGTTTTTGTTTAAAAAGGGAATTTTAAGTTATATAAGTAAAATGGAAATTTAATTATATTTGGAAAATGGTAAATATGATGATTTGATTAAATTTGAGTTTAAATGAATTAATAAAGTATTATTGATTTTTCTATGTATTAAAATGGTTAAATGAATAAATGCTTAAAAGTGTAATTTTAAAATGAACTTGACCTGAAAATGTGAATTTGGTTTTAATTAAGGGTTTAAGTTAATTAAATAAATTGGAAATTTAGTTTAGTTCGTGAAATGATGATTTGAAAATGTAAATGTTAATAAAGTGTTAAATGTAAAAATGGGAAAGTTTACACTTGAATTTATTAAGTGGATTTGTGAAATTTGATTTAATTATAAAAGGTTTGCTTTATAAAAATCATTAAGTAAAACAGTATTGTAATGAACATCTTTGAATGTTAAAATATGATTTTTTTTGTAATGTTTAAATGGTTTAAATTGAAATGTTTTCAAGTATAACTTACAGCAGCTTTTTCTGAACGTTGTGAAAGGTTGAAATTTTCAATGTTTATGGTTTTAACTTAGTAAATGAACTCATAATGGTTTAAACTTTGGAAATTGAATACTTGATTTGAAAGTATATAAACTTAGATTTTAAATGGTTTAAATGAATTATTTTGATTAAATTATAAGCTATTTAAAAGGTGATTTGGAATGATAATAAATGAATGATATCTTTGAATTTAAAAGGTATTTAAAGTTGAATATTTGGATTTGAACTTATCTGATGATTTGAAATGAAGTTTTGAAAGATATGATATTTTGATATTAAAAATGTTTTGAAATGAAGTTTTGAAAGATATGATATTTTGATATATGTTAAATGTTTTGAAATGAAGTTTTGAAAGATATGATATTTTGATATATTAAATGTTTTGAAATGAAGTTTTGAAAGATATGATATTTTGATATTAAAATGATTTGAAATGTGGTTTTGAAAAGATATGATATTTATATATATTAAAATGATTTGAAAGAAAGTTTTGAAAAGATATGATATTTTAATATAATAAAATGATTTGAAAGGAAGTTTGAAAGGATATGATATTTTAATATATTAAAATGATTTGAAAGGAAATTATGAAAAGATACGATAATTTAATATATTGAAATGGTTAGAAATGACTGGATATTTATTTTGATAAATATTTGAATTTGAAATATATGGTATGTTGATATATAGAAATGGTTTGGAAATGATTTAATCTTTATTTTGATAAAGATTTGGATTGAAATGATATTTTTTTTTTGAAGTATAAAATATTATTTTTAAGTTATAATCACGGGTTATAATAACGATTGGTTGGCAAAGAGACCGGGATCGGATATGGGCATACTCTCTGTCGATACCGAAAACCACTTTGACTAACCGTGTACGCGGTGGAGATTCCAGAATGAAGTAGGACGGTGGCGACGTTCTTGAGGTATATTACGTGGACTCAACTCCCGTGAGTTGGCATAAGATGACAGAAACAGGAGCGGTCTCGGGCCAGTTGAGGTCGCACATCGTAGCGGACGCATTTCTTCGATACCATACTATTACTTGTGATTGTTTGGGCGCCCCTCCGATTTTGTGGGAATGTGCTCCGCGGTGGGCGTATGTGGCTGCTGCTTTACTACCAGCCCGAGTGTCGTAATTGGTATATTTACACTGTCATTGCCTTGTGTGCCGTGTCACCTACCATATCGAGCCTTTATTATGAGTTTCTATTTGTGTCGTACCTATGCAGTATCTTCTCGTAGTCTCCCGATCAGGAGATATGCAGGTACTGTATAGACTATTGGCATTATTTGTGTTAAGGGGAATATTGGGTCACTCCTTAACGCTATTTAAAAGTAAGTTTATTTTACTATTAGACATTACTATAATAGCGCAATATTACTACATAGTAAATAGTTTAACGGATCCTTAGAGGATGGGCGGTCCCAAGCATCCTTTAAGTTACTTGTATTTTTACTACAGTTCACTTGAGTTGGTTTACATTGTATAAGTATATATGTCCTGACTCGAGTGTTTGTATTTTATTTACGCTCGGGTCAGCCTGAGTATTCACAGATTTGGATTTCCACTTTCTGGATATTGGAATCGCTGGAGATTATCTGCTTGTCTAGTTTTATATATTCCAGTTCCGTTGTTCTATTCAGCTTGTACTTGGTTATCATCTTGAGACTTCTGTTGTACTTTATTTATTCTGTTGTATTTTATTTAACTCTGATATATTTACATGGTAGCTTCATGAACTAATATCTCTTTTACTTCCGCTGCATTTCTTACTCTATGTCTGTGTTCTGTGATTATTATTTACTATATGTTCTGAAATTTGCCAAATTTTATCTACAACGCGGTATTTTGAGCAATTCAAGTCCGGCATGAGTGTCTACCTATACACTTATGATGGATGCGAATGGTTGAAAAAACCTGCTTGTTACAAATCCCTGCAACAACTGTTAAAAATGAAACAGATGCTGAAGACGAAGCTGAAGACGGACACGAGAGATTTGAAGCTAATAAAAGCTGAAACTAAAACTGAAGCTGAACACGAACACGAAAATGAATTAGATTCGTGCGAGATTTGATAATAAGACAATCACACGAGATTTAAAAGTGATGGTTGAAATTTAAGAGGAAGGATAATTTGAAAAATTAAAAACGAAAATGAATAAAAGAAAAAAAGGATGTAATTTATATAAAAGTGAAAATAAGAAGAAAAATGTTAGACACTCTCTAGGGTTGTCGATGAGTACTCGAAAAATTTGATATTCGTCTGTATCCGTATCCAAAATATGAAAAAATATCTGAAATCCGAAAACGAATGCGGATATGGATATAGTAGTATCCGTATTCGAAAAATATCCATCCGGCTTTTATCAAGACGGTAGTTGAGATTATGCATATTTTGCTTTACAAAGTGATTGATATACACAATTTTATCGTGGTAATAATTCATACTAAGCATGCATAAATAAATATTTTCTATCAAAAACTAATTATTATCATCGTATTTTGTATTTATACTACCATTATTACGAATTATTTATGTTCGATCAAAAAATTTCATTTACTTTTTTAGTGTCATTAATTATAAGCGGAGTGGTTAAATATTTAATATTCATCCATATCCGTGGATACGAATATTCGATATTGAAAAATGATTTTTCGAAATTATCCATTGACTTGTCTAGCACTCTCTCCTTTGGAGAAAGTGTGCTTGTTGCCACCGAAGGTGGATCCACTAGTCATCCATGGTGTCAATGATTGCTTTCCTATCTTCATCGGTAAATGTTGGAATTCCTCTAATACAAATTGAATGAAATATACATATAGTCCCACATCGCCAATTTGTTGAGAGGTATAGAGGTTTATATATGCCTTTCTCATGAGGAGGTTGGGGGCCTGAGGCTCCCAAATGTATGCTTCGTTGTGAGGAGGGAGATCTTGCATCACCACCACACGCGCGCCGCCGCCGTCCGTCCGACCGACCGAACCGAACCGGGCCGGGCCGGGTTCGGGTACGGGTCTAAAATGACCATTCTTTTTACTAGGCCACTGTTTAACAGTTTTGGGCTTTGTCTGAAACTGGGCTGGGCCTGGAAATTGAAGAGACGCGGGCGGATGAAAGACAGACGCGGATTTTGTCTGAAGAGGCGCGATTTTTGAAACGGGTGCGGCCTGACTGAAGCAGACACAGGCGAACGGGTGCGACCCGACTGAAGCGGTGCAGGCAAAACAGTACGGGCGGGCGGGTGCGATACAGATGCAACTGTACGGACGCGACTGCTTGAACGAACGGGTGCAGACACGACCGTTCGGAAGGGATACGGACCAACTATAAATAAGGAGGAAAACTGATCACTTTCCTTACTGAATTTTCTAATCCCTTCTTTTCTATTAACTGCTGTTCTTATACTCAAATCACAGAGTGATATACTCATTACAATTTCGAGCGGAGTTCGTCTGTTGTATCTTGGGAGAATTTTTGAAATGAAATTCTTAAGGAAATCGTTACGACGAGCCTCAGACACAATCCGGTTAGAATTTTAGTCTGTTTGTATATTCATATACATTATTCTATTTTTCTACCCTTTATTTTGGTTATACTATTTATTCGAAATAGTATAACGTTGTTGTTGTAATTTATTTACAACATTCATATTGTTATAATAATTAATACAGAATTCCAGTGTAGTGGAAATCTGAATTATAAACTTGTGCGACGAGTTTATATTCTCTGTTTTGGTATACTAACATATAACATCTTAAGAATTTCACTGTTTTCTTACTAAAACAGAGATGGCAACAGTAGAATTTTCAAAGAATACTACTCACAACAGACCTGAACCGTTCAAGGGAGATGGTGATGATTTCTTGACATGGCAGAATCAGATGTTGTTTTATCTCACCACACTCGGTCTGCAAAAGTACCTCGAGGAGGAGGAACCGATTCCTGCACCAGGCAAGGAAGCAGAGGTGAATATGTGGAAGCATTCCGATTTCTTATGCAGAAACTATATTCTGAATTGTCTCGACAAGGTGCTATACAAAGTATATCAGCCTTTAAAGACATCAAAAGAGCTCTGGAATGCACTTACCGCAAAATACAAGACGCAGAATATCAGTCTTAAGAAATTCATTGTAGACAAATTCATGGACTACAAGATGGTTGACTCCAAACCAGTGACTACTCAACTGCATGAACTGCAAATCATCATTCATGAACTCGAGGCGGAAGGTCATACGGTTGGAGAATCATTTTTGGTTGAAGCCATCACGGGAAAACTGCCGCCGTCATGGAGAGATTACCGCAATTATCTAAAGCATAAAAAGAAGGAAATCTCTTTACAGGATCTCATAGTCCGATTGAAAATTGAGGCAGATAACCGTGGAATTACAAAACAAAGCGAGGAGGCATTTGTGGTTGAAGATTCAAAGACCAAAAACAAAAAGAAGAATTTTCAGAAGAAAAGGAAAGCTCAAGACAACAAACCAAAAGACAACAAACGAACCAAGAAGTTTAATGGCGAATGTTGGGTTTGTGGAAAAGTTGGACATGCCGCTAGAGATTGCAGGCTCAAAAAGGACACAAACCAAGCTTTAAATACCTCAAAGTGTGGGGGTGCTTGGCAAAAGTTCCAGTTCCGCCTCCCAAGAGAGTCAAACTTGGACCAAAAACAGTAGATTGTTATTATCTTGGGCCTGCCCAAAATAGTAGTGCCTACAGATTTTTGGTATTCAAGTCTGATATAAATGATATTCATGTAAATACAATCATGGAATCAAGAGATGCCTCGTTCTTTGAAGATGTGTTTCCACATAAAAGAAACGATGGAAATTCTGTCCCAAAAAGGACAAGAGATAACAGAGATGAGACATGTGAAGATGAAACTCATCAGGACAACGAGGAGGTTGAACCAAGAAGAAGCGTAAGGGCTAGAACTTCCAAAACATTTGGTTCGGACTTTTTTACATATGTATTAGAGCACGAACCTCAAACGTATAAGGAAGCAATGTCATCTTCTGAGTCCTCATGTTGGAAAGAAGCAATCCAAAGTGAGATTGATTCAATTCTAAGTAACAAAACTTGGGAAATTGTTGATATTCCACCAGGAATAAAACCAATTGGCTGCAAATGGATTTTCAAGAAGAAAATGAAAGCAGATGGCTCTATCGACAAGTATAAAGCCAGATTAGTAGCCAAAGGATATCGTCAAAAAGAAGGAGTAGACTTCTTTGATACATATTCGCCAGTAACACGAATAACCTCTATAAGAATGCTAATAGCAATTGCATCCATCTATAATCTAGAGATTCATCAGATGGATGTAAAAACGGCATTCTTAAATGGAAATCTCGATGAGGAGATTTACATGGAGCAACCTGAGGGATTTATTTCCAAAGGAAATGAAAACAAAGTCTGTAGATTAGTCAAATCATTATACGGACTAAAACAAGCTCCAAAGCAATGGCACGCAAAATTTGATAGTGTCATGATAAGAAATGGTTTTCGTATAAATGAATGTGACAAATGTGTTTATTACAAACAACTTGGACAATCATATGTGATGATTTGTCTATATGTGGACGATATGCTAATATTCGGTCCAAATACTCAGGTAATTGAGACCGTAAAGAAAATGTTGATCAACAATTTCGATATGAAAGACTTAGGAGTTGCGGACGTTATTTTGGGAATCAAAATAATAAGAACACCTAATGGAATTGAACTATCTCAGTCACACTATGTAGACAAAGTGATTGAAAAATTCCAAGAGTATGGAATTAAAGGAGTGAGGACACCTTTTAATCCATCGGAAGTACTGCATAAAAACACTGATGAGAGTGTAATGCAACTGGACTACTCTCGTGTAATAGGATGCTTAATGTATCTGATGAATTGCACAAGACCAGATATAGCTTATGCAGTAAGCCGCTTGAGCAGGTATACAAGCAATCCAGGGAAGGAACACTGGAAAGCACTAATGAGAGTGCTTGGATATTTAAAAAATACCACTAACTATTCCTTACATTATGGAAAATATCCTGCCGTCTTAGAAGGATATAGTGATGCAAACTGGATTGCAGATTCAGAGGAATCAAAATCAACGAGTGGTTATGTTTTTACCCTAGCAGGGGCAGCAGTGTCATGGAAATCTACTAAACAAACATGCATAGCTCGATCCACTATGGAATCAGAGTTCATTGCATTAGATAAAGCAGGCGAAGAAGTAGAATGGCTTCGTCATTTTTTAGAAGATATTCCATTTTGGCCTAAACCTGTACCGGCCATATGCATACACTGTGATAACCAAGCTGCGCTAAGCAGAGCGCACAATTTTGTGTATAATGGAAAATCATGACATATTCGTCGACGCCATAACACAGTTAGGCAGTTACTCTCTAATGGAACAATTTCCATAGATTATGTGAGAACAAATGATAACCTAGCGGATCCATTTACTAAAGTTTTATCAAGAGAGAAAATTGACTGCGCATCGAGGGGAATGGGTTTAAAAGCCTAAACCAACAAGAGTTACCTTATACGGAAACCTATCCTAGCGACTGGAGATCCCACGGACTAGGATCAATAGGCAAACCAGTTATGAGTAACTCAAGAAGTAATGCATTTGTCTGGACTTGGTCCTACTCCATTCCTATGGTGCAAAATATAATGCATGCCTACAGAAGTTTTAAAGGTTAAAACTATGTTTTTTAATGATGACCATATCTTGGAAATAACAAGTGGGGTATATGTAGGATACTCTTAATGGTTGCGATCACCTATGTTAGTGTGAGCTGGGTCGGCTCTATGAGAATATTAAAAGGCTTTTATTCTCTAAAACACTCGCAGAACCTAAAATTGTTCAGGACCAAAATGAACAAAACCAAGAGATTGGATGTGAAGGGAATCAATGCTTCGTAAAACTTATTGTCTGGGTATACAATAAAGGCTGACGGTTCAAGATGAAATAATTCACCGATTAGCCAAGTAGATCCGATAAGTTTTAACTAGGGAAAGTTCAAAGTGAAATATCTACTTATCCACGATAAAGCATTATTCCATATATACTCTGTGATATTTCGCTTTGTGTGGGGGATATGTATATTATCATTCATGTGGGGGATTGTTGGAATTCCTCTAATACAAATTGAATGAAATATACATATAGTCCCACATCGCCAATTTGTTGAGAGGTATAGAGGTTTATATATGCCTTCTCATGAGGAGGTTGGGGGCCTGGGGCTCCCAAATGTATGCTTCGTTGTGAGGAGGGAGATCTTGCATCACCACCACACGCGCGCGCCGCCGCCGTCCGTCCGACCGACCGAGCCGGGCCGGGCCGGGTTCGGGTACGGGTCTAAAATGACCATTCTTTTTACTAGGCCACTGTTTAACAGTTTTGGGCTTTGTCTGAAACTGGGCTGGGCCTGGAAATTGAAGAGACGCGGGCGGATGAAAGACAGACGCGGATTTTGTCTGAAGAGGCGCGATTTTTGAGACGGGCGCGGAAATGAACGGGTGCGGCCTGACTGAAGCAGACACAGGCGAACGGGTGCGACCCGACTGAAGCGGTGCAGGCAAAACAGTACGAGCGGGCGGGTGCGATACAGATGCAACTGTACGGACGCGACTGCTTGAACGAACGGGTGCAGACACGACCGTTCGGAAGGGATACGGACCAACTATAAATAAGGAGGAAAACTGATCACTTTCCTTACTGAATTTTCTAATCCCTTCTCTTCTATTAACTGCTGTTCTTATACTCAAATCACAGAGTGATATACTCATTACAATTTCGAGCGGAGTTCGTCTGTTGTATCTTGGGAGAATTTTTGAAATGAAATTCTTAAGGAAATCGTTACGACGAGCCTCAGACACAATCCGGCTAGAATTTTAGTCTGTTTGTATATTCATATACATTATTCTATTTTTCTACCCTTTATTTTGGTTATACTATTTATTCGAAATAGTATAACGTTGTTGTTGTAATTTATTTACAACATTCATATTGTTATAATAATTAATACAGAATTCCAGTGTAGTGGAAATCTGAATTATAAACTTGTACGACGAGTTTATATTCTCTGTTTTGGTATACTAACATATAACAGTAAAAAGGCACGGGTGAGTCTGTTTTAACCTCTGTACATAGCACGCTGGTAACTTTAATGTCGTTTCTAGAACGATGAAGTTTCTTTAGTCCACGTATGGAGCTTCGTACATGCAATTGGTAACTGAACCAAATCTCCAAGGACAAAAGGATATAATAAAATAAGAATTTCAACGGTCTAGATTTCTTATATTTTCGTCTTAACGACAATCACATATATCCTGCATCTCTCAGCTTAATTATCATCGATTTTCGATACGAACAAGGCACATTGAATCGATGGCGATCTCTTCTAACCCCTAATTTTGAATCCAGTGTTCTGTTCGGTCACTTGTATTGCGCATCGATTCTTCCTTTGGTTTGCCATGCGACCTGTGATCACTGTGATCGACCTCTCGAGAGAGGAAACCCTAGATTTTGCACAAAAGTTCACATTTTTTCATATTTTTGAAGTTTTCTCTTCTAATGGCAGCGGATTCGCATAGTCCAAATCCTAAGGGGCTTTTGTGTAATGCGGGGGCTGGTGCTGCAGCTGGTATGCGAATTTTTAGATTTATTTGGAATTTGTTTATTTTGTTGTGTGAATTGCAATGGAGCTTTCTGGGTACTGGTTTTAAACAAGTGTGTATATGTATAACTACTGTAACTTGTCTTTATGTTAAATTCATCGGATGTAAATAAAGGATTAAAGGGCGAATGTACGGTGATGTGGAGTCTTTCTGATGGTTTGAGTCTTTGATTGAATGTCGGATGTTATTGACAGGAGTGCTGGCCGCTACTTTTGTATGTCCTTTAGATGTAATCAAAACTCGATTCCAAGTGCATGGATTGCCTAAGCTTGGATCCGGTAGTATCAAAGGTATGATGTATAAGGTTATTTATTTTTTCATTCTTAATTTTTTATATTAAATTCTACTAGTCTAAGCCATTGCAAATTGTGAACCTAACTCTGATGCTTAATTCAGTGCCGTTCGTATCATTTTGGTTGCCTCAGACGAAATGCAACTATGTTAGCCCAAGTTTAAGAAAATAATAATTATATTATAACAAAATATAGGTAGTGATAAATAAAACGAATCTAACTAGGTTTTATGTTATTAATATGCGAGATTATAACTACTAAACATCTACTTGCTTCATTAAAATATTGTGAACTTTTCTATTGACAAACATCATTGTTTCCGTGGTTAAGTGATTTGACTTTGGTGCGAGATGTCACAAGTTCGAAACTTGTGTAGCATGATTCGAACATATATTGACATGTGATTTGTGATATGTTGTCCCAGTGACATGTTATATCTAGGTACCGTTTCAAAAAAAAACTTTTCTATATATTGATTTTTGATCGGGTGTTGCCCTTCGCGGGTGATTTCCTTAAGCAATTGTCTTGCTCGTCTTGCCCTAGGGCCAGCCCTGATGCTTATGATGGTGACTTTGACATCAAAGAACTCCGTGCATTCACTAAAACTCATAACTTGCGTCTACTCCGATTAGACCTTCATGACATCAAAGAACCAGCTTCACTACATTTATCTAATAGGAGCAAACATATGTCTGAATGGTCCTTGAACATATCATTCATAGTGATATTAGAAGACTAGCTGTTTAGGGCGGTGTAGAGTCCTAGATGTCAAGAACATCCTCAGAACCCTAACTAATTTAGAAGGAGCTTCTTAAATTATCCACCATAAAAATACACATTAATGGTGGCTTACATCAAATAACTATTCATGAATAAACGAATAATAAGTTAACAGCGCCAACTAAAATTTCTTTAGTTAGATTTGGCCGTAATAATCAGCACATGCTGTGATTTAAATATTAGTAACTCAATCACTATGTTACACATACACACTCGTGCACCCAGAGAACCAGTCCTTGCACACTCAGATAACAAGTAGACAATTAAAAAATAAAGTAAGAATAATGCACTTCTAGATTTATCACTGTCTAGACGGTGTTATAGGGCGTTTGATGGCTCCTATGTCCAGTAAGAACTTATCTAACAATAAGATATGGTTTGATTTGATAACTAAGCTTAAGGTTTATTGGATTTTGATATGTGCATGTAATCGAATCATCAATGTATTATTCTAAATATTATAGTTGTAGCACTGTTGTGATAAGTACATATTTTATTTAAATTATGTTGTTTTAGCTCACACCAACAAATTTATAGAATTATTATAAACCAAGACATATTACACATCAGTTAGGTTAATGTATATACTAAGAAATATATGTCATATCGATGATGTGACATGTAAATTTGGATTGGGAAATTACAGTAGAAAAAAGCTCAATTTATATTAGTGTATTTGGAGTTGCCTGTTGCTCCAACTGTATGTAACTGAATACGCCTACACACAGCTGTATTGTGGTTGTGCTTTAAGCCATAAGTAGCGAATTTAAGCCATAAGTAGCGAATTACTCAAATATCTAATGTGCATCTGCATTTGCACATGGAAATGCTCTAGAATCCCTGAATCATTGTTGTGATATATCTATATAGGCAGTCTCATACTTGGGAGTTTGGAGCAAATAATACGAAAGGAAGGTGTTCGTGGGATGTACAGGGGCCTTTCACCGACTGTGTTAGCATTACTTCCCAACTGGGCAGTAAGTCGTTTTGGTTGTCCTTGTAAAGTAGATTTTAACAACTTGTTCACGTTTTACTACTTACACAAGAATCATTTTTCTCTCCGAGTACATAAATAATGCAAATTTTGGGAATTCCAAACAATCCTGTTTTTTTCCAAATATTTTTCCTTAAAAACAAAAACAAAAGGCACATATAAATTGTAGCATCTATATAATACATACATGTATTTGGTACTTAAGCTGCCTTGAAATAAACTTTATAGCTCAATTTTCTTCTAGTTTGCATCTCTGTTGTCAAGGTGCTCGCCTAGGCGCTAGCTTGCGACTTTTAGGGGTTCAAGACGCCTCTAGCACTCATGCTCAAGGCGCTATAAAGGCGCTCAAAGCGCTTGAAGCTCAAGGCGCTGAAAAAATCAGCTTTTTTTAAAAATCAATTTGAGGGGAATGAGATATTTGCAGTTTCACCCCCAAAATCCAACCTAAAATCGACCCATTTCAATGTCGACTTTATCTCAAATTAGTCTAGGGCAAAATAATGCAATAAAAAAGGGAGAGAAAAAAAGTCCAGCCGTCGGTTCAACTCTTGATATGCCGCTTGCCACTGCCGCCGTCGAAAGCTGCAGACCCAAATATTGATAATTTTTCCTCTTCTAAAATCTAAAGTTTACTTACTGGATAGTTTAAATCATTTTAAACACTATTAAAGTAATTATCTTAAGTTATTTGAGCTGATTTTAAATTTCTGTTTTGATTTAATCTTTAATAAACTGACCTAAATTATTTTAACTTATTTAAATCTGACTTCAATATAAGTTTTAAAATTATCCAAATCTGATTTTTATTAAACTGATTCGAACAGTAAAATAGTTTAAATTATTGAAGTAGAACTTGTTTATGCATTAGTTATTGATTTTTGAATTAGATTGTTATATTTTGAAGTTTTAAAATCGTCTTTAATTTAAATTTAAACTATTTTATAATTTAAGGTTTAAAATTTTGAATTGATCTATTAAAAATTTTAAACTGATTTTCTTTTAACTTTTAAATTATTTTGAAGTCCATGATTCAATTTTAGTAGCAGTTTTAAGTGCGGTTTTATTTTTATTTTTTGGGCTAAAAACAGGAAAAACGATGCTCAGGACGCCAAAAATGCTCAAGGCGCTGGCCTTGGGCTTTAGGCTTTTTCGCCTCAACAACTTTGGTTTGCATGCACTTGATGATTTCCAGCTATAGAAGTGCACAATCTTTCAAGTTTTAGCTCAGCAGGCTAATTATAAACACCCATTATAATTAATTTGAAAAATAACATCAAATTAAATCACTCGACTCGTTGTTATGTTAGCTTGTAGCCTTGGACTAAACATTTTATCCGGTGCATCTTATTTTTCTGATCTTAGGCGGTGATAAGTTGTTTGTTGTGTTTATATTCAAACAGATCATTTCAGACTATTTTGGAAGTGATCTTCAATTTAAATTACTTTCTGAAATAATTCAATTTGCTGAGTATGGCTGTGCAAATTTCAGCTATTACAAATTATTGTCCTTGCACATTAGTCTTTATCATATAATTTTATTTCCACGTATTAAGCTGATTTATTTTATACAATAATTTTCAAATAATAATTCAATAAAACCAACGATTTTTGCAAATTGATAAATGGAAATATTAGTACATTCACTATATTTCATGAATAAAAATTGCGTAGAATTTTGATATTCCCTATTGACATCCATCTGGGCTCGTTTTACAGGTTTACTTCTCGGTTTACGAGCAACTCAAAGGCTTGCTGTGTTCCAATGGTATGATCATATTATGTATGACTTGATCTATGTTAGAATAACTTAGATGTTGTTGCCTATTTAAATATCATGCCTTTATTTCTGGTATGATCATTGTTTTGTATTATTTGCTTATTCAAATATGTATTTTTAGCGGATGGGGACCAGCTCTCTGTAGGTGATAATATGATAGCTGCATCTGTTGCTGGTGCTGCGACAACTATTGTGACCAATCCACTTTGGGTGGTAAAGACGAGATTCCAAGTACGTACTCCTGTTTTGGGTTCAAGCTTTTAGTTTTGTCGTTTTGATTGATATAGCCTTTATGTTTCGTATCGCAGAAGCTAGTTATCCCCTACTTTAAAAAAATTGTATTTCTTTATCCTCCCTTTCTTCGACAAACACAAAATATGTATGTACTTTATACGCACACCCTGTAGCTGCAAGAGTTGTGTGCAGTACTGTTATAAAGAAGATTTTAGGTTTACGTGAGCATCGTTATTAGTTATTGTTGGTTAGCATCTGGCATCTGTTGCTTATTCTCTTGTCATAAATTGTAGGCATAATTTGAGAGTACTTCATATGATCACCTTCTCAATTATGACCTTAAAGTATTTCTATGGTGTGCACGAGTTACATGATTTACATTCTACTGTTGATAACCTGAGCTTCATGTAAATTTTAGAGCCCATATGGTTTAACGTCGAGTTTCATATTTAGTTAAAATCATCAATCAATAAATATACAATAAAGCTTCAATTGGTAATAAATTATAAATATCAAAATGTGAAAGAGAGTGAGAGTATGTGTGTGTCGTCCCCAAGGGCGGAGGCATGCTTTAGTTGGTATGGTCACGTGACCACGCCAGTATTCTATAATACAAAAAATTAATATTTACCATCTCTAACACTCCAGCCCTGAAAAAGAAAAGGAAAAAATGCTAAACCCAATCACATTTCTCTTCACCCTTGGTTTTTTGAGTTTATGACCTCTTCACCGATTTCATGATGGGTATGTCCTAGCTCGGTTGAATTCAAATGATTAGTCCTAGCCATCGATGAAGTCAACTTCAAATACAATTCTAAAATTAGAATGGGACCGTTTGAATTCAAATGAAATTGTCCAATTTGAACATAATTTTTTTTCCTGACTTTTGATTGATACTGCTGAAGTGATGCTTGCCTAAAAATGATTTTTCAAATTTAATGTTGCTGAAATAATTTTTGAACTGGTTGCATGAAATGATGCTTGTTGTTGGTAGAATATTTAAATGGTTTTGCTACTTAAAATGTTGCTCAAATGAGTTCAAATTTGAGGCTTGAATGAATCGTTGTTGAATGATATGTTTGAAATGTTGCTGTTTAAATTGAACACTTAAAGAATAGGTATTTAATTGAATTGCTACTAAATGATGCTTGAAATGCTGCTATCTGAATTGGATGCTTGGATGAATTGGTGTTTAAACTTAATGCTTGAAATTTTGCTATTTGAATTGAATACTTGAACGGATAGGTATTTAATTAAATTGATGCTAAATGATGCTTGAAATGCTTCTGTTCTAATCAGATGCTTGAATGAACTGGTTTTTAAACTTAATACTTGAAATTTCGCTGCTTAAATGATGTTGTTTAAATTTCGTTTAATGCATGTTGAAATAAGTATGATTTAGGAAACTTGAATGAGGTTTGAATGAATTCCTTTTAATGTCTGAAAACGTTGCTGTCCAAATTTAAAGTTGAATGAATTTAAGGCTTTGAACGTTGCTGTTTTATTTTAAGGCTTGAATGGATTTGAGGCTTGAATGAAGTTAAGGCTTGAAATGTTGCTCTTTAAAATTTAAGGCTTGAATGAAAAAATAAAAAAAATAAATCAATGCCTGAAAGTGACTGAAATCAATTGTTGTATATAGGAATTTGGTTTAAATAAGAACACTTTAAGTGCTTGAATCAATTTGAAGTCTTGAAGCAAATGGAATTTGAATAAAATGGAAACAATATACATATATGTTTAAGATTTACGGGAATATTTTGAAAGAACGTTAAAAAATTATGGCTATTTCCTGATTTGTTATGATCTATTTCTGTCTATTTGAATAATCAAAAAAGCTGGGGGTTGCCACCTTAGAACACCTAAAGTTTTTGAATCAGCGATCAAATTTCTGGCTAGCCACTGCGTATTCTCAATGTCTGATATGCCACTACAGCAATGAATTGAACAACTGTGAAAAACATCTCAGATATTCCTCAACTCATTTTGTGAAGCATTTTCACCTTTTTAACTGTAAAAAATCTTGTTAAGTTACTCAAGTGTATTGTGATTTGGATGATATGATTTTCCACTTTGGGCCTTTTGAATGAGAACACCTGCAATGGTTTCTTGCGTGTACCATCAAAACTGGAAAATGAAATTGAAAATTCTTGTATGGCTGGGATCATCAAGGAAAAGAAGAAAATCTTGCAGTAGGAGCGTGATGATTGATGAAATTCTTGAATTACAAAACAAATTGACAATCTAATAGATCTGTAATTAGTCGATTAACCTAAAACAAGGTTTTCATTTTTCAAAACGGGATTTAAGTCGTAAATGCTAAAGTTCAAAATTTAGAATCGGAACGGGATTTAAATCCTAACTTGTAGATTTAAAAGATCCATAGTTTGTACGCTCTTTGAAATTAATTATTATATTTGAATTTCTATATCTAAACCTAAATCTTAGTTTGGAACACTAGAATTAGAATTGTGGATCCAAATAAGCTTATTGAATATATAAGAGCGTCTCCAACGGTTGTGAGTGTTTATATTACATTTTGTGTGATCACAAAATGTAATCACATGAATGTTACAACAGTACATGGCATTAGGCTCTTGTTGGACAAGCGGTTTGGCATTGGCGCTTGTTCAGCAAGCGCCTAGAGCTCGGGGGCTTGTTAAACTAGCGTCCGAACTTTGAAAGTAAAGATATTACAAATCCCCATGTTTAACAAGCTCCTCACATTAGACGCCTGAACAGGCACCTGGAGCTTGGGTGTATGTTCAATAAGCATCCATGGATATTACAAATCTTGAACCAAAACAGCTGAATATGTAACCGATCTTATGATCTACACTCCGTTGCAATGCTCCTTGGGTGCACATTTTACATTTTGTAAAATATAATCTCTTGTTGGAGATGCTGTAATTATGAATTAAATGATTTTTCTCAACTGTAGTTTGAATCCGAATGTAAGTTGAATCTGAACGGGAGAGATCCGATCCGAAACATGATTTAAATAGTAAGATTTTAAGATTTTTTATGATAATGATCTAGAATTTCATCATAATAGTTTAACAACACTCTAAATAGGAAAAATCATCAAAATGTGCAAAATAAAAACCATAATCGATAAATAAGAAATGAAATGCAATAAATTATTCCTTCAATCGAATGGTTGACCACTTGTTTTGTTTTCAATATTGTAATATGTTGGGTGTAGGCAGTTAGCTAAAACTTTAGCTCCACTATCAACAGTGGTTAGGCGCTCTGCTTTTGGCCATGATGTCACATGTTTGAATCATGCATAGCGCGTGACCTATCAAAATATGACGCAACCCATTAAACCAATCCATTTACCCTATGTATAAATCGGTTGTGTTAACCCATTTATGAATTTTATTAAATGAGTTATGTGTTGAGTTGACCCATTTTTAAAAGATTTGTAAATGGGTAACCCATTTACCCATTTAAAATTACATTCTCATATTTGAACTCTGTCTAGTGCAGTGGCCGCTATTTTTTTGGTTTAGACTGCAATAACTTCTTCATATCTACTCAGATTCGTGCGAGACTTCGACCGATTAACTCCCACCTAAATTACGGACAATATGAAACACTCAGATACTTAAAGCACACTGTAGTTCTCTATGGAAACTGACAGATGTACTTAGAAAACAACATGCTACCACATCTCCATATTTGAACTCCGCCTAGTGCAGAAGCTGCTATTTTTTTGTTCGGACTGCAATAACTTCTTTATACTAACTCGGAATCAGGCGAGACTTTGACCGATTAACTCCTGCCTAAATTACGGACAATATGGAACACTCGGATACTTTATATTATTGACGGACACTGTAGTTCTCCGTGAAGACTGATAGTTGTACTTAGGAAATAATATGCTATCACTTCCCCATATTTGAACACCGCCTAGTGCAGAAGCCGTTATTTTTTGTTCAGACTGCAATAACTTATTCATATCAACTCGGAATCGGGCAAGACTTCGGTCGATTAACTCCTACCTAAATTACGGACAATATGTAACACTCGAATACTTCATATTGTTAACGCACACTGTAGTTTTCCATGAAGACTGACAGTTTTACTTAGAAAATAACAGGCTACCACATTCTCATATTTGAACTCCGTCTAGTGCAGAAGACACTATTTTTTTTTCAGATTGCAATTACTTCTTCATACTAATTCAGAATCAGGCGAAACTTCGACCGATTAACTCTCATCTAAATTACGGACAACATGGAACACTTGGATACTTCATATTGTTAACGCACACCGTAGTTCTCCATAGAGACTGACAGTTGTACTTAGAAAATAACCAGCTAGCACATCCTCATACTTGAATTTTGATGAAAATTAGAATTAGAATTTCAAATTTTGTTTTTTATCGAAATTCAAACTGTAAAAATTGAAATTAGAATTAGTTTATATTTATTTGTTTTTTATCAATCAAATCAAATTTAAATTAAATGGGTTAAATATATAACCCCTTTATTAAATATGTTGGATCATAAATGAGTTGGGTCATAAATGAGTCAAATAAAATGGGTCATAAATGGGTTGGGTCAAACTCGATTCAATCCATTTTGACTCAACCCAACCCGTTTGACAGGTCTATCGAACCAATGGGTATTGTTGACTTGTAGAGTTGTAGTATGTTATATACTACCGAAGACTTGTAGTACAACTATGTACTACCATCCAAGTTTCCAATTTCAAACCAAAAAAAGTATTATTTTAGATTGTGGTGTATATAGTGGGACTCTTAGTTTAAGGTCATGAACTTGAGTAGGAAAAGCTGCGGCATTGGCTGGAAAATTAGATGAAACTGATAATGGTTTGACATTCACTTTAAGATCTTTTTGAATACGCTTGTATACTTTGTGGTTGCAAACAACTCATGTAGGCTAAATAGACAAAATGATTAATATTTGAACAATGAAGTCCAGTAAGATAGATAATGGCTTAGTGTATTTGTTTGAAACTGATACAAAATTGTTTACCGGCTTTGCTTCTTATATTATAATTTCAGCGTGTTCGTCTATTTTGAGAATGCTTTGCGTTATTGAAATGTGGATTGCGGTATAAAACGGTGAGTGCAAGTGGAAGAATTCCTCAATCACTAGTTCTTTGTGTTGTTTTTTTGTTGGCTACGATTGTAAATGTTTTAGTTTTTTTTTTTTTTTTTTTTTTTATGAGTTGGGAGGAAATAATGATGATTTTTACTAAATGTTTTTGGCGTTTCTTTGTGATTTTAGTTTTACATTCATAGCTCATGATATTGGATTTATATTGCAATTTGCGCTCAGTTTGCTAAATGTGATCGTTACATGTATTATGTTCATTTTATATGATGATGATTGCTGCATGGTTAGTAACAGAATATATATCATTTCATGTTTAATAGAAGTGGGTGTACCCAAAAACTGAAATGCTCAGTTCATTGCACAAAAATAAAAATGTCTATATGTTGCATTTATCGTATATTGTATTTTTGAACAAACGTTCTGTTGCTTTACTATGAGAACTGTCTTGAATTCAATTTTATAGGACCATTGTTTTAGAATTCTCATTATTCAGCGTTTACCAGCTTTAATTTATGCCCTTAAGTTGTCAATACAGCTTTTATCTCTTAAACGGAAACCAAAAATGGACCATGCGGTGCATCGTGCATGTTTATTCTTATTATACGTTTAACATATATGATTCCATATGTATAGCTAACAGTTGACAGCAACTGACCTATGCATACCTTTCTTTCACAGACACAAGGTATGAGAGCTTCTGCGATACCTTATCAAGGCACAATGTCAGCATTAATGAGAATAGCTCGTGAAGAAGGCATTAGAGGACTATACAGCGGTCTTGTGCCTGCACTTGCTGGGATAAGTCATGTTGCAATTCAGTTTCCAGCTTACGAAAAAATTAAAATGTACCTTGCCGCTCGAGGTATATACATCATGTCTATAATAAACACACACAACATAATATCGTGCATGATTAGCTGCTTTAGGTTTGATCAACTGGCTTCCTTTCATGTAGGTAATACTACAACTGACACACTCAGCGCTGGGGACGTTGCTATAGCATCTTCAATTTCAAAAATTGTAGCATCTACTTTGACTTACCCACATGAGGTATTTAAGCATCTTAGTTAACATTATATGATAACGAGCATGATTATGAAGTTGCTAATATTACCATGCTGTCATGCTGCTGCTTTTGTCAATGTCATCAGGTTGTACGATCCAGGCTACAAGAACAAGGTTTTCATTCAGAGATGAAATATAAAGGTGCATTAGACTGTGTAAAACAGGTGTTCCAGAAAGAGGGTATTCCTGGATTTTATCGTGGATGTGCTACAAATTTGCTTCGGACGACCCCTGCTGCAGCTATCACTTTCACAAGCTTCGAAATGATTCATAGATTTCTCATACATACATTCCCTCCCGAGCCCCATGCACATCCAATATGACACATCAGATGACGACGATGATAACAAAGAAACTATGTTAATAACAATTGTAAAATAAAGCTTGGAATTTATTGAACTGGTTAAAAATTATGTGATGGAAAATCGATGATGACGATAACAAAGAAACTGGGATGCAACTTCAGAGTAGGAAGTATACATTAAGTTGTTTTATTGAAGTATAAAATTGGTGATACTAACCTAAGGCGAATTGCCAACAGTAGTTTATTTTTCCAATTAATTGATGTTCGATTGGGAGGTGTATACTGTTATAAAGAGTATTAATGTTGGTTAAAGGAATGATTAGGAATGATTTGTTTAACTTCTGATCTGCCTGTGTGCAATTTGTGAGTGTAGTTATTATTTGCCTGCTAATGTTTTACCTATGTGCTTAATAGCATTCTTCATGTGTGCAAATTAAGTGCCAGCGTGTAGGTTTTAGTTTCTGGTACATTTTGCCTGAAAGGATTGTAAGAAGTTGCATGTTACTGTCATTGCTTTGATTCTAATAGGTTTATGTGTTATTTTCTTTTTGTTCGAATTAAGCAATGCAGTAGCTGATACTGAATTTTCCACCTTTGGAGCTGTCTCTGGGTTACAAATGCAAAAGTAGTCTGGTTTACAAAATTTTAACTGAAGATAACTTAATGGTGATGATAAATTTTAGAGTTGTTGAAAAATATGGTTGGTATCCTGCACTTTGATTCTGCCGACCCTTAGAACAATAAAAGAGACGCACACAAGGATGGTCGGTATTGCTCACACGTGTATTTTACTTTCCGAGTACATAATGATAATCAAATTAACATCAACCAAAGAAAGCAATGTATAGTTAACCCGAAGCTACGAGCACTGCAGCATTTTAGGAATTTGAATAAAATAACGTTCGAACAAGCAAATCAATATCAAAATTGTTCAGTTTTCACATGTTGATATGTCTGTGTAACCGTGATTTTATTTTCGCATTACTCAATGTTCTTTTTATTAATTTATGGGTACATAACAATTTTGTAAAATTTTAGCTTAATTATATGAACAAAAACTAAATCAGTCTCCAGTTTAGATGCGCGAAATAATGAGTTGTTATGTGTGAAGTCCAAGTATAAATTATTACCCACGTTTTGAGGAAGTCAGAATTTCCATAGCATAGCGTCGCTGCATTGTTTGACCTTGCATTGTTGTGTTATCAGAGCATCCCAAGAAGGATATTTATTTTGGTTTGGGGTTTTACCCTTAAACCAGCTACGAGCATTAACAGTCAGCTACTCCATTTTAAAGTACTACATAGAGACTATGCTGTTAAAATACTTCTACACCTTATACGCTACACGAAACTTCTTATCACCAAGGTTCGAGAGCTTAGATTCCGTTTTCGTTTCGTCATTTGAAATTTTCTTAATTTCGGTCGATTTCGAAAATTCCACACGTTTTTTGTTTTGATTTTGGTTTCGGTCTAGACTTCGAATTTTTGTACTTTATGATGGAAAAAACAATAACATCCCAATTAGAATTAAACTAAACATTATAATTTATTAGTTATCCAAAGTTAGAATGAAATATTATAACTAAACTCAATTCGAATGAAAAATATACTTGTGTTGTACGTGAAATTAACTTAAAAATAAGACCCAAGTAATATCCAATCCCAATATCTAGCTCTAAATACGTAAATCCCCTTTCAACTCCTCTCGTCTTTTATCTCTTCTTATCCTCGTCTAGGGTTGTCAACGGATGCAAACGAATGCAGATATGGCTGTATCTGCATCTGCATCCGAAAATTTAAATCCGCATCTGAATCCCTGAAAATTAACATCCGTATTTACATCCGCAGATATTTTTCGGATATCCGAAAATATCCGCATCCGAAAATAAAAAACGGATATTTCCGGATATTCGAAAATATCCGAAATATCCGCATCCGAAATTGAATAAGATTTTTATTACACTAATATTTTTGAACTAAAACAATCACTTTCTTAAATGACAATACACACACTACAATACTAATCAGTTTTTCAAAGTGGAACAATTCATTTTTAAGTATATTTTAAGTTCATCATTAAATAATAAATCAATAATAATAATAATTTTTATTATAATTAATTTTGGATCGGATGGATGTTTTTGGGATACGGATATGCCCATATCCACATTGGCATCCGATTTTCTTTTCGGATATCGGATATCCGCATCCGCTTTTCGGATATCGAATGATATCCGTTCTTTCAGATACGGATCTGGACGGATTTCAGATTTTTCGGGTATCCATTGACAGACCTACCATCGTCTTCATCTTCTCTCAAGCCGCCGACTTCAGCTCAAAATCGATGTCGACTATCACTTCCATTGTCTTCATCTTTTCAACTCTCCTTTCACGTTTGTGTTGTATATTAAACTGAAATAAAGAAGAGACAAGCATCCCTCTTCCTCGATGTTAACCCCACTTCAGATCAAAGTTGATGTCAACTAGGGCAAGGAGAAGAAAAAAAAAGATGCTAATTTGTTCGATTAGATGTTGTAATTCCTCGATGTCGACCTAGTTATGATGCTATCCGTTCAATTCGAGCTCAGGTAAGTTGCGCAATTGATTTTGATTTTGGTTTTTTCAAACCTAACTGAAACCGAGTTTTGTGCTTGGTTTCGACTCGGTGAATGTCAGTACTGAGACGGTACCATCGAAATTTCAGTGTATCGACCGGTGCCTCGTACCTTACTTATCACATAGCCATCCGTCCACGTAGAAATAGTCCTATTAAAATGCAACCCGACCTTTTAATCCAACCATGTTAATCCAATTTTAATAGGGTTGGATTTTTCATTATTCTTAATAATGGATCAAAATCCATTCAACCCATTAGTAATTAATACTACCATGTTTGACCACTTCTTAAAAATTTAAATGTTAGATTTTGGATTAACAAGCCTGACCCATCACATCACGCAATTTGATGGCACATGAAATTTTGGATGATTGATCATTTTGGATGCTTAATCATTATTCTTAATTGCTAGAATTTGCACAAACTTGTACAGTGCACAAAATATTAAAAGAAATGCCTCCTGCACTTATTAATGAAGTTTACTTTTAGTTAGATAAATTCTTAAAATGCAGAGTCATTTGTGAAATTCTTACTGAACTCGTGGTTTTAGAAGAAAAGATGTCAAATTGTTGTGGTGATAGTTGTTATTTTAAACGAAATGCAAGACAAAAGATGATTTGTTGCTTAGCTTAATGAGATGATCGATCAACCACTAATTTAGTGGTGAGTTGGGTAACACAGGTTGACGTGTCAAACGGACTTTCCTTTTGTGGTTTTTTTTAATTAATAGAACGGATTGACTGATATATGATATGTGTTGAGTCACATCGACTAATTTAATAGATGTATCAAAAAGGTTGGATCACAAGATGAATCGGATCAATTTTGATCCAATCCAACCCAACCCGTTTGACAGCTCTATCACTTCATTTAAAAATTCAAATAAGTATTTAAGCATCAATTAAATCATAGTCAAGGTTCAATGCTTTCCAGCAACGGTACATGCTAATTTTAGATGATCTTGTATTTTGGGCTAATCCCAAGTCCATCTAAACTTTTAAAATTCCAATTTTGATCAATTAACACTAAACCAAATAGTAAAACACTTAAAATACATGAATTATCAAAAGGGTTTAGTAAAACACTTAAAATACATGAATTATCAAAAAGTATAATTCGGATTAATCCTTGATTATCCATAATTATACATCCACCTACTTGATTTTTACAACCTTGCCTAAAGCTATTAAACATTAATTTATCCTAGTTTTTGAAACTCGAGCAAATGACACTAATTGCTATCCCTGCTTCGATAGCATATAGCAACCGTGTGAGTACTACCACGTAGAGCTTCCCAACCATCCATTTGGATTTTCTCAAGAAAACAGACTCTTCATCATCAAATCAAATTGGAACCACAGAACATGGAATTTGGACCCATATAAACATCGCACCTCATCATATAGAGGAGATGACGATAAAAAGGAAATTAGAAAATGACATTTTTATAAATCTCCACATTTATAATTTTGTAACCAACGAGGAAAAGAAGCCCAGTTTTTTATTCAGAACTGTCAATAACATAATACATGCATAATGAACATCACACATGCATTTGAGATTCTGATATTAGCATTTCATTTACAGCACCCTCGCTCTGCATCAATACCGCCACTCGGAAAGGAAGCAGATTACATTTTCAAAAGCATTTTAATATGTATTTTTACAGCAGTTGATGCCTTCCCACTAATTTAAAAGGGAACCACAGTCTTCTCTATAATACATCGATGTATCATTATTTTTGCTTCATTCATTTTTCTTATGTAAAGCTCGAGATGGAGTACCATTCAGTGCAGCATGGTAAACTCTCTTCTCGGGCAGCCCAATATCCACCATTATTAGGTTCCCCTGCAAATAGACATCAAATCATTATGCTATATAAGCAAATACAAGAACAGATGGAGTATCCTAGAATCATGGGGACCAATCCTGTATTTTGAATACAGGGATCAACAATGGAAAATGGAAATGCAAGTGTTAAAACTTTAAAATAACCCAGAACAAATATGGTGAACAATGTTCTTCAAACAAAAGTCAAGGACCTTTAACTCAAATGATTAGAGTTATTGCGCTTCAGTCAGAGATCCTAAAGGTCAAAGATTCTAGCCACTAAGACATCATAATGAGTGATTTGCTTGAATTAAGTACCACTGTTTTTATAAAAAGAAAATGTTATTCAAACAAAAGGCTACTCTAACATCATGCTTTAGATGAAAACTATTTCCAGGATTATCACTTTTCCAAGGGTTTTGCAAATTTTGGTTAACTTTCAAAGTATATTTCTATCGGTAGTGCATATGATCAACGCCTGGCATATAGATTCAGATAACTACCATTACTTTTGAGCTATAGCAACTATTTTGAAACTTACGAAAATTAATTTTTATAAATCATACAACATGATCTTATTTTTATTTGTCCGGGATACATTAGATTCCTTGTTAAAAAAAATAGAATTTTTTAAAACTAAACAAATAAATGATTTCTTTTAATTATATTAGTTTGTTACTTTGTTATATTATTTAAACTAAGTGAGAGTATAATTGTGTGTGGGAAACTAATCAAATGGGCGCACCTTAGCTGCCATGAATTTTCTAACATTGCTGGCATAAAGCTTGGGATCCTCTTTTTCTTCTTCGGAAGGATAATAGACAGGCAAGTGAATCACTTCAATATAATTTACAAATTGGCAAAGAAGCATAAATACGTGGCGCACCTGCCAGAAACAAATTTATGTAAGATCCCTTAACAGGAAATGTAAAGATTGATGTGAAATGATGCTTAAAAAGATTAGCACACAATAATGATAGGGTCCCCGATAATCAACATGGAAGTGATAAAGCCATGTAGAAAGCACTTCAAAGATAGGACCAACAGTAAATATTATTTCTTTGATCAAAATTAGTATGTAACAAATAAAAGGGACCAAACAAAGTTGTATTGGATGAATTATTGAAATCAAGTATAGAAGGAATATGATAGCTAATTTCCATGCATCTACTTATTTCACCAACAACGGAAACAACGAGATAAATTAACTTTTGAGATCTATAGATTTCTCACCCCGGATATGGTGTCCCAAGCTGGACTAAATCTTTTGTACGGGTATCTTAGAATAACAGGTAAAACTGGCACTTTAGCAAGAAACGCACCAGTCTTAAAAGGAAGAAGGTAATCTCCGTTTGTAGTTGTACCCTCTGAAATTAGAAAACAGAAACTCAAATTACATTTTTTTTTTCCTTTTTAAAATTAAAAAACCATGATACAACTTATGCTGCTATGTAAACAACCCTGTCATTTCATTTACTATGATTATAACAACTTTAAATATTCAATGGCAACCTTCCTTCAGAACAACTTTCATGAACTTAGTGATTTCACTATGATTAAGTAAATGGAAAGACCAAATACCACATGCAAATGGATGACTAAAATGATAAAGAGGAATTAAGGCGACCAGAAGAGAGAATGGTGGACATGAGAGATGGGAGTGAACGACTCCAGGGAGATAAATAACAGGGACATGTTATATGTAACTTTTGAATCAGAATACTCATATTAGAGAATTGCACAAACTCCTAAGGTCCATTATTTGGCCATGTGGTCATTTCTGTTTGCATATAACAAAACTTGAGTAAGTTCCATAAAGGTACAAATGACATAAATTCAAATATGATCTTGTCATTGGCATCTGTGTGACTTCACATCATTTGCGAAGCATTTATCGCGTCTAAAAGAAAAATAGGGTTTCAATGGAATATATGAATTTTTCTTTGCACGAGTAAGAAAAAAAGAAAATACTTTCTGGAAGTAGTAGTCTCTAAACCTATGATGCATCAAAATTTATAGTGATTTCAGTACTTTTCATGAAATAAACCAACAAACATCGTATACTGTAATATCGTGTAATAGGACTGTGATGCAGGATAAAATAATAAGATAAAAGACTTGATGATAAACTGAAATATTGACAGTGAAAAATTGACATGCAATAAATATTGGGATGGATCTAACATGCACATTGATGAATAGTGAAGAATAATCGATGAAGATACTGATATAATGAAGAGTTGACGAGGGTTTGAATCAGCTGAGGAAACAAAGCGTTGGACAAACATCAATTATAAGTGCATATACAAAACAATAGCAGCATTCAACGAGAACAATAATAATGAAGTGAGAAGTATCATGACCTGGAAAGAGCAGCATCATTGGAGAACTTTTATTTCGGTTAGCTTCTAGGATCCTCTCTGTTATCACACCTGCATGCAAACTCTAAACTAAAAGAGAATACATTTTGTTTAGAGTATATTAACTAGCACATGACTTACATTCTTCATCTATAAAACCTATACACATATACATATGTATATACACATATACATATGTATATACACATATACATATGTATACATACATATGTGTATGTATATATTCGATTTTTTTTTACAAAAAAGGGATCAAACTATTTCACAGCCAATGTACCTGAGACTCCCTTAAACTCAGAAGATTTTGATTCCCTCTGAACATAGACACAACCAAGGCACTTGCTGCATATGCAAATTAACAGAGTAATTAACCTCTTCATCAAAGTTGGAGAAAAATTATGATATGTAGCCAAAATACTACTAAACAGCATTAAGTGAAGATATACGATCACAAACAGTAAACCACAATAACTATCAACCCCAAAAAACATTAGCGGTTTTGCACAAACCCCAGCTCCCACCTTTATTGATTAATTTTATAAAGCCACCGACTATACCCAAATCTTTCTAAGCATAAACAAAAATATAAATGGAGTGGTATATTTGCTATGCAAAACTCAACAAAGAAAATTTAATTTGTATTACAATATTAGCGTAAGAGACTCAAGTACAAACCTGATTAGCCCCACTAATGGAAGCCTTGCCACTGATCTCTTCAGCAACATTGCAAGAAAGAAAAAAAAAATGTTCTGAACATGTCTACGCACAAGGAATCAAAAACTCATGCAATCAAAATGCACTTACTTTAGCCACAAAGCTTGGAAATGACGATGACATATGGTAAAGAATATCAAGATATGAGACATGATTCGAGACAATGACACCAGGTCTTTCACATACATGAGCTTTCTCCGCACATTCATCCTGGGTGGAGGGAACAAAATATAGAAGATTCTAGTAACTAAACACATCATAGGACCATATATCACATCCAGTATACGACCAAGCAAACCATGTGGCAGTTTTATAATCCAGAGAACTTGAACTAAAACTCAAAACACAACCATATAAACTAAACCCATTTTGAGAATAAACCCTTATAATCTACTTAATCCTATTCAAGGCAGTCACCAAACAAAGTTGTATTTAGCTACTAACCGACCTGTTCATAAGCAGATTTCTTTCGTTGGTTTCTCAAAATTCAAACATAAAAGCTCAACAACATATCCATACTCACACTATACCAATGTAACAACCCGCATGTTTGCAATTCATTTTTGCACTTAAAACCATGGTTTATACATTAATAATATACATAATTGATTATTTTATGTTAATAACAATGTAATACGCATGGGCCTTATGGTAGTATTAGAAAATGAATTGAAATGTTACCTATACATGATAATACCAGGTAAAACCAAACTATGCCATCTTGTCAATGTAGAAACAAGGACAATAGTGAAGTGATATAGTAAGATGTGATATCTCAAACTCTCAAATATAGACAATCATTTAACCTTCCTTTTACTAAACAAACAAGTTGTCTACCCAGGCTTTTATATTGACATTTTTTTGGGTAAGAGTTAACGCTTTATCATAAATCCTAAGTACTAACATACAGATTTCTTTTGAAAGTCTATCTAATACATGTATCCGAAAGAAAAATACTATCATAGGAACTATGATATTTTCCAACTACCATATACTGAATTTTTTGGATTTGAAGTTAAGCAGTAAGATTTTCTCCACAATGAAAGAAAAGAGTAATATATGTATGTACCTGATTAGAGATTTCGTTAATATAATAAAACCCAAAATTAAACATCATCGTCCTTGCCGCGACCCTGCCACATCCAACTACAACTCGCCTCCTCCACCCAACCAAACCGCCATAATCATCATTCTCACAATCCGCATCTTTAAAAACCGTGCAAACCCGACAAATCAAATAATACACGATCAGAATCAGCAACCCAAACAAAACCCTAATCGGAACCAAAGTGAAGAAAGCAAATCCTAGCTTCAGTTTCTCAATCCAAGGCAATGGACCCAAGCCCATTGTTCCGTACAGGTCCTTTCTAACGTAAGCCGCGTATTTTTCTTCCATTACTTTGATCGAATCGTTGGGATTTGGGGAAAAGGCAGGGTCTTTGAGATCGGGTGACATTGGCGAAGAAACCATTTGGAACCAACTGACTTCGGGTTTTAGGTTAGATTCCTATTTTTTTATTCTGATAGGAAGTAACAGCATCAAGTAGAAAGAGCACACATAAAGAGGATGAATATTTAAGGTGCCTCGGATTCTGTTAGACTGGATTTAGATTTGGGCTAATGAACTCGTTTACTAAGGTGGAATTTATGTGATGTGGGTGGTTCCATTCTCACCTGATTTCCTCCTACTTGTTTTATCAATTTTCAAATATTCTAAAATTGTCTCTATCTTCTAAGCGCAACAGATTACAAGAGAAACAACCATGAAAGTAAGTTCCAATAAAACGAGATGTAAAAACTTTTGCTTGATGCAAGCGAGATTCGTGTGTGTTAACCAAGTTTTTAATCAAGCAGAATTCAACCAGAAGTAGAAGGTCAAGGCGAAGATGAAACAACGCAGGAACTTGAAAATGCGATCAGAAAGATGAAAGATTCGAACTCATGAAAATTCATCCAGTTTTGGGCTAAGTAAAGGAGTCGACACTGAGAGCTTTTCTCTCGGTACCGAAAGGTTTTTCTTCTTCCATTTTGTCTTCACAAACCCCACATGCTTCATACTATACCCAACATCTCGTGGTCAAGTGCTTTTCGGAGTTAGGCAAGCAACTTCAAGAATCGATAGGACGAAAGAAAGAAAGCATGATAGTTCAAGTGTTATCGGAAAAATCATCAAAATCAACTCAAAGACTATGGAAAAGTGCTTTGGAAGTCGAAAGCAAGTCATGATTCAAGCCCTCTTTATTCGTATGTAATTGTTGAATATACAAGGTCCTATGTGCAAAAGTACAATTGACATTAAAATCCACAAATCAATTTAGGGTTACAAGTTTAAAATGTAAGAGACAAGAAAAGAATGATTCACCCTCTTCTTCATGCCCATAGGTCTGCATTTATAGGGATTGAGAGATGCGATATGACTGTCATATGTCCATGCGCCATGCTTGACTTTCGGCATTAACCATATTGATGACATATGGCACTATACTTCAGCATCCACTTGCAAAATGTTGAGCTTTGATGCTTAACATCCATCCCACATTGATAGCCTTTATTGATGATATTCGATATCAACATTGTATTGAGGATATGCAACCTTCATTGAAAGTTAATAAAGTGCGGTATTACTATGACATGACATCAATAAGTGGTGACATTGATAAGTGAAGACATTGATAAACGACGATATTGACAATGATCGACATTGATAACATATGACATTGATAACAGACGTCATCGATAACAAACGGCATTAATAACATACAGTATTGACAGCGGGTGACATTGATGATAAGCAACATTAATAAAAGATAGCATTGGTGAAGAGCGACATCTCTTTGAGACGACATCGATGGTGAAGCGGCATTAATGAGATGCAATATTACTTTGAAGGGTGACATTATAATAAGGCGGCATTGGAGAGATGTGGTATTAATCTGGAGCGACAGTTCTTGTAGGTACATGGAAGAAATGCTTCATTGATGGAATGCGACATTAATGTGATGCAACATCGACGCTATATCATTTCGTTATAACATTGATGGCTTACCGCATAAAGCTTTCCAATATTATCATTCCCGTATGAACTTGCGGCATTGTTTCCAATTTCTTTAGCACGATATCATTCATTCAACTTTATAAGCGTTATGCGACATTAACAACATTCGGTATTGCTGGCTTTATTGATGACCTACTACATTGTTTATTATTCTTTATTGATGAGATGCGACATTGTATACTTCCGACATTGATTCTCCTTCATACTTTCAACGCTACTTGTTGATGCAGAATTATGGTTTGTTATGTCGCATACCTTCGGAATTAACATTGGTGGTAACATTTGCCCATAGTATGAAGAAAGCATTGACTTTTCAAGTCAATATCTTTGACATTGGCTCTTTACTGCCTATTGATCTTCTTTGCAAATCCAACTGTACATTTAAAATTGATCCAATGGTAGTTGTACGTTTTCTTTTCTGCTATAGATAGTCAAGTCTTCTTCTTCCTTTTCTTTTTACTTACGTTAAAGCTCAAACAAGCAAACTTAAATTTTTTAAACTTACTAGCAAATTCTGGTCTTTCGGCATCAAAGAAAAAGTTAAGGTACATATCTTCTTTCAGTTGATCATATCAGTGTGTTAAATTAAGAATTTCTCATTCGAATAGTTGTTAGGGTTTGATTTGGGGTTCTTTGGATTCGAGTTAATGCTTAAGTTTTGATATTTGATTGGGATGGCTAATCTTCATATTTTCAGTTAACTTGATGATTAGTTATGCTTGTAGATTGAATTAGCAAAGATTTTTTATGTCGTTTAGATGATTTACTAGATAGTTAAAGTCAGGCGGCATTGATTTGGAAACCTGGGCATTTCTATTTTAATGATGAAATGAATATTTTATTAGACCCAAAACCGAATATTTCTCTATTCTATTTTAGCATTAATACCTTATGACATCATTATGATGTCCGACATTGATTAAAAACACTGTCTTTAGATTCGATATTGATATATGAGGCTGTTATACGACATTGATAATCTCACTGTATGTTATCATTTTTCTCTGGAAATCATTTCCAACATTCTTACTATACAACATTGTTAATTTACAACATAATTGTTGTAGTAATTTTATGGGTCACTTATGAAAATATTATCGACCTATGTCGACATTGGTCATTGACGTCGGTTATTTTTATCATTTCGACATTGACCGTGGTTGCAGTATTATCTCATAATTTTATAATGTAACTAATGTAACATTCGCCATTAATTCATCTGTTTGACATAGATTTAGTGATGCAACATAACATTTGGTTGCTCTTATGATAATTTTACTTTAAGTTTCTTATAAAGACTCATAGGCTTATTTCTTACCACAAGTCTAACATTTATTTGTACACACTCTTAATCGACTTTAAAAATTATGTTTTCCATAAGTTCGTCGTTGACTATGCAATGGTCATTGACTTGTTGTAAATATTATGTGGGACTATAGACTTTCCACATTTTGATGCTATAATTCAGGCCATCAATTAGCTATTCCTTGTTTTAGAATATAATATCTCATTTTATATCATGAGCATTTTAATTATCACTTTTTTAATTTGTAATAATATCACATGGTAGATAAAAGGAAGGCAAGAACACAACCCACAAAGGAATCAAGAAGACTGGTAACGTCCAAAAGCTTCTCCGTCTACTAAGAAGGAAGATCATCTTCTTAATCCATCGTATGTTACCACTCAAGAAGAAGTGGAATCCATTCTTAAGCAGCTTAGAATTATATGTATAGAAGATATTCCTGTCGGTCCTTTGGGCGAAATTGACAATCTCCCAAAAAGGTTTTTTCGCCTTTACCCCAAACATTTATGGCACTTGTGATATCTTCCTTTCCCTGACTTTCTTCTTAGATTCTTGGAGCACATAAACATTGCTCCAATTCAATCAACTCTAAATTATACACCTATCTGACTTGTTTGGAAGTTCTCGCCAAGGAGCCAAGCTCTACTCTCTCAGTGCTGAAATTCTTCACACCATAGCTAGTCATGCAAATACAGGTGAGCAACAGGGTAACCCTCTATATCGAATTTTTCCCCTTTCAAAGAGCTTGATTATTAATACTATAAACAAGATTAAGGGCTGGGAAAACCAATTTTCAATGTTAGATGATATTCTAGGATTAGAGGAACTTTCTCCATTATAGATGAATCTTTGTTTCCTATACTTATATTATATTTGTCATGTTTCTCATAATGGATGTTTTCCTTTCTGTTAGGCTCCTAAGAAGTTAGCTCCCTCGATAGCGAGATTGTCAAATCCTCGATTGTAGCATTTAAGAGCATGAGTGACAGACTCACACTTTTTGACGAAAGCGAATTTGTATCACAACTCGATGATTTTAGATCATCATATAATACTTGGAGAACCCCCAATAATGAAAGAAAATGCCCACGAAAAACGATTGTTGGTCATCAATAACATAATGCTTTCTCTACTTCTTCTCTAGTTCAATTTGAGCCCATTGGTAAGATTTTAATAAAACTGGGGTGGAATTCCAAATGTCATTATTTTATTGGCTTACTTTTTTCATTTTAGGCTTGCCTGCTATTGTTGTCGCTTCTAAGGAGATAAGAATTAAAGGTGGTGCTCTAAAAAAGAGGAAAAGTAAAGATGAAATTCCTGCCTCATCTCGATTGAGAAAACCTGCTTCCATTGAGGAATCTATTACCAAAGCAATCGAAGAATTAGAAAAAGAAGCAGACGACAATATTCCTGCTGATATTCCATCTTCCTCTCCAAACAAAAGGCCTAAGCTTGTAGGTGACTTAACCTCTACTGTTGTGGAGGAGGAGGAACATGTGACCATTGACTGAAGCCCTGAGGTTGCTAATCAGGAATCTCTTGGGCATAAAATTCAAGAATTTACCGAGGCGGCTCGCTTTCTGGATCCCCTCCTCAAGATTTCTTCTCTTACTTCTCTGATAGCTCTTAGTCGTTTGTATGGCGATCTTAGGCTGCCTCCTTCCTCAAAATATCCTCTTCCTTTAAAGAACTAGGTACAGTGTTCTATGGCCAGTTTTGATGATCTTGTTCGGTTGGATATCCAATCTCCATCTATTACTTCTCTTAAGTCATCGCAACTGTTAACTTATTCTAAGGATCATATTTTCATTATTCTTAATTAGGTTTTATCGGTATGTATTCCTTTCATTCGTTTAATTTTTAACTTCATAGATCTTGTCCTCACTTAAACTTGTTATGCACTCTAAGTGGAAAAGAACATGTTTCTCTTTCAAGAGGCTTCTCAAGGGTCTTCTAACAAAATAGTTGAGCTCAAAAGATAAATCTTTTTACTTAACCACGACATAATTGATATTGTGTCGGCAACAGACGAAGCTATTACCGAGAAAGAGAATCTCGTCTCCTCACTTAATGAAGAGAAAAATGCTATGCAATTGCTAAAAAAGGAGGTGGAGTCATTGAAAGAAGATCTCGAGAAGGTTAATAAGGAGAAAACCAAGCTAGTCGAGAAGGAAGTGAAAATGTTAAAGGCGGAACTCGAGAGGGCTAATAAAGAAAAAGACGAGCTATTTAATCAGAACCAATCCTTGAAGGACATGCTATAGAGGAAAACTACCATATTGGCTTACTTGAATAGTATTATTAATGATGCTAAAAAGAATGTCACTTCTTTCCTCAATGGTGGTCTTCTTATGATTATTGAGAAATGTTTTGAAGATGCCTTATGGCATATGCTAATAACATTCAAAAGTGCCCAGACTTAGATTTTCTGTCTCCCTAAGATTGGAACGAAAAATTTAAAAGAAAGTTTGGTCTTGAACTAAAGAAAGATAAGAAGGCTCTTCATGAAGAGTTCTCTATCCAAGAAAAGGTCGACGCAAAAAAGTGGCTAACCTTTGATGATCTCCAATCGATAAAGAAATTAAATCATATGGAGAAGAAGAAGACGACGAGGACGAGGACGATGACAAAGATAATGATCACGGTGATGAAATCGGTCCTAGAGGACCAAAAGGTCGGGGAGATGGATTAAGTGATCATATCTTAGATTCGTATGCTCATGATGCAGCTTCACTAAATTCCCTGATTCTCGAGATATTACAAAGAAAGATACTACTTCAAAAAACATCACTCCCCCTAGCCGTCAGTCGATGAAGAAAATTCATACTCAAATTTCGGCCTCACAAGTATGGAATTCTTTATTTTAGATGTTTAAAATTACGTATTTAGCTTTTAATTGATAAACCTACTATTTTAGTTAAGGAAAATGGGCAAATACTATTACGAGACTCATTATGAAAATGCATGTGAATAGGGAGAATCGACCGAATAAGGAACTTGAAAATTTAATTAAAGAATACAATGCCCTGTATGAAAAGTACAAATGTCTATATGGTGATACCGCATGGTTAAGTTGTTTTAAGGAGAAGCAAGTTGCCCATTGCTTGAAAGGTGTTCGTCTATACCGACAAAGGATTGCGAGAGAGAATACTTAATCAATGACTCTCTTTTGGATGCTAATTGATGACAGAAACATTTCGGTGTAGTTAATCTATAAAGTCTATTCCATAGACCAATTTGTGGACTTTTCTTATTTAGGCAAGAATAGTGGGGGTTTGCTTAGATACCTCCATAAAAAAAATCTAGATGATCATGGAAGCGATCCTCATCTTGGGGCTTGTTGGAACTTACGTAGGGTCGCTAGTGTTTCCCTTTCTCCTAATACTCTTTATTCGAAAAGATTAAGTATAATAAGGGGAGATTTATTTTTGAATTTCATAAGAGATCAATATTGTATGAACCCGAATGATTGTCTAATTGTAATATGTAACTCAAGTAGTTTATAAACTTAATTGCTTTTGTTTCTCTAATTTTCACATATTATATAGATTAAGGAACTCTCCATTAGTCTTGTTCCTATGAAACTTTTGAGTAAGTTTATTAAGTTGAAGAGGGATTTTAAGGAGAACTCTTTAACTATCAGAACATATCAGTTTCTAAGAGATCTATAAGAAGTATACACATGATTTCCCCACTTTCGTTTTGATTTCCTAGATGATGAGAAGAACAAACTACTTAGTGAAATTTGAACTTATCATGCCAAATTACTATCTGGTCACACTGACCCTTCAGATGGAAAATGAGATTATCATCAATTTCTCCCGATTAATATCCAGAAGAGATTAAAGCACCTTTTGAATCTACACTTACCTTGTCGGTCGGGTCATTTGAAAAGGCCAAAGTTGATGTTTCAATATTTTAAGAGTTACTTAAAGTTCAAAAATGGAATTGTGATGTAATTCGAATTTCCCTATTGTTTGTAAGCTTAACTATTATTAATGGAAGAGCTTATTTTTCATGTATTAATTTCCGTTTTATTTATTCTAAATAGGAAAGCCAGTTTGCATTTACACCTGGTCCTATAGATGCTCTTTCTCGACTAAATGTTATTAAAGATAAACTGATAGCTAATATTAAAAAGAGGCGGTCTTCTTAATATATTTCAGCTTTACGGTTTCCAGACAATCCATGAGCCCAAGAGTGGCACATGAATTATTATCAATTAAGATCAATATTTAGACACTATAAGGAAATGAAATCTAACTTTGAGGATCAAATTAAAGAGAAGGACAAAAAATTTCAAGAGTTGAAAATTGACGTGGTCATAGGGTTTGGACCTTCATTCGATATTGATGTAGAAATGGCTAAATTACATCAACGAATAAATGATCTTGAAGTGGATTTAATGAAGATTCAAGTATCATGCCAATCTTTGGAACTCATTACGATAATAGTCGATTCTAGCTGTGGCGCCCCACCTTTATACTCACGCTAGCCAAGGACACTACCGAGTAATGCCGTCAACTAGCATGATGAATAAGGCTGTTGAGGAGCGACCATCCGTGTAATTGCTTTGTGCGAGCACCGATATGTCAGATAGTATAACATGCATTTCATCTCAAAAGCAAATTCGACATGCCGATACAAACTCAAAGCTACTACACAGTGGCTATGTGGTCTTTGAAAACAAATATAGAAATAAACATAACATAAATCAGTCACAGATATCCATACCACAAAGGCGGAAATGGATATGAATATAACACATAGAAGTGTACATCAGAGTAGCGGTCAAACAAGATCCACAGTATCACAAAAGATAGATACAAGTGCTAGACAAAAGAATATGTATACATCAAGGAGTCTCTATCTCAAAGGTATAACAACAAAAACTACCAATCTAATGTAGTCAGACAAAAGTCAGATGATGATTCCTGATAAGGAGTCAAGCAGAAGCACCTGTAACATCTCGGGCTGACTCGAGTATTATTTAATAAGAAAATAATAAATGGATCAGTCTAGCTATAAATATCTTATAAAATGAGATAGAATAAGAGATATGACGAAAACGTATGATAACAATTATGCCATACTATGAAATGTATACATTTAACAACAATAAAAATCATACAATATCTCAAAAATCTCATAACATCAAAAAGAATGTCATATTCTTTTCCACATTCACCAAACCATAATTATTGACTAACATATCAATGCCAATCATAAAAGTTAGTGTAACCCAAATTCTAGAAATCATCAATTAGAAATCCAAAAATCACAAAAAAGGGGGAGGCCTATCATAAACGGGAGTATGAAAATTCTCCAACACGCGTATCACAAACGGGACGATATCCCATGGTCACTAACCATAGAGCCGGTGCAACGACATAGTACAACGGTACGCCCGAGGAACCTGAAACTCGAATAATTCGGAACAACGACGTAGTACAATGGTACACCCGATGAACCTGATAAGCCGGAACAACGACCTAGCACAACGGTACGTCCGATGAGCCGAACTCCATAAAAGAACATGGGTTGCTAGCCCACAAGAATGAGTCGAAACTCCAAGAATGCATAGGTCGTTAGCCTATAAAAGAAATGAAACGAAACTCATTAAAACGAGGTACAATCCCCTGCGTGGACAAAGAGACATCGCATATCGCAAGTCTAATCACAAAATGACCATCAATGATCAATAAAAAGCGTGGATTACAGTAAGCTGGTAAATAAATGAGTTTAGCTTCATGTCCCATAGCCACTGGCTTAACTTAAAATTCATGAACAAATTGTAGATCTTCACTCATAAAATTATCACAAGAGTTTCAATCGAACAAGTCCAAAAATTAACCGATGAAGTAAACGCAAGCGTTTCATACCACTAGTTTTACTAAGCCGTTTAATTAGATTTCTCAAATGAATGAGGTAAAGGTTTGTGTATACTAATAGATTGGAAAACGGTTTTAGAAACAAGCTTTGTATTAAAAATAGAGTTGAAATCATCTTTGAGAAAGAGTTTGAATATTTACTACTAGTATAGAAACCTTTGTATTTAAAAGTGACAAACCAAAGAAATGATTGTAAACACAATCAATCACCAAAATTCACATTCGAAGACGTGAATTAAATCCAAAGAAATCGATACCAAATCCATCAAAATGGATATTCCCTAAAAATGCCGAAATAGAAGTCATCAAAGTTGTATAAATGATAACAACAACTCGGATAATCATGAATCGGTAAAAGTTGGAATTTCAAGCAAAATAGGCAAATTGGGATGAAGCAGCAGGTCGGTCGACTGGACACTAAGTTTAGTCGACTGGCCCAATGCTTGGAAAACTCTCGGGCTCCAGGTTAGTCGACTGGACTCAGAGCGCCAGTCGACTAGAACCTATTTTTCAGTATTTCCAGCCTAGTCGTCAAAGGGGCAAGAATCCAAACGGAGCCGATCGATCGAGCAATTGCAACTAAGGATTTATGCCACGCGACAACCCAGTCCTATAGGCTCTTCGACTCACCCCAAAGACATGTTCAAGCATCAAAGCTATGATTTTTAAAGATTTAACTTCAAAACACCAAAAATTGAAATGTTCACCAAATCAATTCAAACCAGAAGCAAATGAACATGAATAGATGTTAGGAATTCATACCTAACAATAATGATAGTTATAGACATGGATGTGAGATAAAAATCTCACCTTTAACACAAAACAAGGAAGCAAAAGCTTGAAAACAACGGAGGTTCAACCACTCTTCAATTCCAACTCTAAAGGCTCCAATCTAAGATCATAAGCCAAATATTTCCTAAGTTAGGTTATAGGAAATTTCTGAAATGGGAGAGAGATTGAGATGAGAAGAAGAAGGTGATACTTACCTAAGTTTCTCTTGGATTTTGGAGTTAGAACTTGAATTTGCAAAGGAGCTAGGGCTTAGAAATTCTAATTTTCAATCTCTTCCCCATTGCTCCTATAGCTTAAAGTGTTAGGAAATAGAAATGAAATGGATGAAGAGGAGTGGGGGTGGAGCTAGGGTCTTAAGTTGGGGGTAAATGGGCTGAAACTCAAACCCAAACCCAAAGCCCTAAGTGAAAAGGTCGAAATTCTAGCTAACTCCAAACATATCAATGTTTATACTCAAAAAGGTCGCAAACGTCATTTCGAACTCAATGGAAGTGGTCTCGAGTCCTAATTTGACTGTTTGCAAAAAATAGCATTTCGGGCTATAATCCAACCAACGATGCTATATTTAAATAAAATATTTAAATACACAAACGCAAAATATGCGGGTTGTTACAAACCCCCCTCCTTAAAAAAATTGCGTCCTCGCAATACTTAAGAAGAAAGCAAAGAGTAACAACCATAAAAGCTATCGACACAAAAGAAATTTGAAATAATAAGTTCACCTCAAAGAGCACGAGAAAGTAAGTCCGAATGTGTCTGCTTGACGAATTCTCTAGATTCCCAAGAACAATCCCTAAGATTTGAGGACGATTGAACTTTCACAAGAGGGACATCTTTATTTCGAAGGCGTTTTACCTGCGATGCAATGATACGAATATGATGCTGCTCATAAGTCAAATTAGGCGAAACTTCAATTTCTTCAACAACACCGGGATCAAGAATAGGATCAGAATCTCGAAGGCATTTCCGTAGTTGAGAGACGTGAAAAAGTCGTGAATAGAAGAAAAATGAGCCTGTAAAAGAAGGCGATAAGCCATGGAACCAATACGTTCGGTGATAGAAAATGGACCAATATATCGAGGTGCTAATTTTCTCGATCGACTGAAACGCACAACACCCTTCATAGGTGAAACCTGAAAAAATACCAAATCTCCCACAGAAAATTCTAATTTCCTTCTTTGGTTATCGGCATAGGATTTTTGCTTACTTTGAGCTTCTTTCATCCTATGGCGAATAAGGTCAATCTTTTCTGTGGAATCACGAATAAAATCAGAACCTAAAACCAGCTTCTCACCGGCTTCAAGCTAACAAGAAGGAGATCGGCATGGCCTTCCATAGAGTGCCTCGAAAGGTGCCATACCAATACTAGATTGGAAGCTATTATTATAGGAAAACTCAACAAGAGAAATGTGATCTTCCCAACTCCCACTAAAATCAAGAACACATACATGAAGAAGATCTTCAAGAGTTTGATTCACACGCTCGGTTTGTCCATCGGACCGAGGGTGATAAGCGGTGCTAAAATTAAGCTTCGTTCTCAAAGCTTTTTGAAGATTCTTCCAAAATCCACCAGTAAACAATGGATCACGATCGCTAACAATAGAAGTAGGAACCCCATCCAATTTAACAATTTCTTTAATAAAGAGTTTAGCCAAAAGAGGTACGGTCCGATTGGACCAAACGAGAATAAAATGGGCGGATTTTGTTAGTCTGTCAACTATCACCCATAGGCTATCAAGACGAGAACGAGAACGCGGAAGGCCATCAATAAAATCCATGGAAATTTGATCCCATTTCCAAATTGGAATGTCCAAAGGTTGCAATAACCCACCGGGCCATTGATGCTCGGCCTTAATGAGTTGGCAAGTCATGCAACGCTTAATAAAGTTAGCAATATCAGATTTCATTCCATCCCAATAATAAAGTCGATTCAGATCCGCGTACATTTTACTACTACTGGATGAATGGTAAATTTAGAACGGTGAGAATCTTCTAAAATGTCTTTACGAAGATCACCAATATTTGGCACGATAAGTCTACCAAATTTTCGAATGCCGGCACGAGCATCAATATCAAAGTCTTTCAAACCTTCGATATTAATTTTATCCCTACAACTTTGGCTAAGAAGAGCCAATTCAGGATCTAGCTTTTGGGCTTCAAGAATGCGGTCTAAAAGAGAAGGATGAGCCTCAAGGCTACATAAAACAAAAGATGAACATAAATCGGATTCACGATCTCGAATCTCACAAGTCGAAAAAATCTCGAGATCGTTCCATTCAGATATCATCATAGAAACAACCGCTTGTTGCTTATGACTAAGGGCATCGACAACACGATTCCCCTTTCCGGGAGTGTAAAGAATATCAAGATCACAAGATGCAAGAAATTCGAGCCAATGTTGTTGACGCAAATTAAGTTCCTTTTGAGAAAATAAATACTTCAAAGATTTATGATTGGTGTAGAGAATAAATTTTTCTCCCAAAAGATAATGGCGCCAAATTCGAAGGGCGAAAACAATAGCCGCGAGCTCTAAATCATGAGTGTCATATCTAGTCTCGGCTGGCTTTAATTGCCTAGAAGCATAAGCAATAACACGTTCCCTTTGCATGAGAACGGCTCCCAAACCAACACGACTTGCATCGGTATAAACAATAAAATCTTGGTTCCCTTCGGGAATTACAAGAATAGGAGCATCGGAAAGTAGTTCTTTTAATTTTTGAAAAGAAGCTTCACATTTGTCCGACCAAATGTATCTAACTCCTTTCTTTGTCAAGCTAGTAAGAGGCACGGCAATTTTAGAAAAGTCCTTTATGAACTGACGGTAATAACCCTCCAATCCAAGAAAGCTACGAATTTCCGTCACACTCTCCGGTCTCTACCAATCTTGAATCGCTTCAATCTTTGAAGGATCCACGGAAATTCCGGATTCAGAAATGATATGACTAAGAAATTTCACACGAGATTGCCAAAAGTGGCACTTAGAAAATTTTGCTTTCAATTGATTGCTCCTAAGAGTTTCCAACATAATCCGAAGATGTTTTTCATGCTATTCCTCGGTTTTAGAATAAACAAGAATATCATCTATAAAGATGAGAACAAATCGATCGAGGAAGTCTTTGAAAACTTGATTCATAAGGTCAATGAAATAAGCCAGAGCTTTCGTTAAACCAAATGGCATAACAAGCCATTCATATGATCCATAACGAGTACGGAATGATGTCAAAGGAATGCTATCCTCTGCAATATGAAGCTGATGAAAGCCGGTTGCTAAGTATAACCGTGAAAAGACTCTAGCACCGCTAAGTTGATCGAATAGATCATCAATCCGAGGTAATGGATATTTATTCTTGATAGTAAGATCATTAAGCTTGCGGTAGTCAACGCAAAGCCTAAGTATACCATCGGATTTCTTCACAAAAATTGCAGAAGCTCCCCAAGGAGAGGAACTAGAATGAATAAATTGCTTCTCTTCCAATTCAAATAATTGTTTGTGTATCTCCTCATTTTCTTTATTGGACATACAATAAGGAGGACGAGTAATATGTAAAGCTCCAGGAATTAGATTAATTCTAAACTCAATGGCTCGCTTAGGGGGTAATCCTAAAACGGGCTCAAATATATCGAAAAATCCCCGAACAACATGAATGACAGAAATGACATCTTCCTCATCATCATTATCGTCATCATGAGGATTTAAAGAATATAAAGATGCTACCAAGTTGAAATCCGAATTTTTAAGAACAATAGAAATCTGCTTAACAGATTGAGGATGTCGAAGATGAATAGTCCGCTCAAGACACAGGATATTGGCTTCATAATGGTTAAGCCAATCCATTCCCAAAATCATTCCAAAGCCTAAGTAATGCATGACATGCAAATCGGCTCGGAAAGAAAAATCACACAAAATGATCTTGACATCTTTACAAAGCAAACTAAGTGTTGCAGATCCACCAACCGGATTCAAAATTCTCAAAGAAGTCATTAAAGCCATAACACTTAAAGAAAAAGTATCAACAAGTTCTTTTGATATAAAATAATGGGATGCATCCGTATCAAAGAGAACTTGAATAGGTTGATCACGAAACATAATAATGCCATCTAGGATAGGATGAGAAATACCTTGACCGTGAGAATTATTATTAGGGGCTTAGACAACATTTAGCTTTCCCTCCCTCTTGCTTTGAAGTTTGGGACATGAAGATATCAGATGACCCGAATTTTTGCAATAACGACAAAAGAGAGGTTTCGGACATCTATTACCATAATGGTCCCTACAACCACAATTGTAGCATTGCCCACAAATAGGGGTAGGAGTCTTTTCTACCGAAGCTGCTTGCTTCCCTTTCTTGTTGCGATTTGGGGCTTTGAATTTAATAGGCCTTTTCTTGTTGTTGTTGAAGCTCGGTTTGGTACCCACAACTTCAACATCACTCTCCTTATCTGCCTCTTCAAGTCGAAGAGCGATATCAACAGGCTGATCAAATGCAACTTCTAATTTCAGAAGTAGCGGCTTTTTGAGATTCTTATTCAAGCCATAGACGAACCTCCGATTTTTCTTCAATGGGGTATTTATATATTTAACCCCTTATTTAGAAAGTGATTCGAAAGATGCGACATATTCCGTCACAGAAGATTCACCTTGAACAAGATCTATGAAACGCCAGGCCAACGTTACTTTTTCAGCTTTCGGCATAAATTTTAATTCGAATCGTTCCCGGAATTGCTCCCAAGTAAGATCTGCTTTAATAATTTCAAAAATCAGAAGCTCATACCAATCTAATGCTCTTTCTTGGAGCATACTAGAAGCCACTTGGACTCGAAGAAGTTCAATAAGATTCATGCGAGTAAAGATGCGATCGCATGTTCTAAGCCAAGCTTGGACTTCAATAACGCTTTCGGAGCCCTTGAATGTCTTCCCACCTAAGTTGTTTTAATCACTGCACAAGCGTGCAAATCCGAATTTTGGGTAAGTAGGCTCTGGAATGGGTCCGACAGCTTGAGCATTCTTTACAAGATCAAGAAGTTATTGAACTGACATAAATACTCCATCCTAAGGAGTAGCGATTGATTGACCGACACTGGGACGGCCAGGTCTAACCATTTCTCTTCTTTAAGAAAGAAAGAAGAAGAAAAAGTTATTCTCAGAATGAATATCAAACAATAATGATTGATAAAACAAGGCATCACAAAGAAAATAGGATAGAACGAGTCCAATGAATCAAATAAAACCCTAAGGCACGACTCCTAAGATGGACTTAGGACGATAATCCTTGTTAAATTATTCTACATTGTTCTGAAGCTTGGCTCTGATACCATGCTGTGGCGCCCCACTTCTATACTCACGCTAGCCAAGGACACTACAGAGTAATGCCATCAACTAGCATGAAAAATAAAGCCGTTGAGGAGCAACCATCCGTGTAATTGCTCTGTGCGAGCACCGATATGTCAGATAGTATAGCATGCAGTTCATTTCGAAAGGAAATCCAACATGCCAATACAAACTCAAAGCTACTACACAGTGGCTATGTGGTCTTCGGAAACAAACATAGAAATAAACATAACATAAATCAGTCATAGATATCCATATCACAAAGGCAGAAATAGATATGAATATAACACATAGAAGTGTACATCAGAGTAGTGGTCAAACAAGATCCACAATATCACAGAAGAATAGATACAAGTGCTAGACAAAAGATAAGTATACATCAAAGAGTCTCTATCTCAAAGGTATAACAACAAAAACTACCAATCTAATGTAGTTAGACAAAATTCAGATGATGATTCCTGATAAGGAGTCAAGCAGAAGCACCTGTAACATCTCGGTCTGACCCGAATTTTATGTAATAAGAAAATAATAAACAGATCAGTCTAGCTATAAATATCAGATAAAATGAGATAGAATAAGAGATATGACGAAAACGTATGATAATAATTATGCCATACTATGAAAAGTATACATTTAACAACAACAAAAATCATACAATATCTCTAAAAATCTCATAACATCAAAAAGAATGTCATATTCTTTACCATATTCACCAAACCACAAATATTGGTTAACATATCAATGCCAATCATAAAAATTGGTGAAACCTAAATTCTAGAAATCATCAATTTGAAATTCAGAAATCACAAAAAAGGGGGAGGCCTATCATAAATGGAAGGATGAAAACTCTCTAACACGTGTATCACAAACGGGGCGCTATCCCATGGTCGCTAACCATAGATCCGATGCAACGACGTAGTACAATGGTACGCCCGAGGAACCTGAAACTCGAATAATTCGAAACCACGACGTAGTACAACGGCATGCCCGATGAACCTCATAAGCCGGAACAACGACGTAGTACAACGGTACGTCCGATCAGCCGAACTCCATAAAAGAACATGGGTCGCTAGCCCACAAGAATGAGTCGAAACTCCAAGAATGCATAGGTCATTAGCCTATAAAAGAAATTAGATGAAACTCAATAAAATGAGGTATTGTCCCCTGCGTGGACAAAGAGACATCGCATATCGCAAGTCTAATCACAAATGATCATCAATGATCAATAAAAATTGTGGATTACAGTAAGCTAGTAAATAAATGAGTTTAGCTTCATGTCCTATAACCACTGACTTAAATTAAATATTCATGAAAAATTGTAGATCTCCACTCATAAAATTGTCATAATAGTTTCAATCGAACAAGTCCAAAAATTAACGGATGAAGTAAATGCAAGCGTTTCATACCACTAGTTTACTAAACCGTTTAATTAGATTTCTCAAATGAATGTGGTAAAGGTTTGTGTATACTAATAGATTGGAAAACGGTTTTAGAAATGAGCTTTGTATTAAAAATAGAGTTGAATCATCTTTGAGAAAGGGTTTGAATTTTTACTACTAGTATAGAAACCTTTGTATTTAAAAGTGGCAAACCATTAAATGATTGTAAACACAATCAATCACCAAAATTCACATTCGAAGATGTGAATTAAATCCAAAGAAATCGATACCAAATCCATCAAAATGGATATTCCCCAAAAATCCTGAAATAGTCATCTTAGTCGTATAAATGATAATAACAACTCGGATAATCATGAATCAGTAAAAATTGGAATTTCAAAAAAATAGGCAAATTGGGATGAAGCAGCAGGTCAGTCGACTGGACACTGAGTTCAGTCGACTGGCCCAATGCCTGGAAAACTCTTGGGCTCCAGGTTAGTCGATTGGACTCAGAGCGCCAGTCGAATGGAACCTATTTTCCAGTATTTCCAGCCTAGTCCCCAAAGAGGCAAGAATCCAAATGGAGCCGATCGATCGAGCAATTACAACTAGGGATTTATGCCACGCGACAACCCAGTCCTATAGGCTCTTCGACTCGCCCCAAAGACATGTTCAAGCATCAAAGCCAGGATTTTTAAAGACTTAACTTCGAAACACCAAAAATTGAAATGTTCACCAAATCAATTCAAATCAAAAGCAAATGAACATGAATAGATGTTAGGAGAATAGATGTTAGGAATTCATACCTAACAATAATGTTTATAGACATGGATGTGAGATAAAAATCTCATCTTTAACACAAAACAGGGAAGGAGAAGCTTGAAAACAACGGAGGATCAACCACTCTTCAATCCCAACTCTAAAAGCTCCAATCTAACATCATAAGCCAAATATTTCCTAAGTTAGGTTATAGAAGATTTCTAAAATTGGAGAGAGATTGAGATGGAGAAGAAGAAGGTGATACTTACCTAAGATTACCTTGGATTTTGGAGTTAGAACTTGAATTTGCAAAGGAGCTAGGGCTTAGGAATTCTAATTTTCAATCTCTTCCCCCATTGTTCCTAATGCTTAAAGTGTTGGGAAATAGAAATGAAATGGATGAAGAGGAGTGGGGGTGGAGCTAGGGTCTTAAGTTGGGGTAAATGGGCTGAAACCCAAACCCAAAGCCCTAAGTGAAAAGGTCGAAATTCTAGCTAACTCCAAACATATCAATGTTTATACTCAAAAAGGTCGCAAACGTCATTTCAAACTCAATGGAAGTGGTCTTGAGTCCTAATTTGACTGTTTGCAAAAGACAGCATTTCGGGCTATAATCCAACTAACGATGCTATATTTAAATAAAATATTTAAATACACAAACGTAAAATATGCGGGTTGTTACACTAGCCTTCCTACTTCTACTCCTACTTCTATTCCTACTCCTAGGAGATGGCAAGACTCAATTTTAAGTTAGCCAAGAATTTCCAACTTTATTAAACCTACCACCAGGTCTAGATAATGAGATCTTCCAGTCGGGCAGGCAAGTGAAATTTGAATGCATGCAATTCTTTAATAAGAAATGAAATGAAAAAGTTTCTCGACTCCTTAATGATTATGAAAGTCAGGTCAAAAAACTTGGGAGTGAAAAGCACACTCAAGAGATCAAAGAATTAAATTGCACGGTCTAAATCTTAGAAGAAGCCAATAAGGCTCTTAAAAGTGCATTGAGGACTCAAATTGACTCAGTTGATGATGCAGACACCGTTCAAAAGAAAGAGAAGAAACACAAAGAACTTTTAAATGTGGCAATTTATCACATTACCGATTCTTTTTCAGTTACTGAAGATCTAGACAGGATGGCATAGAGCCTTGAACTTTAGTAGAGAATTACTTGTAGATCTTTAAATAGACCTCTTTTGATAGTTTAATTTATGTGCCTGTGACTTTTGTACACAACATATTAGATAATAAATAAATTTGTATTCAAATAAATGTTACCTTGAATGCAACTTATGTACTTCTGAATGTGCTGAATTATTTGAGATGTATATCCTGCTTTCAAGTATTTTGAGCTTTTACGATATAAGCCAGTAATCTGCCTGTTAAGAGAAAATAGAACCTTTGATTGAGTATTAAGCATTTCAGTTGGTAGGAAGACCGTAAATTTTGATCTTGATGTAATAGTCTGCCTCTTGGTCTAGTAACTGAGATCCCCATTATTTTAAGAAATTTGAGTTCCAATCTGAAATTAAGAGATCAAAAGTCGATTTAATGAAGCTCCATGTTTGTCCTTGAAGTAAGATAGTTTACTTCTAGCATCAGTTATTTTCCTTATTTTAGGAAACCTTCCGGTAGTAGACCAAAAACCCGATTGGCAGTAACGGAATCCTTTTAAATGGAAGAATAGGAAACCACTTGGTTATATAAATCTAGAAAATCATCTGTTGAATTTGGCGATAATAATAAAAGACCAGAAGATCCATCTAGCGATAATAGAAGACCAAAAAATCCATTTAGCTATAATAAAAGACCAGAAAATCCATGTAGCAATAACAATTTTTTGAATAAGACCAGAAAATATAATGGCAATAATAGAGGACTAGAAAACCATCTAGCAGTAATGCTTTCATTTACGGAAAAATCCCGCTTTCTTGACTTTGAAGCACAACAACTCATTTTTTATAGATCTTTCTCTAGAAGATTGCTTGACTCTTGCTTTGGTGCACAAATGGCTCATTTTTATCGAGTTCTTTTGCCTTTTTTCAGGTTTTGGACACCTTAGTCTCTTTCCTTTTCGCCTCTCTTTGGGACTTGAACGTCTTAGTCCCTTTTCCTTGTGCACCTCTCTTTGGACTTTGGACGCCTCGGTCCCTTTTCTTTATGCCTCTCTTTGGGCTTTGGATATCTTAGTCCCTTTTCTTTATCACCGTCTTAGGTGATGATCTCAACTTAGGTCGAACCCCTTATCACTGTCTTAGGTGATGATTTAGGTCTATTCTCAGGTGCGTTTGGTTAGCTATCTTAAGCAAAACCAAAGACTTACCTGACATCCCTTTAGGAGGTGCTTTAGTAAGGCCTTAGAGACGGTACTCAAGGTTGGTTTGACTTGGCCAGGCCATCTTATACGAGACCAAAGGCTTACCCTATCCTCCCTTTAGGAGGTGCTCCTGCTAGGCCACGTAGGCAGGGGCTAAAGGCAAGTAGATGCTTTGGTCAGGCCTTTACCGATGGGACCAAAGGCTTACTGTGGCCTCTTTCTAGGAGGTGCTTTGACCAGGCTATCTTGGTGAGGACAAAGTATTTTTTCCCCTTACTACCATCTTACGTAGTGGTTTAGGCTTTTTCTTTTATCTAAGGAGAATCTTGCTCTTTAACCATGTAGATACACTTATTTTACTCAGAATCTTTCTTTATTATCAATTGTTCAATATCTTTATACAAATTCCATGAGCTTCCCCTGTCCTAAGAGGTTGTTGATTATTCCTTCCAAGCTTTAGCACTAATTGGTCTTATGGCCATTTGAATGATGATAATGACAATATAATCCTCTAAGATTCCTTTCATTCTTTGGTTTCTTCTTTTGTGAAGGCCAATAGTTGAGCTTGTCTTTGGCCAAGATGTAAATATTTTCATAAGAGGAGGTAAGAAAGAAGTCCTTAGAAAGCCGTAAGATTTTGGGGAATGATCCTTTAGATTGGCGTTTAACTCTTTTTTGGCTTGCGATGGACTCCTCATCTTGATGTTCAATATCCTTTTTAGGGAATGTTTTGTTTCATTTGTTATGTAGGATTAATCAAGCACACTCATCCAATTTTTGGTAAATCGATCTAAATCTCTTTTTTATCTCCTTTTTGAAGACAGATCTATTTGCTTTGAGTTGGATTTCCTTTCTCATTTTCATAAGACGTTATATCTTTTGCATTTCCTTCCTAGGGTAAAGATTTGTGTTGGCCCTATATGGAAAGGATTCAGACTCCATTTTTCTAGGTCATAAGGAGCCATCTGTTTTTTCTTACCTTCCATTATTTGTAGTGCCACGAGCCTTAATACTTGCTCCTTATGAAGTCGAGCATCACCATTGATTTGGTAGGTTGGTCTAGCCATTTGAGATTTAGAAGACCCTTGCTTAGAGATTTTAACACGTTTAACTGACATGACTAAGAAAAGCTTAGTTGATGCGGTTAAATGGTTTTAAGAATCAAGAGTAGGCCGGTTTGGAAGGATTCCTTAATGGGATTTGCTTATTAGGGATAAATCGTCTAATCCCTACGCATGCAGGTCAAGGTAGTTCCATATATGGGTTAAACAGAGTGGATGTTCAAGCTTTCCTTCTAGGATCAAAATGATAACGAATTTCTTCGTCGACTCCATAAAGTATTAAGAAAGAGGAATGTGGTTGTAAGAAGGATTGAATATCCCTTGTAAACCTCAACTATTATTAACAAAAGTGACACTTGGTTGAGAAAGGGCTTGGGCAACTAGGCTTGGCTTGTTCAAGTCCATGATGATGTCATAAGCATGATCGTGTCAAAGTAATGTCAATTTATATAGAGAAATCTTGTGCAAGCACAAATCAAGATTATGAGTGCTTTTGGAATTCGAAGTAAGTTATGATTAAAAATCATAAGTGCTTCGGAAGTCGAAAGCAAGTCATGATTCAGGCCCTCTTTATTCGTATGTAATTGTTAAATGTACAAGGTCCTATGCGCAAAAGTACAATCGCACTAAAATTCCCAAATCAATATAAGGTTACAAAATTTAAAGTGTAAGATAAAAGAAAAGAATGGTTCGCCCCCTTCTTCATGCTCTTAGGTCCATATTTATAGGGGTTGAGGGATGCGGTGTGGCTGCCACATGTCCATGCGGCACGCTTCACTTTTGGCATTAACCACATTAATAGCTCATGGCGCTATACTTCAGCATCCACTTGCACAATGGTATACTTTGATGCTTAGCATCATCTCGCCTTGATAGTCTTCATTGATGATATTCGATATCGGCATTATGTTGAGGATATGCAGCCTCCTTTAAAGGTTGATAAAGTGCGGCATTACTATGGCACGACATTGATAAGTGGCGACATTGATAAGTGGCGACATTGATAAGTGGTGATTTGGCAACGATCGGCATTGATAGCAAGCGGCATCAATAGAAAACGACATTGATAACAGGAGACATTGATAACATGCAGCGTGGATGACAGGTAGCATTGACAATAGGCAGCATTGTTGATAAGCAACATCAATAAGAGATAACATTGGTGAAAAGTGGCACTGATAGGAGATGGCATCGATGGTGAAGCGGCATCGATGAGATGCGATATTACTTTGAAGGATGACATTAGAATAAGGTGGCATTGAGGAGATGCAGTATTAATCTAGAGTAATATCGATTCTTCTGGCCATATGGAAGAAGTGCTTCATTGATGGAATGCAACATTAATGTGATGCGACATCAATGCTATATTATGCCATTATAACATTGATGGCTTACGGCATAAAGCTTTCCAATGTTATTATTCCCTTATGAACATGCGACATTGTTTCCAATTTTGTTGATACGATTTCATTCATTTAACTTTATAAGTGGTTTGCAGCATTGATGGCATTCTGTATTGCTGGCTTCGTTAATGACCTAAGACATTGCCCGTTATTCTTTATTGATGAAGGGCGACATTGTATGCTTATGGCAATGGTTTTCCTTCATACTTTTGATGTTGCTTGTTGATGCAAGATTACGGTTACTTTGTTATGTCACATATCTTTGGAGCTAACATTGGTGGTAACAATAGTCATCTAGGCTATTAGTAGTTCTAAGCTATAGAGCCTATCAAACCCATGTACCAGTGACTCTAATTCTCTATAAAAACAATCAATAAATCTATAAAGTGGACATAGGCCAGATTGCCGAACCACTATAAAATTCTTGTTTTTTATTGTTCTTTTTCTTCTATTTTGCTATTATCTATTGGATCTAAGTCTTATGGATTCCCTACAATATATCTTTAAGTGTTGATCCATTTTTATCATCGACATTTTGGTGCTTTTACCGAGAAAACTGAACCCATGTATTGATCTAGCCCTCTATTTTGGGTTGGAAATCCAGAAGTTAGATCTGAAAAACTTGTTTGAAGAACATGAGGGATTGCTAATAGAAAGTCACGACACTAAGGAGATCTGGAAGGTTCTTAGGAGCTGTGGCCGGAGGTGTAAAGGGAATGCTTACCAAGTTGAGGTTAATAATCAAAAAACTATTCCAAAATCCTCTGCTCAATGGGAAGTTGTTACCAGAGGAGAGATTGATTAAATGTTGCTGGAGTTGAACTAGAAAATGGTGGATAGCCAGAAATCTCTGATGGATAAGATGGACGCTTTGTTAACCTTTCAACAACCATGAACTAGGAGAGTTAGAAGGAAAACTTCACCTACTGTAAACACGAGGATTCCTCAATTTGTAGCCAAAACATCAGTGATGGGAAGCAAAAATAGAAGATGGGAAATTCTAGAGCCATGAAGGATTTGCAGGAGGAAGTAGAAGTCTTCCCACAACAAGAAAAACAACCGGTACTATGAGGATTTCTTTGGGTGCCGATAGGAATGTGCGGGTGAATGGTGCCCAAGAAGATGATGTAATGGACGTCTCCAATGAGGAAGTCAACTCAGTTATGACTTGGAGTTGGACGTTGATGCCGATGAAGGTGGAGTTTAGACAATCGCAGTCCAACTAACCACACGTCTATGAAATACCAAAGGAGTGGTTCTCCTAGAGACAGGAGGACCTAGATGTCAGTCGGCAAACTAAGATTGTTTATGGAGTCAAACACTCGATATGGCCCCTAATAGTCGACCTTTGGATTACTGTGCCAGCGAGGAGTACATCATTGATATGGTCAAAAGATTCGTGAAGGAAAGTCAGGGTAGGAAGAACGAGGATTGGAGTTTCGCACCAAGCCAAACACCCACTATTGGAACGATGCTCAGAAGGTGGAGCATCGGTATGGCATCAGAAAGTCATAAGCAGAAAAATAGCATTGGAAAGGCATCTAAAAATATTGACATCTTTTTGATCCCATTTATTTACCCAACTAAAATAATAAAGGGGTCGAAATAGCGTCAGTAAATACTGACGCCATTTCAATGCCATTGCATGCGTATCCCCAAATAAACACCATCCCCATCTTTTCTCCCCTTCATTATGAGCAACCAAAATAGAAAATAAAATAGATCCCTAAAATCAAAATCCCTAAAACCTAAGCTCGACTCCTGCAACTACCTTCTATCGCAAGATGCCCGCCTCTTAACAGTATCTGTTGTAGCACCAGCCTTCGCCTTACTAACCGACTTTCCGCATCAAAGGCTTTCATGGCTTCTTAGATGGTGAGTATTTAAGGGCTATTGGGTTTTGCAGTATTGCTAGCGTCAATGCAGCAAAAAATCGCTCTAACCCCAAACCATAAATAGTCAAGGTTAAAAGCGAATCTGACCACTGATCGAGGAAGACTAGTCATTTGTTCTCTACCTTCTTTGTGTTATTTGTGATAAACAATGATGAAAAATCTTAGATTTGATGCTGCCAATCTTCTTTCTTTTCTCTCTTAAACCATTTATTAAAAAACCCTCAGATTTTCTCCATCTCAATCCCCACTGCTAATCCTTCTATCTTTAATGAATCCTCCACTACGGTCGGAACATTCGGTAACCCTCTCCATTGCCGCCTCATTCTCCTACGCCACGCCGAGGGCGCTGCTCCCAACTGATTGACCAAAGGTTTGAAATTTCATAGTATGAATTTGATGAATGGACCGATAAAAATAGTTTATGATTTTGTTTATTGTTATTGCTTTTAAAGGATAGATCACACGGTCGACAATTGAGTAACTCTGGAAAGGCTATTGTTGCAAGGAAGCTTCGGCAGATGGAGTGGGATCCTGAGGTTATCTTAAGTAGGTCTTGAATTTTAATTATTGCCTTATTTATCTTGACTGAATCATGAATTATAATATTTATTTTTTGTATCATATAATTTCCTATGGTATTTCTGTTATTTTAATTACGGATTATCTTTCTCATATTATTTTTGTTTTGCATTTTTTATATTACTCTAATGTTATTGGCATGCTTCAACTTTATGAATTATATAAAACAGAACCTATCAAACAATTTATTGTTATACCCGTCTTTTATGCATTATAACATTATGAAACGATATATGTAGACATTTGTAAAGTATATACCAGTTGGCAAGTGCAGTAACATTACATGGAGTTGCAAACACAATGCCTTGGAGAATTTGGTTTATATAATATACTCGAAGAGGAAGATATGGTGATATCCTTAGAATTTAAGAGAAAAGAACACATTGAATCGATAAATAGTAAAATTTGATCTCTAAATACACAGTCAAAAAACTTTAGGGCCTAAAAAGTCTTCATATGGTTCGATTGTACACTAGTCAATGTATCCGAGGAGATGATAATATTAACTTTGGACATGAACTCCTCCTTTCATATTGGATTAAGGTCTTTGTGGAGTAAAATCTCACACTTTGTAGGTATGGATCACTGCAGCGTTTTGGATGTAATATAAGCTAGCACTTTCAAAAAAATATTCTTTTAAATGATTGTAAGTAGTAGTTCTATTCCTAGTACATCAATTTTTTGTTTTGCATTTGTTTTTCGCCGTACAATTTACAAAACTGAGCCATGCCTGAATAATTAGTGAAGTAAGATTTTGTCCCAACAAAAAGAAACAATTTATTACCAAACAAAAAGAAACAATTTAACAGTACTGACTTCTTTTTTCGTTAACCAACTTTTGAATACTCTTTTCGTATATTACCAAACAAATAGAAATAATTTAACATCCTGTATGATGTCAGTGGAATCATTAAGCCTCAAAGGTACGAATTAAGTAATTAACATTCCATTTTGATGAATTATGTAAGTTTTTTCTATAGATTAATTAACCTTTTTATTTATAATACAAAATGACATTGCTATTAGGCCCATCAGGATTAGGAAAAACCATCATGCCCTTAGCTTTGGCTAGAAAGCTTGGTTTTGAACTAAAGGTTAGAAATACATTTTATTTCATTATATATTCAGCCTTTTCTTCTTCTTCTTTCTTTCTTAGTTTCCTTTTTATAAAGTAAAATCTGATAAAATTTACTCGTGGTTTACAATTATAAGCTTGGTTCATGATATTTTATATAAACTAATATAATAAAGAAAATTAGTATTATTTTAATACAGGTATCAGGTAATGTCACATATAATAGTCATGGAATGAATGAGCTTGTACCTCAATGGATAGCTGCATATATTTGTCAGCATGATCTACATATAAGAGAAATGACAGTAGGAGAAACTATAGCATTTTATACAAGAGTTCAAGGTGTAGGCACCCATTATGGTCAGTGTCAGTTCAAATGTTAGTACTTTATTCAATATTTAATCTGGTAAATGTTAGGAAATCCAATCTACGGTTTCGATGACAACAGCTATACAATGGAAATCGAATATACATATATTTATATATACAGGTACTTGGTTGGACAACATCACTAGAAAGACAAGAATGAGGCTCAAAGGACACTACAAGAGACTACAAGTCGATAGGTACAAGGAGGTAAAAGAAAGAATGCACAAAAACTGACGCGCACCATATCAGACGTCTGGGTGCACAAGCAAGACATCTGAAATAGTTCTTTGGAACAACATACAGGCTAAATCAGACGTCTATTAATAACACTCAAACGTCTGATCCTCTACCATGTTTAAAAAATATATAGTATCAGACGTCTGAAACAAATACCAGACGTCTGAATTCAAACTCGAACTTCAGAAATGAACTGCAACTTCCACATGTTAATAGACATCTCCACTTCTCTTCTCCACAACTCTTCACCATCAATAGAAGCAACCGTAGAGGATTCATTAATGGATGTAACTACTCAAGATACCTATCTACAACTATATATAGCATCAAGAATCAAGAACAAAAACTTCACTTACTTACACTTTCTAATTCTATACTCTATCCCATATTCTTGATCTCTGCACTCTTGCAATCTTTACTTGTATTCACTCTTTCATATACTCAGTTCTTCATAGACAATATTCCTTAGAAATATATTGGAAGCAGTCGTACTAAATAGTGAACATCCGTGTTATATTAGAACACACATTTGACAAGAACAACTCATTATAACCAAGCATATTCCTTCGAGTGAAGCGAGGGTTTTTGATAGCCGAATTCCAAAGGGGAGCTTCGGGACTGGACGTAGGATGGGAGGTCTGAACCAGTATAAAGTTCTGGTGTGCTTATTCTATATTTACTTAGATTAATATTATTTTAGTTGCATCAAATATTTTGTCTCATATAATTGCATATACACTACACAATCTACCCCGTAGAATTTCAATTGGTATCAGAGCAAGATCTGATCAAAGTACAATAACACATATTTGAATCACTTAAATATGGCAAGTTTTTTTAAGAAGGCCAATCCACAGCACATCTCCCACTTTTTAATGGTTTTAATTATGCATATTGGTCAACACGTATGAGAATTTTTATGGAAGCTAATGGATTTGAAATTCGGTCAGCCACTCAAAATAAATACGAAGCACCTGACACTGCTATGAACACATGGAATGATGCATAAAAAACCACAGCTTCTAAGAATTCCAAAGCTATGAATGTTTTATTTTTTTCGTTAGATAAGAATGAATTTTCACGTGTCATGTTATGTAACATTGCATATGATATTTGGCATACCTTAGAAGTTACACATGAAGGCACAAACAAAGTTAAGCAAACTAAAATTTCAATTTTACAAAATCAATTTTCATCATTTAAATTAAAACAAAATGAATCTATAGTGGACATGTACTCTAGATTCGAAACTATTCAACACGATATAATGGCACTAGGAGTTAAATTCATAAATTTTGATTTAGTATCTAGAATACTCAATTCATTAACTTCAGAGTGGGAAAGAAAAGTATTAGCTATCGAAGAAGCTAATGACCTCTCAACACTCTTAGTTAAAGAATTGATAGGAAATTTAATGTCCTATGAAGCTAATCTACAAGCAAGAAAAGAACAAAATTCGAAAAAGAAAAGCATAGCATTTCCAGCAACAAATGAAGACTCTGACTTAGACGAAGAAGAAATCGTATTTATTCCAAAAACTACAACAAATTCAAGAAGTTTAGGAAAATAACCAGATTTCAGAAAAGAGGAAAATCAAGCTCAACAAATAAAATATCAATCAAATGCTATGAATGTGATCAATTTGGACATATGAAGAAAGATTGTCCCGGCTTAACAATGATAAAAAGAAGAACAAATTTGAAAAATTCAAAAAGAAGAAAACTTTCAATGTGACATGGGATGACTCGGATTCTTCACCATCATCATATAGTGACAGCGATAGTGACGGAGAACAAGCTAATGTATGTTTATGGCACAAACTGATGAGGTATATCCCGAACTTAGCTATGATGAATTATTAGAGCTTAGCATGGAATTAGAGGATAAATTTAGACAAATTGAAAAATTGAATAAAGAACACATAGTCAGAATAAATCTTTTAGAACTTGAAATAGGAATGTTAAAAGATGAAAAAATTATCTTAGAGGAGGAACCGGAATTATTTCAAGAAAAAAATAGAAGTAGTTTACTTGAATATGAGACTATATCTATTGATTTTGGAAGAGTTAAAATAGAAAAGGATAACTTGTCAAAAGAAAATATCAACTTGAAAAGTAATATAGAAACATTGAAAATTGAAAATTTTGAATTAAAAGAAAAAGTAGATAAAACTAAAAATAATGCTTCAAAATTTAATAAAGGAAAACAAGATTTAGGAAATCTTATCAAAACTTCAAAACCTTCAGGTAATAGAAATGAAGTAGGATTTAGAAATATTCCTAAACAAAAAGGGAATAATATTAAGAAATGTAGTTTTATTTATCAAAAGACTAAAAGATCGCCTAAGTCTAATACGAATACCAAAAACAAAAAAATTTGGATTCCTAAGACAAATAGTAATTTGATTAGACAAAAACATATTAATAATTTTCTAGATAATGCAGTCTATAATAAAAATTATCGTTATAAAGGCACCAAACCTTCTTGGTTGTGGCTACTGCTCCTCCTAACATCTAAGACCCTAACAAAGTTTATGGGTACCAATTAAATCATTTTTATCTTGCAGGAATAAAAAATAAGGAGAAATGGATACTTGATAGTGGCTGCTCCAAGCATATGACCCGAAATGCAAAAATGCTATCAAATATAACATACATCGATGGTGGAACGGTAACTTTTCGAGATAACTCAAAAGGATACGTCGTTGGCATCAGAGAAGTCATCAACTTTGGTATTTCTAACTCTCCTATTATTATAAATGTTTTGTTAGTAGAAAATTTAAAACACAACCTACTTAGCATTAGTCAATTATACGATAAAGATTTTCAAATTAATTTCAAAAAAGATAGATGTGATATTTTCGAAATAACAAACAACTTATCTTTGAGGGTTTTAGAAACAAAAATATTTATGTCTTAAATATAAATATAAATCAAAATTCAAACTTGTGCTTAACCACTAAACATGACGATCCATGGTTATGCATAAACGATTCTGTCACATTAATTTTAAATATATTAATAAATTAGCAAAATATGAGTTAGTTAGAGATTTACCTAAAATAAATTATAAAGTAGAAAATTTATTTGACGCTTATCAAATCGATAAACTGAAGAAAAGCCCTTTTAAATCTAAAAATGATATTTCTACAAAACAACCGTTAGAGTTATTACATTTAGATTTATTCGGTCCAAATCAAGTACGATCTATAAATTACAATAAATATATTTTCGTAATAGTTGTTGATATTTCAAGATATACATGGACCTTATTTTTAAAACATAAGAGTGACACTTTCGGTATGTTTAAAATTTTTGCTAAAAGAATTAAAACTCAAATGGATTTGAAAATTAAGAATATACGAAGTGATCACGGTGTAGAATTCGAAAATGATCTTTTTACTAATTTTTGTAATATCATAATTTCTCTTTTCCCTGCACACCATAACAAAATGGTGTAGTAGAAAGAAAAAATATCATATGTTACAAGAATGTGCACAAACATTATTAAATAGTAGTGATTTACCAAAACATTTTTGGGCTGAAGCTATTGCCATGACTTATTATGTTTTGAATCGAGTAACCATACGAACTATGATTAAACATACCTGCTTCGAAATGTTTTTTGAAAGAAAACCAAAAGCATCATACTTTAAAACTTTCCGATCAAAATGTTTTATATTAACTACAAAAGATAATTTAGGAAAATTAAATCTGAAGACCGATGAAGGAATTTTTGTTGGATATTCGGATCGTAGCAAGGCATATAGAATTTTTAATAAACATACTAACACAATTGAAGAAAGTTTACATGTTTCATTTGATGAAAATTTCCTTAATAATCATAGTAATGACGACGAAGAAATTATTCCTATAACAAATACAACAAACTCATCTAATAACGAGACAAATACACAAAATAATACTCTAGTGTCACCCCCTAGAATTCTAAAAGATCATCCAAAAGATAATATCATCAGGGATCTTAATTCCAGAGTAACTAGAAATCAACTTAACCAAATGAGTCATATTGCATTCGTGTCAAATTTTGAACCAAAGAATTATAAAGAAGCTTCAAATGATGATTTTTGGATAATAGCCATGCAAGAAGAATTAAATCAATTTGAACGTAATAATGTTTGAGAATTAGTACCAAGACCAGAAAATCAATCAGTTATTGAAACAAAATGGGTATTTAAGAATAAAGCATATGAAAATGGAAATATAGTTAGGAATAAAGCACGTTTAGTCGCTCAGGGTTATAATCAAGAAGAAGGTATCGGCTATGACGAAACTTTTTCTCCAGTAGCAAGACTCGAAGCCATATGTACATTACTTGCTTTTGCAAGTCATCACAATTTTAAATTATTTCAAATGGACGTCAAAAGTGCTATGTTAAATGGTTTTATTAAAGAAAACGTATATGTTGAACAACCTCCGTTATTTAATTTGTTCACGAAAAATATCTCAATCATGTTTTTAAATTGCACAAAGCCCTATATGGTTTAAAGCAAGCCCCTGTGCCTGGTACGAACGTCTTAAGAATCATTTAATTGCATCTGGTTTCAAATAGGTAAAATAGATACAACTTTATTTACTAAACGAGAAAAATCTTAGTTTTACAAATTTACGTAGATGATATTATTTTTGGTTCAACTAACGAAAATCTTTGTACTCAATTTTCAAATATTGCGAAAAGTGAATTTGAAATGTCTCACATGGGTGAATTAATTTCTTTCTAGGTTTACAAATAAAACAACTTGAAAACGATATTTTTATTTATCAAGAAAAATATTGTAACGATTTATTACATCGTTTTGGAATGGATAAAACTTTGAGAAAATCAACGGCAATGAGTACCTAGTGTTCACTTAGAAAAGGATGATAATGGAAAAAATTTTGATGAAAAATTATATCGTAGTATGATTGGCTCCTTACTATATTTTACGGCTAGTTGACCCGACATTATGACGAGCGTATGTCTTTGTGCCTGATTTCAAGCAAAACCTAAAAGAGTCTCACCAAAGAGCTGTTAAACGTATCTTACGATATCTAGTACTAGAGATTACGGTTTGTTTTACCCTAAGGGATCATCATTTGAACTTGTTTCATATAACAATGCAGATTTCGATGGATGTAAAATAGATCATAAGAGTACTAGCGGAACATGCCATTTTATTGGACAATCGTTGGTTTCATGGTTTAGCAAAAAGCAAAACTGGGTCTCTTTATCCACTTGAGAAGCCGAATATATTTCAGTGGCCTTAGTATGTACACAAGTAATATACATGCAACAAATACTTAAGGATTTCGAAAAAGTTATCAAATAAATCACCAATATATTGCGATAATACGAGTGCAATAAATTTATCGAAAAATCCTGTAAATCACTCACATACTAAACACATTGATATACGACATCAATTTTTACGCTACAATGTAGAAAAAGAAATTATTACATTAGAATACGTAAATACCGAGAATCAAATAGCAGATATTTTCACAAAACCACTAAATAAACAAACGTTTGTTAAACTACGACGCGATTTAGGAATATGTTCTCTTAATGATCTTATCAGCTAATTCTAAATTTCATTCATTCTATTTTTTGAAAATTTTAATCCACAACCATAATCTTTTAACACTGACCAGTAATTTCTTTAGAATGTTTGTTTTCTGAAAATAACTATTTATAACCTTTTAAAAACATGAATAAATAGCTCCTCCTTTTACAAACAAACTACAGATTTTATATTGGTTACTTTTAAAACAAACAAAAGCAAAACAAAAACATGTCTTCCGACAACTCTCACCTCTCCTTTTCAATACCAATCTCAGATAGTTCAACGGATACCCCTCATCGACTTTGTACTCCTACACCACGTTAAGAACCAACCTATAAGTCGTCCTCCTACCACACGGGATTCACTCCCAACAAAAAACTGTCCAAACGATATCTATTTGTCTCTCCTAACACTAAGAAGAAAATCGATGATATACATCGTTACCAAAAGCAAAAAATAGACTTACAACAAGAATTATACTTCGAACAAAAAGTCAATGGGAGACGACTGAGTTTTCTAGAGCAAGTAGCGATCAAATTTTGAAATTCATGAAAAAAGGATGTACGTCCACTTCCGATTCCTTGCAATTCTCGGGATCCTTCTGCCTCTTATCGTACACCTTGGGAACCTCCACCTAGGCAATTCTTTGGTTCTGAACCAACGAACACGGAAATATTTGGTCTCCACTCAAGCCATGGAAGAATAGCAAATATGAAGATTGCAATGCTCCGTCTTCATCTAAATAAATTTGTTCTCATTATACTTTCATCTAATTATATTTGTATTTTTTTTCAAAGATAATAGTATCATGTTTCAATAAAATCGATCCCTCGCAAAATCAAGCAAAACCTTCCAAAATAAGACTATTTTTAGACATACTAGAGATTTCAAACGTCTGATCAACACCATCAAACATCTAACACCCTTATATCATACCATTTTTTTATTCCTATGCATATATTAGACATTTGATATAAACGACCACACGTCTGAAAACTGTCTTTTCCTTCTCAACATAAAAATCAGGCCAATTTCTGACATCTGACATTATATCCAAACGTTTGACAAAACTCTCTGTCTTCAAAAATTTACGATTTTGCCTATTCCAGATGTCTGCCGATAACACCCAGACGTCTGAAAATGTTTATTGTCTTCAAACTAGGATTAAATCAGACGTCTGATTCACTTCCCAGACGTCTGAAATTCAATCGACACCTACTTCTGCCCTTAAAACGACTGTTTTTACCGAATTTTCAATTCACATTTCATCTCATTTCCTCTTTCAAATTCGAAACCCTAATTCACCAAATCACTATCTCCTTAATTTTCTCGATTTCATGGCGCCCAAAACTAAAAACCCTAGGGTTTCTAAGAGAAAGCAAGAACAAGCTACATCCTCCAACCCACAAGTATGCTCTGATGATCAGATTGAGAAGTGGATGAATCGAGCACCTCATTCTATTAAAAGATACGAAGATATCCAGAAGAAAAAGCTACACATAGGTCCCTTCTATAATTTTCTTAAATTCCCTATATATGATTTGGATGAGATGTGTAAAATTGCTAGGTTACAAAAGTTGATTTCCTACAATTCGAATAATGTCCAAATCAATCAGCTTGCAATATTCCTTTCTATACTAATCTAGATAGCATTGCCATATGAAATACCGATAATGATGATAATTGACTTTGGTCGAGTGTTTGCGGCAACATTATTCGACTTACTCCAGGAATTATAGGCCATACTCTAGGTTATTCCGACTCCGTAGAAGATTTGAATGACATCCCGGATATGCGCCTCAAACCAAGAAATAATATTACCTATCAAATTTGAAAAGATGAAATGCCACTATTTGCTTCAAAATACTTACGACCTAAGGCAAGGCTACTCACTAGGATTATTATCAACACAATCATTCTTCGACTTGGCAGCCATGAGCAAATAATAGAATCGGAGCACAAAGCTCTATATGCTATCTTTAGTGGAACGAGGGTACATTAGACGAAATTTATATTTGACAAGCTTAAACATTATTGGACTCGATCACGTCCATCAATCATTTGCCCTCCTACATCATGCGCCTTCTGCAAAAGCCATAACATTCCATTATATTTATTGACTTTTGAAAAGATTGCCCTCAAGTACGCCTCCACAAAATCTTCTCTCTTATGCATTTACCAGAAAATCCCTTCGATTTTATTTCATTTGAAGAATGGATGCAACGTCATCAACAAGCTAGACAAGCTAGGCCTCAACCCCAACAACAACCACGACAACCATCACAAGAAGAAGAACACAATCACGAACACATTCCTCCTCCTCCTGCACCTTTTGACTATCCAGGCCAAGACGACATTTTTGAGACTTGCACTGAAACTAATCCAAATGAAAGCATTCGAGATTTAACTCTCCAAAATCAACTTATCTTATCAAGAAACCAAATTGGCTAAGCATATCTGTAGTTTTAAAACAACATTTGCTTCTCGCCTAGCCATAGTTGAAACATCGCTTTCAACAACATTATCTGTTCTAAAAAAGGTTCTCCAACGAGTCCGTGGCCCTACACCATCTTCGAAAGATTGACCAACTCCAACGCCTTCTCGTCCTCCTTTAAAAAATTCTAAACCTTTTGAAGAGGAAAAAGGACCTTTGGAACATACTCCAAAATCTCTTATAATACAAGCTAGTTCTTCCAAGAATAAAGATGAAGAAGATGATCAAGCCAAAGCTTCCTCCAATATTCCTTAGATGTTTTTATATGTTCCATCTTTTGTATTGTAATGGAATCAAAAATCTATGCATGTAATCACTATTTTTAATGGTTATAAAAATGCTTTTGGGCTTGTTACTTATGCGTAATTAGTTACCTTTCGTCTATTCATAATAATTTAGTAAATTGATATTCTAGTATTAATGCTTTTTGATAATGCCAAAGGGGGAGAAATAATGGTAAGCACATATTCAGGGGGAGATTTATAAAATTATATCTGATTCATTGTATAGTTGTCATCATCAAAAAAGGGGCGAATGTTAGGAAATCCAATCTATGGTTTCGATGATAACAACTATACAATGGAAATCGAATATACATACATCCATACATCCATACATATATATATTTATATATACAGGTACTTGGTAGAACAATATCACTAGAAAGACAAGAACGAGGCTCAAAGGACACTAGAAGAGACTATAAGTCGATAGGTACATGGAGTAAAAGAAAGGATGCACAAAAACTGACACGCACCATATCAAACGTCTAGGTGCACAAGCCAAACGTCTGAAATTGTTCTTTGGAACAACAAACAGGCTAAACCAAATGTCTGGTAATAGCACTCGAACGTCTGATCCTCTACTATATTCAAAAAATATATAGTATCAGACGTTTGAAACAAATGCCAGAAGTTTAAATTCAAACTCGAACTTTATAAATGAAATGCAACTGCCATATGTGAATAGACATCTCCGCTTCTCTTCGCTACAACTCTTCACCATCAACAGAAGCAACCTCAGAGGATTCATTAATGGATGTAACTACTCAAGATACCTATCTAAACTATACATAACATCAAGAATCAAGAATAAAAACTTCACTTACTTACGCTTTCTAATTCTATACTATATCCTATATTCTTGATCTCTGCACTCTAGCAATCTTTACTTGTATTCACTCTTCCATATACTCAATTCCATAGACAATATTCGTTAGAAATATATTGGAAGCAACTCTACTAAATAGTCAACATTCGTGTTATATTAGAACACACATTTGATAAGAAGAACTCATTATAACCAAGCCTATTCCTCCAGGCGAAGCGAAGGTTTTTGATAGTCGAATTCCGAAGGAGAGCTTTGCGACTGGATGTAGGACGCGAGGTCCGAACCAGTATAAAATTCTGGTGTGCTTATTATATATTTACTTAGATTAATATTATTTTAGTTGCATTACATATTTTGTTTCATACACTTGCATATACACTACACGATCCACCCCGTAGACTTTTAGTTAAGATCATGGAATCGGTTCATAACATTTAACCAAGTTCTGCAGATATGTTAACTAAACTGATGAGAAGAGAGAAGGCCTTAAATATCAAGCCAGACCCTGATATCGACGTTTTCATGAAGGTAATTTAATCTGTTAGCAACTCCTGATTTTTACGACACTAGTTTCTCTTGAGAATTTAGCATATTTTTTCATTTTACTTCTACAGGCAATTTCTGTTGGTCGTAAATAAACTAATGTATTCACTGATTAGATACTAAAGGTACTTAGTACTACAACAAACATATAACAAAAAAAATCATATATAAACTTTACATCTGACATCCAAATCTATACTGCCAAATACATAGAGATAGTTTATCTTTTGAAATACTTATCAAATTCTTTCTTACCTATAGTAGATTTTAGGACTTGATATTTGTGCTAATACCATGGTTCATGATAAAATGTTGAGGGACATATCCCAAGGACAAAGAAAGAGAGTAACAATTGGTATTTACAAAGAAAAAGCAAAAAAGATTTTCATTTAGACCAGCATGTATGTGATATTAGTATAAGTTGTATCAGATATACTATGAATCTTATGTGCTATTTGAATGTTTCATTGCCTATATCATTGTTTTTTGTTGTTTTATAATGTTGTCGGCGATATTATTTTATTTAGTTGAGATATATATGTTTCATAGTATGTTTGGTATAGTCAGAATGAATGTATTTAATGTTGAGTTTGAGGGTTAGAAATACAGTAAAAATGTTGCAAAATTGCTTCAGAAATGGCTTTGGTAAGGTATGGATAAATTGGAAATTTTACTCTAAATTTGGTGTCTCTATGGCGTTAGAAATGGCACTAGAAAAATGACATCAGAAAGATGTCGAAAAACACATAACGCATGGCGTTGGAAAGATGTGGGAAATTGTTTCCCATGCTAGTTTTACCGATGGAAAAAATGTTGTCAGTATGGTGTTAGAAACACATTTTCCAATAGCATATTAACGCCATTTTGACGTTGTAAAATCAATTTTCTATTGTAATAACCATTCACTTAAAACATCTTATGAGAAGAATGCCCCAGAAAGTTCACTATACTAACGATGCCATCATACAACAGAACTACCGATCCTAAACAACATTTTCCTAAATACAAATGGCATATGGATGGAGCTTGAGCTACAGATGTTGTTCGTTGTAGGTATTCCCTATGTTCTTAGAAGGAGTTTCCCTGATGTGGTTCACTAGACTCACGACGAAGTCCATATCTACCTTTGATGAGTTAGCCAAGAAGTTCTTAGAGCAGTTCCGGCTGCATTCCGCCCAACCGAAGGATGTGATATCTCTATCTAGCTTGTCCCAAGGATGCAAAGAGTCACTATAGGTTTTTAGAACCGATTCAATATCATCATTACAGAGGTTAGAAATTCGAAGGAAGATCTCATATTCATGGCACTGGTTTGGGGTATTTACCTAGACATAAATTCTGGTAGGTAGCTGAATATGAAACAACTAGCTACTATAGAAAAATTCCTTTGAAATACTAACCAGTTTCTTCGATTAGAAGAAGCAAGCTTGGTTGAAGGAAAGGTCAACGACAGATAGTTGATGGAGGTAATTCAAAGCAATGTGGTGGTTAAACATGATGGGTAAAACTCTTATGGAGTTGTAGGAAATGCTGGAAATTCTAAAAACCAGAAGAAATGGAATCAAGGCCTCAGTGGTAGATCGTACAAGGAGTTTGAGACTGATTACACTCCTCTGAATGATACGTTGGAGAATATTTATCTTGCCATTCGAGGAACCGAGCAGTATAAGGAACCAGGTAGGAGGGAAGCAATGAGGTAGTAGAAATGATTTGGGAAGTACTACCGCTTCCATGGAATGCATGGGCATAACACCAATGAATACCATCACTTAAAGGACTTGATTGTAGAGCTAATATGGAAGAACATGATCTAGTAGTACGTGAAGCAATAGCAAAACTCTGACCAAGCTGTCAGACCCCAAGGCCCATCAACTTAAGGAAAACCACCTAGACCCAGTGGAGAGGGGCCCAAGAGTACGGATGAAAAGCTAGTGATTAATACTGTAGTTGGAGGGCCTCATCTAGCGGAGAGAAGCTGGGTTGAGATGGAATGATCTACGAGTTCATTGAAACACACACCACAGGAAAGTTGCTACGCCATCAAAGATGGAGCTTCAACTAAGCAATAGAAGATGATAACGGTTGACATGTATTTAAAAATTGAAATTTTGATGGAGTTGAGATACCAACCCTTGATCCCATGGTGGTAACAGTCGGAATTAGGCCAGCAGTTGTGCATCGAGTTTTGGTGGATAACGAAGCTCTGTTAACATTCAGTTTGGAAAGACTTTCGACCAGATGAAAATTAGTACGATGGATATGACTGCCTTCAAGATGAAGATTTATGGATTTACGGGTGAAGCTAAACAGCAAAATGGGATAATCGACTTGCCCATAGAGCTTGGCAAAGGAGAATGTAGGGTGGTGCACATTCAAACATTTGTTATTATCAATGAGTACTCAATATATAATGCTTTCTTTGGTCGACCAATCCAAGTTGATTTCAGGATTACTTTGACTCCACGGTGTTTAACGATGAAGTTTCCAACGGATGATAGAATTGGAGCGGTGCAAGGGGACTAAAGCAAAACAAAGGAATGCAATGTTGTTGAATTATGAGAAGTTAAATGTCGGGAGAAATGAAACAATATAGGGAATAATCCCCACATTCAGAAGCCCTAAGCACAATAATAGCCCATGGCTCGGGGACCATAGCCGATTCGACAAGTCTATGGATCTCTGAAAGAATTAAGGGGAAGTTTAGGCAACATCGGCAGAGCTTACAATGAGCATCCCTGTTGATATGGATGACCCATCTCGAGTATTGAAGATTGGTTCTTAGATCCGAATCAGACTACGCAAGGAACTGATTAATTCCCTCCAAGGAAATCTGGATGTGTTTGCTTGGATACATGCCGATATGTGCAGGATATCACCGTAGGTAGTGCGTCATGCACTAAACATCAATCCCAAGTTTATAGCGATGAAACAAAAAGACACAGCTTGGGTCCGGAGTGATCCGCTACATTAAAGGAAGAAGTGGATAAGTTGTTAGCCAACAACTTTATCTATGATGCTTTTTTACCTTTAATGGGTATCTAACCCCATATTGGTCAAGAAGTCAAATGGAAAGTGGCGAACATACATTGATTACTCAGATCTATACAAAGCTTGTCCAAAGGACCACTTTCCTTTGCCCAAAATTGACCAGTTTGTTGATGGAACAGTAGGGCATGAATTGCTCTCGTTTATGGATGCTTATTTTGGATACAATCAGATCATGATGCATGAGCCAGATCAAGAGAATATTAGCTTTACCATGGATTTAGGATTGTACAGCTTCGGGTATTGCCTTTTGGTTGAAGAACTCCGGGGATACATACCAACAATCGGTAAGTATGATGTTCAAGAATCAAATCAAACAGACGATGGAGGTATACGTGGACGATATGCTTATAAAGTCATGGGTGCCTCAAAATCATTTGAATAATATCTCGAAAATGTTCGATATTCTACAGAAATATGGGATGAAGCTAAATCCGTTAAAATGTTCTTTCGGAGTAGCATCCGAGAAGTTTCTAAGATTTATCGTCAATGCACTAGGCATTGAGGCCAATTTAGAGCAAATCACTACCTTGAGGAATATGACTGCCCTAACCATAAAGAAACGACTTCAGATCTTTAATGAAAAGATCACTATTTTGATTCGATTCATCTTAAGAGTGACAGATAAACGTATACCTTTCTTCGACGCCCTTAGGAAAGGTAAAAGGAACTTTGGATGAAATTAGGATTGTCAGAATGCCTTCGAGGAGTTATTAAGGCATAAGGAAATGCCATTGATCTTATCCAAACCGCTGGACAGGGAGGATATTTTTTGTCTATCTAAAGTGTGTGCTCGTGTACTAAGTGCAACATTAGTGTCCGAGGAGGCAAGAATCCAGATACCGGTGTACTACATCAGCAAATGGTTCACTAGAGTTGAAAAAATTGCCCAAAGTTGTAAAAACTCGCATATTGCTTTCCGATTATGTCAAGGTAGTTATGATTGTATTTTAAGGCTCATCCAATCGCAATACTAACAGATTAGCCTCGAAGGTGTTATATTGACCCGAGACTTCAGAAAGGTTGGTAAAGTGGAATATCGAGTTGATCTGGTGTCACTTACCATCCAAGGAGAGCGATAAATGAGAAGACGTTGGTGGACTTCACCGCTGAATTTACCGCATGGGATGTGAGATAGAAGAGGAGGATGTTGCGGTCGTGGCTTCTCATTAGAAATTATTTATCGATGGAGCTTCAAATGAATTTAGATCGGGGGCAGGAGTAGTGTTTGAAACGTCGAAAGGACGATTGATTTGTTATACACTAAAACTAGAATTCCCTGCTACTAATAATGAAGCCAAGTATGAAGCTTTAAAGGCATGATTGAAAATAGCAAAGGAACTAGCGATAAAGACACTAACACATATTCAACGACTTGCAACTAGTTGTTTGCCAAATTAGGAAGGAATATTGTGACACCCCGTAAAATTTAATAACAAATTAAAAAACTAAAACAAGGTTAAAAATGAAAATTCTGCAAATGTTAGAATTTGGCCATAAAATTTGCACCATTGCATTTACGACAATTTTATAATCAATTTTCATATATAAAATTTTGTAATCGAAGTTCAAATGTAGAAGTTATGGACATTTGAAGTTTCCAGATTTAAAATAGTTCAAACAATTTTAAATTTTAAATATTAAATATTTAGAGATGTTAGCGTTAGATTAGGAATACAAAACTAGTCGTGTTGGCTAAAGTAATTACCTATCTTTGTTTGGTTTAGAATTGGAGATTCGTATGAGTTTGAAAATCTGATTAATTTTGTAAGCAAATTTATTTACACGTGATTAGGAATATTTATTTGAACCTTAGATTTCATGCATATGTACATATAAATATATGATTATATATTGATAATAGTGTATTGATCGTATTGAATCTAATTAATAGGTTAGTAAATAACACTATATACCTTAGAAAGGAAGTTAATGACAATTATTGGAATTAATTTGTACTTAGTGGCATAATAAAGAGTTTCTTTTACATGGCCTTAAGTTCAATTGTGGTCAGATAGTGTATAGACAATTAGTATATATATAATAGTATGTTAAAGGATAGGAAGTGTGGCTAAGTTATAAGGTTGCGAGGTGAGTTAAAGTACACAGAAGTCTGCCTAGTTAAACCTGGCTACCAACAGTGTTACTTTAGGGAGTGATGTGAGACGTCATTTATAATAAATAACCTTGATGGATGTGAGGTTAGTCTCAATTTTGTAAGATAAGTCTGCACGATTAATTTGGCTACCAGTGCTTACAAATAGTCGAAATAATCTAAGATGTCATGGTTGAGTTACGGGTTATAGTCACATTATGGATGCGGTAGGAGGAGATCTTTGGAAGGGTTCGCTTTGGATTTATAGGTAGTAAGTGACTATTGTAGGGTCCACCTCATTCCTATAAAAGAAGTATTGAGTGACCTTATTGGATTTATGACGATGTCAGTTAAAGAGAACCATGAGGTGACCCGCCTTGGGTTGGGTATTAAATGATAGGGACCTGCCTATTTTGTAGGTATAAAATGGTTAAAATCAGTCTAATTCCCAATAAAATGGTATTAGGTGGTTTGAGTGCTTTCTCTTGCATCGTTAACGATAGCTGCATTAAAATTTGGAAATGGAATGGAAATGGATTAGGCATTAAATGACGGATGCTTACCTACTTTATAGATGTTAAATGGTCAAGGTCTTATATAGACATATTGCAGTTGAAGTTTTGGAATTCGGACTAGAAAAGCCTTTGGGGTTACAGTTAAATTTTTTGATATGGTATATTTTAAATACATAAGATGTATTATCTATAGGATACTGCCTAAATGCTAATATGGTAAAGTTTGAGATTTTCATTCATCGGACATTGTTGTTCTGACCCCCTCCTTATTACAACACACAAGTTAGACGCCGCAATGCTGATTTGAGGGACGAAGTTGGAGATGAATACTTATGGCAGTTATCTATCTAATTATGCTTTTTAAAATTATTCTAATGTACACAGCTCAAACAATTATGTTATTTTGAAATATTGTACCGTGGAGGTTTTATGTGGACATGACATGAGATTTGATGATAATATGTTATGTTTTTTAAATTATTTTCTTTTGTGAAATGGGTACTTATTTCTAATATTATATTTTATCTATCCCACTGTATGATTCTTAAAGTATAGATATATAGCTCTGTATATTGTGTATTATTTAAAATTTATCAACAAACAGCCAGCTTTGCTATGGGCCTAAGATTCGATGGGCTTTTATTGATCGAAATTAGGTCTGTTTCGATGTACACCAATGTGTAGCTTATTTCTGAAAGTATTTTTCAAAATCCCTACTTTATATATAAATATATATGCACACATATATTTAATATGAATTTACTATATACATTTCGATTACAGAAGTAGTCACGACCACATTTTGGAAGGATGGACGAGGCGACTATGGGCTGGAAAAATAAATGCGGTTAAAAATTATGCTTCTACCTCGATTTTCCATGAGGCGGAGGTCGTATCATAAGGAATATAGATGGAAAAAATTGTAATTCTAAAATTAATAGGAGAATAAATGTGAGACAAATAAGGAGTCACAAGAATTTAATAAGGATATAAATGGTCTGACTAAAGAGATTATTAGAATAAATATGGAAAGATAATATGAAAAATTGGAATGAATAAATAAATATCATTAGATATTGACCGGTTAGAACAATAATCATTTATTACAGACAATCGACATTTATAGAAATAACATACAAACATATTAAGTAATAATTAAATATTATACGACAGTATAGTTTGAAACATCTGGAAGTAAGGGATGGTAGGAGAGAAGCAAGTTCCAATAAAAAGGTGTACACTAATCACCATGTGAAGATAACCCGATGTTTAAAGATTAAGTAGGAAAAAAGAATTTGATAAAAATATTTTTTTGGGAACTTCCTTGAAATGCTTTGAACGGGTTTTTCAATTTATTTATTGAAAAGTTGTTTTGTATTAAAAAAGCAAGGAAATTTGGAAATGCATAATTTAAAAAAAAAAATTGGGTCAAAAATTTGTCAATAAAAAGGTTTTAGGTGATAAAGGTTTTTCACTTTTGAAACTCTTAGTTTAAAAAAAATTAGATGAGTTAAAAAAAATTTGGCTTAAAGATTTTCAATAAAGGGAATTTTCTTTTTGAAATAAATATAAATTAGAGCATTGGTTGGACTTGATGATTTTTCCTATTTCATAGATTTAAAAGTTCTTAAAAGAGACAAAAGGTAAATGGAACTTGATTAAAATGGCGTAGAAGCCATTTAGGTAGGAGAAATATAAACAGAGGCAATATTGGGAGATTTGGATGTGAATAGCGTTAGGAACTTATAAAATAGGATAGGAGAATAACAGGATAAAAGTATTTTTCTACTCCACTTTTCATTGTTTAAAGTTATAGAAGATGTTTTGAAGTAAAAGACCAACCATTAAAGGAATATATATTTGATGTAGAAAGTTTTGAAAGAGGGAAAGAATTTTGCTCCTTTTTAGGATTAAGCAATCCTTTTTAAATTTTTGATAGTTTGGTTTAATGATTGAGTTTTTGAATGTTTTGGGTTAAGGGTTAAAGTCATTGCCTTTAAAGAAGTAAGTCTTTGAGGTAAAAGTATTTGAGAAGGAAAATTATTTTACAAAGTAATTTTTGAATTTAGGGTTAAGAATAGAGCAGTCAATGTTTTTATAAATGTGAAAAGTTGGCTTCTAATATTTTTGGATGGTTTTGTTCAAATGTTTAATAAAAATAGGTTACATATATATGGAATAAAATGAAATATGATGTTTAGATTCTTTTAGGAATTCAATTCCCAAGACTATTTTTGCAAGTTGAAATTCTTTTGGAAAGTATGCTTAAAGATTCTTTCAAGATGTGGAAATTATTTTGCAAGATTGAATTTCAAATGTCACATACTAGCATAATGTGGGTTTTTAAGTTTATATTTTATGAAGTAGATAGGGATCACTATCTAGGTAAGAAAGGTTAAAAGGTTTCATGATATGTAAAATAGGAATATTATGTACAATCTGATATGGAAAATTGAAATTAGTCCCAAGCATTTATTTGTAGAATGTTGGTAAAAAATTGTATAGATATTCAAGATCTATAATTGAGTTGTACGATTAAGTTGCACTAGTTGACCTGGATTGAGAATCTCTAAGTTTTAATTTATTTGGAGCATGTTCCATGTAATTTCCATAACTGATCCAATCCCAAAATATCTATAATAATGTATTGTTTAAATCAATAAAGGATATACCAAGAAGGGAAAGAGATGTGTACGATATGGATATTCTTTTCCATAATTTACACTGTTTATTTCAATAAAAGAAAAAGAAACAATTCCTTGTAATTTGAAACAAAGCAAAAATATCGCTTGTGGTTAGTTAATGGAAATTTTTAATGGTTATCCTATCTGGAAGGATAGCTCTAATAAAATAAAATATGGAAACGAATGTTCTATTTTAGAAATTAATAATTAGAAATAAGAAATATATAAACACCGTAATTTACAACGGTATTCGTATTAATTATAAACAGAGTAGTAATTATTGTGCTTGGATTTATGGATGTTTGTACAAAAATTGGGCAAACATCTCTGAGTTTGATTTTAGATAGGCCACATTTAGGTCGACTAATTTTGAGTTTTTTATGTCCCAATATGTTAGGGGATAATTTTTGCAGTCACAGAACAATTCTCAGGCTCAAAGTCGAAAAGCAGTTAAGAAAATAAATCACACAGGGTTTTATAGTGGTTTGACCAGAATGTGCCTACATCCACTGTCCATCTTATTTTTCTTACTTTGATTTGATTACAGATATAAGATTATTCGAAAAGAGTAAAAACTTGAAGTAGCTGGAGTGACCGAGTTTCAACAGAGTTTCCCCTTTTTTCTCTATTTTAACTTTGCTATTCGCATTGCAGGGAAAAAGAGGAATCCAAAGAGGAATGAAGTGTCTAGGCGGCTCGAGCAGTTCAAATGGGTGAAATGGGCTTCCATTTCTTCCAAGATGGTTTTTCAGGAGGAAAAGACCAAGCAAGGGAATATTAAGGAGACTCCGTCAGGCTTGGATAGAGGAGAGAGTCATAAATCATCTAAGAAACGTGCGAGGTTTATGGATAAGGACGCCATCGACCCTGGTTCCCTAACTTCCTCTTGCCGTCGCCATCAAAATCCAATGGGTCCTGAAGTGCACAAAGTGCTAGATGATTTAGGGGTAGGCAATATCGATACTCATTTCTCAAATTATCAACAACCGATGTGGAATCCCTTTGATAGTCATCCTGATGTCAATCCCGACTATACGAGTCGTCATTCGACGGATCTTGATATCGATTCTTCTACCTCAAAATCCTCTTGCCTGGGTCTTGGATGTGGCAAAGACTCTCAATTTCGCCAACTTGACAATGAGGATGGTCCAGATTACAAACAAGACCATGAAAATTGTAGATTACTAGTCCCGCTTAGCCAAGGCTAGTGAAGAAGTTGGCAGCGTCAATGTACGGTTACGTTTGGAGGCAGAGGATCTTCGCATGGCACTCAGGGAGAAGGAGGCTAAGTTTGAGGCAGGCATCCGAGATAAGGAAAGCAAAGAAAGAAGTAACGAGAGAGGCCGCCATCCTATGCAAGACACATATTGACATGGCTATCAGCTCAGTGGACGAGGCTTGGTAGAAGGACCTTGAGTGGATCCACTCCCTCAAGGGTAAGGTGAAGAAATTGGAGGAGGCCTTGGCTAAGCTGAAGAAGTCTCTAAGTGAGTAGAAAATGGAAATGGACTCATACCAGGATGAAATTGAGAGGTTGAAGGTGGAGCAGGCCCAATTGAGGAGGGATACAGAACAATACATGAATAGATGGTGTCTCTCCAAACCAAAGTTGACAAATCCAACGACGTTTGTGATACAGTCAACCAGATGTTGAAGGATACATATTACATGTTTTGGAAACAAAGGAACCTTCAGTGGATGGATGATTATCCTTAGGTGATGGCTGGAATCCATGCTCGGCTCATCGAGGAGACTACAGTTGTAGTCACTCAATAGGGAGGAGCCATGTATGACATTGGGATAGTAAACAGCTAGTTCACGGTGGAAGAGACTAAAGCCATCGCCAAGGGTTATGAATTGTTGGTGGAGGACGAAGATGATGAGAATGGGTCGGATTTCGAGAGGCCTGGTGATCCACACCACATTACTGCAGGTATCTCGTCGTTTTTCTTTAGCTCCGTTATTACTAATCCTAGCCCGTGAAGCTTATGACTTCCCTTACTTGCTTCGTGTAGGGACTTCTTCGAGACATGTTGGGTCTTTGTTAAAGAAGGGCGAGTTTCTCGAGCGATCCAAGACTTCGAGAGAAATGACCAAAGGTAGCAAGCTGAGCAACAAGGCCATTCCTCCTCTTTAGTCAAGGAAAAATTCTTTTCACTTTCTACACGTATTCTTAAAGGATGTACAGTTGTTCAATATTTGTATATATAAACAAAAACCTTTGTACCTAAAAATTTCAAATATGTAATGTTTAATTTATGTGTTTTGCGTGTTTATCTAGAATAACTAGTTAATCGTTATATGTTCAGAGATGCAGAAAACCATAGCTATATTCAAGGCCGATCGCAAACGATGACTACTCGGGCTATTGTCCGTGTCATGAGTATTATTCGATTCATCATTACTAACGTGCTCAATGCCGATAGCCAAGTGCGAACAACCCCTGGCTACAGCCATGCCTAATCATGAGGTTTATAATCGGTTTGTAGTTGTCGACGAGCTGAACGCTAATGATGAACTGCCTAGGCTATAAATCGTGCCTAATCCATGGCTTACGATCGATTTATCATTGCCAGCTTAGGGGTGCTGATCGTCAGTAGTGAATTGCCAAGGCTTGTTTCGTGCCCCTTATCGTGGCTATCTTACTTTCACACTACCGACAACCACCTACGATTGCTCGCAGTGGGAATAGTGATCGTATAAAATAATTAAATGAAAGAATGTTCAAATAAGATACGTAATGCAAGACACCAAATTTTATAGTGGTTCGGCTGAAATACGCCCACATCCACAGTCTTTCTTTTATTGCTTCATTTAGTACATGTTTCTTTATAGCTCAAGAGAAATAGCGATGGAGATGTTTGAGATTCCATGCTTTCCTAAACAATCTCCATCTACCGTCGACAAGATATAAGCCTCATTGTGAAGATCCTTATGAACAACAAATGGTCCTTTCCAAATTGGATCTAGTGCTCCTGGTTATGGGAAGACTCGCTTGATTACCAACTCTCCCTCTTGAAACACTCGAGGCTTCACCTTAGAGTTATATTGCCTTGCCACCTTCTGTCTACGAGTGGCAGCTTTAAGGGCGCCATCATTTCTTTTTTCCTCGATCAAGTCGAGTGGCATGTTTAAGATCTCCTTGTTTTCTTTTAGATTGTAATGCATCCTGCGGTGCAAGGGGAAAACCGTTTCGACGGGAAGCATGGCTTTGGCTCCGTATGCCAATGCGAATGGCATGTGCCCTATCGCGGTCTTGTCAGAAGTTCGGTAGGCCCACAAAGCAGTAGGCAGTTCATCGACCCATGTCCCTTTGGACTTTTCTAGCTTCTTTTTGATCAATGTTTTCAACACCTTGTTTACCGCATCGACTTGCCCATTTTCCTAGGAATATGCCACATCGGAGAAACTTTAGACAATCCCATGTTCATGGAACCAACTGGAGAATTCTTCACTGTCGAACTAGAGTCCATTATCCAATATGATCTTTTATAACACCCCATACTTGCACAGGATGTTATATATTAGGAAGTTTATCATTTTGGTAGATGAAATTTTGTTCAAAGGCTCCGCTTCCACCCATTTGGTGAAATAATCCACTCACTATAGCGTATTTTGCTCCTCCTCGACCATGGGGAGTTCCCCGATCAGATCAATTCCTTAGACGGCAAAGGGCCAGGGCTGACCATCTGAATTAAACCGGTAGGTGGTAACCTCGAGATTTTGGCAAATGTTTGGCATTTGTCACAATTCTTAGCAAACTCGGCCGCCTCCGTGTTCAATGTGGGCCAAAAGTATCCATAGCGTAGGATCTTTCTAGCTAGAGTCTACCCTCCGTTGTGGTTGCCGCAACTCCCTTGATGAATGTTGTTAAGGATATCTTTTGCTTCATTCCCGATAACACACCTTAGTAGGATGGAATAGCTGCGACGGTACATTATGCTGTTCTGGATGGTGTACCAGGATGCCTTCCTTAAGATTCTCCTGACTTTGTTTCGATTTACTGGTTAGATTCCTTCTTGTGAGTATTTGATGATTAGGGTCATCCATGTCTCCTCCCTACCCGCGATCAGTGTGATTTGCAGACACTCAAAACTCGGTGTGGATTGTCTCCTGACGGGGGTTCCCCAAACATTGACTCGGTTCTCATGCAAGCCTCTTTGGTGAGGGTATCCGCCTCTTGATTCTCCCCTCACGGGATGTGTTTTATTACATAGTGGTCTAGCTCGTTAAGGAGGGTTTTGGCCCTTTTTAGGTAGGACGCAAGCCTTTGTCCTCGAGTTTGGAATTCTCCGAGGATCTGGTTCACAATTAGGTATGAATCCTATGTATACCTATCGACTTAACTTCTATTTCTTTAATGATTTATAGGCCAGCTAACAGTGCCTCATATTCAGCTTCGTTATTGGTCGCAGCGAACTCGAGCCTTAATGCATAGCTTAATTTCCTTCCTCGAGGCGTGACTATTGTGACACCTGCCCTCGAGCTGAGCACATTTGATGCCTTATCAACGAACATATTCTAATTGACATCTTCCTCAATTCTTTTTGCTACCCCCTTATCTTACATTGTGAACTCAACTATGAAATTGGCCAAGGCTTGTACTGGCTAATCTTGATGCACTATTTTAATAGGCACCCCCACTTGTCTAGTTTATGCAAAACTTGTCTCAGAGGTTGATCCGTTAGAACTCTAATGGAATGCCACTGAAATTAATGCCGTAATTTCCTAGATTCTATGAGCAGACAGTAAGCCAATTTTTCAATCTTTGGGTATCTAGCTTGTGCCCCTATGAACCTTTTGCCAATGAAGTATACCGGTCTTTGGATACGATCATCTTCTTGTACTAATGTGGCACTTAGCGCATGGGAGGTACAACTAGGTATAGGTAGAGGCTCTCTCCATCTATCGGAGTGGAGAGCACTGGCAGCTTCTGTAGGTGTTCTCGCAAACTCTGGATGGCTGAGTAGCATTCATCGGTCCTTTCAAATTTTCCTTTATCATTTTTGATGGCTTCGAAGAATGGGACGCGCTTTTCCATGGCCTTGGATATAAACCTGCTCAGGGCGGCTACCTTCCCGTTCAGGCTCTGCATTTCCCTTCGCATGGCTGGGATTTTGACGTCTTTCAAAGCTTGTACCTTTTCAGAATTTTCCTCTATTCCTCTAGCTTGCATAATGAAACCTAAGAAATTTACCCTAAGACACCCCAAAAGAGCATTTCAGAGAATTCAACTTCATTTTTTATTTGCACAATATCTGGAACATCTCGTCTAGGTGGCTGAGATGATCCGTTGCTCTTCTCGATTTGACAAGCATGTCCTCGGCATAAACTTCCATGGAGTGACCAATTTGCTGCTCAAACATCTTATTGACTAGACGTTGATAGGTTGCGCCAGCTTTCTTAAGCTTGAAGGGCATGGCCTTGTAGCAATATAGACCTAGATCCATGATGAAGCTAGTATGTTCTTGATCCGGCACATGCATGGAGATCTTGTTGTATCCTGAATATGCATCCATGAATGACAACAAATCATGTCATGCGGTTCCATCTACCAGTCAATCGATTCGGGGCAAAGGAAAATAGTCTTTGGGGCAAGCGTCATTGAGGTTGGAGAAGTCAATGCAGGTCTGCCACTTCCAATTTGGCTTTTTCACTAAAACCGGTTGGAGATCCATTTTGGGTAAATGGCTTCGTGGATAAAGTGGTTGGCAAGCAGGTTCTTCACCTCTTTGTAGAGAGAAGATAACGCTCCATCCCCATGCTTCTTTTCTTTTGTTTGATCAGGATCTTGGTTGGGTCAATATTAAGGGAATGCCAAGTTATTTCTACGGATATTCCCACCAAGTCTTCGTGTGTCCATGCGAATACATCCAAGTTCTTACGTAGAAATCCTATCAGCTGGCTTTTTAGGTTCTAGTTCAATGGAGAACCTATTTTTAAAAGCCTTGTTTTGTCGTGTTCGTCTACCATCACATGTTCCATAGCCTCCACTGACTCGGCATTGACCTCCTCCTCTCTATCTCTGGGATCCAGCTCATTAAATGGGTCACTAGTATATTCGAGAGTAAGGGCATCTTTGATTGCTATGCTTCCGCAGAGGGCGACCCCTATGCCTTTCCCTTTTTCCTTCTTGTTTTGGCAGAGTTCTGTCACGTAGCAATCATGAGCTGCGTCTTGGTCGCCTTCTACTTCTCCTATTCCATTACCAATTGGGCATTTCATCTTCAAACACCACGGTGCCAAGAATATCTGGAAATATGACAATGCAAACCTTCCTAAGAATGCGTTGTAGGTAGAGTGTCCATCCACCAGCACGAATGTTTTCTTTCGAACAGCTGATTGGGGGTGACTTCCTACCTCAACGAACAAGTTTAGCTGTCCAAGTGGCATTGTCGCTTTCCTAGTGAACCCGTGTAAGTGCTTATGTCACGAGGATACGTCTTTTATTGATCATTTTATTTTTTTGAATGCGTGTTTGTACAATATATTTACCGAGCTTCCCATGTCGACTAAAATGCGAAACACCTCTACCGGGCCGATCCAGGCAGAGTTAACCATGAGATCAGTGTGCAGATACTATTTTCCAACCAAATCTTCCATATTAAAGATTATTTCGGCTCTTTCTCTCCATTTTGTGATGCGCCCTTCAGTTATGGAATGAACATATGCTTCCTTGTCTTTCAAGGATTTCCCATACCTCTCCATTTCGGCCCAACTTCCATCGGCTATATGCGGCCTCCAAATATAGTGTGGACAACTATCTTCTCCTGGTTGGAGCGGCTCATACCTGCCCCTTCCTTGTTGTTCTCTTATGGGGGTTGCCCAAATCCCTCATGGATCGAAGCGGGAGTGTTGCATCCTTTTTGAACGTATCGTTGCAATTTCTTTTTTCAGATGTGTTCCTCAATGAGATCCCATAAATGCCGGTTGGTGTTGTGCCCATGGGACTTATGGAAGCGACAATATTTTCCTGTTGTAATTATGGTTTCTGACTCTTTTTTATTTGGAGGGCATTTGTATTTCAACTCGTGTTGAGTAGCCATATAAATGTTCTCCACAGTGTCATTCAGAGGAGTGTACGAATCGAATCTTGGTCCAGGTATGTATCGTCGCTTATTGCCTTTTTCAGTTCCAGAGTTGCCTTGGTGGCATTTTTCCCTTCATTGTTTTGTTTATTCCCTTCCCCCCATAGTGGGGCACTTATGTTTCCTTGGACGCTAGAAGCCTTTAGGGGTTGCTCGCCAAGTCGGTGGGCTGCCGCGTCCTCCAATCTCATGTACTTTCCAGCTTCATGAAACAAATCTTGAAGAGTTAGAGGTTTTTCCTTCGTCAATCTTCTTGTAAGCTTTGAATTTGGGTAGACACATCTGCACAACGCTATTAGTGCAAGCCTTTCATCTGCATTTTGTACTGCTACCTTGGCAGCGTTAAAATGGGTAAGATATTGCTACAGTGGTTCTCCTGCTTTCTGTTTTACGTCTGACAAGGAATAAGCATCCTTGGGCTATTCCGCATGTATTCGAAATTGACTTACAAATTTTTCCTTCAACATTTCCCAAGAGCTAATGGAGCCATGAGGTAGACGAAAAAACCATGTGGTTGCTAAGTCTGACAGGAACAATGGAAAACATTTACACAACACACTTTCTATTGCTCCATTCATGAGCATGTACTGGGTGCAACACTGCAAGTGGATGATTGGTCGGACATGCCTTTGTAAGGATCCATGATGGCATATTCCATTCTCAAGGAGTAGCTGTCGCTTCTATATCACTGATGAAGGGGCTAGACACCCTTGCACCTATCCCTCTTTCGAGTTGTTCGCGCCTGAGGTATTCCCTAAAGAGGCGAGTCATCCTCTCGGATTCTGGGGCGACGCTGGGAGAAGTGGGGGCTTCCCATTTATATTGACAGCGTTTGGAACCTTTATTAAGGCTAGATTGGCGATGGTTGGCTCAAAGTATGATAGAATCAGCCACAGTCGGTCCTTTTCTTGTGCCCCCTTGACTGGGCCCAGCTCTTGATGATCTTTTAGGACTGGCTTCGGATTGAGTCCTTGATCGTCTTCAGGCCCTTGCATCTTCTTGGTTATATTCATCATTTGCAGGTGGTCTATTCCTTCTATGCAACTCTCCAGATTGAGACTCGCCTTGAGATTCAGTATTATGAGTGGATTCCTCCGTGCCTCTTAAGCATGTCATTAGTTGGTCCACCAAAGCTTTTTGTTGGGCAGCGAAGCGTGTCATGAGTCATCTCATTCACAACCCTATCTAAGTTTTCTCGGGTGACAGCTGAGCCTGGAGGTAGAGAGTAGGAAACTAGGTTTTCTTGATCTTCTTGGACGGGATTAAGCGTAATAGCAGTGGCCGTGCTCTACCCTTGAGCCATGTTCCAGCGTCGAGTTAAGGCTGGTAAGGCAAATGTATAGAGGAGTTCGGCTCTCTATGTCACTCTCAATAAAAGCACCAAATTTTTTTGCACAAAAATTGGAAAAACGCCTCTAAGTTTGATTTTATCTAGGTCACGATTAGGTTGATTGATTTGGAGTTTTTTTATGTTCCAATACATTAGGGTATACTTTTTGCGGTAACAGAACAATTTTTTGGCCCAAAGTCGGAAAGCACTTGAGGAAAGTAAATCACACAGAGTTTTATAGTAGTCTGGCTAGAATGTGCCTACATCCACTGTCCACCTTGTTATTCTTACTTTGATTTGATTATAGATACAAGTTTGTTCGAAAAGAGTAAAAACTTGAAGTAGTTGGAGTGACTGAGTCTCAGCGGAATTTTCCCACTTTTCTCCCAAAATCGGTCCCCATTATTGTTGAGAAGCTCTCCTATTTATTGAATGGAGTTGTGAAGTGTGGAGGTGGAGATTATAACTTTCTGAATCTGGTTCGACATCTGGACAGGAGCATTTGGAATAATATTTGGGTCATGGAGCTTGCCTGGCCTTGTCGTTCTTCCTTGTCTGGTTCAATGCTTCTACTGGAGCCACCTATATGCCGGACCAAACATTTGATCTGTCATGCCTGTGTACTGGACCAAATGTTTGGTCCGGTGATGAATGTGTCATGCCAGACTAAATATTTCATACGACATATCCAAGGACGCCGGACTAAATATTTGGTCCGGCATATCAGAAGATGCCGGACCAAACATCTGGTCTGGCATGTCGGACCATATATTTTGATCGGCATTTTAGTGAATGCCGAACCAAGCATCTAGTTCGGCAGTTCTTTCTTCCGTGCCTTTGTCTGCTTTTGCTTCCTTTCTTCATTTTTTCTCTGCTTGTTGGAAAATCGAGCCAACAATGGACATTGATTAAATATTTAATGGACAATAAATTTATAATCAATGGCGAATAAAAAGGAAATAAATATGGGATGGATTAGGGAATATAATATGGTATTTGTGGAGGAGTTGAATAGGCGTAATAAGTGGATTTTGGAATCGATAAATAGATAAAAAGAAATTAAATAAGGATTGGTTAGAAGCTGTTTACTTTGACATTAATGACCAATTATTATGGGTGATGGAGATTTATTAGAACTAAGAAGGAGAACTAGGAAATGTGGGTGATGGTGAAATGACATTTTAGAAATGTTTATCTTAAATTGGTAAGGAACATTAGGACCCCAACATCATTAACACCAGTTGATGATTAAGGGCAGTTTCCAACAAAATTTTCTTTTAGATGGGTTGTAATGACTAATTGTCTACATTTAGGAAAAGTGTTCGATATGGTATAAGCCATGTTCCTGTTTTATCCCTATGGTAGCTTTATGGATAGGATTAGACCACTAAATAAATATATATGTATTGAGTAACATTATTATTTGACGATAGATTTTCTATCGGTTAGAAAATCGCCGAATAAAAATAACCGAAAGCGCACGGCGTACAATTTTAGTACATGGTGAGTACGGGTTGATTCGTAGGAAAATGAATTGATTTCAATTTCTACTCAATCAAATTAACCCAACTGTTTGAGTTTGTTCTAAAACTAAGAAAATAGCAAAATTTAGCTAGATAGAATTGGTGAACAATATGAGATTAAAAGATAATTTAAAGGCAAATCCACTCTCATACTTTCACATAAATCAACACCAAATTTTATCTATGATCTTTCATTTTAATATAAGTAGAATTAGTGTTGTATTCATCATAAGTATGGTTTATTTATGTTAGTAATTAAAATAACTTAAACCATCAAACTTTAATACAACAAGTAAAACCACTTATTAATTGTCATGAAAATGAAGTCAAAGCAAAAGCTATTTTAAGCACGATCTATTTACTATTTTGTTTAGTAACATAGATCATCAAATTTTATCTCCTTTAATTCCATGATCAAAATCACTTAGTTAGATGATGATGCAAATTGTATTTATGTTGGATTAAGCATAGCCCATTTGCGATTACAACATATGCTATCAAATTCCTTAATAAACTTACATCATAATCTGACTCTTCATGAAGCATAAAAGGAGATCATAAACAATAACATAGGTTGAATTTTTATAATTTTAGAGAGCTTCATTACCCCTAAATTGAAGGGATTCGGTTTCTCATTTGTGTTATCATTTCAGCACATGTAAATTTCAACATAGAAAATAAAAGGAAAGTGCAAGCTAATTAAAATAAAAAGGAACTAACTACATGCATAAAAAAAAAACTAAGCTACTAACATAAAAAGGAAGAGAGCTTTTAAATAAAAATGAGCATGAAAATAAAATAAAAGCAAAGAAGAATCTTTGGAAGCCATTTTATTTCTCATTTAATTTCGAGGCTACAACTTGCATAATATGATAAGAAGATAAAACTCCATTACATGAACATAAGAGAATTATTCATACATGCCTAAAACTATAAACCATATTTTAGGGAGCTATCCAAATTGCCCTTTATGAATTGTAACCTCCAAGTAATCATTAGCATGAGGTTAATCCTCCATTAAATGTGCATGTGACTTTAATCCCCACTAACATGTGCATTAGCTCTTAATTTTGGTTTATGGTTAGTGGGTAACTGGGGTCTCCATGATTTTATGAATTCTTTTATTTCTTCATTCCTTTGTCTTCTAACCTTTATGCATGCATACATACATGAAGTCTCTTCCATTTTCCATCCATATTCCTATATATAAAACTAAAATGTGCAATTAAATATTTTCAAAATTAATACATGCATAAATAAAAGTAGATTAAGTATGGAAGTAAAAATATGCACTTTTACATGCATATCAAATACCCTCACACTTATCTTTTTATTCATTCTCGAATAAACTAAAACTAAGAAAGATCCACTTTCGTAGAAAACACGATTACATTGAGCATATGCAACAAGCCGTTAAACATCTAAATGTCCCTTATAGGACGAGTGTTGTCTCGTTAGGGTTTTCAGCGGAGACTACAAAAAAAAATCCAAATGTAACACAAAAAAATCCCAAATGCAAGGTTTATTTACAAAGATATGAATTCAAAATTTTGAAAATATTTATAGATGAAGAATTTACTTTTAAATTGACACGAATAAATTAAATATAAGTTCTGGTCATTATTAAGAAATTTAAGTCCTTTTACTCGTCAAAACTTTCAACAAAAATAAAGTTATAATCACTGTTAGACTCTAGTTTGCTAGTTGTTTCGGTTGATAATATAGTGCAACTATGAAATGGATCCTTAGTTGATTATCAAAGTTTTCCAAAGTGGAATTTTTATTTCTTTTGAATAACATGCTGAATCAACTAAGTAAAAACAATTCTTGGATTTCAATTGCTTGCTCTTTCTATTTTTGAAAATTATTAACATTATTAATATTTACACGCTAACTTAGATAAACTGAGGCCAGATATACCGATCATGCACTGCCTTTCGAGCTTACTTGAGAAGAGTGCAGAGCATGGCGAGTGTACACACTGTATATGAACACATGACTCTAGTTGGTAATTTTTATTAAAAATTTATATATATATACACCTAACTCAGATAAACCGAGGCCAGATATAATAATCATGCACTGCCTTTCGGGCTTACGTTAGAAGGGTACAGAGCACGATGAGTGTACACACTTGCATGTGAACACATGACTCTAGGTGTTTCCTATTTTCACAAAAACCATTTTTTAAGTTTTATATATTTTTTATATTAGAGAGTTTCGCAACGTCATCTTAACACCACTTAACTTAGAAGATCAAAAACATTATCGCATTTACTTTAAATCAACTACTCTTTTAAATAATGATTTTCAATTAGGATATACTTCATAATTAACACCCACGAACCTTCTTATATACTAGTTAAACCATAGTTACTTATAATCAAACTTTATTTTTATTTTGTTGAAAAAAATAAATTTTCAAAATAAATTTAATAACCAAAACGTATACTTATCCCATGGTGTTTTTCTAAAACTAAATCAATGTGCTAAAATGAAAATTTGTTTTGGGATTTTTTTTAAACTTTGGAAAGAAATAAAAAAATAAACCATGAAAAATCAAGAAAAGAAGATGAGACTCCCCCATACATAATTTTGACTGTGTGCCCATAGTCAATGCGTGATATAATGAGTGTAACAAGGAAGAATATGTACATATTTACAAACGAGGGTTAACATTTCTTACTAGACATAGTATGGCACATGAAGAATCATGAGCTACTCCTCTTGATTACTTGGAAATTCCAAGTAAGGTTTCAAGTGATGTCCATTGGATTTGAAAATTGTTTCGTCCCTGGGGTTTTGTATTTCTATGGCACCATGTGGAAAATAGTTCATACTACAAATGGTCCGATCCATCTTGATTTTAATTTTCTAAGGAATAAGCGAGGTCTAGAGTCATACAAAAGAACTTTTTGGTTTGGTGAAAATGTTTTTCTTAGGATAAACTTATCATGAAACCTTTTGTTCTCTGTTTGTAAATTTTCTCGTTTTTCATATGCATCGTTCCTAATTTCTACTAATTCATTGATTTTCAATTTTCAATTTTCTATTTTTTCCATCTTTTCCAAGATCAAAGTTTAAATTCTTCATTGGCCATAATGCTTTGTGTTCGATTTCAATTGGTAAATGACATGCTTTTTTGTAAAGTAAATGAAATGGGGATATCCTAAGGTTAATTTTAAAAGCATCCGGTAAGCCAAAAGCGAATTCGTTAATTTCTGAGACCAATCTTTTTTATTTTTATTAATAGTTTTCTCCAAAATTTGTTTTATTTAATGATTTTAAACTTCTACTTGGCCACAAGTTTGAAGATGATAAGGAGTGAATAACTTGTGGGTTATTGAGTATTTCTACATTAAAGTTTCAAATGAACGATTACAGAAATGGGTTCCATTATCACTTATTATTGTGCGAGGCATGCCAAACCTCGAAAAGATGTTTTCTTCAAGGAATTTCACAACAATTCTTTGGTTGTTGGTTTTACACAGAATGGCTTTAACCCATTTGGATACATAATCAATAGCAAGGACAATGTACAGATTTCCAAAAGAGTTTGGGAATGGTCCCATAAAATCAGTACCCCAGACGCCAAAGATTTCAATCGTAAGAATAGGGTTCAGAGGCATCATGTTTCGTCGAGAGATTCTTCCTACCATTTGGCAACGATCGCAAGTTTTACAAAATTTGAATGAGTATTGGAAAAGAGTGGGCTAGTAAAAGCCGTAGTACCTTTTCAACAGTTTTCGAGGATTAAAATGTCCACCGCATGCTTGGTCGTGATAGAATGAAAGAATACTTTTGATTTCGCAATCCGGGATGCAACGTCGAATGATTTAGTTGAAACAATATTTAAACAAGTATGGATCTTCCCAATAGAAGTACTTGTCTTGGGGAAAAAATTTATATTTATCTTATTTTGACCAATATGAAGGAGTTTCCTTAGCGACTAGATAGTGCACTATGTCGGAATACCATGGATCGACAGAAATAGAACGGAGTTGTTCGTCAGAAAGGTTCTCCTTGATTGGTAAAGAAGATGGCGCGTTTAGTAGACGTGACAAATGATCAGCAATGACATTGTTATATCCTTTTTTGTCTTTGATCGTAAGGTCAAATTCTTGGAGTAAAAGGATCCAACGGATCAAATGAGACATAGCGTCTTTTTTAAAAAAAAGGTACCTAAGAGCGGAACGGTCAGTGTAAACAGTAATGTGTGAGACAATCAAATAAAGTCGAAAATTTTCAAGAGCAAAAACTTCTGCTAGAAGCTCTTTTCAATGGTCGTGTAATTGGGTTGAGCATCGTTAAAACTCATACTAGCATAGTAGATGACATGAAGAAATTTTTTGATGTTTTGTCCTCAGATAGCAACAACTACGAAGTTAGAAGCGTCACACATTATTTCAAAAGGAAGATCTCAATTAGGTGAGAAAATAATGGGAGCAGAAATGAGTTCGTTTTTGAGACATTCAGAAGCAGAAACATAATCAGAATTGAAGTCAAATGGAATGTCTTTTGCAAGAAGAGTTGTCAAAGGTCGAGCGATTTTACTACAGCCTTTCACAAAACGTCGATAAAAGCCAACATGTCCAAGAAATAAATGAATTTCTTTGATAGATTTGGGAATGTGTAGATTCGCAATTATGTCAACTTTCAGTTTTCTACCTCAATGCCTTCGTTTGAAATGACATGCCCAAGGACAATGCCGTGTTTGACCATGTAATGACATTTTTCCCAATTTAACGTTAAGTTTTTGTCACTAAGTCATTTAAGAACCAACTCAAGATGGTGTAAGCACTTAGAAAAAGAGTTTCTAAAGATAGAAAAATCATCCATAAATACTTCCAGAAAGCATTCAATCATATCGGAAAAAATGCTGTTCATGCATCTTTGAAACGTAGCAGGAACATTGCAAAGGCCAAAGGGCATATCTCTATAAGCAAAAGTACCAAAGGGACACGTGAAAGTTGTTTTCTCTTGGTCTTTGGGAGCGATTGGAATTTGGTTATAGCCAGAATAACCATCAAGAAAGCAATAGAATTCGTGATCGGCTAAACGTTTAAGCATTTGGTCAATGAAAGAAAGTGGGAAATGATCCTTATGTGTTGCAGCATTTAGTTTTCGATAGTCAATGCAAGCATGCCAAATCATTTGAGTATGAGTTGGAATGAGTTCGTTAGAGTCGTTATTGATAACGGTATGTCAAGACTTCTTAGGTACGACATGAATTGGGTTCCATGAACTATCAGATATTGGGTATATGATTCCGTTATCGAGAAGTTTAAGAGTTTCATCACGAACCACATCCTTCATTTTGGGGCTAAGCCTTTATTGCGTGGCACGAAAAGGCTTGGCATCGTCAATTAAATGGATACAATGTTGAATGAGAGCAGGACTAATTCCCTATATATCTGTAATCGATCATCCAATCGCTTCTTTGTTTTTTAACAAAATCGAAAGTAAGGAAGCTTCTTGATCAAGAGAGAGAGTTGAAGAAATTATGACGGGAAATGTTTCATTGTCACCTAAGTATGCGTACTTAAGGTGATCAGGAAGGGGTCAAGGTCCAACCTCATGGGTTGCTTAATCAAAGAATTTGGTTGCTCAATGGTAAGGGGTTCAGGCAGAAGCGCAATTTCAATTTCGTTAGTCTCATCTTGAACCAGTCGTTCGTATTCGGTCCCGCGCTTATGGTTTAAGTCAACTATTTAGTTATCGAAATTTTCTTGAATGGAGCCAACTTCCAATGTTTGGTCATGCGATTGATTTCAAGATTGAAAATGCTGAGATCCAAAGTCATGTTTCCAAAAGAAATTTTCATCGAACCGTTTGGAAAATTGATTAGAGCATTTGAAGTAGCCAAGAAAAGTCGACCTAAAATCAATGAAATTTGACTCATTGGATTGTTCACGGGTTGAATCTCCAAAACGATGAAATCGATGGGGAATATAAATTGACCGATTTTGATGAGTATGTCCTCAATTTCTCCCATGGGGTTTCTTTATCGAACGATCGACAAATTGAAGAGTTACTTTCATCAATTTTATTTCACCCAAGCCAAGTTGCCGGTAAACTGAATAAGGAATCAAATTGACAATCGTATCCAAATCGAGTAAGCATTTATTAATCGTTTTGCCTCCAATTGTACACGAGATCGTCGGCATCCATGATCTTTGTATTTAACAAGAATTGATTGGGACAAGACTTCGCTAAGTCCAGTGACTAAGAAAACTTTCTCAGGTACATGAGTGTGTCATTTTTAAGTACACAAGTCCTTGAGAAATTTAGCGTAAGTTGGGACATGTTAAACGATGTCAAGAAGTAGGATTTTAACTTTTACTTGTATGAAAATTTCCAACATATTTTCCATTTGGTCAGAGTGTTTCTTGGGTAGAAGACGATGTAGAAGTGGAACACGATACTTAATAGGTGGGTCTACATGAGTAAAAGAAGAATTTGGATTGGAGTTTGATTCGATGTTTGGCTCAATGTTTTGTTTAGAATCGCCTTTTGTTTTTGAAGTACCGAGAGGGATTTCTGGTAAATCATTTAGATTAACGACTTGATTATCAATTTGTTTACCAGAATGCAAAGTCGTGATAGCATTCATTTAGGTTATGTTGCGATCTTGAACAACATGGTATTGATTTGCATTTGTGTTTTGATTTCTAGGATTCGAAACTAGCTGACTTGGGAATGTGCCTAGTTCACATTCACTCATATACATGGATAATTGTCTCATTTACATTTCAAATTTAGCAATAGATTGACTAGTATTCTGAATGTACGAGGTTAACAAATTTTGCAAATCACTATTTGATTGGAGGCTTTGAGTGGTTGCCTTAGCCAAAGTTTCAAAACTTTTCTCATGTGAACTCAATCATTTATCGTCTTGGAGAGCAAAAGATTATTACGGTCGATTTTGGGACAGAGGCACAAAATTTTGTTGAAAATGATTGGGTTGAAAGGGAGGATTCGAAGCATTGTTCGAAAATGCTTGAAAATTGGGAGGAACCAAATTCGTGTTGGAATTATTTTGGTTCCAAGTTTAGTACAGATGATTTCTCCAACTAGGATTATACGTTGGAGAAAATGGGTCATTTTTAACCTTGTTGAAAGCGTTGAGTTGTTCAATCGATTTAAGGCACCGTTCGACAATGGGATTCGAATCATTACATTTATAACACATGGGTTAGGAAGCTTGGTTCATTTGGTTGGATGGGAAAACGTTGTCGAATTTATTGATCATTGTGTCGATTTTAGCTTCCAAAGTCAAAGATGATCCTATTGAGTGTACGCTCGATCGTGAGTAATTGATTTTTCGTTAGAACGTTCCCATTGGGATGTTTTTTCCATTAGATTTTCAAGAAATTGCCAAGCATCACCGTGATGTTGGGTGAGAAAATCACCTTGGCACATCAATTCAAGCATGGTTCTTGAGCTATTTTCAAGTCCATATTATAAGATTTGGCAAAGGGTCCATTTTTAAAAGTTATAATGTGGACATTTTATTAATAGCTCTTTCAATCTGTCAAAATATTTTCGGAATGGTTCACCCATGAATTGATGAAAATTGACGATTTCATTTTGGATTTTAGTTGTTTTTTCAAAGGGTTGAACTTCTTTATGAAAACTTTAACATATTCTTTCCAAATTTTAATTGAGTTTGATTGTAAGCTATACAATCATTTTTCAGCGTAATCAGCAAGAGCAAATGGAATTAATTGTAGTTTGATTCCGTCATCACAAAGTTGTTGAAGTTTGATGGATGCGCAAACTTGTTCGAATTTCATTAGGAAAATGTATGGATCATCATGTTCAAAATTGCCAAATTTTGGGAGGGTGGAAATATGATTGGAATGAATTTCAAAATGATTACCCATCGGAACGGGTAGAGTGATACAAAAAGGGATAGAAACTTGACCGGGAAATTTTCTATCCATAGGAGTTCGAGGGCCGTTCCAGTTCGTCATTGCTAGAGGATCATTTGTTCGAGTTAAACGATTCAAAGTTGCGTCATGAGTCTAAGTACTCGTGCACAAGTGAAAGTCAAGGAGAGAAAGAAATGAGAATTGAGTTTAAGAGAGAAAAAAGCAAGGTTTAAAAAATGAAGTGAAAAATTGTTTTTTTAAAGAAGAAAAAATATTTACCAAAAAGGATTTATTTTTTAAAAGTAAGATTGATTTTTGGATTTTTAATTTTTTTATATGATTTTGTTTTTTTAGTTTTTAAAAAGACTTTTTTTTGGAATTTTGTTTTTTTTAAAAAACTAACTGAATTTTTTTTGGATTTTCAAAAGTAAAATGCTTGTTTTTTTGGATTTTTTTAATTTTGATTGAAAAATTTCAAAGGAAAAGATTTGAAAAGATTTTTTATAGATTTTGGATTAACTAAGAACTAAGTTAAGAAAAATATACTATTTTTTCGTTTTGGATTTTGTTGTTTTTTTTAAATATGCATGAACCAATGCAACTAAACGAATGCAAGGACTTAATTACAAATTTTTTGTCCTTAGTAGCTCCTAACCCAAAATTGTATACCACACTTTGTTTTAATCCTACAAAATATTTCTTAGCCAGGTAACGAATAGAAGTTATCGGTGCAACACGTATCACCGTAGCAATGCAGCTGAAGGTTTAAGTACCTTTAGAGAAACAATCACTATAATATTTACGAATTTTGTAATATTTATATATAATTATTGCACTACCGTAGCTTAAACATCAAGAATATAAATTGTCGAAAGATGATAACTTATCAAGATACAACTAAGCCCTAGGTGAGCTCGTGACTCCCTTAAGTCCAAAGTTAACCATTATTATTAATCATACTCTAAGATGAAATGCAATTTATGGACCAAGAAAGAGGTGAAGAAATCCTCCACCTTATGTGGATTTAGGTGTTGCCCTTAGAAAATAAAAGTAAGAAGGTATGAATGCAAAACATAATTAAACGTGAATTAACGATGCAACTATGAACTAAATTTGTTTCCGCTTTTGAATTCTTTTGTAAAATGCAAGCAACCAATAATGTAAAGAAAATAAAAACAAGAGATAAGAGCACGATACCAAAGCATGCATAATTATTAGCAATTTATTTAAAAGTAGTGAACTTTTTATAGGAAAGCAAAGCAATGTTTTTTAGCAAGCAAGTCTTCTTCTTCTAAGTCCTGTAAATTTCAGCCTGCAAAATTGTTTAACATGAATATTTATAAGACCAAAACAAAAGCAACTCTCTTTTTTCTATATATTTTTTTAAGAAGAAGATGGAAGAACAAAAAGAAAATAGGCTTAAAAAAATTTGAAATTAAACACTTTCATAAATACCCACCCGACCCAAACAAAAAAACAAATAATAATACTTTTACCAACTTCCCTAAACCACTTCATAAATTCAAAGCCAGAAATCAAAATTTTTGTATCCAATTAATGATTGTGAAATTAAAATAAATGATTTTGCTGTGGTTTCATGTTCGTGTAGAGATACTAGGTCGTGGGTTTGAGGTGATTCATTTTTATTTTGGCGATTTGCGATTTGTGAGTCCAATTAGGTGAAGTCATAATGGAATTGGATTTACCGAAGTGGTCGGGTGAGTTGGTCGAGGCTGGTTACGAGGTCATGGATGGTTGAAGTTTGGGGATGAAGCAATGGAAAGTAGCAATTGTTAATGCTTGTGATGTTGTGTAGTAGAAGTGTTCTGTGGAGTGATTGTTTGATGGAAGTTGAAGTGTTTGCTGTTGGGATTGCTGGTTTGGACAGATGGTAGAAATAAGTTCTGGTTGAATTATTGTGTGCAGTGGTAGGAGATGGCTTGAGCAATAGATGTAAGGAAAGAGGAAGAAGTGGTAAGGCTGCGAGGTTGAAGAGAGTGATATGCAGGCAGTAGTGGATAAGTGGATAGGAAGTAGGATAAATTGACCAAGTTATTGTAAGCGAAAGCAGTGATGTGGGTGAAGTTGCACAGTTAGGTTGGAGAGATGCTTGGAGAGGGTTATTTTGGTTGCAGAGGGTTATGTCTGATTCAAAAATTATAAATGCCAAGACAAGAATTGAAATTGATGGAAGAGTTTGCTGAGCGATCGAAGATTGCGGTTGCTGATTTATGGTGCAAAGGTAATGTTGGATAGGAGATTTGCATTCGGGGTTGGTGAATCGAGTTGGAATTAGGGTCATGGATTGTTTGCGAGGTGGTTCCACAGAGGTAAGTGATTGTTTGTTTTTGGTATTTGATGAGGAAGGGAGTTGCTGTTTGAGGTTGGATGAAGTTTGGTGGCAATTGAATGTGAGATGGATGGATTTGGAAGTGGAGGATATGTATGTAGTTTTTGTTGAAGGTAGGTTGGAGAATAGCACTAGCGGATAGAAGTCTGTAGTGATATGTTGTGATTTGTTGAAGGAGCAGGGGGAGGATGGTGGTATAGTCAGGTGATGTGGAGGTTGTAGGTAGAAGTTAGATGATAACTGATGGTTAAAGGCAAAAATATGTTACTTTTGTGCATGAAGGTGATGATGGTTTGAGGTTGCAAAAATGTGGGATGGTGGCAGTGAAAGGCCGTAGATGATCCGTGTAGGAGGAGGAGATATGTGGTAGAAATGAGGTTTTTGAGGTGGAGAATGTGGACTGTCAGGATATGAAACGGTAACTATGGTAGTAGCAGTTGTCAGGGAAAGTTTGAGTTGGATGTTGAAGTGATATGGCAGTGAGGAGTTGAGCAAGGAGTTCGTAGGATGTTATTTGTTGTGATGCAGTAGATGATGGTATGTGAAGTGGTTGTTTATGTGGTTATGGACAGTGAGTAGATGGAAGGGGATAGTTTAGTTGAATGAAAAGCAAATGGAAAGGTGATGTATGTGGAAGGTTAATGTGGATTATTTATATGGACAGTTTGCAAGTTGATGGGGATTTCAGGTGTGACTGTGTAGAGGTAAGGTGGTGGATGTGCACAGAGAAGGGTGGAGTTCAGTGATTGTCTAAAGGCAGCTAATAGTTGAAATCAGGTGATGGTTGGAGTTTGCTGTGATGAGTGGGGGTTGAAGGATTATGGATTGTGGTAATTGTGTTTTGACAGCTTATGTTGTGGTGTCGAAGAGTAGTAGCTGTTTTTGTGGCTTTTGAAGTGTGATGGAATGAAGTGTGTATGTTTTGATGAGAGGGTGTGATGGTTGTAGAAGGGATGTGGTTGTAAGGCTGCAAAGGTGTTGGCAGGTTGGTGAAGTTTGGTTAGTGGTAAAGTTGTTTCAGGTAGGAATAATGAGTGATGAAGTTGATGTGAAAGTTGGAGTGGGATGTGTAGGAGGTTGTTAATGTTGATTGAACTGAGTTTGGGTGATGGAAGCAGCAACAGAAGTTGGTGCAAGGTGCTGGTTTGGTTGTGTTTAAAATGTGAAGTGTGGCTTTGCTGTTGAAGTGAAGTGTAACGACCTACCTTTTTAGACGGTTTAAATTGAAAATCAACCACACATGTCAACTCAAACCATTCAAAAGGGAGGATTGTTAATGAGGTAAATAAGAAAATAAGAGAAAAGCAGGGAAAACAAAGCACAGAATCTCGCAGCAGAATGACAAAATATAATAATCAAATGAATAGTTTATGAAGCTGTTTTACACTTGTATAATACATATAGAGTTATACATACAACAAGAATAAATAAATAATGCAGCGGAACGACATGATGCAGTGGAATAAATATAATAATATAATATACAAATCTCCATCTTCATCCTCCAAAGCAAAATGGTCTTCAATATGCTGAAAAGCTCAGGCTGACTTGAGCGTAATGAAGAGACAAACTACATGAGTCAAAACAAAAAGATCATGTGTAAGTTAAATCAAAATAAAATAAATACAAGTGTAACGACTTCAATGTTTATGGGATTTTACATCTCCTATCCAATGTCTAATGTACGTGCAATAACTTAAGAGATGTTCAGGATTCCATCTCCTAAGGATCTGTTAAACTATCTACATACATAGTACAATAAACTATTATAATCTGTCGACAGTAAAGTAAAGTATTAAAATAGCATTAAGGCGTTACCCATATATCCCTTAACATATTTTTATATAAATACCATAGTCTATATAGATACTATAAGCTCCACCAAATCGGTGGGATACTCAGGGAGCACTCCATAGATACGATACAAACCAAATTCGCAATGGGCGCAATAAGGCATATGACAAGACATGCGAGGCAATGCTAGGATATGATTCTACCGTTTGTAGAGCCGGGCTGGTGGTAACGCATAGCAGCTACTACCGCCAACCTCGGAACACACTCCCATAATAAAATCAACGGTGGCCACCAAATCAATCACAAACTAAAAAATATGATATCGAAGAAGTATGTTCGATTGGAGGAGTGACCTCACTTGGCCCAGGTATAACTCCTGTTTTAGTCATATCAAGCTGACCCGAGGGGGTCACGGCTGCATTCATACCTCAAACAGTAGCCTTCACCAAACCATCCTACTTCGTTCTGGATTCTCCACCACGTGCACAGTTGTTAAAGTGGTTTTCGGAATTGGCAGAGAGTATGACAACATCCGATCTCGGTCTCTTTAACAACCAAATACTTATTTCACACCGATTGGTTCTTTTACATTTACAAACCGATTCATATTTGATATCAAAATATCATATTCACTTCAAAAGCATATCACTTTCAAAACCATATTCACTTTCAAAATCATTATTCACTTTAAATCATGTTCATTTTCAAAATCACAACCATAAAATAGGTTAAACCATTATCATGATATTCGTTTTTAAATCAATCAAATCTAAATCATAACAGTTCCAACTTTAAACTTTTTGAATATTGAAAGTAGTTTATATATTGGAATAGTTAGGCATTAAAAATAGCATAGATATTAATATATATATATATATTAAAAATTGTTTATAAATTTAAAATAATATATACATATATATTAAAATAGTTTATATGAAAAAATAGGTTACAGATTAAAAAGTTTAAATATTAAAAATAGTTTATATATTAAAATAGGTTACAGATTAAAATAGTTTATATATGAAAATAGGTTATAGACTAAAATAATTAATGTATAAAAATTATTAATATATATTAAAATAGGTTATATATTAAAATAGTTAATGTATTAAAAATTATTTATATATTAAAATGGTTTATATGAGAAAAATAGTTTATATGTTAAAAGAGTTCGTATATTAAAAGAGTTTATATCGAAAATAGTTTCAAATTAGAATTGTTTCTTCCAATTTCACAAATCAATTCTATTATAAATAAATTGGAATTTATCTACTTTATTCATGTGCAAGTGGAGCATTGGGCTAGCTTTGTTTTGGTTGCGTTTGTTCCTTTGTTCTTGTTTTTCATTTTCTGTTCTTGCTTTTCAGTTTTGGGTTTTGGGCTTTTCTTTGTTTGCAGCCCATGTCGGTCTTTCTCTTTATATTTGTACTGTACACATTGTTTTGTTATGATGATGAGATAATAAAAAGAAAAGAATTCAAATAACTACTTCTGCCTATTTTCTAACATGGTATCAGAGCATCAAGATCCGATTTAATCTCTTCTCCAATTTCTCAAATCGAATTTCTGAATTAGGGCTATGGCGGATACTAAGACTGTAGTGGATGTTATGGCTGTAATGTCCAAGATTACAGATCACAAATTAGGGGACTCGAATTATTTTGATTGGAGTAAGACAATTCGATTGTATCTTCGGAGTATTGATAAAGAAGACCATCTCATGAGAGATCCACCAAAAGAAAATTCGGAAGATAAAGATGCTCAAGTGTGGCTGAGAGATGATGCTCGATTGTTTCTTCAGATTCGAAATACGATTGATAGTAATGTGATTAGCTTAGTTAATCATTATAGTTTTGTGAAGGAGTTAATGGACTATTTGGAATTTTTATATTCAGGGAAAGGAAATTTGAGTAGGATGTATGATGTTTGCAAGTCATTTTATCATGCTGAGAAGCTTGATTTGAGTTTGATGAACTATTTTATGAAATTTAAGAAAGTGTATGAAGAATTTAATGTTCTTCATCCTATGAGTCCAGATATCAAAGTCCAGCAACAACAGAGGGAGCAAATGGCTGTTAAGAGTTTCTTGGGTGGTCTTCCAAGTGAGTTTGAATCAGCAAAAACACAAATCTTATCTGGATATGATGTGATCTCATTACAAGAAGTTTTCAGTCGACTGTTAAGAGCTGATAGTTCAAATAACTCTCAAAATAATTCTACATCTAACTCTAGTGCTTTAATTAGTCAAAACAGCGCAAGTGCACAAAACAGATATGCACCAAACAATGCACAGTGGAGACCAAATCAAAGTGGATATGGAAGAGGTGGTACACAACCTGAATTTCGACCTATGAACCCAAATTCCTGCACATTTTGAAAGAAAATTGGTCATAGATATCAACAATGCTGGAAATTACAAGAGAGACAGAGACAAAGTAAGACTGGAAGTTTTAATAAGTCAGCAAGTAAAGGGCAGAGTTCATCAAATCAATTTGCTAATGTTGCTAACTCCAACCATGGTAAATCTATACTCATTACTGGAGAAGACTATGACAAATTCATTGAATATCAAAACAACTTGAAGAATCCAAGTCCTAATGTTTCTACAGTGGCTACAACAAATACATGGGTCATAGATTCAGGTGCCACTGATCATATGACCGGTAACTCCTCTTTTTATCAATTTTTCAGAACAAAAGTGGTTCTCAAAGTATAACACTTGCTGATGGCACATTATCTGTTGTTCATGGATCGGGAAATGCTGATCTTAATCCTTCTATGACTTTAAAGTCTGTGTTATATACACCAAAACTTGAGTTCAATCTTCTCTCTGTTAGTCAAGTGACCAAAAATCTTAACTGCGGTATTACATTTTATCCTAACTATTGTGTATTTCAGGATCTAATGACCAAGAAGACTATTGGTAAAGGAAAGGAGCTTGGGGGTCTATATGTGTTTGATAGTTTGCCATCAACTATGGTTGCAGGCACTAGTATTAATCAGGCTCTCAAGACTCACTGCCAATTAGGTCATCCTTCTTTTTCTAATTTCAAAATTTTATGTCCACAATATACTTCAATAAGATCACTGGAGTGTGATTCATGTCAATTTGCCAAGCATCACCGTCGGAGTTCTAATCCAAGAATAGATAAAAGAGCCGATTCAGCATTTGATCTTGTACATTCAGACATTTGGGGACCCTCTTTGGTTACTTCTAAACTTGGTTTTAAATATTTTGTAACTTTTGTGGATGATTACTCTAGATTGACTTGGCTGTTTCTTATGAAAAATAGATCGGAACTTTATTCTATTTTTTGTAACTTCTGTGCTGAAATAAAAACCCAGTTCAACACAACTATTAAAACCTTGAGAAGTGATAATGCCAAAGAATATACTTCAAGTCTACTTCATAACTTTATGAATAATAATGGCATTATGCATGAGGCATCTTGTGTAGATACTGCATCTCAAAATGGGGTTGCAGAAAGAAAAAATAGGCATCTTTTAGAAACCACCAGAGCTCTTTTATTTCAAATGCACATGCCAAAGTGTTTCTGGTCAGATGCTATCTCCACTGCCTGTTTTTTGATAAATAGAATGCCTTCAAGTGTGTTGAAAGGTGACATTCCCTACAAAGTTCTCTTCCCAAATAAAGATATCTATCCTGTTAAACCTAGAGTATTTGGGTGTACTTGTTTTGTTAGAGATGTACGACCATAAGTATCAAAGTTAGATCCTAAGTCAATAAAATGTGTGTTTGTTAGATATTCAAGATTGCAGAAGGGGTATAAATGTTATTGTCCAAGTCTTGATAAATATGTGGTATCTATTGATGTGACATTTCATGAAGAAATTCTTCCATACTTTCAGCCTATGATTAATCAAACTGACTCCATTAACAATGAAGAATCTGATTTCCTCATTTACTCTACACATCTCACACAAGAAAATGTAGACAATGGCTTTGATGTTCCCATATATTCTCCACCTATTCATGAACCTGTACCTTATTTTAATGCTGAGATAGATCTCCCCACTGCTCTTAGAAAAGGAAAACGCCAGTGTACATATCCTATATCTTCTTATGTGTCATATAACCATTTACCAGTGTCAACCTATTTGTTTCTGCAAATCGTTGATTCTGTTTCTATTCCAAAATCAATTAATGAAGCCATCTCAAATCCAAAATGGCACTCAGCTATGCTTGAAGAACTTGAAGCTTTAGAACTGAACAAGACATGGGAGTTAGTTCCTTTACCTAAAGATAAGAAGGCAATTGGGTGTAGATGGGTGTTCTCAATTAAGGTGTACCCTGATGGATCAGTGGCTAGATTTAAGGCTAGACTCGTTGCAAAGGGATATGCACAAGTATATGGGGTGGATTATTTAGAGACTTTTAGTCCTGTAGCTAAACTAACATCTGTCAGACTATTCATTTCTCTAGCTGCCACACATAATTGGAAATTGCATCAACTTGATATTAAAAATGCTTTTCTACATGGTGATCTTCAAGAAGAAATTTACATGACACAACTCCCTGGATTTTTTGCTAAAGAAAAGAAGAATATGGTGTGTAAACTAAAGAAAACATTGTATGGCCTGAAACAATCACCTCGAGCATGGTTTGGAAAGTTTAGTCAAGTTCTGGAATCTTATGGTATAACTAAAAGTAAAGTTGATCATTCAGTTTTTTATAAAACTTCTAGTGCTGGAGTTATGCTATTGGTTGTTTATGTTGATGATATAATCATCACTGGAAGTGATGAACATGGAATATGTTCTTTGAAACAATTTATCCATACAAAATTTCATACCAAAGATCTAGGAAATCTGAAGTATTTTCTAGGGATTGAAGTTGCAAGAAGTAAGAAAGGTATATTTTTATCTCAAAGAAAGTATGCACTGGATCTTTTAGCAGAGACAGGAAAGCTTGGAGTCAAACCTAATACTACACCAATAATGCCAAATAATAGTTGGACAGAGGATGAAGAGTTGTTCAATGATCCAGAAAGATATAGGAGGCTTGTGGGTAAGTTACACTACCTTACTGTTACCAGACCAGATCTATCCTATGCTGTTAGCATAGTTAGTCAATACATGTCATCACCTAATGTTCATCAATGGAAGGCCTTAGAACATATTCTGGGTTATATTAAAGGCACAACTAGATTAGGCATGTTATATACTGATCACAAACATACTAATGTTGAATGTTTTACTGACGCTGACTGGGCAGGATCTAAACTAGATAGGAAATCCACTTCTGGTTTTTGTGTATATGTAGGAGGAAATCTTGTGTCATGGAAAAGTAAAAAACAACATGTAATTGCAGGATCTAGTGCAGAATCTGAATACAGAGCCATGGCTAAAGGAGTGTGTGAAATCATGTGGATCGATCATCTTATGACAGAACTGGGTATAAAGATTGAGAAGCCTATCATGTTATATTGTGACAATCAAGCGGCTTTGCACATAGCATCAAATCCAGTTTTTCATGAATGAACAAAACATATAGAAATCGATTGTCATTTTGTTCGTGAGAAGATTTTGCAAGGATTAATTTGCACAAAATTTGTTCGAACTGGGGAGCAAGTTGCAGATATTCGTACGAAGCCATTGGATGGAGCTCAGGTTAAATAAATATGCAGTAAATTGTGCATGATCAATTTATATGCTCCACTTGAGGGGGAGTGTTATAAATAAATTGGAATCGATCTACTTTATTCATGTACAAGTGGAGCATTGGGCTAGCTTTGTTTTGGTTGCGTTTGTTCGTTTGTTCTTGTTTTTCATTTTCTGTTCTTGCTTTTCAGTTTTGGGTTTTGGGCTTTTCTTTGTTTGCAGCTCATTTTGGTCTTTCTCTTTATATTTGTACTGTACACATTGTTTTGTTATGATGATCAGATAATAAAAAGAAAAAAATTCAAATAACTACTTCTGCCTATTTTCTAACAAATTCAAATCAGCTCTAGTTCCAAAAATTCAATTTAATTCAATCTCAGTTCAACGATTTTAATCCAAAAGGCTAAGGGTTTCAATTCAAATTCTCATTAAAACCATTTCAACTTATACCGATTTCAAATTCATGTTTGAACTACAATTTTAAACCACTTCAAATTCAATAGGTTTCAAAGTTTAAATATTTAAACATTTACAATAACTCAATTTTGATAATTTTCATTTATATTTCAAAATCCAACTTTAAGATTGTAATTTAAATTCTTTAAACAATTCATTTAAACCAATTTCATTTTTAAAATTTTACAATTTGGATTTGGCAAATGATTCAGTTCATATGAATCTAATTTTATTTCATAATATCATTTAACTGGATTGAAAATTAAGGATTTAAAATCATTTAATTTAATCAATCCGGTGTTTGTATATAATTTTTTACCCTATGGACAAGTGATACGAATATATATCATTTCAACCCGCAATAATTTAAATTTATTGGTATATATCATTTCAACCCGCAATAATTTAAATTTATTGGTATATATCATTTCAACCCGTAATTTCGAATCACAAATTTTCAAATCCATAAAATCGCTAGGGTTTACCATTTCAACCCATAACAACTTTTTTCCTGATATATAAGATCGTTCGGGTATGTATCATTTCAACCCATAGTGATTTTCCTAACAATAACTAAGGGAATTTACAAGATAACAACATATACAATAAATATAATATCCAATCATCCAAATATCAACAGTTAACCATCCATCACAATCATCATTCAATTCACCCAATAAATTGCAACAAATAAACTGGTTATCACTATCAGGTATTTAACTGGCAATTGAATTTCAGTATTAACTTAAATGACAATAAAATTCATTATAAATTAAAATTAAATTTGAATGACAATCTAAATATACCAAACAACAATCAGTAAATTTCTAATCACATCATAAATTTAATATAACAAACATAAGATGGTTTAGCATTCGTGAGTGGGTTAAAAACTCACCTTTGATTTTTCGATGATTTAAAATCCAAATAAGGCCCAAAAATCTAATAGTCTTAGAATGCAGCCAATCTAGTTCCAAAATGTCTGAAATTTTGATACGATCGCAATAGAGAAAACTATGCATGAATCCGAGCTCGTAGGAAAAAGTTATGATAGTTAGAACGCTTGGAATTTAAATTAAGATTTAAAATAGACAAGGGTATTTTTGTAAATACGATTACCTCCTAATATTAGCAGCAACGTACATGAGCATGAATCCATCACGAGCCCTATAATAGCAGCGACCATCGTTCTTCGATAATCTACAGCCGCCTACGGCCACTCGCGATCACGTACCACACCACCAGACGAACTGTCGTCCTCCCCTCAACACGCTCGACCACCTACGATCACCCAAGGTTCGCCGATCGCCACCAACAACTCTAGTCATCGCCGCCCCGTCTAAACCCTAATCGAATTTTAGCCGCCAATCCAACCATAATTTCTCCAAACGAATGACTCCGATGAACTCCCCACGTAAATCCCCACAAGACTGTACCCTCGAATCGTGGCATCATCGCCGTTGATCAACCACTAAAATCGATAACTGAGAATGTTTTGGTCATTTCTGGACAAACCAAAACTCGAGTTCAAAAAACGAACAGCGGATGGAGATTACGCACATCAAGATCTTTCCAACGGTATATACTATGACATAGTTTGAGGAGTTTGGATTTTGAAGTTTGAAATTGGAATTGGGGTTTTGGGTTGAAATTATCTGACATTTGAGAAGAAGGAACAAATAAGAAGTTGATGTACATACAGAATCAAATGAAAGGCTGCTAGGGTTAGAGAAAAACTACTTTTATAGTCGAGGATGGATAACACAAATGGACAGAACGAATTGGTTCAAAATGATAACACGACCCGAAAAGCCCGTTTCGTTTCCGAAACGAAAGTGGGTCATCCCATATATCAAAATATAGGTTTTCAATATTTTTAAACTTAATGGAACTAGTTTCATACCCTAATTCCATTGTATGAAGAAGTTAGCTTTCAAAATCAGATTATATTCATTTAAATTCTTTTAATTGATTTCTACGCGTTTTGAAGCTCGCACTATCAAATTTAAGTCCGATCGCTACGTAACTTGAAATCCTACGATATTTCACTGTTACGGATCCGATGAAACTGGCTTTGTCAAAATTCGAGACAGTAGCTAAAATTGCTAATTTTTACGTTAAATAAATAAATTATTATTAAATTAATTTAATCACTTTAAATTCAAAATTAAAAGTTAACTATATTATCTTTCTTGATTACATTGGAACTAATAATCTTTTAAATAAATTTTTCATGTTAAATTCAAGAGTTAACATTACATTAATGTCAGCATCCAATTACAATTGAAATAAAGCCTAGTTAGTAATATTTTAATTTCAATTAAATTCTTTAATCTTGATTTATACTCTTTTTATTAAATCAACTATAACCTTATGAATATAATTATCATTAGTTTACATTTTATTACATTCATATTCTATAGTTATCGTCCTTTACCATATTAATTATAATTTTTCAATTATATTAATTCCATAATTTTCAATTTATATCCTTATTTACAATTATAACCCAATTAACTTTACAATTATTTCAATCGATTGAAATTACACTAAAATAGTTGTTAATAACATTCAAACAACATTATTAAACCATATTCAAGTTATATTTCCCAATAATAAGTCATAAATTTTAATTTCTCCAATTTTAAATTCTAAAATCTTATTAAATTTAGTTTTAATTATTAAAATTTACGGATTGTTACATGAAGGTAGTAAGTTATGGAGTTGATGTGTTTCTCCAGTGATGGTTGAAGAGCACTGGTATAAGATGTAAGTTGAATAATGGTCAGTAAAGTGGTGAAACAAGGCAGTGAAGTCTAGGCCAAAAGGATGGAGAAATGAAACCAGAAATGCACAGCGATTGTATAATTTTTTAACGTAAAATGGAGAATAAAATGTAAACAATAGCGTGAGAAAACTTGTAAAATAGTAAATGTAAATGCTTGTAGTAATTGATGAAATGAAATGCGAAGTTTTTTTTAATCTAGAAATGCAAATGCAAATAGAAAAACAACAAGCATACAAATCAAATGAAAACAAAAATTACACAACAAACACATAAAGAAAAATAATTTTTTTAATATGCAATTCAACATATAAAATTAACACAAAATAAAATCAAGTAAAAATAATTCGAAGATTGGAATTAAAATCAATTGTCAATACCCCCGCAACGATGCCAAAAAATTGTTTGACGGTAAATTTTCCATTGATTCGAAAAATGCTGAAAATGTAATAAAAATAACCGCAAGCGCATGACGTACAATTTTACCACGTGGCGGGTACGGATCGATCCGTAGGGAAATAAATTGATTTCAAATTCTACTCAATCAAATTAACCCAAGTGTTTGAGTTTGTTTTAATACTAAGAAAAATAGAAAAAATTAAACTAGAAAAAAGTGATAAAAAATATGTGACTAAAAGACATTTTAGAGGCAAATCCACACTTATACTTTCACATAAATCAACACCAAATTTTATTTATGATCTCTCATTTTAGTCTAAGTAGAATTAGTGATGTATTTATCATAAGTATGGTCTATTTATGTTATTAATTAACATAACTTAAACCATCAAACATTAATACAAGTAAAACCACTTATTAATTGTCATGAAAATGAAGTCAAAGTAAAAGGTATTTTAAGCATGATCCATTTACTATTTTGTTTAGTAACATAGATCATCAAATTTTATTTCTCCTTTAATTCCATGATCAAAATCACTTAGTTAGATGATGATGTAAATTGTGTTTATGTTGGATTAAGCATAACCCATTTGTGATTACAACATAGGCTATCCAATTATAAACTTACACCATAATCTAACTCTTCGTGAAGCATAAAATGTGATCATAAATAATAATATATGTTGAATTTACATAATTTTAGAGAGTTTCATTATCCCTAAATTGAAGGGATTCAGCTTCTTATTTGTGTTATCATTTTAAAGATGTAAATTTCAACACAGAAAATAAAAGGAAAGTGCAAACTAATTAAAATAAAAAGGAACTAACTATTTGCATAAAATAAAACTAAGCTACTGACATAAAAGGAAAGAGAGCACACAAATAAAAATGAGCATGAAAATAAAATAAAAACAAAGAAGAAAAAGAAGAAGAGGCTTACGAAGCCATTTTATTTCTCATTTAATTTTGGGGCTACAACTTGCATAATATGATAAGAAGATAAAAATCCATTACACGAACATAAGAGGGTTTATTTATACATGTCTAATCCTAATCCATAGTTTAGGGAGCTACCCAAATTGCCCTTTAGGAAATGTAACATCCAAGCAATCATTAGCATGAGCTTAGTCCTTCATTAAATGTGCATGTGACTTTAATTATCACTAACATGTGCATTAACTCTTAATTTTGGTTTATGGTTAGTGGGTAGGTTTAACATCCTATCTGGAGGCCAAATGCTAAGCGCTACAGATGCTGCAGTCATCCATATTATTAACTTCTGATGATAAAATACGGTAACGATAATGGTATCTATAATATCATAAGCACTTGAATATGAACAAAATCAAAGATTTTCAAAACAATATTTTGCTAATTATCTTTCAAAATAAAATCATATCTAAGTAACATAATCCTATATCGTTTCTCAGGTAATGATCAATTATAATTCACAATAATACGCCATAAGTGACATATGACGATGCCCCTTTGGTTGATCAAAGCAATATCGTCATATCTGACTTATATATGCAGTGAAATCGAAACAAAATGAACTACAAATCCTTATTAGCTATCCGTCAGCCACGTGCTCGTCTCCAGAAGCTTTATTTGTCAATAGTCTAAAACCTATAAACCCTAACCCTCAGCCTACTCAAATCAATTTTGAGTACCCAGGAGTTTAAGGGGAACAAAAACTTCGAGTTAGATATAAAGCCTGGTGTGAATAATTCTGTTACATCTCGGTTTACTAATATTAAGTGAGACCAAGCTGCTTAGCGAAACGAGTTTCCCCTTATTAATACCCTCTTTTAAAACATATACTTTGCAAATCCTTTCCTGCAACCAAACTGGTTAATCAATTGATTATATCAAAATAGCAATATCCTTTATGCTAAAAAATGGACTATCGATCCAATAACAAGTAATAAGTGAGCTATCTACCCACAACATAATAGCAAGGTCCGTTATCTACAAATGGACTGTCTGTCCGTAACAACTAGGCTGACTGTCCATAAACTGTACTAACTGTTCGAAATCTAGGCGCCTGCCTGCAAAATGGACTAGTTGTTCGAATTATTTTCTTAGGGTTAACTACCCTTTAATTTTCCTTGAAAACCTTTTCAAAATGATTTTTCCCTTCAAATCTTATCTTTACTACTAATAAAAGAAACTCCAGCAACTAAATTCGACCGTGTCTTTTTGATCTTCCAGAAATACCCTCCGTATCTCTCTTCTATTCGTCTTTCCAAAATAAAAAAAAGAGCCCAATTTCTCTTGCCTTATTGACTACAAAAAAAAAATCCTAAATCGATTTTCTCCCCTTCCATATCTAATATCTTCCCGAAGATTTTTTATTATCGGTTGCGATTAAACTTAGATTTTCGATCTTCAGGAACAGCATACGTCGTCGATCCCGGAGGGATTGAAGTTGAAAGGGTTCTGGAGTTGCTCGAGGGAAGGCTTGATTCAAGGGATGTAGTGTCGAGTGGGGAGATACAGTTGATAGTGATTACAATCTCGAGCGATGAGGCGAATTCTAAGGCTGGGAGGATACTGAGGCGGTTTGCGCTTTCTTATGAGATTCAACCCTAACAGAGGCGATTCCAGATCTAAGACGATTTCACACCCAACATCTCTCCGACACCTCTCTCTGTTTACGAAAGACTATAAAACCCTAACAGTGGCGATTCTAGATCTAAGACGATTTCACACCTAATATCTCTCCATGAACTACATAAACTAAGCACACTTCAAGGCGATTTTAGATCGAACGCCATTCCACGTATTCTCCAACAAGTCGCAAAAACTAGAGTTACTTCGTCGCGAATCCAAATCCAACGTCTTCTCCAACTTTGCCCAACGATTAATGCTTATGGATTGGTCAACGATCGACTAAGGTGCGTTCACTGCTCCATAAGTATTCGGTAAATTTGAAAGAAATTATGTTAATGATTTAATTTTATGACATGGCGAATTGTGTTGACCTTCATGTAGATTAATAAGTGCGAGCATTTTTGAATTTACTTCTTTGGATAGTCGTTTTCTTTCACCTATTTTCGATCTGCATATTCTATATGAGCTTGGTGGTAGGATTTTTTGATATATTTTGTTAAACAAATATTCACAGATTTAATTCCATTTATCATAAAGTTTTCTGAATTTGTAGTAACCTGACATTATGAGATTTATACATTAACAATCGGATTAAGGTAAAACTAAAATGTGCCTATGTACACATGCGTAGACAAAGTCTTTGCATCTTACGTATGAAAACGTGTAATTAGAGCTCAGAAGTCTATATATGATATATATTTCAATAGTTTATGCTTAGAAATGAAAAGATAAATTATTGAACATTAAATATTTTGAATGAAATTGCTTTTTAGGAGAAAATCCATTAAACTATAAATTTTATTATAATAATTAATGCACTTGATTATTTACATGTCTTCAATACATTGGCTAGGCTAAACGAAAGGGTGTTGGATCATAAGATAAATATTCATGTGAATAGTGGTTTACTCTTTATTGAAACTACATAAATGCTTATAATTTTTCACTGCTTTTGTTTTCATCGCAATAATTATTATTTTGGAAAATGCTTTTACTTTTATCTTTAAATAGAAATGTTTGAGATCCCTTGAACTATATTGATTCTTTGCCTTTCATTTTCATTATAAAGAAATTACTTAATGTAATCGCATCCATCGTATGTTAAGGTACATAGAACAGAAAGAAAATATACTAACTTCCACATGCAGGAGGTAATAGTATATTTTAACATATAACACTTGAAAAGAAAATGCATAGATTATGTGTTTTGTTGTACTAAAAAAATGAAGAAACAATCAAAATCAGAAAATAAAAACACACATATGTATTTTTTTGTTTTTGAATTTCCATCTTAAACAGTGCCTCCAACAACTACATGTTGAGTTGATATAAGTGAATGGTTTTTGTCAAAGATTTTACTTTCTAGACATTCAAATGAATTTTATTGCATAAGATAAACAAAATATTTGACGCTGGATGATATTTGAAAATGCGTTAACTATCATAGTTTGGTTTAAACAACAACATGCTGTGGTAGGGAGATGAGAGCAGATCTAGATCTAGATCTAGATTTTGTTGTTAAAACTAAATGCATAATTTGACAATAATAAAATGAAAATTAAGTTTAAAATTCTTGATGTGTCTCTTTAGATATGAGAAACAAAAGAATGTTTGCTTCCATTGCATGGAAGTAGTACCGGATAATTATGCAGATCATCAATTACAACATTGCTGAGGCTCCCTGTAACTAAGTAACCTTCTTATTTGGTAAGAAAAACATATCTGTATATTAATGTCCACATTATTGTATGTTTCCACATATCATCTCAAGATATCAAAAGATATAAGTGAGAAAAGTGATAAAAAGTTACATTAAGCTTCCAAAGTCTATTAGATGATGACATTGGCACATCAGGACTTTTGGATTCAACAAATTATATATGTGAGAAAACTAAAAGACATTTCAGTTTTTCTTCTTTTTCCTAATGGTTAATACCCAAAAACTGCTCAAATTATTTGCGTCAATTCTTGTTTGCTTATTTCAGTCAATAGTTTTAACCTTTTGTAATTCTACAGGGAAAAAAATATTGAGGTCAGGACCCAACAACCGCTTTGGCAAAGAAGACATAGACAAGGATGTTCAGATAAAGATTTGAGATTTGAAATGCTTTGAATAATGTGAGTTGTTTACTGCATTTTTCTGTTATTATTTTTAAGGTGACCACCAATCAGCTTTATTGTGCATGCCTGAAGTTATGACTAGTAACATTTAGTTTTTACATTCCAACTTTTAAAGAAATGACTAATAATCCATTTCTTTGTATGAGTTTCATAATGGATCCATGTTCTTTGTTTTTTAATATTTAAAACTTATAAATTCTCATAGAAAGCAATCACAGTTCATTCATGATTTCTTTTGTTATTAAGTATATATATATATATATATAGTTTCTCAAGGTTTTAATTATACATTAGTTTTCCTTGGTGAATTAATAGCCTCTTTAAACTGTGATATTAGTTTTCCTTTGGCAAATCAATAGCTGTTTGAAATGCGATATTTTGATCTGTTATTGCTTTGATACATCAAAAGGCTTTGATAGGTTTCTCAACTAACCATTACTTATCTTTGTTACTATTAATCCACTTATACTGCTATTTGTTAATTATTTATATGACCAAATATTTCGGCTAATTGTTTCCATAGAGAGGATAACGCAGTTAAAAGGTCGTTCCATGAAGTTATGTTAAAAAGAACCACATATGCATGAAGAGTGATCATGAAAAATACCTAAATCTAAAATTTACTTCGAATACATTGCTACAAGCCATAAGTTTAAGGTTAAGCTGTAAACGAGTAAATACCACACTTTGATGTTAGTTTGTCATCAATATCTACTAAAGAATTCATAAAGCTCATCGATGCCATTATCATTTCATTAGAAGTGAAGCCTTATATATCGATACCCAAAATAACCCAAGTGCATTTGCATACTTATCTACTAAAGAAAATGTCTATTTAATGTCAATTTGGTTAACAGCAATAGTATAGTGACTTCTATTATCACAATATCCAATGTATCTACCTCTTTCTCCACTATGCATGTTTCCACTTTAGCTTATCATTTTCTTCTCATTTTTCCTCTCAAACATTTCATTCATAATAAGAATTTTACAAAACTTGAAAAGTACAACGATGATTCTAAAGTTTTACTAATTATCTAAATGTAAAGGGTCTATTTATCTATAATTGGGTATTTTCGGTTATCTGAATACGAAGAGTTTGTGTAATTTATGTGTAATTTTTTGATGTTAGATTATTTAGGCAAGTGAAAATATGTCCACTACCAAGGAGAAATGCAATCTTAATACAACAACTGAAGGAAGAAGTAAAGAATGGTAGGCTGGAGACTATGGAAGTGCTTGAACATGTTCATCAATTAAGAAATTAATAAAAGATGTATGCTCTTATTAGTACAGCAGGTGCAAAGGAAGCAGTTGTCATCTTTCTTCCTTCAAAATTAATGTTTTTGATCTTGACTTTGTGGTCTATGGCATATTAGGTGATAATCTTAGCTGCAATTGGCATAAGGTGTACGAGTCCACTAGAACTCAACCTATCAATGTAGCTTAATCTACATATATACTGCGCTTTGTTTCATCGGCCAGTTAAAACAAAGGCAAGTTGCCTAGCCTTATATTACTAATTTTATCATGACTCTATCTTTTTCCCTCAGGTTGTAGAGTGTAGATAAAACATTGAAAATCTTAATAGCACAATATGGATGGACTTGAGTTGGAGGATGCAGTGTGGGATATATCTGCATCAATTGGTTCACCGAAGGTACCCATCTACTGTTTCATCTTTAATTATATCGCTTTAGATCTCATCTTGACACACATATTTCCCTCTCAAATTTCAAGACTAAGAAGTGATGTTACTAAGTTATTTTCATCTTTATTCATAAATAATTCAAAAGCAAGTAACACACACTATTGTTGAGAGTAGGTGTTTTATTTTCATAACCAATTTTACCCAATTGTTGATATACAATTGGTGAGCAAACAAAGAAAACAATAGAGATGCAACTCAGGACAAACGCGCTTTTGTGCTACATGAATTTGCAGATTATGATGTACGAGTATTTGGAATGTGATCTACTTATTGATGTTTTTTTACTACACAAAAATCAATCCAAATAAAAAAATAATTTAAATTGAACAACTGAAAGTCCATAAGTTGGAAATAACATACTGTCAACAGGCTATATTGAGAATAATATACATCTATACAATACAAGTCAGGGTTTTGAAATAACACATATTTTTCATCAAATAGAATGTAATCTGTTGCTCTTTGAAACAGTATAATATGTACATAACTTTTTGCATAAATTTTTAACTCATATACAAGGCAGACCATAAAATATTACAGTCACATTGTTTGTAATTTATTAATTGCATGTTCTGTTAACCAAATAGAAATTTTTTTGGCACAGTTTGAGTTTTATCAAGTTGATAGTCCAGTTAATTTAACAAAAATAATGAGATAATGTTACTTTATTTTAATAGTCCACAAAGAAACTTATGTCAATACTGAAAAAATGTTCATGTAGTTTGATGTTAGTACTACAACTGCCCGCTGCTTTATAGTATATTATGATTTTCTTCATTAATTTTATTACTATATCTAGGATTATAGTGTATGTAAAATCCATTTTCAAATGCTTCAACCAGCTTTAAGTTGTAACTAGAAAACCTTATCGACTCTTTTGGCCTATTCTGTTATCGTATCTTCATTTTCCATTAGTGTAATGACCCGCCTTTCATTCCATAGAAAGACGCATCATTAAGAAGAAAGAAAGGGATGGAAAAGAGAAAAGAAAGAAACAGACAACATCAGAATCTCACAGCGGAACGAATAAATTATATTATATCACATAAAACATTACATAGTATCATATACATCAAAGACTATACAGCTAATACAACACAAACTAGAGAGTTATAAACACCTGTCTAGCAATTACAATTCAAGTACATCAGAGAAAACAGATACAACTCAAACACAGCGGAACCACTATATATATCTACACGCTGAAGCCTCCTGATCCATACCTCCTCCAGAACTCGTCAAAGAAATCTTGAAAACACTTGACTACTCATACATAATATGATTACCCAAGAGTTTAATAAAACAGAAAATAAACACTCGGGTCAGACATGGGTCTGGTGTGAGTAAACGATTTTAAAAGTTGCTTAACTTTAGAAAATCTTTTGAAAACAAAAGGTATCACGCAAGACTTCCCACACATAAACATGGAAAAGTTTTTACCTTACGCTAACCAAAACATTTGATAGGAAATCCATTGATATTCTAATAGTGTCTAGGGTTTTCAAAATAAAATATAGAAATAGCTTGAATGCTTACATCTCACATTCCAACATAGTTGGGCACAATCAAAACCGTACAGACACTTATTGGATTATGGATTCCATCAATGGCAGGGCTACTGGGGTACCGCCCGACACAGTACGTGGCCTAGATCACCGTACCAAGGACCCGCTCCTCTGCAACACAAAGCCGGAACCATTCCTTACTGAATAGTTTCGAACAAGACTACCCCGTAGATTGGCCGTCGCCAACTGCCACACAGCCGAAATATAAAGGGACCTCAAGACAGGGGTAAATCTTGCTCTCCAATGGGGGCTACCCATGATGCCTTGCTGCACCTCCCCTGTTTTAGCCATTCCCAGTTGATGAGGCTTGAGGCTACGATTACCTTTATAGGACATATCAATCTTAGAATGCTCATCGTCCACCCGACGATGTTCTGAAAGCATTCAATCCATACAAGTTCGTTCCGGGTTCGAACGAAACTGAAGGCATTATCTCGTTACACTCGTATTGGAATCACCCTCAGAGTTAACGACGATAACCCTTGCACTCTGAATCACATCTCGAACCTGAAAGTACTATTCCGTCAAACTCATCACGGAATCATCCCCAGAGTTATACTGACGAATAGTCCTTACACTTCAAGTCTTCACACTTCACTTGACATTCACGACCTAACGTTTAATTTGGATCGATGTGGTTTTCGAAATTCCAAATTTGGAAATTGGATCCCGGTCTCATCGAAATCCAAACGCCATCTTAGTGTCCAAGTGAATTTAGTTTGATCAATTTTTTTCAATTCATTATTATCTATTACACACAGATAGATAATCACATATCATAATAGATAATCACATTCTCATTATAAACAGATAATCTATATTATAATCACAAACAGATAACCATCACAACAGATAATCATCACAATCAGATAATCCATATTATCATACTTTATCTAAGCAACCATATCCTATAGATACTACTCATCTCATTTCTGAGATCACAACCATCCAAAGGAATATCAATATCATCCATAAGCAATGATTTATTAACCATCACCTATAATTAATTTAAAATGAATTAAATTAATTATTACTATCTCTAATTAATTCAAAAAAAATTAAATTAAGTATCACATCTATAAATCCTGCATAATATCCATTAATTAATTAACCTAGTTAATTAATCATTCTCTAAGCATTTAACTTGATTAAACACCTTTGATTGATCATTCTCTAATTACAATAAGTAATTAGTCTTTAATTAATTTCACAAAATTAATTAACTTTAATCATAAGTAATTAACATTTAATTACTTCATTTATTAATTAACTATAATTAATTACATTTATCCTTAATTAATTACAATTAATTAATCACTTAATCAATTATTACTTAATTAAACAATCATTAATTTATATTAATTAATGATCTCGAATTTATATTTAAATTAATTACTTTATTTAAAATTAATTACCTTTGGTAATTAATCTGCAATTATTAATCACCTTGATTAATATTAATCCAGTAATTAATTACCCTTAATTACTCATAGCAAAATTAATTATCCTATAATTAATTATCTTCATTAATTAATCCCTTGATTAATTGCAAAAGTAATTATTCAAATTACTTCATTAAAAATAAATCATCTCTCATTAATTACATTCCAATAATTATCAATTATTACTTCTCTAAGTAATCCTGCTCCATTAATTACATTAAGTAATTACTCTCATTAAACCACCAAATGATTTACTTAAATTAATTAAACTAAATTAATTAACTTAACAAATCACATGATCAAAATTAATTACAATAAGTAATTGATCCTTTAATTACTTTTATCAAGTAATTATACTTAACAAATTACAATTGATTGTCTTCAATTAATTAATCTAGTTAATTATCAAAATTAATTACATTAATTATTTACTTAATTATTCTTAGATAATTATTATTATTAATTATCAACATTTTATTTAATTACTTACTTAAGAAAATTATCTTAGATTAATTATTCATTAATTATTTCTAATTATAAATTAATCCAAAATATTAATTAAAATCAATTAAATAAGTAAATTCTTACTTTTCTTAATTATTTCCAAAATAATTCATTTACTTATTAATGATTTTATCATCATTCAAATGTATTTAAAACAATACATTTCTAAATTTAATTCAAATTCCATTTTAAAATTTAAGATTTTAAAATGTTTAACTATATAAACATTTATCCACATTTAAAATTAATTTATAAACCTAAAAATAAAAGTTAAGAACCATCATTATTTATATAAGGAAAGATTAAAGATCTAAATTATTTAATCTTACTAAAGAAATCAAGCTTTGAAAATAATTTGATTTTTTTTTTACCTTTCAAATTTAATTTAAACATTTCATAACTTTAGTTCAAATATTAAAGAAAAGATTTTTATCAAGTTTAAAACTTATTTGAAAACAAATTCATTTCTAAATCCTACTTTAAAACATTTTAAACTTGTTCAACTTTAAACTTACTAACTGATTTGAATTCAAGAATTTGAATCTATAGTAAACTTGAACTCATTTTTAAACTTGATTTTAAATTCTAATTTAAATCTTGCTTTAAATTGAAAAATTTCATTTTAAAAACTTTGGATTCAAAAATTCATTTGAATTCAAATTCAACTTAAACCTTTAATTTGAATCCCTTCTAAAATCCTATCTTAAATTTAAATTACATTTAAATTTTAAAACCCAGATTTGCTGTCAGGTTTCAATAACCTGAAACAACACCAACCCGAGACCTTCCCACATCTGCTTCGAGTCGTTTACTTCAATGCTTCGAGACAGAAACTCAAATAACCGAGAGAAGCTTCGAGTCACAACACTGCACAAACCAAAAGTTCACCAGAGTTAAGAATATGCACGGTGCATATGCACCAGTGCTCAGATCATCTCCAGCCACCCTAGGCAACTCCTCCTAGTCGCCGACCATCCCCCAACATGGGTACGACCATCAGATTTTCCATTGCAGCTCGAATTCAAAATTCAGGTTGACCAATGCAACCTGAAACACCCCTGCAACAAAAATCCCAAACCTGTCATCATCTTGCAATCACATCACCGATCACCTGATCACTTACAACTCCGGCCATCTATCCAAATACACCCCCTCTGCCCATCCCTTAAGCCTTACCTCACTCAAAGCACCACAGAGATCAAAAGCTACAAAACTTCGACCATCATCAAAATTAGGGCTAAAAACCTGGAAACCACTATTTCCATCGCCACCACTCACTGACAAAACATCTGACAATTTTCCTTCACTCTCCTATCAATCCTCCATCTCCAGACAGATTCACAACATCCCACAATCACTAGGAAATTAGATAGACCCAAATTTCCCAAATCTGTTCAAAACAGAAATACCCCCCAACAGTTTATTTAAAACTATAATTTTTTTTTTTAAATTCCTGATTTCAAACATGTATTCTAGTTATAAACTTGTTTACAATATTTTAAGATGTATGATATTTGTTTTAAAATTCAATGATGACTGATTTTGTGGTTTTCAGAGGCAACAGATTTTGATTAAAACTAAATTATAATTCATAAATCTAAATCTATACCAAACAACACATTTTGTTCACAAGATAAATCCTAACAGAGAAACAATCAGGAGAAAATGGGTTTTATTTAAAGATTCTTAGTTTTTTTTAAAGCAAAAACAGGTACCTGACAACACTCATATGTATATTCATACATATACACCCAGATCATCATCACAATTCAATAATACAAGTTTGCTCGTTACTATCAATTCACATGCACAGATAACATAAGCTTTAGCATTGTGATGTTAATCACTTTTAAAAAAACAGAGCAGTTCTGATTTATGTGAATTAGAACTTGAGTTCTAGAAATTTTGTTTAACTTTGATTTTAAAAAGGAACACTGTTTTTAAGATAAAGAAGTTTACTCACATTATTGAAGAGGCAGAAAAAAATTCCAGATGCATTCATATTCCTGGAACCTGTTTTGAAATGCATGTTGAAATCTGGGCTTTTCCCCCAATTTTTGTTGAATTTATTTGTTGAATTAAAAACTGCATTTGCTTCCAATTTGACTACAAAATTATTGCATGCAAATCCATCTTCATATGCTTGAGTTTGAGTTGAAGTTGATTCATACAGATTTTCCAATTTGCAGATTTTTGATTGCAGATTTGAATTGATTATCATATTGATGTTGTAATCTTTCTTTCAGATATGCAGATTTTTTTTTAAACATGCATTGCACTTGATTTTAGACTGCATGCTACCCAACTTCTATTTGCTTGAGTTTGAGGTTAATCTCAAATTGATGTTGAAGATAGGAGCAGATTTGATTTTTTTGCAGATTTTGAATCAAATTTGGGTTTTGATTTTTACTTAAATCTGATTTTCATATTTTCAATTGAAGATAATGGTTTTTAACAAAATGCATCGCTAAGTTTCTTATTAATATATTTTTAAATAAAACGTTTTTAAAACAATGCCACTTGTTATCTAATGTTATAGATCAAGTACAAGTGTCTTCTTTACGTATTAAGAGTTTAACACATGTGCATTTTAATATAAAAAAATTCAATTTCTTAGTTTATGAATGTATTTAAATTTTTCTAAAACAATTTCTAATTTAATTTAGCATGTTTTAAATGTATTATTTACATTTAGTCTTTAAATAAATACATGTAAATTACTTTTATAAAATTACACACAATTTAAATGTTTATTTGAATGTTTTTAAATAAATATTTTTAAAACTAATCTTCAAAAGAGAAAATTTTAAAAAGCTAAGAATATTGAATTCAATTTTATTCAAAAGTTTTCAAATCAAAATACTATACTCTAATGTAAATAAACTAAGTTTATTTCAAAAGAAAACAATTTTTTAAATAAAACAAAATAAACTTTTATTATAATTCACAATTTAAACTATTATATTTTTATAAACAAAATAAATACTCACTTATATTTCTTTGAAGATATAAGAAAGACTTTTAAATTTACCTTTGAAAAGTTTTCAATACCAATTTATAAAATATACATCAATATATAAAATAAATTGGAAAATATTCTTTATTAAGTTTAAATTAAAATTAAAATCAAAACTCCTATTTATAATGTACACACATATATACATTATAAATAAAATATCTTTGAATCGGCTTAGAAAGATAATTTATTACTTAAATATTTTTAACATTTGAAAACAATAAGATTTTCAAATTAAATTATCATTATTATACATTTTGAAAAGAATATCATTTGATAAATTAAATAATTATTAAATTTTCAAAAGATAATTTCTGTTTGAATTAGATTATTAAATCAATATTTCACATTTTTAAAATAATCATTAATGAAATTATTAAGTAAATATTGCTCAAATTCCCAGGACATCACATTCCTCCCCTCTTAAAAGAATTTTGTCCCCGAAATTTAAAAGCAAAGGTAATTTAATAATCCCATATAGATTTTAATTTAATAATAGCAAACATATGTTATCAATCCAGTACTAGCAACCATAGCAACCAATTCAAACAAACAATTCTAACTATCCAGACAAAATTCTAGATAGGATTCCCTAGAGTTTCCCAGGTATAAACACCAGGACACTCGTTCTACAGAATCTAAACTAGCTACACCACTCAGATCTAGAGCTCCTATGTATCTAGATCTACAAATCTAAACAGGATACTGGACTACAGACAAGTCCTGATAAACTTCCAAATCTCTCAGAACTACTGATTCTAAAACCAGTGATAAACCATACACGTACTCCCTCAGAGATACGTGAAAAACATAACAAATTCCAGCCATCCGAACTGGAAATTCAATCCTGTAGACCAAACACTTAATTCTTAAGAGAAAACAGAAAGATCCAATACTCTTATCCACAAATCTCTCCTGTCAATCCTGGGCTGCCTCCAACCTTCTAGATCAATCCAATCTTCACAGATGGCTCACGGAACAAATGTGGACAGAGAAATAAACGATCTCTAGATCCCACTCAACAAAATGGTTCTCTCAAAATCCATTAAAATCCACACACAAACTCTACTACACAAACATCAGAAGACTTCAAACATACAACTCCTATTCGGAGAACAAAACAGATGCACAAGACAATCAAGCCTCCAGATCCAAAAATAAATTTCCTGTATAAATCCTCTGATCCAAGACAAAACTCAAATTCCCAATGAATCGGTGTTTCTTCTATTCTGGAATAGCTGCCACTATGCTTCCAGTGCACAACTCTGATTTGAGAATGCTGTTGATGAACACAATTATAAACTTGATCAACTAATCCCGAAAACATTGTTCATCAAATTCCATAAAATCTCAGTGACCTATCCGATTCGGTCACAAACACCACAACAAAAATTCAACCAGAAACTATATCCGATCTATTTTGCCAGCTTAAACAAATCTCTTTCCCAAAGAACCCTCCTACTAAGCTGAACCATCGGTAAAGCTCCAAGAACCAAGTCGAAACAGAACTCAAACTTTTGATGCGGATGCAAATCTTAACTCCTTCGAAGATATCCAGAGAAATCAAACCACTTCGATAACTCAAACATCCTCTAGAGATGCTTCAATCCAAACAAAGATCACTCAGAGAACTTCTGAACCATCGCAAGTCACTTTGCGATTCCACTCAATTCAGATTCCAAGAAATTGTTCTCACTTCCATAATCAGAACAGCTAAAGCCTTCTATCCAAAAGAAGAACTAGTGGTCTACCTCCAATCTCAAACATCACACCCAGCTGAGCTTCCATAAGAAATGGACAAATTTCACCATCTTCCCGGCCTACTGACCAAGAATCACAGAGACTTCTGAACCATCGAAGAAACAGGCCACTCATTGCTGCTACTACTGCCAATATCTTCCTTATCCAAAAGCTAATCGAACCTCAAAGCTACACCAGCCACTTCCACAATAAAGCCTTCAATAGACTTAAATCCCTCAGGAAACTCGACTTCAAACCAAGCACAAAACACCCTGCCAAACTGAGTTTCAAACTCAAATACAGATAGAACTCCTTCCTGAGGTTGCCAAGATTCCAACTCCGGCTTCAGCACTCCCAACTGATCCAAACTCAAGAAAATCCACTCACACGAGTGCAATCAAGCCTATATTCCCAAAGATAAACTCCGAATCTTGGAAAGATTTTCTTCAGAGATCGGCGAAATCCTTCGCACCAAACTGTCAAACTGCTCAAGATGCCCAATACTGCCCTAGCAGATTCACTTCCAACCTCAAACGCTCAAACTCCAACCATCGGTAGTTGTGTCACACACACCACTACCCTATCTACCTTTATAGCTTATATTGGAAAACCTAAACGGGTCACCCAATCAAATAGGTATATATATGTATATAAATATATATACAATTACAAATACGCTCTCTCAAGATAGACACCACTCCAGAGTCTAGGTATTCGCTCAACCTAGTGCTCTGATACCACAATGTAACGACCCGCCTTTCATTCCATAGAAAGGCGCATCATTAAGAAGAAAGAAAGGGATGGAAAAGAGAAAAGAAAGAAAAGAAAAAAATAGACAACATCAGAATCTCACAGCGGAACGAATAAATTATATTACATCACATAAAACATTACATAGTATCATATACATCAGAGATTATACAGCTAATACAACACAAACTAGACAGTTATAAACACCTGTCTAGCAATTACAATTCAAGTAAATCAGAGAAAACATATACAACTCAAACACAGCAGAACCACTATATATATATATATATATATATCTACACGCTGAAGCCTACTGCTCCATACCTCCTCCAAAACTCGTCAAAGAAATCCTAAAAATACTTGACTACTCATACATTATATGAGTACCCAAGAGTTTAATAAAACAGAAAATAAACACTCGGGTCAGACATGGGTCTGGTGTGAGTAAATGGGTTTAAAAGTTGCTTAACTTTAGAAAATCTTTTGAAAACAAAAGGTATCACGTAAGACTTCCCACACATAAACATGGAAAAGTTTTTACCTTACGCTAACCAAAACATTTGATAGGAAATCCAATGATATTATAATAGTATCTAGGGTTTTCAAAATAAAATACAGAAATAACTGGAATGCTTACATCTCACGTTCCAACATAGTTGGGCACAATCAAAACCGTACAGGCACTTATTGGATTATGGATTCCATCAATTGCAGGGCTACTGGGGTACCGTCCGTCACAGTACATGGCCTAGATCACCGTACCGAGGAGTACGCCCGCTCTCCTGCAACACAAAGCCGGAACCATTCCTTACTGAACAGTTCCGAACAAGACCACCCCGCAGATTGGCCGTCGCCAACTGCCGCACAGCCGAAATATAAAGGGACCTCTAGACAGGGGTAAATCTCGCTCTCCAGTGGGGGTTACCTACAAAGCCTTGCTGCACTTCCCTTGTTTTAGCCATTCCCGGTTGATGAGGCTTGAGGCTACGATTACCTTTATAGGACATATCAATCTTAGAATGGTCAACGTCCACCCGACGATGTTCTGAAAGCATTCAATCCATACAAGTTCGTTCCGGCTTCGAACGAAACCAGCATTATCTCGTTACACTCGTATTGGAATCACCCTCAGAGTTAACGACGATAACCCTTGCACTCTGAATCACATCTCGAACCTGAAAGTACTATTCCGTCAAACTCATCACGGAATCACCCCAGAGTTATACTGACAAATAGTCCTTACACCTCGAGTCTTCACTCTTCACTTGAGATTCACAACCTAACGTTTAATTTGGATCGATGTGGTTTTCGGAATTCCAAATTTGGAAATCCGATCCCCGTCTCATCGAAATCCAAACGCCATCTTAATGTCCAAGTGAATTTAGTTTGAATAATTAATTCAATTCATTATTATCTATTACACACAGATAGATAATCACATATCACAATAGATAATCACATTCTCATTATAAACAAATAATCTATATTATAATCACAAACAGATAACCATCACAACAGATAATCATCACAATTAGATAATCCATATTATCATACTTTATCTAAGCATCCATATCCTATAGATACTACTCATCTCATTTCTGAGATCACAACCATCCAAAGGAATATCAATATCATCCATAAGCAATGATTTATTAACCATTATCTATAATTAATTTAAAATAAATTAAATTAATTACTACTATCTCTAATTAATTTAACATAAATTAAATTAATTATCACATCTTTAAATCCTGCTTAATATCCATTAATTAATTAACCTAGTTAATTAATCATTCTCTAAGCATTTAACTTGATTAAACACCTTTGATTAATCATTCTCTAATTACAATAAGTAATTAGTCTTTAATTAATTTCATAAAATTAATTAACTTTGATCATAAGTAATCAACATTTAATTACTTCATTTATTAATTAACTATAATTAATTACATTTATCCTTAATTAATTATTACTTAATTAAACAATCATTAATTTATATTAATTAATGATCTCTAATTTATATTTAAATTAATTACTTTATTTAAAATTAATTACCTTTGGTAATTAATCTGCAATTATTAATCACCTTGATTAATATTAATCCAGTAATTAATTACCCTTAATTACTCAAAGAAAAATTAATTATCCCATAATTAATTATCTTCATTAATTAATCCCTTGATTAATTGCAAAAGTAATTATTCAAATTACTTCATTAAAAATAAATCATCTCTCATTAATTACATTCCAATAATTATCAATTATTACTTCTCTAAGTAATCCTGCTCCATTAATTACATTAAGTAATTACTCTCATTAAACCACCAAATGATTTACTTAAATTAATTAAACCAAATTAATTAACTTAACAAATCACATGATCAAAATTAATTACAATAAGTAATTGATCCTTTAATTACTTTTATCAAGTAATTATACTTAACAAATTACAATTGATTGTCTTCAATTAATTAATCTAGTTAATTATCAAAATTAATTACATTAATTAATTACTTAATTATTCTTAGATAATTATTATTATTAATTATCAACATTTTATTTAATTACTTACTTAAGAAAATTATCTTAGATTAATTATTCATTAATAATTTCTAATTATAAATTAATCCAAAATATTAATTAAAATCAATTAAATAAGTAAATTCTTAATTTTCTTAATTATTTCCAAAATAATTCATTTACTTATTAATGATTTTATCATCATTCAAATGCATTTAAAATAATACATTTCTAAATTTAATTCAAATTCCATTTTAAAATTTAAGATTTTAAAATGTTTAACTATATAAACATTTATCCACATTTAAAATTAATTTATAAACCTAAAAATAAAAGTTAAGAACCATCATTATTTATATAAGGAAAGATTAAAGATCTAAATTATTTAATCTTACTAAAGAAATCAAGCTTTGAAAATAATTTGATTTTTTTTAACTTTCAAATTTATGTTAAACATTTCATAACTTTAGTTCAAATATTAAAGAAAAGAATTTTTATCAAGTTTAAAACTTATTTGAAAACAAATTCATTTCTAAATCCTACTTTAAAACATTTTAAACTTGTTCAACTTTAAACTTACTAACTTATTTGAATTCAAGTATTTGAATCTATAGTAAACTTGAACTCATTTTTAAACTTGATTTTAAATTCTAATTTAAATCTTGCTTTAAATTGAAAATTTTCATTTTAAAAACTTTGGATTCAAAAATTCATTTGAATTCAAATTCAACTTAAACCTTTAATTTGAATCCCTTCTAAAATCCTATCTTAAATTTAAATTACGTTTAAATTTTAAAACCCAGATTTGCTGTCAGGTTTCAATAACCTGAAACAACACCAACCCGAGACCTTCCCACATCTGCTTCGAGTCATTTACTTCAATGCTCCGAGACAGAAACTCAAATACCCGAGAGAAGCTTCGAGTCACAACACTGCACAAACCAAAAATTCACCAGAGTTAAGAATATGCACGGTGCATATGCACGAGTGCTCCGATCATCTCCAACCACCCTAGGCAACTCCTCCTAGTCGCCAACCATCCCCCAACATGTGTACGACCATCAGATTTTCCACTGCAGTTCGAATTCAAAATTCAGGTTGATCAATGCAACCTGAAACACCCTTGCAACAAAAATCCCAAACCTGTCATCATCTTGCAATCACATCACCGATCACCTGATCACTTACAACTCCGGCCATCTATCCAAATACACCCCATCTGCCCATCCCTTAAGCCTTACCTCACTCGAAGCACCACAGAGATCAAAAGTTACAAAACTTCGACCATCATCAAAATTAGGGCTAAAAACCTGGAAACCACAATTTCCATCGCCACCACTCACTGACAAAACATCTGACAATTTTCCTTCACTCTCCCATCAATCCTCCATCCCCAGACAGATTCACAACATCCCACAATCACTAGGAAATTAGATAGACCCAAATTTCCCAATTCTGTTCAAAACAGAAATGCCCCCAACAGTTTGTTTAAAACTGTATTTTTTTTTAAATTCCTGATTTCAAACATGTATCCTAGTTATAAACTTGTTTACAATATTTTAAGATGTATGATATTTGTTTTAAAATTCAATGATGACTGATTTTGTGGTTTTCAGAGGCAACAGATTTTGATTAAAACTAAATTATAATTTATAAATCTAAATCTATACCAAACAACAAATTTTGTTCATAAGACAAATCCTAACAGAGAAACAATCAGGAGAAAATGGGTTTTATTTAAAGATTCTTAGTTTTTTTTAAAGCAAAAAACAGGTACCTGACAACACTCACATGTATATTCATACATATACACCCAGATCATCATCACAATTCAATAATACAAGTTTGCTCGTTACTATCAATTCACATGCATAGATAACATAAGCTTTAGCATTGTGATGTTAATCACTTCTAAAAAAACAGAGCAGTTCTGATTTATGTGAATTAGAAATTGAGTTCTAGAAATTTTGTTTAACTTTGATTTTAAAAAGGAAAACTGTTTTTGAGATAAAGAAGTTTACTCACATTATTGAAGAGGCAGAAAACAATTCCAGATGCATTCATATTCCTGGAACCTATTTTGAAATGCATGTTGGAAACTGGGCTTTTCCCCCAAATTTTGTTGAATTTATTTATTGAATTAAAAACTGCATTTTCTTCCAATTTGACTACAAAATTATTGCATGCAGATCCATCTTCATATGCTTGAGTTTGAGTTGAAGTTGATTCATATAGATTTTCCAATCTGCAGATTTTTGATTGCAGATTTGAATTGATCTTCATATTGATGTTGTAATCTTGCTTTCAGATATGCAATTTTTTTTTTAAACATGCATTGCACTTGATTTAGACTGCATGCTACCCATCTTCAATTTGCTTGAGTTTGAGGTTAATCTCAAATTGATGTTGAAGATAGGAGCAGATTTGATTTTTTGCAGATTTTGAATCAAATTTGGGTTTTGATTTTTACTTAAATCTGATTTTCATATTTTCAATTGAAGATAATGGTTTTTAACAAAATGCATTGCTAAGTTCTTATTAATATATTTTTAAATAAAATGTTTTTAAAACAATGCCACTTGTTATCTAATGTTATAGATTAAGTACAAGTGTCTTCTTTATGTATTAAGAGTTTAACACATGTGCATTTTAATAAAAATAATAATCAATTTCTTAGTTTATGAATGTATGTAAATTTTTCTAAAACAATTTCTAATTTAATTTAGCATGTTTTAAATGTATTATTTACATTTAGTCTTTAAATAAATACATGTAAATTACTTTTATAAAATTACACACAATTTAAATGTTTATTTGAATGTTTTTAAATAAATATTTTTAAAACTAACCTTCAAAAGAGAAATTTTTTAAAAGATAAGAATATTGAATTAAATTTTATTCAAAAGTTTTCAAATAAAAATACTACCCTCTAATATAAATAAACTAAGTTTATTACAAAAGAAAACAATTTTTAAAATAAAAAAAATAAACTTTTATTATAATTCACAATTTAAACTATTATATTTTTATAAACAAAATAAATACTTACTTATATTTCTTTGAAGATATAAGAAAGACTTTTAAATTTACCTTTGAAAAGTTTTCAATACCAATTTATAAATTATACATCTATATATAAAATAAATTGGAAAATATTCTTTATTAAGTTTAAATTAAAATTAAAATCAAAACTCCTATTTACAATGTATACACATATATACATTATAAATAAAATATCTTTGAATCGGCTTAAAAAGATAATTTTATTACTTAAATATTTTTAACATTAGAAAACAATAAGATTTTCGAATTAAATTATCATTATTATAAATTTTGAAAAGAATATCATTTGACAAATCAAATAATTATTAAATTTTCAAAAGATAATTTCTGTTTGAATTAGATTATTAAATCAATATTTCACATTTTTAAATTAATTATTAATGAAATTATTAAATAAATATTGCTCAAATTCCCGGGACATCACAATTAGTGTATTTGTTTCAATGATAACACTTTTTTGACAGTTATTGGTAAAGGAGGTGTGTAAGGGCATTGTTCTTGGAACTATTCTCGCCTTGAATCAAGCTTCAAGTATGTGCATGGCATTTCTAAATATTACAGTAAATTTTTTACATCATGGTTCATGCATGTAACTACCTATTCTTATGAAAAAATTTATATCATATATACAACTTTGTAGGAGGTTGATGGTGTAGATGCAACATTGCATACATTATGCTGCTACTGTTGATAAAATACTTTTGTTTGTTGCACTCAAGGTTAGTTATGGTTCATTCAATTTTATTTCCGTATCACACCATTTAGTTTTCATAATTTGGTTTGTTACTAATACACTAATAAGTTGTATGCAAATTTTTTAGGGGAGAGAAACTAGAGGGATTTTTTTTTGAAATTTCATGTGTAACTACGTGATTCAAAATCTTCAAACTTGAATGGTTTTGATGCTTTTCCACAGCTTTCCATTTTCTTCAATGAATTTGGTTCTTATCTGTTTATTTATCTCTTCGTGTGCAACATTTTCATTAGGTAGTGGCTGAATTATTATGCAAGTTTATAGTTGTCCAACTGTACACTAATAAGCAAATTCAGTTTTTGTGCTCACCCCTTATCTCATTTGTCTACTTTTCATTTTTCACAACTGAACTCATAAATAAAATGATTAATTGATATTTATTACTCACTCAGTTACATGTATGAACTAAATACAGTAGCGCTTACTTAGACAGTTGACAATTTCTGAATATTTGACAGCTGGAAAAATATATAGGAAAGTGTTACATTCCGTCATCAACAACATGGAGAAATCCTTTGGGAAGGCCTTATTGATGTAATAATTCATAAAAATCAGACCAATTGGACGAGTTTAAGATGCAAAAGGTAAAAGAGATAACTGTCGATTCAAGATATGTAAATTTCTGAGCTACATTGTATATGTTCCACGAATTTAAAGTGATAAAGGAATATGTGTGTATTTTTTTCCAACGCAGCTGAACTACTATTGCAGTAAGCTTTCGAGTTTGGAGTTGGAAAAAAATGATTAAGATGCAAGCTCTATATATATGTAAATTTTCATGTAGTTATTGTGTTAAATATTTATTATATGAATTTTATTGAGTAAATGATTCAGAGCTAAAAGCTTATGTTGATATATGATGGTGGTGTTAATTGCTAACTCCAACTCTACTTAATACATTTTTGAAAATAAATGGAAAGTGCATGGTTCAAATGATTTTACGCCTACATTTCTAAGGAACTAACACATCCACATGATAATAATAATGTTACGATGTTGATAAAGTTTGTGTGTTTTGGAATTGTAGAATAATGTAACTTTGATCATGTTTAAACTTCATTGCACTTATTCATTATCTGATTTCCCATATAAAATCTTATTCATTATTCTGTTTTCGGATAAATCCAATATACAAATAAATATCAAATTTTGCCTGTTAAATAAAAACCACATTAACAACTAAATATTAACAAATAATTATACGTTTACTAAATATTCAAGATGAACCATTCATTCTTCATTTTTTTAATCAATTATATATAATCTGCTAATTTATTATTTAAAAAAAATGGACTTCATGGAAAAATATGACTTTTAACCTTCCAAATGATCGCTATAAAAAACTAGAATGATATCATGCAAAATATTAAATTCACTATTATATCTAAATGAAAATACTAATACAAAGTTATATTCAAACAAATATCAAAATTCGAACCAAGACAACGCGGGGTACCTACTTCATCATTTGCTTAAATCTACAAAGGAGTATTAGTAGACACCCAAAAGATGAAAATTAAGGTTGCCTTTATGGTTTATATTTTAGATGTCTGCATAAACTATTATCTGTTTTAAATATGACTAGCAACCAATAACTTGAATGGCTAAAGTTGAATTGATTGTTTGGATAATAAGCAATCACTTATGTTTGACTTTAGTAAAAGAAATCCCACTTAACTAATCCTTCATTTATTGCCATGTTATAAGTATTACTTAGTGCAAATAAGAAGCTGATTTATGTTTCCCTTGCCTCATTTTCTCCGATGCAATTTAAATAGAACAAATTTTAAATATCCATTTGAGGTATCATTTTATGACACGATTAATTTATCTACATAAGAATTGGTTCACTATTGCATGATGCTTATCACTCAGTTGTAACTATGTCCCTTTCTTTTAATTAGATATAGACAATTAAATTATAGTATATCATTAGTTTTTGGTTCTGAATGGTTTAAGCAGTTATGATATCGTTTCTTAGGGGCGGAAATATTGTTATATTCTTGACATGGATATATTCAATATTTTTTGAGGGGAAAATCGCTAGCTACTTTATTAGAGAGATTTCAAGTGACACATTCATATTGCTACTATAAATGGTACTGTCCTATGTTCACAATAACATGTCCACCTACCAATTGCTTAACATAAGTTAATGTATTCATAATAATGGATTAGAGGTATAATGAAAATGAGGTGAGCCAGCAAGGATCCATGACGTAGTTGGATTGAGATATAAAAGAGGGTTCATGTATCTGTAGCTGGTGAAGATTTGCACCTAGATACAAGGAAGATATATGTAACAGTTAGTTTTTAGAAAGAACATATGAAAGATGGAGGTTATAATCATGTTATTAGGGTGCATTCTCCTGGCAATTTAGAGTTGGATGAAAAATCATGTAGTGAAAAGGATACATCAATGCATTAACTTATTGAATTTTAATTACTTATAGAAAGAAATTTTATTTATTTTGTTAGTCCTGATATAATTCGTATTACTGAAGTTGTTGCTGTAAAAAAGTAGGAACTGTACTGTTATGTAATAAACTTGGGTGTGGAACATTGAAATTTGGGTTTGGAGGTATTAGATATATGATAGAGAATGAATAAAGGTTGCTTTAAGCTTTCATGATTTCAAAGGTTTTTTGTGACGGTCCAATTTTTCGACGCCCGAAAGTCGACATTAATACGTCCACTGTATCAAATGCCACACAGTCGAATGCCGGAAAACCGAACCGTTAGGGTTAAAGAAGAAGAAGATAGAAGAAGAAATAGAAATAATAACAGAATCTCACATTTCACAGCGAGCAAATATAATAGATAAATGAATATCTTTGAACAAAATCACTATATCAGTTTATACATATATTATCAGAGTGTACAACAACATAATAGCGGAAAGGAAATATTACATATACTAGTGATACGCCTCACCATCCAGCTTTCTCCTAATCTCTACAGCATCTCTTTTCTGATTTCGCTCCAGAATAACTGATAACCTGACTCTAGGCTGTCCATGTGGAAATTGGTGGGCACCCAGAGTTTAGAAAGGGAACAATAAACTCCAGGTCAGTCATGAAACTGGTGTGAGATCTTAAAAAAAGTTATTTTCACAAAGAAAATAAAAATAAATCCGCTATGCTTCTGGAAAATGAAACTGCCATAAGGCCTCCCATCACACACACAATGCAAACACACACTTGGAGGAGATTTCTCCTTATGACAGTCAAAAATGCTTGATACGCGAAAACCATTTGATATTATTATTAGTGCATAGTGCAAAAAACATTTTGAAAGTATAATATTAATCTTAGCCAACATACTACGTTTCGTCGTATGCCTACTATAGCTCCATGTTCAATAGCAGGTTACCGCCACATTTCATGGCAGGTTATACAACTAAAAACCGTATAGGACGCATATTGTTTCTTTGGATTTCCAACAATGGTCAGGCAAAGGAACTTCCTACACCGAAATGGGTACGCCTCTGGAAGGACGCCCCCGAGAACCTAACCGTATCTCTGCTAACACAAGGACGACGCTACCTAACGCTTTAACCAAGCTGTAGCATAGGTAACTACCACATAAATATGCCATCCTCGGTCGTTACCGACCTTTATCCGAGGCGCCTCTCAACCAACAATCACAAAGCAATAAGTTTACAGCAACCACATAGGTTAAATATCTAGGCTCCATACCATGATATCACCTCTTATCTAGAAGAAAATGGACATACCCTAGGGGCGCGACCCCTAAAAACCTTGCCGCAACATTCCCGTTTCGACCATTTCCGGGTTGTGAGGCTCGACGAAGTCTCGTCCACAAAGCTACGCTTTTCACAAAAGCCATGCTTCGATGAACGAATGATCAGCAGCACTTCGTATGCCACAATACCAAATTGGGAATGTATCACTAGTAACCATCAACTGCATAACCTCTGAACTCGTACGTCTCGGAGAAGGGTGTTAAGCTAAGAGAATAAATTCTCCGCCACTAACAGAAATGTATTTGATAGAAACGAGCTTTACATCTCAAAGTGTAACGTCAGACACGCATCCATACAAGTTCGTTCTGGGATCGAACGGAACCGAAGGCACTTCAAAGAAGCCCTTACAATACGGATATTCACTAATCACGTCCGGAATCTCCATCACAAAAGGTGATAAAAATCTTTATACCGGAGCAATTCAGTGCAGAGACATTCGACAGGTAATCCTTTCGCTTTCGAAGATACCCAGTCTTCAACACCATCTTCACCTGCAATGGCATTTCGTCGTATCATTATTCGGAATGAGTTTTATGACACAAAGTCCTCTCCCGGCTAATCCAAATAACGAGCGCTTATTTTAAAAATAAGTGTTACATTCAAATTTCAAACCAATTACAACAAATTTCCACTTTAATCTTTTAGACAAAAGATCCATCACAAAGATTCAATGTGGTTTTCGAATATCCATTTGGAATCAGACCCCAGGTCGCATCGAAATTCAAATGCCATTTAAAGGCCAATATTGATAGTCGGTTATTTAACTATCAATTTACATTCAATCACCAGATTTAAATAATTTTCCCAAACTATTTATCTTTCAAAATATCTTTGCAAGATATAATTTTAACACTTCAACCATTTGGAAACAAATTTCAAATCACTTTTCACTCGCGGAATAAGATTCCTGATATTATTTATTTCCACTGAAAGTCTGCCGAGTGAAAATGGTTTTATCCAAAATATGCTTGGAAATATTTAGAATCAAAACTATTTTAAAACACTTGCTTAAATATTTGTTATGAAAATATTATACTAATATCTTATATAAAACTTCAAGTCCAAACTAATTTTATAAATAAAATTAGTAGATAGGGTATAAATATTTAAATAACCATTTTTTAAAAACAAATATTATTTAAATCTTTAAATAATCACTTCTATAATTAATTAAATAAATCTTTACTTTAAAGATTTAAAAACAACTCAAGAAATAATTTCTTTAAAATATTCTTTTAAAATCAACTTTAAAACTTTTATTTTACATTTCAAAGCTACTTTCAAAATATACTCGGCTTCACAGGGAAAATACGTTTTCCATTTCAAAATGGTCTATTTAAATCAAATAGTAAATCCTTCACGATTTATTTTAAATTTACGTTCCAAATCCGAAATTCCTTTCCACACTTTTAAAAATAAAACAATATTTATTTTTAAAACAAATTTCCCTTTCTTTCATAAAATTCCCATTGTGAATTTAGATTTCCAAATATCAACTGATATACGATTTTCAAATCGATTCCAAATATCACTTTCAAACACTAAATCAAATTTCTAATTGATTTTCAAAATCATTTCAAACACCAAATCAAATCCCAAACCGATTTCCAAATTTATTTCCAAACACTAAATCAATTTCCAAATTGATTTTCTAAATTCATTTCCAACACCAAATCAAATTTTCAAACTGATTTTCCAAATATTTATTTCAAACACCAAATCGATTTCAGAATTGATTTCCCAAAATTTATTTTTAAACACCAAATCAATTTCAAATCGGTTTCCCAAAGATTTAATTTCTTTTAAATTAAATTCCTTTATTTCTTTCAAACTATTTAAAATCCATATTTTAAATAAATTCTTCAACCTTTGAATAATATTACCCGAAATCCATTTATTAAGCCTTTTTTCGATGTTTTGGAATTTTTATTCAATAGGATTCAAAAATAAAACTTTAACCTTTTAAAATTCCTTCTTTTAAATTTGTCCAATTCTTAAAAACAAATTTTACTATAAATTTTCAACTTGAATTTTAAAAATCTAATTTTATCTATTTCTGGTATCCTACGATACCAAAAATATATTCATCTAAATTTTAGCCTTCAATGATTTCAATCATAATATAATCACATAGAGATTATCAACACATAACATATGAAACAAATTCAATATTTGAGGAATCCAGTTTGATCCTCCAACCCATTTCCCTGCATCCAAAGACGTTAGCACAACAATTAAATACCAATTCCACTTCGGGGTGGAATATCGCGGTATATGGGATTTATAAAATATCATCCGCTATTATGCGGCGCATAGGGTCTCATCCGCTTTATAATGTGGGAAATCAATCACTCCAAATACATATATAATACCAATTCCATTTCGAGGTGGAATATCGCGGTATATGGGTTTAATATAATATCATCCGCTATTATGTGGCGCATAGGGTCTATTTCAATACAGCTGGTAATAATTTATCATTCAAGAGTCAACAATTTTAACTTTAACTATCATAATTCAACAATCAATCAATAACTGAAATTTCCAATTATTATGATTTGAGTGAGAAGACCTCACCTCTGACTATGCATGCAATCCATTTTCCATTCTAGTTTGTTTTTCACGATCTTTAAACCTTGTAACAAACATCATAAGGTTGTTATTAATATTCGAATTTGTCGAACAATTTAATTTCCATTTGACAATTTTACTAATAATTTAATTATAAACCAATCTTCCCAAAAAAAATTGACTCTAAGTAATTAAAAATATTTAAGTAGGTTAATTAAACAAGTTAATTACTAATATGCCCTACTCGTACAAAATGTGACTTTTGTTTTAATTTTTACATGCATGTAGATTTTATCAAGTTAAAAACAAAATTATTTTTTTCCTTAATAAAACCCCTTTACTGTTTACATAAGAACTATTACAGTAACTCATATACTTTTTCTGTTTTATTTTCACAAAATCTTTTCTGTTTTTAAAAGAAGTGTGTTTATTTACATATATATATATATATATATTTATTTATTTCTATATCATTTCTTTTACTGTATGTAAATTATTATTAACTTTTAAACTGAAAAGAAAAATCAATTTAAATAAAAGAAAACCACAGATACCTAAAATCGCAGATGCTTCAAGTTCGTGGACACCGAATCTGAAACAACGCTTCAGACGAGAACCAAACCCAAGATCGATATCCATCGTCATCGACCATCGCAAGTGCGCGCGAGCTGCCCAAAACCCTACCTGTAATGCGCTTTTCTGACAACGCGCACGAACCCCAAATTGCGACCCATCGATCGCCGTTGCCTGCTGTTCTCCCCCTTAGCTGCCGCGCACAATCGCGACTCCCCAAATGCACCTCCTCGATTCAACTACGCCCAAATTGCCAAGCTCAATCGAAAACCCTAGCCTCGGCCAACGAGCCTTTTCACCTCGAGATCGTTTGACAATTTGCAGCAACCTTCTCATATCGCAACGCCCACCTCCACGCAGAACCATCGACGAGCCGCCGCTGTTCTTTGATTATTTGATCGATTCGCCAAGCCTGCCGCGAGCTGATGATTTGATCTGCCCAAATCAAATTCGAGCGAGTTTGTTTTTTTAAGTGCACGACCATATGATTTTGAATTAAATTGCTCTGCCATTTCTTTTTCATTTTTGATCTGAGAAGATAATTTCAACTTCCTTCTAAACGAAAGGGCTTCGGCCATTATATTTTTGTTTCGAATGAAAGAAAATGTTTTCGTTCGTTTTACATATTTTTTATTTGGAAACGAACGCGTGTAACAATGAACGACACATGCTCCCAGAGTGTTAACAGGTGTTGAACGAGGCAACTATATATTGAAGGGAAAATATTTATATATTAATTTGAAATTTAAATTTCTTCGATAAACGCAACCCAAAATTTTGATTTTCCAATCGAGGCATGCCGCTAGGCGTTTATAGTGTTATACGCCCATTCTGAACGCAATGAAAAATGTTCCGAGTCCAAATACGATCATATGGAGAAGATAGCGTTTTAAAGCATATTATTATACTGAATTTTTCAATTAAATTTCAGCGCGTTTTCTTATCATACGGCCAAACGATCACTCCAAACAATATGAAAATTGAAATCCGATAATAATACAATGTTACGGATCCAATGGAACTAGTTTCATCAAATTCCGAGACTGTGCCTCGGAAGGCTATTTTTAAATATTGATTTAAACGATATAATTTCAAAATTGATCAAACATTTCGAATTTCAAATTGACACTTTCATTATCTTCAGTATTTTCAATAGGAATTTTCTAAGCCATCAAATTATTTTTAACATGCTTAAAATTGAAGATTCAAATTTTTATCCAACTTCAATAAATTAACTTCAATAATAACATTGCCTAATTTATTCTGATTTTTGAAATTCAAGTTAAATCAACCTCTAAATATTAAAATTAAATCAAATATTTTAATTTCAAATGTCAAAATTTTCGGTCGTCGCATCCTTCCCCCCTTAAAAGAATTTCGTCCCGAAATTACTAGTTAAGAAGAATGATCCTCAACCCGTTTAATATTTTTCCCAAACCAAACAGCTTTATCAACTTGCCAAAACAAATCTTTTTATTTAAGATCCATCATTACTTAAACTAACTTTCCAAATTGAATTATAAGTTCCAAAAAACATTGTTTTCTTTAACAATTCCAATTTAAATTAAAATTTAAATTTTAAACTGTCAAAATTTTCTCAAAATTTTTCTAACTCCCTAAATTTTCGAAAAATTTCGCCAGCGTTTCCTTTGCACGGCTAGCTCGGTACGACTTCAAAATGGCACCAGGGCCCCCTAGATTCAAAAGTAAACAAAAAGCCAAGTGGTTAGACAAGAAAATCATCAAATTTCATACTGAAATTTAAATACATACCTTTTCGACCAATTCAAATTTATCTTCGAAATCAAATTCCCAATTCCATTTTTTCTTTACATTACCTGTATGCTATTTAACAACCATATCCAGTTTCTACATTCAAAAATCATTTGGCACATTCCTTTACAAAATTTTCAATATATACTTCTTATACCATTTTTACTTCACTATTGAAGTTATATATCTATTTTCATTCATTCTTGCATTTTCAATTTCATTTGAATTCCAATTACACTTTCAATTCTATTTGGATTCGATTTACCTTCTAAATATTGAATTTATTAATTACTTTTCTTTTATTCACATTCATTTTTCATTCACTTATTCACAATTACATTTCACAATATCCAGTTAAATCTTCACTCAATTATTAACTTTGTATATTTCCTCAATTCACAATTTAATTAAGAATTACACCATTTTTTTTCTTAAGTTCGATACAAATATTTTACATACTTCATATATTTATTTTCAATTTTCCACTTCGGTGAATATGTACTTATATTTAAACTGGATTTCAATTTCCATGTGAATTCAATTTACCTTCATTTACAAATACTGAATTCAGTTCATTTCAAACCAAATTTACTTTGTCATTCCTTCAAATAGTTTCACTTACTAATTTTATTTCCAATACTTCGCTTTGTTTATCACAAATCAAATTCAATTCCTAATTCCAGTTCTATTTACTTACAAATTTGAAATGAATTTCAACATTCAATTTCACTTTCATTTACGTGCAATTGTAAATTCATTTATTCATTCACGATTTATTTTCCACCTTAATAATTTTTTTCCATAACTATTTTTATCAAATTCTAGAGTTTTTCCAACATTCAAAAATCATTTTTTGAAATCAATTAAATTATCTTTTGAATTCCCAAAACCAAATCCAATTTTGTAAACAACCTCCATTTAAAATTATTGGGTAGCAATCCCTCTCTTGGAAACTCGAAAATGAACAATGATGATGCTGCAGTCATCACCGAAGTTATTTTCCAGCGACCGAAAAGAGTTTAGAGCTTTTTATCCCTTTAAAACATTTTTCCAAACCTTTGAAAACTATTTTTTAAATCAAAAAGGAATTTAATCTTTCCCAAATCTCAAAACTTCAAATCCTTTCAAATTCTTTTAAATGTTCCTCTGCAATTCTCTTTCAAATTTATAAACCACGTTTATATTTACAATTACCTTTTGTATATGGATTTTATTTTCTTAGCTTTAAGTTATGATTTCAATTTCTGATTTAATAATCAAAGATAATAATTTAATAAAATCATTTCCTAACAATCACGCAACCGTATACTACAATAATTTATGGAAAATTATTTCTTTTCTATGCAAAATTAGTTTGGGTAAAATTATTTCATCCACTCGATTTTAAAACAATATCGTGTCGGTTTATCTTGTTTAAGAGTTTAGAAGCCCCTATCAATACAGTTGGCCAAACTGCACCGACCAGAATCTATAAACAATCAACCGATAAGTCAACACAATATAAAACAATTTTATATTCACTAACAAATACGTGCTCATATCTATTATTACACTCAAACTCATTCTAGAGTACTACTGACTCTATCTCTAATGAGTAATCCCCAATAGAGCCAAGGTTGTCGCTTAACCAAATGCTTTGATACCACGTTGTAACGGTCCAAATTTTCGATGCCCGAAAGTTGACATTAATACATCCACTGTATCAAATGCCGCACAGTCGAATACCGGAAAACCGAACCATTAGGGTTAAAGAAGAAGAAAATAGAAGAAGAAACAGAAACAATCACAGAATCTAACATTTCGCAGCAAACAAATATAATAGATAAATGAATATCTTTGAACAAAATCACTATATCAGTTTATACAAATATTAATCGAGTGTACAACAACACAATAGCGGAAAGGAAATATTATATATACTAGTGATACGCCTCGCCATCCAGCTTTCTCCAAATCTCCACAGCATCTCTTTTCTGACTTCGCTCCAGAATAACTGATAACCTGACTCTAGGCCGCTCGTGTGGAAATTGGTGGGCACCCAGATTTAGAAAGGAAACAATAAACTCCAGGTCAGTCATAGGACTGGTGTGAGATCTTAAAAACAGCTATTTTCACAGAGAAAATAAAAAGAAATCCGCTATGCTTTGAAAAATGAAACTGCCACCAGGCCTCCCGCCATACACACAATGCAAACGCACACTTGCAGGAGATTTCTCTTTATGACAGTCAAAAATGCTTGATACGCGAAAAGCATTTGATATTATTACTAGTGCATAGTGCAGAAAACATTTCGAAAGTATAATATTAATCTTAGCCAACATACTACATTTCGTCGTATGCCTTATATAGCTCCATGTTCAGTAGTAGGTTACCACCACATTCCATGGTAGGTTATACAACTAAAAACCATATAGGGGGCGTGTTGTTTCTTTGGATTTCCAATAATGGACAGGCAAGGGAAATTCCTACACCGAAATGGGTATGCCTCTAGAAGGACGCCCACGAGAACCTAACCGGATCTTTGCTAACACAAGGCCGACGATACCTCACGCTTTAACCAAGCTGTAACATAGGTAACTACCACACAAATATGCCATCCTCGGTCGTTACCGACCTTTATCCGAGGCGCCTCTCAACCAACAACCACAAAGCAATAAGTTTGCAGCAACCACATAGGTTATATATATGGGCTCCATACCATGATATCACCTCTTATCCAGAAGAAAATGGACATAGCCTAGGGGCGCGAACCCTAAAAACCTTGCCGTAACATTCCTGTTTCGACCATTTTCGGGTTGTGAGGCTCGACGAAGTCTCGTCCACAAAGCTACGCTTTTCACAAAAGCCATGCTTCGATCAACGAATGATCAGCAGCACTTCGTATGCCATAATACCAAATTGGGAATGTATCACTAGTAACCATCAACCACATAACCTCTGAGCTCGTACGTCTCGGAGAAGGGTGTTAAGCTAAGAGAATAAATTCTCCGCCATCAACAGAAATGTATTTGATAGAAACCAGCTTTACATCTCAAAGTGTAACGTCAGACACACATCCATACAAGTCCGTTCCGGGATTGAACGGAACCGAAGGCACTTCAAAGAAGCTCTTGCAATCCGGATATTCACTACGTTCGGAATCCCTATCACAAAGGGTGATAAAAATCTCTGTGTCGAAGCAACTCGGTGCAGAGGCATTCGACAGGTAATCCTTTCGCTTTCGAAAATACCCGGTCTTCAACACCTTCTTTACATGTAATCTCATTTCGTCGTATCATTATTCGAAATGGGTTTTATGACACAAAGTCCTCTCCCGGCTAATCCGAATAATGAGCGCTTATTTTAAAAATAAGTTTTACATTCAGATTTCGAACCAATCACAACAAATTTCCACTCTGATCTTTTAAACAAAAGATCCATCACAAAGATTCGATTTGGTTTCGAATATCCATTTGGAAACCGACCCCCGGTCGCATCGAAATTCAAATGCCATTTAAAGGCCAATATTGATAGTCGGTTATTTAACTATCAATCAACATTCACAACAATCACCAGATTTAAATAATTTTCCTAAATTATTTATCTTTCAAAATATCTTTGCAAGATATAATTTCAACACTTCAACCATTTGAAAACAAATTTCAAATCACTTTTCACTTGCGGAATAAGATTCCCGATATTATTTATTTCCCCTGGAAGTCTGCCGAGTTCAAATGCTTTTTATCCAAAATATACTTGGAAATATTTAGAAAACTATTTTAAAACACTTGCTTATATATTTGTTATGAAAATATTATACTAATATCCTATATAAAAATTCAAGTCCAAACTAATTTTAGAAATAAAATTAGTAGATAGGGTATAAATATTTAAATAACCATTTTCTAAAAACAAAAATTATTTAAATCTTTAAATAATCACTTCTATAATTAATTAAATAAATATTTACTTTAAAGATTTAAGAAAAACTCAAGAAATAATTTCTGTAAAATATTCTTTCAAAATCAACTTTAAAACTTTTATTTTACATTTCAAAGCTACTTTGAAAATATACTCGGCTTCATAGGGAAAATACGCTTTCCATTTCAAAATGGTCTATTTAAATCAAATAATAAATCCTTTTCGATTTATTTTAAATTTACGTTCCAAATCCGTAAATTCCTTTCCACACTTTTAAAAATAAAACAATATTTATTTTTAGAACAAATTTTCCTTTCTTTCATAAAATTTCCATTGTGAATTTAGATTTTCAAATATCAACTGATATACGATTTTCAAATCGATTTTCAAATATTCACTTTCAAACACCAAATCAAATTTTTAATTGATTTCCAAAATCATTTCAAACACCAAATCAAATCCGAAACTGATTTCCAAACACCTAATCAATTTCCAAATTGGTTTTCTAAATTCATTTCCAACACCAAATCAAATTTTCAAACTGATTTTCTAAACATTTATTTCAAACACCAAATCGATTTCAGAATTGATTTCCCAAAATTTATTTTTAAACACCAAATCAATTTCAAATCGGTTTCCCAAAGATTTAATTTCTTTTAAATTAAATTCCTTTATTTCTTTCAAACTATTTAAAATCCATATTTTAAATAAATTCTTCAACCTTTGAATAATATTTCCCAAAATCCATTTATTAAGCCTTTTTTCCATGTTTTGGAATTTTTATCCAATAGGATTCAAAAATAAAACTTTATCCTTCTAAAATTCCTTCTTTTAAATTCAATACTTGAGGAATCCAGTTTTATCCTCCAACCCGTTTCCCTGCGTCCACAGACGTTAGCACAATAATTAAATACCAATTCCACTTTGAGGTGGAATATCGCGGTATATGGGATTTATAAAATATCATCCGCTATTATGCGGCGCATAGGGTCTCATCCGCTTTATAATGCGGGAAATCAATCACTCCAAATACATATATAATACCAATTCCACTTCGAGGTGGAATATCGCGGTATATGGGTTTAATATAATATCATCCGCTATTATGCGGCGCATAGGGTCTATTTCGATACAACTGCTAATAATTTATCATGCAAGCACACAATCAACAATTTTAACTTTAACTATCACAATTCAACAATCAATCAATAATTGAAATTTCCAATTACTATAATTTGAGTGAGTAGATCTCACCTTTGACTATGCATGCAATCAATTTTCCATTCCAGTTTGTTTTTCACGATCTTTAAACCTTGTAACAAACATCATAAGGTTTTTATTAATATTCGAATTTGTCGAATAATTTAATTTCCATTTGACAATTTTACTAATAATTTAATTATAAACTAATCTTCCTAAAAAAAAGTTTTTTAGTAATTAAAAATATTTAAGTATGTTAATTGAACAAGTTAATTACTAATATACCCTACTCATACAAAATGTGACTTTTGTTTTAATTTGTACATGCATGTAGATTTTATCAAGTTAAAAATAAAATTATTTTTAACTTGATAAAAACCCCTTTATTGTTTACATAAGAACTATTACAGTAACTCATATACTTTTTCTGTTTTATTTTCACAAAATCTTTTCTGTTTTTAAAAGAAGTGTGTTTATTTACATATATATATATATTTTCATTTCTTTTACTATATGTAAATTATTATTAACTTTTAAACTGAAAATAAAAATCAATTTAAATAAAAGGAAACTACAGATACCTAAAATCGCAGATGCTTCAAGTTCGTGGACATCGAATCTGAAACAATGCTTTAGACGAGAACCAAACCCAAGATTGATATCCATCGCCGTCGAACGTCGCAAGTGCGCGCGAGCTGCCCAAAACCCTAGCCGCAATACGCTTTTCTGACAACGCGCGCGAACCCCAAATCGCGACCCATCGATCGTCCTTGCCTGCTGCAGTTCTCCCCCTTAGCTGCCGCGCACAATCGTGACTCCCCGAATGCACCTCCTCGGTTCAACTACGCTCAAATTGCCAAGCTCAATCGAAAACGCTAGCCTCGGCCAACGAGCCTTCTTCGCCCCGAGATCATTTGACAATTTGCAGTAGCTTTCTCATATCGCGACGCCCACCTCCATTCAGAACCATCGATGAGCCGCCGCTGTTCCTTGATTATTTGATCGATTCACCAACCCTGCCGCGAGCTGATGATTTGATCTGCCCAAAACAAATTCGAACTAGTTTGTTTGTTTTTTTATGTGCGCGGCCATATGATTTTGAATTAAATTGCTCTGCCATTTCTTTTTCATTTTTGATCTGAGAAGATAATTTCGATTTCCTTCTAAACGAAAGGGCTTCAGCCATTATATTTTTGTTTCGAACGAAAGAAAATGTTTTCGTTCGTTTTATATATTTTTTATTTGGAAACGAACGCGTGTAACAATGAACGACACATGCTCCAAGAGTGTTAACAGGTGTTGAACGAGGCAACAGTATATTGAAGGAAAAATATTTATATATTAATTTCAAATTTAAATTTAAATTTAAATTGCTTCGATAAACGCAACCCAAAATTTCGATTTTCCAATCGAGGCGTGTCGCTAGGCATTTATAATGTTATACGCCCATTCCGAACAAAATGGAAAAGGTTCCGATTCCAAATTCGATTGTATGGAGAAGATAGCTTTTTAAACCATATTATTATACTGAATTTTTCAATTAAATTTCAGCGCGTTTGCTTATCATATGGCCGCACAATCACTCCAAACCCTACGAAAATTGAAATTCAATAATAATATAATATTACGGATCCAATGGAACTGGTTTCGTCGAATTTCGAGACTGTGCCTCGGAAGGCTATTTTTAAATATCGATTTGAACGATATAATTTCAAAATTGATCAAACATTTCAAATTTCAAATTCTAACACTTCCATTATCTTCAGTATTTTCAGTAGGAATTTTCTAAGCCATCAAATTATTTTTAACAGGCTTAAAATTGAAATTCAAATTTTTATCCAACTTCAATAAATTAATTTTAATAATTAAATTGCCAAATTTATTCTGATATTTGAAATTCAAGTTAAATCAACCACTAAATATTAAAATTCAACCAAATATTTCAGTTTCAAATGTCAAAATTTCCGGGTCATCATCTTTTTATTGCCTTTATAGCCCCATAATAGATTCCAATTTCAAATCTCGTTAAGTTTGTAATATCAGCAGAGCGGTTATACTCAATTCATCACCAATTGAAATGCTCAACCTTGGTATTTAGCAATCCGTAGCAGGTCATCACGTATTCAAACGCCTTTACTCATTATTTATGATGCAATTTTGTTAACATACTGATCTTAATCTACTTCATAATGTTATTATTAAGTTTAAAAGATGGATGGTCTCATTTCAAAATTCCACCCTGGATAAAGTTAGAGTTAAGGGCGTTAACAAACTTGCACTTCACTGTTTAAAAGTTTAAATAATTAATCGCTCATGTATTCAAATTATTTTACTAACATACCACATTAGCTACATGAGCATATGCGTGTAATGGTACAAGTGTTATTTCCATTTCAATAGTATAAAATAAACTAAAACAAAATAATCGAATGATAAAACTATAAATACTTTAAAGATATAAGTTCTATGAATGTTCTTCAGTTGTCTCGGTCTTCTCGATCATTTCTTCAAGTTCAGTTTATGCTAGCAATGATATTGTCAAATCTACTTAAACGGGTGCAACTATAACTTCATGCACCTTGTGATTAAATGCAGTCCCCCTGGGCGTGCATATATACTCTTACATCATGTTTGTCTGAATATTATAAACCCAGTCTATTTATTTAATGATTTTATTTCATCTCATGGCATTTATGTAATAGCTATAATTAAGGATTCAAGTTTACCTTAGTACCACTGTCTTACATGAATAATTCACCTTTTCATCCTTAACATCTGAATCTTTGAACCTAATGAGATTAGATTCAAGCTAATGAGATTGCAGTTGAGTCGTATGCATACAAATCTTCTTATGTGCATGTGTAGAACGTGTGCAAAGCACGATGAATTTTTTGGTACCAAATTATTATTTTTGTTGTTGCAAGAGTTGAGCTGCCTACACGGCAGGTATAAAACTGTTATATCTCCTGATTGTTTACCTATCATGTGACAACAACCATCTATATTTACTCTAAACCTTATACAAATGTGTTGTTGAAGTAATGCATGGACATTGTGATTAGAGCAGGCCTACCCGAGCGTGTATATTTTGTTACAAAATATACTTTCATGGTCATATATGCTTTATAAAACAACCGAGAATTTTCATTTTTGGAAAATAAGGACAATACAACCAAATGTAGAGCTTTCCTAGGAACATATCAACCAGTGCACCTTTCTTAATTATTAAGGCTCAACTACTTTGTTGATGTAAATCCAGATAGTAGTTTAGTTTCGCTATTTCTTTTGTTTTCCATTTTTTAAAAAGTATTTTTATAAACAAGAGTCAAATGTCAGAACCACGGATAGAAGTTCATATGTATAACAAAAGCCATGGTGAAAGTCTTATGCATTGAATTTCCCTATTACTAGACTAGATAGAAGAGATGAAGCCATATTGTGAAGCGATGATGCATATAATATGTTTCCATATTAGCTAAAAGATCATATGGATGTATAGGTACAAGTATCATTTCCATTTTCAGTAGTATAAAATAAACTAAAACAAAAGAAAGAAACAATAAAACTTTAGTATTTAAAAAAAAATGGTTCATGCCTATTCTTCGGTTGTTTTGGTCTTCTCAAATGCTGCTTTAGGTTCAGTTTATGCAGATAATGATACTGTCAAATTTACTTTTAGGGGTATAACTATAAATGCATGTACATTGTGATTTACAAGCCCACCTGGGTGTGCATATACCCTTGTATATACAAGGAAAATATATCTTTAGCTTTAATCTAAGCTATTTTGTCATGATACACACACACACACACACACACACACTCTTTACTCAAAATAATGTTGATGATAATTAATGAGGGTTAAATGCCCTCTCAAAATAAGTTAAAGTCCTTTTTAACTTAAAATAGATAGACTATTCTACCCATTAATACTTTCAAAACCTTTGTTTTAAACCATTAAACAACCCTTTCGAAACCTCTAAGGTAACCCCTTCAAAAACATAGAAAGTGAGCCTTTTGAAACCATTTGAAGTCTTTCCTTCGAAAGCTTTAAAACATTAGACATCATCCATTCAAACCTTTAAATATTTCCTTTCGAAAATGCAGGGAAAAACCCTTCATTTCGATCCTTTTGAAACCTTAGGGAACCACCCTTTTTAAACCACTTATAAAAACCTTTCGAAACAGTTAAAACTCAATCCTTTTGAAAGTATTTTGCACAATTAAAACACATGGGAACATTTCGAAACAATTCGAAAGTTTACTCCTTTGAAACCTTTGGAAAATGTCTCAGTCGAAACCATTTAGATTCTACCTTCAAGTAGCGCAAAAGGATTAAAAACCCATTATAGTCAAAATCTTCAGTTATGAAACCTTTTAAAACCATCTCTTTCAAAACCATTTGGGTTTACTTTTTAGAAAAAAGGTCTTAAAACATTTAAGTTGAAAGGAACTACTTCGAAACTATTTCCTAACCATTGAAGTAATGGTGTCGAAACCATCTCTTCGAAAGCATTGAAGAGGTGGCCAAGTTTTTAGAAAACAAAACAACCCTTTTGAAACCATCTGGGTCGAAAGGTAAAAAGGCGGTAGCTAGATGTTTCGACCTAGTCGAAAGCATTCATTTAGATCAAAGGCACAACCCAATCAAAACCATTTCCTTTTAAACCATTTGACCTGGTCGACTTCCAACCAAGTCGAAAGCAAGTAGGCGCATTTTTCTTTAAAATCAAAGCAAGGCTTCAACCCTTTCGGAACCCCATGGTTTTGACCTTATACCTTTCGCCTACATCCAATTCATTGCGTACCAGTTGCCTGATACCATACACATTGGTTTCGATTGTGTCGAAGGAGATAGTATGGAGGTGGAACCTGGTGTCGAAGGAGACAAAATAGTTAAAAACTTGTAGCAAATAGTTCTTTCCACCTAACCTGCTTTACGTGTCTAATTGTAATTGGCTACCTCTTTCTTTACCAATAAAAAGTACTGCAATTTGTCAAAAGTGCTGCCGACTTTCTAGATCTTATAATTTAAATTATTTTACAAAAGCCACTTTTCATCTTTTAATTATACAAAACATTTAAGTATCATACCTTAAATAATTTTATATAACCCTTAAAATACTTAGGAAAAATCCACAAAAATTCCAAAAAATATATTTTAATATGTTTTCCAACATATAAAAATGACTGACCCCAATCTTTTATTATTTAACCAAAAAGAATTATTAACCCAAATTAGCATTTTCTTTACTAGAAAATTTACATAAATTCCGCTTAAATTCAGAAAATTCTAAAAATTGAAACGCATCTTCAAAATAATATTTATAAAAATTCGCAAGGCATTTGGTTGTCATTTTATAGGGTTTTCACCTTAAAACATACCATAAAATCAATATGAACATACGTAAATCATCAACATGTATATAATCATTCCACCATTCAAAAACATGAAAAATCAAAATAATCGGCATTCATGTAAAAATTAAAACTTAATAAAAAATGATGTAAACATTATTCACCTTAGCTTTAGATATTAAAGAGATTGAGGTATGAATGGATTTGACCTACTTAAGCTTCTTCCTAGCTTTTCTTCTCCTTACTCTTGTTAATGGTGACCGGCCTCTTGTTTTTAAAATCTCCAAATGAAATGAACACGTACTCTAATACACGACCAAGTTTTGAAGGATATACGAATGGTCTCTTTCTTATTTTACCCCTCCTCTATTTCAATTTAACTCTCATTTTAGTTCATTGTTCAAATGACATGGCTACCCTTAACTAAAATCAAATCTCAATCCTCAAATCAACATATTATTTTATTTAATTCATCTAATTAAATATTCTAAATAATGTTACCAAAAATATGTGGTGTTATAGTAGGTGGGGTCCACCATAATTTCTTGAATTATTTTATTTCTTCATTCCTTATCTTCCGACCTTTGTGCATGCATGCACACATACATGAAGCTTCTTTTAATTTCCATCCAAATTCCTTGAAATAAAACTAAAATACGCAAATTAATATTCTTAAAATTAATACATGCAAAAAATTACCATTTTTCCCTTAAATGAAGATGAATGAATGATGATTTGATGAGATTTGGATTTGGTAAAAACATGTGAAAACACCCAATTATGACATTTAATTAAATAAAAGTAGGTTAAATATGGAAGTAAAATATGCACTTTTACATGCATCAATCTTAAATAATGAATTTTCGATACTCAACTAGTGATAAACCAAAGTAAGAATGGAAGTTATTGAGAAAATTAGATTAGAATGCTTCAAATCCAAAGCTTATAGAGTATCTCCATTCACCTCGAATATGTTAACATGTATAGGGATATGAATAGAATTTTCTAAGTGGTCAAGGATGAAGAGAGAGTTGCTGAATTTTTTTCCAGATGTTTTATGTGCTAAAGGATTAGACTTAGCAATGAAAGGTCGAAGGGTTTTTATTAACATTAGGGGTTTCGACCTAGAAATAGAAGCATATGTTGATGGACTTTATAGATTGGATGCATAGAGGGAATGAAGTTATTTAGATTATAGTAGATTGGCCTATTTTATTCCCATTAGAAGTAATATGATTACGACATCTCTTACATATATTTATGTCAAGGAAGTAATGCTGCTTCATGGAGTTAAAATTAGCATTGTTAGGGATAGAAGCCCTTTGTTCACTAATGGATTTTGGAGGGGTTTGTAATCTACTTTGGGAATGACTTTAAATCTTAGCACTGCTTACCATCCGTAGACCGACGGTCAGACAGAATGGGTGAACAGAATTTTAAAAGATCTGTTAAGAGCTTACATAATGGATTTTGGAGGATATTAGAGAAGGGAGAATGTTTAGGCGGCAATGAATGTTGCATAGTACTATCAGGAGTCCTATGCTGATAGGTGAAGAAAGGAATATGATTTTTCAGTTCGAGATATGGTATTTCCCAAGATTTCCCCTCTTAGAAAGGTTGCGAGTTTTGGTACTCCTAGGAAGTGGACATCAAGGTTAGTTGGGCCATTCACAATTTTAGAGAGGGTGGGGATACTTGCTTATTGGTGGAACTTCCAAACAAGTTAGCCGGAGTCCAAGACGTCTTTTATATTCCACACTTGAGGAAATTTCTAGATGACACTGACACTGTAATATAGCCTGATTATTAATATATATTGGGACGGAGCCTATAGACCTCGGCCATCACATGCCTATTGGAGCATGGTATTAAGATGGTTCGTAAAAAAAAAAATAGTTTAGCATGAGCATAACATGGAGAAAATCCCATGGAAAGCACATGGGAAATCGAAAAAAGATAAAAGTTTCCCATTCCGAGCTATCCTCCGGTAAACTTTTCTCTCCATAATTAAATATGTGGTGGCAACATGGTTATTAGATTTGGTGGTATAAAATGGTTATCACACTTTTCAATGTTATTTTTTCACATATATAGAATTTTATGTATATTTAGTGTTATCCCAACTTTTGGCAAAGTTAAGATATCCAAAATTTACTGAAAATCAATGATTATTATTCTTGAGTATCAACTATGTACTGCAGGATAACCATGGATATCGATGAATTTTGTCCGAGTCCAGATTGAGCTACAATTGATAAGACATGATGAGAAAAGCTGTAGAATCCAGTGGTTCAAATTTCAAGTCAATCCGAGTTCGTATGCTCAAGTTATGATGGATTCAGTTTAAGGGAGATGAACCTTGCTCGGTTCGAATCCATAGGATACGCCGTAGTTCGAATCGATGGACTTCGCATCAGGTTCGTATCCATCAGTTCGAACCCATCCACTTTGAATCCATCGGTGCAACCCCTGTTCGAACCCAGTTGATTCGACTCCATCAAGCAAGCCCCCAGGTAGCCATGCTTCGAATCCATCCACGCGTACCTAAAGCTCGAATCCATTGGAGCATTCCCACCTTCGAGTCCATCAAGGAAGAGTCCTTCGAATCCATGCAGTTAAGGAAGCTCCGACTCCATTCCCTTCTTGTCTTCGAACCCCCATGTTGAGGCAACTTCGAATCGATCCACAATAGCCTATTTTGATCGATTCGAATAAGTACTGGCTTCATCAATTCGAAACGAACCTTCGAATCCAACACCTCGAATCCATCAAGTAAACGCGGCTAAAACCACGGAATCGACCCATTCAACTCGAAGCAATAAGTGGATCGACTCGAAGGACGCGCGCCACCTCATCACAAAACCACGTGCGCCGATGGATTCGAAGGGAGTGGGTTTGAAGGGATCGATTCGACCCAAACAGCCAAACGAAAATCCCCACTTTGAATCGATCGTATCTCTCAATCCCTTGATCCAAATGCCATGAAATTTTTACAGGAGTTTGCCTACATGACGAAGAATGTTCACACCAAGTTTCATCACGATTGGACACTTTTTTGATCGATTCGAACCAAGGGTCGAATCGATCCCAATGTGGGCCCGGATCTCCAGGTTTCGGCCATGTGGGCCCCCTCACGTGCCAGAAGCGGTCTCCCCGGATTTCAGGAGAAATATCAGCCTCCAACGCCTATAAATAGAGCCCCAGGTCATTCAGAAAAGGGGATCGACCTCTCTCTTGCTGGATTTGGATTCTAAAGCGCCGAGACTCTACCAGACTCTACTTTGCACTCCACTACTACCGTTGTATTCGAATTTCAGAGCTATAATCCATTGTAACCCGCTGTAATCAACTATAACCAGCGAAGAACATCAATAAAAGTTAAAACCTTTGAAGTGGACGTAGGCCGAAGATAGCCGAACCACTATAAATCATGTGTTCTTGTTCATAATTTCTATTTTGCTGCATATTTCTTGCTTAGATCTGTGATTCATGTTTGAATATTGCTGATTTATATTCCAACACTGGTGCTTTCACAATACTTGGGGTTTGTGACCAATTTTGGCACAAACACTTTGGTGCTTTCACTGAGAAGAACTAGCACCTGCTACATCAGATTCAGAATTCAGATTTCAAAGTTTGAAGAATTCCGATTCAGAGACAATGACTCGACAAACAAGACAAAGAGTTGATCGGATCCAACAAGGAGGAAGCCAAGAAGCATCCTCAGGAGTAGGAGAAGGACAAGCTTCCGTCTACATCACTAGAGACGAGATGGAAGCTATGGCTAATTCAATACGCGAAAGCATGATGAAGACCCAACATGAGATGCTGTAGAATTTCCTCGAACAAATGAGGGCGGCGAATATGCAGAACCTTGGACCAACTACAACGACTGCAAGTGCGGGACAAGGAATCAGGATTACAGAAGCTAATGAAGGTCAGGTTCAAGACCAGAATGCAGGAGGTGAAGGTGACCAACAGGGACTTGGGGGCAGACCCTCAAGGTCCGATACTGGAAGGCCAATAAACGGAGCTCAACAAGCTGGAGCCAATGCTTATGCTAACGAGCCACCAGAAGAATATGTACCAGAATTTCCTTCAAGGCTCGGGGGGCAGGATGGGAACTTGACAAGGGGGCAACCCCTAGACGGAGACGAGAGAATGATTGGCCTGATGCGGCGAATCATGAGAGGAGGATTACCTAGTGGAGGGCTGGAAGAGGTCAGTCGGAGTCCGTTCACCCCGAACATCCGAAACACAAGGAACCCTCCTAAATTCAAATTACCAACGCTGGATCCTTATGACGGAAGGTCAGACCCGACCATGCATATTGCCAGATATATCAGGCATATGGAAGTGCTGGGGGGCATCCGAGGAAGTGATGGCACGATGCTTCCCTCTATATTTGTCAGATTTGGCTGCGCTTTGGTTCAGGCAACTAGAGACTGGAACAATCAGAACATGGAGCGAGCTTGTAGACTGCTTCATGAGACAGTTTAGGGTCCATGTGACGCGACCCAAGAGCGTAATGACTTTAGCCTCGATCAAGCAAAGGGCCGGAGAGTCCATAAAAGATTTCCTACTAAGATTCAATGTAACAGTGACTTCTGTAGATCGCCCGGATCCATCGATGATTTTGATGGCGACGGTGGCAGGAGTCGCGGAAGGCACCAAATTTAAGGATTCTCTGACTAAAGATCCACCACAAGATCTTGGAGAGTTCTTTCATAAAGCTGAAAAGTTCATCCGATTAGAAGAATCACGAGCCGAGAGGCTGGAAACAAATGTTGCGCAGAGCGAAGGAACCTCCAGAGAACAGTCCGGAGCGGACAAGGGAAAGAGGAAACAGGATGACAGATATGATGGTCCTGATAAAAGGAAGAAATTCCGAGAACCAAGATTTAGGCAGTACACAGATCTGACTGCAGGCCTAGAAAGAATCTATACTGAAACTCGGGGGCAACTCCCCTATCGAAAGCCACCTATAAGGGATCCCATTGAGCGGGAGCGCAGTACTGGAAAATATTGCCTATTCCATGAGCTGGATGGGCACACCACAGATGAATGCCGCCACCTAAATGATGAGGTGGAAGAACATGCCAGGGGTGGTAGATTGCCGCAATTTGTCAGAGAACGGACAGCGGCAGTAAGGCTTGAACAACTACCGCCTCCACCTAACAGGAACGATCCTGGATCGGGATCACGACTCGTCATCCACTGATGAAAGATGGCAAGGGCTAAGTCCAAGATTTGGACTTTGGTCGAATAGTTTCATTTAGATTTGTTTTTAGAATAAACGGTTACTCCACTTACACATGTACGGGAACCGGAGAGATCCCTAGGCATGCTCTGAGATGGAGATAAACCGATATGCCCGGAGAGGCAATGTTAGCTTTTTCTGATGTTTGAGGTTGAACATCTAGAACTCGAATTTTAATAAATAAATTAGAATCTCTTACAATAAACCTTTTGACCGGAGAGTCAGAGGATGAACATTAAATATCAATATAAAAACGATCGCTTTATGACCCTACCCGGAGAGGCGGGGTTCGGAGTGCAAGAAGTGAGTCGCTTCGCCGGAGAGCGACAGGATCGGCTCACTTAAGCGCTGTTTCCCCTTCACTGGAGAGTGACGGGATGGGATCCAGCAAGAGCCCGGAGAGGCTATGATTGGTCTCGAACGGCCAAGACATCGCTTAATGTTCAGATACGCTGAACCAGAGTGCAAGAAGTGAGTTGCTTCGCCGGAGAGCGACATGATCAACCCACTTAAGCGCTATTTCCCCTTCACCGGAGAGTGACAGGATGGGATCCAGCAAGAGCCCGGAGAGGCTATGGTCGGTCCAGAACGACCATGACATCGCTATACGTCCTGACCAGGACCAGAATGCAAGGGATAGAAGGCAACGCCAGAGTGCGATAGGATCTTTCTATTTAATCACTAAGTCTAGAATGGACTTAGTAAGGGTTCAGAGAAGCCATTAATGGTCCGGAGAGACTACGGAACTTCACTCTCAACTTCTATGGAAAGAATGAATGCTGATTCGGCTTCGAACGACCATAAACTTGATTGATAATACTGCAGCTATGAATGAAACATGAATTTACTACACTCGATTTTAGACCGTTCAAAACATACCTTTTACCAAAAGGCATGTTTTGGGGGGCAAAGTGTTATCCCAACTTTTGGCAAAGTTAAGATATCCAAAATTTACTGAAAATCAATGATTATTATTCTTGAGTATCAACTATGTACTACAGGATAACCATGGATATCGATGAATTTTTTCCGAGTCCAGATTGAGCTACAATTGATAAGACATGATGAGAAAAGCTGTAGAGGCCAGTGGTTCAAATTTCAAGTCAATCCGAGTTCGTATGCTCAAGTTATGATGGATTCAGTTTAAGAGAGATGAACCTTGCTCGGTTCGAATCCATAGGATACACCGTAGTTCGAATCGATGGACTTCGCATCAGGTTCGTATCCATCAGTTCGAACCCATCCACTTCGAATCCATCGGTGCAACCCCTGTTCGAACCCAGTTGATTCGACTCCATCAAGCAAGCCCCCAGGTAGCCATGCTTCGAATCCATCCACGCGTACCTAAAGCTCGAATCCATTGGAGCATTCCCACCTTCGAGTCCATCCAGGAAGAGTCCTTCAAATCCATGCAGTTGAGGAAGCTCCGACTCTATTCCCTTCTTGTCTTCGAACTCCCATGTTGAGGCAACTTCGAATCGATCCGCAGTAGCCTATTTTGATCGATTCGAATAAGTACCGGCTTCATCGATTCGAAACGAACCTTCGAATCCAACACCTCGAATCCATCAAGTAAACACGGCTAAAACCACGGAATCGACCCATTCAACTCGGAGCAATAAGTGGATCGACTCGAAGGACGCGTGCCACATCATCACAAAACCACGTGCGCTGATGGATTCGAAGGGAGTGGGTTCGAAGGGATCGATTCGACCCAAACAGCCAAACGAAAATCCCCACTTCGAATCGATCGTATCTCTCAATCCCTTGATCCAAATGCCATGAAATTTTTACACGAGTTTGCCTACATGACGAAGAATGTTCACGCCAAGTTTCATCACGATTGGACACTTTTTTGATCGATTCGAACCAAGGGTCGAATCGATCCCAATGTGGGCCCGGATCTCCAGGTTTCGGCCTTGTGGGCCCCCTCACGTGCCAGAAGCGGTCTCCCCGGATTTTAGGAGAAATATCAGCCTCCAACGCCTATAAATAGAGCCCCAGGTCATTCAGAAAAGGGGATCGACCTCTCTCTTGTTGGATTTGGATTCTAAAGCGCCGAGACTCTACCAGACTCTACTTTGCACTCCACTACTACTGTTGTATTCGAATTTCAGAGCTATAATCCATTGTAACCCGCTGTAATCAACTATAACCAGCGAAGAACATCAATAAAAGTTAAAACCTTTGAAGTGGACGTAGGCCGAAGATAGCCGAACCATTATAAATCATGTGTTCTTATTCATAATTTCTGTTTTGTGGCATATTGCTTGCTTAGATCTGTGATTCGTGTTTGAATATTGCTGATTTATATTCCAACACTGGTGCTTTCACAATACTTGGGGTTTGTGACCAATTTTGGCACAAACATTTAGGATATTTGCATACATGCCTATATGTCACGACCCTGCATTCATACTAGGATCGAGCTCACATATAGTATGTTGCATACATAATCACATTGCATTTGGTTGATGTTGTATAGACGATTTGGTTATATAACATGGTTGTTGAGTGCATGTTACACTATTTACCTTTGGGGATTTCGGGTTGAAATCCATTTTAAAAGGGGAGAGCGTAACACATGTAAAATTTAAGAAGAAATTAAATTGCTAAAATAAGGTTAAAACAAAATTTTTGCAAATGTTGAATTTTGGCCACGAAATTTGTACCAGTGTGTTCGTGGTAATTTTTCTATCAATTTTCATATATAAAGTTTTATAATCAGAGTTCGAATGAAGAAATTATGGATGTTGGAAGTTTCCAGATTTAAAATAATTCAAATGATTTAAATTTTAAATTTGAATTGGAGATGTCAATGTGAGAAACTTAAGGGTTAAGCCTAGTTAGTGTTAAGTAATAATTAATTGGAAACTAAATAGTAATTAATAAAGAATTAATAAATGTAGAAAATACACAATCATAGAAGGGGACCGATCGACCGCCCAAGTTCAACGGTCGATCGATGGAGTAAAACCTACACTTTTGAATGGCTTAAATGACCTGAATTTAATTATTTTGATCCGAGGGTTATGTTTCTTCTTCAACTCTATAAATAGACCCCTAGACCCCCAATTTTCTTCATAGAATTTTGGAATAACAGTGAAGCTTTACCCAATTTCTTCTTCTTTCGATTTCAAAACCAGTCAGGATTTCTAAGGTAAGAGGTTTAGATGTTTATCTCCTTTTATTTTTAATTCCATTCCTCTCTAATATCTAATTCTAAATCTAATTTCTATACACAATTCACTTTACTGTATATTCTTAATGAGGTATATCTGAAAGGGAATTAGGCATGGCGAAAATTAAATCCAATAAGAAAGCAAACAATTCTCCGTAAGTGAAACTTTCAGCTTTTCCTATTTTAGTAACTATTAGTATTTGTTTGGACTTGATATATGTAATGGGAAATTTTTTGTAAACGAAAATATAACATTAAAACCCCAAGAATTTCCCCAAGTAAATGTCAATCTTTGAATATGTTGGAATTTTAATTTTTTGGTGTTTGTATAGTAGAATCTGATCTGTGTTTGAGATTTAAGCAATTCATAATCTATTCCACTTCATCTCTTTTGATTTCTCCTGTACTGTTAAAACATTCTAAAAATAAATAAATTTAGAAATTAAGTGCAAAGAAAAAAAAATTATTATTTATAGTACCACCTATTTCTATAAATTAAATAAATATAAATCCTCTTTTCGCTCCTAGGTGGTAATTGCAAAAGTTGAATAGAATATGAAAGGATTAAATTGTAAAGTATTACTTGAAATAGAATAGTTAATTCTATTATATTAATATAAGATTGGTTTGGTATTTTTCAATTTTTTATATATACAAGTCTAGTTTTGTTGGCTAAGGATATTAGCTATCTTTGTTTGGTTTAAAATTGGAGACTTGTATGGGTTTGACATTCTAATTAATTTTGTAAGAGAATTTATTTACGTGTGATTAGGAATATTTATTTCAACCTTAGATCTTATGCTATGCACATGTAAATATATTATTAACGTATTGATAATAGTGTACTGATCGTACTGAATATAATTAGTAGGTTAATAAATAGCGTTAAATACCTTAGAAAGCAAGTTAATAATAATTATGGGAATTGATCCACAATTAAAGGCGTAATAAAGCGTTTCCTTTATATGGCCTTAAGTTTAATTATGGTGAGATAGTATGTAGACAATTAGTGTATATATAATAGTATATTAAAGGAAAGGAAGTATGACTAAGTACAAGGGTTCGAGGTTCATCTAAAGTACACAGAAGTATGCCCAGTTAAATCTGGCTAGTAGTAGTGTTAGTTTGGTAAGTGATGTGAGACATTGCCTAAAATAAATAACCTCGATGGATGTCAGGTTAGTCCTAATTTTGTAAGGTAAGTCTGCATAGTTAATCTGGCTACTAGTACATACGAATAATTAGACTAATTTCGGACATCACAGTTGGGTTATAGGTCATAGTCATGGATACGGTTGAAGGAGATCTTTTGAGGGGGCCCGCTTCAGGTTTTGAGGTATTAAGTGACTATTGTTGGGTTTGCCTCTTTCCTTTAAAAGAAGTATTAAGTGACCTCATGGGATTTCTTATGATGCCGATTAGGGAGAACCATGAAGGGACCCACCTTGGGTTTGGTATTAAATGACGGGGACCTGCCTATTTTATAGGTATTAAATGGTTAGATTCTACTTAATTCCCAATAAAAATGTATTAAGTAGTTTGTGTGCTTTCTCTTGCATCATTAATGATAACTGCATTAGAATTTGGAAATGAGCTGGAAATGGGTTAGGTATTAAATGACGGGGACCTGCTTACTTTATAAATATTAAATGGTCAGAGTCTTATCTAAACATATTGCAGTTTAAGTTTTGGGATCTGTACTAGAAAAGCCTTTGGGCTTATAGTTGAATTTTTTGGTATGGTATAGTTTTAAATACGTAAGACCTATTACTTATCTAGAAAATATTGTCTGGATACTATTATGGTAAAACTTGAGATTTTCATTCATCAGACATTCTTGTTTTGACCCCCTCCTCATTACAACATATAGCGCAGAGGAGAAAATGCTAATATGAGGGGAAAAGGTGGAGATGAAGACTTGTGGCAGTTATTTATCTAATTATGCTTTTTAAAACCCTTTTTAAGTACACAGTTCAGACAATTATGTTACTTTGAAATATTTTACCATAGAGGTTTTATGTGGACATGTTTTTAGATTTGATGATAATATATTATGTTTCTAAAATAGTTTTCTTTTGTGAAATGAGTACTTGTTTCTAATATTATATTTTAACTATCCCGCTGTGTGATTCTTCAAGTATAGATAGATAGTTTTGTATACTGTATATTGTTAAAAACTTATTAACCAACAGCCAGCTTTGAGCTGGGCCTAAAGTTTGATGGGCTTTTATTGAACAAAATTAGGTCCGTTTAGGGGTAGGCTGTTACATTTGGTACCGGAGATTAGCTTACCTGATCAACATGGATAGTATACGCATGAGTGGCATGCTTGTTATTTTTGAAAGTATTTTTCAAAACCCCTACTGTATATATAAATATATACACTTGTTGTGAAATTACTCTATAAGTTCCGATAATGGATGTTGTAGCGACCATATTCCATAAGGATGGGTGAGGCAACTACGGATTGGAAAAATAAATAGAAAAGTTATGCTCCTCGTATCATAAGGATTGTAGACGAAAATATTGTAACTTGAAAATTAATAAGACAATAACTGTGAGACAAATGGAGAGTTACAAGAATTCAATAAGGATATAAACGAAGTGATCAAAGAGATTATTATAATAATTATGGAATGATAATTGGAGGAATTGGAATGAATAAACAAATGTCTTTAGAAATTGTTCGGTTAGAATAATAATAATTTATTACGGATAATCGACATTTATAGAAATAACGAATAAACATGTTAGGTAACAATTAAATATTGTAAAGCAATATAGTTGAAAACATTTGAAAGTAAGGGTTGATAGGAGAGAAGCAAGTTCTAGTAAGAAGGTGTACATTAATTATCTTTAGAAGATAACCCAATCTTTAAAAATTAAGTAGGAAAGAAGAATTTGATAAAAATATTTTATTGGAAACTTACTTAAAAGCTTTGAATGGGTTTTTCAAAGGATCTACTGTAAAGTTATTTTGTTTTGAGAATGTAAGGAAATTTGTATATACGTAATTTTAAAAAATTTATTGAGTCAAAAAAATTTGTGAATAAAAGTGTTTTAAGTAATAAGGGTTTTTAACTTTTGAAACTCTTAGTTTAAAAAAATTGGTTGAGAAAAAAAAAATTTATGTTTAAAGATTTTGAATAAAGGGATTTTCCTTTTTGAAATAAATATAGAGCATATGTTGGACTTGATGGTTTTTCCTATTTCATAAATTTGGAAGGTCTTAAAGGGGATAAAAGGGAAATGGAACTTGATTAAAATGACGTAGAATCTATTTAGGTAGGAGAAATATAAACAGAGGCAATGTTGGAAGATTTGGATAGGAATGGAATTAGGAAATTATAAAATAGGAACTTATAAAATAGGATAGGAGAATAACCGGATGTAATTTAGATTTGTTTACTCCACTTTTCATTATTTAAGGTTATAAAAGATGTTTTGAATTAAAGGACCAACTTTAAAGGAATAGATCTTTGATGTAGAAAGTTTTAAAAGAGAAATTATTTTTCTCCTTTATGGGATTAAGCAATCCTTTTTAAATTTTTGATAGTTTAGTTTAATAATTGAGTTTTTGAATGTTTTGGTTTGAAATCCCTACTTTTAAAGAAGCAAGTCTTTGAGGTAAAAGTGTTTGAGAAGTAAAATTATTTTACTAAGAAATTTTTGAATTTGGGGTTAAGAATAAAGTAGTAAATGTTTTGAAAATCGAGAAAGTTTGGTTCAAATATTGTTGGTAGGTTTTTTTTTCAAATTATTAATAAAAATGGGATAGATACATGGAATAAAATGAAATATGATGTCTAGATGCTTTTAGGAATTCAGTTTCTCGGACTATTTTTGCATATTGGAAATTCTTTTGGAAAGCATGCTTAAAGGTTTCTTTCAAGATGTGGAAATTATTTTGCAAGTTTGAATTTCAAATGTCTCATACTAGCATAATGTGGGTTTCTAATTTTATAATTTTATATTTTATGGAGTAGATATGGATCATTATCTAGGTAAGAAAGGTTGAAGTTTTCAGGATATGAATAAAATAAGAATAGTATGTACAACCTGATCTGGAAATAGAAAATACGTTCTAAGCATTTATTTGTAGAATGTTGGTAACGTTGTAAAGATATTCTAGGTCTATAAATGGGTTATAAGATTAGGTTGCCTTATTGACTTGGATTGTGAATCTCTATGTTTTAATTTATCTTGACCATGTTCAGTGTAATTCTCATAAATTATCCAATTCTGAAATAGGTATAAAAGTGTGTCTTTTGAATTAACAAGGGATATACCAAATAGGGAAAATTCATAAATTATCGCTTATGGTTAATTTATTGAAAATTTTAATGATAATCCTACTTGAAAGGATAGCTCTGATAAAATAAAATATGGAAAGGAATGTTCTAGTTTAGAAATTAATAATTAGACATAAGAAATATATGAATAGCGTAATTTGCAACAGTATTCATATGAATTATAAACAACATAGTAATTATATGTCTAGGATTTATGGGCATTAACTAAATATTTAATGGGAAATAAATTTGTAATCAATGGAGAATATAAAGGAATTAAATGGGGGACCGATTAAGGAATCTATTATGGTGTTTGTGGAGGAATTAAATAGGCATTATAGGTGGATTTTGGAACCGGTGAATAGATAAAAAGGAATTAAATAAGGATTGATTAGAAACTTTTAACTTTAACATTTATAACCAATTATTACGGGTGAGAGATTTATTAGAACTAAGAAGGAGAACTAGGGGACATGGGTGATGGTGGAATGATATTCTAGGATGGTCTATCTTAAATTGGTAAGGAGCATTAGGACCCCAACATCATTAATGATAGTTGATGATTAAGGCAACTTCCAATAAAATTTTCTTTTAGAATTTTGGGTTGTAATCGCTAGTTGTCTCCTTTAGGAAAAGTATTCGATATTGTATAAGACATGTTCCTATTTTATCGTGGTGGTGGCTTTATAGATGGGATTAGACCGCTATATAATATATATATATATATATATATATATATATATCTCTATATATAGGAACATCGTAAATAATGAATATTCATAAGGACTCTAAACTAGCGATAAACGGAAAGTAAAAACGGAAGTAAGTGAGAAATTTAGGTTAGAATGCTTCAAACCCAAAGCTTGTAGAGTATCACCATTCTCCTTGAATAAGTTAAGATGCATATGGATATGAAGAGAATTTTCTAATTGGTCATGGATGAAGAGAGAGCCGCTGAATACGTTTCCAGATGTTTGACATGCTAAAGGATTAAGATTGAGCAAGGAAAGTTGAAGGGTTATTATTACCATTAGGGGTTCTGACCTGGAAATATGAGCATATATCGATGGACTTTATAGCTAGGATACCTAAAGGCAATGAAGCTATTTAGGTTACATTAGATTGTCCTATTTTATTTCTATTATAGGTAATAGGACTACATCATCTCTAGTACGGACTTATATCAAGGAAGGGATGCGGCTTCATGGAGTTCCGGTTAGCATTGTTAGGGATAGAGATACTTTATGCACTAGTGAATTTTGGAGGAGTTTGCAATCTGCTTTGGGAATGACTTAGATCTTAGCAACGCTTACCACTCGCAGACTGATGGTCAGACAGAAATGGTGAATAGAATTTTAGAAGATTTGTTAAGAGCTTGCATCTTTGATTTTAAGGACCTTGGAGAAGGTAGAAGTGTTTAGAGGCGAATGAAGGCCGTACAACACTATCAAGAGTCCTACACTGATAGGCGAAGAAAGGAATTGGATTTTTCAGTTATGGATATGGTATTCATCAAGGTTTCCCCTCTTAGGAAGGTTATGAGGTTTGGTACATTTGGAAGTGGGTGCCAAATTTCATTGGACCTTTTTTGATTTTAGAGAGGGTGGGGAAACTTGCTTATTAGCTGAAGCTTCCAAACAAATTATGGGAGTCCATGACGTCTTTTAAGTTCCATACTTGAGGAAATGTCTGGATGACACCACTACTAAAATAGAGCCCGATCATTTAAAAAATATTGAGATATAGCCGATAGCCCCCCTCACTGCACGCATAGTGGAGCATGATATTAAAAGGGTTTGTAACAGTAAACTAGGTTGGCCTAGTACCATGGTGATAAACCCACAGAAAGTACATGGGAAACCAAAGAAAGATAAAGGTTTCTCATTCCATGTTTTCATCAGGTAAACTTTTTTCTACAAAATTAAATATGTGGTTGCATCGTGGTTGCTAGATTTGATGGTAGGAGTAGGTTGCTACACTTTTTGCTGTTATTTTTGCACTTGTATAGAATTTTATTTACATTTAGGATGCATGCATATATGCCTACATGTCACAACCTTGTACTCATGCTAGGATTAAACTCACATATTGCATACATAATCACACTGCATTTGGTTTAGTAGATGGCTGTATAGACAACTTGTTGTGTAACATGATCGTTGAGTGCGCGTTACACTATTTGCCCTTGGGGATTTCAGGGTAGAAATCCATTTTAAGAGGAGAAAGTGTAACATCCTGTAAAATTTAGTAAGAATTTAAATAAATAAAATAAGGTTAAAAATGGAAATTCTGTAAATGTCAGAATTTGGCCATGAAACTTGTACTATTGCATTCATTGCAATTGTTTAACACCCTTAATTTTTGTTTAACATTATTTAGGATATTTAATTGGATAGATTCTATAGAATAGTGTGGTTGATTAAGGACTTGATATTTAATTGTCAATTAACTTGGCAGCGGCTAAACTAATGAATGTATAATTATGGTTTATAATTTATAAGTTAGGAAAATAAGAGGAGGGCAATATGGGAATAGCCACATCCATATACCCTTAAACCCTCCCCTATTCTCAACTATCATTTCATAAGTCAAAATACACATAAAAGAGAAGTTATATCCATGCCATCAAAAGACCTTAGGAGATCAGCAAACTTGGAAGATCCAAGAGAGAAAGCTAGAAGATGAAAGGTAGGACAAATCTCAAACTCCAATAACTTAATCAAGGTGAATAATAGTGTAAATCATCTCATTTTTCCTTATTTTGGTTTGGTTATGGATAGTAACCGAATGTATTTTTCAGTGTTGATAATTTTTTGTCTAATGATCAATGTTTGGATAGATTAATGATTTGTGGTGATTTATTGGAATTTTCATGGAGTTAAAATGATGGATTTTAAAGTAAAAAATTCAGTAAACGATCTCCAAACGACTTAATTTTTGGATATGTTGTGCGAAACATAATTTTGGAGATGGATTTTTAATTTCATAATTTTTGAAGGTAATAGGAATATTTTATGAATTTCCTAACGTGAAAAAGACATGTATTTTGGGTTTTAATTATTAAAAATAATAAAATAATGAATTTTGCCCTGAAATTTTATACGACACAGAAAATGTTATTTTCAATTTTTGATGAATTTTTCGGATTTTCCCCAAATGATTTCGATTTGTGAAATTTCTAAGCTAAAAAGTCTTAATAATTATATTAACATATTAATATAATTAAATACTTTGAAAATAATTTTAGAAATTGTAAAATCTGATCTATAATAGTTTTTCTAAAGAAATAATTAAGGTAAGTCATTAACTAACATAAATTTGACAAAGAATAGGAGTTGGCGAAAAGAATATACTTTAATTAGCAAAATAACAGTTTTCAAGTTATTTACGACTCTACCATCCCTAACCCAAACCCACCTTCGACTGCATCATTCTACATCAGTTCTGGACCCTTCTGTAGCATTTTCGAAAGTGCAGTTCTGGACCCTTCTGCAGCAGTTCTGAACTCTTCTGCAGCAGTTTTGGAACCTCACTTTCAATCTAGTCGAAATCCCTTTCGACAGCACCCTTCTGCAGCAGTTTTGGACCCCTCTGTAGCACTTCGGAATCACCTTTCGAAGCAATGGAAACCTCTTTCGAACGCACCCTTTCGAATCCATCGGAAGCACCCTTTCGCAGCCTTTCGAAGCCCTATTCATAGCAGTTTTCACCAGCTTTGTTTGCGAATTTCAAATAACATAACTCTCTAATCGTAAGCTTTTGTTTCTATTATGACCACTCTACGGAATGGGAAACCATCATTTGAACACAATGGAATAGGTTAGAGACCATGTTTCTACGCCTATAAAAAGTTATAGCTAAAACAAAGTTTTATACCATCGAAGGGGATACTTTCAAAGTTGTTTTCATTGCTTTCGAAGTTGTTGCTTTATTCTTCTTTGCCTCTGAAGGAATACTTTCAAAAGGGTATGTTTATACCACCCTTATCTTTTTGAATATGTAGGGCGGGTAACCTTATATAATAAATATTGTTTAACCTTGGGGATATCAGGGTAGGTTTAATGAGTTCAACATAATAGTTGGGGATACTAACACTTATGTGTTTTGACACTAATATTGGAGATACCAATATTTATATAACTATGACACATATAATTTGATGATACCATTATATTTATTATGTCTAAGTTATTAAGTAAGATAACCTAATTGGGGACACCAATAAACATAGGTTTAACATGTGGATGGCATGGGTAAAAATGAATATGTGGATAGTGTTAATCCCTGAGAAGATGGTTTTGATGACAACAACCTTAGAATAAGATTATAAAATATAAATACTAACATTATAATTTAGATATATATGTATATGCAGGATTTAACCATGCAGGTACCAAGAATGAAGACTGTACAAAATAGAGATTCAAGACTGAAGATATCAAGATTGAAGACTCATGAGTATCAGGATTATCAAAAGTTCAAGAATAAGTAATTTAGTTAGGAATTTTGTTAAAACTCCTAGAAAAGCACTGGCATCTTAAAATCCAATTTATTCGTGGAATGGAATCCACTTCGAGCCTGTTAAAGGGATGGAACCCTAAGTAGGATAGAACCTGTGAAAAATCTAGTGGAACATTGTTTTGTATCCACTAACTTTTATTAAAACGTTTTTACAAAATTATACCTTGTTTTCAAAATGATTTCAAAACCTTCTTTTTAAAAAGAATCAAAAACGTCTATCCTGGTTTTAAATACTTTTAGGCTTAAAATAATCTTTATTTTCAAAATCAATTTATCCTTGTTTTTAAACTATATTTTAATAATAATATATTTAACTTTTAATATTTATACTTAGATTTAAATATAAAATTATAGCAAAATTTTATATATATCAAAATATTATTCTCTATATTTATTTATGTATTTTAACTATAGTTAAGTATATTTATCAAGCTTAAAAATAGTTTTAATACAAGATAGAAGTTATTTTCAAAGAAAAACAAATTACCATAAATACCATAGGCCTGTCGACATGGTAAATATGTTTTTGTAATTGTAAATGATTATTCTAGATTTACATGGACAATATTTTTGAAACATAAAAGTGATACTTTTGAATGTTTTAAGAACTTTACAAAAAGATTCAAAATCAACTTTCTCTAAAAATTATAACCATCCGTAGTGATCACGGTGGTGAATTTGAAAATGAAAAGTTTGAGGAATTCTGCAATAAAAAGGGAATAACTCACAATTTTTCATTTCCAAGAACTCCACAACAAAACGGAGTAGTAGAACGTAAAAATAGGACGATTCAAGAGTGTGCGAGAACTATGCTTTCGGATAGTAAATTGCCAAAGTATTTTTGGGCAGAAGCAGTTGCTACCGCCTGTTATATTTTAAATAGAATTTTAATTAGACCTTTAAATGATAATACATCTTATGAACTTCTTCACACAAAGAAACCTAAAGTATCTTATTTTAGAATTTTTGGAAGTAAATGTTTTATTTTAAATACAAAAGATAACTTAGATAATTTTGATCCTAAATCCGACAAAGGTATCTTTATCGGATATTCTAATAGAAGTAAAGAATACATAGTGTTTAATTTAAGAACTAACACCATCGAAGAAACAATGCATTTTTCATTCGATGAAAATCTCAAAATTTTTGAAGATACAAATGATGAAGAGAATTTAATCACTCAAAATCAAGAGTCAACTGAAAATAATAATGAAAACAATAATGAAATTAATCATCCTAATAAAAAGATTAAACTTTTAAAAGATCATCATATAGAAAATATACTAGGAGATATGCAATCTGTTGTTACAACTAGAAATCAACTAAGTAAAATGAGCAATGTAGCCTTTATATCAACTATTGAACCTAAAAATCCAAAAGAAGCATCAACTGATGATTCACAGATTTTGGCTATGCAAGAAGAACTAAATCAATTTACTAGAAATGATGTTTGGGAACTTGTCCCTAGACATGAAAATAAAACTATAATTGGAACTAAACGGGTTTATAAAAATAAAATGAATGAACAAGGAGAGGTTGTTAGAAATAAAGCCCGGTTCGTCGCTCAAGGTTATTGTCAAGAAGAAGGAATAGATTTTGATGAAACCTTTGCTCCCGTAGCAAGATTAGAAGCCATAGGATTCTGCTTGCTTTCGCAAATCATAATAATTTTAAATTATATCAAATGGATGTTAAAAGTGCCTTTTTAAACGGATTTGTAAAAGAGGAAGTATATGTTGAAAAACCACCACTTTTTGAAAATGAAAAATTGCCAAATCATGTTTACAAACTTAAGAAAGCTCTATACGGTCTAAAATAAGCTCCTAGAGCCTGGTATGATAAACTAAGATCTTACTTATTACAATCAAACTTTGAAATTGGTAAAGTAGATAATACTCTTTTTATTAAAAGAAATAAAAATGATATTCAACTAGTACAAGTTTACGTAGATGATATCATTTTCGGATCAACTAATTTTGAAATAAATAAAGAATTTTCTGAAATAATGACAAAAGAGTTTGAGATGAGTCATATGGGTGAATTAAACTACTTTCTAGGATTACAAATAAAACAATTAGATAATGGTATCTTTATTAGTCAAGAAAAATATGCTAAATACCTAGTTAGTAAATTTGGTTTGACTACTGCAAGTGGAAAACCCACTCCCATGGCAACCAATGAGTACCTAAGTAAAGAAGATCTCTCGAAAGATATAGATCAAAAATTATATAGAGGAATGATTGGATCACTACTGTATATCACTGCTGGTAGACCTGATATCATGCATAGTGTTTGTCTCTGTGTAAGGTATCAATCCCAACCTAAAGAGACCCACTTAAAAGCTTTAAAACGTATCATAAGATATGTTAAACACACATTTGATTATGGCTTAGTTTATCCTAAAAATGATTCTTTTGAATTAATATCTTACTGTGATGCTGATTATGCTGCTTGTAAATCAGACCAAAAAAGTACAAGTGGAACTTGTCACTTTTTGGGGGCATTCTCTGATTTTTTGGTTTAGTAAAAAGAAAAACACAGTTTCTCTATCAACAACTGAAGCAGAGTATATTTCTGCTGCTTTGGCTTGTTCTCAAGTAATATATATGCAACAAACTTTAAAGGATTTTGGTTTAAATATCTCAAAATCACCAATTTATTGTGATAATACTAGTACAATAAATTTATCCAAAAATACTACTCATAATGCTCGAACTAGACATATTGATATCAGACATCACTTTGTCAGAGATAATATAGGTAAGGAAGTAATTACTCTCGATTATATCAATTCCGAGAACCAAATTGTTGATATCTTAACAAAATCCTTAAATGAATCTATATTTACTAAATTAAGAAGAGAACTGGGTATTTGTTCAATAACTGAAATATAGAATATAAATAACAAAGTATAATTAAAAATTAAATTAAAATAAATCAAATAGCAAAAATATCAAGTACCATGTCGACAACCCCCTCTTACCCCTGTCGACATGTAACAATTTTTTTTTTGAAATTTTCCCACCAAAATTCAAATAAGTGGTTATATATTATTCTTATTTTGAAATTTTGTTCATTCTTTCTGTCCTTTCTCTGTGCTAACTTCTGAAAATAATAAAATAATGGCCTCCTCTTCCAAATCAAACAAAAATTCAACCTTTTCGTTCCCTTCTCCTTCTACTAGACTATTTCAACGAACAACGCTTGCACGTGTGATGAAAATGGAGGATTCCTTGAAGGGTGCACTGCAACTAATGATTGAAATTCAAGTAGTGCAACTCAGAATGGCCAAAGAACAAAGACGGCAAGGAAAAATCCTTAGAAATTTGCAAAAATTTCTAATAGACAATCACGCTAATCCGATCTTGATTGATGAAGAATCTTAAGGAGATCAAGTGCAAGAGGACAGCGAGGAAGAAGAAGAAGCCTTCACGGAAGAAGAGCACGCTGAAGATGACGACAAAGTCATTTGAGTTGGCGAAATGTGTTTTGACAAGGATGGAAATCTAGTCGAACAACGTGGAAATTTCTGTTTCCACTACCCAAATTGTTCGGTTCATAGATCTCCTTTTTTAAGGACACACATTAGTTTATTTTCTCTCTTTCCTATTGTTGTACGATCTTACTTTCGTCTTCTACGCAAATGTAAATAAAACAATATATAATTAATAAATAATTTGTGTTCTTATATTTGATTTCTCACATTATCACTATTATAAGTATTATCATATATGGGTTCTTAGTTAGGATAATTAGTAATTAAGGACTAAGTTTTAATTTTAGAATTAAGTGATGATTATTTATGATAACACTATCATTATTATCACCTGTCATATAGTATTAGTTTTAGGGGAAGTTATATAGTTTAGAGTTAGTTTTTGTTGATGATAAAGGGGGAGAAGTATAAAATAGGATAGTTAAGCATAAATTAAGGGGGAGTTATTAGGACAGGAGTAATATTTTATGAACAAAGATTGTCATCATCAAAAAGGGGGAGATTGTTAGTCCCTGAGAAGATGATTTTGATGACAACAACCTTAGAATAAGATTATAAAATATAAATACTAAAATTATAGTTTAGATATATATGTATATGCAGGATTTAACCTTGCAGGTACCAAGAATGAAGACTGTACAGTATAGAGATTCAAGACTGAAGATATCCAAATTGAAGACTCATAAGTATCAAGATTATTAAGAGTTAAAGAATAAGTAATTTAGTTAGGAATTTTGTTAAAACTCCTAGAAAAGCACTGGCATCTTAAAATCCAATTTATTCATGGAATGGAATCCAATTCGAGCCTGCTAAAGGGATGGAACCCTAAGTAGGATGAAACCTACGAAAAATCTAGTGGAACATTGTTTTGTATCCACTAACTTTTATTCAAATGTTTTTACAAAATTATATCTTGTTTTCAAAATGATTTCAAAACCTTCCTTTTAAAAAGAATCAAAAACATCTATCCTGGTTTTAAATACTTTTAGCCTCAAAATAATCTTTATTTTCAAAATCAAATTATCCTTGGTTTTAAACAATCTTTTAATAATAATATATTTAACTTTTAATATTTATACTTAGATTTAAATATAAAATTATAATAAAATTTTATATATATCAAAATATTATTCTCTATATTTATGTATTTTAACTATAATTAAGTATATTTATAAAGTTTAAAAATAGTTTTAATACAAGATAGAAGTTATTTTCAAAGAAAGAAAAATCACTAAAAATATCATAGGCTTGTTGACAATGCCTAGGTACCCCTGTCGACAAGGTGGTAGTTGATTTTAAAAATTTGAATTTCAAAAGAAGTGTTTATTCATCGTATCCTTTCACTAATGGATATGGTTGTTGTTCTTCTATAAATAAGGGCAGTTTTAAATGAATTTATATTCATATTTTCTCTGATTTCACTCCTCTTCTTCTTCCACATTTCTTTATATATTTTTACCATTACTCTGCCGAAATCACAATTGAATCTAACTAGATCATTTCTGGTTTGATTCTCTATCACTATCTCACTATGATCTCAGTGATATTCAGAGTTATAGACTTCTATGAAATCAATCAAGCGAGAAAAGGTGTGATTGTAGTTGGGTGAACTTGTTGCCCATAAAATCAGGTATCTCTACCTAGAGAATTGTGAATCTGAAGTGGTGTACCTCATGGCCTTGAAATCGAGGGTGTAAATGTAAAAATTGCTTTTGAAATGAAATACGTACTTGTATGCGGGACAGGATGTACGGTAACTCCGAACCAGTATAAAATCTAGTGTGTTCTCTCCTTTATTACTTTTACTTTATTTCTGCATCTGTGTTTGATTCTATGATCATATCTGCGTCTAAATATTGCATACATTTGTGTTCAAATTAACATAAACTCAAAAAGATTTAGTAATTCCTTAAAACACTATTCACCCCCCATATAGTGTTAATTCGAGCCTTAAGATCCGTAATCCGCGTTTCTCACAGATAGATTGTATTATACTGAAACATGTGGGTAGCATGGGTAAAGATGAACATGTGGATAATATGTATTGTAGTTAAACATGTGGGTAGCATGGAATAATTAGAATCATGTGGGTAACATGAGTTAAATGACCAAGTGATAGGTTCATAGTTAGCCCATGAAAACTATGATTGATATTGGCAGGGGCCATTATGTTCTCAGTAACTCCATGAAAACTGTGTATAGGAAAAGATACTGGCATGGGCCAATAGGTTTATAGTTAGCCCATGAAAACTATCCTGGATTATGACATTGAAGAATAGTCAATAGGTTCCTTGTCAGCCCATGAGAACCAGGATAAACATAAAGATATTGGAGTTAACAGTAGGTTCTTAGTGATCCTAATCGATTCAGATAATCCATAAACATTTAACTGGTTATTAGTTATCCTATGAAAACTAACAGGTTAATAGTAACCCTAGAAACTATATTTGAGAGAGATATTCAGAATGAATGGGATTTGATTTGCTTGTTTTGCATATCAACATAATGTTTTGAAATACTACGTTTTTAACCATTGTGGATGCAGAAGTACAATATATGGTTTTATAAATGTTTTAGGATACTAGTGAGGGGAAAACCCATTCGCTAAGAGGCATGGTCTCACTAGATATCCAAAGGATTTGAGATGATAGACTATTATTCATACCAGGCTTTCTGTCTGACTCAACGTTTTTGTTTTCCCCTTAAATTATTGGGTGCTTAATTGATTTTGAGTAGTTTGAGATTTAGGGTTTTCAGGTTCTCCTCTTAGACAATAAAGCTTCTAGAGGCTTGAAAGAGGCATATATTTATTTAGAGATATCTTTTTCCGCTCTGTGTTTTGTTTGTAAAGGCAAATTTATTGGCCTTATTATATACTCTAATCTACCAAAGGGGCTTTTTCATATGTCGCTCTTGGTGCACGTGTAATAATTATATTTAGTTGAACGTGGTTAATGTTTTTGGGTTTATGTAATGAACATCAAATGTTTTGAATGGAATGTGGAAATGTATTTTTGAATTGTTAATTTTTTCCCATATTTCTATGATCTGTGTATTAATGTATCTATCACCGCCATAATTGGTTGTCAAGGATTAATAACTATAGATAACCTCGACATCCGTAGCCATTAGTTTTGGGCCTCCAAGTAGGGGATGTTGCAAGTTGGTATCAGAGCATAGGTTTATAATAAAACATAAAATAAACCAAAAGTTTTTAAACATAACCCTAATGAAGTAAAGAACAAGAGTGGGGATTGGGTTAATGTTATAGTAATGCACTTGTATTTTCTATATATATATATATATATATATATATATATATAAAAGTATGTATTCCCCTCTCCCTTATTCTGTTCTTCTATATCTTACTAAAGCTCATATGTAGATTATGAGAAAGAAAGGTATGGAATCAGGAAATAGAAGAGTGAATCTAGGTGGAGGAAGCACCATAACTAACAGATTCGCTTGATCCACTACAAGGAGACATGCAGGTCAATCGGGAAATGCTAACAAAGAGGCAACTACCAGTGTGAGTTTCAAAACTCCACTAGTAGATATGGGGATGATGTATCCATTCTTCGTCAACTTGATGCGAGACGAAGCAGCTGCATGGTTAGTTAGAGGTAATGCTGTGAAAGTTGAAGGAGCCAATCCTGTGACCCCAGTTATCAATAACTATGACACGCTGAGTAGAGATTATACCAGTCTGGGAGGGAAGCTTTTTCTTGGAATAGAGAATGCTGCTGAAGTTGAGAACTGGCTTTTGAACTGTGAAAGGGTCATTACAAATTTAGGCTTGGATGATGGAGAGAAGAGAAGGCTAGCCTCTAGACAATTGCTAGGGTTAACATTTCACTGGTGGAACCGTGTGACAGTCGGAGTTCTGGAGGAAGAGCTGACATGGGCTGAATTTAGGAGAAGGTTCAAGCATAGGTTCTTGTCTAAGGTTGCCAAGTCGGCAATTATGAGGAAGTTCATGGATCTTGTACACGGAGAGATGTCAGTGATAGAGTATGCTGTTAAGTTTGATGAGATGTCTTGATATGGTTATGCATTGGCTGACAGTGATGTTAAAAGGAATGAGAGATTCATTCGAGGATTGAGGGCAGAGCTAGGTAGAATGACCATGACTCATATTAGGGAGCCTTGTCATGCAGCGATGGAGGTGGCCATTCGCCATGAGGAGATGCGTGCTGTGTTTGTTAGTAAGAAACTAGTTAAGTCCTAGGTCCCTTAGGAAAGAAAAGGAAATTCTTCAAGAAGAAAGGAGCCCGAAAAAGTGATGTTGCCAAAAAGGTGAAGGCTGATTTAGTGAGTTATAAGTGTGACAAGAAGGGACATTATGCCCACGAGTGCAGAACCAGTAAAGGAAAGAAGCCTTCGGAGAAGAAGAATGTGAAATGCTTCAACTGTAACCAAGTTGTGAATTATAAGAACCAATGTACAAAGCACGTCAGGGTAGACAGAGGGAAGTTTTTGCTATTGGACTACCATCTTCATCGAGACCTACTGCCGCAGTGAAAATGAAAACTATGATGGAAGGTACGCTTTTGATTCAAAATATACCAGTTATGGCACTTTTGATGCCGGTGTATCATACTCATTTATGGCACAATATTTGGTTGATAGGTTATGCATAGAACCCACACACCATGTTACTTCCTTAAGGGTTGCAAATCCAATAGGAGAGTATGTAACTCTTGGGATGAGATTTGACCAGTTTGAACTTGATTAATTAGGTCATAAGTTTGCATGAAGTTTGTATGTCTTTGATTTCATAGGTTTTCGGATCATTTTGGGTATAGATTGGTTGGGTAAGTATGAGGCTAGGATATTTTTCTAGCATCGGGAAATATCGTTGACGCATCCGGATAGTCATAACCGAATCATCTTCTTAGTGGAGAATTCCTAAGTGCCATATAGGTTGGAGATGAGCTTAGTCAAGTTCGTGTAGCACGAGAATTTATAGATGTATTTGAGCCATTCACTGGATTACCACCGAAACAAGCTATAGAGTTCCAGATAGACCTTGTACCAGGAGCTGAACTTATTATTAGATCACCTAGCTGAATGACACCGACAGAGATGAAGGAATTGAAAATGCAGATGGTGGATCTTGAGGGAAGGAATTTTATTAGACCAAGTAGTTTACCTTAGAGAGCGGCCGTGGTGTTTGTAAAGAAACCAGATGGGTCGTTAAGGATGTGCATCGACTATCGTAAGTTAAACAAAAGGAAGATCAAGAATAGGTACCCTCTACCAAGGATAGATGATCTGTTTGATCAGTTGAGTGTAGCCAGAGTATTTTCCCAATTGGATTTGGCGACGGGGTTCCATCAGCTGCGAGTGGCAGAGGATAGCATTCCTTTGATGGCATTTCGGACTAGATATGTCTAGTATGAGTGGTTGGTGATGCCATTTGGATTGACTAATGCACCTGCTTTCTTCGTTGATTTAATGAACCGAGTTTTCCAAGAGCACTTGGATAGGTTCATGTTGGTATTCATAGATGACATTTTAGTATACTTAGAAGATGAAAGAGAGCATGAGATTCATCTTAGAGTGGTGTTGGAGACACTGAGGCAAAATCAGCGAAGTTTTCCAAGTGTCTTTTTTGGAATAAAGAGGTTAAATTTCTTGGTCGTGTGGTTTCAGAGGAAGGGTTGTCGGTTGATCAAGTTAAGATTGAGGCAGTCAATAATTGAAAGAAACTAAAGACGATAACCAAATTCAGGAGTTTTCTTGAACTTGCTGGCTATTATCAGAGATTCATTAAGGATTTCTCGTGAATAGCAACACCTTTGACTAAGTTGACCATGATAGATGTGAAGTTTGTTTGGTCCGACAAATATGACGAAGATTCCTTAAATTAAAGCATTTGTTAACCAATGCATTAGTGTTACCAATTATAGTTGGTAACCGAGGGTTGGTAGTATACACTGATCCATGTGGGACTGGATTGGGAGCAGTATTGATGCAAAAGGGCAAGGTTATTGCTTACGTTTCAAGGCAGCTTAGACCGCACGAAGTTGGATATCCTACTCATGACCTAGAGTTAGATGCGGTAATATTTTCCTTGAAGAATTGGAGGCATTATCTCTTAGGGGAGAGATTTGAGTTGTATACCTATCATAAGTCATTAAAGTATTTATTCTCTCAGAAGGAGTTGAATATGAGGCAGCAAAGATTGTTGGAGTTTTTGACTGCTTATGATTTTGGTATAGAATATACTCCAGGGAAAGGTAATAAAATGGCAGATACTCTTAGCAGAAGGCATCAAAATGTGGTGTTAGCTATTGGTAGAGTGGAAAGATCTAAAAGCCCTGGCAAGTTGTAGTGTGCAGTTGAGTTCTACTGCTAGTTCTAGTCAGGGTACTACCATGTTGTCCTATTTGGAAGTTCGACCAGCGTTGATCGAGAGAATTACTTCTAAACAGAAGGAGTATCCATTGTTAGCTGAGAGGATCAGAAGGCTTGAGGTTAGAACCGAGGTTGATGATTTGAAAGATTTTTATCTTGACTAGAGAGGATGGTTGAGAAAGAAGGGGCGATTATGTGTTCCATGTGTAGAGAACTTGAGAAGAGAAGTTCTTGAGGAATGTCATCGATCCAAGTTTAAGATTCATCTTGAAGGGACTAAGATTTATCAAGATATAAAGAGGATCTTCTATTGGAAAGGCATGAAGAGGGATGTCAGCTTGTAGGTTAGGCAGTGTGTAAACTGTCAACAAGTGAATGCCGAACATAGAAGCCGAATGGGTTACTTCAACCTCTAAATATTTCAGTTTGAAAATGGGATTAGATATCCATGGATTTTATTGATGGTTTGCCAAGGTCAAGGATAGAAAATGAAAGTATATAGATTATTGTAAACGTTGACCAAAAGCTCCCATTTCATTCCAGTAAAGTCGACTAGGACGACACCAATTTTAGCGATGTTGTTCACGAAGAACATAGTTAGACTTCATGGAGTTCCTAGTTGCATAGTCAGCGACATAGATGCTTTATTCACTAGTGAATTCTCGAAGAGTCTACAGCATGTGTTAGGGACTAAGCTCAAGATAAGTACCGCATATCACCGATAGACGGATGGACAGACATTGACTGGTATAGGAATGTCTCCTTTTGAAGCTTTGTATGGAAGACCATGCAAATGGCTAGTATATTGATCAGTGACTGGAGATAAATTAGTTTTAGGTCTGGATTTGGTTAGAGAGGCGTTAGAAAAGATTAAGTTAATCCGGGGACGGATGAGGGAAGCTCAATCCAGGTAGAAGAGTTACGTAGATAGTGGCTTAATGATCTAGAGTTCTCAGTGGGAGACAGGGTTTTTATTAAAGTATCACCAATGAAGGGTGTGGTACAGTTTGAAAAGTCGAGAAAGTTGGCACGGAGGTATGTTGGACCGTTCCCAATTATAGAGAGGATCAGAAAGCTCACATACAGAGTGGAGTTATCGAGGAGTTTGGCAAGTGTCCATAATGTGTTTCATGTGTCTCATCTTTATAAGTTTGTGCATGATCCAGAGATTACTGTCACTCTGACTACATGATCTAGTAGTAGACCCGGATCTGGCTGTTGTTAGGTAACTAGTTTGGGTTGTAGCGAGAGATGAGAAGAAGTTAAGAAACAAGACGGTCAAGTTAGTGAAAGTTTAGTGGAGCAACAACGTGAAGGACAATACCTAGGAAACAAAAGATGGGATTAGGGATACTTATCCTAGGCTATTATAAGGGTATGTTCTATATTTTTTTTATATAGAGTTATTGGCTGGTAGGACATACTAGCTTTTGTTTGCATGGTTGTTATGCTTGTTTGTAGTCCTCACTTAATTTCGAGGACGAAATTCTTTAAGGGGGGCCTGTAACACGCCTAATTTTTGTTTAACATTATTTAGGACATTTAATTGGATAAATTAAATAGAATAATCTGGTTTATTAAGAAGTTGAGATTTAGTTGTCAATTAACTTGGCCGCGGCAAAACTAATGAATGTATAAGTATAGTTTATAATTTATAAGTTAGGAAAATAAGAGGAGGGCAATATGAAAATAGCCATACCCATATACCCTTAACCCTCTCCTATTCTCACCTACCATTTCATAAATCAAAATACACATAAAAGAGAAGTTATAGCCAGCGATCAAAACACCTTAGGAGATCAGAAAACTTGGAAGATCCAAAAGAGAAAGTTAGAAGATTAATGCTAGGACAAATATCAAACTCCAACAACTTAATTAAGGTGAATAATAGTGTAAATCATCTCATTTTTTCTTATTTTGGTTCGGTTATGGATAGTAACAGAATTTATTTCGCTGTGTTGATCATGTTTGGATCTAATAATCATTTATTGGATAGAATAATGATTTATGGTGATTAATTGGAATTTTTATGGAATTAAAATGATGGGTTTTAAAGTAAAAAATTTAGTAAAATATCTCCAAACTACTTTATTTTTGGATATGTTATGTAAGCCATAATTTTGGAGATGGATTTTAAATTTCATAATTTTCTAATTTAGTAGAAATATTTTATGAATTTCCTAAGGTGAAAAAGGCATTTATTTTGGGTTTTAATTATTAAAATTAATAAAATAATGAAAATTTCATCGAAAATTTTATATGATGTAGAAAATTTTGTTTTAGATTTTAGATGAATTTTTGGAATTTTTTCCAAGTGATTTCGATTTACCATGAATTTTCTAAGCTAAAAAGGCTTAATTATTATATTAAAATATTAATATAATTAAATATTTTGGAAATAATTTGGGAATAATAAAATATTAGCTATAGCAGTTTTTCTACAAAGAAAGTGTTAAAGTGTGTCATTAGCCAATAGAAATTTGATAAAGAATAGGAGTTGGTGAAAAGTATATACTTTAATTAGCAAAATAATAGTTTTCAATTTATTACGACTCTACCATTCGAACTTGTCGAAACCCCCCTTTGACTGTATCTTTCTGCAGTAGTTCTGCATCCTTCTGCAGCATTTTTGAAACCACTTTTCGACCTTGTAGAAACCCTCTTTCGACTGCATCATTCTGCAGCACTTTTGGACTCTTCTGCAGCATTTTCGGAAACAACTTTCGACTACATCAGCATTTTTGGTACCACCCTTTCGACCTAGTCAAAATCCTTTCAACAAAACTCTTCTGAAGTAGTTCCGACTCCTCTGTAGCACTTCGAAACCACCTTTCGAAGTAGTCAAAACCCCTTTTGGCCGCATCCTTTCGAATCCATCGGAAGCGCCCTTTCGCAGCATTTTTAAGCCTGTTCGTAGTAGTTTTCACCAACTTTGTTTGCAAACTTCAAATAAGCATTAGTCTCTAACCATAAGCCCGTTTTTCTATTGTGAGCACACTATGGAAAGGGAAACCATCATTTGAACACAATGGAGTAGGTTAGAGACCATAATTCTACACCTATAAAAAGTTATAGCTAAAACAAAGTTTTATACCGTCGAAGGGGATACTTTCAAAGTTGTTTTCATTGCTCTCGAATATGTTGATTTGTTCTTCTTTGCCTTCAAAGGGAATACTTCCTAAAGGGTATGTTTATAACACCCTTATTTTTTTGATTATGTAGGGTGGGTAACCTTATATAATAAACGTCCTTTAACCTTGGGGATACCAGGGTGGGTTTAATGAGTTCAACACAGTAGTTGGGGATACCAACACTTATATGTTTTGACATTAAACATTATGGATACCAATATTTGTATAACTATGACACTTATAATTTAGGATACCATTGTATTTACTATGCCATAAGTTATGAAGTAAGATAACCTAATTGGGAATACCGATAGACATAGGTTTAACATGTGGATAGCATGGGAAAAGATGAACATGTGGATAGCATGGGCAAAGATAAACATGTGGATAACATGTATTTTTGTCAAACATGTGGGTAGCATGGGTAAAAATGAACATGTGGATAACATATATTATAGTTAAACATGTGGGTGACATATAATAATTAGAATCATGTGGGTAACATGAGTTAAATGACCAAGTGATAGGTTCATAGTCAGCCCATGAAAACTATGATTGATATGGTAGGGGCCAATAGGTTGAAAACTATGATTGATATTGGCAAGGGCCGATAGGTTCTCAGTAAGCCCATGAAAATTGTGTATATGAAAAGATACTGGCAGAGTCCAATAGGTTTATAGTTAGCCCATGAAAACTATACCCGTATTATGACATTGATAAATAGTCAATAGGTTTCTAGTCAACCCATGAAAACTAGGATAAATAGAAAGATATTGGAGTTACAAATAGGTCTTAGTGATCCCATGTAAACTATGTAATTGATTCAGATAGCCCACAAACATTTAACCGGTTGTTAGTTAGCATATGAAAACTAACAGATTAATAGTAATCCTATAAACTGTAATTGAGACAGACAGTCAGAACAAATAGGGATGGGTAATCCATATTTGATTTGCTTGTTTTGCATATTATCATAATGTTTTGAAATACTATGTTTTTAACTATTGTGGATGTAGGAGCATAGTATATGTTTTTATATATGTTTTAGGATACTAATGAGGGTGAAACCTGTTCTACTAAGCAGCGTGGTCTCACCAGATATCCAAATGATTTGAGATGGTAGACTATTATTCATAACAAGCTTTATGTTTGACTCGAAGTTTTTGTTTTTCCCTTAAACTATCGGGTGCTCAATTGATTTTGAGTAGTTTGAGGTTTAGGGTTTTTTATTTCCCTACATAGACGAATAAAGCTTCCGGAGGCGTGCCTTAGGCATATAGTTATTTAGAGATATCTTTATCTGTTGTGTGTTTATTCGTAAAGGTAGATATATTGGCCTTATTATATACTCTAGTCTACCAATGGACATCTTTATATGTCGCTCTTGGCATATGTGTAATGATTATATTCAGCTGAATGTGGTTAACATTTTTTGGATTATGTAATGAACATCAAATATTTTGAATGGAATGTGCAAATGTATTTTTGAATTGTTAATTTTTTTCCATATTTCATTGATCTGTGTATAAATGCATCTAGCACCGCCGTATTTGGTCGCCATGGATTAATAACTATGGATGACTACAGCATCGGTAACCACTAGTTTTGGGCCTCCAAGTAGAGGGATGTTACAAATTGTCCGACCAATTTTCATATATAAAGCTTTGTAATCGAAGTTCAAACAGAGAAATTATGGATGTTGGAAGTTTCCAAATTTAAAATAATTCAAACGTGTTTGAATTTAAATTAGAGAAGCTAATGTGAGAAATTAAAGGTTAAGCCTAGTTAACGATAACTAGTAATTAATTGGAAATTAATTAACGTATAATAAAGAAGTAATAAATGCAGAAAACACACGGTCATAGAAGGGGACCGATCGAACGCCCAAGGTCAGCGGTCGACCGATGAATGTGTAGAAATGTTAGTTTTGAATAGTTAAACAATGCGGATTTAATTATTTTGATCTGATAGTTACGATTCTTCTTCACCTCAATAAATAGATCCCTAGACTCCCTACTTTTCTTCATGGAATTTTAGGAACAACAACGAAGCCCTACCGGATTCCTTCTTCTTTAGATTTCAGAATTAGTTAGGATTTAAGGTTAGAGGTTTAGATGTTTATCACTTTTTATTTCTAATTCTGTTCCTCTCTGGTTTATTATGCTTGTCTAATTTCGATGTACAATTCAGTTTGTTGTATTTTCCAAAAGAGGGAGATCTGAAAGGGAATTAGGCATGGTCAAGATTAAATCCAGTTAAGAAGCTAGAAATTCTCTGTGCGTCAAAATTCTAGTTTTCCCCATTTTAGTAATTATGTAGTATTTGTTTGGATTTGATATATGCCTCGGGAAATTTTGGTAGAAGAATATATAACACTAAAACCTCCAGAATTTCCCCATGAAAATGTCAATCTTTGAATATGTTGGAATGTCAATTGTTTTGTATTATTATAGTAGAATCAGATCTCCATTTGAGATTTAAGAAATTCATAATCTATTCCACTTCATCTCTTTTGATTTCTCTTGTAGTGTTAAAGGATTCTAAAAATAAATAAATTTAGAAATGTAGTGCAAAGTGTGATTTTGATTATTTCTAGTTTGTACCGCCTACTTCTATAAATTAAATAAGTATGAATCCTTTATTCACTCCAAGGTGGTAATTGGCAAAGTTTAATAGAATATGAATGGTTTAAATTGTAAAATTCCTTGAAATAGAGGAGTTAACTCTATTATATTAGTATAAGATCAATTTAGTATTTTACAATTTTTTATATATACAAGCCTATTTATGTTGGCCAAGGATATAAGCTATTTTTGTTTGGTTTGGAATTGGAGACTTTATGAGTTTGACGTTCTAATTAATTTTGTATTCGGATTTATTTACGTGATTAGGAATATTTATTTGAACCTTAGATCTTGTGCATATGTACATATAAATATATTATTAACATATTGGTAATAGTGTATTGATCTTATTTAATATACGGTTAGTAAATAGCATTAAATACCTTAGAAAGAAAGTTAATGATAATTATGGGAATTAATTCACAATTAAAGGCGTAATAAAGAGTACCCTTTATATGGCCTTAACTTTAATCATGGTGACACAGTATATAAACAATTAGTATATATAATGGTATGTTAAAGGAAAGGAAGTATGACTAAGTTATAAGGATGTGAGGTCGGTCTAAAATACACAGAAGTCTGCACAGTTTAATCTGGCTATTAGTAGTGTTACTTCAGGGAGTGATGTGAGACATCACCTATAATAAATAACCTCAGTAGATGTGATGTTGGTCCCAATTTTCTCGGGTAGGTCTGGATAGTTAATCTGGCTGCCAATACCTATGAATAATCAGACCAATCTGAGACGTCAGAGTAAGGTTATGGGTCATAGTCACATTATTGATATAGTAGGAGGAGAGATTTGAAGGGGTCCACTTTGGGATTTAGAGGTATTAAATGACTATTGTAGGGTCCACCACTTTCCTATAAAAGAAGTATTAAGTGACAATATGAGATTTCTTATGATGCTAGTTAGAGAGAACTATGAAGGGACCCGCCTTAGGTTAGGCATTAATTGACGGCTACCTTCCCATTTTTACCGGTATTAAATGGTCAGAGTCTGCATAATTCCCAATAAAAAGGCATTAAGTGGTTTTGGCATTTTCTCTTGCATCGTTAACAATAGTTACGTTAGAATTCGAAAATGGGCTGAAAATGGGTTAGGTGTTAAATGACGGGGACCTACCTACTTAATAGGTATTGAATGGCCAAAGTCTTATCTAGGGATATTGCAGTTAAAGTTTTTAGATTTGGACTGGAAAAGCTAGTGGGCTTACAGTTGAAGTATTTGGTATGGTATAGTTTAAATACGTAAGACATATCACTTATCTAAAGGACACTGTCCGATACTATTATGGTAAAGTCTGGGATATTCGTTCATCACACATTATTGTCCTAACCCCTTCCTCATTACCACACACAGTTAGAGGAGATAATGCTGAGTTGAGGGACGAAGGTGGAGATAAAGACTTGTGGAAGTTGTTTGTATAATTATGCTTTTTTAAATCTTTTTTAACGTCCACAGTTCATACAATTATGTTATTTTGAAATATTGTACCGTGAAGGTTTAATGTGGATATATTATGAGATTTGATGATAATATGTTATGTTTTTGAAACGTTTTTCTTTTATGAAATGCGTACTTGTTTTCTAATATTATATTTTATCTATTCCACTGTATGAATCTAATAGACAGCTTTGCATACTGTGTATTGTAAAAGTTTATTAACCAAAAGCCAGCTTTGAGACGGGTCTATGGTTCGATGTGCTTTTATTTATCGAAATTAGGTATGTTTTGAAGTAGACTGTTACAAATATCAAGCCAAGTGCGTGAGACTGTCCCCTTACCTGTTGAAGGCACTGGAACTTCTTGAAGATTTAGAGCACTACACAATAACTCACATGCCTAAAGAGGAGAACATGAAGGTTGATTCACTAGCTAAGCTAGCTGGTTCGGGAGAAGCGCCACTGATGGGACTGGTTCTGTTAGAGATTTCGACGGCTTCAAGCATCGATAAAATGCATGTCGATTGGATTTTGAAGACAATAGAGGAAGCGGAATCATGGATTACTCCTATCAAGGACTATTTTCTTAAGGGAATACTCCCTAAGGGCTAAAACGAGCGGAAGAAACTCCTTCGAGAACCGCTGCGATTTGTGATACAGGATGGAATACTGTATAAGAGAGGATTTTCTACACCCTTAGTTAAGTGTGTAGCCCAGGATGAAGCAAGGAAGATCCTTATGGAAATCCATAAGGGCAGTTATGGCAATCACACCAGGGGGCAAACTATAGTGAAGAAGATACTTCTCTATGGGTATTTCTGGCCAACAATAAACTAAGATGCTACTGACTACTTCACACGATGTGATCAATGCTAGAGATTCATGTAGATTCCAAGACCCATATTTAGAGCTTACGAAGTTGGTCAGCCAGTGACTATTAGCGATTTGGGGAGTAGACCTCAACGGTATGCAACCAATAGCAAAAGAAGGAGCCAAATATGTCATCGTTGCAGTGGATTACTTTAGCAAGTGGGCTATAACGGAACCGCTTGCCACAATTACAACTAAAAACGTAATCATTTTGTAATAAAGAATCTTATTTGTAGGTTCGGAGTACCTTAGAAGATCATCATGGATAATGAAACTTAGTTCGAAAGTGTTGAGTTCAAGGACTTTGGAAAACAATATTGAATCGAAAAGAGCTTCTTTGTAGTGGCGCATCCTCAAATGAATAGACAAGTGGAAGCAGTGAATAAAATATTCAAATCCACCCTAAAGAAGCGGCTGATTTGAGACTCTAACCTTCTGAGAACCAATGTTGCCTGGAGATAGGAGACATCAGAGAGGTCCACAACCCTAACCTTCTAAGGACCAATATTGCTCGAAGATAGGCGATGTTGGGAAGGTTAAAGCCATTGTGTCGACAGCGAAATCGACCCTACCCTTTTGGGAATCGATATTTTCTAGAGATAGACTACGTCAGGAGTGTCCAAACTGCCGGGTCCATGGTGAAACTCAATTCTAACCTTCTGAGAACTGACGTTGATCGGAGATAGGGGACAATGAGAAGGTCCAAACCACCAGGTTGACGGTGAAACTTGATCCTAACCTTTTGAGAACCGACGTTGCCTGGATATAGGTGACACCATGGAGGTCCAAACCCGTCGGATCGATGGTGAAAATTGACCCTAACCTTCTGAGAACCGACATTTCTTGTAATTAAGCAACACCAGAATGGTCTAAACCATCGAATCGATGATCAAAATCGATTCCATCCTACCGATATTCGACATAGCCTAGAGATAGGCGATGACGAGAAGGTTGGACGACTTAGGGATCGATCAGATAATTTGATACCAACGTATAGAGATAAACCATTGCTTGAAGATAGGAGATGTCTGGAAGCAATCTTTGGACCTAAGGTATCGATGTGCTAACTTTCGAAGATAGAGGCCAACGCCCAATTGAACTGTACAACCTTTCAAGAACCCATCGTTGCCTAAAGATAGGCGATGATAGTATGGTGAAATTATCAGATCGGTTGACTCTAACTTGCTGATGTTAATCGTTGCCCAAAGAAAGAAAATGTCAGGGAGAATTTCCTAGAATATAACCATTAGTATTCTAGTTTCCAAAGATAGAACGAGAGCACGACCAGATTCTCAATACTGAACTTGGAAGAATTTGTTACGACAAAAGATGACGACGATGCATCTTCGTGTCACATACGTCTAGAATGACATTGTTGACTTAAAAGAGTTTAGTTGCAGCCCGAAGAAGGGCAGTATCAAAGACATAATGCTTGGAATCGAGCGGGACATGATCGAATAAGGATATGTGGGAATAGTCACAGAGAATCAAGAGTTGGATTTATCGAACTTGACCATTTCTGGAGTAGAATTGAGGGCTGAACTGGGGGTAACCAAATAAGTTTCCCACGGTATATGATCCCCCATAAATGCCTGGACTCTAGAATTTAGAATAACCAGCCCTATGAATAGGTGCATATACACAAAAATTTAGTCAAAAAGAACTCGACCATGCCCGAATCGAACTAGGTCTAGAACTAGCTAAACAACAATTTTTTTTTGTCGAACAGAGTGTTTTGGCAACTACAAATAGAACCAAGTAACAAGATAACTAATGCAATTACAGGAATATTATTTACATGCACAGAATATTGCATAGAAATAGACATATATAATTATGGAAAATTCAATTATATCATACACACAAACAGACACAATACATAAAATGTAGATAAACCAAATTAAAGAGATATTACAGACAAAAGCTAATCTTTCATTACTAATAGTTTTTATGCATAATCAAACAATGAGGGCCTTGCTCGCACAATCTCAGCCTATTCAAAACAAAAGACAGAAGCTACAAAATCAATAATGATACAACTTCAAAAATGAAATCAAGCTACCATGCCAATAGCCTCAAAGAACTCTTTAATTTTCCCCCCTCTTTCCACCTTTACCGCCGAAAGGACAACCCTTGTGCTTTTTCATTTCATCCTTGCTCGCCCTGCCAGGTGGAGACTCGCCTTCACAACGAGTGGACTCTTCCCCCGTAGTAGAACCAAGCTCCCTAGATTTTTCTGTAGGTTCATTAGAATGCTTCAGTAGCTGGATCTTCATTACAGGAACCTTACGCCAGGTGCTTGTCGATTTTTAGGAGAAAGCTAGGTGACTCCATGCTCCCTTTTCACTCTTATCTTATCTAGATCCTTCCTCGGTCTCTCCTCCATACTCTCATGCGTAGTTGGGTCAGAAGAACTCAGAATTGTCAAGCCCTCCTCCTAAGAAATAGAAATGTCCTCCAAGTTCTCCAAAGCGACAAATTTCTCAAAATCAGGGCCTTGGCCAGAACAGGAGGCAGGACCAGTTGTGGTAAGTCTTGTCGAAATGGTGGTAGACGAAGTAAAGATTGCTACAGTTCTCGAGTCTTGTGTATCTACAGGCGGAGAAGGTGGATGAGGTTAAACTATAAGTCGACACACATACTAGTACAATTTAATAAAAGTCTCGAGAGTGAACTAGAGCTTCTGGAAAACTGGCAAAACAAGAGAAACATCCGAGCCTGGGCTTCTTTCTCGGACGTCGACTTCAAATTCTGCTTCCTGTATTGTATGCTCCTTGGTTTGGCCACTGATAGGTAGAACGTAAGGCTCAATAGATGCAGCTGCTGTTGGAATCACCTTGGTAGTTTCAGAGTTCACCCTTGAGAATGCAAGAATGATCACTGCTGGCCCTCTGGATTTTGAAGTGGACAATTCATGCAAACCCGATATGCTCGGGCTAGCTAGAGTATTGGCAACGGCGGCAGCATTAACATTGGAATCTTCCTCAGCCAGGATCGCCTTCCCCATTGCAAGCATATAAATCTCCTCAACGTTGAGGTATTGATCCATCAATTCTTCCTCGAGCGATTGTCTCCAACACGCGTAGATAGATGTAGTACCTCCTCCGCGGCATCGGCTAGGGTTGCAAGATAGTCATTCCCTAACCACTTCAGATTTCTGCACATGATGATGCTCATGTAGAAGTGTTAGAGGTTATCATTGAATTTCTCTTTCTCTAGCCCTTGCTACTCTCACCTTAACTCTTGCTTCCTCGAGTCCTTTGAGATCTTGTTGGAAAACTTCGAGCTCATCATCATTAGCTAGGTTTTAGTCGATAGGTTATCTAAGTCATCGATAAGCTTCTCCTTCTCTTCCCAAAACTTCTGAAGCTCAGCCGCCTATTGTTCAACTTCAAATTCCTGTTCTGAGTTAGTTTGGTCCCTAGCTCTAATGATCTTATCTTTTTATGTGAGAGCTTGGGCCTTCTCATCAGCTTGCTTCTTGAACTCGGCACTCTCTGCCTAGCAGCTATTAACTCATTCCTCATCATAACCTCAGTAATGGCTTGCGCATGCTTTAACTCTTCCATCAGCTTTCTTGCGCTGCCCTTTTACCTGAGGGCAGTGTCCCTCTCTCTAGTAACCTTCCCAAGTCATCCTCCCTCTCTTTAATGATCGCTTAGCTTGCTTCTTGAAGTTGAAGAATTGGTTATTGATATAACCGATTTAGTTCATATCAGAGAGAGCCGCACACAACTTCTTCCATTTATTCTCCTCATCGTCGTTTTTTTGAACACTCTGTACATCTCAGTTTGCTACCTCTTTTGGAGTATCTAGATATCCTAATCGAAGTTGATGTCATGTAAGAAAAGGTAAGGAAATGTAGCTTATTGGCAAGGGCAGCTAGCCGGAAGGGTGAACAAGGGAGCAGAAACACCCTAGGAAGCATGCAGAACTATTGGAATCAAAGCATAAGTAGTGGGAGGTTATTGTTGAGAAGTGGTTTGAGCTTCTAATTGCGAACGAGCGACGTTAGGATAGGGCCGTGGCACTCAGTAGATTTTTTTTGGTATTTAGCAGGGCCACGACCAACTCATCTTCAGCTTCTCTCTTCTTCCCCCCTCTCTTTCGAGGTCCTTGTCTGCCCGACGGACTTCCTTAGCCTCCCCGTCTTTCCTAATCCACCTTCCTTCTTCGGTCTTATGGCAACCTTAGTAGTTGGAACGAGGTAGATAAGGATTGGGTGTTTGACCTCTATACTTACCACCATTACATAGGAAAGCCTCATATCTATCGCAACACATGGAACCTGAATTAAAAAATGTATAGTATAAGGATCATGACTTCAGAAAGCACAAATATTTGTAAGGATGCGTGTTCGTGAGCCTAATGAAGTGTATGACATCGATGACCCCCTAAATATTTTGTGGACCATGTTTGCATGGATGTAAAGATGGAGTTTATCCACCTTCACTTACAGAACCTCCTAGTGAGAAGGTAAAGCCTGAGTCGGTTTCATCTAGAATGTCATGAATGGTGAATTCAATCTTGCAATGTGACTTAAACCGACGAAGACTTCACTAAAGAAGTGGATCGAGATGGAATATTTCCTAATGCAGCGTGGCTTGATCTCCAGCCACATTGGAAGTCTCTATGGCAAGGTGATCCTAACAGGGGAAGCTGGGAAGATCAGGACTCATGTAGGGCATCTCACCGAACAATTCGCCCTCTCTTTCTTTGCGATCGAGGTAGTTGCTATCATTATCACCGGTGCCTTCTTCTACACCTCAATCATATCTTTTCCTTTCCTCCTTCTGTATCCCTCATCTTATTCGAGAATCAGGGACATCCTAACATTTTCACCTTGTCACATGGGATATCAGCACCATTGTGCTCTTCAGACCCTCTTCCAGCAAGCTCATCCGAGTGTACCGTGCTGGATGGACAAACAATGTCCTTAGGAAGATCCTCACCGAAGCTACGAGTGGGGATGAAAGAGCATGTCTGAGATCAAGAACTTCTGGGAGCGATTGAATCAAAGATAGAAAAATGTACATGGCTTAGCAAAATGCACTGTTGTAAGTTTTCATTCGTCAGAAGGAATGCGATGGTGCATTGTTGGAACCTAATTTCTTAAAGGCCTTTGAGTGTATCCTCATGCTTCTCATGATCATCTCGAGCCGAAATGCCTATAAAGAAGAAAACATCAAGTTGATAACTTGACTTAAAGAAACCTAAGTATTGAAGGGATGGAAAGGAAACCTACTTCCAAATTGCCATAGTCTATTAAAGCCGTACGGGTACCATACGTACAAGTACTTGTTCTTGAAGTACGAGCATTTATTGTGAAGCTTTTGATGGCATTATATCGGCACCAGGTTTCGATTATCATATATGATGGAGATTCTTCCTCCTCTTGAAGTGGAGTAGATAAGTAAAGTCGTGAAAATCCAAAGCCTGGTTGAATCGGTTCATGAAGAGGATATGGAAAGAACTCAAGAGAGTGTATATGTTTGGATGTATTTGTGATGGAGCCATCCCAAGTTCTTGAAGAACCATTGGAAGAATAGGATTGAAAAGAGGGACAACACCACTTTAGCACATGTACTGGTTGCAAGTCGTATATCCTTTCGGGGTTTGGGTGCTAAATCAGCCCTTGTAAGGAAAAGAACATCATTTTTCGAAATTCCATAACGATGACATTTTTTGGAGCATTCTGGCCATTAGAATCGTGGGCACTTGTTTAGGTGGATCATTATTATTCTTAGATCTAAAAGCTCATTCAGGAGAGGCAGCTAACTCACTACTGGCACAAATGGAACCATCGAGCCTTCTGATTTTTATACAACTGGACAATTGGGTCTAATAGGAATTTTAGGTTAGGCCTGAGCTGTAGAGGATCTAGCTTCGGGAGGAGTAGAGTGCTCACACCAGACTTCAATTATGGCGATCGACAAGTCATACTGAAATAGAAAACTTGGCGTTCAACTTAGTCAAGTATGTTTTGTTAAGAATAATAAGCCCATGTGACCAATGCCCAAAATCTAAAGGATGTTGACATGTGTTGACCAATCAGATTCTAAGCGTTGACCGAGGTAAGTGAGAATTTTTAATCTATGTAGTGTGAGTCATGTGTCCGGAACATGATGAATGGACCATCCTGTGTAGATACCTCGCTCATGCTAGAAAAACGAGCTACATTGCACGTTGAAATTATATATTGAAACTTACCCGTTATCGATGAATAATCGATGATGGAGCCATTGTCCAAAGATGTGGATGTTTTTATTTTCAAGAACACTAGAAATGTGGAAAAAAGAAAGGTAATGCAGTGGAATCATCCAACACAAACGTTCTCAAACAAGAACCACTTATTGGAATTTAAGCAACGATGCTTGATTAACCGCGCATTGACAAGAGTTAGCCAAAGCCGAAGAGTCATACTTGGATGCTAGGATTTGGAAATCTCGAACTCGAATCCTTTCGGTGGTACTTTAGTGCACAACGACGACTTGGGTGGTGACATAGTGGCGTAGGGATTAGTAGCGATTGGCCATGTTGAATGGAGCTGGAAGGATGAAATGAGGCAATTGGATCTTGAAGACTTGAAGGAGTCGGTGGTTAGAGGCAAAATCAGGTCGCCTCGGTGCTGAAAAAAAGCAAGGCACAAAAGAATGAAAGCGTGAAATTTCTCTAAGTTCCAAAAGACTTAAAGAATTCCGGAACAGCCAATCGTGTCGGTACCAAGGCAAATCTCTGAATACTGAGATATTTTCTTACCTTAAAATCAAGTAGAATGTAAAGAAAGAAAGGGAGCCATCGTCTAGAGCATAGATATGATCTCCAGAGCGCCGATCTGGCCCTTAGCATTAAGAATGAAATTCAAACCATGCATAAATATCATCAGTATGTAGCTAACACTTATTAAATCGACAAATGTGAATATATCTTTATTCATAACCGTATTTGAAACCACTTTTGGATATTGAATATCAATTTTCATGGATAATATATGGATATTAATATTATCGTATTTATTGATAATTACTAATCTAAAGACATAAATAAAAGACATTGATTTGATGCAAAAGCTTATAAAGGTACAAAAAGTAATAAGATGATAATAAACAATAGTTCGGAACACGAATATTCATTTAACATATGGAATATAAATTGTAAGTTTGATAGAAAAGTAATTATTAATCATTCTATGTTCTATAGCGCATGTAATATTGTAACAACCCACTCTTCATAATATCCTGAAATCAATAATGAGTAAAAATGTCTGACTTTCGAATACAAAAAACAAATTTTCGGGAAAGATAAAAATTAAAACAAACGTTATACTAAGGCATATTGACAGCTCACAGTGGAATGACAATATTTAATATACTAAATATACATGAATAAAACTTGATTATAATATATATATAAGGGACTGTACAAGTGGAAGTAACTGATAAGTAAATATCAATATAGGGAGTCAAAATAGAACATCAGATACAATAAGTCTCGTATATAAATAACATCTATCATGTGCTAATAAAATATCAAGTATATATACGAAGTATCGACCTTGTCTCCACATAATTATCCAGCTGTCCTTAAAGCATATCCCCAAAAGCATTGACTACCAGACTACTCAATCGAGTGCCCGAGAGTTGTCATGACATAAGCAAAAAGGACAAAATGCGAGTCAATCGTAAAGCCTGGTGTGAGGAGAACTATATAAATATACTGTATAGTAATAGCATATACAATAAACTGGAACTACTAAGGCACAAACGGTCCTCTCCACAATCGTGGCTCAGAGGTAATCTGAACTATTCATAAACAAGTAATGTAAAGCTATCCAAAAGATAGAAAACGATACCATAACCTGCTCTTTTCCTATAATCAATAAGTCAGCACAACGAACATAATGTGACTGAAACATAATAGCATGCTATGGTAAAGGTAACCCAACTTCTAAAAGTAAGGTGATCATAATATAATTCTATTGCGAAGTACATAATGATAGTAAATGCAGCAACCACAATAACAGCTAACTAATAACACACACAACATAAAAATGGAAGATTACTAAGGAATATAAATCAATACCTGATAGGTGGAGTCAAATATGGACATCTATTGCAATACAATGATTCCCTTTGAGAGTTCAAGATAAATATAGTCAGTATCGAATTGTACCATAGACCCCGAGCCACATTGAATGATGAGTCCTGTGCAGATCTCCATATATCCCTATAGAGCTTTAATGACATATAATCTACTCTAAATACTTAAAACATATTCCCATAATAGATAGATTCGGTACTTGAATGTACCATAGACCCTGAGCAGCATCCTGAATGGTGGGTCCCCTGTAGAGCTCACTGTACCCTTATAACGAGCTTTGGTGATATATAATCTACTCTAATTACTTAGGACCTTCGTGGACCACACCGTACCCCTATAATAAGCTTTGGTGATATTTGATCCCATAGTATATGATTTCATCATTCCCCTTCAGGACATCAAGGATTTCTTGAATAACTTGTGTACACCACTTATCGAAAGAGGACGATGGTCGTGTCCTTTGTGGTACACTATCGAAATAACAAAGGAACACTGACGCTGTATAAATATTTGTGTAATCAAATACAAGCTTGTGTAATCAAATACATCTATCCGAAGGTCAAAACCAAGAGGTATGGACTAACTCCGCTTAACTGTACATGCTCACCAAATGTGATCGTGCGACCAAATCATTGCATCGATATCACTATACATTGCATCCGAATCATGAGAATTACCTTGCATTCCACTTTGTCAAGTAGCTTGAAGCATTCTCAAAGACATGTTGAAGCCTTATCGCTCTACATTTGGATTGGGGGAGAAACCTTAATCGAATAGCACTTGACTTGGGCTAATTTCCCAGTTCAGTACACCTTCAGTCGACCGAAGGTTCATCCCAGTCAACTGGGATCAGTCGACTGGATATACATGTCAGTCGACCGATGACAGTCGATTGACACCACCTCCAGCTTTCTATTTTAGCTTCCTTTTATAGGGGTGTTTTATACAAAAGGCCAGGGAACAAGGTTGGCCACCATTCGAAGGTTGGCCACCATTCGAAGTTTGGCCACCATTCGTCGATTCGAGTCCAATCTTCTACTTCATTTTGCCCAATGAATCATCTAGCTCCTATAGCCTACCTTTGCCACATCGTACCTTCCTTGGTGTCTATTGGTTAATATTTTGAAAGTGGTTACTTATGTGTTTGAAAATCAATTTCGACCTAAAATCCACTCCTTGTACATATAGAGTTAGGCGATTTTAGCGACCTGACTTCCTCTAATACGCCAAAACAAACCCAACTGGACTTCTTTCCTTCTACGTTGCTCATACTTATCTCAAAAAAATCACTCATGTAAGTCTATGGACATATATACATGAAAATACACGCTTCTACACAAATCATTTTTTGATCTTTACTAGAATGATTACTCGATCCGGCACTCTCTTATGCAACTTAGCGTACCCGATGGTCACTATGGCTGTATAGGATTGCTCGCAATACCTACAAATATGAAATTATTTACACAATTAAACAAACGCTATCAACATTTCTAACTATATTACAAGAATTTTATTGATTGTTATATGATTTCAAATCCACATACACGCATTCTCGCTCGTGCACATATACGTACACGTATATTCAAGTAAGTAGTTAAATTATTACTTAAATTGAGTCTCACTTTTATTTACTAAAATATTTTAAATAAAAATCTAATCTCTTTTCTATTGTTTCATAAAATCATTTCATTATTTTATAAAGCACATCATTAGCTTATAAATCATTTTTAAGCCCTTTAGCTATTTTTGTTCAAAATTGTGTTCTTATTTTCGATTCGTGATAAAAATAAACAATACTATTTCTATCACTAATATATCGATAATTTAGAGTCCTATTAATACATAAGCATGAAATAAACCAATATCAATGCTATCCAGCTCTATCCAATAAGAATAGAACACAATATAAATCTGTGGGATTTTAATCAGTTATCTCAAATATCTACTCAAATAAATCTTATCAAATGGGAAAAAAATTTCATATGTATTTATTTTCTACCTCTACTAGGTAATATTTCTCAATATATAAAATCATAGGGATTTGTACTGAAATATAAATTCAGAGTTATAATTCCACTCACCTAAACCGTGAATTCTCAAGTGTCCAAATCAGTCCATTCCTATACCGTGTCGTAGATGATCTTACTACGAGTGCAACGGCGAAGACCACGTCTCATTTGGACCTCATACGCAAGAGATACGAATTAAATATGAAATATGATTAATTCATTTTCAGAAACAAACTCATGCAGTTTGTTCATGGCCTCTGTCCCTTTTCTCCACTTACCGTACCATCCACTGTTCCCATTCCATCCGCTATTCCATCTCCTTCCAACACCACTTCTTCAACAGTTCATCTAGGCTCTCCCCTATCCCTCTGTCCTCCCCTTCCTATCCCACCTCCGACCCCGCCAGACCCTTTTCCTCCCCTTCCTTCTTCCTCTAGTGCTCCTCTACCTTTGACCTTTTCCATCTCGTCTATTCATACCCCTCCTCGTCGGTCTACCCTCTATTCTTATAAACCAAGAAACACTGGGAGTTACGCCCCTATTCACTATGATATTAACTACACTGGCAAACCGATCGATCCACCCCCCAAGGTAGTGAGCGCAGGAGTTCACGCTTGGTTTGGATTCTTCCTCGATGGCACTGTAAACTTCATGGCGATTCAAACCCATATTGACAAAGTGTGGCATCTTAAAGTATCTTATGAAATGTCCTCTACTAAATTTTTTTTTACTTCAAATTCTCATGTTCCGATGATAAACTGGCTATTCAACAGACGATCCTATATTCATTAGAGGGCATATGTTCATCATTTCTGGCTGGAACCAAAGCTTTGGGTCTATGCAATCAATTGTGAGGACGGTGCCGGTATGGGTTCATTTGTATCGAATTCCACTCATGCATGGACTCTGCTTGGCATCAACTGATTGGCTTGCCATTTGGGGAAATTAATCCGCCTTGATGAAAATACAGAAAAAATAAAGAGATTCGAATACAATAAGTGTCTGATAGAGATGAAACCTGATAAAGAACTGCCACATTTTATTGCTATTGGGGATGATAAATGCCCCAATGTAATTGTTGAGTACTTATGGACTCCTTTGATATGCGCACATTGTAAAGTTTTAGGACATGCTTCTGAGCATTGTGAGGTAAATTGTCTTAATTCAGTCAATACGAAAGTGGATGATAGTATTATGTTAGAGAGAATAGAAAAGGAAGAGCATAAAAGGCAGAATGTTGAGAATAATAACAAAAATGAGGAGAATTCAAAAGGTAAATTCACTGCAGTCAAAGGGAAAAAGAAACAAATTAGAAGAATTTGGATGAAGTGAAATACTAGTATACAAAATAAGCTAGATGTGGTGGGGGACTTTCAAAATGTAGGAACAAGTAAAACATTAGATAGTATCAATCTAAAGGAGGCTGATTGGGAAAATTTCATCATAACAGGTGTGGAAGTCATTGACAATAAGATGGTGGACAGTGAGCAAGAGAATTTATTGACAAAAGATGATGACCCAGAGCAGATCAATGTTTGGGTGGAAAAGGACACCGAAAAAGCCCGAAGTAGTGAATTGTGTCAAAACACGAAGTTTTTCACCACAATGCAAATGAACAAAGTGATACTCTTGCTCAAAAGAATTCAAAGAATATAGTTAATAAGGAAGAAATTATTGAAGATACTTCTGTTTCTTTTAACCCAGAAAATATTCAAACGTCAAATCAATTTGCCCCACTGCTTTGCCAAGAAGAAATCACTGCAATCGACAAGGATGAAAATGAGTGTAACGAGGAAGGTGAAATAGCTCCTGAAAATCAAGTATCAAACATCACTGAGAATTCTTTGTGCACTGACATGCACAAAAACATGCGCACTCCATCTATCACTGATTAATTTCAATCCCCTCCTACTATCCATCTGAACACTGCAATTCACTTCAACAACCCTTCTTATCCCCAAACAAGTGCTATTCCTCCAGCTACATACTCCACTGTATCTCTCCCCTAAAAATCGTCCCTGCTTTGGCCAATCATTCGACCGCCTCCATTTACTCATCTCATAAAAGAAAAGGGGAACCAAAGAAAAAAAAAACAGTTACTTCTCCTGACTCTAATCTTAATGGTGGAACCGATTTCACAATTGATCAAATTAACTTTATATCATCACAACTTATTTCTCAATCACTTGGTGTTAAGATCGGGTCTTCCTCGTATCCTTCCCGATGATGCACAAATCAATAACATTGGGTTCTAGAATATAAGAGGAGCCAATTCAATAGCAAAGCAACATGAAGTCAAGAATTTAACAATGTCCAACAGCCTTCAAATTATCATTCTTGCTGAAACCAAACACAACCATGCCACTACTTTTATTGCTACCTCTTCAATAAATAATCAACGGGGCATTCTTCACAATTTTGACCATGCTCCTTTTATCAGACTTTAGATGCTTTGGAACCCTCTAACCTTTTCGATAGAACCTATCATTATTCAAAGACAATTTATTCACTCAAAAATTAAACATACCCCATCTGACCAATCTTTTTTCCTTACTTCTATCTATGCTGAAAACCATAAAAATACTAGACAGTTATTTCTTGACCAACTTCCTTCCCTTCACCCATCAAATGATCCATGGATTTGTGTTGGTGATTGGAACTGTATGCAATTCTCTCTTGACAAATGTGGTGGTGTCCCCCTTTCTTCTTAGCAATCCAGACCACTTAATAACTCTATCTCTTCATCCAACCTCTCTCCCATTCATTCTGATGGCCATAAATATACATGGAGCAACTATAGTAGATTAGGCTCCAGAACTTTCTGTAAACTTGACAAGGCCTACTCCAACTTAAACTCTTTAACCCAATAGCCAAATCTCTTGACCATGTCCTTCCACCCACACTCCCTAACCACTCCCCATCATTCTTGATTCGGGATATGAAGCTTTAAACAGAATATCCTATTTTTCATTTTTAATATTTGGACTTCTCATATTGAATTTTTAATTATCGTTAATGAAAGTTGGAAATGCAAAGTATTTGGTAATCCTATGTTTATTTTGCAGAAAAAACCAAGGGTTCTCAAAAGCAGACTTAAAGACTAGGCTTTCAGCACTTATGGCAAGGGATCAAAATTGTCTGATTCACTAAAAGAGAATAGTTATAATCTATTCAAACTTCTATTCACAGTAGATAGGTGGATATCCCCCTCTTAGCTGAAGAAGATTGAGTTCATGGTGAGCTTGTTAAAGCCTTAGTGGAAGATAACTTAATGCAGAAACGAAAAGCTAAATCTAATTGGCATCTCCATAGTGATAAAAATACAACATTCTTTCATAGTATTTTGAAAATAAAAAATGCCTCTGCTCAGATTACTACTATTCAAGATTAGACTGGAAATATTTGCACTTCCTCAAATACAGCTCAAAATGCTTTTCTCCAATATTACACCAATCTGCCGGCCCTTTATTCTACAAATGATCATCAACTGCATCATTATGCTAATACTAAGCTGCCTACTATATCTGACTCTGTTAGTCAATCCTTAAATTGATCTTGTTACTGAGGATGAAATAAAGAATTCTATATTTGGCATGAACTCTGACAGCTCCCTTAGTCCAGATGGATTCAATGTTTACTTTTACAAATCATGTTGGCATTTTATTGGTTTCGAAGTAATCAAGGCAGTTAAATTTCTTTTTCAAACACAATTTGATGCTTTCTGGTATTAATGCCACTAGAGTGGCCTTAATTCCTAAGACAACTCATCCTACTTTAGTTACACAATTTAGGCCTGTTAGTTGCTATAATGTAATATACAAATGCATTGCCAAAATTTCAGCTTCTAGGATGAAGCACGCACTATCTACTGTCGTTTCTCCAAACCAAAATGCCTTCTTTCCTGGAAGGATATCACAAACAACATTCTCCTTTCTTCTGAGCTGTTAAGGGGATACAGTAGGAAGTATATTTCACCGAGATGTGTGCTAAAATTAGATATTCAAAAGGCAATCGACATTGTTTACCGAGAGGTTATCATTTACATTCTTCTCTTCATGCATTTTCCTCATACATTCCTAGCATGGCTTTACACATGTCTCTCCACTATTCAATACTCCTTATGTCTCAATGGTTCAGTTGGATATTTTAAAAGTACATAAGGTCTGAGACAAGGGAATCCCCTCTCCCTCTACATCTTCATATGTGTCATGGAATTTCTTTTAGTTCACTTCAACCATGCCTTGGATAGCAAACTGATGGATTATCACCCTATGTGTAGGAGTCCCCAAATACCTACGCTTATGAATGTTGATGATTTAATTCTCTTCACCAAGCCCAACGTCAAATCTATATCCACTGTTTTAGCCGTGCTTCACTCTTTTACCTACCAGACTGGTTTAAGCATTAACTTATCAAAACCTAAAATATGCATTGCTGGAGTGACTAAAGATATCAAAGCTTCCTTAATTAATTTATCAATCTTGTCCCTATTTTCTGATGATGAAGTGTATTTGGGAGCTCCTCTAACTTCCTCTAGTGTCAAAACCATTCACTGCCTCCCTATGTATGAAAAATTTATCTCCAAACTAACTTCATGGCCCATTTCAAAGCTTTCCATTGTTGGGAGACTGGTTATTATCAAGTCTATTGCATCTACCATGTGCCTATATTACGCCAGACTCTTCAAACTGCCCAATAAACCGATTTCTATGATCAATTCTGCAATGAACCATTTCTATGGCATAGAAACCCTTTCTCCAAAAACTAATTCCAATTGCGTTCAAATCAGTCTGATGTCCTCTTGTTAATGGTCAGACCACTAAAATTTCCTATCATGACTGGAGTCATGCTTAAGAAATCTCTTAGTCAGCTCAAGAATCTGACTCAAGTGATCACTTTTAAGAATTGAGTGAAAAACCATTGCCTAACTGGTGCAAATCACCTAGAGACTCTATGCTCAAACTAGTAATTAGGATCTGGTATGTGATGGATCAATCTTTAGAAAATATTCCTTTCGACACATGAAATTTCTCCCATCACATATGGTTTGCTAACATAAGGACAAAAAATCCAATACGAATGACTCTAACCTACCGGTCTTTGCCCATTACTGGACAACTACCAACTAGATACCCAATCCAAGTAATCAGATATCGACTGTACTCAATCTAGTTGCTCGTGCATCAAGTTTGAATGGCATAATGCTTGGTCATTTTACCTTAATTCAACATTAAGGTTATTTATACAAGGTTTACCTTTACCGAAGAATTTACTTACTATAAAAGGTGTCAAGTTTATCCCATCTACCAAGTAAGTAGCTAAAAATAAAATATATCGCCCAACTATCAAAAGGAACAGAAATGAGTTCCCCAAAAACAGAGTATACCTCACTACATAAGCTCCTTTCGTTTTTCCTGAGCAGTGGGCTTGCTAGGACCCGACAATGCCCATAAGGCATAAGTTATCATCACTTACTTACCGATAAAAAATGTAGGTCTATCCTTCTTCAAGTGATCAAGCTAATCACAATTGAAGCACTTATTCACTTTAGCTGGATGATATCTCATGGCAAAATGCCCCCATATGCCATGAGAGTGACATACTAGGCCAGTTTCTTCTTCACATAAGCTCGATATTCCCTTGTATCTTGGTCTTTGCGCTACAGTTGGAGATTTGATTACTTTCCACTTCTTCTACCTCAAAGGTACCTCATAAGTGCTCTCAAGGAGAAGGACCATCCCAACTAGACATTCTAGAGTGGCCTCTAATAGGGATTGGACTAAGTGATGAATCCCCAAGCGATGCTATAAGACTTACGACAAACTCCTTTTTCCACACTAATAGAGTACCGACCATCTTAAGCCCTAAAAACAAAAGGTTGAATTGGTCAACATACTCCTTCACTGACAAGCTTCCCTGCTCCTAACGGATGAAACGCTCAAATCACTCCCATCTCAGTCTCAAAAATAAGCCCGAGCTCAAGGCAATTCTATGAATCATTCCAAGTCATAGCTTGCTTGTTAGCTCCCTCTATTATTATATCCCACCAAGCCAAAATCTCCCTCTCAAAATGCTAGAAGAGAATCCTTTATAAAAGAACATCCCGTGAATCATATGGCGAGAGCCGTATCATGAACACATGTCTTAGCCGGTGTCAGAGCATAGCTCAGAACTCAAAAATGGCTTTCTGCTAGGGCTAAAAGAATCTTGGCATAGCTTTTCAAAGTTAAAAGCTTATGGAGTAAGAAATACTAGTTCCCCGAGGGCTACACCACCTTCATCACATACCGTCAATATTGGGAAGTTCGCGGTGGCAGAACAAACCATGCGATAGTCAAATAGTCTCTGGAAAAATCAGGCATCCCATCTACCTATCCCTAGTCGCTCTTGTATTCCGTCTACTCATAATGATAGCCGAAACGAAAGTACCCAAGGAACTTACAGTAGAAATAAATCAAAGTCCAGAGGCAAATGATGTATGCAGTATTATATAGTATAATAATAAAAATCTCTCTCAACGCATCTCCGACTACCGTATTGATCAACTCAAACTGGTCTACTGGTCCGATTGTTGAGCCTAAGCTCTGATACCAACTATAACAACCGACCTTACGTAATATCCTGAAATTAGCACCGAGTAAAAATGTTTGACTTTCGAATACTAAAAACAGATTGTTAGGAAAGAAAATTTAAATCAAACATTATACTAAGACATATCAACAGAATCTTACAACAAAATGATAATATATTTTATACCAAATATATATGAATAACATAGTTATGATATATATACGAGACTGCACTAGTGAAAGTAACTAATAAGTAAACATCAATAAAGGGAGTCAGAATAAAACACCAATACAATAAGTCTCATATATAAATAACATCTATCATGTACTACTACAATATTAAGTATATATATGAAGTATCAACCTCGTCTCCATAGAATGCTCCAGCTATCCTAAAAGCATATCCCCAAAAGCACCTGACTCCTAGACTACTCAATGGAGTGCCCAAGAGTTTTCTTGATATAAGCGGACAAAGATAAAATGGGGATTAGACATAAAGCTTGGTGTGAGGGGAAATATCTCAAAATATTTTATATTAAAACTATCTATAATAAACAGAAACTACTAAGACACATCTAGTCCTCTCCACAATCGTGGTTCAGGGGTAATGGAAACTTTCTTTAATAAAACAAATTAAACCTACCCAAAAGATATGAAATCATACCATAATCTGCTCCTCTCCTGTAACTACTAAGTCAGCACAACAAATATAATGTGACTGAAACGTAACAACATACTATGATTAAAGTAACCCAATATTCAAAAGTATGGTTATCATAATATAAGTCTATTTACATAATAATAGTAAATGCAGCAACCATAACAACAACCACCTAATAACATGCACAGCATTACAATGGAAGATAACCAAGGAATAAAAAATAAGACCCATCATTATTGATAGGTAGATTCCATTGAGAACTTCTATCATGTTCCAATGATTCCACACGTGAGTTTAAGATAAATAGAGTTAGTATTGAATTATACCATAGACCCCGAGCTATGATGGGTCCCATGTAGATCTCACTATACTCCGATAACAAGCTTTAGTGAAATATAGTCTACTCTAAATACTTGAAACCTATTCCCACAATAGATAGAGTTAGTACTTGAATGTACCATAGATTCCAAGCCACATCCTGAATGATGGGTCCCGTATAGATCTCATTGTACCCTTATAATAAGCTTTGGTGATACATGGTGATACATGATCTACTCTAAATACTTGGGACCTTTGCAGACTACACCATACCTCTATAATGAGCTTTGGTTATATTTGATCCCATAATAGATGATTTTCATCATCCCCTTTAGGACATCAAGGATTTCTCGAATAACTTGTATCTGCTTCTTGCAAAAAGAGGACAATGGTCGTGCCTTGTATGATATGCAATCGGGGTAACAAAGGAACATCGACGCCTTATAAATATATCCATACATCAAATATAACCTTGCGTAATCAAATATGTTTATCCTAAGGTCAAAGCCAAGAGGCATAGAATAACTCTGCTTAACTATACCGTGATGTCTCGGAAATTTGGGCAATATTTATTTGATAATTTCTATTAATAATTATTTTAAAATGTGTAATATTGATTTAATAATCTAATTATCTTTTTAAAATTAATAATTATTTAATTTGACAAATGTTATCTTTTCAAAATTTAAAATGATAATAATTTAATTTGGAAATTTTCTTCTTTTCAAAATTAATAATATATTTAATTGATAAAATTTATCTTTTTAAGCTAAAATATATTCTATTTATAATGTATATGTGTGTTTACATTATGAAAAGGAAGTTTGTTTCCAATTTAAATTTAATAAAAATATTTTTAAATTTATAATATATATATATATACATATATGTATGTGTGTGTGTATGTTGTGAATTGGAAGATTTGATTGAATTTAATATAGAAACTTTTCAAAAGCTTATTTAAAAATCTATCTTATTTTCAAAAAGTAATTAAAGTAAATATTTATTTTGTTTAAAAATATAATAGCTTTAAATAGTATATTATAATGAAAGTTTAATTTGTTTTCTTTAAAAATGGGTTCTTGAAATAAAATTAGTTCACATATATTAAAGTACAATGTTTTTAGTTTGAAACTTTAAAATAAGATTTAATTTAATATCCTTTTTCTTTTTAAATTTTCTTTCTTGAACATTTAGCTTTTGAAAATATATTTTTAAAAATATACAAATAAACATAAAAGAATGTAATTAAGTTAAAAATTAATTATCAAATGCAATTATATAAGGGTAATTCATATATATAAATATTAAAAGCTAATTGAAATAAACAATTATAACCATATTACATGTTAATATAAGAATATAAAAAACTTTAAGTGAGGAGATAAACACAAAATTTCTTGTTTCTACATTTGTAAAACAATTAAACCTTGCAAACTACACTTGTAAACATTTTAGCAACTTAAGTTTACAAGTGGCATTGTCTTATATTTATTATGAAAACATTGTAAATAGATAAGAGAAAAACTTGTCAAATCATTTTATGTTAAAACATTTCCTTTCTTCTCTTCTAAAAAATGAAACCAGATTTAAAAAAAAAGGTTCAAAACCAAAACAAATCTGCAAATATCTGTTACAAAATCTGCAAACAGTTTTCAAATCTGTGATAAAAGAGAAGATCAACCCAAATTCAAATCAAAAGAAAAATGGACGTTTTCTTCAATTGCAAACCGTAAATCAACTACTGCACAACCTTTCTGGATCTACAATAAATCCAACTAGCAGGAGTTTCAAAGTTCAACAAAAAAATTCAACTTTATAGCAAACTCAACAATAATCAATTGCGAACAAATTCAAAACGGCAAGATGCAAATAAAATTTAACTGTTCCTGGAAACAAGAATGCAACAGAATAATGTTCTTTGCTTCTTCATGTTGGTGAGTAAACTTTTATTTAAAAGCAGTTTTTCGATTTTGCATGTGATGATCTTATGTGATAAAGTTGTGATATGGTTTGCATGCATTATTTTATCTAAATATATGTATGAAAATGCTTGATTACATGTGTGAATATCTGTAAATAGTTACACTTGTGCTCTGTTATTAGTAACAGGCTAACTTCAATCACAAAATAATTCCTATCTCCCTGCAAAATCAAAATTAGACTTTGATTATAGAAAAGAAAATGTAAATAAAAATGTGTTCTTGTTTTTAAAAATAAAATTTAAGTAATTATATTTGATAAATATACTGTAAGTTTAAAATTAAAGTGGAAATCAGAAATTCGGTAAAATTCAAATATGATGGTTTTCGAATTCACTTATATGGTCTGATTTGTCTTTGAAAATTAGGAATTTTAAAAGTTAAATTGTGATTTTTAGTTTAGAATTTGAGGATTTGTTTGGTGATGAACGTTTTTGGGGTTTTGGTCTTTTGCCGTTGAACGGCGACGACTGGATGTTCGAGCTTTGGCACGGAGGAGGCTGGGGTATGGAGGATCACTGGAAAAATATTGTTGGATTTTTCTTTTGGCTGTGATGATCGGAATTTGTCGTAGTAGGGTTTTGAGGTAAGTTTTGGTGATCAGAATTTACGATGGTGGCATGGCGATTGTAGTGCATCGAGTCGAATCGCTTATGGAGGGAAACATGGCTGTAGTCGAGACGTCGCTCTGGGTAGGTCGGCGTGGGTACAGGTGGTCGTTGGCGATGGCTTGGAGTGGTTTCTCCGGTGGGTCGCGTTCCAGTCTTGGTCGTTGCAGATCGTTTTCGTCTCTCTGGAGCTTTGGCGATTCTGGATGGTGGGGGTGGAAGCTGAGATCTCTATTGACTCGCGAGCGTGGTCGGTAAGGTGGGGATGTCAGTCTGATCGCCATGCACATGCACGGTGCACATTCATCTCTGAGTGGTTCGAAAGTTTGGGAATGAAGCAGAGGGGATGAACTTGCGTTCGATCTCGAGTTGGGTTCGTTTGTGACTCGAAGTGGTTGTGTAGCGAGTGAGTCAGGTAGCTCGAAATTTTATGAGGATGGGCTAGGATCGTTTAGTTGTTCCAGGTTTAAATTTTGAAGTAAAACTGGTTCAGGTTTTTGAAATTTAAATGAACAGTTTCCAGATTTATAATAAGCAAGAAAAATCAAAGTTTTAAAAAAAAATGTTTGAACTTAGAAAATAATGTTTTAAACAAATTCAAGTTATAAAAGTAAGGATTTTTTTTAAAGTTGTAAATCTTGTTTTTAAAATAGTTTTGATTTATATAAATATTACATTAGAGTAATTTTGTAATTAGTTTATAAATGTTTAAAACTTAAATATAATTGTTGAAATATAATTAAGTTTTAAGTAAAAAGGTATTCAACTTTAATAAGTTACAAGATGATGATTTTAAATAAATCAAATTCAAACTTTAAGTTTAATTTAATTTATTTTAAAATGGAAGTTAAGGGTTAGTTGTAATAAATGATTTATCCTAATTTAATCATGTTTTGTTAACTAAAATAATTAAAGTATAATTACTTAATTAACAGATAAGAAAATATGGGTAATTAAATTAAGATAAATTAATCTGTGAAATTAAGTAAGTGTAATTAATTTAATTAAGGATTGATTAGTCAAGGTGAATCAATTAAGAAATAATTATGTAATAAGTAACTAAGAGGTTAATTACTTAATGTTTAGAACATTATTAAAGATAATTACCTAATGAAGTAATTTAAAGTAATGTCATGAAGTAGATTATTAAAGATAATTAAATTAAAGATTATTAAAGATAATTACTTAATGTTAAGTTTTCATTTATGCATGTAGTCTGCATTGCCATGTAGTCTGTGCCTTTGTGCCATGCCACTAGCCTGAACACTTGAACTGTTTGGCTGGACCAATATATATTTATATATTTGTACATGTGTGCAAACATATATATATATATGTATGTGGTAATGTTGATGTATATGCATGCTTCAGTTTTTTTGTTCTTTGGTGTTGAGGTGTAATGACCCGTAAATTTTGATAATTAAATTTGTTAGCTTAATAGGGTTTTGGTAATTAAATATTGAAAGAAATAGAAATTGAATTGGAATCAATTGCAATATATCTAAATAAAATATTACGTTAATGTTAATTAAGGTAATATTTGTAAATAATGTTAATGTTATTCATAATAGGGCAATTTGTTGAATTAAAGGAATGGAAATAAAGATTTGTTAATTTAAAACTTAATAAATGGATAAATTGTAATTAAATGGAATTTAAATTTAATTATTACGTTAATAGGAATTTAGATAAAATCTGAGAATAGTAATGTAATGGAACATGAACCAATTGTAAATTTCATCCATTTGATAATAATTTATTGAATACAGAATTTAAAATCAAATAAATGATTTATTGGAATTTCAATTGATAATTTATGAATCTATAAAAACTGAAATTTAATTACGGTAATGGGTAAATCAATTAACCTTGAATTGATATCTAAGTTTGTTTAAATTATGGTAATCGTTTAAGAAATCAAAAATGATGAAATCGGTAAATTTTTAAATTTGAATTGAAAAAGCGATTTAATTTAATTTAATATTAATTTAATAAATTAACTTAAAAATAGCCATTCTGGCCACTGAATCAAATTTCGACGAAATCAGTTTCATCGGATTCGTATATTGTAGGATTTCAAGTTTCGTAGCGATCGGACATGTCGTTTTATCGTGCGGGCTCGAAACGCCTAGAAATCAAATCAATTGAAATCAATTTAAAATAACTTGATTTTAACATAACTTTTTCATACGATGGAATTTGGACTTGGAACCTATTCCATTGCGTTTAAAATATTTGAAAATATCTATTTTGATATATGGGATGACCCAATTTCGTTCCGGAGTCGAAACGGGCTTTCCGGGTCGTTATCGTTCATTTTTCCAAACCAATCAAGCCCATCTATTCTATTTTGTTCAGCCTATATATATCCAGTTATAAACATTAGCAGCCTTCCTATTTTTCATTTTTGTACGTACATAAACTTCTATTGCTCCTCTTCCTCAATGGATGAAAACCTTAAATATCCCAATTAAATTCCAATTCAAAATACAACTTCAGAAATCAATCTTCTCAAACAATAATAAATTTTATATCGATCTGAAGCTCGCGACGAGCGCGTCTTAGATCTGTAATTCATTTTCTAGATTGAATCTCTGTCTGGCTAGAAATTGGAGAGCAATCCTCGACCGTTCGTTTGTCGCTTTGCGATCTGTAGCCGATCGTCGATTTGAGGGTAGGGTTGTGGGGAGAGGACGAGAGGGAGTTGTTGAATATGCGCTTATATGATTTTTGTTTGATGATAATAAACATATACACATTCGTTTAAATGTACTTCTTAATGTACTATTTTATTTTTCATAGATTAAATAAATATTTGCTGAATAAATTAAATAACACTGAATTTGAATTCAAACAAATATTTTATTCAAATAAATATTTATTACAATTTTTGATAGTACAACTTCAAGCTCTCACTATAAATATACATTTTCTATTACAATACATTTCTGATTACATTACAATTCATTTTTACACTTTCACCTCACTACATATCACTCACACTCGTATTTTATCTTCAACTTCATTCCAGTTTGAATCCAGCATCTGAGCAATCTGCAAAAATATTTACTAACGCGGTAAAATTGAAAAAAAAATATTTTTGCAATATAAAATAACATATGGATTTTGAAAAAATAAAAATATTTGCCTCAGTTATTTGGGTTGTTCGTCATGATTTATATTTGAATTCATCACACACGAACAATGTGACATGCACAGTGTATCACTGTACATGCCACAAGGCCGTGCACACCGATACACACTTGATAATGCTACAGGGACAGGTGAGCACAAGGTCAAACCCAAATAAAAAGACGGGTTCAACTCAGGTGCAATATAAATAGAATCTCGACTTCAGCACAAGGTCAAACCCGAGTTTTTGAAACTGGATTCAACGCAAGTAAAATTTCAAAAATCAACATGAAATACATGAAGACAAAGTAGACCAGAAGTACAAACTAAAGATCACAAGTGTGCAACAACTCAACAATTTCAAGTGACAACCAGAATGAAGACCAAAAACATGGACTGCAACAAACATCAGCAGATCAAACATAATGGGTGCAGATAACACAGTAGCAAGCTACAAGTGATGCAGAATCAAGGTAAACTGGCAACAAACATGAAGTGAATCAAGTCAGTAGCAACCTTCAAACACCCACATATATGAAGCATACAAGTACAGGCCACAACATGTCAATGCAAGCACAGCCTCAAACATGAAACAAGACTAAAACCAGGCAACATGAATGAGAAGACTAATATGCAGTGTACTGTAATACAACAGTGAGCACATTCATATGTACAAATGCAAAGAACAGTGGTGATGCAGTGCAACATCTACGACAGCAAGTACATGAATGCAAACTATAGGAATGAATATCAAGCGATACAACTACATATGATTCAAGACCAGAAAACAGCATTAAGAAACCAAAACCAGAAATGTACAGCAAGCCAACACATGAAACACAATCAACTACAAGCCCAAGTGAAACCAGGCAACGACTTCAAGCATGATTCAGCTGCATGTACAACGGGTATGGTGACACAAATGATACAAGACAAGATGCAGTGAAGCATGTACATAGGCCGCCAGTGAAACAACTCATATACAAGAACCAGTGAATGGCAAATACTGCACAATGAACTAGTAGAGCAAATCTAAACAACTCAAGTGAATATGTATGGTGATGCAACTTCAAGCTAAAGTGATAGTGAATATATACAAGTGCAGTGTTCAAGCATAAACAAGTGTCCAGGTCAGACCAAAATGCAAATAGCAGAGGGATGAACACAGATATGGCCAGTGACGAAGATGACCAAAAATTCATGTAATTCATGAAACCAGTCAATGCCGAAGTACTGCAGATATATGGTGATACATAACCAAGAATGTAACCAGTATGCATACACATATATGAGGGTCACAAAATCAAAGCCGTGTCTTTATCAAGTCAACACGAAAATGAATTCAAAACCGTGTCAACCAAGAAACGTGAAACCATGAGAATAAAATCAACAAAAATATGATCGGAGCTGAAGCCGTGGAAATCAACAAGCCGTGGATATGTTGAACAAGTCAAAATGACCAAGGAGTTGAAATCAATGCCGTAGGATTAAAGTAACAAAACATATACGTTTTTGAACAAGTCGAAATCATCTCAATCATCAATACAAAATCAAGCGGCCAGAGAAATCAGTTGACAAATTCAAATAGAGAATATACGACGCAAATCTAGGGTTACAAACCCTATATAAATTGATATCATCATCGGCAATTTTTCGTATCGAGTTTAAGCAAGCATAAAACCAGCAAAACAAAAGCATAAAATTACATACCGAAGCAAGGGACGAACTCGATCAACGAAGCAGCCGAAGTGAGCAACAAGGAGTACGATCGGTCAAGGATAAACGCGAATAATCACCGAATCGATCAACATAAAGTCGGCTCTTCGAATAACCCTAGTTTGGATCGAAGAAAATGAAGCCCTAATTTGCACAGACAAGAACAAGCCGCCATTATCTCAAAGAGGAACGAGCCGATAGAAGATAAAAGAAAAGAAAGCGTGGGCCGGCCTTTTGTTTTAGATTGGGGGTTTTAAAAATTATAATAAGGGTTTTAAATTTTTAAATAGGGTTGTTTTTCTTTAAATTGTTTTTAATTGTATTTTCTTTTTAAACCGTTTTAATTTTCTAGTCGTGTGACTAGGGGACAAACTACGTGTTGTAGTTTGAGAATTCGCAACTCGGTGGTTGAGTTGTGGCAAGATTTTGAGCGTAGAGTTAGGTTAGTCAATAGCGGGTATAGCGAGTTTACGTGTGTAAGCGAGGGACTATCTAATTTCTAGTAGAAACCTTGGGGGCAGCACGTAGGCAGGGTTTTGCCGAAGCTAGGTAAATTCTGTGTTGTTTTGTTTTTTCTGTTATTTATATTCTGCGATATCTGTGCTGCTATTCTGTGATCTGTGTTAAAATTATTTTATAAGCTTCCGCGATTAATTTTTATAATTTATACCATCACCCTATTCACCCCCCCTCTACGGTGAAATCGATCCTACAAGTGGTATCAGAGCAGGTTCAAAAGCCGTTTTTGTTTTAAAAATTTGATTTTACAAAACCAATTTTTGTTTTAAAAATTCGTGTTTCAAAAATCAATTTTTCTTGTTTTAAAAATTCGTGTTTCAAAAATCGGTTTTTGTTTTAAAAATTTGAATTTTTAAAATGGCTTCTTTTAATAATAATTTTGAGGGTCGTTCCAATATTATTCCTTCTATTTTCGATGGAACAGATTTTTTAATTGGAAATTGGAAATGGAATTTTATTTAAAATCTGTTAATATTAAATGTTGGGATATTATTGAAAATGGGTGTGATATAACAGATAAGAAAATTATCTCGATTAATGCTATGGCTATGCATTTATTATATTCTCATATTAATCAAGATAATTTTAATTTCATCTCTCATTGTGAAAATGCACAGGAAATCTGGAATACTTTAAATGCAATATATGGTGCAAAAGTCAACAGCAATGAGAAATCCTCCACAACCAACTCAGTTAAAGAAATGTTCTTAACAGGATTGGTAAATAGCAGTTGTGATGAGGATGATGATGATGGAGTAGCCGAGCTGGCATTAATAATGAAGAAATTCAAAAGGTGGAACCGCAAATACGGAAATCCAGCTCTAAATCAAAAATTAAAAAGCAGAATAATCAAAGCACTGGATAACTCGAAAGAACACGAGGTCATTTGCAACAAACCCGGTGATATCAAGCCCAATTATCCTCGTTTTCAACTCGACAAAGAAAAGGAATCAAAAAGAAGATGTTTTACAGCCACGTGGAATAAAAGCGATAGCAGTAAGAGTGAGAAAGCAGATATGTGCCTTCATGGGAATATAACCGATAGCGACGATGACGAGCCAAGCGAGGTATCAAAACTTACTCACTCTGAATTACTTATTTATTTCCACGAAGTAAATGGCTGTTTTGAACGACTTAGGAAAAAATACGCCAAACTTGAATCTCAAAAGGATACTTTGATAGAATGCAATGAACAACTTGATCAATTAGTTAAGAACTATCAACGTAGAATCCCTAAGTGTGATAAGTGTCCAACATTCGAAGAGGAAATTAAAAAATCAGAAATCAATATAAAATCACTTGAAAATGAAATTCTAATTTTAAAGGAGAATGAAAATACTAGGAGAGAGAATTCTATTAAAAAGTGCACACAATTGTTAAACGAAAATGAATCTCTCAAATCACAAGTCCAACAACTGTCTACTACTTTAGATAAATTTTCCAAAAGTGAAAAATCGTTGAATATGCTATTAGGAAAGCAAACGGTTAATTTGGTTACACAAGGACTTGGATATAATAGTTCGAAAATTGTTGAAAGCAATATTAATCAAGTTAATTCTATGTGCACAATTTGTAGAAAATATGGACACAATCACAATAATTGTTGGTATAGACCCAAACATGTGAAAACTATACCGATTTGGGTTCCAAAAGGCACAAATATAAAAAATCTCAAAGTTAAACAAATTTGGGTGCCGAAGGGAACAATTATAAGTAGTTTTGGGTCTCCACAAAATTGTTTCTCAAAATTTTCTTCCACTAACAACCATGGACCTATAAAAACAAATAGGTCACATGAATCTTTTCCCGTGTAGGTGTGGTGGCAGGCTAAGGAAACAACAGTGTTTTCTGGAGTTTGGCTGTTCCAGAAACACAACGGGCGACAAAGCAAAGTTCCTTAGCCTAGTTTAATGGTGACAGAATCACAACGGACAACAACGAAAAATATCATAAAGGTAAAAACAGGTAAAGTTGTATTTATTTAAACGATATATTAATTGTGATAATCCGCACCATATTCTGAATTAAAATCAGCCAATATTGAGATATTGAAAAGATGATGATTTTGAGTCTGACTTTTTCAGAATATTGTTCAATCATTTTTAAATAGAATAACTTGGAGTAATTATGATGGTTGACTGATTCTGACTTATTCAACATAGTTGGCCAAATTATATTCTTATGCCAAAACACCATAAAATTCTCTAGATTCTTTGAATTACTTCATATATATTAGTTTGGATTAATAATAGTGTTTTTGTTGGATGATACAATTGCTTATAATACGGCTAGCTCTATATTCATGGTTTCTGATTATTTACATGGCTTCATTTCAAATTCAAAAGAATGTCGTTTAAATTGCTGTTAAAATCGAGTTTGAAATTTTTGGTGCACACTTCATGGATTGGTCAATAAATTTCAACGAGTGATAATTGAGTGAAAATAAAATTCAGATGCAGATTACACTGGTAATCTAGTTGATAGAAAAATTACTAGTGGAACATGATTTTTGTTGAAACATTTAGTAACTGCATCATTCTTTCAAAGGAAATATTTGCATATATTTTCAATTTAAATAATTTTTCAAATACCAGAAAATTTTCTTGTAAATCCCCCTCGAGAAAATCATGTTTGACCATATTTACAGATTAGTCATTTTTGAAAAATTGATTCCATAATTTTTGAATTTGATTTTAAATGACTATTTTGACTAATCTGACTCCCTTTGATTATCGAAAAGATGAATAGTGATTGAAAAAGTGATGAGTGTTGATATTTATCATATATTATACCTCGAGAAAGTATAATTAAAAATTTCTTTAGAAATTTAAACAAGAGTTATAAAACTTTTTGTTGGTAAAAATTCCATGACCATCTCTATTTCTATCATACTTCTAACAACCATCACTCATCAGAATTCTATATAGTTTGTCAATATGTGGTACATTAAACAGGAATCGTTCGTTTTTCATTTTCACATTTAAAAAAATAATATATATATATATATATATATATAATAAATAAATACCAAAGTATTCACTCTCATTTAAAAGTCCTCACGGTTATGCATGGGTGAATTACTTGGAATTTGTTATGTGCTTCCATGCTCATTTAAAAGTCCTCACGGTTATGCATGTATGGAACGCATATCAAAAGTTGATTTTAAACAATAAACAAGTTGATTCTAATCCCATTTAAAAGTCCTCACGGTTATGCGTGGTTAGAAGATACTTGAATTCAATTTTTTTTTTAAATAAATTTGGAATACTACTAATCTCATTTAAAAGTCCTAACGGTTATGCATGGTTAGTACATATTCAAATTCCTGATTTGAATATACCACAAATAGACATAACTATATGGTTTTATATGATGACATCATTTCCATCATTCTAAAAGTGGAATATGCGCCTAATAAAATATTTATGATTTTTGTTTGATTTTTATTGAAATTTAATATTTATATTCAATTGAGTTTTAATGTTGGATTAATATCGATCACTTTATCTCTATTTTCTCTAACACTATTATTCTTTTGCTGATAACAAAAGGGGGAGAGAAAAGTTAAGATTTTGTCAAATAAAATCAAGCAAAGGTCAAATAATTTTCCATTTGCATCTAGGCTCATTTGCATATTTTTATTTGTATGCATATATGTAGGGGGAGTATTGTGTAGAGAGGAAGCATTTAAATAGGGGGAGCAATTAGAGCATATCAATGATCAAATACATTTAATATACTCAAAATCTAAAATATATGTTTGTTATCATCAAAAGGGGGAGATTGTTGAATATGCGCTTATATGATTTTTGTTTGATGATAATAAACATATATACATTCGTTTAAATGTATTTGTTAATGTACTATTTTATTTTTCATAGATTAAATAAATATTTGCTGAATAAAATAAATAACACTGAATTTGAATTCAAACAAATATTTTATTCAAATAAATATTTATTACAATTTTTGATAGTACAACTTCAAGCTCTCACTATAAATATACATTTTCTATTACAATACATTTCTGATTACATTACAATTCATTTTTACATTTTCACCTCACTACATATCACTCACACTCGTATTTTATCTTCAACTTCATTTCAGTTTGAATCCAGCATCTGAGCAATCTGCAAAAATATTTACTAACGCAGTAAAATTGAAAATAAAATATTTTTGCAATATAAAATAACATATGGATTTTGAAAAAAAAAGTTATTTGCCTCAGTTATTTGGGTTGTTCGTCATAATTTATATTTGAATTCATCACACACGAACAATGTGACATGCACAGTGTATCACTGTACATGCCACAAGGCCATGCAACCGATATACACTTGATAATGCTACAGGGACAGGTGAGCACAAGGTCAAACCCAAATAAAAAGATGGGTTCAACTCTGGTGCAATATAAATAGAATCTCGACTTCAGCACAAGGTCAAACCCGAGTTTTTGAAACTGGATTCAACGCAAGTAAAATTTCAAAAATCAACATGAAATACATGAAGACAAAGTAGACCAGAAGTACAAACTAAAGATCACAAGTGTGCAACAACTCAACAATTTCAAGTGACAACCAGAATGAAGACCAAAAACATGGACTGCAACAAACATCAGCAGATCAAACATAATGGGTGCAGATAACACAGTAGCAAGCTACAAGTGATGTAGAATCAAGGTAAACTGGCAACAAACATGAAGTGAATCAAGTCAGTAGCAACCTTCAAACACCCACATATATGAAGCATACAAGTACAGACCACAACATGTCAATGCAAGCACAGCCTCAAACATGAAACAAGACTAAAACCAGGCAACATGAATGAGAAGACTAATATGTAGTGTACTGTAATACAACAGTGAGCACATTCATATGTACAAATGCAAAGAACAGTGGTGATGAAGTGCAACATCTACGATAGCAAGTACATGAATGCAAACTACAGGAATGAATATCAAGCGATACAACTACATATGATGCAAGACCAGAAAACTGCATCAAGAAACCAATACCAGAAATGTACAGCAAACCAACACATGAAACACAATCAACTACAAGCCCAAGCAAAACCAGGCAACGACTTCAAGCATGATTCAGCTGCATGTACAACAGGTATGGTGACACAAGTGATACAAGACAAGATGCAGTGAAGCATGTACATAGGCCACCAGTGAAACAACTCATATACAAGAACCAGTGAATGGCAAATACTGCACAATGAACTAGTAGAGCAAATCTAAACAACTCAAGTGAATATGTATGGTGATGCAACTCCAAGCTAAAGTGATAGTGAATATATACAAGTGCAGTGTTCAAGCACAAACAAGTGTGCAGGTCAGACCAAAATTTAAATAGCAAAGGGATGAACACAGATATGGCCAGAGACGAAGATGACCAAAAATTCATGTCATTCATGAAACTAGTCAATGCCGAAGTACTGCAGATATATGGTGATACATAACCAAGAATGTAACCAGTATGCATACACATATATGAGGGTCACAAAATCAAAGCCGTGTCTTTATCAAGTCAACACGAAAATGAATTCAAAACCGTGTCAACAAAGAAACGTGAAACCATGAGAAAAAAATCAACAAAAATATGATCGGAGCTGAAGCCGTGGAAACCAACAAGCCGTGGATATGTTGAACAAGTCAAAATGACCAAGGAGTTGAAATCAATGCCGTGGGATTAAAGTAACAAAAAATATACGTTTTTGAACAAGTCGAAATCATCTCAATCATCAATACAAAATCAAGCGGCCAGAGAAATCAGTTGACAAATTCAAATAGAGAATATACGACGCAAATCTAGGGTTACAAACCCTATATAAATTGATATCATCATCGGCAATTTTTTGTATCGAGTTTAAGCAGGCATAAAACCAGCAAAACAAAAGCATAAAATTACATACCGAAGCAAGGGACGAACTCGATCAACGAAGCAGCCGAAGTGAGCAACAAGGAGTATGATCGATCAAGGATAAACGCGAATAATCACCGAATCGATCAACATAAAGTCGGCTCTTCGAATAACCCTAGTTTGGATCGAAGAAAATGAAGCCCTAATTTGCACAGACAAGAACAAGCCGCCATTATCTCAAAGAGGAACGAGCCGATAGAAGATAAAAGAAAAGAAAGCGTGGGCCGGCCTTTTGTTTTAGATTGGGGGTTTTAAAAATTATAATAAGGGTTTTAAATTTTTAAATAGGGTTATTTTGCTTTAAATTGTTTTTAATTGTATTTTCTTTTTAAACCGTTTTAAATTTCTAGTCGTGTGACTAGGGGACAAACTACGTGTCGTAGTTTGAGAATTCGCAACTCGGTGGTTGAGTTGTGGCAAGGTTTTGAGCGTACAGTTAGGTTAGTCAATAGCGGGTATAGCGAGTTTACGTGTGTAAGCGAGGGACTATCTAATTTCTAGTAGAAACCTTGGGGGCAGCACGTAGGCAGGGTTTTGCCGAAGCTGGGTAAATTCTATGTTGTTCTGTTTTTTCTGTTATTTATATTCTGCGATATCTGTGCTGCTATTCTGTGATCTGTGTTAAAATTATTTTATATGCTTCCGCGATTAATTTTTATAATTTATACCATCACCCTATTCACCCCCCTCTAGGATGAAATCGATCCTACAGGAGTTCATCGGCATAGTTTGTTCGTCGATTTGACGGTCAGATCGAAGCAAAAAAATTCGATTAGGGTTCCATGTGGCCGGCGGCGGCTCGAGTTTGGGGCTCGATCGAAACTGCTAGGCGACCTCGGGGTGGTGGGAAAGGGAGGCGCTGGTGGAGGCGAGCTGTAGGGTGGTGGATGGCGCGGCCGCGATGGCCTTGGGCGGGGGCGTTCGCGATGCAGGGTCGGTGGCGTGCGTGTTGAAGGGTTTGTGCGATAGCAGCTTGATGAGGGAGAGGGTGAGTGGCCGGGGGTGAGTGGGCTTTGCAATATTATTATTATTTTTCTTCAATTTTTATTTTATTTTCGATCTTCTAATTTCTATAACTTTTACGTATGAGGTCAAAATTGTACATGGTTTTCTCTACTAGGATCGTATTGGAATTCCGGACATTTTGACGTAGATTTGGACAAATTCCGAGACTGTTTGAACTTTGGGTTTAAATTGGATTTAAATTCAATTTAAATTCAAAAGGTGAGTGTTGTTAAATTGATTTATGATGTGATTAGAAATTTATTTATGACTGTTTGGAATATTTAGAATCATCATCTCACTTTATTTGAATCTATTTGGAAAAAATAGTTATTTAATTCATTATTGAATATAAGCTGCCAGTAAATACCTGTTATCTATTATCTGTTCTATATTGATGTATTGATTGAATTGGATGATGATTGTGATAAATGTTTGATGATTGATATTGGATGAATGGATGTTGTAATTTATATTGTTATAAACGACAAGCTGCTATGGATTTTATTTCATTCGGGATTGCGGTTTGAAATGATATATAACCGTATTGATACTTTAAATTACAGATTGAAATGATAAATATCCGTATCACTTGACCATAAGATAGAAATTAATATACAGACACCATGGTCTATATATAAAAATATTTTGAAATGATTTCTATGGTTTTGTAAAATAAATATATGGTTTTAGATAAATATTGATTTTAGAAATTATATAAATGTTATTTTATCCTTGATTATAAGTTATGTATAATTTGTTTTAATATAGAATAAGCTTAATAATAAGTTTGATTTTTATTGAAGATAATACGGTTAAGTATTTAAATTATACTTTAATATAGAGTTCAAAATGATTTAAATAAATTAAGGTTGGAAGATAAATTTGAAATTTATTTGAAATTGGATTTATTTAAGAATTAAACTCAAATAAGTTTGATGTGAAATTTATTAAATTTAAATTTTGAAGGTATGATTTTTATAACTCGATTTTGGTTTAAGGTGGATTTAATGAATATTCCAAGTATAAATAAATTAAGGGAAATATTTAGTTATTTGTTATTTGGGGTTTATTTAAGTGATAATGGATTTATTAAGTAAAATATTGCAAAACCAAATAATAGAATATTGAACTTGATATATATATATATATATATATATATATGTATGTATGTATGTATATATATTTGAAACTACAAAACTTAGTTTTGAAATTGTTGAATACTTAAGGTTTGAAATATATTGAATTTGAAATGGTTTATTCTATGGATCAAATCTGTTTTGAAATTGATATAATTTGGAATAGTTTATTTAGAAACTTAATTAAATTTAAATTTACGATTTGGGATTTGGTTAAGTATAAAATGTAGAAAATTCGAATTGCTTTGGAATTGATTTGTGAAATTGAAGAAGCTATTTCATTATATAACGTATTTTAATATTTAAACCATTAAGTAGTGGAAGTTATGTTTCAAAGTTATAAGGTTCAAAGTATTATGATTTGAAAGTGCTATATTTCGAGTGTTTTGATTTCGAAGTGTTATAACGTTGAAAGTGCTATGATTTGGAAAGGATATATATTTGAAATAAAATGATATTATATTGATTTGGGTTTCAATAAAATGATATCATATTGGTTTGGTTTTTGAAATGGAAATAATATCGTACTTATATGGTTTTGAAATGAATATTATATTCTAGTTTCGAAGTATAAATTACTTTGAAATGACCGCGGTGTTATAATAACGTTTGGTTGTTGAAGAGACCGGGATGGAAGTTGTCATACTCTCTGCCAACTCCAAAAACCACTTTAACAACCGTTCATGCGGTGGAGATTCCAGAATGAAGTAGGATGGTTGCGGCGTTTCCTTTGAGGTAAATACGTGGACCCGACTCCCGTGAGTTGGCATAAGGTGGCTAAAATAGGAGCAATTAACGGGCTAAGAAGGTAGCTCCTTTTATCGAACACACTCCTTCGATACCATTCTATTACTTTGTGATTGATTTGGGCCCTTTTGCTTTTGGAGGCGTGGCTCGAGGTGGGCAGTAGTTGCTATGTGTTACCACTGGTCCGGAAGCGTAATTGGTATATCTACCCTGGCATTTCCTAGTTGTGCCATGTCACCTACCCTAGCGAGCCTTGTACGAGTTTGGTTTTCTCCCGTAGCCCGTGTGGTATCCTCTTGTGGCTTCCCGATCAGGAGAGACTATGATACTGGGTGGACTACTAGGACTATTATGTGTTAAGGGGAATATTGGGTCACTCCTTAACGCTATTTAGTAGTAAGTTTATTTTATAGACATTATTATAATAGCAAAATATTACTACATAGTAAATAGTTTAACGGATCCTTAGGAGATGTGAATCCCGAGCATCTCTTAAGTTACTGCACTCAGTTAGACAATGGATAGGAGATGTCAAATCCCGTAAACATCTCTGACGCCGTTCCACTCATATTGTTTACCGTTGATTTAACTTACATAAGATCTTTTAGTTCTGACTCGAGTGTTTTGTCTTTTCAATTCGCTTGGGTCAGTCTGAGCATTTTTGGATTCGAAGACTTTATTTCTAAAGGACGAAGACGAAGATTGTATTATTATTATCTATTATATTATTCACTGCATTATGTACTCCGCTGCATTTTATTATTCTCTGATATGTGTAATTCTGATATGTATTGTGTAAGTATAATCAAATGTTTTGTAGACAGCTTCATGAACTGATATTCGATTATTATATTTTGTCATTCCGTTGTAAGATTTTGTTTTTTTTCTTTCTCTGCTTTTCTTATTCACCCCAATAACAATCCGCCCTTTTATATAGTTTAAGTTTGACATGTGTGGTTTGTCGTCGATTTAAAGCGTACAAAAAGGGCGGTCCGCTTCATCTGGTATCAGAGCTTTGGTTTGGCGATAAACCTTAGCTTTGTGGGGTCTGACTCTTTATTATTAGGGTAGTAATACCCTTTGATGGGTCGCTGAGCGTATATATATGAGAGTGTATTTGTTAGTGTTATAAAAAGCTTTTATATTGTGTTAATTTGTTCTGTTTTGTATTTATAAATTCTGGTTGGTGCATAGGACGCTATGACATCAATAGGGATTTCTAAACACTTAATAGGACAAACCGACACAATATTAGTTTTAAAATATAGGCGAATGAAATAATTTTGCCTATTGTATATTTTTATATATAAAACAATATATTTTTATAAATAATATATATTTGGTTGTAGTATATTGGTTGTTAGGTAGTGAAATTTAAAAATATTGGTTGTAAATAAAATTTATTAATAAAATAAAGAAAAATATGATATTTTGAACTTAAGTTCCGGGTTTTGAAAATTGCTTCAAAGGATTTTGGAATATAATAATGTTGTTTATAAGTATTTTCTGATATTAATATTTCAATATAATTGGAAGAATTGTTTTAAAGAAACTTTGGAAACAAATAAGTTCTGTACTCCCCTCTACGTTGTTGGGAAATAATTTTGGTGATGAGTGCACGCATCATCGACGTTCATATTCGAGTTTCGAAGTTGAAATGCCACTATTGTAGTTTTACTGCAGATTTATTTTGATAAACAAATGTAAATTTTATATTGTTTTAAATCTAATTGGATATATAAGTTGCAAGTATATACATTTATCTATTATTTTAAAATGATTTTGAATAAAACACGGTATTTAGTTCTTAAGTTTCTGTTAATTAATAGTTTCAATTAATGAAGTGGAATGGAACGTAAGTAAGTAATAATTGAAACCTCTAAAGGAAATAAGAGATTTAATGCTAAGTTATAAATAAAATTAAAAGAAAGTTGAAATATGTAACCTAAAAACAAAAGACATGATTATTGAACGTTAAATTAATTAAAGGAAAGAAGAAAGACTTGTATAACTTTTAATTACATTCTTAAAAAGCATATATATAACTTACCAAAAGATTTAAAGGTTGAAATTTCTGATAAGAAGATGTAATGGAAAAATACAAGCAAAATTTATGTAATGGAAAGGTTCAGTGAATTACTTTTATAAATAGGAATTTGATGTTATAATGGTTATAAACTTAAGTTGGGATTGAAATGCTACTAATTTAATATAAACGTAAGTATTATAAATAAATGATAACAAACTTAAGTAAATGGTTGAAGCTATTTATAAATAAAATAATTAGAAAAGATGAATGCAGTAAATATGTGATTGCAGATTGAAGTTAATGCATTGAGACGCTAAGTAAATGAAATTGAGAAATGAATGAATATAATGCAATAAAAAAGAAAACTATTTGATATGAATAAATAAAATGGAAATTTGCAAGAAATAAATGTGAATTAAAAGATAAACCATTATATGAATGAAAAGGGAATCAAACAACAAATGTTATAAAATGAAATTTTTAAAAATGAACTTGATCTATTGTTTGGATTTGTTGTTTGTTTGGTTTATGGTTGTTTGGGTAGGATACTTTAAAATTGTGCGGATGTATGAATAATCTATTTATTTTCATCTAAGGCTACTGAGTAAATGATGCACTTAGTAGTTTATTTTTCATTCTATATAACTTAAAGTTTTTTTTAAACCCGAACAACTACTTGTTTTGTTTGATATGAATGGATAATGGATTTATGTTGATTTTATATAATGATTGTATATTGGTTGCTAGTGATCGTTGTTTATATTGATTTGTTTGTTAATGGTTGAAACAACTTTAAATATTTCATTTTATATAATTATTAACTCATTTTGGATTATATAAGTGAAATACAGGTTATGGAAGCAATTACTACTGTTTTTGATTTTATAATCTAACTTGATTGCCCGACAAACAGGTACGTTCTCGGATTACGGTTTTATAGCGTTATTATATTGTTTTCCCATGTTGGGATATATTATTTTGGAAATTATATGTGATATTTTGTTATATTTGAAATTATATTTTCTCCCGAGCCTCTCCGTACAAAGGTGACTCTGCCAAAAAAATTCGTAAATTTTGGACTTAGACAATTTTTGAAAAATGTTTTCCAAACTTTATTAATTTAAGTATAAAAGATTTGATGGTTATAAATTGGTATAGTTTATTTAAGTTAATTAATTTTGTAAAATTATTTGTTTATAAAGTTAATATTTTGAATGAGATTTATTGACTACTTAATTCCTTCTTTTCCCCTCCTTTTTCCTTTTCGGGGATGAAAATTTTTGAGTGGGGGAGAGTGTAACGACCCTAAATTATGATAATTAAATTTGTTAGCTTAGTAGGGTTTTGGTAATTGAATATTGAAAGAAATAGAAATTGAATTGGAATCAATTGCAATAAATCTAAATAAAATATTACGTTAATGTTAATTAAGGTAATATTTGTAAATAATGTTAATGTTATTCATAATAGGACAATTTGTTGAATTAAAGGAATGGAAATAAAGATTTGTTAATTTAAAACTTAATAAATGGTAAATTGTAATTAAATGAAATTTAATATTTAATTATTACGTTAATAGGAATTTAGATGAAATTTGAGAATATTAATGTAATGGATCATGAACCAATTATAAATTTCATCCATTTGATAATAATTTATTGAATACAGAATTTAAAATCAAATAAATGATTTATTGGAATTTCAATTGATATGTTATGAATCTATGAAAATCGAAATTTGATTGCGGTAATGGGTAAATCAATTAACTTTGAAGTGATATCTAAGTTTGTTTAAATTATTGTAATCGTTTAAGAAATCAAAAATGATGAAATCTATGAATTTTTAAATTTGAATTGAAAAAGCGATTTAATTTAATTTAATATTTATTTAATAAATTACCTGAAAAATAGCCATTTTGGCCACTGACTCGGATTTCAACGAAACCAGTTTCAACGGATCCGTAACGGTGAATTATTGTAGGATTTCAAGTTTCAGAGCGATCAGATTTGTCGTTTGATCGTGCGGGCTCGAAATGCCTCGAAATCAATGAAATTGAAATAAATTTAAATCAATTTGAAATAACTTGATTTTAGCATAACTTCCTCATACGATGGAATTTGAACTTGGAACCTGTTCGATTGCATTTAAAATATTAGAAAACTTCTATTTTGATATATGGGATGACCCAATTTCGTTCCGGAGTCAAAACGGGATTTTTGGGTCGTTATCGTTCATTTTTCCAAACCAATCAAGCTCATCTACTCTATTTTGTTCAGCCTATATATATCCAGTTATAAACACTAATAGCCTTCCTATTTCTCATTTTTGTACGTACAAAAACTTTTATTGCTCCTCTTCCTCAATGGTTGAAAACTCAAAATATACCAATTCAATTCCAATTCAAAATAGAACTTCAGAAATCAGACTCCTAAAACAATAACAAATTTTATATCGATCTGAAGCTCTCGACGAGCGCATCTCAGATCTGTAATTTGTTTTCCAGATTGAATTTCTGTCTGGCCAAAAATTGGAGAGCAATCCTCGGTAGTTCGTTTGTCGCTTTATGATTTGTGGCGGATCGTCGATTCGAGGGTAGGGTTGTGGGGAGAGGACGAAGGTGAGTTCATCGGCATAGTTTGTTCGTCGATTTTACGGCCTGATCGAAGCAAAAAATTCGATTAGGGTTCCGTGTGGGTGGCGGTGGCTCGAGTTTGGGGCTCGATCGGAACTGCTAGGCGACCTCGGGGTGGTGGCAAAGGTAGGCGCTGGTGGAGGCGAGCTGTAGGGTGGGGGTCGGCGCGGCCACGATGGCCTTGGGCAGGGGGCATTCTCGATGTAGGGTCGGCGACGTTCTTGTTGAAGGGTTTGTGCGATAGCAGCGTGGTGAGGGAGAGGGTGACGTGGCCAGGGGTGAGTGTGATTTGCAATTTTATTATTTTTTTCCTTCAATTTTTATTTTATTTTCAATCTTCTAATTGCTATAACTTTTACATACGAGGTCGAAATTACGCTGGTTTTCTCCGCTAGGATCCTATTGAAATTTCGGACATTGTGGATCTGGTTTGGATAAATTCCAAGACTATTTGAATTTTGGGTTTAAATTGGATTTAATTCAATTTAAATTCAAAAGGTGAGTGTTTTAACCCACTCACAGCTTCTAAAATTTCTTATGTTTCTTAAATTGATTTATGATGTGATTAGAAATTTATTTATGACTGTTAGGCATATTTTGAATCATTATCTCAGTTTATTTGAATCTATTTGGATAAAATAGTTATTTAATTTATTATTGAATATAAACTGCCAATAAATACCTATTATTTATTATCTGTTCTATATCGATGCATTGATTGAATTAGATGATGATTGTGATAAATGTTTGATGATTGATATTGGATGAATGGATGTTGTATTTTATATTGTTACAAACGGCAAGTTGCTATGGATTTTATTTCATTTGGGATTGCGGCTTGAAATGATATATAACCGCATTGATACTTTAAATTACGAATTGAAATGATAAATATCCGTATCACTTGACCATAAGATAGAAAATTATATACAAACATCGCGGTCTATATATAAAAATATTTTGAAATGATTTCTATGGTTTTGTAAAAGAAATATATGGTTTTAGATAAATATTGATTTTAGAAATTATATAAATGTTATTTTATCCTTGATTTAAAGCTATGTATAATTTGTTTTAATATAGAATAAGCTTAATAATAAGTTTGATTTTTATTGAAGACAATACGATTAAGTATTTAAATTATACTTAGTATAGAGTTTACAATGATTTAAATAAATTAAGGTTGGAAGATAAATTTGAAATTTATTTGAAATTGAATTTATTTAAGAATTAAACTCAAATAAGTTTGATGTGAAATTTATTAAATTTAATTTTTAAAGGTATGATTTTTATAACTCGATTTTGGTTTAAGGTGGATTTAATGACTATTCCAAGTATAAATAAATTGGAGGAAATATTTAGTTGTTTGTAATTTGGGGTTTATTTAAGTGATAACGGATTTATTAAGTAAAATATTCCAAAACCAAATAATAGAATATTGAACTTTATATATATATATATATATATATATATATATATATATGAAACAACCAAACTTAGTTTTGAAATTGTTGAATACTTAAGATTTGAAATATATTGAATTTGAAATGGTTTATTCTGTGGATCAAATCTGTTTTGAAATTCATATAATTTGGAATAGTTTATTTTGAAACTAAATTAAATTGAAATTTATTATTTGGGGTTTGGTTATGTATAAAATGTAGAAATTCGAGTTGTTTTGGAATTGATTTATGAAATTGAAGAAGCTATTTTATTATATAACGTATTTTAATATTTAAACCATTAAGTAGTGGAAGTTATGTTTCAAAGTTATAAGGTTCAAAGTATTATGATTTGAAAGTGCTATATTTTGAGTGTTTTGATTTCGAAGTGTTATAACATTGAAAGTTCTATGACTTTGGAAAGGATGTATATTTGAAATAAAAATGATGTTATATTGATTTGGGTTTTAATAAAATGATATCATATTGGTTTGGTTTTTGAAATGGAAATAATATCGTACTTATATGTTTTTGAAATGAATATTATATTCTAGTTTTGAAGTATAAATTATTTTGAAATGACCGCGGTGTTTTAATAACGTTTGGTTGTTGAAGAGGCCGGGATCGGAAGTTGTCATACTCTCCGCCAACTCCGAAATCCACTTTAACAACCATGTATGCGGTGGAGATTCCATAATGAAGCAGGATGGTTGCGGCGTTTCCTTTGAAGTAAATACGTGGACCCGACTCCCGTGAGTTGGCATAAGGTGGCTAAAACAGGAGCGATTGACGGGCTAAGAAGGTAGCCCTTTTTATCGGACACACTCCTTCAATATTCTTCTATTACTTTGTGATTGATTTGGGCCTTTTTGATTTTGGGATTGTGGCTCGAGGTGGGCGGTAGTAGCTGCTACGCGTTACCACCGGTCCGGAAGCGTAATTGGTATATCTACCCTGGCAATGCCTAGTTGTGCCTTGTCACCTACTCTAGCGAGCCTTGTACGAGTTTGGTTTTCTCCCGTAGCCCATGTGGTATCCTCCGGTGGCTTTCCAATCATGAGAGACTATGATACTGGGTGGACTTCCGGGACTATTACGTGTTAAGGGGAATATTGGGTCGCACCTTAACGCTATTTAAAGTAAGTTTATTTTACTAATAGGCATTATTATAATAGCGAAATATTACTACATAGTAAATAGTTTAACGGATCCTTAGGAGATGTGAATCTCGAGCATCTCTTAAGTTACTTCACTCACGTTAGACACTGGATAGGGGATGTCAAATCCCGTAAACATCTATGATGCCATTCCACTCATATTATTTACCGTTGATTTAACTTATATAAGATCTTTTAGTTCTAACTCGAGTATTTTGTCTTTTCAATTCACTCGGGTCAGTCTGAATATTTCAGTATTAGAAGACTTTATTTCTAGAGGACGAAGACGAAAATTGTATTACTATTATCTATTATATTATTCACTGCATCATGGCTACATTTTATTATTCTCTGGTATGTGTAACTCTGATATGTATTGTGTAAGTATAATCAAATGTTTTGTAAACAGCTTCATGAACTATTATTTGATTACTATATTTTGTCGTTCCGCTGTAAGGTTCTGTTTTGTTTTTCCTTTCCCTGCTTTTCTTATTCACCCCAATAACAATCCACCCTTCTGTATGGTTTAAGTATGACGTGTGTGGTTTATCGTCGATATAAAGCGTACAAAAAGGTGGGATGTTACATGAGGCTTGCTCAGTTGACTTGTACATGGTTGCATATCTAGGTTGCATTGCTTCGAGTTTCATATCCATTTCCTTATATGCTGCTCTGCTCCAACCACTGCTGTGTCGTCCCTCTTTTGTTCAACTGAGTTGTGTTGTTTAAGTGAACCGTGTTCATTCATGTATACATATCCTTGTTAGTCTGGTTCACTGTTCTTAATAGTTCTGCACTTTGAGCTTCTGAGTCAGTTCTGTGGTTGGCCTTGCACTTGAGGTCTGTTGATATTGATATAGACATATTCATGTATATATGTGTGTGTTTTTGTAGTGTAATCTGCATGTTTTGTGTGCCTGATGTATGTCATCATTCTCTAGAGTCTGCTGTACCTTTCTCTGGTTCATGTTGTTATTGTGGACTTGAACTGTAGCTCTGGTTGTCTTGATACATGTTTTCATGCGTGTTCATTTATCCTTGTGCACTTGAGTCTGTCTGGTTGTATGAGTAGTAGTTTGGTCTGGTCAGCTTGCCCATTCATTTGGATTGGGTGCACTTGTGTTGAGTCCTCATTTCATAAGCATACGTCTCTGGTTCAAATGTGTTCGAGCTTGTTCCAGTCATTGAAACTTGTACTTGACCATTCTATTTTTGTTTTTATAGAGTTGAACCTAGATTTGGCTCGGGTTTGACCTTGTACTCATGTCATGACTTTATTTGTATTAAACTTGAGTTGAACCTAACTTTGGCTCGGGTTTGACCTTGTGCTCACCTGTCCCTACAATTTTATCAAGTGTATATCGGTGTGCACGGCCTTGTGGCATGTATAGCGATATACTGTGCATGCCACAAGTTGTTTCTGTATGATGAATTCAAAAGAAATGATGACGAACAACCCAAATAACCGAGACAAATAACATTTTCAAAATATACATTTTATTTTACACTACAAAAATATTTCTTTTCCAATTTTACAGTGTCAGTGTTTATTTTGCAGATAATTAGGATGCTGGATTCAATTTGGAATAAAGTTAAAGATAAATGCAAGTGAAAGAGTGATATGTAGTGAGGTGAACATTGTAAATGGAAATTTATGATGTAATCGAAATTTTAATATAATTGAAATCGTGTTGTAATTTAAAATGTGTATATATGATGAGAGTTCAAATTTGTACTTTTCAAAATTGTAATAATATATTTTTTTGAATAAAATATTTATTTGAATTTAAATTCTGTGTTATTTATTTTATTCAGCAAATATTTATTTAATTATGTTAAAAATAAAATAGAACAATAACAAATACATTTACATGAATTTATATATATATATATGTTTATTATCATCAAACAAAAATCATATACAAGCATATTCAACAATCTCCCCCTTTTGATGATAACAAACATATATTTGAGATTTTTAATTTATTAAATGTATTTGGTCATTGATGAAATCTTTTTTATCCCCCTATTTGAATGCTCCCGCTTTACAATGAAGCTCCCCCTTCATATATGCATGAAAATAAATAAAAATATGCAAATGAATCTAGATGGTAATATGCAAATAAAAAAAAATTGATCTTTACTTGTTAAAATCTTAACTTTTCACTTCTCTCTTGTTATCGGAAAAAGAGTAATGGTATTAGAAAAATAAAGATAAAGTGATAGACATTAATAAAACATTAATACCCAATCGAGTATAAATACTAAAAATCATAAATATCCTGTTAGGTGCATATTCCACTTTAGAGTGATAGCGGTGGTGTCGGCATATAAAACTCCGATTGACTTGAAATTTGGAACATTGGCTTTTATAGCTTTTCTGATCCTCTCATATCAGCTATAGCTCAATCTGAACACGAATAAAATTTACCGATATTCATAGTAGACTTGTGTATTAATGATCTCCAAGACGAACTATTCTAGGTTTCTAGTCAAGTTCTTGGTGTCATGGTCTTCCCAAAAGGTGGGATAACAATACCCATTTAACTCTTCTTTGACTAAGACACGGATCTAAAATATGGAAAAAATTGTAATAAAGGCTTGATGTAACTTCAATTAATCTTTTTCAAAATGTAAATGAGTTTCTGCTTAAGGAGAGGTCGATTAGTTTGAGGACGAGGATGACAAAGGAGTAAAGCAAAGGTCGTTAGTAATGGTAGAAATAGTAGTCAATGGGGATGTGGAAAAAAATGTTTATGGGACGATTGCAATACAAGCCTAGGTACAGAACATACACTTTCCTTGATAGAGAGACCGTATTCCTTATGACCTTGGGTTGAGTTCTATATTAGAGTCCCCCCAGGCTAGGTCAACTTAGAGAAGAACCTAGAGGGAAAATATTATGAGTTTCGTCAACTCAATGGTCACTCTATAAAAAATTTCTAACACCTCAAGGATGAGATAGAGAAAATGGTTAATCAAAGAACAAATAGGTTACCTTCCCCTAAGAATTCAACCTATTTTGATAGAGAATGCCAAAATAATGTCCTCGTTGTCATCAACTCAATATGTGGTAGTCATCATGTAGTCAATAACAGTCGAAACGCTTAGATAAAGTACTACAAGGAACTCCTCGTAGGTGCAAGAATGTACTGTGGATCTTAGGCTACTCAAGACACCTAGGTACAACCAAAGGAAGTATATATCACATCACAACAAACAACAAGATAGGGTTTAGGTACACACATCATGACCCTATGGTAATATCTTAGAGTTAAGGATGCATCAAAGGGAAAATTATGTAATTTTATTATATAACTTGATTCTTATAGGAAATTTTGTTCGACATAAAGTAAGCTTTTGTTTTATTTTCTATTATATATATTGTTATATTAAGATATAAATAATTTTTAAAGGATATTAAACATATACAAGTAGTCAATCCTTGGGAAAGTATTTAATTGATTGTAATTACAAATGCGTTTATAACCATAATTGAATAGTATAAAATAAATATTTAACCTTAAATGTTCCAAGTCAAGATATATCGAGAATGAAATATCAATATATCTATTGTGGCTAATGTATGTAACGCTCCTCATATGATGGAAAATGAAATGTTGATGATCATTCAAGGAACTTAGGAGTTAAGTACACATAGTTGTTTGAACAATTACAAAATGACTCACTAAGATTCTTCTATAGGTTATAAGTCATTTAGAGGATATCATGTGATGACATGCAATATTCTTTTGAATCAAGAAAATTTTGAATCCTAAGTTTCTAAACTATAATTTGATTATGGTTAATCACAAGACAATGATGGTTATATTAAAAACATAGTTGGGTACAAATGAATCACTCGAAGTGAAACACTATTCAAGAAAGAATTCTTCTCGTTCAGAAAAAGGTTAGTTCCCATTAATTGTCATTTAACTTAAGGTTAAAGTCTTTAGCCAAAACAAACCGGTTAATCACTAAATGTTATCAAATTGAGTCATAAACTTTTATGTTAAATATAGATATTATTTGAGTTTTAACCATTGGCCGAGCTCTAAATATCTAAGTATGTAGTAGTAATGAAGAGAAAATGTGCATAATAAATATTATTGCATAAGGGTGTCACTTAAGATAAGAATTTTGATTTCACTAGATAGCCTGTTAGCAACTGAATTCATGTCCACTAATGTGCTTTAGCAAAGTTTTCACATGCTTCAATATTTAATTACTTAAATATCACCAAGGACCGAGTTCACTCCTAGGAGTCACATAATTGCAACTTTCAACTTTCAGTTGAAAATACTTTAAATAATTTATAAATGTTATAAATTATTGTTATGGATAAATTAATATAATGATTATATTAATTAATTAATTATTATTAGAGGTCCCAAAATTAATTAATAAAAATATATAATTATAATATATTTATTTTGCTTTTTTAGGCCAATATAATAATTTAAATACTGTAAATACTATATATATATATATTAATATATTTAATTTATTTTGGTAGACAAATTTGTTAAAATTATTTTAAAATAAGGTGGACCAAAATATGTATATATTAGAACAAATTAAATACAATTATTTAAATGAGATATGATCTCAGTTATAATAGGTCATACCTTAAACAGTAGATTGGATGAGACATTCCACATATCCCATTAGTAATATAAATGTACCTAATGGCCGCATTTTAGACATATAAAATTTTTTCTTACTCCAAACTAAGTCATATCTTAATGGTGTACTTTGCAACTCTATCATTACGTTAGAGAACAGTTCTCACAAATGCTAAATTGGCAGTTTAAGGTGTATTCGACTAGTAGGATTATCAAAGAAAAATTTCAAATTAATTTTCTTAAATAATTTTACGAAATAATTTTAAATCAATTTATTTTTAAATTTTTGTTTAAACTAAAGAAGTCTATGCACGTGCACGTGCACCATGCACGATCTTCACATCATGTATCTAACTGACAACTGAGGCAGGACCGTTGACTTGATGGTATAGACATTTTAAAAATTATTGATGGTGGGGAGAGTTTGCGATCATCGGTGGTCGTTTCGTTAAGTGAGAGATGGTGAGGCACGATTTTGACAATGACCTCAAAAATTGGGGTTTTTAAATATGGCTTCAAGCTTGGATCTAATGGTATATGGGAACTCGACTTAACATGGGGAGTTTAATAGAGGTAGCAATAGCCTATCCGACGATGCATATCAGCGTCAAAAATCCAATCAACTCAATGAGTGTAATGGCTAGGGTTTTATTCATATACGAAGGAGAAGGGGAAATTTTATATTAAACCCCTTAACTTTTATTAAATTACAATTTGAAGCCTGAATATTCAAACTAGTATATCCCTCACATTCAAGCTCCTTTTTACGCAGGACTTGCACTGAGGAGTTCGTAATAAAATTCTTAACACGCTTATATTATTTGACGGTAAATTAAATAGATTATGTTTGATACTATAAATTAGAGTTTTTAATATCAATATTACTAACAAATATTTACATATCAACCCTAATAATCAACATTGATATGTTAAGACATTATTGGTTTAATTCAAATATTTGATGTTTGAATTAAAATGAATTATAATCATTTAAATGTATAATATCGATTTATGAAATATTAAATTTGAGCGAATTTCTATTTAAATTTATAGTACAATTATATTATCAATGCTTTATCAAATATTTATGACTACAAAGAAAAAATATGTTTATATGTATATATACATGTTTATCATTACATATATCATAAATTATTTAGTATTAAACCTAAGATTAAATAAATTTTATTCAAGTTAATAATGAATTATCTTATTAAATAATTTTAAGCAAATAATAACATTGTATTTAAAAATTTATTGTTATTATAGTAATAGTATAATATAACTTAATATTCAAATAAAACCATTCGATAAACATTAAATATGATTTAATGTTATTAACATTATTTAACACTATCAAAGATCTAGTTCATAATGAATCAAAAGAATTATTTTTGAAATCTACTTTTTACCCTAATGTACCTAATTCAACAATGGTATTAAAGCCCACGTTGTGTTATTATGGGTAATATATAAAACTTGAATTTGACTTTACATTAAAATTATATAAATTATGAATATAAAATTACTTTAAATTTTTGTTCATAAAAAATATAAATAAACCAATTTTAAATTATTTTAAATTAAAATTTATAAAGCTTTTGTATAAAATTTAGAATTATTTTAAATTTGTATTCATAAAAGTTATGAATAAAAAATTATTATTTTTTAAATTTAAATATATAAAAGTTTTAAGTAAATAACTTTGAAACTATTTTGAATTTAAAATTGTAAAATTCATAAATAAATGAATTCAAAATAATTCTAGATTATAATTTGAATTGTAAATTTTTGCGCCAAAAGTTGGACAAACACCCGATCATATTACAAGTAGGGTTAAGTGAAGAAATTAAATGAAAAATAAAGTAACAACACACAAGAATTTATAGTGGTTCGGTAATACTCTAGCCTACACCCACTTAAACAATGTTAATGATTTTTGAGAGATTATATTGACGCGTTGTTACAACACGTTGCTCACAAGTCAGTGGAAATCCAATAGAGTAATAATGTAATCAAATAATTTAGAATGCATAAAGAAGATCCAAGTTTTGTAACCTCTTCTCCTATTTGCAGATGTACACATTCTCCATATTTAGAAGGAGGTTCAACAGGGAGATCGAAGCCATGTTCTCAATGTGATGGTTAACACGACATCGAGTTGTGCTCTACGACTTAATGTCGAGAAGTGAGTTGTTCTATTTATTGAGCATTTGGTTTTGTTCCTCTATTCTCTTAAGTAGATAGCTTTTGACCAATCTCCCTTAGCTCCATAGTGCATTTCACCTATAGTTTGTCCTTTGACTTCCTCAAAGTTGCTTTGTTGGCTCGCTCCCATGACTCAGTACCGAGTAGACACTTAAGATGTATTTTGGGAAGTTTTCTCTTCATCACTTGGTTCATTTGGAAGATGGCAAGCCTCTACCAACTGGCAAGCAAGGTTTTGTGTTAACTCTTTGGATTTCCACTGGATTATGGTCTCTAAAGTTTGGTAGGGTTTCTGGTTTTCTTTTTAACCATTTGATGGTTCTGACTCGTCTTGATATAGCCTAGATCAAAGGTAGAATAACACTTTCCCTCCAAAGTATGACTTGTTATTAATAAGGTATGCCTTGGATCAAGATAAGCCATCGATTTCAACTCTACTTCGACTAGATATCTTCATCTTCTGAACCGTTTTCACAAAGCGGTACATCTTCTCTGGATCACCACATAAATTAAACAGCTATGGATTCATATCATTTAGAGGATTTAAAAGTTAAAGTTTGATGTTCAAGTTTTCCACTTAGGCTTTGGAACTTTTGGAAGTCCATTGTTTCAGCTGGTCAGGTGGGATATCTTCACTGCGAATGCTCTTACATTCACATTTGTTAATCATCAACTCCACTTTTCTTTCTTTCTCTCTTTTTTATAACAAGTCGGTACCGAGTTAGGGATCATGACTCGGCACCGAATTTTGGGCCTATTTTTTGCACCCGATCCTATACTTTAACATTATCATGCCCTCTTATTTACTTTATTTCTATTTGCTTTTAAAACTCAGAGCTTTTTGCCATTACTAACCTTTTGACCCAATTTCTACACTTGGACTTCTGACATCTTGCTGCTATTCAAGGCAACATCTCTGACCATCTATAGCCGCCATCTACCTTGACAATTATCATAAATGGCCATCCGACCTTCCTAATTCTTAGCTGAGTCAATTTTATTTCAAATTCATTTGAATTCATCTCGAATTCAATTTTTTAGGTCGTTGTTGAGATTGTTCTCACTTTCATGTAGGTGGCGATTAATTTGAAATGGCGTTGGTATGCTCAAGGTCAGCAAGTGGCACTCAACTACTTGATTTTATCTTCTTTTTATTTAATTCATGGCCATAAAAGTTTTTTCTTAAGTTGTTTGGGACTGACTTGATGTACCTTTGAGGTTGACATAGGTTCGACCCTACTTTTTATGCATCCTCAGTTGCTTTGGAGTTTACTTTGATGATAACCTAGGCTCAAGCCTTAGTCATTTCATGGCCTTCAATCTCTTGGCACTTAAACAGGCATTTAAAGTTCAAAGGAGAATACGGGTAAATTTTAGGGTTCATGGACGAGTGTCGGTCGATGGTTAAGCCCTTATGGTATGGAATCATATAACGGTCACATGAACATGCTTTAGCATCCAATAGACATTTTAATCACTAATTTAAACATGACATTTCACTATGATGTCCATGAAAATGGAAATCCTGTGTCGCTCCGGATAATAATTCTGCTCGCTTTCACCCTGATTTGGACACTTACACACACACACACACTGCACGGACTGAATTGTATATTATTACCATCATCAGTGTATAAGATCTAATTGGTCAACATACATGACGTCCATTGTGTCTTATATATAGGCTATACCGGGTTTTATTTCGACATGAAGAACAGAGTTTAATCCTTCCTGACCAGTCCATCTATGAACTTTTCAATAGTTATGGATCGACGACGCTCTTCCCATATCTTAGTGATGGGAAAAGGTCCATTGACATCATGTTAATGCCACATATATTGGTTTTGATGACAACAACCATATAATTATAGGTACTAATGTTTTCTGAAGTTGTAGAGAATATTTTGCAGGATATTGTATGAGTTTCTACAAGTATAAGATATTCAAGTTCGAAGGCCAATCCATAAGAAAACTAGAGATAAACATTTAGAGATAATCAAAATATTTGAAGACCCATGATTTAGCAACAAAAAAGAAAGAATTTAGGACTATAGATCATAGGAAATAAACATTAGAATAATTTGTCAAAGTCCATGATATCAACCATCTGTTCTTTGAATACACTCTTATCAAAATACTTACTATCGAAATATTTATTTTTCAAAGAATAATTTTATAAATATTTTATAAGAATTTTATGTATTAAAAGAATTTAAAAACAATGTTTAACAGTTTTATAAATTATTAGAATTTTATAACCACTTTAAATTAATTACTGTTTTCAAAATTAATAAGGATATGTCAATGTATAGTCCATTGGAGAGATGACTTTTGAATTTTGAATAGTTGTGAGTTTTGATTATATCTCTTTGGAAACAGAGACGTCCCGTTAAACACTAATAAGTGGGACTAGAAAACGAATTTTTAAAACCACTTTCTCTACTTTCTTCTTACTCTAAATTCTTATTATAAAATTCATAAAATCCACTTTCTATATTCACCCAATTCACTCAAAATCAATTCCACTTTATGATATTCATTCTCTACAATCTACTCACTGATTTGCAAGTATTTTCTCAACGATTCAAAGATCAAAGGGCTACAAGATATTTTATATCCAAAATAGAACTATTTGTATTTAGAATCAACAACTCTCTACTATTATTCTTCCGAGTGTGCCGATTGTCCGTTCAAATCAAGTGGGTACGTTTGTTTCTTGTTCAAATCAAATGGATGCTCTTGTTTCTCTTTTAAATAAAGTGGGTGATCTTGTCGCCTGATTAAATCAAGAGAGTCTACCCTAAACTCTAAAATCTAGAGGGTGTATCACATTGCCTTGAAATCCAGACTGTATTCTGGTTTGCTTGCTACCTGTTTAAAGAAGGCGTTGGAAAAGAAATCTGCACATACACTGTATAGGACTGGACTTTGGATTGGTTAATTTGAGCCAGTATAAAAACTCTTGATGCCATCTCTGTTACTTTTACTTTATTTTTACTGCATATATATATATATATATATATATACGTAGTAGCTTCTTAGTATATTTATATTTTATTATCTATGTTTGATTTAAATATTGAAATAATTCAAAAAGTTCCATAGAAGTTGTAAAACACTGTTCACCCCCTCTAGTATTAAAGTATCCTTAAGATCCATTCACATTAGTACTAATCGTTCCCACATATCAAAGTTAGTTCAATCCATGACAAAGTTAGATTGAGACTTTATTTCGACATGCCATATACTTTACTATCCTTTTGGCCTTAACCACCCAATCATCTGATAGGGAAGTCTTTAGAGGTCGTTCCCTTTCTAAAAGCAGACGAGGAATTCATTGGCATTACCCCGACATTGATCTTGGGAATTCTATAATTCTTGATAACCCTTTGGCTCTCTCATGTCCAAGCTAGTTGAAGCGTGTGTCCAAAGAATTTGCAAAAGGCATGACATCTAACTTGAAGACGTATTTGTTCCAAAGCCTTATCATTAGACCACTCGAGGTTTATACTGCATGTAGTCAGTGTATGTGTCTATATGGATATATCCCTTTACTTAATCATTTTGTTCAGCTTGTGATCCAATTTATGAAGCTTGCATCTACCCAGCTTCACCTAAATAGTTATACTTCATTACACAACATGTATGTGGTCTTAATTCATTATTTGGGCCGGGTGCAAATAATGGAGGAGATTCATTATCTACATGCTTTCAAGAGGCAGAAAGTGAGTCTTTCTTTCACTTATCTTAAGCCATCCAAAGGCTGGCATATCATCTTACGTCTTTGAAACAAACTTGGCTATGTCAAGGATGAGTTCTTCCTTGAGGTAGAGCTTCTGGCTTTGCTTAGAAATGGCCGTTCAGAAGTAAGTTTTGTTTTAATTTCAATGTTAACGGAATTAATCCATCTGGATTTCTAATCTTTTATTTCATTAATTCTCAAATATCCCAAAGAGGCCTAGCAATTCTGCCCTGGCAAGTACCCTTTGACATTAGCACGTTATCTCCAAAGTAGAGTGGTTGATGAGATACCTATTGGCAGATGGAAGAATATGGCACTTTAATCTCTTGGACAATAAATGTAGTTTGGACCTCTATTCCGAATGTTCATGAAGATGCCTAACCCACTCATGAGGCCGAGGAGAATTCAATCCAAAAGAGAATACATAGAGAGTGGGGAATGAAAGACGTCTCATAAAAGGAAGCAATGGTGGCGATGATGATAATGGTTTTGATAATACTGAAGATAGGGTTGATGATGAGGATGTAGACCTTGTCCATGAATATATTAGTGAGAAGGTTGTGACGATTAAGTGCCACTTATTCCTTGATGTCCAGTGTCAAAGATTATCTCATCTCATCCTACTTCACAACCACATCCAACTTCAACTGAAGAAGAGACATCGATTCCTTCGTTTGGAGATATATACATGGATCGTTCTAGAGAAAACTAGATAGAATAACTTACTATGTTCTCAATAATATCAAAATTAATAATATTAGCTCTCCCATTTGTCTTCCTATTGATGTGTCAACTGCCGTTGTAGGGGAATAACCCCCATCGGCAAACATTAAGGTGATGGTCTGTGAGGGAGGGCATTAGGGCACATTAAAACTTCACTACACTTTAAATCACTATGCATTATCATAGTACTTTTTAACTTTCAGTCTTTAAGTCTTAACATGACTGTGTTTTGTTTTAATGTTCCATTGAGCACGAATATCTTTCGATGAGATTTAGTGCTACGGTGGTGAGTATCAATGGCCCAACGCATGACATCGTCATCGTGAATCATCTCATGAGTCTGATTCAAGCAAGCACTAAAAAGTTAACGAAAAAAGAAAGATAGAGACTATAAGCCTCATGATGACCATTATAGAGGATCTGGTAGGACCTTTCCTTCTCAACATAGGGCTCATTCTCTCTTACCTAAAAACCTAGATAGATATTCAATGAGACATCATCCTTTAATACCACTTCCCACTGTGCTTTCTTCAGTGCCACCCACTACACGATCGATATTATCTACTCACATGTCCAAGCAGTCGTTTGGCTAATCTAGGTCTATATCTTCTGACCCTTCTAGGCAAAGACCTAACAAGAACTAAGTGGCTGCTTGTGCATCTACTGTAGTGATAAAGCTTATTACAAATCCACATCTCTCCACTATGTAAAAAGCCTTTCCAAAGATTTATTGAAGTGGAGTTAAATTTGTGTACAACTTGAAAGATATTCCTTGCCACGTAGGGCCAAAAGTCATGACTTGCTTTTGTGATATCTATGATTAGTATTATACATGGGGAAGACTTGCAAAGGCTCTTTCCAACGTAGATTTGGAAAAAAATGGTGGCTCTACAAGGGAAGGAGCTGATAGAAAAGGATAATGGCGCATTATTGAAACACTGAATAGGGAAGTTGAGGGGCTGAAGATATACCTGGTGGCTACAAAGAAGTAGTTTAAAGAAACGATAAAAGCATTTGAAGAATAGTTCTAAAAGAAGCAAAATCAGGTTGAAGCTGCACATCCCAAGAGCCATACCGTTACATTGGAGGACGAAAAGCTTTGTAAGACCGTTGATGAGTAAGCTTCATATTGAAGGATGCTTTAAAAGCCAAAAACAAGTAAAAAGATGAAACCCTTACCTAGGCACAATAGTATTGTGATCGACTATTGAATGCCCAACAAGCACAAAAGGAAGCCGATCTACAGGTGAAGACAAGCGAGGATCAAGTCAAGTCTAAGATAGACCCTATACTAGTTCGATTTTGCGCAAATGTTATCAAGTCTGAGAACTTAAGGTGGTTCAATAAGGGGTGTCCCAAAGAATTAGCCATGGCCTAGGTGGAGATAATTAGGTAGGAGAGGGAGCACTTTAACACTGCTAAGGTTGATGAGGAGGCGTTTAAGTACAACCTCCAAGAGGATAAATTTTTGGAGATGCTTGAGATTAGTAAGATTTTGCTAGAATATGGAGTTATTGCTTGAGCTAGCACATCTTTTGAGGTCCAGCCCAAACCTAGCTCTAAAGGTTTGGGTGAGAGTTCCACTTCCATTTCCAAAGGACCCTTAGCAAAAGCTTCATCATCTCTTCCACATCAGGCCCTCACATTACTGATTGCATCATTCCTTCCTTCGGTACCACTACGATGTCAACCACCATGGGGATTTCGGGAATTTCAACTGTTCTGACATCTACAGTCAACATACAATATAATCCCTAGGAACCCGGTCATACAAAATCGAAATGATTTACAAAGCCGCCCAACTTATCACCTATCTTGGAGGTAAGTTCTATGAGGAATCCTTCACATGTGACCTTCGCTTCTCCTAGAGGTATACCGTTAATTTCCCTTGTGTTCAATAAGGCTCACGTGACATCAGTTAATGTCTCTAATATCTATTTTACAAATATTCAAGTTTTAAGTCCACCCGCTCTTACCCTTTTCCAGAAGGGGACTTAACCCCGGGTAACTATGCTATAATGACTGAACTAGTCATCATGTCTGCCCCTACTCACATTCCAACCTCCTCAGTAGGTCCTACTCCTGGTCCTAATGCTAAAATGATACATGCTTTGAATAAAAAGGCCATAGACGTTCTTAACATGAGACGAAGGGACGACGATATAGTGATTGCAGTTGTCACTGAGCATAAGTCTGGTCCCTCAATGAAGGAGGTGAAGAGTTTGCAGGTTAAGAAGATTGGATAAATCAAGAAGGAAAATATTGATAATGTTTCTCCTCCTCTTTTAATTTCGCTACCCATACCACCATTTGTCATTCCCACTTCTACCCATGGAACCGAAAGCATTCAAGTTGAAGCGCTTAAGTCTCCGGGGAACGATTATGATTGGAATTCCAACTTTAAGGGTTACCTATCTAGAGGGAAGAAAAGGTGGAAAGTTTGGCAAAAAGCACAATACAATTTCTTTGGGGAAGAAGGCACTTCTAATTCAGTTTGAATCATTAACTCAAACCCATCGGCGTTGGCGATTGGACTAAGGCCAGTCGAGGACTTGTGAGTCACTCGATAAGCCTATAATTTTAGAGGTAGTTCTTCGGCCCACTTGTCTTTAGCCTTTGTCAATAGTTTCTTTAAGGTGGATTTGATGATTTTATTTAAGGTCTCCAGTGTCCACTCATTTATGGGATGCTATAACCCCAAATCTCTTTTAAATTTGGTATTTGTTGCAAAAATTCTTGAATTTAGCACTATCAAACTGGGTTTTATTGTAAAAGAAGTTTGTTCATGGAATCCCAAATCGACAGATAATGTTCTTCACTATGAAATTGATCACTTTCTTCGTATTATCATGACAAATGGTTACACTTCGTAAAGTAATGCACTACAACAATGGCATACTTCGCTGCGCCTTTTGACATCAGTAGCACACCAATGATATTTATTCCCTAAACTACAAATGGCTATGGACCGACCATTTTTGTGAGTCCTGTGGATAGGGCCCTAGGAACCTTCGCGAACCTTTGGCACTGATTGCATGTTCTGGTTTAATAAACCACAGCCTAGTTGATTGTTGGCCAAAATATCCACAGCAAAAAAATTTCGTTACTAAAGTATGTCCCTGGATGTGATCGTTACAACCTCCTTCGTGTACATTTGTAAGGATACTTTTAGCTTCTTCGTTAGCGACACATCGTAATAGGGAAGCAAAGAACCCTTTCCTGTATATCACCCCTTCTTATAAAATAATCATGAAACTTAGGAGTATTCTTCGTTCATTTTTTCTGTTTAGGAGAGTTCCCTTCAGTAAGTATTCCTTGACTGGAGTCATTCATGACTTCTCTTCCACATCAGCCTCCAAGATCCAATCGACATCCATCTGATTGATGCTTGGAGCCAATACACCTCCACTGGAACCAATCCATAAGTTGTGCATCCCCAAAGTTAGCCAGTGAATAGGCTTTTTTATTCTCCTCCCTAGGAATGTGCATGATCATGTAATACTCAATGTCATTTAGCGATTATAGAATTGTCATTAAGTAAGGGGCTAGTCTCGTGCCCTTTGCTTGAAATTCCTTCTTCAATAGATAGGCCACGAACAGAGAGTCATATGTATATGCAATGTTTTGACTCCTAATTCCTTTGATATCTAGAGTCACGTCATCATTCTTCCGTATTCAGCTTATTGGTTGTATGGAACTTAATATCAAGACCTAATAGAAAGTTCATTCTCAGTGTTTATCAAGATCCTTCGTCAGTGCAACGTTTGTTGGATGCTCTGTTAATGAAAAACTTCCATTATGAAAGTCGTCTTGCATCTTCCTATATTTCTTCAACTCAGATGATGAATTCAACAATAAAGTCAACCAATGCTTGTCCTCATATCATCCTTCTAGAATGTTAAGATATATCTTACTTGCTCAATTCAACGTTCCACTTCAATAGCCTTCTCGAAGACTTGGGTCGGTGCAACACCTATCTTAAAGGTTTATCACTCGATAATTTAGTAGGACAAGCTTGGAAGTAGGGTCGTAACTTTCTCGATGCAATGAACAAGCAATAAGCTAGCTAGACCTGTCAATAGATACTCGAAAAATCCAAAACCGTCCAAATACGTATCCGAAACTATGGATATTATCCGATATTCGAACAGCAGGTGCTGATATCCGGTATCCGAAAAAGATTTCTGATGCGAATGCGGATATAAGTGTATCCGTATTCGAAAAACATCCATCCGATCTGACATTAATTTTACAGTTATTTTGATTATTACTATTTAAAGAGAACTATAAATCAAAATCAAAATTTATTAGCCATTTAACACAACCGTTGGATTCCATATCCAAGGCCAAGGTATCTTCACACACAATGAAACCCTAACCACACTACCTACTAACCAACGTTCATGTATTCATTACTTCATTTAAAATTTCATAGCCATGCTATCTAAAATCCCTAATCTCTAATCGAATCACGCACCCCACGTCTCGCTTCGACGCTTCGCCTCAACCTCGTCGCGTAGCTAGGCACGTAAGTTTCTTACCATCGATCTGCATCTTAGCTTTGGCGTCTCAAATCGTGCACCCCAAATCGCACACCCCAAATCACACTCTCTGGTATTTCTAAAATTACAAATAATATTTGCTATTTTTCCTTTTCATCACATTGATAATATAATAATACCAGATTAGAGTTTCTATCATAGTTGGATTATAGTAGTTTCAGTTTCAGATTATAATAATACCCCAAATCGCACACCCCAAGTCACACTTGGTCATTCTGTTAATTATTGATTAGAGTTTAAGTTCGAAACATTGTCAGATTAGAATAGTTTTTTATAATTTATAAAGTATTTTTCTCGGATTAGAATAGTCATTCATTATCCATATTGTTGCCTTATATTCTTGGTCATCCTTTTTTTTAAAACATACTGTTGCTTTTTGGTTTTGAAGTTTGCATCGGCTATGTATATTTGTTGAGAGATTTGAATCTTAAACATATTTAAGCTAAGATTGTTGAATAAGTTAGTTATTGGATTAACATATAAATTATATGAGGTGTAACATGTGAATATTACACATGTTCGTAAAATTATTTGTGAAGAAGATAAAGTATTCATATCCGACCGCACATGAAACAACAATTTATCAAGAATAAGATATTGTATCCATTATTACATGCTTTTTTGCTGCTGTTTTTATAAGGTAGAATACTTAATTTTCATTTTTGAAATAAATTAAACTTTGATCTGCTAAATGATGATAAACATAATAAGTATTTTGGTTAATTGCACCTTGACAGCTCAAAATCTTTCAACAAATGAAGAAAAATACGCCCTTTACAATAGATTGTTTACCCATTGCACAAAGGTTACATTGCATTATTTTCAATTCAAAATTCGCACATGTTGGTTTCATTGCATTATTTTTCCAACATTATGTGACTTGTTTATGTGTCTCACGTCACATTTTGATGTGAACTAATTGATCCTTCTATATATATGAGCCAGCCGTAATTTCTTCTGTATTGTTCCTACGCAATTTATCTTGCAGTAATATAAATTACTTTAACAAGTGATCTTAGAACACAAATAAATAATGAACATGTATGTTTTAGTTGTGATCTTGGCCTAGTAACTTGTCTACTTCTTTAGCTTGATTCTGAGATTTGATGAGCCTTCAACCTGCACAATTATTCAACATGTTCCCATTATATACTTGATCCAAAATTTGTTCTTATGCAAGGAAAATGATGTTTCTATTGATCACATAACAAATCATATGATTGTAGCGCTCTAAACTATGCATATATATATTGATAATATCATGTTTTCAGTTCATGTATGAAAGATGATTGGTATACACACCAATAAAATTTAGATAATCATTCATAATTATACATATTTAATTATCCATTATCTCTTGATTTAACTGACATAGCCAGGATTCTGGAATGGACCACTGCATTTTATCTGTGCATTTTTAATTACTCATATGAGATTTTTTGTGTATAACATCAACAATTCAACAAATCAATGAATCACACTAGCATCTTTATCTGCGCTTTTTTTTGTGTATAGACAATTACTCAAAAATTAATCTTATGAGAATTTTTTGTGTATAACATCAACAAATCAATGAATCATACTGGAATCTTTATCTGTGCATTTTTAATTAGTTCAGTTAGAGTGGAATTGTATGATCTGAATATTTCTATGTTATGTTTCCATGTTATGTTTCCACTTTCTAGTAGATATTTTCATATGAATGCTTTTAAATTTGAACACTGCAGCTACACTAATATACAATAAATAGATAGCTTGTTCTATGAATATTTACAGACTTTTAAAAATGGAAAACACCATGTCAAGTTGTAGCAGTAAATCTTTTTCATGGTTGCGTCAAATTCTTGTGTCAAAGATAACATAGTTGTGCTAGAAACCATGGACTCTAATGCGCCACCAACTCAAAATATTCCATCCAATGAAGAAATATGCACCTTTGAATATAAAACCCTTGAAATCCGAGGTATCAAAATATTTTGATAGAGAAGTGTTAGAGGGTAGTAATTGTGTTAAGGCAACTTGTAAACATTGTTTAATGTTATTCAATGGAGCCACTTCATTGGGAACAACACATTTAAAAAATTATATAAAAGTTTGTCCCAAAAATACTAACAATAAAAGATTATCCGAACTTGCACTTAGTCCCAAAATAGATAATTGCTTATCATCGAATGCCTTCTCCACACACTGGACTTGCACTTAGTGCTTCTCTTAAAACAAAACTACTGCATTGGAATTTGGATAAAAAATTATTTTCAATTATTGTCGATAACGCATCTAATAATGATGTTATGATAAGAGATCTCAATGCATGGTTAGATGGTAAAGGTGTCTTGATATCAAATGTTGATTTGTTTCATATGCGATATTGCACTCATGGTCTTATTATAAAGATAAGAGAATGTAAATTTCACAAAGTCTTCACAGTCTCTAAAACAAAATTGGGAAAACTCATTGGCATAAACTAGATAAGTTGGAAAAGATGTTTCTTACAATGTTCTAACGCAATGGAACTCAACATACCTTATGCTTGAAAGTGCGATTGAAGTGCGTCCCACGTTTGACCGATTAGTTGAGTTAACTTCAAATTATATAAATTTTCCTTCTAGAGAAGAATGGGAGATAGGAAAAGAAATTTGTGAATGTTTGAGAACGTTTTATGATGTAACTCTCAAATTTTCAGATATTAAATATCCAACAGCGAATTTGTATTTTAAAAGCATATGTGATATTTATGAAAGTATTACTAGTTGGGAGCTAAGTGAGCATGATTATATCTGTTCCATGGCACGAAGGATGAGAGTTAAATTTGAGAAATATTGAAAGACTTGCAATTTAATAATTAGTATTAGAGTGGTTTTCGATTGTCGTTATAGAATGACTTATATTGAGTTTTTCTACGATTTGATTTAAGGGAAAGATGCACAATTTCATGTCATGAAATCAGTGATTGTGTGAAATATCTTTTCTATTTATATGAAGAAGAAAGTGCATCCTACAAAAATGTATCTTCTTCTTCTTCTTGTGCATTGGATGATAATGTTAAGCATGTTTAAAAAAGGGAACAAAAATGGATCTTTAGTGGAAGAATTATAGAGAACAAAAAATTGGAAGTTTGTAAATTTCAAAGAACGAGCTTGACAAGTATTTGGAAGATGAATTATTGCCGATGGATGAGGATGACGACAACTTTGATAATTTAATGTGGTGAAAAAAAATTGTCCTAAATTTCCAACTCTCGCAAAGATTGCTTGTGATATTTTAGCCATTCCTGTTTCTACCTAGCATCCGAATCATCGTTTAGTAGCGGTGGTAGATTGATTACCGAAAATAGATCCTCGTTATCTTCTGACATAGTGGAAACATTGAGTTGTATTAATAATAGGTTACCATTGGACATAGGTTAGCTATTATTTACATACTAAAATTATTTTAGAACTTTAACCATTTAATATAGTCTGACTTTTTATTTAACAAGTAAAGATATATAACTTGTAGATGAAGCATCAGCCCTACTATAAATTATCCATCGCACAAGGTAAAAATATAAAGTTTTTTTTGTATGTTTTGCTACTACAGCAGCAACATAAAGTGCATGGTGTTGCTGCAAGCATCAACAATTTCTGGCGGCAGCACCAGATGCTACTGCTGCTGCAGCACCAATTGCTGCTGCTGCAGCACCTAGTGCAACAACACTTGCACCAAGTGTAGCGGCATTTGTACAACGTGTTGCTGCAGCACCAAGTGCAACAGCACTTTCTAATTGCAGCACTTGGTGCTGCTGCTAGCAGCAACACTTCCAATGCAAAATACAATATGAGGCTGAAGTTTGATTTATTGGATTATATTTTTGCTATATTTTTTTTTGTAGGATCGTGTGGAAAGCTCATGAGTTTGAAGATAGAACAAAGAATTGATTATTTATTTTTCACTTTTGCAAAGAAATCAAATGTGTCACCTTAGCTCTGTTTATTTAGGTTTTAAGGTTAATTATCTAAATTGTATAATCTAATTAATTATGCATTTTGTAACTCTATTATGATTTTGTGGATTGTTTGTTGTTAACTTGGAAACTCAAGTATATTAGTTTGTCGATTGATTGTTATTTGAATACTATGAATTGTAATTTTTTTGATCAAAATTTCAATTACATCATAATTCTCAATCTAGATTTTGGATGCGGATTTTCGGATATTTTTGATTATTCGAAAATATACGCATCCTCTTTTCGGATGTGGTTATTTTCGAACCGCATATGTGGATACAGATGTTAATTTATGAATATCCATGGATATCAGATGCAGATGTAGATTTTAATTTTCGGATACGGATGCAGATATAACTACATCCACATCCATTTACATCCGTTGACAGGCCTAAAGCTAGCTTCTCTAACTTTTGATAATTTTTATTTGCTTCAGTGAACCTCTTGCTGATGTATTGTATATGCCTTTGGATTTTGGATTCTTCATGTACCAGAGTAGCAATCAATGCATGAACAAACACCGCTAAATCAATAAATTAATGCTCCTCTTCGAAAGGCTTTGATAGGACTGGTGATCTTTCCATGTGATCAAGTAAGGATTGGAAAGGTTTCTAACACTCCTATATCCAAACAAACTTCTATTCTTCCTTTTTGAGTGAATCAAAGAACAACATGTACTTATTTGTCACCTTTGAAATGAATTGATTTATCATAGTGAATTTTTTGTTTAACCTTTACATTTCCCTCCTTGACTTTAGGACCAAACATATTTCATGGCATTAATCTGCTCCAAATTAGCCTCACTACTCTTTGAGTTCACTATGAAACCCAAATTTTACTGGATGTAACTTCAAATGAACATTTTAACGGACTAAGCTTCATCTCGTATCTCCGAAGTGCATCAAACATCTCTGAGATGTCTCTAATATAGTTCATCAATCACTATGAATTCAACAACATATCATCCATATAGACCTCCATTATACGTTCGATCTGATTTTTGAACATTGAATTTACAAATCTCTGGTTGGTTGCTCCTGCATTCTTCGAACTGAATGGAATAACACTATAACAATACATCCTCAGGTCAGTAATGAAGTTGGCGTGATCTTGATCTATAATGTGCATTGTCTCTGATTGTAGCTAGAATAAGCATCCATAAAGGATAGAAAATCATGTCCGACGGTTGAGTCCATTAGCTAGTCAATCTTTGGAAGCAAGAAGCTATCTTATGGGCATTCCTTATTCAAGTTTGAATAGTCAATGCATGTCTACCATTTTCCGTTAGGCTTCTTGACCAGCACTAGATTTGATACCCATTTTGGGTATAGAGCTTTGTGGATGAAGTCGTTGACCTTCAGCTTATCCACTTCCTCTTTCAATGAAGCAGATTGCTCTGGATCCAAGGTGCACCATTTTTTGCTTCATGGGAGGACATCTAGGGTTTATGTTTAATGTATGGCATGCTATCTCCGATGATATTCCATACATATTGGAATTCATCTAGGAAAAAATATCCATATTCACCCGAAGGAACACCACCAACTTCTTCATTTTCACACTAGCTGAGATCCGATCTTCAAGACCCTAGTAGGATCATCTTGATCGATGGGGATTTAATCATCAGCTCAGTTGGGGCCGCCTTCGCATCCTCTGGCTCTTTCCTTGGATCCATACATTTTTAGAATTTACTATGCCGTGCGAGCCAAGGCTTAGGCTGTGATTTAATGCATTAATTGATTTGATGCAAAAAAGTCTTCTCCATATCCTTTCCCTTCTTGCATCGCTTCTCTAAGTTTTGCAACATAACATTCACATCGTGTATTCCGATCTCCTTGAATGAAGCCTATCCTATTTTCTATTGGGAATTTCATCATTAAGCACCAAGGAGCTATGGCTACTTTGAAACTGGCAAAGGATGGCTGGCCTAAAAATACGTTATAAGGAAAATAAATGTCAACCACAACAAAGGTCAGAACCCGCACTCTTTTACAGCCACCTTCACCAAATACCATCGACATGTCAACACATCCCACGGGCTTTGTAGCCTCTTAAGTAAATCCTTGAATGGGGGATATACGTTGCTTCAGATCCTGGTCATCCATATTCATCTGATCATAAGTGTTTTTAAATAAATTTTTTACTGAGCTCGCACAATCGATGAGAACTCATTTCACAGTTGCTGACTCAATCATGGCCACAATCATATGAGGGTCATGCATTAGTGTTTCTATCCTATCTACCTCTTAGTTTCTAAATACTATATCGTATGTCATCAAAATCAATTACTTTTTCGAAGCTCCATCTCCTACAATAAAGCATCACTCCCGCATAGCATGTTTTAATAAACTCCCATATTGTTCAACCTCATTGTATTATTTCTCGGCTGGATGAGGTCTACCAGTTATGACATTTATTACAAGTCTTCGCTTAGGCTACCTTGGATCTTCTCCGCCAAGGCCGGCCTATCTTTGTTGAGTCAACTTTCTTAGGGTCCCATTGTTCACTTTCCCTTCATACTACAGTCATTCACATGCCGTTGAAGCCTTTCTTTCCTAATTAGATCCTCGATCATATCCCACAAGCATCGACACTTGTTAGTAATGTGCATGTGAGTCTCATGGAAGCAGCAATACTTCCCAAATATATTCTCCATTTTGGTCAATTCACTCTTTGCTAGTTTTTTATAGTTCTCCATACCTTACACGGCAAGGTAGATGCTCTCCACAGTGTCATTAAGCAGGGTGTAATCCTCATGTTTTAGGCACCTCAAACACTTCTTAAATTCCGGCTTCTTGCCACCTGTACCTTGGTTTCCTCTCTTTAGGTGGCTGTTTCTATTTCCAAAATTAGTAATAACATTTTTGGCGCTTTCACTAGTTTATTTCACAACAATGTTATTTTGCACTACTTCAGTAAATGTCCTTCCACCAGCCCTTACAGCAGCCATGCCTGCCTCTTCAAAGCATAGAATTTGGGTTGCCTTTATATAAAACGCTTCCATGGTTTTTGGTGGTTTCATCTTTAGCTATTTACCGAAATCCATATCCAAATGAATTTATTTGATCAATGTCATCAGCATGATGTCCTATTTGGCATTGTTCACCTCAGTAGCAGTCATTTTGAATCTACTTTGGAAACTTTTTAGAGAATCTTCGGGATTCTGAAAAATATGGGATAAGAAGATCACGTCCTTAGGATGAGCAGCATGCAACTTAAATTGCTCCACAAACCTTCTAGCCAACTGCTCAAATGAGGATATGGACCTCAGTGGGAGCAAAGTAAACCATATCATAGCTACTCCTTCAAGATATATTGGAAAACACCTGCACCTCACAACGTCTATTGCCCTAGCACCATCCTTTTTCCACTCATACTTCCAGGGATGCTATCTTGAATCAAACGATCCATTGTAAGACATTATCATGAGAGTTACAAATCTCCTTGAATGCTCCTTCCATAAAATCTCCTTGGTAAATGGGCTCCTACTAGTAGAATAACTCCAATCAATTTTTGTCTTGTCATTCAATTTTTGTGTCCTTTGTGTGATGGCCCAACAGTATTTGTCTGAGCTCTACTACTCTAGCTACTAGCAGTGTGGCCGGTGTCAATTTCTTCATCATCTTCCACTCTATGTATGCACCATTTTTTATGATTAGGTCCCTGTGTCAGTACCAGCTATGATGCTAGGTTGATATCGAGTTGATCCCTATCAACCTAAGTTATTTCAGCTTCAAAGTTGTGGTCCTAGCTTCTTCCTTTTCATTTTTCGCTTTCCATCTACGTGTTTTCTGTTTGATGAGGATAAACTTAATTAAAATAGGCAATCTAAACAAGATGGTGAGAGAAAATGATGCTATGTTACAATGGAGGTACTAAACTAAGGAGTAGAGGCTGTACATAGGTCGAGAACGTCATCAGTCCTTAGCGATCAATGGAAAATACATGGGTTACACCTAACGAGTTACACTCCCTACTAGTGTACGGACCACATTAGGTCATGCATCGCCACATTTTTTTGCTACTTTGTTTGTTGGATGGCAAGGCTAGCTAAACCATTTAGAGAGGCCTTTCTAAAATGCATGGGGTAGTCCGTAGGGTAGTCTATAGCCTGTGGCGCTGAGTCCACCATGATCTATAGTTCGTAGAGCTGAATTTACAAACCTGGAAGCAGAAAAGTCGAAAATCCTCAAAAATGTGAAGTAGAGTATGGGTAAATTTTTGAATGTTTTTATTAGGCACTATAGGAGTACCTCGATGTGTGCGATGACAAGAACATGATATGACAAGGGTAATGGATCCTAACGAGGTGCTGAGTTATGTACCAGCAGGGATAGTATCTCAGTCCAATGGGGGATCGTAGTACTTATACATTTATATATACGTATATAGTTATATTTTACAATGGGTAGATGGAGCGAATCATATGCATACGTGAAGTCGAGACGATCAATTCAAAATAGAGGACATAACATGTGATAAAAGACATTCAACATAAACTAGTGTTATGTACAAGTGTTTAATTTACCAATCACCAAAACGTTGTTCTAACCCCCTCCTTATTACAACCCATAGGATAATTTAGATGGATAGTTACTGGTATAAAGCGGTAATAGTGAAAGGATAGGTTCCTTGTGTACGCTCGACACTGATAAGGATTGTAGACATTGGAAGTGTCAAATCTTGGTCAATTACTATGTGACTCATTATATTTTGTTATTCTACTGTAATCTATATCGTTAGTTCTTTGATATGATTTTTTTCGTTTATTTGTAGGATACCAAACCAATGATCCATACTTTGGTGGACTTGGGTTTTCAGTTTAACGAAAACTTAAGCCCACTGGGGTGCGAGTTGTTATGTGATATGTCCCATCTGATTGCATCCATAAACTTAACTCCATGAAGATCAATCATGTAGTGCTTTGCTATATGTCCAATCTTCCGACAATTAATTTTTTTGCTCTCTTCTTATCCTTTCCACCTTGTTGATAATTTCCTTTATGTTTTCCAAAATTATTCTACTTCATCTCCTTCTTAGATTGGTCCTTAGTTGCCTCTCCCTTCATAGCATTCGGTAAAGTAGCCTTGACCAAATTCTCATAGATAACTCCATGTGGTACTTGGTTTAATGCCACCTCCCTAAGCGCAGCATTCAGTCATCAACAAAACCTCATCGCCTTTTTGAATAGGGTATTAAATAGTTCATACCTAAACCTTGATATTTAAAATTGTTTACATATTCAAAAACTATCATCTCACCCTACTTCAAGTTAATATACTTCTTCAACATACATCCTTCTTTAACTCAGAAACAAATTTCACCACAGAAACAAATTTCACCTCAGAGTTCCTTTTGAATAGATCCCAAGTGATATTCCTCATATTCATCTTAGCTATAGCAGTCTGCCACCACACACCATCTTCTTGCTTCAAATATGTGGCTAAATGCTTCTTCTTAACATCACTTAATCTGAATAATGTACAAGTCTCCTTACATGTTCCCAATCATGCGTTAGTCTTAGAAGAAAGCTCAGTTCCATTAAAAACTTTCACACCTAAGGTTATGAGTCCTTACAATGCTGTTTGACGAGAGGGAACTTCAGTAGTTGAAGTAGTAGGAACAGTTAGAGTCACATTAGTCAGACTCAAGGCTTGCATAATGTGGTGAAAAAAGATCAGGACATTCATGCCCGCAATGTTCAATGGGTCAGGTCTAGCTTCAGCTCCAACCGTAGCCTTTGTTTGAGTCACCTCTATGGAGTTTCTCATCCTCAGGTATTAGAAAAAAATGTTCTACGTCAATGCTTTCCCATAAAATAAGATAATAGACTGGAATATGAAAAGGGTGTATAAGTATGTGTATTTACTATCTACAAAATACGATTACAATACGCTCTCTCATACGTGCTTAGTCCTATATTTTTGTTTTGATACCAAATATAATAATCCGCTATTTTCTGACCTCTATTTTTCAATCTAGAACAAACTTCAACCAGAGAAGTTGAAACACAGCAGGTCGTTTGGTGATTGACATGAGAAAACAAAATAGAAACTATATATTTTGTCTTTCAGAACTCCCAATGGAAGGAACATCAAATATAATAATCAAAGAACACTATGTTATTTCCAAAATCAATCCATACACAGTTCCGCATGTTACTAATATGTACAATACAAACCCAAATCCATACCATATATTAAGTATCTTACTTAAACATATAGATTACCATACACACACATACACATATATAACACCTTTGTCACCTGAGCCTCTAACATTATCATAATCGAACCTGTCTCCATCAATCTATCATATATTATAAATAAGAAAACATGGTGGAAAGGGGAGTCAGACATAAAGTCTAGTGAATGAATATAACTGAATGCAACATTTACTGTGCTACTTGCATAAAATAACATGATCGAAAATGATAAACAATTATATCATTATACATTTTAGTTCATATTAACCTCATATCAAAATCTGATATACCATTCATGTTTACAAGTGTCGTATAGTTGTGTTACTATATTAGTTCTAAAGTGAGGGGACTAAATTCGTACTCATCCATACGTTAAGTTGTATAGTCGTATCATGGATAAATTAGACAAACTGTGAACCTTGATGTTCCCAATAACAATTGTGCTGTAACAAACCCGCAACATCCAGATTCATGACTTCCTCCCTTTTTGGCTTTATTCCAAATCAATAATTATAAACTAAGTCATATAACTTATAAACATCACCCCATTAAAGCATACGATATCCATGTACTAACATACATTGCCACTTAAGCTAGGGTATGCCATTTACCCGCAGTGTACAAAATAAACTTTGTAGCCAAGTACAAACATGTGTGAGAATATCGACTTCCATAATCTAATCATCCTTTTTCACAATAACTTAACTCAGGATCTAATCCCACAGAGATGATAAATTTGATTCCTGTAAATTCAATGTGATGAATTGTATCTTGATGATACTGAATCAGATCAATATTATGAATAAAAATTTCTAATCTATCAAATCAATTTCTCGTTGAGAATTGAACAGTATAACATAGGGAGATCTTTTATCCATACAAAAAACCATTTTTTATTAGAACATAAATACCATAAATTTTAATTACCATTTACTGTTTTTAAATTACAATTTTTTTAACTTTTATATATTAAAATATACTGCATAAATTCATATATATATATATATATATTAAATTCACAATAAAAATATATTTCTTATTGAAATATATATACTTAACCTATAGAATTCAAATCTTGAGTTTTAAACCATCTTTTTTGTATAAATTATATATACATTCATATATACATATTATCGCTATATAGTGCATTTTCCTAAATAAATCATATCCATTAATATGCATATGTATAAGATAAAAGTTCAAAATTTATACAAACATATAATTTAACTTCTGAAATCATTTCAATGCCATATTGATATAATTGTACACATCAAATCATAAATTTACAAATCTAGGCTAATTTTCACATATTATGAAACCTAATATACTTAAATTCATACCCTGTACGTTAGGCACATCCGTTGGACCCATACGAAGGAAATTGTGAGAAGATTTATTAATTGAGAAATAATGATCATACACATAAACAAATGCCTCATTGCTTACAAAACTACAAAGAGAGAAATCAAACGTAAGGGTTTTAATGAATTTCATTTTTTTCACTGGTTGATTACCGATACCATTCTTTAGTAATTATATCACGGAAGTTACAAATAAAATAGAAACTGCAATGAATTTGGCAAAGAAGTGAAAATGTGCTAACACGGTGGAAAATGATGTTTTGGAATTGTGTAAAGTACAATATTTAATTATTAAGGATTAAAGACGCAAGGGCAGATAAAATACTTCATTTTGAGGCTTTCTAGTGTATATGTGAATAGAAAAGGGGAGCTATGTTATTTTTATTGCAAAGCAATACCAAGAAACATGCCATAATCTTATTTACTATTTTCTTTACTTCAATCTGGTTACTCGTTAATATTTGCAAGGTGAATATATCGCATTATGTCTTATAATTAATATAGTAGTTAAATACTTAAGGAGATTAATGTCTTGTTGCACACAGCATAAAAAGGAGGTTTGGCGGGCAAAAGGTACATTTGAGTTGTTACTTTGATATTCATTGTAAGTGGCCTGAGCTCGAGGGAAATAAATATAACTTAGATTCTATAATTTTAGAATTTCAAGTAGAATATGTGAGAGAAATAAATGAATTTGAAGGAACTAATTTTAGCACAAACTATTTCTTTTTTATGTCAAAATGAATGTTTTTATCTTGCCATAAACGGTGCGCTATTTTTTTAAATCCGGTACCGACAGGGATAATTCCCCAATCGTGTTTATCGTCTTAATGGGATATAGGCTTGGAAAAGTACAAGGTACAAACGATGAACCATTATTCATATGTCTAAAGTGTGAGTTTATATCATTCTTACAAATAAAAATATAGTGCTAATTACTTATCAATTTTTTTCGAGTTCGAAAATAACCCACCACGAACAAAATTAGTTTTGTTGGTTGCCTATTCACTTATAAAACAAAATTATCAACCATGGTATCCACTACTTCTACTAATTGTAAAAGGTTTCCTAGCCATATGGTACTTATGAATAATAAATTTTGAAATAACTTGTAACACCCCTATTTTAAATAGAGTTATTTATTCAGGAGATTTAATTAGATAAATTAAATAGAATAATGTAGAGATTAGAATAATAAGGGAATTCAGATTTGAGACCTAATTAGGGTCGTGCCTCAACTAAATGGATTTATAAAAAGTTGGTTTATAAGTTAAATACCTAAGAGAATAAGACAAAGGTAATATGGGAACAGCCGAATCCCATAACCTCTAAACCCTTACCTCATTCTTATTCACATTTTCATAAACACAAAAACACAAGCAAATGAGAAACAGAGGCCGACCATCAACCTAGGAGAGGAGGAGCTCGGTATTAATTAGAGGCTAAGATTCAAGCTAAGAAGATTAGAGTGAACAACAAATCTCAAGTTCCTTATCCAAACAAGGTGAATAATGATCTAAACCATCTCTTTAAAGTTTTATTGAATGTTCTAATTCAGGTTTAAGGTTTAAAACCATTTGGACGAATGAATGATGATATGCATTGATTTATATGCCATGTTATAATTTAAACAAGGATTTTTACAAGATATATATAATTCGATTTTAAGGTTAAAATTGTGCAGATTGATTTTTGAATGCCGTGATGTTTGAATATGTTATGTAAAACATTATTTTGAAGATGGGTTTACATTTTCAAAATATTCCAAGCTATGGATAACTTATTATGAATTTTGAACGGAAAAATATATAATTTTGGGTTTAAATTATTTAAAGCAATCAAGTATTATTTTTGGGTCTATAATTTATATATGTTAGAAAGCATATTAAAAGTGAATAATTGTGATTTTTAGGGACTTTTCCTTAGATTTTTCTATGGTTATTAAATTATTTAAGTTAGAGGACTTAAATGTTTTAAATTTTTTGTTAAGGGGAAGGGCTTATTTGTTAAATTGATTTCATTTGTTAATTGACGAATTCGGCAGCCTTTTAGAAAAGAATTTTTGATAAAGAACTGGCAACAATTATATTTTGACAAATTAGGCAAATTAAGTAAAAAGAGATTACTTTGAATGGCATAAAAATCAGTTTTGTTTTGAATTACAACTTCGCCACTGCTCTTGCTTGCTTCCATCACCATACTTCCGCCAATGACCTTTCACACCCATTCGAAACCAACGCACATGGTATCAAGCTATTGATACATAGTGAATTAGAGAAAGGTGGAAGGAACTGTTGTGAAAGCATGCTTTCAAAGGTGTTGAAGCCATTTTTGTAAGCATTCGAATCAATCCAACTTGCCTTTGTTTTAAAGAGGCTTTCGAAAGAGCTGCCACATTTTTAACTCATTCAATACCTAGCTATCATATTCACACCTTTCGAATTGGTTAAAGGCCACTTTTCTTTATAGCCTTATAGCAATGATTTCTAAAGGAAGGCTTTTGTTTTATTAATGTTGTAACCGCTTTCCCAATGCTTTCGAAACGGTCTTTTAGCTGCTTTTACCAATGTTTTCGGAGGCAATGGTTTCGAAAGGTTAGCTTCAAAGCTATCCTTTTCCCCAACTATTTTACTTAAAATCCATGCTTTCGAAAGAGATACTTTCAAATGGTTTTGAAGCTATGCTTCCATAAATTCTTACTTGAACTAAATGCCTTCGAAAGGTATGTTTTAAGTGTTTTGAAAGGTATATCTTTAAGTGTTTTGAAAGAAAGGTTTCAATGCTTTCGAAAGATACGTTGGATGGTCTCAAAAAAGAACATCTATGGTTTTAAGTACTGATACAATTGAAATCCTTAGTTTTCAAATTTTGAGAATCCAATCTCATTTTTAAAGTAAATACATGACATACGAAAGAATTTTAAAATGGCATTTAACTTTGTTTATATTGGAAGTTTTCCTGGATAAAGATTGTGGGTTAAGGGAATTAACCATATTTCATTAAAAATATGATTACAAGGAATTTAACCATGGAAGTTTATATTGTTATATTATTTTTTCAGTAATAATTAATGCTTGTGTAACTATATTCACTTCATTTATAACCCATAAATGCATCTTGGGGGTAAGGGTAGAATAACAGGCTAGGTTGACCCAGTAGTGAATATATATATATATATATATATATATATATATAAAATTTAAATCCTGTATGAGTAGAACTTCATACAGGAGGTCAGATAGACCATAATACAGGATGCCCTAGACTAATCAAAGGATTATTGGGTTAGACAAGTTCTTAGTAAGCCTATAAAACCTATGTACGGAGATTGTTATTGGAAGGGGCCAATAAGTTCTTATTGATCCCATAAAAACTATGTTCAGAATATGTTATTGAAAGAGGTCAATAGGTTCATAGTGATCCCATAAAAACTATGACATGAGAGATGTTATTGGAGAATCAAATAGGTTGATAATGACCCCATGAAACTTATGATTATGTGATATTGTTGGTAGACACCAATAGGTTCTTAGTGATCCCATGAAAACTATGAAATCAGACAGATAGTCCGTAAGCTTGGAACAGATTATTAGTTAGCCCATAAAAACTAATACAATATTAACGGCCCTAGTAACTATAACTTAAGACAGATAGTCGGTGAATCAGGATGGGAAATCCAAAGCATATTGCATGTTTTCATATCATCGTGATACGTTTTATTATGTACTGTCTTAACCATTATTGATGCAGTGCGTAGTATATGGTTATTATAAATTGGATTAAGGTACTAGTGAAGGAACCCATTTCGCTAAGTGGCATGGTCTCACTAGATATCTATATGGTTCGAGATGGTAGGTATACCATACTTTTATTCTGACTTGAAGTTTATGTTTTTCCCTTAAACTCCCGACTGCTCAATTGATTTTGAGTAGTTTGAGAGTTAAGGTTTTCATGTTCTCCTTTAGATGAATAAGCTTTCGAAGACGTGTAGGATGTAAGCTAGTTATTAGGAGTTCTTTCTGTTTGATTCTACTATGTGATTGGATGTAATGGCAAAATTGTTTAATTGCCTATATTAGACTCTGATCTGTCATGAGGTCATCTTCATATGTTGCTGTTGGTGTATTTTCTAATAATTATATTTCGCTGAGCGTTGTTTACAAATTGGGATCATGTAATGGATTTGAAATGCAATTTGCAGTGGAATGAGAAATTTGTTTTAAAAATTGAGTTTTTTTCTTTCATATCCATGTGTTTATGGTATCCAACATAGCTGCACTTAGTCACGAAAATTAATAACTGTGGATGACTACAACATCTATTGCAGTTAGTTTTGGGCCTCTAAATAGGTGATGTTACAAGTTGGTATCAGAGCATAGGTTTATGTAAATTTAAAAGAAATTTGAACTTGAAACATTTTCAAAACATAACCCAACGAATCAAAAAATGAGACCGGGGTTTGGGTTAACATTATAGTAACATACTTTCATTTGTTATATGTAAATGTATAAGTACGTATTCCCCTCACTCTTAGACCTTTCATCCATATTTTACTAAGGCTCGTGTGTAGAATTACAAGAAAGGAAGATATGGAGGTTGGAAATGGAAGAGGAAATCTAGGTGGAGGAAGCTCCACAAATAATGGAAATGCTCGACCTAGAACTAGAAGAAATCTAGGTTGACAGGCAAATGCAAATCCAAATGCAAATGCCATGTAGGCATTTAAACCCCACTAATAGATATGAGGATGGTGTATTAGTTCTTTGTCAATCTGACGCAAGCTGGAGCAGCTGCAGGAGTAGTTGGGGGAAATGTTGTGAATGTTGGAGGAGGTAATCCCATGGCCACAGTTAGAAATAACTATGCTAAGCTGAGCAAGGATTACACCAGTCTTGGAGGAAAGCGGTTTTTGGGAATAGAGGATGCCGTCGAAGTAGAAAACTAGTTATTGCACTGAAAAAGAATTTTCGCTGGCATGGGATTAGATGATGAGCATACAAGGAGACTTGCTTCACGACAGTTGTAGAGAGCATCACGTTATTGGTGAAATAGTGTTACCATGGGAGTTCTTGAGTAAGAGTTGACTTATGCATAATTTTAAAGGAGATTCAATGAGAGGTTCTTGTTTGAAGTTGCCAAGTCAGTATTGTTGAGAAAGTTCACGGACTTAGTGCAAGGTGAGATGTCAGTGATTGAGTATGCTATGAAGTTTGATGAGTTGTCCAGATACGCATACGCTACTGTTGACACCGTCATTAAAAGGAAAGAGAAGTTTATTCAAGGATTAAAACCCGAGATTGCTATGGCGACTATTCCACATCCATTATCCAAGTACAGTTGTAGTGGAGATGGGAATTAGGAATGAAGAGTTGCTTTCTATTTATGGGAAGGAGAAGCTGGTTGGAACCTTGGATTCTTAAGGAAAGAAGAGGAAATTCTTTAAGAAGAAAAGAGCTCAGAAAGGAGAAGCTGACAAGAAAGGGAAGGCCAATGTGGTTTGCTACAAGTGCAACCAGAAAGGACATTGTGCTCATGAATGTCGAACTGGAAAAAGGAAGGAGGTTGTAGATAAGAAAGGAGTGAAGTGCTTCAACTGCGATCAGATTGGATATTACAAGAATTAGTGTCTAAAGCAGTCAGAGTGGACAAGGGAAATATTTTTTCTTTGGAACCATCTTCTTCTAGACCAACTTCTACTTGAAAGGTAAAGACTGTGATGGAAGGTACACTTTTGATTCAATACTATACCAGTTAGGATACTATTTGATACCATGCATCGCATTCATTTATATCTTGGTGTTTGGCAGATAAGTTATCTTTAGAAGCCTCATACATTATTACTTCCTTAAGAGTTGCAAATCACATAGGAGGGTATGCAACTCTTGGGATGGGATGTAACTAGTTAGAACTTGAATTATTAAGTCATAAGTTTGCATGCAACTTGTATGATTTTGATTTCGTAGGCTTCGAGATCTTTTTGGATATGGGTTGGTTAGATAGGTATGGTGCTAGGATATTTTGCCAAGATAAGGAAATATCACTAAGACACTTTATTAGTCATTATCGGATTATATACTCCATGGAGAAGTCAAACTCAAGTGCTTGTGCTTTGCTGAATGCTATGCAAGTAGAAGAAGAACTGAATCAGGTTTTAGTAGCAAGAGAGTTGGCAGATGTTTTTAAGCCAATCTTAGGACTACCACCAAAGAGAGCCATTGAGTTTCGAATAGATCTTGTGTCAGGAGTTGAAACTATAAGTAGACAACCTAGTAGGATAACACCTACCTAGATGAAAGAATTGAATATGTAGCTAGTGGATTTAGAAGGAAATAATTTTATTAGACCAAGTACGTTAAGGATATGCATCGACCATTGTAAGTTGAAGTAGAAAACGATGAAGAATAGTTATCCTTTAATGAGAATCGATGATTTATTTGATCAGTTGAGTGGCCAATTGGATTTGGTAGTATGTTTCCATCAGCTAAGAGTGGCAAAGGACAATACTCCAATGTCGACGTTTCATACTAGGTATGGGTCGTACAAGTGGTTAGTAATGCCATTTGGGTTAACGAATGCGCCATCTTTCTTCATGGATTTGTCGAATCAAATTTTCCAAGAGCATTTGGATAAGTTCGTATTGGTATTCATAGATAACATTTTAATATACTCTAAGAATGAAAGAGGGCATGAAATTTATCTTAGAGTCATGTTTGAGATGCCGAGGAAGCATTAACTGAAAGCGAAGTTTCGAAAGTGTCATTTTTGGAAGAAAGAAGTTAAATGTCTTCATCATGTGTGGTTTTAGAGAAGGGTTTGTCAGTTAGTCCAGATAAGAACGAAGCTGTTAACAACCGAAAGAGACCAGAGGCGGTGACTGTGATCAGAAGTTTTCTTGGACTCGCTGGCTATTACCAAAAATCCATTAAGGATTTCTCATGGATAGCAGTGCCTTTGACTAAGCTAACTAGGAAAGACGTGAAGTTTATTTGGTTAGACAAATATAAGGAAGCATACCTAAAGTTAAAGCATCTGTTAATGAACGTGCCCGTGTTAGTTGTTTTAGATGGGGATTAGTAGTGTATACCGATGCATATAGATTCAGATTAGGGGTTGTATTGATGTAGAAAGGTAAATTTATTACCTATGCTTCACAAAAGCTCAGACCGCATGAAGTGAGATATCCTACCCATGATCTTGAGTGGGTTGCAGTGATCTTCGCATTGAAAGTATGGAGAAACTATCTCTTAGGCAGGAGATTTGAGTTGTACACAAATCATAAGTCATTAAGGTATTTATTCTCATATAAGGAGTTGAATATGAGACAACAGAGGTGACTGGAGTCTTTAGCAACTTATGATTTTGGTATGAGTGCACACTTGGAAAAGGAAATAAAGTAGCATATGCTGTTATCAGAAAACGTCAAAATGTGGTGTTAGCTATGTTAACAGAATGGAGGGACCTAGAGGCTTTGACTACTTGTAGTGTGCAGTTAGGATCTACTGCTTGTTCTAGTTAGAGCATGACATGTTATCTTGCTTAGACATTCAACTAGTACTGATCAAAAGGATTGCTTTTAAGTAGAAAGTGAATCCTCTGTTAGCCGAGAAGATTAAAAGACTAGAGGTCGGAATTGAGATTGATGATCTGAAATTTTTTAGTCTTGACCAGAGGGAATGGCTAAGAAAGAAGGGACAGTTGTGTGTTCCGAATGTTGGAGACTTAAGGCGAGAAGTTCTTAGAGAATGTCATTGATTCAAATTTACAATTCATCCTAAGGGAACTGAGATGTATCAAGACATGAAAAGGAGTTTCTATTGGGAAGGTATGAAGAAGGATGTTGAATTGTGGGTAAAGCAGTGTGTGAACTGTCAACCAGTGAAGGTCGAACATCGAAAGCTGAGTGGATTGCTTTAACCTTTAGAGATACTAGTTTGGAAATGGGATTCTATATCCATGTATTTTATAGACGGGTTGCCAAGGTCGAATCATGGAAATGAAAGTATATCAATCATAGTGGATGGGTTGACCAAGAGTGCCCATTTCATTCCAGTTAAGTCAACCAAGATGACACTTGTTTCAGTTAAATTTTTTAAGAAGAACAAAGTTAGACTACATGGAATTCCATGTATTATAGTAAGTGATAGAGATACGTTGTTTACTAGCTAGTTTTGGAAGAATCTACAGGATGTTTTAGGTACCAAGCTCAAGATGAGTACTGCTTATCACCCTCAGACAGACAGACAGATGGAGAGAGTCAAAAAGGTATTTCAGGATTTTTTAAGAGCTTATGTGCTAGATTTTGGTGGATCAAGGGAAGATCACCTACACATAGTTTAGTTTTCCTACAATAATGGTTATCAGACTAGTATAGGAATGGTGCCTTTCGTAGCTTTGTATGGAAGGCCATGCAAGTCACCAGCATGTTGGTTGGAAACTGAAGATAGATTAATCTTAAGTCTAGATCTGGTAAGAGAGGTAACAAACAAGATTGAATTGATCCAAGGTAGGATGAATGAAGCTTAGTCCAGCCAAAGGAGTTACGCAGATAAGAGGCACAAGAATCTAGAGTTCTCAGTTGGAGGTAGGGTTTTCATTAAAGTATCACCGATGAAGTGTGTGGCACGATTCGAAAAGTCAGAAAAACAGGCACGGGGATATGTTGGACCGTTCCCAATTATAGAGAGGATCATAATGCACGCATATAGAATAGAGTTGCCAAGTAGTTTGGTAGGTGTCCATATTGTATTTCATGTGTCTCATCTTCCTAAGTATGTGCATGATCCAGAGACTACTATTCCTCCGACTGCATTGGAAGACTTAATAGTACAACCAAATCTGACCTTTGTTAGAAAACATGTTCAAGTTGTAATGAGAGGTGAGAAGAGGTTGAAAAATAAGACAGTCAAGTTGGTGAAAGTTCAGTGGAGCGACAACGAGAAGGACTGTACTTGGGAGACAAAAGACAAGATTAGAGATACTTATCCTGATCTACTTTATTGGTATGTTCTGTATTTACTTTATATAGACTATTTGCTAGTCAGGTATAATAGTATAGTAATTAGGAGATGTTATAGATAATTGCTATGCTTAGTATTTAGTCCTTGCTAAATTTCGAGAACAAAATTCTTTAAGTAGGGGAGCATGTAAAACCCCTAATTTTAAATAGCATTATTCAGGAGATTTAATTAGATAAATAAATAGAATAATGCAGAGGTTAGAATGATAAGGGAATTGAGATTTAAGACCTAATTAGAGTTATGCCTAAACTAAATTGATGTATAAAAAGTGGTTTATAATTTAAATACCTAAGATAATTAGGCAAGGGTAATATGGGAATAGCCAAACCCCATAACCACTAAACCCTTACCTCATTCTCATTTAAATTTTTGTAAACCAAAAACACAAACGAAGGAGAAACATTGTTGACCATAACCCTAGGAGAAGAGGAGCTCAAAATCAATTAGAGGCTAAGATTCAAGCTAGGAAGATTAAAATGAACAACAGATCTCAAGTTCCTTATCCAAATAAGGTTTATAATGATCTAAATCATCTCGTATAAGTCTAATTGAATGTTTTATTTCGGGTTTAAGGTTTAAACCATTTGGATAGATGAATGATGATATGCTTTGATTTAAATTTCATGTTATAATTTTAAAAAGGATTTTATAGGATGATATTATTCGATTTTAAGGTTAAAATTGTGCAAATTGACTTTTGAATGCCTTGGTCATTAAACATGTTATGTAAAACATTATTTTGAAGATAGGTTTACATTTTCATAGTATTCCAAGCTATGGATGATTTATTATGAATTTTGAATGGAAAAAGAGGCAATTTTGGGTTCAAATTATTTAAGGCAATCAGGTAATGTTTTGGGTCTAAAATTTATATATGTTAGAAAACATACTAAAAGTGAATAATTGTGATTTTTGGTATTTTTCATAAGAGTTTTCTATGGTTATTAATTTATTTAAGTTAAAGGACTTAAATTTTGAAATGTTTTGTTGAAGGAAGGGCTTATTTGTTAAAATAATTTCATTTGTTAATTAATGAATTTGGCAACCATTTAGAAAAGAATTTTTGATAAAGAACTGGCAACCAATTACATTTTGACAAATTAGGAAAATTAGGTAAAAAGAGATTACTTTAAAAGGCATAAAAATCATTTTTATTTCGAATTACAACTTCACCACTACCACTTGCTTGCTTCCGTCACCATACTTCCACCAATGACCTTTCACACCCATTTGAAACCAACGCATATGGTATCAAGCCATTGATACGTATTGAATTGGAGAAAGGTAGAAGGGACTGTGTCGAAAGCATGCTTTCGATGGGGTTGAAGCCATTTTTATAAGCTTTCGAATCAATATAATTTGCCTTTGTTTTGAAAGAAGCTTTCAAAAGAGCTGCCACATTTTGAACTCATTCGATACCTAGCTGCCGCATTCATACCTTACGAAATGGTTAAAGGCCTTTATTTTTTATAGCCTTATAACAACGATTTCAGAAGGAAGGCTTTCATTTTATTAATATTGAATCCTCAATCCCAATGCTTTTGAAAAGGTCCTTCTAACACTTTTATTAATGGTTTCCAAAAGTTGGTTTCGAAGCTATCCGTTTCCTCAACTATTTTACATGAAATCAATGCTTTTGAAAGAGATATTTTTAAGTGGTCTCTAAGCCAAGCTTCCATAAATTATTACTTAAACTAAATGCCTTTGAAAGGTATGTTTTAAGAGTTTCGAAAGGTATATCTTTAAGTGTTTCGAAAGAAAGATTTCAATGCTTTTGAAAGATATGTTGGATGGCCTCAAAAGAGAACATTTAAGATTTTAAGTAATGATACAAAGGATATAGTAGAAAGTCTTAGTTTTCAATTTTGAGAATTCAATCTCATTTTTAAAGTAAATACCTGGCAATATGAAAGAATTTGGAAATGGCATTTAACTTTGATTTTAAAGGAAGTATTCCTAATGGGTTAAGGGTATCAACCATATTACAATAGAAAGACGATTACAAGGAATTTAACCATGGATCTTTATATTGTTATGTTATTTGACCAGTTATCATTAATGCTCACGTAACTATATTCACTTCATTTATAACCCATAACTGCATCTTAGGGTAATGGCAGAATATCAGGCTACGTAGACTCAGTAGTATGTATGTGTGTGTGTGTATACATACATATATTGAATTTAACTCCTATGTGAGTAGAATTACATCCATGAGGTCAGACAGACCAGAATACAGGATGCTTAAGACTGACCAAAGGATTATTAGGTTATATAGGTTCTTAGTAAGCCCATGAAAATTATGTATGGAGATTGTTATTGACATGGGTCAACAGGTTCTTAGTGATCCCATGAAAACTATGTCTGGAATAAGTTATTGAAAGAGATCAATAGGTTCATAATGATCCCATAAAAACTATGACATGAGAGATGTTATTAGAGAATCCAATATGCTCACGTTGACCCCATGAAAACTATGATTATGTGATGTTATTGATAGACACCAATAGGTTCTTAGTGATCCTATAAAAAGTATGAAACCGAGTAGATAGTCCATAAGCTTGGAGCAAGTTATGAGTCAGCCCATAAAAACTAATTGGTTAATAGTGACCCTAGAAACTATAACTTCAGATAGATAGTCGGGTGAAAGGGGAGGGGAAATCCATAGCATATTGCATGTTTGCTGTAACGACCCGGTATTTTCAACCATTCGCATCCATTATAAGTGTATAGATAGACACTCATGCCGGAATTGAATTGCTCAAAATACCGCGTTGTAAATAAAAATTTGGCAAATCTCAGAATATACAGTAAATAAAAATCACAGATCACAGACACAGAGTAATAATAATGCAGCAGAAGTAAAAGAGATAGTAGTTCATGAAGCTACTATATAAAAATATCAGAGTTACATAAAATACATCAGAAGAAATAAAGTACAAAGGAAGTCTCACTACATAGAAGTCTACTAATACAAGAGCTGAACGGAACAACAGACTGCAAAGGATAAACTTGACAAGTAGATAATCTCCAGCGATTTCAATCTCCAGAAAGTGGAAATCCAAATCTGTGAATAACTCAGGCTGACCCGAGCGTAAATAAAAATAAAAACACTCGAGTCAGGACATACATACTACACAATGTAAACCAACTCAAGTGAACTGTAGTAAAGGTACAAGTAACTTAGAAGTTGCTTGGGACCGCCCATCCTCTAAGGATCCATTAAACTATTTACTATGTAGTAATATACGCTATATACAGTAGTGTCTAATCAGTAAAGTATAATCATATAGAAAATAGCGTTAAGGAGATGGTGAACCTTAATGCGGTCGAATCTTTAAAACCAAAATCGTAGTGGGCTCGCTATAAGGAGTTGACACGGCACGCGAGGCAATGCCAGGGTGGATACACCGTTTGCACTCCCGGACCGGTGGTGACGGCAAGCCAGCAGCTTCCGCCCACCTCGAACAATACCCCCGAATCAAAGTGGCGCCACATATCGAATCACAAAAGTAATAGAATGGTTTCCGATGGAGCATGCTCGATGAAAGGGTGCGACCCTTTGTGTAGCCCGGTATAGCTCCTGTTTTAGTCATTTATGCCAACTCACGGGAGTTGGGTCCACGTAGTATACCTCGAGAACATGGCCACCATCCTACTTCATTCTGGAATCTCCACCGCGTACACAGTTGTTAAAGTGGTTTTCGGTATTGGCCGGCTATAAGACAATATCCGATCCCGGTCTCTTTAACAACCAATCGTTATTATAACCCGTAGTTATAACTTTAAAAAAATATATTTTATACTTCAAAATAAAATATCATTTCAACCCAAATCTTTATCAAAATAAAGATTAAATTATTTCCAAACCATTTCAATATATCATCATACCATATCTTTCGATTCAAATATTTATCAAAATAAATATCAAATCATTTCTAACCATTTCAATATATTAAATTACCATATCCTTTCAAATCATTTTAATATATCAAAATATCATAACCTTTCAAAACTTCGTTCAAAATATCTTATCTTTCAGCACTTCCTTTCAAATTATTTTAATAACTAAATGTCATATCTTTCAAAACTCCATTTTCAAATCATTTTAATACATCAAAATATCATATCTTTTCAAAACCACATTTCAATTATTTAATATATCAAAATATCATCTCTTTTCAAAACCACATTCATTTCAAATCATTATTCATTTTATTCAATTTAAAATACCATTTCAATTCACATTTCAAAACAGTTTATATTCAAAAAAAATCATTTTTAATCATTAAAATGAAGTTATTATGTTCTATAATTAAATTATTAAATTTCCAAAATTTTCAACTTTCAAAGTTCATTTATTCACTTAAGTTTATCAAAACAGTGAAAATTCACTTTTCGTGGCATTTAGAAAACACTATGGAAAGATACATTCAAAACAGTTCAATTTAACAAAAGAAAACATTTTAAAATGTTGTAATAGGGTTTACTTAAATTTCAAATAAACTTAGTTAAATTCAAAAATTATAGCACTTACAAAAATTGCTATAATAGCTTTTAATTCAATTTAGCTTTTTAGTTCATTATCATCAACTACAGCATTTACAAATGCTGTAATATCATTTACATTGTAATTAATAGCATTTCAAAAATGCAGTCAATTAACTTCAAATGTTCAATATAATTTCTCAGCCAATTATATTTTTATTTAAAATATTTTTAACTCATAAAATCATACATTTTCACATTTATAAACATCATTTAATTTTCCTCAAGTTCATGATTTTATAAAGTTAAATTTCCATTCAAAAATCAAGATTTAATAATAATTCACTTATTAAATTGCAATGTTCAATTTTAAATTCCTTGCATTGAATTTCAACTTAACACTTAAGTTCAAATTCTCAAATATAACTTAGTTTTATTTTTATTTGCTTAACTAAAAGTTCATTTTTAAGTCAATTTCATAAATTTCTAATTTAGTTATATTTCAAAATTTCAACTTAAAATATTCATTCATTTCACGTTTCAACTTTATTAAAAATCATTAATATGATATAAAATAACTTTGAATACATTTAAATTCAAAATATCATAAATTTATCATATTTTCAAAGTTAATTTAAATTCCACTAAAAATTAAATCAAAATTTCCAAAATAACTTACATTCATGTTTTCTAACTTTTCCATAATTTATTTAACTTATAGATTTCCAGAAAATAAATAATACTTTACGAAAGTTATATTTTTATTAAATTTCAAATCAAATATTATAATAATTAAATTTCTAAAATATTTTAAAATTTTTAGAAAAACATATTCTAACTACGGGCCTGTATATAATTTTCTACGCTAGATAAAGTGATACGGGTAATATATCATTTCAACCCGTAATTTACAAAGAAAATCCGGGTTTTATCATTTCAAACCCACAATCCCAAGTTAAAATAAATTAAATTAAAACCGTTCATGCCTATCATTTCAGCCCATAACGATTTTTCCCTATTTTAAAGTCCGTTCGGGTATGTATCATTCAACCCATAGTGATTTCTAATTTACAGGGAACTTGCAGTGTGATAAACTGATAAATTATACAGAGTAGCATGAAATAACAGTAACATATGATATAAGAGGTGTAATAACAGGTGTGAACATCATATGATAATAATATAAGCAGTTATAACATGTTAATATAGTTCTACAGATTCGCAGGGTGTCAATTTACTACTTATATAAGTACATAATGTCTGCTGAGAAATACTCACTTTTTTGGTGCTGGAGATTGCAATACAAATGACACAACGGATTCCCGAAGGCACGATGACACAACAATAGGCTCAAGTGGGAAGAGACCCAAGCTTAGAACTTGTGTTACAACCAAAACAAAACAAAATATAACACATGAATTTATAATACAAAACAACATTGAAACAGATTGAAATAAAAGCAACAATGAACAAGATGATTTTACCATGCCTCAATCACTTCAATGCTTGGCCTAAGGGACTCTTTAGCTTGGAAGTAATGATGTTTTGGCTCAGGTATGGCATCATATAGGTCAGGTTTGGACTCGGAAAGGCATGGCTACAATGGAAATGAGAAGGGGTATGGTAAGTTATAAGGCAAAGAATGCTAAAGGTCAAGGCAAAGTGGTTTTGGTACAACATAGGCTCGACCTATGGTCATGTTTGGGTTCGGCCTTCATTGCTACAGGTCTGGTCATGTCAGGTACAGGTCTGGAACTGATGTCAGAGGTCATGTGATGGATGGAGGTGGTGGCTATGAGGTGGCCAAGGCAAGGTATGGAAGGGTAGTGATGAAACATGAGTTCTGCTAGCATGTTTGTGGAGTTTTTGTGCAAAGTTTGTGGTGATGCTTCATCCAATGGTCATGGCCTGGATTTTTTTATCAGAGGAGGGGTTGAGGGATCCTATAGATGGAGGAGGTGATGGTGGAGCAAATAGGTACAGCCAAGGTGGTGTATGAAGGTGGTGAAACAACTAGGCTAGGCTAGGCTAGGCAATGTTTTAAGGGATTTTTCATAGTTTTTGTGGAGATTGGATCATTGGATGGTCAAAGCACTCTTAGGTCAGAGGAGGGGAATGGTTTGGCCGTGGATTGTGTGGGGAAGAAGTGGCGGTGGTCGGTGGTGGTGATTGTGAGGCTATGGCCGAGCAAACACATGGAAGAATCAAAGCAAATTCAAGTGAAAACATGGAAAAAAAGAGGAAGAAAAGTGAGCAAAGAAGAAGCCATTTCTTATTTTTCTTTGCTCAGATCTGAAATGGATGTGTATTATTGATGGAATGAGAAAATTTCACGTGAATAAGCAAAAGAAAAGGAACGGCTACAATAAATTGATGCATTGATTGAAAAAGAAACGGTGAAACGACTTTACGTTTCTTAGCTTTTAAAACCTTCCATACTTCCTTTTCTTTTAAATCAAGTAAAACAAAATAACTTCACCAAGTACATATAAAACCGAAACAAATTGGAAAAAAATAAAAATATATAATTAAATTTAAAGAAAATATAAAAAGAATTAAGGAAATTGCTTAAAAATTGAAAACATGGTTCAAAAATTACAATTAAAACATCAATGGCTTTGGAAAAGTATCTACTTCATTTTAAAAATATTCTAAAGCAAAATTTTGAAATAAAATAATTTATTTATCAGTTATAAAATAAAATAAATAATTAAATTGGAGAAAAATAGAAAAGAACTAAAGAAAATGTTTAAAAATTGAAAACAGGGCATGGAAATTACAAGAAAAATACTACTAGCTCTAGAAAAATTCCTACCTCACTTCAAAAATATTAAAAGACAAAAACATACATAAAATAACATATCAATACATATTACAATAAAATATGACAAAGAAAAATAAAATTTATACTATTTAAAATGACAAAATTGCAGAATAAACAAATTGCACTCAATATTGAAATATACATAACTTTCACAATTTAAATCCATTTCCAACGAAACAAAAAGCAGCGTTCTTAAAATTTTATGTACTTTCAAAATAAAAGAAAATTTTAAATTTTCAAACTTTTAAATTTTTAAAATAAAAGTCAAAGTTTGACTATTTTGACCAAAAACTCACTTTTTGGAAAATATTCCTTTTAGTCATGCTTTGGAGTGATAATTCATATCAAAACTAAAGTTTATCATTCAAAATAAATAAAATAAGTTTTTAAATCAAAAATTTAATTAAAATATACAAAATATACAAAAAAATAAATCACAAAATACAGGGTTGTTACACTCTCCCCCACTCAAAACTTTTGGTCCCCGAAAAGGAATGAGGTACGGGAAAGCGCAGAAAAAGATAGAGTGAGACAAGATTAGGACAAGATGACAAGGAGAAGGAAATTATACATGATAACTATTGTGATAGGTAAGTTTAACAAGGTGGAGATGATCTTTCCAAGATCCTCCGGAATCAAGAACGCAAGCACGAAAAGGTGGATTCAAAATGAGTACCAAATATTATCAAAGATTATAGAAGATTTCTAAACATAAAGATTATAGAAAGATGCCTATACCATTCTATAGAAAGATGAGGATGATAAGGACAACCAAAAGATAGTTTGAAAAACAAAATAAGCAAATAAATTTGAAAGCATGGAAATTTCACCTTAAATAGAGAATAAATCTTTTACACAAGTTAAATAAATCTTAACTATCTCAAATTTCATTATCTTATTATCCAATCATCTAAAATTAACAATTTTTAAAACCATGGGTTTGAAAAATAATCATTTATTACACTCACAATGAACTTAATAAATTTTATTCTTCTTTATTCCTAATTAAAATTAAATTTATTCCTTCCAATATATTTATCACTTATGTTAAATATACTTACACTTATTATAACTGCTTTCTTTTATTGTTAGTTTTTTTTAACATTATTTTATTTTAAGTTATTCAATTACCCTTTATTATATTTACCTTTGTTAATCATTTTATAATTAAAATTTAAGTGTATAATATTTATTATAATCACTCAAATTTTATAAAAAAAATCTTTTTATATTGTATATTATCCAATTACATTTGTTAACTTCTAAAATTAAGGTAAGTTATATTGGAATGCAATTAAGTATAGTACAAATAAAACTTTCTAATTCAATCATTTCAAGCTTAAATCATTTATTCAAAAAAATTCGATTTTCTTTTTATAATTGAAATTATTCTTTAAAAATAAAATTTCCAATTTCTTCAACCCATTTAGAGATAAATAAATGTATGTGCATAATTTATCGAATCAAATTTAAATCATATGTCTATATATATTATAAATCAAGTCATATTTTAGAAAATCAATTCAAATCATTTTGATTTCCAAACAAAGCTGTAGCAAGACTACAGAGCGGTCTCTTCACTTTGAAACTCGAAAATGAATGTCGATGATGCTGCAGTCATCACCGAAGTTATTTCCCAGCGACAATGAGAAGGGCACTAATTTTAAACTTTAAAATTCTTTGGAAACAAATTTCTATTTGAAAATACTTTAAATAATATAACCTTTTTAAAACTTTAAACACAAGGTTTGAAACCATCGGAAATTAAATTCTCAAATTTCTTGTTCTAAATTCTTTTCAGGTCCCAAATCAATTTATAAACAACTATCTATAAATTCATTTATAGAACAATAAATGATAAATTAAGTATTATCATTTCAAATAATCAATTTAAATCAGTTTATTAAGTTCCATAAATTTACTTATATATCAAAATTTATTTCATTAACCAAAATTTTAAAATAATATTGTGTCAGTTTGTTCTGTCAAAGTGTTTTAGAAATCCTATCGATAACGTTGATCAGACGAATCGATCGGAAACCCAAATCAACATCAACAACTCAAACAACACAATATATAAAACAAAACATAGATATACAAGTACAATTCAAAATGTTTGGAAGAATAGATTGGAAACAAAAGACAAGATGATTAAATAACAGAGTAGAGAGGTGGATAAGCTTAAAGAAATCACGGGCAACATTTACCGGGTCAACCGTGGCTTAAAGAATAAGATCAATGTGGATTTTTCTAGGGTAAATCTACATTCGGTCTCAATAGATAAAGTTTGGAGTAACAAAAGATATTAGCATCTAAACCAAGGATAGATATAAATCTCTGGTGAATCGATGCTAATTGTAAAGGATTTTCACCCTTTTACAATTCAATTTGAAATTGGCGTGACCGCCGACTTACTAAAAAGATCATCCGAAGCGGAGTTATGGAATACTCCAGAGTCAAGAGAAGATGAATAGTGAGGGACGCAAATGGATTTTGGAACCGTAGGGAATGTTCCAAAATTCATAGGAATCGAGTCAAAAAGGAAGAGATTCAAACTCGAATGAAAGTGGTTCTGTAAATACATTCACTCCATATGCTGAGTTTTGCCTAGAGCTACCAAAGCTCTGATACCAACTATAACGACCCGGTATTTTCAACCATTCGCATCCATTATAAGTGTATAGGTAGACACTCATGCTGGAATTGAATTGCTCAAAATACCGCGTTGTAAATAAAAATTTGGCAAATCTCAGAATATACAGTAAATAAAAATCACAGATCACAGACACAGAGTAATAATAATGCAACGGAAGTAAAAGAGATAGTAGTTCATGAAGCTACTATATAAAAATATCAGAGTTACATAAAATACATCAGAAGAAATAAAGTACAAAGGAAGTCTCACTACCTAGAAGTCTACTAATACAAGAGCTGAACGGAACAACAGACTGCAAAGGATAAACTTGACAAGTAGATAATCTTCAGCGATTTCAATCTCCAGAAAGTGGAAATCCAAATCTGTGAATAACTCAGGCTGACCCGAGCGTAAATAAAAATACAAACACTTGAGTCAGGACATACATACTTATACAATGTAAACCAACTCAAGTGAACTGTAGTAAAGGTACAAGTAACTTAGAAGATGCTTGGGACCGCCCATCCTCTAAGGATCCGTTAAACTATTTACTATGTAGTAATATACGCTATATACAGTAGTGTCTAATCAGTAAAGTATAATCATATAGAAAATAGCGTTAAGGGGATGGTGAACCTTAACGCGGTCGGATCTTTAAAACCAAAATCGTAGTGGGCTCGCTATAAGGAGATGACGCGGCACACGAGGCAATGCCAGGGTGGATACACCGTTTGCACTCCCGGACCGGTGGTGACGGCAAGCCAGCAGCTTCCTCCCACCTCGAACAATACCCCCGAATCAAAGTGGCGCCACATATCGAATCACAAAAGTAATATAATGGTTTCCGATGGAGCATGCTCGATGAAAGGGTGCGACCCTTTGTGTAGCCCGGTATAGCTCCTGTTTTAGTCATTTATGCCAACTCACGAGAGTTGGGTCCACGTAGTACACCTCGAGAACGTGGCCACCATCCTACTTCATTCTGGAATCTCCACCGCGTACACAGTTGTTAAAGTGGTTTTCGGTATTGGTCGGCTATAAGACAATATCTAATCCCGATCTCTTTAACAACCAATCGTTATTATAACCCGTAGTTATAACTTTAAAAAAAAAATTTACTTCAAAATAAAATATCATTTCAACCCAAATCTTTATCAAAATAAAGATTAAATTATTTCCAAACCATTTCAATATATCATCATACCATATCTTTCGATTCAAATATTTATCAAAATAAAAATCAAGTCATTTCTAACCATTTCAATATATTAAATTATCATATCCTTTCAAAACTTCCTTTCAAATCATTTTAATATATCAAAATATCATAACCTTTCAGAACTTCGTTCAAAATATCTTATTTTTCAGCACTTCCTTTCAAATTATTTTAATATCAAAATGTCATATCTTTCAAAACTCCATTTTCAAATCATTTTAATATATCAAAATATCATATCTTTTCAAAACCACATTTCAATCATTTAATATATCAAAATATCATCTCTTTTCAAAACCACATTCATTTCAAATCATTGTTCATTTTATTCAATTTAAAATACCATTTCAATTCATATTTCAAAACAGTTTATATTCAAAAAAAATCATTTTTAATCATTAAAATGAAGTTATTATGTTCAATAATTAAATTATTAAATTTCCAAAATTTTCAACTTCCAATGTTCATTTATTCACTTAATTTTGTAAAAACAGTGAAAATTCACTTTTCGTGGCATTTAGAAAACGCTACGGAAAGATACATTCAAAACAGTTCAATTTAACAAAAGACAACATTTTAAAATGTTGTAATAGGGTTTAATTAAATTTCAAATAAACTTAGTTAAATTCAAAAATTATAGCACTTACAAAAATTGCTATAATAGCTTTTAATTCAATTTAGCTTTTTAGTTCATTATCATCAACTACAACATTTACAAATGCTGTAATATCATTTACATTGTAATTAATAGCATTTCAAAAATGCAGTCAATTAACTTCAAATATTCAATATAATTTCTCAACCAATTATATTTTTATTTAAAATATTTTTATCTCATAAAATCATACATTTTCACATTTATAAACATCATTTAATTTTCCTCAAGTTCATGATTTTATAAAGTTAAATTTCCATTCAAAAATCAAGATTTAATAATAATTCACTTATTAAATTGCAGTGTTCAATTTTAAATTCCTTGCATTGAATTTCAACTTAACACTTAAGTTCAAATTCTCAAATATAACTTAGTTTTATTTTTATTTGCTTAACTAAAAGTTCATTTTTAAGTCAATTTCATAAATTTCGAATTTAGTTATATTTCAAAATTTGTTCACATTTCAACTTTATTAAAAATTATTAATATGATATAAAATAACTTTGAATTCATTTAAATTCAAAATATCATAAATTTATCATATTATCAAAGTTAATTTAAATTCCATTAAAAATTAAATCAAAATTTCCAAAATAACTTACATTTATATATTCTAACTTTTCCATAATTTATTTAACTTATAGATTTCCAGAAAATAAATAATACTTTACAAAAGTTATATTTTTATTAAATTTCAAATCAAATATTATAATAATTAAATTTCTAAAATATTTTAAATTTTTTCGAAAAACATATTTTAACTACGGGCCTGTATATAATTTTCTACGCTAGGTAAAGTGATTCGGGTAATATATCATTTCAACCCGTAATTTACAAAGAAAATCCAGGTTTTATCATTTCAAACCCGCAATCCCAAGTTAAAATAAATTAAATAAAAACCGTTCAAGCATATCATTTCAGCACATAACGATTTTTCCCTATTCTAAAGTCCGTTCGGGTATGTATCATTTCAACCTATTGTGATTTCTAATTTACAGGGAACTTGCAGTGTGATAAACTGATAAAATATACAGAATAGCATGAAATAACAGTAACATATGATATAACAGGTGTAATAACATGTGTGAACATCATATGATAATAATATAAGCAGTTATAACATGTTAATATAGTTCTACAGATTCGCAGGGTGTCAATTTACTACTTATATAAGTACATAATGTCTGCTGAGAAATACTCACTTTTTTGGTGCTGGAGATTGCAATACAAATGACACAACGGATTCCCGAAGGCATGATGACACAATAATAGGCTCAAGTGGGAAGAGACCCAAGCTTAGAACTTGTGTTACAACCCAAAACAAAACAAAATATAACACATGAATTTCTAATACAAAACAACATTGAAACAGATTGAAATAAAAGCAACAATGAACAAGATGATTTTACCATGCCTCAATCACTTCAATGCTTGGCCTAAGGGACTCTTTAGCTTGGCCATAATGATGTTTTGGCTTAGGTATGGCATCATATAAGTCAGGTTTGGACTCGGAAAGGCATGGCTACAATGGAAATGAGAAGGGGTATGGTAAGTTATAAGGCAAAGAATGTTAAAGGTCAAGGCAAAGTGGTTTTGGTACAACATAGGCTCGACCTATGGTCATGTTTGGGTTCGGCCTTCATTGCTACAGGTCTGGTCATGTCAGGTACAGGTCTGGAACTGATGTCAGAGGTAATGTGATGGATGGAGGTGGTGGCTATGAGGTGGCCAAGGCAAGGTATGGAAGGGTAGTGATGAAACATGAGTTCTGCTAGCATGTTTGTGGAGTTTTTGTGCAAAGTTTGTGGTGATGCTTCATCCAATGGTCATGGCCTGGATTTTTTTACCAGAGGAGGGGTTGAGGGATACTATAGATGGAGGAGGTGATGGTGGAGCAAATAGGTACAGCCAAGGTGGTGTATGAAGGTGGTGAAACAACTAGGCTAGGCTAGGCTAGGCAATGTTTTAAGGGATTTTTCATAGTTTTTGTGGAGATTGGATCATTGGATGGTCAAAGCACTCTTAGGTCAGAGGAGGGGAATGGTTTGGCCGTGGATTGTGTGGGGAAGAAGTGGCGGTGGTCGGTGGTGGTGATTGTGAGGCTATGGCCGAGCAAACACATGGAAGAATCAAAGCAAATTCAAGTGAAAACATGGAAAAAAAGAGGAAGAAAAGTGAGCAAAGAAGAAGCCATTTCTTATTTTTCTTTGCTCATATCTGAAATGGATGTGTATTATTGATGGAATGAGAAACTTTCATGTGAATAAGCAAAAGAAAAGGAACGGCTACAATAAATTGATGCATTGATTGTAAAAGAAACGGTGAAACGACTTTACGTTTCTCAGCTTTTAAAACCTTCCATACTTCCTTTTCTTTTAAATCAAGTAAAACAAAATAACTTCACCAAGTACATCTAAAACCGAAACAAAGTGGAAAAAAAATAAAAAAATAAATAGAAAAGAACTAAAGAAAATGTTTAAAAATTGAAAATAGGGCATGGAAATTACAAGAAAAATACTAATAGCTCTAGAAAAATTCCTACCTCACTTCAAAAATATTAAAAGACAAAAACATACATAAAATAACATATCAATACATATTACAATAAAATATGACAAAGAAAAATAAAATTTATACTATTTAAAATAACAAAATTGCAGAATAAACAAATTGCACTCAATATTGAAATATACATAACTTTCACAATTTAAATCCGTTTCCAACGAAACAAAAAGCAGTGTTCTTAAAATTTTATGTACTTTCAAAATAAAAGAAAAAAAAATAAATTTTCAAACTTTTAAATTTTTAAAATAAAAGTCAAAGTTTGACTATTTTGACCAAAAACTCACTTTTTGGAAAATATTCTTTTTAGTCATGCTTTGGAGTGATAATTCATATCAAAACTAAAGTTTATCATTCAAAATAAATAAAATAAGTTTTTAAATCAAAAATTTAATTAAAATAATTAAAATATACAAAAAAAATAAATCACAAAATACAGGTTGGTTACACTCTCCCTCACTCAAAACTTTTCGTCCCCGAAAAGGAATGAGGTACGGGAAAGCACAGAAAAAGATAGAGTGAAACAAGATTAGGTCAAGATGACAAGGAGAAGGAAATTATACATGATAACTATTGTGATAGGTAAGTTTAACAAGGTGGAGATGATCTTTCCAAGATACTCCGGAATCAAGAACACAAGCACGAAAAGGTGGATTCAAAATGAGTACCAAAGATTATCAAAGATTATAGAAGATTTCTAAACATAAAGATTATAGAAAGATGCCTATACCAGTCTATAGCAAGATGAGGATGATAAGGACAACCAAAAGATAGTTTGAAAAACAAAATAATTAAATAAATTTGAAAGCATGGAAATTTCACCTTAAATAGAGAATAAATCTTTTACACAAGTTAAATAAATCTTAACTATCTCAAATTTCATTATCTTATTATCCAATCATCTAAAATTAACAATTTTTAAAACCATGGGTTTGAAAAATAATCATTTATTACACTCACAATGTACTAAATAAATTTTATTCTTCTTTATTCCTAATTAAAATTAAATTTATTCCTCCTAATATATTTATCACTTATGTTAAATATACTTACACTTATTATAACTGCTTTCTTTTATTCTTAGTTTTTTTTAACATTATTTTATTGTAAGTTATTCAATTACCCTTTATTATATTTACCTCTGTTAATCATTTTATAATTAAAATTTAAGTGTATAATATTTATTATAATCACTTCATGTCAATGTCGCCTCATCCTGATGTGGTTGCATGCTGATGCCACTTGTTATCGATAAAGAATGCCGAAAGTCATCTAAAGTAAGGAATGAAGCCTGACACCATTGAGGTTGCCAAGAGTTACGCATGATGAAGGGTGAGCATGTCGAATGCGGCATTGAGCAATTATGCCGACTCTATACCCCTATAAATACAGACATAGGGGAATGTAAAAGGGGCGGATGCTTATTTTCTCACTTCTTACATTTTAAACTTTGTTACCCTAAATTGATTTGTGATTTTAGTGCCAAGGTTAATTCGCATAGGACTTTGTACATTCAACACTGTATGTAATACGAATAAGATCTCTTGAATTATGTCTTACTTTCTAATTCCAATGAATTTTTGATTTCTTGATCATAGCTTGCTTAGAATTCCAAAAGTGCTCATATTCTTGACTTCTATTTTAGCATACAATTGTCTATGTAGATCAACGTCAAGTACATATGACCTCAAATGATTAAGCATATGACTTCTCCATAGACGTAAGCTTGCTCACTCCACTTAAGCCATAATTCAACCAAGTATCGCTTTGTGCCAACACTCAGTGAGGTTAAATCTAAGCTCTCTAATTTTTCTCATTAATAAAGGTTCATTTCCTTGCTCTTTTGAGGTTAATGAAGAAATTCCTTAATATTTTGGTGCTAGAAGAAGGGCTCGAACCTCCATCTCCGTTAAACCCCCAAATGGAACAACCCTAACTTTCATATATAGGTTTTAAAGGACTTGTCCCTACCAAGCAAATCCCATTTCAAGATTACCCGCCCTTGATTCTTAACACTATTTAATTGCATCAACTAAGCTTTGCTTAGTCATGCTAATTAAACGTGTTAAAATCTCCAAACAAGGATCCTCGAAGCCTCAAATGACTACGCCGACCTACCTAATTACTAATTATTCCTAGCTTCATAAAGAGAAAGTATTAAAGCTTATGGCACAATAAGTTACGGGAGAAAAAAGGAAACAAGTAGCTCCTTACAATCTTGAAAAGTGGAGTTTGAATCCATTCCATGTTGGACCAACTCCGACCTTTGCCCTAAGTAGGCAGTACAAAAAGGATAGCATCTTCTTAAAAATGAGGAGGGAAATTCAAATCAAAGCCAAGGGGCCATTTTTGAAAAAAAAAATAGAAAGGGACTTTGAACGGTTTACCCGAAAATAGAGGAGTGTGCCTGATCGATCTTATAACATTGATGAAGCACAAGATTCCCTAAAAAGGAAATAAGCCATCGAAGATGAGGGATCCATCTCAAGCAATAAAAGGATTAAAAAGCAACGAAGAGGATCGTTTCCCAAAAGATCGCAGCTATCGAAGAATCAAACTACTTCTTATGAGAACATCTGCCTCTTGATCAAGGACAAGCTCAATTACTGGACTTCGCAAAAGAAGGGACCAAAGAATGAAAGGAACCTTGTAGGATTATACTAACATTATCATCGCTCTAATGGCCATGACACCAATCAATGCCAGAGTTTGGTAGGAATCATCAATAACCTCTTAGTACAGGGGAAGCTCAACGAATTTGTATAGGTATTTGAATAAATTAGTAATAAAGAAATATTTTCTAAGCAAAATAAGTGTATATACATGGTTAAAGAGTAAGAAACTCCTAAAATAATAGGAATACTTAAACCACTACCTAAGATGTTAGTAAGGGGTGAAAGCCTTTGTCATCGCCAAGATGGCCTGGCCAAAGCACCTCATAGAGGGAGGTCAAAGTAAGCCTTTGGTTCCATCCGAAAGGGCCTAGCCAAAGCATATATCAGCCTTTAGTGTCGTCATCAAAGGCTTTGCTGAAGCTCTCCTAGAGGGAGATCTGGTAAATCTCTAGTTCTACTTAAGATAGCTACCTAAAGCACGAGACCAGCCTTCAGTGCCATCATCAAAGGCCTCACTGAAACATATCTTAAAGGGAAATAGGCTAAGTCTCTGGTTTTGCCAGCACTCAAAGCACTAGACCAGCCTTTAGTGTCATCATCAAAGGTCTCACTAAAGCGCCTCCTAGAGGGATGCCGGGCAATTCTTTTGTTCTGCTTAAGGAAAGCTAACCAAACGCACCGAATAACAAACCTCAATCATCACCTAAGACAGTGATAAGGGATTCAATCCAAGTTGAAATCATCACCTAAAAGGTGCCAATTAAATTCAAAAGAAAATCTAAACTTTGTCCTAAAGAATGGATCAAAATCAATATTCTAGAGGAAGGTCTGTCAAAGGCAATCCATTTATACTTCAAAACAAAATCAATCAATCTTTGAGAGGGAGATCTCTCAAGTATGTGCTGTTTATGCTCCAAAGCAAAAGTAATTTTCATATGCCACATAGGTTTTCTAGTCTTCCTTATTAATTACCAGATGGGTTTTCTAGTCCTCCTTATTAGTTATTAGATGGATTTTCTGGTCTTCCTTATTAATTACCAGATGGGTTCCCTGGTCTTCCTTTAATTACCAGAAGGGTTAGACGGTCTTCCTTTATTATTGTCTGATGGGTTTACTAGTCTTCTACCGCTAGATGGTTTTATGATATTCTATTCATATTATAAGCAGAATGGTTTTTTAAACTTCTATTCAAATTATTATCAAAAGGATTTTCTGATGGCAGAGCTTCACTAAATCTGCTCTTAATTCAGATTGGGATTCAATTAACGGGAATTTCTCTTATTAAACAACCTATTGGATATTTGTTAATATGAAGGCAGATTGTTACATTAAGCTCAATTGCCAAGGTTCTTAGTTCGGTTAACAAGCAAAATATTGATCTATACATCAAAAGCTCAAAATACCAAAAGTACGATATTGATCATCAAGCAATTTCAAATAAGAACCAGTATTTGATTCGATGCTACATACCATACATTCGAGGTAACGTTTATATAAATACAAACTCATTTACGATTTAATACATTATATACAAAGTTGCAGGTACAAAATTTAGACAAAAGAAGAATATATTTAAAGCAACTCTTTGTTAAAGCTCAAGACTTTGTGCTATCTTATCCACATCCATAGCAAGTAAAGAATCATTAATGAGGCAAATGGCTACATCCAGAAGTTATTTGGATTTCTTTTCCTTTCTTTGAATAGTATCGAATCATCAATTGAATCAATTTTAATTTTCAAAGCATACGGTGAGTCTTATTGGCTCTACTTAAAGTTCGAATCATGCTCTTTAGTTCTTTAATCTCCTACTTAAGGATATACTTCTCGCGCCCAAGCTTTTCAACTTGGCTTTTGTAGTAATTGAGACATTGAGATACTCTCTCATTCCATTCCTTACTGAAAAATTGCATGCATTAAATTTAACCTGTCTACTCCATTTGGAAATTTCTGCATTACTTAGACCAAGAGGTGGGTTTCACAAAGTAGGAAATTCTTGACTAGCTAAAAATTGAGATCTAATTGTTTTACCATGAGTAGGAGTGGGAAGGCCGGAGTCGCCTTCACTTGCAATGAGTTCTAGGGATTTGGCAAGATATTTGACTCTTCATTAACTCCACTTCAAGGTCATTTATTCGTTGGTATAATTTACTCATTTCGACATCAACCTCAACTAAAGGTCTAACCTCTATGAACGAGTATATCTTTTCTTTCAACTCTTGAATTCCTTTGTCCTTCTCCCTAATCTTCTCTTCCAATATAGAGGTTTTTTTTCCTTTGGATCATTAAAGACCCATCTCAATTGAAAATATTTCATGTGTCATTCTTGTGCTTTGGGATCATTCAAAAACCGTAAAGCTGAAGTAACTTGGGAAGACACATCTTTTCAATATCAACTATTAATCTATCTTTAATGTCGATCGCTCGTGAAAAACATCTAAAGGATTAGATGCAAGTTCTAGTTAGTTTTACTAATCAAAGTAAATAGAAGATTAATATGTGAAATTTTTTCTCTTTTATTAACCACAATAAAATTTACAAATGATAAGAAATTCAAATTACATCGTAGTTCTATTTTCAAACATTCAATTAACTCTTAAAGTTTTGAAATAGTAGTTTTGACCTTTCCAAATTGCCCAATGGATAGGATAAAAGTGGAATCAAAAGAAGTCTTAGTCCCTTTTGGGGTATAAATTGAAGGGAATTGCTGATATTCCCATTTCCTAGCTGGAGTGCTAGTGTGACCACACAACAACTTGGCATGATAGGTCCAGATTTTTGCTAAGAAATTTATCTTTCTCATCGCCCAAGAAGTCGAAATGAAGTTGAGAAAATCTTGTGTAAACCTCATGTAAATCTCTAAGAAAACAATGTTATGCTAACTGAGAAGTTCTGAGAAATAGAGACTTCTCCCTAAAGTCCCGCTTTAGTTTGATAAACTTATTTAAAAATTCCATTGGCATAGGACTATTTAGGGATTCCTTAATCTTTATATTAAATGGAAAAATAAATTAAGCATGGGAGAAATAAAAATGAAAAAGTTCATGGCTACTTGAGTTACACAGTACAATTATACAATCATTTGGGTGCATATAAAATCGATTTTTATACAGTTCAGAAATAAATCTCTTTATATTGTATTTGATTTTTTGTGGGGAAGAGAGTGAGAAGAAAAAGGAATACAAGCAACTCTTAGAGATTCCAACATTCCCTAGGATGAGGATTAGACCCATGCTCATCTAAGTATCTGTAATGGAAGGGCCTAAGCAAACCCCCATAATTATCGCCTGAATAGGAGAAGTCGACGAATTTATCCCTAGAGTAAATTTTATAAAGAAACTACTTTAAGACATTCATGCCATTAATCAGCATCTAGAAAAGGATCATTAGCTCTTCATTCTCTACCAAGAGTATTTCCCGATGAGGGCTGGCTTTCTTCATCCGTGGATTAACTTGCCTTTCTTTAAAAGATCTTAGTTTTGATGCACTAGCAGCAAGACTCTTGTATTTCTTAGAAAATTCATTATTTAGTTATTTATCCAATTCCCTATTCAGTTGATTTATTTCCATTTGTCTCCTTTGAGCATAACTTCATAATGATATTTCAATTTTCTACTAGACTAAAATAATTAACGAATTAACTAAGAACTACTTGATAACTTAAGACATTTAAGTAAAGGGATCCATACCTGAGAGAGTGGAATTGAAGATGAAGGAATCTTCTATTTCCCTTTGGGTTGGTGGCTTTGAGGAGCACTGATTTTTTAAGGGAAATCTTTAGGTGGAGAATCGAGAATTTCAGCCACATTCCTACCTTAAGAGGCTAAGTTCGGATTAGCACCCACCATCCGTTCTTCTCCTCCGATAGTCCAGAAGGACCCTTTCCATCACTTCCACCATTGTCATCATTATTGTCGTCGTCGTCATCATCATCATGATCGACATCACCTTTGTGCTCATCATCATCCTCCCCCACATCATCAGATTATGTTTCTTTGTCTATTGGAGCTTCATCAAAATTTAGCAGTTTCTTTTCACTAATCACCTCCTCCTCCTTGAAGGATTCTTCTCCTGATACTTGGGTTTTCTCCAGCTTAGCTTTGAATTTGTTCTGGAACTTTTCATTCCAAGCAGTAGGGAGAAAGGGAAAGTCCAGATCTATACTTTACTGGAATTGTTAGCTTAGGTGATGTAGAGTGCCTTCTTTTAAGATTTTTCGATAATAGCATTGAGAATTGCATCAAGGAAATAAGAGACCTTTTTCTTTGCATCTCTGATTATACTAGTGTATTCGTCTTGGAGGGTCTTTTCCTTCTCGGTTTCTCCTTTAGAAACTGATTCTCCTCTATAAGCTGGGCATCCCTTATATTGACCTTCTTAAGGCTTGTCTCTAAACTTTTCACTTTATCTTCTAAAGTCTGTCCAATACTTCTTTCCTCCAGAGGTTCCTTCCAAATTAAGGAAGTTGGAAAGTTTTTCTTTCTCTTTTACAGCCTCGTCTTTTGCTTTTGAGATATCAATATATGATCATTAAGCAACGAAACTTGCTCCTTAGGTTTAAACATTTCACTGGAGGATCCTTTAACATCCTCTTGAAGAAGAAACATATGTTTAGTAGCTTAAAATAAGCAACGGGCATGATTCAGAATATTATGTAAAAGATAAGAGCCTGAAACAGCTAAACGTAAGGGTACGTACTACCAAAAGTTGGAGACTGGATGATCAATTAGAAAAGGTCATCAAAATTGCTAACATGGGTTAAGAACTAAGATTTGGAGAGGAGAGGATCATATGAAGTAAGGTACAAACTAAGCTCCTTGCACAAGTGACTTAGAACCCAGTAGAGACTGGAAGAGAAATGCGAAGGAATGAATCTTGAGAATGCCTCGCCTCAGTTGGTTATTGAACTTTTTCTCCAGAGAAGTAAAGATGTAAGACCTCGGGGCGTGGATTGATATTCCTAATGGTTCTTCATCCATAATGATAGGGGTGTGTATTCTCTCGACCTTGGGCTTCTTGCTAGGAGTTATGATAGTAATGGAACCATTGCATGGTTTCCTTTTTAAAGACTTGAATGAGCTAGCAATAATATCCTTGAAAGACTGAGACCCAGAGGCCCAAACCGAAGCAGAAGTACCATCTTTACTCTTCTTTTCTTTAGGAGCATCACTTATGGTCTTCTTCCTTGCAGAGACGACTGCTAAGGTAGATGAACTTGAATTGAAAAGAAAAGGCTTATGAGATAACACTACCAAAGATCTAACATAGGATGCAATGATAACTCCCTAAAAGATTCGAGTTGAACTAGATGATTAGTAGAAAAATATCCTGGCTTTCCCATCACCAATAATCGTTTTCAATGAGCATTGCCTTGACTATCGAAGGCTCCCCAAGATCTTGTGGGGATCTAAAATAATAGAATATGAAAGGAGCACTGTTGGTGTTAATAGTATAAGCATATTCCCCATCTTCTCTGCTGCTCGAGTTAGGGATTGCATAATTTCTTGGTCAGTGGAGCTTAGCTTTTTGGGAGCAGGATTTAAAAGAAAACATTTACTAGTAAAGAATGAAGAATGAATATGAATCAATAGAGATAGAAACTTATTGGCAGTAGAAATTTCCCTCTAATGTTAGAGTAGCATTTGACATAAAAGAATTGTCTTTCCTGTCCTTTTGGCTTGTTAACACCTTCAGAATTAAGCTTTTTGGATGAGGACGAATCCGATACAAGGGGTGATTTTGCTGCTCGCCAATCTTAGCAGGACCAGCTATTGAATGGGTAGTATTTAGAGAAGGAAATCCTATATCTTTGGCCAAGACTTTTAGATAAGTCAAATATGTATACGAATTTATGGAGAACTAGATTGGGGCAATGTCTAGGCGCTCCAAGTATATCAAATGGAAATCGTGAAAGGAAGATAACCTGTGTGCCAGATGTGTATCCGGGTAAAGTCAAAATATCCTTTCAGTGGATTATAAATGTTATCTCAAGGACCAGATGGAATAGCTACAATGCCAGTAATTCCAAATTGTTCCAAGATGGAGTCAATTTCAGCCTGAGTGGTGATGTATGATAGATTTAGGAGGTGGTTCCCCTTCTTACTAGTGGAAAATGAAGCTTTAGGGCCTGTGCTAGTCTTCTTGATGGATTTCTTGATTTCCTTCCGACGTTCCATTTGTTTGCCAAGTGATGTTATTCCAATTTTAAAAAACGCTAATGCTTGTTAAATGGAATATTAAAAAAGCATCCAAGTGATTTACTCACTCTCTAGGCTATGATATCAAAATATTAAAAATATAAAGTCAAGCGAGGTGTTAATTGAGTGCCAAATGCCGAAATTTAAATCAAAGATGCAAATAACTATTAAATTAGTGATAACAAAGCAAGTTATAGGAAATTGCACGAAATTTGAATAAAAGCTAACTCAAAGGTATCTTAGGTACTATGCAACATCAGTAGACCCATATCGAATGGATACATCAAAGCCGAATGTCTCATAGGTTATATTATCAAGCATTATTGAATGCTGCGGTTATAACTAATGTCGGAGTAATAAGGATGTCGACACTAATGAGTAATGACGAAATAGATCAATGAATACTGATCATTCAAATAATTTATAAGGTTCTAAAATAGCAGTATCGTAAGTAATACGATATCAAATGAGGCCCAATTTATAATGTTAAAGAGCAAGGCTGTTAGTATCAAACCATACCCATAAGTCAATGTCGAAAATAAACAACATCATTTATAATTCAAAACGAACTAAATAATGCTGCATTTAACTTGTACAAATTTCCTTATAACAATGGGTGGATTACCACACATCAACTTGGTAATTAATGACATGAAAGTCTCATGCCATAATTTTACTCAAACTCAATGTCAATTGTTATAATAATGTAATAGTAGGAATACTCAAGCTACGTCGAATATCACATGTATATCGAGAAATATCAATTTCGACATAAAAAACTGAATCAATATCAAACATTATAACAATGTAATATGGCATTTGTATTGTTATAAGGCAAAACAGTATCGGGTGTAGGGTCTAATAAATCATCTTCCTCATCATTAAACTAACCACACCGGTTTTTGTACCAACATCGATTAACTGAAAATCCATTTATAAGACACAGGAATTCAATGCTAATCTAACCTCAAATCACAATCGATTATAAACGATAATCAAGCCCAAATGTCAACCTAAAATCGAGGGAATCCAAACCAAACCCTAGCAGCGATTTCTACACCAAATCACCTAACTCATTTCATTAGTTTAATTGATATAAATTGGAAATTCATATGTGAATATTGATTCAAATGCTTGAAAGTTAAAAGTTTTGAATTTCTTTGGGAATTTTGATTTCTCGCTTGAGCTGTCAATTGCGCGTAAAGGAGGAACGAAAGAGAAAATTGGCTATTTATAGAAGAGAAAGAGGATAAACAAGCATCATCGATTCCTTTGAATAGACGGTTGGATTTGGATAAAATACCAATAGCGCAAAGTTTGTTGCTAATATTATTGACTTGAAAGGTCAATTCTTGCTCTACACAAGGGGGCAAATGCTAATATTATTATTATTATTCTCGAAGATATGCATCATGCAATATAGCATGATGTTGCACCAATAACCAATGCTGAAGGAACGGGAGTAAACTAATGCTGACTTTATGTCCTGACTTTATGTAGGACTATAATGTCGCATCCTGTCAATGAAAGGTCATGTGCAGCGTTGCATTTCATTAGTAAAGAAAAGGATACTGGATGCCAATGATGTGCATATCCTCTATAAAGTGGGATAGATGTTCTGAGTAATGCCAAATGGAATCGATAGCGGAATTCATTAAGGAAGCAGTGATGTCGAACGTGGTCGATATTGTAAGCCATCAATGTCGTCTCCCATTGATTTCATATCCTGTCAATGCTCCTTTACACTTATGAAGGTGGAATGGATGTTGCACTCACTTTATCAATGTCACTCATCATTAGTACTGCCTATTACTAATGTCAGTATCAAACCATACCAGAATTGATACTATGTTCATTGATACCGCTCATTACTGATGATTGTCGATAACCAATATTATACCTTGCTGACAGCTCATTTCATCAACACTTAGAGAACAACGCATATCTATATATGCAATGTTGATGTTGAAAGTCATCAGAATTCACAGGAGTTATTAAGGTCGATTATCATACAAGATGCTGCTGCTTCATGTCAATGCCACCTCATCCAGATGTGGTGCATGCTGATGCTACTTATTATCGATAAAGAATGCCAAAAGTTGCTGAAAGTAAGGAATGAAGCCCATTTCAATTGAGGTTTCCGAGAGTTATGCCTGACGAAGGATGAGCATGTTGAATGTAGCATTGAGTAGTTGTGTCAAACCCCACACTCCTATAAATATGAACCTAGAGGCATGGAAAAGGGGCGGATGATTCTTTTCTCATTTCTTACATTTTAAACTTTGTAACCCAAAGTTGATTTGGGGATTTTAGTGCCAAGAGGGTTATTGCACATAGGACTTTGTACAATCAACATTATATGAAATAAAAATAAGATTTCTTGAATTATGGATTACTTTTGAATTCCAAAGCATTTGTGATTTCCTGATCATAGCTTGATTCAAATTCCAAATGTACTCATATTCTCGACTTTTAGTTTTGCATACAATTGTCTACATGGATCATCTTCAAGTACATATGACCTTACATGATTAATCATATGACTTCTTCAGGACCTAAGCTTGCTTGTTCGCTCATCTTAAGCCTTGACTCAACCAAGTGTCACTTTGTGACAACAATCATTGAGGTTAAATCCAGACTCTTCATTCTATCATTAACCTAGGTTCACTCCTTTGCACTTTTTATGGTTATCTAAGAAATTCGATAACAACGGCTTTCCTATTTGGATTTGTAGATTGGGTTAATTTGTAAATTCAAAAGCTTCAAAATGAACTATTCTCATTATATATATATAACTTGAATTAAATTACACAAAAATACTTTTTAGACCAGAAATCGTGAAATCAAGTCTCAAAAAATACGTTCATATCAATTTGATATATTTAAATATCCTAATCCACTATATAAATTTGGGCTTTTGGTGCATATACATGAAATATCACTATGTTAACTCATACAAATTATATAAAAATTCAAAACAAAATAGGTCTATAAATATCATACTTCATCTTAGAAATTTGGTAATATTAATTTCCCATCAATTTACTGCGAATTTCCCAAATATATGTCTCAAATTCATTTAGTTTTGCTTATAAAATTTACATATACATTGTATAATTCCAATAACCGATTTAATTACTCAAAAATCATTCATTGATAAGGTTAGGAAAATTTTCCAGAAATCATAGAGCTTAATTTTGAATTTTAATTATTTAATTGTCAATTTAAATCATATTAAACTATGAAATCAAGAGAGTAAACATAGAATTTAGGTAAATCCACTCATCATAATAAATTTCTCTCAGTTTCAAGCCTCTAGCCTTTGCTTTCCTTCACTGTCCAGAGAAAGAACTCCCTATAATTTGCATACCGTTATTGACTATTGCGCGCTTGTCCTTGTTTCTCTCTTCAATTTAGGGTTTTAGTTTATTAATTTGATTTTTGGTTTTAGGAATTATGGTTAATCAGAGCATTTGGGGAAGAAGAAGGAAGAACACGAAATTGGTTGAGGTACACATTTTCTTTTTATGTAAAGGAGTTAGACAACCACTTGTTTGCTTAAATTTAAATCTGAATTCAAATCACGTAATGTCAGTTAGACTCGCTGACATTTTCAGCCGTATCTCTTCATACAAGCTCTAAACGATATTAACAACTACACTAATGAGGAAAATGAGATGGTCGTAATGGTGCTCGTTTCATTGTCAAATTCCAATGTCGTAAAAATTACCATTATGCCTTTTTTGAAAAATGAAAAAAAACCCTTTTAACAATTTTTAAAATTTTCTGGTTTAGTACAATAGTTGTTAGAATTTATGTATTTGTCATTCTATTTGGGTCTGTGTGGTTTAGTGGTACTTTCCCTTGTTTTGTTGTGTTATCCTCTCATCGTTCTGCAGCCTTACTTCTTCTTCTCCATGGAGTTTTCTTTGCAATGGTTGAAAGTGGTTGAAGTTTTTATTTTACTTCGATTATGGTTGCTTTAAGTTTCTAAGGATTCTTCTTTTACTTATCAAATATTTTCTGTGTGGAATAAGCATTTATGGGGTCGTTTTAGAGCTTATGCCAGATTTTTCATCTATTGCCTTGGCATTTGCATTGCAACATAGATGTTATGCTTATATTCCTTTGGGTTGCTTTGTTTTTAGATTATCTACACCCTCTCCAACACGATAGCATTGGTTTGCAAAAAGCATCTCTTAGTGCTTATTTATGCCTCCTTGTTTGGAATATTGTGTCATTAACTAGCATGATAGTTTTTCACTGTAATGTTTTTATGGGGTCATTTTACTTTCTTGTCTTTATGAAGTTGTTTGACAATGTTTCATGCAATGTGGAGTAGATTGTCAAAGTGGAGGTTTTTTGCTTTAATTTTGTCTAAGTGTTCATGAAATGTGTTGTTGTATATCATGGTGGAAGTTGTTATCGCTTTAATTATGTCAGTTAGTCTAGCATGTTTCTTGGGTATTGAGAGTCTTAGTGTGACTACCTTGTGGATCTGATTGTGTAATTATGCTCTTAAGGCTTATGTGCTGAAGTTGCTAAGGAGTTTTTTTCCTCACACCTGTAATAATTTTATATGTAAAATGCAGATGACCACTATAAAAACCAGCTTGCCTTGCGAAAAAAGGTAGGTGATAGCAGTTAACCATGTCTAATGCCTCGAAATGATCTCTTTGGACCGTGTTGAAATAAGACTAAGTATGTCTGTTTGGTCATTAGTTCTTCAATTAAATTCAACCACTGAGTGGGAAATTGCATTGCTTTTGCCATGTGAATAATGAACTTGTAAAAACCCGCACCCCACCGGGCCTGAATTTTTGCTAAATCGAAAATCTAAATCCACCAAAGTATGGACTATTGTTTTGGTATCTTGGAAGTAAACAAATAAATGCATATTAGAGCACTATTGATATAACCCATAGAGAAATATTTGTAAACAATTCAATAAGACGTGTTGTGGATAATGGATGCTAGTGGATGTACTTGAATGTATTATTGGGATTGCTTATTATACACATTTAGGACAGTATATCTTAGTACACACATATTTACATTATCTCTTATTATTGCTGAGGTTGTTTTTTATGATATATGGATGCTTGATTGTTGTTCATCGTGCATACCGATGTTGCATATGGATGGAATGGTTACACATGCATGTAGAATTACAAGTATACTTACTAGGGATGTTGCATACATTTGGATGCATGACATAAGCATTTACATGATAGGAGGTCGACTGGATTAGTAGACCACCTATTTTTGTTTTCATTTGTATAGGTACACGTGCATTTCACATTGCATATATATGTACATATTGCATTAGAAAATTTCTAAGGACAATGATTTCCCATCAATGATGGATGAGTAGATGGTTGTAGCCATTGGTTGTTGTGTGTAAGTTACATTTTCCATCCTTTAAGATTTTGGGGACGAAATCCCTTTAAGAAAGGAGATTGTAACACTCCAAAAATTTATGTAAAATTAAACAGAAATTTAAACGGAAATTTAATAAGGAAAGTAAATTTAATTAAAACGAAGGATGAAAAGAAAATTTCCATAGACATTCGAATTTGGCTACTAAACTTTCACCATTGCATTTGTAGCGATTTTCTGGATGGTTTGCATATATAACACTTTGAAAATGGAGTTTGTATAGAGAAGTTACGGGCACAGAAAGATTTGAAGAAAAAAGTGTTTTGGGGTCGACCCTTAAACATGAATGGTCGACCTATAGCGATCGACCTTGGGGCTTCTTAGGTCGACCCTGGAGAGAAAAATGCAGAAACTTTGGAGTTGCTTTGAGCATTGTTTTGACCGCCTTATCATACTTTCTAGACAAAGTTTTGATGGACGAACCTGATGACTAAAATTATTCTCCAAGCTAAATCTAACGCTCTAAACTATTTTGCAAACACTATAAATTCTACACTAATCTAACCCAAAAATCAATACAACCATTTATTGTAATAAAACTCTGCCCAATTCTAACCTCTCCTCTAACCCTAAAATTCTTCAAAAATCAAAATAAAATCAACCTGGAATGTAGCAACCCGACTTCCTATCTCCAGGAAATCGCATCACTAGTGAAGAAAGGGATAGAAGAAGAAAAGAAAGAGAAAGAAGAAATAGAACAACATCAGAGAACTCACAGCGGAACGAATAAAATATAATATATAACATAAAATATTACATAGTATCAGATTACATCAGAGTTACACAACTTTACAACACATATTAGACAGTTATAAACATCTGTCTAATTCATACAACTCAAGTATACAAGATACAGATATCACCAACACAGCGGAAACAATATATATCTACATGTCGAAGCCTCCTACTCCATTACTCCTTCAGAATTCATCAAGCTAACCTGAATCACTTGACTACTCATACACAATATGAGTACCCAAGAGTTTAATAAAATAGAAAATAAACACTCGGGTCAGACAGGGGTCTGGTGTGAGTAAACGGGTTATAATTGCTTAACTTTAGAAAAACCTTTGAAAGAAAAGGTATCACGCAAGACTTCCCACACATAAACATGGAAAAGTTTTTACCTTACGCTAACCAAAACATTTGATAGGAAATCCAGTGATATTATAATAGTGTCTAGGGTTTCCAAGTAAATATGAAATAGCCGAAATTGTTACATTTGTTAAATTCCAGCTACTAGCCACAAAAGTGGGTAATACAAACAAAACCGTAGGGTCTCGTAGGGAAAATGGGTTTCCATCAATGGCAGGGCTACAGGGGTACCGCCGGTCACAGTACGGGGCCTAGATCACCGTACCGAGGAGCCACCCTAACTCCCCTGCAACACAAGGCCGGACCCATCCCTTACTGGATAGTTCCGAACAAGACAACCCCGCAGTTGTGGCCAACAAATGCCCACACAGCCGAATATAATAAGGGACTTCTAGACAGGGGTAAATCTTGCTCTCCAGTGGGAGCGACCGACGAAGCCTTGCTGCACCTCCCCAGTTTTAGCCATTCCCGGTTGATGAGGCTTGAAGCTGCGATTACCTTTATAGAACACTTTTATCTTAGAATGCTCATCGTCCGCCTGATGATGTGCTGAAAGCATTCAATCCATACAAGTTCGTTCCGGGTTCGAACGAAACCGAAGGCACTATCTCATTGCACTCAATTTGGAATCACTCTCAGAGTCAACGACCATAGCCATTGCACTCTAAATCTCCATCTCGAATCTATAAGTACTATTCCGTCAAACTCATTACAGAATCACCCACAGAGTTATACTGACGTATAGCCCTACACCTCGAGTCTTCACTTGCTCCACTTGGTTTAACGACCTAACGTTTAATTGGAATCAGTGTGGTTTTCGGATTCCAAATATGGAAACCCGATCCCGGTCTCACCGAAACCAAACGCCATTTTAATGTCCAAGTTGTACTTAAGGGTTTTAAATCGTATAACTTATTTAGGATGATATAAACAGATAGATGAATAACATTATCACAATAGATAATTCATATCAACATTCATCTCACAAAACAACATATCACAAATATCATAGTCATCCAAATCATCCAAATCATCCAGTGACAACCAATCACCAAATATCAATCATCCAATATCATTCAACATCCAATATCAATCACTAAATATCAACCATTTAATTTTAATCAATTACTCATAGCAAAATTGATTATCAATTTAATTAACCCTTTAATTAAATAATTACTATCCTTTAATCATTTGGATTATCCTAACTCCTGCTTCATTAATTTATTACAAATCAAATTCATTTATCATTCCTTAATGATCTTCTTTAATTAATCTTCCTTGATTAATTATTTCTTAATTACATTCAAGTAATTATCCTTAACCATATTCAGTAATTAACCTTTAATTACTATCATTAATTACAAAATTATCGATCCTTCATAAATTAATTAACTATAATTAATTACATTAATCCTTAATTAATTACAATTAATTAATCATACTTAAATTAATTACTTTAATTAATCAATCTTGATTAATTAATTAATTTAATAATCTTTATTAATTAATTAACCCTTTAATTAATTAAATAATTAACTTATAATTAATCACCTCTCTAATCAGTAATTAACAATTTATAATTACCTATCTAAATTAATTAACTTCTCAATTAATTAACTTCTAAATTAATTATATAAATCAAATTAATTAATCTTTAATTACTTCAGTAAGTAATTATTATTCAATTAAATTAACAATTGATTCTTAATTAATTACTTTATTAATTAATTACACTTAGTAATTAATCTTGAATTTAATCTCATTCATTAATTAATCATATTAATTAATTAACTAAAATAGATTAAGTAATTACCTCCTAATTACTTCATTAATAACTCTTAATCAATCTCTTAATGAATTATTTAACAAATATTTAGTTCCATCATTAAATAATTCTTAATTAATTAATTAATTAATTAATTACTCCATAACTAATTAACTTTAAAACAATTATATAAATCAATTTCCTAATTAATATCATTAAATGATTACCCAATAATCACTTAACTTAAATTACTCCATGAGTAACCTCTACTAATTACTTCCCTAAGTAATTAATATTCTAATTATATTCAAAAACTAATCATTGATTACTTCATTAAGTAATCTCACTTAATTAATCCATAATTAAGTTATTATTTAAAATTTAAATAATCAATTAACTAATTATTTAAAATAAATTAAACAATTAATTAATTAATTTCTTGTATTTCAAAATCCTTAAATAAATTGAAAATTCATTAATCTTAATTAACAATCATATTTATTAAGTATTCCTAGTTTCATGACAAAATAATTTTACCATATTTATCTTTCTAAATATTTTATTTGAAATTAATCAAATTTTAACAACTTAAACAACTTATTCTATTAGGTTTTCCAAAACTATAATCAATGATCTTATTTGGAAATAAACATTTAGAAATCATCTTTAGAAGTTTAAACATTTTAATTATCGAATTTTAAACTTATTCAATTTAAATAAAATTTGAAACTTAAGCTATTAAAACCTTACTTTTAAAACTATACTTTGCATATTTATCTCATTCACAGTAATTACCAGAAAAGCTTACAACCTAAACTCGACATAGCAACCTTAACCTCAGTTTATTCAACAAGTTGAATTAGTTCTTAAATAATTTACAGTTTTAACCCGAACCCCACAATCTAAAACACGCGAGCAAACACAGTAACCTATCCTTCGAGTTCGAATGCTCGGCTTCTCGAGTCGAAACCTAAAACTCACAAGTCTGCCCCGTATCAAATTCCCAGCATCATTACTCAAGTCGTCTTCATGAAAACGCGAGAGTAACTTCGGGCCGTAACCCTTCTTCTCCAAACTCCCAACCAGTGCACCAATCGTGCACGCGTGCATATGTCCCAGCGCCTCCGGCCACAGTTGATTATCGCGACCATCCCCATCAGTCCCATGGATCCACGCGAGCTTGAATTCACATCCAAAGTCTCAAATAATATCGCGATTAAAAATATCACCCCTTGCTCGACACTGCAGTGGACACGGATCTCCCAAAACATCCATGGCCGCCGCACCCAACGTCGCCGTTACGCCTCTCCAACCTCACCAATGCGACGCTATGCCACTACCTTCAATCTCCCCCACAAGCGCACGGTTCCGGTCTCCCATTCAATTCACAGAAACCACTTCAATCAAACCAAGAACAAAAACATACTAAACCCTAATTTCTTAAATTCCTATCAATCCACCACTTAGAAAAATTAATCTGCATTTTTCCCATGATCTATAGCTTACCTACAAACTACAATCCAAGAATTAAATCAAATTATTTAGTGGATAATTGGCAATTCGCCAAAACCCCTAATTCGAACCAACCCAAAATTCACATTAATTACACAATTAAAAATTATGATATATACTTTAAAAATCATTATTTTTAGTCCTTAACATGTTCAAGAAATCCAAATCAGAAACAAGATGGTTGATTTTTTTGACATGCCTCAAGATTTCACTGTAATTTTAATTTTAAAATTATTTGTAAATCTAAATTTACAGAACCTATTTTTAATATTACCAACCAACAATAACAAACAGCTTTTATTCAAACATCAAGGCCAAATATTGATGATAGTAGGAGATTCGAATTAAATTTGAATAATCAAACCTGAAAATAACAGAGCATATAGATACAGTCACCATATATCTTCCTTGTATTCAAACATGCAATCAAGTTCACGACACATTTGTAACTAAACTATTGTATAAATCATCACACATAACTAGGTTATTAAATACTAGGTTCAAATCTGTTTTTAAAATGAAGATTTACTCACCTTATTGACTTTGCAGTAAACAGAGCAGGAAATAGGTTTTTGAACTTTCAGATCATATTTTTGCTTTGCTGGAAAAAACTTTGCATGCCTCAAAATCTTTGATGTTTACAGGTTTCTTTGCTTTTGCCCATGATTCTTTATTTAAGTTGCAGAAGAAATTGAAGTTTGCAGGTTGCCATTTTCAGGTTGAAGTAGGATTTTGAAATGCAGACTTCATTTGCAGGTTGAAGCTTGTACAAATGCATATTTTTAATTTGCTTTTCAGATTTTTACTTCAGGTTTTGATTTGTGTTTTACTTTTGGTTTTGATTTCATATTTGAGAAAGTGGTGTTTTGCCATTAAAACATTTGAAAGGAAGCAAAACAATGTAAAATGAAAATGTTATGTTTTTATTAAAATTAAAGAAAGTATAAATTTTAAAAATAAAGACACTTGTTATTTTAAAGTTACATTTGTCCTCCATATTGCCTAAATGCCTTACATGTGTTAAAGATGACTTAAGATATTAACACATGTACTTAAGTATATATATATATTTTTATCTTTTAGTTTAAATGTAAATATATCTTACATATTTATGTTACTTTATTAAAGAAATACTCTAAAGCTAGTTATAATATACATCTTATACATGTTATTTTAAATCTTAAACATTCATTTTTAATGTAAACATTTTTTAAAGAAAACAAAATAAAGCTTGTTTAAATACTTTTGAAACTATCACATTTTAAATATTTAAGAGAAAGACAAAACAAAACTTTGTTTAAAACTTTTTTTTAAACTATCCTATTTAAAAATAAATAACAATCTTATAATTTTGAAAACAAATAAATTAATCTTTTAATTTATCTTTTGAAAAACATTATGTTTTAAAACAAAGCTTCAATTTCAATATTCGTTCATATATAATTTATTAATAGATTAAGATTAAATTTCAAACAGTTCCAAATTATAACATATATATATACACATATATTACAATTTGAAAATTTATCTTTCAATTTAAAACAAAAGAATATTCCCATTCACAATATATATCAAACATATATATTATAAATAGAATAAAATTTATTAGCTTTTGAAAAACAATTCTAACCAATATTGCCATATTAAAAATTTATTATTCTTTAAAAGATTAATTTAGCCAATTTTATAAAGAAAATTATCAAACCAGCTAAATTATGTACACAGATTATTAAATCGATATTGCCCAAAATTTCGGGTCGTTACAATCCTCCCCCCCTTAAAAGAATTTCGTCCCCGAAATTTAAAAGCAAAGTTAATTTAATAATCCAACCAAGATTTTAATTCAATTAGCAAAGCATTCCTAACAACCAGTAACTAACAACCAAAGCAATCAATCATACAAACAAACTTAACTAATTATCCTGACATACATCAGAATAAAACTCTAATACTATTTCGAGTTTCCCAAGTATAAAACACCAGGAGACTCACTCTACAGAAGCTAACAAGCTAACTACACTACCAAAATCTAGAGCTCCTCTCTTCTCTAGATCCACCAATCTGAACAGAATATCAGATTATACTCAAAACTAGCTCAATCTTCCAAATCCAACTAATCTGCAGATTCAACAACTAACAATGAATCATACACGTACTCACTCAGAGATACGTGATATTCAATGAATTCCAGCTACCCAAACTGGTAATTCTATCTCATAAACAACAGATCTATTCTTATCATAACACATATAAGAAATCTCAAAAGCCATAGCACTAACCAACCAATCTTACTCAAAATCTGCTCTCTTAACCAGAGAAAATTTAACAGTAATGAAGTTTCCAACTTTGAATTCCAAAACTCCTTATCTCATATCTATATAACTCAACAAATAACTCTGGGCTACCAATTCTCTTCCTGATCAGCTCAACCTATGCTGATTCATCCAGAAACAACTAGACCAAAACAAACTAGCTTCTGGATCCTATTCAACAGAACAGTTTTCCCAAAATCCATCGAAAACCAAAACTCAAGCTCTACTACTCAAGCAATAGCAAACAGAACTTGCTTCCTTTGTACAGTTGCTACCTTGCTTCCGCTGCACAACTCTGATTCTGAAATAGATAAGAATACTGTTGATGAACACAAGTATAAACTTATCCAATATATACCAGAAACTTTGTTCATCAAATCCATATAATCTTAGTGACACATCCGACTCGGTCACACAACCTTACTACAGAATCCAATTCAAAAACAAGATCTAACCAAATCCAAATTCCAAAAATAAATTCCTGAGCTGCTACACCAATCTCTACTTCTCCAAGAACTACCCTGCAACCAGGCTAACTACCAAAAATCGCTTCTGGAACCCAAAACAATACGGAGCTCAACTCCAGATGCAAACAATTTTCTGATTACATCAGCAGCTCCTACTTCCTCATGAGAACCCTCAGTCTCAAACAAAAGACTGCTCAAGAAATCCCAAACCAATCGCAAGTCACTTTTGCGATCCAACCTAACTCGAATTTCAAAGAAACTGTCCTCTCTTTACCAATTAGAACAGCTCTAAGCTTTTCCAAACAAGGTTAATTCTTCAAGATAACTTCCACCAACTGCTCGGCTGCTGATAGAAGAACCACCAAGATTTCTGAACCATCGAAGAAACAACCAACACTACTACTCCCAAACTCTACTTTGATGATACTGCAAAGGCTAAAAGACCTCCTCGTCAACACACCGAACACTTCGAGTTGCACTGCTACCACAACTAACCAAGACTTCTAATCCAAATGCTTCTCAAAAACCAAAACCATCTACAAATCACACAAAAGTCCTCCGAGATGGCAGACAACCCAAAAGAAACTCGAACTCCAAACCAAGCATCAACACCTCACTCTCCTTAAACGAATGAAAAATGAGACCATGCCAAAACAAAGCAACTTACAGACCTTAGTCTCATATTCCAAACAGCCAACTTCCATACTGAAGATCCAAACAACCTCTACATAGACGAATCATCCCTATGGCAGGTAAAGACTGCTCCTCAACCAATTCTAAAACTGCTTCAAGAGGAAACACCTTCTAAAAATATCCAAGGATACTGTATCTCATCACGCAGTTACCAAGATATCATCACTTACTTCTGCACTACCAACAAATCCAAACTCAAGAAAAATTCGCTTACCCGAGCGAAATCCAAACTTATTCTTCAAAGATAAACTTCGAATCTTTAAAAAAATTTCCTTCGGATATCAGAGAAATCCTTACTCCAAACAACAAATCTCACTCGAGACGGTATTAGGTTTACAGTCTCAACAAATACACTTCCAACCTCAAACATATGGACCTCATCCATTAGTGGTAATCGTGTTACACATATACCACTACCCCACTATCTACCTCTAAAACTTATGTTGGAAAATCCATACAGATAACCCAAACTATTAGGTAGACATATATACACACATATATATATATATATATAGTTATATATAAAAATTACAAGTACGCTCTCTCAAGGAAAACACCACTACAGAGCCTAGGTATTCACTCAACCTATCGCTCCCTAAAGAAAGACACACTTCAAAGCTTAGGTATTCGCTCAGCCTAATGCTTTGATACCAAATGTAGCGACCCGACTTCCTATCTCCAGGAAATCGCATCACTAGTGAAGAAAGAAAGGGATAGAAGAAGAAAAGAAAGAGAAAGAAGAAACAGAACAACATCAGAGAACTCACAGCGGAACGAATAAAATATAATATATAACATAAAATATTACATAGTATCAGATTACATCAGAGTTACACAACTTTACAACACATATTAGACAGTTATAAACATCTGTCTAATTCATACAACTCAAGTATACAAGATACAGATATCACCAACACAGCGGAAACAATATATATCTACACGTCGAAGCCTCCTGCTCCATTACTCCTTCAGAATTCGTCAAGCTAACCTGAATCACTTGACTACTCATACATAATATGAGCACCCAAGAGTTTAATAAAACAGAAAATAAACACTCGGGTCAGACAGGGGTCTGGTGTGAGTAAACGGGTTATAATTGCTTAACTTTAGAAAAACCTTTGAAAGAAAAGGTATCACGTAAGACTTCCCACACATAAACATGGAAAAGTTTTTACCTTACGCTAACCAAAACATTTGATAGGAAATCCAGTGATATTATAATAGTGTCTAGGGTTTTCAAGTAAATATGAAATAGACGAAATTGTTACATTTATTAAATTCCAGCTACTAGCCACAAAAGTGGGTAATACAAACAAAACCGTAGGGTCTCGTAGGGAAAATGGGTTTCCATCATTGGCAGGGCTACTGGGGTACCGCCCGTCACAGTACGGGGCCTTGATCACCGTACCGAGGAGCCACCCTGACTCCCCTGCAACACAAGGCCGGACCCATCCCTTACTGGATAGTTCCGAACAAGACAACCCCGCAGTTGTGGCCAACAACTGCCCACACAGCCGAATATAATAAGGGACTTCTAGACAGGGGTAAATCTTGCTCTCCAGTGGGAGCGACCCACGAAGCCTTGCTGCACCTCCCCAGTTTTAGCCATTCCCGGTTGATGAGGCTTGAGGCTGCGATTACCTTTATAGAACACTTTATCTTAGAATGCTCATCGTCCGCCTGACGATGTGCTGAAAGCATTCAATCCATACAAGTTCGTTCCGGGTTCGAACGAAACCGAAGGCACTATCTCGTTGCACTCAATTTGGAATCACCCTCAGAGTCAACGACCATAGCCCTTGCACTCTAAATCTCCATCTCGAATCTATAAGTACTATTCCATCAAACTCATTACGGAATCACCCACAGAGTTATACTGACGTATAGCCCTACACCTCGAGTCTTCACTTGCTCCACTTGATTTAACGACCTAACGTTTAATTGGAATCGGTGTGGTTTTCGAATTCCAAATATGGAAACCCGATCCCGGTCTCACCGAAACCAAACGCCATTTTAATGTCCAAGTTGTACTTAAGGGTTTTAAACAGTTTAACTTATTCAGGATGATACAAACAGATAAATGAACAACATTATTACAATAGATAATTCATATCAACATTCATCTCACAAAACAACATATCACAAATATCATAGTCATCCACTCATCCAGTGACAACCAATCGCCAAATATCAATCATCCAATATCATTCAACATCCAATATCGATCACTAAATATCAACCATTCAATATTAATCAATTACTCATAACAGAATTGATTATCAATTTAATTAACTCTTTAATTAAATTAATTACTATCCTTTAATCATTTGGATTATCCTAACTCCTGCTTCATTGATTTATTACAAATCAAATTCATTTATCATTCCTTAATGATCTTCTTTAATTAATCTTCCTTGATTAATTATTTCTTAATTACATTCAAGTAATTATCCTTAACCATATTCAGTAATTAACCTTTAATTACTATCATTAATTACAAAATTAATGATCCTTCATAAATTAATTAACTATAATTAATTGCATTAATCCTTAATTAATTACAATTAATTAATCATACTTAAATTAATTACTTTAATTAATCAATCTTAATTAATTAATTAATTTAATAATCTTTATTAATTAATTAACCCTTTAATTAATTAAATAATTAACTTATAATTAATCACCTCTCTAATCAGTAATTAACAATTTATAATTACCTACTAAATTAATTAACTTCTCAATTAATTAACTTCTAAATTAATTATATTAATCAAATTAATTAATCTTTAATTACTTCAGTAAGTAATTATTATTCAATTAAATTAACAATTGATTCTTAATTAATTACTTTATTAATTAATTACATTTTAATTAATTACACTAAGTAATTAATCTTGAATTTAATCTTATTCATTAATTAATCATATTAATTAATTAACTAAAATAAATTAAGTAATTACCTCCTAATTACTTCATTAATAACTCTTAATCAATCTCTTAATAAATTATTTAACAAATATTTAGTTCCATCATTAAATAATTCTTAATTAATTAATTAATTAATTAATTACTCCATAACTAATTAACTTTAAAGCAATTATATAAATCAATTTCCTAATTAATATCATTAAATGATTACCCAATAATCACTTAACTTAAATTACTCCATGAGTAACCTCTACTAATTACTTCCCTAAGTAATTAATATTCTAATTATATTCAAAAACTAATCATTGATTACTTCATTAAGTAATCTCACTTAATTAATACATAATTAAGTTATTATTTAAAATTTAAATAATCAATTAACTAATTATTTAAATAAATTAAACAGTTAATTAATTAATTTCTTATATTTCAAAATCCTTAAATAAATTGAAAATTCATTAATCTTAATTAACAATCATATTTATTAAGTATTCCTAGTTTCATGACAAAATAATTTTACCATATTTATCTTTCTAAATATTTTATTTGAAATTAATCAAATTTTAACAACTTAAACAACTTATTCTATTAGGTTTTCCAAAACTATAATCAATGATCTTATTTGGAAATAAACATTTAGAAATCATCTTTAAAAGTTTAGACATTTTAATTATCGAATTTTAAACTTATTCAATTTAAATAAAATTTGAAACTTAAGCTATTAAAACCTTACTTTTAAAACTATACTTTGCATATTTATCTCATTCACAGTAATTACCAGAAAAGCTTACAACCTAAACTCGACATAGCAACCTTAACCTCAGTTTATTCAACAAGTTGAATTAGTTCTTAAATAATTTACAGTTTTAACCCGAACCCCACAATCTAAAACACGCGAGCAAACACAGTAACCTATCCTTCGAGTTCGAATGCTCAGCTTCTCGAGTCGAAACCTAAAACTCACGAGTCTTCCCCGTATCAAATTCCCAGCATCATTACTCGAGTCGTCTTCATGAAAACGCGAGAGTAACTTCGGGACGTAACCCTTCTTCTCCAAACTCCCAACCAGTGCACCAATCGTGCACGCGTGCATATGTCCCAGCGCCTCCCGCCATAGTTGATCATCGCGACCATCCCCATCAGTCCCATGGATCCACGCGAGCTTGAATTCACATTCAAAGTCTCAAATAATATCGCGATTAAAAATATCACCCATTGCTCGACACTGTAGTGGAAACGGATCTCCCAAAACATCCATGGCCTCCACAACCAACGTCGCCGTTACGCCTCTCCAACCTCACCAATGCGACGCTATGCCACTACCTTCAATCTCCCCAACATGCGCACGGTTCCGGTCTCCCATTCAATTCACAGAAACCACTTCAATCAAACCAAGAACAAAAACATACTAAACCCTAATTTCTTAATTTCCAATCAATCCACTACTTAGAAAATTAATCTGCATTTTTCCCATGATCTATAGCTTACCTACAAACTACAATCCAAGAATTAAATCAAATTATTTAGTGGATAATTGGCAATTCGCCAAAACCCCTAATTCGAACCAACCCAAAATTCACATTAATTACACAACTAAAAATTATGATATATACTTTAAAAATCATTATTTTTAGTCCTTAACATGTTCAAGAAATCCAAATCAGAAACAAGATGGTTGATTTTTTTGACATGCCTCAAGATTTCACTGTAATTTTAATTTTAAAATTATTTGTAAATCTAAATTTACAGAACCTATTTTTAATATTACCAACCAACAATAACAAACAGCTTTTATTCAAACATCAAGGCCAAATATTGATGATAGTAGGAGATTCGAATTAAATTTGAATAATCAAACCTGAAAATAACAGAGCATATAGATACAGTCACCATATATCTTCCTTGTACTCAAACATGCAATCAAGTTCACGACACATTTGTAACTAAACTATTGTATAAATCATCACACATAACTAGGTTATTAAATACTAGGTTCAAATCTGTTTTTAAAATGAAGATTTACTCACCTTATTGACTTTGCAGTAAACAGAGCAGGAAACAGGTTTTTGAACTTTCAGATCATATTTTGCTTTGCTGGAAAAAACTTTGCATGCCTCAAAATCTTTGATGTTTACAGGTTTCTTTGCTTTTGCCCATGATTCTTTATTTAAGTTGCAGAAGAAATTGAAGTTTGCAGGATGCCATTTTCAGGTTGAAGTAGGATTTTGAATTGCAGACTTCATTTGCAGGTTGAAGCTTGTACAAATGCAGATTTTTAATTTGCTTTTCAGATTTTTACTTCGGGTTTTGATTTGTGTTTTACTTTTGGTTTTGATTTCATATTTGAGAAAGTGGTATTTTGCCATTAAAACATTTGAAAGGAAGCAAAACAATGTAAAATGAAAATGTTATGTTTTTTTTAAAATTAAAGAAAGTATAAATTTTAAAAATAAAGACACTTGTTATTTTAAAGTTACATTTGTCCTCCATATTGCCTAAATGCCTTACATGTGTTAAAGATGACTTAAGATATTAACACATGTACTTAAGTATATATATATATATATATATATATATATATATATATATATATATATATTTATCTTTTAGTTTAAATGTAAATATATCTTACATATTTATGTTACTTTATTAAAGAAATACTCTAAAGCTAGTTATAATATACATCTTATACATGTTATTTTAAATCTTAAACATTCATTTTTAATGTAAGCATTTTTTAAAGAAAACAAAACAAAGCTTGTTTAAATACTTTTGAAACTATCACATTTTAAATATTTAAGAGAAAGACAAAATCTTTTTTTTTAAACTATCCTATTTAAAAATAAATAACAATCTTATAATTTTGAAAACAAATAAATTAATCTTTTAATTAATCTTTTGAAAAACATTATGTTTTAAAACAAAGCTTCAATTTCAATATTCATTCATATATAATTTATTAATAGATTAAAATTAAATTTCAAACAATTCCAAATTATAACATATATATACACATATATTACAATTTGAAAATTTATCTTTCAATTTAAAACAAAAAGAATATTCCCATTCACAATATATATCAAACATATATATTATAAATAGAATAAAATTTATTAGCTTTTGAAAAACAATTCTAACCAATATTGCCATATTAAAAATTTATTATTCTTTAAAAGATTAATTTAGCCAATTTTATAAAGAAAATTATCAAACCAGCTAAATTATGTACACAGATTATTAAATCGATATTGCCCAAAATTTCGGGTCGTTACATGGAAGAACATAATCAATTGAATCTAAAGGAAGCAAGCGGAGCTAGCATACGGAGGAGCAATCTCAGGCAAAGAAAATAAAAAGAGCTTAGGATTGAAGTGAGTGGGAACAATTTTGATTAGATGATTATTCCAATTAGGTTTAATCTATTCTAATTGAGTTAGGTTGTTAGTAAATTAAAATTGATACTACAAACCTTAATTTGGAAGCCGTAGACTATGGTAGAAATTAGAATTATAGTAAGCCGATAAACCTGATTCAATGCAAGTACACCCTTTTTAGTTAATTGAATATGTTAGAAACCCAAACTTGAAATTATCAGTAAATTGTTAGTTGAATATTGATAATTTATACTTCTTTTCTACTTTAATTTGCAAACCTTAAATTAGCAAAATCTAAATTGAATTGCAAATTGATAATTAGACTGCTCATCTGTAGTTAGGGTTGTCCAATAACCGTTAATGACGTTCATTAAACTAGAAATAAAAATCAACATTAAAGGTAAGCAAAAACACCAAATTTTGTTCACGAACGGTCGATCCTGGAACCCCAACGGTCGACCGGTAGCAGTCAACTCTAGAGGAATGGCGGTAGACTGTTCAAAACCAAATTTGCAGAATTGAACCTCGACCTAAGGCCGAAATAAATAAATAAAAATATGTAAAACATGAATTGTTGTGGGCCTATTTGAGGACATTTTATGGTATGTTAAAAATAGTAGGGAAGCAAGTTCCCTAAGAAGGACGCTAGGTCATTGCGGTGTTGGGTAAATGTTCTTTGCCCAATTTGGGATTTAGTATTCAATTATAAGTGATGTACTTTCACTAATGACACTTACAAGAGGTTATAACGATGGGCAGCAAATGCCTAATGGAGTGGGTCTAGTATAATGAGGGGTCTATGTATGCATGATTTTTGACGCATATGATACAGTTCAAATGGAAGGCACAGAGCATGCAATAAGAGGCCAACACTATGATCGAGAGGTGGAAGTGAATATAGATGATGAGACATACCGATGAGTAAGCATCTTGGGTTCTTCATCTTCGGGCATAGGGAAGGAAAATCGGTTCCGAATAGCCTGGTGGCAGTGATAGTAGTGATAATTTAGTCCAACATCAGCTTAGTGGTGCCGATAGTGGTAGGAATTTAATCCCACGGTATCCTAGTGGTAATGTTTTCATGGTTAGTAGCCAAAGGGCGATGTCTTCATGTTTGGTAGCGTTGTTGTGGTATTTACATGTTCTAGTAGTCTCGCGACATAACTTACGTTAATTTGCTCTAAAAGCGGTGGCCGATCGTTAGATGTGAGGTTCGACCCTCATTTCGATCAATTGCAATAGTCTACAAAAATGGCAGTGGAGATACGTATTAGACAAGAACCCTTAGGTAACGAACCTTTGGAATTGATGTACAATTGTAACACACCATATTTCATCTAAAATAGAGTTAAAATTAACTGAACATGATCATCACATATTAAATTTGTATTAATTCACTAGATTTTTTTCTGACCCACTCTCTTCTTTTCATTTATCCCCACCATAGGATGACAGGTTAGCAGTTGATTGGGCATAGTACATGGAGGAAGGAGCTTCACATTGGAATTCTCATATTCTTTGTTGCATGCAGTTACTATGTTAAAAGTTTGTAAAACATGTGTCATACTTTGAAACAATGTATATGGCAAATAAAGTATTTTGGAGATTGTTTTTTGAAATGTTTATTTTTCAGTACTTATACTTTAGTTGCTTCAGCTGTAAGATCTGAAAGTGTAGAATGTTTTTGAACTTACCCTTATAATTATGCTCTATATTGTTTTGAAAACCTAACTGTTAGTATTTCTTAGCATGACACGAGTTCCGAAAGTCACATTTGTCATGGATCGATGTGCCGGGAAGTGCAGGTTGTTAATATGTTTACTTGTGGGATACCAAAACAATGATCCGTACTTTGGTAGACTTAGATTTTCAATTTAGCGAAAATTCAAACCCACTGGGGTGTGGGTTATTATGGAACTTCCTATTAAATATATCATATGCCTTAAGAAGATCCACTTTATGCACATCTTCCCCTTCTTGATTGAATCCTCTAGCTTGTTCATGTATAAGTAGTATACCATCAATGATGCTTCTGTTGTTAATGAAGGCAAAATGATTCAAAGAAATCAAACCCTCCAAAACTGAATTGGATCTATCAATTAATGCTTTAGTTAGTATTTTGTACATTATTTTATAGAAATAATACTATAGTCATTTACTATAGTCATTCCACATTCATCAACAATTTGTCCATTCTAACCCCAATGTCTCTTGCGGGTCCTCATCTCCACATGTATTTTTATCCTTCGATTTTGTGTTCCATTAGATAGCAGTTAAGCAAGCAATCATTTAACTCTTTTAACCTACAAATGGGGGACTACAACCACTTACCTTTTCTTTCGACAACCTTGCAGAATTGAAATCGCTTAGTATTATCTATGTTACACAAAAATTGCTAGCTTTTATATATAGTTCTATCGATAATTCTTGTCGTGCATGATGATTGTTTTCTTCATATATTATAATACATGAAAATTGCAAATCCTCCGTATTATTAACTATTAAGGTGATGCGTCGCTTGCAATCTGAGATTACAAAAGCATTCCAGTTGCCTATTTTTACATAGATGATGGCTTTGCATTTATGATAACGGTTGGCATTTGAGAGAACTTTCTAACCCTCCATTCCATTAATTTTAATGTTGTCTATTTTACTTGAAAGAACTTATGTTTCAAGCAAAGCCTAAAAAACGTTTCCGAATTCAAATTAAATTACTAACATTCGACCAACGGGGTTGTTTAGACCCCTTACATTCTATTATATTATTGACATGATTTAATTTTGTGGGTTATTGTATTGGGCACTCTTTCTTGCTCCTTCCGATGTTGGTACAACATCCTTGTGCATTCATTTACTATCATTATAAGGTTTCTTCAGCTTGATACGTGTATCCCATATTGCAATGTTCACTACAAATTTATTCTTAACGTTTATATTGTTATTGCTCATCTTATTTGCAGAATTACTGCTTTGGTTACTTGATTCATGTTCCATTCACCCCATTGAAACTGGGTTACTATCTGGCCTAGCATAATGAACAAATACTACTTCATTCTTATTTATAACTGGCATGCCTAGTGATGAAGGGGGGGGGGGTTTGTCGAAGCATTGGCGGTTGTCGGGGGAGTTAGTTTTTTGATGCTTGGTATATCCTTGAAGCGTCATATTGTATGATCTTCCACTACTGCCCTTCTAATTACAAACGATGATACCTCTCCATTTTAAGGCACATCGCCCATTTTTCTTTGTTTAATTGTTTTGTTGTTTGAATTTTCATTGAAATTTTCTTTGGTCATCTCTATAATAATAGGTAGAGAATTACTCTTATCATTTCGTGTTCTTGTATGTAATTTATGTGTTACGATATTTCTCATCTGGTTATCTCTATTGACCGTGAATTTATGACAATATTTAACCCCAAAATGCTCATTTATTTTAGCTTGCTCTCAGTGAGTGGTAATATATTGAAACTTATTGATTACTTCTCGCAAATCACCTTCATCACCCCTCCGCTCTACCATTTTCTGTTGTTGCTTCATTCTTTTCACCGTTCTTGTTCCTATCTCCTTCCTTTTCTTCCTCTCCGACTCACTCTTTTTAATCTTATCATATTCTTCAGTAAGCTCCTTAGTGATTCCTTCACAAAATAGCTCCATATCCTCAAAGGTATTTATACCAATTACTTCTACACTGCTCTTATTTTGAGTTAGATCCATCCTTTTAATTGTGCCATCAAAAAATTTATTTGCTCTTTGCTTAGCTTCCTATTTCATTGCTTTTACTTCTTTCAAAATTTCCTTCATTTTTCGAATGTCGTCATCCTTTTTATAACTATTTTCTTCTAAACCTTCTTATCCCTTAATTACACCATTTTCATCAATGATAATTATACCCCACCTTCATTCACACCTTGTTCCTCTACTACGTTGCCTTTTATCTTTCATACTACTTGTACTGGGAATTGTTTAATGGTGTGACCAAAGAATTTTCATTTTTCAGATCTTGGTGATATGATTCATAGTGAATTTGTTGCCAAATCAACTTGCTATTGTATAGAACCATGAGAATTTGTTAGAAATTCTGACACCTCTTTCATTTCTACTAAGACTCTAGCAAAGCTAATCCTTTTTTATGTTACGGTTATGTTGTCCATTTCAAATGGGAAACCAGATACACTGTCCATCCTCCTTTGAGGCCCTTGACACCCCTATCTACATCGAAATTCCTAGCTAATCCGATCCTCCTATTTTCACCAAAGTAAAATCTTCATTACCTACCCTCCTCTCCAGTTCTAGAGGTCTATTAAATGAGTGGGAAGTCAGAATTGAAGTTCGACTGAAATTAGGGTTAGGGTTTCTGTTTTTCACCCTTATTATTTTTTGATTAAATCCAAACTAATTTAAAAGCATCAAGGACATTTTACTTGTATATGTTTAATGTATTTAATACATTATTTATATCCCAATCCAATAACATATACAATGGAAAATAAAAAAAACTTACTTTATTTTGAACAAGATTCACTATAAGTGTTAGGTTATACAATAAACTATATAATGTCTCATAAGGTACACCCTTAAATCTATTCATCTGCCACTTGCACTTGTAGCCAATTATGATAGCTCATAATCATATATTTATCATTTTTCCTCGACTTGAGAAAGTGCTTTAGTGAATGTTCTTTAATATTATATTTCATATCTATTTTTTCGTTTATGTTTCTCTACTAGTAATAAACTCTTTTATCATGCGATGATTACAGAGAACATATATTTATCTTTTATTGAGCTGTTGGTTCCTATAACATTCTGTTAGGAAATCAAATCTACGGTTTCGATGACAACAACTATACAATGCAAATCGAATATACATATGTTTATATATATATTTAGGTACTTGCTACAACAACATCACTAGAAAGACAAGAACAAGGGTCAAAGGACACTACAAGAAACTACAAGTCAATAGGAACAAAGAAGCACAAGAAAAAGAGCACAAAAACTGATATGCACAATATCAGACATCTGGGTGCACAAGCCAGACGTATGAAGCAGTTCTCTGAAACAACAGACAGGCTGACCAGACGTATGGCAATTGCACTCAAATGTCTGATCTACTACTATATTCAAAAATATATATAGTATCAGATGTCTGAAACATATCCCAAACGTCTGATTTCAAACTCGGATTTCAAATAAGAACTTCAACTGCCACATTCGAATGGACATCTCTGCTTCTCTTCGCTGCAACTCTTGATCATCAACAGAAGCAATTGTAAAGCACTCGTTAATAGATGCAATTGCTCAAGATACCTATCTATAACTATATCTAGCATCAAGAATCAAGAGAACAAATCACCTCACTTACTTACGCTCTCTAGTTCTATACTCTATCATATATTCTTGATATCTGCAATCTATACTTATATTCACTCTTCCATATATTCAGTTCTTCATAGACCATACTCTTTAGATATATATTAGAAGCAATTGTACTAATTAGTCAAGATCCGTGTTATACTTGAACACATATTTGACAACAACAACTTATTGTAACCAAGCTATTCCTCCAGGAGAAGCGAAGGTGCTTGATAGTCGAATTTCGAAGGGAAGCTTTGGGACCGGATGTAGGACGGGAGGTCCGAACCAGTATAAAATCATTGTGTGTTTATTCTATATTTACTTAGATTAATAATGTTTTAGTTGCATCATATATTTTGTCACATATACTTGCATATACACTACACGATCCACCCTGTATACTTTCACATTCTATAATGCATCATTATATCACAACATATTATTAGATTCTCAACGATGGCAATTGTTCTTAGCTTATTTATATATTTTCACAACTATACTTCTTTTATTGTAGCACTATCCAAGGTAATGTACTTAGCTTTTCTAGTTGAATCAACCATAACCTCTAACTTGATAATTTTCCAACTTAAAGCCCCTTTATAAGGGGTAAAAATGAATTTAATTGAGTTTTTGTTTTTTTATTTCACTTATGAACTTCGAACTCCTTTGTAAGGGGTATATTGTTTCCATGAATAATTCTCTAGTATTTCATAAATACTTAAGAACACTCTTAATTACCATTCAATATTTTAACTTGGATTTGATATTAGCTTAAGGCACATAATGCAAAAGTAAAAATTCATTCTAGAACACAACATAAAATATACGATGTTTGTTAGTAACTCAGATATTGATTTTGATGACAACAACCTTGGTAACAAATATACATTCATCTAAAATACAGATGATTTTGCCAAGTTATATATCATACAGTGTAGGATATTATACAGGTTTTGAATTGAAGACCGTATAGTACAAATACTCAAGAACTATACATGAAGACTCGTGAGTATAAATATCAAGGTATGAAGATTTCAAGGCTACGGTATAGTGTATAGAGTCATAGAATATTGCAAAAGTCCTTAGTAGCAATCTTTGATCTTAATTTCTCCTTTTTCTTATCATTTATTTTTAAATCAAACTATATTTTTTAAAATATATTTAAAAATATTTTATAAAAGTTTTCTAAAGTTTAAAATGTTTATAAACTATGTTTAAACTACTTTACAAAGCATTAAAATATTTTAAAAAGCATTAGATTTTAAAAACTTTTTAAAGTCAACAAGTTTTTGAAATGTACTAGGATATTTCGACATATAGGCAGATTATATGTCGACATATGTGCCGTAGTATTTGAAATTCAAATTTGAAATGAAGTGCCTATTCATCATAACTCTTCATGATGACATATTTGTTTGTTCTCTATATAAATGAGTTTCCTAATGACTTTTTACTACTAATTCCTTAATATCTTCTATACTCTTATTCTGCCAAAATTTCTATTAAAAATATATTCAAATTTACTCAAATTCAAACCAGAATCTATTCAATCTTCATTGTACTGAATCTCTACTATTTACCCTCTAATTTCAATCATCTCACTCACTCATTCAAAGATCAAGTGTTGTTTAAGAGGCTATAAGTTCAACTACATCCAAAGATTAAAAATTGCCTTGGGAAAAAACCAATAATACTCTAGTTATAGTTTATTAGGTGTGATTGTGTCCAGATTCAAACCAATGAGTGTGTGATTAACTGACGCATCAATCAATTAAAAGGGGAATTAATTAAGAGAGAGGCATCAATTAGTCAGAGAATATGTCACTTTTATTACATTAATTAATTAAGGGATCTTCTAATAAAGAAAAATGTATACGGGGAATAAATTAAATGATAACATACATATATTAATTTATAATTGATGCAATCAATTAATTAAAGACATTAGGTAAGCGTCAATTAATAAAAGAGGGAAACTTATATGTCAGTTAATTGGGTAATGAATTGGCGGTTAAAATATGTACAACTAATAATTGTGTGATTGAGTGGTGCATAGGAATTAATTTGGATATCGATTAAAATAGGAAAATGTGTCAATTAATTAATTGGTAGTTAGTTGAGCATTTTAAAAAGGGTGTCAATTAATCAAAGAATATGCCATTTTTACAATAGCTAATACTTTAAATTAATTAGCTAGAAGAAAACACCAGTTATAGGATTATTTGTTTCCAAGTTAAAAATTTTGGAATGCGTACAAAAATCAAACAAAGTAATTAGGTTTTTGATGAAGCTAAAGCAATAAGGATGAATTAAAAAGTATATCTTTTATATGCATTCAATTAATAGAGGTATAAATTGACGTGTTTAAATAGGTAAGAAATTATAACGTATAAGAATCAATCAATTAATATTGTGTGTGTGTATATATATGTATGTGTGTATGTATGATCTAATTAATTAGATAATTTATGAGAAAATCTTATTTAGAAGGAAACATGGATTAGTATGGTCGTATAACAAAGGAGCAAATGAATAACATTGGAGAGTTATATGTTATAAGATAACGTAAACAAATCAAGTTTTGATGGTGAGGATTGTTTTTAGGGTTAATTGGATGGTTCCTGGTTGTTCACTGCACCTATAAATTGAACGTAACTCAACCCTAACCCACACTATTTTCTCTAAATCAACTGCTGTCACTTACAACAAACTCCTCTTCTCTTCTCCCTCTTCCTTTCTTCTCTGTTAATCAAATCTTTCCCTAAAGTAAAAATAAAATTAAGCAAGGTAACACGTACAAGCAAACCAGAGAATTGCGCAAACAAATTGGGGAATTTACAACGAATAAAAAAAGCAGAGAAAATCGTAGCAAATTAAAAGGGATAGAGATTGAAAGTTAGGACATTAGGTGAGTGGGTTTAAATTATATATCTTTTGCATTTATGATATATTATCGTTAGATTCCCTTTAATATTTTAATTCAGCATTTATTTCAGTAATTAGTTCTGTTGAAAACTATAAATTGTATAAGAGAGCTTATATTTTTTATTATTTATATAGAAAAGGAAGATAGTAATCCAATTAATTATGAATAATATTAGGCTTTACAATTAGAGAAAGGCATAAGCCTAAAAGAAATTTACAGTTATTTACATCTATTTTATAGTTGAAATTTAGTTTGTAAATGTTAGCTTCTTTTTATGCCTTTTTACGCGAATAAAATTGTTAAAGAGAAGAATTCGCAAATATGGACTAAAATAGAAAAACACTATATTTACATAAATTAGACATAAAATAAGAAAAAATGAAATAAAAAGAGAAAAATAGAAATTTACAGTAAATTATGCAAAAACGAGAAAAATAAATAAAAAGGGGAAAATTTAATAACTTGATTGGGAAGTTAGTGATAAACTAGTTGGTTGGTTTAGAAAAGGGAATACATTTCCGTAGCTTAATATTTAAAAGATAGCGTTAAACATAATTGCAAGAATAAAAATAGAAAAAGGGAATTTTTTGTAAAATAGAGACACTACTGTATTTTGCACTACCCAAAAAGTAAAGAAACACTAAAAGAAATATCTTGCAATTACAGATTATTGTTTATAACATTATTTAGTATTAATACTTGGAAATGGATTTTTAGCATAGTTTTTGTAGCCAGCCAAATAGGATATAACTACTTCCTAGAATATAAGAAAATAAAGTGAAGAATTAATGGAAATATAGAAGAAATCAAGTTAAGAATTAGACAAGACTAGAAGTAATGTAACTAGATCTACATTTACTGCGTAGATAATAGAACAAAAGCAAAGCAGTTATTATGATAAGTAAATTTGTGATAGTTGGACGTAGGCCGAAGACAAGATTGTCGTATAACATAAGAGAATTAAAGAGAATGCGATATCATAATAAAAGAAAATAGATTAGAATAGAAAACGAGATACTTGTAATTATATTTATAACATATAGATTATAAAAGAATATAGAAGTGATAATTCCAAGTATAAAATAAGTTATAATCAAACAGAAAGAACAGAGAATGCTTATTATAAGACTTAGATTAAGTTAATAAGCCAATAGAGCAGAAATAAAAGAAGAGGCTTATTTTAAAACTTACACTAAGTTAGTAAGAAAACAAAGAAATATGCCCCATATCAACAACATTCCCTTTCAGTCAGGAACTGACGATCTCACAATAGCTAGGTGAAGCTGGGACAAGCTTATGCTGATTAAGGTAAATAAGTAGTCAACAGGATAAGAAAAGTAAACTAAACGCAAAATAAAAAATTAGACTTAGGGTCTAATAAGAGAGTAAGATGAGTTTGAAGCAGCCCGAAGGATGAATAGCCTAATGAAGTAGTTCATCATAGATTTTTAGCATAGAAGAAGCACGTCCAACTTCGATATTTTAGGCTAGAGGAAGTATGAGACTTCAACGGGACATGTGGGTACTCTAGGATGGCCCTCTAGGGTAGGCCTAACGAAGCATTCCCCCTGAGGCAGGTCTGTGGGTGTTCCATCAAGAGTGTATGCCTTGACTGCTTTTGCATGGCAGGGTCATTGTAGGTAGTCAAAAAGGTTGGAGTAGGATGTTCGTATGTCCCAATACTTGAGATTGCACAGTGGGCAGGACCCAAAAGGATAGTCACATGTGGATATCAGGCCAGCATCAAACCAAGTAGCGAGTTCGGGAAAGACTAGAGCTAAACCAAAAGGCTAATGATTCTTTCACCATCGAGACATTAGATGAGGGTTGCTCCCATTATAGAGTTATTTATAGCAGTGGTCTCCTCGTTATGGAGATTTTCGGATTGCAAGTACTTGCTACTAGTGGTAGTAGGAGAGTGCCTTCGATTTCGTTCAGTCCTAGAATGAACTTGTATGGAAGAATGTCTGACATTGTATTTCTGATCATATTAATTGACCTCTACTAATGTATCATCTGCTTGGTGGCGGAGAAGACAACTTCTCTTTGCTTAACACCCTTTCCTGAGATATACAAGCTCAGGAGTTATACGTCGGTAGAAATCAGTTGTGTGATTAAGTAATGGCAGTGTGGCATTCAAATTGGACCCTGCTATGATCAATACATGGTTTTGTATGAAAAGAGTGGCTTTGAAGAAATTGAGCGTAAACTCACTAGCCTCACATACCGGAAGATGATACACTAGCCTCACATACCGAAAGATGATATGGGATACCGTGTGGTCTAACAGGCACAAATTCGAAATAAGTGAGTATGTGTGGTGGTGTCCAATATGTTAGACCCTTAGGAGGATACATCCCTCAAGGCATTTATTACCCATTTTGATAAAGTGGTTAGATTGAGAAAAGCAGGGAATTACCGATTATCGGTGATAGTATAGAAAGTACTGTGCCAAGTGACTAGTTTGAGAAAAGTGATTAAGGCATCGCGAAAACTAGTTTATTATGCGTGGATCGAAGAAAAGGCCACTAGTTCCCTATCATGTTGGAAATCCAATCCCAATACGAGATTTATGGTTTTGATTGTATTCCTAAAATAGCTCTAATGACCCGCGAACATTTCATCTACCCCTTTTGGTATCATATATTTCATTCGGTATATTCCGTTGACCCAGTCCGGATACATTACCTTAGACTTAGTCCAGGTATTGATACCTAATTTGAATAAGTTTATTTGAATGTAGTTTCCAAACGAATGTCATTAAATTAATAGCAACTGTATTTTGGTATAAAGTATTATGGTTATCATAAGGTAAAAACTTGTCTGTGTTTATATATGGGCGTGGTCTTATGAGATACCCTTCTTTTCAAAAGTTTAGGTAATATAGTCATTTTAAATTTCGAGTATCTCACGCTGGTTTATCAAGTCTGATCTGGGTATTTTTAATACTCGGATCATATCCGAGTAGTTTCAGGTTTAGTTGAACTCGGTTAGAGTTTACAAATGAGAGTTGGAGATCTTCATCATCATATGGACGTATTCTATTATCCGCTACATCTATAGCATTTGTTTTGTTGTTTTCAGCAATCGTAAGGACAGAAGTTTACAACTTTCCAGGCCGAATCTACGTCAGACTCCGATATTGTATTTTAAAATTTTCCGCTGTAAAGATTACTACTCAAATAATATATGTTATTCCATTCGTGTGAGATTCTGTTCTGTCTTTATCTTGTTTCTACCTTTAATGATCCGTCTTTTCATGCAATTTGAGATTGACATGTGTGGCTTATTGTCGATTCAAAGGGTATGGAAAAGCTGGCCATTACAATGTTCGTATGTCACAGTACTCAAGGCTGCGCATTGGGCAGGACCCAAAAGGATAGTCGCATGCAGATATCATCCCAACATCAAACCAAGAAGCGAGTTTGAGAAAAACTAGAGCTAAACCAAAAGGCCAATGATTCTTTCACTATCGAGACATTGGATGAGGGGCGCAGCCAATTTGATGTTTAGATTATTTGTAGTAAATCTCAGCCACTTAGCTCTCAAGAGGACTTTCGATTATAGAGGGGTGGCTGCTTGGGGCCATAGCAACAATAAGAAAAGAGACAAGCCAAGTAGAATATCTGTATTGTAGGCCTAACGAAGTAGTCCTTTACAGATATAGAAAATCACCGACTGAGTTCCGTACAAGGTAGACCTTGTTTAGCGAGATTCAGGGAGTAGACATAACGATTACGTATAGTCCTCAAGCACTAGTGCAAAAAGTGAATATTGCTTCACCTTATTTGAATCGGTTGAAGTAAAAACTGATGCACTATTTGCATCAGTTCTATCTTAATAACCGATGCAATTGGTACGTGAAAAGCAATAGGTAATAAAAAATCAAATTTGCATCATTTGTCACTGACAACCGAAGAAAATACATCGATGCAAATAGTTTTAGTTGCATCAGTTTTAAAGTCAACCGATGCAACTAAATTAATTTGCATCCTATTCGTTACGCATTTTCGTTAATTCCCGCCATCCTAATTTTTTCTGCCGCCGCTTATTTTCCCATTCGTTTCCAGGATTTCGCCTGCTTCAAAAAAAAACCCTAGACCTTAACCAAATCCATGATTTAATCAACCGAATTCCTCTTCCATTTTCTCCTTCACCTTCTTCTCCTCTCTCTGATCTCAAACCCTAATTTTCTCTAATTAGAAGAAAAAACCCAACGAAGATAAGAGAGATATAGTTATGGGCATATCTTTGGACCCGATAACTTCATATTTGGCAAAGCAAAGCCGATAATAACTTAGGGGAAGGTCATTATACCGAAGGAGCGGAGTTTTTATTCCGTTTTGGATGTCCTTCCACTACACTATAAACCAAATTTTGGTACGGCTAAAAGTTGTATCTAATAAGATTAGATACGGCTTTTAGCCGTATCAAAATTTGACGAGCTTATCAATTTGATACGGCTATTAGCCGTATCTAATGAGACAATTAGATACGGCCTTAAAGTCATATCAAAATTTGACGAGCTTATCAATTTGATACGGCTATTAGCCGTATCTAATGAGACAATTAGATACGGCCTTAAGCCGTATCTAATTGATACATTAGATACGGTTATTAACCGTATCTAATGAGACAATTAGATACGGCCTGAAGCCGTATCTAATTGTTACATTAGATACGGTTATTAGCCGTATCTAATGAGCCAGTTAGATACGGGCAGAGGCCGTATCTAATTGTCTCATTAGATACGGCTAGTAGCCGTATCTAATGTATCAATTATCTCTATCTAATTGGCCGTATCTAAGTAGTCAATTACACATACATATACAATATTCCGCACTCAAATGATATTAGAAAACAAATAATATTATAGACAGTGCACATTCAAATGATTCAATGATCCGCATTGCAGTGCATAATAACTTAACAATATCATTACATAACATGAAAAATAGTACATACTAGCATTTAGTACAAATATGAAGTTAAGCTCAAAACAAGAGCTACACAAGTCACAATATCAATACCAGACCTTAAGATGTTCAATAGAACCCAGAGTATAACATCTATAACACTGTCTCTGGCTTAACCTTTTGCAAATGAATTACTCCAAGTCTCTTGCTACACTTTTTGCTAAACCAAATAAAATTAGCTAGCACCAAAGATTGCATAAAGATCATTCCTGATTCAACCTGCAAACATAAAAATGGGTATAAATTATAGTAGTACAAAAGACAGTTTGAGAAGTATATTGTGTGTAATATATAGTAGTACAAAGGATAGGTAGATGAGGATGGTTTATCAGTGAAGTATGGGGTTCGGCAGGCAGTGGAGTGCAGAGGAAGATGGTCTGAATAGTGTATGTTGATATGGATGGTTGAACTGTTGTGGAACAGGTTTGTAGCGAGGCGCTGTTGTAGTTGAAGTAATGGGAGTGGGCAGTGAAGTAAGCACAGTTGTTGTCGAAGAAATTTTTGGGTTTTTATTTTGGGTTTGAAGTGATGGTAGTTGTGCAGAGGCCAGATGCACTGGTGTTGATGTTGAAATATTTGATGTGCAGTAGTAGTCAGGTGGGTATGCTGACTAGAACAGAGATGGGTGTTATGTGATCGGAAGTTTGAGGCAGAATGATCAGAGAACAGCGACATTTGTGAAAGGAACTTGTTTGTTGGTTTGGTGATGTAGAGGCAAGCTCGAAGGGGATGTAGTGGAATTGAATGAAGTAGTGTAGATGTTAATGGATAAGGAAATGAGGCAAGGAGCAAGTAGTTGGAAATGGTAATGAACTGTAGGTGGTTAAGGGGGTAATGAAGGAGTTTGCAAAAACAGTAGCAATTAAATTGATTTGGCATTTTATTCAAGGTAAATCAACTTGGGCTATTTGGATGCATTATAAATACTATAGTAAATCAAATTTTTGGACAGCTGCATTGAATAATAATGCTTCATACACTCGGAAATATTTGTTAAAAGAAAGGCAATGGTGTAAAGATGCAATTGACAGGAAAATAGTGAATGGGGAACACACTGAAATCTGGGCAGACCCATGGATAAATGGGTACTCACTGGTAGACAGTCATGGGTGGAACACAATGGAAAATATAGATGGCAGAAACAGGAAAGTTTCTACTCTTATAGCAGGTAACAATTGGAAAAATCACCTAGAATATGTGCCTATTCAAATGCATAACACTATACATAATATCACAATTCATGCTCAAAAACAAGAAGACTTTTAGCATTGGATTCCTAGAAAGGATGGTCAGTTCAGTTCAAAAATAGCTTGGAACTGCATAAGAGTCAAAAATATCGAATTCAACTGGGCTAAAATTATCTGGCATAAAGATTGTGCACCAAAAATGTCTATTTGTGCTCTCCTAATTAAACTTAACAGACTCAGCACTAAGGATAGAATCAGTAGATGGACTAACATTGTTGACCAGTCTTGTGTGTTATGTCAAAATCAACATGAAGATAGGGATCACCTATTTTTCAATTGTCCTTATTCGAACCAGATTCTAAATGAATTCATGCAAAAGACCCAAATTACAATCGAAAATGCTACTGAATTTAATCAAATTCTGGAAATTCCGTGTCAAAATCAAAATAGTAATCAATTTCTTATTAAAATCAATAACATTGTTTTTACTACCCTAATCTGGCATATTTGGTGCGAAAGGAATAATCATGTATTCAAAGGTATTGAACTTCCTCTTCAAGTCTGAAGCATGCTTATTATACATGATTGCAAGCAATTACTTCAACATAATCTTAACAATGAGAAATTAAGCACTAATCTAGCACTAATCTAGATTGTATGATTAGAGGAGGGATGATGGCACAGGCATAAGTGTTGAACAGGAGATGGTATGATTGTGTGTTTGAGAAAATGGTTAGAGGAGGGATGGGAAGGTAAGCTGCTTGGTTGCTATGAGAAAGTAGTTGTTTGGTATTGAAATGGGGAGAAGGTGATGACTGGAAGCTCGTTGTTGGAGATAGGGCAGTGTCTGGTGGTCGGGCAGATGGTTAACATAGAGTTGTTTATGGATGTTGTTGTGAGTGGTATGCAGTGTATTTGCACATAGGAGTATTTGAAACATGCAAGTGTAAAAATATGTAAAGAAGAAAAATGCAAGTGTATTTGAAAATGGAATGAGTTTTTTTTCTTTTTAAATTGAGATTGTGCGAATTTTTTTTATATAACAAAATATGCAAATGCCAATGCAAAAACAAACAAGGAAAACAAGCACACAACAAAATGCATACAAAAATTGAACAAACACACAATATTTTTTTCTAAAATGCGCACACACAAAATAAACACACACAAAAATCAATCAGAACAAACACACAATATTTTTTTTTAAATGCACACACACAAAATGTCTTCTTGTGGATTAAACTTATATTTATGCCTGTATTTTTGAATCTGAAAGGGATAACCTTTGGATTAAACTTATAGAGTTCGGTAAAAAAAATGTAATATTCCATGAGTATTACTATGCGACTTTAATACTGTATTATGAAAATTGCAAAGGATGCAATTACATATTATGAAGAATTATTAACAATCAAAGCAGTTTCTCTGAAAGCCCTCATATTTTATGTAGAAAAGAAAGTAAATTATGTTGCTTTTAAAAAAATTAATGGAGAGATTCAATGAATTAGAAGTGAAGCAAATTACTTTAATTCAAATGATTATAGAGTCCTGGTTCGGATGAGTTCAACTCTTTTATAAAACTCATTGAGATAATATTAAGGAAATGTAGTAAAAGTGGTAAATGAATTCATAGAAAATGAAAAGTTACTTGAAAGCTTTAACAATACATTCATAACTCTAGTTCTAAAAACTAACAGTCGTAATAATATTAGTGATTTTAGATCGATCTCTTGTTGTAATTATACATATAAAATCATTTCAATGGTGCTTAGTAATAGTTATAAAGAATTTCTTCCATATATCACTATAACAAAATATCCTACATGCAGAGCATGAAATTGTTGAAAACAGAGACGATTATATGTTGAGTTAGTCATGAATTGCTAACTCAACATACCTTGATGTTATGTACAAGTAAAATTTACATCTTATATCTAGGTAAAACCAGTGTATAAGATGTAGTTATGTACAAGTATTTATTTTTCTTGGTATTTTAGGGAGGTGAAACAGAGACGCATGTAGACTTTCATTATGTGATCAAAGAACTATCTATATACATATGTGTAAGATGAAGAATAAATTGGACTGTTATAAGCAAATCCTAAGGTTAAGAACAAATTGATATTATGATATATGTGATAAGTGAAGTTTCGGTGTTCGTGAACCATTTCTTATTTTCTCTAATTTACTCCTGCCATATGATTCATGAACCATTTTTTATTTCTCCTGCCAAATATACATGCTCCATCATCTAGTGATATCGAATAAGACACTTCGGATGGCACACATATCCACCCACTCCAACATCAGCAAAGGTCTCTGCAAATTGATGATTCATTTTGCTGGTTCTCTCATCTAGTAGCAGTATACTGTCCAACACCACTTTTTCGTGTATGGATGGTACAGATTTCCCATGGATGTTGGACAATGTAGAATCTCGGCATATAGTACCTGTTCCTATTAATTCTAAATCAGAGTTGAGGATTTCACATTTTTGATTGTTCGTAACATTGGTCGAATCCTCGAACTGCGAAGCAATGAATTCAGGAGCATTGAATTGTGTGGCGCGTCCTCCATCAGAAGAATTGACCGGTGCATGAATTCCCTGTTCAATATTTTCCACCATGTTGATCAAAGCCTCCATTTGCCCAGACAAATTTCCCACCGTACTCTCCAAACTTGCCACCCTCATTTTCAACTCATCCTGCTTGCCATGAACATGTCGGAGTCGTTTCTGTGCAATGGCACAAGCCTTAACTTTAGTCTTTGGTATAACAGTCCCAACACCACGGCTCCTACCCCTTGCATCCTTACCAAGCACTTATGATAAAATGTCTTCATCCACTGTCAATTTTTCTCCATCACTATCAGTGATCTTTTCCTTCGCTTTCACAATTTGATCCTATAATATGATAATACTTAAATGAATAAGGAATTTTAAAGAATATGCAAGTTAATATTTGTTTAACTTACAAAGTATGGAGAAGTGGCATCTGATATGCTACCATCTTTTTTCTTGTGTGTCTTCTCCCATACTTGACGACGACTGATATTTGTAGATGGACAAGCAACGATCTGCAATACAAGTTGATGCAACGACATGAATATCCAATCACAATCTGTAAATCATTTGAATGAAAATGAATATAAATTACCATTTCTTATTCTATTTTAGCGTGACTTTTACGTCCTGCATGATGAGCATAACTGAGCAATGCTCTATTCTTTTTGCCTACCTCCCTTCTTCCGCTCGCTTCAGGCCTTGCTTCATTTTTTACGAACTCTGCCCAATCTTCTTGAGCAACTGTAGGTGGGCAATTTTTCAACCGTTCTTCGTCATTGTTGAAAGGGTCATAATTAACTACTCTCAAGTTTTTCTTGTATCTCCTAAAAGCCTAGGCCATTCTCCTTAAAAATATTTCCTTTGAAAGCGGATCAAGCTCATAAATTTTGTGCAAAAAATATATTATATTAAATGTTGTGCAAAGAGTTGAAACCATAAGGCTATTGAATGAAATAGTTGTTGTCAAACAGATAAGGATACTTACCACCAATTCGTTCCAAAAGTTGTCCTTGTATATTGCAGGTACTTTATTCCAACTTATATATGATATCGGCACATGAGTTCTTACTAGTTTACCGAGCGTAGTAGCGATTTTTCCAGCGTTATCTGAGACCGGAATACCAAGTAAGTTTTGATCAACTTTGTTCGCCTCTGAACATGACGAATGTGAAGATGGTGGTTTTTGTGACATAGTTTTCTGCAAAATATAATATTACTAATTATTTTAATAAGTCACGATAATAATTATAGATGTATCAATGTATCAATGTCAACACTCCATAATATAACACACTTGCACATACAAAATTATTAAGTGACAACACCTGGAATTGCATTGGAATTGATAAAATATTCAAAACATACACACACACAATCGTGCAATTAAAAATATACAGACACACAATCATGTGATGTACGAATACTAATAAATTAACATATGGATTTGGTAAGGTCTTCTAATTTTTCATTGTCTTCAAAAGCTGATTGATAGACGGTAGGGAACTCAATGTCATCCACATTTGTAGTCAACCGTTTTGGTGTATGCAAGACCATAGACCATCCGTTATTTTTTAAATCTTTTGAGTAGAAAACTTGACTCGCTTCTGATGCAAGAATAAATGGCTCGTCATTCACGTTATTTTTGTTCTTCAATTTCTCTAAATTTACCATGATGAGGTTTGAAATGGGATCTATTTTGCAACCATTGACCTTATCCTCGACTTTTACCCAATCACAATAAAAAACTGTTTGTTTGAAGTCAGTGTAATCCAACTCACTGTTGAATGACTCCGTAATACGTTGTTTCTGCTTCCTTATAATTTTTATCCTTGTCACTCGCTCTAAATTTTGTAATTGTTCTCATGCATACACCGCTATTTTGTGTTACCATACGGTCTTCGTACTTTTTCGTGGAAAATGAAAATCCATTCACTTGGTACTTCATATAACTACGCGTTATGAACTTCGGCCCGTGCACTAACCGCCACAGAGTTGGATCAACATCGATGGTCTTTAACAGCTCATTACGTAACCATAGATTTAAACTTTGAACTACTTCCACGGTGGTAGCCCTGCCTCTAGGTTGAAATCTAGTACTTTTCACATAGGAGTTATACCTCCTACGAAAAACACATATCAAAATGTATATATAAATTGAATTAAAAAAATTAAATTTCCAAACAAGTTCGTGAACTTACTTCTTCCATTCATCCAATCCATCGTACTTATTAAGGACCCATCTACGCGCCTGTTCAAACTGCACTTGGGTTAACGTTATGTCTTTACCATTATCCAGAGGTATCTCACCAGCAAACTCATCGTCCTCGTCTAAAAACGCTTCGCGAGTATGTTTATGATTGCCATCACCTCCGTTTGGCATATATTCCATGAAGTAAAAACTAGCTTCTTGTACGATATATCCTTCTGCAATACACCTTTCAATGTATCTTTTGTTGCGCACATATCCTTTATATGTTTTCATCAACCTATAAATGTGATCAATTATATACTGTAGACTGTATCTATTTATATGAAATAATGATGTGCATAACTGCAATTAGAAATTTACCGTTCAAATGGATACATCCATCTATATCTGACAGGGCCACAAATCAATGGTTCATCGGCTAAATGAACCATAAGGTGGACACTTATATCAAAAAATGCAGGTGGAAAATGTTTTTCAAATACACACATTGCTTCTACTAAGCTAGCCTTTGCTTTTAAAAGATGTTCCCTATTGATCACCTTTGAACACAAAATGTTAAAGAATAAACTAATACGATGAACAACATTTCGTAGATCCTTATGTTGTGGATAAGAATGTTGAAGCAATACCGGAAGCAAATGCTGCATTATGACATGGTAATCATGTGACTTCATATTTCTTAGTTCAGGAGGATTGATGCTCACATTGTTGTGAAAGTTAGAAGAAAATTTGTTAGGCACTTTCAGATTTTTCAAAACGGTGCAAAACCGTATCTTTTCTTCTTTGCTCAAAGCGAAAGTTGTCTTTGGTATGATTGTTTTATTTGTTTCTGGATCTTCCATCACCCACAACTTTTGTTTTATACCCATGTTTTTCAAATCCTTGCGTGCATGGATGCCATCTTTTGACTTATCTTTATGGTCCATAATGGTGCTGATGAGATGCTCCGTGACATTCTTCTCCGTATGCATAACATCAATATTATGTCGGACCAAATTTGCTTTCCAATATGGTAAATCAAAAAAGATAGACCTCCTATACCATCCAGAAATATTGTCAACATCTTCATTGGTTGACTTTTTCCGTTTTTGACCAATTTCTTCTTTTTGTTTACCAACTTTCATTTTGATATGCGCTACTTTCTTTTCAACTTGAAAACCAGTCAATGGCCATTTAGGGCGACGGAGTTCTTGTTCGTTGTTGAAATTTGTCTTATCGTATCGAAACTTGTGTTCGTTAGGAAGAAACATTCGATGTCCCATGTAACACATCTTCTTACTTTCAGGAAGATAATAAGAACAAGTGTTTTCCCCATAAACAGGACATGCAAAGTAACCGTGAGTTGTACATCCGGATAAAGTCCCAAAAGCAGGGTGATCATGGATTGCCCACAGCACCCTAGCTCTCATTGTGAACTCAGATTTATTTAACGAGTCAAATGTAACTACTCCTTCCCATAACTGCTTTAACTCGTCTATCAATGGCTGTAAATAAACATCAATATCCTTTCCCGGTTGTTTTGGCCCAGAAATCAACAATGTTAACATTGAGAACTCCCTTTTCATGCACATAGACGGAGGAAGATTATATGGTACTACAATTACTGGCCAACAACTGTAAGGGTTAGAGAGAGAAGCATGTGGACAGAAACCATCTGTTGCTATTCCAAGTGTGACATTTCGTGGCTCGGCAGCAAAAGTTTGATAAAATGAATCTGCGACTTTCCATTGAGAAGTATCACATGGATGACGCATTACGGTTGTATCAGACTTGGCACGACCATGCCAGGTCATCGCATCTGCCATCCATGGTACAATATACAGTCTCTTCAATCTAGAAATTAAAGGAAAATGTCTTAATGTCTTTCGAGGTACTTTGGTGCATTTTCTCTCTTCGTTTAATGATGTCCTATATCTTGGTTCATTGCAATTTGTACAAGAAACTTTGTTCGCATCATCTTTCCAGTACAATATGCAATCATTGATGCATGCATCATAAGTTTTGTAATTCATCCCAACTTGCTTAATGATCTTCTTCACGTCGGAGTACTTTGTCGGCAGCGTGTTACCTTCAGGGAGTAACTCCTTTATTAGTTCGAGAAGTGCAGTCATACCATTATCTGAAAAGCTGTATTGGGTCTTCAAGCTATTCAGATTCACAATGGCATACAGCTTCGTAATCCCTTTTGAACATGAAGGATACAACAGCTCTTTTACGCTACCAAAAAGCGATTTATACTTCTTACTTTCATTGGCCTGCCAATCTGGATAATCAGTAGACTGCTCTCCAACATTAGCATGATCAGGCAACGAATTTGTAGGTTGAAAATGATGAAATCTATCTGCATCATTGACCAGATCTTCCATCCTAATATGTTCAGACTCGGCAGTAGTTCTGCCATGACTAACTGGTTGTTGTTTTTCCATCTCCGCCCTTTTTTCCCCATGAAAATACCACGCTGTATACGATTGGATAATACCCCATCTAAGCAAATGAAAATGAACGTCATCTAATTTGATCGTCTTCATATTTTTGCACCGGGTGCAAGGGCATAAATACAATCCTTTCTTACCACCGTTTTCTTCAACAAAACTAATGAACTTCTGCACCCCGTCTATATAGTATGTAGATCTTAGATCTGATTCATTTATCCATTGTTTGTCTATGCTGAAAGACATACTTCCCTCCTATATCATATTTAACAGAACATGAGACTTGCCCTTCAATGGGTCCTCGTTCCAATTGCTCGAAAAGAATATTTTTGAAATTATATTGAGAAATTTGTTGTAAGATTAATTCTACATATTTAACTTTACTAAATTATATTGTTCTTGTTGAATATAATAGTTCTTTACTAAATTATATTTTTCTAACCGATAGAATGAAGCCAGAGAATACAATTCTCGTATATGCTAAACTGTAATAAGATGTGGTTACATGTATTATGTATCTGGGCCTAACCGCAAAGTCCATCAGTATGACTTGTTTGTATAAATACATCACAAGTCTGTACAATGATAAAAATGTGAATACAATACAATATTTCAACTTTCTTTTACACACGCTAGCCATTTTTATTAGTGGATGAAATCATTAGCACTTTGTTTAAAAGACAACATTTAGTTTGGTGATAAAAATAAAAATGTTAGTTTTTCTACGGATTTGCCATTATCATTGAAAAGTTTAGCTATTTGTCAAAAAGAGAAAGCCATTTAGCATTTTATTAAAATGGCAATTTTTTAAAGATTTACTATCGTGTTGAAATTTGAACCATAAACCTCTTCATATTTTTGTTTAAAATATAAAACCATTTATTATGACTTAAAAATGTAAAAAAATTTCTCTCTTTTCTAAAAGGATTAAAATAATAGTTGACTACTATTTTTTATCTTGGTTTTTTAGCTTAGCCAAAAGGTTAAGCACCGCGATATTTATTTCAAACTTTTATGTAGTTTTTAGTTTCTAAAAACCAAATTTTGGAAATTTAGAACTTATTACGCTTATAAACTACAATAAGTTTATCATTTTATAAGAAGGGATATTTGTTTTTCAAAAGAATAGAAATATGATATTTTTATTGCTAGGTTGAAATCACAATAGACGTATAGTAGTTACCATCTAGACAAAGAGCTAACCGCAATGGGACATGACTACAACTGAACAGTAGCCATGTAAAAGACATATACTTGCATTTCGAAGCTCATGTAGCTCTAGTTTAAAAAATACAAAGGCGGAATGAATGTAAAAATTGGAAAGGAATAGCCGAGAGACTCGAACATGAGCAAGCCACAACCAAATAAATAAGTTTCCTAGCAAGAAATGATGCAAGAGCAACTGCAATACATGTGCAAGGGCTGAAACTAGATCAAAACAACAGATGGCATGAATTATGTGGGCCAAATGCAATGCCAAAGCTACAAGACTTGAACTAAGATATGATCAGTTGTATTACTTGTGCAGAGCCAAAGGGAAGGAGGTGTAGCATTGGAGCCAACTCAGTGAAAGTGGCGGTACTTAGGGTAGAAGCACGTAAGTCAAAAGCAGGCAATAGTATATAAATGTGAACAATTCAGGAGCAAATTTTGGATAGTTAAATCTTAGCAGGTAAGGCAGAAGCTGGCATAACTAGACTAGTGGAAGAATCCATAACAGAAGCATGCCTAGCAGCAGGAGAAACATGTAATGATTAGCAGTAACAGTGGAACACAAATGAGCTAACAAAGGGAAGCAAGCACAACATATCAGTAGATCGGGTAGGCGAAAATTATGCTGAAAGCATGATCACCATTTTTAGTTTATATATGTAATAATATGATTCATGTCTGATGTATTTTAATAATCTGATGATCAGAGTACAACATCATGATGTCGGAGTTTAATGGCAAGATCATCATACTTATTTTATATTTGTATTATTGCGGTTCCTGTAAGATTTATTACTGCAATTCATGTAAGATATCCATTTAAAAATATGATATTTTTAACCTGTTTTGATTGGAATAATTGATATTAGTGAAGTTCTATTGCTTTAGTTCAGAGTTGTAACTCACACTATTAACATGGAGTAGAAAGAGCATTAACCTCAAACTCTTTGCCCATACAAAAAGAGTGTTCGTTGGTGCCATATAAAAATTGTTTTATAATTCATATTCAAAATTCGTAGTGAATAAAAGTAAGAGCAGAGCATAAGAAAATGTTTATGTTGCCTTTCCGAATGTATACTTGAAACACTAAGAGTTCTTCTTCCAGTTATTAAAACTCAGTTTTCAACTGAGTTTAACCCAGTTGGTTAAAAACTGAGCATTTGCTCGCCGTACAAAACTGAGCATTTGCTTAGTTTTTAATACCGAGCATTTGCTCCATTTGTAAACTAAGTGCAATTGTTCGGTTTTCAAACTATTAGTTTATACTAAGGCATATTGTCAACTTATGTTTTTACTAACTTTCCATTGGAAAGTTCAGATGATGATGATGCTTAAAAATAAGTATAATTATCATAATCCATATGTTTGTTTCAATAAATTTGATGCTACTTATTAGTTCTAATATGGTGCAAGTACTACCAAATATAATGTACGACAATGAGTTGTTTGGCATAATATATATAAATATAATGTATGTTGATGAGTTGTTCGACATCATCAGCAAAACACGTGGACATTCATTGAGGGGTAATGCATAGACATTTAATTAATTTTAAATAATTAAAATATATGGACTATTTAAATTTCAATAAATGGAACTCAAAATATAGGGTTTATTTTAAACATTAGCACCAAACTGTTACCAAAAATTTTGCCATTACAACGGCGCCATTTTGTAGCACCGGCGTAATGTCTATGCATTACCTCTCTCCTGATACTTGGCTTGCGCCATTAACAACAATTTTATCTACTTATACAACAATGTCAGAACAATATACAACACTAGCACCAAACTATTTCCAAAAAAATTGTCATTACAACGGCGCTATTTTGTAGCATCAGAGTAATGTTTATGCATTACCCCTCTCCTGATACTTGGCTTGCGCCATTAACAATAATTTTATCCACTTATACAACAATGTCCAAACCATATACAAGGTCAGAACCATATACAACATTAGCACCAAGCTGTAAATTATGCAAGGAGATCAAAATATTACAAAATAGCATAATATGCCTACAAACAGAATTAATTATTGACTTACAGCAAGCTGTCGTGATGGGAAATCGAGCAACACTTTCACTTAAATTGCCCATCAACTGATTTGAGTAACTTGAAGCAAAATTATATATATTAACTGCTTGAGTAGATTCCATCAACTAAACCGTCTGTTTCAATTAATTCACCAAACATATCATTCAACATCAAAATTTTGTTGAAACAAACTGAACTCATAAACCAAAAGTCGTTGGTTCAACCTAGATGCCACAGCGAACTCCTGTATCCCATAAATATGTTGTACTTCGTGAACTAAAACTTATACGTTATTACAATATATTATTATTATTATTATTATTATTATTTACTATAATTTCCAATACCGAGACTGCAAAACAGATGGTAAATATAGCAAGCGCCAAAGGTGCAAGTCGAATAAACAACAATATATTCCGTAGTTTGAACTCCAACGTCAAAATTAACCACGCAATTTCATAACAAAAACAACGGAATTAAGCACGCAATTTCATAACAAAATTACCTGGACGTGGAAGTGGCGGAAGACATGGAAGGCTCTGATGGACGACGTCAAAGCTCTGGCGATCGAGGTGGAAGCTCTGGCGATTTAACCGTAAGTAAACACGGGGAAAAAAGGAAATCTGGAAATTAAAAAAAAAGGAGGGAGAGGGTGTGCATTTTGGGGAAAATTTTCCCACGAAAAGAGGCACATATTTTGATACGGCTATAAGCCGTGTCAAATGTTAATATGGTTTACAGCCGTATTAAATAATATAGATACGGCTATAAGCCGTATTAAAATTTGATACAGCTTATAGCTGTATCAAATGCCCCGCCTACGGTTGCGCCAAAATCCTATTTGTGGTGTAGTGTTCGGAAGAAGGCTGAGAATTGTGATTTCTTGCAATGTGAGTTTCTATTACATTTCGATTATTACATTTCACCGAGAATTGTAAAAACACGGTAACTACCTTTTCTTTCAATTTTTTTAAATCGAAATCAATGAAAATCAAGTGGCGAATTTGGGTCGTGTTCGATGCTCGCTTGCTGTGAGATTCACGAGTTCAGGTGTTCGAGAGTAGTGTTTCTGGTTTCGTTCGTGATTGTTGAACGGCGAAGGGGAGTAGGGATGGCCGCGGTGATTTCAGAGGAGGATGGTGGGATGTAATGAGTTGATGGAGCTTTGGCCATGGAATTGCGGTGGTGATTAGTTCAGGGAGGCAGGCGATTTTGGAGGAAGTGCAATGGCGTTGTGGTGATGCTCGAGAGTCTGGATTAAAGGTGAAAGGGTTGGGTTCGCGACGTCGTTCGGGTAATTTCGTTGTGCTTTGATCAAGTGAAGAGTTTCTTGATGATTGCTCTATAGTTTAGTTGTGGCTAAGTGGTTTTATGGTCGAATGATAAAGTGAATGAGAATGGTGAATGGTAAGTTGTTGTAGTTGAAGTAGTATGAATGCAGCGGGGTGGTTAATGGTGTGGTAAGTGTCTGGTTTTGTAGTAGAGGTGGTTGGAAGTGACGGCTGAAAAGGCTGTTGTGAGATGAATTTGTAGTGGGTGATATAAGAAGTGGATGAATTGAATGAAGGGAGGAAATTTGATGGTTGTTGAAGTTGTAATGGGTTTGACGAAGCTTGTATAGTGGAGTTGCACGGCTGTTGCTTGCAGATATGTATGGTGAGATGCGATTTCGTGACAATGCAGAACTATGGTTGTTTGTCGTGGGAAGGTTGAACAGTGGTAAGGTGCTGTTTTGTTTCGGAAGAAGGCTGAGAATTGTGATTGCTTGCAATGTGAGTTCCTATTACATTTCGATTATTACATTTCACTGTCCATTTGAAAAATTGTTAAAATATATGTAAGAAGTTGATTTATTTCTATTTGAATCTGTCTCTAATCTATATCTTCCGTGTACTCTATCTCTGTTTCCGTTGTGGTGTTTATACAATTTGAACATAAAATTTCTTCAAATATCACCCTTCATTTTTCCATTTAGTTAGCTGAAATTTTAATTCTATTAGCATAATAAAGTTATATCATCTCTATATGGATAACTACATATTAAAATGTGTTTCCGTTAGCATAATAAAGTTGTATCATCTCTAATATAGTTAGCTAAAATTTTTACATCGACCATTGTTTGGTTAAAATGTGTTTCAACATTGGTGTTACCGTGTTAGATAACTACATATTAGCATTTGGATTGCTATATTGGGAAGAGAGGAACAATATGTTTTTTAGACTTTATCCTTATATGGATACATGCCAGAATTATAATAATTTATTTTGGGGCTTATATGCATATGTACAATGCACTTATCAATCTATAATGTTGTTTTGCAGTTCGAACTGCTGCAATATATCTTATACCAGGATTTGGCGGTGGCATACTCTCAAGTCTCAACTCTATTTACCGAAAACAACATTTCAGTTGGTGCATCTTTTCTTAGTGATGCTTTTATAGAGTAAGCATTTAGTTTCCATTTTTTTTCCTTTTCATTACAGAAAAAGGAGTAATTTTAAGGATCAGAGATTGGATATTATTGGTACAGATAGTCTTCCAGCTCACCGTGGTATAAAAACAGTAACAGTCAATAATGACTGCCATTTCTCAACCGATTCTGTTCTTTTTGTTCGTGTTTTGACATGGAACATGAATGGAAAGGTAGCACATTAACCTTCTCATCATTGTAATTACAAAATATGAACACTAAATTCTATTTTTCTTAATAATTTTGTTGTTTTTGTTGCTGCTGCAAGATTAAGGGATCCACCAAGGATATATCAGAGTTGATTGGGAGGGATCGAAGATTTCATATCTAGGCAGTTGGGTTTCAGGAAGTTCCAAACTGTAATGTTTCAAGTTTGTTGCAATCAGCTCTAGTTGAAACTCACATGTAATTATATGCACTTTAAATTTTACTGTGATCATCTATGAATTTTTAGGCAAAAACATAGTACTGTATATTATTTGATTTTATTCTTATAAGACGATGGTGGTACTAACGTTCATTCAGCCTCTTAGGTTCATCAATTATGGAATCTCTGCAACTGTATATCTTCGGACTCAAGAAATCAGATATCTATGTTAGCGATAAGATATGATATTTAACATGTCAAAATTTACCTAAATCTTCTTCTTATATATATTTTCTGCGATTTTCAGAGATAAGAAGCGACTAACATGCACTAGGAGGTTGGGGTGGACTCATTGGAAGAAAAAAAGGAGCCGTGTCCATGTACATCAACTTTCATGGTGTTCGAATGGTATTCGTATCTTGCCATCTTTCTGGTAAGTTTGTATGTCTATGATTGTATGCCGGTGCACCATAATAGATAATGTATTAGTGATGCTGTATTTTAAAATAATGTGTTACCTGTACGCACATGATATGTTTGTATTAGTGACGTTGCATACTTTGTTTTTTACTTCTAATTTGTTTCCAATTTGTGAATAATGTGTTGACTGTAGGAGTAGCCTTGTGTTAGAAGACCTCTAGATGAACAATTTGATTTGGTGAGATTTATTTCTCTTCTAGTCATCTTTCGCAATTGTAGCATGTTAGCCCATTATGCAGTCGGCATAGTTGTCCAATCTTTTAGCATTTGGAAATTTGAAATAGAAGTATGATATCTGATTATTTGCGTCATCAATCGATGTTTTAATTAGTTTTGATGCTTGATTTTCTTGTACTCACTAATTTCAGTGCTTTTTCCACTAATGCCTGAAATATACTGATTACTAAAAGCTGTCTCTGTGATACTATGAACCTTTTGCACATGCACCTACAACATTCTTAATATATCTTTCTTGAAGTACCAAACTAAGTCAAAGAGCTCGTATTGTTTTAACTTATTTTAGAATGAATTTCGAATAATAAAAAATAAAATCGTCTGGTACAATTTAGCTTCTGCTGCTCTCTTTGTTCTTTCGGTAAACAATGACACACCCATTTAGGTTATTTTCCCACATATACATGAAAATGTTATTGAATGCATTTGCCACTGTATTTACCTTATCTAAACTCTAACATCAATATAGTTGAAAGTAAATGGTGATAGTTATCCAGAAAAGTCGTTGTTCTATGATGGGCTTAAAGTCGCAAATAAAAATAACACAATCTTATATCATGGCTTGTAATAGAGAGTTACATTCCTTTGCATCGAGTAGAATTGTTAGTAATTTCTACCCAATTACACAATGTGATCTCTTATTTTTGCACAATGTGGTCTCTGCTTACATATATTTAAAAGAAAATATTAGATGGCACATTTATTTTAGTTTCTTATATACATGCTATCTATGTTTGAAAATCAATATAGCATAGGAAATCAACTTTAATATTTTTTGGCATTGACTTGGTATCACCAATCTTTATTAATGGATTAGTTCTTTTATATACTACTTAACTTCAAATACATTTTTATTCATTGACTTCATATCTATTGTTTTAACTCAGGTTTTTATTTTGGATCAAAGTTGCTGTTGAGAATGATGGTGGAAGCGTTGCTGTATTAGGGTACTTAGCAATCTAGACTATATTACTTGTACTAAAGATCTGAATTGTAGTGCTAAAACGAATGTAAGAATCACTATTTTATATGGATTATGAACACTATAATATTGCATGTAGTAATTGTTTTGTTATGATATGTATATATTCGAGTATTTTGGTAATATGTGAGAAGGTGTTTTTTGCATTGGTTACCAATAGCTGAAGCAAAAGAAGGGTATTTTGCATCGTTGTTAGAAATAAATGATGCAAAATAGGAGACTTTTTAAAGCCAATTGCCCCAATGTTGCATCGGTTGACAGTAACAACCGATGCAAAAAAATGTATTGTTGCATCGGTTGTTACTGCAAACCGATGCAATATAAGGGACTGGTTTTAAGCCAAAGATCTTATGTTGCATCTGTTTTTACTAAAAACTGATGCAAAAGATGACTATTTGCATTAACCGGTGCAAAAAAATTTAGTTTATTGCATCGTTTGCATGTGCATCGGTTGTAGAACTGATGCAATAGGGGGGTGAACAACCGATGCAAATGACCTGTTTTGTAGTAGTGAAGGTATGCACTGGGTGGTACATTGTGGATGTCCGAGCATTAGCATAGGCTAATGCGGACACAGTTTACGTTTTCATAGTAGACGACAAAACAACTGTACAATAAGCCTCACGAAGCTATCCTTTACAGATGAAGTCACAGCACGTCCTAGCAGCGAGACGATTAAGTCCTTTTTGAGGAGGATACGGAAGGTACTAAGGGTATCACCTAGGACTGATATGGCCATTGGGCATATAGCTACATTTGTATTAGTTATTAGGTTTTAATCTACTAGGAAGTAGATGGGTACAATTCACGCATAGAGGCGAGAGTATTAGAAACCCAATAAACCTAATATAACAGAAACTGGAATTAAAACGGTATATGTAGAATTAAACTTAGAAGTGTATAATTTGTCCATTCGCCAAAACTTTAGTTCTGACCCCCCTCCTCATAACATCCTACAGCTTAGGTAGATGGCGAAGACTTTCCAACATTGAGACACTTGTTTAGAATGTTTTATTATTTTGGTGAGTTTACTTACTATTATATTTTAGTCAGTTCCGCTATGAGATATTTATCTAAGCTCTGATATATTTTTCGATGCCTATTTGTAGGATACTAGAAACCTAACTCGAGCTTCAGTAGGCTTGGATTCTTGACGAAAAATCTGGACCTGTCGGAAATCGGGTTGTTAGAGGACTGCTGACCAAAAAGAACTTGCACAAAATAATTCCAAAGCTATGAATATTTTATTTTGCTCACTATATTATAAGTCTACATACAAAATTTGGAGAGCATTATAACTTACTAATGAGGGCACTAGTAGAGTTAAATAGACTAAAATTTCGATGTTAACTAATCAATCAGTTATTTAAAATCAATCCAATGAGTCCATTTCTGACATGTACTGTACATTTCAAGCTATAATGCGTTCATTAGTTGCATTAGGGAAAAAATTTCTAAAGAGGATCAAGTCATAAAAATATTAAGTTCACTCTCTTTAAAGTGGGATCAAAAGACACTTGCAGTAGAAGAAGCTAATCATATTAGTACTCTAAAAATTGAAGAGTTAATTGGCAATTTAATGTCTTATAAAGCACAAATCCAGGGTAGATGAGAAAGCAAGGCTATAGAACAATATCCATTGCTTTTAATGCAATAACTGACGATCATGATTCAGACAATGACAATGATGAAGAAATTGCCTTGCGACCAGCAATTTCAGAAAATTCTTGAAGTATAAAAAGATGAAAAACTTTCAGAAACCTAAAACAAAACCAATAGAACTTGAACAATGATTACATGCTTCAACTGTGATGAATTCGGTCATTTTCAGAGAGATTGCCCGCGTCCAAATAAATCAAAGGTCTCACCAGCAAATGACTAATCTAGAAATAAAAAACAGGATTATAAAGCAATTTTAGATGATTCAGACACCTACTCTAGCGACAATGAAACAGATACTGAAAATGTGAATATGTGTTTCACTATAACAACAAACTACTCAATACTGATCAACTAAAACCCACAAAATTGGTATGCTTTGCATTTTTAATTCTTTCTTTTTGCTTTTGATTGTTAGGAATAACCTATAGATTAAGAATAATAAGATTGGGTGAATATAGCATAAATATTAAGTATATCCTTAAATTTGATTTTGGTTAAAAGAAATATAATATTAATTAAAACACAATAAAAAAAATATGTTTCATATATATAAGCGAGTAAGAATAATTTGTTTAACTCTGTATTTTGGAAATTATTGGTTATATGTCGATATGCCCATTCTCTATATGTCGACATATGCTCCAGAATTCTGAAATTTGAATTTTCATTTCGAATTCAAACTTTGAATTTCCTTCTTCCTTTTCACCGACCTTTATGTACTTAAAAGGTGTCTCTTAACTAGAAAACATGGCTATTGATTCTCCATTTAATTACTATATCTTCATCCATTCATTCCACTCTCTTTTTTCAAAATTCGAAAATCTATTAAACTCTCTTATCTTCTCAAACAATTCGTCAATGACTTCCTCTAGATCAAATCCAAAATCCATTAGGATCTTTAAGAAAACTAAAAGATTTTTCTTCAATGAGAAAGATGCACTTAGGGAATATACCGAATATTTAACCTTTGGAAATGTTTCTCCCAGAAGTTTTGCTATATTTAATGATTTTCTTCCTATCATTTACATGAACTTTTTTTGAAAATAATATTCTTAGTTTGGTTGAATCTTCCTAAAATGATTTTGTTTGCTACCCTGATTTGGTAAAAATATTTTATGCAAATTTGAACAGAAAGTTTTATCAAGGGGAAGAAGGTCAAATTTGGAGTAGCGTTAATGACACTCAGATGGTTTTAAATTGTGAACTTTTGGGTCATATTCTTGGTTGTAAATCTAGTGAAATTTACCTCTCCACTTTCCAAAGTGATATTAAAAATCGTGAAGTCTTCACGACATTTTCGAAAGTGGTAAAGATTTTGAATTTAAACATACTAATCTTTGACCTAAATCGGGATTTATGAGTCTCATTCTTCGACAAAGTATTACCCCAAGAATGGAAAATTACAATAACCCGACTCAAACGGTTTTCAAAGCACTTTTTTTATTTATGGTCGCTATGACATAAATTTTGCATAAGACATTAGAGATGACTTTATCCAAAAGAACATATCCAGATATGAGAACACACTTTTTCATTGTGTGTATCTTACTAGAATTTTCTTAAATTTTGGTGTGGATTTAATTATAGAAAAATCCATTCCTCAAAAAGTTTTCAAAAAAGCAAATATCTCCCTTATGTACATTCCACCATTCTTTGAGCCATCGAAAAGGAGCAGCGGTTGGCATGCGAAGAAGAACAAGAAATTTAGCAAGAAGAGGAGGAAGAAGGAGATGAAATGGAAGTGGAAGAAGAAGAGGAGGAGGAAGATTCTTCTTCGGAAAATTTTGAAAAACCACCCAACCCTACAAACAAAGAGATACTAAGAAGTCAAGAGAAACTTCTTAAAAACCAAAAGAAGCCTAAATGTTTCATTAGTAAAAAACTAACTTCTATTTCGAGCAAAATGGACAAATTCCTTGGAATGGTCTTTCGCAAGATTGGTGGCTCTTCATCATCTTCATCCACATCCTTTTAATGTTTATCTAGTAGTTTGCTTATGTTATCTAGCCTTGTACTTTGCATTTTCTAGTTTAAGTTTATGTTGTTCTTATGTATTTTTCTCTTATTTCGAATGAAATCCATTTACCCCTGTAGTTCTAATCAATGAAATATGTCTCTTACTGTGTTATATTGTTGATTTAGTCTGTAGAAGTCATAAAAATATAATTAAACAGAAGCTATAATAAATAAGATAGTTTTGAAAATTATGGTATGTATGTCCACATACATATACCATATATGTCAACATAAAACGACCAGAAATGATTTTTTTTTAAATTTCAAAATAAAAATGACTACCAACCTCCTATTCATTTCAAATGACTTTCTACTCTTATATTAGTCTATTTCTTCTAGAAAAATCATTTAATATTTCATTCCATACTCTATTTTCATTCTCAAAAATCTATTCATAAATATGTCTTTTCCACATCGAAAGCTATGTGAAAATATCAAACAAACTCTCCAATCTTTTAAAGATATTCTCTCTTTTATCCAATGAAATCAAAGATACTCTTCTCTAATCAAAGAAGAACCATGCAACAATCTATAGTTCACCATAATTAAGGTTAATGATGATTAGGATGCTATTAAAGTAGACCCGATCTTTAAGGCTGATGGTTGGGTTGAAATTCCTCGAAATGTCTAGTTATTAGGTTTGAATTTAATATATAAATGTTATATATTTACTCTTAGGATTTTGCTGATGTGTGTTTTTGATTGGACTAGATTGCTAGACATTGAATGTTTGATTAGATTGGATTGTGCAAATTTGTATGTTTTAATTTGGTTTGATTTGAAACTGGATTGGTGTCTATTGGATTCACTTATATATAATTTAAAATTACATTTATAAAACTTGCTTTATCGTATATCATCATATTTACTAGCATATCATATATCGCTTATGTATAATTATATATTAGCATTTTTACTCAGATTATTGATTTTAAATTAAATATATTACCAAGGATCATTATGTTTTTTATTTTGGAGGAGTAATCGTTTGTATTTCACCCATTTTTGTTGATGACAAAGGGGGATAAAAATATAAAAATACATATGCATGTATTAAGGCGAAGTTATCTAACTCAAGGGGACTTATATCATATTTTATATATACAAAATAATAATGGTTGCCACCGTCAAAAAGGGGGAGATTGTTAGCACCTCAAATATTGATTTTGATTAAACAACCTTTGTAACAAATATACATTCATATAAAATATGGATACTAATGATTTGCCAAGTTATACAGTATATAGTGCTTGATGTTATACAGGTTTTGAATTGAAGACTCTACAAGATAAAGACTCAAGATCTGGACATGAAGACTCATGAGTATAAAGATCAAGATATGAAGATTTCAAGGCTATGGCACATTGTATAGAGTCATATAATATTGTTAAAGTCACTAGTAGAATTCTTTGATCTGAATTTCTCTTTTTTCCTATCATTTATTTCTAAATCAAAATATTTTTTAAAATATATTTAGAAATATTTTATAAAAAAATTTTGAAGTTTAAAATGTTTATAAATTATGTTTAAACTATTTATAGGGTATCAAAATATTTTACAAAGCATTAATTTTTCAATTTTTTTTAAAATAAACTAGAATATATTGACATATAGTTAGATTGTATGTTGACATACTTGCCGTAGATTTCAAAATTCAAATTTAAAATAAAGTGTTTATTCGTTGTTCCTCTGCAAGAATGGCCATGTATATTTTTTCTCTATATATTAGGAGTTTCCAAACAAATTTTTAACAACTACTTTCTTATTATCCTCTCTCCTCTAACTTTGCCAAAATTTCTATTGAAAATATGTTCAATTTTTCTCAAATTCAATCCAGAATCAATTCTGTAACAACCCGGTATTTGCATCAATTAATAATTGACATTTTGATGATTAATATTGACACAAACTTCTATTTGAAGTTTTTAAATTTTGAATTAAAATTGATTTATAAATTGTTAAAAGAAATTTAGGACTTTAAATAAAAGTTTTCTTTTTATTTTATTTGGCCTTATCCCCTCTTTTTATTCAAACCGGTCCCCCTCTCCCCCCTTATCTATTTTCGTTTGCAAAACCTAAAACCACCGAAAAATAAAAAAATGGGGGCGCTCGCATTCGTTCTCTCTTTGTCCAAATTTAGGGCTTCGGTTGATCGCTTCGTTCGTCTTCGCTCGAATTCTGGCCGGCTTCCCCTAAATTCGTCGACAATGTGAGTAATCCCTACTCACATCTAATTCAAATTCATTGTTTGGTGATTTTGTGTTCGGCCTTGAATTTTTGTACCTGACTTCGGCCATTCGATTTGTTTTGATGATTGATTTTGTAACTTTGTCGCCTCGACCCTGTTTTTGTTCGATGCTGATGCTTTTCTGCCTTGAGATGATTTCGGGGCTGTTGATTTAGATCCCATGACTTACATTGTTCATTATACACCGTAGTGTCCTTAAGCATGTTGTTGCTGGCCATTTCTTTTGTCATATTCATTATGACCGGCTTCACTGACCTGTTTCGCTACTTGATTATTTTAGGCTTGCCTCGGGTTTTCGTTGCTTTTGACTCGGGTAAAACTTTGTAAGGCTCGGGTAGATTTTTATTTACATGATTTTTAGACCTGCAAATGTTTTTAAAGAAAAATAAAAATGAAATGAAATGAAATGAATGTGTCGAGTTGTACACAAGCTTGCTCTGTCACCAGTGTCTGCATATATGTGCATATATACATATGTTTGTGTGTATGCATATATGGGTGGATTGACTTGAATTGCAATCTGGCACATTTGTTTGTAGGCTTGTTTTTGTCCACTGTATCCCTGTACTTGTTTGTGTTCCTGAACACTTTTGGTCTCTACTCGATGCTGTTGTTTCCATGTATATAATGTATATACATGTATATGTATATATGTGAGTCTTGTGTCCACTTGATGTATGTCTCCTTGGTTGAACTCGAACCTGATACACTGTATTGATGCAGTGTATTCATTTGTATTTGATCATTATACTTCATTTGTGACAGTATTCATATTTAAAACTGTCCTGAGCCTTTTACTGTCAAGTTGTATTTGAGAAAATTGAGGTTGAGAGCGTAGTTGCAGTATATTTGGACTTCTTTTGATTTAGTTAAAGTTGCCATCTTGTTTGCCTTCACCTCCATTCGGCAGTGTCTTCATGCTGGACCACTGACATATGCTTTTGGTCATTCGAGTTCTGTGCTCTATTCTTCGAGGCATGTAGTTTACATGTGTTTGTACTTGCTGTTTCATGCAGCTGTGTACATGTCGTGACAGTGTGTTTGTAGTTGAATTGTTCTTCACCACTGCAACTTTTGTTTTGCATATTTTATATGCTGATATTTGGTTTATGTGTTTATGCACTTGAACTACTTCTAGACTTCAGTTTACTGCCTTCTTGAAATTGCAGTGCCGTTGTACCTGTTTGCACACTTGTTGTTGTTCCACATGTTCGTTTCTCTGACCTGATTTCTGACTTGTTCTTGTTGTTCAATTTTTGCCTTGCCTTTATTTGTGCTTGCTGCATTTTAACTTTGGGTTCGACCCAGTTTAAATGGTTCTGATCGAACTATCTTTGGCAATTGCCTATGCTAAGTGCTGTTTCAATTGGTGTTATATGTATGTGTATTCATACATATGCATGCATGCAACCTTGTTGATTACAATTTTCCTATGTGTTTTACTTGGACTTGCCTCTGTTGGGTACTGACTCTCTATGTTCTTTTATGTTGTGTTGTGGTGCCATGTTTATGGTGCTCCCACCTTCATTTTTGATGACTTTATGCAGTAACAGTGCCTTTGTGCACTTGTGTGTCCGGTCAGTAGCTTGTTCATGTGCATTTATATGTTTCTTGATTTTGTTTTGGTGTACATGACTTGCTACTTTGCTCATTGCCTTGTGTTGAGCCTAAAATTCATTGGGCTTGACCTCGCATTTCTCTCTGCAATTTAATCGACACTCGGCCTTATGAAATTCACGGCGATGCTTGTGAATCTTTATTGGGTACCTCATCTATAGTGGCACGGCAGTGCACGCAAGCGTGAACTGCAGCCACACGATATTCATTGGGTACATCATCACTTTAGTGGCAAGGCAGTGCACACAAGCGTGAACTGCAGCCACACGGTGCGGCTTTTATAATATTCTATTTGTTTGATTTATGGATCTTTTGCGTATTCCATATGTGGTAGTGGCGAGGCAATGCACGCGTGCGTGTACTGCAGCCCTACTTGAATTAATACTTTAATGGATATTTCAATGGTTTGAACTGTTTGTTCATTTCAATTCGATATTCTGAATTGCATTCTGATTTGGTTTAATTACTGTCGTCTATTCGTTATTTAATTATTATTGCTTCTGTGCACTAATAACTGAGTTTGAATTAGACTGACCCGAGTATTATTTTCTTTTGAATCTAATACTCGGGTCAGACCGAGTATTTCAGGTTGTAGATATTCTGCTTTGGGTTGCTGCTAGAGCTATGAAGTTCTTTCATATCTTTTGGAGTAGTCGTCGCCATATGTAGTAGTTTGTAAAATTGTATTGGAAGATATGTATTCATGTATATTATATACGTTAATGTACTTGTATATGTAGCTTCCTGAGTCGACTGTTGTGGTTGTATCATATGTACCGTGTCATATGTATTGTATCAAATGTATTGTAACTGACATCAGTTATTGTATATATATGAGACTTTCTGTTTTATTTGTGTTCCGCATTATATTATATGGGTAATATTTTATATTTACTGTTCTAAACTATTACGAACCATCGTAGTTCGTTTTATACTGGTATTGGGGTATGTCGATGGGAGAGAATAAATCGGAGATGAAATTTTTTGAGAATATTTATATGTATTTATACCACTCCTATCGAGATAACCAATACTAGTGTAAGGCCTAACTATTGATGGCCGCTCCTCAACAGCCTTATTCTCCGTGCTAGTTGACAGCACTACACCGTAGTGTTCTTGGCTGGCGTGGGTATAGAGGTGGGGCGTCACAGCTTGGTATCAGAGCCTGGGGTTTAGAACAAATATAAAACATAACTTAGATAGTACATGTGTTACAACTATTTGTCGACGTTTTATCTCTCATATTTGCATATGATTGTCTTTGAATTGTTAGGTATGAATTCCTAACGCTTATTCATATGCATTTGATTTTGATTCTTGTGTTTTCGGCTTTGATTTGATTTAGCCGATGATTGATTTTGTTCGAATCTCAACGATTCTGAACTTGATATTTTATGTTTTCCTCGGCTTGAATTCCATTCGACTTCGGTCACTTTGTTTTTGAGAAATTTCTAAATTCTTGATTTCCAAGACTCTGATTTGGTTTGCCGTTGAGTCCTTTTATGATGATGTTGAATCGTTTTGTACTCTATTATGGCCATTAATTGTCGACTTCGGCATTGACTTGATTTTTATTTTTTTTGAAGTCATTTATGCATTTATGCTCGTTTTGTTTCGTTATTCCATTTGTCAATCGATTCTTCTGTTCCGATTAGTTGTTGTCATCTTTGTTGACTTTGAAAACTTCTATTTCAGGAATTGTTGGATATTCCTACTTTGATGGATTTAGAATCGAATTCTTTGGATTTTATTCACGTCTTCGAATGTGAATTTTAGTGAATTGATTTGGTTTCCAAATTTAATCGATTTTTGATTATTTCCCGATTTGTTGCTATCATTTATTAGCAACTTTGATGACCATTTCTTCGGGAACTTTTGTGAACATACCTTTTGATGGATACAGTATCGATTTCTTTGGATTCTATTCACATATTTACATGTGAATTCTTGTGATTGATTGTTCCTACAATCATTTTTGTGATTTGTCACTTTAAAAATATAAATGTTTCAATACCAGTAGTAAATATCAAAACTCTTTTATCAAAATGTTTTTAACTCTATTTTCAATATCAAACTCTTTTCCTAAACCGTTTTCCAATCTATTAGTATATACAAACCTTTACCTCACTCGGATGAGAAATCTAATTAAACGACTTAGTAAAACAAGTGGTATGAAACGCTTGCGTTCACTTCGTCGGTTAATTCTTGGACTTGTTCGATTGAACCTCCTGTGACAATTTTATTAGTGAAGATTTACAGTTTGTTCGTAAATATTTAAGTTAAGCTAGTGGTTATGGGACATGAAGCTAAACTTTTATATTCACTAGCTTAGTGTAATTGACACTTCTCGTTGATCTTGACGATCGCTTTATGAATTAGACTAGCAATTGTGCTATGTCTTTTTATTTGCGAGGTTAGACTAGACACCACTTGTGTGATTCCATTCACACATACCTTTCTGCTTTTTGGTTAGTCTTGACCTCAATCTGTGTGATTCCATTCACACATGCTTAGTGTAATTGACACTCCTCGTTGATCATGATGATCATTCTGATGGTCAGACTAGACACCACTTGTGTGATTCCATTCACACATACCTTTCTGCTTTTTGGTTAGTCTTGACCTCAATCTGTGTGATTCCATTCACACATGTGGGGTAGCTCCCCTTGGTCTTCGGACCGTCATGTGATAGGCCTCTTTCCCTTTTTCTGTGATTTCTAGATTCCTTATGTTGATTTCTGGAAATTTTATGCTTCACCTATTTTTGTGTATTGGTGAATTCATATGTTATTGATTTGTCATGAGTACAAATTTGGGGTATGATACCTCTTTGGATCTTTGAGAAGATTCTTGTGATATTGATTATCTCTTATCGGTTGATCTCCTGTTGATCATTATTTGCATACTTATAGTCGTATGTCAGTATGGATATTTCATATTTATGCCATACCTCTCATCGGTTGATCTCCTGTTGATCATTATTTACATACTTATAGTAGTATGATATTATGGATATTTTATGTTATGCGTTGCACGTGTTGGTGATTTTCATGCTCACGTGTAGGAGAGATTCCGTGCTCCCGTTCTCGCTTTGCGTTGCACGTGTTGGTGGTTTTCATGCTCACGTGTAGGTGAGATTCCGTGCTCCCGTTCTCGCTTTGCTTTACATGTGCTGATGAGTTTTCATACTCTCCTTCGAGTTTTCATACTCCGTTCGAGTTTTCATACTCCGGTTCGAGTTTTCATACTCCGGTTTGAGTTTTCATACTCCGGTTCGAGTTTTCATACTCGCGTTCGAGTTTTCACACTCCCGTTCGAGTTTTCATACTCGCGTTCGAGTTTTCATACTCCGGTTCGAGTTTTCATACTCCGGTTCGAGTTTTCATACTCGCGTTCGAGTTTTCATACTCCGGTTCGAGTTTTCATACTCGCGTTCGAGTTTTCATACTCCGGTTCGAGTTTTCATACTCGCGTTCGAGTTTTCATACTCTCACCTTGTGATTTCTGGATTTCTTGTGTAGATTTCTAGAATTTGTGCTTCACCAATTTTCGTGATCTCTATTGATAAGTTTTATCAATTTTTGTGCATTGATGAACTCGTGTGCTATTGACTTGTTATAAATACAAGTTTAGGGTATGATACCCCTTTCTATCTTTGAGAAGATTCTTGTGACACTTTTGATGAATGAAAATCCACTTATTGAAGTTTCTACTGATGTCGCTGTTTTAATCACATGTTTTAAAAATTGTTTCAAAAAAATAAATCAAAATTTGTTTTCAAAATTTTTACGATTTGCGCTTTCAAAAGAATGAGGAAGCGAATTAAACGTTTCAGTAAAATCGAGGACTATGACCCCTTTCATTTGCTGATTCGCTTAATTCCGGACTTGTTCGTTTGAGAATGTAAATTGTAATTTTATAAATAAAATGGTTTTTAAAATTTTTAAAATGTTATTTATTTAAAATACACAATTTTGCACTTTCTAGGAAACGATGAAGTGAATTAAACGATTTAGTAAAACTCGTGGTTATGGGTCATGTGCGTTTGCTATTTCGGTTAATTTCGGACTCGTTAATTGAAAAATTTGTGATTTGAAATTTGATTACCATTGTGGTAATTTCTGATTATCGTTTTGATAATTGGATGTTTATGATTTCTGATTTATCGTTTTTGATAATCAGATATTTATTGTTTCTAATTATCGCTTGTGATAATTAGATATTTGAGATTTAATTATCGTTTGTGATAATTAAACATTTGCGATTTGAGATTTAATTATCAATTGTGATAATTAAATATTTGTGATTTGAGATTTCTGAATTATCTATTGATAATTAGATTTTGTGGATAATTTGTGAATTTCTTTTATGAAATTAAAAGATTTCTTTGGCGTTTATATCGTACTACGCCGGTGTACCGACTCAATTTTCCGCTATTCATGACGTTTTCCACGTCTTCCAATTACGGAAAGGCCTTAGGGATTTCCGATTTCTATTCTTGAGCAACCTTATATTCACATCATTGCTTCGGGGGTGTAGCACCTTCGAAATAAAGATGTTTCTCTTGTGGAGATTCTCAATGGTTCTCAAATTCTATGGTTTTCTCTTAGGAATCCAGAGAATTCATCGAACAAACACGTTCTCTCTCTCTCTCTCTCGTGCTCAATATGTTTAACTTTCTATTTTCAAATTTCTTCATCTTGTGATGATATGCTCTTGTGCTTGTTACCTTTTGTCCATTTATTCCTTATGATTGCGAGGACGCAATTTCTTTAAGGAGGGGAGTCTGTAACAATCCGGTATTTGCATCAATTAATAATTGACATTTTGACGATTAATATTGACACAAACTTCTATTTGAAGTTTTTAAATTTTGAATTAAAATTGATTTATAAATTGTTAAAAGAAATTTAGGACTTTAAATAAAAGTTTTCTTTTTATTTTATTTGGCCTTATCCCCTCTTTTTATTCAAACCGGTCCCCCTCTCCCTCCTTATCTATTTTCGTTTGCAAAACCTAAAACCACCGAAAAATAAAAAAATGGGGGCGCTCGCATTCGTTCTCTCTTTGTCCAAATTTAGGGCTTCGGTTGATCGCTTCGTTCGTCTTCGCTCGAATTCTGGCCGGCTTCCCCTAAATTTGTCGACAATGTGAGTAATCCCTACTCACATCTAATTCAAATTCATTGTTTGGTGATTTTGTGTTCGGCCTTGAATTTTTGTACCTGACTTCGGCCATTCGATTTGTTTTGATGATTGATTTTGTAACTTTGTCGCCTCGACCCTGTTTTTGTTCGATGCTGATGCTTTTCTGCCTTGAGATGATTTCGAGGCTGTTGATTTAGATCCCATGACTTACATTGTTCATTATACACCGTAGTGTCCTTAAGCATGTTGTTGCTGGCCATTTCTTTTGTCATATTCATTATGACCGGCTTCACTGACCTGTTTCGCTACTTGATTATTTTAGGCTTGCCTCGGGTTTTCGTTGCTTTTGACTCGGGTAAAACTTTGTAAGGCTCGGGTAGATTTTATTTACATGATTTTTAGACCTGCAAATGTTTTTAAAGAAAAATAAAATGAAATGAAATGAAATGAATGTGTCGAGTTGTACACAAGCTTGCTCTGTCACCAGTGTCTGCATATATGTGCATATATACATATGTTTGTGTGTATGCATATATGGGTGGATTGACTTGAATTACAATCTGGCACATTTGTTTGTAGGCTTGTTTTTGTCCACTGTATCCCTGTACTTGTTTGTGTTCCTGAACACTTTTGGTCTCTACTCGATGCTGTTGTTTCCATGTATATAATGTATATACATGTATATGTATATATGTGAGTCTTGTGTCCACTTGATGTATGTCTCCTTGGTTGAACTCGAACCTGATACACTGTATTGATGCAGTGTATTCATTTGTATTTGATCATTATACTTCATTTGTGACAGTATTCATATTTAAAACTGTCCTGAGCCTTTTACTGTTAAGTTGTATTTGAGAAAATTGAGGTTGAGAGCGTAGTTGCAGTATATTTGGACTTCTTTTGATTTAGTTAAAGTTGCCATCTTGTTTGCCTTCAATTCCATTCGGCAGTGTCTTCATGCTGGACCACTGACATATGCTTTTGGTCATTCGAGTTCTGTGCTCTATTCTTCGAGGCATGTAGTTTACATGTGTTTGTACTTGCTATTTCATGCAGCTGTGTACATGTCGTGACAGTGCGTTTGTAGTTGAATTGTTCTTCACCACTGCAACTTTTGTTTTGCATATTTTATATGCTGATACTTGGTTTATGTGTTTATGCACTTGAACTACTTCTAGACTTCAGTTTACTGCCTTCTTGAAATTGCAGTGCCGTTGTACCTGTTTGCACACTTGTTGTTGTTCCACATGTTCGTTTCTCTGACCTGATTTCTGACTTGTTCTTGTTGTTCAATTTTTGCCTTGCCTTTATTTGTGCTTGCTGCATTTTAACTTTGGGTTCGACCCAGTTTAAATGGTTCTGATCGAACTATCTTTGGCAATTGCCTATGCTAAGTGCTGTTTCAATTGGTGTTATATGTATGTGTATTCATACATATGCATGCATGCAACCTTGTTGATTACAATTTTCCTATGTGTTTTACTTGGACTTGCCTCTGTTGGGTACTGACTCTCTATGTTCTTTTATGTTGTGTTGTGGTGCCATGTTTATGGTGCTCCCACCTTCATTTTTGATGACTTTATGCAGTAACGGTGCCTTTGTGCACTTGTGTGTCCGGTCAGTAGCTTGTTCATGTGCATTTATATGCTTCTTGATTTTGTTTTGGTGTACATGACTTGCTACTTTGCTCATTGCCTTGTGTTGAGCCTAAAATTCATTGGGCTTGACCTCGCATTTCTCTCTGCAATTTAATCGACACTCGGCCTTATGAAATTCACGGCGATGCTTGTGAATCTTTATTGGGTACCTCATCTATAGTGGCACGGCAGTGCACGCAAGCGTGAACTGCAGCCACACGATATTCATTGGGTACATCATCACTTTAGTGGCAAGGCAGTGCACGCAAGCGTGAACTGCAGCCACACGGTGCGGCTTTTATAATATTCTATTTGTTTGATTTATGGATCTTTTGCATATTCCATATGCGGTAGTGGCGAGGCAGTGCACGCGTGCGTGTACTGCAACCCTACTTGAATTAATATTTTAATGGATATTTCAATGGTTTGAACTGTTTGTTCATTTCAATTCGATATTCTGAATTGCATTCTGATTTGGTTTAATTACCGTCGTCTATTCGTTATTTAATTATTATTGCTTCTGTGCACTAATAACTGAGTTTGAATTAGACTGACCCGAGTATTATTTTCTTTTGAATCTAATACTCGGGTCAGACCGAGTATTTCAGGTTGTAGATATTCTGCTTTGGGTTGCTGCTAGAGCTATGAAGTTCTTTCATATCTTTTGGAGTAGTCGTCGCCATATGTAGTAGTCTGTAAAATTGTATTGGAAGATATGTATTCATGTATATTATATACGTTAATGTACTTGTATATGTAGCTTCCTGAGTCGACTGTTGTGGTTGTATCATATGTACCGTGTCATATGTATTGTATCAAATGTATTGTAACTGACATCAGTTATTGTATATATATGAGACTTTCTGTTTTATTTGTGTTTCGCATTATATTATATGGGTAATATTTTATATTTACTGTTCTAAACTATTACAAACCATCGTAGTTCGTTTTATACTGGTATTGGGGTATGTCGATGGGAGAGAATAAATCGGAGATGAAAATTTTTGAGAATATTTATATGTATTTATACCACTCCTATCGAGATAACCAATACTAGTTTAAGGCCTAACTATTGATGGCCGCTCCTCAACAGCCTTATTCTCCATGCTAGTTGACAGCACTACACCGTAGTGTTCTTGGCTGGCGTGGGTATAGAGGTGGGGCGTCACAAATTCAATCTTCATTGTATTGATTCTTTACTATTTACTCTCTGATTTCAATTATCTCCCTCACTCAATCAAAGATCAAAGTGCTATCCAAGAGGCTATTGGATCAATTATATCAACGATCAATAGTTTCTTTGGGAAAACCATTAAAACTCTTGTTATAATTGATTGGGTGTGATTGTGTCCTAATTTAAATCAGTTGGGTGTGCTTGGTGTCTTGGAAATCCAAGTCGTTGTGATTATGTCTTGAGTCAAATCAAGTGAGTGTACTAAGAGCTCGAAAAATCTAGAGGGTGTGTCTTGTAGCCTAGAAATCGAGATTATACTGTTTTTTTCTTTTGTATGTTGATAAATTGGCATTTGAAAAGAAATCTATATAAGCAATTGTAAAGGACTAGATGTAGGATAACTCCGAACCAGTATAAATCCCTGGTTTAATCTCTTCGATTCTCTACTTTTACTTTACTACATTTTATTAGAACATAGAATTTGATGTTTTGATTGTGACAACTATTTAAGCAAGTATTGTATGAACTAACCAAACTTGCAAGAGAAGATATTAGTTTTTACTAGAGAAATAGTCCAACAATTTGTTGACCAGATTTCGGATTGAAGCTTCAGCAAAATATTAAGTTAAGGACCGAGTTTATAGTAAATATATGTTAAAATCTCTCCAAAGTGGTATATACATGCACACACAATATAAAGTTTTTCAAAACATTTAGATAAGCCATAAAACAATAAAAACAGTCGGCTGAATGGCATAACTCAGCTGACTGAATATTGTGCATGTGCACAAATTATTTTGAATATTTAGACTGTTGACCATGCTGTTTTAGCGGGCTGAATTATGTCTTTTTTACACTATTTTCTTGCTGTTTCGATTTTCGATTCATCTAGCTGAGTTGCTCCATTCAAACAATTGAATCTTCATGACGGCTATTTTTTTAAAAGACACTTCATTTCAATAAACAGAAACAACTCTTGATTCAAAAGTTACTTCCATATATTTTCATGACTATTTTTTACGAATGAATACCACTCTTAAATTTTTTATAAATAGTAATGATTTCATTGTTTAATCACTAATTTCTCACTTTTGTTGCTAATCTATCTTGTTATTTGAATTCTAAGCATTCAATAACTCATTTTGATCACTTGTTCATTCAAGAATACTTCATTAGTGATTTAATAAACTTCCCATCTTCACAAATTACACGATATATCATAAAGGAGAAGATTATAGGAAGGGCACTCTAAAGACTTATCTGTGCTATTAAAAGATAATATTTAATCAAGATAATTCTCTATATTATTGAAGTCCTATTCGATTTCTTAGGTGGTTGAAGTCATATTCTATTGGTTAGGCAGTTGAAGTCCTATTCGGTTGCTCAGACCATGTAATACATGTTCATCCAGGTTAAGTGAGGGTTGATAGTTAAATTCCAAAAGAAGTCTAGGACTGGACATCGTCAAATGGGAAGTTCAAACTAGTACAAGAATCACTGGTTCATTTAATTTATTATTTTACTATTATATTTATATTCTGCACAAGTAAATAGTTTAAATAATATTCCATATTGCACGATACTTAGTCAATTTCATTAAATATCAGAGCAGGGTCATCATATAACCATAATACAGTTATTTGATATTTAGTTAATATGTAAAATAACACTAGCACAATTAAATACATAGATTTTGATATCGTTTCAAAAATCCTCAACTCTTTAACGGATGAATGAGAATGGAAAGTCTTATCAATCAAAGAAGCTAATGACATTTCAACCATGAAATCAAAAGAGTGGATAGGAAATCTAATGTCATATGAAGTAAACTTACAAGCAAAAAGAGATCAAGCGCAAGGCAGAAAGACCATAGCATTCTAAGCTGAACAAGAAGATTCAGAAGAAGAAGAAGATGACATGGCCTTTATTGTTAAGATCTTTAAGAAATTTTTAAAATTTCGAAAGAATAGGAAATTCAGAAACAACAAAAGAGATAAAAATACAAACCATCAACTTCAAATCTCAAATGCCATGATTGTCATAAAAAGGTTCACATAAAGAAGGACTATCCTGATTGTAAGAAAGAAAGGTACAAAATAAAAGGGACAAATATAAGAAGAAGTAAGCATTTTCTATTACATGGGATAATTCAGAATCATCTTCCCCATCGGACAGTGACACTAACAGTGACTCTGAACATGCTAAAGTTAGCTTTATGGCTTCATTTGACGAAGTAAGTCATCTAACCTTTGATGATTTAATTGATATAAACTCGGAGCTATTGGATAAATTAAAAGATGTTAAAAGAAAATGTAAAGATGCCTTAGAAAAATTATACAGGAGTGGAATAGAAATTGATATGCTCAAAGATGAAAAGAAAATCTTAAAAGAAGAACATGTCAAAACACAAGAATCTTTGTCTAATGTATCTTCTCAACTCACTATGCTATCAAATGAGATTGAAGTTCAAAAAGAAAAGAATATGACATGAGCTGTAGAAAATCATGATTTAAAATCAAATGTCAAAATCCCCGAATTAAACAATACTGGTCTAAAAACCGAGTTACAAAATATTACTAAAAATGTTTCTAACTTTAATATAGGTAGAGAAAATCTTTCTAAAATTATTAATAACTCTCAAACCTCTTTCAATAAGAAAGGTTTAGGACATATAAATTCCTCAAAATCTAGTTCAAACAGAATCATTTCATTATATAAAAATTTCAATATACGTAAGAATTTTCTAGAAGCAAAACAGAAACCAAAGGTTTTCACTCAAAAGAAGGATAGTTGCTCCCCAAAAAAATAAAGATTTGGGTTTAATTAGAAGTAATTATATTCATAAATATATTTCATAAAAACGAAAATTTTACTTATAAAGGGAATTCTAAACCCTCTTGGGTTTGGTCTCCTAAGACCTAACTCTTAGGACCCTAATAAAAAGTAGGTACCAATGCCATTTCTATATTTGTTTAGGTAGATTAAGAAAAGAGAAAAGTGGATACTTGATAGTGGTTGCTCAAAACACATGATAGGAAAGAAAGATATGCTGAATAGAATTATTTACACAGATAGAGGATTTGTCTAATTTGGAAATAATTCCAAAGGATATTTCATCGGCAAAGGCGATGTGAGCAATGCCAGTACATCTAACTTACCTTTTATTACAAATGTTTTATTAGTTAAAAATTTAAAACGTAATTTGCTTAGTATAAGCCAACTATGTAATAAAGTTTTAACATATATTTTTCGGAAAATAAATGTAATATATTTGATCAAAACAAGTATCTTATTTTTGAAGGAACTAGAGAACGTAATATGTACATTTTAAATATGAGAGTTAATCATAAAACAAATACGTGTTTAGTAGTCAAAGAAAATGATCCTTGATTATGGCACAAATGATTTTGTCATATAAAATTTAAAGCAATAAGAAAATTATCTAAAAATAATTTAGTAGAAGGTTTACCAAAAATAAATTTTAAAGTAAATAGTATTTGTAATGCTTGTTAGTTAGGAAAATTAACTGAATCTACTTTTTAATCAAAGAGAATCATTTCTGCATTATAACCACTTGAGTAATTACATTAAATCTTTTTAGTCCAACTCAAGTTCAATCTATAAATCATAATAGATATGTTTTTTAATTGCAGATGATTTCTCAAGATACATTTTAAAATACTTATGGGAAATAAAAGTGATACTTTTCAAAAATTTAAAAACTTTGCTAAGAGAATTTAAAATATAAAAATATATAAATTAAAAACAATATAGGCGATCACGGTGGTGAATTCAATAACGATACTTTTGAAGAATATTGTAATAAGAAAAGAATTTTTCATAATTTTTCATTTCTTAGAACTCTACAACAAAATAGAGTTGTAGAAAGGAAAAAATAGAACACTTCAAGAATGTGCTAGAACCTTATTAAATGGAAGTACTCTACCTAAAATTTTTTAGGCAGAAGTTGTAGCAACTGCTTGTTATCTTTTAAATCGAGTCTCTATTAGACTATTAACTAAACATACCCCTTATGAGCTTTCAAATGGTAGAAAACCTAACATATCATATTTTAAAGTTTTTGGTTCAAATTGTTTTTTATTAAATACAAAAGACAACCTCGGTAAATTCGATCCAAAATTCGATAAAGGAATATTCATTGGATACTCGAAACGAAGCAACACATATATAACTTATAATTGAAGAACTAAAATAATCGAAGAGATACTTCAAGTGTCATCGAAGAAATTCTGAACTAATAATAAAATTGAAGATTAAGAAATAATTCCAAAATAAAATATCATAGAAGATAATATTGAAATATTTAAAATAATACTGAAACTGAGAACAATAATTTTCCTAATAAAAATGAGATTCGATCTCCACCAAGATTACTAAGAAATCACCTGGTTGAAAATGTTATTAGAGAAATATATAATAACATAAGAACACGAAATCAATTAAATCAAATGGGTTATATAGCTTTCCTATCGAATATTAAACCTAAAGATGCTAAAGAAGCTTCTATTGATGATTACAGCAACGCAAGAAGAGTTAAATCAATTTAAATGAAATGAAGCTTGTGATTTAGTTCCTAGATCTAGTAATCAAACAGTCATCGTTACTAAGTAGGCTTACAAAATTAAAGCTGATGACCAAGGGAATATTATTTGTAACAAAGCTAGATTAGTTGCTCAAGGGTACACTCAAGAAGAAGGAATAGGCTACGAAGAAATGTTTGCTTCTATAGCTCGTCTTGAAGCAATGCATATTTTATTAGCTTTATTATGTTTTCATAATTTTAAACTATATCAAATGGATGTAAAAAGTGCCTTTTTAAACGGTTTTATAAAAGAAAATGTGTATGTAGAGAAATCACCACTATTTAAACATTAAAATTTCCATACCATGATTATAAATTAAAGAAAGCTTTATACGGTTTAAAACAAGCACCTTAAGCTTGGTATGACTGTCTTAAAATTTATCTTATAAATTATGGTTTTAAAATTGGAAAAGAGAACAAACTCTGTTTATAGAATAAGATAAAAAGGATATTTTAATAATACAAGTCTACGTAGATGATATCATTATAACAACCCGGTACTTCGCAACAATTAATAATCGACATTTAAACGATTTATACTGTCGCAAATTTCCATTTGAAGTTTTTTTTAATTTTAGTTGAAATTCTTTTAAATATGGTTTAAAGGATTTTTGGGCTTTGAATTCTCGGCCCACTTGATTGTTTGATGCCGTGATAATAATTAAACCCGCCCCCTTTTGATTTTTTCCCATTCGTTTTTAACCCTAAAAATAAAATCGAACGAAGAAAATTAAAAATGGCGGTCTCTCTCGTCCTACCCCTTCTTCCCAAATTAGGGTTTCGTTCGTTCTGGCTTCGCTCGTCTCTGTGATGCTTCAATTCGTCGACAAGGTGAGTGAACCCCTTCACTCACATCTAATTCATCTCGTGTTTCGACAGTTAGTTTTGTTTGAATTTCGATAATTTTTGATGGTTTCAATTCACCCACGGCTTCGAGTTTTTGTGACTTCAGTCACTTGATTTTTGGGCACCGACTTGTTTAAACGTCGGCCTTGGCATTTTTGTGACATTTGATTTCTGTTTTGTTCTAGTGCGTGCTTTTCTATGGTTAACTAATTGATGCTCACAGTTTTGACTTTTTGGTTAAACTGTATTTTGATTTTTGTGAATTTCTAGCATCACCAATCCTTAGGGCTTTGATTTTTATGCCCCTGTGAGCATCGTCGCTGGCCGTCTTTGTAATCATTCCTGAAGCATTGATTTGAATTTTTGATAACCACGGCTTTTAAAATGTTTGACAGTGCTTCGTCCCTTACCTATTGCACATATAACCTGCTACCTGTTGGACATGCAGCGCATTGATTTTCTGCACTTTGTCTAGTATCATTTGTGTGCAATTCAGTTTGCATTGTGTTCCCTTTGTTGCACTGCCTTATGTCATACTCGTTGATGTCTTTGTAGTTTGCTTCCAGTCAGCAATTACTGCCTTCATGTCTATCATGTTGCATATTTGCTGTAACTCACTTGTGCTTGTTTGTGCAATTTGCCATTGTATCATATATGACATAGTTTGCATTCGAGTTATTACTGTTGCCGTGAACTGTTGCCACAACGTTCATGCGCATTTTCTATTTAAGTAAAATTGATTTCGAGTTGAAATATTAAACACTTGAGTTTCACTGTGGCTTTGGCTCTTGATGTAGTTCGAATTGTTTGGTTGACTTATCTGTATATATATGCATACATACATTCGTATGTGTGTATGCATGTATGGTTGACCACTGTTCGAGTTATGTGTTGTCTCATTGTATTTGCATTGTGCTTACTGATGCGTACTGCAGTGACTTTGTACATTCTGTTTCACTTCGACTTGAAGCTGGTTCTCTCAGTTGCTTGTTTCATTTGTGTTTCCTTGCTGTGACTCTTGTGGTCATGCTTGTGTTCTTATTTTTGTACTTCACAGTATTGCATATCGATCACCATCTTGCTTCATTGTGTCTGGTTTGGTGATGGTATGACTATAGTTGTCTTCATTCTATACATGTTGGTAGTATGTCCATCACTTGTATGTGCCTCTGCATTCTTGTTTCTGGTGCACAGTTGAGTGTTGTTTCAGTTTGACCTTGCCGTCGCCTGAAACAATGTATTATGGGTTGATCTTGTTGTAGTGCACACTTGTTCATCTGAAACTCTGAGTTGCTTTTCTATGCACTGTGTACGTGCATTATGTCCTTATAGAACTGATTTGTTTAAACTGAATGATTCAATTGCATTGAGTTCTTATTCCCTGTAGTTCATACTATGTATATTTATATGTGCTAGTGGCTATGCATATTATATATGCATGTGCTTAGTTGTACCTGTCTGTTTCACTGCCTTTTGTGCATGTACATTGCTGCTATTATCTTGTACTTCCAATGTGCACTTGTTTGTACTGTCATTTTGCTGGAATAACTTCGACATTGTTTTGATGCATTTGCATGTTTCAGCCTTCATGAACTGATGCATTTGGAATTTGTCTAAGCTTTGCATTCTTCATGTAGCCTTGTGTTGAAACCAGTTTTAAAAACTCAGGTTCGACCTTGTGCTCGTGTCGTGATTTTAAATATATTTCACCTGAGTTGAACCCGTCTTTTATTTTGGGTTTGACCTTGTGCCCGGTTGTGTACATCGTTACTGTTATGGCAAGGCAGTGCACGCAAGCGTGAACTGCAGCCACACGGAATTGAGTTTTTGGGTACATTATCACTATAGTGGCAAGGTAGTGCACGCAAGCGTGAACTGCAGCCACACGGTATGGCGTGTATGATATTCTATTTGTTTTGACTTATGGATCTTTTTGAGTATTCCATACTCTGTAGTGGCGAGGCAGTGCACGCGTGCGTGTACTGCAACCCTACTCGATTTAATATTTTAATTGATATTTATATGGTTTGAACTATTTCGTTTATTCAATTCAATATTCTAAATTTCATTCTGATTTGGTTGAATTTGCTGATTTGTTGTTTAACACTGCTACGTGTTATATTTATCGTTATCCGATTCTTTATTTGAGGATCGGATAGACGAAATTTATTGTGACTATCGTCTATTCATTATTTAATTATTATTGCTTCTGTGCACTAATAACTGAGTTTGAATTAGACTGACCCGAGTATTATTTTCTTTTGAATTTAATACTCGGGTCAGACCGAGTATTTCAGGTTGTAAATATTCTGCTTTGGGTTGCTGCTAGAGCTATGAAGTTCTTTCATATCTTTTGGAGTAGTCGTCGTTATTTGTAGTAGTCTGTATGATTGTATAGGAAGATATGTATTCATGTATATTATATACGTTAATGTACTTGTATATGTAACTTCCTGAGTCGACTATTGTAGTTGTATCATATGTACCGTGTCAAATGTATTGTAACTGACATCAGTTATTGTATATATGAGAATTTCTGTTTTATCTGTGTTCCGCATTTATATTTATCTGTGTTATTATTTTATATTTACTGTTCTAAACTATTATGAACCATCGTAGTTCGTTTTATACTGGAATTGGGGTATTTCGATGGGAGAAAATAAATCAGAGATGAAAAATGAAAGAATATTTATATATATATATATATATCACTCCTATCGAGAGAACCAATACTAGTGTAAGGCCAACTATTGATGGCCGCTCCTCAACAGCCTTATTCTCCGTGCTAGTTGACAGCACTACACCGTAGTGTTCTTGGCTAGCGTGGGTATAGAGGTGGGGCGTCACAGCTTGGTATCAGAGCCTGGGGTTTAGAACAAATATAAAACATAACTTAGATAGTACATATGTTACAACTATTTGTCGATGTTTTATCTCTCATTTTGGCATATGATTATCTTTGATTGTTAGGTATGAATTCCTAATGTTTATTCATATGCATTTGATTTTGATTCTTGTGTTTTCGGCTTTGATTTGATTTAGCTGATGATTGATTTTGTTCGAATCTCAGCGATTCTGAACTTGATATTTTATGTTTTCCTCGGCTTGATTTCCATTCGACTTCGATCACTTTGTTTTTGAGAAATCGCTGAATTCTTGGTTTTCAAGACTCTGACTTTGTTTGCCGTCAAGTCCTTTAATGATGATGTTGAATCGTTTTGTACTCTATTATGGCCATTAATTGTTGACTTCGGCATTGAATTGATTTTTATTTTTGTTGAAGTCATTTATGCATTTATGCTCGTTTTGTTTCGTTATTCCATTTGTCAATCGATTCTTCTTTTCCGATTAGTTGTTGTCATCTTTGTCGACTTTGAAAACTTCTATTTCTGGAATTTTTGGATATTCCTACTTTGATGGATTTAGAATCGAATTCTTTGGATTTTATTCACGTCTTCGAATGTGAATTTTAGTGAATTGATTTGGTTTCCAAATTTAATCGATTCTTGTTAATCCCCCGATTTGTTGCTATCATTTATTAGCAACTTTGATAACATTTTCTTCGGGATTTTTGCGAACATACCTTTTGATGAATTCGGTATCGATTTCTTTGGATTCTATTCACATCTTTGTATGTGAATTCTTATGATTGATTGTTCCTACAATCATTTTTGTGATTTGTCACTTTTAAATTATAAAGGTTTTCTATACTAGTAGTAAATATCAAAACCCTTTTCTCCAAACGATTTCAAAACTATTTTACTACAAAACTTTTTCCCTAAACCGATTTCCAATCTATTAGTATATACTAACCTTTATTTCACTCGTATGAGAAATCTAATTAAACGGCCTAGCAAAACAAGTGGTATGAAACGCTTGCGTTTACTTCGTCGGTTAATTTTTGGACTTGTTCGATTGAACCACTTGTGATATTTTTCTAGTGAAGATCTACAGTTTGTTCGTAAATATTTAAGTTAAGCTAGTGGTTATGGGACATGAAGCTAAACTTTTATATTTACTAGCTTAGTGTAGTTGGCACTTCTCGTTGATCTTGACGATCATTTTATGAATTAGACTAGCAATTGCGCGATGTCTCTTTCATTGCAAGGTTAGGCTAGACACCGCTTGTGCGATTCCATTCACACATACCTTTTTGCTTTTTGGTTAGCGTAGACACCATTTGTGTGATTCCATTCACACATATCTTTTTGTTTGCGAGATTAGGCTAGACACCACTTGTGTGATTCCATTCACACATACCTTTATGCTTTTTGGTTAGCATTGACCTCATCTGGGTGATTCAGACTCACTCATGCAGGGTAGCTCCCCATGGTCTTCGGACCGTCATGTGATAGGTCTCTTTCACTTTTTCTGTGATATTGATTGATCTCTGGATGATTATGACGATCATCTTTGTGATTTAGACTAGCAATTGTGTGATGTCTCTTTCTTTGCTTTCTGGTCAGGGTAGACACCACTTGTGTGATTCCATTCACACATACCTTTATGCTTTTTGGTTAGCCTAGACACCATTTGTGTGATTCCATTCATACATATCTTTTTGCTTTCTGGTTAGCCTAGACACCATTTGTGTGATTCCATTCACACATATCTTTTTGCTTTCTGGTTAGGCTAGACACCACTTGTGTGATTCCATTCACACATACCTTTATGCTTTTTGGTTAGCCTAGACACCATTTGTGTGATTCCATTTACACATATCTTTTTGCTTTCTGGATAGGCTGGACACCACTTGTGTGATTCCATTCACACATACCTTTTTGCTTTTTGGTTAGCCACCAGGAGATAGCGTCTCGATTTGCGTTGCACGTGTTGGTGATTTTTCATGCTCACATGTAGGTGAGTTTCCATGCTCCCGTTCTCGCTTTGCGTTACATGTGTTGGTGATTTTTCATGCTCACGTATAGGTGAGTTTTAATACTCCCATTTGAGTTTTCATACTCCTATTCGAGTTTCCGTACTCCCATTTGAGTTTCCGTACTCCCATTTGAGTTTCCGTACTCCTATTTGAGTTTTCATACTCTCATTTTGTGATATCTGGATTTCTTGAGTAGATTTCTAGAATTTGTGTTTTCTGGATTTCTTGTGATGATTTCTAGAATTTGAGCTTCACCAATTTTTGTGATCTCTATTGATAAGTTTTATCAATTTTTGTGCATTGGTGAATTCATGTGTTATTGACTTGTTATGAATACAAGTTTAGGGTATGATACCCCTTCCTATCTTTGAGAAGATTCTTGTGACATTTTTGATGAATGAAAATTCATTGGTATTATATTTTGATACCAATTATTTCGATGAAATTTTGACGTATGTCAAAGTTTCTACTGACGTTGCTATTTTATATCACGTGTTTTAAAAATTTGTTATTCTTCAAAATTGTTTCAAAATAAAAATTAAAATTGTTTTCAAAATTTTTACAGTTTACGCTTTCAAAAGAATGAGGAAGCGATTTAAACGTTTTAGGAAAATCGAGGACTATGACCCCTTTCTTTTACTGATTCGCTTAATTCCGGACTTGTCCGTTTGAGAATGTGAAATGTTATTTTTAAAATACACAATTATGCACTTTCAAGAAAACGGTGAAGTGAATTAAACGATTTAGTAAAACTCGTGGTTATGGGTCATGTGCGTTTGCTATTTCGGTTAATTCCGGACTCGTTAATTGAATAATTTGTGATGTTTGATTATCGTTTCGATAATCGGATGTTGGTGGTTTCTGATTTATCATTTTTGATAATCAGATATTTATTGTTTCTGATTATCGCTTGTGATAATTAGATATTTGAGATTTAATTATCGTTTGTGATAATTAAATATTTGTGATTTAAGATTTGATTATCGTTTTGATAATTGAATATTTGCTGATTTGAAATTTGATTCCCGTTGTGGTAATTCCTGATTATCGTTTTTGATAGTTAGATGTTTGTGTTTTCTAATTATCTTTGTTGATAATTAGATTTGCTGATTTTGCTGTTTTCTAATTATCGAATCGGTGATTAGATATTGCTGTTTTGTGATTTCTGTATTCTGATTATCTATTTGATAATTAAATTTTGTTGAGAATTTGTGAATTTCTTTTATGAAATTAAAAGATTTCTTTGGTGTTTATATAGTACTACGCAGGTGTACCGGCTTAATTTTCTGCTATTCATGACGTTTTCCACGTCTTCCAATTACGAAAATGCCTTAGGGATATTCGATTTTTATTCTTGAGCAACCTTCTATTCACATCATTGCTTCGGGGGTGTAGCACCTCCGAAATAAAGATGTTTCTCTTATGGAAATTCTCAATATTCTTGGGATTTCACTCCGGAATCCAGAGAATTCATCGAGCAAACACGTTCAGGCTTTCTCTTTCATGCTCTTTATGTTGAACTTCCAATTTTCAAATTTCTTCATCTTGTGATGATATGCTTTTATGGTTGTTACCAGTTGTCCAATTGTTCCTTATGATTGCGAGGACGCAATTTCTTTAAGGAGGGGAGTCTGTAACAACCCAGTACTTCGCAACAATTAATAATCGACATTTAAACGATTTATACTGTCGCAAATTTCCATTTGAATTTTTTTTTAATTTTAGTTGAAATTCTTTTAAATATGGTTTAAAGGATTTCTGGGCTTTGAATTCTCGGCCCACTTGATTGTTTGATGCCGTGATAATAATTAAACCCGCCCCCTTTTGATTTTTTCCCATTCGTTTTTAACCATAAAAATAAAATCGAACAAAGAAAATTAAAAATGGCGGTCTCTCTCGTCCTACCCCTTCTTCCCAAATTAGGGTTTCGTTCGTTCTGGCTTCGCTCGTCTCTGTGATGCTTCAATTCGTCGACAAGGTGAGTGAACCCCTTCACTCACATCTAATTCATCTCGTGTTTCGACAGTTAGTTTTGTTTGAATTTCGATAATTTTTTATGGTTTCAATTCACCCACGACTTCGAGTTTTTGTGACTTCAATCACTTGATTTTTGGGCACTGACTTGTTTAAACGTCGGCCTTGGCAATTTTGTGACATTTGATTTCTGTTTTGTTCTAGTTCGTGCTTTTCTATGGTTAACTAATTGATGCTCATAGTTTCGACTTTTTTGGTTAAACTGTATTTTGATTTTTGTGAATTTCTAGCATCACCAATCCTTAGGGCTTTGATTTTTATGCCCCTGTAAGCTTCGTAGCTGGCCGTCTTTGTAATCATTCCTGAAGCATTGATTTGAATTTTTGATAACCACGGCTTTTAAAAATGTTTGACAGTGCTTCGTCCCTTACCTGTTGCACATATAACCTGCTACCTGTTGGACATGCAGCGCATTGATTTTCTGCACTTTGTCTAGTATCATTTGTGTGCAATTCAGTTTGCATTGTGTTCCCTTTGTTGCACTGCTTTATGTCATACTCGTTGATGTCTTTGTAGTTTGCTTCCAGTCAGCAATTACTGCCTTCATGTCTATCATGTTGCATATTTGCTGTAACTCACTTGTGCTTGTTTGTGCAATTTGCCATTGTATCATATATGACATAGTTTGCATTCGAGTTATTACTGTTGCCGTGAACTGTTGCCACAGCGTTCATGCGCATTTTCTATTTAAGTAAAATTGATTTCGAGTTGAAATATTAAACACTTGAGTTTCACTGTGGCTTTGGCTCTTGATGTAGTTCGAATTGTTTGGTTGACTTATCTGTATATATATGCATACATACATTCGTATGTGTGTATGCATGTATGGTTGACCACTGTTCGAGTTATGTGTTATCTCATTGTATTTGCATTGTGCTTACTGATGCGCACTGCAGTGACTTTGTACATTCTGTTTCACTTCGACTTGAAGCTGGTTCTCTCGGTTGCTTGTTTCATTTATGTTTCCTTGCTGTGACTCTTGTGGTCATGCTTGTGTTCTTATTTTTGTACTTCACAGTATTGCATATCGATCACCATCTTGCTTCATTGTGTCTGGTTTGGTGATGGTATGACTATAGTTGTCTTCATTCTGTACATGTTGGTAGTATGTCCATCACTTGTATGTGCCTCTGCATTCTTGTTTCTGGTGCACAGTTGAGTGTTGTTTCAGTTTGACCTTGCCGTCGCCTGAAACAATGTATTATGGGTTGATCTTGTTGTAGTGCACACTTGTTCATCTGAAACTCTGAGTTGCTTTTCTATGCACTGTGTACGTGCATTATGTCCTTATAGAACTGATTTGTTTAAACTGAATGATTCAATTGCATTGAGTTCTTATTCCCTGTAGTTCATACTGTGTATATTTATATGTGCTAGTGGCTATGCATATTATATATGCATATGCTTGGTTGTACCTGTCTGTCTCACTGCCTTTTGTGCATGTACATTGCTGCTATTATCTTGTACTTCCAATGTGCACTTGTTTGTACTGTCATTTTGTTGGAATAACTTCGACATTGTTTTGATGCATTTGCATGTTTCAGCCTTCATGAACTGATGCATTTGGAATTTGTCTAAGCTTTGCATTCTTCATGTAGCCTTGTGTTGAAACCAGTTTTAAAAACTCGGGTTTGACCTTGTGCTCGTGTCGTGATTTTAAATATATTTCACCTGAGTTGAACCCGTCTTTTATTTTGGGTTTGACCTTGTGCCCGGTTGTGTACATCGTTACTGTTATGGCAAGGCAGTGCACGCAAGCGTGAACTGCAGCCACACGGAATTGAGTTTTTGGGTACATTATCACTATAGTGGCAAGGCAGTGCACGCAAGCGTGGACTGCAGCCACACGGTATGGCGTGTATGATATTCTATTTGTTTTGACTTATGGATCTTTTTGAGTATTCCATATTCTGTAGTGGCGAGGCAGTGCACGCGTGCGTGTACTGCAGCCCTACTCGATTTAATATTTTAATTGATATTTCTATGGTTTGAACTATTTCGTTTATTCAATTCAATATTCTGAATTTCATTCTGATTTGGTTGAATTTGCTGATTTGTTGTTTAACACTGCTAAGTGTTATATTTATCGTTATCTGATTCTTTATTTGAGGATCGGATAGACGAAATTTATTGTGACTATCGTCTATTCATTATTTAATTATTATTGCTTCTGTGGACTAATAACTGAGTTTGAATTAGACTGACCCGAGTATTATTTTCTTTTGAATTTAATACTCGGGTCAGACCGAGTATTTCAGGTTGTAGATATTCTGCTTTGGGTTGCTGCTAGAGCTATGAAGTTCTTTCATATCTTTTGGAGCAGTCGTCGTTATTTGTAGTAGTCTGTATGATTGTATAGGAAGATATGTATTCATGTATATTATATACGTTAATGTACTTGTATATGTAACTTCCTGAGTCGACTGTTGTAGTTGTATCATATGTACCATGTCAAATGTATTGTAACTGACATCAGTTATTGTATATATGAGAATTTCTGTTTTATCTGTGTTCCGCATTTATATTTATCTGTGTTATTATTTTATATTTACTATTCTAAACTATTATGAACCATCGTAGTTCATTTTATACTGGAATTGGGGTATTTCGATGGGAGAAAATAAATCAGAGATGAAAAATGAAAGAATATTTATATATATATATCACTCCTATCGAGATAACCAATACTGGTGTAAGGCCAACTATTGATGGCCGCTCCTCAACAGCCTTATTCTCCGTGCTAGTTGACAGCACTACACCGTAGTGTTCTTGGCTAGCGTGGGTATAGAGGTGGGGCGTCACAATCATTTTCGGTTCCACAAACAAAAAATTATGTCACAAATTTTTGAATATTATGACAAGTAAATTTGAAATGTCTCGTATGGGAGAACTTTCATATTTTCTTAGACTACAAATTAAACAATTAAATAATTGAACTATTATTAATCAAGGAAAGTATTGTAATAATCTAATAAATCATTTTGGTATGGAAAATACTTCTGCTAAACCAATACCTATGAGTACTACTATACGTCTTGACCGAGATGAAAATAGCAAAATATTGATGAAAAACTATATCGAAGTATGATTGGATCTTTACTTTACTTAACTGCTAGTCTTCCTGATAATGATGAGTGTATGCTTATGTACACGATTTCAAGCAAATCTTAAAGAATCACATTTTCAAGCAGTGAAATGAATTTTGTGCTACTTAAGCAAAACTAAAGTCGACGGTCTTTTTTACGCGAAAGAATGTCCTTTTGAGTTATTATCATACTGACTTTGGAGGATGTCGGACGGATCGAAAGAGTACAAGTGGTATATGTCATTTCACTGAACAATCTTTAGCATCTTGGTTTAGTAAGAAACAAAATTGTGTTTCACTATTGACGTATGAAGCAAAATATATTTCTACTACTTTGGCATGTGCTAAGTAATATATATGCAATAAACATTTCAAGATTTTGGTCTAAATTTATCTAAAACAACATTTTATTGTGATAATACAAGTGCTATAAATTTATCAAATCCAATAAATCACTCAAGAACTAAACATATTCACATCTGACATCATTTTCTTCGCGATGACATAGAAAAGAAAATATATCTCTTGTTTTTGTATCATCAGAAAATCAAGTTGCAGACATATTTACTAAACCTTTAAATGAAAATATTTCTCTTAAATGAAGACATGAACTAGGGATTATGTCATTACATGATTTATAATGTAATAACAATCAAGTATAAATTTATAAAATAAATAAAATTTAATTGGACAAAAATTGTAGATGATGGAACTCAAACTCTACACTCATAGGAGATAGTCATATGTCTTTCCAATGTTCTATTGTATTAATTGCATTAAGACCTTTCATTCTTTCTATTTTATAAATGGTAATAATCTCCTTATACTTTTCCACCCTACAACCTTATAACTATTTTTAACTTATGGAAAATAAAGGATTGGTTGAAGTTTAGTGATCATATTAACCAGAAAATTTAGAACTTCAAAAATAGAAAATGAAACCAATACACATACGCATACATAAAGAGAAATTTTTATGTTCATATAAAACTAACATTAAGTCTATATACACATCCTTTTATAAAATGCCATCTCAAGAAAATTTCGATCTTTCATCAATTGTTTTCAACACTCCAACTTTGGATTCGTCAAATAAAATCTACTCCAATGTATGTTCTAGTCTAGATTACTCCATCTCCTAATCATCATACCGGATATACACCAAATGGAAAATGAGCTAGAGAAAAATTAGAATTTTAATCATATTATACCAAGGATATATTCGATGAGATTCATCACTAATAGCGTGAAACTTTAAGTATACGGCATGAGATGTATTATGAGCAAAAACATCATGGTAGACATTTAAATTTTATTGAATAATTTACTCTCAAATTCTATGGAACGACTCCTAAATAAGATGTGCACAGTCCATCTCCTCAACATCATTACGTATCTCCAAATTCTTGGGAACAAGGTGCTCAATGTAATGTTTGGTCTACTATTAATCAATTATGTGATGTCACCAAAGTTAAACCAAGCTCGTTCGAAATTTCCTCTTCAGACGAATCCAAGACTTCTGAAACATAAAATCTACGTTTTTTATAAATTTATATTTATGAAATTGATATTGTAATTTGGATATATAATACGTTTTTTGAAATAAAATTATATTTTTTAACATGAGAATAAAGCTCGCAAACAAATATATGACATTGTTTGCTAAAAAGATTGAATTGAAAATAGGCTAAACCTCAAAAAATCAACATAGTCAACCGACTAAAACTATAGGTTCAGCTGATTGAACATTCAAGTATATTAAAATTTTACTTACCTCTTGAAAGGTTAGGGCACATTCTCAGATGTCCATCCAAGGGGTTAGATATTGCTGATATTGAAGTTGATATGTACAATCACGATGACGGATCACATCGTTTCTTATTAGACGATTTAACCATCTTAAAATCTAGTGCCTTACATCCAAAGGAAATAATTATCCATCGTGCTCTTATTCGATCTCTGCCTTGGACTGAAAGTTATGAGAAAGTTTAAAAAAGAGATTTTTAAGCTTTATACGCTATTTACTCTTCTCAATGAGTAAATTAGGGTAAAACAATATTGGATGAATTTCTTAATGTCAATCATCGAAGAAGCTACAAAACCATTCATTATGGAGCTTACATAATGTGGATTCAATAAAATTTTGGAGTTCCTTTGCCCGATTCCGAATTTACCACTATAGGCAAGCTTAACTCCAAAACCTTTAGGCTCATGGGTCCTCCTAAATGTCCCGAAAGCCAAAAAATCATCGGTTTTAAAGAATGGGCCCCAAATTGTAATCGAGGAATTTATCAACCTCGGGACATGAATATTGCCTCCTCTTCTCAAGTTCCTCAACAAGGAGAAGAGGACAATGAAATTCATGAATTAAATATTAACGTGCCTCCAAAGCAAGCTCTTGTCGTGTTATCCGGAAATCAAGGCAAACTCAATCGACGTTTAGCTAATGTTGAGAAGGACGTTTCTAGAGCAAATAAAAAGATAAACTTGATAAAAGATTTTCTATATAAAATTTGGGAAAAAATTTCTTAGTTTGGATCTACTTCAACAGGTATTATTTGAAATCCGACACCATTCTCTTGGACCATGGAAGAAGAAGGAGAGGAAGAAGAAGGTAGTGATGAATGAGTTAGTATGCTATCTAAACTCTTTGACCATTTGTTGTTTTCTATGATATTTAGTTCATGACAATCTGTTGTATGATTATTATGTTTGGTTAAGACATATTTTTATCTTAAAACCTTATAATGTCTATGTGTTTGTGATATTGTCTTCAATCATAAATCTCATATTCTATATGAAGTTTATATGTGAGACGATTATTTGTTTGTCATGTATGTGTTTATATGTCAAATATTTGTCTATTCTATTTCTCATATCAATTCTTTTTCTTTTTTATCGATGACAAAGGGGGAAAATAACATTGATAGGGGGAGTACCTCGTCATGGGGAGAAAATTACTCTACATATTTAAAAATTTACATAGTTGTCATCATCAAAAAGGGGAGAATGTTAGAACCTAGAATTTTGATGTTTTGATTGTGACAACTATATAAGTAAATATTATATGAACTAACCAAACTTGTAGGAGAAGATATTGTTTTTACTCGAGAAATAGTCAAACAATTTGCAGACCAGATTCTAGATTGAAGCTTCATCCAAATGTTAAGTTTAAGGTCTGAGTTTAGTAGTACATATATGTTAAAATCTCTCCAAAGTGGTATATGCACGCATACACAGTATAAAGTTTTTCAAAACATTTAGATAAGCTAGAAAACACTAAAAATAGTCGGTTGAATGGCATAGGTCAGCCGGCTGAATCTTTGCATGTGCTCAACTTATTTTGAATATTCAAATGGCTGACCATGTTTTTTCGGCCGGTTGAATTATGTCTTTTTACACTATTTTCTTACTGTTTCGATTTTAAATCATTTCAACTAGCTGAGTTGCTCCATTCAAATGGCTGAATCTTCATAATGGCTATTTTTCCAAAAGACACTTCATTTCAATGAACAAAAACAATCTTGATTTAAGAGTTGCCTCCATATCTTTTCATGGCTATCTTTCATGAACGAATACAGCTCTTAAATCTCTATAAATAGCCATGAATTTCATTGTTTTAATCACTAATTTCTCACTCTTGTTTCTAATCTATCTTGCTATTTGAACTCTAAGCATTCAATACTTCCTTCTGATCACTTGTTATTTCAAGGATACTCATTAGTGATTTAATAAATTTTCTATCTTCACCAATTACAAGATATACCACAAAGAAGAAGATTACAGGAAGAGTGTACTCTAAAGACTTATTCGTGTTATTAAAAGAGCATATTCGGTCAAGATAATTCTCTGTATTATTTAAGTCATGTTCGGTTGCTTAGGTGGTTAAAGTCTTATTTTGTTGCTTAGGTGGTTGAAGTCATGTTCAGTTTCTCAAGCGGTGTAAGACATGTTCCTCCGGGTTAAGTGAAGGTTGATAGTTAAATTCCAAAAAGAGTTTGGGGCTGCATGTAGAATGGGAAGTTCAAACCAATGTAAATTCTCTAGTGTCATTTACTTTATTATTTTACTTTTATATTTATATTCCGCACAAGTAAATAGTTTAGTCAATACTCCATAATGCATGATACTTAGTCACTTTCACATTTATGTTTATCTATGTTCGAATCTGTGATTGTTTATTCTGTGTTAATTAAGTATAATATTAAAAGAATCTTAAATAAATTCATTAAAGTTAGAAAAAATATTCACCCCATTAGTGTTCAGTTAAGCCTTAAGGTATGTACTTCCGCCACTAACATTGGTTCCTTTGTTGATTCAGTAAGAACCCATCTCATATGCTGCATATTAAACATTCTAATATGGAGTATGTGTATATTGGTGGGAATAGTCCTTTCACATCATATATTTCAGAGTGTCACAATATGCACCTAATTAATAATAAGATTTATTAAATAAAAATAAAATGAATATAATAAAGGAATTACTCAAAGGAAGATACAATCAATTAAGTGTGGGGCACCTAAAAGATTAATTTGAGCAAAACTAAGTATGATTGTTATTATATGCATAATTCATCGAAAAAGGGTTAAATGAATGAAGGGGATTGTGATTAAGTAGAGGTTAAGGGATTAATGAGATGAAGCAAGAAGGGATTTCATCCCAAGCCCAAATCCTTCTACCCCTAAACACATACTACTTTGTTTATTCTCTTATTTTACGAAACCTAAACTAAGCATAAAAGCTAGCTAGGTTTCCATTACAAAGGTGAAGAGAAGAGGAAACAAATAAATGAAGACTAATATTACATTTATCTAAAGGAAGAAAGGATCTTGAATTAAGCTTTTCACTTAGACGAATAATACTAAAGCTACTATATGTCCAAATCAATTTTGATTCAGATCTTGTGCAATTTTCTTGTATATAATGATAATAAACATGCTTTGATCATGATAGAAATAATTCCATGAGAAGTTGTTGTTAAACAGCTTAGTCAATGACATGAGTTAATCACCTTTAAATGAACTTAAATTTTGATACGATGTTCATAATATTAGATTTGAGATGGATTTTAAGTTTCATAATTTTTGATTCGCTATGAATTTTCCAAGTTGAAAATAGACACTTTTGGCATAATATAATATATTAAAATGTTAAAATTTAACATTTTGCTTTGAAATTTTTATTACATATCAAGGAAAATGTTTATGATTTCCTATGTATTTTTGGAATTTTCCCATCATTTTTCAAATTAGTATGAATTAAATGGAAAGGTAGAAAATATCTTTAGTTAATGAAGTAATTAACAAATTTATTAATCAATGAGAAATTAAAGGAGCGAATAGCGGTTTGTTTTTGAAATTACTGCCATAATTTTAAAGTAATGAATGATTGAATGACATGTGTAAAGCCTAAGTCAAAAGGTGGTTACTTTGTTAAATAATATATTAGTTTTCCACTTAATAACGCAATTTCCACTGTAATTCTAATAGCGTGAATACAATAGTTATAAAAATGACAACTTGTCCACATGGTAACTATAAAAGCTTTTCCATACTATAGTTATTGAAACGATAGCTTGTCCTTAGGATATTGTCCATATGATAGCTTTAGAAATGATGTCTTATCCATATGACAACCATGTAACGATAATTTGACCATACAATGCTATAGAAACATTTCCATTCAATAGCTGTAGAAGTGTATAATCTATTTTGCCATCAAAAACTAGGATTTTTAAAATGATAATCAATATTTTTAGAATTTTAATTCAAGAGAAATGACATGATGAATGGGTTTTGGGTTTGAAGTAAATTCTGTTGATCGGAAGACCTTGGGATCCCGTGTTCAGGGAGGAAGATAGCCTGCAGGGAGGTGGAGTCGTTAAAAATGGTCATGGAATTTTTAAGCTACCGTGGTGATGACAGTTTGACGAACTAGGGTTTGTTTCAGTTCTTGATGAAGGAGGAATATCGGGCTGTCGCGCCATCGTCGATGCATCGGAGGGGGGCAGGTCATGGGGAAGAGGAGCATGGTACGTCAACGAAGCTCTGGGTGAAGTTTCCTGACCTCTGGTGGTTAGAGGAGTTTGGATGAGGCAGTTCTTGGTCAGGGTGATGTGTTCCAGTGGGTTCGACCACATTGATTTTCAATTTTGTTTTTGTTTTGGGGAATTGGTGGTAGGAATCGGTAGAGTTGTCAACGTCGTTTTGTCGACGATGATCGAGTAGGCCGGAGCGCCACCTGTGGGGTGGTGCACGTGCACCAGTGCATAAGTTTGCTTGGAATCAGGAGTTTCCGTAAGATTTGAGAGCTTCGGGAAGAATGTGGGTTTTCTCGTATGCGAACATGGGTTTTGGAAGGAAGAAGCCTGGGTTGTTCGCGTGGTCATCAGTGAGAAGTGTGGATTTGGATCGTGTTTTGACTCGGGAATTTTTATTTGTGGCTCGGGTTAATTTGGGATGGTCTCGGGATGTTTGTGTATGCTTCAATTTTTTTTAACATGAGTAGTAAAGGTATTATCAGAATTAAGAGCTAAGGTAACTTAAAGTAGGAAGTTGAACCAAGTTTTAAAGTAAGGCAACGCAAAATTTCGATCAAAGACTTCAAAGTAAGATTTTTGTTTCTTTTTTTCGAAATAAGGTATTGACTAAATTTGTTACAAGTTCAAAATTCATTTGATTAAGTCAAATATGATTAATCTGATTTGATTTGTAAATATATGGTTAGTTAAGAGTATTGAATTAATTTTAATAGGAACTTAAGTGATTTTGTGCTCCAGCACTTAATAAGTAGAGATTAATTGCCCAAATGATAAATTACTTAATATAAGAGAATAAAGGATTAATTTGTTAGGGGTAATTAATTAATAAATTAATAATTAGAAATTGATAAGTTAATTGAGGTTAATTAACCAATGAAATTAATTAATGGAGTGATTAGGGATTAATTACTCAATGTAATTAATTAAGTTAATGTGGTTAATTTTAATTAAATTATTAAGTTTAATTAATTAGAGAGAATTACTTAATGATGGGTTAAGTATAATTACTTAATGTAATTAATGAAGTGGAATTACTTAGTGAAGTAATGGATAATTGCTGGATGTAACTAATTAAGGGAAATTACTTGATGAATAGTAATTAAAGGAAAATTACTTGGTGGAAGTAATTAAGTGTTAATTACTCAGTATAATTAAAGAATTAATTAATGTAATTAAGGAGTTGGTATAATTAATGAAGTAATTAAGGATAGTTAATCTCTGAGTGGAATTATGTTTTATAAATTAATAACTAGGCTTTATAAATTAATATTTTAAGAATGATTAGTCTATAATTAAGGATTAATCAAATATTAATTAAGGATTGATTAATTGGTAATTTTGGATAATTAAAGGATGATTAATTAATTGATTGTAATTGATTAATATTAAGCAAAGGTAATCTAAGTGATTAAGATTTGTAATTAATTTAATTAGAGATAATTAAATTAACTTATGAAAGTGACCAATCTTTCTTATGAATGATTAAATGATGCTAGATGCCTTAAATTGGTTGATATCTCTGATATAAAATGTTTTGTGATATGATATGTTGGAAGAACAATGATAAGGTGGTTACCTATCAATGATGAATTGCTGTGTAAAAAGCAACATCCTGTATTTAAAGTTGAATTGTATTTAATTTAATAACTTGGGTTAAGAAGACATGGGATCTGAAGAGACCGAAGCGGGTATCAGTAAATACCTGGAACCACTTCGATTTGTAATCTACAAAATTCAAAATTATTGGATATAGGGTATTAAACAGGTTGGAATGGAATGAATTATGTAATATGGATATTTAACTTGAAAACTGTTGTGTGATAAATGTTGACTATGAGAACTCGTAAAAGGATGCGAGTTACCTTGACATTCTCATGTTATGGTTTGGTATTTCATATTATGTGGGTTTACTCATGCTGGTTTCTAGCCTGACCCGGGTGTTACTTTGATGTAATGCTCGGGTCAGACCGAGTATTACAGATTTTCAGGTACGGACGTTCCGAAGCTCAGGAGGCGAGCTGGATGGCAGGAACGTATGGGGTGTTTCCGCTGTGTATATTATAGTTGTCTTGGATATGTTATTTTAAACTGTCCAGTGTTGTGAAATGATTGTAACTCTGATGTATAAAAATATAATTGTACTGATACAGTTCTTCTTTGTAAAACCGTTATTTATGTTATATTATATTTTGATCCGCTGCGAATGTGAGGTTTCTATGACTTGTTTCTGTTTCTTCTTCTTTCTCTTTTATTCTTTTCCTAACTAAATGGAAATTTCGGGATCGAAATTCTCGGGTCGTTACAGATCTCATTTTTTGATTCATTAGATTATGGTTTGAAAATCTATTTAGTTCAACTTTCTTTTAAATTTACAAAAACCTATGCTCTGATATCAACTTCTAACATCCTCCATTTGAAGGCCCAAAACCAGCTGCTATGGATGCTGCCATCATCCATAGTTACTAATTCTCGGCGATCAAATGCGGTAATGTTAGATATTGATATAACAGAAACACATGGATATGAATTTTTTTAAAACATAAAATAAATTTCTCATTCCACTTCAAATCACATTTAAAATTCATTACATAATCCCAATTCGTAAACAACATTCAGAAAATATAATTCTTACAAAATATGCCAAGAGCGACATATGAAGATGCCCTCTTAGTTGAACAAAGTCTAGATATAGGCAATCAAAAAACTATGCCATTACATCCAAAAAAAGCGGAATCAAATAGAAAGAACTCTTACTAACTAGCTTTCCACCTACATGTCTCCAAACGCTTATTCGTCTAAAGAAGTATCTAAAAAGATTAACTCTCAAACTACTCAAAATCAATTGAGCACGTGAGATTTTAAGGGGATAACATAAAATTTGAGTCAAATAAAAAGTCTGGTATGAATAATAACCAACCATCTTGAACCATATAGATATCAAATGAGACCACGTCGCTTAGCTGAACGGGGTTTCCCCTCGCTGGTATCTTAACCTAACTTATAATAACCATATATTGTGCACCTGCATCCATGATGGTTTAGACATAACATAATAAAAGGCAATATTATGATATGCAAACATTCAATATGTTATGGATTAGCCATCCCCATTAACCTGACCAACCATCTAAAATTACAGTTTCTAGAGTCATTATTAACCTATTAGTTTTTATGGGCTAACTAATAACCTGTTAATTCTTATAGAATTCCTATCCAACTTCATAGTTTTCATGGGATCACTATGAACCTATTAGTTCCTACCAACTACTTTCTTTAATCATAGGTTTCATGGGCTTACTATGAACCTATTGGATTCTCTAATAACTTCTCCCATATCTTAGTTTTATGGGATCATTATGAACCTATAGATCTCTTTCAATAACTTGGTCCAAACTAAGTTTTCATAGGATCACTAAGAGCCTATTGGCTTCTATCAATAATAATTTCCTTACATAGTTTTCATGGGCATACTAAGAACTTGTCTAAACCAATAATCCTTTGATTAGTCTTTGGGCATCCTATATTTTGGTCTACCAAACCTCATGGATGCAATTCTACTCACACAGGAGTTTAACTCAATGTATATTCACTACTAGATCAACCTAGATGGTTATTCTGCCCTTATCACCCTGAAATGCAGTTATAGGTTAATTATAATATAAATATGTTTACAGAAGAAGAATATATGATAACTGATCATAACATAATAATATAAACATCTATGGTTTAATTTTCTTATAATCATTTTTCAAATGAAACATGTTTAATACTCATAACCCGCTATCTTTAGCAAAAAAAGATTCTATAAAAACTCCAAAATTAAATGCCATTTCGAAACTCATTCATATTACCATGGATTTATTTTTTAAAAAAATGAGATTGGGTTTTTTATTTGAAAACTAAGGCTTTCGAAACCTTAACCCTTCTCTTTCAAAACCATTAAAAACAAACCATTCGAAAGTACTCAAACCTTCCTTTCAAAACACTTAAAGATATACCTTTTGAAATGCTCGAAACATTCCTTTTGAAAGCATTGAAACCTTTCTTTTGAAACCATTAAAGATATACCTTTTGGAAGAATTAAAGCTTATCTTTCGAAGGTACTTAATTCAAAGAAAATTAATTGAAGCATAGTTTCGAAACCATTTAAAAGTATCTCTTTCGAAATCATTGGGTTTAGCATTAAATATTGTAACGCCCTGGATTTTCGTTCTTCGAAAATTCAACATCGACACTCACTTTATCGACTGCCGAGAAATCGAAGGCCAAAAACCGAGATGTTATGGGTTTTAAAAAGAAAAGAAAAGAAAGAAGAGAGAAAAAGAAAAATAGAGGGAAAAGAAGATAGACAATTTTTAGAAAACAGAGAATTAGAAAAACAGAAGATAGAAAAATTTAAAAATAGAACGGAACAGAAAGGAACAGAAAGAACAAACACAGAATCTCACAATTCGCAGCGGAACAACATATAATAATAAATGAATAATCTTTAAACAAAGAACTATATCAGTTATTACATTACATCACATTTTATTACATCATATCATCACATCAGAGTGTACAACAACAACAACAAACAGTGCAGCGGAAAAAGAAATACTATATAAACTAGTAATACGCCATGCCATCCAGCTTGCCTCCAGCAACTCCAGAATATCCAGAATATCCTGATAAACCTAACTCTTAACTGCCCGTGTGGAAATTGGTGGGCACCCAGAGTTTAGGAAGGAAAACAATAAACTCCAAGTCAGTCATGTGACTGGTGTGAGAACTCAAAACAGTTTATTTATCTTTAAAATCAAAATAGAGGAATATTTTTAATTCAATTCGCAATGCTTTTAAAAATGAGACTACCATAAGGCCTCCCGCACACACACACATGCAAACGCAGAATCGGAGGAGATTTCTCCTTATGATAGTCAAAGATGCTTGATACGCATTTAAAATAATATTTGATATTATTACTAGTGCATAATGTAGTAAAACAATTTCGAAAGTAGAATATAAATCTTAGCCAACATACGACCATTATCGTATGCCTACTATAGCTAACTATGTTCAATAGCAGGTTACCGCCACATTCCATAGCAGGTTATACAACTAAAACCGTACAAGTCTCGTATTGTTTCTTTGGATTTCCAACGAATGATCAGGCCAAGGAACTTCCCATTGCCACATGAGAATGCCTCTGGATGGACATCCCCGAGAACCAAACCGGATCTCTACCAACACAAGGCCGGGTTACTCCTAACTGAGCAACAACTGACCGAATATGCCATCCCCCGGTCCTTTGGGACCTTTTCAACCGAGCGCTCGATATCCAACATCACACCATAATAAATAGAGTGTTCTCAACATGAGTAAGTATCTGGGCTCCATACCATGATACCACCCCTTTCCAGAAGGAAATGCACATACCCTAAGGGGAGCTACAGCAACCCCTAATAACCTTGCCGCATCTTTCCTGTTTTGACCATTTCCGGGATGTGAGGCTCGACGAAGTCACGTCCACAAAAACACACTTTGTACAAAAAGCCGTGCTTTGGGTCAACAAATGATCAACACAATGATCACTAAGATAGACGATCAAATAAATGATCCTATCACAATAATCAACACAATGATCATTTCAGCAACACTCAGCATGTCACATTACCAAAATGGGATATATCGCTGATAACTTCAACTATATAACCTTTGAGCTCGTACGTCTCAAAGAAGGGTGTTAAGCAAAGAATAAATTCTCCGCCACCAACAGAAATATATTTGAAAGAAATCGGCTTTATATCTCAACTTGTAATGTCAGGCATACAATCCATACAAGTCTGTTCCGGGCTCGAACAGAACCGAAGGCACTTACAAAGAAGTCCTTGCAATCCGGATATTCACAATCCTGATCGGATTCACCATCACATATGGAGAACTCAATACCGGAGCAACTCGGTGCAGAGTCAATCGATAGTTCATCCTATCGCTCTCGCAAATATCCGGTCTTCAACACCGATCTTCAAATGCGATTCACAACGACGTATCACATATTCGGAGTGGGTTATACGACCCCATGGTCCTTTCCCGGTTAACCCGAATAGTGAGCGCTTATTCAAAAATAAGTGTGCATTCAAATTCAATCAATTCACATCAAATACCCATTCAAAGGGAAATATTGATAGTCGGTTATTGAACTATCAATTGATATGCACACATCACCAGATTCCAAATAATTTTCCAAATTATTTATTTTCCAAAATATCTTTACAAGATATATAATTTCAACATTTCAAAAATAAATCAATATTTATTTTTAACAAGTTTCACTTTCACATATAAATTCCTTAGTGAATTTATATTCCAAAATATTCATGCATATACGATTTCAATAATTCATTTCAATTTATCTTCAGAAAAAGATAAATTCTAATTATTCACTTCATATTGGAAAACATTTCCATACTTATTTATTCATAAGTAATTCACAAATTCCTTTTATTTTCAACACTGGAAAATATTCAATATACTTAAATCGAATTAAGTATATAATTCATTCTTTAAGGTAATCATTCCCTTAAACATTTTTATTTGGGCCAAAACGAATGTTGCGTAAAACATCGTTACGACAACCCAAAATCACTAGTATAGGGATTCGAAATTAAATAGATATATAAATCCCAATACTATTCTAAACATTTCCTTTCGGAAATTATTTACTATAACAACAGTGTTATAGTCCACCATTTCCTTTTATTTCTCGAAAACGTCTATTTCAACAATAAATGTTGAAATCTATGGTTTCGAATCTCAACACATTTTAAACCATCGTTAGATCGTTTTAATTCTATTTAAAACATCATATCTAAAACAATTTCTTTAACGTATTATTCACTATTCAAAAACGTGAATATACTACCTTAACAAATTTCATCATTTCTATTCATTTTATTTCAAAGGATTATTCAAAGTCTAAAACGTGAATAAAATCTCCATTTATAAGTTATAACAATTTTTTTTTCTTATTAAAATAAGTCTTTTTACAAATTTATAAAACAACGTTTATAAATTCTATTTCTATTTATTCTATAAAAACTTCCTTTTTTATACATCTCCTTTATTAACTTATTCGATTTATAACTCGGTTATAAACTACAGGTTCATATTATAAGTTAAACACTTATAATCTATTCGTTTGCAAAACCATTCCATTGAACTTCATAATTATAAATCTTATAACTTATAAGATTCAATTATTTATCCAAATCTTATTACTTTAATAACTTTACAAATTTTATAAACCTACTGTTTATAAAATCCCATTTATAACTTTACAGTTTAAAATTTCATAAATTTCATTCATTTAGGAAATTCATTTTCACTACATTCAAACACTTATAAAAACTCGTTTTATAACGTCCATATTTCAATTTATAAATATCCATTTATAAATCTCTTAATATAAATTAATTTATATTATTCTTTTAAACGTCATTAAATTCCTTTAAAATTTCACCGTTCTCTTGATTTATAAAATAATCAAATTTTATAAATCTTATATTCAAACTTCTAATAATAAACTCAAGAATCCAGTTTAAACTATTTTATAAAATCATTGGTTCATATTTCTCAAAAATCGACTTTTAATCGTATTTCTAAAAATCAGCTTTTTAACTATATTTCACAAAAACCATAATTTTTATAACTTTAAAAATTATAACGTTTATTTATTTATAATGGATCAATTCCAAAAATAAAGTATATTTTCAAAATCACTTTTAAAATCATTTTAAAATCCCAAAATCTGGGTCCAATGATGCTACACACCAAATAGTCAATCACGACTAACAACGATATCATATATCGATATGATAATCCATCAAATATCAAAATATCTGAAATAAAATAAATACTGTTGAGGAATCCAGTTGGATCCCTCCAACCTGTTTCCTGCATCCAAAAACATTAGCACAATACCAATTTCGCTCCAGTACGAAATTATCGCGGTATATGTTCTTAATAAATATTATCCGCTTAATAACGGCGTAATAGGGTCTCATCCGCTAAACAAAAAATGCGGGAAATCAACAACTGCAATATATACATATGCCAATATATATATATTGATATTATATATAATACCAATTTCACTGTTTATGAAATATTCGCGGTATATGTTTATATTAAATAACATCCGCTTACTAACGGCGAATAATGTCTATTTTAACAATCAATAATTTACAGTCATCATTCAAACATGCATTCAAATATTTTAAATCTAACTATTTAAAATAAAATCGAAATCTATTCGATTGAGTGAGAAATTCTCACCTTGGTTTTAATTTCCGTTTAAGCTTTTATTTCGAATAAAATTAAACGCGTGTTTAATTTTACCCGAAATTCTCACTAACTCCAAACGACTCCAAACCAACTCCATCGCGTAGTGCTCGTCCATACGATTCCAACGCAACTGAGTTTGCATTTTTTCGACCTCGTATGAAAAAGTTATGCATTTTATAAGATCGTACACGATTTAAATAACTTAATTTACAACTAACTTTATAATTTATAACCTATATCCATCTATAGCCATAGGATCCTTGCACCCCCACATCAGGCCGTCCACCCTTTTCTTCCTTCCATCTTCAAACGCACGCACATGTACAGGAAGGAGCACGCACAACATAACCCACCAACCAAGAACTAGGGTTCCAATTTTCGATCTCATTTCTCGACGAAACTCGATCAAACCACTTGCAAATCGAAGCCCTACGCGAGAGCTACTCCCACCACCAACCACCTGAAGCTCGGCCCTAGGATTGGCCTTGAAAAGCGTGCGAAAATCTGCAGGTTTCGGCCCCTTTTTCTCCTTCTACGCGACTCCAAACACGATCTCCACCGTTGAATCTCTAGCTCGTGTTGTGCTCTTCATCTTTGTAGTTGAGCACTTCGCGTGAATGTCGACGGATTGGAAGATCTAGAGGGATAAAGTTGGAGCATTTCTGGCCATTCAGGGGGGGGGGGGTGGCGGCTGGAGTTATTAGATTAGGGTTTTGTGATAATTTTTATCAAATTTATGAAGGCTCATGTCTATTTATAAGGAACGAGCGACACTCTTCATCCCGGAAATTCCGAACTCCGATTTAGACGCCGTAACCAGCGTACCTAGGGTTTATCCCGCGTTCCGGACACAATGGAACAGGTTTCGGAAGCTAATTCGGAAGTATGTGCGAGTTATGGCTGAAAACGCTCAATTTGAATTAAACCGATTTAAGCGATTTTCTAGGCGTTTTAATTTGCACCGGACAAACGGTAAATCCAAATGACTTGAAATTTGAAACCTTACAATAATATCACATTACGGATCCGATGAAACTAGTTTCGTCGAAATCCGAGACTTTTTGAAAAATGGCTATTTTGACTCGCCAAATTTAAATTAAAAATAATTCGATGCGTTTCGAGCTGCCACGATCAAACGATAACTCCGATTGACACGAAAATTGAAATCCAGTAATAACTAACTATTACGGATCCAATGAAACTGGTTTCGTTCAATTCTGAGACTGTCTAAAAATTGACTATTTTACAGTCGATTATTAAATATTAAAATATTCAATTTTCACAAATTAACTTTTAATTCGATTTTAAAAGTTCTAAAATATTTCTATAACTCCAGTATGATTAAATAAAATTTTACAAATCATTTTCTATCATATTTAACTCTATTTTCAATTATTTCCATAATTTAACATTTTAAATTATCGATTTAATTATCCAATTAAATCCAATAATTCAAATAAAAATTTATTTGACTTATAAATTCACTTATAAATATTTAAAATTAATTAAATATTCAAATTTTAATTTATAAAAATTCTGGGTCGTTACAAATATAACTTCTGGGTCAAAGAAAACAGTAGCGAAAGTAACCCATTGATCTTCAAATAAAAGAATTGGGGAAAAGGACAGCTTCAAAACTAAACTTTCGAAACCATTACTAAAGAAGGTTACAAGAACTCTTTCAAAAGCATTGGGAAGGTGGCTTCAATATTAACAAAATGAATACCTTCCTTTCAAACTCATTGTTATAAGGCTATAAATGCAGCTTTTAACCAATTCGAAAGGTAGGCGGTAGCTAGGTATCGCATAGGTTAAAAATGCGACAAATCATTCGAAAGCTTCTTTTCAAAACAAAGCAAGCAACAACTCTTTTGAAAGCTCCCTTCTAAACACAAAGGTAAGAGGCTCTTTGAACAATGGTAAGTTGATTGATTCGAAAGCTTGAACCCCTTCGAAAGCATCTTTTAAAAACGAAGGCACGTAATGTATTCGAAAACTTATAAGAATGACTTCAACCCCTTCAAAAGTATCTTTTAAACAAAAAGTCAAGTAAAGTATCGTAAACTTATAAGAATGACTTCAACCTCTTCGAAAGCATCTTTTAAAAACAAAGGCAAGTAATGTATTCGAAAGCTTATAAGATGACTTCAACCCCTTTGAAAACATCTTTTAAAAACAAAGGCAAGTAATCTATTTGAAACCATATAAGAATGATTTCAACCCCTTTGATAGAAACTTCTAAAAACGAAGGCAAGTAATGTATTCAAAAGCTTGTAAGAATGATTTCAACCCCTTCAAAAGCATGCCTTCGGCACAGTCCCTTCCTCCTTTCTCCAATCCACTATGTATTAATGGCTTGATACTATGTGTATTGGTTTCATATGGGTACATTAGCAGAAGTATGGTGATGAAAGCTAGCATAGGGATGTGGTGAAGTTATAAACTAACACAAAAGTGGTTTTATTGCCTTTTAAAGAAATTCCATTTTACCAAACTTACCCAATTTGTCAAAATATAATTGGTTGCCAATTCTTTATCAAAATCCTTTTCCAGAAAGGCTGTCGAATTCAGTAATTTATAATTGAAATTATTTTAACAAATAAGCCATTCCCTTCAATAATAATTTAAACATTTAAGTCCTTCAACTTTAATAATTTAATAACCATATTAAAACATTTAGTAAAAATCACCATAATTCACCTTTAATATGTTTCCCAACATATGTAAATTTCATACTTGAAATCATTATATAACTGCCTTATATCATTTAAACCCAAATTTCTATTTCTGCTATCCAAAATACACAATAAGTTATCATAGCTTGGAATATTATAAAATTTTTAACCCATCTCCAAAATAATGTTTTACATAACATATTTAACCATCATGTCATTCAAAATCAGTTTATAAGATTTTAACCTTAAAATTAGTATATATAATTACACAAAATCCTTGTTTAAATGAAAACATGGCATATAATCAAGGCATATCATCATGCATCCATCTAAACGGTTTTAAACAAGAAATTAAAATGTTTAAATAGACATATATGAGATGGTTTAGATTATCATTCACCTTGTTTTGATAAGGAACTTGAGATTTGTTCTTGCTTTATTCTTCCTAGCTTGAATCTTAGCTTCTAATTTATTTTAAGCTCTTCTTCCCCTAGGGTAAAGGCCGACCTTGCTTCTTCTTTGTTTATATTTTTATTTTATGGAAAACGTGAATGAGAATGAGGTAAGTGTTTAGGGGTTTTGGAGTTATGGTATACGGATATTCCCATATTACCTTTGCCTTATTCTCTTAGGTATTTAGCTTATATACCATTTTATAAATCGATTTATTTAAGGCATGAACCTTATTAGTTTTCAAATATCAATCCCTTTACCACTTTGGTCTCTACATTATTCTATTTTTTTTATCTAATTAAATCTCCTGAATAATACTATTTAAAAATTAGAGGTGTTCACATACCTTTCGAAAGCATTGGGTTCAAGTACAAGTTTATGGAAACAAAACTTTGAAACCATTCAAAACTATTCTTTTCTAAATCATTGGGTTTAATATCTAATATAACCGTTGGGTAAAAGAGAACAAAAGCGAAAGTACCCCTTTCGAAAGCATTGATCTCAAATAAAACGATTGGAGAAGAGGATAACTTCGAAACATCCTTTCAAAACCACTGCCTTCGAACTCTTATTAAAAGCGGAAAAAGACCCTTTTGAAAGCATTAAGAAGGAGGCTTTATTTCCTTCGAACACATTGTTATAAGGTTATATAAAAGTGGCCTTTAACTAATTTGAAAGGTATGAATGTGACGGCTAAGATGTCGAATAGGTTCAAAAGCACCAACTCCTTCGAAAGCTTCTTTAAAAACAACAGATTCGAAAGCTTATAAAAATAGCTTAAACCCCTTTGAAAGCATGCCTTCGACAGTCCCTTCCACCTTTCTTCAATACACTACATATCAAATGCTTAATCATGTACATTGGTTTCAAATGAGTCAGAAAGGTCTACTGGGCATAGTGATGGAAGCAAGCAATTGAAGTGGCGAAGTTGTAATTCGAAACAACACCGATTTTATGCCTTTAAAAGTGATTTCTTTTCACCTAACTTGCCTAAATTTTCAAAACATGATTGATTGCAAATCCTTTATTGAAATTCCTTTCTTAAAAGGCTGCTGTATTCAATAATTAATAATTGAAATCATTTTAACAAATAAGCCCTTCCTTTTAACAAAACATTTAAAACATTTAAGTCCTCTAACTTAAATAATTTAATAACCATAGTAAAATACTTGGAAAAATCCCCAAAAATCATTGTAATTAAACTTAAATATGCTTTCTAACATATATAAATTTCAGACCCAAATTTTTTTAATCGCTTTAAATAATTTAAACCCAACATAAACTATTTTCTATCATAGAAAATTCATAACAAATCTACAGGCACTTATAAAATTATGAAACTTTAAATCCACTTCTAACATATTTTCTTGACCATATATAAAAACGCAACTCATTTGGATGTCATTTAATAGGTTTTCTAATCTAAACATATCATAAAATCTATATGAAACCATATAAATCATCAACTAAAGCATATAATCATTAAATCCTTATAATAGGCATACACTTACAAAAGAAACCAAGTTTACCTTTATACCGAAATCATTTATCAAAAATAGAGATGTAAACTAATTATTCACCTTGGCTTTGTGCTAAGAAGGTTGAGATTATCCTTTGGATTGATTTGCTAAAGCTTTCTACTTGAATCCTAGCTTTTCTTCTCCTCGAACCCTCTTAATGGTGGCTGGCCGAGTTCCTCTAGAGTTTTAGCTTTGTTTGTGTACGTTAAAATGAATGAGGCATGTAGAATAGAAGGCTTTAGGGTATAAGAACAAAGGCTATTCCCCTTTTACCCTTACAATATTCCTCCTACTAACTTATTTTTAATTCTCTTTAACTAATACATTCATTAAGGCATGACTCCCTCTTAATTAAAAAATCTCCATCCCTAACTATCTACATTATTTCATTTAATTTATTCAGTTAAACATTCTAAGTAATGTTAGTCAAAATTAAGGTCATTACATACTCCCCACCTTAAAGAATTTCACCCTCGAAATTATGATAAGGACCCAAAATAGTCAAACATAAAGGTAGAAGGGAGCGCTTGGCATACATCCCTGGTAAGGTTTGAAAATACACAAAACTTCCCTTCATTTTTTTAATATGTTTTCGGTCCCCGTTTTCAAATTCATGCGCACACGATGACCCAAATACCCTTTACGTTTTTAACATTTCAAACGCGTATAAATTTCTATAGGAACATCGGATCAGCATACCGTTTTCACCAAAAAATCCAAAATTTTATGATCTTTAAAATGAGATCTATTGTTGATACCAAAAAAAAAAAATCATATTTGCAGCAAATGTGCAAGTATTTCATATATTTGCAGACAATTCTGCAAATTTTGAACATCTTCAATTATTCTCAAATATGCAACTATTGCATATAATTGTAGACATGTATGCAATTATATGGTATAATTGTAGACATGTCTACAATTATTGCATATAGTTGCAGAAATGTCTACAACTATTGCATACGATTGCAGACATTTCTGCAATTATATAGTATATTGTCCTGCCGTTGTTTTTACATATGCACAATGCCACTCATCAGAATGATAATAAAATTTGTAATTTAATGGTGAAAACGGTTTTTTAATCCATCGTTTCTATAAAAATTATTGTGTTTTAAAGAATGATAATTAATGGGGTGCAAATTTAATTATGGATGTGATAATAACATCCACATATGAAGAATCAATATTGCTGCATTGGAGGAGAGTGATATTGTAGGAAAGAAAATTTTAGTATCTGAAAATACGGAGGTAATTTATGTCTTTTTTATGAGGAGAATGTTTTGAAGTTTGATTTCAGGGATGTGTCCCTTATTTTCACAAGGCAAAACATACCATGAAACAAGTCAGGATTAGTATCTCTAATTCTACTCTCGGTTTTCCAAGTACAGTGTCTTTCGTCTTCACTCCTTTGGACTTTGACTAGTCTAACCTTCTTGTTCCTTAGTCTCTTCTCATCTTTTGTAAATATACGAACTAGTTTTCCAACTATAGTCATATTTGGTTCCACCGCTTGATCTTCTAACATAGATGGTGTAATAGTAGTTTCTGGATCTCAAATACACTTCCTTAGATGAGAAATATGGAAGATATTGTGGACTCCTGTCAAACTATTCGGTAACTCTATCCTATACGTGAGTTTCCTAATCCTTTCAATAATAGAAAGTGGTCCAACGAATCCCAGTGCCAATTTTCATTATTTTCCAAACCTAATCACTTCTTCTCTTCAGTGATACCTTGACGAAAACATGATCTCCAACTGAGAATTCTAGGTCTCGTCTCTTATCGGCACAACTCTTCTGTCTAGACAGAGCCTCCTTCATTCTAGCCTAAATTAACTCAATCTTCTCTATACCTTCTCTACCAATTCCAGACCAAGAACTAACCTATCCCCGGTATCTAACCGACACACGAGAGATTTGCGTGGTCTTCCATACAAAGATTCAAACAGTGCCATCCCAATACTAGTCTGTTGACTGTTGTTATATGAAAACTCGACTAAGTGTAGACGGTCTTCCCATGATCCTTCGAAATCTAGCATGCAATCTCTTAACAAATCATCTAAGATTTTATTAACTCTCTCTGTCTACCCATCTGTCTATGGATGGTAAGTAGTATTCACCTTGAGCTTGGTAACTAAAGTCTCATGTAGACTCTTCCAGAACTTACTAATAAATAAGGAATCTCTATTGCTTACTATACTACTAGGAATTCCATGCAATCTAACTATATTCTTCATGAATACCTTAGCTAAATCTAATGCTATCCTGGTTGACTCAACGGGTATAAAGTGTGCACTCTTAGTCAAACCGTCCATTATAACCCAACTCTTATTTCCTTTGATCGACCTTGGCAACCCATTTATGAAATCCATTGAGATAGAATCCCATTTCCAGACTGGAACAGCCAAAGGCTGAAGTAACCCACTCGGTTTTTGATTTTATGCTTTTACCTGTTGACGTTTCAAACACCGCCTCACCCATAAGCCTACATCTCTTTTCATACCTTTCCAGTAGAAATTCCTCTTCATATCCTGATACACCTCGGTCCCTCCAGGATGAATTGTAAATTTTGATTGATGACATTTCTAAGGACCTCCTTCCTTAGGTTTTCTACATTCGGGACACACAATCATCCCTTCTTTCTCAACTACCCTCTTTGGTCAAGACTAAAATCCTTCAGATCATCGGTCTCGCTTCCGGGCTCTAGCTTTCTAATCCTTTTAGTTAACACTGTGTAACGACCCGGAATTTTAGGCAATATGAATTTAATAATCTGAGTTAATAATTAAATTGATTTGATAACTTTATTTACAATTTTAATTTAAAATTGGTAAATTTAATCTTTTAAAGGTTAATGAATTTTTAATCTGGCAACATTGATAAGATTTGTTTTTCAAAGCTAATAAAATGTTATTCTGTTTATAATATATATATGATATATATTGTGAATAGAACTATCTTTTGTTTTAAATAAAGAATGAATTTTCAAATTGTAATATATATGTATGTATATGTTATAATTTGATATTTTTTGAAATTTAATTTAATTATAATTTATTTATGTATGAATACTGTAATTTAAAGCTTTGTTTTAATTTATATTTTCAAAAGTTAATTTAGATTAATTAAATTGTTTGCAAAATAAAAGATAATTATTTGTTTTTTAATAGTTTAATCAAAGTTTTATTTTTGTTTTCTTTTAAAGTTCTTGAATTTAAAATGGTTATAAATGTATAAAAATAAATATTTTAGATTCTAAATACAGTATAAGGAATTTATTTTATAATTAGTTTTAACATATTTCTTCTAAAAAGGTAAACTAATATTTATTAATTAAGTAGCTTAAAAGGTAAGTTATATTATCATTTAAATTAAAAAAATTAATTAAAAATGCTAAAACATGTGTAAACATGTTAATCCTCTCATAAACACATGTAAAGTAATTAAATGAATTAAATGACTTTATTTAAGAAAATTGGACACTTGTAAAACAAAGATAAAACATTTTAACACTTGTGACTTTTTAAAATATGTTTGAGACACTTGTTTAATTTATCAACATGTGGCTAACATATTCATTCTAATTTTTAATAAATGTTGTAAGAAGAAATTTGTTTCCTCTTTCAATTAATGGCAAATTAATGAACTACTTCAAATCTGAAAAATTTAAACACAAATTCAAATCTTCTGCAAAGAAAAATAAAGTCTGTAATTTTCAAATCTGCAAAATGAAGTTCTTCTCAACCGGCAACAACAATTCAATCTGTAACCTACAACTGCAATTCAAATGATGTTCTACAGCAAGATCAAGATCTGTTCAACATTTTTAATCATCAAATTAAAAGGCATGCAAGGATTCACCTTTCAACAGCAAAGTAAAATTCATTTCTGCAAGCTATTCAAATCCTGGAAGTAATCAAAATCTGCTCTGCATTTTACAGGTGAGTAAAATTCTTTTAAAAACAGTTTTTATCAAATCTGTGATTGAATGTTATTGCATGTGTTGAATCATGATATGATGATGGATATATGTTTACAGGAAATATTTTTATGTATATAGATTAAAGGTTTAAAGTGGCTGTTGTAAAGAGTCCGTTTTCATCTCTATTATTTACAGAAATGTTTTTTTTAGAAAAAAAATTCAAAATCTTTCAATCTAAACAAAACTAGATCTTGCATATGAATGAAAATGGTTACTTAATGTCTAATTGAAATTTTAAATATAGTTCGTGTAATTTTTAGTTTGCAAATAATTTTAAAAAAAAATAACAGTAAAAATACTGTTATACATGAAAATCAAAAATCTTAATTTTTGATTTGGATTACATGAATGAATTAATGAGTAAAAATCATGATTTTTAATACATGTTTCATGATTTTTAGTTTAATGAATCATGAGAATTTGGGGTTTGAACATTTGGGTTGTTTTGGTGAGTTGCCGAAGAACAACATGATGATTGCAGCTGTAATTTTGGTCGAAGCTTGTTTATGAATCAAGGATTATGGGAAAAATATTCAAGAATTTTTCCAATGTTTGATTTGTTCGAATTCGAACAAATTAGGGTTTTATTTTGAGTTGTGCTCGGCTTGAATGTCTAGACTAATTTCGACCTGAAGAATGAATCGAGTTTGATTGCGTGTTGATGGAAGGTGGCACGGTGACGCTGCGGTGCTTGGCAGAGGTTACTGGAGCTTCTGGTGGTGGTGCGTTCATCTGAGGTGTTGGCTTTTGAGTTCGTGTGTTCTGCAATATTTCGTGATGGGGTCGAATTTTGATTTGGCGATGATTATGGGGTTTCGGTTGGTCATGGGGAACGACGTGGTCGCCGTCGACTTGGTAACGGCTGGAGGAAGGTTCGTCGTTGGTTGGAGTGTTTTGCAGAGTGCACGCGTTTTTGCCGTGTGCACTGGAAGTTTGAGCTTGAGGAAGAAAAGTTTTACTCGGGTATGCTCACGCGTTTTATCGCGTATGTCTCGAAGAGGTGGTGTTGGGTTTGTCCTCGGGAAAGGCTCGTGTTTTAGCCGTGATTGTCTCGAGTCTGGCTTGGTTTGGTCCTGTATATTGATAAGTACAGAATTAACTTGTTTGTGAAATGATAAAATGCAGATAAACTTGTAGTTGAAATAATTTAGGATCAAGTTTAAAGTTATAAACAAGTTTTATAAAAAAACAAAATTTCAAAGTTGAAAGTTGTTGTTTTGAAAAAATTATAAATCAAACTTTTAAAAGTATTAATTGAATTTATTTTAAATTTAAATTATTAAGAAGTTTGTTTGAAAGTAATTTCCAAAGTAAATTTTGAATTTCAATTTAAATTAATGTTTGAATTTTAAGGTGTTAAATCAAAGTTTAAAGTAAACTTTTAGGCAATGATTTAAAATAAGTTTCATTTATTTTGAAAATAAATAAGTTTAAAATTAGATAAGTTAAAATGTTTTAAATTTTAAATTGATTTCTAAATGCCTTATTTCAAATAAGGTTATTATCATGATTTTGAAAACTAATTGAATAATTTGTTTTAAGTTGTTAAAATTTGATTTATTCAAATAATTTAATTATGAAGATAAATAGGGTTAATTTATCTTTGTTATTAACTTGAGAATACTTGATTGGATATGATTTGCAATTAAGTAAAGAATTAATTAAGATAAATGTTTTCTTAATTAATTAAGGATTTTGAAATATAAGATGTTAATTAATTAATTGTTTAATTAATTTTAAATAATTAGTTAATTGTTTATTTAATTTTAAATAATCACTTAATTATGAATTAATTAAGTGTAATTACTTAATGAAGTAATTATTGGATAATTATTGAATGTAATTAAGAATGGTAATTACTTATGGAAATAATTAGAGGAAAATTACTCATGGGAGTAATTTAATGGAAGTGATTATTGGTTAAACACTTAATGATATTAACTAAGGGATTGATTAATATAATTATTTGTAGTTAATTAATTATGGAGTAATTAATTAATTAATGAATTAAGGATTATTTAATAATGAAATTAATTATTGTTAAGTAATTAACTAAGAGAGTAATCAAGATTTATTAATGATGTAATTAGAGATAATTACTTATGTAAGTAATTAAGAGTTAATTTCTTAATTATTTTAGTTAATTAATTAATGAGATTAATTAATTAATGAAATGTGTTTAATTTAAAATTAATTACTAAGGGTAATTAATTTAAAGATGTAATTAATTAATAAAGTAATTAATTAAGGATTATTTATTATTTAAATTGATTAATAATTACTTAAAGTAGTAATTAAAGATTAATTAATTAGATTAATTAATCAAAGGGTTAATATAATTAATTAAGAAGTTAATTAATTAATATAAGTAATTACAAGTTGTTAATTACTATTTATTATTTATTAAGATTGATTAATAAGATGATTAATTACAAGTTAATTATTAATTAATAAGGATCATTAGTTAATATAATTGATGAATTAATCAAGGTTTATTAATAAATGTGATTAATTAAAGTGTGATTAATTAATTGTAATTAATTGAGATTTAATATAATTAATTATAATTGATCAATAAATGAAGTAAATGAAGGATCATTAATTATTGTAATTAATAATAGTAATTAAAGGTTAATTACTGTATATGGCTAAGGATAATTACTTGAATGTAATTAAAAGATAATTAATCAAGGAAGATTAATTAAAGAAGATCATTAAGAGATGATTAATTTATTTATTTGGAATAAATAAATGAAGAGGGATTTAGGTAATCCGATTGATTATGAGTTAATCAATTCTGCTTTGGATGATTGATAATATTGGTTGATTTATTGATATTGGATGATCAATATTGGGTGATTAATATTGGGTGATCGATATTGGGTGATCGATATTGGTTGATACTGGATGATTTGGGGATATCTCTGTTATGTGATATGCTGCTTTGTGAGATAATTGTTTGGCATGAATTATCTTTTGTGATAATGTGATTCATCTATCTGTTTATATCATCCTGTATATAAGTTTAATTGTTTAAACCCTTAAGAACAACTTGGACACTAAAATGGCGTTTGGTTTCGATGAGACCGGGATCGGGTTTCCATTTTTGAGGTCCGAAAACCACATCGATTCCAATTAAACGTTAGGTCGTGAATCCAAGTGGAGCAAGTGATGACTCGAGGTCTAAGAACTATACGTCAGTATAAGTCTGTGGGTGATTCCGTAATGAGTTTGACGGAATAGTACTTATAGGTTCGAGATGGTGATTTAGAGTGCAAGGGCTATGGTCGTTGACTCTGAGGGTGATTCCAAAATGAGTGCAATGAGATAGTGCCTTCGGTTTCGTTCGTACCCGGAACGAACTTGTATGGATTGAATGCTTTCAGAACATTGTCAGATGGGCGATGAGCATTCTAAGATAGATGTGTTCTACAAAGGTAATGCAGCCTCAAGCCTCATCAACCCGGGAATGGCTAAAACAGAGGAGGTGCAATAAGGCTAGGTGGGTAGCGCCCATTTCAGGGTTATCTGTTCGGATTTTCCAACGTAAGTTTTTAAGGTAGATGGAGTAGTGGTGTGTGCGTGTGTGTAACACGACTACCACTGATGGAAGAGGTCCATAATGTTTGAGGTTGGAGGTATTTGTCGAGACTGTAAACCTGTTACCGTCTCGAGTGAGATTTGTAGCTTGGGTAAGGATTTCTCTGATATCCGAAGGAAATTTTTTTTTTAAAGATTCGGAGTTTATCTTTGAAGTGTGAGTTTGGATCCGTCGGAAGTATAGAAGTAAGTAATGGTATTTTGATAACTACGTCATGAGATGCAGTATCCTTGGATATTTTAAGAAGATGTTTTCTCTTGAAGCAGTTTTGGACGTGGTTGAGGAGCAGTTTATACCTGCCGTAGGGAAGATTCATCTGTGTAGAAGTTATCTGAATCTTTAGCTTGGAGATTGGCTATTTTGGAATATGAGACTAAGGTCTATGAGTTGCTTCACTTCGGCATGGTCTCATTTGTCATTTCTTTAGAAGAGAGAGATGTTGATGCTTGGTTTGGAGCCCGAGTTTCTTTTGGGATGTCTGCCATGTCTAAGGTCCATTGTGTGGTTTGTCGATAGTTTTGGTTTTCGATGAGCCTTTGGATTAGAAGTCTTTGGTTAGCTGTGGTAGCAGTTCAACTCGAAGTGTTCGGTGTGCTGACGAGAAGGTCTTTTAGCTTTGCAGTATCATCAAGGTAGAGTTTGGAAGAAGCAAGGTGGCTCGTTTCTCCGATGATTCAGAAACCTTTGTGGATCTTCTTCAGCAGTCCGGGCAGTTGGTGAAAGTTTTCTTGAAGGGTTAACCTTGTTTGGAAAGGCTTAAAGCTGTTCTAATTGGTAAAGAGAAGACAGTTTCTTTGGAAGCCGAACTAGGTAGGATCGCAAAAGTGACTTGCGATTAATTTGGAATTTTTTTCTTCTTCTTGGGCAATCTTCTGTTGAGACCGAGGAATTCTCATGTGGAAGTAGGAGCTACTGATATAATTAGAAGTTTGTCTGCATATGAAGTAGAGTTCCATATTGTTTTGGTTCCACAAGCGATATTGGTAGTTAGCCTAGCAGTAGAGTTGGTGTAGCAGCTCAGAATTTTTTTGGAAATTGGTTTGGTTAGATCTAGTTTTTGAGTTGGATTTCTACTGTAAGGTTGTGTTACCGAGTCAAATGGGTCACAAAGATTATATGGGTTTGATGAACAAAGTTCCTGGATATATTGGGTAAGTTTGTACTTGTGTTCATCAGCAGTATTCTCAGCTATTCCAGAATCAGAGTTGTGCAGCGGAAGCGAGGTAGCAGCTGTACGAGGAAGGAAGCAAGTTCAGATTGCTATTGCCTGGGAAGTAGAGCTTGTGTTCTGTATTTTGACAGATCTTGGAAGACTTTCCTATTGAACTGGATCCATAAACCGGTTTGTTTTGGTCTAGATGTTTCTGGAAGTATCAGCATAGGTTGAGCTGATCAGGAAGAAGTTTAGCAGCCCAGGATTATCTGTTGAGCTATGCTGATATGAGATAAGGAGTTTGGAATTCGAAGTTGGAGACTTCATTGTTGTCAAGATTTCTCTGGTTAAGAGAACAGTAATTGGATGGTTAGCTCTGGGGCATTTGAGCTTTCTTATCTATGTTCTGATAGGATAAGATTGAATTGCCAGTTTGGATAACTAGAATTCATTGTGTTTCACGTATCTCTGAGGGAATACGTGTATGATTTAATGTTGGTTGTTGAATCTGCAGTTCAGTTGGATTTGGAAGTTGAGCTGGACTTGAGTATATTCTGATGCTCTGTTCAGATTGATGGATCTAGAGATGAGAGGATCTCTGGATTTTGGCAGTGTAGTTTGTTTAGCTTCTGTAGAGCGAGTCTTCCGATGATTTTTACTTGGGAAACTCGAGATAGTATTAGAGATTCATTCTGATTTGTGTCAGGATAATTAGTTAGGTCTGTTTGATTGATTGATTGCTATGGTTGTTAGGCAATATGAATTTTCGGGGACGAAATTCTTTTAAGGGGGGAGGATTGTAACGACCCGGAATTTTAGGCAATATGAATTTAATAATCTGAGTTAATAATTAAATTGATTTAATAACTTTCTTTATAATTTTAATTTAAAATTGGTAAATTTAATCTTTTAAAGGTTAATGAATTTTTAATCCGGCAATATTGATAAGATTTGTTTTTCAAAGCTAATAAAATGTTATTCTGTTTATAATATATATATGATATATATTGTGAATAGAAATATCCTTTGTTTTAAATAAAGAATGAATTTTCAAATTGTAATAATATGTATGTATATGTTATAATTTAATATTGTTTGAAATTTAATTTAATCTGTTGATAATTTATTTATGTATGAATACGGTAATTTAAAGCTTTGTTTTAATTTATATTTTCAAAAGTTAATTTAGATTAATTAAATTATTTTCAAAATAAGACATAATTATTTGTTTTTAAATATAATAGTTTAATCAAAGTTTTATTTTTGTTTTCTTTTAAAATGCTTGAATTTAAAATGGTTATAAATGTATAAAAATAAATGTTTTAGATTGTAAATACATGTATAAGGAATTTATTTTATAATTAGTTTTAACATATTTCTTTTAAAAAGGTAAACTAATATTTATTAATTATGTAGCTTAAAAGGTAAGTTATACTATCATTTAAATTAAAAAAATTAATTAAAAATGCTAAAACATGTGTAAACATGTTAATCCTCTCATAAACACATCTAAAGTAATTAAATGAATTAAATGACTTTATTTAAGAAAATTGGACACTTGTAAAACAAAGATAAAACATTTTAACACTTGTGACTTTTTAAAATATGTTTGAAACACTTGCTTAATTTATCAACAGGTGGCTAACATATTCATTCTAATTTTTAATAAATGTTGTAAGAAGAAATTTGTTTCCTCTTCCAATTAATGGAAAATTAATGAACTATTTCAAATCTGAAAAATTTAAACACAAATTCAAATCTTCTGCAAAGCAAAATAAAGTCTGTAATTTTCAAATCTGCAAAATGAATTTCTTCTCAACCTGCAACAACACTTCAATCTGCAACCTACAACTGCAATTCAAATTATGTTCTACAGCAAGATCAAGATCTGTTTAACATTTTTAATCATCAAATTAAAAGGCATGCAAGGATTCACCTTTCAATAGCAAAGTAAAATTATTTCTGCAAGTTATTCAAATCCTGGAAGTAATCAAAATTTTCTCTGCATTTTACAGGTGAGTAAAATTCTTTTAAAAACAGTTTTACCAAATCTGTGATTGAATGTTATCGCATGTGTTGAATCATGATATGATGATGGATATATGTTTACAGGAAATATTTTTATGTATATAGATTAAAGGTTTAAAGTGGCTGTTGTAAAGAGTCTGTTTTCATCTCTGTTATTTACAAAAATGTTTTTTTTAGAAAAAAAATTCAAAATCTTTCAATCTAAACAAAATTAGATCTTGGCATATGAATGAAAATGATTTGTGTTGAAATTTTAAAAATAGTTTGTGTAATTTTTAGTTTACAAATAATTTAAAAAAAAATAACAGTAAAAATACTGTTATACATGAAAATCAAAAATCTTAATTTTTGATTTGGATTACATGAATGAATTAATGAGTAAAAATCATTATTTTTAATACATGTTTCATGATTTTTAGTTTAATGAATCATGAGAATTTGGGGTTTGAACATTTGGGTTGTTTTGGTGAATTGCCGAAGAACAACATGATGATTGCAGCTGTAATTTTGGTCGAAGCTTATTTATGAATCAAGGATTATAGGAAAAATATTCAAGAATTTTTCCAATGTTTGATTTGTTCGAATTCGAACAAATTAGGGTTTTATTTTGAGTTGTGCTCGGCTTGACTGTCGAGACTAATTTCGACCTGAAGAATGAATCGAGTTTAATCGCGTGTTGATGGAAGGTGGCGCGGTGATGCTGCGGTGCTTGGGAGAGGTTACTGGAGCTTCTGGTGGTGATGTGTTCATCTGAGGTGTTGGCTTTTGAGTTCATGTGTTCTGTAGTATTTCGTGATGTGGTCGAATTTTGATTTGGCGATGATTATGGGGTTTTGGTTGGTCGTGGGGCACGACGTGGCCGCCGACTTGGTAACGGGCGGAGGAAAGTTCGTCGTTGGTTGGAGTGTTGTGCAGCGTGCACGCGTTTTTGCCATATGCACTAGAAGTTTGACCTTGAGGAAGAAGAGTTTTACTTGGGTATGCTCATGCGTTTTATCGCGTATGTCTTGAAGAGGTGGTGTTGGGTTTGTCCTCGGGAAAGGCTCGTGTTACAGCCGTGATTGTCTCGAATCTGGTTTGGTTTGGTCCTGTATATTGATAAGTACAGAATTAACTTGTTTGTGAAATGATAAAATGCAGATAAACTTATAGTTGAAATAATTTAGGATCAAGTTTAAAGTTATAAACAAGTTTTATAAAATAAACAAATTTTCAAAGCTGAAAGTTGTTGTTTTGAAAAAAATTATAAATCAAACTTTTAAAAGTATTAATTGAATTTATTTTAAATTTAAATTATTAAGAAGTTTGTTTGAAAGTAATTTCCTAAGTAAATTTTGAATTTCAATTTAAATTAGTGTTTGAGTTTTAAGGTGTTAAATCAAAGTTTAAAGTAAACTTTTAAGTAACGATTTAAAATAAGTTTCATTTATTTTGAAAATAAATAAGTTTAAAATTAGATAATTTAAAATGTTTTAAATTTTAAGTTGATTTCTAAATGCCTTATTTCAAATAAGGTTATTATCATGATTTTGAAAACTAATTGAATAATTTGTTTTAAGTTGTTAAAATTTGATTTATTCAAATAATTTAATTATGAAGATAAATAGGGTTAATTTATCTTTGTTATTAACTTGAGAATACTTGATTGGATATGATTTGCAATTAAGTAAAGAGTTAATTAAGATAAATGTTTTCTTAATTAATTAAGGATTTTGAAATATAAGATGTTAATTAATTAATTGTTTAATTAATTTTAAATAATTAGTTAATTGTTTATTTAATTTTAATTAATCACTTAATTATGAAGTAATCAAGTGTAATTACTTAATCAAGTAATTATTGGATAATTATTGAATGTAATTAAGAATGGTAATTACTTATGGAAGTAATTAGAGGAAAATTACTCATGGGAGTAATTTAATGGAAGTGATTATTGGTTAATCACTTGATGATATTAATTAAGGGATTGATTAATATAATTGTTTGTAGTTAATTAATTATAGAGTAATTAATTAATTAATTAATTAAGGATTATTTAATAATGAAATTAATTATTGTTAAGTAATTAATTAAGAGAGTAATCAAGATTTATTAATGAAGTAATTAGAGATAATTACTTATGTAAGTAATGAAGAGTTAATTTCTTAATTATTTTAGTTAATTAATTAATGAGATTAATTAATTAATGAAATGTGTTTAATTTAAGATTAGTTACTAAGGGTAATTAATTTAAAGATGTAATTAATTAATAAAGTAATTAATTACGGATTATTTATTATTTAAATTGATTAATAATTACTTAAAGAAATAATTAAAGATTAATTAATTAGATTAATTATTCAAAGTGTTAATATAATTAATTAAGAAGTTAATTAATTAATATAAGTAATTACAAGTTGTTAATTACTATTTATGATTTATTAAGATTGATTAATAAGATGATTAATTACAAGTTAATTATTAATTAATAAGGATCATTAGTTAATATAACTGATGAATTAATCAAGGTTGATTAATAAATGTGATTAATTAGTGTGATTAATTAATTGTAATTAACTGAGATTTAATATAATTAATTATAATTGATTAATAAATGAAGTAAATGAAGGATCATTAATTATTGTAATTAATGATAGTAATTAAAGGTTAATTACTGTATATGGCTAAGGATAATTACTTGAATGTAATTAAAAGATAATTAATCAAGGAAGATTAATTAAAGAAGATCATTAAGAGATGATTAATTTATTTATTTGGAATAAATAAATGAAGAGGGATTTAGGTAATCCAATTGATTATGAGTTAATCAATTCTGCTTTGGATGATTGATTAATGTTGGTTGATTTATTGATATTGGATGATCAATATTGGGTGACTGATATTAGGTGATCGATATTGGTTGATACTGGATGATTTGGGGATATCTCTGTTATGTGATATGCTGCTTTGTGAGATAATTGTTTTGTATGAATTATCTTTTGTGATAATGTGATTCATCTATCTGTTTATACCATCCTGTATATAAGTTTAATTGTTTAAACCCTTAAGAACAACTTGGACATTAAAATGGCGTTTGGTTTCGATGAGACCGAGATCAGGTTTCCATATTTAGGGTCTGAAAACCACATCGATGCCAATTAAACATTAGGTCGTGAATCCAAGTGGAGCAAGTGAAGACTCGAGGTGTAAGAACTATACTTCAGTATAACTTTGTGGGTGATTCCGTAATGAGTTTGACGGAATAGTACTTATAGGTTCGAGATGGTGATTTAGAGTGCAAGGGCTATGGTCGTTGACTCTGAGGGTGATTCCAAAATGAGTGCAATGAGATAGTGCCTTCGGTTTCATTCGAACCCGGAACGAACTTGTACGGATTGAATGCTTTCAGAACACCGTCAGGTGGACGATGAGCATTCTAAGATAGATGTGTTCTATAAAGGTAATCGCAGGCTCAAGCCTCATCAACCCGGGATGGCTAAAACAGGGGAGGTGCAGCAAGGCTAGGTGGGTAGCACCCATTTCAGGGCAAGATTTTCCCCTGTCTAGAAGTCCCTTTTTATTCGGCTGTGTGGGCAGTTAGGTCGCGGCCAACTGCGGGGTTGTCTTGTTCGGATCTGTTAAGTAAGGAATGGTCCCGGCCTTGTGTTGCAGGGGAGTTAGGATGGCTCCTTGGCACGCTGATCTAGGCCACGTACTGTGACGGGCGGTACTCCAGTAGCCCTGCCATTGATGGAAACCCATTCTTCCTACGAGACCCTATGGTTTTTTTTGTATTACCCACTTTTGTGGCTAGTAGCTGGAATTTAATAGATGTAACAATTTCGGCTATTTCATATTTACTTGAAAACCCTAGACACTATTATAATATCACTGGATTTCCTATCAAATGTTTTGGTTAACGTAAGGTAAAAACTTTTCCATGTTTATGTGTGGGAAGTCTTATGTGATACCTTTTCTTTTCAAAGGTTTTTCTAAAGTTAAGCAATTTTAACCCGTTTACTCGCACCAGACCCCTGTCTGACCCGAGTGTTTATTTTCTGTTTTATTAAACTTTTGGGTACTCATATTATGTATGAGTAGTCAAGTGATTCAGGTTTGCTTGACGAATTCTGGAGGAGATATGGAGCAGGAGGCTTCCACGTGTAGATATATTATGGTTCCGCTGTGTTTTTTGATATCTATATCTGTTGTACTTGAGTTTATAGTTAGACAGATGTTTATAACTGTCTAATATGTGTTGCATAAGTTGTGTACTCTGATGTAATATGATACTGTGTAATATTTTATGTGATATATTATGTTTTATTCGTTCCGCTGTGAGTTCTCTGTTTTTGTGTTTTTTCTTTCTCTTTCTTTTCTTCTTCTATCCCTTTCTTTCTTCATTAGGGATGCGTCTTCCTGGAGATAGGAAGTAGGGTCGTTAAACACTGGGTCATCTTTCTACTTAAATGCAATTCTTTCGATCATCATCGGTCGAACTTCTATACATGATAACATGGCGGTTTATCTACTAGAACAATCCTCAGACCTCCATTATGCTCTATATATAGTCAACGCTTCTAATCTTTCCACCAGCTATCCTTGCCAATACTGCATTCTGATGTTTTTCGCTAAGTGCATTTGCAACCTTATTTCCTTTTCCTGGTGTGTACTCAATACCAAAGTTGTATGCAGCTATAAACTCTAACCATCTCTACTGTCTCATATTCAACTCATTTTAAGAGAATAAATATCTTATTGACTTATGATATATAAATAACTTGAATCTTTCTCACAAAAGATACTGTCTCCACACCTTCAATGCAAAAATTACCACAGCTAATTCCAAATCATGAGTTGGATATCTAACTTCATGTGGTCAGAGCTGTCGAGAAGCATATGCAATCACTTTACCACTCTTCATCAATACAACTCCTAGTCCTATTCCAGATGCGTCCGTGTATACTACTAAGTCCTAATTCGCTTTGGAACAACTAACATAAGTGCATTATTCAATAAATGTTTCAGTTTCTAGAATGTTTCCTCACACCTATCATTCCAAACAATCTTCACATCTTTTCGAGTTAGCTTAGTCATTAGTGTGGTTGTCCATGAGAAATCCTTAATGAATCTCCGGTACCAGCCAGCTAACCCAAGAAAACTCTTTATCTCAGTCGTTGTCCTGGGTCTCTTCTAATTAATCATTGCCTTGATCTTAGTCGGATCTACTGAAAAACCTTTCTCTGAGACTACATGACCAAGAAATTCCATTTTCTTTTTCCAAAAGTGACACTTTGAAAACTTTGCCTTCAATTGATGCTATCTCATTGTCTTATGCACTATCCTAAGATGAACTTCATGATCTCTTTCATCCTTGTAATATATCAATATGTCGTCTATGAATAATAATAAAAATCTACCAGATTCCTCAAGAAGATTCTGTTCATCAAGTCCATGAAGAACGCTGGCGCATTAGTTAGATCAAACGGCATCATGAACCATTTATATGGTCCATACCTGGTCCTAAATGTCGTCAAAGAATATTATTCTCTGCTACTCTAAGTTGATGGAACCCATTTGTCAAATCCAATTGGGAAAATGCTTTAGCTCCACTCAATTGGTAGAACAAATCTGCAATCCTAGGTAATGGGTGTCGATTCTTTATCGTACTCTCATTCAGCTTACGATAATCGATACACAACCTTAACGATTCATCTGGTTTCCTTGCAAACACTACGGCTGCTCCCTAAGGAGAACTGCTTAGTCTGATAAAATTCTTACCTTCTAGATCTACCAACTGTACCTTTAGCTCCTTCATCTCGATATGTATCATTTTACTTAGCGGTATACTCATAGGTTCAGCCCCTGATACTGAATCTATTCGAAATTCAATGGCTCGTTTCAACGGTAGTCCTATCATGGGCTCAAAGACATCTGCAAATTCTCTAACAACGGAAACTCGATTCAACTCATCTACTTCGTCTATAATACCCAGCAAAGCGTAAGAATCTAATTTTGGATTTTCTACAGTGTATATAATCCAATCACTACAACTAGGGTGTCTAAATGATATTTTCCAATTATGGAATAATATCCTATTATCGTACTTACTAAACCAATCCATACCCAAAATAATTCCAAAACCTACGATATCAAACACATGCAAACAATAAGAAAATACATGACCTAACAACTTAAAACCTAAGTAGTCACATCTCATCCCAAGAGTCGCATACCCTTATACTGGATTCTCATGACTTAAGGAAATAGCTAAGTATGAGGGTTCTAGGTTAAGCTTTTCTACCAAACTATGAGATATAAAAAAATGCGATGCACTATATCAAATAGAACTCTAACTTACATACCATGAATCAAAATTGTACCTTCCAACACATCTTTGCCTTTCTCCCCTACTGTTGGTCTTGAGGTAGCTGGTTCCAATGCAAACACTTAGCCCTTTCCATCCTTAATTGGTTCCTTAATCTAGTTCTTATAATGTCCAATTTGATCGCAGTTGAAGCATTTCACTCCTTTCGTGATAGCAGCCTTCTTTGCATTACAGGTCTAACACCCGTGGGAAAAATGTCCCTTCTTATCACACTTAAAGCAAGCTAGATCAACTTTTGCCTCTTATGATTCTGCCCACTTTGAGTTTCCATTGCTTTGTTACTATTAAAGAGAAACAAACATCTCCTCATTGCTCAAAGCCATCTCAACAACTACATCGCTTGGATCCCTAATATGTGGTAAAGTTGCTTTAGCAAGCTCGGGTCTCAATCCATGGATAAACTTTTCGTTCCTCTATTACTATATCAACCATATCATATTTGTATCTAGATAATTCCTTAAATATGGTAGCATACGCAAGCACTATCGGGTCTCACTACGCCAACTCAGCAAACTTCCTTAGTAGAGTTGACTTGGCGATTTCCAACATGAATCTTTCCTCAAATCTCCTTCTGGATTTTTGCCCAAGCCATAGCCTCTTCAGCTACTCCTATAGTAACACTATTCCACTAGTACAGTGCTTCTCCTTGCAACTATCTAGATACCAATCTCCTTTTCTGCTCATCGTTGAGTCCCAAATCTGCCAAAATCCTCTCACAATGAAGCAACCAATTCTCCACTTCAATTGCATCCTCAGTGCCGATAGATGGCTTTCCTCTAAGCCTAGTAAAGTCTTTGCTTAACACTGCATGGTTATTGACTGTCGAAGATTTCTAATTTCCTTCTTCAATGTTTCCTCCAACTAATCCTACGGTAGCTCCAACCTGCATCATGTTGATGAAGAACCGATACATAGCTCCTATATCAACTTGTGGCGCTCCAGCACCCATATTAGCAGCTTGTGCCCGACCTAAATTTCTTCTAGTGTTTGGTCTGGCATTTCCATTAGTTGTGGTGCTTCCTCCACCAAGGTTAACTCTTCCATTCCTAGCGTCCATATCTTATTTCCTTAAGATATGCATTCGAGTCTTTGTAAGATATAGATGAATACCCTAAGAGAGATAGAAGAATAGAGATAAAGCGTATACTTATATATAGCAAATACAAGTACGTTACTATAGCATTATCCCATACCCCATTCTTTTCTCTAATTCCTCAGGATTATGTTACCAATAATCATTTTAAGTATAAAATTTCTTTTAATTTTTCATAAACCTATGCTCTAATACCAAGTTGTAACATCCCCTACTTTGAGGCTCAAAGCTAAGTGCTACAGATGTCGTAGTCATCTATGGTATTAACTTCCAATGACAAAATAGGTACTATTAATGGTATCTAAAATATTAGAAGCATATGAATATGAAATAAAAGCAACATAGATTTCAAAAACAGTTTTTTTGATTATATTTCAATTAATATTTCATATTCAATTACATAATTCCAAAACGATTCCAGGGTTTTAGTCAAATATAATTATCTTACATTACGCCAAATGTGACATATGAAGATGCTCCTTTGGATGATCAGAGTACTAGATAGACATATCAATCATAAATATGTCACAGCAGAAATAATATTAAATAACTCCTACATAGCTAGCTATGCCTCATGCACGTATTCAAAAGCTTATTTGTTGAATATACTAAACGAGAAAAGTCCATAACTCTTAATCTACTGAAATTATTTTGGGTACCCAGAGTTTAAGGGGAAAATATAAACTTCGAGTCAGACATAAAGTCTGGTGTGAATAATTCAATTACATCTTGGTTTATTGATATTAATTGAGACCATGCCGCTTAGCGAAATGAGTTTCCCCTCACTAATATTCATTTAAAAGCATATCTTTTGCAAATCAAAATTCTGCAATCAAACTGATTATAACAATAATAGGTACCATCCTAATGCTGACTGTAACCATTGGAGGTGGGGGCATGCTTTTTAACATATATGCATATAAATCAGGTAATAAATGGACTATTTGTCCGACCATCATAGTTTTATCTGGCTAACTATTAACCACTGGCTAACTCAGGCCTACTAGATATAATAAATATTCTAACTTCTGTTGAATCTAGTATTGGACAATCTGTTCTTAACTTACTTCTCCAAGGGTCAACTGATCCTGACTATAAAGCCAAAACAGTACCTTTGAAACCATTGTTTAAAACCTAAAACAATCCCTTTCAAAACCATTGAAAGCATCCCTTTAGAAATCATTACTTAAAACCTTAGCATCCTATTTTGAAACCATTAAAATATCTTTTGAAAGCATTGGAAACTTTCCCTTAGAAACACTTAAAAAACACCTTTCAAAAGCATTGGGTTCAAGTAAGAGTTTGCGGAAACATAGCTTTGAAACCATTTAAAAGTATTCCTTTTGAAATCCTTAGGTTTAACATTTAATATATACATTGGTTTAATGAGAAGATAAGCAAAAGTACCTGTTTCAAAAGCATTGATCTCAAATAAAAGGATTGGAGAAGAGGATAACTTCAAAACCATCCTTTCGAAACCATTGCATCCGAACTCTTATTAAAAGCAGGTAAAGACCCTTTCGAAAGCATTAAGAAAGCGGTTTAAATGATAAGAAAACGAAAGCCGTCCTTTCGAACACATTGTTATAGGGCTATATAATAGCAGCCTTTAATCGAATCGAAAGATATGAATGCGGCAATTAGGGTGTCGAATAGATTCAAAAGCGACTACTCCTTCGAAAGATTTTTAAAAACAAAGGCAAGTAATGCATTCGAAAACTCAAAAAAAGGGCTTCAACCCCTTCAAAAGCATGCCTTCGACATAGTCCCTTCCGCCTTTTTCCAATACACTACGTATAAATTGCTTGATACCGTGTGCATTGGTTTTGAATGAGCATGAAAGGCTTACTGGGTATAATGACAGAAGCAAGCAATGGAAGTGGCGAAGTTGTAATTCGAAACAAAACTAATTTTATGCCTTTTAAAGTAATTTCTTTTCACCTAACTTGCCTAATTTGTCAAAAGGTGACTGATTTCCAATCCCTTATCAAAATTCTTTTCTAAAAAGGCAGCCGAATTCAATTAATCGATGAAATCATTTAACAAATAAGTCCTTCCCCTTAACAAAATAATTAAAACATTTAAGTTCTCTAACTTTAATAATTTAATAACCATAGTTAAACTTTTAGGAAAAATCCCTAAAAATCATTATAATTCAACTTAAATTTGCTTTCTAACATATATAAATTTCAGACCAAAAAACAATGTTTAATTTTCTTTAATAACTTAAACCCAACATTAACCATTTTCTCTCATAGGAAATTCATAATAAATCCGCAATCACTTAGAAAACTATGAAACCTAAAATCCACTTTTAAAATTTTCCGGACCACATATCAAAAATGCAACTCATTTGGATGTCATTTAATAGGTTTTCTAATTTAAACATGTCATAAAATCCATATGAAACCATATAAATCATCAACTAAAGCATATAATCATTAAGTCCCTATAACATGCCATATACTTGCAAAAGAAATTAGGTTTACCTTTAAACCGAAACCATTAATCAAAAATAAAGGTGAAAACTAATTATTCTCCTTGCCTTTGTGTTAAGAAGGTTGAGATTTGTCTTTAGATTGGTTTGCTTAAGCTTTTTTACTTGAATCCTAGCTTTTCTTCTCTTTGAATCCTCTTAATGGTGGCCGAATGAGTTCCTCTGGAGTTTTAGTTTTATTTATGTAAGTTGAAATGAATGAGGTATGAATAATAGAAGGGTTTAGGGTATAATAACAAAGGATACTCCCCTTTTACCCTATACTAACTTATTTTTAATTCTCTTTTAATAATATATTCATTAAGGCATAACTCCTTCTTAATTAACAAATCTCAATCCTTTAACTATCTTCATTATTTTTATTTAATTAAATGTTCTAAATAATGTTAGTCAAAATTAGGGTCACTGCTTGACCCTTCCAATAGCATTTGTCATGGCATAATTTTTATGGGATTACTATGAATCTATTTGATCCTTCCAATATCCCATCTAAATAAATAATCTTTTGATCAGTTCTACATCCCATACTTCTAGTCTACCAGACCTAGTGGATGTAATTCTACTCACTCAGGAGTTAATTCTGTTTATCCTCACTATTGGGTCAATCGAGCCGGTTGTCCTGCCCTTACTATCCCAAAATGCAGTTATGGTCATAGATGGTGTGAGTAAGACAATGTTAAATATGCATAATAACCGAATAGACAAATAAATGAACATGTAACATCCATCATTCAATATGTTCAAGATTACTTAATCTTAAGTAATATTCTCTTTGGAAATCTTTAACTCAAAACTTGGGCTTTTTCATAATTAAAATCCTTGAAACCATTTTCGAATATGATTAATCCCCTTTAAACCATATTCAAAACAAGAAAACACTAAGCCCTTTAAATATTTTGAAATAAATCATCGTCGACGACATTGATGATGTCGGCATAAAAGCTTAAGGCTCTCCGCTCTTAATGTAATAGAGCTTAACTCATGTGGCACTAACCTATATCGACCTTCATCTGGATCGAAGATAAAGACTTGAAACCTTTTATAAGTTATATGGCTCATTACCAAAGATATAGGGTTGTCGACCCTTTAAAACCTAGGCCTTATCGTCCTTCTTAAAATAGTTTTATTTAACATCGAAAACAAGTCTCTTTGGCATTTAAAAGATAAGGTACGACCACATGATCAAGTGGCATCAATGCTAAAGCATAAGATCATCGACCTTAGTGCTCATGGACTCTAAGATCCTTGATGACGTTATAATATATTCATACTAAAAATACGTCGATCATTATGCCGTTTTTCATAGAGAATCGATGACAAAATAGGCGACGCCATTGCCTTGGTTTGGAAAACAGTCAAAGAGATGAGATATGGTACCATATAAATCATATTTACAACATAAGCAAAGAGATGAAACTAGATGCTACAATGCCGCAAATTCTAGAATGTCACTAAGGTTTACTTCAACCCAGTTGGAATCGCTCGATAACAATCTAAGCAATTACCGTGCGTTTCCCACTCTGTCAAAGTTGACACTCATGGATGCTGCCAGGTAACAGGCTCGATGACTATAGCAGCGGCATGGCAGTGTCGTAATTACCGAGAAAATTGGTTTATTTCACTTAAAGTAAAAACTTCTCACCAAATCATGCTTCTTGTCCGATTTATATTGGATAAAATGATCTTTTACAAACTCTATTCAGAAATCGTAGCCTCACTCAATATACATGTTCCAAAATATACTTTCAAATAGTTAATTTATATCCAAATAATTAACTTTTAATGTGTTTTTCTAGCATGATAAATTCACTATAATTCGAAATTACTTGGAAAAAATCCTAAAAATTCACATAAATTCATAAATATGATATTCTTTATCATGTAGACCAAAATCCAAATTGAATCATTTTAAATGATTAAAACCCAAATTTGACTCAATTTCCCCCTTAGGAAATTCATTAAATATTCTCTTTGATTTGGAAAATTATGAAATTATCAAATCATCTCCAAAATATTGTTTTACCTTACATATCCGAAAATTAAATCATTTGGAGATAAAAATCTTAGGTTTTACTCTTAAAACCCACTTAAACTAATTTCATACAATTTCCATAATTCATTATTCAACCCCAACAATGATAAAATCAACATAGCATATCAATTCAATATAAAAAAATCAGCCAACAAAAGATTCAAAACCGAATAGGTATAAAAATGAGATGGTTTATCATTATTACCTTGATTTATAATGGGCTTAGGATTTGAATGCGCTTTTTAATCCCTTAGCTTCTTCCCCTTGAATCCCTTGATTTCGTTCTTCCTAAGTTATGGCTGGCCTTCCTCTTCTTCTTTGATTGTTTTAGTTTATGGAAAAACAAGAATGATATGGGAGGTAAGAGTTTAAGAGATAAGAGACCTACATTTTCTAATTTTAACCCTCCCATATATTCTCTTATGTGTTTAAATTATAAAACAATCTTAATAGTTTATTAATTAAGGCTCGACTGTAATATATGTCATATGTCAAATCTCAATTCCCTTACCACACTACCATTACAATGTTCTATTTAACTTATCTAATTAGATATTCTGAATAATGTTAATCAAAATTAGGAGTGTTACAATTATGGAAGTATAGTAATGTTGAATTCGATAATATTCACTTACCGGATTTATGTCTGACCTCCTCTCCACCATGTTTTCCTTATTTATGATATGTGATTGGTTGACGAAGATAATTGGATTGTCATGACGTTGGAGGCTCAGGTGATAGAGGCGTTATACATATATTAGTATGTGTGTGATGAGACATATGTGTGTGTATGTAAGATACTTGATGTATTGTATGGATTTGGGTTTGTACTCTACATATCATTGACATGTGGAATTATGTATGGTTTGTTTTGATAATGGCATAGTGTTATTTGATTATTATATTTTATATTCGTTCCACTATGAGTTCTAAAAGCCAAAATATATAGTTTTTATTTTGTTCATCACGTCAATCATCTAATGACCTGTTATCTTTTGACATATGTAGTTTAAGTTATTATTTTATGTCGAAAACTAAAGGTTAGAAAATAGCAGGTTATTACATTTAGTATTAGAGAAAAACTATAGGACTAGGCACGTATGAGAGAGCATATTAGTAATTGTATTTTATAAATAATAGACATATATATATATATATGTATATATATATATATGTATACACCCTTTACTATTCCAATTTATTATCTGATTTTATGGGAAAGTACTAATTTAGACCCTTTTTTAGATACTTATGGATGAGCAACACTACAGGGGCTACAGTTGGAGCTGAAGCCAGACCTAACCCATTGAACATTCTCGGCGTGAACATCCCGATCTAGTTCCACTGCATGGTGCAAGCCTTGAGTCGGGCAAACGAGACTCTAATTGTACCTGCTGCTACTTCAACTATTGAAGTTCCTCCTCATCAACCACATGCCGACAATTTCATCAAGTAGAGTAAGGACTTTATCATCTTAGGTGGGAATATTTTTAATGGAACCGAGCCTTATGCAGAGACTAAGCATGACTATGCACATATTAGGAGATATTTACATTAATGGGATTGGGTGATGTCCAGAAGAGGCATAAAGCCACATAGAATTTTAAGCAAGAAGTTGGGTGTAGTGGCAGACCGTTACAGCTGATGTGAATGCGAAGGATATCACTTGAGATCTGTTCAATTGAGGTGACGTTTGTTTTGAGATGGAGAAAGAATGTATGTTAAAGAAGTTTATCAAGTTAAAGCAAGGTAAGATGATGGTTTCTGAATATGCAAACAATTTAAACGAATTGGCAAGGTTTGGTTATGAGCTAGTTAGTACCACATTTAAAAAGGCGATGAGGTTTGTTGATGGATTGAATGCACCACTAAGGGAGATGGAATTAAACCATGTATCACTTAGAGCTATCTAAGAGAATTTGGTCGAGGCTCCTTTACTGAATGGTTTGAAGGGAAAGGCAGCTAAGGAGCAACCTAAGAAGGAGACGAAGCAGAATAATTTTGAAAAATGTAAAGGAAATAATCAACAAAGCAAAAAGGATAAGAAGAGAGCAAAGTGTTTTAATCATCATAAGACTGGATATATTGCAAAGCACAATAAGACTGATGGTTAACTTCCCAGCATTAATGAAGGATGGATAGGTGGTTAAGGCGTATGCATTGGAGGCTGTTCCTATCTACGAAAATTATTCCACTGACTACTACAGAGAAGGGAAAGCAGATCATAATGGAAGGTGTCTTACTATTACTAGGTTCTCCTATTCGTACATTATTTGGCATTAACACATCACATTATTTATATCAAGTGCATTAATAGAATTTTTGGGCTTGAAACCTTACAAAGTGCATGAATCTGTTTCGATTTTGAATCATGTTAAAGGATCAACTATTCTTACTGAGATTTTCCATCATTTGGAATTGGTAATCAAATGGTATGGAGTTTCATTGTGACACACATGTATTAAGATTTGTAGGGGTATGGATTAGCTTTAGGGATGGATTGGATGAAACAATATATGGTAGTGTTGGACTTTGATAGGAGGGTGATTTGACCGAGGAATAGCAGAGGACGTGGTCTAATTGTAGGTTGTATGCCTAGCATTTATGTGATGTCAAGCTATTTATGTTCGCTTAGCCTATCAAAAGATGACCTATCATCTATCCCTATTATGCTAGAATTTTCCAAACATATTCGAATAAATTTCTAGTTTTTCGCCCCAATGCAAGACATAATGCAGGATAGATCTCAAAAAAGATGTTAGGCCTACCGTGATGCCGCTTAGGCATATGGCTTCAAAAAAAAGAAGGGAATTAGATAAGCATGTTTTTGGGTTATTATTGAAAGGCTTTATTACGAGAAGTATTTTAGAGTGGGGAGCGCATGTAGTATTTCCCGCGAAGGTGGACAGTTTCCTAAGGCTATGTCTCGATTATCCAGAGCTGAGTTAGCTAACGAGGAAGAATCGATATCCTTTGCCATATGTCAATGCCTTATTTGATCAACTAGTTGGGACAAGGATTTCCTCACTAATGGATTTGGCTAAAAGATTCCACTAGTTAAGAGTGGTTAGGGGTAGTTTGCAAAAATTGCATTTTGAACACCTGATGGTTTATTTGATGGGTAGACATGACATTTGGCTAGACTAATACTCCCACGTATTTTGTCGATTTGACGAGTAGAGTATTTTGGGGGCAACTGAATAAGTTTGTAGTGGTCTTCATGGATGACATTTTCATATTCTCAAAAAGTAAAGAGGAGCATGAGAAGCACTTGAGGGAAATTTTGGATGTTTAACAAAGTGTAACCTAAAAGAATAATTTTCCTAATGTCAATTTCGAAAGAAGGAAGTATGATTCCTTAGGTGTATGGTATTGGAGGCTGATTTAGTTATGGATCCAAGAAAGGTAAAAGCCGCGAGAGACCGGAAGATGCCTAAAAATGCAACTGAAATTAGCAGTTTTCTTGGTTTGGCTAGATTCTATCTGAAGTTCATCAATGACTTTGCAAAAATCTCAGCACAACATATACACTTTACCAAGAAGAATTAGGTCTTTATATGAGATGACGTTCATGACTAGGCAATTGTCAAATTTAAGGAGTTGTTAACGTCTACACTGATTCTCACTTTACTTGATGGTTCTAAGCCTTTTACCATGTGTACAGATGCTTGCGGTACTGGGTTAGGAGCTATTTTGATGCAAGAAGGAAAGGTGGTATCTTACCCTAGCATATGGCTCTCGAAAGGAACTACCAAACCTATGATCTTGAGTTAGCTATTATCGTGTTTGATTTGTAGCCTTAGAGATGTTACTTTCTTGGAGAAAGATTTGAATTATTTATAGACTATAAGTTTTTGAAGTATTTTCTTATCTCATTGAATAGAAAAACAAAGGTGGATGGAATTATTGGCATCGTATGATTTTGGGATAGCATATATGCCAAAAATGATAATGTTTTGGTGGATGCATTTAGTAGGAAGCATGCAATGTTATATTTGATGAAGTTGGAGATAAGGTAGTTAGAGTTCATGCATGAGTTTGATTTCGGACCTCCATTAGAGTATGCACCAGGATTATTAGCGGGTTAAGAAGTCTGACCGACATGGATAGATCACATAGGCATGAATCAAGAACATGTTGCTACTTTGATGGAGATTATGGGAAAATTAGAGAGAGGCGAGAGATAAAGTCATTTGGACCACTATTTTAAGGATAATTTGAGATGAGATGGTAGGTTATGCGTACCACAATTAAAGGGATTGATAAATGAGGTATCAGACAGGGGTCATCACTCAAGGATGACCATTAATCTAAGAGGAGATAAAATATATCGAGGCATGTAAAGAGTTTTCTATGAGCCAGGTATGAAGAGACATGTAGCGGAGTTCGTAGGTAAATATATGACATGTTAGGGGGTTAAGGCAGAGTAGAAGAAACTATAGGACTGTTATTTTCTTTGGAAGCACCTTAGTGGAAATGGGAGAACATCACTATGGATTTCAATAATGGATTACCAAGGTGTAGGAAAGTAATGAAAGTATTTGGTTGATAATGGATCACCTTACGAAGTGCACATATTTCCTTCTAATAAAGAGTGTAAGAACCACAACGAGTTTGGCAACTTTGTATATCAAGGAGATAGTTCGACTATTAGTGAGGTTTGGAGAAGTATAATTAGGGTATGTATCCTGGATTTTAGAGGAGCATGGGAAGATCATTTGCTGCTTGTGGAGTTTTCTTATAACAATAGTTATAAAGCAGGTATTGGGATGACACCATTTGAAGATTTGTATGGAAGACCATATATATCAACGTCATGTTGGTGAGGGTCGATGGATAAGATCATTCTAGGACCGGAGATGATTAGAGACACTTTAGAAAAGGTGAGTTAATATGGGAAAGATTGAAGGCAACATAAGATATAAAGAAATATTATGCATACAAGAGAAGAATAGACCTAGAATTTGATGTATGTGATTAGTGTTTCTCAAGGTGTCATCATTGAAGAGATTGGTTAGGTTTGGCAACTAAACAAAAATGGCACCCTGATTTTTTGGGCCTTTCCCTTTGATAAAGTGGATTGGAAGTATGGTCTCTAAAGTATGGCTACTAGGAAAGATGGCTGGTGTTCATGATGTGTTTCATATTTCACATTTATGGAAATGTGTGCATGGACCATCTAAAGTGATCGAACCTAGTCAATTGGAGAAAGTGAAGTTGGAATCTGATGCGAGTTCGTCCTGTAATCCTACATGGATTGTTAAGTATGGAGTGAAATGACTGTGGAATAAGGTTGTCAAATTAGATAGAGTCTGGTGGGGAAATGATCCAACAAAGAGTACATGGGAACTAGAGGAGAAGATGCGAGTTTCCTACCCACATCTCTTTACTTATACACTTTTTTCTCCTATTTGATTTTAGGACAACTTTGGATCCATAGTTGTCATGCTTGGGTATTGATTGATTGACTGACCTTAGGTTAAAAGGTTAGAATATATTAGCCTATGTTATTACTTATCGAATCTACATTCATATAGAACTTATATGCTTATTAGGGTGTTATGCATCATGCCTAATATGTCATAAAAGCAGCATTCATGTAGGTGGACAAAGTTAGAATTGCATTCTTGCATTTTGATATATTTATATCTCATTCATGCATATTTGAATATTATGTTTCGTATATGCTATTGACTGTTACATGTATGAAATGGGCCCACCCATAAATGACATAAATGGTATTCGTTAAAATGAAAAATAGGGAGCGACCTATTACATTCTTTCTGTCCTTTGTGAATTTCGAGGATCAAAATTCTGTTAAGGGGGGAATGCAATACCATTAAAAATTCCTAAGAAAATCACAAGGGTAATTTTTTCATTTTTGGAAAAACGACAAAAAGGCCATTTTTATGACATTGGAATTTAGCGATGAAATCGACGCCATTACATCCTCCTGTCTTTGCTAATTTATGGAGTATAATTTTTTATTACATTTGGAGCTCGTACGAAGGAGATATGATGCCCTATCTGGAGGCCCAAAACTAAACACTACAGATGCTACAGTCATCCATAGTATTAACTTCCGTTGACCAAATACGGTAATGTTATGGTTATTAAAAATATAAGAAGCACATGAATATGAAAAAAGATCACATATTCCACAAACAACATTTCTAATTACATTTCATAAAACATGTTTCATATACAGATTACATAATCCCAACATTTCCCAGGTTTAGATCAAATATAATTATTACAAAATATGCCAAGAGCGACATATGAAGATGCCTCCTTGGATGACTATAGTACTAAATAATCATAATAGACTCAATACAACATAGCAGAAATAAAACAAAACAACTGCTAAATATAGCTAACTTCAACCTCCTGCTTTCCTTCAGAAGCTTTTTTTTGTCCACCTGTTAAAACCGGTATATCCTTAACCCTCGGTCTACTCAAATTAATTTTGAGCACTCAAGAGTTTAAGGAGAGAAACATAAACTTCGAGTCAGACATAAAGCCTGGTGCGAATAATACTGTACATCTCAGTTATTTTCCATTAAGCAAGACCATGCCGCTTAGCGGAACGGGTTTCTCCTTACTAATATTCTTTTAAAACATATCTTTTGCAAATCATAATCCTACAACCAAAACTGGTTAAAACAATAAAGCAATATCCTATATGTATATAGATCAGGTAATAAATGGACTATCTGTCCGAACACTATAGTTTTATTTGGCCAACTACAAACTTTGGCTGACTCTACCCAACCAGACAAAATAAACAAATAATCTAAGTTCTGTTAGATGCTCCTCTTCTGAATGGTCTGTCCCTAACTTACTTCTCTCAGGGTCAACCTGTAACGACCCAGAATTTCTGTCATTTGAAATTCGTATATTTAAATGATTTTAAATATTAACAAGTAAAATTTGTATGTCGAATAAATTTTATTTCGACTATCTAGATTTAATTGGATAATTAAATCGATAATTTAATATTTGAAATTACAGAAATAATTGGAAATTGGGTTTAATGTGATTGAAAATGATTTATAAAGTTATATTAAATCATATTGGAGTTAGAATGATGTTATAGAACTTTTAAAATCGAATTAAAAGTTAAATTGCAGAAATTGAATATTTTAATATTTAATTCATGAGTAAAAATAGCCATTTTTCAAACAGTCTCGGATTTTGACGAAACTAGTTTCATCGGATCCATAATGTTAAATTATTGTATGGTTTCAAATTTCGTATCAATCGGACTTACGGTTTATCCGGGGCAAGCTAAAACGCGTAGAAATCGATTCGAGTGAATTTTGATTTAAATAATTCGATTCAAAAACTTATCTTTCAAATTTGATCGAATTGGCTCCCGATATATATTCCATTGCATTTGGAATGGGGGTAAAACATTATAAATGTCAGGCGGCACGCTTCGTTTCGAGTTCGGAAAATTTGGGATGAATAGTGTTTCATAAATTTTATATAAAAGGACCTAGGTTCATTCTTTTTGCACAAAACCCTACTAGGGTTACAGTAGCCGCCATATGAATATTCAATGGACGAAAATTTCCAACTTTCTTCTATTGATCTCTTCCAATCCACACTCTAACTCGAGAAACTCTCAACTACAAAAACGTAGAGCTTCATGAGAGCTTCAAATCCATACGGATAAGTCGACGAATCGTCGACCATAGGTGGAGAATTTTGGCCGCGTTCGTTCGTGGGTTGCGCATTTTTTTCAAGGAGCAGGGACGGTCGAGCTCGACGTGGTTCTGGCCGTGGGTGGAGCCGAGGCACGCGCGCGAAATGGGGGGTCCTAATCGAATTCTTGAACGTCATGGTGGTTGCGTTAATTCGATTTAGGGTGGCAGCTCGGGTTCATCTTGCACGCGCATGTGAAACGGGAAGAAGAAGAAGGCTACGGCCTGATCTCGTTCAAATGAAATGCACGGTCCAGATTTGAAGAGGTTTAAAAATAAAAAGAAAATTGTAAATTTAATTATATTATAATTTGTTCAAACTTTAAAATGCTGTAACTTTGTCATACGAGGTCCGTTTTGGACGAAACGACTTGCGTTGGGTTCGTATGGACGACGAACACTGCGCAATGGAGCTGGATTGGAATTGAATGGAGCTAGTAAAAATTTCGAGTAAAATTAAACGCGCGTTTAATTTTATTCGGAATAAAGCACTGCAACTGTTATTGAAAGCAAGGTGAGAATTTCTCACTCAATCGAAATTGTTTCGATTTAAATTTTAAATAGTTAGATTTAAAATTTCTTGATTGTGTTGATTGTATGCTTAGATGATAAATTATTATCTATTGTATTGAAATAGACCCTATACACCGTATATTAAGCGTAGGTTATTTATTAAACACATATTCTGCGATATTTCACCTTGAAGTGGAATTGGTATTATATATGTACTTGGAGTTGATTTCCCGCATTATATAGCGGATGAGACCCTATTGCGCCGCATAATAGCGGATAGTATTTTATATAAACCCATGTACCGTGATATTCCTTATTGAAACGAGATTGGTATTGTGCTAACATTTGTGGATGCAGGGAAACAGGTTGGAGGGATCCCACTGGATTCCTCAACAGTATTGATTTATTTACAGATATTTGCGATATATTCTGTTATCATATTGATGTATGATGTTTGGATGCCGTGGTTGATTTATTGGTGCTGTTGCAGCATTGGGCCTATTTTTGGAGTTTTAAAAATGTTAAAATAACGATTTTGAATTTAAACGGATTTTCAAGTGATTTTTGAAAGTATACATTTTATTGAATTTTGGAATTGATTTATTTTAAATAAATAAGCGTTATAATTTTTATGTTATAAAAATTACGATTTTTGTGAAATATAACCGAAATGTGATTTTTGTAATAAGTAGTAGATTTATTTGTAAAATGGTTTAAATTGGGATTTTTGAATTATTATAAACGGTTTACATAAAAGGTTTATAAAATTGATATTTATAAATTAAAAATATTGGAATTATAAAATGAGTTTTTATAAGTGTTAGAATGAAGTATAAATGGATTTCATAAGTGAATGAAATTTATAGATTTATAAATTGTGAAGTTATAAAACGAATAGATTTTGTAAAATAAAAGATTTATAAGAAATTAACTTATAAATTGGATTTTGGCATTTAAATGAGATATAAATAGAATTTGTTAATTAAGGGATTTTATAAGTTGAAGTTTTTATAAAATATATAAATGTGAATTTATAAACGTTTTTTTGTAAATCCGAAATCGACTTATTTTGAAAAGTTAATTATTATAGCTTATTAAAGGAAGCATATCCACGATTTTGGACAGTTGATAATCCTTTAATTAAATATGTAGAAGTGTTGAATTTGATAAACGATTTATATTCACGATTTTGGACAGTGAATAATATATTAAAGAAATGTTTTAGGAAGTGATCTTTTAAATTGAATTTAAACGATTTGAAGTTGTTTAAAATGTGTTAAGGATCGAAACCATAGATTTCAACATTCATTGCTGAAATAGACGTTTTCCAGAAATAAGGAAATGGTGAACTATAACATTGTTGTTATAGTAAATGATTTTCGAAAGGAAATGTTTTTTGTATAGTATTGGGATTTATATATCTATCTAAATTTCGAATCCCTATACTAGTGATTTTGGGTTGTCGTAACGATGTTTTACGCAACATTCGTTTTGACTCAAATGAATGAGTTTAAGAGAATGTTTTCCTTAAAGAATGAAATATATACTTAATTGTGATTTAAGTATATTGAATATTTTCTAAGTATTGAAAATAAACAGATTTATGAATTACTTATTGTTAAATAAGTATGGAAATGTTTTCCAATATGAAGTGAAATGTTTTGAGATGATATCTTTTAAAGATAATTGGAAAGTGAATAATTGAAATCGATTTGAAAATCGTATATCAGTGGATATTTGGAAATTTAAATTCACCATGGAATTTATAAAGGAAAGGAAAATTTGATTTAAAAATAAACGTTGATTTATTTTTGAAGTGTGGAAAAATATATATCTTGTAAAGATATTTTTGGAAAATAAATAGTTTGGAAAATTATTTGGAATCTGGTGATGTTGTGCATATCTATTGATAGTTAAATAACCGACTATCAATATTTACCTTTAAATGGGTATTTGTTGTGATTTGCTTGAATTTGAATGCTACACTTATTTTTGAAAATAAGCACTCGTTATTCGGTTTAGCCGAGAGAGGACCTTTGGGTCATAAATCCCATTCCGAATAGTGATATGTCGTAATGGATAGCATTTGAAGACCGGTGTTGAAGACCAGATATTTTTGAAAACGGAAGGATTACCGTCGAATGTCTCTACATCGACTGATCTCTGATATTGAGATTTTATCACCCTTTGTGATGGAAAGTCCGGTCGTGATTAGTGAATATCCGGATTGCAAGGGCTTCTTTGAAAGTGCCTTCGGTTCTGTTCGAACCCAGAATGGACTTGTATGGATGTGTGTCTGACGTTACAATTTGAGATGTAAAGCTGGTTTCTATCAAATATATTTCTATTGGTGGCGGAGAATTTATTCCCTTAGCTTAACACCCTTCTCTAAGACGTACGAGTTCAGAGGTTATGTAGTTGATGGTTACTAGTGATATATTCCCAAATTGGTAATGTGGCATACGAAGTGCTGCTGAGCATTTGTTGATCAAAGAGTGGCTTTTGTATAAAGCGTAGCTTTGTGGACGAGACTTCGTCGGACCTCACACCCCGGTAATGGTCAAAACAGGAAAGATTCGGCAAGGTTATTAGGGGATAGCGCCCCCTTAGTGTATGTCATTTCCTTCTGGATAGAGGTGGTATTATGGTATGGAGCCCTGATACTTAACCTATGTTGTTGCTGCAAACTTATTATTTTGTGGTTGTTGGTGAATCCCGGGATTTAGGTCGGTTACGACCGGGGGATGGCATACTCGTGTCAGTTGTTACCCAGCTAGGGGTAACCCGGCCTTGTGTTGGCAGAGATCCGGTTAGGTTCTCGGGGCGTCTTTCCAGAGGCGTACCCATGTGGCAATGGGAAGTTCCTTGGCCTGACCATTAGTTGGAAATCCAAAGAAATAATACGAGCCTTGTACGGTTTTAGTTGTATAACCTGCCATGGAATGTAGCGGTAACCTGCTATTGAACATGGTAGCTATAGTAGGCATAAGTGCGGAATGCCTATGCTGGCTAAGATTTATATTATAGTTTCGAAATGTTTTCCTACACTTTGCACTTATAATAATAATATCAAAGAAAATTTGCGTATCAAGCATATTTGACTATCATAAGGAGAAATATCCACCGATTCTGCGTTTGTATTGTGTGTGTGCGGGAGGCCTTATGGTAGTCTCATTTTCTAAAAAGCATTGCGAATCTAATTTAAAATATTTCCTTGTTTATTTTTAAAGATAAACTGTTTTAAGTTCTCACACCAGTCCCATGACTAACCTGGAATTTATTGTTCTCTTCGTAAACTCTAGGTGCCCATCAATTTCTACACGGGCAGTCTAGAGTCAGGTTATCAGGTCATTCTGGAATTCAGGAGTTGCTATAGAGATCTGGAGGCAGGCTGGATGGCTTGACGTATCAACTAGTATATAGTATTTCTTTTCTGCTGTTTTGTTGTTGTAAACTCTGATGATGTAATGTAATGTGATGTAATGTGATGACAGATATGATTCTTTGCTTTAAAAATTATTCATTGATATATTATATGTTGTTCCGCTACGATTGTGAGATTCTGATATTGTTCTGTTACTTCTTCTATCTTCTACCTCTTCTTTAACCCTAACGGTACGGTTTTCCGGCATTCGATTGCTCGGCAGTTGATACAATGGATGTATTAATGTCGACTTTCGTGTGTCAAAAATCCCGTTCGTGACATTTGGTATCAGAGCATATGGTTAAGTGACAACCTTGGCTCTGTTGGGAATTACTCATTAGAGATAGAGTCAGCAATACTCTAGAATGAGTTTGAGTGTAATAATAAATATGAGCGCGTTTTTGTTAGTGAATATGAAATTGTTTTGTATTGTGTTGACTTATCAGTTGATTATTTATAGATTCTAGTCGGTGCAGTCTGGCCAACTGTTTCGATAGGGATTTCTAAACTCTTAAACAAGATAAACTGATGCAGTATTGTTTTGAAATAGGGTAATGAAATAATTTTACCCAAAACTATTTTCGTATATAAAAGAAATAAATTTTCTGTAAATGTTTATAATATATGGTTGTTTGGTTGTTGAAAACGTAAGAATATATATAAGTTAATTAAAAGAAAAATTGTATAAGCAAATAAATTTTTAAGTATGGAATTATCATTAATGTGATGTACAATTTTGAAATAATCTTATATATAAGAAGTGAAACTATATGAATATATTTATAAATATGAGTTGTGAATAAGAATGAATTTGAACTATGAATTGAAATTATTGAATATAAGTGAAACGAGTTGTGGACTTATAGTATGAAATAATAAATTTGGCTTTGGTAAAGAATAAAGAATTTGGGTTAGCATAATAAATATATGATTTGATATTTAACTAAAGGAAAGTTAAATATAATTTAGTTTAGAATTGGAATCTAAAATTGGATTTATAAGTGGAAATTTAAGTTAAACAAATGATGTTTGAAATGGAATATAACTTAAGTAATGTTGAATGAAGTTGATTATGGTATCGAAGTAAAATAATAAAGTGAATTAAATGGACGTGAACTTGAGTTATATAAATGAAATTCAACCTTATTTTTTAAATGAATTAGCAACTAAATTAATGAATGAATTTGGTTGTATTGAATATACGTTGATTGTTAAATTGTTGTTAGTTGATTGTATAGAAATCCGTATGAAATTGAATTATGAAATTGAAAGCTAAAGTAATTGAAATCAAATTGGAAGTTAAGTAAATCTAAATAGAATTGAATATGATTTGATTTGAAAGTGAACAAACTTGAATATAACTTAGTGAATGTAAACTAATTGAAAATGAATAAATGAATGTTAGTAAAAACATCCAATGATAATGAATCAATTGTGAATAAATTGAAAAAAAAACCAATTCATTGAATATAATGAGAAGTGAATTTATATTGATTTGGTTATTGATTGATTGGATAGATATTGGATGTAGTTGGATGATAGTTGGTTGATGGTTGAATTTATTGCTTTTGTTGCATTAGCTATATTGGCATATGCAGTTGTTGTAGTGATATATGTTGTATATTGATATTACTTTCATATATACATGTTCTCATTGTTGTTGAGTGTTTAGTAGGTGCGGATGGCGCTTGCTTCGCTTTTGGAGCTCGCTTTCGCGCTATATTAGCCGTATATGCTCGCTAATAATATATAAGGTACATATCTCGGATTACATATCGTACTTTTACACTTTTTTCCCTGTGATATGCCTCATTACTTTGATGATGTATATTTGTGATGTATATATTGTCATTTTTTGGGATCGAGACGCGCAAATGAGACTATGGCGAATTTTTCTGAAAATTTAAGGCGTTCGAATATTTTTGAGAAAATTGGAAATTTTTGAAAACTATAACTAAGTATGATTTGAAAACTTTGTAAAGTTTTTATAAGAAGTTTAACTATTGGATTTTGGGAAAGTTAAAAACTTAAGTGAATTTGAAATCTAATTTGAAATGGTTTTGAAAAGAAAGATGGATTCTGTAAATTTTTCTTACTTGGTAATTTCGAGGACGAAATTCTTTTAAGGGGGGAAGTTTGTAACGACCCTGAATTTCTGTCATTTGAAATTTGTATACTTAATTGATTTGAAATATTAACAAGTAAAATTTGTAAGTCGAATAAATTTTATTTCGACTATCTAGATTTAATTGGATATTTAAATCGATAATTTAATATATGAAATTACAGAAATAATTGGAAATTGGGTTTAATGTGATTGAAAATGATTTATAAAGTTGTATTAAATCATATTGGAGTTAGAATGATGTCATAGAACTTTTAAAATTGAATTAAAAGTTAAATTGCAGAAATTGAATATTTTAATATTTAATTGACGAGTAAAAATAGCCATTTTTCAAACAGTCTCGGATTTCGATGAAACCAGTTTCATCGGATCCGTAATGTTAAATTAATGTATGGTTTCAAATTTCGTGTCAATCGGAATTACAGTTTGTCCGGGGCAAGCTAAAACGCGTAGAAATCGATTCGAGTGAATTTTGAATTTAAATAATTCGATTCAAAAACTTATCTTCCAAATTTGATTGAATTGGCTCCTGATATATATTCCATTGCATTCGGAATGGGGGTAAAACATTATAAACACCAGGCGGCACGTTTCTTTTCGAGTTCGGAAAATTTCGGGATGAATAGTGTTTCGTAATTTTTCTATAAAAGGACCTAGGTTCATTCTTTTTGCACAAAACCCTACTAGGATAACAACAGCCGCCATATGTATATTCAATGGCCGAAAGTTTCCAACTTTCTTTTATTAATCTCTTCCAATCCACACTCTAATTCGAGAAACTCTCAACTACAAAAACGTAGAGCTTCATGACAGCTTCAAATCCATATGGATAAGTCGACGAATCGTCGACCATAGGTGGAGATTTTTGGCTGCGTTCGTTCATGGGTTGCGCACGTTTTTCAAGGAGCAAGGACGGCCGAGCTTGACGTGGTTCTGGCCGTGGGCGGAGCCGAGGCGCACGCACGAAATAGGGGGTCCTGATAGAATTCTTGAACGTCATGGTGGTTGCGTTAATTCGATTTAGGGTGGAGGCTTGGGTTCATCTTGCACGCACATGTGAAACGGGAAGAAGAAGAAGGCTATGGCCTGATCTCGTTCAAGTGAAATGCACGGTCCAGATTTGAAGTGGTTTAAAACTAAAAATAAAATTGTAAATTTAATTATATTATAATTCGTTCAAATTTTAAATTGCTGTAACATTGTCATACGAGGTCCGTTTTGGACGAAACGACTTGCGTTGGGTTCGTATGGACGAACACTACGCGATGGAGCTGGATTGGAATTAATTGGAGCTAGTGAAAATTTTGGGTAAAATTAAACACGCGTTTAATTTTATTCGGAATAAAACACTACAACAGTTATTGCAAGAAAGGTGAGAATTTCTTACTCAATCGAAATTGTTTCGATTTAAATTTTAAATGGTTAGATTTAAAATTTCTTGATTGTGTTGATTGTATGTTTAGATGATAAATTATTATCTATTGTACTGAAATAGACCCTATACGCCGTACATTAAGCGGAGGTTATTTATTAAACACATATACCGCGATATTTCACCTTGAAGTAGAATTGGTATTATATATGTACTTGGAGTTGATTTCCCGCATTATATAGCGGATGAGACCCTATTGCGCCGCATAATAGCGGATAATATTTTATATAAACCCATGTACCGCGCTATTCCGTATTGAAGCGGGATTGGTATTGTGCTAACATCTGTGGATGCAGAGAAACAGGTTGGAGGGATCCCACTGGATTCCTTAATAGTATTGATTTATTTACAGATATTTGCGATATATTTTGTTATCATATTGATATATGATGTTTGGATGCCGTGGTTGATTTATTGGTGCTATTGCAGCATTGGGCCTATTTTTGGAGTTTTAAAAATGTTAAAATAACGATTTTAAAAGGATTTTGAAGTGATTTTTTTGAAAGTATACATTTTATTGAATTTTGGAATTGATTTATTTTAAATAAATAAACGTTATAATTTTTATGTTATAAAAATTACGATTTTTGTGAAATATAACCGAAATGTGATTTTTGAAATAAGTAGTTGATTTATTTGTAAAATGGTTTAAATTGGGATTTTTGAATTATTATAAACGGTTTATATAAAAGGTTTATAAAATTGATATTTATAAATTAAAAAAATTGGAATTATAAAACGAGTTTTTATAAGTGTTAGAATGAAGTATAAATGGATTTCATAAGTGAATGAAATTTATAGATTTATAAATTGTGAAGTTATAAAACGAATAGATTTTGTAACATAAAAGATTTACAAGAAATTAACTTATAAATTGGATTTTGGCATTTAAATGAGATATAAATAGAATTTGTTAATTAAGGGATTTTATAAGTTGAAATTTTAATAAAATATATAAATGTGAATTTATAAACGTTGTTTTACAAATTCGAAATCGACTTATTTTGATAAGTTAATTATTATAGCTTATTAAAGGAATCATATCCACGATTTTGGACAGTGGATAATCCTTTATTAAATATGTAGAAGTGTTGAATTTGGTAAAGGATTTATATTCACGATTTTGGACAGTGAATAATATATTAAATAAATGTTTTAGGAAGTGTTCTTTTAAATAGAATTTAAACGATTTGAAGTTGTTTTAAAATGTGATCGAAACCATAGATTTCAACATTCATTGCTGAAATAGACGTTTTCGAGAAATAAGGAAATGGTGGACTATAACACTGTTGTTATAGTAAATGATTTTCGAAAGGAAATGTTTATTGTATAGTATTGGGATTTATATATCTATCTAAATTTTGAATCCCTATACTAGTGATTTTGGGTTGTCGTAACGATGTTTTACGCAACATTCGTTTTGACTCAAATGAATGTGTTTAAGAGAACGTTTTCCTTAAAGAATGAAATATATACTTAATTGTGATTTAAGTATATTGAATATTTCTAAGTATTTAAAATAAATAGATTTATGAATTACTTATTGTTAAATAAGTATGGAAATGTTTTCCAATATGAAGTGAAATGTTTTGAGATGATTTCTTTTAAACATAAATGGAAAGTGAATATTTGAAATCGATTTGAAAATCGTATATCAGTGGATATTTGGAAATTTAAATTCACCATGGAATTTATAAAGGAAAGGGAAATTTGATTTAAAAATAAACATTGATTTATTTTTGAAGTGTGGAAAAATATATATCTTGTAAAGATATTTTTGGAAAATAAATAATTTGGGAAATTATTTGGAATCTGGTGATGTTGTGCATATCTATTGATAGTTAAATAACCGACTATCTATATTTACCTTTAAATGGGTATTTGTTGTGATTTGATTGAATTTGAATGCTACACTTATTTTTGAAAATAAGCCCTCGTTATTCGGTTTAGCCCGGAGAGGACCTTTGGGTCATAAATCCCATACCGAATAGTGATATGTCGTAATGGATAGCATTTGAAGACTGGTGTTGAAGACCGGATATTTTCGAAAACGGAAGGATTACCGTCGAATGTCTCTACATCGGCTGATCTCCGATATTGAGATTTTATCACCCTTTGTGATGGGAAGTCCGGTCATGATTAGTGAATATCCGAATTGCAAGGGCTTCTTTGGAAGTGTCTTCGGTTCTGTTCGAACCTATAATTGACTTGTATGGATGCGTGTCTGTCGTTACAATTTGAGATGTAAAGATGGTTTCTATCAAATATATTTCTGTTGGTGGCAGAGAATTTATTCTCTTAGCTTAACACCCTTCTCTGAGACGTACGAGCTCAGTGGTTATGTAGTTGATGGTTACTAGTGATATATTCCCAAATTGGTAATGTGGCATACGAAGTGCTATTGAGCATTTGTTGATCAAAGCGTGCTTTTGTATAAAGCGTAGCTTTATGGACGAGACTTCGTCGGACCTCACACCCTGGTAATGGTCAAAACAGGAAAGATGCGGCAAGGTTATTAGGGGATAGCACCCCCTTAGTGTATGTCATTTCCTTCTGGATAAAGGTGGTATTATGGTATGGAGCCTTGATACTTAACCTATGTTGTTGCTGCAAACTTATTATTTTGTGGTTGTTGGTGAATCCCGGGATTTAGGTCGGTTACGACCGGAGGATGGCATACTCGTGTCAGTTGTTATCCAGCTAGGGGTAATCCGGCCTTGTGTTGGTAGAGATCCGGTTAGGTTCTCGGGGCATCTTTCCAGAGGCGTACCCATGTGGCATGGGAAGTTCCTTGGTCTGACCATTAGTTAGAAATCCAAAGAAACATTACGAGCCTTGTACGGTTTTAGTTCTATAACCTGCCATGGAATGTGGCGATAACCTGCTACTGAACATGGTAGCTATAGTAGGCATAAGTGCGGAATGCCTATGCTAGCTAAGATTTATATTATACTTTCGAAATGTTTTCCTATTCTTTGCACTTCTAATAATAATATCAAAGAAAATTTGCATATCGAGCATATTTGACTATCATAAGGATAAATCTCCTCCGATTCCGCGTTTGCATTGTATGTGTGTGCGGGAGGCCTTATGGTAGTCCCATTTTCTAAAAAGCATTGTGAATCTAATTTAAAATATTTCCTTGTTTATTTTTAAAGATAAACTGTTTTAAGTTCTCACACCAGTCCCATGACTGACCTGGAGTTTATTGTTCTCTTCCTAAACTCTGGGTGCCTATCAATTTCTACACGGGCAGTCTAGAGTCAGGTTATCAGGTCATTCTGGAATTCAGGAGTTGCTATAGAGATCTGGAGGCAGGCTGGATGGCTTGACGTATCAACTAGTATATAATATTTCTCTTCCGCTATTTTGTTGTTGTAAACTCCGGTAATGTAATTTAATGTGATGTAATATAATAACAGATATGATTCTTTGTTTTAAAATCTATTCAGTGATATATTATATGTTGTTCCGCTGCGATTGTGAGATTCCGATATTGTTCTGTTACTTCTTCTTTCTTCTATCTTCTACCTCTTCTTTAACCCTAACTGTATGGTTTTCTGGCATTCGATTGCTCGGCATTTGATACAATGGACGTATTAATGTCGACTTCGTGAGTCGAAAATCCCGTTCGTGACACAACCGATCCTAATGGTTTTGCAGGCTTACCAATAACCTATCTTCACGCTGTATATTTCTTTCTATGTGTAACATCATTTTAATCTTACCTGTAGCAAAATTTTACACACTGGAATTTTGGATTAAATTAGCTAAGGGATAATAGCTAATGTATAGGACGCGACCCTATACCAGTCCCATCTGGTATTCTAATATCTGAGTTAGTTTACTTAGGATCATCTGCCCATAAAATTTTCCTTGAATTTTTTTCCTCTCAAATTGATTTAAACCTTTAAATCATACTTTAAGCCAGGAAAATATACTCTATGCTTAACTCAAATCACCTTGACATGTTATATATATACTATACACAAAACTTTATTGATGAAAATATTTAAACCATTGAAAGTACCCCTTTCAAAAACCTTGAAAGTTCCCCTTTAGAAACTAAGTAAAACCTTAGGCCGAAAGATCAAAACATACCTTTCGAAACCATTCTTAATAAAACTTTCAAAAACATTGCAAAACCTTTCTTTCAAAAGCTTCAAACCTTAGACATCCTATTACCAAAACACTATAAACATTGCCTTTCGAAAATATTGGAACCTTCCATTTAAAAACCTTTCAAAACCTTTGGAGAACCACCCCTTCGAAATCTTTATCTTAAACCATTCGAAAGCACTAAATCCTTTTCATAAATTCAAACCTTTCGAATCATTTGGGTTCAAGTAAGATATGTGGAACAACCTTTCAAAACCATTTAAAACCTTTCCTTTGGAAACCAGTTGGGTTTAATTTTCAATAGCACAAAGGGTCATAAAAAAACTTAGTCGAAAGCACTCTTCTGAAAGCCATTTCCTAAGTAAAAAAGTGACAGTGTTGAAACCAAACCTTCAAAAGCAATAGAGAAGCGGCTTTACTTTAAAAAAAGGGCCCTTTCGAAACCATAGCTTCGAAAGATGGAAAGCTGCAGCAACGGGTTTCGACCCTCTTCGAAAGCATTTACTTAAAACAAAAGGCACAACCTTTTTCGAAACCATTCCTTAAAATCACTTAACCAAGTCGAAAGCATCCTTCCTGAAAGCAGAGCATGAGTATTTCCATTTTAACACAAAGTAAGGCTTCGACCCCTTCGGAACCCATTGTTTGGACTACATGCCTTTCGCCTCAGTCCAATTCGCCACGTACCAAGCCTTTAATACCATGTGCATTGGTTGTGATGGTGATGGAGGCAGAATTATGGTGTCGAAGGCTAGGTGCCGAAAGTGCGAAACATGTAAAATCTGATTTTTAATTTTTTAAAGCAATTCTTTTTAACTAACCTCCTTGTTTGTCAAAATATAATTGGTTTTTAGTTTCTTTTCCAAAAGTACTACCGAAGTTATAGATATAAACAAATTAAATTATTGACAAAATGCCCCTTCTCATTTTATAAATATATAAAGCATTTAAGTCTCATACCTTCAATAATTTTATATATCTATTAAAGCACTTAGGTAAAATCTATAAAAACTCCCATAAATCATTTTAATATGTTTTATAACATATATTAATTTCTGACCCAAAATAATCATAAAATAGCCAAAATTAATATAAACCCAAAATAACTATTTTATTCACTAGAAAATTCATAATAAATCCACATTAATTCAAAAAAATTTGAAAATTGAAATCCTTTTCTAAAATATCATTTTTAGTCATATACTAAAATCGCAAGGCATTTAGATGTCATTTAATAGGGGTTTCACACTAAATCTTGTTACAAAATCTATATGAAATAGTATAAATCATTAGCAAGCATATATCTCCATTTTAACATTCAAAACCTAGCAAAACATTTTCAAATTAGCTCGGATTTAATCTAAATCTGAAATCAATTAAAAACATGAGATATAGTTATTGTTCACCATTAGCTTGAGATTAAGTAATTGAGATTTGATCTTGGATACAGTTGATTAACTTCTTCCTCTTGAAATCTTCTCTTGTTTTCCCTTAATGGTGGCCGACCTCTTGTTTTGTTTTAGGTTATGAAAATAGACGTCGAAAATGAATGTGCATAATGGCTTAGGGTATAGGGTTATTACTTATTCCTATATTGACCTTGTCTACTACCCTAACTTAATTCAGTTTAATTTCGTTAGTTCATTAGTTCAAATAGGCACTACCACACTTCTATTAATCACAAATTTCAATCCACTAACCATTGCATTATATTAGTTAATTTAACAAATTAAATATCCCAAATGATGTTACTCAAAATTTGGGTCATTAAGGACTCCCCTCCTTAAAGAATTTTGTCCTTGAAATTACGACAAGGTACTCAACAAAACAATCAAAAAGGTAAAACATACCATGAAACAAATCAAGATGAGCATTTCTAATCCTGCTTTCAGTCTCTCAAGTATAGTCTCTCTCATCGTCACTCCACTAGATTTTAATTAATCTGACTATCTTGTTCCTTAGCCTCTTCTAATCTCCCGCGACTATGCGAAATGCCTTCTAACTGTAGTCAAATTCGACTCTACAACTAAGTCCTTTAACACGGTCGGTGCTATAATAGTCTTCGGGTTTCTAACACACTTTGTTAGATGAGAGATATGAAAAACATCATGGAATCCTGCCAAACTATTCAGTAACTCTACTCTATATGCAAGTTTTCCGATCCTTTCTACAATAGGGAATGGTCCAACAAATCTCGGTGCCAATATCCCTGACTTCCCGAATCAAATTACACCTATCATCAGTGATACAGTGACGAAAACATGGTCTCCTACTGAGAACTCTAAGTCCTTCCGTCTTCTATCTACATAACTCTTCTGCCTAGATTGAACATCTTTCATTCTAGCTCAAATCAACTCAATCTTCTCTGCAGCTTCCCTAACCAAATATGGAACAAGAACCAACCTATCCCTGGTCTCTAACCAAAAAATTGGAGATTTGCATGGTCTTCCATACAAAGCTTCAAACAGTGCCATCCCTATACTAGCTTGATAGTTGTAGTTATATGAAAACTCGACTAAGTGTAGATAGTCTTCTAATGATCCTCCAAAATCTAGCACACAAGCTCTTAACAAATCTTACAAGACTTTGTCAACTCTCTCCATTTGCTCATCGGCCTGTAGATGGTAAGCGGTACTCATTTTGAGCTTGGTACCTAAATTATCCTATAGACTCTACCAAAACTTGCTAGTGAATAAGAATCTCTATCACTTACTATGTTACTAGGAAATTCATGAAGTCTGACTATATTTTCCACAAACAACCTAACTAAAACAAGTGCCGTCCTAGTTGACTTAACTGGAATGAAATGAGAACTCTTGGTCAATTTATCCACTATAACCCATATACTTTCATTTCTTCGATTCAATCTTGGCAACCCGTCAATAAAATCATAGAAATAGAAGCCTACTTCCATACTGAATTTCTAATGGCTGAAGCAACCAAATTGGTTTCTGATGTTCAGCTTTTATCTGTTGACTGTTCAAACACTACTTCGCCTATAAGCCTACACCCTTTTGATACCTCCCAAAAGAAACTACTCTTCATGTCCTGATACATCTTAGTTCCTCTCGGATAAATAGTGTACTTAAAACGATGGCATTCCTCCAAACCATCCTTTCTAATGTCTCCCCTTTCTATACATGGTTCCTTCTTGCGTAATATACCATGAAGCTTTACGAATGACTTTTCGCTTTTCATTTCTTTTCTCCAGCAAGATTCCAAGCAAAAAGTATTCTTTAAATTGAGTCTTCCATGATTCCCTCTCGGGCTCCATCTCCAATATTTGATCAACTTCCATCATATTTATACTTAGAGAGTGTAATGTCATGACTAGAACCAAGCCCATCTGTTACACATCACCAATGCTCGCGAGCTTTGCCAATGAATCAGCTTCTCTTTTTCGCTCACGTGTATATGCAAAATGTTATAGTATTCGATATCTGCCAACAGCTCCTGAACGCGGGTAAGATAATGGGTAAGTCGCTGTCCCTTAGCTTGATAATCTCCCCTTATCTGATATACCGCTAGTTGTGAGTCATAGAAGATTTCAAGAGACATTGCTCTGAGCTCCCTAGCGAGTTTTAGCTCGGCGACCAATATTTCATATTCAGCTCATTATTTGTAGTAGGAAAATCAAGCTTTAGAGCAGAGAAAATTGGCTGATTCTCAGGAGTTACGAGGACTATCCTATTTGTGGAATAATGAACATTAGATGCTCAGCCAATATACATCTTTCATCATATAGCAGGGATTACTCCGTTCCCTTGGGGCCCATCCTACATGGTAAACTCCGCTATGAAGTCGGCCAATGCTTATCCCTGAATAGCTCTTTGCGGTAGATATGTAATGTCAAACTAGCTAAGCTCGATGTTCCATTTAAGCAACCTTCCAAACATCTTAGGTCGTTGTAAAACCTATCAAAACGGCTGACTGGTATAAACATTGATCGGATGGGCCTGGAAATACGGGAGAAGCTTGCATAATGCGATCACCAAGTAGTATGCCGATTTCTCTATCTTTCGGTAGTTTCTTTCTGCCTTCATTAATCATTCACTGACGTAATATACCGGTCTTTTAATCCAGTTCTCCTCACAAATTAAGGCGGCACTTATGGTACGTGCTGATACAGCTAAGTAAATATACAACTCCTTATGGTCTATAGGTTTTGAAAAATAAGGGGTCTCTCTAAATGATCCACTAAAGCTCGAAATGCGCCTTCACAATCTTGCTTCCACTCGAAATTCCTCTTTCCTTTCTTTATCAAGTCATAGAAAGGAATACATTTATCGATCGCCTAGGAGATGAATCGAATCAAAGCAGCAACCTTCCCGTTCATACTCTACACTTGTTTAATAGTTCCAAGCGCTTGTATATCTCGAATGGCTTAAATCTTTTCTAGATTTACTTCATTTCCTCATGCACTGAAATAAATCCCAAAAACTTCCCTGATGCAACATCGAATGAACACTTTAGAGGGTTGATCTTTATGCTATGAAATCGAAGGATATCGAACATCTTTGCCAAGTACTAAATGCGGCCATTTGATTGTTATGTGTTCACGAGCATATCATCCATATAGAATTTCATCATCCTCCCGATCTGATCCTTGAACATTCGATTAACCAAACGTTGATCGGTTGCACTAGCTTTCGTCAATCCGAACGACATTACTACATAGTAATAGAACCCAACATCCATCACAAAATTGGTATGTTCCTGGTCCGAACATGCATCGATATTTGATTATACCCCAAGTACGCATCCATACATGACGAAAATTTGTGCTCTGCGGTCGAATCAACTAGTTGATCAATTCCATGCAAGGGAAAACTATCTTTAGGGCACGCCTTGCTCAAGTCTGAATAGTCAATACACGTTCCCCATTTCCTATTCCCCTACTTCACCAGTACGGGATTGGATATCCATTTGGGGTAGAAGGAGTCGTAAATAAACCTGTTGACTTTAAGTTTATCACCTTCTTTTTAAGAGCAATGGATCTCTCTGGATCCATTCCTTATCTTTTTCATTTCACTAGAACATACTTCATATTAACATTTAATGCGTGGCTCACAATGGCAGGCGAGATCCCACATATGTCAAAATGGGTCCAAGCGAATACATCCAGATTCGCTTGGAGGAAATCAGTAAGTTCTTCCCTCGTCAAAGGGTTGAGTTGCAATCCATCTTCAACACCCGCGATGGGTCGTCGTAGCTGACCGTAATGTCAATCGCTAACTCGGCCTGCGTCGCCTTAGTCTCCTTGGGTTCCTTCTTATCATCCCTCGGATCTTTATCTCTATAGAACTGACTGTGGTGCCTAAGCCAAGTCTTGGGCGCCATTTGACAATCTTTAGTAACTTGGATATGGACAAACTTGTCCACGCCCTTTCCCTTCTCTTCTAGCTGAGCCTCTCTCAACTCTGCTATATAAAATGGACTTCCAGTTTCTTGATCACCTTGCACAACACCTACTCCATTATCAGTCGGAAATTTCAATATCAAACACTATAGGCCAAAGCTGCTCAAAATTTTGCCAGGGTCGGACGGCCCGAAAAAACATTATACAGTGAATCTACATCCAAAACTATGAATGGTAGGATCTGCACCCTCCTACAATCACCTTCTCCTAACTCAACTGGAAATTCAACATAACCTACTACTTCAATAGCCATGCCGTTGAAACTGTGCGTATGAGCTTTAGATGGTTTCAAATCCTTAGCTTTCATCCTCATTTGATCATATGCCTTCTTAAAGATAATGTTCATAGAACTTCCACAATCAATCAAAATTCTTCTTACTAAAGTAGGGCCAATCATGGTTGATATAACCATCGAACCCTTAGTAGGGGCCTCTACTCTATTGGCATCTTTGCTTTTGAAAATTATATCATCTATATCATTGTACGTTGTTGCTTGGCCAGAGTTCCATCCTCCATATTCAAACAACATTCAAAATCCACATGTCTAATTGAACTAACATAGCGTTTCATTTTCTGCCATCTCCCGCCCATAGGATATGGTCTACAAACTATCGTGTTTATTACCAACCTTTCACTAGTCCGTGCAGGCTCCTCAGCCATGCATGGAGCTTGCACTTGATTTGGGTCAGATGTCCTCTATCTGCCATCCTACATTTTTTTTGACAAATTCCTGTAGCTTTTTCTTCCAAATCAACTTCTCAATGGCATCCTGGAGATGCCTAACTCATCGATATTGTTCCCATAACATTCATGAAATCGACAGTATTTCTGGTCTGCTTTTGTGCCTCCTTCGATTCTTTCAAACGTGACTACTTATAATGGAAAGTATTGCAGGTGGATAGATAAATGTTCTCCAGGGATGCATTAAAAGATGCATATCTATCATACATAGGAAACTTGGACCTCCACATTCCAAGCTCCCTCTTCCAATCACGATTCCCTTCTCTACTTCTTTTTTGTTAATCCGGCTAGTTTTGAACATTGACCTGAACCTTCCCGAAACTCTTGGTGGACGCTTTACTACGAAGTTGCTCTATACCGCTTCTCTTCTCAGCCCTGTAGCATTGATTTTTCTAGACAACCTGTCCTCTTCCTTTCTCATGAACTAGGCCACCTTTAAGTAGAAACGCTCCACTATGGCCAGTGGTTTTCTAGCAAGCCAATCACCAAACTCCGATTCAAGGTCAAATCCCCTTCTCACAACCATAAATATTGCATGGTCATTAGGCTTACTAACTTCAGTGGCAGTAACTTGAAAACTCTGCAAGTTGTCCTTCAGTGATTCCCTCGGAGCCTAGATTACACTGGATAACGCCATCACATTTTTGGGACGAGTAGCATGAATCCAAAACTGCTACATAAATCTTGTTACCAGAACATCAAATCTTGAGATCGATCATGGGGGCAATCTTGTAAGCAACATCGTAGCGATCCCAAAAAGAGTTACGGGGAAGAATCTGCATTCGTAACATCATTCGCCCTTGCTGAGTCCATTAACCATTCGTACTTCATGATGTGCTGCTGGGGTCGGTTTTCCCTTCACAAGCAAGCATCGTAGGCATATTAAACCTTTTAGGATACTCCGCATGTAAAATTCTTCCGGTAAATGGGGTTTGGCTCTAAGAGACTACCTACTCATCGTTTGTCAAGCCCTGGTTCTCCCTCATTAGCTGTCTAACCATTGTGGACAAATCCGATGTCTAGATAGGTGGGGCCAAGTGGTGGTCATGCTCGACCCCGCATTAATGTTCCGGCTGGTGTCTTCGGGCCATTTCACGCCTCCTTGGCCTATCATCCTCCTTATGTGCATACTGAGGATTAACTTCATTATCATCCCGAGGAGGTAGTTGATCAGCATCCAAATGTACTCCAGCGTTAAAGTTCCTAGATCCAACATGAGCATGGTTCTCCACTTGCACCTGGTGAGCTATCCCTCTGGTTGAGGGATCGGTACCGATCCCTATGGAGGGATCAGCACTGAACCGTCTTAGTAGACCATATTGGTTTTGTAAGCATTGTTCCATCATTGTAGTTCATGCTGCTTCAATTTTGCAATGCCTATGCCTATGGTGCTCGTTCGATGAAGTTGAACTATCTGACGCTGAGTAAGAAGAGAGATCCCTTCTTGCGCATTAGCGTTGTTGCTAAGCAATCTAGTTCATTAAGTTGGCAATAGTCCGGATTTTCTTGTTTAGCGGCCTACGACTCTCCATCGACTCTCTCAATAAGTCATTAAATTTGGCTCTAGTAATGAAATCAGTGGAGTTCTGAACTACAGCAGGCCCCACGTTCACATTAGCAGGGTGGTTGCTTGGGCCCCCGTTGTTGGAGACTAGCAGTTTCATTGGCATCAAAATTGTGGGAAGTAGATCTATTGTGCCTTACCATCCTGGATTTATTTTCTTAGATCTTGGAAAATTCAAGTAGTATCCGCAAGCTTCTGAGGATGAACCTGGATCTCCTTTGCGATATTTCTTTAATCCAATAGTAATAAAGTGATCCTAATAGCCTGAGAATTGTCATTCTCAGCAAAAGCACTAAATTGTTTGCAACCAAATCAGCCACAAACACTCAAGAATAGGTTTGAGTAGGGAAATAAATGAAGAATTTAAATGTAAATAGAGAAAAACACTAAACATCAAGAAAAATGTGGCAAGAACAAAAACAACAAGATTTATAGTGGTTCGACGTTGATTGCCTATGTCCACTTTGAATACTCTCTTTATTGCTTCTCAATACACTTGCAACTACAACAGTAAGAAATAGCAAGAAATTAGAGAAGGATGGAGAAAGTTAGTTACAATAATGGAAGAGTCTAACTACCAGCGTAAAAGTCCCCTAGAATAGCCCCCTATGATTGTATTTATGGTGAAGGCAGCCTCCAATCTGATTGAAACTTCGACACCTGGACCTCGTCAACCATATGGGCCCACCATTGTAAGGGTTAAGCCCAACTCTCAATGGATAGGGATCGGTATGATCCCTCCATAAGTCGAGTTTGAGCTAGTGATCCATATGGTAGCTCCCTTTTGGTCTGTAATGATGGTGTTTCAAATATCAAGGTGATTGGATGCGTGGAGCTCTAGTTCTTGTAGTACTTCACTACGAATCTTAACTTGATCCAGGTTATGCCGATCCCTGAAGGTCTTCCAATGTGTGTTGATCCATCCTTTACTTGCCATGTAATTTTGATCCATATCACGTAGTCCATTCCATGCCGACCCATACCCCACAAGTAAACCATGCCGATCCCTTTTTCTCAAACCATATCATACTCATCCATATCCTACAAACAAACCATGCCGAACCATTTCCCATAACCATCAACATTCTGATCCATCCTCTTCGGAATCATAATGTCGACTTCTCTCATGAGTTTAGCATGTCAATTCCTCTACATTCCCATCCAAACCAACCATCTTGCCAAGTAACTATGCCAATCTCCCACCATATTAAATGTATACCGATCCCTCCTCTATTTCATCCAATTTGACCAATGTCCACGCCGATCCATATTCCAACCTAACTAAGCTCTATAGTTCTGAGATTCAACATTGTCTATCTAGCAGCCTTATTCAACCTGGGCTTGACTCAACTGCCTGGACATTTTATTTTGGCCATGTAGCTGTTGTCTCATGACCATCCTTCTCATCAATAGTAGAGTTTGGCCCATGCGACCAGTCCAATGTAGTAGGGTTTTGACACTAGGTAACAGTATTCAATAAATCAATCAAATAGGTAAACATACCATGAAAAGAATCAAGATAAGAATCTTTAATCCCTCTCTCATCTCCTAAGTATAGTCTCTCTCATCGTCGCTACACCGGACTTTGACTAATCTGATTGTCTTGTTCCTTAGCCTCTTCTCATCTCTCACGACTATAAGAATTGGCTTTCTAACTGTAGTCAAATTCTGCTCTACTGCTAAGCCCTCTAACATGGTCGGTGTTATAATTGTCTCCAGGTCTCAAATACATTTCTCAAATGAGAGATATGAAAAAAATCATGGACTCCTGCCAAACTGTTTGGTAACTCTGCTCTATATGCGAGTTTCCCAATCCTTTTTATAATAGAAAATGGTCCAACAAATCTCTGTGCCAATTTCCTTAACTTCCCAAGTCAAATTCGCCTTTCATCGGTGACACTTTAATGAAAATATGGTCTTCTATTGAGAACTCTAAGTTCTTCCATCTTCTATTTGCATAAATCTTGTGCCTGAACTGATCTTATTTCATTCTAAGCCAAATCAACTCAATCTTCTCTACAGCTTTCCTAACCAAATCTGGACTAAGAACCAACCTATCCCCGGTCTTTAACCTATGAACTGGAGATTCATATGGTCTTCCATAAAAAGCTTCAAACGGTGCCATCCCTATACTAGCCCAATAACTGTTGTTATACAAAAACTCAACAAATTGTAGATGGTCTTCCCATGATCCTCCAAAATTGGACACACAAGCTCTTAACAAATCTTCCAAGACTTTGTTAACTCTCTCTGTTTGCCCATCGGTCTATAGATGGTAAGCGGTACTCATTTTGGGCTTGGTACTTAAAGTATCCTATAGACTCTTCCAAAACTCACTAGTCAACAAGGAATCTCTATCATTTACTATGCCACTAGGAATTCTATGAAGTCTAACTAAATTCTTCATAAACAACTGAGCTAAAATAGGCACTGCCCTAGTTGACTTAACTGGAATGAAATAGGCACTTTTGGTTAGTCTATCCAATATAACCCATATACTTTCATTTCCTTGATTTGATCTTGGAAACCCGTCAATAAAATCCATAGAAATAGAATCCCATTTCAATAATGGAATATCTAATGACTGAAGTAACCCACTTGATTTCTGATGTTTGGATTTTACCTATTGATAGTTCAAGCACTGCTTCACCCATAAGCCTACATCAATTTTCCTTCCTTTCTAGAACAAACTTCTCTTCATATCCTAGTATGTCTTAGTTCCTCCCAAATGAGTAGTGAACTTCAAGCGATGACATTCCTCCAAAACTTCTTTCCTAATGTCTCCCGTATTAGAAACACACGGTCTTCCTTTCTTTCTAACCACCCGTTCTGGTCGAGACTAAATCCTTCATGTCATCGTACTCTATTTTATCCCTTAACTTCCTGATCCCTTCAGCTAATTTTGGATCCTCTCCTTGCTTAGATCGATCATTTAACTACTCGAAATTCTAACATGACAACATATCAGTTTCTGTATTAGAACTACTTTGAGATCTCCACTCTACTCTACACGTCGTCAACTCTTCTAAATTTTTCCACTCAGCTATTATTGCTAACACTACATTTTGATGTTTTCTTCTAAGTGCTTCTACAGCCTTATTTCCCTTTGCGGGTGTGTGCTCAAACAAAGTCATAAGCAGCAATAAACTCCAACCACATTTGCTATCTCATATTTAGTTCCTTTTGAGAGAATAAATACTTAAATGACTTATGATCCATATATAACTTGAATCTCTCTCCTAAAGGATGATGTCTCCATACCATCAATGCAAAAATCACTGTAGCAAATTCCAAATCGTGAGTATGATACCTAACCTCATGTGGTCTAAGCTATCGAGATGTATAGGCAAGCACTTTACCTCTTTGCATTAACACAGCTCCTAACCCTGTTCTATATGCATCTGTATATACCACCAAATCCTAGTTCCCTTCCGTAAAAACTAACATAGGTGCAATAATCAACAAGTTTTTCAAGCTTTGGAATGCTTCCTCACACTTATCGGTCCAAAATAAACTTCACATCTTTTCGAGTTAGCTGGTCATCGATGTTGCTATCCGTGAAAAATCCTTTATGAACCTCCGATAATACCCCACTAATGCAAGAAAACACTTTATCCTAGTCACTATCTCATGCCTTGAAACAACCAACACCCCTAAATATACCCAATAGGACACATTTGAAAGGAATAGTGCGCTGTAGGTATAGCTAAATCTAACAGAGACTAAGATTTACTGGAGAGAAATAGGTAAAAATAGCGGAAACAATTTAAATAATAATTTATTCATAACAGAACTTCATAATTGCTTTAAAAACACAATATGTCACCAAACACCAAATACGTTATGTGTCAAAATACCATACACATATGTCTTATAAAATCAATGAAAACCATGGTCTCAAAAATCAGAGTACAACTATTCCCCAACATGTGCCAATAGAAATAAAGAACAAAGAGCTGAAATAAAAGAAGTGGAAGTACATAATGGAATCTCCTTCAAATAAACCTTCAAGCAACTACAACCTACTATCCTCTTCCTTGATTGCCTATGGAGGGAAAGGGAAAATAGAGGAGTGGGTCAGACAAAATGTTTGGTGAGTGATAGTAACTACTAAAATCTTTAAGCAAAGTAAAGATAATAAACTCTTTAATAGTTCTAGTATATACAATAGAAAAGAGATAATCTGGAAAATACGATTATAATATTACAATTGATAAGATATGTCAACTTTAGTCATTTGCACTTGTCTTTGATAGCTGCTTGATTAGGCTGAATTCCTAATCCTATAATTAGGTGGAAATCCTAATTCTACCCTTTGATCGGCCTGTTACTCCATAGAATCTGCTGTGTACCGGACATTTCCCTATACAATAGACTTTGATGTCTATAAAAGACACACTTACTAAGCGCTTGGAACTCATAGCGATTACTGAGCACCGAAATGAAAGTCGCACGTGTAACCGCCACCATGCTCATGCTACCCGTTGCTCCCTCTTTTGACATTTTGTTTACCTAGACAGCATAAGCATGACCCTCGCCTCACATCAGGATTATATGAAGCACCTCGTCTCACTTCAGGGTTATGTGAAACATTGTGTCCATAGAAAAATAGGGGAAAAGCTGTTGGTAGCGGTCCCTATCAAACAATAATCTAGTTGCGCCCCTTGTTCAAACCTGCTTGATTTGGACTACCCTAGATTGATCGTTTACTACCACTTACCACTATAAGCGTACCCCTCGTCTCACTTCAGGATTATATGAAGCATCTCGTCTCACTTCAGGATTATGTGAAACACCGTAACCATAGAAATATTAAGGGAATGCTATTTGGTACAGGTCCTATTCTTGTCTTTTCTTATTAACTTAGATAAATTATTTAAATATGCCTTTATTTTTATCAATTACTATTATTGCTTATTAATTTATCCTAAAACTTAAAATAAGCACCATAGTTTCCATAGTTTCCATTGTTTATCAATTTATAAGTTACGTTATAATCATGCTTATTACTTAACCCAAGGTCTAAGCATGAAAAAAAGCTTCTTTTTTCTTTTATTGTTTTTAGTTATAATTCTAAGTTATAACTAGGACAATCTTCTTAATTCAGTCCAATTAATATCATAATTAGGCATAATTTCAGTCCAGTTCCATTTATATTACAGTTCTTATAATTTAAGTCTTATATTCATTATTTTAAATTTCTTATAATTTAATCCAATTTTGTGTTAATTCTATTCTAATCCATCCATGAAGAAGAAGGAGGAATGAAAGAAAAATCGAAAATAGAAGGAAATCCAATGCGTAAGAAGAAGATGTAAATAACGCATAAATTACAGTAAATAAACTAAAATATAGTAAATATACTGTAAATAAATGAAAAGGCTAGAAATAAACTGAAATTAATTGAAAAGAATAGCTAGAAGAAATAGACAGAAAATAATTCTAAAAACTGTAAATAAATTACTAAAAAGGTTACTCCAAAAGTGGTAGTAAAACTACAACTATTGGAAACCCTATTATTTTAAATTACTTAAATAAACTCAACTCTGGTCCTCAGCTCTTCCCTTTAGGCCTTTACGGATCCACTTGATGTTGTTAAATATTTTTATTGAAAACAATTTCCTCCTTGGAAACTTATGCCGCTTAGGGTCCTTCCTGAATAAGTGAACCCAATTGGAGAAAATCTTAGAATGAAAAAAACTGTTAGGCCTAGGGTTCTATTTATAGGGGTAGAAGTGAATCTTAGACCATTGGATTTGAGGATTGAACAAGATGCAACCACGTCATAGGCTGAATAGGGGACATCGGATGCAGGAAGGAAGGACCGGATCGAGTTGAAGAATGCGAAATACATCACTAACATTCGAACGAACAAACATTCGTTCGCTAAAAAACAAGGTGGACGCCCGGGCGTTCGATCGCCCTTGTGCCTAGGTCGACCGGGTGGTCGACCTGGCCTATATATATATTATTTTATTTTTTCTTCTTCTATGCTTATTTTATTTAATTCATATCTCGTTTATTTTAGCTTGGATTCTGACGTTCTATATATGGAAATTGACTAGAAAATTACCATGGACACAATGGTGCAACTTCCATGGCTCAATTCTGACAATTTCACAAAATTGATTTATCATTTCACTAATAAACAAAATAATTATTATTGCTTAATTTCTAAGTTGATACATGTCTCTTCTAATTATTCACCGCTTCGATTTTAGTTGGATCTACAAACAACTCTTTATCTATGACTACATGATCAAGAAACTTCACTTCCTTCTTCCAGAAATGACACTTCGAAAACTTCGCCTTCAACTGATGCTGCCTCAGCGTCTCAAGCACTACCCTAAGATGAACTTCATGCTCCCTTTCATCCTTAAAGTATATCAAAATAGCATCTATAAATACCAACATGAACATATCCAAATGTTCTCGAAAATTTGGTTCATCAAATCTACGAAGAATGATGATGCATTAGCTAGTCCAAACGGCATTACTAACCATTCGTACGATGCATATCCAGTTCTAAACGATGTCATAGGAATACTATCCTCTACTACTCTAAGCTGATGGAAGCCTGTTGCTAAATCCAACTGAGAAAATTCCTTGGCTCCACTCAACTGATTGAACAAATCGTCAATTCTAGATAATGGATATCAATTTTATCATCTTCTCATTCAACTTATGATAATCGATACATAAACTTAACGATTTGGCTTCTTTGCGAACATCGTGGCTGCTCCCCAAAGCGAAATACTTGGTCTAATAAAATTCGTATTTTCCAAATCCTTCAACTGCATCTTCAACTCCCTCATCTCAGTATGTGTTATCCTAAATTATGTAATTTAAAATTAGGATCATTACATATGACCAAAAACGTTGTCAATTCGACCGAATGTCATGTGATTTGAATTTAAATTTAAATTTGGATAGACGAGTAGTTATCTAACTCCTTTAACTTAAAATAGAAATGTGTATCTCACTTTCTTATTTCAAAATTCCTATTCTTTCTTCTTCTTTTCTAAACACTCTGATTAACGCTAATTCCTAAAATAAAAAATCAAATTAGGAAACCAAAATCCAAAATCGAAGAAAAATGAAAGGACAAGCGCATAAGAATAACTAGCAGTATTAAAATGAAGAATTGAAGGGAGTACTATCTTTGGACAACGAAGAAAAGCAAATGATAGAGGCTTGAAATTGAGAGAAATTGATTAGGGTGAGTAGATTTATCTAAATTTTACGTTTACTCTTTTGATTTCATGGTTTAATATGCATAAAATTGGTAATTAATCAATTAAAATTCTAAGTTGGGCTTTATAATTTTTGGAAATTTTTTCTAACCTAATTAATGAATGGTTTCTGAGTAATTAAATAGCAGAATTTTATAATGTATATGTAAACTTTGTATGCAAAACTAGGCAAATTAGAGATGTATATTTGCGAAATTTACAATAAAATGATGGAAAATTTATATAAATAGATTTAAGATGTAGTATGATATTTATAGACCTAAATATAATTTTTACAGATTTTTTTATAATTTGTATGAATTGATATAATGATATTTCATGTATGTGCACTTCTAGTCCAAATTTATAAATTTTGATGGTTTGGGACATTTAAATATGTCAAATTGATATGAAAGTATTTTTTGAGACTTGATGTGATGATTTCAGGTTTAAAAGTTTTTTTATGTAATTTAAGTCAATTTATATGAATTTATTTATATTTAGTTTCATAATATGTGAAAATCCGCCCGGGTTTGTAAATTTATGATTTGATGTATGTAATCATATCAAATGGCATAAAAAGGATTTCCAAAGTAGAAGTTTGTATAAATATGGAAATTTATCTTGGATTTATAGTGATATATTTTAATAGATATTATTTATTTAGTGTAAATGCACTTAATAGTGATAATATGTATATATGAATATTTATATGATTTATACATAGTTTGAAAAGTAAAGATTTGATTTCTTAAGACTAAACACACACACACACACACACACACACACATATTTCACTAAGAAATGTATTTTTATTTTGTAAACTATATATATGAATTTATATAATAAATTTTAATATATGAAATTTAAAAAAAATCATAATCTAAAAATAGTAAATGATGATAAAAATTTATTGGAAAAATAGCATGATGTATTATGAATGTATGTTACATAAGTATGAAATCAGAAGGTTAAGGAATAACAAAAACAATGAGTTAACTATGAGAATACATGAATTTATAGAAAAATATATACCATGGATTAGACTAGGAATTGCTTATGGTTTGTATACCGGTGCACCGGTGGTCCATGCCAGTGTACCAATCATCGGATAACTTTGGTAGATTGAACCTAGACCTATTTTAAGCCATAATACACACACATACACACACATACAAAAAGGCTTTTGCCAGTTTCCTGAGTATATTTAGCACGAGTGAAGGCGTAATTGTACCCTAGCCTAAATGGCAATGTGTGTTAGTACACATATGTCATATGCCTTAGCGGGGCAATGTTTATAAGTTATATGACTTAGTTTGTGGTTATTGATTTGGAATATAGAAAAAACGGGAGGGAGTCATGACCCTGGATGTTGCAGTTGACTGCAACACAATTATTATTAGGTATTGTGGGCTTCACAGTTTGTCTAGTTTATCTATGATACGACTACACAACTTAATAGGCGGATGAGTGTGAAGTTAGTCACCTTTCTTTAGAACGAAAATAGTAATGCGGCTATATGAAACTTGGTCAACATGGATTACAAATTGGATTTTGATATGTTTTGAATATGAATTGAAATGTATAATGATGTAGTAGTTTATCTTTATTAATCATGTTATATTATGGAAGAAGTATAGTAATATTGAATTCGGTTTCATTCACTTGCCAAACTTTGTGTCCAACAACCCTCTTCACCATGTTTCCTTGTTTATGATACCTGATAGGTAGATGGATACAAGTTGGATTATAATGATGTTGGAGGCTCAGGTGACAAAGGCATGTTATATATATATATATATATATATATATATATTTGTGTGTGTGTTAGTACATGTGTGTAATGATATGTATATATAAGTAAGATACTTGATGTATGGTATGGATTTAAGTTTGTATTTTACATATTAATGACATGTGGAACTATGTATAGATTGATTTGGGAAATAAGATAATGTTATTTTATTATTATGTTTGATGTTCCTTCGATATGAGTTTTGAAAGACAAAATAGATAGTTTTTGTTTTATTTTCTCATATCAATCACCAAACGTTCTGTTGCCTTTTGGCATCTCTGGTTGAAGTTATTGTTTTATGATGGAAACCAAAGGTTAGAAAATATCGGTTTGTTAAAACTACTACCCAAAGGCCTTGTATGATGCATATATAGTATGACTACCCCGATGACAATAACCCCTTCCAAAACCGCATACCCATAACCAATTGCACAACCACATCGAAAGGCAAGGCCTGCATCAAGGAAGAAAAATGAAAACTCAATTGTTTCAAGGCAAAGATGTAAAGTTAGCAAGGCAAACCTATAAAAATTCAAAATCTCATTGGAAAGCTAGAATGGGGAGGCAAGGAAAGTAAGCACAACCACCAACAAGTGTTCCAACTCTTAAAGGATGACTAGGAAAGAGATGGTTTCGAGAAAACATGAGAAGGTAGAATGGAAGTCACCAATGAAATAGAACTAAGCCTTAACAACATTGATGAGAAAATGTAGCGATGGATCTAAATAGATAGGGTCGAATGCGAGAAGCAAAGGCAATACATTATGATAAATGTAGTAAAATAGTAGACAAGGAGAAAGGAAAGAGATGAGATTTTGAGGGGAGTAGAAAGTGGATAAAGATGATGTAAGAGGAATATGATGCAAATGAGAAGACTAAGCGGTCGAGAAAACATTGATGCCCATGAAACTACATTTTAAAGCTTTGATAATTTAACCTTTTTTATTGTTATTTTTTAGCATACAAATCAAAATATTATTGTTTTGCACAGATGGTACGATTTTATAGTGGTCGTGCCACCATTATACAATTATTACAGCTATGAGGAAAAAGCCCTAAGTAGTTTTACCAAGCTAAATGTTAACCAACACATATATTATGCAAGATACCGTAAGAACATAACTACATATATGACATATAACAAGAAAAAGCTTTAAGCAATCTTGTACATAATTATAGAAAAATTACACATCTTACTCACAATATTGCACCATTATCTTCAAGCCATTTCCATCATAGCATTAATACAAGCACTATGATAAGATATAAACACATTTCATACGCTAAAAATGCGAGAAGTACAAAATCAGAACGGGACAATCCCGCATAAGCTTTCCTTCAAGGTAGAAACACTTCAAAGTAGAAACAGAAATCAAAGAGCGCATATTCCATAGAAACACTCCAGTTTTCCTTTAAGGTAGAAGCAAAAACTTCATTCATTCATGCAATTTCGATGCATCAAACCTAGCTAACAAACAAAAATATTACCTGATCAGATAACCCAAGCTCCAAGGATTCCAAGCCACAACCAAAAGGAAAGATCAGCACTAGTATCCCTAACATTCCATCATCCTTCACCCTGTCTATTAAAGCATCACACTCAAACTCAAGGCCAAACATTCATAAGCTACATCAAGGAAATTACCAAGATGTTGAATTGTAGGGATTAAATATACACATAGATTCAAATAGTTGGGTGCAGAAATAAATAGGCCTTCAAATAGCATATGACCAAAATGACAAACAAACGAGATCTAAATAACAGATGCACATGTAGCAACAATTACAACCATAATAACACTCACTATAGCCACCAACATATGACATTAATTAAACCATCACCAAACCATAGAGATACCAAGACTAAGAACATCTCAAGGATCCAAATTTGTCAGATCATGTAAAAAGGTAGGTGTAGCTAAGGAAGTGGTAGCCTACCTAGTAGGGAGACGATGACATCCAGCAATAAAAAGAATGAGGAACACTTTCCATATATGGAAGTGAAGGAGGCAGAAAAGAAGATTGAAATAAGTCCAGTACCAAACTGTATGCTAGATTAATGGAAACAAGATTGATGCAAGTGAGCTTAGATGAAGTAGAAAAAAAAAGTAAAAGCTACATAGGTGAAATGAAAGGAAAGATGGAGCAAAAGACAAATGCGATGGGTATAGGAAGGAGTGAGTAGATGAGCATGATTTGAAAAGGAATTAGGATTATGAAAGGAAGATTGGGGGTGGAGGTAGAGTTAGGTCTCTATTTATTTACTGTGAAATTTTATTATTACATATACATAATGTTATGATATATTAAAAGGGGTTTCCATGGCTAAACGTGATCATTGTAGAGTTCCAAATGCTATGGAAAAGGGACTGACATTGCTATGGAGTTCTTAATGTGGCAATTGGATATTAATATGCAATGAGGAAAATATGCCCTTAAATATAACTCAAAGCCAAAGATTACACATCTTTCGTATGCGAATGACTTACACATATTCATGAATGTAGACGTGGTATGTGCTAGAGTAGACAAAAAAGTTTAATAAAAGCAACAAAAATTTGCCGGACTACATCTGAAAGCAATGAAATCAAAGTAGTAAAAACAGTAAAAATCAAGATGAAATTTGTGAAAATTTAGGAATTAGTAGAGGGAAGATGCCAATCGGTTATTTAGGGCTACCACTATCATCTCATTATATCTATTAAAATGATTGTAGTTATTTGATATATTAAATAAGGAAAAAAGCTGAATGGTGGAAGCGTATACCTTCAATTTTTCGGTAGAATCTAGTTGATCAAAGCCGTGGTCCAACATGAGGTGATGTTTTGGATGTAGAGTTTTGAACTTCTACTTAAGTAAGTCAATATAATACAAAAAAAGTTGTGTGTTGATTTCCTTTAGAGAAGGAAAAAAAGTAAAATACCAAGGGAGGTAGTATGCTCGACTAAAGAGGATGGAGGCATGGGAAAAAGAAATTTTGAAGATATAAATGAATTATGTTGTTTAAAACCAGTATGAAATTTCACTTCAGTAAAAGGATTCTTTAATGCATGGATGGAAACAATGTATCTGAGGGATTAATCTTTCTGGGAAGTATGCATCAATTCATATCAATCAGGCATGTAGAGAACATTGCTCAAGTTTAGAACACAATAGGAGGAATGAAGAATAGTAGACGGTAAGTCTACTAGTCTATGATATGCGCCATGGATTGCAGGGTCCAAGCTAATAGTGAAACTAGGTTATTGTTTACACCAAAAATGACACAAACACTCAAAAGAGAAAGAGAGTAGAGAATGAATAAAGAATGTAAAATGAATATAGAGTAAAAAAAAGCATACACAAATTTATAGTGGTTCGGCAATCTTGGCCTATGTCCACTTGAGTGATTCTCTATTAGTTTTCCACTAATTGGTGATTATAAGTGATTGTGATCCGTTTTGATCCTTGATTACAATGAATTTAATGGCTTTTTAGGGAGGAGTTAGCTAGTAAAGAAAATCCCTATGATGGAGCTTGCTTGGTGTATTATAGAGGTAAATGGCCAAATATCTTCCTCAAAATTCGCCTACAGAAGCTCCTTGCCAAGATGAAGTCCTCCGTAAAAAACCGACCTCATACGTTCTAAGTATGGGGATCAGTATCGATCCCTACAGAAGGGGAATGGGGCCTTCGTCTCCTCATAGTGGACCCTCTCGATGTTCTTGTTATGAATCCCAGCCTTATTTGCATAGTCGTCTAGGTTTTTTTAGAGATATTGATGGGGTTATTGAGGAACAAAGTTCCTTGATTCAAGAGATTACGGAGATCGATCGAATATTGCATTGAATCAGCAAACAACCATGGAAATAGGCTCTTGGCATCGATATTGACATGTTAAAAGAAGATAGGGTCCATCCAAGCTATATTTCCCTAGGCGGGAGTCGGCACCGATCCCAAACATGGGGGATCCTATTATTGTGTTATCTTGATTTCAGTTGTTTTGACTTTGGTTGAACTTGCTTGGAGTTCGACCCAAGAAATATGAGTATTTGCTTAAGGCTCGATCTAAATATTTTTTGAGATTTACGTGTTTCGAATTTTCTTTCCCCTATTGGGAGTCACACCCAAGAATTTTGTGTGTATGACCCGAGTCCAACCCGAGTTTGCTTGCTTGGAGTCAGATCCGAATTTTCCATGTGTCTGACTCAATTTTTCATGAGTCGATACCGAGTCAAGTCCAAGGTCGGTACCGAGTTAACTCTTGGTCACTATTGTTGTTTTTTATGGATTGCTTTAGGTCGAGCTTGGATATTTTACAAGGCCATCCTGCCTTGAGTATGACCTGAGGATTTTGTGGGTTTTCTTCGAGTCGGCTATTCCGAAAACTTGAACTTCCAAATTTTCAACTCTTTTGCTCCTTTCTTGGTATTTCCATTTTCTTGCATTTTTATGATATTTACAAAGTCCTTAGGTCATTTCTTCGTCGTCCTCTTGTCCGATTCAATTATTTAATTCTGTTCAAATACTGCCTTGTTAGAAGGCTAGATAACATTTGCCTCCCAAAGTATATCTTGTTGCAAACATAATGTGCTTTGAATCGAGACAAGTTAGGGTTGTTGTAATGGATTTCACATAGTACCTAAATTTTTTTTATCCTTCCGTCGAGTGGATTTCACGAAGAGTCATACCTCTAACTGTCATTTGTGATGCTTGGTCGATATCTAACATTGTAAAATTGGAATGTATTCTCTCGATAATTGTATGTGCTTGATTCCACTAGCTAGTTGGTTGAACTAGTAGGCCTCTTTTATCTAAACTAGTTTTTTTTTTTAATTTCCAGGTAAGAATTTAGTTCTCATCAATTTAGGAAATTGCATGTCGAGTATGCAAACTTGCTCGTACACTTGTGCACATCTTTTCAATTGGCTCTTAAGCATGTTCATATGCTTATAGGATCGTTGCTAAGTTCCATGGAATTATAATCACAAGTTTTTTTTAATCCTAAGGCAACCTTTTGGTCGTAGCCTTAAATCATATCGAACATAAGGCACGAGGCACACTTAAGCTGTTGTATCTAGCTTTTGGGCGATTATACTTCTGCCCCTAATCTTATGTTAATAGAGTTAGTGTATGGATGGTCGAGTCCTATCCTTATGAAGTTATACTTTTCTAGTCAGGTTTAAGGTTCGAATTAATGAATGGGTGGTCAAGTCCCACCTATCCTCCGGTAGTACTACCCCTATCGGATTTAAAGGTATATATTGGCGAATCTCCATATCGTAGGTGGTGTCAGCTGATGGATGGTCGGATCACATCCATCTCGGCTTATGCTTCTGCTCCCATGTCAAGGGCAGAAGCTGGTGATTGAACGGTCAGGTCACTTCCACCTTTGCTTGCATGGTCAAAGTTAGTGAATGGACAGTCATGTTACAACCATTTTAATTTTATACTTGTCCCGTCGAATCAAGGAAGAGAGTAGCCTAATGGACAGTCAGTCACATCCATTTTGGTTTGAACTCCCTCTATTGGCTCAAGGGAAAAATTTAAGTTGATGGATGGTTAGTTGGTTTGAACTACCCTGTCGGTCAAGAGAAAGAGTTAGAAGATGGACGGTTAGTCACATCCATTTTGTTTGAACTCCCCCTGTCGGGTCAAGGGAAAGATTTAAGAGATGGACGGTCAGTCACATCTATCTCGGATTATGTTTTATGCCCCCCGAAGGGTCAAGGGAAAGGGATGGGAGATGGATGATCAGTCATATCTATCTCAGATTAAGTATTGTACCACCCTGTCGGGTAAGTGAAAAGGCTTAGGGATGGACAGTCAGTCACATCCATCTCGATTTATGTTTTGTGCCCCCCATTAGGTTAAGGGAAAGGGTTTGGAGTCAGTCGGTCACATCCATCTCGGATAATGTTTTGAGCCCCACATGGAAGGCAAGAGGTAATGCATGGATGGTCTTGCCATGTCCACATTGGGGCGGAATTCAAGCTTGTCGAGCCTTACGCAGGCATAATTGTTTTGGAAAAATTACAGGCATGACTCTAAGAGTGGATGGTTAAGTCATATCCACTTTGAATCATGGTCTTACCTCTGATTCAGGGCCAATAGATTGCTAAGGAGCGATCGAATCACACTTATCACGATAGAGCTTCGAAGGCCGAGCCATGGGTCGTGAAGATTTGGTGGACACCAAGCTCTAGGTACTTGAATTATTCATATGAAGTTTCATTCGAATCAACCATTTTTTAATGACTTATATGGCACACATAAACAAAGTTGCGTAAGTGGAAAGCAAATTCATTAAAAATAGAAAATAACAGAGTCTGCCTTATGAAATAGTTCAAAACAAATAGAAATAAGTCTTATTCTCAAGTGAAGTAGCGTCGTAGATGCTTGCTATTCCGTTCTGCTACAGCCTTTCTTAGTTGGAAGATGATCATCAACGGTCTCGTATATAACCAATCTTCTTTCGGGCCGCTTAGGTTCATCAGCACTACGAGTGGTCTGTCCTCGTTGAGGGTCGGATGTTCCCTACCCGCCATCCTCCAGTGCTTTCACAAATTGTTGGACCCATTTGTTCTGGATGAGCTCTACGATCATATCTTAGCGGTGTTTGCATTCGTTTGTATCATGACCATGGGTCTCATGAAATCTATAGAACTTTCCAAACTTCTTTTGGCTTTCAGTCGATTCTCTCGGGGTTGGTTTCCTGTATTACACTGAGTCATGAGTGGCTAAGTAGATGTGTCTAGTCGAATCATTCAGGAGGTTATATGAGCCAAATCTCGAACCCACGGTCATCTGTTAGAATGTATATTCTCGTCCGGGGCTCTGCTGCGGCCTTTGCTCCGATTCCTATTCTTGTTTTGTACATTAACGTCAATGTTCCCAGGACTCGCTCTAGACTGCTTCACGGAAAAGTTGTTCTGAATACCTTCGGTCGGATGGCCTATTCTGTATCCTTGTCTGGTCCGTAAAGCCTCTTCCTTGGGAAATTTTTGGGACGCCTTGTAGAAAAAATGATCCAGAGTAGGAGAAGGCTTTTTCAATGACCATTCATCGAAGTATGTATTGGGGTGGATCCCCTTGATCAAAGCCATCAAGATTATGTTGTCGTGAGGGTTTCTCACCTCAGTCACAGCGACATTAAATCTTTGTAAAAAGTCCTTAAACGATTCCCCTGATTCTTGGAATAAGTTAGATAATGATGTTGGATCCTTAGGGTGAGTCGCGTGCATTCTAAATTGCTCGATGAATTTCTTCGCCAACTAATCGAATGATGAGATGGACTAGGTGGTAGCCGAGTAAACCACATGGTCGCCATTCCTTCTAGGAAGATTGGGTTGCACATGCATTTGTTTGCATCTGACACTCTAGCAGAGTCCATATGCCACTCCTACTTTATGAGATGTTTTCTAGGATCACTCTTTCCTAAATTTGCTAGCATAGTTGGCATAGTGAATCTTCGTGGATACTCTTCACCCAAAATTGCTTTAGTGTTGGGATTTTGACTAAAGGAAGTGCCCCAGTCATTGTTAGTTTAGCTTTGACTTTCTCTCACAAGTTTCTTTACCATCTCAGCAATGTTCGTCTCTTGAAAACATGCTAGGTTGCAGTAATCGTAATCTATTCCTTGTGCTTATCTCGATAAATGATCTCGGTTCGTGCCTTGTCTCCTAACTTCTCCTAACTGTGGAAGAACTGTGTGGCCGACAGATTCACGTTCGTTCCTTGGAGGTAATTCAGTAGCCATCTCTCAACTTTCGATGCCCTGGTCAATCATAGTGCGCCCATGTTGCACACCGTCATCAGATCAAAGACCTGAATCCGGGTTTGTGGGGTCGGCATCGACCCCCTAGTGGGTCCGATACCGACCCCTATGTTAGGATCGGTGCCAACCCCCATGCCTTGGTTAGGGTCGGTTCTCAATTCCTGCCTTGACTCCCTAGCTTCATGTGCATCTGTCCTTTTCCTTCTGTTCCTCCAGAGGTGATCAGATGATGAATTGCCTAATTCTGAGTATAGAGGAGATGGCTTTCTCCTAGTCCTCCTACGGTAGTTACTCAACTGGGTTGTCGAGTTTCTGTTCACTTTGATTTGCTAGTTGAACTCTACATGGCTATCTTGTAGCTCTTTCATCATACGTTCAAAATCCACCCTAGTGATTACATTAGAAGGATTCTAGAGATCGATGGCTCCTTGGTGTGTGCCTCCTTCCAAAATATTCAAATTAGTATTATCTACTTCATCGGCAGCTGTAGAGGAAGAAGCAGCCTTATCTTTCTTGGGGACCATTTAAGATTGCTTCATATAGACTTTGTTCAAATCCGAGTAATAGGGATACTAGTTGAGAATAAACTGGATTTCTTCATTAGATTTTGGGTAATCCAGTGGTAAATAAGGATCCATATAGCCTGAGAGTCGTATTGTCAATGAAAACACTAAAATTTTTGGACTAAAAATGACACAAAAACCGAAAAGAAAACGACAATAGAGAATGAATGAAGAATGTAAAATGAAACAAGCACATGCAAATTTATGATGGTTTGGCAATCTTGGCCTACGTCTACTTAAATGATTCTCTGCTAGTTTTCCACTAATTTGTGATTACAAGTGATCGAGATTCGTTTTAATCCCTGATTACAATTAATTTTAATGGTTGTCTAGGGAGGAGTAAGCCAAAAAAGAGAAGATCCCTGTAATGAAGCATGCTTGGTGTGTTCATAGGGATAAATGCCTAAATATCTTCCTTAAAATTTTCCTACAGAAGCTCCTTACCGAGACTAAGTCCTCTAGAAAAAAACTAACCCGTACGTGCTAATTATAAGGATCAGTACTGATCCCTAAAGAAGGAAAGTGGGGTCTTGCGATTCCTCGTGGTGTTCCCTCTCGATGTTCATGTTATGAATCCAAGCCTTGTTTGCATAGTCACCTGGGTGTTTTTTTGGAAATGTTGATGGAGTTATAAAGGAATATAGTTGTTGATTTAGGGGTTTGTAGAGATCAATGGAGAATTCCATTGAATAAGCAAAACAACCTTGGAAATAGGCTCTTGGCATCAAGATTGACATGTAGGGAGAAGATGGGTCCACCTAAGCTATATTTGGAGTCGGTGCCAATCCCGAGGTGGGAGTTGGTACCGATCCCCAACTTAGGGGATCATATTGTTGTGTTGCCTTAATGTGCGTTGTTTTGGCTTTGGTTAAACTTGCTTGAAATCCAACTCGAGAAATTTAAGTGTTGGCTTGGGGCTTGACTTGAAGATTCTCTAAGATTTTCGTGTTTTGAGTTTTCCTCCACCTGCTTGGAGTCATGCCCGAGAATTTTTTTTTTGTATGATCCGAGTCCGACTCGAGTTTGCTTGCTTGGAGTCAGACTCGAGTTATTCACGTGTCCGACTCGAGTTTTCAGGAGTTGGTACTGAGTCCACTATAGGACATGCTTTGGGTTTTTTTGGATTTCTTTGGGTCGCAATTGGAGTTTTTTACAAGGCCATTCTGCTTCGAGTCCGACCTGAGTATTTTGTAGGTTTATTTCGAATTGGCTCTTCCAAAAACTTGAACTTCCAAATTTTCAAATTTTTTGCTCCTTTTTTGATATTTCTTTTTAATGAGGTTTTCAAAGTTCTTGGGTCATTTCTCCATCGTCCGCTCTTCCAATTCGATTGTTTAAGTCTGTTCGAATACTGCCTGATCTAAACGCTGGATAACTGTCACCATGCATTCAAAGTCTTAGGCACGGTGGAGCTTAAAGTTGACGCATTATCAAAATGGTAAGTGGTGCAGTAAATGTTTAGCTCAAACCAAAAGTCTGAAGGACATTTCAAAGAATTAATTACACAAAGACAAAAATAAAGACTATTGGTGCTGGAAAGGCGATAACAGGGGAATGTTTTTTTAGTTACAAGATGGGAACATAATAGAACAAAGTATAATAAAGTGGACTGGTAAAACTTTGTTTGAGACAAAAAACAATTCCCCAAAATGGCTATGTTCCTCTATATAACAATAGGTAACTGATTGCTTGCAAATGACCGATTAGCGGCTTTGGGTATGAATTTCAATTTATTTTGTCCATTTTGCAAAATTGAGTGCAAAACTATCAATTGAATTTTTTTTAATTGCCACTTCAAGTCATACATTTAGAATGTTCCCAGTTCAAGCATTGATGACTTGTGATATTCCTTGAGATATGACACCTTATTCATAAGGTTGCATTCTAACATCCTTTGAAGGTTGATGATCTAAGATATCACTGTATATTCGACATCCTTTGCCAAATTAATGGCATTCGACAAGCTTCTATGTGCTGTTAATATGCGACAACCTCCTTCATTTACATTGATAGAAGATGACATTCTCAATATTCCCTGACATCTGATATATCTAATGCATTATTGAAATTCAGCATCATTTGTTACGGTGATAGCATATGACATCATTGGGTATATAGCAGAATTCTGAATATCTTTCTTTACATTGCTATCATTCGAGATCCTCTCATGTATTAGCTCATGAAGCTGGAGTCCAACCACTTGTTAATATTTGACACCAGTTTTTATAATGATGTGCGGCATCCTACCGTGTAGACAATCTATGACATCAGCACTTATATAATTCTCTTCCTTTATTGATAATATGATATCTATGCCGCTTATGCCGATGGTATTCGACACCATTGCTTTCTATTGTGTATATTCGATAATCTTTGCAGTTTGTCATCCTTAAGGATGTGATATCCTTGTGCGACATGTTTTTCATTATTTTGGCATCATGTTTGTTGTAACAATTGCCCCCTTAGTGTAGATAAAATGTTAACTTTTCAAGCCAATTCTTTGATATTAGCACTTGCCGCCTATTGATATTATGCTCAAATACAGACCGTTTATCTGATTAGATCAACAACTCTTATGCTTCCACTTTCTCTCTATAAAACCCATCCTTCTTCTCTATTCTTCTTTCACATATAATGACAAACTCAAAGTTAAGTTTGTAATTTCCAAAGTTTTATTCAAAATCCTCCCATCTTTGGCATTCCAGCTTTAATCGAGTCACAGTTTTCATTCTAACCAGTTGAATCGACAAATTAGATTATGAAATTTTGAATTTGAATTACAGCTAATGTTATATTTGGGCCTTTTGGATTTTGAATTGATATCAGGCTTAAATAGTTAGGTTTTGGTTGTTGATCTTTGAATTATAAATTAAATAATAGATTTGTTATGCTTATAGGTGAATTTAACCATCGAATTATTATATCGTTTAGGGTTTAATTGATTAACCAAAGATTATTGATATTAATTTAAAAACCTTGGACCTTCTGGTTTAGTTAATTAGTGGGTTGTTAGGAGGAACCCGAAATCCGCTCCAGAATTCACTAATTTGTTTGATTTTGAAGCCATTGCCCTATAGTATCTAATATTGAACCTAATGTTAGAGACCATTACATCGACAACTAGCTCGAAGCTTTGAAACTATAAGAATACAAGATCCTTATATTGTCGGCAACCAACTAGGGGTGTGGTAACCATTCAGGAATTCGACATGTATTTTAAAGGGTTATCGTACAGATCCGATAGCTCTATAGTCAGTTGTTACCCCTTGCCGTTAGCTACTTAAAGTATTGATAATTCAATATTCTTGTTCAAAAATTATAGGACATCACAAGTTTGCCAGGTATTTATCATATATTAGACTTATAACTTACCTGTATATTTGATATATCTTTATGAGTTTAACAATTGGTTAGAGTATTTTTAAATCGTTCGACACTATTTACTGATTTCAACCATTTCCCAATTCGATATTAGGTCATTGTTTCGATATCTCATTATAGTTTTCATAAGAAGCTATTAGTGCAAACCTCTCGTAAATTTGATATCAAAATATTGAACCAACATTCCATATAAGATGCTGTGAAAATGATATTTAAATTAGACTCTTTTTGAATGGTTGTGAACTTAACATTTCACCATGGATTTAATAGTTATTTACATACCCTCAATTTCTTATAAACTTCCTAAGTATTATCAATTTGATATGAACTATTTAATGAGTTATTGACTTGTTGCAAGTGTAATAGCTATTTATGAATTTCAACAATTTATTTTTAGGAGTTGGGTAATTTCTAATTAATTAACTACCTTTTGTTTAGGTATTTAATTGTCCATTTTGCATATAGAGCATTCTAAAATGTGTAGTACTATCCAACCATGTGTAATATCACATAGTAGATAATTGGAAAGCAAGAAATCAAGTAAGAACTCTAAACCATCTCCTTCTGCAAAGAAAGGATACTTCCGGCTCAACCAATCTTATATTGTTACTCAGGAGGAAGTAGACACGATTCTTCGGCAATTTGGGGTTACAAACATAGAGGCCATGCCTGCTGGTCCCTCTGGCAGGATAGAAAACCCTCTAGATATGTTCCTTCCTTTACTTCTATCCATATCTGGCATTTGGGTTATTTGCCTTTTCAAAATCTCCTCTTGCAACTCTTGGAACATTCGAACATTGCTCTGATCTAACCGACCTGCAATTCATACACTTATCTGAGCTGCTTAGAAGTCCTTACTAGGGAGACTTAACTCCCTTATCAAAGCAGTAAGACTACTTATATCTTAGCAAATCATTTGAAGTTTAGAAAACAACTAGATATTCTATTGTATTGTCTTTATCCTTTCCCAAAAATATTAATTACTCGTCCCATTAACCAAACAAAGAAGTGGAAGAACCAATTTTTCTATGTCAAATGCTACTCCCCTAAGATCAAGGAAACCTTCTCTATAATCAGAAAGTTTCTATTTTCCATAACTTATGTTATATATGTCATCCTCTTATGATGAAAAATTTCTTTTAGATTATGCTCCTAAACAAACAAGCCTTTCTGCCAATGATACCATTAAGTCCCTGACTTGGGCGTCTAAGACTATGGATTATAGGCTTAAACTCTTGACGGAGGTGAATCTCTACAATTATTCTTTGATTCTGGATCACCACAAGATATTGGGAGAACCCCCAATAATGAAGAAGAATGCTCGAGGAAAATGATCATTAGTCGTTGGTAACTAGAACGCTTTCTCTATCTCCTCTCTTTTCCAACTTGAATCTTCTAGTAAGTTTTCATTACAACTTAAATGGAATTTCTTATGTTGTTATCTCATAAAATTTATCATTTTAATGTAGGCTCATTCTACGCTCGTTGTTGCTTCCAAGGAGAAGGAGGCCAAAGATCACGTTCTTGCCTTAACTATGCCGACTAAACCAGCTCCTCTCGAGGGCTCTATTGCTAAGGCGGTTGATGAATTAAAATAAAGTTGGCACTAATGCTCTAATTGATATTTCAGTTCCTCCCTCGAGTAAAAAGCCTAAGCTCAGAGGTGATCAAACTTCTATTGCTGTTGCCAAGGAATCACATGTAAATTTTGATCTGGCAACTCAAAACTCCGATGTAATAAGTTGAGACTCCCCTAGATATAAGGCTCAAAAACGAATTGAGGAGACTCATACTCTTGATTCCTTCGTTGATATTTCCCTTCCTACTTCTGCAACGGCCATCTATCACTTATACGATGGGCGTGGTATGTATCCTCTTCTTAACGATCCTCTTCCTTTAGAGTCTCAAGCTCAGACGCATGTTGTGAACTTCGATGATTTTCTTCAATTGGCTGCTCAATCTCCTACTTTGGCCTCTCTTACCCCATCATAGCCTTTGATTTACTCGAAGGATCATCTTTAAGTTATTTTTCAACAGCTTCTGCTGGTATTCATTCTTCCTTGTTTAGTTGATCTAGAATTTTAGCTTTGTACATCCAAATTTGAATTATGTTCATTATATGTTCCAAGTGGCCAAGCATATGTTTTTCTCTCCAAACGGCTTCTCGTGGTCCATCTAGTAAAGTAGCCTAGCATAAGATGTACGGTTCTTGACTTACAGACAGTGTGATTGACCTAACTATAGAAGAGATGAAGCCATTACTAAAATGAAGTAACTTGCTTCCTCTTCTGATGAGGAGAAAAAGGCTAAACAATTACTAGAGGAGGAAGTGAAAATGCTAAGAGCAGGTCTTGAGAAGGCCAACAAAGAGAAGGAGAAATTAGCTGATAAGAAGAAAACTTTAAAGGATATGCTAAAAGCCAAAGGCGCCATCTTGATTTATGTAAACAGCATCTTCAAAGATGCTAGGAAGAAAATTTCCTTTTTCCTCGATCATTCTATTACAAAATTACCAAAAAATGCTATAAAGATGCCTTGTTTGTAGCGTATGGTGACAATTTCCATTAGTACTTGGATTTAGATTTTCCTTCTATCCTGGCTTTTAATGAAAAGTTTAAAAGAAAGTTTAGTCTTATTTCGGTAAGAACCAAGGGGTCGGTTCAAGAGGAGTTCCCCGATGAGGAAATGGTCGACCCTCATAAGTTGCTAGCCTTTGATAAACCCACGCTTGATGAGGAGAAAGATTTTGATGAGAAAGAAGATAATAACGATGACAATGATAGCGATGATGATGATACTGACGGTAATGGTCGTAGAGGAAATGGTGATGGTAAAGGTCCTAATGGATAAAGATACGAGGGTGATGGATCGGGCAGTCACAACTTAGATTAGTCTACCCATGACGTAGATCTTTCTAACTTTCCTAATCATCAGGATGCTGCATAGAAAAATATCCCTCCAAAAGATGCTGCTTCCCCTAGTCGTAAGAGAAGACTCAAGTCTCGGCCTCTCAAGTTCTAGTTACACAGGTACAAAATTCATTATTTAAATGCTTAAAATTACCTAGTTGCCTTTAGCTAATAACTTTGTCATTTTAGTTAAGGAAAAGATCCACAAATTACTCTGAGACTCTTTATAAAAAAGAGTGAAAGAGAGATGCATTAGTTGAATAGGGAGATAAAAGAGCTATTCAAAGAGCATAACGAATTATCTGAAAAGTACAAGCACCTTGGCCTTCATGCCAAACAATTAAAAAACCTTTAAGGAGAAACGAGCTGCCCAACTATTAAAAGGATCTCGATTTCGTAGTGAAAGAGTTTTTAGAGACAATGCAGAGTTAACTACACTCTTTTGGATGCTTATCTAGGACAGGGATGCCTTTGTAGAATTTCTTTACAAAGTTTACTATAGAATCCTTATCACTGATTTTTATTTCTTGGAGAAGTATGGAGGTTTGATTAGGAGTCACCATAAGAGATATCTAAATGAGCAAGGATTCGACCCACATCTTGGGGCATGCTGGAATCTTCCCAGGGTTGCGACTATTCCCCTTACCCTAAACACTTTTCCCCTTGAAAAAGTTAAATTCAGCAAAGAGAGATTTATTTCATAATTTTACAAAGGATTAATATTGTATGAACCCCAATGATTTTGTCTTTAATGTGTAATTTAGATAGTTTAATGAATTTCAGTATTTTCATTCCTCATTTCTTTGTTACCTAGTTTATTTCTAATAAATCATACAGAATAAGGAACAATTGAGTAGTCATGTTCCCATAGAAATCTTGAGTAAATTTATCAAATTAAAGAGGGATTTAAAGAGAAATCGTTAATTCTTAAAACCTCTCGATTAGCAAAATATTGCTTCCTTAGAGATCTCTAGGAAGTTTACACACCATTTTTGCACTTCTGCTTAAATATCTTAGGTGACGAAAATGATAAATTGCTCAGCTATATATGAACCACTCACACTAAATAGTTATGTTGTGAGATCATCCTTTCGGCCGAAAAGCGAGATTATCATCAATTCCCTCTAGTTAATACCCCTTAAGAGTTTAATGCCCTTTTTGATTCTACGCTCTTTGCCTACTGGATAGCTTAAGAAGGAGCAAACTACCATCCGTAAACTTTAAGACTTAAACACATAAAACTTTTATTGTTATTGTAATTTGGATTTTCTTGTGTTGTAATCCTTTTCATTATTAATAAAGAAAGCATTTCCTTCATATTGATTTCTTTTTCTCATTTACTTATTTTATTTAGGAAATGATGGACTCTCTCATCTTGTGGTCCGGAATTCCTCGACCGATTGGACATTATTAAAGCTAATTTCGGGTTGGAATTTAAGAAGAAGTTTTCTTCCTAATATACTTAAACTTTATCATTTCTGATTAATTTGGATGCATAGAAATGGCATGACATGTACTATCGATTGAGATTCACAATCAGTAGCTTAAAGGAGATGACCTCTAACTTAGGGGAACAAAATAAAGAGAAGGATAAAAGGAATCTAAGAGTTAAAAGAGAAAGTGAATGCAATTGGTCAATCTAGACCTTCTGTCCAAGGGATCGAAGCTGATGCAGAAATTGCTAAATTATATTAACAAATGAACAAACTTGCGGTGGACTTGCTGAAAAGTCAAGTATCATGTCAATCTTTGGAGCTCATCGCAAGGTGAGGAAAATCCAGCCTTCCTATTCTAGGTTAATGACTAGATCTCGATCTTTAGCTGGCGAAGCGGTATTTCCTTCTTTATTAAACCCTGCTCTAGGTCTAGACCATGGAGAAATTTATAGATGGTTCCAAAGGGTTAGATATGAATTTTTTTGGTTTTGGGAAGGAAAATTGGATGCGAAAGTATCATAACATCGTAATGATTATCAAGGTTAGACCGAAGAACCGGGTCGTAGTAAATTTACTCTTGAGCAAAAGGTTAAAATTTCTTAGAGTAAAGTTGAAACTTTCAAAGGCGCTAATAAAACACTTAATCGTATGTCGGAGATTGAAATTAATTCTATGATGTTATTGACATTATCCAAAAGAAGGAAAATAATCCTAAAGGACATTTAGATGAAGCAATTAGTCACATTACTGAACCCACTTTTGTTGTTGAAGTTCTAAAAGAAAAAGTGTAGGATCTCGAATCTTAACTGAAAGTCTAAGGTGACATCTTTTGAAAATTCTCGACTTGACTCTCTTGTTGATTATCTACTTGAAGTAATAGTTGCTTTTGGACTAGAGATTGACTTCTCCATTTTGGGTCCAAATATTAACCAGAGATTGATTAAAGCAACGGAAGAGGGATATCGACGATACCTTCTTTTCTTTTTGTATGGATGTGCAGATCGCCTTAAAGATAATAGGGGCCCTCCACGTTTACTCAAAGATCGTCGTTCCGCAGGTGGAGGTCATCCATGACCTTTTGAGGTTGAGGGAAAAGGAAAAGAGAAAGTGCACCAACATCACCCACTTCCTCAACCTCCTCCTCTTTCTTAGGAGGACTTGATTAGTCTTTGTTTTACATTTGGAACTTTTGCGTATGAATTGTGAAAATTGTAAATAAATTTGTACCTGAATTGCTGACATTTCAATTTAATTTTGCACTTCTTTCATTACTTTTGCCTTGATTTATTTAAGACACACGGCTTGTTTTTCAAAGCTTTAATTTGATGAAATTCAACATGTAGCCTTTGATTGAGCATTGGTTTGTCTTCTTAACACAAACTCTGTTATTGAAACCAAAAGATTAGTAACTTAGAAGTTTGAAGGAAATCTTCCTTTATTTAATAGGTAATCAAAAATCTACTTATCAATGGAGATTCCCATTATTTGATAATTCGAATTCAAATCTAGAAATCAAGGGTTGAAAGATAACTATGTATCTTGAAGAATGGGGCTTTTGAGTTCAGATAACAAATCAGTATTCAGATGTTCTAATCTGATATTAAAATTTCAGAGTTTAGCTAATAAATAATTCTTGATTTTTTCTCTTAGGTTTTCTTTTACTTTCGTTTTGATGCAACTGAGTGCATTTGATTACAATTCCTTTAGAAGATTGCCTTTGATCCATTTTTTAGGATAAAGTCAGATTCAATTTTTTTAAACCCAGGAGAACCAGGCAGGCTGGTAAACTCCTGAGGAGGTTATAGTAAAGCCGTCCGCTGATCCAAGCCCCCATACCCCCAAGTAAATTTACGTAGGGTAGGGAAGCATATGGTAGGAATCGAACCTAGGCCTTTTTACCAGAACCCAAGCCTCCTTTCCACTACGTCGCACCCGCAGACAATCAGATTCGTTTTTTGAATTTGATTGATCTTCCTCAATAAGACTGCCTCAATCCTTCTTTAGGATTGAGTTTGATTTGCTTTTGTATTCGATCTTCCTTTAGAAGACTACCTCTTACTACTCTTTGGGTGGTGATTTAGGCTCTGATTGATTTTTTGTTACCACCTTCGGGTAATGATATCAACTTAGATCGAACCCTATGTCACCATCTTAGGTAATAATTTAGGTTTTGGTCATTGCATTTAGTTTGTTATTTTATAAGGAACTAAAGTCTTACCCATCCTCCTTAAAAGGTGCTCTGGTTAGGCTATATAGGAGGAACTGAAGGTTGGTTTGATGCTTTGGCTAGGCCATCTTAGACCAGACCAAAGGCTTACTCCATCCTCCCTCTAAGAGGCACTTCAGACTAGCCTTATAGGTAGGACTGAAGGATGGTCAGTGCTCTGGTTAGACCATCTTAGGCGGGGTTAAAGGCTTACTTGATCCTCCCTTTATAAGGGGCTCCGGTCAGGCCATGTAGAGGGGACCGAAGGCTTGCAGTGCTCTAGCTAGACCTTATAGGTGGCATCAGAGGCTTACTCTTACCTTCCTCTTAGAGTTGCTTAGACCAGGCCATCTTATTTGGGTCAAAGGATTTTTTTTCCTGCTCTATACTACAATCTTAAGTAGTCATTTAGGCTTTCCCTTTTATTTTATAAACGCTTTCCATCAAGAATTTTATTTATTGAGGATTTGCCTAAACTTGGCTGAAAAACTCATTGAGCTTTCCCTTTCTTAAGAAATATCCTATCCTTCCCTTTAAGGCCCGACATTAATTGGTTTCATTTCCATTTGCTTGATGATATCGGCAATAAGGCTCTCAAAGGTTCCTTTAATTTTTAGATTGCTTCTTCTTCGGAGGCTAATAATTTGGTTTTTTTTCTTAGTTAGAAGATAGATATGTTCATAAGTAATAGTGAAAGAATGGATCCAAGAATTCTTAGGATATAGTTCCTTTTGTTCCCGTTTAACTCTCTTGTGGCATCGGATTGGCATATTAGCATCATTCACAAAAAAATTCTTTTGAATTTTGACTGGTGTGGGAGAATGATCAATTATTCTTTTTCATTTTTGGACAAACTTATCGAAGTCCCTTTTATTTCCCTTTTATAGATTGTTCCCTCGGGTTACAATTTTATGGCACTCATTATCTTTAAGAAATAATTATCATTCTTCAAGTTTTCTTTTCCTAAAGCAATGATTAGAGTAGGGCCTATGTGGAATGGGTTCATACTCCACTTATCGAAATCATAGGGAGCCACTTGTTCCTTTTTTTCCATGACTTATAGGGCCAAAATTCTAAACATTTGCTCCTTACGAAATCAAGGATTATAAGTTATTTGATAATTTGGTCTAACCGTTTGAGGTTTAGAAGACGACTATTCGAAAATAGTCATCATGTAGTCCAATGGGCAATGCTGGATTTAAAAGGTTCTCCATATCCCCTATATGCTAGTTGGGAGAGTCCTTTATATATATGGCAATGAAAATCAAATATAGGATATGCGGCACGACGGAGGTTCGAGCCTTCCTTCTAGCACAAAAATATTAACAAATTTTTTTGTTAACTCCAGAATGTGAAGAATAAGTACAACTTGGTTAGGAATTGGCTAAAGATGCCTTAAGACCATTTTGTAGGGGTGTATGCATCCCATGATGAAACCAAAGTCATATCGTATGTATGAAAGTCCAATATAAGTCAAAAGTCAAATCTCTTTATTGGTATGCAATGCAATTGCTAATTGTACAAACCCTTATTTGCAAAAGGTTACAAGATTAAAATAGGCACTAAAATCCCTAAAATTGATTTAGGGTTGCAAACTTAAAAAATGTAAGAGAGGGAAGAGAATTAATCGGCCCTTTTACAATGTCATGAGGTCTGTATTTATAGGGATTGGAGCCAGCGGCATGGCTGCCACGTGGCACTTTAAGATGCTTAACATTCAGAATCATTCATCATGTTGATGGCATGCGGCATTCCTTTTTTCATTAATGATTTTTGGCAACCTTTAATAGGCTATTGACATGCGACGTCCTACTTCATTGGTAATCTATGATATTATCTTTGAGTCCTGATTACCTTTGACATCCATATCGCATTGATGATATGTGACATCCCTTGAGATATGACACCTTATTCATAAGGTTGGATTCTGACATCTTTTGAAGGCTAGTGATCTATGAAATCACCTGATATTCTATATCCTTTACCAAATTGATAACATGCGACAAGATTTTATGTGTTGTTGGTATGTGGCGACCTCCTTCATTCGCATTGTTAGAAGATAGCATTCTTTATAATACCCAATACACTATTAAGATTCGATATCATCTGTTATGTCAACAACATTCGACATCCATTAGTATATAGAAGAATTTTGATATCTTTCTTTACATTGCCACTATTCGAGATCCTCTCACTTATTGTCTCATAAAGCTTGGAGTCCTCAACTTGTTAATATTTGACATCAATTTTTATATTAACGAAGTGTGGCATCCTTCCTTGTAGATAATCTATGACATCAACACTCATATAACCCTCTTGCTTTGTTGATAAATTTGATATTTATGCCGCTCATGTTGACGGTATTAGACATCAATGCTTTCTATTGTTTATATTTAATAATCTTTACAGTTCTTCATCCTTAAGGACACGATATCCTTATGTGATATGCTTTTCATTCTTTCAGCATCATGGTTTGTAGTAATAGTTTGGTTTGAGTTGAAGTATAGGAAGTGAAACACTATCCAATAGAGAAATCATCTTCTCAGTTGCATGGGGCCAGTATCACAGTCAACGATAGTAGACCCAAAGTCAAAATTTCTGAACAAAGTAAAATATTTAATAATAAACGTTATTACTAAACCAAGGACTTTATTATTGGACAAAATAGTTGTATGCTGATATTTTTGGAGTTTGACCAATACTAACTCCAAATATCTTAAAGTGACATAGTATTGGCAAAGAGAACATATGTATAGTACATTATCACTTAATGGTATAACCTAAGTTGATGTAAAATTTGATTTTACTGAAAAGAGCTATAAGCAATGAATTTAGTTAAATTGTCGCTCCTTTAGCTAATGTGATATATGAACACAAATTTTAAAATCATTAAACATTAATTGTTGATCGAATTCACATATATGGGTCACACAGGCGTATTTATGAAATTTCTGAGACACCACAGGATTTAATTAGTCTATAGGTTTTATAAGTTAACTAAATTACCTAATATTAAGAAATATCAATTATTAGCATATGTGATGTTTGGAATACTTGTAGCAAGGAGTAGCTCTTAGAAATTTTTTGGAAGCCATTTGTAATAAATTAGGTGTATACTTAAATGTTAAATATGCATGTTGTTAACTGGGTTTTTAACCCAATAGAATTCAAAGGGAACTAGAACATATATAAAAAGTCAAAATATCTCAAGGATCGACCAAGAAGATCAAATGAAAAAGAAGAGAAAGGCCAAAGAAGAAAAATGCCAAAACAAACTAAGGCGATGGATAGCTAGCAATCCATCGCCTATGGATCGCTAGCGGTTCATAAAACTTATTGTGGATCCTCTAGTCATCTTGCATCATGATCTAATATGTTCCCTAGAGATACTTTCCAAGTTTCATAGCATTCCAAATAGTCTAGCTCGAGAAGTAAAGACTCAACGAATTCAAGCTGTTTGACCAAAAGCAGCTAACTTAAAATGGATATACAGAACTCATACAAAGTCGTATTGATTTGAAATTTTGGATGAAAATTTATAAGATATAGAAGAAGGCTCACCAAAAAAATAAGTGCATTTGAAGTTCATTTGATGGATCGCTAGTGATCCATCTAGATGGTGTAAAGACCTAGAATTTGACCACTTTAAAATATACCGTTTAAAGTGATTTTAAATATAAATTTTGTAATGTTATATGATTCAAACAATATTATATAGGATTTGAAAAGAGACAAAAATAGTAACATTTGCCTATATCGACAAAATGACAAAATGCTGATTTTAGAAAAGTAAGTTTCAGTTAAATATTTTTTTTAATTAATTTATGAGTGCTTATATTTTTAAATAGAAATATAAAAATTATTTTTAAATTTGGTTTACATAAATAAATAGTTTAACTTAAACGTCAAAATGTGAACGTAAAATATTTTGTCGAAAATCAACATTTTGTCGATTAAAAGTTGTCGCAACGTTGTCGCTCCTTTATTTTTGTAGAACTGATATTCAAATAGTATAAGTATTAGTCAACTTACTAAGCAATTTTACTTTTACTAAACATATTCAGAAAATTCTAGAATATAATAACAAAAGGTAAGCATAAAAAGACAAGAAAGGTATAGAAGTCAAAAAGTAAAACATCGAATCAAACAAACATAATTATTACTTTCTTTACTTAATATTTAAGTGAAAATGACATAAAGAAATGATTTGAAATGCGATTTTAAGTGTTGAAAAAATACGTTTGCTTGAAATGTAAGTAAAGTTATTTTGGTAATTTGGTAAAGGGATATTTTGGTGACTTACCACTTTATTTTTTCTATAAATACCAACCACTTTCTCACCTTTTTTCACATTATTTCTACCTTCTTCTTCCTCTTAAGCTCTCTTTAATGGCTTCTTTTTCTCTCTTTTCCTTACTAACTTTTTCAAAATCATTTCAAATCAACTCCAAACACAACCAAACTTTTCCAAAGACCTTAGAATACCATTAAAACATGATTTAGCATCTAAAAATGAAGAAATGACGGAGGAAAGGGAGGATCAAGGGGAGGCCGAGCACATCTAGAAGGAGAAAGCAAGTTCGGGAAGCTCTAGAGCAAGAAAAATAGAAGGAAGTGCCACCGATTTCATTTCAAGGAGCTAGGACCAAATTCAAGGTGCTACGGAAGCTCTGTCGAATTTTCCCAAGTTGGTTGAAGTTGAAAAAAAAATAGTGAAGTATTGGATTAAATGAATGTTGGTAGGAAGTTAATTGATTTGGTTAAAGGCGAGTACTCATATTTAAAGTTACTAATTTCTAAAAAAAATTCAAGTCAATAATACGAAAAGTTTAGTATATGTTGGATGGTTTAATGGATGATAACTTGGTTAATATCATGGTTGATTATGTGTTTGTGATATGGACGATCAGTTGGCTTAATACATTATAAGAAAAATGGTTAGTAAGCTTAGTTAACTTAATAAGAATTTAAATCCATATAAATATGTGTATGGAAATTGTTTAGCCTCTTAATGAAATCAAAATATCTAAGTAGATTGAAAATAATGTATTACTATAATATGAAATGAAGTGGAAATGGATTTGAGATATGAAAAATATTGTTAAAATGTGTTTAAGATAATTTATAAATGTTTTATAAATATTTAAAAGTGTTTCCATGAAGTTTGGAAAGAAATTAAAATTTTAGTCCAAAATAAGGCATCGCATAAAGGTAGTTAGCGATTTCACGCCATAAAAAAGTCAAAAAGTGTAAAAGTTGGAATATGGCTCAACATTCTTCGAGATAAGAAATTTCCAAACTATAATATCTATAATTTTCCAACGAAGAATGAAAATAAACATTTTAATAAGTAGATTTTAGATATGAGTAAAACAAGTTTTTGGAAAAATCGCGGTTTTGCAGTTCGGAATCCAAAACTGGTTTTCTTTGGAAATGATGTTTTAAAGTTGTTTAAAAATATGAAATAAATGTTATAAATCTTTTAAAATGTTTTAAAAGTGATTTAATTAAGAAAAATATATTTTCAAATAATAAAAAGTTGTTTCAATCAATATATCTTTAAAAAGCACTTTCCGTAGCACTTTTCAATAATTTTTGAAATAGTTTTAGCACAACCATTCTTTTTCAATTCTTTTGTAAAGTTTATTAAATGATTAATAGAGTATTCTAAGGGTGATTTTAAGGATTTATGGAATGGTTAAATAAATGAATAAGTGTTTTAAATAATGATTTGGAAGTTTTATAAATCATCTCTAAAAATGAAAGAAGTATGCGGAAAAGACTAGTACATTTGTCCCGCTGTGAGGTCTAAACGGTAAAACAAGGTGTGTAACTAAGGTTAGGAATGGAGAAACAGTGCCCTGAACGTACCTATCCTTCATTTTATCTTTTAGAGAGGGTTGGAACAGATCGAAAGGAAAGTGCGGATGTACTAAAAGATGATAATTAAGTTTTTCCAAGATAAAAGAAAAGAAACAAATCCTTTGAATTGATTATAAATGGTCTATATATATGATTTATAAAATTGATATTTTATAAATAAAAATAATGGAAGTAATGGAATTATAAAAATGTTTTATAAATATTAGAAATGGAATTGTAATCAAATGTATATATGGATTTGCAGTTGAAATTTAGAAAAGAATTTATAATGGGATTTATAAATAATAAGATTTGTAAGGATCGAATTTTTAAATAAGAGATTTATAAGTAATTAACTTATAATTGGATTTTGACTTATAAAAGTGATAAAAAAGGTATTTGTTAGTAAAGAATTTTTTTAAATGGAAGTTTATAAAATATAAATGGAATTTTTAAACATTATTTTTGTAAATCAAAAATCAATTTAATTTGATAAGTTAACTATGAAAGTTTATTAAAGGAATTATATTCATGATTTTGGATAGTGAATAATCCTTTAAATTAAATATTTAGAAGTAATTTATTTTGGCAAAGGAATTATATTCACGATTTTGGACAGTAAATATTACTTTAAATTAAATATGTAGAAGCAATGAATTTGGTAAGAGAATAATATTCACGATTTTGAACAGTGAATAATCCTTTATATTTAATATGTAGAAGTAATGAATTTGGTAACAGAGTTATATTCACGATGTTGGACAGTGAATAATCCTTTAAATTAAATACTTAGAAGTAATGAACTTGGTAGAGGAATTATATTCATGATTTTGGACAGTGAATAATCCTTCAAATTAAATGTATAGAAGTAATGAATTTGGTAAGAGAATTATATTCTCGATATTGAACAATGAATAATCCTTTAATTAAATGTGTAGAAGTAATGAATTTGGTAGGAGAGTTATATTCACGATTTTGAACAGTTAATAATCCTTTAAATTAAATGTGTAGAAGTAATGAATTTGGTAAGAGAATTATATTCATGATTTTGGATAGTGAATAATCCTTTAAATTAAATATTTAGAATTAATGAATTTGGCAAAGGAATTATATTCGCGATTTTGGACAGTGAATAATCCTCTAAATTAAATATTTAGAAGTAATGAAACTGGATAATGAATTATATTCGCGGTTTTAGACAGTGGATAATCCTTTAAATTAAATGGATGTTTTGGTTAGTGATATTGTAAAATGAAGTTTAAATGGTTTGAAATAAAATGATTTGTAAATTTACTTATAATTAAAATAAGAATATGAAAATGTTTTCAAAATATCCAATAAGTGAAATGGTTTTTAATATTATCTTTTTAAAAATATTTTGAAGTGCATAATTGGAAAGTGGTTTGATTTATCGATTTATAAAATCAGACCCAGTGATTACTTAAGTGCTAGATTTTGTTGTTGCTTTGATAGTTAAATAACCGACTAACAAAATTGGCCATTTTAGTTTCTCAACTTGATGCGGAAATTAATTAGTCATACCCTTAGTACGTAATTGTTTGTGTAAGCTTGATTATCGTTTGTGTGTAGAATGTTGATTCGTATAGTGCGGAGTGATTACTCCAATCTATTGAGCTCACTTCTTGGCCGAAGGATAGCAAGTTGAAAGTTGGAGACGTGGTAAGTCTATGAGACTTAGTTTATGTGTGAGGTTGAGAAACGCTTTTGCATTGTTGGTGCGAAGAGGCCAATATCAGATTTATCTGAAAACCACTTCGGACCACCATTTATACGATGATTGTGTAGGTTGGTCGATGATCTTGATATTTATGATTTTCATAGTGAATGACTGCTTGTTGATCGTTTGGGGTTAGAATCCCAATATACATATAGTAGCAGTGGTCTCTTCGTTATGAAATATCCAATGTAAGGACTATTCGCTACTAATCTTAGGGATTTCTCGATAGAATGTGGTAGGAAAGCACCTACATTTTGTCCTGTTCCTGGACAACTTGTATGGACTAGTGTCTGATATCGCATTTTTATGATTATGTACATTGTTTTTTACAAACGTACATTAGTGGTGGCGGAGAAGGCAACTTCTCTTAGCTTAACACCCTCCTTGAGACATACGAGCTCAAGAGTTGTATTTTGTAAAAGGCATTTAGTAGTCAACAGAAATGGCAATGTGGCATTCAAAGATGGTGTGATATATATTATGTGATATGTGAAAGGTAATCGATACCTCTTTTGGCCTTACTTCCCCGTAAATGACTAAAACAGGGGTAGAAGCAGCAAGGCTATCGCTTCCAATTAGAAGATGTTATAACTCTTCTAGATATATCTTTACATAATGTATCTGATTTTTGTTGGGTATGCTCATGGCCACGAATTAAAGGTCGATAACGACCGAAGTGATGGAATATTAGGCACTATCTAGGGATGGGTAGGCCGGTCTTGTGTTGGTTTAGGCGGGCGGTGTCTACTCCCTAGGTACATCCCTCTAGAGGTGTAACGTGTTGGTTCGGAAAGGTAGTCCCTTTACCTAGTCAATTTTTTAGAATCCAAAATCCACTACGAACTTGCTGTTTTGTTTGTAGAGCCTAGTATTGTTGTAATTTGATAATGGTAACAATTTCTGCTATTTAATCTCCTATTTGTATAATAGACATTATTACAATATAACGTGATTTGATAAGAAAAGCTTTTGGTTATCATAAGGGAAAAACCCGTCTGTGTTTATATGTGGGCGTGTCTTACGAGATACCTTTTTTTGATAAAAGAAAAGTTTTGATAACTTTAGAAATTCAATGGAGGTGTGTTTTCTCATGCTAGTTTACCGGACTAATCCGGACGTTCTTCCCTTTCAATGCTCGGGTCAGACCGAATATATTTACAGGTACATATTTGGTGGTTTTGGAGCTTCAACTGGCGGCCGGAGATCTTCATATTGTATATACGTATCTGTTTATTATTCTGCTGCATTACATTGTTGTTGTTGTTGTTGTAAATTATCAGTATTTGTGAGGACATGTTATTATAATTGTCCCAGCTGATGATCACTTACTGTGTACTCTGATATTGATTTATGTATATTATAGTGTCTCTTTGTAAAGATTTTTGACCTATAATGTATGTTATTCCGCTGCGATGTGAGATTCTGTATTGTTTTGGTTTTACTTCTCTCTTCTTCTTCTCTTCTCTTCTTCTTTCTTCTCACCCTCTCTTTTCTTTCTCATGATTATCTACAATCAGTGTGCTCTGGGTCGGACATGTATGGTTTATTGTCGGATTCGGAGAATGTCGATTTGAGGTCGTCACAATATGGTATCAGAGCTGAAGGTTAAGAGAGAACCTTGGCTTTGTAGGGATAAAGACTCATCAGAGATAGTGTTAGTAATACCCTAGGATGAGTAACTCATTAGAGATAGGGTTATTAACAAGCTAGAATGAGTTAGAGTGTATTGTATATGAGTGCATATATGTTAATGACTAATAAATTGTTTTTTGTTGGTTTATTTGTTGAGTGAATTATGGATTCTGATCAATGTGCCCGATCACCATTATCGATGAGGGTTCCTAAGCATTAAAACAAGGTGAATCGACACACTAAATTTGAAAAATTGGTAAATGAAATAATTTTACCTAGGTTTATATTTTGAATATAAAGTATATATTTGGAAAGGTTATATAGTTAGAAATGAATGATCAAGGTTTATGAAATTTAAATATGAACACCTTGTGATTAGAATTTTACAGTTTGACTATAAGATATTTCACTAAGATAATCGATAAATAAGAAATTTGATAAGGTTATTAGGATTTTTAATACTTATTCCAACATAACAAATTAAGAAATGATGATGTTAAGTTACTATCATAAATTGATCAACTGTCTGATTTAATAGTTAGCACAAATACCTTGTGAATTAAGTTTCACGATTTGACTATAAGTTGTTTGATAATAAGATTTGTTTAGGAAATGAACATATAAGATAAAAATGTATTTAACAAATAGAAAATGATTATGTAAAAGATAAATGTAAAAGGAATGAGAATTTAAATTCGAGTAATTTAAAATAATTGTGGAAATTTAAATGAAGTTAATTAATATAAGATAAATTTATAAAATATTATTTTATAAACAAAAGTTATCTCTAAAGGATTTTGAAAATGGTATTATTTTAAATAAAAAAGGGTATTTTATGATAACTAGTACGAATGGCTCGAAAATAAACTAAAAATCGGCAGGAGATGTGTACAGATGGCAAACACTTCTCTTAAGTATTACTTTTCTTGTTAAGAGGATATATGATACTATTGATAGCACCCAGTTCCCAAATATTATTTTAGAGTTACTCGATCTATGTAATTTCTTAAGTTAAAGAGATAATGTGAATCACTAATTGATAAATTGATAAGTAATATTTATAAAAATGTTTAAACTAAAGATAAATTATCTTTTGAGTGAAAAATGGTTCCTTTGGAATATTTTCCTTTATTAAAAATATTTGAAAATAAATAATTAATGAGATTATATGAAGAAACACCTTTATAAAATGTTTGAACTTAAGATAAAAGTTTTATGAAAGTTTTTGAAAGTTAATGAATATATATATTATATGTGATCATTTTGTCGCACAAATTTTAATCTAAGATTTGAGTTTAGGACTTTAAGGTGTTTACACCGGTCCGAAAAAGGATTTATCACTTGATTCTTGATGGTGAACATTGATGAAGGTTTATGGTTAGTTACTTGAGATTTCTATCATAGCTGAGAACTATGCCAGAAAAGCAAAGGTTTTTGATCTGGAAGCTTGATCAGAGTCTGCACTAAAGGATCGGGGGATCAATACTAGTTCAGAATTAAAGTTGTGTATTCAAATAGGTGATCGAATAAGATATTTCATACAAATGATCTATGTATATTATATGGAAATAAGTTTAAAGATAAATGTTTTGGGCAAACTTTTGTTTTGGGTAATTTTAAGGACGAAATTCTTTTAGTAGAGAAGAATGTAACGACCCAGAATTTGACCACTTTAAAATATACTATTTAAAATGATTTTAAATGTGAAATATGTAATGTTATATGATTCAAACAATATTAGATGGATTTGGAAAGAGAAGTATACACAAAATAGTAACATTTGCCTATATCGACAAAAGTGACAAAATGCTGATTTCAAAAAAGTAAGTTTCGATGGTTAAATAATTTTTTAATTAATTTATGAGTGATTATATTTTTAAATAACAATACACAAATTTATTTTTAAATTTGATTTACATAAATAAATAGCTTAACTAAAACGTCAAAATGTGAACGTAAAACATTTTGTCGAAAATCAACGTTTTGTCGATTAAAAGTTGTCACAGCGTTGTCGCTCCTTTTATTTCTATGTAGAAATATATATTTAAATAGTATAAGTATTTATTAATTCACTAATCAAGTTTACTTTTACTAAACATAATTGGAAAATTCTTGAATATAATTAACAAAAAGTAAGCATGAAAAGACAAAAAAGTACAAAAGTAAAAAAGTAAAACATCAAATCAAACAAACGTAATTATTACTTTCTTTACTTAATATTTAAGTGAAAATGAAATAAAGTAATGATTTGAAATGTGATGTTAAGTATTGGAAAAAATAAGGTTGCTCAAAAAGAAGTAAGGTTATTTTGGTAATTTGGTAAAGAGGTATTTTGGTAACTTGCCACTTCATTTTTTTATAAATACATACCATTTTCTCACTTTTTTAACACTATTTCTACCTTCTTTTTTCTCCATGAAGCTCACTTTAACGGCTTCTTCTTTTCTCTTTTCCTTACTAACTTTTTCACTGTTATATCAAATCAACTTCAAACACATCCAAACTTTGCCAAAGACCTTAAAATACCTTTAAAATATGGTTTAGCATCTAAAAAGTGAATAAATGATGGAGGAAGGGGAGGATCAATGGGAGGCCGAGCACATCTAAAGATGAAAGCAAGTTCGGGAAGCTCCGGAGTAAGAAAAAGGGCAGGAAGTGCCGCCGATTTCATTCTAAGGAGCTAGGACCAAGTTCAAGGTGCTACGGAAGCTCCGCCGAATTTAAAGTTCGTTGAAGTTGAAAAAAATAGTAAAATGTTGGATTAAATGAATGCTAGTAGGAAGTTAATTGATTTGGTTAAAGGTGAGTACTCATATTTAAGGCTACTAATTTCTACAAAAATATTTCAAGTTAATAACTTGAAAAGTTTAGTATATATTGGATGATAACTTGGTTGATATTATGGTTGATCATATGTCTACGATGTGGATGATAACTTGGTTTGATAAATGATAATAAAAATGGTTAGTAGCATTGTTAATTTAATAAGAATTTAAAATCACATGAATATGTGTGTAAATTATTTAACCTCTTAATGAAATCAAAATATCTAAGAATATTGAAAATGATATAATACTATAATATGAAATGAAATATAAAATGGATTTGAAATATGAAAAATATTGTTTAAAATTGGTTTAATATAATATAGAAATGTTTTATAAACATTTAAAAAAAATTCCATAAAGTTTGAAAAGAAATTGAAAATTTAGACAAAAATAGGCGCGTCGCTTAACCGTAGTTGGCGATTTCGTGCCACAAAAAGTCAAACTAGTGTAAAATTTGGAATATAGCTCGGAATTCTTCGATATAAGAAATTTCCAAACTATTATATCCATACTTTTCCAACTAAGAAAGAAAATTGATATTTCAATAAGTAGATTTAAATATATGAGTAAAACAAATTTTTGCAAAAAATCATGGTTTTGCAGTTTGAAACCCAAAACTAGATTTCTTTGAAAATAATATTTTAAAATTGTTTAGAAATATGAAATAAATCTTATAAATCTTTAAAAATGTTTTAAAAGTGATTTAAGTAATAAAAATATAATTTTAAATAATAAAAAGTCGTTTTAATCAATATAGCTTTAAAAAGCGCTTTCCGTATCACTTTTTCGCAGCACTTTTCAATAACTTTTGAAATATAGTTTTAGCACAACCATTCTTTTCCAAATAATTTTTAAAGGTTCTTAATGATTAATTGAGTATTCTAAGTATGATTTGAAGAATTTATGGAATGGTTAAACAAATGAATAAGTGTTTTAAATAATGATTTCGAAGTCTTATAAATCATCTCTAAAATTGAAAGGAGTATGCAGAAATGACTAGTACATTTGTCCCTTTGGTGAGATCTAAATGGTAAAACTAGGTGTGTAACTAAGGTTAGGAATGGAGCAACCGGTGCCCTGAACATACCTGGCCTTCATTTTATCTTTTAGACGAGGGTTGAAACAGATCGAAAGGAAATCCCGGATGTACTAAAAGATCATAATTATGTTTTTCCAAGATAAAAGAAAAGAAACAAATCCTTTGAATTTATTATAAATGGTCTATATATATGATTTATAAAATTGATATTGTATAAATAAAAGTAATGGAATTATAAAAGTGTTTTATAAATATTAGAAATGGAATTGTAATCAAATTTATATATGGATTTGCAATTGAAATTTAGAAAAGAATTTATGATGGATTTTATAAATAATAAGATTTGAAAGGAATGAATTTGTAAATAAGAGATTTATAAGTAATTAAAGTATAATTAGATTTTGACATATAAATGTGATGGAAATGGAATTTGTTAGTAAAGGAATTTTGTATATGGAAGTTTAAAAAATATAAACGGAATTTATAAACACTGTTTTGTAAATCTAAATTAATATAATATGATGAGTTAAATATGAAAGTTTATCAAAGGAATTATATTCACGATTTTGGACAGTGAATAATCCTTTAAATTAAATATTTAGAAGTAATGAATTTGGTAAAGGAATTATATTCATGATTTTGGGCAGTGAATAATCCTTTAAATTAAATGTGCAGAAGTAGTGAATTTGGTAAGAGAATTATATTCACGATTTTGGACAGTGAATAATCTTTTAAATGCGTAGAAGCAATGAATTTGGTAAGAAAATTATATTCACGATTTTGAACAGTGAATAATCCTTTAAATTAAATGTGTAGAAGTAATGAATTTGGTAAAAGAATTATATTTCCAATTTTGGACAGTGAATAATCCTTTAAATTAAATATTTAGAAGTAATGAATTTGGAAAAGAAATTATATTCATGATTTTGGACAGTGAATAATCCTTTAAATTAAATGTGTAGAAGTAATGAATTTGGTAAGAGAATTATATTCACGATTTTGAACAGTGAATAATCCTTTAAATTAAATGTGTAGAAGTAATAAATTTGGTAAGAGAAATATATTCACAAATGTGTAGACGTAATGAATTTGGTAAGAGAATTATATTCGCACAGTGAATAATCCTTTAAATTAAATATGTAAAAGTAATGAATTTGGCAAAGGAATTATATTCGCGATTTTGGATAGTGAATAATCCTTTAAATTAAATATTTATAAGTAATGAATTTGGCAATGGAATTATATTCGTGATTTTAGACATTGAATAATCCTTTAAATTAAATGGATGTTTTGGAAAGTGATATTGTAAAATGGAGTTTAAATGGTTTGAAAATAAAATGATTTGTAAATTTACTTATTATTAAAATAAGTACATGAAAATATTTTCCAAATATCCAATAAGTGAAATGGTTTTTAATATTATCTTTTAAAGATAGTTTGAAGTGAATAATTGGAAAGTGGTTTGATTAATAAACGATTTATAAAATCAGGCCCAGTGATTACTTAAGTGCTAGATTTTGTTTGTTGCTTTGATAGTTGAATAACCGACTATCAAAATTGGCTATTTTAGTTCCTCAACTTGATGGTGAAACTAATTAGTCATACACTTAGTACGGAAGTGACTATGTAATCTTAATTATCGTTTGTGTTGAGAATGTTGATTCATATAGTGCGGAGTGATTACTCCAATCTATCGAGCTTACTTCTTGGCCGAAGGATAACAAGTTGAAAGTTGGAGACATGATAAGTCTATGAGACTTAGTTTCTGTGTGAAGTTGAGAAACGCTTTTGTGTTGTTGATGCGAAGAGACCGAGATTATATTAATCTGAAAACCACTTTGGACCAACATTTATATGACGATTGTGCAGGTTGGTCGATGATATTGATATTTAGGATTTTTGTAGCGAAGGATTGTTTATTGATCGTTTGGAGTTAAAATCCCAATATACATATAGTGCCATCGGTCTCTTTGTTATGAAATATCTAATGCAAGGACTAATCGCTACTAATCCTAGGGATTTTCCGACAAGATGTAGTAGAAAAGTACCTACGATTTGTTCTATAACTAGAAAACTTGTATGGATGAATGTCTGACATTGCATTTTTATGATTACGTATATTGGTTTTTAGAAACATACATCAATGGTGGCAGAGAAGGCAACTTCTCTTAGCTTGATACCCTTCTTGAGATGTACACATTCAAGGGTTGTATTTTTGTGGAAGATAGTTAGTAGTCAACATAAATGGCAATGTGGCATTCAAAGATGATGTGATATATGATATGTGATATGTGAAAGGTAATCGATACCTCTTTTGGCCTCACTTCCTAGTAAATGACTAAAATAGGGGTAGAAGCAGCAAGGCTAAGTGGGTTGCTCCTAATTAGGAGATATCATCACTCTTCTAGATATATTTTTACATGCTTTGACTCGTGTATCTGATTTTTGTTGTGTATGCTCGTAGCCACGAATTAAAGGTCGGTAACGACCAGAGTGATGACATATTAGGTACTATCCAGGGATGGGTTGGCCGATCTTGTGTTGGTTTTGGCAGTATCTCCTTCCTAGGTACATCCCTCTAGAGGTGTTCTGTGTTGGTTCGAAAAGGTAGTCCCTTTACCTAGTCATTTGTAGGGAATCCAAAATCCACTACGAACTTGCGGTTTTGTTTGTAGAGCCTAGTATTGCTGGAATTTAATAATGATAACAATTTCAGCTATTTACTCTATTATTTGTATAATAGACCCTATTATAATATAATGTGAATTAATATGAAAAGGTTTTGGTTATCGTAAGGGAAAAAACTGTCCGTTTTTATGTGTGGACGTGTCCTCCAAGATACCCTTTGTTTTGATAAACAAAAAGTTTTGATAACTTTAGAAATTCAATGGAGGTGTGTTTTCTCACGCTGGTTTACTAGACTGATCCGGACGTTCTTCCCTTTCAATTCTTGGGTCATACCGAGTATATATATAGGTTCACATTTGATGCTTTTGGAGCTTCAACATTCGAGCTGGAGATCTTCATGTCGTATATACGTATCAGTTTATTATTCTGCAGCATTACATTGCATTGCATTGTTGTTGTTATAAATTATTAGCATTTATGAGGACAGATTATTATAACTATCCCAGCCGACGATTACTTATTGTATACCCTGATATTAATTTATGTATATTGTAGTGTCTCTTTGTAAAGATTTCTGATCTATATTATATGTTATTCCACTGTAATGTGAGATTCTGTATTGTTTTGGTTTTACTTCTCTCTTCTTCTTTCTTCTTCTTTCTTCTCACCCTCTCTTTTCTTTCTCATGATTATTTGCAATCAGTGCGCTCTAGGTCAGACATGTGTGGTTTATTGTCGGATTCAATAGGTGCCTATTTGGGGTCGTCACAGATGGATCGCTAGAGACCCATCTAGATTGGGCCCTACCACCTTAATTTTATGGTGTGTCTCTGAAAACTTCTCGATTGCTCTTCCAAAGTTTCATTTGATTTTTTTAAGATTTGAGCGAGTTACGGATGATTCTTCTGGACCATATGACCCATGAAGATGGATGAACAAACCAACTCCAAATAACTTGATATTTGGATAAGGCACTTAAATAGAAGATAGGAAGACAACCAATCAAAGATCACTCAAAATATGCTAGGTGAATGGATATCTAGCGATCCATCCCCTATGAATAGCTAGCGACCCAGCAAGATAGTTCAGATCGCCCTCAAACTTTCCGAGCTCCTTCGTAGCACGAAGTAAAGGCTTCTGGTATAAAAATACGCTAAGTTGATGGATAGCTAGCAATCCATCCCATATGGATAGCTAGCGATCTATCCCTTATGGATAGCTAGTGATCTTTAGAAACGACTCATATTGATATGAGATTTTCGGTGATGACTTGGCATAACAACTAGACTCTTCTTCACTTGGACTTCTAGCCCAACACTAATTGAATTCCCCTATAAATACTCACCTACCTGCAACTAGAGATGTATCATTCTAGGGGAAAGAGTTGCCATACTCTACTGAAATTCGTTCACCTCTTCAACCTTTTTCTCCCTCACAACAGTCATCAAGGGGGTTACTACGCTTCTCCAGTCAACCCTTGAACATTTAGCTTATTCTAACTTATTGTAACTTAGATCTAAGGACTAGCTAGTTAAGATCCAGAGAGATTCAACTCGTATAATCATAATAAAGATTGATTAAAGTGGATGTAGGCCAAAGTCAACCGAACCACTATAAAAATCCTATGTATCTTTTCTTACTTCTGCTGTTTATTTTTTGTTTATCTAAGATTTGTGCTACTGATTATTTTCATTGGTGCTTTCACACTTGATCTAAGGTATTGATCCATTTTTGGGTTTAACACATGTATCTCCATATGATATATATATATATATATATATATATATATTAAAAATATATTAACGCATTTGTATATATGGGGTTAGACATATATGATCAAGAGGAGAGGTATGAGTGAGTTTGAATTAGTCTCCAAGACCAAGTAAAGAGAGCTGGATATTTTCCTTTTAGCTCTCTCTATGAATACCCACTCATTTTCTTTATTTCATCTACTTTTTCAACCTTGGCGACCTACGCCATATGCCTTCCACAGTTTCGTCCCCTCCAAATCAAAAAATTCCATTGGCGTTTCAACTCATTTCTTTGCAAGCTTAAGTGGTGGATTCATAATCAAAGGAGATCAAAGAAAGTTAACGTGTTACAAGCTGGTAGATCTTCAAAAAGAAACATTTATTTTTTGACATAACTTTATGATCATCCCCTTAACCTAATATTTAATCTAATTAACTTTTTAGGTTAAATAAATATTTAAATGGATTTGATAGAAATTTGACATGTATTAAACTAGAATTTAATAAAATAAAAACCATATATTTTCTACATGTAAATATTATAAATTTAATTTGAAACATGTTAAAATATAAAGTCAAATTATTATTTACATATTTGTTTAAAATTATATATCTATATATACAATTTTTAGTTGTTATATTAATGTTTATATTATTTTAATTAGCACAAATATCATGTATATATTTATTTGTAATATTAAAAATAAAAAATAAAAAACCTTTCGACCACCTATTTTAAAATAAAATATTATCACATATTTTTTTATTATGTGTGCGTATATTAATAATGTAAATATATGAATATAAATATATATTTTATATGAAATGTTATTAGTCAAAAATAAGTTAATAACTATTCTAAATGTAAATATTTGACTTAGTCAAAGTGTTTGAACCGAAAAGGGCACAAACACCCAATAGATAGAGTACAGAATAAAAAGTAAGAAAAGTAAATTAAAAATAGCAAGAATAGAACACATGACATTTCATAGTGGATCAGTTAATCTTGGCTTACATCCACTTAGCTTTGTTAATGGTTTATAATGCTATTTACACTTTTTTTCTTACAGATCGGTATAAATCCATTACGGATTTGTATAAATCTGTGAGTGATTGCAAGAATTTAGAGTAAGAGAACAAGACAGCTAAAAAGATCCTTAAAACGATCCATGCCCTTATATTTATAGTTGTAGGAAGCCTAAAATATCATCCCTACGATCTCTACATCATTCACCACGCCCAAGACAAGTTCTCTAAATAAAGTGGTGGCCACCTCATCATGATTCATGGATCGATACAGATTCATGGTCTTGGATCAGTACCGATCCATGAAATGGCCAAATGGGATGTTTTGAATGCTTTGTCCTGGCTCGACTTATGGTTTTCTTCATGATTCCAAACTTGTTTACACTGTTATTAGCTTATTTCTGAGTCAAAATGATGGATCTGTGGAAAAATGGAGTTGTTGATTTTTGAAGTTCAAGGAGATTGATCGTTGGTGCATGCAAACAATCATAGGAGGCCAGAAATGGGTTGTAGGTAGCATGGTCCTGGAGTGTAGAATGTTGAAGGCCAATTGGGTGAAATAACGTAGATTGGTACCGATCCAACACATATAGGATTTTTGGTTTCTCATTTTCTGGAATGTGCTTGTATTTGCTTCATGATCTTAGCTGTACTTGAGCTCTGGACCCTTGTGGCAATTTTTCGGGCATTTTGTCTAGATAGCTTTCAAGTTTAACTCGACAAGCTTGTCCGTATACTATAGGTCAAAAGGCGGGATAACATTTGCCCTCTAAAGCATGCCGTATGAATGGAAGGTGTGCGTTGCTCAAGAAAAAAAATATCAAAGATAATTGAACATTAGTTATTGAATCTACTAGTTATCAGCCGACCACACTGTTGTGAATCATCCCATTCCTTTGGATTTACCTATAAATCAAAGATCATTCCAGACCATGCTAACCCTAGATTCTCGTCCTTGCTTGAGTGTCAGTCATGGATAATGATTCTATGTTCCTCTGGAATTGTAATTTCATACATTATACCATAAATCAGAATCATCTCATGTTCATCCAAAAGTTAGCAGTCGTACGTTGAAATCTCGATCTCTCCGGATCATTAGTAAATTTGCGACCATTTAGGGCCGATAGTTAAATTCACGATCTCTCCAGATCATTAATTGAATTAACGGTCATGCAAGACCGGTAGTTAAATCCATGGCCTATTCGAACCGTTAATCAAAACCATGGCCGTTCAGGGCCGATAATCAAATTTATGGTCTCTCTAGACCGTTAATGAAATCAATGATCATTCATGGTCGATAAACAAATCCACGGTCTTTCTGTACCGCTAATCAAATCCATGGTCACTTGGAGCTGATAATCAAATCCATAGTTTCTCCGGACCCTTGTTGAGCCCAATCCACTCACTCTTTAGTAAGAGGACTCAACGACAAGCAAGTCCATCTGTTCATGCTTTGACCAGATGACTTAGTCCTTACACTCTAGTCCCTGCAATCTGGCCAAGACTTTAACCGATCGATATCATACAAATCCATCCGCTCCTTCTGCAACAACAGGACTTGCACCTTGCACTCCCTTCCCATCTCTCCACATGGGGCTTAAAGCGATCAATATTATACAAATCCATATGCTCGCTCTCCGACAAAGGGACTTGCACCTTACACTCTAGTCACGCTTCTCTGGACGGGACTTTAAAGCGATCATCACATTCAATGTGATTTTTTAGAAATCCAAATATTCAAATCAAATCACAGCAAACAAACAGAAATCTTAAGCGTTCATTCCAAACATCCGACTTAGAACATTCCTAGAGACCAATCTAGTTCTCATGCACATGTAAGTGGTTTGTGACGACCCGCAAATCCGTACCTTTGAATCGACAATAAACCATACATGTTCGACCCTAAAACGACAGACTGATGGAAAGTCTGGAGAAAAAAAGAAGAGAGAAGAAGAGAAGAGAAAAAATAGAGAAGATAGGACCAAATAGAACAATACAGAATCTCACATCGCAGCGGAAACATATAATATCATATCAGTGATCTTTATAAAACAAAAACTGTATATATATACATCAGCTTGAACAGTTATAATAACCTGTCCTCACAAATACTGATAATAAACAACAACTAAGCAGCGGATAATCAATAATCAAAATAGATATGCGTATACGAAATAAAGATCTCCAACTCTCCTGCTGAAGCTCCAAAAGCACCAAATCTAAACTGTAAACATACTCGGTCTGACCCGAGCATTGAAAGGGAAGAACGCCCAGTTCAGTCTGGTAAACCAGCATGTGATACACACTCAACTGAATTTATTAGATTATCAAACTTTTCTTTATCAAAACAAAATTATCTCATAAGACAAGCCCACACATAACAACAGACATGTTTTTACCTTGCAATGACTAAAATATTTAATATCAAATTCATCTGGTATTATACAAATGTCTAGTATACCAATAATATTAATCATAGCCAAAAAATTTACATTAATTAAATTCCAGCATATAGCCCAATTGGGTAACACAATCAAAATGCAAGCACGTAGTGAAGTTTAAATTTCCATACAAATGACCAGGTGAAGAGACTACCTTCCGAATGGGTACACCTCTAGATGGATGTCCCGAGGCACAGAACATTTGCCCTCTACCAACATAAGATCAGCCCACCTCTATAACTAGATGGTACTGAATATATCATATTGTGGTCGTTACCGACCTTTACCGAGGGCCCTCGAAGCATACAAACCACAGTAATCAGATACATGACGTCATAGCGTATAAAGATACATCTAGAAGAGGATGATCATACCCTAATGGGAGCGACCCACTTAGCCTTGCCGCATCTAACCCTATTTTGGTCATTTGTGGTTGATGAGGCCTGAGGTAACGATTACCTTTCACATATCACAATCACATCACTTTGAATGCTACATGGCCATTTCCATTGACTACTAATTGCCTTCTACAAAAGTACAACCCTTAAGCTCATACATCTCAAGGAGGGTGTTAAGCTAAGATAAGTTGCCTTCTCCGCCACCACTGATATATGTTTGTAAAAACCAATGTACGTAATCTTTAGAAATGCAATGTCAGACAAACATCCATACAAGTTGTTTAGGAACAAGACAAACTGAAAGTACTTTCCTACCACATGCTATTGGAATATCCCTAGGATTAGTAGCGAATAGTCCTTGCATTGGATATTCCATAATGAAGAGACCACTATTACTAGATGTATATTGGGATGTTAACCTAAACGATCAACAAGCAATCTTCCATTATGAAAATCTTGAATACCAATATCATCACAAGCAACCTGCACAATCATCGCATATACGTTGGTCCAAAGTGGTTTTCAGATAAATCCGATCCCGGTCTCTTCGCACCAACAACGCAAAAGCGTTTCTCAACCTCACATAGAAACTAAGTCTCATAGACTTATCACGTCTCCAACTTTCAACTTTCTATCCTTCGGGCCAAGAAGGAAGCTCGATAGATTGAAGTAATACTCTGCACTATACTAATCAACATCCTCAACACAAACGATAATCAAGCCTACACAGAAAGCTACGTACTAAGTGTACGACTAAATTATTCCCACATCAAGTCGAAGAACTAAAATTTGGTCAAACTAGATAGTCGGTTATTTAATTATCAAAACAAACAAACAAATATGTAGTACCATATACAACCACTAGGCCTTTTTAATTAATCTTTTATTAATTAAATCACTTGCCAAATATTCACTTCAAATTATCATTGAAAAGATATATTCTCAAAACCATTTCAACATTGGAAACATTTCCATATACTTATTTAAACAATATAAGCATATTCACAAATCTCTTTATTTTCCACACTCAGAAACTATTCCATATACTTAAATCAGGATTAAGTATACATTTTATTCTTTAAGGAAAATGTTCTTATTAAACACATTTATTTGGGTCAAAACAAATATTGCGTAAAACATCGTTACGACAACCCAAAATCACTAGTATAGTGATTCGAAAATTAGATAAATATGTAAATCCTATATAATATACAAAAACATTTTCTTTCGAAAATCATTTACTATAACAACGGTGTTGTAGTCCATCATTTTCATATTTCTCAAAAACGTCTATTTCAACAATGAATGTTGAAATCTATGGTTTCGATACTTGATGCATTTTAAAACATCTTCAAACCATTTTGCTCTATTTAAAATATCATTTTCCAAAACATTTATTTAATTTCAAAAGATTATTCACTATCCAAAATCGTGAAAATACTCCATCTACCACATTCATTACTTCCACACATTTATTAAAGATAATTCCTTGTCCATAATGGTGGATATAATTCATTTGCCAAATTCATTTCTTTCATATATTCATTAAAGTATTATCCACTGTCCAAAATCGTGGATGAAATACCTTTAATAAGCTATAATAATTAACTTATCAAATTAAATTGATTTCAAATTTGTAAAACAATCACATTTATATTTAATAAAAACTACTATTTATAAATCTCCTTTATTAACCAATTCCATTTATTTCATTTTATGCCAAAAATCCAAATTATAAGTAAATTACTTATAAATCATTTATTTACAAATTTATTCGTTTATAACTTCATCAAATAATAAATTCATATATCTTATTCACTTATAAGATCCATTTATAACTTCATTTTAATACTTATAAAACTATTTTATACTTTCATCACTTTTGATTTATAAAAATTCAATTTTATAAATCTTATATATATAAACCATTTATAATTATTCTAAAATCTCGATTTAAACTATTTTACAAAATAGTTAACCTCACATTTCAAAAATCACATTCTGATTTTATTTCCCAAAAATCATAACTTTTTAGAACATAAAAATTATATCTTCAATTTATTTCAAATAAATCCACTCCTTAATGATTCAAAAATTAACAAAATATCTATTTTCAAAATCACTTAAAAATCCTTTTAAATTTGGAAACCATCACTTTAATAACTTTTTTATTACCAAAAATAGGCCTAATGCTGCAACAGCACTAAATACATCAATCACGGCAACCAAAATATCATATATCACATGATAACAGAATATTTACCAATATCTGTAAATCAATCAATATCGGTGAGGAATCCAGTTGGATCCCTCCAACCTGTCACCTACAACAAATATATATATTAGAATATGTGTACAATGTACGCTTCGAGGCAGACGCTCGTACAAAAGGTTATCCGCTCTTACACGTGAACGTATAGGGTCATCTGCTCCAATAGGCAGGAATATATCCAAATACCAATCAATATATCATATATCATCCAAATAATCATCAATCATCATAAAATAAATTATTTCTCACTTATGTAAAAATATCAGTGAGTTAGAAAGAGTGAGTTGTACTCGCATTGTTTCTAATAGCAGTTGTAGTGTTTTATTCCGAATAAAATTAAACAGGTATTTAATTTTACCCAAAATTTACACTAGCTCCAATCAACTCCAAACTACTCTAAAATGTAGTGCTCGTCAATACGGACCCAATGCAACTTGTTTCGTGTGAAACGGACCTCGTTTGAAAATTTTATCGCTTTTTAAAGTTTATACGATTTAAATATATATAATTTACAAGTTCATTTTTCATTTCAAACCCTAGAAATAATCCGAGCTGTTGCTTTTGGAAAATAGGATCTAGGCCATCCCCCTATCTTCCTTCTTCTCGTTTGAAGCCGATCAAAACAACCCACCTAGCCGCCTTCTTCAATGAATTTTCGCGACAACCACAATGAACGAGACGTCAATCGGATACCTCCACATAGAAGCCTAACGTCAAATTCATCACCGCTGTTAACCATATGTAGCCCGGTGGTTTCTCGGCCTCGAATTTTATGCATGAACCGTATGTGAACACGGGTAAATTGCAGCCTCCACATGACGACATTTCAAATTTCCACCGTTGAGATTATAGAGCTCGATATGCTCTTCATTTTCGCAATTGAGAGTTTTGCTTGATTGCTTATGGATTGAGAGATAATTAGAGAGGAAAATCAACAAATTCTGGTCCTTGAATCAAGAAGTGGCAGCTTGGGCTTCTAGGGTTAGGATTTTGGTGAAAATAACGTATATGAAGTCCTTTTATAGAAAAAAAATTGACACTATTCGCCCGAAAAATTTTCGAACTCCAAACGAAGCGTGCCGCCGGGTGTTCATAATGTTTTACCCTTTCTCAAACGCAATGGAATATATATCAGGAGCCAACTCGATCATATTTTGAAGATAGTCTTTCGAATCGAATTATTTAAATTTAAAATTCATTTAAACAAATTTGTACGTGTTTTAGCTTGCCTCGGACAAAACGTAAATCTGATTGGCATGAAATTTGAAATTTTACAATAATATAACAATACGGATTTAATGAAACCGGTTTCATCGAAATCCGAGAATGTTTGAAAAATGACCATTTTCACTCGTCAATTAAATATTAAAATATTCGACTTCTACAAGTCAACCTTTAATTCACTTTTAAAAATTTACTAACATCATTATAATTCAAATAAGATTTAATTCAACTTTATAAATCATTTTTAATTCATATTAAATCCCAATCACAATTATTTTTGCAATTTCAAATATTAAATTAACCATTTAATTATCCAATTAAATCACTATATTCAAATATTATTTATTTAGCTTATAAAATTAACTCTTGAACATTTAAAATTAATTAAATATACGAATTTCAAATGACTAAAATTCTGGGTCGTTACATCGAGGTTATTACCATCCTCAGTAGTCATCTTAGGCATCCGACTTAGAGCATGTCTAGGGACCAATTGGGATCTCATACGCATGTAAGCAGCTTGAGGTTATTATTGTATTTACTGCAAAAAAGTAAAATACAAGAAAAAAATGAAAAAACAAAGTGCGAGATTCGAATTCTACTCCCATCTATTCTGATCATGTGATGACTATCTTTGATCACATTCCAATCCTGTTTTCATTCGATTACGGATGATGGCTACTCTCGTTCAACCACCACAGCTCGATTTCTTACATACTACCGCAATTAGTTATTTTTGACCAATTCCTCGATCAAATCGCACAGGTGTCTGTAACCATTTGTGTTATGCGTAACCAGCTCATGGAATAGGAAATATTTTCGGATGTCCTCTCATGGTCCATGGGATCTCTCCTTGTCGGCTTACGATAGGCATTCTGTCCCATGGTATTAAGGTAAATGCACTCTAAGGTTTCATTTAAATCCGTGTAAGAAGAGAATTTCGGTTTCCTTCTCTACTGCTTTGATCCTTCAAAGCCATAATCCATCTTTCCTTTTCCTTTTCCTTTACTAGATCCTTCTCCAAGGGGTCCTCCATCATCTACAGTATTGATTTCTTTCTGATCGGCCTCAACACCTCTTGATGCAGGTATATCTCGGCTTTATGATAAAATTCTATAAGATCCATCAGAGGATCCCATTCCGAAACAACATTGAAATCTGTCTTAGCGGCTATTCCTGATAACACCACCATTAAAACCATTGATGGGTATGGCTTATCGATAGCAGCAGCCACCACATTGAACCCTATTAAAAATACTCCTTAGGGTCTCTCTGGCACTCTGCTTTAAACTTGACAGTGTCACTACATTTTTGGGTCGTGAAATATGGACCCTGAACTATTTCATGGATGTGTTTACTAATTCATCCCATGTGCTAATTGGAACTGTTTTTTAGCTGCCTAAACCATAAAACAGCCAAATCCATCAAATACAGTGTGAAGCATCATCTCATTACTTCTTCACATGCACCCAACAGCTCCATGCGTCGGACGTACCTCATTAAATGAATTGTCAAATCCATCTTTTCGTCATACATTTCCAACATTGATAGCTTAAAATCAGAGGGATTGCTAGAATACCGAATGTTTGAAGTAAATGGACTCCTATTCACATCTTCGAGGTTTCGGTGGGCCAATCCACCTCTCATTGCTTGTCTCACTATCTCGGCAAGTCTGTCATCGTCATTTAAAAAATTCTCAAATTAGCATTCTCATCTTACCCTTCGCTTCCATGAGGGAACTCTATTACATACTCCCTAGGCATGCATCCATATCCTGATTCACGTTTAAACGCTCGACTACATTTCCTGGATATGGACCATTTCTTCCTAATCCATCCCCGAGGCATGCCCTCCGTTCTTGTGAAATGGTACTAATTCATGCCCTAGGATTGGTACCGATTCGTGCGACTTATGTAGGGTTCACTCCATTTTGTCCCACTTGGCTCTTAGGTGCATTTTCTTAAGCTTTTGTTCTTTGGCTATAACTTGCCGCCACTCCGACTGTTCCTGCTTGTCCCATTCTCCTGAAGAGATTCTCCATCATCTCTTCCTAGCTAGAAATTACCCTTTCCTGCAATCTGTTCATCATGGTCTCCATCTCATCCCCGATTATATAGATAGATGGGGGGTCAGCTCCTGAGGATGCATCTAGGCCACCCCTTATTGAATTCCACCAAAAGCGGCCTTCCTAACTGATTGTCTTGTCCTTTTGAATCTTTAGATGTCTCAAATCAATGAATTCAAGTGTTTCTCAGTGAAAGTACTAAAATGTTTGAACCAAAAATGACACAAACATCGAATAGATCGAGTAGAGAATTAAAAGTGAAGAAAAATAAATTAAAAGAGTAAGAAAAGAACACACCACATTTTATAATGGTGCGGCTAATCTTGACTTATGTGCACTTAAATTTGTTGATGGTTTATAGTGCTATTTACACTTTTTTTCTAACAGATCGGTATAAATGTATTACCGATAGGTATATATTTGTCAGTGATTATAATAAATTAGAGTAAGAGAACAAGAGAGTTGAAAAGATCCTTAAAAATGAGCTATGCCATCGTATTTATAACTGTAGTAAGCCTAAAATCTTTCCCCCACGATCTCAACATTGTTCTTCTTGCCCAAGACTAGTTCTCCAGAGAAAGTGGTGGCCACATCATCAGGATTCATGGTTTGTTACCGATTCATGGTCTTGGATCGATAAAGATTTATGAAATGGCAAAATGAGAAGTTTTGAATAATTTGTCCTGGCTTGACTCGTGGTTAGCTTCATGAGTCCAAACTCGTTTGCACTGTTATTAGCTTGTTTCAGAGTCCAAATAGAATCTATAGAAGAACGGAGTTGCTGATTTTTGGAGTTCAAGGAGATCAATCATTGGTGCGTGCAAACGATCATAGAAGGCTATAAATGGGTTGCAGGCAACATAGCTTTGGAGTGTAGAAAGTTGGAGACCAATTGGGCGAAGATCATGGATCAGTACTGATCCATTAGTTGGACCAGTATCGATCATGAGCTGGAACACATGTTGGATTTCTGGTTTCTCATTTTTTGGAATGGACATGTATTTTCTTTGTGATCTTAGTTGTACATGATTTCTGGACTCCTGCGGCAATCTTTTTGGGCTTTCTGTCTTAATAGAATTCAAGTTTGACTCGTCATGTTTGTCCGTATACTCCTTACTTAAAAGGCAGGATAACACAAGGTATTAGATATTCATATTTTAAATTTGAATTTTAAGCTTATATGGTATTTTAAATAGTCAAAATTGGTTTTAAAATTCAAGATAAAATATATTTGACTTAGTCAAATTAAATTAAACTTAAGATATTCAAAATTTATGTTTCAAATTTTAATTAATATTTTACTTCGTTAATCTAACTAGAATTTAATAACAAATTTAAACTTTAAATATATATATATATATTTCAAAATTATTTATTTATGTGTGTATATATATATGATTTTATAAAATTATTAAATATTACAATATTATACACACATACACTGTATATGTGCATGGTATTATGAATATGTGTATACAAAACCATATACACATATCTTGGTGTATGTACAAACATATGTATATACTTGGGTATTTATAATTCCTCTTAATAATTATATAAAACTGTTTTATGTATATATAAGTATATTATAGATATACAGTATGGATATAAATCCCAATATCTATGTGTATGTGCATTATACACATGTTCTAGTGTAGTTATCTTATATCATAATATTATACACATATGTCATATTTATAATATACACCAAACTATAAAATATAAACATTTTAATTTAAAATAAAGTATTATTTTAAAATGTAGACTAGATCCAAATGCTAACTAGTATTTACATAGGCCTACTAAGATCCATTTAAAGCAAATTTGTTTGAAGTTTACCCTAATTCACCTACTGCCAAATAGGTCGAATCCAATGATGGTATCAGAGTCTTATGTAAATATATTTTTTAGCATTTAGGGTCAACTAATAAACTTTTCTATCTAATATATGCCAAGAATACGAGTGTTTAGGCTTTGGGTTGGAAAATCAATGCCCTTTCCTTCTTGGCTCCTGGCCCCAAATGGAGCAAGTCCAAAAGGTTGGCCCATGTAAAACCTAGATTTATTTTGGGCCTTGAGCTAAGTTCAAATTTGAGATGTATAAATTTCAAAAATATATTTTAAATTTATAAGTTAAGTTTAAAATATAATGGATCATATAAACGTTATAAAATATATTTAAAGCATTTAAGTTTTCTCAAAATTGTTTGAAACATAACTAAATCAAAATTTTATTATATTATTTAATCAAATGTTTAATTAATTAAATAAATAAATAACTAATCGATATATATATGTATATGTATGAAACTAAAGTTTATAGTTAAATATTTATGTTAGTTTGTTTAAGATTAATAATGATAAAATTTTCAAAATTTATTAAATATTTAATTAAAATGTTTAATCAAGCAATTTAAATGCTTTTGAGCAACATATGTTTTCAAACCTTAAAGAAAAATAAGGAAAAGTCATTAAGCAAGAGGAAAAATTATGGAAATAGAGGTCCAGGGTCCAATGGATGGATAAGGTAGACAATAATACCAAGTTTTCCATCAAATAGTCAATGGTTGTAAGTGTAGCAATACCATAAACTCCTTACTTATTGACAATGAGGAAATTTTTGAATATTATGAACTTAATAGTGCCTTAACTTACTATTACAAAGATATCTTTAGAACCACCAGATGGTATTAAATTAAAGTGAGCTGGAAAGATATATACCTCAAAAATAGCTGGCTTGTGTCAGATGATTTAGATAGTCCATGCTTGGAAGAAGAGATCCTTGGGGCCATCAACAATATGCCAAGTTATGAATCGCTAGAACCGGATGAATTTTTTATATTGTTTTATAAGAATTCTGACACGTATTAAATTATGACTTAATTAAAATGTTTGAAGATTTTTATAATAATAATAATTTAAAGGTGAAAGATTTAACTTTGCTAACATAATTCTTCTTTATTAGAAAACAAGAACAATATAGCTTAACAATTTTAAACTAATTTTGTTAATTAACAGCTCTCTTTAAATTATTTTAAAGGTCTTAGCGACTAGCTAAGCAGTAAAATGAATAATCTAATTGACATTACGTAACCTACTTTTATTAAGTGTAGATATAACATGGATGTTGCCGGTACTGTCCAAGAATTTGTTAATTACCATTGCAAGAATAATATCACTTGTTCTCTTTTAAAACTTGATTTTGTTAAAACCATGGATTCAATTAATTAGTTTTTTCTTAAATATTTATTACTGGCTAGAGGTTTTAGTACTAGTTGGTGAAGTTGGATTATGAATTTTCTCAAAACCAAAAAGTCAAGTATAATGGTGAATGGTATACTAGGAGGAAAAATTCCATTAAAATGTGGTCTTAGACAAGGCGCTCCTTTATTGCCCTTACCATTTAACTTCAGATGCTTTATCTAGGTCATTATGCCACTTAATACAAAAGAGATCATGGATAGCATAGGTAACGATATCACTAGTGATGGACTATTAGATCTTTGTTTCATCGATGATACCATGTTTATTTACTTCACATTTACCTCACAACATTAAAATTCTTAAATTTATTTCATATAGCTTTGAAATGCTCTCAGGGCTTAAAATTAATTTTGACAAAAGCCTAGTTTTATTGTTGAATGATGTAAATAATGTTGAAAATCTTGTTGATGATACCCTTAATTGTAAAATCATGAAGTTCTCCAACGACTATTTAGGATTCTTGATTAGGCCAATTAAGCTTTAAACGGAAGATTTGTAAGTGATAATTGATAAACGAAAAGAAAATTATCGAGTTGGAATAATATACATCTATCTAGAGTTGGTAGAATCTTCTTAATTAACTCTATCTTATCAGCCCTACCAATTTATTGGATGTTTTATTATCTTTTTCCAAAATGGGCAACTGATAAAATAGATAAAACTAGAATAAATTTCATTTGGAGTTATGACAATTCATGGAGTAGTAATGTGTTTTTACTAGAAAAATAACATTGAAAATCTAATAACAATAAAAAAACCTCATTTGGAAAGAAATGATTTCAAATCAATTTTATGATAGAACTTATAATCTTCAATACATTTCTCTAATTCCGAAAACATGTCATACTTTTGGAAATCAATATTAGTTTTTTAAAATTTCAAATCTTGGAAATAATAATACAATTCACTTTAGTAATAACACATCATTTTGGCACAATAGTTGGATTTTTGCTATAACGTAGGAGTTGAACTCAAAGAACTTTTTGATATTTTTAATTTCGAAAATGCCTTAATTTCTAAGGTCTCCTAATCTTATAGCGATCTTCAATTGAACTTTAATTTTAACCATACCCTTGATGGCATCATCTTGACTCAATTTGTAACACTCAATACTAAGCTTGAATTCAATGACTTAGATAATGAGAGTGATGCTAAAATTTAGTGTTAGGAAAATAATAAAATCTACTCATCAAATGCAATTTACAAAATTTTAAATTTCTATGAACCAAACAAAAGATTTTTAAAGTTGTTTGAAAATTTGATGTTCCCCTTAAAATAAAGTAACACATGTGGCTAACACCATATAAGAAATTAGGAACGATTGAATTTTTAAAGAAAAAGATTTTGCTTATGAAATTTTTTTTGTAATTCAAATTTAGAAAACATAACATACTTATATTATATTATCCACTAACTAATTCTATTCTTACAAATACTCTTTATATTTTTAAGTTTAGCATGGCCAACACTTATTTTAAATGTTGCTACTACTGAAACGATTTTCGACTTCAATATTTTAAGTGTTATAGAATTTTACTTTATGTTATCTTCTTAATTACTTATTGGTATTTATGGCTTGAAAGGAACCAAAGGATGTTTAATATTATTAGAAATCTTTCTGAGAACCTGATCTATGCTGTCATGCTTTTCGATTACAATTGGATCTCTAATCCTAGCTACAAATTAGCTAAAAATGTATTCTTTAGGGAATTTACAAAAAAGTAGAACGTCACATTGATATCTGGAAGGTAAAAATTATTACAACAATAAGAGACATAATATGCTAAGCACCGACATAGTTGATTCTTTTAATGAAGATAACTACTTGAACATGTTACACTTGGCTGGTAATAAAGTTAATTTTCCTGTATTGTTAATTTTACTTCTTTCACATACATATGTATACAAATATATATATATATATATATATATATATATATATATATGGCTCACGTCTTTTATTGGGTTTATTCAAGTAAAGTAGGCTGTTATAGTATGGATTGCGTATGCTTTAGCATTATCGCATGCGGATTGTGGATGCTGAATTGTTATGATTAGCTACCTTTTGTGGCTCGTCGTGGCTTTTGCTTTCTGAGTTAGCTTATGGCTGCACTTCTACAATTTTGGCTTATGCCTTTTTGATCCTTTACTAGTGTTTATTTAAGCTCCATTCAAGCTTTTAGTACGGTCTTTTAGATCCTAATATTTAGGTATGAGGTTTTTATTTCATTTATTCTGGTTATTTAAGGGATTTTTGGTACTTATCATGCTTGTTGGCAGCACCTCTTTTAAGTGTAGAAGATAGTTATATGTGTGCTCTACTCCTAGAGAGGATAACTTATTTTACGCAAAAATAAAATAAGTAAATAATTAAATAGTTAATCAATTAATAAATAATTATATAAATGTAATGGTTATACTTAAATATTTTTCTCAGATAGTTTGAGATAAAGAAATAAAATTTTAGAAAACTTATATAAAGTTTAACTAAATTAGAAAATTAATTATATAAAAATTGTTTTAACTAATTAGATATACATATTTATATTATAAGTTAATTACATTATAAAAATTATAAATAAATTGAACTTATTTAATTAAATGTATGAACTAAATGTAAGTGGAACTTAAATAAATCCAAGATCGATTTTCGGTATAAGTACATATATACGGTACATTTACCATGGTATCAAATGTGTCTAACACTTGTATCACGAGGGTATTTCATAAGAAATACGTCATTCCTTAAATCGATTACATAATGAATTGTTAAAGATTATGAATCCTTAAAAAATTGCCCTTTATCATTTATATGTTAATAGATTATTTGCATATCCAATAGTTGTTGAGAAAACTCAAGATATGATTGTTCTATGCAGTGATAGTGTTGGGAGCATGCTCTAGGGGAAATTTTGTAATTTGTTACGCATATCTTACTCTATGACAAATCTTATTCATAATGAAGGTATTTGATTTCTATTATATGCTTTGTTAAATAGTGTATGATTATTAAGCAATCGGTTTAAAAGTATAGAAATAAGAAATCCTTAAATGAAATATTCTGTGATTGTAGTTGCAATCATGAGTAATTAATCATAATATAAAATAAAATTTTATTTTCAATATTCCTGGTCGATGTTTTAGGAAAGGATGTCGATACATTTGTTAAAACTAGAGTATTTAACACTCTACAAATGTTGGATAGTGTATTATTCATAACTACTAGGAAGCACTAAGGGGTTATGTACTGATAGTTATTGGATATCTATAGATGACATGCCTGAGAGTTTCTTGTTAGTCAATAATAACTAATTTAAATGGGAAATCTTGAAGTGACGATATTACACAATCCTCTTTACATGAGAATATATAATTTGATTATAATTAAATCATGGCATGACATCCATCGACTGACTGTAGTTGGGTCTGAGTTGAAGCATTAGAAACTATTCAAGAGAGAATTCATCTCCTCAATCGTATGAGATTAGTATCATGGTCAACTATAGTCGATTGTAAGTCAAAATCTTTAGCCAAAGTAGTTTAGTTTGAAACATCCTACATCCCTTAGTATTCCCAAAAAGGGAATACCAAAGGATGTGGCGCATTATAGGTATAGCTAAAGCATCACAGAGACAAAGATTTACAAGACAAATAAGTAAAAGCAGTGGAAAACATTTCAATAATAACTAATCATTTAGAATTAAACTTCATTTCAAAATAAGTCATAAAAGCATAACATGTCTCAAAATCTCTCATGTCTTATGAAAATACATTTAAGTCTCACATAATCAGAGTAAAAGTAATAATAATAATTATCCCTCTCACAAGTGCCAATCCATCATAAGCCAAATGAAAATATGAAAAGTAGATGAATAAATCTGAAATGAGAAAAATTCGAGAACGAATCTCCAAGCAACCTGAATCAACTATCCTCAACTCTGCTGGCCTATTGAGGGAAAATGGGAAAGATAGAGGAATAGGTCAGACAATAAATCTGGTGAGCGAAAGGAAAATATAGAAAAGATAATACTCAGATAAAATACTATTTCTGATCTGTTTGACTGTTTTCTTTGATTGTTTGCACTTGTCTTAAACTGCCGTGATTAGGCCAAACCCTAATCCTATCTGAACTGCTAATCTTGATTAGGCTGAAATCCTAATCCTACCCATTGATCGGCCATTCCTATCTCTATTGTGCCACTGTAAGCCAATCATGTTGGTCCCATAACAAAAGACACCTCTTTAGCGCTTAGGACGCAGTAGCGAATTATTTACTCTAATCAATGTCGCACACATTGTCATCGTCGGTACACACTTACTATCGCCCCCTATTTGACCCTTTATTTACCCTAATCAGCATAAGCATGCCCAGCCTCACCTATATGTGAGACCATCGTCCACAAACCTAAAAGGGAATGCATCGGTACTGGTCCTAACAAATAAATCTTCTAACTTTGCGCACCTTGCCCAAATCCCCAGCTTTGAGCCTCTATCTATTGGCCACTTATTTACCCTAATCAGCATAAGTGTGTCCCAGCCTCATCAATGTGTGAAACCATCAGTCTTAGACCTGAAAGGGAATGCTGCCAGTACAGGCCCTACTTATATATTTGCTTATTAACTTAATCCAAGATCTAAGTTTTAAAATAAGCCTCTTCTATTATCTTTTCATTCTAATTATAACCTACGTATTATCATTGTTTTTGCAACTATTACTCTTCTATTTTCTCTTTTTGGTTATAACCACTTATTATAATTATATTTGTAAATATCTTAAATTTGTCTATTTCAGTCCATCTCTATTTTATTTCAGTTTTTTTTTCATTTTACGTTTGATTTCTGTAAATTTAGTTTTTTTCTATTTTAATCCATATTTGTGAATTCTTCTCTTTTTTATATTTTATTTGCATCAAAAAGAATTAAATTTCTATAAAAAGAAACTAACACTTACAGGCTAAATTCCAACTTAAAACAGATGATAAAAAACTGTGAATAACTGAATAAAATAGCTAAATAAGATTAGACTAAAAAGAACTTCTGAAATTTACTTAAAAACTGACTGTAATAAACATACATAAAAACCGTCTCAAAATTGTAGAAAAACTACAACTATTTGGAACCTTATTATTTTAAAGCTTACAAATCTGAAATAATTACAAAACACTCACCGTGGTCCTTAGCTCTATTCCTGGGCCTTCATGGATCCACTTCTAGGGTATAGAATATTTTTATCAAAAACATTTCCTCCCTAGAAGAATTTTCTAATTAGGGTTTAGCCTCAAGCAATAAACCCAACTGGGAGAAAATCTTAATAAAAAAATAGCTAGGCCTAGGCTTCTATTTACAGTGTGGCGTAGGTATCTCAGGCCGTCGAATATAAATATTAAATCTGGTGCAACCACGTCATGGGCTCACTAGAAACCATCAGATGCAGCTACGAACGCAAAGGATTAACCAAAAATAAAAATTACTCTCTTCGGCTCGTACAGGGACGTTTCTATGTCCAGGAAGTTTTGCAGGTTGACCTCCTTTTTATGTGCTCATGTTCGTGCCATGTATCCAAATATATGAAAATCCCCTAATGACAACTGATAGTTCTATATGCATTTTACAATCTTCATCTGAATGCAACAATCATAAGATAATCACCCATTCATATCAACCATGAAACAAAAATGCAAGTGCGCACACACTAATATGCATGTGTTTTAGTGGCCTAGTTAGGCCGATCTCTAAGAGATAATAGTGCCTAGTGTGTGTGTGTGTGTCTGTTAGCATCCACTAGCAAACACTTGCAACCACTAGCGTCCATCATACATAACATGTCTAATAACATGTTTAAATTTAGTCCTACCATCCATAAATTAAATCCTAAGATCTACCCTCCCAAAGGATACTAAAGGGAAGAACCTATTCAAAACTAAAGATGGAAATAGAAATTTCAAGTTATACCATCAAAGAGATGCGAACAAGAGATACGTATTTTCCTCCTAGGCCTCCCACGTAGCGTCCTTAATACTATCTCCTCCCTGCACCTTGACCAAAGGGACAGCCTTATTCCTAAGCTTCTTTATATCATGTCCAATGATCTTGATAGGAATGCGAGGAACCGATGCTTATCTCTCCACTTCAACTTCCTCAAGTTGGCTAGGTTCCACTACCTCTGTTGAATCATGTAAGCACTTTGTCAAGTGCGAAACATGAAAAACATCATGAACTCCCACGAGCCTATCTGGAAGCTTTATCTGATACGTTATCTTCCCTACCCTTTCCACAATGGGGAATGGTCCTATGAATCTTGGAGCAAGTTTCCCACTTGATCCAAACCTCACTACCTTTCTTAGTGGAGACCCCTTAATGAAAACCAAATCTCCTACCTCGAACTCAATATCCCTTCTCCACTTATCTGCATAGGATTTTTGTCCATCTTGGGCTATCTTCATTCTTCTTTTAATTAAATCAATCTTTTAAGAAGTCTCTCTAACCATGTCAGGACCAAGTAGCAATCTTTCCATGGGCTCCAACCAACATGAACGTGACTTGCAAGGCCTTCCACAAAAGGCTTCAAAAGGAGCCATACCAATTCTAGCTTGAAAAACTATTGTTATATGCGAATTCCACTAAAGGAAGGTGCTCCTCCCAAGTCCCTCCAAAATTAAGAATGCACATCCTTAATAAATCCTTAAGAACCCTACTAACTCTCTCTGTTTGGCCATTTGTTTGAGGATGATAGGCCATATTCAATCTAATTTGTGTCCCTAAAGCCTCTTGCAAGCTCCTCAAAAATCGAGTAAAGATAGGGTCTTTATCGCTCACTATGCTAGAGGAAACTCCATGAAGTCAGACCATCTCACAAACGTATAAGGATGCCAAATAAGGTGTTGTCCTCTTACTCTTTACTGGAATGAAGTGGACGCACTTAGTCAAATGATCTACAATCACCCAAATATTGGTATTCCCCCTCCTAGATCAAGGTAAACCATCTATGAAGTCCATTATAACACTATCCTACTTCCATTCGGGTACGTCTGATGGTTGAAGCAATCCACCAGGCATTTGATGCTCCGCCTTTATCCTTTGACACACAAGACACTTAGCCACGAACTTTTCTACCTCCATCTTCATGCCACTCCGATAAAACACTCTCTTTATGTCCTTATACATCTTATCATCGCCTTGATGAATAATCATCCGAGAATGATGTGCTTCTGCTAGAACTATACTCATCAAATCACCAGTGCATGGGACACAAAGTCTTCCATCTCTTCTTAGCCACCATTTTCTTTCGATGGAGTAGCGTTGGAGATGTCTAGAGTCCCCTCCTCTGCTAGTCCTATCTAGAATATCCACAAGCACTGAATCCTTTTGCTTCCTTGATCCAATCTGATCTATAAGGGTTGGCTTAAACTCAAGTGCTACTAATAATCTAAGAGTAATGCCAATAGAGGGCTTAAAATCAAAGGTGGAAATAAACTCTAGGCTTTTCCACTCCACGAATATCATGCTAAAGGTTGTTCTCTTCCTACATAATGCATATGCAACCTCTTTTCCTTTGCTAGGGTTGTAAGATGTCTCAAAGTCATACGATGTCAGGAACTCCATCCAACGTTATTGCCTCAATATTGAATCCTTTTATGAGAATAGGTACTTTAATGATTTATGGTTAGTGAAAAGCTCGAACCTCTCTCCTAGCAAGTAAAGTTTCCAACATTTAGCGTAAAAACAATAGCAGGTCCAAATCATGGGTGGAGTAGTTCTTCTCATGAGTTCTCAATTGTCTACTTCCATAGCATACTACTTTCCCCTCCCGCATCAACACTGCCTCAAGGCCAGTCCCACATGCATCAATGTATACTTTAAAAGGCTTAGCTCCGTCAGGTAAAACTAACACTGGTACACTAATAAGGGCCCTCTTTAGCATCATGAAGGAATCCCCACAATCCACATCCGACAAGAATGTCGCATTCTTCTTAGAGAGGTGAGTAAATGGTGCTGAAATCTTAGCAAAATATCTGATAAACTTCCTATAATAACGAGCCAAACCTTGAAAGATTCTAACTTCGATAACGTTCTTTTGGGCCTTCCAATCCTGTACCGCTACTACGTTAGCGGGATCCACCACTAGACCCTCTCTTAGGACTACATTCCCCAAGAAACATACCTCCTCACGCCAAAAGTGACTCTTTGAGAATTTGCTTTCAACTGATGGACACGAAGTGTACGAAGAACCTCCTCAAGATGAATAGCATGCTCTTCCATACCATAATGTCATCCACAAACACTACCACAAACTTATTTAGGACATATCGAAAAACAAGGCTCATTAGATCTACAAAATAGGCTGGGGCAATGGTCAGCCCAACGGCATAACCAACCACTCAAAGAATCCATCGGGTGTCGTAAATGTCATCTTATCAATGCTATCGTCAGCGATCCTAAGTTGATGAAATCCAGTGGTTAAGTAGAGCTGAGAAAATACTAAAGAGCCAACCAACTGATCAAAAAGATCGTCTATCCAAGGAAGCGGTAAAGGTTCTTCTTTGTGAACTTATTCAATTATCAATAGTCTACGCAAAGTCAAAGGGAACCATCCGCCTTTGTAGTGAAGAAAACTGGCGCCCCCCACATAGATATGCTCTGTCTAATGAAGCCTTTCTCTAATAGCACACATATCTTCTTACCTAACTCCTTCCTCTCTCTAGAATCCATATATCTCACGTGAAATACCACTAAGTATTATCAATCAGATAGATCCTAAAGTCGATTCCTCTCTTAGGGGGTAGGCCTTAACCTCCTTAAAAACGTCTGGGAAATGTCTAACAACTGGAACTGAATCTAACTCTCTTAGTGATGAATCAAGGGAAAATAAAGGAAGCTCAAAATGATTGACCCCTTGTGGGTTGCAAAAAACCTCGAGAGTCCGTCCACTACATGTCTCTAGTTTAACGACTCTTCTCTCGCAGTCCAATATCGGACCATGAGTAGATAGCAATTATCCCCAAAATCATCCCATATCCCAAAAATCCCAGTACATGGCATCACAATCAAACTCTATTCCTGGTATAAAATTTTTCAAACCCCTTCAAATCATGGATAAATGTGCCAATCCTCCTATAGGGTTTAAAATAACTTAAGGTCTACAACTAGAGAACCATCTAAGTGCAAACAATCAATCAAGGAACTAGAAATGAAAAAATGCGATGCTGCAGAATCAAAAAGAGTCCAAATAGGAAAATCTGAAATAGAGATCAAACCTTCTATAGATACTTTCCTACCTCAATCTGGTCCACTACTAGAAAGTGCTACATCCAAAGCCTGTACTTGCACCGTAGGTGCGCCTGCTTTCTGCCCTGTCCTCTGAGGATAAGCTCTACTAAGATGTCAAGACCACCCACAGCTGTAAATCTCCCCTTCATCGTGTCCTTTTTACAGTCCTTTGAGTAATGCCCAACCAATCCACAATATTGCATTTCTCACCCTTCTTGATCTGTCCCTTTTGAGGTCGTCCTCCTTTCTTCTTGTCCTTGTCTTTCTTATTCTTCGACCACTGCTTCTTAATGTTTTCTGATATAGGAACTCTCTTAGCCTCTTCTTCCTTAGTAATATCTGATATGAGGGCAATTTCCACAAGTGATTCATATGTCTCTTCCATAGGTACTTGTGTCAATGCCAACCCTTGGAGGGGCTGGTTCAAACCCTTAGCAAACTTTATGGCCTTCTTATGCGGTGTATTAACAACCTCCATCCCGAACTTCGATAACTCATTAAACTTATTTATATACTCTTTCACCAAAAGACTCCCCGACTTTATATTAATGAACTTATCCAACTACATGCTTTCCTCGGCTTGCGACAAGAAATTTCTCTCAAACCATTTTCGAAATCCAACCCAACCAATGTCTCTATCCTCCATTCTACAATCTTCCAACAGTAAGAAGCCTCTCGCTTCAGCTGCCAAGATGCAAGCTGAACTCTCTGTCGGTCCTCTAATCCGAATTATCTACTCCATATTCATCAACCAAGCTCATGCCTATACGAAATCCTCCATGTTAGAAAACGTATTGCCTCCTAGATTGGCGAAGTCCTTGCATAGCTTAGAAAAATTGGTTGTTGCAGGTGTATTAACGGGACCTCCGCCACCAATGCTGCTTTGGGCGCTTGCCCTTGCACCTCTGGTGCCATAGCTTAGAGGTATCTACGGAACCAGCCAAGGACTTGGACACCCTCTGGAAGATTTTAGGCTTCCTCCATTCTATGAAAATAAAAGAAAATTTAGGCTCGAAAGAATCGAAAGAAGGTTGAAGTGGACTTTAAGGGGATTTTTATAAAAACCCTCTTATACTTGAAAACTATTTCTATAATAAGAGTTTCTTTATGAAAAATACTTTTAGTTTGCAGATATGTTACCTTTGAAAACATTTTACATTTAAAACAAGTTTTTAGGAATCCTGTAAACCTAGGCTATGATACCAAATAGCTAAATAAGAATAGATTGAAAAGAACTTCTGAAATTTACTTAAAAATTGACTATACATAAACTTACATAAAAACTATCTCGAAATTGTAGATAAACTACAACTATTGGGAACCCTATTGTTTCAAATTGCTTATAAATCTAAAAGAATTCAAAACACACACTTGCAGTCCTTAGCTCTATTCATGGGCCTTCCTGGATCAACTTCTAGGGTATAGAATATTTTTATCAAAAAGATTTTCTCCTTAGAAGAATTTTCTACTTAGGGTTCAGCCTCAAGCAATGAACCCAATTAGGATAAAGTTCGAATGAGAAAATAGCTAGACATAAGGTACTATTTATAGTGTGGCTCAGGGATCTCAGGACGTCGGATTTGAAGATTAAATTTGGTGTAACCACATCGTAGGATCACTAGGAACCGTCATATGCAGCCACAAATGCACAGGATTAACCAAAAATCAAAATTACTCTCTTTGGCTCGTAGTTGGATGTTCCTACATCTAGGAAGTTTTGTGGGTCGACCTATGATCTTTGGGGTTAACCTATAGATCGACCTGACCATAGCTTGTCCCGACCCATGCCCTTGTATTTTTTTCATTTTTGTTTATTTAATTCTGATTTCTTGTTTCTCTCATAACTTCTCCATATTGACTCGGATTTCAACAAGTTATATATGGAAATTGCTCAGAAAATTACCATGGACCCAGTGGTGCAATTTCCGTGGCTCGATTCTGATAATTTCACAAACTTATTTTATTGTTTAATTAATTCGTTAATTAATTATTATAGCTTAAATTTTGGGTTATTACACAGTTAGTAATAATGTTATTATTGAACTAAAGTCTTCGTTTATAGACGAATCAAGTTGAATGTGGATGATATTAAAGTTTTGACAAAAAGAAAATTCCAGAAATCCTAAAGTGATATAGTGTTGGGGAAAAAACATGTGAATTATTATCACCATTTGTACCGCTTAAAATAAAATAAAATATGATTTTTTTGAATTCGACCAAATTATCACAGTGCTAGCTAAGGTGATGTGTAAAAGTTAATATTTCAATTATTCAATATTAATCGTTGATCGAATTCACACCTCTTAGTCACACAACTTAATTGTGAATTCTTCGAAAACCACACAATTTATTTAATTTGGAAAATATTATAAATTAACTTAATTAATTAGCAATTAAGAAATATTAACTATTGATTTCTTTAATGATTTGGGAATTGGAAATGTCTATTTGGATGTACATAAAAAAGTTATATATGTGTATGGAGATATGGTGTTGGTATATATTTAAATAGGTTTTAAATAGAGATGACTATTTAATAGACTTCTGGAAATAAACATATAATGTGATGGCATGATGTGGCAGACCATTCTGAAAGAAAGAAAGAGATATGGATGTGACCTAATTAACGGGAGTTGAAGGGGAAAGTCATAAATTAGAGGAATGACAAAGGGTTTCTTTCTCTAAATAAAATGAAACCTTCATCATTAATTCTATTTCCATTGACTCCATTTCCTTCATTAAATTCGTATTTTCTCTCTTCCCTATCATCCATGGCCGAAAATTCCATGAGCAGTTTCTAGAACAATTCAACTCTAGATCAAACCAAAATATTAAATAAATAAAATAAAACTAGGTTGTTCGTCCTTCTCTTCTAAACTTGGGTGAGGATTTATTTAGAGATCTAAGGAAAAATCTCAAATCAACGTGTTAGAAAGGGCTAGAGTTTTCAAGTTTAATTTTTCCATTTATTTTATTTATTCACGATGTTTAACCCTTACCAAATTCATATATATTTTATATTTGGAACATTTCCTTTTTTTCAATCTAAAACTATTTATTATTTTAAATCTGTTTTCGTTTCAATAAACTACTGTTGTTGTTACAATTTATTCCCTTTCAATGGATCTATTTTTTAGTAGATTGAATTATGAATACATACATACATACATACATATATATATCTCTGTGTGTGTGTGTGTCTGTATGTATGTATATATGTATGTATATGTGTGTGCATTAACCGATTCTTCGGCATACTTTGTAATTGTAAATCAATATTAAACTATATCTTTTATTTGGTTGATTTGTTTTAAATAAATTCAATTTCATGCTTTAAAATTAAATTTTAGTTTATTACATATATATATCTACATAAGTATAAGTGTTATGTTTCAGATCTATTTATGCCTGTAAGGATAATAAATTAAATTATAAAACTTTTAATTTTCTTTGTTAATTATATGTTTTTTATTCAAAAAAACATAAGTTTCTTTAGATTTCCAATGGTTTGGATGTTTGTTGTAACTAATTTTGGAATCCAATGTTATAATAAATTAATTGTCAAATTGATGATTGTCAAAGAAAAGTAAAGTAGAATTGAACATCATGATTATTTCCTTTTTAATTCAGATTTGATTAGATTTAATTGTAACATAAATTGCCTTTCCATCTTCATTCTTCTAATTTAATCTTATTTTAAATATCTAGTTTTTGTGAATTATTTCATAATTGGCAACCATGGTTAAATATATATATATATATATACACACACACACATACACGCCTAAACTATATATATGTGGCACCATTAATATGTGTATTCAAACCATATACATATGTTGCAGTATGCTCAAACATTGGTATATACTTAGGCGCTATATTTCCACTGTGCACGTGAAAGTATTCAACGTAAATTTAAGTATAACACATAAGTATATACAATAATATAAACCCTATTATCTTGATATGTTTTTGTATATATTGATACACATGTTTATATTAGTTTATTTATATGGTTTTATGTTTATATATATATATATATATATATATATGATGTAGTCCAATTAATACATTTAATTGAAATGTTAAATATATCAATAAAATTAATGTTACTAATTAATTAAAATAGAGTAATATTAATAAAATATGATTTTATTAATAACATTTAGATTGGTTTAGTGAAAAACTAATTAGGGTTCATAGGATCACTATGATCCAAATAGGAAAATTTATTTCATTTAACCCGCTACGTAAAGACTAAGTTCCTTTAATTGTTTCAGAGTCATGATGGTCTATGCAATCTAAATTAGCAACTATAAGGCCAATTAATAAAGATTATCTATCATTTTGGATGTTTAGAAAACTAATGTTTAGGTCGGGTGTTGGATAATTAACTATTCTCGCCTCCTTAGCTACTAGCCTAGCTTAATGATGGAGTAAGTCTAAAAGGTTAGCCGAATTGTAAAGGCCCTTATTAATTTGGGAATTAGGCAATCATTCAAAGTTAAGTTTGAAATTTAAGACATATTTTAAATTTAAAAGTTAAGTTTAAAGCGTAAAAGGAAAATTTTGTAATTCAAAATTTTCAAAATTATTTTAGGAAACTAAAATAGTTAATTTAAAAAATTAAATATATTTTATTAATTTGATTAAATAAATTAAATTAGATAATCAATTAAAATTTAATTAACTAACACACACACACACATATGTTGATATATGTAAATAGCTATAATTATAATGGTTATATACTTATCAATTTTTTTAAGATGAATTATATTAAACATTTGACTGAATTTAAACATTTAAATAAATTGTTTAATTAAATATATGAATTTATTTAATAAAATTGATTAATAATAAATTAATTAATTACATACATATATTAGTATGTATATATAAACAAATTATAAATGTTAAGTTAATTATTTATCTTAAATAGCTTATGATGAATAATATAATATTTAAAAAAAATTATACAAAAAGAAATAAATATAATTTAAGTAATAAAATTAAAATTATTTAAATACAATTTAATTAATAATAATAATAAATAGTTAAATATAATTTAATTAAAAAGACACACACACAAATATATATATATAATACAAGTTAATTAAATTATAAAAACTATAAATAGATTAAAACTTATATAACTATATATGTATAAACATAAGTGGAACTATAAGAATCAAACTTAGATTTAAGGAATGTGTACATACATATTGTATGTATACCGTGATTTTAGATGTGTCCGACAGTGGAGAAATTGAAAGATTTCTATATTCTATTTTCGGGTTTGGAGAAACCAAAAAGTCTAGTGGGAGCCTTATTAGAAAAATGAAATGATAACGTTTAACTATTCTAATATTAAAGAATCTATGTTATATAAATCAAAATAATCTACTTCATAAAGAGTTGATGTAACTTAGGCATGATTGGGATGAATAGAGTGAATGGCCACCTCTGCTTCAGGAAGAGACATCAAAGATAAGAATTGTACAAAATAATAGTAGATACCCATAGAATGAAAAATATGATTTTTATTCCAAATTTTATTTCATATAGAAAATTGTTTTCTATGAGATTATTTTTTAAGTTTATGATATTTGATCTAAAACACTTGACTGTAAATTGGTTACAATAAACAATATAAATAGCCCACATTAAGTTGTTTAATTTTGCTTTGTATTTCATATGCTTTTATAGCAAGGGTAGAAAGAGTGGGATCATACCATGTAACACTTCTTAGCAGACGCATTAAGTTACAAAATTATTTACATAAATATACTAAATATTATGTATGAAATAATAACTAGTTTTTGTATTGACTGGAAAGAGATGTGGTATTATTTTGTAATGAATATTCGTTATAAGATAAACTATAATAATGGTATTTTTGTATAACAAAAGTGATGCATTTTGTTGACGTCAAAATGGGCATCAGCGCCCAATAGAATCTAGTAAAGATTAAATGGATAATGAAATTAAAATAGAGCAAAATTCATAAATGAACACATATATTTTTACAGTGGTTCGACAATCTTAGTCTACGTCCACTTCATATTTTTATTGATCTTCCACTTGATTATGATTACCAGAGTGGTTGGATCAGTTGGGATCCATCAGTACAAAAGTGAAGAATAAAAATAATGGGGCCTCGGTAGAGAAAGCATGATCCATTTTTCGATGCCATGCCTACTATATTTATAGGAGAAGACATGCACGGAGCAGATTGAAATTTTGGCAAAAGGTTCGAGTGACTAAAGCGAGGCTACGCAAAAATTTGTAGGCCCATTAAGGCCAACAATAGGGATCGGTACCGATCCCTATTAATGCATCCAAATGGGGTGCGATCCCTATGAGGGATGCCTTATGATGTTAGCTACTTTCTTTCCAAATTTCGTATAATTCCGACGTACGGTTTTTTAGATATCGCATTTTCCGTGAAGTAGTGTTGCTTGAATTCTGACTTCTGCCGATGACTCTAGAAGGATAAATACCGATCCCTCCAACTTACGTAAAATGCTATGAGATCCCTATGTGGTGTTCCACATGTCCTATTCAACTTATACTCCAAATTTCATTTGATAGCATCTGTAGTTTTTGAGTTATTTACTAATCATTGTTGCAATATGTAGTGAAAGCTAAATATGGATAATCCATTTTATATCGATCCCTTTTAATAAGTGAAGTAATTTTCCCATAACTTGAGCATGCGAACTCCAAATGACTTAAAACTTTAAATGTCTCCTCATGCGGCCTTCCTTGTTACTCTATATCAATCTTACCATGTTTGGGACAAAAATCAAGGAGATGTACTGATCCTCTAGGAAAAGGGACAAGCATTGATCCCCCACATAGGGAAGGCATTATTCCATACTTTGTATATTCTAGACGGAATTTCTCTTGGCCTTGATTGATCGTTGCTTCATATCATTGCCTCCGCTTGATCTTCGAGCCTAAAAATCATCTCTTCGACCTATCTTCCTCGATGATCATATAGTCTAACTTGTCTAGTTAGTCTGAATATTGTCGAAGCAAAAGGCCGGATAACACTTGTACTCAAAGTACGTCTTGTTACAAGCTTGACATGCTTTGAATTGATGTCAAGTAAGGGTCATCAAAGAGGATTTCACTCAATATCTTGAATGGTCGTTATCCTTCTGTTGTTGATGAGCTTCTTTGTGGAAAATTGAATCTCTCTATGTTTATTGTGTCAATTGGTTGTTCTCGAATGATATAAGTTCTCGAGTAGAATCTGTCGGTAATCGTCTACAGTTAGTTCCATTAAGCTGATTAGTTGAGTTAGTATGCCTTGGTTATCTGGTCCAATTCTTTCTCTGGTTTTCCCATGTGAAAATCTAATTACTACCGATTTCAAGAAATCGAATTTTCAGGATATACATGTGCATGTTTAGTTACACGTTTTTGTTGTTGGCTCCCAGTGCGTTCATACGCTCATGAGTCCTTGACAATTTGGTGGAATGCAATTCAATTATTTGTAATTTTTTATGCATCGATCCTTTTTGCTCTGGATACATGATGAAGGGGTTGGGGAATTTTATGTTCAAGAGATCGTTGATGACGATCGATTATGGGTTTGAAGCAAATGGGTCGGTCTTGAGGTTAATTATGGCATGCATATTTGATCACGTAGGAGATAAGATGAGTGACGGTTTCAATCAATTATAGGCATGTTTTGAGCTTGGGTATTGATGGCAAGAGAAATGGTGTTTCTTCAAAAATGATGTTGAGTGTAGGACTTCTCTCAATATTCGTTTTATTTTGTCATGGGTAATTCATCGAAGTAGAGGAACGGATAAACCCTTGCTGTACGTGATTCCTTCTCGGATGACGTAGCATGAAGCTTTATAGAGGATTTGACATTTTTCACTCCTCTATTCAGGATGGATTCCCTATTGTAGATAGTCTTTCATAAAAGTCATCTGTGACTCCTTATCCAGCTACATCTCCTACGGTCGATCTCAATCCGCTCGATGCTTGGAGCTTTTAGTACTTCAACTGGGACCAAGCCCGTTTATTGCATATGCCTAGAATTAGCTAGCATGGACACCGAGTCGACTTTCTTATTTTGGCCTCTAGGTGTGTGCATGTAATGGTGTAATACTAAAAGTCTACCAGTAGCTCTTGGACCTGGCCGAGACAAGGAGCAAGTTGCTGCCCCCTAGCCTGATAATCTCCCTAACTTAGTATGCCAGTAACTGGGAATCACAAAAGAATTGTAAAGTTTTCATTCCCAATTTTCTAGCAAGCTTGAGACTAGCAATCAGAGCTTTATATTCTGCTTTGTTATCTATTATAGGGAATTTGAGTTACAAGGCATAGCAGATTGATCGTTTCTCGAAAATCGCTAACGCGACTCTGGCGCTAGATCGTTGATAGTTGAATGCTTCATTCATGTACATTTTCCATCGGTTGGTCGGCTCTCCACTACTCTCTCTGTAGAGTCTTCTAGCATAGTGAATTCTGCTATAAAATCCACCATTTCTGTCCATAGCTCTCTAAAGGAGATAAGTGAAATCGAATTGGCTTAGTTTGATATTCCATTTGAGCAGTCTCCTAGACGTCTCAGTTCGTCGTATGACCTGTCGTAATGGCTGGTCGACATAGACGTTAATAAAGTGAGCCTAAAAGTAACAGTGGAGCTTTCATGATGAAATCAACGGGCATTATGCAAGCTTGTAGCTATGGGTAGTTTTCTCTTAGTAAATCAGTCGGTTACATAATATATTGGTCTTTAGATCCTGTTCTCTTCACATAGCATTGCGGTGCTTATGGCGTGTACCAAAATAACTAAATTGATGTATAAATCTTTATGATCCTCCGGCTAGGACAAAATGGGAGGTCTCTTCAAGTGGTTCACCAAAGCTTAGAACGCGTCTTTACAATCTTATGTCCATTCGAAATTCCTTTTCCATCTCTCGATTAGGTTGAAGAAGAGAGTACACTTGTCGATGGCCCTGGAGATAAATCGACTTAGGATGATGACCTTCCCATTTACACTCTATACCTGCTTGATTATCTTTGGTACCTATATGTCTTTGATTGGATGAATCTTCTTAGGGTTGGCTTCGATTCAATGAGAGTTGAACATTAAATCCAAGAATATCCCTGACGCAATGCCGAAAGAACATATCAAGGGACTGATTTCTTTCCATATCTTTGGATAAAACTGAACATCTTCCTAAAGTCATCGATGTGGTTGTTTGATCATCATGACTTCACAAGCGTATCATCCATATATCCTTCTATCAGCCGCCCGATCTAATCTTTGAACATCTGATTGCCTAGTCTTTGGTAAGTAGCGTTAGCATTATTTAATCAAATGGCATTACAACATGATGATATATATCTAGATTGGGAATGAAGTTGGTGTGCTTCAGGATGAGGACGTGCATTAGGATCTAGTTGTATTCGGAGTACACATCCATAAATTAAAGCGGTTCATATCCAATGGTTGAGTCTGCTAGTTGGTTGATCCTCGAAAGTGGAAAGCTATCTTTCGGGCATGCTTTGTTCAGGTAAGAGTAGTCGATGTATGTCTGCTACTTTTTATTAGCTTTTCTATCAAGAAATAGATTGGATACCCATTTCTGGTTGAGGGCGTCTTAGGTAAACCTATTGTTTTTGAGTTTATCCGCCTCCTCTTTAAGTGTAGCAAATCCCTCTGGATCCCTGCCACGTTGCTGTGGTTTCATTGGGACATGCCTCGGGTCGATATTCAATGCATGGCTCATGATAGTCGGTGAAACCACACGCATGTTAGAATGGGTCCAAGCAAAAAATCAAGATTCATACGGAGAAAGCCAGCTAATTCCTTCATCATCGTTGCATTGAGCTGTGATTCGATCTTTAGTACCTATAATGGATCCCCATAACTGACTGTATTGTCGACTGTTAGCTCAGTGGGTGCAGCCTTGGATTCCTTAAGTTCAAACGTAAGTATTTCGCATAAGGATTAACATGAAATCTAGTTGGGACGGTCAATGATGACAGTTACTCCGGTCGAATCTTAGATTCATGTCTTGAGTTAACTATTGAGTCTGATAGTAAAGGGCTCTAAATTCTTTGAGCAATTTTCTGCAAATGGCGGAAAATTAGGCTTAGAAGCACCTTGAAGCAAATGTCGAGTAGGAGTCAGCCTCAAGTTACGTGCGGCTACATAGCTAGCTCTTGCTTTAAGTTTGAATATGTTTGTGTATTCGAGTAACTTGCTTTACATTCAATGTACTTGCGATCCGTTGCTCGTCTTCAGGTTGAAATGATAGTAAGTTGCCCATGAGCTTGGGCATCGATTAGATGGTTCTATCTTTAGGCATCCTTCCAGTCGTATCCTCGAGTCGTAGAAACACTTTATATAAGTCAAAATATTGAGTTATCGTAGCCAGTCTATGGATGATCACACTTCTTCTCCAAGTCATGGGTTGATAAATTTGCTGCATGGATGGTCGAATCTTGTCATAGCTATGTTTATACTTCCAATAAGCTGCAAAGACTTAGAGTTGATTGATGAATGGTCGGTTTACATTCGTCTTGTTTCTCGCTCGTGCCCTAAATTTGGGACATATGTCGATAAGTAGGAAGGCAAGTCATGTCCAATCAGTGATTAATGCTCTCCCTTCCAGAACAAGGTCAAGGATCAGTGTAAGGACGGTCGAGCTACGTCCATTTCAAATTGCTCTTCTAGGCAGACTATGGTAAGAGTCAATGAATGAACAATCGCATCGCATTCGTTTGGAGCTAAACGGTCAGTCGCGTCCATTTTGATTCATATTCTCCCGCTAGATCTAGGGATAGAGTTGTCTCCGTTGCAGTAGGGTCATCCTCATCTGGTTTCCTACTCCTCTTGATGGATCAAAGGTGGGTGCTAAAGAATTAATGATCAAGTCGCAATCATTCATGGTTTATTCTCTTATCCATGCTCTGGGGACCAGAGTTATTCGATGGACGTTCTAGTTACATCCATTTATGTTTGGTGCGAATCGATGTTGACCCTTGATCTGATGGTATGATATATTCGGTCACATGTAACTTTGGATGTCGTTTCGACTGGCTTTGTATTAAGGCCTCCTTGCATTCGTTGCCTTAAGTCGTAAAGAACCCTAAGCAGAAGCTATAGTAATGTTTTATATTTAGATTTTAGTTATTTGTACTCCTGCCCCCAGTCCTGGGTTAATGGAGTTAGTTTGTGGATGGTTGAGTTCCATCCTTAGCAAGTTTATACTCCGCCTGTCGATTTCAGGCAAGAGTTTGTGGAATAGAGAACGGTCGGAATCCGCTCATCTGTTTGTGGAGTTGTGGAATAGAGAACAGTCAAAATCCACTCATCTATTCATGGAGTTTGTGGAGTAGAGAACGGTCGGAATCTACTCATCTATTCATGGAGTTTGTGGAGTAGAGAACGGTCGAAATCCACTCATGTAGTTTGTGGAATAAAGAACGATCAAAATCCACTCATCTATTCATATAGTTTGTGGAATAGTGAACGGTCAAAATCCACTCATCTATTCATGGAGTTTGTTGAATAGAGAACATTCGAAATCCACTCATCAATTCATTCATGTTTTGCATCCATGCTCTAGGGATATGGTTTAGATGATGGGTGGCCTATTCGTACCTAGTTTGTGTTTATACTCTAGTCTACAATTTGGGGACTTAGTGTTATCTCACGAGCAGTCGGTTTCCACCCAGTTTATGTTTATACTCTAGTCCGAACTCTAGGGACTCAGAGTTATCTTGCAGGCAGTCGGTTTCCACATAGTTTATGTTTATACTCTAGTCCACACTCTAGGGAATTCACATGCCACTCGAATTTCATGAGATGTAGTCCAAGATCAGTTTTCCTTGAGTAAACGGATATGATTGGTACATTGAACCTCCTCCGATATTCTACCACTAAACAACTTCAATGAATAGGCTTCAACTAGGGGAGATGTTTTAGTCATCGGCAATCCAGTATGTTTTTAAGTTACAACTACATGTTATGGTTATGAATAATGTATACATGCCCATGTGAGAAAAGCAAGATGGACCAGTATTGACGGATCAGTGTTAAGTTACTTAGAGTTGGACTCGAGAAAATATGCTACTTGCTTGGAGTCAGCAATTGGTTTGCTTAGAGTCATTGAATTCAAAGTGCTGAGTCAGTGAAGAACGGTGCTAGGAGTCATCTTGGTGTTTTCTTAGAGAAAATCGTGGTTTTACCCAAGTTTGGATTTGTTCCAAAGTTTCTTGGGTTTGCTTAGAGTTACATCACTTCTGTTCTCCAACCTTTGGGAGTATCATCTGAGTAGCGGTTGCTTGTCCGTCCCTTGGTTGAAATTCAGAATCTATCACTTGATCGACTATACCCGTTCAGTCACATGATGTAAGGGAAGTGGATAGAATGCACCATGTTTAAGTTGAGTTCTGAATCCAGAATGCGGGAGCACTGCGCTACGACACGGATAGAGCTATTTTATTTATAAAAATGGATTATACCTGATTATAATTTTTTTAAAATCGATCATATCTAATCCATACTTTTTTGGAATAGAGATTGGTCACATGGGCTTTTGAGAGATGGATTGGTAGTATATGGAGCATCGAAGAGGGATCGACCATCTTGGCCTTGAGAGAGGGGTCGACAATTATGATCTTGAGCGAGGGATCGACCATCATGGCCTTGAGAGAGGGATCGACCATCCCCTAGCTTGGGCGAAAACTTCAACATTTAATACCATGATCTTGCATAAAAGAGTAAATCTAATCCCTTCTAAATGGGAAGGAACACGTGAAGAGCTCCAAACAAGAACTCTAGCATCATCATTTCCTTCAACTCCGCATGAAGTTGATTTAATTCATCTAACTGTAGCTACCAACTTTCTTTAGATTTCCTTCAAATCTGAGTAGAACAGGAAATTTATCGTTTGAAAGCTGGATCTATATCACGAATATGGGAATCCACCGGTAGATGATGAGATCCAATGAAGCTGAGAATTCATCTCACAGTGAAAGCACCAAAACGTTGACACCAAAAATGGGGATCAACATCCAATAGAATATAGTAAAGATTAAATGAATAATGAAAATGAAACACAACAAAAATTATAAATGAACACTTAGATTTTACAGTGATTCGGTAATCTTAGCCTAAGTCCACTTCATATTTTTATTGATCTTCCACTTGATTATGCTTACAAGAGTTTTTAGGCCAGCTAGGATCCATTAGTACAAAAATGAAAAATAAAAATGGCAGAGCCTCAGTAGCGAAAATACGATCCCTTTTTTGAAGTCATGCCTACTACATTTGTAGGGGAAGACGTATATGGATGGGAATAAAATTTGAGCAAAAGCTTTGGGAGAGCAAGACGAGGCTAGCCAAAAATTTGCAGGCTCGTGGGAGCCCACAATAGGGATCGGTACCGATCGATATTAATGCATCCAAATGGACTACGATCCCTACTAATGCATCTAAATGGTCTACGGTCCCTATGAGGGATGCCCAATTATGTTAGCTACCTAGCTCTCCATATTTTGTGTGATTCTGTCATACGGTTTATGAGATATCGGATTTTGCGTGAAGTAGCATTGCTTATTTCTAATTTCCCTCGATCCCTCTAGAGGGATAGGTACCGATCCCTCTAGCTTGCTCCAAATGCCATGAGATCCCTATGGGTGGTTCCACACATCTTAAATTGCTTATAATCCAAGTTTAATATTGATAGCATATGTAGTTTTTGACTTGTTGATCGATCATTGTGGCAATATGTAGTGAAAGCTAAATATGGACGATCCCTTTTATACCGACCCCTTTTATTAGGTGAAGTAATTTGCCCATAACTTGAGCATACGAACTCCAAATGACTTGAAACCTGAAATGTAGCTTCTTAGGGCCTTCCTTATCACTCTATATCGATCTTACCAAGTTTGGTACAAAAATTAAGAATACGTACATCCCCTAAGGAAAGAGATAGGCACTAATCCCCTGCCTAGGGAAGGCATTATTCCATACTTAGAATATTCTGGAGAGTTTATCTCTTGGCCTCGGTTGCTCGTTGCTTCATATCATTGCCTGCACTTGATCTCTGAGCCTACTAATCATCTCTCAGGCTATCTTCCTCAATGATCATCTAGTCTAACTTGTCTAGTCAGTCCGAATATAGCCGGCCAAAAGGCCGGATAACACATTAGAAAATAAAAAATTGTCTAAAATTTTTGTAATTATTTTGAAATTACGAACTAAGAAATGTCTTTAAGAAATATTTTATTAATTATACGATTATGAATCATATAGTATTAATGAATTGTATCCCAAAAGATTAAGTTTGAAGCACTCGTTCGGTGGATGAATTAAAAGATGTGGAAATTAGGTTGAAGGGCTTCTCAGTTTAGGGCAATAAGTTTTAAGGATAACAATTATGAATGATTAGTTTTAAGGACTATTTATAGAAAAATGATAAATTCATTTATCTTTTTATGTTATACAGGAAAATTATAAATTCATTTCCTTATTTCTGTGTAACTGAAAATGATAAATTCATTTATCTTTTTCCTATAATATTCTTTGAAACTAATTTTCACAATTGTTTTCCTTAAAACTTATTACTCTACACAAAGAATCCCTTTAAGTGAATATCTTCTTAAAATATTTAATAAACTCTTTGAATTGATACATGTAGATGTATGATGTTCAAAATTTAATGATACCATAATGGATCCACATGCTTTGTTAAATTCTTAGATAAATTATCATAAAATGGAATATTTATTTGACATACTAGTAGTATATTTATGATAAGTTGTTGAATATATAATCGAAGTAAAAAAACATGACATGAAAAGTAAATAAATATTTGATTTGATTGAATAGGTGAATGTATTAGAAAGGGGTCCAAAAGTACCTAAAATGAATTAGATTCAATCTCAAGAGTCACTTCTACTTATAATGTATAATGATATATCAATAAGGAGTAATCACACTTTGTTGGACAAAGAATATTATATACCGAGTGAAGTTGAGTTAACTTATTTCAGTTAGGATGTGTACCGACGATATGTACATAGGTGGATATTTATTTCATCCAAAGCAGAGTTTATGAGATCGGTTAAGATAAAAGATTATTAGAAACTCCTATATATCTTAGGTCCAGGAGTTAACGGGTTGTGTAAGTTTGGACGCTGGAAGTTATATTCATTTGTAAGGGATCTTATGTGGTTAATGCCAAAGCAGTTTAGGGAAGACCAATATTCATTGACCAATTTATGCTATGAACATGAGTTTCGTAAACTAAAATTAAACCAGATTTATACACGTACAAAGGCAGTTCATAAAAAATTTCTAAATGCTTGTTCCATTATTCTAAGAAGCAACTATTGTTTCAAGAATCGCCAACTTCATGATGAAGGAATTTATTTTAGAGATGATTGGTAGTAAAATGAATTTTATACAACCCAAAGATGAAATTGATTACGTTAGATAAAATTAAATTAACCACATAAAAATAGACACAACAAATTGGAATGGCCTATAATAATTCTCTCACGTTAAAGAAACTATGAGTTTCATATCAATGTTAAAAAGAGAATTTCCTTAGTTGTTAATATTCCATGAAGAGTATAGACTTGGCCATATGGCATGATATGCACATCCGGAATGGATTTCAAGTCCATTATTGATATATGATTTTGATAGTCATACCCAAAAGGATATGGTCCATCGGCTACAAAAGCGTCTTCACAAAGAAGACAATTTCAATTACTGAAATTAATGTAACATATTCATCATTTAACATGCTTAAATTAATTCAGATTTTACTCAAAAATTTATCTCTCTATATGATTTTGAGTTTTGGGCCATATATCTTGAATTAGAAATTCTAAACAATGATTTAGAAACACTGCTTGCGATACTGAGTTTGTGGGTTTCAGATAGGATCCAAGAGAAAATATGAAAGTATCGTTCAAAAAACATTAGAGTTCAGTAAATATTTTGATAGAAAAAGACGACGAATTGAATCTCAGTCAAAATGTAGAGGAAGCGTGTGTATGTAAGAAAGAACTATAAATGTACTAGAATATTTCTAAACTATAAGCAACCAACAAACTTATGATTGTTAATAATATGTCATAATCATTTTAGTTTGGTTGTTTAACACTCAACACTGGATTTGAAAATGATATGTTTTATAAATAATACATAAGTTGTTGGGATACCGTATATCTTATACATGAACACCATATTAAATTGTGTAGTGTGGAGCAAATGAGATAGATTCCTTATGCATTAGCAATAAGAATTATCATATATGTTTTGATGTCTACTATATTGCTAATAACTTATGTAATTGGTACATTAAGTGAGTATTGTAACATCCTCCATTTTGAGACCCAAAACTAAACGAATGTTGTAGTCATCTATAGTATTAATCTCCGATGACAAAATGTGGGTATGTTAATGGTATCCATAATATCATAAGCACAAGAATATGAAATAATTTTGAACGTAATTTCAAAGTAAACTTTCACATTTTATTTCAAAGTCATAATTTCATACTCAGTACATAATCGCAAACTTTGCTTAGGTTCAGATAAAATATAATCATCACAAAATACTCTAAAAGCAACATATAAGGATCACTCACCTTGGTTGATTAGAATTACTAAATATATAGATACATCTACTATCCGTACATTCATATAGCAACTAATATAACATAGAGGATAATAGTAATAGATAGACTCCTACATAGCCAGCCTTGTCTCCTGCATGTCTAGGGAAGCTTTATTCGCCAAAACCTACTTAACTTAAAAATCACTTACTCTCGATCTACTCAAACCAAATTTTTACCACCTGAGAGTCAAAGGGGAAAACAAAAACTTCAAATCAGATAAAAATCCTAGTGTGAATAATAAAATGCCATCTCGGTTTATAGATATTAAGTAAGACCACACTATTGAGCGAAACTGTTTTTCCCTCATTAATATCCCTTTTTCAAACGAATCTTTTGCAAATCAATTCCTGCACTCGAACTAGTCAAAATAAACAACAATCAATAATGTGCATGCACCTACATAGGTAATCATGATTATCTGCCAAATCTGTTATTGCCGGGTATCCTAACCCGACTATATTGAACTGATTGCACAAGATAGATTCGACTGTTATCAAGAATGATGACCACGGAGCAATGATTGTAGGGTGCGGAAGTAAAGTACAGATGGTTATATGAAGCCAGAATTGAGCGGAATCAGTGGATAAACGGTGCAAGATGCTTGAAATATCGATTTTAGGTTGAACAAACATGGAATCAACATGGCTTGGTAGTGCCATAGGGATCGACATGATTAGATAGGCAAGGGGTTGGCATGGTCGAAACGATGACGGGTTCAGCATAGAAGAAGGTAGATGGATCGGCATGGCTTGGTAGTGCCATAGGGATCTGCATGATCGGATATGCAAGGGGCCGACATGGTTAAAGCAAAAGAGGGTTCGGCATAGAAGAAGATAGATGGATCAGCATGGCATTTTGGCTTGGGAAGGCATGCTTCAACTCATAAGAAAGGGATTAGCATAGCTTATAAGAGGGATCGTCACAGCTTGATAGTTAGAAAGGGATCGGTATACTTGAGTCCACTAGGAAGGGATCGGCGCATGCTAGAAATTAAGTGCACTCTTGCCTTTAGCTATCAATATTTTGGGATCTAAAGTTCCAAGGCAGTTGAGATTTAGAAAGCAAGGTACATAGAGCCTAAAGGACCTACCCTAAAGATTGCCTATAAAAAGGTTAAAGAAAGAGGGATCGACATACAACCACTTAAATGGTTCGACAAAAAATAGTTCACAAGTGGAGTTGAACCAAAAATCAATCCATAGCATGAGTTCACTGGTCCAAATGACTTGATATTTGAAGAGCCAACATATCTAAGCATGAAGAAGACAGCATAGGGATCACTGCCCAAGAATTGACCAATGAAGGGACAATACCGATCCCTTTTTATTAGGCCAAGCGACTCTTATGGTGGGCCCATATGGATTAAAAGGTCTTATAGCCGAGAGAGATTGATGGTCACCTTCACCTATAAATACAAGCCTAAGGGGTCATTTTAGGATCTTTACGTTGCTGGTTACATTAGCCTTTATTGTAATCAGGTTTTTACTTACTTCTTATTGCTTTCTGCTATAATCAAATTATTAGTGAATCAACAAAGATAATATTTGAAGTGGACGTAGGCATACAACGCCGGACCACTATAAATTCTTGTGTTCTTGATTATTTCTCTAATTTATCTATTAGTTTATTCTATTCCTTAGTTGTAATTTTACTTTCTTCATTTACTTCTGTACATAAATCTATTTTCAAATGTTTTCGACCAATATGATTGCAAACATTTTGGTGCTTTTACTGAGAACCTAATTCTCAACTTGTTAGGATCCCCTTTGTTGCTACTTGATTGGACAAATCCCCTTAAGGAGATCTGTAGTTATCTTCACAAAGTTGCTTATACTACTCAGATTTTCTAAAATCTAAATAAGGGGGTCGATAATGGTGAGACATACTAGATCTACTTTGCAAAATATGGATGGAAATGTGAGTGTTAGCGTACAACAAGGAGGCCAAGCAATCAACCCACAATTTTGAATGCTGATTCTATTGAAGTTCAGAATCTTGCTGATTCTATAACCAGAGCTGAATTTCATAATTTAATGAGAGATTTGATGGAAGCCATCGATAGCTAAATCAGTAAATTCAAAATAATATTAGCCTAATGAACCAGGTTACTCAGCAACAACGTGGGAAGGCCATAAAGGATCCCACTCCTTACTTGGAAAAAGTAAATCCAACATGAGAGACCATAAGGGATCCTACTCCTTACTCAGCAACAACATGCATGCATCTCCAAGATGTTATAGAAAAGTTAATTTAGGAAAGGAAATTGCAACAGTTTGTGAAAACTCCATAGAATGGCGGACAGGGGATATCTGACCCTAACCGAGGACAAGCTTTGAGTAGGGCTGAGGAGCCTGCATAGAACGGTGGAAGACTGGTGATAAATACAATAGTTGGAAGACCGCACACCGTGGATAGGAGTTGGAAAGATATAGAGCACTATGCTAGTGCAATAAGGCATGCAAATTTTGAATGTTGTTTGAATACTGAAGATGCAGCTTTGGCAAAATGGCAACGCACAATGGCGGATGATATTATGTTTAGAGATAGGGATGTAGACAAAGTAGGCTTCAACAATTGACATGATGGTCATTTTAGCTATGATTGATCCTGCATTGGTGAGAAGAATTTTGATTAATTGTGGAAGTTCAGTGAATATATTCTTCAAAAAGGCATATGATCAAATGAGTATGGAAGCCAAAGACTTAAAACCATCTAAAGCTCGTATTCATGGTTTTAATGGCTTTGCGATCGAGGCTATTGGTCACATGGAATTGCATGTTGAATTAGGAGAAGGTGAACGAAGTAGAGTGTGAATCTTACCGTTTATTGTTTCAGATGTTGGCTCTCCGTATAATGTTTTTCTGGACCGAGCGGCCCTGGCCGAGTTCTGGGCAGCGCTTTGCCCAAGGTGTTTAACTTTGAAGTTTTCGACAGATAACAGTTTAGTAGTTATTCATGGCAAACAGGCAACTTGAAGTGCCTGTAATGTAGCTGATTTGAGGGAGGCTCGGTGCAAAGAAGAGGAAAAGGATGTAGACAAGACTGTTCGCATCCAAGTTATCAAAGATTATCAACCAGTGCCCGAGCCTTGACTCGGGCATCACAGTCAGTTTTATAGAGATATAGACCCCAGAGATGACAAAGAGGAGCCCAAAGAGATGAAGGCTGCACCAGCAAAGCTGACAATTAATATCACGGTCAGCCACGATGACCCATCACGGGTCCTTAAGCTTGGGTCACAACTCAGCCTCCCGACGATGAAAGATCTCGCTGGTTTTCTCCGAGCGAATCAAGATGGATTCGCCTGGACTCATTCTGATATGTGTTGTATCTCATTTGTCATTGAAAATCATACATTGATTATTGATCCAAATTATGTTCTGGTGAAGCAGAAATGACGTGGCATGAATCTAGAGAGATCTGCTGCTCTCAAAGAGGAGGTGGATAAACTAAAATTCAACAAGTTTATCCATGACGCCTCTACCCCAAATAGGTATCTAATCCCATATTTGTGAAGAAGGAAAATGGAAAATGGAGAATATGCATTGATTATTCAGATTTGAACAAAGCATGTTCAAAAGACAGCTTTCCCCTTCCAAGGATTGACCAACTAGTTGATTCAATCATAGGACATGAATTGCTATCTTTTATGGATGTGTACTCGGGATATAACTAAATCCCAATACATATCTGTGATCGGGAGCATACCAGTCTGTTTATAGATATTGGAGTGTATTGTTACGTAGTAATGCCGTTTGGGTTGAAGAATGCTGGAGCACCCTATTAGTGCTTAGTTAACAGGATGTTTTAAGATCAGACTGGAAGAACGATGGAAGTGTATGCGGATGATATGCTCGTAAAGTCACAATGATCAAGTGGCCACATTAGAGACTTGGCAGAAATATTTGACATCCTCCAATATTACAAGATGAAAACCAATCCTTTGAAATGTTCGTTTAGTGTTGCACCAGGAAAATTCCTAGGCTTTATCGTCAGTGCTTATGGAATGTAAGCTAATCCAGAGAAGATTCAAGCTTTTCGAAACATCCAAGTGCCGAAAATGATTAAGTAAGTACAGAGCTTAAATGAAATGCTAGCCCCCTAAGCTGCTTCATCTCTAGGGCCACTGAAGAGTGTATTCCTTTCTTCGACTTGATCAGGAGAGGGAAGAGAAACTTTGAATGGATGCAGGATTGCACAGATGCATTTCAACATTGGTAGATCACTTAAATAGACCTCCCATCCTATCTAAGCCACTGGATTGTGAAGACTTGTATATCTATTTAGCGATGTCGATATATGCCATAAGTGCCACATAGTTATGTGAAGAGAATCAAATCTAGATGCCTTTATATTATGTTAGCAAGTGATTGACAGGTGCCGAGAGAAACTACCCAGCGCTGGAAACGCTGGCATATTGCCTGTTGATTGCATCATAAAAGCTTCCCCCTTACTTCCAGGCTCAACCCATCAACGTCTACACCGACTAGCCATTATGACAGGTCTTACAACAACCTTAGATGTCTAGAAGTTTTCTCAAATGCAATATCGAGCTAAGTCAATTCGATATCGCTTATCTCCTTGAAGAGCTATCCATGGACAGACATTAGCAGACTTCGTCTCTGAATTCACCACATCAGATGATGATCCAAAGAGCAGTGGAGAACTGACCAACCGATGGAAAATGTACACGGATGGAGCATCCAACGATCGATGTTATGGCACCGACGTTATGCTAATGACTCTTGAGGAATGATCGACCTGCTGCACCCTGAAACTCGACTACCCTGCAACAAATAACGAAGCTAAGTATGAAGCCTTGACCGTCGAACTCAAACTTGCTAGAGAACTGGGAGTGGAAACTTTACATATCTTTTGTGATTCTTGGTTAGTAGTATGCCAAGTCAAGGAAGATTATCTTGCTAGAGGGCAGCATCTTTATCCTTATCTCAGCTGGGTCCAAGAGTTATTGGTCGACTTCGAGTATTACACCATTACACACAAACTTGGAGTACAAAATGTAAAAGCCGAGTCACTGGCCAGTTTTGGGGATGCACAATAAATAGACTTGTCCCGTTTGAAGTACTTAACATTCCAAGCATTAATAGAAGGAGATCGACTAGATCTTGGAGATGGAGCTAGAAAATGAGTCGCGAATGACTCCTATCAAAGACTATCTATAATGGGGAATTCTTCCTGAATGGAGGAATATAAAATGATAGATCCTCCTCAAAGTTCATCTAAAAAGGTGCCATGTAAAGAAAAGGACTTTCTCCATTTCCTTGCTTCAGTGTATCACCTATGATGACATCGAACGAGTCTTGAGAGAAGTTCATGAAGAAGAATGCAGCGATCACACAAATGGGAAAACCCTGACAAAGATAATACTCTGCTATGGGCATTACTGGCCAACTATCAATCGTGATGTAGTTGATCACACTAGACAATGCGATAAGTGCTAGATTTTGCAAAATTTCCAAGATCCCCTCCGACAAAAATTACTCAAATGGTTGCCCATAGCCGTATTCTACTTGGGGTATTGACATCATTAGCTTCTTGCTGATTATAAAAGTGGGTGCTAATACACCATCGTAGTAGTTGATTACTTTACCAAATGGGTTGAAACGGATCTTTTAACCATGGTCACGATGAAGAAAATAATAAACTTCATTATTCGGAATATCATCTATCGTTTTGGTACACCACGAACCATTATAAATGATAATGGAACCCAATTCAACAGCGCTAAATTTAAAGACTTCTCCCGTTGGCATTATACTGAAAAGAGATTTGCAGCAGTTACTAGCCCTCAAGAAAATGGACAAGTTGAAGTTGTAAACAATATCATAAATTCCAAACTGAAGAAACGTTTAGAAAAGGCTAGAGGCAACAGGTGGGTGAACTCTCAACAGCATTACGGGCTTACAGAACCACCCATAAGTCCGCGACTAGGCTGCTCCATTTGCCTGGGCTTATAGCTCCGAGATCGTCATCCTTATAGAACTTAAAGTGCCCTCTTATTAGATGACTCATTACAACTGTTATTACATTATAAAATAATATATAAACAAGGAATTACAATCCAATTGCAATTAAACTAGAAGGAATTGGTGACGACTCGTGAGCGTACAAATGCATCCGGGAGACAATGACAAGAACGTGTACCTCAACGTGCAAATGTATATTCACAAAATACGATGTCTAAAATCCGACAAAAATTGAATTTTCAGCTAGAGTTATTAATGAAAAGACTGGATAAGATAGCCAATGCTTACTAGCCCTATAGTACCAGACATAGATAGCAACTAATGGAATACAACCCAGAATTTCTACTATTGTAAATCGACCAAGTGTCATGACGATCAAAGATAGATATAATACTTTGGGAAGATAATTCAATGGAAGGAGGGCAACTATTCAAGAAACTGGAGGGATTTCTTTGCGGTGACTCTAACTTGCTTCGATTCAAAGCACGTCATGCGCAAGAAGACATATTTTAGGAGGCAAGTGTTATCTGGCATTTCGACCCTGCTATATCCAAAAATCAAGCATATATGATAATATGAAGCAGAAGCATGAAAGGTCACTACTCCCCTAAGAATATTGTATTGATTCCATAAATCAATTTTGCAGCGATGATCGGTCAGTAACTCAAAATCTACACATGCTATTAACACGAAACTTGGAGTACAATCTTACTACAACATGTGGAACACCCCCTAGGGTTCTCATTCCAATTGGAGGAAGTTTGAGGGATCGGCATGTGAGAAATGCGGAATGCGGATCTTAAGGGTAGGATTAACACTAGAGGGGGGTGAATAGTGTTTAAAGGAATTACTAAATCTTTTTGAGTTTTTGTTAATTTGAACATTAATGTATGCAATATTCAGACATAGATATGATCACAGAAACAAACACAGATGCATAAATAAAGTAAAAGCAGTAAAGGAAAGAACACACCGGATTTTATACTGGTTTGGACTTACCCTACATCTAGCCTCGTACATACGTACGGATTTCCTTTCAAAAGCAATTGTACATTACACCCTCGATTTCAAGGCCATGAGGCACACCACTCCAGATTCACAATCCTCTAGGTAGAGATACTTTATTTCAGGGGCAACAAGTTCACCCAATTGATTTCCTAGGCTACAATCACACCTTTTCTCGCTTGATTTATTTCCAAGGCCACAATCACACATTTTCTCGCTTGATTGATTTCCAAGGCTACAATCACACCTTTTCTTGCTAAATTGATTACAAAAAAGTCTATAACTCTGAATAGCACTGAGATCTTGTTGAGATAGTGATAGAGAATCAAATTAGAAATGATCTTGTTAGATTCAATGTTTATTTCGGTAGAGTCATCGTAAGAATATGTATAAAGAAATATGGAAGAAGAAGAGGAGTGAAAACCAGAAAAATATGAATATAAATTCATTCAAAACAACCCCTATTTATAGAAGAACAGCAGCCATGTCCATTCGTAAAGGGATATGACGAATAGACACTTCTTTTGAAATTCAAATTTTGAAATCAACTGCCACTATGTCGACATGGGTATCTTGGGTATGTCGACATCCCAAAGAAACTTGTAGTGATTAGTTTTTCTTTGAAAATAACTTCTATCTTGTATTAAAACTATTTTAAACTTTGTAAATATACTTAATTATAGTTAAAATACATAAATAAGTATAGAGAATAATATTTTGATATATATAAAATTTTACTATAATTTTATATTTAAATCTAAGTATAAATATTTATAAGTTAAATATATTATTATTAAAAGATAATTTAAAACAAGGATAATTTGATTTTGAAAATAAAGATTATTTTGAGGCTAAAATATTTAAAATCAGGATAGATGTTTTTGATTCTTTTAAAAGGAAGGTTTTGAAATCATTGTGAAAAAATGATATAATTTTGTAAAAACATTTGAATAAAAGGTTAGCGGATACAAAACAATGTTCCACAAGATTTTTCATAGGTTCCATCCAACTTAGGGTTCTATCCCTTTAACAGGCTCGAAGTGGATTCCATTCCACGAATAAATTAGATTTTAAGATGCCAGTGCTTTTCTAGGAGTTTTAACAAAATTCCTAATTAAATTACTTATTATTTAAATCTTGAACTCTTGATAATCTTGATATTCTTGATATTCATGAGTCTTCAATCTTGATATCTTGAATCTCTATACTGTACAGTCTTCATTCTTGGTACCTACATGGTTAAATCCTGCATATACATATATTTCTAAACTATAATGTTAGTATTTATATTTTATAGTCCTATTCTAAGGTTGTTGTCATCAAAACATCATCTCAAGGACTAACACAACATAACTCTCTTTGGAGGGGTCGGTAGAAATCAGAATTCAAGCAACATTACTTCATGAAAATGCAATAGCTTACAAAACCGTAGGTTAGAATTGCATGAAAATTGGGAAGCAAGTAGCTAACATCATGGGGCATCTCTCATTGAATCGCAGCCCATTTGGATGCATTAACAGGGATCGGTACCGGTCCTTATTATAGGCTCTGATGGGCCTGCAAATTTTTGAGTAGCCTCATCTTGGTCTTCCGAACCTTCTGCCAAAATTTCAGTCCGATCCGTGTACACATTCCTCTATAAATACAGCAGGCATAACGTCAGAAAAGGGACCTTGCTTGAGGCTCTACCATTTTTATTCTTCACTTTTCTACTAAGATATCCCAGCTAATCCAAACATCCTTATAATGATAATAAAGTGAAAGATCAATGAAAATATGAATTGAACGTAGACCAAGATTGCTGAACCACTATAAAAATCTAGGTTCCTTTATGATTTTTGCTTTTTTTTAATTTCATTCTTCATTTAAGCTCTACTATATTCTATTAGGCATTGAAGCCAATTTTTGGATTCAATATTAGTGGACAATCGGTCCAAATCTTTAGCTTTCATAGGGTAACTACTAAATTACATAGCTGACTCGGGCCTATCAGAAATACCAATTTTATAACTGAATGTTAGAAGAAAACTGGATGGTCTGTCCAAATACACTTATCTTAGTATTTACCTGACAATATGTCAATCTCATAGTTTTGCTAAGCTTACTATGAACCTAAAGGTTTTGTAGGACAACCTATAACATATCTTATCTTTATGTACCTTTCTATGCGTAAATCTACTTTTTGTCATACTCTTGACAACGTCCTATACATTGGAATTTTGGACTTATATCAGGTAGGTGTTAACAGCTGAAGTATATGGCACTATCCAACACCTGTCTTATTTGGTTTTCTAATCTTGAGTCAATTCATCGTATCACAATTTATCCAAAAGTGATAAGAATAATAATTTGTTTAATCAAATTCTAGGCTAAATACTCCTTTCTATTTTCTTGAAAACACTTTCTTTATAAATGATTTAACCCTCGAAATCATATTTTCAGAACAACGAAAGTATAGCCCTTTACTTTATCCAAAATAATAAAGCCATGATATATGCTTTTATAAAACTTTATTGAAGAAGTTCGTAGTCAACGGAGGTCTTCACTTCTTAAACATAGGCCAAAGGGCTAATACTATGAACCTTGTGTAGTGATAAAGCTCGGCGATCTCATCACCACTAAGGGTCTTCATCCCTCTACCATATAAAACTAAGTTAAGGTATTTAACTTATAATTCATAAGACCATAGGGCCGCTAATATGAACATTGCATTTCATAGTGTGTCGACGTCATATGATGTAAAACATAGTTAGCACAGTTTAAGGTTTTGTAGCTTAATGTCCACAAAGTTAAATCTCGGCATCAAATGCCTTAAAGAAAATAGGCGGCTTCATTATAGTGGAGTATTAAAACGTGGCATTGTTTTGCGTCTTTGAAAATAGGTTAAAAAGATTGAGGTCGAAAGCCATTAAGGTCAAAGTAATAACACGCGGTATCATATAAAACAATGGTCTCATCGCCCTTATGGAAAACACGGCTTCAATAGGGTCAAAGTAGATAAAATGCAGCATCATTGCCTTATGGAAAATAAGCGGCCTCATTAGAGCTGAAGTCAATATATGTACTTTAAAAGGAATAGGGTCGGCGATGTTATGGGTATGTGGCCCCATACCCTTACATATACAAATGCAGTACTATGGCAAAGCATGCGACAAGGTTGATATCGACAATAAGGATGCTGACTTCGAACATCTTCAACCACGCTGGTTCACTACATACCAACCTAGGTTGATATAATGTTCATCGCAATCGGTTGTCGTCGGGCCATATCAGTGATTAAGAGGAATGACGACACTGTCATTGCTGACATGGAATTTCTGTAAGTAATATTAAAATTGTTTATTTGCTAATAAAATTAAGTTCTTTTCCACCAACCCCTATTGTATGTCAAAATCTTATTGGTTAATAATTACTTTATCAAAACCTTTTCCAAAAAACTACCGTAGGGTATTTATCATTCATATACATATTTGCAAACCATTAACTTATATTAGTATTTCTATAAAAAAATTAAGCTTTTATAGCCCAATAAATTTATATAAAATCATAAAATCATGGGAAAACTCTCTAAAAACCGTAATAAATCCAATTTTTTTATCTCCTTTAATATAAAATTTTTGAGAGAAAAGCATAATTGAATTATTTAAATAATTAAAACCAAAAATATCTCATTTTCCAACCTTAGAAAATTCACCGAATATTCTCATTAAATTGAAAAATTGTGAAATTAAAAAACCACTTCCAAAATGATGTTTCTAACATCATATTAAAATTTCAAGTCATTTGGTTATCATATAATAGGGTTTCTAACTCAAACATATCACTTAATTTCATAAATAATTTCCATAAATTCATCAATAAGCATATAATCATTCAAATTATCATAGCATGACATAATATAAGCAAAAGAATCAGATTTATACTTAAAACCAAAAATAACAATTAAAACATGAGATGCGTAGCTACTATTCACCATAAATGGTTTTAAGAAGGTTGAGATTTGTATTTTGATTTGATTCACATAAGCTTTGATCTTTCTTCTCCAACTTTTCATCTCTTGAATCATCTTGTTATGGGCGTCCTTGCTCTTTTAGTTTTATTTTTAATAAACGGAATGAGGGAGGAAATAAGAGAAGAAGAATTTGTGTTTAGGAATTTAGATCTATTTCCATTTTCCACCTAGCATGGTTCCTCGTTATTAAGTTTTATACCTTTCTTATTAACTCGTTCATTAAGGCACGACCTCTGTTAATTGTCAAATCTCAATCTCCTTAACCTTTTACATTATTTATTTAATTTACCCAATTAAATCTCTTTAATAATATTAATTAAAATTAGGTTGTTACAAGTACCAAACTAAATTAAGATCTCTAATAGTAAGGGTATTCTCGAATATCTATGAAACACTAGAGAATTGTTTACAGAAATAACAAACTCCATATGAAGGGGTATGTAGACGCGAACTCCATAAATGATATCGATTATAATAGGTCAATCCTAAATTAATGATCAATCTTAATTAAGAAGCTTTACGATAAAAAAAACTGAAAACAAAAGATTGTGGCTAATTCAACTAATAGCCTATGTGTATCGCTTTGAATAAGGTAACAACAAACGAAATACATTCACACACATGTACATACATACATAAATATATAATGCAAAATTTATAACTAAGCTAGCGGCATGATTCCAAATGTTGAGAATCACATGATATTGTTATAGGATGATAATGTCATGATATAGATTATTGTCTAAGAAAAGCGGCAGCATACCATTTATATAAAACACGGTATTTAAAATCATGCGGCAAGGTCATTTTCGACGAAGACAACTCCGAGTTTCTTCAACACTAGCCAATTCACTCCAAGACAATTTTAGGTGATATCATTCACATCTTCATGGGTTGATGGCAAAGAGATCGGGCCAACGATGACGCTACCAGCATGGTTATTTCATAATTAGCATGAAAACTGCAAACTTACTTATAAAAGCAATTTAGTTTCTACCAACCTTAACTATTTTTTAAAAATACTATTGGATAAAAACTTCTTTACCAATATATTTTAAGAGAACTACCAAAGAGCAAATTTTTATCGTTTCCAAAATTATTAGCAACCCTATAATTCATATTAATATCTTATAATTAAGCCTTTCTAGCTTAAATAAATCATATGAAATCATAAAATCTTGGCAAAAGTCACCAAAAAATCATAATAAATCTATTTTGTTATATTATGCATCATATAAAATTTTCAGGCCAAAATTTTTATTTAATTATTTTTAATAATTAAAATTCGAAATAACTCATTTTCTCAACTTGGAAAATTCAAAATAAATTCACACTTGGTTGGAAAATTATGAAATTAAACTTCTTAAATTACATTTCTAACATCATCTCAAAATTTCAAGTCATTTGGGTATCATATAACAGGTTTTCCAACTCAAACATGTCACTAAATTTCATAATTAGATTCTATAAAATCACCAATAAGCATATAATCATTCAAATATATAAAATATGGCATAATATTAGAAAAAGTATCAGATTTACTCTTAAAACCCAAAATAACACATGAAAATAAGATGCATAACTATTATTCACCTTAAATGGATTAAGAAGGTTGAGATTTGTATTAGATTGATTTAACTTAAGCTTTATATTTGATTCTTAGCTTTATCTTCTCTTGAATTCCCCTAGATATGGTCGACCTCCTCTTCTTTTGTTTGTGTGAATGTTAAATGAAATGAGGGCGAACAAAATTAAGGGTATATTTTTAGGAAATATACCATTTTCCCATTTTACCCTTATCATAATTTCCTCCTTCTTACTTAAGTTTTTATCATCCTTATTATTCACTCATTAAAGCATAACCCATTCTGATTACCAAATCTCAATCTCCTTACCATGTTACATTATTTCATTTAATCTGTCTAATTAAATTTCCTAAATAATGCTATCAAATTTATGGGTGTTATAGACTCCTCTCCTTAAAGAATTTCATCTCGAAATTACGACAAGGTACATACATCAAACATGCAAGCATAAAGGTAAGACATACCATCAAACAAGTCAAGTCCCTAGTCTTGCTCTCCATTTCCCAAGTACAGTCCCTCTCATCGTCACTCCACTGGACTTTTACTAATTTGACTATCTTGTTCCTTGGCTTCTTCTCATCCTTAGCCAAAATATGAACTCTATGTCTAACTATAGTCATGTCCAGCTCCATTACTAAATTTTCTAATGCAATCAGAGTGATAGAAATCTCTAAATCTCGAACACACTACCTTAGATGTGAAATATGGAAAACATTGTGGACTCATGCCAAATTGTTTGCTAACTTAATTCTATAAGTGAGTTTATTAATCATTTCTATACTATAAAATGGTCCAACAAACCTAGATGCCAATTTTCCTAACATCCCAAATCATAGTACACCCCTTCATCTGTGATACTTTGACGAAAACATGTTCTTCAATTGAGTATTCCAAGTCCTTTTGCTTTTTATCCGCATAACTATTCTGCCTGGATTGAGATTCTTTCATTCTAGCCCGAATCATATTAATCTTTTCTACGACCTATCTTATCATATTCGTTCCAAGAACTAATCTATCTCCGGTCTCTAACAATATAAGGGAGATTTACACGGCCTTTTGTGTAAAGCATCAAACGGTGGCATCCTTATCCTAGTCCGATAAATATAATTATACAAAAATTCGACAAAGTGTAGATGGTCTTCCCATAATCCTTTAAAATCAAGCATTCAATGTAACATCCCGTTTCCAAAGGCCAAAAGCTAAGCAATAAAGGTGTTGTAGTCATCCATGGTATTAACTTCTGGTGACCAAACACGGTAGCGTTACTGGTATCCATAATATCAGAGTCACACGAATATGAAACAAAATCACAAATTTCAAAAAAAAAACAATAATATTTTAATTACAGTTTCAAAACTTGTTCCACATTCAAATTACAAAATCTCATTGCTTTCCCAGGTTCAGATAAAATAAATATTACAAAAATACGCCAAGGGCGACAAAAGATGATGCCCCCTTGGTTGATCAGAGTCACTAAATAGTCATAACAGACTTAATACAAACACAGTGGAAATACATCAACAAATAAAATATATGACGATGCCCCCTTGGTTGATCCATTAGCCTCTTGCTCATATTTGGTAGCATTATTTGTCATCCTACTAAACATGTATGCCTCAATCTCTGCCTACACAAATCAATTTTGAGCACCCCAGAGTTTAAGTGGAAAAACATAAACTTCTAGTCAGACATAAAGCCTGGTATGAATAATACTAGACGTCTCGATTATTTGATATTAATTGAGACTACGCCGCTAGCGGAACGGGTTTCCACTCATTAATATACCTTTTAAAAAAATCTATTGCAAATCATAATCCCGCAACTAAAACTGGTTAAATCTGTAAAGCATTATTGTGTAAACATACATAAAACTCGGTTAACAAATGGGCTATCTATTCGAGCATTATAGTTTTGTTTGGCTAACTACTAACCTTTAGCGGACTTGGGCCTACCTGACAATATAATCAAAATAATCTAACATCTGTTAGACACTCTTTTTCTGCAAGGTACGTCCTTAACTATCTGTTAAATACTTCTCTTCTGGACGGTCTGTCCTTAACTATTGTTAAATATTTCTCTTCTGGATGGTTTGTCCTTAACTTAATATCTCCCATAGTCACCCGATCCTAATGGTTTTGTGGGTTCATCAATAACCTATCTATATACAAACATATATTATAATCATAATTTTAGTCTTACTTGTGACAAAGTCCTACACATTGGAATTTTGGACTAAATTAGCTACGGCCAATAGAAAATGTATAGGGGTGTGACCCAATACCAGTCTCAGCTGATATTCTAATATCTGAGTCATTTTACTTAGGGATACCCTTCCACAATTTTTCTTGAAAAACCATTTCATTTGAAATTGATTTAAAACCTTTTAAACCAAACTTAAACAAGAAACATTTATATCCTATGTTTTACTCAAAATCACCTTGCTATGTTATATATATACACTTTCCCAAACCATTTTTGATTAAAGCCCTTAAACATCTGAAAGTACCCCTTTTCGATCCTATTGAAAGTAACCCTTTCAAAACCAAATAAACTCTTTCCTTCATCTAGGTCGAAAGGCCAAAATCTTCCTTTTGAAACCATTTATATAAACCTTTCGAAACAATTGAAATACCTTTTCCATCAAAACCTGAAAACCTTAGACATCCTCTTCAAACCTTTAAACGTAGCCTTTTAAAACCATTGGAAAAACCTTTCCTTTAAACCTTTTGAAATAGTCAGAAAAAACCATCTCTTTCAACCTTTTGAAACCATTGGGGAACCACACCTTAAAAATCTTCCTTAAAACCATTCGAAAGCGTTAAAGTCTTAAATCTTTTGAAAGGATTTGGGTTAAACTTTTAAAACATGTGGAAAACCTTTCGAAAACATTCAAAACTTTATCTTTCGAAACCTTTGGGTTAACCTTTAAAAATCTCTAAGGTTCATAACCAACAGAGTCAAAAGCAACTCTTTCGAAAGCTAAAAACAAAGCGAAGAAGTGATGATGTCGAAACCATCCTTTCGAAAGCATTGGAGAAGCGATAGAGTTTTATAAAAGCAATTATGCCTTTTCGAAGGCATTGCTTTGAAAGGTAAGAAGCGGCAGCTAGTGGCTTCGACCTAGTCCAAAGCCTATACTTAAAAACAAACACACAACCTCTTTAAAACTGTTCCATTTAAACCACTTACTTAGTCAAAAACCAACTAGATTGGAAGTATTTAGTTCAAAACCAAGGCACAACCATTTCTTCAAAACCTTTTATCCATGTCAAAAGTTATAAAGTCAAAAGCAAAGCAGGCAAAAGTTTCAGTTAAAACAAAAGCATACTCCAACCTCTTCAGAGCCCAGCATTTCGACTATACCTTTTGCCTTCTTCCAATATGCTACATACAAAGTAACTTGATACCATGTGCATTGGTTTCAAAAGCATAGTGGCAAAACGTCCTAGTCAGAACCCCTGATGCCTAAAGTGGCGGAACACTCTAAAATCATATAAATTTTGTTTTTAATTTAAAAGAGAAACACCTTTTAACTAACCTGCTATTGTTTGTCAAATTTTTATTGGTTTTTAATTATCTTTTTCAAAATTGATGCCAATATTTTCAGAAATAAACAATAATTTTATTTTACAAAACACCCCTTGACCTTAAATAAATATATAAAACATTTAAGTTCCATACCTTGAATAATTTTATATATTCAACAAAACACTTAGGAAAATTCTATTAAAATTCCAAAAAATCATTTTCAATATGTTTTCTAATATATATAAATTTTATTCCCAAATTATTTATAATTTAATCGTAAATTTTTTATAACCCAATAAATCATTTTCACTACTAGAAAATTAATATAAAATCCACATTAATTCAGAAAATTAAGAAAATTGAAACCCATCTCTATAATATCATTTCTGATCTAAATTAAAATTCACAAGGCATTAGGATGTAGTTAAATAGGGTTTTCACATCAAAATATATCATAAAATCTATATGAATAAATATAAATAATCAACACGCATATATAATCATTTAATAATTCAAAAACATGGCACAATCATGCAAATAATTCGGATTTTACCTTAAAACCGAAAATCATTAAGAAAAATGAGATGTAGTCATTATTCACCTTATCTTTGTCATTAAGGATGTGAGATTTGATCTTGAATAATTGATTTGATTCTTCTCTTGAATTCTATCTTTATCTTCTCTTGAGATTGCTAATGATAGTTGGCCTTTGAACTGTTTTTGTTTGAGAAAATATAAAATGAACGCGTGTTTTGGTTTTTTAAGGGTTTAGGGTATAATTTTAATCATTTTCCTATTTCGCCCTCCCTTATTTTCTAACACCTTAATTCTTTGGTCCATTGTCTACTCATTAACATGGCATGAATACCTCTTAATTAATTCACAAATCTTAATCCATTAATCAACCTACATTATTTAATTTAGCTAATTAAATTGCGTAAATAATGTTACCAAAAATATGGGGTGCTACAATTTCCCCTCTTTAAGGAATTTCATCCTCGAAATTGCGATAAGGAATACATCAAAACAATCAAAGGTAAAACATACCATCAAACAAGTCAGGTTAAGTGTCTCTAATCCTACTCTCAGTCTTCCAAGTACAGTCTCTATCATCATCACTCCACTAGACCTTCACTAATCTGGCTGTCATATTCTTCGACTTCTTCTCATCTCTCTCAACTATTCGGATAGGCTTCCAAACTATATTCAAGTCTAGTTCCACTACTAAATCTTCTAACACGGTCGGTGCTATGGTAGTGTTTGGATCCCTGACACACTTCCTTAGATGACATACATGAAAAACATTGTGGACTCCTGCCAAACTACTCGGTAAGTTTACTCTGTACGCAAGTTTTTCGATCCTTTCTAAAATTGGAATGGTCATATGAACCTTGTTACTAATTTTCCTATCTTTCCAAAACTAATAACACCTTTCATCAGTGATACTTTGATGAAAATATGATCTTCAACTGAGAACTCTAAATCATTCCGTCTTCTATCTGCATAGCTTTTCTACCTAGACTGAGCTTCCTTCATTCTCGCCCTTATCAACTCCATCTTTTATGCTGCTTCTCTTACCAAATCGGGACCAAGGATTAATCTATCTCCGGTCTCTAACCAACATACAGGAGATTTGCATGGCATTCCATAAAAAATCTTCAAACGGTGCAATCCCTATACTAGCTTGATAACTGTTGTTATACGAAAACTCAATTAGGTGTAGATGGTCTTCCCATGATCCTCTAAAGTCTAAAACAAAGCTCATATCAAGTCCTCTAAGATCTTCTTAACGTTTCCGCTTGCCCATCTATCTATGGATGGTAAGCAGTACTCATCTTAAGCTTGGTTCCTAAACTTTCATGTAGACTCTTCAATGCCTCGCTACTGAATAAGGACTCTCTATCACTAACAATACTACTATAAATTCCATGTAGTCTAATCACACTCTTCATAAATTACTTAGCCAATACAGGTGCCATCCTTTTTGCCTTAACGGGAATGAAATGGGTGCTCTTAGTTAATCCGTCCACTATGACCTTTATACTTTCATTTCCTCTGTTAGATCTTAGCAACCTGACTATGAAATCCATACCAGAATATCCAATGGCTGAAGCGATACACTTGGCTTCTGATGCTTGGCTTTTACTTATTGACAGTTCAAGCACTATTTCACTCATAAGCCTACATCCCTCTTCGTGCCTTCCTAGAAGAAACTTTTCTTTATATCTCGATACATCTTTGATCCCCTTGGATGAATAGTGAACTTCGAGCGATGGCATTCATCTAGAACTTCCTTCCTTATGTCTGCAACTTCTGAAGCACATAAACTACCCTTCTTTTTCAACCACCCACTTTGGTCAAGATCAAATTCCTTTAAATCATCACTTTTCGTTCTATCCCTTAACTTCTTGATTCGTTTTGGTAACACTGGATCCTGTTCCTATTTAGAAGCAATCTTCTCAATCAATATCGGCCGGACTTCCAAATAATACAACATAGCAGATTCTCTAATAGACCCAACCTCAGATCTCTATTGCACCCTACAAGTCGACAACGCTTCCAAGTCTTTCCATTCTACTATCATAGCCAACACTGCATTCCGATGCTTCCTACTAAGGGCATCTACAACCTTGTTGCCTTTCCCTGGTGTGCACTCAATATTGAAATCATGAGCGGCTAAGAACTCTAACCATCTCTATTGTCTCATGTTCAGCTCCTTTTGAGAGAATAAATACTTCAATGACTTATGATCCATATAAAGCTCAAACCTCTCTCCTAAAAGGTAATGTCTCCACACCTTCAAAGAAAATCACTACAACTAACTCCAAATCAAAAGTTGAGTATTTAACCTCATGCGATCTAAACTGTCTAGAAGCATAGGCAATCACTTTACCTCTCTACAATAATAGAGCTCCCAATTCAGTACCCCGTGCATTTGTATAAACTGCCAAATTCTAATTTCTTTCTCTGGGAAAACTAATACAGATGCATGGGTCAGTAAGTGTTTCAAGCTCTGGAATGCTTCCTCACACTTATCTGTCCATACAAACTTCACATCCTTTCGTGTTCGCTTGATCATCGGCGCTGCTATTTACGAAAAATCTTTAATGAACCTCCAATATTATCCAGTCAATCCAAGAAAACTTCTAATCTCTGTTACTGTCTCTGGTCTCTTCCAATTATTAACAACTTCGATCTTACCTGGACCAATTGCCAATTCTTTTTCTGAGACAACATAACCGAGAAACTTCACCTCCTTCTTCCAGAAATAACACGTTAGTCCGAACGGCATAACTAACCATTCGTGTGATCCATATCTGGTTCTAAATGTCGTTAGAGTTATACTATCTTTTGCTACTCTAAGCTGATAGAAACCGGTAGCCAAATCCAACTGAGAAAATACCGTGGCTTCACTCAACTGATTGAACAAATCATCAATTCTAGGCATGAATATCGATTCTTTATCATCTTCTCATTCAGCTTACGATAATCGATACATAACCTTAATATTCCATCCGGCTTCTTAGCAAACACTACGGCTACTCCGCAAGGTGAACAACTAGGTCTGATAAAATTCTTTCCTTCCAAATCCACCAACCAAGCTTTCAACTCCCTTAACTCTATAGGTGTCATCATGCTTGGCGGTCTACTCACCTATTCTACTCCAGGCATCGAATCTATCCAAAATTTGATGGCCCATTTCGATGGCAATCCTACTCCCAACATGAAGACAATTGTGAATTCTCTAACCACAAAAATGCGATTTAAATCATCCTCTAACTCTGCAACTCCTAACAAAGCAATCACCTCGAAGTTAGCGTTTTCTATGGTATAAACTATCCTATCAATACAGTGCAGGTGTCTAAGTGATATTTTTCTATCCTGTCAAAATATCCTAGCATCGTACTTACTTAGCAGATCCATAACCAATATAATTTCGAAACCTAAGCAGTAAAATACATGCAAAATGCAAACAAAGGTGTAACCTAGCAAGTCAAACTCTAAGTGGTCACACTTCATCCCAAGTGTCACATACCCTCCTATCGGATTCGCAACTCTTAAGGAAGTAACTAAATATGTGGGTTGTGGGTTAAGCTTATCTACCAGACAACGAGATATAAAAGAGTGAGATGCAACAGTAACAAAAAATGCTAACAGATATATCATGTATATGAAGCACACCTCCTAAAACTGCCATTCCTTTCTCCTGCACTGTTGGCATCGAAGTAGCAGGATCCAATGCATGCACCTTGCCTTTCCCATCCTTAGCGGGCTCCTTGCATTAATTCTTATAGTGCCCAACTTTATCGGAGTTGAAATACCTAATGCCTTTCTTCTCAGCAGCCTTCTTTCCTTTGCTTGTCTAGCACTTACGAGCATAGTGGCCCTTATTATCACACTTGAAACAAACCACCTCAGACTTCCCATTCTCAGATGCTCCACCTTTTTGAGTACCCTTTTGTGGAAGAATTTCCTTTTTTGGCCTTACCCAACCCAGTCCTTCTTCTCCTTCTTCTTCTCCAAACAAGCAAGCATTTCTTCACATCTTAACGTCATCTCTACCACCACATCATATGGATTTATAATATGTGGTAACATAGCCCTACCCAACTCAGGCTTCAACCCTCTGATGAACGTCTCGTTCCTTTTCATCACTGTATCAACAGTGGCATACCCATATCTATCTAACTCTTCAAACCTGCTAGCATACTCCATAACTGACATTTCTCCTTGTTCTAACTCAACAAACTTCCTGATCCAAACGGACTGTGCCATTACTGACATGAACCTTTCCTAGAATCTTCTCCTAAACTCTGTCCATGTCATCTCCTCTTCGTTTACTCCAGCCATCACACTACTCCACAAAAATAAAGCCGCTTCTTGAAGCTATCTTGAGGCAAGCCTCCACCTCTACTCGTCGTTAAGCGTTAAATCAGCAAATATCCCTTCATAATGTAGCAACCAGTTCTCCACTTCTATAGCATCCACAGTTCCGATAAACGGCTTCCCTCCAAACCTAACATAGTCTCTACTCAAGTAGCGTAATGGTTGACAACTGGAGCTTCCTGAACTCCTCCTCCTGCATTTCCTCCAAAAATACCAACAGCAATTCCAGCTTGCATCATGTTCACGAAAAATTCATACATGGCGCACATATCCATTGGTGGAACTCCAACACCAACATTCTCAGCTTGAGCCTAACCTTGGGTCCTCCTCGTATTGTGTCAGTTATTTTCATTAATTGTAGTGTTGTCCCCTCCTAGGTTAACTCCGCTCCTCCTACATCCATATCTGTATTCAAGCCTTGTGGGATACAAAAGAATAACCTAACGAAGATATGAGACTAGAGATAAAGAGTATACTTGTATTAGAAAATACAAGCACGCTACTATAGCGTTATCCCATACTCTGATCTTAACACTAATTCCCTTAGGATTATGTTTTAAGAAAAAAAAATCATTTTTAGTTAAAGTATTTCATTAACCTATGCTCTGATACCAAGTTGTAATGTCCCGTTTCTAGATACCAAAAACTAAGCGCTACAGATGCTGTAGTCATCTATAGTATCTATAGTATTAACTTCTCGAGACCAAATACAGTAATGTTAATGGTATCCGTAATACCAGAGTTGCATGAATATGAAACAAAATCACAAATTTCAAATAAAACACCAAAATTTAATTACATTTTCAAAACTTATTCCACGTTCAAATTACACAATCCCATCGCTTTTCCAGATTCAGATCAAATAATTATTATAGAAATACAACGAGAGCGACATATGATGATGCCTCCTTGGTTAATCAGAGTCACTAAATAGTCATAATAGACTTAATACAAACACAGTGGATACATCAACAAAATAAAACTACAACTCCTAAATAACTATCCATCAGCCTCCTGCTCGTCTTCGGTAGCTTTATTTGTCATTCTACTAAACCTATATATCTCAACTCTCAGCCTACTCAAATCAATTCTGAGTACTCAAAATTTTAAGGGGAAAAACATAAACTTAGAGTCAAACATAAAGCCTGGCGTGAATAATACTGTACATCTTGGTTATTTGATATTAAGTGAGACCACACCGCTAGCGGAACGGGCTTCCTCTCACTGATATCCCTTTTAAAACATATCTTTTGCAAATCATAATCCTTCAACCAAAAATGGTTAAATATGTAAAGCATTATTATGTAAACATACATAAGACTTTGGTAACAAACTATCTATCCGAACGTTATATTTTTTTGGCTAACTACTAACCTTTGGCTGTCTCGGGCCTACCAGACAATATAATCAAAATAATATAACATTAGTTAGACACTCTTTTTCGGATGGTATATCCTTAACTATATGTTAACTACTTCTCTTTTGGACGGTCTGTCCTTAACTATCTATTAAATACTTCTCTTTCGGATGGTCTATCTTTAACTTAACATCTCCCAGGGTCACCCGATCCTATTGGTTTAATGGGCTTACCAATAACCTATCTGTATTCAAACATATATTCCCTTCTATGTGTAATCATAATTTTAAACTTACCTATAACAAAGCCCTACACATTGTAATTTTGGACTAAATTAGAAGGGGACAATAGCTAATGTATAGGGTGCGACCCCATACATATAGGGTGCGACCACATACCAGTCCCATCTGGTATTCTAATAACTAAATCATTTTACTCAGGGATACCCTTCCGTAATTTTCCTTGAAAACCTTTTCATCTGAAATTGATTTAAAACCTTTTAAACCAATCATACACAAGGAAACATTTATATCCTATGCTTTACTCAAAATCACCTTGCCATACTATATATATACTTTGCCCAAACCTTTGTTGATGAAAACCTTTAAACATTTGAAAGTACCCCCTTTCGATCCTATTGAAAGTACCTCTTTCATAAAAAAAAAACCCTTTCCATCATCTAAGTCGAGCCAAAACCGTCCTTTCATCACCATTTATATAAACCTTTCGAAACCATTGAAATACATTTTCCATCGAAAGCTAAAAACCATAGACATCCTCTCTTTAAAACCTGTAAATGTAGCCTTTTGAAACCATTGGAAAAACCTTTCCTTCAAACCTTTCAAAATAGTTAAAAAACCATCTCTTTTTCAAAACCGTTGGGGAACCACCCCTTAAACATCTACCTTAAAACCTTTCGAAAGCGTTAAAATCTTAAACCTTTTGAAATCATTTGGGTTTAATTTTTAAAACATGTGGAAAACCTTTCGAAACCATTCAAAACCTTATCTTTTGAAACATTTGGGTTGATCTTTAAAAATCTCTAAGTGTCACAACCAACATGGTTGAAAGCAACTATTTCGAAAGCTAAAAATAAAGCAAAGAAGTGATGATGTTGAAATCATCCTTCCGAAAGCATTAGAGAAGTGGCAGGGTTTTATAAAAGCAAGTATGCCCTTTTGAAGGCATTGCTTCGAAAGGTAAGAAGCGACAGCTAAAGGGCTTCGACCTAGTCGAAAGCTTATACTTAAAAACAAATGTACAACCTCTTTAAAACCATTCTATTTAAACCACTGACCTAGTCGAAAGTCGAATAGATCAGAAGCAGTTTGTTCAAAACAAAGGTGCAACCTGTTGAATATGCAATTGTAATATGCAATTACATGGTTTTTGTTTGATGATAATAAACATTTATATATATTCATTTAAATGTATTTGTTAATGTACTATTTTATTTTTCACAGATTAAATAAATATTTACTAAATAAAATAAATAACACAGAATTTGAATTCAAACAGAAATTTTATTCAAACAAATATTTATTACAATCTTTGAATAGTACAAATTTCAAGCTCTCACTATATATATACAATTTCAATTACAGTACAATTTTGATTACATCATGATTCACATTTACATTTGACCTCACTACAAATCATTCATTCACTCAACTCGTATTTTATCTTCAACTTCACTCCAAATTGAATCCAGCATCTGAGCAATCTGCAAAAATAAATATTGACGCAGTAAAATTGAAAAGGAAATATTTTTGCAGTATAAAATAAAAATAATATTTGCCTCAGTTATTTGGGTTGTTCGTCATTATTTAATTTTGAATTCATCATACACAAACATCTTGTGACATACACAGTGTATCACTGTATATGTCACAAGGTCGTGCACATCGATATATAAACTTGATAAAATTACAAGGACGGGTGAGCACAGGTCAAACCCAAAACGCCGGGTTCAACTCAAGTGCAATTAAAATAATGTCACAATATCAGCACAAGGTCAAACCCGAGCTTTAAAGCTGGATTCAACACAGGTGCAACTCAAATGAATGTTATGATCAAAGTATGTATATATACATGTCGACCTGGTAGCAAACAAAGTCAACAAAACATGCATCACATACACGGCAACTTCAAAATGAAACATATGCACCAGCAAACTAGGCTACTACATAACACAGCAGCAACCAAATTTGATGCAACAATGACAAACAGCATATGTACACAAGTGAATGCAATTCAGTACTCAATGCAATCAAATAACTCGAGTACAACAAATGGAGATGCAAAACAAACTGCACCAAAGGAATGACATGAACAATGCACAAAGGCTACAGGTCTAGCAACAAATGAATTGTGCACATCAAACCAGCAAAAACAGATACAACATAATGCTACAGGTCTGAAACTCCAAGGCAAGCACAACTGGAAGTATACATGAAGTATATAAATGACCAAACTCAATGAAATGGCAACTTGACACAGTTACAAGCTAGAATGAACACTGCAACAGGTCAAGGATGTGCACCAAACAAAAGCACAACACAAAAGTTCTCAAGTCAAATTCAATGCAGCAACACCAAGCAGAAGTTAACAAACAGAGGTGATATCATATAAATGAGGATACAAATGCACATATGTAAAACATAAAGTATGAATGACCAGAATAACAATCATATCAAGCTGCATGTAAACAGTTCGACATGACTGGAAGTACAGTGGATAGAAGTCGATGCAAACATACATGAACACATATATAGGCAGCACACATGTGAACCAGACAAGGCACAGAGCACATTCAAAACTACATGAGTGAGCATATACATATACTTATGAAATGCAAAGGTATAGGCCGAGACAAAAGCAAGCAGGTATTTTCAAATATGTGCAAAGTCATTACAACAGTAGGGAACAGGGATATGACTCAAGACCACACAACAACCATCAAGTGAGTGAAAACTGCAGTAACTCGAAGCATCAATCAAATTGTCAAAGCCAGTGCTATCAGAAGTCAAGGCCGAAGATAATATTTAGTAATGGAATCGCGTGAACAAGTTAAGTATGATACGGCAAGGAATCGAGTATGCTACAAATATGAAACCACACATATATGTAGTGCATTGAAACTAAACAGTGAATCTAAACCAGCAATGAAATCAATCGGTGCCGAAGTTCAGTGACGTCGAAGATGGTAGTATCAAAAAAAATCAAGTTGAAGCCATGATTGAACAGTGCAGATTCGAAACCGTGGTGGCCAAGTAAATTGATCAAGTCATGAATCAGGAACGTGAGTATCAAGTATCAAATTATACGAAATTGATAAAGTCAGAGAAATCATCAACATCCAAACATAATCGAATGGCCGAAGCACAGTATTGAAAAAATCAAACAACTATCAGACGAACAAAAAATTAGGAAATCGAACTATATATAAACCCATAATCATCATCGGCTAAAATCCATTGAGTTCAAGTATTCAAACCAGAGAGAAAAAGCATAAATTACATACCCGAATCAAAGACGAACTCAATCGAATTGAAGTAAGCCAAAAGCGATCGACAGAGAGAAAGAGGAACGAATCTTTAGAAATTAAAGTCAGCTTCTTCAATTTTGAACAAAGCCCTAATTTGCAAGCAAAGGAAAACGAGAACAAGCTGCCATTATACAGAGCAAAGAAAAAAGGAACGGTCGATATAATAAAAAGGAAAGGGGATTGGGCCCCCCTTGTTTCAATTATAAGGCTTAATAGTTAAAAATAGGGTTCTTATTTTTAATTGTGTTTTAAATTGTATTTTTTCTTTTTAAACCATTGTAATTTCTAGTCGTGTGACTAGGGGACAAACTACGTGGCGTAGTTTGAGAATTCGCAACTCGGTGGCTGAGTTGTGGCAGGGTTTTGAGCGTAGAGTTAGGTTGGTCAGCAGCGGGTGTCGCGAGTTTACGTGTGTAAGCGAGTTTACGTGTGTAAGCGTGTGACTACTTAATTTCTAGTAGAAACCTTGGGGGCAGCACGTAGGTAGGGTTTTGCCGAAGCTGGGTAAATTCTGTGTCGTTCTATTTCTACATTTATTCTGCTATTATCTGTGCTGCTATAATTTTGATATATCTGTGTTGAAATAATTTTATAAGCTTCCGCAATTAATTTTTATAATTATCAGTATCATCCTATTCACCCCCCCTCTAGGGTGAAATCGATCCTACAAGTGGCAGAGCTAGGAATAGAAGTCAACTTTTGTTTTAAAAAAATTCGTTTTTCAAAAACCAATTTTTGTTTTAAAAATTTGAATTTTTAGAATGGCTTCTTTTAATAATGATTTTGCTGAGGGTCAATTCATAGTTAGAGCACCAATGTTCAATAGTGAATACGCCTACTAGAAAAATAGAATGAAATTTTTTCTGAAAACCACTGATGCTTGGAATATTGTTGAGACAGGTTATAGAGCACCAACTATAACTATAGATAATCAGGAATTAGAGAAACCAAAGGATCAATGGATAGAACTAAAAAATAAATTACAAAATGCTAATGCTAAATCTATGAATTCTATTATATATTCATTGGACCAATTTGAATTTAATCGTGTCTCACATTGTCTAACTGCGCAGGAAATATGGCACACACTAGAAGTGACCCACGAAGGAACATCTCAAGTCAAAGAATCTCGCCTTGCCGTGCTAAGCAGCGAATACGAGAACTTCACAATGGCGAAGGAAGAAAATGTCAAAGAGATGTATGGACGACTTTCCAATATCATATATAAATCAAAAGCTCTTGGCAAATCATACACATAATTGGAGATAGTCTGAAAAATCCTCAGAGTCCTTCCACGAAGTTTTGAAGCAAAAGTGACTGCCATTCAAGAATCGAAAGATTTAAAACAAATGAAAGTTGAAGAACTCATCGGAAATCTCACCACTTATGAGCTAGAAATGAAATTCAAGGAAGGGCGTGAAGGAGAAGATACTCGAAAGAAATCAATAGCTCTCAAAGGAACAACCGAAAGTGATGACGATAACGATGATGATGATGGAGCAGCAGAGCTGGCACTACTAATGAAGAAATTCAAAAAGTGGAATTACAAATACGGAAATCCAACTCGAAATCAAAAATTGAAAAGTAGAATAGCCAAAGCACCAGACTACTCAGAAGAATAGAAGATCATCTGTCACAAGTGCAACCAACCTGGACATATCAAGCCCAATTGTCCTCAAAATCGACGCGACTTTTAAAAGAAATCAAAAAGGATAAGTTTTGCAGCTACATGGAATATAAGTGATGAAGATGATCAAATTACTAGCAGTGAGAGTGAGAAAGCAGATATGTGCCTTCAAGAAAATATAACTGATAGCGACGATGATGAGCCAAGCAAGGTATCAAAACTCACTCACTCACAACTACTTATATATTTCCACGAAGTAAATGGCTGTTTTGAACGACTTAGGGAGAAGTATGCCAAACTTGAATCACAAAAAGACACTTTGATAGAATTAAATGAACAACTTGACCAATTAGTTAAAACCTATCAAAGTAGGATCCCTAAGTGTGATAAGTGTCCAACATTTGAAGAAGAAATTAAAAAATCAGAAATTAATATAAAATCACTTGAAAATGAAATTCTGATTTTGAAAGAAAGTGAAAATACTAGGAGAGAGAATTCTATTAAAAAGTGCACACAATTGTTAAACGAGAATGAATCTCTCAAAACACAAGTCCAACAACTGTCAACGACTTTAAATAAAATTTTCAAAAGTGAAAAATCGTTGAATATGTTATTAGGAAAGCATACTTTTAATACAGATAGACAAGGACTTGGATATAATCAATCTAAAAATGTTAGAAATGAGACTAATCAAGAAAATTCAATGTGCACAATTTGTAGAAAATTTGGACACAACCAAAATAGTTGTTGGTATAGACCCAAACACGTAAAAACTATACCAATTTGGGTTCCAAAAGGCATAAATATAAAATCTCTCAAAGTTAAACAAATCTGGGTGCCAAATGGAACATATATAAATAGTTTTGGGTCTCTACAAAATTATTTTTCTAAATATACTGCCACTAACAACCATGGACCTATAAAAACAAATAGGTCACAAAAATCTTTTTCTGTGTAGGAATGGTGGCAGGCTAAGGAACAACAACAGTGTTATCTGGATTCTGGCTGTTCCAGAAACAGAACGGGCAATAAAGCAAAGTTCATTAGCCTAGTATAAAGGCGACAAAATCACAATGGACAACAACGAAAAATATCGTAAAGGTAAAACAGGTAATGGTATATTTATTTGAATGATATATTAAATGTGATAATCTGCACCGTAATCTGAGGTAAATCAGCCAATAATGAGATGATAAAATAATGATGATTTTGATTCTGACTTATTCAAAATTGTTGGCCAACTATATTCTTAGTGTAACGACCCGTAAATTTTCGATAATTAAAATAGCTAATTTAATAACATTTCGTGATTTAATGTTGAAAAAAACTTGTAATTCGTTTGGAATAATAATAACTGGAATGAATTGCAACAATAATTATCCAAATAATTACGATTGAATGGAGTTCCAATCTAATTGAACTGAGTCAAATGTTATAACTTGGTTATAAGGGAATATATGGAAAAACAAATGTAAATAAGTGAACAAGGATAGTGAATTATTTAGGTAGAAATACAAATTTTAATAGATTGGTTTCGAAGATTTGAATAGTAATAAGTATTGAAAAATAAATGCTACTTAGTGAATGCCTTTGCAATCAATAGTTGGATAGGATAATATATGTTGAATTCATTAGGTATAATAGAGTAATTGATTGATAAGTAAAATCTAGTTCAAGTCAAATAATTGAATATTGAACAGGTAAATTGTTTAAAGTAAATATTTAAAACTTATTAAATAATTGAATAACGGAAATTGGGTAACTGATTAATGGAAATGGTTATTCTATAATTTGAATTAGTTTTAAAGGTTAAATCTTATAAGTTCGTTTTGAAAATTTCAAAAGATAGTGATTTAAGAATAATCAAATTTGTTTAAATTTAATATTACAAATGTTTGAATAATTAAATTCCGAATTTGATATGATTAATTTGATATTGAAATTTAATATATGAAAATAGAGTGAAAATTTGAAATTTGATTTAATATGATTCAAATTGGTTTCCAAAGTGAATGTAAGTTATATCGGGATTATAATAGAGTTAATAAGAATTTAATATTTGGAATTTATTGAATAATTGAATAACGGGTTTAATATGATTAAAAATGATTTGTAAAATTTTATTTCATCATATTAAAGTTAGAACGATGTTGTAGAACTTTTAAAATCGAATTAAAAGTAAATTTGTGAAAATTGAATATTTTAATATTTAATTGACGAGTTAAAATAGCCATTTTTCAAACAGACTCGGATTTCGATGAAACTAGTTTCATCGGATCTGTAACAGGATATTATTGTAAGATTTCAAATTTCGTGTCAATCGGATTTACCGTTTGTCCGGGGCAAGCCAAAACACATAGAAATTCGTTTAATCGGTTTAATTTAAATTTGATCGTTTATTTCCGTAACTCGCACAGGCGATCGAATTAGCTTCCGAAACCTGTTCCATTGTGTCCGGAACGCGGGGTAAACTCTAGAAACGCCGGTCACCGTGCGTAAATCGGAGTTCGGAAAACCCGGGATGAATAGTGTTCGGCGAATTTCCTATAAAAGCACCTCAATTATTCATTTTGGCAAAATAAAAACACATTAGGGTTTTAAAACCCTGGCCGCCATCTCCAAATTTGAAGGCCAGAAACGCACCAAATTCTTCCCCTTCGATCTCCCAATACGTACACATTCACGCGAAACCTTCAACATGAAAGTTGTAGAGAGCATCGATATCTCTCTATCCAACGGCTACGATCGAATTTGGAGCGACAAGGTGGGAGCTACGGGGCCGCGATGGCCGGCCGTTCGTCATCAAAATTCGTGCTCCAGGGGAGGCCGAGCTTCACCTTGCGTCTGGTGATGGTGGAGTCGAGCACGAGCTACAAGATGGTACTGGTTGATCGAGCTAAAAACGATGGAGGGTGGCGCGACCGTTAGGGTTTTAGGCAACGAATGGGTTGTTGCTTGCGTTTATTCGTTTACAGGAACGAAGATGGAAGGAAGGGGAGCGGCCCTGATTTCTTGGCTAGGATGGACGGCAGAGATTTTGCTGTAGGGTTTGTAAATAAAAGTATAAATTAATTTTATAATAATTCGTTCAAACTTTAAAATGTCATAACTTGTTCGTACGAGGTCGGAATCAGACCAAACGAATTGCGTTGCAATCGTTTTGACGAGCACTACGCTATGGAACTAGATTGAAGTCGTTTGGAGCTAGTTTGAATTTCGGATAAAATTAAACGCGCATTTAATTTTATTCGAAATAAAAACGCTGGAACTACATTGAAATCAAGGTGAGTGTTTTATAACGCTCACAACGTACTAAATATCTTTATGCTAGTTAAAATTTGACATTATGAAGTGTTATGATTTTATTTGTCGTTGTTTGATAAAATTTAATTGTCATATAGATTGTCATTTGAATTAATCGTTGAAAATTAAATTGACGGTTAAATTGAAATTAAAATTGAATTGCGGTTAAATTACCTAACATTGATAACTATGAAATTGCCATGAATTGTATTGTCTATTGGATGATGTATTTCGATGGATGCTATTGGTTGATATTTAAATGTTTGGATGTTTATTTGCTTATATATATCCTGTTACGCATACATATGAAACTGTGATTTGGTTTAAGTGATATATATTCATCCCTGACATTTAATTAAGATAAATAATCACTTGGCCATAGGATAGAAAATTATATATGGACACCGGATTGGCTAAATTAATAATTTTAAAAATCGTCGATTTGAAATTTATTTAAATGTTTTGATTTAAAAGTTATAAATAGAAATCAATTTATAGAAATCGAATTTATCGAAAATTGAGTATGGAATGTTGAAATAAATTTTGGTTAAAAGAAATTGTTAAATAATTAAAGTGGAGACTTTGGAATTTAAAATCGGGATATGATTGAATTTCGAAAATTGATTTGTTTAAAGATTGAACCTTAATTCGAGCTTTGAATATTACTAAGTAAAAGTGATATAAAAATGATATTTTGAAATCGAGCTTGGAATTGAATCATATTTGAAATTTGGATTTAAACCTGAATATTGGTGGACAATTTTGTTAAGTGTTATAAATGGATATTTTGAAAAATCAAGCTCCAAATCGATATAAATAGAAATTGAATTAATTGAAAGTGAATATAAAATTGAATAAATTTGAAGTCAAAGTTGACGTTGATTGAATCGAAATCAAAATTGAATCGGTAGAAGGGAAATTGAAATTGTTTTGAATTGGGAAGTTATAATTGAAATGGTTTGGTTTTGAAGCTGTTTTATTTTGTTTTCCAAATTACTCAGTTATATAAACCATTTTTGAATACCTAAACTATTTTAATCTATTTTAAATCTACTTAACCCAATTTAAATTATTTTAAACTAATTTATCTATTTTAAATCCATTTTAAGACTTTAAGTATTTTTAACTACTTTAATTATTTAAACTACTTCTAAACTACTTAAAACTATTTTTATAAAATTTCAAGATGGTCAATAAGGTGAAATTTTTATGTTTAAATCTTGAATTTAAATACGAATTGGGTTAAATGAAGTCGCAACCTAAATTGAAATTCGAAATGATCTTGAAATCGAAATGGAATATTGAGGCGAAAAATGATTTTTGAAACGAAATCTTACATTTGAATAGATACGATGATATTTGAAATGGATTTGATTTTTGAAGCGAATGTGATATTTTGATATCAATTATGAATCGACGTGAAATATAAAAGAGCCACCGGTGTGATCGGATATGGACATACTCTCTGTCGATACCAAAAACCACTTTAATAACTATTATACGTGGAGTGTTGATCCAGAATGAAGTGGATGGTTTGGTGAACGCGTTGACTGAAGAAAGAGAACGATATTGGACGACCCCTGACATGACTAAAACAAGAGCCGCGCCGGACCATTGAGGTTCGCCATTCTCTAGCGGACACACTTCTTCGGTACCATATCTATTACATTTGTGATTCGATTTGGGTGCACCCCTTGATTTGGGAGTGTTGTTTCGCGGTGTTGGGGTAGCTGCTGGCTATGCTCAACATCAGTCCGGATCACGCAACTACTAGTATCCTAGTTGGTATCGCCTCATGTACCTTGTCATACTGATTATCCTATTCGCGACCACTACGTTTGGTTTTGTGTTATACCTGTGGGGTACCCTCTGATAACCACTAGTTTAAGGTGGGGCTTACGGTGCTGTATAGACTATGGCATTATAAAAATGTGTTAAGGGGGATTATGGTAACGCCTTAACGCTATTTTGATACTTTATATTACTGATAGGCATTATCTACTTAGCGTACATTACTACATAGTAGATAGTTTAACGGATCCTTAAGTGATGGAAAATCCTGTAACATCTCTTGAATTATTGCACGCACGTTGACACTGGATATGAGACGTCAAACCCGGTAAACATCTCTGACGCCGTTACACTCATATTTATTTACGATTGATTTAACTTTCATAAGGATATTTTAGTCCTGACTCGAGTGTTTTGTCTTTTCATTACGCTCGGGTCAGTCCTGAGTTTTTCAGATTTTTGAAGATCTATTCTGGAGGATGAAGACGAAGATTTGGTATACTATTATTACTATTACCCTTGCATCATGCTATCTGCTGCATTATTTTAATTGTTCTTTTGTATATGTATAACTCTGATAAATGTCGTATAAATAATTGTCAAAGTATAGTAAACAGCTTCATGAACTGTTTATTTGACTATTATATTTTATCGTTCCGCTGGGAGATTCTGTGTTGTTTCATTTCCTTTATTTCTCTTTCTTTTCTTTTCTTATTTACCCCAATAACCATCTGCCCTTTTGAATGGTTTGGAATCGGCATGTGTATTTGATCGTCGGTTTAAACTGTCCAAAAAGGCGGGTCGTTACAGTTGGTATCAGAGCTTTGGTTTAGCGATAACCTTAGCTTTGTGGGGTCTGACTCTTTATAAATAGGGTAGTAATACCCTATGGTGAGTTGTTGAGTGTATATATATGAGAGTGCGTATTTGTTAGTGATATAAAATATTTTATATTGTGTCGGTTGATTTGTTGAGTGGCTTATGGATTCTGGTCAATACGAGTAATTAACGTCATTGATAGGGATCTCTAAACACTTAAACAGAACAATTCGACATAGTATTGTTTTGAAATTGGGTAAATGAAATAATTTTGCTTTAATTATATTTTATATATAAAGAAAATTTTAGAAATTATTGTGACTTATCTAGCTTACCTGGTTGTTAGGAATGAAAATATTGGTTATTATCATTAATTGGATATTGAAATTTAATAAATAAGGTGAATTACAAAATGAACAGTGATAAAACAACTTGTGGAATATTTTAAGAAAGTAAAATCCTATAAGAATATTTTATAAAGGTGACTTATAATTAAAACAGATTTAAATTGAGAAATATTGAATTTAAGACCCGGGATTTTGAAATTGGTTCTCAAAGCTCTGAAGAAATATATAGTAATATTATTTGGAAAATGTTTATGGAAATATTTTGAAAGGATTTTTAAGAAGGAATGAATTCAGTACTCCTCTCTTATGTCGCTGGAAAATAATTTCGGTGATGACTGCGCAGCATCACCGACGTTCATTTTCGAGTCTCTAAGTGGGGGAGACTTCTAAGAAGCTTTGCTTTTCTTCGAAATTATTTTGGGTAAATGGGTTTTGGTTTAAACTCCAAAGGTATGATTTGATACATTAAAGATATAAGTGTATATGTTTATTTCAAATGATTTGAAAAGAACCGGGCATTTAAATTTCTAAGTTATGTTAATTAATAATTTTCAAATTATTTGAATGAAATGTGAATAACCAGAATTTATAAAATAAGAGTATTAAGATATCTAAGCTATTGTTTGGGAAAACTTTAAAGTTGAAAGGTAAAGAGGATTTAAATAAATTAAATTTGTGAACATTCTAATTAAGTAAAATGAAATTCTATAAATTTGTACGATACCAAAATTACATTCTGATAACATATAATATGACTTACCAAATATTAAGAAGTTGAAAGGATGTTTTGGATATGTAGTGAGATGTTATACAAATAAACAGAACCTGAAAATAATTGAAGTATAGAAGTAAGGAAAACTCAAAAGGAATTAAAATGTATAGAAATGAAAATTTTGGTTGTGATAAAAATGTTATATACTTAAATATAGCATGAAATGATGAATGGATAAGTGGAACAAGTAAGTGAACTTAAGAAAGAAGATAAATGAATCGTATTATATCTTTGTAAATTGGTTATAGAAAATAAATATAAATTGCAAAGGGATTGATTTTTTTTTTTGAATTTGTAACCTTTAAGATAACTGTAAACTAAGAAAAGTCATTTATGAGAGGTTAGACTTTTATAGGATGATTAATAAACTAAAGTGCTGGTTAATAAATGTTCCATAAATAAATTTGTTATTAACTAAAATTATGAAATTGAATTTAATTAAATTATATAGAATGTTTAAAATGAACTTGAGTAAGCAAATTCTATGATATGATGTTTAAGAAAAGATAATGTTAAAGAACATGCTATGTAAAGAAATGAATATACTAACTGAATAATGGATTGTGAATAATTAATTGAAAAAAAAATAAGAAAAATAAAAGCCAATAAAATAAGTTAGTATAGATAAATTGGATAGAAATCCATTGGAAGGTAATACGTGAGTTATACGTATATTATTTTGTTCGCATAACGATTTGATCCAAATTCGAGCACAAAATTTCGAGATGATTTATATCGATCCAAGTTTGGATTTTTCACTCGATTTTCGACGGCGAACCCTAGATATGGATTTTTAATTTAATTCTGGAATTCTCTATCATAGTATATGGCTATGAAAGGAGAGTAACAGTTTCCAATCAAGGAACCAAATCTGAGTCCGCACTAGAGAGTCAGGTGAACGATACTAGTTGGAAGTGAAATTGTGTGATCGAATAAGCGATTAGATTGATATCGCTCACGGATGATATATGTACGGCTTACGGACTTAATTAAAAGTTAATATTGGAAATTTAAGATGCCAAATATGTGAAGATAAATTTGTAACTTTTGAGATAACTATAAACTAAGAAAAGTCATATATAAGAAGTTAGACTTTTATGGAATGACTATAAAATAAAGTGATGATTAATAAATTGTTCTGCATTAATAAAATGTTCCGCAAATAAATTGGTTATTAACTGAAACTGAATATGAAGTATATGTAAACAAAAGAATTTGGTATGGCTAAGAATCAATTGGAATTGAAAGAGATAAACCAAATTGAATGTAAAATTAATAATTTGGTTATGTTGTGTATGATTTGGTTGTTATATGATTGTTAGTTGATTGTATATAATTCATTAAGTGTTAATGAAATTTAAAGCTATAAATCAATGAAATCAAATTGGAAGTTAAATGAATTTAAATAGAATTTAATTTGATTCAAATTCGAAGTAAACTAATGTAAATATAAATTAGTGAATGTTAACTAATTGAATTGAGAATGAATGTTAGTAAAATCCAACGTTAATGAATCAACTGTGATTAAAATTGAAAACCAAGTGAATAAATATTAACGAGAAGTGAATTTATATTGATTGATTATGGATTTGTTGGATGATAGTTGGATGATAATTGATTTGGTGGATGCATTTGTTGTTTTGTTGCATTTGCTATGTTGGCACATGTAGTTGTTATGTTGCTATATGGTGTATATTGATATTATTTTCATATATGCATGTTTCTCATGGTTTGTTGAGTGTTTAGTAGGTGGGGATTGCGCTTGCTTCGCATCTGGAGCTCGCTTTCGTGCTATATTAGCCGTATATGCTCGCTAATAATATATAAGGTACATATCTCGGATTACATACCGTACTTTCACACTTTTTCCCTGCGGTATGCCTCATCACTTAATGAGATGTATATTTGTGATATATATACTGTCATTTTTTTTTCCGATCGAGCCGCGCAAAGGAGACTCTGCCGAAATTTTCCGTAAATCCGGGTGTTAGAAAATTTTTCAAGTTTTAAATTTTTTTTTATAACTTGTTTTGATAACTAACTTTTAAAGTTAGAAAGCCGTTCAGGGTAACTTAGTGGAAGCGTAGTTATGACTTTATAAATGGAATTTCATCGTTTTATAAGTTGGTAACTTTGAATAAAATATATCTAATGTTGAATTCTATACTTAGTTCCTTTTTCCCTTCTTTTTCCTTTTCAGGGACGAAAAGTTTTGAGTGGGGGAGAGTGTAACGACTCGTAAATTTTCGATAATTAAAATAGCTAATTTAATAAGATTTTGTGATTTAATGTAGAAAAAAACTTGTAATTCGTTTGGAATAATAATAACTGGAATGAATTGCAACAATAATTATCCAAATAATTACGATTGGTTGGAGTTCCAATCTAATTGAATTGACTCAAATGTTATAACTTGGTTATGAGGGAATATATGGAAAAACAAATGTAAATAAGTGAATAAGGATTGTGAATTATTTAGGTAGAAATACAAATTTTAATAGATTGGTTTCGAAGATTTGAATAGTAATAAGTATTGAAAAATAAATGCTACTTAGTGAATGCCTTTGCAATCAATAGTTGGATAGGATAATATATGTTGAATTCATTGGGTATAATAGAGTAATTGATTGATAAGTAAAATCTAGTTCAAATCAAATAATTGAATATTGAAAAAGGTAAATTGTATAAAGTAAATATTTAAAACTTATTGAATAATTGAATAACGGAAATTGGATAACTGATTAATGGAAATGGTTGTTCTATAATTTGAATTAGTTTTAAAGGTTAAATCTTATAAGTTCGTTTTGAATATTTCAAAAGATAGTGATTTAAGAATAATCAAATTTGTTTAAATTTAATATTACAAATGTTTGAATAATTAAATTTCGAATTTGATATGATTAATTTGATATTGAAATTTAATATATAAAAATAGAGTGAAAAATTGAAATTTGATTTAATATGATTCAAATTGGTTTCCAAAGTGAATGTAAGTTATATCGGGATTATAATAGAGTTAATAAGAATTTAATATTTGGAATTTATTGAATAGTTGAATAACGGGTATAATATGATTAAAAATGATTTGTAAAATTTTATGTTATCATATTAAAGTTAGAATGATGTTGTAGAACTTTTAAAATCGAATTAAAAGTAAATTTGTGAAAATTGAATATTTTAATATTTAATTGACGAGTTAAAATAGCCATTTTTCAAACAGTCTCGGATTTCGACGAAACTAGTTTCATCAAATCCGTAACATGATATTATTGTAAGATTTCAAATTTCGTGTCAATCGGATTTACCGTTTGTCCGGGGCAAGCCAAAATGCATAGAAATTCATTTAATCGGTTTAATTTAAATTTGATCGTTTATTTCCATAACTCGCACAGGCGATCGAATTAGCTTCCGAAACCTATTCCATTGTGTCCGGAATGCGGGGTAAACCCTAGAAACGCCGGTCACCGTGCGTAAATCGGAGTTCGGAAAACCCGGGATGAATAGTGTTCGGCGAATTTCCTATAAAAGCACCTCAAATATTCATTTTGGCAAAATAAAAACACATTAGGGTTTTAAAACCCTGGCTGCCATCTCCAAATTCGAAGGCCAGAAACGCACCAAATTCATCCCCTCCGATCTCCCAATCCGTACACATTCACGCGAAACCTTCAACATGAAAGTTGTAGAGAGCATCGATATCTCTCTATCCAACGGCTACGATCGAATTTGGAGCGACAAGGTGGGAGCTACGGGGCCGCGATGGCCGGCCGTTCGTCATCAAAATTCGTGCTCCAGGGGAGGCCGAGCTTCACCTTGCGTCTGGTGATGGTGGAGTCGAGCACGAGCTACAAGATGGTACTGGTTGATCGAGCTAAAAACGATGGAGGGTGGCGCGGCCGTTAGGGTTTTAGGCGACGAATGGGTTGTTGCTTGCGTTTGTTCGTTTACAGGAACGAAGATGGAAGGAAGGGGAGCGGCCCTGATTTCTTGGCTAGGATGGACGGCAGAGATTTTGCTGTAGGGTTTGTAAATAAAAGTGTAAATTAATTTTATAATAATTCGTTCAAACTTTAAAATGTCATAACTTGTTCGTACGAGGTCGGAATCGGACCAAACGAATTGCGTTGCAATCATTTTGACGAGCATTACGCTATGGAACTAGATTAGAGTCGTTTGGAGCTAGTTTGAATTTCGGATAAAATTGAACGCGCGTTTAATTTTATTCGAAATAAAAACGCTGGAACTACATTGAAATCAAGGTGAGTGTTTTATAACGCTCACAACGTACTAAATATCTTTATGCTAGTTAAAATTTGACATTATGAAGTGTTATGATTTTATTTGTCGTTGTTTGATAAAATTTAATTGTCATATAGATTGTCATTTGAATTAATCGTTGAAAATTAAATTGACAGTTAAATTGAAATTAAAATTGAATTGCGATTAAATTACCTGACATTGATAACTATGAAATTGCCATGAATTGTATTGTCTATTGGATGATGTATTTCGATGGATGCTATTGGTTGATATTTAAATGTTTGGATGTTTATTTGCTTATATATATCCTGTTATGCATACATATGAAACCGTGATTTGGTTTAAGTGATATATATTCATCCCTGAATTTAATTAAGATAAATAATCACTTGGCCATAGGATAGAAAATTATATACGGACACCGGATTAGCTAAGTTAATAATTTTAAAAATTATCGATTTGAAATTTATTTAAATGTTTTGATTTAAAAGTTATAAATAGAAATCAATTTATAGAAATCGAATTTATCGAAAATTGAGTTTGGAATGTTGAAATAAATTTTGGTTAAAAGAAATTGTTAAATAATTAAGGTGGAGAATTTGGAATTTAAAATCAGGATATGATTGAATTTCGAAAATTGATTTGTTTAAAGATTGAACCTTAATTCGAGCTTTGAATATTACTAAGTAAAAGTGATATAAAAATGATATTTTGAAATCGAGCTTGGAATTGAATCATATTTGAAATTTGGATTTAAACTTGAATATTGGTGGACAATTTTGTTAAGTGTTATAAATAGATATTTTGAAAAATCAAGCTCCAAATCGATATTAATTGAAATTGAATTAATTGAAAGTGAATATAAAATTGAATAAATTTGAAGTCAAAGTTGACGTCGATGAATCGAAATCAAAGTTGAATCGGTAGAAGGGAAATTGAAATTGTTTTGAATTTGGAAGTTATAATTGAAATGGTTTGGTTTTGAAGCTGTTTTATTTTGTTTTCCAAATTACTCGGTTATATAAACCATTTTTGGATACCTAAACTATTTTAATCTATTTTAAATCTACTTAACCCAATTTAAATTATTTTAAACTAATTTATCTATTTTAAATCCATTTTAAGACTTTAAGTATTTTTAACTACTTTAATTATTTAAACTACTTTTAAACTACTTAAAACTATTTTTCTAAAATTTCGAGCTGGTCAATAAGGTGAAATGTTTATGTTTAAATCTTGAATTTAAAAACGAATTGGGTTAAATGAAGTCGCAACCTAAATTGAAATTCGAAATGATCTTGAAATCGAAATAGAATATTGAGGCGAAAAATGATTTTTGAAACGAAATCTTACATTTGAATAGATACGATGATATTTGAAATGGATTTGATTTTTGAAGCGAATGTGATATTTTGGTATCAATTATGAATCGACGTGAAATATAAAAGAGCCACCGGTGTAATAATACGTAGTTATTAAAGAGACCGGGATCAGATATGGACATACTCTCTGTCGATACCGAAAACCACTTTAATAACTATTATACGTGGAGTGTTGATCCAGAATGAAGTGGATGGTTTGGTGAACGTGTTGACTGAAGAAAGAGAACGATATTGGACGACCCCTGACATGACTAAAACAGGAGCCGCGCCGGGCCATTGAGGTTCGCCATCTCTAGCGGACACACTTCTTCGGTACCATATCTATTACATTTGTGATTCGATTTGGGTGCACCCCTTGATTTGGGAGTGTTGTTTCGCGGTGTTGGGGTAGCTGCTGGCTATGCTCAACATCAGTCCGGATCACGCAACTACTAGTATCCTAGTTGGTATCGCCTCATGTACCTTGTCATACTGATTATCCTATTCGCGACCACCACGTTTTGTTTTGTGTTATACCTATGGGGTACCCTCTGATAACCACTACTTTACGGTGGGGCTTACGGTGCTGTATAGACTATGGCATTATAAAAATGTGTTAAGGGGGATTATGGTAACGCCTTAACGCTATTTTGATACTTTATATTACTGATAGGCATTATCTACTTAGCGTACATTACTACATAGTAGATACTTTAACGGATCCTTAAGAGATGGAAAATCCCGTAACATCTCTTGAGTTATTGCACGCACATTGACACTGGATATGAGATGTCAAACCCTGTAAACATTTCTGACGCCATTACACTCATATTTATTTACGATTGATTTAACTTTCATAAGGATATTTTAGTCCTGACTCGAGTGTTTTGTCTTTTCATTACGCTCGGGTCAGTCCTGAGTTTTTCAGATTTTTGAAGATCTATTCTGGAGGATGAAGACGAAGATATGGTATACTATTATTATTATTACCCTTGCATCATGCTATCTGCTGCATTATTTTAATTGTTCTGTTGTATATGTATAACTCTGATAAATGCTGTATAAATAATTGTTAAAGTATAGTAAACAGCTTCATGAACTATTTATTTGACTATTATATTTTATCGTTCCGCTGCGAGATTCTGTGTTGTTTCATTTCCTTTATTTCTCTTTCTTTTCTTTTCTTATTTACCCCAATAACCATCTGCCCTTTTGAATGGTTCGGAATCAGCATGTGTATTTGATCGTCGGTTTAAACTGTCCAAAAAGGCGGGTCGTTACAGTTGGTATCAAAGCTTTGGTTTAGCGATAACCTTAGCTTTGTGGGGTCTGACTCTTTATAAATAGGATAGTAATACCCTATGGTGAGTCACTGAGTGTATATATATGAGAGAGCGTATTTGTTAGTGATATAAAATATTTTATATTATGTCGGTTGATTTGTTGAGTGGCTTATGGATTCTGGTCAATACGAGTAATTAACGTCACCGATAGGGATCTCTAAACACTTAAACAGAACAATTCGACATAGTATTATTTTGAAATTGGGTAAATGAAATAATTTTGCTCTAATTATATTTTATATACAAAGAAAATTTAGAAATTATTGTGACTTATCTAGATTACCTGGTTGTTAGGAATGAAAATATTGGTTATTATCATTAATTGGATATTGTAATTTAATAATTAAGGTGAATTACAAAATGAACAGTGATAAAACAACTTGTGGAATATTTTAAAAAGTAAAATCCTATAAGAATATTTTATAAAGGTAACTTATAATTAAAACAGATTTAAATTGAGAAATATTGAATTTAAGACCCGGGATTTTGAAAATGGTTATCAAAGCTTTGAAGAAATATATAGTAATATTATTTGGAAAATGTTTATGGAAATATTTTGAAAGGATTTTTAAGAAGGAACGAATTCAGTAATCCTCTCTTATGTCGCTGGAAAATAATTTTGGTGATGACTGTGCAGCATCACCGACGTTCATTTTCGAGTCTCTAAGTGGGGGAGACTTCTAAGAAGCTTTGCTTTTCTTCGAAATTATTTTGGGTAAATGGGTTTTGGTTTAAACTCCAAAGGTATGATTTGATACATTAAAGATATAAGTGTATATGTTTATTTCAAACGATTTGAAAAGAACCGGGCATTTAAATTTCTAAGTTATGTTAATTAATAATTTTCAAATTATTTGAATGAAATGTGAATAACCAGAATTTATAAAATAAGAGGATTAAGATATCTAAGCTATTGTTTGGGAAAACTTTAAAGTTGAAAGGTAAAGAGGATTTAAATAAATTAAATTTGTGAACATTCTAATTAAGTAAAATGAAATTCTATAAATTTGTATAATACCAAAATTACATTCTGATAACATATAATATGACTTACCAAATATTAAGAAGTTGACAGGATGTTTTGGATATGTAATGAGATGTTGTACAAATAAACAGAACCTGAAAATAATTGAAGTATACAAGTAAGGAAAACTCAAAAGGAATTAAAATGTATAGAAATGAAAATTTTGGTTGTGATAAAAATGTTATATACTTAAATATAGCATGAAATGATGAATGGATAAATGGAACAAGTAAGTGAACTTAAGAAAGAAGATAAATGTATCGTATTATATCTTTGTAAATTGGTTATAGAAAATAAATATAAATTGCAAAGGGATTGATTTTTTTTTTTTTGAATTTGTAACCTTTAAGATAACTATAAACTAAGAAAAGTCATTTATGAGAGGTTATACTTTTATAGGATGATTAATAAACTAAAGTGCTGGTTAATAAATGTTCCATAAATAAATTTGTTATTAACTAAAATTATGAAATTGAATATAATTAAATTATATAGAATGTTTAAAATGAACTTGAGTAAGCAAATTCTATGATATGATGTTTAAGAAAAGATAATGTTAAAGAACATGCTATGTAAAGAAATGAATATACTAACTGAATAATGGATTGTGAATAATTAATTGAAAAAAAATACAAAAAAATAAAAGCCAATAAAATAAGTTAGTATAGATAAATTGGATAGAAATCCATTGGAAGGTAAAAGTGAGTTGTACGTATATTATTTTGTTCGCATAACGATTTGATCCAAATTCGAGCACAAAATTTCGAGATGATTTATATCGATCCAAGTTAGGATTTTTCACTCGATTTTCGACGGCGAACCCTAGATATGGATTTTTAATTTAATTCTGAAATTCTCTATCATAGTATATGCTATTGAAGGAGAGTAACAGTTTCCAATCAAGGAACCAAATCTGAGTCCGCACTAGAGAGTCGGGTGAACGATACTAGTTGGAAGTGAAATTGTGTGATCGAATAAGCGATTAGATTGATATTGCTCACGGATGATATATGTACGGCTTACGGACTTAATTAAAAGTTAATATTGGAAATTTAAGATGCCTAATATGTGAAGATAAATTTGTAACTTTTGAGATAACTATAAACTAAGAAAAGTCATATATAAGAAGTTAGACTTTTATGGAATGACTATAAAATAAAGTGATGATTAATAAAATGTTCTGCATTAATAAAATGTTCCACAAATAAATTGGTTATTAACTGAAACTGAATATGAAGTAAATGTAAACAAAAGAATTTGGTATGGCTAAGAATCAATTGGAATTGAAAGAGATAAACCAAATTGAATGTAAAATTAATAATTTGGTTATGTTGTGTATGATTTGGTTGTTATATGATTGTTAGTTGATTGTATATAATTCATTAAGTGTTAATGAAATGAAAGCTATAAATCATTGAAATCAAATTGGAAGTTAAATGAATTTAAATAGAATTTAATTTGATTCAAATTGGAAGTAAACTAATGTAAATATAAATTAGTGAATGTTAACTAATTGAATTGAGAATGAATGTTAGTAAAATCCAACGTTAATGAATCAACCGTGATTAAAATTGAAAACCAAGTGAATAAATATTAATGAGAAGTGAATTTATATTGATTGATTATGGATTTGTTGGATGATAGTTGGGTGATAATTGATTTGGTGGATGCATTTGTTGTTTTGTTGCATTTGCTATGTTGGCACATGTAGTTGTTATGTTGCTATATGGTGTATATTGATATTATTTTCATATATGCATGTTTCTCATGGTTTGTTGAGTGTTTAGTAGGTGCGGATTGCGCTTGCTTCGCATATGGAGCTCGCTTTTGTGCTATATTAGCCGTATATGCTCGCTAATAATATATAAGGTACATATCTCGGATTACATACCGTACTTTCACACTTTTTACCTGCGGGATGCCTCATTACTTGATGAGATGTATATTTGTGATATATATATATATACTGTCATTTTTTTTTCCGATCGAGCCGCGCAAAGGAGACTCTGCCAAAATTTTCCGTAAATCCGGGTGTTAGAAAATTTTTCAAGTTTTAATTTTTTTTATAACTTGTTTTGATAGCTAACTTTTAAAGTTAGAAAGCCGTTCAGGGTAACTTAGTGGAAGCGTAGTTATGACTTTATAAATGGAATTTCATCGTTTTATAAGTTGGTAACTTTGAATAAAATATATCTAATGTTGAATTCTATACTTAGTTCCTTTTTTCCTTCTTTTTCCTTTTCGGGGACGAAAAGTTTTGATTGGGGGAGAGTGTAACGACCCGTAAATTTTCGATAATCAAAATAGCTAATTTTATAAGATTTCGTGATTTAATGTAGAAAAAAACTTGTAATTCGTTTAGAATAATAATAACTGGAATGAATTGCAACAATAATTATCCAAATAATTACGATTGTATGGAGTTCCAATCTAATTGAATTGAGTCATGTTATAACTTGGTTATAAGGGAATATATGGAAAAACAAATGTAAATAAGTGAATAAGGATTGTGAATTATTTAGGTAGAAATACAAATTTTGATAGATTGGTTTCGAGAATTTGAATAGTAATAAGTATTGAAAAATAAATGCTACTTAGTGAATGCCTTTGCAATCAATCGATGGATAGGATAATATATGTTGAATTCATTGGGTATAATAGAGTAATTGATTGATAAGTAAAATCTAGTTCAAATCAAATAATTGAATATTGAACAGGTAAATTGTTTAAAGTAAATATTTAAAACTTATTGAATAATTGAATAACGGAAATTGGATAACTGATTAATGGAAATGGTTGTTCTATAATTTGAATTAGTTTTAAAGGTTAAATCTTATAAGTTCGTTTTGAATATTTCAAAAGATAGTGATTTAAGAATAATCAAATTTGTTTAAATTTAATATTACAAATGTTTGAATAATTAAATTTCGAATTTGATATGATTAATTTGATATTGAAATTTAATATATGAAAATAGAGTGAAAAATTGAAATTTGATTTAATATGATTCAAATTGGTTTCCAAAGTGAATTTAAGTTATATCGGGATTATAATAGAGTTAATAAGAATTTAATATTTGGAATTTATTGAATAATTGAATAACGGGTTTAATATGATTAAAATGATTTGTAAAATTTTATTTTATCATATTAAAGTTAGAGTGATGTTGTAGAACTTTTAAAATCGAATTAAAAGTAAATTTGTGAAAATTGAATATTTTAATATTTAATTGACGAGTTAAAATAGCCATTTTTCAAACAGTCTTGGATTTCAACGAAACCAGTTTCATCGGATCCGTAACGTGATATTATTGTAAGATTTCAAATTTCGTGTCAATCGGATTTACCGTTTGTCCAGGGCAAGCCAAAACGCATAGAAATTCGTTTAATCGTTTTAATTTAAATTTGATCGTTTATTTCTGAAACTCGCACAGGCGATCGAATTAGCTTCCGAAACCTGTTTCATTGTGTCCGGAACGCGGGGTAAACCCTAGAAATGCCGGTCACCGCGTAAATCGGAGTTCGGAAAACCCGGGATGAATAGTGTTAGGCGAATTTCCTATAAAAGCACCTCAATTATTCATTTTGGCAAAATAAAAACACAATAGTGTTTTAAAACCCTGGCCGCCATCTTCAAATTCGAAGGCCAGAAACGCACCAAATTCATCCCCTCCGATCTCCCAATCCGTACACATTCACGTGAAACCTTCAACATGAAAGTTGTAGAGAGCATCGATATCTCTCTATCCAACGGCTACGATCGAAATTGGAGCGACAAGGTGGGAGCTACGGGGCCGCGATGGCCGGCCGTTCATCATCAAAATTCATGCTCCAGGGGAGGCCGAGCTTCACCTTGCTTCTAGTGATGGTGGAGTCGAGCATGAGCTACAAGATGGTACTGGTTGATCGAGCTAAAAACGATGGAGGGTGGCGCGGCCGTTAGGGTTTTAGGCGGCGAATGGGTTGTTTCTTGCGTTTGTTCGTTTTCTGGAACGAAGATGGAAGGAAGGGGAGCGGCCCTGATTTCTTGGCTAGGATGGATGACAGATAATTTGCTGTAGGATTTGTAAATAAAAGTGTAAATTAATTTTATAATAATTCGTTCAAACTTTAAAATGTCATAACTTGTTCGTACGAGGTCGGAATCGGACCAAACGAATTGCGTTGCAATCGTTTTGACGAGCACTACGCTATGGAACTGGATTGGAGTTGTTTGGTGCTAGTTTGAATTTCGGATAAAATTAAACGCGCGTTTAATTTTATTCGAAATAAAAACGCTGGAACTACATTGATTTGGGTGCACCCCTTGATTTTTTGGGAGTGTTGTTTCGCGGTGTTGGGGTAGCTGCTGGCTATGCTCAACATCAGTCCGGATCACGCAACTACTAGTATCCTTGTTGGTATCGCCACATGTACCTTGTCATACTGATTATCCTATTTGCGACCACTATGTTTTGTTTTGTGTTATACCTATGGGGTACCCTCTGATAACCACTAGTTTACGGTGGGGCTTACGGTGCTGTATAGACTATGGCATTATAAAAATGTGTTAAGGGGGATTATGGTAACGCCTTAACGCTATTTTGATACTTTATATTACTGATAGGCATTATCTACTTAGCGTACATTACTACATAGTAGATACTTTAACGGATCCTTAAGAGATGGAAAATCCCGTAACATCTCTAGAGTTATTGCACGCACGTTGACATTGGATATGAGATGTCAAACCCCGTAAACATCTCTGACGCCGTTACACTCATGTTTATTTATGATTGATTTAACTTTCATAAGGATGTTTTAGTCCTGACTTGAGTTTTTTGTCTTTTCATTACGCTCGGGTCAGTCCTGAGTTTTTCAGATTTTTGAAGATCTATTCTGGAGGATGAAGATGAAGATTTGGTATATTATTATTATTACCCTTGCATCATGCTATCTGCTGCATTATTTTAATTGTTCTGTTGTATATGTATAACTCTGATAAATGTTGTATAAATAATTGTCAAAGTATAGTAAACAGCTTCATGAGCTGTTTATTTGACTATTATATTTTATCGTTCCGCTGCGAGATCCTGTGTTGTTTCATTTCCTTTATTTCTCTTTCTTTTCTTTTCTTATTTACCCCAATAACCATCTGCCCTTTTGAATGGTTTGGAATTGGCATGTGTATTTGATCGTCGGTTTAAACTGTCCAAAAAGGAGGGTCGTTACACTTATGCCAAGAACATTATAAAAATCTGTAGATTCTTTGAATTACTTCATATATATTAGTTTGGATTAATAATATTGTTTTATTGGATGATAATAGATTTGATTATTTCACGGCTAACTCTATATTCACGATTTTTGATTATTTACACGGTTTCAATTCAAATTCAAGAGAATGTCATTTAAAAAGCCGTTAAAATTGATTTTGAAATTTTTGTTGCACACTTCATGGTCTGGTCTATCAAATTCAATTAGTGATAATTTGGAGTGAAAGAGAAATTCAGATGCAGATTACACTGGTAATCTAGTTGATAGAAATCTTACTAGTTGAACGTGATTTTTATTGAGACATTTAGTAACTGCATTGTTTTTTTTAAAGAAAATATCTGCATATTTTTCAATTCAAATAATTTTCAAATAGCAGAAATTTTTCTCATATAACCTCTTCGAGAAAATCATTTTTGACCATGTTTTCAGACCAGTCATTTTGAAAAATTGATTTCAGAATTATTTTAAAATTTGATTTTAAATGACTATTTTGACTAATCTGACTCCCTAATAACTGTCAAAAAGATAAATAGTGATTGAAAAAGTGATGAGTGTTGATATTTATCATATATTATGACTCGAGACGGTATAATTAGTAAATTTCTTTAGAAATTTAAACAAGAGTTATAAAACTTTTTGTTGGTACAAATTCCATGACCATCTCTACTTCTACATATTTCTAACAACCATCACTCATCAAAATTCAATATAGTTTGTCAATATGTGGTACTTTAAACAAGAATCATTCGTTTTTAATTTTACATATTTTTTAAAATAAAAAAATAATTATAATTATAATTATAAATTAAATTAAAACAAAATCCAAAGTATTAACTCTCATTTAAAAGTCCTCACGGTTATGCATGGGTGAAGTACTTGGAATTTGTTATGTGCTTCCATGCTCATTTAAAAGTCCTCACGGTTATGCATGTATGGAACGCATATCAAAATTGATTTTTAAAATAAAAAAGTTGATTCTAATCCCATTTAAAAGTCCTCACGGTTATGCGTGGTTAGAAGATACTTGAATTTGTTTTATTTTTAAAATAAAATTGGAATACTACTAATCTCATTTAAAAGTCCTAACGGTTATGCATGGTTAGTAGATATTCAAATTCCTAATATAAATATACCACAAATAGACACAACTTTATGCTTTTATATGATGACATCATTCCCATCACTCTAAAAGTGGAATATGCGCCTAACAAGGTATTCATGATTTTTGTTTGGTTTTTTATTGAAATTTAATATTTATATTCAATTGATTTTTAATGTTGGATTAATATCGATCACTTTATCTCTATTTTCTCTGACACTATTACTCTTTTGCTGATAACAAAAGGGGGAGAGAAAAGTTAGGATTTTGTCAAATAAAATCAAGTAAAGGTCAAATATTTTCTATTTGCATCTAGGCTCTTTTGCATATTTTTAGTTGTATGCATATAAGAAGGGGGAGCTTTGTGTAGAGAGGAAGCATTCAAATAGGGGAAGCAAATGGAATCATCAATTACATTTAATATGTTCAAAATCTTAAATATATGTTTGTTATCATCAAAAGGGGGAGATTGTTGAATATGCGATTATATGATTTTTGTTTGATGATAATAAACATATTTATATATATATTCATTTAAATGTATTTGTTAATGTGCTATTTTATTTTTCATAGATTAAATAAATATTTGCTGAATAAAAATAAATAACACCGAATTTGAATTCAAACGGAAATTTTATTCAAACAAATATTTATGACAATCTTTGAATAGTACAAATTTCAAGCTCTCACTATATATATAAAATTTCAATTACAGTACAAATTTGATTACATCATGATTCACATTTACATTTGACCTCACTACATATCACTCATTCACTCAACTCGTACTTTATCTTCAACTTCACTCCAAATTGAATCCAGCATCTGAGCAATCTGCAAAAATAAATATTGACGCAGTAAAATTGAAAAGGAAATATTTTTGCAATACAAAATAAAATATGGATGTTGAAAATAATATTTGCCTCAGTTATTTGGGTTGTTCGTCATTATTTAATTTTGAATTCATCATACACGAACAGCTTGTGACATACACAGTGTATCACTGTATATGCCACAAGGTCGTGCACACCGATATATACACTTGATAAAATTACAGGGACGGGTAAGCACAGGTCAAACCCAAAACATCGGGTTCAACTCAAGTGCAATAAAAATAATGTCACAATATCCGCACTAGGTCAAACCCGAGCTTTAAAGCTGGATTCAACACATGTGCAACTCAAATGAATGTTATAATCAAAGTATGTATATATACATGTCGACCTGGTAGCAAACAAAGTCAATAAAATATGCATCACATACACGACAACTTCAAAATGAAACATATGCACCAGCAAACTAGGCTAATACATAACACGGCAGCAACCAAATTTGATGCAACAGTGACAAACATTATATGTACACAAGTGAATGCAATTCAGTACTCAATGCAATCAAATAACTCGAGTACAACAAATGGAGATGCAAAACAAACTGCACCAAAGGAATGACATGAACAATGCATAAAGCCTACAAGTGTGGCAACAAATCAATTGTGCACATCAAACCAGCAAAAACAGATACAACATAATGCTACAGGTCTGAAATTCCAAGGCAAGCACAACTGGAAGTATACATGAAGTATATAAATGACCGAACTCAATGAAACGACAACTTGACACAGTTATAAGTTAGAATGAACACTGCAACAGGTCAAGGATGTGCACCAAACAAAAGCACAACACAAAAGTTCTCAAGTCAAATTCAATGCAGCAACACCAAGCAGAAGTTAACAAATAGAGGTGATATCATATAAATGAGGATACAAATGCACATATGTACAACATAAAGTATGAATGACCAGAATAACAATCATATCAAGCTGCATGTAAACAGTTCAACATGACTCGAAGTACAGTGGATAGAAGTCGATGCAGACATACATGAACACATATATAGGCAGTGCACATGTGAACCAGACAAGGCGCAGACCACATTCGAAACTACATGAGTGAGCATATACATATACGTTTGAAATTCAAAGGTAGAGGCCGAGATAAAAGCAAGCAGGTATTTTCAAATATGTGCAAAGTCATTACAACAGTAGGGAACAGGGATATGACTCGAGACCACACAACAAACATCAAGTGAGTGAAAAATGCAGTAATTCGAAGCATCAATCAAATTGTCAAAGCCAGTGCTATCAGAAATCAAGGCCGAAGATAATATTAAGTCATGGAATCGCATGAACAAGTCAAGTATGCTACGGCAAGGAATCGAGTATGCTACAAATATGAAACAACACATATATGTAGTGCATTGAAACTAAACAGTGAATCTAAACCAGCAATGAAGTCAATCGGTGCCGAAGTTCAGTGATGTCAAAGATGGTAATATCAAAAAAAATCAAGTTGAAGCCATGATCGAACAGTGCAGATTCGAAACCGTGGTGACCAAGTAAATTGACCAAGTCATGAATCAGGAACGTGAGTATCATGTATCAAATTATACGAAATTGATAAATTCAGAGAAACCATCAACATCCAAACATAATCGAATGGCCGAAGCACAGTATTGACAAAATCAAACAACTATCAGACGAATGAAAAATAAGGAGATCGAACTATATATAAACCCATAATCATCATCGACAAAAATCCATTGAGTTCAAGTATTCAAACCAGAGAGAAAAAACATAAATTACATACCCGAATCAAAGACGAACTCAATCGAATTGAAGTAAGCCGAAAGCGATCGACAGAGAGAAAGAGGAACGAAGCTTTAGAAATTAAAGTCGGCTTCTTCAATTTTAAACAAAGCCCTAATTTGCAAGCAAAGGAAAACGGGAACAAGCCGCCATTATACAATGCAAAGGAAAAAGGAACGACCGATATAATAAAAAGAAAAGGGGATTGGGCCGACCTTGTTTCAATTATAAGGCTTAATAGTTAAAAATAGGGTTTTTATTTTTAATTGTGTTTTAAATTGTATTTTTCCTTTTTAAACCATTGTAATTTCTAGTCGTGTGACTAGGGGACAAACTACGTGGCGTAGTTTGAGAATTCGCAACTCAGTGGCTGAGTTGTGGCAGGGTTTTGAGCGTAGAGTTAGGTTAGTCAGTAGTGGGTGTCGCGAGTTTACGTGTGTAAGCGTGTGACTACTTAATTTCTAGTAGAAACCTTGTGGGCATCACATCGGCAGGGTTTTGCCGAAGCTGGGTAAATTTTGTGTCGTTCTGTTTCTGCATTTATTCTGCTTCTATCTGTGCTGCTATAATTTTGATGTATCTGTGTTGAAATAATCTTATAAGCTTCCGCAATTAATTTTTATAATTATCAGTATCACCCTATTCACCCCCTCCCCTCTAGGGTGAAATCGATCCTACACAACCATTTCTTCAAAAACTTTTATCCATGTCGAAAGAAAAGTAGGTGAAAATTTCATTTAAAACAAAGGTATACTCCAACCCCTTCGAAACCCAATGTTTCGACCATGTACCTTCCGCCTTCTTCCAATACGCTACGTGCCAAGTAACTTGATACCATGCATATTGTTTCGAAAGCATAATGGCGAAACGTCCTAGTCGGAACCACTGATGCCTTAAGTGGTAGAACATGCTAAAATCATACAAATTTCGTTTTTAACTTAAAAGAGAAACACCTTTTCACTAACCAACTATTGTTTGTCAAATTTTCATTGGTTACTAATTTTCTTTTTCAAAAGTGCTGCCAATATTTTCAGAAATAAACAATAATTCTATTTTACAAAACACCCCTTCTTCTTAAATAAATAAATAAAATATTTAAGTCTCATCTCTTAAATAATTTTATATATTCATCAAAACACATAGGAAAATTCTATTAAAATTCCAAAAAAACATTTTCATTATGTTTTCTAACATATATAAATTTCAGACCCAAATTATTTATAATTTAACCGTAAATTATTTATAGCCCAATAAATCATTTTCTCCACTAGAAAATTGATATAAAATCCACATTAATTCATAAAATTATGAAAATTGAAACCCATCTCCAAAATATTATTTTTGATCTAAATTTAAATTCCTAAGGCATTGGGTATCATGAAATAAGGTTTTCACGTCAAAACATATCATAAAATCTATGTGAATAAGCATAAATTATCAACATGCATATATTATCGTTTAATCATTCATAAACATGACATAATCATGCAAATAATTTGTATTTTACCTAAAAACCGAAAATCATTAACAAAAATGAGATGTATTCATTATTTACCTTAGCTTTGTGATTAAGGATGTGAGATTTGATCTTGGTTAATTGATTTGATTCTTCTCTTGAATCTTAGCTTTATTTGCACTTGAGATTGCTAATGGTGGCCGCCTTAGAAGTGTTTTGTTTAAGAAAATATAAAATGAACGTGTGTTTTGGTTTCTTAAGGGTTTATGGTATAAGTTTAGTCATTTTCCTATTTTGCCCACCCTTGTTTCCTAACACCTTAATTCTTTAGTCCATTGTTTACTCACTAACATGGTATAACTACCCTTTAATTAATTCACAAATCTCAATCCATTAATCAAGAAACATTATTTAATTTAATTTAGATGATTAAATTTCCTAAATAATGTTACCAAAAATATAGGGTGTTACACACAAGATCTTCAAAAAGCCTCCAAGGCTTTGTTAACTCTTTCTGCTTGCCTATCGTTTTGTGGATGGTAAGCGGTTTTCATCTTGAGCTTGGTACCTCAGGAGTCGTGTATACTCTTTCCGAATTTGCTTGTAAATAGAGAATCTTTCATTGACTATACTACATGGAACACCATGTAGTTTAACTATAATCATCATGAATAACTTAGCCAAAACCAGTTCGGTTCTTATCGACTTAACGGGTACAAAGTTTGCAGTCTTAGTTACTTTGTCCACTATAACCCAAATGCTTTCATTTCCACTATTCGACCATGGAAATCCTTCTATGAAATCCATGGATATCGAATCCTATTTCCATACTGGAACATCTTAAATTTGAAGCAAACCACTAGGCTTTTGATGTTCGCTTTCACTTGCTAGAAATTCAGACACTGCTTTACCCGTAAGCCTACATCTCTTTTCATATCCTCCCAGAAAAAACTTCTCTTCATATCCTGATACATCTTAGTTCCTCATTAATGAAAAGTGAACTTTGACCGACGATATTCTCTATGAACTTCTTCATTAGGTCCCCAACATCTAGAACACATAGTCATCCCTTCTTTCTCAACCATTAGTTCCGGTCAAGATAAAAATACTTTAAATCATCAATCTCTGTTCCACCTTCCACTTTTCTAATTCTTTCAGCTGGAAATGAATCATCTCTTTACTTAGAAGCAATCATTTCGATCAACACCTATCATACTTCCAAACAAGCTAACATTGTAGTACTCTGACTAGAATTGGTAGTCGATCTTAACTGCACACTATAAGTATTCGGTGCTTCCAAGTCTTTCCATTCAACCAACATAGCCAACACCACATTCTGACATTTTTGCTAAGTGCATCTACAACTTTGTTTCCTTTTCCCGGTGTGTACTCGATTCCAAAATCATAAGTAGATGTAAAATCTAACTACCATTGTTGTCTTATGTTCAACTCCTTGTGAGAGAATAAGTACGATAAAGACTTGTGATCCGTATATAACTCAAATCGTTCTCCCAAAAGATAGTGTCTCCACACCTTCAAGGCAAAAATTACCGTAGCTAACTCCAAGTCATGAGTCAGATATCTAACCTCACATGGACTAAGTTTTCAATAAGCAGAGGTAATCACTTTACCCCTCTGCATTGACACAACTCCAAACCCTTTTCCACATGCACTAGTATATAATACCAAATCCTAATTTTCATTTAGAGCAACTAACACGGGCCAGTTGGTTAATAAATGTTTCAGCTTTTGGAATGTCTCCTCACGTTTATCGATCCAAACAAACTTTACGTCCTTCCTCGTTATTTTAGTCATCGGTGCTGCTATACGAGAGAAACCCTTGATAGATCTACGGTAATAGCTTGCTAGTCCAAGAAAACATTTTATCTCAGTCACCGTCTCAGGTCTCTTCTAATGATTAACTGCTTCGATCTTAGCTAGACTATTGACAGCCCCTTCCTTGAGATGACATGACCAAGAAACATCACCTCTTTCTTCACAAAAATGACGCTTTGAAAACTTCGCTTTTAGTTGATGCTGCCTCAGTGTCTTAAGCATATTCTACGATGAAACTCATTGTCTCTTTAATCCTTAAAATATATCAAAGTGTCGTTTAAGAATACCAATACAAACCAATCCAAGTGCTCTCGAAAAATTCGATTCATTAAGTCTACAAAAAAAGTAGGCGCATTTGTCAATCCAAATGGCATTACTAACCACTCGTAGGAACCATATCTTATTCTAAATGTCGTTAATGCAATACTGTCTTCAATGACCCTTAGTTGATGGAATCACATCGCCAAATCCAACTGGGAAAATATTTTGGCTCCACTCAACTGGTCGAATAAATCATCAATTCTCGGCAAAGGATATCGAGTCTTTACCGTATTCTCATTCAACTTACGTTAATCGATGCACAATCTCAATGACCCATCTGGTCTCTTTACAAACATCATGGCTGCTCACCAAGGGGAAGTGCATGGTCTAATTAAACTCTTTCCTTCTAAGTTGACTAGCTGCACCTTCAAGTACTTCATCTCGATAGGTGTCATCCTATTAGGTGGTCTACTTACAGGTTCGACTCCGAGTACAAGATCTATTCAAAACTCAATAACTCGTTTTGGAAGTAGTCTTGTAACAGGATCGGAACAACAACAAATATCTTACTATGAAAACCTGATTCAACCGATCTTCCTTCTCTATTCAACCAAGTACGAAATCGTATTTATTTAACTAGTCCATATCCAAAATAATCCCAAAGCCTACGAAATCAGACACATGCAAACTACAAGCAAATATATGGAATAATAATGCAAACTCTAAATGGTGACATCCCATCTTTAAAGTTGCATATCCTTGTATCGGATTTGCAACCCTTAAGGAAGTAATTAGTATGAGGGTTCTAAGTTAAGCTTATATGCCAAACATTGAGATATAAAATAATGTAATGCATCAGTATCAAATAATACCCTCACAGGTATACCATGAATCAAAGGCATGCCTCCCATCACACCTTTCCCTTTCTCCTCAGCCAATAGTCTCGAGGCAGCTGGTTCCAATGTGAATACCTTTCCCTTTCTCCTTAGCCAATGGTCACGAGGCAGCTGGTTCCAATGTGAACACCTTTCCCTTCTCTGCTTTAGTTAGTTCCTTGCACTGGTTCTTATAGTGACCAATATGATCGCACTGAAGCACTCATTATTCTTCCTTCAAATAACGGTCTTTCCATCTCTCGAACGACACACATTCAAGAAATGTCCTTTCTTATCACACTTATAGCATGCCACATTTTCTTTTCCTTTATTAGTTGCTCCTCCCTTCTGAGCTCCTTTCTTATGAAAGAACTTCCTTTTCTGATTATTCCCACTCTGAGCCTCCACTACCTTATTACTACCAAAGAAAACAAGCATTTCCTCATTCCTCAAAACCATCTCCATAATTACATCACATGGATCCCCAGATGTGACAAAGTCGCCCTAGCAAGCTCAAGACTTACCCCACGGACGAACTTCTCATTTCTCCTGATTACCGTGTCTGCATTAGCATATCCAAATCAGGACAGCTCCTCAAACCCTATTGCATACTCGAGCACAGTCATATCACCTTGCACTAATTTAGCAAACTTTCTCAAAAAAGTTGACTTAGCGATTTTATACATATATCTCTCCTTAGATCTCCTTTTGAACTCTGGCCATGTCAAAGTTTCCTCAACGGCTCCAACAGTAACATTGTTCCATTAGAACAATGCAGCTCCTTGCAGTTGTCTAGATGCCAGTCTCCTCTTTTGCTCATTATTCAGTCCAAGATTAGGGAAAATCCTTTCACAATGAAGAAATCAATTCCCCACTTTAATTGCATCCTCCTTTCCAATAAATGGCTTCCCTCAAAGTCTTTCATAGTCTCTACTCAAAACAAAATATTTGTTGACAACTGGGACTTCCTGATTAGCTCCTCTAGCATTTCCTCCTAGTAACTCAGTAGCAGCTCCTACTTGCATCATGCTGACAAAGAATTGATACATTGCGCCCTATCAACTAGTGTTGTTCATGCACCTATCTTAGCAGCTGTCTGTCGAATCAGATTCCTTCTAGTATTGGGCCTGACATTTCCATTGGTAGTGGTGCTTCCTCCACCAAGGCTCATTCTTCCTTTTTCTACCTCTATATATCATTCCTTAAATCTACATTTGAACCTTAGTAAGATACGGAAGAACGGTCTAAGAGAGAAGGAGAATAAAGATAAAGCATATACTTATATATAGCAAATACAAGTACGTTAATATATCGTTATCCCGTACCCTAACATTATTCTTTGATTCATCATGATTATTTTTTCAAAAGCCCTTTTAAGTTCATTTTTTTCACTTAATCATATGCTATGATACCAAGTTGTAACATCCCCTATCTTAAGGCCCAAAACAAAGCGTTACAAATGTTGCAGTCATCTGTAGTATTAATTTTCAGTGAAAAAATGCGGTCATGTTACTGTGTTCATATTATCAAAAGCATAAGAATATGAAATAAAAGAAAATTTCACATTTCATTTCAAAGTCATAATTTTGTATTCGGTACATAATCCCAAACATTGCCTAGATTTAGATAAAATATAATTATTACAACATACTCAAAGAGCGATATATGAAGATGCTCCCTTAATTGATCATATTAATAGACAAATTCAACATCTGCCATTACATACATACAACAAAATGTCATAACATAGCGAAAATAATTAAAAGGCACTCTCTTAAATAGCCAGCCCTTGCCTCATGCATGTCTTCGGAAGCTTTATTCGCCAAATCCACTAAACCTATAAGCCCTAACTCTCAACGTGCTCAAATTAAATTTTGAGCACCCGAGAGTTTAAAGGGAAAAATATAAACTTCAAGTTAGACATAAAGCCTGGTGGGAATAATAATACGCCATCTTCTTTAATTAATATCTAGTAGGATCACGCCGTTGAGCAGATCGAGTTTTCCCCTTACTAGTATTCTTTTAAAACATGTCTTTTGCAAATCAAAATCCTGCAACCAAACTAGCACAGATAAATAATATAAAAAATAATATGCATGCATGCATATGGGTGATCATAAACAATCTGCTTAAATCAATGGACCATTTGTCACAACATTATAGTTTTCTCAAGCTTACTATAAATTTAAGGCTTGCTACCGCCTACCAAATATATCAAATTATCAAACCTACCATTAGAAGACAACTGGATGGTCTGTACGAACATACTATTCCTAGGGTTAGCTGATCCTAATGGTTTTGCGGGCTCACCAATAACCTATCTCATCTTTATGTATTCCTTTCTATGTGTACATCTATTTTTAGTCTTACCCCTGATAAAGCTCTACACATTAGAATTTTGAACTTATATTAGCTAGGGGCTACTAGCTAAAGTATAGGACACGACCCTGTACCAATCCCATCTAGTTTTCTAATCTTTGAGTCACTTTATTCTACCACAATTTACACAAAGGTGGTAAAAACATTAATCTTTAGTAAAGTTTCTAGGCTAAAATATTCTTTATAATTCATTGAAAACACTTATCTTTACAAATGATTTAACCCTTCATATCATATTTCAAACAAGGAAAATTATACCCCTTTATTTTCTCTTGAAATAGTTATGCCATGATATATATGCTTTACAAAATTAGTGATGAAGTTCGAAATCATTGGGGATCGTCACCTCTCAAAACAATAGGCAATAAGGCCAAAACAATATAAAACCTATATATTAAGTAGCAAGGTATATAGCTGAAGAGGGATTTCTTCCTTTAGAACAAGTTAAAATCTTTAACTTTCAAAACATAAAGACATAAGCAAAAACCATCCACTTTGCATTTCCTATAATGTCAAAGTCAAAGAAGATTTATATAGGTCAAAGCCTTTAGGAGAATAGGATCGAAGTCATTACTATCGGCATCATTGCCTTACAGAATATAGAGGATCATTAGTGCCGAAGTCATTAGGAGCGGCATCATTGCCTTATAGAAAATAGCGGCCTCATTAGTGTCGACGTCATTAGGAGCAGCATCATTGCCCTCTCCAAAATAGTCAATAAGAAAAAAGCCAAAGAAATAAAACGTGGCATCATATACTGTCGAAATCTGCATCATTATGCCTATAGGGTCAAAGACGTAAATAGATGGCATCGTATAGCCGAAATAGTCACTTCGAAAACATTATCTCTGCAAAAGTATTGGAGTCGTCGATATTCTTTAAGAAAAGCAGCAACATGCCTCCTATATAAAACACGACATTTAAAATCATACTGCAAGGTCATTATTGGCAATGGCGACTCCGAGTTTTTTCAACCTAGGCCAATTCGCTCCGTACCAACGTTAGTTGGTATCATGCACATCGTCGTGGATTGATGGCGAAGGGATAGGGGCGTTGATGACACTACCGGTGTGGCTCTTTCATAATTAACATGAAAACTGCAAATTTACTTATAAAAGCAATTTTTTTTCTACCAACCCCAACTATTTGTCAAAATACTATTGGATAACAACTTCTTTACAAAATATTTTCAAAAACCCACCGAAGAGCAAATTTTTATCGTTTCCAAAATAATAAGCAACCCTGTGAAATAAATTGATTTCTAAGTAATTAAATAAGCCTTTCTAGCTTAAATAAATTATATTAAATCATAAACACTTAGGAAAAATCCCTAAAAATAATATTAATTTTTTTGTTATATTATTCTTCATACAAACATTTCGAGGCTAAAATTTTTATTTAATTATTTTTAATAATTAATCTGAATTACCTCATTTTCTCAACTTGAAAAATTCATAATAAATTCGCACTTGCTTGAAAAAATATGAAATTGAAAACCCACTTCTAAAATAACGTTTCTAACATCATCTCAAAATTTTAAGTCATTTGGGTATCATATGATATATTTTTCAATTCAAACATATTGTTAAATTTCATAATTAGATTCTATAAAATCTCCAATAAACATATAATCCTTCAAATCTCTAAAAAATGACATAATATTAGCAAAAGAATCATATTTACTCTTAAAACCAAAAAAACACACAAAAAATGAGATAACTATTATTTATCTTGAATGGTTTAAGAAAATTAAGATATGTATTAGATTGATTTCCCCTAAGCTTTCTACTTGATTTCTAGCTTTATCTTCTCTTGAATGCTCCTAGATATGGCCAGCCTCCTCTTCTTTTGTTTGTGTGAATGTAAAATGTATCGAGGGGAAGAAAATGTAAGGGTACATGTTTAGGAAATACACCCTTTTCCCATTTTACCCTTATTATAATGTCCTACTTCTTACTTATGTTTTCATCATCCTTATTATTCGTTCATTAGGCACGACCCACTCTCATTACCAAATCTCAATCTCCTTACCATGGTACATTATTTCATTATAATTTAATATCCTAAATAATGTTATCAAAATTAGGGGTGTTATAGAATGAGAACAAGTTTCCATAATTGACCCTAAGTGTTGTTCAAACTGAGCCAGTTAGAAGCGTAGAAAATAGGCAGATCCCATTTTTTTCTATTGGGCCTTTGAAGTCTAAAAGATTATTAGATCCACTCTATTGAAGTTTTAAATAAAATCATATCTTATTTAATTTGAATAAAAGTAAGTTTAAATTATTCTTTTAATTTTTATATATTATAATGAATGTATCAAATACATTCATATGTTTAAAGCATAAGTGTAACATATAAGCAATGCATATTTGTGTAACTAAACATATATAAAAAATTAAAGAAAGAAAAGTTTTGTTTATTTCTCTTAATATATATAATTAATTAAGGGAAGATGATGCTATAAATGTTGAAAGGGAAACCTTTTGTTTGTGTGTGTATGTATGTATATTGAATAACATTTGTAACTGAATTTACACGTGTCTTTGTTGTCCAAGTTATTGACTAATAAAATATATATGTATATTAATAGATTTGTTTACAAATACACATGTTAAATTAATTTTCCCTATATTATAAGTTTTTCAAATCAAGAATTGACAATTGAAACAATGGTTTCAATTATGGAGGAGCTTGAAAATAAATTTTACAGTTTCTCATAAAAGTCCATTTTAATTTAAGTTAAAATAACATAAACACATCTACATGTATAAATAATTGCAATTTATTTATTAAGTTTAAAATAACATATGCTAATATAAAGATTATGATCTAAGTAACATATACGTTCAAATTTTACGCTGACAAATTTATTTCAATCTTTTAACACGGGTAGGTAACAAAAATCTATAACTTGACATAAAAGACTACTAATGAATTCTAGAACAAAATAAAACTTTTTATTATACGAACATAATAATCAAAAGAAATCATTTTCTAGAAAGTAACTTTGTAACACTGGAAGTCAATTTACAATATATTTTCAAACAACCAACAAATATAATTTATTTATACTTATGTATACAGATGTTACAAAATTTTATATACAACATAATAATATAGTTTCTCATTTCTTAATTCTAAAACAATGAAAAAAGTAGTCAAACAACTTAGGCATATGCAAATTAATTGTAAGAGAATTGAAAATCTAGCAGTACAAAATTATGAACAAATAATAAAATAAAATAAAGGATTTGAAATATGGAAATCATAATAAACATATAGTTAATGGATATATAGAATATATGGAGATCTATATATAATTAGTTGAGATGGACATAAAAAGGGATCTGAGTTATTTTAAAAGATGAACACATAAATTAGAAAAGATGTAGCATGCATAGAATCTAATCCATCGGAACATATTGAGTACACAATTAAAATTAACCAAAAATGAAGCTAATAATTCGCACCTTAAATGATTAAAAAAAACCCTAATTCGCTTGAATCGGACTTTGAATTTTGTAAGGATCAAGAGACAAGAACCACCTTGAATTATTTATTTTTGATTTTGACCAAAATAGTGAGGAATAAGGCAAGAGGAAATGAAATGTCATAGTGTGTCAAACGAAATGATAAGGAATAATCTATTTTAAAGGAAACATTGAAACCTTTTAATTCCTTTCTTAAGATAATATCTATATAATTATTAATTAAATATCATTAAATCCTCTATCTCTACATGTATGGCTGGCCACAGATGGTCCCTTAAAACTTCCAAAATCCCGTTAGTGTTAATTCCATTTAAATCCAATTTAAATGTTCTGCCGATATCATATATTGCTGTGTCCGTTTATAAGTTTTATATGTGCATTTTATTTAATATCAACGGCATTCAAACGTCAAACCAAATTTAGTATAATTAATATTTAATTTAATCAGTTTAAAAACACACATAATGTTTATTCTATTTGAATTCTATTTAAATGTTTTACCGATGTTAACCCAAAAAATGGGTCAACACCCTAGTTTGAATTGAAAGCATCGGCCCTATTCTTCAAAGTAATAATATGGATAATATATATAAAAGTAAAGTAGAATTAAAAAAGAAGACAAGAAGATTTTTATAGTGGTTCGGTTATTAACGAAGCCTACATCCACTTTATAGTTTTTATTATAGATTGAATCTCCAAGGTTGGGATCTACTAGAGAATCACAGTGAACCTCTTTGAAGTTTATTGTGAGGGAGATGAAGAGTGAAGAAAGCTTCCAGTAGATTTTTAGCTATCGTTCAGGAGGGAACTCGTTTATGTTGCAGATAGGAGAGTATTTATAGAGGTTGGAGAGCTTCTGGGCAAAGCCTATTTGTCAAATGCTTGTTGATACTCATAGGAAGGCGCACTGAAGACGGCATCACGGTCCTAGCAAAAATGATGGGTCGCTAGCGATCCATAGGGTATGCTCGAAGGCGAGCCAATCCCTTAGTATCCATCCCTTGTTTTGTTTCATGGAAATCGCAGCAACTCTATGAATTGTTATGGATCGCTAGCGATCCATGGTATATGGATCGCTAGCTATCCATGGTATATGGATCGCCAGCGATCCATATATTTAGTCTATTTTTGGACTTTGGTTTGTAGGTTGCTTTTGTTGTCTTGTGTTGACATTGTTCATGTAGTCTCGTAGCTAGTTGCCTTATTTTGACGATGGCTTGCTTACCTGTTGTATTTGGCTGCTGATTAGAGGAGCGCTTATCTCTTGATTTAACTAGCTCAAAATATCCTCAAACCTAGCCAGTTCTCCTAGAACACATATTGTAGCATGGTGCAAGAAGATTGATGGGCTCATGTGTAGATGCTATGGAATGCTAGCGATCATATGCTACGGATCGCTGTCGATCCATGCCCTTAGAGAATTTTACTATCTTCTCTTTTGAGTTGCTTTGTCTTGTTATTCTAGTCCTTTTGGTTGGCTTTCGAGCTGTTTACACTTGAACAAGTCGTTTTGGCTTCTTCTAGATTCTGCTGGGTTAAAAACACTAATAACAACCGCATCGTATATTCATATGTACGTTTATAACTTTTGTATATGCAAAATATTAAACACTAGTGGCATTTAAACAAATTAAATGAAATTTAATAATTAATATTTCGCAAATACTAATTAATTATTTAATTTACAATGATTACTTATTAATTAAATTGTGTAGTTCATTTGTAGTATTCATTATTTTGGTTATGCGGCCCAAAGGTGTAAATTTTTCAGCGATTAATATTGAAAAAAAATCAAATATTAACGTTTTCATGTCACCATAGCTAATAGTGTCATAGTTTAACTGAATTTATCACTTACACATCTTTTATAAAATCCAATTTTACTTATTATAAGCTGTATTTGGTAGTGATGATTGTTTATACCAATTCTCTTTATCAAAACTATATCACATTACGACTTATGGAATTTAGTTTTGGTCAAAATTCCAACATTGCCCACATTCAACTTTGTAAGTGTAAATACAAAATCCCTGGTTCAATAATAACAATTATTTTTAAACTATTGCTCAAGCCAGTGTCTTTGACTTATAGTTTACTTAAGTTAACCCCATGATACTAACCTCATATAACCGAGGGGACCAATTCTCCTTTGAATGGTGTTTCACTTCCAATGCTTCCACTTGACCCTACTACAGTCATTCAATGGACGCTATGCCACGATTTCAAAGTGGAGTTTCCATATTGAAGCTCGATGGTACTCTCAAGTCGATAGAATTATGTGAAATTATCACATCGATATTCTATGTTTCACCTTAGTTTATTAACCAATAGAATACTATCAAGTGAGTCATTCCATGATTATCTCATAGCTATCAATATGTAACCCCTTGGTGCCCCTAACAGCCATAAGTATTACACTACCCAAAGTTTGGAGAGCATTACGTACTCTAACCTCTATAGATGTATCGCTATCCAGTATCGATACAACTTGACTAGGAATATTTAAAATAGTATGTTTATTTTATTATGATAAATCACTTATGATTCAACACATTGTAACTATTATTAGAAAACAAACCGTTTATGGATTTCTATATTAAATATACTTTTAATTAAATAAACATATAACACATTATATCAGGTATACAATAGAAAGAAAACACCTTTTATTTTGAAAAAGAATGGTTATCGAGATAAATATGTAGAAAATTACATAATTTTTCCTAGGGCGTACCCTTATGTAACATCCTCTATCTCGAGGATCAATGCTAAGTGTTACAGATGTTGCAGCCATCTAGAGTATTTAACTTTCAGTGACAAAATACGGTCATGATAATGGTATCCAAAAAATCATAAACATATAAACATGAAATAAAATCAACACAGATTTCATGATAGCTTTTTTGACCACATTTCAAATCAATATTTCATATTCAGTTACATAATCCCAAAACGATTCCTAGATATTGATCAAGTATAATTATTACAAATTATGCCAAAAGTGACATACGAAGATGCCTCCTTGGATGATCAAATTACTAGATAGATAGACATATCGGTCATAGATACATCACCATGGAAATAATACTAAATAACTCATACATAGCTAGCTTTACCTCTTGCACGTCTTCGAAGCTCATTCGTCCAACCTACCAAATCTAAAAAGTCCTTAACTCTCAATATATTGAAATCAAATTTGAGCACCCGAAAGTTCAAGGGGAAACATAAAATTCGAGTCAGACATAAAGCTAGATGTGAATAATTCTATTACATCTTGGTTTACTGATATTAAGTGAGACCACGCTGCTTACTGGAATAGGTTTCCCTCACTAATACCTATAAAATCATATGTTTTGCAAATCAAAATCCTATGATCAAACTAATTATAACAATAATAATATGTATGCATATAAAGCTGATAACCAATGGACAGTTTTTCCGAACAATATAGTTTTATCAGGCTGACTATTAACCACTGGCTAACTCGGGCCTAAGAGACACAATAAATATTCTTACTTCTGTTAGATACAATACTGGATGATCTGTCCTTAACCTACTTCTCCTAGGGTCAAATGATCCTAATGGTTTTGCATGCTCACCAATAACCTACCTCCACTCTATGCACCTTTCTGTGTGTAACATCATTTTAGTCTTACATGTGACAAAGCCCTAAACACTAGATTTTTGGACTTATATTAGCTAAGTGCTACTAGCTAAAGTATAGGGCAAGACCCCATAACCCTCCCATTTAGTTTTCTAATATCTGAGCCATTCTTTTAGTAAATATCCGGGCTGGTCACCCTATTCAAATTTCATCTCGTAGAAGACAATCTTTACAGATGATTTACCCTTGAAATCATATCCTTTTGAAACAATGAAATTATACCCTTTGTATAACATCTACTATTTGGAGGCTCGAAGCTAAGCACTACAGATGTTGCAGTCATCCATATAATTTACTTTCGGTGATAAAATATAGTAATATTAATGGTATCCATAATATCAAAAGCACATGAATATGAAACAAAATCATAGATTTTAAAAAAAAATCTGATTACATTTCACAAAACATGTTTCATATCCCATTACATAATCCCAATCGTTTCCCAAGTTCAGGTCAAATATAATTATTACAAAATACGCTAAGAGCGACATATGAAGATGCCTCTTCGGTTGACCAGTGTACTATATAGTCATAACTGACATAATACAAAAAAAGAGAATCAAAATAAAACAGCACCTCCTAAATAGCTAACCACCAGCCATCTACTCATCTCCGGAAGCTTTATTCGTCAACCTACTAAAAAAACTGAAAATCCTTAACCCTCAGCCTACTCAAATCAATTTTGAGCACCCGAGATTTTAAGGGAAAAACATAAACTTCGAGTCGGACATAAAGCCTAGTGTGAATAATACTATACATCTCGATTATTTGATACTAAGTAAGACCCCGCCGCTTAGCGGAATGGGTTTCCTGTAATATCCCGGAATTTTGGACAATATAAATTTAATAATCTGGATTTAAATTTATATTGAATTGATAATTTTGATTAATAAATTTGATATTTATTCAATAATCTTCTTTATTTAATTATTTAATTTGTGAAATTATTTTAGATAAGTTAATAGATTTCTTTCTATTTAATAATGTATATGTATTTATGTATATATTTTAAATAGACAATTTGTTTTAGTTAAATTAGTATAGTATAATATGTTTTGAAAATAGAAATGGTGATTTATTTTTAATTTGAGCTTTTCAAAATATTTAATTAAATAACTATATGATTTTAAATATGAGATAAATGTTTTAATTAGTTTAAAATTCATTTTTTTTATTCAAGTTTGTATATTAAAATTGTTACAAATATATTTGTGTTACTCTTTTTAAATTATTTATTGATAATTTAGATTTGTCAATTTAATTTGAAATTTAAAATACAATTTAAAATGTGAACATGTATTCTATATGTTAATGTAACCTCTTTTATAAATTTGTTTTATAAGTTTCTTTTCAAAATGAATTACTTGTATTATTTTATTTATAATAATAATGACTTGCTTTATTCTTAGAATTATTTATATTCATAACTATGTGTATGAACTAATTAACAAGGTTTAATACTTTATTAACTTTAATTAAAATGCTAATTATTTAAAGAGACATGTGTATGTATATTAAGGATTTAAGTTAACAAGTGTCTCTATGTTTACATGTGTCATTGTTTCAATATTTCATTTTCTTTTTCTTTATTTTCTGAAATACATTCATATAAATTAGCTTCTTCATTCTTATGCATTCTTTTCTCATTCCTTAAAAAGAAAATCTGAAACTCTTTAAACATAAAAACTTCATTCTCAACCAAAATCCAAAACTGCATTCATTAATTTTTTTCTGCCTCCTTCAAAATATTCAAGCCTGCATTTAACTCATTTTTTTCAAACCTTCAACTCCTCTTTCCAAAATATAAATCTGCAGTTTCAAAAATTCAAAACCTGCAGCATACATTCATGCATTCAACTCCTCTTTTCAAATTCAAAAAAATCTACATTTTCCAAAATTACAACCTGCAGCATACATTTGCATTCAACTTCTCACAACCCAAATTCAATTCTGCATTCCACAAATATTCAAATCTGCATCAAACAATCAAAATCTGAAACCCAAACAAACTCCTCAAACTCAAAATACAAACCTGCATGCATCAACATGAAAGCAAACCCCTGCATTTTTTTGAATCTGCATTCATGAAATCTGGTGAATCATGAAAACCTGCATATTCTTGTTTACTGGAACAAGAAGCTCTGCATTTCAGAGGCCTGCATACATCAAATCTGTAGAATCTGGAAATATCATTTTTAATTAAAGATTAAAAGCAAGAGAAGGGGTCTGCATTCCAAAGAATTCAAGAAGCCTGCATGTTTTAAAAAGCAACAACAATTTGTTTTAAAAAAAAAAAAGCAAAGAGAGCCTGCATTTTCAAAACTCTGGAACCTGAAAATGAAATATGCTCTGCACTTTGAATAGAGGTGAGTAACTCCTATTTTAAAAATTTAAGTAGGTTGATTGCATGTTTAAATCTGAAATAAGATGAGATTTGCAGTGAATATTTATATGTGTGATTATATGTGTGCATGTTTATAAAGTATAAATAAATACTTATGCAATTTCCTGCACACATATGACTGTGTATATGTGATCTTCAAAAATTCAAATTTATGTTTGATTCTTGAGTATTTCCTTGTTTGCTAAAAAGGACTTAAATTCATAAACAAGTCATGCTGTTTTGAAATGGTGTGAGTTCTTATTGTATATAAGCTAAGCATGATATCTGTAACCTGAAAAAAAAAATATCTATACAGAACAAATTTGATAGAGTGATAACTTAAGCTTTATGATTTTATGATTTAAGTTTACTAATAGAACCAATTTAGTAAATTCAAGAATTTTAAAACTAAAATTAAAAATTTACAGTGATAAGAAAAATGCAGATTCATGTGAACTGTAGTTTACAATTTTATCAAAATCAGTTGAATTCTTGCATTGGATTTGAGTGAAATTGATTCTGGAGTGAATGTAGCTATCAATGATTATGGGAAAATTATTTAATTGAGTTGAAGTTGGGTTTGGTGTTGAAATTTGGAAGGTTTCTGTTATGAACCCTAGTTCCACTGAGTTGCTTTGTTTGCTCGATTTTGAACTCAAAGGTTGATCGAGTTCAAAGACCTTTGGGGTGTGAATGGATGATGTGTTGAAGGAGTCGTTGCCAGAGTTTGGTCGATGATGATGGTCGGAGTTGAGAGGTACTGGTGTTGACAGGTTTGAAGGGTAGGGGTGTGGGCTGTTTTCAGGTTTGGGGTAGGTTCTGGGTTGCAGAGTTTGTGCCTCGGGTTGGTCTCGGGGAGAAGTGGAGAAAACTCGAAGTAGAAGGGATATTTACCTGAAGTAATTTTTAAGCTTGCTCGAGTTGCATTGTTCAGGTTGAACAGACAGAACTGTTCTGTTCTGTTCTTAGAATTTTAAGAATAAAGTTTAAATATAAATCTGGATATTAAAACTTAGGATTTAAACTTGAATCTAAGAATGAATTCAAATTGTTTGAATTCTTATTTTGAGATAATTTAAATGCAGAAATGCAAATTTGGGTTGAATAGGAAAAGAGAAAAAAAAAGAACTGGAAAACCTGTTTCAGTTTATAGGGTTTGAATGCAAACTAAAATTTGAGACTTAAGATTTTGAAACTGAGTTTAAGCATGAAATCAAATAAGTTTTCAATTCTGTTTCTTTGGAATAATTTAAATTCAGAAAAAAATTCAAAATTTAAGTTTTTAAATAAACAGAAAACTGTTTCTGTTTTTAAATATAAAGGTAAGTTAAATTTTAAGTGGAGATTTAAAACTGAGTTTAAGTAGAAGTTTGAAATGAATTCAAATTTAATTTGTCAGATATTTGAAATCATTTATGTTTTCAAATTTAAATTTGATTTTCAAATCTCAAGTATAATGTTTGTGTGATTTGTTTTTGAATTGGAAGGTTAAGTATTTAAAATTAGAAATTCAAATGGATTTAAATCTGAGCTTTAAAATCTGGATTTAAATTTTAAACTTCAGTTTTTAAATAAATATTTAAATTTAGATTGTTTTCAAATGTCTTACATTTGAATTGGAGTTGTAAATTGTAGAAAGAGATTTAGAGAGTTAAATCTAAAATAAGTTTGAAAGTGTATTTCAAATTTTGAAATTTAAAGAGATTTTTAAATTGATTTGAGTTTGATTTGAATTGAAAATTTAAATTCTTTAATCTTATTAACAAAGTATATGTTTCGTGTAAACATGTAAGATTAAGTTTGTATTGTTTTAAAAATCTTATTTAAAACAAATTTGAGTTTTAAAGTTTAAGGAAATGTTAAAAGTAAATTTAAAAACATTTTGTTTTTAAATACTTAATTTAAATAAGGAATATTTATCTAAAGGATAAATGAAACTTAATGATTTGATTCATTAATTATTAAGGTAATTAAGATGAATATTAATTATTTAATTAATTAAAAATGTGGATGTTTAATCAAATAATTAATGATTTTTAATTTGATTTGAGATTAATTAATTAAGTTTAATTAATCTATAATTAATGATGGTTAATTAAATTTTAATTTATGATTAAGATTTATTTAATCAGGTGATTAATGATTAATTTAGTTTTAATTAACACTTAGTTAATTAATAATTAAAGATTAATTAAATAGTAATTAAATATTAATTACTTAATAACTAATGATGATTAATATAAGTTAATCTCTTAATTAAGTAATTAAGAAATGTTAATGAGATCATTAACTTAAAATTTATTTAACAATTAATTAATGTGATAAATTTTGATAATTAATTAGATTAATTAATTAATGGCTTAAGTTTAATTACTTAATGAAAGTAATTAGTAAATTAATTACTTAATGTAATTAATTAAGGTAAATGTGATTTGTTTAGATTAACTAATAAAGTTTAATTGGTTTAAACAATTGTGGATTGTTTGATAATTACTTTATGTAATTTATAAATTTGTAATTACTTAAGGAAGTAATTAATAATTACAGGATGTAATTAAAGATATTTGATATAGAAGTAATTTGGATTTGAATTACTTTGAAATTAATTAAGGGAATTAATTTAGATAATTAATTTAGAATAATTAATTATTGGGTTGAGTAATTAATGTAGTTAATTACTGAATGGTTATTAATCAAGGGTGATTAATATATATGTATGGTTTGATATATAGATTAATTACTTATGTAATTAATTAATTGTAGATAGAAATCATTAATGAATTAATTAATGATGTGATTTGGAATGGATTAATTAAATCAATACTTAATGAATGTTTAATGTAATTAATTATTAATCAATTAAGTAATTAACTTGTGTAATCAACTTATAAGCTAATTACTTATTGTAATTAGAGATAGTTAATCAGTAATGATTAATTGAAAGAATAATGAGATGATTTTTATAAATTGATTTGAAATCAATTTGTGGTTAAGATAAGCAGAATTTTGATGATGAAGTAATTAATTTAATTCATTTTAAATTAATTAGAGTTAAGTAATTAATTTAATTCATTTTAAATTAATTATTGAGGGTGTGATCATTTGATCATTTGCTTATGTTTGATGATTGGTATTGGTTGACTGGTTTGTAATCTCAGTTATGAGATGAGTAGTGTATGTGATATGGATGCATTGGTTGCTCTTGGATGATAATTTGGATTATCTGTTTTGATATGATTATCTGTTGATAATGATAAGGTTGATTATCTATTATGTTGTGAATTATCTATCTGTGTATATTTAGATAATGAATTGAATTGTTTTAAACTTAAAACAACTTGGACATAAAAGACACGCTTTGGATTTCGATGAGACCGGGATCGGATTTGCTACACTACAGCGTGATAGGGGGTTCTCGCTTTGCGTTAGGTGGCGAACGGGAGACTCTTACCCCTACATGCCCCCGGGGATAGTATAAGGTCTTGCGGGGTTGGTTGCGACTCGAGAGGGTGGCCGTAAAAGCAAATTCGAGGTATCACTGTGAGCCACAGCGGGGCTGGGATGGTTGAAAAGCCTACCGGTCGTGAGCCGTTGCTGATGGTTGAAAAGCCTAGGACGTGACAGTTGGTATCAGAGCTGTAGGTTGAGTGAATACCTAGGCTCTGAAGTGTGTCTTTCTTTAGGGAGCGTTAGGTTGAGTGAATACCTAGGCTCTGGAATGGTGTCTATCTTGAGAGAGCGTATTTGTATTTTTGATATATAATATATATATATATTGGTTCTACCTATTTGTTGGATTACCCGTTCAGGTTTTTCCAATGTAAGTTATAAAGGTAAATAAGGTAGAAGTGTGTGTAACACGACTACCATTGGTTGGAAGTGTATTGTCGAGACTGTAGACCTAATACCGTCTCGAGTGAGTTCTGTTGTGATGAAGAACTTCATCGATCTCTGAAGGTAACCTGTTAAGGTTCGGAGTTCATTTTGAAGTACATAATTGAGTTTTGATCTGTCGGTAGGGCAGAAGCAAGCAAGTGGTGATATCTTGATATCTTAGGAAGTTGTAGCTGCGTGATGAGATGCAGTGACTATGGATATTTCCAAAGATGTTTCTTTGGAACAAGAATAAGAAGTGAGTCTGCCGCTATTGTGGCTGAGTTTAGTTGAGTGTTTTGAGTTAGTAGGGAGTCTTTTGGCTGAGTACTTTTTCTGAAGTGGAGTTCAGAAGCAGCAGAGTAGATCTTTTCTCTGGTGAGTTGGCTAAGCTAGCATAAGCTGTTCAGTTTGGTTAAGAGAGAGCAGTTTCTTTGGATTTAGGCTGAGTTGATTGCAAAAATGACTTGCGATAGTTGATTGTTCTCTTGTATTTGTTGGAGATTGTCTGGATGTCTTCTGGAAGTCAGAGTTTGTCTGCATCTGGGGATCGAGTTTTCTTTCCAGGAATGGAACTGGTGGTTCAGTTAGTAGAAGAATGGTTCCTTGAGATAGAAGTTGGCGAAGCAACTCAGGTTTAGGAGGAACATCTGAGTTTTCTTTATGGATCTATGGAACCATATTTCTGTGCTGTGTTGTCTGGTCTGTGCTTGTGCTCTTCGTCAGCATTTTCTTCTATTTCGGATCAGAGTTGTGCAGCGGAAGCAGTTTGGAGGTGCTTCTGTTTGTTTCTCGAATGAGGAGAAGTTGGTTCTGCCTTCTGTTGTTGAGGAGCAGGGTTTGTGTTCTTGGTTTTTGAGTGATCTTGAGGAGATCATTGGGTTGTTGTTGATTCAGTCTGTTTCTTTTGGAATCAGCAAGAGTTGAGCTGATTAGGAGTGATGTTGGTAGCCCAGGATCGTCTGAAGAGATTTTTATGGATAAGAGACAGAGAAATTTGGATTCTGTAATTGGAGATTTGTTTTTGGTTAAGTTATGTTTTCTCGGATCGAAGGAGCTATAAGTTTGGGAAGCTAGCTCCGAAGTGTTTTGGTTTCTTCTGTGTTTGGTTAGATCAGTGTTGGTTTTTCTAGAGTTGAATTGCCAGTTTGGATAACTGGGATTCAGTATGTTTCACGTATCTCTGAGGGAGTTCGTGTTTGATATTTCTGGTTTTAGAACCAGCAGTTTAGAATGGTTTGTTTGTTAAGCCAGACTCGTTTGTAGTCTGATACTCTGTATAGAATTGTTGTTAGGAGCTCTATAGCTTAGTAGTATTGATTGATTGGATTTTATAGAGCGAGTATCCCGATATATATATACCGGGGAAACTCGTGAAGGTTTTATCCAAAATTCTTTTGGATAATTAGATTTGTTTTTATTGTGTGAATTGGTTGCTTTGGTTGTTGGCATATGTTTAACATATGCTGTGTTTTAAAATAAAATCTGTAAATGGATTATTAAATTGCTTTTGTTTTAAATTTCGGGGACGAAATTCTTTTAAGGGGGAAGGATTGTAATATCCCGGAATTTTGGACAATATAAATTTAATAATCTGGATTTAAATTTATATTGAATTGATAATTTTGATTAATAAATTTGATATTTATTCAATAATCTTCTTTATTTAATTATTTAATTTGTGAAATTATTTTAGATAAGTTAATAGATTTCTTTCTATTTAATAATGTATATGTATTTATGTATATATTTTAAATAGACAATTTGTTTTAGTTAAATTAGTATAGTATAATATGTTTTGAAAATAGAAATGGTGATTTATTTTTAATTTGAGCTTTTCAAAATATTTAATTAAATAACTATATGATTTTAAATATGAGATAAATGTTTTAATTAGTTTAAAATTCATTTTTTTTATTCAAGTTTGTATATTAAAATTGTTACAAATATATTTGTGTTACTCTTTTTAAATTATTTATTGATAATTTAGATTTGTCAATTTAATTTGAAATTTAAAATACAATTTAAAATGTGAACATGTATTCTATATGTTAATGTAACCTCTTTTATAAATTTGTTTTATAAGTTTCTTTTCAAAATGAATTACTTGTATTATTTTATTTATAATAATAATGACTTGCTTTATTCTTAGAGTTATTTATATTCATAACTATGTGTATGAACTAATTAACAAGGTTTAATACTTTATTAACTTTAATTAAAATGCTAATTATTTAAAGAGACATGTGTATGTATATTAAGGATTTAAGTTAACAAGTGTCTCTATGTTTACATGTGTCATTGTTTCAATATTTCATTTTCTTTTTCTTTATTTTCTGAAAATACATTCATATAAATTAGCTTCTTCATTCTTATGCATTCTTTTCTCATTCCTTAAAAAGAAAATCTGAAACTCTTTAAACATAAAAACTTCATTCTCAACCAAAATCCAAAACTGCATTCATTAATTTTTTTCTGCCTCCTTCAAAATATTCAAGCCTGCATTTAACTCATTTTTTTCAAACCTTCAACTCCTCTTTCCAAAATATAAATCTGCAGTTTCAAAAATTCAAAACCTGCAGCATACATTCATGCATTCAACTCCTCTTTTCAAATTCAAAAAAATCTGCATTTTCCAAAATTACAACCTGCAGCATACATTTGCATTCAACTTCTCACAACCCAAATTCAATTCTGCATTCCACAAATATTCAAATCTGCATCAAACAATCAAAATCTGAAACCCAAACAAACTCCTCAAACTCAAAATACAAACCTGCATGCATCAACATGAAAGCAAACCCCTGCATTTTTTTGAATCTGCATTCATGAAATCTGGTGAATCATGAAAACCTGCATATTCTTGTTTACTGGAACAAGAAGCTCTGCATTTCAGAGGCCTGCATACATCAAATCTGTAGAATCTGGAAATATCATTTTTAATCAAAGATTAAAAGCAAGAGAAGGGGTCTGCATTCCAAAGAATTCAAGAAGCCTGCATGTTTTAAAAAGCAACAACAATTTGTTTTAAAAAAAAAAAAGCAAAGAGAGCCTGCATTTTCAGAACTCTGGAACCTGAAAATGAAATATGCTCTGCACTTTGAATAGAGGTGAGTAACTCCTATTTTAAAAATTTAAGTAGGTTGATTGCATGTTTAAATCTGAAATAAGATGAGATTTGCAGTGAATATTTATATGTGTGATTATATGTGTGCATGTTTATAAAGTATAAATAAATACTTATGCAATTTCTTGCACACATATGACTGTGTATATGTGATCTTCAAAAATTCAAATTTATGTTTGATTCTTGAGTATTTCCTTGTTTGCTAAAAAGGACTTAAATTCATAAACAAGTCATGCTGTTTTGAAATGGTGTGAGTTCTTATTGTATATAAGCTAAGCATGATATCTGTAACCTGAAAAAAAAAAAAATATCTATACAGAACAAATTTGATAGAGTGATAACTTAAGCTTTATGATTTTATGATTTAAGTTTACTAATAGAACCAATTTAGTAAATTCAAGAATTTTAAAACTAAAATTAAAAATTTACAGTGATAAGAAAAATGCAGATTCATGTGAACTGTAGTTTACAATTTTATCAAAATCAGTTGAATTCTTGCATTGGATTTGAGTGAAATTGATTCTGGAGTGAATGTAGCTATCAATGATTATGGGAAAATTATTTAATTGAGTTGAAGTTGGGTTTGGTGTTGAAATTTGGAAGGTTTCTGTTATGAACCCTAGTTCCACTGAGTTGCTTTGTTTGCTCGATTTTGAACTCAAAGGTTGATCGAGTTCAAAGACCTTTGGGGTGTGAATGGATGATGTGTTGAAGGAGTCGTTGCCAGAGTTTGGTCGATGATGATGGTCGGAGTTGAGAGGTACTGGTGTTGACAGGTTTGAAGGGTAGGGGTGTGGGCTGTTTTCAGGTTTGGGGTAGGTTCTGGGTTGCAGAGTTTGTGCCTCGGGTTGGTCTCGGGGAGAAGTGGAGAAAACTCGAAGTAGAAGGGATATTTACCCGAAGTAATTTTTAAGCTTGCTCGAGTTGCATTGTTCAGGTTGAACAGACAGAACTGTTCTGTTCTGTTCTTAGAATTTTAAGAATAAAGTTTAAATATAAATCTGGATATTAAAACTTAGGATTTAAACTTGAATCTAAGAATGAATTCAAATTGTTTGAATTCTTATTTTGAGATAATTTAAATGCAGAAATGCAAATTTGGGTTGAATAGGAAAAGAGAAAAAAAAAAGAACTGGAAAACCTGTTTCAGTTTATAGGGTTTGAATGCAAACTAAAATTTGAGACTTAAGATTTTGAAACTGAGTTTAAGCATGAAATCAAATAAGTTTTCAATTCTGTTTCTTTGGAATAATTTAAATTCAGAAAAAAATTCAAAATTTAAGTTTTTAAATAAACAGAAAACTGTTTCTGTTTTTAAATATAAAGGTAAGTTAAATTTTAAGTGGAGATTTAAAACTGAGTTTAAGTAGAAGTTTGAAATGAATTCAAATTTAATTTGTCAGATATTTGAAATCATTTATGTTTTCAAATTTAAATTTGATTTTCAAATCTCAAGTATAATGTTTGTGTGATTTGTTTTTGAATTGGAAGGTTAAGTATTTAAAATTAGAAATTCAAATGGATTTAAATCTGAGCTTTAAAATCTGAATTTAAATTTTAAACTTCAGTTTTTAAATAAATATTTAAATTTAGATTGTTTTCAAATGTCTTACATTTGAATTGGAGTTGTAAATTGTAGAAAGAGATTTAGAGAGTTAAATCTAAAATAAGTTTGAAAGTGTATTTCAAATTTTGAAATTTAAAGAGATTTTTAAATTGATTTGAGTTTGATTTGAATTGAAAATTTAAATTCTTTAATCTTATTAACAAAGTATATGTTTCGTGTAAACATGTAAGATTAAGTTTGTATTGTTTTAAAAATCTTATTTAAAACAAATTTGAGTTTTAAAGTTTAAGGAAATGTTAAAAGTAAATTTAAAAACATTTTGTTTTTAAATACTTAATTTAAATAAGGAATATTTATCTAAAGGATAAATGAAACTTAATGATTTGATTCATTAATTATTAAGGTAATTAAGATGAATATTAATTATTTAATTAATTAAAAATGTGGATGTTTAATCAAATAATTAATGATTTTTAATTTGATTTGAGATTAATTAATTAAGTTTAATTAATCTATAATTAATGATGGTTAATTAAATTTTAATTTATGATTAAGATTTATTTAATCAGGTGATTAATGATTAATTTAGTTTTAATTAACACTTAGTTAATTAATAATTAAAGATTAATTAAATAGTAATTAAATATTAATTACTTAATAACTAATGATGATTAATATAAGTTAATCTCTTAATTAAGTAATTAAGAAATGTTAATGAGATCATTAACTTAAAATTTATTTAACAATTAATTAATGTGATAAATTTTGATAATTAATTAGATTAATTAATTAATGGCTTAAGTTTAATTACTTAATGAAAGTAATTAGTAAATTAATTACTTAATGTAATTAATTAAGGTAAATGTGATTTGTTTAGATTAACTAATAAAGTTTAATTGGTTTAAACAATTGTGGATTGTTTGATAATTACTTTATGTAATTTATAAATTTGTAATTACTTAAGGAAGTAATTAATAATTACAGGATGTAATTAAAGATATTTGATATAGAAGTAATTTGGATTTGAATTACTTTGAAATTAATTAAGGGAATTAATTTAGATAATTAATTTAGAATAATTAATTATTGGGTTGAGTAATTAATGTAGTTAATTACTGAATGGTTATTAATCAAGGGTGATTAATATATATGTATGGTTTGATATATAGATTAATTACTTATGTAATTAATTAATTGTAGATAGAAATCATTAATGAATTAATTAATGATGTGATTTGGAATGGATTAATTAAATCAATACTTAATGAATGTTTAATGTAATTAATTATTAATCAATTAAGTAATTAACTTGTGTAATCAACTTATAAGCTAATTACTTATTGTAATTAGAGATAGTTAATCAGTAATGATTAATTGAAAGAATAATGAGATGATTTTTATAAATTGATTTGAAATCAATTTGTGGTTAAGATAAGCAGAATTTTGATGATGAAGTAATTAATTTAATTCATTTTAAATTAATTAGAGTTAAGTAATTAATTTAATTCATTTTAAATTAATTATTGAGGGTGTGATCATTTGATCATTTGCTTATGTTTGATGATTGGTATTGGTTGACTGGTTTGTAATCTCAGTTATGAGATGAGTAGTGTATGTGATATGGATGCATTGGTTGCTCTTGGATGATAATTTGGATTATCTGTTTTGATATGATTATCTGTTGATAATGATAAGGTTGATTATCTATTATGTTGTGAATTATCTATCTGTGTATATTTAGATAATGAATTGAATTGTTTTAAACTTAAAACAACTTGGACATAAAAGACACGCTTTGGATTTCGATGAGACCGGGATCGGGTTTCCATATTTGGACATCCGAAAACCACATCGATTCCAAATAACGTTAGGTCGTTAATCCAAGTGGAGCGAGTGAAGACTCGAGGTGTAAGGGCTATACGTCAGTATAACTCTGTGGGTGATTCCGTAATGAGTTTGACGGAATAGTACTTATAGATTCGAGATGGTGAATCAGAGTGCAAGGGTTATTGTCGTTAACTCTGAGGGTGATTCCAAAATGAGTGTAACAAGATAATGCCTTCGGTTTCGTTCGAACCCGGAACGAACTTGTATGGATTGAATGCTTTCAGAACATCGTCAGGTGGACGATGAACATTCTAAGAGATGTGTCCTATAAAGGTAATCGTAGCCTCAAGCCTCATCAACCGGGAATGGCTAAAACAGGGGAGGTGCAGCAAGGCTTCGTGGGTAGCCCCCACTGGAGAGCAAGATTTTCCCCTGTCTAGAGGTCCCTTTTATTTCGGCTGTGTGGGCAGTTGGAACGTACGCCAACTGCGGGGTTGTCTTGTTCGGAACTATTCAGTAAGGAATGGGTCCGGCTTTGTGTTGCAGGGGATGAAGGGAGTAATCCTCGGTACGTTGATCTAGGCCACGTACTGTGACGGGCGGTACCCCAGTAGCCCTGCCATTGTATGGAATCCAAAATCCAATAAGTGCCAACGGTTTTGATTGTATTACCCACTTTTGTGGCTAGTAGCTGGAATTTAATAGATGTAACAATTTCGGCTATTTCTTATTTACTTGAAAACCCTAGACACTATTATAATATCATCAGATTTCCTATCAAATGTTTTGGTTAGCGTAAGGTAAAAACTTTTCCATGTTTATGTGTGGGAAGTCTTACGTGATACCTTTCTTTTAAAGGATTTTTAAAAGTTAAGCAACTTTAACCTGTTACTCACACCAGACCCATGTCTGACCCGGAGTTATTTCTGTTTTTCTTTAACTCTTGGGTACTCAAATTTTTACGAGTAGCCAAGGGAATCCAGGTTAGGATTCAGGATTGGCTTTGACGATTTGTGGAGGAGCATATGGAGCAGGAGGCTTCTGCGTATAGTTATATAATTCCGCTGTGTTTGGTATCTCTGAGTGTTGTGTTTGATTTGAGTTGTATAACTAGACAGGTGTCTATAACTGTCTAGTATGTGTTGTATATGTCTGTGTACTCTGATATTTGATGTATACTATGTAATATTTTGTTATAAATATAATTTATTCGTTCCGCTGTTGAGATTCTTGTGTTGTTTCTTCCTTCTCTTCTTTCTATTCTCTTTTCTATCCCTTTCTTTCTTAATTCATGATGCGATTTTCCGGGAGTGGAAAGTCGGGTCGTGACATTTCCCCTCACTAATATCCTTTTAAAACATATCTTTTCCAAATCATTACCTGCTACCAAAACTGGTCAAAACTGTAACGCAATACCATGTAAACTTACATGTCAAGTAACAAATGAACTATCTATTCGAACACTACAATTTTTTAGCCAACTACTAACCTTTGGCTGACGCGGTCCAACCATACAATATAAACAAATAATCTAACATCTATTAGATACTCCTCTTCTTGATGGTCTGTCCCAAACTTATCTTCTCCTAGGGTCACCTGATTCTAATGGTTTTGCCGGCTCACCAATAAACGATCTCTATAAAAAATTCCCTTCTATGTGTAACATCATTTTAGTATTACCTATGAGAAAGCCCTACACACTGGATTTTTGGACTAAATTAGCTAGGGGCTAATAGCTAATGTATAGGATGTGACCCTACACCAGTCTCATATGGTATACAAATATTTGAGTCATTTTACCTAGGGTAATCTTTCCTTAAATTTTCCTTGGAAACCTTTTCATCTCAAATTCATTTAAAACCTTTAAATCAAACTTAACCATTAGGAAATATATACTCTATGCTTTGCTCAAAATCACCTTGCCATGTTATACACACAAACACACACACTTAACTCAAATCTTAGTTAATGAAAACATTTAAAACTTTGAACGTATCCCTTTCGAATCCATTGAAAGTACCCCTTTCCAAAACCAAGTAAGCCTTAGAAAAAAGGACAAAACAAACCCTTTCGGGACCATTCATTATCATCCTTTCGAAACCATTGAGAAACATATCCTTCGAAAACTTTAAAAAACTATAGGCGTCCTTCTTTTAAAACTCTTTAAACATTGCCTTTCGAAAACATTAGAAAACCTTTCCTTTTAAACCTTTTAAAATCATTGGGGAACCACCCCTTCGAAATCTTCATTAAAACCATTTGAAAGCATCAAAACATAAGATCTTTCGAAACCATTTAGGTTTAGGTAAAACATGTGGAAAGCCTTTCGAAACCATTTAAAACTATCTCCTTCAAAACCTTTGGATTATACCTTCAATAGAGCAAGGGGGCCATAAACATCTAAGTCAAAAGCATTCCTTTCGAATTTCTAACTGAAGAAGTAGAAACCAACCCTTTCGAATGCATTGGAGAAGTAGCTTGAATTTTCGAACAAAGTATACCTACCGAAACCATTTGCTTCGAAATGTATAAAAGCGGCAGTTAGGGGTTTCAACCCCATTCTAGAGAATTTACTTAAAACAAAGGCCCAACCTCATTCGAAACCATTCCTTAAATCAGTTTGACCCAGTTAGAAACCAACCAAGTCAAAAGCATTCTTTCGAAAGCAAAGCAGGCGTGTTTCCATTTGAAAACAAAGTAACGCTTCGACCCCTTCGGAACCCCAGGTTTCGACTCAATACCTTCTGCATATATCCAATTCACTGTGCACCAGGGCTTTGATGCCATGCGCATTGGTTTCGATGGTGATGATTGCATAACCACTAAGTCAGAACTGAAAGTGGAAAAACATGCCAAAAGTGTGTAAAACTGATTTTAACTTTAAAAGGAAATTTTTTTCAACAAACCTGCCTTGTTTTTCAAAATATAATTGGTTGCTAATTTTCTTTTCAAAAAGTACTATAAAATTTTAGAATTAAATAATTTGAATAATTTACAAAATCCCCCTTCTCCTTTTATAAATATATAAAATATTTAATTCTCATACCTTAAATAATTTTATATATCTATTAAAACACTTAGGAAAATTCTACAAAAATTCCTGAAAATAATTTTTAACATGTTTTCTAACATATATTAATTTAGACCCAAAATGTAAATAATTTAGCCGTAAATTATTTTATAACCAAATAAACATTTTCTTCACTGAAAATTTATAAGAAATCCACATTAATTCAAACATTATGAAAATTGAAACTCGTCTCTAAAATATCATTTGTCATCTAAATCTAAAATGTAAGAATTTGGATGTCACTAAATAGGGTTTTCACCTTGAAACATATCATAAAACCTATATGAATGAGCATAAATTATCAATAAGCATATATACACATTTTATCCTTCAAAATCATGGAATAAGTTTGCAAAATAAATTAGGTTAACCATTAAAACGAAAACACTTAAGAAATATGAGATATAATCATTATTCATCTTAGCTTTGGGATTAAGGAGTTTGAGATTTTAATAGATTTGAAATGATTTATCTTCTTCCTTCAGCATTTCTTCCTCTTGTTCTTGCTAATGGTGGCCAGCCTCAATATTTAATTTTTGCAAATGAATGAAGGTGAGAAGAATTCCTAATGGTTTAGGGTATTAGTATATTCTTTTTCCTACTTTATGCCTTCCTTATTTCATTTTATCTCATCTTTGGTTCATTATTTACATAGCACGGTTTCCCCTTAGTTTAATCACAAATCTTAATCCCCTAATCATCCCATTATTTTATTTTATTTGGCTAATTAAATATCCTAAATAATATTACTAAAAATTAGAATCATTACAGACTCCACTTCTTAAAGAAGTCCTTGAAATTACGATAAGGTACCCAACAAATCAATCAAAAAGGTAAAACATAACATCAAACAAATCAGGATAAGCATCCCTAATCTCGCTCTCAGTCTCCCAAGTACAGTCTCTCTCATCATCGCTCCATTGGACTTTAACTAATTAGGCTTTCTTATTCCTTAGCCTCTTCTCATCTCTCGCGGCTATATGAACTGGCTAGCTATTGTCAAATTTGGCTCTACTACTAAGTCATCTAACATAGTCGGTGTTGTGGTAGACTCTGGATTTCTAACACACTTCCTAAAACGAGAAACATCGAAAACATCATGAACTCCTGCCAAACTGTTCGGTAACTCACTCTATACGTGAGTTTCCCAATCTTCTCTATTATACGAAATGGTCCTACGAATGTCGGTGCCAACTTTCTTGATTTCCAGAATCTAATCACATGCTTCAATGATGATACCTTAACAAATACATGATCTCCAACTAAGAAATCTAAGTCTTTCCATCTTCTATCTACATAACACTTCTGCCTAGACCGAGCTTCCTTCATCTTAGCCCAAATCAAATCAATCTTTTCTGCAGCTTCTCTAACCAAATCTGAACCAAGAACCACCCTATCCTCAGTCTCTAACTAACAAACTGGTGATTTGCATGGCCTTCCTACAAAGCTTCAAACGGTTCCATCCCTACATCGGTCCAATAACTATTTTTATATGAAAATTTCACTAAGTATAGATGGTTCTCCTATGATCCTCCAAAATCTAACACATAGGGTCTTAACGAATCTTCTAAAACTTTGTTAACTCTTTCCGTTTGCCCATCGGTCTGTGGATAGTAAGCGGTACTCATCTTGAGATTGGTTCCTAGAATCTCCAGTAGACTCTTCCAGAACTCTCTAGTGAACAAGGAATCTCTATCACTTACTTTAGTACTAGGAATTTCATGCAGTCTAACTATAATCTTTATAAATATCTTTACCAAAATAGGTTCCATCCTAGTTGACTTAAGTGGAATGAAATGGGAACTCTTGTTTAATTTATCCACAAAAACACATATATTTTCATTTCCTCTATTAGATCTTAGCAACCTATCTACAAAATCCATAGAAATAGTATGTCACTTCCATACTGGAATATCTAATGGCTAAAGCAACCCGCTTGGCTTCCGATGTTTGGCTTTTAACTGTTGGCAGTTCAGATACTGTTTCACCTATAAGCCTACTTCACTCTTCATATCTTCCCAGAAGAAACTCCGCTTCATGTTCTGATACATCTTAGTTCCTTCCAGATGAATAGTGAACTTCGAATGATGGCATTCCTCCAAAAGTTCCTTCCTTATGTCTCCCGCATTTGGAACACATAACCTACCTTTCTTTCTCAACCACCCATTCTGGTCAAGAATAAAATCCTTCAAGCCATCGCTCTCCATTCCTTCCTTTAACTTTCTTATCCATTCAACTAGTATTGGATCCTCCTTCTGTTTAGAAGCAATCTTTTTTATCTTCACCATTCGAACTTCTAAACAAGATAACACAACGATTCCTCCATTATACTCAACTTCATATCTCCACTGCACTCTGCAAGTCGACAATGCTTCCAAATCTTTCCACTCCGCTATCATTGCCAACACTACATTTTGATGCTTTCTGCTAAGCGCATCTAAAACCTTATTACCTTTCCCTGGTGTGTACTCAACTCTAAAATCATAAACGTCTATAAACTACAACCATCTATGTTGTCTTACGTTCAGCTCCTTCTTAGAGAACAAATACTTCAACAACTTATGATCCATATATAACTCAAATTGCTCTCCAAAAAGGTAATGTCTTAACACCTTTAATGTAAAAATCACCGCAGCCAACTTCAAATCATACGTTGGATATCTAACCTCATGCGGTCTAAGCTTTCGAAAAGCATAGGCAATCACTTTACCGATCTGCATTGACACAGCTCCTAACACAAGTCCACATGCATCTGTATATACTACCAAATCATGATTCCCCTTCGGAACAACCAATACAGGTGCATGGGCCAATAAGAGTTTCAAGCTCTGAAATGCTTACTCACACTTATAGGTCTCAACAAACTTCACATTCTTTCGTGCTACCTTAGTCATTGGTGCTGCTGTCCACGAAAATTCCTTAAAGAACCTCATATAATATTCATCCAATCGTAGAAAACTCTTTATCTCGGTCACCATCTCGGGTCTTTTCCAATTATTCACCTCTTTAGTCGGATTTACAAACAACCCTTTTCTGAGACTACATGACCAAGAAACTTCACTACCTTCTTCCAGAAATGACACTTTGAAAACTTCAACTTCAGCTGATTTTGCCTCAGCGTCTCAAGCACAATTCTAAGATGAACTTTATGCTCCCTATCATCCTTAGAGTGTATCAAAATATCATCTATAAAAACAAATACAAACCTATCTAAGTGCTCTCGAAAAATTCATTTCATCAAGTGCACAAAGAATGTCGACGCATTAGTTAGTCCAAACAGCATAAGTAATCATTCGTACGATCCACATCTGGTTCTAAACGCCATCAAAGGTATACTATCCTCTGCTACTCTAGGATGATGGAAGCCTGTTGCTAAATCCAACTGAGAAAATACCTTGGCTCTACTCAACTGATCGAATAGATCTTCAATTCTAGGTAACGGATATTGATTATTTATCATCTTCTCATTTAACTTACGATAATCGATACATAACCTCACTGATCTGTCTGGCTTTTTAGCAAACACTACGGCATCTCCCTTAGGTGAACTACTCGATCAAACAAAAATTTTGCCATCCAAATCCACCAACTACACCTTCAGCTCTCTCATCTCTATAGGTGGCATCCTACTTGGCGGCCTGCTCACTTGTTCTGCTCCAAGCACCAAATCTATCTGAAACTCATTGGCTCATTTCGGTGCCAGTCCTATTGCCAGCTCGAAAACATCTGCGAATTCTCTAACCATGAAAACTCGATTCAACTCGTTTTCTAAAGCCACAACACCCAAAAAGCATTCATCTCGCAACTAGAGTTTCTACAGCATATACAATTTAATCACTACAGTCAGGGTGTCTATGTGATATTTTCCTATACTGGCAAAATACCTTAGCATCATGCTTACTTAACCAATCCATACCCAAATAATTCTGAACACTACAAAGTCAAACACATGCAAACTGCAAACAAAGGTATAACCTAACAAATCAAACTCTAAGTGGTCACACTTCATCCCAAGTGTCGCATACCCTCCTATCGGATTTGCAACCCTTAAGGAAGTAACTAAGTATGTGGGTTCTAGGTTAAGCTTATCTATCAAACAATGATATATAAAAGAATGTGTTGCACCAGTATCAAACAAATGCTAATAGACATACCATGTATCTAAAGCTTACCTCCCAACATGGCCTTCTCTTTCTCCTTTGTCGTTGGCCTCGAGGAAACTGGTTCCAATGTAAAATCCTTTCCCTTTTCGTCCTTAGAAGGGTCATTGCACTGGTTCTTATAATGACCAACCTGATCATGGTTGAAGCACCTGATATTCATCTCCCATCACTTCCTTCACCTTTTCAGTACGACATTCATTAGCAAAATGTCCCTTCATATCGCACTTTTAGCAAATAACCTTGGACTTTCCTTTCTTTGCGGCTCCACCTTTTCGAGCATCCTTCTTATAAAAGAACTTTCTTTTCTGACTCTGCCCCACCTAGACCCCCTTTGCCTTATTCTTTTCTAGAGAAGCAAGCATCTCCTTGTGTGTCAACGCCATCTCTACTACAACATCACAAGGATCCCTAAGATGAGGTAATGTAGCCCTAGCCAACTCAGGCTTCAACTTCCTGATGAACTTCTCATTCCTCTTCATCACGGTATACACAGTGGAATGTCAATATCTAGCCAACTCCTCGAACCTTCTAGAATATTCCAACATAGTCATCTCCCTCTGCTCCGACTCAGCAAACATTTTGAGCAAAGTAGACTACGTCATCACAGACATGAACATCTCCTGGAACCTTCTTCTAAACTCGGCACATGTCATCGTCTCTTCATTCACTCGAGCCGTCATACTCTTCCACTTGAATAAAGCTCCACCCTGAAGCTGTCTCGAAGCAAGTCTCCTCTTATGCTCATCATTGAGGCCTAGTTCAGTAAAGATTCTCTCACAATGCAATAACCAGTTTTTCACCTCAGTAGCATCTTCAGTTCTGATAAATGGCTTCCCTCCAAGCCTAACATAATCACTACTCAAGATAGCATAATTGTTGACCACTGGAGCTTCCTGAATTCCTACTCTAGATATTTTGTCAACCACTCCATCAGCAATTCCAGCTTGCATAATGTTTAGAAAAAATGTTACATAGCTCCTGTAGCCACTTGTGTAACACCAGCACTAACAATCCCAGCTTGTTCCTGACCTTGGTTCCTTCTAGTATTCGATCTAGCATTTCCATTTGTGGTGGTGCTTCTTCCAACGATCACTCTTCCGCTTCTAGCATCCATATCTATATTCAAGCCTCGTGAGATACAGAAGAATAGCCTAAGAGAGATAGAAGAATATCTATATTCTAGTGTTTTATTTAATTTGACTAACTAAATATCCTAAACAATGTTACCAAAAATTAGGGTCACTACACTTTGCTTACTCAAATTACTTATGCCATGTATATGCTTTACACAAAACAATGTTGATGAAAATCTAAATCCATAGGGTTATCTATCCCTTTAAAATAAGTTAAAGCCCTTTTTAACTTAGAAAACATTAGGCTATAAAGCCAAAACCTTCCTTTTGAAACCATTGCTTAAGACCTTAAACAATCCCTTTGGAAATCACTGAAAACGTCCATTGCGAAACACTTGAAATGTACCTTTCATAGGCATTGGGTTCAAGTAAGAATTGGAAACATAACTTCGAAACCCTTTAAAAGTATCCATGTCAAAACCATTTGGTTTAACATTTAGTATAACTATAGGATCAAAGAGAACAAAAGCGAAAGTTTTTCTTTTGAAAGCATTAATCTTAACAAAAGAATTGGAGAATAGGATAGCTTTGAGACCATCCTTTTGAAACCATTGCCTCCAAAACCAACGATAGAAGCAGTTGATGGGAACCGTTTGAAAGCATTGGGAAGGCGGCTTCAAAATTTAAAAGGCGAAAGCTCCCCATTGTTTGAAGGTTATAAGAAAAGCAGTGCCAAAGCAATTTAAAAGGTATGAATGCGGCAGCTATGTTTCGAATGGATTAAAAGCGGCAACTCTTTCAAAAGCTTCTTTTTTTAAACAAAGGTGATTTGATTAATTCGAAAGCTAATGAAATTGGCTTCAACCCCTTCGAAAGCATGCCTTCGACATAGTCCCCTCAGTCTTTGTCCTATACACTACATACCAATTGCTTAGTACCATGTGCATTGGTTTCGAATAGGTGAGAACGGCCTTCTAGGCATTACGACGAAAGCAAGCAATGAAAGTGGCGAGGTTGTAATTCGAAACAAAAGTTTTATGCCTCTCAAAGTAATTCCTTTTCACCTAACTTGCTTGATTTATCAGAATAATATTGGTTGCTAATTCTTTATCAAAATTCTTTTAGGCTGCCGAATTCAGTAGTTAATAATTAAAATCATTTTTACAAATAAGCCCTTCCCCTTAACAAAAAATTTAAAACATTTAAGTCCTCTAACTTAAATAATTTAATAACCATAGTAAAACACTTAGGAAAAATCCCAATAATTCGCTTTAAAGATGCTTTCTAACATATGTAAATTTCAGACTCAAAAACATTACTTAATTGCCTTAAATAATTTAAATCCAAAATTAACTATTTTCTCTCATAGAAAATATATAATAAATCCAAAATCACTTATAAAATTTTGAAACCGAAATCCACTTCTAAAATAATGTTGTTGACCATATATCAAAAACGCAACTCATTTGGATGTCATTTAATAGGTTTTCTAATCTAAACATATAATAAGATCCATATGAAACCATATAAATCATCAACTAAAGCATATAATCATTAAATCACTATAACATGGCATAAACTTGCAAAAGAAAATAGGTTTACTCTTATAACTGAAACTATTCATCAAAAAAGGGATGTAAACCAATTATTCACCGTGGCTTTGTGTTAAGAAGGTTGAGATTTTCCTTTAGACTGGTCCGTTTAAGCTTTCTACTTAAATCCTTGCATTTCTTCTCCTTGAATCCCTTAATGGTGGTTGGCCGAGTTTGCTTTGGGTTTTGTTTTGTTATTTATGAATGGTAAAATGAATAAGGAATGGAAAATAGAAAGGTTTGGCGTATTGGAATAAAGGCTATTCTCATTTTACCCTTACCGTATTCCTCTTTCTTATAAATTTTTAATTCTCTTTTGCTAATACATTCATTAAGGCACGGCTCCTTAATTAACAAATTTCAATTTCTTGACTACCTACATTGTTTTATTTAATTTGTCCATTTAAATATTCTAAATGATGTTTGTCAAAATTAGAGTCATTACAGACTCCCCTCGTTAAAGAATTTCATCCTCGAAATTGCGATAAGATACTCATAACAATCAAATATAAAAGTTAAAACATACCTTCAAAAATGTCAGCATAAGTATCTCTAATCCTCCTCTCAGTTTTCCAAGTACAGTCTCTATCTTCGTCACCCCACTGGACTTTGACTAATCTGACTATCTTATTCCTTAGTCACTTCTCATCTCTCGCAACTATACGAACTGGTTTTCTAACTATAGTCATATTCGGTGCCACTACTAAATCCTCTAACGCAATCGGTGTAATAGTAGTTTCTAGATCTCGAATACACTTTCTTGGATGAGAAATATGGAAGAAATTGTGGACTCCTACCAAACTATTCGTAACTCAAATCTATACGCGAGTTGTCTGATCCATTCTATAATAGGAAATGGTCCAACGAATCTTGGTGCAGTTTTCTTCATTTTCCAAATCTGGTCATTCCTTTCATTGGTGATTCTTTGATAAAAACCCGATCTCCAATAGAGAACTCTATTTCTTTCCGTCTCTTATTAGTATAACTCATCTTCCTAGACTGAGCTTCCTTCATTCTAACCCAAATTAAATCAATCTTCTCTGCAGCTTCTCTAACCAAATCTGGATCAAGTACTAACCTATCCTCAGTCTCTAACCAACATATGGGAGATTTTCATTGTTTTCTATACAAAGCTTCAAACAGTGCCATCCTTATACTAGTCTAATAATTATTGTTATACGAAATCGACTAAGTAGATGGTTTTCCCATGATCCTCCAAAATCAATAACACAAGCTCTCAACGAATCATCTAAGACTTTGGTGACTCTCTCCATTTACCCATCTGTCTGTGGATGGTAAGCGGTACTCATCTTGAGCTTGGTATCTAAAATATCCTGTTGACTCTTTTAGAACTTAAGAGTGAACTAGGAATCTCTACCACTTACTATATTACTAGGAATTCCATACAGTCTAACTATATTCCTCATGAATAGCTTAGCTAAATCAGGTGCTATCATGGTTGACTTAATGGGTATAAAGTGTGCACTCTTAATCAGTCTGTTCGCTATAACCCATACACTCACATTTCCTCTATTTGATCATGGCAACCCATCTATGAAATCCATCAAGATAGAATCCCATTTCTAGACTGGAACATCTAAAGGCTAAAGTAACCCACTCGGATCCTGATGTTTGGCTTTTATGTTGACAGTCCACCCATAAGCCTACATCACTCTTCATATCTTCCCAAAAGAAACTTCTATTCATATCTTGATACATCTTAGTTCCTCGTGTATGAATAGTGAACTTTGAAAGATGGCATTCTCTAAGAACTTCCTTCTTAATGTTTCCCACACTCGAAACACATAGTAATCCTTTCTTCCTTAACCAACCTTTATGGTCAAGACTAAAATCTTTCAAGTCATCGCTCTTTGTTCAATTCCTTAACTTTCTAATTCATCAGCTAATAATGGATCCTCTCCTTTTTTAGAAGCAACCCTTCTGATCATCACCGGTCGAACTTCTACATACAAAAACATACCAGTTTCTTGACTAGAACTACTCTTATATCTCCCATATTCTCCGCATGTAGTCACTGTTTCTAAATCTTTCCACTCAGCTATCATTGCCAATACTACATTCTGATATTTTTATGCAAAGTGCATCTACAACCTTATTCCCTTTTCCCAGTACGTATTCGATACCAAAGTGATAAGCGGAAAAATCTCTTACCACCTTTGTTATCTCATATTCAACTCCTTCTAATAGAATAAATATCTCAGTGACTTATGATCCACATAAAACTTGAATATTTCTCTCAAAAGGTAATATCTCCACACTTTTAAGGCGAAAATTACTGCAGCTAATTCCAAATCATAAGTCGGATATCTAGCTTCATGCGGTCTGAGCTATCGAGAAGCAAAGGCAATCACTTTCCCTCTTTGCATCAACACAGCTCCTAACCCCATCCCAAATGCATCTGTGTACACCATCAAGTCCTGATTCCCCTCATGAACAACTGACATAGTTGCATTAATCAACAAATATTTTAGTTTTTGGAATGCCTCCACACATTTATTGGTCCAAACAAACTTCACATCTTTTTCAAGTAAGCCTAGTCATCGATGCTGCTATCCGCAAAAAATCCTTAATGAATCTCCGATAATAACCAGATAATCCAAGAAAACTCTTTATCTTAGTCATTGTCTCGGGTCTCTTCCAATTATGCACTGCCTCGATCTTAGCCGAATCTACTGAATACCCTTTCTCTGAGACTACATAACCAAGAAGTTTTATTCATTCTTTTAGAAATGACACTTTGAAAAGTTTGCCTTCGACTAATGTTGTCTCAATGCCTCAAGCACTATCCAAAGATGAACTTCATGTTCGCTTTCATCCTTGGAATATACCAATATATCATCTATAAATACTAATACAAATCTGTCCAGATGCTCCCAGAAGTTACTATTCATCAAGCCCATGAAGATTGTTGGGGCATTAGTTAGTCCGAACGACATCAGTAACCATTTGTATAATGCATATCTGGTCCTAAACACTGTCAAAGGAATATTATCCTATGCTACTCTAAGCTGATGGAACCCTATTGCCAAATCCAACTGGAAAAATACTTTGGCTCCACTCAATTGGTCAAAAAAATCATCAATCTTAGGTAACTGATATCGGTTCTTTATCGCCCTCTCATCCAGCTTATGTTAATTGATACCCAACCTTAACCACCCATCTAGCTTCCTTGCAAGCACTAGGGCTTCTCCCCAAGGCAAACTACATAGTCTGATAAAATTCTTGCCTTCAAAATCCATCAAATGCACTTTTATCTCCTTCAACTCGGTAGGTGTCATTTTACTTGCCGATCTACTCACCGGTTCAGCTCCCTGTACTAAATCTACCCGAAACTGGCTCGTTTTCGTGGTAGTCCTATCACAGGGTCAATGACATCTATGAATTCTATAACAAAAAAAACTCGATTCAACTCGTCTTCTACCTCCACACACCCAACAAAGCATTAACCTCAAAACTTTGGTTTTCTTTGGAGTTTGTGATCCAATAACTACAACTAGGATGTCTAAGTGATACTTTTCCATCATGGCAAAATATCCTAGCATTGTACTTACTTAACCAATCCATATCCAAGGTAATTCTGAATCCTACGAAATCAAATGAAAAATTTAAGCAAATACATGACCTAACAATTCAAACCCTAGGTGGTCACATCTCATCCCAAGAATTGCATACCCTCCTATTGGATTCGCAACCCTTAAGGATGTAACTAGGTATGAGGGTTTTAGGTTAAGCTTATCTACCAAACAATGAAATATAAAAGAATGTGATGCACCAATTCAAATGGAACTCTAACTAATACACCATGAATCAAAAGTGTGCCACCCAACATAGCTTTTTTTTCCTCTTGTGTTGTTGGTCTTAAGGCAGTTGGTTCTAGTGCAAACACTTTGCCATTTCCATCCTTGGCTGGTTACTTGCACTGATTCTTATAATGTCCAATCTAATTGCAGTTGAAGCATTTGATATTCTTCTTCCCAATCACCTTATTTCCATCTCGTAAGTGACATTCATTCACGAAATACCCTTTCTTATACACTTATAGCAGAAAACTTCTATCTTCCCTTTCTTGGCATCTCCACCCCTCTGAGCCTCCTTCTTATGGAAAATTTTTCTCTTCTGGGTCTACCCACCTTGAGTTTCTACTTTATTAACATTAAAGAAATCAATCATCTCCTTATTTCTTAAAGCCATATTAACAACTATATCGCACGGATCCCTAATATGTTGTAAAGTTGCTATAGCAAGCTTGGGTCTCAATCCATGGATGAATTTCTCATTCTTTTTTATAACTAGACCCATGGATGAATTTCTCATTCTTTTTTATAACTATATCAACCGTAGCATATCCATATCTAGATAATTCTTCAAATATGGCAGCATATTCTAGCACTGTCATGTCTCCCTGTGCTAATTCAGGAAACTTCCTGAGCAGATTTGAGTTAGCGATCTCCGACAAGAATCTTTACTCAAATCTCTTTCTGAATTCTACCCATGTCATAGCCTCTTTAGCTACTCCTACAATAACACTTCCACCAATACAATTTTACTCCTTGCAACTGTCAGGTTGTTAATCTCCTTTTCTGCTCATCGTTGAGTCCCAACTTAGCAAAAATCCTCTCATAATGAAGCAACCAATTATCTACTTCAATTGCATCCTCTGTGTCGATAAACGTCTTCCCTCCAAGCCTAGCGCAGTCTCTGCTTAGTACTGTATAGTTATTGACTACCAGAGCTTCCTCATTTCCTTCTCCCGCATTTCCTTCGACTAATCCCATAGCAGCTCCAACTTGCATCATGTTGGCAAAGAACCAATACATAGCTCCTATATCAACATGCGATGCTCCAGTGCCTACACTAACAGCTTATGCCCGAACTACATTCCTTCTAGTGTTTGGCGTTTCCATTGGTTGTGGTGCTTCCTCCATTAAGGTTAACTCTTCTATTCCTAGCATCCATGTATTACTTCCTTAAAATCTTCACTCAAGTCTTTGTAAGATACAGAAGAATAACCTATGAGAGATGAGAGAATAGAGATAACGCTTATACTTATATATAGAAAATACAAGCACATTATTATAGTGTTATCCCATACCCCAATCTTTTCTCTAATTTCTTAGGAATATGTTTTCAAAAATAACTTTAGGTTTAAAATTTATTTTATGTTTTCATAAACCTATGCTCTGATACCAAGTTGTAACATCCTCTTTCTCGAGGCCTAAAGCCAAGTGCTATAGATGACGTAGTCATCTATAGTATTTAACTTTCGGTGATGAAATATGGTAATGTTAATGGCATCCATAATATCATAAGCACATGAATATGAAATAAAATCAACATAGATTTTAGGACAACTTTACTGATTACATTTCAAGTCAATATTTCATATTTAATTACATAATCCCAAAACGATTCCTAGGTTTCCATCTAGTGTAATTATTACAAATTATGCTAAGAGTGACATATGAAGATACCTTCTTGGATGATCAGAGAACTAGATAGATAGACATATCAGTCATAAATACATCACCATGGAAATAATACTAATAACTCCTACATAGCTTGTTTTGCCTCCTACACGTCTTTAGAAGCTTATTTGTCCAACCTACTAAACCAGAAAAGTCCTAACTCTCAATCTACTCAAATCAAATTTTTAGCACATGAGAGTTTAAGGAGAAATATAAACTTCGAGTCAGACATAAAGCTTGGTGTGAAAAATTCTATTACATCTTGATTTACTAGTATTAATGAGGCCATACCGCTTAGCAAAACGAGTTTCCCTCACTAATATCCTTTTAAAATCTTATCTTTAGCAAATCAAAATCCCGCAATCAAGCTAATTATAACAATAACGGTAATAACATATATGCATATAAATCAAGTAACCAATATACCATCTAAACAATATAGTTTTATCAGGCCGACAATTAATCATTGGCTGACACAGGCCTACCAGACATGATAAATATTTCAAATTTCTGTCATATACAATACTGAGTGATTTGTCCGTAACCTACTTCTCCTAGGGTCAACTGATCCTAATGGTTTTGCAGGATAACCAATAACCTACCTCTACTTTGTGTATTCTTTTCTACATGTGACATCATTTTAGTCTTACCTGTGATAAAGCCCTACACACTTGAATTTTGGACTTATATTAGCTAAAGTATAGGGCGCGACCCCATACCAGTCCCATCTGGTATTCCAATATCTGAGTCATTTTTTAGAAAATATCTTGGTTGACCACCCTATTCAAATTTCATTTCCTTGAAAACAATCTTTACAGATAATTTATCCTTGAAATCATATCTTTTTAAAACATGGAAGTTATGCCCATTGCTTATTCAAAATACTTATGCCATGATATATGCTTTGCATGAAACAATGTTGATGAAATTCTAAATACGTAGGGTTATCAACCCCATTAAAATAAGTTAAAGCCCCTTTTAACTTAGAAAACATTAGGCTATAAAGCCAAAACCTTCCTTTCGAAACCATTACTTAAGACCTCAAAAAATCCATTTCGAAATCACTGAAAACATCCCTTGTGAAACACTTAAAACGTACCTTTTGAAGGCATTGGGTTCAAGTAAGAATTTTGGGAACATAGCTTCGAAACCCTTTAAAAGTATCCATTTTGAAACCACTAGGTTTAACATTTAGTATAACTGTAGGGTCAAAGAGGAGAAAGCGAAAGCTTTTCTTTCAAAATCATTAATCATAAGAAAATAATTGGAGAAGAGGATAGCTTCAAAACTATCCTTTCAAAACCATTGCCTCTAAAACAATTGATAAAAGCGGTTACAAGGACGCTTTCGAAAAGCATTGGATAGGCAGCTTCAAATTTTAAAAGGCGAAAGCTCCCCTTTCGAATGTATTGTTTGAAGGTTATAAGAAAAGCGACCTCAAACTAATTCCGAAGGTATGAATGCAACATCTAGGTTTGGAATGGATTAAAAGCGTCAACTCTTTCAAAAGATTCTTTTTTTAAACAAAGGCAAGTTGATTGATTCAAAAGCTAATAAAATTGGCTTCAACCCCTTGGAAAGCATGCCTTCGACATAGTCCCCTCGGCCTTTATCCAATACACTGTGTACCAATTTCTTGGTACCATGTGCATTGGTTTCGAATAGCAGCGAACGACCTTCTGGGCATGGTAATGAAAGAAGCAATGGAAGTGACGAAGTTGTAATTCAAAACAAAACTAGTTTTATGCCATCCAAAGTAATTCCTTTTCACCTAACTTGCTTAATTTGTCAAAATACGATTGGATGCCAATTCTTTGTCAAAATTCTTTTCTAAAAACGCTGCCAAATTTAGTAATTAATAATTGAAACTATTTTAACAAATAAACCCTTCCTCTTTACATAACATTTTAGTTCTCTAACTTAAATAATTTAATAATCATAGTAAAACACTTAGGAATGATCCCTAAAAATCACAATAATTCACTTTAAATATGTTTTCTAATATATGTAAATTTCAAATCCAAAAACATTAAATAAATACCTTAAATAATTTAAAACCAAAATTAACCGTTTTCTCTCATAGAAAAAACATAATAAATCCACAATCACTTAGAAAATTATGAAATTTGGAACCCACTTATAAAATAATGCTTTTGACCATATATCAAAAAGACAAGGATGTCATTTAGTAGGTTTCTAATCTAAACATATCATAAAATCCATAAGAAACCATATAAACCATCAACTAAAGCATATATCCATTAAATCAATATAACATGGCGTACACTTGCAAAAGAAAATAGGTTTACTCTTCAAACTGAAACTATTCATCAAAAAAGAGATGTAAACTAATTATTTACCTTGATTTTGTGTTAATAAGGCTGGGATTTGCCTTTAGATTGATGTGCTTAAGCTTTCTACTTAAATCCTAGCTTTTCTTCTCCTTGAATCCCTTTAATGGTGGTCCGCCAAGTTTACTTAGGGTTCTAGTATTGTTCTTTTAAAGTTAGAATGAATAAGGAATGGAGAATGGAAGGGTTTAGGGTGTTGGAATAAAGGCTATTCCCATTTTACCCTTATCACATTCCTCCTTCTTACTTATTTTAATTCTCTTTTGCTAATACATTCATTAAGACACGGCTCCTTCTTAATTAACAAATTTCAATCTCCTAACTATCTGCATTATTATTTTTTTCCAATTAAATATTCTAAATAATGTCAACCAAAATTAAGGTCATTACACCCTAACTCTATCAATCTTCCATTTGCACTTTCTTTCAATTATGGAATCTTATTCCAATTTCATCAATCGGTTTTTTAAAAAATAATTGGGTCAGTCCCTTAACGAATGGATATGCTATATTGTTTTAATTATCTACCATGTCAATTAACTATCTTTGATGCTAATAAACTGCATTTATCAAATGGAACCTTTCAGAGTATGTCTGCTCGACTTTAATGAGTTTTAGGTTCTTTTTACGAACTTGTTGACGCCAAAAATGAGCATCAACAGCCAATAGAATCAAGTAGAGATTAAAGGAAGAATGAAATTAAAACTAAGCAAATATCATTAATGAATACACGGAATTTTATAATGGTTCGGCAATCTCTTCGTACGTCCACTTTATATTTTTATTGATCTTGCACTTAATTATTATCACAAGAATGTTTGGAACATCTAGGATCCATTAGTACAAGAATGAAGGATAAAAATGGAAGAGCCTTTTCAGCAGAAAGAATGGTCCTTTTCCTGTTGTCATGCCTGCTTTATTTATAGGGAAAGACGCGCACGGATCAAAAAGAAATTTCGATAGAAGGTTTGGACAGCCAAGACGAGGCCATCCAAAAATATTCAGGTCCATTGGATTCCACAATATGGATTGGTACCAATCCCTATTAGAGTGTCTAAATGGGCTACGATCCCTATGAGGTTTGCCCCATGATGTTAGCTACTAGCTTCTCAAATTTCGTGTAATTATGACATACGGTTTGTGAGATATCGCATTTTCTATGAAGTAGTGTTGCTTGAATTCTGATTTCTATTGATCCCTCCAAAGGAAGTTATGACGGTCCCTCCAGCTTTCTCCAATTGAAATGAGATCCCTAGGAGGTGTTCCACATATTGTAGTAAGCTTGTAATCTAAGTTTCATGTTGATAGCATGCCACGATCCAGAATTTTGGGATATTTAAAATTAGACTATTTAATTGATTTTAAATATTTAAAAATTAAGTTTTATTTTGAATTTCAAATATCAATATTTATTTGGAAATTTAATTATTAAATTAAATTAATTGGGATCGGGTTTGCTTCATTACAGCATAATAGGGAGTTCTCACTTCGTGTTTGGTGGCGAGCAGGAGTCTCTTACCCCTACATGTCCCTATGAGGGTTGGTTGCGAGTCAAGAGGCTGGCCGTAAAAGCAAATTCAAGGTACCAGTGTATGCCACGGTGGGGTTGGGATGGTTGAAAAGCCTGCCGGTCGCCACTGGCGTGGTCGTTACATATTGGTATCAAAGCCCACAGGTCCCAGGTTAAGCGAGAACCTTGGCTTTAGAGTGAAGTACTCATTAGAAATAGAGTTCGTAGTACTCTAGAATGAGTTTGAGTATATTAATAGATATGAGTGCGTATTTGTTAGTGAATATAAAAACTGTTTTATATTGTGTTGACTTGTTAGTTGAGTGTTTATGGATTCTGGTCGATACAGTCTGAACAACTATATCGATAGGGATTTCTAAACTCTTAAACTAGGCAAAACCGACATAATATTGTTTTAAAAAGGGTAAATGAAATAATTTTACCCAAATTATTTTACATATAAAAGGAATAATTTTCAAAAAATTATTATGGTCGCTTGGTTGCTAGGAAATGATAATATTAAATTATTATCATTTTTGTGTGAAAATTGAAATAAGATATAATGTTATAACCACGAGGATAAGGAAAGAATTCATATAACAGAATGATATTTGTAAATGTGAATTATAAATATGATTTATAATTAAAAAGAGATAAAATTATGGAGTAATATTTGATATAGATTGGAAGGATTTGGAATTTGAAAATTTGAGAAAATTTAATTTCCCTTGGATTTGAAAATGATTTTTCAAGGATTTTGGAGGAATAATAGTGATATTATTCGAAAATATTATTGAATTGGATTTAAAATCTGATGAGATTTGGAATTTAAAAATATATATTTGAAAAGGTTTTTTAAAGAGATAAAAGCACTGAACTTACTTCGGTCCTTGGAAAATAACTTCGGTGATGACTGCAGCATCATTGATGTTCATTTTCGAGTTTTCAAGAGAGTGAGTGTTTGTAAAATGAAGTTTGGTTTTAAAATTCAAGAGATAATTTGATACCAAAGGGTTTTGGATATAATTGGTTTCAAAAATGATTTTGAAATACTTAAGTAATTGTTAAACTCTGGAATCTAATTTAAAATGTTTATGAAATATGAACAAGTTTGGGAACTTATAAAAGTTTGAAATTTTGTTAGAATAGAAAATTTTAACTAAAGATAGTTAAATTAAAATAAGTGTGAAAACGAGACAAGTTAGAAAAGTGAGCCAATTAAAGGAAGTAAATTAAAGAGATTGTGAATAGAATGTAAATAAGTTAGAAGACTTATAATGGTTTAAAAAACTAAATTGAAATGAAGTATAACTAAATTAAGTTAAATAAAAATGATTTTGAGGAAAGATTTTAAGTTGGTTAAATGAAATGACTATGGAAACAAAATTTATTAAATTGTAAATAAATTTGTGGATGACCAAATTTATTCAGTGTAACTAAATGGAAACAAGAATTGAACATTTGAATAATGTTTAAATTTGAATTATGTCAAAATAAATGAGATAGGATAACCAATTAAGTGTGATGATAAGCAAATGAATGGAAATTGAATATTGGGATGATATTTAATTTAAATTATGCAAAATAAAGTGAAGTTATAGAATTAATTTGAAGTGGAACTAAATTAAAGAAATGATTAATAAAATGATTTTTAATGGTGATTGGATATTATTGCTAGTATTATATAGGTATTTAAAAGCAAAAGGAAATTGATGATTTGGATTTGAGAAGATAAAATTGTATGGCCCGACAAAAAGGTATGCATTTAAATTTCTGTACGAAATTTGATGATTTTCTAATTTAGCCACTTGGTTTTTGTTTTCTTTTGAAATTTAGGGGCCCGTAGAAGCATTTTGCAGGCGTACCGAGGTAGCCATGCAAAGGAGAGGCTGGCGAAATTTTTCAAAAATTTAGGGAGTTAGAAAATTTTTGAAGGAAATTTGCTAATTCAAAATTTGGTTTCAAATTATAATTTGAATGGTTCAGTAAGTAATATTGGTTGGAACCTATGAATGATTTGGGAAGTTAGAAAGAGTATTAGTGTGTCGTTGATAAAAAGATTGTTTTAGGAATTTGTTTGAAGACTGTTTGGTTTTGGGAAAATAGTAAAACAGGTTATGGATCATTCTTCTTAACTAGTAATTTCGAGGATGAAATTCTTTTGAGGGAGGAGGAATGTGATGACCCAGAATTTTTAGATATTTGAAATTAGAATATTTAATTGATTTTAAATATCTAAAAGTTAAGTTTTAACTTGAATTTCAAATATTAATATTCATTTGGAAATTTAATTATTAAATTAAATTAATTGGGATCGGGTTTGCTTCATTACAACATGATAGGGGGTTCTCGCTTCGTGTTTGGTGGCGAGCAGGAGACTCTTACCCTTGCATGTCCCTATGAGGGTTGGTTGCGAGTCGAGAGGCTTGCCAGAAAAGCAAATTCAAGGTACCAGTGTATGCCACAGTGGGTTGGGATGGTTGAAAAGCCTATCGGTCGCCACAAGCGCGGCCCGTTACATTCTTGTAGTTCAAATGTTAGTAAATCACTTAATTGTTTATAAAAGGTATGAAATCGTGAAGGAAATAGCTGGATTTGGATCGGATTGCAAAACAAAAGTTAAAGATGAGTTAATCTCACTCATTTGGCTTACCATTTAAATTTATATAGTTAAATTTAAATTATTGGTTGTTTACTTGAATTGATAATTTAATATCAGTTTGGATGTGGTATATTATATATAGTAATATATATATATATATATATATATATATATATATATATATATTGTAGTGATTGATTCCCGCATTATATAGCGAATGAGACCCTATGTGTCCCGCATAATAGCGGATGACCCTATATACCACGATATCCCCCTCGAAGTGGGATTGGTATTTTATATTGTGCTAACTTCTATGGATGTAGGGAAACAGGTTGGAGGGATCCAACGGGATTCCTCAAAACATTGAAATTTATTCTATTAGTCTGTGGTATGAATTATTGGTTATCTGTTGATTATATGGGAAATTGAAAGTAATGAATGTTATGTATTTTGCTAAATATAATTTGGGTAATTGAAGATATCAAAAAATATAAAAGATTTGATTTTGAAAAGAGATATAAAGAGAGAAATTTTAAGTAAAATAAATCAAAAGAATGAATTTGGGAAAAAAATAAAAGTTTGATTTTAAAATCCTGTCGAATAAATTACGAGTATGGGAAAGAAGATTTTTGAATAAATGAGGATAAATGAATTTGAGGACTTAAGTTATATTGTTGAGAATTCAAGAAAATTATTTTAAATTCAAGATCTAAAATATTAGGAAGAAATAAAAGGAGAATTTTGAAATAAAGTATGAAATTGATATTTTCAGTTTTAAATAAGATTTTAAAAAAATAAATAAAGAAGTGCATATGGAATTAATGGGTTTTGAAATAAATTTAGGTTAGTGAAGAAATTTATTTTAAAATGGAGTTAATTTTAGAAATCGATTTGGGAATTTATTCAAGTGTTTGAAACTGTGATTATAGGAGAATGAGACTGTGGAAGTTAAAAACTGGGTTTATAAAGTGAAATAAGATATCAGTGGATGTTTAAAACTATAAAATTCATGGTGGGAATTTATAAAGGAATGGGTGATTTGTTTTAGATATAAATAGTGGTTTTATTTTTAAAGGCGTGGGAAAGAAATTTACGGTTTGAGACGTAAATTAAATTGGGATAAATCGAGAAGGATTTATTAACTGATTAAATGGACTATTTTCGAATGGAAAGTGTGTTTTCTTGAAAAGCTAAGTATGTTTTCAAAGCACATTTTTTAAGTATAAGTAAGAGGTTTTAAAAGAATGTTTTTGAAGAAATTATTATTTAGTGGTTTTAAAATTTTTAAAAGTAAATATTTATTAAGTTAATTATATAAGTAAATTATTTTAAAGGTTTAACTAGTATTATGATTTAAAAGATAATTATTTAATATTTATACCTTATAGAATAACTTTTATTTTAAAATTTGTTTTGCTTAAGTTTTACAAGAGAAATTATTATAAAATTTCAGAACTAGTATTTTAAATAAAGTGTTTTAAGTAGTTTTTATTTTAAGTATTTTAAAGTATATTTTTGGATAACATGATTTAAATTATTTAAAAAAAAACCTACGGTATTAAGACTTGGTACTTTTAGAGGAAATAAAACAATTGGGTGGAAATTTATTCTGCGAGAGAAAAATGATTTGAAAACTATTTTCAAAGGGTTGAAGTGTGGAAAAATATCTTGTGAAGATATGTTGAAATAAATAATTTGGGAAATTATTAAGGCCTGATGGTTGTTTGTGGATGTTATTTAATAGTTAAATAACTGACTGTCAATATCGGCCAATGCGTTGATCGTTTCGAAGAGACCGGGATTGGGATTAATTTTTCGAAAACCACTTCGATCTTATTTAAACGTTTTCGTGATGAAGACAAAAGCTTGGAGTCGAAGATGGAGCAGTGAAGTGCAAGGGCTAATCGCTACTAATCCTGAGGGTGATTCCAAAATGGATGTAGTAGAAGTAGTGCCTTCGGTTCCGTTCGTACCGGGAACGGACTTGTATGGATGAATGCTATCAGAACATCGTCAAGGGGATGATGAGCATTCTAAGTGTATGTGTTTTAAAAAGGTAACGCATAGCCTCGAGCATCATCAACCGGGAATGGCTAAATCAAGGGAGGTGTAGCAAGGCTAAGTGGCTAGCAACCAATTTGGGTGAGGTCATCCCTGTCTAGATGTTCCTTTTTTTAGCTGTGTGGGCATTTGCTGATCCCAACCGCGTGGTGTTCTTGTTCGGACTATCCAGTAAGGGGTAACTCCGGTCTTGTGTTGCAGGGGATCAGGGGGGATCCTCGGTACGCTGATCTAGACCTGCTACTGTGACGGGCGGTACCCTAGCAGCCCTGCCATTGTATGGAATCCAATCTCCATTAAGCGCCTATACGGTTTTGATTGTGCCCAACTATTGCTAAAATGTGAGATGCAAGCATTTCAGCTAGATTCTATTTTACTTCTTATAGACACTATTATAATATAAGATGGATTTGATAAAAAAAATTGGTTATTGTAAGGTAAAAACCCGACATGTTTATTTGTGGTGTGGTCTTACGAGATACCCTTGATTTCAAAGGATTTTGGAACTTTAGTCAACCAATTGAGTGTGTTTTCTCACACCGGTTTTCCAGACTGACTCGAGTTTATTTCACTATAATGCTCGGGTCAGACCGAGTATTATAGAGTGCAGATTCTGGTTGGACTGCTATGGAGCTCAGGGGATGTGCTGGATGGCGAGACGTATCACACGTACTTGATGTGTATTCCGATGTGCACTATAAGCTGTGTGGTCAGTTTTTGTGAGGACAAGTTGTCATGACTGTCCATTGCCGTGCTTTTGTAGTTATTGCGCTCTGATGATGTATATATAAAACAATTACAGTTTCTTTTGTATAAAGATCAAACATTTATCTATTGTATATTGTTCCACTGCATTTGTGAGGTTCTGATGTTATTTTGTTTTTCTCTTCTTCTACCTCCTTCTTTCCCTTACGATCTGATTTTCTAGCATTCGATTGTTCGGCATTTGATACAGTGGACGTATTGATGTCAATTTTCTTGCGTCGAAAAATTGGGTCATGACATAGCATGTGCAGATTTTGAGTTATTGATCGATCATCGCTGCAAAATTGAGTTTTGATCTCGTTTATACCGATCCCTTTCTTAAGTGAAGTAATTTGCCCATAACTTGAGCATACAAACTACAAAAGACTTGAGATTTGAAATATAGCCTCATGGGACCTTTCTTGTTACTTTGTATCGATCTCACCCAGTTTGCGATAAAAATTAAGGATACGTACTGATCCTCAAGGATAAGGGATATGCATCAATCCCTTGTCGGTGGGATATACTAATCTGTACTTAGAATATTTTGGAGAGCCTATATATTGGTCTCCGATGATCAGCGCTTCATATCATTGTCTGCATTTTATTTTTGGACCTTACAGTCATTGCTTTATGTTACAGGTCTTGATGACAGTTGAGTCTAACGTGTCCAATTGGTTCGAATATAGCCGGGCCAAAATGCCGGATGGCATAATTATGTCGTGGCATCATTATCATATAACAATGTCATGGGATTCTCAACATTTGGAATCACCCTTAGCTTAATTATAAATTTTTGAATTTATTTATGCTTCTTATGTTGTAATAGCCTTTTAGTTGAATCAGTTACTACTTATTATTTGGAACAATTCCAACTTAAGGTTCTCAACTTAAGTTTGAACATGAATTTAGGATTGATATACTATACTAGACATCACTAATGAAGTTTGAGTCAACACACTCCTTTATAAGAAATTATTTGTTTCTATAACAATTATCTAGTATTCCATAAATACTTGAGAACACTTAAAATATATTGTATGCTTAATTTGGATTTAATTCTTGTTCTATGTATTAAATGCATAAGCAAAGTGTGATATTGTAGACAATATGTCATGACGATAAATCCCATTGTATAGGCATAAGCAATCCATCCTACATACTCAATATTAAACAATTTAATATTGTGCATATGTATATCGTTTTGGGATATTCCTAACATCCTTTTCAACTTACTATAATAGAAGACGTTTTTAAATCTAATGACGAGTATTAAACAACCAAACTAACACGGTTTTAACTCAAGTGCATCGTCAGCAATTATAATTTTTTTTGTTTGTTTATAGTTTTAGAAATATTTTATACCAACTAATATTCTTTTTTACAAACATATGCTTCCTTTGCATTTTGACTTAAATTCAAATTATTTGGTTTCTCAATCAAAATACTTGCTTAACTTTGATGCTTATTGAGTAATACTTTCGTACCGTTTCTTAAATCGTATCCAATACTCACAAACTCAGTTATTGCCTCCACTAACTTCGAGACATTTGGTTGTTATATGTAATAGTCTATTCCAAATCGTAATTTAGAATTTTTTTGTTTTAACATATATGTACAAAAGCTATAGCACATTGAATGATAAACCTGTTACGCTAATTTCAATAATTGAAGTTTACGATGGATTGTATCCTTTCTGACTACCAATACCAAAATCATATATTGATAACATACTTGGAATCTACTCCAGATTTGTGCATCATGCCACATGGTAGGGTCAATACTCTGAATGGCTTACTTAAGACTGAAAAAGCTCTTTTCTCAACATTAATTAAATTCATAATTTCTATTTGATGTGCAAGATTTATCATTAGAGATTCTAATGTGTTGTGTCTATTTAGGTTTGGTTAATATCATTATATTCCTTGTAATCAATTTTATCTTGATCATATCGAAATCCATTTTACTTCCAATAATATTTTAAGAAATTACTTCGCTATAAAGTTGGTATTTCTTGAAACAACAATTGCTTCTCAGTGTAATCGAATAGGTATTCATAAAAGTTTTATGAATTGCGTTATGTAAAACTGACTTGGTTTAAGTTTATGATAATTATGTTCAAAACATAAAATTTTCATCTAACAACGGTCGTTCCCAAACACTTCTGGGGCGGTTCGTACACGAGCCCTCACATACAATTATTATGTGTATTTATTCAACTCGCACAACCTGTAAACTCCTTAGCCTAGAACATGCGAGGGTTTGACATAAACCCTTATCTTGTATATTTTGAAAACAATTCTTTAGATGAAATTAATTTTAATCTTATGCACTACTCTAAAGTACACGACATTACAGAAAGAAGTTAGCTCAACTTTACTCATCATTAATCATACTTTGTCCAACAAAGTTCGGTTTCTCCTTAATGAAACATCATTATGTATCATAGGAAGGAATGACTCTTCGAGTGAATCTTTATTCAATTTTTTGGGTACGTTTGAACTCTTTCCAATATACTCACTTATTTGATCAAATCAAATCATTTGTACTACTGTAATTTCATTTATTTCTGTTTTCAATTATATGAATTTATCATAAACATATGAGTTTTGTACCATAACACTTGTTTATGTTTGTGATAACTCATTGGTAAATACAATAAAGTATGTGGAATAGTTTTGCTATTAATAAACTTTCGATCATCCACATTTACATCTATTAACCTAAAGAGTTCATTAACTCTTATGACACTCCCACTAAGTGTGTGCTTCTCCCTTAGTTGCCTGGGATATAATTCAATAGCACTGTATGATTCATAATCATATAATCAAAGAATTATTTCTCAAAAGTATGTCTTAGTCTATAATTCCAAAATAATTGCAAATAATTTGAGATAAATATGTGTTTACCAATGCACCACTTTTGTTATGTTGATAAAGAACAGTATAATATTTTTATTTGATAATGAATATTCATAATACTCCTTTTGAAATAAACTATGTCTATTTTTTAGTGAATAATGAAAAACAGTTATTATTCCATAAATAATGTTTGGTATGATTTAGGGAAAAAAATTCATAACTTGTTGCGATCAATAAGTATTATATGGCATTCTTCCACTATTTCTTCCATTACCATAATATCGTATGAAATATGTAGGTTCATTCAACCATTAATGCAGGCTATTTATTCCATCTAATGTAACCATTTTACAGTCGATAGTTTTTAGATCAAATATCCTGAACGTAAAAGAATAAAATTCAAAAGAAAACTATTTTTATATAAAAAATACATTTTGGCTAATGTTAAGCAATAATTATTATTTTACAATTCTCGTTTTGATGTTGAAGCAGAAGTGACCATTCACACTCTTTATCCCATTTGTATCTTAAGTCACATCTACCCTCATACATTTGTTTTCCTTTCTAAATGGTTGGACCATTCAAAAGGAACCCTTACTACAATATCATAACGAACCTTTTCTTAAGTTCCTTACTCTATGCCATTAGAGATTTTCCTAAGCTCCTTGCTCTGTCTCCTATCTATAAGAAAATGAAGACAGAGGCTCCTTTTTAGACTCCAATGTCTTCCCTTGGAAGTATATCATTAGTCTTTCCTATGTTCAAGAAATTTCAAATGATACCTGGGGATGTTTCTAATCTTCTCTTTTCTATCATCAACTACCAGATCATCCACCTATAGTCCCCTATCGAGTGTGATCTTTTCCCTAGGACCTCAAGTTCCTACCATTGAGTCCATCATCATCTACATAACATCCTTCATTCTGACCTCTTTTACCGAGCCCACTTTGTAGCCCGACGTTGAAAGAATTTTTGCATTAAATGAAGAAGGAACAAAAGATCCTTAATTTTCTATGGGCAATGAGGATGTGGTAATTATTGATGCCAAGGGTCCTGAGGCTATGCCCTCCATGGTAGAGAGAAGATCTATTAGCCTATTCATGCTGAAGGGTGTTAAGAAGGAAATGGGATTGGAGAACATTACACCTACCCTCTCAATAGCCTTATATGTCCAACTTTATGTAGGTTCGACCTCTACTCTTCTTGTGGTTGACCTTTCCTTTGATACTCCTAGATCTCACACCAACTCATGGAGTGACTTTAATTGTGATGACGACCCCAAAGATCATCTTGAGCCGCCAAAAAGATGCTGATGGTTCGAAGACAAAGTTCCTTCCTCCAAGATGGACATGAAGCATAAGAAGAAAGTGAAGATGGGGAAGCATGTTTAAGCATAATTCTTTCTATTTTTTGACCATGTACATAGGCTGCTATTGTACGAATATAATCCCCACTTTTGTAACTGGAAGTAATTAAAAGCTGCTTTTCTTTCTTACTTCATTGCATTTTTTCTTTCTTGCCTATATACTTTCTTGCATGTATAATATATGATTATTTGTAATATAATCACTTATATACCATACTTTACTATGTTTTTGATCCGAACAATGCCGTTATTTACTGTAACTCGATACATATAAATAAACTTCTACAATTGCTAAGTATTGTTCTATCATTTACTTATATTTCATCATTAGTTAAACATTTCTTGGTCGACTAAACAAAACCGTATTTCATTGAGCAACCTTGTTTATCCTTTGCCAAATGTATCTTATCCAGTAGTAACCAAAGCTATAATTGCAAAAGACTCAATTATACACCGGCTCATATCTTTGGGAATCAGTGCCTTAGGTGCCCATCTCTAAGCACCCATCCTTGACCATGCCTATCTTGAGGCGTTGGTCAAAGAATAAATGTTTAGGGGAGAATTGTCCGATTGACCCAAGGATGATCATACTCCCACGATTGGATCATGGATTGAAGGATTTTATCGGTACCTATCTCCAAGTACCTAGACATTCAGTTTTTCAAAATGTTGAATACTTGATTTTCCAATTGATCACGCTACGGAAAGGCAAACTTTGGAATGCGGTTCTATTGATTCAAAAAGTAAACTTTAGTTATGAAAAAAAGATGGAAATCATTGCCTTATTACATCAAATTTTGACAAACACGATGCTTTATTTATGAAATTGGAACTAAGTGAAATAGCATCGTTAATGCTTGCTATTCAATACCCATTGAATTGGGATCCTATCAATAGTCGAAAGCTTGAAAGTTCCATCTCCAAGCCTCTATGCAATCATATAAGGATCTTCCCAATTCGGACCAAGTGCTCCATACCAAGAAAGGCCTATTTCAAAATGAGATCACATATCTTAAAGGTATCGTTTTTGGCCCTAGCGTTGAATGGCTTCGCTACTCTTATCTGGTGAGAAGTTACTTTCGGATCAGTCACTTCTCATTTTTCTTCAACCAAGTAGAGGGACTCAACAAAGATATCCTCGTTTATCTTAGTATCAAAGAGCAACATTCTATAAAAAGGGACTTAGAATTCGATATGTACCATGGCCTCATTTCCGTAGGCCAAAACAAATAGGGTATGGCTAATCAAAAACTCGTGGGTTGTTTTATAAGCCCATAATGCAAGTGTTCACCCATCAACACAATTACCATTGTTTCTCTTCAATATTTTCTTGATGATGGATTTGATAATCTTATTCACTGCCTCTACCTATCCATTTTCCAATGGGTGAGCCACTATCGAGAAGCTCTTTCCAATTCAATACAGAGCATAAAATTCTTCATTGCAAAATTGATCACTTTCTTCGAATTAATTATTGTTAGTGGCTTCGCTATAGCTTATTTTGTGAAGTAATCCATAGATACTATACCATATTTGTTTCCACCTCTTGACATTAGCAGCATACCTATAATCTCTGTTCCTCATGCTATAAATGACTACGTGCTAACCATTTTCTTAAGTTTAGTAGATGAGGTTCTTGGTATTTATAACACCCCATATTTTTGGTAAGATTATTTAGGATATTTAATTCATTTAATTAAATTAAATAACATGTTGGTTAGGGGATTGAGATTTGATATTAATTAAGGGTAGCCATGCCTTTTAACCAATGAATCAAAATAAGAGTTGACATGAAATATAGGAGGGGTAAAATAGGAAAGAGGCTATTCTTATACCCTAAACCCTTGGCCATGTAGGCCCTACACATTCATTTTCATTTTATTAAAAATATTAAACAAGAGGCCGACTACCATTAATAAGAGAAAGGGGAAAAGTATAGAGAAAAGCTAGGAGGAAGCTTAAGCATATCAAATCCATTCACATCTCAATCTTTTTAATCTCTAAAGCTAAGGTGAATAATGTTTACATCTCATATTTGTTTTCTTCGGTTTTAATATGAAATTCAAAATATTTTGCATTGATTTTCCATGTTTTTGAATGATGGAATGATTATCTATACATGTTGATGATTTATGTATGTTGACGTTGGTTTTATGATATGTTTTAAGGTGAAAACCTAATTAAATCACATCCAAACACCTTGCAAATTTTTATATAAAGAAGAAATATAATTTTGAAGTTGGGTTTCAATTTTCAAAATTTGTGAATTTTTTGTGGAAGTTATATGAATCTTCTAGAAAATAAAATGTTAATTTGGGTTACAAATTATTTAAGGTTAAATAACAAAAGGTTTGGATCTGAAATTTTTATATGTTGGAAAACATAATAGAAGAGATTTTCTGGATTTTTATAGATTTTTTCTAAGTGTTTTAATGGATATTTAAAATTATTCATGATATGGGATTTAAATGTTTTATATATTTTAAAAGGAGAAGAAGTTTTTTATGAATAATCCAAATAGTTACTTCTGAAAATCAGCACTTTTAGTGGTAAAGAAAAGAGGCAACCAATTAAAATTTGACAGGTAAAGAAGGTTAGGTGAAAAGAATTGTTTGCTACATGCTTTTTACTGTCTTATTGCTTTCGGCACCTACTTCAGCCTTGATTAGTTTTCAACTAAGTCCCTCCGCCTTCAACACCATCAAAACCAATGTACATGATATTAATATATAGGTACGTAGAAAATTGGATGGACGGCGAAAGGAATGAGGGCGAAACCAGGAGTTTTGTAGGGGTTGAGGCATCACTTTGCTTTTAAATCAAAAATGTGCTTGCTTGCTTTCGACTAAAGGGCTTTGACTTAGTTGGCTTTTGACTAGGATAAACGGATTTAAAGGAAATGATTTCGCTTGGGTTGCGCTTTTTTTAAAAAAAAATGCTTGCTTTTGACTAAGTCGAAATCTTTTTGATGTTGCCTTTTTATCTTTCGACCTAGATGGTTTCGAAGGGGTAATTTGTTTTCTAAAACATGCCTATTTCTTTAACGCTTTCGAAGGCATGGTTTCGACACCATCACTTCATACTTAGGAAATGGTTTCGAAACAGATGCTTTCAACTTAAATGTTTTAAAGACCCTTTTTCTTTGATTGAAGTAGATCCCAAATGGTTTTGAAAGAGATGTTTTAAATAGTTTCAAAACAGATGCTTTAACTTTATTGGGTTTCCGATCCTTTTGTTCTACTTAAAGGTAGAATCCAAAGGGTTTCGACCGAATCAGTTTTCAAAGGTTTCGAGGGGGTAAAATTTGGGATGGTTTCAAAATGTTTCTATATGTTTTAAATTAAACCTAAATGCTTTTGAAAGTTCTTGTATTTAAAGCTTTCGAAAGGGTTTTAGTGAATGTTTTGGAAGGGGGAGGTTCCCTAGGATTTCAAAATGATTAAAAGGAAAGGTTTTTCCTATGTTTTTGAAAGGTAATATTTAAAGGGTTTTAAGGTGGATGTCTTATGTTTGAAGTTTTCGAAGGAAAGGGTTTTAATGGTTTCGAAAGGGTCACTTTCAATGGTTTCAAAAGGGTTACCTTCAATCATTTCGAAAAGGTAGTTTGAAGGTTTTGAACGAAGGTTTTGAACAAAGGTTTTGAATGGATTAAATAGGCAATATAGCCTAGGTATTTTCAAGTTAAAAAGGGTTTAACTTGTTTTGGAAGGATAGCTAATCCTCATTAAAATTCATCAACATTGTTTTGAGTAAAATTTATATAACATAGCAAAATAGCTTAGAGTAAAGCTAAGAATATACTTTCCATGTATAAGTATAATTTTAATGGTTAAATCATTTTTGAAAACATGGAAAAAGATGAAGAGTAGTTAACCCTAAGAAAATGCTTCGAATAGACAGTCCATTTTGGTTTGGACAGTTAGTCTAATTTGCAGGCAGTCAGCATAGTTTTCGAACAGATAGTCCATATATTACTAGTGAACAGATAGTTCAATTGTTACCTGATTATAGCTTAATTGACTTAGCTATTATTATCATTATTATATCAGTTCGATTAACCAGTTTGGATGCAGATAAGGATTTGCAAAAATATATGCTATAAGGAGGATAATAGCGAGGGGAAAATCCATTCCGCTAAGCAGCGTGGTCTAATTTAATTTCATTAAACCGAGATGTAACAGTATTATTCACATAAGGCTTTATGACTGACTCGAAGTTTTTGTTTCACCTTAAAATCTCGGGAGCTCAAATTTAATTTGAGTAGGCCGAGGGTTAAAGTTTTCGTGTTTAGAATTTTGGCGAATAAAGCTTCCGGAGACAAATAGGTGGCTAAGGGATAGCTATTTAGGAATTTCAATTTATTTTGTTTTGATTCCGCTGTGTATATTAAGTCAAATATGACTAGATTTATCTGATCAACAAAGGGCATTGGCATATGTTGCTCTGGGCATATTATTGTAAATTATACTTGATCAATGCTTGGGAATCATTTTGGGAATATGTAACTTGGATAAGAATCTATTTTTTAATGTAGTCGGTAAAATGTTGTTTTCGGGAAGTTGTGATTTTATTCATATTCAAGTGCTTCTAATATTATGAATACCACTAATGTTACCGTAATTTATCATAAGAAGTTAATACTATGGATGACTGCATTATCTGTAGTGCTTAGCTTTTGGCCTCTAGATACGGATATTATGACTTAGTATCAGAGCATGGTTTATAAAAAACTTTAAACTAAAAATGGTTTTCGAAACAAATCCTTAGAAATTAAAGTGAGATTGGGGTATTGGATAATGTAATAGTAACGTACTTGTATTTGCTATATATAAGTATATGTTTTTATCCCTAGTCTCCTATCCTTGTTAGGTTATTTCTTTATATCCCATGAGGTTTGAATACAGATATGGATGGTAGAAGAGGAAGAGTTAATGCAAGAGGGGAGGGCGCCAATGGGAATGTTAGACCTAGTACAAGAAGGACACAAGGTCAGGCACAAGCAGAGATGAGGGTGCTGGAGTCCCGCAAGTAGACATGGGAGTTATGCATTAGTTTTTTGTGAATATGATGCAAGCTAGAATTGCCGGCGGAGTTGAAGGAGGAGATGCTATAGGAGTAGGAGTTTCAAAAGTTCCAATAGTTAACCATTATGCTAAGTTGAGTAGAGATTACGCTAAGCTTGGAGGGAAGCCATTTCTAGGACTAAAGGATGCTATAGAGGTGGAAAAGCGGTAGCTATACTGTAAGAGAATATTTGCAGACTTGGAGCTCAATGATGATCAAAAGAGGAGGTTGGCATCTAGGTAGATTTAGGGAGCCGGTTTATTTTAGTGGAACAGTGTGACGACTGGGGTGGATGAGGAAACCTTAACATGGGTAGATTTCAAAGGGAGATTCCAAGAGAGGTTCATGTCTGCGATGGCACAGTCAGCTCTGATCAGAAAGTTTTCTGAGATAGAGCAGGGAGAGATATCTATTTTGGAGTATGACAAGAGGTTTGAGGAATTAGATAGATATGGATGTTTCGATAGATAAAGTAATGAAGAGGAATGAGAAGTTTATTAAGGGGTTGAAGCCTGAGTTAGCAAGTGCTACATTACCTTATATTGGAGATCCTTCTGATTTTGTAGTGGAGATGGCCTTAAGGCATGAGAAAATTCATGATTCTTTACAGAAGAATAGGGCTAAGGAGGTCTAGGTTGGGCTAAGTCAGAAAAGGAAGTTCTTTCCTAAGAAGGGTGCTCAGAAGGGTGGAACGGCTAAGAAAGAAAAGTTTGAGATTTTCTGCTTCAAGTGCGATAAGATGGTGCATTTGCTAATGGATGTCGTGCTGGAAAGACAAAGGAGGTGGCAAGGAAGAAGAAGTCCGGTTCTTCAACTGCGACTAGGTTGGATATTATAAGAACTAGTGTGAGGATCCCGCTAAGGATTGAAAAGGCAAAGTGTATGCATTGGAGCCTATTACTTCAAAGCCAAAAGCTCAGGATAAGGGAAAGGCAGTTTTGGAAGGTATGCTTCGGATTCATGGTATGTCTATTAGCGTTCTATTTGATACGGGTGCATCACATTCTTCTATATCAAGATGTTTGATAGATAAGCTTAACCTAGAACCCACATAATTAGTTACTTCCTTACGGGTTGTGAACCCAATAGGAGGGTATGCAACTCTAGGGTTGAGATGCAACTAGTTAGAGTTCGACCTATAAGGTGAAGCTTTTGTTTGTAGTTTGCATGTGTTGATTTTGTGGGGTTCGGGAATATTCTTGGAATGGATTGGTTAGGTGAGTAAGATGCTAGGATATTTCTCCAGGGTAGTAAAATATCACTTAGATACCCTGATTGTAGCGACCAAATTGTTTATGCCATAGAAGGTTATAGCGGTGAGGTGAATGCTTTGTTGGGTGTTATGGAGTTGGATGATGAGTTGAGTCGAGTTTTCATGGTTAAAGAAATTGTGGATGTTTTTGAGCTTGTAGTTAGATTACCACCAAAACGAGCTATTGAGCTTCAAATATAATTGGTTCCGGGAGCAGAACCTGTGAGTAGGCCACCAAGCAGGATGACCCCTATAGAGATGAGGGAGTTGAAGGTGCAGTTGGTGGATTTAGAGGGCGAGAGTTTTATCAGGCCGAGTAGTTCGCCTTAGGGTGCAGCAGCAGTGTTTTCTAAGAAGTTGAAGGATCTTGAGGCTATGCATCGATTATTATAAGTTGAATGAGAGGACGATAAAGAATAGATACCCATTGTGTAGGATTGATGATTTATTCGACTAGTTGAGTGGAGCCAAGGTATTCTCATAGTTGGATTTAGCGAGAGGTATCCATCAGCTCGGAGTAGCAAAGGGTAGTATACCTTTGACAGCGTTTAGGACCAGTTATGGATCGTACGAATGCTTAGTTATGTCGTTCGGACTGACTAATACGTCGGCATTCTTTGTGGATTTGGTGAACCTGGTTTTTCAAGAGCACTTCATAGGTTCGCATTAGTTTTCATAGATGATATCTTGATATACTCTAAGGATGAGATGGTGCATTAAGTTCATCTTAGGGTGATGCTTGAGACGCTGAGGCAGTATCAATAGAAGGTGAAGTTTTCGAAGTATCATTTCTAGAAGAAGGAAGTTAAGTTTCTGGGTCATGTAGTCTTAGAGAAAGGGTTGTCAGTAGATCCGACTAAGATTGAAGCGGTGAATAGTCGGAAAAGGCCGAGACATTGACAATGGTAAAGAGTTTCCTTAGGTTGGCTCGTTGTTATCAAAGATTCATTAAGGATTTTTCGTAGATAGCGGCAGTGATGACTAAGCTAATGAGAAAGGATGTGACGTTTGTGTGGACCGATAAGTTTGAGGAAGCATTCTAGAGTTTGAAACACTTATTGACCCATGCACCTATGTTGGTTGTTCCAAAAAGGAATCAGGATTTGGTGGTTTATACAGATGTGTGTGCAACAGGATTAGGAGCTATATTGATGCAGAAGGTAAAGTGATTGCCTATGCTTCTAGACAGCTTAAACCGCATGAGGTCAGGTATCCGACGCATGATTTGGAATTGGCTGCAGTGATTTTTGCTTTGAAGGTGTGGAGACGTTACCTTTTGGGAGAGAAGTTTGAGTATATACATATCATAAGTCGGTGAAGTATTTGTTCTTTTAGAAGGAATTGGACATGAGACAACAGAGGTGGATAGAATTTTTGCCGCTTATGATTTTGGAATTGAGTACACACTAGAGAAAGGCAATGAGGTCGTAGATGCACCTAGCAGGAAACATCAGAATGCAGTGTTGGCAATGATTGCCAAGTGGAAAGATTTGAAAACATCAGCAGATTGCAGGGTGCGGTGGAGATCTGAGGCTGGGACTAGCGGAGATACTGAAATATTTTCTTTTTTGGAAGTTCGAGCAGTGATGATCGAAAATATTGCTTCTAAACAGGAAGAAGATCTAGTATTAGCTGAACAAATCAGTTAAGTTAAGGGATGGAACCAAGAGCGATGACTTGAAAGATTTCAGTCTTGACCAGAATGGAAGGTTGAGAAAGAAGGGAAGATTATGTGTTCCGAGTGTGGGAAACATAAGAAAAGAAGTTTTGGAGTAATGCCCCTGTTCAAAGTTCTTTATTCATCCAGGAGGTACTAAGACGTACTAGGAAATGAATTGGAGTTTCTTCTGGGAGTGTATGAAGCAGGATATTGGCTTGTGTGTAAAGCAGTGCTTGAATTGCCAATAGGCACGGGCTGAACAACAGAAGCCAAGTGGGTTACTTCAACTATTAGATATTCTAGTATGTGAGTGGGATTTTATATCTATGGATTTTATTAATGGGCTGACAAGGTCGAGCAGAGGAAATGAAAGTATACAGGTCAAAGTGGACAAACTGGCCAAAAATGTCAATTTCATTCTAGTTAGGTCAACCAGAACGGCACCTATTTTGGCAAAGTTGATAGTGAAGAATGCGGTTTGACTGCATGGAATTCCTAGTAGTATAGTTAGTGATAGAGATTCCTTATTTACTAGCGAATTTTGTAAGAGTCTATAGGAAGTTATGGGAACCAAGCTTAAGTGAGTACCGCTTTCGATCCATAGACAGATGGGCAAACAGAGAGAGTTAACAAGCTCTTGAAGGATTTGTTAAGAGCTAGTGTTCTAGATTTCAGGTGATCAAAGCAAGACCATCTGCATTTAGTCGAGTTCTTATATAACAATAGTTATCAGACTAGTGTTGGGATGGCACCGTTTGAAGCTTTGTATGAAAGGCCAGGTAAATCTCCCGTATGTTGGTTAGAGACCGGGGATAAGTTGGTTCTTGGTCTAGATTTGGCTAGGGAAGCTGCAGAGAAGATTGAGGTCATTCGGGCTAGAATGAAAGAGGCTCAGTCTAGGTAGAAGAGTTATGCTGATAGGAGATGGAAGGATTTAGAGTTCTTAGTTGGAGATCAGGTTTTTGATAAAGTGTCATCGATGAAGAGTGCTATCAGATTTGTGAAATCAGGAAAGTCAGCACCGAGATTCATTGGACCTTTTTCTATTATTGAGTGGATTGGGAAACTTGCATATAGAGTTGAGTTACCAAGCAGTTTGGTAGGAGTCCACGATGTTTTTCATGTTTCTCATCTCAAAAAGTGTGTTAGAGACCCAAAGACTGCTATTACACCGACTGTGCAAGATGACTTAGTGGTAGAACTGGATTTGACTATAGTGAAAAGTCTATGCGTATTGTTGGGAGAGATGAGAAAAGACTCAGAACCAAGACGGTCAGATTAGTCACAGTCCAATGGAGCGGCAATGATAAGGACTATACTTGGGAGTTTAAGAGTAGGATTAAAGATACTTATTCAAACTTATTTAATGGTATGTTTTACCTCTTTAATGATGTGATGTGTACCTTATCATAATTTCAAGGATGAAATTCTTTAAGGAGAGGAGTCTATAACACCCCATATTTTGGGTAACATTATTTTAGATATTTAATTAGTTAAATTTAATTAATTAATGTGTTGATTAAAGGATTTAGATTTGATTTTAATTAAGGGTAGTCATGCCATTTAAGTAATGAATCAAAATAAGAGTTAACATGAAACAGAGGAGGGGTAAAATAACAAACAAGCCATTCGCATACCCTAAACCCTTGGTCGTATATCCCCTACACATTCATTTCCATTTTATCAAAAATTTAAACAAGAGGCCGACCACCATTAACAAGGGAAAGGGGAAAAAGATAAAGAAAAGCTAGGAGGAAGCTTAAGAAAATCAAATCCGTTCACATCTCGCTCTCTTTAATCTCTAAAGCTAAGGTGGACAATGTTTACACATCATATTTGTTTTGTTTTTGGTTTTAAGTTGAAATCCGAAAATTTTTGCATTGATTTGCCATGTTTTTGAATGATGAAATGATTATATGTACATATTGATAATTTGTGTATGTTCATATTCATTTTATGATATGTTTTAAGGTGAAGTCTCGATTAAATTACATCCAAAAACCTTGCTAATTTTTTTATAAACCGGAAATATTATTTTGGAGATGGGATTCAATTTTAAGAATTTTTTGAATTTTTGTGGAGTTTATATGAATTTTCTTGTAAAGAAAATGTTGATTTGGGTTATAAATTATTTACGGTTAAATAACAAAAGGTTTGGGTTTGAAATTTTTATATGTTGGAAAACATAATAAAAGAGATTTTCTGGAATTTCTGTAGAATTTTTCGAAGTGTTTTAATGGATATATAAAAAAATTAAGGTACGAGACGTAAATGTTTTTTATATTTTAAAAGGAGAAGTGTTTTTTTACAAATAATCCCAATAGTTACTTCTGAAATGCAGCACTATTTATTGGTAAAGAAAAGGGGCAACCAACCAAAATTTGACACGTAAAGCAGGTTTGATGAATAGAACTATTTGTTACCTGATTTTTACCGTCTTACTACTTTTAGCACTTGCTTTCACCTTAGTTGGCTTTCGACTAAGTCACTCCGCCTTCAACACCATCAAAACCAATGCGCATGGTATCAATATATTGGTACATTGCGAATTGGATGGAAGGCGAAAGGCATGAGGTCGAAACCATGAGCTCTACAGGGGTTGAGGCATCACTTTGCTTTTAAATTAAAAATGTTCATGCTTGCTTTCGACTAAATGGCTTTCAATTAGTTGACTTTCGACTAGATTTAATGCATTTAAAGGAAATGGCTTGGGTTGCGCTTTTGTTTTAAAAATGCTTGCTTTTCACTAAGTCAAAACCTTTTTGCTGTCGTCTTTTCACCTTTTGAATCAGATGGTTTCGAATGGGTACTTTATTGTCTAAAATATGTCCACTTCTCCAATGTTTTCTAAGGGATGGTTTCGACATCATCACTTCTTTACTTAGGAAATGGTTTTGAAACAAATGCTTTTGAATTAAATTTTTTAAAGGCCCTTTTTTCTGTGGTTGAAGTAAAACCCAAATGGTTTCGCAATGGATGCTTTTGACTTTATTGGGTTTTTGACCCTTTTGCTCTACTTGAAGGCAGAATCCAAAGTGTTTCAACCGAATCAGTTTTCAAAGGTTTCGAAAGGTTTCCACATATTTTAAATTGAACCTAAAGGCTTTCAAACTGTTTAGTATTTTAATGCATTCGAAAGGGTTTTAGCAAACGGTTTTGAAGGTTTGGTTCCCCAAGTCTTCAAAACGGTTAAATTGAAAGGTTTTTCTAATATTTTCGAAAGGCAATATTAAAAGGTTTTAAAGAGGGGTGTCTAATGTTTTGAAGCTTTCGAAGGAAAGGCTTTTAATGATTTGGAAATGGTCACTTTCAATGGTTTTGAAGGGGTTACCTTCAATGGTTTCAAAAGGGTTATTTAAAGGTTTTAAACGAAGGTTTCGCATGTATTAAATAAGCAATATAGCCTATGTATTTTGAAGTTAAAAAGGGTTTAACTTGTTTTGGAAGGATATCTAATCCTCATTAAAATTCATTAACATTATTTTGAGTAAAGTTTATATAACATGGCAAAATAGCTTAGAGTAAAGCTAAGAATATATTTTCCTTATAAAAGTATGATTTAAAAGGTCAAATCATTTTGAAAAGATTTTCAAGGTAAAAGATGACGGGTAGTTAACTCTAAGAAAATGGTTCAAACAGATTGTTCATTTTGGTTTAGACAGTTACTCTAGTTTGTAGGAAGTCAGCCCAATTTTCAAACAGGTGGTCCATTTTTTGTACAAGTGAATAGATAGTTCATTGGTTTCCTATTATAACTTAACGGACTTAGCTATTATTATCATTATTATATCAGTTTGATTAATCAGTTTGGTTGTAGGAAAGGATTTGAAAAAGTATATGTTTTAATAAGGATATTAGTACGGGAAAATCGCGGGTGGTCTCACTTAATATCAATAAACTGTTATGTAACAGTGTTATTCACACCAAGTTTTATAACCGACTCAAAGTTTTTGTTTCCCTTTAAATTATCGGTTGCTCAAAATAGATTTGAGTGGGCTGAGAGTTGAGGTTTTCAGATTTAGAATTTTAGTGAATAAAGCATCCGAAGATGAGCAGGTGGCCGACAGATAGCTATTTAGGAATTTCAGTTTATTTTATGTTGATTCTGCTGTGTATATTAAGTCGTATATGAATATATTTCTCTGATCAACCAAGGGAGCATTGCCATATGTAGCTCTTGACGTATTCTTGTAAATTATGCTTGATCATTGCCTGGGAACGTTTTGGGATAATGTAACATGGTTATGAATCTGTTTTGAAATGTAATTGGTAAAATGTTGTTTTGGAGATCTGTGATTTTGTTCATATTCAATTGTTTTTATATTATGAATACCATTATCATTACCATATTTTATCACTAGAAGTTAATACTATAGAAGACTGCAGCATCTATAACACTTAGCATTTGGCCTCTAGATATGAGATGCTACCACTTGGTATCACAACATGGTTAATGTAAAACTTTAAACAAAAAATGGTTTTTAGAACATAATCCTAAGAAATTAAAGTAAGATTGGGGTATGAGATAATGTTCATAACGTACTTGTATTTGCTATATATAGATATACACTTTATCTCTAGTCTCCTATCCTTGTTAGGTTATTTCTCTATATCTGATGAGGTTTGAATACAAATTGGATGGTAGAAGAGGAAGAGTTAACCTAGGAGTGTAGGGCACCGATGGGAATGCTAGATCTAGTACAAGGAGGACCCAAGGTCAGGCACAAGTAGAGAATGAGGGTGTTGGAGCCCCTTAAGTGAACATGGGAGCTATGAAAAGTATTTTGTGAATATGATGCAAGCTGTAATTGCCGCAAGAGTGGTAGGAGGATATGCTGCAGGAGGAGGAGTTCTGGAAGCTTCAGTAGTTAATAATTATGCTAAGTTGAGTGTAGATTACGCTAAGCTTGGAGGGAAGCCATTTCTACGAACAGAGGATGTTATAGAGGTGGAAAATTGGTGGTTGCATTGTGAGAGAATCTTTGCAGACTTGGGGCTCAATGATGAGCATAAGAGGAGGTTGGAATCCAGGCAGGTTTAGGGAGCGCTTCATTTTGATGGAACTGTATGACGGCTGGTTTAAATGAGGAAACCATGACATGGGCACATTTCAAAGGGAGATTCCAGGAGAGGTTCATATCTGCGATGGAACAGTCAACTCTGATCAGAAAATTTGTTGAGTTAGAGCAAGGAGAGATGTCTATTTTGGAGTATTCGAGGAGGTTTAAGGAATTAGCCAGATATGGGTATGCTTCGGTAGATACAGTAATTAAGAGGAATGAGAAGTTTATTGGGGGCTTAAAGCTTGAGTTAGAAAGGGCTACATTATCTCAAATTAGAGATCCTTTTGATTTTGTAGTGGAGATGACCTTAAGGCATGAGGAGATTCTTGATTCTCTGGAGAAGAATAAGGCTAAGGAGGTCCAGGTTGTGAAGAACCAAAAAAGGAAGTTCTTTCCTAAGAAGGCTGCTTAGAAGGGTGGAGCATCTAAGAAAGGGAAGTCTGAGATTTTTTGTCTCAAGTGCGAGAAGAAGGGGCATTTTTCCAATCAGTGTCGTGCTGGAATGGCAAAGGAGGTTGCAGGGAAGAAGAATGCCAAGTGCTTCAAATGCGACTTGATTGGCCATTATAAGAACTAGTACAAGGAGCCCGCTAAGTATGGAAAGGACAAAGCTTATGCATTGGAGCCTGCTACTTTAAAGCCAATCGCTCAGGAGAAGGGAAATGCAGTTTTGGGAGGTACGCTTCAGATTCATGGTATATCTGCTACCGTTCTATTTGATACGAGTACATTGCATTGTTCTATATCTTGATGTTTGATAGGTAAGCTTAACCTAGAACCCACATATTTAGTTACTTCCTTATTGGTTGTGAATCCAATAGGAGGGTTGGCAACTCTAGGTTTGAGATATGACCAGTTAGAGTTTGACCTATTAGGCCATACTTTTGTTTGTCGTATGCATGTGTTTGATTTTGTGGGGTTTGATATTATTCTTGGAAGGGATTGGTTAGGTGAGTACAATGCTAGGATATTTTGCCAAGATAGGAAAATATCACTTAGACACCCTGATTGTAGCAACCAGATTGTTTATGCCGTAGAAGGTTCTAGGGGTGAAGGGAATGCTTTGTTAGGTGTTATGGAGTTGGATGATAAGCTGAGTCGAGTTTTAGTGGTTAGAGAATTCGTGGATGTTTTTGAGCCTGTAGTTGGATTACCACCGAAACGAGCTATTGAGTTTCAAATAGAATTGGTTGCAGGAGCAAAACCAGTGAGTGGGCCACCAAGCAAGATGACCTCGGCAGAGATGAGGGAGTTGAATGTGCAGTTAGTGGATTTGGAAGGCAAGAATTTTATCATGCCAAGTAGTTCGCCTTGGGGTGCAGCAGTAGTGTTTTCTAAGAAGATGGACGAATCATTAAGGTTATGTTCCAATTATGTAAGTTGAATGAGAGGATGATAAAGAATCGATATCCATTGCCATGGATTGACGATTTATTCGATCGGTTGAGTGGAACCAAGGTTGTCTCATAGTTGGATTTGGCGATATATTTCCATCAGCTCGGAGTAGCAGAAGATAGTATACCTTTGACGGTGTTTAGGACCAGATATGGAATGTACGAATGGTTAGTTATGCCGTTTGGACTGACTAATGCACCGAAATTCTTTGTAGATTTGATAAACCGGCTTTCCAAGAGCACTTGGATAGGTTCGTATTGGTATTCATAGATGATACTTTGATATAATCTAAGGATGAGATGGAGCATAAAGCCCATCTTAGAGTGGTGCTTGAAATGCTGAGGGAGTATGAGCTAAAGGCGAAGTTTTCGAAGTGCCATTTCTAGAAGAAGGAAGTGAAGTTTTTTGATTATGTAGTCTCAGAAAAAGGCTTGTCAGTAGATCCGACTAAGATTGAAGCAGTGAATAGTTGACAGAGGCCCGAGACAGTGACGGCGATAAAGAATTTCCTTGGGTTGGTTGGTTATTATTGGAGATTCATTAAGGATTTTTCATGGATAGCATCACAGATGACCAATCTAACGAGAAAGGATGTGAAGTTTGTGTGGACCGATATGTGTGAGGAAGCATTCTAGAATTTGAAAAACTTATTGACCCATGCACCATTGTTGGTTGTTACGAAAGAGAATCAGGATTTGGTGGTTTATACAGATGTCTGTGGAACAGGATCAGGAACTGTGCTGATGTAGAAAGGTAAAGTGATTGCCTATGCTTCTAGACAGCTTAGACCACATCAGGTCAGGCATCCGACGGATGATTTGGAATTGGCTGCAGTGATTTTTCCTTTAAAGGTGTGGAGACATTACCTTTTAGGAGAGAGATTTGAGTTATACATAGATCATAAGTCTCTGAAGTATTTGTTCTCTCAGAAGGAGTTGAACATGAGACAGTAGAGGTAGTTAAAATTCATTGGCGCTCATGATTTTGGAATTGAGTACACACCAGGGAAAAGCAACAAGGTTGCATAAGCACTTAGCAGAACAGATCTGAATATAGTGTTGGCAATGATTGCTGAGTGGAAACATTTGGAAGCATTAGCAGATTGCAGGGTGCAGTGGAGGTCTGAGGCTAGGACTAGCGGAGATACTGTAATATTATCTTGTTCGAAAGTTTGACCAATGATGATCAAAAGATTGCTTCTAATAGGAAGAAGACCCGGTATTAGCTACACAGATCAGGAAGTTAAGTGATGGAACCAAGAGTGATGATTTGAAAGATTTCAGTCTTGACTAGAATGGGAGGTTGAGAAAGAAGGAAGATTATGTGTTCTAAGTGTGGGAAAAATAAAGAAAGAAGTCTTGGAAGAATGCCACCATTCGAATTTCCCTATTCATCCAAGGGATATTAAGATGTATCAGAATATGAAAAAGAGTTTCTTTTGGGAAGGCATGAAGCTGAATATTGGCTTGTGTGTAAAGCAGTGTTTGAATTGCCAATAGGAAAAGGCCGAACACCAGAAGCCAAGTGGGCCACTTCAGCCATTTGGTATTCCAGCATGGAAGTGGGATTGTATATCTATGGATTTTATTGACAAATTGCCAAGATCGAGCATAGGAAATGAAAGTAATGGGTCATAGTGGACAAACTGACCAAATGTGCCCATTTCATTCCAGTTAGGTCAACCAGAGTGGCACCTGTTTTGGCAAAGTTGTTTATGAAGAATGTGGTTAGACCGCATGGAATTTCAAGTAGTATAGTTAGTGGTAGAGATTCCTTATTCATTGGCAATTTTTGGAGGAGTCTACAGGAAGTTTTGGGAACCAAGCTTAAGATAAGTACTGCTTGCCATCCATGGACAGATGGGCCAACGGAGAGAGTTCAACAAAATCTAGGAGGATTTGTTAAGAGCTTGCGTTCTAGATTTCGAGGGATCATGGCAAGACCACTTGCATTTAGTTGAGTTCTCATACAACAACAGTTATCATTCTAGTATTAGGATAGCACCCGTTTAAAGCTTTGTATGGAAGGCCATGCAAATCTCCCGTATGTTGGTTAGAGACTGGGGATAGGTTGGTTCTTAGTCCATATTTGGTTAGGGAAGCTGCAAAGATTGAGGTCATTCGGGCTTAAATGAAGGAGGGTCGGTCAAGGAAGAAGAGTTATGCTGATACAAGACAGAAAGATTTAGAGATCTTTGTTGGAGATCCGGTTTTCTCCAAAGTGTCACCGGTGAAGGATGTGATTAGGCTTGCGAAATCAGGAAAGTTAGCACCGAGATTTGTTGGGCATTTGCCAATTGTTGAGACGATCGGGAAACTCGCATATAGAGTCAAGTTACTAAGCAGTTTGGCAGGTGACCATGAAGTTTTTCATGTCTCTCATCTCAGAAAGTGTGTTAAAGACATGAAGACTACTATTGCCTCGACTATGTTAAATGACTTAGTGGTAGAACAAAATTTGACTATAGTGTGAAAGCCTATTTGTATTGTTGCGAGAGATGAGAAGAGGATCAGAACCAAGATGGTCGGATTAGTCAATGTCCAATGGAGCGAATATGATAAGGACTGTACTTGGGAGATTGAGAACAGGATTTGAGATACTTATCCTACTTAGTTGATGGTATTTTTTTACCTCTTTGATGGTGTATTGTGTACCTTATCGTAATTTCGAGGACGAAATTCTTGAAGGAGGGGATTCTATAACGCACCATATTTTTGGTAACATATTTTGGATATTTAATTTGGTAAATTAAATAAAATAAAGTGTTGATTAGGGGATTGAGATTTGATTTTAATTAAGGGTAGCCATGCCATTTAACAAACGAACTAAAATAAGAGTTAGCATGAAATAGAGGAGAAGTAAAATAGGAAAGAGGCCATCCATATACCCTAAACCCTTGGTCGTGTATCCCCTACATGTTCATTTTCATTTTATCAAAAAAAATAAACAAGAGGCCGACTGCCATTAATAAGAGAAAGGGGAAAAGGATAGAGAAAATCTAGGAGGAAGCTTTAGCAAAATCAAATCTATTCACATCTCAATCTCTTTGATTTCCAAATCTAAGATGAATAATGTTTACAACTCAAATTTGTTTTTTTTGGGTTTTAAGATGAAATCCGAAATATTTTGTTTTCATTTGCCATGTTTGAATGATAAAATGATTATATATGCATGTTGATGATTTATGTTTGTTCATATTGATTTTATGATATGTATTAAGGTGAAATCTCTATTAATTGACTTCCAAACGCCTTGTAAATTATTACATAAAGCAGAAATTTTATTTTGGAGATGGGATTCAATTTTAAGAATTTTCTAAATTTTTGTGGAATTTAAATGAATTTTCTATTAAAGAAAATGTTAATTTAGGTTATAAATTATTTAATATTAAATAACAAAATGTTTGGTTTTGAAAATTTTTTATGTTTGAAATCATACTAAAAGTGATTTTTAGGAATTTTTGTAGATTTTTCCTAAGTGTTTTAAAGGATATATAAAATAATATAAGGTATGGGACTTAAATGTTGTATATATTTTAAAAGGAGATGGGGTTTTTTACGAATAATCCAAATAGTTACTTCTGAAAATGCAGCACTTAGTGGTAAAGAAAAGAGGCAACCAATCAAAATTTGGCACCTAAGCAAGTTTGGTAAAAAGAACCGTTTGCCACATGCTTTTCACTTTTTTATTACTTTCGGCACCTGATTTCGCCTTGGTTGGCTTTTGACTAAGTCCCTCTTTCTGCAACACCACCGAAACGAATGCGCATGGCATCCATATATTGGTACATAGCGAATTGGATGGAAGGCGAAAGGCATGAGGTCGAAACCAGGGGTTTCGTAGGGGTTGAGGCAATACTTCGCTTTTAAATTAAAAATGCGCCTAACTTGCTTTCGACTAAATGGCTTTCGACTTAGTAGGCTTTTGATTAGGTTAAATGGATTTAAAGGAAACGGTTTCGCTTGGGTTGCGCTTTTGTTTTAAAAATGCTTGCTTTCGACTAACTCAAAACCTTTTTGCTGCAGCCTTTTTATCTTTCAACCCAAATGGTTTTGAATAGGTACTTTTCTTTCTAAAATATGGCCACTTATCCAATGCTTTCGTAGGGATGGTTTCGACACCATCACTTCTTTACTTAGAAAATAGTTTCGAAACAGATGCTTTCGACTTAACTGTTTTAAAGACCCTTTTTCTGTGGTTGATGTAAAACTCAAATAGTTTCGAAAGAGACAGTTTTAAATGGTTTTGAAACAGAAGCTTTCAACTTTATTAGGTTTCTGATCCTTTTGCTCTACTTAAAGGTAGAATTCAACGGGTTTCGGCCAAATCAGTTTTCAAAGGTTTAGAAGGAGTAAAATTTCGAAAGGTTTCGAAAGGTTTCCACATGTTTTAAATTGAACCTGAAGGCTTTCAAAAAGTTTAGTATGTCAATGCTTTCAAAGGGTTTTAGTGGATTGTTCCAAAAGGGTAGTTCCCCAGAGTTTCGAACCGGTTGAAAGGAAAGATTTTTCACATTTTTTCTTAAGGCAATACTTAAAATTATTAAGGAGAGGTGTCAAATGTTTGAAGCTTTTGAAGGAAAGGCTTTTATTGGTTTCGAAAGGGTCACTTTCAATGGTTTCAAAGGGGTTACCTTCAATGGTTTCGAAAGGGTTGTTTAAAGGTTTTAAAAAGGGTTTCAAATGTATTAAGTAGACAACATAGCCTGTATATTTCCAAGTTAAAAAGGGTTTAACTTGTTTTGGAGAAGTAGCTAATCTTCATTAAAATTCATCAACATTATTTTGAATAAAGTATATATAACATGGAAAAATAACTTAAAGTAAAGCTAAGAATATTTTTTTCCTTGTAGAAGTATGATTTAAAAGGTTAAATTATTTTGAAAACGTTTTCAAGGAAAAAGATGAAGGGTAGTTAACCGTAAGAAACTGTTTTGGACGGATAATCCATTTTGGTTTGGACAGTTAGTCCAATTTACAGGCAGCCAGCCCAATTTTTGGACAGATAGTCCATTTATTATTAGTGAACAGATAGTTCATTAGTTACTTGATTATAGCTTAACAGACTTGGCTATTATAATCATTGTTATATCAATTTTATGAACTAGTTTGTTTGTGTTATATCAATTTGATGAACTAGTTTGTTTGTAGGAAAGGATTTTAAAAAATATATGTTTTAAAGAGGATATTAGTAAGGGGAAAACCCATTCCGCTAAGTGGCATGGTCTCACTTAATATCAGTAAACCGAGATGTAACAGTATTGTTCACACCAAGTTTTGATGATTGTCTCAAATTGTTTCCTCTTATACTCTTGGGTGCTCAAAATAGATTTGAGTAGGCTGAGGGTTAAGGTTTTCAAGTTTAGAATTTTGGCGAATAAAGCCTCCAGAGACGAGCAGGTAGCTGACGGGTAGCTATTTATAAGTTTCAGTTTATTTTTTTTTGATTCTGCTGTGTATATTAAATCAGATATGACCATATTTCTCTGATCAACCAAGGGGACATCGTTATATGTCGCTCTTGGCATATTATTGTAAATTATACTTGTTCATTAACCGTGAAACGTTTTGGGATTATGTAACTTGGCTAGAAATATAATCAATAAAATGTTGTTTTCGAAAATCTATAAAAAATTTCATATCCAAGTGCTTCTGATATTATGAATACTATTAGCATTACCGCATTTTGTCATTAAAAGTTAATACTATCGATGACTGCAGCATCTGTAGCGCTTAGCTTTTGACCTCTAGATACAGGATGTTACAACTTGGTATCGGAACATGGTTTATAAAAAAAATAAACTAAAAATGGTTTTTAAAACATAATCCTAAGAAATTAAAGTAAGATTGGGGTATGGGATAACGCTATAGTAGCATACTTGTATTTGCAATAGATAAGTATATGCTTTATCTCTAGTCTTCTATCTTTGTTAGGTTATTTCTTTATACTCATGAGGTTTGAACATAGATATGGATGGTAGAAGAGGAAGAGTTAACCCAGAAGGGGAAGGCACCAATGGGAATGCTAGTCCTAGTACAAGAAGGACCCAAGGTCGGGAACAAGCAAAGAATAAGTGTACTGGAGTCCTGCAAAGGGACATTGGAGCTATGTATCAGTTTTTTTGTGAATATGATGCAAGCTAGAATCTCCGTCGGATTTGTAGTAGGAGATGCTACAGAAGTAGGGGTTCTGAAAGTTTCGTTAGTTAACCGTTGTGCTAAGATGAGCGGAGATTATGCTAAGCATAGAGGGAAGACATATCTAGGAACATAGGATGCTATAGAGGTGGAAAATTGGTTGCTGCACTGTGAGAGAATCTTTGTAGACTTGGGGCTTAATGATAAGAGGAAGAGGAGGTTGGCATCCAGGCAGCTTCAGGGAGCCACTTTGTTTCTATGGAATAGTGTGACGGTTGGTGTGGACGAGGAAACCTGATATGGATAGATTTCAAAGAGAGATTCCAGGAGAGGTTCTTGTCTATGATGGCACAGTCAGCTCTGATCAGAAAGTTTGTTGATTTAAAGCAGGGAGAGATTCTGTTTTGGAGTATGCCTGGAGGTTTAAGGAATTAGCCAGATATGGGTATGCTTCAGTAGATACAGTAATGAAAAAGAATGAGAAGTTTATTAGGGGGTTGAAGTCTGAGTTGGCAAGGGCTACATTACCTCATATTAGAGATCCTTCTGATTTTGTAATGGAGATGGCCTTAAGGCATAAGGAGATTCTTGATTCTCTGGAGAAGAATAAGGCTAAGGAGATACAGGTTGGGCAGAATCAAAAAAGGAAGTTCTTTCCTAAGAACGGTGCTCAGAAGGGTGGAGCGGCTAAGAAAGGGAAGTTTGAGATTGTTTGTATTATGTGCGATAAGAAGGGGAATTTTGCTAATGAGCATCTTGTGGAAAGGCAAAAGAGGTGGCAGGGAAGAAGAATGCTAGGTGCTTTAACTACGTCCAGATTGGCCATTATAAGAACAAGTGCAAGGAGCCCGCTAACTATGGAAAGGGCAAAGTGTATGCATTGGAGCCTGCTACTTCAAAGCCAACAGCTTAGGAGAAGGGAAATGTAGTTTTGGGAGGTACGCTTCATATTCACGGTATGTCTACTAGCGTTCTATTTAATACAGGTGCATTGCGTTCTTTTATATCTAGATGTTTGATGCATAAGCTTAACCTAGAACCCATATATTTAGTTACTTCCTTCCGGGTTGAGAACCAAGTAGGAGGGTATGCAACTCAAGGGTTAAGATGTGACCAGCTAGAGTTTGATCTGTTAGGTCATATTTTTGTTTGCAGTTTGCATGTGTATGATTTTGTGGGGTTCGGGATTATTCTTGGGATGGATTGGTTAGGTGAGTATGATGCTATGATATTTTGCCAAGATAGCAAAATATCAATTAGACACCCTAATTGTAGCGACCAAATTGTTTATATCGTAGACGGTTCTAGCGGTGAGGTGAATGCTTTGTTGGGTGTTATGGAGTTGGATGATGAGATGAGTCGAGCTTTTGTTGTTAGAGAATTCACGGATATTTTTGAGCTTGCAGTTGGATTGCCACCGAAATGAGCTATTGAGTTTCGAATAGAATTTGTTTCGGAGTAGAACAAGTGAGTAGGCCACCAAGTAGGATGACTGTTATAGAGATGAGGGAGTTGAAGGTGCAGTTGGTGGATTTGGAAGGCAAGAGTTTTACCAGGTCGAGTAGTTCGCCTTAGGGTGCAGCAGTAGTGTTTGCTAAGAAGTCGGACGAATTGCTGAGCGAAGCCTAGGTATTCTCGCAGTTGGATTTGGCGACAGGTTTCCATCAAATCAAAGTAAAAGAGGATAGTATACCTTTGACGGCGTTTAGGACCAGATATGGATCGTACGAATTGTTAGTTATGCTGGAATTCTTTTTGGATTTGATGAACCGGGTTTTTCGAGAGCACTTGGATAGGTTCATTTTGGTTTATATAGACGATATGTTGATATACTCTAAGGATTAGAAGTAGCATGAAGTTCTCCTTAGAGTGGTGTTTGAGACGCTGAGGTAGCATCAGCTGAAGGTGAAGTTTTCGAAGTGTCGTTTTTAGAAGAAAGAAGTGAAGTTTTTGAGTCATGTTGTATCAGAGAAAGGGTTGTCAATAAATCCGACTAAGCTTGTAGCGATGAATAGTGGGTAGAGGCCCGAGACAGTTATGGGGATAAAGAGTTTCCTTGGGTTGGTTGGTTATTATCGGAGATTCATTAAGGAGTTTTCATGGATAGCAGCACCGATGACCAATCTAAAAACAAAGGATGTGAAGTTTATGTGGGCTGATAAGTGTGAGAAAGTATTCCAAAGTTTGAAACACTTATTGACCCATGCACCTATGTGAGTTGTTCTGGAAGGAATCAGGATTTTTTGGTTTATACAGATGCCTGTGAAACATGATTAAGAGCTGTGTTGATGAAGAAAGGTAAAGTGATTGTCTATGCTTCTAGACAGCTTAGACCGCATGAGGTCAGGTCTCCGACGCATGATTTTGAATTGGTTGTAGTGATTTTTGCTTTGAAGATGTGGAGACATTACGTTTTGGAAGAGAGGTTTGAGTTATATACAGACCATAAGTCGCTGAAGTATTTGTTCGATCAGAAGGAGTTAAACATGAAACATCAGAGGTGGTTAGAATTTATTGCCACTTATGATTTTGGAATTGAGTACACACCAGGGAAAGGCAACAAGGTTGCAGATGCACTTAGCGGGAAACATCATAATACAATGTTGGCGATGATTCCAGAGTGGAAAGATTTGGAAGCATTAGCAGATGGAAGGGTGCAGTGGAGATCTGAGGCTGGAACTAGCGGAGATACCGTAATGTTATCTTGTTTGAAAGTTCGACCATTGATGATCAAAAAGATTGCTTCTAAAGAGGAAGAAGATCTGGTATTAGCTGAACGGATCAAGAAGTTAAGAGATGTAACCAAGAGCGATGACTTGAAAGATTTCATTCTTGACTAGAATGGGAGGTTGAGAAAGGAAGATTATGTGTTCCGAGTGTAGGAAACATAAGGAAAGAAGTCTTGGAGTAATTCAAACGTTCGAAGTTCTCTATTTATCCAGGAGGTATTAAGATGTATCAGGATATGAAGAGGAGTTTCTGATGAGAAGGTATGAAGCAAGATATTGGCTTGTGTGTAAAGCAGTGCTTGAGTTGTCAACATGCAAAGGCCAAACACCAGAAGCCAAATGGGTTACTTTAGCCATTAGATACTCCAGTATGGAAGTGAGATTCTATATCTATGGATTTTGTTGACAGGTTGCCAAGGTCGAGCAGAGGAAATGATAGTATATGAGTCATAATGGATAGACTGACAAAAGAAGCCCATTTCATTCTGGTTAGGTCAACTAGAATGACACCTGTTTTGGCAAAGTTGTTTATGAAGAATGTGGTTAGATAGCACGAAACTCCTAGTAGTATAGTTAGTGATAGATATTTCTTATTCACTTGCGAGTTCTAGAAGAGTCTACAAGAAGTTTTGGGAACTAAGCCTAAGATAAGTACCACTTACCATCCGTAGACAAATGGGCAGAATAGAGAGAGAGTAAATAAAATTTTGGATAATTTGTTAAGAGCTTGTGTTCTAGATTTCGGGGGATCACGGCAAGACCATCTGCGTTTAGTCGAGTTCTCGTATAAAAACAGTCATCAGACTATTATTGGGATAGCACCTTTTGAAGCTTTGAATGGAAGGCCATGAAAATCTCTCATATGTTGGTTAGAAACCGATGATAGATTGGTTCTTGATCCAGATTTGGTCGGGAAAGCTGTAGAAAAGATTGAGGTTATTCAGGATAGAATGAAGGAGGCTCGGTTTAGGTAGAAGAGTTATGCTGATAGAAGAAAGGAATATTTAGAGTTCTCGATTGGAGATTTGGTTTTTATCAAAGTGTCAACGATAAAGGGTGTGATCAGATTTGGAAAATCAGGAAAGTTAGCACCGAGATTCATTAGGCCTTTTCCTATTGTTGAGAGGATCGAGAAACTTGCATATAGAATCGAGTTATCAAGCAGTTTGGCAGGAGTCCACGATGTTTTTCATGTTTCTCATCTCAAAAGTGTGTTAGAAACCCGGAGATTGCTATTGCACCGACTGTTCAAGATGACTTAGTGGTAGAACCGGATTTGACTATAGTGAGAAATCATATTCATATTGTTGCGAGAGATGGGAAAAGGCTTAAAATCATGACGGTCAGATTACTCATAGTCCAATGGGGCGATGATGACAGGAACTATACTTAGTAGATTGAGAGCAGGATTACAGATACTTATTCAATGGTATATTTTACCTCATTGATGAAGAGTTATGCACCTTAACGTAATTTCGAGAACAAAATTCTTTAAGAAGGAGAGTCTGTGACGCCCCTTATTTTTGGCAACATTATTTAGGATATTTAATTAGTTAAATTAAATAAAATAACTTGTTGATTAGGGGATTGATATTTTATTTAATCAAGGATAGCCATGCCATTTAACCAATGAATCAAAATAAGAGTTAACATGAAATAGAGAAGGGGTAAAATAAGAAAGAGGCCATTCTTATACCAAAAACCCTTGGCTTTGTATTCCTACATGTTCATTTTCATTTTATCAAAAAAATTAAACAAGTGGCCGACCACCATTAACAAGAAAAAGAGGGAAAAGATAGAGAAAATCAAAGAGGAAGCTTAAGCAAATCAAATCCATTCACATCTCAATCTCTTTAACCTCAAATGCTAAGGTGAATAATGTTTACATCTCATATTTGTTTTTTTTCAGCTTTAAAATGAAATCTGAAGTATTTTGCAATGATTTGCAATTGTTTTGAATGATAGAATGATTATATATACATGTTGATGATTTATGTTTATATCGATTTTATGATATGTTTTAACGTGAAATCCTCATTAAATGACATCCAAATGACTTGCGAATTTTTATATAAACCAGAAATATTATTTTGGATATGGGATTCACTTTTAAAAAAAATTCTGAATTTTTGTGGAATTTATATGAATTTTATAGTAAAGAAAATGTTAATTTGGGTTATAAATTATTTATGGTTAAATAACAAAAGGTTTGGGTCTGAAATTTTTTTTGGAAAACATAATAAAAGATATTTTATAGAATTTTGTACATTTTTCTAAGTATTTTAATGGATATATAAAATTTATTTAATGTATGGGACTTAAATGTTTATATATTTTAAAAGGAGAAGGGGATTTTTATAAATAAGCCAAATAGTTACTTCTAAAAAATGTAGCACTTTTTAGTGGTAAAGAAAAGAGGCAACCATTCAAAATTTGACACTATATCAAGTTTGGTGAAAAGAACTGTTTGCTATATGCTTTTTACTATCATATTGCTTTTGGCACCTGCTTTCGCCTTGGTTGGCTTTCGACTTAGTCCCTCCACCTTCAACACCATTGAAAACAATGCGCATGGTATCAATATATTGGTACGCAGCGAATTGGATGGAAGGAAAAAGGCATGAGGTCGAAACTAAGGGTTCCGTAGGGGTTAAGGCATCACTTTGCTTTTAAATTAAAAATGCGCCTTCTTGCTTTCGACTAAATGGCTTTCGACTTAGTTGGTTTTCGATTAGGTTAAATGGATTTAATGCAAATGGTTTCGCTTGGGTTGCGCTTTTGTTTTAAAAATTCATGCTTTCAACTAGGTCGAAACCTTTTTGCTGTTGCCTTTTTACCTTTTGACCCAAATGGTTTGGAAGGGATACTTTGTTTTCTAAAATATGGCCACTTCTCCAATGCTTTTGATGGAATGGTTTCGACACCATCACTTTTTACTTACGAAATGGTTTTGAAACAGATGCTTTTGAATTAAACATTTTAAAGACCCTTTTTCAATGATTGAAGCAAAACTCAAGTGGTTTCAAAAGAGAAAATTCTAAATGGTTCTGAAACAGATGCTTTCGACTTTATTGGGTTTTTGATCATTTTGCTCTACTTGAAGGCAGAATCCAAAGGGTTTTGACCGAAACTCTTTACAAAGTTTTCGAGCGAGTAAAATTTTGAATGGTTTCGAAATGTTTTCACATGTCTTAAATTGAACCTAATTGGCTTTCAAAAGGTATAGTATTTTAATGCTTTTGAAAGGGTTTTAGTGAATGGTTTCAAAGGGGTGGTTCCCTAGTGTTTCAAAAGGGTTGAAAGGAAAGGTTTTTTCAATGTTTTTGAAAGGCAATATTTAAAGGTTTTAAAGAGGGATGTCTATCGTTTTGAAGCTTTCGAAGGGAAGGCTTTTAATGGTTTCGCAAGGGTCACTTTCTATGGTTTCTAAGGAGTTACCTTCAATGGTTTCGAAAGGGTTGTTTAAAGGTTTTTAAAAGGTTTTGATTGTATTAAATAGGCAATATAGTCTATGAATTTTCAAGTTAAAAATCGTTTAACTTGTTTTGAAAGGATAGCTAATTCTCATTAAAATTCATCAACATTATTTGAGTAAAGTATATATAACATGGTAAAATAGCTTCGAGAAAAGCTAAGAATATATTTTCCTTATAAAAGTATGATTTAAAAGGTTAAATCATTTTGAAAAAGTATATGAAGGAAAAAGATGAAGAGTAGTTAACCCTAAGAAAATGGTTTGGACAGATAGTCCATTTTGGTTCAAACAATTAGCCCAGTTTGCAGGCAGTTAGCCCAGTTTTTGGACAGATAGTCCAATCATTACTAGTGAACAAATAGTTCATTAGTTATCTGATTATAGCTTAACAGACTTAGCTATTATTACATTATTATATCTATTTGATTGACCAGTTTGGTTGCAGGAAAGGATTTGCAAAAATATATGTTTTAAGGAGTATATTAGTGAGGAGAAAACCCTTTTCGCTAAGCGGGGCTGTCTCACTTAATATTTGTAAACCAAGATGTAACAATATTATTCATACCAGACTATATGCTTGACTCGAAGTTTTTGTTTCCCCTTAAATTCTTCGGTGCTCAAAATTTATTTGAGTAAGCCGAGGGTTAAGGTTTTCAGGTTTAAAATTTTGGCGAATAAAGCTTCCAGAAACGAGTATGTTGCTAAAGGATGGCTATTTAGGTATTTCAGTTTATTTTTTTTGACTCTATTATGCATATTAAGTCAGATATGGCTATATTTCTCCAAACAACCAAAGGGGCATCGTCATTGTCGCTCTTGGCATATTATTGTAAATTATACTTAACCATTGCCTGGGAAATGTTTTGGGATTATGTAACTTGGATATGAATCTGTTTTGAAATGTAATCAGTAAAATGTTGTTTTCGAAATCTATGATTTTGGTCATATTCAAGTGCTTCTGATATTATGAATACCATTAGTATTGCCATATTTTTCACCAGAAGTTAATACAATAGATGACTGCAGCATCTGTAGCGCTTAGCTTTTGGCCTCTAGATACGGGATGTTACAATATCTTCATAAACCCTAGAGCTCATCCAATCTTATAGAATAGTCGACCATATTTCAGTTGAATGTCGGCCAAAAGTATCAATAGCAAAGGACCTTAGCCAATGTCTTCACCCTATTCTGATCACCATAGCTTGCTTTATGCACATCTGTAAGCATTTTCTTAGCCTCATCTTTGGTTACACATCTCAGTAGGGCCATTAAGAAACCTTTATTATATAACACTGTTTCTTGCATAATGAACAGAGGTACTTTATGCAGGAGTTTCCATCGTTCGTTAATTCCATTCAGGAGATTCCTTTTTAATAATTATTACTTAATTGGAATTATCTATGACTCCTTCTCTTCCTTATCTATGATCCAATCAAAGTCCATCTCGTCTGTTCTTGGGGTCATTAAAGTCTCAACCGGAATGATACCAAAAACCTCTACATCCAAAGAACTCTCTACTCTAGCCAATGAATCAACATCTGCATTCTCTTCTTAGGGGATGTGCATTATCATGTAAAGTTCAATGTCGTCCAGGAGCTCTAACACCTTCTTTAAGTAAGGGGAAAGTCTCATTTCCTTAGTCTAAAATATCTTTTCCAGCTAACGAATCACCAACCGAGAATTGTTGAATATATGCAATGTCTTGACTTCTAGTTCATTTGTTATCTTGATTTTTTCAATTAACATTTCATATTCATCTTCATTGTTTGTCATTGGAAATTCTTGCTTTAGTGCATAATAGATCATCTATCCCTCTGAGGTCACAAGAATAACTCCTACCCTAGAATTACGGTCATGGGAGGCTTTATCTAAGTACAACTTTAACTGCGAAAGCGGAACCCGTTCCTTTTCCTTTTCATTGTAGTGGACGATAAATTTAGCAATGAAATCTACTAATGTCAGTCCAAGAATCGCCTTCCTAAGATGACAAATTATGTCATACTGGCCCAACTCAATGTTCTGCTTTACTTATCTTCCCAAAGTCAAAGGTCTATGTAGCACCTGCCTTAGTGGAAGATTAGTTAGCACCTTAATCGGATAAGCATGGAAGTATGGCTTAACATCCTCGCAACAATCAACAAAATAGTACACCCGTTTCTCTAGCTTCGGATAATTCTTTTTTGATCTAGTAAATCATTTGCTGATACATTATATGGACCGTTGGATTCTGCTATTCTCACACACCAAGGTTGCACTTGGTGCATGAGCAGACACTACTAAGTAAATGAACAAAACTTCTCCTTCCAAAGGCTTTAATAACACTGGTGGCCTCTCCAGATGATCCACTAGATTTTGGGAAGCATTCTGATACTCCTTCATCTAAATAAACTTTCCATTCTTTTTCTTGATGACACTAAAGAATGGTACACACTTATTAGTGGCATCTGAGATGAATTTACTTATTGTTGCGTCCTTTCCGTTCAATTTTTGCATCTCCCTCCTCGTTCAAGTTTGCATCTCCCTTCTTGTCTTTAGGGAAGTAATCTATCTTAGCGCTTTAATTTGTTCCATGTTAACTTCAATACCCTTTGAGTTCACAATGAAACCCAACAACTTGCCTAATAAAACTCTGAAAGAATACTTCAGTGGATTAAGCTTCATTCCATACTTTTGAGGTACAATGAACATCTCTAAGCGACAACCAATGATTTATCGATCATTATGACTTCACAAGCACAACATCCACATAGACCTCCATCATTCATTCGATTTGATCTTTTAACATCTTTTTCACCAATCGTTGGCAAGTGGCTCCAACATTCTTCAGACCGAATGACATAACTCAATAACAATACAACCCTAAATCTATGATGAAGCTCATCTGCTTTTGATCTTCACATGTGTTTCTATTTGATTATAGCTAGAGTATGCATCCGTAAAGGGTGGCCATTATGTTCGATCGTTCCATCTACAAGTTGATCAATCCAAAGCAAGCGGAAGCATTCATTCGTGCATGCTTTATTCAAATTGGAATAATCAATACATGTCTACCATTTCCTATTTTCCTTTTTGACCAAAACAGGATTTGATACCTATTCAAGGTATAGCGCATCACTATTAAATTCATTTTCCATTAACTTATCCACTTCTTCCTTCAATGTAGCGGATCGCTTTGGTTCTATACTACGCCTATTTTGCTTCAGAAGAGGATATCTTGGGTCGATATTTAATGCATGGCATGCAATGTCTGGCCAGATTCCAGACATATGGAAATGCGTCCAAGCAAAAGCATCCATGTTTTCCCAAATAAACCCTACCAAATTCTTCACATCTTTAGGTAGAGATACCAATCTTGAGAACCTTAGCTGGATCCTTATCGTCGATTGGAATGTCGATTGCCAACTAGGTTGGGGCTGCCCTCTCATCCTTTGACTCTTTTAGTGGGTCAATTAATTAAAACCTGTTGTTGGACCTGAGCCAAGGTTTAGGTAGTAGTTGCTATGCATTGGAAGATTTAATGCATAGCAGCTTCTCTGTATCCTTTACTTTCTCACATCGCTTTACCTCTCTGAGCTAAACAACATAGTTCTCTTGACCTATGCACTAGTTATCTTTCATCACCGCTATTTCATTCAAGGTTGGACATTTCGTCATCAAATGCCATGGAGCAATTGTGATTCAAGAACTAGAAAAGGCTGTTTAGATTAGGAAAACATTTTGAGTTGATAAACAATCCACCACCACAAACGTTTACACCTGAAAATCTTATAGTCGCCTTGTCCCAACTTAACTAGAAAATTTATGCACCCCACCAGCTCCTGGGCCTCTCTGGTAAATCCTTGGATGTGAGATTCACAAGACTTCACATTCCTGTCAAAAGGCTGTATCTTGTCAAAGGTTTGTTTGAACAAGACGTTCACTAAGATCCTATAATCAATAAGGACACAGTGCACTATAGACACCCCTTATCACGGTCATTATCACCATCAGGTTAAGCATTGTTGCTTGAACCCATCAAAATCTCTATTTCTAAATATAATATCATTAGTCATTATCCTATATTGATTTGCTGGAGTCCTATACTCTATGGAAAAACATGTTTCCTGAGGTACTGCTTTAATGTATTACCATATCATTTTCATTCTTGTTTTTCTCCACTGGATGTGAGCCCTCAAATTTAGAATTAATCATAATCCCTCTAACAAGTTGTCTTGGTGACTCTCTATTGGATCCATCCTGATTGCCTTGGGTATATTGCCTTTAGGACTATTTATTGTTTTTCTTTCCTGCCTACGGGTTCATTACGTACCGTTGTAGCTTCTTTTTATGAATTAAATCCTACATGACATCTCTTAGATGTCTACACTTGTTCGTATCATGCCCATGGGTGTCATGGAAGCGAATATTTGCCCGAACGTCTTTCATCCTCAATTGGATCCATCATAGGCGGTTTTATAGCATTCAATACCTTACACAACAAGGTAAATATTTTCAGTTGAATCATTCAACATAGTATAATCTCTCGGTCTGGTGTATCTCATGCACTTCTCGGTGTCTTGCTTCTTTCCACTAGTTCGTCTGCCCTTTCTTTCAGAATTAATATTATTTCCAACATTTAGTACAACATTACTTAGCCCCTCTTTAACGTCAACGGCCAAATAGATAACAAAATCAACATCTTCCAAGCACAAAAATTACGATGTCTTTCGATAAATTCTTCCATTGTAGATGTATGCTTTCTCTTGAGCCACCTATTAAGATCCTTCCTTGGGTGAACTTCATTAATTAATGTCATCAATACATTCTCCTCCATGGGTTTCTCATTAGTAATTATAGGATGAACCTTTGTAAAAGTTCTCCAATATCTCTCTGGAACCTTTGTGAACATTCGAAAATGACATCACATCCTTCAGTCGCATAGTATAGACATGGAATTACTTCATAAATTTCTTCGCCAGTAAGTCAAATGAGGATATGGACTTCAGTACAAGCTGAGTGAACCAAACTATCAATCCTACATCCAGGAATTGGAAATCATCTATAACCAAAAACATCTAATGCACGAGTGTTGTCTATATGACACTCATACTTCAATAGATGTTATCTCGGGTTAGTTGTCCCATCATACATTGATATGATTGGAATTATGAACTTTTTTGAATATTTTTCTTTAAGGATGTTTTCGATGAATGGAGTTCGACTCGGTGATGAGCCATACTCATTAATGTTATGTGTTGATTTTCATTCAATAACCACTTAGCCATATCAGCGATATACTCTTTGCTGCTTTGGGCGACTTGTGGTGATCGTCAGAAACAACCCCAAGTGTTTGAATTTACAAACACTATTGGTTCATTGCAAGGCATCTAGACCACCCTATCTCCAATAAAGTCATTCATCCTAACTCTTCCTAATGTCTGATTGAAGCCAGCTCCATGGCACTAATCTGAGCACTGTTAGCCTAAGCACCGGTAGCTTGTCCATCGCCACCAGCTTCAACTTCATCCTTTGGAACCTTACCTTCAAAATCACTCAAAGAAACTTTGTTAGACCGATCAAAACCTAGTTGTTTGGATTGGTCTCGTGTTTAAGTACTAGCAGCTTCCCTCCTCGATGCCTCCACGTCCTTCCTCCTCGTCTTTTGTCTACCATCTCTTCGATTTTGATTTGATGATGATGAACCTTCTCCCTTTTAGTCTGAAGATGACGAATTCTTGTGGTTCTTACTATGCCTTTGAGGAAGTTGAGACATCATAGAAAAAAATCTTTTCCATCGTATCTAAGATGACATTCCGACTATCCACCATTCACTAGTTTACTTAAGCCATCGTACAGTCTGACTCCTCCCACATTGCCACTCTGCTGCACTTAAAATTTATGGAAGAGTTGGTTGATTTTGTTCCTCTCCCTTATGAGAACTTCTACTTCAATGATGGCTGTAAACAAAGTAGGCTTTCCTTTCTCTTTTCTTGGAGCCATTCCTTCTTTGATCTAATGATATATTCCTTCTAATCCAAGTAACCATGGATCATCAACAAAGAAAAATTATAGATCTAGCCTTTTGGTCTCTTCTAAGTCAAAGCGAAAGCAAAAATCTTAGCCTAATTCAATTATCAATGAAAGCACCAAATGTACGCTCCAAATGGGTACAAAACCATCAAAAAACTAATAAAATTATAAATATTAGAATTAAAAGGGAACACTGAATTCTAGAGTGGCTCAGCCAAATGCAATAGCATACGTCCACTAATAGCCTTTTCTGATTAATTTTGTAGTTCAAATAGATTACAACGATCTTAAGATTCATATGGTTAGGGTATGAAATTAGTGGAGGAGAGCAAAAATTAGTTAACCAAGAGAAGATCTCCATCTAATTGCATCAGGTTTCATATTTATAAATGAAACTGATCGCCAAATTCAAAGAGAACGATTTTAACATATTCACAACTTCGAATCCAAAGATTCGGCAAGAAAAATCATCAAAAAATGAAATTCATACATAAAAATGGTTCAATGCCAATCATTATGGATCATTGCTGATCATTTTGCTTGTTTTCTCCTTTCGCTCTTTCTCAACTTGGACTTCATCTACAACAATGCAAAGATGGCTCACTTCAGGAACCTACAAGGTTCAGTACTGATCCTTATGGATCGATACCAACCTATTCTTCATTTTTAACTACTCTTTTTTCCTTTAATCCATTATGTATAGCTTGGAAGAAAACTAACCATATCATCTCTTCATAAGGGTCAACATTGATCTTTTTGGGCTCTTCCGTACTTAGTCATTTTTAATACTCTTGATCTCCGATATCTCTTGTTCTTCTCTATCTACTCCATGACCACCTCGATAGTCTAGCTTCATTGAGATATCACTTGGCTAAAATGCGAGAAAATAATGGGTTAGATATTTGGACATTAATCTACGTTTTTTGAACGATAAAGACCTTAATGATATTTCCAACCTCCTAGGCATCCCCATCGAATTTGATCTCTCAATAGCTACTCGCAAAAGTATTATCTTTTCTCGTTGCCTCATTAAAATGAAATTTGATTTTAATTTTAAATGATTAAATTCGCCAACACCCAAAAGTTTATAAGGCATATTCAAAGAAGTTTGAAATGTACCGCTTGCTTTTATGATAATTCACAAGTCTGTTTAAATCATAGTCCATAGTTTAAAAGAAGTATAGGCAAGTCCATTGATCAAATATACAAGTCCATTAGTCAAATATTCAAATAGGCTCAAGTCAAGTCCTTTTATGCAATCACGAATGGGTGCAAATATGCAAATATGCAAATATTCAATTATTCAAGTCCTTATATGCAAATGTCCAATGTCCTTCTTCTTCATTGGTCACATCCATTACAATAGTTCTCAAGCTCTTAAGAGGGCTTAGAAAAGTTTTAATCTACAAATTAAGAGAAGGAAAGAAGTTAAGGGGCCCATTTCCATGGGGAGGTACATTTATATACATAACGGTTGAAAGGAGGTTGGCTCGTGCAGATCAACAATGTGGAACTTTTAGCACCATGGAACATGTGAAGGAATGTGAAGGCCTTTGAAGCTTTGCGAAGGAAAATGCATCCTCTTGAATTAACTCTTGTAAATGATCTTATTCTTCCTTTGCATAATCTTCGCCATCTTCCATAATGGAAATTTCGTAAAATCGATAATCATGAAATATGGCCTCCATTGATAGATTTTGGTATGTGGCCTTCTTGTTATCATGTTGATAAAGTGCAACATCGACGTCTTAAAAGTGCAATATCATTGCAATACGGCTTTAAATGAATGCAGCTTCGATAATTATGCTATATTTACAAGACACGACATTGATCAATGGCTTCGTCAATGGCTTCGACGACTTCGATACTATAACGTACTTAGCTTGATTGATAATGTCAATAATAAAACTTCAAGGTCATCTTGGTAGTGATGATCTTTGACATTGACAATCTCATGCATTAAAGCTTTCTTAATTGATTATTGAGGATATCTTGTTGGAAGTAGTACGAAGTTTTGATGAAGAGCAGTCTTCATTGGTGAATGGCAGTGTTAATTGAGAGCTTCATTGACAATCTTCCCACCTTCATGAATGTCGACGATGTTTATCGTCGACGTCACAAGGGTAGACTATGATGATAATCCCAAAGCGAGGGGCAACGATGATGTTGATTGTCTTCGACACTGCTCCTAAGTGATATTGTCCTTAGTTATGAACTTCGATCTCAACTATGGACTTTAACAACGATGGTTTATGTCACCAAGATGCAAGTGCCAGTAGATGATTTACGACATGCCTCTTCGGCTTTGAACACTTACGGGAAGAGATGACTCATGGTAACATGAATATTTCCAGGTTCCGCCAAACACTATCAAGTTCATTGATGATCAACATCGACTTCGATGAAAGGTTGGTGTAACGACCCTAGTTTTGTTTAATATTAGTTAGGACCATTAAGTAGCTAAATTAAATGAAATAATTAAATGGTTAAAGGAACTGAGATTTGAATAATAGAAGGGTAGATATGCCTAGTTAAATAGTAAACTAAAGGGAATTAAAATGAAATAGGAGAGTTAAAGAAATACGAGAAAAATAGGAATAAGTTATATTCATATACCCTAACCCTTCATGCCACTTACATTTTGCACGTTCATAAACAAAACTAAATCTAAGAAGAGGCCGGCCACCATTTGGAGAAAGCAAGAGAAAGATAAGCTAAAATTAAGAGGAAGGAAGCTTAATCATTCTAATTCACGAACCAAATCTCAAACTCCATAATCACAAACTAAAGGTTAATACTAGGTTACATCTTATTTTATTGTTTTCGGTTTTAGTTAAGATCTGAATTTATTTTTCAAATGATTTGCCATGTTTTGATTGTTAAATGGATACACACACACACACACACACACACACACATATATATATATATATGCTTGCTAATGATTATTGATATTTCATATAAATTTTTTGATATGGTTTTACTTGAAAAACCTATTAATGACATTCAAATGCCTTGCGATTTTAAAATAAGGTTTGAAATATTATTTTAGAGATGGATTTCAAGTTTTGTATTTTTTTGAATTAATGTGGATTTATTATGAATTTCCTAGTGAAGGAATTGGTTAAATTCGGTTTAGAATTAATTACGGCTATATATAGGTTTTGGGTCATAAATTTATATATGTTGGAAAACATATTAAAAGTGATTTATGAGAATTTTTGTAGAATTTTCCTAAGTGTTTTAATAAGTATATAAACTTATTTAAGGTATGAGACATAAATGTTTTATATATTTATAAAAGGAGAAGGGTCAATTTGTAAATATTTTAAATCGATAATCTCTGAAATTCGGCAACACTTTTAGAAAAGATTTTCGAAAATAAATTGGTAGCCAATTATATAATGACAAATAAGCAGGTTAGTTGTATATGAATTGCTTTATAAAGTTAAAAATCAATTTTACAAGGCTTTTTTGTTTCGCCACTTTCGGCGGCACCTTTCGACTTCATATTGTCGCCTCCACCTTAGTCGAAACCAATACATATGGTATCAAAGCCTTGGTACATTGTGGATTGGAGATAGGCAAAAGGTATAGAGTCAAAATATGGCTTTCAAAGGAGTCGAAACTTTGTTTTTTTTAAAAGGAAATGTCGCTTCCTTTGCTTTCGAAAAGAATGCTTTCGAATGAGATAACTTTTGTATTGAGCAAGTGTTTTAAAAGGAAAGAGCTTTCAAAAGAGCCTGCCGCCAATATTTTAAGAAAATGCTTTTGAAAGGGTTGAAACCCCTGGTGCCAAATACTACCTTTCGAAGAAATGCCTTCGAAAGTGTCCTTTCCCTTTAAACCCTAAGATGTTTCTCCAATGCTTTCGAAGGGATTGGTTTTGACATCATCCACTTCTTTTACTTAGAAAATTACTTTCAACTTAGTTCTTCAAGACCCTTTTAGGATTTTAAAAGAATCCAATGGTTTCGAAAGGAATGTTTCTAAATATTTTGAAACTATGTTCCATGTATTTTTACTTGAATGCAATGCTTTCGAAAGGTTTTATTTATGTAAAGGACATAATGCTTACGAAAGTTATATAATAAAGTTTCAAAGGGGTGGTTCCCCATTGTTTTTGAAAGGTTTACCTTAGTGTTTAATAGAGGATTTCCAATGTTTCCGAAAGGCATGTTTAATTTTTTTTGAAAAGGGGGATGTCTAAGATTTTATAAAGCTTTCGAAAGGATACTTTCAATGTTTTCGAAAGATCTATTGTAAATGGTTTTGAAAGGAAGGTTTTGGCCTTTCGGCCAAAGGTTATAAGTAAAGTAGTTTACTTATATCAAAAGAAGTACTTTCAATGGTTTTGAAGGGGTACTTTCAGAGGTTTTGAAATAGATTGTTTAAAGGTTTTAAACAAAGTCTTCGGATGTTTTCATCGACAATGTTTTGTGTAAAGTACATATATAACATGGAAATGTGATTTGAGTAAATCATAGAGTATATTTTCCTTGTTTAAGTATGATTTATAGGGATAAAACAATTTGAATGAAATGTTTTCAAGGAAAATTTGATGGGGTAGTTGACCCTAAGTAAATGACTCGGATATTAGAATACCATATGGGACTAGAATGGGGTTGCATCCTATACTTTAACTAATAGCCCTAGCTAATATAAGTCCAAAATCCCAATGTGTAGGGCTTTGTCGCAGGTAAGACTAAAATGATGTTACACATAAAAGATAATATATAGAGTAAAGATAGGTTACTGGTGAGCCCGTAATGCCATTAGGATTAGTTGACCCTGAGAGAAGTAAGTTAGGGATAGACCATCCAGGAGTGTGTCTAATAGAATATTTATTTATTTTGTCTGGTAGGCTGATTCAGCCAAAGGTTATTAGTTAACCAAACAAAGCTATAATGTTAGGATAGGTAGTGCATTGATTACCTGATTTGTATGTATATATGATAGTGCTATTATTGCTTTAACCAGTTTGGCTGCAGGATTTTGATTTGCAAAAGATATGTTTTAAAAAGGGATGTTAGTGAGGGGAACCCGTTCCGCTAAGCGGCATGGTCTCACTTAATATTAGTAAACCGAGATGTATAGTATTATTCACACCAGGCTTTATGTCTAACTCGAAGTTTATGCTTTCCCATTAAACTCTCGGGTGCTTAAAATTATTTTGAGTAGATTGAGAATTAAGGTTTAGTAGGTTGGACGAATGAAGCTTTTGAAGTCGTGCGGGAGGCAAAGCTAGCTATATAGGAGTTATTTAGTTTATTTTCGGTATGATGTACTAAGACTTATGTGTCTATTTAGTACTCTGATCATCCAGGGGAATCTTTATATGTCACTCTTGGCGTATTTCGTAATAATTATATTCGATTGAAACCTGGAATTCATTTTGGGATTATGTATCTGAATATGAAATATTAATTTGGAATGTAATCAAAAATGCTATTTTAATCTGTGTCTATTTTATTTCATATTTGTGTGCTTCTTATATTATGGATACCACTAACATTACCATAATTTATCGCCGAAAAGTTAATACTATGGGTTACTGCAGCATCTGTAGTGCTTAGCTTTGGACCTCAAGATAAAGGATGTTACAGAAGGAGTGAGACCCATGCGGCCTTGACCAAATGCAAAGTCCTTCTTTTTCCTTGTAGATGGAACTTGACGCTACTGAAATGCAAAGTGATGAAATGCGAAGTGATGAAGTACGAAATGGATGAAGTGCTTCACTAATGATTTTCGATGTAGAGCTTAATGGCACCAATTTCTTTGTGACACTATCACTTATGGCAGTACTCTTGATATTGATATATGTATAACACTAATTTTCCCAAAGAAGTCTCGATTGCTCTATATAATGAATAAGTTTATTATCAACCATGTATTTACGAATGGATTCCATCGTAGTGTGAATCTTACGTTTGCTTTGGATACTATAAATCTCAATGCCTATTTAAGAAGGCATGGAAAGAAAAGAAAAAAGAACTAGTAGTTGTAATTTTCGATGAATCAGATGAAATAAGAGAATAGGAAGTTGAATACTCAAACCATATTGAGAATAATGGTGTTCATAAAATTAACTTATATAAAGAAAAGCATGACGTAGAGGAAGAAATAAAAGTTGGTTATGGTCTTACGAAAGAGTATATAAACAAGCATTTTATTCTAGCCAGTGTAGTAGAATTTCTTGAACTCACTAATGTAAATCCTAGTGTGTTGGAAAATAACGATAATAATAACAACAGTATAGTAAATGAAAACTATAGAGATAAGCGTTAAGCAGACGTTTGCTGATTCTACATCAGAGGTAAATCTAAAAGATGCTTTGAAAAATAAGCATGAAGATATTATAAAACAATAAAACAGAATGCATCGATAAAAAGAAATGAAGAGGGTACTTATTCTTTAGAAGCAACAACAACTGGAAATTCTAAAAAGCAAAAGGAAATAGAAATTCATCACATGGCAAAGGAAAACATGCATTAAAAGCAACATCAAGTGCTGAAAGGCTCTTATATTTTAGGAATTTTCACTAACTCAATCACTGTGCAAATGATGACCGAAGGAAGGAAAATGCCACACCTGAAAATAGCAATCAAAACTTATGTTCAAGTGCAATATCCGATGAACGCAGGGTTGACTCAATGTAGAATGCATCATTCATAGCCAATTTTGCATCACTCGCATCGGAGACAGAGACATTAAAAGAACTTCGTGCTGTAACGATCTCATCAACGAGCAAAGAAACCTACATAATCTATTAATTTATTATTAAACAAAAATTAATTTTGGAAAGCCTTGAAAGATGCCAAGAAAAACATAAATAAAAAACGATAGTGAGATTTTAGAACTTTCTACTCCTCATATTAGGGCTGTCAAGATCCAACCCGACCATTTAACCCAGCCCATTTAGCCCAATTTCAAAAAGGTTAGGTCCAAGCTAATTCAATCATTTTTTGTATTGGGTGATACCACTCAGCTCACCCAAAGGATGTTACAACCTGCTTGATCCTTTTATCTGTCCAAAACACAAACCCTAATTTCAATTTCATTTCTCATTTCCAAAAAACATGAAGTCGGGCGACTCTCTGTCCCCCAATTCCTAATCTATCTCACTCGATTCAGTTTTCCAAATGCTCGCTTTCGCTCTCGCAATTTCTCTCTCTCTGTTTCTTCAAAAACTCGCATGATTTAGCTTTCAAAGCTAAAAGCTCTAATCAAATAGTGGTATGATATTTCTATTTGAAAATTTAGTTTATGGTTGCTAATTCAACAAATGAAGAGTCAAAATCTTAAATCTATTACATTTGCAGCAAACCCTTACTCGTGGTGCAATTTATGGATCAATTTCTTCTCATCCTTCTTTCGCGGAGTTAAAAGTAAGAAAACTATTGCTTTTATGGGTATTGATGAGATTTATTTTTGTAGTTTGAAAAACTGTTTGTATCCTTTTTTGTTTTGAAATCCTTGATCACCGATATCCTATTACAAACTTGTCTTCCAGAATTTTTCCAGTTTTCTAAGTGAACAATAGAATCTTATAAATTTTTTCCCTTCTTAAAAAAAGAAATTACCAAAATCAAGTTATTTTTCAAGAAAGGAAGTGTTAAAATGTGCTTTCTACTCTCATACATTATTATAACCATTTAAACTTATCATATTACCATGTTCATAAATGGAATCAAGAAAGGAAGTGCTAAAATGTCTAGTTACACTGGCCTAAATAGTACTTTTACAGAGAAATGAATCACCCAAAGAAATCAAGAAATTTAAACATATGTTAGTTTAGTGCAGCTTATTTAAAACTTGAGCCTAATTAGAAAATTGGAAGGACCATGTTTTTTTCGATATTGTTTAATTTTGTTAGTTCTTCTTCATTTTCTTATCTAGAAAGAAGAAGGCAGTTCACAAAACGAACAACATGGATGATAAAAAGCTTCAAAGCACATTGTAAAGAATTGACGTAAACAACATCCTACTATTGAAAAGGTCAACATTTTCTAAGACGGTTACGTTATCCAATTTAAGGGTAATGTAGAGTATAATCACCAAAAAATGTCTTTGTCACGGACTTTTTTACCTAACTAAATATGTTCTTCTTTTTTCAGTGCAAGCTTCAATTCAAGCCAGTACTATAAATAAGCTCGTTATCTCTTAAAACATGTGGATTCTGGTTATACTTATTGTCCAACATTTGAAGAATGGGATAAAGCAAAGAAAATTACACGGTTTTTGGAAGTTTTCCAAAATGTCACATGCTTGCTTTCACGAAAAAATTATCCAACTGCCAACTTGTTTTTTCCAGAATTTTTCATGGTTCATTTAACTTTAAAAAAGAACTTTAGATGACGATGATTTTATGTCTTCCATGGCATGCGATATGTTTAAAAAGTTTGATAAATATTGGAAAGAGTTTAGTGTGTTTCTCTCGATTGCTTGTATTTTTGATCCACGCTACAAAGTAAATTTGGTCTGATATTCTTATGAAAGGCTATATGGAAATACCATATAATTTGAAAAGGTAAAAAGAAAATTGGAAGTGTTATTTTTTGAATATTCAAGGAAAGTGCAAGAAGAGTCGCCTATTGAACAAGTGCTACAAAAGACACAGATTCTTCACATTCGTTTTACGAGTCCTTATTCATAAGAATGTGAAGCGATGTTGGACCAATTTGATTCTTATCAAGATTCAGAATTTGTTGAGAATTCTACTAGATCGGAAATTTATTCATATTTAAGTGATGGGTTGGTTGATCACAAAAGAGAGTTTGACATACTCTCATATTGGAAATCACAAAAATATCAGTATCATATTTTATCCCTTATAGTAAAATATATCTTGGTTGTACCGATAACTGCCGTGGCTTTAGAAAGTGCTTTTAGCATTGGTGGTAGGGTATTCGACGACTACAATACTTCACTAAAAGAGGACACTATTGAAGCATTGTTAGTATAAAAGATTGTTTTATGGTGGTTTGATTGTGCAAATAGTTCGATGATCTTACCAAAGATATTACAAAATTCCATTCTCAAGAAGGATAGGCATTAATCCATAGCGTCGGGTACTTTCTTATTTCCAATATATTTTCAATTGATAATTTTCATAATATTTGCAATAATTTTTTTCATTTCTAGATAAAGTTATCAAATTTCGAATATCTTCAACCATCATGTACCGTCACTTTTTTAATGGCTGAAAACTTTGAAACATCGAAAGTTTTGATCATAATCTTTTATGATATATCATCATTTAAAATCATAATATTATAGTAAATTAATGACATGGATATGTTAAATTCATATATATGATCAGAGATTTAAAGAGAATTTAAGGAACACTTTTGTTATAACACATTCTATTCTTCTTATCCATAACTCTAGTTCATCTCAGTTAAGTCACGTTTTACTAAAAGTTCAAGCAAAAGAAAAACTTGGTAGTTAAGACCTATGCAATCCAACTTTGGCATATGATTTTTTTATTGAAATTAATTTGATTATTTGTCAAGAATTTGAGAAAAACTCTTATTATTTAGGTTTTTCATGAAAATTATATACACTTTCATGTTTTATTGTAATTTTCTCCTGTAGTCCATGAAGTTCTCTAAACTATTGTTAATGTTTCTGTTAATAATCTATTCACACTTTAATTTCATTAGGTTTTCAGTAAAATATAATCCTATACACACACAAATATAGTTCTGAGGCATGTAGTCATGTATTCTGCTTATAATCCTTCAAATTATTGTATTGTCAACATGGAGACCAAGGGAATATCTCTTTAGCAAATAAAAAATTACACTCGTACTAACTGAATAGGCGTGTCCCTTTTATTTTCTTGAAGTATGCTTGTTCGGCGTTTTTAATAATTAACAATCAAATCTGAATAATTAGCTTATTACACTTTTTTTTGTTTCTGCTTGTTTTTTCGTCTCATAATCAGTTTATTCTTGTTCATGTTTTTGTTACTAGGTCCACTGTTGTTGGGGGCAGTAATGCAGTTCGAAGTTTTCCTTATTCTAATTTTGAACTGTTGGCAGACACTTAATATTCGAATATGTTTTTGTATTTGATATCAAATGTTTATCATACTTTCTTACATGCAGGAATTACATGTGTCCACAATACTTGCCGCAACATTTATAATAAAAGATATATATCTTTCCAAATGGAAAACTGCTAGTGATGTTCTTTGCATGCGTTTTGCAGGTTTTGGAAAAAGATACAAAGGTGCATCATGAAATTGAGGAGGTCATCTTTAGTTGCTTTAGGATTTACATTTGAGAAGAACATGTAATTTGGTGTGTCACTAGCATCATCTGTTTTAATGAAATTTAGAGTAGTTTCTGTGAAAATTATCAGTGTATGCGGTTTTTATTATGTGGCTCAATTTAGAACATTTTTATTTTTTGCGTTTTTATTATATATTGCAATTTAGAACATTTTTTACGTATGCAGTTTTTATTATGTGTTGCAATTTTAAACATTTTATATTCCATTGGATATTTTTATTATATGTGCAGTTTTTTCATATTTAGGGATGTTTTATGTATGCAGTTTCATGACACTTATGTATGCATTTTTCAAATTTTCATGTTTTAGATAGGTTAAATGGGTTAACCCATATATGAAGAGGGTCGGTCAAATGACCCTCTAATAAATATATTAAATGGGTCGAGTCTCGGGTAAATTTTGATTTGAGCCATTATGACCCGACCCAATCCATTTGTCATGTCTACCTCATATAGCGAGGAGAAGTGATATAGTTGCCAAAAATCAGTGACTATTCTAAGATGGAATGTCAAAGGGTCTAATGACCTTGATAGTTGGTTGGAATCAATAAATTTATTAGAGATAATAAGTGTCTAATTGTAACTTTGCGGGAAACCAAAACTAATAAAAAAATAATCTACCTCATTATGATAAATATTAGGATAACAACTTGTTTGCATTAGATATCATAAAATTTTGTCACAAATGTAGAATACTAGTGTATATTAATGAATAATATTGGGAAGGCCTCCGATTATCTTTAAGTAAGCATCTTATTACAATACTAATGTAAATAAAGGGGAGCTGAGATGGTTACCTCCTTTATGTATGCTAAATATCATGAAGCCCTTAGAAAGAGCCTATGGAACAAGCTCAAAACAGATAGTACCCTACTCAATTTACCATGGCTATTAATAAGGGATTTCAATTGCACTATACTTTCTAAAGAAAAATCTTGTGGTATAATATTGCTAACTAGTAAAATTGATGAACTCAACAATTGCTTAATCAAACGTGGATTTATGAAACATGAAGATAGTGGTGTTAGATTTACATGGAGATCCGACTGTAGCGTCCCGCCTTTTTGTACGCTTTTAATCGACGATAAACCACACACGTCAGACTTAAACCATACAGAAGGGCGGATTGTTATGGGGTAAATAAGAAGAAGCAGAGAAAGAAAAAAACAAAACAGAATCTTGCAGCGGAGCGATAAAATATAATAATCAAATATACAGTTCATGAAGCTGTTTTACAAAATATTCGATTATACTTATACAATACATAACAGAGTTACACATACCAGAGAAAAATAAATAATGCAGCGGAACAGTGTGAATGTGTGGAATACTATAATAAATAATAATAAATCTTCGTCTTCGTCCTCCAGAATACGGTCATCAAATCCTAAAATGCTCAGGCTAACCCGAGCGAATTGAAAAGACAAAACACTCGAGTAAGAACTAAAAGATCTTATGTAAGTTAAATCAACGGTAAATAATATGAGTGGAACGGCGTCAAAGATGTTTACGGGATTTAACATCTCTTACCTAGTGTCTAACGTGAGTGCAATAACTTAAGAGATGCTAGGGATTCACATCTCCTAAGGATCCGTTAAACTATTTACTATGTAGTAATATTTCGCTATTATAATAATGTCTATCAATAAAATAAACTTACTTTTTAATAGCATTAAGTGGTTACCCATATAGCCCTTAACACGTAATAGTCCCAGTAGTCCATCCAGTATCAGTGCATCTCCAGATCGGAAGACTACCCTAAATACTCCACGGGCTACGGGAGAAAAACAAACTCGTACAAGATGCGCTAGGGTAGGTGACATGACACAACTAGGCAATGCCAGGGTAGATATACCAATTACGCTTTCGAGCCGATGGTAACGATTAGCGCGCAGCCACCGCCCACCTCGAGCCACATCCTCAAATCAAAAAAATCAAAAGTGGTCACCGAATCAATCCAAAAGTCAGAGTATAATGTCGAAGGGATGTGTCCGATCAAAGGAGCTACCTCATTAGCCCGTCAATCGCTCCTATTTTAGCCACCTTATGCCAACTCACGGGAATCGGGTCTATTTACCTCAAAGGAAATGCCGCCACCATCCTACTTCATTCTGGAATCTCCACCGCGTACATGGTTGTTAAAGTGGTTTTCGGAGTTGGCAGAGAGTATGACAACTTTCGATCCCGGTCTCTTCAACAACCAAACGTTATTATAACACCGTGGTCATTTCAAAAAAATTATACTTCAAAACCAAAATATACTATCCATTTCTAAACCATATAAATACGATATCATTCCCATTTCAAAAACCAAATCATTATGATATCATTTTTATAAAAACCCAAATCAATATAATATCATTTTTATTTCAAATATATCTCTTTTCTAAAATTATAGCACTTCCAAATTATACACTTCAAAACCAAACATTTGAAATTTTAACATCTTTAAAACATAATACTTTGAAATTCATAACTTCGAAACATTTCAATTTCGATAAAACATTTCAATTTTGATATATTTCAAGGCTTTAATTATTCCAAGATTTCAAAACTAGATTTGATAATTTCGAGTCAACAATTAAATTTCCTATTATTTAGTTTTGAAATATTTTACATAGTAAACCCCCTTATCATTTAAATAAGACTCAAATTACGAATAACTAAATATTGCCTTCAATTCATTTATACTTGAAATAATTATTTAATTCATCTAGACCCCAAAATCAAGTTATAATAATTATACCTTTTAAAATTTCCAATTTAATAAATTTCACATCAACCTTTTTGAGTTTAATTCTTAAATAAATTCAATTTCATATAATCTCAAATTTATATCAATTTCAAAACAAATTTGTTCGAGTCAAATTCTTAAATAATTTAATTCAAATCAATTTCATATTTATCTTCCAACCTCGATTTTTATTTAAGTCATTATAAACCCTATATACAATAAAATTTAGACAGATACTTAACCATATTATATAAAAACAATCAACTTTATTATTTAACTTATTTTATATTTCAAACAAATTTATACATAGCTAAAATCAATAATAAAATAACATTTATGTAACTTCAAAAATCAATAATTATATAACCCATATATTTTCTTTATAAAACCATAGAAATCATTTCAAATTATTTATATATATATATATAGTGTGACGCCCCACCTCTATACCCACGCTAACCAAGGACACTACGGTGTAATGCCGTCAACTAGCACGGAGAATAAGGCTGTTGAGGAGCGACCATCCGTGTAATTACTTTGTGCGAGCATCGATATGTCAGATAGTATAACATGCATTTCTTTTCAAGAGGAAATCCGACATGCCGACACAAACTCAAAACTACTACACAGTGGTTATAATATCTTCGGAAGCAAATATAGAAATAAACATAACATAAATCAGTCACAGACAATTCATATCACAAAGGCGGAAATAGATATGAATATTACACATAAAAGTGTATATCAGAGTAGTGGTCAAATAAGATCCACAACATCACAAAAGAATAGATACAAGTACATCAAGGAGTCTATTTCTCAAATGCATACAACCGAAAAACTACTAATCTAGAGTAGTTAGCCAAAATCAGATGATGGTTCCAGATAAGGAGTCAAGAGGAAGCACCTGTAAAATCTCAGTCTGACCCGAGTATCATTTAAGAAGAAAATAATAAACGGATCAGTCTAGCTATAATTATCAGATAAAATGAGATATAAGAATAGATATAACTAAAAACGTATGATAACCAAAACTGTCACACTGTGACAAGTATACATTAGAAAATCAACAAAGGTCATACAATATCTCAAGAATCTCATAGCATCAAAAAGAATGTCATGTTCTTTATTTAATTCACCAAACCACAATAAATGACATACATAGCAATGCCAACAGAAAAAGATGGTGAAACATAAATTCCAGAAATCATCAATTAGAAATCCAGGAATCACAATAAAAGGATGGCCAATCCCACAAACTGGACATCGACACACCTAAAAAGACATGCCCCATGCACAGTCGAACATCGACGCACCTAGAAAGATACGCCCCATGCTCTAGCATCGACGCACCTAGAAAGATACGCCCCCATGCATAAATAAACATCGATGCACCTAGAAAGATACACCCCATGTAATGTCTAACATCGATGCACCTAGAAAGATACACCTAATACAAAGTCGAACATCGACGCACCTAGAAAGATACGCCCCATGCATAAACGAACATCGACGCACCTAGAAAGATATGCCCCATGTCCCGACTTATTGAGTCGATTGCTCCACGAAGTAAACAAACATCGACGCACCTAAATAGGTATGACCCATGCGTGAAATAAACATCGACGTATCTAGAAAGATACGACCCATGCGTGAAATAAACATTGACGTATCTAGAAAGATACGACCCATGCGTGAAATAAACATTGACGTATCTAGAAAGATACGACCCATGCGATAAATGAGTCGAAGCTCAATATAATGAGGTATAATCCTCCATACGGACAAAGAGACATCGCATATTGCTAGTCTAAACCATAAAATGATCATCATCGATCATCAAGAAGTGTCAATTACAATAAGCTAGTAAATATATGAGTTTAGCATCATGTCCCATAACCACTAGCTTAACTTAAATATTTGCGAACAAATTGTAGATCTCCACTAGAAAATTGTCACAAGAGTTTCAATCGAACGAGTCCAAGAATTAACCAACGAAGTAAACGCAAGCGTTTCATACCACTCGTTTTACTAAGCCATTTAATTAGATTTCTCATACGAGTGAGGTAACGGTTTGTATATACTAATAGATTGGAAATCGGTTTGAGAAAACGAGCTTTGTAATAAAATAGTGTTGAAATCATTTGAAGAAAGAGTTTTGATATTTACTACTAGTATAGAAAACCTTTATATTTTTAAAGTGACAAATCATAGATGTGATTGTAGAAACAATCGATCATAAAAATTCACATTCGAAGACGTGAATAAAATCCAAAGAAATCGATATCAAATCCATCAAAATCGATATATCATAAAGTTCCCAAAGAAAATGTCATCAAAGTCGATAATAAATGATAACAACAAAAGGGAAACATCATGAATCGATTAAAGTTGGAAATTCAAACAATCGAAATAGGCAAAATTACATCAGGTCGGTCGGCCGGCTACAGAGCTCGGTCGACCGGACCCTATTCTCAAAAATTCTCGGGAAGCAGGTCGGTCGGCCGAACCCTGTAGTTGGTCGACCGGACCATAAACAGAGAAGTGCTTATGCACTTTGGAAGCAGGTCGGTCGGCCGGCAGCAGAGCTCGGTCGACCGGACCTGTTCCCAGTCCCTTCCCAGCCCACCTAATACAATGGCCAATCTCAACCAATTTGCAACCGCTCGAGCAACGGCACTAAGGATTTATGCCTATCGACTACCCGGCCCTATGAGCTCTTCGTTGCATCACCAAAAACACATTCAAACATCAAAGTTATGATTTTTAAAGATTTGAACCCAAAACACTAAAAATTGGAATATTCACCAAATCAATTCAAACCAAAAGCAATTGCACAAGAATAAGCGTTAGGAATTCATACCTAACAATCGAAGATAATTATATACTAAGATGTGAGATAAAAATCTCACCTTTGAACCCAAATCAATGAAGGAGAAGCTTTAAAAACAAGCTAAGATCAATTCCTCTTCAATAACAACTCAAGAAGCTTCAATCTAAGCTTAAAAGAGAAACATTTCCTAAATTAGGTTTAGGAATTTTCTGAAATCAAAGAGAGAATGAGTTGGAGAAGAAGAAGAGAAGGCTTACCAATGGGTTCACTTGAGTTTGGAGCTAGAAAATGGATTTGCTAATGAAGACTAGGGCTTGGAGTTTTAATTTCCTCTTCCTTCCCCCATTTTTGCTTTAGCTTGAAGTGTTAGGAAATGAGGAATGAAGTAATGAAGAGGAGAGGGGGTTGGAACTGAGCTAGTAAGTGGGGTTATTGGGCTCAGCCCAAACCAAAGCCCTAAGTGAAAAAGTAGCAAAACTTGACTAACTCCAAACATATCGAAGCTTATACTCAAAAAGGTCGCAAACGGCGTTTTGAACTCAATGGGAGGGGTCTCGAGTCCTAATTCGACTGTTTGTAAAAAGTAGGTTTTCGGACTAAAATCCGACGAATGATAAAATAGTTAAATACAATATTTAAATATACAATCGATAAATATGCGGGTTGTTACATATAGACCGTGGTGTCTGTATATAATTTTCTATCCTATCGTCAAGTGATATGGATATTTATCATTTCAATCCACAATTTAAAATATAAATACGGATATATATCATTTCAAACTGTAATCCCGAATGCAATAAAAATCTATAACAACTTGCAGTTTATAACAATATAAATACAACATCCATTCATCCAATATCAACCATCAACCATTTATCACAATCATCATCCATTTCAAACAATAATATCAATATAGATCAGATGATAAATAACAGGTATTTGCTGGCAGGTTATATTCAATAATAAATCAAATAACAATTTAACTGGCAGTTTATATGCAATAATAAATTAAATAGCAATTTAATTCAATAAATTCAAATTAACTAGAATGATGATAAAAATATGTCAAACAGTCATAAATAAATTTCTAATCACATCAGAAATTTATTTAACACAGTAAGAAATTTTCGAAATTGTGAGTGGGTTAAAACACTCACCTTTTGAATTTAAATCCAATTTAAACGCAAAATTTGAACAGTCTTAGAATCTGTCCAAACCAGCACCAAAATGTCTGAAATTCCAATACGAACCCAGCGGAGAAAACCGCGCATAATTTCGACCTTGTATGTGAAAGATACGTACGTTAGAACGATTGAAATCAAAAATAAAAATGAAATAAAATAAAAAAAACAAACCAGAGGAGGGAAGCCACTTCATTACTTTCTCCTGCACACGCAAACCAAAATCACCAAAAACCCTAGCACGATCACATGAGCGTCGCCACCCCCTGCGACGTCGCTGCCGCCCGAACCCACACGTGGCTACTCCTAGGCGAATCGCCCTCCATCGCGCCACTATCGAGGAGCCTCCGGTCACCCCAAAAATCCAGTAGCCACCGCCAACTTTATGACTTAATCAAAGTATCATGCGAAATCCAACCGTTGATTCGATGCAAAACCCATACGGATGCATTCCTCTCATCGATCTCTACGCTACGGTATCAACGATTTGACGATTCGACGAAGTCCATCTCGAAGTAACGAACGGCCGTGACTGGTTCTTTAATTTCTGGACAAACCGTCATTCAATTTGGAAAACGAATCATAGAATTAGGATCCACTCTTCGAGAGCTTTCCAACGATATAAAATATGATATAGTTTGTGGAGGTTGAAATTTTTGGCTTTGGATTTGATTTAGAATTGTATTTGGGAATTAGGGTTTGCAGCCATTGGAAAGAGGAGCTAGTAGAACTGAATGTATAGAAATGAGGAATAAGAAATTAATTAGGGTTTATAACAGGGTATGTATAGACAAGCTGAAATTAGAATGGACCGGATCGATTGGATATACGCGTTGAACAATAAAATGGCCCGAAAAGCACGTTTTGACTCCGGAACGAAATTGGGTCAACCCATATATCAAAATGGAAGTTTTTAAAAATTTAAATGCAATGGAACAAGTTTCAAGTCCAAATTCCATCGTATGAAGTAGTTATGCTAAAATCAAATTATTTCAAATTCATTGATTTCTAGGCGTTTCGCGTTCGTACGATCAAACGACAAGTCCGATCGATACGAAACTTGAAATCCTACAATAATTCACTGTTACGGATCCGATGAAATTGGTTTCGTCAAAATCCGAGTCAGTGGCCAAAATGGCTATTTTCAAGTTAATTAATTAAATAAATAAATAATTTAATCACTTTTTCAATTTCAATTCCATAACTAACAAATCTTATCATTTTTAATTTCTTAAAAAATTACAATAACTGAAACAAATTTAGATGTCAATTCAAAGTTAAATAATCTACTAATTCTCGTATTCAATTTCAATTTTTATAAATTCAAAAATCATCAATTGAAATTCCAAATAAATCCATTTATCTGATCCTAATTCTTGTTATTCAATCCATTATCATCAAATAGATAAAATTAACATTGGTTCATGCTTTATTACATAATTATCTTCAAATTTCATCTAAATTAATATTTACGTAATATTTAAATATTTAATTCCATTTAGTTGCAATTTATCCATTTATAAAGATTTAAATTCCAATAAATAAATAAATCTTAACTTCCATTCTTTTTATCCAACCAATTGTCATATTATGAATAAAATTAACATTACTTCTGGTTATTACTTTAATTTACATTAACAAAACTTTAAATTAAGATTTATTGTAATTGATTACCAAAGTTTATTTAACACATAAATAAACAACCTATATTAATTATCACATATTTGCTTTTAATTGCATTTAAAAGTTTGTTACCTATCAACCCAGGTTATTATTACATATATAACACTAATTTTATTCCATTACTATTTATGATACCGTTGCATTACATACTTCCATATTTTCATTTTCATCTTTGTTTCAATTGCATAATATTTAATTTCAATTGTTACAATAATTACACTTATTATAAATTAGATTTCAATGGAATGATTTGTTTGTCTTTCATTGCACTACTATATTCAAATATCCATCTTTCCTTTGTATTAACTACTATTTCCGTTTTATTATATTTTCCAAATATGTACATTAATTACGATTTATATTCTCAATTAATTTATTTACTTGGTTTCATACTTTTATTACATCAATTACTACCATATAAATAAATTTACGCTTCTATTAAATTTACATTCACACGTTCCACTATTGTATTAATTATCATTAAGGTAACATTTAATTACCCTTATTTGTAATTGGTAAATTAACTGGTAACAACTACCATTTGTCACCATTATCCCTTTATAATACTCGTATGTTTATTCTTCACAAACAATTTCCATATATCATATTATTTCACACATTAATACAATAATTACATTTGTTTTTATTATATTCCATTTATAACTAAGTCATAAAATTTAAATTATTTTATTTAATTGGCATGTTCGTTCAAGTTCATTAATTATTAACTTGCATTAGCATATTTCCTTAATTTACATCCAATTACTATTAACAATGTGTTATTTCATTAATTAATTCAATACTTATCTTTATTTACTCATATTCAATTTATATCCAGGTATAACACTTTCACTACTTCATTTATTAGAATTTTATTCAAATTACTAATAATTAGTTTTAATTACCATTGCTATATTTCATTCTTAACATTTACTTCAATATAAATTATAAAAAAAACTATTTCTTTCTAAATTTAATTATGAAAATCTTATTAATTTAACCAATTTAATTATTGAATTTTACGGGTCATTACACTGACCCTTAAAAAGACATTGGATGTAGATTTGACAAGACTATTAGTGAATCATGATTGGTTCACTAAATTTCCTCATTCTAAAGCTATTATTAATCAGGTTTTTTGTCTTAGAGACACCTAATTTTTTTGAAGTAATCACGAATGTTTTCATGATTATGAATTGGAAAAATTAAGTAATATTAAGATTCCTTTAGATTGGAATAACTATGATGCATTAATGCTAACATAATTATGAGGGGAAATATTTGAAATGTTAATTATCAATTAGTTAATTTCGGCTTATCTTAATCCAAGCATGAAGCATTAATTTAAAATAGAAAAGTACTGAAAGCAATAAAAAAACACAGTGAATTTTACATGGTTCAAAAGTTAAGGAATCCCACGTCCATGGTAAAATGTCTATTTCTTCTCTCCTGATTCTTAGTACAAATAAAAAATGGCAGAGAGTACAAATTTTGATTTGTGTGTCCAGAAAGAGTAAAGTAAAAAAATCCCCCATTTCTGCTACAGTGCCCTATCCATTTATTGTACACAGGTTCACGTGGATTGCTAATGTCATTCTTCCACTCTTTTGATTTTTGTCTTTGGATTGTGCCACGTGTCCACTATCTATCTCGCTTATTTGATATGCACGGATTACTAATGTGGCCCTTTTTGGGAAATTGTAATTTGAGAGGTTGAATTTTGAACCTAGGCAGGAAATTTGAAATCGAAGTGGGAAAAACCTAAATTTGAATAGAACACGACTTTCCAATTCAATATAGCAACTAGCCTGTGGACTACATGTATGTGTAAATCAAGCTGCAGTCAGAAACTACCCTCTATCTTTAAAATAACTACTTTAACTTCAGTACTATGCCATCATGTATAAATTATTAGGATCTACATCTTCCCAGTGCTCAAGGTGCCGATTTCATATAGCTTTCAAATTGTAGTAACTCTTTCGAAGTCATACTGCATTGCCAGATTAAAAATGTCTACCCTGAGCCCTTCATGTCAATAAAGGACTATGCCTTCGCTATTGTCTTTAAGTTTGGTTTAACAAACTGGAGGAAGAAGTTGGGAACTTTCTGGCTTACTTTTAAGGAAGAAGATTCAGCTTTTGGTCACTGAGAAATTTCACTTCACTGCCTCATCACTTGATTCCTTACGTTTATAGTCAACATTCTTTAGGATTACGATGTGATTCTTTCATATCAAGATGGCAGCGTAATTCTGTCACTTCAATGTCAAGTCAGGATGGTGGTGCAATCTTTTAGCCTTTTATGTTGATACAAAATTGCAACGTAGACCACTTTAGATGTTAGTCTAAGATTGCGGAGCATCCCCATTTGTGTACAGTTGCTTTAGGGGTTGTGACACGGCTTTATGTTGTTAGTATTGCTTTTTCTGGGGTTGTAGCACAATATCCGTGCTACGTTACTATTTAGAGATTGCGTTGCAGCTTTAACTCATAAAGACCAACTTTTGCGACTGTAGTACAACCTTCATATTTGGTGTTTAGGAGAAAATTTGAAGGTTGTACCGTAGTTCCACCTGTTGAGAATTAGGCTTATAAACCGGTCCCTACACTATTGCAGCTACCTTATGCTTTAGGTGCAGTACTAGAATGTTTGAGCTGTGCTTAGCTGAAGGGTGCAGTTTCCAAGTCCTGCTAGTATCTTGAGGTTTCAGCATAGTACTATTCGGATTTTGTTCTTGCTTTTTTCCGTATTTTGACTCTTATTGTGGAAGTAGTTCTTTTAGCTCGGCATTCGTGTTGATTTCACTTTTACAATGTTTGGAAAATATAGGCGTTACAGCTACTACTTTAACCTCCATATCCAGCGACCACTTACCATTAATTGTTTGGCTAGCTCGGAGAAATATACTGAAGGTGCAAGACCATTCAAATACTACTATTACTGGATTTAATATAATGATTACAAGTCCACAATTGAAGAGCACATGTTTGTGCCTCAAGTAGGAAACCTTTTATTCAACTTACTACAAGTTCAAAATCAAGTTAAGCTCGTTCCGAAAGAATGGAGTTATAATAAAATGAATTTTCAAATAAAGTAGATAAACGCAGGGAGTCTTGTAACACTACAAGTTAATTTAGGTGTTAATCATAATAAATGCAAATCAAGGAGTTACAATGAACCAAAAATGGAATAACAAATGAAACTTCATATTCTAGCTACTTCCTCAAAACAAAAATATAAATTTGATTAGCTAAAATGAGAAGATGACGCAACAAAAAATTTCTATGCCAAAATGTCCAAGAAGGCCCATACTAATTCATTTATCAATATGGTTAATTCATATGGGGTTAGCCTAAAAATTGTACGTGAGTTAGTATATGAAGCAATCAATTTTCAAAAAATTTGTACAATGGAAATGGTTATTTTAACGATCTTGTTTATTAAGTCAAATTTATTTTAGTAATTAATATAATTTTATAATTAATTTGGGAATTAATTTGAATTTTCCTAAAATAAATAAGATATGTGTTTGTTTGTTTATATATATTACAAATAGAATTCGAATTTGAAAATTCAAAAATAAATATCTTAAAAATAAATTGGATTTAAAAAATTTATAAACTAATAAAAAATCTAATTATAAGATATATATATGTATGTATATGTATATGTATATACATTGTGATTTGAAAGTTATGCATTGAATTTAATATAATAATTTTCAAAAAGCTATTTAAGGGTTAAATCCAATATATAATATACATATGTGTTTATTTATTAATGTATAATTAGATTTTTAAATCATTTTCTTTAAAAGTCATATAAATATAAATAACAGGAAAAGTTTAAATATTTATTTATTTAAAAAAGTATAATAGCTTTAGTTAAAATAAGATTTAATAAAAAGGTTTAAAATACTTTCTTTTAAATTTTTACATAAAATAAATATAGTTTGTATATATATAAATAATAGAAAATGTATTAATAAAAATAAAAAAATAAGATATATATATATATATATAACTAAATTGAAAATATAATATAAACTATATATAAATATTTAAATATTGTTTTTAACATTTGTAAGTTCTGTACAACATACATTTAACAAGTGTAAGTTAATTATATCATGTATTAAACATTTGTACGATTAATATCATGCAAAAATACAGGTGTGGGTTAATTACATCATACAAATACAAATGTCGCATATTTTCTTTTCATTTTTAATTAATAAAAAGGAAACAAGATTTATATATACCACTCTACTCCTTCCTTTTTCATTTTCTTTCATAATTTCGAAAACAAAAACCTATGAAAGCTTATACCAGAAAAAAGAAAACAAATCTGAGAAAGAAATCAAATACAAATCAAACTTTTGCAAAATTAACCTGAAACAGATCAAAAATCTTGTTCCAATTCTCAATTCCAAAAATAATTTTTAGTTTTCAAGATCAACTATCATTTTTCAGTTTCAAAAGCTAAGACAAATTTCAACCTAATCAAAAGCAAAGTAGATTCAAATCAAAGATCAAGCAAATTCAAGTTGCAATTCAGATTCAACTCAGTTTAAAGCAAGATAACTTTCCAGATCAAAAATCTACTCTCAGTTTTCAGGTAGCTTCTCTGTTCTCTGTTCAAAGTGAGTAAACTAATATATTAACTTAAATATATATATATATATATATATATATATATCCTGATTCTTTAAAGTATATAGTGAAAATGTGTGTATGGATGTAAAAATATGCATGTACAAACATATATATATAGGTAGATTGATGTATGCATGTCTGTGAACTAGGTATGCATGCTTCTATTTCAAACTTTACAGGTTTTAAAAAAAGTTCAAATCTAAATTTCTCCTCCCCTAGTCTTTTAGGTTAGGATCTCTAAATGAAAAGTTTTTGCATCAATGTAACATTATGTCTAAAAATGGTTTCAAGTGAAAATATAGGTTAAATATTTTGAAATTTAGATATTATAATGATGATCAATTTAAAGTCAGAAAATCAATTACAAATTTTCATATTTTGAGTATATAACCTGATTCAAATTTGAAAATTATGAATTTTGATATTAAAATCATGATTTTAAAGTTTGGGTTTGTAGAGATATCACAAGATGATCGATTCTGGGTTTTTCATTAATTTTTGGCGATTGGCAAAGGGCATAAGGTCGTGATCATCACTGGAGGTGACTTGTGGGTAGGGGGTTTTATGAAAAATAGTGACTGAGTTTATTAACCACCTTGCTGGATGAACGACGGCAAAGTACGGTTTTAGGCGTAGGTTTGGTCGGGGGCATTTGCGTAGCGATTTTGAGTTTGTCATCGCACCGAAGCCGACTGGTGTAGGGGGATTAGGAAGATAATGCTCTAGCGAGTCTCCAGGCATGATGACATGGTCTACGATGGTCGAAGTTAGGCAGTTCAAGGCGATTTTGGTGACTGGGTTTTGTTTCAGGTGATGCTAGGTGTACTCGATTTTGATTTCAGGCGAGTTCGACGGAACTGGGTGGTCGTGACAACTTAGGGGAAGATAGCGACTTCGTCGATGGTCAGAGCCTTGGTCGAAGATGGTCTAGTTTCATGTGCACGTGCACATGGGGACTGATACGTCTGAGTTGTAGCTTGAAATGAAAGAAGGAAGAAGAAGAAGTTGGCTCAAAGATGAACTCGGGGAAATGATGTTGTGGCCCGAGACTACTATCGGGTTGGTACGCGAGTGACTACACCAGTTTTAAATTTTAAAAACAAAACAAAGTTAAAAGGAAAAAAAGATGACTTGGGGTTTTACTCGGGAAAATTGGGAATCGACTCGGGTAAGAACTCGAGTTTGTCTCGGGTTCATGTTATAACAGTTTTGAAATTTTAAATAAAACAAGCTTTTAAAGTTTAAATTTAAACAAGTTTTAAAAGTTTAAATCAATCAAGTTTTAACAAATTTTGTTAAACTAATTCTTTTATACAATATGTGTTTATTTAAGTTTGGGATTAATTAAAGGTTTTAAAATAGATTATTTTAATTAATCAAGTTTAAAGTTTTTTAATATATATATATATACATACATATACTTTCATTAATTAATTCTTAAGCTTATTTTAAATAAATTAAATAGCTTAATTAAGAAGTTAATTTAAAAGATAAAGATGCTTATATTTGTTAATTAATTTAAAGGTCTAAGTTAATTTATGGGTTATTAATAAATTTATTTCAAAGGTTAAATTTTAAAGTTAATTATTTTTAGATTAATTGATTTGGTTTTTAAAATAATTGTATATTAGGTTAATTATTTGATTTAAATCCCTAAGTGTTTTCAAAGAATTTAATGATGTAAATTAGTGAGTGTTTAGGGTAAATGTTTTAATTATTAATTTAAAGATCTTAGTTAATTCATATGTTAATGGTAATTAATTTCAAAGGTTTATTTAATAAGGTTTAGATGATAATTAAATAATTAATTAAGATAAATGGTTTATCTTAAGTTAATTGGGGTCTTGATTAATTAAAGAACACTAATTAATGTAATTAATTTATGAAAGTAATTAAGGATTAATTATTTAGCTTAAAGGGTTAAAAGATAATTACTTAAAGGATAATTACTTAATCTAACTAATTAGTGATTAATTAATACAAGTAATTAAGGGATAATTAATTACTTAAAAGATAATTACTTAATGTGGGTAATTGGAGGATAATTAAAAAAATTAAAGGTTAATTATTTAATAATTAAAGTTTAATTAATAGATTAATTAAAGGTTAATTAATTTATGATTAAAGGATAATTGATTAATGATTAAAGGTTAAATAATCAAGAGATTATAGGATAACTACTTGATGTAAGTAATTAAAGGGTTATTTTGTTAATGTAATTTAAGGTTAATTAATTTATGTGATTAATTGAGGGTTAACTAATTAATGTAATTAACTTAAGGTTAATTAATTTATGTGATTAATTAAAGGACAATTAATTTATTGAGGATAATTAATTAAGCAGATAATTAAGGTTGATTAATTAATATTCATTAATTAATTAAAATAATAGCCAATGGTTTTTAATTAATTAATGTTAATTAAGCAAGGTTAGGTGATTAATTCATAATTAATTGATTTATTTTGAGTTAATTAAATTAATTATAATCAAGTGATTATTAGTATTGTTATGGATGACTGAATTATATTAAATGCCTTGAATTGTTTGATATCTTTGATATGTGATGTTCTTTGGTATGAATTGCTTTGGATTGAGCTGTGATTATTATAAGTTATTTATATGTGATGAATTGCTATGTAAATGTGAACTTCTGATTGAATTAAAATTGTTTACTTAAACAACTTGGCCTTTAAAATGGCATTTAAATTTCGATGCGACTGAGGGTCGGATTCTAAATGGTTATCTGAAAACCACATCGAATCTTAAAGGTGAATCTTTTGTTAAAAGATTAAAAATGGAAATTTATTGTGAATGTATCCTCATGTTTTTAAAATAAGTGCTCATTATTCGGTTAAGCCGGAAGAGGACATTATGTCATAAAACCCATTCTGAATAATGATACGACGAAATGGAATTGCATTTGAAGGCGGTGGTTGAAGACCGGGTATTTTCAAAATGAAAGGATTACCTATTGATTGTCTCTACACTAAGTTGCTCCGGTATAGAGATTACCCTAAGTGTTGGGGAGTCCGGGCATAATTAGGGAATATCCGAATTTTCAAGGACTTCTTTCCTTAATTGGACGAAGTGCTTTCGGTTCCATTCAGATCCGGGATGGACTTGTATGGATGTATGTCTGACATTACACTTCGAGATGTAAAGCTGGTTTCTATCAATACATTTCTATTTGGTGGCTGAGAATTTATTCTCTTAGCTTAACACCTTTCTCTAAGACGTATGAGCTTAGAGGTTATGTAGTTAATGGCTACTAGTGATATGTTCCCAATTTGGTAATGTGGCATGCTAAGTGCTAAGCAATGGATGATTGAAGCATGGCTTTTGTGAAAAACATAGCTTTGTGGGATAAGACTTCATCGAACCTCACACCCCGGAAATGGTCGAATCAGAGAGGATGCTGCAAGGTTATGGGGGTCGTGCCCTTAGGGTATGTGCATTTCCTTCTGGATAAAACGTGGTATCATGGTATGGAGCTCAGATATTTAACTTATGTGGATTTGTTGGAATTTGTTGTTGGCGCCTCAGTAAAGGTCGGTTACGACCGAGGGAGGGCATACTCATGACAGTTAGTTACCTAGTTACAAAGGTAACCCGCCCTTGTGTTGGCAGAGACCCGGTTAGGTTCTCGGGACGTCCCTCCAGAGGCGTACCCATTCGGAAAGAAATTTCATTAGCCTTGACCATTTTTTGAAAATCCAATCACTCAATACGAGCCCTGTACGGTTTTAGTTGTAGAACCTGCCATTTTACCTGGTAGCTATAGTAGGCACACTATAATGGTACGTATGCTGGCTAAGATTAATATTATACTTCCGAAATGTTTTCCGCACTATGCACTAATAATAGTATCAAAAGGATTTTCGCGTACCAAGCATGTTTGACTAGTATAAGGAGAAACCTCCCCCAAGTGTGCGATTGCAATGTGTGTGTGCCGAAGACCTTATGGTAGTGCCATTTTTCAAAAGAATAACGGGTTTCTTTTTATTTCTTTTTATAATTTCTTTTATACAAACAACTAGTTTGTTTGCTCACACCAGTCCCATGACTGACATGGAGTTTATTGTTCCCTTTCTAAACTCTGGGGGTCCGTAATTTTCCACATAGGCAGCCTAGAATCAGGTTATCAGTAGGTTATGAAGCTAGTCAGATAGTAGATGTAGATTTTGCAAATCTGTGAAGTCTATGGATTTGGGATCGCGTTTGCTTCATTGCAGCATGATAGCTTTTGGTTCTTATCTTTTTGGATTGGTCTTTGGAGCTTTGGCAACGAAGATGCAGTCTGTCGGATTCTCTCTCCCTCTTTTGGAGACCCTGTTGATGGTTGTAAAGCTAGACCGTCACATTCGCTGTTATCTTTTCGCTGTCATGTTATTTCTTTTCCAATGTATTCCGTTGTATCTATTTTGGCTCTAATGTTGTTGGACATTTGTTGTATAAATTGTTGTGTATCAATAAAATCATTTCTTCTTTGTTTCCGCTGTGTTGTTATCACCTAATGTGTTATAATCTCTGGTGAACTGGACTCCAACCTTTGAATCTCTGGCATCCGAATACGGGTGATGTATTGAATGTCGATTTTGAGACGTCGGAACCCAAGTCGTCACATCTGGTATCAGAGCTAAAGGTTGAGTAAGAACTTTAGCTTTGGAGTATAACTCATTAGAGATAGGATTAGAAATGCCCTAGAATGAGTATTCCTAAGATATCTTGTCTGTATGCCTAAGTTGATTTAGTGCAAGAAGAGGACAAGGTAGGGGACAGGGAAGTACCACTACAAATGGTCGATACCCTGCAACAACAGCAATGAAGGAGCATCTTTTCACATCCAACCCCAGCCCAATCTGGCACAGTTATATCGGAATTTCTCAAGACTTGGGGGAAACCATTCAAAGGTTCGGAGACTATTATAGAAGTGCAAGCTTGGATTCGTTTTTGTGAGAGGATTTTTAAAGGATTGAAATTGGAGACCATTTCTTTGATGGTTTTCTGGAAGCTCCAGGAAGAAGCTTTGGCATTGTGGGAGACCATTACATTGGCCAAATTGGAGGACGAGTTTACATGGATAGATTCAAGCAAGTATTTGAGCAGCGTTATATGCCTTTCGCTAGTATTTCCAGGATGTATCAAGAAGTAAGGTAATTTTCTTATTTATAAAAAATTTGTTAGAGTTCAATTTGACACTGGAGCCAAGCATAGATTTATTTCCTAGCAAGCCGCAGAAGAGTTAAATCTTGAACCCGAAATCGTAGTCGAACCTATTTGGGTAAAGAATCCGATAGGAGGCCCTGTGAATCTTTGTTTACGTTGTAGAAAAGTTCCTATTTCGTATTCTCATCATCAGTTTCCCATCAGTCTTTTCATTCTTAACTTTAATGAATTTGAAATTTTACTTAGAATAAATTAACAAAATATGAAGCTAAATTAAATTGTACCAATAGAACAATTTCGGTCAAAAACAAATTTGGAAATTTTGTTGTGATTTCTTATGGGGATCCAGGTCTGAAGAGGGACAAGCTAATGTATACTTTATGGTATCCCAACCCTAGTTTGGAATCCATACCTATTGTTCGAGAATTTCCTGTCGTATTTGAAGAAGTTAAGTCTTTACCTCCGCATAAGGAAATTGAATTTAGAATCAACTTGATTTCCAATGCCCGTCCAGTTGTGCATGCAAGTTGTGGATGGTACGAAGGGAAAGAGTAGAGCTAGTTAGGCAAACCCAAGATTTACTAGAGAAAGGATTTATACGACTAGTCGTTACAGTTGGGGTTCAGCTGTAGTATTGGTAGCCAAGTCCAATGGATCTTTGAGATTGTGCATAAATTATCGTGATCTTAGTAAGTTAACTCTTAAGAATAAATTTCCTTTGCCCCGAATCGACAACCTGTTTGATCAATTGCATGGTGCTCCATTCTTTTCCATGATGGATCTAGCCCAAGGATTCCATCAGCTGATAATTGTGGAAGACTGTATCCGTTTGTCAGTTTTTTGGGTCCCGATACATTCTACGAATGGTTAGTTATGTCCTTCGGGCTAACCAATGCCCCTGCATATTTCGTAGGCCTAATGACGCGAGTATTACGTGAAATATTGAATAAGTTGTTCTCGTATTTATTAATGATATTCTGGTTTATTCCAAAAATGGAATCCCAAATATAAAATAGATATTTCGGCTTGATCTGATAAGCCATTTCTCTATCTTTTTATGTGTTCATATGTTCTTTGTTTGTCTCCCTTTGCGTTCAAATTTCGAGGATGAAATTTTCTTAAGGTGGGAATCTGTAACGATCCCGTTTTTTAAGTCAAATTTAATTTAGTAATTAATATAATTTTTATTATTAATTTAGGAATTAATTTGAATTTTTCCAAAATAAATAAGAAATATATTATACTTTCGAAATGTTTTCTTTCCTTCTTCTTCTACCTCTTCTTCTTTAACTCTAATGGTTCGGTTTTCAGGCGATCGATGGTTCGGCAGTTGATACAGTGGACGTATTAATGTCGACTTTCGGAAGTTGAAAAATTGGGTCGTTAAAGTGTGGTATCAGAGCATTTGGTTACGCGATAACCTTGGCTCTGTTGGGTGTTACTCATTAGAGATAGAGTCAGCAGTACTCTATAATGAGTTTGAGTGTAATAATAGATATGAGCACGTATTTGTTAGTGAATATAAATTTTTTTTATATTGTGTTGACTTATCGGTTGATTGTTTATAGATTCTTGTCGGTGCAGTTTGGCCAACTGTTTCGATAGGGGTTTCTAAACTCTTAAACAAGATAAACCGACACAGTATTGTTTTAAAATAGGGTAAATGAGATAATTTTACCCAAAACTATTTTCGTATATAAAAGAAATAAATTTTTTGTGAATTATTATAATATATGGTTGCTTGGTTGTTAGGAAGCGATAATATTAGATTATTATCATCGTTGTATGAGAAATTGAAATCAAAACCAAAAGCTAAGAAAATAAAAAAAATACAAATGAGATTTGTAAATGTAAATTTTAAGTGTAATTTATAATTTAGAATAAAATTCATTAATGGAATGAAATTAGTAATGTGAATGTATAAATGAGTTTTATAAATTGAAATGAGATTTGACTTGGATCAAGTTGAAAAAAAAAATCCAAACTTGGAAAAATAAAAATAAAATGGATTGGATCCAAGTAAACTAATATGATAACTAATTAATTCATGAAATAGGAAAGTTGAATTAGTTAAATTGAAACTTGAATTGTGAATTAAATAAAAAATGATTTAAATTTGCAGATAAATTCAAGTAAGTAGAAATAAATTGAAAACTTCCTTGTTATTGGTAAAATAAATTCGAGATGAATTGAGGAAGGAAATTTGAAATTAAAAAAAATGATAAGTGAGTAAAACTAATTTAATTAAATTAGTAGATGAAATGGATTGGATAAATGAAAATCAAATCAAGGATTTAAGTTTGGAAGTGTTACAAGAAAAAATGAATTTGAATTTTGAATTGAAATAACTTAAGTAAAATTGTGAAATGGTCGTTGTTAAGTTGTATGGAATGGTTGTGAATGAAACTTGTTTGATTAATGAAATGCAAAATGAATTGAACGCAATCAATTGGAAATTTAATAGAATAAAGAGTAAATTGAGTTGGCATCAATTTAAAATAGTTATAAACTAGATTGGATATTCTATTTAGTGAATATCGTCGAATTTGCATAGAAATGGTTGTCGTTTGATGCAAACGTGATTGCATAAAATTCTATGAGTTAATGAAAGCCAATAAAAATTGATTTTTGAATCAATTGAAATAGATATAAGTTCCTTTCGTTTAAAAAGAACTTAATGAAAGAAAGTGAATTGCAAATCGCTTGAATCGAATAGAAATAATATGGAATGTAGTTGTAAGCAATTAAATTTGTATTGAAACCTTATAAATTGCTTATGGGAATTATTTTGAGTGCATTGCTTATGAAAACTATGTGTTTACCATTGAAAATGAGTGAGATGTAAATGAATTTCCTATATATGTCACTTATGTGTTTAAATTGAGTAAGTATAGGTACAGGGGGACGTTTAGTTGTATTTGGTCGCGCTAAAATGCTAAAAATAAACCGCTTTGCTTAAAAATGCTAAATAAGGTATGCCTGTGTAATAAAAATAGGAAATATGAACTGTTTTTGTTTTTCCGACGGGGTCGATGTATATATATTTATATCTTTTGTCAAATTGCAAAAGCTCCTCCGTACAAAGGAGACTCTGCCAAAAAAATTTGAAAATTTTGGGAGTTAGAAAATTTTTGTTAGCGATAAACGATTTCAAATTTGAAATTGAAGTAAATTAGTGAATGAAACTAGTTTAAAATAATAATATGAATCGGTACAATTGAAAGATAAAATTCAATATTCAGGGTTGAAGATAAATTGAATTCATAAGTAAATGGGAAACAAATTTGAATAAAAGTAGATATGAAACTCCTGTAAGGAAATGTATAAAATGATATTTGAATGTTGTAATGGATATTATGAATATCAGAATATACAGGTGTGTACAGGGAAATGGAATTGGGATTTTGATTTCAAAGATAAAATTTGAATTGCTCGATAAAAAGGTATGTATTTCAATTTCAGTATGAAATTTGGTGATTTTCTTGCCCAGCTGCTTGGCGTTTTGTTTTCTTTCGGAAATTGGGATCCCGTAGAGGCATTTTGTAGTCGTACCGAGCTAGCCGCGCAAAGGAGACGCTGGCGAAATTTTTCGGAAATTTCGAGAGTTAGAAAATTTTAAGGAAATTTTGAAAGTTTGAAATTTTAATTTTAATTCAAATTTGAATTGTGAAGTAAACAATATTGTTTGGAAACTATGGATGATTTTTGAAAGTTAGTTGAAATGAATCTTTAATAAAAACATTTGGATTGGAAAAAAATAATAAATGGGTTAAGGATTATTCTTTCTAACTTGTAATTTCAGGACGAAATTCTTTTAAGGGGGAAGAATGTGACGACCCAGAATTTTTGGTATTTGGATTTGAAAATATTTAATTGATTTTAAATATTGGAAGTTGTTTCTAAACTGGAATTTCAAAATTTACTATGAATTTGGCAATTTAATTATTGAATTTAACTATTGAAGTTGGGTAAAAATTTGAATCTTCAGTTTTAAGCTTGTTAAAAATATTTTAAAGGCTTAGAAAATCCATAGTGATAATACTGAGGATAATTGAAGCTTCAGAATTGAAATTGGAACTATCTTGTTCAGTTTTGAGATTTTATTGTTTAACTCGATATTAAAAAATAACCTTCCAAGGCACAGTCTCGGAATTAGATGAAACCAGTTCCATTGGATCCGTAATATTGTATTATTATCGGATTTCAATTTTCATAGTAATTGGAGTTGTTGTGTGAGCGTACGACATATAAACGCATCGAAATTTATATCGAAAATTCAATTTTATAACTCGATTCAAAAGCTATCTTCTCCATACAATTGAATTGGGACTCGGAACCTTTTCCAACACGTTCGGAAAAGGGGTACAACATTATAAACGCCTAGCGGCATGCCTCGATTGGGGTTCGCGATTTTAACATGCATTAATTGAGACAATTTGAATTTGAATTCAAATTTGAACTATATTTTATCGTGGTCAACTTCAGTTGAAATTCCCTCCCATCAAAACTTTTTCTCTACAACCTTCTTCTACACGCCGTCGCTATTCTTTCACTTCGCTCAAATCACAGTTAATGTAGAGAAATACCTTCGTTCTTTTCTTCCCAGCTAAAATGGCCGAGCTAATTAGATTAAACAGTCGAAGCCCCTTTTCTTTCCAAAATCAATGGCCGCGAGTTTAAAAATAAATAAAAAAATCAGAACAACGGTCTATGGTCGCAAGTAATTCAAATCAGGATTTCTCAAATTCGAAATCGATGGCCGAAGCATTCAATCGAATTTTTTTATTTCCTACATCAATTCATCGGCAAGAAGCAAATAGGGGAAGGCGAGGCTTGGAGTCGCGTTCGTTCGCGCTTACGTAGACAGTAAAGCTAGGGCTTAAGGTCGATCAGGGGTGGCTTCGAGTCGCGAATAGGAGGCGTCGATGGCATGTTGGACTTTGGGGATAGGCGCGAGATGGAGGCGTGATGGCGTCGAGTATCTGGAGGGTTGCGATGCGTCTAGGGTTTAGGCATGATAAACATCAGAAACGACGATCGATACGGCATTGGCAACGTGAGATCGTGGAAGCAAGCCAAGGGCAGCAAAAGGCAGGCGATGGTTCATGTTAAGGGGTTGTGCTCTGGTAGACGAACTCTGTCGTGATTCTGGAAAGCGTTTGGTGGTTGAGGTGGGCGATCGAGATTGCAAAAATCGTGGTCGGCAAACTAGATTGAGCGAAGCGGAAGCGTGGTGAGGGCCTGGGTTGTTCCAGTGAGGTATTGTTTTAAATTTTATTTTAAAAAAATTATTATTTACAGTAGGATGTTGAAACAGTTTATGAAAAAATATTTGGAAATATTTTTTTAAATGGAAATTTGTCTTTAAAATTTAATAATTAGTTAATTAAAATTATGAAAGGGAAATTAATTATTCGATTAAAGGAATTAATTTATTTAAATAGTGATTGATTATTTGTTTGGTTCAAATATTCTATTAAAAAAAAATTTGTTGGAAATTAAATTATTAGATAAAATAAAAATACCAAACGAAGATTGGTTATTCGATTTATTTCAGATATTAATGAATTTTATAAATGTTTGTATAAGGTCAAAAGATCGTGAAAAACGAACTGGAATGGAAATGGACTGCAAATCAAAGGTGAGATCTTCTCACTCAAATTAGAATGGAATTCAGTTATTGTTTGACTGTTTGAATGTGGTATTAGATATTTATATATATTTTGAGTGATTGATTTCCCGCATTATATAGCGGATGCGCCGCATAATAGCGGATGATTTTATTTAATCTCATATACTGTGATATTCCACCTCGAAGTGGAATCGGTATTTAATTGTTGTGCTAACATCTGTGGATGCAGGGAAACAAGTTGGAGGGATCCAACTGGATTCCTCAAATATTGAATTTGTTTCATATGCTGTGTGTTGATTATTTATAATCCCTGTGTGATTTTATTTGTGGTTAAAATCGTTAAAGGCTATAATTTAACCGAATATATTTTTGGTATCGTTGGATACCGGAAATAAATAAATATTGGATTTTTGAAAATTCAAGTTGAAAGTTTATAGTAAACTTTATTTTTGAGAATTGGATAAATTTAAAAGAAGGAATTTTAAAAGGATAAAGTTTTATTTTTAATCCTATTGAATAAAATTCCAAAATATGAGGAAAAGGCTTAATAAATGGATTTCGGGTAATATTATTCAAAGGTTGAAGAATTTATTTAAAATACGGATTTTAAATATTTGAAAGAGATAAAGGAATTTATTTCAAGAAGGAAATAAATTTAGAAATTAAATTAGGGATTTAATTTGGAGTTGAAATAAATTTTGAAATCAATTTGGAAAATTGACTTGGTATTTGAAAATAAATCCTTGGGAAACCAACTTGTAATTAGTTTGGTGTTTGAAGCAATTTTGGAAATCAAATTGGAATTGATTCGGTAATTGAAATAAATTTTGGAAATCAATACGAAAATTGATTTGGTGTTCGAAGGGAAATTGATTTCGTGTTTTGAAAATAAATTTAGAAATCAATTTGGAATTTGAATTGGTATTTGAAAGTGAATGTTGGAAAATCGATTTAAAATCGTATATCAGTTGATATTTAGAAATGTAAATTCACATTGGAAATTTATAAGGGAAAGGGAAATTGGTTTTAAAGTAAACATTGGTTTATTCTTAAAGTGTGGAAAAGATTTGAAACTTGTTTCAAAGGATGGGAAATCGATTTGAAATTTGATTTTCAAAGTGATGAAGTGTTAAAAATATATCCTGCGAAGATATTTTGAAAATAAATAATTTGGGAAAATTATTTAAATCCGGTAATTGTTATGAATGTTGATTGATAGTTAAATAACCGACTGTCACTATTTTCCTTTAAATGGCGTATGAATTTCGATGCGACCGGGGGTCGGATTTCCAGTGGATATCCAAAAACCACATCGAACCCTTGTGATTTGTGATAGATCTTTTATTAAAAGATTGAAGTGAAAAATTGTTGTGATTCGTTTGAAAATCTAAATGAACACTTATTTTTAAAAATAAGCGCTCGTTATCGAATTAGCCAGAAGAGGACCTTTGTGTCGTATAACCCATTCCGAATAATGACACGACGAATGGGATTGCATTTGAAGACTGGTGGTGAAGGCGGGTATTGCGGGAATGATACGATGACCTATCGATTGTCTCTGCACTGAGTAGCTACGGCATAGAGATTCCCTAAGTGATGGGAAGTCCAATCGGGATTGTAATACCCGGATTGCAAGGGTTTCTTCGGAAGTGCCTTCGGTTCTGTTCGAACCCAGAATAGACTTGTATGGATATATGTCCAATGTTATAAATTGAGATGTAAAGCTGGTTTCTACCAAATACATTTCTGTTGGTGGGGGAGAATTTATTCTCTTAGCTTAAGACCCTTCTCTGAGACGTACAAGCTTAGAGGTTATGTAGTTGATGGTCACTAGTGATACATTCCCAATTTGGTAATGTGGTACACGAAGTGCTACGGATCATTTGTTGATCGAAGCATGGCTTTTGTGAAAAGCGTAGCTTTGTGGACGAGACTTCGTCGAGCCTCACAACCCGGAAATGGTCGAAACAGGAATGTTGCGGCAAGGTTTTTAGGGGTCACGCCCCTAGGGTATGTCCATTTCCTTCTGGATAAGAGGTGGTATCATGGTATGGATCCCGGATATTTAACCTATGTGGTTATTGCAATTTCATTACTGTGTGATGTTGCTTTGTGGTTGAGGATCCTCGGATAAAGGTCGGTAACGACCGGGGATGGCATACTTTTTTTGTGTGGAGCTATGAAGTTATAGCTTCATTGCACCCAGAAGCGTGTGGTAACTCGTCCTTGTGTCAGTAGAGATCCGGTTAGGTTCTCGGGGCCGTCCTTCCAGAGGTGTACCCATTTCGATGTAGGAAGTTCCTTTTCCTGACCATTTATTGGAAATCCAAAGAAACAATACGTGCCCTGTACGGTTTTGGTTGTATAACCTGCCATGGAATATGGCGGTAACCTGCTATTAAACATGGTAGCTATAGTAGGCATACGACGAAATATTGTATGCTGGCTAAAATTAATATTATACTTTCGAAATGTTTTCTTTCCTTCTTCTTCTACCTCTTCTTCTTAAACCCTAATGGTTCGGTTTTCCCGCGATCAATGGTTCGGCAGTTGATACAGTGGACGTATTAATGTTGACTTTTGGAAGTCCAAAAATTGGGTCGTTACAAGTTCTATGTTCCAAAAACAATTTTCATTTTTCAAAGTTTTCAAGATCAACTATCATTTTCCAATTTCAAAAGCCAAGACAAACTTCAACCTGATCAAAAGCAAACTAGATTCAAATCAAAGATCAAGCATATTCAAGTTAAAATTCAGATTCAACTCAGTTTAAAGCAAGATCACTTTCCAGATCAAAAATCTACTCCCGGTTTTCAAGTAGCTACTCTGTTCTCTATTCCGGGTGAGTAAACTAATATATTAACTTTAATCTATGTATATATATCCTGATGCTTTGAAGTATGTGGTGAAAATGTGTGTATTGATGTAAAAATATGTATGTACATAAATATATATATATATAGGTAGATTAATGTATGCATATCTGTGAACCAGGTATGCATGCTTTTGTTTTGAACTTTACAGGTTTTTAAAAAAAAAGTTCAAATCTAAATTTCTCCTCCCCTAGTCTCTTTAAGGTTAGGATCTCTAAATGAAATTTTTTTGTGTTAATGTAACATCATGTCTACAAATGGTTTCAAGCAAAAATATTGATTAAATATTTTGAAATTTAGATATTACAACGATGATGAATTTAAAGTCAGAAAATAAATTATCTAAATTTCATGTTTTGAGTATATAACCTGATTCATATTTGAAAATTATGAATTTTGATATTAAAATCATGATTTTTAAGTTTGGGTTTGTGGAGATATCACAAGATGATCGGTTTTGGGTTTTTCATCAATTTCTGGCGATCGGCGAAGGGCATAAGGTTGTGATCATCACTGGAGGTAGCTCGTGGGTAAGGGGCTTTAGGAAAAATAGCGACTGAGTTTATTAACCACCATGGTGGCCAAACGACGGCAAAGTAGGGTTTTAGGCTTGGGCTTTGTTGGGGGCATTTGGGTAGCGATTTCGAGTTCGTCGTCGCACCGGAGTCAACCAGTGTAGGGGATTAGGAAGAGGATGCTATAGCGAGTCTCCAGGCACGATGATGTGGTCTACGCTGGTCGGAGTTGGGCGATTCGAGGCGATTTGGTGACTGGGTTTTATTTCAAATGGTTCTAGGTGTACTTGATTTCGATTTCAGGCGAATTCGATGGAATTGGGTGGTCGTGACGACTCAGGGGAAGGTAGGTGACTCGTTGATGGTCGGAGCCTTAGTCGGAGATGGTCTGGTTTCGTGTGCACGTGCACTTGGGGTCTGATACGTCTAGGTTGTAGCGTGAAATGAAAGAAGGAAGAAGAAGATGTTGGCTCGAAGATGAACTTGGGGAAGTGATATTGTGGCTCAGGACTACTACTGGGTTGGTACGCGAGTGACTACAGCAGTTTAATATTGTAAAAACAAAACAAAGTTAAAAAGGAAAAAGGACAAGTCGGGGTTTTACTTGGGAAAATTGGGAATCGACTCGGGTGGGAACTCGAGTTTGTCTTGGGTTCATGTTATAACAGTTTTGAAATTTTAAATAAAACAAGTTTTTAAAGCTTAATTTAAACAAGTTTTAAAAGTTTAAATCAATCAAGTTTTAACAAATTTTGTTAAACTAATTATTCTATACAATATGTGTTTATTTAAGTTTGTGATTAATTAAAGGTTTTAAAATAAATTATTTTAATTAATCAAGTTTAAAGTGTTTTAATATACACACACACACTCTTTCATTAATTAATTCTTAAGCTTATTTTAAATAAAATTAAATAGCTTAATTTAGAAGTTAATTAAAAAGATAAAGATGCTTATAGTTGTTAATTAACTTAAAGGTCTAAGTTAATTTGTGGGTTAATAATAAATTTATTTCAAAGGTTAAATTTTAAAGTTAATTGTTTTTAAGATTAATTGATTTGGTTTTTAAAATAATTATATATTAGGTTAATTATTTGATTTAAATCCCTAAGTGTTTTCAAAGAATTTAATGATGTAAATTAGTGAGCGTTTAGGGTAAATGTTTTAATTATTAATTTAAAGATATTAGTTAATTCATATGTTAATGATAATTAATATCAAAGTTTTATTTAATAAGGTTTAAATGATAATTAAATAATTAATTAAGATAAATGGTTTATCTTAAGTTAATTAGGGTCTTGATTAATTAAAGGACGCTAATTAATGTAATTAATTTATGAAAGTAGTTAAGGATTAATTATTTAGCTTAAAGGATAATTACTTAATGTAGTTAATTAGTGATTAATTAATATAAGTAATTAGGTGATAATTAATTACTTAAAAGATAATTACTTAATGTGAGTAACTAGAGGATAATTAAAAAATTAAAGGTTGATTATTTAATAATTAAAGGTTAATTAATTGATTAATTAAAGGTTAATTAATTGATTAATTAAAGGTTAATTAATTGATTAATTAAAGGTTAATTAATTTACGATTAAAGGATAATTGATTAATGATTAAAGGTTAAATAATCAAGAGATTATAGGATAATTACTTGATGTAAGTGATTAAAAGGTTATTTTGTTAATGTAAGTTAAGGTTAATTAATTTATGTGATTAATTAAGGGTTGACTAATTAATGTAATTAACTTCGGGTTAATTAATTTATGTGACTAATTAAGGGACAATTAATTTATTGAGATGATTAATTAAGATGGATAATTAAGGTTGATTAATTAATATTCATTAATTAATTAAAATAATAGCCAATGGTTAGCAATTAATGTTAATTAAGTAGGGTTAGGTGGCTAATTCATTAGTAATTAATTTATTTTGAGTTAATTAAATTAATTATAATCAGGAGATTAATTAATCTTGCTTATGGATGATTGAATTATATTAAATGCCTTGAATTGTTTGATATCTCTGATATGTGATGTTCTTTGGTATGAATTGATTTGGATTGAGCTGTGATTATTATAAGTTATTTATCTGTGATGAATTTTTGTGTGAATGTGAATTTTGCATTGAATTAAAATTGTTTACTTAAATAACTTGGCCTTTTAAAAGGCATTTAAATTTCGATGCTACTAGGGGTCGGATTCTAAATGGTTATCCGAAAACCACATCATATCTTAAAGGTGAATTTTTTGTTAAAAGATTAAAAATGGAAATTTATTGTGAATATATCCACATGTTTTTAAAATAAGCGCTCATTATTCGATTAAGCCAGGAGAGAACATTATGTCATAAAACCGATTTTGAATAATGATACGACGAAATGGAATTGCATTTGAAGACGGTGGTTGAAGACCGGGTATTTTCGAAAACGAAGGGATTACCTGTTGATTGTCTCTGCACCGAGTGGCTTCGGTATAGAGATTACCCTAAGTGATGGGGTGTCCAAACGTGATTAGGGAATATCCGGGTTTACAAGGACTTCTTTCCTTAATTGGAGAACGTGCCTTCGGTTCCATTTAGACCCAGGATGGACTTGTATGGATGTATGTCTGACATTACACTTTCAGATGAAAAGCTGGTTTCTATCAAATACATTTCTGTTTGATGGAGGAGAATTTATTCTCTTATCTTAACACCCTTCTCTGTGACGTACAAGCTCAAAGGTTATGTATTTGATGGTTACTAGTGTTATCCCGCTTTTTGGCAAAGCCGCGATATCAAAAGATCGATCGGAAATGGAGAACAGTTCGTCTCAGAGATTGGTCATACTTCGTTTCGCTATGGATATCACTGAATTTTGTACGAGTCCGAATTGAGCTACAACTGATAGGACGTGACAAGAAAGATCATGGAAGTCATCATCTCAAATTTCGAGTCAATCCGAGTTCATATGCTCAAGTTACGATCGATTCAACTTGGAGGGAAAGACACTGGTTTCGAACCCATAATGGTTGGTGTCTTCGAATCCATCATCCAACGCCATTCGAACCGATCACCTTCGAACCGATGGCCTTCGAACCCATCGGAATGCCTCGGTTCGACTCCATCAATTTTGAATCCATCTAGTTCGTGCCAGTAGGCCACATGTCCATGGAGGGGTTGCAAAGCTCGTATCCATCCAAAGAAACCCTGTTTGAATCCACTAAGCATCAGCTGTTCGAACCTCTTATTGGAGCCTCGTTCGAACCCACCCATGGAGCCTTGTTCGAACACATCTGTGAAGCTTCATTCAAATCCACTGGGTCAACTAGCCACAATGACGTGTCATCCATCGGTTCGAATGCGCCGAGATACATGGAGTCGAAGCGGTCAACTCGGAGTGAAGACCGAATCGGTTCGAAGTTTGCGCTCCACGTCACCACGAAGGCGTGTGCCACCATCGGTTCGAAACCATCGGTTCGAATGGATGGTTTCGAACCAAACAGCCACGCAATGAACCCCATCTCGAATCCATCATATCTCTCAATCCACTGATCCAAATGCCACAAAATTTTTACAGAAGGTTGCATTCATGTCGAAGAGTGTCCACACCAAATTTCACGTCGATTGGATGAATTCTTGATCGATTCGAATGGAGTTCGAACCGTTGGCAAAGTGAGCCCAAATTTCCTGAGGCTGGGCGTGTGGGCCCCCTCACATGCCAGAAGTGGTCTTCCGAGTTTTCAGCGAAATATCAGCAGCCTATGCCTATAAATAGAGCCCCAAAGCCAACAGAAAAGGGGGCTTTCGACTCTCAAGCGTCCAGACTCTGCCGGATCGAGATCTCCATCATCCTACATCATAATTTTGCTGTTGATTTCGAATTTCCAGTTGTAACTTACTGTTGATCGCTGTAGCAACTTGTAATCATTGAAAGAGAATCAATAAAACACCAAAATACTTCACAGTGGACGTAGGCAACACGTCGAACCACTATAAACCGCTTGTCTACGTTTTTACATTACTATTTCTTGGAGTTTTTGTTAGATAGTATTCATATTCAGTTCATACTCTTGATTGTTATCTCTTCAACGACTCCCGAAGAGTGTTGTGACCAATTTTAGTGCAAACACTTTGGTGCTTTCACTGAGAAAACCCAGATTTTCTCCTGCTCATTGGATCTGTCATCGATACCGGATTGAATAAATCTAAGAGAGAGATTCAGATCGTTAAATCCAACTTCCTTCCCTTCTATTCAGATTTGCATAAAGCCTAGGAAAGGAATTCAACTATCAAGATGGTTAGCACAAGAACCACCTCAAACGCTGTCAATCAAGAAGAACAGGATAGACAAAATCCTGTGCCCCCACCTCCATCTAATCAGGATGCTACTGGGCACTCTGAACCGTCCGGTCCGGTTACTCGACAAGAGTTGCAGTTGCTACTCCAAGAGCTGACCCAGAGTCGGCAACAGCCAGAAGAACAGCTACGCACTAACGCTGAGCTAATCAACAAGCTGAATCGCCAGAAACGAAAGAGATCCACGAGAGATAATGCTTCTCGCTCCTCCAGCGAAAGTTCTTCATCTTCTGATTATCATAATCGTCCTCCGCGACCCCGGCTAGATGGGAGTCGTATACCACCCGTTGGAAATCAACCGATACTAACCGTTGGACAATTGAGGGTTGGTCCATCAGCCAGTTTCCAAACCGGACCCTCCTCCCGAGGAGGTGCCATCCCTCACCATACTACAGAATACCACACTACTAACGTTGTGGTTGAACCAGGAGTCGACATCCAAGATCAGTCGACCTCGGACCGTCGTCATAGCGGACGTACTCCCGAACCGTACGTCCCAGAGAACTATGAGCCGAGAAGGCAAGACTTGGACCGTCAACAATATCCGGTCCAACCCCAAAGAATGGAACGTAATCATACTCTGGTGCAGGCCGCACAAAACACTCAAATGTCGGATCTATCAACCATGATACGTCAGGATCCGTGAGAGTCAGGGATTCACAAACGACGATTGGAGAGTTTCCCGAAGTCACACTCCCTTTACGGACGATATTCTTACTACTGAACCTCTACGGCGATTCGGGATGCCAACTCTACCCATGTATGAAGGGAACTCCGACCCCAACCAACATATTCTAAAATATGAATGGTCGATGACCGCTGCCAGAGCCGACGATGCAGTGAAGTGTCGTAGTTTCCCCATATCCTTGGGGGGTATCGCTACCATGTGGTTCACTCGATTGCCACCTCGATCCATCTCTTTCTTCGACCAGTTAGCCACAAAATTCGTTGAGCAATTCCGCATGCACGTCGCAAGGCCAAAAGATGTCAACACTCTATCTAGTGTCACGCAAGCTCCCGGAGAGACACTCAGGCACTACTTAGAGAGATTCCATACTGCATGTGCGGAGATTAGTAATCCAAACGATAACTCCATCCTTATTACATTGACTAAGGGGATCGACCCGGTTCTGAATTTGGCAATTGGCTAGCTGGGAAACCACCTACATCATTGGACCATTTCCATGCCAAAGCAGCTCAATTCCTGAGACGGGAAGATGCGAAACAGTCTAGGGAACAAACTGACGCAGGATCAAATGCGGAAGGGATCAAATGCAATGTTGCAATAAAACAGTCCGGTGAGAGCTTCAGAAAAGTTCAGTCGAACATTAAAAGTAAACAAGCTCCGCGAAGGGAAAGCGTGAATCAAACTAAAAAACAAGATCAAAATCGTGGCCCGCAGCGCAAGAATCCAATGTTTGACAGTTACACTCCTCTGAATACATCACTAGAGGACTTGTACTTACAAACCTGTGATACAATTCAATATCAAAAACCTGCACCAAGACCGTCGTCAGAGAGACAAATCCAGACGGGAAAGTTTTGCAGGTTCCATGAAAGCTATGGGCACAATGCGAACGAGTGTCGTCACTTACAGGATCTTGTTGAAAAACTGATCAGAGAAAGGAAGCTGGAATAGTTTGTGCGGACACCGCAGCCCAGAGAAGCGGGCCCATCAAATCCAAACAATGGACCCAATCGACCGAGACAGGAGGACTCGACTTGTCCCCGTGGAAGATTGGCGATAAACGCCATCAGTGGCGGACCTACTTACTCAGGAGCCTGGGACGACGAAGATCCTCGTCACTGTCACACATGACAGGCTCCTTCAATCTATGAATACTTTGCAGTTTCCTTTACATTCTGAAATTTGAATTTGTAATAAGGCACTGACTTTGCCATATTTTCTTATTTCAGCAATAAAATACTATCTCTTCAAGCTAGAGCTGTGGTTCACCGAATACAACGTTCAACAATCACGACACATGAAGAGCTAAGTTTCATCAAACAATGGAATTTATTCAAATAGAGAGTGACTGTGATACGACCGGCCACTCACTAAGTGAAACCCCAGCTCGGGGGCAAGCCATCACGTCAAAGGCTGAATTGGACCAACACACGACAGTCCATTCAATAATTCGTTCCCGGAGTGCGAACGGACTCCAACTTCCCAGAGCGTTAATTGGTAAACATTCAATAATTCGTTCCCGGAGTGCGAACAGACTCCAACTTCCCAAAGCGTGAATTGGAGTATAAACATTCAATAATTCGTTCCCGGAGTGCGAACGGACTCCAACTTCCCAGAGCGTGAATTGGAGTATAAACATTCAATAATTCGTTCCCGGAGGGCGAACGGACTCCATCTTCCCAGAGCGTGAATTGGAGTATAAACATTCAATAACTCGTTCCCGGAGCGCGAACGGACTCCAACTTCCCAGAGCGTGAATTGGAGTATAAACATTCAATAATTCATTCCCGGAGTGGAACGGACTCCAACTTCCCAGAGCGTGAATTGGAGTATAAACATTTAATAATTCGTTCCCGGAGTGCGAACGGACTCCAACTCCCAGAGCGTGAATTGGAGTATAAACATTCAATAATTCGTTCCCGGAGTGCGAACAGACTGCAACTTCCCAGAGCGTGAATTGGAGTATAAACATTCAATAACTCGTTCCCGGAGCGCGAACGGACTCCAACTTCCCAGAGCGTGAATTGGAGTATAAACATTCAATAACTCGTTTCCGGAGCGCGAACGGACTCCAACTTCCTAGAGCGTGAACTGGAGTATAAACGTCTAATCTATCGTTTCCAAAGTGTGAACGGACTCCTAAAAAGCCCAAATAGATGTGACCGACCATCCAGCGGCTAACTCCAGATTCTCGAAGCGTGAGTCGGAGTACAAACATCAATTCCAGGTTCCCGGAGTGCGAACCCAAACATACGTGTTTTCTCCAAGTTCCCAGAGTGTGAAATGGAGCACAAATACCAAGTCAAAGTTCCCGTAGCGCGAACCGAAATGTCAATACTAACTCCAAGTTCGCAGAGTGTGAATTGGAGTGTGAACATCAATTCCAAGTTCCCGAAGCGCGAACCGTGTTACAAACATCGATAACTCTCGAATTCCCGGAGTGCGAACCGGATTATCGATCTCAAATTATCTTAAGTTCCCAGAATGTGGACATGTGCTTAAGGTTTGCAATAAACGCAGTCAACCACCGGAACACAAATGTTATTCCCCGGGACTAGGGGGCAAAAAAGCTAAGTGTTAATCGCTAACCAAAGTGATACAATGTCCGAAGTTCGATTATTCATTGATCACAACTTGCGACCAAGATTCTCAGACTTGGCGAATAAAAACGAACTCTACTTGATGGTAAAAACACCACAAGTGCACCAGACTGAAAACAAAACACTACAAACACTTAAGCACAAAAGAAATGAGAGTTGAAACAAATAAACTAAATTTTATTTCAACTAACTGAAGACAAGGACTTACATGCAAATAAGTTCTCCCAAAAAAGAATCCCTACTAGCAGGGGCCGAACCTGCATCTATACACGACCTACTAACAAAAAATGAAAACAAGTTCTTGTCTACCAAAACATCTGCTTGAGCGGCAGATCTATTTCTCCTTTTTCGACCTTCTTATTAGTGGTTCTTCATCGGAATCACTAGGAACAGAAATCCTTCGCTTGGAGGGTCTCCTCTCCGGTGGCCGCTCTTCGGCCGGGGGCATAATGTCCACGTCCTCCTCAAAACTTGAGCTTAAATGAAGGCTCCCTGCTGGAGGAGTAGGAGGGACCGGACTCACGATGGAAGATGGGATAGTGCCACCTGATGTTGTTGTCCTTAAAGGCGTTGGGCTATGCGCCGCCGTACTGCCGCCAACACTACTACTTTACCCCGCAGCTTCTAATTCTGCATGAATCTCGGCCAAGATCTCTTCATCACGAATCGTTTGAGCTTGGCTGAGGGCATCCGCAATCTGCATTGAAGAGCTAGAGGTTGGCGGGAGGTCACTAATAATAAATGGCAAGTCTGTAAAAGTGTTACCCTGTTGGCCAAGCAGCTCACTCACCATTTGTTCGTCGAGAGATAAGGATCTCCCCTATGCCAACTCAGTAGACACTGCCGTCGTCACGACAGTCGTTTCGGTGGTGATGGCCTTTTGCCCTTGAATTGACTCTTGAGCCGAAGATGCCGGAGTAGTCTCGGTTGCTAAGCAAAGATAAGAAGAAGTTATTAGCAACTGCTTCAGAACTAACTCTCTATTCGAAAAACACTTGAGATATGTTCAAGTACCTTCCTCAGTTTGACTCGTTGACGGTTGGAGGGCCTCAGAGACATGCTCCCGAATGGGAGATAACCGCGGCTGTTCTAGGTCATAAGTAGGAACAGATTGTGAACTGACCATAGATACAGGCTCTAACGGAGGTGGAGCGGTGAATTCAAAAATAGTAGAATGATGCTCAACACCTGATCCCTCTCCAACTTCCAGAGATCGGCCGCCAATCATCTCCTTCTCATGAGCAATAATAGCGTCATGGAGGATCTTCTTCTCGTCATCTGTCAGCAACCGGTTTTCGAGTTCGAATCGGTCGACCGATTCATCCGGATGCGCTTCCTCCTCTTCCTCAACCAATCGACCCCAAGCGCTGCGGAGGTGTACCGGGTAATCATGGAGCCAGGCCAAATTTCTGTGTATCAACACATTGGCATTGTAAGTGATGAGCAAATCTTCAATATCGGCCTCCAGCCTGGCCTCCGCTTGTCGAACTTTCTCCTCAACCTCCGTCTCTACCGCTTGGACCTTGGCTACTGCTGCATCCCGTTCAATCCGAAGAATCACGGCTTGTTCACATGCCTCCTGGGCTGCGTTATTCGCATCATCCCTATCCTTGGCGATTTCGGCAAATTTAGACTTAAGCTCGTTCAACTCCTTTAGGGCTGCGTCCCTCTCGGCAGTGACCAGGGTGTTTCGATGGCCCATATCCTCTACCATGGCGTAATGCTCACGTTTCATTCTATCCATTGTTGCCTGGGCTTCATCGGCTTTTTTGATAGCCTCCATTTCAGATTTCCGAGAAGATTCAGCTTCAGTGTTTAGCACATCAATAATACGGCTTTTTTGAGCTAACTCAGCCTGCAATCTCTCGATGGTGGCCTCGCGCTCAAAGTCCAATGCCGACGCTTTTTCAGCTGCTTTCGACCATGCTTTGTACCGAGCGTAAAAATCGTGTACGTAATCATGTACCAATTGCTCAGCTTCCTCCGGGATTTTCTTTAAATGTGGAGGAAAGATATAGTTGTCGAAGCAGATGTTTGGGAAATCTCTTTTCAGCTAAGCAAGCCTGATTGCTCCTTCCCCTGAAATTTCCACGGGGGGCTGTTCTGTAACGGTAGCAGTCATCGTTTCGCTCCTAGAATGGCGGCATTCATGCCTAGAAGATTGAGAGGCCGACATGTAATGTGAAGATTCAGAAGGACGAGAGACGTGAGCAGGAGGTTGTATGGGATCTCTGGGAGGAGGAGGAGTATGCGATCGAGATCGACGCTTATAACCTCTGTCTGTATCATATCTTTCTTGACCAGAGTACCCAGAGCGTCCCTGGTCGTAGTCTCTGTCCCCTTCTCGTCTACGCGAATCATAATATGAAGACTTGCGGGCCTGTCGGAGACTCCCTAACATCGAACCTCGCCTAGACATGGTATCTACAGAACAAAATAAAATAGAATTAATCACTCTTCGATATAGGAGGTTTATAGTCAAGGGTTATGCAGTGTTGTGAAATATGTATGAATGTGCAACCCCCAGACCAACCGGATGTGTCTGCCATGCCAGTGGGAAAATACTTGCTCAAAACTAAAGTTTCAAAAATCTCTTCCAATCCGGCATCATGCTGTAGGGACACATCGTCCGGAATTGGAATATCGGCGAGCCCTTCATAAAGATTTTCAGTTCTCGGAGGAGACATCTCCGAAATTCTAACTCCTGGAGAGGATCGGGCCATGACAACCGATTTCCATCTCCCCTTCTTAGTTGACGTAATGACGGCTGCCTTGCCTTTTCTCTGCTCCGCGACATCCTGAACTACATCCGTAGGCTCGGTCAGCGGCTCATCGTCGGTATGGGTCCTTTCAGAATCAGCCTCCTCGGCTATGATAACTTTGGGCTTCTTGTGCTTGGCTCGTTTTTTAGAGACAGTCCTTAGTGCGCCGTCAAACAGTATGCTCTGCCCTCGTTCAATCAACCTGTAAGTCCGGAGATTCCTATCCGTCAAGAGCAGCTCGATATCCCTATTTTCACCCGGGACTCCCCGGAGTATTCTTACTACCTCCTTAAATCGTTCACCTTCAGGCCGCTAAATCGTTGTTGTAAAAAGAAAAAATAAGTTTCAGTTTGGCCGCAATTTCCTTAATAATTACTTGATAACTCAGTTACACTCACGTCTAAATAACCATCGCCGGGCAAACCCCGGAGGACACCTAACATAGAACCATTCCGTCCTGTAATAACTCAACCTGGTCCAGGACCCAGTAACCACTTGGAAGTTCCTCACCGCTTCCAGAAATGTGAAGGAAGGGTAATCACCTCGAGTTTTGAAATTAAATAGATATCTGATCTCGGTCGGGATCGGTGGTCTATGAAGGTACTCCATGAAGACGATGAATAAACTATTCACGGAGGCATATCCGTTCGGGTGTAGTTGAGATGGAGCGATCCTTAAAAATGACAACACTTCCATTATGTACTCGTTGAACGGAGGAAGCGTCCCAGCCGCGCATGCGTGGCGATTAAATGCTGTATATCCCTCCGACGGGTTGTGTGGTCTATCATTCGGCCCCGGCAATAACACGTCATCCAGTGACAGGCCGTGCCTCAAGCATATTCTCCCCAACATATCTTCAGAAATATTGGATTGAACGGAATCCGACGGATTGGCAATGAAAAACGCATTGGAAAGTTCGTCCGGGGCCGGACCAATGATCTCAGGTTCAATATCTGGAACCTCTAGTCTCGGAGCAGCTGTGCTGTGAACCTCCTGCTGTTGCGAACTTGAAGGTTCCATAACTAGCTAACTCATGAGAAACCATCGTTAGACGACAAAGGACCCGTGCGTTCCCCAGTGTAAAGTGTATGAATGTATGTCGTACAGTGCCATGCATTACTTGAATAAATATCGCAGAGTTAAAGGAAATATGCAAACGACAAAGCTACGAGGCCCAGTTATAATGGCCGTCATCACTAAACCGTTTGTATGATGGAATTTGATTTGGATAGAAGTTGTTATGGTTCCATCGACCAGCTTCGAAAGGTGGTCAAGTATGCAGTGTGATTATCAAGTCCAAATATGCAAGGATGAAGCTCGTCGGAATTATTCTCAGAAAATGTCAAACTTTGGTATCCATCATAGAGGGTTCAAACCGATCACAAGGAACTCATTCGAACCTATCCTAATGTCACTTCGAATCGATGCAGAAAGGCGCACTTCGAATCGATGCAGAAAGGCGCACTTCGAATCGATGCAGAAAGGCACGCTTCGAATCGATGATCAGGTGTCGAGTTCGAATCGATCAATGAAGGATGACTTCAAATCAATCCTTAGTTAGCTAGTTCGAACCGATAAGGAAACCCTCAACTTAACATCAACCACGTTCGAATCGATACCCTCTGTATCGATGCAAAGTTGAGAACTTCGAACCGATAGCTGATGGATTCGAATCCATCGATTCGAATGGACCCATCAAAGACGGTCAATCGGTGCGGACTATGTCACCCTCATAAAGTTTTTCTAGGGATCGATGCGAAATCCAACGAAGAATGATGCCGCCATCATCGATTTGAACTCGAATCCATGCATCGGTTCGAAGCCTTCCCAAACCTGATCTGGTTTTGCCAATCTCGAGACTGAGCAATCGATGAAGAAGGGATAGGTTCGAAGTAACTTTGCCGTTTGGATTCGAGGCTAATTACCTAGTTTAAGTGATGGATTCGAGAAGTTAAAGTCTTGGATCTTGAATGGTTCGAATACGTAACACGGTGTTGTCTTCTCAGAAACTTCGAAACGATGCGAAACACAGTAAAAGCAAGGCGAGAGTGAAAAGTGAAAAGTGAAAAGTGAAAAAGTGGCAAGCCCACTGCTATTTATATGGAGTTTTGAGGGCGACCGAGACGATTCCCCTTCCAGTAAACTTGACCGGTCGCAGCCAGTCCAAGCGTGGATCGTTTCGAAATCTCCATTCGAAGCCATTTGCATAATGCCTTGTGGGTTCGAAGTTAACCTCATATTTCATCGATACGAGGCACACGGCAAAACATCAGGTCGCATCGATGCGAAACAAACAGTGGGCACATCAATTCGAAGCCCCTGTTCACAACTCCATCCACAACCTACCGATACGAACGACGATTTCGTATCCATCATTTCCTATCGATACGAACTACTATTTCGTAACCGTCCTTTCACATCGATTCGAATGTCAGTTTCGTACCCATCATAGCACGAGTGTACTCCATCCATACGAATGCAGATTTCGAACCCATCAATGCTCCAACACATCGGTTCGAAGCATTACATTCACGCAACCCAAAGTCGTTTCCTTCGACCTTCTATATCGGCTCAGGAGAGGATCGATACGAAGGGACTTTTCAAAACAACCATCAAGCGTTGTCTCAACTCAAATTTCCGAATCGGTTCAGGAGAGAATCGATACGGAGTTCAATAGCAAACCAAACTGACAACGACTCGTGGACGCACGACGTTAACAAGGGTCAAGCTACATATGCGCATACATGTCGAACTAACATTCGATTTTAAACATTTATAGGGATTGAATATTCATCTTGTTACAAATGCAACAGCCAACGGCTAAGCGCTATCATACAGCAATCAACCATATCAACGCAAGGTTACAGCAATACAGGGTACGAGTCTCAACAAAAAAAAGAGAGAGCAATGATTGTTCAGAGAGAAATTGCAGCTATTCAAAGCACGTCATGTTCCCACAAGACGTACTTTGGGGGGCAAAATGTTATCCCGCTTTTTGGCAAAGCCGCGATACCAAAAGATTGATCGGAAACGGAGAACAGTTCGTCTCAGAGATTGGTCATACTTCGTTTCGCTATGGATATCACTGAATTTTGTCCGAATCCGAATTGAGCTACAACTGATAGGACGCGACAAGAAAGATCATGAAAGTCATCATCTCAAATTTCGAGTCAATCCGAGTTCATATGCTCAAGTTACGATCGATTCAACTTGGAGGGAAAGACACTGGTTTCGAACCCATCATGGTAGGTGTCTTCGAATCCATCATCCAACGCCATTCGAACCTATCACCTTCGAACCAATGGCCTTCGAACCCATCGAAATTCCTCGGTTCGACTCCATCAATTTCGAATCCATCTAGTTCGTGCCGGTAGGCCACATGTCCATGGAGGGGTTGCAAACCTCGTATCCATCCAAAGAAACCCTGTTTGAATCCACTAAGCATCAGCTGTTCGAACCCATTATTGGAGCCTCGTTCGAACCCACCCATGGAGCCTTGTTCGAACCCATCTATGAAGCTTCATTCGAATCCACTGGGTCAACTAGCCACAATGACGTGTCATCCATCGGTTCGAATGCGCCGAGATACATGGAGTCGAAGCGTCAACTCGGAGTGAAGACCGGATCGGTTCGAAGTTTGCGCTCCACGTCACCACGAAGGCGCGTGCCACCATCGGTTCGAAACCATCGGTTTGAATGGATGGTTTCGAACCAAACAGCCATGCAATGAACCCCATCTCGAATCCATCATATCTCTCAATCCACTGATCCAAATGCCACGAAATTTTCACAGAAGCTTGCATTCATGTCGAAGAGTGTCCACACCAAATTTCACGTCGATTGGATGAATTCTTGATCGATTCAAATGGAGTTCGAACCGATGCCAAAGTGGGCCCAAATTTCCTGAGGCTGGGTGTGTGGGCCCCCTCACGTGCCAGAAGTGGTTTCCCGAGTTTTCAGCGAAATATCAGCAGCCTACGCCTATAAATAGAGCCCCAGAGCCAACATAAAAGGGTGCTTTCGACTCTCAAGCGTCCAGACTCTGCCGGATCGAGATCTCCATCATCCTACATCATAATTTTGCTGTTGATTTCGAATTTCCAGTTGTAACTTGTTGTTGATCGCTGTAGCAACTTGTAATCATTGAAAGAGAATCAATAAAATGCCAGAATACTTCACAGTGGACGTAGGCAACACGCCGAACTACTATAAACCGCTTGTCTATGTTTTTACATTACTATTGCTTGGATTTTTTGTTAGATAGTATTCATATTCAGTTCATACTCTTGATTGTTATCTCTTCAACGACTCCCGAAGAGTGTTGTGACCAATTTTGGTGCAAACAACTAGTAATATATTCCCAATTTGGTAATGTGGCATGCTAAGTGCTGAGCATTGGATGATCGAAGCATGGCTTTTGTGAAAAGCGTAGCTTTATGGGATGAGACATCGAACCTCACACCCCGGAAATGGTCAAAACAGGAAGGATGTGGCAAGGTTATGGGGGTCGCGCCTTTATGGTATGTGCATTTCCTTCTTGAAAAAAAGTGGTATCATGGTATGGAGCCCAGATTTTCACTTACATGGATTTTTTGGAATTTGTTGTTAGTGCCTCGGTAAAGGTCGGTTACGACTGGGGGATGGCATACTCGTGACAGTTAGTTACCTAGTTATAGAGGTAACCCGGCCTTGTGTTGGCAGAAATCCAGTTAGGTTCTCGGGGCATCCCTCCAGAGGCGTACCCATTCGAAAAGGAAGTTCCTTAGCCTTGACCATTTGTTGGAAATCCAATCACCCAATATGAGCCCTATACGGTTTTAGTTATAGAACTTGCCATTTAACATGGTAGCTGTAGCAGCATACTATAATGGTACGTATGCTGGCTAAGATTAATATTATACTTTCGAAATGTTTTCCACACTATGCACTAATAATAATATCAAAAGGATTTTCGCGTATCAAGCATGTTTGACTACTATAAGGAGAAACCACCCCCATGTGTGCGATTGCATTGTGTGTGTGTCGGGAGAACTTATGTTAGTTCATTTTCCGAAAAGCATAATGGATTTCTTTTTATTTCTTTTTGTAATTTATTTTTGCACAAACAAATATTTTGTTTGCTCACACTAGTCCTATGACAGACCTAGAGTTTGTTGTTCCCTTTCTAAACTCTAGGTGCCCATAATTTTCTACACGGACAGCCTAGACTCAGGTTATCAGTAGGTTGTGAAGCTAGTCAGATAGCAGATGTAGATTTGAAAATCTTTGAAGTCTATGGATTTGGGATCGCATTTGCTTCATTGCAGCATGATATCTTTTGGTTCTTAGCTTTTTGGATTGGCTTTGGAGCTTTGGCAACGAAGATGCAGTCTGTCGAATTCTCTCTCTCTTTTGAAGACCCTGTTGATGGTTGTAAAGCTAAACCTTCACATTTGCTATTATCTTTTCGCTGTCATGTTATTTCTTTTCCGCTGTATTCTGTTTTATCTATTTTGGCTTTGATTTTGTTGGGCATTTGTTGTATCAATAAAATCATTTCTTCTTTGTTTCCGCTGTGTTGTTATCACTTAATGTGTTATAAGCTCTGACGAACTGGACTCCGACGTTTGAATCTTCGATATACGAATACGACTGATGTATTGGATATCGATTTTCGGACGTCGTAACCCAGGTCGTCACAGTTATACTTGTGAGCTTCCGATATAGCGTGTAAAGAAAATATATTGAAATTCAAAAAAAATAACTTTTTAAATGCTCCTTTTATCTTGGAAGAACCGAAATGTGCTGTGTTTAGTACTCATGAAGACAAGGCTTCTAGTCCAGATGAGTTTTCTTCACAGTTTTGTTAATTGCATTGAAAAAACTTAAAGATGGTTTCCTTGTAGCTAATGCAAAGTTGTTTTGATGAAGGTAAAATTATCAAGGAAATCAATCGTACCTTTTCAACTTTAATTCCCCAAAACATTCCTGTGAATGATTATAGACTCATTGCTTATTATAATTTTGTATAAAGTACTGTTTGAATTACTTTGTTACAGAATCAAATCCACTCTTTAACAGTTTATTTCAAAATATTAGCATGCTTATATAGGAGTAAGAAATACTACATAAGGCATAATAATGGCTTGGGAACAAATCAAAGGCATTAACATGGATAAAGCAAGTAAAGTGCATATTAAAGTTGATATAAAAAGCATAAGATTTAGTGAATAGAGAATTCATTCTACACGTGATGCATCATGTGGGATTCCCTGCCAAGTGGACCAAAATGATCAAGGAACAAATTAACACCAACACCTTCTCTGTTTTATTCAAAGGAATCCCTAAAGATTATTTAGCATAAATAATGGTACTAAACGATGGGACCTATTATCCCCTTATCTATCTAATAGAGTTAGGGGTATACCCTAAGGGAAATTCTATACTTTACTATAAATTATTAACTCTATAATAAACTATTGTTTAAAATAAAAGGTGTTTTCCTTTCTATTATATACTTGTTATAGTGTGTTATATTAATTAATTGTTTATTTTAAGTATCTTAATATAAAATCTATAAATGGTATGTTTTTGTGATAGTAATTACAATGTGTTGTAATCATGAGCAATTTACCATAATATATAAAACATATCATTTTAAACATTCCTAGTCAAGATATATTGAGATTGAATATCGATGCATCCATTAAGACAAGAGTGCATACATAACGCTCTCTAAATGTTGGACAATGTTTTACTCTTGATTGTTGGGGGCACCAAGGGATTACGTACTTGTAGTTATTAGATAACTATGAAATGACACACTTGACAGTTTCACTTGGTTATTATAACTTAGATCAAATATAAAAATATCGATGTAACAACACTATATAGTTCTCTCGACTTGAGAATACTTTTGAACTTCAATGTGGAAGCTCCTGTTAGACTCTCTATTTTGATTATAACAACCTATATAAAATGTTATGTGTATATTAAACTATCTTTGCAGGAGATTTATTGCAGATTCAAATACGGATGTATATAGCTGTATATTATGTGTCTAGAGTCTATATATTACTTAGAAAATTTGTTAAAATCTCTCCTTACATTATATATATATATATATATACAAACATGCACACACATGCTTATACATGCACAAAACAGCAAACTCAGACGTCTGAAACCATACATTCAGACGTCTGACTACTGAAATAAGAATATTCTTTTCACAATATTCAGATGTCTGAACTAAAATATTCAGACGTCTGAATGAGGTCAAAAATGAACTATTTCTTTGCTGTTTGCGTTTTCAATCTAATTTAGAAGTCTGAATTTTTCAATTTAGACGTCTGAATATCCCCAACTGTTATTTTCTTGAAAGGTCACTTCTCTTCACAAAGAGAAACATTCTTTTAAATCAATAGTTGCATCCGTTCTTTTCAATATAACTTTTCATTTAAAGATGCAACCCTTTATATACTATAAATAGATTACATAATTCAACAAACAAATCACCGAATTTACTTTTAGCATTCTTGAATTCTCATCTATTCTCAAACTTTCAAATTGCACTCAAATTCTTACATACTTTGATCTTTTGATCACTTTATCTTTCATAATTCTCAAAGCACATCACTACATATCATTAAGAAGAAGATTATAGGAAGATTGTACTCAATTGACTTATCCGTGTTGTTTAAGAACACACTACGGTCAGATATCTTTGTTATTTATATTGAAGTCCTATTCGGTTGCTTGGGCGGGTGAAGTCCTATTCGGTTGCTCAGGCAGTGTAAACCTGTTCCTCCGGGTTAAGTGAGGGTTGTTGTTGTTGAAATTTCAGAAAGAGTCTGGGACTGGGCACAGAACGGGAAGTTCGAACCAGTATAAAAATTCCTGGTGTGCTTGTTTTATTTTTTATTTATTTTTCTGTTATCATCTGTTTCCGTATTTAGATTCGGTTATATTCCATATTAGTCGATCCTAAGTAATAACTTGCATTATTAGTTACTTTCATTTGGTATCAGAGCCCTTACTGAGTTAGCCCTTTTTTGAACTAAATCCTTGCGGGTTGCAATTCAACCCAATTCAGACGTCTGAATTGGGTTATTCAAACGTCTGAATCTCTTCTGAAGTAATTTATTACACCTTCCTTATTCTTATTCATTACCTTTTTTACCCCTATCTTTTCATCCTCTATATAATGACTTTTTCACTTCTTTACTTCTTACTTCAGAACCCTAGCCCCCACTTTCAACTCCCTCAAAGCTTTTAACCTTTCTCTAACTCCCCAATGGCACCAAGATCAAAGAGAACAAGAAAATCAACTTCTGGACCATCCGAAGACCAAATCCGGCAATGGCTATGGAACAATGTTGTTGTTTCTCGGTTTAATTCCATGATGAACTCCAACATCTTCGAAGGAGCATTCATGAAATTCCCGGATTTCGCATATATCATATTAGAGAATTAGCACAACAATTTCACTTCGACAGCTTGATTGGGTATACTCCTAACAATGTTAAGATTAATCATCTTATGATTAAAAATTTCTTGCAAACTTAAATTTGGATCATCAAAATCCTCAAAACCGTCAAGATTGTGTTTGGTCGTTAGTTTGTGGCGTAAGAATCTTCTTACCTTTACAACGACTAGGTCATATTTTAAATTGCCCTTATCAAGGAATTGATACTAATGAAATTGAAGTTGATATGGAACATCGTGATGAAGTTTCACATCAATTTTTATCCGATGAACTTATAAATATGGGCAATTTAAAATCTACCTTCTTAAGGCCTCAAGCTAGGCTAATTCACCGTGCTTTCATTCGCACTCTCCAACCAAGAACGGGTAGCTATGAAAAAGTGTATAAAGAAAACTTTCAAGCACTTTATTCTATCTACTCTAATCAACAAGTAAATTGGGGGGAAATTATTTTGGATGAATTCCAAGATATCACAATCCTAAGGAAGTATAGAACTATTCATTATGGTGCCTATATTATGCGCATTCTCCTAAATATCGGTGTATCAATGCTTGGTTCCGATTTTACAAGTATTAGTGAGTTAGGCGCTAAAACTTTAGGGTTGATGGGTCTTCCTATACGACCTTCTTCTCAACAAATCATTTCCTTCCAACAATGGTCAAAAAACATTCAACAAGGTATTCCTCAACCTCGAGACACTAGTATTGCTTCTTCTTCCCGAACCCAACGTGAAGAAGAAGAGGAGGACGATGACACCATTGAAGAAATTGGCCCGGATACTTCTTCAAGACAAGCCATCGTCACTCTCTCTCGAAATCAATCAAAGATTCACCTGGGCATAAAAGCACTTGAGAAGAAGACATAAAGAAAATTCAATTATATCAAAGGCTTTCTCAATAAGATATGGGATCGAATTTCTTGTTCTGTCTCTACATCTACTCAAGCTTACAGTCCATCTCCATTTGAATCGTCTTCCTCAAGCGCTAGCTCTAATCACAATGATCCATCTCTTTCAAGTCAATTTTAAATTATCTTGGTTTATTTTTATGGTTACTTGTCGCTTTTATTGGTTAGTCGTATGAGAAATGTCTAAAACATTATTTCTTTATGTAATATTTCCTCTGTTTGCCTTAATGAAATGTTTTATCTATTATCATTCATGTTTTTTCTTTTTGTCGATGACAAAGGGGGAGAAATTTAAATTATGCATATTGACAGGGGGAGTGTCTAGTCTATTAATTTTATATAGTTGTCATCATCAAAAAGAGGGAGAATGTTAGACTCTTGATTTTGATTATAACAACCTATATAAAATGTTACGTATATATTAAACCATCTTTGCAGGAGATTTATTGCAGATTCATCTACAGATGTTTATAGCTGTATATTATGTGTCTAGAGTCTGTACATTACTTAGAAAATTTGTTAAAATCTCTCCTTACATGATATATACACACACACACATGCACACATATGCTCATACATGCACAAAATAGCAAACTCAGATGTCTAAAACCATTCATTCAGACGTTTGAGTACTGAAATAAGAATATTGTTTTCACAATATTCAGACGTCTGAACTAAAATATTCAGACGTCTAAATGAGGTCAAAAATGAACTATTTCTTTGATGTTTGCGTTTTCAATCTAATTCAGAAGTCTGAATTTTTTTATTCAGACGTCTGAATATCCCCTACTGTTATTTTCTTGAAAAGTCACTTCTCTTCACAACATTCTTTTAAATCAACAGTTGCATCCGTTCTTTTCAATATAACTTTTCATTTAAAGATGCAACCCTTTATATACTATAAATAGATTATAGAATTCAACAAACAAATCACCGAATTTACTTTTAGCATTCTTGAATTCTCATCTATTCTCAAACTTTCAAATTGCACTCAAATTACTTACATACTTTGACCTTTTGATCACTTTATCTTCCACAATTCTCAAAGCACATCACTACATATCATTAGGGAGAAGATTATAGGAAGATTGTACTCAATTGACTTATCCGTGTTGTTTAAGAACACACGACGGTCAGATATCTTTGTTATTTATATTGAAGTCCTATTCGGTTGCTTAGGCGGGTGAAGTCCTATTCGGTTTCTCAGGCAGTGTAAACCTGTTCCTTTTGGTTAAGTGAGGGTTGTTGTAGTTGAAATTCCAGAAGGAGTCTGGGACTGGACATAGAACGGGAAGTTCAAACCAGTATAAAAATTCCTGGTGTGCTTGTTTTATTTTTTATTTCCTTTTCTATTATCATCTGTTTCCGCATTTAGATTTAGTTATATTCCATATTAGTCAATCCTAAGTAATAACTTTCATTATTAGTTACTTTGAGCTCCACTTTGATTATAGTTAAATCATGGCACGACGTCCATCGGAATATTATAGTTGGGTCAAGTTGAAGCATTGGAAGTGAAATATTATTCAATGGTAATTCTTTGACTTGATTATATGAGATTAGTATCGTGATCAACTAAAGTTAATTCAATATCAAAGTCTCTAGCCAAAACAATTCGATCAATAATAACTGTATTATTGAACCAAGGACTTCGTGTTTGGACTATACAAATTGAATACGGACGATATTGGAATTTTGACCAATACCAAATTCTATTAGTCCTAATGTGATATTGTTTTGATGAAGAAAATTAGTGTTGTCACTAATGGGGACAACTTAAAATAAGTAAAATAGAATTTTACCGAAATTGTATAAGCGATAAATTTGGCCAAACTATCATACCACTATCTAAGGTGACATATGCATGTTAGTATTCAAATTGCTCGACGTTAATCACTGATTCAATTATATTTAAGAGTCACACAGTTGCAATGTTGAATACTCTAACTACTGTCTGATTTGATTGAGCTATAATTATTGTCACATAATCAAATTAATTAATATTTGTGAAATTTTAATGATAAAATTTTATTAGACTTGTGTTGATCAGTATCAAAAATAGTGTACGTAAAAGTCATATACACGCTTACCAATGTACATTTGAGTTTGATTTAAATGTAAATTATATGGTTTGATTTGAAGTGGAATGGAAGCCTAAAGAGAACATGATTAGGTCTGCCAAGGTAAGAGGGAAGGAGGGGATATGTTGATATATTTGGGTTTGAATCGGTAGAGAAAAGGATGGATCTTGATCCACGCTTCCCTTTCTTTTCCCTCCTATATAAACCCATTGCCCCTCACTTTTTGCACTTAATTTTTAAGCTCTCCTTTTTAGGGTCAAAAAGATTCCATCCACCCTCTTCTCCATTAGTTTCAAATCAAAATAAAAATTCGAATCAAATAAAAGAAAGGTGCATGGACCTCTTTAACCGATACCACTTTTTATAAGAGATCGGATTCAATTTAAGGAGATCTATTTATTCAGCATTTGAGGTGTCATTACTAGGCTATATTAGAGGTAAAACTTTACTATATATTTGTTTATATACACGTTCATCGTTTATTATGAGAGTATATCAGGTTAGAGTAGCTATATATCACAAATCCTTATATGTGTATGTCATCTACCTAGAATATAAATATATATATATATATATATATTGTATTTAAAAGAAATCATGTATATATATTAAATTTGAAATATACCAATATATATACATGTGTATGTGTGTGTATATGTATGTATGGATGGATGTGCGTATATGTATATAATATGTTATAATCTAATGTATTGAATTTGATTTTAATAATTTATAAATATATACATGTATATTTTAATACATATAAATTTGCGAACATTATCAAACACTTTTACAAATATAAAAGAGCTAATTTTTCCATGTGGAGTTTTTAATTTTTAATTTAAAAATGGGTAAGAAATCAGTATAGAATTATAATAAAGAAATTGAATCAGTCAAATACTAAATATGGGCTAAAATAATATGTATGTATGTATATAATATCACAAGTGCTTAAATATTCTTTTTAATATACATGTATATAAACATACACACATATATATAGTCTAAAAAATAATAATTTTTCCATACATATATATTATTTAATAATATATAATTAATTTGCAAAATTTAAATTGGAATTTAAACATAAACAATATTTTCAGATCCAGATATAATTTTAATTTAAATTTTATATTTAAAAGTTTATATTTATATTTACAAATATTATTTTATATGCATATATATGTGTGTGTATGTATAAATATAAGATAACTTCTACATTATTATATATAGTACACATAATCAAATATAAATATAATTTTCATATCGCACTAATACACACATGATATATATGTATATAGAGGGGTTAGGTAGTCCTTTGTAGTGTAAATCCCAACACTTAGATATGGAAATGTTAAACCATACACATTGTATATATTGCATATGCTCTTTTTTTGCCAAGCAAGTAAGGTTACATATGCTCGTACATGACATACATGTGTACACTATATTATAGATATAACATCAAAATAAAATCCTTTTACAATAAATAAAACAAAATAATGATTTTATTTAAAATTAATTTGAAAAAAACTAAATCAATTTAGACTTTGTAGGCCCAACAAGATCCACAATGGTAAAAAATTCTAAAATTCACCATGTTAACCTACTACATGTTAGCCTAGATCTAACACTGATATCAATCCCCAAAATCCTATATGGTCTAAATTAGCAGTATAAGGGCCAACTAATTAAGTTTACCCATTTGGTAAGATGCCTAGAAAAGTATTACCTAAGTTGGGTTTGGGTAGACAAGTACCCTACCACACTTAGCTACCAGCTTGGGCCAAAACATTAAATGAGCCTAAAAGGTTATCCCTAATAGAAAAGGACCAATTTGAATGAGGGCCTTAGGCCAATTTTCAAAACCTATTTTGAAATTAAAATAAAACTTTAAATTTAAATAAGAAGATTATTATTAATGTTATAATATCATTTTCAAAATTATTTTGAAAACTTATAAATTAATTTTGAAAATTAATTAATTATATTAATGAATTAAATAAGTAAATTAATTTAATTATATAAAACACATATAATGATATATGTTACATTATTTGGAATTTTTTAAGGTGGTGTATGTATATATGAAATTTTTGAAATTACAATAATTAGTTAAAATTATTTAATTGAATAGGTAAATTAATTGATAATGAATAAATTATATAATACATGCACACATATATGTAAAGATATATGTGTATAACTATAAATGTTATAGTTTACCTATTCGATATAAAATGTTTAATTTTATAATATAAAAATAAATTGAATAATACAAAACTGATTAAAACGTTAATTAATATATTAATTAATTAATTAAACAAGATTTAATTAATAATATTAATATAATACTATGGTACAAGTTAATTAAATTATGAAGTTATATAATAATTAAAACTTATATATTTGAATGTATAATAATAGGTGGAACAATGAAAACCCTAATTTGACTTAAGGGATAGATACATATGCATAATATGTATATCTTGATTTCAGATGTGTCCAACACTTGAATCACGAGAGTGTTTCATAAGAAATACATTATTTCCACATAAGTCAATATCAGTTAATTAATATATTAAAGATTATGAATCTTTAATATAAAGTTGTCGTCTACCATTTAAATATTAATAGATTTCTTGCACACTTTTTTATTTTAAGCTTTCTTTAACCTTGGATGTTATGTGTAGTACTATTAATATATAGAATAGATAAGGTAAGATAACTGCATATATTTGTCGAGCTTTCCTCAAGGTATATGCATTGTACTTAGGCCATCATAGAATGACAAGTATGAGTGAATAATCTATCCTTGTATGTCAAGATTTCCTTAAGGTAAAGATGAGATTAGGAAAAGTTCACAAGGTTAGGAGTTGTATATGACACAGCCAATGTGGTGTTATCCATCATAATCGAGACTATGATTTATTGAGTTTCCTCAAGGTCAAAATCCTAAGGCATGCAAGTCCTCACACCAACTAGTGAAGTTGAAAGACCTTTATGTTTCTTCTTAGAGTTGGAAGAAATGTTAAAGATTATATAAGCTTATTAGTAAAATGAAATGTAATGTTTAACCTTACTAATATTCTAAGAACATCTACCATGAATAATGTAAAATCTACTAAGTTAAAATTTGCAAAAAATGTCTACACCCAAGTCATTTTTTGAGAACGACGGACCTAACACATAGATTGGTTATGGGCAATAAAGATGGCAATAACATACAAACGTCTGTGGTCGCCAATAACCGAACCTCCAAGCACAAAACCCATTGATAAAGCAGACCCGAATTACACATACCCTATAATAAATGGGTCATAGACCTTGAACTCGCCCAAATGTACATGCGGTCTACTTTAGACAAACCGCTGCAAAGGCGACATGAAAAAATGAATGTCTATTAAATTTTCAATAGCCTTAAAACTTTGTTTAGGGAACAATCTTGTTCCATAAGTTACGAATTTACAAAGAAACCACTCAATGTGAAAATGACAAAGGGCATGAAAGTGGACTATTATGTTGTTATGATCAAAGGATATATTGATAGACTTTCTTAATTAGATGCAACGATAGGCAATGAGTTGTAAGTAGATCTAATCCTCAGGTCTCTTACTCTTTGTTTGAGCCGTTCATACTAAACTATAATTTGAACCAATTGAACGTAAGTATCTTAAAGCTCCTACTTATGTTGAGGTCAGCCGAGTCTTCATCTAAGGATCAAGCATGGCACTTACGGTTAAGGGGAACACATCATCTTCGAAAGGTTCGAAGAAGAGAAAAAGGGTTCTTAAGAAAAATAAGAAAACTACTCCAGTTGAAAAGGGTGAATGTCATCACTATCATAAGGGGGCCACTAAAAACGAAACTGCCTATAGTAGTACAAGATCGTTAAAGAGACGAAACAGAATAATTTTCTGTTGGCTAATAAACTAAGGTCAAACATAATATATCGATATGATAGTATTACACAGTTCTCTCAATTTGAGGATATTGTTGAACTTCAATGTGGAAACTCCACTTTAATTATTGTTAAGTTGTGGTAAGATGTTCATTAAACGACTATAGTTGAGTCGAGTTGAAGCATTGAAAGTGAAACATTATTTAATAAACAATTTCGTTTCTTTAGTTATTTGAGGTTTATCATGGTCAATTGAAGTCTACTCAAAATTAAATGCTTTAGCCAGAGCAGTTTTATTAATAATAATTGTTATTATTACCAGAAAAAATTTCATAGTCTCAGAATAAACTTAGATAGAAAAGTGGACTACAAAGTGATGGAGGAATGGGTCCAAAGATGTTTCAACCAAACAACTTCTATGTGAATCAAGATGTCGAACCGAAGACGACCTAGATCATAAAATTAGGGCATGCTTAGAATAATGATATGAAGCCACATAAGAAATTTGATGTAAAAAATGAAAATTAATTTTTATCATCATTAATCAAAATTGTGATCGATACTGATAAAATTATTGAAGTGGGGTCTTACTTATAGAACTTGAAGAAGATGCATATGATGGGGGAAGTTTTGGCAGTATGTGATTCGATAGGTACCGATATGTTTCGAAGTATTCTATATTGACCTATTCTTCATGCTAGATTTTCAGTTCTGGAGATTAAGACGTACTCAAGCCTGGATAGCGAAATTTGTGCTTGGAATCGTCTATAAATAGCAAAGTGACTTCAACTAGAAAAGGGGAATGGATTTGCACTTCTTATTTATAAATCTATCTTCTTCCTCCTTTAACTCATAAAAACTCATATAAACCTGAGATTTACAAGAGGGTAGCTTGGAATTTGATTGTAGTTGTTGTAGTTTGGAGAGAACTATTAATAACAAGGATTAAGTGGAATAGTCAGAGATTTGCTGAACCACAATAAAAATTATGTGTTTGTTCGTTTGCTTTTTGTTTTCTTTACATTTATTTTGTTTAATTCGAATTTCATTGGATTTTAGGGTGTTGTATCAATATTACATTTTTGGTGCTTCCATTGAGAAAAACATGGATTTGAGATTTGGAAAAGATGAACAGGCCTACGAAAAAGCTATTGCTGGCAGAAGTCAACCGAGGCGTGGGGTAGCCAGAAGGTGTCTTTGGGATCTAATACGCCTTTTATTTATATTATCGGAGAGGAGATGGAAAGGATGACGGCAAGGATGCAAGAGAGACTGATATCTTTATAAGAAGATTGATGAATGGAATTTTCCAAAGAAAGGAGCAGTAAAGGACAATCAGAGAAGTTGGAACAATAAATCAAAGGGTAGATCACATAGCGGATATACAGGAGAATGAAGCAAACCCCTTACACCAGAACAAATCTATATCAATCAAAATCAGGTCAGTACTGATCATAATGTTTAGGAAGCACGACGTTCTAGGTCTTGGACAAGCAAGGATACCAGGAATGGGCAATGTTGGACTCAAAGATGCAAACCAGAATGCGAACGTACAACCACATGGGTTAGGACCAGAAACTCCCTATAGAAAAAAGGGCAGGATGAAAATCTATGAAAAGGGTAGGATGAGTCCCAAATATTTTCATTAAATGATAGTGAGGGATTACCGATATGATTAGGCAGGTTTTGAGAGGCGGACCCCCAGATCGAAGTTTGGAGGATAGAAATTGTAACAACATGCACCTTAATAGGCCTGAATTTTGAGAAAATCGAAACCCAAGTCCGTTCGAATATGGATGGTTGGTTTTGGTAACTTGTAATAAGCATAAGTATATCAAAGAGCTATTTATATAAACTCATGGTGGAATAGAAAAATATAATAGCACATATGTATACCTTGAAATCAATATTATTCCTTGGATATCCAGTCACCTTGCCAGTGTCGAGCATGAATGAGAAGACTTCACCATTTGTAGTTTAGTACCTATCTTGCACCAGTGGCTTTTCCTTCTAAATATGTCCTGTGAGTTGTAAGGAGGAAGCGGTCAAAACAACATTCTTGTGACTGGAAAATTAGACATTTCATCCATAACACTAATTTATGCCGATTGATTTCAGTTAAGTGTTATGTCCATTATTCAAGGCTATTCCATGTAATTCCATCTATGCGTACGATATCCTAATCTCCTCCAAGCTATAGCTATATATGCCTATATATAAAAATATTTTACCGCCCAAAAGAAAACCTCGGCCACTTAATATTTCTTAAAAAGGTAGGAGGCAGTCCCATCGGCCATTTAATACCTCAACCCTGAAGCAGGCTCTCCATAACATAATTTCTAGTCAATTGGCTCTAGCTATAGAGATCGATAACCCCTAAATGTGGGTTTATAATATAATAGCCATATTCTAATGCAAATCAAAGACTTAGCTAAGGGTTAACTAGCTCACACCTAACAAATAAATAACTAATTTAAAATTTAAGGTCTATGTGTATCACATATGGATTCTACACTAGTAGGAAGAAAAATCTATCAATGCATAACCTAAGTCTTTGTAACAATAGATCGGGACCGCCGATGGTTATAGCCAATATGCCATTCCTACAACTAAAAACCAAGCCAACAACAACACTGACATAGCCCGTCTCGTAATTTTGTCACTTTGAGTAGTTAATATATTTTTAAGCGATTAAACAATAGATTTGATATCTCAAATAAAATTTGGATAAAATGTCTCGAGTTTTTTTATGGACGTAAAATGTTAGTTTAAAGACGTTTTAAGTTATAAGGCAGTTGGAGGTATCGATTTATTTAAGAATAAGAAGGCTATTACTTTCTTTTCGTAACAAACCAAATGTGAATGATTACTTCTTAGGAATTAAGAAAAGAATTTTCCTAATAAAACAAGAAAGAATTATCTACCTTGCGTAATAAAACAAAATAGTTTAATTACTTGCCTAATAAAACAGTAGTATAAAACATAATAGTATAAATGCTTTCCTAATAAAAAAATGGTATAAAACAAACTAGTAATAATGACTCTATTTAACTTATAAGAAGAAAATTTAAACTTTTCTACTTTCTTATTGGACCAAAACATGGTCGAATCGGGTTATGCCATGTGAATGGTTGCCATTGAACCAAAATGTGCTCAAATAAAGTTGTCGTGCGGATGGTTGCATTAAACCAAAATCTGCTCGAATCGGGTTAGGCTGTAGAAGATTAGGTAATTACTAAAGTACCCTTCTCTTCACCTATAAATAATCAAGTCCATATCTCATTTTAATTCATTCAGAAACTAAAGAAAGAAACCAAATACCCTCTTCATCTTTAAGGCAACCAAGGTTTCCACTTGCTTCACAAATCAAACAGATTTAAAGTTTAGGTGGTGAGTAAAATGAATTTATGTTGCTCTGCTTATATGTTTGTAAGTAAGAGTATATGTGTATGGTTTGGAGATGTCTTTCTGCTTGTTTAGTGGAGGCATATGACTTGTATTTTGCAGAGGAATATGGAAAAGAGTCGAAGTGATTCGTAGCGGAAAGGCCACGATGAATACACCACGAAGGATTTATGGAGGGAACCAACCGACCCCTCGCAATTGTTGATTTTACTTTACACTATTACTTACTATGCACGATGTAATGAAGTGGATGTTGTGACTAGTCGACTTGCTTTGATGATTTTTTTGTGCAACATTGAATCTCGTGCTTTCTTTTTAATTGTTAACTACTTTGTTTTCTAAAGAGTTTTGAAATAGTTTTCAAACTTGACTTCTGTTTTCAACCTTTTTGCAAATATATGGAGTGGTAGATAAGTGATTTTGGAACATGTTTTTAGTAGCAAGTATATTGGAACTCTTGGATTCTATTTTAATTTCTAGACTTTGAAGTATGGAAACTTATTTCTATTTTAAAGTTAGAAACGTTGCTAAGTCAAGGTTTGAGAGGTAATAATACACCAACATAAACGGTTTCATTTCTAACCTATGAAAAGTACTTATTTGAAATCGAAGACTAGAAGTTTATGGAGTTGGTTTTTCGATTTGTTTTAAAAAGATTTTGTTTTAAACAGTTGATTTCTTTGTTTATGCCATTAAGTAATTAAAACAAACATGATAAGTAGTGCTAAAATGTTGACATATTTATGGAAAGTAAGACATCTTATATTTAGCACTAAAAGCCAATGAGTAGACTTTCCTTTATCTATGAAATCTAGTATCAGAGTGTTTTAACTAAGGCAAAGCCAGGAGCAATCAATGCTTTGACTTACCTGGCTTCAATTCTAGGCGAAGGATAGAGAAGTTGAAATATCAAAAATGTGATAAGTATAAGAGAGTTAGTTTCAATAAACAGGTCTTGAAAAATTAAATACATGGAGGATACATTATTGTACACTTGACACCAAATTCCGAGGTATGGAAACTCGTCTCCCCCAAGAAGTAATAATATATGCCGAGGCAATTATAGTTTTCTAACTTGTTCGAATTCATTGTTAATCAAGGGATAGTACTGTTTGAAATCGAAAAGTGGTGATAAGTATAGGATATCCTATTTCTTATATGAAAATGATACTTGCACACAAATTATGGTTTATCCAATATCAATAACTTGACCAAATATAACTTTGGGAATACCTAGAAGTAACATGAGAATTACATAGTACAGTTATCTTTGGTGGTGCTTTATTGTACATATAACTCATTGTGTTCTTCTAGGACAGTCGGTAAGTAAATCCATCCACTTAAATGATTAGGAGATTATCTTCGCTTTTACGTATTATCTATTTATTTCCAAAAGAAATATAGTTGAGTTTACCACAAATTATCAAATGTTTGTTTGGAGGGATCAGGATTGGATAAGCATGAGTTATCTGAAAACCACTTTGAATCGACATAAGCATTTTATTTTGAGACATCTTAAAGATGATGGAATCGAAACCAGACTTCTTAGAAGGATAAGGTCTATTTGCTACTAATCCTGTGGATGATTCCAAAAAGGATGTAGCAAAAGTAGTGCTTTCTATTTGTTCATATCCTAAACAACTTATAGGGATGAATGTTGTCATTGCATTGTTGCCTGGAGGGCACTGTTAGCATTCCAAGTAGAATTTTTATATAAAAGGTAAATCATAGGCTTGAGCCTCACAACCTAGAAATGACTAAAAAAGGGTAGATGCGGCAAAGCTCTGTGGACGCACCCATTAGGGTATGATCATCCCTAACCTAGATTGATACTATTCCTTTTGATGCATGCTTCGGGCCTGGTGAGGTTGTTGATCGCAACCGAGGGATGATTATATTCGGTACTATCTAGGAAAGGGTAGGCCGATTCTATGTTTTCAGGGGTGCAAATGTTTTACAACCTCGGTACATTTTCTTTAGAGATAAACTGATAGGCAGTATCCCGGTAGCCTTGTCATTGTATGAAATATATTTTCCACTACGTGCTTATAGACTTGGATGTATATTTATATATGCTAGAATGTAATTAATGTAACCATTTTGGCTATGATGAAATATTTATTTTAAACCCTAGACATTATTAAAATATCCTAGAACTCTTATGGAAAGCTTTTGATTATCATAAGGTAAAAATTGTCCGTATTTATGTGTGATGTGATCTTATGAGATACCTTTGTTTTTAAAAGGTTTTATAAGTATGAAAATTCATATGTTTTGCAACAGACCGATGTTTGACCTGGAGTTTTTCTTTTTTTTCCCTTAAACTCTTAGGTACTCTAATTTTTAAGTAAGCAAGTAGTCCAGGTTCTTACGTATGCATTTTGGAGGAGCACGGAGCATTTGGCAAAGCTATATGGTTATTTATTTTATTTTCGTTATTGCATAGTATATATCAGTATTGCAGGGGCATGCAGTTATAACAGTCCCTAGTTGAAGTTAGTAACTATTGTAACTTTGATGTTTTATTTTATAAGTGACAATATATACTATTTACTGTTCTATTATATGTGATAATCTTACGTTGTGAGATTCTGTATTTCTTTCTTGTCTTTTCTTTTCATTTGCCCTAGTGGTATATCTTTTGAGCACTTAGATGATCGACATACGAATACTGTGGATGTATTAAGTATCATGTTTAGGAGTAAGAAAGGCATATCGTTACAGCCCATATCCCACATCCGAAATCCATTTAGACTAAACTAATGTAAGTCAATGTATAATAATAATCCTAGTACCTCTTGTTAGAAATGAAGCAAATTTCTCCATTAGGTCTTGATGTAGTTTATTTAATATTTCTTATATAAGGAGGTGGAAGAACCACTGACCATTTAATACCTTCCATCCTAAAGTAAACCCCTAGACATCCTAAAGGTATTGAACCTTTTAATTCTTCAAATTCGAGTAAAACCCTTGGTATGTTTTTCCCTACCTATGCGCAAACGTACATTCCTTCCCCATGGACCTATGGTTGGATATATCCCACATCGGATGTAGGTTCACACAACAGTTATTAGCCACTAGGTGAAGAGTAGATTTCTATTGTGTAACTCTACTCCAACACATACTAAACCAAATCAATTATCCTAGGCCTAAACATTGGGCTAGACCTACTAATTCACGCTCATCCTAAATGTATTATTAAGGTTATATAATTCCCTATTGTGAAAATTATAACTTCTCCTAGTATTAAATTCCTATCTTACGTGCTTAATATATATATTCTATATTTCCCTCTAACTTTTTATCAATGCCAATGGTCTGAAATAAAGGGTCGTTATAATTAAATTGGACAATCACTAATGACATTTACTAATTTTAGAGTTGCTATCTCTTTTCCATATACACTTGCTAGTCCTATAATTTAATATGCTATTAATAAATAGTCATCCTAATTATGATTAATATGAATATCGACGTATGTTATGCTATATATGTATGTGCTTGCATGCGTGTGTATATATTCGGTAGGTGTCGTTATATGAATATATATCTATTCCTATTTCTAACTCATTAATTCCTACACTTATAATTTTAGAATATACACTAATATATACATTCTATAAAGAACATTTATGTCTGCATTTTAATATATTAGACCGATCCTTTCCAAAAAAGGAATACCTTTATAACTTTCCATAAATTACCCAAATATGATAATATTGCTCCGTTTGAAATTATAAGGAACTATCTCTTTTCATTTATTGACATTGACAGTCCAAGGTGTAGAGAAGAATATCCGTACTCCGCACACCTCTTTCATTTTTGGTATATTTCTTACTATTTCAAATGATACACATTTTATACGTGGAATTAGAAAATTTATGAAAATTATAGAGAAATAGATACAACTAAATTTTACCCACAACACTTCTAATAAATTAAAATATAGAAATTCACATTTTGAGTCAAACTGAAGCAATTTAAATTTATACTAACAATCTGAAAGGGACAACGGATTAAGGATCTTAAGTCTAATTTAACACTAGAGGGGGTGAATAGTGTTTAATGGATTATAAGACTTATATGGACTAATTTAAAAATTATGACATAAACAAATTGCAAAACTTAATCACAGAACAATCATAGAATCAAATACAGATGTAGAAAGTAAATGAAAAGCAGTAAAGGAAAGAACACACCGGATTTTATGCTAGTTCGAAGTTAGCCTACATCCAATCCTGTACCAAGGCAAATACCTCATACAGATTTTTATTATACCAATGTTGAGATTACAATCCTTAATTTCTAAAGGCCTTGAGGTACCCTCATGTCTCACGAGTTCGGACAAACTCTCTTGATTTACGAGACTCGTGATCACCCAACTGATTTCCAGGCACAATCAAACCTTATAGAGAGACTCGATAAAATTTTGATTACATATTGATCCTATAACTCTAAATAGCACTTTGATCTTCGAGAGAGAATAGAGAATCAAATAATAATGAGATTCTAATTTTATTAACTTGAGAATTCGGTAGAATTATGGCACGATCTTAAAAATATAAAAAATTTAGAATATGGATTTGTGAAGAAGGAGGGAAGAATATAATAAATTATACTATTAAAAATTCATTTGTGAAGGCTATTTATAAAACACCAATGGTCATAACCATTCGTGAAGAGATTTAAACGAATAGACACTTCCTTTGAAAATTGAAACTTTTGAATTCAACGGCTACCATGTCGACATGGGGTATCCCATGATGTCGACATCCCTATGTTAAAAACAATGTAAATTTTTTTCGAAAATGGTATTGAAAGGAAAACAAGATAAAATGATTCTAGAGTAAAAACAAAGTTTAAAACTAGAGATTATCTAAAAACAAAAACGAAGAATATTTTAGGGCTAAAACATCTTTTTGAAAAGATAGTTTTTTAAAGCTAAAGCATTTTGAAAAGCAGTTTTGAAAATCATTTTGAAGTAATTTTGCAAGCTTCTTCCTGTAGAATAGCTCATCACATCAGGACTCAAGAACTTGTACAAAATCAGGATGTTCGTGGGTTTTTAAGCCACTTGTTATAGGTTTGTAAGCTACTTGTCGTGGGTTTGTAAGCCACTAAGATGGTAGAATGGGTTCCATCCCAAATGAAATTCGGAATGAAGATTTCCATGCTATAATAAAGTTTTAACAAAAACTAGACACATATCTTGAAATCTTGATCTTGATACTCTAGAGTCTTCAATCTTGAGTCTTGAGTCTTTATACTAATCAGTCTTCAATAATCAATACCTGCATATATGTATGTATGTATGTATGTATGTATGTATCCTGCATATACATATCTATCCAGACAACAGTGTTAGTAATATTTTATAATAAGATAAGTTAATAAGGTTGTTGTCATCAAAACCAACATCTCAGTTCCTAAAAATCTGCCCCTTTTTGATGATGACAACCTGTATTTATAAAATATACTTACCATACCATGACTCCTATACCACAACTCCCTTTACTCCATGACTCCTCCTTACTCCAATCATAGCTCCCCCTTACTCCAAGCCAACTACTATTTTATAATTTCTCCCCCTTTGTCATCAACAAAATCTCCTAACTAATAAATTTCCTGAACTTGACATAAGAAAACCAACCGTAATAAAATAGAGTAATCCATATATAAGGGTAATAAGTGCGAATTGTGATCATAAGTATGAAATGCGATCATAAGTGTAATCCAAAAAGTAAATCAATCATTAGCCAATCATATTTACAGTAATTATTTAATCCAAAACTATATACAAACCATACCAAATAAGTTAAGTCAATCAAGTTTGAAACACGCCAATCTAATCAGATAAATAACATACAGAATGACTAGACATTCCTTGGCACTTCACCCATCCGTCTTCTCCAAAGATAGGGTCTGCTTTGATGGCATACCATTCTTCTTTGTCTTTATCGAGAGTGACTGGTGGATTTCCTTCTAGGTCATCCTCGTTAAGAGCTGAGATCATTTAACGAAGGGTGTCGAAATGTCTCTCTTGCTCCTTGATCATCTGCATTTGAATCAATTCTAAGTGACGCTGATTACAAAGTATGAATGTAAGGATATTTTAGAAGGAAGTGAGAGTTTCCTCAAGATTACTACTTAGATTCTTAATCCAAGAAGCCATAATTCAAAAAATAGGAAGAAATATGAAAGGGAGTGATTAGAAGTGAATTTTGATAATTTGTTTTCTTTAGGAAATAGGTATAAATAGGGGTAGAAAGTCGTTTAAAATGAATAGACACAAGTTAGTTACATGAAATTAAAATTTGAAAGTCTAACTATTTTCTGCCTATTGTATGTCGACATGAGGGGATGGTAGATGTCGACATGCCTCTGCCTAAAGTGACAATTTGCTTCATTTTGAATATTATGAACAAATCTATTCAACTAACATTTGTACAATATAAAACCAAGCTATTACAGAGACAAGTGAAGTTGAATAATAGGAAATGAAAGATTTCATTAATGATTCTAGTCAACATTACATAAGATAATATAATATTAACTAAAATAAAGAAAATACAAAGATAGAACTAAGATACATGAACTAAAAGTAATTAGATGAAGATGAAGAAGATGATAGTCCAAGCTTTCTACTAGTTTTCCCGAAGAACTTGTCGATTTTAGTGGAAATCTTGTCCATTTTCTTACTCATTGATCATTTAAGTGTCTTTTGATTTTCCACTATAATTCTTTGATTATTGAGAATGGTTTTATTGGATGGATTAGTAGAATTAGTAGGATATTCAATAGATTTTCCTCTTCCTCCTCTCCAATTTCCATTCCTTCCTCTTCCTCTTCTCCCTCTTCTTCTTCCTCCATTTCTTCCATCTCTTCATGAGCTAGCCTTTCTTCTTTTTCCGTAAGTGTTTCATATGGATGAAACACTAATGGAATTTGCATAAGGGAAATATTTCCACGGTTGAACACTTTTGTAACGACCCGTTAAATTCGATGATTTTAAATGTGATAATTTAATAGGATTTCTAATTTAATTTAGAATGAAATCCAAATGAATTAAGTAGAAAAGGATTCTCACCTGGATATTGAATTTAATATGAGGAATTTATGAAAATGTTAAATGGTTTTAATGCAATGAAAGATTTTAAACGGTAAATGGGAATAAATTAAGGAATCTTATTAGTTCCAGTTAATAGATTACGACTTGAATGAGATTCCAATTTAATAAAATCATTTAAATGTTATGATTTGATTTTATGGAATATGAGAAATAGAAATGTAGGGAATTGATTAATATATATGTTATTTGTTCAGGGTATTGAATAAAATTGGGAATCCAATTTAAATTAATGATAATAACGTTGATATTAGTTAATAAATAAATTTCAATGTAATGCCCATAAATGAATGAAATGAAATGAATATATGTAAAATGTATACTAGGTTATCTATCAAATAGAAGGATAGAAAGTAAATATCGGATTTGATTGATGAATAAATATATATTAAATAGTAATGAAATGTAAAGTAAATGGCGATTGTATAAAACCAATGCAATAAGATTTTCTAATAGTAACTGAATGTAGATGTGTGAAATAGAGTTGATGACTATAATTATTGTACGTTACTTATTTTATTAGTTGTCAATGTTAATCTGGAATCAAATTCAAATTATCCCCAAAAATTACTGCAGTTAAAGTGGAATAAATTGGTAATTGAAGAATGTTGGAACCAAAATGAAAAAATGTGAAAATATAAAATGTAATGAAATTCTAAGTAATAATGACTTTGTTAGTTAGGTGAAAACTGATTTAATATTAAGTTGTAACTGGATAAAAATCAAAATTTATTTGGAATTGGTTTGCAATCAATTGAATTTATTGCAATTAAATGGATTCAATATTTAAAATAATTATGTAAATATTATTTGGAAGAAATTGAAGTTATTTGGGTAATAAGTATTGTAATTAGCTAATTTAGATACTTTAAAGTGAAACGGAAATTATTAACGCAATAGTTTGATTGTAATATTTAATTCATCTAATTGAAGATAAAGATTTGTTAGATTTATTTAATAGGAATTTTGGGGCATTTAATAGGTAATTGCTGATTTTGAATCGAATTAAAGGGATTACTGAAATCAAAATTTAGCAACTTTTAAACCATTGCAATTGATTTAGAATATAAAGAGTTGTCTATTTAATTGAGTTAAATTTTTGAAATTGCGTTGTTGCAATTAAATGGGAAATAAAACGTTAAGGATAACCAGTATTCAAGATTTACCATCTATTTAGTATATTAATTGTAACTGATAATCAACTGCAATAAATAATAAATAATTATTACGTTAACGTTAATTGAAGTGATATTTGAAATTTAATATTTAGGAATTATGTAAATATAAGTTCAGATGAAATTGGAAATATTTACATATTGAAATATGAATCCAATGATAAATTCTTCTATTTGACAATAATAATGGAAAGTAAATTTAATTAAAATTTTGGAAATTTAATTTTTAATTTGGTGAAATTTATGAAATTTGGGGATTTCTAAAATTTTAATTTCGACAAGTAAAATTTTGTCTAAATTAGTATAGGTGATTGAAAAATTTATAATAATAAGAATCGTCAATTATCAAAAAGAAATGGGAAATTTGATTTAATTGACTAATTTTTAATTTATTTAATTAATATAAAAATAGCCATTTTTGTCACGGACTCGGATTTCGACGAAACCAGTTTCATCGGATCCGTATCAGTGAATTATTGTAGGGTTTCAAGTTTCGTATCGATCGGACCTGTCGTTTGATCGTACGGATGCGAAACTCCTTGAAATCGATTTAATTAAAATCAATTTGAAATCAATTTGGAAATTTTGTTTTCATCATAACTTCTTCATACGATCAAATTTGGGCGTGAAACTTTTTCCATCGCGTTCCGAATATTTTAAAATACCTATTTGGGTATATGGGTTTAATAAATTTCGTTCCGGGGTCAGAGTGGGCTTTTTGGGCCAACTATCGTTTAACACGTTCGTAATTCGTGCCCACCTAGCCTACTACTATGTGTCTATATATATATGTTGTGATAAACCCTAGCCTCCATCTTCTATCATTTGTCTGTACGTTCATTTTCTTCATCTCTTTCTCTTCCTCAATGGTTGAAAAACCTAGATCTATCTACAGTTCAAAATCAAAAGTCAAATTTCAAAATTTCTAGAAAAATTCGAGAAAAATATATGTCGTAGTTCTCGGAACACGTAATCTCCTGGTGCTGTTCATTTTTCAGTTTGATGCATTGTTTGTCCTGTAATCAAAATTTTATTCTGGCCGTTCGTTTTTGATCGTGAACGATCCAACGGTGGATCTGCCTCCGATCGGCGATCGGGTGGTGCCGGGGCGAAGGTGAGGTCGAGCAGCGTGGTAGGTGTTCGTCGCATGTCGTATAGAGGTCAGGAATTGCCAGAAATGGCCATGGGAAGGCCGCGGCGGCGCGTGCACTGGAGGGCGTCGCAGGCAGCCGCGCCACCAGGGCCAGGAGCGGCCTGACGTGGGCTTGGCATAGGAGAGCTCCAATCGTGATGCAGGTGGTCGTGGGAGCGAGCGTTAGTGGTCAAAATTGACGTATGCGGCGGCTGTAGCATTTGTTAGGGTTAGGGTTGGAGGCCGCATGCGCTAAATGGGGGAAGAACAATAGGATGACGTGGACGTATCAAGTGGGTTAGTTTTATTTTATTTATTTTTGTTCTCAATCGTTTTATTCGAATAACTTCTGCATACGGTGTCCGATTTACACGAGATGTTTTTTGTTAGGATCATAATTAAATTTCGGATCTGTTGACATAGGTTTGGATAGATTTGGAGACCGTTGAATTTTTGGGTTTAAATTGGATTTGAATTCAATTTAAATTCCAAAGGTGAGTGTTTTAACCCACTCACAACTTCTAAAAGTCTTTATGTTTGTTAAATTTATTTTACATATGAGTAGAAATTTATTTATGACTGTTTGGCATGTTTTATTCAGCATATATGTTAAATCGCATTTATTTAATTTAACTGTTAATTTCTTTTATGTATTGCATATAAATTGACAGTTAGAATTTATTTAGGTGCATATAAACAGCTAGTTAAACAGTTATAAATTTAATTGAATATGAAATGTTAATTAATAACAGCCAATTATTTCCTGTTATATTGTATATGCCATATTTTGATGTTTGTTTAAACTGATGATGTTTGAGATAATTTGGTTGATGATTGATGATGGATGAATGGATGTTTTGTTTCATATCATTTAAACTGCAAGTTATCATGCATTTTTCCATTTTTATTTAACAGATCTATACACAGTTTAAAATTCAAAATTTCTAACTTCATATGTATATATATATAGAAGAAAAATATCAAAATTAAAATTATTATAAACCGTATTCCATCCAAACCATAGAAATCACTTTAAAATATTTTTATATATAGACCACGGTACCTGTATAAAATTTTCTATCCTATGGTCAAGTGATACGGATATTTATCATTTCAATCCGCAATTTAAAAGATATAAAATTTTGCGGTTGTATATCATTTCAAACCACAATCCCGAATGAAATGAAAAATGCATGATAACTTGCAGTTTAAATGATATGAAACAAAACATCCATTCATCCATCATCAATCATCAACCAAATTATCTCAAACATCATCAGTTTAAACAAACATCAAAATATGGCATATACAATATAACAGGAAATAATTGGTAGTTATTAATTAACATTTCATATTCAATTAAATTTATAACTGTTTAACTAGCTGTTTATATGCACCTAAATAAATTCTAACTGCCAATTTATATGCAATACATAAAAGAAATTAACAGTTAAATTAAATAAATGCGATTTAACAGATATGCTGAATAAAACATGCCAAAGTGTCATAAATAAATTTCTACTCATATCTAAAATAAATTTAACAAACATAAAGACTTTTAGAAGTTGTGAGTGGGTTAAAACACTCACCTTTGGAATTTAAATTGAATTCAAATCCAATTTAAACCCAAAAATTCAACGGTCTCCAAATCTATCCAAACCTGCGTTAACAGATCCGAAATTTAATTATGATCCTAACAAAAAAATCTCGTGTAAATCGGACACCGTATGCAGAAGTTATTCGAATAAAACGATTGAGAACAAAAATAAATAAAATAAAACTAACCCACTTGATACGTCCATGTCATCCTATCCTTCTTCCCCCATTTAGCGCACGCGGCCTCCAACCCTAACAGATGCTACAGCCGCCGCATACGTCAATTTTGACCACTAACGCTCGCTCCCACGACCACCTGCATCACGATCGGAGCTCTCTTATGCCAAGCCCACGTCAGGCCGCTCCTGGCCCTGGTGGCGCGGCTGCCTGCGACGCCCTCCAGCGCACGCGCCGCCGCGGCCTTCCCATGGCCATTTCTGGCAATTCCTGACCTCTATACGACATGCGACGAACACCTACCACGCTGCTCGACCTCACCTTCGCCCCGGCACCACCCGATCGCCGATCGGAGGCAGATCCACCGTTGGATCGTTCACGATCAAAAACGAACGGCCAGAATAAATTTTTGATTAAAGGACAAACGATGCATTAAACTGAAAAACAAACAGCACCAGGAGATTACGTGTTCCGAGAACTACGACATATATTTTTCTCGAATTTTTCTGGAAATTTTGAAATTTGACTTTTGATTTTGAACTGTAGATACATCTAGATTTTTCAACCATTGAGGAAGAGAAAGAGATGAAGAAAATGAACGTACAGACAAATGATAGAAGATGGAGGCTAGGGTTTATCACAACATATATATATAGACTCATAGTAGTAGGCTAGGTGGGCACGAATTACGAACGTGTTAAACGATAGTTGGCCCAAAAAGCCCGCTCTGACCCCGGAACAAAATTTATTAAACCCATAAACCCAAATAGGTATTTTAAAATATTCTGAACGCGATGGAAAAAGTTTCACGTCCAAATTTGATGGTATGAAGAAGTTATGATGAAAACAAAATTTCCAAATTGATTTCAAATTGATTTTAATTAAATCGATTTCAAGGCGTTTCGCATCCGTACGATCAAACGACAGGTCCGATCGATACGAAACTTGAAACCCTACAATAATTCACCGATACGGATCCGATGAAACTGGTTTCGTCGAAATCCGAGTCAGTGACAAAAATGGCTATTTTTATATTAATTAAATAAATTAAAAATTAGTCAATTAAATCAAATTTCCCATTTCTTTTTTATAATTGACGATTCTTATTATTATAAATTTGTCAATCACCTATACTAATTTAGACAAAATTTTACTTGTCGAAATTAAAATTTTAGAAATCCCCAAATTTCATAAATTTCACCAAATTCTAAATTAAATTTCCAAAATTTTAATTAAATTTACTTTCCATTATTATTGTCAAATAGAAGAATTTATCATTGGATTCATATTTCAATATGTAAATATTTCCAATTTCATCTGAACTTATATTTACATAATTCCTAAATATTAAATTTCAAATATCACTTCAATTAACGTTAATAATTATTTATTATTTATTGCAGTTGATTATCAGTTACAATTAATATACTAAATAGATGGTAAATCTTGAATACTGGTTATCCTTAATGTTTTATTTCCCATTTAATTGCAACAACACAATTTCAAAAATTTAACTCAATTAAATAGACAACTCTTTATATTCTAAATCAATTGCAATGGTTTAAAAGTTGCTAAATTTTGATTTCAGTAATCCCTTTAATTCGATTCAAAATCAGCAATTACCTATTAAATGCCCCAAAATTCCTATTAAATAAATCTAACAAATCTTTATCATCAATTAGATGAATTAAATATTGCAATCAAACTATTGCGTTAATAATTTCCGTTTCACTTTAAAGTATCTAAATTAGCCAATTACAATACTTATTACCCAAATAACTTCAATTTCTTCCAAATAATATTTACATAATTATTTTAAATATTGAATCCATTTAATTGCAATAAATTCAATTGATTGCAAATCAATTCCAAATAAATTTTCATTTTTATCCAGTTACAACTTAATATTAAATCAGTTTTCACCTAACTAATAAAGTCATTATTACTTAGAATTTCATTACATTTTATATTTTCACATTTTTTTCATTTTGGTTCCAACATTCTTCAATTACCAATTTATTCCACTTTAACTGCAGTAATTTTTGGGGATAATTTGAATTTGATTCCAGATTAACATTGACAACTAATAAAATAAGTAACGTACAATAATTATAGTCATTAACTCTATTTCACACGTCTACATTCAGTTACTATTAGAAAATCTTATTGCATTGGTTTTATACAATCGCCGTTTACTTTACATTTCATTACTATTTAATATATATTTATTCATCAATCAAATCCGATATTTACTTTCTATCCTTCTATTTGATAAATAACCTAGTATACATTTTACATATATTCATTTCATTTCATTCATTTATGGGCATTGCATTGAAATTTATTTATTAACTAATATCAACGTTATTATCATTAACTTAAATTGGATTCCCAATTTTATTCAATACCCTGAACAAATAACATATATATTAATCAATTCCCTACATTTCTATTTCTCATATTCCATAAAATCAAATCATAACATTTAAATGATTTTATTAAATTGGAATCTCATTCAAGTCGTAATCTATTAACTGGAACTAATATGATTCCTTAATTTATTCCCATTTACCGTTTAAAATCTTTCATTGCATTAAAACCATTTAACATTTTCATAAATTCCTCATATTAAATTCCATATCCAGGTGAGAATCCTTTTCTACTTAATTCATTTGGATTTCATTCTAAATTAAATTAGAAATCCTATTAAATTATCACATTTAAAATCATCGAATTCAACGGGTCGTTACACTCTCCCCCACTCAAAACTTTTCGTCCCCGAAAAGGAAAAAAGAAGGGAGAAAAAGAATTTAAATAACAATACATCTTATTCAAAATATTTAACCTATAACCAATAATTTTCTAAATTCATTACCTTACATAAAATATACCCGTCTTATAATCATTATATCTTTATGTACTTAAATAAATAAAGTTTGGATAACATTTTCAAATAATCTCTAAGTGGTTTCAATCACTAATAATCAAATCAATCCAACAACCATCAATTCTAACAAACAGCACACACAACTAAACAAACAATCATTCAATCAAACAAGCAAATAGTTGTTCGGGTTCAAACTTGAAATGGTATGGAATGAACAATAACTATCCAGTGCATCATTTACTCAACAGTCTTAGATGGGCTATAATAGATTGTTTATTCATCCAACCACTTCAAATCTCCTTACCCAACCAACCCTAAATCAAACAATAACAATTCAAACTAACAATCATTTTACCTTATATAAATTCTTTACATACTTTAGTTGTTTGATTTCCTTTCTTTTATTCAAACCACATAAATTTTCCTTATTTCTATTTATTACTTACAATTATTCATTTCTATTTATTCAGGTTATGTAAGTTTCTTTTGTTTGTATTACATTTAATGCACTTCTCAATTTCAATCATTTATTAAATGCTTACATTCTATTATATTTAATTATAGTAATCCTTTTTGAATTTCACTTAAATTCTTAACCTTATAACATTCATTCTTATAAGTAAAAGATTTTATTTATTCATTAACTATGGTTTGCAGTCATTTATTTGTATTACCTACTTCCCATTATATTCAACTAGTAGTATTTAAATCATACTTAAGTTTATAACCCTACACATCAATCTTTATTTATTAAAGAATTTCATTTTATTTACTTAAGTTTAAAATCACTTATTTATAATGCTTCCTTTTTAATTTTAGTAGAATTTCAATCATAACTTAAGTTTATACCATTAAATTCTCATTTAATATAACTATTCATTGAATACTTCATTATTTCCAAAACTTCTACTTGTATACTATTCTATTCCAATCTTTTATTTAACATTTCAACTTTTCATATTTGATAAGTTATATATGTTAAAGAAAATGCAAATGAACTTATACAAGTTTTATCTCATCCTTTAATTATGTTCATTGTTCAATAAATCTTTACCTTTTCTTATAAGTTAAAATTTTAACTTCCTTTATAACTTAGCATTAAAGTCTCTTATTCTATTTAGGTTTCAATTCTTAATTAAATTCTGTTTCACTACCATAAATGAAACAATTAATTAATGGAAATTTTAGAAGTAAATACCGGGTTAAATTTCAATAGATAAATATATCTTTATAACTTATATACCTCTAATTATAATTAAAACAATTAAACCTTTATATATTTTCAAAACAAATCTGCAGTAGAATTCACTACAGTAGCCTTTCCTTTTCGAAACTCGAAAATGAAAGTCGATGATGTGGCCGCCATCACCGAAGTTATTTTCCAGCGACAGAGAGGAAAGTACAAAGCTTATTTCTACAAAATCTTCTTTAAAACAATTTTTCCTAATTATACTAAATATTTATATAAGAAAATACTTATAAACAAATTTATTATATTTCATAAATCCTTTGAAAGTAAATTTTCAAAAATCCCGGACTTAAGTCCTAAAATTGCCAAATTTCATTGATTTTAATTTCAATCTTATTTTACCTATTATTAAAAAAATTATTCCTAACAATCAATCTATTGCAACCAAAATATATATATATATATATATAAATAATATCATTTAAAAATTTATTTTATATATAGAAAATATAACAGGCAAAATTATTTCATTTACCTATATTAAAACAAATATTATGTCGGTCTGTCCTATTAAGTGTTTAGAAATCCCTACTGATGACATAGCGTCCCATGCACCAACCAGAATTTATAAATACAAAACGGAACAGATTAACACAATATCAAAATCTTTTTATAACACTAACAAATACGCTCCCTCATATATATACACTCAGCGACTCCCATAGGGTATTACTACCCTATTAACAAAGAGTCAAACCCCACAAAGCTAAGGTTTATCGCTAAACCAAAGCTCTGATACCAACTGTAACATCCCGCCTTTTCGCACACTTTAAACCGACACACATGCCAATTCAAACCATATGGAAGGGCGGATTGTTATGGGGTAAATAAGAAAAACAGAGAAGAATTAAAACAAAACAGAATCTCACAGCGGAAGGATAAAATATAGTAATCAAATATACAGTTCATGAAACTGTTTTACAAAACACTTGATTTTTCTTTATACAATAACTATCAGAGTTCACATACCAAATAAATTGCAGCGGAACAGTATGAGTGTGGTGCTATAATATAGATAATAATAATACGAATTCTTCTTCTTCGTCCTCCAAAGCTAAAGTCTTCGATCCTGAAACGCTCGGACTGACCCGAGCGAATTTGAAAAGACAAAAACACTCGAGTCAGAACTAAAAGATCTTATGTAAGTTAAATTTACAGAAATAAATAAGAGTGCAGTAACTCAAGCGATGCTCGGGATTTACATCTCCTAAGGATTCGTTAAACTATTTACTATATAGTATATTGCGCTATTATAATAGTGTCTAATTATAAGATAAACTTACTTTTAAATAGCGTTAAGGGGTTACCCATATAGCCCTTAACACAGAATATATTCCCATAGTCTATACAGTACCGTAATCTCCCCCGTACTGGACGTCGTCAGAGGTCACTCCATAGGTATGGTACAAAACCAAAATCGTATAAGGCGCGCTAGGGTAGGTGACACGGCACAACTAGGCAATGCCAGGGTAGATATACCAATTGCTACTCGGGCTGATGGTAACGCATAGCCGTAGCTACCGTTCACCTCGAACTAACACCCCCAAATCAAAGAAATCAATAGTGGCCACTGAATCAATCCAAAGTCAGAGTATAAAATCGAAGGAGTGCGTTCGATCAGAGGAATGACCTCATTGGCCCGAGAATCGCTCCTGTTTTAGCCACCTTATGCCAACTCACGGGAGTTAGGTCCACGTATTTACCTTACAGGAAACGTCGCCACCAACCTACTTCATTCTGGAATCTCCACCGCGTACACGGTTAGTCAAAGTGGTTTTCGGTATCGACAGAGAGTATGTCCATATCTGATCCCGGTCTTTTTGCCAACCCATCGTTATTATAACACCGCGGTCATTTAAAAATAGTTTATACTTTAAAACCAGAATAAAATTTCCCATACGATATCAAATTAAAACCCAAAATAATATGATATCATTTTATCTCAAATATAATCCTTTTCCAAAATCATACTGGTTTAAAATGTAAAATATCTGGAAACCAAACATTTGAATTATACTTTCAAAACATAATATTTCGGAATTCATACTTTTAAAACCATAACTTCTAAAACTTGAATGGTTTGGATATTCAACGGTATATAAAATAAATGGTTTAACTTTAAGGTAACTTTGTAAAGAAAAATAATTTCCATGGCTTTACAAATATGTTTCTTTATTTAAAGTCTAAACCAAAATTTAAATATCACTTTCAAGTTCCAAAACTACTTAAATTTCTATATATATATCCATTTGGAGTATTCATATTTCAAAAACTAAAGTTGGGTTTTATTCTTTCAACAAATTAATGTTCTATTATTTAGTCTTGAATATTCACATAAATTCCATAAATAAACTCCAATTTCTAGAAATTAAATATTTTCTCAAGTTTACTTTATACTAGAATATTAATTTTTATATTTATCTTGGAAAATCTGGTTATAAATATCATATCTTAAAATTTCCAAACTTAAACATATCATATATTTTATCAAATTCCATTCCATACCATTTCAAGTTTGAACCCGAACAACTATTTGCTTGTTTGATTGAATGATTGTTTGTTTAGTTGTGTGTGCTGTTTGTTAGAATTGATGGTTGTTGGATTGATTTGATTATTAGTGATTGAAACCACTTAGAGATTATTTGAAAATGTTATCCAAACTTTATTTATTTAAGTACATAAAGATATAATGATTATAAGACGGGTATATTTTATGTAAGGTAATGAATTTAGTAAATTATTGGTTATAGGTTAAATATTTTGAATAAGATGTATTGTTATTTAAATTCTTTTTCTCCCTTCTTTTTTCCTTTTCGGGGGCGAAAAGTTTTGAGTGGGGGAGAGTGTAACAACCCGTTGAATTCGATGATTTTAAATGTGATAATTTAATAGGATTTCTAATTTAATTTAGAATGAAATCCAAATGAATTAAGTAGAAAAGGATTCTCACCTGGATATGGAATTTAATATGAGGAATTTATGAAAATGTTAAATGGTTTTAATGCAATGAAAGATTTTAAACTGTAAATGGGAATAAATTAAGGAATCATATTAGTTCCAGTTAATAGATTACGACTTGAATGAGATTCCAATTTAATAAAATCATTTAAATGTTATGATTTGATTTTATGGAATATGAGAAATAGAAATGTAGGGAATTGATTAATATATATGTTATTTGTTCAGGGTATTGAATAAAATTGGGAATCCAATTTAAGTTAATGATAATAACGTTGATATTAGTTAATAAATAAATTTCAATGCAATGCCCATAAATGAATGAAATGAAATGAATATATGTAAAATGTATACTAGGTTATTTATCAAATAGAAGGATAGAAAGTAAATATCGGATTTGATTGATGAATAAATATATATTAAATAGTAATGAAATGTAAAGTAAATGGCGATTGTATAAAACCAATGCAATAAGATTTTCTAATAGTAACTGAATGTAGACGTGTGAAATAGAGTTAATGACTATAATTATTGTACGTTACTTATTTTATTAGTTGTCAATGTTAATCTGGAATCAAATTCAAATTATCCCCAAAAATTACTGCAGTTAAAGTGGAATAAATTGGTAATTGAAGAATGTTGGAACCAAAATGAAAAAAATGTGAAAATATAAAATGTAATGAAATTCTAAGTAATAATGACTTTGCTAGTTAGGTGAAAACTGATTTAATATTAAGTTGTAACTGGATAAAAATCAAAATTTATTTGGAATTGATTTGCAATCAATTGAATTTATTGCAATTAAATGGATTCAATATTCAAAATAATTATGTAAATATTATTTGGAAGAAATTGAAGTTATTTGGGTAATAAGTATTGTAATTGGCTAATTTAGATACTTTAAAGTGAAACGGAAATTATAACGCAATAGTTTGATTGCAATATTTAATTCATCTAATTGATGATAAAGATTTGTTAGATTTATTTAATAGGAATTTTGGGGCATTTAATAGGTAATTGCTGATTTTGAATCGAATTAAAGGGATTACTTAAATCAAAATTTAGCAACTTTTAAACCATTGCAATTGATTTAGAATATAAAGAGTTGTCTATTTAATTGAGTTAAATTTTTGAAATTGCGTTGTTGCAATTAAATGGGAAATAAAACTTTAAGGATAACCACTATTCAAGATTTACCATCTATTTAGTATATTAATTGTAACTGATAATCAACTGCAATAAATAATAAATAATTATTATGTTAACGTTAATTGAAGTGATAATTGAAATTTAATATTTAGGAATTATGTAAATATAAGTTCAGATGAAATTGGAAATATTTACATATTGAAATATGAATCCAATGATAAATTCTTCTATTTGACAATAATAATGGAAAGTAGATTTAATTAAATTTTGGAAATTTAATTTATAATTTGGTGAAATTTATGAAATTTGGGGATTTCTAAAATTTTAATTTCGACAAGTAAAATTTTGTCTAAATTAGTATAGGTGATTGAAAAATTTATAATAATAAGAATCGTCAATTATCAAAAAGAAATGGGAAATTTGATTTAATTGACTAATTTTTGATTTATTTAATTAATATAAAAATAGCCATTTTTGTCACGGACTCGGATTTCGACGAAACCAGTTTCATCGGATCTGTATCGGTGAATTATTGTAGGGTTTCAAGTTTCGTATCGATCGGACCTGTCGTTTGATCTTACGGATGCGAAACGCCTTGAAATCGATTTAATTAAAATCAATTTGAAATCAATTTGGAAATTTTGTTTTCATCATAACTTCTTCATACGATCAAATTTGGACGTGAAACTTTTTCCATCGCGTTCAGAATATTTTAAAATACCTATTTGGGTATATGGGTTTAATAAATTTCGTTCCGGGGTCAGAGCGGGCATTTTGGGCCAACTATCGTTTAACACGTTCGTAATTCGAGCCCACCTAGCCTACTACTATGCGTCTATATATATATATATATATATATATATATATATATATATATATATATATATGTTGTGATAAACCTTAGCCTCCATCTTCTATCATTTGTCTGTACGTTCATTTTCTTCATCTCTTTCTCTTTCTCAATGGTTGAAAAACCTAGATCTATCTACAGTTCAAAATCAAAAGTCAAATTTCAAAATTTCCAGAAAAATTCGAGAAAAATATATGTCGTAGTTCTCGGAACACGTAATCTCCTGGTGTTGTTCGTTTTTCAGTTTGATGCATCGTTTGTGCTGTAATCAAAAATTTATTCTGGCCGTTCGTTTTTGATCGTGAACGATCCAACGGTGGATCTGCCTCCGATCGGCGATCGGGTGGTGCCGGGGCGAAGGTGAGGTCGAGCAGCGTGGTAGGTGTTCGTCGCATGTCGTATAGAGGTCAGGAATTGCCAGAAATGGCCATGGGAAGGCCGCGGCGGCGCGTGCACTGGAGGGCGTCGCAGGCAGCCGCGCCACCAGGGCCAGGAGCGGCCTGACGTGGGCTTGGCATAGGAGAGCTCCGATCGTGATGCAGGTGGTCGTGGGAGCGAGCGTTAGTGGTCAAAATTGACGTATGCGGCGGCTGTAGCATCTGTTAGGGTTAGGGTTGGAGGCCGCGTGCGCTAAATGGGGGAAGAACGATAGGATGACGTGGACGTATCAAGTGGGTTAGTTTTATTTTATTTATTTTTGTTCTCAATCGTTTTATTCGAATAACTTCTGCATACGCTGTCCGATTTACACGAGATTCTTTTTGTTAGGATCATAATTAAATTTCGGATCTGTTGACGCAGGTTTGGATAGATTTGGAGACCGTTGAATTTTTGGGTTTAAATTGGATTTGAATTCAATTTAAATTCCAAAGGTGAGTGTTTTAACCCACTCACAACTTCTAAAAGTCTTTATGTTTGTTAAATTTATTTTAGATATGAGTAGAAATTTATTTATGACTGTTTGGCATGTTTTATTCAGCATATCTGTTAAATCGCATTTATTTAATTTAACTGTTAATTTCTTTTATGTATTGCATATAAATTGACAGTTAGAATTTATTTAGGTGCATATAAACAGCTAGTTAAACAGTTATAAATTTAATTGAATATGAAATGTTAATTAATAACTACCAATTATTTCCTGTTATATTGTATATGCCATATTTTGATGTTTGTTTAAACTGATGACGTTTGAGATAATTTGGTTGATGATTGATGATGGATGAATGGATGTTTTGTTTCATATCATTTAAACTGCAAGTTATCATGCATTTTTCATTTCATTCGGGATTGTGGTTTGAAATGATATACAACCGCAAAATTTTATATCTTTTAAATTGCGGATTGAAATGATAAATATCCGTATCACTTGACCATAGGATTGAAAATTTTATACAGGCACCGTGGTCTATATATAAAAATATTTTAAAGTGAGTTCTATGGTTTGGATGGAATACGGTTTATAATAATTTTAATTTTGATATTTTTCTTCTATATATATATACATATAAAGTTAGAAATTTTGAATTTTAAACTGTGTATAGATCTGTTAAATAAAAATGGAAAAATTTTTGAGAAATGGAATTTGATAAAATATATTATATGTTTAAGTTTGGAAATTTTAAGATATGATATTTATAACCAGATTTTCCAAGATAAATATAAAAATGAATATTCTAGTATAAAGTAAACTTAAGAAAATATTTAATTTCTAGAAATTGGAGTTTCTCTATGGAATTTATGTGAATATTCAAGACTAAATAATAGAACATTAATTTGTTGAAAGAATAAAACCCAACTTTAGTTTTTGAAATATGAATACTCCAAATGGATATATATATAGAAATTTAAGTAGTTTTGGAACTTGAAAGTGATATTTAAATTTTGGTTTAGACTTTAAATAAAGAAACATATTTGTAAAGCCATGGAAATTATTTTTCTTTACAAAGTTACCTTAAAGTTAAACCATTTATTTTATATACCGTTGAATATCCAAACCATTCAAGTTTTAGAAGTTATGGTTTTAAAAGTATGAATTCCGAAATATTATGTTTTGAAAGTATAATTCAAATGTTTGGTTTCCAGATATTTTAAATTTTAAACCAGTATGATTTTGGAAAAGGATTATATTTGAGATAAAATGATATCATATTATTTTGGGTTTTAATTTGATATCGTATGGGAAATTTTATTCTGGTTTTAAAGTATAAACTATTTTTAAATGACCGCGGTGTTATAATAACGATGGGTTGGCAAAGAGATCGGGATCGGATATGGACATACTCTCTGTCGATACCGAAAACCACTTTGACTAACCGTGTACGCGGTGGAGATTCCAGAATGAAGTACGTTGGTGGCGACGTTTCCTGTAAGGTAAATACGTGGACCCAACTCCCGTGAGTTGGCATAAGGTGGCTAAAACAGGAGCGATTCTCGGGCCAATGAGGTCATTCCTCTGATCGAACACACTCCTTCGATACTATACTCTGACTTTGGATTGATTCGGTGGCCACTATTGATTTCTTTGATTTGGGGGTGTTAGTTCGAGGTGGGCGGTAGCTGCGGCTATGCGTTACCATCAGCCCGAGTAGCAATTGGTATATCTACCCTGGCATTGCCTAGTTGTGCCGTGTCACCTACCCTAGCGCGCCTTATACGATTTTGGTTTTGTACCATACCTATGGAGTGCCCTCTGACGACGTCCAGTGCGGGGGAGATTACGGTACTGTATAGACTATGGGAATATATTCTGTGTTAAGGGCTATATGGGTAACCCCTTAACGCTATTTAAAAGTAAGTTTATCTTATAATTAGACACTATTATAATAGCGCAATATACTATATAGTAAATAGTTTAATGGATCCTTAGGAGATGTAAATCCCGAGCATCTCTTGAGTTACTACACTCTTATTTATTTCTGTAAATTTAACTTACGTAAGATCTTTTAGTTCTGACTCGAGTGTTTTTGTCTTTTCAAATTCGCTCGGGTCAGTCCGAGCGTTTCAGGATCGAAGACTTTAGCTTTGGAGGACGAAGAAGAAGAATTCGTATTATTATTATCTATATTATAGCACCACACTCATACTGTTCCGCTGCAATTTATTTGGTATGTGAACTCTGATAGTTATTGTATAAAGAAAAATCAAGTGTTTTGTAAAACAGTTTCATGAACTGTATATTTGATTACTATATTTTATCCTTCCGCTGTGAGATTCTGTTTTGTTTTAATTCTTCTCTGTTTTTCTTATTTACCCCATAACAATCCGCCCTTCCGTATGGTTTGAATTGGCATGTGTGTCGGTTTAAAGTGTGCGAAAAGGCGGGATGTTACAACTTTTTTAGTTATAAATTCTTCTCTTTTTAAATCAATTCCAAAGTAATTAAAAATCCGAGTGAGATAAATTCCATGATATTATGTATTTTCACCCATAGTAAAATTCTTTGGCCTTAGCTCATTCAAAATAACTTGAGCCTAATTAATATCATAAATTTCAAAAATTGCAAAAAGAGCCTTGCAAACTTTCAAAGTCGGGTTGTTATAGTTTCCCGATCTTTGTATAAGAGTGTGTTGGATAAAAAGTTTAACAATTCTTGCTTTAGGACGAAAATAACGATTTTTAAATTCAAAATTGTCATCCCCTTCAATGATGTGATGAAATGTCTCCCGATGATTTTCATTTTTTTGAAATTCCGAGAGATTCATTCCGATATACTTGCATCCCAAAATATTTTCCAAAATTTCACATTCCAAAACAATTTGTGTTCCTTTGAAACTACTCCAAATTTGTCCATCTTGTCCATCATAAAAACCATGATTCAAATTCGCATAAAAACATCTTAACCAGATTTGCATAACATTCAAAATCATTTTATTTGTTTTCTACTACACTAAGAATAGAACATTGTTGAAAAATATTTTCTATTTCATAAGAAGGAAAATCTTCAAAAATAGCAAATTTCCCAATATGAATTTTTACCAAAGTTTACATAGTTGATGTAAGCTTTGATAGCTTTTAGGTCACTAAAAAGAAAGTTTTTGACAGATTTTGAAAGCCTAATGGTGTTAGGAGTGCTTGAAGAGGCCATTGAAGAAGTTTGAGAGGAGTTGAAGATAACTAAGGTAAATTTGAAATTTGAAATAAAAGTGAAAAGTGATGACAAAGAGAGTGAATTAAATCGAGATTCTATAGACATGTTCTCTGGTCAAGAGGCATCTTTCCAAAGTATTGAAGTTGGTGAAAAGGTGAAGGGAAATTCAAAAGTTTGAATTCAAATTCTGAAATCAAATTCTGAGGGGCATGTCGACATGGGGTATCCGTATATGTCGATATGTGCCTATTGAATCAAATGACAAGTTTCTATTCTAGTTTCTAATAAATGTATATATTATATCCTATATTCTAATTATATAATTCTTGTGATAACATTAAATATAATAGTACTTAAATATTAATAATTTAATATTTAAAATATTATAAAAATAATTCAAGGAATATAAAAGAATCAAGCAAATAAACAAGCATCCATTCAAACAAGAAAAATTAAAAATAATGTAAATGCGTACCTATTTTTAGATCCATACTCCCATCATCATCTAATTCATGAATGGCAGTGAGACATAGATTTGTATTATCGTCTTCTTTTCATCGTCACTGGATGATGAGTCTGAGTCATCAAGAGTTGCTGTGTATGCTATCTTTCTTTTCCTTGACGAGTCATTGTTTGAAGGGAACAACTTTTATCTGGATATGAACAATCTTTATCTAGATACGAACAATCTTTTCATGAAAGCTATCTCCTCATCACTGTCTGGTTCTGAATCTTCAGTTATTGCATTGAATGCTAATAACTTCTTCTATGTAGCCTTGTTTTCTCTTCTTCCTTGCAGTTAAACTTCATAAGACATCATATTCCCAATCAATTCTTCTATTTTCATTAGACTGATATCATTTGCTTCTTCGATTGCAAGTGTGTTTTGATCCCATTCTAGAGTGAGTGAATTTAGAATTTTTTTTGAATTGGTCTTCCCCTGAAAAGCTTTTTGCCAGTGCAATTAGTGAATGAACAATATCCTGAAATCGATAATACATGTCGGAAATGGACTCTTTTGCATGCATTTTAAACAATCGAAATTGATTAGTTAATATGGAAATTTTAGTCTATTTAACTTTACTAGTTACTTCATGAGTAACTTGCAAAGTTTTACAGATTTCAAATGCAGACTTACAAACAGACACTCTATCAAACTCATTCATATCTAGTGAATAAAATAATATATTCATGGTCTTTAAGTTATTTTGTGCAACACCCTTTTGCTCAGCAGTCCACTGGGCAAAATTTGTAGTTGGTTCAACATACTCAGTTTATGTAATATTCCATGTGTCTAGTCCTACTGATTATAAATAAATTTTCATTCTACAAGCCCAATATACATAATTACTGCCATTGAAAAATGGTGGTCTGACAGTAGACTGACCTTCTACAAATGAACTAGGGTTAGGGATAATAGAACTGGTGCCGGAGTGGACATTAACAGTGTTAGTAGGCACTAAAACAATTTTTAAGTTTCAGATTATGTAAACTATGAAACCAATGCTCTGATACCAATCAAAAGGGACAGTAGATTAAGGATCTTAAGGCTAATTTAACACTAGAGGGTGGGTGAATAGTGTTTAATGGATTATAAGACTTATATGAACTAATTTAAAAATTATGATACAAAGGAATGCAAAATATAATCACAGTACAATCACAAAATCAAACACAGATGCAAAAAGTAAATAAAAAGCACTAAAGGAAAGAACACACCAGATTTTATACTAGTTTGGAACTACCCTACATACAGTCCTGTACCAAGGCAAACATCTTATACAGATTTTTATTATACCAATGTCGAGATTACAATCCTCAATTTGTAAAGGCCTTGAGGTACCCTCCTGTCTCGCGAGTCCGAGGCAAACTCTCTTGATTTACGGGACTCAAGATCACCCAATTAATTTTCAGGCACAACCACACCTTATAGAGAGATTCGATAAACTTTTGATTACAAATTGATCCTATAACTCTGAATAGCACTTTGATCTTTGAGAGAGGACAGAGAATTAAACAAGAATGAGATTCTAATTTGATTCACTTGAGAATTCGGTAGAATTTCGGCATGATCTTAAAAATATGAAAATTTAGAATATGGATTTATGGAGAAGAAGGAGTGAAGAAAATAAGAAATTAGTTAGTATAAAAAATTCGTATGTGAAGGCTATTTATAAAGCACCAACGGTCATAATCATTCGTGAAGAGATTTAAACGAGTGGACACTTCTTTTGAAAATTGAAACTTTTGAATTCAACGGCCACCATGTCAACATGGGGTATCCCATGATCTCGATATCCTTATGTTAAAACCAATATATAATTTGTTTTGAAAAAGGTATTGGAAGGAAAACAAGCTAAAATGATTCTAGAGTAAAAATGAAGTTTAAAACTAGAGTTTATTTAAAAACAAAAATAAAGAATACTTTAAGGCTGAAACATCTTTTTGAAAATCATTTGAAAAAATAATGTTTTAAAGCTAAAGCATTTTGAAAAGCAGTTTTGAAAATCATTTTGAAGTAGTTTTGCAAGCCCCTTCCTGTAGAATATCTCATCACATCAGGACTCGAGAACTTGTACAAAACTAGGATGTTCATGGGTTTGTAAGCCACTTGTCGTAGGTTTGTAAGCTACTTGTCGTAGGTTTGTAAGCCTCTAAGAAGGTCAAAATGAGTTCCATCCCAAATGAAATTTTGAATGAATATTTCCATGCTATTATGAAGTTTTAACAAAAACTAGACACGTATCTTGAAATCTTGATCTTGATACTCTAGAGTCTTCAATCTTGAGTCTTGAGTCTTTATACTGATCAGTCTTCAGTAATCAATACCTGCATATATATATATACACACACACACACACACACATCTATCTAAACAACAATGTTAGTAATATTTTATTATAAAATAAGTTAAAAAGGTTGTTGTCATCAAAACCAACATCTCAGTTCCTAACACGATTTACAACCCAATTGCCATTAATCTGGAATAAATCTTGCAATCTTATCAACATTCTACCTTTGGGAAATTTAGAGGCTGGTTTCTTAATTTCCATATTAGGCTGTAAACATCATTCCTATTCCAATCACCAAACTTATATAATATATAATATGTAGGCAAGATTTCGTTTTTTGAGAGAAATGTGTGATCCTCTAGAAACAGAGGAGAGCACACATACAATTATATATATAACACAAAAGAAGGTGCTGCAGCATGCCTGGCAGGCAGCTAGTCTAAGTACAGATATCAAAAGATATAAACTCAAGTATCCCTACAATGAGCTTCGGCAAAGCCACCGCCCATTACACCCTAATATCGAGCTCTAGCATGGCCACTGTCCAATATCAAGGTGTTTGGAGTACCTAAAAATCTAAAGAATAACACAATGCCAAAGATACAGAAAGCTGACACCACCTAATAAGGAAGCTCCATGCTACTGACGCGAAAGGAATGAGGATGTAACTAAACTAAGGTGGAACTGCTAGTGATCCTAAATGGAAAACTTTGCTCTGATGGCTCGGTGAAAATAAAGTAGCATCTAGCTGAAAAGTGAATCTCCTTGAAAATATGCCACCATAATAAAGCTGAAGATGAGTTGGGAAGTGACCCTCACTGCAATCTGGAATCTTGCAGTCTGTAGTCCTGAGTACCTGCAAAGTGTATTTGACATCCTATCACCCATACATGTGTCTGAAGAATGACTAAGAAAATAGTTAGAATGATACACATATATGTATATATTTCAAATTTATATACATACATACGTATAAATGAGGTAGGAGTTAAAAATACTTAGAGAACTAAAAGACTAACTGGACAAAATAAACGATAAAGAAAAGAGAGAAGAAAAACCAAAAACTAATAAAAAAATTAATTAAGAAATGCCAATAGCATCTAAAAACTAAAGAACTAAAAGATTTATAAACTAATACAGTCAATGACTAATACAATAATTGAAAAAAATCTTAAAATATTCTTATGGACCTTTGATCAAAAGTAAATTATGATACACTGTGAAATCAACATTTAAGTTTGAAAAAATATCAATACTACAATTATTGGTGTTAAAAGTATTATTATTGTGCTTAAATAGATTAATATTATAACTAACCTTATTAAGATAACCTTTAAATAGGTTAGTTTTAGCTAATTTATATTTTGGGATTAGATATCCAATTAAAGCAAAATGAAGAAATGGTAAAAATCAATTTGTTAAAGTGACTATTATTATATTAAAAATTCTCTAATTTCTTTCAAACCAAATATACCAACAAGTGATAATGAAAAAAGTATCTAATAAGAATCAAATATTCTCTTTGAACCTAAATCTAAAATTATTCCAATAGAATTCGCAATCTGAAATTTTAGTTATTATATTAAAGTTAGAAATTTTTAGATTACTATTTAGAATGTAATAAGTACCCATGCAATCATAGTATATATGTTTAATATCTTCAAAATGTCGATTATAAAAATAAAATTTATTATCCCTATGAATATTTTTTCTCTTTAAAATTCTATAGTGTTAAGTTTTCCCTACAGTATTAACCATATGTGAATTTTAGATTTAGGAGGAGCATTAGATTTCAAAATAAATTTAAAAGAATTGTTAGTTATACCTGAAAAGTTAATAAATCTATAGAATGAAGTAGAAGTATATTTCTTACTCTTATCCCATTCCCAACTAATAATATCATTATCATTATCAATATTACAAAGATCTAATCTAGCATAAAGCAAAGAAAGTTGCCTAAGGGTTGAACCTGCTAAAATTTTATTAAAACTAAAATTCCAAGGAGGGTCATTTTTTGGAGAAAAAACTTCAATAATTAAAGCATACTTAAAATTACAGATTTCATAAAGCTCTTTAAATTCTATCCTAAGAGGTAAAATTGAAATCCAACGGTCATTCCAAAAAAAAGTACAATTAAAGGAATAAACTATTGTATTGGTGCCTAGGTTAAAAATCTCATGACATTTTAAAATGGATTTCCAAAAATTAGATAGTTTTTGAATGACTAGAGAAGTAATTTGATATATATTGTTACAACCACTATAGTAATATTTAGAAATGATCACTTTCCAGACGGCGTTATCATTTATATCCATAAACTTCCATAACCATTTACCTAGTAAGGGCAAATTCATATTATGCAAATTAATGACTCCTAAACCACCCTCCTTTTTAGATTTATAAACTGTTTCCCAATTTACTTAACATTTAATGCAACTATTTGTATTTTCACCACTCCATAAGAAATCTCTTCTAATTTTGTCTATTTTATCTATCACCCAATCTAGAAATGAATGCATAGATATCCAATAAATCGGAAGAGCTGATAAAACTGAATTTATTAAAACTAATCTACTTGCTCTAGATAAAAATCTCACATTCCAATTAGAAATTATATTTTTTATTTTATCTATAATTATAAACCAGTCATCATGTTTAAGTTTAGTAGGTCTAATCACAAAACCAAGATAGTCAAAAGGAAAATTCAGGTCTAATCACAAAACCAAGATAGTCAAAAGGAAAATTCATAGTTTTACAATTAAGAGTATTAGCAGCTAAATTTTCAACTTTTTCAAAATCATTTAAAACTAAAACAGAACTTTTGTCAAAATTTATTTTTAAACCTGATAGTAGTTCAAAACTATATAAAATAAACTTAAGGGTAATAATGTGCCTAGGTAAATGGGAGGAAAAAAGCAGGGTATCGTCAGCAAATCGAAGGACGGATATACCATTACGCGATATATCATTACGTACACATCCTAGAGATCCATTATCAACTGCTTTTTTAATAAACTTAGCGAAAACATCTATGACTAAGTAAAATAATAAAGGCGATAAAGAATCCCCTTGCCTTAAACCTGTCTTGGATTGAATTTTATTACCTAATATACTGTTAACCATAATAATAGAGATACCATTTCTAAGAAAATTCATAAACCAGCTAATCCATCTATGACTAAAACCCCTGGCATGAAAGATATCTACAAGAAAATCCCAATCTATCGAATCGAAAATTTTGCGAAGTCCAATTTTAAAATCGCCCAAGTTATATTATTCTTACAGCAATGATTAATGTATTCTTGAACAACAATTACACCATCAGTGATATTTCTCCCTTTAATAAAAGTAGATTGTGAACAATCAATTAAATCATTCATTCTTATACTAAGTCTATTAGCTAAAACTTTAGAAATAATTTTAACGGAACAGTTAATCAAAGAGATAGGTCTAAAATCTTTTAAGTTTTTAGCTCCTACTTTTTGTGTAATAAATTAATATTTGCAAAATTAAATCTCCCCGGTTGCAAATTACCATTATAGAAATCATTAAACATATTAATTAAATTTAGTTTTAAAACATCCCAAAAAGTTTTATAAAAGAAAATTGGGAAGCTATCTGCGACCGGGGATTTGTCACCTGGCAAGTCATTAATAGCTTTTCTAATTTCCTCTTCGGTAAAAGGGTTATCTAACTCAGAAAGATCAACAATAGAATCTGATGGATACAGATCATTCCATCCAACATCAATTCAGTTTTTGTTTTTATTACCAAAAATATACCTATAATACTCTGTAGAAGCCTTACTGAGATCTCTTTGATCCACTAACTCTTCGTTATTAACAATAATGGAATTAATTGTATTGCTACGCTTCCTACCATTAGCCATATGTAGGTGTGATTTCAATTGATTACATTCTTCCTAAGCCTACATCTCCATAGTTCTTGCATAGGTATAATAAGTAAATAAAAATCAATGACATAAATTTCATTGTTAAATACTAATCATATAATTTACCACTCGCCTTTTAAGTTTTCCAAATCTCTAAAATTCAAATTCATCCCTTCAGCTGACTCCTTTTCCTTTCCAATCCAATAAAATGTATAACAAGATATATACATACTATTAAAATTACAGATCTGATAAGAGATTTGGAGCTAAGATAAAATATAGATTTATAATTATAAAATTTTCCTTCTATTTCATAGCGTTAATTCACTCCTCCTCCTCTTCTCTTTAATTTTGTGCCCTTCTTCGATTTACATATATATAATATAATATTTTATAACTAATAGAAATAGTGCAGAAGGGAAAATTATAGTCTCTGCTGCTCTGATCAGAAAATAAGAGAAGAAAAGTAAAGGGCTAGGCCTTTGTTTAAAGGTCCTCTAATCGATCGTATATGTTAAATTTAAAATAATAAAATCTAGGATATTCGGCTAAGGTTCAATCCTAGCCACTACCTACGCAACTGATCAACCGATCCCCTATAGGCCCTCCATCAACCCAAGGAGAGGGCCAATTGATGGGATCCCGCACTTATTATAAATTCCTTTTGTTCCTTTTTAATTATTTTCATTTTGAAATCTTCAAATACAGATAAATTGTTCGTTTGAACTTTGATCGCAACACTTCAAATGTGGAAGTTGCTCAGAAAATCATCGTGAACACAATGTGCAAGTTTCATGGCCAAATTCCAACATTTTGTCAAACTCAATTTTTGAGCCTTATTAATTATTTATTAATTACCGTTTATTCTAAGCATGTTACATAAATATAAATCCATTTACCCCAAACAACTAGTTCGCTCGGAATCCACTTCATATTAAGCTAATGGTATTGGAGACTGTAATTGAAGAATAGACTCGGCTATTCATTTGATGAGACATGTCCAACACATGGGAGTGTTGGGTGCTTCGGATGAAGTGATGGGATGGTGTTTCCCATTATACTTAGTGAATTTAGCAGTAATGTGGTTTTGTTAGCTAGAGAATGAGTCCATCAACACATGAACCGGACTAATCTTATGAACAAATTCAAAGTTCAAAAACCGAAGAAAGCAATAACACTTTTGAGTGTGGGACAGAGAGTAGGTGAGACTTTATGGAATTTCTTGACTGGATTCAATGCTGCAACAGCTATAGTGCATAAGCCGGATCTATTAATAGTCTTAATGCCGGTAGTTTTTGGAGTCGTGAGCAAGAATAATTTCAAAGTTTCTTTGGAAAGAGATCCACTAGTCAATCTTGGGGATTTCTACTATCAAGCTAGAAGATATCCACACTAATAGGACTTTAAAGCTAAGAATGCAGAAGTTAATGCCATGGAGGATGGAGGACCATCTAAGGTAAGATATGGAAAGGATAAGGGAAAGCGAAAAGCTAATGATGGCTTCAGAGGATCAAAGTGATAAAAGAGATAATCGAAGTTTTCCTTTTACATTGCATTGACCAAGACCCCAGAGAGGATCTATCTTTATATGAGGGGGAAGATTTCCTACAAAAATCCCATGAAGCGAGAACCCATAGATTAGGAGAGAAATTCTAGAAAATACTACCTATTCCATGAACTAGATGGACACAAAACCAATGAATGCAAGCATTTGCATGACTTAATAGAGGAGTAGGTTCGAAGTAACCGGCTTCAATGAGATGTAAAAGAACCAAAATGTGTGGTGCAGTAGATATGGCCACCATTAATGGTTGATGTATGCGATCGTGGTATAGGATCTTGGTCGGGTATTGTCATCCCTTGATCAAGGTAGATCAGAGTAAGGTTTAATTTTTGAACATTGATTTTGTTTCAGATAAACTATGAAGGATTACTTCCAGGCTATTTACATGTATATGGGATCACAATCGGCCCAAGGTATTCCTTGGGTTAAGGTATGATGGTAATTCTTGACTAGATTAGGATTTTTGATTTTTATTGGATGCATTTGATTCAAACAATTGATTGGTAGATACTTGGATATGAAAATTATTCTAATATAATAAATGATATTGATATTATTAATGGATGATATTGGAACATGGTTATCCCTAAAACCTTAAATATAAACTGAAAGATAGCGTGATGAACTACGAAGTTTATGTTCCCTTGTCGAAGTGTAAGAGGATGCACTTGTAAAGAAGGTCCCTTCGTTGGAGAGCGAGCAAATTAGGGCCAATCTAGGTTACTGCTAATGTGATCCGGAGAGATTAAAACTTAAGCCTTAGGATTAGAATGCCTTAAGATGATTTGATAATGATTACTCAATATATAATTAATCCAAGATAGTTAACTCATGGGAGAACACAGAGTGATTTTGATTTATGATATTATAGTCCTAGGGGAATGCGAGATGATTGTAATGTATGACTATCACTAAAGCAAGGATTCGAGTCATTAGCTATGATATTGTAAAATGACCTTTGATTTGTAGGTGAATCTGAAGGAACCTATGACATCCCCTGTCGAGAGGCCCCAAGCTAAATGATACAGATGCTGCAGTCATCCATATTATTATCTTCCTGTGACTAACTACAGGAATGTCAATGGTATCCATAATATCAGAAGCATATGAATATGAAACAAAATCACAATTTCAAACAACAACTTTTTTGATCACATTTCACAAAACATGTTTCATTTTCCGTTACATAATCCCAATCGTTTCCTGGGTTTAGATTTAATAAATTATAACAAAATACGCTAAGAGCGACATAGGAAGATGCCCCTTGGTTAATTAGAGTAATATATAGTCACGACTGACATAATACAACCCAGCGGAATCAAACAAAATAAAACAAAAATACTATATAGCTATCTGTTAGCCACTTGCTCCTCTCCGAAAGCTTTATTTGCCAACCTACTAAAAGCCTGAAACGTCCTCAACCCTCAACCTACTCAAATCAATTTGGAGCACCCGAGAGTTTAAGGGTAAAAACATAAACTTTGAGTCAGACATAAAGCCTGGTATGAATAATACTATATATCTCGGTTATTTTGATATTTAAGTGAGACCATGCCGCTTAGAGGAAATAAAGCCTGGTATGAATAATACTATACATCTCGGTTATTTGATATTTAAGTGAGACCATGCCCCTTAGAGGAACTGATTTCCCCTTACTAATATCTTTTTAAAATGTATCTTTTGCAAATCATAATCCTGTAACCAAAAATGGTTAAAGCTGTAAAGCATTATCATGTAAACATACATATCAGGTAAAAAAATGGACTATTTTTCCGAACACTATAGTTTTATTTGGCTAACTACTAAACTTTGGCCGACTCGGGCCAACCAGAAATATAAGCAAGTAATCTAACATCCATTAGAAACTCCTCTTCTAGATGGTCCATCCCTAACTTACTTCTCCATGTCAATTGATCCTAATGATTTTGCGGGTTCGCCAATAACCAACCTCTGTACAAATATATTCCTTTCTGTGTAACATTATTTTAGTCTTATCTGTGACAAAGCCCTACGCACTGGAATTTTAGACTAAATTAGATAGGGCTAATAGCTAATGTAGAAAGCGCAATACTATACCAGTTCCATTTGGTTTACAAATATCTAAGTCATTTTACTTAGGGTAGTCTTCCAATAAATTTTCCTTGAAAACCTTTTCTTCCCAAATTGATTTAAACCTTTAAATCATACTTTAAACAGGAAAAATAAGTTCTATGCTTTACTCAAGTCACCTTGCCACGTTATATAGATACTTTACACAAAACTTTGTTGATGAAAACATTTAAACCTTCGAAAGTACCCCTTTCAGTCCCATTGAAAGTATTCCTTTCGATATAAGTGAAACCTTAGGCCGAAAGGCCAAAACAACTCCTTTCGAAACCTTTCATTTAAATTTTTTGAAACCAATGAGAAACCTTTATTCGAAAGCTATATAACCTTAGACATCATATCTTTAAAACACATAAACATTGCCTTTTGAAAACCTTAGAAAACCTTTCCGCTCAAACCTTTCAAAACCATTGGGGAACCACCCCTTCGAAGCCTTTATTAAAATCTTTTGAAAGCATTAAAACATAAAACCTTTCGAAACCATTTAAAAATATCTTCGAAACCTTTAATTTCTACCTCCAATAGAGCAAAAGGGTCATAAAACATTTAAGTGGAAAGCACCCTTTCGAAAGAATTTCCAGAATAAGGAAATGATGGTGTCGAAACCATCTTTCTAAAAGCATTAGAGAAGCGACTAAGTTTTTAAAATGAAATAGCCCTTTCGAAGGCATTGCTTTGAAAGGTAGAAAGCGCCAGCAAAAGGGGTTTCAACCCCGACAAAAGCATTTACTTAAACAAAAGGCGCAATCCCATTCAAAACCATTCTTTAAATCAGCTTGACCCAGTCGAAAGCCAACCAAGTCGAAAGCATACCCTTCGAAAGCAAAGCAAACGCGATTTTATTTAAAAACAAAGTAGCACTTCGACCCCTTTGGAACAACTGGTCTCGAACCAATACATTTCGCCTATATCCAAATCGATGTGCACCAAGTCTTTGATGCCATGTGCATTGGTTTTGATGGTGATGGTGGCGGAACTACTAAGTCGATACCTAGGTGCCGAAAGTAGTGAAACATGGTAAAAGCATGTAAATGCCGATTTTAACTTTAAAAAGAAATACTTTCAACTAACCTGCCTTGTTGGTCAAAATATAATTGATTGCTAATTTTCATTTCTAAAAGAATTGTCGAAATTTCAGAATTAAAAAATTTAAATAATTTACAAAATACCTCTTCTCCATTTATAAATATATAAAACATTTAAGTCTCATACCATAAATAATTTTATATATCTATCAAAAAACTTAGAAAAATTCGACAAAAATACCAAAAAATCATTTTTAATATGTTTTCTAACATATAATAATTTCAGTCCCAAAACCTATATTATTCAACCGTAAATAATTTTTAAATCCAAATAATCATTTTCCTCACTAGAAAATTAATATAAAATCCACATTAATTAAGAAAATTATGAAAATTGAAACCCAACTCTAAAATATCATTTCTAATCTAAATCTAAAATCGCAAGGAATTTGGATGTCATTAAATAAGGTTTTCACATCAAAATATATCATAAAAACTATATGAATAAGCATAAATCATCATCAAGCGTATATAAACATTTAATCATTCAAAACATGGCATAAACTTGCAAAATAAATCGGGTTTAACCTTAAAACCAAAAATAATAGAAAATATGAGATGTAGTCGTTATTCACCTTAGCTTTGAGATTAAGGATTTGGGATTTGATCTTGATTAAGTTGCTTAAGCTTTTCCTTTGAAATCTTGCTTATTTCCTCTTTTCTTACGTTAATGGTGGCCGGCCTCAAGTTTGTTTTTCTTTTGTGAATATAGCAATGAATGTGTGAATGGTGGGGTTAAGGGTTTATGGTATATGGATGTGTCCTATTCCTATATTGTCCCTTATCTATTTGCCTTAACTTTTTAATTCTTTGGTTCATTTATATATGGCACGGCTAACCTCACTAATCACAAATCTCAACCCATTAACCATTATATAGTATTTCATTTAATTTACTTAATTAAATGTTTCCAATAATGTAGCTAAAAATATGGGGTGTTACAGAACCGGATCATTCGCCATGATTGGTCTAGTAAATAGCTAAAGAGCGCAAAGGATGACAATTTGTCTACCTTAAAGTTTGTCCTTGAGCAAATCTCACCTTATATTACCAAGGCATACTTTATGGGGAAAATGTTACTAGAAAATTTTCCGCAGTCTCATAGTAGATTTAGATAGAAAAATGGCTACAAAGTGATGAAGGAATGAATCTAGGGACGTTTGAACTAATCAACATCTAAATGAATCTAGACATCGAGATAAATATGGCATGGATCAAGGACATAGGGGGATGCTTAGAAAGATGACATGAAGCCATACAGAAAATTTGAAGTCAAAAAGAAAAGTCATTTTTTATTTGTACCGATCAAAATTATGATCAGTACTAATATGATTGTTGAAGTGGGGTCGTACTTGTGGAAGTTGAAGATGATGCATATGATGAGCGACATTTTGCACTAAGTTAATTTGATCAATACCAATCACAATTATGATCGCTACCGTTATGATTTGAGTATCCCAAATTGACCTATTGTTTATGCTGTATTTTTCGAGTTGGATATTGAGATGTATTCAAGCCTGGATAGCAATATTTATGCTTGAAATCGTCTATAAATAGCAAGGTGACTTCAACTATAAAAGGGTATTGGATTGGCACTTTAGATCTAAAACTCTATCTTCTTCCTCCTTTAACTCATAAAAATGCATATAAACTGAGATCTACAAGAGGTCAACTCAGGCATTGATTCTTGTCATTGTATTCCGGTGAGAAAACTATCAATAACAGGGATTAATTGGATATCAGCTGGAGTATATGTTGAACCACTATAAAAAAAAATATTTTTGTTCTTCTTTCTCTTTATTTTATTCACTTCTATTTGTCTAATTCAGATTTCATCGATTTTTGGCATGTTGTGTCAATATTTGGAGCAACATTTATTATTGTACTAAGGAATTTGTGTATGGACTATATTAGTTGAATGTGGAAGATATTGGAATTTTGACCAATACCAAATTTTATAAGTTATAGTGTGATACGATTTTAATAAAGAGTCACTCACAGGGCCACTAAAAATAAGTAAAATTAGCTTTTTACCAAAACCTTGTAAGCGACAAATTTGGCCAAACTATCACATCGCTAGTGCGTAAATGTTAGTATTCGAATTATTCAATATTAATTGCTAACCAAATTTACACCTAAGAGTCTGACAACCGCAATGTTGAATACATCGAATGTTACCAGATTAATTAATTTTAATTTTTATAAATTAATTCATATATCTAAAAAATTAATCATAAAATTTTATTCGACTTGCACTGATTAGTATTGAAAATAGTGTGTATATAAAAGTTATACACGTGCATCGATATACAATATTAGTGTACATTTGAATTTAATTTAAATATAAATTATTTAATTTGATTTAAAATGGAATAGAAGCCCATAATGGGCCATGATTAGGCCAGCCAAGGCATGAGGGAAGGAGGGGATATGTTGACATATTTGGGTTTGAATTGATAGAGAATGGGTGGATCTAAATCCATAATTTCCTCTCTTTTCTCTCCTATTTAAACCCATTTCCCCTCACTTTTTACACTTGATTTTTGAGCTCTCCTCTACCTAAATCTTTGGTCAAAAGCTCTCACCTCTGTCTTCTCCATTATTTTCGGATCAAACAAAAATTAGAATCAAATAAAGAAAGGTGCATGGATCTCTCCTACTGGTAGCGCTTTCTGTAAGATATCAGATTTAATCATTAGAGTCTTGTTGATTTAGCATTCGAGGTGCCAGTACTAGGCTACAGTAGAGGTAAAACTTTACTATATATGTGTGTGTGTGTGTGTTTGTCATTTATTATGCTATTACATTTGATTAGAGTAGCTATACATCACGAATCCTTATGTGTTTGTGCAATCTACCTAGGATATATATATATACTGTAATTTTATAATACAAGTGTAGATTTTTATGTATATTTATTAAATTCAAAATATACATACATATATATGTATAATTTTATATATAATGTACTAAATATGATTTTAATAATTTATAAATAAATACATATATATTTTAATACACAAAAATTTGCAAACATTACCCAATATTTAAAAAATAATTTGATTTTTCCACATACAAATTTTAATTTTAAATAAAAAAAGGTAATAAATTTATATGGATTTATTATTAGAAAAATGAATTTGTCAAATACTGAATATGGTTAAAAATTAACTCTTTCTGTATATATATATATATATATTACTTAATAACATTATATTTATGTGTAAAAATTAAATTTTGAATTTAAAGTTAGAAGATATTTTCTGATCTAGATCTAGTTTTCAAATTTGAAATTTAAATTATTTTATATACATACACACACAAACACACTATTATATATATGTATATGTATATGTGTGTATGTATGTATTTATATGTATACGTGTGTGAGAGTATGTATATGTGTATGTGTATGATTTGGACCAAAAATGGCACAAACACTCCCAAGTAATCTAGCAAATGTAATTTGAAGAAGATAAAGAGAAAGAAGATAAAAGACATGGTTATTATCATGGTTTGATAAATACTCTGGCCTATGTCTACTTTAATTTTTGTTATTGATTGTTTTCTCTCCAGAAAAAAAAGTTTATAATCAGATCCGACTACAATCTAATAGATGTTAGGTTTGTTAGAGGTTCTAGGAGGAAAAGAAAAGAAAATGCTGATTCCCTTCCAAAAGTCCCCTTCTAGCTGTAAGTTTCTTGCTATGTATAGTCAAATTCTAGCATAAATCTCGCTATCGAGGTTAAAACCTCAATTCTAAGACCCAAAAATCTTTCACAAGGAATAGGTGATCCCCATGCACATCAAGGAAATCAATGATCTCGATACCAATTGAATTCATGTTGGTACCAACATGATTTTGTACATCATAATCCATCTTTTCTTATGTTCAAGATTTCTTCCAAGTCTTCACTCTTTCTAGTCTATGCACCACGACTAATCATTTTGGTATCGACTTGTAACATCCCCTATCCGGAGGACCGAAGCTAAACGCTACAGATTCTGCAGTCATCCATACTATTAACTTTCGATGACCAAATATGGTAGTGTTAATGGTATCCACAATATCAAAAGCAAATGAAGATGAAAAAAAATCATAGATTTCAAAAACAACTTTTCTAATTACATTTCATAAAACATGTTTCATATCCATTACATAATCCCAATTTTTTCCAAGTTCAGTCAAATATAATTATTAAAAATATGCCAAGAGCGACATATGATGCCCACTTGGTTAACCAGAGTACTATATAATCATAACTAACTTAATACAACATAGCGAAATCAAATAAAATAAAACAGCAACTCCTAAATAGCTATCTGTCTGCCACCTTCTTGTCTCCAAAAGCTTTATGCACCAATCTACTAAAACATAAAAATCCTCAACCCTCGGTCTATTCAAATCAATTTTGAGCACCCGAGAGTTTAAGGGGAAAACGTAAACTTTGAGTCAGACATAAATATTGGTATAAATAATACTATACATTTCGGTTATTTAATATTACGTGAGACCACATCGCTTAGCGGAACGGGTTTCTCCTCACTAGTATCCATTTAAAACATATCTTTTGCAAATCGTAATCCTGCAACCAAAATTGGTTAAAACTGCAAAACATTATCATGTAAACATACATATATTGTAACAAATGAACTATCTGTCTGAACATTATAGTTTTGTTTGGCTAACTACTTATCTTTGGCTGACTCAGGCCTACCAAACAATATAAATAAAATATTCTAACACCTATTAGATACTCCTCTTATGTACGGTCTATCCCTAACTTATCTTCTCTCAGGTCACCTGATCCTAATGATTTTGTAGGCTCACGAATAACCTAACTCTGTACAAACATGTATATTCCCTTCTGTGTGCAATCATACTTTTAGTCTTACGTGTGACAAAGCCATACTCATTATGATTTTCGACTAAATTAGCTAGGGATAATTACTACTATGTAGGGCGTGACCCTATACCAGTCTCATTCGGTATACAAATATCTAAGTCATTTTACTTAGGGTAATCTTCCTTTAAATTTTCCTTGAAAACCTTTTCATCTCAAATTGATTAAAAACCTTTAAATCAAACATAATTAAGGAAAATATATACTCTATGCTTTACTCAAAATCACCTTGCCATGTTATATATATACTTTACTCAAACCTTTGTTGATGAAGGAGTTTAAACCTTTGAAAGTACCCCTTTCAATCCCATCGAAAGTATCCATTTAGAAACCAAGTAAACCTTAGGCCTAAACAAACTCTTTCGAAACCATTCATATAAAAATTTTGAAACCATTGAAAAACATTTCCTTCAAAAGCTTTAAAAGCCTTAGACTTCCTTCTTAAAACCTTTGAACATTGCCTTTCGAAACAGTTGGAAAACCATTCCTTTCAAACCTTTTGAAATCACTGGGGAACCACCCCTTAGAAACCTTTCTTTAGAACCTTTCGAAAGCATCAAAACCTTTGTAAACAACAAACCTTTCAAAAGAATTTGGATTCAATTTAAAACATGTGGAAACACCTTCTGAAACCATTTAAAATTAACTCCTTCGAAACCTTTGGGCACTACCTTCAACAAAGCAAAAGGGTCGTAAAACATTTAAATTGAAAGCACTCTTCCGAAAGCTATTCCTAAGTAAAGAAGTGTTCGTGTCAAAGCCAAACTTTCCGAAAGCATTGGAGAAGAGGGCCAATTTTTGAAACAAAGTATAACTTCCGAAAGCATTGACTTCGAAAAGTAGAAAAGCGGCAGCTAGGGGTTTCGACCCCGACAATTAAAGCAAAAGGTGCAACTCCTGTGAAACCTTTCCTTTAAAATATATTGACCCAGCTTAAAGCCAACCAGGTCGAAAGCACTACCTTCGAAAGCAAAGCAGGCGCATTTTCAATTTAAAACCAAGTCATGCTTCGACCCCATCGGAACCTACGGCCTCGACCCAGTTCCTTCCCCTATTATCCAATTCACTATGTATCAAGTTATTGATACTATGTGCATTGGTTTCGATGGCAATGAAGGCGGAAGCTCTTAATCAAAACTCATGTGCAAAAAAGGAAAAACAAGCTATAAGCATATAAAAATTGGTTTTTACTTCAAAAAGAATTTCTTTTCAACTAATCTGCCTTGTTTGTCAAAATATTATTGATTGCTAATTTTCTTTTCTAAAAGTACTACTAATATTTCAGAAATAAACAATTTAAATAATTTACAAAATACCCCATCTCCTTTTATAAATATATAAAACATTTAACTCCCATACCTTAATAATTTTATACAATTCAAAAAAATTCCATAAAATCATTTTTAATATGTTTCTAACATATAACAATTTCAAACCCAAATCAAAAATAATTTTGCCGTAAATTATTTTTAACCCAAATAATCAATTTTCTTACTAGAAAATTAATATAAAATCCACATTAATTCATAAAATAATGAAAATTGAAACCAGACTCTAAATTATCATTTCTTATCTAAAACTAAAATCACATGGCATTTGGATGTCAATAAATATGGTTTTCACATTAAAATATCTCATAAGTCCTATATGAATAAGCATAAATCATCAACAAGCATATATAAACATTTAGTGCAACAACCCTCGATCTTTTTGGCATATAATTTAAATTTGACTTTATTTTATTTTTAAATTATTTTAAACTTTTTTTATTTCAAACATTTCATTTTTAAATATGAATTTTGATTATTATATGAATTATAATTTCAAACTGGTATAAATTGAATATTTTCCCGAAAAATGGATTGGTGGTCAAAACTGGTCAAACTTTGACTTTTAAATTTAAAATTTAAATATTTGAATTCTTGAATTTTATATTTTATTATAATAATAGATTTAATATCATGAATGTTGCTTTTCGTTTCATTGAAATTGGATTTAAATTATGAAGGTTATACCCTTTACAATATTGTGTGTATATAGGGATATTTAACAATATTCTTTGTTTTAATTTATATAAATGAAATTTCTACTTGATATATCTTATTCTAATTTGTATATTTATGTTATATTATGTATATTTTTACTTTTAAATATTTTTAAAGTGATTTTTTAATTTTTCCAAAGCTTATTGAATTTATTTCCAAATTTTAAAGCCTGTTTTCCATTTTTTTGCTATTTTCTTTGTTTAAATCATATTTAAATTAAAATTTATATATTTATTTGTGAATGCATTTTATTTTTATTTTATTATCTTTTTTATAAATATTTTTGCAAGTCCATATAAATTTTCCAAAGTTCATTCTGTTTATTTTCCATTTTTCTAGACTAGTTTGCAATTTTGTGTTATTTTCTTATTTTTTACCTTATATAATTAATAAATATTTATATATTTTTTATATTTTGTTATATTTTCGAATTTTTACTAAAATTATTATTATTCTCAGTAATATAAACTTATATAAATAAATTAAAGGTAATTTGAAAATGTTTTGACTTTTGGTTTTCAATGGCTCTTTATTTTCCAACCTTTCATATTTGTAACTTACTTTTTTCATCAATTTGCCTTAACTACTCACACCTTCAGCCGTCCGCATCATTTTCCTCATTCACGTACTCTCTTTTTTTCTCATTTACTGAAGGGAAAAAATTCGGCCCTTGCTTGAGAAGGTTTTGGTAAAAAAATTTCATTTCTCTTCTTTCTTTTGTTTATTTCTTTTGTTTTGACATTGTTTTACACTTGTTCTTCTCCACTTCTAGGTTCGGCCACCTTCTCTCCAGCCCCTACTGCCTCCACCACCACCTAACAATGCCTCCATCACCACCTCCTCTCTGGTCGAAACCCCAAGCTGTGCCCTCTAGTGATGATCCACCACCAAAGTTTCCACAAAACCCCCCTTTTGTTTGCATAGCCGACCTCTACCATGCATCCACCACCTTCCACCACCCATGGCCGCCACTAACATCACCTTCACCACCTCCAACACCAACTAGACACACTTCCACATCATCACCGTGGACCCAACAATGCAGGCTGTGACCCTGGGGCCTTGATCGAGCCTTGTTTTGGCCTTGAATCATGTGATATTGCCTTGTTGTGTTGTTTTCACCACTACCCACCTTTGCACCATCAAAAACCAAGTGTAGGCCGACCATACCCAACCAAAACCTGATCCAAATCTTGCCTTAGACCTGTAGTACACCTTATGGCTGAACCTGAAGGTTGTTGGAAGCAAGTGCAAAGCAATTCTGCTTTGATTCGTGCAGTTGATTCTATCTTATTCTATCGTATTTTGCATTTGAAAACTTATGTTATTATTATTGTTTTGTGTGACTTGTATTCAAGGGATTGATGCTTTGGCTCTTCCACTCATCTCTGTGTCGTGTTATTGTGCTTGTGTGGAATCCTTTTGTGCATTCTAGTTGTGTCTCCAGCTCAAACCTGTGAGTTATTCTCACCTGGCAATATGTACATATATAACTAGTAAATTGACCCCTTTTGAATCTGTAAACTGCATAACCATGTTACATCTGCTATGTTACGATTATATGATGTTAACCCATGCTTCAACACCTATTATATCATATGTTACTGTTATATTATGTTGTTCTGTTATTTATATTAGTTTATCACACTACAAGTTCCCTTTAGATTAGAATCACTATGGGTTGAAATGATACATACCCGAACGGACTTTAGAATAAGGGAAAATCGTTATGGGCTGAAATGATAGACTTGAATGATTTTCAATTATTTTAATTTACATGGGACTGTGGGTTTGAAATGATAAAACCCGGATTTTCTTTGTAAATTACAGGTTGAAATGATATATTACCCGTATCACTTTACCTAGCGTAGAAAATTATATACAGACCAGTAGTTAAATTAAGTTTTCTAATTTTTTTTTAAAATTTTAGAAATGTAATTATTATAATATTTTGATTTAAAATTAATTAAAAATAAATTTGTAAAGTATTATTGATTTTCTAGAAATTTATAAGTTAAATAAATTATGGAAAAGTTAGAAAATTTGAATGTAAGTTATTGTGGAAATTTTAATTTAATTATAATTGGAAATCAAATTAAATATGAAATTATGATAAATTTATGATAATTTGAATTTAAAATGAATTTAAAGTGATTTTATAATATATTAATGATTTTTGAATAAAGTTAAAATGTGAAATGAATGATTGTTTGAGTTGAATTTGGAAATATAACTTAAATTGGAATTTATGAATTTTGTTTAAAAGTGAAATTTACAGTTAAGTAAATAAAATGAAAATAAGTTATATTTGAAAATTTTAAACTTAAGTGTTAAGTTAAAATTTAATTTAATGAATTTAAATTTGAATGTTGAAATTTAATAGGTGAATTATTATTAAATCTTGATTTTTGAATGGAATTTAACTTTATAAAATCATGAACCTAAGGAAAATTAAATGATATTTATAAATGTCAAAATGTATGATTTTATATGTTAAAAATGTTTTAAATAAAAGTATAATTGATTGTGAAATTGTATTGAATATTTGAAGTGAATTAACTGCATTTTGAAATGCTATTAATTGTAGTGTAAATGATATTACAGCATTTGTAAATGCTGTAGTTGATGATAATGAACTAAAAAGCTAAATTGAATTAAAGGCTATTATAGAAATTTCTGTAAGTGCTATAATTGTTGAATTTAACTAAGTTTATTTGAAATTTAAGTAAACCCTATTACAGCATTTTTAAAATGCTGTCTTTTGTTAAACTGAACTGTTTTGAATGTCACTTTAGCGTTTTCTAAATGCTGCGAAAAGTGAATTATCACCGTTTTGATAAACTTAAGTGAATAAATGAACTTTGGAAGTTGAAAATTTTGGAAATTTAATAATTTAATTATTAAATATAATAACTTCATTTTTATGATTTAAAATGATTTTTGAAATATAAACTGTTTTGGAATGTGAATTGAAATGGTATTTTAAATTAAATGAAATGAAATGATTTGAAATGAAGTTTTGAAAAGATATGACATTTTGATATATTAAAATGATTTGAAATGAATGCGTTTTTGTACATATATGATATTTTGATATATTGAAATGATTTGAAATGAAGTTTTGAAAAGATATGATATTTTGATATATTAAAATGATTTGAAATGAAGTTTTGAAAAGATATGATATTTTGATATATTAAAATGAGTTGAAATGAAGTTTTGAAAAGATGTGATATTTTGATATAATGAAATGAGTTGAAATCAAGTTTTGAAAAGATATGACATTTTGATATATTAAAATGATTAGAAATGAATGTGATTTTGTACAGATATGATATTTTGATATATTGAAATGATTTGAAATAAGTTTTGGAAAGATATGATATTTTGATGTATTAAAATGATTTGAAATAAAGTTTTGAAAAGATATGATATTTTGATATATTGAAATGATTTGAAATGAAGTTTTGAAAAGATATGATATTTTGATATATTGAAATGATTTGAAAGGAAGTTTTGTAAAGATATGATATTTTGATATATTAAAATGATTGGAAATGAAGTTTTGTAAAGATATGCTATTTTGATATATCGAAATGATTTGACAGGAAGTTTTGGAAAGATATGATGTTTTTGAAATGGTTTGGAATTAATTTAATCTTTATTTTGATAAAGATTTGGATTCGAAATGATATTCTATTTTGAAGTATAAATATTATTTTAAAAGTTATAACTGCGGGTTATAATAACAATTGGTTGGCAAAGAGACCGGAATCGGATATCTGGCATACTGTCTGTCGATACCGAAATCCAATTTGACAACCGTGTACGCAGTGGAAATTCCAAAATGAAGTAGGATGGTGGCGACGTCTTGAGGTATATTTACGTGGACCCGACTCCTGTGATTTGGCTTAAGGTGGCTAAAACAGGAGCGATCTCGGGCCAAAAGGGGTAGCTCCTCTGGTCAGACACATTCCTTCGATACAATACTCTTACTTGTGGTTGATTAGATGGTCATCCTTCGATTTTGATATGGGAGTGTGTTCCGAGGTGGGCGTATGTGGCTGTTGCGTTACCACCAGCATGTATCCGTAATTGGTATATCTACCCTGGCATTGCCTTGTGTGTTGTGTCACCTACCATATCGAGCCTTTACTACGAGTTTCTATTTGTGTCGTACCTATGCGGTATCTTCTCATAGTCTCCCGATCAGGAGATATGCAGGTACTGTATAGATTATTGGCATTATTTGTGTGAATGGGTGATATGGGTAAGCCCGGAACGCTATTTTAAAGTAAGTTTATTTTACTGTAGACATTATTATAATAGCGCAATATTACTATATAGTAAATAGTTTAACGGATCCTAAGAGGATGGGCGGTCCCAAGCATCCTTCAAGTTACTTGTACCTTATTACAGTTCACTTGAGTTGGTTTACATTATATAAGTATATATTGTCCTGACTCGAGTGTTTGTATTTTTATTTACGCTCGGGTCAGTCTGAGTTATTTACCTATTTGGATTCCACTTGCTGGAGATTGGAATCGCTAGAGATTATCAGCTTATCTAGTTTTATCTGTTTCAGTTCTGTTGTTCTATTCAGCTTGTACTTGGTTATCATCTTGAGACTTTTGTTGTACTTTATTTCTTCTATTGTATTTTATTTAACTCTGATATATTTATATAGTAGCTTCATGAAATACTATTTCTTTTACTTCCGCTGCATTGTTAAATACTCTGTGTCTGTGATCTGTGATTATTATTTACTGTATGTTCTGAGTTTTTCCAAATTTTATTTACAATGCGGTATTTTGAGCAATTCAATTTCGGCATGGGTGTCTACCTATACACTTATAATGGACGCGAATGGTTGAAAATATATGGTTGTTACAGTTGATATCAGAGCTTTGGCTTTGAGGCAAAACTTAGAATGTATGGTAAATTTAGTTACAGAATCACTTTCATCCAAACTTGAATATCTTCCTCTTTGGTTCAAATTTCATTTGAATTTTTGGAACGTTCCATGCGGTTCCAAAATTCAATCGTGCCCCTCACTATTCATCTCCTTTTGATTCTGGAGTTTCTCATAACTCCACTTCGGATGAGCTTTATAGTGAATTGGCGGTCCCGCCAATCTCAAAAAATTCATTTGTAAAAGGGGAAACTCCTTTACAGTTAGCATCGATTCACCAGAGATTTATATCTATCCTTGATTTAGATGCTAATATCTTTTGTTATTCCAAACTCTATCTATTGAGATCGAATGTAGATTTATCCCAGAAAAATCCATATCGATCTTATCCTTTAAGTCACGGTTGACCCGGTTAAGGTTGCCCATGATTTATTTAAGCTTATCCACCTCCCTATTTTGTTATTCAATCATCTTGTCTTTTTTTTCCAATCTATCTTCCAAACATTTTGAATTGTACTTGTAAATCAATATTAATGTTTTGTTTTATATTGTGTTGTTTGAGCTGTTGATGTTGATTTGGGTTTTCGATTGATTCGTCTGATCAACGTTGTCGATAGGATTTCTAAAACACTTTGACAAAACAAACTGACACAGTATTATTTTAAAATTTGATTAATGAAATAAATTTTGATATAAGTAAATTTATGGAACTTAATAAATTGATCTAAATTAATCATTAGAAATGATAATACTTGATTTATCATTTATTGTTCTATAAATGAATTTATAAATAGCTGTTTATAAATGGAATTGGGAACTGAAATGAGTTTAAAACAAGAAATTTGAGAATTTAATTTTCGATGGTTTCAAACCTTGTGTTTAAAGTTTTAAAATGGGTATATTATTTAAAGTATTTTCTAATAGAATTTGTTTCCAAGGAATTTTAAAGTGTAAAATTAGTGCTCTTCTCTTTGTCGCCGGAAAATAACTTCGGTGATGACCGCGGCATCATCGACGTTCATCTTCGAGTTTCGAAGAGAAGAGACCATTCTGTAGTCTTGCTACAACTTTGTTTTGGGAAATTTAATTGATTTTAATTTCTAAAATAATACTGGATTTATAATATATATAGATATATGATTTAAATTTGATTTTTCATATTATGTATATATATTTATTTGTCTATCTCTAAATGGCTTGAAGGAATCGAAAATTTTATTCTTAAACTTTATCTTAAAGAATCATTTCAATTATAAAAAGAAAATCAAAATTTTAGATAAATGATTCAAACTTGAGATGTGGGAATTAGAAAGTTTTATTTGTATAATACTCAATTACATTTAAACATAACTTACCCAAATTATACAAAAGTTAACAATGTAATTGGATAATATACAATATAAAAAGATTTTATAAATAAAATTTGAATGGTTAAAATAAATGTTATACACATAAATTTTAGTTATAAAATTATTAACAGTAGTAAATAGAATAAAAGGTTAATTGAATAATTTACAATATAAAATGATGTTAATTGAACTAACAATAAATTAAAGCAGTCATAATAAGAGTAAGTACAATGGGCATAGATGATAAAAATATATTGAGAGGAATAAATTTAACTTTAAGTAGGAATAAAGAAGAATTAAATTTATTAAGTACATTATGAGTATAATGAATGATTTTTTTTTCTTTCAAACCCATGATCTTAGAAATTGTTGATTTAAGATGATTAGAATATAAGATAATAAAATTTGAGATAGTTAAGATTTATTCAACTTGTGTAAAAATTAATTATTTATTTAAGTATAAATTTCCATGGTTTCTAACTTATTATCTTATTTTGTTTTTCAAACTATCTTTTGGTTGTCCTTATTTTCCTTATCTTGCTTCAGGCTGGTGTAGGCATTTTTCTATAATTTTTCTATTTAGAAATCTTTCTATAATCTTTGATAATATCCACCTTGTTAAACTTACCTATAACAATAGTTATCAGGTATAATTTCAATCTCCTTGTCATCTTGTCTTAATCTTATTTCACTTTATCTTTTTCTGTGCTTTCCCATACCTTATTCCTTTTCGGGGACGAAAAGTTTTGAGTGGGGGAGAGTGTAACAACCCTCGATTTTTTTTGCATATAATTTAAATTTGACTTTGTTTTATTTTTAAATTACTTTAAACTTGTTTTATTTCAAACATTTCATTTTTAAATATAAATGTTGATTATTATATGAATTATAATTTCAAACTGGTATAAATTGAATATTTTCCCGAAAAATGGATTGGTGGTCAAAACTGGTCAAACTTTGACTTTTAAATTTAAAATTTAAAAATTTGAATTCCTGAATTTTATCTATTATTATGAAAATAGATTTAATATCATGAATATTGCTTTTCGTTTCGTTGAAATTGGATTTAAATTGTGAAAGTTATATCCTTTACAATATTGTGTGTATATAGGGATATTTAACAATATTCTTTGTTTTAATTTATATAAGTGATATTTTTACTTGATATATCTTATTCTAATTTGTATTTTTATATTATATTATGTATATTTTGACTTTTAAATATTTTTAAAGTGATTTTTGAATTTTTCCAAAGATTATTGAATTTATTTCCAAATTTTAAGGCCTCTGTTCCATTTTTCTGCTATTTTCTTTATTTAAATTATATTTAAATTAAAATTTATATATTTATTTGTGAATTCATTTTATTTTTATTTTATTATCTTTGTTATAAATATTTTTACAAGTCCATATAAATTTTCCAAAGTTCATTCTGTTTATTTTCCATTTTTCTAGACTAGTTTGCAATTTTGTGCTATTTTCTTTTTTTTTACCTTATATAATTAATAAATATTTATATATATTTTATATTTTGTTATATTTTCGAATTTTTACTAAAATTATTATTATTCTCAGTAATATAAACTTATATAAATAAATTAAAAGTAATTAGAAAATGTTTTGACTTTTGGTTTCCAATGGCTCTTTATTTTCCAACCTTTCATATTTGTAACTTACTTTTTTCATCAATTTGCCTTAACTACTCACACCTTCAGCCGACCACATCATTTTCCTCATTCACATACTCTCTTTTTTTCTCATTTACTGAAGAAAAAAAATTTGGCCCTTGCTTGAGAAGGTTTTGGTAAAAAAATCATTTCTCTTCTTTCTTTTGTTTATTTCTTTTGTTTTGACATTGTTTTACACTTGTTCTTCTCCACTTCTAGGTTCGGCCACCTTCTCTCCAGCCCCTACTGCCTCCACCACCACCTGAGAAGGCCTCCATCACCACCTCCTATCTGGTCAAAACCCCAAGCCGTGCCCTCTAGTGATGATCCACCACCAAAGTTTCCACAAAACCCCCTTTTTGTTTGCATAGCCGACCTCTACCATGCATCCACCACCTTCCACCACCCATGGCCGCCACTAACGTCACCTTTACCACCTCCAGCACCAACTAGACACACTTCCACATCATCACCTTGGACCCAACAATGCAGGCTGTGACCCTGGTGCCTTGATCGAGCCTTGTTTTGGCCTTGAATCATGTGATATTGCCTTGTTGTGTTGTTTTCACCACTACCCACCTTTGCACCATCAACAACCAAGTGTAGGCCGACCATACCCAACCAAAACCTGATCCAAATCTTGCCTTAGACCTGTAGTACACCTTATGGCTGAACCTGAAGGTTGTTAGAAGCAAGTGCGAAGCAATTCTGCTTTGATTCGTGCAGTTGATTCTATCTTATTCTATCGTATTTTGCATTTGAAAACTTATGTTATTATTATTGTTTTGTGTGACTTTTATTCAAGGGATTGATACTTTGGCTCTTCCACTAATCTCTGTGTCGTGTTATCGTGCTTGTGTGGAATCCTTTTGTGCATTCTAGTTGTGTCTCCGGCTCAAACCTGTGAGTTATTCTCACCTGGCAATATGTACATATATAACTAGTAAATTGACCCCTTTTGAATCTGTAAACTGCATAACCATGTTACATCTGCTATGTTATGATTATATGATGTTCACCTATGCTTAAACACCTATTATATCATATGTTACTGTTATATTATGTTATTCTGTTATTTATATTAGTTTATCACACTGCAAATTCCCTTTAGATTAGAATCACCATGGATTGAAATGATACATACCCGAACAGACTTTAGAACAAGGGAAAATCGTTATGGGCTGAAATGGTAGGCTTGAATGATTTTCAATTATTTTTATTTACTTGGGACTGCGGGTTTGAAATGATAAAACCTGGACTTTCTTTGTAAATTACGGGTTGAAATGAAAAATTACCCATATCACTTTACCTAACATAGAAAATTATATACAGACCCGTAGTTAAAATATATTTTCTAAAAAAAATTTAAATTTTATAAATGTAATTATTATAATATTTTGATTTAAAATTAATGAAAAATAAATTTGTAAAGTATTATTGATTTTCTGGAAATTTATAAGTTAAATAAATTATGGAAAAGTTAGAAATTTTGAATGTAAGTTATTGTGGAAATTTTGATTTAATTATAAATTAAAATAAATATGAAATTATGATAAATTTATGATAATTTGAATTTATAATGAATTTAAAGTGATTTTATAATATATTAATAATTTTTGAATAAAGTTAAATGCGAAATGAATGATTGTTTGAGTTGAATTTGGAAATATAACTTAAATTGGAATTTATGAATTTTGTTTAAAAGTGAAATTTTAAGTTAAGTAAATAAAATGAAAATAAGTTATATTTGAAATTTTTAAACTTAATTGTTAATTTAAAATTTAATTTAATGAATTTAAATTTGAATGTTGAAATTTAATAGGTGAATTATTATTAAATCTTGATTTTTGAATGGAAATTTAACTTTATAAAATCATGAACCTAAGGAAAATTAAATGATGTTTATAAATGTGAAAATGTATGATTTTATAAGTTAAAAATCTTTTAAATAAAAATATAATTGGTTGTGAAATTATATTGTATATTTGAAGTTAATTAATTTTATTTTGAAATGTTATTAATCATAGTGTAAATGATATGACAGCATTTGTAAATGCTGTAGTTGATGATAATGAACTAAAAAGCTAAATTGAATTAAAGGCTATTATAGCAATTTTTGTAAGTGCTATAATTGTTGAATTTAACTAAGTTTATTTGAAATTTAAGTGAACCCTATTACAGCATTTTTAAAATGCTGTCTTTTGTTAAATTGAAGTGTTTTGAATGTAACTTTTCGTAGCGTTTTCTGAATGCTGGGAAAAGTGAATTTTCACTGTTTTGATAAGCTTAAGTGAATAAATGAACTTTGAAAGCTGAAAATTTTGGAAATTTAATAATTTAATTATTAAATATAATAACTTCATTTTTATGATTTAAAATGATTTTTGAAATATAAACTGTTTTGGAATATGAATTGAAATGGTATTTTAAATTGAATGAAATGAAATGATTTGAAATGAAGTTTTGAAAAGATATGACATTTTGATGTATTAAAATGATTTGAAATGAATGTGGTTTTGTACAGATATGATATTTTGATATATCGAAATGATTTGAAATGAAGTTTTGAAAAGATATGATATGATATTTTGATATAGTAAAATGATTTGAAATAATGTTTTGAAAAGATATGATATTTTGATATATTAAAATGATTTGAAATGATGTTTTGAAAAGATATGATATTTTGATATAATGAAATGATTTGAAATGAAGTTTTGAAAAGATATGACATTTTGATATATTGAAATGATTTGAAATGAATGTGGTTTTATACAGATATGATATCTTGAAATATTGAAATGATTTGAAATGAAATTTTGAAAAGATATGATATTTTGATATGTTGAAATGATTTGAAATGAAGTTTTGAAAAGATATGATATTTTGATATGTTGAAATGATTTGAAATGAAGTTTTGAAAAGATATGATATTTTGATATATTAAAATGATTTGAAAGGAAGTTTTGTAAAGATATGATATTTTGATATATTGAAATGATTTGAAAGGAAGTTTTATAAAGATATGATATTTTGAAATGATTTGACAGGAAGTTTTGGAAAGATATGATATTTTTGAAATGGTTTGGAGTTAATTTAATCTGTATTTTGATAAAGATTTGGATTTGAAATGATATTCTATTTTGAAGTAAAAATATTATTTTAAAAGTTATAACTACGGGTTGTAATAACGATTGGTTGGCAAAGAGACAGGGATCGGATATCTGGCATACTCTCTGTCGATACCAAAAACCAATTTGACAACCGTGTCTGCAGTGGAGATTCCAGAATGAAGTAGGATGGTGGCGACGTTCTTGAGGTATATTTACGTGGACCCGACTCCCGTGAGTTGGCTTAAGTGGCTAAAACAGGAGCGATCTCGGGCCAAAAGGGGTAGCTCCTCTGGTTGGACACATTCCTTCGATACTATACTCTTACTTGTGGTTGATTAGATGGCCATCCTCCGATTTTGATATGGGAGTGTGTTCCGAGGTGGGCGTATGTGGCTGCTGCGTTACCACCGGCCCATGTGCGTAATTGGTATATCTACCCTGACATTGTCTTGTGTGCCGTGTCACCTACCATATCGAGCCTTTACTATGAGTTTCTATTTGTGCTGTTAACTATGCAGTATCTTCTCATAGTCTCCCGATCAGGAGATATGCAGGTACTGTATAGACTATTGGCATTATTTGTGTGAAGGGTGATATGGGTAAGCCCGGAACGCTATTTTAAAGTAAGTTTATTTTACTGTAGACATTATTATAATAGCGCAATATTACTATATAGTAAATAGTTTAACGGATCCTTAGAGGATGGGCGGTCTCAGGCATCCTTTAAGTTACTTGTACCTTATTACAGTTCACTTGAGTTGGTTTACATTATATAAGTATATATTGTCCTGACTCGAGTGTTTGTATTTTTATTTACGCTCGGGTCAGCCTGAGTTATTCATATATTTGGATTCCACTTTCTGGATTTTGGAATCGCTGGAGATTATCTGTTTATCTAGTTTTATCTATTCCAGTTTGTTGTTCTATTCAGCTTGCACTTGGTTATCATCTTGAGACTTTTGTTGTACTTTATTTCTTCTGTTGTATTTTATTTAACTCTGATATATTTATATATTAGCTTCATGAACTACTATTTCTTCTACTTCCGCTGCATTATTAAATACTCTGTGTCTGTGATCTATGATTATTATTTACTGTATTTTCTAACATTTGTCAAATTTTATTTACAACGCGGTATTTTGAGCAATTCAATTCCGGCATGAGTGTCTACCTATGCACTTATAATGGATGCGAATGGTTGAAAATATCGGGTTGATGTATTTAGTCATTCAAAAACATGGCATAATCATGCAAAATACTTCGAATTCATCTTAAAACCAAAAACAAATAAAAAATGAGATGTAATCATTGTTCACCTTAGCTTTGGGATTATAGAGTTTGAGATTTGAATGGATTAACTTGATTAATCTTCTTCCTTTAGCTCTTTCTTCCTCTTGTTCTTGCTAATGACGGTCGGCCTCTATTTATTTTTAATTTTGCAAATGAATGTGTAGAACATACATAGCTAAGGGTTTAGGGTATTAAAATGATCTCTTTCCTATTTTACCACTCCTCTATTTCATTTTAGCTCTTCTTTAGTTCATTAGTTACATGGCACGACTACCCTTTATTAAATCAAATATCAATCCCATAATCATCACATTATTTTATTTAATGTAGCTAACTAAATATCATAAATAATGTAACTAAAAATATGGTGTGTTACACGACTGGTCAACTATTCAGTACTAAGATGATTTGAGTTATCCAAAACTTTGTCAATCTTTTAGTGTTTCTTTGTATCATTATTCTTGATGTCTACCAAGTCATTTCTTCATCATTCTTAATTCTATACTATTATGTTTAAGTCTGTTATGAGGATGTGGAAAATTTGCCATTAACATTTACCCCCCAAAGTATGCCTTGTGAATATAAGGCATACTTTGCTCAAGAATAAGTATTGAGATTGGTGAACTGTCATCGTTTGCACTCTTTGGCTATCCATCGATCTCAGTTGGGGACAAATCATCCAATTCCTTTGGATTCATTTGAAAATCAAAGGTCATTCTAGACTGTTGCTATTAAGGACATACATTATTACTTAATCGTCAGTCAAAATTATAATCATTCCATGTTCCACTGTAATTATCATATCATATATATCAAGGATCAAAATTGTCCCATATTCTTTTGGACATTTAACTATCATATATCAATATCATCTCGTATTCACTTGAATTTTTTCCCAAAAATTGGTCAAACACCTCCAATCAATTTGTTATAGTGTTATGTATACGAATGTACACCAAAGTTGTCATATTTGTTTTATCATTGATTTTTAAGGAGTAGATCTATATAGGTTATGCAAAAAATAAATTGTAGTAAAGTAAAGAACGGGAAGATTTAGAGTGATCAGCCAGAATGTGCATACATCGGATGTCCATTTTCATTATTCTGCATATAGATCAATGGTACAATGCTTGTGGTACAAAATATGATGATCTATGCTTAATAGAAAGTAAGATATAAACCCAAAGAAGCCTATTTGGCAACTACTGTTCGACTTCCCTATTTGGCTTCGAGCCTATCCTTGTTCGGCTATTCCTATTAGGTTGTTCATGTTAGGCTATCCTTGTTAGGCTGTCCATGTTAGGCCTTTCCTATCCGCCTATTTCTGGCTTTCTTTGGCTTTTCCGCCATTACTATTGTAAGCTCGGCTCTCCAGAATTGTCTCCCATTTTTGTTGGAAGCTTGGGTACTTATAGGAGTGAAGGTATAGGGAGGTCAAGTCGATAAAATAGGTGGTTTTCCTACATAACATGCTTGTTTCTGTTATTTTCGTATATCGAAGATACTCTTTAAAACTTCCATATATTTAAGGTTGCCTTTTACACACTTTGATTTTTCCCAAATTTCTATATGACCATTTTACCCTAAAAATCTTGTTTAGCCTATAACTTTTGATAAGAGTTGAATTAGGTTTTCAAACAAGTTCCATTGCTTCCGAATATGGTTTTTCATTCCATAGAGTGGTTATAATATAAAAACGGACTTACCGTTAAGAAGTTATGGCTATATTATGTTTTAATAGTTACCAGCGAGGATTAGTGTGGAATTAATTAGCCCATAAGTAGGCCCATTAGTCTAATTAGAGATCATTATAAATAGAGGATTGAAATCCAAATTAAAACTTTTCTCTCTCTCCTAAATAAGAACTAAACCCCCATCAACCTTTGATTCATCCAATATCACCCAAATTACTCTCTAAATCAAACCGTATTGAAGATTAGTAAATAGAACATTAACTAGAAGATAAAGATCACCGATTTGTTCTATTTGCATTGCTTTTGGTCTCTTTCAATATCAGATCAATACTCAAATTTGTTGAATTTTTTAACTAATGAGTGTTTTATGCCTTCTTACTATCCTATGCATGTTTATATTGTAGAATTATACGATTTAATATGATTTTTGACTATAAAAAAATCCTTTTCTAACTTCAATCATATGTTGACTTATGTTTATGACCTAAATTGAGAAATTCTAATATGGCTTGTAGAAATGGCTGTGAAATCCATCTTGTTCATATTCATATGTTCATTGATTGTCTAGGTTTGGATTAGAACGAGTTTATTTGCTATAATTCTATGAATTGCTTATTTGAATGGATATAATTTCATGTTATTCTATGATTGTATGTTGTGCTTTGCTATGGTTTGTTAGTGTTTTGGATGTTTAGGAAGATAGGTTGGTGTATTTGGCAAATTAGAGGCAAAGATGATCGAAATTGGACGAGAATTAGGGATGATGCTCTGGAGTATGGGAAGATCTTGGGATTCAAGTCGTAGGTTCCAATTTGCTAAGGAGATAGGTCGGTACCGACTTGTTTATGTCGATAATGAGTTATTTTTGTTGGTCCAATGGGTCGGTGGTTAGCATGGTTGGATAGAGCATGACTAGAGGAGCTTATTCATGGCTTAATGAAAATAATTGGCTGAGTGTTGGATATGATGTCGAGTTATTTTCTAAAACTTGAAGTGGATGCTTCGAAGAGAGGACCAGGTTATTTTGAATGGATAAGTCAGGGTCAAAGCATCGAGGAATGGAGTACTTGAAGAAAGGAAGTATGGTAAGAAAACATAGCCAATGATTGGCTAGGAAAATAAGTCGGTGGCGAGTTATTTAAGTCAATATCGAGTTGTTTTAGTAAGTCCTATGGAAGTGAAAATTCTAAGGGATTAAGTGTAGGTCCTGTAAATTGTGTTAGAGTTGTTGGCTCATTCACATCAAGGTTGGATAGTGACATAACAACGTGATAAAAGCTTTGTATCTTCAGTTTGTGACTCGTGGTGGGAGTAGATACCGAATGTAGCGGTTCAATAAAGGGGAAAACCATATAATGGGGTCGTGGTGCTTGTGCTAAGAAATCGTTGATACTCGAAGTGTTTTCTATTGTACTCGTAGTAGGGGTATTATAGGTGGGAATGCCTATGGATCATGTAGGGATCTGTATACCTTGGGGGGCTTGGATGCTTGTGCTAAGAAATCTTTGATACTCGAAGTGTTTTCTATTGTACTCGTAGTAAGGGTATTATAGGTGGGGATGCCCATGGATCATGTAGGGATCTGTATACCTTGGACTAGTTGCATAGTGTCTAATGTCTAACTTTGGGCTACGAGACATGTATCAAGCTTTAGGCTGCATGATAAGAGAGTATAATTAAAAATGGGGTTTTTATTTGTCCCTTGTAGTAAGGAGGCCATACGAGTTATCATATGTTTAGAGCACTGGGATGAGTGATAGTAAGTATTGCTTGATGGATGCTATGGTTGCTTTGGTTGCTTTTTTAGTGGGCTATCACTAGGGGACATCATTGGATGAAGGTACTAGAGATAGGGATATCCGGACATCCACTATTCTATGTTGTATAGTACCTTTATGATACTGTAGAGCAGCATATTATAGTGTTATGTGCTAAATCTTTGGTTTCAGGGACAATCATGTATGATTCGTGTACCTTTACTCCTTAATGTATTTACTGTATAGCATTTTATGATTCATTTACCACTCCAACCAGATTATTATCTGACCCAAGGTTTTATATTTATATTTTGTTTTAAAATTCGAATTTGGTTTTTAAGACAGCAATGATTATAAACTCCAAATTATGGTTTCAGAAATATTTTGTTTTAAAGGATTTAACTTCTATTTTACTCCAACCTTTTTATTTGTCTTTTATAACTTATTTATTTATATTTAAATTTTTAAAAAATTATTTATAGTTAGTACTATTTTAAAGGATTATTTGTTTGTATTAAATATTGTTTTAAAGTTATTTATAAATATTTTAATATTTTGAAAAGCAAATTATCAAAAAAATTAATATGGTTTGAAATTAATAATGAGGATTTATTAATAATGTTTTGGAAATAAGATACTACTATTTAAAATAATGGTAAAGGTTAATTATTATTACTATTTATTAATAATATTTGAAATTAATGATTATTATTTTAAGATGTTTTAAAGCTAATAATAATTCTTTGTTTAGAATGTTATTATTATTAATTATTATTATATAATAGTTTTTGAAGTAATCAATTATTATTTATTATAAATGTTTTTGAGATTTATAAATAGAGTTTTATAAATGGTTTCAAAGATTTATAAAATAGTTTTATAAAGGGATTTACAGATTTATAAAAGGGGCATTTCACTAGAAGGACAAACTTTATGGTCCAATTAGTTTCTAGGACACACATCCGCAGAAATTAATTTCAAGGCCAAAGTCAACAGAATAATTAATTTTAAGGACAAATTTAGCAGTCCAATTACTTTCAAGTACATAATTTCACAAGTTTTTAGGCCTTAGAAATTAATTATTTTGTATTTTGTCCTTAAAAGTAATTATTTCAGCTGTGTGTTCTAGAAACTAATTGCACTTGCTAAAGAGGCCCTTGTGGCTAATTTACACTTTATAAAAGGAGTTTATAAATAGTTTTGCAGATTTACAATGAGTTTGTAAAGGATTTTTAGAAATGTATCAAAAGAATTTATAAGTGATTGAAATTTATAAATGAGATTATAATTGATTTTTAGAGATTTAAAAAATGATTTATAAATGGTTTAGAGATTTATATAGAGTTTATAAATGATTTTAGAACTGAATAAAAAAAATCATTCTCATTTTTGTAAATATACTTATACCATTAAGATAAGTATATAGGTACATTTTCTAAGCTGTGGAAGTGTTATGTTTTGTGAATATACTTATATCATTGAAATAAGTATATGGTTATTTTCGAGTATCGAAAATATAGGGATTCGTAGGTACATCTTTGTAAAAGTATTTTATACAAGTAGTTTACGAAGTGACTTCAATCAATGAAAAGATTTATTAAAGAGGCTAATGGTTACTTATGTGCTTAACCAATGTAGGTTTTCCCTTTTGGAATTAAATTCCTAATTTGAGTGTGTGTTTGTTGATAGTTAAATAACCGACTATCAAATATGGACCATAACATGACTTTGGTAATATCTAAGAGAAACACGGAGTTATATGGCATAGTCATCTCCGACGATGTGGTACTGTGCGTATAAATCTAGTATTTTCTCCTAGGATGAATGAAAAGAGGACCCATCCACTAACGGTTAGGAGGTGATCTACGTTTTTATCTTTGACTGTTTATTTCCTAAAGAATTAGGGTTGAGTTTACCAAAAATTATCAAAAGTTGTTTTGAAGAGACCGGGATCGGATATATTATCTGAAAAATACTTCAATTCAACTCAAGCATTTTGAAGTGAAGACATCTTGAAGATGATGGAACTAAAGACAAGCTCTTTAAGTTGAGGGTTGCTTACTACTAATCCTGAAGGTGATTCCTAAAATGGACATAGTAGAAGTGGTGCCTTCGGTTTCATTCAGTCTCGGAACAAACTTGTATGGATGAATGCTGACTTTTCATTGTTGCTTGGAGGGTGGTGTTAGCATACCAAGTTAGAATTGCTACATAAAACGTAAAACATAGCCTTATAAACCGAAAATGAAAAAAACATGGGAGATGCAGCAGGGCTAAGTAGGATACTCCCAATTAGGGATGATCATCCCTATCTAGAGTCGATATTATCTCCCATTTATATGCTTCGGGGCCCATAAACCAAGAGGTGATCATATACGGTACTACTAGTCAAGTGGTAGGCCTGTTCTTTGTTGAAAGGGGATCCTGGCAAGGTTCTCGGTGTTATTTTATTTAGAGATGCACTATGATGGGCAGTATCCTAATAGCCTAGTAATTGTATGAAATTCATTCTCTAATAAGCGCGGTATAGACTTAGTTGTGCCCAACTATGTTGAAACATGAGATGCAAACATTTCAGCATTATTCCTATATTACTTTGACCCCTAGACACTATTATAATATCAATGTATTTTCTATAGAATTTTTTTTTTGTTATCGTAAGGTAAAACCTTGAAACACCGCACACCTCTTAGTATTTCCAAAAAGGGCACACCAAAGGATGTGATGTGTTATAGGTATAGCTAAAGCATCTCAGAGACTAAGATTCACAAGACAAATAAGTAAAAGCAGTGGAAATTTTTTAAATAATAACTTATCATTCAAAAGTAAACTTAACCTCAAAATAAGTCAAACATAACATTTCTCAAAAACTCAAAATCTCTCACGTCTCATGAAAATACATCTCGGTCTCACATAATCAGAGTACAAAAATAACAACAATAATCCCTCACGCAAGTGCTAATCTATCATAAGCCAAATGAAAAGGATGAGAAGGATGAAAAGCAGAAGAATACATCTGAAATGAGAAAGTTTTGGAAATGAATCTCCAAACAACCTGAATCAACTATCCTCAACTCTACTGGCCTATTGGGGAAAAAGGAAAGATAGAGGAGTGGGTTAGATGATAAGTCCAGTGAGTGAAAGTAATTACTAGCATTTCTAGGCAAGATAAATATAATAGACTAAGCAATAGTTCTAGCATGAAAGGAAGTTACAGAAAAGATAAAACTTGCATAAAATACTGTTTCTGATTCTATTGACTGTTTGCTTTGATTGTTTGCACTTGTCTTAAACTGCTGTGATTAGGCTAGACCCTAATCCTATCTCAACTGCTAACTTGATTAGGTTGAAATCCTAATCCTACCCATTGATCAGACTTTCTTATCTCTGTTGTGCCACAATGAACCAATCTTGTTGGTGCCACAATGAAAGACACCTTTTAGCGCTTTGGGCAGTAGCGAATCGATGCCACACACTCAATCATCGTCGGTACACACTAACTATCGTCCCTTATTTAACCCTTTATTTACCCTAATCCACATAAGCGTATCCAGCCTCACCCACATGTGAGACCATCAGTCCTCGACCTGAAAGGGAATGTTACGGTACTGGTCCTAACAAACAAATCTTCTAACTTTGTGTCCCTTGCCCTAATCCCCAAATTTGAGCCTCTATCTATTGGCCACTTATTTACCCTAATCGGCATAAGTATGCCCAGCCTCACCCATGTGTGAGACCAACGGTCCTAGACCTGAAAAAGGAATGCCACCGATACGAGCCATTATTGGTATATTTGTTTATTAACTTAATCCAAGATCTAAGTTTTAAAATAATACCCTTTTGTTTTATAATGGTTCTTGCAACTGTTACTCTTCTATTTTCTCTTTTTAGTTATAACCATTTGTTCCAATCATGCTTGTAAATACCTCAAATTTTCCTATTTCAATTCATCTTCATTTTATTTCAGTTTTTCCCATTTTACATTTGATTTCGGTAAATTTACTATTTTTCTACTTTAATCCATATTTGTGAATTTTTCTCTTTTTAATATTTTATTCACGTCAAAAAGAATTAAATCTCTATAAAAAGAAACTAACATTTACAGGCTGAATTCCAACTTAAAACTTATGTAAATAACTGCAACTAACCGAATAAAATAGCTGAATAAAAAAAGACTGAAAAGAACTTCTGAAATTTACTTAAAACTGACTATGAGTAAACTTACTTAAAAAATATCTCAAAATTGTAGAAAAACTACAACTATTTAGAATCCTATAATTTTAAATTGCTTACAGATTTATAATAATTACAAAACACTCACTTGTGGTCCTTAGCTCTAATCCTAGGCCTTCCTGGATCCACTTCTAAGGTATAAAATATTTTTATTAAAAAGATTTACTCCTAAGAAAAGTTTCTATTTAAAATTCAGCTTAAGGCAACGAACCCAATTGGGAGAAAATATGATTGAGAAAAATAACTAGGCCCAGGGTTCTATTTATAGTGAATCTTAGGGATCTTAGGCCATTATATTTTAGGATTGAATCTGGTGCAACCACGTCATAGGCTCGCCATGAATCATTGGATCCAGAAAACAACGCTTTAGATCGCACCAAAATAAACTTTGGATCCATCGGCACGCTCGTGGACGTTTTTACGTCTAGGAGGGAAATTTGGGTCGACTTTGGGGTTTTGTAGGTCGACCCGAACCTAGCGTGCGTCGACCCATAATGGGTCTCATTTTTTTGTTTAATTATATATATAATTATGATTTTCTTTGTTTCTCACGTAACTTCTCCATACTGACTTGGATTTCAACTAGTTATATATGAAAATTGCTTAGAAAATTACCACGGACCCAATGGTGCAACTCCCATGGCTCAATTCTGACAATTTCCCAACCCTCTTTTATTATTTAATTAATTTGTTAATTAATTATTATTACTATAATTTTTCGTGTTGTTAAATTCCCTCCTCCTTAAAAGATTTCGCCCCTAAAATCCCCATGGACAGAAGAATAAAATAAATATTTTCATCCAAATTCCAAAACCACATATTCCACCATTATCCATTACATCCATTGTCCTTAAGTTTTTTAATGCAATTTATGACGTATGCAATAGTGTAGTGTCAGTGTGCCTAACTAATGCAAAATATTTGGTGGTCTACTGATTTAGTCGACCTCTTTTTTATGCATCATGTTCGTGCCATGTGTCCAAATGAATGCAAATTCCCTAATGACAACTGATAGTTATATATGAGTGCTACAATCATCATCCAAATGCAACAATCATATGATAATCACCCATTCATAGCAACCATGAAATAAAAATGGAAGTGCACACACATTCATATGCATATGCTTTAGTGGCCTAGTTAGGCCAATCTCTAAGAGATAATAGTGCCTAGTGTTTGTGTGTGTGTATGCGTCCGTTAGCATCCACTAGCAAACACTTGCAACCACTTGCATCCAACATACATAACTTGTTCGAGTAACTTGTTTACATTCAGTCCTACCATCCATAGGTTAAATCCTAAGATCTACCCACCCTAAGGGTACTAAAGGAACGAACCTATTCAAAACTAAAGATGAAAATAGGAAATTCAAGTGTACCACTGAAGAGATGCAGATAAGAGGTACGTATTTTCTCCTCAGCCTCTCATGTAGCGTCCTCAATACTAACCCCGCTGCACCTTGACCAAAGGGACTTCTTTATTCCTAAGCTTCTTGATATCATATCCAACGATCTTGGTAGGAATACGATGAACCAATGTTTCTCTCTCCTTTTGAACTTCCACGAGTTGGCTAGGTTCCACTACCTCTGCTGAATCATGTAAGCACTTTCTCAAGCGCAAAACATGAAAAACATCATGAACTCCCACGAGGCTCTCTGGTAGCTTTATCCAATACGCCATCTTCCCAACCCTTTCCATAATGGGGAACAGTCCTACGAATCTAGAAGCAAGTTTTCCACTTAATCCAAAGCTCACTACCTTTCTTAGCGGAAACACCTTAATGAAAATCAAATCTCCTACCTCGAACTCAATATCCCTTCTCCGCTTATCCGCATAGGGTTCCTGTCTATCTTGGGCTGTCTTCATTCTTGTTCTAATCAAATCAATCTTTTCTGAAGTCTCTCTAACCATGTTGGGACCAAGTAGCAATCTTTCTGTAGAATCCAACCAACATGAAGGCGAATTACAAGGTTTTCCATAGAAGGCTTCAAAAGGAGCCATTCGAATGCTAGCCCGAAAACTATTGTTATAAATGAATTCCACCAAAAGGAAGTGCTCCTCCAAAGTCCCTCCAAAATCAAGACTGCACGTCCTCAATAAATTTTCAAGAACTCTATTAACTCTCTCTCTCTCTCTCTACTTGGCCATCCTTTGAGGGTGATGGGCTTTACTGAATATAAGTTGTGTCCCTAAAGCCTCTTGCAAGCTCTTCCAAAACTCGTAGTAATGTCTGTCACTCACTATGCTAGAGGGAACTCCATGAAGTCGACTACCTCATGAAATATATGGACGCCAAATAGGGTGATGTCCTCTTACTCTTACCGGAATAAAGTGGGGGCTCTTAGTCAAACAATCTATAATCACCAAAATACTGGTATTCCTCTTTCTAGATCAGGATAAACCATCTATGAAATCTGTCGAAACACTATCCCACTTCCATTCGGGTACATCCATGGTTGAAGCAATCCGCCAAGCCTCTGCTGCTCCGCCTTAACCTTTCGGCACACTAGAAACTTAGCCACAAACTCTGCTACATCCTTCTTCATGCCACTCCAATAAACACTCTCTTCATGACCATATATCTTATCACCACATAGATGAATAGTCATCTGAGAATGATGTTCTTCTGCTAGAATTGCACTCATCAAATCACTATTGTGGGGAACACAAAGTCTTCCATCTCTCCTTAGCCACCCTTTACTATCGGTGGAGTATCATTAGGGATGTCTAGAGACCTCTCCTCTGCTAATCCTATCTAGAATATCCACAAGCTCTGAATCCTCTTGACGCCTTGAGCCAATCTGATCTATAACGGTAGGCTTAACCTCAAGTGCTGCCAATAATCCAGGAGTAATGTTCATACATGGCTTAAAATCAAAGGTGGAAATAAACTCTAGGCATTTCCTCTCCACAAACATTGGGCTAAGGATTGTTCTCTTTGTACATAATGCATCCGGAACCACATTTCCCTTGCCAGGGGTGTAAGCTATCTCAAAGTCATATGATGCCAAAAACTCCATCCAATGTTGCTGCCTCAATTTTATATCCTTTTGTGAGAACAGGTACTTCAATGATTTATGGTCAGTGAAAAGTTCGAACATTTCTCCTAACAAGTAATGTCTCCAAGACCTGAGCGTGAAAACAATAACAGCTTGCTCCAAATCATGGGTGGGGTAGTTCTTCTCATGATTTCTCAACTGTCTACTCCTATAGCATACTACCCTCCCCTCTTGCATCAATACAGCCCCAAGGCCAGTCCCACATGCATCAGTGTGTACTATAAAAGGCTTAGCCCCATCAGGTAAAACTAACACTAGTGCACTAGTAAAGGCCCTCTATAGCATCCCACAAGAATGTCGCATTCTTCTTAGTGAGGTGAGTTAGCGGTAACTGAAATCTTAAAAAAATCTCTAATAAACTTCTTATATTATCCAGCCAAACTTAGGAAGCTTTTAACTTCGATGGAGTTTGTGAGGGCCTTCCAATCCTATACCGCTACTACCTTGGCGGGATCCACTACTAGACCCTTTCTTGAGACTACATGCCCCAAGAAATGCAACTCCTCATACCAAAAGTGACACTTCGAGAATTTTGCCTTCAACTGATGAAAACAAAGTGTATGAAGAACCTCCTTAAGATGAATAGCATGCTTTTCCATACTCTTGGAAAACACCAGAATGTCATCCACAAACACTACAACGAACTTATTTAGGACAACTCGAAAAACATGACTCATTAGATCTTTAAAATAGACTGGGGCATTGGTCAGCCCAAACGGCATAACCAACCACTCAAAGAATTCATCGGGTGTCATAAATGTTGTCTTATCGATCCTATCGTCAGCAACCCTAAGCTGATGAGATCCAATAGCTAAGGCAAGATGAGAAAATACTGAAGAACCAACCAACTAATTGAAAAGATCATCTATCCTAGGAAGTGGGCAACGGTTCTCCTTCGTGAGCTTATTCAACACTCTATAGTCAACATAAAGTCAAAGGGAACCACTGCCTTTGTAGCGAAGACGTCTGGCACCCCCCGCTCAGATATGCTCTGTCTAATGAAGCCTTTCTCTAATAGCTCACCAATCTGCTTACTTAACTATTTCCTCTCCCTAGGAGCCATATGTCTCATGGGCAATGCCACTGGCTTAGAAATGTCATTCAGATAAATCCTAAAGTCAATCTCTCTCTTAAGGAGTAGCCGCCTAACCTCCTCAAAATCGTCTTGGAAATCTTTAACAGCTGGAACTGAATCTAACTGTCCTAGTGATGAAGTAAGATCAGAAAGGAAGCTCAACATAACTGAACCTTGCGAGTCGCAAGAAACCTCGAGAGTCCATCCTCTACGTGTCCCTAGCTTGACGACTCTCCTCTCGCAGTCTAATATCGCACCATAAGTGGATAACCAGTCCATCCCCAAATTCATCTCATATCCCAGGCGTCACAATCAAACTCTACGCCTAGTATAAAAAAATTTCAAACCCCCACAAATCATAGATAAATGTGCTAATCTTCCTATGGGGTTTGAAATAACTATTGGGTCTACAACTAGAGAAATATCTAAGTAAAACAATCAACAAAGAAACTAGAAATGAAAGAATGCGATGCTCCGGAGTCAAAAAGAGTTCGAAGAGGAAAATCTAAAATAGAGATCAAACCTTCTATAGAGATTTTCCTACCTTGGTCCGGTCCACTATTAGAAGGTGCTGCATCCAATGCCTGTACTTGCAACGTAGGTGCACTTGCTTTCTGCCCTGTCCTTCGAGGACAAGCTCTACTAAGGTATCCAAGCTGCCCACAGCCATAGCACCTCCCCTTCATCTTGTCCTTCTTATAGCCCTTTGAGTAATGCCCAAGTAATCCAAAATTATGACATTTCTTGCCCTTCTTGATCTGTCCCTTTTGAGGTCCTCCTCCTTTCTTCTTATCCTTATTCTTCTTATTCTTCCACCATTGCATCTTAGACTTTTCTTATTTAGGAACCCTCTTAACCTCTTCTTTCTTAGCAACATTTGATATGAGAGCCATTTCCACAAGTGACTCATACATCGCTCTCATAGGTACTTGTGTCCATGCCAACCCTTAGAGGGACTGGTTCAAACCCTTAGCAAACTTGGTGGCCTTCTTATGCATTGTATTAACAAGCTCCATCTCGAACCTCGGTAACTCATTAAACTGATTTATATACTCTTTCACCAAAGGACTCCCCTGCTTCAGACTAATAAACTTCTCCAGCTACATGCTTTCAGCGGCTCGCAACAAGAACTTTCTCTCAAACCTTTCTCGAAATCCAACCCAACTAATGTCTCTACCCTCCATCTCTACAATCTCCCACCAATAATAAGCCTCTCCCTTCAGCTGCCAAGATGCAAGTTGAACTTTCTATCGGTCCTTCAATCCTAACAGCCCATATATCTGCTCCGTATTCCACAACCAAGTTTGTGCCTCTACGAAATCCTCTATGCCAAAAAAACATCTTGCCTCCTAGATTAGGGAAGTCCTTGCATAGCTTAGAAAAATTGGTTGCTACAAGTGGATTAACGGGACCTCCACCCGCCGATGTTGCATTGGGCACTTGCCCTTGCACCTTTGGTGCTATAGCTTGGAGGTATCTATGAAACCAGCCAAGGACTTGGACACCCTTTGGAAGATTTGGGACGTCAACCATTCTATTCAAAGAAAAGAAAATAATGGCTCGAAAGAATCAAAAGAAGGTTGAACTAGACTTTAGTTGATTTTTGTACAAACTTTCTTGTACTTGAAAACTATTCTATAATAAGAGTTTCTATATGAAAAATACTTTTAGTTTGAAGATATGTTGCCTTTGAAAAATACTTTACTTTTAAAAAAGTTTTTTGGAATCCTGTAAACTTAGGCTCTGATACCAAATAAAACACTTCACACCTCTTAGTATTACCAAAAAGGGCACAACAAAGGATGTGGTGCGTCATAGGTATAGCTAAAGCATCACATAGACTAAGATTCACAAGACAAATAAATAGAAGCAGCGGAAAACATTTAAATAATAACTTATCATTCAGAATTAAACTTAGTCTCAAAATAAATCATAAAAACATAACATGTCTCAAAAACTCAAAATCTCTCATGTCTCATAAAAATACATCTCAATCTCACATAATAAAAGTACAATAATAATAATAATCCCTCCCACATGTGCCAATCCATCATAAGCCAAATGAAAAAGATGAAATGCAGAAGTATACATCTGAAATGAGAATGTTTCGAAAATGAATCTTCAAGCAACCTGAATCAACAATCCTCAACTCTTCTGTTCTATTGGGGAAAAAGGAAAGATAGATGAGTGGGTCAAACAATAAGTTTAGTGAGTGAAAGTAATTACTAGCATTTCTAAGCAAGAAAAAGATAATAGACCAAGAAATAATTCTAGCATGAAAGGAAGATACAGAAAAGATAAAACTTGCATAAAATATTGTTTCTAATTCCATTTGACTGTTTGCTTTGATTGTTTAAACTTGTCTTAAACTGCTGTGATTAGGCTGAAACCCAAATCCTATCTCAATTGCTAACTTGATTAGGCTGGAATCCTAACCCTACCTATTGATCGGCCTTTCTTATCTCTGTTGTGCTACTGTGAACCAATCCTGTTGGTCCCACGGCAAAAGACACCTCTTAGCACTTAGGACGCGATAGCGAATTATTTACCCTAATCGATGTCGCACGCTCGATGCCAGTACATACTAACTGCCGCCCCCTATTTGACCTTCATTTACCTTTATCAGCATAAGAATGCCCAGCATCACCCACGTGTGAGAACCTCAGTCCTCGACTTGAAAGGGAATGTTATGGTACTGGTCCTAACAAACAAATCTTCTAATTTTGTGCCCCTTGCCCAAATCCCCAAAATTGAGCCTCTCTCTATTTGCCACTTATTTATCCTAATCAGCATAAGTGTGCCCAGCCTCACCCACGTGAGAGACCATCAGTCCTAGAATTGAAAAGGGAATGCTGCCAGTACGGGCCACTACTGCTATATTTACTTATTAACTTAATCCAAGATCTATGTTTTAAAATAAGCCCCTTCTATTATTTCTCTCTTTCTAATTACAACCTACATTTTATAATGGTTCTTGCAACTTTACTCTTCTATTTTCTCTTTTAGTTATAACCACTTGTTATAATCATCCTTGTAAATATCTAAAATTTTCATATTTCAGTCCATCTTCTTTTTATTTCAGTTTTTCCATTTTACATCTGATTTCTGTAAATTTAGTGTTTATCTATTTTAATCCATATTTGCGAATTCTTTTCTTTTTAATATTTTATTTGCGTCAAAAAGAATTAAATCTATATAAAATAAACTAACATTTACAGGCTAAATTCACGCTTAAAATAGATATAAATAACTGCAAATAACCGAATAAAATAGCTAAATAAAAATAGACTGAAAAGAACTTCTGAAATTTACTTTAAAACTGACTGTGATTAAACTTACATAAAAACTGTCTCAAATTGTAGAAAAACTACAACTATTGAGAATCCTATTATTTCAAATTGCTTACAAATTCAAAATAACTACAAAACACTCACCTGTGGTCCTTAGCTCTGATCTTAGGCCTTCCTAGATCCACTTCTAGGGTGTAAAATATTTTTATTAAAAAAATTTCCTCCCCAAAAAAATTTCTATTTAGGGTTCAGCCTCAGGCCATGAACCCAATTGGGAGAAAATCCGAATGAGAAAAATAACTAGGCTTAATAGTCTATTTATAGTGAATCTTAGTCTATTTATAGTGAATCTTAAGGATCTTAGGCCATTGGATTTTAGGATTGAATCTGGTGCAACCACGTCACAGACTCGCTTCAAATCATTGGATCTAGAAAACAACGCTTCAGATCACACGAAAATCAACTTTGGATCCATTGGCTTGCTCCTGCACATTTTTACGTCCAGGAAGGAAATGTGGGTCGACCTGGGGGTTTTGTAGGTCGACCTACAGGTCGACCCAACCCCGGCGTCGTTCGACCCGTAATGGGTCTCTTTTTTTCATTTTTTTGTGTTTAGTTATACATATATAATTCTGATTTTCTTTGTTGCTCTTGTAACTTCGCCATACTGACTCGGATTTCAACAAATTATTTATGAAAATTGCTTAGAAAATTACCACGGACCGGATGGTGCAACTCCCATGGCTTAATTCTGACAATTTCCTAACCCTACTTTATTATTCAATTAATTTGTTAATTAGTTATTATTACTCTAATTTTTTGGGTTGTTGCAAAACCTGTCTGTATTTATGTGCGCCGTGGTCTTACAAGATACGTTTATTTTCAAAAGTCTTTTGAAAAATTAATAATAAACTGGGTATGTTTTTCTCACGCTGTTTACCAGACTGACTTGGGTGTTATTTTATTACAATGCTCGGGTCAGATCAAACATATCTACAGATTGCTTTAGATGCATTTGAACTCAGGAGTCGAGCTAGAGGTCCAAGACATATCTATGTTTTTCTTTGTGTTTCGTTGTGTTATCTGTTGGTTGTATCATCAATAATTGTGAGGATAGTTTGTTTTAATTATCTGGGTTGAAATAGGTTAGTATACTCTGATTGATGTTTATGAGTGTGTGTGTGTTACACTTTTCTTTATTTAAAGGTTTGTGGTATATTATAAGTTACTCATTCCGCTGTGACATTTTGTATTGTTTAGTTTTCTTTTTCACTTCTTTCTTCGTTATTCTCCCTTCTTTCACCCCTAACGATCAGGCTTTCTGACATTTGATTGCTCGATACGCAACACAGTGGACGTATAAGTGTTAATTTTTAAGGGTCTAAAATCAGCCTTCGTTACATTGGTATCAAACCTGAAGGTTAAGCGAGAACCTAGGCTATGATGGGATTACTCATTAGAGATAGGGTCAGTAGCACCCTGAATGAGTTTGAGTGTGTGTGTGTGTCTATATATATATATACATATATATATATATATATATATATATATATATATATATGACCGTTTATTTATTAGTGATATAAAATTGTTCTATATTGTATTGATCGATCTGGTGTGTGGCTTATGGATTCTGGTTAACATGAGTGATTAACATTATTGATAAGGACCTCTAAACACTTGAACAGAGCAATTCAACATAGTATTGTTTTGGGTAAATTAAATAATTTTACCTTGATTATATTTTATATATAAAGGAATAATTGTTCAAAAATTATTATATTTCACATAGTGTGTTTGATTGTTAGTGAATGATAATATTTGATTGTTATCATTTTTTGTTGTTTGTGTTCTAATAAAAGTTGTTAATATTATAATGTAAACAAAGATAAACAATAAAGAAATCATTTTATATAACCATAATGAAATTATATATAAGGAAAGTATAAATACGATTTGTAAATAAAAGGATTTAAAAGCCGAGAATTTAGGAATTTAAATCCCATTGATTTTGAAAATTGTTTTTAAAAGATTTTGGAAAAAATAATAATGATATACTTTAGAAAGTATTTTACCTAGAAATATTTTTAAATGGAATTTAAAAGTGTTAAGAAAGCACTAAACTCACTTCGGTCGCTAGAAAATGATTTCGGTGATTAATGCACATCATCAGCGTTCATTTTCAAGTTTATGAGTGATGGATTGCCACCATTGAAGTTATGTTTTGGTAAAACTAATTTTGATTTAAAATCCAAAAGTATACAAGAAATTATTGATGGTATTGTTTCAAAATAAATTGGACTAACAATATGAGGTTTAAACTCTGAAAATTTTCATTTAAGTCTTTTGTGAAAATATGAGAAAAGATAAGTTTTATAACTTAAAATTTTGGAGAATTAATAAGTTAAAACGAATTTTTAAATTTTTTGAATATAAATGTTAAGAAAAAATTTGAAATTAAACCATGAAATAAATTTAACTTAAGTTAAATACAATGAATTTTGAAAAGGGAATTTGACTCAAATAAAGGTGAATGAATGAAATGAGTTAAATGCAATTGAATTTGATTTATAATGAATTGATGAAATGGATATGAACTTGAGTTACAATATGAAATTCTACTTAAGTTGTAAATAAATTGAACATGGTTTTAGAGTGCTATTTGATAGAATTGAATATGAACTTAAATTGTAAAGTGATAATAAACATAAGAAGTATTATATAAAATGTTTATAATAAACTTAAGAAATATTTGATGGGATGGTTCTTAAATGAAATTAGAATTAGAAGAAATAAATTAAGTAATAAATGAATGTAAATAAAAGAATCTGAATAATGAGAAACAAAATAAATACGTAAGTTGTACGTATATTATTTTATTTGCATAACTGTGTGATTCAGATTTCAGTGCATGATTTCAAGATGATTTACATCAGTTCGAGTTATAATTTTTCACTCGATTCTCAACGATGAACACTGAATATGGATTTTTAATTGATTCTGATATTCTCGATCATGGCATATGGCTATGCAAGGAGAATGGAGGTTTCTAATCAAGAAACAAGATCTGAGTCTGCATTAGAGCGATTGTGTTAACAATACTAGCTTGGAAGTGAAATTATGTGATCGAGCGAACGAACAGATTTAATGTTGCGTACGAATGGTATATGCACATCGTACGGGCATTAATAAATTAGATGTTGACATTAGCATATGCAAACTGATATGGTTATGAATTAATAGGATGACTATTGTTTGTTGGATGGTTTTTCTAGTTACATTTGTTACATTTGCATATAGTTATTGTGTTAGTATGTTATATGTTGATATATTTTCCCTATCCTTGTTCTCACTAGTTAATGAGTGATTAGTAGGTGCAGATGGCGTATGCTTCAAATTTGGAGCTCGCTTTAGCATAAAATTGATTGTATGCTTGCTAATACTAATAAAAGGTACATATCTCAGATTACATATCGTGCTTTTATACTTTCCCAATGCGATGCATCATCCTTGAAGATGAGATGTATATTTGTGATTATATATATATATATATATATATATATATATATATATTTGCAACCAAATTGGCCAATAACACCCATGAAAACATTTGAGTAATAGAATAAACGAAAAAATTAAATGATAACAGAGGAGAATTACAAAATATCAAAGAAAACATAGCAAAAAGCATAACAACAAGATTTATAGTGGTTTGGCGTTGAATGCCTACTTCTACTTTGAGTATTCTCTTTATAGCTTCTTGATTGACTTGATTACTATCACAAACAGCAAGGAATTATAGGAGATCAGAAAATAATAGAGGAAGTAAGTTACAATAATGGCAGGTTGAACTAATAGCGCAAAAGTCCCCCGAATGGCCCCCTATGCCTCTATTTGTAGATGAAGGATGCCTCCAGCCTGACTCAAAGTTTGGAAATAGGACTTCCCCCGACCATACTGGCCCACCCCAGGAAGGGCTAGGCCCAACTCTGAAACGACCCAAATTCCACTGGGTCTGGATTTTTCAGAAAAATGCTAAAACCCAAGCCCACTAAAACCCGAGTTGTCAATCTGGTATCCTGCAAATAGGCAACGACAAATATATCAGGGCTTAATTAAATATCACACAGCGGAATTGACTAAAATATAATAGTAAGTAAGCACTCACCAATATAATAACACTTTCTAAACAAGTGTCCTAAAGCAGGGAAGTCTCTGCCATCTACCTGACCCGTAGGATGTTATGAGGAGAGGGTAAGAACTAAAGTTCTGGTGAATGGATCAATTATATAATTCTAGGCTTAACTCTACATATATCATTTTATTTCCATTTACTCTTATATTAGGTTCATTTGGTTATAATATTCTCGCCTCTATTCGTGAACCATGCACATCTACTCCATAGTAGATTAAAACCTAATAACTAATATATACATATATGTAGCTATATGCCTAATAACCATGTTGGTCCTAAATACCACCCATGGTACCTTCCATATCCTCCTCGAAAAGGGCTCCACCGTCTTTCTCCGCGAGCGTTCCGTAGCTGCATCTGTAAAGGGCTGCTCCGTAAGGCCTACAATACAGATGCTCCACTACTTACTATGAAAATGTAAATCGCATCCACATTAGTTTATGCCAATGCTCGAAGATCCACAACGCACCACCCAGTGCGTACATTGAGGACTACGTAATCGTTCTGTCTACTATTTGAATCTTGCCAGCAAGGTTTACCTTGTATGGAATTCAGTTGGTGTTTTCCTATATCTGTAAAGGACTTCTTCGTTAGACCTACAATATAGATATTCTAGTTGGTTTGTCTCTTTTTCATCATGCCTATGGCCCCACGCAGCCACTCCTCAACTAATTGAAATACTTCTAAAGAGTTAAGTGGTCATGCCCTACTGCAAACATCAAACACCCGAATGGTGGTGCCCCTCATCCAATGTCTCGATAGTGAAAGAATTATTGGCCTGATGGTTTAACTCTAGTTTTTCCCGAAATCGCTCTTGGTCTTGATGTTAGCCGATATTCGCATGCGACTATCCTAAAATTACTTGCAAGTACTGGACATATGAATACCCTACTTTGAAATCAAGCCATTCTGAGTGCGTACAAAGGTTTGCTTCGTTAGGCCTACAATGCAAATGCAGTCAAGGCATACTCTCTTGCTGGAACACCTACAGACCTGCCTCCGGGGATGCAGCTTTGTTAGGCCCACCTAGAGGGCCATCCTAGAGTATCCTCACATCCTGTTGAAGTACTTCCTTCTAGCCAAAATAACTAAGTTGGACGTGCTTCTCCTTTGTCGAAATCTGTGATGAACTGATTCGTTAGGCTCTTCGTCCTTTGGACTACTCCAAACGCATCTCACTCTTTTATTTGACCCTAAGTCTAATCTTTTAATTTGCATTTAGTTTACTTTTCTTATTCTGTTGGCTACTTTTTTTTACCCTAATTAACATATTTTTCCCCTCGTCTCTATCTGTTGTGAGATTTCCATTTGTTTAATAGGAAATGTCGTTGGTATGAGCCACATTCATTATCTTGCTTATTTAACTTAATATAAACTTTAAGTTCATTAAAATAAGCCTCTTTCATCATTCCTACTTTATTTCCTTATTTAGAATTAATTATTTAAATAACCTTCTACCATTATTATTGCTCACTAATTTATTCAAGGTCTCAAAATAAGCTTTTCCGTTCTTATTACTTAATTATAACATATGTTATAATTCTACTTGTAATTGTCATTTTCTCTTTTTTATAGTCCGTACATAATTCCAACATTTCTTTTCTGTTCTAATCTGCCTTCTTTTATTATGATATACAATATTCTTTTATTCTTTTATATTATATAATTCACTTATCATAATAACTATCTTCTTAAATAGTCTGCGCAGTGAATACAGACCTAGGTTCTTTATCGTTTACAGCTTCAAGTTCTTATCTAATAATTTACTTGATTCATGTCATACTTTGCTTTATTATCTTCAATTTTAAGAAGTAATCCTATTTTATTTGGTTGGTTATGAAAACTATATTTAAAAATCAATTTCCATATTTTAATATTAAATAATACTATAAATAGTAATCTGTAACTGCTAGATATTTCTTTTATTATTTTGGAATAATGTAAAATACAATGATTTCTCTATTTTACACTAATTCTATTTTTCTTTTATTCTAGCAATTACATTCATTGTAGTCTTCTAAATATTAAATTATTGAAATGTATCCTATTTTCTAAACCCACCAACCAACCTTTTAGTTAATCCCAAATAAAGTTATTAGATTAATTAACGTTTCCCATTTTAACGTAATTTATTACAGTAATTCCATTCCTCAAACTTTTACATCTTGTTTCCTTCATTTCATCATTCTTAATTATTTAATCCATATTCACATTTAATCTATTCTTATCCATACACGAAGAAAGAGGAGAAAATAGAAGAAGAGTGACACTTGCATAGAAATCCAAAACATAGAAATAGATGTAAATAAATACTAATACTGTAAATAAACCGTAAATTCCTTATAGTTCAGCATAACTTAATTTGTAGGATTAATTATTGAATAAAAATATTAAAAAGGAAATTTAACGATAATATATCTTAAACTTAAAAGATATATAAATAAATCCACTCACATTGCTAGCTTTCCAAATCTCCCTGTTTTTATTTCAGATTTGTCCCTAACACTATATTCACCTCCCTTGTAATCCCTATTTGGAATTATAAATAATATATTTACAGATCTAATATTTGAAAAAGAAAAGGAAGAGATTTGGATTAGAAATAATAAATAAAACTCAGATCTAGGGTTTTACCTTTGACATAGCCTTCTGATTTGAACCAATTCCTAATTCCCTAATTAATTCTGTTCTCTTTCTATTTAGATCTAAATTCATGTGACTTACATCTAAAATTTTGTTTATTAAGAAAGTGTAGAAGAGATAGAAAAATGGCGAAGCTTCTGTAGGCAAGGGAAAAATAATGAGAATAAAAATGAGGCTCTCCACCAATATTTATAGTGGTTCAAATCAGTGCTAACCATTAGATATAAAACCCTAAAATTTAAAGCGCACGCCCAGTCTATAAACATTAAATTAATATGTTTTCTTCTGCATTAGTTTTAATTTCAAATTGATTCTCCAAAAATCTTTTAATTAACTACTTTCCCTTTCTCTCTCGCAATCTACGAAAACATGCATTTTTAAATGTGACGTTTCTTTAAATTAAGATTCTCTATTAATCACCCAATTAATAAATTTCATATATACCTAGAATTAATTTACGATCCAATTAATCCCCGTCTACATTGTGATTTCTTACCAAATTCATATGCCAATCAACACCATATTAATTCGTCACATATATGCATATTAATTTATTTTATTCCCATAATTATTTCATGCATATATTTTACAATTGAATTTTGAATCACAATCTTAATTATATATGTTACCATAAGTCTCCATGTTTATTAATTGACAATTGATTACTTGCATAAATTATTCTTCCTCCATTTTATTCTCTTGCACTAACATATATGTTTCTAATCATATCAATTAGTTGCTACAATATATAATCCCTTTCTTGTCAGTTTCTTTCAATTAATCACTCTACTAATTAGTTGAATATTAATTTCCCTTTTAAATAAACATTGTCAATTAATCTTCCCCGTTAACTGACTTTATATAATTTCTCTCTCTAGTTTACTAGTTACACAAATATATAAGTATTCCAAATAATATTAATTAGTTGCCCCATTTAAAAACATTTCTTTTTTTTAATTTCAAACATATATAACTGAATTAAATTATTTGCATATATAATTGTAGTTTGACGCGGGGTATCACATTCTCTCCCTTTAGGAAATTTCATCCCCGAAAATTGATAAGGATTCAATTATGTAATTTCTCGTATTAATCACATCCATTTTGTGCATAACCAATTTTTCAATAATCAGTGCATAGTGCATAGTGCAATACATCATAAAATATATGCATGTACAAGAATTTCTATGCGGTACCTCCTATATGAATGCTTTTCCTTTTAGAAATTCCTTTTAAAACATGATGCACACATCCTAAACAAACTTGCAGTTTCTATATGAGTGCAATCTTTTGAAAACTCAAAACATTTTTCATTCAATTTTTCCCACGCTTGTAACGACCCGAAATTTTCTAACCCGAAAATTCCAGATAGTTATGAAAAAGAAGAAAGAGATAGAAGAAGAAGAACAGAAACACCAAACATCTCACAATCGCAGCGGATAAAATATAATAATAAATAATAACAGTTGCAAAAGAATACTATATCTGTCGATTACATTCTAATACATCAGAGTTTCGCATTATATACAGTCACTGAATATTTACAATTATCATGTCTCAGATTAACAATAATATAAATACAGTGGATATACTCTATACGATATCGCCATCCAGCTCGCCCTCTGATCTCCAGAACGTGCCTACCTGGAAATCAGTAATACTCGGTCTGACCCGAGCATTACACCAAAGTAACACCCGGGTCAGGGTGGAATCCAGCATGAGTAAACTCAACTAACATGAAATATCCAAGCAAACAACTAATATAAACCCGGGGTAACTTATATCAATTTAACCAATTCACAATTTGCTATAGACAACACTTATTTCACATATTAATTTCTATGTACTAAACTTAAATAAATATTCCAGGACCGCGGTCTCATCGAGACTCATATTATCCTAACCCAAGTTATTCAAATGAAATTCACAACATTTCATATTAGAGATATCAACTTATTCAAAACATCCAATACCATTCCATCATCCATAAGCAAAGCCTAATCCCATACACATCAATTCAATTGATTCAAATTGAATTTCAAACCTCAATCACATAGATTACTTCATTTAACGTTAATTAATTCCAAACCAATTAATTGGTCAACCGATCATTATCCATCTTAATTAATCACCCTGGATTAATTATCTTTCAATTGCATTCAAGTAATTATCCTAAATTAACTTCACAATATTAATTAGTCTCAACCGAGATTATTAAGAAATCTTAATTTCTTCATGAATTAATTATTTATTTAATTACATTAATCCTTAATTGCTTAAACTAAATAATTTCCCATAAGTCACTTATTATATATTAATCAATCTTAATTAATCAATTTTGATTACTTCATTAATTATACAAATTAAGGATTTTCAATTATATTTTAATTTATTCTAATCAAATTTCGTTATATTAATGAAACCACAGTATTAACCATTTTCAATTAATCCTAAATTGTAATTAACTATCCTTCATTTTACTTTATTCATAAATTAATTATTTCTTACTTAACTATCTTAATTAAACTCTTGATTAATTTCACCAAGTAATTATATTTTATTACTTACATTAAGTAATTATTTATCACACCATCAAATGATTACTCTGAATTTCTTTTACTTATTTAATTAACTTACAACTCAATTCCTTATTTATTCAACTCGTTATTACTAAGTCAAATAACCCAAATCATTAATTAATTAAATCCATAAATTATTCATTTAAAATTCCTTACTAATTTAAATGAATCACAACACATCAAGCCCTTACTAAATTTAAAATGAAATCATTTTCTTATTTATGATTTATCTTTGAAACAATTTAAAACCCCATATACTTCGAGTTAATCCACAATTAACTCGAGAATCAATCAAAACCAAAGTCACATCATCATCCATATGCATCCAATCAACTTAAACATTCAACCAATTATTTAAATTTAACCCTATAAATTTAAACAAGAACCAGACAGAGTGAGATTTACTCACCTTTGCTTTTATTTGCAATCCACCTCAAAATTACCTCGGTTTCCTCGATTTATTTCCTTCAGATTTAGACCTTGTATAACATTATACGATCTTATTAATATTCGACCAAGTTCAATTTCTATTTAATAAGTTTCATTTTACCCAATAAGTTAATTTCAAACAAATTTTCTGTTTATAAAATATGTTCTAGTTATCAAATAATTATATAAGTTTATGAAATAAATTGATTTCCAATTTGTAAATTTAAGTTAACTAAATCTTTATTTATACACTAATTAAATTTTTCTAAACTACTTTTTTTTTCTTTCCCCTTTTCTTCTAAATCCTTACATATAATTCCAAATTCAAACCTAATAATTGTTCATACCTAGACTTCCAATTTCAACATTTCAGTAAACACAAAATAATTTCCCTTTTTTTTCCTTCTCTCTTTTTTTCCCATACGTATATTATAAAAACTTAAAAAAAAAGCTCACCCAAACTGTCGCGAGTCTCCCCCCACTGTCGTTCGTCGTGAACATCTCGAGCCTCCACCTCCATCGAAGTCGAAGTCACTTCTGACCACCTCCTCGCAACCCCCACCCAATAGCGCCTCACGAGAGTCCATTGAGTCACGCTCCTCCTCACGCGCCTCCGCCGAAACCCTAGCCCACACGAACACGATACAATCGCGACCTCGGCTAGACCTCTCGAGTACGAGCTCGAGTTACACGAGCTCGATTCAATCCTTGCGTCGTCGATTATCTCGAGCTAGAGGCGAAGATGAATGGGACTGTGGCAGAGCCGGCTTCGGCCATGATTCATAATTTCCTCTCTTTTTTTTATCGATTTGTACGCGACTTGGATCCGAAGGCTACGGCCATTAATATCAATTTTTTTCTTCTTCGAATCGAATTGGAAATGATGAAAAGGGAAAGCTCAGTTCGAATATGTTAAAGGAGAGTGGACGGTAATAAAATATTGGTTTGGGGGATAAGCTTCTTCAGCACGCTTGAAAACTAAATAATTAAATATGAAAATATCTCCTGTCCCAAAACACGAAATCCCGAATCCCGAATCACACATGCCGACAGACGTTCATAAGGTTTTACCCGCGTTCCGATCACAATGGAACGTGTTTCAGAGGCTAATTTGAAAGTATGCGCGAGTTACAGAATTAAATGATCAATTTAAAATTAAATTGATTAAAATAGTTTGAAGCGTTTTGGGCTGCCACGGTCAAACGACAACTTCGATTGCTACGAAAATCGAAATCCAATAATAACTAACTATTACGGATCCAATGGAACTGGTTTCGTCGAATTCCGAAACTGTGTCTCGGAAGGCTATTTTTAAATTCAATTTAAACAATATTTTATTAAAATTGAACAAATTACTTTTAAATTAAAATTTCAACCATTCTAATATCTTCAGTATCATCATTATAGATTTTATAAGCCTTCAAATTATTTGAAACAGGCTTAGAATCTCAGATTCAACAATTTACCCAATTTCAATTATAAAATTCAATATTTAAGCCATACAATTCAATGATTTCATTATCAAGTTAATATTGATATCTTAAATTCAAATTAAAATTAACTTTTAAATATTTAAAACCAATTAACTATTCAAATTTAAACTGCTAGAAATTCCTGGTCATCACATTCCTCCTCCCTTAAAAGAATTTCGTCCCCGAAATTACTAATTAGGAAGAATTGACCAATACCCGTTTATCTTTTCCAAAATTCACAATTCAACATCCTACCAATTATCTTTTATTAAAGGCCCACTATCACCTTATCCAACTTTCCCAAAACCTTCTATAGTTTCATTCAATACTCTTCTGCTCAATCATTTAAGTTTCAATTTAAAACCAAATTTTGAATTATCAAAATTTCTCAAAATTTTTCTAACTCTCTAAATTCCCAAAAAAATTTGCCGGCGTCTCCTTTGCACGGCTAGCTCATTGCTACTACAAAAGGCCTCTACGGGCTCCCAAATACCAAAAAGAAAACAAAAGCCAAGTGGCTACATCAAAAACCCAATCCAATTTCATACAGAATTTTAAATACATACCTTTTTGTCGGGCAATTCACATTTATCTTTTGGAAATCAAATCCAACTTCCTTTTTACCTTTTTATACCTGCATATTTTACTTAGCAACAATATTCAATCGTAACCTTTCAAATCATTTATACTTTTTCTTACATGAGTTTTCACATATACTTCTATGCAAATTAGTTTTCCTTGTTTCATGCGAATTTAATACGTCTTCAATTATGAATATTAAATTTTATTTTCCATTTATAACTTATTCATATTAGTTTCATTTACTAATTTACTTTGGTTTCAAATTTGAAATTGTTTTGTCGTTAATCAAATTTTACAAAAAATTTCTAACTCCCAAAATTTTCAGAAAATTTTGGCAAAGTCTCCTTTGTACGGAGGAGCTTTTGCAATTTGACAAGAGATATAAATATATATACATCGACCCACCCGGTCGGAAAAAGAAAAAACAGTTCATATTTCCTATTTTTATTGCGTAGGCGTACCTTATTTAGCATTTTAAGCAAGCAACTTATTTATTTTAGCAATTAGTGCAATCCAAACCAGCCAAACGACCTTCAGGTACCTGTACTTACTCAATTTGAATATGTAAGTGCCATATAAATAAAATCTATTAGCATATCACTTATTTTCAATAGCTACGCATGAAAACCTTTCCATAAGCGATTTATATGATCTTAAAGCTAATTCAATTGCTTTCATCCAATTTATAAACCATTTTATTCAATTTCAATGGTTTGCAACTCAATTTCTTACATTTCATTGATTTTTAACCCAAACAAGCTCATATTCACTTCAAATGATTCAACATCAATTTCATTAAATCTCTATCAACTCATAGTATTTTAATTACTTTGGTTTACGCCAAACAACAATTATTGTTCTGCAATCTCGAAGATATTCGCTTGATAGAGTATCTATTTTAGTTTATAACTACTTCAAATTAATTTCAACTCATTCTGAGTTTAATTCCATTTCATTTCTAAACTATCTACCAACCATTCATTGCATTTCATTTAATTTCTGCATTAAATTCATGCAAAACAATTTATTAAGCTTGGCACATTCAAACTTATAAATTAATGACCATTTCCAAATTAATTTAACCCAAGCTTCTATTTAATGGGCTTCCACTCTTATTCGACGCCAAAGTTCCATAAAATTTAAACTTAAGTGAATTTACTTTAGTTTATTCCAACGCCAACTTACGTTTACTTCTATTTGATTCTCATTTAATCAAATTCCATTAAATTCGGTAAGCCCATCCATTTAAATCTAAATTTTTTAATTTATCTTCTCAATTTATCAAAATAATATCCAACCGAACTCACGTATACTTCAAATTATTATACCACCAAATTAAGTTCAGTCTGATAATCCAATTCCAATCACAGTTTTGATTTAGTTTTTATTCAATCAGACTTCATCCATTTATTATTTAACTCAATTATCCCGTTTTAAATTTTTAATTTACTTACTTAATTCGTTATCGAATTTATTTTATTAATACAAGGCCACTCTCAATTTATTTCTATTCACTTGGGTTTTGTTTTGCAACTCAAAACATTGCTATTATAATCACTTTTCTTATATCCAATTTTTCTTGCAAATTTCATTAAACATTATTCAAATCACCCTTGAATTTTATTTGTTGTTCAAACCATCACATTTTCAATCCAACTCTATTTTATTTTTATTTTACAACATCTCTTCTTATTTAATTCATTATCAAATCCAGGTCGAATTCTATTTACAATTCGAATTCATTACCAAATGTTATTAATTTACAATCCATTTGTTTACCCAACTTAAATTTTATTAACATACACTATAAATAATTTGTTTAGCTGATTGGTTTACTTTCACTTTTAATTTAATATTCGATTTCCTTTAATTGTAAAGAATCACTTCATTAAATTTTCCCGAGTTTTAATTTTATAATTTCAGTTTGGATTTCCTTTGATTTTCCAAAATCCCATCACCTTAATTTCAAAATTTTAGAAAAACCTTTAAAGTCACATAATACTATTTAAATGACTCTTTATAAAAATACTTTTTAAATAACTCGATGTCTCAACCAGTCCATCCTTATTCTCACAGAAATTCAGTCATACGTTGATCAGGCGTAGGACCGAAAATCTATAAGTACTTGGCAAACTCGTTTTCAACATCCAGTGAAAATACTTGGAAAATAATTTTATTGAAAATATAGAAAACAGTTTTTGTGAAAATAAAGGAAATATCTTTGCTGAGGATGCTCTGGAAATCATCACCCCCATCCATGGTCACGGTTACATCCCAGGGTTACGTTGCAGTCGTAGCAAAAGTCCATGTAACTGCAGGCTCTCCGCGGCCTCTCGATTACGCCATGGATCCCACACAACAGATCATAGTCACATCCAGGGTTACGTTGCTACCACAGCAAAAGTCCATGTAACTGCATTCTCTCCGCGGCCACTGATTTCGCTATCGAAATGAAACCTCTCCACTCCTACATAGGTCACAGTCTGCCGATATAAAATCAAATACAGACTGTTGGCTCTCAGCGGCACACACGACTTCCGCTATGTTATACCATAGGTTGCAGTCTACCGATATAAAATCAAACGCAGACTGTTGGCTCTCAGCGGCACACACGACTCTCTCTATGGTATATACTACTCATAATCCTCAGGAACTAGTTTTGTCCGGACTCCTCACAGGATCAACTTTAGAACCCCCCTGGGCTCAAGGCAGCACCACCCGGTGGCACTCCTGAGAAGTTCATTTCAAGGGAGCGCCTTTTTCCCCAGAGCCATCATCAAAACATTTTATATTATACACATATAGTATCTTCAAATCATACACCTTGTATGATCTCATACAAAGCTCATTTATACAAAATCGATTATACCAAAACCGATAATTCCCAAACTAGGCTTTCCAAATTCTCATATTGAGTTTACCTAAAAATCAAAAGCCTTTCCAAATCCAAAGGTTCTCAAAACCTTTTTCAAAATCCTCATAAAATCCTTTATATATATATATATATATATATATATATATATACACACACACACAGATATATATAATTTTTAAAACTTTGGATCATTTCAAACTTGTATAAAACCCCTTTTATACTTCAAACATCTTCAAAATCATTTTTCTTCTAGAAACAAATTCAACAGGGTGAGATTTATCTCATATAACAAAGATATACAACTTTGCTTATTCAAAACCAAATATTCAAATTTGACTTCTCTTTCCAATATCAATTTCCTTTCATTCACATTCACGTAAATTTTCATTCACTTATCCACATTTACCTTAGTCCCCATTTGGATTATCACTTTAATTCTCATCTCAGTTGGGTATTTTTCCAATAACAGTTTGAACTCCGACCAGTTTATATTTAGAAAATAGCTTTAAAATTTTAAAAATAGATAAGTAGTTGAAAAATAATTATTAGTTTGCAAAATAGCTGTAAACTAGTTAACTAATAGTAAGTTAGTTGGAAAATAGTTAAATAATTTCAGGAATTTTAGATAATTGTAAAATAGTTGTAAATAGTAATTAATTTGTAACATAGTTGAAAAATAGTAATTAGTCTAGAAAATAGTTGAAAAATGGTTAAATAGCATCAAAAATAATCGTAAAACAAGTATATAAAATAATTTGGCTTTAAGAAAGAAAGGTTGTATATATTTAATAGCTTAGAAAAATAAGTTTATATCAAAACAATTTATATTGAAAATAGTCAAGAGCCAACTGTTCACTTCCCCAACAATTCAATTTAAATCTCCATTTAAATTGACCCAATTCCAATTCAAATAACTCCAAATTCCATTGGACTTGATTAATTCCCAATTCAAGTTGAATCATCTTAATTCCTTCCCAAATTTAAATCAAATTCTAGTTGATTTTAATCCTGTTCAATTTTAATTATAAGTTCATATTATTCCAATCAATTTGAATTATTATCAATTTAATTTCAGAATCCAAATCACTTCAATTTAATCCAATCCAATTTCCCATTTAAATTTTTTTTAAACTTAGACATCTTCAATCACCAATCCAATTACTTCAAACCAAATTAAATTTTGAACTAATTTAATTTCAATCTTGAATTTTAAACTACCTCGAATTACATAAATTTGAGTTAAATTCTCAAAGGTTGATTTAACTTTTTAAACCAAATTAACTTTTATTTAAAGTTTTTAAACAATCTCAAATTTCTGAGTCCAATTCTTCATTTCAACTTATCTCTACTTATATTTTTTGTATTATTCCATAAACATTTTATCAAGATTCCAAAATTTAAACAAATTTCCAAAATTTCAATATCACCTTAGTATTCGACTATATCCAAAATTTCTTTGGCAAAATCATTTATTCCTTTGAATTCAAATCCAAACCCAGTTCACAAACAATTCCAATTAAAAAAACATTTTGGTAGCAATTTCTCTTTTAGAAACTCGAAAATAAACATCGATGATGCTGCAGTCATCACCGACGTTATTTTCCAGTGACCGAAAGAGTTCAATGCTTTTATCTCTTTAAAAACATTTCCAAATATATATATTTTTTTCAAATCTCCCAGATTTCAAATTCAACACAAAAATATATTTGAAATAATACTATTATTATTTTTCTTTTTTCTTTTTTCAAAACCTTTGGAAGCCACTTCCAAATCCAAAGGAATTTTAAATTTTCCCAAAAATTCCAAATTCCCAATCCATCTAATTCATATTTAAACATTACTCTAGAATTTTCATCTTACTTTATTTTCAATTATTCTCTGGCATTCTATTTCAAATTATAATCTCATTAATTTATGAAATTTATTTCGACTTATAAATTTCATTCCCAATCTATATTTCAAATTCCGGGATTAGATTTTGAATTTTCATTTGAATCCATTTCAAACTTATCTTTATTAAATTTCAGTTTGGTTGTATTATATTATTCCTTAATTTTAATTCTAATGATTAACAACCAATCACCTAATATTTATATGAAGGAGATATTGCTTTATATATCAAAATATATTTTATATAAAATCATCTAAAATCGTTATATAAGAAAATAACAAGTACGCTCTCATATATATATATATATATATATATATATATATATATATATATATATATATTTATCTAGTCAACTCATTCTAGAGTACTACAGACTCTATTAAATGAGTAATTCCCACCAGAGCCAAGGTTCTCGCTTAACCTTCTGCTCTGATACCAAATGTAACGACCCGAAATTTTCTAACCCGAAAATTCCAGATAGTTATGAAAAAGAAGAAAGAGATAGAAGAAGAAGAACAGAAACACCAAACAACTCACAATCGCAGCGGATAAAATATAATAATAAATAATAACAGTTGCAAAAGAATACTATATCTGTCGATTACATTCTAATACATCAGAGTTTCGCATTATATACAGTCACTGAATATTTACAATTATCATGTCTCAGATTAACAATAATATAAATACAGCGGATATACTCTATACGATATTGCCATCCAACTCGCCCTCTGAGCTCCAGAACGTGCCTACCTGGAAATCAGTAATACTCGGTCTGACCCGAGCATTACACCAAAGTAACACCCGGGTCAGGCTGGAATCCAGCGTGAGTAAACTCAACTAACATGAAATACCCAAGCAAACAACTAATATAAACCCGGGGTAACTTATATCAATTTAACCAATTCACAATTTGCTATAGACAACACTTATTTCACATATTAATTTCTATGTACTAAACTTAGATAAATATTGCAGGACCCCGGTCTCCTCGAGACACATATTATCCTAACCCAAGTTATTCAAATGAAATTCACAACATTTCATATTAGAGATATCAACTTATTCAATACATCCAATGACATTCCATCATCCATAAGCAAAGCCTAATCCCATATACATCAATTCAATTGATTCAAATTGAATTTCAAACCTCAATCACATAGATTACTTCATTTAACGTTAATTAATTCCAAACCAATTAATTGGTCAACCCATTATTATCCATCTTAATTAATCACCCTGGATTAATTATCTTTCAATTGCATTTAAGTAATTATCTTAAATTAACTTCACAATATTAATTAGTCTCAACCGAGATTATTAAGAAATCTTAATTTCTTCATGAATTAATTATTTATTTAATTACATTAATCCTTAATTGCTTAAACTAATTAATTTCCCATAGGTCACTTATTATAGATTAATCAATCTTAATTAATCAATTTCGATTACTTCATTAATTATACAAATTAAGGATTTTCAATTATATTTTAATTTATTCTAATCAAATTTCGTTATATTAATGAAACCACAGTATTAACCATTTTCGATTAATCCTAAACTGTAATTAACTATCCTTCATTTTACTTTATTCATAAATTAATTATTTCTTACTTAACTATCTTAATTAAACTCTTGATTAATTTCACCAAGTAATTATATTTTATTACTTACATTATGTAATTATTTATCACACCATCAAATGATTATTCTGAATTCCTTTTACTTATTTAATTAACTTACAACTCAATTCCTTATTTATTCAACTCGTTAATTACTAAGTCAAATAACCCAAATCATTAATTAATTAAATCTATAAATTATTCATTTCAAATTCCTTACTAATTTAAATGAATCACAAGACATCAAGCCCTTACTAAATTTAAAATGAAATCATTTTCTTATTTATGATTTATGTTTGAAACAATTTAAAACCCCATGTACTTCGAGTTAATCCACAATTAACTCGAGAATCAATCAAAACCAAAGTCGCATCATCATCCATATGCATCCAATCAACTTAAACATTCAACCAATTATTTAAATTTAACCCTATAAATTTAAATAAGAACTAGACAGAGTGAGATTTACTCACCTTTGCTTTTATTTGCAATCCACCTCAAAATTACCTCGGTTTCCTCGATTTGTTTCCTTCAGATTTAGACCTTGTATAACAGTTATACGATCTTATTAATATTCGACCAAGTTCAGTTTCTATTTAATAAGTTTCATTTTACCCAATAAGTTAATTTCAAACAAATTTTCTGTTTATAAAATATGTTCTAGTTATCAAATAATTATATAAGTTTACGAAATAAATTGATTCCCAATTTGTAAATTTAAGTTAACTAAATCTTTATTTATACACTAATTAAATTTTTCTAAACTACTTTTTCTTTCTTTCCCCTTCTCTTCTAAATCCTTACATATAATTCCAAATTCAAACCTAATAATTGTTCATACCTAGACTTCCAATTTCAACATTTCAGTAAACACAAAATAATTTCCCTTTTTTTTCTTCTCTCTTTTTTTCCCATACGTATATTATAAAAACTTAAAAAAACAGCTCACCCAAACTGTCGCGAGTCTCCCCCACTGTCGTTCGTCGTGAACACCTCGAGCCTCCACCTCCATCGAAGTCGAAGTCACTTCTGACCACCTCCTCGCAACCCCCACCCAACAGTGCCTCACGAGAGTCCATTTAGTCACGCTCCTCCTCACGCGCCTCCGCCGAAACCCTAGCCCACACGAACACGATACAATCGCGACCTCGGCTAGACCTCTCGAGTACGAGCTCGAGTTACACAAGCTCGATTCAATCCTTGCGTCGCCGATTATCTCGAGCTAGAGACGAAGATCAATGGGACTGTGGCAGAGCCGGCTTCGACCATGATTCATAATTTCCTCTCTCTTTTTTTTATCGATTTGTACGCGACTTGGATCCGAAGGCTACGGCCATTAATATCATTTTTTTTTCTTCGAATCGAATTTGGAAATGATGAAAAGGGAAAGCTCAGTTCGAATCTGTTAAAGGAGAGAGGACGGTAATAAAATATTGGTTTGGGGGATAAGCTTCTTCGGCACGCTTGAAAACTAAATTATTAAATATGAAAATATCTCGTGTCCCAAAACACGAAATCCCGAATCCCGAATCACACATGCCGACAGACGTTCATAAGGTTTTACCCGCGTTCCGATCACAATGGAACGTGTTTCAGAGGCTAATTTGAAAGTATGCGCGAGTTACGGAATTAAATGATCAATTTAAAATTAAATTGATTAAAATAGTTTGAAGCGTTTTGAGCTGCCACGGTCAAACGACAATTCCGATTGCTACGAAAATTGAAATCCAATAATAACTAACTATTACGGATCCAATGGAACTGGTTTCGTCGAATTCCGAAACTGTGTCTCGGAAGGCTATTTTTAAATTCAATTTAAACAATATTTTATTAAAATTGAACAAATTACTTTTAAATTAAAATTTCAACCATTCTAATATCTTCAGTATCATCATTATAGATTTTATAAGCCTTCAAATTATTTGAAATAGGCTTAGAATCTCAGATTCAACAATTTACCCAATTTCAATTATAAAATTCAATATTTAAGCTATACAATTCAATGATTTCATTATCAAGTAAATATTGATATCTTAAATTCAAATTCAAATTAACTTTTAAATATTTAAAAACAATTAACTATTCAAATTTAAACTGCTAGAAATTCCGGGTCATCACAACACTCCTTTTGAATAAGAGTACAGTTCAACAAATATTTACTTCCAAATTTACCACACAACTTTTAATTTTCAAATTTTAGAAAATTCTAACTTTCCAAATTTGATTTCTTATGTTATGAAGAAGGTGGAAAAAGGAAAAACTTCATATTTCTTCGATTTTCTTTTGCACACGTCTTCCTCCATAATTGGGATTTAGGCTACTATTCTAAAAAATTATTTACTTCCTCAAGCATAGTTTACATAAGAAAATATCTGTTTTAAAATTTTTCTGTTGATGTTTCTATCGCTTTCTTTAAATTTGTTATTTTTCTTTTACTTATCGTATTCTACTTTTACTCTTTTTTTTATACAGCAACTAAACATAAGTATCATCTAAGGCAAGGAGGTCTAGGACCATGTCCCTTTTGACACAGGAAGGTCCTACTCTAGGAATCCAAGTAATTCATTTGCTCATCCTGCCGCCCATTACTTGTTACGAACTTATGATGTACTACTCATGATGAATAAGATCTTTTCATCTCTTCTATTCCATGCTCAAAAAAGAATAACTAAGTCTCATTTGCTGCAATGGATAAGGGTTTCAAACTATGCAGTTTCTATCTAAAAACACAACTAAGCTTGGAGAAAATTTTCTCTTTACTTTTCATTTTTCCCCAACTAAGGTCTACCTATCCCAACCACGTGTGTCTTATCATCTTACTAACATCATTTCACCGTTCTTCTATAGTCTGCATACATGAAGCAACAACATTTTTAGGTTTTCAGTAGTGTCTTATACACCTTACGGGAAATTTTACTATTACTAAGAGTAATCAGTGCTATAACTTTATACTTTTCCCCTTATACCTAGGAAATGATTCCTATCTACTCCATATTTCAAAGTCTGATTTGGTTTGGTATTTATCAATTTTTATTCAAAAATTAAAACTTTTAAATTTTATCTTTTCAAAAACTAATTTACTTTTCCACCAAACCATCTTTTTTTAAACATGTCTTGCTTGTTCTTAAAACATTTTTCTTTTTCTTGACTTTAAAAAAAATGTCCTCACATGTTTTCAAATCCTTCTTCTTTTTTATATAGAATTACAAATTTACAAAAACTTGGGTAAATAAGAACAATTATTTTATCAAAAAATTCTCTTAACTTTCCTACTTTCCAATTACTTCATTTTGAAGGAGTTACTAACTTACTACACTTAATGATTTTATACCTTAATGTATTGGAATTATTTTCTCTTACGAGAAATCATTAAGACTAAAACCTTCTATGAATCCTTCAAGTATTTATGTGAAATTATAAGGAATTTATTTTTTATTTTATCTGAATAGGCTATACAAAATATGGTGCTTTCCATACCTTGTATATCTCTTTCATGTATTCCTTATAACTTGCACCAAACATCTTTATTTGTCATTCATAGAAAATTATTTCATTCCAATAGATTAAAGTATGTTTACTCTATATTTACTTACATAAAATATTTCCTACTAAATTCATTAATTTATCGTATATTATTTTTCATAAGAACTCATTTCAAAACTTTTTTATAACTAGAAAATACTTTCATGTGCTTATTTAAACAATAATTATACATACAAACCACTTTAGAAATTATCTCCAAAACTTATTTGGGTCAAAATAGATGTTCCGTAAAACACTGTTACTACAACCCAAAATACTAATATATGGATTCAGTTAAAATATGAATAAATCTTGTATGCTATGTAGAAACATTTACTTTGTGAGTCACCTACTATAACAATAATGTCATAGTCTATGCTTCCTATATTTTTACTGAAAACATTTATTACAACAATTAATGTTGTAACCTACGTTTTCGATACTTAACACACTCAAGGTTTTAATATTTAAAATCATTGTTTACCTACAAAGAAACTAGCAAACTATATATGCTCTATAATACTTTAAAAATAATTTTTTTGAAAACCTAATATTTACTTCCTCAAATATATTAACAATTATAGTTTTCAACTTTTTTAATTCCAAAGTTTCGTTTTTATAAGGTTAGACATAAAGTGTTTTTTTCATACTAAAACCTCTTATTCTTCCCGAAATAAAAACACTCTCTCTACAATCCCTAAGGAACTTCCCTATTTCCTAAAACATATGGATACAAATTTTCTCTCAAAACATGGCTTATTTGTATGCTATAAGTCTGTAATAACATAGGGACCTACCTACTTGGGTCATCCCAAACCCAACTAGCAAACCATGCACAAATATACTTCTAAAGACTTTCCATATGTTAAAATCTATGGTTGGGGATTATGTGGATTTTAGTACATATTATATTTATATTATTCAAAAATACAAATATGTCCACTTACTATCTACCTAGGAATCCTAAACCTAGGCTCTGATACCAAATGTAACAACCCGAATTCCGCGGGTCTGGATTTTTCATAAAAATGCTAAATCCCAAGCCCACAGAAACCCGAATTGGGAATCTGTATCCTGCAAATAGGCAAAGACAAATATATCAGAGCTCAATTAAATATGTCACGGCAGAATTGACTAAAATATAATAGTAAGTAAACACTTACCAATATAATAACACTTTCTAAACAAGTGTCCTAAAGGTGGGATGTCTCTGCCATCTATCTGACCTGTAGGATGTTATGAGGAAAGAGTCAGAACTAAAGTTCTGGTGAATGGATAAATTATATAATTCTATGCTTAATTATACATATATCATTTTATTTTCATTTACTCTTATATTAGGTTCATTAGGTTACAATACTCTCGCCTCTATTCGTGAACTGTGCCCATCTACTCCATAGTAGATTAAAACCTAATAACTAATATATACATATATCTAGCTATATGCCTAATGACCATATTGATCCTAGATACCACCCATGGTATCTTCTGTATCCTCCTTGGAAAGGGCTCCATCGTCTGGCTCCGCGAGCATTCCATAGCTACATCTGTAAAGGACCGCTTTGTAAGGCCTATAATACAGATGCTCGGCTATTTATTATAAAAACGTAAATTGTGTCCGCATTAGTCTATGCTAGAGCTCGGACATCCACAATGTATCACCCAATGCGTACATTGAGGACAATGTAATCATTTTGTCTACTATCTGAATCCCGCGAGCAAGGTCTACCTTGTACGGAATTTAGTTTGGGATTTTTTATATCTGTAAAGGATTGCTTCATTAAGCCTACAATACGGATATTCTAGTTGGTCTATCTCTTTTTCATCGTGGCTATGGCCCCATGCAGCCACCCCTCAACTAAATGAAGGGCTTCAAAAGAGTTAAGTGGTCGTGCTCTACTGCAAACAATCTAACATCCAAATGGCGGTGCCCCTCATCCAATGTCTCGATAGTGAAAGAATCGTTGGCCTGATGGTTTAACTCTAGTAATTCTCGAAATCGCTTTTGGTCTAAATGTTGGCCGATATCCACATGCGACTATCATTAAACTTACTTACAAGTACTGGACATACGAATGCCCTACTCCGAACACCAGGACATTCTGACTACCTACAAAGGTCTGCTTCGTTAGGCCTACAAAGCAAATGCAGTCAAGGCATACTCTCTTGATGGGACGCCTTCAGACCTGTCTCCAGGGATGCAGCTTCATTAGGCATACCCAATGGGTCATCCTGGAGTATCCTCACATCCTATTGAAGTCTCATACTTCCTTCTAACCCAAAATAGTTGGATGTGCTTCTCCTTTGCTGAAATCTATGATGAACTGCTTCGTTAGGCTCTTTATCCTTTAGGCTACTCTAAACACATCTCTCTCTTTTATTAAACCCTAAGTCTAATCTTTAATTTGTGTTTAGTTTACTTTTATTGTCCTATTGGCTACTTATTTACCCTAGTTAGCATATTCTTGCCCTCATCTATTGTGAGAGTTCCATTTATGTAATAGGGAATATTGTTGGTATGAGCCACATACATTATCTTGCTTATTTAACTTAATATAAATCTTAAGTTCATTAAAATAAGCCTCTTTCATCATTCCTACTTTATTTGCTTATTTAATATAAATTATTTAAATAAGATCCTACAATTATTATTGCTCATTAATTTATTCAAGGTCTCAAAATAAGCTTTTCCATTCTTATTACTTAATTATAAACTATGTTATAATTCTACCTATAATTGTCATTTCTCTTCTTTCATAGTCCATACATAATTCCAACATTTCTTTTATGTTCTAATCTGCGTTATTTTACTATGATATAGAGTATTCTTTTATTCTCTTATATTATATAATTCATTATCATAGTAACTATCTTCTTAAATTGTCTGTGCATGAATGTAGACCTAGGTTCATTATCGTTTACAACTTTAAATTCTTATCGAATAGCTTACTTGATTCATGTCATACTTTGCTTTATTATCTTCTATTCAAGGAAGTAATTCTATTTTATTCGGTTGGTTATGAAAACTATATTTAAAAATCCATTTCCATATTTCAATATTAAATAATACTATAAACAATAATCCATAACTATTAGATATTTCTTTTACTATTTTGGAATAATGTAAAATACAATGATTCCTCTATTTTACACTAATTCTCTTTTTCTTTCTTTTATTTCGGTAATTACGTTCATTGTTGTCATTTAAATATTAAATTATAGAAATGTATCCTATTTTCTAAAACAACCATTTAACCTTTTAGTTACTCTCAAATCCAGTTATTAGATTGATAATTTTTTATCATTTTAACGTAATTTATTACAGTAATTCCATTCCTCAAACTTTTATCACTATACATCTTATTTCCTTTATTTTAGTATTCTTATTTATTTAGTTCATATTAACGCTTAATCTATTCTATTTCATACGCAAAGAAAGAGGAGAAAATAAAAGAAGAATGACGCTTGCATAGAAATTCAAAACATAGAAACAGATGTAAATGAATACTAATACTGTAAATAAACTATAAATTCCTTATAGTTCAGCATAACTTAATTAGTAGGATTAATTATTGAATAAAAATATTTAAACGGGAATACAACGATATTAAAATATATATATATATATATATATATATATATATATATATATATATATATATATAAATAAATCCACTCACATTCCTAGCTTTCCAAATCTCCCTGTTTTTATTTCAGGTCTGTTCCTAACATATATATTCACCACCCTTGTAATCCCTATTTGGAATTACAAACGATATATTTATGGATCTATAACATTTGAAAGGGAAAAGGAAGATTTTTGGATTAGAAATAGCAAATAAAACTCAGATCTAGGGTTTTACCTTTGACATAGCTTTCTGATTTGAACCAGTTTCAAATTCCCTAATCTATTCTCTTTAGATCTAAATTCCTGTGAATTAGATCTAAAATTTTGTTTTAAGAAAGTGTAGAAGAGATAGAAAAATGGCAGAGCTTCTGTAGGTAAGAGAAAAATGATGAGAATAAAAATGAGGCTCTGCACCTATATTTATTGTGGTTCAAATCAGTGCTAACCATTAGATATAAAATCCTAAAATCTAAAGCGTACATTCAGTCAATGGAAATTAAATTAATATGTTTTCTTCTACCTACAAAGGTCTGCTTTGTTAGGCCTACAATGCAAAAGCAGTTAAGGCATACTCTCTTGTTGGAACACATACAGACCTGCCTTTGGGGATGCAACATCGTTAAGCATACCCAGACGGTCATCCTAGAGTATCCTCTCATCCCGTTGAAGTATCATACTTCCTTTTAGCCCAAAATAACTAAGTTGGATGTGTTTCTCCTTTATTGAAATCTGTGATGAACTACTTCGTTAGGCTCTTTATCCTTTGGGCTACTCCAAACGCATCTCACTCTTTTATTAGACCCTAAGTCTAATTTTTAATTTGTGTTTAGTTTACTTTTCTTATTTTGTTGGCTACTTATTTATCCTAGTTAGCATATTCTTTCCCTTGTCTCTATCTGTTGTGAGAATTCCATTTATTTAATATGGAATGTTGTTGGTGTGAGCCACATTCATTATCTTGCTTATTTAACTTAATATAAATCTTAAGTTCATTAAAATAAGCCTCTTTCATCATTCCTACTTTATTTGCTTATTCAATATAAATTATTTACATAAGCTTCTACCATTATTATTGCTCATTAATTTATTCAAGGTCTCAAAATAAGCTTTTCCATTCTTATTACTTAATTATGACCTATGTTATAATTCTACCTGTAATTGTCATTTTCTCTTCTTTTATAGTCCATACATAATTCCAGCATTTCTTTTATGTTCTAATATGCCTTATTTTATTATGATATAAAATATTATTTTATTCTCTCATATTATATAATTCACTTATCATAATAACTATCTTCTTAAATAGTCTACGCAGTGAACACAGACCTAGGTTCATTATCGTCCACAGCTACAAGTTCTTATCTAATAATTTACTTGATTCATGTCATAGTTTGCTTTATTATCTGCTATTCTAGGAACTAATTCTATTTGATTTGGTTGGTTATGAAAACTATATTTAAAAATCCAGCTCTATATTTTGATATTAAATAATACTATAAACAATAATCTGTAATTGCTAGATATTTCTTTTACTATTTTGGAATAGTATAAAGTACAGTGATTTCTCTATTTTATACTAATTCTCTTTTTCTTTCTTTTATTCTAGCAATTACTTTCATTGTTGTCATTTAAGTATTAAATTATAGAAATGTATCCTATTTTCTAAACCAACCAATTACCTTTTAGTTCCTCTCAAATTCAGTTATTAGATTAATTAACTTTTCTCATTTTAACGTAATTTATTACAGTAATTCCATTCCTCAAACTTTTATTACTATACATCTTATTTCCTTCATTTTAGTATTCTTAATAATTTAATCAATATTAACGTTTAATCTATTTTAATCCCTATGCGAAGAAAGATGAGAAATAGAAGAAAAATGACGCTTGCATAGAAATCCAAACGTAGAAACGGATGTAAATAAATACTAATACTGTAAATAAATTATAAATTCCTTATAGTTCAGCATAATTTAGTAGGATTAATTATTGAGTAAAAATATGTAGATGGGAATTTAACGATAATATATCTTAAACTCAAAAGATATATAAATAAATCCACTCACGTTGCTAGCTTTCCAAATCTCCCTGTTTTTATTTCAAATCTGTTCCTAACATCTATATGCACCTCCCTTGTAATCCCTATTTGGAATTACAAACAATATAAAGAGAAAAGGAAGAGATTTGGATTAAAAATAGTAAATAAAACTCAGATCTAGGTTTTACCTTTGACATAGCCCTCTGATTTGAACCAATTCCTAATTCCCTAATTAATTATATTCTCTTTCTATTTAGATCTAAATTCGTGTGAATTAGATCTAAAATTTTGTTATTAAGAAAGTGTAGAAGAGATAGAAAAATGGCAGAGCTTCTATAGGCAAGAGAAAAATAATGAGAATAAAACTGAGGTCCTGCACCAATATTTATAGTTGTTCAAATCAGTGCTAACCATTAGATATAAAACCTTAAATTTAAAGTGTACACTCAGTCATGGACATTAAATTAATATGTTTTCTACTGCATTAGTTTTTACTTCAAATTGATTCTCCAACGATCTTTTCATTAATCACTTTCCCCTTCTCTCTCGCAATCTACGGAAACATATATTTTTAAATGTGACGTTGCATTTAAATAAGTTTCTTCTATTAATCACCCAATTAATAGATTTCGTATATACCTAGAATTAATCGACTATCCAATTAATCCCTGCCTACACTATGATTTCTTACCAAATTAATATGCCAATCAACATCTTATTAATTCGTCACATATATGCATATTAATTTATTGTATTCCCATAATTATTGCATGCATATATTTTACAATTGAATTTTGAATCACAATCTTAATTATATATGTTACCATAAGTCTCCATGTTTGTTAATTGACAATTGATTACTTGCATAAATTACTCTTCCTCCATTTTATTCTCTTACACTAACATATATGTTTCTAATCATATTAATTAGCTGCTACAATATATGTTCCCTTTCGTGTCAGTTCATGTCCACTAATCACCTCTACTAATTAACCGAATATTAATTTCCCTTTTAAACAAACATCGTCACTTAATCTTCACTATTATTTAATTTTATATAATTTTTTCTCTAATTTATTTGTTACACATATATATATACACACACATATATGTATGTATGTATGTATGTATATGTATATGTATATGTATTCCGAATAATATTAATTAGTTGCCTCATTTACAAATGTTTCTTTGTTTTAAAATTTCAAATGTATATAACTTAATTAAATTATTTGCATATATAATGTTAATTTAATGCAGGGTGTTACAAACTCTCAATGGATAAGGATCGATACCGATCCCTCCATTAGTCTAGTTTGGGCTAGCGACCCCTATGGTGGCTCTTTTGTGGTCTATAATGATGGTGTTTCAAATGTCAAGGCGGTTGGATGCACGGAGCTCTATTTCTTGTAGTACTTCGGTTCTAATCTCAAATCTGTCTAGGTTATACCAATCCCTCCTTGTTCCCTTACGTGTGCCAATCCATATCTTACAGTCACATTCCACGCCAACCCGTAGCCTACTAGCAAACCATGCCGATCCCTTACCCTGACCATCAATATGCTGATCCTCTATCTTAACAACTCATACTGACCCCTCTTTACCCCACTTAAACTAACTACCTCATCACATAACCATGCCGACCCATGTCTCTTGAACATAATATGCCGACCCATATCCTCCTAACACATTATGCTGAACCATCACCATATTAAGTATATACTGATCCATCCACATATCATCCAATCTGACTAGTGTTCATGCTGCCACCTATCTCTAGAGTATAATATGCCAACTGACATCTCACCAGGTCGTCGTGTCGATCCATTCCGATAAGTGTGTTTCACTGATCCCTCTAGCATCATATGCCATACCGATCCCTCTACGTTCTCACCCAAACCAACTGTCTTCCCAAATAACTATGCCAACCCATATCTCTTCCTCTTGTTATGTCGAACCATATACTCCACACATATTATGCCGACCCATTACCATATTATAGATATACTGATCCATTCATATTTCATCCAATTTGACCAACATTCATGTCGATCCCTATTCCAACCAGACTAAACCCTATCATACGACATCCTGCATCATCTACATATTAATTCTATTCATTCTGAGCTTGATACAAATTCTTGAACATTATATTTTGGTCATGTGGCATTGTCTCATGATTATCTTTCCCATCAGCAGTCGAATTTGGCCCTCGTAATCAACCCTATGTAGCCGAGTCAAGGCACCGGGTAACAATTGCCCCTTAAAGTACGCCTTGTGAATAACATGACGTGCTTTTAATTGGAAAAAAAATCTAGGTTTTTGGGACTAAGTCAATCTGACTTCCTGGTTGATGAACGTTCCATTATTATCCTTCAATGATATACGCCTGACGCTATACTCCATTAGTACTCACGGATTTGGTTATATAAGATCTTCAGGCTTTCTTTTGATTTGACTTCAAGCTTGATCATTTCAAGCTCAACCCCTATTTTAGTTATCTTCAAAAGGTTGAATTCAAAAATCTCTTCCGTACACGTTCATATACATGTTTCTGTTGTTGACTTACGGATGCGTTCGGACATTTGTTAATCTTCACCAAGTTGTTTTATTCCATATGCTTCCATTTACAGTCTAACCTTCATGATATCGATTGCCATTCGATTTTCAAACATATGTCGTTTCCTTCTACCCTCCTTTTTATTTCATTTATGCATATATCCCCTTCCCTTATTTTTTTCGTATTTTTTTAAATGGTCGGCATTCGGTGTGCTGATCCTTTAGTGAGCTTGTGTGGATAGGGGTCAGCAAACCTTGAGGCCGGTCCCTTTTCAATCTCGTGACATGGTTACTTAGTATGATTGGTTCTCCATCCCTTCTTCATCGTCCATATAAATACTCGCACTCCTTCCCTTCCTATCTTCACTTTACCTTCCCAGCACTTAAACCTTTTCTTTTGCTCTTTGCCCAACCGAATGCTTCGAAGCATGACAATCTTCTCTTTTAAACTCAAATTCGAGTGCAAGACCGCATTTTCGATCTCCACCACCATCAATTCATCCTTAATCCAAGTTTTTGACCTCGTAATCTATACCAAATAGGTATGACTACCTTCGATAATTGCATCAGTTGAGTCATGGATTCATTGTTCACTTTCGTTTTCACCCTAGGCGAGTGAATCAATGGCCTTGGTTAGGTTAGCCGAGATCAAGGATGGAGAAGAAGGTGCTGGAGGAGGAAGAGAAAGGAATAAGGATGAGAAAGAAAGAGGGATGAGGAAAAAGGGAGGTAAAAGGAGGTTTCATTGCCTTGCTATTTGATGATGAAATGGGAATTGTCGGTATTAGGGATCGGTATAGATAAGGATCTTGTGAGGGGTCGGTGTAGAGGCTTATCCATAAGGACTGGCTTAGGAAATAAAAAGTAGAGTTCATTCTGAAAGTTTAAGTATAAGGATCAACATATGAGCTAGGGTATAGGGATTGGTATCCAAGGCAGGGATCGGTGTTGACTATAAAGACTAGCTTAACTAAAGTTGTTCAAACACATAACTACACATTAAATTGCCCGAACATAAAATGACTAAGAACAATGTGACTTGCATACTTGGACCAAAAGACTTAAGTTTGAACCAGCAAATTTCCAGTCTACTAGACATGAGCTAAATATAAAATTGGCCAAATACTTGAACGATGGACTTTATAACTCAGAATATCAACATCCGATCTTAAAGCTACGGTTGTCGATCAACTTTCACGTTGATTGAGACAGTCAGTGATGACGGTCTCTCTGGATAAAGTCCCCAAGTGTCGATGTTTTAATTTTGCTTGTCCGGTTTCAAGCTTTCAACATTTGTTTCACATTGCATTACACTAGTTCACACACAGCATGGGGGAAATGTGTTATTATTTCTAACATTGATTGTCTACTGAGTGTAGCTGACATAGATCTCAAGTTACATGGAGCGCTCAACCATAATGTCTTCTGAATCGACCGTGAGGTTAAGCTCTACCACTCTATTAGACAAACCTGCTCCGAGTCATCAAGCAGAACACCTAGGGGCATCTGACCCACAAGCAAAACTCTTTTATTACATTCCAGTTTTTCCTACAGAAGTTATTGACCCAGCTCCCGATCTTGTTAAGAGTGCCATCGTCATGAACAATCTGGCTGATTCACAAGCGTCTAGAGTCGGCGAAGCCGCTCTTCGTCGATTATGTTCCATCTATGGAATTCCTTTTGAAGACGTTCTAGTTCCATTGAGGCAGGACAGATCTCACTTGCCCCCAGCTGAATATACTTCTTGTAACAAGTTCATGTGCTGAGCCAGATTTGTGCTCCTCTTCACTTTTTTCGTTTGGGAAATATAGAGGGACTTAGGGATCGCTCCTACTCAACTGCACCCTAACAGTTATACTTTTATCCATGGAACTTTTCTTTACTTCATGAGTGTCTTATTCTATCAGCCAACTCCTAAAGACATCCGATACATCTACAATTTCAAAAGACGGGCAGATAGTCCTTCATTCGTCTTTCTTGAACCCTTGCCCAAATTCTAGTCTTAATAGGAGCATGGAATAAGCTCTCTCTATTTAAACATGAGTTGGTCTATGTATGGTGTCCTCCCGACATCGTAAAAAGATGGTTGTAAGGACATAAGTGTTATTCCTGCCTTCGTTTTAGTTCAAAGATCCAAGTCGCAAATCCTTCCTTAATCATACTAATATTCTAGTCTTTTTAGATGTCCGTCCCCGAAACAAAGGCATCGAATACAAGGCTATCACGGCCATTCGTGCTACTCCAGTTGATGATTGGGACATTAAACTCCATATCACCGACGAGCTGCTCACATTATTTGGGCTGTTGGAAGATGGCTGCAAAATCGGACTTCCCAATAGTAAAGTGGTACCGTCAGAAGAAGGGTGGATGGAAGCGATCCCATGGTCCCCCTATGGAGGGAACCCGGGAAGACATTGAAGAAGGTGAGATAAGAGAATTTCAAGATGTGTGGCTAAAAGGCAAAGGTGTATGCCCTAAAAAAGCATCGATGGTCAAAACGCCACAAGCCAGCCAAATGCAAACTCCCCCGAAGAGGAGGAAAGAGTTGGTGTACAAATTATGAAAGAGAAAGGTGAGGAAAAATCTAGAATTTTTCACAACCCCAATCAAGAAGGAGTCATCTTCCCAACAGCTGGAAAGTTCACTAAAGGGACACTCCGTCATTCCAATTCTGGATGATATATTAAATTATGACTTTGCCAACATTGACATCGATTGGCTCAACTCGCTCATACGGAGCGACGAAGGCATGCAGCCTTCCAACAAAGAGGAGGCAACTCCAATGAGAAAAGTCAATGTTAGTGGTTATCGAGGGGAAACTCTAGGACACATATAGACACTCGCACTCCACCATTCACCTATGATTAATCCATCATGTTTCATCTTCTAACATGCTTTCATTTGGTTCCTTTACAGGTGCAATGTCATATTCTCACGCTTTTGACCATCTCCGAGGCCCCTCCACTTATTATCATTTGGGACAAGATTCTGATTCTGTATGGCGAAGAGATAAAGACTATGTGCGAGATAAAGACTATTATTCTCGAGAGTCTTCTTCCTCATCCAAACGGAAGTCTCAACCACATGTTCCTTGCCATAACAATCACTCACACCTCCCTGCTCATAGCGGAAATAAATCTTCCCACCGGGGTTCCCAAGCTGCTACGCCTTATGACCAACATTTCAGATCATGCAGTTCAAGGCAATCTCGGGAGCATCGTTTTGGTAAGAATCTGCTTGCTACTTCTGATCTGTTTCTGCCAATTCCTGCTCATGATCCTACCATAGCGGTAAAGTTGGTTGAACATAAAGCTACTTTTCCAAAAATCTGCTTCGATAGACTGAAGTACCTCCCCTCTACACATGTCATTCCTGGAAGTGCCAAAGAGAGCTCATTAGCAAGTATGAATGACGTGTATGTCCAGCATGAAGCGTTCATTCACTTAGCTGAGAAAGTCTCCAAAGTTTCCACTGAGCGCTAGCATGAAATTGGTCGCCTCGAGTTCGATGCCATTCACAACAAAGATATCATCAAACATCAAGGTGCTGACTACTTGAATATAAAGCCCAACTTACTGCAGCGGAGAAGAATGCAAAAGAAACGACAGAGGTCGTAAGTCGTTTGGAGGCTTCGCACAAAAAGGAACTGGATGCAGCAATCCATTGCAGTGGCACTCTAGCCTTAGAGAAAGAATCCTTACAAAAAGAGAAAGATGTCAAAGCCCACCGCGTTGAGGAGCTAGAAAAATTATTGTTCAAAGAGAGGGAGGAAAAAATAAAGGCATGGGAAGAATTGCAGAGATACTACGAGGAGATCGAGGAGGCAAGAAACTTAAAAGCAAAACTAGACGAACAACTCACTCGGATCGAGGTCTTGAAAGAAATTTCCTACAAAGAGGGCAGAAAATAAGTGTTGGAAGAAGCCAACTTTTGGGTGGAAGCTGGCGATGAGTCCAGTAGAGAGGAAATCAAGAAGTTGTTTGATCCGCTCATTGTCGAATATAACGCAAAAGTTCTTCTTCATCGGTACTTGACTTTTCTAGGCGTAGGCTATCTCGAATTGCTTGATGAAGCCTAGGGTTATCATTAAAATCAAAAGTATGAGCTAGGGTGGAAGACTTAATGAGGAGACACTCGTATAAGAGGTGCTTCAAGGAAACGAGCCGTTTGATGTGGTCGCCGCAAAACTTCAGTTTCATATAGCTCCTGCACTAGCTAAAGAAGGAGAGGACATCGCAAGATCTTCCGAAGCTAAACTTAAGAGTCCTCCACCTACTCAAATGACCGGAGCATCATCTTCTCAACCCATGGAGCAGTACGTCGGCTATGATCCAAATAGGCCTAGCCTTGGCCCACACATGCTATCTCCCATTATCGAAGGGAGACCTCGATGACCACCGAGAGCCATCCAGATGCTCGTATCGTATTGAGTTCTTCTGAATTAAAAAAGTTGTAGAATTTTTGCTATATGACACCTATTGACTAGTGTTTGTGTTTTGACAAATCTCTGCAGGTTATCCCAATCTAAAGAAAACTCCTAGGAGCAATGTCGGCATGGAGCAACAGGAAAACATGACCAAGGCCTCGGATGCCACAAACATTTCGGGGCTCGATGCCCAAGTTATTGGGCACTTGACCAGGAAAAACCCGAAGACCCATCTCTCGCTGAGGATCCTAATGACGCTATGATCATGGGCGTTTCGAGGCATACCGCTAAAATTAGCACAAAAGAACAGATTGAAGAGGAGGAAAAATCGAAGTATGAAGTCAGGGGTGAGCGCGGGCAGGTGTTGATTGAAGATTCTAGTATTATGCCTTACAGTTCATCCCACCCGACGGGACAACTCCTATAGAGATTCCTCCTTCTTCCTCAAGCGTCTCCACTAAGGGTGTCAAAGGGTCTTGGAAATGTTGCTCAACCGACTCTACTCCAGAAAAGCTTAAGAAAGAGAAGAAGTTGAGGAAATAGTTAACACTCCACGTCATTGTTTGAGTAACTTAGATGCTTATTTCCCTTTTTAGTATAAATGCATGGGTACGAGTGCCGAATTTTTTGGAATAATATGTAACGGACTTTCAAGATCGTGAACAAATGCTTTTTTTCTCTTGATTCCTCACCATACGGATAATTACTTCAAAATTTGAGTAAATACTTCCCTTCCTATGTACTTGTTATGATTTTTCAAGTTTCATTCATTATCCACTATCTCTATCTTAAGGCTTTCCTGTAGTCGTTATCTTAAGTTGCAAATAGCGCTAGGCCAGAATTGTAATGAACTATTATGTCTCGCCGCTAACTATTCGAGTTTTATTCGTCGATTCGAGATTGGAATTAGTGGATAAAGAATAGTCAAAACCTATATGTCTTCCCATTGGGTTTTCGAGTTAGTCAGTAGTCCGAGGGCTTAGAATTTTTACAGGTTATTACCTATATTCCAATTGCCTATATTCTAATCCGCACTCCGGAGATTTAGAGTTTTCAACGTGGGTAGTCATTCCTCTATCGAATGACTTATGCTCCATTCTGCAGTCAAGGACTTAAAGTTTTCTAGTTCGCAATCGGGGACCAGAAGAATTTTAGTCTACAGTCAAATACTTAAGATTTTTCAGTCCGCAGTCAGGGACTTAGAATTTATTTTAGTCGACAGTAGGACTTAAGATTTTCTAGTCCGTAGTCAGGGACGTAGGAATTTCGTCAGGGGCAGTCATGTTTTCGCCCAAATGGTTTATACTCTAGTCCACAGTTAGGGACTTAGAGTTTCTAGTCTGCGGTCAGAGACTTAAGATTTTCTAATCCACGGTCAGGGAACTAGAACTTTTTAGTCCGCAGTCAGGGACTAAAGATTTTCTCGACCGCGGTCGGGGACTTAAAACTTTCTTCATGGATAGTCGTGTTTCTGCCCGAATGGTTTATACTCTAGTCCGCAGTCAGGGACATAAAGTTTTTTAGTCCGCGGTTAGGGACTTAAAATTTTCTAGTCCGTAGTCAGGGACTTAGACATTTCGTCGTAGGCAGTCGTGTTTTCACCGAAATTGTTTATACTCTGGTTCAAAGTCAGGGACTTTGAGTTTTTTAGTTCGCAGTCAGGGACTTATGATTTTCTAATCCGCGGTCACAGTCTTAGAAATTTCATCGTGGGCCTACCGTCGGCAACCTTTGTTCCTTAGTGTGAGCTTCGCTTTATGATTCGTCTACGGGAACCGCCGGTCGAGTTAACTTACAAATCCTACCTCGTTTGATCTCATGGGGGATCGCTATGATTGATCGACTTCAAACTCTACGAATCTGTTCACACATCGTAGACGTCGATATCAATTAGTTCCAATACATATTTAGCATAATATGTAATAACAGTAGCTTATACAAAGGAAGCTTCAAGATGTTACTCATCATAAGAGGAGGAACAAAATAATTTGTCTTATTACATACTAAAAAGGTCAAAAACCAAAGCATATGTTGAAAACAACTAGTACTGAAATATAAAAGAAATGGTCTAGGTGAAATAGCATCGTAAGTGCTAGTTATTCTATGCTCTTGGAAGTGTCGCGCCATCAACAGTCGCTAGCTTGAAAGTCACTTCTCCAAGCCTCTGTTCAACGATGTATGGTCCTTCCCACATCGGGCTCATGTGCGATGAGACCGGGAAAACCCATTTTAGGAGAAGGTGGGCAACCTCGAAGCTCTTTGATCAAACTTTTGAGTCATAGTACCGGGCGACTTGATGTCGGTGTGCAGCTGCTCTCAAAACGGCCTCCTCGCGTTTCTTATCAATGAAATCCAAAGATTCCAAGAGAAGATCTTGATTCGTTCTGGGGTCGTAGTAAGTCAATCAGCAAGAGGGGACTTCGAGTTCCACTAAGCAAGAGCAAATGGAGTGCGGCTGGTAGCGGACTTTTGAGTGGTTCTATAGGCCCAATGTGTCGCAAGAAGCTCATCCACCCACTTGCCTCTAGCCTTCTCCAAACACTTTTTAAAAATAGATTTAATAATCTTGTTTATAGCTTCGACTTGTACATTCGCTTAAGGATGAGAGACTGTCGCAAACTCCTTTTCAATATGATATCTCCAACAAAACTCCTTTAATTATACACTGTCGAATTGAGTCTCGTTGTCAGTCATGATAGTCCGTAGAAGATCGAAATGACACATGATGTTCCAAACAACGAAGTTGATAAATCTCTTGGTTGTGATTGTGGCTAATGGCTCCGCTTCAGCCCACTTGGTGAAATAGTCAACTACGGCAATCACATATTTCGCACCACGTTTGAAAATTGGCAAAGAGCCGATGATATTGATTCCCCACATAATGAAGGGCCATGGACTAACTATTTTTGTGATCTCTATTAGTGGAGCCTTTGGGACTTTCACATATATCTGCATTTTTTGCATCGTCACACATAATCAACTGCATCCTGATTCATAATCAGCCAGTAGTATCCGTAGTGGAGTATCTTTTTTGCTAACATTTGCCCCTCAGTGTGATTACCACATTCTCCCTCATGGACTTCTTTCAAGGTATGCTTTTATCTCTTCATGAGCGATACACTGGAGTAAGGGAACAGAGAAAACCTTAATATACATAGTTCCTTCTTGCATAATATACTACGAAGGACTTGCCGCTTTTCGTTCCTCTTCTCAAGGAAGATTCCATGCAACAGGTATTCTTTAAATGGAGTCATCATGATTCCCTTTCGAGCTCCATATCCAGTGCTTGATCATCTTCCATCACATTTATACTTGGGGTATTTAGTATCTCGACTGGAACCAAGCCTATCTGTTGTGCATCACCAGTGCTCGCGAGCTTCACCAATGATTCGGCTTCCTAGTTCCGCTCACATGGGATATGTGAATTGTCATAGTATTCGATATTCGTCAACAGCTCCTAAACTTGGTTGAGATACAGGGTAAGTCACTGTCCTTTATCCTGATAATCTCCCCTTACTTGATATCCCACTAGTTGTGAGTCATAGAAGATTTCAAGAGACTTTACTCCAAGTTCCCTCGCGAGTTCTTGACTGGCGATTACCGTTTATACCGGCTTCATTATGTATAGCAGGAAAATCAAGCTTCAGAGCGTGGCAAATTGATCGGTTCTCAGGGGTTACAAGTACTATCCTAGATCTGGAACAATGATTATTGGATGCTCTATCAGTAAACATCTTCCATCGTGTAGTTGGGATTACTCTGTTCTCTGGTGGCCCGTCCTACATGGTAAAGTCCGATATAAAGTCGGCTAATGCTTGTACTTGAATAGCTCTTCGAGACAGATATGTAATGTCGAACTGGCTAAGTCGATGTTCCATTTAAGTAATCTTCCCGATGTCTCGGGTCATTGTAGGACTTGCCGAAATGGTTGGTGGGTATATATGTTGATCGGATGGGCCTAGAAATATGGGCAAAGCTTGCGCGGTGCGATCATCAAGTAGTATGCCAGTTTCTCTATCTTCGGGTAGTTTCTTTCGACCCCATTAACCATTTGTTGAAGTAATGTAGTGGTCTCTGAATCTGGTTCTCCTCACGAATCAAGGGGCATTATGGCATGTGTTGATATAGCTAAGTAAATATACTAGTCCTCATGGTCTACCAGTTTTGACAAAATAGAAGGTCTCTCCAAATGATCCATCAAAGCTTAGAATGTGCATTCATAATCATGCGTCCATTCAAAATTCCTCTTTCCTTTCTTTATCAAGTCAAAGAAAGGAATACATTTATCGGTTGCCCAAGAGATGAATTGACTCAAAGCAGAAACATTCTTGTTCAAACTCTGCACTTGTTTAATAGTTCCAGGTGCTTTTATATCCCGAATGGCTTTAATCTACTATGGATTTACTTCAATTCCTCATGCATTGACAATAAAGCCCATGAACTTCCCTGACGCAACACCGAATGAAGCCAAAGGGTTGATTTTCATGTTATAAAGCCAAAGGATATCGAACATCTCCGCCAAGTCTTGATTGTGGTCGTTTGATCACCATGACTTCACGAGCATATCATCCACATAGACTTCCATCGTCCTCCCGATTTGATCCATGAACATTCGGTTAAATTGACGTCGATAATTTGCTCCAGTGTTCTTCAACCCGAACGGCTTCACTACATAGCAATATAACCCAACATCCGTCACAAAACTGCTATGTTCTTGGTTTGAGACGTGCATTGAGATTTGATTATACCCCGCATATGCATCCATAAATGACAATAATTTTTTCCCCGCAGTCGAATCAACTAGCTGATCAATTCTAGGCAGGGGAAAACTATCATTAGGGCACGCTTTGTTCAAGTCCGAATAGTTAATACATCTTCTCCATTTCCCATTCGCCTTCTTCACCAGTACGGGATTATATATTAACTCAGGATAGTGGGCATCACGAATAAACCCATTGACTTTATGTTTATCCATCTCCTCTTTAAGAGCAACAAATCTCTCTAGATCCATGCCACGTCTTTTCTGTTTCACTGGAATATACTTTGGATCAACATTTAATGCATCGCTCGCAATGGTAGGCGAGATCCCATACATGCCAAAATGGGTCCAAGTGAATACATCTAGATTTGCTCAGAGGAAATTAGCAAGTTCCCTCCTCATCGAAGGTTGAGTAGAGATCCAATCTTCAACATCCACGACGGGTCGTCGTAGCTGACTATGATATCAATTGTCAGCTCAACCGGTGCTACCTTAGTCCCTTTAGGTTCCTTCTCATTATCCCTTAGATCTATATCTCTATAGAATCGACCGTGGTTCCCAAGCCAAGGTTTTGGCGCCATTTGTCAATCTTCAGTAACTTAGACGTGGATAGACATGTCCATACCCTTTCCCTTCTCTTTTCACTGAGCTTCTCTTAACTCAGCTACATAACAGGCATGTTTTAGTTTCTTGATCACTATGCACAACACCTACTCTATTATCAGTCAGAAATTTCAGCATCAAACACCACGAGACCAAATCTGCCCAAAATTCAGCCAGGGCTAGATGGCCTAGAAAAACGTTGTACGGTGAATCCACATCCAAAACTATAAGCGGCAGGATCCGCAACCTCCTACATTCACCTTCTCCTAACTCAACTAGTAATTTAACATAACCTAATGCTTTAGTAGCCACACTGTTGAAACCTTGTATGCGAGCTTTAGATGGTTTCAAATCCTTAGCTTCCATCCTCATTTGATCATACGTCTACTTAAAAATAATATTCATTGAACTTCCATAATTAATCAAAATTCATCTTACTAAAGCGAGGAAAATCATGGCTGAGATGACCATCAGATCAATAGTAGGGGCATGCACCCTATCGATGTCTCTGCTTCTGAATACTATATCATCCATCATTGTACGTTGCTACTTGGTTGGAGTTCCATCCTCCGTATTCGAACAACATCTGAAGTCCACATGTCTGATTGAACTAGCATAGCATTTCGTCTCCTGCCTACTCATGTCTGCAAGATGTGATCCACCAACTATCATGTTTATTACAATCCTTCCACCAGTCCATGCAGGATCCTCAGCCCTATGTAGAGCCTGCCCTCAATTAGGATCAAACATCTCATGTCCGCCATCCTGTGGTTTTTTCACAAATTGCTACAACTTCTTCTCTCGGATCAATTTCTCAGTGGTATCATGGAGATGCCTACACTCATCCGTATTGTGCCCATAACATTCATGAAACTGATATTACTTCCCAGTTTGCTTTTGTGCCTCAGTCGATTCTTTTGGACGCGGCTTGTTATATTTGAAAGTGTTGTAGGTGGGTAGATAAATGTTCTCTAGGGATGCATTCGAAGGTGTATAGTTGTCATACATTGGGAACTTGGACCTCCACCTTCTGGGCTCCCTCTTTCGGTCGCAATTCTCTGCTCCACTTCTTTTCTGTGGATTCGGCTTATTTTGAACATTGACATGAACCTTCCCAAAATTCTCGCCAGACTGGTTTCGATGTTGCTATATACCGCTTCATTGCTTTATCCCGCACCATTACTTTTTCTAGACAATTTGGCCTCTACTGTTCTCATGAATTGGTCTACCTTTGAGTAGAAACGCTCCAGCATGGCTAGACGTTTTCTAGCTAACCAATCACTGAACTCGAATTTGAGGTCAATCCCCCTTGTCACAACTATACATATTGTGTGATCGTTAGGGTCACTTACTTTAGTGGTGGCAACATGGAATCTCTGCAAGTAGTCCTTTAGTGATTCCCTTGAAGCCTGGATTACACTAGACAATGACATCACATTTTGGGAGCGAGTAGTGTGAATCCAGAACTTTTCCATAAATCTTGTTGCCAGCTCATCAAGTCTTGAGATCAATCGTGGGGGTAATCTTATGAACCACATCGTAGCGATCCTAAAAAGAGTTATGGGGAAGCATCTACATTTTGTAGCATCATTCGCTCTTACTGAGTCCATTAACCATTCATACCTCATGATGTGCTACCTAGGATCAGTTTTCCCTTCATAAGTAGGCATCATAGGCATGTTGAACCTTCTAGGACAGTCCGCATGTAAAATACTGTCGGTAAATGGGGTGTGGCTCCCAGAAATTCCCCGGTTGTCATTTTTCAAGCCTTGCTTTTCCCTCATTAGCTATCTGACCATTGTGGATAAATCCAATGTCTGGATAGGTAGCGCCATGTGGTGGTTATGCTCCACCGTGCATGAGTGTTTCGGTCGGTGTCTCCAGGTCGTTTCACGCCTCCTTGACCTATCATCCTTTTGATGTGTATCCTAAGAATTCACTTCATTATCATCTCGAGGAGGCAGTTGATCAGGATCCGACGTACTCCAACATCTAAATCCCTGCGTCCAGCATGAGCATGGTCTCCACCTATACTCGGTGAGTTATCCTTGTGGTTGAGGGATTGGTATCGACCCATATGAAAGGATCGGCACCAAACCATCTCGGCGGACTACATTGGTTTGCCAAGCGTTGCTTCATTGCTCCAGTTCATGCTGCTTCAACTCTGTGATGCCTACGCCTATGATGCTCATCCGATGAAGTTGAACTATCTTACACCGAGTAAGAAGCAAGATCCCTTCTTGTGCTTTGGCGTTGCTGTTGAGCAATTTGTTTCATCAAGTCGGCATTATGTTGGATTTGTTCATTTAGCTGCCTATGGCTTTCCTTCAAATCTCTCATCAAGTCATTAAATTTGGCTCAGGTAATTGAATCGATGGGTTCTGAACTGCAGCAGGTCGGTTGCTTGGGCCCTCTTGTTGGACACTGGCAGTTTCATTGGCATCAACATTGTGGGAGTAGATCTAGGTACCTTACCATCCTGGAGTCCTCTGCTTAGATCTTTGGAAATATGAATAATATCTGCAAGTTTATGACGATGAATCTGGATCTCCTTCAGGGAATTTCTTCAATCCAGTAGCAATAAAGGTTATCCTATAACCTAAGAATTGTAGCTCTCAATGAAAGCACCAAAATGTTTACAACTAAATTGGCCACAAACACCCAAGAAAAGATTTGAGTAGTGGAATAAATAAAGAAATTAAATGAAAACATAGGTGAATTCCAAAATATCAAAGAAAACACAGTAAAACGCAAAACAACAAGATTTATAGTGGTTTGGCGTTGATTTCCTATGTCCACTTTGAATATTCTCTTTATTGCTTCTTGATTGACTTGATTACAATCATAACAGTAAGGAACTACAAAAAATCAGAAAAGAATAGAGGAAGTTAGTTACAATAATGGCAGGGTTAAATTAACAGTGTAAGAGTTCCTAGAATGCCCCCCGTGCCTTTATTTATAGATGAAGGCTTCCTCCAATTTGACTCAAACTTCGGCAATAGGACTTCCCTACCATATGGGCCTAACCTAGGAAGGGCTGGGCCTAGACCCAACTCTCAATGGATAGCGATAGGTACCGATCCCTCCATGAGTCGAGTTTGGGCTAGCGAACACAAAGGGGCTCTTTTATGGTCTATAATGATAGTGTTTCAAATATCAAGACGGTTGGATGCATGGAGCTCTAGCTCTTGTAGTACTTCGATTCTAATCTCAACTTTTTTCTAGGTTATACCGACCCCTCCTGCACCCTTTACGTAAGCCAATCCATATCTCACAGCCAAATTCCACGTCGACCCTTAGCCTATGAGCAAAACATGATGATCCCCTTCCCTGACCATCAACATGTCGATCCCTCTATCTTAACAACTCGTACCGACCACACTTTACTTCCACTCAAACTAACTACCTTGCCATATAAACTTGTCGACCCATGTCTCTTGAACATAATATGTCGACCCATATCCTCTAAATACATTATGTCGAACCGTCACTATATTATGTGTATATCAACTCATCCACATCTCATCCAATTTGACTAGGGTTCATGCCGCCCCCTATCTTTGGAGTATAATGTGCCGACCCACATCTCACTAGGTCATCATGCCGATCCTCTCTGGCAATCGTGTTTCACCAATCCCTGTAGCTTTGTATGCAATGCCGATCCCTCTACGTTCTCACCCAGACCAACTATCTTGCCAAATAACTATGTCAACCCATATCTCTTCCTCCTATTATGCCGAACCATATCCTCCGCACATATTATGTCAACCCATTACCATATTACGCATATACCAATCCATTCATATTTCATAGAATTTGACCAACATTCACGCTGATCCCTATTCCAACCAGACTAAACCCCATCATCTGACATCCTGCATCGTCTATATATTAACTCTATTCATCTTAGGCTTGATACAACTACGTGGACATTATATTTTTATCATGGGTTGTTGTCTCGTGATCATCTTTCCATCAGCACTCAAATCTGGTCCTCGTAATCAGCCCTATATAGCCGAGTCAAGGCACCAGGTAACAATATATATGGTAAAAAAATTTGATAGAGCCGCACAAATGAGAAGTTGATGAAATTTTCCAAAATTTTAAGGCGTTAGAAATTTTTGAGAATTTTGATAACTAAAATTTGATGTTTATGTTGGAAGTAACTATGAATAAATGTAAAAACTCAGAAAAGATGATAACAAAGTTTCAACAAATTGATTTTGGGAAGTTAAAGGCTTAAAAGAATCTAGTAATCTATATCAACTAACTGATTTTGAAAGGTTAATGAGCCAGGGCATTTTCCTTACTTGCTCATTGGATACGAAATTCTTTCAAGGGGGAAGAATGTAACGATCTAGAATTTTAGTCAGTTTATTTTGAAATATTAGTAAATTTAAATATTAGAATATTAGTTTTAAAAGTAAAACAACTTAAATTTCAAATATATGAATTTATTTGAATAGTGAATTTAAATAATTGGAGTATTTAAATAATTGAATCTTAGACTAAATGTAAATAAAAATTATCTTAAGTAAGAATGATAATAGTAGATCTTTTTAATTAGAATTGAATAAACTAGTTTTAGTAATAATCATTTCAATTAACATATGAAAATTGCCTTTCGAGACACTATCTTGGATTTGGATGAAACTAGTGTCGTTCGATCCATAATAGTGAGTTATTGTATGCCGTCGAATTTCATGGTGATCGGACGAATTGTTTTGGTCGTGCGCATTCAAAATGCTTGAAAACTAATTTCAGAAATTAATATAATATAATTGGGTTTGAAAAACTACCTTCTGTACATGATCAAATTAGGTCTCGAGACTAGCACCATTGTGTTTAAAATAGGGGTATTTGCGAAGAAAAGCCAGGTGGCATGTCTCCATAGATGTTTGAGATTTTCAGATTTAAAGCTTAATATATTAAATAAATTAATATATTAAGCCATACCTATACATATGCCTTGCCTTAGCCCATAGCTTGCCCCCACTTAACCCACACTTTTCTTCCCTTTAAAATTGCTCAAACAGAGAAAAACAAGTTCGCCATTTTTTAGATTCTCCTCCTCTCCATCAAACAGCCATTCTCAATCGAACCTAATCCATGTTGTTTAAGGCTAAGGCTCCAACTACAAAGTTCTAGATGATGTTAATCTCAACTCATTCAATGGTTGGATAGTCATCAATCATCGCAAAAAGGCTATAGTTCATAGTTGAACGTCGTTGAGTATTTTGGCAAATTCTGGCAATTTGAGTGATCGATTGACTATGGACTCTAAAGGAAAAGTGTATAGGACATGGAGGGATAGGCTAAGTTGGAGTTTGGTGGTGCGGCATGGCTTATGGCAACGGGTAATTTGAAATGAACGGTGTGGCATTGGGTTCATTTTGCTCGACGTCGACGGCACATGGGAGGGCCGTACCAAGGGAAAACTACGCGGCGTGACGGCGGCGATTTTCAGTGAGTTCACGGCGGTGGCAGGTGACACGAGGCGGTGATGGTTTGCATTTGAATGGGGGACATCGAAGCGAAATGCTCAACCGAGGTATAAACGAGGTGATTAGTTTAAAAAAATTAATTTAAGTTGATCAATATTCAATTATTCTCAAACGTTCATTTATACGTATCTTGTCCATACGAGGTTGAAATTGAACACGACAAGTTGCATTATGATCTATTAGTGAATACTTTGATATAGAGTTGGATTGGATGGATTCGGAGCTAATTTCATGCTAAGTCAAAGAACATTCGCTTTAGATAGAAACCAAATGCTTCGGTGACAACAGGAATTTTGGTGAGTTATACTCGTCTTTTTGGTTAATCAGTAAATTATATGGTTGATAAAAACCGTTGACTGGATATTTGGATGAATTATTGTTTTATCAATTGGTTTTGATTTGTTCTCACCCCTAGAGCGAATGACTTTTTATATACACCCGCCTAGTAGTGAATGACCCATATTATATAATTATATATAGTTTATGATGCAGGAAAATAAGTTGGAGGGATCCAACATAATTCCGCACCACTGTTGATTTTGTGTGTGTGTGTGCATATATATGCTTATATACATGAGTTGTGATGTAGGGGGATAGGTTGGAGGGATCTAATGAAATTCTTTGCCATTGAGAATTGTTTTCATTAATATTCTTGTCATATGAATTATTTAATATCAAACATTTCTATTTGAAACTATTGATTATGACATTGTTATATAGTCAAAAACTTATACCCTGTCGTGATAGAAAATCAATATCAATATCAGTCAGACGTTGGGTAGCTATTGGCCCCAAATTAGTATTTTACTATAAATTACCATTTTAGTTGGAATCGGTTTTTGAGACAGAAAATGATTTAAAAAACTGAATTTGGATTTCGAAAATATTTAGTTTTGAAGGATTTAACTTCTATTGTGCTCCAACCATTTTATCTGTTTTTTAAGCTATTTTTTTGATTATTTATAGTTAATATTGTTTTAAAGGATCATATGTTTATATTTAATATTGTTTAAAGTTATTCATCAATATTTTAATATTTTGAAAAGTTAATTATTAAAAAATTATTATGGTTTGAATCTAATAATAAGGATTTATTAATAATGTTTTGGAAATAAATTATCACTATTTACAATAATGGTAAAGATTAATTATTATTGTTTATTTAATAAAGTTTAAAATTGTTAACTATTAGTTTAAGATGATTTGGAGTTAACAATTATTATTTATTTAGAATATCACTATTAATAATTATTATTATATAATAGTGTTTCGAAGTAAGTCATTATTATTTATTAATAAATGTTTTAGATATTTATAAATAGAGTTTATAAATGGTTTCAAAGATTTATAAATGTTTGCACCAAAATTGGTCACAAACCCCAAGTATCGTGAAAGCACAAGTATATGAACGTAGATCAACAGTATATAATCACAGATCATAGATCTAAGTAATGTAGAGAATGAAAATGAAGAATAACAACTTAAAATAGACAAAATTAGAGACCATATTTATAGTGGTTCGGCTATCTTCGGCCTATGTCCACTTCAAAAGATAATCTTTTATTGACTTTGCTTGCTGGTTACAGCGGATTATAGTAGTAATTTTTGAGTACAACAGTGAAGTTTGAGTACAGTGGGGATTTCGGCAAAATTTGGACGTCGAAGAATCAGAAGTCCTTTTTCTGTTGGCTTTGGGATGCTATTTATAGGTGTAGGCTGCAAATATCTCGCTCGGATTTCGGGAGACCTCTTCTGGCATGTGTATGGCCCAATCGAGTTGAAATTGAGCAGGAACATTCTTTAAGTTGTACATAAGCTCTTGTGAAAATTTGGTAGCATTTGGACTTGTGGATTATGAGATACGATCGATACAAATTATAGTTTGCATGGAGGTTGAAGCATTCATCTCCATCTGTTCGCCCCCATCCCTTCGTATTAATCGCATCAATGACATGGCTCGGAAACCCAGAGGAGATCCACTTTTGATGCCGAGTTGACTGTTTCTCCATTTGAACACGTCCTTATTGTATCCAATTGTCCTCTTCTTATCGGTCAATATACATGCTGCCTTGCTCTTATCGATGAAGACCGTCCTCTTCGTATCGATCCTAAGTGCTGCATTTCGTATCGACCAGGAATGCGATCGGTATGCATTATGACTTCCAATTGCATTTCCCTTATTCAAGCTTGTATTGATCGATAAGAGCAGTATGGATTCGAACTAGTCCACACCGATCGATTCGAACAGTATTGATTCAAAGTATACAGTCGAATCCATTTTCATCGATATGAAATGTACGGATACAAAAAATATTGATATCAAACCAATTTTCACGAATCTTGACCCATCCATATCTCGAGCATACGAACTTCGATTAACTTGAAATTTAAAACGTATCCTCTCCTAGCCTTGATCATCATTCCTAATCAATCCCGCCTTGATTGGAGCTCAGGCAAATTTTGACGACATCGATCATAGCCTTGTTTCCAACCGATCTCCAACCCTGATTTCCATCCTTTCCAGCCAGCTTGTTGATATCCCGGCCTTGACCAAAAGGCAGGATAACAATAAAATAATTTTATAAAGGGATTATAGATTTATAAAAGGAGTTCATAAATAGTTTTACAGATTTATAATAAGTTTGTAAAGGAATTTTAGAAATGTATAAAATGAATTTATAAGTGATTGTAGTTTATAAATGAGATTATAAATGATTGTCAAAGATTTATGAAAGGTTTATAAATGGTTTAATAAAAGAAAATCTTTCTTAGTTTTGAAAATATACTTATACCATTAAGATAAGTGTATGGGTACATTTTCTAAGTTGTGGAAGTGTTATGTTTTGTGAATATACTTATACTATTAAAATAAATATATGGATAATTTTCAAGTATTGAAAAAAATAGGGATTTGTGAGTATATCTTTGTAAAAGTATTTTATACAAGTAATTTACATGGTGATTTTAATTAATGAAAAGATTTATTAAAGAGGCTAGTGGTTACTAGTGTGCTTAACCAATATGGGTTTTCCCTTTTGGAATTAAATTCCTCATTTGAATGTGTGTTTATTGATAGTTAAATAACCGACTATCAAATATGGACCCAAATATAACTTTGGAAATATTTAGGAGAAACACGTGAGTTATATGGCACAGTCATCTCCGACGGTGCTGTATTGTGCACATAAATCTCATTCCGTTCTTCTAGGACAAATGATAAGGAAATATGTACATTAATGGTTAATACATGATCTCTGCTCTTATCTTTGACTGTTTATTTCCTAAAGAATCGGGTTGAGTTTACCGAAAATTATCGAAAGTTGTTTCGAAGAGACCAGGATCGGATATGTTATCAAAAACCACTTCGATCCAACTTAAGCATTTCGAAGTGAAGTCGTCTTAAAGATGATGGAATTGAAGATAGAGCTCTTTGTATTGCATGGGCTACTTGCTACTAAACCTGAGGGTGATTCCCAAAATGCATGTAGTAGAAGTGGTGTTTTCGATTTCATTTAGTCCCAGAATGAACTTGTATGGAGGAATGTTGGCATTGCATTATTGCTTAGAGGGAAGTATCAGCGTTCCAAGTGGGAAGTGCTATGCAAAAGGTAAAATATAGCTTGAAGCCTCATCAATTGGGAATGACTAAAAAAAGGGAGATGTAGTAGGGCTAAGTAGATCACACCCAATTAAGGTATGATCATTTTTATCTAAGTATCGATATTATCTCTAATTTGTATTCTTCGGGGCCCATTAACCAATGGGTGATCATATTCGATACCACTAATCAGGTGTAGGTCGTTTCTGTGTTGGCTAGGGATCCTGGCGAGGTCCACGGTGTTATTTTATATAGAGATCCACCATGACGAGTGGTACCCCAGTAGCCCTGTCATTATATAGAATCCATTCTCCAGTAAGCATCGTACAGACTTATATGCACCCAACTGTGTTGAAATGTGAGATGCAAGCATTTCAGCTATATTCATATTTTACTTTGACCCCTAGACAATATCATAATATCAATTGAATTTCTACAGAAATTGTTTTGATTATCATAAGGTAAAAAACCGACCGTGTTTATGTGCGGCATTGTCTTACGAGATACTTTTATTTCCAAAAGGTTTTTGAAACATTAAAATTTATATGGGTGTGTTTTTCTCATGCCAGTTTTCCAGACTGAATTAGATGTTATTTTATTATTATGCTTAGGTCCGACCGGGCATATTTACAAATTGTTTTGGATGCATTGGAGCTCAGGTGTCGAGCTAGAGGTCCAAGATGTATTTATATATATCTTTTTCTTTCGTTGTGTTGTTTGTTGGTTGTTTTATCAGCAATTGTAAGGATGGGTTGTTATAAATGTTTGAGCTTAAATTGGTTAGTATGCTCTGATTGATGTTTGTATATATATTTATATTACATTTTTCTTTATGTAAAATTTATTATATGTTATAGATTATTCATTCAGTTGTGAGATTCGTATTGTTTATTTTTCTTTTTCTCTTCTTTCTTCTTTTTTCTCGCTTCTTTCACCCTTAACGATTGGGATTTCCGACATACGATTGCTCGATACATAATACGGTAGACAGATAAGAGTCGATTGTTGAGGGTCAATAATCCATGTTCATTACACTTTGGTTACACGATTAACTAGAGTTGATATCATGATCCAGTAGAGATAAGGAATGTGCTATTGCCTTAGACTGGATCGAAAGTGAATATATACGAGAGAGTGTGTACATAAACATACTATGGTTTTCAAAGTTATATAATAATATAATACAGTATAAGTCGCATGCACCTGAGCAAAATGGACATGGTTTTCTTTATGCAAGAATGATCATATTATAGATAAGAATGAGCCAACATACAAGGAATATTTTAAGATCTGCTTCAGGAGTTAAAGAAGGGGCAGGGTCAGGAGCTACTACGCTTGATTTTATAATGGCAAATATAATGAGGAATGCTGCTGGCATGACTATTGGGATAGGTGCTACCATGCAAGTGCTTAGGGCTAATTTCACTATGTTGAGCAAAGATAACTCTACATTAGGAGGAAAGTCATTCTGTGGAACATAATCAGCCATAGAAGTGCAAGATTGGATTAATACTTGTGAGCATATCTTCAAAGATTTGCAAGTGGATGAAGCTATGAATAGAAAGTTGGCTTCGAGACAACTTCAGGGGCTAGCCATGAATTGGTGGATCACCATGATTTTTTCTATGCCAGAAGATCAGTTCAGTTGGGAACAATTTAAGATAAGGTTTGCATAGAAGTTCATTCCGGGAGCCTAGAAGCTAGTGTTGTTCAGGAAGTTTACTGATCTTAAGTAAGGAGAGATGTCAGTTTTTGAGTGTGTAGATGAATTCGATGCTTTTTTGAAATATGGGATGTCATTCATTGACACTCCTTTGAGGCAAAATGAAATGTTTATCATTGGTCTAGATGACTATCTTGGAGAGAAACAGGTAGACCATATTGATGAGCCGTTTGAGAAGCTTGTTGAGAAAGCACTTCGTTATGATAATATGGATCCCAAGGCTAGGATAGCTATGGTTATTTTCCACTGAGAAGGAAGAGCCAAAACCATGGCAAGGTGGTAGAGGTAAGAAGAAGTGGAAAGAGAAAGAAGTCTCAAGGAAAGAATGGCCAAAAGAAGGGTAAGTGTGAACCTTCATGCTATGGGTGTAAGGAGAAAGGACATTTGATCAAGGATTGCAAAGTGAATTATAAGAAGAACGTTATAATTGTGACAAGCCTAGGCATTGGAAGATGTATTGCTCGAAACTAGTGAAAGATAAGCAGAGTGTGAAAGCGTATGCTTTTGATGTAGTCCCGACTTTGTCAAGTTCTCCCTTGGCGAAGGAAAGAGAAAGGGAGCCGTTATTTAAGGTATGTTTTCTATTGATGATTTTATTATTCGATTTTTATTTGATACTGGGCTTCACATTCATTCATATATAGTGATCTAGTTGATAGATTGAGATTGAGGCCTAAGATAGTAGACCGACCCTTAATCGTGACAAACCCTGTTGGAGACACCACTAGCCTATGCACTGTTTGTAGTGGTTTAGTCTTATCAAGACATGGATGCTCTTTTGTTTGTGATTACTTTGTCTTGAATTTTGTGGGTATGATCTTTGGAATAGACTGTCTTAAGAAGTATGTGGTTATAGTGGATTGCGAAAACTATTGGTGTTAATCGGTGATGTGGATGGAGAACTATAGTGATTAGCTGCCTATCGGAGGATGGAGTTTTGGTTAGCTTTCTACATTCGCTAGAGGTTCCATATGAGGGATTGTCATCTATGCTTATCGTCAGAGAGTATTCTGATGTATTTGAGGAAGTGGTTGAAAGTCTACTGGATCTTATACTATCTAACTTGTGTATAATATGCAAGTATATATTAATGCAATAGTAGATAATAAATAGTAAAATATAAAAAGCGTGAAAATCAGGGTTTTAATACTAGTTCGGACCTCCTGTCCTACCTCCAGCCTCGAAGCTCCCCTTCTGTATTTTTTTTAAACAAACTGCCCTCACTTTGCCCAGAGGAATAGGCTTAATACAAAAGTGTCTTTGATAATCTTATGTTCCAATAACACAATTTTTGATTTACAGTACAAATCTTCCTATGATCTCCTTTGAGTATATGAATATGACTGCTTAGAGTTGAAGGAAGTGATTTAACTAAAAGGTTATAATGGATTAAGAGTATGTAAACGATGTATATGCAAGAGAATGCTTAGAAATCAAGAGAGCATAGAATATATCAAAACAAGTTAAGTTAGTTGTTAGTACTTCTCAATCAGGATGCTATTATAGAGTTAGAGAGGTGTAGATGAAGAGTTGTTGCTCTTTGAAGAAATCTTTTTCTTTTAATGATTGCAACTCTTTAAGAAAGATGATTTCCTTTGGTTTCAAAAAGAAGTATCTTTTTAAATATGACAGTTTTTGCCTTGACCGACGTCTACGGTATAATGACAGACGTCGGTGACTATTTTATATTTTAACCTGATACTTGTCAGAGACGTCTATGAGTATACCTTAGACGTATGTGAGGTGAAAATGCAGTTTTATACTTGTTTTTTATGTATATAAAATTGTGTGTGCATATATACTCAAGGAGACCTTAACAATATTTATCTAGTACTCTTCTACAATAAAATAACCTTAGCATGGTCAATGAATCTTCATCTCTCTTTGAGTCTTAATATCTTCGATAATATCTTCAATCATGGCGTCCACTTGTAGTATATACCTGCAATTTTGATAAATTCCATATATGTATATGATTGTATAGTTGTTATCATTGAAACACAAGTTGGAGGTTTTAATAATCTCCCCCTTTTTGACGATGAAAATTATAAAATCACTAATCGATTATTCATTCATATAATCAGATATCAACAATAGAAGTATTATTATGTTTATCTATGTTTTGTCTCCCCGTATGTATATGCTTCTCCTCCTATGTATATTCATAGATTTCTCCCCCTTTGTCATTATCAAAATGGAGGGAAACGAAAAAATGATATATAATGTTATCATCAAATATTGAATAACCAAAGTATATACTCATCAAATAATAATGTTCAACACAAAATTAAAGATAGAAGTTGTAAAAACAAATAAGCATAAGAGTTATAAAATAATAGAAAATAAAGTTTAATTATATTGATTGTGCGAATAAGATAATCTTTCGTAATTTTCATAATATTCCCAATAGGAAGATGGATACTGCTCATATGTGCGTAGTCACCACGTTTGGTCATTTTACTCCTCATCCTCTTGAAAAAAAGACCTTGAAACACCTTGTATCGTTGTTGAAAATGTGGAGTGTCAGACACGTACATCTCATCACTATCTTCTTCCTCTTCCTCAAGTTGTATGTTAATAGGAGTCTTCCCTCGAGCACGTCGGTCGCGTGATGTACCTACGGGAGAGGGTTGCGTGTGATGGACTTGTTATTGTTCCCGAGGTGGAGGTTTTGGGGGAGGTGAGGATGATGATCGTGAGAAAGAGCGGCCAAAGTCCTTGCATGTTACTTTCCTTAAAGTGGAGACCACTTTGTCCACTGTCTTCTCCATCTTTGTCATCCTAATAGAGAAAGAACGTTTTAATCTTGTCATCTTTCTATTTTAGGCTCGCTAATTTTCCATGATTATTCATTGATTTTTGGTGGCCAAATCGAAAAGAGATTCGTCCGGTGTTGGTTCAAGACGAGCTTCTTGTACTTCACAGTCGGAAAAATATCCTGCATGATGTCTAGATGAAGGTGGATGTCAAGAAGTATGAGAGTAGCTTTGTCGAGGGGTGCTGGGTGGAGGAGGCTCATGGTGTTCTTCTTATTGTCGTTGAGTGCATGACTAAAGGGGATAATACGAGGAGGGCTTTTTGAAAGATACATTAGCGACAAATATCGTGAACCACTATCTTTTGTGGAAATTTCTTCGTATTGTGATACATATGAAGGAATGTTAAGATTTTGCTGGATGCGCATGACATAAGGAGCATAAACAATGGAATGACGATGCCATGAGCAAAATCCTTTAATTTGGTCATGAATAAATTTTGCCCAAGTAACCCGTAGTTGAGAAAATGTGAGTTGAGAAAATATGGCATATAAAGCTCTATGATCAATGGGATAAATTTTTTCCTGACTACCTAGGCGAGGAATAATGGTATTAATTATTATACAATTAAAAAGTTTGGCACGAGGTCGAAGATAGATATATTTCCACTTTGGCATATTGTCCTCCCATAGCTGATGTGTAACTTCATCCCTAGGTAATAGACTATGATCCAGTATATCAGTCAAATCAATCCCCTCATAGCAACATCTTAAAATTAGACCAAGAGTATATACATATATTTTAACTACTTTTCCATACACACTAGACCATAACCAACTCTCATCATTCTTAGGATTTCACATCACTGAACTACATAAATTGGAGTAAAAGAGATAAATAGCAAGGGAGTCGGAAGTTGGTTCAGCGATAGATGTAGTCGATGGGGTAGTGGGTCTACAGATACTCATCGTGCTCCTCATTGCCCCCAATCTTCCCTGTAGGCTTCCTACTCCTCCAGTGCAACAACTGTCCAAATCATTTGACGCTTCTTCTCATTAAGCAGCTCATCGACTTCCACTTCAGGTTTGGGGAGCTCTGGTGGAGGGACTTGAGTCTTAGTAGAACCGATTGCAGCTTCTCTCTCCATTCCCTCATCTCCTGAATCCTCAACCTAATTTTCACAGTTAGAGGAGATCTCAACTTTAACTTTTGTGTTATGCATAATGAGTTCTTTTTATATATTTTATGTTATCTTCCCCGCCAGCATATTAATTCAAGAGGAGACCGATCCAAACGCTAGCATAAAAATAGGCGACCAACAGAAAGGGGAGTGAGAGACTATTAATGGGGCCTAGTAGATTAATTGGCAATGGTCACTTATTAGCATCGTAGCTAATCAAATTGCAGTAGCGGTACCCATTGTAATTCCAAGAATTTCATATTCCATAACATTTTCAAGGCGGTAAAAAGGTCCGAAGTGAATCTTTTTTGGGTAAGGGAATAGAACTGTCTAATTGCATTGTGATTATTTCAAAGCCATTGGATAATATGAGCTTATGTAATCAATGCTTGAGCAGAGGAAGATGATTGGCCTTGTTTTGGCTTTACGGAGACGGAAACCTTTACGCGAACCATTGATTTGAAAATTTAGGAGTTTTTAGAACTAGGGCTTTAGAATTTAGAAGTTAGATTGAAGATAATGGTGAAAAGAGGGATAAATTTCTTTATATAAGGCTACTGACTGACATGGGAAAGACGATTGTTAATAGGTACAGACGTTTATGACTTCAGTAATATTTAGGCCGAAATGTTGGTCAGAAGTCTATGTTGGATCAACAGACGTCTGTGGATGAAAGATTTTTAAATAGAGAGTTCTCATAGACATCTGTGATGTATCCACGTACGTCTGTGGCTACAGAGAAATTTTTCCCAACATTGTTGACAGGCTTCTACAGCCTGGTCACAAATGTCTGTGATATGCATCTCTGGTATATATAGGAAAATTCCAATATTAACAAAAACAATTTATTAAAATATATTAACCAGAATACATATTAACCATTAATAAATGAATATACGATATATAAAAATTAGTGTTTGTCGAAGAAATTGGAATTATTGTTTTTTTGAATATCCCATGAATTTGGTTCAACTTTTGTATCGTCTAGTAATGGCTTGAGTGGAGACCAACTTGGACAAGCTGGGGTCAATCTAAGGCTACTTTGAGGGTCCTGGTTTGCATAGGTTTCTTCGTGTAGCGTTGGGTGCTCTCGTAGAAGTTTCTCGTAATCGTGGATACTTTTGATGTATGCAATCTTTTGTTGGTTAATGACCATAAATTGCGAAGATACACTTTTTGGGAAAATTTAAATGGGATCCTTAACCACGCTGCTCATAATACATTTCACATTGAATGTCGATCATCTCTTATTGGAAGTGATGTATCTCATCGAATTTGTCGAAATGAGATGATGGTTTCAGATCAAGTGAAGGTTTAGCTTTCTTTCCTTTCGGAGAGAAGCCAGTATGGTATGATGGTGAAGCGATAATGTTTAGAGAAGGAGATGATGTAGGAATGGTTTTTGTCGAAGATATGTAAGTGCTGCTGGACGATGGTGATTTGGAGTCAATAGCTAAATAGGTGGAGCCGTGATCGGAAGACATTATTTTTATTTGCTTTTAGGAAATTTATCTATGTTTATTTATTTCTAAGTAATACATAACTGAATTTATAAGATAAAATATAGTTATATTTAGAAAAGTAGTTGAGACAATTGAGTTAAACGATAGGACTTTAGATGGTTGTTATTTAGTTACTTATTTTTAAATGGTTGTTATTAAAAATAATTTATGTGGTAGTAATTAAGTCAATGTTAAAACTAATTTTTAGTTGAAATTTTATATAATTTATCACAGACTTAAGTGAACTATACATTATAACTTTTGTTAATCAAGTCAATGTACAAACAAATTCCTAGATCCCTCCTTAACTTAATTTGTTCACTTAACGGATTTTTTTAAAATATCCGCTACTTGATTTTGGTATTAACAAATTCTAGAGTTATTGTATCTTTTTCAGCATTATCTCTCAAAAAACGGTGAGGAATATCTATATGTTTTGTTCGAGAATTATTTATTGGATTTTTAGATAAATTTATAGAACTATATTATCGTAATATATTAGAGATTTGTTTATTATTTTTCCATAGTCTTTGAGTGTTTGTTGCATGTATATTACTTGAGCGCAAGCTTAGGCAGTAGAGATATATTCGACTTCATATGTTGAATGAGAAACACAATTTTTTTTTACCAAACCATGAAACCAACGATTGACCAATAAAGTGACATGTGCCACCTATACATTTTCTATCTGATTTACATGAACCAAAATCGACATCACTATAAGATACAAGTTCAAACATACTGCGTTTTGGATAAAATAAGCCTTAAACTTTAGTGTTGGTTAAATATCGTAAAATCCGTTTAATTGCATGATGATATGATTCTTTAGGTTGTGCTTGAAATCTTACATATAAACAAACACTCATCACAATATCTGGTCTACTAGCGGTTAACTATAGTAAGGATCCTACCATGCTTCGATATAGTTTTTGATCAAACTTGTTTCCGTGTTCATTTTTGTCTAGATGAGTAGTAGTACTCATTAAAGTAGGCTTACTTGATGTACTATCCATTCCAAAACATTTTAATAGTTCTTTATAGTATTTTTCTCAATTTATAAAAATTCCAATATTTAATTTTTTTATTTATAATCCTAAAAAAAAATTTGTTCACTCATATGAGACATTTCAGATTCGTTTGTCGTTATCGTAGAAAATTCATTATATAAATTTTTGTTAGTAGATCCAAATATAATGTCATTAACATAAATTTGAACAATTAATATATCCTTATGTTCTCTTTTAATAAATAATGTTGTATCTATCTTACTAATTTGAAAACCAGAATTAATTAAATGTGATTTTAATCGATCATACCAAGCTCGAGGTGTTTGTTTTAAGCCATATAATGCTTTTTTAAGATTAAAAACATGATCTGGATATTTTTTATGAACAAATAATCGTGGTTGTTCTACATAAACATTTTTTTTATAAAACCATTTAAGAAAGCACTTTCAACATCCATTTGAAAAAGCTTAAAGTTATGATGACAAGCAAAAGCAAGTAATATTTTTATGTCTTCAAGACGTGTGAAAGGTGCAAAATTCTCTTCATAATCAATGCCCTCTTCTTAATTATTTACTTGTGCCACTAATCTAGCTTTATTACTATAATATTTCATATTCATCTTCTTTGTTTTTAAAAATTCATTTTGTTCCAATTACAGATTGATCGGTTGGCCTAAGTATTGATTCCCATACATTATAACGTTCAAATTGATTAAGTTCTTCTTGCTAGCTAAAATCCAGAAATCATCATTTGATGCTTCCTTATAATTTTTCGGTTCAAAATTAGATATAAACAGTAAATTACTCTTTGATTTATTTATCTTCTAGTCGAAACTCTGTTATCTAGATTTCCAATTATGTTATCAATTGATGATCTCTTAAAATGTGGGGAAGTGATTTCAACTAATTGTTATTTTGATTATTATTATTTTCAATCATATAATTTTGATTATTATTATTATTACCTTCAATTACATTATTTTGATTGTTATTATTTTCAATGATTCTATTTTGATTAAAGTCAATATTTTCTGCGTCGTCTTTATTTATATTTTTGAAATTTTCATCAAACGAGACATGAAGACTCTCTTCTATAACATTTGTTCATTTGTATAAAATTCTGTAAGCTTTACTTTGATCAAAATAATCAATAAAAATTCCTTTATTAGCTTTTGAATTCGAATTTACCAAGATTATATTTTGTATTTAGAATAAAGCACTTTGATCCAAATATTCGAAAATATGATACTTTCAGTTTCTTTTTGTAGATCATTTCATAACATGTATTTTTATTTATAGGTCTAAGAGTTATTCGATTTAATACGTAATAAGCGGTATTAACCGCTTCGGCCCAAAAATTCTTTGATAAGTCACTGCCATTTAGGAGAGTTTGAGCATATTCTTGTAAGGTGTGATTTTTCTTTCGACTCCTCCATTTTTTGGCATTGTTCATGGTAATGAAAAATTATGAATAATTTCCTTCTTATTACAAAAATTAGTAGATAATTCATTTTCAAATTCTCCACTGTGATCACCTCTTATACTTTTTATTTTTAAACCCATTAAAGTCTTAATTCGGTTAGCAAAAATTTTAAACATTTCGAATGTATCGCTTTTAGGTTTTAAAAATAGTGTCCAAGTATATCTTGAAAAATCCTCTACAATTACAAGACATATTTATTTTGATTTATCGTACGTACTTGAGTTGGACCAAATAAGTCCAATGAAGAAATTCAAGAGGTTGTTTAGTGGAGATTTCCGTTTTAGATTTAAACGATTTTTCTTTAATTTTCCAAGTTCACATGCATTACATAGATTTTTAACTTTGCAATTTATTTTGGTTAATCATCTAACCAAATTGTTTTTAGCTAATTTGTTTATATATTTGAAATTCATATGACAAAATCTTCTATGCCATAACCGTGGGTCATCATGATTTGCAGTTAAACATAAACCATTATTGTGATTAATATTCATGTTTAGAATGTAAATATTTCAATTTCTTGTTCCTTCAAAAATTAAATTTTATTTTGATCAAAGATATTACATTTATTCTTTTCAAAATCAATTCTAAATCCCATGTCGCATAGTTGTTTTATACTAAGTAAATTATGTTTTAAATTTTTAACTAACAAAACATTTGAAATAATAGGAGAAGTTTGATGTACCACATTGATGATGTTTCCAATTCCGATAACATATACTTCGGAATTATCTCCCAAAGTAACCATACCACCGTCCATGTAAGTGGTGTTTGATAGAATTTGTGCATTTCCCGCATATGTTTGGAACATCCACTATCAAGCATCCATTTCTCCTTATTTTTGTTTTTGGTACCTGCAAAATAATAAATAGTTTTAATTGGTACTCATATCCTATGTTAGGGTCCTATTGGTTAGTAGAAGAAGGTAGTCATACCCATAAGGGTTTGGAACCTATAGAAATGTAATTGTCATTATGAACTATTTCTTTTAAATACACATCTATGTAATTTTATCTAATCAATTTGTTATTTTTTTTAAGAATCCATACCTTAATCATTTTTGTTTCCTTATTCTCGTATTTAGGTTTTGATTTTCCAAAATTTGTATATAATGTACTGTACTTCTTTAAACTCTGAATATTATTAGAGATCAAATTATTTCTAAAATGTTTATGATCATTTTTGTTAAATCCAAAACTATTCCTTTTTCCTGATGGTTTTGAAATCTTTGTCAAATTATCTAAATATTTTTCTTTATTAAATTTTGAAACATTTTATCTAATTTATTTCTAAGGTCAGAAATTTCTACGCTAGATAATTCTAAATTTTGTTTTAATTCATTTTTTCATTTTTTTTAGTTTATAATTCTCTATTTTTTTATTCTCCATACCATATTTCAAAGTAGCATCATGAGAAGATAATTCTTTGCATTCGTTTTATGCTAATTCTAATTCTTCTTCTAAAATACTTTTCTCATCTTTTAACACTCTAATTTCTAATTCAACTCTGTTTAATTTTCCTATATTTCTTTCTTCAATTTCTTTAATTCTCTATACTTTTCATCTAATTTCATACTAATTTCAAGAACTTCGTCATATGTCAGGACGTACCTCATTTGTTTTAGACATGAAGCAAACATTTGCTTGTTCTGAGTCACTGTCACCATCGAATGAAGAGGAAGAGTCAGAGTCATCCTAAGTTACTTGAAATACTCTTCTATTTTTCCTAAAGTTTTCAAATTTGTTTTTCTTATTATCATTGTTAATAGTGGACAGCCTTTCTTCATGTGGCCAAATTTGTCACACCCGAATCATTCCATTGATGTTTGATTTGACGAATTAGCGCCGCTATTGTTTTGAAATTTTGTCATCTTTCAGAACTTCTTGAATTTGTTGTAATTTCTGCTGATGAAAACAATCTCATCTTCTTCCAAGTCCGAGTTGTGTTGTTTGCCTGAAATGCGATGTTTTCCTTTCTTGATTCTTTTCTTTTCTTGCCTTTAAATTAGCTTCATATGAAATCAGATTTCCTATTAACTCTTCGAATTTGAGTTTGGAAAGATCATTAGCTTCTTCGATGGCTAAAACTTTTCTTTCCCATTCGTTTGTCGGAGAGTTCAAAATTCATGTGACTAAATCAAAATCGGTGAATTTAACTCCTAGTGTCATAAGATGTTGTATAGTTTGAAATCTAGCATACATGTCAGTAATTGACTCATTCGATTTCATTTTAAAAGATGAAAATTGATTCTGTAGAATAGATATTTTGTTTGCTTAACTTTATTTCTGCCTTCATGAGTAATTTGTAATGTACGCCATATATCATAAGTAAAAGTGCACAACATGACTCATAAAAATTAATTTTTATCGAATAAACAAAATAAAACATTGATGGCTTTGGCATTGTTAGATGCCTCTGCTTTTTGTGCATCAAACCATATGTCTATATCAGTGTTAGGTGATTCATATTTATTTTGAGTTGCTAACCAAATTTCTAGACCATTAGCTTCCATAAAAATACGCGTACTTTAGACAAGTAAGCATAATTAGATCCAGTGAATAGTGGAGGATGTGTAGTAGATTGATCATCTTGAAATGTACTTGCCATATTAAATATGTTTCAATTACGTGTTATTGTAACTTGAAATAACTGTGCTCTAATACCAATTGAAAGTCTAATAGTTCATATACTATCAAACTTGTGTATAATATGCAAGTATATATATTAATGCAATAGTAGATAATAAATAGTAGAATATAAAAAGCATGCAAACCACGATTTTTATACTAGTTTGGACCTCCCTTCCTACGTCCAGTCCCAAAGCATCCCTTTGGTATTTCCTTTAAACAAACTACCCTCACTTCACCCGGAGGAATAGGCTTAACACAAAAGTGTCCATGACCATCTTGTGTTCCAATAACATAGTTGTTTACTTATAGTACAAATATTTCTATGATCTCCTTTGAGTGTAATAATATGATTGCTTACAGTTGTAGGAAGTGATTTAACCAAAAGGTTATAAAGGATTGAGAGTATGTAAATAGTGTATATGCAAGAGAATGCTTAGAAATCAAGAGAGTATAGAACAGATCAAAGCAAGTTAAGTTAGTTGTTCGTACTTCTCAATCAAGATGTTATTTATGGAGTTAGAGAGGTGCAGATAAAGAGTTGTTGCTCTTTAAAGAAACCTTTTCGTTTTAATGGATGCGAGTCTTCAAGAAAGATGATTTTCTTTGGTTTCAAAAAGAAGTGTCTTTTCAAATATGACAGTTTTTGCCTTGATAGATGTCTATGGTATAATGACAAACGTCTGTGACTATTTTATTTTTTAACCCAATACTTGTCATAGACGTTTGTAAGTATACCTTAGACGTTTGTGTGGTGAAATTGATATTTTATACTTGTTTTTTATGCATATAAACTTGTGTATGCAAATATAATCAAGGAGACCTTAACAATATTTTATCTAGGAGTCTTTTACAATAGAATAACCTTAGTATGGTCAATGAATCTTCGTCTCTCTTTGAGTCTTAATACCTTCGATAATATCTTTGATCATGGTGTCTTTTTGTAGTATATACCTGCAATTTTGTTAAAGTCTATATATGTATATGACTGTATAGTTGTTATCAATGAAACAAAAGTTGGAGGTTCTAACAGTGATCGGAGTGCCGCCATAAAGAGAGATTGAGTTTCAAATGGGCTTAGTGAAGAAAGCTAGACCTATAATTATGTCTTTGAGGCGTATTGCATCTAGAGAGCAGAAGGAATTAGAGGTCCAAGTTTATGACCTATTAAGGAGAGGGTTCATTCGAAGAAGTATATCTGAGTGGGGTGCACCTGTAGTATTCACAACTGATATGGATGGCTCTTTGAGGTTGTGTGTGGATTATTGTGAGTTCAATAAAGTGACGAAGAAGAACAACTATCCACTCCCACGAATTGTTGAGTTGATTGATTAGCCTCACCTTGTGAAGGTGTTCTCTCAAATAAATTTGGCAATGAGATTTCATCAGTTGAGATTAGGAAGGAGATTGTTCCAATTACTGCATTTCGTACACCATCGGATTTCTATGATTGGTTGGAGATGTCATATGGATTGACCAACATTCAAACATACTTTATGGATCTCATGATTCTAGTTTTCAGTGACCAGTTGAAAAAGTCAGTGCTTATGTTCGTGGATGATGTTCCAATCTACTTCAAAAGTGAAAAGGAACATAAGACGCACTTGACGATTGTGATAGAGATATTGAGGAACCATAGGTTCAGAGTGAAGTTCTCTAAGGTCACTTTTGGAAAAAAGAAGTGAGATTCTTAGGTCATGTCGTTTCAGGACAAGGTATAACAGTGGATCCTACAAAGGTAGTAGCGGTCCAAGATTGAAACCATCCTTAGAATGCTATGGATGTGAGAAGTTTTATAGGATTGGAGGAACACTATAGATGCTTCACAAGGACCTCCCAAAGATACTATCGACCAATTTAATGAGGAAGAATCAAACTTGTGTTTGGGATACGAAGTGTGAGAATGCGTTTGTGAGTCTGAAAGAGTGGTTGATGAGTCCATTGGTATTTACCATTCCAAGTGTAAATGAGGAGTTGACAGTATATACAGATGCATGTGCTACTGGATTGAGTGTGGTATAATGAAAAAGGGAAGGGTTATTACCTGTGCTAGTCGATGGTTAAAATCACATAAAAGGAATTATCTGACTTATGATTTGGAATTAGCAGCAATAGTTTTTGCTTTGAAGATATGAAGGCATTATCTTTTGAGAGAAGGTTTGAGCTATTCATGGACCAAAAATCCTTGAAGTACCTTTTCTCTTAAAGGATCCCAAACTTCATCTACAACGGTGGTCGGAGATCTTAGCCTCCAATGGTTTTAATATTTCCTATACACCGGGTAAAGGAAATGCAATTGTTGATACATTAAGTAGAAGACATGCTAGTTTGAGAGCAATGTTCTTGAAATGGAAGTCAGTGGAGTATATTGTTGGTTATGATTTCAGACCTCACTACAAGCTGGAACCAGAAATGTTGGCAAATTTTTTGAATAGACCTACTATGATAGAAAGTATGGATGCTAGTCAGAAGTGAGATCAGAGATCATAGCAAGGATAGACGAAGGAATATAATCTGAAGAAATAAAGTAATACAAACTCGACCAAGAAGGTTGGCTTTGTAAGGATGGAAGATTATTCATTCCTGGTGTTAATGGATCAAGAGATGAAGTGTTATAAGAGCGTTATCATTATAAATTGACTATTCATCCCAGCAAGAACAAGATGTACCGAGATATGAAGCGAACTTATTATTGAGAAGGTATGAAGAGGGATATTAGAGGCATTCATCTCAACGTGTATGAACTGGCAGTTGGTAAAGGAAGAGCAAAACAAACCTAGTGAACTATTACAACCGCAAGAAATTCCTGAGTGGAAATAGGAGCAAGTATCGATGGATTTTATTGATAGATTACTGAGGACTCGATAAAGGTACGATAGTATATAGGTTGTGGTCGATCGATTAACCAAGAGTGCCAGATTCATTCCCGTTAAGTCAAGTAGAACGGGATATAAGCTGGAAAAGTTGTATGTAAAATGGAAATATGATTTCATAGTGTGCCAAAGAGCATTATTCACAACCGATATCCATTTTTCATCGGTGGGTTTTGAAATAGCTTAAAGAGTTGTTACGAACTGAGCTGCATCTTACTATAGCTTATCAACAGCAAATGGATGGGCAAACTGTGAGAGTAAATAGTATATTGGAAGATCTCTTGCGATTATGCGTTATAGATTTTGAAGGATCGTGAGATGACCATCTACATCTAGGCGAGTTTGCATACAATGATGATTATTATTCGAGCATTGGTATGGCTCTATATGAAGCGTTGTATGGCTGATTATGTAATGCTCCTTCATGTTAGTAGTAAGCGGGTGAGAAACTGATACTTGAACTAAATATGATCATAGAGACATCAGAGAAGATTGAGTTCATTTGTGAAGGATTCTCCTTTGAAGGATGTAATTCGATTCGGTAGAAAAAGGAAATTAACACAAAGATTCATAGGTACTTTTCTGATAGTTGAGAGAACTGGAAAGCTAGCATATAGGGACGACTTACCCCATAAGATGGCAGGCGTGCACAGAGTTTTTCATGTCTCTTATATATGGAAGTCTGTGCATGATTTAGGTGTGATGATTACACTGGATCAACTAGAAGATGTTGAGGTAGAACCAAAAGTTTCTATATCTTGTAGTCACTTTGTATTATTGGGTATGATATGAAATGGCTTAGGATAAAATCAGTGAAGCCAGTGAAGGTATAATAGAGCGTAAGTGATAACGATTACATGTGGGAGACTAAGAAAAGCATGAGGATTACATGTCCGAAGCTCTTTGAATGGTAGAATCCACTATTTATCGTATCTACTTCACCATTGTATATTGTATTTGATAGGTTAATATTCCACATATTAGGTAAGTTCCCTATACTTTTGATTACATGGCTACTTGTTTGAGATATTACATACGGATTAACTATGGTTGCTTATGCTTTAGCTAATCTAGGGATTTCGAGGGTAAAATTTCTAAAGGGGGGAAGAATGTAAAGACCCTCATTTTGAGTATCAAAGGATCATAAAATATTATTATTTTATTCATGTGAGGTCGTATGATTCTATAATTTCAATATGATTGTTGTGGAAATTTTACACACCTATGATTTTTCCTAAATTTCTATGTGACCCTTTTAACCCTCAAAAGGTTGTTTAGACTTAATTTTTGACAAGAGTTGAATTAGGGTCTTAAACTAGTTCTATTGCTTCAAGATGATAGTGTCTCATTCGGTAGAGTGGTCATAATAGAAAACCAGACTTATTATTATGAAGTTGTGGTGATTTTAAATTTTAATAGCCATTGGCCAAGACTAGTGTGTAATTAATGAAGTCCATAAATAGGCCCAATAGTCTAAATAAAGTTCACTATAAACAGAAGGGTGAAAAGCCAAAATAAAACTTTTTCCTCTCTCCCAAATTAGATCCAAGACCCTAGATTCATCCAAATTACCCAAATTACTCTCTAAATAAAATTGAATTGAAGATTAGTGAATAGATCAATGATTATAAGATAGAAATCGTCTATTTGGTTGATTTACATTGCTTTTGGTTACCGGACATATTGGATCTACACTCAAATTGGTTGAATTTGGTAACTGGTAAGTGGTTTATGCCTTCTCACTTTCCTATGCATATTTATATGGTATAAATATAGGATTTAACAAGGTTTTTGACTATAAAAAATCCTTTTCTAACTTTTAATCACATGTTGACATATGTTTGTGACCTAAATTGAGAAATTATAATATGATTTGTAAAAATGGCTTTGAAATCTATCTTGTTCATATTCATATGTTCATTGACTGTTTAGTTTTGAATTAGAACTTGTTTAATTGCTATAATTCTATGAATTTCTTATTTGAATGAATGTAATTGCATGTTATTCTATGATTGTATGTTGTGCTTTGATATGCTTTGTTAGTGTTTTAGATGTTTAAGAAGATGAGTTAGTGAATTTGGAAAATCGGAAATAAAGATGATCGGAATTGGACAAAACTTAGAGGTGATGCTCTAGGGTATGGGAAGAGCTTGAGGTTCAATTCACAAGTTCTAATTTATTAAGGAGATAAGTCGATACCGACTTGTTTATGTTGGTACCGAGTTATTTCAGTTGGTCCAATGGGTCGATGGTTGGATGGAGCTTGGCTAAAGTAGCTGGTTCATGGCTTGACGCAAAGAATTGGCTAAGTGTTGGATATGATGTCGAGTTGTTTTCTAGAACTTGAAGTGGATGCTTTGAAGAGAGGACCGAGTTATTTTGAATGGAGAGGTCAGGGTCAAAGCATCGAGGAATGGAGTACTAGAAGCAAGGAAGGAGGGGAAGAAAACTTAGCCAATGGCTGGCTAAGGAAACAAGTCGGTGCCAACTTCTTTAAGTTGGTACCGAGTTGTCCTTGTAAGTCCTATGGATGTGAAACTTCTAGGGGATGAAGTAGAGGTCCTGTAGATCGTGTTGGAGATGTTAGCCATTTACATCAAGGTTCGATGGCGATGTAACAACATAATAAAATCTCTTTGTATCTTCGATTTTTGACTCACGGTAGGAGTAGGTACTGAAGATAATGGAAGGGAGAGCCATAGAATAAGAAACGTGGTGGGTTCCTAGATAATGGAAACTGGATTGAGCAAAAAGGAAGGCTCGGATGTTTGTGCTAAGGAATCGTTGATACTCGAAGTGTTTTCTGTTGTACTCGAAGCAGGGGTATTGTTGGTGGGATGCTCACGGATCATGTAGAGATCTATATACCCTAAACTAGTTACTTTGGGTCTAGTGTCTAACTTTAGCCATATGAGTTATCATATATTCAGAGCATAGGGATGAGTGATAATGAGTATTGCTTGATGGATGCTATGGCTGCTTTGGTTGCTTTCTTTAGTGGGCTATCACTAAGGGATATCATTGGGAGTAGGTACTGGAGATAGAGATATCTAGACATCCACTATTCTATGTTGTATAGTACCTCTATGATATTGTAGAGTGGCATATTATAGTGTAACATGCTAACTCTTTGGTTTCAAGGACAGTCATGTATGATTCGTATATCTCTGTTCCTTAACATATTTATCGTATAGCATTATAAGATTCATTTACCACTCACACTAGATTGTTGTCTGACCTAAGGTTTTACATTTTGCATCTTATCCTATGTACTCTTAAATGAGTAGACAAGATAATAGATCTAGGTGACGTAATAGTTGTTCAGGGGATGAGCTAAATGGAGCTATCTCATATTATGTACATATATGGATTTCTGTGATTTTCCGCTGAGCAACACTGTAGAGCCCATGGCAGTGCTTTTTTATTTCTATTTGTTGAGACTGTTTATTTAATTGATCATGTTGTATACTCTATGACATTTGATGCATAACTCTATGTATATCATGTTGTAATGATTAGTTTGTTTATTATTGCATCTTTTGTTATATCTATGATAATATATATTATCCATGCATTGTGAGATATACGACAGGTTACATGTAATTTTTTTGTTATTATCATCTTGATGATCGTCCTATATCGACCGGGTCGGCAGCAACGAACTATTTTTATACTAATGGTGTCGGCGGTATAGGGTAGTCATCACACCATTGGTTATTGGCTTGGTGGTGCTTGCTTGTTTATTAGTAATAGGACGGTTCGATGGTGGCTTCTTCGGTACATGGGACTTGTTGATTTCCTAGCTATGTCCGGGTTCTTCTCCCCTTAGTTCACTAACTCTCAACATCGGACCAGTATTCATGTATGGTAGTTTCACTACCAAACAAGAATTCATGTTCGATGCTCCCAACCGAAATGGATTCTCTTTTCAGTAGTTAGGCCACTGGACAGGAATTTCTGTCCGGTAGTTTGACTACCGAAAGGGTGTGAGTTACGAACGTTTTTCCTTCCCTACTTCTAGCACTTCTACTCACACCACTACAGGAGCTTCTTGCTAACTTCTCGCCTATTTTATTTAGGGTACTTAGATGAAACGATAATGCTCTGATCTCTGATTGCTACGATGCCTATTGGATCTCTCTGGACTGGTTTCAATAATTGAGGGTTACCAGATCCATGATTGGGTAAGGATGGGATGATTCCTTGTTGTGCAGAAGTGTTCATAAAATTTGGTTAAGAAAGATTCTATTGCGTAGGGATTTGGTTAGGCATTCACCAAAGCTCCAAGCTTGTCTACCTTTATCGCTCATTCATTTTCCTCCACGGTTGTGCTCGTCCATGAGGTATTTATAGGTGTGAGGTTGAGTAGAGATCTGTTAGGTAGTAAATAGTCAGGTTCCATATTGGACCCTTTTTCCTATTCCATAGGAATAATGTGTTTTCCAGGAATCGAACTCTTGACCTCTATGTTGAAAGCTTGATGCAAACCACTTAAGCTACATATCTTTTTGTACCATAGCTCTTTCATTTTAAGTCATAACTGAATGAGACTTAGACCAATAGCTTCACATCATTGGGTATAATATTCTAATGCCTCTAAATGTTCCATTTGCATGAAATAAGTAGTAGTTCTCTAAGGTGGGGCTCGACTTGGTTAGTTGATGGCCGTGCAGTTAAATCCCCTCTAAAGTCCCGTAAAATCCCTATTATAACGCATAGTGAACTTCAACCGCTATTTTTTTCAATTTAGCTCCAACCGCGTTAATATCTATTATTTTCCACTATACCCACTAAATTAATGATTTTTAGCATCCGCTTAAGCAACATTAATATACAAAGTTTGATTTGACCAATTCTCTATTAAACCAAACCCAAAAAGTTACGGTAAATACCTAATTTTAAGGCATAAGCGCTCAATATAAGTTAGAAACCTATTGTATTCACCAAATATAGTCTCATAAATGATGATATTCTTCAATTTTGTTATATAAAGATAAACAATATTTCTTTTCCCATACATAAAGATGTGAGAATGAAAATAAATTAAATTCAAATATATGATTTTATATCTAATAAAGCTTTTTTTCCATCTCTTCTATTTTCCATTATATCCGTGCTTCACCTTTTTTATAACTTTTTGTACCTCCACCGTTATAGAATCGCTAAACGCCTTAACTACTGAGGGTGATGCATAGATTTTAAGATGATCATGTCATCCAATTTGCAGTGAGCTGCGATTTCAACTTACGGTAGGAAAAGCATGCTTAAGCGTTAATTATTTTCTCATAAATATAAATGTAGGCATAATTCATGTTAGATTAGTATTGTAATGGCGACGGCTCCGTTTTCATTTCTTCTTCTTCTTTCTCAAATTTTCCCAATCCTCACTCCTCAATTCTCATTCAATCCTTCCTCATCCATTCCAAATTCTTTCAAAAATCGTTCATATGCTCAAGTAGTGAAAGATTCGGAGGTCTCGTCTCCTCAGATCTTCAATAGGAAATCTAAAAGTATTGGATTGATAACAGAAAGGGAAAGCGTATTTATTTTCGTTGTGGAGATTACTCTCATCTTGCTAAAATTATCGAGATTTTATTCGATGTCTCAGCTGTGGTTTATTCGGGCATAAAAAGGACAAATGTTTGAGGAAATTCATTTTTGTTTTAGGCGCGAAGAGGAACATATCAATTACTGACCACAGTTTTCTCTTTATGTTAAAATGTGTGAAGTTGAAGAGAATTTTGCTCATTCATCTATGGTTGGAAAGAAATGAGTGCGTTGTGATCTTGGAGGACTTATTTAAACATTTCAATGTGATTAATGCGAAGAACATTGGTTGAAATTATAATGAAAATTTTGGGGACCTTGACCTTTTTCAGATGGTGTAGATCTTGTTGATGATAGTTCTCTAACTCCTGATTTGAATGGTGTTGTTTTGAATGATATTTCAGACGAAAAAGATGCTTCAGTTGATCTTATTGATGCTAAGATGTTGTGTGAGAATTTTTTTGATTTTCCTAATTCTGATCCATTATTAGAGATCCAGAGATTATGGAACACGGTTTGAATATTGATCCTCAGGAATCTATTAACACGGGTTAGTTACATAACATGATAATCATTTGCAAGAGATAGATCATGGTTTTGTGCACATAATAAATAGAAATTATAAAGCAAAACTTAGCAAAGTGGTGAATTTTGAGTTAGTTACTAAAAATTCTTTTGATGGTTTAAGTATCTTGAATGATGTGGGCATGAAATTTGATCTGTATCAGGAGGTTGTGGTTGATGGTAGGGTCAGGGACAGTTGCTTGAGTGATAATGTGGTGATCGAATATTGTTCTAAAAATGATGTTTTATCTGATAAGGTTATTGGTGTTGTGCTCTGTGATACTGCAAATGTGCATAGTGGTAAATCAAATGTGCACAGTGATACATTAAAAGATATTGTGGTTAATAGAATTACTATGGCTAGTTGTTTGGTGAAGGAAATGGCAGGTGAGGCTGATAGTAGGTTGGTTGTTTTGGCAATGGAGTTGATGGAGATTCGATCTATTTTTCTTATAATGTGGGTATGGGTTCTCAAACCAGCAATTCATCCCTTTGCTATAAATATACATAGAGATTCGAATATTAGCACAGATACAATTCATGGGTTTTTTGAATGAGTATGCTTCTTTTGTTTCACCTAGTTTAGAAGTGCTGATGAATTCTGATAAGAGACTTATGTAAATCGGGTCAGGGGCATTTGCGTCTTCAGATTACTACTACTAAGGCTGACGTTGATGGGATGATACAAGGGTTCTGGAACTAGTTTGCTTCTTTGGTTTCACCCGGTGTGTTGATGAATTCTGATGAGAAATCGGATCAGTGTCCTTTGCATTTTCAGTTTAATACCAGTTTGGCTTATGTTAATGGGTCAACTCAAAAAGTCTTCTTTAGTAATAAACAAATTATTGTTTACACAAGTTGGATTGATTAGATGGAGCATATCTTTCATAATGCAAGAGATTTTGATCTTACTTATTTGAATGAGGTTGTTTGTGAAAGTGGGCAAAAAGCGTATTATAAAGTGGTAGATACGAATTTGTGCAGTAATTCAAGCAGGAAAATCCTAGTATTAAGCCTAGCTGTTTTGGGAAGAGGAAAAAAAGGTTAAATTGGCTAATGCTGGGTGTAGTACAGTTGATTTTTTTTGGGCGTGGAGAGGTTGGTTCTAGCTCGATAGAGTATAGATCAGGGAGGAGTGCTCGTCTTCGTAGTGTTGATACTAGAGCTTTCGATAGCTCTAGCTCGGGTATGGACTCTCTTTTGGATAGTACATATGGTCCATGTGCTTTTGAATAGTTTATCCACTAGTTTTATGGAGTATGTGGCTAAAAGTTCTTGCTTTATTTTTGTTGATACTCAGTTTGACATTGAGTATATTATGAGTAAGAAATTAGAACGGGTTGAATCATTTGGACCATGAGATTCATTAGTTAGAACGTTAGGGGTTTACACGATTTAGGAAATGTGGTAAAATTAGATCGTTTTTTTTAAAGATAATGATATTGAGATTGTTTTATTGCAAGAAACTAAACTACAACACCCAAAATATAGATTTTATAAATGTTTAGGGGATCTTTATATAAATCATTGGTCCTATCTTCCAGCTAGGGGTAGTGCAAGGGGACTTATGATTGGTTGGAAAGATCATTGTGTTAGACTTTTGTGGTATATTATTAAAGACATTTGATGAATTTGATATTTATTGGCATTATTGATGATTCAATACTTAATATTGCAAATGCTTATGGGCCAAACTCTAACATAGAACATATGATTCTATGGAATGAGAGTCTAGAATTTTGATTTCTCGCTTTAGGACCATGGGTATTGGGGGGACTTTAATGTTACTAGATCTTTAGGACAAAGATCCCCTAGGGAAGAGGAGTTTGTTCCAATGGAGGAGTTTGACCGGTATATTGTCAATTGTAACTTAATTGAGATAAAATTAAGTAAAAGACAGTTTACTTGGTCAAATGGTAGAGAAGATCATTCGATGGCACTTTTAGACAGATTTTTTATCAACAATGAAATGAAGAAAAGATTCCTTCTTGTAACATTGTGAGCCTTACAAATATTTTTTCGGATCATTGCCCAATTATCCTATCCTATGCTAACCTAAATGTTGGGATTAAAATTTTTAGATTTAATAATATGTTGCTGTTAGAAAATAATTTTAAAGATTTAATTGCAAAGAAATGGCTTTCTATGAATAACTACAAAACATATTTTTGGAAACCTAGCTAAAATATTAGTTAATAAATTTAGAGACCTAAGATTATTTCTTAAGAAATGGAGCCAGGACATTTTTGGTAACATTAAAATTAAAAAGGAAAAATTAATAAATGAGATTTTAAACTTAAATATGTAACGATCTGTAAGGTTTAATGGTTTAATAACGTATTTAATTAAATTTTTGTGAAATTTTAAATAATTAATTTTTGAAGAATACGTCTACTTTAACATAGAAAATGGTGTGTTTTCATTTGATAATGCGGAAGTTTATTTTTCTTGTGTAATTTTATTTTAATTCAAATTAGTTAATATTTGATGATAATAAAATATTTTTCAAACCTGAATATTTTTATACAATAAATTTGTAAATCATCTTCTGAGTGAGACGTCGTATTTTGTTTCTCCAAATTTGGATTGCTATTGCTCCGTTATCTTATTTTCGATAGATTTGTAGCATTCTTGGTACCAATTATCGACTTTTGATAGGATGATTTTACCACTGATATCTGTATACCATTTTGATCGTCTCGTCGTGCTGATCTCTATGGTATATCCAATTCCGTGTTTTGAAATCTGATACGCAACGGAATCTATGTAAACGGTAACCGTATAGGTAACAGGTTTGTGTCTTTTGGTTTCTTACATAATTTCATATACTATCGTTTAAATTCAAATAGGCATTTGTCATTAATATTCTTTTTGAATATAACCGTTGACTTTAACTATTCCCTATACCTCAATAATTGTTTCATTATCTGTTCATTTACTTATCTGTTTCATTTTTCTTGCTCTGTTTCTTTCTCCTCTTTCAGTTTCATCTGTACTAATATATATATATATATATATATATATATATATATATATATATAAAGCGAAGAAAAATGTCATCACAGAGCTTGTATTTTGCTTGCTCGTATAGTCCATCAATTAAGCTTCCATCACTATCGGCTTCCTCCTGTTCTCATCACCCAACACCTCATCAACCACCTCCGCTCGACCGCATCCCCGCCCGAGCCTCTCTCTGCCAGTGAGCATCTCGGCCACCTAGACTCACGCACCATCTCCTTCTTTCCCCTCTACTCACGTGCCTTCAACCCAAAACCCGACCACACATCCCTTCACTTCCCTTGTAGCCAAACACAACCCATCGTCTCAGCCTGCACCACCAATAGCCACACCAAAACCATCTCGACACAAAGGCTGTGGCCACCTCAAACACGATCTCCGCTTCTAAAGCCTTCGCCCACCCTGTAGACCACTGCCGAAGCCACGTAGCACCCATCAGCCAAGTTCCTCCTTTCCTCCTCTGTTGAATGTGTAAGTATTGATAGTTTATATATCCTATATTTCTAAAGCTTATATTAAATGCGTAACCGGCTTTCCATAATATAGTATTATACAAATATGTATTGGCTTTTACAATATGTATGTTTAAAGTATAATATATATGTTATATATTATAAAGAGGAGCAGAATTATATATATTATAAGTTGTTTATATATATATATATATATATATATATATATATATGTTTGGTTGTATAATATTTTATTATATATTATTTTATAAAGTTTAGAAAGTTATAAAAGTTATACAGTTTATATATTTTATATATATACAGTTATTACAGTATTTATATGTATATATATATATATATATTTCTGATTTATAAAAGTTTGCAGTAAAGCATATATATTAGTACATAGTATATAATACTCCGTTTATGGTTTTAGTATATAAGTTTATTAGGAAGTCTGGTTATATATATACCATATTAAACTGTACAAGTTTTAATAGCTATATAAAAATATATGTTATACATTTACGAGCTTTCGTATATATTAATTGTTTCAGTATATAAGTTGTATAAGATCTTATATAAAGTGTTATCATCTATGTATATACAAAGTATATAATGTTATAAAGTTTTTAAAGTTATAGAGTTCATATTAACATATGTATGTTTTTATATATTATAAGTTGTATTTAAAATAAACAGGGCTGTCTGCATATGTTGTTTGATTGATAGCCGCGTATATATATATTTGTTTAAATATTATAAATATGATGTGTTTTAAGTATATATATAGTTGTTTCATCATATTTATGTATTTAGTCATATAAATATATATGTTAAACTTTTAAGTTTTTAATGTATGGATTCAAAATTTATTATTATATATATGTGTTTGACTTTAATATTTGAGTTTTAGTATAAACAATGATTTTGAAATACATATATATTTAATTTAGTATGTGTTTAAATTTAGAATATGATTTTTATATATAAATAGTTATATACAGTTGTATATATGAATTCACTTATACCAATTATCTTCATCGATCCTATTCTGATTTGTTCCATCGGTTCATATTATCAGCTCTGATCGTTGAATTCGTACGGATTTTGCATGGATTTGTAATTCAATTTTAGTGTCTATATCAGTGTGTGTATCCATGTCATCTTCTTTATTCTCTAGCTTCGAAAGGTGAGCAATCACTTACGATTAACGTTCTTATATTTATTAAATTTGATTTTAATTGAAACGACAAATGAAATATGCTGTTGTTAGTTATTTACATTGCTATATATATGCTATTATTTGTATCTGTTCACCTGTGACATCTGACACTATTATCTGTTATTTATATTGATGATATATGCATGTTATATTACTATCATATATGTTCTCACTCTGCAAGTTCCATGTTAGTATAGAATTCACTATGGGTTGAATTGATACATACCCGAACGATCTATAGAATATGAGAAAATCGTTATGGGTTGAAATGATAAACCCAAGCGATTTTCATTGAGCTGAATTTGGGATTGCGGGTTGAAATGATATATACCCATATATATTTAAATTGCGGATTGAAATGATAAATATATGTATCACTTGACCATAGGATAGAAAATTATATATAAACATCGTTGGTCAATGTATATACTTTGAAATGATTTCCAAGGTTTTGAAATGAATATTTTGGTTTTAATAAATAATGATTTCAAGACATATATATATACATAAATGTTATTTTCATAAAGGTTTTAAATTTTGATTTTTTTTAAATTATATGTTTTGACAATTTTAAAATTAGAAGTTATTTTAAAATTAGAAGTTAGTTTTAGAATTATAAATTTTAAGATTTTGCTTACAATTTTACTATTTTAAATATATATGTATATAATAAGTTAATAATAAGATTTGATTTATTAAAGTTGATTTTATTAATATATAATATGTTCAAGTATTTATTTAAAATTTATATTTTCAAATATAGAGTTTATAATGATTTTGATAAAATTCAGATTGGAAAGAGAAATAGAAATTGGTTTGAAATTGAATTTATTTTGTGATAGTAGTTACAAAGTATTTTAACCATGAGTAATTTATCACATCGAAACAAATATACCATTTTAAATGTTTCTAGTGTAGATGCACCAAGACTAGATATCAATGTATACATTGAGACTGGAGTACGTAGCACTCTCCAAATGTTAGGCATTGCATTACTCATGACTGCTGGGGGCACCTAGAGGTTACTACTAATAGTTATTAGATAACTATGGAATGACTCACTCGATAGTTTTCAGTTGGTTAATATAATTAATGTCAAACAGAAAACATCAATGTGACTGATTTACACAGTTCTCTCGACTTGAGAATACTATGGATCTTTAATATGAAAGCTCCGCTTTAATTATAGCCAAATCATGGCATGGCGTCCATCGAGTGACTATAGTTGGGTCGAGTGGAAGTATTGGAAATGAAGCACTATTGAAAAGAAGACTCGTCTCCTCGGTTATATGCGGTTAGTATCACGTCAAGTCAAGTCAACTCAAGTCAAAGTCTCTGGCCAGAGCATTTTAGTTAATAATAATTTTTATTATGAACCAAAGACTTTATATTTAGACTATAAAGTTAAATGTGGATGAGGTTGGAATTTTTACCATTACCAAATTCCATAAGTCCAAAGTAATATAGTTTTAATGAAGAGAATTGGTGTAAACAAATGTCACAACCGGGTAACGCTTATTAAACTAAAATTGGATTTTACCGAAAATGAGCAAGCAATAAATTTGGCCATAATGTCACACCACCTGCTAAGTGATGTGTGAACGTTAACAGTAGAATAGTTCGATGTTAATCGCTAACCAAATTTACATCCAAGAGTTACACGGCCGAAATGATGAATTCCCTTAAGACCGAACGATTTAACTAGTTTATAATTGTCATAAATTAATTAAATTAATTGATATTTATGAAATATTAATATAAAATTTGAATATGAATTGAGATATAAATGATGTTATATATATTTGTTATAGTTATAAATATATCAATCGATATTACAATATCGACAAGCGATTAAATTAGATTTAATTGCATAGTATTTTGGCTTGGACTTAGATGGGTTTAAGGCCCATCATTAGGGCTGCAAAATTTCAGTTTTGGGAAGGTCTAGGGGTGGCTAAGACATAGGGAATTGGCTTAGAGAAAACGGGTTGAGGTCAAGTGAGAATGGGTAAAAAGGTTTTCCATGTTTCTCTCTAATACAACCCTACACACACAACATGTGTGTATGTATGTATGTATGTGTGTGTGTATCTATAAAAATAATATCTAACCTTTTTGGCCGCCATTACATTCTACATTGCTGGTTGAAACATAGTTTTCAATCCACTCCAAAATTCTCAAATATATTTCAAATTAAAATAATACTATTCGATAATTAGAGGTCAGTGATTCCGGATTTGCAATATGACGAATCAAGAACGGTAAAAGGAATGGAAGTCATTGCTTCAACGTGGATTCAAAAAAATCATTAAATTGGTAATTTTAATTCATATTATAGTAATTAAATCATATTCTATGATCTCATAATGAGAAATTTCATATTTGTTTAAATATATGGCTACTATATGTTTAGTTAGGTGAGATTTTATTAGTAGATGTGGTTGTCACAAATCAGTTTGGTTATGTACATAATATGTTTATTATACTATTTGATTTATGTATAGACAAATGTTGTTTACTATATAAAATCAATTTTTGTCATTAATAATCATTTTATATATATTTATTAATAAATTCATATATATATATATATATATATATATATATATATATTGGTGTATATTTCTTTCTCATAATAACATGTATGCATATAATATATATATATATATGATTTAGAAAATTTGGTACACTTATTTATATGTAATATGAATTTACAAATTCAAAAATTAATTATCATACATTTATTCAAATTTTTAAATTAACATTTATTAGTTTTTGAATTTTTTATTATATATAAAATAATTATTACATTAAAAATTCAATTTTACATTTAAAAAAATATTATATCATTTTAGAAACATATAGAAAAAAATTAGGATTTTTTCAATAAAGTTGACTGTTTTTAGTAATTAATATTTGTTTGGAAAAATTATTTATGATCTATTACAAATAATAATTTAATTGAAAATTTCTTCAAAACTTTTCTTAACCTTTCATTCATAATCCTAGAATTTCTAAAATTTTGAATTTTGAATTTTTAATAATATATCATTTTAGATTGAATAATTATTGCCGAAATCAATGTATTCGATTTTAAAAATAATATTTCATTCTAGATTATTCCTAAGCTCTATTTTGTGGTCCTAGATTTTTAAAAATTATAAAAATTTGAATTTTCGTCAATGTATTATTTTATATTTATTATTTATGGATGAAAACATTATTTTATTCATAATAAATATAAATTAAAATGCTAAAATTGTTATGTTTGCAAAACTAAGTTAATTTTGAATTATAAATAATTTTAAATAATTGTTCTCTCTTTATATATATATATATATATAAATGTTTCATGTTCATATATTATATATAATATATTTATACATACATGTGTGTGTTGTAATACATATACATGCACATATTTGGACAACTAACAAGACATAGAAAATGAGCTAATATGTCTGTTGCAATGTAAATCCCAATAACTACATATGGGCATATCATACCTTTCACGGATTATTATGTTACACATGCACTCACAAATATATGTGTATCATACATTTATGTATAAACTAAATCGAATAAAATTAATTTCATATCTTAACATATTTGAATTTAAATAAAATAAACGATTTTATTTAAATGAAATTTATAAATGTTCTAATTCAGTTAAACTTCATAGGCCCAATAAAAGATCCAATAGAGTGAAAAAATTAAAATTCACCCATAACTTCCGTTGCGGGCTAGTCCAGTTCCAACAATGGTAGCAGAGCCCAATAACCTGTGCGGTCTAAATTGTAGAATATGCTAGTATATGAATTTTCTGATGATAATAAACATATATATTCATTTAAATGTATTTGTTACTGTACTATTTTACTTTTCACATAATTAAATAAATATTTGTTGAATGCAATAAATAACACAGAATTCATGTTCAAACAAATATTTTATTTCAAATTCAAATAGTACAAATTTAAGCTCTCACTATACATTTTGACATTACATTTTCAATTACAATTCAATTTCAATTACAAAACAATTTTCACTTTACGAATTCACCTTACTATATATTCACTCAACACTCATATTTGATCTTCAACTCTATTGTAGTTTGTATCCAGCATCTGAATTATCTGCAAAATAAACACTAACGCGGTAAAATTAAAAAAGAAATATTTTGCAGTTTAAAATGAAGTGTATGTTCTAAAAATATTATTTGCCTCGGTTATTTGGATTGTTCGTCATCATTTCTCTTTTAAATTCATTTTACACGAACAGCTTGTAACATGCACAGTGAATCATTGTACATGTCATAAGACCGTGCACACCGACATATATTTGCATGTTTAAACTACTAAGGACAGATGCGCACAAGGTCAAACCTAATCAAATAGTGGATTCATCTCTGATGCAATAAAAAAACATCACGAAATTGTCAAGTACAAGTTTTCATGCAACTAGAATTCATAACACAACAAGATCACATCAAAATGCAGACCAGACTTACAAAGAAAACCACACAAGTTAGCAATGCAGACAGACCGAAGTGGAACTCAAAGAGAACCATCAACCAGTTCACATGAGACCAGACACATATTAGTACAACATGGTAATGTGAATTAGATCAGAAGCAACAGTGAAGACCAGACCCTAAGTACAAAGTAGTGCAAGTCAATGCAAGTGGACAGTGCAACCAAGTGCAGGCATTCAGGTATGCAATTAGGCTAACGCAACAACAAGCCAGAAGCAAGATCAAACCATCAAAATATATATGTGTGTGTGTGAAATTTTTTTGCTTCAAACATGCTTGAACCAAGTATATCAACACAAGCAGTTGTGAACAAAACAAATGCAAGATTACGAAAAGGAACCAGATCATCGTACAAAGAGCAACAAGCATGAAGATATACAACAGAGAAGACTGCAACATAATAATGCATACATGAAGTCCCAAGTTAACATAAGTACAAACCAAGATTACAAGCAGTTCGAACAATAACATCCTGAAGCGAATATAGAGTAATTAACCGTAGCAGTTTGATAAAAGTCAAGGAATGTTTTCAAAAAGAATTGACAAACTAAAATTCAGCAATTGGTCATACGAAAAAGTCATAGCCAAAAGCCAGTTTATATCAATATTCGAAGTGCTGAAGTAATAGGAGGAAACCGACTCAAAGAAATTCAAACTGATGATAAAATGAACGAGTCAAAAATCATACAAACGTTCGATTACAAATCAATGGCAGAGGGTAACAACGTGAAGAATTCAAATAGAATTATACGAACGTAATTTTAAAGCTTTAATCCCTATAAAACCAAATTCATCATCGGCATATTATTCATTCGAGTTCAAGAAAATCAGATAGAAACCATTAAACTAAGTCACAAAACTCAAATCAAAGTCGAGAATAACCAATAATCAATAAAAGGCACCCACGTACTAGTTCAAGCAATCTTTCGATCTCGAGTTAGTAGGGAGGGCGTGAATTGAATCAATCAAAGAAGCATCGAAGTGAGTTAAGAAGCAACAACGAAATAATTCGAGCTTCAATCATTCAAATGGCGCCTCAAATTGCAAAACCCTAATTTTTTGATAAGCAACAAAGGGAATGGCCGAAGTTACCATGGATAAGCAGTGAAAAAGGAACATCGTATTGGGTCGAAGAGATTACACTAAAAGGAGAATACGTTCTTCACTTTATTGGGCCGTTTCTTATATATATATATATATATATATATATATATATATATAGAGAGAGAGAGAGAGAGAGATCTTGAAATTTTAAATAGTTATTTGTCTAATTATTATTTTCATTTACTCTAGTCGTGTGACTAGGTTACGAACTACGGTGGTGTGGTTTAAGAATTCGCAACTCAATGGTTAAGTTGTGACAGGGTTTTGAGCATAGAGTTAGCTTAGTCATTAGCGGGTGTTGCAAGTTTACGTATATAAGCGTTGACTGTTTAATTAGCTTAGTCATTTAGTCATTAGTTGGGGCAGAACGTAAGCATGGTTTTGCCGAAACAGGGTAAATTTGTGTGTGATCTCTTCTGCATTATTTTCCGCTATTGATTTATATTTCTGCATTAATTTTTATTATTATTAGTATCACCCTATTCACCTCCCCCCTCCCGTTCTAAGGTGAAAATGATCCTACAAGTAGTATTGAAGCTAAGAAAAAAACCATTTTTCAATTAAAAATTTTGATTTCTTCTTTCAGTTAGAAATTTCATTTTTTTTTTCAATTAAAAATTTGACTTTTTTATATGCCTTCCTTTAAGGTTTTTGCTGAGGTTCATTCCATAGTTAGGCCACGGATATTCAATGGTGAATACGCATATTGGAAAAATAGAATGAAATTTTTTCTGAAATCCATAAATGCTTGGAATACTGTTAAAACGGGATATAGGACACCAACAATTACGGTAGATAATCAAGAAATAGAAAAACCTATGGATCAGTGGACAAATTTTGAAAGTAAACTGCAAATTGCTAGAACCAAGGCTATAAACTCTATTATTTTCTCACTAGACCAAATTGAATTTAATCGCGTTTCACGTTGTTTAACTACGCAGGAAATCTGGCACATACTTGAAGAAGTTCTTGAAGGAACCTCCCAAATCAAAGAATCTCATCTTGCCAAATTTAGTAAAGAATACAATGAAAGAGCAAATCAATGCTTTTCAGGAGAAACAAATGACAGTGAAAGTGAAGAACCAAGCGAGGTGTGTTGGCAGGCTAAGGAAAAACAAGAATGGTATCTAAATTCTGGCTGCTCCAAGCACATGACGGGCGATAAATCAAAGTTTCTTAGCCTAGAAAAGCACAAAGGTGGGAGAGTCATAATGGGCAACAACGATAAATGCAAAATTATCGGTAAAGGTAAAGTAGGTAATGGTACATTTACCTTAAATGATGTATTATATGTTGAAAATCTACACCTAATCTGATCTCAATTAGCCAGTTATGTGATAAAGGAATGAATGTTGTATTTGATTCCGACTTATGCAAAATTGTTGACCAATCATCAAAAGAAAATTATTTTCAATAAGAGGAAAGGTAATATATACTCTTTACCTTTTGATGATCTCACTCTTTCAAAATGTTTGGTAGCTAAGGATGTGGAAGTAAATTAATGGCATAGATGATTAGGACATGTTAGCATGAATCTGCTAAAAAAAATAAAATAAAAGATTTGGTAAGAGGTTTACCATCACATGATTTCAAAACAGAAACTCTATGCAAAGCATGTACTAAACTTAAAAAATCATCGTTTCATGCAAAGAACAACGTAAGTACTTCTAGAGTCATTGAACTAGTTCATACGGATTTTTTTGGACCAAACGATATTGCAAGTTTAGGTGGTAAGAAATATTGTTTCGTATTGGTTGATGATGACTCTAGATACATGTGGGTATGCCTCTTAGCTAAAAAATCAAAAACTTTCTCTTACTTCATTAAATTCATAGAATTAGTTCAAAATGAAAAATAAGTTTCTATTATTTTGCTAAGAAGTGATCTGGTAGAGAATTTGAAAATTATTGTGATTAAAATGGATTTTAACATGAATTCTCGGCCCCCACGTACTCCACAATAAAATGGAGTAATCGAGAGAAAAAATCGAACTTTATAAGAGTTGGCTAGATCTATGATAAATGAGTATGAACTACCCTTGTCCTTTTAGGCAGAGGCAGTAAATACGGCTTGTTATGTAATGAATAAAGTCATGATTAGACCCGATTCTTAAGAAAACATCGTATGAACTATGGTTCGACAAAAAGCCAAACATTGCATATTTCAAGGATTTTGGTTGTCCGTGTTTTATTCTTAATACAGGTGATCAACTAGGAAATTTTGAGCCAAAAGATGACGAAGGCATATTCATGGGATACTCATCCAGAAGCAAAACCTATAGAGTATACAACAAAAGGACGAGAACAATCATGGAGTCATTCAATGTGAAATTTGATGAGGTTATTAATGATCAAAACAAGGAAACAATCAAAAGTAATGTCGAAGAGGAGAACGAAAAATATGAAAATGAAAAACCAAAAGAAACTACAACAACGAAATTGATCTAAAGAATTCTGGATCCAGAAAGATTGAACTTCAAAGCAGATCATCCTCAGAATTGGTAATAGGAAATCCTAACGTAGGTATTCAAACTCATTCCTCCTTTAGAAATTTGTGTGATTAGTGTCTATATAGTGGATTTGTTTCATAAACTGAACCCAAAGACATAGATGCAGCTCTTAATGATGAAAATTGGGTTATAGCTATGCAAGAAGAGCTAAATCAATTTGAGCGAAATGATGTTTGGACTCTAGCACCTAGACCCAATGATTATCCAGTCGTAGGATCAAAATGGATTTTTAAAAATAACTTTGATGAATCTGGAAATGCGATTAGAAATAAATCTAGGTTAGTTACTAAAGGTTATAATCAAATTGAAGGATTGATTTTGATGAAAATTTTGCACTAATAGCAAGACTAGAATCCATTAGATATTGTTAGCTTTTGCTTGCTATAAAGGATTTAAACTAAGACAAATGGATATTAAAAGTGCTTTTCTTAATGGAATTTTGAAAGAAGATGTATTTGTTGAACAACCAGAAGGTTTTGAAAGTCATGAATACCCTAACCATGTATATAAACTTAAGAAAACACTATATGGATTAAAACAAGCCCCTAAAGCTTGGTATGAATGTCTTAGCACTTATCTCCTTGAATGAGGGTTCAAAGAGGGTTGTGTGACACCACATTATTTCTATTGCATGAAAATGATGATCATTTGATTGTTCAAATATATGTTGATGACATTATTTATGGTGCCACTAACAACTTGTTGTATGAGAAATTTGAAAAAGTCATGCATGAGAAGTTTGAAATGAACTAGTTGAAGAGTTAAAATTCTTTTTAGGATTTCAAATCAAACAAAGTGATTAAGGTACATTCATCTATCAAACGAAAGATATTAGAGAACTTTTCAACAAATTTGGATTGAAAGATGCTAAACCTGCAAAAACCCCATGAGCACAACTATTAAACTTGACAAGGATGAAAAAGGTAAGGTAGTTGATCAAAATAAATATCGAGGTATGATTGGATCACCTCTTTATCTTACTGCTTCTATACCTGACATTACGTTCGCTGTTTTTTTATGTGCACGGTTTCAATCAAATCCAAAAGAATCTCATTTAAAAGCTGTAAAAAGGATTTTTAAATATTTTTTGCACAACCTACGGTTTGGTCTATGGTGTCCAACTAACGACAACTTTGAGTTAAAAGGATATTCAGATGTGGATTATGCTGGTAGTCTAGTTGATAGAAAAAGTAATGGTGGAACGTTTTTCATGTTGGGACATTCATTAGTTGTATGGGCAAGTCGAAAATAAAATTGTGTTACATTATCTACCACTGAGGCAGAGTATATTGCTCTAAGTAATTGTTCTGCTAAAATTGTATGGATGATACAAACATTGCAAGACTATGGTCTAAATTTTAAATGAGTCCCACTAATGTGTGATAGCAAAAGTGCAATTGATCTCATAAATAATCTTGTACATCAATCACGGACAAAACATATAGATGTTAGACATCATTTCATTAGAGATCATATTTCCAAAGAAAATATCTGCATAAATTTCATTTCATCTGATTCTCAATTGACATATATTTTTACAAAACCCCTTCCAGAAAATAGTTTTGGTCGACTTCGACTTAGTATAGGCATTTTTGAAATTTGATTTTATATTTTAGATTTGATCTTAAATGCCTATGTTAACTAATCTGACTCCCTAGTGATTATCAAAAGTAAAAAAGTGACTGAAAAAGAAGGTGATGAGTGTTGATATTAATCACACATTATGACTTAAGAAAGTATATTTAGTAAATATCTTTAAAAATTTAAACAAAATTTACAATAACTTTTGCTGGTAAGAATTCCATGACCATCTCTATTTCTATCATATTTCTAATGACTATCACTCATCAAAATCTAATATAGTATATCAAAATATGGAATTTAAAACAGGAAATTATTCTTTTTTAATTAATTAGTAATAAAAATTATCTAAAAAAATATTCACTCTCATTTAAAAGTCGTCACGGCTATGCATGGGTGAAGTACATGGAATATTTGATTGTGTGCGTTCATGCTCATTTAAAGTCCTCACGGTTATGCATGTATGGAACACGTATCAAAATTGATTATTAAATAGGAAAGTTGATTTTATTTCCATTTAAAAGTCGTCATGGTTATGTGCGGTTAGAGGATGCTTGAAATTCATTTTTTATATAAATAAGGAATACTGCTAATCACGTTTAAAAGTCCTAATGGTTATGCATGGTTAGTAAGTATTCAACAATTTCCTGTTATACGTATACCACAAATGGACATGACTATATGGTTTTCTATACCTACATCACCCCTATCACTCTAAAGTGGAATATGCGCCTATCAGAGTATTTATGATTTTTGTTTGATTTTTTTATTGAAATTTAATATTTATACTCAATTAGGTATTAATGTTGTATTAATGTCAATCACTTTATCTCTATTTTTCTAACACTATTAGTCTTTTGCTGATAACAAAAGGGGAAGAGAGTAGTTAAGATTTTGACAAATAAGATCAAAACTTTTTTTTTGCATATTCTCATCTAGGTTCATTGCATCTTTTTAGTTTGCATATTTTTTATTTTCATGCATATGTGAAGGGGGTTTTTTGTAGGGAGAACATTCAAATAGGGGGAGCAAATAAATTCATCAAATTCAAATACATTTAATAAAGTCAAAATCTTAATATATGTTTGTTATCATCAAAAGGGGATATATATATATATAAATGTATCTGTTATTATATTATTTTATTTTTCATATAATTAAATAAATATTTATTGAATAAAATAAATAACATAGAATTCATATTCAAACAAATATTTTATTCAAACAAATATTTTATTACAAATTTAAGCTTTCACTATACATTTTCACACTACATTTTCAATTTCAATTACAAAACAATTTTCAGTTTACAAATTCACTTCACTACATATTCACTCAACAATCATATTTGATCTTCAACTCTATTCAGTTTGTATCCAGTATCTGAATTATCTGCAAAATAAACACTAACGCGGTAAAAATAAAAAGAAATATTTTGCGGTTCAAAATGAAATGTGTTCCGAAAATATTATTTGCCTCGGTTATTTGGGTTGTTCGTCATCATTTCTCTTTTAAATTCATTTTACGCAAACAACTTGTAACATGCACAGTGTGTCACTGTACATGTCACAAGTCCGTGCACACCGTTATACACTTGCGTGTTAAAACTACATGGATATGTGAGCACAAGATCAAACCCAACAAAATGGTGGATTCAACTTAGGTGCAATACAAAAACATCACGAAATCGTCAAGTACAAGTTTTCATGTAACAAGAATTCAAAACTCAACAAGATCACATCAAAATGCAGACCAGACTTACAAAGAAAACCACAACAGTTCAAAATATTGATGTGTACACACAAAAACACTTCAAACATGCTCAAGTGAGTCAACATGAAGAACCAGTAACATGAAACCAGACCTTCATAACCCAAGCACCTGAAAACAAGTCAGACCACCAAATGAAACAAGGCACCAGATCACATGACAACAATGCAGACAGACTGAAGTGGAACTCAAAGCGAACCATCGACCAGCTCATATGAGATCATACACATATCAATACAACATGGTAAAATGAACCTAGATCAGAAGCAACAGTGAAGACCAGACCCTATGTAAAAAGTAGTGCAAGTCAATGCAAGTGGACAGTGCAACCAAGTGCAGGCATTCAGGTATGGAATTAGGCTAATGCACCAACAAGCCAGAAGCAAGATCAAACCATCAACATATATATGTACAAAAGTTTTGCTTCAAACATGCTTGAACCAAGTATATTAACATAAGTAGTTGCGAATAAAAAAAAAGCAAGATTACACAAAGGAACCAAATCATCATACAAAGAGCAACAAGCATGAAGATATACAACAGAGAAGACTGCAACACAATGATCTATACATAAAGTCCTAAATTAACATAAGTATAAACCAGCATTACAAGCAGTTCGAATAATAACAGCCTAAAGCGGTTTTAAAGTAATTGACAGTGGCAGTTTGATAAAAGTCAAGGAACGTTTTCAAAAAGAATTGACAGACAAAAATTCAGCAATTGTTCATACGCACAAGTCATAGCCAAAAGCCAGTTTATATCAATATTCAAAGTGCCGAAGTAATAGGAGGAAACCGACTCAAAGAAATTCAAACCGATGATAAAATAAACGAGTCAAGAATCATACAAGCGGTCGACTACAAATCAATGGCAGAGGGTAATAACGTCAAGAATTTAAATAGAATTATACGAACATAATTTTAAGGCTTTGATCCCTATCAAACCCAATTCATCATCGGCATATTATTCATTCGAGTTCAAGCAAATCAAAGAGCAACCATTAAGCTAAGTCACAGAACTCAAATCGAACTCGAGAATAACCAATAATCGATAAAAGACATTCACATACTAGTTTAAGCAATCTTTTGATCTCAACTAAGTATAGCAGCCGTGAATTGAATCAATCAGAGAAGCATCAAAGTGAGTGGAGAAGCAATAGCAAATGATTCGAGCTTCAATCATTGAAGCAGCGCCTAAAATTGCAAAACCCTAAATTTTTAGTAAGCAACAAAAGGGAACAACCGAAGTTACCATGGATAAGCAGTGAAAAGGGAACAGCGTATTGGGTCGAAGAGATTACACTAAAAGGAGAAAATGTTCTTCATTTATTGGGTCGTTGCTTTTATTTATATATATTGGGCTTGAAATTTAAAATAGGGTTTCGTTTAGTTATTTTTTATTTTGTAATTTTCTTTTAAAATTGTGTAACTCTCTAGTCGTGTGACTAGGTTATGAATTACGGTGGTGTAGTTCGAGAATTCGCAACTCAGTAGCTGAGTTGTGGCAGAGTTTGAGCATAAAGTTAGATTAATCATTAGCGGATGTCGCAAGTCTACGTGTGTAAGCATCTAACTACTTAATTTCTAGTAGATACCTTGGGGGCAGTACATAGGCAGGGTTTTTCCAAAGCTGGGTAAATTTGTGTGTGATCTCTTCTGTATTATTTCCACTGTCGATTTATATTTCCGCATTAATTTTTATTATTATTATTAGTATCACGGTATTCACCCTCCCCCTCTAGGGTGAAAACGATCCGATATAAATTAGTCATGTTAGGGCTAACTAATTAAGTTTGCCCACTTATTATAGTGTCTAGAAATGTAATGTCTAGGATTGGAATTGGGTAATCAAGTACCATGTCCTACCTAATTACCAGCTTGGCCCAAAATGTGAAGTAAGCCCAAAGGTTGCTCCTAATAGAAAAGGCCCAACTTAATTTGGGCCTTGGGCTAGTTTTCAAAATCGTTTTGAAAACTAATATTAAAGATTTTAAATGTAATAGTTAAATTTAAAATAAAACACGTTTATTATAAAATTATAATACTACATATGTTTTCAAAATGTTTGAAAAGATAATGATATTTTCAAAATGTTTGAAAATATTTATATAATAATTTTAAATTTTAAATTTATTAACAAGATCAATAAAATAAATTAATAAAATATGTTAATTAATTAATGCATATATGCATGTATTACATATGTTGATATATGTTATGTTATTTTAAAATGTTTAAGATAACATAAGTATGCACGGATGTATACAAGATAAATTTTGAAATTAATAAATTTTAATAGAATTGTTTAATTGAATAAATTAATTAAAGGCTAATTAATTAAATAAAATATACATGTATATGATATATGTGGTTATACTATAAAGATTATAGTATACGCTATAAATGTTATAGTAGATATATCCAATATAAAAGTTATATTGGAATACTAATTTAAAATTAATTAAAGTGTTAATTGATTAAAATTAATTAGATAATATTTAATTAATGATATATTATACGTAAGACTATCATATAAGTAATATGAAATATAAAAGTTATATAACAATAAAACTTATATGATATGTGTGTAAACTAAATGTGGAACATAAAGAAACCCAAATAGACTTAAGAAATAAACACATATGTAAATGTACACATATCATGATTTCTGATGTGTCAGACACTTGAATCGCTGGGGTATTTCATAAGAAATATATTATTCTATAAGTCGATATCACTCAATGTATATATTGAAGATTGTGAATCGTCAATATAATGTTGTCCTCTACCATATATATATATATATATATATATATATTAATAAATTACTTACACACTCCTTAATTGTTAAGCAAAATCAAGCTAGGGATATTATGCGTAGTATTATTAATATATTGATCGGATGAGGTAAGATAACTACATGTATTTGTTGAGCAAACTCAAGGTGCATATACTATACTTAGGCCATCACGATATGGTAGGTATGAGTGAATATTCTCTTAATTTCGACTTATTGAGCAAACTCAAGGTTAAAATGAGATTAGAACAAAGAAAAATGGGATAGGAGTTGTATATGATACAACCGATAAGGAGTTATCCATCATTTGTGGTGCTATGATTTATTGAGCAAACTCAATGTCATAATACCAAAACAAACGAGTCCTAACACCCACTAGTGAAGTTGTAAGACTTCTTTGTTTCATCTTAGGGTTTGGAGAAATATAAAAGACTAGTGCGAGCATTATTAGAAAAATTCAATGGTAACATTTAACATTTCTAATATTGTAAGAACATATGCTATATAATGTTATAATTATCCACAATGATAAATTTTTGCATTTAATATAATTGATAAACGTTTGTCAGTCAACATATATAAACAAACTGAATTGAAAGTTGATAAATAGAATTATAATATATACTTACTAATAATTGTAATTGCACGTTATATAATGTTTCTATACCCATGCAAGTGCCCAATTTCAACTACTTAATACATTTTTATTTGGTTTAAACCATGTATTGAATTTTATGAGTTTTTAAACTCTAAATACAATTCAAAACTATGGATATTTGATCCATGTACTTTCACATATAAATGTTATCTGGTGAACAGTCATAGTTTGTAGGGTACAATATTTCGATGAAGTTAGTTCATTTGAAGTAAGCCAATAAATAGTATTTTAAGATCATGTATTCAACTTGAATGATTTCAAAAGGATCATATTGTGTTAATATAACACAAGACCATAAACTATGAGATACATTTAAGAACTCGATTGTTGAAATGTCATCTTGATCCGTTTACATAAAGTGCATCATATTTGATGTCTTAAATGTTAAGAATAATCATTTTCGCTTTTGTAAAAGGTTTGCTATGATATTGTAGTAAGGTTTTCTTTTGAATAGTTTGATCATTTGAAGGAAAAACGAACGTATAAGAATAATTGTAATTTAAAGTTGGAATGAAAAGAATGAATAGTCACTTCTACTCCATAGAGAAACATTGGAAACAAGAATTATAATAATAAATGATGCTTAATATTAGAATATTAAATATGATTTTTATTTCAAAATGTATTTTCATATAGAAAATTGTTTTCTATACCATTTATTTCTTTGAGTTCGAGATATTTGATCAAAAAACTCTCTTCTATAAACTAGTTGTAGCATATAAAATAAGTAGAAATATTAAGAATACTAAGTGAATGCTGGACCTCTAAAATTAGTATGCTATTATAGTAATTGCGAAAATAATGGGAGCATGCCGTATAGCACCTAATGATTGCATCAAATTACGAAAATTGTTTTCGTAAAATGTACCGAATATTTTGTGAAATAAATTTTATTTTTTATATTGACTGAAAAATAGATATAACTATATTTCAATATGAGTATTATGAATACATGAAATGGAACTATATTATGGAATTTATTTTCATAGTAAAAGTGATGCAACAAAAATACATATGTATTCAATATTATTTATAGTTGTTTTGGAATTATAGACTAAGCCGTAGTTTTGAGAAATAATTTTACTAATGATTATGAATCATATGATACAGGTTACTTATATCTCAAATAATTAATGGTTATGCACTTATTCAGTGGGAGCATCATAAGAGTTGATGAACTCTTTGAATTAATACATAGTGATGTATGCAATCACAAGTCTATTAATACCAAAAGGATTCCACATACTTTGTTATATTCATCGATGATTTATTACCAACATGAACATGTATATTAGATACACATGTAATAAGTTTATGATAAAATCTAGAATACAAAAGAAAAGTAAATAAAATACATGCGATTTGAATAAAATGATTTGATTTGGTGGAATAAGTGAGTATATTGGAAAGAGTTATAAATATACCTAAAAATGAATATAGATTCAATCTCAAAATCACTGCTCCATGTGATACATAATGATGCATTGATGAGGAGTAATCAAACATTATTGGATAATTTATGATTAATTATGAGTGAAGTTGAGTTAGTTTCTCTCTATAAGGTCATGTACTTAAGATTAGTACACAAGGCTGATATTATTTCATCTAAACAACAGTTTACAAAATCATACAAGATAAGGGTATGTAAGAAAACCCAACATATCCTAGGCCAAGTAGTTGGCAGGTTGTGCGAGTCAAAAGATTGCACGTAATAATTGTTCATTGGGGATCTTGTATGAATCTCCAAAAAAAAATTCGAAAGATCTTCCATCAAATGACATATTTATGTTTTGAATATAATTTTTGCAAACTAAAATCAGTTTTATAAATAAAAAGGTTCATAAAGCGTTTATTAATTCCTATTCTATTTACACTAAGAAACAATTGTTGTTTCAAAATATATCTACTTCATTGTGAAGGAATTTCTTTGAGAAATTTTTTATAGTTAAATGGAATTGGATCTGATCCATAGATAGAACTGGTTATATGAGATGATGTGAAATTAATTAACTTAAATAAACACATAGCATTATAATGTCTAATAAGTATTCTCATACATCGAAGAGAAACTTTGAGTTTCTTATTAATGTGGAAATATACATAACCATTGGTTGTTCAATTAAATCATTAAGATTGCCGACTCTATATAGTATGATGCGTAGATCTGAAAGAATTCCAAATACACTATCAAAATATGATTTTGGTGGTCACAACCAAAGAGATATGATCCATCGACCGAGATTGTGTCTTTATTGGAAAGACTAATGTGGTTGGAATTAAATAAGCAATGTTGATAAGAATAATATCGCAAATTTCAGTTGTTGAAATTAGCATAATAGATTCGGTATTCAACATGCTTAAGTTAATTCAGATTTATTCACAAAATTATCGCTCGATACGACTTAGTATTTGGTACTTATATATTGAAACAAAAAAATTTAAATAATGATTTAGAGTAAACCATTTATGTAGGATCTAGATTAACCCTAGAGGGAGGGTGAATAGGGTTATAGCAAATTTTCTCGAATTAAACAAAAAATAATCTGTAGAGAAGTAAATATGCTGAAAAGTAAATCACGCACAAAATTTACCCAGCTTCGGCAACCCCTGCCTACTGCTGCATTCCCAGATTTCTATTAGGATTAAACAGTCTCCCGCTTACAAACACTCTAACAGACTCGGACACCCTGCTACCGCCTATAGAGTTTTGCAAACTCGCACACCCTGCTCACTGAACTAATCCTAACTAGACAATCTGACACAACCTAAAACCTAGGTGGTGATTTACCAAGATTTAAATTGAAAAGTACAGAAAATAAGAGCAAAAAAAACTAAAAACTTGATTTTAACATTAAACCCTATTTGAAAAACTAAACCCTTAATTAAATAACTAAACCCTAGTTAAAATAAACGGCCGCCCCTTTTCTATTCTTTCACTCAGTCTTTTTCGATTTTCTCTGATAAAAAATGGCGGCGATTGTTGTCCCAAATTAGGGCTTCGTCCCTTCGATCCAATTTAGGGTTTTGAAAAACAGCAGCGGCCGATAGTTGATCGAGCGTATGATTGATTCCGGTTCTCTCTTTGTCGATCGTCTATTTCTTTGAGTTGCTCTCTGCTGCTTCAATTTGATCGAGTTCAACGTATGCTTCAGTATGTAATTTTCTCTTTAAGTGCTTTTACGATTTTCGTATTCGAACTCAATGATGAATTTTTTGGTGAATATTTATATGGATTCTGAGACCCTATAATTCGTTCGTATCTATTCGATACTTTCCTAATTTTCGCTTTCCTGATATTGTAGTAACTTGATGCACACGGATTTGATCTTGAATCATTTGATTTTTCTTGATCGATACGGCAGAAACTTTCCTGTTTTATTTTGTTTTGACTTTTGACTTTTGACTTTTTCAAAGATATGCCTTTGAATTTTTTTTTGAATTTCCTTGTTGATTTCTGGCCCCTGTGAGCTTCGTCTCTGGCCATCTCCTCTGGTTGGTTTAACCTGAACTCCACTTTATCATTCCATTCGAGAGTTTTGATGTTGTCTATTTGTTCACTATTTGCATCACTATTTTATTTCAGGTCTGCATTATATTGTGATTCATGTTTGCGTCACTGGTCTTTACTGTAATCTTCACTTTAACTTCGAACTGATCTTCTTGTCTTTGATACATTGATGTCTCGGCTTCAATTACTGTCTTCATTGTGTATTGGTTTGTTGAATTCACTACTGGTCTCTGTTCCATGCATTGCTGCATACCCATTACTACACTGTTCACTGTTTGCATCACTTGTCTTTGAGGTTTGTGTAGTTTGCACTGAGCATTTATGTTGTCCATTGTTTATGTATTTGTGATACTCTGGTTTTGCTGTAGTCTTTAAGCATTGATGCATTTGGAGTTGGTCTTATTGCAGTTGCTATGCAGTTGCTATGCCTTGTACTTGTAGTCATTCAACCTGGTTTGCCCAGATTGTTGTTGAGTTGATATACTTGTGATTTCACTGGCTTGTTTTGGTTTCTCTTGAACTTGGGTGAACTGATGTGTAGTCATGTCTCTAGTGCATGTCACTGTTGCATTACTGGTCTTTGTTCATGTTGGCACTGGATTTGTTTCTTTTTACTGTTGTATCACTACTTGTGTCTGCACTTGTATACTCACTATCACTGTCTTATGAGACTGTCTCTGGTATTCTTGTTGCTTCCAGTTGATGTTCTGTTGCACTTTGGTCTTGCATTTGGTCTTTCTGGCCTTGTACCTGTCCACTTCCCTTTTTCCATATTGCTGGTTTCAATACTTGTTTGCAGTCTTGTGTCATATGTGTACTGTGTCTTTGAGCATTGTGTCGTCTGGATGCATTCTGTTGTTGTCTGATTGTATAAGCTTTGATGCTGTCGATTGTTGCACTTGTGTTGCTCACCATGTTGCATGCATTGAGTAACTGATTGATATAATTTTGCATTTCAGCTTTACTTGTTGTCTTCACATTGTGCTTTCTGTTTTGAGTCACTTCCATACTTGGTCGTGCTCTGGTTTTTCTGTTTGCATGCTTGCTTTTGTTGGCTGCGCACACGAGTTGGCGAGGCATTGCACACGTGTATGAATATACACGTGTGTGTTGCAACCACTTATGATTACCTGTCCCTGATAGGAATACAAGTGTATATATCTATGTGCACGACTTTGTGTGTGATGAATTCAAATGTAAATGACGACGAACAACCCAAATAACTGAAGCACCAATAAAAAAATTTTATATTTTTGCAAATTCAAATTTGTTTATTTTCAGATTACTGTTGTAGTTGCTAATTATACAGGTACACATGAGACAGGACTAAAACTGGAGCTGGACAATGCAGATAGATGCAGATTAATGGTTTTGTAAAATGTACAGTGTTGTGTGTTGTAGTGAGAGAAAATATGAATATGAAATGTGTAAACTAGTGTATGTATATAGAGAGAGTTGAAAACTTTGTATTGTATAAGTGTTGAATTAAAATATTATATTGAATAAGAATACTGATTGAATTATATAAATTCTGTGCAATAGTATTATTATTCAATATGAATATTTATTCCTATATGTATATAATACAATCAAGTACAATCTGCAAACACATATACAAATTGATATATATATATTTGTTATCATCAAACACAAAAATTCACATCAAACAATTTACACATATTAACCCAAAATGCCTCGAAGTCAGTAGAAGCGATATTGGGTTTGTGAGTCTTTGGATATGATCAAAGAAATGATATGAATGTATCATTTTATAAGCATCAAGATTGAATAAGTATTTTGATAGAAATATCAAATAGTTTGATTTTCAATCAAAGTGTAGAGGAAGCGTGTGTTCATAAGAAAGAACGTTAAAATGTATATTGATATTTCTAAACTATAAGTAAACAACACGTTGTTGATTTTAACAATATAGTTGTATTAAAATCAACTTTAGTTGTTTTAACACTCAATATTGGATTGTAAATGATGTCTTTTATGGTGAGTGTAAAAGATATAGGGATTGTCCCAAAATGATATACAAAAGCACCCTATTAAAAGGGGAATATTGTTGTCCTGCCTTTTTGGTCAAGGCCGGGATATCAACAAATTGGCTGGAAAGGACGGATATCAAGGTTGGAGATCGATAGGAAACAAGGCTAGATAGATGTCATCAAAATTTGACCGAGCTCCAATCAAGACGGGATCCATTGGGAATGATGTGCAAGGCTAGGTAAGGCTACATTTCAAATTTTAGGTCAATCGGAGTTCGTATGCTCGAGATATGGATGGACAACTATTGGTGAGAAATGGTTCGCATCGATACCTTCATATCGATATCGTTCGTATCGATCAGCATCGATCAGTTCACATTGATGGAAGTCATTCGTATAAATACGGTTCACATCGATCGACATGAATCAGTTCGTATCGATGTGGTTCATATCGATCAACGCAGGCTTGGCTATCTACTTCGAATCAATACTTTCGTATTGATCAGGAACGTACCCGATATCGATCAGAATGGAAATGACAACATGCTTCGAATCGATGACTTTGTATTGATGCAGCGCACATCGATTGAATGGTTACGGCAAGGCATGCTTCGTATCGATCAAAGTTTGGATCGATACGAAGGGACATAACTTAGGATCCATACGAACAAGAGAGCAACCGATGGATACGAAGAGGTAAAGCTTTGATCGATACGAAGGCTATGGACTTGGATCGATGGATGCGAACAGAGGCACAGTTGATGGATGCAAATAAACCAACAGGCGTTGGTGGATGGATACGAAGCATGGAGGCGAAAGGCTATGGTCTGATGGATACGAAGAGCATAACATTCGACCAAATCGAAGGAAATGTGTTTGAATGAAGAAGCAGTCGATTCGGCATCAAAAGTGGATCTTCCCTGGGTTTCCGAGCCACATCATCGGTACGATTGTGATGGATACGAAAGCAGGAGGATGGATGGATACGAACGCTTCAGCCTTCATACAAACTATAACTTACACCGATTGTAACTCAAAATCTACAAGTCCAAATGCTACCAAGTTTTCACAGGAGCTTGCGTACAACCTGAAGAATGTTCGTCATCGATCTCAACTCGATTGGACGAAATTTTGATCGATACGAAATCCGTTCGTATCGATCACGAACCGAGTGCAAATATCACGGGATCGATCATGTGGGCCCATCCGCGTGAGAGAAGGAGTCTGCCGAGATCTGGGCGAGATATTTGCAGCCTACACCTATAATAGCAGTCCAAGAGCTTCAGAAAGGGGATCAGCTTCTTCTCTATTAGGTGAAACTCCACCATTTTTTGCTATTGTTCAAAGGCTTGTAACTGTAATTGCAGTACAAAGGCAATAAAAAGGGTTGATTCAAAGTGGATGTAAGTCAGATTGTCGAACCACTATAAAACCTTGTGTTCTTTCCTGCTTTCTTCCATTTTAACTTTACTGTTTCTTCTTTTCTATTCTTTACTTTATTTGGATCTCGGATCTATGTTTGAATATTGTGAATATGTGTGTAAACACTGATGCTTTCATGGCTTTTGGGATTTGTGACCAATTTTGGCACAAACAAATACGTAAGTTGGATTCCATATGCATTAACAATAGAAAATTATCATACAGGTTATGTTGTGTATGATATTGTGTTTTGTTTATGTATTTGATACATGGAGAAAATATGAAATCTAAATTGATATCGATGAATGGTTGTTTGAGATGTTCTTGCGTATTTATGAAATACTAAAGGATTGTTTATAAAAACAACAAACTCATTATGATGGAACGTTTGGACACAAACTTTTATAAGTGATATTGAGTATAACATGTCAGTAATAAAATTCAAGTTAAAATCTTTAGTTTGAAAATGTTTCAGAATAAAAGTGATTGTGGTCGATTCAATGAAATGTTGAGAACATTAACTTGAATAGAGCTACAATAAACCAATGTATATAGATATAAATGTATAGATTTATAATTGAGCCAAAAGGATTCCAAATGTTGAGATCTCATAATATTTTTATAAGATAACAATGTCATGAAATTGTTCATGATAGAACTTAAAGCTCACTACAAGTTGAAAGACATACTTTGAATCGTTCCACATGATAAAGGCAGTTTATCAGTGTCAGGGAGAGTTAAACGACAAAGTAGATAATTAAAACATAATAGCATATCTATTCACTAAGGGACTGACTTAATTGGTTTTGAGAAAACTGATTGGAGAAGTTGGAATTAGATTCCATAATCGACTCCAAGTGCAAGTGGAAGATTGATAGAGCTAGGGGTGTGTCCCAGTGGCAATTATGTAATTTGTTACATATATATAACTCGTTGACCAATCTTGTTTGAAGTAAAAGGTATTTTCTTTCTATTATATACTTGATACGGTGTGTTTATATTAATTAATTAACTTAATTAAAAGTATATTTAATAGAAAAATCCATAAATGGTATATTATGTTATGGTAGTTACAAAGTATTGTAACCATGGGTAATTTATCAAAACGAAACAAATGTACCATTTTAAATGTTCCTAGTCAAGATGCATCGAGATTGGATATCGATGTATCCGTTGAGACTGGAGTACGTAATGCTCTGTAAATGTTCGACAGTGTATTACTTATGACTGTTGGGGGCACTTAGGGGTTATGTACTAATAGTTATTGAATAACTATGGAATGACTCATTCGATAGTTTTCTGTTGGTTAATATAACTAAGGTCAAACAGAAAATATCGATGTGACTAATTTACAAAGTTCCATCGACTTGAGAATATTGTGGACCTTTAATATGAAGGCTCCACTTTGATTATAGCCAAATCATGGCATGGCGTCCATCGAGTGACTATAGTTGGGTTGAGTGGGAATATTGAAAGTGAAGTACTATTCAAGAGAGGATTCGTCTTCTTAGTTATATACGGTTAGTATCACAGTCAGCTCAAGTCAACTCAAAGTCAAAGCTTCTGACCAGAGAATTTTGGTTAATAATAATTGTTATTATTGAACTAAGGACTTTGTATTTAGATTATAAAGTTGAATGTGAATGAGGTTGTAATTTTGACCATTACCAAATTCCATAAGTCCAAAGTGATATAGTTTTGACGAAGAGAATTGGTGTAAACAAATGTCACAATAGGGTAACGCTTATTGAACTAAAATTGGATTTTACCGAAAATGAATAAGCGACAAATTTGGCCATAATGTCACACCACCTGCTAAGTGATGCATGAACGTTAATATGAATAGTTCGATGTTAATCGTTGACCAAATTTGCACCCAATAGTTACACGGCCGAAATTATGAATTCCCTTAAGATTGAACAATTTAATTAGTTTATAATTGTTAAAAATTAATTAATATTTATGAAATATTAATTATAAAATTTGAATACGATTTTAGAAATAAATAATTTAATATATATTTATAACATTTATAAATATATCGATCGATATACAATATCGACAAGTGATTAAATTAGATTTAATTGCATAGTATTTTGGCTTGGGCTTAGATGGGTTTAAGGCCCATCATTAGGGATGCAAAATTTCAGTTTTGGGAAGGTCTAGGGATAGCTATAACATAGAGAATTGGCTTGAAGATAATGGATTAAGGTCAAGTGAGAATAGGAAAAAGGTTTTCCTCGTTTCTCTCTAATACAACAATATGTGTGTGTATGTACAAAATAATAACTAACCTTTTTGGCTACCATTACATTCTACATTGCTGGTTGAAACATAGCTCTTAATCCACTCCAAAATTCTCAAATATATTTCAAATTAATATAATACTATCCGATAGTTAGATGTCGGTGATTTCGGACTTGCAATCTGACGAATCAAGAACAGTAAAAGGAAGGAAAGTCATTGTTTCAACGTGGATTCAAAAGCATCTTTAAATTGGTAACTTTAATTCATTTTACAGTAATTAAATTATATTCTATGATCCTATAATGAGCAATTTCATATCTGTTTAAATATATTGGTACTATATGTTTAGTTTGGTGAGATTTTTTAAGTAGATGTGCTTATCATAAATCAGTTTGGTTATGTGCATAATTTGTTTATTATATTATTTGATTTATGTGTAGACAAATACTTTTTACTGTACAAAATCAATTTTTATCATTAATAATTGTTTTATATATATTTATTAACAAATTCATATATGTGTGTGTATATATAGTGTATATTTCTCTCTCATAATAGCATATATGCATATATAAGATATATATATATATATGATTTAAAAAAATATAGTACATAATAAGAATTGAAAATTCTAAAATTAATTATCATACGTATATTCATATTTTTAAATTAACATTTACTGAATTTTTGAGTTGTTTATTATATATAAAATATGACATCACAAATTCAATTTTATATTTTTTAGAAATATTATATAATTTCAGAAACATATAGAAAAAATTTAAGAATTTTTCAATAGATTTTATTATTTTTAATAATTAATTATTTTGAAAAAATTGTTTATGATTTATTAAAAATAATAATATAACTGAAAATTTCTTCAAAAATTTTCATAACCTTTCATTTATGATCTTAGAATTTATGAAATTTTAAAATTTTAATAATATGTTATTTTATATTAAATAATTATTGTCGAAATCAATGTATTTGATTTTATAAATAATATTTTGACTTTGAAAGATCTTCGGATTTTTTTAAACTCTATTTTATGATCCTTGAAATTTTAAAATTGTAAAATTTGAATTTTCATCAATAGATTATTTTATGTCAATTATATATGGGTGAAAACAATATTTTATTCATAATATATACAAATTAAAACACTAAAATTATTATGTTTGCAAAACTAACTTAGTTTTGAATTATAAATAATTTTTAATAATTATTCTCTCTCTTTCTATATATATATATATATATATATATATATTTATCTATGTATAAATGTTTTATGTTCATATATTATATATAATATATTTATACATACATGTGTGTGTGTGTTTTGTAACACATATGCATGCACATATTTGGACAACATACATAACGTACAAATGAGATAATATGTCTGCTGCGATGTAAATCCCAACATCTACATATAGGCATATTATACCTTTTACAGATTATTATGTTACACATGCACTCACACATATATGTATATGATACATTTATGTATGAACTAAATCGAATAAAATTAATTTCATATCTTAGTATATTTGAATTTAAATAAAATAAATGATTTTATTTAAATGAAATTTAGAAATGTTCTAATTCAATTAGACTTCATAGGCCCAATAAAAGATCCAATAGGGTAAAAATTTTGAAATTCACCCATAACTTCCGCTGTGCGCCAGTCCATTTCCAACAACAAGAACATCCTTAAAGCTAAAGAAATGCAAAAGATTTCACATGCATCTGCGGTGTGGAATCTAATGCATGATAAAGCATATACACATATGGATATTACGTGTACTATTTGGCAGATATCAAACTGACATTAAAAGTGGATCAATTATTAGTAACCAATATGGTTACGAGATATCTTTAAGAACCAAAGGATTATATGCTTAAGATGGATTTGTTGGAGATCATAAAGCATTACAGTCCGAGTATTTTGGATGCCAAGAGTACAAAATATCCACTTCAGATAACAATAATAATGTTGTTGATGTTATATTTTTTTTGGATGAAGCTATATAAGGAAAGCTGCCATATAGATACTTATAGCCTACTTTTCTATTTTCCGTTATGGGGCATCCAACGATGGAAAATAATTATATAATTTTGTCTAAAGTAATGGAATATTGAATAAAGAAATTGAAAGATCATTAAAGTAATATTGAAACAATAAACAATATATTATTTTCCAGTAATGCTAGAGTGCAAAATAGATTGTAATTCATAGAGTATACTGTAACAAACTCCACTATGGTGGATCCGGTTACAAAAGGACTATCACCCAAGGTCTTTCATAAAGCATCTTGCTCAATTGATGCAACTTTTATGTAAAAATATTTAGGTACAGGGGGAGTTTGCATTTGGTACTGCCATATGACACATTCTCTATATTTTGGTTATAGATATATATCATGTTCTTTTTTCTGACTATAAATAAAGCGGTAAAGTTTTGTTTGCACTCTAGATTGTTCAAATATTAAACATTTTGATCTCACTAAAGTAGGACTAGTTGAAAATAGACATGTATAGATCACATCTCATGTAATTTTCATGCTACACATCCAGGGTTGATCTACGTCGTTTGATTGTGTTGGTATATATGACCATTGATTGGTTTAGTTACGCTGAAAGTAACGAAAGCCACTTTGATCCTTTTTCAGCATAGTTAATGGACGAGATTGTATCAAAAACACCTTATGTCATAAATAGCAAATTTTGGAGCGCATAAAGTTAAACACATTTATAAGGTTATTACATATATGGCCCAGGGGAAGATTGTTGAAAAATTTCAATATGTGGGCCTCATATGTAAAATAAATGTGTTGTGCTTTTTTAGTGTAAATCCCAATTCAAGTGATCAAATTATGAATTAAAATTAAAAATCTTACAGGTATAATTGTCATGTTATTAATGTATGGATACTGGAGCAATTTTATTTTGCTGAAGGGCCAAATGGAGAAAATTCCATGTAAAATTATACATAAATAACATAGTGAATGTCATATAATAACATAAATGAATGTAGTAACTATAATATTTATCTGAACCACAATATAGTTATACAGAATGCTACTATACCACTGTATCTTTATTTTATTATTTACATACTTAATTAAGGTCAGTAACCATGCATTTTGGCAAAAATATGAAAAATGCCGCTCCTTTTATTCCATGATAAACAAAGCATGAAAGAGAAACTTATTTTTAATGAGCGGGACATATGTATAAAATATTTATATCTATCAAATATAAATGCATCAAATAATAAAAAATATGTCTTTTCTTATTCCAAATACAAATATGCTGCATCGTTAAATTTGTTGCTACTGACGCATTTATTGCATTTATGATAATAATTTATTTATTACTATAACAACCACATTTGATGCAATTGTGATAAAAATAAATGCAATCGACCATTATGTGGTCCAAAATGTAAACAAGTGTAATGTTAAAATTTATTTAAATAAAATATAAACACATTAAATGAGCATACTTTATTTCCAATTAATCAAAATTTCTGAAATAACCCAAATACCTTATATAAATATCGAAATTACTTAATCAAAAGTTAAGTAAGGTAAAATAACTATAGAACCAGATCTATATTTCTTGCATAAATGGTTCTAAATTGTGTATATATATATATATACCATTTACAAACATTAAAAAAAATGGCTGTGCATATCAGATCCAAAACATTCCTCACCATAAAATTCACAACTTGTTTATAAAACATACAATGATAAACATGTGAATGTTTTAACAAATATAAGTTGTTTTCGAAATTTAGAGGAAGTTGGATTATTTCTCATAATTTAACGATTTCAAAAATCTAATCATTTTATAATAACATATAGATCATTTAGATCTATCTTTCTACACCAAAACAATTTCATAAATTAGCCATTCAATTTACAACAAAAAATTCATACTAAACCAAATTCAAAATCATCATCAAAAAATCCTTGACGCATTGATTAAGCAGATCTGAAACTTAAGTAAGATTATTACAGGACTTCTAAAAAAAGTTCAATTCAAAACTTTCTCAAGAATAAAAAAATCCCCAATGATATCAATTGTGACGACCGCCCATGACTCCCGCACTAAAACAGGGAAATGGTGCGCTGAAAGGTGTGCCAGGCAGCCATGGACGATAGTCAGGGTAAGATAAAACAGAAAACTCTATCGTATTACTCACAGCGCATGGACAAAATACAATAGAAAATATACATAGTGAAGCTCCATATAACAGAATCTCATCATATAAACTCTAATAGTTTGATACAACAATCAGCAAAGTCAATACATCAAGCCTCACTACATATCACTCAGAGAATATACAAACAGCGGAACACCCAGTACATATAGTAAGAAAACAATATGCAAAAGCCTCCAGCTCGTCTTCGTCATCAACAGCGTTGGCCACTATGAACAGCACCTGTCACCTGCTACTTAGTCTGCCCATCCCAACATGAATGAACAGCCCAAGGTAATAAGAGTTAAACATAAAACCTTGAGTCAGACAAAAGTCTTAGTGAGCAGTAAATCAACTATCAAACATACCAAAAGAGCATAAAGGGTAAAAGGAATAGGAACCCAACCATCCCACTCCACCTCTTTCTACAGTGATAGCCCCCAGACGCACTAAGCAGAAGTAAACATAGCAATTCAGACATTCAAAGCAAAGTAATTATCACTCGAGTCAAGGTTGGCGTTTTCCAAGTACAAACCCCCAAGGCCTAAACCAAGATCAGATAAGCACCCTGAAAACATCGCTCTTGACCCAAGCGACGACACATCCAAACATCCATGACTCTGGCTACCAATGTTATCATTGCCTTGATTTCCCCGTTAGTTGAATGACCGCCTGCCAAGGGCTAATGGTAAACCCGGTTCTAGACATAGCTCCGCACGTCGTCGTGACCCGTGCCTAGGACTATCGCATCTGCCCAGAGTACTAGCACGTCATCGTGACCCGTGCTTGGAACGTCATCGTGACCCGTCCCAACGTACTCTTGCTTTGAGCATGCTAGAACCTTCAACAACGATGAAATCTCAACCTTCTAGTCATCCTCCTTGACGACTATTCCCATACTAGCTCAAGCGCCTCTCAAGCTAACCATTATCCACAAACCCGGACCACATCACCGAGTTATCAACATGCTTGGGATGATCCCGTCTGGATTAAACCAAGGCTTTCTCACATCATGCTTTGCTTCATCGCATCATAGCAAAGTCCCGTCTCAACATCATGGTTTGCCTCATCGCATCATGGCAAAGTCCCGTCTCAACATCATTATCAAATCTATCCATATGAGCTTCAACATCCGCTTCATATGCCACAAGCAGCTTTCCTTATTCAAGAGCCTTTCCACTTAGCTTTTGAATCATCTTCGACCAACTTGTCCAAATCAAGTTATCAATTAACCAATCCATCAAATCAAACATTAATCCAAGTAATCAATCATTCAAACAAGATCTAAATAAACAATTACAACAATAATGACAATTTCGTAAATAAAGAGTCCAAATCTAACATGCGTTCTAACAAGCATGAATTATGAACAATATCTCTACAACTTGATGAATGAACTTGCATAAGTGAACATGTAGTAAAATAGATGTCAAATCATCATGAGCAATAGATCTACATGCAGACTTAAGAAAAATGCACGAAATCACTCTCTTTAGCACATAAACAAACCACTGATCCAATATACTCCTTTGGGTCCGTGTGAGAGATAACCACCACTCACCAAATCACCTAAACACCTCAAAAACAACCAACTCCAGAACTGGACAGCAAAGAATCAAGCTTGATCCTCCAAATCTCCGCTTCAAACGATGAAATCTCTCTTCGATGGATGGAGATCTTCAACTTTGGCTCTTGGATATTCGATTTGATCTTCAATTTAGATGGAAGGAATCACTAGATTAGAGTGGAGAAAAGAAGTAAAGAAGTCGAGCTCTCAAAATGGCAGCACTTCGTCGCTTCAAAATCCGGATCCCAAAAATGAGCCAAACCCCCTTCTATTTATAGGCAGAAAAACCCATGAGTCGGCCGCCCCATGAGTCGTCCACGACTCACGACTCACGACTTAAAAGCACTCAACACACAGCCGACCTAACGACATGGCCGACCTAACACTCATGCGACCTAGCGACTTAACTGGTCGCCGACCTAACACTAATACCTTCCTGCGACCTAACAACTTATCGACACTAACACCCATGCGACCTAAAACATGCACGCGACCTAACAGATCAACGACCTATGCCATAACACATGCGCGCGACCTAACTCTACACGTCCTAGCGACCTAACACTAAAATCTTCTGGACGACCTAACATGTAGCAACCTGGTATAGGTCGCTCATGACCTAACTACACCAACTTGTTCCATAGGTCGCTCACGAGCTAACACACACACTCTTAGGTCGCTCACTACTAGATCGCTAACTCGTTCTATATTCTTAAGCCGCTCTAACTCGTTAATACTTAAATCGCTGACCCCTTAAGTCGCTCACTATACATAGGTCGCTTAATCCACTAACTCGCTGACTACTAGGTCGTACTGTCTTAAGTCGCTCTTCTACCTTAGGTTGCTCAAACGACCTAACTTCCACCCGATCTATCTTCCACACGACCTAACTCCAATATGACTTAACCCCTACATGACCTAACTCCTAGGTCGTTCCAAACCTATAAGTCGCTCAACTCAAATCCCTTATACAACCTAAGCTCCACACGGCTTAACAACATCAACAACTTAATGACAACTATTTTACAATATATCGACACGTAAAATACGGGTCGTTGCATTCTCTCCCCCTTAGGAATTTCGTCCCCGAAATTCCAAACAAACAAGAGCAATCAAAACTATTCTGCATGCCTACCATCCATAGCAATCATCAAACCATACATCCAATTACTAACCTAGCATGCAGAATTCTAAGATTAGAATCAAGTTACAAATTCATGAGATGCCACGACACCTTAGGGCCATACCTCGAAGAGTTCAGGATGAGCTGCTTTCATCCTCTCTTCCACCTCCCATGTACAGTCGTTAACATCATCACTCCATTGTATCTTGAGCAACGTAATCGTCTTCCTCCTAAGCTATTTCGTGTCGGTTTCCACAACACGAAGCGGCTTACGAGGTCTCGTAACAACTGGATCAACCTCCAAATCTTCACAACTATCAGCAGAAACCACTGTACTTGGGTCGTGGACATACTTCCGTAGATATGATATATGAAAAACATTGTGCACACCCGACATCTTTTCTGGTAACTCCAATTTATAGGCGAGCTTTCCAATTCGCTCAATGATCGGGAATGGTCCAACAAATCTCGGAGTCAACTTTCCTTTCTTCCCGAATCGAATAACATTCTTCAGTGGAGAAATCTTCACAAAAACCATATCTCCTACGTCGAATTCAAATCCTTACGACGCTTATCGGCATAACTTTTCTGACGGTCTTGGGCGGCCTTCATTCGTCGCCGAATGGTCTCTATACAATTCGAAGTCTGACGAATCATGTCTGGCCCAAGTATTAGCTTTTCTCTAGTTTCCAACCAACATGTAAGAGAGTTACATGGTCTTCCATATAGTGCTTCATATGGTGCCATACCAATGCTTGACTGGTAACTGTTATTATATGCAAATTCCACCAAATGAAGATGATCTTCCCATGATCCTCCGAAGTCTAAAACACATGCTTTGAGGAGATCTTCCAAAACTCTGTTGACTCTCTCAGTCTGACCATCTGTTTGGGGATGATAAGTTGTACTTAACACAACTCGGTTCCCAAAACTTCCTGGAAGCTCTTCCAAAATCCACTAGTGAACAATGGGTCTCGATCGCTCACTATACTCTTCGGAATACCATGGAATCGAACTATCCATTTAACATACAACTCAGCCAACTTCGATGCAGTCCTAGTTGATCTAACAGGAATGAATCTTGCACTCTTAGTCAAACGATCTACGATGACCCAAATCCCTTCATTTCCTGCCCTGGTTCTAGGTAGACCATCGATAAAATCCATCGATATTTGTTCCCACTTCCATGTAGGAACTTCTAATGGCTGAAGCAATCCACTTGGCTTCTTCTGCTCGGCTTTTACCAACTGGCAGTTCATGCATTTGGAAATAAAATTTTCAACATCCTTCTTCATACCTTCCCAGTAATAGGTTCTCTTCATATCCCGATACATCTTTTTTCCACCTGGATGAATTGTCAACTTCGAGTGATGACTTTCCTTAAGAACTTCATCTCTCAATCCATCTATATCGGGAACAACTAGTCGTCCTTGCTTCCGAAGCCAACCCTCTCGATCGACTTTAAATCCTTTATCCTTTTTTGGGTCTGATCCAGATTCCAAATCTCGGATAATCTTGACAAGCTTATCATTTCGCTTTTGGCTCTCGCCAATTCTTTCCACTAGAGTAGGTCTTATCGATAAGTTTGCCAACACTTCAGGTTCCAATTCACATTTAGGCCTGAAGTCAAATCCAGCCAAATACTCAAGACTCTTCCATTCCGAAAACATGGCTCCCAAACCTGCATGTCTTCGACTTAACGCATCTGCCACTGTGTTACCTTTTCCCGGAGTATAGGCTATACCAAAATCATATGATGCTAAAAACTCTAGCCATCGTTGCTGTCGAAGATTCAAATCCTTTTGGGAGAACAGATACTTTAACGACTTATGATCTGTAAACAACTCAAATCGAACTCCCAATAGGTAATGTCTCCATATCTTCAGAGCAAATACAATCGCCGCTAACTCCAAATCATGAGTCGGATAATTCCTTTCATGCGGCTTTAGTTGTCGACTTGCATACACAACAACTTTATCCTTCTGCATTAGCACTGCTCCAAGTCCAGTACCACATGCATCGGTATAAACTACCATCTCATCATTCCCACTTGGAATAGCCAAAACAGGAGCACTTGTCAATCGCTCTTTCAGGATTCCGAAAGCTTGCTCACACTTAGTATCCAATCTGAACACTTGGTTCTTTTTCGTCAATCCTGTTAATGGTGCAGCTACCTTGGAAAAGTCTTTGATAAACCGTCGATAATATCCTGCTAATCCAAGAAAACTTCTAACATCAGATGCATTCTTAGGTCTAACCCAATCCTGGATCGCTGCCACCTTAGTGGGATCAACCGCTATTCCATTTCCAGAGATAACATGACCTAAGAACCTCACTTCACTCTTCTAGAAGTGACACTTCGAAAACTTAGCCTTCAGCTGATGTTTCCGCAAGATTTCCAAAACAATCCGCAAGTGTGTCTTGTGTTCCTCTTCATTTCTGGAGTAAACCAAAATTTCATCCACTAACACAAGTACAAACTTGTTCAACTGATCTCTGAACACCATATTCATAAGATTCACAAAATATGCTGGTGCATTGGTCAATCCAAACGGCATTACCAGCCATTCATAGAAACCAGATGGTGTCCTGAAAGCAGTCTTCGGCACACTATCCTTTGACACTCTTAACTGGTGAAATCCCGTTGCCAAATCCATCTGAGAAAACACCTTCGCCTCGTGAAGCTGATCAAACAAGTCATCTATTCTCGGCAATGGATACTTGTTCTTCCTAGTCACTTTATTCAGCTCACGATAATCCACACACAACCTCAACGATCCATCCGCTTTGGTTGCGAACACAACTGGTGCACCCCATTCGGACACGCTACGCCGAATGAATCCTTTCCGTAAAAGGTCATCAACTTGCACCTTCAACTCTTGCTGTTCCCTAGGCGCCATCCGCCTAAGAGGCATCACAACAGGTCTGGCTCCTTCAACTAGATCGATACGAAACTCGATCTCTCTATGCGGCGGTAACCCTTTGACCTCGTCAAAGACATCCTCAAATCCATTCACAATAGGCACCGATGACAGTCCATCCCGTGGAACAACCAGCGAATACATGAAGCTCATGAGGACGCCTTCCTCATGCTTACATCATATCACAACCTTTCGCCCCTCCACATTCTCGACTGTCACCTCCAGCCTTTTGCAATCAACCTTTGCCGCATACTTCCTAAGCCAGTCCATACCCAAAATAATTCCGAACCCCGCAAAGTTCAGAACAAAACAATCACAAACAAAAGAGCAATCATGACTCGATACAACTAGACCACGGCATACCATACACAAACAAGACGAACCCCCAACTGGATTAGTCACAACCAATGGTCTATCAACAATATCCGGTTCCAAATCCAACCGGTCTACCAACTCATTACAAACAAAGGAATGCGACGCTCCAGTATCAAACAACACTCTAACTGGAACACCGCAAATGGAAAGAGTACCTTGAACCACCACACTCTTTCCTTTCTCTTCCACAGTAGGAGCTTTCAAAGACGATGGCATAGCCCCCAAAGCATAAGCTTGCATAATCTGCTTATCCTTCCTCGATTCCGGACAATTCCTCTTAATATGCCCCACCTTGTCACAGTTGTGGCACTTCACCGGCACCTTCGGATTCTTGCAATCTCTGGAGAGATGACCCTTCTGCCGACAATTGTAGCAGATCACTTCGCCCTTCGGCTTCTTCTGGCCATCCTTACCCTTCTGCTGCTACTGCTTTCTCTTCTTGTTTCCACCTTGCTCCTTGGCCACAACAACAACAGGTCCTTCTTTAGGAAACAAATTCTCATGCCTGAGAGCTTTCTCCACAAGCTTCTCAAATGGGTCATCCAAATGATCCACCAACTGCCTCCCAAGATAACTGTTCAAGCCTGTCACAAACTTCTCATTCTTCTGATAGGGGAATTCAATATATGACCGAGCATACTTAGACAAAGCTTCAAACTAAGAAACATACTCAAGAACTGGTCTTCCACCTTGCTTGAGTTCCACAAACTTCTTAAACAGAACAGATTTCTGAGCTGTAGAAATAAACTTAGCTTCAAATCTAGCTTGGAATTGCTCCCAAGTGATCTCTTCCTCTGGAGTATCAATGGTGATAGAGTTCCACCAATCAGAAGCTCTTCCCTGAAGTTGTCTTGATGCAAGCTTCCTCTTAGTTGCATCCTCAATTCCCAAATCATCAAAGATCCTTCTACAAGCATCTATCCATCTCTGGACCTCTATGGTTGATTCTGTTCCCAAGAAAACCATTCCTCCAAGAGCAGTATAGTCTTTACACAACTTAGCAAAATCCACTGATTTTAGAGCTTGAACTTGAACCCCAACATCTACTGATGGCCCTGGAGTTGGTATCCTTATCATGATTGAAGTCATCATGGCCTCAAACATAGAAGCATAATCAGCAGTCACCTCAACAGCATGGCCTTCCCTAGCAGCTGGTCACCCTCTTCGACTCATTCCTAATATCTAAAAGAAATGATTAGAACACCTTGAGAAACAACTGCATAAGGAGTTCAAATCCTTCTAACTACTATATTATATATAGTAATCATCCATAAAAATACAATTACGTCTCTCATACGTAGTTACATCAGCGAGCGTTGGCTAAAATCGATTAACCAAAGCTCTGATACCAAATGTGACGACCGCCCATGACTCCCGCACTAAAACAGGGAAATGGTGCGCTGAAAGGTGTGCCAGGCAGCCATGGACGATAGTCAGGGTAAGATAAAACAGAAAACTCTATCGTATTACTCACAGCGCATGGACAAAATACAATAGAAAATATATATAGTGAAGCTCCATATAACAGAATCTCATCATATAAAATCTAATAGTTTGATACAACAATCAGCAAAGTCAATACATCAAGCCTCGCTACATATCACTCAGAGAATATACAAACAGTGGAACACCCAGTACATATAGTAAGAAAACAATATGCAAAAGCCTCCAGCTCGTCTTCGTCATCAACAGCGTTGGCCACTATGAACAGCACTTGTCACCTGCTACCTAGTATGCCCATCCCAACATGGATGAACAGCCCAAGGTAATAAGAGTTAAACATAAAACCTTGAGTCAGACAAAAGTCTTAGTGAGCAGTAAATCAACTATCAAACATACCAAAAGAGCATAAAGGGTAAAAGGAATAGGAACCCAACCATCCCACTCCACCTCTTTCTACAGTGATAGCCCCCAGACACACTAAGCAGAAGTAAACATAGCAATTCAGACATTCAAAGCAAAGTAATTATCACTCGAGTCAAGGTCGGTGTTTTCCAAGTACAAACCCCTAAGGCCTAAACCAAGATCAGATAAGCACCCTGAAAACATCGCTCTTGACCCAAGCGACGACACAACCAAACATCCAAACATCCATGACTCTGGCTATCACTGTTATCATTGCCTTGATTTCCCCGTTAGTTGAATGACCGCCTGCCAAGGGCTAATGGTAACCCCGGTTCTAGACATAGCTCCGCACGTCGTCGTGACCCGTGCCTAGGACTATCGCATCTGCCCAGAGTACTAGCACGTCATCGTGACCCGTGCTTGGAACGTCATCGTGACCCGTCCCAACGTACTCTTGCTTTGAGCATGCTAGAACCTTCAACAACGATGAAATCTCAGCCTTCAAGTCATCCTCCTCGACGACTATTCCCATACTAGCTCAAGCGCCTCTCAAGCTAACCATTATCCACAAACCCGGACCACATCACCGAGTTATCAACATGCTTGGGATGATCCCGTCTGGATTAAACCAAGGCTTTCTCACATCATGCTTTGCTTCATCGCATCATAGCAAAGTCCCGTCTCAACATCATGTTTGCCTCATCGCATCATGGCAAAGTCCCATCTCAACATCATCATCAAATCTATCCATATGAGCTTCAACATCCGCTTCATATGCCACAAGCAGATTTCCTTATTCAAGAGCCTTTCCACTTAGCTTTTGAATCATCTTCGACGAACTTGTCCAAATCAAGTTACCAATCAACTAATCCATCAAATCAAACATTAATCCAAATAATCAATCATTCAAACAAGATCTAAATAAACAATTACAACAATAATGGCAATTTCGTAAATAAAGAGTCCAAATCTAACATGCATTCTAACAAGCATGAATTATGAACAATATCTCTACAACTTGATGAATGAACTTGCATAAGTGAACATGTAGTAAAATAGATGTCAAATCATCATGAGCAATAGATCTACATGCAGACTTAAGAAAAATGCACGAAATCACTCTCTTTAGCACATAAACAAACCACCGATCCAATATACTCCTTTGGGTCCGTGTGAGAGATAACCACCACTCACCGAATCACCTAAACACCTCAAAAACAACCAACTCCAGATCTGGACAGCAAAGAATCAAGCTTGATCCTCCAAAGCTCCGCTTCAAACGATGAAATCTCTCTTCGTTGGATGGAGATCTTCAACTTTGGCTCTTGGATCTTCGATTTGATCTTCAATTTAGATGGAAGGAATCACTAGATTAGAGTGGAGAAAAGAAGTGAAGAAGTCGAGCTCTCAAAATGGCAGCACTTCGTTGCTTCAAAATCCGGATCCCAAAAATGATCCAAACCCCCTTCTATTTATAGGCAGAAAAACCCATGAGTCGGCCGCTCCATGAGTCGTCCACGACTCACGACTCACGACTTAAAAGCACTTAACACACAGCCGACCTAACGACATGGCCGACCTATCACTCATGCGACCTGGCGACTTAACTGGTCGCCGACCTAACACTAATACCTTCCTGCGACCTAACAACTTATCGACACTAACACCCATGCGACCTAAAACATGCACGCGACCTAACAGATCAACGACCTATGCCATAACACATGCGCGCGACCTAACTCTACACGTCCTAGCGACCTAACACTAAAATCTTCTGGACGACCTAACATGTAGCAACCTGGTATAGGTCGCTCACGACCTAACTACACCAACTTGTTCCATAGGTCGCTCACGAGCTAACACACACACTCTTAGGTCGCTCACTACTAGATCGCTAACTCATTCTATATTCTTAAGCCGCTCTAACTCGTTAATACTTAAGTCGCTGACCCCTTAAGTCGCTCACTATACATAGGTCGCTTAATCCACTAACTCGCTGACTACTAGGTCGTACTGTCTTAAGTCGCTCTTCTACCTTAGGTCGCTCAAACGACCTAACTTCCACCCGATCCATCTTCCACACGACCTAACTCCCATACGACTTAACCCCTACACGACCTAACTCCTAGGTCGTTCCAAACCTATAAGTCGCTCAACTCAAATCCCTTATACAACCTAAGCTCCACACGGCTTAACAACATCAACGACTTAATGGCAACTATTTTACAATATATCGACACGTAAAATACGGGTCGTTACATCAATGATGGGTTTCTCTGACACCACTTGTTAGGATTTCAATATACTTTAAGACTGATTAATCATGAAACCCTATATATGAGTAGGTGACTCATATTAGTTTAATTGAAAAGAAATAGAGGAAAATAAATAGGTTAGTGGAAATCATATCTGAACTAATAGTTGCTGTTGGAAAAGTAAATTTGGTTTGATTTTTCATATTGACACAAATCTTAGACCTTATATTAGATCTGAATTCATAGTTGCTGCTTTTATAAGCCGATTAAGAGAAAAGGATAGATCTAAAAGATAAGAGTTGGATCTGATCTTCCAAATTGACATAAATTCTAGATTTGAATTTATTCCTTGGAAGAGGTTAGAAGAATAACTGAAGCTTATGTAATTTGGGGATCATAATCCCTTATTTATAATGTTGGCATTTTCTACTTTGGTCCTTCAACAAAATAGAATTGCCCCAGTATCTACACATTAATATCATGCCAATTATACATGTAAAACTTTTCAATTTTAATTCATAATTTCATCGGTTTAATTAGGATTTACACCAAAATAGCACGACGCATTTATTTTACATATGTGGTCCATATATTGAAATTTTCCAATTAGAAGCAGTAAATACAGTAGCCAATAATTTGTCATGTTTTCAAGTAACAAGAAATAAACCAAAACATTGCTTGAGATAACGACATGACGAACATCAGAATACAATCTTGTCTCTTGAGACACTCAATGCATGTATATTACAACAGAAGAACATGCGTACATAAACTAGCCAACTCGCAATAACACATGAGAATCACAAGCTTGCATAACTAACCACATAATCATAAGACAATTAATGTATTGGTCACAATATAATTTAAGCTAAACTGCATGCTAGTTAGTATGTGCAAGCAAACCGACAATCGATCAAAGAGAAACAAAATGAGAAAGTAGATACCAAAATAATTTCTTTTATATAAGGGAAATTTGCTAACCTAGGCTCGTTTTAGTAAACAATAACAGAAATAACCCACTTTTGAAAATAATTACAAACGTAGACATGTTTTAGCCAGGTAGACGTTGACGCATTTTCAAAATGCGCCTTTTGGCAAATTTTCAAAATGCGCCAACAGGCGACTTTTCAAAATTCGGCCAAATGCGCATTTTGAAAATGCGCCTTTGCAAAAACCCTACACACAAACAAGACAGCGGGCAGAGAGTTTATCAAATCTAACAACTGCATAAATACATACTTTCAGATCTAACAGCTTTCATAGATATCAGCTTTTAAATCTAACAATTGCGAAGTTCATTTAAGTCCGATACATAACTAGTTAGTTTGATCCATATAAATTACATTCGTTTAAAGTTGAATACATAGAAATATTAATTCATTACGCAGTCATACATTTGATAATGGAAGTTTAGATCGTTAAAATACATCGCTTTCTGTTATGGCCCTGCGATCCACGTTTGCTGCACCGGTTTTTTTTAGGCATTTGATGCTCGTCCATAACATTTTTTATCCTCTTAGATTTAGGTTGCCTAGATTGTCTTCTTGTAGGTGGAGGCAATATATGTGGACCGGTGTATGGTGTCCAGTACCTCTTATCATGTACGAGATGAAACTCTGGCTGATATGAAGCTTTGTAACTTTGAACAGAGTACCACTCTTATGCGAACTCATGATGTGCTCTGTTAGCACCATAACGTGTGTCGAACAAGCCGCCATTACATGGGCACATGGTAATTTTTGCAGTAGGAGGATGTTGCATGTACATGAATAGTTAGGACCATCAATTAACACTTTAAATTCATCGTCGTAGCAATGAATCACTTGCTATTCTGTTCGGCTAAATCGAACTAGTATACAACGAAGTGCTTCAATAGCCCGATCTATTATTTAGTTTTCCATTTTGGAGTTAAACGTGTTGTGATAGCATCTGCAATCTCTCGTCTCTTACAGAAATATTCAGCCGGTCGAAAAATGGTTCGTGCAACCAACGCCTTTATAAGTAATGATCGAGCACCTTTCAGCATACCCTTAAAACTTTCGAATGCATTGGTGGTCATAACATGAAAGACATAGGGCCCAATTTTATTTAGAATTCCCTAAACTTCTTTCAATCCATTCATGAGCCTGTGGATTTGTAGCTTTAATTTCTTCTCTGATTTTGTTGTACTCAACTACTTCTAAAGCATATGCAGCTGAATAAAACAAGGTTGTAAGTCGTTTATCCCTAAAACCCGTTGTTCGAAATTAGCTTTAAGATATCGTGCACATAACTATGTTTGTGTGGTTCTCGCCATTTCTCTTGTAAAGCCTTCAGAATTCCTTTCATTCGATCCGATATGAAAGTAATAAGACGATTGCAAACATTATGAATGAATTCACGCATGCAAGAAAAAAATCAACCCCAACTATCATATGAGTCGGATTCGACAACTGCATAAGCTAATGGAAACAACAGTCATCCGCATCTACAGCAGTAGCAACAAGCAACGTCCCTTTGTATTTACCATATAAGTGTGTCCCGTCAATACATAGCAATGGCCGACAGTGTAGAAAACCTGTAATGCAAGGGCCAAATGCCCAAAACGCATGAACGAATACTCCAACTTCATTATGGGTCACATGTACGATAGTCCTCGGGTTACTTCTCTTTATTTCCTCGAAATATCGAGGCAAAGTCGCATACGATTCGGCCCAGTCACCATAAATTCTTTCTATTGTTTTGTTTAATGTTCGCCAAGTTTTCATGTAACTAATTTTGATAAATAGTTGGTCGTCGATAAGCACTTGGACTGTACCTGCTGAGATATCCAAATCGGCCTTGACAAACGACATGATTTTTGACAAAAGAAAATTAGAAGTGGCTTGCTTGTGGTTGGAATTGACTGTAGGATTGACACATGTATGTTCATTAGGCAACTTTCTGATTTTCCGCCAGCCAGACTGCGATTTCTTTGAGACTATTGCATGTATTCTCCATGGACAGTCATTCCACAACTGAATGGTGGGCTGCCTCTCAATCTGGGTAGCTGTATGGCGGTCATTCCACAACAGAATGTAGGTTCCATACTCCTCTACATTGTACGTAGACATGCAGAGTGGCGCATCATCCGGTATATGCTGCATCATACGGAGCTATCTCATAACCCTGTCGGGTAAGTGAAATGCAGTCTAGGTGTAAGATATGAGTGGTACTCTCGCAGTCCATAAATATATAGCAGCTGTACACATGGTTGGAAGTTGTGCTAGCACATCCCGTGTGTACGGGGTCCATGTCACTTTGTCATCCTCCAGAATATCTAACTCGTCGCGATAGAACTTCACACTCCGTCTTGGAGTTTGGTGCGTTTTTTTATCCCACCCACCTGTTATAAGATGTTAACAATTGAATATTACACATAAAAATTTCACTATTTAATAAAATTAAAAGAACAAAAAATATACCGAAACCCAAGCGGCATCGACTGATCGACAACAATGTTTATTACTAACAACCTTGCGATCCGAAGATAAGTCCATGACCAAAGTTGCATTTGAAAGTAAATATTACGACCAAAATGAGACAAATCATGTAAAATAGTTAACTATTGAAATTTGTTTCAAACTTGTACTAGTATCGGACATCTACCAATAGATTTATTCTCCAAAAAAGAGAGCCTAAATAACTCCATATATGTATAAGTTAACAAAACGCTGCCCCAAGAAACTTACCACACTCCTCTAAATCAGCAATATAAGGTAGCCATTTCAGATCTACCTGAGTTTTTGTATGGTCGCACATCAATCAGAAAATAATGACGTGTAAAATAATAACACGTGCTTGCTACTAAATCTGAGCCTCTATAGCATTAGCAGGAATATCATGCAATAATTGACGTCGATACTACATGACTTCCACGAACTCATTGCCCCATGTTTGTTCGGGGGGTGGGTCAAGACCAAGTAAATCACGACACAATTGCATATAGTCATATCTCACTCCTCCATAAGCCACTGCATTGCCTTCAATAGGCAAACCTAACAACACTGCTACATCTCCTAATGTAATCGTCATCTCACCAACAGGAAAATGAAAAGTGGAGGTCTCCGGTCGTCATCTGTCTACTAAAGCAGTGATAAGATAGTGGTCAAGCTGGATGTATCCTAACTTTATTATATGTGAAAAAAAATCAGCCCTCTCATTCTCAGCCAATACTCCTGAATGGTTTGAAGTCACTTTCTTCAGCAACGTGGAGTGATCTATAGTGGTATCTGGATCGTCACGCTGATCAAATGATAAATACATAATTAAAAAGCAGGAATTATACCAACTGACACAAAATTATAATTTTATTAAAACCACCTGTATCAATATGTCGTTAGAAGTGCTTGAAGAAAAAATACCCTACCATCAACGGATCTGGCCTCCATCTCAGTATGCTCTACAAAATACAAATATTAAAAATCAATTCATTTCGATAAAAATTATACACTAACCAAAAATTGACAACCACCCTAACCCAAAAAATAGTATGAATGCACGTAAACTCTTTGTCGTTCATATAGATTGCTTATAAAAATAATCTTAAGTTGCTTTTAAGAACCTTTTTTAATATGTCTTTTATAAATTACTTCTAACCTAGTTCAAATTGCTTTTAATGTAAGACTAAATTATGTACGAATACATGTAACGATAGTTTTATAAATGTTTTATCAACATTGATATTAAAATGCTTTACTTTACAAACATTTTTTTCTGTTTATGAAGAAACAAAGCAAAATATCTATGCCCTAAATTTGAAATGACAAATTATGGATATAGATTCATACCTATTTCTTGTTCTATACCTGATGTGCTTGCCATCAACAATTTTTTGGAAGAATTAATTAAAAATTGAAGAAATGAAAGTGGAGGAAGGTTTTGGGGAATTTGGGGATGTTGGGTTCGGTTGGAAGAGAGTGGAAATGAGGAGGCTCTTCATTCTAATGTCTCTCTGGTCTTGTTTTGTGTGCATGGTTATTACTTGGGCGAATTTTCAAAATGCGTCTTTGGACGACTTTTGAAAAGTCGCATGTTGACGTATTTTGAAAATTCGTCCAAAGGCGTATTTTGAAAATGCGCCAACGTCTACCTGCCAAAACAAGTCTACGTTTGTAATTATTTTCAAAAGTGAAATATTACTGTTGTTGTTTACAAAAACGAGCCTAGGTTAGCAAACTACCCTTTATATAATTATTGTTTCAGATTCCGCTATTTTTTTTTTATACATTTTCTAAATAAATATATTAGCAAATATCATAAATCTGTATTCTTATATAACAATATATAACAAAATGAGAATTACATTTCTATATGAAAAATAATATAAAGTATTGCTTCGTCTGGATGCCCAAAATCTTGTTTCAAACCAGATCAATGCTTTTAAATTTAAAATAAATAGTCACCAATGGGCCTGATCTGAAGCCTAGTTCACAATTCTGCTCCTCCCAAGTCCACATGCGCTACTGTGCATCCCTACCTCATTTTGTTTTGGCCAATGTACTTACAACCCTATATCTCATTACATTTTAACTACTGCTCAAAAATGAAAAAAATGATACACTCAAATATGCTTAGGTTTTTCCTTCTCCTCGTCTTCTCGAAATAGGTTATTTTTCTCCTCATCTTCTTTATTAATTTTTTCTTCTCCCTGTTCTTGCTCTAAAATCAATTTTCCCGCTTTAATTTTCGTTTTCACCTTTTTTCATGCAAAAAATCAATTTCTTACCCTTTTCGGACTTTTTGCATGAGTTCCATCTAGGTCAACTCCAGAACAGGAACGGGATTCCAACGTGTCGGACGGAATCTCGAACCTTGGCCATTTGATTTTATTGCAAGAAGGATACTTGTCCAATATTCAAATGTAGACCTTTTTAATGGCTTTACGATAATTCAATGAAAGCCATCTGAAAATTTTAATGTTTTCATCACCTGATCGTGTACATCTAATTATATCTTTTATTTATAAGTTTAGTATATGATGTTTATGACACTCTTTCCTTTATCCTTGAATTAGCTTTCATCTCAGCTTTGAAATCAGTGGCTACATGTCATCGTTGCATTTTATTTTGTTTACAACTAAGCATTTTCACTTCTATTACACGAGTAGAATAAATATTCCTCAGTTTCTTCAAATACATCCAATATTTAATTTTCAACAACTGATTACTTGTACATCAATATTATTTGCAGAACACATCAAACAACAAAGCAATCCAATCAAAATCCATGACCAACTCATGCAGAAGATGATATCTTCTCAGCTTGCCGCGAAGGTTGCTGGCTGCTCTGATACACTGAATTAGTGCCAGCCGGCGTGCTTATAGGAAGGCGATGATGCCTGTTTAGCTCTTGGAGCTGTAACTTTTGAGTTTTTAAAGCAGTAATGTAAAGTCCAATCCCAAGAAATACAGTGAACAAAGAAAGAACACCAGATACTGCAAATACTCCAGGTTTTACTGCAGGACAGGTTGCACGTGGTGCAGACCAGTTACTGAGGTGGCCTGACTCGACCCCTATTCCTATCATCAGAAGAACCTCCCCTAATCCAAAGCATATCCTATCATTCAAATATATAAGTTAGCTCATATGGGAGGTTCATTTTATTATCTTATATCTTGCACATAGATAAGGTTTAAGCTAGAGCTATTTATGATCTAATAGATATATGATTCATAAATGAAGATGACATTTTCTTTTCGTCTCTTACCAAATAGTGACAAAAAGGCAGCAAGTTTGCCAAGTAAGATCTTTCATGGATGGAGTCAGTCTCGGGTCCTCGGGCTCAGTCCATGCAGCCAAAGAAGGTGGCAAGGGAGTTGTGACAGCAACAAGCATGTAAGCATGTTCTGAAAACATTGCAATTGCGAGGATTATTAAAGCAGCAATTCCGCATGATAGTGCGCCTCTCCCACTGCCACTATATATACATTGGTTGTTCTCTGTATGTGTGCTGTTTTTAACCAACCATGTCACCTATCAAAACAGTTAATTAAATGTTAGTACTTTGAATTAAAAATATGATTGTTTAGGTTCTCTTACCTCGGCCTTGGAACCTTCAGCAGAAAGGCAGAGGATGAAAGCAACAACTCCACAGAGAACTGAGAAAATTACAAGGAATAGAGCAAGGACGCTGCATATATATGTGGTTTTGTACTTATTTCTGACTGAGAGATCATCATGAGTAATAGCCATTTATGAGCAGATACTATTTGGTTGATTGTGAGGGTTATGTTATGATTTGAGTTTATGTAATATAAAGAACACGTTGGTGAAAGTAAAGCATGATTAGATTGAATGAGAGGGAGAGGAATTGCTTGGTATTGGAGATTTATGTAGTAGTGGGGTTTTGCTTTTCTTTAGGGTAATTCTCTTGCCTTTTTCTATTTTCTGATTTTACACTTGGATATTTTTCTTAAAAAAAAATCAATTTTTTTTTGGTCTTTAGTAATTAATTTTAAAAAAAATTAAGGAAAAGTTGATCAAACTGATTGTGATAGTTAGATTTGAAATTAAATCAGGATGAATAAATAAAAATCCCAGTGACATGAATAATTTGTTAAGTGGCCCTTAATTATGAGGTTTTATGATGGATTCCTAATAAACAGTTCCAAACATTTCCTGCATATCATGGAGAGGATATATACTCGCTTTGACCAATTTATGTTATCTAGAAATATTCTACACAACTACAAATTTATCCTATATGTTTTGACTTTTAATATATTTTGATCAGATCGATCACATATTTCCTTTTGAAATTAGGTAATTATATGTTAGGACATAGTTGCACTGTAAATCATAAATCATAGTTAGTATATGGTTACTACAAATCGATACATATTTGATTTAAATCACCCGCTATGGCTTGAACGTATGACTTCATAAACTAAAGCTAGAGCTTGTCTTATCATTGAGACAGTGATGCTGAACATTTTAAAGCAATATTTTTTTGAGAACAAGAAAATAAAATTTTAAAACAATTAAAATGGAACCGAGGGAATAAAAAGGCAAGGCTCTACTTTAATCGGGTTTTGCCGTGTAATGGCACAAAGCATAATTTAAAGGGAAGAAAGTAGAGGCAATATTATATGTAAAGGACGCAATACTCTCAGTGTATAACTAATATAATGTTTCTTTCATTAATAAATGCTGACAAAGGACGCATCGTTGTCAATATTCAAAACATTAAAAAGCTTGCATTTTTAGTCCTAATATAGAAGTATATCATTCAGTGTCTTTTGTTTAAGCAACTCAATCAACTACCAGTAGCTATAAAAAAAAAATCCTCGGATAAAGCTTCCAGTAACACATAGAACATGTTCCGCAAATAACATTAGAAATATATATGTGTGCAGTGGCATAGTCAGGATTTTTGTTGACGAGATCACAATTAAGAAATATTTGGGCTTTTGAGGTATATCAAGATTTTGATTTAGTTATTCCAAAAATTATTTTAAAAAAAATCTCACAAAATAATTTAGTTAAGCAAATCATGTTTAAACCAAGTCGAGTTCAGGTCAAAATCAAATTAAGTTTCAAAATCACTAAAAGTTTGAATTAGATTCAAACCGTGTTATTCAGAGATAGAAATCGAAATTGGACTTCAAATTTCTTCAAACTTAAGCTTCATTAAATTGTATTCAACCATGTTACAACAAATTGGAACATTCTTAAATTGGAATGACGTTGTGCTGGAATCCAAACCCATCAAACTGAAATAGTGCTAACATTGTCAAACTTCTTCAAATTGAGATAACTGAAATTCCTTAAACAACCAACCCATGTCTCATTAAAATTTTCAAGTCGTCCAGTGCATCGCGGAGAAAGATGTAGCCGTATAGAGAGATGGAGACATCGAGACGAGTTCTGCTTAAGTGGTTATCTGTGATTATAGCAGCAGAGCTTTTTTCTCAGTTTATTTTAATGATTTCCAGGTGGGTCACGTGATCTCCCCAGGTTGAATGTGGTTCCACTCCTCTGTGTGTTTGTATATACACTGACCGCATTAATAATGCTACACGCACATTTCGGTTCAAGATCTCGACCCCAAATTATCTGTCCCCCTTGTGCCACACACATCCCAGCAATTGATTTGTCATCATCACTCGTTCTTTTGATATGATGTGTCCCACCGATTTATTATTTTGTTCTAATGAGTGGCTGTGATTTATTGTGGCGCGTAGAATGGATAATAAGGGAATAAAGAAATTGAACCCCCAACTCAGACACACACACACACACACACACACACACACACACACACATATATATATATAGGGAAAGGATCGCCTACACCTCTTTTGCTACACTTCAAATCTCTCTTGATATCAGTCACAAATTCTGAATTAATTAATAGGGTGAAGTGGGAAGAGAGAGAAAATATATCATTTAATTCAGAATTTGTAGCTGACATCAAAGAGAATTTGAGTTGTAACAAAAATAAGGTGTAGTCATCCGTATATACATATACAAACACATGTATATATGTATATACACACTACCTATCACTTTCACAATTGCTATTAAAAATTTGATAGATTTCAAAAAAGTTCAAGTAGTCAAGTAATATCTTTTCCGAAGTAAATTATTTACTGAAGTAAACAAGAGTATCTTTATTAAAGAAAATTAAGGTAAAATTCTTGACTATTTTATAATTGTATAAATCCAAAAGAGGCTGTGAAAATCTGTTTTCTGCAAGGGATTTTGTAAAACGATGAAAATGCATATATGATTTCAATTGAAGCAATGTATGACAACATTTGTACTCTAGTTATCCAAGGTGACATACAATGATATATTATTACACAAGCAGACCGTGTAGTCCTCAATATCACTCGAACTGGTACAAAAAATTTCAGGAAAGCCATTTATGTCAAATAAAGGCTAAAACATTTATATGGAGCAAAGTCACACATAGTAAAAATTATCCAGTCTGTTGGTCGTCATTAAAGGCAATGGAAGTTAATTGTCATACCAAAGCAATTGACCATTTTTGTTTTGAAAATTCAGCCTATTTGAAACCACTATTTAAAAGCTTTAAGTCTATAGTTTGATTCAGCACAAAACATGAAAGTTTTATTTATTTAAAATTTCTACTTTCCAAAATTGGTTTCAAGTCAATACGATGAATTGCTCAAACGTTATATCTAAAATACTACAACTTGTTTGCATAAATCAAAGATACTTTCAAGTGATGTACTGAAATGATTCCTGTTTTTCAAGATTTTACCAAATGAATCGACAAAAACTAACAGTAAAATTGTAGTACTATCAGTTAGCTTTTCAAAACTTTAATAATTCAAAATTTAGAGTAAAGATATTAAAGTTGTTACTACCAAATATCCTTTCGACCTTGTCGAAACCGGTTGAATAGAAACAAAGAAGAATAAGGGAAAGAAGCTCCAGCAAGACCTTTCGAAAGAGTTGAAGGGATGTACAGCCAAAGACCAAAAATATCACAATCTTTCGAATGGATCGAAAGGGCGCACGCTTCCGCTTGAAGAGATCGCCTTTCAAAGCAAGTGCTTCTGCATTTATGAAGACCTATCGATTGAGTTAAAGAAACATCTCTCGAAGACAATAAAAGACAACACTTCGTATGTGTGTCAAACCTTTCGAAACCAAAGGTTTCGACTTCATTCAAACCACTCAAAAATTTGCCTTAGATAGAACAACACTTTCGAAAGCATAAGCAAGCCTTTCGAACCGGTCGAAACCTTTGACATCCAGGGAAGGTTCGGCATCAGTTCGCAAGCGTACATTTGGAAGTTACTAACAGCGTCGAAACCATCAGCATTTCAACACCTTTGAAACACTTGGGAACTGCCTATCGACGAAGTCGGAAGCTTCTACCTTTATTTCTTAGACAACAAAGCAACATAAAGAGGAAAAGGCACAATAACCCCTTTCGACAAAGACGAAGGCATCGAACCCATTCAAAAATATTTGAGAGGGTTGTGCAAGTGTTAAAGGAGTTGGATGGTATCTGAAGCCACCTTTCGACCATGTCAAAAACACTGGGTCGAAAGGTGCCGACCCGCATCTATAAATAAAACACAAGGGGTCGGTTTTGAGGTATTTGAATTTATTCATTCTAGACTCTTTTTCTCAATTTTGTAAAGTTATAAACCCTAATTCGTAAACCAAATTGGAAAAAATTGTTCAACCCAATCGTTATTGGCTTAATAAAGGGAAGATTTCAATATTTTTGGATTATATAGTTGTATGAAGGACTTTTACAAGATTTAATTATATTTTACAGGTCTCGACCTCATCGAAAGGCTCTTTCCGAGTGAGTCGAAACCCTGGCCTTTCCAAATAATCCAAGTCCTTAACTATAATCCACCATTCACCAAAAATTCACCTTCTAGTGAGTCGAAACCTTAACCTAAGCCGCTTTACCCTAACTCCATAACCAAACCTAAGTCACTAACTATCTAGTTTTTGATAAGGTCGAAACCCAGCTAGATAAACCTCACCCTTGAATCCTTAGAGCCATTCCTCTAGCGTTGCAAATGGTTCGAAAGGAAGGTTTTGAAAGGGTAACCAAATTACTTCAATCAGCTTAATAAACGAAAAAGAGGGCATTTCAAGCGTTTCGACTAAGTCGAAAGTTCAATAAGAAAAGTATCCACAAAAGGAACCTATTCGAAAGGTTGATCAAAAGGAATACCCACATCTTATCTTCCTTAACTTAACCAAGTGAGTTTAAAAGGACTAGCCTTTTTCTTAAAATCAACTTTGAGGTTTTGATAAGTTTTCTTATTAACATTTTGGCGCTAAAAGGAGGTCTTGAACCTCCGACTCTATTAAACATCCAACACCACCTATCTCTAACCCAATCCTATTTCAAGCTTAAATACTCGAGACCTTAATTCATCATAGCTAGCAGAATCAAAAGATCCAAGCAGGGATCCTCGAAACGATACTTAATAGGGTTATCCTCAAGCACAACTCAAGATTCCAAACTATATGAAGAGCTAATGCTAAGTTGAAAGCTCTAAGGATTATAAAGAAGAAAAGTGCAGAATCATATGATTCAAAAAAACGGAGCTTCAATCCTTTCTATATTGGCCCTATCCCTACCTTTTCCATAGGAAAGACAAATGGAAGTGACAACTTATTTGACCAAATGAGAAATAAGGTTCAACGCTATTCCGAAGGCACTATCTTCGAAAAAGGAATTGTTAGCACCAAAATTAGTCGCTAACACCCTTAGAAAGATTGTGTAGAGAGAATAATGAAGAAAATAAACTGGAAAAGAGAAGAGAACATAAATTAAAATACGGGAAGTAAGAACACCAAATTTATAGTGGTTCGGCGCAGTGGCCTACGTCCACTTTTAAGCTGATCTTTATTTTCCACTTGATACTTGATTACAGATACAATCCGTTCTTAAGTATTAGAATACAATTGTAAGGTAAAAGAAATAAGTCTTGAATGAGGATTCAATATGGCAGAGTCTCCGCAGTGCTCTCTAAAATCTGATCTCGTTTTCTGTGCCCCTGCCTCTCTATTTATAGACGAAAGTGGGTTGGACTTCCCTGGTGGGCCAGGTGGCCGAATAACTTGGTCCAAGTAGTTTATGTACTGTACGCCGAACTAGGGAGGCCGGACAAGGCATGCCGAGTCTTCTTCCTTGTGCCGAACCAAGCATGCCGAGCCTTCCCTCCTTATGTCGAACGAGCCGTGCCGAGTCTTCCCTCTTTAGGCCGAGCGAGGCGGGAGGTTGAATGAGAGATGCAGGTCGAATGGGGAAGGAATGCCGAACGATCGGGGTTCGCTGAATGTACTTGGCCGAACGCATGTGGGAGGCCGGACAACCTTTGTTTGGCCGAACGATCTTAATTGGCCGAACGGCATTCAATGTCGAACGTGTCCTGGATGCCGAACGTGTCCTGGATGCCGAACGTGTCCTGGAGGCCGAACAACCTAGGTTGGTCGAACGCTCTCCTGATGCCGAGCGCTACTTTGTGCCGAACGCTCCTTTCTGGCCGAGCACTACTTTGTGCCGAGCACTCCTTTCTGGCCGAGTACTAAGTTGCCCAGTCAATCCCATGGGAAACACTTGCCCCCCAAAATCTATTACGTGACCGATCATGATGCACTTTGACTAAACCTTCGTCGTCACCCTTGAGGGTCATAAGGCTCCCTTGGCCGAACGCAGCAAGGGAGGCCGAACGATCGTTACCCCAAGTGACTTTGTATGCCGAATGATCGAGCCGAACGAGAAAAGTGCCGGTAGATCCATGTTGGCCCAAGTCGAACGAACCGAGATGGCCGAACGATACCATTTTGACCGGTAAAGCCGGTCAGAAACTCTTCAACTTCCTCTTTTCCCTTATAAAACCCGACCTTTTCTCCTTCCTCCTTCTTCTTTCTTTACTTGCTTCCACTTATGCAATTTCGAGCTACCCCTGTCATCAGACTCTGAGGATTTAAGGACTTCTCAACCCTTCCCAACGCTCGATCCACGAACTAGGTAAAATCCTTTTATCCGATTCCTTTCCCTGATAAGTTTCGATCAATTAGCCTAGGACATGATGGTGGTTGAACAGGCTATGTGGGTGGAGGTCCCAAAATCTGATTAGGATATTTCCAAGGTCGAGCAACGTGAGGCAGGGAGAAATGGTGAGGGGTGACCACTCGTAGGGTTTGTGTTGTTTTGGGAGAGACGCTGTGGTTCGGCATAATTTCCCTGTGCCGAACTAGGTGGAAGAAGGAATATGGGGGGAGTGCCGAGCGTTGGAGCTCGGCGTTACTCCGGTTCGGTATGACACACCGTATGCCGAATGGTGGGTTGGTAGGTTTGGGAGGAAGTATGAGTTAGCCTGGAGGATGCTGAGCGTTGTTTTGGCCGAACGGGTTCTCGACCGAACTAATTTGAGTGTCGAACCATGGCAATGCCGAACAACCATAAATGCCGAACCGATCAGGTCGAATGATATTAGCCGAACAACACATAAGTGCCAAACAAACGTGTTGAACAATGCCCGAACCATATAAATGCCGAACATACAATGCTGGTCGAACATGACTTAAGCCGATCGATACAAATGTCGAACATACTGTACCGGACGAACATGGCTTAAGCCAAACGATGTAAATGCCGAACATACAATGCTGGCCGAACATGACTTAGGCCGGACGAACGCTAATGCCAAACATACTGACATGCCGACCAAACTCAAACGCCGAACATACTGACATCTTGTCCAATTTCATAACCGAACTTTACTTGTCGTAACCGAATAACTTCTATTAGCGTTTTCTTAACTTGGAACTGTAATCGCCATACAGAAGGCTCTTGGAGACAGTCAGCGATGACGGTTTTCAAAGGCGGCGATTACAAGCTTAGTTTTATTCTAAATGCTTATACATGATTGAATGCACTAGTTCACACACCACGTGGGGGGATTATTCGCGTTGTTAACTCTAACATTGGTCATTTTTCAAGTATAGTTCACACAGGTGCTTAGTTGAATCCACTATTTATTCAAGATGACTAAAAAGTCCAGTTACGCTACACTTTCCGACAGACCCGGGATTCGAGGGTCACCGAAGCCGCTCTTCAGCGGATATGTTCTATTCATGGTATCCCGTTCTCCGACGTGTTAGTTCCGTCGGGGCACGACCGTCCACATCTGCCCCCAACAGGATATACAGCGTGCAGCAAGTTCATGTGTTGGGTTGGCAACGTACCACCGTTCAATCTATTTCTTCGATATGTGATGCGGTATCTTGACGTTGGCCCATCACAGCTACATCCAAACGGACACGCCTTCATCTATGGCACGTACGTGCTCTTTATGGCCGTCTTCTCTAGGCCCCCAACCCCTGGCAATATTAGGTACATATACATTACCAAGAAACGGGGAGACAATCCCTCTTACATGTTTCTTGAGCCACATCGGAAGTGCCAAATTTTCACCAGCGCGTGGAGCAGCAAATTCGCCCAGTACAAACAGGAATGGTTTTACGTGCGCTGCCCATAGGGTTTTGCGAGGAGATGGGTTGAAGGAAGTAAGTCTTCTTCCTGAATTGATGTTCGTTCCCAATCGGTTTTAAGCTTCTGCTAACTTATCGTTTCATCTCTTCAGATTCCATTCCACGTCCCGAGGGTCGAGGGTACTCTGATGTTGTTGAAACCATTAGAGCCCTTCCTGCTGAGGAACGAGATATCCGAGCTCTCATTTCCAATGAGTCATTATCAAGGTTCAGTCTGCTAGCTCCTGGCCATCGGATTAGTCTTCCTGAGGGCGCCTCGCTTCCCAAACCCGTACCCGCTAGAGGGAAAAAACTGCCTGAATCATCTATTCGCCCTTCTCTTGAAGTACCGGAAGAGGGGGAAATTTCAAACGAGCCACCTCAAAAGCAAGGTGAGGATTTGGGCCCCGCGGTCGAAGTTCATGATATTGAAACGTCATCTTCCCCTTCGAAGGGGAAAAAGAAGCCGGCGTGCAAGTTGAGGAAGGAGAAGGTTGGCGGGACTTCCAAAGTTACGCTTATCCAGCCAGAGAAAGAGGCTTCTTCACAGCGCGCTGAAAGTTCTTTGAAGGGCTTATCGAACCTCTCCATTCCCGATGACTTGTTCAACTATGATTTCAATGACCCGGAGTTGTTTAAGTTTCGCTCACCCGCCAGGGGCGATGCGAGTGTCCCAGCCCCGAACCGAGGGGAAAAGACTCCCGTTAGCAAAGCCACTGGTCCGTGGGGTGTTCGCACGGATATGACCGCCTTCGCGGTTCGTCGACTTTACGCCAATCCGGTCGGGACTCAGGTCTCGAGAAGTGTCGAGATAGAGATAGCGACAGCGACCTAGATTATCAATCCCGGGACACGTCATTCCGAAAGAAAACTCATTATCAGCCCGAACTCTACCAGGAGACCTCTTCTTACCAGGAGCGAAGCAAAGAAAGGCGCGGTTTATAAAAGGTTGCATTCCGATGCTCCTCGGGACCAACACTCTGACTCCTCTTCTACCCGGCATTCCCGAGACTCTCATAGAATGGGTGAACTTTCAAAGCCGTCTCCTCCCGCTCCAACGACAGGCCCAACAATGTCGGAGAAACTGACCGAGCTCAAGGCCAAATTTCCGAAGATTTGTTTCGATGGGCTAAAGTTTCTCCCAGCGATTCACCCTATACCCAGAGATGTTAAGAAAAATGCCATTGCCTGTACCAACGACGTCTATGTTCAACATGACGCATTCGTTCATCTAGCTGAGAAGTTTTCTGAAGTCTCTGTGGAGCGCCAGCACGAAATTGACCGCCTAAAGCTTGAAGCTATTCATGACAGGGATATCATTAAGGCCCAGGATGACGAGTTGGCCACTTATAGGTCTGAGCTTGAGGTCGCCCGTCAGCGCGCTAAGGACACCGCCGAGGCTGTTTTCCGCCTTGAATTAACTCATAAGAAAGAGCTTGATGAGTCAGTCCAACGGTGTGGTGCTCTAGCTTTGGAGAAGGACTCCGTTCAGAAGGAGCGGGACATACTCAGCCAACGGGTCAAGGAACTCGAAGAGCAACTCCATGAGGAGAAGAAAGAAAAATTGGCCGCCCAGGTTGAGGCACAACACTATTGCGATGAGGTTGTCGCCACCCGGCTCCTAAAGGAGAAACTCGAGGGTGATTTCTCTAAAGTCGAGGCACTAAAGAATGAGGCTCGCGAGGAGGGCAAAAAGATGGCAGCTGCCGACGTCGACTCTCGCCTTGAGGCGGCCAGGGAGGAAGGTAGGGAAGAGATCAAGATTGAATTCGACCCGCTCATCGCTGAATTCAACGCCCGAGTTCTCATGCATCGAGATCTAACTTTTTTGGACGACGGCTACCTTGAGTCTCTGATCGAGGCGTGGGAGACCCTGATTCAAATCAGGAAGGCCGAGAGCGACGTCGAAGAGGTCGATAAGGAAGCTTTGATTAAGGAGTTCTTGAAGGGAAAAGAACCTACAGACCTATCAGCGGCTAAGGCCCTATACAGCAAAGGTTCCCCCTCGAGGAAAGGAGAGGAAGTGGTTATTGGTCCATCCGGCATCGTGCCCCCAGTTCGTGCGCCTACTCAGTCGGCTAGCCGACCGGTACTTGATCCCTTCGAGCAGCACCTTGGCTACGACCCGGATTCCCCCGAGCTTAGCGTTCACGTTCTATCTCCCATCCCGGAGGGTGAGATCCCTCGGACAACCGAGATTCCACCGGCACCCGGTAAGCAACTTCTTTGCTTTATAGGGTTTCTATGTTTTTCTAGAAGCTGTCGTGCTCTAACATTTGTTCTCTTGTGACTTTGTGCAGGTTGTTCTGACCCCGAGCCCACTCCGAGGAGCAATGTCGCCAAGGAGCTGGAGAAAGAAACGAGTGAGGCTGCTCGAGTTGGAGAGGGTCCAGGCCCAGATGCCCAAGTAATCGGGGCACTCGATGAAGGCAAGTCCGACTCTTCTTCCGAGAGTTTTGAAATAGAAATCACGGGCGCCTCTGAGCATGCATCTGAGCCGAGCATGAAGGAGCGGCTCGATAAAGAGAAGGAAGTGACAGCCAGAGTTAAGGCTGAGCCTCGGGATGTGGACCTGGACGACCCCTTGAACAAACCGTTGAAGGTCATCCTCCCTGGCGGGTCCAAGCCTATGGACGTTCCCCCTACATCTTCAGTCGTCACCCCTCCATTCGAGAAGGATTCCAAGGGTAAGCGCTCTGGGAAGGAATCATTCGGGAAGAAGGCAAAGAAACACAAGAAGTGACCATCGTCCTCGTTCAACGAGAGTTAATTTAGGTCATGTAATGATTTTTGCAGACTGTGTAAATAGGCTGTCGACTCCGGACTTTGGAGCGCTTTTGTAGCGAAAAGCTTTTCAGGAATAAAGTTCAGTTTCATTTTCTGTCTTTCCAAAAGATTCTTGTCATTCGGTTTTCTTTGTAATTGTGATTGTGAGTGAAATCTGAACTGCTGTGAATAACATAGACCTCCTGGTTCACTTTTACATACCCTGGGAATTCTTTGGAGTTGTTCAATCTCCATTATGTGCTTCTTGTATTTAAAATATTTCCTAGCCCACATGTCGGGGACTCGGCATATCCAAGCCATTTATGTCATAGTTCACATTCAAGGGGCTTGGAGATCTGAATCACCTACATTCGAGTCCACGATCTGGGGACTTAGAGTATTCCCGTTCGTGCTCCAGGGACTTGGGGATTCCAAATCGTTTATACTCGAGTCCGCATTCCGGGGACTTCGAGTACTCCAGTCCGTGCTCCGGGGACTTGGAGATTTTGGATCGTTTATACTCGAGTCCGTATTCCGGGGACTTCGAGTACTCCAGTCCGCGCTCCGGGGACTTGGAGATTTTGAGTCGTTTATACTCAAGTCCACACTACGGGGACTTCGAGTACTCCAGTCCGCACTTCGGGGACTTGGAGATTTTCAATCGTTTATACTAGAGTCCGCACTCCGGGGACTTCGAGTACTCCAGTCTGCGCTTCGGGGACTTGGAGATTTTAAATCGTTTTATACTCGAGTCCGCACTCCGGGGACTTCAAGTACTCCAGTCCGCGCTCCGGGGACTTGGAGATTTTGAGTCATTTATACACGAGCCCGCACTCCGGGGACTTCGAGTACTCCAATCCGCGCTCCGGGGACTTAGAGATTTTAAGTCGTTTATACTCGAGTCCGCACTCCGGGGACTTCGAGTACTCCAGTCCGCACTCCGGGGACTTGGAGATTTTAAGTCGTTTATACTCGAGTCCGCACTCCGGGGACTTCGAGTACTCCCGTCCGCGCTCTGGGGACTTGGAGATTTTCAATCGTTTATACTCGAGTCCGTACTTCGGGGACTTTGAGTACTCCAGTCCGCGCTCCGGGGACTTGGAGATTTTGAGTCGTTTATACTTGAGTCCGCACTCCGGGGACTTCGAGTACTCCAGTCCGCACTCCGAGGACTTGGAGATTTTAAGTCGTTTATACTCGAGTCCGCACTCCGGGGACTTCGAGTACTCCAGTCCGCGCTCCGGGGACTTGGAGATTTTGAGTCGTTTATACTCGAGTCCGCACTCCGGGGACTTCGAGTACTCCGTCCGCGCTCCGGGGACTTGGAGATTGCCAATCGTTCATACTCGAGTCCGCACTCCGGGGACTTCGAGTACTCCAGTCCGCGCTCCGGAGACTTGGAGATTTTAAATCGTTTATACTCGAGTCCGCACTTCGGGGACTTCGAGTACTCCACTCCGCGCTCCGGGGACTTGGAGATTTTGAGTAATTTATACTCGAATCCGCACTCCGGGGACTTCGAGTGCTCCAATCCGCGCTTCGGGGACTTAGAGATTTTAAGTCGTCTATACTCGAGTCCGCACTCCGGGGACTTCGAGTACTCCAGTCCGCGCTCCGGGGACTTCGAGTACTATAGTCCGCGCTCCGGGGACTTGGAGATTTTGAGTCGTTTATACTCGAGTCCGCACTCCGGGGACTTCGAGTACTCCAGTCCGCGCTTCGGGGACTTGGAGATTTTGAGTCATTTATACTCGAGTCCGCACTCCGGGGACTTCGAGCGCTCCAATCCGCGCTCCGGGGACTTGGAGATTTTAAGTCGTTTATACTCGAGTTCGCACTCCGGGGACTTCGAGTACTCCAGCCCGCGCTCTGGGGACTTGGAGATTTTGAGTCGTTTATAATCGAGTCCGCACTCCGGGGACTTCGCGAGTCCGCACTCCGGGGACTTCGAGTACTCCAGTCCATGCTCCGGGAACTTGGAGATGTTAAGTTGTTTCTGAGCGTTCGCATGCTAGTCAGAATATCATAATTTTCAGCCGCTTGTCACAGGAACATCGTACGCAGAGACATTAATCATTTATGAAAAAGGTGGCTTCAAGCCTTTATTAATGAGAGCAAGCTGAATTGTCTTATTACATGCCAAGAACTGGAAATGGAAACATACTGGAAATAAGTGCAACTACTGCATAAAGGAAATAGATTAAGTGTAGTAACGCCGCAAGTGCTCGCTGTTCCATGCTCGGGGGAGTGTCACAGCATCGACGGTCGCTAGCTTGAAAGTTCCTTCTCCAAGCCTCCGTTCGACGACGTATGGACCTTCCCATGCGGGGTTCATATGTGACGGGACTGGAAAAACTCGTTTCAAAACGAGATCTCCCACATCAAAGATTCTTGGTCGGACTTTCTCATTATAATATTTCGCGACTCGATGTCTGTACGAGGCTGCTCTCAGATCGGATTCTTCGCGTTTTTCATCGATAAAGTTCAATGATTCCAATAAGAGATCTTGGTTCGACGCGGGGTCGTAATGAGTCACCCGATGTGATGGAACTTCAAGTTCTACGGGTATGACGGCTTCCGTGCCGTACGCCAATGCGAATGGTGTGTGGCAAGTCGCGGTCTTGTGGGTAGTTCTATAGGCCCAAAGCGCTGTCGGGAGTTCGTCTACCCACTTGCCTCTAGCTTTTTCCAAACGCTTCTTCAATATGGACTTGATTATTTTGTTTACAGCTTCTACCTGCCCATTCGCCTTCGGGTGAGCAACTGCTGCGGACCTTTTCTCAATGCCGTACTTCTGACAAAATTCTTTGAATTCTTTGCTCTCGAATTGAGTCCCGTTATCTATTATGATGGTCCGTGGAAGACCAAAGCGGCATATGATATTTCATACAATGAAATTAATGACTTTCTTGGTAGTGATCGTGGCCATAGACTCTGCTTCTGCCCATTTGGTGAAATAATCGACTGCCACTATTGCATATTTCGCGCCTCCTTTGGCTAAGGGTAAAGAACCAATCAGGTCAATTCCCCACATTGTAAATGGCCAGGGGACCATTTGTGTGAGTTCCGTCGGCGGGGCTCTCGGAATTTTCGCGTATATCTGGCATTTGTCACATTTCCTCACATAGTCTGCGGCGTCACGGTTCACGGTTGGCCAATAGTATCCGTAGCGAAGGATTTTCTTTGCCAAAGTTTGCCCCCCGGTATGATCACCGCACTCTCCCTCATGGACTTCCTCCAGTACCCGTTTTATCTCGTCATGGGGCACGCACCGGAGTAAGGGGTCGAGAATCCACTGTGATACATTACTCCGTTCTTTATTACATAACGCGAGGCCTTACGAAGGACGTGGCGTCTTTCACTCCTCTTCTCAGGAAAATCCCCATGTAGTAAGTACTGTTTGATCGGGGTCAACCACGATTCCCTTTCGAGTTCGGTCTCCAAGACGAAATCTATCTCCATCATGTCTATACTTGGGGCAAGTAGGGTCTCGACAGGGAACAATCCCATCTGTTGTGCATCGCCAGTGCTTGCGAACTTTGCTAACGAGTCAGCTTCTCTATTCTGTTCGCGTGGGACATGGGAGATGTCATAATATTCGAGACTTGCCAGTAGTTCTCGAGTGCGAGCAAGGTAAGGAGCCAGTCTCTGCCCCTTTGCTTGATAGTCTCCCCGCACCTAATAAACTACCAGCTGTGAGTCACAGAAGATTTCGATTGACTTCACTCCCAATTCGATAACGAGTTTCAAGCCAGCAATCAATGCCTCATATTCGGCTTCGTTATTTGTTGCTGCAAATTCAAGGTTCAAAGCGTAGCAGATTGATCGGTCTTCTGGGGTTATGAGGACGATACCTGCCCCCGAGCGATGGTCGTTAGATGCCCCATCGGTGTACATCTTCCATCGAACGGGAGGTGCGACCCTGTGTCCGCTCGGTTCATCTGGCAGAGTGAACTCGGCGATGAAGTCAAGTAGTGCTTGTCCTTGTATAGCCCTTCGTGGCAGGTAGGCAATGTCGAACTGATTCAACTCAATGTTCCATTTTAGCATCCTTCCGGAAGTTTCCGGTCGTTGGAGTACTTGTCGCAATGGTTGGTCAGTGTAGACATTGATCGAGTGTGCCTGGAAGTATGGACGAAGCTTGCGTGATGCAATCACCAAGCGATAGGCGATTTTCTAAATCTTTGGATAGTTCCTTTCCGCCCCCGTCTGGCGCTTACCAACATAGTAAACTGGCCTTTGAACTCGGTCCTCCTCACGGACCAGGGCTGTGCTGATGGCATGTTAAGAGACCGCTAGGTATACGTACAACATCTCATGGTCTACTGGTTTCGATAGCACCGGGGGACTCTCCAAATGTCTTACCAGAGCCCGAAACTCTTCGTCGCAGTCGGTGGTCCATTCAAAGTTTCTCTTTCCTTTCTTTATAACTTCAAAGAACGGAATACACTTGTCTATAGCTCTGGATATGAATCGACTCAGTGCAGCCACTTTTCCGTTCAAGCTTTGCACCTGTTTGATGGTTCTGGGTACTCGTATATCTCGAATGGCCTGGATCTTTTTCGGGTTAGATTCAATTCCTCGTGCATTCATAATGAAAGCCAAGAATTTTCCTGATGCCACGCCAAACGAACATCTCAAAGGATTGATCTTCATCCCAAAGTGCCTCAGTACATCGAACATCTCTGCTAAGTCTCGGATGTGGTCGTTTGATTATCGTGACTTCACAAGCATGTCGTCCACGTAGACTTCCATCGTTTTTTCATTCTGATCTTTGAGCATTCGATTTACCAAACATTGGTAAGTTGCTCCTGCGTTCTTCAATCCAAAGGGAATTACTACGTAGCAATACAACCCGACGTTTGTGACAAAGCTGGTGTGCTCTTGGTCCGGGATGTGCATCGGAATTTGATTATAGCCAAAGTATGCGTCCATAAATGATAGTAACTTGTGTCCGGCTGTTGAATCGACCAGTTGGTCGATCCTTGGTAGCGGGAAACTGTCCTTTGGGCAGGCTTTGTTTAAATCAGAGTAATCAACACAAGTTCTCCATTTCCCATTGGCTTTCTTTACCAACACTGGGTTGGACACCCATTCCGGGTAGAGGGCGTCGCGGACGAACCCGTTGGTTTTGAGTTTGTCCACCTCCTCTTTGAGAGCTGCGGACCTCTCTGGATCCATGCCTCTCCTTTTCTATTTCACGGGGACGTGTTTTGGGTCTATGTTCAACATATGACTCGCGATTGCAGGAGAAATCCCGCACATATCAGAATGTGTCCAAGCAAACACATCAAGGTTTGCTCGGAGGAAGTCAATAAGGTTTTCAACTGTCACGGGGTCTAGTCGTGATCCTATTTTAAGAACTCATGATGGGTCGTTGCGGCTAACTGAGATGTCAATAGTTAGTTCAGCTGGCGCTGCATTTGTTTCCCTGGGTTCCCCATCATCATCTCTCGGATCTATGTCTCTATGGATCCGAGAATGTTGCCCGAGCCAGGGCTCGGGCGTTAGTTGTCAATCATCAGAATTTTGGATGCGGACAAAGCTGTCTGCGACCTTTCCTTTCTCCCTACACTGCGCTTCTCTGAGCTCAGCCACGTAGCATGCACGTATGATTGCCTGATCACCAAGCACTACTCCTACTCCTTTGTCTGTGGGAAACTTTAACGTCAAACACCACGGGGCCAAAGCTGCCCTGAAGTCTGCGAGGGCTGGTCGTCCCAGGAATACGTTTTATGGTGAATCAACATCCAGTATTATGAATGGTAGGATTCGCACTCTCCTGCGTTCTCCTTGTCCCAGTTCAACTGGTAACTCCACATATCCTACTGCGTCTGTTGCTGCACCGTTAAAGCCATGGATTCGGGTTTTAGATGGTTTCAAATCCTTAGTCTCTAGCTTCATTTGGTCATATGCTTTCTTGAAGATGATGTTAACGAAAATTCCGCAATCGATTAGAATTCTTCTTACGAATGCCGGTCCGATGGTCGCGGATATGACCATCGGATCGATAGTAGGGGCTTCCACCTTATCCGCGTCTCTATTCCTGAATACAATATCGTCGTTCATCATGCGCTGCTGCTTTGCGGGAGCTCCATCCTCCATATTTGAACAGCACTCATACTCCGTATGTCACAGAGAATTAGCATATCGCTCCATTTCCTACCAATTTTTATCCGTAGGATGAGGTCCACCGGCAATTGTGTTAATAACCAATCTTCCCACAGTCCGAGCAGGTTGTTCTAGCTGGCATGGAGCCGGCCCGCATCCGGGGTCCGATGTCTCCTGTTTACTGTCTGGCGAGTCTGACAAATTCCTGTAGCTTCTTCTGCCTAATCAATTTCTCAATAGCATCATGAAGATGCCTGCACTCGTCAGTGTTGTGTCCGTAGGACTCGTGAAAGCGGCAATACTTCCCAGTCCGCTTCTGCTCCTCTGTTGATTCCTTTGGGCGTGGTTTTCTGTATTGAAAAGTGTTGCAGTTCGACAAGTAGATGTTCTCAAGAGATGTATTCAGTGGAGTGTATTCGTTGTAGGTCGGGATTCTTGACTTCCATCTCTCCGTTTCCTTCTTCTTCTTTCCGGGATCTCCGCCTCCAGTTGCTTTAGACTGCCCGGGCTCGATCTGGACGTTGGCTTGAGCCTTTTCAAGGTTATCTCCGGTTGTCTTCGCAGCGATGTTACTCTTTACAGATTCCTGACCGGGCTCCGGTGCCTTGTCTTTCCTTGTCCATCGAGCTTCTTCCATCCTTATGAATTGATGGGATTTCGAATAAAAACGTTCCAACGTGGCTGGGGGCTTTCCTGCCAACCAATCTCCAAATTCGGAATCTGGATCCACTCCACGCATTACTGCCATCAAAATTGCGTGATCGTTAGGATTTCTTACTTCAGTAGCGGCAACATGAAATCTCTGCAAGTATGCTTTCAGTGATTCTCCTGGAGCTTGGGTCACACTTTACAAGGACATCACATCCTTGGGACGAGTGGTGTGTATCCTGAATTGTTCTATGAATTTTCTTGTTAATTCGTCGAAGCTGGAGATTGACCGTGGAGGAAGTCGAGTGAACCACATGGTGGCGATTCCTGATAAAGTTATCAGGAAGCACCTGCACTTGGTTGCATCGTTGGCTCTTGCTGAATCCATCATCCATCCATACCTCATTACATGCAGTCTAGGGTCAGTTTTCCCTTCATAGGCAGGAATGGTGGGCATGTTAAACTTCCATGGGTATTCAGCCTGTAGGATGGTATCTGTGAAGGGAGTATGACTCTTGGAAACTCCCCAATCTTCATTAGTCAATCCTTGGTTTTCTTTCATCAGCCGCCTAACCATAGCTGTCAAGTCGGGGGTAGGTATGGAAGATGGAAGGTTGGGTTCTTTGGGATCCTGGTGAGTCTGGTGTTCAGCATCTTCGCGAGCTTGATCCCTAGTCGATCGATTGGTGGCACCTGCTTGTGCACCTTCATCCTTGCGGCGTCTACGCCTAGGTGGTTCGTCAGCTGAAGTCGAACTATCTTCTTCTGAGTAAGGGGCAGGGCTACCTCCAGCATCCCAGTGCTGCTTCTTAGTAAGCTGAATCATGAGGTCAGCATTGGTCTGCATTTATTCAGCAAGTTGCCTCCTGCTTTCTCTAAGTTCTTTCATTAAGTCATTGAACTCTGCTCGAGAAACAACTTCCGCTTGATTTTGGTTGGAGGGTCCCATGCCTCGAATCGCTTGTTGCTTGCTAGGACCATCTTGTTGTATGCTAGCAGTTTCACGGACATCTGCACTTTGAGTGGCCGATCTGGTTCGTGGTCTTCCCATGATAGAGTTGTTGGCTGTAACTCTGAGTAGAACCAACAGATGCCTTATGAATGACTACGGATCTCCTCTGGGGGATTTACGCAATCCAGTAGCTACAAAGTAGATCCTAATAGCCTGAGAATTCAATTCTCAGTGAAAGCACCAAAATGTTAGCACCAAAATTGGTCACTAACACCCTTAGAAATATTGTGTAGAGAGAATAATGAAGGAAATAAACTGGAAAAGAGAAGAGAACATAAATTAAAATGCGGGAAGTAAGAACACCAAATTTATAGTGGTTCGGCGCAGTGGCCTACGTCCACTTTTAAGCTGATCTTTATTTTCCACTTGATACTTGATTACAGATACAATCCGTTCTTCAGTATTATAATACAATTGTAAGGTAAAAGAAATAAGTCTTGAATGAGGATTCAATGTGGCAGAGTCTCCCCGGTGCTCTATAAAATCTGATCATGTTTTCTGTGCTCCTGCCTCTCTATTTATAGACGAAAGTGGGTTGGACTTCCCTGGTGGGTCAGGTGGCCGAATAACTTGGTCCAAGTAGTTTATGTACTGTACGCCGAACCAAGGAGGCCGGACAAGGCATGCCGAGTCTTCTTCCTTGTGTCGAACGAAGCATGCTGAGCCTTCCCTCCTTATGCCGAACGAGCCGTGCCGAGTCTTCCCTCTTTAGGCCGAGCGAGGCGGGAGGTTGAATGAGAGATGCAGGTCGAATGAGGCAGGAATGCCGAAAGATCAGAGTTCGCTGAATGTACTTGGCCGAACGCATATGGGAGGCCGGACAACCTTTGTTTGGCCGAACGATCTTAATTGGTCGAACGACATTCAATGCCGAATGAGTCCTGGATGCCAAACGTGTCCTGGATGCCGAACGTGTCCTGGAGGCCGAACAACCTAGGTTGGCCGAACGCTCTCCTGATGCCGAGCGCTACTTTGTGCCAAACGCTCCTTTCTGGCCGAGTGCTACTTTGTGTCGAACGCTCCTTTCTGGCCGAGCGCTACTTTGTGCCGAGCACTCCTTTCTGGCCGAGTACTAAGTTGCCCGGTCAATCCCTTGGGAAACAGGAATAATGGCAAATTACAACGCCTTTGCTCACAAATGGAAATAAGCTACAGCTGGAACACTTCCAGAACATTAACTCCAAAGGGTGTTAAAAAGAAAAACAATCGATGAGGATGAAACTATGAAGCTAAGTAACAAAAAATGTAGAAGCCATTCTTAAGAAACAAGCTTCAAGTCAAGACTTTCAAAAGAATACAACTTAACAACATCTATTGAGAATGTATACCTGCTAACCAAAGAGGGGCTTAACTATTGGTCATCACAAAAGAAAAAAATCAAAATACGAAAGGAATTTAGGAGGATCCTACTTCCATTACTATATGATGAATGGTTATGAAAGTAACCATTGTAGAGCCTTGGGATGGATGATAACCAACTTTTTCTGTCAAGGAAAAATTAATGAGTTTGTAAAGAGATACTAAATGAGGTCAATAAAGAGTTACTTGAATAAAGAGAATCTACATGGTTAGGAGATAAATGCTTCAAATATCTGGACATTACCTTAAACGGTTAAAGCTTATGTGCCTCAGTCCGCGCCGAGTTGGCCAGGGCAGAGCACCTCCTAGAGGAAGGAGTGTAAGCCTTTATCCGTCCATGCTATGGCCAGGATAAAGCATCGACAATTCTCTATCCGTGCCATGCTATGGCCAGGGAAAAGCACCTCCTAAAGGGAGGAGTGTAAGCCTTTATCCGTGCCATGCTATGGTTAGATTAAAGCATCGACAAGCCCATGTTCGTGCCACGCTATGGACAGCTTAGGGCACCACTTGAAGGGATGAGTGTAAGCCTTTATCCACACCATGTTATAGTCATGTTAAAGCATCGACAAGCCCTTGGCCGCATCACGCGATGGCCAAGTCAAGGCGCCTCTAGGAGGGAGGTTGGGCAAGTCATTGGTTCCAGCTTGAGAATAGGCTAACTAAGCGCACTAGACAACAAAGGACTAAGATGTACAAGCCTAAGAAGAGGCTTATCAAACAATGGACTAAGATGTCCAAGCCCAAGAAGTGGCCCCACATCAAATATCGGACTAAGACGTCCAAGCCCGAGAAGCGGCATGTCAAATAATGGATTAAGATATCCAAGCTTGAGAAGCAGCTAATCATACCGCAACAACATACACATTCTAAAGGGTTTACACATGTCAAAGAAGATAGAATCTAAGGAGTAGAAAGGAGCTCCACTTATTAATATTCAAATTTGAGTTTCGGGTTTCTTATTTCTGAACTTCATCCATTAATGCTTGAATATGGGTTTCAGGTCATTCATCATTGAAATACGAGACTTCACTCATTAATGCCCGAATTTGGGTTACGGATCTTTCAGTTCATCATACCCAAATCTAGGTTTTGAAACTATTACCGGAATTCATTGATTAATGCCCTAATTTGGGCTTGAGATTTCTATCATGAACGAAATCATTATGGACTTCTAATTATCCACCACTACTGTCCAAATCTTGGTTTGAGAGTTCTATTATGAAGATCATTTTTGAATTTCACTTATTAATTCCCAAATATGGACCCAAGACTTCTATTGAAAAAATTATCATGGATTTCTGGATATTATCTGCTAATACTCTAAACAGAGTTCCAAACTTCCTAACTTTTGAATTTCATTTATTAACACCCGAATTGAGGTCATCTGATTTCTGCCATAAGTGTTTAGATAATGATCTATGGACTTCTATTACATGGTCCTTATTAACTTTCTGTTAGCTACTTTCAATGGATGACATTCTAAAAAATTTATATCATTGGCTGAAACAATGGATATTTACCATCAAACTTCAGATATTCTAGCAATATGTTTAGTCGAATTCTCGGTTATCTCTTATCATTGACAAGCATGAAGTTCAAAACATTTCATCAATAGCAATTACTTTTCATTAATTATCAAATCCTAAAATGATGATTTATTAATATCAACAAATGATATGGATAAACTCCTATACAAATTATAAGCTAACAATAACAAATACTGCTAATTTTGTATTTTTCAAGCAAAGCAGAACAGCAAAAAAAGGATTGAAAGATCCGATAAATACAGAAATTATGGTACAAGCTATCAAACAGATTTATCAAAAATAACATTCCAGGAAAGGACCACAGTCCAGGTGATACTTACAAAATTTTCATAATTTACATAATCTATGACATTATTACAAGTGTAAATATATACATATCATTCATATGTCTTGAATGGCTTTATTTAGATCCTCAGCAATTAAAGGGCCCACATATGATGGATAGCAATGCGAAGAACCTCTTTTAGTTTCTTCTCTTTCTTCCTCATTTTGTCTTCATCATCAATAGTCTCGATGTTGGTCTTCAAAGCGCGGTTAAGAGCTTTGTTTACACCTTTAAGGGTATTTTCCCTTTCTATATCAGCAATGCACTTTAAGAGAAGGTACTTACTGCATTCTAACTTTTGAACCATAATTGCATATTCATTTATGTGATTCGAGTATCTTGTTTTTTGTTATTCGTCAAAATACTTCATCATCTCAAATTTAAATTTCCATGCACGAGTCTTCCACTCCTTTTTTGTCTAAGCCTGGAGGAGGACTTGTCGTAGTGGGAAATTTATGGATAGCAAGGGAAGTGGATCTTGTAGATTTTACGATGGAAGAGATAGCAGGAGAAACTGGTAACTCTATGCTTGAGATGATATTCCCCATGATGAACTCTAATGATTCGCATTGAGCCTGGTTATCTTTTAGTTTCATCTCTAAATCACTTATCTGTTGAAGGAGTTCTGACATTTTGTGGTCAAAGTCGACTGACGGATTTGACTTGACGCTTCAATGAGAAAAGCGCTTCACTCTTGCTCTTAATATCATCCTCTAAATTGGCAATCTGATCGTTGGGATTTCCGATGATTGCTTTCTGAAGCAAAAATATTCAATGCCAATTTAATGCTTTCGTGTTATCTTGAAAACGAGCAGATAAGGTATCGTCGAGAAGCTTTTCCTTTTCAAGATCCGCAAACAACCTATCTTTGATATTGATAATGCATGATGCTGAATCTAATGAGTGAGGCATTGTGGATAATTATAACTCCTATTCAAAAAAAATAAAAAAAAAATAAAGTCAAGACTTAAGTGGTCAACCTCTTTATTACAGTAGTAAAAGATTACAACTCAAGTAACAATGAAATTAAAAAGTACAAGTAAACGCTTGTTTTACATTTAAAGATGGGTGACTACATTCCTAACTTTACTTAATGACTTAGAAAAAGAATAACTATTGAGTCGAAAGGAATATTAAGCCCTTCCGGAGTAATGACTGGAGGATATTTACTATAGTCTCATTCCCCGGCAGGAGGACTATCGCGACCACATATTAGTTTGGTATGATATGTCTGGATCTCTTAGAGTAGCTTTTCCTTTTCTTTACCAAGAAAATTGAAGTGGAGACAGGATGTTCCATATAATTTTTTTATAAATCTCTAAGAAAAAATATCTAACTAGTTTCGAAGATTTCATAACTGATGCTTTTTCGAGATAATCTCTTCTTAGTTTAACATACTGGCTTGGATAATCTCAAGAAACAAAGGTGCCAGAGGGACATTCACTCTATAATAAAGCAGTGAAATACAACTAAGTATAAAAGGAAAACTAAAAGAAATATTCACAAATCGTTATTATTATATAATTATAACTATTCGTCTGTTTCATACAAATTGATTTTGTAAAGAATTCTAGAATAAACGTGTACTTATAATATTTAAGTTTGTCAGGAGGTAAGTCTTAGGGAATTTATATGTCTCATGGCAAGTTCTAACATGCTCCAAGAGGCTGGTCAGATCCAAATTCATCCAAGTACCTTTAGTGAAGACGCCTAAGTAAATCCCCACTGAAATCACCTAAGTATGAGAAATCTACGGTTGGGTGTCTACAATAGGATTTATATAGAAAATCCACTATGATATTTTTCTCCTTAATCAGCATATAAAAGAGTGTGATCAATTCTCAATTCTCTTTTAGAAGACCGTCATAACGAAGGCACGCCCTCCTCAGTCGTGGGGTAACTTCTTGATGTTTGAAATATGATAATACTACCGCACTTCTATTTAGTTTATGATATTTATCGGAGAGAATGTTGTGCTCCTTTAATTGTTTATCTAATTTCCTATATAAACTATTTATCTCCGCTTGTATTCTCTCAAACTTGGTTTTATAAGGGTGAACAGATTTTCCCCTTATCTAAAATAAATGATTTGAACTATCACTATCTTGCAGCAAAAGATGTTTAAACAGAGAATCCCATACTTGAGATACAGAAATTGGTGTCAGGGATACCTATCTTTTCCCTTTTAACTCTTCCAAACTAATTGAAGCAGGCTCCTTTTGAGGGCCAGAAGGTGCAGGAGACTTAGGCAGGCTTGCTTCATGAAGAGGCGAATCCTTTTCAAAGGTCCTTATATTATCATTTTCCTCATTTTTAGAAGATTCAGTTTGGCCACCTCTGCCGCCGCTTGAACCTTGACCTCCTTGATGTTATCATCGCCGTTATAATCATTGTCATCGTCATTATCATCATCACTGTCACCTCCTTCTTCTTCGACAACCTCATATTTTTCACCTTCATCTTCAGAGTCGGATTCAACTTCGAAGGAAGGAATTTCAAAAGATAGGATTTTTGAGGCGTCGATTCCCTCCCTTTTGGAAACTTCAGTCCTCTGCTCCATCTTTTTTATTTTATCCATGACCCTGTTGACAAGATCAGGGTCAAGTGAGGGGAAGCTCATATATGGGCATTTCTCGACGTTATTAGCATAAGCGAGCATCATAGCGTCCTTGAAAGAATTTATGATAATGTTTTCAAGAGAAGAATCAAGAAATTGTGACACTCATTGCTTTGCATCGGAAATTGTGTCGATGGTCAGTTTTAAGGAGGCTTTTTCAGCTTTTCCTTTAAGAAGGTTTGTTTAGCTGCCATTCGTGCCTTTTCATCTTCGAAATCTTGTAGAGTCATTGTGTATGCTAAGTTTTCATCAGCAAGAAATTGGCAGACTTTCCTCTCTTCCAAAATAATAAACTCTGATTGGGCGAGAGAAGCCCTCAATCACTGCAATTCAATTGTAGCTTCATCTTCTTTTGCGGATAAGGAGCAAACCTGATTATATAAGTGAGAAAGTTCCTCTAGAAGCTTTGTCGAATCGACGGAGGATTTTAACGTATTTTAATGCAAGGAGAACCAGCTCTTGGAAACCTAAGGAAAAAGTACAACACCAGTCAAAAACTTAAAGGGAAATAGAAATAGTAAATTTAAGTGAAGAAAAGCATACCAGGAGTTTTGTTCAATGAGAGACCGATAATAACCCGCCAGATCAGGAACAGAAGAAGGCGGGTGAATTGAGTTATAAGATAGGGAATTTAAAATAGAATGGACCATCTTTTCAAAATCGCTCGAAGGAGTAGAATATGATGGTCTAAGAAGATTCAGCACTTGAGTAGGGGACGAAGTCCCCAAGCCTTCTACAACTGCTCGATCACACTCGGAGAGCTGGAGATAACCATGCAAGAAATTTGATCAACCTTTATGGGAGTTTCCTTAGGTTGATCATGAGGAGCTTTAATGGTCAGACTTTCTAGAGATTTGTCAATATTAACAAACTCCCCTTCTTCCAGTGATGGAGAGTCAGGAACTTCGATAATTTAGGCCCTCTTTAGAAGTGGTTCCACTGCAGTCATTTTAACTAATTTTCTTTTGGTGACTATCTTTGACCTAGCAAAGGCCTAGGAAAAAGATAGCGCAGGAGAAGTTGAAGAGAGAAGAGCCAGATCACTTGTGGGTTTTTCAACCTGAGGAGCAGCTGCAAAAAATTCAAACAAACTATAAGTCAGGAAAGAAATTTAAGAAGTAATGCGGGAATAACTATAGGTACGGTGTTTATACTTACCGGAGTGATCAGGGTATATAAGTGACACTGGGGAGAAGTTAATTGGGTCTCCTAAAGAGAGAAAGCGTTTGCTTCGGGATGTTGTTGGACCGAAGGAGGTTGGTCGTGTATCCTTTGACCAGCAGGCAAAAGAGAGCGATTTTGCAAGTTTGTGGGATTTAGCAGGGTCAATCTGTTTCAATCTTAGTTGAAGCGACGATCAGCAACTTTATTGTCTTCTAATCTTCTTCCTTAATTCTTCAGTAGAAGCACCTGACAAAAGCATAGGTCGGCAAAGGAAAATAAATAAGTGGAAAGATAAAATTTGAGATTAAATTACGTGGAGAAGAGAAAGCCCTGCTAATGTTGGGAAAACATTTTACATAGAAAAATTATGTTTCCTAGTCCCTGAACTTATTCACTCCCACAGAAATCACCTTTATGGGAGGGTTGGCTCTGAAGATCTGCTTGTTATAATTGCTAAGCTTGACTACCGCACTAGATAATTCATGACATCAGGTTTGAGCAAAGGGATTCCAGATTCCAATTCCATAACTTCTAGAGAAAGGAGATATGTGTAGACATTAGGTAAGAGTTGAATAGGAGCAATCCTAGATAAGCCAGGAACTGTGATAGGTAGTCTGGAAAAGGAAGGAACCCTCTGCCAAATATGGATTGCTGTGTAAGCAAAGAATCCTTCAGGAGGATTGTGGATAGTGTCGTTTTCAGAGGGGGGATGCCCTCTACCACAATAATTCCAAAATCATTCGAGATTGCATCCACTTCATATTGAGTGAATATCAAGGAATTTTTTGAGATGGCTTCGATTTTCTTGGGTGAACTCAAGATTCTGCCAGGTGAAATCCTTTCAGTTAGAAATTATAGTATGTTATGAAACTAACATTCTTTCAAGGATATTAAAAACTATAACAATAATTTGAACAACAAGAAAAATATGAAACTTCATATTCTTGAGAGAATGTTAAAGTTAGAAAATAAGATTCATTGAATTTTCAACGGAATCGAAAAGGAAAATGAAAGTTAACACCCATCAACAATGTTGAAAGCCCAAGAATAAAATTTACTGAACTTTCAACAGAGTCGAAAAGAAGGATGAAAGCACACGTACAATAAACACATTTCAATAATGTCGAAAGCCCAATAGAAGTTTTGTTATTAGAAGTAAAGTAGTTAAAACATACATAACCAATTTGAACAAAGTATACGTTATCAATGTTCAATAAACAAGGAAAAAGGAACCTTCGACACTGTCGAAACCCATAATCTTAGTTTATCCAAGGGAATAGAAATGCCGTCGAGACATTATGTGCCAATTATGTCGAAAGGTTCTGAGTTGGAGTCATATCAATAAAAATAAAAAGGGGTTTGGAACGTTTCGACGATATTGGAAAAAGAAAATGATCAAATATGAGTTAGTTACAAAAGATTTCGAATCATCAGCTATATAGCATTTCGACAGAATCGAAAGGAGTGCATAATTTCAAAAGCATACCAACAACTGAATTTCAACCGAAACAATAGGTTTCGACTAAGTCGAAACATTTAACTTGATTTACAACTTATACAAAGTATGCTTTCTTAAATCCTTTTATAAAATATATCTATCTCTAACTTAAACGAATTAAAAGTAAATTTACACTAAAGGTTGTGAAACCTATGAGGCAAAGTTTATGCTTTCGAAATGTATCAGGGTCAAAAGCACAAAACTGCTTTCGAAAGGTTGGGTTCATACCAACTAAGGAACCTTTCAACGAGGTTAATTAAATAAGGCGCTAGGTTACCTTTCTACCCCATCAAAAGGGGCTGAAAAAGCAAAAAGAAAAATGCCACCTTAATCCCTTTCAAAGGGGTAGAAAGGTAAAATTATAGCACCAATTTTTGATTCATACAACTCAAAGCTTATAGGTGAAGTAAATAGAAAATTTCTTCTTCCCCAAGCTTGTTTCAACCCAGGAACTCAATAGCTAATAAACAAATGGATTTAAACGCGAATCGACTATTTTAAATTTTAAAATATTGGATACGAAGATTTGAATTCTCTAAAAACAACGATAACAATAAAATCTGAATTGGGTAGGATTAAAATAAAAATCAAAAGGATATCAAATTAAATCATGGTAAAAAACAAAATTACAGAATGCTTTTGAGAAAATAGACACTTAAAAGAAATCCATTGAATCCAAAGCAATAATACAAATATGAGCTAAGAATGTTTTAAGGAAGGAAATTCACTGTAAAATGTAAAATTTGGAAAGAAAAGCGATATAAAAGAGACTTACTTTAAATCCGAATTCTTGTTTTAGGAGATAAAAATTATTTGAGTGAGTTTGAGAACTTTGATTTTGCTCTAATTTTGAATGTAGGTGAATGAAAGTAGAGGAGAGAAGAACGTGATTTATAAGAAAAGTCAACAAAGATAGCTAACCGCCCGATTAGATTTAAATGAGCGACCAAGATTCACGCTAGAATATGAAAAAGCGGGAAGCGTTATTTCGAGACGATTGATTTGGAAAGTCAAAGGCATCCCTTCGGAAAAGGGGGGAATGTTACTACCAAATATCCTTTCGACCTTGTCAAAACCCGATTGAATAGAAGACAAAGAAGAACAAGAAAAGAAGTTCCAAAAAAACCTTTCGAGGGAGTCGAAGGGATGCACAGCCAAAGACCAGAAAAATCAAAACGTTTCTAAGGGTCGAAAAGGTGCACCCTTCCTCTTCAAGATATCCCCTTTTGAAGTAAGCGCTTCCACATGTATGAAGGCCTTTCGCTTGGGTTAAAGAAACACCTTTCAAAGGCGATGAAAGACAGCTCTTCATATGTGTGCCAAACCTTTCAAAACCAAAAGTTTCGCCTTCATTCAAACCACTCAAAAATTTGACTTGGATAGAACAACCCTTTCGAAAGTATAAGCAAGGCTTTCGAACTAGTTGAAGCCTTTAACATCCAAATAAGGTTCCACATCAATTCGCAAGCGTACATTTGGAAGTTGCTAATAGCGTCGAAACAATCAACATTTCAATACCTTCGAAACACTTGGGAGCTACCTATCGACAGATTCGGAAGCTCGTACCTTTATTCCTTGTGACAACGAAGTAACATAAAGAAGAAAAGGCATAATGACCCCTTTCGACAAAGACAGAGGCATTTGAACCCATTCGAAAGCATTGCAAAGGGTTGCGCAAGTGTCAGAGGAGTCAAAAGGTATCTGAAGCTAAGCTACCTTTTGACCAGGTCGAAAGCACTGGGTCGAAAGGTGCACTGGATCGAAAGATGTCGATCTGCATCTATAAATAAGATCCAAGGTCTATTTTGAGGGATTCGAATTTATTCATTATAGACTTGTGTTTTCTTAATTTTGCAAAGTTGTAAACCCTGATTCATAGATCAAATTGGGGAATGTTCAACTCAATCATTATTGGTTTAATAAAGGGAAGATTTCAATATTTTTGGATTTTATAGTTGTTTAAAAGTCTTTTACTAGATTTAACTGTATTTTACAGGTCTCGACCTCATCGAAAGGCTCCTCATGAGTGAGTCGAAACCCCGGCATTTCCAAGTAATCTAAGTCCTTAACTATAATCCATCATTCACCAAAAATTCACCTTATAGCGAGTCGAAACCTTAATCAAAACTATTTTACCTTAGATTCTTGAACCAAACCTAGGTCATTAACTATCCTAGCTTCCGACAAGATCGAAACCCACTTAGATAAACCTCACCCTTGAATCCTTAGAGCCATTCCTCTAGCGTTCTGCAACTGCTTCGAAAGGAATGTTTCGAATGGATAACCAAATTATGTCAATCGGTTTGATAGACCAAAAAGAGGGGAATTCAAGTGCTTCGACTAAGTCGAAAGGTCAATAAGAAAAGTTTCCATAAAAGGTACCTATTCGAAAGGTTGAATCAAAGGGAATACCCACATCCTATCTTCCTCAACTTAACCAAGAGAGTTTAAAAAGGGATGACCTTTTTCTTAAAATCAACTTTGGTGTGTTGACAAGTTTTCTTGTTAACGAAAGTTATGATCGAATTACTATAGTTACGTTAAGAAGTTCTGGAATAGTTTTCAAACAATATTCCTAATGATTTTCAATTTTTTCAATTGCTTAAGCTTAGATTCTACAAAATATGGAATATAAAAATTACAGAATTTTCAATCCATTTTTCTGAACATCTTGAATTTTGCGAATCGGAGTTATGGAGCTCAAGGTATGGCAATTATACTGCAGCAATGTCAATAAAAGAAAAATTAACAATAAGAAAAGCAATTAAGGTTTATAGATTATACCTTTACTTACCTTTGATGCCGTTTTCATGTACAACATTGCTATTATCGATCTCCACTTCATTTTTCTAGGCTAAGAAACATTGGAACTATTTCTGTTCAACCATATATAGAATAACTCGAAGTTACCTCTATTGTAGCTCTTCCTTAGCCCATTTCTATTTCTAAATGTTAGAGGAAGTGAGTGGTCTAACAAAAGGATGTAGGGCCACTCTTATTTTCGTTTGTGACCTTTGGTACCCAAATTCGTCTATAAAACAAACCATTAGCATTTTCGATTCTATCCTTGGGAATCCATGCTTGTTTAAATTTAAGAAAATTTTCATCTGTACCTTTTGGAATCCAAATTTGTTTAGCGGTTTTGTTTTTGTTTCTATTCCAATATTTTTTTTTCCACAAGTTAAACACTTTAAAAATTCCTTTTCAAATTTTATCATAATTCTTTTTCTTAGTTTGTTCAACTCTATCATATACAAGTCCTTTTCTGCTTTCAGTGATAGTTTGACTTCCTAACAACATATTCAGTGATTTATCTCCCTTAGAAAGTTTTCTGATTGTCGATTCCAGTGTTTGAACCTTAGATCTAAAAGCGTTATTTTCATTTAAAAGTGAGGTGCATCTTTTAGTGGAATTTTCACTTTCATCTTCATCTTTGTTTTCTAGACTTAAAATTTCATTTTTGAGGATTTTAATTTTAGTCTATTAATTTCTTTGTCTAGATTCTCATATTCTCAGTCAAACTTTTTAACGTTTTCAATCATTGGTTCAAACTCATTATTTATACCAAGTAGACTATCTTTCTCATATTTTAGTTTATTATATCATTGTTGAGTTACAATAGTTGCATTTAACTGGTGATAGTCCAACACTAAAACATCATAGGATAAGTGTGCTGCCTCATTTAGTTCATCGTCGTTGTCACTTGATTCTACCATCAAGCACAAATTCGCTTCTTTCTCATTATATATGTTCTCCTCCTCTTCTTTTTCACTCTTATCCAAAATGGCAATGAAACTCATTCTCTTCTTCTTCTTTCCTTTGTCGAGTTGATTCAGTGGATAATATGGCTTAATGTGACCTAGCTTTTAACATCTATGATATATGGTTTCTTCCTCTTCGGAATCATCTAGAACTTTGACAATTTTGGTTTTTATTCATTGGTTTATTGCTGGATTTTCATGTTTTCGGGTCCACCTTTTGAATTGCTTCATTAATAGTGCTAGCTCGGTGCAGCGTCATCTTCTTCCTGACTATCGGTTGAACTATTTAAAGCTAAAGTTTTCTTTTTCGAATCACCGCTTTTATTTTCATCTATGACTTTCAGTTCCATCTCATAAGTGATGAGATTCCCTATTAGTTCCTTAAATTTAAGCTACTTCGAGTCTTTGGATTCCTGAATTGGCATCACTTTTGCTTCAAAACTTTTTTGTGAGGATTCTCAGAATTTTTTGGACCATATCCAATTGTGTGTAAGATTCTCCTAGCATTTTGGATTTGAATAAAATATTTGAAAATCATTGATACATCTCCTTTATATTCTCATCTTTTACAATCAAAATTTGTTTTATTCATTACTGAGCATCGCTAGATGAGATTCATTGATCTATGATAAACCTTCATGAGTCACTTCAAGCATATACCAAATTTTATTCACAGTCACACGGTGAGAAACACGATCATATTCAATTTTATTTAATGCAAAATAATAGAATTCATAGCTTTTGCATTTGATCAATATAAACTAAGCTCATTTGCATACCACTTATTTTTAGGCTTAGATACTCCGTAACCATCTATATTTACCATAGGCTGGCTATAAACTATTTCAACTATATCTCATGCATCATAGTATCTTGAAAAAATTTCATCATAGTTTTCCAGTACAAATAATCAGTATCGTTAAACATGGGTGGCCTAGCAATAGATTGTCCTTCAAAAAAAGCATTATTAAAGATAGCCATAGTTTAAAAAAAATGAATTTGACTACCTAGCTCTGATACTGCTTGTGTGACGCCCCAACCCACATTAACAAAGAGAATTACTGGATAATTCTGTCAGCTAATGCGGAGAATAGGGCTAGTTAGGAGCGACCATCTATAATCTAGTCTTAAACATCTATTGCATACGTCGATAAATGCTCTATCTTTTTTTCTATTTCAAGTGGATCGACATATCCAATAAATGTTTAATACAAAACTATAAGTGGCTAATGGATCTATCAGAACATAATACAATAACAGAATGCATATCACATCACAGAACAGTGATCATCATATATATAAATGCATATACGCAGATACGTCCTAATATGATACAAACTAATACACAAAAGTGGTACAAAGACCACACTATATACATCTAATCAAATACATATCAGAGTCAAGCGGAAAGAAACATAAACTATACAAAAGTAATAGGCTTATATCGAAGCAGATGCATCAAAGCTAAGTCTTGTAACTGATAGCTAACCGGAAACAACTCGGTTTGACCTGAGTACAAAATACACGGGTCAGTCTAGCTAAAACAATCAGTTAATAAGGATAGACGATAATATAAAGCGTAAGATACAAGGTGATAATTCTTTTCGACCGAGAAGAGGCAACAGAAAGAATACAACCAATGACTTAAGTGAACTAATGTCACTTAAGTATACAAAGACCTTAAAAGAGGTAAATTCAATAATAATACTCTAATAATATAACATTCGCCTCATATCATCGGCGACATTCCAAAATATCTACTGGGTTTCCACGAACCATATCTCCTCAAAAGGAGAAACATCAATACAAACTCTCGCCAAAATGGAAAACATAAAACATTCTCAAATAGGATGATCCAAAACTTAAATATAGAAGAATCTCAAATTCAATTATACCTTATCTCATCGGTATAAATGTATATAAATCTCAACTCGCCAAAATGGCAAAACCCAAAATATCCTATAAAAGCATGAAATAATCCATAACACAAGGAACTCAATAAGAGTTCAAAACATCATAAATGAAATCACCGTATATATATATAACATCTTATATAGCACTAGGCTATCGATGTAATAAAACATCTTAAAATGGTGAAATCAAAATAAAACAGAAAACATAGAAAACCGGATTTGCTAAATCCCCGATTGCAATGCCGAAGCAATGTTGCACATGCTAAACTCAGACGGCCGAAGCCTCTGACAAGGTCACTAACACCTCTCAAAGCAGTTCGTTCTCATGAAAATGTCGCTGACACCTCTCCAACTATTTTGTCAGCCCTAACAAGGTCGCTAACACCTCCCAAAGAAGTTCGTCCTCATGACAAGGTCGCTGACACCTTTCAAAGAAATTCATCCTCGTGACTAGGTCTCTAACACCTCTCAAAGCAGTTCTGTTAGGTAAACATTGTGAATGTGTCACAAACTCACGGATAGGAACTCAAAAATGTAAACGTGTGTCCCATACCACACGTTCGCACTTAGCGGTTTACTAGCCACTAGTCGATGCCACACTAGGAACATCATAAAACTCAGAAAATCATATCTCGCGTCGTCTCATTGGCGAGTGATAAGGAGACACCATACTCGTCTTGTCTTATCGACAAGTATTAAATGGCATCTTAACTTGTTTCATCTCATCGACAAGTGAAAACATCGTGATGGTTCCTCATAAACCATAAATCTCAAAGTAGAAATCTCAAACCATAATACTCGCCAAATATTGGTCTTCCCTATAATCCTAAAGATAGGAATTATAATCTCAAAATCCTGCCATAAATTAGATAAATAACTCAGAAATCAATAACCCAGGTAGTTTCGATCGTACAAGTCCAGAATTAATCGAAATAGTAAACGCACATGTCCCATACCACGTGTTTTACTAAATCGTTTAATTCTTTTTCTCATACATTTGAATATTACAAAAGTGTGTATTTTATATTTAAAATAGTTTATTAGAGAAAACAAACTTTTACAACTTTTTCCCGAAAAGATTAATAAAAGCAATATTTGAAATTCGTTTGTTATAGTAAATAAATAAATTTTATAATAGAAAAATGATTTTAAAATACTATATAATAATTTGAAATGTCCATTTATTTCAAAAATCACTTCAAAATGGTGCAGTGAAAACCGTGCTCGAAAACAATGAAAAACAAGAAAGTTAACTCAAGACCAATAAATTGATGTGAACACGAATTCAATTCAAATTTAACACAAAATCAATTCAAATTCTATTTAAATTTGGGTTTCAAATTCTCCAAATATAGCTAACCTTTTGATAAGAATCATAGCTCTAAAAACATCTCCAAAAAAAACATCAAAATCGAACAAGAATGAGAGCAAAAATAAGCTAATACAATTCTCAATTCAATGATTGTTATTACTGTCGTTTTGCTCTCGAGACAGCAACAAACAAATACAGTTTTGAGCAAGCTAACATCGATATTTCAGAAAAATCAAAATATGAAACTTCTGGCACAAATTCTAAGCTTTCTAGAGCATCTAAAATTATTGAATTTGGATAAGAAACTTGAAAGATATGGTTAAAACAAATTTCAGATCTCAAGTTCACTACGGCTGTCGTTTTAGTTTCGAGACGGCGATACTAATATGAACTTTCGACCATGTAAACATCAAATTTTAACAAAACTCAAAACATGAAACATGTAGCAGATAAGCTAAGCTTTTAGAGAGATCAAGAATCATCAAATTCGGGCATTAAATGAAAAAGTTATTCCCGAATTACCAACAACACTTAGCACAGAAAGTCACAGTTTTACAGAGACAGGGCAGCGAGTTTGAATTGGGTTTTTCGACCCTTTATGCTCAAAATTTTCGAAAGTAATTAATAGGAAAGTTATTACAATCTTTTCAAACTTTCCAGAACATTAAAGAAAATCGAATTCTGATTTAAAACGATAAAGATATACCTAATTTACTGACAGCAATACACAAATGAAAATGCAACAAACAAAATTGAGATTTCTTACTTGAAATCTCAATCAAATCTAGAAAATGCGAGTTTTGATACTCACCTTATATGTTTTTCAGCGAATTAGACTTACAAGCTTGAATCTTCTGCCATGAATTAGTTATAGAAACCTGAAATTGTTTAAAAGGTTTCAATTGCTTAATTTTCCACAAACATTTGGAGAGATTGATATTTGGGATTTAGGTTCAAAGGAGAAATAGGTTCCAGTTTCTTTCTGGTTTCTCCACTTTTAGAATTTACAGTGCGTACTAATTCCTAAGAAGAAGATTATTTTCCTCTTTGTTAGGATGGTAAATGGCTTACACCCAAAAAGAAATAATTAGCCTATAATACTAATTAACACAAAAGCACATATATTTTAACCAAAACAATATACATTCTCAAGTTTCAATGTATATAAAATCAAACCAACATGTTGTATGTTTACAAAATATTTTAACACATATAAAAGTTATTTTAACCATTTAAAATTATTTGTATCACTAAATTCTCATTTTTAATTAAATGCTTCAATTATAACTTTTATTCAAATAAATCAATATTTTAACAACAAAAACTATAGAAAATCACTTCTCTTGTTTATATTGTCTAAACAAACCATGTTAAAAATAATTTACATCCAAATATTTTTTTTTTAAAATAGTCCACCCTTTTATTTATAAAATACATCATAATTAATTTTAATACTTCATTAAAATTTATAAAACTTAACATTTGGCAATAATTTGCAAAATTATTGCATTTTATGAAATGAAAACCATATAATGTTCATTTTTATCACAAACAAACATAATAAAGTTTTCAAACTTTATTACAACATTTTACATTTATTTCTAGTATTATTTATTTATTTCAACGGATTATTATTGAATTAAATTCTTTTATCTCACTTAACTAATTCAGTTAATACCTAATTGACATATTACCATTATTCATCATTTATTACCAACATTACCATCTTAATTTTATTTTTATTTATTCAAAACTCATTGTTTATTCAAAATAAACAGTTTTAACAAATTCTATATCTCCAATTTATTTCATTTCTCTATTATAAATTATACTACTATTATAATTTAATTTTTGCAGGTAATCACCAAAACCAAGGTTGTTACAGACTCCCACCCTTATAAAAATTGCGTCCTCGCAATTTCAAGAGAAGAGCTGTATTCAGCACAATTATTTCATCAAATAAAGGAAGATAGATAGGCTTGAGTTTAAAATTTCTCACCATCAACACATGATGATAAAAAAACCAAGATTGTTCTATTAATTCTTTGGTTTCCCAAGTGTAGGCATTAGGATTATCGAACCATTTATTTTTAAATACGCCAGAATTCGAAGACGTCATACCTTCGAAACAAGAACACCGACAGAATGCGACATAAAAGATAAATCAAGTGAGATTGATTTCTCAAAAGCTTCTCAATAGAGTCGGAATTTTAATATAACTTTATCCCAATTCTAACCAACTAGATAATTACTGACATGACCTTCTGTGTGTCACTACGAAAGGAATCACACTGATAAAAGATTGACAATAGTAGAGGTAGGTGGTTTCTTTAATACCACCAACCCAAACGACATCGTAAATGCAAGTCGTTAGATAATTGCACAAGACAAAACAAACTCAAGGAATGGATTTTTACGCTCCTATTTTACTAAACAAATATTCTTAAAGTTTTCCAACCCACTATTTTTAAGATTCAAAATTCTCAATTTTTAACACTCGATAATTTTCAAAACTTCTTACTTAGAAATTAAATTTAAATTCATTACTCTTAATTAAAGTAAATAAAATTTAAGTTGTTTATTCTCTAATGCTTCCATAGGTATGCTCTAGTTTGCAACATATTATTTTCAATTTATTTCTCAAATTTTCTAAGTGTTAGAAACTTTCGAAAAAATCGACGAAGTCTTCTTTGTACTGAGGGTCGTATACAATATTATAAAAATGATTTATATAATATACGTCGACCATTAGGTCGGAAACACATAATATATATCATCATTTAACACTTTAAAATTAATCCAAAAACATACCTTCCTTTTTAGCATTTTTAAAGCGAGTTTGCATAAACTTATATATTCTTTTTGGCTCAAAATATAGCCCAGCCATCCTTTTTCACCTGTACTTAACTCAAATAGATGATATTAGTTCATGTTCATAAATAAAAAGTGCTACACTTAATTATTAAGGGGAAATAAATCAATTTCATTTTAGATCTGCTATAAAGAAGACCCGTTTTGATGCAGCAAACAACAAAATCTGAAAAAATTTATAAAATGAAAGTTGTTCTACTCAGTCCATGTCTTCAGAAATATAAAGACCATCAAATCGGATTTACGGTTTGAAAGCGATGTTAAATTTACTTTTTAATCTTAGAGAATTTTGTAATAGGGCAGCACTTTCTATCAACATTCAAACTCATTTTAGACTTAGTAAAATGCAAAATCTTTAAAAGTAGTAAAAAGAAACTTTATAGCTTACTGAAACCTCTTTCATTTGCAAAAAGGTTGAGCTCATTTGGTGTTATAAACCCCAAGTTATCGCTGTTTTAGTACAGAACTTTTGTAAATGAAATTTCAGCTTTTAAACCAATTTAAAATTTGAAATTTACCCAAAACCATTTTAAGCTCAAACTGCATTCTTAAGCAAGCTTTTTGCTAAATCATTATTAAACGATTTTTTCTTCTCTCCGGAAAGCTAAGACATACAAAATTATGATCAACTTTTGGATCATCATAAAACATTATTATTAAGTGGAAATACTTTCATTACACTCCAAAATTTAGCTTTAAAAACAATTAACTATGAAAACTTATTTTGGAAGAGATAACTAACCTCTTCCATTATCAAGAAACGAGTATTGATTATCCACCAAAATAAATTTTTGGGATATACTTATGAAGTTTAAATTTATTCACCCAACTCAAAATGATTATACTAAATGAATTGTTCATTTACCAAAACAATCCAAATTCACATTTCCACTAATCACAAAAATTAAATTTCCATCTAATTATCAATATAGAAATAATTAAAGTTGATAATTAATTTAAACTTGTTTTCAAAATAATTTTGCAATTTCAAACCCATAAGTTTTAATACCATTTAAGTTTAAAACAAAAACTAGTTCATTAATTTATACTAAATGTTCTAAACCAACACTTCTTTATTTTCTCTTAAGATGGAGTTTTATATCCATCTTCTACTATTACTCAAATAAATAAGTGCCAAAACAATTTTTTTTACAGTCATCATTAATCATTGGTATTAAAATACTCAGTTAATATTTTAATTTTCCAACCCAAAGTATTCTTTTACCATAAGTACATCATTTTATTAATCAAATAATCAAATGATATTTTCTTCTAATTAAGACATCCCCTTAATTAGAATTATTTACTTTTACTTACCAAAATTATCATATTCAATTTCATAAATTTCAAAATTTTTAAGGGTATTACCTTGCCATTGATTTATAGTGAATGACCTCATCGATTGGCTGCTGAGTTGATCGAATCATCAAAACTGCCCCGCCACTCATCCAACACTCACTATGGTTCAATGTTTTAATTAAACATTAAAAATAAAAATTAATACTCCTCCATATTAATTACTTTCAAGCTTTACTTATTAAAACTCAATACCACGTCTGACTGTCTCATCACAGCGTTTAGGAAATCACTATCGATAACGTTGGCCAGACGCATCGACCAAAATTCTTAAAGCGCTAGACGGACAATCCAACACAAAAATTTATTTTCTTTGTAAGAAATACCTCATGTATAATACTCAAAACATTATTTGTTGTTATCAAAACAAAAATCCAATTTCTCTCAAAACTTATCAACAATTTGAAAGATTTGAAAATTCAATTACAACTTATACTCAAAATCAAAAACACAAGATGAACCCATCAAGATATTCCGAGAATACTCGCTTCACAAGACTGATGGAATAGACGAGAGCGTTTGTTATTCCAAACGGTATAACGAAGCACTCACAAGAACAATACGAGTGTGGAAGGCGATAAGAGGGACGCTATCCTCCTCAACTCATAGCTTATGAAAATCGGTGTAAGGTCAAGCCGAGGAATGGCCCTAGCACCACTTAATGGATAAAAAAATCAATGAGATGTAAGAGTAAGGTTAAGATATCTTCTCGAATAAGAAGAAGAACACTAACAACATATCATTACTTCGAGTAAAGTAATTTCACAAAGTATATCAACAATTGAGTATCCAAGAGGATGTCTCAAAAGGAGGCAAGAGCGACAATGTCAAATAAATTCAATGAATCACCTCATTTCCCTAGTGGGCATCTATGGGGGAGGATGACTGAAAGGCTAAGAACCGGGAATGAAGTCAATACAATATTCAATTGCCCAATTGGATGTTATACTCAAAAAGGACTCATAGAAATCAACAAAGTCAAAACGACTAGAATTTGAGATATATCATCAACATATCCTTGCTCAAGAGTGTACACAGAGACTTCGGAATCATTACTAACTTTCGAAGAACAAGAGACAACAAATCAACTAAATTAGGATACCAAAATACAGTATCCTCTGAATCTCAGAATGTGGATTGATAATATGCAAGTCACACCATCTTAAATCATTCCAAACTCAAGATAGAAAATCTAGATAGAAAATTGCGTGCAAATACGCACGAAAAGATAAGCTACAAGGAACACCCACAAAATTCTCAAACATCTCACCCAAATATTGCGGATCCCTTCAATAGGATTTGCAATCCTCAAAGAAGAATAAGACAAAAACCAACGAAAAGCATCAACAAATTCCTCCAATATGGATGGGTGTCAAGCACCTGTATTGAAGATGATTCAAATAAGATAATCACGATTAGGATTATTCCAAAGATAAGATATCATCAATTCAATTTGGGAATACTACAGAATAAAATATATGCCTAGACATATCCCAATTATCTACTTCAAAAGATACATAAAAGGCTAAGTACCATAGATTAAGGAATTTGTAACACTTGTACTATACTTGGATGTATCGTCATATATGCTTCTGTTCTGTGTTTGTCATATTTTTATCTGAACTCAGCTCTGATACCAAGCTGTGATGCCCCCACCCCGAGACCCACATTAACAAAGAGAATTACTGGATAATTCTGTCTGCTAATGCGGAGAATATGGCTGGTTAGGAGTGACCATCTATAATCTTGTCTTAAACATATATTGCATTCGTCAATAAATGCTCTATATTTTTTTCTATTTCAAGTGGATCGACATATCCAATAAATGCTTAATACAAAACTATAAGTGGCTAATGAATCTATCACAACATAATACAATAACAGAATGCATATCACATCACAGAACAGTAATCATCATATATATGAATACATATACGCAGATACATCCCAATATGATACAAACTGATACACAAAAGTGGTACAGAGACCACACTATATACATCTACTCAAATACATATCAGAGTCAAGCAGAAAGAAACATAAACTATGCAAAAGTGCTAGGCTTATATCGAAGCAGATGCATCAAAGCTAAGTACCCTAACTGATAGCTAACCTGAAATAACTCGGTTTGACCCGAGTACAAAATACGCGGGTCAGTCTAGCTAAAACAATCAGTTAATGAGGATAGACGATAATATAAAGCGTAAGATACAAGATGATAATTCTTTTCGACCGAGAAGAGGCAACAGAAAGAATACAACCATGACTTAAGTGAATTAATGTCACTTAAGTATACAAAGACCTTAGAAGAGGTAAGTTCAACAATAATACTCAAATAATATAAATGTTCGCTTCATATCATCGGCAACATCCCAAATATCTACTTGATTTCCACGAACCATATCTTCTTAAAAGGAGAAACATCAATACAAACTCTCGCCAAAATGGCAAACATAAACATTCTCAAATAGGATGATCCAAAACTTAAATATAGAAGAATCTCAAACTCAATTATACCTCATCTCATCGGTATAAATGTATATAAATCTCAACTCGTCAAAATGGCAAAACCCGTAATATCCTATAAAATATGAAATCATCGAAACTCATAACACAAGAAACTCGATAAGAGTTCAAAACATCATAAATGAAATCACCGTATATATATATAACATCTTATATAGCACTAGGCTGTCGATGCAATAAAACATCTTAAAATGGTGAAATCACAATAAAACAGAAAACATAGAAAACCCAGATTAGCTAAATCCCCGATTGCAATGCCGAAGCAACGATGCACATGCTAAACTCAGACAGTCGAAGTCTCTGACAAGGTCTCTAACACCTCTCAAAGCAGTTCATCCTCATGACAAGGTCGCTGACATCTCTCCAAGCTATTTTGTCAGCCCTAACAAGGTCGCTAACACCTCCCAAAGCAGGTCGTCCTCATAACAAGGTCGCTTACACCTTTCAAAGCAGTTCATCCTCATGATTAGGTCGCTAACACCTCTCAAAGCAGTTCTGTTAGGTAAACTTTGTGAATATGTCACAAACTCACGGATAGAAACCCAAAAAGTGTTAACGTGTGTCACATACCACATGTTCGCACTTAGCGGTTTACTAGCCACTAGTCGATGCCACACTAGGAACATCATAAAACTCGAAAAATCATATCTCGCCTCGTCTCATTGGCCAGTGATAAGGAGATACCGTACTCGTCTCGTCTTATCGACAAGTATTAAATGGCATCGGAACTTGTCTCATCTCATTGACAAGTGAAAACATCATGATGGTTCCTCATAAACCATAAATCTCAAAGTAGAAATCTCAAACCATAATACTCGCCAAATATTGATCTTTCCATATAATCCTAAAGATAGGAATTATAATCTCAAAATCCTGCCATAAATTAGCTAAATAGCTCAGAAATCATTAACCCAGATAGTTTCGATCGTACAAATCCGAAATTAACCGAAATAGTAAACGCACATGTCCCATACCACGTGTTTTACTAAATCGTTTAGTTCTCTTTCTCATACATTCGAATATTACAAAAGTGTGTATTTTATATTTAAAATAGTTTATTAGAGAAAACAAACTTTTACAACTTTTCCCCGAAAAGATTAATAAAAGCAATATTTGAAATTCATTTACTATAGGAAATAAATATATTTTATAATAGAAAAATGATTTTCAATACTATATAATAATAATTTGAAATGTCCACTTATTTCAAAAATCACTTCAAAATGGTGTAGTGAAAACCGTGCTCGAAAATAATGAAAAACAAGAAAGTTGACTCAAGACCAATAAATTGAATTGAATACGAATTCAATTCAAATTTAACACAAAATCAATTCAAATTCTATTTAAATTTGGGTTTCAAATTCTCCAAATATAGCTATCCTTTTGATAAGAATCATAGCTCTAAAAACATCTTAAAAACAACATCAAAATCGAACAAGAATGAGAGCAAAAATAAGCTAATACAATTCTCAATTCAATGATTGTTATTGTTGTCGTTTTGCTCTCGAGACAGTAACAAACAAATACAGTTTTGACCAAGCTAACATCGAAATTTCAGAAAACTCAAAACATGAAACTTCTAGCACAAAGTCCAAGCTTTCTGCAACATCTAAAATTATTGAATTTGGATAAGAAACATGAAAGATATGGTCAAAACAAATTTCAGATTTTAAGTTCACTACAGCTGTCGTTTTAGTTTCGGGATGGCGATACTAATACGAACTTTCGGCCATGTAAACATCAAAATTTAACAAAACTCAAAACATGAAAGATGTAGCAGATAAACTAAGCTTTCAGGGACATTAAGAATCGTCAAATTCGGACATTAAAGGAAATAGTTATTCCCAAATTACCAACAGCATTTAGCACAGAAAGTCACAGTTTTATAGTGACAGGGCAGCGAGTTTGAATTGGGTTTTTCGACCCTTTATGCTCAAAATTTTCGAAAGTAATTAATAGGAAAGTTATTACAATCTTTTCAAGCTTTCCAGAACATTAAAGAAAATCGAATTCTGATTTAAAACGAAAAAGATATACCTAATTTACTGACAGCAATACACAAATGAAAATGCAACAAACAAAATTGAGATTTCTTACTTGAAATCTCAATCAAAGCTAGAAAATGAGAGTTTTGATACTCACCTTATATGTTTTTCAACGAATTAGACTTGGAAGCTTGAATCTTCTGCCATGAATTAGTTATAGAAACCTGAAACTGTTTAAAAGGTTTCAATTGCTTAATTTTCCACAAACATTTGGAGAGATTGATATTTGGGATTTAGGTTCAAAGGAGAAATATGTTCCAGTTTCTTTCTGGTTTCTCCACTTTTAGAATTTACAGTGCGTACTAATTCCTAAGAAGAAGATTATTTTCCTCTTTGTTAGGATGGTAAATGGCTTACACCCAAAAAGAAATAATTAGCCTATAATACTAATTAACACAAAAGCACATATATTTTACCCAAAACAACATACATTCTAGTTTCAATTTATATAAAATCAAACAAACATGTTGTATGTTTACAAAATATTTTACCACATATAAAAGTTATTTTAACCATTTAAAATTATTTGTATCACTAAATTCTCATTTTTTTATTAAATGCTTCAATTATAACTTTTATTCAAATAAATCAATATTTTAACAACAAAAATTATAGAAAATCACTTCTCTTGTTTATATTGTCTTAACAAACCAGTTAAAAATATTTTACATCCAAATATTATTTTTTAACAATATTCCACCCTTTTATTTATAAAATACATCATAATAAATTTTAATACTTCATTAAAATTTTCAAAACATTTGGCAATAATTTGCAAAATTATTGCATTTTATGAAATGAAAACCATATAATGTTCATTTTTATCACAAACAAACATAATAAAGTTTTCAAACTTTATTTACAACATTTTACATTTATTTCCAGCATTATTTATTTATTTCAAAGGATTATTATTGAATTAAATTCTTTTATCTCACTTAGTTAATTCAGTTAATACCTAAATTGACATATTACCATTATTCATCATTTATTACCAACATTACCATCTTAATTCCATTTTTATTTATTCAAAACTCATTGTTTATTCAAAATAAACAGTTTTAAAAAATTCTCTATCTCCAATTTATTTTATTTCTCTATTATAAATTATACTACCATTATAATTTAATTTTTGCAGGTAATCACCAAAACTAAGGTTGTTACAGCTTGTAGGATCAAATTAACCTTAGAGGGGGATGAATAGGGTTTACAATAAATTCATAGAATAATAAATTACAGCACATATAATTATATAGTAAAGGCGTACATAAAACAACACACAAATTTATCCAGCTTCGGTAATACTTGCCTACTCCTGCCCCCAACGTTTATACTAAGGTTAAACAAACGACTACTTACAAACCTTGTAAACTTGCGTGTATCGCTTACCTGATTATTCAAACCCAATGCTCAAAACCCTGCCTCAACTCTATCCTCGAGTCGAGAATTTCTTGAACTATGTCTCGTAGTTCAATCCAAATTAAAACTAGAGTTTGATAGAATTTTAAAAAAAATATGATAAAAAACCCTACAACTATTTTAAACAATTTAGCGTAAGAGAGGAAACAAAAGTGAGTTTGATAGAATTTAAAAAAATACAATAAAAACCTTACAACTAATTTTAACAATTTAGCACAAGAGAGGAAACAATGGTCCAAATTAAATAAATGTCAAGTATAATTTTTTAGCCCATATCCCTTTTTATTCCCAAGTTGATCCTCATTTTCTCTTCATTCTTGAATTAGGGTACCTCCAGCTCCGAAAGATGGTGATCGAATATTTAGTCGATGAATTATTGCCTTCTTGTCATGATTGATTGAGTGCCTTGCAAGAGGAATTCAATTGCTCCTTTTGGTCGAGTTCTTTGAAGTTTCGATATGGTATGATCTAGTATAATTATTCTGATTTGGGTTTTTATGTTACTTTGGACTCGATGCACACTATTTCTCGGTGATGATTGGGGTTTCATAGTGATCGGGTTTATATGATTCCATATATTTCCTATATTTCTGGCTTTGATTTTTGGTTTGAATTTTTCCAATTGATGTCTTGACTGTTGATTTTTTGATTAATGAGATTTTGATCTCTTATATACTTTGAAATTTCCATTGAGCATTTTAGCATACTTATACATATTTTTCCTTTATTATTTTGTAATCATTTGCGCGTGTTCACTTGTATTTGTTATTCTGTTATGCAACATTGGCCTGATATTTTTGATCGGATGTATATTTTCTGATGTTTTTTGAAATATATCATATAGAAGTGATTTTGATTGTGTATTCGATCGTTGTACCTGTTGCACTATGTTGAGATGGAGATGTTCACTTTGTGGAGATGAAGATGTGATGCTTGTTGATGATTTGAGTTATTGTTGATGATGTTGATGATCAGAGTTGTAATTGAGCTTGTTATGGACTTTTAGGCATCCTACCGTGCACATGCTTCTGCTATTTTCCTTGTTTATGCACTTTTTATTTCACCGTTTACTCATGTACTTATTCATTATGTACTTGTTGTTTGCCTTGCTTTTGCATGATTTTGTTGCTTTCCTTCTTGTTTTGTTGCCCTGATCTTTGTGTCTCGTACACTTGTTGTTTGGCTTGTTAGCTCGACCATTTTGCTATTGCAAAACTGGTATTGACCTTATTTTCTTGTTCAACCTTGTGCATCACTTTGCCTTGTTGTTGTGCATGTCTATTTTGTACTTGACTTGTATATGCTTATCATTAGTGTGTGTCTTTCTGCACCATTGTGTGTTGTTATACTTTCTACTATGCCCTTGTACACTTTTGGCCTGCCTCTTTGCTACTGGTATGTTTTTATTGATGCACTTGTGCACCTGGTTGCATTTTGTGCTTGATTTTGCTTTGCTACATGTACAAGCTTGTGCTACTTTTGTGTTTCTCCTTGCTGCCTTATTCATGATTTTGGCTTTGTGATGTACTTGTGTTATCACTTTTTCTTGTCTTAAGCTATTTAGCTTGATCTTGCACTGCTTATATTGTGCCCTACGCTTGACCTTGTTTTTGCCCCTGAAATTGAGTTGATGCAAATGCGTTTTGTGTATGTGCTCAACCTTGTGGCATGTACAATGATACGTTGTGCATGTCGTAGGTTTCTCATTGCAATGATCCGTAAATTTATAACTTTGAATTTGAATGTTCAAATTATTTTTAAGTATTTAAATAAAGGATTTTATAGCCAAATAAACATCTTTTAAATAATAATTAATGATGTTAAAATCTTTTTCAAAATATGTTTACTAAAATAGCTAGTTTGAATAAAAACAGAAAATGTGATCAAAAAATGTTTTTCGAAATTACAACTTTTCGACATCGTAAGTCATTGAAAACGTCATGCATATCTATCTCAACATGCACACATCTATATATGTTAGGTTTAGTAATAATAAAACACACTTATTAACATATAATATTAATAATTATGCATGGATGTGACTTATCATGTTATAAAAGGCATATATATCCATATAAACAAACTTATATGGATACAAATCATCTTCATACCCTAAGTACATACATATGGAGTGATTTGCGTGATTTAAGGAGGTAAGAGTAAGGGGTTAACATGTTCTAGGGGTGGAGGAGGCATGGTGTAGCATGCATGAGATTATATCATTTTATCCTAAGGGTATTTTGGAAATTTCTAGTTTTCTATGCTTATAGATACCACTACCTCTTCATAATTTCCACTTTACAAATCCTACTTTCTTCATTTTCTACCTCTCTCTTCATTTTCTTTATTTACATTTCCATGGATTCCATGTTGAAGTTTATGGTATAAAACACTTGTTCTTCCACTTTCATCCACTTAAAACTAGCTTATTCCTTCTCTACTTCATTCTACATTATAATGAAAGTGCGGTGTGTATACAATTGTATGTGCTAATATAGTACACACGGATCGTGTAATATGGACTATAATATAAATGCGGAAAATAGATGATAGTAGCAAAGCGAAAATAAAAATAGAAAAATCACACCAGAGATTTTTATACTGGTTCGGAGCACCGTCCTACGTCCAGTCCCAGACTCCTATCTGGATTTTCACTATTAACTACCTCGCTTCACCCGGAGGAACAGGTTTACAATACCCGAACAGCCGAACGGGATTTCACGCCTCTAATACACTGAGGACTTCAACACTTTCCTCTTACAACACCGAGGACTTCAACACTTGCCTCTTACAACACGAGGACTTCAACAAAAACAAATACAATTGTTGTTGACAACTTGTGTTCTTGAAAACACGGATTTGTCACTAGTAGTACACCCTTCCTATAATCTTATCCTCAAAGTATATGACTGATGTTTTGTGAAGATTAAAGAAGGTATATTGCTTATTGAATCAAAAGGTATAAAATAGTTTCAATGATTCAATAAGCTATTAATTAAATGAGTGCTTTTAGAATGCAAGAATGTTAGAAAGTAAGATCAGAGAAAGCATATAATAATCATATAAATTCTTGTTTGAATCAACGATTTAGATGAGTATATATAAGAAGAAATAGTTGTAACTCTTGGTGAAACAGTTGCCATTAAGAGTTGTGATTATTGGTGAAAGGTAGGAGATGCAACTCTTGGAGAAGAGAAATGTCTTTTGGAAAACTTGCTTTCTGTTTAAAAACGGTCGACAGGTCAAAAAATGACCGGTAGACAGGATTTTAAATATATAGTCGTTATGTGCATGTGTGCACGTTTATTGTGCACATTTAACAGGAACGGTCGACCGTTCATTTTTGGACCGGTCGACCGGTTTCTGTTAAGTTGCACATCACTATAAATGTATATATATATTGATTATATTTTGTGCATGACTATTTAAGGATAGATTTTAACAAGTTTATTACTATTATAACATCAAATAATTAATCTATAATCTAGAGAACCATATGAAGGTCTTGATTTGTCGATTGCCTTTATATTGTTGTCAGCAATCAAAATCTTCATAGAAGCTGTGTCTCAACATTCTCCCCCTTTTTGATTGATGACAATATATAATTAAAGTATTGAGTCTCCCCCTGAATATGTGATTTCCTACAGACAATTATTAGCACCTTTCTCCCTGCAAACAATTATTAGCACCTTTCTCCCCCTTTGTCATCGACAAAAAGGAGTAAACAAAAAAGAATATGAACCAAAAAAGAACAATGCATAATACATATTAAACATAAGATGTTTTGAAAACTACCATACATGCCATAGTTCAATAAGATGGACACTATTTAGTACAAGTGTCACAGATGTTTTTAAAGAACTTAAAAAAAAAAATAAACAAACTAGCTTTAGTCCGACTGAATCTCCTCCTCATCATCTTCATCATCATCATCGTCATCATCGTCATCGTCATCATCGTCATCGTCATTACCTCTAGACGTCTCTCCATGACCTTGTCCGCTTGTACCAGCAGATTCCTCGGATGTTGACCAAGTGAAAGTGGGAGGAGCCGGACGCTTTCCGGGGTCTTGATGTTGGGTAGATACAGATGTGCTACATGATATAGCATCCCATATAGCACTGAAGAAAGACTTGACCTTGTTGAATCGTTTGTCAATTTTTGAATCCATACGTTTGAGTCTCGCTTCAAGTAAGAATTGATTACGAGCGATGGTTTCAAGAGATTCTCTTGTAGACGACTTAGATTTCAACAACCTAACTTCTCCGGAACGAGGTCGGGAAGATGGAGCTTGTTGTGCTTGTGTACCTCGTTGTTGCCATTGTTCGAATGGTATAATCTGAACATAGGGAGGAGGAAGTTTCATGCGCTTGATGGTAGTGGAGTCAATGCATTTTGGTGTAGATGTTGCTGAATCAGGGGCTGTTACTCCACATGCTAGCAATATGCGCATAATATACTCATTATAGAAGAAATGAGGTCGAGTGGAGTTATTCACTTTTAAAATTTCATCGAAAATCATGTGAGCCCAGTTGATTTCGATTTCCCCGTATATAGCATAAAGAGCCTTGAAATTTTCCTTGTAGACGGCATCATAATTTCCTAATCGAGGAAATAGAGAGTGCATCAAGACACGATGTAATAGCCTTGCTGTCGGTCGTAGCCCAATCGATTTGGTGCCGTCACTATTATCTTCTATAAACTTATGGCTAGTGCTATTTCGGGTGAATACTTCACAAAATGTCGATGAAAATTCTTCACCTCGATTTGGTATTCCAAGAATAGAAGCTATTCTATCATGAGTAAGATAAATTTGTTTGCCGCAAACTACCGACCAAATAACTCCATTTGGATTATCCGGTGTATATTCTTCTAAATTCATATTTGCGTAGAATAATTTAATCATTAAGTGATTAATTTCTACGCATTATCTGAAAAATCTATTAGAGGAGAAATATTGGAATTGTTTGCTAAACGACGAATACCGTATGAAGTGAAGTCTTCGAATTTGATGAATGAGCCCGGATGGAACTTATAATTTGTCATTTGATTCCATCGAGTTACGGCAACTGGAGTTTCAAGCCACTTTCTGGCAGAGAGAGTTAGAGATGAAGATTCTGAAGATGCTCTTTTCTTTGATTTCTTTTGTGGTGGAGCCATTGATGAGGATTTGAGAGTTTTGGAGCTTGAGAAATATGAACTAGGGTTTGGGAATTGGGAAAGCTTTCAGTTAGGAAGTAGAGAGAAATGAGTGTGGGGTAAAAATATATACGTGGAGTGTATTAAAAAAAAACTGTAAAATGCTCGACCGGTCGACCGCCTAATTTTTACCGGTCGACCGTTTTCAACCCGAGAGCCTTTTTGGTCGACCGGTAGAAATTACGGTGGTCGACCGGTTTTGCTCTGTGTTGAAAACTGATTGTTTTCGCAAAATTTTTGAAAAAAAATCGATTGTATATATTATATATCATATTATTATTACAGAATATATGTTATTACAAACAATATATGAAAACAAAACAATATACATTATGGAATTCTAATGAGAAGTAGAGTTGTCATTAGAATTTTTGTTGTCTTCAATGCGTTTAGCCCATGGACTCCAGTTATTTCGAGCTCCTTCGTTTTCATTATAATTTCTATCCCAAGAGTTTGGAGTTGTTGAAGTTGATGGCTTGTATGGCATTGGTTCATGAACATCGTGCTTGTTTGATCCGCAGAAGAACGATGCCATTCTTTCTAAGACGGATAAACGTGCCGACGTACGTTGTTGTTCATGATAGAGTTGGTTTTGTCCATAATGCAATTGTCTCTGTAGGTCGATTTGATGCTCTTGGTAGTGATGTATCTCATCGATTTGTGCCTTCGTGCGTGGAGAGCAAAATAGTGCTTTCTTTACACGTTTAGATGATGGCGTATGACCAGGAGTGCGAGAACAATGGTGATAGCACTCCGGTTTCTGTTTCGGTGTAATCGGAGAGTAATTCTCCTCCGAATCCGAGCTTGTGATTGAAATATGAGGTTCTTGTGCGCATTTGTCACAAATATGAGCCATGATAGCTTGTGTATGATGAATATAATTTTCAGAAAAGAAATGAATGATTAAAGAGGTAGTTTCAAAAGTTTATATAAAAAAAGGTTTGTTAAGAGCTTGTGGTTTGAATTTGATAAAAAGAATTGGCCGTAAACATAACCAAAGTTTTAAAATATTTGTTTAAAAATAGGTAGAGATGGTTATAGTTCTGATTTTTAAGATTGTTATGAAAAAAATATAGCTTAAGAATGTAAATAATTTGTTCTATTCTAGATCTTTTCGAGATACTAAGCCAAGCTCTCTTCGTAGTTTAATAAAACTAGATTCAAGTAAAGGCTTAGTGAAAATATCGGCTAATTGATTGTCAGTATGAACATACTTAAGACATATATTTCCTTTTTCAATATTATCTCTAAGGAAATGATGACGGATATCAATGTGTTTAGTTCGAGAGTGATTCACTGGATTTTTAGAAAGATTTATAGCACTTGTGTTATCACAGTATATAATAGAATTTGATAAATGAATATCAAAATCTTGAAGTGTTTGTTGCATATATAGTACTTGAGTACAAGCAAGAGCCGCTGATATATATTCAGCTTCACATGTTGATAGTGAAACACAATTCTGTTTCTTACTAAACCAAGAGACAAGTGATTTTCCAATAAAATGGCACGTACCACTTGTACTTTTTCTATCCGTTCGTGAGCCACCAAAATCAGCATCACTATATGATACTAATTCAAATGGACATTCTTTTGGATAGAAAAGACCAAAATCTTTGGTATTATTAAGATAACGAATTATACGTTTCACTGCTCGTAAATGTGATTCCTTTGGATCGGCTTGAAAACGAGCACATAAACAAACACTCATTAATATATCTGGACGACTAGCTGTAAGATAAAGAAGAGAACCAATCATGCTTCGATATAATTTCTGGTCAACATTCTTACTATTTTCATCTTTTTCAAGATGTGTAGTTGTACTCATAGGAGTTGGTTTACCAGATGTATTTTGTAATCCGAAGCGTTTGATAAGATTTTCACAGTATTTTTCTTGATTGATAAAAATACCATTTGAAAGTTGTTTGATTTGAAGTCCAAGAAAATAAGATAGTTCTCCCATATGAGACATTTCAAATTCTTTGGTCATAATACTTGCAAATTCCTTGCAGAGTTTATCGTTTGTTGAACCAAAGATTATATCGTCTACATATATTTGGATAACCAGAATATCTTTTCGAGAATGTTTAATAAACAAAGTTTGATCGACTTTGCCTATTTCAAAACCTGAATTAATAAGATAGCTACGTAATCGTTCATACCAAGCACGAGGTGCTTGTTTTAAACCATACAGAGCTTTCTTAAGTTTGAACACATGGTCAGGATATTTTTCATGTACGAACAACGGAGGTTGTTCGACATAGACATTCTCTTTGATAAATCCATTGAGAAAAGCACTTTTGACATCCATCTGATAAAGTTTGAAATTATGATGACAAGCAAAAGATAATAGAATTCTAATAGCTTCTAGTCGAGCAACTGGTGCAAAAGTTTCTTCATAATCGATACCTTCTTCTTGATTGTATCCTTGTGCTACTAATCTTGCTTTATTTTTGGTGATATTTCCTTGTTCGTCAGCCTTATTTTTATAGACCCATTTAGTACCAATTACTGACTGATCAGTTGGTCTTGGAACAAGTTCCCAAACGTCATTGCGCTCAAACTGATTTAGTTCTTCCTGCATGGCAATGATCCAGTAATCATCTGTAGCAGCTTCTTTTGGATTCTTGGGTTCGATATTTGAGAGAAAAGCGACATGACCCATTTGATTGAGTTGACTCCTTGTTCTGACATGTGATGTTATTTCACCTATTATATTTTGGGTCGGATGGTCTCTTAATATTCTTGGTGGTGTTTGTAATTCACATATTTGAGGAGCATTCTCAATAATTACTTCTGAGTCAGAATCAGTATTTGAGATGATTGGATTATTAATGACTATTGATTCGTCATCATCTGATATTGTGTGAGGATGCTGATAGATTTCATCAAAAGATACATGAAGTGATTCTTCAATAGTTTTGGTTCGTTTATTAAATATCCGATAGGCCTTACTTCGTTCCGAATAACCGACAAATATTCCTTCATCGGCTTTTGGATCGAATTTTCCAAGCTGGTCTTTCGTATTTAAAATAAAGCACTTAGAACCAAAAACTTTGAAGTATGAGATTTTGGGCTTTCTTTTGTTAAACAATTCATAAGGAGTGTTCTTGGTAAGAGGTCTTATGGACACACGATTTAAAACATAACAGGCGGTTGCGACAGCTTCTGCCCAGAAATGTTTTGGTAAGGTAGTTCCATTCAATAATGTTCTTGCACATTCTTGTAAAGTTCGGTTCTTTCGTTCTACTACTCCGTTCTGTTGTGGAGTTCTGGGAAACGAAAAATTATGATATATACCTTTCTTTGTACAAAAATGTTCAAATTCATTATTTTCAAATTCTCCGCCATGATCACTTCTTATATTTTTAACTTTAATCCCTTTTGATTTTTGAATTCTTTTGACGAAGGACTTGAAATGATTGAAAGTATCACTTTTATTTTTTAAGAAAATTGTCCATGTATAACGAGAGAAATCATCAACAATTACAAGCACATATTGACTGTGATTTATTGATTGAACTCTAGTAGGTCCAAATAAATCCATGTGCAGTAACTCAAGTGGTTGTAATGTTGATATGACTTTCTTGGATTTAAACGATGATTTGGTCAATTTTCCTAATTGACATGCATCACAAATGTTGTTAACTTTAAAACTCATTTTGGGTAGTCCTCTAACTAGATTGTTTTTGGCTAGCTTGTCAATAGTTCTGAAGTTTATATGACAGAAACGTTTGTGCCATAGCCATGGATCATTGTCATTAGCCACAAGACACATATCTGAATTATGATTAATATTCATATTTAGAATATATATATTTCTGTCTCTATAACCTTCAAAAACTAAATTATGGTCTTTATCTAAAATACTACACTTATTATTTGAAAAGGAAATTATAAAACCCTTGTCACATAACTGACTAATACTAAGTAAATTGTGTTTTAAATTTCTAACTAGCATGACATTAGTAATAAGAGGTAAGTTAGATGTACCGCAATTGCTCACATCGCCTTTGCCGATGATATAACCTTTTGAATTGTCTCCAAAAGTGACTGAGCCACCATCTGAGTATTTAATATTTGTTAATAAGCTTTTGTCTCCTGTCATATGTTTTGAGCAACCACTGTCCAATATCCACTTTCCTCTTTTCTTCAGTGGGACCTGCAAAAAATAGAATTAAGTTCATGGTACCCACTTTTTATAGGGTCCTAAGAGTTAGGTCTTAGGAGTCCAAACCCATTTGGGTCCGGTATCCCCTTTATATATATAATTGTTATTAAAATGTACAGTATTCATGAAATGCTGAATGTATTTGTTCCTAATTAAATTATTATTTGTTTTAGGAACCCATATTTTGATAGTCTTAACATTTCTCTTTTGAAATTTCACAACTGGTTTTGGTTTGAAATATAATAAACTAACATTTTTCTTAGCTTCAGTTTTTTGTACTTTTTTCTTCCTTTTATTTCTAAGATGTTTCTTAGTTTCATGTTTGTTATATCCCAAACCTTGTTTATCTGAAATAGATTGTGAACTTTCAATGATTTTAGTCAAATTTTCTCGACCTTTGTTAAAGTTAGAAACATTTTGAGTAATGTCATCAAACTTTGTTTGTAAACTAGCTTTTTCTAGGTCTAGAATTTTAACTTTTGCTTTAAGTTCATGATTTTCAGTAGTGAGAGCATTATTTTTCTCTTTTTGAGCTTCTATTTCATGACTCAAAAGAGATATTTGAGAGTCAACATTAGATGATGATTCTTGAATATTTCCAAGTTCTTCTTCTAATATTTTCTTCTCATCTTTTAACATATCTCGTTCAAACTCTGCTCTACTTAAATCTGCTTTGACTACTTTTAATTGACGTTTTATGTCTTTATATTTGACTATCAATTCAGCATTAATATCAAGTAATTCATCAAATGTAGGAATTTGTACCTCATCTTCTGTTGCCATAAAACAAACATTAGCTTGTTCATTCTCCGAATCACTTTCACTTTCTGATGAAGATGACTCTGAATCATCCCATGTTACTGAGAAGGCTCGTTTCTTTGATTTGTCCTTCTTATATTTGAATTTGTCATTTTCTGACTTTTTCTTTTGTTCTGGACAATCCTTCTGCATGTGTCCCTTTTTATGGCAGTTGAAACATTCTATAGCAGATGAAGATGGTTTATTTGATCCAGGTTTCCTTTTATTGTAGCGACTGGCTTTTCGATATTTTAGGAATTTTTTGAATCCTTTTGCAATGAATGCCAAATCTTCGTCTTCAGAATCCGATTCATTTTCATCTTTCTCAACATGAAATGCTACATTTTTCTTTTCTTCTTTCTGTTCTTTTCTAGCCTGTACATTTGCTTCATATGACATTAAATTTCCTATCAATTCATCTGGCTTCATGACGGAAAGGTCATTAGCTTCTTCAATTGCCAATACTTTTCCTTCCCATTCACTAGTCAGAGAATGTAGGACTGTTGAAACAACATCAAAATCAGAATATTTTTGTCCTAAGCCAATAAGTGCATGGTGAATAGTTTGAAACCGTGAATACATTTCATTGATTGTCTCATTTGGTTTCATTTTGAAATTTTGAAATTGACTTTTCAGCATTGCTATTTTGGCTTGTTTAACCTGTTAGTACCTTCATGAGTGATTTTTAGCGTTTGCCAAATTTGATATGCAGTAGTGCAGATACTAACACGGTTATATTCATTTTGGTCTAATGCACAGAACAACATATTTATTGCTCTTGCATTTACGGCTGCTGCCGTTTTCTCAGCCACAGTCCATTCTGAATAATCAGTTATTGGATTCACTATTTCTCTTTGAGTAGCATTCCAAGCATCATAGCTACTTGATTGCATAAAGAATGACATACGTGTTGCCCAATAACTATAGTTAAGACCATTGAAAAATGGAGGTCTTTGTGTCGATTGCCCTTCTGTGTAAGTGGTGTTTTGAGTGCTAGTACTTGCGTTATTTGCCATATTACAAGAATATATCAAATAACTGTGTTACGGTTATATGATGACCGTGCTCTGATACCAAATGAAAGTGCGGTGTGTATACAATTATATGTGCTAATATAGTACACACGGATCGTGTAATATAGACTATAATATAAATGCGGAAAATAGATGATAGTAGCAAAGCGAAAATAAAAATAGAAAAATCACACCAGAGATTTTTATACTGGTTCGGAGCACCGTCCTACGTCCAGTCCCAGACTCCTATCTGGATTTTCACTATTAACTACCTCGCTTCACCCGGAGGAACAGGTTTACAATACCCGAACAGCCGAACGGGATTTCACGCCTCTAATACACTGAGGACTTCAACACTTGCCTCTTACAACACCGAGGACTTCAACACTTGCCTCTTACAACACGAGGACTTCAACAAAAACAAATACAATTGTTGTTGACAACTTGTGTTCTTGAAAACACGGATTTGTCACTAGTAGTACACCCTTCCTATAATCTTATCCTCAAAGTATATGACTGATGTTTTGTGAAGATTAAAGAAGGTATATTGCTTATTGAATCAAAAGGTATAAAATAGTTTCAATGATTCAATAAGCTATTAATTAAATGAGTGCTTTTAGAATGCAAGAATGTTAGAAAGTAAGATCAGAGAAAGCATATAATAATCATATAAATTCTTGTTTGAATCAACGATTTAGATGAGTATATATAAGAAGAAATAGTTGTAACTCTTGGTGAAACAGTTGCCATTAAGAGTTGTGATTATTGGTGAAAGGTAGGAGATGCAACTCTTGGAGAAGAGAAATGTCTTTTGGAAAACTTGCTTTCTGTTTAAAAACGGTCGACAGGTCAAAAAATGACCGGTAGACAGGATTTTAAATATATAGTCGTTATGTGCATGTGTGCACGTTTATTGTGCACATTTAACAGGAACGGTCGACCGTTCATTTTTGGACCGGTCGACCGGTTTCTGTTAAGTTGCACATCACTATAAATGTATATATATATTGATTATATTTTGTGCATGACTATTTGAGGATAGATTTTAACAAGTTTATTACTATTATAACATCAAATAATTAATCTATAATCTAGAGAACCATATGAAGGTCTTGATTTGTCGATTGCCTTTATATTGTTGTCAGCAATCAAAATCTTCATAGAAGCTGTGTCTCAACATATAAGATCCATAACTCCTCATTTTGAGCCAAGGCTGAGCCAAAAAAGCCCATGGATGAACCCAAACAGCCCATTTAAGGGCCTAAAAGTCCGAGCTTGAGTGGAGTGAAGTGTAATTCGTGTGTCGGCAAGTTATTGTAGGAGTTCGGCTTAGTTCGATTGCATTTTTGTGAGTAAAACTTCACCCTCAAACACCAAACTTTTTAAACTATATTCATGTTCATATTAGCAGCGAATTAATGCTTGTAGTATGTATTGGATGATGTATTGGTTGGTGTTTTATTTATGCTTTGAAAATTTGTCGAATTTGGAGGTTAGTTTGAATATAAGCTATATGAAAAGTAAGTGGCTAAAGTTAATTATATTGTTAGCAAAATGTTTGATATATGTTGTATCATTGTAAATCTCCATATATATATATATATATATATATATATATATATATGTGTGTGTGTGTGTGTGTTCAAATCCTTGCCATGTGATGTTTGATAGTAATGTTGATGCTTTGAACTTGTTTTCCAAATTGCCTGTATAGCGATAGTCGCTATATCGGTACTTTCGAAAAGTCATATTTTATCGAAACCATTTAGTTTCATCTTCATGCTTAGATTAATTCTATAAGTTAAGAAAGTTTAGAATAATAATAATTTCAAATTTAATTAATTATTTTAATGATTATTATATAATTTAATTAATTATTTAATTAATAAGGATTAGGGTTAACTACTTAACTTATTAATGATGTGTTTAAGTTTAACTGACTACTTAGTTAATGATGTTTAAAATTTAATTAATCATTTTATTTAATGGTATCTAAGGATAATTAATCTTTTAATAATGATGGATTAAAGTTAAATAATCAAATGAATTAATGATGTTTTAAATTAATTAATCTTTTTAATTAACGCTTTTTCAAGTTAACAACTTGTTTTAACTTTAATTAATCTTCGCTTTAATTTTGTTTATAATTAATAAATCATTTTTAAATAATAATATTTAATCATTAATTAATTAATTTAATTAATTATATTTAAATATTACTAATTAATTGAATGAACGATGTTTTAAAGTTAATTTACCCTTTAATTAGAGGCATTTGAAGTTAATTTATCAGCTTAATTAATGAGTTTCAAAGTGAATTTATCAAAGTAACAACGATGTTTTTACTTTGTTATTCAGTTTAAATAATGATAATAAAATATTTATTTAATTTAATTAGTTATAATTATTTATTAATTAATTAAATTAATGATTTTAAAAGGTGATTAAGTTCTTTTGAATTAAGCGCTATCGAAGTTAATCAACCAATTGAATAAATGAAGTTTTAAAGTTAATTAATCAATGTAATAAGGATGTTTACGTTATTAAATACTTTTTGTAATGATGTTTCAAAGTTAGTAAACTCTTTAAAAAAAGTGTTTTAAAGCTAATACTTGTAATGTGAAGCCAAGCATGAATTCGTTTTTTTAAAGGTTTGATTTGTCTATGGAAATGAATTAATTTGCGTAAAGATATCACTTATATGGAAACGACTTATTTGTATACTTAATACTAAACGTCGAAGACATAGATTTGTTGCTATTCTAAAGTTAAGAAGGATCATGAGACATGACTTTGAGGTAACACTACCCTGACTTGTTCGGCATTATTGTTAATCCAGGAATAGTCAAGTTTGAATTCAACGAATGGTGATGGTTATACAAGACGTTGTTTCCATATACGATCTTTATATATCCTCGATAGTTGATTCTCTAGCTATCGGTTACCTTAGCATCTTTATTATCATCATTCTAAGAAGATTTGTTGCTCCATCGAGTTTTGTTATCCTTTGTCAAAAATGACTAAATCATAGCGCCTTTTTTTAGAGGCCATATTATGTGGGGTTGCTCCCATTAGGGAATTTTCACATCTCATCTAGACTGAATTTGGTATTGCGCATTTAGATGTGAAATGCTTGGATTCTCGGTAAGGTTTGGTAGGGTCCGGCTTGGAGCTCCTAAGGTTTTCAAGTATATTTCTAGAGTTATACTTCTTTTAAGGGAGATGCACCTTTCTATTCATGTTTTGGAGATTTTCCTTTCCATATTTGATTCAAACCTTCGAATTGTTTTTATGTAATTGCAAAAGGAAGAGTTAACCACTCTTCACGACGTTTAACTATAGATTTTTTTTCATTCTATCAAGTCTGGACTGTTATCTCATTTTATCCATTCTGTCCAGTTTGGATTTTTTCAGACTATTTCCATTCTTCAAGTCTGGATCTTTGTACTATTTTTTCTTATCATCTATGTTTGGATTTGTTTCCTATTGTTCTTTTCCACTTTTATGTTTGGTTGTTGTTTATGTGGGAGAAAACCCATTCTGCGTTAGCGGCGTGGTCCCATGTATTATTTTTAAATACGTTCCTTTTTGTTTTAGAGTTTTACACATACCAAATATATTTTCTGACCTGAGTTATTTATTTCTCCTAAACTCTCGGGTGCTCAATTATATTTGAGTAGTCCGAGAATAGAAGGTTTTCTTTGGAGCTCTTTGAAGAAAGGATCGAGCAAGCAGCTCCTTAGTTATCTAGTTATTTATTTCCGTTGTATGATTAAGTTGGTATATTTGATATTTGAAAAATGTAAAGTGTATAACTGCCAATCTGTTAGGTGTCGTACTTTTGTATAATTCAGATAACTCCATTTAAGGTGTAACCTTTTGCACTATATTATTTTGTATTATATTTAACCATTTCATTATGAGGTTTTCCTATTCTGTTCTTTCTATTATTTACTTTCCCCACGACAACTTATCTTTCGGATGCTTGGGCAACGATACACGAATATCGAGGATGTATTAAGTGTCGTTTACAAGGGTTAGAAAACTGGGTCGTCATACTCATGTACACTATTGTTATTTTTGGTCTCTATTTCAGAATATGAAAAGAATAAAATCAATAGACTAAAGCAATGTTGAATTCAAAAACTATTTATATTTTTGTAGTTTGCATTTGTTTCTTTTGCTTTTTTAATGCATTATTATTCAACAAGCAAAGTAGGTGATTATAGAAAAATAGTTAGAGCAAGTAGATGAAAAATCAATCTCGAGTGAGTGAGTGAGTAATTACATTTGAAAGTGAAAAATGTAGTGTCGTATATGAAAGTGTAAAATATTATTGTATATGAATATATGTTTAAATTATTGTGGAAATTTTTGTTGTAATCGTGTGTACTATTGAAATTGTATTGAAATAAAAATATTTGTTGAAATAAAAGTATTCTTGTTTATTTCATTCAATAATTCTATGATAGTACTGTATCAAACACATTCAAATATACACACACACACACACTCTTTTATATGTGTATATATATATATATATATGTGTGTGTGTGTGTGTGTTTATTATCATCAAACAAGAACCATAAACTGTTATATTCTACAGTATTAGTCTTGGTCAGTATATATATGTTTTACTATACTTTATTATTCCATTGTGAGTCCTTGGGGATAGCTCTTTGATATACTCTTGTTTATTTATAGAATACCAACACCAATGAATCCTACCCTAGTGGACTTGATTTTCGGTTCAGTGGAAACTCGGGCTGGTTAAAGTGCGGCCCATTACAGCAATAAGCCAATTTTTTCCTATGTCTCAAGTTTTGATTCTATTCTTTTGTTCTTCTTTGATCCTGATTTAATTTATTTATACTTCGATTATTAATTCATTTTAACATTACTTTATGGTCATTTAACAATGAATTAAGTATAAAATCACTCATATTTCACAATATAATCTTATTCATTCATCTTCACTACCAAAAACATTTTAACTCTTTTATCTATAGATCAACAAATTTTTCTTATTATATACATATCTTTCTCATAATTTCTGAAATGAATACATGTGAAGTTATATATTATTTTATCACTTTAGTACGAAATTCCTTAAGTTCATATTATACTTTTATTTTATTATGTATATGTAATAGCCCCACCATTAATTAGATTAAATTTTATTAGTAATTTATCATACTAAATATGAAATTATCCTTATTCGTAGACCAAAATAACAATAGACTGATGTAATTGAGTTATATACCAAAGGGACAAAATCCACTCACCAAATCAAAGATCAAAACCCCAAATTTGATACTAGAAGCACAGAACCCTGCGTTGTCAATAAATATGTGCCTAAAAATTATCTTAATTTGTCTTAAAACTGGTACATACCTGTAGTCCTTGTTCTGTTAGTCGTTTTGATATAAAGTTTGGAGATTTCCATTGAGAAATGAGGAGATATGCTTGTTTGAACATTGGTGAAGAAATGAATTTTTGAAAAGCGAATTGTACGTTGGTTATGGTTTAAAATATAGAGGGAAATGGCAGTTAGTAATTTAACTTTTGAAACATGGATCCTAATCCGCTTGGGCCCTTTAAGAACCTGTAACCCGAATCCCTATATCTCCTTCAAACAATCTCTGATTTTGACATTCTAATAGTCAAAACGGAATTGAACAATCTAATCTATGTAATGGCACAGCTTTATTTATCAAATTTCATTGTTTATAAAATTACATTTTTGCTCTTATTAATTAAATTGGCCAAAATCCATGTAAAACTATTATTGAAATTTTTGGAGTATTACATGCCGCAATGAAAATATTGGTTTTTTTACTTTTAAATTTATATTTATATATATGTTTTATAAATTAAAGTATATATTACTATAATATATATATATATATATTTGTTTGTTTTAAGTTTAATATATATTTATTAATATATTTACATATTTAAAATTTGAAACCTAAATTAAGTTTGACTAATTCAAACATATATCAAAATAGTTTCTTTTTACATCCATAGAAACAATATATGTTTATTAACCCAAAATTGAAAAAATTACTTTTAAAAAACCTAAGAAGAAAGGTAGAAAAATTGTTTAAAACCAAAGATTAAAATCCAATTTTAATTTATTTTTAAAATCCAAAAAAGATTCCATATATGTATGCTTGTGTGTGTTATATGTATGTCGTATGTGTCTCTATATAGGTGGTAGGCATAAATTTTTTATTTTAAACATATGTATACGAATATAATTGCAGGTATAGTTAAATATGTATATGAAAGTTTATGTTTATGTATATATTATAATTATTATTTTATTTTTGTTATTTATATAGTTTTGGCCAAAAATAAAAACCTAGCAAATGTATGTATATATAAACTTATAATATTTAAATGGAACTGCGTACCTTAGATTTATTGATTATCAACATATTGGTTGTTAGCTATTCCTTTTTGAATCAATATTTCTTCTTCATGAATTTAGTATGCAACTCTTAGCTTCAGGACTTCAATTAACTTCAACAGGGGCTAAGGTTTATGAATTTATGTCTATTGAGTGGGAAATGGTGGGCTATTTATAGCTATCAGAAAATATAAAATCTTCCATATTTCTCTCTCTTTCGAATTTAGATCTTATCTAGAGTTGTATACCAAGTCAAAATATCCACTCCCTCCTTATATGGCATGCCATGCTTTGTTATGGGCTTTCATGATGTCAGGCTTAATTAATTAACATATCGTATGTCAATTAATTAATTAAGCCATATATCTAATTAAACAAATATATAACAATTATATATAATTTTAATTAATTTTAAGGCCCTAAATAAATAGCTAATTTCCATAAAAAATAAATACAACATTTAAATTAATTTATATTATTTACAAATTAATTTACATTACTTCAACTCAAAAATTAACTCGAATGTGTTTACCCATTAGTGTGAACTTAATTCTTGGTAATATTTAAATAATCTAAATAACTAAAGCATGTATGGACTTTTTGGAAGTATAGTATCGAGCACGAGTTTAGTTGCTTATAGATCATTTAGGCAAAACCCATTTTCTAAAAATATTAAGCTACGTCTTTTAATGATATTTTACTTGTGTTTTCTTATTATCATGTTGCATCACTAAGATATATAGTGTTTGGTCAATAATCAAAAACTAATATAATATCAGTAGATAATTTCATGGACTACTTTAAAGTATACGATTCAATCCAATAACATTTATCAATTAAATGTTTTACTTTGGCAACAATTTTGACTTTAAGTTCGCTACCCTTTATTGGTGATCGTCGATGATGTTTGGGTAGCTTCGACGTCGATTGGAGATGGTCGTGGAGTTTGTGCACGTATATATGCATTCATTCATGTCTGTGTTTTTGGATGTTAGGGAAGAAGGTCGGAGACTCGGGTCCAGGCATGTGTAATTGATCGATTTTCTCGAAGCAAAGGAAAACATGGGTAGGCCTGGGTTTAAGCTCGGGTAGATAGTGATTTTGCTTGGGGTTGTTGATGTTATGCGAAAAACAGTTTCAGATTTCAAGGAAATCAAGTTATTTAAAAACAAATTTTCTTTTTATAAAATGTCATCTAAGTTTTAAAATTAACTAAGAAGATTTTTTTGAATTAAATTGTTTTAATTTACCAAATCTTAAAAATGGTTTAAAATAAATACAACTTTTATTTTAAAAGTTTGTCGTAAATAAACTTAATATATTAAAGGTTAGTTAATTAATATAAAGAATGTTTTAATGGTTAATGAACCTTTAAAGCTTAAGTTAAGTTTATTTATTAAAGAAAATTAGTTACTTGAAGTTAATTACTTAAATAAAGTTATTAAGGTAAATTTGTTAATAATTTAAGTTTTATTTGTCAAGTAATTAAAGATTAATTAAAGTATAATTAAGGATTAATTACTTGATGATTAATAATTAGAGGATGATTTATTTTATAATTAATTAAGTGATGATTAATTAAAGGTTAATTAATTAAATGATAATTAATTAAGGGTTAGTTAATTAATGAAAGTAATTAAAGATGGATAATTAATGATTAAAGATTGATTAATCAAGTGTTTAAAGGTTAATTAATAATTAATTAATGTGATTAATTAAGGTAATTAATTTGATAATAATTAATTAGTTAAAGATTAATTAATTAATGAAAGTGATTTAGGGATGATTATTAATTAAGGATTAATTAATTAACTTTTTGTAATTAATTAAGGATAATTAATCAAAGGATTAATTATTAATTAAAGGTTAATTAATGATTAAAGAATAATTAATAGTAATGGTTTGTAATTAATTAATTATTAATTAACCATGATTAGAAATTTATTCATAGGTAAATGATCTAATTTAAATTAATCAGACAATTAACTGATCTTACTTATGAATGTTTGCATTGAATTGGATGCTTTGAATTGTGTGATATCCCTGATGTATAATGTTCCGTGATATGATTAAGCTGTAAAATGTAACTTATTATCTATGATCAATGTAATTTATTTATCTGTGATGTAATTTATTATCTGCGATGAACTTATATTATTCATCTATGATCTGTACATGAAGATAAGCGTTATAAATTATACCGCTTATTGATATTGTTGTGTTTGACTCTGTAATGATTGATGTTATGGCACTATTGTGTAAAACCCCTGTACTACACCATACACACACAAATATGGATTGCACGAGGAAATCGGTTAAGTCACAGATATTTGAATTAAATATTTTAAAATGATTTTCAAAGTTGAATTTTGAATCCAAATGATTTTGGAAATGAAAATGAGTTGAAAAGGAGTTTTAAAGATGAAAGTTATTTTGAATAACTTGATAAAGTTTTGAATTTAAATAATTTGATTTGAATTTGAATTCAAGGTTTGAAATTGAATTCTATGTTGAGAATTTTGGTGTAAAAATGTTATACAAGTTATAAATGTATTTATATGGATTTAAATCTTTTCAAAAGTATTGTTTTGAGAATGTGAGTTTAACCTAAGGGCTTAACTTGTACAAAATTAATCGGATTTTTTCGAACGAAAACTATTTGTTTTCAGATAGTAATTGCTTTCATATAAAGAGATTTCAAGTTTGAAATGAAAATGGTTTTTCAAGTTATGAATGAATCTTTGGAAATGGTTTTGAAAGCTATGAATTAAATCTTTGATTTAAAGATTGGATGAGTTAATCCAATTAGAAAGGGAAATTGTTTTGAAAAATATGAGTGAATCTTTGTTAAAGATTGGTATACTTTGTTTTCAAATTGAAAAGGGATCTTAAAAGTGTAACCTTTCTATAAAATATTTGAAAGGGGAATTGTTTGAAAAAGCTATGAATGAATCTTTGTGAAAGATTGGAAAAATTTGTGAAGTGAATCTTTTTGTTTAATGATTTGAAAATGGTAATTTGTTTAAACCATTTAAAAAAAGGTTTGGGGATTTAAGAGTATGACTTAACTGAAATCCCAGTATCCATATGTTTTTAATTATTGCGCTCATTATTCGGTTTAGCCGGGAGAGGAGCTTTGTGTCATATAACCCATTCCGAATAATGATACGGTGTTATGGATAGCATTTGAAGACCGGTGGTGAAGATCGGGTATTTTCGAGAACGAAAGGATAACCCGTCGATTGTCTCTGCACTGAGTCACGCCGGTATAGAGATATCCATATGTGATGGGGAGTCCGATCGGGATTGGGAATTCCCAGATTTGCAAGGGCTTCTTTGGAAGTGCCTTCGGTTCTGTTCGAACCCGGAACAGACTTGTATGGATGTGTGTCTGACATTACACTTTGAGATGTAAAGTTGGTTTCTATCAAATACATTTCTGTTTGATAGAGGAGATTTATTCTCTTAGCTTAACACCCTTCTCTGAGACGTACGAGCTCAGAGGGTATGTAGTTGATGGTTACTAGTGATACATTCCCAATTTGGTAATGCGGCATACGAAGTGCTGCTAACCATTTTTTGATCGAAGCATGGTTTTTGTGAAAAGCGTAGCTTTGTGGACAAGACTTCGTCGAGCCGCACAACCCGGAAATGGTCGAAATAGGAATGTTGCGGAAAGGTTTTTAGGGGCCACGCCCCTAGGGTATGTCCATTTCCTTCTGGATAAAAGGTGATGTCATGGTATGGAGCCTAGATATTTGACCTATGCGGTTGCTACAAACTTATTGCTTTGTGGTTATTGGTTGAGAGGCGCCTCAAATAAAGGTCGATAACAACCGGGGATGGCATATTTGTGTGGTAGTTACCTATCTTATAGCTTGGTTAAAGCGTGAGGCAGCGTCGGCCTTGTGTTAGCAGAGATCCGGTTAGGTTCTCGGGGGCGTCCTTCTAGAGGCATTCCATTTGGTGTAGGAAGTTCCTTAGCCTGATCATTTGTTGGAAATCCAAAGAAACAATGCGTGCCCTGTACGGCTTTAGTTGTATAACCTACAATGGAATATGGTGGTAACCTGCTATTGAACATGGCAACTCTAGTCGGCATATGACGAAATGTGGTCTGCTGGCTAAGATTAATATTATATTTTCGAAAGGTTTTCTACACTATGCACTAATAATAATATAAAATGATTTTCGCGTATCAAGCATTTTTTACTGTCATAAGGATAAATCTCCTCTAAGCGTGCGCTTGCATTGTGTGTGTAGCGGGAGGCTTTATGGCAGTTTCATTTTCCAAAAACATTGCGGATTTCAAATTTTAAAATATTTTGTTGTTGTTTTAAAGATAAACTGTTTTGTTTGCTCATACCAATCCCATGACTGACATGAAGTTTATTGTTCCTTTCCTAAACTCTGGGTGCCCACAATTTTCCATACGGGCCGTCTAGAGTTTGGTTTTTCAGATAGTCAGATAGTGGATGTAGATTCGATATCTTTGAAGCCTTTGGATCTTGGCGATCACATTTGCTTCATTCTGGAGTTATCTAGTTTGCTTATTGCATCGTGATGATGGTTCGGGCTATCTTTAGTTTGGAGATGGAGTTGCAGTTGCATTATGGAGTTGGATTCTTTTGGTGATTCTAGTGGAGTTATCTTTCCGTTATTATTTTGTATCTCTGATACTGATATCGATATGTTGTATCATTGTTGTAATCAACTGTTATATATCAATGATATTATTCATTTTCATTTTCTTCAGCTGTGTAATGTACTTAATCTGTTATAAGCTCCGGCACGAGTTAGATTTCAACGGTTGAATCTATGGCATTCGAGTACAAGTGAGGCATTTGATGTCGATTTTCGAACGCTGAAATTTGGGTCATGACACCTTGGTATCAGAGATAAAGGTTGAAACTTTATCTCTGGAGTATAACACATTAGGTAACTCATTAGAGATACGGTGAAGTATACCCTAGAATGAGTATCCCTAAGATATCTGTTCGAACGCCTCAGTAAATTCTCTTACTATCCACTGATAGTGAGTATGAGTGCAAGAAGAGGACAAGGTAGGGGACAGGGGAATACGACTACTAATGGTCAATATCCTGCAACAAAGGAAACAATCCTTTCTCTGTCAATCTCTTTGATCATCCAATTTCATTTCTTTGATGGCTTCATGGCAGTTTGAAGAAGAAGCTTTGGTACGATGATGGCCCTACGAATCGTGTAGATAAGATCTTAAGTCGTATTCTCTTCATCGATTTCCTATCAGCATTTCATTTTAAACTTTAATGAATTTTAAAATTCTATTTAAAATGAATTGATGAATAAAATATAAAGATTTGTAACGATTTCGATTAAAACCAAATTTGAGAATTTTGTTGTGATTCCTTGTGAAGATCAAGGTTCGAAGAGGGACAAGTAGATATTCCGACTTGAGTTTGGAATCCATACCTAGTGTTTAAAAAATTGTGGAAGATTAAATCCATTTATCCATTGTTTGGGTCTCGATATATTCTGCGAACGGTTAGTTATCCTTCGGACTAACCAACACCCCTATATATTCGTACATCAGGTGACCCGAGTATCTTGTGTAGTATCGAATGAGTTCATTCTCATAATTTTTGATGATATTCTGATTGGTGAGCCAAATGCACAATTGATATTCAGTTTGATCTGGAAAACTGTTTCTCTATCTTTCTATATTCTTAGTTGTCTCCCTGACGAAATTTCTTAAGAGGGGAATCTGTAACATTCCCAGATTTTAGCCAAGTTTAATTTGGAAACTAATTTAATTTTTGTGATTAAATTGTGAATTTTTGGTAAATTGATAAGAAATTTCCAGGATAAATAAAAAAATTTAGATTATGAATATAATTTTGGTTTGAAGTTTAAGGATAAATATTTTAGAAATAAAATTGGATTAAATTGAAACTAAAATATACATGTATGATTATTTATTGTTTTCCATTCATTTTCTTTATAAATTATATAAGTATAAAGTAATTGAAAAATGTATGTAAGAAAATGTGTATATGATATTAAATCAAGAATTAGTGAAAGTTTAAGATATACATATCTTTTAGAAATAAATAAAAAAAACATACATATGTAAAATTGGTTTGTAAATGCATAAAATAAGATTATAACATTCAAGACCATGATAAATATAATTTGAAAATAAACATATGTTAATATATATAAGAAAATAAAGTTTGTAAATATAAAACTAACTAAGGTTCTAAACATAAATTTTATGGATTTTAACATTTGTAGGATAAAGGAAACATGCAACGACAAGTGTAAGCATTTTTAATAAAGAAATTAACATGTGTTATTTGTATTTACAAGTGGCAAATCCTATTCTCTAAATTTCCTAATAATGTAAATCAAAGGTGTTAAACCAGGCTTCTTTAATATATTTTTCTCTTTCACATTCTAAAAAAAACTGAGAAAGATATAAACCAGGGCAAAGAAGCTGTGCAAAAGAAACCAAAATAAAAATCAAAACAAACCTGTAGAAGATCATCTCAACATCAAAGATCAAGCAATATCAATGTCAATGCTTTCAGGCTAGAAAACATTTTCAAACTGGAAATCAAAACCTGAAACGATCCTGACTCAACCTTCGAAAATCGGCACCGACTACGACACTCATATTCCAATGCCGCAGATCCAAACGCCGAATCTGGTTCGCCGGATCTTATAACACCATTAAGTACAACATAGCGGAAGAAAAATGAATAATATCATATACAACATCTGATACAATGATGATACCATAGAATGATACAATATGATACAAGAATATCAGAGACCATAAACAGCAGCGGAAAACAAATAGCCAAGGGATAACTCCAATGCAACGCTCCAAACCACAAGCTCGAACCACCATCAAGTTTCACCAAGCTAAGCAAGGTCCATCGTCCAAAATCAAAGACTTCGAAGGCCATCCAATCAATTCCTATTATTCGACTATCTGAAAAACCCAACTCTAGACTACCCGCGTAGAAATTTATGGGCACCCAGAGTTTAGGAAAGGAACAATAAACTATGAGTCAGTCATGCGACTGGTGTGAGCAACAAAAACGGTTTGTCTTTAAAAACAATCAAAAGAATTTAAATTGAAAACCGCAATGGTTTTAAGAAAATAAAACTACCATAAGGCCTCCCACCGCACACACCATGCAAACGCGGAATTGGGGGAGATTTCTCCTTATGATAGTCAAAAGTGCTTAATACGCGAAAACCATTTGATATTATTATTAGTTCATAGTGGAAAAACATTTTGAAAATATAATATTAATCTTAGCCATCATAGACATTTCGTAATATGCCTACTATAGCTACCATCCAAACAGTGGGGCGCCACCATAAGTAGATGGCAGGTTATACAACTAAACCGTACAAGACGCGTATTGTTTTGTTTGGATTTCCAATAAATGGTCAGGCCAAGGAACTTCCCAAATAAAATGGAACGCCTCTGGAGGAACGTCCCTGAGAACCTAACCGGATCTCTGCTACACAAGGCCAAGTTACCTCTGTAACTAGGTAACAACTGACAAGAGCATGCCATCCCCCAGTCACTACCGACCTTTATTCGAGGGCCCTTAATCCAATAACCACATAGTAAAGTATCTGGGCTCCATACCATGAAACCACTTTTCATAAAGAAAAAACATAAGTGAATATCTGGGCTCTATACCATGATACCACTTTTTTATCCAGAAGGAAATGGTCATACCCTCAGGAGGAGCTACCTCCAAATAACCTTGCTGCCACGATTCATGTTTCGACCATTACCGGGTTGTAAGGCTCGACGAAGTCTCGTCCACAAAGCTACGCTTTTCCACAAAGTCGTGCTTCGATCACAAATGATCAACAAATGATCATCAACACACAGCAATACTTAGCATGCCACATTACCAAATTGGGAGTGTATCACTAGTGACCATCAACTACATAACATCTGAACTCGTACGTCTCAGAGGGTTTTAAGCTAAGAGAATAAATCTCCACCACCAACAGAAATGTATTTCATAGAGACCAGTTTTACATCTCAAAGTGTAAGTCAAACACACATCCATACACGTCTATTCCGGGTTCGAACAGAACCGAAGGCACTTCCGAAGAAGCCCTTGCAAATCCAGATATTCACAATCCCGATCGAATTTCCCATCACTTAGGAAATCACTATACCGGCGCGACTCAGTGCAGAGACAATTGACGGGTTAGCCTTTCGTTTTCGAAAATACCCGGTCTTCATCACCGGTCTTCAAATGCTATCCATATCGACGTATCATTATTCGGAATGGGTTATATGACACACAAAGTCCTCTTCCGGCTAAACCGAATAATGAGCGCAATATTTAAAAACATATGGATAATGGGATTTCAGTTAAGTCACAATTTAATATTCAAAACTTTCCTTTCAGTGGTTTAAATTACCATTTCAAATCTTTCAAATAAAAGATTTATTTCACAAAGTTCACCCAGTTTCACAAAGATCCATTCACGGATTTTCAAAATAAATTCCATTTCAAATTGGATTAACTCATTTAAATCTTTCAGTTTAATATTTAATTCATAACTTTCAAATTCTAATTCAAATCTGGTATATGGAAGATATACCGTTAAAAATCCTCTTTGATTTCAAAACAAGATTTAATCGTCTTCACAAAGTTTAATTCATAGTTTTCCGAACTATTTACAATTTCATTTAAAACTTTAAATCTTTCGATACAAATTGGAAATCCTTCCCCTTTTTATGAAGGCTATAACTATTTAAAACAAATAGTATTCCGCTTTGGAAAAACTAATTAAAATTATAAGCTAAAACCATTTAAGTATAAACGTGGATTTAAATTTAAATTCCCAAAACCATACTTTTAAAATGGTTAAAACCCATATAAACACCTTTATAACTTGCATAATCTTTTAGACCAAAATTCCTAAATTATTGAACTCAATTTCAAATATTGAATTCAAATTCATATCAAATTATTTAAATTTGAAGTTTTATTAAGTTATATAAAATAACTTTTATTTTCGAAACTCATTTTCAAAACTTTCAATTCAAATTCCAAAACTATTTTGGATTCAAGAATTCAGCCTTTAAAATTGTTAAAAATCTGTGACTTAGCTGATTTTCTCGTGCAATCCATATTTATGTGTGTATGGTGTAGTCCAGGGGTTTTACAAAATAGTGCACATCATAAATCATCACATCACATATTTAAACACATCGATATTTGATAAGCGGTATAATCTATAATGCTTATCGTTCATTCACAGATTCACAGATAAATTATATAAATTTATCATAGATAAATAAACTACATTCATCGCAAATCACACTAAACAATTTATAGCACAAAGCATAACATATCAGAAATATCAGACAGTTCAACAATCAATAGGATTCAAAACATCCATAAATAACTTAATTAATTACCTGATTAATTTAAATCAGATGGGTCATCAATCGTAGTTAATTAACATTAATTAATTTCAAATCATTTGATAAATTGTCCTTTAATCATAAATTAAATAAATTTATTAACTTCTAATTATTAAATAATTACTTTTAATTATTCAATTATCCTTTAATTAATTCCCTTAATTAAATAAATTAACCAACCTTAATTATTTACTGTTCAATTACTTATTCTTAATTAATTACGATAAGGGATTATCTTTTCATTAATCACTAACTTATCATTAAAATCACTAACTTATCATTAAAAACCTTTAACTAACCATCTTTGTAATTAATTATCATTAACAATTCTTAATTACAAACATATCAAATACTTAATTATTAATTTACCAATTAATAAATTACAAATTGATAAACCCCTAACTAATTAGATTATAAATTAATTAACCATTCTTAATTACTTCCAAAACAATTAATTTATAATTCATCTTAATTAACATTTCAAAATCTTATTTAATAACTTTGAAAATAAATTATTACTAATTTGGAAACTTTAACGTTAATTAAATTTAATACTTAACTTAAACTATCTACTTAATTGGAATATTAATCAAGATTTTAGAAAACGTTGTTACGTATTTTCTTAAATTATTAAACTTGTAGTAAATTCTTAACTTGACATTATCAAACCTTAATTAATCGACTATACTAAAAATTGTTTTAACGAAAAATTTACTTAACCCATTTTTTTATATAGTTTTGTTATTCTGAAAACCAACTCGAGAATGCCTATGGGTTTACTCGAGTAACACTCGAGATTGCTAACCCATTTTCCCGAGTTAAATTCTATTTAAAATCTTTAATTTCAGAATTTAAAAATCATTTATATAAAATACCTTAACAATTTAAAATTGTTAAAACATTACATTTTTATAAAACTTATTTTAAAAAATCTGGAATTCAAACTCATTTTGAATTCAGATTTTAATCTGGTTTTAAAACCTACGTTTAAACTTGGTTTACACTTTTTAAATTCAGTTTAAGTTTAAATCCAAAACACTGACAGGTTTTAAACAAAACCTGTAACAATTTACTCGAGCCCTCATATCAAAACCCCGAGCCAATCACCCCTATCCTTCGAGAAATCCACGAAACAACTCGAGTAAATACTCGAGTTCAAGTCCACTGCTCAACCCATCTTCACCAGGAATCAAAACCGCACCATCCACGTGCACGACGCCGTCGAGCATCTCTGGTCGTCGCCTCCGGCCCCAAAGCATCACCCATGCCACCAGTCAACCCCGCGACAACCCAAAATTTGAAATCAAAGGCCAGATCGAAAATTCGCTCCTTGATCGAGAAAGCACGAAAGAACCCATCGAAAAATTAACTATTGTCAACGATCACGACAACGTCCTCCATCACCGACCATACCAGAACTTCATCATATCGCCACGCTTCTACCCCTCAACACGTGATCGACTCTGATCACCCATGGCCATCGCGAATGCCTCGCGAACACCAAGGACCTAAACAACAAATCGAACCCTAGTTTGACAAAATTACGCTGCTTCGAACATCGAGAATTTTATTTTTACTATTTTTCCCTAAATCTATATACTCCAAGCTACCCTCGGTGGTGGTCTCGTCCCAATGATCGTCTTCGATCATCGGGACTTGACAAAAATGACAATTCCGTTCATTCAACATTTTCTCATGATTAAGTGAACTAAAAATCCTGAATTTTATTTTAGAAATCATGATTTCCCAAGACAAACTCGATGATGTGAATGAATTAATCAATTACGAGATTCGAAAATATCATGTTTGTGAAAAAATTTCCTGTATGTTCAAACTCCAGATAAACTATATTTAATTTTTCACAAAAAATAATTTTGAAATTAAGTTCTAATGAATTTGAACATATTTTATTTTAACATCCCACTCTAACAATGATTAGAAGCAAAGATTTGGTATTTTTGGACAGTTTTCTAAGAACCTAGAACTAGAACAAGAACAGGGATGATAATCCCTGTTTATCAACATGCACAGAGGATGTACACACATTTTTGTATACATTCAAACAAAATTTTCAGTCTTACTCAAGTACAAATTCGAACGAATTTTTCACAGCAATTACTTCATAAAGCATCACAGATTCAAATTCAAAAGGGGATGGGTTTGCTCACCTAATATGTTTTAAAACAGAGATTTCCTTTGTTTGTGAAAACTGCAGTTTTCCTTTCTTCTTCTTTTAACCTTACTCTGTTGTTGAATGAATCTTGCTTAAGTTTGTAAATACAATGATGTTTATATTCTGGAATGTTAAGTTTTTTTTTAATGAACGAATCAAGAATAGTGTAGATGTATATATAGAAAGATAGTGTTTACAGAGGGGAGGTATTTATTGGTGTGGTTTCTTTGTTGTTTTTTTATATATTTGATCAGATTTTCATGCTGCCTACTATTTTTGACCACAGATATTTTTTTATGAATGGAGGCTATTCCGGCTGAGAAGGTTTTCTTATTTTTTTTACATGCATCACTTCTTTTAATGTTTTGTTCATGTAGATATTTTTGTTTGTTGTTTTGTTTTATTACCTTCTTGCATACACTAGTTTATTTTGTTGTCCCCTTGTTTTGCTCAGCACATACTTGTTATTAGTATATATATTTTTTTAAAATTTTGTGTAAGGATATTTTTGTTTACTTTCTTTTCTTCTTGCATATTTTTATGTCATACTTCATTTATATAGCTTCTCTTGCAAGCTTCATAGATATAATTGTTTTGTTCTTGCATTGCATATGAATTTACAGCAACATATTTGTTAATATCACAGTTGTATGTTCTTAGATTTTTGTCTATTTCTACTATAAATACCTATATTTTCTTTTTATTTCTTTGTTTTTAAAGTTTAAATATTCATATTAACATGCTTTATAATTATATTTTATACCTGTATTTTGTATTGATAAAATTTATTCCATATAAATACATCTTCTTACTCAGTTTATATACATATTATTTAAAGGAAAATGTTATTAAAACGAACTACCCATAAATCAATCTACATAGATAATATTTTTAGACCCAAATTGTTGTTCTAAGTCATTTAGTTAAAATTTAAATTCAAATACAAATTCTATACTGAAATTCAAATTGTAAGGTCAAATTCAAATTTACTCATATTTACATATGCATATATATTTCAAATTCAAATTAATTCCAAAATTTATCCCAAAATATTAATTATTAATTTAAATTCAATTCAAAATTGAGATCGTTACAAAACCTGTAAGCAAAGCTCAAAAGCAAATCCGGAAAACAATAAGCAATGCAAGGATTTAAGCTTCTGGAAAATTTAAATCATAAATTAGCGCAACATAAATTCAAATTCAAGATCAGACTCATCAAGCAAGTTCCAAATTTTCAGAAATTCATACATTCTAGGATTTTGGCTTCTCTGTTCTTTCAAATTGACTGGTGAGCAAACTCATTTAATCTCCCCTTATATCTTGATATTTGTGGTTGATGCTTGGACATATTATGAAAAGTATTGTTTGAGTGCTTAAATAGGCTTGCATGTGGGGTGTGTGTGTGTGTATATGTAATGGGTGTGCACGCATGTATGTGTATACATATATGTTTTGTTTAGTAACAGGATAATCAAAATTCAAGTAAAAATTCTATATCCCAAAATCTAGAAGGACATAAGTAATAATCTTTAAAGGAAAAGTATTTGCAATGATCTGATTTAAATTTTAAAAATAATTCTAAGTAGAAAATTTTAGGAAATATTTCAAAATTTGGAAATTACAGTAAGATATTTTCAACTTGAAAATTCGAAAATTTTATTATCAAATTTTGGTTATATAATTGGATTTGTGTTTGCAAACTATGATTTTTAAGATGAAAATCAGAATTTTTAGCTTTGTATTGAGGTAGGAATTTCAAGTTGAACGAAAAATGCAAAACGATCGAATTCTGGTGATCCACGTCGATTTGGGCATCGAAATTCATGATGAAGGAAGTTGATGCGCAGGGGAGCATGGGAAAAATGTTCGAATTTTTTTTATTAATCGTAGAAAGAAGATGGGGTCGAATTAGGGTTTTGTTAGTTAGTTGAGACAAGGATGTTTCAGAGGCGATTCCATCATCATGGATGGATCGAGTGTTATCGCACCCAGGGGAAATGAAGTATTGGACTATGGCAAAGCTTTTGAAGCAGTCGTATATTTTCAGGTGGCTTGTGGCGACGAAGCGGAGGGTTTTTCAAACGAGAGTTTGGTTCCAGGTAGTTCGAAGATTGGCTCAATTTCGTATTAATGACGATTTCGTGATTATGCTTGTTCGAATCGTTTTTGGTGATCGTCGATGATGTTTGGGTGGCTTCGACGTCGATCAGAGATGATCGTGGAGTTTGTGCATGTATACGTGCATTCATTCATGTCTGTGTTTTTGGATGTTGGGAAAGAAGGTAGGAGACTCGGATCCAGGCACGTGAAATTGATCGATTTTCTCGAAGCAAAGGAAAACGTAGGTGAGCCAGGGTTTAAGCTTGGGTAGATCGTGATTTCACTTGGGGTTGTTGATGTTATGCGAAAAACAGTTTCAAATTTCAAAGGATATATAAAACAAATTTTGTTAAAACAAAATTTCTTTTTATAAAATGTTATCTAAGTTTTAAAATTAACCAAGAAGGGTTTTTTTGAATAAAATTGTTTAAATTTACCAAATTTTAAAAATGGTTTAAAATAAATATAACTTCTATTTTAAAAGTTTATCTTAAATAAACTAAATAATATTAAAGGTTAGTTAATTAATATAAAGAATGTTTTAATGGTTAATTAACTTTTAAAATTTAAGTTAAGTTTATTTATTAAAGGAAATTAATTACTTGAAGTTAACTACTTAAATAAAGTTATTAAGGTAAACTTGTTAATAATTTAAGTTTGTTCTGTCAAGTAATTAAAGATTAATTAAAGTATAATTAAGGATTAATTACTTAATGATTAATAATTAGAGGATGATTTATTTTATAATTAATTAAGTGGTGATTAATTAAAGATTAATCAATTAAATGATAACTAATTATGGGTTAATTAATTAATGAAAGTAATTAAAGATGGATAATTAATGATTAAAGATTGATTAATCAAGTGTTTAAAGGTTAATTAATAATCAATTAATGTGATTAATTAAGGTAATTAATTTGAGAATAATTAATTAGTTAAAGATTAACTAATTAATGAAAGTGATTTATGGATGATTATTAATTAAGGATTAATTAATTAACTTTTTGTAATTAATTAAGGATAATTGATCAAAGGATTAATTATTAATTAAAGGTTAATTAGTGATTAAATAATAATTAATAGTAATGGTTTGTAATTAATTAATTATAATTAACCATGATTAGAAATTTATTCATAGGTAATTGATTGATTTAAATTAATCAGACAAGTAACTGATCTTACTTATGAATTTTTGGATTGAATTGGATGCTTTGAATTGTGTGATGTCCCTGATGTATGATGTTCTATGATATGATTAAGCTATGAAATGTAATTTATTATCTATGATCAATGTAATTTATTTATCGGTGATGTAATTTATTATCTGCGATGAACTTATATTATTCATCTATGATCTGTACATGAAGATAAGTGTTATAGATTATACTGCTTATCGATATTGCTATGTTTGACTCTGTAATGATTGATGTTGTGACACTATTGTGTAAAACCCCTGGACTACACCATACACACACAAATACAGATTGCACGAGAAAATCGGTTAAGTCACAGATATTTGAATTAAATATTTTAAATGATTTTTAAAGTTGAATTTTGAATCCAAATGATTTTGGAAATGAAAATGAGTTAAAAAGGAGTTTTAAAGATAAAAGTTATTTTGAATAACTTGATAAAGTTTTGAAATTTAAATAATTTGATTTGAGTTTGAACTCAAGGTTTGAAATTGAATTCTATGTTGAGAATTTTGGTGTTATACAAGTTACAAATGTATTTATATAGATTTAAACCGTTTTGAAAGTATTGTTTTTAGAATGTGAGTTTAACCCAAGGGCTTTAACTTGTACAAAATTAATCGGATTTTTCCGAAACGAAAACTATTTGTTTTCAAATAGTAATAGCTTTCATATAAAGAAAGGGTTTCCAATTTATGTTGAAAATATTTCAAGTTTGAAATGAAAATGGTTTTTCAAGTTATGAATGAATCTTTGGAAATGGTTTTGAAAGCTTTGAATTAAATCTTTGATTTAAAGATTGGATGAGTTAATCCAATTAGAAAGGGAAATTGTTTTGAAAAATATGAGTGAAGCTTTGTTAAAGATTGGTATACTTTGTTTTCAAATTGAAAAGATATCTTAAAAGTGTTACTTTTCTATAAAATATTTGAAAGGGGAATTGTTTAAATAAGCTATGAATGAATCTTTGTGAAAGATTGGTAAACTTTGTGAAAGTGAATCTTTTTGTTTAAAGATTTGAAAATGGTAATTTTTTTAAACCATTTGAAGAAAAGGTTTGGGGATTTAAGAGTGTGACTTAACCGAAATCCCAATATCCATGTGTTTTTAATTATTGCGCTCATTATTCGGTTTAGCCGGAAGAGAACCTTTGTGTCATATAACCCACTCCGAATAATGGTACGATGTTATGGATAGCATTTGAAGACCGGTGGTGAAGACCGGGTATTTTAGAGAACGAAAGGATAACCCGCAATTGTATCTGCACTGAGTTGCGCCGGTATAGACATCTCCATATACGATGGGGAGTCCGATTGGGATTGGGAATTCCTGGATTTGCAAGGGCTTCTTTGGAAGTGCCTTCGTTTCTATTTGAATCCGGAACAGACTTGTATGTATGTGTGTCTGACATTACAATTTGAGATGTAAAGCTGGTTTCTATCAAATACATTTCTGTTTGGCGATGGAGATTTATTCTCTTAGCTTAACACCCTTCTCTGAGACGTACGAGCTCAGAGGTTATGTAGTTGATGGTTACTAATGATACATTCCTAATTTGGTAATGTGGCATATGAAGTGCTGCTGATCATTTGTTGATCGAAGCATGGCTTTTGTGAAAAGCGTAGCTTTGTGGACGAGACTTCGTCGAGCCTCACAACCCGGAAATGATCGAAACAGGAATGTTGCGGCAAGGTTTTTAGGGGTCGCTCCCCTAGGTTATGTCCATTTCCTTTTGGATAAAAGGTGATATCATGGTATTGAGCCCTGATATTTAACCTATGTGGTTACTACAAACTTATTACATTGTGGTTGTTGGTTGAGAGGCGCCTCGGATAAAGGTCGGTAACGACCGGGGATGGCATACTTGTGTGGTAGTTACCTATGTTACAACTTGGTTAAAGCATGAGGTAGCGTCGGCCTTGTGTTAGCAGAGATCCGGTTAGGTTCTCGGGGGCGTCCTTCCAGAGGCATTCTATTCGGTGTAGGAAGTTCCTTAGCCTGACCATTTATTGGAAATCCAAAGAAACAATACGTGTCCTGTACGGTTTTAGTTGTATAACCTGCCGTGGAATATGGTGGTAACCTGCTATTGAATATAGTAGCTATAGTCGGCATATGATGAAATGTGGTATGCTGGCTAAGATTAATATTATATTTTCGAAAGGTTTTCTGCACTATGCACTAATAATAATATGAAATGGTTTTCGCGTATCAAGCATTTTTGATTGTCATAAGGAGAAATCTCCTTCAAGTGTGCAATTGCAATGCGTGTGTGGCGGGAGGCCAGTTTCATTTTCCAAAAAGCATTACGGATTTTAAATTTATAAATGTTTTGTTGTTGTTTTAAAGATAAACTATTTTGTTTGCTCATACTAGTCTCATGACTGACCTGGAGTTTATTGATCCCTTCCTAAACTCTGGGTGCCCATAATTTTCCACACGGGCAGTCTAGAGTTTGGTTTTTCAGATAGTTAGATAGTAGATGTAGATTCGATATCTTTGAAGCCTTTGGATCTTGGCGATCACATTTGCTTCATTCTGGAGTTATCTAGTTTGCTTATTGCATCGTGATGATGGTTCGGGCTATCTTTAGTTTGGAGATGGAGTTGCAGTTGCATTATGGAGTTGGATTCTTTTGGTGATTCTAGTGGAGTTATCTTTCCGCTGTTATTTTGTATCTCTGATATCGATCTCGATATGTTGTATCATTGTTGTAATCAACTATTGTATATCAATGATATTATTCATTTTTATTTTCTTCCGTTGCGTATTGTACTTAATGTGTTATAAAATCCGGCACGAGTCAGATTTCAATGGTTGAATCTGCGGCATTCGAGTACAAGTGTGGTATTTGATGTCGATTTTCAAACGTTGAAATTTGGGTCATGACATTAATGGTGCATAGTCTACTATTCCACAACATCTACCACCTCGTGGAGAATTCATTTTTGTGGTTATGACATCTTCTATTGTATCTAGTCGACTCGTTATCATTAACCTGCACCTAAGAGATTACTGTATTATTGAATAATACCCATGCAATTATGAAGAATGTATGTGTGGTAGATCGTGTACTATGGATCTAAGTAGTGCGGAAATGTACGAACTGATAAAAGATAGTAGTAAAGTAAATGAATAAAATAAGAATAAGCACACCCGGAATTTTATAATGGTTCGAACTTCCCGTTCTACGTCTAGTCCCAGAATACACTCTGGATTTAACTCTGACTATAAAACACTCACTTCACTTGGAGGAATAGGTACAGAAACACCTGAGAAGCCGAGCAGGATTTTCGCCTCAGCAGCCGAAGAGGACTTTCTGAGCAGCCGAATAGAACATCTACTTGATACAGAAAAACTTTATTGACAAGTATGTTCTTGATAACACAGATATGTCTTGAAGTACACCTTTCCTATAATCAAATCCCCAGGTATTTGAAATGTATGTGTGAATAAGAAAGGAAGATATTGCTTAGAATCAAAGAATATGTAAGTAATTCAGAGATTCAAAGCAATTAGATATAGAATGCTTTTAGAATGCAAGAACATGAGAGCACCGGAGTAATAGAGAGTAGTTAGAATGATTTCAATGATTGTAGAATGTTTGAAAACAAGCATATATAGAAAACAGAGAGTTGCTGCCATTGATGAAGAATTCTGACGAAGAGAAGCAACTATTCCCATTTAGAAATCGATCGCAACCCTTCGCAGTGAAAACGTGTCTTTTGAAAATATGACGGTTAGGTTCAAGTCAGTCGACTAGTCAAAAACGGTCATTCGACTGAAAAGTAAAATCATGTAAAAAAATCGTGCACAGATGTGCATGTATGTGCAGCATATACTGAACCAGTCGACTGGGCAAAACTACCAGTCGACTGGCTGTATGTTTGCAGCACATACAAGCCATTTTTCAAAGAATCGAGATGTGTTTGTGTTGTGTTTTCTTGAGGATAGACTTAAAAAATTTCTAAGACACAAAAACAAATAAACACACATAAAAATGAGGAGTTCAATATCACCATTGTTCTTGTCTCTCTTTTTGTTGCATAATGCCATACTTGAGTATTGTCTTGCATACGTGAGTGTCGCCTTGTCATGAATCAAAACTATGTGATTTAACGTTCTCTCCATTTTTGATTGATGACAACCTGTATAAGATATAAGATAAATATATATAGTATATGGAGATGTATGACCTCCCCCTGAATATGTGACATCTTTAGTTCCTGCAAAAAAATGGTTAGTTGAAACTTTCTCCCCCTTTGTCATCGACAAAAAGGAAATATAGCCAATGAAAATTTTCAAATTCAGAATAGTACATAACATTCAGTCACAAATAGCATTGCAAGTCACAAATAGAACAAACATTCAGATATAGTACATAACATAGAGTTTTAAACAAATAAGAGACTAATTATTACAAGTCTCTAAAAATACCGAATGTTCATTGCAAAAAGTAACCAACAATAAGTAACTTACCAAACAACTTATCATACCATCCAAGTCAAGACAATTGTTCATCCCAAACGAATTCTTCCTCCTCGACGGGTTGCTTTCCGAGTCTTGAAAGACATTGCTGACGTCGCCTTTTCCGATGATATATCCTTTAGAATTGTCTCCAAAAGTGACAGAGCCTTCATCTGAGTAAGTAATGTTTGATAGCATATCTTTGTCACTCGTCATATGTTTTGAGCAACTGCAGACGAACATCCATTTTCCTCTCTTTTTATGCGGGACCTGCAAGAAAATAAAGAATAACATTGGTACCCACTTTTTAATAGGGTCCTAAGAGTTAGGTCTAAGGAAACCAAACCCAAGAGGGTTCAGTATCCCCTTTGAAAATATAATTCTTATTTTTATGCATAGTTCAAAAACTGAATTTATATATTTTTTCCTAGTCAAACTATTGTTTGTTTTAGGAATCTATATGTTTATAGTTTTCAGATTGGATTTTCTTTTTAAAGGTTCTTTTGTAGTCCAAGATTTATAATCATTTCTCCTTTTGTATTCATTTTTAGGTGGAGTTTTTGATTTCTTAACATAACCTAATTCCTTTTTGTTTGAAGCAGGTTAAGAATATTCAATAATACTGGATATATTTTCTCTTTCTTCATTAAAATCGAAAATGTTTTCAGTAATGTCGTCTAGCTTTGTTTTGAGACTAATATTATCTAACTCAACGATTTTGATTTTTGTTTTTAGCTCATGATTTTCAGAAGCTAGAGCATCATTCTTTTCTTTTTGAGCTTCTATTTCTTGGCTTAAAAGAGCAAGTTGAGAATTGTTAGAGAGTGAATCTTGAATTTTCTCAAGTTCTTCTTCTAATATTTTCTTCTCGTCTTTAAGCATATCTCTTTCGAATTCTGCTCTTTTATGATTTTTCAAAGCTTCTTTATTTATTTTTTGATACTTTTTAAAGTGTCTAGAAGTTCTGAATTATTTTTATCATATCATCAAAAGTTAGATCACTAACCTTGTTATCTTTTGCCATGAAGCATACATTTGCTTGTTCATTATCACTGCCGCTTTCGCTTTCAGAAGATGAAGAATCTAAGTCATCCCATGTTACTGAAAAAGTTTTTCTCTTGAAATTGTCCTTCTTATTCTTGCTGTTGTATGCTTTCTTCAATTCTGGACAATCTTTTTGTATGTGTCCCTTTTTGTGGCAGTTGAAACATTCTATTGCTGAGGTTGATGGTTTGTTGAAATTGTTGCTGAAGCTTCGTTTTCCATTACTCTTGTTCCTTTTTCTATATTTCAAATTTTTTTCAAAGTTTTTGGCAATAAATTCTAGGTCTTCCTCATCTGAATCCGAGTCTTCTTCTTCAGCATGAAAAGTTATGTTCTTCTTGTCTTGTGCTTGTATTCTTATAGCCTGCAAATTTACTTCGTAGGATATTAGATTTCCTATTAACTCTTCTGGTTTCATGATAGAAAGATCATTAGCTTCTTCAACAGCTAAGACTTCTCTTTCTCATTCATCCGTTAAAGAGTTATGGATTTTTGAAACAATGTCAAAGTCGGAATATATCTCTTCTAGTTCTAATAAAGAATGATGAATATCTTGAAGTCTGGAGTATATATCATTTATAGATTCATCTTGCTTCATCATAAAATTTTGAAATTGAATCTTAAGCATAGATATTTTACTTTGTTTAACCTTATTAGTACCTTCACGAGTGACTTTTAGTGTTCTCCATATTTCATAGGCAGTGTTGCAAATACTAACACGATTAAACTCATTTTTATCTAAAGCACAAAATAGCATGTTCATGGCTTTGGCATTTAAAGCAGCATCTTGTTTTTATGTGTTTGACCATGTTGAATATTCAGTTGCGGGTATGTGATATTCTGATTATGTAATGTTCCATGAATCAAGACTATTTGCTTGCATATATATATATATATACACACACACGCATTCGTGTAGTCCAATAGTTATAATTCATGCCATTAAAAAGTGAAGGTCGTGCAGTAGATTGATCTTCAAGAACACTAGTGTTAGTGTTACTATCTGTATTATTGAGATATCATATAACTGTGTGACGGTTATAGGATTACCTTGCTCTGATACCAAATGTGAAGATTGTATGTGCAGTGGATCGTGTAATATGGATTTAAGTAGTGCAGAAATGTACGAACTGATAAAATATAGTAGCAAAGTAAATGAATAAAATAAGAATAAGCACACCAGGAATTTTATACTGGTTCAAACTTCCCGTTCTACGTCCAGTCCCAGAATGCACTCTGGATTTAACTCTGACTATAAAACCCTCACTCAACCCGGAGGAATAGGTACACAAACACCTAAGCAGCCGAACAGGATTTTCGCCTCAGCAACCGAAGAAGACTTTCTGCTTGAGCAACCGAATAGGTTTTCTATTTGATACAGAAAAACTTTGTTGACAAGTATGTTCTTGATAACACAGATATGTCTTAAAATACACCCTTCCTATAATCAAATCCTCAAGTATGTATGTGAGAATAAGAAAGGAATATATTGCTTAGAATCAAAGAATATATAAGCAATTCAGAGATTCAAAGCAACTAGATATAGAATGCTGTTAGAATGCAAGAATATGAGAGTACAGGAGTACTAGAGAGTAGTTAGAATGATTTTGATGATTGTAGAATGTTTGGAAACAAGTATATATAGAAAACAGAGAGTTTCTGCCATTGATGAAGAGTTCTGACGAAGAGCAGCAATTATTCCCATTCAGAAATCGATCGCAAGCCTTCGTAGAGAAAACATGTTTTTTGAAAATATGACATTTAGATACAACTCGGTGGACTGGTCGAAAACGGTCAGTCGACTGAAAAGTAAAATCATGTATAAAAAATTCATGCACAGATGCGCATGTATGTGCAGCATATACAGAACCAGTCGACTGGGAAAAACTGCCAATCGACTGGCTGTATGTTTGCAGCATATACAAGCCATTTTCCAAAGAATCGAGATGTGTCTGTGTTGTGTTTTCTTGAGGATATATTTTATAAAATTTCTAAGACACAAAAACAAATAAACACACATAGAAATGACGAGTTCAATATCACCATTGTTCTTGTCTCTCTTTTTGTCGCATGATGTCATACTTGAGTATTGTCTTGCATACGTGAGTGTCGCCTTGTCATGAATCAAAACCAAGTGATTTAACAGCAATAACCCGTTTGGTACACATAGCCTTCCATCTCTTCTCAAATAACCCTTATGATCCTTAGAGCAACGATCTAAATGACTTGACCTTTCACCTCCTTCTAACTGCTCCATAATATCAACCAATGAGGTGTCTTATTCTTGACTCCCTCAATACATTCCTAGATCGCAACATATGCTCTGATACCAAATGTAACAACCGTTTTTTGATTCTTAACTGTCAATTTTTCTTCAGACGTTGAACCCGAGGGTCAAAAAGGCAGTTGTTACAACCCCTATCTCAAAAAGACTCATTCTTGAGAGTTTTCTCATTGAGAGCATCCCCACCTCCAAAAATGAGTTCTCCATGGTATGTACTCATGGCCTTTAGTCACCAAGGCTCCCTATACACTTCAGATCGGTCTAAGAGTTTTTTAATCATGTTTTCCAGTTCCTCATATAGCTTTGTTGCTTTTACCAGAATCTATAATCTCGCATTAAGTCGACTTTAGCTTCTGTTGTCCTTTAATAGTTGTTATATACTCATGCCAATTTATGTTATCATAAGTTTGACTCAAAACAACCAATTTCATCCCTTGAATGCTTATTCCTTGTTCATTGGCTCAAAAACAAAATTTCTTGGAATGTTGCAAAATTATGTTGAAATGTATCTATTTACATTTCTAGCACAATGGTCAAAGTCTCGCTGAATTTGGGCTTAAAAAAAAGAATTTGTGGCCTTTGCATTTTGGTTCTCTGTTGGATCAATCACTAGATCAACTTGAAGAATCAACCTAATTAAAAGCATGCTCGACTCAAGGCCGGCTTTGGATCATAGACTTGGAGCATTCTCATAGTCGAGATACTACTTTAGCCCTAGTCACAACTCGGGTTATTAGGATCGTTACCTGGAGTAAACCTCAAGTCTACACAACAATACTTGGAGCATGCTCTGGATTAACTTGATCCTAACCGATCTATATTGATAGACCAGTTTGGTCTAAACCAAACCAGTCTATTAGTTTGAATCAACTGGACACTAACCCAATGCCTTAGTCAATTTTTAAGTAAAGCATTATTTTTACATGACCTAAGGCTTGCTTCGGACTGACATTTTCTAACCCAAGCCATGACTTGGGTAAGCACCTAGAGCTTGCACTAGATCAACCACCCAAAGGCCTAATATATTTAGGTGGATTGGATGGGTACATCGATGGACTTGATCCGTGGGCTTAGCCAATTTTTGGCTAAGTCCATCTCTGCCTCTTCAGACCTCCATGTCTCAAATTTTCGAACTTTTAGTTGCTTTCCATGCTCATCTTGGATCTTCACCGATTTGGCTCTCCTTACTTGGTTCTCTACCTATCCATTAAGTTGGTTTTCCTATAACATGTAAGTCAATTTCCTCTTTTTTTTTCCTCTTTAGCATTCATCCAAACACGTCGGGGGTGATTCTTAACCTCCATATTAGATCTCCACATGCAAATTTAGATTTCTCCACCATGCACATAGTGTATTCATCCTTGAACAATCATTCAAGCAATGCACAAGAAATCAAAACATACCATTATATCAATCATATTCAACCAAAAATACATACAAATAAACACATTAATCAAGTATAGTTATATCAACACACCAAATATTCAATTGTAGGCATAACATAGGACATCTAATTAATCTAAGTCATATTCCTTCATTAATATTTTTATCAAAACATCATATCTGATATTAAATTATAAATCGAGATAGCAAAAATATTATCAATTTCATGATAAATTTCAATTATAAACATAGCCTATAATTTTCACATAGCTTAAATGCTCAATTTGATCTAAATCCTAATATTTAAAAATCATCTTAGACATTATCTAAATTAGCCTAGAATCAATACGTGTTTTTATCCAAAAAAATTTACTTATAACTTATTGATACACACACGCACACAAAAATCAAAATAGAGAAAGGAGTATATAACCACTCATCAAAAAGCTTATAATTTTCCTAAATAGTTTTCAACCAAAAAAAAAATTTAACAACCCCCTCCCCTACCCCTATCTTATAGATTAGGTGGATTAGTTGAATGTTATTGATTCCTATGGGATCTTATCCCTTAATATGTTGATTTCCCTTCAAAAAATGGTGTTTTGAGTTGATTTTGATTCAAAAGATTAACTGAGGAATGATATGTTTTTAGAAGATGAAGATTAAGTTTTGGTGGTTTCTCTAACTAAAGATTTTGAACAAATTCTGAAATTATAAAATCACCTATATTTGATCTTTGGTGCAAAATTCAAAAACTATTGTTCCAAGATGAATTAGTAAATTGACCTTTTTTCCCTATCGGATGAGTCAAACCTTTATTATAACCTTTTCATATAATTATTCAATCTATTCCATATTTTAGAAAAAGAATAAACCTCTAGTCTACTTCAGTCCAAAGTTATGGCTAATATAATCTTGTAGTCCTAAAATTCCACATAATTTTCTCTAAAATTCAAAATGGAAAATATACGTATCTAAATTATTTTAGCTCAAAATAACATTTTTCGGATGCACTAATTTTGTTTAAGATACTCAAGAGAACCCGACGGACCGATAAACTCCTGAAGGGAATTAAGTTGTGCGTGTCTGTTTCAACTTATGGCACCTATAACCTACGGGTACTATTTTTTACGAGAATGTGTGCAAGCTGAGGCTCGAACCCGGATCTCTTATCAGACCTAGGCACTCTATTTCCATTACGCAACACCTGCGAACATGCGCTAATTATACAGCCTTTACAAATTTATCTAATAATATGGATTGTTACACATATCTTTATATTTTCACCACACATCGATATAAATCAATGAGCGATAGTGCAAAAAAAAACCTACAACACATGGTTTTAAATGCCCAAAAGCATAAGGGAATAATCCTACATTATCAATCGCTGCATGACTAATACTAATAAGGATTGTTTTCTTATTTCCTTAAAGTACTGTTGCAATATTGTATAAGATTCCAATCCATCTCCATATATACTTTATATATTTTTTAACTAGAAGGTCTTTGAGCCTTCATAAAACCAATCTTAATGAAAAAATATTCTTTGCATCTAGACTTGCATTGTACCAACTCCGCTTTGACAAAAAAATGATCTTCGTAACAACAAAATAACATGCATCTATTTTATTTTAGTTAACTTTTGCGTTCGCACTGTCATGATTGCCTTCATATGTTATTTCTCACCATCTCGAACGCGACTTTTGGAGATTATTGTATGGATTTTCCTAGGATAATTTTATTTAGAATTGTCTAACTTTGATTGTTTAAACGAAACTAATCATTGAATATATTTTTTTCCCTCTCATAAACCATTCAACTTCAAAATCAATTTTTCGTGTGTAGAAGAAAAGAATTCACCGATGAGTTTCATATTAGTGATAAAATATCCAGCCATCATTTATGCAGTGCACATATCAACATCAAGTGGTACATCCATTTCTGTTTCATCACTATCAAAATCAATATCGTCCTCTCAAGAATGACTAGCTCAAGTGGCAAGTGGCATGACACTCCAAACTGACGTTCTAGAGTTTATGGGTTAGAATCCTCAAGAGTGCGGAGAAATTATCACTCTTAATTCTCAAAATAAATCTAATATCGTCCTCGGTTGGAAACAGAAGTTCAAAAGTACGTTATTCACTTGCATATTCTCTATCCATGATCTACAATTCTCATGTCTACTAGCAGTTTCTATGGTATTTCAAGGAGGATCATTATCCGTTATTGTATTCACATCCACATTCATATCACTAGCGCAATTTGCGCAATGAACATGGGAGCTCATCCACAATAGCTTTGGTTTCACCCTGCTTCCCTTGGATATGCAACTGAACCATTGCTCAATCATGAATTGATGTATTAGGAGATACTGCATTATTTGATGATCTTGCACTAGAATGCACTTTAGTATATATTCATTAACAAAAATAATGTATTTTTTTAGAAATATGAAAATGCAGACCAAGAACCACTTTAAGAAATGCATACCTTTAACTCATATTTTAAAGATCGGATAAGTAAGATATATGGTATATGGCAAAATGAACATTACATGGTCTAGCATCACTCTACTATGTAGTTTGATGTACAACTAGAGGTAACAATTAGACATGTTAAGACGAACTCGAACCTGATTCAATGGATTTCATTAACTTTAGAGTATTTATTTTAAAATCAAGAACCGACCAGAGGTTCAATTTGGGTATAATTGGGTGGTAACACTAATAAATATGGATATTATTATGTTTTTATTGTTCTATTCAGGTTGGTCAGGTTTGATCGGGTCGTTCAAGTTTTTTTGCTCATACTTGATCTAAGACTCGTCAATGCAATTTGGATCTTGTCAAATCGATTCGGTTTGGATTTGTGCATTTTGATTCTATTTTCTAACCTTATATGGAATATAGTTATTAACATAATCAAATAATATTGTAAGATTATGATAATACAATATAATATCATTTATAAAGTGCATTACCTTGTGCCCGTGTAGGGATAGATAAGGTGGCTGGAATAATGACAGTAATATTATGTGGGATATTGATACCTCATGTAAAACGAGAAACAAATATTCATATTTTGTTAATCATAGTTTCCAATATTTATGTACAGGTTACTACATGTAGAAAAAATCCATGAGAAGTATTCACTATGTTCAACATTCTAGTATAATCTTCAATCCCACTACCAACCTATGGATGTGGTAAATATTTTGTCATGCGTATTTATGTTCGCCACTAATACATTTTACATTTATTTTTTTGTTTACCAATAGTTCACAATCATAGTAGTAAAGAGGGAGAATAAGATTATTAATTTTTTCATTTCAAGGTTAGATTAAATAAGGAATATAACATATATTACCATAAAAATTTGTACATCATATATTACTTGGTGGTTACATACGTTAAAACCACATATGAAGCAACTTCGAGAATAACTAGAATTTTAAAAAATTACCTTTCAACTTAATAACAAGATGAATAAGTCTCTATAGTAGGGCTAAACCTTTATCAACTTTAAGAAAGTTAGTGTGCTTAATTCGATTTTAAAAGGGAAGATAGACTGGGATATTAAAGCTTTTGAGAGAGAAGGCAAGAATAGGAATAACGAAGAGATGGAAGAAGCTAATTTCCTTTTAGCAACAAAAAACACATAAAATATGCATGGTCAAACTGCGTTTGTTAAACTAATGCATGCATAAAAGGGAAGGCACGAGCCTAGAATGCTCCTTCTTTTTTAATAGTAATACACAAGTGCTTTGTAAAAATGCATCTACAACGCTAATATGGCTAGATATGATTTAAGTAATAAATTTTATAATGAATCTACACCTGCAGTTTCTAAAAGTAATCAAATCACTAAAAATCCTTTCAACTGTACATATTCTACAATTAAGACCGCACCATATGTTCAAGTCATGGTATTGCTTAAGAAAAAGGAAACATTTTATTCCAAAATTTTCACTTCAAAACCTTTCAAAGCTTATTATTATAAAGATAAACATGTGTTTACATGATTATAAAACGTTTATGCTTTTTAGCATGATTTAAAATACAACAGTGCAATATCATTAAAAATAATAATCCTATTGATATAATTTGAAATCGCATTGGTACATACTATCATATAGGTACGTTTTTTCTTCTTTCATGTAGCTTTAAGCACCGCACCTTCAATAGAAACGTCTCGAAGAGGCTTTTGAGTGGAATCAGAAATCGAAAGCCAATGCGAAACACATGACCGAAAATCTAATCAACTGGAGAGTTTGAAAAGTATTCATCAGTTTATAGTTGAGAGTCGATTATTCTAGGAGTAAGTTATTTTGGTATCAAATATCTTACGAATCAATTCATCTCACGATCTTGTTCTGTCGCTCTCCTACGTCGCTTGCATATCATCATCGCAACTTCCCATATTGTCGATGTTTATGCCGCCACCAACCTCTATCCACTGTCTACCCTACCCAACCATCTAGTCATCTCCTCTACTAACTAAAAACCCTAGTTTCCTCAACGTTGTATGCCATCACCTATGGTGCCGCATACATATTTCAACACATGACACTAACGTTGCTCATCTCATCTTGCTCGCTAATCATTAATTCTTGCAGAGATATGAACAGGTACAAAAATGATACTGTACAATATCGTTATATAAGAAAATGATGTAAAAAGAAATATAACAAGTATAAAACGATGCTAAGTCATATTAGTCAACCATCAAATGTTACCACAAGCTAAGATCAACTATTACACGATAAAATTGAAATATAAACATTCTATTTATTTTTTAATTCAGTAACTACAAAACTAATACTATACAGTAGCATTATAAAATAATTTATGAATAATATCACGGTACATACTTAAAAAACTAAATAAAAATGAAATCACTTTTACAAATTTATGCAGTAGCATTATAAATTAATTTATGAAATATAGTTTAAAAAATTTTTAAAAAATAAAATAGAAACGACATTAACTTTACAAAAATCATAGATGATACTAGATGATGGAAGTAAAAAAAAATTAATTCAAAAATGATACTATAATCACAAAAACCTACTGCAAACCAAAAAATGCAAATATACATAACAAACTGATACTAAAATTCATAAACGTTACTATAAAATAATTAATGTTATGAGATACTCGAGTCCTAACAAGCCGAGTTGTGTAACCCTTAAGATGTGGAGTGATTACCCCTTAAATAAGCGAGAATGCTCAGGGGGATTGATGCTTTGTGTTGACCAGCTAAGTAGGAGGGTCGGTTGTGTTGGACCATCTGTATCCCCTAGCTTTGCTTCCTGGATTATATTTTTTTAAATGTTATGAGATAGAATACTTACATCATTTAAAAAGATGCTACAATTGTTTATAAACCGCTACTATAATTCAAAAACTGCTACCGCAATTCATAAAATGCTACTATAAAATAGCATTATGAACCAAAACATACATAATAATATTTATTTATTTATTTAAAAATGATACTACACGGAAGCATTACCACGTACATCTAAAAAGCATGCTACAATTCTTTATAAGCTGATGTTACAATTTAAAAAAGGTATCAAAATTCAAAAACCGCTACCGTAATTCATAAATACTATTATACAAATGCATTAACATAATTATATTTATTTTAAAAAAAACAAAAAATAATGCTACATAATAGCATTGTTACACACATCTAAAAAAGATATCATCATTGTTTATAAACCAGTACTACAAATTTAAATATGCTTACTGCTCGGAAATTGTTGCTACAATTCATAAAATACTACTATAAAATAACGTTATTAACAGAAATTTACGTAAATAACTTATTCAAAGAAATAAAAAATAATACTACAAATAGCATTGCTACATTTAAAATAAAATGCCACTGGAAGGTGGAATCTTAAAAAACTTCATTTAAAAATGCTACCGCTGCGACATAGGACTTTATGAGCTAATGTGTGTGCATTTAATTTATTTAAAAATGTTACAGCAATTTATAATATAAATGCTACTACAAAATAGCATTATAATCCAAGATTACACACTTCACCTACAACATGATATTATAACTCATAAAATACTATTACATATAAAAAAAAATGCTAAAATAGTTCTAATACAGCTTCTGCTATTCATAAATGCTACTATAAAATGATAACGTATGATAAAATACACACTTCATCTATAAAATGTAACATTCATTCAGAAACTACTACTACAACTACCACGAAATAACAATGTCGGCTATAATATACAATTTTTATTTACAAATGTTACTACAAAATAGCATTCGAAGCATAAATATAATTAATTATTTTGTTTTAAAAAAAAATGATGCCATAAAGTATCATTACCGACTGTTATCTTCTTTTTCTCCAATTACATATTGCTTCTCCACCTCCAACTTTAATCATATGAAACATCACTTCTTCGTTGCCACTGCAACGCATTAATACTTTAATTACCTTCGGTCTCCATCATTATCTTCTCTTTTCAATATCATCAAACTCGTCCTCTCTCTATTGTTGTCGTTTGCCATCATTTTCTAGAGCTGCTGCGTCATAGACGAAACCCACTCCTCCATTGTTCAGGTTAGTCGTGTGAAAAGATGAAAGCCCAGGTGCCCTTAAAACAATTTTATTAAACGTTCATTGTGTTTTGAACAAATGTTTATCCTTGTATATAAAAAAGAGGCAGATTGTCCTCCAAACCTTTCTCATGTATTTGTTAAATTTGTTTTAAGTTCTGTGAAGTGGGCCAAATCCAAATCCCCTTTATTTCTGGCTCATTCTTTTCGGCAACTTATACCATCTTATACCAAAACATCAATGTTATTTCAGCAAGCAAGCTGAATCTAAAACACAGTTTGAATATATATGAAAAATGTATAATACATTTGATACAATATGCACTACTATCAACCTTATTATTCATTTTTCTACTTTGATCTTATACGAGTTGCCTAATACATAAAGTTACACAGGACAACTAAGGAAATCTACAAAAGGAAAAAAAAAAAAAAAAGTAAAATAATTTATGTAAAGCTCAAATTAATAAGCTATCATCTCTGAGGCTGCTCAGAAGTTGGGTTGCTTGTGGCTGATGATGCTGCCCCATTTTCGACGGGTGCAGTGACAGCAACTCCCCATTTACCTTCTAACTCTAATGGCTCTATCACTTTTACAGCTCCGTCTGTTAACCCGACTGCAAGTTGATTTGGTTCCTGTGGGTGCACTGCTAAAACTAAAGGATACACCGGCTGGTTGCTGAAAACATCCCAAAAGTTCTTTTAAGTCAGTGGCAAGTTTTTAAGTCATTGACATGTTTATGCATAAGCCAATATAATCAATAAAATGAAAATCTTTTGTTATCATGTATGCATACCTGTTTACTGCAGCTGGTGTTAGGTAAGCAGATGGTGCAATACGGCATCGAAGCCTCAAATTATCAGCTTCAAATACTCCAATATTACCATCACAGAAAGAGACGTACACCAGTTGGCTATTGCATGAGTATGATGCATATGATATTGGTGCTGAAAGTGTATCTTGTGGAACCCACTGATACAGATAAATATGTATTGTTATCTTCTGATAAAATAATTAAATTGACAAGGGAAAAGAAAACCCAAAAGAAATTCTTACTTGATGAACAAGTTCCATGTTAGAAGCATCATACATTGCAATCTGGGTTTCATGGGTTACCAATAAGCGGTTTTGTTCAGAATTAAACTGAACTCTAGTGTCTCCAGTAGGAGCCTTTCCTTTAGGCAATTGGACAAATGTAGTTTTCTTTTTCTCCCATGAATCAGTAGCCCATACAATAAGCTGCAAATGCATTTATTAACAAGAGAAAGAGATGTACCACATATTATTTAAACGCCAAAAGGGAAAGGAAAGAGATGTATGCATGTGTGTGTCTATGCATGCATGTGTGTGTCCGCACAGGGGCACACACATACATACATATCATACTTCATCGCCACTTTGCCAGTTCAGCAAAACGAAGAATGGGGTAAAAGTTCAGTCCTCATTGGGCCATTCCATTCATTGAACATTTTGCCAAAATGAAGAACAAAATAAATATGGTACACCATTTTGGCAAATGTAATTCTCCTTCCAATACTAAAAATAAAATAATTAAAGCATTTCTTACCTTAGATAATGGAGTAAATAAAAAATTAAATGTTCGTGGGTATATTCAACTTGACAACAACTGAGTATATAGACAATAACACTGATTGGAGAAAAGAAAAAGAAAATCATGTAAAATTTTCATGCTTCAAAAATGGAGAACGGAATAGACAAGACGACTGAAGATTCTCTGAGGTTTCAAGCTTCTAATGGCACTTAAATATGACTAACCAAAGATGAAAGCTGCATGTTCGCAACAAATAACTTCACTGTTCATTTCTTAGAGTTCTTATTTCTGTGAGAAGTTTTGTCATTATTAAGTCTTTATAAGTGATAAGCATTGATAACCTTAATGCAATACACACTGTTAATAAAGAAAATTCAAATGAATAGGATTTCCACAGTGTCTTTTTGAAATTTCAAAAATGCCTTACATCCATCAACGTAATCTCCCAATCGGTTTACAACTTCAATCACTGTTCCCTTACCAACCACTCATCAACGGAATTTCACTGTCAACTTGCTTCAAATAAAAGCGTTGTCACTAACAAAGCTTTTGCACATATAGCAAAAATCAATCCATAATTATTTTTTATTAAATAGGAAGTAAATATGCTAGCTAGTAAATGCACGTACGTGCGATTTACACTAGCGTGTGTGTGGGGCAAGGATCGGCTATCCTCAATTTGGCTACACCTCTAATCCCCTTGATTTCCACCAGAAGTTCCGACCTCTAATCCCCTCAGGATTTCCACCACAAGTTCTGATTTAAATAATAATATTTTATCTCTCTTCCCACCACACTATAGAAAGTATTATTATTTTAAATCGGAACTTGGGATGAAAATCATGGAAGAACTTGTATGTATGTACGTGTAACACACTTACTAGTTATGAATCATCACATGCTGACTGTTTACTAAGAGCTCTATTTTTTAATTCAGCATTACGCAATTTTTATATAATAAACCAACAAAGATTTACCAGAAATTAGAACATAGCAAGTTACCTGCGCATCAGCACCAGAAGATACAAGGATGTTCAAACTGTTAGAAAATGCCAATCCAGTTATTCGTTTTTGGTGACCCTTTAATTTCATTTTAACCTGAAATAAAATTGAAAATGATCAGTTATGACTGAAGTGCTCTTATTTGAGGGAAAAGAAAACAGAATTACTAGTTTTAAGTATTTTTACCTCATCCACCCTCACATTGTATATGTGGATGGTAGAATCTTCCATTCCAATCGCTATGATGTTATTGTCTTGAGGATGGAAAGCTAGAAAAGTTGGAGAAGGTGGTGGTGGCATGAATGTTGTCATTACCTAAAGGTGGTAAAGAATACTTGAAAGTCTAATCTGAAGATGTGTATGCTAACAAACATTTTCATGTTAATTAATATTCCCTCCAAATTGGTATGTCTCCAATAATGAGCTGTTCTCTATCTAAAATATTTCAATGGAATTCTCTAACTTAATTAGTTTAGGATGCAAGTATATGAACAAACTAGTTTATCTCTGCTCTCCTTTTCCTCTTTCTTCATTTCTTTTGTTTTTTTTTTAGTCTCAATAAAATAAAAAAATGCATTGAGGTTTCAGGGAACAAATACAACACGTTTCATGTCATTGAACAAAAATAATAATTTGCAGTTACCTTAAAGGTCATCATATTGAACAATGAGACCTTCCCACCACATGCAGACATCACGTATGAATCATTTTTTGAGAGTGCTATGCATGGAACCGCATCTTCAAGCTTTGTACCTGACAAATCATTTGTCATAACAAGACCACTGTTCGGTTGCCAATGTATTGGTACAACACTAGCAGTGGCCTTATACAACATTAACGAACTTGGATCAGCTACCTATGATTCACGAAAATATGTGAAGGATAATTAACGACCAAGTATGTGACAACCAATACAATACCTTTCCAGTTGGATTTTGTTCGTTGCGAGTCCATTTCCAAAGCCTTTGAACAGCATTTGAGGCTAGTGCTAACAAACCAGCCCCCGTGTTCGTGTAAAGTAATCTAACAACCTGTTTGTAAATAACATTTTGACCTCCAAGGGTTAACATATAATATTTAAAAGATACAAGAGAAGTAATAAAGTATAAATTTACCTTGCTGGCTGGATCTGTATTTTCTGGCATAGCAACAACTCGACAATGTTGTGGGTTAATGATTTCAGACAGTTCTCGAGGTTTAAGCCTCTCTGAGATATCATCCTGAACTCTTGGTTTAACATCAACACTTCTTGATGCAGTCTCAATTCCATTCTGCAAAAGTGAGTAGAGTCTATATAATGATAGCTGTTTGTATAGGCAGAAAACAATCTGATAAATATCAATATGCTCCAGAGGGTATTCAAGTTTCTAGACAGATAATAAAGCAGTATAAATATGGGCTAGAGACATAATGATCAAGCTTATAAAATTCGAATATCGACCTCATCTTATATTAGCATCCTCACTAATGGTACCTAGTATTTAATGGAAGCTCGGATGAGATCCGTATATCTAGGGTGTACATCTCAATTTAAAATTCATCTCAAACTATCTCAAGATGTTTATAATAGTAAAATGATCAAAAATATCAAACAAAAACCTGGATAAATAATTTTTGAAAATGGTTTTTTTTTTTTTATTGTCCACGGTGATGTGCAAAAAGCTACCGAAGAGAAGAATGAATGCTACAAATGCTTGCATCATCACAGAAGCGAGGACAGCATGCAAAAGTACAAAGCAGCAAAAAAGAACGCAAAGAGAGCGGTGAGTGAAGTAAGGGGTCGGACGTATGAAGATCTATATTAAAAGCTAAGCGCGAAAGATGGTGGAAAAAAAATCTATATGATAACTAAGGACGAGAGACTTCAAGCAAGTTAAATACATCAAGGATGAGAATAATAGAATTTTGGTGAAATAGATGGAGAGAATACTTCGACAAGTTATTCAACGAAGAAGATGATAGCACTACTATCGAGTTGGACGACTCTTTTGATGACACCAGCAAACATTTTGTTTGGAAAATTCAAAAATCCGAGATAAAGGAGACGCTAAAATGGATGAATGCAGGCAAGACGTTGGGACCTGATGACATCCCCATTGAAGTGTGAAGATGCCTTGAAGATGCAGAGACAACATGACTAATTAAGCTATTCAATTATATTTTCAAATCAAACAAGATGTCAAATGAGTGGTGGAAAAACATATTAATTCTAATCTTCAAGAATAAAGGAGGTATTCGAAATTGCAAAAGTTGCTGAGGAATTAAACTTATGAGTCATACAATGAAGCTTTGAAAGAGAGTCATTGAACATCAATTAAGAAGAATGACAAGCATTTCAAAAAACCAATTTGTTTAAATGCCTGGAAGGTCGACCACAGAGACAATTTTCTTGATAAGAAAACATATTGAAAGATTTAGGGAGCAAAAGAATGATCTACACATGATATTTATCGATTTGGAGAAAGCTTATGATAAAATACCGAGAAAGGTTATATGGTGGGCTCTGGAAAAGATGAAAGTCCCAACAAATCACATTACCCTTATTAAAGATATGTATGATGGTGTTGTGACTAAGTGTCAAAGCATCTGATGGACAAACCAGTGACTTTCCCATTAACCTAGGATTACATTAAGGATCAGCTTTGAGCTCCTACATTTTTGCCTTAGTGACGGATGAGATTGCGAAGGGTATACAAAATGAGATTCTTTGGTGCATGCTCTTTACCGATTGACGAAAGTAGGATAGTGGTTGATTGACAACTGGAGTTAGGCTTAACAGAACTAAAACAGAGTATATTAAGTGCGAGTTCAGCGGTGTCGTGTCAGATGATGAAGATGTCACTCTAACTAGACAAGTAGTGCCCAAGAAGAAATCCTTTCGATATTTAGGATCAATATTGCAGTACGATAGTGAGATTGATGATAATGTTAGTTTTAGAATTCGAGCAGGATGGATGAAATGACCACTAGCGTCTGGCATTCTCTGTGACAGAAATGTCCCACAAAAGCTTAAAGAAAAGTTACACAGAACGGCAATCGGATCTGCGATGTTGTATGGTGCAAAATGTTGGCCTACTAAAAAATAACACGTCCAGAAGATAAGGGTAGCAGAGATGTGTGCTGTGATGAAGCTGTGGTCATACAAGACGAGGCTGAATTATGAATGTGACATATGTGACAAACTTGAAGTAGCACCGATTGAAAAGAAGCTAGTACAACACCGTTTAAGATGGTTTGGAGATGACCGTTTAAGATGGTTTGGAAATCTCCAACGGAGGTCTCTCGATGCACATGTGCGCGTCGGAATTATAAGCCGCGTCGAATGCTCAAAAAGAGGTAGAAGTCGACGATGGTTGACATGAAAGGAAGTAGTAAAAATGGAACTGAAAGATTGAAATATATTCGAAGAGCCGATGTCGGGCATGAACGCGTGGAATTTAGCGATCTACATACCAAAACCATGAGATAGAAGTTTTCTTACTTACGATTGGCTTACGGGTAGTGTTATAAGTTTTGGAAAATAGGACCAGTGAATAGGAGTCTAAGACATCATGTGGTCTTTAGTCCCTATTACTATTACTACCATTATTACTATCAGTATTATTATTATTACACGGATTTTTTAATTTCTTTATCTAATTTTATTTTTATTTTTAATTTTCAATTTTTATTTTATTTATTATTATTTGTTTAATTATTCTACTTTATTATATTATTATTTATTTTTATCCTTTTTTAATCTATTATTGTTATTATTACTTTTAAATTGACTTTTTCATTTAGTTTTGGGTTCCATCTCTAGCATATCCCAGCTTGTTTAGGAATAATGACTTAGTTGTTTTTTTATTGCCGACAATGCATGTTATTTATGTTTCTAACATATAGTGGACCCAAATATATACTTGAAACACATTCATATTTAGACTAATATCTCAATTCAAAATTTTGGTTGAAATATGATTGAGATCTTGATCAAGATTAATGTCAGAATGATGTAGAAGTAGGATTTTATGTTTCATGACATCGTAATTCAAAATGAGATCTCGACCAAGGTTTTCGAGATTTGAAATAGCAAACTTGATGAAAACATACAATGTAAGTCCATAGAGATTCTAGAGGGTGTGACGATGGATATATAAAATTAAAATTTACTTTTAAAAAGGCTCTTAGAAGCAAAATACAATCAATGATAATATCAATCAGCAGTCTGAATTTTTTTTCCAGATATTTGGATGATTTCCCTATCACCATTGGGTGGCATTAGAACTCAATTCTTAGTCTTCATTTTCCATGATGCAAAATTCAAACGCGTATGAGATATACAAGATCATCATTTACATTTTAAGTTGATTGCATTGTAGTAATTAGTAAGATAAATGGAGTCGCAAGGAAAAAAACTTGTAGACTAAAGAGTTTAGATAGCATTTAGTAAAACCTATGCTAATTATGCAATAAGACGTGGAGATTGGAAAATTTTAGAGCACAAAATAATTACAAGGTGGTTGAGACAGAGGAATGTAATAAGAGTGTTGATGGAGCTGATATTTGTGATTAAATAATTAATTTCAAGGATAAACAATTATAAATGCATGATTTTACCATATGTTAGTATCGCCTTAAGTCTACATAGATGTGGAGGATCCGTTGATGTGTGACAACATTTAAAGGGTAAGATGAGAAATGAAGTTATTAAAGCAAAGTTAGAGTGATCTCTAAAGGTGAAACGATGAAAGAATAAAAAAGTTACGATGATTATTTGGCCTTGTTCGTAGAAGACCAATAATAAACCTTGTTAGGAATAGTGGGTGTAAATGTAAAAATCAATAAAAAGGTAGGAAAGCTATATAAGACATGGATGAATGTTATAAAGAAGAATAAATAGAGCGCCATTAAATTCTCATAAAGTGAACAAAGACACCTACGTGATATAATCCAATTATATCCAATTGAGCGTTACGGCACGCGCTTTGCGTGTAAATTGTTTTTCTATAAATTGCATATGTTTAACACATTCAAGAGAAAATGATTTCTACACAAATATTTAGCCATATTTTTACGTTGAAATCATGTATTGTTAGTTTTAATTTTTATGTCTAAGTTACGACATTTTTTTAGTAGTTTGAATTTTTATTTCTATTATTAATCAATAAAGAACGTATTTGTAAAGAAAGTATATTTGTTAGACCATATTTTTAAGTGATATTAAGATTTTGTAATATTTGTAGATTGGCATTTTGAATTGGTAAAGAAGTTTATTCGTTAGATCATATTTTTAAATGATGTTAAGATTCGGTAATACATGTAGATGAATTCTTTCTTGTGATTCACGCTGATACCAAAAAGTATTGTGTAACGACGGTCGGATCACTCCCCATCTCTAGCACGTGGCGTATGCATATGGGTTGGCATACACTTTGTTGTAACAAAATGAATTCCAATGTTACATGCCTACCAACCCATATTTATACACCACTTTTCCATGTTATTTAGCGATGTGAGACTTTTCTCCAATCCAAACCGTCGTTCCTCCATTAAATATGCGAGACAACCCTAACAGTCTCCCCCTTAACTCGCATCCTCTTGCGGTAACCTTTGAAAGTACCGTTGTGTCTGCATGGCCCAATCCGTAACCTTCGGCTCTGATACCACTGTTGTGTAACGACGGTCAGACAAACTTCCCATCTCCAGCACGTGGCGTACGCATATGGGTTGGCATACACTTTGTTGTAACAAAAGGAATCCCCAATTTACATGCCTATCAACCTATATTTATAGTCCACTTTTCCATATTATTTAGCGATGTGTGACTTTTCTCCAATTCAAACCGTCGTTCCTCCATTAAACATGCGAGACAACCCTAACAGTCTCCCTAAGAATTTTTCGAGATCACTACATAATTAGATCTAGAAGAGAAAGTAGTGAAGAAAACAAACAAAAAAAATTCTCCAAAAACAAAAACTTTTATTGATTCAACCAAGAATACAAAAGAGACTTAAAATTGAGAAGAAATCTCAATCACGAACACCCAACAAAATACACTTTTTCCCACACTTCTTATGAATCCTAGACATGTCTATTTATAATAGACTTTATAAAATATCTTAGTTAAGAAGCTATTGAATACCTTCATAAATCTTTCTCAGATAGATAATTTGTTGCCTTCTTTAATGCAATAAAAGAGGCAGCTAATCTCTCTATCAAATACGCAAAATCTCTAAAAGATGCAATAAATCACCTTTCAAAATTCTATCAAATCTGTAAAATAGGCAATGAATTTGAGTCATAATTCCACATAGACTCAAATATCTCCAAGATCTGATTAAATATGGAATATTATATCACTAAAATCTAACAATCTCCACCTTGATATAATATTTCATAAATGACATACAAACTCCTCCTCGAACCTTAACTCCAAACAATATATCCAAGGAAACATACGTCTTCACCAAAAGCTAAACCTCCCTCCAAACTATGCATGCCCGCCAATAGAACATGCACATCATCAACAGATTAGAATTGCTTGTAATACCACAAAGACCTCCAAGTAGGCTTTATGTTTTTCCGTTGTTGGCTCCACCTTGATTTTGATAGATTTGTCTCTCCAACTTCACTTGTATAAAAATTTGCAATCTTTAAGGTTTTCCCAAGCAATGAATAAATATTATTGTTTTTTCTCTTTGCGCGCGGCACCTCCCTATTACCCTTCCAAACCATAGTTGCTCCACCTCGGATCGAGAAGTTACATCCTTTCCCTTCCAACTGTCCAACAGAAATAAGATTTCTTTTAATTTCTAGGATATGCATAACCCCTGTAAGCGCCACCAACCTTCCAGTATCCATCTTCAACGTAACAGAACTTGTGCCTTGAACTTGTAGATCTCCACCATTAGCGGACTCCACTTGCATGCTTCCTCCTTATAATCAGTGAATGCTTTCCTTTGATTGCAAATGTGAAAACATGCACCAGAATCTAGCACCCATTCTCCTTTCATACTCATATCAACACAAAGAACATCATTGCTAATGCTAAAGTTTACATCCTCATCACCATCTACCTCCAGCTTATTTTTGCTTACTTCTTGAGTTTTCATCCTCTCTTTATCCTTTCTTAATTTATTGCAAAATTTCAGCTGATGGCCTGGTTTTTCACAGTAATAGCAAATGAAATCTCGATCCGTATTTGGCTTGAATGAGCATCTTTCTCTCTTTGCAAAGTGAACCTCTGCCAATGGATTTGTAGTTTCCTTTTCTTCAGTGGTCTTTCTTTCTGATGAATTTATCCTCCGCATCTCCTCATTAAGAAGGCTGCTAACCACAGTCTCCATGGAAATGACACCACTAGAATTTGAATTGTTCAATGCGACTACAAGAGTTTCCCAACTTTCAGGCAATGAGCTCATTAATATTAAAGCTTGAGTTTCGTCATCAACTTTGAAGCTTATCTCCGCCAATTGGTTCACAATTGCTTGAAAGCTGTTGAGATGTTCGCTAATCGATTCGCCTTCCTTTAGTTTTAGATTGACCAACTTTCTCATCAGGAATGCCTTATTCGTCGCACAATTTTTTGCATAAATTCCTTCCAATTTCTTCCATATGCCAAAAGCAGAAATTTCACAAGCGATAATATGAAACACAGAATTCTCCATAAAATATCGAATTGCTGCAGCTGCCTTCCTATCCAAAATTTCTCACTTTGCCTCAGTTATTCCATTTGGCTTTTCCCCTTTGTTTTCCAAAGGCTGGTGAAAATCATTAAGATAGATATAATCTTCCATCTTTGCCTTCCACAACCCCCAGTTCCTTCCATTAAGTTTTTCAACAGATCTTCTCCATAGCCAAAGACTCTTCCAAAAATTTGCGTAGTGGGCTCTGATACCAAATGTTAAGAATTTTCCGGGATCACTACACAATTAGATTTAGAAGAGAAAGTAGTGAAGAAAACAAACAAAAATAATTCTCCAAAAACAAAAACTTTTATTGATTCAACCAAGAAAATACAAAAGAGACTTAAAATTGAGAAGAAATCTCAATCACGAACACCCAACAACATACATTTTCCCCCACTTTTTATGAATACTAGACATGTCTATTCATAATAGACTTTATAAAATATCTTATTTAAGAAGCTATTGAATACCTTCATAAATCTTTCTCAGGTAGATAATTTGTTGCCTTCTTTAATGCAATAAAAGAGGCAACTAATCTCTCTATCAAATACGCAAAATCTCTAAAAGATGCAATAAATCACCTTCCAAAATTCTATCAAATCTGTAAAATAGGCAATGAATTTGAGTCATAATTCTACATAGACTCAAATATCTCCAAGATCTAATTAAATATGAAATATTATATCACTAAAATCTAACAAAAAGTATAACACCAAAGGTATTACAACTATTATTAAATATATATTGGAACTAATGCTTAAGATGATGATATTTGTGTATAATTTCTCTTAAAATGGGTAGTTTGTTAAATAAGTGAATCTTAACTTCAAGTGAATAAATTTGCTTGATTTTGCACCGAATGCCAAATCTACGTTGCAACGAATACAAGCTCTTGTGTAAACTTAGTTGAGATGATGAGATCTCGCTATTATTATTTTTTATCAAAATTTTAAGACAATGGATAATTAAGGTTGTCAATGGATATATGCAAAATCAGAAATCATTCCGCATCCGTATTCGAAAAGCGGATAAATATTCGATATTCGGAAAAAAAAAATGATATGGGTGCGGATACGAAGGCATCCACCTTCGAAAATTATCTTTTAGATTTTTGTCAAGATTATAATTTATTTTATATGTATTTTAGTACAATAAAAATGGATATTTTTTTATTAAGTTAATATTTTATATAATACCCATTTAATGCATGTAAACCGCTCAAACCTATTTATTATCATCGTATTTATTGAGTTTGCATACTTTTATAAATAGTGGGACTAAAAAAAAATATTAAACCAAAATTTTCTATTTATGTTTCTTGGTTTATCGATAATTGGCGAATAAGATAATTATTTGATAGAGGCATTTTACTATAAGGACAAAATTTACGATCCAATTAGTTTCTAGGACACATCCACAAAAATTAATTTCAAGGCCAAAATTGGAAGAATAATTAATTTTAAGGACAAAGTCAGTTGTCCAATTACTTTTAAGGACATAATTTCAAAGTTTTTTGGCCTTAGAAACTAATTATTTTACATTTTGTCCTTAAAAGTAATTATTTCAGTTGTGTGTCCTAGAAACTAATTTCACTTGCTAAAAAGGCCATTGTACCTAATTTCCACTATTTGATATCCGTCTGTAGGATGCGGTTATCCGAAATCCGAAAATGATTTCAGATGTGGATGCAGATATGGTATTATCCACATCTGAAAGTATTCGTTGACATGCCTAAATGGATTGCTAAGGAACTATTAAACTACATAATAATTAATTTATTTGTTTCAATTCTTTATTAGATCCTTACCCAATTTCAGAAAGGAACTATAAAACCCCTTTAAAAAATGATATTTTCGATCAAATAAATTCATTAATATGAGCACGATGTTGCTACTTGTATATTAAAACTAAAAACCAGTATTTAAATTGTTCGTGAGTTCTTACAAAAATTAATGTAGAGGGTCAACTTAAATAGCGTTTGACAAAGCCAATATTGGACAAATTAGCTTCACAGCAAGCTTCCTCACATCAATGTGTTGACAAAATAAATACAAGAACCTATAAAATTAAATATAAATCACAATAATATAATTCATAATAAAAGAAATATAAATTCTCTTTTCAAGTATAATCATAATTACAAATCATACATATGATATTGTTCAAAATATAAATTTTGCATGTTATAACCATTCATATATATGTAACAGTTGTTTCAGCAGATTGGAAACCAAATCAAACTTTAGCAAACAAGATATATTACTTGTTCTAATTAGTACGTTTTTTTATTCTTTTTTAACCTATTTTCCTTTTACAATTTGTATATTATATGATTAAGCCATTTCATATCAATCTTTAGTACCAGTAAAGAAATAGACTAATTTACTTTTAGTCGTGCTTTTTACCTATATCAATGTATGGGTAGAAAAGTAATGCCTTGCATATTGCATGAAGTTAAGGTTGATAATTTCACTGAACAAAGGAGGAAATTGTCAGTTCCTTCTATGATTAGATAATGTGTCCAGGAGTTTGTACCAAGGCTCGAGATCTTGGTTTCGGTCTCGGTCATCTAAAATTTTATTGGTTTCGGACAATTTCAAAAGTTCCAGTTTTTGCTTCGATTTCGGTGCAGATATCAGACTTTTATATTTTTAACATAAAAGTACATATGTTACTAACAAGGTAGGGTTTAATATTTTTAATATAAGGTTATATTACTAATTTAAATCTATACATTATCTCAGCCCATATGTTTAAATCACAGCCAATATGTTTAAATATTATTTCAGCCCAGATAAAATCTCAGCCCAACACATTAGTTCCATACATTATCCAAGCCCCACCCTTTTTCTTTTTTTTTACTTTTTATCATTCCTAACCCTGATCTAATCGCCACGTTCCAGAACAAATGAAAAAAAAAACTCACCTCTACTATGCTCGAAATCAACATCCCACTCAAACTGCTTCCATCGAAGATCGAATTGCACCTCTGGCAGCTCGAATTGCTCCTCCTCCTCAATCTCGATGCTCGAGATGGGTGAATTTCTTATGCTCGACTTCGGTAGTGAGTTATGCTTTCGAATTCATGAATCTATAAACGATTTTGATTCGTTTTTTTACCGTATACTCAATTTGATTTGGTTTTATCCGTCTTTTACCTTTCTTTCTCAGTCAATTCGATATTTTTCTAATTTCTTTTGTTGTAAGTTGACAAGACGGGATTTTAACCTAATCCCGTCTCGGCTCCGGCAGGAACCGAACCGAGATGGTCGGAATCTCGAAGTTCCGGTCGGAACCTTACACCATGGTTTGTGTCATGGTGTGAGGTTTTAGCTAGAACATCAGGATTTCAGCTGTCCCGGTTCGGTTCGTTTCGGCCTGAACCAAAATGGAATATGGCTAAAATCCCGTTTTCGACCAAAAATCTCTATTTTTTTCTAAAATTGTACAACGAATGGAAGAGAAGAACAGAATAGAAAAAAGCAAAAATCACAAAAACCGACAAATTCGGCAAAATAAAAAGCTCAATCGTCTGCAACCTTACTCTCCAACTGATCGTTGTCCTACCAATGGTGAACACATATCCGAAGGTTAACTTTCTTCGATCTCTATCATCGGCATAGTCGGAATCACAAAATCCAACCAAGCTGAAATCTATTTCTCTGCCGCCAAAGACAAGTCCATGGTTTGAAGTTCCTCTAAGGTATCTGAAGATACACTTCACTGCTTCTCAATGCGTCTTTCTTGAATTTGTCATGAATCTATTCACCAATCCAACAGCCTGTGCAATGTCAGGCCTAAAACAGACCATGACATACGTCAAGCTGTCAACTGCACTTGCATATGGGACCTTCATCAGATAAGCCTTGTCCTTTTTCGAGATTGAAGAGCCTTTACTAAAAAGCTGTATGTGCAAAGACGTGGATGTACTGATTACCTTTGCCCCTTCCATGCTGAACCGAGCAAGCACCTTTCGAATGTACTCCTTTTGAGTGACTCAAAAATCCTACCATTCTATCCCTTTGGATTTCCATACCCAAAATTTTCTTTGTTTCTCCAAGGTCTTTCATTTCGAATTCCACTTTTAGCTTTCGCTTTAAACTATCGATTTCAGCCCTATCCTTAAAAGCAATCAGCATATCATCCACGTACAAGAGTAGGTACATCCATCTACCATTCTTTAAATGCTTGAAGTATACACAAGCGTCTTTGATGCTACGATCAAAACCAAATGAAAGTATAAAAAAGTCAAACCTCTTGTACCATTGTTTAGACAACTGCTTAAGTCCATACAATGACTTCTTCGATTTGCAAACCCAATTTTCTTTCTCATCTACAAGAAACTCTTCTAACTGATTCATGTAGATGGTCTCATCCAAGTCTTCGTGCAAGAAAAGGGTTCTCATGTCTGGTTGCTTCAGCTCCAAATCATGAACTACAACGATAGCGAACAAAATAAGGATGGATGTATGCCTCACTACTGGAAATAATATCTCATTATAATCCAATCCCTTTCTTTGTGAAAATCCTTTAGCAACTAGTCTAGCCTTGTATCTCTCATCATCCTTCACCTTGAATACTCATTTGCAACCTACGGCTCAGCTTCCTTGAGGAGGTGGTACCAAATCTCAAGTCTTGTTCTTCTTCAACGACTTTAACTGCTCTTCCACAGCGCACATCCACTTCGAACTGTCGCATGACTTCAAAACTTCATCAAGGTCAAACGGCTCCTCAAGAACCACATGTAGAGCATAGTCAAATTGATCACTAAGGTTCACAAACTGTCAATCACGGTACCTTTCGGACGGCCTAATAGTCCTACGACTAACCCGGGTAGGTACTGCTTTGTCTAAATTTCTTTCAGCTCCACCTTGAACTGAACTTCCTCTAGATTCATGCATACCACAAGCACTATTAGAAGGTACTTGTGGATTATCGTGTGATGTTTCAACAACTGTGTTTTCCTCGACAGCATCAACAACTCTACTATTTGGCTGGAACATAGAAACTTCATCTACCTCCTTAGGCCTATCAGAATCTTCTGATGTGGTAGATAACTTCTCCTTCCGATTGAACATAGCAGACTCATCAAAGGTAACATGTCTGGAATAAACAATCTTCTGATCAATATAGTTTCAAATTTGATACCTTTGATACCATCGGTGCATCCCATTAGTATGCAATTGTATGCTCTAGTCGTCAACTTGTCATCACATGTATGATGAATGTATACCGGACAACCAAAAATTCGGAAGTAACCAAAATACACTGCTTTACCTCTTCACTTCTCCTCTGGAATCTTCCCATCTATGGCTGTGCACGGAATTTGACTTACGATATGTGCTGCTGTTGATAATGTCTCAGCCCAAAAGCCTCTAGACAAGCCCGCCGTCAATCTCAAGCAACGAGCCTTCTCCATTAGTCATGTTCATCCTTTCTGCAACCCCATTGGATTGCGGATCGTCGGGTGTAGTGAAATGTCACCGAATGTCATGTTGTCTACAAAAATCGAGGAACTCCCTGGAAATTTACCGCCATTATCAGATTTTAACATCTTCAACCTAAAACCAGATTGATTCTCAACAAGCGCTTTCTAGTCTTTGAACTTTTCAAACCTCTCTGATTTGGCCATCACATACACACATACTTTCCGAGAAAAGTCATCAACGAAAGAGATAAAATACTTTGCTCCTCCAAGAGGTGTAGCAACCGATCCCCAAACATTTGTATGCACATACACAAGTATTTGCCTCGATCTATGGAGTCCAAATTCAAAAGATACTTTAGTTTGCTTCCCTAACACACTTCTGGCAAAAGTCCATCTTGTCGAAGCTTTCTCCTTTGAACATCTTCCGTCTTCGAAGCAACTCTAAGCTCTTCTCTGAAATATGACCCAACCTGAGATGTCAAAGCTTTGTGGCATCCAAAGCACAAGAACCGTCTACTCCAACAGACTACTCTCCAAGAATTGTAGTTCCTTCCAGCAAATACAGATTTCGAAACACGTCTCCTTTCATAAGAACCAATGCACCTCTCGAAACCTTTAGACTATCCTTCTCGATAGTTACCTTGCATCCCAAAGATGCCAAATGTCCTAAAGAAATTAAGGACTTCCAAAGACCTAAAATATATCATACACTTGTCAAAGTGTGTATCACTGTCAAACATCATGATCCTCACTGTACTTTCACTCATTGCTCTACAGCTAGCATAATTACCGATAAAAATAGAGTTTCCCTCTCGTCCAACGAAAGAACTGAAGTAATCTTTATTAGGCGTCATTTGGAAAATGCCCCGAGTCCAGCACCCAATGGTCCGAGACATCCGACATTGCTTCAGGCAACGCATCGTTAGATACAGACTTCTCCACCGCAAATGATGAAGATCCGTATTCTTCTTCAAATCTAGACAATCCTTTTTCCAATGATCAGATTTCCTGTAGATAAAGCACTTTCTGTCCTTAGACTTTTCTCTCCTGCCATTACCGGGCTTCCTGAACTTGGAACGCCCTCTAGAGTGCCAATTCTTTTTATCTTCTCTACATCTTTCAACAAACAGGTCGCGACTACTACTTCCACCCCTACTTTCTTCACTTATCTCCTTAATCTGATCTCCCAAGCCCTCGGAAGAAGGCCTGACTTTACATCTTCCACTGTCAATGTGTCTCTAGCGAAGATAAGACTGCTGGCGAAACATGTGTAACGCTCCGAAAGAAAATACAAAAGAATCATTGTCATTTGCTCCTCATCCATCTTCAAGTCAACAGTCTTCATCTTCATCACGAGATTATTAAAGAAATTAAGATGTTCATTCGCTGAAGTACTCTCTCATCCGCATGGTGAAAAATATCTCCATTAACATCATACGGTTAGTTAAAGATTTCTTCAAATAGAGATTTTTAGCTTGGTCCAAATGCCCCTACCAATGGCCTCACTGCTAATCTCTGAGATAACATTCTCTCCCGTAGCTAGCTGTAAAGTGCTAAACACTCATTTATCCATTTCCTTCCTTTCAGCGACTGAGATGTCAGCCTTCAACTCCTCAAGGGCAAACACTACTGGATGGACTTCATTCCTCATTAGAACAGTCTTCATCTTCCATTGCCACTTCTCGAAGTCTTTATCCTCATTTCATTTCTCAATTGTCAACTGTAATTCTGACGAGATATACATCCCTTTAGTATAGGGTCTTGTAACAACTGGAGTCGCTTCATCTCCTACCACAGCGTCTTAACACTACTCAATCAACCTTGCAGCTCCGATACCAGACTGTTGGAGAAAATTCCTTCAGATGATCAATCTAAGCAAATAAAAAACTCAACGCAGCGGAAAACAACTGAATCGCGATTCTTATGAGAAGAAACATACAGAGATAAACACCAGAACAGACAGTCACAGATCAATGCAATGCAGATAAATAAATAACACCAATATTTATAGTGGTTTCACTACCACGAGGCAGTGTACATCCACTTGGAGAGAGGAGATTTTATTAATTACTGAAAGATTAGAGTTAAAAAATTGATTCACTTTTGAAGGTTATAGGCAAGAAGAATTTACAATACAGACAAAATTCTGCAAAGTTTCAGCTCTCTAGGATGGCTCTGAAATTGGCTGAAATTGGCTCTCAATTTCGGTTGTCATTATTGTACAGAAGCTCCTCTATTTATAGAGAGAAGAAATAAGGAGGGGTAGCTGTTATATAGCAGCCCTGGGGTTTGTTTCGACGTGCATCTGGTTTGGTTTGGCAAAACGCCGAGCGAAAAACTTGGACCGGCTGGCAAATCACAATTTTGAACCATGCTCCAAATTGCCGAACGAAAAGCTTTGTTCGGCAAATTACCAAGCGAAATATTTCGTTCGGCGATTTTTCTTTACCACTCAAAGCTTCCTAGCTGAACGAAATCATCTCTACTCCAGATTTTACCGTTCCAAAATCCTCATTCCTCTTTGCCGAACAAGCTTCAACCACCGCTCCAGATCTAGACGTACATCTGCTCCTCCACCGAAACAAAATCCCCCATTGCCAATTCCTTTTCCGCGACTCTCTCTTCTTCTTCATGTTTTGATTTTTAATGCTTCTTCCTCCCCCATGGAATTAGGTAACATATCTAACAATTTAAATATTTACATTTTTACAATATTTATCTCAAATGTTATCTAGGTTGTAATCAACATGGAAACTTGTCTTTGAATATTTGCTTGCATGAGGTAATCATAATGATGTTTTTTCTTTTACCGCAATATTTCTAACTATACTATGCCAATGTCGTCTCAATATTGGTTACTTTACAAATATGCTCAAAGAAAAAAATACACTTGCATCAACTATATACCTTAAACATATATGATAAAATCGTTCAACCTTATAGTTGATGTGAGCAATGTACTTATCTATGTCACATTAGTACTCATCTTTTGTAGGCACGAAGAGAGTAATGGTAGTTTATTTCAATGTTGCATTGACTTTAGTTATGTTCAGATATTCTCATGATATCCACATTTTTTTCATGATATTCACATCTTTTCTCTCTATGGCTCTTTGTTTTTACAATTCATGATATTCAAAGTTTTGATATTATCACCGTTCTTTTTTTAGATCCTGCGAAAAAAAAGTCACTTTGATGTTTTATGTATGTGAACCGCAAAATTTGTGATATATTGATTTCGGTAGATGGTATGTTTTATTTTTGCGCTTTTTTTGTATTAGCATACAATCTTGTGTTCCTTCGAACTTTTGTATTGATGAATAGCTCGTGTTTCTTAAAACATTGTAATTTACTGATAACTACGTTCATTCGATTATTTTGTTAACTGTAACATTGTGTTGAACCTATCGAAGTCAACATTTAGTAATAGAAAATAACAACGGTTCACATGTAGACCACACATAGGGCCCATTAAATTATATTTACTATTGCATCCCTAATAATGTAGATTTAAAATCATCATACATGAACCAAATATGTTTATCCCTCATTGTACGTATATTTGCATGGACTGTTAGTTTACGATATCTACCTTTGCCTATGTAATGCTCATTTAGTCACACGGTATTTGTTTTAAGGATTATAAGTAAATGACATATTTATTTTAATGAACGCATACAAGAGTAGCAAATTTTTAACAGTTCCGCCAACCAAATTCAGATTGAATCCATCTAGAAAATAAGTTGGTTGTCATTTCTATTTTCCATTGTCAAATCACATCTAACATTATACTTAATATCCTTAACTTTCATAACCGAATTCATAATGCGTTGAAAACTCTCACACACACACATCTTAGTGTCATAACATGAATTCATGTTACTAATCCATCATCAGTTTATGTTTTTTTTTCCAAGGTTCTGGTTGACCATCTTCATTCGGTTTCAGCCAAAGCCGAGATGGAATTGGGCTCAAAATCGGATTTGACGAGGAAGTACATGAAAAATGATAGACTTAGAAATTTGATCAAAGAAATCCAATAGAAGACAGGTAGAATTTAATTATAAATGAAGATGAAACTAACAAAAAAAAGTAAAACTTATCTGAGTTTGTGATCGTTGCTTAAAGTTCCATTTACATCCATGTCAGCAACCCTAAATTGTGTCATTGCAATCGCTAATTGACGGAGAAAGAAAAACAAAACTAATCGTTTGGCTGCATGGTAGAAGCTTCAATTTTTATTTCATTAAACTATTTTTCTTGGTTAACGGATGAGCAGAAGTTACAAGGGAAGCTTGAACGATACCTTGAGGTTAGTGACTTATTGAGCCGGGTTACTTATTTGGGTCTAGAAGTTAGGGTTAAAAGCAAAGTTCAAGATTTTGGTTCCAATCTTTTGTAATTTCAGATTTTTCGGATTTCATTATTTATTTTTATATATAATTACAAACAAGATGAGTAATTTATCTTTAATTAAAAAATAAAATATAACTGAACAATATTGATTAACTATACATATTTGTAACGCTAACAAATTTTTAGTTATTGCTTCTTATTTAACTTTTTAAGGCAAGTTATTCCTATATTTTGTACTTTAAAATGTTTCCGAAGTTAAAATTTCAAATTTTGAATATTTATGTAATTGAAACTCAAATTAATTCTTTTTTTTATTTTTTTCTATAAAATTTGAATTTCAATAAAAAAAAAATATTGAATTGAAGTTTTGATTTGGTTTTGTTTTGGTTCCTATTGAAACCAGAACGGGACGACCGAAATCTCGGTGTTTCGGTCGAAACCTCAAACCTTGGTTAAAAGCCTCAAGTTTTGTATATTTAAGTTATTAATTACTCTTATACCAAGCTTTGGATTAAGTTATGCATCCATTGATTGGACCATGTCAAAATATAGGATAACATGTAATTTATCCTATTGTCTACGGTTCATTATACATTTCACATGTATCTTTAGAAATTAGTTATCAAAATCTAAAATTGAAAATTCTACCAAACTTCTAAAATTAAAAAACTAAAACCGAATTCTCAGACCTTAGTATTTTCTATTATTTTTGAATATCAAATACTAAAATAATTTTTTTTTTAAACATAGATTACATTACTAAGGGTGCATTCTCGACGAACGGTAACAGAACATTTGAACGGAAAATCTGAGCGGGAAATCGGTTGAATGGGGAATGTATTTGGCGATGCGAACAGAGTATTTGAACGGAGTATTTAAAATATGATTTTTAATTTATTTGATCTATAGTTAACTAATTATTTGTTTTGCTGTGTAATATGCGTTTAATTAAAATGAAAGAACGGTACATAAATCGAAATAAACGCAAATTAATTATATAGTACTAATAAGTACGGATAAATGATACAATATTTCAATGCAGCCCTACTGCAACAATTTCATCTTTTATGGTATTTCGAATTGTTAATATTTCATGGCATACATTTCGTACATGTTCGATTGCTCTATTTGGAGCAGTTCTCATACTATAATATTCCTTTTGGTATTCATCTGAAATAAGATCGAGATCATCATCATAAACCATAAAATCTTAATCACCATTATTGTATTTTCCCATAAAATTGTGTATAGCCATTGAGATACAACTTTTACTTGAGTTTCAAAAGAATATATTAGCATATTATTCAAAATGATAAACTTTTTCTTCCATATTCTAAAGGTTCTCTCAATTGTCATACGTAAACTCGAATGATAGAAATTGAAATTTTTATTGGCCGATTTTGGTTGATTTGCAGTTTTACAATGACAACGAATATGATATCTAATATTATAATAAGATGGTAAATAACCAATTTGAAGTGGATATCCTGAATCAGCTACATGATTCTATCCCGATGGAGGATGGAGAGAGTTAAATTTTCTATCATTTATAGCTGCATTAGAAATTCTACTATCATGCGCAATACCTTCTCAACCAGCCATAACACAAGTAAATTATAAATCGAATGAGCATGCTGCTATGATATTCTGTGTAACAAAACATTTTCGTCTAATATATAGAATAACTCGATCTACAGGTAAGTGTGTTACGTGTACCATCTATAGCACCAACATAGTTTCTAAATTACGAATGGTACCGGTTTGAGGTTCTAATATGATATGGAACAGTATTAAATTAAGGATCATTTGGCTTGATAATATCTTTAGCAAGTAATTGTACAGCTTCTAAAACAACATGAAAACAAACTGAAATTGTGCTACCTGACCTTTAAAAACTTTCGCTCATTTGTCGATTTGAGAGCGCTGCAGTTATGACGTATGCGTATATGGCATCCTCCTCTGATACTAATATCTTATGTTGAAGCTATACCATAATTTCTCAGCCTATAGCGCAATAAGAGAAAACAGTCTTTTCAGTCGAAAAATTTGTTGACAACGTTCTTGATGTCCATTTAAAATGTCATTCATCCACATTAAACCGGTATAGCTTGATGTATGAATGCGACTGATATCATTCTTTCTTCTACGTAGATACGCTGATATAATGACTAAATCATGCACATCTTCGTAGTTGGAATATGTTTCTAAATTAGTCATTATTGGTATAGGAGAAGATATGGAAGTAGAGAGAAGAGAGGAGAAGAATGAAGTGAAGGAGAAGGAGGAGATTGTTTTAAGGCGTTGGGGCGATTAATACACGCCAACGTATCTCCCCCCAAATTCCCCAATAGAGCTGGGAAAGGGGGTAAGACCGTTGGGGCTTCTAATGCGTTGGATGCGTCCTCAACGGTAAAATGCCAAAAATTGGCTATGTACGGCCCTTAAATATATAGCTTAAATCGGGTGAAACACGGACGCACTATCTTAGGATATTCAAGATTTTAGATAGATGGTAAAACAACATAAATACGGATTAAAGTCTTAACAATTAAGGCTTTGTTTGACTTGAGTTTTATGTTTTTAATATGTAAGTCAAAAGAGATGTAAGAGAAGGAATGTAAAATGGTCAATTTGGAAAATGGTTTTAACATAGATAATTGGAAATGACTTTTTCTTATTCTCCGCCATTTTGGGAAATATTGAAAGGACGACAAACCATCTTCTTCATTCTTCTCCCTTGTATTGCAATGATTGGAATCTTTTGTCCCCCTTCTCCACTCCCACGTATTATGATATACATATGAAAAACGCAAAACAAAAAACTCAAATTTCTAGCCAAACGGACCTTAAGCTTTTAAATCTCAAATCTCGTCTTAGATGAGCATATTTATGTATGACATCTTGCATTCAACCAAAACTCACATGAAATTGGTATAACTAGGATGAAAATTTCAATTTTCAAATTCATTTGGAAAAAATCTTAAGATGTTGTACAACGGTAGAGTGATCAAAAATATTACACAAAAGCACTAATAAATTAACTTTGCAAATGTTAATCAGGTTAAAAACATAAATAGTGGACCTGAATATATACTTAAAAACACACTTGCCTACCAAGACCAATATTTCAACTCTCATTTTTTGTTGAAATATGATTTAAAGTCACCATTAATCCTGGAATGATATTCAAATGAGATTATATGTTAGGACAATTTACCAATCACCATTGGATAGAATTAGAATTCAAGTTTTAGTCCTCTTTTACTTTCTATGACAATGCAAAGTGCAAACACATGTGCGATATACAAGATCATGGTTTACATTTTGAATAGACAACATCATAATAATTGGTGATAATAAGGGACGCCATGCACAAGAAAAGGAAAATTGTGGGAGAAGGATGTTGAAGACTAAAGATTTTTAAAGAGTATCAGTATCCATTATGCAAGAAAATGTGGAGATCAGAAGAAACTTTAGAACACGAAATAATTATAAGGTGGTTAAAATAGAGTAAGTAAGAACAGTGTTGATGGAGCGTATATTTATAATTAAATTATTAATTCATAGGATAAGGTGAGAAAAGAAGTTACTAGAGCAAAAGATATGTGCGATCTCTAAAGGCGAAAACGATGAAAGGAAAAATATATGATGATTCTATCTTGTTCCTAGAAGACCGGTGATAAACTTTGTTAGAAATGGTAAATGTAAATGTCGATATCAATAGAAAGCTAGGAGTGCTATACAAGACAACTTCTGGGAACAAAACATTTCACTCTTGAATGTAATATACCGTAGTAGGAGATGGTCTGACAGGAGAATTTCTCTCTATAAGCTCTCCTTTACTAATATTTGGTGAAATGCTTGAAATAACAGGTCCTGCAGAACCAACAGCCTGATGATGGTGTAAAAAGCATACGGTTAAATCAGTAAATAAAATTACAATATTTGTACCAAAATGAAAATAAAGGTCATCACCTTGACTGAAGAAGCTTCGTACTGAGCTCTAAATGCCTCAAAAGATCGAGTTCCAAAAGCTCGTAAAGCTCTAAGACCATCAGAATTTGCAAGTATCTTAAAACCATTATCTGCTGTGGTAGCAGCAAGAAGGTTTCCAACCTTGTTAAATTTCAACTGAGGGATACTCTACATTATATAACAATAAAGTTAGCGTAACAAAAAGAATATATATGTACATAAATATTTATGCACCCACACACACACATATCCATCACGTCTTCCTTAATGGATATAAATTTTTTAATTTTCGTATATGCGTGTGTGTGTGTCCGATAGACTTGATAATAAATTGTGCTTATTTGTTTTTTCATGACACACTTGGGTGCAGAGCCTATAGATTTGCTATTCTGAAAAACTTCAAGATAGAATAGTCAAAATGGTCAACGTATAATGAAAACAAGAGTGGTAGTTTAGCTAAGAGCATCATAACATCATACGCATGTTCCAAGACTGTAAAAGTATGCATAAAGATGTGGGTCAATGAAATTAAAAAATACACAAGTATATGGATTAGAAACTGACCAGTAGGCCACCATCTGCATCTGTACTTGCAATCATATTCAAATTATCTACATCCCAAAATTTAATTTGACTATCCTCCCCAGCAGCTAATATGTGATTTTGAGCGGTATCAAACTGTACAACACCTGTTGACTTTTTACGAAATCCCAAATATGTCCTCCTTATTGCCCCTTCACTTTCATTCCACTCAACTAGGTATGATTCTCCATCTTTACTAGTTCCACATGAGAACAATCTATAGAATATGTGATAAATTTGGCTCACTGAGCAATATTCAAATGCAAGCATGAGGTAGTTAATGGATTATAATTTTACTTCTTACCTGCTTCCATCAGCGCTATATAGCATTCGGGTACACCATCTCCCAGGGGAATCATAATCAACTCGAGATCCTACAGCATCGTATAGCCATGCCTTTATTTTTCCATCGACAGAAGTAGAAAATATGAACTGCAAAAAAATTAATACCCTTAGAGTGGTGTATGATCGACATTTGAATAAACATTAAGATGAATGAAGAAAACGGCTATTTTGGATAGGCAAGAATGAAACATATAAAGAAAAGGCTGTACTCTTTCGGTACAAAAATGACAGATCAACAAGAAGAAATGTTCCCAGAAATTGAAATTATGATCAGTCATTAAGTAAAATATACGGCTAAAGTGATTTATCATCAAGATTACATATTCATGTGTAATTTGTTAAAGAGAAGGTACAAAGAATTCGATCTCAGTGATTATTTAATAGTTGTTTTACAACCTTTAAAAAAAACCAACGTGCCTTAATCAATAAACTTTCATTCAGGTCAGTTGGTTCAAAAGATTATAGTCCAAGTATGTGTGTATGATTACTGAAACACGTTGTCAATTTAGGTGTGTTCATTTATTACCAAATATGTACACCTAACTATTCATGGAAACAGGAAGAGATTATGTGCATTTATAACGACTAATAGATTGGACTCGTTACATACGATTGAATTCACATTTCTGGAAAATTAGTAGCTCAACAAATTGAAAACTCATAGTCTTTACAAAATGAAATGAATTTATGTTTTCAAAATAAAATAGTATAAAGAATATGGAAATATAAAGCATACATGAATATTCTCCTTGTGGTGAGGGCATATGGAATGAACTGGTGCCTCATGACCTTCAAACTGATACAACCTTTGACCATTTAGATCCCAAACCTATAATACATATTCAAGTTAGGGCATATTGATTTATGATCACATGATGCTCTATTATTCTTATAATATCTGGAAGTAGAAAATAAAGAAAACTATGGGTTGGTGGATGTGTGTGGTGGTGGGATGGGTGCGTGAGTGGGTTGTTGGTGTGTGTGTGTGGGGGGGGGGGGGGGGGGGTTCCAGAAAACAATTTCCTCATTCGTATAACCAGAGTTTTAAATCTTCATCTCCCCCGAGCAGCTGGGCGAGACAAGAATTCAAACGTAACTTTTTACTTTTTGTCATTCATCTCATCGAAATGTTAAGATTTCAACCTGAGATATGGAGCAAGATGTGAACCCGAGCTTTCGTTTGAAATCCGAGATTTTAAAAATTGAATATAACAGCTCACATCAATTCCAAAGTATGTCATAAATATTTTATTATCTCGCTAACTCCTGTTTATTGCAAGTATTTTGATCTTACCTTTATCAACTTGTCTTCTCCGCAAGTTACAACACACGGTTGCTTGTTTGGATGAGCAAATGCTATATCATTAACTCCTCCAACATGAGCATCAACCTGAATGTAATAATAAGAAGGAAAATTGTCATCGCATATTTATATTGATAAATATTGCACCAAAAAAAGAAAAAGAAAAAATCAATAACCTCTATAAGGTGGCGTAAATCATTTGGGGGTTGATAAGCATGCAGGTGGATCAAGTGTTTAGAAAATGCAACTCCTGCAACCACACTATACTTGTCAAACAAACAATAATAATGATTCAGTTAAACTTGTCATGAAAAAGGAACTTGCCAATTAAATTTCCATCTGGACTCCACGTCACTCGATTAATTGATACTGAAGAATCTTTTAAGATAGTAGCCTGACAAATGCAGAAGTCGTTTAGATAATAGATTTCAACAGATCTCTAGAGCATTTCGTAGATGATTAAGACTATCGGCTTATAGTGAATCACAAGTGAAATGGATAATTACATTTTTTGTTAAGTAAAAAATAACAATATAACTGATCATGAGCCAAAAAGCACTCTAGAGGCAAAATACAAACTTGTTGCTGGAACTGTATGAAGCCGCAGTCATTATTTTCTTCTCTTTGCAATGGGAAAAAAAGATCTAGAAGTCTTGCAAACAGTAAAATATTTGGTTGTTTATAATTATGTCATGTTGAACACCAATTAAAAGTTCCACTTTCAATTTTCACTTTGTTTTCAAATTGATCCTGAAAGGGCTTGGTAAGCAATGATTATCAAAGAAGGAAAAATAAGAACTGAAAAACATAATATGAGTTCCATAAAGAATACTTTTAAGAGCATCACTATAATATTAACTTATGACAAGCTGCCAGAAATCTTCACAAATATAAATCTACACAAAAAGGAGATGGACAGTTTCGCATAAAAAATTACAGTTTCACTGCAATCAATTGATATGATAAAATACATTCAGTTATTATGATAGACAGATATTTAATAAAAGTTACATTCGAAAGAAAAAATACCTGTAATTGTGATGAGCAAGTATTTATATCGCGTATTTTAAACGGCTTTGAAACCAGCCTCTCTCGTAGCCCAACTTCCCAAAGAGTTATTTCACCATTACAAGACCCCGCTGCAAAAGTTATATTAATGTAAAAATAAAATCCTCAAATAACACCAACCAGTAATAAGATATTTTAGTGTCATTTTGATGAATTTATACCTATAAGGAGTGTATGATGAGAAGGGTGAAAGTCCATGCTAGTCACCTTTGATCCTTGATGCAGTGTACAAGCAACAGTCCTTGGAAGGTCTTCTAATGATCTTCCAACCTGAGAACGTAGAGAGCACATATTTCCTGATTTACACTAAGTAAGAAAATACAATGCAACAAATGAATCAATTTAGTAGTCTGAACTAATAACTATTTTTTAGGGTGTCACCTCATCTACATGAGCAGCAGGTCTTAATCGCTTCATTAGCTGCTCAGAATCAGCATTTTGATAGTCGGACATGCTGAGAACATTTGGAGTTCTTGGACGCTTTAGCATAGATGCTAGTAACACAATAAATGTTTGATTCTTGAGTAATAGAGGCAAACAAACAAGCAAAATGACACGAAACGTCTGATTATACAAATTCCAAATTATATATAGTCTAATGCACCATTCAAAAATTGAATATTAAGCCAATCAGAAAAATGAGTTATTCAAAAAAAAATTGAAATGTATGATCTAAGAATTCAGATTAGAAAATTTAAAAATATAATGGAACATAAACATCAAGCTACCAAAAGGATAGTATACTGTTGTGTACATTATTGTTTATCCTGTGCATTAAAGTCTAATATGTTAATGTTCATTGAGTTTGAGTTTCTTTGGACATATTTGGCTTTGCAAAGGATGTGACATCTATTCAAACATTAGAAATTTATAAATTCATAATGCCATTAAAACCAACATAATCTAGTTGTAAAGTGTATAGTTATCAAGAAAGGCAAGACTTGTCACATTTTTGATGTGTAACTTGTGTTTATGGTTAATTATATCGGGGTAATATTAGCATGTTTTTTACAAGTTGTACAAATTATGGTGGTGATAAAATATGTAAATATCCACATAATGTTGATTCATACTGTAATATCCATAAATTATCGGCATGTATTAGCAATGTTGATTTATACTGTAATATGAGATAATCATGCACTTTTTTATTTAATGGCGATGTTTGACTAATTACACCAATGTTTATGTCAAATATCAGTGTAACGTCACAGATATATTGGCAAATGTCAATGTTTTATCACTGCAATATCGCTAAATGGTACTTTAAGCGACATTTTACAAAAAAACATCGGTTGAAGTCTGATATTCGATATATATCGGTGATATATCAGCGATAGTATCTAATATTAACTACCTAGTGCACATTGTGTGTGTGATTTTAAACAAGCACAGACCTTGATTTTGTGCAACAGGAATTGGTGATGCAGAGACAACAGAAGGCTGAACAGATGAAGAAGCAGCTGCATTGACCATCCATCCAGCTAACGCATTGGGATTCGGTGCAGCTGGAGGAAATGCCTACATAATAAGAAAATTGAGAAACAACGATAAAGAATGAAATTTTGAAATATAAACAAAATAAATGTATCCAATACCCCATGAGGCCCAAGTTGTGTGTACATTGATGTTGCTTTAGGGACACCTCCCAGAGGGACTGGGACAGGAGATGCACGAGCTCCATTTGGAGGGGTGCATGTATGATCAACAAACAAAGTCTTGATGTCTGGATTTTGCCTTGGATTTTTACAAAGTTGATGTTGCCAATTTAAACTACAATGATATAAACCAGTATTAAAGCATAAGCACATATACGAAAACTTTGTTCATTTGAAAAGCAAACTTTGTTCATTTGAAAGGCATAAAAATTTATTAACAGTTTTGGCATGGGGGCATGCACATGATTTGTGAACATTATGGGAACGCGATGCTTATGATGTAATACTATTTTTCATGCTAACGATGACTCGATAGTAATGAATACGTAGCATTTATACATCCAAGGCACTACCTTTGATTGATAAGAGTTCGTAATCTGGATGCTTTCAGGATAGGAAAAGTCAACTTTTCCCTGAAGAGAGGGTTTGCTTCAATTAACTTTTTAAGCTCTACTAGCATGATAGTTCTGGCTGACCTAGTGTCCCCGTACTTTGATAGTTGTTCATTTTCTCTGCAAAATTTTCGATGAATTAAGAAGTAGACACAAAAATCAAGAGTACACATATTGAATCGCGAAATTACGGTATCAAGCCTTAAATCTTTACGTGACTCTTTCTTGCAAAACTACAGAATATTAATATCAACAAGATCTAAACCATGCTTCGTTGAACAACATGGAAAATAAATAGACTTGCAATTCGACATGTGACAGCTAAATCAGTATTTTAAAAATAATAATAATAATAATAATAATAATAATAATAATAAGCACATAGCTAACAGAGTGCAAATTACTAAATTAATCATATATCTTTCCTTAGACTGTACTGATGAAGCGATGCCCAAAATAATGTATGAGCGAATGTAATTAAAGGTCGACGATGAAGAATATATGTTTTGGATTGATGGGTTACAAGATTAAACCAAACATAAATTTCCATTAATCCTGTTTTTAAGTCATCAAAGCCCAATTTATAGAAAGGGGAAGAGACTATAAATTGAACATATATATGTCAACATTCATTATGCTATGCAAATTTGTACATATGAAGTTTGAAAAGGGTAAGTTGGCAATTAAAGCATGGATATATATGTATACTATGACAAGAAAGTATGAAGGAGCCAGCAAATTGAGAAACTCCTTGCGGCCAGAAAGCTAAGAGTGGAAAATATCAACATGCGAGAGGCAGCACCACTTATGCCTTAGGAAGTAAAATGAAGCTTTTGTAGACTGATTATAAAGAAAATGTTGTATAAAGTGGTATACACGTACATTATATGTATGGAGTCCCAATAAGCATATGTGTGTCTGTGATAATGGATGTGAGAATCATTTAATGAAAACTTTCATTTTCACTTCCATTCTTCTTGATTTCTTTATTCATAGTACCATGTTTTATTGAATATACATGGTATAAAATGAAAAGTGGATACACAATGAGAAGGAAAGATTTTCTAATACCACCCACTTTTTTTTTTGGGACTAGAGCTATGAAGATGTAAGTAATGAGACGCACAAATATTCAAATTTTAAATACACCATATTTATCTGGCATCCCCTTTTTTTATCAAATCAAAATAAACCAACTAAAAATTAAATAACAGATGACAGGTTACCGGAAATTTTCCAAGGTGAGAAGCTGTGTGATTTCCTTGTAAAGCTCTTCATTAAAAGTTGAAAAAACTTTGAGATCTTTCACCAATATCTCAACCGCCTTTGCTCTATCATTCCTGTTGAATAGCACCCAAAAGGCAAATAAAACAGTAAACTACTGAAACAAATTTTACTGATTGTATAAACGTCTCATCGAGTATCATAAATAGCACTTTTGGTTCCTCAAGTGTAATCAAATAATACCTTCCTTTTATCTCTATATATATGATATAGGATAAAAAAAATTATCAAAATATAAATAAATTATGGGATCAATATATTCGGCATGAAAAAGATGTTGCATACACATTTAGGCTAATTTATCAAGGTGCAATATTAGAAAATAAATGGTATGAACTGGGTACAAGTAAAATATAACATAGATAAGATGGATTAGATCGTCTATACGTTAACACAATCCTAAAATCCCTTAAACATCATTTATGTCTTGGTTCCGGCGTCTCCTGTAATATTTTTACATTGCCTTGAGTCCAAATCCGAATTTGTTGTACAAGCAAAGGAAATTTAACCTTATGTCTGGCACAAATAAATATTACAAATGCTTTAATTTAAAATACATTTAGACAATGCTATTATTAGACACTATTGATACAGTAACATTTTATATTTTTAGTATTGTGTTCCGTTAGTTAGATTCAGGTTTTGTTTGAGAAAAAATAGGTTTCAACAAAATTGGGTGTAAATTTAGACTCTCCCAGACAGAGCAGTTAAAGTTAATATGTGATTTTACCACTGAACTGATTTATACAAGTTTCTGAGTAGTTGTGTTGAAAAAATCACTCTAAATTAGAGGTTCATAGATAAACAAGAAAAATACTAAACCAAAATTATTGTCATTGTATATATAATTTGTACAATGATCTTATATTCTAAATATGCTATAATAAGTTAATAACTTAACCAAGTCTTCAAAGCACAGGTGTAAAAAATCATGTATAGGCATCCAAGGCGCCGCACTTAGGCACTAGGCAAGCCTTATTGCTTCACCTAAACAACTAGGCGGTTGTCTTCAAAATACCTAGTTATGTTTCACAATTATGTATGAATACATGCCAAATAATATGCAATTTTCAACTGAAATAGAACATTCTATTTGCATTTGTCTCTGCCTTAGGAATTTTTCAACTTTAGATTACTTATATATGTATTTTATACAATAGTAAAGAAGCTTGCATCCAAAAAAAAAATTAAAAACACGTGAGTCTATCAACCACGTCGAGCTCCGATTAATCTTTGATTAATCACCGCCTAAACAATCAATCTCAAATTGAAATGCACCACCTGGCGTCCACCTCATGATTTTTACAACCTTGATTTGAGGGAATCGTAATCTTTGTTTCCCCTAGTTTACCGATTTAACCTTTTCTAACATGTTTAGAAGTACATATTTTATAATTGTTTGCTTTCATACTGTATTTATATCATTTATACTGAAACTATCGTGTTAACCTCAAAAATTAATAAAATTTACAACTCTTCCTTCTGAAAAGATATCTCATAAAAGATCGGCTATCTGCATGTAATTCAAATTGTCGCTAGATTAGTCATATTTGCTTAGCTTGGTAAAAATGATGGATTTGTCTCTAAAATACATGTTCTTATGTAGAGCAGTGATAAATGCATACATTATTTCTACTATTAACCTTTTACTTTTCCATTTATAAAAAATCGTGCAAATGATAATATTTAAAGAGAAGTCAAAGAAGTTGGAAAAATCACTCTTCAACGCATTTATATACAGCCATTGAATGAAACTAAGTAACGACATGAGAACGATCAATTTAAGAAGAGTTGCAATTTAACACAAAATACTTAATAGTATGACAAAATTAAGGATTAGCTTGCCTTTTCAACATTAATGTGGCTTTGCTGCTATGAATCATATAGCGGTTTTGGGAGGAAGAAGTAGAATGAAAAATCATGATATTGATGATAATGTAAATCATAGCTTCAAAAAAGTATATGGAAAAAAAATATCATATATTACACAAATTTTAAGGATTGTGTACACACAAAAATGAATTGATAGGTTTTTTATCTCCACTATTCTGACACAAACTGTAACACTTTAAAAAGGGTAGTATCACTCTTAATTTACAGTTACGGATATTTTAACTTTATTTTAAAAAAAGCAGCAAAATGGAATTATGGAAATTCAATTAACAAAAATATTCATACATCGAGAAATGGAAACTCAGTTAATAAACATTTATTACCTAATAAACATATTTTCTACTTAGACGAGTAAATCAGCCATTACATGTTCCCTTAAACCTCCTTGAAAATAATTTGAATTTACTTCGATATAATTGAGAATGACAAACATTAGGAGAGAAAAAAGTTGAGGGGGATCAACCAACTCATATAAGAAAACATTTAAACCGAGCTTTTTGAGTATTTACATTTTAAGTAATTATCGTAACAAATTATGGGAAAAATCAATTAATTATGAGCTCATGGTAATAAATAATTAATGTAGTAGAAAATCAAGCTCTAATTAGTAGTAAATCTTTAATTAGTGAAAAAGCAAGCATATTTTTTGTACATGCATTTCAAATAATTTTTCTACGAATTTGAGATGAGATTATTTTTTGTTTTTAACTTGATTATTTTTTTTTAACGGCTGCTTTCAAGATATTTGACTCGTCTATATGTTAATTATTAGATAGAGAAGCTAGATTTTCTTAAAGAGATTCAAATTATAGCAAATAAGAAAAAAGAAACGCATATATGATGGTAAAAAATAACATAAATAATTAATGAAGTAGAAAATTCAAGCTCTACTTTGTAGTATATATATTAATGAACATGAGTTTTCTAAGTATTTACATTTTAAGTCTATAATTTTGGGAAGGAAACTTTTTGCTCTAACCTATTTTCCGTATATGTTGCTTATAAGGTATTGACTAGGCTATTAGTCAATTCCTTGAAAAACTAACCTTTTTAGAAGATTAAAATTATAGAAAATAATAATAATTATAAAAAAAGTGGTAAAAATAACAAGAATAATTATTGAAGCAGAAAATCAATCTCCAATTAGTAGTACCTATTTAAATACTAAACAAATAAGCATACAATAAGTTTTTTAAGTATTTACATTTCAGATACTACAAATAATTAGGAAACTTTCTATTTAACTTAGATGTTTTTAACTGTTGCTATTAAGATGTTTGGTTAGGCTATTAGTAGTTCTTATATGCTACATTATTTTTTAGAATATTCAAATTATAGCAAACGATGATGATTATAAGAAACATATAAACAGTGGTAAAAATAGCATGAATAATATATATAGATTCAAAAATTAAGCTCTACGTAGTATTACATATTTAATAGTGAAAGAGCAAGCATACCATAAATTTTGAAGTATTTATTTTAACTTTTTTATCTATACTATAAAGCAAAACCCTGGATCGAAGGGTCAAAGTGAAGCCTTTTTGGCATTTCCAAAAATATTCCCCTTCATTTAATACTGTACAGTTCACATAAGGACATTTTTGTCATTTGAACAAAAAGTGGAGGTCAGTTATTGCACGTTATCACCCATTATTCCAACCCTTCTTTCGGTTCTTTTTCGCATTCACAAGTGAAACCGTGGAAAAAGAAAATTATCTCAGTGAAGAAGGCGGGGTATAAACCAATGGATAATCTCAAGTTACACAAAGGCGATACTTTAATGATAAAGTAAATACTTAGGGTTTCAGCTTCTTTCCCCTTTTGCGTCGCCATGAAACGATGGTGTAGTTCGTTTTGAACCTCTTTCCTTGATTGATAGCTTAAAACCGTTGCAGCTTGCTGATAGCAGCTAAATTAGCTTGATTCATGGGGATTCGTGCTTGAACTAAGGATCTGGACTAGGTATACCCCAACGTTCTAAAATCTCCTTCTCAAAATTCCAACTCATCGATCTTTTGTTTTAGTTATGCATGAGAATTATGCATTATTTGTTGATTAATTAACATGTTCTTTGTTTGTGAAGTTTCGATTGAACAGTTTTTTGTCTTTTTTTGCACCAGATAATCCAAACTGTGCATGCTAAACTAATCTTTGTTAGATCCGCTACTCTTGATTTGTTCTGAAATTTATTGATAAAACTTTTTGATTTCAATCTTACTGTTTGGTAGTTGTTGTTTGGTATAGTTGGATATTTAAGTTCGATGCTTACCCTTTTGAAAGCATAATTACTGAATTATGTTCAAAAAATAAGTGTTCATTTGTTTCTGCTTCATTACTACATTACTCACATTCGTTAATGGTTAACATGTCCTAATTGATAAGTTTTGATTTGCATAGCAGTTAGTTTGAAATAGTCCTGGATAGGCAGAATAACGTTTTGAGCTTTGCCTTATTCTTCCACCAATTTTATGCTAGCTTAATTACTTCACGATTTTTCTAGTTTTTCATTTTTTCTCAGCTTACCTTCTTTTGAACCAAGTGCTGAGAAAATTTAAAATCTGCAACAGTGACTACAACTTTGACTCAACTGAATCACTAGCCTCTGACCCTAAGCAGGAATGCGTCCATTTTGAGGATTGAAGAAACTTAATTCAGTGAGTCAACTGAATCACAACTATTAATTTCGTTCATAATTACAACAATTTCCAGTTTTAATTCTCAGTTTTATCAATTGATTTTTTTCTATACATTTTCATCTTCAAATTACGATAAACGCCATTGTTTAGGGTTACAGTCGTTACCAAAGGGTAAGTTTATAGGTAAAAACGATGAATGTTTACTGATTGGGAATTGATGTTCTTGGGAATTCAAAGATTACAAAGGTGCAGTTAGTTCTTAATATCTATGCATCATTTGTAGTAAATAACTTTGATTTTCAATCATGTTGCTTTATTTGGGGATTGAAGAAGGCGAAAGGGATTATGGCTGAAGTCAATAAACTCTTTTGCGTAGAAATGCTTTCATGTATTCTAAATATGGAATTTACATGGAAATATTTTGTTCTTAAAAATTTATACGTTGCCGTTTTAATATTTTTTATACTTTGTTAAGAAAGTGATCGTATAATGTTAGTATTTATACAATATTATGCATTAAAATTGTTATTTCTCAAGAATAGAAAATAAAACGGTTCAAGATAGTATGGCATTCTCTTCTTTTATACTAATTTATGACACAACAAAGAAATTTGATTTACATCTGATTCTACACTAAATCAGGACGAACACGATATAATTTAAAGGTAACGATATAATTCAAAGGTAATGTTGTAATAAATGTTAGCTTTATCTTATAATATATATGTTTTAGTAAAAATAACTGGCAATGGTACAGTTGCATGAATTGGAGTAATGCTCGAATGTATTGGAGTGAATAGTACAATTGCAATAGCAACAGACAATAATAAATGTCAACGACATGTGTATGAATGAAGTGATGCTTGGCTGGAGTTCATAAGGATGCAGGCATTAATTTCATAAATGGAGTATGAGAGTAGATTAATAATTTTGTTTTATATCATTTACCATCAACTTTCTTAGAATTCTGGCGTAATAATTTTTTTTTGACAGTTGAACTATTTGAACTTCACCTCTAATACGTCGTTATATATTTGGATCCGGATAATTTTTATGTTACCGGGATAAAAATTGTAATTACTCGTGTTTATTATATTTGTTAGTTTTTTTAAATAATTATAATCAAACATACATTTATATTGCCAGCAAAGTTGCATTTAATTAATTCTACTCTTCATAGATCATGAATCATGTCATAGGTGCAGTTTGCACGACTTTGACCTATTAACAAAATGAAAGTTCTTTTTTGCTTACTTTGGATTCGAAACTAGAAGTACTTCTACGGGGAAAAAATGAAGCAATGATGTAAGCTTGAGGAATCTGTGTAGGATCACTATTTTCAATTGCAGCGAATGTAAGTTTGTAAATTTCTTTGTCCCATCCAAAGAAATAACAACTTATTTTTGATCAAGAGAAGTAGTTGATAATTAAATATTATTACAGTTTCAGCAAAAGAAATATTGTTCATGTAGCATGTTCATTTTGACATTTACATGTTTTTACAACTTTCAAGTAGTAAGTTTATTATGGAAATGTTATTGAAATGAATTTTTTGTGTTTCGTATACATGTGGTCGAGTATGCTGTGTTATTGTCAATTCTCAGGATTTTGTTCGCAAAATGGTAAAACTGTCTCCTTTATGCCTTTTCTTCTCATTTTTTACATCTTATATGGATCTTTCTTGATTTCGTTAGTTTCATCTTCAAAGCATAAATTAAAGTCCGCAAATTTGGTAGTTAAAAGTCATGTTCGTGTTTGGAAACGGAAAAGGAGAGGCATAGCAGTAGACGACTGCTCCGTACCCAAATCAGGTTTTGTTTTTTTACTTCTTATTTTATTTCACCGGTTTTAATTTGTGGCTTAAATTAAACTTATGATACTGAAATTCAAATGGAAATGAAATCTGCACTCAAGTGCTAGACAATGCAACACAATAAATGGCAGCAGGAAGCAGATATAGATAATATTCAAATAACTATATTTTTGCTTAGCAATGGAGCTGTGCACAGTTTCCAATATAAATACATTCATGGCTTATTATTTATGCTTATATCTCTTTATTATTTGTTATGGAAAGACATCCACAGAAGGTTACTATATCTAGCACAATCATTATATGAATGTTTCAGGTCAACTTACAGTGAAGAGTTTGTAAACTAATTGCTGACTGTTTCATGGTCAGACTTAAATTCTATGAGTAATAAAAATAGAAATTATGATTTTGGTGATACAAAATCAAGTGATGAAATCTCAGATTACTGTGGACATTACGCTGTGAGTGTATTCAACTTTTTTATCCCTTCATGTTGACTTAGCATAAATATTTGTATAGTTATGGGATGTTAGATCATAACATCTCTACTGCAGAGATAATGGTGGAGCAGGGCTGCAAAAGTGTGAATCTCAGCCTACAGAACGGGAATAGGGGCGCTAAATGGCCAAATTATAGCTGAGTGAATGCAAGAGTTGATGGAAGAGCTAATGAAAGGTGAGTGCATGCTAAAAGTTTCATTCCAAATTTAGGTGCTTCATTAGACGTTAAAATGTGTTTAATGCTATTTTATGAAACTAGATGGCTCATTTATTGTGCAGTTGGTCGAAATTGGATATTGACAAAGGGGCATGATGGTTGTGGCATATAAATTGGGTGTTGAGTTAATTAGAGGTAGATAAATGATTTTTACTAAATCCGGTGTTTCATAGTTTTAACTTCTGATAGAAATCAAGAGTTGAAGTTTAGATTGCAGTCTGCAACTCACTTTAATTTATTGATATATTTATTGCTGGAATAAGGGATTCATGAGAGTTTCACCCACTTTGATTTGTGGATTTACCAGGTGATTCATATGATAGTTGCACGCTTATTGAAATAGCAACATAAAAACTTCAAGAATGTAGTACAATTTGTATAATATGCAGTAGATTTACATCCACTATTTGAATTGAAATCTAATTTCGTGCTAATTGTCGTTACCTGTTCTACTTTAGCAAGCAGAATATTATTGCTTAAAAGAGTTTGGAGTTCATTATTGTATCTCCCATTGCTACCTCACGATCTCAACCCATATGTCAGACACATCAAGTCCATCACTATAATTTGCCTAAGGTAGTTTCTTATAATCATATGTCTAAGGTGGGTTGGGTCAATGTGCTCTACTTTGTTTATTGTTAGTGGATGGTGCAAGAATGACAGATATTGCTTCCTATATGCATTTGTATGTGATTAATCTTTGTTTTGGATTACATTATTTAAAAAAAAAAATAGGAAAGATGGCTGATCAAGTCCATTAGATGAATATTGGTTTGAGGATTCAAAATCTGGCACATAAGGCTATTGGTGTATGGAAACTGAGCATGTGAATGTGATTGTTTACAAATAAATATGAATAGATAAAATCCCTTACGTACTTTGTTTAACACATGTATACCGATTTATTATAACTATCGAGCAGGCATAAGCTATTTCCCACATGGGTTCTAAAGCACTTTGCATTGAAGTACGGCAAAGTGTTTATGTATGAATTCTCATCTTCTTTTTTCTTTTAATTTCAAAGTTCAAGTTTATTATATACCATTTCTCTGTTACCTTAATTCTACCATTACCGAGCAGGCATGAACTATTTCCCACTTGGGTTCTAAAGCAATTTGCACCAAAGTATGACAAAGTGGCTATGTACGAATTCTCATCTCCTTTTTCCATTTAATTTCAAAATTATGTTTTTTCTTTCATATCGTAAGTATATTATGTGAATTTATGTTCTCATTTTGCTATCCATCAGAAATTTCATGGTATTTCTCTTTTTCTCACTTCTTAAAATCCTATGTTAGACGATGGATGCTCGAATATCACACTTGACCATTGAAATGCTTTTGAAATTGCAACCACCAAGATGCTTGCCCAAAGATAGTTGCACTAAAAAGGATGATCTATGATCAACTCATGCTTAACGATTTTGTTTACTATGGCTTCTTACCAGGATGTGTTGATTTTTATACTAATTTTGTTTGTTGGATGCTACTGTTTGTGCCTGAGTTTCACAAATGGTCTGCAATGATATGAGATTATCGATGAGTAAAGATGATAATATATTATTCTAAGAAGATGATCGTTTGATTGGATTTTTTACACTTTTTTGATGATTAAGTTGAATTGTTGATTTTTGCACTTGCAGGATGATTCCATGTATATTTGAAGTGAAGCGAGAGAAAAAAAAAGTATTTCTATCATCTTCCATGCTCATTCTCTTCCTCTTCTAAAAGAGGACATGGAAAGGAAGAGGAGATGAGCGGACATGTTATATGAGTAGCAATTTAAAATATAGCAATCTCTAACAATCTTCATCTTTTGCTAAAAACTCTTTTGTTTTTTTGTTGATGTTTTGTCCATTTTCTTAAGTTACACATGAATGCACATAAGCTGTTTATAGAAATAAAGCAACTAATACTCTGAATCGGATCATTGAATCTGGACTTATTTATTGATGAACATGCATTTAAATATAGCTAATATTCAGTATAGTCTGATTTATAAAGTAGTTTTACTATTTTTAAATTTATGATTGTGTATTTTCAATAAATACTTGACCATAATTAATTACTGATTTCCAACGCATTCATTTATTAGGCTGAAGTGTTTTTTGCACTCCTTTAAAATTTTATTCTGTGCTGAAAACAAACTTATTTGGTTCAATCTTTATAGGTTGTAGCTGCTAGGGGTGCGAAATTGAATTGATCAGGTTGTCGTGCAGGGACAAAGTTCATATCTCTCCATCTGTTAGATTCCTCAATGCATATCCAAAGGGCAAGAACACAAGTTTGGATAACATGTGTTGGGGGAATTGTATCTACGAAAGAAAGAAGCAGGAAACATAATCTTGACACACTCATTCTTATGAGGTATCGGTAAATATTTGTCAAGATCTTCTACAATCTTACCTAAAGGCTTTCAAATTAATTGCTTTTCCCACCTGTTAATGATAATCAGTCGTATTTTTGGTTACTGCGTGGCATATAGTCCTCCTTACTAACATACTAACTGTAACTTTGCACACTCTACAAGTCTTTAAAATAATGTATATTTGAGGCATATGATATTTTTAAATGCTACTCATATCTTATTAAAGTGATAAAGTGCATCAATTTATACAAATGGTTTGCTGAAATATTTTTCAAATGTTTTATGGAAAATACATGGAGCGGGTTTATATACACATTCAAACATGCACACACATACACATAAGATCCATTATTGAATATTTATTTTAGTATACTATACACTTATTGACATGCTTCTTAGTTCAACCTTCATCATGGTCACATCATGGTTACTTAGGCATACCCAATCATAGGCAATTATAGTTTGTGTTGCCTATGTAGGTTTTATACGTTGATGGGGCTATACTTCTTCCTGAAGCTTTTTATAATGTTTAAAGTAGTCTAAATTCCTACAAATACTTGATAAGTTTTGAACTACTGATGTAACCATTTATTTATCATTTTAATTCTCTCATCGCTAAATATGAACGTGTATATTCTTTTGACTACAGAAATTTGAAACAAATGATATGTGTCCTCCTAGGAAATCAACATTCAACTAATACTGTTCAATTCCTAAATAAAAAAACAATATTTTTTTGTACAAGCTTTAGGATGAGCTTGAGAATAATGCTTGGTATGTTTTTACACCAGAGATGTCATAAAGTTAAGGTTTCAAAAGATATTTCGTGTACGGTGTTTAATGTCATACTACTTGGTGAAAGCCAAAAAAACATACCTCCGGCTGAAATAAAGTTTTAATATTTTGTTCAACAAGGCAAAAAGCTAATACCAATATCATCCAGTATAATCTTGCATTAGATTTCCTTGAATACACTATTCTATTGTAGATACATAACTGCGGAAAAGGATAAACATTTCATGATGCAACGGTGTATGAATACAGCAAGTTGACTGAACTCTTTTATCAATTCTCCTGATGTTAAAATGTAAAATACCGATTAGGCAAAGTCTATAATCAATATTTTGCTCTACTAACAATTATCTAAATAATATTATTACTCTATAATTTGTATTATAGAGTTTCTAAAAGAATAAATAAATTGTTTTGAATCATTTTGTGTAACATATTTCAATATTGCATTGCTTGTGTATTGTTAGTTACTATGCTTGATATCTTTCTGAATCACTTTCAAGGAAGGTTATTAAAGCAATATGGTAAGAATTCAAATATGGTAGGTATCCAAATTTGATCTTTATCTATTTAAAGTTATAAATATGAACATGGGCTTTCCATATGAAAATATAATTATTATTTGTTCTATTTGAGTCATCAGAGCATAAAAGATACTATTTTCAAGACAGTATTTTTGAGCCAACATATAACTTTCTCAACAATTATTCACACTGGGAAATGTATTTTGAAGGACTTACTAAAATTATGTTAATACTGACCCGTTAGATGATGATTGTTGAACGTTATAGGAACGAGGTATCGTTATTGACTTCTTTTACTTTAGTATACAATAGTTTAAAACTTACGAAAATGATCATCAAACTAGGAAAGATATATGATAGATAATACTAAATGGTAAGTTTTATACACAGACATGTATATATATACATATAATCTTAACTATTTAACACTATTATCCAAATCAATTTAAATTAGAATTTGAATTTGAATACTCCTTTTAGTGTCACAAGTACATGTAAATAAATATTTTCTGAAGTATCTTAATCAAACTTCCATAAATAATTTGATTTAACTGATATATTTAGTAATAAATTTTTTGGTCAATACATTCAACAATAAATAACTTGATTGATATATTTTAGTAGTAAATAATTTGGTTAAGCTATAACAGATAAATTTCTGCTAAAATTTGATTGCTTGATTGGTAAAGTTGTTTAGTGAGTAATTTGAGATTAGTTGTTATCGATTTCTTTAGGTTATATTAATCTGCTTACTATATTCTTAATCAAAATTTAATGACTGATCTGATAAAAGTTAGCAGTTAAACTTAGTGTCCTTGATTAAAAAGGTCATGCTTAGTCAATACTTCAATATGCGCAGTTCAAATTCATGAAATTAGTAGTTATACCTTACCTTTTGATCATCACTAATTAGTTGTTATAAAGGTTAAATATATATCCATCTAATTCCATGCTAAATTTTGATTACTGGATTAGTGAAATTAGTAGGTGAATATTTTGAATTTTAGTTTAACCAATTTAATGGATGTACTTGGTTTACAGTTATAGCTGAATGTATTTTTGTGACATTTCACATGTTTGTTTTGTTTCACTTCTACAAAAAATGATTTTCATGTCCATGATCATACTGAAGCAAAAAGTGATGTCTGATGGTTAGCTATTCATATTAGCATCGGTAAAGTACTTTCCAATTTTTTCCCTTTCTGTTTTTTGTTCTATTTAGAAGTCAAGGCAAACCTTTTTTGTATTCAATATTCCCTGTTTTACTCTCTTTCTTTATGTAGCAGTTTCTCCACTTTTAACATGTGTATTGACATTATTTTTACATAATAAGTGAATGTATTTGTCAACTTACTTTTTGTTTACATCTTTCATCTTTTGGTTACAGAAATTGAAAACAAATGATATAGGTCATTCTATGGAATCAGTTCTTACCTAATATTTTACAATTTCTACATAAAAAACAGTTACTTTTATGTCTGCAGAAGCTTTATATGGATATATATATATATATATATATATATATATTACACCTTACTTGAGCATTGGCACAGTGCTTGGCAGGTTTTTGATTGGAGATGACTCATGTAATAAAATGGTTCCAAAAGTTATTATGTCTACAGTGCTTAATCTCATACTATTTAGTAAATGCAGAAAATATATATTTGTATGCGTGCCTTCAGCTATGACCAACTTTTGATATTGAGTTCAAAAAGGCATCAAATCTTTTATTCGATGGTATTTCATGTGGCTTTATTGACAATAAAGTCGCATGGATATTATTGTGATAGTATCAAAAAATGCTGAAAACATAATAATGATATTTGATTTACATGTAATTATGATTTTACACCGTGTAGCAGTAAACTTGGCTTGGTTTTAATGGGCATGTATTAAGCATGCCTTTTTCTTTAGTATGGAAGCAATAATTATGTTACCTGACATTTATATCAATTATATTTTGTTAGACTTTTGATTTGAAAGGATCGAATTTGAACTCTATGTTCTATTACAGTAGTATCTACTTTTAAGGAAAAATCTTATTGTCAAATTAAGTTCAATGGAATACATGTATAGTAAATAATAGGGAGAAAAAAAATCAGGTGAATGAGATTAGAAATAATAATTATGCGCGTATAATAAAATTTGGTCTATAATGTCCATATTGATCTAAATTTTGATCCCTTAAGTACTCAAATTAAGAAGTGAACATTGGAAAGAAACAAATTACAGCAATCAACCTTACATGAACACGACTTTAATATTTGAATAAGTTATCATCATAAAATTGGGTAGTCTTCAACATGACAAAAGGAGGAAACATAATTACTTTACCAAATTAAATCGAATGTTACTAAGTTTCCAACTAACTCAAATATTACTCTTGATCCGTGCAGTGCATTTGTGACATTATATGAAAAACCTGCACATTCGTGTTTATACATGGCTAAGACATGTACAAGAAATCTAACATGTCCACGGTTAAGATGACTTAACAATTGTTGTTAACAAAATTTACTCACTGCCAAACTTCAGTGATTCAAAAATTCTAAGGAGAAATAATGTCACCAAAGACTCAATAACTTCTGTTTCTATTATTATATTTTTGGTAGCAATAGTGATATTTTATTTATGCAGAGCATTCATTTTGATGTCTTGGTGGATCGAATCCAAAACTACTAGAACCACATTATAGAGATTTTACCACTAAAGACCTCTAGAGATTTCTTTTCTATTTTTGTAGCGTACCTACAATCTCAAAGACATATATTAACGATAGATTTACGTTTGGGTACTATACCAAATATTTGGGGATATTCACAAACTTGATATTATTTACAGATATAAATTTTCATTTACACCAACACGTGGGCTTTTTCATCCATTATTGACATTACCTACATGAAAATAATTAAGATGTATTACTATTAAAATTTAAAAATTCAAATTCAAAATTACATTGAACCAATGTATAACACTCATTTAATGTGTAAAACCAAGTAGTTATACAATTTCTATAAACAACATAAATGTACAACTATTGTAGAATATATGTGTCTAAAATAAATATATCCCAGCATTACATTCATGCCTATAACTGTAGCACCAATTAATTTACGCACCCGTGCATTGCACGGGTTTCCACTTGTATTGATAAGGACTTTTTTAACCGTTGCTTCCAAGATGTTTTGTATGCTATTGGTTAAATTTTCAGTAAACCTTTTTTGTAGACCCAGGTAAATTGAACTTTTCCTGCAAACTTTCTAAGTATACAGCAACCCTGTAATACATGCATCTTGTATTTCCAAAATACCTTAACATTGATCCATACATGGTGTCTGTGCTTTGGATAGATGATCTACTTTCTAGGGTTACTTTCAATAAACTCTTTCGTGTATGGCTTATTTTGAACCAAACACGGACATTTCATATTGCACGATATAGAGCTCGTGCAATAGCTAAGCTTGCTACATGACTTTCATACCATATGAAACGTCACTAACTGGCAATGAACAGTGATCTCTCAGTATATTTGTGTAAGTTCCTTTTTATATCCTTAAATCATATCAACTCAAAGTAATGATATTAAACAATGCTTTATCAACGCAGACAAATTAATTAGTAGCATCGCAAGAGACAGAAGTTAAGTCAAATTAAACATACTTATCAAGAGCTTCTAAGTACTTCTGTTTCCGAAGCTCGAAAAATATCTTCATAGAATATCTATTATCGTCAACTTTCGTAAATCCAGACAAATATCTCTCAACTTCATCCCATTCACCGGCCAAAGCTTTCTCTTCAAAATATTTCAAATTAAAATAAAATCCAGATTCCTGCTCCAACCTATAACAGACACATCCAGAAAATCAATTAACACCCTCTAAACATCACTAACTCAAAAGTTAACTAATAAAAAACTTACTTGTGAACAGATTCCTTGAATTTCTCCTCATCCAGAAATTGGAGGATGAGGAAAACAAGCTCCCTGCTCAGGGACGTCATTTTCAACGTCTCAAACGTAAACTGGAGAAATTTAAGGCCGTGATCTGCGAATAAAATTAGGGTTTGGGAGTTTGGGTCGTTGGAAGAGATGAATTAATGACAAAGGATAGGGAGGCTTTTTCTCGCTTTGTTCGATACGTTTTTTTTTAGTACTTTTAATAGGCTCACTGACTTATCAGATAAGTCAAACTGGTTATCTGAAAGCTTAGATCGGTTATATGATAGGGAAAGTGACTTTCGTGCGGAATTGAAACCTGGGTTTAAAACTAATGGATATTTTTGTAACGTCCACCACACCTGCTCTGTCGGGTGATGACATGTCGCTTTCCGCGTATTTCCATCTATTTTGTTAATTTTATCATCCAAAAAATACCATCACCATGATATTATGTAAGTCAAGTCAGGTCCGCCACGTAACAATGTTAATATTTCGCATACTATTTTGGTTTCAATGCAATAACCTTTTATAGAAATATCTTATCAATGAACTGTTTCTATTTATCAATGAACTGTTTCTATCGTTAAATTACAAGTATTATCATCTTTTAAATATCACGTTACGCATATGTAAATATTTTGCCTTTGAATTTTTATTTTCACAAATTATATTTTTTTTCCACGTAAATAAGGCATTTAAAACTTTATCGTTTAAAATACAATTATAAATGCATCGCTCAAATTACAACGTTCAAAAATAATAAATTTTTAGAATTATAACTGCATTATATTAAATGATTTTCAAAAAGTATGACTCTTATGCAAAACTATGATTTTCAAAAAAAATTATTTTTAGGTAGTATCATTAGAGAGTTTATTAAATTTGTGACTTAATGGTGAAAACGATTTTTAAATTTGATTAATCTGCAAAAGGCTATCACATTTTAAAGATTGTAATTAATGAGTTGGCGGTCGGAATTATTTGTCGATGTAATATTTAAGAAGAAGGGGCTTAATTTACAAAAATTTAGTAACAACGGCCTGCTTTACATTTTAAACAATAAATACGGACCCGAAGTAAATATTCTAATTTGTTAAATTAAATTTTTTGTTTTTTCTTAAAAGGTGCTATTTGAACATAAAATAAAAACACAAAATATGAAACGTTAGATTTTAATCATTAGATCGTATTGTGTTCACAGTTGGAGTTGAGATTGGGGACGATATAATGATTGAGATTCATTGTGTTATTAATTGTGCCACCATCTTGTGTCTTAGTAGAATTTTACTTACACATTTAAGATAATAGTACAACCGTACAACGGTGGAGAAAACGACTGTGCAGTTGCATAATTTTGAAAAGAAATATTTATTGCAAATGTTTTATTAATATTGGTTAATTATAAAATGATAATATATTGGAACTATTATTATTTTTTTAAGAATTTTGGATTTAAATTTGAAGATTACTATTGAAATTCAAATTTGAAATTTGACTCAAAAAGCTCAGCATTGAAGACTTGAATTTTAAATTGCAAAATATGAACTTAGGGACATCAAAGCTTTAGTTTCGCTTGTTCAAATTAGTGAACAATACTTGTCCAAGCCAACGGGTAAAGAGAACTAGACTGGAAAGGTGAACTAGACTGGAAAGGTGAACGAACAAGGCAAGGTGTTTGCGCGATCCAATTTCAAATTTGAAACTTGAAGTTGTATTTGACATTACAATATTTGAATTTTAAAATAATATTTTAATTTTTTGAATGATAAAATCTAAATCGGAAAATTCATATTAAAATTAATTTATTTTTTCAAAATTTGAATTTTTTATAAGGTAAAAAATTATATTAGCAAACATTCTTTAGAAAGAAAAAAACCTCTATATGGCATTTGGAATTTTGAGAATTTTAGTTTTCAAATTTTGAATTTGAAATTTTGAAAATTTAAATTTTGAAATATTCATACTTTCAAAATTTTGAATTTGAAATTTAAAATTTAAAGGCGCAAATTTTGAATTTAAAATTTTGTGTTTTGAGTTTTGAATTTAAAACCATTAAATATGGAATTTTGAGAATTTGAATTTTTTCCTTCGAATTAGAAAATTTAAATTTTGACTTTGCGTTTGAAGATTTAAATTTTAAATTTGAATACGTACAGTTATAAAATTGAAATCTTGAATTTTAACTGAAGTACGAATTCTAACTTAAACTTTGAACTCGAAATCTATAAGTAAAAGAATTTGAAAATCTATGACAAAAGCCATAAACTTCGAGAAAAGACCCGTTACCGTTTAAATATTAGGCAAGTGTAAGAAAGTTTTGAGATATTTGCTGGGAGAATAAATTAATACATTATAGAGATTTAAGGAAATATGTCAAGATAATATCTTATATGTTCCTTTTTTGCTTCACACTATTTGGTTTTGTAAGTCTACAGTAGATAAACCTCTCTAATGATTGATTTTGCAAATATATGGTGGACAAACATTTCTAATGGTATGTAACAACCTGGTTTTGAGAAGTAATTAATTAAAGTTATTAAATAATGATTTAATTGATTAAAATGGTTTTAGAGATTCAAATAATAATCAATGATAGATATTTTGAAATAATAAATTGGTAATGATAATGGTTTTAGGTATTTTAAGGTTGATACCGATATTTTAAATTCCAAATTATTTCGAAATAAATTGAAAAGTGAATTATTGTTTTTTATGAAAATGGATATTGAGTATAAAAGATTTTATAATTATTTTCTTGATTAATTTGGGCTAATAAATGATATTAAAATAATGTGGCCATTATTTTATAATAATAATTAAATTTAAGTAAATAAATTGGTTAATTATTATAAATATAGAGTAAATATGATTTTAATTGTGAAATTAAATAAACATTGTTGGAATATAATAATTGCTTTGTAAATTGAAATAAAAGTGGTAACTCGTGATTAGTAAACAATTCAAGCCCAACCCCCTTCATCGTCTTAATCTCTAGATATTTCTGTCTCTAAAAACTTTCTCAGCATGTTTATTAACTCTAGTAACCTAATACTGCTTCTTCCAAAATTCAAAAAGCTTAAATTTTTCTTTTAATTATAAAATATTAAACAAATTGAATAAAATACCATAAATCTCTAAATTTAAATATATGCATCTTGACACCAATCTTCACTGATATTAATGAAGAAATTAAGGGTTTGATGAAGCTTTGGATTACTGGAGTGTGCGAACAGAGAGGAAGAAGAAGAATAATAGCCGAAAAGGTGAATGATCGTGCTCACATATCTACGTCTATGTCTTTTAATTATATATACCAGTATGTATGGCACATCCGTTGGACGTGTGTAAAGAAAATTGCGAGTTGACTTCTTTTTAGTGCAAAATAGGAAAGGACAATAAAAAAAATGATCACTACTAATATGTCGTCCTATAAGGAGTCAATGGGTATTTTATGCAATGTTGACATCTTTCTTTCCTGGACAAAATTTGCATTGGAGAATAAAAACCCTAGCAGGAAAAAAGCAAAAGAAAATGACATACATTTTTCCACGAATGATTCGTACCGTTCTTCTTTTAAAGCTACCATGGTGAAGGATAACTTCACGTATTAAAAAACAAAACTATAGTTATATTTCCACAAAGTCCCCAAATAAAATCACAGATAACATCCACAAATAGGTCTAAATTCCCTCGTACGCTATCATATTTATTTGTGGTTATTCATTTCAGATAAAGGTAGGAAAGAAATTAATCAATTGTTGCAAAATCCAGATGATCTAAAAAAGGAACAAATCATGGTAATGCAAGACATTTGTCTCGAGAATCTACGACATATAGTAGGTGAAACGACCTGTAAATCCGTACCCCTTGAGTCAACACTATTCTACCTAAATCAACTCAAGTTGTATAGAAATACGAACCATTTTGGTTAAAGAAAAAGAGGTAGAAGAAGAAAATAGAAAATAACAACAGAATCTAACCATCGCACCGGAATAAAATATAATAGACATTAACATATCTTTACACCAAAACAAATAAATGAGTTTATATATTACATCATCAGAGTACATCAATAACAACTCAACACCAATAGCATACAACTGGATACACAGCTACTCTACACAGCGGAATATATATATAACAAGTACGAAAGTACGTATCGTCATCCTGCTCGTCTCCTGAGCTCCACAGCGTCTTATCCTGTATCCTATAATACTCGGTCTGACCCGAGCATTACAGTTAAATAACACCCGAGTCAGTCTGGAATACAAGCGTGAGAAAATCAAACTCAATTGATTATTAAAGTTTCAAAAATCCTTTGAAAACAAAAGCATCCCGTAAGACCGCGCCACAAATAAACATGTCGGGTTTTTACCTTACGATAGCTAAAACATTTTTTTATAGAAATCCTCTGATATTGTAACAGGGTCTATATACAAATACCTATAAAATAGCCGAAATTGTTACATGATTAAATTCCAGCTACTAGCCACAGAGTGGGTAATACAACAAAACTCATACAAGGCTCGTAGGAAGAATGGATTTCCAACTAATGACTAGGCACTAGGGTACCACCTGTCACAGACGTGGCCTAGATCACAGTACCGAGGAGTACGCCCGCTCCCCTGCAACACAAGACCGGGACAACCCCTTACTGGATAATCCCGATCACCCCGCGGTTGGGATCAACAACCGCCCACTAAGCCGAAATAAAAAGGGACATCTAGACAGGGATGACCTCACCCTGCTTGGGTGCTACGCACCTAGCCTTGCTGCATAACCCCTGATTTTCAGTCATTCCCATTTGATGAGGCTTGAGGCTAAGCGTTACCTTTTTAGAACATATCCCTTAGAATGCTCATCGTCAACCTAACGATGTTCCGAAAGCATTCATCCATACAAGTTCGTCCCGGGTTCAAACAGAACCGAAGGCATTATTCCTACTACATCCATTTTGGAAATATCCTCAGGATTAGTAGCGACTAGCCCTTGCACTTCACTGCTCCATCTTCGAATCCAAACTCGTTTCTACGAAACGTACAAACCGGATCGAAGTGGTTTTCAAGAAATAAATCTCGATCCCGGTCTCTTCGAAACGATCAACGCATTTGTCCAATATTGATAGTCGGTGATTTAGCTATCAATTTATATTCACAACATCCATCAAACAATAAATAATTTCCCAAATTATTTATTTATCTCAAAATATCTTTACAAGATATATTTCTATTTTCAATCCTTTGAAAACAGTTTCCAAACTATCTTTCTTTTCCAGAATAAGCTTTCCCAAATATTTTCTATCTCCGCTGAAATCTCCAAGCACAAAACTAGATCTATTTTTAAAATAATTTAAAACACTTTACTTTGAAATATACTTTAAAACATTTAAGTTAAAACTACCTCAATTATTTATTAAAAATACACACTATATGAATATTTGAAAATAAGGTTACTTAATAAAATATAAAACTAGATTTTCACTTTTAAAAACAAATACTAAGTCACTCTTTAAATAATTACTGCTATAATAGATTAAAAGGAAATACTTGCCTTATAATTTAAATATTAGAAATAATAAATTTTCCCAAAACTTGCTTTTTAAAACAACTTTAAATTTTTTAACTTATATTTAAAAATTTACTTTGAAGGCGTACTTGGTTATTCAGGGAGAATTTCCAATCTCAATCACTTAAATCAATTTTCCAAATTGATTTACAATTTATTCCATTTGAAATAAATTTCTTCACTTACTTAATTCATTTCAAAATTCTTTAATTATAGATTTTATTATTATTGTTATTGTCTTCCGTTTGATTTTAAATCTTTAACTGAAATATACAAATTTAAGGTTTTTCCAATTTCTTCTTTATCCTTTCAATAATTTAAATCTTAAATTGTAAATAAATTTTTTGTTCTTTAAAATAATAATACTGAAGTTTAAAATTCATTAATCTTCTAATTATTCAAAATTACCATTTCTATACCCAAGATTTATTTATTAGAATTTCAAAGTCACCTTAATACTTTTCCAATTCATTCTTAAATTTATTCAAATTTCTATAATAATTTTACTTACAAATTCACTTCCTTTATTTTCTTTCAAAAATCCAATTTATATATTTTGGAAAATTCATTATACCCAATTATATCCAATCAAACCATAGCATTCAATATTCTAATATAATTCATCATAGAATATCAAATAATCACAACAGAGGGTATTAAATAGTTTAAATAAATGTTGAGGGATCCAGTTGGATCCCTCCAACCTGTTTTTCCTGCATCCACAGACGTTAGCACAATATAAAATACTAATTCCAAAATATACCATACTATAGCACATCAATCAATTCAACCATTCAAACAATTATTTAAATTTAATCATTTAAATTTAAATTTAGCTGAGTGAGATTAACTCACCTTATTTTGTTTGTAACCCATTATCCCAAAACGGCTTGTTTCTTCACAATTCTTCACAGTTTAGACCTTGAATAACAATTTACGAATAACTAACATTGAATTAATCAAACAATTACTTACTACTTATTTGTTTAATTTAAACTAACAATATGGTTTTAACTACTAATTTATTTAAAAAAAATTCTAAAATAAATAACCTTTAGTGCTAAAATAATTTAGATAAGTTAATTAAATAAATAAACCTCTCTTTAACAGACTTAATTAACTATCTATTTAAAACTAAATTCCATAAATACAGTACTCTTAATAACTATAAACAAGTTATTTAACCAAATGAATTACCTTAAATACAATATTTTAAAATAACTAGTAGATTTAAAATGTGTATTTATTTTATTTTCGAAACTTCATATATATATACTTATAAAAGTAATCTTCTTCTATAAACAGAAATAGTTGATAATTTTAAATTAACCAATGATTAAGTCTTAAAAATAAATTTTATTTTAAACTAATTCCCTGTTTAATAGAATATTTTAGCAACCAAAAAAATAGCTAAATTAATTTCCAAAAATACACTATATATATGTTTTAATTTATAAATTAAAAATCCAACTTTTATAAAACTCTTTGGCATTTAAAATCCTTATATATTTTTTCTTTCCTTTTTCTTCAACGTATATAACAACAGTCCTTTTTCTTATATATTTTTTTCCGATTTAAGCTAAACAAATAAATTTAAATAAAGTGAATTAAATCAAGATGATGCCTCACAGCCGAGAAAAAAAACCTTAGCCACGGTAGTCACGCAATAGTCGCCGTTCGAGCTCGCGGTTGGATCGCGTTGCAGCTCCTCGTGCGAGCACGCGCGCCTCTGTCCCCTCCATCGTCCGCCTCCTTGTGTGCCATCATCCACTCGCGACAGCCTGTTTCGTCAATCCACAACAGCCCACATGAAGGCCAACCCCTCGATTGCAAGGCCGACCAGATTTTGTTCGAGATCGTCGACATGCCCAAAGGAACAATCGCCAACCATATTCAACCCTCCTCAACGTCGCGTTGCCGAAGCCCTAGTGCGCGCACCCTCAATCGATGACCCAAGTCCCCTCAGGTGCAAATCTAATCGATAAAAAGCGGCTACTCACACGGCCCAGGGTTTACGTTTTGAATTTAAGGCTTGCCCTCTCCTTTCTTTTATTCTGTGAATCTCGATTCTCCTTAATCGGAGGGAGCGCCCATTATTCTCTTTTTTTTAGCCTGCATTCATTTGAATGGAAGAAAGAGAAAGTATTAATTTGAACGAGCATGATTTCATAGAAAAAAATAATATGTGAATTCTTGAAGAAGGCTCGGCTGTAGATATTAAAAAGAGAAGCGTGTTGAAGAATACTCGCTACAGTGTTACGAAAGATGATAAATCGCGGCTTATAGGAAAGGAAACGACTGATAGTGACCAGATATATATATATATATATATATATATATATATATATATATTTAAATTAAATTCAACTCGTGTCGATAAACGCAACGCGAAATTTGACTTCATATCGAGGCGTGTCGCTAGGCGTTCCTAGTGTTATATACCTATTCTGAATGGAATGGAAAAGGTTTCGAATCCTAATTCGATCGTATGGAGAAGATAACTTTCTGAATCGATTATTATTAATTAAAATTTCAGCGCGTTTATATATCGTACGCTCACACAACAACTCCGATTACTACGAAAATTGAAATCCGATAATAGTATACTATTACGGATCCAATGGAACTGATTTCGTCGAATTCCGAGACTGTGCCTCGGAAGGCTATTTTTAAATTCAATTTAAACGATATAAAAATTTTAAAACTGAACAAATCAGTGTTAAATTCAAATCTTAAAACTTCTATTATCCTCAGTATTATCACTATAAATTATAAGCCTTCAAATTATTTTTTAACAGGCTTAAAACTCCAAATTCAGCATTTTACTGAACTTTAAATTATTGAATTTAATAATTTAATTATCAAATAAATAGTGATAATTGAATTCAAGTATAAAAATTAACTTTTAAATATTTAAAATCCATTTAATATCCTGATTTCAAATGCCTAAAAATTTCGGGTCGTCACACCCCCCCCTCCTTAAAAGAATTTCGTCCCCGATATTACTAATTAGGAAGAATGGTCCAATACCCGTTACTTATCTCCAAAACCAACGATTCAACATATAACCAACTATTCTTTGTATAAAAGATCCATTATCATTCTTTTAATTTCCCAAACCTTCTATAGTGTTCAAATAACTTTACTTATCCAACTATTCAAATTATAATTCAAAACCAAGTTTAAAATTTTCAAAATTTCTCAAAATTTTTCTAACTCTCTAAGTTTCTGAAAATTTTTGCCAGCGTCTCCTTTGCGCGGCTAGCTCGGTACAACTACAAAAGGCCTCTACGGGCTTCCAAATTCCAAAAGGAAACAAAAAGCCAAGTGGCTAGATTCAAAAACCCAATCAAATTTCACAGAAATTTAAACACATACTTTTTTGTCGAGCATTTCATATTTATCTTCTGAAATCAAAATCAATTCTCTTTTCCCTTTTGATAATATCTGTATATTCCACCTAGCAATAATATCCAATCACAACATTCAAAACATTTTATTGACTTCCTTACCAAATGTAAATCTCTATTCTTCCGAATGTTAATTTAGAATATATTTGTAATATCAATTTATCATTTGAGAATTTACCATTCCCTTCTTAAGTTTGGTATAAGCATTTAATATGTTTCTTATATTTATTTTGACCTTACTACTTTAGTTTATATCTATTTCTATTCAAATTGATTCTTTCATTTCCATATGAATTCAACTTATCTTTAACTCTGAATATTTGAATTTTATTTTCCATTTATAACCAATTCATGTCATTATTTTAGTTAGTTTCATTTACTAATTTATTTTAGTTTCCAATTTAAATTCGTTTTGCCATTAACAAAATTTTTCCAAAAATTTTCAAAAATTTTCTAACTCCCAAAATTTCTGAAATTTTTTGACAGAGTCTCCTGTACGGAGGAGCTTTTGTAATTTGACAAAAGATATAGATATATATATACATCTACCCATCCGGTCGGAAAAACAAAAAACAGTTCATATTTCCTATTTTTATTGCGTAGGCGTACCTTATTTAACATTTTAAGCAAACAACTTATTTATTTAGTAGTTGGCGTGCCCAAAATCCAGCCACACGGCTTCCCAGTACCTTTACTTACTCAATTTAAACATGTAAGTGCCAAATATATGAAGTTTAACAATATTTCACTTATTTGCAAACACATGAATTCTAAAAGAAATTCACACCAAACATTTTTCCGTAAGCAACTTATACAATTTTCATACTAATTCCACTGTTCCAATTAATTTATAACCATTTTCATTAAATTTGAATGGTTTCAGTCCATTCGTATACAACTTCATTCAATTTAAATGGTTTAAAACTCAATCGCGTACATTTAATTTATATTTAAGCAAAACGAACTCTTATTTAATTCAATTGCTCTCAAAGTCAATTTATTTTACTCCTATCAATTCATAGAATTTTTTAATTACTTCCATTTACATCAAATGACAATTTATTCTATGCAATTTGACGAGATCTATGTGAATAAATAAGTATTTACGTTTTATAACAAATTTAAATGGATTTCGATTCAATTTATACTTAATTCTATTCCATTTTTAAATTTATTCACAATCCATATATTCTCATTTTCATTGCATTTTAAATTTGAATCCATTCACTTGCATTTCATTTTATTAACCAAACTAGTTTCATTATTCAAAAAGGTTCCATTCAAAATCATTTGATCTAGCTCGACACATTTTGTTTAAATTTCATTCACAACCCATTCATTTACATTCCATTCCATACTTGTTTATTCCAAACTATTTTATTTAACTCGAAAACAATCTAGGCTATTTCATTTAATAACTATTTCTCAACTTATTTAAACCACACTTCATTTTGAGTTCGGCTTTCATTCAACACTTACTTAAGTCAATAACGTAAGCCCATTTCCATTTCTTTTTACAATAAGTTCTATTTCGATTCAAATTTATTTTCACTTGATTTAAATCCAACCCAATATTATTAAACTTAGTTTTAAGTGAACTTCAATTTATTTAAATTTTATACTTAAGCTCACTTTCATTTTACAAGTAAATTTTTCTCTTCTATTCAACTTAATTCTATCTCAATTAAATCTCATTTTTAATCTACAATTTCATTTGATTAGTTATTGTAAAATTTAAAATTCTCAGATTTAACTCATTCAATTGATTACATGGCCATCTCCAATTTATTTCCACTAATTTGGATTTCATTTGCAATTCATACCATTACTATTTTAATCTATTTCCAATCATATTTACTTCACTAACAATTCAAGTCGAATTGGGTTTATAACTTGAGTTTTATTTCCAATCTTCATTATTAGCTTACAATTCAGCTTCTATTTAACTACATTGAACTCCATTTACACATTTCATTAACTAATTTATTATCAAATTAGTTCTCCTCTATTTATAGTTCAATACTTGATTTTTAATTCCAAATATCACTTCATTTAAGTTTCTTAGTTCAATTTATTTTATAATTCAAGTTTTGATTTTCATTTCATTTTTCAATTCATCAAAAATATTTATTTTGGGTTTTGCATTCCATTTTCAATTTTATAAGTCACAACTTATTATTTACACAATTCCATTCATTCTAGGCTTGAATATATTCATCTTTTATTTTAACTCAAGATTCACACTTATTTATAACCAAGCATGTTTTTTTTTCCATGGATTTTTTTATATTCTTTTATAAGTTATTCCAATTCATTCCATTCAATAACTCAATTGAATTCTTATTCCAATTCAATTTTATCTAAGCTCAGATTTATTTAACTCAATTCGATTTCAACTTAATTCGAATACAACCGGATATTATTTTCAGCCTATTCAATTTATTTCAATCCAGTTAAATTTTATTCCCCAATCCAAGTTAATTTCATTTTTAACTTTTCACTTTAAATTTACATTCCATCATTCAAATCTCATATTTCCTTTGAAATTTCAAAAATAAACTAGTTCTTCTGAACAAATCAATTTGGTAGCAATCCGTTACTTAGAGATTCGAAAATTAATATTGATGATGTGGCCGTCATCACCAGAACTATTTTCTAATAATCCAAGCGATTTCAATGCTATATCACTTTCAAAATCCCTTTAAAACAATTTCCTTTTAGAAATACCTCTAAAACAATAATGCTATTATTTGTCTTCAAAATACTTCGATAAACACTTCCAAAATCTTCGGGATTTAAATTTCCAAATCCTGCTTAAATCAATTTTAACTATAGTTCATTTGCACAGCTTATGCTCATACAAATTCTCATTTGATTATATTTCAATTTATAATTTACATTTATAATTCATATTTGTAAATTTCATTTTATAATGAATTTATTCCCTTAAATTTTGGTTATATTTTCAATTTCTAGTTAAAGTTTCCACTCAACAATGATAACAATTTAATATTAGTTTTCCTAACATCCAATCAACCATATATTAGCTAAAATAGATTACAAAAACTTTTCTTTATATAAAAATATATTTTTGGGTAAAATTATTGCATTCACCCACATTTAAAACAATATCGCGTCAATTGTTCCGTTCAAGTGTTTAGAAACCCCTTCGATACAGTTGTCCAGACTGTGCCGACAAAGATTCATATGCCACTCAATAGCCCAGCCAACACAATATTAAAACAATTTATATTCACTAACAAATATGCGCTCATATCTATTAATACGCTCAAACTCATTCTAGAGTACTATAGACTCTATTTTATGAGTAATTCCCACCAGAGCCAAGGTTATCACCAACCTAAGCTCTGGTACCAAGTGAAACAACCCGCAAATCTGTACCCCTTGAGTCAACACTATTCTACCTAAATCAACTCAAGTTGTACAGAAATACGAACCATTTGGGTTAAAGAAAAAGAGGTATAAGAAGAACATAGAAAACAATAACAGAATCTAACCATCGCAGCGGAATAAAATATAATAGATATCAATATATCTTTACACCAAAACAAATAATTGAGTTTATATATTACATCATCAGAGTACATCAATCACAACTCAACATCAATAACATACAACTGGATACACAGCTACCCTACACAGCGGAATATATATAACAAGTACGAAAGTACGTATCGTCATCCTGTTCGTCTCCTGAGCTCCACAGCATCTTATCCTGTATCCTATAATACTCGGTTTGATCCGAGCATTACAGTTAAATAACACCCGAGTCGGTCTGGAATACCAGCGTGAGAAAATCACACTCAATTGATTATTAAAGTTTCAAAAATCCTTTGAAAACAAAAGCATCTCGTAAGACCACGCCACAAATAAACATATCGGGTTTTTACCTTACGATAGCTAAAACATTTTTTTTATAGAAATCCTCTGATATTATAATAAGGTCTATATACAAATACTTATAAAATGGCCGAAATTGTTTCATGATTAAATTCCAGCTACTAGCCACGGAGTGGGTAATACGAACAAAACTCGTACAAGGCTCGTAGGAAGAATGGATTTCCAACTAATGACTAGGCACTAGGGTACAACCTGTCACAGTACGTGGCCTAGATCACAGTACCGAGGAGTACGCCCGCTTTCCTGCAACACAAGACTGGGACTACCCCTTACTGGATAATCCCGAATGAGATCACCCCGCGGTTGGGATCAGCAACCGCCCACTAAGCCGAAATAAAAAGGGACATCTAGACGGGGATGACCTCACCCTGCTTGGTGCTACCCACCCAGCCTTGCTGCACAACCCCTGATTTTCAGTCATTCCCATTTGATGAGGCTTGAGGCTAAGCGTTACCTTTTTAGAACATATCCCTTAGAATGCCCATCGTCAACCTGACGATGTTCCGAAAGCATTCATCCATACAAGTCCGTCCCGGATTCGAACGGAACCGAAGGCACTATTCCTACTACATCCATTTTGGAAATATCCTCAGGATTAGTAGCGACTAGCCCTTGCACTTCACTGTTCCATCTTCGAATCCAAACTCATTTCCACGAAACGTACAAACCGGATCGAAGTGGTTTTCGAGAAATAAATCTCGATCCCGGTCTCTTCGAAACGATCAACGCATTTGTCCAATATTGATAGTCGGTGATTTAGCTATCAATTTATATTCACAACATCCATCAAACAATAAATAATTTCCCAAATTATTTATTTATCTCAAAATATCTTTACAAGATATATTTCTATTTTCAATCCTTTGAAAACAGTTTCCAAACTATCTTTCTTTTCCAGAATAAGCTTTCCCAAATATTTTCTATCTCCGCTGAAATCTCCAAGCACAAAACTAGATCTTTTTTTAAAATAATTTAAAACACTTTACTTTGAAATATACTTTAAAACATTTAAGTTAAAACTACCTCAATTATTTATTAAAAATACACACTATATGAATATTTGAAAATAAGGTTACTTAATAAAATATAAAACTAGATTTTCACTTTTAAAAACAAATACTAAGTCACTCTTTAAATAATTACTGCTATAATAGATTAAAAGGAAATACTTGCCTTATAATTTAAATATTAGAAATAATAAATTTTCCCAAAACTTGCTTTTTAAAACAACTTTAAATTTTTTAACTTATATTTAAAAATTTACTTTGAAGGCGTACTTGGTTATTCAGGGAGAATTTCCAATCTCAATCACTTAAATCAATTTTCCAAATTGATTTTCAATTTATTCCATTTGAAATAAATTTCTTCACTTAATTCATTTCAAAATTCTTTAATTATAGATTTTATTATTATTGTGATTATCTTCCATTTTATTTTAAATCTTTAACTGAAATATACAAATTTCAGGTTTTTCCAATTTCTTCTTTATCCCTTTCAATAATTTAAATCTTAAATTTTAAATAAATTTTTTGTTCTTTAAAATAATAATACTGAAGTTTAAAATTCATTAATCTTCTAATTATTCAAAATTACCATTTCTATACCCAAGATTTATTTATTAGAATTTCAAAGTAACCTTATTACTTTTCCAATTCATTCTTAAATTTATTCAAATTTCTATAATAATTTTACTTACAAATTCACTTCCTTTATTTTCTTTCAAAAATCCAATTTATATATTTTTGGAAATTCATTATACCCAATTATATCCAATCAAACCATAGCATTCAATATTCTAATATAATTCATCATAGAATATCAAATAATCACAACAGAGGGTATTAAATAGTTTAAATAAATGTTGAGGGATCCAGTTGGATCCCTCCAACCTGTTTTCCCTGCATCCACAGACGTTAGCACAATATAAAATACCAATTCCAAAATATACCATACTATAGCACATCAATCAATTCAACCATTCAAATAATTATTTAAATTTAATCATTTAAATATAAATTTAAATTTAGCTGAGTGAGATTAACTCACGTTATTTTGTTTGTAACCCATTATCCCAAACCGGCTTGTTTCTTCACAATTCTTCACAGCTTAGACCTTGAATAACAATTTACGAATAACTAACATTGAATTAATCAAACAATTAATTACTACTTATTTGTTTAATTTAAACTAACAACATGGTTTTAAACTACTAATTTATTTTAAAATAAAATTCTAAAATAAATAATCTTTAATGCCAAAATAATTTAGATAAGTTAATTAAATAAATAAACCTCTCTTTAACGGACTTAATTAACTATCTATTTAAAACTAAATTCCATAAATACAGCACTCTTAATAACTAAAATAATTAAACAAGTTATTTAACCAAATGAATTACCTTAAATACAATATTTTAAATAACTAGTAGATTTAAAATGTGTATTTATTTTATTTACGAAATTTCATATATATACTTATAAAAGTAATCTTCTTCTATAAACAGAAATAGTTGATAATTTTAAATTAACCAATGATTAAGTCTTAAAAATAAATTTAATTTTAAACTAATTCCCTATTTAATAGAATATTTTAGCAACCAAAAAATTAGCTAAATTAATTTCCAAAAATACACTATATATATTTTTTAATTTATAAATTAAAAATCCAGCTTTTATAAAACTCTTTGGCATTTAAAATCCTTATATATTTTTTCTTTCCTTTTTCTTCAACGTATATAACAACAGTCCTTTTTCTTATATTTTTTTTTTGATTTAAGCTAAACAAAGAAATTTAAATAAAGTAAATTAAATCAAGATGATACCTCACAGCCGAGAAAAATAACCCTAGCCACGGCAGTCACGCAATAGTCGCCGCTCGAGCTCGCGGTTCGATCGCGTTGCAGCTCCTCGTGCGAGCACGCGCGCCTCTGTCCCCTCCATCGTCCGCCTCCTCGTGCGCCACCATCCACTCGCGACAGCCTGTTTCGTCGATCCACAGCAGCCCACACGAACGCCAACCCCTCGATTGCAAGGCCGACCAGATTTTGTTCGAGATCGTCGACATGCCCAAAGGAACAATCGCCAACCAAATTCAACCCTCCTCAACGTCGCGTTGCCGAAGCCCTAGCACGCGCACCCTCAATCGATGACCCAAGTCCCCTCTGGTGCAAATCTGATCGATAAAAAGAGGCTACTCACAATGCCCAGGGTTTACGTTTTGAATTTAAGGCTTGCCCCCTCCTTTCTTTCATTCTGTGAATCTTGATTCTCCTTAATCGGAGGGAGCGACCATTATTCTCTTTTTTTAGCTTGCATTCGATTTGAATGGAAGAAAGGGAAAGTATTAATTTGAAAGAGGACAAAAATTAATACGTGAATTCTTGAAGAAGGCTCGGCTGTAGATATTAAAAAGAGAAGCATGTTGAAGAATACTCGCTACAGTGTTACGAAAGATGATAGAATCGCGACTGATAGGAAAGGAAACGGCTGATAGTGACCAGATATAAAAATATATATGTTTAAATTAAATTCAACTCGTGTCGATAAACGAAACACAAAATTTGACTTCCTATCGAGGCGTGTTGCTAGGCGTTCCTAGTTTTATGTACCTATTCCGAACACAATTGAAAAGGTTTCGAATCCTAATTCGATCGTATGGAGAAGATAACTTTCCGAATCGATTATTATCAATTAAAATTTTAGCGTTTTTATATATCGTACGCTCACACAACAACTCCGATTACTACAAAAATTGAAATCTGATAATAATATACTATTACGGATCCAATGGAATTGATTTCGTCAAATTCCGAGACTGTTTCTCGGAAGGCTATTTTTAAATTCAATTTAAACGATATAAAAATTTAAAAACCGAACAAATCAGTGTTAAATTCAAATTTTAAAACTTCTATTATCATCAGTATTATCAATATAAATTTTATAAGCCTTCAAATTATATTTTAACAGGCTTAAAACTCCAAATTCAGCATTTTACTCAACTTCAAATTATTGAATTTAACAATTTAATTATCAAATTAATAGTGATAATTGAATTCAAGTATAAAAATTAACTTTTAAATATTTAAAATCCATTTAATATCCCGATTTCAAATGCATAAAAATTCCGGGTCATCACAGTAGGAATATTTGATTCTGAAGCTTTTGAAATGTCCAATTTATCCTTTTCAATTTTTATCTCATTATAGACATTTTTGTAATCATTTTAAAGTTAGTAGTTTGTATTATATGCGCTCAATGCTTATCAACTGCTCGAAACTATTTATTATCATCATATTTGTTAATTTTAACACTTTTACAATCAATGAGATTGAAAAATATTTATGTTAAGCTAAAATTTTCCTTTTGCAATTCTTGATTTATTGGTCATTAGAAAATAGAATAATTATCCAATATCCGTCAGTATTCACGGATGCAGATATCCGATATTCGAAAATGATTTCGGATGTGGATGCGGATATGGCACAATCCGCATCTGAAAGCATCCGTTGGAAAACCTACATTTCATATTGAAAATAGAAGTACTTAAATACGAAATGGTTGAGTGGAATGTTTAATTCAATAAAACTAACCCCACAGTTGCATCTCTAGGTAAGGTCTTCTAATTTAATCCTCTCTCTGATGCAGTCGACCTAAAACCACTTACTAACAGATGTCCTAGATTGAAAAATATACCATATTTGAATAGCTTCACTCATTGAGAATATTTTACCTGCACGTTAATGTCACATTATGATAGATAATAGTATAGCCTAGTATATTAATCATAATGGTAATCAAAGAATTAACATAAAATAGTATGTTGTTTGTTGTCTACATGCATGTATTAGTTGAAGTTAGTGTATTTCTACTAAAATTACTTAAATTGAAACGTCTATCATTAACTGTATTTTCTGGTATTATCATAACTACTTCCATAATTGAATAACTTTTGAATACACTTCTTCTAAACTTAGAAGTGAAAACATGAAATATACAACGTTGTTGAAATTTATGTATGGCACAATATATTTCATATCATATTGTGATATATATATATATATATATATATATATATATATATATATATATATGTATGCATTAGTGTTGTACTCTTCGAATTATATAATGCATACATGGCGTTAAATATTTCATTTATTGCATTATGTGTTTATATTTCAACTGCACTAAAATAATGTACCTTATATATAACATCCAGTAATCTTACAGCCACCGTAAATTTACAATTCAATAGCAAATGTATGAAAATTCATATATCGAGACCCTAAACTTACATGAGATTGCACAAAAGTGACCTATTTGTTTCCTTCAAATCTTGTAAAATGGAACCGAAGATCTCGCCATCATACAAGTGAACAATGGAACTGAACATCTTGCCATCATAAAAAACGAACAAAAATTGGAACATTAATTAATATCTTAATGAAGAATTTATCGTTAGTTTAACACTATTCTTTGTTTCAAAATAAAAATATTTTTCCCCAATCATCTAATCTGCATTAATGCAAACTTCATATAACAAAACACCAACTTAACTGTAGATATAACTTAGCTTAAGGAAACTTGATTTCCATTTTTTAAACACACCAAAATGTATAAATCAGTAAAAAAGATTAAACAATTCACATCTGTATTATACTTAATTTTTTTAATGCTTTTATATAAAAGAAAAACTTCATAGAAGTTGGTCACAATGATTAGAACTACGAAGCATATGCACTCTGTACATGCTTATGATAGTTGGTAATATTATTGTGGAGGAGTATTTAATCGGATGAGCATTAATTAATCACTTATTTTTTATTTAGCTATATGGATTCAATGAGATTGAACGACAACATACTATATGCTTAATGGCTGGACCCACCTAAAGTTCTTTGGTAACAAAGTAAGTAGTTTATTCAATAAGGTCAATGCCAAACAATAAAAATAAAGCACATAATACATGACGTGAGTAGCAGTACAAATACCATATTTCACCTTTGATCATGGATAAAGTAACAATTAAGGTAGTGTATAATAATCATGATAAAATAAACCTTAGTCATCCATTTGACTTACATTATAAAAATAGGTAGGAGAAGTTCGATAACTACGATACCAATTTATAGATGAAACTACAATGAATTCTGATCAAAACGAAATAAAAATAAGGAAAAGATTATGTAAATACCTCTTGAAACATCAAATTTCTTTGGACACAAAATATCTATCCTGGCCATACCGAAGCATGCATCATAACCATACACCTAGAACTTACAGACTGAAGTTTACTACAAACAATAGAAGCAAATTAACTATAAACTAATTTTTAATTCGCTAATCATCGAGAATATGTCATAAAGTATTCCAAATGAGTGTATGAAATAAGTTTATAATAATGATATTAGAAATTCCAAATACCTATGTCATGACAGAAAAACATTACTGTTCTCATCAAAATTAAATCAAATTGTCCACCTTGTTCTCCAACATGAATAACTTTTCCTATAGAAAACATACGCATGAAATCAATGGTCCATAGCTCGCATCTTTCATTCATATTGAGATGAGGAAGCAATGAACATGCAAAAGAATGAAATCGGTAACTTGAAGTCAAATAAAGAGGAGAAGAGGCATTAGGTGGTGCTCTGATTTGCATAGGTGTTTTATTTCTGATTTTCTAATCTGATATTGAAATGCGTTAGATTCAAGGAAATAGCAAGGAAACATGATTGCAAAATGTGAGGAATTATGTGGGCACGTATGATCAGGACATGGCAAGATTTAGGTGGTCACGGAAAAAGTCTAATTTTTATTTTGTGTTTGATTCTGGTAGAATGGACAATTAGGTAATTGCCAAAGCTTCATTTGAATGTATACTCATTATATATAGATATACACACACATAATATATGCTTAGATTGTTGTCTTGAAGATCATATGTCATATGGTTTGAATTGGAGGAGTGACAGAAGTGTATGGTGGGGGAGAAAGTCGGAATTCAATCATAAAATATCAAATTAGCTTTAGAAGTATGCAAACGCGGTCGGTTTACCGGTCAACCAACAACCGATAACCTATTTTGTTGAAAAAAATGATAATAAATAAAAATATAATAATAAATAAAATATATAGAAATAAACCATGATTATGAAAAATAAAGACTTAGGATGTGGTATATAAATAAATTTTTATTGAAATTTAGAATATATATATATATATATAAGTTATTAAATTAGTAAATGAAACCTACTTTTAGTTTTAATAATTATTTAAGAGTTTATGTAAATTATGAAAAATAAGAGATAATTTTATTAATATTTTACTTTTAAAATGTATTTACTAATTTATATGATCATGTATTGGTACTTTATATATATGTAAATATTTGATTTATATCTAATTTTTTAAGTAAGATTTCATTGAACTAAGTTCATTTCTAAATTAAATTAGGAAATTGTGTATGATTCGTATGTGCTCTTATTTCACGTCTCTTTTATACTGTCTTTGGATAATATGAATGATTCACCATTGACATTGATTTGATTAGCAGTTTTGATACGATATTCTGATGACATCCTTATGTATAATTTCATAATATTTAATTCTGTGTAGCAAGAAATATGAATAAACGGAGTTATAATACCATTTAGTATGGAACATTCGGCAGTATTTCTCCGGTTATATTTTGGACTCGTTATATATAATATTGTGAAGAATGAGCGTAGTTTATGAGCAATGAATATACGATTGGGTATCACGCAAGAGATTATTGTGATGTTTATTTGGTTATTCATTATAAGTGGATGACAGTCATGTGATGAGAATAATATTATGAGATTGTACTTACGTGAGGTGGTGTTCATAGATGTAAGTATATTTATTAGTTCCATGTGCCATTATCATGACGGACTCATGAATTATTGGTGGGATGTTCATAGGTGTAACCACCCCGACAGCCTGGTCGAGGGTCACTTCCAAAATATGTGAAACCAAAAAGAGTTTATATTGGGTTAGGTGACCCAAAGGGTAGGTGCCCTATAGCTCCTGTGTCACTTAGGCCAAACAATATGTTACCTATAGGGGCAAGTGCGGGGGTCATGGCAGAGTGCTTCGCGTAGACGAGCAGATGGTGGATATTTTGTTATGATGACTATCGAAGTAACCAAAGACTGTAGAGTCGGGTTAGGTGACCCATGTGTGCGACTCTACAGCCGGCATGTGGCCATCGGTCTCCCTTTTGGTTCTAACGAAGTGATAGATTGGCATATGCTATTGATACATCTCACATAAGTACAGATATGGGTTAGGCGACCCACGTGTTGATGTATATATGACTCTACTTAGGACTTCGTGTCTATCGAGTCATTCCCCATCATGCTATATTCTAATTATTCATATATGAGGAGATGAGATTATATTTTTATGGGTGTCCAGATTACGGTGGATTCTCATATCTTTTATTATACTGGTAGGCAGCCTATCTTATACATCGACGATGATATTCTTGTTATTTGAGATTAAGAGTTATATCTGGGAAATGTTGTGTGCTAGCCTGATTATACTTGGTGATATCACACTCATAGATGAATTCTGGATTTAGATGATGAGTTCTGGATATAGATGCCTCACCCATTTGGCGTTGATTTCTATTGAAGCACATTTATGTAACATCCAGCCTTTTCGCACGCTTAAAATCGACACACGTGCCAATTCAAACCATACGGAAGGACGGATTATTATGGGGTAAATAAGAAAAAGAAGGAAGAAATAAAACAAAATAGAATCTTGCAGCGGAACGATAAAATATAATAATCAAATATACAGTTTATAAAGCTGTTTTACAAAACATTTGATTTTACTTATACAACATATATCAGAGTTACAAATACCAATAAAACAATGCAGCGGAGTACATGATGCAGTGAATAATATAATAGATAATAGTAATAATATCTTCATCTTCGTCCTCCATAAAATATAGTCTTCGATCCTGAAATGCTCGGACTGACCCGAGAGAATTGGAAAGACAAAACACTCGAGTCAGAACTAAAAGATCTTTTGTAAGTTAAATCAACAGAAGTAAATATGAGTGCAGTAACTTAAGAGGTGTTCGGGATTCACACCTCCTAAGGATCTGTTAAATTATATACTATGTAGTAACATATGCTATTATAATAGTGTCTAAAGTAAAGTATAATATACTGAAAATAGCGTCAAGGCTTTACATTTTCTGCCTTAACACACTTTTATATTCCCATAGTCTATACAATACCATAAACTCCCCCGTACTGGGCGTCGTCAGAGGGCACTCCATAGGTATGGTACAGAACAAAATCGTATAAGGCGCGCTAGGGTAGGTGACACGGCACAACTAGGCAATGCCAGGGTAGATATACCAATTGTTATCCGGACTAGTGGTAACGCATAGCCGCAGCTACCACCCACCTCGAGCCACACCCCAAATCAAAAATCAAAAGTGGCCACCGAATCAATCCAAAAGTCAGAGTATAATATCGAAGGGATGCGTCCGATAAGAGGGGCTACCTCCTTGTCCCAAGAATCGCTCCTGTTTTAGCCACCTTATGCCAACTCATGGGAGTTGGGTCCACGTATTTACCTCAAAGGAAGCGCCGTCACCATCCTACTTCATTCTGGAATCTCCACCGCATACACGGTTTTTAAAGTGGTTTTCGGAGTTGGCAGAGAGTATGACAACTTCCGATCCCGGTCTCTTCAACAACCAAACGTTATTATAACACCGCGGTCTTTTAAAATAGTTTATACTTTAAACCCAGAATCTAATTATCCATTTCCAAACCATATAAATACGATACCATTTCTATTTTAAAACCCAAATCAATATGATATTATTTTAATATATCCTTTTCTAAAACTCATTTCGAAGTTATAATATTTTAAAACCAAATACTTGAAATATAGTTTTCCAAAACATAAAACTTTGAATTTCATAACTTTGAAATATAACTACACCACTGAAATGGTTTAAATATTAAATTACTTAATAAAATAAATTAGCTTCTTTAATTTCGCAATCAATTCTAATACAGATTTAAATCCTCAAATAAACCGTTCAAATTTCATGTATTTCAAAGCTTTAATATTCAATGTTTCAAAACTAAATTTTATAATTCATACATATATATATATATATATATATATATACCAAATTTACTTTACTATCATTTAGTTTTGAAATATTTAATTTAATAAAGCAAGTATCCTTTAAATAAACTTCAAATTTCAACAATTAATATTCCTCAATTTATTTAGACTTGATATATTCACTTAAATCACCTTAACCCCGAATTTTGTTATAAAACAATATTCTTTTAGAATCTAAATTTCAATAAGTTCCAAATGGACCCTTATTACATATAATTCTTAATTAAATAAAATCTCAATCAATTTCAACTATCTTCTCAGCCTTGGTTTATAAAATCAAAATAAACTCTATATAAATATAATTTAAGGAAATACTTATCCATGTTATATTCAATAAAATCAAACTTTATTTTATACTTTAAAACCAATTTTTTTTCATAGCTTAAAACCAAAAACTTAGCTATATATAAAATAACCTTTATCAAATATCCAAATCAATATATCAAAAATCATATATATTATTTGCAAACCATAGATATCATTTCAAAATATTATTATATATATATACCGCGGTGTTTGTATATAATTTTCTATCCTATGGTCAAGTGTTACGGATATTTATCATTTCAATCCGCAATTTAAAAATAAAAATGCGGTTGTATATCATTTCAAACTGCAATCCCGAATGAAATGAAAATGCATAATAACTTGCAGTTTATAACAATATGAAATACAACATCCATTCATCCAATATCAACCATCAACCATTTATCACAATCATCATCTAAATTCAAACAATACATCAATATATAACTAGTGATAATAACAGGTATCAACTATTAGTTTATATTCAAAAATAAATTATAATTGTTTAACCGACAGTTTATATGCAATAAAATAAATAACAATTTAACAGGCAGTTAATATGCAATAATGAATTAAATAACAAGTTAATTAAATAAATGCAAATTAACTGAGATAATGATGAAATATATGCCAAACAGCTATAAATAAATTTCAAATCACATCGTAAATGAATTTAACAAATATAAGAAATCTTAGAAGTTGTGAATGAGTTAAAACACTCACCTTTGATTTTAGCCCATAAAAATCCAAACAAAAGCGCAAAACTCAACAATCTCTAAATTCAACTAAATCAATTTCATGTTGTCCAAAATATAAATTTGAATCTAACAAATGAAATCGCGCGTGAATCAAAGTTTATATGCAAAAGGTATTCATGTTACAAGAAATATTATTAAAATAAAAATTAGTACGTGTTAAAAATATATATAAATAAACAAATTTTAATACTTACGTTTTCTCAAAATGAGGCTTTAGGAAAAGATTGAAGAACAACTAAGATGAGGACAGGAAGTGTACGAAAAATGAAAAAAAAACATTTTTATAAAAGAATGCTTTTGGATTTGCAAGAATAAGAGCTTTTGAATATGAGGTGTTAGGAGAAACAAAATGTAAAAGAAGAAATATGATGTAGGTTATTTATAATTAGGAAATGAATGTGGAGGGAAAAAATAAATGCCATGTTTTCTTATTAAAGCTTCAGGCATTAATAATAGATAAGGAAATGTACGTAGGAATGGAAAGGTTTGCAAACGAAAGTAGAATTTTGTACGCATTTAGGTTTTTATCTACGCATAATAAAATATTTATACTTACCTTAAAAATTGAAACGTTAAGTTTTGTTTTCTCAAAATGATCTTTTATTTTCATTAAAACACCCTTTTTGTTTAACACAAAACATGTGTTTCTTTTATTAAATCTATTAATTGTAATCAACGTTTCCTTTCTTTTTAATTGAAACATTTGAATTACATTAATTGCAGTTACTTACAAAGTTAAATTTTAAAACAAACAACTGGAATGGATAAAAAAATAGAACAATTGTTCATTTAAACACATTTATAAATTTATTGTTAATACACAAGAGTAATAAATAGATTATTTTCCTATCTTTATAATCAATCTGTAAGCTAAAACACAGTTCAAATAAACATATATTTCTTTCTTTAAAATCAATCTTTCTATTCTTTATTTTAATAAAATTAAACCTACATTCACAGATGAAGCGTTCATTTTATTTGATGTAAATGTTTTTTTTCATTGAATCAAAACTTTCCTTATATTTTCCCAAAACATAAGCTGCATTTAATTGCACTTATTACAATTAGTATTCTCTCTCCTATTAATTGAAAATTTTCAATTACATTAATTTCAGTTGATTAAGTTTCAAAATGGGCTAAATGAATGTAATGAGAAGTAGAACAATTACTTCCTATCAATTAAATATATTAATATTAAATTAATTAATCACCTTTTTATTCAATATTTATAAACTAACCAATTCATCCTTTTTAATCACTTGGACTTTTACCATGATTTAATATAAGTTTATAATGATATTCTTAAATTTTATCTAAATTTCCATTTATATAATCTTCTAAGTATTTACTTTTCATTGAATTACAATTTATCCTATTATCGTGTATTAAATTCCAATATATTGATAAAATTTTATTCCATCTCTTTATTCAACCAATAGTCATTATTTCAAATTATTAATTACAATTAGTTAAGATCTTACCATTGGTTCCATAAATTTATTCGCACTAAATTAGTTATTGCATTAATTCTCAAATTTCCTATAAATTTTCATTAACGTGGTTTTTTTATTATGTTTTATTCCTATGGATTTAAAACTAATTCAATAGATGAAACAAATGGGTAAACAATTAATGATAATCACCAATTTGCCTAATTCAGTCTCATTCTTATAAATTTCATCTCATAACATTTCTTGCTTCATTCCCCTTTCTATTCATATAAGGATTCATCCATAAAATTTACATTTACTTATTTTACAACTTTTACTTCTATTTATTGGTTCAATGTTTATTTCAAAATTTTCATTTATTACTCCCAAATATTCGTTTTCATTTATAATTGTCATGTTAGTTTCTTCTTTTATTGCATTATATATTTATTCATTCCTTCATTATTACATAACCTCATTTATTTTCATTCATTTATTTATAGTAATTATGCTTAATCCAATTTCTTAGCCTCCTAATTGTTTACTTAAGTTTCTAACCATTCATTTATAATACTTCCCTTCCTATTATATTCTATTAGAAGCAATTCAATTATACCTAAGTTTATAATACAAGAACAACAAATTCTTATCTATTAAAGAATTCCATCAAATACCTCATTTGAACTTGTTTCTTAATTCACCAATTACGACCTAAAATATAAATTTGCGTTTCTATTAAATTTACATTCCCCCTTCCGTTACTATATTAATAATCACTAAGTAACGTTTATTATCAACTATAAATATTATAACTGCTTAATAGCCATTGATTTTATAAATTTACACATTATTACGTATTCTTCATCAGTTAACATAATTTTGAAATTTTGACCTTTACAAATTTAATACATTCATTAATTGTCGTTTAAGTAATCTTTAATCACTTTTATTTTTAAAACTTACTCAAGTGCAACAATTATACTTTCCATTATTATATTGATTTGAATTCCATTCTAGTTATTAATTTTATTAATGATTCACTAATTCAACATTTCCATTTATTGCTTATATTAAAAACCAAGTAAGACAATTTTCATTATTTCCAATTAATTGCAATTTTATTCTAAATTGTTAATTTTAATTACAATTGCTACAATTAATTTCTAACATTGTATCACATTCCCATAAATGTAACATTTATAAAATACCCAATTAAATATCTCACGAAATCACATATTTCTTATTTTAAATAATTATCAAATATTCCTGTTTACACTCAATTATAACTTTGCATTCTTTAACAAATCCATAAATTTTCAATTGCCTAATATATTCATAAATTACTATTAAATGTTCTCCATAAATTTCTTTATTTGGTTTCAAACTTTTTATTCATCAATTGTTGCCCTATAAATTACGTTCCAACATAAAATTATACGATTTTTATTTCCTTTTAAATTTAACTAAAATATTATTAATTTAACTCATTTTAAACATCGAATTTTATGGGTCATTACACTCTCCCCACTCAAAACTTTTCATCCCCGAAAAGGAAAAAAGGGAAAAGAAGAGTTAAGAAATCAATATATCTTATTTAAATATTAAATTTATAAACAAATAAATTTACAAAATTAATTAATTTAAACAAAATATACCAATTTATAACCAATAGATCTTTTTATACTTAAATTAATAAAGTTTGGAAAACATTTTCAAAAAAATTTCTAAGTCCAAAATTTACGGAAAATTTTGGCAGAGTCTCCTTTGTACGGAGAGGCTCGGAAGAAAATATGATATCAATATAACAATATATAATATATATTTCAAAAAATATATATCCCAACACGGAAAAATAATAGAATAACGATATAAACCGTAATCCGAGAAACGTACCTATTTGTCGGGCAATAACGCTTAAATTATGAAACCAAAAGTAGTAGCAATTGCTTCCATAACGTGTATTTCACTTATATAATCCAAAAAGGTTAACAATTATATAAGATGAAATATTTAAAGTGGGTTTAACCATCAACAAACAAATCAATACAACATCAAACACTTGCAACAAGGCATACTACCATAAAATCAATCATTCATTCATATCAAACGAAAGAAATAGTTGTTTGGGTTCAACTTTAAATTGTACGGAATGAAAAATAAACTACTAAGTGTACCCTTCACTCAACAGTCTTAGGTGAAACTAAATAGATTATTCATACATCCCAACAATTTTAAAATATCCTTACCCAACAACCATTGGCCAAAACAAACAACACTTCCAAACAAAAAATCAAATTAAAATTTCCAATTTCATAGCATTTATTGTTTAATTTCCTTTATATGATGATTTATTCCCTTTTTTTCTTTATCTTCATTTATTTGCAGTATTCATCTTTCTGCTTATTTTATTAATAAATAACTTCAATCATTTACTTAACTTTATTATATTTCATATATATACTACTTAATTTCATTTATTTACTTTCATTTCATACGTTTACTTGTACAATTTCCATTACATTTCTTATAAAACATTTCAACTTTTAATATTTGGTAAGTTATATATATGCTTTTAAAGAACGAAATTGAAAGTTATACAAATTTTCTCATTGCTTTTAAAATTTATTCAATGTTCAATAATTATATCCTTTGTATTATAGGTTACACATTTCAGATTTCTTTAAATTTCATTCATAACTTAGCATTAAATTTCTTATTTTAATTGAAGGTTCTAATCTCAAAATTAGTTACATTCAATTTCACTACAATAACTGAAACTATTAATCAATGGAAACCTAAGAATTAAATACCGGGTTTTATTCAAATCATTTTAAAATAAAAGATAAATGTATTTATATATCCAATTATATTTAAAACAATTTAAAATTAACAATTTTTTTATATCTGTAGTAAAACTACTACAGTGGTCTTCCCACTTCGAAACTCGAAAATGAATGTCGATGATGCGTGCACTCATCACCGTAATTATTTTCCAACGACAGAGAGGGGAGTATAACTTTATCTTTCCAAAATTTCTTTTAAAACATTTCTTTCAAATTTGTATTGAAATACTTATATCAGAAAATACTTCTTTTAATAATAATATTATTATATTTCAAAATCATTCAAAAGAAATTTCAAAACCCCGGAACTTAAGTTCTAAATTTTCAATTTCATTTATTTTAATTTCAAATCCTACTTTACTAATATTTATATATTACACTACCTAACAACCAATGTTTCTCAATTCACCAATTACGACCTAAAATATAAATTTACGTTTCTATTAAATTTACATTCCCTCTTCCCTTACTATATTAATAATCACTGAGTAATGTTTATTATCAACTATAAATATTATAACCGCTTAACGGCCATTGATTTTATAAGTTTACACTTTATTACGTATTCTTCATCAGTTAACATAATTTTGAATTCCTTTCCCAATTTACTAATGCAATCAATTTTGACCTTTACAAATTTAATATATTCATTAATTGTCATTTAAGTAACCTTTAATCACTTTTATTTTTAAAACTTACTCAAGTGCAACAATTATACTTTCCATTATTATATTGATTTGAATTCTATTCTAGTTAATAATTTTATTAATGATTCACTAATTCAACATTTCCATTTGTTGCATATATTAAACTTATAACCAAGTAAGACAATTTTCATTATTTTCAATTAATTGCAATTTTATTCTAAATTGTTAATTTTAATTACAATTGCTACAACTAATTTCTAACATCGTATCACATTCCCATAAATGTAACATTTATAAAATACCCAATTAAATATCTCACGAAATCATATATTTCTTATTTTAAATAATTACCAAATATTCCTGTTTACACTCAATTATAACTTTGCATTCTTTAACAAATCCATAAATTTTCAATTGCCTAATATATTCATAAATTACTATTAAATGTTCTCCATAAATTTCTTTACTTGGTTTCAAACTTTTTATTCATCAATTACTGCCCTATAAATAACTTACGTTCCAACATAAAATTATACGATTTTTATTTCCTTTTAAATTTAACTAAAATCTTATTAATTTAACTCATTTTAATCAACGTAATTTACGGGTCGTTACAATTTATATAAGTGGTGACATCTTAATTCATGATTTTGTGAAATTTGATGTTATCTGATACTTTTGTGATTTTTTATGATATTATAACTATATACCTTGCGTATATTATTATACATATATGTTGACATATATGGATGTTGACGTGAGTTACATTGATAGTATTATCATTATATTATACCCCACATATATTGAGTTACATATGTATATTCATGAATTTAGACATAGTCTGATCTATGTGTGATTTACGTAATACTGAGTCACTCTGAGACATTCCAGTACAGAGACGATGAGGCCGGCTTGTATTATCTGTGCATAGAGGAGACACGATATAATATATTGTATATTATTAGTGTGATAGTGACTTATTCTAAATTTGACACACGATTTTGATACTAATTATACATTATTTGAGAAGTTTTGTACACTTATTGTCACCTACATATTTCATATTATATCTTGTAACCGCGATACCAACTCCGTTTTCTCTTATATTATTTATACGAGTATATATGCACGTACAGGTGGACCTGCATTTCACTACCGAGCCATAATTTTATAGCATGGCTATTTAAATACAATGATAATAAAATCAGCACGGTGATTGCTTTCCACATCAACACTTTCAAATATAGCCAAAATATCTTTGAATTGCCTCATGAATTGGTTCGGTGTACATGAGCAGTAAGATTCGTGCGGTAACAAATAAAAAAAAAAGTTCTATATACCCTTTTACTTTAAACCACTTATTTTGTCAAACTGTTTTGTACATGAATTTATATCGGACTATTTTGTCAATGCTTTCTCTGTTGTATCAACCCTTATTACATTGTAGTATAAAAAATTATGCATGTATCAACCTTTATTATATTAGTCCTTTCCTTCAATTATCAGTTGAAAAACATAAATCTTAATTTTTTAATTCAAATAGGATAGTTGATATTTTTCTATCTGCTTAAAAGGTTCCTAACCAAGTCTTTGATTAAATTTATCGTAGAAGCAACACGATGATATATAATTGTTAGTTACTCTATTACATAATGAATCTCTTGTATTAATAATAACCATCTACCTTCAAATAGGATTCCATTTGCATTACTTCCGGAGCTAAGTCTAATTCAAATAAATTATGAATAGAACCCCAAATGATCAAACTTTAATTCACAATATAAATTGCATTAAAAATTTACACACGATGAAATGTTAAAACATTTTAATAATAACATATCTTTACAGTAAATCAAACTACGACCGCAATTAAACTTTTTAAAAGCGTAATAATAATGCTTCTCAACTCTATTGTTTATTTAAAGTATTGCTTTTTCTGCAATAGAAACATCATGTGAAAGAATATAGTAACATTTTTTTTGAATATATAGTTTCTAGCCAATTCCAGCATCCAACCATTGCCCACCGTGTATATGCAACCTTACACCATAAAGCATGCAACCTTCTCTCCCAAAAATTTAAAGTATTGTTCGGATTTCCATTCTAATAGTAGAAAGAAGAAACAATTTGTAAGTTTTACCTTTATCAAGCAGAATCTACGTAAGCAAAAGTTGAAAAGTTGTGACAGAACATAACAATAATAGTCTATAATTTTTCATGTAAGGACGCAAAATAGAACCATAGTCCTAGCCAATATATATTCTTTTATACTAATAGCATCATAGAAGTGTTTCATTATAACTTTAAGTGGAATACGTATATCCTTCAAAATGCAATAGTTAATTATAGCAGCTCAAGTGGAAACAGATAGTAATGTCATTCTCTAGGCAAAAAACATGGTTGAGTAATAGTAAATATAAAACCTAACTTTGAAATAGCTTAATAAAACACACGCATCATCTAAAGATTGCTATGCTTGGAATCTCACTCCGTCTAAAGATTGCTATACTTGAAACTACTTTGCGTTCTCCTTAGAAAAATGCCAGCTACAATGAAATGCTTTGCAACCTAGAACTAAAAGCTACATTGTTTAAGCATTCCAGATCTGATCTGAAGGTCATTGCTTCTATGTAGCTATCGTTTCTTCGCCAATGATGAGTAGCAATGCTAGTAAGTCTAGAATTGCTAACATTGAGATTGGCTTATGCTGTCTAGATTTGAAGTTCGTGTGTGAAGTTAGATCTTGCTATTTTCCTTCTTACTTTCACGATCAGTGCTGGCTGGAGCACTGCAAATTGTTATTCCTGTAATTGTTGAACACAAGAGATAAAGAAATGTTGAGCCATGACGTAATTTGCTTCGTATGATTGAAGTTTGATGTGGAAGTAATGAACAGAAGTTGATGAAGAGGTAGATTTGCTTCCTGGTTGATTGGTTAATGTTGATAAAATTTACTTAGCAAGGACAAAATTCACTATTAAAAAGGCAGAATTACCGCTTTTAACCTTTCAAGCAATGAGTCAAATCCCAAAATTTGTAATGAAATATAGTCAGATATAAACATAAACATATATCTCTTTCATTTTGCAATAGAAAGTAATAATATGAAAATCATTTGAAAAATATGAAACTGAGAAAAGAGACTGCATTTATGCTGTAAAATTTTCAAAAAATTTCAAGTTTTAAAGTTTTGAGATAATTTCAGTTGTAAAAATTTTCAGTTAAAAATTTATTAACAAAATTTTATATTTTTTGGACATAATCATAAAAAATATATTATAATGCTAAAACATAATAATGCATATTAATTTGTACATGCAATACTCCAAATTAATCTTGAAGCTATAAACATGGTTTCATAGTTGAAACTACTAATAATATTAACTTGAAACGTTTAATCTACTTTAGTTATATTTATCCATAACTCGATCCGCGATATCCAAAAATGATAGTAAATAATTATCTAAAACAAACCAAAAACGTATAAAATGATTATACAACAAGTTTGTTTTACTATCAATTGATATTATCTTATCAATTGTTCTAACGCAACAATTTAGCTTTCAACTGATAACCGCTTAGTCGGTAAAATGATAGAACAACATATCTACCATTACATAAAATTCAACTTGGGAGATAAAACTGTTAAAACTTTAAGAAGTGCAAAGCAGTTGAGAATAGAATAATATCAAAACATCAGTTGTATGTCTATGTTCAGACATTCTATATTACATAATCTCATCTAATAAAAAATTATTAAAGATGCTTATCTAAATTATAATTCCATACCTATTTGAGTACCGAATCATGTAAAATTTCTCAAACAGGATGTCTAAAAAATTCTAGCCAGTGCATCCCATACTGCATTGCATTCCTTTCCCAAAAATCATCCTCCTTCGGTCTCTTCCTCTAACTGATCTTGCAGCTATATCACCACTAACTGGCTCCCTTAGTACCATTTCCATAATTGACATATTTGCTTTTTGTCCATTTTGCGTATTAAAATGAAAATTCGAATAGCATAGCTAAGCATTTCATTTGATGAGACAAAATGAAGTTCTCACATTCCAAAGGCAACATCTTTAGGATGTGAACATTTAACCTATATGGCACAAATGCATATAAGAATAAACCTCGATTGAAAAGAAAACTGGAATAAACAAAATATTTTAACCATCTTCAAGAGAAATTTTATTGGTCATAATCAAACTCTCTCTAAATGACATAATGACTAACAAAGTGGGATGGCTGTTTACATTATCTGTAAATGAAGCAAGCAGGTTGATAGTATGGGGTAGGCGGGTGGACAGTATGGGGTAGGCGGGCTAGACTTTGTCAAAGAGGAAATGTTACATAAAAATAAATAAGGAATTTAGTGTTATATCAAAATCGAAGAGGAATTGTGAGTGCATATGCTATCGTAGCAAAACACACATTGATAATTTTAACACCAGCACAAATCTATGGGTTAACAAACACAAATGCAAGTAGGCATCTCATACCATTCTTTCATATACAGTTGAATAAAGATAAACTAAATAATAGCTTTATTCGAAAACAGATCTCCATCTATTTTCAAATTAGATAAAGTATCACTGGCAAAACTATATCACAGCTTTATTTTTATATGCATATATATAAAATCAGAAAGAAAAAACCGGTTGGATCAACTTAAAATTGATACTACTTACAAATTAAAGCAATATGCGAAATCACGGCAGTAATCAGTCATAAAAATTTTCTACGCCTTACACTCTAAAAAACACACTCAAACCAACGCTCTATTAAGTATAAAATATATGAATAGAATAAGTAAAAGTAAAAGAAAGGGATGAAGATACACTAGGAATCCAATACTGAGAGACAAAAGGATATGATCTCTGATAATCCTTGGTTAAAGTGAGTGTATGAATGATTGAAATGTTTTTGTTCATAAATTGAGTAGTAGATTCAGAAACTTCCAATATAAAACTAAACATATGTCAATTACTGTTAAATTAGCTGAAGCACAAAAAATATAAACTCACATCATGTGTATATGAAAGCATGTAAAAAAAAGCTTTAACGAACTCCACGTAAGGAAGAATATGTAAATAAATAAATGGAAAAATAAGCTTGAAAAAAGAATCCAGTAAAACTCATATCGTGTAAATAAAAAAAAAGATTCCTAATAACGGAAGGAGTCAAATGCTCATCCATGAAAAACAGATTACCTAATCAAGGTCCTAAACAAATAAAATTGGCCTGAAATTCTCATATTCAATTACCTCTATTCAATCAAATGTTTCTAGTTGATGATTCCCCTTTTCCAAAAGCGCAGCTATAAAATCAAAATCAAGATCTGTGATATACATATAAACGTCATTAGATACATGATGGAATTTAGGTAGGTTTAAGGAAAGTTATATTTGCAGATACATTGTGAAATCATACAATCTAATCTTACACTAGTGATCTATTTTCGAATAACATTGAATAATATAAACAAAAGGTTATATTATTTTATGCTAAAATGTAGCATGCAGCATAGGAATTGCATTGGACAACACATTTTAGGTATTTCTAGCTATGCCTATAGTTGGAATTTAAAGACTGTAAACTATTAGTTTACAAAATTCACTGGCATAAATCTTCTTATTGACACTTAAATATAGTGTTTTGTATTAGGAAGCATCGTAGAGATTGCTTACATAAAATTATTTCCTGGCTAGCTACTGGATGTAGATTCTAAGTGGTGTTCAACTACGTCTCTTGCTTTTAAAAAAGAATGAATAAAAAGATGTAACAATGGCCCATACATATCATCATAAAGCTAAATAAAATCTTAAGTAGTTAAAAATCAAAGCGTGTCAAGAAATGTGTCAAACACTATATGTAGTATTATAATCCCAATTTACATTTTTTTACTCCTTATATTTAAATAACTAATTAAACATACAGTATGATTTTAGAATTTTGTGCGCTAACATACCAAATTATAAAATGAAACCGAAGCGTCATTTGACTTGTATTCGAATATACATATATGTGCATCATTTGACTTGTTTCAAACAATATACCCGTTAGAACCAACTATCTAATATGAAAAATAGTGGTGAATGTACATATGCAATGTATATATAGCATTCAATTGTGTCTTTACACATGAAAATGCAATATCATTGTTAACTATATGGTTTTTAATCTAGAAAAGTCACCTAATTCTAACTAAGAGGTTTTGATATCATCTTAGACTAAAAGAATGAGAGAGAAATCAATTTTGAAATTATCCATTTTAAAATAATGTCTATTCCTTGAGAACTTACAAATATACAAAATAGGATTAAATCATGATTTTTCGCTCATGATTTTAGAACAACAAACCACGCCTCCATGTTTTTGTGTTATGCACACGCATATCATATATAGTTTCATATATGCATTAGACCAATTAAGATAATCATGGTTAGTTAACAACGTGGTCGAACTAAGTCAATACATATTGAATTTACTTTGAATAGCATGAACAATGATTTTGAGAATTCATTAGAAGCCATATAAAATGGAATCATTATGTAAATTTAGAAAATGAAATCAAAGAAGGAAAATAAAAATCTGGTTTGAAATCATAAAAAAAGATTAGCAAGTTTGAAAACAAAAAACATGCATCAAAATTGATTAGAGTTGGAGAAAGATTAATAAATTGGATAAAATCAAATAGGGTAAAATCATTTCATAGACTTTAAATCTATTAAAATTACAATTATATGCTAGTATACAAAAAATAGATTTGAAACAGTAAACTAAAGGAATGAAACAAAAGAAATACTTGCTGATTTATTAAATATTTAGTTGAATTTATATACAAGGAAAAACTGATTTCTTTGCACAAAAGAAATTTTGCTAAAATTTCCATCTATAAAATAGTTTAATAAATTCTAAAAATGATAGTCAAGAATTTGATACCAAGCAAATTCTAAAATTTTGCTAAAATTTCCTTCAATAAAATAGTTTATCCACCTTTACGTAACAATCTAATCTTCGAATTGCACTGACTAATGCACTTAATGAGCTAAAACTTTCAAACAAATTATATTATGATAAAACATAGCAAATAAGGAGATTAGTTAAAAACCTAACTATTTTGATTTAGCATATATAAAACATATATTAATAAAATATAGAAAAGCAATTATAATAAGTTTTGTAAAAGAAATAGAATGATGCTAAAAGCAACTGTTTATATCACCTAATACATACAGATAATAAATCAACAATATTTAGTAAAATCCTTGTTTACATACACCCCTACCTCAACACATAAGTGACTTAAAATAGCATAGGATAGTTGGACAAAAATCAAGTGAGAACCTAATATAATGGTAATAATATGAAATTCACTAAAAAATAAAGCAAGCGTCTTCTTCATGTTTAGTACCATCTAAACATATTTAAATAAATGAAAATCAATGTAGCAAACATGCTTTGATCAAACAAATCAAATGATGTAGACAACTACTGAAAAAAATTGCTCATAATTTTAAAATTTAAGAAACACAGATTAGTCCTAAAAGAAAATATGAAAGTCTATGATCGAAAATTACAGTTTTTTTGGAAATATAAAAAAACAAATATTTCTAATATTGGAAAATATAAAGTTTAAAAAGGAAGAAAGAAAAATCAACTATGAAGTGCATTTTTTTTTAAGAAACAAAATTCATGTAAGAATCAACATGTAAAATGCGCAAATGTAAAATACAACCACTAAGTGAACTTCTTTGGTATTCTTTTTTTAAAAGAAAATGTAGTAATTGAGTCAATACCCAAAGTAGATTTTTTGTTGTTGCATTGTTTAATGTGGGCAAAAAAAATATACATGCCTAAGAGAATCAAAATATATTATAATTTGATTAAAATGAATTAGACAATTCAAAGCATAAATAATTTGGTATGATATTAAACCGTTTTATAAGAAAATTGAAGTCATATGACAGTTAAACTATACATCAGAGAAAACTAATATATAGGTAGGGTAGGGAAAAAAGCGAGCATGCATTAGAAATTGACCGACTAATATTTTTCTTTTTAAATTATCAACTCTATATCGTATATTAACTCCTATTAAATTAAATTGACATGGAAAATGAAATAAATACTTGCAACAATAGGTTATAGAAAGATGATAAAAATAATAATGAACAATAGATAGCAAAATTTGCTTCATAAATTTAAGTGTGCAGATCTGAGAAGTAAAGTTGTTGAATTAAATCTTCCAACAGCTCCAACAATTTTCATGGAATTTATGCTGAATATGTATAGTTCTCAAGCTAAAATGACAGTTATAATAACTTTTTCATAATAGCTATTAATTCTTCTAATATAGGTAATCTCTGGCATTAATTTTTCATATGGACGGAGTAAACATGCATATTTATGAATGATCAGTTGTGTTGGATGATGTTCCATAACGTACATATATAGCTCCATGTATAAAATATGATGTAGGATGTACTCTTATTCTAGTCTAAAACTGTTGAAGGCGTTGATAGTAGAAGGGATTTCGAGGAAAAAGTTAAGATAAGAAAAGAGTATTAGATATTAAGCAAGTACCTGGGAGTGAAGCCTATTAGATATTGGATCATGGATGATTGAGAGTAATCCTTTCGCTGCGCAGGTGAGTAGGGGAGTAGTTGTGAAACTTCGCTGCTATAGCATTCAATCAAAGAGGAGTTAACAAAGCAATCGTCCGGCGTTGTTGCTGTCATACTCACTCGCAATGGATTTGACAAATGAATCTTCAGGTGTCACTGCTGTCGCACGCAGTAGAAATCGATTTAACAGATGATTCTTCAGGTAATGGAGATAGTATAATTGTCAGATGAAAACATACGGATAATTACCGACGACTGAAGCATAATGGAAGGAAGATCAGAATTAGGCATATCCCGTGGATAATCGACAATCGTGATCGACAGTGAAGAGGCAAGGAAATCGATTTACTTATATTTTTCCCCTTTAGTGAGAGAAATAGAGGAAGTAAGGCTATGTAGTTCTGAAAAGAGGGAGGAAAAACGCAGATGTGTAGGTGGAAAAAAATCGAGGATAATTAACAATGGTGATCAACAGAGAAGAGGGGAGGAAACCGATTTTTTTTGTCCTTTCTCCCCTATAGTGAGAGGAAAATGAGAATTAGGGGTTTGAAGTTTTGGGAAGGGGGAGGGAAAACGTAAGTAGAAGATGTGCTGGTGAAATATAAGGAAGGGTATATTTGGTATTTCGAAAAGACACTGTATAAATCTATTTAACGAATTCTCTTTATTAGTAGTAAAGATATTTATAAACTTTAACTTCATTAATGTTCAGTGATTGGCAACAATAACTTTAAGTTATGTGTAAAATGATCTATTCAAATAAACACATTAAATAATGCACATTAATCCATGTTGAGTACTAACTTTTATGTTTTAATCTTAAAAACTTCTGTACCAGATCGAATAAACTGCATACACGATGATTCAATCATGAATTATATCGGCGATGAAAAGAACTGTTTAATAATATAGAAATATAGATATGTGTGTAGGCACTACATATGCCAATGATTTGAAAATCTTAATGTCGTAGATCAGTATTGCAGAGGTTGAATTTAGTTGAAAAGATCTTTATAATAGAAACCTACTTCGAATTTGCATGACTGTCATACTTGAAACAATAGCACTATTCTGGTTAGAACGAAATAAAAACGTGAAGTTTGATGTGTTTGCTGAAGTCTGTAAAGATGGAAGTGAAAACTTATCTAAAACAGTATGTGCTAATATCTACTGAACGTAATAATTAAACCAAAGCAAGTAATTATCATTCGAGATAACGACAGGGCTGTAGGACAATAGTCCATGTATTCAATAAACCGTATTTTCAAAATTACAGAATTTAAGAATTCCTACCAATGATAATAATTCAAAATTTCAAAATTACTATTATAAAAGAGTTATTTATAATTCAGTGTTAGAGTTACCATATTATATCCTTATAGCAGAGTACCGACATAGAGTAAATTTCTACACCCATGATGTTAAATTATACCTAAAACACAAAAAATAGTTAATTTATAAGTCAAATAAGAAATTATTCTAAAATTGTCTTTTCAGTTTAATTCTTTTATCACATGTGTAAGTCAAAGAATTAATAAAAATGAACTTCTTTAATTAAAAATAACCACGAAAGAACTAAAAATTCGACATGTCAGAACAATACAATAAAAAAGTATGTTTGAGATAGCTGTAATGAATGATCATTGTTATAAACTTTGCAAGCTAATGTTGTTAAAGAAACTAAACATCTAGGAACAAAAATAAGATTAATAAGAACGAAGAATAACAAAAAAATGAAGGTCCAAAATGACTTTTAATGTCTTAAACATATATATTTTTAGGCTATAGTGTTCAAATTATTTAAGATCATTCAAAATTTCTACTTGCCAGTTGAAAAGTTTAAGAAAGACAAAAATTACATAATATAGGAAACTTGCCTCTTTCAGAATAATTTATACAAATTTTAAGGGAATAAAGAAAAGCCAATGGCACTTTGACATTAGTGGGAATCAAAATGTAACGTATTATTGAACTATTAGTTTATCTCAATCAGCCTTTCGTGAAAATATCAGTTAACAAACATTTCAGCATATGATTTTTACAGAATGTAATCTTTATGGTAGTCCATATTTTGTTATATTATCAAAATACGAGTTTTAAGTTCAGTTAAAATTCCAAGAAAGCACATACAAATTCATGTGAACTATTCTTGCATTCTTCTACTGCTCAATTCTTAAAACCTTACCTTGGAAACCAGATACATATAACTACCTATTTTCAACAGAACTTAATAAAAATTGAGTTTTTTAACTACCCACAACAATAAAGCTAAACACACAGAATATCGTATTACGTATGTGAGAGGTCCAAAATCATAAGATAACTAATACTGTAAAGCTAGGAACAAAATTTGAATTCAGAATTTTATACAAAAAATGGTGCAGAGATAGGATAGAAATAAATACATAATAGTTGGCTCTAACGACGTCCTTGGGTAAACATGCATGCAGTTGTATTATGTTCTACTAAAAATATAATATATAGATAGATTGACTCACCTAAACCTAAAGCTGAAGATAATCCTCACCCAAGCCCAAAGCGTGATGATAATTCTCCCTTATGTCAAAGGAGGAAGGGAGCAGGCTGTGCATCAATATACTTAATCCCGGTTGTAAAATCTTTATAAAATCAGAAATAACAAAAACACTCTAAAATCAGGATTTTGATTTTGATTTGTAAAACTCACAACATACTTAGTGAATCAAGTAATAAAATAACATGAATCACTACACCACAGATAGGATTTTGGCGCAACCTTAGGCGGCACAGTTGATACGGCTATAAGCCGTATCAAATTTTAAATGGCTTATAACCGTATCTATATTTTTTAATACGGCTGTAAGCCGTATTAACATTTGATACGGTTTGTAGCCGTATCAAAATCTGTACCTCTTTTCGTGGGAAAATTTTCCCCAAAACGCACACCCTCCCTCCTTTTTTTTATTTCCAGCATTAAACTTACTTTCGGTCCTTCTCGCTAAAAACTTATAAATCTTCTTCTTCTTGCTCCTGCCATCGGTAATGAGATCAAGTGGGCTTTAGGTATATCTCGTCAGATTTTGTCGCTGTGCGCTTCGTCTTCTTGCTCCTGCCAATGGTAATGAGATCGATACCCATTTTCTTCTTCCGCGTCAAGAAAGCCAAATGATTTTGTGATAATATGTGATTCTCTAATAAAAAGCAAGTAAATAAAAATAAATTACAGTTTACTGCGAAATTATCAAGTGAAACATCGAGTTTACAATTTGCGTACAATTTTTTTGATAAATCAATCGATCTTGATTGAGGCATGAAATTTAAAAGATGCTTGATATTCAGCTAGTATCAATTTTACTTGAAATTCAAAAGCCATGGATTTTAGGAGACGAATGGATTCGAATTCAAAAAGAAAAATTCATAAGTTGATTAGGACTGAAAACCCTACCTGTCTGGAAGAGAATGAAGGGTTAAATTCATAAGTTGGTTGATAGAGTCTGAGCCAGATAGTGTTGATGGTTAAGGTTATGATGACATATCTATCTCTATAAATCCAACAGTGGGTTTATGCTAAATTTAATCTGATCGCATTAACTAGAATTGTTGTTTGTTGATAATCTTAATTATTGTAGAATAAAACCCTTTGTCAAGTTAAGCATAAACCAATTATTATTTTTTAGTGTAAAGTAAAACACTAGAACTAGTAGATGGTTGTCTAATTATGAATGTATGCATGCTTGTTGTATTGCCTGGTAGCTGATTAATATGAAGTATTACTCGCCGAAACTCATAATCCCCATCGGCTAAAGCCAACCTGGAGCCTCATTGGCTTCAGGAATATCGTCGACTTCTAAACTAGAACCAATTTGGTTCTAGGATTTTGTTTTACTTAGTGAGTTTATATTCCCGTATGTTTGTTCGTCTTGTTTTTGCTGAAATGTATATTAGTTGATCTACTGTTTTGGATAGCTTGTGATGTCTTTGTGAGCTTGTGAGCATTATAAATTCTGTTGAAACTTTAGTTATATAACTATTAAACATGATATATGAATGAATGGGTAGTAATTTGTCTTACAAACTTAGTACCAAAACCTGTTTAAGAGCAGCAATACATATAAATTTCAATTTGTTTTGATACTTGGAATTCAACCTATTTTAGTAAGCATGCTTTCATTTTTATAGTCTTAGAGTAAAAAAAAAAACAAATGGACTAAAAAAAAGAGTTTGCATATAAGCATATGTTGGTTTCGCAAATTACATGCTGCTATATAAAGAAAAGAAAAAACCTGGCGCATGTATGTGCTTGTTATGCTTTGTTTACATATTCTCTATGCCTATGTTTATATTAAAGACATGTCACTTTCTTTTTATGGCATAACAGCTTAGTGCTAATGTTGTATATGGTTCTGACATTGTGTATGGTTTTGACATTGTTGTATTAGTGGATAAAATTATTGTTAATGGCGCAAGCCAAGTATCAGGAGAGGGGTAATGCATAGACATTACCCCGGTGCTACAAAATAGCGCCGTTGTAATGACAAATTTTTTGAAAACAGTTTGGTGCTAATGTTGTATATTGTTCTGACATTGTTGTATAAGTGGATAAAATTGTTGTTAATGGCGCAAGCCAAGTATCAGGAGAGGGGTAATGCATAGACATTACTCCGGTGCTACAAAATGGCGCTGTTGTAATGACAAATTTTTTGGAAACAGTTTGGTGCTAATGTTTAAAATAAACCCTATATTTTGAGTTCCATTTATTGAAATTTAAATAGTCCATATATTTTAACTATTTAAAATTAATTAAATGTTTAAAATCATAGTATATTGGAAACGAAAATCCACATTTTACACTTATGTTAAATCATAGGAATTCATAACATAGTTTGCATAAAAAGATCAGTTAAAGTTACTCTTTCTCGCACACCACGACTACACAAGTACATAGTATTATCTACTGATTCTCAAATCAACTAAAATATTATGTTAAAGGTAAAAGGAAAGCTGTCACGTTTATTTAAAAAAATAAAATGGCAATACACTTTCTTTTTTAATTATTATTACTTAGGACTTTCACAAGCTACCCTAATTTTGCAATGATAAAATGAAACTTAATTGAACAGCTTTCAAACTAACAAACATGGTTATGAGGACATCTGTAACGACCCAGAATTTTTAGAAATTAAAATTTGAATATTTAATTTATTTTAAATATTAATAAGTGAATTTATAAGTCAAATAAATTTTTATTTGAATTATTGAATTTAATTGGATTATTAAATCAATAATTTAATAAGTTAAATTATGGAAATAATTGAAAATTGAGTTAAATATGATTGAAAATGATTTGTAAAATTTTATTTTATCATATGGGAGTTAGAACAATATTTTAGAACTTTTAAAATCGAATTTAGAGTTAATTTGTGAAAATTGAATATTTTAATAATTAAATCGACTAGTGAAAATAGTCAATTTTTGAACAGTCTCAGAATTGAACGAAACCAGTTCCATTGGATCCGTAATAGTTAGTTATTACCGGATTTTAAATTTCGTGTCAATCGGAGCTATCGTTTGATCGTGGCAGCTCGAAACGCATCGATTTATTTTTAATTTAAATTTGACGAGTGAAAATAGCCATTTTTCAAAAAGTCTCGGATTTCGACGAAACTAGTTTCATCGGATCCGTAATGTGATATTATTGTAAGGTTTCAAATTTCAAGTCAATTGGATTTACCGTTTGTCCGGTACGAATTAAAACGCCTAGAAATCGACTTAAATCGGTTTAATTCAAATTGAGCGTTTACAGCCATAACTCGCACATACTTCCGAATTAGCTTTCGAAACCTATTCCATTGTGTCCGGAACGCAGGGTAAACCCTAGAAACGCTGGTTACGGCGCCTAAATCGGAGTTCGGAATTTCCGGGATGAATAGTGTCGCTCGTTCCTTATAAATAGACCACCCCTTCATAAATTTGATAAAAAAATAACACTAAACCCTAATTTTAACCTAGCCGCCTCTAACATTATCTAAGGCCAGAAATTTACAAGCTTCCTCCCTCAATTACTCCCAATCCATTCATCGATTCAACGAAGCTTCAACACGGAAGTCGAAGAGCATGAGGAGAGCTAGAGATCTATACGGTTGAGATCTGAAACGACGTCGGATAGTGGGAACGAGGGGAGGCCGACGCACGCAGGTTTGGCACGCCTTTCGAGGCTCATCAGGTGGCCGAGCTCTCTAAGCTTCAGGCCGAACATGGTGGAGGAGGAGAGCTTCGAGTTGCAACGTCTTGATCGAGTTATCGTTGAGTATTGATGTTGCATAATTAAACCCTAATTATCTAAAAGTGGGTTCTCTTGCACGGTTTGAGTTACTGAAGAGGACGTGGGGGAAGAAGAGAGGAAGGAGGGCTGTGATTTGCTTGGGGATGGATCCTATGGCTCTAAGTTGATGAAGGTTTAAATTAGTTTATTTAGTTGTAAATTATGAACATAAATCGTGTACGATCTTTAAAAATTCGTAACTTTTTCATACGAGGTCGAAAAAATGCAAACTCAGTTGCGTTGGAATCGTATGGATGAGCATTATGCGATGGAGTTGGTTTGGAGTCATTTGGAGTTAGTGAGAATTTTGGGTAAAATTAAACGTCCGTTTAATTTTATTCGAAATAAATTGCTAAAATGGAAATAAAATCAAGGTGAGAATTTCTCACTCAATCGAATCAGTTTCGATTTTATTTTAAATAGTTAGATTTAAAATATTTGAATGCATGTTTGAATGTTGATTGTTATCTATTGATTGTTAAAATAGACATTATACGCCGTTAGTAAGCGGAGGTTATTTATTAAAAACATATACCGCGAATATTTCATAAACAGTGAAATTGGTATTATATATAGTATCAATATATATATATATTGGCATATGTATATATTGCAGTTGTTGATTTCCCGCATTTTTTGTTTAGCGGATGAGACCCTATTACGCCGTTATTAAGCGGATAATATTTATTAAGAACATATACCGCGATAATTTCGTACTGGAGCGAAATTGGTATTGTGCTAATGTTTTTGGATGCAGGAAAACAGGTTGGAGGGATCCAACTGGATTCCTCAACAGTTTTTATTTGATTTCAGATATTTTGATATTTGATGGATTTTCATATTGATATATGATATCGTTGTTGTCGTGATTGACTATTTGGTGTGTAGCATCATTGGACCCAGATTTTGGATTTTTAAAATGATTTTTAAAGTGATTTTAGAAAGTATACGTTTTATAAAATATTTTTGGAATTGATCCATTTTAAATAAATAAACGTTATAATTTTTAAAGTTATAAAAAAAAAATTATGATTTTTAAGAAATATAGTTAAAAAACTGATTTTTGAGAATATGATGCTATTGAGTTTATAAAATAGTTAAATCGAGGTATTTTAGAATTATTGTGAAAAGTTTAAATATAGAATTCATGAAATTTAATTATTTTATGAATCAAAAGGAAGAAGTTTTTAAAGGAATTTAAAGACGTTTTAAAAGAATAATATAAATTGATTTATATTAAGAGATTTATAAATGGATATTTATAAATTGAAATATTGACATTATAAAACGAGTTTTTATAAGTGTTTGAATGAAGTGAAAATGAATTTCATAAATGAATGAAATTTATGGAATTATAAACTGTGAAGTTATAAAAGAAATTTATAAATAGTAAGATTTATAAATTTGGTGAAATTATTTGAAGAATAGATTGGTTAAATAAATGGATCTTATAAGTTATAAGATTTATAAATTGGAAAGTCTTTAAAAAAAAAAAGAACAATTTTGTAAAATAATCATTTTATAAGCATTTGACTTATAATATGAACTTTTAGTTTATAATTGAGTTATAAACTGGAATAGGTTAATAAAGGAATTTATAAAAAGGAAGTTTTTATAAATAAATAGAAATGGAATTTATAAACGTTGTTTTATAAATTCGAAATGACTTATTTTGATAAGTAAATTATTATAACTTATGTATGGAGTTATATTCACGTTTTTAGACCGTGAATAATCCTTTGAAATAAAATGCATAGAATTGATGAAATTTGTTAACGTAGTATATTCACGTTTTTGAATAGTGAATAACACGTTAAAGAAAATGGTTTGAATGTGAATGTTTTAAATAGAATTAAAACGATCTAACGATGTTTTAAAAGGTGTTGAGATTCGAAACCATAGATTTCAACATTAATTGTTGAAATAGACATTTTCGAGAAGTAAAAGGAGATGATGGACTATAACACTGTTGTTATAGTAAATGATTTCCGAAAGGAAATGTTTTTGTATAGTATTGGGATTTATATATCTATTTTAATTTCGAATCCCTATACTAGTGATTTTGGGTTGTTGTAACGATGTTTTACGTAACATTCGTTTTGGCCCAAATGAATATGTTGAAGAGAATGATTTCCTTAATAGAATGAAATATATACTTAATTTCGATTGAAGTATATTGAATATTTTCCAAGTGTTGAAAATAAATAAAATTTGTGAATTACTTATTAAATAAGTATGGAATTGTTTTCCAATATGAAGTGAATAATTAGAATTTATCTTTTTGAAGATAAATTGAAATGAATTATTGAAATCATATGCATGGGTATTTTGAAATGTAAATTCACTAAGGAATTTATAAAGGAAGTGGAATCTGTTTAAAAATAAATATTGATTTATTTTTGAAGTATGAAATTTTATATCTTGTAAAGATATTTTGGAAAATAAATAATTTGGAAAATTATTTGGAAACTGGTGATGTGTGCATATCCAGTGATAGTTCAATAACCGACTATCAATATTTCCCTTTGAATGGGTATTTGATGTGATTTGTTTGAATGTGAATGCTACACTTATTTTTGAATAAGCGCTCACTATTCGGGTTAACCGGGAAAGGACCATGGGGTCGTATAACCCATTCCGAATATGTGATACGTCGTTGTGAATTGCATTGAAGATCGGTGTTGAAGACCCGGTATTTGCGAGAGCGATAGGATGACCTGTCGATTTACTCTGCACCGAGTAGCTACGGTATAGAGTTCTCCATATGTGATGGTGAATCCGATCAGGATTGTGAATATCCGGATTGCAAGGACTTCTTTGTAAGTGCCTTCGGTTTTGTTCGAGCCCGGAACAAACTTGTATGGATTGTGTGTCTGACATTACAAGTTGAGATATAAAGCCGATTTCTTTCAAATATATTTCTGTTGGTGGCGGAGAATTTATTCTTTTAGCTTGACACCCTTCTCTGAGACGTACGAGCTCAGAGGTTATGTAGTTGAATGTTATCAGCGATATATTCCCAATTTGGTAATGTGATATGCTGAGTGATGCTGAAATGATCATTGTGTTGATTTTTGTGATAGGATCGTTTATTTGATCGTCTATCTTAGTGATCATTGTGTTGATCATTTGTTGACCCAAAGCATGGCTTTTGTATAAAGTATGTTTTTGTGGACGTGACTTCGTCGAACCTCACACCCCGGAAATGGTCAAAACAGGAAAGATGCAGCAAGGTTATGAGGGGTAGCACCCTTTAGGGTATGTACATTTCCTTCTGGATAGAGGTTGTATCATGGTATGGAGCCCAGATATTTAACCTATGTGGTTACTACGAATTTATTACTTTGTGGTTGTTGGTTTTCGGGATCCCGTGAGAAAGGTCGTTTACGATCGGGGAATGGCGTGCTCGTGTCAGTAGTTACCCAGTTAGGGGTAACCCGGCCTTGTGTTGGCAGAGTTCCGGTTTGGTTCTCGGGGATGTCTTTCCAAAGGCATTCTCATGTGGCAATGGGAAGTTCCTTGGCCTGACCATTTGTTGGAAATCCAATTCCCAATACGAAACTTGTACGGTCTTAGTTGTAGAACCTATCATTCACTTATGGTGGTCACCACTGTTTGGATGGTAGCTATAGTAGGCATAGTTCGAAATGTCAATGTTGGCTAAGATTTATATTCTACTTTCAAATGAATTTTTCTCTACACTATGCACTAGTAATAATATCAAATGTTATTTTAAATGCGTATCAAGCATCTTTGACTATCATAAGGAGAAATCTCCTCCGATTCTGCGTTTGCATTGTGTGTGTGTGCGGGAGGCCTTATGGTAGTCTCATTTTTAAAAGCATTGCGAATTGAAATAAAAATATTCCTCTATTTTGATTTTAAAGATAAATAAACTGTTTTGAGTTCTCACACCAGTCACATGACTGACTTGGAGTTTATTGTTTTCCTTCCTAAACTCTGGGTGCCCACCAATTTTCACACGGGCAGTCAAGAGTTAGGTTTATCAGGATATTCTGGATATTCTGGAGTTGCTGGAGGCAAGCTGGATGGCATGGCGTATACTAGTATATAGTATTTCTTTTTACACTGCACTGTTTGTTGTTGTTGTTGTACACTCTGATGATATGATGTAATGTAATGTATAAAATGTAATAACTGATATAGTTCTTTGTTTAAAGATTATTCATTTATTTATTATATGTTGTTTCGCTGTGAATTGTGAGATTCTGATGTTGTTCTTGTTTTCTGTTCCGTCCTATTTTGTTCTGTTTTTTTTTTCTATGTTCTCTATTCTCTTTTTCTTCTATTTTAAAATTTTCTATTTTCTCTCCTCCCTAATTTCTATCTTTTTCTCTTCTCTTTTCCTAAATTCTTTTTCTTAAAAACCCTCAGTGTTCGGTTTTCCGTCATTCGATTTCTTGGCAGTCGATAAAGTGAGTGTCGATGTTGAATTTTCGGAAGACGAAGAATCGTGTCCTGACAATGTGGTATCAGAGCTTATGGTTAAGCGACAACCATGGTTCTGTTGGGTATTATTCATTAGAGATGGAGTCAGCAGTACTCTAGATTGAGTTTGAGTGTAATAATAGCTATGAGAGCGTATTTGTTAGTGAATATAAAATTGTTTTATATTGTGATGATTGGTTTGTTGAGTGGTATATGATCCTTCGTCAGCGTGGTCTCGACAACTATGCCGAAGGGGTTTCTAAACACTTGAATAGAACAATTCGGCACAATATTTGTTTTAAGTTGGGTAAATGAAATAATTTTACTTGATTATATTTTTATATATAAAGGAATAATTTTTCAGAATTATAAAAGTGTATATAAGTTGATTGTTTAGTTGTTTGAATAATCTAAATAAAAGAATAATTGTATAAGCAAAAGAATTATAAGAATTAAATTATAATTAAAGTGATTTACAATTGTGAAATAAACTTATATATATAAGAAGTGAAACTATATGAATATATTTATGAATATGAGTTGTAAATAAAAAAATGAATTTAAGTTATGTAAAACAAAGTGATGTTTGTAAATGGAATATAACTTAAGTGATATTGAATGAAGTTGATATTAGTATCAAAGTAAAATAATAAAGTTAAGTGATGAATATAAACTTGAGTTATATAAATGAATTGAATGAATGGATTGAATGTTAATCAATTAAATGTAAATTTAAGTTGATATGAATAATGAATATAAGTGTTAATTCATTAAAATCTAATGTTATTGAAAGTTGAAAGATTGAATGTTAATCAAATTAATTAAACCAAATTGAATGAATATAAGCAAAAGAATTTGGTTATAATGAATATACTTTGGCTGATATATGATTGTTAGTTGATTGTATAAAATTCATTTAGTGTTAATGAAATTGATTTAATAAAATTGAAAGCTAAAGTAATTGGAATTCAAATTAGAAGCAAATAAAATTTGAATGGAATTTAATTTAATTTGGAAGTGAACCAACTTGAATATGAATTAGTGAATATAAGCAAATTGAAAATGAATGTTAGAAAATCCAATGTAAATGAATCAAATGTGATTAAATTGAAAACCCTTTCATTGAATATTAATGAGAATATAAATGAATATATTGATTATGAATTTGTTGGATGATAGTTGGTTGATGGTTGATGTTGGCATTTGTTGTTTGTTACATTTGCTATGTTGGCATATATAGTAATTATGTTGCTATATGTTGTATATGGATACTATTATCTATATGCATGATTCTCATGTTGTTTGTTGAGTGTTTAGTAGGTGCGGATCGCGTTTGCTTCGCATTTGGAGCTCGCTTTTGCGCTATATTAGCCGTATATGCTCGCTAATAAAATATAAGGTACATATCTCGGATTAAATATCGCACTTTTATACTTTTTTCCCTGCGGGATGCCTCATTACTTGATGAGATGTATATTTGTGATATATATACTGTCATTTTTTTTCCGCATCGAGCCGCGCAAAGGAGACTATGGCGAATTTTTCCGAAAATTTAAGGCGTTAGAAATTTTTTGAGAAAATTGGAAATTTTTGGAAAACTTTAAACTTTGTTTTGAAGTTGAAAGTTAAACAAGGTAGTTTTTTTTGAAAGGATAACTAAGTATGATTTGGAAAACTTAGTAAGTTATTGTAAAAAGTTTAACTATGAATTTTGGAAAATTAATAAATTATGTAACTTTTCTTACTTGTTAATTTCGAGGACGAAATTCTTTTAAGTGGGGAAGATTGTAACGACCCAGAATTTTTAGAAATTAAAATTTGAATATTTAATTTATTTTAAATATTAATAAGTGAATTTATAAGTCAAATAAATTTTTATTTGAATTATTGAATTTAATTGGATTATTAAATCAATAATTTAATAAGTTAAATTATGGAAATAATTGAAAATTGAGTTAAATATGATTGAAAATGATTTGTAAAATTTTATTTTATCATATGGGAGTTAGAACAATATTTTAGAACTTTTAAAATCGAATTTAGAGTTAATTTGTGAAAATTGAATATTTTAATAATTAAATCGACTAGTGAAAATAGTCAATTTTTGAACAGTCTCAGAATTGAACGAAATCAGTTCCATTGGATCCGTAATAGTTAGTTATTACCGGATTTCAAATTTCGTGTCAATCGGAGCTATCGTTTGATCGTGGCAGCTCGAAACGCATCGATTTATTTTTAATTTAAATTTGACGAGTGAAAATAGCCATTTTTCAAAAAGTCTCGGATTTCGACGAAACCAGTTTCATCGGATCCGTAATGTGATATTATTGTAAGGTTTCAAATTTCAAGTCAATTGGATTTACCGTTTGTCCGGTACGAATTAAAACGCCTAGAAATCGACTTAAATCGGTTTAATTCAAATTGAGCGTTTACAGCCATAACTCGCACATACTTCCGAATTAGCTTTCGAAACCTGTTCCATTGTGTCCGGAACGCAGGGTAAATCCTAGAAACGCTGGTTACGGCGCCTAAATCGGAGTTCGGAATTTCCGGGATGAATAGTGTCGCTCGTTCCTTATAAATAGACCACCCCTTCATAAATTTGATAAAAAAATAACACTAAACCCTAATTTTAACCTAGCCGCCTCTAACATTATCTAAGGCCAGAAATTTACAAGCTTCCTCCCTCAATTACTCCCAATCCATTCATCGATTCAACGAAGCTTCAACACGGAAGTCGAAGAGCATGAGGAGAGCTAGAGATCTATACGGTTGAGATCTGAAACGACGTCGGATAGTGGGAACGAGGGGAGGCCGACGCACGCAGGTTTGGCACGCCTTTCGAGGCTCATCAGGTGGCCGAGCTCTCTAAGCTTCAGGCCGAACATGGTGGAGGAGGAGAGCTTCGAGTTGCAACGTCTTGATCGAGTTATCGTTGAGTATTGATGTTGCATAATTAAACCCTAATTATCTAAAAGTGGGTTCTCTTGCACGGTTTGAGTTACTGAAGAGGACGTGGTGGAAGAAGAGAGGAAGGAGGGCTGTGATTTGCTTGGGGATGGATCCTATGGCTCTAAGTTGATGAAGGTTTAAATTAGTTTATTTAGTTGTAAATTATGAACATAAATCGTGTACGATCTTTAAAAATTCGTAACTTTTTCATACGAGGTCGAAAAAATGCAAACTCAGTTGCGTTGGAATCGTATGGACGAGCACTACGCGATGGAGTTGGTTTGGAGTCATTTGGAGTTAGTGAGAATTTTGGGTAAAATTAAACGTCCGTTTAATTTTATTCGAAATAAATCGCTAAAATGGAAATAAAATCAAGGTGAGAATTTCTCACTCAATCGAATCAGTTTCGATTTTATTTTAAATAGTTAGATTTAAAATATTTGAATGCATGTTTGAATGTTGATTGTTATCTATTGATTGTTAAAATAGACATTATACGCCGTTAGTAAGCGGAGGTTATTTATTAAAAACATATACTGCGAATATTTCATAAACAGTGAAATTGGTATTATATATAGTATCAATATATATATATTGGCATATGTATATATTGCAGTTGTTGATTTCCCGCATTTTTTGTTTAGCGGATGAGACCCTATTACGCCGTTATTAAGCGGATAATATTTATTAAGAACATATACCGCGATAATTTCGTACTGGAGCGAAATTGGTATTGTGCTAATGTTTTTGGATGCAGGAAAACAGGTTGGAGGGATCCAACTGGATTCCTCAACAGTTTTTATTTGATTTCAGATATTTTGATATTTGATGGATTTTCATATTGATATATGATATCGTTGTTGTCGTGATTGACTATTTGGTGTGTAGCATCATTGGACCCAGATTTTGGATTTTTAAAATGATTTTTAAAGTGATTTTAGAAAGTATACGTTTTATAAAATATTTTTGGAATTGATCCATTTTAAATAAATAAACGTTATAATTTTTAAAGTTATAAAAAAAAATTATGATTTTTAAGAAATATAGTTAAAAAACTGATTTTTGAGAATATGATGCTATTGAGTTTATAAAATAGTTAAATCGAGGTATTTTAGAATTATTGTGAAAAGTTTAAATATAGAATTCATGAAATTTAATTATTTTATGAATCAAAAGGAAGAAGTTTTTAAAGGAATTTAAAGACGTTTTAAAAGAATAATATAAATTGATTTATATTAAGAGATTTATAAATGGATATTTATAAATTGAAATATTGACATTATAAAACGAGTTTTTATAAGTGTTTGAATGAAGTGAAAATGAATTTCATAAATGAATGAAATTTATGGAATTATAAACTGTGAAGTTATAAAAGAAATTTATAAATAGTAAGATTTATATATTTGGTGAAATTATTTGAAGAATAGATTGGTTAAATAAATGGATCTTATAAGTTATAAGATTTATAAATTGGAAAGTCTTTAAAAAAAAAAGAACAATTTTGTAAAATAATCATTTTATAAGCATTTGACTTATAATATGAACTTTTAGTTTATAATTGAGTTATAAACTGGAATAGGTTAATAAAGGAATTTATAAAAAGGAAGTTTTTATAAATAAATAGAAATGGAATTTATAAACGTTGTTTTATAAATTCGAAATGACTTATTTTGATAAGTAAATTATTATAACTTATGTATGGAGTTATATTCACGTTTTTAGACCGTGAATAATCCTTTGAAATAAAATGCATAGAATTGATGAAATTTGTTAACGTAGTATATTCACGTTTTTGAATAGTGAATAACACGTTAAAGAAAATGGTTTGAATGTGAATGTTTTAAATAGAATTAAAACGATCTAACGATGTTTTAAAAGGTGTTGAGATTCGAAACCATAGATTTCAACATTAATTGTTGAAATAGACGTTTTCGAGAAATAAAAGGAGATGATGGACTATAACACTGTTGTTATAGTAAATGATTTCCGAAAGGAAATGTTTTTGTATAGTATTGGGATTTATATATCTATTTTAATTTCGAATCCCTATACTAGTGATTTTGGGTTGTTGTAACGATGTTTTACGTAACATTCGTTTTGGCCCAAATGAATATGTTGAAGAGAATGATTTCCTTAATAGAATGAAATATATACTTAATTTCGATTGAAGTATATTGAATATTTTCCAAGTGTTGAAAATAAATAAAATTTGTGAATTACTTATTAAATAAGTATGGAATTGTTTTCCAATATGAAGTGAATAATTAGAATTTATCTTTTTGAAGATAAATTGAAATGAATTATTGAAATCATATGCATGGGTATTTTGAAATGTAAATTCACTAAGGAATTTATAAAGGAAGTGGAATCTGTTTAAAAATAAATATTGATTTATTTTTGAAGTATGAAATTTTATATCTTGTAAAGATATTTTGGAAAATAAATAATTTGGAAAATTATTTGGAAACTGGTGATGTGTGCATATCCAGTGATAGTTCAATAACCGACTATCAATATTTCCCTTTGAATGGGTATTTGATGTGATTTGTTTGAATGTGAATGCTACACTTATTTTTGAATAAGCGCTCACTATTCGGGTTAACCGGGAAAGGACCATGGGGTCGTATAACCCATTCCGAATATGTGATACGTCGTTGTGAATTGCATTGAAGATCGGTGTTGAAGACCCGGTATTTGCGAGAGCGATAGGATGACCTGTCGATTTACTCTGCACCGAGTAGCTACGGTATAGAGTTCTCCATATGTGATGGTGAATCCGATCAGGATTGTGAATATCCGGATTGCAAGGACTTCTTTGTAAGTGCCTTCGGTTTTGTTCGAGCCCGGAACAAACTTGTATGGATTGTGTGTCTGACATTACAAGTTGAGATATAAAGCCGATTTCTTTCAAATATATTTCTGTTGGTGGCGGAGAATTTATTCTTTTAGCTTGACACCCTTCTCTGAGACGTACGAGCTCAGAGGTTATGTAGTTGAATGTTATCAGCGATATATTCCCAATTTGGTAATGTGATATGCTGAGTGATGCTGAAATGATCATTGTGTTGATTTTTGTGATAGGATCGTTTATTTGATCGTCTATCTTAGTGATCATTGTGTTGATCATTTGTTGACCCAAAGCATGGCTTTTGTATAAAGTATGTTTTTGTGGACGTGACTTCGTCGAACCTCACACCCCGGAAATGGTCAAAACAGGAAAGATGCAGCAAGGTTATGAGGGGTAGCACCCTTTAGGGTATGTACATTTCCTTCTGGATAGAGGTTGTATCATGGTATGGAGCCCAGATATTTAACCTATGTGGTTACTACGAATTTATTACTTTGTGGTTGTTGGTTTTCGGGATCCCGTGAGAAAGGTCGTTTACGATCGGGGAATGGCGTGCTCGTGTCAGTAGTTACCCAGTTAGGGGTAACCCGGCCTTGTGTTGGCAGAGTTCCGGTTTGGTTCTCGGGGATGTCTTTCCAGAGGCATTCTCATATGGCAATGGGAAGTTCCTTGGCCTGACCATTTGTTGGAAATCCAATTCCCAATACGAAACTTGTATGGTTTTAGTTGTAGAACCTATCATTCACTTATGGTGGTCACCACTGTTTGGATGGTAGCTATAGTAGGCATAGTTCGAAATGTCTATGTTGGCTAAGATTTATATTCTACTTTCAAATGAATTTTTCTCTACACTATGCACTAGTAATAATATCAAATGTTATTTTAAATGCGTATCAAGCATCTTTGACTATCATAAGGAGAAATCTCCTCCGATTCTGCGTTTGCATTGTGTGTGTGTGCGGGAGGCCTTATGGTAGTCTCATTTTTAAAAGCATTGCGAATTGAAATAAAAATATTCCTCTATTTTGATTTTAAAGATAAATAAACTGTTTTGAGTTCTCACACCAGTCACATGACTGACTTGGAGTTTATTGTTTTCCTTCCTAAACTCTGGGTGCCCACCAATTTTCACACGGGCAGTCAAGAGTTAGGTTTATCAGGATATTCTGGATATTCTGGAGTTGCTGGAGGCAAGCTGGATGGCATGGCGTATACTAGTATATAGTATTTCTTTTTACGCTGCACTGTTTGTTGTTGTTGTTGTACACTCTGATGATATGATGTAATGTAATGTATAAAATGTAATAACTGATATAGTTCTTTGTTTAAAGATTATTCATTTATTTATTATATGTTGTTCCGCTGCGAATTGTGAGATTCTGATGTTGTTCTTGTTTTCTGTTCCGTCCTATTTTGTTCTGTTTTTTTTCTATGTTCTCTATTCTCTTTTTCTTCTATTTTAAAATTTTCTATTTTCTCTCCTCCCTAATTTCTATCTTTTTCTCTTCTCTTTTCCTAAATTCTTTTTCTTAAAAACCCTCAGTGTTCGGTTTTCCGTCGTTCGATTTCTTGGCAGTCGATAAAGTGAGTATCGATGTTGAATTTTCGGAAGACGAAGAATCGTGTCCTGACAACATCAGTCAAAGAAACCAGTTATATTGAACCAGTTAGAATTTAAACTAATTGAGAAATAAAAAATACAAAGCCTAAAGCAGCCCGTAATAAAACTTCAAAAACCCAAACCTCATGCAAGAGAAGTAAACAATATTTGCGAGCAGGAACAACAAAAGAGAGCGATAAAAAGCAACAATCATTTCGAACAAATAATTTCTTGAAAAGGAAACGGTAGCAGTGATTCAATGAGACAGTGATGCAATGAGACAGTGATGCACATTTGCAAGTGATTCTATTTGTTAAACTGTAGCAGTGGTCAAAATTCTGATTTGTAGAAATTCAGGCTTGGTTTATTAAACTGTAAGAATTCAATAACAGAAATATTTCTGTTAACGAAATAAGATTTAATGAGCTTAATGAAATAAGATTTAAGCTCATTGAACCACTTGTAAGAATTCAGGTCATTGAACCACTTGCAAATAGCAATGAGCTTAATGATTTGCATTAAATCTTATTTCATTAAGCTCATTGAAATAAGAATTTCATTAAGCTCATTGAATCACTTGCAAATAACAAGAAATTCAGGTCATTATATACCAGAGATATTTCTTGCAAATGATTCATTAAGCTAATTGATTTGAAAAACGAGAGATTTTCCAAATTCAGGTTTGGTTTATTAAACTGCAGCAGTAGTCAAAATTCTGAATTCAGGTCCATGTGGTCTCCTGTTTAAAAAATTAATTATTTGCCTTAATCTTTTGTGGAAGTTTACTACTTGGTCAACCCCTGATAATAAAAACAATAAAATAATAATAATAATAATAACAACAGCAATAGCATTAGAATATTTTCCAACGGATTATCTCAAGACAGTTCCACCAAAATGAAGGCTTTGTGTAGCCCATATACGGAGAAGAACCTCATCAATTGAATGTCTCGGTTATACATCAATCAAACATCAAGATTCATGTGTAGAACTATAATGCCCATCTTTATATACTACCATCTGAAAAGCATATGAAAATATTTGTTAGAAAGGTCAATTTGCACACGTTGTACTTTTTATTCACTGATAAATGCATTACAATAATCATATTAATGAGTAATAATCTGCTGTAATTTTTGACCCTGTTTTAAATTAATTGCACATACCCAAAGACTAAGCACCAGATCACTGTCATCCCTTAACCGCTATTAGATGAACTCCAACAAGTGATATATGTAAGAAGTTATCCATGTCACCGTCTGATTTAATCCAAATTTATATCACAAGACGAATATTTTTTTTTTGACTTTTAGTCCAGATTCATACAATCAAAATTATTTTCAGAGTTGAATACATTAGTTGATGATGTTTGATATTTTCTACTAAATCAACATAGTCAAAACATGTTTAGTATGCTATTATACTGATTTCCACACGTTCCTCTTAACATTCACTCGGATTTTATTGACACGATTTTAATGAGGTAAGTATCATATTAAAGTGTCCAAAAAGTAGTGTTATATGGTGAAATATTTAGCTGACAAAAAATTATATAAGCAATTTCAAAAAGTTTATAAATAGGAATTTCAAAAATAGTATGTTTTGGATGTATTTTTTGGTGATGACTAGTGAATGTTATGGTTCCAAATTGTTGAGCTTGGAGAAATGAGTTTAATTTCTCAATATAATTTCAAAAATATTTTTTTTAGCAGTTGGAACGAGGACCCATTGAAGGGCAAGTCTCATGTTCTGTTAAATATGATATAGGAGGGCAGTATGTCTTTCAGCATAGACAAACAATGGATAAATGAATCAGATCTACGATCTGCATACTATATAGATGGGGTGTAGAAGTTCATTAGTTTTGTTGAAGAAAACGGTGGTAAGAAAGGATTGTATTTATGCCCTTGCACCCGGTGCAAAAATATGAAGGCGATCAAATTAGATGACATTCATTTTCATTTGCTTAGATGGGGTATTATCCAATCGTATACAGCGTGGTATTTTCATGGGGGAAAAATGGCGGAGATGGAAAAACAGTAACCAGTTAGTCATGGCAGAACTACGGCTGAGTCTGAACATATTAGGATGGAAGATCTGGTCAATGATGCAGATAGATTTCATCATTTTCAACCTACAAATTCATTGCCTGATCATGCTAATGTTGGAGAGCAGTCTACTGATTATCCAGATTGGCATGCCAATGAAAGTAAGAAGTATAAATCGCTTTTTGGTAGCGTAAAAGAGCCACTGTATCCTTCATGTTCAAAAGGGATTACGAAGCTGTATGCCATTGTGAAACTGAATAGCTTGAAGACCCAATACATCTTTTCAGATAATGGTATGACTGCACTTCTCGAACTAATAAAGGAGTTACTCCGCGAAGGTAACACGCTGCCGACAAAGTACTCCGACGTGAAGAAGATCATTAAGCAAGTTGGGATGAATTACAAAACTTATGATGCATGCATCAATGATTTCATATTGTACTGGAAAGATGATGCGAACAAAGTTTCTTGTACAAATTGCAATGAACCAGGATATATGACATCATTAAACGAAGAGAGAAAATGCACCAAAGTACCTCGAAAGACATTAAGACATTTTCCTTTAATTTCTAGATTGAAGAGACTGTACACTGTACCATGGATGGCAGATGCGATGACCTGGCATGGTCGTGCCAAGTCTGATCTAACCGTAATGCGTCATCCATGTGACACTTCTCAACGGAAAGTCACAGATTCATTTGATCAAACTTTTGCTGCCAAGGCACGAAATGTCACACTTGGAATAACAACAGATGGTTTCTGTCCACATGCTTCTCTCTCTAACCCTTACAGCCGTTGGCCAGTAATTGTAGTACCATATAATCTTCCTCCTTCTATGTTCATGAAAAAGGAGTTCTCAATGTTAACATTGTTGATTTCTGGGCCAAAACAACCAAGAAAGGATATTGATGTTTATTTACAGCCGTTGATAGACGAGTTAAAGCAGTTATGGGAAGGAGTAGTTACATTTGACTCGTTAAATAAATCTGAGTTCACAATGAGAGCTAGGGTGTTGTGGGCAATCCATGATCACCCTGCTTTTGGGACTTTATCGGGATGTACAATTCACGGTTACTTTGCATGTCCTGTTTGTGGGGAAAACACTTGTTCTTATTATCTTCCTGAAAGTAAGAAGATGTGTTACATGGGACATCGAATGTTTCTTCCTAACGAACACAAGTTTCGATATGATAAGACAAATTTCAACAACGAACAAGAACTTCGTCGTCCTAAATGGCCATTGACTGGTTTTCAAGTTGAAAAGAAAGTAGCGAATATCAAAATGAAAGTTGGTAAACAAAAAGAAGAAATTGGTCGAAAACGGAAAAAGTCAACCAATGAAGACGTTGACAATATTTCTGGATGGTATAGGAGGTCTATCTTTTTTGATTTACCATATTGGAAAGCAAATTTGGTCCGACATAATATTGATGTTATGCATACAGAGAAGAATGTCACGGAGCATCTCATCAGCACCATTATGGACCATAAAGATAAGTCAAAAGATGGCATCAATGCACGCAAGGATTTGAAAATCATGGGTATAAAACAAAAGTTGTGGGTGATGGAAGATCCTGAAACAAATAAAACAATCATACCAAAGACAACTTTCGCTTTGAGAAAAGAAGAAAAGATACGGTTTTGCACCGTTTTGGAAAATCTGAAAGTGCCTAACAAATTTTCTTCTAACTTTCACAACAATGTGAGCATCAATCCTCCTGAACTAAGAAATATGAAGTCACATGAATACCATGTCATAATGCAGCATTTGCTTTCGGTATTGCTTCAACATTCTTATCCACAACATAAGGATCTACGAAATGTTGTTCATTGTATTAGTTTATTGTTTAACATTTTGTGTTCAAAGGTGATCAATAGGGAACATCTTTTAAAAGAAAAGGCTGACTTAGTAGAAGCAATGTGTGTTTTTGAAAAACATTTTCCACCTGCATTTTTTGATACCAGTGTCCACCTTATGGTTCATTTAGCCGATGAAGCGTTGATTTGTGGCCCTGTCAGATATAGATGGATGTATCCATTTGAACTGTAAATTTATAATTTCAGTTATGCACATCATTATTTCATATAAATAGCTACCGTCTACAGTATATAATTGATCACGTTTATAGATTGATGAAAACATATAAAGGATATGTGCGCAACAAAAGATACATTGAAGGGTGTATTGCAGAAGGATATATCGTACAAGAAGCTAGTCTTTACTACATGGAATATATGCCAAACGGAGGTGATGTCAATCATAAACATACCCACGAAGTGTTTTTAGACGACGACGATGAGTTTGCTGGTGAGATACCTCCGGATAATGGTAAAGACATAACGTTAACCCAAGTGCAGTTTGAACAGGTGCGTAAATGGGTCCTTAATAAGTATGATGGATTGGATGAATGGAAGAAGTAAGTTCACGAACTTGTTTGGAATTTTAATTTTTTTTAATTCAATTTTTATATACATTTTGATATGTGTTTTTATAGGAGGTATAATTCCTATGTGAAAAGTACTAGATTTCAACCTAGAGGCAGGGCTACCACCGTGGAAGTAGTTCAAAGTTTTAATCTATGGTTACGTAATGAGGTTTAACTTCGTCTTAAGTATTTCATGTGTTTATAAGTGTGCAATACACCTTTGTGACCATGACTTTTTTACTTATTAAAATTTATGTAGCTGTTAAAGACCATCGATGTTGATCCAACTCTGTGGCGGTTAGTGCACGGGTCGAAGTTCATAACGCATAGTTATATGAAGTACCAAGTGAATGAATTTTCATTTTCCACGAAAAAGTACGAAGACCGTATGGTAACACAAAATAGCAGTGTATGCATGAGTGCAATTACAAAATTTAGAGCGAGTGGCAAGGATAAAAATTATAAGGAAGCAGAAACAACGTATTACGGAGTCATTCAACAAATACTTGAGTTGGATTACACTGACTTCAAACAAACAGTTTTTTTATTGTAATTGGGTAAAAGTCGAGGATAAGGTCAATGGTTGCAAAATAGATCCCATTTCAAACCTCATCATGGTAAATTTAGGGAAATTGAAGAACAAAAATAACGTGAATGACGAGCCATTTATTCTTGCATCAGAAGCGAGTCAAGTTTTCTACTCAAAAGATTTAAAAAATAACGGATAGTCTGTGGTCTTGCATACACCAAAACGGTTGACTACAAATGTGGATGACATTGAGTTCCCTGTCGTCTATCAATCAGCTTTTGAAGACAATGAAAAATTAGAAGACCTTACCAAATCCATATGTTAACTTATTAGTATTCGTACATCACATGATTGTGTGTCTGTATATTTTTAATTGCACGATTATGTGTATGTATGGTTTTGAATATTTTATTCATTCCAATGCAATTCCAGGTGTTGTCACTTAATAATTTTGTATGTGCAAGTGTGTTATATTATGGAGTGTTGACATTGATACATTAATAGATGTATAATTATTATCGTGACTTATAAAAATAATTAGTAATATTATATTTTGCAGGAAACTATGTCAGAAAATCCACCATCTTCACATTCGTCATGTTCAAAGGTGAAGAAAGTTGATCAAAACTTACTTGGTATTCCGGTCTCAGATAACGCTGGAAAAATCGCTACTATGCTCGGTAAACTAGTAAGAGCTCATGTGCCGATATCATATATAAGTTGGAATAAAGTACCTGGAATATACAAGGACAACGTTTGGAACGAATTGGTGGTAAGTATCCTTATCTGTTTGACAACAACTATTTCATTCAATTGCCTTATGGTTTCAACTCTTTACACAACACATAATTTAATATATTTTTTGTAGAAAATTTATGAGCTCGATCCGCTTTCAAAGGAAATGTTTTTAGAGAATGGGCAAGGCTTTTAGCAGATACAAGAAAAACTTGAGAGTAGTTTATTATGACCCTTTCAACATTGACGAAGAACGGTTGAAAAATTGCCCACCTACAGTTGCTCAAGAAGATTGGGCAGAGTTCATATAAAATGAAGCAACGCATGAAGCGAGCGAAAGAAGGGAGGTAGGCAAAAAGAACAGAGCATCGCTCAGTTATGCTCATCATGCAGGATGTAAAAGTCACGCTAAAATAGAACAAGAAATGGTAATTTATATTCATTTTCATTCAAATGATTTACACATAGTGATTGGATATTCATGTAGTTGCATCAACTTGTATTGCAGATCGTTGCTAATCCATCAACAAATATCAGTCGTCGTCAAGTATGGGAGAAGACACACAGGAAAAAAGATGGTAGCATATTAGATGCCACTTCTTCATACTTTGTAAGTTAAACAAATATTAACTTGCATATTCTTTAAAATTCCTTATTCATGTAAGTATTATCATATTACAGGATCAAATGCGAAAGCGAAGGAAAAGATCACTGATAGTGATGAAGAAAAATTGACAGCGGATGAAGACATCTTATCACAAGTGCTTGGTAAGGATGCAAGGTGTAGGAGCCGCGGTGTTGGGACCATTATACCAAAGACTAAAGTTAAGGCTTGTGCCATTGCACAGAAACGACTCCGACATGTTCATGGCGAGCAGGATGAGTTGAAAATAAGGGTGGGAAGTTTGGAGGGTACAGTGGGAAATTTGTCTGGGCAAATGGAGGTTTTGATCAACAAAGAGGGAAATATTGAACAGGGAATTCGTGCACCGGTCAATTCTTCTGATGGAGGATGCGCCACACAGTTCAATGCTCCTGAATTCATTACTTCGCAGCTCCAGGATTCGAGCAATGTTACGAACAATCAAAAGTGTGAAATCCTCAACTCTGATTCAGAAGTAATAGGAACAGGTACTATATGCCGAGATTCTACATTGTCCAACATCCATGGGAAATCTGTACCATCCACACATGAAAAAGTGGTGTTGGACAGTATACTGCTACCAGATGAGAGAACCAGCAAAATGAATCATCAATTTGCAGAGACCTTTACTGATGTTGGAGTGGATGGATATGTGTGCCATCCGAAGTGTCTTATTCGATATCTCTAGATGATGGAGCGGGTATATTTTCTATTTATGTGGTCCACCTTTCTCTAGATGATGTTGGAGTGGGTGGATAAATTTATCATTGTAATTGGGGAGTGTTAGCTCATTTCTAAGGCTAACAGCCTAACACCAACTAAATGTTTATTTTCATGCATACTCCTTCGGACACTAAGAATATTCTTAGTGACTAGCGTTTTGCTTGCCTCAAACAACATAGATTTCGTGGTCAAGGAATTCATGCACCCAAATTTCCATTGATACACCTTTCTTATCCTTCAAGAATCACATGGTTTTTTGCGTTGAATCATTTGTATAATATGCACCAACCACATGATGCGTACTTGGCCTCTCATGCTTTTCATATCCTACTCGTTACTGATCTACATCGATCAACATTGAACCATTGACAACCATTTATGCTTCTCTATTTTATGTAATATGTAATCTAATGCATCATACTACGTATTCTGACCTAGCCTTCTAGCAGTGAAGTTTTTGTACATTTCCTGGTTATGAATTAAATAAACAATCAATTCTTTAGATATTTTCCAGCTGTTTTTTATGTCATTGTGTCCGGTTTAGAAGTTCAGGTAACAACCATTAAAAGTCTATACCATAAAGAGACACAAAATATGCACAACTGTATATAATTATGAGAGAGTAAAGTTTGACAGTGAATTAGAGTTCGACTTAGGGAGCGCCTAAATTGCTTTACAGGTCGACAAGATAATTAAAAACCAACTAGGACAAGTGCTAAAATTATAGATTCAAAAATTATTTTTGGAAAAGGTGTGTCTTTTCTTTAAGTTTCTACAATGTAACTCATGTATGCTTTATTTTTTTTAGAAGTCAGATACATTGCTTGATCTGCCAACCGAGTACGACAATTTCAACTAACTTGCAAATTGATAGACTATAATAGGAGTAACTGCAACTAACTTGCAAGTTCAAACCAATTAATACTGAGTTGGTAGTGTTCATAATCTTTATATTCAAAAGGTTTATAGTTCATTCTTATATGTTATCCAGATTCTTCCCATGTTGTGACGTAACTGACATTTTCATGTGTTCAGTTGACTTCTAATATAGCAAAATAATGTGTTTCATAAAGTAATGTATTGAACAATTTGAATTATGGTGGTTCTATAGTACATTTGAAACTTCTGTTTGTGAATGTAACTGCAAACTTGGAAAAGCTAAAAGTCAAAAGATTATTTGTTAAGCTTAATTGCTCCCAGAGACGGTCTGCTAGAATCATTGTAAAGCAAAGTTTACGTTTTGACATTGCATGAATACTTTAAGTGAATGGAGTTGTTGCAAAAAGAGAACTGTGTATTTTCGTGAAAATTTGAAAGCTTGTGTTCACATTCTAAGTTTCCTTATTATACACCAATAAATTTCCAAACATTAATTTTTGGATGAATGGTTTAAGATTTAAAAGACAAACAACATCAAAATAACTGACTTTTTTCTTTTCTTTTTTAAATATGATCCATTAATGTTAGTAAGTGCCGATCTCGATAATCAAACTCGTTACCTTTGGTCTTGTAGTTTAAACTATCAAACAACTGAGCTAACCCAGATGACGATGACATCATTTATTAGTCGACTTAAATTGATAGCATCTGGTATCTTACGTAATCTTTGTTTAGTCAACTCTTTCCATATTAATGACATTTATTTACGCTTTTTGTTTGTTTGCATTCATAGTTCCTATACACTATAAATCTACAAACATCTGTTGTCTTGTTTCAACATTCAAAATAGGGAAACATAAAGATGGGAGCATTTGATTTGTGGCTAACTGTTTTCTTGCTTGCTTTTGCAGTAATGGCAAATAATGCGGTTTTAACCTCAGGTGGTTTATTTCTTGTTTTCTCCTTTTCTTGTTTATGTCCTCTTGACTGAATAACTTTCATAAATGCAGAATACGCACCTTAGATAAATTTATATAAAGTAAATATAAATTTCATATGCTACAAGACTAGTTTAATAAGTGTATCAGTATTTGATCGTAACTGTTGAGATGTTGCGTGATGGTTTAGCTATTTTTCCTGCAAGTATCTAATTATGTTCATCAATGTTGCTTGTGAATAAAAGTAAGGTTGTTTCTAGAGTTACAAATTGTAGATGGAAGTGCTATATACGAATTTTCGATAAATACTTCTTTTAATTTGCCAGGTTATAAAGGGAGCCACTCTATTTGATCCACTAACTTGCATGGGATTTCGAGAACTATCAATAAACTTCAGTAAAAAAAAGTTATGCAATGTCCTGGATCAGCAAATATAACGTTTTTCATGGATCAACAAATATATCTGTATAGACATGGATATGATCTATAATAATGGAGAGTTTCATTATTCATATTCCTATTACATTTTAAATAAACTGAAAGTTCATGTAGTATAACAACTGCGCACATCTTACTTCTCAACTTGAGACTCTATCCGGGGTTCCTTTGAGTCTTATTTCTTTTACAGTTAACTGTTACACCGAAGTACAAAATGTGAATGCTTATTTGTATCTTATTTTTGGTTGCAGGTACGACAAGTTTATTGGTGTACGATTCCTTCTTAAATGATTTTTCAGTTGTACCAAGATTTGAGGACTTCAAAGGTGTTGGGCATTTCCTTGGCATGGGGTGTGTGTATTTTTTAAAATGTAGGCCTTTTGTGTTTGCTACTGTTATTATATAACAATACAATCTCCTATGATTATCATTATCATTAACTATGATTCTTGAATTGTAACCATATAAAGACTTGTGATGCCAACGATATATTAACGTGCTAAATGCTAGTGTTATGTAATGATATTATGTAATGATATTGTTAAGTTATTACGCACTGCAATGCGGATTATTGAATCATTTGAATATGCACTGTCTATAATATTATTTGTTTTGATGTCTCGGAATGATTATTGATTATATATTGGACATGAATAGGTCTATAATATTATATATTGGATATTGATTACGGCATTCGGCCGTATCTAATGTGTCAATTAGATACGGCTAATGGCCGTATCTAATGTTTCAATTAGAAGTGTCAATTAGATACGGCTAACGACGTATCTAATTGGCTCATTAGATACGGATTTTAGCCTTATCAAAATATTAAGCTCGGCATATTTTGATACGGCTTTTAGCTGTATCAAATAAGATAAGATACGGCTAAAAGCCGTATCAAAATATCGTTTATGGTGTAGTGAATCGAAGTGAATAACATGAATTTAATGAATAAATGTGAATAAACTATTCTGATTTTAGTTACAACAACTCAAAGATATGTGTGTGAAAGAATCAATCTTCTCAATCACAATCGGATCAAATGATTTCCTTAACACTTACTTCCTCTCATCTCTATGGGTGAAAGAATTTTAGAATCTCCTGATCGGTACGTCGATAATCTCATCGCTAACTTGGGGGCACAACTAACTATGATATATATGTTTTCCTCATAAAATACATATATAAAAATGATAAATTTATAATTTTTATACTTTGAAATACAAAGGCAATATCATCCAGATGAAAAAAAAAATTTGGAAGGAAATGTAGGTCCAATTGGTTGCACTCCTTATCAAAAAGACTAAACGGTGTTGAGGAAAGGGAGGCATTCATTGCCCAATAAGCTTGCTTTTGGGTACAATAAAATCAAGATGCTTGCTGACACAACTCAATCAAGATTTACCCAGTGCTAAATTTGTTCTTGCCAATGTGTATGATCTAATATTACATATCCTCACAAACTACAGAAAATATGATAGTTAATCTTTTCTTCATGATTTATTCTATGGATTAATATGAGTGCAAATTTGATCTCAAGATTTATGTTGAAAAAACATATAATTTTAGGGATTGTATCAGCAAGCAAATCATGCTGTGGAAATGGAGGAAGAATTGCAGGTATAATACCATGTGGACCAACTTCAAGTATGTGCAATAATAGATCGAATTATATATTCTGCGATCCCTATCATCCCAGTGAAGCTGCTAATCTCATTGCTGCCAGCAAATTTATCTGTGGAGATGCCGAATATGTCTCCCACGTCAATCTCTGTACACTTAGAAACTTATGTAATTTTAAATTCCAAATGTTGTTGAATCAAACACTAAATTCCAAATACTAAATTCTGATTAGTGTGATAAAAGGGGGAACAAAATTCTAAATTCCAAATGCCGCTAAATCAAATTAAGCATTTGAAACATGTCATAAACAAAGAATATTCAATCGATAAGCGATAATCGTTAATCGAAGTTTGAATCACGGTTCAGTAGACTAAAATTAGTCGATCAACGACCGTCCATAATCATTAATTGACAATTGATGGTTGACAGCTGATAAACGAGGATCGTAAGTCAAAGGATGAGAAGACATTGGATCTGTTTCGATCATAAATTGAAGTTGGAGAACATATATCGAATTTGGAATTGTCTTGGATTTAAAGCAGTAGAGTAAGGAAATGGTTATTTCAATTAAATACACACACATGATAAAAAAAATAAAAAGTGAATTAGTTAAAAGTGTTGCACCGCGTAACAAAACTCAAAATCATGTCCAAATTAAACAAATATTTGCTTTATACTTCCATTAAGCTTGAATTATAGCTTTAATTTCTTGACATACTTTGTTTTTTACTTTCCTTAACATTCATAAGCCATCTTTTGACTAAAATTAATTAATTTATATATTATTCAATATCTTCTCAAATTAATACATTAATGAATATGTGATACAGTACGTGCATAAAAAAAGTTTGCAATGGCTAGATAAGACAATATGCGAGCTTATAAAAGTATAAAAGCAATTCTTTCGTGTATATGAATTGAATAAAATTAGGTTGAGTTACCAAATCACGATCCTTACCTTTTCTTCTAACTAATCAAATATATGCTTCTTCCTCACAAATATGCGGCTGCAGTTGCTCTATCAACGGCGACAATTTTATCCAGGCAAAGCACATGCACTCTGGCGGTAGAAACTTTGTAATCAGTGGCAAGTTTCAGGCCGTGTCGGATCTTGGATCCGTCAACTTCGGCAGCATAGCCTACAGCCATCCGCGGAAGTTGCATAAATTTCCAATTTGACGTTCAAGCTTCCAGGCTGCAGCACTACTCCACTGGGCATTGATAATCATCCAACAATAAACCCTAAATCTCATCGCGGTAAGCTTCATGAAAGCACCTCCAAACAGCAAAGGTTACAGCGACGACGTGATTTTCAGGTAATAACAAATTAAATTGGTGGTGGAGCATCCTCATTTGCTGTGGAATTTTTTTGTGTGAAGTCGATTTTGATTAGGTCGATTATGAAGAAGAAGTATATAATAAGAATTGATTTGGGGTTAAAGAAATTGAGTAATGGGATCTGAACGAATTGATGTATAAATCATTTTTAGGTCATACGAATCAAGAATAGAAACAGAGGTGCAGAACGAAATAAAAAAGGCAATATGGGAAGTTCAAAAAGACACTGTGTAACTTAGTTCATGGAATTTTCTTTATTAGTAGTAAAGATATTACGTACTGTTTTATCATGGAGGCACATATATTTTTTGCTTTGTGCCGGTATCGTGTACGTTTTGTAATGAGTTATATTCAATGTTCAAACATGCACCAAGGTTAGCCCAAAGAAATATTCACATGTGTACCCCATGTAGCCTCATTCCTTGTATTATCCGACGGTATTACTTAGTAATACTCTTAGATGGTATGAGTATAGAGGTGGGGTATTTCACTGTCGGTTTGATTATTAATTTGTTTTGTAATGTAGACTGCATTATTAACATAAACGAGTTATTGTTTTTTCTGAACTACCTAGAGAACCAAGTTTTTCTTGAAAACTTTATGAAAGTATGTGTCTGTCAAACACAATAAATGAGTTACCGCTTGAACTATATTACGCGATTGATGCATCTGTATATTTGTATAAAATTAATTTTGTTTAAATATAAGTGAGTAATTTTATACTGCTTTGTTTTTAGGATTGAATATCTATTGACCAAGTAAATAAAAATTATTATACACAATTAATCCAAATTTAGTATATATTAAAAAAATTGTAGATAGATATTTATGTCAGTAAAGTTTGACTTTATCACTTTGTCGTTCGCCATTAATTGATGGATAAATGACACATAGATTGAATTTCACATCTATTCTAATAGATTGATGGATACATAGATGTAAAATAATTTGGACTCAAAATATTTTTATGCATTAAAATATCTTGCAACATCAAAATATTTATTTAAAATAAACAAAGAATATCATCAAATTTAGTGGTAAAGTGTTTATTTTAATACAAAACAAAATGGAAAGTGAAAATAAGATTTGAAATGTGCACGTCAATAATTTTCACTTGTTATTATAAAATCGTTAAAATATGGTGCTACCATATACACTCACTTTTCACCTTCTCTCCCCCACTTTTCTCACCCACAGATATTTTGCAAAACACTTCTCTTGTCTTTATACATCCCGCCTCCTTTTTTTTATTTTTTTTTAGAAAATGAGTATTCATTGTGCCATTCTCCTAAAAATATAATCATACGCAACATTCGCGAACTCAAATCACATCAACTCCAATTTTTTTCTACAAATCTCTGTCAATTCAAAATTTGATTAGAAAATTGTTTTATTTGATAATTTTTGAACCTTAATATGCTTAGACCTTAGATGGTTTAATTTGGAATTTCTTTCCAAGCGACAAAAATTGAAGGTATGGCAAGAATGGCCTGCAAAGAAGTGATCGCTCGGGTTGATAAATAAATTCAAAGTGAGACTCTCTGCAAAGTTTGTGAATGTTAAATTTTATGCGTTAACAATAATGGTGGGTGTTTGAAGTTGATATTTTTAATTCTTTTAGTGCCTCTTTAAGTAGCATTAGAGAGGTACTAGTGAGTGTATATAGTAGCACCATTAAAATATAATCAAAGTTTCATATAAAGATATCGGACATAATAATAAATATGTGATATCGTGCCATTTGATTCTAATCGATGTTTATTATAGATTTAACTAACAAACAAGCTTAACTTAATCATTGTCAAGTTTATTATGGTAACTATTATTTTTTGAACTAACATTTTAGTATTTTATATGGAAAACACAACTAAATTTGTTACAATGTTTTTTCAAAAAATAATAATAAAATTCGCTTACAAGGTAATTAAGAGAAAAAAATGACGTGGAAATTTATCTGGAAAGAAATAAATTAACTAAATTTCTTAAATGCTAGAATATTTAATATAATCCATAAATCCACCACTTCCATAAATGCAAGAATGAAAAATTGATTCATGATTAATATTTAATAAGCCCTCAATTAGGGAAAAAATCAAAATGTTATATGTAATGAAACAAATAATAAATATTTGATACTGTACCAACTTGTAGCGAAGCTCACCTTATATCTGAAAATGATTTTCATCAAAAACATAGTTACATTTAGAACCATAATATTAGCATTTACTAATTCACCCACTTAAATGAATTATAATTATCTATTTAATGAATTAACAACATACAACATGAATATAATATATATTTTCTTTAAACCATAACAACAAATATTTTACAACTTAGAAAATTTTAGAATTAATGATTGCATAATAATTAATTAATGAGAGACGATTTAGTAAATGATGATTTTATATATGATTAATTCATTTTGTGATAGAATATTTAGTACTAGTGATTTGTTATTAAAGAGAATCAAACAATGCGAATAATTAGAGGTTTGTAAGAAGAGCAGAATAAAGAAAACATTACGAGAGTGTGTGTATAAACACACACACATGCATATACGTATGTTTGTATAATAATTAGAATTTGTAGAGGGTTGATCGTAAAATTGCTTGAGAAATAACGAGAGACTTATAAATGTTTAGAATTGATGATTGCATAATAATAATTAATTAATGGGAGGTAACATGGTAAAAAATGACGATTTTTATATGAAAATTTTATTTTGTAATACAATATTTAGCAATAGTGGGTTTTTTATTTAAAAAAGGGTACAATAACAAGTTAAATAGAAGTTTGGTACACATGGGTAGAGCTTCCAAAACAAGAACAAGAACAAACACTATTGCAAAACAAAAGGAGATCTCTCATGGGTGAATTCTTTACCAGTATCTGACCCGATTATGAAAACAATTGATAAACTAAATCAGTTCAATAACTCATCTCTTTACTTCATTAACACTTACCCATATATCTGGAAGAAACACAATTACAGAGGCCATTGAAATTCTCATTCCATCATGGAGACTTTGATGCTCTCCATTATACGTTTACTTGTTCTCCATGCTTCAGCCCGATCTATGTGATTGACAACTGAAGTAGTAGTTAGCTCTCTGTCAATCATGTTGGTGAAGTATGATAGCTGCAGCGTACTCTCCTTTGCAAATTTAGATTTTGACAATAAGATATTTATGTCCATTATTAGAATTTTTTATCTGGTTCTCGTTGATAAGATTGTTGATTGAAAAACTCTTTGATTACGTTTCATCTACATCAGCCAAACTAATGTAGTAATGATGATGTCTCTAATATTGTCATGCATGTTCCTTTCATGATTTGAGTTTACATGTTTTTCCATAACAGTTTTGCAAGTCATCGCTGCTTGAATTTGAAAATTATAGATAAAACTGAAATTTAATTTTACCCGAATATTCTTCATGTATGGACGATTAAAGAATAGATGCTTGCATGTTTCTTCATCAACACCACATAAATTGCAAGTTGTGTTGTTGATGTTGCTCCATTGTTGCATTCGCTTATAAGAGAAAAGTAGGTTGTTGTTAAAATTTTGGGAGATCAACACTTATTCCACACCTTACTACACCACTGAAGTTGCTCTCCCCCAATTCTAGTGGATTCTTATTCCGATTTAACTAAAAATCAGTTATATAATATTTACAATTTGGCCCCTCAACAAATTGTAAATACCACTTATTTATACCTCAATTATAATAGAATTATACATTTTAACATATGTGTCCACAACAAAATTTTTGTAACGAACCGAAATTTTCGAACCCGAAAATTCCAGATAGTTATGAAAAAGAAGAAAGAGATAGAAGAAGAAGAACAGAAACACCAAACATCTCACATTCGCAGCGGATAAAATATAATAATAAATATTAACAGTTTAAAAAAGAATACTATATCTATCGATTACATTTAATATACATCAGAGTTTCACATATATACAGTCACTGAATATATACAATTATCATGACTCAGATTAACAATAATATAAACACGGCGGAAATACTCTATACGCTCCTGCCATCCAGCTCGCCTCCTGAGCTCCAGAACGTACCTACCTGAAAATCTGTAATACTCGGTCTGACCCGAGCATTACACCAAAGTAACCCCGGGTCAGGCTGGAAACCAGCCTGAATAAACCCATCCAATCATGGAATACAAAGCATACAACTTATAGAACCCGGGTATCTTAAATCAATTTACAAAGTCACAATTTGATATAGGCCTAACTTATTTTCAAATAAGTTTTCTAAGTGTCAAAATTTAGATTTAATAATCCGATTCATTTAAATCCATCCATACCAACCTATCAATTCCTTATCTCAAATTATACGAAATTCGAAGTGGTTTCGGGTATCCCCCAATACCCGGTCTAGGCCTCTTCGAGTCCCACGTCATCTTGTCCGAATTTATCCATTCGAAATACACAACATTTCATATCAGAGATATCAACTCATTCAAACATCCAATACCATTCAATCATCCAAAAGCAAAGCTTAATCACATACAATTTAATTTTTAGTTACTCCTGATTGAATTACTAATCTCAACCACTTAGATTTCTTCATTTAACATTAATTAATTTCACATCAATTAATCAATCATCCTTCATTATTCATCTTAATTAATCGACCTGGATTAATTATCCTCCAATTTATTCAAGTGATTATCTTTAATTAATTTCACGATATTAATTATTCTTAACCAAAATCAGTAAGTAATCTTTAATTACTTCATTAATTAACTATATTAATTACATTAATTCTTAATTACTTATATTAATTAATTTCTCATAAGTCATTATTTATTTAATTAATTCGATCTTCATTAATCAATCTCTAATTACATCAATAATTATATAAATTAATGATTTCCAATTATATTTTTAATTTGTTCTAATCTAAATCAATTACTTTAATCCAACCACAATATTAATCATTCTCGATTAACCTCGCCCTGTAATTAACCACCTTTTTTATTTACTTCATTAAATAAATTAATTATATCTTAATTAACTATTTAATTAATCTCTTGAGTTATTTCATAGAGTTATTATATTTTATTTATTACTTTAAGTAATTACTTATTAAACCGCCCACTGATTATTCTAATTTCATTAAACTTCATTAATTGACTTAATCCTTAATTAATTAATTCGACCCATATTAACTTTTTGAGTTTAAACAATTTAAACCACAATACTTCGAGTCAAACAACAATTTACTTGGAAACCATCCAATAAACCAAAGTCACCAAATCATTACTTCTCAACACACATCAAATTAATTCAAGCATTCAAACAAGCAATTAAATTTGACTATTGAAATTTAATAACAACTCAGCTGAGTGAGATTTACTCACCTTTGCTTTTATTTGCAAATCCACTTCAACCTCGAGTCGGTTCCTTGATTATTGACCTTGAATAAACATTTATATGGTTTATTAATAATTGGAATAATTAAATTATCAATTACCGTTTAATAAATTTTGATTTACCAATTATTTTGTTCGAACCAATTTTTCCAAAAATAAGTAATTATTTCCTTTCTTTTGAAACCCATATACTAAAAATTAATTTATAGTTCTCAAAAATCTAGTTTTATATAAATATTCAACATGTTAAAATTTCCTTTCTAGCCGATATATACATATTGAATTTCAAAATAGAATTGTTTTGAATCCTACTGTAAATTTAAAATCTCATATATATATATATTAAATAAATTTAAGAATAACCATCTTACTGTAAATAATTTTCTGTATATATATAAATCAATTATTTACAAAACTTACTACTATATATCATTGATTTATTTATTCATTTTTAAACAGAATGTGCAGATGTATATACAGACTTCATTTAATTAGTTAAAGAAAAATATGGGAATTATACCTCACTGCCGACGCCTCATCTCGACCAAACCCTAATCGAACCCTAGCCCAGCCCCAACTCGATTCGAGCAACTCCCCATCGTAGCCGCCTCCTCCCTCGAAATCACGCCGCCGCCGCTGCCGTCACGCGCATATCACACGAAACCCTAGTTCGCCGCCTCCTGCTGTGCTCTCGCAACCGCGCCAGCCACCCCTCTAAACACCTCGTCGCCTTGAGTTTGAACGGAACAAACCGCAACTGGAACGAAGGACTTCACCTCATTCGATTTCCAATATGAATTCGATTAGAAAGGGAAAGCCCGCTCTTATTTTATTTTTATTTTTCGTGAATTTTCTTTTTTTTTCTTCGATCTGCTTTTCATATTAAAGAGAGGGACGGGTATGTGGGTTATAACTGGGAACAGTGTCGTATAGGGCAAGCTAAGGTTTTGATTTAACTGATTAAAATATTTAATTATAAATATCTCACTTTACCCCGCTCGAAACTTCGAACCACCATCGCGGCGTGCCGCTAGGCTATTATAAGGTTTTACCCGCGTTTCGAACACAATGGAACGTGTTTCGGAAGCTAATTTGATCGTATGTGGGAGTTAGTTTTTAAATTGATTTAAAAATATTAAATTATCGGTTTTAAATTTCAACGCGTTTCTCACCCGTACAAGCAAACGGTCAATCCAAACGCTACGAAAATTGAAATCCGATAATAACTAACTATTACGGATCCAATGGAACAGGTTTCGTCGAACTCTGAGACTGTGCCTCAGAAGGCTAATTTTTAACTGTTAATATAAACGATATATTATTAAAATTGAACAAATTACCTTTAAATTAAATTCTAACCACTCTATTATCTTCAGTATCATTATTATAAATTTTATAAGCCTTCAAATTATTTTAAACAGGCTTAAAACTCCAGATTCAGCGTTTTACCCAATTCCAAATTCTATAATTCAATATTTAAACTATATAATTCAATAATTTAATTATTAAGTAAATATCAATATCTTGAATTTCAGGTTAAATTTAACTTTTAAATATTTTAAAATCGATTAATTGTTCCAATCTAATTCGTTAAAATTTCCGGGTCGTCACATTCCTTCCCCCTTAAAAGAATTTCGTCCCCGAAATTACTAGTTAGGGAGAATGGACAAATATCTGTTTACCTTTTCTCCAAAACCAACGGTTTTATCAACATCCTATCAACTGTCTTTTATAAAAGACTTCTTATCCTTCTTACTAACTTCCCAAACTCTCTCACGGTTTTCAAGCAATCCCTTTTTACCCAATCATTCAAACTACAATTTAAAACCAAATTTGGAATTATTAAAATTTTCTCAAAAATTTTCTAACTCTCTAAATTCCCGATTTTTTTTGCCAGCGTCTCCTTTGTGCGGCTAGCTCGGTACAACTACAAAAGGCCTCTACGGGATCTTAAATTCGAAAGAAAACAAAAGCCAAGTGGCTACATCAAAAACCCAATCCAATTTCATACAGAAACTCTAATACATACCTATTTGTCGGGCAATTCAAATTTGTCTTTTGGAATCAAATCCAAATTCCTTTCCCTTTATACCTGCATAACATACTTAGCAACAATATCCAATCATGCCCTTTTTAAAATCTTTTCATACATTTCCTTACAGAAGTTTCCACATCGACTTCCATTAAAAATAGTTTTTCCCGTTTTCATAAATTAAATTTATTTTCAATTTTGGAATATTAAATTTTATCTTGTATTTATATATGATTCACATTAGTTTCATGTACTAATTTATTTAATTTCCAATTTAAAATTGTTTTGTCGTTAACAAAATTATTCCCAAAAAAATTTCAAAAATCCTGTAACTCCTAAAATTTTCAGAAAATTTTGGCAGAGTCTCCTTTGTACAGAGGAGCTTTTGCAATTTGACAAGATATATATATATATATATATATATATATATATATATATATATCGCCCCACACGGTCGGAAAAAGCAAAATCAGTTCATATTTCCTATTTGTATTGCGTAGGCGTACCTTATTTAGCATTAAGCATGCGGCTTATTTATTTTAGCAATTAGTGCAATCCAAATCCAGCCAAACGGCCTTCAGGTACCTGTACTTACTCAATTTAAACATATAAGCACTATATATATGAAGTTTATAACATTTCTCTTACTTAACCGACTATAACACTTCAATTCTAAAAGAAATGCGTTCAAAATAACTTCCACAAGCAATTTATATGTTTTCAAACCTAATTCAATTGTTTTCCACCAATTCATATATCATTCCGTTCAATCTTATTGGTTTACAACTCAACTACCATTCAATTAAATTTTTAATCCAAACAAGCTCATATTCAATTCAATTGATTCAAAATCAATTTTTATTTGCCTCTATAAATTTATAGAATTTTAATTACTTTTGTTTGCGTCAAATGACAACTATTTTTATGCAATTTTGACTATATTCGCTTAACATAATATTTATTTTTAGTCTATAACTACTTCAAATTACTTTTCAACTCATTCTGTAATTAATTCCACTTCCTTTCTAATTTATTCACCAACCATTCATTGCATTTCATTTCATTTCCGCAATTGTTCCATTCAAGACAATTTATTAAGCTTGGCATATTCAATACTTATAAATTAATAACCATTTCCCAAATTAATTCAATCCAAGTTTTTATTGAATGGGCTTTCACCCTTACTCGAAGCCTAGCTTCCATAAATTTTAAACTTAGGTGAATTTACTTTAATTTATTCCAACATCAAACTTAAGTTTACTTCTATTCGATTCTCATTTAATCAAATTCCATTAAATTCAGTTAGCCCATCAATTTAAATTTCAACTTTAATTCATCTTCTCAATTTATCAAAATAATATCCAAGCACATACTTAACTCATTTATATTTCAAATTAATATACCACCAAATTTAAGTTCAGTCTGATAATCCAATTCCAATCACAACTTTGATTTAGTTTTTATTCAATCAGACTTCATTCATTTTTTATTTAACTCTGTCAACCCAATTTAAAGTTTTTAATTTACTTACTTAATTCGTTATCGAATTTATTTTATTAATACAAAGTCATTCTTAATTTATTTCTATTTTATAGCATCTTCACTTATTCAATTCATTATCAAATCCAAGTTGAATTCTATTTACAATCCTAATTCATTCTCAAATTCCATTATTAATTTACAATCCATTTATTTACCAAAGTTAAATTTTATTAACATACTCAATCAAACAATTATTTAACCAATTAGCTTATTTCCAACTTCTAAATCAATATTCGATTTTAATTACAAATCACTTCATTAAAATTTCGGTTTGGATTTCCTTGATTTTCCAAAATTCCAACACCTTTATTTAAATTTTTTAGAAATGCTTTTAAATTCACATCATACTATTAAAATAACTCTTTATAAAAAAAACTTTTTATAACTCGATGTCTCAACCAGTCCATCCTTGTTCTCACAGAAATTCAGTCATACGTTGATTAGGCGTAGGACTGAAAATCTATAAGTACTTGATAAACCCGTTTTCAACACCTAGTGAAAATACTTAGAAAATTATTGAAAATATAGAAAACAGTTTTCAAAAATAGAGGAAATATCTTTGGTGAGAATGCTCTGGAAATCATCACCCCTATCCATGGTCACAGTTACATTCCAGGATTACGTTGCCATCACAGCAAAAGTCCATGTAACTGCTGGCTCTCCGCGGCCTCTCGATTACGCCATGGATCTCACACAACAGATCACAGTTACATCCAGGGTTATGTTGCCGTCACATCAAAAGTCCATGTAACTGCAGGCTCTCCGCGGCCTCTGATTTTCGCTGTCAAAATGAAACCTCTCCACTCCTACATAGGTCGCAGTCTGCCGATATAAAATCAAACGCAGACTATTGGCTCTCAGCGGCACACACGACTTTCGCTATGCTATACACTACTCATAATCCCCAGAAACTAGTTTTGTCCGGACTCCTCACAGGATCAACTTTAGAACCCCCCCTTGGGGCTCAAGGCAGCACCACCCAATGGTACTCCTGAGAAGTTCATTTCAAGGGAGCGCCTTTTTCCCCAGAGCCATCATCAAAATATTTTATACTATACATATATAGTATCTTCAAATCATAGACCTAGTATGATCTTATACAAAGCTCCTTTACACAAAATCGATTATCCCATAATCGATAATTCTCAAGCTAGGCTTTTCAAATTTCAATATTGATTTTACCCAAAAATCAAAAGCCCTTCCAAATTCAAAGGTTCCCAAAACCTTTTCCAAAATCCTCATAAGATCCTTTATATATATATTCAGATATATAGAATTTTAAAAACTTTGGATCTTTTCAAACTTGTATAAAACTCCTTTTATACCTCAAACACCTTCAAAAATCCTTTTCTTTGGGCAATAGATTTAACAAGGAAATATTTATCTTATATAACAAAAATATATAACTTTGTTTATCCAAAATCAAATATTCAAATTTGATTACTCTTTTCAAAATCAATTTCATTCAAATCCGTACGATGTACACATATCATCCGTACGCTATACCAATCTGATCGCTCACTCGATCACACAATTTCATTTCCGAACTAGTATCGTCCACCCGACTTCCTATTGCGGACACAGATTTAGTTTCCTGATTAGAAACCGTCATTCTCTTTGCATAGCCATAACTATGATAGAGAATATCCAGAACCAATCAACAATCCATATCCAGGTTCGCCGTCGAAAATCGAGTGAAAAATCCCAACTTGGATCGATAAACTATCTCGAAATTATGTGCTCGAATCTGGATCAAATCACTATGCGAATAGAATAATATACGTACATCCTACGCATTTATTTCCATTGATTATCAGCCAAATCAATTTTCTTTCTATTCACATTTCCTTAAATTCCCCTTCACTTATTTACAATTACCTTAATTCCATTGAATCATCACTTCAACCCTTATCTCAGTTGGGTATTAAATCCATAACAGTTTGAACTCTGACCAGTTTATATTTAGAAAATAGCTTGAAAATTTTAAAAATAGATAAGTAGTTGAAAAATAATTATTAGTTTGCAAAATAGCTATAACATAGTTAACTAATCGTAAAATAGTTGGAAAATAGTTAAATAGTTTCAGAAATTTTTAAATAATTGCCAAATAGTTGTGAAATAGAAATTAGTTTGTGAAATAGTTGAAAAATAGTAATTAGTTTAGGAAACAGTTGAAAAATGGTTAAATAGCTCCAAAAATAATTGTAAACCAAGTATAAAATAATTTGGCTGTAAGCAAGAAAAGTTGTATATATTTTATAGCTTAGAAAAATAAGTTTATATCAAAACAATTTATATTGAAAATAGTCAAGGGCCAACTGTTCACTTCCCCAACAATTCAATTTAAATTTCCACTCCCATTTAAATTGACCCAATTCCAATTTAAATAACTCCAACTTCCATTGGACTTGATTTATTTCCAATTCAAGTTGAATCAATCCTGATTTCCTTCCCAATTTAAATCAAATTCCATTTGATTTTAAACCTGCTCACTTTGCTTATACTCTCAAATTATTCCAATCAATTTTAGACTATCAATTGAACCTACTTCAAGTTCAAATCATTTTAATTTAATCTAATTCAATTTTCCCATTTAAATTCTTAAACTTATACATCCTCAATCACCAATCCACTTAATTCAAACCAAATTCAATTTTGAGCTGATTCAATTTCAATCTTGAATTTAAACTACCTCGAATTATATAAATTCGAGTTAAATTCTCAAAGGTCGGTTTAACTTTTTTTTAAACCAAATTAACCTTTATTTAAAGTTTTTAAACAATTTAATTTTCGAGTTCAATTCTCAAAATTCCATTTTAAATTATCTTTACTTATGAATTTCAAGGTTCAAATAGAGTTCAATACAAATTTATTTTACAATTTTAATTTATTATTAAATTTTATCTTCCAGTTTGAAGCCAGTTCTTAAACAATTTTAATTTTTAAATCTCAAACCCGTTTTGACATCACACAAATTCCCAATTCAAATCAACCATTTAACTTTCCAAGTTAAATTCCAATTTTATCTTGAAATTTTCAATTCAGGTTGCTTTTTCTACACTTATTTAACTTTCCCAAAGTTAAATTCCAATTTACTCAATCCAATTAACCTTACTCATTGTGAATTCCCGCTTCAAACTTCAAAATTCTTTCCCTCTTATAAGTTAAAAACTTATATTACTTTGGGTTTTTACATCACACTTCAGGGAAAAATCAAAACTCAACCTCTTAGAGTTTATTTCAAATTATCTTTGATATCATGTATATCCATACATATATACATATTTATTTCTTGGCCCTCCCAGCCATGTTTTAAATTTTTAAACCACCTTTGGTTTTAAATTCAAATCAAATTCCAAACAATCCATTGTTTGCAACAAGTCCCAGTTATCCAAATAATACTTATTTATTATCTTAGCACTTTGAAACAAAATTTTCGAATTCTGCACCAGATTTAAAATTTCATTTCCAATCAATTAAATTTTAATTTGGTTATATTTCTATTACCACTTAATTTAATTCCAGTTCAAGATTCAAATTTGGTTGTATTAGATTACTTCTTAATTTAATTTCAATAATTTAACAACCAATCACCTTAATATTCATTAGAAGGAAATATTGCTTTATATATCAAAATATGTTTTTATATAAAATCATTTAAAATCTTTATATAAAATAACAAGTACGCGCTCATATATATATACATATATATATATATATATATATATATATATATATATATACCACTCATTCTAGAGTACTACGGACTCTATTTAATGAGTAATTTCCACCAGAGCCAAGGTTCTCGCTTAACCTTTCTGCTCTGATACCAAATGTAACGACCCGAAATTTTCGAATTCGAAAATTCTAGATAGTTATGAAAAAGAAGAAAGAGATAGAAGAAGAAGAACAGAAACACCAAACATCTCACATTCGCAGCGGATAAAATATAATAATAAATATTAACAGTTTACAAAAGAATACTATATCTATCGATTACATTTAATATACATCAGAGTTTCACATATATACAGTCATTGAATATATACAATTATCATGACTCAGATTAACAATAATATAAACACAGCGGAAATACTCTATACGCTCCTGCCGTCCAGCTCGCCTCCTGAGCTCTAGAACGTACCTACCTGAAAATCTGTAATACTCGGTCTGACCCGAGCATTACACCAAAGTAACACCCGGGTCAGGCTGGAAACCAGCGTGAATAAACCCATCCAATCATGGAATACAAAGCATACAACTTATAGAACCCGGGTATCTCAAATCAGTTTACAAAGTCACAATTTGATATAGGCCTAACTTATTTTCAAATAAGTTTTCTAAGTGTCAAAATTTAGATTTAATAATCCGATTCATTTAAATCCATCCGTACCAACCTATCAATTCCTCATCTCAAATTATACGAAATTCGAAGTGGTTTCGGGTATCCCCCAATACCCGATCTAGGCCTCTTCGAGTCTCACGTCATCTTATCCCAATTTATCCATTCGAAATACACAACATTTCATATCAGAAATATCAACTCATTCAAACATCCAATACCATTCAATCATCCAAAAGCAAAGCTTAATCACATACAATTTAATTTTTAATTACTCCTGATTGAATTACTAATCTCAACCACTTAGATTTCTTCATTTAACATTAATTAATTTCACATCAATTAATCAATCACCCCTTCATTATTCATCTTAATTAATCAACCTGGATTAATTATCCTCCAATTTATTCAAGTGATTATCTTTAATTAATTTCACGATATTAATTATTCTTAACCAAATCAGTAAGTAATCTTTAATTACTTCATTAATTAACTATATTAATTACATTAATTCTTAATTACTTATATTAATTAATTTCTCATAAGTCATTATTTATTTAATTAATTCGATCTTCATTAATCAATCTCTAATTACATCAATAATTATATAAATTAATGATTTCCAATTATATTTTAATTTGTTCTAATCCAAATCAATTACTTTAATCGAACCACAATATTAATCATTCTCGATTAATCTCATCCTGTAATTATCTACTTTTTTTATTTACTTCATTAAATAAATTAATTATATCTTAATTAACTATTTAATTAATCTCTTGAGTTATTTCACAAAGTAATTATAATTTATTTATTACTTTAAGTAATTACTTATTAAACCGCCCACTGATTATTCTAATTTCATTAAACTTTATTAGTTGACTTAATCCTTAATTAATCAATTCGACCCATATTAACTGTTTGAGTTTAAAAAATTTAAACCCCAATACTTCGAGTCAAACAACAATTTACTCGGAAACCATCCAATAAACTAAAGTCACCAAATCATCACTTCTCAACACACATCAAATCAATTCAAGCATTCAAACAATCATTTAAATTTGACTATTGAAATTTAATAACAACTCAGCCGAGTGAGATTTACTCACCTTTGCTTTTATTTGCAAATCCACTTCAACCTCGAGTTGGTTCCTTGATTATTGATCTTGAATAAACATTTATATGCTTTATTAATAATTGGAATAACTAAATTATCAATTACCGTTTAATAAAATTTGATTTACCAATTGTTTTGTTCGAACCAATTTTTCCAAAAATAAGTAATTATTTCCTTTCTTTTGAAACCCATATACTAAAAAATAATTTATAGTTCTCAAAAATCTAGTTTTATATAAATATTCAACATGTTAAAATTTCCTTTCTAGCCGATATATACATATTGAATTTCAAAATAGAATTGTTTTAAATCCTACTGTAAATTTAAAATCTCATATATATATATATATATTAAATAAATTTAAGAATAAATACCTTACTGTAAATAATTTTCTGTATATATATAAATCAATTATTTATAAAACTTACTACTATATATCATTGATTTATTTATTCATTTTTAGAATGTGCAGATGTATATACAGACTTCATTTAATTAGTTAAAGCAAAATATGGGAATTATACCTCACTGCCGACGCCTCATCTCGACCAAACCCTAATCGAACCCTAGCCCAACCCGAACTCGATTCGAGCAACTCCCCATCGTAGCCGCCTCCTCCCTCGAAATCGCGCCGCCACCGCTGCCGTCGCGCACGTCTCACGTGAAACCCTAGTTCGCCGCCTCCTGCTGTGCTCTTGCAACCGCGCCGGCCAATCCTTTAAACACCTCGTCGCCTCGAGCTTGAACGGAACAAACCGCAGCTGGAACGAAGGACTTCACCTCATTCGATTTCCAATATGAATTCGATTATAAAGGGAAAGCCCGCTCTTATTTTATTTTTCATGAATTTTCTTCTTCTTTTTTTCTTCGATCTGCTTTTCATATTAAAGAGAGGGACGGGTATGTGGGTTATAACTGGGAACGGTGTCGTATAGGGCAAGCTAAGGTTTTGATTTAACAGATTAAAATATTTAATTATAAATATCTCACTTTACCCCGCTCGGAACTTCGGACCACCATCGCGGCGTGCCGCTAGGCTATTATAAGGTTTTACCCGCGTTCCGAACACAATGGAACATGTTTCGGAAGCTAATTTGATCGTATGTGGGACTTAGCTTTTAAATTGATTTAAAAATATTAAATTATCGGTTTTAAATTTCAACGCGTTTCTCACCCGTACAAGCAAACGGTCAATCCAAACGCTACGAAAATGGAAATCCGATAATAACTAACTATTACGGATCCAATGAAACAGGTCTCGTCGAATTCCGAGACTGTGCCTCGGAAGGCTAATTTTTATCTGTCAATATAAACGATATATTATTAAAATTGAACAAATTACCTTTAAATTAAATTCTAACCACTCTATTATCTTCAGCATCATTATTATAAATTTTATAAGCCTTCAAATTATTTTAAACAGGCTTAAAACTCCAGATTCAGCGTTTTACCCAATTCCAAATTCTATAATTCAATATTTAAACTATATAATTCAATAATTTAATTATTAAGTAAATATCGATATCTTGAATTTCAGGTTAAAATTAACTTTTAAATATTTTAAAATCGATTAATTATTCAAATTTAATTCGTTAAAATTTTCGGGTCGTCACAATTTTAATCTAACAATCTCCCACTTGTGCAACATATGTTTCTTTATAAATGTACAACCTTATGAGTTCAAAATTTGCTATTAAATAAACGTAATCTTTAACAATCTTGTCCATCAACTATATCTATATAGGATCATAGTGGTCTTTGCCATATTAATCATGACTAAACCCATCAATGGTCACATACATACATACATACATACATACATACATACATACATACATACATACATACATACATACATACATACATACATACATACATACATATATATATATAGTCAAATGACATAGATCAATCATGAATACGTAGCATGAAAATTACATGTAATATGAACAAAACATGTCTATTTTCAACTGGTCCTCTTTAAACTTAAGTGAGGTCAGAATCAAAATAGTAGACAGAGTGAATGAACTGAATACTTTATTTTGATTAGAAAACCAAATACATAAATGTCTCAAGCCAAATATAAAGCATAAAAATACAAACTCCCACTAAACCATAACATCCTTCAGTAATACAACACCCATATGAGCAGTGTGCTCATGAAAGACCTTGGACGGTAAACCTTTTGTGAGCGGATCCGCTATCATGAAGTTTGTTCCAATATGCTCTATAGATATATGTCCACTCTACACTCTTTCTTTCACAACTAAGAATTTTATGTCAATATGCTTGGACTTAGTTGAGCTTTTGTTATTATTAGAATATAACACTGCTGACTTATTATCACAATATAACTTCAGCGGTCTTTCTACATTTTCCAAAATGTGCAGCCCAGTGATAAAGTTGCGTAGCCATATTCCATGGTTTGATGCCTCATTACATGCTACAAATTCTGCTTCCATAGTGGAAGAACTTACAAGTGTTTGTTTAACACTTTTCCAAGATATAGCTCCTCCAGCCAACAGATAAATATAGCATAATGTAGGCTTTCTGCTATCTTAGCATCCAGAAAAATCAGAATCAGAATACCCTACGACCTCCAAATGATCTGATCTTCTATAAGTGAGCATGTAATCTTTTGTTCTCTGAAGATACCTTATAACCCTCTTGGCTGCTTTCCAACGGTCTATACTAGGGTTGCTTAAGTATCTGCCTAACATCCCAACAATGTATGCAATATCTGGACGTGTACATGCTTGAGCATATATTAGACTCCCAACGGCTTAAGCATAGGGAATCTTTTGCATTTCTTGAATTTCAAGATTGTTTTTAGGGCACTGACTAAGACTGAATTTATCTCCTTTAGCAACAGGGGTATCTCCTGGTCTACAATCTTGCATGCCAAACCTTTTGAGTACTTTATCAATATAGCTCTTTTGTGATAATCCAAGAATACCCCGTGATTGATCTCGAAGTATCTGAATACCCAATACAAAAGAGGCGTCCCCAAGATCTTTCATCTCAAAATGTTTAGATAGAAATTTCTTGGTTTCGTGCAATAAGCCTATATCATTAGTGGCAAGCAAGATGTCATCGACATATAGAACCAGGAATATATGTTTACTCCCACTGAACTTGTGATACACACAATTATCAACAATATTCATCTCAAAACCAAATGAGATGATTACTTGATGGAATTTGTGATACCATTTACGAGAAGCTTGCTTAAGTCCATAGATGGATTTTGTTAATTTGCAAACCATATTCTTTGGATCTCCCGACACAAAGTTTTCTGGTTGTACCATATAAATTATCTCGTCAATGTCTCCATTGAGAAATGCCGTCTTGACATCCATCTGATGTAACTCAAGATCAAGATGAGTAGCAAGTGCCATAATTGTCCTAAAAGAGTCTTTCGATGAAACTGGGGAGAAAGTCTCTATAAAATCAATGCCTTCTTTCTGAGTATAGCCTTTTTCTACAAGACGTGCTTTATACCTCTCCACATTACCCTTTGCATCCCTCTTGGTTTTAAATATCTATTTACAACCAATTGGTTTTGCATCTTCTGGTAATGGGACAAGTTCCCAAACTTTATTGTCTTGCATGGACTTATACTCCTCATTCATGGCATTAATCCACTTTTGAGAGTTAGCACTTTTCAAGGCATGATGAAAGTTGATTGGGTCATCTTCCATCATTCCATTATCATTCTCTTATTCTTGGAGAAATACAATATAATCATTTGAAATAGCACTTCTCCTTTCTCCCATGGACCTCCTTAATGGCACTGGTTCTTGAGGTTGTTGAGTTTGTTCTTCTGGAACAATAGCTTCATTTTGAATAAGGGGTTGTATAACATTGTCTTGTTGAGGTTCCAAAATCACTTCTTGATCAATGATAGGTGTAGGCAACTGTATAACATTGTCAAAAGTGATAATAGGAACTGGGTTTCAATCCAATTCCTCCTCAAAAGAAATGTCTTTAACTTTATTTCTCTTCCCAAACTCAATATCCTCAAAGAATACTGCATTTCCCGTCTCAAAAATATTCTTAGCTATGGGATCATAAAACTTATAGCCCCTAGAACGCTCGGAATACCCAATAAAGTAGCTGCTCACAGTTTTGGAATCCAGCTTCTTTTCATGTGGCCTATAAGACCTTGCCTCAGCTGGACAACCCCAAATGTGAAAGTGCTTTAGACTAGGCTTTCGACCTGTCCAAAGTTCATAAGGTATTTTTGCAGCTGCTTTAGTTGGTACTCTATTGAGAATATAAGCTGTTGTCTTAATGCTTCTCTCTAGAGAGAATCAGGTAAGATGGAATGAGCAATCATACTCCTTACCATATCCTTAAGAGTTCGGTTTCGTCTTTCAGCAACACCATTCATGCTAGGTGATCCTGGCATGGTGTACTGTAGGACAATACCATATTCCTCTAAGAATCTAGCAAATGGTCCTAGACGTTGTTTGCCTGAACCATCATATCGACCGTAATACGCACCACCTCGATCAGATCTGGCATTTTAATTCTTTTGTTGAGTTGATTTTCAACTTCAACTTTATAAGCTTTGAACACATCCAGTGACTGTGATTTTTCATGAATTAGATATAGATAGCCATAACATGAGTAATCATCTATGAATGATATGAAATATTGTTGACCATTCCAAGATGCCGTAGGGAAAGGTCCACAAATATCTGTATGAATTATTTCTAAGACGTCTGAAGATCTATTAGCATCCAATCTTTTAGTTTTGGTCTGTTTTCCCTTGATGCAATCTACACAAACGTCAAAGTTTGTGAAGTCAAGAGATTCTAAAATACCATCAGATACTAAGCACTCAACTCTACCTTTTGAGATATGACCTAAGCGCTTACGCCATAAAGATGCTAAATTTTCTTTGTTTAATTTACGTTTAGTACCACGTGATTCTACATGCAAGGTTTCATTCTAGGATGCAACTGTTTCCAACAAATTAAGATTGTCATATGCATTTAAATAGCCAGTTCCAACAACATTTGAATTCAAAGACAAAGTAAACTGATTGTTGCCAAATGAACAACAATATCCAAATTTGTCCAACACAGAAACAGAAACCAAATTCCGTCTAAATGATGGTACAACAAAAGTGTCTTTTAAATCCAAATATAAACCAGTTCCTAATAACAATCGAAAATGTCCAATCGCTTCCACTTCTACCGATTGTCCATTGTTCACAAAGATGTGTGTTTCACCATCATTTGGCTTTCGGTAGCTCAGACAACGCTGCATAGAAACACTTATGTGAGTGGAAGCGGCAGAATCTATTCACCAAGTGTTTCTAGGCACTGAAGATAAATTAACTCCAGAACAGACCAAAGTAACAAACATACCTTTCTTTTTACGCCATGCATGATATTTGGTACATTCCTTCTTCATATGTCCAGGTTTGTGACAAAAGAAAGGACTGTCTTTTTCCTTTTGTTGTTTCATTTGATCTGGATCCTTAGCAGCTTCATTTTTAAATTTTCTTTTCTTGCCCTTTGCTTTAGAGGTGCTTGCCAAATGGACACTCTCAGTCTTATCTTGCTTCAGCCTTTCTTCCTCTTGTACACAATATGAAATGAGCTCACTGAGAGTCCTCTTCTCCTTTTGACAATTGTAACTGACCATAAATTGAGACTGAATTGTGGAGGAAGCGAGATAAGCACTAAATGCACAAACAAGTCATCCGAAAGCTCAAGCTTTAGTGTCTTTAATTTTGAAGCAATGTGAGACATTTCCATAACATATTCTCTTATGTTTTCCTTGCCTTTTAACCTCATGGAAATAAGTTTCTATAAAAGAGTACTTGTTTCCGCCTTATCGCTTTTGGCAAAGCGTTTCTCAATTTCAGCAAGGAAATCTGTGGCATCGATAATCTCTTCGGATATCGCACCCCTAAAAGCCTCAGCTATGCCCCGTTTAATGATCATAAGACGCATGCGATTTGAACGGTCCCATTTCTTAAAAATTCTCCTTTCCTTGGAGGTACTAGCACCTGTAAGAGAAGTAGGCCGATCCATCCTTAATGCAAGGTCCAGATCCATGCAACCAAGAACAATTAATATGTTTTCTTTCCAGTCCTTAAAGTTATTACCATTAAGGACCGATACTGAATTAAGGTTAGCAGATACAGTAGCAACGGCTAAAACAGAAAACGAATAAAATTGTATAAATTACATGCCTTTAACGACTTTATATAAAACAATAAATTCAAATAATGGTTAATCACATCTCGAGATACCAAACACATCATTATTATCAAGGCTTTGGACAGTATTAACTGTAAGCGGTACTCTTGTTGTAGCAATCAAACGTTGATAATAAATTATGTCAAACAATATGCAACCTTTGGACTGTCATATTGCTCACATAAAATACCTTATAATTGTCACATATTTATCACAACAAGTATGTATGAAATTCAGCCAAATATTAATTCACCTTTGGGCTCGTTAATAAATGCATGAACTACATACACACAATTATTTTAATATTTTAATTAGAATAATCTACACAGAAGTGATCGCTTTGGCGATATTTTGTTTCAACTAAACTATTTAAAATATAAAATATCCTTAAGAAAATCAGAAACCATATTTGAATATAAATTTCAATTTCTTTTATAACTGCAGTAATATTTCATTCACAGATCAGTCCTGTCAACTTCTGCATGCTGGAAGCATGCGCATGCAAAATACATTTCATTATTGGAATTCATGTAGAAACATGCACATACAGACAAAAGTTGCTTGATGGTTCAATATATTATTCTGCAATTTGCATGGAAGCACATCATCACTCTTATGCATTTTAGTAAACCAAGATATCAACTTCACATTTGGTCCATTTTATCAAAATATATGCACCTTAATTTTAAAAGGTGGAATTCATGCACTCATTTATCCTAATTTGGTGGTTCAAAACTTCAAGTCAACGATTTTATTCACATCATCCGATCCAAAATCTTAAAGATTCAGATGAATAAAAGAACATCTGCTATCTTTTATTGTGCAAATTGCTAGGTGGTATTTTGGCCAAAAAAATAAAAGGACAGACTGAATAGTATGAAAAATATAAGAGTTGATAATGAGGTCATTCTAAGTAATTCTATCTTCCTATTCCTTTAAGGGTAACAGTAAACAGTGAACAAGCTGTAGTTTTTTTTTACTATCTTCAATAACATATTATTGCGTCACGTGCTGGATATTTGGATACTTGCAATTAATTAAGAACCATAAGAAATCCATATTACTAAAGTATGTTTGTACGTATGGTTTCCAGAGGCTTCAAGTTTATTGTTAAATTTCTTCCAGGCTCTGTTTTCCACTAGGCATACAAAATTTATTGGCTAACTTGAAGTTAAATAAGAAATAAATAGGAACCGGTCTGAAGAGAAAAAGCACAAGCAAAACTTGAATCAAATTTTTACCAGGTTTCAAGTTTAAAGGAGGAATCCATTTGAAAACATTGGAAATTGAACTTAAAAGATTATTATTCTCTACACAGTAAAACATAATGTGTACTACAGTAAATCCTCGTGAATCAATTTAGGGTTGCTCCGATACCAATTGTTAAGAATTTAATTCAGCCCTAATTAACCCTGATCAATTCTAGAGAGATCGAAACAATAAACAAAAGGTGATTAGCGAAAGCGTACCAGAGTCCATTGAATCGATTTGCAAAGGCTACGATCTTCCAAGAATACAGTTCTTCTTTTTCTGGATTATTTCTCTCTGACGGGGAAAAGAGAAAGATGAAAAGGTACGTACTGTTTCTCGGGGACCAGAGCATTTTATTACGGACTAAAATCAGTTATGTAATATTTACAATTTGGCCCCTCAACAAATTGTAAATACCACTTATTTATACCCCAATTATAATAGCATTATACATTTTAACATATGTGCCCACAACAAAATTTTAATCTAACAATGGGCATGTAATCACTGATAATGTTAACCATATGTGATTTTGGTGCTGGAGAAAATATGTTATCATTCGGTACTCTACTAGATCAGGGAAAATAAAATGCTTTTATATTTGTCAATAATCATCTAAAAAGTAAGAAATTATTATTGAAATTAGATTTTAAGATTTCTATTTCTAATAGTTTTGAGGCTTTGGCAAATATCGACATTGGAAGTGAAACAGAGACTTTTATGTTTGACAGTAAAAGGGAAAGAAAAGGACAATAGGTGGAGGAAAATATGAGTTCTGGAATTGAAAAGAAGGGGATGATGGCTGCTTGTGTTAGAAAATAAATGCTCGATGATACATCTAAAGATAGAAATTGTAGTATTATTGAAAATAAAATTGCTAATGCTAAAATTGCTGGTGAATAAAACCACATATGAAGCTTTTGATGGTTTTAAGAGTACAGACAATCAAAGTGCCCATGTATTTGCTACTTCTAAACTAAACAGTAACATTCTGGACATTGAATTGACTTACGGTGGAATTCATGACATTAATAAAGCAATGAATGATGGTAAGGTAAGTGATGTGGCTGCATTGAATAAGGGAAGGCAGAGTGTATAGCCAAAAGAGCACATGGATATGCACGTTGAAATGCAGAAGAAGTCATCATATTCTTCATACTAGAATTGGCCCGCGTTTCGCACACGGGTTGTTTATATTATTGCAAACGGAAAGTAAGAGTATTTTTGGAATTTCAAAAAGACGCCGAGTAAATTAATTCAAAGAATTTTCTTTATTAGTAGTAGATATATATGGAAAAAATATGGACTACTTGACTTCAAATGGAAGTTTAACTTTCTGAATGAAAACTAGGTTGATACAAATGTAGTAAATATGGGCATAATTGTGCACACTGGTGCTAAAGAATGGTTTAATATTTTAGTTCAAAATATGATTTTGCATATGAACTTATATTTAAGTACTAAAAGAAATGGAATTGCGATATTATCCTATAGTACCAATATAGAAAATATCCAAAAGGGTGAGATGATGTCTATGCATGAAGATGAGTAGTGCGTACATAGCGATGTGATGAATGCATATATGATACAAAATGTAGAAGTAGATAAGTGCAAAACTAATATGATGGTAGAGAAACACAATCATATTTTGTATACAAATCAGAAAAGTATCTTCAAAAATGTGACGTAGAAAAAGACGTTGTGCTTGATTTTTTGGTTCAAAATGATACTCGGGGCATGAAATTCTCTATAATAGATTCGTTGAGGGATTCAAATGGAGGTTTCGGTTCGAGTAATTGTAGACCGGTCATGAGGAGTGCTCCTGTGACACCCCACCTCTATACTCACGCTAGCCAAGGACACTACGGAGTAACGCCGTCAACTAGCACGAAGAATAAGGCTGTTGAGGAGCGACCATTCGAGTAATTGCTTTGTGCGAGCACCGGTATGGCAGACAGTAAAATATGCATTTCATTCCAAGAGGAAATCCGACACACCGATACAAACTCAAGGCTACTACAAAGTGGTTATAAAATCTTCGAAAACAAATATAGAAATAAGGATAATACATATCAGTCATAGATATCCATATCACAAAGGCAGAAACAGATATGAATATAACACTAAGAAGTGTTTATCGGAGTAGTGGTCAAACAGGATCCACAATATAACAAAAGAATAGATACAAGTGCTAGACAAAATAATATGTATACATCAAGGAGTCTCTATCTCGAATGTATACCAACAAAAACTACCAATCTAATGTAGTTAGACAAAAGTCAGATGATGACTCCATATAAAGAGTTAAGCAGAAGCACCTATAACATCTCGGTCTGACCCGAGTATTATTTAATGAGAAAAAAAATAAACGGATTAGTCTAACTATAAATATCAGACAAATATGAGATAGAATATGAGATATAACAAAAACGTATGATAACAATAATGTCATACCATGAAAAGTATACATTAGAAAATCTACCAAAATCATACAATATCTCAAGAGTCTCATAACATCAAAAAGAATGTCATATTCTTTATTTTATTCACCAAACCACAAATATTGACATCATATCGCTGCCAATCATAAAAGCTGGTGAAACACAAATTCTAGAAATCATCAATTAAAAGTCCAAAAATCGCAAAAAGGGGGAGGCCTATCACAAAACGGAAGCATGAAAACTCACCAACAAGTGTATCACAAACAGGACGCTATCCCATGGTCGCTAACCATAGAGCCGGTGCAACGACGCAGTACAATATCGGTACGCCCGAGGAACCTGAAACTCGAATAATTCGGAACAATGACGTAGTACAACGGTACACCCGATGATCCTGATAAGCTGGTACAGCAACGTAGTACAAAGGTACGTCCGATGGACCAAACTCCATAAAAGAACATGGGTCGCTAGCCCATAAAAATTGAGTCGAAACTCCAAACAATACACAGGTCGTTAGCCTATAAAAGAAATGAGACGAAACTCAATAAAATGAGGTACCGTCCCCTACGTGGACAAAGAAACATAGCATACCGCTAGTCCAAATCGCATAAATGATCATCAGTGATCATCAAGAAGTGTCAACTACACTAAGCTAGTAAATAAATGAGTTTAGCTTCATGTCCCATAACCACTTACTTAACTTAAGTATTTACGAACAAATTGTAGATCTCCACTCGAAAATTATCACATGAGGTTCAATTGAACAAGTCTAAGAATTAACCGACGAGGTAAACACAAGCGTTTCATACCACTTGTTTTACTAAATCGTTTAATTAGATTTCTCATACGAGTGAGGTAAAGGTTTGTATATACTAATAGATTGGAAAATGGTTTTATAAACGAGTTTGATATTGAAAATAGAGTTGAAATCATCTTTGTGAAAGAGGTTTGGATATTTACTACTAGTATAGAAACCTTTATATTTTTAAAGTGACAAATCAAAGAAATGATTGTAGAATAATCAATCATCAAAAAATCACATTCGAAGACGTGAATAAAATCCAAAGAAATCGACACTGAATCCATCAAAATGGATATTCCCAAAAATCCCGAAGAAAATGTCATCAAAGTCGATAATAAATGATAACAATAAAAGGGAAACTACATGACTCGATTAAATTTGGAAACACAAGCTAAATAGGCAAAACATAGCCTAGACAGCAGATTCAGACGTCTGAAAAGTATGATTCAGACGTCTGAATCTGGAAAATAAAATATTTTCTAGAACATAATTCAGACATCCGAACCATAGATTTCAGACGTCTGAAAATAGCTTCTTAAGCCTATTTTCTTTCTGGTTGCATTCAGCCAATTTAGACATCTGGAGGTTTGGATTCAGACATCTGAATACCGGGGAATAAAAATTCCTAGTATAATATTCAGATCTCTGAACCTACGTTTCAGATGTCTGAAACTGAAGTTCAGGGCATTCCCTGAACCTAGTCCAATGATGACCATAACGAATATCGAAAGCGATCGGACGAGCAACAACGACTAAGGATTTATGCCAAGTGACAACCCAGCCTTGAAGGCTCTTCGATACGCCTCGAATATCAACGTCCAAATATCCATAATTGGATTTCATAAAATTAGACCAAAACAGCAAAAGTTGGAATATTCACCAAATCAATTCAAATCAAAAGCAAATGCACATGAATAAGTGTTAGGAATTCATACCTAACAACAAGGATAGATATAGACATAGATGTGAGATAAAAATCTCACCTTTAAACCCAAAACAAATGAAGAAGAAGCTATAGAGCAATGGCAAGGACGATCACTCTTCAATTCCAACCCAACAAGTTTGAATCTAAGCTTAAAAGAAGAACATTTCCTAAGTTAGGTTTAGGAATTTCTGAAATTGAAAGGAGGATGAGTTGGAGAAGAAGAAGAGAAGACTTACCAAAGCTTCTTCTATGAATTTGGAGCTGGAACTTGAATTTGCAAAGATGTTTAGGGCTTGGAGTTTTAATTTCCCATTCCTCTCTCCATTTTCAGTGAAACTTGAGCTTAGGAAAATAAGAATGAAGTGAAGAGGAGAGGTGGACTGAGCTAGAGTAATAAGTGGGGTTAATGGGCTGAAACCCAACCCAAAGCCCTAAGTGAAAAGTAGCAAAAATTCTACTAACTCCAAACATATCGAAGTTTATGCTCAAAAAGGTCGCAAACATCATTTTAAACTCAATGTGGGTGGTCTTGAGTCCTAATTCGACCGTTTGCCAAAAATAGCTTTTCGGATAAAAATCCGACTAACGATGAAATATTAAAATAAAATATTTAAATATTCAATCGTAAAATATGCGGGTTGTTACAGACTCCCCTCCTTTAAGAAATTGCATCCTCGCAATCTTAAGAAATAAATGAACAAAAAGTAACAACCATAAAAGCATATCAACACAAAAGAAGAAATTTGGAATAAGAAGTCCACCTCAAAGAGCACGAGAAAGTAAGTCCGGATGTGTTTGCTTGATGAATTCTCTAGATTCCCAAGAACAATCCTTAGGATTTGAAGACCATTGAACTTTTACAAGAGGAACATCTTTATTTCGAAGGCGTTAAACCTCCGAAGCAATGATTCGAATAGGATGTTGCTCATAAGTTAAATTAGGCGAAACTACAATTTCTTCAACAACACCGGGCTCAAGATTAGAATCAAAATCTTGAAGGCATTTCCGTAATTGAGAAACGTGAAACATGTCAGGAATAGCAGAAAACTGAGCAGGTAATAAAAGGCGATAAGCCACGGAACCAATACGTTCGGTGATGGAAAATGGACTAATATATCGAGGTGCAAATTTTCCCGATCGACTGAAATGCACAACACCCTTCATAGTGAAACACGAATAAACACAAAATCTCCCATAGAAAATTCTAATTTCCTACTTCGGCTATCGGCATAGGATTTTTGCCTACTTTGAGCTTCTTTCATCCTATGACGAATAAGGTCAATCTTTTCTGTAGAATCACGAATAAAATCTGGACCTAAAACCAGCTTCTCGCCGGCCTCAAGCCCACAAGAAAGAGATCGGCATGGCCTTCCATAGAGTACCTCAAAAGGTGCCATACCAATACTAGAATGGAAGCTATTATTATAGGAAAACTCAACAAGATAAATATGATCTTCCCAACCTCCACCGAAATCAAGAACACATGCACGAAGAAGATCTTCAAGAGTTTGATTCACACGCTCGGTTTGTCCATCAGACTGAGGGTGTTAAGCGGTGCTAAAATTAAGCTTCGTTCCCAAAGCTTTTTGAAGACTCTTCTAAAATCCACTAGTAAACAATGGATCACGATCGCTAACAATAGAAGTAGGAACCCCATGTAATTTTACATTTTCTTTAATAAAGAGCTTGGTCAAAAGAGGTACGGTCCGATTGGACCGAATAGGAATAAAATGGACGGATTTTGTAAGTCTATCAACCATCACACATAAGTTAGCATGACCCGAACGAGAACGGGGAAGGCCGTCAATAAAATCCATGGAAATTTGATCCCACTTCCATATTGGAATTTCTAAAGGTTGCAATAACCCACCGGGACTTTGATGCTCGGCCTTAACTAGTTGGCAAGTCATGCAACGCCTAGCAAAGTCAGCAATATTAAATTTCATCCCATTCCAATAATAAAGTCGCTTCATATCCGCATACATTTTACTATTACCGAGATGAATGGTAAATTTAGAACAATGAGAATCTTCTAAAATATCTTTACGAAGATCACTAATATTTGGCACGATAAGTCTACCAAATTTTCGAATACCGCCCAAGAATCAATATCAGAGTCTTTCAAACCTTCAATATCAATTTTATCCCTAAAATTTTGGCTAAGAAGAGCCAATTCGAGATCTAGCTTTTGAGCTTCAAGAATGCGGCCTAAAATAGAAGGATGAGCCTCAAGGCTACATAAAACAAGAGATGAACATATATCGGATACACGATTTCGAATCTCACAAGTGGATAAAGGCTTGAGATCATTCCAATAGGATATCATCATGGAAACAACCACTTGTTGCTTTCGGCTAAGGGCGTCGGCAACACGATTCCCTCTTCCGGGAGTATAAAGAATATCAAGATCATAAGATGCAAGGAACTCGAGCCAACGCTGATGATGCAAATTAAGTTCCTTTTGAAAAAATAAATACTTCAAAGATTTTTGATCGGTATAGAGAATAAATTTCTCTCTCAAAAGGTAATGACGCCAAATTCAAAGAGCGAAAACAATAGCCGCGAGCTCTAAATCATGAGTGGCATATATAGTCTCGGCTGGCTTTAATTGCCTAGAAGCATAAGAAATAACACATTCTCTTTATATAAGAACTGCACCCAAACCAATGCGACTAGCATCAGTATAAACAATAAAATCTTGGTTTCCTTCGGGAATTACAAGGAGAGGAGCACCAGAAAGGAGTTCTTTTAATTTTCGAAAAGAAGCTTCACATTTGTCCAACCAAATGTATTTAACTCCTTTTTAGTCAAGCTAGTAAGAGGCACGGCAATTTTAGAAAAGTCCTTTATGAACCGACGGTAATAACCTGCCAATCCAAGAAAGCTATGAATTTCCGTCACACTCTCCGATCTCTTTCAATTTTGAATCGCTTCAATCTTTGAAGGATCCATGGAAATTTCGGATTCGAAAATAATATGTCCGAGAAACTTCACACGAGATTTCCAAAAGTGGCATTTAGAAAATTTGGCTTTTAATTGATTACTCCTAAGAGTTTCCAACACAATCCAAAGATGCTTTTCATGCTCCTCCTCGGTTTTAGAATAAACAAGAATATCATCTATAAAGATGAGAACAAATTGATCGAGGAAGTCTTTGAAAACTCGATTTATAAGGTCAACAAGCCGGAGCATTCGTTAAACCAAATGGTATAACAAGCCATTCATACGATCCATAACGAGTACAGAATGATGTCAAAGGAATGCTATCCTCTGCAATACGAAGCTGATGAAAACCGGTTGCTAAGTCCAATTGTGAAAAGACTCTAGCACCACTAAGTTGATCGAATAGATCATCAATCCGAGGTAAAGGATATTTATTCTTGATAGTAAGATTATTAAGCTTGCGGTAGTCAACGCAAAGCCTAAGTGTACCACCGGATTTCTTCACAAAAATTATAGAAGCTCCCCAAGGAGAGTAACTAGAACGAATAAATTTCTCCGTCTCCAATTCAGATAATTTTTTGCGCATCTCCTCATTTTTTTATTAGATATATGATAAGGAGGATGAGTGATAGGTAGAGCTTCAAGGATTAGATTAATTCTGAACTCAATTGCTTGCTTAGGTGGTAATCTTAAAACGGGCTCAAATATGTCGGAAAATTCACGAACAACGTAAATAAAAGAAATGACATCTCCTCATCATCATTATCATCATCATAAGGATTTAAAGAATATAAAGATTCTGTGAAGTTGGAATCCGAATCTTTAAGAATGATAGAAATCTGCTTAACAGATTGAGGATGTCGAAGATGAATAGTCCGCTCAGGACATAGGATTTGAGCTTCATAACAATTAGGCCAATCCATTCCCAAAATTATTCCAAATCCTAAGTAACGCATGACATGCAAATCGGCTCGGAAAGAAAAATCACACAAAATAATCTCGACATCTTTACAAAGCAAGCTAATTGTTGCGGATCCACCAACCGGATTCTCAATTCTCAAAGAAGTCATTAAAGCCATAGCACTTAAAGAAAAAGTATCAACTAGTTCTTTTGATATAAAAGAATGGGACGCACCCGTATCAAAAAGAACTCGAATAGATTGATCACGAAACATAAAAATACCATCAAGGATAGAAGGAGAAATACCTTGACCACGAGAAGTGTTGTTAGGGGCTTGTGCAACATTTAGCTTTCCCTCCTTCTTGCCTTGAAGTTTGGGACATGAAGATAGAAGATGACCCGAACCTTTGCAATAACGACAAAAGAGAGGTTTCAGACATCTAGTAACATAGTGGTCCTTAGAACCACAATTGTAGCATTACCCACTACTAGGGGTAGGAGTCCTTGCTACCGAAGCTACTTGCTTTCCTTTCTTGTTGGGATTTGGGCCTTAGAATTTAATAGGCCTTTTCTTGTTGTTGTTGAAGTTTGGTTTGGCACCCACAAATTCAACATCACTTTCCTTATCTGCCTCTTCAAGTCGAAGAGCGATATCAATAAGTTGGTCAAAAGAAACTTCCAATTTCAAAAGTAATGGCTTCTTGAGGTTTTTATTCAAGCCATAAACAAATCTCTGATTCTTCTTCAATGGGGTATTAATGTACTCAACCCCCGTATTTAGAAAGAGGTTCGAAAGATGCGACATATTCCGTCACAGAAGATTCACCTCGAACAAGGTCGATAAAATGACGGGCCAAAGTCACCTTTTTCAGCTTCCAGCACAAACTTTGATTCGAATCTTTCCTGGAATTGCTCCCAGTAAGATCCGCTTCAATAATTTCAAAAATAAGAAGCTTATACCAATCTAATGCTCTTTCTTGACGCATGCTAGAAGCCACTTGGACTCGATGGAGATCAATAAGATTCATGTGAGAAAAGATGCGATCGCATGTTCAAGCTTAGACCTGAATGACGCTTTCGGAACCCCTGAATGGCTTCTCACCCAAATTTGTGTAATCACTGCACAGGCATGCAAATCCGGATTTAGGGTGAGTAGGCTCTGGAATGGGTCCGGCAGCTTGAGCATTCTTCACAAGATCAAGAAGCTGTTGTGCAAACATAAATACTCTATCCTGGGGAGTAGCACTAGATTGACCGGTGCTAGGACGGCCAGGTCTAACCATTTCTCTTCTTTAAGAAAGAAAGAAAGAAGAAAAAGTTATTCTCAGAATGAATATCAAACAAAAATGATTGATAATACAAGGCATCACAAAGAAAATAGGATAGAACGGGTCCAATGACTCAAATAAAATCCTAAGGCACGACTCCTACGAAAGACTTAGGACAATGATCCTTGCTAAATTATTCTACATTGTTCCGAAGTTTGGCTATGATACCAAGCTGTGACGCCCCACCTCTATACTCATGCTAGCCAAGGACACTACGAAGTAATGCCGTCAACTAGCACGAAGAATAAGGTTATTGAGGAGCGACCATCCGAGTAATTGCTTTGTGCGAGCACCGGTATGGAAGATAGTAAAATTTGCATTTCATTCCAAGAGGAAATCCGACACACCGGTACAAACTCAAGGCTACTACATAGTGGTTATAAAATCTTCGGAAACAAATATAGAAATAAGCATAACACATATCGGTGACAGATATACATATCACAAAGGTGGAAACAGATATGAATATAATACTAAGAAGTGTTTATCAGAGTAGCGGTCAAACAGGATCCACAATATAACAAAAGAATAGATACAAGTGCTAGACAAAAGAATCTGTATACATCAAGGAGTCTCTATCTCGAATGTATACCAACAAAAACAACCAATCTAATGTAGTTAGACAAAAGTCAGATGATGGCTCCATATAAAGAGTCAAGCAGAAGCACCTGTAACATCTCGGTCTGACCCGAGTATTATTTAATAAGAAAATAATAAATGGATCAGTTTAGCCATAAATATCAGATAAATATGAGATATAACAAAAACGTATGATAACAATAATGTCATACTATGAAAAGTATACATTTGAAAACCTACCAAAATCATACAACATCTCAAGAGTCTCATAGCATCAAAAAGAATGTCATATTCTTTATTTTATTCACCAAACCACAAATATTTACATCATATCGCTGCCAATCATAAAAGCCGGTGAAACACAAATTCTAGAAATCATCAATTAAAAATCCAGAAATCGCAAAAGGGGGGAGGCCTATCACAAAACGGAAGCATGAAAACTCACCAACACGTGTATCACAAACGGGACGCTATCCCATGGTCACTAACCATAGAGCCGGTGCGACGACGTAGTACAATATCGGTAAGCCCGAGGAACCTGAAAATCGAATAATTCGGAGCAACGACGTAGTACAACGGTACGCCCGATGATCCTGATAAGCTGGTACAACAACGTAGTACAAAGGTACGTCCGATGGACCGAACTCCATAAAAGAACTTGGGTCACTAGCCCACAAAAATTGAGTCGAAACTCCAAATAATGCATAGGTCGTTAGCCTATAAAAGAAATGAGACTAAACTCAGAGATACCGTCCCCTACGTGGACAAAAAAACATAGCATATCGCTAGTCTAAACCGCATAAATGATCATCGATGATCATCAAGAAGTGTCAACTACACTAAGCTGGTAAATAAATGAGTTTAGCTTCATGTCCCATAACCACTTGCTTAACTTAAGTATTTACGAACAAATTGTAGATCTCCACTCGAAAATTGTCACTGAGGTTCAATCGAACAAGTCCAAGAATTAACCGACGAGGTAAACGCAAGCGTTTCATACCACTTGTTTTACTAAGTCGTTTAATTAGATTTCTCATACGAGTGATGTAAAGGTTTGTATATACTAATAGATTGGAAAATGGTTTTATAAATGAGTTTGATATTGAAAATAGAGTTGAAATCATCTTTGTGAAAGAGGTTTTAATATTTACTACTAGTATAGAAATCTTCATATTTTTAAAGTGACAAATCACAGAAATGATTGTAGAATAATCAATCACCAAATTCACATTCGAAGACGTGAATAAAATACAAAGAAATCGACACCGAATCCATCAAAATGGATATTCCCAAAAATCCCGAAGAAAATGTCATCAAAGTCGATAATAAATGATAACAAAAAAAGGGAAACAACACGAATCGATTAAATTTGGAAACTCAAGCTAAATAGGCAAAACAGAGCCTAGACAGCAGATTCAGACGTTTGAAAGGTATGATTCAGACGTCTGAATCTAGAAAATAAAATATTTTGCAGAACATAATTCAGACATCTGAACCATAGATTTCAGACGTCTGAAATAGCTTTTTTGGTTGCATTCGAGCCAATTCAGACGTCTGGAGGTTTGGATCAGACGTCTGAATACTGAGGAATAAAAATTTCCAGTATAATATTCAAACGTCTGAACCTACGTTTCAAACGTCTGAAACTGAAGTTCAGGGCATTCCCTGAACCTAGGCCAATGATGGCCATAACGAATATCGAAAGCGATCGGACGAGCAACAACGACTAAGGATTTATGCCAAGCGACAACCCAGCCTTAAAGGCTCTTCGATACGCCTCGAATATCAACGTCCAAATATCCATAATAGGATTTCATAAAATTAGACCAAAACACCAAAAGTTGAAATATTCACCAAATCAATTCAAATCAAAAGCAAATGCACATGAATAAGTGTTAGGAATTCATACCTAACAATAAGGTTAGATATAGACATAGATGTGAGATAAAAATCTCACCTTTAAACCCAAAATAAATGAAGAAGAAGCTATAGAGCAATGGCAAGGACGATCACTCTTCAATTCCAACCCGACAAGCTTGAATCTAATCTTAAAAGAAGAACATTTCCTAAGTTAGGTTTAGGAATTTCTGAAATTGAAAGGAGGATGAGTTGGAGAAGAAGAATAGAAGGCTTACCAAAGCTTATTATTTGAATTTGGAGCTAGAACTTGAATTTGCAAAGATGTTTAGGGCTTGGGGGGTTTACACGATTTAAGAAAATATAGTAAAATTAGGTCTTTTTTAAAGATAATAACATTGATATTGCTTTATTACAAGAAAAAAACATGGAACATCCTGATTATATACTATATAGAAGTTTAGGGGATCTATATATTAGTCAATGGGTTCATCTCCATGCAATGGATAGTTCTGGAGGTTTAATGGTGGGTAGGAAAAAAAACTGTATTAAAATTTTACAATCCATTGTTAAAGTTCATTCGATTCATTTTATTTTTTTCTGACCGTAGTGATGGCTTATTTCTAAATATTACTAATGTCTACGGGCCGAGTTCTAAATTGGATCATAGGGTTCTTTGGAGCAAGTGTTTGGAGTTTAGATCACTCACTCTAGGTCCTTGTGTGATGTGTGGTGTAACAATCCTGCTTTCTACACCGTATAAATTACTAATTTTAATAAAATAAAAAGTATTCCAGTCTGATGTGAGATGATTTATATTTTGAAATAAGAATTTTAATTAATTAAATTATATTTAATAGAGGATTTTTATTTTAATAAATTGAATTTAATTAAATTGAGGCCCAAAAACTATGTTGGGCCGAAAACTAATTTAACCTAAGCCCAAACTCATGCTTATAATCTCCGTGTTTCTTGAAACCTCTACCCGCTTCCTCACAAAACCCAAACTTTCCTTCATATCAATTTTAGCCCTAACTTCCCAAATTAGAATTGAGGCATCAAAATAAAAAAAGACATCCGTGTATAATAATTTGTGATGCTCGATCGAATTAGGGGAGGATATAGCAAGTGATGTGGAACCACATGCTTATGGTCATATCTTATATCGCTTGGAGGCGAGCAGCAACTTAGAGGTGGTGTATGGTCGAAGTCACGACCTGATATGGTGCGATGTGGCTGAAGGTGCAAGCGGCAAGCGATTAGAGCAAGAGCCATGACTTCGACGAGATAGTTTGCAGATACTTGGGCTTTGCAATAGTGTTTTAATGAGTGTGGAAGCAGATGATGAGATGTTGGCATAATCTTGGGAAGGAGGTTATCGAAGACTGTAGAGCAGTGAGGTAACGACTGTGCGTGAGTACTGGTAATAGGCGGAAGGTTGCGGGCGGTAGTAGTGATGACATCGCGATGGTAGGGGTAGTAGTGGATAGTTTGGCTAGGGCGTGGCTATAGGCGATGATGATAGTGACTCATGATGATGAAGGGTATCGACGTAGTTGCAGGCATTCTCGTTGGAAATTTCGATGAGTTATCTCACTCAGAACTATGTCTTTTCATTTTAATAGATGCATAATCACCCATATTATTTGTTTGCTAGGTTGAATCGATGGTTGATTATTAGATGTGATTGATTATTTATTGATATTATTGTCTGACATTGTTTGGTTTGGATGAAATTAATAATTATTGGATAATATTGATTGTATAAGTGTTGTGTGTTTTGGGTTGAACTTGTTATGCGTAAATTGGTTGATTCTGATGACTATATTAGTTGCATACAACATTTAAAATTGATTGAAATAAAGGCAAATGAAGTAAAAGATGTAATTTGAGGCAAACAAAATATTTCGACGATAAATAGCGAATTTTAGAAAGATGTTTTATTTGTAATATTGAGATTATTGAATTAATAGAGAATTTGAAAGAGAAATTATTCTGGAAAAATATTTATAACTTGAATAATTTTGAAGATATTGCAAATGAAAATTATTTTGGAAAAACGATGAACTTTGGGATTTTGATAAAATAAGGGAAATTTGAAGATCTATATCTCTGTTCACCTATGATTATAAAAATATTTAGAGGAATTTATGAAATGAAGTTTAAATTCCATATTTATAAAATGATGAATAATTTGAATTAAAAGATGGAAAGTTTATAAAATAATATTTTGAAGTAATTGTTAGATGAATGCAAAATATTTTATTTACTGAATGAAAATTAGCCTTAGTTATAAAATGTGAAGTGAACTTTGGAAGGAATATATATATATATATATATATATATATATATATATATATATATATATGTTTGAGTTTAACTACCAAAGTATTTTGGGAACAAATTATATGAAGTAGAATTCGAGTATAATGTTTTATTTATTAATAACGTTGGTTTTAAAGAGATTTTAAAATAAATGAAGATTGTAAATAATGATTTTGAAGTTGTAGATTTTATTTGCAAATATTTTTGGATTGAGGATATCTTTTAGATCTGAGATTTTAATGATAATTGATATATAAATTCCTTTAAAATATTTCTATATTATTAAAGAGGAACTTCGAAGCGAAAGCCTTGTGGATGTTTTAAAATATGTTGACGAGTTTGAATGAAGGTTTCTTTGAAACCAAATAAATTATTTTGAAATATGGATTTGAAATTAAATGGGGGAATCAACAATTATTATTTTAAAAAAGAAAAGGAATGAATAAAAGAGATGCTTTGCGATTAAATTTAAATGAAGCATTTTTATAATAAGAGGGAAACAAAAATGAAGGGGAATTTATTGAAATAAAAATCTTCATCTTGTTAAATACCAATTAAATGATATATTGGTGTGTGTATGGATGATTGTTGGTTACGAACAAGATGAAGTTATAACTACCCATTGTGTTGAATTATAAAGTAATAAAAATGAAGAACAATGGATAGAAAAGTGATTCAAGCGGGAGTGATTTAATAAGCGAAGCAGAAATCTATTTAATGCTGATTAATTGAGGGTGTCAAATATATAATTATATTTCACCGATCGCTATGAGACGTCCGTGTGGGGTGTATTTATTTACTCAACACATGTATAATGTCATGTTATTCATTGAGGATCAAGTATTTGATTTTTGAACTTCGGTGGATTTTCTATATCATACACCCATATTGATCGATATTACTTAAAGTTTTGACTTGACATGTGAGGTAAATTATATTATTCCTTAATTTATTTAAAACATGAATATGATTACTCTGCTTTTGAATGAAACAAGGAGTACGAAGTCCCTTATGAGGATGTGATAGCCAGAAGTTGTTGCTAGCTACATCCTAGATTGACCGATCATGGGGTTGCTCCTCGATGCTGTTGCGGTGACATAGCCCCTTCATTACATGGTCACGGTCTATTACATGGGCCAACTGGACATATTCAGCACGAGGCATGGAGGATGATGGTAGCAGGGAGCGAGGAGACGAGGAAGTGACGTGCATTTATTATGCAGCTAAAGACTGGAGAGAACGTTCACAAAAGTATTTACGAGTAGGATCTTCCTTTGCACCCGAGAAGCATTGAGGCTCAGGTGTAGACTCGGCTTCTAACAGTAGCAATAAAACATCACATATATAGCAGTAGCAACAGAGAAATTAAAATGAAGAATGAAATGAATAAATTTAATGTTGCTAAACAAATATGAATAATTGATGTTTGTGGTGTGTTGTTTATGATGTATATTATGCGTGATGCATAATGTGTAGATGTGTGTTGTGTGTGATGCGTGCGATGGATGTTTGATGTATGTCGTGTGATGTGTATGATGGTGTTATGGTGTTTGATGGATTATAGATGTTGTTTGATGTGTCATTGTTGTTTTATTATTCCTTTGGATCAATTTCTTTTTATGCTGTGTATATTATTCCTTGAGATATCGTTTATATTCTCACCATTGGGTCTATACATAGTCTAGCTTGTTTATTATTTACATAATACTCAGGTCAGTCAAGACATTTTAGGTTCAGGGACCATATGGCCAGATTTTCTTATTAGGCTTAGTTGGAGGCTTTATCACTAGATGTATTATGTAACGATCTGGATTTTTTTGAATGGTTTATAATTAAATATCAGAATTATTTGAATAATTAGAATCTTGGACTTAATTCGGATAAAAATGATTTTGAAATCTTATTTAAATTCTTTTAAATAATAAGTGATAATGGTAAAACATTAATTCATAATTTTAAGTGTTTAAATTTGTTTTAATAATATTTTTTTAATTAACGTCTAAAATTATCACTCCAGTGCACTGTCTCAGATCTTGACAAAACTAGTATCATTGGATCCGGAATGATGTATTTTTGTACACCGACGAGTTTCATGATGATCAGACGTATTGTATGATCACGCGGGATCGAAATACTCAATGGAAAAAATGAATTAAATATACTATTCATTTTACTATAAATAAACATTAACTCTAAACCTATTCCATTATCCTCTCTTCCTCCCTCTTCTTTCATTCGATAGTGAACAAAAGTTTGTGGCCGCCTATTAATTTGAATTGTTCCCGAGGATTTAGGCCATGATATCCTACGTCGTTTGATCCGTTGGCCTCGTGTAGACCAAGGCTTAACAATGGTGTGCTTGGATTTGTGTCTGATCGAGTTCGATGTTGCTTGATTAGGGTACAACCGAACTAGGGTTGAGGATCTTTGGAGTTGGATGCGATGATGGAATAAATCATCGGTGGCATAGGGTTTCTGGAGGGTTGGCGAGTTTATGGAGGCATTTAAGAGTGGAGCGATGCTGATTTGGAGGATGCGACAATGATGATGAGTGGTGAACAGTTCAGATCGCGAAATAAGTAGAGTGGCTGAAGGCGATTTCGAATATACGGTTAGACTCGGCGCACGAAAGAGATGTTGATGGTCATGGTCAGAAGAACGATTGTCGGTTAAGGTGATTCACGACATTTGGAAGGGTCGACTCCTAGAAGCAAATTTATGGGTGTCTCTTTTGCATGTGGGTGATCGGAGGGAAATCGAAGGGGTCCTGTAATGCCCCACCCCAAGACCCTCCTTAATAAAGAGAATTAACGAGTAATTCCATCTACTAAAGCGAAGAATAGGGCTGGTTAAGGGCGACCATTTATAACTTTGTCTTAAACATCTACTAAATACGTCAAAAATTGCACTATGATTTTTCTTTTCTACCTCGAGTGGATCGACATACCCACTAAATGTTTAATCCAAAACTATATGTGGCTAACGGATCTATCAAAACAAAATATAATAACTAAATGTAAAGCACATCATAGACAGTAATCAACCTCATATATAGAGATATACACTAATACACCACAACATATACATCGAATCAAATATAAATACACCAGAGTATGCGGAAGAACAGAAATTACTCAAGAGAAAGAAGAGCTGTTATCTAACATCAACTTCAAGCTAAATCCAATCGATGATACCTGAAAGAACTCGGTCTGACCCGAGTATAAATATACGGGTCAGTGTAGCTACACAAATCAGTCAATATCGATAATATGAAGCAGAATGGATATAGTGATACTTCTTCTCGAATGAGGAGAAGGATTAGATAACTCATAGCTCAATACTTAAGTAACAAACGCTACCTAAGTGACTAAATAACTCGAAAGAGGTAACTCAAACTCAATGCTCAGATAAAACACAAGTGCCTCATATCATCAGCGATAACCCATAATGAACTCAAATAAACTCATACAAAACTCAAGAAAAACTCAAATGGTTCAATGAACCATTACTCCAAAAAGAAGAAAACTCATCTCAATCACAAATATAAGTCATAAAAGCAACACAAGATTGAAAGTGCGGTGTGTATACAATTATATGTGCTAATATAGTACACAAGGATCGTGTAATATGGACTACAATATAAATGCGGAAATAGATGATAATAGCATAGTAAATAAAAATAGAAAAATCACACCAGAGATTTTTATACTGGTTCGGAGCACCGTCCTACGTCCAGTCCCAGACTTCTATCTGGATTTTCACTATTAACTTCCTCGCTTCACCCGGAGGAACAGGTTTACAACACCCGAACAGCCGAACGGGATTTCACGCCTCTAATACACTGAGGACTTCAACACTTGCCTCTTACAACACAGGGGACTTCAACAAAAGAACAAATACAATTGTTGTTGACAACTTGTGCTCTTGAAAACACGGATTTGTCACTAGCAGTACACCCTTCCTATAATCTTATCCTCAAAGTATGCGAATGATGTTTTGAAAAGATTAAGGAAAGTATATTGCTTATTGAATCAAAAGATATGAAATAGTTTCAATGATTCAATAAATAATCGAGAGCTTTTTAGAATGCAGGAGTATAAAGTAAGATCAGAGATTAGATTAAAAAGAATATGTGAAATTGTTATTATTTAATCAACGAATTGGATGAGTTTATATAGAAAAGAATGGTTGTAACTCTTTGCCATTAAGAGATATGATCTTTGGTGAAAGGTAAGAGATGCAACCTTTGGAGAAGAGAAGTGTCTTTTGGAAAAATTGCTTTCTGTTCAAAAACGGTCGACAGGTTAAAAAGTGACCAGTAGACAGGAATTTAAAAATATATATACGTTATGTGCATGTGTGCACGTTCATTGTGCATTTTACACAGAAACGGTCGACCGTATGATTATTAACCGGTCGACCGGTCCCTGTTAATTTGCACAATGAATGTGCAATGCTATTAAAACGTATATATATCGATTATATTGAGGTGAATGATTATTTGAGGATAGATTTTAACAAGTTTATCACTATTACAATATCAAATAATCAACCTATAATCTATAGTAACATATGTAGCTCTAATGACCTTGTTTTGTCGATCGCCTTATTTGTCAGAAATCAAAACTTTCATAAAACTTGTGACTCAACATTCTCCCCCTTTTTGATTGATGACAATATATATCTGCAAATCTGAATCTCCCCCTGAGTATGTGATCTATTTCTCTTTGAATTCTTATAAATGTATGTTCCTGCAAGCAATTGTTAGCCCTTTCTCCCCCTTTGTCATCGACAAAAAGGAGTAACATATACTAGAATAGTAGAATGAATATGATATGCATAGAAAAATAAATCATTAACATATCAAAAACATAACAGAGTTTACTACAGAACATAATGTCAAATGAAAAACACAAATAACGACACTATTTAGTACAAGTGTCGATGAATGTTTTTAAAGAGCTAAACCATAATAGAATCTAGGATGAAGCAGATCGTATCTCCTCTTCATCATCATCATCGTCGTCGTCGTCATCATCTTCTTCTTCCTCATCATTGTGCCCTCTAGACGATTCTCCATGTCCATGACCACTCATTCATCGCCTTTGCCGATGATATAGCCTTTTGAATTGTCTCCAAAAGTGACGGAGCCACCATCTGAATATGTAATATTTGTTAATAAACTCTTGTCTCCCGTCATGTGCTTTGAGCAACCACTGTCCAATATCCACTTTCCTCTTTTCTTAAGTGGGACCTGCAAAAAATAGAATTAAGTCCATGGTACCCACTTTTTATAGGGTCCTAAGAGTTAGGTCTTAGGAGTCCAAACCCATTTGGGTCCGGTATCCCCTTTATATATATAATTGTTATTAAAATGCACAGTATTCATGAATTGCTGAATGTATTTGTTCCTAATCAAATAGTTATTTGTTTTAGGAACCCATATTTTGATAGTCTTGACATTTTTCTTTTGAAATTTCACAACTGGTTTTGGTTTGGAATATAATAAACTAAGATTTTTCTTAGCTTCAGTTTTTTGTACTTTCTTTTTCCTTTTATTTCCAAGATGTTTCTTGGTTTCTTGTTTGTTATATCCCAATCCTTGTTTGTCTGAAATAGATTGTGAACTTTCAATGATTTTTGTCAAATTTTCTCGACCTTTGTTAAAGTTAGAAACATTTTGAGTAATGTCATCAAACTTTGTTTGTAAGCTAGCTTTTTCTAGGTCTAGAATTTTGACTTTTGCTTTAAGCTCATGATTTTCAGTAGTGAGAGCATTATTTTTCTCTTTTTGAGTTTCTATTTCTTGACTCAAAAGAGATATTTGAGAATCAACATTAGATGATGATTCTTGAATATTTTCAAGTTCCTCTTCTAATATTTTCTTCTCATCTTTTAACATATCTCGTTCAAGCTCTGTTCTACTTAAATCTGCTTTGACTACTTTTAATTGACGTTTTATGTCTTTATATTTGACTATCAATTCAGCATTAATATCAAGTAATTCATCAAATGTAGGAATTTGTATCTCATCTTCTGTTGCCATAAAACAAACATTAGCTTGTTCATTCTCTGAATCACTTTCACTTTCTGATGAAGATGATTCTGAATCATCCCATGTTACTGAGAAGGCTCGTTTCTTAGATTTGTCCTTCTTATATTTGAATTTGTCATTTTCTGACTTCTTCTTTTGTTCTGGACAATCTTTTTGCATGTGTCCCTTTTTGTGACAGTTGAAACATTCTATAGCAGATGAAGATGGTTTATTTGATCCAGGTTTCCTTTTATTGTAACGACTGGCTTTTCGATATTTTAAGAATTTTTTGAATCCTTTCGCAATGAATGCCAAATCTTCGTCTTCAGAATCTGATTCATTTTCATCTTTCTCAACATGAAATGCTACATTTTTCTTTTCTTCTTTCTGTTCTTTTCTAGCCTGCAGATTTGCTTCATATGACATTAAATTTCCTATCAATTCATCTGGCTTCATGACGGAAAGGTCATTAGCTTCTTCAATTGCTAATACTTTTCCTTCCCATTCACTAGTCAGAGAGTGTAGGACTGTTGAAACAACATCGAAATCAGAATACTTTTGTCCTAAGCCAATAAGTGCATGGTGAATAGTTTGAAACCGTGAATACATGTCATTGATTGTCTCGTTTGGTTTCATTTTGAAATTTTGAAATTGACTTTTCAGCATGGCTATTTTGGCTTGTTTAACCTTGTTAGTACCTTCATGAGTGATTTTTAGTGTTTGCCAAATTTGATATGCAGTAGTGCAGATACTAACACGATTATATTCATTTTGGTCTAATGCACAGAACAACATATTTATTGCTCTTGCATTTACGGCTGCTGCCGTTTTCTCAGCTGCAGTCCATTCTGAATAATCAGTTGTTGGATTCACTATTTCTCTTTGAGTGGCATTCCAAGCATCATAGCTATTTGATTGCATAAAGAATGACATACGTGTTGCCCAATAACTATAGTTAAGACCATTGAAAAATGGAGGTCTTTGTGTCGATTGACCCTCCGTGTAAGTAGTGTTTTGAGTGCTAGTACTTACGTTATTTGCCATATTACTATAATATATCAAATAACTGTGTTACAGTTATATGATGACCGCGCTCTGATACCAAATGAAAGTGCGGTGTGTATACAATTATATGTGCTAATATAGTACACACGGATCGTGTAATATGGACTACAATATAAATGCGGAAATAGATGATAATAGCATAGTAAATAAAAATAGAAAAATCACACCAGAGATTTTTATACTGGTTCGGAGCACGGTCCTACGTCCAGTCCCAGACTTCTATCTGGATTTTTACTATTAACTTCCTCGCTTCACCCGGAGGAACAGGTTTACAACACCCGAACAGCCGAACGGGATTTCACGCCTCTAATACACTGAGGACTTCAACACTTGCCTCTTACAACACAGAGGACTTCAACAAAAGAACAAATACAATTGTTGTTGACAACTTGTGCTCTTGAAAACACGGATTTGTCACTAGCAGTACACCCTTCCTATAATCTTATCCTCAAAGTATGCGAATGATGTTTTGAAAAGATTAAGGAAAGTATATTACTTATTGAATCAAAAGATATGAAATAGTTTCAATGATTCAATAAATAATCGAGAGCTTTTTAGAATGCAGGAGTATAAAGTAAGATCAGAGATTAGATTAAAAAGAATATGTGAAATTGTTATTATTTAATCAACGAATTGGATGAGTTTATATAGAAAAGAATGGTTGTAACTCTTTGCCATTAAGAGATATGATCTTTGGTGAAAGGTAAGAGATGCAACCTTTGGAGAAGAGAAGTGTATTTTGGAAAAATTGCTTTCTGTTCAAAAACAGTCGACAGGTTAAAAAGTGACCAGTAGACAGGAATTTAAAAATATATATACGTTATGTGCATGTGTGCACGTTCATTGTGCATTTTACACAGAAACGGTCGACCGTATGATTATTAACCGGTCGACCGATCCCTGTTAATTTGCACAATGAATGTGCAATGCTATTAAAACGTATATATATCGATTATATTGAGGTGCATGATTATTTGAGGATAGATTTTAACAAGTTTATCACTATTACAATATCAAATAATCAACCTATAATCTATAGTAACATATGTTGCTCTAATGACATTGTTTTGTCGATCGCCTTATTTGTCAGAAATCAAAACTTTCATAAAACTTGTGACTCAACAAAGATAACTCCATAAGAATGTGAGATCTCAAACTCATAAGTAAGCCAAGACGGTTAAATCTCACATATACATCTAAATCTAAAAAGCTCATGGAACTTGATACGTATTCAAACTCATTAAAATCTCAAACACAATAAAGAATTCGATGCAAGTTCAAAACTCAGAAAATATTAACACTAATGTGCCAAAAATAATGAACTCAAAACCCAGAAAACCAGGATTGGCTAGTCCCGATTGCAATGCCGAAGCAATGCCGCATGTACTAAACTCGAACGGCCGAAGCCTTAGACAAGTCGCTAACACCTTTCAAAGCAGTTCATCCTCATGACAAGGTCGCTAACACCTTTCCAAGCCGTTTTGTCAGCCCTAACAAGGTTGCTAACACCTCCCAAAGCAGTACGTCCCCATGACAAGGTCGCCGACACCTCTCAAAGCAGCTCTGTTAGGTAAACATCGTGAATGTGTCACAAACTCACGGATAGAAACCCGAAAAGTGTTAACATGTGTCCCATACCACACGTTCGCACTTAGCGGTTTACTAGCTGCTAGTCGATGCCACACTAGGAACATCATAAAACTCAAAAAATCTTATATCACCTCGTCTCATTGGCAAGTGATAAAGAAACACCATATTCGTCTCATCTCATCTACAAGTATTAAATGACATCATAACTTGTCTCATCTCCTCGATAGGTGAAAACACCGTGATGGTTCCTCATAAACCATAAATCTCAAAATATGAAATCATATAGCCAAGACTTGCCTTATATCATTGGCAAGTAAATAAAATATCATGATGGTTCTCATCGACCGTACTCCTACATAGGAGATCTCAAACCATAATACTTACCAAATATTGGCCATCTTAAATAATTCCAATAAATAGGAATTATAAAACTCAAAATACGCCATAAAATGGAAAAACTTCTTAGAGTCAATAATCACAAATAGCTTCGATCGTACAAGTCCGAATTAACCGAAATAGTAAACACACATGTCCCATGCCACTTGTTTTACTAAATCGTTTAATTCTGTTTCTCATATGTTCGAATAATGTAAAAGTGTATGTTTTATATATAAAATAGTTTACTAGAGAAAACAAGCTTCTAAAACTTTTTCTCGAAAAGATTAGTAAAACCAATATTTGAAATTCCTTTATTATAGGAAATAAATAGATTTTGTATTGGAAAAATAATTATAAAATACTATATAATAATAATTTGAAATTTTCATTTATTTCAAAAATCACTACAAAAATGGTTTAGTGAAAACCGTGCTCGAAAACAATGAAAAACAAGGAAGATAACTCAAGACCGATAACTTGAGTTCAATACAAATTCAATTCAAATTTAATCAAAAATCAATTCAAATTCTATTTAAATTTGAGTTTCAAATTCTCTAAATATAGCTAGTCTATTGATAGTCATCATAGCTTTCAAAACATCTCAAAACAACATCAAAATTGAATAAGAATGAGAGGAAAAATAAGCCAATACAATTCTAAGTTCAATGAATGTTTGTTGCTGTCATCTTGCTCTCAGAACAGCAGCATACAACCATAATTTTGGCCAAGCAAACTTTAAAATTAAAAAAAAACACATAATAAAACTTGTAGCACATGATCTAAGCTTTCCATAACATCTAAAACTATCAAATTCGGTTAAGAAACGAAGTAATTATGGCTGATTTTGTTGTAGCTTCGAACACAGAGCAAATATAGATTTTGCTCTCGGGATAGCTGAAAGAAAATTCAATTTTGACACCGCTAACCTCAAAATTATAGAAAACTCAACACATGAAAATTGTTTATAAATGATTTAACTTTTAAACAAAAAATATCATTTAATTTGGACATATGGTTCAAAATTTATGATTGAAACAACTTCTCAGATTCGAGTTTATTAATTCTGTCTTTTAATCAACATGCTAGCAAAAAAGAAACAAGTTTTTGAACATTTAAACTTTAAAATTATGCAAAACACAAAACATAAAAGTTGTTCCTTATAAAAATTCCTTTCAATGAAGAAAACCTCACTCAATTAAGACTTACCACTCAAAAGTTATGATGATTTTTACTTCAGATTTCAACTTAGAAAATTGATACAGCAAAGCATGTATCAGTTTCAAACCCAATTTTGATCCTTTAAATCACAGAATTTTCTAAAATAGACAACATGAAAGTTTTAGAACATAGTCCAGGCTTTCCAGAACATCAAGAATTATCAAATTCTAATGAAAATGGAAAATGTTATGATGAAAACAACTTCGGATTCAAAATGAGAAAATTTTGAAAAAGATAAAATTGTTCTTCTTTGTTCAATTCTGTTTTCAGGTCAAGTAAATGGAAAAATTTCAAATAGTAACCGAAAGAGAAATTGTTTCTCATTGAATCTGTTTTCTAACCTAAAAAACTAAACATTTTGGATCATTTTACACCAATATATCGCTGTTTTACTACAGCGATTTTCATATAAAATTTTCAGAAAACAATCATCGGATTTATTTAACGCATACAATCAATTCACAATCAAATTGAAAGCAGTTCAATCAACAAACATCTAATTCAATCCAAATAACAACTAACAATCACACATATGGATTAGAGATAGCAAGTGTGAGTTGTAAATAACTCACTTTTTATTTTCCTATAGCTTGCTAAATCCTCTTTTAAGCCTTGCTAACTTCTTAGCTTCTCCAAAATCACCTAAAAACTCAAGAATTTTTTTTGGAAAGCAAGCAATTTGATCAAAAAGGGGATTAAAATCATTCTTTTAGAGTTCTAAAGGATAGAGATAGAGTTTAAAACACTTACTCTACATTATTGGATAAAATCCCTTTGATTTGAGCTTTGAATTTGGAAATTAGGAACTAAGGTTTTAAAGCTTTAAGAAGGAGGAGTTTAGTTTTTGGTTTTCTCTTTTCTGACTTTAGAATGAAGGTGAATACATACTAAAGGGAGGTACTTTTTATTATTTGCACTAATGGGTCAAGAGAGTTAAGATGGGGATCCACTAACAAGGTGTTGCTAATTCTCCTAAGTGTTACTAATATTTGTTTAGTTCTATCATTAATAAACTGAATTTTTTTCTAACAATGTTTTAATAAAATTTATTCACTAATTTCTCAAATTTGACAAAACCAATTAACCATTTAAAAATTGCATTCTAACAAAAATTCTCAATATTAACACTTTACTCTAAACACAAATTCAAATAACTGATTTTATAATATTTCAAAATTTTAAATTGAAATCACATTTAGGAAATGAAGCTCATTCCTTAATTAAATCTAATCAATTATTCTCAAATATGTTTTAATTATTCAATTAAACTTCACAAATCATAAATTAAAATTAATCATTCCTAATTAAATTTAATTAATTAGTGAATTTGCACCAGGGTTGTTACAGGTCCGAAAGGAAAAGTTCACGAAGCGGATTTTACGGGTGGTCGTGTTCTTCGTTGGGTGGTCGTTGTGGTGGTGTCAATGATATATGGGATGTGCGCAAGTGGGTCGACAGCAGTTTGAATTAGAGAATGAAGGAGATGATGGGGAAGTGATTAGTAAGGTAATTATGTGGCTAATGGAAATTGATTAATAAATTAATTTATCTATTAATTAAAATCCTTGTAAAAATCATATCTTGGTCATACGAGGTAAGATCGAGGCGCCATTTTGTCATTGTGCTCATATCGATGATATCTACGCATTGGATTTGGATTCGTCCAGTTTGGACTATTCGAAAAGGGCACAAGTGTTGGCTGGAACTTAGATGAGTTTACTCACCAATTTATTATACAATTATTATGTATATACTAGTTCTTGTGCTAAAATATAAACTGTATAGCGAACAATGCAAATGATTACTTTTGGACCCCGCTGATGAACGTATTTCTCTGCAATTTAAACCGTTTATTTCATATATTTTTATTTTAATAAAGCGGTATTATACTGGTATTTTGTTGTGGTTTTGCAGATTATTGATTCCAAAGTGCAACGTTGAAATTAATCGGTTATGCCGTCCATTGGTTCAAAAATCACGCAGCAAAGAGTGCAACATTTTGAGCATTGAAATAAATCAAACAAAATAGGACACATTCAAAAGTAGCTCATGTGGGAATTTGGACCAATTCACATATAAAAGTATGATCACCTTTTTTAGCAACAGAGGACTTGGTCAAAGGAGCAGCTAACAGGGGTGCCAAACACTCAGCATATATGTTTCAAGCATTGATATGGCAACTGACTCTTCACGAATTCAACAAATGGACCCAGTCAATACATATATCTCGTCAGCTACTATGAAGAGGACCAGTTCTATTGCTAAAATCATGGACTGATTTTAGGGGTTGGAAGCCTATATATACAGCATTATACAACACCTTGAAATCATCTCTTACCTCATCACTTTTCGTCAAGTTTAGATTTAAATTCAGCACTGTTTTTATTTTCAAACAGAATACGTAAGATTGTTGATTAGATTTAGCAATTTATTTATTCTTGTTCTTAGTTATTTTCTGCACTCTTTTCAGTTAGTTAATAATTATTTCAGTTGTTTGCTCCGTTATCTTCTTTTTCGCAATTTCAATTTCTGTTTTGATTTTTTACAATTCTATATTTTGGTTGCAATTTCGATTAGTTTCGAAATCGATTCGGAGTATATTATTGTTTTTATTTTCTGTTCAAAATTCACCGTCGAATTCGTTTAACACACCTAAGATTTAACTATGGATTTTAATTGTTTTAAAATACAATTCCCTGTGTTCGACCTGCATACTACACGCCTGTGCGCTTGCAGAATTTATTAAAATTTGTGCTTTTCTAATCAATAGAAAAGTCGCAACAAGTTTTTGGCGCCGTTGCCGGGGAGTTGCTATTATGAGATTTTCGATTTTTCGTTTTTAAGTCTATTCGTGTTATTTTATTTTATTTTATTTTTTTTGCATTAGTTTTCAAAAAAAAAAAATCATTTTTTTCGTTTTTCAGTTCCTTTCACCAAAGTAGCGTTTTACTTAAAAAAACAAAAAAAAAAACGCATTTTGTTCGTTCGCTGCATTTGCTTTTTCCGTTACATTTTGCATGTGAGTTGCATCTCATTTAGTTGGTTTCTGTTCACATACCCAGCCTACGTTAATTTAAATTTTGTTTCTCACGTTCATGTGTATGCTATCACATATAATCTCATTTTAAGCAATATTAGCTGTCACATATACGTGAACTTCTCCTTTCATTTTTGTGTGTCAACTTAATGCTGCTACACGTTATTTAGTTGCATTGCTATTTTGGTTTCCACGTAACAAAAAAAATTACTTTTTTTCTTCTTGTTTTTCAAAAATCACGTTTCACATAGCCACACTTTCGGTTTCTAATCATTCAAATTCTCTCACTCCTGCATTTTTCGCGTTGCTTTGGTTTGTGACTCACATTGCTTCATTTTCAAACTTACACATTGCTTGCATTTTTCATCATGTTGCATTCGTCGCATTTTACTTATGCATTTTCCTATTAGTTTGCATGCAGTAGCCTGTTTTTACGTAACCATTGTTTTCACATAACCATTTTGGTTCACTGCAGTAGCTTAGTTTGGTTCACGTAACCATTTTATTGTTTCAAGTTGCATGCAGTAGCTTAGTTTTCATACTTGCATTAGTTTGTTGCTTACATTAATTCAGTTGCATTAAATCAGCTCTTTGTTCACATTTCCATTCTCATACTCACGTAATCACGTAACCATCTTTTATTTAGTTCACAAATAAATTTTTATTTTGTTCAAATATTTGCACGTAAGTTTATTCACACGTAAGATTTTGTTCAATTTTTTTACAACTCCCGCAGATTGTTTGCACGTCACTATGTTTTCACTTTGCTCCCACGTTCATGCACTTTGCACTAATTTTCACCACATGACACGTGAGTTTTATTTTACTCACACATTTTTCAGTGATCACTGCAGTACACATTTTCATGTTTCCTTATTTCATTCATACATAGTTTTTCACTTAACCAAGGTAATCAAAGCATACTTCATTGCATTATTTCATCAAGTTACATTCCATTTTGCTTATTTCAGTCACGTTTCATTTATATATACACAGTTGCAGTTTAATTTTTTCTAAGCTTATCATCTCTTAGATATCTGACAGGTAGCAACAGCATAGCAACCGCAAACTTTGGAGTTTGATCCGCTAGCGCTACTCAGCTGCATTGGACGGGCTATCATACACCTCTGTAAGTAATTTTCAACTCTACAGGTTCCCAACTGAAAACTGATTTAATTTACTTTTGCCTGTTACACCTTGATTTGTTTATGCGCGTTTGGGCAAGAAATAATTTTAACCGTTTAGAAAGCCAAAATATTTCATTAAACAAATCAACGAAAATTTCAAATCAAACAAATATGAGCAATCACGGTTCACAACACAGTTCACCGAAATTATCACCTAAATCACATGTTGGAAATAATGAATTTCATGAGAACCGACCATTATCCCTTAGAGACCAATGCTATCCAACACGGACTGTTCAACCTTCGGTTATTTCATTTCCACCTACCGAAGGAAATAATTTTGATCTAAAACATTCTTTTATCCAAGGGGTTCCAAAATTCACTGGGTTTGAAAATGCATATGAATTTCTTCGTGAATTTGAGTTATATGCTTCTACAACTAAAATGCAACAACTTTCTAATGAATCCATCAAGCTAAGACTTATTCCATTCGCACTTCTAGAAAGTACGAAAAGATGGCTTAATTCTCTTCCTAAAAATTCAATTAAGAGTTGGGACAATTTCGTTACTATATTTTTGAAAAAGTTTTTTCCTTTCCACAAAACTCTTAAAATTCGAACTGAAATCAACCAATTCTCCCAGAATGAAGGAGAAACTTTTTCAAAATATTTTGAAAGGTTCAATCAATTGTTATATAGTTGCCCACATCATGCAATCCTAAACACGTTTTGTGCCAAATCGTTTATGAAGGGCTTAACTATCAAACAAGATCCCAACTCGAATCAATGTGCGGAGGAGAATTCATGGAAAAAACAGACGAGGAAGCTTGGGAATTTTTAGAAGAGTATTCGAAAAAGGATATGCAATGGGAAACAATTCGTGTTCCAATTCGTGCTCCAAATAGAGGAGTACATGCCATTGACCCATCACATCTTCCTATAGATACCCAAACTCCTCAAGAAGGTGAAGGACTACCCCATTACTACACACAAGACCAAATCAATGCTATAGCTCAAAATAGTCCTTATTCATCCACATACAATCCTAACTGGAAGCACCACCCCAATTTTTCATGGTCAAATCCTAACAATGTGGCTAATCCATCACATATGTATCCAATGATACCAAATCCGAATTATCGAGCCCCAACCTCTAATTCTCAAAATTCTCAACCCGCTCCTCAAACAAAACCTTCGAATCAACCATACAGGCATCCTAATTTCAATCCATCAACCCAACCTTCTCAGCCTTCACAAGAAATTGCTCGATTGGAAAAACAACTCTCTAAACAAAATGAACAAATCACCAACCAAGATGCAAGAATTGAGCAAATCACCAAACAAAATGAACAAATGTTGATAATGATGAAGGATCTCATGAAAATCAATGAGAAAGGTAAATTGCCTATTCAAACCGAAGTGAACCCAAAGTATAACTCTCGAGGAGTAAATCTTTGTGAGAACGAAGATGTAAATCCGGTTAATGCTGTCACCACATTAAGGTCTGGAAAGAAGGTGGACAACCATGTCGGCAACCCCGACATCCTTCTTAAATCTTCCCATGTTCCAAATTCTGAAACTCAGTCGACAATCACGGTTGTCAATCAAAATGATTCTAATTCTTCATCTAAGGTTGGCAATCCCGACCACTCTTCACCTTCTGATGTTGGCAACCCCAATATTCCAGCTCCCTTATCTTCACCCTCTAATATAACACCTTCTTCTTCGAATGAAAAAACTTACGAACGAGTCTATAAACCCATTGCTCCATTTCCCCATAGACTCAACAAAAAGAAGAAGCCCGCTAATTTTGACCAAATTCTTGAAATCTTCAAACAAGTTCGAGTCAATATTCCACTTCTTGATACCATCGAGCAAATTCCTCAATATGCCAAATGTCTGAAAGAGCTATGTACTCAAAAACGTGCAACTAACGTTCCTAAGACTGCATTTCTAACTGCAAACACTAGCTCTGTTCTTTCAAATCCCTCCCCAATCAAGTATAAGGACTCCGGTTGTCCTACGATCGGTTGTAAAATCGGTAACACTCACATTAGTCATGCCTTACTCGATCTTGGAGTGAGTGTGAATCTTTTGCCTTATACTGTGTACTGTCAACTTAGACTAGGGGAATTCAAACCTACAAACATCACAATTCAACTAGCTGATCGATCTGTTAAAAAACCATTGGGCACAGTTGAAGATGTTTTGATACAAATCGAGCAATTCTATTTCCCAGTCGATTTCATAGTCCTAGAGACTGCACCTGTCTCAAATCCCAATAGTCAGATTCCTTTGATATTAGGTCGTCCATTTTTAGCAACATCAAATGCTATCATAAATTGTAGGAATGGTCAACTCCGACTTTCCTTTGGGCACCTAACCATTGAACTGAATATCTTCAATCTTAACAGACAACCAAGGGATTTTGATACAGAAGAAGTTGACATGATCCAAACAATTGTTGAAAATGATTTTAGTGATACTACGGAGTCTCTTAGCATGTTCCTAGATCATTTTAATTCCAACTTCCACGAAGATGAATACATTTATGAATTAAATGATATGCTATGCTCTTTTCATAATTCACTAGAATTCAATCAGTTGATGTCTACTGAAGCCTCAAAAGAAGTACGCCCTAAATTAGACCTCAAACCTCTTCCAAACGATCTTAAGTATGCATACTTAGATTCTTCGGAAAATTTCCCTGTAATCTTGGCATCCGATCTCATTAAGGACCAAGAAGAACAACTTTTGAAAATTTTAAGGGAAAATAAAGAGGCAATAGGATGGGTAATCGCTGACATTAAGGGAATTAGTCCATTAATTATTGAACATCGAATACATTTAGTCGACGAGGCTAAACCCACTCGCGAAGCTCAAAGGCGATTAAACCCTAATATGAGAGAAGTGGTAAAGGAAGAAATTATCAAATGTTTAGACAATAACATTATCTACCCTATCTCTGACAGTACTTGGGTAAGTCTGGTACAAGTTGTACCAAAGAAGTCTGGAATCACTGTGACAACAAATGAGAATAACGAACTTGTTCCGACAAAGGTCAAAACAAAATGAAGCGTTTGCATCGACTATCGAAAACTCAATGCAGCAACAAGAAAAGATCATTTTCCCCTCCCTTTCATTGATCAAATGCTCGAACGCTTAGCCGGTCATGAATATTATTGTTTCCTTGATGGTTACTCTGGCTATAATCAAATTCCCATTGCGTTAGAGGACCAACATAAAACAACGTTCACATGTCCCTTCGGAACTTTCGCTTATCGTCGCATGCCCTTCGGTCTTTGTAATGCTCCTGCTACCTTTCAAAGATGTATGATGAGTATATTTTCTGATATGGTGGAGGATTTCTTAGAAATATTCATGGACGATTTTTCAATCTATGGGTCATCTTTTGATCAATGCCTCCTTCGTTTAGAACGTGTCTTAAAGCGATGTAAGGAGAAATCACTTGTTCTTAATTGGGAAAAATGTCATTTTATGGTTAAGCGAGGAATAGTCTTAGGTCATGTTGTCTCTAAAAATGGCCTAGAAGTTGACAAATCTAAAGTTGATCTTATTGTTGACCTTCCTCCTCCAAGGTCCGTAAAGGACATTCGCTCGTTTCTCAGCCACGCAGGATTTTATAGGAGGTTCATTAAAGATTTTTCAAAAATTTCAAAACCTCTTTCAAATCTTCTGGCTAAAGACGTCAAATTTGAATTTTCCAATGAATGTAAAACGTCTTTTGAAACCCTCAAATCGATCTTGACCACTGCACCTATCATCCAACCTCCAAATTGGACCTTGCCTTTCGAATTAATGTGTGACGCTTCTGATTATGCCATCAGAGCCATCTTAGGTCAACGAATCGATAAACTTCCTCGAGTCATCTATTATGCTAGAAAAACTCTTAATGAAGCTCAATTGAATTACTCAACCACAGAAAAAGAGTTTTTAGCAGTTATCTTTGCCCTCGATAAGTTTAGATCATATCTCGTAGGTTCTAAGGTCATAGTTTACACTGATCATGCCGCCTTGCGGTATTTACTCACGAAAAAGGATACCAAACCCCGCTTAATCCGTTGGATTCTCCTTCTTCAAGAGTTTGACCTAGAAATACGAGATAAAAAGGGTTCTGAAAATGTCGTAGCTGACCATCTTTCTCGTATAGTGCATGAAAACTATGATAACTCTCAAATCAACGATCATTTTCCCGATGAACAAATTCTTTCACTCTCTAGTGCACCATGGTACGCGGACATCGTAAATTATCTTGTCACAAATGAAACACCTTCCCATTGGTCAAAACAAGATAAACAAAAATTTCTCTCCAACGTTCGAAACTTTTACTGGGACGATCCTTATCTTTTCAAATACTGCACCGATCAAATCATTCGCTGATGTGTCCCAGAACATGAATTCCATAGCATCCTCTCTTTTTCACATAATCAAGCATGTGGAGGACATTTTGGAGCAAAGAAAACTACTGCCAAGGTGTTACAGTGCGGTTTTTATTGGCCTTCTCTTTTTCGTGATGCCCATGAGTTTTGCTCCAAATGCGCTAGATGTCAACAAACAGGTCGTATTTCCAAACGTAACATGATGCCCCTAAACCCAATCCTTATCATCGAAATTTTTGATGTTTGGGGCATCGATTTCATGGGTCTTTTTCCTAATTCTTTTGGAAATCTCTACATCCAACTTGCAGTAGATTACGTGTCTAAATGGGTTGAGGCCATTCCCACCAGAACGAATGACAATAAAGTTGTTATCAAATTATTGAAAGAAAACATATTTTCCCGTTTTGGCACACCTCGAGCCATTATAAGTGATAACGGTTCTCATTTTTGTAATCATGCTTTTGAATCTCTTCTTAAGAAATACTCTATCACTCATAAACTATCTACTCCATATCATCCACAGACTAACGGTCAAGTCGAGATTTCCAATAGACAAATTAAACAAATTCTTGAAAAGACAGTTAACTCCAACAGAAAAGATTGGTCATCTAAATTGATAGACGCCCTTTGGGCATTTCGCACAGCTTATAAAACCAATCTAGGAATGTCACCATACCGATTAGTCTTTGGAAAAGCATGCCATTTACCCGTTGAGCTCGAGCACCGCGCACTTTGGGCAATCAAATACCTTAATTTTGACATAGAAAAAGCCGGATCGCATCGTAAATTACAATTGTCAGAATTAGAAGAACTAAGAAATGAAGCGTACGAAAATGCAAAGATTTATAAAGAGAAAACCAAATTCTATCATGATAAATCCATACTTCGTAAGACATTCGAAGTAGGTGAGAAAGTTCTCTTATATAATTCCAGACTTCACTTATTTCCGGGCAAATTGAGATCTCGATGGACAGGTCCATATATTGTGAAAACAGTATACCCTTATGATGCAGTTGAAATTGAAAATCCTAGGGACAGTTCCATTTCAAAGGTCAGTGGACAGCGCTTGAAGCCATTTCTAGAGTTTGAACAACACGAGGACGACGAGTTCGTGGATCTTCACAAACCTAGCTATTTGGCATGAGCCACTCACTATCTTGCACATATCAGGTTGTATTTTTTATTTTATTTTCCTATTTTGCATTTGCATTCTATTTGACAGTTGGGACACTGTCTCATTCCAGTGTGGGGGGGACGCATATCTCATTCTGTTTGTTCATATTTCATAGTGTAGCATCATTTTTAAAAAAAAAAAAGAAAAATCATCTCATTATTTGTTTTCAAATTTCCTTTCAATTTTTTTTTTCATTTCCCAATATTTTTAGGACTTCGATTTATTTTTAATTAGTCAAGACAAAGGTAAGCAGTTGTAGTCAATTGATGAATTTTTTTGTGAATCACTAATTTCAAATGTAAAATATAATGAAAAGTTGAATTACAAGCGATAATAGTGAGGTTAGTATATAGAGGAATTCGTAGGTGATGGTTATGAAATCCTTTCTAAACTGTAGTCTTTGTTTTTTTTAAAAAAATGGCAGATTTAAAGTACATGCGTTGACATTTCAAATCATTGAAGTTAAGTGGTGCTAAGTTGATTTGCATAACTCTCTTTAGTTAATTTAAAAAAATAATATAATAATAATAATAAGAATAATAATAAGATACACCTAGAGTCGATAGGTGTGCACACTTGTGAAAGTGTGTGCACTCGCCACGCTCTGTACTCTTCTCACGTAAGCCCAAAAGGCAGTGCATGGATGGTATATCTGGCCTCAGCATTCTGAGTTAGGTGTATAAATAATTAAATAAATAATCACCTAAGGATTACTGACCTTTTCTGACATAGTCAGCGTCGGTTTGCACAATCCGCCAAGCTCTCTCCCAACTCTCACGTAAGCCCGCGAGGCAGTGCATGGGTGGTATACCTTGGTCCAAAAGTTAGGTGCTCAAAAATAAAATAAAAAATAAAATAAAAGACTAAGCTTTGAAACCGAAACACTTCTTGACTTTGTTGATTTGGCTTGTCATACAAATGGAAATGGAAAATGCCATTTTGAAAAAAAAAACTGTGATTAACAGTGAAGAATTTATTTCATGGCTGCATTTTGTTATCAACCGAAACAACTGGCCAAACTAGAATCTAATGTATGAAAACTTGAGTTATATTGAAATTTGTGTTTAGTGAGGAACGAAAAATTTCTAGAAGTTGACTAAAACTGATATACATTATTTTGTTGCAATTATTCTAAAGTAAATCGAGTCTCCGTTTGTTTAAAATTTTGCATTCATGTAGTACATTAGAATCATCACATACTGCATTTGGATTTTGTGGGTAGTATCCGCTGAAAACCCTCACGAGACACCACTCGTCCTACTAGGGACACTTAGAGGTTTAACGGCTTGTTGCATACGCTCAATGCAATCGTGTTTCCTACGAAAAAGGATTTAGTTAGTTTTATTTTCTTGCTTATTCGAGGACGAATAAAGTTCTAGTGTGGGGGTATTTGATGAACGTATTTCTCTGCAATTTAAACCGTTTATTTCATATATTTTTATTTTAATAAAGCGGTATTATACGGGTATTTTGTTGTGGTTATGCAGATTATTGATTCCAAAGTGCAACGTTGAAATTAACCGGTTATGCCGTCCATTGGTTCAAAAATCACGTAGCAAAGAGTGCAACATTTTGAGCATTGAAATAAATCAAACAAAATAGGACACATTCAAAAGTAGCTCATGTGGGAATTTGGACCAATTCACATATAAAAGCATGATCACCTTTTTTAGCAACAGAGGACTTGGTCAAAGGAGCAGCTAACAGGGATGCCAAACACTCAACATATATGTTTCAAGCATTGATATGGCAACTGACGCTTCACGAATTCAACAAATGGACCCAGTCAATACATATATCTCGTCAGCTACTATGAAGAGGACCAGTTCTATTGCTAAAATTATGGACTGATTTTAGGGGTTGAAAGCCTATATATACAGCATTATACAACACCTTGAAATCATCTCTTACCTCATCACTTTTCTTCAAGTTTAGATTTAAATTCAGCACTGTTTTTATTTTCGAACAGAATACGTAGGATTGTTGATTAGATTTAGCAATTTATTTATTCTTGTTCTTAGTTATTTTCTGCACTCTTTTCAGTTAGTTAATAATTATTTCAGTTGTTTGCTCCGTTATCTTCTTTTCCGCAATTTCAATTTCTGTTTTGATTTTTACAATTCTATATTTTGGTTGCAATTTCGATTAGTTTCGAAATCGATTCGGAGTATATTATTGTTTTTATTTTCTGTTCAAAATTCACCGTCGAATTCGTTTAACACGCCTAAGATTTAACTATGGATTTTAATTGTTTTAAAATACAATTCCCTGTGTTCGACCTACATACTACACGCCTGTGCGCTTGTAGAATTTATTAAAATTTGTGCTTTTCTAATCAATAGAAAAGTCGCAACACCCGCCTTGTTTGTTTAACAAGTGACAACATTATTTTGGAGTATAATCTCTCTTTTGATCATCTATTACATGTATCGTGGTCTAGACTACTTGTTTACATGTTTGATATTACTTTGTATAAAGTGATAGTACGTTATAAATGTTTAAAGCGATATAGTCGCTATAAACATGTATTGAAATCCCTAATATTTTAAATATGTTAAATTGGATAAATTGTGGATATATGTATGTATATATATGTATGTATTTATGTATATATGTCTGGATACATACGTTTTGGTGTGTTTAACATAAAGGAAGTGGTTTGGACATTTGTGGAAATTGAAAATGGAAGTTGTAAATGCTAGAAGCAAAAGTGTCTTTATGGCTGCACTTTGAAATCACTATGATCGGTGATTTTAAAGTTGACTTTGGAAGACATCCTAGGGCTTCTTTGTATTCTTAATAAGTATTGTAAGCGTACTTATTATAGGGAAATATCAAGGTTTGAATATTGTTGATAATCGTGTGACGACCCATAATTTTTAACAATTTAAAATGGAATAATTAATTGATTTTAAATAATTAAAAGTTAATTTTAACTTGAATTCAAGATATCAATATTTACTTGATTATTAAATCATTGAATTATATAGTTTAAATATTGAATTTAATGATTAAATTGGTAAATTGTTGAATCTGAAATCTCTAAGCCTGTTTAAAATAATTTGAAGGCTTATAAAATTTATAATGATGGTACTAAAGATAATAGAATGATTGAAATTTAATTTAAAGGTGGTTTGTTCAATTTTAATAATATATCGTTCAAATTAAATTTAAAAATAGCCTTCCGAGGCACAGTCTCGGAATTCGATGAAACTGGTTCCATTGGATCCGTAATAGTTGTTATCATTGGGTTTCAATTTTCGTAGCAATCGGAGTTATCGTTTGACCCTGGCAGCTCAAAACGCTTAGAACTATTTTAATCGATTTAATTTAAAATTGATCGTTCATTTCCGTAACTCGCGCATATGATCGAGTTAGCCTCCGAAACGCATTCTACTATGTTCGAGACGTGGGTAAAATCTTATAATCGCCTAGCGCCATTCCTTAAGGGGAGTTCAAAATTCTAATTGGCGATTAACGAGACGTTTGATGTTTTATAATATAATAAAAAAATTAAAACAAATAGTCGTATTCAAGAAGCTATCTCAAACCTATATCTCATCGCGTTGTTCCTTCCTTCCCAAATACGCCTTTTCCTCTGCTTAATGATCGTGTCCCTCTCCTTTATCCCCAAAAATTAAAATCGAAATCAATGCGACTAATCAAAAAAATAAAAAATAAATAAAACCGAATCAGATCTGGCCGAAGCCCTCATTTTTTTTCCTCTCTCATCCAAAATCGAAATCCTTCATTCATTCTAATGGCTGATCATAAATCAAAATCATCTGCTTCCTCTTCCATGCCTTCTGAAGGAAATCAAGTCGTATCGCATCGCGATGATGAACTCGAGCTCGAGCTCGAGAAGCTTAACCGACGTCGCGATCGATTGGGGGGGGTTAGGTTTTCGATTGTCTGGAAGTAAATCGCAACGTAGGAGGCTCTCGTGACTCGCGCATAAGCGAGGCGGCACGTTCTAGTGGGGATAATCGATAGTGGGTTGTTCAGATGGCTGCTGCGTGGATGACGACGACCACGTGGTTCGGCATGTTGCTGGTGATTTGAGGAGACAGTGAGTATGCTATCATTTCTGTTATTTATTTATTGATCTATTTTTTTATGTATATAATAGGAAAAAAAGGGGGGAAAATATATATGGTAAAAACTTTAACAGTAAAGAAATTACTATTTGTTTATATATAGTAAAGGAAAGGATATATATATATATATATATATATATATATATATATATATGCAAAGAGAGCATCTGTCATATATTCACAGCAGAGAAAAAAATTTAATTAAATCGTTAGTTAATTAGAATTATCAAATGGACAATTAATTGTACAATCTATTCGAATATTAATAAAAGTATATAATGTTGTTCAAGGTATAAAATCGTGGAGAGACAAGCTGGTTTGGAAAGGGGTTGCAATAAAATGAAAAGTGAGTAAATCTCACTCTGTTGAATTTTTATTTTTTTTAAATAAATGGATTGAATGGTTGAATTGATTGAATGTGCACTGATGATGATTAGACTTTGGTTTTGGTTGGTTCTCGAGTTAACTGTGGTTTGACTCGAAGTATTTGGGTTTTAAGTTGTTTTGGACTTAAATCATAACAAAGTTAATAAGGGCTTAATGATTTGTGATTCATTTAATTAGTAGGGTAATTAAAATGGATAATTAATTAATTCAATTATTTAATGATTTGGGTTAATTAATTTAGTAATTAAGGGTTTGAATTAATTAATAAATTAAGTTTTAAGTTAATTAATTAAGTGTAAGTAATTCAGAATAATCCTTGGATGGTTTAATAAATAATTACTTAATGAAATAAATAAAATATAATTACTTTGTGGAATTAATCAAGAGAATAATTAAGATAGTTAATTAAGGAATAATTAATCTATTTATTGAAGCAAATAATAAGATTGTTAATTATAGGTTGAGATAAATCAAGAGTGATAATATTTGTGATTTAATTACTGATAAATTATTTAATGTAATTAAATTAGATTAGGATAAATTGAAATTGTAAATGAGAAATCATTAAATTGTAAATCAATGATGTAATTGAAGATTGATAAATTAAAAATTGGTTAATCCATAAATAGTGACTTATGAGAAATTAATTAATATAAATAATTAAGGATTAATGTAATTTATATAGTTAATTAATTTATGAAGCAATTAAGATTGCTTATTGATTTGGTTAAGAATAATTAACATGGTGAAGTTAAATAAAGATAGTTACTTGAATGTAATTGAAAGATAATTAATCCAGGGTGATTAATTAATATGAATAAGGAAGGGTTGATTAATTAATTGATTTGGAATTAATTAATGAAGGAATCTAAGTGATTGAGGTTCGAAATTCAATTAAAATTAATTGAGTTGATTTGTATGTGATTAAGCTTTGCTTATGAATGATTGAATGATATTAGATGCTTTGAATGAGTTGATATCTCGGATATGAAATGTTGTGTATTTCATTTGGATAACTTGAGTTAGGATGACATGAGACTCGAAGAGACCGGGGTCGGGTATTAGGAAATACCCGAAACCACTTCGAATTTCTTTATAGATTGATATGTAAAATCTATATGATGGAGTGAAGTGATTTGGAGGAATTGGACTATTTTAAATCTAAATCTTCGGTATTTACAAACTTATATGTGAATTAAGTGATGTCTATAATGAATTATAGCTTTGTGAATTGATATGAGTTGCCCGGGTTTATATAAGTTGATGCTTTGTATTTCATGTTAGATGGGTTTACTCACGCTAGTTTTCAGCCTGACCCGGGTGTTACTTTGATGTAATGCTTGGGTAAGACCGAGTACTACAGATTTTCAAGTAGGTAAGTTCTGGAGCTCAGGAGGCGAGCTGGATGGCAAGAGCGTATAGAGTATTTCCGTTGTATAATATTGTTGTGTATCTGTGACATGATAATTGAGTATATTCAATGTCTGTATATATGTGACTCTGATGTATTTAAATGTAATTGACAGATATAGTATTCTTCTGTAAACTATTATTATTTATTATTATATTTTATCCGCTGCGAATGTGAGATGTTGGTGTTTTCTGATCTTTTTCCTTGTTCTTCTTCTATCTCTTTCTTCTTTTTCATAACTATCTGGAATTTTCGAGAACGAAAATTTTAGGTCGTTACATTTGGTATTAGAGCTAAAAGGTTAAGCGAAAAACTTGGCTCTGGTGGGAATTACTCATTAAATAAAGTCTGTAGTACTCTAGAATGAGTTGTGTGTGTGTGTATATATATATATGAGCGTGTACTTGTTATTTTCTTATATAAAGGTTTTAAATGATTTTATATAAAAATATATTTTGATATATAAAGAAATATTTCCTTCTAATAAATATTTTTAATAAATATTAAGGTGATTGGTTGTTAATTATTAAAATTAAAATTAATAAGTAATAAAATACAACAAAACTGAAATCTTGAATTGGAATTAAATTAAGTGGTAACAGAAATACAACCAAATTAAATTTAAATTGGTTGAAATGAAATTCTAGAATTTGAGCTCGTAAATTATATTGTTTAAAAACTTTAAATAAAGGTAAGTTTTAAATGGATTCAAACTGAAATTTTATCTTGAATTACTAGAAGTAAGAATAATATAAAGAGGAATTGGTATCTAGATATGAATACCTTGAGTATTGTCATAATTAGTTATTGTGTTTAATAATGACATATTTGTTATTAGGTAAGCCGAATGAAGTACATTTATAAGATGAGTATAACTTCTAAATTAAAGTGGGTTTTAAAATGGTGACGTTTTAAAAACCTAAGTCTAGAAACAATCAATTGTTTCAAAGAGATAAATTGTAATTCAGACTATTTTGAATATATTCTTATTTTAAAACAAGAAATGTTTGGAAGATTTTTAAGGGCTTTGTTGTGAAATTAAAACCAAGGGTGGTTTAAAATTTTAAAGGTAGCCTGGTGTGTAAAGGAAATAAATATGAAATTAACTCTAAGATTGAGTTTTGAATTTTCTTTGGAGCGTGGTATGATGTGAAACCCAAAGTAAAGCAAATTTTAAACTTAAGTGGAAAGGTTATTAATCTGAAGGTTTAAATTTGAATGGGAATTGGGATTTAATTCAAGCAGGAATTGAAATGATATGATATTGAAGTGGATTCAATTTGAAATTAGTCCAAATTTATTTGAATAATTTGGAACTGTAAATAAAGTTGAATAAGTAAGAACCAAATGGAATTTGATTTAAAGTTGGAAAGAAATTGAGAATTAATTCAACTTGAATTAGGAATAAATCAAGTCCAATGGAATTGGAGTTATTCAAACTGGAATTGGGTCAATTTGAATGGAAGTGGAAATTTAAATTGAATTCTTGGGGAAGTGAACAGTTTGACTCTGGACTATTTTCAATATAAATTGTTTTAATATAAATTTATTCTTCCAAGCTATCAAATATATACAACCTTTCTTTTTAAAGCTAACTTATTTTATATTTGTTTTACCATTATTTTTGGAACTATTTACCAAATTTTCAACTGTTTTATAAACTAATTACTATTTTTCAACTATTTCACAAACTAATTACTATTTTACAACTATTTTGCAATTATATAAATTTCTGAAACTATTTAGCTATTTCTCAACTATTTTGCAATTACGTAACTATTTTACAGCTATTTTGTCAACTAATAATTATTTTTCAACTACTTATCTATTTTTAAAATTTTCAAGCTATTTTCTAAATATAAACTGGTTAGAGTTCAAACTGTTATTAATTAAATACCCAACCGAGATAAGAATTGAAGTGATAATTCAATGGAATTGAAGCGATTGTAAATATGTGAATGGAAATTAAAGGAAATATGAATAGGAAGAGAAATTTATTTGGCTAAAAATAAATAAAATTAAATACGTAGGATGTACATATATTATTCTATTCGCATAGTGATCTGATCCAGATTCGAGCACATAATTTTGAAATGATTATATTGATCCGAGTTGGGATTTTTCACCCGATTTTCAACGGCGAACCTGGACATGGAATTGTTGATTGGTTCTGAATATTCTCTATCATAGTTATAGCTATGCAAGGAGAATGACGGTTTCTAATCAAGAAATCAGATCTGTGTCCACTAGGAAGTCGGGTGGACGATACTAGTTCGGAAGTGAAATTGTGTGATCGAGTGAGCGATCGAATTGGTATAGCGTACGGATGATAAGTGTACATCGTACAGATTTGAATGAAATTGATATTGGAAGGAGTAATCAAATTTGAATGTTTGATTTTGAATAAACAAAGTTATATATCTTTGTTATGTAAGATAAATCTCCCCTTGTTAAATCTATTGCCAGAAGAAAAGGATTTTTGAAGATGTTTGAAGTATAGAAGAAGTTTTATACAAGTTTGAAAGGATCCAAAGTTTTTAAAAATTATATATATCTGAATATATATATATATATAAAGGATCTTATGAGGATTCCGGAAAAGGGTTTTGGAAACCGTTGGATTTGGAAAGGCTTTTGATTTTTGGGTAAAATCAATATTAAAATTTAGAAAGCCTAGTTTGAGAATTATCGATTTTGGGATAATCGATTTTGTGTAAAGGAGCTTTGTATGATATCATACTAGATGTATGATTTGAAAGATACTAAATATGTATAGTAGAAGGTGTTTTGACGATGGCTCTGGGAAAAAAGGTGCTCCCTTGAAATGAACTTCTTAGGAGTACCACCGGGTGGTGCTGCCTTGAGCCCCAAGGGGGGTTCTAAAGTTGATCTTGTGAGGAGTCCGGACAAAACTAGTTCCTGAGGATTATGAGTAGAGTATACCATAGCGAAAGTCGTGTGTGCCACTGAGAGCCAACAGTCTGCGTTTGATTTTATATCGGTAGACTGCGACCTATGTAGGAGTGGAGAAGTTTCATTTCGACAGCGAAAATCGTAGGCCGCGAAGTGCCTACAGTTACATGGACTTTTGCTGCGATGGCAACATAACCCTGGAATGTAATTGCGATCTGTCGTGGGTTCCATGGCGTAATTGAGAGGCCGCGGAGAGCCTACAGTTACATGGACTTTTGCTGCGATGGCAACGTAACCCTGGAATGTAATTGCGACCATGGATGGGGGTGATGATTTCCAGAGCATTCTCACCAAATATATTTCCTCAATTTTCAAAAACTGTTTTCTATATTCTCAATAAAATTATTTTCCAAGTATTTTCACTGGGTGTTGAAAACGGGTTTACCAAGTACTTATAGATTTTCAGTCCTACGCTTAATCAACGTATGCTGAATTTCTATGAGAACAAAGATGAACTAGTTGAGACATTGAGTTATAAAAAGTATTTATTATAAAGAGTTATTTTAATAGTATTATGTGAATTTAAAAGCATTTTTAAATTTTTTAAAATAAAGGTGTCGGAATTTTGAAAAATGAAAGAAAATCCAAACTGGAAATATAAAAAACAAAATTTGAACTCGGCAAAATTTAATGAAGTGATTTTTGTAATAAAATCGAATATTGGATTAAAAATTGAAAGTAAGCTAATTTGCTAAATAATTATTTGATTGAGTATGTTAATAAAATTTAACTCGGTTAGATAAAATGGATTGTAAATTAATAATGGAGTTTGAAAATGAATTCGAATCATAAATAGAATTCGACTTGGATTTGATAATGAATTAAATAAGTGGAGATGCTATACAAATAGAAATAAAATGTAGTTAGATCAAAATAGTGATGGTTTAAATTACAAATAAAATTCAAGTGTGATATGAATAATATTAAACGTAAATTGTAAGTAAATTAGATATAATGAAAGTGTTGTCGACTGAAATGAAAGTGAATTATCATAGAAATGATTTGAGTTGCAAACAAAACCTAAATGCATAGAAATGAAAGTGAATTATAATAGAAATGGTTTGAGTTGCAAAAAAAACCGAATTGAATAGAAATAAATTGAGAATGGCTTTGTATTAATAAAATAAATTCGAAAATGAATTAAGTAAGTGAATTAAAAATTTAAATATGGGGTGGATAAATGGGTTAATTAAATAAAAAAATAAGTAGATGAAGTCTGCTTGAATAAAAGTTAAATCAAAGTTTTAGTTGGTATTGGATTATTAGAATGGAAGGTTATTAAATAAAAAGGTTTGGGTTAAATTTATTTTTGGGAAATGGGTATTAGTTTAAGCATTAAATGTTGACAAACTCAAAGAAAAAGTTTTAAATTGAAACCAATGCGGAGATGAATGAAATGCAATGTTTGGTTAGTGAATAAATTGGAAATAAAATGTAATTAAATATAGAATGAGTAGAAAATTAATTTAAAGTAGATTTAAACTGAAATAGATACTTTATTAAGCGAATATCGTCGAAATTGCATGAAAACAGTTGTCGTTGTTGTGAACAAGGTAATTAAAATTATATAGGTTGAGAGAAGTTAAATTAAATTGATTTTGAATCATTTGAAGTGAATATGAGCTTGTTTGGATTAAAAATCAATTGAATGTAAGAAATTGAGTTGTAAACCATTAAAATTAAATGAAATGGCTTATGAATTGGTTGAAAGCAATTGAATTAGCTTTAGAATCATATAAATCGTTTATGGGAAGCGTTTGGTGCTTGTTGTTTATGTAATGCATGTGTTTAGCTATTGAAAGTAAGTGGTATGCAAATAAGTTTTCTATATATGACACTTACATATTTAAATTGAGTAAGTACAGGTACCAGGAAGCCGTTTGGCTGGATTTGGATTGCACTAATTGCTAAAATTAATAAGCCGCTTGCTTAAAATGCTAAATAAAGGTACGTCTACGCAATAAAAATAGGAAATATGAACTATTTTTGCTTTTTCCGACCGGGTGGGTCGATGTATATATATTTATATCTCTTGTCAAATTGCAAAAGCTCCTCCGTACAAAGGAGACTATGCCAAATTTTTTGGAAAATTTTGGGAGTTAGAAAATTTTTGAATTTTTTTTGGGAACTTTTTGTTAGTAACAAAACAATTTTTAAATGTGAAACTGAAATAAAATAGAGAATGAAACTAATTTAAATTATAATATGAATCAGTTATAAATGAAAGATAAATTCAATATTCAGAATTGAAGACAAATTGAATCCATATGGGAATGGGAAAAACTAATTTGAATAGAAGTGGGTATGAAACTTATGTAAAGAAATGTGTAGAATAATTTAAAAACTTGCGATTGGATATTATGGCCAAGTAAGATATGCAGGTCTTAAAGGTGAAAAGAAAACGGGATTTGATTCCAAAAGATAAATTTGAATTTTCCCGAAAAAAGGTATGTATTTAAATTTCTGTATGAAATCGGATTGGGTTTTTTATCTAGCCACTTGGCTTTTGTTTTCTTTTGGAATTTGGAAGCACGTAGAGGCATTTTGTAGTAGTACCGAGCTAGCCGCGCAAAGGAGACGCTGGCAAAAATTTTCGGAAATTTAGAGAGTTAGAAAATAATTTGAGAAAATTTTGATAATTCAAAATTTGGTTTTAAATTGAAATCTAAATGATTGAGCAACAGAGTTTTGTTTGAAAACTATAAAAGGTTTGGGAAGTTGGTTAGGTGATAGTGGGTCTTTAATAAAGGATAGTTGGTAGAAAGTTGAATTGTGAGTTTTGGGAAAAGTAAACGGGCATTGGTCCATTCTTCCTAACTAGCAATTTCGGGGATGAAATTCTTTTAAAGGGGGAGGAATGTGACGACCCAGAATTTTTAACAATTTGAAATGGAATAATTAATTGATTTTAAATATTTAAAAGTTAATTTTAACTTGAATTCAAGATATCAATATTTACTTGATAATTAAATCATTGAATTATATAGTTTTAATATTGAATTTAATGATTGAATTGGGTAAATTGTTGAATCTGAAATCTTTAAGCCTGTTTAAAATAATTTGAAGGTTTATAAAATTTATAATGATGATATTGAAGATAATAGAATGATTGAAATTTAATTTAAAGGCAGTTTGTTCAATTTTAATAATATATCTTTCAAATTAAATTTAAAAATAGCCTTCCGAGGCACAATCTCGGAATTCGACGAAACCAGTTCCATTGGATCCGTAATAGTTAGTTATTATCGGATTTCAATTTTCATAGCAATCGGAGTTGTAGTTTGACCCTGGCAGCTCAAAACGCTTAGAACTATTTTAATCAATTTAATTTAAAATTGATCGTTTATTTCCGTAACTCGCGCATATGATCGAGTTAGCCTCCAAAATGCGTTCCATTGTGTTCGAGAGGTGGGTAAAACCTTATAATTGCCTAGCGGCATTCGTTAAGAGGAGTTCAAAATTTTAATTGGCGATTAACGTGATGTTTGAAGTTTTATAATATAATAAAAAAATTAAAACAAATAGTCATATTCAAGAAGCTATCTCAAACCTATATCTGATCGCGTTGTTCCTTCCTTCCCAAATACGCCTTTTCCTCTGCTTAAAGATCGTGTCCTTCTTTTTTTATCCCCAGAAATTAAAATCGAAATCAATGTGACTAATCAAATAAATAAATAAAATCGAATCAGATCTGGCCGAAGCCCTCATTTTTTTCCTCTCTCGTCCAAAATCGAAATCCTTTGTTCGTTCTAATGGCCGATCATAAATCAAAATCATCTGCTTCCTCTCCCATGCCTTCTGAAGGAAATCAAGTCGTATCGCATCGCGATGATGAACTCGAGCTCGAGCTCAAGAAGCTTAGCCGACGTCGCGATCGATTGGGGGGTTAGGTTTTCGATTGTCTGGATGTAAGTCACGACGTAGGAGGCTCTCGTGACTCGTGCGTAAGCGAGGCGGCGCGTTCTAGTGGGGATAATCGACAGTGGGTTGTTCCGATGGCTGCTGCGTAGATGACGATGGCCACATGGTTCGACATGTTGCTGGTGATTCGAGGAGACAGTGAGTATGCTATCATTTCTGTTATTTATTTACTTATCTATTTTTTATGTATATAACAGGAAAAAAAGGGGGGAAAATATATATATAGTAAAAACTTTAACAGTAAAGAAATTACTATTTGTTTATATATAGTAAAGGAAAGGATATATATATATACATATATATATATATATATATATATATAGATGCAAAGATAACATATGTTTTATATTCACAGCAGAGAAAAAAATTAATTAAATCGTTAGTTAATTAAAATTATCAAATGGAAAATTAATTGTACGATCTATTCGAATATTAATAAAAGTATATAATATTGTTCAAGGTCTAAAATCATGGAGAAACAAGCTGGTTTGGAAAGGGGTTGCAATAAAATGAAAAGTGAGTAAATCTCACTATGTTGAATTTTTTTTTTTGTAAATAAATGGATTGAATGGTTGAATTGATTGAATGTGCACTGATGATGATTAGACTTTGGTTTTGGTTGGTTCTCGAGTTAACTGTGGTTTGACTCGAAGTATTTGGGTTTTAAGTTGTTTTGGACTTAAATCATAATAAAGTTAATAAGAGCTTAATGATTTGTGATTCATTTAATTAGTAGGGTAATTAAAATGGATAATTAATTAATTCAATTATTTAATGATTTGGGTTAATTAATTTAGTAATTAAGGGTTTGAATTAATTAATAAATTAAGTTTTAAGTTAATTAATTAAGTGTAAGTAATTCAGAATAATCCTTGGATGGTTTAATAAATAATTACTTATTGAAATAAATAAAATATAATTACTTTGTGGAATTAATCAAGAGAATAATTAAGATAGTTAATTAAGGAATAATTAATCTATTTATTGAAGCAAATAATAAAATAGTTAATTATAGGTTGAGATAAATCAAGAGTGATAATATTTATGATTTAATTACCGATAAATTATTTAATGTAATTAAATTAGATTATGATAAATTGAAATTGTAAGTGAGGAATCATTAAACTGTAAATCAATGATGTAATTGAAGATTGATAAATTAAAAATTGGTTAATCCATAAATAGTGACTTATGAGAAATTAGTTAATATAAATAATTAAGGATTAATGTAATTTACATTAATTAATTTATGAAGAAATTAAGATTACTTATTGATTTGGTTAAGAATAATTAACATGGTGAAGTTAAATAAAGATAGTTACTTGAATGTAATTGAAAGATAATTAATCCAGCGTGATTAATTAAGATGAATAAGGAAGGGTTGATTAACTAATTGATTTGGAATTAATTAATGAAGGAATCAAAGTGATTGAGGTTCGAAATTCAATTAAAATCAATTGAGTTGATTTGTATGTGATTAAGCTTTGCTTATGAATGATTGAATGGTATTAGATGCTTTGAATGAGTTGATATCTCGGATATGAAATGTTGTGTATTTCATTTGGATAACTTGAGTTAGGATGACATGAGACTCGAAGAGACCGGGGTCGGGTATTAGGAAATACCCGAAACCACTTCGAAATTTTCTATAGATTGATATGTAAAATCTATATGCTGGAGTGAAGTGATTTGGAGGAATTGGACTATTTTAAATCTAAATCTTCGGTATTTACAAACTTATATGTGAAATAAGTGATGTCTAATGAATTATGGCTTTGTGAATTGATATGAGTTACCCGGGTTTATATAAGTTGATGCTTTGTATTTCATGTTAGATGGGTTTACTCACGCTAGTTTCCAGCCTGACCTGGGTGTTACTTTGATGTAATACTCGGGTCAGACCGTGTATTACCGATTTTCAGGTTGGTACGTTCTAGAGCTCAGGAGGCGAGCTGTATGGCAAGAGCATATAGAGTATTTCCGCTGTATAATATTGTTGTGTATCTATGACATGATAATTGAGTATATTCAATGTCTGTATATATGTGACTCTGATGTATTTAAATGTAACCAACAGATATAGTATTCTTCTGTAAACTATTATTATTTATTATTATATTTTATCCGCTGCGAATGTGAGATGTTGGTGTTTTCTGATCTTTTTCCTTCTTCTTCTTCTATCTCTTTTTTCTTTTTCATAACTATCTGGAATTTTTGGGAACGAAAATTTTAGGTCGTTACAAATCGTTTATGAATTTTTAAAGTATTAAATTATATAATGGGTGTGCTTTAAAAGATTTCAAAAGTATGTATAAGTATTTTAAAAGTATTGCATATATATATATACATATATAGTTTAAGAAACTTGTTAAAGATTTTATTTAAGAAATAAAAGGCTTTTACATTATAATATTCTACAAATGGATTATGGTATTTTATTAAATATCTTATTTTTATGAATAAATGAGTACCTATATATATATATATATATATATATATATATATATATCTTTTTAAAGGTATATTTAGAAGCTTTAAAAAAGAAGTTTTGTGTTTGTGAAAGAATGAAGGAGTTTCAGGATTATAACACTTACCTTATAATGGATTATTTTCTAAATTGATTAAAATGGTATATGACCTTGTTTAATAAGTGGAGAAGTACTTAGATCTATAAACGGATGTTTCAAAATAAAAGGCAAGTATAAAAGCGATTTTGGGTTTATACTAGTGATGTTTGTGCAATATTTATTTTAACCCATTTAACTATACTTTTGGAAAGTGAATGGATCTTTAAAATGGAGCTTTAAAGATAACAGATTAGCGAAGAGATTTTGGGTTTATCATAAACAATGTTCTAGTAGCATTCATTTTTAAACCCTTGGATAATATTTTATAGATTGTTAAATGAGTTCGGAAAATATTTAGATCTTTAATAATGGAATTTTAAAGAGAATAAAGAGCATGAATTGGTTTTGGGTTTGTTATGGCAATGTGTTAGTAACACTCCTTTAACCAATTTTGATTTTACTTATGAATGTAGATAGATCTTTGATAAGAAGTTTTAAAGATAATCCTAAGTGAAATGGTTTTGGGCTTGTAGTGACAGTGGTTGAGTAACACTTGTCTTAAGCCCTTTTGAAATTGGTTTGTGAATATACTTATACAGTCAAGATATGTATATGAATACATTAAGGAAGTATTGAAATGTGTTAAAATGAATAGTGATGTTTTAATTAAATAGTGGAGTTTAATTCATAAATGGAGTTTTATTTATAAGGAGTTTATTTATTAAAAATGAGTTTTACTAATAAAAGAGGATTTTAATTAATAAACGAATATTAATTAAAAAAAGGATTAGAATTCGTTTATATGACTTGATCGTGCTTGTGTGTTTCGGTCGTGATTTGCATGTTACTTACTTATGGACAGTATATGGGGCTTAGTTTCCCATATGCGATTATTTTCATTATTATCTAAATTGACCAAATATACTATGGAATTATCTAAAAGAAAGGCGGAAATTATACGGTACAATTATCTTCGGTGATACTGTATTGGACGTATAAACTCATTTTGCTCTCTAGGGCAAACGATAAGGAAATCAGTTCTCTCAAGCGGTTGGAAGGTGATCTCCGAGATTATCTATTGCTTGTTTATTTCATACAGAGCTAGAATTGAGATTACTGGGAAATCGATCGATTGGTTTTGGAGCACCTGGAAGTGGAGGGTGTACTTATATGAGATGACTTGAAACCTTAACCACTCCAAAACCATATACGATGTCTATGCTTTGGAAGAGATCCGTGATTGGTTCGAGATGTTCGAATCTATATGGAGATTCGAGATCTATATAAGATGCTCGGACACATGTGTTGTTTTTGATATATTCAGAATGTGGGAATCCATGTGCGATTTCGAGACCTGTTGAGGTATGAGGTTCCATGTGTGATTTCAAGATTTGTTGTGGAATCCATGTGTGGTTCCAAGATCTATTGAGATATGGGAATCTATGTGTGGTTCCAAGTTCTGCTCGAGTGGTGAAGACTCATGTGAAAGATGCCGAACATGACCTCGATATCGGAAATGGCTAAAGACAAAGTAGGCTATGTAGTATGGGATTTTAGAAACCTGCTACAAGGTGTATCAACTCCATTATCTAGAGTATGCTTATTGATATGTTGTGCGTAGGAATTAATGGTACTTGGTTCCACATGGTTTGGATTTTATCGTTGGGGCATGGGCCAGCTATGTTTACCTCATGGTATATTTTATCTAGAAAAATACAACGCTCGGTAGGTAACTTTTGATCCTTGTGCATGGAGTTTGGATTCAGCTTCTCCTAAGAGATCTTCGTTGAAATTCCATGATGCGAACATTCCTTATTGGTTTTGGTTGCACCCCTATTGTGATAAAACATAACTAATGTAACATTTTTGGCTATGATTAATATTTAGTTTTACACCTTAGACATTATTATATTATCACTGGATTTTATAATAGAAATGGCTTGGTTATCGTAAGGTAAAAACCCATCCGTGTTTATTGGTGGCGTGGTCTTACGAGATACCATTATTTTGAAGGGTTTTAAGACATAATAAATCTATATTATTTGAGTTTCTCATGCTGGCTTATCAGACTGATATGGGTGTTATTTTCTTAATGCTCGGCCAGCTCGAGTACGTCTAGATTTAGCTGCGGTTCATTGGAGCTCTTGGAGAGGAATTTGATGATTTCTTACCGTATTTATTTTCCGCTGCATAGCTTGATTTGTATCTATCAGCATTTGTGAGCACATTTTGTTATAACTGTCTAGGCCGATGATAAGTTAGTTTAATTTGATTGATGTATGTTTATCAAAGCTTTCTTTTCGGAAAAGACCTTTTGAGATATTATGCGTTATTGTTCTGCATGTGAGATTCTGATATTGTGTTTTTATTTTTTGTTCTATTTCTTTTATTTTACCCTAACAATTCGTCTCCAACACTTTGGTACTCAGCATGTCAATACCATAAATGAATTACTGCTGACATTCGAGGGTCAAAAGGTGGGCATTAGTGTAATGACCCGCCATTCATTCCACAGAATGACACATCATTAATAAGAAAGAAATGGATAGAAAAGAGAAAGATAGAGAAGAAAGAAAGAACAACATCAGAATCTCAACAGCGGAGCGAATAAATTATATTAATAACATAAGTGTTACATAATATACAACACCAATCAGAGTTACACACATTATACATCACATACTAAACAGTTATAAACACTTGTTTAGTTATTACTACTCAATACAATACAGAGAAAACAACACAGCGAAACCCTATATATATCTACAACGTTGAAGCCTCCTGCTCCATTGCTCCTTCATAATTCGTCAAAGCTAACATGAATCCCTTGGCTACTCGTAAAAATTTGAGTACCCAAGAGTTTATGAAAATAGAAGATAAACTCTGGGTCAGACATGGGTCTGGTGTGAGTAACAAGTTAAGGTTGCTTAACTTTGAAAAACCTTTGAAACGAAAAGGTATCACGTAAGACGTCTCACACATTAACATGGAAAAGTTTTTACCTTACACTAACCAAAACATTTGATAGGAAATCCAGTGATATTATAATAGGTCTAGGGTTTTCAAGTAAATAAGAAATAGCTGAAACTGTTACATGATTAAATTCCAGCATACTAGCCACAAAGTGGGTAATACAATCAAATCCGATGGTACTTATTGGATTTTGGATTCCATACAATGGTAGGGCTACCGGGGTACCCCCCGTCACAGTACGTGGCCTAGATCAACGTACCGAGGATCCACCCTAAATCCCCTACAACACAAGGCCGGAACCATCCCTTGCTGAATAGTCCCGAACAAGACAACCCCACAGTTGGTACGCAATTCCAACTGCCCACACAGCCGAATAAAAAAGGACTTCTAGACAGGGGTTCATCTCATCCTACTTGGGTGCTACCCACTTAGCCTTGATGCACCACCCCTGTTTTTAGCCATTCCTGGTTGGTGAGGCTTGAGGCTACGATTACCTTTAATCAGAACACATCACTTAGAATGCTTATCGTCCACCTGACGATGTGTTGAAAGCATTCAATCCATATAAGTTTGTTCCAGGTTCGAACAAAACCGAAGGCATTATCTCGTTACACTCATTTTGGAATAACCCTCAGAGTTAACGACAATAACTCTTGCACTCCGAATCTTCATCTTCACTTGAGACTCACAACCTATCGTTAATTTGGATCGATGTGGTTTTCGGATATCCAAATCTGGAAACCCGATCCCGGTCTCATCAAAATCCAAAACGTATCTTAAAGGCCAAGTTGTTTTAAAGTTAAAGCAATTCGATTCTATTATCTATATACACACAAATAGATAATTCACAATATCACAATAGATAATCAACATTATCATCACAAATAGATAATCCACATTATCATTATAAACAGATAATCCATATTATCATCACAAATAGATAATTCATATTATCATCATACTTCAACCAAAGCATCCATATCACACAACATTACTTATCCCATATCTGAGATCTCAAACCATTCAAAGCAAACAACATCATCCATTCATACATAAGCAAGGATAAATAATCACACCAAATATAATTAATTTAAAATGAATTACTTCATCCCTAATTAATTTAAAGTAAATTAAATTAATTACTTCATCATTATAAATCTTGCTTACATAACCGTTAATTAATTACAAATCAATCAATTAATTAAACTTCTAATTTCCATCTTAATTAATCACCCTTGATTAACTATCCTTTAATTACATTCAAGTAATTATCCTTTAATTAATTTCGCAAATTAATTATTCTCAATCAAATACAGTAATTAACCTTTAATTATTTCATTAATTAATTAACTATAATTAATTACATTAATCCTTAATTAATTACATTAATTAATTACTCTTAATCACTTACTATTGATTAATTAATCAATTCTTAATTACATCATTAATTATATTAATTAATGATCCCTAATTAAATTTTAATTAATTACTTTATTTAAATTAATTACAATAAGTAATTAATCTTTAATTAAACCATAATTATTAATCGCTCTTGATTAATCACATTCATTAATTATCTACCCTTAATTACTTCATTAAATAAATTAATTACTCCTTAATTAATTACATTTAAAAGTTAATCTTTAATTAATTATACTTATTAATCACCCTTGATTAATCTCATCCAGTAATTAATTATCCTTAATTAATTACTTCACTTGATTATCTTCAAATAACATTAGTAATCCATTCTTAAATTAATTACACTAAGTAATTAATTATTATTTACTTTCTTTAAGTAATTATCCTTCTTATAAATTACACAAGGTAATTAAACCCAAACTACTTTCAAACTACAATTAATTACATCCTGTAATTACCATCACTAATTACTTCACTGAGTAATTATTCTTCATTAATTACATTAAGTAACTACACTTACCAAATCATCCAGTGATTATCTTAAATTAAATTAAACTTCATTAATTAACTTAAATAAATCACATTAACTCAATTAATTACAATGAGTAATTAACTCCTTGATTACTTTCATTAAGTAATTGTACATAACCAATTTCACAAATGATTATCATTAATTAATTAATCTAATTAATTATTAAAATTAATCACATTAATTAATTATTAAATAATCCTTAGATAATGACGTTCATTATTTATTATCAATTCTTTTAATTTCTTTTCTTAAGAAATTAAACTTAGATTAATCATTATTAATTACAAATTAATTAATCTTAAATAACCAATTAATTGACCTTTAACTATTTAATTAATTAAGTGTTAACTATAACTTAATTAATCCATAATTACTTCATTAATTAATCCTTAATCATTAATTAATTTTCTAATTAATAATCCTTAATTACAAATTATTTATTCCTTAGTTAATTAATCTTAAACTTTAATTAACTAATTTAAACCCTTAATTACTTTAATTAATTATCCATTTCATTAATTAATTATCCATTTTAATTAACTTGATAATTTAATGAATCACAAATCATTAAATTCTAATTAACTTTAAGATAAAAGTATTTCTTATTTATGATTAAATTATTATTAACAAAACATTTAAAACAATTTACTTTCAAATTTATTTTCAAATTATATTTTAAATTTAAGATTTAAAAATGATTACAAATTAACTTAAACAAAGTTTAAAACATTTTAAAAACCTTTTAAAATCTCATGTTAAGGAAATACTTATTTTATAAAAGAAGTTTAAAAGAATTTAAAACCAAATTCATTTTAAATTCAGATCAATTTAAATATACTTTAAACATTCAAAGTTGTTTAAAATAATTCAAATTTAGAAACTTCCCTTTTATTTCAAAACTAAGATTCAAACTAAATTTGAGTCTAGATAAAAACTTAGATTTAAACTTTACTCATATTTTAAAACTTCATTTTTAAAATTCAAACTATTTAAACATTTAAGGTTGTTAAAACAATTTAAATTTATAAACTTTATTTTATTTTTAAAACTGAGATTCGAACTAAACTTGAATCAGATTTAAACTTTGATTAAAACATGTTTAAACCTTTACGTTTCATTTTAAACTTCAGTTTTAAATTTAAAAAAAAACATAACAGGTTTCTTTTAAAACCTGAAACACAAAATTAACCCGAGCCATTGCTCAAATGCTTCGAGTCAAAACCCAAGGTGCTTCGAGCAAATCATCCAAATACTTCGAGTAAAACTTGAGTATACAAACCCTTCAAACCAAACTCAACATCATCAAAAAGTATAGTGCACCGTGCAAAGCACCAGTTGATTCAATGCTTACCTCGTGTCAAATCTCTATTCCACATAACCATTGGCAATGGTGAAAACAGCTCTTTCTGGTTTGACACGTGGCTTGATCAGCTCCCCCTCGCCAAAGTCTTACATAATCTCTTCCTCCACTCGACCGATCCTACGATTACAGTCAGCGATTGTGTTCATCATGGCCCTGACTCTCTTTGCCCTTCCTCTCTTTTCAGCCCTGCCACCTTCTCCGACCTTATCTCTGTCTCCATCATCCTTCGATCTACTCTCCTCTCCCCTCATCCAGACCGAGTCATCTGGGCACTTGCACCCTCCAAAGGATTCTCTGTAGCCTTATGCTACGCCTTTCTGACCAACCCCGGTCGCTCCTTCGGTTTCTCCAGACTCTGGAAATGCCCAATTCAGCCCCGAGTTGTATTCTTTCAATGGTGCCTCTCTCACAACCGCGTCAACACTAAAGATCGTCTCACTCGTTTTCTTACCCAAATCAATCCACTTTGTGTCTTCTGCTCAGAACATAATGAAAGCATCCACCATCTATTTAGTCATTGTGACACCACTTACTCGGTTTGGGCCGCCTCTAGCGCCCATACACTTGGATTTGTTCCTGACAGGCCCATCATTTTCGATTACTGGCAGAACAACTCACATGATCCCAATCTCGACATACTCATTTCTATCTTCTGTTGGTGTATTTGGAAAGAGAGAAATGCTCGGGTGTTTGGTAAACCTACATCACATCTTGATGGCCTATGCAGGCGTATATCTCACCTATTCAATCAATATACAGGTTGCAGCCACTCAGCGCCTTTCAGGCTTCGCTTACCCTATCGCAGTCCGTCGCCGGCTAACTCACAATGCAGTAGTACAGATTTTCCTCCCGGAGGTGCTTGATAGCAGAAGACTTTAACTCCCTAACAGCTTGCTGTTTTATTTTGATGTTCTGGTTCTTTTGCTAGTTCGTAATATGACTTTGGGGTTTTGATGTAGTTTTTATTTTGCTGATGGTGCTACCGATCAAGCATGTTGATCGGCTATTATACTGCTTTCATATATATAGATATATATCTAACCGGCTATGTAGTCTCGCGCTACATACCCGTCTTTCTCAAAAAAAAAAAAATGTACGGCGACGCTGATCATCTCTAATCATCAACGATGATCTTCCTACATCAACCATCACCCAAACACCCTCTCGCAATCATCAAATCAACCCTCTAGACTCGAAATCAAATTCGTGTGTCACGTCCCAAACCTGGAAACCAAAACTGGAACCACCTTTAAACTTGGAAACTGTCTCGTCTTCGCAACTCCGACCACCGTTACCTCTGAAACTTTGGCCATGACTTCGTCAACGACCAAGCTTCCATCTCTTAAAACCCCGTTGCACTCGAACAACTAGAGAAAACGAGATGATCGAAATATCAAACCTAGTCAAAACTAGGGTTCCAGACAAGAATCAACTGATGCTACCTCCACCATGAATTAATCATCTTACTGACAATTTTCGTATCATCTACGATCACTCCTCCATCATCATCTAAGATCCCGACCTCCCAGATTACAGATATCATTAGAAAATCCCAATTTCCCCTTTCCAGTTCAACCCAGAACTGCACACTAAATCTAGCACTAAAATTTATGATTTTAGTGTTAAAAATCATGTTATAGTTTATGTATTCAATTTATAATCCTGAATTTATGAATTTCAAGTTTGAGTTTTCACTTTATTATAGACTTGATCAGTTATTTTGATTTCCAGAGACAATCCAAAGTTATTTTAACTTAAGTAAAATTCTAAACTAAAGTTTGAAATGAAACAAAAAGTTTCATTTGAATCTTAAGTTTAAACAGAGTCAAGATCAAAATGAGTGTTAATTTACATTTATAAAAGAAATTATCTTAGTATTAATAAATTACTTATTTTATCAAGCTATATTTAAAAAGAAAATAAAACAAACCTTTTTGTTAATTAATTTAAATTTGAACTTAAGCTAAAATAAATTTAACAATTAACACTTACCTTAAGTATTTTAAAATCATATAGTTATTTATTAAATAGCTTTGAAAAGCTTTATATATTAAACAAAATCATAATTTCTAAATTACCAAAAATATTAGAATTAGAAAAAATAATTTTACTAGTTAAATTTAAAACAATGCTTATCTATTATATATACAAATATATATATATATATATACATTATATGTAGAAAACAATTTATTAGCTGTAAAAGGTAAAATCTACCAATTAAATATTACTTAATTAAATTATTAAATTAAATTCAATTTTATTACAAAGATTATCAAATCAATTTAAATTTTAATACAGATTATTAAATTGATATTGCCCAAAATTCTAGGTCGTCACATTCCTCCCCACTTAAAAGAATTTCATCCCCGAAATTTAAAAGCAAAGGTAATTTAATAATCTCATTAAAGATTTTAATTCAAATCACAAGCATATATTATCAACTATATGCTAACAACCATAGCAACCAATTCACCCAATCAAAAAAATCTAAATATTCAGACAAAATTCTGGATAGAATTTCCTAGAGTTTCCCAAGTATAAATACCGAAATACTCGTTCTATAGAATCCAAACAACCTATACTACTAAGCTACAGAGCTTCTACTCTTCTAGATCTATAAAACTAGACAGGATATCAGACCACAGACAAGTCTGACCCAACAACCAAACCTCCCTGAACTGCTGGTTCCAAAACCAGAGATGGTTCATACACGTACTCCCTCAGAGATACATGAAACATACTAAATCCCAGTTATCCAAAGTGGCAATACAATCATGAAGACCAAACACTAATCTTCTCAAGAACACAGTAAAAGATCCAAAACACCTCGGAGCTAGCTTCCCAGTCTTATCAAAACTTATAGCTCCTTTAACCGGAGAAAACTTATCCAAAATCAAATCTCCGACTTCGGAATCCAAATTCCTCCGTCTCTTATCCACAAAACTATTTAGACAGTCCTGGGTGCCTACATCCTTCCTGATCAGCTCAACCTTCGTTGATGCCTCTAGAAACATACTAGACCAAAAACAACCCAACAAAATGATCCTCTCAAGATCAATCCAAAATCAAGAACACAAACTCCACTCCATAAACTTCAGAAGACCGAACTTACTTCTCCAGTCCAGAAAAGACAAACAGACGCACTCCCAAACTGCTTCCGCTGCGCAACTCTGATCTGGAGTAGATGAAAATGCTGATGATGAACACGAGCACAAACTGGACAACACATCCTAGAAATATGTTTCAATAGATCCATAAAGAAAACTCAGAAGTTCGATCAGAACCTGAGCTGCTTCACCAAACTCTATCTCTAGGAACCATCCTTCTATTTAGCTGAACCACCGGTACCACTCTTGGAATCCTAGTTGATAAGAAAACTCAGTCTCCAGATGCGGACAAACCTCTGACTTTCCTAAAGATATCCAGAAAGATCTCCAACAATCCAAGAGAACACTCAACTATCGCAAGTCACTTTTACGATCAACCCAGCCTAATTCCAAAGAAAACAGTTCTCCCTTTACCAATCAGAACAGCTTACGCTGGTCTAGCCAATCCATCGAAGAAATGGATCCACTCTGCTACTTTTGAACTCTATCTCTAGAAAATTGCTCAGCCAGATAACCTCTTGTCGGCATACAGAACACCCCGAGCTGCACTGCTGACACAGATGCCAAAGACTTCCTAATCCAAAGCTCTTCGAGAAACTCGGATCTCAAACCAAACACAAACACCTTACTGAGCTCAGCCACATCACCGATGCAGACACACTTAAACTTGTTCCAAAGAAACATCTTCGGAAACATCCATAGTCACGACATCTCATCACACAGCTACTACTTCCTGAGGTACCAAGATACAATCACTCATTTCTGCCTAACCGACAGATCCAAACTATACTCATCCAACTTCAAAGATGGACTCCGAACCTTAACAGGTTTCCTTCAGTGATCAATGAAATCCCCACACCAAGCTGCAAAGCTCACTCGAGACGGTATTAGGTCTACAGTCTCGATAAATACACTTCCAATCTCAAACATTCAAACTCCAACCATTGGTAGTCATGTTTCGCACACAACTACCTATCTACCTTTATAACTTATATTGGAAAACCCGAACAGGTAACCCAACAAATAGGTAGAAATAATATATATATATATATTAAAAATACAAATACGCTCTCACAAGAATAAATCACTCCAAAGCCTAGGTATACACTCAACCTAGCGCTCTGATACCACTATAACGACCCGCCATTCATAACACAGAATGATGCATCATTAATAAGAAAGAAAGGGATATAAAAGAGAAAGATAGAGAAGAAAGAAAGAACAACATCAGAATCTCAACAGCGGAACGAATAAATTATATTAATAACATAAGTATTACATAATATACAACACCAATCAGAGCTACACAAATTATACATCACATACCATACATTTACAAACACCTGTCTAGTTATTACAACTCAATACAACACGGAGAAAACAACACAACGGAACCCTATATACATCTACAACGCTGAAGCCTCCTGCTTCATTGCTCCTCCACAATTCGTCAAAGCTAACCTGAATCCCTTAGCTACTCGTAAAAATTTAAGTACCCAAGAGTTTGAGAAAACATAAAATAAACTCCGGGTCAGACATGAGTCTGGTGTGAATAACAAGTTAACGTTGCTTAACTTTGAAAAACCTTTGAAAAGAAAAGGTATCACGTAAGACTTCCCACACATAAAAATGGACAAGTTTTTACCTTATGCTAACCAAAACATTCGATAGGAAATCCAGTGATATTATAATAGGTCTAGGGTTTTCAAGCAAATATGAAATAGCTGAAATTGTTACATGATTAAATTCTAGCATACTAGCCACAAAGTGGGTAATACAATCAAATCCGATGGTACTTATTAGATTTTGGATTCCATACAATGGCAGGGCTACTGGGATACCGTCCGTCACAGTACGTGGTCTAGATCAACGTACCGAGGATCCACCCTAAATCCCCTGCAACACAAGGCCGGAACCATCCCTTACTGGACAGTCCCGAACAAGACAACCCCACAGTTGGTGTACATTTCCAACTGCCCACACGGCCGAATAAAAAGGGACTTCTAGACAGAGGTTCATCTCATCCTACTTGGGTGCTACCTACTTAGCCTTGCTGCACCTCCCCTGTTTTAGCCATTCCCGGTTGATGAGGCTAGAGGCTACGATTACCTTTAATCAGAACACATCACTTAGAATTCTCATCGTCCACTTGACGATGTGCTGAGAGCATTCAATCCATACAAGTTCGTTTCGGGTTCGAACGAAACCGAAGGCATTATATCGTTACACTCATTTTGGAATCACCCTCAGAGTTAACGACAATAACCCTTGCACTTTGAATCTTCATCTTCACTTGAGATTCACGACCTATCATTAATTTGGATCGATGTGGTTTTCGGTATACAAATCTGGAAACCCGATCGGTCTCATCGAAACCAAAACGTATCTTAAAGGCCAAGTTGTTTTAAAGTTAAAACAATTCAATTCTATTATCTATATACACACAGATAGATAATTCACAATATCAAAATAGATAATCAACATTATCATCACAAACAGGTAATCCACATTATCATTATAAACAGATAATCCATATTATCATCACAAATAGATAATTCATATTATCATCATACTTCAACCAAAGCATCCATATCACACAGCATTACTTATCTCATATCTGAGATCTGAAACCATTCAAAGCAAACAACATCATCCATTCATACATAAGCAAGGATAAATAATCACACCAAATATAATTAATTTAAAATGAATTAAATTAATTACTTCATCTCTAATTAATTTAAAGTAAATTAAATTAATTACTTCGTCATTATAAATCTTGCTTACATAACCATTAATTAATTACAAATCAATTAATTAATTAATCTTCTAATTTCCATCTTAATTAATCACCCTTGATTAACTATCCTTTAATTACATTCAAGTACTTATCCTTTAATTAATTTCATAAATTAATTATTCTTAATCAAATACAGTAATTAACCTTTAATTACTTCATTAATTGATTAACTACAGTTAATTACGTTAATCCTTAATTAGTTACATTGATTAATTACTCTTAATCACTTACTATTGATTAATTAATCTTAATTAATCAATTCTTAATTACATCATTAATTATATTAATTAATGATCCCTAATTACATTTTAATTAATTACTTCATTTAAAATAATTACAATAAGTAATTAGTCTTTAATTAAACCATAATTATTAATCACTCTGGATTAATCACATTCAGTAATTATCTACCCTTAATTACTTCATTAAATAAATTAATTACTCCTTAATTAATTACATTTAAAAATTAATCTTTAATTAATTATACTTATTAATCACCCTTGATTAATCTCATCCAGTTATTAATTATCCTTAATTAATTACTTTACTTAATTATCTTCAGATAACATTATTAATCAATTCTTAAATTAATTACACTAAGTGATTAATTATCAATTACTTTCTTTAAGTAATTATCCTTTTTATAAATTACATAAGGTAATTAAACCCAAACTACTTTCAAACTACAATTAATTACATCCCGTAATTACCATCACTAATTACTTCACTAAGTAATTATTCTTTATTAATTACATTAAGTAAGTACACTTACCAAATCATCCAGTGATTATCTTAAATTAAATTAAACTTAATTAATTAACTTAAATAAATCACATTAACTCAATTAATTACAATGAGTAATTAATTCCTTAATTACTTTCATTAGTAATTGTACTTAACCAATTTCATAAATGATTATCATTAATTAATTACTCTAATTAATTATTAAAATTAATCACATTAATTAATTATTAAATAATCCTTAGTTAATGACCTTCATTAATTATTATCAATTCTTTTAATTTCTTTTCTTAAGAAATTAAACTTAGATTAATCATTATTAATTACAAATTAATTAATCTTAAATAACCAATTAATTAACCTTTAACTATTTAATTAATTAAGTGTTAACTACAACTTAATTAATCCATAATTACTTCATTAATTAATTCTTAATCATTAATTAATTTTCTAATTAATAATCCTTAATTACAAATTAATTATTCCTTAATTAATTAATCTTAAACTTTAATTAACTAATTTAAAACCCTTAATTACTTTAATTAATTATCCATTTCATTAACTAATTAAATTAAATAATTATCCATTTTAATTAAGTTCATAATTTAGTGAATCATAAATCATTAAATTCTAATTAACTTTAATATAAAAATATTTTTTACTTATGATTAAATTATCATTAATAAAACATTTAAAACAATTTACTTTCAAATTTATTTTCAAATTTTATTTTAAATTTAAGATTTAAAAATGAATACAAATTAATTTAAACAAAGTTTAAAACAATTTAAAAACCTTTTAAAATCACATGTTAAGGAAATACTTATTTTATAAAAGAAGTTTAAAAGGATTTAAAACCAAATTCATTTTAAATTCAAATCAATTTAAAATATACTTTAAACATTCAAAGTTGTTTAAAACAATTTAAATTTAAAAACTTCACTTTTATTTCAAAACTAAGATCCAAACTAAATTTGAATCAAGATAAAAACTTAGATTTAAACTTTACTTATATTTTAAAACTTCATTTTTAAAATTCAAGCTATTTAAACATTTAAGGTTGTTAAAACAATTTAAACTTAAAGACTTTATTTTATTTTTAAAACTGAGATTCAAACTAAACTTGAATCAGATTTACACTTTGATTTAAAACTTGTTTAAACCTTTACCTTTCATTTTTAACTTTAGTTTTAAATTTTTAAAAAAAAAAACTAACAGGTTTCTTTTAAAACCTGGAACACAAAATTAACCCGAGCCATTGCTCAAATGCTTCGAGTCAAAACCCAAGGTGCTTCAAGCAAATCATCCAAATACTTCGAGTAAAACTCGAGTATACAAACCCTTCAAACCAAACTCAACATCATCAGATAATACAATGCACCGTGCACATACACGGTGATGCTGATCATCTCTGGTCATCAACGATGATCTTCCTACATAAACCATCACCCAAACACCCTCTCGCAATCATCAGATCAACCCTCCAGACTCGAAATCAAATTCGAGTGTCACATCCCAAACCTGGAAACCAAAACTGGAACCACCTTCAAACCTGGAAACTGTCTCGTCTTTGCAATTCCGACCACCGTTACCTCTGAAACTTCGGCCATGACTTCGTCAACGACCAGGCTTCCATCTCTCAAAACCCCATTGCACTCGATCAAGTAGAGAAAAAGAGATGATCGAAATATCAAACCTAGTTAAAACTTGGGTTCCAGACAAGAATCAACTGCTGCTACCTCCATAATGAATTAATCATCTTACTGAAATTTTTTCAATCATCTATGATCACTCCTCCATCATCGCCGAAGATCCCGACCTCCCAGATTATAGAGATCATCAGAAAATCCCAATTTCCCCTTTTTAGTTCAACCCAGAACTGCACACTAAATCTCGCCTAAAATTTATGATTTTAGTGTTAAAAATCATGTTATAGTTTATGTATTCAATTTATAATCCTGAATTTATGAATTGCAAAGTTTGAGTTTTCACTTTATTATAGACTTGCTCAGTTATTTTGATTTCCAGAGACAATCCAAAGTTATTTAACTTAAGTAAAATTCTAAACTAAAGTTTGAAATGAAACAAACAAGTTTCATTTGAATCTTAAGTTTAAACAGAGTCAAGATCAAAAGGTTTTGAATTTAAACCAAAACATGGAAAACTGAAAGCTATAAACAGAGAGTACTTTGGAAAACAACATGCATACCATATATCCAGAAATACAACATTATAAATACACAAACATGCTTATGAATATACTCAATACAATATTTAACACAGAGATTAACATGCAACCATTATTCATACTTAAGTTTTAAATAAAAATGTGATGTTACTCACCGATTTGAAGAAGGAAGACAGATCCTCCAAATTTGAAAAATAGCTTTGAAAACTGATTTTGCAGAAATGCTTTTGCTTTAAAACTTGAGTTGCCGAGTAAAATGCTTATCAAACTGAAATGCTTGTTTGTTTTGCTGAAATGTTGCTTGCTTTAGTTCTCATATTTGCATGCAGAAGACAATTTCCAGATTGCATTTGAAAATGTACAGGTTTGCTTTGCAAATTTGGTTATAGAGATTTACAGATGGATTTTTGGTTTTTGAAATGGTTATGAGGAAGTAATTACAGATTTTGTTTTCTGAAAATAGTTTCAGCTGAAGTTTCTTAGATTTGTTTTAACTTAGCTGTAGATTTTAGGAAGAAAAAAAAGAAATGAAGGAAGGAGATTTTATATATAGGCTGAAATGTTTTATAAATAAAAATAAAAGAAAAACTAAATTAAATGACACTTGTCACACACATTAATTATTTAAATAACACATTTTATAGGAAGCTTAGGAAAATAACACATGTCATCTTTTGTTAATTAGTTATATTTCAAGTGTTAATAAAGGTTATGCTTAATTAATTAGTTAATAAGTATATATTTATATATATAGATAATTTTTAAAAGAAATAAAACAATTATATTCATAAATAAAAGTTTATACAAATATTTTAAAATCCAAAACAATTTAAAATCTATACTTTGAATTTCAAAACTTTAAATTCAAATTCAAAACAAATTCAAAAGTCCAATTTAAAAATCAAGTTATATATATACAAATTCAATTTGAAATAACAATTCTATTATTATAAAAAATCTATTTGTAAAAATAATACATTATTATTACCATTTAAAAATAACTCATTTACCAATTTGAAATAATTTATAAAATAAATTATCTTAGTATTAATAAATTACTTATTTTATCAAGCTGTATTTAAAAAGAAAATAAAACAAACCTTTTTATTAATTAATTTAAATTTAAACTTAAGCTAAAATAAATTTAAACAGTTAACACTTACCTTAAGTATTTTAAAATCATATAGTTATTTATTAAATAGCTTTGAAAAGCTTTATATATTAAACAAAATCATGATCTCCAAATTACCAAAAATATTAGAATTAGAAAACATAATTTTATTTTTTAAATTTAAAACAAAGCTTATCTATTATATATAAATATATATATATATACATTGTAAGTAGAAAACAATTTATTAGCTTTAAAAGATAAAATCTACCAATTAAATATTTACTTAATTAAATTATTAAATTAAATTCAATTTTATTACAAAGATTATCAAATCAATTTAAATTTTAATACATATTATTAAATTGATATTGCCCAAAATTCCGGGTAATCACAATTAGACTTGGTATCAGAGTTGAAGGTTAAGTGAGAACCTCGGGTTTGGTAGGTATAACTCATTCAGAGATAAGATAATGGAATGCTTTACTATAAGTTGGGTATAGTACATATACAAGAGTATGTATATGTTATTGTTATAAAAATGTTTTGTATTGCATTGATTGGTTTGTAGAGTGTCTTATGGATTCTGATCCATATGTGTTGCTAGCGTTGTTGACTGGGGTCTCTAAATACTTAGACAAGGCAAACCAACACGTTATTATTTTCGAAATTGGTAAATGAAATAATTTTACCTAGGATTATATTTTATATATAAAAGAATAATTTTCGTAAATCAAAATATTTATTTATGATTTGTTTGTTTGTTAGGAAATGATAATCTTTGATTACTATCATTTATTATTTGATTATTGTGCTCGACCAGTCTATGAGCAGCTTTAGCTTTTCACCGCATGGGTTGGGTAAATAGTAACTTATGAGAATATTGAAGTGAGCACCTTGTGAATTAGGTTTCACAATTTTGACGATAAGGCATTCAACGATAATGAAATTTTGAATTTAATGAAAGTTGTTTATTATAGTTTTAATGAATGGTTAAGACATTTTGAAGATGAACACTTCTAAAGTAGTTTTATATAAGAAAGTGAATTTTATAAGTATGGTTTATAAATATTATTTATAAATATAAAGAGGATTTAAACTGATAATTTTGAGAATTTAAATCCCGATGTTTTAGAAATTGGTTTTCTAAGGTTTGAAAAATAATAGCAGTATTATTTGGAAGTAAATATTTAGGAATTGGTTTATGAAATTGACATCATGGTACTTAGTGATATTTACGAAGTACTTGAAATCCCTTTTGGAAATGATTTTGGTTACGTCCAAAAGGCATGGTTTGGATGTACCAAACTCACTTCTATCGTTGGAGAATGATTTTGGTGATGACTGTAGCTTCATTTGCGTTTTTTTCGAGTTTTAAAGTGGGAAATACTACAGTAGCAATTTGCTACAGAGTTTTTTTAATAAAACTATTTTGATTTAAATACGAAAGTGTGGTTTGGTATATATAAGTTATAAGTACATATATTTCAGAATGGTTTGAAAAAAATTGGTGTTTAGTCCTTAAGTTTTCGGTTAAGTTGTATTATAGACACATAACTTATGCATTATGATTTAGTGGCTTATGCATCGCTATTAATGTGTTTGGGTGATATATTTATTTGTTAAAATTAAATGGAATTGGCGATGATTTTGTAATATGGGAATTTTGGAATTCGTATAAGTAATTGAAGCTAAGTGTTTGCGGAAATATAAAGATGAGTTTATATAACACTTGAACTTAGAAGATAGTAGAATTTAAGCAAGTTTTAAATTGACTGAATGTCCATGTTTTGTAAAGTGAATCGAGTGTTTTAATATATACTCTGAGGATGTAGTGGGGTAGTATACAGATATGAACTTAAGTTATATAATGTTCAATAACTTGAGGTAAATTTTATAAAATGATTCACAAGTAATTTTAGTAATAAGGAATACTATAAGTGATAAATGAATGTGGATTAAAAATGGAAAGTAACTGATGTAGTTAAGAAACCAGTTGAGTAGAGTACGTAAGTTGTACGCAGATCATTTTTTTTGCATGGAAATTCTTGATCTAGAATTTGAGTACATGATTTCGAGGTGATTTATACCGGTCCGACTAGTATTTTTCACTTGATTCTTGACGTCAAACACTTGATACAGATTTTTGATATGACCTTGAAGTTTTCTATCATAGTATATCGCTATGTGAAGAGAGCATGAGTTTCTAATCAAGGAACCGGATCAGAGTCTGCACTAGAAAGGTCAGGTGGAATATAATGGTACGAATGTGACATTTATGTGATCGGGCTAGTGATTGGATTGGATATCGCGTACAGATTATATATATGCATCGTACGTGTTTTAAAATATTTATATGCTATTTGTGTTGGCTTGTGGAGAGTTTAGAGATGACTCTTCGAATCGCTTGGGGTAGCATGAATGATCGGTTGAGTAGTACCTGAGGCTGTTGTGCATAAGATAATGCTTAGTAGATGTTTGTCATCGTTGTGCAATTAGATGGTTTACGAACCTGGCTGAACCATGGGTTTTGGTTGCTAGTGATTGCAGTAGAGTATAGTATTGCTATGTGAGGGTTTCATTGATTGCCGGTTATTGTAATACCGTTAGTTGTTGATGTGTGATTGTTTCTTTTGTTGCTTGTGTCGGAATTTGAAAGGAGAAATTCTTTTAAGGGGAGAATGTAATGACATGGATTTTTTTGAATGGTTCATATTTAAATATCGAAATTATTTGAATAATTGAATCTTGGACCTAATTTGAATAAAATGATTTCAAAATCTTATTTAAGTTCTTTTAAAATATATAAGTGATAATGGTAAAATGTTAATTTATAATTTAAAGTGATTAAATTTGTTTTAATAATAATTTGTTTTAATTAACGTATGAAATTATCATTTCGGTGCACTGTCTTGAATTTTGAAAAAAGTAGTGTCATTGGATCCGAAATAATGAATTGTTGTACATCGACGAGTTTCGTGGTAATCGAATATGTTGTGTGATCGTGCGGGCTCGAAGCGTGCAACGAAAATAAAAAGAGAGTTAAATATTTTTTTTAGTATGAATAAACATTAACTCTAAACCTATTTCATTATCCTCTCTTCCTCCCTCTTTTTTTATTCGGCAATGAACAAAAGTTTGTAGCCACCTATTAATTTGATTTGTTCTTGGAGATTTAGGCCACGACATCCCAAGCTTTTTGATACTTTGGCCTCATGTAGATCAGGGTTTCACAATGGTGTGCTTGAACTTGTGTGCGATCGAGTTTGATGTTGGTAGACTAGGGTACAGTCGACCCAGGGTTGAGGATCTTTGGAGTTGGAGGCGATGATGGGATAATCCATCAATAGCATGGGGTTTCTGGAGGGTTGGCAAGTTCATAGAGGCGTTTAGGAGTGGAGCAGTGCTAATTTGTAGGATGCGACAGTGGTGATGAGTGGAGAACAGTTAAGGCTGCGAATTAATTAGGGTGACCGTAGGAGATTTCGAGTATGTGGGTAGAGTCATGGTGCGAAGGAAATGTCGATGGTCGGAGGAGCGATTGTTGATCGATGTGATTCATGACATTTGGTAGGCTTAAATCTTAGAAGCAAATTCGTAGGTGTCTCTTTTGCGTGTGGGTGATCGAAGGGAAATTGAAGCGGTCTGGGAAGAAGAGGCTATGAAGCGAAGTTTGTGGGAGGTTGCCATTCGTCGTTTGGTGGTCGTTATGGTGGTGTCAGTAATACAGGGGATGTGCAGAAGTGGATCGGTTGTAGTTTGAATCAGATAATGAGCGAGACGATGAGGAAGTGGTTAGTAAAGTAATTATACGGCTAATGGAAATCAATTAGTAAGTTAATTTAGTTATTAATTCAAATCATTGTAAAAATCGTATCTTAGTCATATGAAGTCTGATCGAGACGTCGTCTTTGCCATTATTCTCGCAGTGATGATATCTATGGATTGAAGTTGGATCTGTCGAGTTTGGAGATAGTGGGAATTTTAGCCAAAATCGAAAGGCATTCGATTTTGGACTACTTGAAAAACACGTAAGCATTGGCTAGAACTTGGTTGAGTTTACTTACCAGTTGATTGTACAATTATTCTTTATATAATTGTTCTTGTATTAAAATATAAACCATATAACAAACAATGCAAGTTATTACTTTTCGACCCTGCTTTATTTGTAAAACAAGTGACAACATTATTATGGAGTACAATCTCTCTTTTGATCATCTATAACATATAACGTGGCCCAGACTACTTGTTTACTATTTTGTATTGGTTTATGAAAAGAGATAGTACATTATAAATGTTTGAAGCGATATAGTCGTTATAAATATGCCATAAAATCCCTAATATTTGACATACGGGATAAATTATGATATTATATATATATATGTGTGTGTGTGTGTGTGTGTGTGTGTGTGTATGTTTGGCTGCACACATTTTGGAGCGTTTAACATAAAAGAACTGATTTAGACATTTGTGGAAATTGGTAATATAAGTTGTAAATGTTAGAAGTGAAAGAGTCGCTATGGATGCACTTTGAAATCGCTGTGATCGGCTATTTTAAAGTTAACTTTGAATGACATCCTAAGGCTTTTTCATATTTTTAATAAATACTATAAGTGTGTTAGAACCTCCATTCAATGTTTCAATGACAACAACTATACAATCATATACATTGTATATATCTTACCAAGGTAACAGGTATATGCTATAAGAAGATATCATGTTCGAAGATATTTGGACTCAAAGGCAAACAAAGATCTATCGACCATGTTATGATTAGTAAGGTTATTCTAGTGTATAAAGAGTCTTAGATAAAATAAGGCCTCCTTGAGTATATATGCACGCACGACCATACATGATTTCAAACATAAAGGGAAAATCTGCATTTACCACTCACATACGTCTAAGGAAAAATCACAGACGTCTGTGACAATTCTCAGGAAATTATATCCTGAAGCCATAGAACTATGAGGTATTACCACGGACATCTGCCATTTGAAAAACTCCAAATTGACACCTCTGTTGAACGAATAGAAATCAACTCTTCATTGAAAGGTTGCAGCCATTAAAATGAATAAACCTTATTTAATAGTAACAGCTCTTCATCTGCATCTCTTTAAATCCATAAATGCTACCATTTGAGATTTAGAGATCAACTGAATTGAATTAACTGAAACTATTTATCTTGATTTCTTATTACTCTCTGGTGCATACATTGCTTACATACTCTCAATCTATCATAACCAAAATATAATTTTGTAAAACCACTTCCTACAACTCAAAGCATTCACATTCACATACTCAAAGGAGATCATTTGAAGTATTGTACCATCAGTCAAAATCCATGTTATTTGGGGAACAAGATCATCAAGATATACATTTGTATTAGCCCATTCCTCCAGGCAAAGTGAGAGTTAGTTGGTTAAAGGAAACACCGAAGGGGAGCTTCGGGCTGGACGTAGGACGGGAGGTATGAACCACTATAAAATATCTAGTGTGATCATTTTTATTATTTATCTTATTTATATTTAATTATTGTTCTATGCTTAATATAGTTAGTAATACTGTCACCCGTATGCATATAAATTGCATTATCTGTAAAGATCCTATAGACTTTCAAAGCGTACTTATTATCGGGAAATATCAAGGTTTAAATATTGTGAATCATTTATGTATTTTTAAAGTGATGGTTTTAAATTTAAAACGGGTTCAATGGTGCTTTAAATAAAAGTATGTATAATTATTTTAGAAGTATATTTTTAAAAACTTGTTAAATTTTTTTTTTAAGAAATAAAAGGCTTTAATATTATGATATTGTACAAATGGTTTATGATATTTTATTAAATATCTTACTTTTATGAATAAATGAATATATGTATATGTGTGTGTGTATCTTTTTGAAGGTATTTTAGTATGTTCGGAAGCTTTAAAAAGAAAGAATAAAGGAGTTTTGGGTTATAACACTTACATTATAATGGATTGTTCTATAAATTGATTAAAAAGGTATATACCATTTTTAATAAGTGGAGAAGTATTTAGAGCTTTAAATGGATGTTTTAAAGTAAATGGCAAGTATAAAGGGATTTTGCATTTATAGTAACAATGTTTGTGCAACATTTGATTTAACCCATTTAACTATACTTTTGGAAAGTGATTTGACTTTTAAAATGGAGTTTTAAAGATAATAGGATAGTGAAGAGATTTTAGGTTTGTCATAAACAATGTTTTAGTAACATTCATTTTTAAATCCTTGGATGATATTTTAAAGTGGTAAAATATTGTTAAATGAGTTTGAAAAATACTTAGAACTTTAATAATGGAATTTTAAAGGGAATAACAGTATGATCTGGTTTTGGGTTTGTTGTGGTAATATGTCAGTAACATTCACCTTTAACACATTTTGATTATACTTATGAATGTAAATAGATCTTTGAAAATAAGTTTTAAACATAATCATAAGTGAAATGGTTTTAGGTTTGTTGTGACAGTGTTTGAGTAACATTTGTCCTAAGCCCTTTTGAAATTCATTCGTGAATATACTTATACAGTCGAGATAAGTATATGGATACTTTTAGGAAGCATTGAAATGTGTTAAAATGAATAGTGATGTTTTAATTAAATAATGGAGTTTAATTAACAAACGAGGTTTTATTTATAAATAGTTTATTTAGTAAAAATGATTTTTACTAATAAAAGAGGATTTTGATTAATAAAGGAAGATTAGTTAAAAAAGGGATTAGAAGTCATTCACACGACTTAATCGTGCTTCTGTGTTTCGACCATTCTTTGTGTGTTACTTGCTTATGGATAATATAAGAGGCTTAGTTTTCTGTATGTGATTATTCTGATTGTTATTTGATTTGACAAAATATACTCTGGAAATATCTAGAAGAAACACAGAAATTATATGATAGAGTTATCTTCAGTAATACTATATTGTACATATAAACTTATTTCGCTCTCTAGGGCAAATGATAAGGAAAATTCGCCCCCTCAAATGGTTAGAAGGTGGCATTTGATCTTATGTATTGCCTGTTTATTTCCTACGGAACCGGAATTGACATTACCGAGAAAGCGATCGATTTTTTTGGAGCACCCGGTAAGTGGGGGAGTGTACTTGTATGAGATGACCTAAAACCATAACTACTCCAAAACCATATACGTATTCTATGCTTTGGACGAGGTTCGTGATTAGTTCGAGATGCTGGAATCTGTATAGAGATTCAAGACCTGTTTAAGATGCTTAAATACAAGTAGTTATTCATGATCTATTCAGGATGCGGGAATCCATGTGCGATTGCAAGATCTGTTAAGTTATGAGAGTCCATGTGTGATTTCGATAATTGATGAGGAATCTATGTGTGGTTCTGAGATTTGTTGAGATATCGAAATTCATGTGGGGTTCCCAGTTCTGCTCGAGTGATGAAGACTCATGTGAAAGATGTCGAACGTGGCCTCGCCATCGGAAATGGCTAAATGCAGAGTAGGCTACATAGTCGGGTTTTGCAAACCCACAGCAGGGTATATCAACTCCATTATCTAGAGTATGCTTATTGATATGTTATGCACGAGAGTTGATGATTCTTAGTTCTACGTGGTTTGGGTTCCCTCGTTGAGGCATGGTCCAGCTACGTTTTTCTTATGGTGTATTTTATCTAGAGATATACAACGCTTGGTTGGTAACTTTTGATCCTTATGCGTGGAGTTTGGATTCGGCTTCCTCGAAAAGACCTCCACGGAAAATCCATTATGTGAACATTCCTTATCGGTTTTGGTTATACCTCTAGCATGCTGGAATGTAATCAATATAACCATTTCGGCTATGATTAATATATATTTTTCTCACCTTAGACAACATTATATTATCACTAGATTTTATAATAGAAATGGTTTGGTTATCATAAGGTAAAAACCCATTTGTTTTTATTGGTGGCAATGTCTTACGAAATACTCTTATTTTAGGATTTTACATGTTGGTTTACTAGACTAATCCGGGTGTTATTTTGTTAATGCTCGGGTCAGCTTGAGTATATGTTTATAGATTTAGCTATAGTTCATTGAAGCTCTTAGAGAGGAGCTGGATGATTTCTTATCATTTTTTTCCGTTGCATTACTTTATTTGTATACATTAGCATTTGTGAGGACATGTTGTTATAATTGTCCAGACAGATGATATGTCAGTTTTCTTTGATTAATATATGTATATCAAAGCTTTCTTTTTGATAAAGATCTTTTGAGTTGTTATATATTATCATTCTGCATATGAGAATTTGATATCGTGTTCTTCTTTCTTGTTCTATTTCTTTTTTATTTTATTTTATCCTAACAATTCGTCTTCCCGACACTTGGGTGCTCGGCACGTGAATACCATGGATGTATTGGTGCCAACATTCGGGAGTCGAAAAGGTGGGTAGTTACATATTGTATATTATGTATTTGGACTCATGTATGTATATAGTGTTTGATTAGATGTATTGGTCTATCTTGTATAATTATTTGAGATTTAGTGGGAATTTGGCCTTTTTGTATCCCACTCGTATTTATGCGATGTGTTATATTTATCGTTGCATTAATGACTCCGTGTTCTCTGAGATTTATTATATTGTGTATTATTCTATCCTCGGGCACCACACGTTTTTATTGCTTTGAAATGGGATTGTTTATGTTGAGGCAAGCTATTTTTATATTATGTGATGTATTCAGTGTTATAATGACCCTGATTTTGACTAAAATTACTTAGAACATTTAATTTGATAATGCAGATTTTAAGGGATTGATATTTGTTAATTAAGAAGGAGCCATGCCTTAATGAATGTATTAGCAAAAGAGAATTACAAATAAGTAAATAGAAGGAATATGGTAAAAGAAAAATGGGAATAGTCTTTGTTCCTGTACCTTAAACCCTACTATTCCTCATTTGTTTTACCTTTCACAAACAAAACTAAAACCCTAAAGAACTCGGCCGACCACCATTAAGAAGATTCAAGGAGAAGAAAAGCTACGATTCAAGTAGAAAGCTTAAGCAAATCAGTTTAAAGGCAAATCTAAACCTTCTTAACACAAAGCCAAGGTGAATAATTAGTTTACATCTCCATTTTTGATGAATGATTTCGATTTAAAGGTAAACTTGTTTTCTTTTGCAAGTATATGCCATACTATAGTGATTAAAAGATTATATGTTTTAAGTTGATGATTTATGGAGATTTAACAAAATTTTTGTTATATGTTTAGATTAGAGAACCTATCATATGACATCCAAATAAGTTGAGTTTTTATATATAGTCAAAAATATTAATTTAGAAGTGGGTTTTAAGTTTCATATTTTTCTAAGTGAATATGGATTTATTATAAATTTTCATTGAGAGAAAATAGTTAATTTTGGGTTTAAACTATTTAAGGTAATTAAAGAACATCTTTGGGTTTGAAATTTATGTATGTTAGAAAACATATTTAATGTGAATTATTGTGATTCTGGGAATTTTTGCTAAGTGTTTTACTATGGTTAATAAATTCTTTAAGTTAGGGGACTTAAATTTTTAAAATTTTTATTAAGGAGAAGGGCTTAAGTGCTAACATGTTTTTAATTGTTCAATGTTGTTTTCGATAGTTTTATATTGAATTACAACTTCGCTATTTTCATTTGCTTGCTTCCGTCACCATACTCAATAAACCTTTCACACCCATTCGAAACCTATGCACATTGTATCAAGCATTTGGTATGTAATTCATTGGAGAAAGGCGAAAGGAAAGAATGGTGTCGAAAATATACTTGCGAAAGGGTTGAAGTTGCTTTTAGTTGCTTTCGAACCCATTGACCTGCCCTTTTTCTAAACGTATGCTTTCGAAAAGGTTGAAGCCGCTTTTAGTTGCTTTCGAACCCATTGACCCGTCTTTGTTCTAAAAGTATGTTTTTGAAAGAGTTGCCACTTTCAAACCCCATTGATACCCTAGCTGCCACATTTATACTTTTCGACTTAGTAAGAAGCCACTTGTATAACTCTTTAAATCAATGAGTATGGAGGGTAGGGTCTCGAATCGATACCCTTCCACAACCATTAAAGTTGCTTTTATTTTAACTTATACATGTGAAAGGGTGGGTGCCGCTTCCATACCTTTCGACATGGTTGAAGCCGCTTGTTTAAACCCAATTATACATGCGGAAGTATGTCATCGTCACCCTAAGTGTTTCGAAGGAATGGCTTTCACGTAAATCCCCTTGAGGGCTATGTATTTTGTTTTGTTTTCAAACTATGGTTTTGAAAGTAATACTTTTAATTGGTTTTGAAGCTATGCTTCCATAATTTCTTACTTGAACCCAGTGTCTTCGAAAGGTATGTTTTAAGTGTTTCAAAAGGTTTGTTTTTAGTGTTTCGAAAGATATGATTAATGGTTTCGAAAGAGGGTGTCTAAGATTTTAAGTAATGATTTCGAAAGGTCTATTTCCAATACATTCGAAAGAAAGATTTTGGCCTTTCAGCCTAATGTTTTTAAGATTAAAGTATTTATCTTGTTTCGAAGGGATACATAACTCTATTGATTTTAAGTTTTCATCGACATTGTTTTATGTGAAAAGCATATATCATGGCATAGGTATTTTGAGTAAAGTAAAGAGTATATTTTCTTTGTTTAAATATGATTTAAAAGGGTTAAATAAATTTTAGATAAATGTTTCTTAGGAAAATTGAATAGGGTATTTAACTCTAAGTATATGACTTAGATATTAGAAGACCAGATGGGACTGGTGTGGGGTCGCACCTTATACTTCATCCAGTAGCCCCTAGCTAATATAAGTCCAAAATTTCAGTGTGTAGAGCTTTTTCACAAGTAAGACTAAAATGATGTTACACGTAGAAAGGGATATAGAGTAGAGGTAGGTTATTAGTGAGCCCGCAAAATCATTAGGATCAGTCGACCCTATGAGAAGTAAGTTAAGGACGGATCATCCAGTATCGTATCTAACAGAAGTTAGAATATTCATTATATCTGGTAAAACTGAGTTGGCCAGTGGTTTATAGTGAGCCTAATAAAACTATATTGTTCCGACAGATAGTCCACCTGATTTATATGCATATATGTTATTGTTATTGATGTTATAATCAATTTGATTGCATGATTTTGATTTGAAAAACATATGATTTTAAAAGGATATTAGTGAGGTAAAACCCATTCTGCTACGAGGCATGGTTTTACTTAATATCAATTAACCAAGATGTAATAGAATTATTGATACCAAGCTTTATTTTTGACTTAAAGTTTATAGTTTTTCTTATACTCTCGGGTGCTCAAAATTAAATTTGAGTATATTGAGAGTTAAGGACTTTTTAGATTTAGTAGGTTGGACAAATAAGCTTCTAAAGATGTGCAAGAGGCAAAGCTAGCTATGTAGGAGTTATTTAATATAATTTCCATTGTGATGTATCTATAACTAATGTGTCTATCTATCTAGTATTCCGATCGTCTTAGAGGGCATCTTCATATGTCACTCTTGAGGTAATTTGTAATAATTATATTTGATCAAAACCTGCGAATCATTTTGGGATTATGTAATTGAATATTAAATATGATTTGAAATGTAATCAGAAAAGTTATTTTTGAAGTCTATGTTGATTTTATTTCATATTCATGTGCTTCTGATATTACGATACCATTAACATTACGGTATTTTGTCACCGGAAGTTGATACTATAGATAATGCAACATATGTAGCGCTTAGCTTCGGGCCTCAAAATAGGATGTTATAACTTCGTATCGGAGCATAGGTTTATGAATACTTAGAAGAAATTTAAAACTTAAAATGATTTTTGAAAACATAATCCTAAGAAATTAGAGAGAAGATTGACGTATGGGATAATGGTATAGTAACATACTTGTATTTTGTATACATAAGTATACGCTTTATCTCTATTCTTCCATCTCTCTTAGCCTATTCTTTTGTATCTTACAAAGACTCAAATGTAGATTTAAGAAAGTAAGATATGGATGCTAGGAATGGAAGAGTTAACCTTGGTGGAGGAAGCATCACAACCAATGGAAATACCAGGCCGAACACTAGAAGGAATCCAGGTCGGGCACAAGCTGCTAATGTGGATGCTGGAGCACTGCAAGTTGATATGGGAGTTATGTATCAGTTCTTCATCAACACTATGCAAACTAGAGCTGCTTCTGAATTAGTTAGAGGAAATGTTGGAGAAGGAAATCAAGAAGCTCCGGTGGTCAATAACTATGCAATATATAGTAGCGACCATGCTAGGCTTGGAGGAAAGCCATTTACCGGCATTGAGGATGCAATTGAAGTGGAGATTTGGTTCCTTTATTATGAAAGGATTTTTGTCGATTTAGGACTTCATGATGAGTAGAAAAGGAGATTGACATCCAGATAGTTGCAAGGAGCAGCACTATACTGGTGGAGCAGTGTTACTATAGAGTAACTGAAGAGGCTTTGACTTGGGTAGAATTCAGAAGGAGATTTGAGGAAAGATTCATGTCAGAGATCGCTAAGTCAACCCTGCTCAGGAAGTTTGCTGAGTTGATGCAGGGTGAAATGACAGTGCTTGAGTATGCTACCAGATTTATGGAATTATTGAGATACAAATATGCTACGATTGATACAGTTATAAAAAAGAATGAGAATTTGATCCGCGGATTGAGACCTGAGCCTACTAAAGCAATTTTACCACGTATTAGGGATCCGTGTGATGTAGTTCTTGATATGGCTTTGAGAAATGAGGAGATGCTCGCTTTCTTTAATGGTAACAAAGCAGTGGAAACTCAAGGTGGGCAGAACCAGTAGAGAAAGTTTTTCCATAAGAAGGGAGCTCAGAAGGGAGGAGCTGCCAAGAAGGAAAAAGCTGATCTAGTTTGCTTGAAGTGTGATAAGAAAGGGCATTTTGCTCATGAATGTCAAACTGTAAAATGGAAGAAGGTTGCAGATAAGAAAGAAGTGAAGTGCTTCAACCGTGACCAGATGGGGTGTTGGTAGCAAAAGAGTTTGTAGATGTTTTTAAGCCAATCTCAAGACTACCACTGAAATGAGCCATTGAGTTTCAAATATTTTTTGTGCCAGGAGCTGAACCTGTGAGTAGATCACCAAGTATAATGACTCCCATCGAGATGAAGGAGCTAAAGGTGTAGTTGATGGATTTCGAAGGTAAGAATTATATCAGACCAGGTAGTTTATCTTAGGAAGTAGCCATAATATTTGTTAAGAAATCAGATGGATCATTGAGGTTGTGTGTCTATTTTCGTAAGCTGAATGGGAAGACGATAAAGAAATGATATACATTACCTAGGATTGACGATTTATTCGACTAGTTGAGTGGAGCCAAAGTATTTTCTCAGTTGGATTTGGCAACAGAGTTCCATCAACTTAGAGTAGCAGATGATAGTATTCTTTTGATGGTGTTTAGGACCAGATATGGATCATAAGAATGGTTACTGATGCCATAATAAGCCAGCATTCTTCGTGGACTTGATGAACAAAATCTTCCATGAGCATCTGGATAGATTTGTATTAGTATCCATAGACGACATATTGATATATTCTAAGGATGAAAGAGATCATGAATTTCTTCTTAAGATAGTGCTCGAGATACTGAGACAACATCAGTTGAAGGCAAAGTTTTCGAAGTGTCACTTTTGAAAGAAGGAAGTGAAGTTTCTTGGTCATGTAGTCTCAAAGAAAGAATAGTTAGTAGATTAGGATAAGATCAATGTAACGTACGCGATTTTTCGTTGCCGAAAAACCGAATAGTTAGGGGTTTTAAGAAAAAGAAAAAGAAAAAAAAAAGAGATAGAAAATTTAGATAGGGAAAAGAAGATAGAAATTTTTAAAATTGAAAGAAAAGAGAATAGAGGAAAAAGAAAAACAGAAGAAGAGATAGAAAATAGAACAGAACAGAGAATAGAACAGAATTTTAAAATAGAGAGAAGAGAAGATAGGAAATTTTAAAAATAGAAGAAATAGAAGAAAAAGAGGAAAAGAGAAAAACAGAAGAAAATAGGACGGAACAGAAAACAAGAACAATAACAGAATCTCACAATTCGCAGCGGAACAATATATAATAATAAATGAATAATCTTTAAACAAAGAACTATATCAATTATTACATTACATCACATTTCATTACATCATATCATCAGAGTGTACAACAACAACAAACAGTGCAGCGGAAAAAGAAATACTATATAGTAGTAATATTCCATGCCATCCAGCTTGCCTCCAGCAACTCCAGAATATCCAGAATATCCTGATAAATCTAACTCTTGACTGCCCGTGTGAAAATTGGTGGGCACCCAGAGTTTAGGAAGGAAACAATAAACTCCAAGTCAGTCATGTGACTGGTGTGAGAACTCAAAACAGTTTATTTACTTTAAAATCAAAATAGAGGAATATTTTTAATCAATTCGCAATGCTTTTAAAAATGAGACTACCATAAGGCCTCCCGCACACACACACATGCAAACGCAGAATCGGAGGAGATTTCTCCTTATGATAGTCAAAGATGCTTGATACGCATTTAAAATAACATTTGATATTATTACTAGTGCATAGTGTAGGGGAAAAATTCATTTTGAAAGTAGAATATAAATCTTAGCCAACATAGACATTTCGAACTATGCCTACTATAGCTACCATCCAAACAGTGGTGACCACCATAAGTGAATGGAAGGTTCTACAACTAAAACCGTACAAGTTTCGTATTGGGAATTGGATTTCAACAAATGGTCAGGCCAAGGAACTTCCCATTGCCACATGAGAATGCCTCTGGAAAGACATCCCCGAGAACCAAACCGGAACTCTGCCAACACAAGGCCGGGTTACCCTAACTGGGTAACTACTGACACGAGCACGCCATTCCCCGATCGTAAACGACCTTTCTCACGGGATCCCGAAAACCAACAACCACAAAGTAATAAATTCGTAGTAACCACATAGGTTAAATATCTGGGCTCCATACCATGATACCACCTCTATCCAGAAGGAAATGTACATTCCCTAAAGGGTGCTACCCCTCATAACCTTGTCGCATCTTTCCTGTTTTGACCATTTCCGGGGTGTGAGGTTCGACGAAGTCACGTCCACAAAAACATACTTTATACAAAAGCCATGCTTTGGGTCAACAAATGATCAACACAATGATCACAAAGATAGACGATCAAATAAACGATCCTATCACAATAATCAACACAATGATCATTTCAGCAACACTCAGCATGTCACATTACCAAATTGGGAATATATCGCTGGTAACTTCAACTATATAACCTCTGAGCTCGTACGTCTCAGAGAAGGGTGTTAAGCTAAAGAATAAATTCTTCGCCACCAACAGAAATATATTTGAAAGAAATCGGCTTTATATCTCAACTTGTAATGTCAGACATACAATCCATACAAGTCTGTTCCGGGATCGAACAAAACCGAAGGCACTTACAAAGAAGTCCTTGAAATCCGGATATTCACAATCCTGATCGGATTTCCCATCACTTAGGGAGTCTCTATACCGTTGCAACTCAGTGCAGAGACAATCGATAGGTCATCCTATCGCTCTCGCAAATACCGGGTCTTCAACACCGATCTTCAATGCAATTCACAACGACGTATCACATATTCGGAATGGGTTATACGACCCCATTGTCCTTTCCCGGTTAACCCGAATAGTGAGCGCTTATTCAAAAATAAGTGTAGCATTCACATTCAAACAAATCATATCAAATACCCATTCAAAGGGAAATATTGATAGTCGGTTATTGAACTATCAATGGATATGCACACATCACCAGTTTCCAAATAATTTTCCAAATTATTTATTTTCCAAAATATCTTCACTAGATATATAATTTCACACTTTAAAAATAAATCAACATTTATTTTTAAACCAATTACACTTTCATTTATAAATTCAATAGTGAATTTATATTCCAAAATATCAATGAATATTCGATTTCGATTATTCATTTCAATTTATCTTCAAAAAGATAAATTCTTAAGATATTCACTTTATATTGGAAAACATTTTCATACTTATTTATTCATAATTAATTCACAAATTTTATTTATTGTCAACACTTAGAAAATATTCAATATACTTCAATCGAAATTAAGTATATATTTCATTCTTTAAGGAAATCATTCTCTTAAACATATTTATTTGGGCCAAAACGAATGTTGCGTAAAACATCGTTACGACAACCCAAAATCACTAGTATAGGGATTCGAAGTTTAAAATTGATATATAAACCCCAATACTACACAAAACATTTCCTTTCGGAAACCATTCACTATAACAACAGTGTTATAGTCTACTATTTCCTTCTATTTCTCGAAAACGTCTATTTCAACAATAAATGTTGAAATCTATGGTTTCGAATCTCAACACATTTTAAAACGTCGTTAGATCGTTTTAATTCTATTTCAAATATCACATTCAAAACAATTTCTTTAACATATTATTCACTATTCAAAAACGTGAATATAACTCCATTAATAGGTTTCAACAATTTTACTTATCAAAATAAGTCGTTTGTGAATTTATAAAACAACGTTTATAAATTCCATTTCTATTTATTTATAAAAACTTCCTTTTTATAAATTCCTTTATTAACCTATTCCAGTTTATAACTAAATTATAAACTAAACGTTCATATTATAAGTTAATTACTTATAAAACGATTATTTTACAAAATCGTTCTTTTAAAGACTTTCTAATTAAATCTTATAACTTATAAGATCCATTTATTTAACCAATCTATTCTTCAAATATTTTCACCAAATTTATAAATCTTACTATTTATAAATTTCTTTTATAACTTCACAGTTTATAATTCCATAAATTTCATTCATTTATGAAATTCATTTCCACTTCATTCAAACACTTATAAAAACTCGTTTTATAATGTCAACATTTCAATTTATAAATATCCATTTATAAATCTCTTAATATAAATCAATTTATATTATTCTTTAAAACGTCTTTAATCTCCTTTATTATTTCACCATTTCGATTCATAAAATAATTAAATTTTATAAATCCTATATTTAAACTTTTCACAATAATTTCAAAAATCCCGATTTAACTATTTTATAACTCAATAGCATCATATTCTCAAAAATCAGTTTTTAACTATATTTCTCAAAAATCATAATTTTTATAACATTAAAAATTATAACGTTTATTTATTTAAAATGAATCAATTCCAAAAATATTTTATAAACGTATACTTTCAAAAATCACTTTGAAATCATTTTAAAATTCCAAATTTGGTCCAATGATGCTACACACCAAATAGTCAATCACGACAAACAACGATATCATATATCAATATGAAAATCCATCAAATATCAAAATATCTGAAATCAAATAAAAACTGTTGAGGAATCCAGTTGGATCCCTCCAACCTGTTTCCTGCATCCAAAAACATTAGCACAATACCAATTTCGCTCCAGTACGAAATTATCGCGGTACATGTTCTTATTAAATATTATCCGCTTAATAACGGCATAATAGGGTCTCATCCGCTAAACGAATAAATGCGGGAAATCAATAACTGTAATATATACATATGCCAATATATATATATTGATATTATATATAATACCAATTTCACTGTTTATGAAATATTCGCGGTATATGTTTTTATTAAATAACATCCGCTTACTAGCGGCGTATAATGTCTATTTTAACAATCAATAGATATCAATCATCATTCATACATGCATTCAAATATTTTAAATCTAACTATTTAAAATAAAATCGAAACTATTCGATTGAGTGAGAAGTTCTCACCTTGATTTTAAATTCCGTTTTAGCGATTTATTTCGAATAAAATTAAACGGACGTTTAATTTTACCCAAAATTTTCACTAACTCCAAACGACTCCAAACCAACTCCATCGCGTAGTGCTCGTCCATACGATTCCAACGCAACTGGTTTCGCATTTTTTCGACCTCGTATGAAAAAGTTATTGATTTTTTAAAGTTTACACGAATTTAAATCAACAAATCTCAACATAACTAAAATATTTATAACCTAAAATAAATCACAGCCCTCCATCTCAACCCCAACCACATCTGGACCGTCCCCATCCTCTTCCTCTTTCACGTTCCTCTACAGGTTCAAGGCCGCACGCATAACCCACTCCATCCATACTAGGGTTTCGATTTGCTCTCGCTACACTCGACGAAATTCGATCAAACTACAGCCATTACGAAGCACTCGACGCAAGCTACCTCCACCAGGAAGAGCTCGAAGCTCGGCCTCCCCCTTCCACCTAGAAACGCGCGCGCACCTGCAGCAAACGGCCCCACCTCGCTCCCCCTTCGACGCTCCAAACCACATCTCCACCGTACGGATCTGAAGCTCTTGATACGCTCTACGATATTGCTGTTGAACACTTCGCGTGAATGTCAACGGATTGTGAATGATTAAGGGAGAAGCATGGGTGTTTTCTGGCCTTTGAAATAGGGGGAGGCGGCTGCAGTTTTTGGCTAGGGTTTTGTATATTTTTTTTTTATTTTTTTGAGATAGTGGGCTATTTATAAGGAACCGACGAAACACTATTCATCCCGGAAATTCCGAACTCCGATTTACGCGCCGTAACCAGCGTTTCTAGGGTTTATCCCGCGTTCCGGACACAATAGAACAGGTTTCGGAAGCTAATTCGGACATCTGTGCGAGTTATGGCTGTAAACGCTCAATTTGAATTAAACCGATTTAAGTCGATTTCTAGGCGTTTTAATTTGTACCGGACAAACGGTAAATCCAATCGACTTGAAATTTGAAACCTTACAATAATATCACATTACGGATCCGATGAAACTGGTTTCGTCGAAATCCGAGACTTTTTGAAAAATGGCTATTTTCACTCGTCAAATTTAAATTAAAAATAAATCGATGCGTTTCGAGCTGCCACGATCAAACGATAACTCCGATTGACACGAAATTTGAAATCCGGTAATAACTAACTATTACGGATCCAATGGAACTGGTTTCGTTCAATTATGAGACTGTTCAAAAATTGACTATTTTTACTAGTCGATTAAATATTAAAATATTCAATTTTCACAAATTAACTTTTAATTCGATTTTAAAAGTTCTAAAATATCGTTCTAACTCCCATATGATAAAATAAAATTTTACAAATCATTTTCAATCATATTTAACTATATTTTCAATTATTTCCATAATTTAACATATTAAATTATCGATTTAATTATTCAATTAAATTCAATAATTCAAATAAAAATTTATTTGACTTATAAATTCACTTATTAATATTTAAAATAAATTAAATATTCAAATTTTAATTAATAAAAATTCTGGGTCGTTACAATCTTCCCCACTTAAAAGAATTTCGTCCTCGAAATTATAAGTAAGAAAAGTTACAGAATTCTATTAATTTTCAAAAATCCATAGTCAAACTTCTTACTATAACTTTACTAAGTTTTCAAATCATACTTAGTTATCTTTTCAAAAACAATTACTATTGTTTAACTTTCAACTTCAAAACCAAAGTTAAAGTTTTCAAAACTTTTCAATTTTCTCAAAATTTTTCTAACGCCTTAAATTTTCGGAAAAATTCGCCATAGTCTCCTTTGCGCGGCTCGATCCGAAAAAAAAAATGACAGTATATATATCACAAATATACATCTCATCAAGTAATGAGGCATCCCGAAGGGAAAAAAGTGTAAAAGTACGATATTTAATCCGAGATATGTACCTTATATTTTATTAGCAAGCATATACGGCTAATATAGCGCTAAAGCGAGCTCCAAATGCGAAGCAAACGCGATCCGCACCTACTAATTACTCAACAAACAACATGAGAATCATGCATATAGACAATAATCTCAATATACAACATATAGTAACATAATAACTATATATGTCAACATAGCAAATGCAACATATTCAAACATCAACCAACTAGCATTCAACAAATTCATAATCAATATATATTCATTTATATTCTCATTAATATTCAATGAAAGGGTTTTCAATTCAATCACATTTAATTCATATACAGTGGATGTTATCAACATTCATTCTCAATTAGTTTATATTCACTAATTCATATTCTATTCACATTTATTTACTTTCAATTTGAATTCAATTAATTTAGCTTTCAATTTCATTAACACTTAATCAATTATATACAATCAATCAACTAACAATCATATATCAACCAATGTTTATTAATTGCAACCAAATTACTTTGCTTTCAATTGGTTTAATTAATTGATTTTCATTCAATCTTTCAACTTCCAATTCAATTTATTCATTCAATTCAATTACAAAGTTGAATTTTTATTTATATACTCAAGTTCATATTCATCACTTAACTTTATTACTTTACTTCGATACCAATATCAACTTCATTCAACAACTCTTAAGTTATATTTCATTTAACAAACATCACTTGTTTTTACTTAACTTAAATTCATTCTAGAGTACTGCTGACTCTATCTCTAATGAATAATACCCAACAGAACCATGGTTGTCGCTTAACCATAAGCTCTGATACCAAATGTAACGTACGCGATTTTTCGTTGCCGAAAAACCGAATAGTTAGGGGTTTTAAGAAAAAGAAAAAGAAAAAAAAAAGAGATAGAAAATTTAGATAGGGAAAAGAAGATAGAAATTTTTAAAATTGAAAGAAAAGAGAATAGAGGAAAAAGAAAAACAGAAGAAGAGATAGAAAATAGAACAGAGAATAGAACAGAATTTTAAAATAGAGAGAAGAGAAGATATGAAATTTTAAAAATAGAAGAAATAGAAGAAAAAGAGGAAAAGAGAAAAACAGAAGAAAATAGGACGGAACAGAAAACAAGAACAATAACAGAATCTCACAATCCGCAGCGGAACAACATATAATAATAAATGAATAATCTTTAAACAAAGAACTATATCAATTATTACATTACATCACATTTCATTACATCATATCATCAGAGTGTACAACAACAACAAACAGTGCAGCGGAAAAAGAAATACTATATAGTAGTAATATTCCATGCCATCCAGCTTGCCTCCAGCAACTCCAGAATATCCAGAATATCCTGATAAATCTAACTCTTGACTGCCCGTGTGAAAATTGGTGGGCACCCAGAGTTTAGGAAGGAAACAATAAACTCCAAGTCAGTCATGTGACTGGTGTGAGAACTCAAAACAGTTTATTTACTTTAAAATCAAAATAGAGGAATATTTTTAATCAATTCGCAATGCTTTTAAAAATGAGACTACCATAAGGCCTCCCGCACACACACACATGCAAACGCAGAATCGGAGGAGATTTCTCCTTATGATAGTCAAAGATGCTTGATACGCATTTAAAATAACATTTGATATTATTACTAGTGCATAGTGTAGGGGAAAAATTCATTTTGAAAGTAGAATATAAATCTTAGCCAACATAGACATTTCGAACTATGCCTACTATAGCTACCATCCAAACAGTGGTGACCACCATAAGTGAATGGCAGGTTCTACAACTAAAACCGTACAAGTTTCGTATTGGGAATTGGATTTCCAACAAATGGTCAGGCCAAGGAACTTCCCATTGCCACATGAGAATGCCTCTGGAAAGACATCCCCGAGAACCAAACCGGAACTCTGCCAACACAAGGCCGGGTTACCCCTAACTGGGTAACTACTGACACGAGCACGCCATTCCCCGATCGTAAACGACCTTTCTCACGGGATCCCGAAAACCAACAACCACAAAGTAATAAATTCGTAGTAACCACATAGGTTAAATATCTGGGCTCCATACCATGATACCACCTCTATCCAGAAGGAAATGTACATACCCTAAAGCTTGCTACCCCTCATAACCTTGCCGCATCTTTCCTGTTTTGACCATTTCCGGGGTGTGAGGTTCGACGAAGTCACGTCCACAAAAACATACTTTATACAAAAGCCATGCTTTGGGTCAACAAATGATCAACACAATGATCACAAAGATAGACGATCAAATAAACGATCCTATCACAATAATCAACACAATGATCATTTCAGCAACACTCAGCATGTCACATTACCAAATTGGGAATATATCGCTGATAACTTCAACTATATAACCTCTGAGCTCGTACGTCTCAGAGAAGGGTGTTAAGCTAAAGAATAAATTCTTCGCCACCAACAGAAATATATTTGAAAGAAATCGGCTTTATATCTCAACTTGTAATGTCAGACATACAATCCATACAAGTCTGTTCCGGGATCGAACAAAACCGAAGGCACTTACAAAGAAGTCCTTGAAATCCGGATATTCACAATCCTGATCGGATTTCCCATCACTTAGGGAGTCTCTATACCGTTGCAACTCAGTGCAGAGACAATCGATAGGTCATCCTATCGCTCTCGCAAATACCGGGTCTTCAACACCGATCTTCAATGCAATTCACAACGACGTATCACATATTCGGAATGGGTTATACGACCCCATGGTCCTTTCCCGGTTAACCCGAATAGTGAGCGCTTATTCAAAAATAAGTGTAGCATTCACATTCAAACAAATCATATCAAATACCCATTCAAAGGGAAATATTGATAGTCGGTTATTGAACTATCAATGGATATGCACACATCACCAGTTTCTAAATAATTTTCCAAATTATTTATTTTCCAAAATATCTTCACTAGATATATAATTTCACACTTTAAAAATAAATCAACATTTATTTTTAAACCAATTCCACTTTCATTTATAAATTCAATAGTGAATTTATATTCCAAAATATCAATGAATATTCGATTTCGATTATTCATTTCAATTTATCTTCAAAAAGATAAATTCTTAAGATATTCACTTTATATTGGAAAACATTTTCATACTTATTTATTCATAAGTAATTCACAAATTTTATTTATTTTCAACACTTAGAAAATATTCAATATACTTCAATCGAAATTAAGTATATATTTCATTCTTTAAGGAAATCATTCTCTTAAACATATTTATTTGGGCCAAAACGAATGTTGCGTAAAAAATCGTTACGACAACCCAAAATCACTAGTATAGGGATTCGAAGTTTAAAATTGATATATAAACCCCAATACTACACAAAACATTTCCTTTCGGAAACCATTCACTATAACAACAGTGTTATAGTCCACTATTTCCTTCTATTTCTCGAAAACGTCTATTTCAACAATAAATGTTGAAATCTATGGTTTCGAATCTCAACACATTTTAAAACGTCGTTAGATCGTTTTAATTCTATTTCAAATATCACATTCAAAACAATTTCTTTAACATATTATTCACTATTCAAAAACGTGAATATAACTCCATTAATAGGTTTCAACAATTTTACTTATCAAAATAAGTCGTTTGTGAATTTATAAAACAACGTTTATAAATTCCATTTCTATTTATTTATAAAAACTTCCTTTTTATAAATTCCTTTATTAACCTATTCCAGTTTATAACTAAATTATAAACTAAACGTTCATATTATAAGTTAATTACTTATAAAACGATTATTTTACAAAATCGTTCTTTTAAAGACTTTCTAATTAAATCTTATAACTTATAAGATCCATTTATTTAACCAATCTATTCTTCAAATATTTTCACCAAATTTATAAATCTTACTATTTATAAATTTCTTTTATAACTTCTGTAACGACCCGGAATTTTCGTTAATTTAATTTACTCATTTTAACAGAGTTTAAATAATTTAATTTAGAAAAATTTAAGATCTGTGATTTTTAATGAAGCAAATGACTGAATGAAATGAAACCATGGGAATTTAAGTATAAGAATTTCCAGTTGGAACAAAATGACGAGAGAATTTAAGTGCTGAAAAATTGTTATTTATAGGCTAAGAAATTAATATAAGGAAACAAAATGGGAAGATTTCATTTATTTCATGGTTTTAATTCGTTTTTCTTTAATAAGTTGTAATTGAATTTAGTAGAAAATAATATGTATTAAACCTACTTATAGAATTCGGAGCTAATTCAAATGAATTTAAGTAGTGAAAGGGCTTTACCTGTATATAGATTTAATATGAGAAATAAAATGGGAATATTAGATTGAGTTAATGCAGAAAAAGGAATGTAAACGGTAATTAGAATAAATTAAGGAATTCTCTAACGCAAGTAATAATCTATACCTTGAATGGACGTTTCAATTTGATAAATTATTTAAATGAGATGTCTTAGTAAATAAATAATTAGGTCAATTAGTATGTGGTGAAATTTAATGTTGAAATAATTTTGTAGATAAGAGTTTAGGTGGAATGGGTTAATTTATGAAATAAAGGATAGAAATCATATAAAACGTTAAGCAAGTTGATTTAATGTGTAACGTAAGGTGTAAATGTAAATTCCAATGGAAACGTAACCTTATTCTAGGTAGAAATTTCAGGTATATTGATAAAGTGGAGTTTAGACACTTAGTAATAAATTTAGTACAGGAAAAACGAAATGGAAATATTGAATTTATTTAATTGGTATATATTACCCATTTATATGGTCTATTAAATCTAGTCGGGTATAAATGGCAATTAATTCCTTAAATTAGTGCAATCAATGTATGTTTAATTGATAACGATAAAAAGGGTGGAAATCAGTTTGCTCGGATTTAGTGGAATTGGAAATTTAATAAGTGAAATTTTTGCAATCAGTGTAATAAAAGGTTACGTAAATAAATGGTAAATTTTTGATATTAATAAAATGATTTTTTTAGGAATTGAAATAAGTATTATAAATGGGCAAATTTAGTTACTTTAAAGTGAAACGGAAATTTTAACGTAATAGTTGAATGCAATATTAAATTCATCTAATTTATAATAAAGATTCGTTAGATTTATTTAATAGGAATTTTGGGACATTTAATAGATAATTGCTGATGTTGAATGGAAGTAAAGGAATTTCTAAAATTAAAATTTAGCAAACTTTTAAACCATTGCAATTAAATGGGAATTTAATGTTGGACATTACGATTGTGGAGTTTAAGTTGCAAAATTTTGGATAACAATAATATTAGACCATGAACAAATTCTAAATTTTATACTTGGTGATAAATGAATTTCATGGGCGATTAAGTTTAACTGTTGGATAAATTTAAAATTTATACTTAATATTGTAACTTGGAAATTTTTCAATGATAAATTGGTTAATCTTTAACAAATTGACATTTGAAAATTTGTTAAATCATTTTAGATATTTGAGAATTATAAAGTGATAAAGATTTTCAATTCTTAAACTAAATTATAAAAATTGGATTTATTTACTAATTTTTATTTATTTAATTAATATAAAAATAGCCATTTTGGGCACGGACTCGGATTTCGACGAAACCAGTTTCATCGGATCCGTATCGGTGAATTATTATAGGGTTTCAAATTTCGTATCGATCGGACTTGTCGTTTGATCGTACGAACGCGAAACGCCTTGAAATCAATTTTATTAAAATCAATTTGAAATCAATTTGGAAATCTTGTTTTTAGCATAACTTCTTCATACGATCAAATTTGGACGTGAGACTTTTTCCATCGCGTTCAGAATATTTTTAAATACCTATCTGGATATATAGATTTAATAGATTCGGTTCCGGAGGCATAGCGGGCTTTTGGGCCATAGTTTGTTGCGTACGTTCACTCTTCTAGCCTATACGCTCTAACCTAACCCTAACTATAAATATACCATAATAAACCCTAGCCTCCTTCCTACTGTCAGTTGGATATACGTACATATTTCTTCATCTTCTCTCTTCCTCAATGGATGCATTTCAGATCCAAATTTCAAATCGCAAATCAAAAGCTGAAAATTTAAAGTCCTCCTAAAAATCCGAAAAAATTATATGTCGAACATCTCGACGATACGAATCAGCGGCTGCAATTTGTTTTTCCAGATTTTGCTTCGATCAACGGCAAAATCGCGGTCAAACCTAGAAATTCGAAACCTAAGCTTGAAATTGGGGCTTCTCGATTTAAGCCATAATCGATGAAATTGGTTCTGGGTATTGTAGTACTCGACGACAGGGTTCGTTCAAAGGTAGTTGGAGATGGTACGGTGGGACGAGGCGGCCGTAATCGATGAACTAGGGTTCGAAAACCCTAGTTTTCAGGTGGCGGCGCACGGCGAGTTAGGCGACCGGAACTTGGCCAGGGGTAGAGGACGTGGTCACGAGCACAACGGCAGTGGCTTTGTGGCATAAGGTGGCGTGTAGGGGCGGCAATTCACGGTCAAAGGTGCGTGTTCATGGGTTCGGCCTGCAGTTGTTCGTGCGCGAGTTTGAAAGCTGGGAGAGGGAACGCGTGATATCACTGGTGACGTGGCATGAGGGAGGGTGAGTTTTGTTTTAATTTATTTTGAATTTCAAATCGTTTTATGGCCATAGATTCTTCATACGTTATCCGTTTCACACGATTTTTTTTGCGTTAGGATCGTAATTTAATTCCGGACTTGATGACGCTGGTTTGGACAAATTCTGAGACGGGCGAATTTTTGGGTTTAAATCGGGTTTAAATTCAATTTAAATTCCAAAGGTGAGTGTTTTAACCCACTCACAATTACTAGAAGCTTTTATGTTTGTTAAATAAATTTTAGAAATGAATAGAAATTTATTTATGAGCTTTTGGGCATGTTATTTCATCCATATCTGTTGAATTGCATTTTTTTTGAATTTAGCTGTTAATTTAAATTGATTGATTGCATATTAATTGGCTGTTAGAAATTATTGTTTGCATAAGAACTGCTAGTTAACAGTTATGTAAATTATTATTGAGTAAACTGTTAGATAAATAGTTGATAAATTTAATTTGGGAAAAAAACTGACAGTTATTACCTGTTGTATATGTTCATAGATATATACTGTTATTGATTGAAATTGGTTGATGGTTGCGATTGGATGATGGATGTTGTTGATGAATGAATGTTTATTGCATATCATTAAATTTGCAAATTTATCATGCATATTTCATTTTTCGGGATTGTGGTTTGAAATGATAAAACCGCAAAGTTTTATTTTTAAATTGCGGATTGAAATGATAAATATCCGTATCACTTGACCATAGGATAGAAAATTATATACAGGCACCGCGGTCTATATATAACTATGTTAATGTGATTTCTATGGTTTGGATGGAATACGGTTTATAATAATCTTAAATTTTATACGGTATAAATATTTTTCTTCCGTATTTATGTACATGAAAAGTTGGAAATTTTGAAATAAAAAGGTGTATAAATTCCCTTAGTAAAATGGAAGAAAATTTAGAAAATGGAGTTGGATAAATTTATATCATATGTTTAAATGTTAAGTTTGGAAATTTAAGATATGATATTTATAATTGGATTTTTCCCAAGAAAAAAATTGAAATGAATATTCTAATATGAATTTGAATTGGAAAAATATTCTAATATAAATTGGAATCGAAAAATACATATGTTTTATTACTAGAAATTGGAGTTGTTTAAGGATTTATGTGAATATTCAAACTAAATAATAAAACATTTAATTTATTGAAAGAATATATTCCAATTTTAGTTTTGAATATTAATACTCCAATGGATTTATATATATGGAAATTGAAATGGTTTGGAACTTAAGAGTGATATCTAAATTATGGTCTTAACTTTAGATAAAGAAATATTTCCATAAAGCCATATAACTTATTTCTTTACAAAGTGACAGTAAAGTTAAGCCCTTGAAATTCATATACCGTTGAATATCCAAACCATTTGAGTTTTTAAAAGTTATGGTTTGAAATTATGGATTTCCAAAAATATTATGCTTTGAAAATATTCGATTTTCAGATATTATGAAGTTAAAGCCTTTTTATTATTGGAAAGAAATTATATTTGGGATAAGTGGTAAAATATGGTTTTGGGTTTTGGAATGATATCGTAATATTATGGTTTTGAAATGGATTATATTCTGGTTTTAAAAGTATAAACTGTTTTAAATAACCGCGGTGTTATAATAACGATGGGTTGGCAAAGAGACCGGGATCGGATATGGACATACTCTCTGTCGATACCGAAAACCACTTTGACTAACCGTGTACGCGGTGGAGATTCCAGAATGAAGTAGGTTGGTGGCGACGATTCCTGTAAGGTAAATACGTGGACCCGACTCCCGTGAGTTGGCATAAGGTGGCTAAAACAGGAGCGATCGACGGGTTAATGAGGTCATTCCTCTGATCGGACACTCCTCTTCGATATTATACTATGACTTTGGATTGATTCAGTGGCCACTTCTATTTTTTTGATTTGGGGAGTTGTTTCGAGGTGGGCGGTTGCTGCGGCTTCGCGTTACCATCGGCCCGGAAGCGTAATTGGTATATCTACCCTGGCATTGCCTAGTTGTGCCGTGTCACCTACCCTATCGCGCCTTGTACGAGTTTGGTTTTCTCCCGTAGCCCGTGTGGTATCCTCTAGTGGCTTCCCGATCAGGAGGGACTATGATATTGGATGGACTACTGGGACTATTACGTGTTAAGGGCTATATGGGTAACCCCTTAACGCTATTAAAAAGTAAGTTTATTTTATAAATAGACACTATTATAATAACGCAATATACTACATAGTAAATAGTTTAACGGATCCTTAGGAGATGTAAATCCCGAGCATCTCTTGAGTTACTGTACTCATATTTATTTCTGTTTATTTAACTCACATAAGATATTCTAGTCTGACTCGAGTGTTTTTGTCTTTTCAAATTCGCTCGGGTCAGTCCGAGCGTTTCAGGATTTGAAGATTTAGCTTTGGAGGACGAAGACGAAGATTTGTATTATTATTATTTATACTAGTGCACTACACCATTTAATTCCGCTGCATTGTTGTATTGGTATGTGTAACTCTGATATTTATTGCACAAGAAAAACGAATTATTTTGTAAAACAGTTTCATGAACTGTATATTTGATTATTATATTTTATCCTTCCGCTGTGAGATTCTGTTTTGTTTTATTTCTCCTCTGTTTTCTTATTTACCCCATAACAATCCGCCCTTGCGTATGCTTTGAATTGGCACGTGTGTCGGTTTAAAGTGTGCAAAAAGGCGGGATGTTACAGTTGGTATCAGAGCCAGGTTTAGCGATAAACCTTGGCTTTGTGGGGTTTGACTCTTTGTTAATAGGGTAGAAATATCCTATGGGAGTCGCTGAGTGTATATATGAGAGAGCGTACTTGTTAGTATTAATAAAAATTTTTGATATTGTGTTAATCTGTTCCGCTTTGTATTTATAAATTCTGGTTGATGCATGGGACGCTATGCCATCAATAGGGATTTCTAAACACTTAATAGGACAGGCCGACATAATATTAGTTTTTAATATAGGTGAATGAAATAATTTTGCCTATCATATTTTCTATATATAAAAATATTTTATAAAGATATATATATTTGGTTGCTATAGATTGGATGTTAGGCAATAAAAATATTTATAATAACTGAAGCTAAGTTGAAATTATGATAAATCAAATGGGAGATTTTAGAACTTAAGTCCGGGATTTTTGAAATGTGCTTTCAAAGAATTTATGAAAAATAATGATTTGGTTTATAAGAAATTTCTTATATAAAAAGTATAATTTGGAAGTATAATAATATTGTCATATATATGTTTTCCGATATGAATATTCCGTTTTAAATTCGGGAAATTTGTTTTAAAAGAAGATTTTGGGGAAATAAATTATGTACTTTTCTCTCCGTCGCTGGAAAATAAATTCGGTGATGACGGCCGCATCATCGACTTTCATTTTCGAGTTTCGAAGGGGAAAGGCCGCTGTAGTAAATACTACTACAGAATTGTTTTGAATTTATTTGAAATTTTAATTGTTTAAAGATAATTGGAGATATAAGAGTTGTAAGAAATTATATTATCTATTATTTTAAAGTAATTTTGAAATTTGACCCGGTATTAAATTCTTAAATTTCCATTAATAAATTGTTTAAAATTATGTTAGTGAAAAAAAAAGGGGTTAAGTAATAAATAAATTAAAACCTCTAATTTAATTAAGAGAATTATTGCAAGGATATAAAGAGAAAGTGAATACGTAGGAGAGAGAATAGTAATAAGGATTAACATTGAATTGAATTAAAGAATGGAGATTTAACTTGTATAAGTTCAATTTCAATTTCTTTAACATAAATAACTTACCCAAATATAAAAGTTGAAATGTTAAATAAGAAACTAGAATTGAATATTTTACAAGTAGGAATTTAGGAAAAATTGAAGTATTCAATAAACGACTGTATAAATAAGAATTTAATGGTATAAACTTAAGTTATGATTGAAATTTTACTAAAAAAAAAAAAAAAAAAAAAAATTAAGTTAAGAATTACTAATAGGTGATATGAACTTAAAGTAAATAAAATGAAATTCTAAATAAGAATTGATTGTAGGATTATTAACTTAAGTATGTTTTAATTTCCTCTATTCCAATATAATGGAAACCTCCACATTAAATAAATGAATGAGATTAAAGGTAAGTAACAAATATATATATATTAATTAAAGGAATTAAGAAGAAACATGTAAATTGTCACTTACATTCTTAAAATATATATAACTTACCATAAAATAAAAGTTGAAATGTTAGTAAGAATATGTAAAAGAAAATCTTGCAAGTAAAGCTTGAAGCAATAAAGGTATTCAATAAATTGCTGTTATTAATGAGAATTTATTTTATAAACTTAAGTAATAAAAGGAAACTTAAGTAATAAAAAGGAAATACAAATATAATGAATTTGGTGATAATTGGAAAATAAACTTGTAAGAAACAAAGAAATCCCTCATAAATGAAGGAAAGAAAAATCAAAACACTGAATTATGAAATAAATGTATAATGAGATATTTTGGTGTTGATTTGAATTGTTGGTTGATGTATGTTGTTGGGTAAGGAATTATGGAGTTGTTAGATTTACAAATAATCTATCTTTGTTCCATCTTAGGCTGTTGAGCAACGGATGTACTTGATAGTTATTCTTCATTCGTACAACTTCAGAATTTGAACCCGAACAACTAATTGTTGTTTGATTAAATGATTGTTTGTTGAATGTGGTGTGTGCTGTTGAGAAAAAAATTGTGGTTGTTGCATTTGATTGGATATGAATGATTGAATCCACCTAAACCTTTCACTGTAAAATAAATATTTAACCTTTTAGATTATATAAGTGAATACAGGGGTTGGAAGCAACTGCTACTGCTTTTGGTTCCAAAATAATAAGCGTTTTGCCCGACAAATAGGTACGTTTTCGGATTACGATTAAAGCTCTATTTATATATTTTCCAGTGTGGGATATTTTATTTTGGATATATGTAATATATTTGTATATTTGGATATTATATTTTCTCCAGAGTCCCTCCGTACAAAGGAGACTCTGCCAAAATTTTTCGTAAATTTTGGACTTAGAATTTTGTTAAAATATTTTTCCAACTTTAATAATTCAAGTATTAAAGGATATGATTGATTATAAAACAAGTATATTTCATTAAAGGAAATTAATCCAGTAAAATATAAGTTAATAGTTGAAATTAGATATACTGTTTTATTATTCCTTCTCCCTTCCTTTTCCTTTTCGAGGACGAAAAGTTTTGAGTGGGGGAGAGTGTAACGACCCGGAATTTTCGTTAATTTAATTTACTCATTTTAACAGAGTTTAAATAATTTAATTTAGAAAAATTTAAGATCTGTGATTTTTAATGAAGCAAATGACTGAATGAAATGAAACCATGGGAATTTAAGTATAAGAATTTCCAGTTGGAACAAAATGACGAGAGAATTTAAGTGCTGAAAAATTGTTATTTATAGGCTAAGAAATTAATATAAGGAAACAAAATGGGAAGATTTCATTTATTTCATGGTTTTAATTCGTTTTTCTTTAATAAGTTGTAATTGAATTTAGTAGAAAATAATATGTATTAAACCTACTTATAGAATTCGGAGCTAATTCAAATGAATTTAAGTAGTGAAAGGGCTTTACCTGTATATAGATTTAATATGAGAAATAAAATGGGAATATTAGATTGAGTTAATGCAGAAAAAGGAATGTAAACGGTAATTAGAATAAATTAAGGAATTCTCTAACGCAAGTAATAATCTATACCTTGAATGGACGTTTCAATTTGATAAATTATTTAAATGAGATGTCTTAGTAAATAAATAATTAGGTCAATTAGTATGTGGTGAAATTTAATGTTGAAATAATTTTGTAGATAAGAGTTTAGGTGGAATGGGTTAATTTATGAAATAAAGGATAGAAATCATATAAAACGTTAAGCAAGTTGATTTAATGTGTAACGTAAGGTGTAAATGTAAATTCCAATGGAAACGTAACCTTATTCTAGGTAGAAATTTCAGGTATATTGATAAAGTGGAGTTTAGACACTTAGTAATAAATTTAGTACAGGAAAAACGAAATGGAAATATTGAATTTATTTAATTGGTATATATTACCCATTTATATGGTCTATTAAATCTAGTCGGGTATAAATGGCAATTAATTCCTTAAATTAGTGCAATCAATGTATGTTTAATTGATAACGATAAAAAGGGTGGAAATCAGTTTGCTCGGATTTAGTGGAATTGGAAATTTAATAAGTGAAATTTTTGCAATCAGTGTAATAAAAGGTTACGTAAATAAATGGTAAATTTTTGATATTAATAAAATGATTTTTTTAGGAATTGAAATAAGTATTATAAATGGGCAAATTTAGTTACTTTAAAGTGAAACGGAAATTTTAACGTAATAGTTGAATGCAATATTAAATTCATCTAATTTATAATAAAGATTCGTTAGATTTATTTAATAGGAATTTTGGGACATTTAATAGATAATTGCTGATGTTGAATGGAAGTAAAGGAATTTCTAAAATTAAAATTTAGCAAACTTTTAAACCATTGCAATTAAATGGGAATTTAATGTTGGACATTACGATTGTGGAGTTTAAGTTGCAAAATTTTGGATAACAATAATATTAGACCATGAACAAATTCTAAATTTTATACTTGGTGATAAATGAATTTCATGGGCGATTAAGTTTAACTGTTGGATAAATTTAAAATTTATACTTAATATTGTAACTTGGAAATTTTTCAATGATAAATTGGTTAATCTTTAACAAATTGACATTTGAAAATTTGTTAAATCATTTTAGATATTTGAGAATTATAAAGTGATAAAGATTTTCAATTCTTAAACTAAATTATAAAAATTGGATTTATTTACTAATTTTTATTTATTTAATTAATATAAAAATAGCCATTTTGGGCACGGACTCGGATTTCGACGAAACCAGTTTCATCGGATCCGTATCGGTGAATTATTATAGGGTTTCAAATTTCGTATCGATCGGACTTGTCGTTTGATCGTACGAACGCGAAACGCCTTGAAATCAATTTTATTAAAATCAATTTGAAATCAATTTGGAAATCTTGTTTTTAGCATAACTTCTTCATACGATCAAATTTGGACGTGAGACTTTTTCCATCGCGTTCAGAATATTTTTAAATACCTATCTGGATATATAGATTTAATAGATTCGGTTCCGGAGGCATAGCGGGCTTTTGGGCCATAGTTTGTTGCGTACGTTCACTCTTCTAGCCTATACGCTCTAACCTAACCCTAACTATAAATATACCATAATAAACCCTAGCCTCCTTCCTACTGTCAGTTGGATATACGTACATATTTCTTCATCTTCTCTCTTCCTCAATGGATGCATTTCAGATCCAAATTTCAAATCGCAAATCAAAAGCTGAAAATTTAAAGTCCTCCTAAAAATCCGAAAAAATTATATGTCGAACATCTCGACGATACGAATCAGCGGCTGCAATTTGTTTTTCCAGATTTTGCTTCGATCAACGGCAAAATCGCGGTCAAACCTAGAAATTCGAAACCTAAGCTTGAAATTGGGGCTTCTCGATTTAAGCCATAATCGATGAAATTGGTTCTGGGTATTGTAGTACTCGACGACAGGGTTCGTTCAAAGGTAGTTGGAGATGGTACGGTGGGACGAGGCGGCCGTAATCGATGAACTAGGGTTCGAAAACCCTAGTTTTCAGGTGGCGGCGCACGGCGAGTTAGGCGACCGGAACTTGGCCAGGGGTAGAGGACGTGGTCACGAGCACAACGGCAGTGGCTTTGTGGCATAAGGTGGCGTGTAGGGGCGGCAATTCACGGTCAAAGGTGCGTGTTCATGGGTTCGGCCTGCAGTTGTTCGTGCGCGAGTTTGAAAGCTGGGAGAGGGAACGCGTGATATCACTGGTGACGTGGCATGAGGGAGGGTGAGTTTTGTTTTAATTTATTTTGAATTTCAAATCGTTTTATGGCCATAGATTCTTCATACGTTATCCGTTTCACACGATTTTTTTTGCGTTAGGATCGTAATTTAATTCCGGACTTGATGACGCTGGTTTGGACAAATTCTGAGACGGGCGAATTTTTGGGTTTAAATCGGGTTTAAATTCAATTTAAATTCCAAAGGTGAGTGTTTTAACCCACTCACAATTACTAGAAGCTTTTATGTTTGTTAAATAAATTTTAGAAATGAATAGAAATTTATTTATGAGCTTTTGGGCATGTTATTTCATCCATATCTGTTGAATTGCATTTTTTTTGAATTTAGCTGTTAATTTAAATTGATTGATTGCATATTAATTGGCTGTTAGAAATTATTGTTTGCATAAGAACTGCTAGTTAACAGTTATGTAAATTATTATTGAGTAAACTGTTAGATAAATAGTTGATAAATTTAATTTGGGAAAAAAACTGACAGTTATTACCTGTTGTATATGTTCATAGATATATACTGTTATTGATTGAAATTGGTTGATGGTTGCGATTGGATGATGGATGTTGTTGATGAATGAATGTTTATTGCATATCATTAAATTTGCAAATTTATCATGCATATTTCATTTTTCGGGATTGTGGTTTGAAATGATAAAACCGCAAAGTTTTATTTTTAAATTGCGGATTGAAATGATAAATATCCGTATCACTTGACCATAGGATAGAAAATTATATACAGGCACCGCGGTCTATATATAACTATGTTAATGTGATTTCTATGGTTTGGATGGAATACGGTTTATAATAATCTTAAATTTTATACGGTATAAATATTTTTCTTCCGTATTTATGTACATGAAAAGTTGGAAATTTTGAAATAAAAAGGTGTATAAATTCCCTTAGTAAAATGGAAGAAAATTTAGAAAATGGAGTTGGATAAATTTATATCATATGTTTAAATGTTAAGTTTGGAAATTTAAGATATGATATTTATAATTGGATTTTTCCCAAGAAAAAAATTGAAATGAATATTCTAATATGAATTTGAATTGGAAAAATATTCTAATATAAATTGGAATCGAAAAATACATATGTTTTATTACTAGAAATTGGAGTTGTTTAAGGATTTATGTGAATATTCAAACTAAATAATAAAACATTTAATTTATTGAAAGAATATATTCCAATTTTAGTTTTGAATATTAATACTCCAATGGATTTATATATATGGAAATTGAAATGGTTTGGAACTTAAGAGTGATATCTAAATTATGGTCTTAACTTTAGATAAAGAAATATTTCCATAAAGCCATATAACTTATTTCTTTACAAAGTGACAGTAAAGTTAAGCCCTTGAAATTCATATACCGTTGAATATCCAAACCATTTGAGTTTTTAAAAGTTATGGTTTGAAATTATGGATTTCCAAAAATATTATGCTTTGAAAATATTCGATTTTCAGATATTATGAAGTTAAAGCCTTTTTATTATTGGAAAGAAATTATATTTGGGATAAGTGGTAAAATATGGTTTTGGGTTTTGGAATGATATCGTAATATTATGGTTTTGAAATGGATTATATTCTGGTTTTAAAAGTATAAACTGTTTTAAATAACCGCGGTGTTATAATAACGATGGGTTGGCAAAGAGACCGGGATCGGATATGGACATACTCTCTGTCGATACCGAAAACCACTTTGACTAACCGTGTACGCGGTGGAGATTCCAGAATGAAGTAGGTTGGTGGCGACGATTCCTGTAAGGTAAATACGTGGACCCGACTCCCGTGAGTTGGCATAAGGTGGCTAAAACAGGAGCGATCGACGGGTTAATGAGGTCATTCCTCTGATCGGACACTCCTCTTCGATATTATACTATGACTTTGGATTGATTCAGTGGCCACTTCTATTTTTTTGATTTGGGGAGTTGTTTCGAGGTGGGCGGTTGCTGCGGCTTCGCGTTACCATCGGCCCGGAAGCGTAATTGGTATATCTACCCTGGCATTGCCTAGTTGTGCCGTGTCACCTACCCTATCGCGCCTTGTACGAGTTTGGTTTTCTCCCGTAGCCCGTGTGGTATCCTCTAGTGGCTTCCCGATCAGGAGGGACTATGATATTGGATGGACTACTGGGACTATTACGTGTTAAGGGCTATATGGGTAACCCCTTAACGCTATTAAAAAGTAAGTTTATTTTATAAATAGACACTATTATAATAACGCAATATACTACATAGTAAATAGTTTAACGGATCCTTAGGAGATGTAAATCCCGAGCATCTCTTGAGTTACTGTACTCATATTTATTTCTGTTTATTTAACTCACATAAGATATTCTAGTCTGACTCGAGTGTTTTTGTCTTTTCAAATTCGCTCGGGTCAGTCCGAGCGTTTCAGGATTTGAAGATTTAGCTTTGGAGGACGAAGACGAAGATTTGTATTATTATTATTTATACTAGTGCACTACACCATTTAATTCCGCTGCATTGTTGTATTGGTATGTGTAACTCTGATATTTATTGCACAAGAAAAACGAATTATTTTGTAAAACAGTTTCATGAACTGTATATTTGATTATTATATTTTATCCTTCCGCTGTGAGATTCTGTTTTGTTTTATTTCTCCTCTGTTTTCTTATTTACCCCATAACAATCCGCCCTTGCGTATGCTTTGAATTGGCACGTGTGTCGGTTTAAAGTGTGCAAAAAGGCGGGATGTTACAACTTCACAGTTTATAATTCCATAAATTTCATTCATTTATGAAATTCATTTCCACTTCATTCAAACACTTATAAAAACTCGTTTTATAATGTCAACATTTCAATTTATAAATATCCATTTATAAATCTCTTAATATAAATCAATTTATATTATTCTTTAAAACGTCTTTAATCTCCTTTATTATTTCACCATTTCGATTCATAAAATAATTAAATTTTATAAATCCTATATTTAAACTTTTCACAATAATTTCAAAAATCCCGATTTAACTATTTTATAACTCAATAGCATCATATTCTCAAAAATCAGTTTTTAACTATATTTCTCAAAAATCATAATTTTTATAACATTAAAAATTATAACGTTTATTTATTTAAAATGAATCAATTCCAAAAATATTTTATAAACGTATACTTTCAAAAATCACTTTGAAATCATTTTAAAATTCCAAATTTGGTCCAATGATGCTACACACCAAATAGTCAATCACGACAAACAACGATATCATATATCAATATGAAAATCCATCAAATATCAAAATATCTGAAATCAAATAAAAACTGTTGAGGAATCCAGTTGGATCCCTCCAACCTGTTTCCTGCATCCAAAAACATTAGCACAATACCAATTTCGCTCCAGTACGAAATTATCGCGGTACATGTTCTTATTAAATATTATCCGCTTAATAACGGCGTAATAGGGTCTCATCCGCTAAACGAATAAATGCGGGAAATCAATAACTGCAATATATACATATGCCAATATATATATATATATATATATATATTGATATTATATATAATACCAATTTCACTGTTTATGAAATATTCGCGGTATATGTTTTTATTAAATAACATCCGCTTACTAGCGGCGTATAATGTCTATTTTAACAATCAATAGATATCAATCATCATTCATACATGCATTCAAATATTTTAAATCTAACTATTTAAAATAAAATCGAAACTATTCGATTGAGTGAGAAGTTCTCACCTTGATTTTAAATTCCGTTTTAGCGATTTATTTCGAATAAAATTAAACGGACGTTTAATTTTACCCAAAATTTTCACTAACTCCAAACGACTCCAAACCAACTCCATCGCGTAGTGCTCGTCCATACGATTCCAACGCAACTGGTTTCGCATTTTTTCGACCTCGTATGAAAAAGTTATTGATTTTTTGAAGTTTACACGAATTTAAATCAACAAATCTCAACATAACTAAAATATTTATAACCTAAAATAAATCACAGCCCTCCATCTCAACCCCAACCACATCTGGACCGTCCCCATCCTCTTCCTCTTTCACGTTCCTCTACAGGTTCAAGGCCGCACGCATAACCCACTCCATCCATACTAGGGTTTCGATTTGCTCTCGCTACACTCGACGAAATTCGATCAAACTACAGCCATTGCGAAGCACTCGACGCAAGCTACCTCCACCAGGAAGAGCTCGAAGCTCGGCCTCCCCCTTCCACCTAGAAACGCGCGCGCACCTGCAGCAAACGGCCCCACCTCGCTCCCCCTTCGACGCTCCAAACCACATCTCCACCGTACGGATCTGAAGCTCTTGATACGCTCTACGATATTGCTGTTGAACACTTCGCGTGAATGTCAACGGATTGTGAATGATTAAGGGAGAAGCGTGGGTGTTTTCTGGCCTTTGAAATAGGGGGAGGCGGCTGCAGTTTTTGGCTAGGGTTTTGTATATATTTTTTTTAATTTTTTGAGATAGCGGGCTATTTATAAGGAACCGACGAAACACTATTCATCCCGGAAATTCCGAACTCCGATTTACGTGCCGTAACCAGCGTTTCTAGGGTTTATCCTGCGTTCCGGACACAATGGAACAGGTTTCGGAAGCTAATTCGGACATCTGTGCGAGTTATGGCTGTAAACGCTCAATTTGAATTAAACCGATTTAAGTCGATTTCTAGGCGTTTTAATTTGTACCGGACAAACGGTAAATCCAATCGACTTGAAATTTGAAACCTTACAATAATATCACATTATGGATCCGATGAAACTGGTTTCGTTGAAATCCGAGACTTTTTGAAAAATGGCTATTTTCACTCGTCAAATTTCAATTAAAAATAAATCGATGCGTTTCGAGCTGCCACGATCAAACGATAACTCCGATTGACACGAAATTTGAAATCCGGTAATAACTAACTATTATGGATCCAATGGAACTAGTTTCGTTCAATTCTGAGACTGTTCAAAAATTGACTATTTTTACTAGTCGATTAAATATTAAAATATTCAATTTTCACAAATTAACTTTTAATTCGATTTTAAAAGTTCTAAAATATCGTTCTAACTCCCATATGATAAAATAAAATTTTACAAATCATTTTCAATCATATTTAACTATATTTTCAATTATTTCCATAATTTAACATATTAAATTATCGATTTAATTATTCAATTAAATTCAATAATTCAAATAAAAATTTATTTGACTTATAAATTCACTTATTAATATTTAAAATAAATTAAATATTCAAATTTTAATTAATAAAAATTCTGGGTCGTTACAATCAAGGCAATGAATAACTGGAAGAGACCCGATACGGTGACTGAGATAAAGAATTTTCTTGGGTTAGTTGGGTACTACCAAAGATCCATTAAGGATTTCTCGTGGATAGCCGCATCGATGACTAAGCTAACTCGGAAAGATGTGAAGTTTGTTTGGACTGATAACTGTGAGGAGGCATTTCAAAAACTGAAACACTTATTGGCTAATGCACATAGTTATTTGCTTCAGAGGGGAATCAGGACTTAGTGGTATATATGGATGCATGTGAACATGATTAGGAGCTACGTTAATGCAGAGAGGTAAAGTGATTGTCTATATTCTCGATAGCTTAGATCACATGAAGTTAGATATCCAACTCGTGATTTGCAATTAGCTACAGTAATTTTCGCATTGAAGGTGTGGAGACATTACCTTTTGGGTGAAAGATTCGAGTTTTTTACAGACCATACGTCATTAAGATATTTATTCTCTCAGAAGGAGTTGAATATAAGATAGCAGAGATGGTTAGAGTTCGTAGCTGCATACAACTTTGCTATTCAGTACACACCAGGAAAAGGAAATAAGTTTTCAAATGCACTTAGCAGAAAACATCAGAATGCAATATTGGTAATGATAGCTGAGTAGAAAGATTTTGAAATATTGACTACATGCAGGGAACAATGGAGACCTGAGGCTAATTCTAGTCAAGAAATAGCCATGTTATCATGTTTAGAAGTTTGACCAAGATTGATTAAAAGGATTGCATCTAAGCAGAAAGATAACACGGCGTTAGTTGAGAAAATTAGAAGGCCAGATCCCATAATAAGATTGATGATCTAAATGATTTTAGTCTTGATTAGAGAGGGTGGTTGAGAAAAAAGGGACGATTGTGTGTCATGAATGTAGAAAACCTAAGGAAGGAGGTCCTTAGAGAATGTCATCGATCAAAATTCATGATTCATCCTAGAGGGACTAAGGTATATCAGGATATGAAGAGGAGTTTCTACTAGGAAGGTATGAAGAGAGATATAGGCTTATGGGTGAGGCAATGTTTGAACTGTAAACATATAAAAGCTAAACATCAGAAAATAAGCGGGTTAGTTTAGCCTTTGTATGTTCCAATCTGGAAATGGGATTCTATCTCAATTGAATTCATAGATGGGTCGCTAAGGTCTAATAGAGGAAATGAGAGTATCTGGGTTATAGTGGACAGGTTGACTAAGAGTGCACACTTTATACCTGTTAAGTCGACCAGGACAACACCAAGATTTTTTGAACCATTTCCTATTATCGAAAGGATCAGGAAACTCGCATATAGGGTAGAGTTACCAAATATGTTGGTAGAAACCCATAATATTTTCCATATTTCTCATCTAAGGAGGTGTATTCGAGATCCAGAAACTACTATTACACCGACTGTGTTAGAGGATCTAGTGGTGGAACTAGATATGATTATGGTTAGAAAACCAGTTCATATAGTTGTAAGAGATAGGAAGAGACTAAGGAACAAGACAGTCAGATTAGTCATAGTCCAGTGCAGTGACGATGAGAGAGACTGTACTTGGTAAACCGAGAGCAAGACTAGAAGCACTTATCCTGAATTGTTTGATGGTATGTTTTACCTTTATTTTTGATTGTTGTGGGTAGCTTATCGTGATTCATAGGACAAAATTCTTTACGTAAGGGAGTCTATAATGACCCTAATTTTGACTAACATTATGTAGAACATTTAATTAGATAATTAAATGAAATAATGTAGATAGTTAAGGGACTGAGATTTGTTAATTAAGAAGGAGCTATGCCTTAGTGAATGTATTAGGAAAAGTTAATTAAAAATAAGTAAGTAGGAGGAATATAGTAAGGGTTAAATGAAAATTGCCTTTGTTTCTATACTCTAAACCATACTATTCTTCATTCCTCATTCATTTTAACTTTCACAAACAAAACTAAAACCCTAAAGAACTCGACCGGCTACCGTTAAGACGATTTAAGGAGAAGAAAAGCCAGGATTCAAGTAGAAAGTTTAAGCAAATTAATCTAAAGGAAAATCTCAACCTTCTTAGCACAAAGCCAAAGTAAATTATTAGTTTACATCTTTATTTTTTATGAATAATTTCAGTTTAAAGGTAAACATGTTTTCTTTTGCAAGTATATGCTATGTTATAGTGATTAAATGATTATATATTTTAAGTTGATGATTTGTGGTGATTCAATAAGAATTTTATGATATGTTTAGATTAGAAAGCCTATCATATGACATCCATATATTATTTTAGAAGGGGGTTTCAAGTTTTATAATTTTCCAAGTGAATATGGATTTATTATATATTTTCTATGAGGGAAAATAGTTAATTTTGGGTTTAAATTATTTAAGACAATTAAATAATGTCTTCGGGTCTGAAATTTATATATGTTGGAGAATATATTTAATGTGAATTATTATGATTTTTAGGAATTTTTCCTAGGTGTTTTACTATGGTTAATAAATTATTTAAGTTAGAGGACTTAAATGTTTTATTAAAAAGAAGGGCTCAAATGCTAAAATGTTTCCAATTGTTCAATACTGAGTTCGGCGGCATTAAAAAAAGAATTTTGGTAAAATGTTGGCAACCAATCATATTTTGGTTGTTAACCCGCCTTTTGGCAAGGCAATAAGTAGGCGGATTTAACCCAATAGACTTCATGGTTATCGAGGCTGGAATATCATGGATTTGGCTTAAATAGATGGATGGATAATCAACTACGGATAATAATATGATGTCGGGATTAACATTGTCGGTGGACAAATGATGCAGGGCGTTTGGAAGATGGATATTGACTTGAATAAAGGAGGATCGACATAAGATGGTTTGATATGGTATGGGTCGGCATAGAAGGGTTCAACATGATTAGGCTCGACATGGAAGGGATTGGCAAGATAGGGAGCTACATGATTGGGATTGGCATAGTAGAGGTCGGTATGGAAGGGGTCAGCATGGTGTGAAGCAACACAGTTTGAATCAGCAAGCTCAAGGAAAGTTGGATCAGAACTCAATGGGCCGGCATAGCATTCCAGGCACGATGGATCGATAGGGTTTGGACTGGTATCCAAAGGATCGACACGTCTTTGTGGGTTAGTTTGGATCGACATTAGTTTGGTTGAAGAGGAAACGACATTGGTTTGGCTGAAGAGGGATCGACATTGGTTTGGTTGAAGAGGGATCGATATTGGTTTGGTTGAAGAGGATTCGGCATTTTCATGAAGGAAGAGGGTTCGACATACTTCAGGATGGATGGATCGGTGTAGCTTGTTGGAAGGCTACGGATCGGCATGCTTCAGGGAGGGATCAACATTGAATTAAGTAGAGGAGTAATGATCGGTAGTGCTATGCCGATCGTTATTTTTGGTCGAGTTCGGCTTAACGATCGTTATGGTGGGCCCATGTAGGAGAGAAGGCCCTGTAGCCGAAGTTTCACCTATAGATACAACAGGCTTGGCTCTAGAAAAAGGACCTTGATTTTGATTCTCTTCATCTTCTGCTAGATGCTACTCTTCCATTTTTATTCTGCAATCTTGGATTATAACTGTAACCAAATTTCAGTATAATAAAAAAGGATTGTTCTGGAGTGGTTGTAGGCTGAAGTTAGCCGAACCACTATAATTCTTATCTCTTTTACTTTATTTTGTTTTAATTTGCTTATTCTTCATATTATATGCTCTACATCATATACTATCTGTGATCTGTGACTGGATATTGGTTCCTTCATATATAATTGGGTGTTGGTGGCCAATTTTCTTGCCAACATTGGCAACTTATGCAAGTTAGGCAAAAAGAAATTATATTAAAAGACAAAATCATTTTACATCGAATTACAACTTCGCCACTTTCATTTTCTTGCTTCCGCCACTATGCTCACTAAACCTTTCGCATCCATCCGAAACCTATGCACGTGGTAGTAATCATTTGGTAAGTAGTGTATTGGAGAAAGGCAGAAAGAAAGGATGGTGTCGAAAATATGCTTGTGAAAGGGTTGAAGCCGCTTTTAGTTTCTTTCGAACCAATTGATCTGTCCTTGTTCTAAAAATATGCTTTCTAATAGGTTGCCGCTTTCGAACCCCTTCGATACTTTAGTTGCCACATTTGTACCCTTCGCCTTAGTAAGATGCGGCTTTTATAATTCTTTAAATCAATGAGCATGGAGAGAAGGTTTCAAATCAATACCCTTTCGCAACCATTGAAGTTGCTTTTCTTTTAACTTATACATGCGAAAGGGTGGGTGCCGCTCCGATACCTTTCACATGGTTGAAGCCGCTTGTTTAAAAGCAAGTATACATGCAGAAGTATTTCATCTTCATCCTAAGTGTTTCGAAGGAATATGTTTCACGTAAATCCCCTTAAGGGCTATGTATTTTGTTTTGTTTTCAAACAATTGTTTCAAAAGAAAAACTTTTAATTGGTTTCAAAGCTATGCTTCCATAACTTCTTACTTGAACCTAATGCCTTTGAAAGGTATGTTTTAAGTGTTTCGAATGGTATGTTTTAAGAAATGGAAGGTATGTTTTAAGTGCTTCAAAAGGTATGTTTTATGTGTTTCGAAGGTTTGTTTTAAGTGTTTTGGAAGAACTGATTAATGGCTTCGAAAGAGGATGTCTAAGATTTTAAGAAATGATTTCAAAAGGTCTATTTTCAACACATTCGAAAGGAAGGTGTTGGCTTTCCAGCCTAATGTTTTCAATGTTAAAGTATTTGTTTGGTTCGAAGGGATAGATAACCCTATTGATTTTAAGTTTTTATCAACATTGTTTTATGTAAAAAGCATATATCATGGCATAAGGATTTTGAGTAAGGAAAAGTGTATATTTTCCTTATTTAAGTACGATTTAAAAGGGTTAAATCAATTTGAAATAAATGTTTTCAAGGAAAATTGAATAGGGTAGTTAACCCTAAGTATATGACTTAGATATTAAAAGACTAGATGGGACTGGTGTGCGACCACGCCCTATACTTTAGCTAGTAGCCCTAACTATTATAAGTCCAAAATTCCAGTGTGTATGGCTTTGTCGTAAGTAAGACTAAAATGATATTACACGCAGAAAGGAATACACAGAGTAGAGGTAGGTTATTAGTGAGCCTGCAAAACTATCAGGATTAGTTAACCCTAGGAGAAGTAAGTTAATGATAGATCGTCCAATATTGTATTTAACAGAAGTTAGAATATTTATTATGTCTAGTAGGCCCGAGTTAGCTAGTGGTTAATAGTCAGCCTGATAAAACTATATTGTTCAGACAGATAGTCCATTGATTACCTAATTTATATGCATATATGTTATTGATATTGTTGTTATAATCAATTTGACTATAGGATTTTGATTTGCAAAAGATATGATTTTAAGAGGATACTAATGAGTGGAAACCCATTTCGCTAAGCGGCATGGTCTCACTTAATATCAGTAAACCGAGATGTAACAATATTATTCATACCAGGCTTTATGTCTGACTCAAATTTTATATTTTCTCCTTAAACTCTCGGGTGCTCAAAATTAAATTTGAGTAGATTGAGAGTTAAAGACTTTTGAGGTTTAGTAGGTTGGACAAATAATCTTCCAAAGATGTGCAAGTGGCAAAGGTAGCTATGTATTAGTTATTTAATATTATTTCTGCTGTGATGTATTATGACTATTATGTCTATCTATCTAGCACTCTGAAGGGGCATCTTCATATATGCTCTTGGCATAATTTGTATTTATTATTTTTGATCAAAACCTAGGAATCGTTTTGGGATTATGTAATTGAATATGGAATATTGATTTGAAATGTAATCAAAAAAGTTTTTTTGAAATCTCTATGGATTTTATTCATATTCATGTGCTTTTGATATTATGGATACCATTAACATTACCGTATTTTATCACTGAAAGTTAATACTATAGATGTCTACAACATATGTAGAGCTTAGCTTCTAGCCTTTAAATAGGGGATGTAACAGTGTTGGTCCAAGGGAATATTCACGTGTGCTTTACCCACATCATCCCATTCTCTATGTTACTCAACAGTATTACTTATTAATACTCTTGGGTAATATCAGTATAGAGCCAGGGTGTTACATTATTGTTATCAGAGCAGGTTTTGAACTATACAGAGTATAAGAGACATGAGTCCTGGACTTATATGAGACTTAGAGTCCATGTCCCTATATGTGTAGTAGATGGTTATTTATATTTAACTTATAGTAGGAGTATAGGATGATTATGGGGATAATCGTCTAGGGATGTATTTTTACTTTTCCTATTATATATACATAATTTTTTTCTGCCTTTTATCAAGTATGAATACCTATATGAGATGTAGAGGAATAGATAGAGGTTGAAGAGGTAGAAGTAGTTAGTCTGGCCAGCAGCGTCGGCATTGAAGGTGAATGTTAAACCTCTATGTGGCTCTGAAGTGAGAATAAAGTTGTCTGCTTAGGGAAACAACAAAAGACTCTGATTCGAATTTTTCTATTGTATACTTTATGATTTTAGATTATTACGAGGTGAGATGAGTGAAAAGATCCAGTAGTGATCAGAGTGGATCAGTCAAATATTTTGATTCATTGACTGTTATGATTGGATGATTGATGTTTTGATTTCTTTGCATGGATGTATTGATAGATGATGCTTGGTATGAGGGATCTATCTTGAGTGTGGTATTCGAAAGAACTATCGCTCAAGTTGGAATTCCGCACGAGTTTGGATGATTTAAACCCAGTGGTGTCTTCGGTTGCGAAGTGACACAAGAGATAATGAGAATTATGTCATATGAAATAAAAAAATATATTTTTATACCAAATTAAAATGGGATTACAATGAAGAAGATAGCTCGCTTGTTTGTGTGTGTGTGTGTGTATATATATGTATGTATGTATGTATAGATGATTAGTGATGTTTGGGATTTTGTAAGTCGAGTATTTTATTTTACTCGATTGATTATTTATAAACCTTTTGATATAAGCAAGCATATGTTTGATGAAAAATCCTTTTGGTTATAGTATATATATGATTTGAGGATAATATTTATTAAAAGCTAGCGGATGTTTTTAAAAAAATCGAGTTATCAAGTGAATATTTAAAACAGTTTCTGAAGTAAAATTCGTATTTTTGTCCCTTGAGTGGTTAAAAATTCCGGTCGATGCGTCTTGCAAAAGTTATTGATAGGAATTCCTAAACACTAGGATTGGAATTATGGACAGAAGATTTATTATTTTGAGGAGAAGTAATAGATTTTGAGTTTATTAAAAACCATTGTTTGAAATGAATTTTTAGAGAAAGTTATATTAATTATTTTGAAGAGGTTAAAGGGATTTAGAGAATATTTTAAAGCGAACAAATTGTTTTGAGAATGAAAACTATTATTTTGAAAGAAATATATAATTCGAGGAAAAGTGTAATTAATACTTTGAAAGCGATGATTCAGAAAGAAATCAACTTTTTAAAGAAGTATTTGAGTTTTGAAAAGAATATAGATGAAGACATAAGAAATGATATAAAATATTTTGATAAGAGAAATATTATTTTGATGTGCTGATTTTGTAAAGTTTGAGATGAAAATTTAAAAGGCTAATTTTATAAACTGTTTTGATTTGGGTACATGTACATATGTGCATATGATTGTGAGTACTATTGTATTGTGGTAATGAATTGTTTTAGAAAATAGTAAAATTTATTTTTCTATGTTAGAAAGTTAATGTGATAATTGCAACCTCGAGCATTAGTGGACAATAAAGTCGATGGCGAGGCAATGTTGATCGCTTGGTTAGTAAATATATTTGAATTTGAAACTAGCATGGTTACGATATTTTGCAATTGAATGGCTACTATGCTGCATGATGTTCGTGATTTGAATGAATGTTGTGAAAATGTTTTGGATGTGATGTGCTATGAGAAAAACGAAATGATGAAGAATGAAAATAATAATAATAAATAATTAGATTTTGATGCTAATAAAATATGTTGAAGTTTATTTATGATTAAACAAGATAAGTGCTATGTTCAAAAGATTTGATGAAAGTATTAGAGGTTGACTGAGAAACATTTGAAAATTTTGGAACGGTGGGATATATTTAGAAGAGATAAAATGTTACCAAAAGAGCATTGTGAATTTATTGATTTTTGATAAATAGTTTTGAAATTGTTATATGAAAATATAATATTAAATTTTGTTTTGTAGTGGAAGATATTTTTGAAACTAAGATTTTGATTAAAAGAGTATACTAAAATAATTTCAAAAATATATTTTAAAAATCATTGTAAATTATTTCGTAAGTATACTTTCGAAAGTAAGATTTTGCTCATAACTTTTGAATAGTTTGTCCAATTTTGATGATTTTTTCCATTCTGAAAAGCATAAAACCTAAGCTACAGCTTTCATTGGAGGTACTACATGAAATATTGATGTTTTCATGGCTAGAAATGAAGTTTTTGGAAGTGGGCCTGTGTATTTTGTTCATTCCATATTTTGTCACTTGATGAAAAACTTTTGTTACTTGAGTTGTACTTTGCAATTTTGTGATTTGTAAAATGATTTGGAAAGTCAAGGCAATATATCACAATTTACTTTCGGAGACCATGAATTGGTTTGGTGTTTTTGACTTTTGAAAATGAGTTGGAAAAAGGTTAAAAATAAAAGTTATATTTCTATTACATTACACAAATGCAACTTTATTGTATTTTCTTTTATGCGACTAGTATTTGCACTTGAGTTAACAATAGGCGTTCAGGAGGCACATTTGACTTATTAGCGAGGGTGTCTCACTTTGGCTCGCTTGATAATAAGCAAATTTGCTTAAAATGCAAAAAACAATTGCGTTTTTACGTTATAGCGAGATATATATGGTGATATTATATTGTTTCCCCGTGTTTCGGAATGCCCCATGTTGGGATGCCTCTTCGGAGATGTATATCTTGTAATTATATTTTATTTTGATTTTTTATAACGCTCTTTGTACAATGAAAGCTCTTTCGAAATTTTCTGAAAAATTTGTCACTTAAAATAATTTCACAAAATTTATCGTATGCAAAGAATAGAAAGTCATTAATCGAATCTATTTAAAATTACAGCATATGACAAGAGGAGTTTGTATGTATGAGCCACATAGAGGATCAAGTAGTTGAGTGTGATGGAAGAGCGTTGATCACGAGGAAAATCATGGTTTGGGTTGTATTTGTCGACTTCCTTACAAGAATGTGCGAGGACACAATTTTCTTAAAGGGGAAGTCTATAATAACGCTACTTTCTATGTCATATAAATTAATAATTTTAATAAAATAACCGTGTTTTAGTTTGATGTGAGATGATTTGTATTTTTAAAATAAGATTTTTAGTTAATTAATTTCTATTTAATAGAGGATTTTTATTTTAATAGGTTGAATTGTATTGAATTAAGGCCTAAAACTAATTTAACCCAAGACCAAACTCATGTTTATCATCTTTATGCTCCTCGAAATCTCTACCCGCTTACTCACAAAACCCAACTCTCGTTAATATCAATTTTAGCCCTAACTTCCTAAACTAGAACATACCCATTGAATTAAAAAATAAAACAGCCATGTACAAAAATTCATGATGCTTGGTCAATTGGGGGAGAATGTAGTGATCAATTTGGAAGCAACGAAGTGGATGATGTAGCGAGCGACATGAAACTGCATGCTTGTGGTCGCATCTGACATCGCTTGAAGGTGAGCTACAACTTGGTGGTGGTGCATCGTCGAAGTTGCTATCTGATATGGTGCGACGTGTTGAAGGTGCAAGCGGTAGGAAATTGGAGCAAGAACCACGACTTTGACGAGATGGTTGGCAGATACCTGAGATTTGCAGTGTTATTTTGATGAGTATGGAAGCAAACGATGAGATGCTGACACAATCTTAGGCCGAAGGCTGTCAACGATTGTAGAGCAGCGAGGTGACGACTGCGCGTTAGTACTGGCGATAGGTGGGAGGTTGTTGGCGGCAATAGTGATGACATGGTAGAGGGCTGTAGCGGAGAGTTTGGCTGGGGCGTAGCTATAAGCAATGGTGGCAGTGACTCGCGATGATGAAGGACAACAAGGTAGTTGCGGGCATTCTTGCTGGGAATTTCGATGAGTTATCACACTCATAACTAAGTTTTTTCATTTTAATTGATGCACAATCCTCCATATATTATTTGGTTGCTTGGTTGAATTGATGGTTGGTTATTAGATGTGACTGATTGTTTATTGATGATCGATGTTTGACATTGTTTGGATTGCACGAGATTGATAATTATTGGATGACATTGACTGTATTAGTAGTGTGTGTTTTGAGTTGAACTAATTATGTGTGTATTGGTTGATTTTAATGATGATATTAGTTGAACGCAACATTTAAAACTGATTGAAATAAATGCAAACAAAATAAACGATGTAATTTGAGACAAATAAAATATTTTGGTGATAAACAACGAATTTTAGATACATGTTTTATTTTTAATATTGATATTGCTGAATTAATAGAGAATTTGAAAGAGGAATGATTTAGGAAAAATATTTATAATTTGAATAATTTTGAAGATATTGCAAATGGAAATTATTTTAAAAAAAATGATAAACTTTAGGATTTTGATTAAATAAGAGAATATTGAAGATTTATATCTCTATTTGCCGATGATTATAAAAATATTTAAAGGATATTTATGAAATTAAGTTAGAAATCCATATTTATAAAATGATGAATAATTTGAATTAAAAGACGGAAAGTTTATAAAATGATTTTTCAAAGTAATTGTTAGATGAATGCAAATTATTTTATTTATTGAATTAAAATTAGCCTTTGATATAAAATGTGAAGCAAACTCTGGAAGGAATATGTATATTCTTGATTTTAACTACCGAAGTATTTTGGGAACAAATTATATGAAGTAGAATTCGAGTATGATTTATTATTTATTAATAATATTTGTTTTAAGAGATTTGAAAACAAATGAAGATTTTAAATAATGATTTTGAAGTTATATATTTTGATTTGCAAATATTTTAGAATTGAGAATATTTTTCAGATTTGAGATTTTTAATATAATTACAACATACAGGTTCCTTTAAAATATTTCTATATTATTAGAGAGGAACGCCAAAGTGAAAGTATTTGTGAGGTTTTAATATTTATTGACAAGTTTGAATGAAGGTTTCTTTGAAACCACATAAATTATTTTAAATTATAGATTTGAAATTAAATGAGAGAATCAATAATTATTATTTTAAAAAGAGAAGGAATAAATAAAAGAGATGTTTTATGATTACATTTGGATGAAGTATTTATAATAAGAGGGAAACAAAAATGAAGGGGAATATATTGAAATAAAAATCTTCATCTGGTTAAATACCAATTAAACGATACACTGATGTGTGTATGGATGATTGTTGGTTGTTTGTTAAGTACGAGACGAAGTTATAATTACTCCTTATGTTGAATTATAAAGTTATAAAAATGAAGAATAATGGATAGAAAGAAATTTAAGCGGAAGTGATTTAATAAGCGAAGCAGAAATTTTATTTAGTGTTGCTTAATTGAGGGTGTCGTATATATAATTATATTTCACCTGACGCTATGGGACGTCCATGTGGCATGTATTTATTCACTCGACACAAGTATATTGTCGAGTAATTCATTGAGGATCGAGTATATGATATTTTGATGTCGGTGGATTATTCTATATTATGAACCTATATTGATAGATATTACTTGGATTTCTGACTTGGCTTATGAGGTAAATTACATTATTCCTTAATTTATTTTAAAGTGGAAATATGATTATTTCCTCTTTTGAATGAAACGAGAAGCATGAAGTCCCTTACGAGGATGTGATAGCCAGAAATTTTTGCTAGCCACATCCTAGCTTGACTGACCATAGGGTCGCTTTCCGATGTGGTTGTAGTGACATGGGCCCCTAGTCACATGGTCATAGTCTACTGCATGGGCCTAGGGGACATATTGAGAATAAGGTAAGGAGGTTGATGGGAGCGAGGAGCGAGGAGGCTGGGAGATGAGGAAGTGACATGCATTCATTGTGCAACTAAAGACTGGAAAGGACACTCATAAAAATATTTACGAGTAGGGTCTCCCTTTGCACCTGAGAAGCATTGAGTCTCGGGTGTAGTCTCGGCTTTTAGCAGTAGCAATAAAACAATAGATATATACAGTAGTAGTAATGAAATTAAAAATGAAGAATAAAATGAATAAATTTAATATTGCTAAATAAATATGAATAATTGCTGTTTGTGATGTGCTGTTTGTGATGTATGCTGTGTGTGATGCATGATGTGTAGAACTATGTGATGTGTAATGCATGATGTGTGCGATGGATGTTTGATGTATGTTGTGTGATGTGTATGATGGTGTTTGATGGACGTTTTGATGTTTGATGGATTATAGATGTTGTTTAATGTGTCATGGATGTTTTTTTATTCGTTTGGATCAATTTCTTATTATGTTGTGTCTATTATTCCTTAAGATATCATTTATATTCTCACCATTGAAACTATTCCGATTCATTTATTATTTATACAATACTCAAATTAGTTCGAGACATTTTAGGTTCAGGGACGATATGACCAAATTTTCTTATTGGGCTTAGTTGGAGGCTGTACCACTAGATGTAGTGTATATTATGTATTTGGACTCATGTATGTATATAATGTTGGATTAGATATATTGGATTTTATCGTTGCGTTGATGACTCTACGTTCTTTGAGATTTATTATCTTGTGTATTGTTCTATCCTCGAGTACCACACATGTTTATTTCTTTATACCGAGACTGTTTAAGTCGAGGTGAGCTATTTTAATATTAGGTAACTTATTCAGTGTTGCTCCAAAGGAATATTCACGTGTGCGCCACCCACATGACTGCATTCTTTGTGTTACTCGATAGTATTATTAGTTAATACTCTTGGGTAATATAGGTATAGAGGTGAGGTGTTACATGTGAGGATTTTAATGTTACCAGATTTATTGGAGAAATAACTCCTAGAAAAGAGATTTATCTACTATGGAGGAATCTGATCAATTAAAATTAGTAGTAATTTAATTGAATACAATTAAACAATTGACGTTTCACTTCATCAAATAAAAGGGATGACCCAACGATTACCCTTTTGGATAGATTTTTTTATTAGTGATGAAGCGGAAGATAAATATCATGTTTGTAAGATGGCTGGGCTTCCGGGTCTTTTCTCGGATCATTGTTAAATTATTTTATCTTGTAATAACCAAAATATAGAAATAATATATCTAGAATTTAAGAAATGTGGTTGTTAGAAAGTAATTTTTCAGAATTACTTACAATAAATGGTTAATTATAAATTTTTGGGCAATGCAACTGTGACGAACCGTAATTTTCAATAATTAAAAATAGTTAATTTAATAAGATTTTGTTATTTAATATTGGAAGATATTAGAACTTGTGATTTATTAATGAGAAAATAACTAGAAGGAGATGTAACAATATTAATTTAAGGCAATTTATAACTATTTTTATGTAATCTCAAGTAATTGAAATAATTGAAAAGTTATAATTGGTAATAAATTGTAGATGAGGAAATAAATTAAATGTGGCATTAGTTGGTGAAATACTAGGTATGTGATTGCATAAAATCAGTATTGTGTAAGTAGCTGTAACATTTGTTTGTAGATAATAAACTTAAAAATGTGATTAAATTAAGTAAAAGGTGACCATTGTTATTTTTTACCCATTTATTTAATCTGTTAAATTGAATTTGAAATCAATTGCACTTAAATGGAATTAAATGTTACGTTAATATGAGTTAAGATGATAACTGTAAAATGTGAATGTAATAAAATATGTGGTGATGTCAATTTTATTCATAAGGCAATAATCGATCTAATAATAATAGTGAAATCAAGATAAATGAGTTTATTGGGTTCTTAAATTATAATTAATGAATTTACAGTTGAAACTGAACACTGTAATTAGTGAAATATTCAACATTGAATTGATATGGAAATTTATTTTAAAAGATTATAAATTAATTAGTAATCAAAAATGAAAAAAATTATTGGTTATTAAATTTGAAACTAAAAAGTGATTTAATTAATTTAATAACAATTTATTTAACTAACGTGAGAATAGCCATTTTGGCCCCATCTCGGATTTCGATGAAAATAGTTTCATCAGATCCGTAACGGTGAATTATTGTAGGATTTCAAGTTTCGTAGCCATCGGACTTGTCATTTGATCGCATAGACTCAAAACGTGCAGAAATCAATTTGAAATAAGCTGATTTTAAAAGCTAACTTCTTCATACAATCGAATTAGGGCTTGAAACCTATTCCACTAATTTTAAATTTATCGAAAACATCTGCTTTGATACATGAGATGACCCATTTTTGTTTTGGAAGCGAAACGGACTTTTTAGGTCGTTGTTATCGTTTCAATCCAAATCGATCTGGACCATTCTTTCTATTTCAGCTCCGCCTTTATATAGCCTGTTTTAAACCCTAATTGTTTCTCATTTCTTATTTCTGTACGTATTATTACTTCTACTAGTCCCTCTTTCTCGAACGACATAATATGAAACCTTAATCCCAAATCAATTTTGAAATTAAAATCAATTTCAAAAATTCAAACTCCTCCAAACCATGACATATTATATAGCGATTCAAGGCTCTCGATGAGCGCAATCTACTGCAGTGGTTTTTTTCCGATTTGGTTTACCGTTTGGCCAGAAATTGGCGATTAAATCTCGGCAGTTCATTGGGGCTTGATCATCTGCGATGGATCGTCGATTTATGGGTATGGATGAGTAGAGATGGTTGAGAGGAGTGCATCGGTGTAGGTTGTTCGTCGTATTGACGGCCAGATGTGCATGGAAAATTGGATTGGTATTCCGCTAACCCAAGCGACGGTTGTGCATTCTTAACCGATGATGGTCATTCGTGGGATCGTAGGCCCGTAGGAAGATCATGGCGTGTAAGGGGGTTGGTCGCGAGGTTTGTAGGCGATGTCGTCGAGCATTAGGGCGTGGCGACTATGAGGGAGATGGTCGTATACGAGAGTTTCTGCCGACTAGGGTTTCGAGCGACGTAAGCGATAATGATGTGTTCTGTTGGGTAACGTGTTATTCCTTTTTTGCTTTATTTTAATTTAAATTTTGATTTCAAATCTTCTAGTTATCTTAACTTTTACGTACGTGGTTGGATTTTTATGTGGTTTGTTTTGTTGGGATCGTATCAAAATTTTGGACATTGTGGATCTAGTTTGGACAAGTTTTGAGACTGTTAGATTTTTGGCCTTTATTTAGATTTCAAATCGATTTGAAATCAAAGATAAGTGTTTTGACCCACTAACAACTACTAAATTGTCTTATGTTAGTTAAATTAAATTTATGATGTGATTAGAAGTTGATTGCCTGCTATTTGATATATTTAAATTGTCATTCCAGTTAAATTTGAATTTATTGAATTTAATCGCCATTTAAGTTAATATTGAAATTTTAATTTGTCAGTTTATACTTGTTAATGATAATCAATTGTCTTTTGATGCTGTTGGTTGATTTGAATAATGATTGTGATGGATGTTTGATTGTTGATATTGGATGACTAAATGTTAAATCTTGTATAGTTATAACACTACAAGTTCCCCATGGGTTAAAATCATACATACTCGTAGATTAAGGAGAAACCGTTATAGGGGTGAAATGATAGAATCGAACGATTTCGTGGATTTGAAGTTAAATTTGGGATTGCGGGTTGAAATGATATACACCCATAAAGTTCAAAATTATTATGGATCGAAATGATATATGTCCGTATCACTTGACCATAGGGTAGAAAATTATATACAGACACTGGATTGGTTAAATTTAATGACTTTAAAATCCTTAAATTTTGAATTCATTTAAATGATATTTGAAATAAAATTTATCTATATAAACCGAATTTTTTTCGAAAATTCAAGTTTTACCTATTGAAATTGAAGTTGGTTTAATGAATTGTTTAATGGATACAATGGAAATTTTAAAGTTAAAATCTGAAATATAAATGAAATTTATCGAAATTGAAATGTTTCGATTATTAAACTTTGAAATTGACGAAATTAAAGTGTTTTGAAATTCAAGCATGAGTTTGAATTTGATATAAAACAAAATTATTTTATAGGAATTTGAATTGAAAGAAGATTTTAATTTTGTTGAAATCTGAATATGATCCAGATTTGTTGAAATGAAAGAAATAGTTTGATTTAATATAAATTTCAAATTTATCAATTTAACATAAACTGTTTAAAATATACTATTTTTAAATCCTAATCATTAAGATTTTCAAACTATTAAACTAAGTTAATCCATTTTAAATTATTTTAAACTACTCTAATCAATTAAACTATATAATTTATCTTATTTTAATCTATTTAATCCAATTTAGTCTATTTTAACCTATTTTAAACTAACTAACCCATTTCAATCTGTTTTAAATCTATTTTAAAGCTATTTAAACTATCTTAAATCCACCTAAACTATTTTCTACATTTCAGACGGTGTAAAGAGGAAGTGTTTATATTAAAATCCTTAATTTAAAAGCGAATATGGTTAAATGATGTTATAACCTAAGTGGGATTTAAACAACATATTTGAAAAAATATGATGATTTTGAAATGAGAATTTAACCTATTTGTGGATATGATTTTGAAAGTTCTATAATTTTGAGAATATGATATTTTGATATAAATTATGAATTGATTTTTGAAATGTAAAAGAACCATCCGGTGTGAAATAAGCGTTTGATTATTAAAGAGACCGGGATCGGATATTGCCATACTCTTTGCCAATCCCGAAAACCACTTTAACAACTGTGTACATGGTGGAGATTCTACAATGAAGTAGGATGGTTTGGAGAACGATTCTGTATGAGGCATTTACGTAGCACTGAGTCCTATGAGTAGCTTGATGTGGCTAAAACCGGAGCTATAGCGGGCCAAATGAGGTCGCTTCTCCTATCGGGCACATTTCTTCGATACCATATTATTACTTTGTGATTGATTTGGTGCCACCCCTCGATTTGATTATGGGAGTGTGTTCCGAGGTAGGCAGTAGTAGCTGCTATGCGTTACCACCAGTCCAGGAGTGCAAATGGTAGAATCATACCATGACATTGCCTCGCATGCCGTGTCACATGCCTTATCTCGCATTCTACGAGTTTGATTTATACCATACATATGGAGTGCCCTATGATAGCCCGCCTATTTATGAAGTAATTACGGTACTGTATAGACTACGAGAATATATAAAAATGTGTTAAGGGGGATATGTATAACGCGTTAACGCTATTTTCATACTTTACTTTACGATGGACACTATTATAGTAGCGTATTGTGCTATGTATGTAGATAGTTTAACGGATCCTTATGAGATGTAATCCCGAACATCTCTTAAGTTATTGCACTCACATTAGACACTGGATAGGAGATGTCAAACCCCATAAACATCACCGACGCCGTCGCATTCATATTTATTTATTGTTGATTTAACTTACATAAGATCTTCTAGTTCTTACTTGAGTGTTTTGTCTTTTCAACTCACTTGGGCCAGTCTGAGCTTTCAGTGTATCGAAGACTGCTTTTGGAGGATGAAGACGAAGATTTAGTTCTATTATTATTTGTTATGTTTATTCTACTGCAACATGCTATTCCGATGCATTTTATTTATTACTACTGTACGTACTCTGCTTCTATATTGTAAAGGTGTAATCAATGTTATTTGTAAATAGCTTCATGAACTACTTATTTGATTATTATATTTTGTCATTCCTTTATGAGATTCTGTGTTTTTTTTCTTTTTTTATTTGATTTTTCTTATTTACCCCATAAAAATCCTCCCTTTTGAATGGTTTGAGTCCCACGTATGTGGTTTATCGTCGATTCGTCCAAAAAGGTGGGTCATTGCATTTGGTATCAGAGCTTTAGTTTAGCGATAACTTTAGCTTTGTGAGGTCTGACTCATATAAGATAGGGTAGTAATACCCTAGAATGAGTTGTTTGAGTGTATATTTGAGATAGCGTATTTGTATAAAAGGTTTTGTATTGTGTTAGTTTGTTCTGTTAGTATTTATAAATTCTAGTCGGTACGTAGGACGCTATGACATCGATAGGGACTTCTAAACACTGAATAGGGCCGACTGTCATAGTATTGGTTTTGAAATATAGGTAAATGAAATAATTTTACCTAGTATTATATTTTGTATGTAAAAGAACAATCTTTATAAATGTATGTAATTGTTATAAATGTATAAATGTATGTAATTCAACTTCACATCAACAACCACACATGCAAAACTTATTTATTTCTGTATCCAAGCATGCAACCCTTTTTCCTTATTTATATTTTAAATTTAAAGAGTTACTCACCAATTTTATTGGAGATGAAAAATAGAGCTTCAAATTTTGGAAAGCCTTTGAAATTTAGTTGCTGAAGACATTGCAGGAAGACTTGATTCCCAGATTCAACTTGTATTTGAATTTTAAAACTTGGGTTTACAGACTTCCTTTTTGATGCTCAAGTTGAATGAATGAATGCAGATGCCCCTTTTTGCTTTAAACTGCTTGCATTTCTCCATAAAAATGCTTTTGAAACTTAGCTTTTGAACAGGCCTCGGATTTGAAGTTGTGTAGATTTAAAATGCAGGACTGTTTTTATTGAAAAACTGTTTTGCAGGCTTCAAAATTTGAAATTTCAGGTGTTTGAAGATGTGCAGAAATCTTTTGGTATGAGGATTTTTTAAAAAATGGTAAGTGCAGATTTTCCCTTTTGATTTCAGGTGACATGCATAATTTTTGAAGATGTATGTTATAGTTTGAAGAGGAGTTTGATTATTGATATGAAGATGTTTAAATTTGGGTTTCATGTTTTCAGATCTGCATGAGACAGTTTTAAATTTTCTTTTTCTTTGAATTGAAATGAAAAAAAGGAAGAAATGAAGATATAGGCTTATATAAGTGTAAATTTCAGATTTATCAAATAAAAGAAAATTTTAAAACAAAACGTGTCACTTGTACTATTTTTCAACATTTGGCAAGTTAAATGTTAAATCTTTGAACACTTGTTAAATTAAGTTTTAAGAGTACAATACATGTCTCTTTTAAAGGTAATTTGCATATTAATTAACATGTTAATATATATATATATATATATATATGTATGTATGTATTAAGCTTCATTGATTTGTTAGTTAATATTTAAATATGTATATAAATTTACAAAAGAAATAAAAAACAAATCATGTTTATAAATAAAACTTATACATATAAAAAAAATTAAACAATTAAAATCTATACTTTGGAATTTAAATTCAAATTAAATTCAAAATCTAATATTTTAAAATCAAGTTATATATATAAATCTAATTTGAAATAACAATTGCAAATTTTATTCAAAATCTATTTATAAAGACAATATACTAATATTGTTTTTTTAGAAATATCTTATTATTAAAATAAAATAATTATAAAAGAAATTATATTTTTATTAATAAATTACTTATTTAATTAAGCTATAAAAACCTTTTTGTCAATTTAATTCATTTTAAATTTAAAACTCAAGCCAAATTTATTTTGAACATTTAAACATTTTTCTTAATAAATTAAAAATCATTTCTTTATTAAAGTTTTGAACAATTAATATTAAATTAAATCAAAATTTCCAAATTATTAGTGTATATATTAGAATTCTAAATCATGATTCATTTATTAAATTTTAAACCAAGATCATTTATTTAATAGCTTTGAAAAGCTAATATTAAATAAAGACTAATTTTCCAAATTACTAAAATATTAGAATAAGAAAATATGCTTTATTTATTAAATTTAAAACAATTGCTAATATATTTACAATATAACTATATATTTATATTTTAAATAGAAACCAATTTATTATTTTTAAAAGATAAAATAATCAATTAAATAATTATTGAAGAAGATTATTGAGTCAAATTGAATTATTATTAACAAAATATCAATATCAATTTAATTTTAATACAGATTATTAAATTGATATTGTTAAAAATTCCGGGATGTTACAATCCTTCCCCCTTAAAAGAATTTCGTTCCCAAAATTTAAAACAAAGGTAATTTAATAATCTCATTAAATATTTGATTTTAAAACACAAGCATATATCAAACATATGCTAACAATCAAAACAACCAATTCAACCAATCAAACAAATCTAATTATCCAGACAAAATTCTGGATAAAATTTCTTCGAGTTTCCCCAGGTGTGTGTATATATATATACCGGGATACTCGCTTTATAGAATTCAAACAATCAATACTATGAAGCTACAAAGCTTCTATTCATCTATATCTATAACGCTAGACAAGATATCAGACTACAGACGAGTCTGACTCAACAACCAAAACTCCCAAACTGCTGGTTCCAAAACCAAAGATAGATCATGCATGTATTTCCTCAGAGATACGTGAAACTCATCGAATCCCAGTTACCCAAACTAGAAATTCAATCCTGTAGATCAATCACTTAACCTCCAAGATCATAGAAAAGATCCAAAACACTACAGAGCTAGCCTTCCAGCCTTACTTAATCTTATAGCTCCTTTTAGATCGGAGAAAACTTATCTAAATCAAATCTCCGACTCCAGAATCCAAGTTCCTTCGTCTCTTATCCACAAAAATCTCCAGATGATCCTGGGCTGCCTACAACCTTACTGATCAGCTCAACCTTCGCTGATGCCTCCAGAAACAACTAGACCAATCAACTCAACAGAATGATCTCCTCAAGGTCAACCAGAATCAAGAAACACAAACTCTACTCCTCAAACATCAGAAGAGTAAACTCACTTCTCCTGTCCAGAAAAGAAAAGCAGATACACTTCCAAACTGCTTCCGCTGTACAACTCTGATTCGCAGTAGAAGAGAATGCTGAAAAAGAACACGAGCACAAACTGGACAACCCATTCCAGAAAATATGATTCAACAAATCCATAAGAAACTTAGAAATTTCCCCAAAACTCTGAGCTGCTACACCAACTCAATCTCCTTGGAACCATTCTTTACTAAGCTAAACCACCGGTAGCACTCCTGGAATCTTAGTCGATACGAAAACTCAATCTCCAGATGCGAACAAACTTCTGACTTCCCTGAAAACATCCAGAAAACTCTGATAACCCAAGAGAAAACTCAAACATTCGCAAGTCACTTTTGCGATCAATCCAAACTAATTCCAAGGAAAACTGTTCTCCCTTTACCAAATGGAACAACTTACTCTTAACTAGCCAATCCACCCAAAAACGGGTCCACTCTGCTGCTTTTGAACTTCACTTCAGAAAAACTGCTTAGCCAGAAAACTTCCTGCCAACACAAAACATCCCGAGCTGCACTGCTGACACAGATGCCAAAGATCCTAATCCAAAGCTCTTCGTGAAACTCGGACTTCCTTAACACATCCACCACACCGAACCTGACTCACTTCCTTAACTTGTTCCAAAGAAAACATCTTCGGGAACATCCATAGTCACTGCATCTCGTCACGCGGCTACTACTTCCTGAGGTATCAAAATACCATCACTCACCTCTGCCCAACCGACAGATCCAAACTCTACTCATCCAACTTCAAAAATGGACTCCGAATCTTAACAGGTTTCCTTCAGAGATCGATGAAATCCTTCATCACTACAAAACTCACTCGAGACGGTATTAGGTCTACAGTCTCGACAGATACACTTCCAACCTCAAACATTCAAACTCCAACCAATGATAGTCGTGTTACACACACCACTATCCCATCTACCTTTATAACTTATATTGGAAAACCTGAACAGGTAACCCAACAGATAGGTAGAAATAAATATATACATAGTAATATATAAATTACAAATACGCTCTCTCAAGATAGACACCACTACAGAGCCTAGGTATTCACTCAACCTAATGCTCTAATACCACTGTAATGGCCCGTCATCCATCTCCACAGAATGACGCATCATTAATAAGAAAGAAAAGGGTAGAAAAGAGAAAAGAAAGAAGAGAAAGAAGAAACAACATCAGATTCTAAACAGCGGAACGAATAAATTATATTAATAACATAAATATTACATAGTTTACAACCACCATCAGAGTTACAAAGATAATACAACACATACTAGACAGTTATAAACACCTGTTTAGTTATACAACTCAAAACAATATAAGAGAACTACTCAGAGAAACCAACATAGCAGAAAATTATATATCTACTCGTAGAAGCCTCCTGCTCCACTGCTCCTCCAATATTCGTCAAAGCTAACCTAAATCCCTTGGCTACTCGTAAAAATTTGAGTACCCAAGAGTTTAAGAAAAACAGAATAAACTCCGGGTCAGACATGGGTCTGGTGTGCGTAACTGGTTAAAGTTGCTTAATTTTCAAAAAACCTTTTGAAAAGGAAGGTATCACGTAAGACTTCCCACACATAAACATGGAATTTTTTTTACCTTATGCTAACCAAAACATTTGATAGGAAATCCGATGATATTTTATAGGTCTAGGGTTTTCAAGTAAATATGAAATAGCCGAAATTGTTACATGATTAAATTCCAGCTACTAGACACAAAAGTGGGTATTACAATCAAAACCGTTGGCACTTATTGGATTTTGGATTCCATACAATGGGAGGGCAACTGGGGTACCGCCCATCACAGTACGTGGCCTAGATCAACGTACCGAGGAGTACGCCCGCTCCACTGCAACACAAGGCCGGAACCATCTCTTACTGGACAGTCCCGAACAAGACAACCTCGACAGTTGGAGCTCAACAACCGTCCACACAGCCGAAATAAAAGGGACCTCTAGACAGGGGAAAATCTCGTCCTACTTGGGCATGACCCACTTAGCCTTGCTGCACCTCCCCTGTTTTAGCTATTCCCGGTTGATGAGGCTTGAGGCTACGATTACCTTTAGTGAACACATCACTTAGAATGCTCATCGTCCACCTGACGATGTTCTGAAAGCATTCAATCCATACAAGTTTGTTCCAGGTTCGAACGAAACCGAAGTCGTTATCTCGTTACACTCATTTTGGAATCACCCTCAGAGTTAACGACAATAACCCTTGCACTCTGAATCTTCATTTTCACTTGAGATTCACGACCTACCGTTACTTTGGATCGATGTGGTTTTCAAATATCCAAATATGGAAACCCGATCCCGGTCTCATCGAAATCCAAAACGTGTCTTTTAGGTCCAAGTTGTTTTAAAGTTTAAAACAATTCAGTTATCTATATGCACACAGATGGATAACTCACAAATCATAATTGATAATCAACATTATCAAATAACAGGTAATCCACATTATCAATATCAAAATAGATAATCCATATATCACCATCACAATAGATAATCTATGTTATCATCATAACGCAACCAAGCATTCATACCACACAACATTACTTATCTCATTTTTGGGATCATAAAGCATCCAAGACAATAAATGTCATCCATTCATATATAAGCAATGATTTATTTCATCACAATATAATTAATTTAAAAAGAATTAAATTAATTATCTCCATCTCCAATTAATTTAAATTGAATTAAATTAATTACTCCATCTTTAATTAATTTAAAATAAATTAAATTAATTACTTCACCAATATAAATCTTGCTTACTCAATCATTTAATTGATTACAATCAATTAATTAATCATCCAAAATAATCACCTTAATTAATTACCCTTGATTAATTATCCTTGATTACATTCATGTAATTATTCTTAATTAACCTCACAAATTAATTATTCTTAACCAAAAACAGCAATTAACCTTTAATTACTTCAATTAATTAATTAACTATAATCAATTACCTTAATCCTTAATTAATTACATTAATTAATTACCTTTAATTACTTATCATTGATTAATTAATCTTAATTAATCAGCTTTAGTTACATCATTAATTATAATAATTAATGATCCTTAATTATATTTAATAAATTATCTTCCTAAATTAATTATCTTAAGTAATTAACTCATAATTATTAATCCCCTCTGATTAACCATATCCAGTAATCAACTAACTTAATTACTTCATTTAAACAAATTAATTATTCCCTAATTAATTTCTTAATTAATCCCTTGATTAATTTCTAAGTAATTATACCCAAATTACTTCACTCTTAAACATCTTCAATTAATTACAATCTGTAATTATCAATCAATTACTCCACCAAGTAATTTTCAATCCATTCATTACATACAGTAATTATCATTAAAACATCCTGTGTTTAAAATAAATTAAACTTAATTAATTAAATTAAAAAATCATATTTAACACAATTAATTACCCTAAGTAATTAATTTTCTAAATTACTTCATAAAGTAATTACACTTATTACAATTGATTATTATTAAATTAATTAATCTGATTAATTATTAAAATTAACCACATTAATTAATTATTAAATAATCCTGGTTAATGACTTTTATTAACCATTCTTTAATTATTTTTATTAAGTAATTAACTTAGATTAATCACAAATTAAATCATCTTTAATTATCTATTAATTAAAGTCTAATTATTTAATTAATTAAGAGTTAATAGAAACTTAATTAATTCTTAATTATTTAATTAATTAACCATGAATTTAACTTAATTGATTAATTAATAAACTATTAATCATTAATTAATAATCTAACTAATGATCTTAATTATAAATAGGTTAATCCTTAATCAATTATTAATTATTCCCTAATCAATTAATTAATTAAATTAATTAATTAAATTAATTAATTAATCTTAATTACCTTATTAATTAAATCAATTCTAAAATATTAATTTTTAACTTAAATTTTAGATAAAACCATTTCTTAATTATGTTTTAAAACAAATTTGTTTGAAACAAAGTACTTTTGAAATTACTTTCAAATTTCATTTTAAATACAAGTTTTAAATGAAAATAATTTAAACTTATCAAAGTTTAAACAATTTATAACTTTTTAAAAAATTCCAAGTCAAACAAGTGTTTTGCCTTAGAAATGAATTTCATAAGAATTTTGAAATTTAATTCATTTTAAAATTTCAATAACTTCAATTTATATTTAGTTTAATTTTTCAAACTTAAATCTTCTTCTAATTTTTAAAAACTGAAATTCATTTTTAAATTTCCAGATTTTAAATTGAATTTCAAATCTTGCTCATATTTTAACAAAACTTCATTTTTAAAAAGTTCAAACTACTTTTACCAAAATAAAGTAGTTAATTTAATTTAATTTTTAAAACTTTATTTTTATTTAAAACTGAGATTTTAAATTTAACTTAAATTCTAAAATTTAAACTTAAATTTAAAACTAGGTTTAAAATTTCTTAACATTAAAAAGTTTCAGGGTTTAAAAATTTAAAAACAGAAACTCCAGGTTTCTGTAAAAACTTGAAACACAAAATAACCCGAGACTTACACAAATTACTTCGAGTCTACAGCCTGATTACCCCGAGTCAAAAACCCATCTACTTCGAGAAACTTCAAGCAACACCCCTGTTACCAACAAACCCATACATCATCAGCCACACTACATCAGAAATTCATCACCGTGCATATGCACGGCGACCACAGCCACCTCAGATCATCAGAGATGATCGCTGCTCGCCAGAAACAAACCTAGCAACCTCCCTCAACCATCAATTCAGGCTACCACCCTCGAAGTCAAAAATCGAACACCCACTACAACATGGAAACGGAAAAACAGGTTTTTGCTTCAACCTGTCAACGACAAAAACACGCCACTCCGACCACCTGACAACTAGCCCCTCCGGCCTCAACCTCAACCACAACAAATCTATCGATTCCCAAAATATCCAATCACTCGATCAACTACATTGGCTGAAGTGATCAATTCATAACTCACATCAAAACTAGGGTTCCAAAGAAACTTTCCCCATCGCAACTACTCTGATGACTTTCATCATCAATCAGCATTTTTCCTAGCTTCTCCTACCTCTCTTCCATAACCAGGAAGAACCACATTCCCTCCAGATGCATGAATCACCAGAGCAACTCCAAAGTTCAAATGCAGTTCATCCCCTAACTACTCCTTAACCCTTCTATTAAAAATTATAGGTTTTGTTTTAAAAATCACATTATGATTTTAGTATTCAACCTATATTCATGAATCCAGAAAACATGATGATTAAATCTTCAGTTATTTTTGAACATTGCTCACTTATTTGGTTTTCCAGAGCCGTCCCATTTTATTATTAACTTAATTAAATTTTAACTTACTTAAGAACTTAAATAAACAATTATTGTCCGTAATCTAAATCCTATAGAGATTGGATCAAAAAGAATATGTATTTAAAACAATACAAGGTTACTGGAAAACATAATAGAGGACATTTAAACATCATGTATACAAATTCAACTTCACATCAACAATCACACATGCAAAACTTATTTATTTCTGTGTCCAACTATGCAACCCTTTTTCCTTATTTATATTTTAAATTTAAAGAGTTACTCACCAATTTTATTGGAGACGCAAAACAGAGTTTCAAATTTTGGAAAGCCTTTGAAATTTAGTTGCTGAAGACATTGCAGGAAGACTTGATTCCCAGATTCAACTTGTATTTGAATTTTAAAACTTGGATTTGCAGACTTCCTTTTTGATACTCAAGTTGAATGAATGAATGCAGATGCCCCTTTTTGCTTTAAACTGCTTGCATGTCCCCATAAAAATGCTTTTGAAACTTAGCTTTTGAATAGGCCTCAGATTTGAAGTTGTGTAGTTTAAAATGCAGGTTTGTTTTGATTGAAAAACTGTTTTGCAGGCTTCAAAATTTGAAATTTCAGGGGTTTGAAGATGTGCAGAAATGTTTTGGTACGCGGATTTTTTTAAAAATGGTAAGTGCAGATTTTCCCTTTTGATTTCAGGTGACATGCAGAATTTCTGAAGATGTATGCTACAGTTTGAAGTGGAGTTTGATTATTGATATGAAGATGTTTAAAACTGGGTTTCATGTTTTCAGATCTGCATGAGACAGTTTTAAATTTTCTTTGTCTTTGAATTGAAATGAAAAAAAAGGAAGAAATGAAGATATAGGCTTATATAAGTGTAAATTTCAGATTTATTAAATAAAAGAAAATTTTAAAACAAAACGTGCCACTTGTACTATTTTTCAACATTTGTCAAGTTAAATGTTAAATCTTTGAACACTTGTTAAATTAGGTTTTAAGAGTACAACACATGTCTCTTTTAAAGGTAATTTGCAAATTAATTAACATGTTAATATATATTTGTATTAAGCTTCATTGATTTGTTAGTTAACATTTAAATATGTATATAAATTTACAAAAGAAATAAAAAAACAAATCATGTTTATAATAAAACTTGTACATATAAAAAAATTAAATAATTAAAATCTATACTTTGGAATTTAAATTCAAAATCTAATATTTTAAAATCAATTTATATATATAAATTTAATTTGAAATAACAATGGCAAATTTTTTTCAAAATCTATTTATAAAAATTTTTAATATTATTATTGTTTTTTAGAAATATCTTACTATTAAATTAAAATAATTGTATAAGAAATTATATTTTTATTAATAAATTACTTATTTAATTATGCTATAAAAACCTTTTTGTCAGTTTAATTCATTTTAAATTTAAAACTCAAGCCAAATTTATTTTAAACATTTAAACATTTTTTTCTTAACAAATTCAAAATCATTTATTTATTTATTAAATAGTTTTGAAAACTTAATATTAAATTAAATCAAAATTTCCAAATTATTAGTGTATATATTAGAATTTTAAATCATGATTCATTTATTAAATTTTAAACAAAGATCATTTATTTAATAACTTTGAAAAGCTAATATTAAATAAAGACTAATTTTCCAAATTAGTAAAATATTGGAATAAGAAAATATGCTTTATTTATTAAATTTAAAACAATCGCTAATCTATTTACAATATAACTATATATTTATATTTTAAATAGAAACCAATTTATTATTTTTAAAAAATAAAATAATCAATTAAATAATTATTGAAGAAGATTATTGAATCAAATTGAATTATTATTAACAAAATATCAATATCAATTTAATTTTAATACAGATTATTAAATTGATATTGTTAAAAATTCCAGGATGTTACAATACTGGAAGAAAATGATTATAAACTCAAGTTAATGTTTATAGATACTTATAATTTAAACGAATAGTAATAGTGAATACTGTATTACGTAAATGAATGTAACTTTAGAAGTGTTGAAATGACTTAGAAATGGATTTAATATTCAATTATACTGTATATGGAAGAATGAACGTGAAAAAGAAATAACCTATTAATGATGAATTAAATTGTAAAGAAACTTACATATTAGCTTAAGTATTAATTTTGGACAATCTAAGTAATTGAAATGGAAATAACTTATGTAAGCAATGAATGTAAAGTAATGAAAAGAAAATGGCATTTTATGAATAAATGAGAAATGAAATTTTGTAAGCAATGAACGTAAACTAATGGGAAAATAACATTGTATGGATGAAGGAAAAAATGAACAGTGAATAGTATGAAAGGAGATTTATAAGAATAAGCCTACACGGCATTTCAATTTATTGGTTGCTGGCTTATGGATGTTTGGGAAGTGATACTTTAAATTGTTTAAGATGCATAAATAATCTACTAAGTTTTATCTAGGACTGTTGAGTATATGGTATACTTAGTAGTTTATTTATCATTCTACATGATTAAAAGTTTACAAACCCGAACAAACCATTTGTTTTAGTTGCTATGGATGTATGATTGATTACTTCTATTGTATGTGATGATTGTATGGTTTTGATTGCAAGTGACTATTGTATGTTGTGATGATCTATTCTGTTATTAATCGAAACAAATTAAATATTTCTCTTTTATATAATTATTAACGTCTTTGGGATTGTATAAGTGAAATACAGGTTTATGGAAGCAATAACTTCTACTTTTGGTTTCATAAATAAGCGTTGTTTACCAAACAAATAAGTACGTTTTCGGATTACGGTTTTGCAGCGATATTATATTGTTTTTCCCATGGTTTGGGATATTTTATTTTGAAATATGATATATATGTGTTATTATTGATATTATCATTTCTCCCGGATCTCTCTGTGCAAAGGAGACTCTGCCGAAATTTTTCGTGAATTTTTTACTTAGAAAATTTTATGAAAATGGAAATGCTTTCCAAACTTTTATTGAACTTGAATACAAAAGGATTTAATTGTTTATAAATTGAACTATTTTATTTTAATTATTTAATTATGCAAATTAATTGTTTATAAATTGAATACTTTGAATAAGATATATTATTTCTAAATTCCTTCTTTCCTTTTCAAGGACGAAAAGTTTTGAGTGGGGGAAAGTGCAACGACCCATAATTTTTGATAATTAAAAATAGTTAATTTAATAAGATTTTTCAATTTAATGTTGGAAGAAATTAAAATTTGTGATTTATTAATGAGAAAACAACTAGAAAGAGATGTAATAATGTTAATTTAAGGCAATTTATAACTGTTTTTATGTAATCTCGCGTAATTGAAATAACTGAAAAGTTATAATTGGTTATAAATTGTAAATGAGGAAATAAATTAAATATGGCATTAATTGGTGAAATAATTGGTAATTAATTGTAATTGGATAAAATCGATGTTGTGTAAATTGTTATAACATTTGTTTGTAGATAATAAACTTATAAATATGATTTAATTAAGTAAAATGTGACAATTGTTATTTGTTGCCTATTTATTTAATCCATTGAATTAAATTTGAAATCAGTTGCAATTAAATGTTACGTTAATATGAGTTAAGATGATAACTGCAAAATGTGAATGTAATAAAATATGTAGTAATGTCAATTGTATTAATAAGGCAATAATTGATTTAATAATATGAGTGAAATCAAAATAAATGAATTTATTGGGATCTTAAATTATAATTAATGAATTTACAGTTGAAACTGAACATTGTAATTAGTGAAATATTCAACATTGAATTGATATGGAAATTTGTTTTAAAAGATTATAAATTACTTAATAATCAAAAATGAGAAAAAAATTTAGTTATTAAATTAGAAATAAAAAATTGATTTAATCAATTTAATAATAATTTATTTAATTAACGTGAAAATAACCATTTTGGCCACTGTCTTGGATTTCGACGAAGCCAGTTTTACCAGATCCAGAACGGTGAATTATTATAGGATAGTTTCGTAGCGATCAGACTTGTCGTTCGATCGTACAGATTCGAAATGTGCAGAAATCAATTTGATTGAAATCAATTTGAAGTAAGCTGATTTTAAAAGCTAACTTTTTCATACAATCGAATTAGGGCTTAAAAAACCTATTCCATTGAGTTTTAAATTATCGCAAACATCTATTTTGAAATATGGGATGACCAATTTTTGTTTCGGAAGCGAAATGGGTTTTTTAGGTCGTTGTTATCGTTTCAATCCAAATCGATATGGTCCATCATTTCTATTTTAGCTCTGCCTATATATATATATATATATATCCTATTGTAAACCCTAGTTGTTTCTCATTTCTTATTTCTGTACGTACTATTACTTCTACCAGTTCCTCTTTCTCAAACGACAGAATATGAAACCCTAAATCCTAATTCAATTTCAAGTCAAAATCAATTTCAAAATTCAAACTCCTTCAAACCATGACATATTATATACCAATTCGAAGCTCTCGACGAGCGCAATCTATTGCAGTGATTTTTTTCGATCTGATTCACCGTTTGGCTAGAAATTGGAGATTAAATCTCGATCGTTCATTAGGGCTTGATCATCGGTGACGGATCGTCGATTTGTGGGTATGGATGCGTAGAGAAGGTCAAGGGGAGTGCGTCGGTGTATTTTTTTGCCATATCAACGACCAGATGTGTATGGAAAATTGGATTAGGGTTCAACTAACCTAGGCGGTGGTTGTGCATTCTCGACCGATGTTGCTCGTTCGTGGGGTCGTAGGCCTCGAGGGAAGGTCACGGCGTGTCAGGAGGGTAGTCGTGGGGTCTGTAGGCAGCGGCGTCGAGAATTAGGGCATGATGACTATGATGGAGATTGTTGTCTATGAGAGTTTCTGGCGACTAGGGTTTCGAGCGATGTAAGTGTAACACCCTGCATTCTTATATCATTAAAATTTAACGTGTAACGATATGTAATGAAAATAAATAATTTTGGAATTATCGGAATATGGCTCTTAAACTTGTACCATTTTGTCCAGGGCAATTTTCTGATCAGTTTCCATATATAACTTGTCTAAAATCGAACTAACATGAAGGAGGTAAGAATGAAACAAAATAAGTAATCAAACCGAAAAATAATAATATAATAACACAGGTATGGGACGACCTGTAGTTTGACCCAATGGGCGCGACGGTCGACCACCCGGACAACTACTAGCTAAGGGCGGCCTACTGCCTGGTCGATCCATGCGCAATCTGGACGAAATTTCATCCAGGTTTATACTGTGACATGTTTTCTCCTTTTTGTGTGATATGAGCCATAAGTTCTTCAATCCTATGGATCCGAACGATCCTACGACGTGGCGGCTTTAAGTTCAATCCAAGAATTCGACGGTCTGAGATCCCCAAGCTCTAATATAAAAGGACTCTAGGCCTAGCTATCTTCTCACAATTAGATTTTCTCCCATAGGTTCATTGCCTTAGGCTGAACCCTAAAAAGAAAGTAAACTAAGGAGAAGACCTTTTGAATTAAAATATTATACGCATTTGAAGAAGGGGATCCTGAAGGACCGTGGAACCTGGCTAGTACAAGTGAAGCTAAGGACGACACGTGAGTAGATTTATTTATGTATCTTTTAAGTTTAAGATATATTTTCGTTAGTTTCTCTTTAGAAAATTTTATTTGATAAATGATCATATTAATTAAATTAGGATAAACTATAAGAAAACATGTAGTTTATTTATAGTATTTAACCACTAATTTCTATGCCTTATTTACATCTTTTGTTCTACGTTTTGGATTTTTATGCAAGTGACAGTTTTCTTCCGTCCCTTCTTTTCTTTCTTCGCATATGGATTAGAATAGATAAAACAAGAATATAGATTATATGGATAAGAAAACTAAAATGAAAAAATGTTGTAAAATAATGAAAGTTGTATATAAAATTACTGTAAAAAATTTCATTGAAACGGGAAAGTTAATTTGGGTGTAATTATTAGATTATTTGGCTGGTTAGAAGATGGGTTACATTTCCATAATTTAGTAGCTAAAAAAATATAACGATAAACGTAACTGCCAGAATAAAAGACGTAAAAAGGGAAAATAAGTGTAAAACAGAGAAACCACTGTATTTTACACTACTCCAAAACAGTAAAAGGACACCTTGCAGTTACGGATTATTGTTTACAATGTTATTCAACATTAAAATATGGAAATCGATTATATAGTCATCATAACCAACCAAATAAAATAGAATTACTTCCTAAAATATTGGATAATAAAGTAAAGTATGATTTGAAACAAGAAAATTATTAATTTAGGAATTTGAGGTTATGAAGAAATTTAAGGAACCTAAGTCTGCATTTATTGGGTAGGCTATTTAACTAGGCAATTATTATGATAAATGAATCATGCAATATTAGGGAACTAAAGAAAATCATATATTGTAATTAAAGGAGGCAGACTAGGCAAGAAACACTTTTAATTGTATAACGGACTATGAAAGAAGAAAATGTAACAGTTCCAAGTAGAATTATAACATAGGCTATAATTATGAAATAAGAACGGAAAAGCTTATCGTGCAACTTAAAACAAATTGGTAAGTAATGACAGTAGAAAATAAAGGTAGAAGCTTATTTAAACAACTTGTATTAAGTTAATAAGTAAATAGAATAGAAATAATAAAAGCGGCTTATTTTAAGGAACTTAAGAATTTATGTATTAAGTTAAATAAGCAAGAAAGTAAATATGGCTCATACTAACAACATTCCCTCTTAGACGGGGACAAGAATATGCTAATTAAATCAAAATACGTAGCCAACAGAATAAGAAAGCAAACTAAATGCAAATTAAAAGATTATATTTAAGGTCTAATAAAAGTATCGAAATGCGTTTGGAGCAACCCAAAGGACGAAGCGCCTAACGAAGCAGTTCATTATGGATTTCAGAAATAGAAAAGCATGTCCAACTCAGTGATTTTGGGCTAGAGAGAAGTACGAGACTTCAACAGGACGTAAGGGTATACTAGGATGGCCCTCTGGGTAGGCCTAACGAAGTTGCATCCTCGTAGGCAGGTCTATAGGTGTTCCATCAAAAGAGTATGCCATGACTGCACATGCATTGTAGGCCTAGCGAAGCAGATCCTTTATAGGCGGTCAGAAGGGCTGGTGTTTGAAGTAGGGTATTCGTATGTACAGTACTTACAAGTAACCTTAAGGATAGTCGCATGCGGATACTGTCCAGCATCAAGACGTTGAGCGAGGTCGGGAATGACTAGAGTTAAACCAACAACCCAATGATACTTTCACTATCGAGACATTGGATGGAGAGGCGCCTCCAATTGGATGTTAGATTGTTTGTAGTAGGGCACAGCCAATTAACCCTTTAGAAGTCTTTAGATTAGTTGAGGGGTGGCTGTGTGGGGCCATAGCCATGATGAGAAAGGGACTGATAACCTAGAATATTTGTATTGTAGGCCTAACGAAGCGAATCCTTTATAGATATAGAAAATCCCCGACTGAGTTCCATACAAGGCAGACCTTGTTGGCGGGATTCAGATAGTAGATAGAACGATCATGTAGTCCCCAATGTACGCACTGGATGGTACGTTCTGGATGTCCACGCACTGGTATAGACTAGTGTGGACGTGATTTACGTTTTTCATAGTAAGTAGAGGAGCATCTATATTGTTGGCCTTACGAAGCGGTCCTTCACAAATGAAATTACAGAATGCTCTCGAAACTAGACGATGGAGTCCTTTTCGAGAAAGATAAAGATGGTACCATAGGACGTACCTAGGACCAATATGGTCATTGGGCATATAGCTACATATATGTACATATTTGTTATTAGGTTTTTATCTACTATGGAGTCGATGGGCATAATTCATGAACAGAGGCGAGAGTATTGTTACCTAATGAATCTAATATAAGAATAAATGGAAATAAAATGGTATATGTAGAATTAAGCCTAGAAGTATATAATTTATTCATTCACCAAAACTTTTTTTTGACCCCCTCCTCATAACATCCTACAGGTTAGGTAAATGGCAGAGACTTCTCAGCTTTATGACACTTGCTTAGAAAGTGTCATTATTTAGGTGAGTATTTACTTACTATTATATTTTAGCCAATTCTACTATGATATAATTAATTGAGCTCTGATATATTTATCTTTGCCTATTTGCAGGATACCAGATACCTAACTCGGGCTTCAGTGGGCTTGGTGTTTAGCATTTTTGCAAAAAATCAAGATCGTTGGAATTTGAGTTGTTACATTTGGTATTAGAGCCTAGGTTTAGATTTCCTAGGAAGATAGTGGGTGAATGTATTTCGTATTTTAGTATATATATTCACACACACATACATATACTCTTAAAACCCCATAGGGAAGTCCATTCTTTTAAGTAAATCAATAGTTGGAGGAAGTTTGGAAAACAATTCAGTAATCAAAACTTGGAATTGGGAAATTCCAAACGCTAAAAGATCTCATATGGAAAAGATTTTTGGATTCAGCAAGGGATATTTGGAAAGGTGAAAGCAAATTAAAAAGCCACTTTTTAGTCTAGCTCAACAATTAAACTCTTAGGAATTTGAAAAGTTTTGAAAGATTTTCAAGTTCAAACTTTAGAAGTTTACAGTTTTATGATTTTATTAGTTGAAATAAGGGAAAAACAATTTTAAAAAGCAAATTTTGAATGTGAAAGTAGAGACATACAGTTAAGAAAAATATATAAGTATTATTGACTTTAATTGAAAAATAGTATTTTGGGCTGTAGTGACAATGTTTTACGCAACATCTGTCTTAGCCAAGTAGAAATGTATTTTTGAAATCCTTATTCAAATAAGAAAATGTTTACTAGCACATAAAAATATTTTCTAGCTGTAAAGAAATTAAAGCTGCTTTGAAAAAGGATTTTTTTATAGGTTAGATGATTAAAGTGGCTGGAGCAAGCTTATGAATATTAATGTAGATTCAGTTGAAGTATAGAAGACGTCAAGACTCCACTTGGAGGGTAGAGAATAGATAAAGATATTTATTCTAAGTCGTAACAGTGACTGGGATAGCATGGTAGCAGGTGGATTTTTCTTAAGCTTCGATTTGTTAAAGGGAGGCGGGAGGCACGACAAATCGACGAAAAATATATATAGCACAGATCGACCAGGTCGACATAGCGGTCGACCGAGCGATCGACCGGACTGTCGATCGTGCGCCCGACCGATCACTTGCAAATTGCATGCGTATAAACGCGTGCATTGCCCCTCTCCTACTTATTTTGGCTCCCTTCATCATTTTTTCTTCCTCCTTGAAGACAGCAGCCGCACCTAAAAATCCCCCCTTCCAACCACCCAAATTCCTCCAAAACTCCATCGTTCGACTCGCCATTAGTGCCAAATCAAAGTGCGTTGCGAGATCTACTCGGATCCATACTCCGTTACCGCAGATCTATGAGTTTATCAATATGCCTCCAAGACCCTCTCCAGTCCACCTCTTTCCCCACCTCACACCACAGGAGATAGCTTGGTGTCAGAATGATAGGCATATAGTACAGTCTTACTCTGATACAGCCGCCTACCAATTTCTACAGGGAAGGGTGGTGAAGTTTACTGATTTTAAGGGTACACATTTAGAGTAGCTCTTCTTGGACACTGGGCCCCGATAGATTCATAGCCATGAGACGTTCAAGCAGCGAGCGTATTCCAGGTTAGTACGTCTTTTTGATGCTAACTTACATACTAGCGATGAGGATGCGGAGTTGGCCTTTCATTCGGAGGTCAAGGGGGTTAGGATAGTTTTTACCGAGTCTTAGTTGCTAGTATTTTGGATATAAGAGGGTATGGCTTAGAGGAGGGCAAATTGAGATGAAGGACATGGCCATTTGCAGCAGATTCTTGTAGACTCCAAGCACCTCGACTGGAGCACTAGGCAGTTGACCCTGTTAGCTAGGTTAGTTATGCGCATTCTATGACATAACCTTTTCCTTAAGACGAGGAGTTTTGAACGGATATACCCTATTGTGAGGCGGGCCACCTATGCTATATTTGGAGGATTACAGGCGAACTAGGCTAGGACGATTATGGCCCTGTATATGATAACGACCGGACTTCATCGATCCACCATGATTTACTATCACCTTTGGACACTGGTCTTCATGTGGGCTAGGGTGGAGATGGAGAGAGAGACTTACAGTGAGCAGGCCTACCCCATGATAGATTCATCCACTCTAAAGAGGATGCGCATAGGATTGGCCCAGATTCAGGCTCCGCAAGAGGAGCAGGAGCACGAGTAGCAGCCTTCACCACAGCCCACACCACATTGGCAGGCACCCCAGTACTTTCATGAGCATCAGCACTTTCCCGTGCCATCGTTTGGAGGTGACGTAGGACATACCCAGTCACCATAGCCCGCTTGGCCATCAGAGCAATGAGTTACGATGATCAGTTTAGGACCCTTGCCGAGAGTCAAGAATGGTTCACTAGGGAGCATGTAGAGATTCTTCAATGGCAACAGGAGATGATTAGGAGACAGAATGATTTAGCTGGTCTCAGCATGAGGTTGAGGCGAGCACTAGGTGGTAGGAGAAGCGCCTTAGCTGTTTGGATTCCTTTTTGAGAGCTTTCCTCTATCAGGGCAAATAGGGGCATAAGCCTCCTAGCCCAAGATGATGGCTTTATTAGCCTACCTATGTCATTTATCTAGTATCGTGTTGTAGTAGGGTTTATTTTCTATTTTTAGTTATAAAATTTATACTCTGGAGTATGCATTTAAAATTCTATGGTAGTATATCAGTATCGATGCTTTTTCTCTTTATTTTTGTGATATTCACAAGTAGAAAACAAGGACACAAGAATGTTATAATAACAAAAAGGAAACTAGCAAATTAAATAGGTGACGGAAATGTTATATAAAGATTTTTTTTAAAAAAAGAGAGCTATTTTCTTATGTAAACCATGCTTGAAAATAATAATTAAAGAGTTTTTTTTAGGATAACAACACAAAATTCCAAGTAGGGGGAAAGATGTACGAAAAAGAAAATCGGAGAAAAATGAAGTTTCTCTATCTTTTGTTTTCTTTCTAACATAAGAACTCGAATTCAGAAAATTAGATTTTTTTGAAATTCGAATATTAAAAGTTGTGTGTTTGGATTTGGATGAAAATTGGTTGAGCTACATCCCTATTTAATAGGAGTTTGGGAAAACTGAGTGAAAAATATTTTAATATTTCAAAAAGTTGCATTCATATAGAAATTGCAAGTATAATTAGGTTGTGTGCACTATGTTTTAAAAGGTAAACTTTCAAAAGCATTCAAATAGGAGGTACCGCTTAGGGATTTATGTACATACTTTAACTTGAAAAGCACTTTGGCACAAAAGAGCGGATGGTTGCTAAATTGGATGCACACAAATTGGTTGTAATTAATGCGAGAGATTACATAAATTTTTACCCTTGTCAAATTTTGGGGGCGAAATTTCATAAGGGTGGGAGAATTTAACACCCCACATTCTTATATCGTTAAAATTTAACGTATAACGATAAGTAATGAAAATAAATAATTTTGGAATTATCGAATATGGCTCTAGAACTTGTATCATTGCGGCCAGGGTAATTTTCTGATCAGTTTCCATATATAACTTGTCTAAAACCGAGCTAGTATGAAGAACATAAGAATGAAATAAAATAAGTAACCGAACCGAATAAATAATAATATAATAACACAGATATGGGCCGACCTGTAGGTCGACCCGATGGGCGCAACGGTCAATCGCCCGGTCGACTCGTGCGCACTCTGGACGAAATTTCGTCCAGGTTTATACTATGACGTGTTTTCTCCTTTTTGTGCGATCTGAGCCATACGTTCTTCAATCCTATTGCTCCAAACGACCTTGCAACTTGGTGGCTCCAGGTTCAATCCAAGAATTTGATGGTCTGAGATTCATAAGCTCCAATATAAATAGGACCCTAGGCCTAGCTACCTTCTTACAATTAGATTTTCTCCCATGGGTTCATTGCCTAAGGCTGAACACTAAAAAGAAAATAATTTCTAGGGAGAAGATCTTTTGAATTAAAATATTATACGCATTGGAAGAAGAGGATCCAGAAGGACCATGGAACTAAGCGGAGCACAAGCGAAGCTAAGGATGACAGATGAGTTGATTTATTTATTGTAACGACCCGTTAAATTAGATAATATTGAATAAATTAAATTTATATGTTTTCTAATCTAATCCAGAATAAAATAGAAGCCTTAGGATTTTTAAGGAAATGAAATGTAAGGGTTAGATAGTAACTGTAATTAAAGTTAAATAATTTAAATGTTATATGACATAGATTGAAATAACGGGAATTTGTGATTTAGGTTATAAGTCATATTTTGTTGATTTTAAACGGTATTAATGAAACTATAACTGAATTGGATTGCATAGACATAAACATTAGAAAAATTTATTAGGTGGACTAAATTGGTTAAAGTTCATAAGTTGTGCATTTCAATTTAGTAGAAATTCTAAACGATAAACGAAGATTTAAATAAACGCTAAATTAAAACTATGTAAAATGGTGACTTAAGGCCTAGTTATAGGAATTGGAATATAATCCAAAATTTAATTAATGATAGTAACGTAGTATTAGCTAATAAATAGATTTCAATGCAGTAACCAAATGAAAGGAATAGGAATGAATATATATATTGAATAGGAATGAATATATATATTGATTTGAAATGAAATAAAAATGTGTCACATTTAGATGGAGTAAAATTTAAGAAACCTATAAATGGGGAATCAGTAAACATTTGTAAAAAAATATTGCCTAGAATAAAATTCATTTAATATAAGAATTCAAAGGTGGAAGATTTACATTTGGATTGAAAGGTATAATTAATTGAATTGGTGATTTGGGAATTTAATCCAAGGGTTACTCTAAAAATAAATACGGATAAAAAGAGGTTAAACTAAGGAGGGGCATTAATTGATTTTAAGGCTTATTTAATACGTTAATAGGCAAGACTCCGCATTCATACATTTATACAAAGCTAAATAGAAGCACAAGTGTGATATAATGTAAATAGATGGATATCAACCTTTATTTATATGTTAATGGGATTTAATTTCTATTGTATAAAAACCGCAATTTAATGAAGATTGAAATAGCTAATTCATACGTTAGTTGATTTAGCTGGAATATGAAGATATTTAATGGAATAGTGAAATCAAATGGGAATGGGTTTCCATTGTTCATTTGAATTCACATTCATCATAAAAACTTATTTGAAAACCAAAGGAATAATAAAGGAATCAAGACTTAATTAGTAATTTGGATTTAAGACATGGCAATTTGGATTTATTGCAACATTTAATACCATAGAATTTAGTAAAGCTTATTCAAATTTTAGTTGACCATTTGTGATATAACTTTTTGAAAACAAGACTTTATTTATGAATTGAGTATTTGATTCAACGAATGGTAATTTCTTCATTCAAAAATAGAATTTAACGTAAATTAGTACGTTATTAAAGTTAAATGAAAGCTGTAAACATTTGACTTAGAGAACAATTGAGTGAAATCTTAACTAATGTAAACTTCATCATATTGACATCCATAACTGTGAATCATAGGAAGAAGGTAAATAAATGAACTTAACCAAACTATTTATGTTGAATATTGAAAATTTGAATAAATAAATAGTTAAGAAAATTAAGGGAATGAGAATAAAAATTTATTTATAATTTGAAATTTTAATTACGGTGAAAAGGGTTAACTGCAATTAAAAGTAAGTTGAGATGGAAATCAAGTTATTTATTTAATTTGGTTTAAGATGAGAGTGTATAAGTATAAGATTAGGTAATTTGTGAGAATAAATTTATAATTCCCAATTAATAAGAAAGTGCAGAAATTAAAATTGCAAATTTATATACCTATAAATTTTTATTCACATCCAAGCTTGTTAAATTTATTGGGATTAATTGAACTATCTAAGTAATGAAATTTGGCCAATAATAGGAGTTGAAACATAAAAATTGATTTTTTATGATTTATTTAATTGATTTAATAATATTAAAAATAGCCATTTTTGTCACGGACTCGGATTTCGACGAAACCAGTTTCATCGGATCCGTATCGGTGAATTATTATAGGGTTTCAAATTTCGTATCGATCGGACTTGTCGTTTGATCGTACGGACGCGAAACGCCTTGAAATCAATTTTATTAAAAATCAAATTGAAATCAATTTGGAAATCTTGTTTTCAGCATAACTTCTTCATACGATCGAATTTGGTCGTGAAACTTTTTCCATCGCATTCAGAATATTTTAAAATACCTATTTGGATATATAGATGTAATAAATTCGATTCCGGAGGCATAGCGGGCTTTTTGGGCCGTAATTTATTCCGTACGTTTGCTTATCCAGTCCATCTTCTCTATCTCTAGCCTACCTATATATACATGGCTATAAACCCTAGTCCCTATTCTTTTGCTGTACGTTCATTTCTTCACTCTTTTCTCTTCCCCAAATGTACACATCTCAGATCCAATTTCAAATTGCAAAATAAAAGTGAAAATCCGAAGTTCTCGAAAAATTCCAAAAAAAATATATGGCGTAGTGTTCATCAATACGAATCTATGTCTGTTGTTCGTTTTTCAAGATGATGTCCGGATTCACCAGAAATCGCAGTCAAACTTGCAAAACTCGAAACCCTAAATCAAAAATTGGGTGTTTTCGATTGAACGAAAATTGGCGAAATCGCTTTCTGGGTTTTGGAGGGATCTGCATTTGGAGTTGTTTGGTGGTGGTCGCAGCATCAATTGGTGACCGAGGCGGCTGAATTTGGGTTTTAGGGTTTCGAAAACCGTAATTATCACCGGCGGCGGCGGGCATCAGAGGAGGCCGCACCCACTTCTATGAGGAGAGGGGGTCGAGGCGAGTAGGGCTATAGTGGTGGCTTGGTCGATGGTGGCCCCTAGCGGCGGTGAGGTGGTGGTCAAACTGCGGTCAGAGGCATATGGTAGGGTGTGTGCGTTCGCGTGAATACTGCCTGGGAGGAGACGTTGCCTTGGCCAACGTGACATTGTTTCTTTTTGGGGTTTGTTTTATTTTTATATTAATTTTGTTTTCAAATCGTTTTAAACTCGTAACTTTCTCATACGTTATCCGTTTCACACGAAATTTTTTTCGTTAGGATCGAATTTAAATTCCGGACCTGATGACGCTGGTTTGGACAGATTTGGAGACCGGCAAAATTTTGAGTTTAAATTGAATTTAATTTCGATTTAAATTCCAAAGGTGAGTGTTTTAACCCACTCACAATTACTTGAAGCTTTTATGTTTGTTAAATAAATTTTAGAAATGAATAGAAATTTATTTATGAGCTTTTGGCATGTTATTTCATTCATATCTGTGAATTGCATTTTATTGAATTTAACTGTTAAATTAGTTGATTTATTGCATATTAATTGGCTGTTAGAAATTATTGTTTGCATATGAACTGCTTAACAGTTATGCCAATTATCAATGAATATAAATTGTTAGATTAATAGTTGATAAATATAATTTGAAATAAAACTGCCAATTATTACCTGTTGTATATTACCAAGCATATATTGTTATTGATTGATATTGCTTGATGGTTGTGATTGGATGATGGATGTGTTGTTGAATGGATGTTTTATTTGGTTATCATTAAACTGCAAGTTAGCATACATTTTATATTTCATTCGGGATTGTGGTTTGAAATGATAAAACCGCAAAGTTTTATTTTAAATTGTGGATTGAAATGATAAATATCCGTATCACTTGACCATAGGATAGAAAATTATATACAGGCACCGCGGTCTATATATAACTATTTTAATGTGATTTCTATGGTTTGGATGGAATACGGTTTATAATAATCTTAAATTTTATACTGGATAAATATTTTTCTTCCATATTTATATATATATGAAGTTGAAAATTTTGAAATTTAAAAAGGTGCATAAATTTCTTTATTAAAAATGGAAGAAAATTTAGAAATGGAGTTTGATAATTTACATCCTATGTTAAATGCTGAGTTGCAAATTTTAAGACATGATATTTTAATTGGATTTTCCCAAAATAAATTGGAATGAATATTCTAGTATAAATTGAATTAGAAAAATATTCTAGTATAATTTGAATTGGAAAATATATATGTTATCACTAGAAATTGGAGTTTATTTATTTATGGGTATATGTGAATATTCAAGGCTAATTAATAAAGCATTTGATTTGTAAAAGAAAACCCAACTTTAGTTTTGAAATATAAATACTCCAAACGAATATAGGCATGTATGTATATAAATTGAAATGATTTTGGAATTAAAGAGTGATAATTAAGTTATGGTTTAGACTTTAAAATAAAGAATTTTATTTATAAAGCCATAGAAATTATTTCTTTACGAAGAAACTTTAAAGTTAAACCATTTACTCTATATACCGTTGAATATCCAACCCATTTGAGTTTTAAAAGTTATGGTTTGAAATTATGGATTTCAAAATATTATGCTTTGAAATTATTTGGGTTTCAGATGTTATAAAGTTAAAGCATTATGATTTTTGAAAACTATATTTGGGATAAACGATATCATATTGTTTTGGGTTTTAAAGGAAGAAATGATATCGAAATATTATGGTTTTGAAATGGATTATATTCTGGTTTTAAAGTATAAACTATTTTTAAATAACCGCGGTGTTATAATAACGATTGGTTAGCAAAGAGACCGGGATCGGATATGGACATACTCTCTGTCGATACCGAAAACCACTTTGACTAACCGTGTACGCGGTGGAGATTCCAGAATGAAGTAGGTGGTGGCGACGTTTTCCTGTAAGGTAAATACGTGGACCCAACTCCCGTGAGTTGGCATAAGGTGGCTAAAACAGGAGCGATTCTCAGGCCAATGAGGTCATTCCTCTGATCGGACGCTCCTCTTCGATATTATACTTTGACTTGGATTGATTCAGTGGCCACTTCTATATTTTGATTTTTGGGGGAGTTAGTTCGAGGTGGGCGGCAGCTGCGCGCTGCGCGTTACCATCAGCCTGGATAGCAATTGGTATATCTACCCTGGCATTGCTTAGTTGTGCCGTGTCACCTACCCTATCGCGCCTTGTACGAGTTTGGATTTCTCCCGTAGCCCGTGTGGTATCCTCTGGTGGCTTCCCGATCAGGAGGGACTATGATATTGGACGGACTACTGGGACTATTATGTGTTAAGGGCTATATGGGTAACCCCTTAACGCTATTAAAAAGTAAGTTTATTTTATAAATAGACACTATTATAATAGCGCAATATACTACATAGTAAATAGTTTAACGGATCCTTAAGAGATGTAAATCTCGAACATCTCTTGAGTTACTGTACTCATATTTATTTCTGTTTATTTAACTCACATAAGATTTTCTAGTCTGACTCGAGTGTTTTTGTCTTTTCAAATTCGCTCGGGTCAGTCCGAGCGTTTCAGGATAGCAGATTTTAGCTTTGGAGGACGAAGACGAAGAATCAGTATTATTCTATATATAGTATTGCACCACACTCTTTTTATTCCGCTGCATTGTTGTATTGGTATGTGTAACTCTGATGTTCATTGTATAAGTGAAATAACTGTTTTGTAAACTGTTTTGAACTGTATATTTATTATTATATTTTATCCTTCCGCTGTGAGATTCTATTTTGTTTTATTCCTTCTCTGTTTTTCTTATTTACCCATAACAATCCGCCCTTGCGTATGCTTTGAATCGACATGTGTGTCGTTTTAAAGTGTGCGAAAAGACGGGATGTTACAGTTGGTATCAGAGCTTTGGTTTAGCGATAAACCTTGGCTTTGTGGGGTTTGACTCTTTGTTAATAGGGTAGTAATATCCTATGGGAGTCGCTGAGTGTATATATATGAGAGAGCGTATTTGTTAGTATTCATAAATTTTTTTTAATATTGTGTTAATCTGTTCCGCTTTGTATTTATAAATTCTGGTTGATGCATGGGACGCTATGTCATCAATAGGGATTTCTAAACACTTAATAGGACAGACCGACATAATATTTGTTTTAATATAGGTGAATGAAATAATTTTGCCTATTATATTTTCTATATATAAAAATATTTTATAAAGATATATATATATATATTTGGTTGCTATAGATTGGATGTTAGGCAATAGGAATATTTGTAATAAATTATAGCTAAGTGAAATCATAATAAACCGAATTTGGAGATTTTAGAACTTAAGTCCGGGGTTTTGAAAATTTGCTCCAAAGAATTTGTGAAATTTATTGATTGGGTTTATAAGTAATTTCTTATATAAATGTAGTATAATTTGGAAAAAAATCGTTTTAAAAGAAGATTTTGGAGAAAATAAATTCTGTACTTTCCTCTCTGTCGCTGGAAAATAATTTCGGTGATGGCGGCCGCATCATCGACTTTCATTTTCGAGTCTCAAAGGGGAAAGGCCACTGTAGTAAATTCTACTACAGATTTGTTTTAAATTTATTTGAAATTTTAATTGTTTAAAGATAATTGGAGATATAAGAGTTGTAAGAAATTATATTATCTATTATTTTAAAGTAATTTTGAAATTTGACCCGGTATTTAATTCTAAAAATTTCCATTAATTAATTGATTAAAATTTTGTTAGTGAAATAAAAGTTAAGTAATAAATGAATTGAAACCTCTAATTTAAATAAGAGAATTATTGCAAGTTATAAGAGGAATTTGAATACATATGAGACAAAGGGTAATATGGATAAACATTAAATTTAATTAAAGAATGGAGATTTAACTTTTATAAGTTCAATTGCATTTTCTTTAACATAAATAACTTACCCAAATATAAAAGTTGAAATGTTAAATCAGAAACTAGAATTGAAATTTTTACAAGTAGAAATTTAAAAAAAAATGAAGTATTCAATAAATTACTGTATAAATAAGAATTTAATGGTATAAACTTAAGTTACAATTGAAATTTTACTAAAAATAAGTTAAGAATTATTAACAGGTGATATGAACTTAAAGTAAATAGAATGAAATTCTAAATAAGAATTGATTGTAAGATTATTAACTTGAGTATGTTTTAATCTCCCCTATGCTAATATAATGGAAAGTAGGAAGAATTTAAATGACTGCAATCCATAGTTAATGAATAAATAAAAACTTTCACTTATAAGAATGAATGTTAGCAGATTAAGAATTTAAGGGCAAGTTGAAATGGTAGTTATAAACGAATATATGTTTGTTGAACCATAAATTAGTAAAAAGAATGGAGAGAAGAAGCTTGTAAAATTTTCACTTACATTCTTAGAACATACATAACTCACCATATAATAAAAGTTGCAATGTTAGTAAGAAAATGTAAAGGCCATAAGTGAAAGAAAGAAAACCAAACTCCTGAAGCATGAGGTAAATGTATAATAAGTAATTGGGTTGTTGATTTGAATTGTTTGGTTGATGTATGTTTGTTGGGTAAGGAATTGTGGAATTGTTGGATGAACAAATAATCTACCTTTGTTCCATCTAAGGCTGTTGAGCAACGGATGTACTTGATAGTTATTCTTCATTCGTACAACTTCAGAATTTGAACCCGAACAACTGATTGTTTGTTGAGTGAATGATTGTTTGTTGTGGTGTGTGCTGTTTGTTAAAATGTATGGTTGTTGCATTTGATTAAGTATGAATGATTGAATCCATTTGAATAGTCCATTTTAAAAATAAATATTTAACCTTTTAGATTTTATAAGTGAATACAGGTGATGGAAGCCACTGCTACTGCTTTGGTTCCATAAAAATATAAGCGTATTGCCCGACAAATAGGTACGTTTTCGGATTACGTTTAAAGCGCTTTTTATATATTTTCTCGAGTTAGGATATTTTATTTTGGATATATGTGTAATATATTTGTATATTTGGATATTATATTTTCCTCCAGAGTCCCTCCGTACAAAGGAGACTCTGCCGAAATTTTTCGAAAATTTTGGACTTAGAATTTTGTTGAAAATTGTTCTCCAACTTTAATAATTCAAGTATTAAAGGATATATTGATTATAACACAAGTATATTTCATTAAAGGAAATTAATCAAGTAAAATATTGTTTATAAGTTAATATTCTGAATAAGATGTACTGTTTTACTCTTCCTTCTCCCTTCTTTTTCTTTTCGGGGACGAAAAGTTTTGAGTGGGGGAGATTGTAACGACCCGTTAAATTAGATAATATTGAATAAATTAAATTTATATGTTTTCTAATCTAATCCAGAATAAAATAGAAGCCTTAGGATTTTTAAGGAAATGAAATGTAAGGGTTAGATAGTAACTGTAATTAAAGTTAAATAATTTAAATGTTATATGACATAGATTGAAATAACGGGAATTTGTGATTTAGGTTATAAGTCATATTTTGTTGATTTTAAACGGTATTAATGAAACTATAACTGAATTGGATTGCATAGACATAAACATTAGAAAAATTTATTAGGTGGACTAAATTGGTTAAAGTTCATAAGTTGTGCATTTCAATTTAGTAGAAATTCTAAACGATAAACGAAGATTTAAATAAACGCTAAATTAAAACTATGTAAAATGGTGACTTAAGGCCTAGTTATAGGAATTGGAATATAATCCAAAATTTAATTAATGATAGTAACGTAGTATTAGCTAATAAATAGATTTCAATGCAGTAACCAAATGAAAGGAATAGGAATGAATATATATATTGAATAGGAATGAATATATATATTGATTTGAAATGAAATAAAAATGTGTCACATTTAGATGGAGTAAAATTTAAGAAACCTATAAATGGGGAATCAGTAAACATTTGTAAAAAAATATTGCCTAGAATAAAATTCATTTAATATAAGAATTCAAAGGTGGAAGATTTACATTTGGATTGAAAGGTATAATTAATTGAATTGGTGATTTGGGAATTTAATCCAAGGGTTACTCTAAAAATAAATACGGATAAAAAGAGGTTAAACTAAGGAGGGGCATTAATTGATTTTAAGGCTTATTTAATACGTTAATAGGCAAGACTCCGCATTCATACATTTATACAAAGCTAAATAGAAGCACAAGTGTGATATAATGTAAATAGATGGATATCAACCTTTATTTATATGTTAATGGGATTTAATTTCTATTGTATAAAAACCGCAATTTAATGAAGATTGAAATAGCTAATTCATACGTTAGTTGATTTAGCTGGAATATGAAGATATTTAATGGAATAGTGAAATCAAATGGGAATGGGTTTCCATTGTTCATTTGAATTCACATTCATCATAAAAACTTATTTGAAAACCAAAGGAATAATAAAGGAATCAAGACTTAATTAGTAATTTGGATTTAAGACATGGCAATTTGGATTTATTGCAACATTTAATACCATAGAATTTAGTAAAGCTTATTCAAATTTTAGTTGACCATTTGTGATATAACTTTTTGAAAACAAGACTTTATTTATGAATTGAGTATTTGATTCAACGAATGGTAATTTCTTCATTCAAAAATGGAATTTAACGTAAATTAGTACGTTATTAAAGTTAAATGAAAGCTGTAAACATTTGACTTAGAGAACAATTGAGTGAAATCTTAACTAATGTAAACTTCATCATATTGACATCCATAACTGTGAATCATAGGAAGAAGGTAAATAAATGAACTTAACCAAACTATTTATGTTGAATATTGAAAATTTGAATAAATAAATAGTTAAGAAAATTAAGGGAATGGGAATAAAAATTTATTTATAATTTGAAATTTTAATTACGGTGAAAAGGGTTAACTGCAATTAAAAGTAAGTTGAGATGGAAATCAAGTTATTTATTTAATTTGGTTTAAGATGAGAGTGTATAAGTATAAGATTAGGTAATTTGTGAGAATAAATTTATAATTCCCAATTAATAAGAAAGTGCAGAAATTAAAATTGCAAATTTATATACCTATAAATTTTTATTCACATCCAAGCTTGTTAAATTTATTGGGATTAATTGAACTATCTAAGTAATGAAATTTGGCCAATAATAGGAGTTGAAACATAAAAATTGATTTTTTATGATTTATTTAATTGATTTAATAATATTAAAAATAGCCATTTTTGTCACGGACTCGGATTTCGACGAAACCAGTTTCATCGGATCCGTATCGGTTAATTATTATAGGGTTTCAAATTTCGTATCGATCGGACTTGTCGTTTGATCGTACGGACGCGAAACGCCTTGAAATCAATTTTATTAAAAATCAAATTGAAATCAATTTGGAAATCTTGTTTTCAGCATAACTTCTTCATACGATCGAATTTGGTCGTGAAACTTTTTCCATCGCATTCAGAATATTTTAAAATACCTATTTGGATATATAGATGTAATAAATTCGATTCCGGAGGCATAGCGGGCTTTTTGGGCCGTAATTTATTCCGTACGTTTGCTTATCCAGTCCATCTTCTCTATCTCTAGCCTACCTATATATACATGGCTATAAACCCTAGTCCCTATTCTTTTGCTGTACGTTCATTTCTTCACTCTTTTCTCTTCCCCAAATGTACACATCTCAGATCCAATTTCAAATTGCAAAATAAAAGTGAAAATCCGAAGTTCTCGAAAAATTCCAAAAAAAATATATGGCGTAGTGTTCATCAATACGAATCTATGTCTGTTGTTCGTTTTTCAAGATGATGTCCGGATTCACCAGAAATCGCAGTCAAACTTGCAAAACTCGAAACCCTAAATCAAAAATTGGGTGTTTTCGATTGAACGAAAATTGGCGAAATCGCTTTCTGGGTTTTGGAGGGATCTGCATTTGGAGTTGTTTGGTGGTGGTCGCAGCATCAATTGGTGACCGAGGCGGCTGAATTTGGGTTTTAGGGTTTCGAAAACCGTAATTATCACCGGCGGCGGCGGGCATCAGAGGAGGCCGCACCCACTTCTATGAGGAGAGGGGGTCGAGGCGAGTAGGGCTATAGTGGTGGCTTGGTCGATGGTGGCCCCTAGCGGCGGTGAGGTGGTGGTCAAACTGCGGTCAGAGGCATGTGGTAGGGTGTGTGCGTTCGCGTGAATACTGCCTGGGAGGAGACGTTGCCTTGGCCAACGTGGCATTGTTTCTTTTTGGGGTTTGTTTTATTTTTATATTAATTTTGTTTTCAAATCGTTTTAAACTCGTAACTTTCTCATACGTTATCCGTTTCACACGAAATTTTTTTCGTTAGGATCGAATTTAAATTCCGGACCTGATGACGCTGGTTTGGACAGATTTGGAGACCGGCAAAATTTTGAGTTTAAATTGAATTTAATTTCGATTTAAATTCCAAAGGTGAGTGTTTTAACCCACTCACAATTACTTGAAGCTTTTATGTTTGTTAAATAAATTTTAGAAATGAATAGAAATTTATTTATGAGCTTTTGGCATGTTATTTCATTCATATCTGTGAATTGCATTTTATTGAATTTAACTGTTAAATTAGTTGATTTATTGCATATTAATTGGCTGTTAGAAATTATTGTTTGCATATGAACTGCTTAACAGTTATGCCAATTATCAATGAATATAAATTGTTAGATTAATAGTTGATAAATATAATTTGAAATAAAACTGCCAATTATTACCTGTTGTATATTACCAAGCATATATTGTTATTGATTGATATTGCTTGATGGTTGTGATTGGATGATGGATGTGTTGTTGAATGGATGTTTTATTTGGTTATCATTAAACTGCAAGTTAGCATACATTTTATATTTCATTCGGGATTGTGGTTTGAAATGATAAAACCGCAAAGTTTTATTTTAAATTGCGGATTGAAATGATAAATATCCGTATCACTTGACCATAGGATAGAAAATTATATACAGGCACCGCGGTCTATATATAACTATTTTAATGTGATTTCTATGGTTTGGATGGAATACGGTTTATAATAATCTTAAATTTTATACTGGATAAATATTTTTCTTCCATATTTATATATATATGAAGTTGAAAATTTTGAAATTTAAAAAGGTGCATAAATTTCTTTATTAAAAATGGAAGAAAATTTAGAAATGGAGTTTGATAATTTACATCCTATGTTAAATGCTAAGTTGCAAATTTTAAGACATGATATTTTAATTGGATTTTCCCAAAATAAATTGGAATGAATATTCTAGTATAAATTGAATTAGAAAAATATTCTAGTATAATTTGAATTGGAAAATATATATGTTATCACTAGAAATTGGAGTTTATTTATTTATGGGTATATGTGAATATTCAAGGCTAATTAATAAAGCATTTGATTTGTAAAAGAAAACCCAACTTTAGTTTTGAAATATAAATACTCCAAACGAATATAGGCATGTATGTATATAAATTGAAATGATTTTGGAATTAAAGAGTGATAATTAAGTTATGGTTTAGACTTTAAAATAAAGAATTTTATTTATAAAGCCATAGAAATTATTTCTTTACGAAGAAACTTTAAAGTTAAACCATTTACTCTATATACCGTTGAATATCCAACCCATTTGAGTTTTAAAAGTTATGGTTTGAAATTATGGATTTCAAAATATTATGCTTTGAAATTATTTGGGTTTCAGATGTTATAAAGTTAAAGCATTATGATTTTTGAAAACTATATTTGGGATAAACGATATCATATTGTTTTGGGTTTTAAAGGAAGAAATGATATCGAAATATTATGGTTTTGAAATGGATTATATTCTGGTTTTAAAGTATAAACTATTTTTAAATAACCGCGGTGTTATAATAACGATTGGTTGGCAAAGAGACCGGGATCGGATATGGACATACTCTCTGTCGATACCGAAAACCACTTTGACTAACCGTGTACGCGGTGGAGATTCCAGAATGAAGTAGGTGGTGGCGACGTTTTCCTGTAAGGTAAATACGTGGACCCAACTCCCGTGAGTTGGCATAAGGTGGCTAAAACAGGAGCGATTCTCAGGCCAATGAGGTCATTCCTCTGATCGGACGCTCCTCTTCGATATTATACTTTGACTTGGATTGATTCAGTGGCCACTTCTATATTTTGATTTTTGGGGGAGTTAGTTCGAGGTGGGCGGCAGCTGCGCGCTGCGCGTTACCATCAGCCTGGATAGCAATTGGTATATCTACCCTGGCATTGCTTAGTTGTGTCGTGTCACCTACCCTATCGCGCCTTGTACGAGTTTGGATTTCTCCCGTAGCCCGTGTGGTATCCTCTGGTGGCTTCCCGATCAGGAGGGACTATGATATTGGACGGACTACTGGGACTATTATGTGTTAAGGGCTATATGGGTAACCCCTTAACGCTATTAAAAAGTAAGTTTATTTTATAAATAGACACTATTATAATAGCGCAATATACTACATAGTAAATAGTTTAACGGATCCTTAAGAGATGTAAATCTCGAACATCTCTTGAGTTACTGTACTCATATTTATTTCTGTTTATTTAACTCACATAAGATTTTCTAGTCTGACTCGAGTGTTTTTGTCTTTTCAAATTCGCTCGGGTCAGTCCGAGCGTTTCAGGATAGCAGATTTTAGCTTTGGAGGACGAAGACGAAGAATCAGTATTATTCTATATATAGTATTGCACCACACTCTTTTTATTCCGCTGCATTGTTGTATTGGTATGTGTAACTCTGATGTTCATTGTATAAGTGAAATAACTGTTTTGTAAACTGTTTTGAACTGTATATTTATTATTATATTTTATCCTTCCGCTGTGAGATTCTATTTTGTTTTATTCCTTCTCTGTTTTTCTTATTTACCCATAACAATCCGCCCTTGCGTATGCTTTGAATCGACATGTGTGTCGTTTTAAAGTGTGCGAAAAGACGGGATGTTACATTTATATATCTTTTAAGTTTAAGACATATTATCGTTAGATTCCCGTTTAGAAAATTTTATTCGGTAAATAATCATATGAATTAAATTAGGATAAACTATAAGAAAACCTGCGGTTTATTTACAGTATTTAAACACTAATTTGTATGCCTTATTTACATCTTTTTTTTCTACATTTTGGATTTTTATGCAAGTGATAGTTTCTTCCATCCCTTCTTTTCTTTCTTTGCGTATGGATTAGAATAGATAAAACGCAAATATGGATTATATAGATAAGAAAACTTAAATGAAAGAAAATAATTGTAAAATAATAAAAGTTGAGAGATAAAATACCATAATAAATTGCATTGAAATGGGAAAAGTTAATTTGGGGGTAATTACTAGATTAATTGGCTGGTTAGAGGATGGATACATTTCCGTAAGTTAATAGCTAAAAAAATAACGATAAACGTAACTGCCAGAATAAAAGAAATAAAAAGGGAAAATTAGTGTAAAATAGAGAAACCACTGTATTTTACACTACTTTAAAATAGTAAAAGAGACATCTTGCTGTTACGGATTATTGTTTACAGTGTTATTCAACATTAAATTATGCAAATGGATTATATAATCTTCATAACCAACCAAATAAAATAGAATTACTTCCTAAAATATCAGACAATAAAGTAAAGTATGATTTGTAACAAGAGAATTCTTAATTTAAGAATTTGAGGCTATGAAGAAATTTAAGGAACCTAAGTCTGCATTTATTGCGCGGGCTATTTAACTAGGCAATTATTATGATAAATGAATCATGTAATATTAAGGAACTAAGGAAAATCCTATATCGTAATTAAAGCAGGTAGACTTGGCAAGAAACACTTGTAATTGTATAACGGATTATAAAAGAAGAAAACGTAACAATTCCAAGTAGAATTATAACATAGGTTATAATTATGAAATAAGAAAGGAAGAGTTTATCGTGAAACATAAAAAAATTGGTAAGTAATGATAGTAGAGAATAATGATAGAAGCTTATTTAAACAACTTGTATCAAGTTAATAAGAAAATAAAACAGAAATAATAAAAGAGGCTTATTTTAAGGAACTTAAGAATTTATATATTAAGTTAAATAAGCAAGAGGGTAAATGTGGTTCATACTAACTACATTCCCTATTAGACATGGGCCAGAATATGCTAACTAAAATAAAATAGGTAGCCAACAGAATAAGAAAGCCAACTAAACGCAAATTAAAAGAATGGACTTAGGGTCTAATAAAAGAATCGAAATGTGTTTGGAGTAGCCCAAAGGATGAAGCGCCTGACGAAGCAGTTCATTATGGATTTTAGAAATGGAGAAGCACACCCAATTTAGTGATTTTGGGCTAGAGGGAAGTACGATACTTCAATGGGATGTGAGGATACTCTAGGATGGCCCTTTGTTAGGCCTAACGAAGTTGCATCCTCGTAGGCAGGTCTTTAGGTGTTCCATCAAAAGAGTACGCCTTGACTTCATTTGCATTGTAGGCCTAACGAAGCGGATCCTTTATAGGCAGTCAGATGGGCTTGGTGTTTGGAGTAGGGTATTCGTATGTCCAGTACTTGCAAGCAAGGTTAAGGGTAGTCACATGCGGATATCGGCCAGCATCAAAACCAAGAGCGAGTTTGGGAAAGAATAGAGTTAAACCAACAGTCCAATGGTACTTTCACTATCGAGACATTGGATGGAGTGGCACTACCAATTGGATGTTAGATTGTTTGTAGTAGGGCAATACCAATTAACTCTTTAGAAGTCTTTCGATTAGTCGAGGTGTGACTGCTTGGGGCTATGGCCATGATGAGAAAGGGACAGACCAACTAGAATATCTGTATTTTAGGCCTAACGAAGCGGATCCTTTACAGATATAGAAAATCCTCGACCGAGTTTTATACAAGGCAGACCTTGTTGGCGGGATTCAGATAGTATACAGAATAATCACATAGTCCTCAATGTACCTACTGAGTGGTATGTTGTGGATGTCCGAGCACTGATGTTGACTAATATGGACGCGATTTACATTTTTCATAGTAAGTAGTGGGGCATATGTATTGTAAGCCTTACGAAGCAGTCCTTTACAGACGAAGTTATAGAACACTCTCAAAACTAGACGATGGAGTCCTTATCAAGGAGGATACAGAAGGTACCATGGGAGGTATTTAGGACAAATATGGTCATTTGGTATATAGATACATATATGTATATATATATTAGTTATTAGGTTTTATCTACTATATAGTAGATGGGCATGGTTCACGAACAGAGGTGAAAGTATTGTAACCTAACGAATTTAATATAAGAATAAACGGAAATAAAATGGTATATGTAGAATTAAGCCTAGAAGTATATAATTTATTCATTCACCAGAACTTTTGTTCTGAGCTCCTCCTCATAACGTCCTACAGGTTAGGTAAATGGCAGAGACTTCTCAGCTTTATGACACTTGCTTAGAAAGTGTTATTATTTGGGTGAGTATTAATTACTATTACATTTTAGCCAATTCTGCTGTGAGATAATTAATTGAGCTCTGATATACTTATCTTTGCCTATTTGCAGGATACTAGATACCTAACTCAGGCTTCAATAGGTTTGGTTTTTAACAGTTGTATGAAAAATCCAGACCGCTGGAATTCGGGTTGTTACATTTGGTATTAGAGCCTAGGTTTGGATTTCCTGGGAAGATAGTGATTGAATGTATTTTGTATTTTAGTATATATATTCACACACACATACATATACTCTTAAAACCCCAAAGAGAAGTCCATTCTTTTAAGTAAATCAATAGTTGGAGGAAGTTTGGAAAACAATTTAGTATATTAAAACTTGGAATTGGGAGATTCCAAAAGCTAAAAGATCTCATATGGCAAAGATTTTTGGATTCAGGAAGGGATATTTGTAAAGGTGAAAGCAAATTAAAAAGCCACTTTTTAGTCTAGCTCAACAATTAAACTCTTAGGAATTTGAAAAGTTTTGAAAGATTTTCAAGTTCTAACTTTAGAAGTTTACAGTTTTATAATTTTATTAGTTGAAATAAGGGAAAAAAAATTTAAAAAGCAAATTTTGAAAATGAAAGTAGAGAAATACAGTTAGGAAAAATATATAGGTATTATTGACTTTAATTGAAAAATAGTATTTTGGGCTGTAGTGACAATGTTTTACGCAACATCTGTCTTAGCCAAGTAGAAAACTTATTTTTGAAATCCTTGTTCAAATACGAAAAGGTTTACTAGTACATAAAAATATTTTCTAACTGTAAAGAAATTAAAGTTGTTTTGAAAAAGAATTTTTTTATAGGTTAGATGATTTAAGTGGCTAGAGCAAGCTTATGAATGTTAATGTAGGTTCAGTTGAAGTATAGAAGACGTCAAGACTCCACTTGGAGGGTTGAGAGTAGATAAAGATATTTACCCTAAGTCTTAACAGTGACTGGGACAGCCCGGTAGCAAGTGGATTTTTCTTAGGCTTGGATTAGTTAAAGGGAGGCGGGCAGCACGACAACTCGACGAAAAAAATATATAGCATAGACGGACTAGGTCGACCAAGCGGTCGACTAAGCGATCGTGCAGTCGACCGATCACTTGCAAATTGCATGCATATAAATGCGTGCATTACCCCTCTCCTGGTCATTTTTTCTCCCTTCATCATTTTCGCTTCCTCCCCGAAGACAGCAGCCGCACCTTAAAATCCCCCTTCCAACCACCCAAATTCCTCCAAAACTCCATCGTTCGACTCGCCGTTAGTGCCAAATCAAAGCGCGTTGCGAGATCTACTCGGATCCATACTCTGTTACTGTAGATCTAAGGGTTTTTCAATATGCCTCCAAGACCCTCCCCAGTTCACCTCTTTCCCCACCTCACACCATTGGAGATAGCTTGGTGTCAGAGTGATAGGCATATAGTACAGTCTTACTCTGATACAGCCGCCTACCAATTTCTACAGGGAAGGGTGGTGAAGTTTATTGATTTTAGGGGTACACATTTAGAGCAGCTCTTCTTGGACATTGGGCCGCGATAGATTCATAACCATGAGGCGTTCAAGCAACGAGCGTATCCCAGGTTAGTACGTCTTTTTGATGCTAACTTACATACTAGCAATGAGGATGCGGAGTTGGACTTCCAGTCTGAGGTCAAGGGAGTTAGGATAGTTTTTACCGAGTCTTAGTTGCTGGTATTTTGGATATCAGAGGGTATAGCTTAGTGGTAGGGCAGATTGAGATGACAGACATTGCCATTTGTAGCAGATTCTTGTAGACTCCAAGCATCTCGACTGGAGCACTAGGCAGTTGACCCTGTTAGCTAGGGTAGTTATCGCATTCTGCGGCATAACCTTTTCCCCAAGACGAGGAGTTTTGAACGGATATACCCTATTGTGAGGCGGGCCACCTAAGCTATATTTGGAGGAATACAGGAGAACTGCGCTAGGACGATTATGGCCATGTATATGATAACGACCAGACTTCACCGATCCACTATGATTTACTATCACCTTTGGACACAGGTCTTCATGTGGGTCGGGGTGGAGATGGAGAGAGGGACTTAAAGTGAATAGGCCTACCCCATGATAGATTCATCCACTCTGAGGAGGACGCGCATAGGATTGGCCCATATTCAGGCTCCGCAAGAGGAGCAGGAGCACGAGTAGCAGCCATCACCACAGCCCACACCACATTGGCAGGCACCCCAGTACTTTCATGAGCACTGGCACTTTCCCATGCCATCGTTTGGAGGTGACGTAGGACATAACTAGTCACCATGGCCCGCTTGGCCATCAGAGCGATGAGCTACGAGGATAAGTTTAGGACCCTTGCCGAGAGTCAAGAATGGTTCACTAGGGAGCATGTAGAGATTCTTCAATGGCAACAGGAGATGATTAGGAGACAGAATGAGTTAGCTAGGTCTCAGCATGAGGTTGAGGCGAGCACTAGGTGGTAGGAGAAGCGCCTTAGCTATTTGGATTCCTTATTGAGAGCTTTCTTATATCAGGGCAAATAGGGGCATAAGCCTCCTAGCCCAAGATGATGGCTTTATTAGCCTACCTATGTCATTTATCTAGTATCGTGTTGTAGTAGGGTTTATTTTCTATTTTTAGTTATAAAATTTATACTCTTAAGTATGCATTTAAAATTCTATGGTAGTATATCAGTATCGATGCTTTTTCTCTTTATTTTTGTGATATTCACAAGTAGAAAACAAGGACACAAGAATGTATAAGAATAACAAAAAGGAAACCAGCAAATTAAATAGGCGATGGAAATGTCATCTATATTTTTTTTTAAAAGAGAGCTATTTTCTTATGTAAACCATGCTTGGAAAATAATAATTAAAAAGGGCTTTATATAGGATAGCAACTCAAAATTCCAAGTAGGGGGAAAGATGTACGAAAAAGAAAATTGGAGAAAAATGAAGTTTCTTCGATTTTTGTTTTCTTTCTGACATAAGAACTCGAATTCAGAAAATTAGATTTTTCTAAAATTCGAATATTAAAATTTGTGTCTTAGGATTTGGACGAAAATTGGTTGCACTACATCCCTGTTTAATAGGAGTATGAGAAAATTTGAGTGAAAAATATTTTAATATTTCAAAAAGCTGCATTCATATTGAAACTGCAAGTATAATTAGGTTGTGTGCATTATGTTTTAAAAGGTAAACTTTCAAAAGCATTCATATATGAGGTACCGCTTAGGGATTTATGTACATACTTTAAGTTGAAAAGCACTTTCGCACAAAAGCGTGAATTGTTGCTAAATTGGATGCACACAAATTGGTTGTAATTAATGCGAGAGATATCATAAATTTTACCCTTGTCAAATTTCGGGGGCGAAATTTCCTAAGGGTAGGAGAATGTAACACCCCACATTCTTATATCGTTAAAATTTATCGTATAACGATAAGTATTGAAAATAAATAAGTTTGGAATTATCGAATATGGCTCCAGAACTTGTATCATTGCGGTGAGGGCAATTTTCTGATCAGTTTCCATATATAACTTGTCTAAAACCAAGCTAGTATGAAGAACATAAGAATGAAATAAAATAAGTAACCGAACCGAATAAATAATAATATAATAACACAGATATGGGCCGACCTGTAGGACGACCCGATGAGCACAATGGTCGATCGACTCGCGCGCACTCTGGACGAAATTTCGTGTAGGTTTATGCTGTGACGTGTTTTCTCCATTTTGTGCGATTTGAGCCATACGTTCTTCAATCCTATGGCTCCGAACGACCTTGCAACTTGGTGGCTCCAGGTTCAATCCAAGAATCTGACGGTCTGAGATTCCCAGTCTCCAATATAAATAGGATGCTAGGCTTAGCTATCCTCTTACAATTAGATTTTCTCCCATGGGTTCATTGCCTAAGGCTGAACCCTAAAAAGAAAATAATTTCTAGGGAGAAAATCTTTTGAATTAAAATATTATACGCATTGGAAGAAGAGGATCCAGAAGGACTGTGGAACCAAGCGGAGCACAAGCGAAGCTAAGGATGACAGATGAGTGGATTTTTTTATATATTTTAAATTTAAGATATATTATCGTTAGTTTCCTGTTTAGAAAATTTTATTGGCAAATAATCATATTAATTAAATTAGGATAAACTATAAGAAAACCTACAGTTTATTTGCAGTATTTAAACACTAATTTCTATGCCTTATTTACATCTTTTTTTTCTACATTTCGGATTTTTATGCAAGCGATAGTTTCTTCCATCCCTTCTTTTCTTTCTTCGCGTATTTATCTTCGCCTATTTGTAGGATACTAGGTACCCAACTGGGGATTCAATGGGCTTGGTTTTTAGCATTTCGCAAAAAATCTGGACCGTTGGAATTCGGGTTGTTATAGTAAGCGACGATGGTGTGTTCTTTTGGGTAACATGTTATTCTTTTTTTATTTTAATTTAATTTTTGATTTCAAATCTTCTAATTATCATAACTTTTACATACGAGGTCGGATTTGCACGTTGTTTCTTTCGTTGAAATTATATCAAAATTTCGGACATTCTGGAACTGGTTTGGATGAATTCTGAGACTGTTAGATTTTGGACTTTTACTTGGATTTCAATTCGATTCAAAATCAAAGGTGAGTGTTTTGACCCACGCATAACTACTAAATTGTCTTACATTGGTTAAATTAAATTTATGATATGATTAGAAGTTGATTGCCTGCTATTTGATATATTTAAATCATCATTCCAGCTAAATACGAATTTATTGAATTTAATCGCCATTTAAGTTAATATTAAAATTTTAAATTTGCCAGTTTATACCTGTTAATGATAATCAATTATCTATTGATGTTATTGGTTGATTTGAATAATGATTACGATGGATGTTTGATTGTTGATATTAGATGGATGGATGTTATATTTTATATTGTTATAGCATTGCAAATTCCATATGGGTTGAAATGATACATACTCCAACGATCTGATAGATTAGGGAGAAATCGTTATGAGTTGAAATGATAGACTCAAGCGATTTCATGCATTTGAAGTTAAGTTTAGGATTGCTGGTTAAAATGATATATATATCCATAAATTTTAAAATCATTATGAATTGAAATGGTATATGTTCGTATCATTTGATCATAGAGTAGAAAATTATATACGGACATCGGATTGGTAAATTTAATGGTTTTAAAATCCTTAAATTTTGAATTCAGTTAAATGATATTAGAATTAAAATTTATCTATATATACCGAATTATTTTCGAAAATCCAAGTTTTAACCGTTGAAATTGAAGTTGGTTTAATGAATTGTTTAAAGGATAAAATGGAAATTTCGAAGTTGAAATCTGAAATATAAATGAAATTTATTGAAATTGAAATGTTTTAATTATTACACTTTGAAATAGACGAAATTTAAGTGTTTTAAAATTGTAGTTCAGACATAAGTTTGAATTCGATACAAATCGAAATGATTTTATGGGAATTTGAATTGAAAGAAAATTTTAGTTTTGTTGAAATCTGGATATGGTCCAGATTTGTTAAAATGAAAGAAATAGTTTAATTTAATATAAATTTCAAAATTTTCAATTTAACATAAACTGTTTAAAATATACTATTTTTAAATCCTGATTATTCAGATTTTCAAACTATTAAACTAATTTAATATATTTTAAACTACTTTAATCAATTTAAATTATTTAATTTATCTTATTTTAATCTATTTAATCAAATTTAATCTATTTTGTTTTAATCTATTTTAAATCTATATTAAATTTATTTAATCTATTTTAAATCCATTTGAACTAACTAAAATCGATCGAAACTATTTTCTAAATTTCAGAAGGTGTAAAGAGGAAGTGTTTATATTTAAATTCTTAATTTAAAGGCAAATATGGTTAAATGATGTTATAACCTAAGTTGGGATTTAAACGACATATTTGAGTAAATATGATGATTTTGAAATGTGAATTTGACCTATTTGTAGATATGATTTCGAAAGCAATATGGTTTTGGGAATATGATATTTTAATATAAATTATGAATTGATTTTGAGAATAAGCGTTTGGTTGTTAAAGAGACCAGGATCAGATATTGTCATACCCTCTGCCAATACCCAAAACCACTTTAACAACTGTGTACCTGGTGGAGATTCCAGAATGAAGTAGGATGGTTTGGAGAATGATTCTGTATAAGGGATTTACGTAGCCCCGACTCTCGTGAGTCAGCTTGATGTGGCTAAAATAGAAGCTATATCAGGCCAAGTGAGGTCGCTCCTCCTATCGGGCACATTTCTTCGATACCATATTATTACTTTGTGATTGATTTGCTGGCCACCCCTTGATTTGATTATGGGAGTGTGTTCCGAGGTGGATGGTAGTAGCTGCTATGCGTTACCACCAATCCGGGAGCGCAAATGGTAGAGTCCTGCCTTGGCATTGCCTCGCATGCCGTGTCACATGCCTTATGGCGCCTTCTATGAGTTTGATTTGTACCGTACCCATGGAGTGCCCTCTGATAGCCCTCCAGTTTACGGAGGAATTACGGTACTGTATAGACTACGAGAATATATAAAAATATGTTAAGGGGGATATGGGTAACGCCTTAACGCTATTTTTATACTTTACTTTACTGCAAAAAATATCATAATGGTGTATTGTACTATTTATGTAGATAGTTTAACGATTCCTTAGGAGATGTAATCCCGAAAATCTCTTAAGTTATTGCACTCAAATTAGACACTGGATAAGAGATATCAAACCCCATAAACATCTCTGACGCCGTTACATTAATATTTATTTACTGTTGATTTAACTTACATAAGATCTTTTAGTTCTAACTCAAGTGTTTTGTCTTTTCAATTCGATTGGCTCAGTCTGAGTTTTCAGTGTATCAAAGGCTGCTTTTGGAGGACGAAGATGAAGATTTAGTACTATTATTATTTATTATGTTTATTCTACTGCATCATGCTATTCTGTTGCATTTACTTATTACTGTTGTATGTCCTCTGATTCTATATTGTAAAAGTGTGTTAAATGTTATTTGTAAAACAACTTCATGAACTATTTATTTGATTATTATATTTTATCATTCCACTGTGAGATTCTGTGATTGTTTTCTTTCTTTCTCTGCTTCTTCTTATCTACGTCATAAGAATCCTTCTTTTTGAATGGTTTGAGTCTGACGTGTGTGGTTTATCGTTGATTTAAACCATCCACAAAGGCGGGTCATTACAACAACTGAAGATATATGTAAATAAAATTAACAAAAGATTAGCTAAATGGAATGGTATATTTTTATCAAGGGTGGGTAGGATAATCCTTATTAACTTTATTTTATCAACATTACTCATATATTTGATGTTGTTTTATTGCTTTCCATTTTAGGAAACTGACGAAATAGAGGAGAGACTTGTAACATCCTAAATTTTTGATAACATTATTTAGAAAATTTAATTAGATAAATTAAATAGATAATGATGATAAGAGGATCGAGATTTGAATAAATCATATATAGTGTAACGACCCGTAATTTCGACCTCGAAAATTCGAATGCCGTAAATTGCAGATGGTTAAAGAAAGAAGAAAAGAGGTAGAAGAATGACAGAAAACAAAATACAGAATCTCACTTTTCGCAGCGGATCAAAATATAATAACAAAATAATAGCATTTACACAAAAAAGCTGTAATTGTTATTTTACATTCAATACATCAGAGTTACACCCATATACACACAACTGGACAGTTATATTAACCTGTGCCAGACTACAATCTATACAGACTACACAGTCTCATATACATAGTGGAAAACTCCATACATTCCTGCCATCCAGCCCGCCTACTGAGCTCCAGAGCATCTTAACCTGAAAAGCTGTAATACTCAGTCTGACTCGAGCATTACAACAAAGTAACACCCGGGTCAGGCTGGAAACCATTGTGAGTAAACCCATCTAACATAAAATACTATTGCATAAAACTTACTTAAAACCCGGGGTAACTCATCCCTTACTACGAGTTCATAACTCGTTATAGTCAAACTTATTTCATAAATCAAATCCTAAGTATCCTTAGTTTCAATGGTCCATATTATTCCATTCCAGCCTATTGATTTCACATATCAAATCTATAAAAAGTTACTGTAGATTCCAAATCGAAGTGGTTTTGGGTATTTACTGATACCCGACCTCGGTCTCTTCGAATCTCATGTCATCTTAACCCAAGTTATTTAAGTGAAATACAACTCAAACTTTAAATACAGGGTGTCACTTTACACAACAATTCATCTAGATAGATAACCACATTATCACTATTCAACCCAATCATATCACAAAACATTTCATATCAGAAATATCAAATAATCCAAGGCATTCAATATCATTCAATCATTCATAAGCAAGATTAATTAGTCACACCCTTTCCAATTAATTTAAATAAATTAAATTAACTTCTTTAATCACTTTTAATCCTGCTTACTTAACATTAATTAATTACAAACCATTAATTAATCATTCTTTAGTTATCCACTGAATTAACTATCCATAATTACTTTCATAAGTAATTATTACATTGGTTAATTATTGCCAATTAATTAACCTTCAATTAATAAGTAATTACCCTCTAATAATTAATTAACCTTTAATTACTAATTTAAATTAATTACCCTTAACAAATTAATCCTTTACCTAAGTATTTATTTTTCAAGTAATTACTTACATTAATTAATCTCTAATTTCCAACTAATTAATCTCTAAATAAAAATTAATTTATCTCTAATTAATTAATTAATTAATAACCCTTAATTATTAATTAATTAATCCTTAATCATAAATTAATTAACTACTCTTTAATTACTTCATTAATTAATTTCTTTTAATTACTTATTAATTTAATTAATCTATAATTATCCAAGACCTTAATTTACTATAAGATAAACCCTTTTATCTTTATTAATTTCTAAATCATTATTAAGATCTTATTAATAAATCTTAAAATCACTTATCATTAACATATGAAACAAAAAAGATTAATTCTTTAATTAACTACTTAATTACATATTTAAAATTAAGTTTAAATAAAATTAAGAATCAACTAAATTAATCTAAGTAACATAATTATTCAACTTCTTAAACCAGTTATTAAATAAAAACATTGATTTACATATAAAAGAAATTTATTTAAGAATAGTTTAGACTTGATTCTATTAAAAAAGATAAAAAAAAACTTGATTTACTTAATTTTTAAAACTATTTTAAATTTCTTCAAGATCAACCCGGTTAATACTCGAACCCAGACCCAAGAAAAACCAACTTTTCTTTTCTTTTAAAACTTTGATTAACTTTAAAACTGTTAATATACTAGTGAACTACCCGAAGAAGAACCCGCAATGACTCGAGTTGACCCCAAGTAATTTCCTTTTTCCCAGATTCTAGTCCTTCCTCTTCACCTTCTTCTTAGAATTGAATTCCAACAAACCAAGATACATAGTGATACGTGTGCACCTGCACACCCACACGCCGTCGCTCCGGCCAACGTTCCTTCCTCCAGCAAATCGGCGTTGATCCTCCCAATCACCTCCATTACCCAAAACACGAGACCTCATCAAATCTTGAAAATCAAACTTCACGCCACCCACTGGAACAAGACAGGACACCTCCATCCCCTTGCGTTCCCACCAGCAGTCACCAGAAAACTCGACACCCGGACCAGAGCTTCGCCCGAATTCTAACCTCAATTCCACCCACTCTGACGAAGATCGATGCTCTGACGAAGTCGCACCCACCCAAAACCGAAGTCGACTAAAACATGAACCAAAACCCTAAAGTGACCTCGTCATGCCACTACGACGACCGAGAGAACGAACTCCCATTTTTTCCACGAACATCGATCAACAACCGACTTTCGTCCAAAACATCGCGATCGCTGGAAATTGGAAATTTCCCAATTTCCGATCATCTTAAAATTCCTCCGCAAGTTCAAGCCTAATTTTTTTGATACTACCACTAAAATTCAGCATTTCCGATTACAAATCCAAATATATAATCAATACATGAAATCTGGTTAATTGATTTTTGTGACTAAAGTTGTTAATCACTGTTATTTTCAGTTTTTGAAACAAATGCTCAATATTTTCTCTTAAAAATAGTTTTTACAACAAATCAGGTAAATTTTTTCACACATCCCAACCAATATAGATTTTCATGACGAGGAATTTATTTTGATTGAATTCTTGAGTCAGAAAACTAAGAATAGATATTTACATTAACATATACAGACATGCAAATGACTTACACAAAAATCCAATTACATTCTCAGACAAAAGTCATCTATATTTTCATGTATAACATATTACTATCATTATTTATCACGTACTCAAGTAAATAATGATGAATTTAACTTGTAGAGTTTAAGTTTACTCGTCTATTATTTTTAAAACAGAGAACATCTCTAATTTTTGATCTAGAATCTGAAACTTGTTTGTTGATTTGTATCTCTGCTCTGATTTGAAGCTTGTTGATAATTTGAATCTGAACTGAACTTTGAATTGAATCCTCTTCTTATGCTCAGGTCTTTGAAAGAAGTTGTTGTCGATTTAGCTTTTGATTTTTCTTTTAATTCTCAGGTTCAGTTTTTTGAAAATTTTTGTTAATTTTAATTTGCTTCAGATCTGATTTTCCTTATGGCTTTGTTTCTTTTGTTTGAATTATAAAAGGGAAAATGAGTAAGGGTAGAGATATGTATATATAACTTTATCTTTATTTATTCATTTTTTTTTAAAAAGAAATTGAAAAAGCTAATGACATTTGTTTAATAATTCTACATTTTTCATTTTCATACGATAATATCTCAACACTTGTTTATTGCATGATAACATTAGCTTACATATGTAATCATGTAATTATACATGAGTTTATTAATTTTAAATGGTTTTTATAAATTTTGTATTTAATTTACAATTTAATGAATACTTTTCTTAATTTATATAAATAATATCCTTTAAAGAAGATAATATAAAAATTACATATAATATATATATATATATATTAAAACAAAATTTATTTTAAGATAATTATCTTTTGAATTTCCAATTCAAATTCAAATTCAAATTCAAATTTAAAATTCAATTTAAAATCAACTCACACACAGATATATACATTTAAATAAACTCAAATTTATTTTGTTTGAAAATAATAATTTTTCTATTTAAAATCTACTCATATCTATATATATATATATATATATATATCATCATTATTATTTGTTTTGAAATAAATATTTTTTTATCAATTTTAAATAATTTATAAAAGAGATTATCACGTTTGAATTTGCTTGAAATTTCTAGGATATCACAAATATCCTTTATTATATTTTCAAATTAATTTACATATCCAGATATCTTTAATTATCAGAATTTTATCTGTTTAACATACAAATCAATATTTTAATAATTTTAATCCTGTTAATTACCAAATTAACAGATGTCCAAAAATTCGGGTTATCGCATTCCTCCCCCCTTTGAGTCTTTTCATCCCCGAAAAGGAACGAAACCAGAATTTTAAAATTATCCTTTAAAACATTTTTAACTATAAACTCCTTTTTATTCAAAACTTAAAAATACTTTAAAATCTATATAATACTATCAAAATAGCTTTATAAAAAATACTTTTTTATAACTCGATGTCTCAACCAGTCCATCCTTGTTCTCACAGGAATTCGGTCATACTTTGATCAGGCGTAGGACTGAAAGTCTAGAAGTACTTAGCAGCCCCTTTTTCAACACCCAGTGAAAATACTGGAAAATATTTTGTTGAAAATATAGAAAACATTTTTGAAATAGAGGAAACATTTTTAGTGAGAATGCTCTGTAAATCATCACACTTCCATGGTCGCAGTTAACCTGATGGTTACGTTGCCATCGCGGCAAAATCCATAGATAACTGTAGGCACTCCGTGCCTCCCGATTTCGCCATGGAACCCGCCACAGATTGTAGTTACATCTTGGGTTACGTTATCATCACAGCAAAAGTCCATGTAACTGTAGGCATCAGCGCCCTCGATTTTCGCTGCCAAATGAAACTTCACCACTCCCACATAGGTCACAGACTACATCAGTCAAGTCCTAATGTAGCCTTAGGCTCTCACGGCCACTCGACTTTTGCTATGTCACCATAGGTCACAGTCTATCGATGTTACGTTTCCATCGCAGCAAAACCAAACGTAGACTGTTGGCTCTCGTAGTACACACGACTTTCGCTATGGTTCGTAGTAGATCGCATGACATCTAGTTACACTTCGTCACAGAATAACCCAAATGTCTCTATATGCATTAGCGCCCTCGACTTTCGCTACCCACTACACATAATCCTCGGGAATTTTAGTTTGTCCGGACTTCCTCATAGGATCAACTTTAGAGCCTCCCCCTGAGGGCTTAAGGCAGACCCATCCCGTGGATCTCCTAATGAAGTTTATTTCAATGGGAGCGCCTTTTTCCCTAGAGCCAATCTCAAAACACTTTATACTATACACTTATAGTATTTTTTAAACCGTTCCCTTTATGATTTATATCAAAATCTCCTTTACACAAGATCGATATCTCAAATCGATAGTTCCAAACTTGGCTTTCCAAATTTCCAAAATTGATTTTTCCCAAAAATCAAAAGCCTTTTCCCAAATCCATAGTTCCAAAACCTTTTTCCCAAAATCATTCTCATAAAACCATTTATATATATAAATATATATAATCTTGAAAAATCTTTGGATCACTTCATACTTGTATAAATTTCCGCTTTATACTTCAAAGAACCTTTCTTCTGGCTAAAGATTCAACAAGGGGAGATTTATCTTGTATAACAGATATATATAACTTTATTATATCTAATCAAATATTTAAAATTTTATTTCTCTTATAAATTTATTCACCATAATACTTACTTTCGAAAATGTAAATTTCAATAATAGATATTCAACTTCCACTTTAACCGTCAAAATTTTTCTCATAATATACCTTTCCTTTCAAAACCTTTTCTCATTCTTTCAAAATTTCAATATCATTTCCATTTAAGTACGTACGATGTACATATACTATCCGTACGCAATATCAAATCTGATCGCTCACTCGATCACACCATTTCACTTCCGAACTAGTATCGTCCACCCGACTTCCTAGTGCGGACTCAGATCTGGTTTCTTGATCAGAAACCGTCATTCTCCTTGCATAGTCATAACCATGATAGAGAATTCTCAAAATCAATCAAAAATCCACATCGAGGGTTTGCTGTCGAAAATCGAGTGAAAAATCCTAACTCGGATCGATATACCATCTCCAAATTCTATGCTCGAATCCGGATCAAATCACTATGCGAATAGAATAATATACGTACGTCCTATGTATTTATCTTCATTGATTATCAGCTAAATCAATTATCTTTTCTATTCACCTTCATTTTGATTCTATTCACTCATCCACTATTGCTTCAAATTTCTATTTGGGTTAACACTTCAGTTCTTATCTCAATTGGTATTCAATTATAGACAGTTTGCACTCTGACTAACTTGTATTAAGAAAATAGCTTGAAAAGTTTAAAATAGATAGGTAGTTGTAAAAATAGTTATTAATTGTAAAATAGTTATAAAGTAGTGAAGTAGTTATAAAATAGTTGTAAAAATAAGTATAAGATAGTTTTAGGTTTTTAAAAATAAAAGTTTTATAGTAAATAGCTAAGAAAATAGATTTAAAAACAGTTATATTAAAATAATTTATTTGGAAAAACATAGTTCATAGCCAAACTGTTCAATTTCCAATCTCCATGTCCAATAAATTTTCAATTTCCACATCCATTTAAATTGATTCAATTCCAATTCAGTTTAAATTTACTTCAATTCCTATCCTAAATTCAAATCAACTCACATTTGAATTTAAACTTATTCAATTTCAATTTCACTTAAAATTAATTCGATTCAAGTTTCAGCTTTAAACCATTTCGAATTATATAAATTCGAGTTAAATATTTAAAAGTTTATTTAATCCTTTAAATCAAATCAACCTTTACTTTTAAATTAACAATTTAATTCTTTAAACCATTTGATCCTGAGTCCAAATTTTAAATTTCCATTTGAAATTACCTTTACTTAACTTATTACAAGGTTCAAATTAGAGTTCATACTTTTTAAATGACTTAATCTTCAGAATCCCATTTATTACCTAATTTTAACTTCAACACCAATTCTTAAAAAAAGTTCAACAAACTTATTTCTAACATTTAAATCTTTAAGTTCAAAGTGATCCCATTTTATTATTACAATTTCATTTCAAGAATCAAGCCTTTTAAATAGTTTTAAAATAAGGTTTTCTTTTTCATTTACCTTCTATAATGGATACATGACTATTTAAATCCACTTTTTATTCATTTTAAACTAATCCAATTCACAGTTTAAAGATTATTAATAATGAGAGGATGATATCAGGATAAAATAAATAAACATTCCAAATTATTATAAAACATCCCTCTATAACATCCATTACCCATTTCCAGATTTCAAACCCATTTTTAAGATCACATCTAACTCCCATTTCAAATCAACCCATTTAACTTTCTAAGTTAAATCTCAATTTCAACCTGAAATCTCCAATTCAGGTTGTTTGTTAAACTTCTTTAACTTTCTCAAAGTTAAATTCAATTCAATTCAATCCAGTCAGCTTTACCTAATTTGAGTTCCCATTTCAAATTTTAAACCTCAAATTAATAATCTTCCTGTAACGACCCAGAATTTTTAGAAATTAAAATTTGAATATTTAATTAATTTTAAATATTAATAAGTGAATTTATAAGTCGAATAAATTTTTATTTGAATTATTGGGATTTAATTGGATAATTAAATCGATAATTTAATACGTTAAATTATGGAAATAATTGAAAATTGGGTTAAATATGATTGAAAATGATTTGTAATTTTATTTTATCATATGGAAGTTAGAATGATATTTTAGAACTTTTAAAATCGAATTAAAAGTTAATTTGTGAAAATTGAATATTTTAATATTAAAATCGACTCGTGAAAATAGTCAATTTTTGAATAGTCTCAGAATTGAACGAAACCAGTTCCATTGGATCCGTAATAGTTAGTTATTACCGGATTTCAATTTTCGTGTCAATCGGAGTTACCGTTTGATCGTGGCAGCTCGAAACGCATCGAATTATTTTTAATTTAAATTTGACGAGCTAAAATAGCCATTTTTCAAAAAGTCTCGGATTTCGACGAAACTAGTTTCATCGGATCCGTAATGTGATATTATTGTAAGGTTTCAAATTTCAAGTCGATTGGATTTACCGTTTGTCCGGTACGAATTAAAACGCCTAGAAATCGACTTAAATCGGTTTAATTCAAATTGAGCGTTTACAGCCATAACTCGCACATACTTCCGAATTAGCTTCCGAAACTTGTTCCATTGTGTCCGGAACGCAGGGTAAACCCTAGAAACGCTGGTTACGGCGCGTAAATCGGAGTTTGGAATTTCCGGGATGAATAGTGTCGCTCGTTCCTTATAAATAGACCCTTGCCTTCATAATTGATAAAAAAAATAACCCTAATCAAAACTGCACAGCCGCCACTATCAGGTTGAAGGGCCAGAAATTGATCTCACTTTTCCCCTTTGATCTCTCAATCCATCAAGTTTTGGCTAAAACTTTCAACATGAAAGATGTAGAGGGTGATGAGAGCTACGATCTGAACGGTGGAGATGCGATTTGGAGCGACGTGGTGGGAGTATAGGGGGGCCGACAGTCAGGGCCTGCGCACGCAACCCTAGGCTAGAGGGGCAGCCGAGATTTATGATGTTGGTGGTGGTGGACGAGCTCGCGAAGGGCTTCGACATGGAGGAGATGTGATCGAGTTTCATCGAGTAGTTAATTTGCAAAATCTAAACCTAATATGCATAAGTGGGTTCGGCCTCATTATGCATTTCCTGGAGATGAATACGTGAGGGGGAAGAAGAAGGGATGGAGGGCTGTGATTTGCTTGGGGATGGATCCTATGGCTCTAAGTTGATGAAGGTTTAAATTAGTTTATTTAGTTGTAAATTATGAACATAAATCGTGTAAACTTCAAAATTTGATAACTTTTTCATACAAGGTCGAAAAAATGCAAACTCAGTTGCGTTGGAATCGTATGGACGAGCACTACGCGATGGAGTTGGTTTGGAGTCGTTTGGAGTTAGTGAGAATTTTGGGTAAAATTAAACGTCCGTTTAATTTTATTCGAAATAAATCGCTAAAACGGAAATTAAAACCAAGGTGAGAACTTCTCACTCAATCGAATCAGTTTCGATTTTATTTTAAATAGTTAGATTTAAAATATTTGAATGCATGTTTGAATATTGATTGATATCTATTGATTGTTAAAATAGACATTATACGCCGTTAGTAAGCGGATGTTATTTATTAAAAACATATACCGCGAATATTTCATAAACAGTGAAATTGGTATTATAAATAATATCAATATATATATATATATTGGCATATGTATATATTGCAGTTATTGATTTCCCGCATTTATTTGTTTAGCGGATGAGACCCTATTGCGCCGTTATTAAGCGGATAATATTTAATAAGAACATATACCGCGATAATTTCGTACTGGAGCGAAATTGGTATTGTGCTAATGTTTTTGGATGCAGGAAAACAGGTTGGAGGGATCCAACTGGATTCCTCAACAGTATTTATTTTTGATTTCAGGTATTTTGATATTTGATGGATTTTCATATTGATATATGATATCGTTGTAGTCGTGATTGACTATTTGGTGTGTAGCATCATTGGACCCAGATTTTGGGATTTTAAAATGATTTTTAAAGTGATTTTTGAAAAATATACTATAATTTTGGAATTGATCCATTTTAAATAAATAAACGTTATAATTTTTAATGTTATAAAAATTATGATTTTTGTGAAATACAGTTAAAAACTAATTTTTGAGAATATTATGCTATTGATTTTATAAAATAGTTTAATCGAGATATTTTAGAATTATTGTGAAAAGTTTAAATATAGGATTTATAAAATTTGATTATTTTATAAATCAAGAGAAAGGATGAAATTAAAGACGTTTTAAAGAATAATATAAATTGATTTATATTAAAGGATTTATAAATTGATATTTATAAATTAAAACATTTGAATTATAAAACGAGTTTTTATAAGTGTTTGAATGAAGTGAAAAGGGATTGCATATGTGAATGAGATTTATAAAATTATAAATGGTGAAGTTATAAATGAAATTTATAAATAGTAAGATTTATGAATTTTGTGAGGTTATTAAAGAATATATTTGGATAAATGAATGAATCTTATAAGTTATAAGATTTTTATATTGGGAAGTTTAAAAAGAATGATTTTTGTAAACAAAGAAATTATAAGCATTTAACTTATAAGATGAACTGTTAGTATATCATTGAGATATGGAATTGAATAGTTTAATAAAGGAATTTATAAACGTTGTTTTATAAATTCGCAAACGACTTATTTTGATAAGTAAATTGTTGAAACTTATTAATGGAGTTATATTCACATTTTTGACTGTGAATAATCCTTTGAAATAAAATGAATAGAAGTGATGAAAGTTGTTAACGTAGTATATTCACGTTTTTGAATAGTGAATAATCCTTTGAATTAAAATGTATAAAAGGATGAAATTTGTTAACATAGTATATTCACGTTTTTGAATAGTGAATAACACGTTAAAGAAAATGTTTAGAATGTGATGTTTTAAATAGAATTAAAACGATCTAACGATGTTTTAAAATGTGTTGAGATTCGAAACCATAGATTTCAACATTGATTGTTGAAATAGACGTTTTCGAGAAATAGAAGGACATGATGGACTATAACATTGTTGTTATAGTAAATGATTTCCGAAAGGAAATGTTTTGTATAGTATTGAGATTTATATATCTATTTTAATTTCGAATCCCTATACTAGTGAATTTGGGACGTCGTAACGATGTTTTACGCAACATTCGTTTTGGCCCAAATAAATATGTTTAAGAGAATGATTCCCTTAAAGAATGAAATATATACTTAATTTCGATTTAAGTATATTGAATATTTTCTAAGTGTTGAAAATAAATAAAATTCGTGAATTGCTTATTTAATAAGTATGGAAATGTTTTCCAATATAAAGTGAATACTTTGAGAATTTATCTTTTTGAAGATAAATTGAAATGAATAATTGAAAACGTATATGCATGAATATTTTGGAATATAAATTCACTATTGAATTTATAAGTGAAAGTGGAATTGGTTTAAAAATAAATGTTGATTTATTTTTAAAGTGTGAAATTATATATCTAGTGAAGATATTTTGGAAAATAAATAATTTGGAAAATTATTTGGAAACTGGTGATGTGTGCATATCCAGTGATAGTTCAATAACCGACTATCAATATTTCCCTTTGAATGGGTATTTGATATGTTTTGTTTGAATGTGAATGCTACACTTATTTTTAAATAAGCGCTCACTATTCGGGTTAACCGGGAAAGGACCATGGGGTCGTATAACCCATTCCGAATATGTGATACGTCGTTATAATTGCATTTGAAGATCGGTGTTGAAGACCCGGTATTTGCGAGAGCGATAGGATGACCTGTCGATTTACTCTGCACCGAGTAGCTACGGTATTGAGTTCTCCATATGTGATGGTGAATCCGATCAGGATTGTGAATATCCGGATTGCAAGGACTTCTTTGTAAGTGCCTTCGGTTTTGTTCAATCCCGGAACAGACTTGTATGGATTGTATGTCTGACATTACAAGTTGAGATATAAACCCGATTTCATTCAAATATATTTCTGTTGGTGGCGAAGAATTTATTTTTTAGCTTAACACCCTTCTTTGAGACGTACGAGCTCAGAGGTTATATAGTTGAAGTTATCAGCGATATATTCCCAATTTGGTAATGTGATATGCTGAGTGATGCTGAAATGATCATTGTGTTGATTATTGTGATAGGATCGTTTATTTGATCGTCTATCTTGGTGATCATTGTGTTGATCATTTGTTGACCCAAAGCATGGCTTTTGTATAAAGTATGTTTTTGTGGACGTGACTTCGTCGAACCTCACACCCCGGAAATGGTCAAAACAGGAAAGATGCGGCAAGGTTATGAGGGGTAGCACCCTTTAGGGTATGTACATTTCCTTCTGGATAGAGGTGGTATCATGGTATGGAGCCCAGATATCTAACCTATGTGGTTACTGCGAATTTATTACTTTGTGGTTGTTGGTTTTCGGGATCCCGTGAGAAAGGTCGTTTACGATCGGGGAATGGCGTGCTCGTGTCAGTAGTTACCCAGTTAGGGGTAACCCGGCCTTGTGTTGGCAGAGTTCCGGTTTGGTTCTCGGGGATGTCTTTCCAGAGGCATTCTCATGTGGCAATGGGAAGTTCCTTGGCCTGACCATTTGTTGGAAATCCAATTCCCAATACGAAACTTGTACGGTATTAGTTGTAGAACCTGCTATTCACTTATGGTGGTCACCACTGTTTGGATAGTAGCTATAGTAGGCATACGATAATAGTCGTATGTTGGCTAAGATTTATATTCTACTTTCGAAATGAATTTTTCCTACACTATACACTAGTAATAATATCAAATGTTATTTTAAATGCGTATCAAGCATCTTTGACTATCATAAGGAGAAATCTCCTCCGATTCTGCGTTTGCATTGTGTGTGTGTGCGGGAGGCCTTATGGTAGTCTCATTTTTAAAAGCATTGCGAATTGATTAAAAATATTCCTCTATTTTGATTTTAAAGATAAATAAACTGTTTTGAGTTCTCACACCAGTCACATGACTGACTTGGAGTTTATTGTTTTCCTTCCTAAACTCTGGGTGCCCACCAATTTCCACACGGACAGTCAAGAGTTAGGTTTATCAGGATATTCTGGATATTCTGGAGTTGCTGGAGGCAAGATGGATGGCATGGCGTATTACTTATATAGTATTTCTTTTTCCGCTGCACTGTTTGTTGTATGTTGTTGTACACTCTGATGATATGATGTAATGTAATGTGTAAAATGTAATAACTGATATAGTTCTTTGTTTAAAGATTATTCATTTATTATTATATGTTGTTCCGCTGCGAATTGTGAGATTCTGATGTGATTCTGTTGTTTTCTGTTCCGTCCTATTTTTCCTCTATTCTCTTTTTCTTCTATTTTAAAATGTCCTATCTTCTTTTCTGTTTTCTCTCCTCCCTAATTTCTATTTTCTATTTCCTTTTCCCTCTATCTTCTTTCTACCTTCTTTTCTACTTTTTCTTTTCTTAAAATCTTTTTAAAACCCCTAAGGGTTCGTATTTTCGTTCATCTTGAATTAAACAAAGGAGATTAGTGTCTATTCAAGGAGTACGGACTTACGGGTCTTTACACTTCCCACTTATAAGTTCAAAACTTATCACTTTGGATTTTCATATCACATTCCAGGGAAAAATTTAAACTCAAAACTTAGAGTTTATTTCAAACCACCTTTGATATTATGTATATTCGTTATATGTATACATATTTATTTCCTTTACACACCAGGTTATACTTTAAATTTTAAACCACCTTTGGTTTTAGTTCAAAACAAATTTCTTTAAAATTTCCAAACAACTCTTGTTTGAAACAAAACACTTTCATTTAAATAATACTATTTATTATTTCATTTAACACTTTGAAACAAATTCCAAATTTTTCGGACTTAGATTTAAAATTTCACAGTTTAAATTTTCTTCAATTCCAATTTATAAATCACACTCACCTAAAAGTTTACTTCCTTAAAACATTCCATTTTTAAACATAACATCCATTTATGATAATAACTAAGATTATCATATCTGGAAACCAATCCATTATTTTCTTATTCTGAAAACACTTCTATAAATTCATGATTTTAATTTCAGTTTGGAAACATTTCAAACTTATCTTATTTACATAGTTCATATTATCCAATTTCCCATTTGGTTGTATTTCTATTTCCACTTAATTCTTATTATTACTTTTAATTCAATTATTACAACAACCAATTACCTTAATATATTAGAAAAACTATTGCTTAATATATCAAAATATAAACTTATATAAGAATCATTTACTTTTGAAACCATTTAAAAACATTTATATAAGAAAATAACAGGTACGCTCTCTTATATATATACACTCAACTCATTTTAGGGTACTACTGTCCCTATCCTTAATGAGTAAACCCATTAGAGCCAAGGTTCTCGCTTAACCTTCGGCTCTGATACAAAAATGCAACGACCCGAAATTTCGACCTCGAAAATTCGAATGCCGGAAATTTCAGATAGTTAAAGAAAGAAGAAAAGAGGTAGAAGAAAAACAAAACACAGAATCTCACATTTCGCAGCGGATCAAAATATAATAACAAAATAATAGCATTTACACAAAGAAATCTACAATTGTTACTTTACATTCAATACATCGGAGTTACACCCATATACACACAACTGGACAGTTATATCAACCTGTGCCAGACTACAATCTATATAGACTACAGAGTCTCATATACACAGCAGAAAACTACATACGTTTCTACCATCCAGCTCGCCTCCTGAGATTAAGAACGTCCTAAACTGGAAAGCTGCAAAACTCGGTCTGACCCGAGCATTACATCAAAGTAACACCCGGGTCAGGCTGGAAACCAGCTTGAGTATACCCATCTAACATAAAATACTATTGCATAAATCTTACTTAAAACCCAGGGTAACTCATACCTTACTACGAGTTCATAACTCGTTATAGTCAATACTTATTTCATAAATCAAATCCTAAATATCCTTACTTAGTTTCAATGGTCCATATCATTGCATTCCAGCCTATTGATTTCACATATCAAATCTATAAAGAGTTACTGTAGATTTCAAATCGAAGTGGTTTCGGGTATTTACTGATACCCGACCCGGGTCTCTTCGAATCTCATGTTATCTTAACCCAAGTTATTTAAGTGAAATGCAACTCAAACTTTAAATACAGGGTGTCACTTTACACAGCAATTCACCTAGATAGATAACCACATTATCACTAATAAACCCAGTCATATCACAAAACATTTTATATCAGGTATATCAAATAATCCAAGGCATTCAATATCATTCAATCATTCATAAGCAAGATTAATCAGTCACACCCTTTCTAATTAATTTAAATAAATTAAATTAGCTTCTTCAATCACTTTTAACCCTGCTTACTTAACATTAATTAATTACAAACCATTAATTAATCATTATTTAATTATCCACTGAATTAGTTATCCATAATTACTTTCATCAAGTAATTATTCCATTGCTTAATTATTCCCAATTAATTAACCTTCAATTAATAAATAATTACCCTCTAATAATTAATTAACCTTTAATTAATACTTTAAATTAATTATCCTTAATAAATAATCCTTTACATTAAGTAATTATTTTTCAAGTAAATACTAACATTAATTAATATCTAATTTCCAATTAATTTATCTCTAATTAATAATTAATTTACCTCTAATTAATTAATTTATAATTCTTAATTATTAATTAATTTATCCTTAATCGTAAATTAATTAATTGCACTCTAATTACTTCATTAGTTAATTTCTTTTAGTTACTTATTAATTTAATTAATCTATAATTATCCAAGACCTGAATTTACTATAAGATAAACACTTTTATCTTTATTAATTTCTAAATGATTATTAAGATCTTATTAATAAATATTTAAATCACTTATCATTAACATATGATATAAAACATATTAATTCTTTAATTAACTACTTAATTACATATTTAAAATTAAGTTTAAATAAGCTTAAGAATCGACTAAGTTAACCAAAGTAACATAATTATTCAACTTCTTAAACCAATTATTAAATAAAAACATTGATTACATATAAAAGAAATTTATTTAAGAACAGTTTAGACTTGATTCAATTAAAAAAAATCAAAAAAACTTGATTTACTTAATTTTTAAAACTGTTGTAAATTTCTTCGGGATCAACCCTAATACTCTGACCCAGACCCAAGACAAACCTACTTTTCTTTTCTTTTAAAACTTTGATTAAATTTTAAAAATGTTAATATACTCGTGAACTACCCGAAGACAAACCCGCAAATAACTCAAGTTGAACCCGAGTAATTTTCTTTTTCCCAGATTCCAGTCCTTCCTCTTCACCCTCTTCTTGGACTGGAATTGCAGCAAACCCGGATACACGGTGAAATGTGTGCACCTGCACGCCCACACGTCGTTGCTCCGGCCAACGTTCCTTCCTCCAGCAAATCGGCGTTGACCCTCCCAATCACCTCCAATACCCAAAACCCGAAACCTCGTCAAATCTTGAAAGTCAAACTTCATGCCACCTACTGGAACAAGACAGGACACCTCAATCCCCCACGCGTTGCCACCACCAGTCACTAGAAAACTCGATACACGGACCAGAGCTTTGCCAAAATCCTAGCTCCCATTCCACCCACTCTGACGAAGATAGATGCTCTGACGACATCGCACCAACCCCAAAATCAAAGTCGACTAAAACAGGACCCAAAACCCTAAAATGGCCTCGCCGTGCCGCTAGGATGACTGAGAGAATGAACTCCCATTTTTTCCACGAGCATCGACCAACAACCGACCTTCGACCAAAACCCTGAGGCACCAGAACATTGCGTTCGCCGAAATTGGAAATTTCCCAATGTCCGATCGTCTTAAAATTCCTCCGCGAATTCAAGCCTAAATTTTTTATATTACCACTAAAATTCGGCATTTCCGATTACAAATCAAAATATATAATCAATACATGAAATCTGGTTAATTGATTTTTCTGACTAAAGTTGCTAATCACTATTATTTTCAGTTTTTGAAACAAATGCTCAATATCTTCTCTTAAAAATAGTTTTTACAACGAATCAGGTAAATTCTATCACACATTCCAACCAATATAGATTTTCATGAAGAGGAATTTATTTTGACTGAATCCTTGAGTCAGAAATCTAAGAAAAGATATTTACATTAACATACACAGACATGCAGATGATTTACACAAAAATCCAATTGTATTCTCAGATAAAAGTCTTCATGTATAACATATTACAATCATTATTTATCACATACTCAAGTAAATAATGACGAATTTAACCTGTAGAATTTAAGTTTACTCACCCGTTATTTTTAAAACAGAGAACAACTCATATTTTTGATCTGGAATCTGAAACTTGTTTGTTGATTTGTATCTCTGCTCTGATTTGATGCTTGTTGATAATTTGAATCTGAACTGAACTTTGAATTGAATCCTCTACTTATGCTCAGGTCTTTGAAAGAAGTTGTTGTTTATTTAGCTTTTGATTTTTCTTTTGATTCTCAGGTTTAGTTTTTTGAAAAACTTTGTTAATTTTAATTTGCTTCAGATCTGATTTTCCTTATGGCTTTGTTTCTTTTGTTTGAATTATGAAAAGGAAAATGACTAAGGGTAGAAATATGTATATATAACTTTACCTTCATTTATTCATTTTTTTAAAAAAGAAAATAAAACAGCTAATGACACTTGTTTAATAATTCTACATTTATCATTTTCGTAAGATAATATCTCAACACTTGTTTATTACATGATAACATTAGCTTACACATGTAATTATGTAATTATACATGAGTTTATTAATTTTGAAATGGTTTTTAAAACTTTTATATTTAATTTACTATTTAATGAATACTTTTCCTAATTTATATAAATAATATCCTTTAAAGAAAATAACATAAAAATTACATATATAATATATATATTTTTAAAACCAAATTTATTTTTAGATAATATCTTTTGAATTTCGAATTCAAATGCTAATTCAATTTTAAAATTCAATTTAAAATCAACTCACACAAATATATATACATTCAAATAAACTCAAATTTAATTTGTTTGAAAATAATAATTTTTCTATTTAAAATCTACTTATATCTATATATATATATATAAATCATCATTATTATTTGTTTTGAAATAAATGACAATTTTACCAATTTTAAATAATTTATAAAAGAGATTATCACATTTGAATTTGCTTGAAATTTCTGGGATATCATAGATATCCTTTATTATATTTTCAAATTTATTTACATATCCAGATATCTTTTATTATTAGAATTTTGTCTTTTTAACATACAAATCAATATTTTAATAATTTTAATCCTGTTAATTACCAATTAACAGATATCCAAAAATTTGGGTTATCACATATAGGGCCATACTTAATAATAAAATAGATGGGCTTAAATAGGTTTATAAGCTAATTAATTTACACTTAGGCATATCAGTAAATAGCCACTTCATTATACACGGCTATACACCTTCGTAATTGCCCATTCATGTTTCATATCTCATTTTCCACAAATGCAAATCAAACATTTAAATAAAGCCGGCTATTAACAAGGAGGAAAAGAGGAAAATTCAATCTAAAACTAAGGATCAAAGCTAGGAATAATCAACAATAAATCTCAAATTCCATACCGTATCTAAGGTGAATGATAATTCATTCCATCTATATTTTGTTTTATAAACACATATTTTTAGATTTAAGATTAAATTCGCTTTTATGATGTTTTGGATGATGATATGCTTGAACTATTATTTATTTGATTTAAACAATTCATTTACATGTGAATTTGCACGGTTTTAGGGTAAAATTGGGGGTTATTGATTTTAAATGGTATGGAAATTTTTTTATGTTAAATAAAATATGATTTTGGAGATGGCATTCAGTTTTCATAATTTTCCGAACTATGAAAAATTTACTATGAGTTTTTAAAGGAAAATACGATATAATTGGGTTTAAAATTTATTTTGAGCATTTCAGAAAGAAATTGGGTCTAAAATTTTAATATGCTCGATCACATAGTGAAAGAGATTTTCTAGGGTTTTTGGGGATTTTTCGCAATAGATTTACTAGGGAAAATAAATTATTTTAAAAGAGAGACTTTTCTGCAAATGTTGGTTTTGTTAAATGGAAGGGCTTAATGTTAGATTTATTTGATTTAGATTTGATTAAATGCGGCAGTTTAATTGTAAAGTATTTGAAATTTTCTAAGGCATCCAATCAAATGATTATAAATAGGCAAGTAGTTATAAAGCAATAACTAAAAATAGCTAAATTTCTGCCTTTAATTCAGAAAAGTTGGTTCCGCCTCATATAGCAGGACCTTTCGACTCCAATGACCTCCGCTCGATTTCAGTCGAAACCGCCTCAGTCGATACCCACTTAGTCGAAACCAATACACAAAGTATCATTTAGATGGTACGTAGTAGATTGGAGGAAAGGTGGAATCCACAATGTCGAAAGGAATGCTTCCGATGGGGTCGAAATCATGTTTGGTTTTCAAAAGTTAAGTATTTGTTTTGTTTTGCTTAGATCTTTCGACCCACTCAAAACGTATATTTTCGAAAGGAGTTTATAAATAGATTTCGAAAAGGTTGCCATATTATGTTTAAAGTATTAGCTTTCAAATGGGTTCCTTTTGTTTTGAATAAGTACTTTCGAAAGTAATGGTTTTGACCAAGTCGAAACCCAGCCGCTATTTTCCATTTTGAGTGTATTGAAGCTATGAATGCTTTCAAAAGGTTATCTCTGTTTTAACTTAAGCTAAGCCACTTTCTAAATGTTTTCGAAATGGGTTGAGGATTTCGAAGGCAATGGGGTCGAAAGGGGTTTTCGATGCTACCCTTCGAAGTTTTAACTTAAAAATTTTGAGCTTTTAAACCACCAACTTTCCCCCAAATTTTTTTGTAAGGGTTTCGAAAGAAATGCTTTCGTATATAACCACTCTAACCCAAAAGATGTTTTTAAAGAGTAAACCCAATACTTTCAAAAGGGGAATTTTCATTTGTTTTGAAGCTAAGTTATAAAGAATGTTTGGATAACATCGAAAGGTATATTTGGTTTCGAAAGAGATTATTTTACAAGGGTTCGAAAGGTTATTTTATTGCGCTTTGAAAAGAGGTTTTCTTTGATTTTGAAGGAGGTTATCCAGATGTTTCAAAAGAGATGCTTTAAGATTTCAAACATAAACCCCATCTAAATTTAAAGAAATAACCTGGCATAAATAAATAAAGAGTTTTGAAATGGAGTTTTGAAGAAGTTTTCCTCGATTAACAGGTTAACTGGGACTTATATAAAAATGATATCAAGGATATTAAACTACAGTTGTTGGTATGATTTGTTGTTATGATTACTTCTTCATATAAGTATTCACACTGTAATTAACCCATAACGGTATTTTAGGGAGTGACAGAATAACCAGCTAGGTTGACCCACTAGTGAATATAATTTAAGAAGTGTTAAAATCTTAATTAAAGATATTGGCAGGGGCCAATAGGTACACAGCAAGCCCATGAAAAATGTTTATAATAAAAGATATTGGCAGAGACCAATAGGTTCATAGTCTACCCATGAAAACTATGAATTGATATTGGAAGGGGCCAATAGTTTATAGTTAGCCCATGAAAACTATATCCAGATTAAGATATTGGCAGTTACTCAATAGGTTCTTAGTTATCCCATGAACAATAGGATGATAGAAAATATATTGGTGTTACCAATAGGTCCTTAGTGATCTTATGAAAACTATGAAATTGAACAGATAGTCCATAAACATTTAACAGGTTAATCATAACCCTAGAAACTATGATTGAGACAGATAGTCAGAATGAATGAGGATGGGTAATACAGATTTGATGTACTTGTTTTGCATATCATCGTAATATTTTGAAATACTATGTTTAACTGTTGCGGATGCAGGAGCACAGTGTATGGTTTTATAAATGTTTTAGGATTCTAGTGAGGAAAAAACCTGTTCCGCTAAGCGATATGGTATTACTAGATATCTAGATGGTTTGAGACGGTATATTATTATTCATACCAGGCTTTATGTTTGACTCGAAGTATTTGTTTTCCCCTTAAACGCTTGGGTACTCAATTGATTTTGATAGATTGAGAGTTAAAGTTTTCTGATGCTCTTTTAGACTAATAAATCTTCCAAAGACGTACAGAAGGCAAGCTTGTTATTAGACTTCTTTTATTTCCGCTGTATGTTTGATTGCAAAAGGAAAATTTGTTTTAGTGCCTTATTATGTACTCTGGTCAACCAATATGGCATCTTCATATGTCGCTTGTGGCGTATTTTCTATTAATTATATGTTATTTGAACGTGGTCATCATACTGGGATTATGTAATCAATTTGGAATATTTGAAAATGGAATGTGGAATTTGGTTGCTGTTTTAATTTTTTCCATATTTCTGTATTTCTGTGTATCAATGTATCTAATATCGCCGTAATTGGTCGTCGAGGATTAATAACTATGGATGACTGCAACATGTATAGTTATTAATTTTGGGCCTCCAAGAGGATGTTACAAGATTTTTTATAGAGTGGTGATAATCCTAATAATAGGTCAAAAAGTTTAGTTAATCGGAAAATAGTATGTAAATCTAAAGATGGGGGAGGATTAGGAATTATAAATTTACATTATATGGAAATTTACTGATAATAATAAGAATTTAATTTGAAAAGATATAATATTCGATTAATGGTAACATAATACATATAATTTACATCATTATACTAATAATACAAATATTATTTATTATTTTTGGAAATCGATAATAAAAATTTATGATGCATATAAATTAGGAATCAATAATATGGTACATTTCGGAAGAGCAGTTGACTTGGCTAATTTTAAAAGGAGATTTGAGTAGAAGTTTGTGTTTGAATTTGCTAAATCGGAGCTGATGAGGAATTTTATGGATCTAGTTCAGGACGAGATGTCAGTGGTTGAGTATCTTGCTAAGTTTGAAGAGATGTCTCGATATGGATATGCAACCATAGATACTAACATCAGAAGAAATGGGAGGTTCATTCGAGGATTGAGAACCGAGCTTGCTAGAGCAAGCAAGACACATATCGTGATCCATGTAATGTGGTGGTGGAGATGGCCATTCGCCATGAAGAGTTACTTGTTGATTATGCTAAAGAGAAGTTAATGGAAACTCAGGGGAAGAAGAGAAAGTTCTTTAAGAAGAAGGGAGACATTGCTAAAAAGTCAAAGGTTGAGATAGTTTGCTATAAGTATGACAAGAAGGGTCACTTTGCGAATGAGTGCCGTTCAGGAAATAGGAAGAAAGCTGCAAGTAAGAAGAATGTATAGTACTTCAACTGTGATCTAGTTGGGCATTACAGGAATCAGTGTCCACAGCCAGTCAGGGCGGATAAAGGAATTTTTTTGCTATCGGATCAACTAGGCCTACTGCCGTAGAAAAGGAAAAAACTGTGATGGTAGGTACATTTTTGATTCAGTGTATACCAGTTAGAATACTTTATGATAAGGGTGCATCACATTCATTTATATTTCAGTGTTTGGTTGATAAGTTACGCTTAGAACTCACCTACCTTGTTACTTCCTTAAGGGTTGCGAATCTAATAGGAGGGTATGCTACTCTAGGGTTAAGATGTGACCAGTTAGAACTTAATTCGTTAGGTCAGGAAAATGCATGCAATTTGTATGTTATTGATTTCATAGATTTAGAAATCATCTTGGATATGGATTGGATGGGTAGGTATGAGGCTAGAATATTTTGCTAGGACAGGGAAATATCACTGAGACACCCCAATAATCATAACCGAGTTATAATCTCAGTAGAGAATTTTGACTAGAGTGTTAGTACTTTGCTTAGTGCTATGGAGATAGGCGATGAGTTAAGTCAGGTTCAGGTAGCAAGAGGGTTTGCAGATGTCCTTGAGCAAGTCACTGGACTACCACCAAAACTAGCTGCTGAGTTTAGAATAGATCTTGTGTCTGGAGCTGAATCTGTGATTTGACCAACTAGCAGGATGACACCTGCTGAGATAAAGGAATTGAAGATGCAGCTAGTGGATCTTGAAGGAAGGAGTTTTATTAGACCAAGAAGTTCACCTTGGGGAGCAGCCGTGGTGTTCTTGAAGAATCCAGATGAATTGCTGAGGATGTGCATCGACTATCGTAAGTTAAATGAAAGGACGATTAGGAATAATTACCCTTTGTCGAGGATAGATGATCTGTTTGATCAGTTGAATGAAGCCAGAGTGTTTTCCCAGTTTGATTTGGCGAGAGATTTCCATCAGTTAAGAGTGGTGGAGGATAGTATTCCTTTGCTTGCATTTCGAACTAGGTGGTCTTATGAGTGGTTGGTGATGACATTTGGATACCAACTGAGACGACCCGACTTCCTAACCCTAGGAAGACGCATCGCAAATGAAGAAAGAAAGGGATAGAAGAAGAGAAAGAAGAAAGACAACAACATTAGAGAACTCACAGTGGAACGAATGAAATATAATATATCACATACAATATTACGCAGTATCATAATACATCAGAGAACACAACTTACACAACAGATGTTAGACAGTTTTAAATATCTGTCTAACTATACAACTCAAGTACAACAGATACAGATACAACAAACATAGCGGAACCATAATATATCTACACATGGAAGCCTCGTGCTCCATATCTCCTCCAGAATTCGTCAAGCAAACCTGATTCACTTGACTACTCATACATCTGAATGAATGCACCTGCCTTCTTCGTGGATTTGACGAACCGATTTTCCCGAGAGTACTTGGATAGGTTTGTTCTGGCATTTATAGATGAAATTTTAGTATACTCTAAGGGTGAAAAGGAGCATGAAGTTCATCTTAGAGTGATGCTCGAGACGCTGAGGCAGAATTAGCTGAAGGCGAAGTTTACCAAGTGTCATTTTTGGAAGAAAGAAGTTAAGTTACTTGGTCACGTGGTTTTAGAGAAAGGGTTATCGGTCGATCCAGATAAAATCGAAGCCGTGAATAATTGGAAGAGACCAGAAATTATGATTGAGGTCAGGATTTTTCTTGGACTTGCTAGCTACTATTGGAGATTCATTAAGGACTTATCGCGTATAGCAGCACCTTTGATTAAGTTGACCAGGAAGGAGGTGAAGTTTTCCTGATCCGACAAATGTGAGGAAGCATTCCTTAAGTTAAGGCATTTATTGACTAATGCACTAGTATTGGTAGTTCCAAAAGAAAACCAAGGACTGATGGTGTATACTAATACATGCAGAATTGGATTAGGAGCAGTGTTGATGCAGAATGGTAAAGTTATTGCCTACGCTTCATGACATCTTAGACCGCATGAAGTCAAATAACCTACTCATGATTTGGAGTTGGCAGCAGTGATCTTCACATTGAAGATTTGAAGACATTATCTCTTAGGGGAGAGGTTTGAGCATTATACCAACCATAAATCTTTACAGTATTTATTCTCACAGAAGGGGTTAAATATGAGACGACAGAGGTGGTTGGAGTTTTTGGCTGCTTATGATTTTAGTATAGAGTATACACCAGGAAAAGGTAATAAGATAGCTGAAGCTCTTAGCAGAAAACATCAGAATGTTGTGTTAGCTATGTTGGCAGAGTGGAAGGATTTAGAAGCTTTGGCAAGTTGTGGAGTACAGTTAAGATTGACTGCTAGTTCTAATCAGAGTACCGCCATATTGTCTTGCTTAGAAGTTCGACCAGTGTTGATTGAGTGGATTTCTTTTAAGCAAAAAGAAGATCCAGTGTTAGCTGAGAGAATCAGAAGCTTGAGGTTGAAACTGAGATCGATGATCTAAAGGATTTTAGCCTTGACCAAAGAGTATGGTTGAAAAAGAAGGCACGGTTGTGTGTTTCGAATGTTAAGGACTTGAGGAAGGAAGTTCTTGGAGAATGTCATCGGTCAAATTTTACGATTCACTTTGGAGGGACCAAGATGTATCAGGATATAAAGGGTAGCTTCTATTGGGAAGGTATGAGGAGGGATGTTGGCTTATGGGTTAGGCAGTGTGCATACTGTCAACAAGTGAAAGCCGAACATCAAAAGCCGAGTGGATTATTCAGCCTTTAGAGATTCAAGTTTGGAAATGGGATTCGATATCTATGAATTTTATAGCTGGGTTGCCAAGGTCAAATAGGAAAAGTGAAAGTATATTGGGTCATAGTGGACAGATTGACCAAGAATGCCCATATCATTTTAGCTAAGTCAACCTGGATGGCACATGTTTTAGCTAAATTGTTCATGAAGAACATAGTTAGACTGTATGGAGTTCCTAGTAGTATAGTCAGTGACAGAGATACTTTGTCCACTAGTGAATTCTGGAAGAGTCTACAAGAGGTATTGGGTACCAAGCTTAATATGAGTACTGCATATCACCCTTAGACGGATGGGCAGACAAAGAGAGTCAATAAGGTACTCGAAGATTTATTGAGAGCTTTTTTATTGGACTTTTATGGATCTTGAGAAGATCACCTACATTTGGTTGAGTTTTCCTATAATAATAGTCATCGGACTAGTATAGAAATGGCGCCGTTTAAAGCTTTGTATGGAAGACCATGCAAATCACCAGCATGTTGGTTGGAGACTGGAGATAGATTAGTCTTAGGTCCAAATTTGGTTAGAGAGGCATCAGAAAAGATTGAGTTGATTTAAGGACGGATGAAAGAAGCTCATTCCAAACAGAAGAGTTACACAGACAAGAGGCGTAAGGACCTAGAATTTTCAGTTGGAGGTATAGTTTTCATTAAGGTATCACCTATGAAGGGTGTGGTGCGATTCGAAAAGTCAGAGAAGTTAGCCCTGAGATATGTAGGTTAATTCCAGATTATAGAGGGGATTAGGAAGCTTGCATACAGATCAGAGTTGCCGAGAAGTATGGTAGGTGTCCATAATGTATTTCACGTCTCTTATCTTCGTAAGTATGTGCATAATCCAAAGACTACTAATCCTCCAACAGGGTTGGAAGACTTGGTAGTAGAGCCTAATTTGACTTTTGTTAGATAACCAATTCGGGTTGTAGCGAGAGATGAGAAAAGATTGAGGAACAAGACAGTCAAGTTGGTGAAAGTTCAGTGGAGCGACAACGAGAAGGACTATACTTAGGAGATAGAGGACATGATTAGAGATACTTATCATGAACTACTTTGAGGTTATGTCTATATTAGATTGACATAGATAATTACTAGTCAGATATGCTAGTATGTTTGTTAGGAGTTGTTACAAATGATTGCTATGTTTAGTTAGGAGTTGTTTAGAGGACGAAATTCTTTAAGGGGGCAGTCTGTAACATCTTTAATTTTTGATAACATTATTCAGGAAATTTAAGTAGATAAATTAAATAGAATAATGATGATAAGGGGATTGAAATTTGAATAAATCATATATAGGGCAGTGATTAATAATAAAATAGATGGGTTTAAATTGGTTTATAAGCTAATTAATTTACATATGGGCATATCAATAAATAGCCACTTCATTATACACAACTAAATTCCTTTGTAATTGCCCCTTCACATTTCATTTCTCATTTTCCACAAACGCAAATCAAATATTAAAATAGAGCCGGCCATTAACAAGGAGGAAAAGAGAAAAATTCAATTTAATGCTAAGGATCAAAGCTAGGAAGGATTAATCAACAACTAATCTCAAAGTCCATATCGTATCTAAGGTGAATATTAATTCATTCCGTCTCTATTTTGTTTCATAATCACATATTTTCGAATTTAAGATTAAATTCTCTTTTATGATGTTTTGAATGATGATGTGCTTGAACTATTTTTGTTTGATCTAAACAATTCATTTACATGTGAATTTGCATGATTTTAGGGTAAAACTGAGGGTTATAATTTTAAAATAGCATGGAAATTTTTTCGTGTTAAGTAAACATGATTTTGGAGATGGATTTTAATTTTCAAAATTTTTCGAGCTATGAAAAATTTATTATGAATTTTTAAAGGAAAATATGATACAATTGGGTTTAAAATTTATTTCGAGTATTTCAGGAAGAAATTGGGTCTGAAATTTAAATATATTTGATTACGTGGTGAAAGAGATTTTCTGTGATTTTTGGAGATTTTTCCCAATTGATTTGCTATGGAAAATAAATTATTTTAAAAGATAGACTTTTTTTGCAAATGTTGATTTTGTTAAATGGAAGGGCTTAAACGTTAGATTTTTTGATTTAGATCTGATTAAATGTGGAAGTTTAATTGTAAATTATTTGAAATTTTTTAAGGCAACCAATCAAAGGGTTACAAATAATTAAGTAGTTATAAAGCAATTACTAAAGGTGGCTAAATTTCAGTTTTTCATTTAGAAAGTTGGTTCCGCCTCATATAGCAGGACCTTTCGACACCAATGACCTCTACTCGATTTCAGTTAAAACCGCTTCATTCGAAACTCACTTAGTCGAAACCAATACACAAGGTATCATTTAGATGGTACGCAGTGGATTGGAGGAAAGGTGGAAGCCACGGTGTCGAAAGGAATGCTTCCGATGGGGTCGAAACCTTGTTTGGTTTTCAAAAGTTAAGTATTTGCTTTATTTTACTTAGAGCTTTCATTCCAGTCGAAACGTCTATTTTCGAAAAGAGTTTATAAATAGCTTTCGAAGAGGGTTGTTGTATTATGTTTAAAATATTAGCTTTCAAATGAGTTCCTTTTGTTTTTGAATAAGTACTTTCGAAAGTAATGATTTCAACCAAGTCGAAACCCAGCCGCTATTTTTTCTTTCGAGTGTATTGAAGCTATCAATGCTTTCGAAAGGTTATCTCTGTTTTAACCTAAGCTAAGCCACTTCCTAAATTCTTTTGAAACGGGTTGAGGGTTTCAAAGGCAGAGGGGTCGAAAGGGGGTTTCGACGCTACCCTTCGAAATTTTAACTTAGAGTTTTGAGCTTCCCATTCAAAAACTTTTTGCCAAACAATTTTATAAGGGTTTCGAAAGAGATATTTTCGTATATAACCACTTTGACCCCAAAGATGTTTCTAAAGCGTAAAGCCAATACTTTCAAAAGGGGTATTTCCATTTGTTTCGAAGCTATGTTATAAAGAACGTTTTGATACCATCGAAAGGTATATTGGTTTCGAAAGAGATTATATAACAAGGGTTTCAAAAGGTATTTTTATTGTGTTTTGAAAAAGGTTTTCTTTACTTTCGAAGGATGTTATCCAGATGCTTCGAAAGAGATGTTTTAAGATTTCAGAATATAAACCAAATCTAAATTTAAAGGAATAACTATGGCATATATAAATAAAGAATTTGGAAATGGAGTTTTGAACAAGTTATTCTTGATTAACAAGTTAAAGGGTTTAGCCAAGACTTATATAAAAATGATTTCAAGGATATTAAACCACATGTGTTGTTGTTATTTGTTGTTATGATTACTTCTTCATATAAGTATTCACATTGTAATTAACTCACGATGGTATTTTGGGGAAGGACGGAATAACCAACAAGGTTGACCCACTAGTGAATATAATTTAAGAAATGTTAAAATCTTAATTAAAGATATTGGCAAGGGCCAATAGGTTCATAATAAGCCGATGAAAACTGTTTATGACAAAGGATATTGACAGAGGCCAATAGGTTCATAGTCAGCCCATGAAAACTATGAATTGATATTGGCAGGTGCGAATAAGTTTATAGTTAGCCCATGAAAACAATATCTGGATTAGATATTTACAATTACTCAATAGGTTCCTAATTAGCCCATGAAAACTAGGATAATAGAAAAAATATTGGAGTTACCCAATAAGTTCTTAATGATCCCATGAAAACTATGAAATTGGACAGATAGTCTATAAATATTTAATAGGTTAATGGTAACCCTAGAAACTATGATTGAGACAGATAGTCAGAATGAATAGGGATGTGTAATCCAAATTTGATTTACTTGTTTTGCATATCATCATAATGTTTTTAAATAATATGTTTTAACAATTGTGGATGTAGGAGCATAGTATATGGTTTTATAAATGTTTTAGGACACTAGTAATGGAAAACCCATTTCGCTAAGCGGTGTGGTCCCACTAGATATCTAAATGGTTTGAGATGATAGATTATTATTCATACAGGTTTTATGTCTGACTCAAAGTATTTATTTTCCTCTTAAACGCTCGGGTACTCAATTGATTTTGAATAGATTGAGAGTTAAGGTTTCCAGATGTTCTTTTAGACGAATAAAACTTCCAAAGACGTGCATGAGGTAAGCTTGTTATTAGAGTTCTTTTATTTCCGTTGTGTGTTTGATTGTAAAGGCAAATTTTTTTTTGGTGCCTTATTATATACTCTGGTCAACCAAGGGGGTATCTTCATATATCGATCTTGGCATATTTTGTATTAATTAATGTTATCTGAACGTGGTCAACATACTGGGATTATGTAATCGATTTAGAATATTTCAAAATGGGATGTGGAATTTGGTTGCTGTTTAATTTTTTTCATATTCTTGTATTTCTGTGCATCAATGTATCTAATATCGCTGTAATTGGTCATTGAGGATTAATAACTATGGATGACTGCAGTATTTGTAGGTGTTAGTTTTAGACCTCCAAGTAGGGGGATGTTATAAGTTTTTTTATGGAGTGACGATAATCCTTATATAGTTCAAAATGTTTGGTTAATTGGAAAATAGTATGTAAATCTAAAGATGGGGGAGGATTGGGAATTATAAAATTACATAATTCAAACACACCTTTATTAGGAAAATGGGTAAGGAAATTTTCTCATAATAATGAGAATTTAATTTAAAAGAAATATTATCCGATTAATGGTACAATAGTACATATAATTTACATCATTATATCAATAATACAAATAATATTTATCATTTTTGGAAATCAATAATAAAAAATTATGATACTTATAAATTGGGAATCAATAACGTGGTACATTCTGAAATAATACTTCATTTTAGCACTATAGTTGGATATCAGTAGTCTCGCTTAAAGTAGAATTTAATGAACTTTATGAAAGATGTAATTTTAAAAATGTGTTAATTCCAGAAATATATATCAAATTTATACTTCCCATGAGAATTTAGTTTTAATCATACTTTAGCTAGAAATACATTATTTAAATTTGCCTTACTTTATGCAAAATTAAAACTATATAACATTGCTATAATAATAAAACCTGTATGGTGCGCTCTTTCTATAAATTTCTTAATTTTTCGGGTATAAGGACGAACATATTCAGATATATTTGGAAAGATATTATTCCACCTAAAGCTAAAATGCACATATGGTTAATTATAAATGGAAAATTAAATAATATAGATCTATTAAAAAATTAAAAATATAGCTATTAATTTTTTTGTAATATGGGAATAGAAAATATTTTACATGTATATTTGAGTGTTATCTCACTAATTATATTCTTATAAATTGTCATAATATTTTTTACTTTAATTTAAGTAATAATGAAATTATTTGTGAATAATTTGGAATAGGTTTAGATTTTATTATGATGGATTCCATAGATTAGCTATTGATATTATTTTTACTATAATATGTCGGTATATACGGTTTGAAAGAAATCAAAGAGTCATTAACAATATAATACTCCAACATATAATTTAATATATATAATTGCTTTGTTTTGCTTTAAATGGATTTCACCCTGGTTATAATAAAAATAATAATATTAGTTTCAGCGAATACCTTATGAAAGTTAAATCTCGTTTTAGTATAGCTAAGAAAAATGTAGTATTTAGAAATAATAACAATAACAATGCTTTAAATACCATTTTTATATGCATGCCAATGATATGCTATATTATATTTAGGAAGTGTTTTATTAGATGTTAAAATGTTGTAATTTTGAATATAACATTCACCTCAAACCAAATCTAGCTTTTTTAGACACTTTTACTGAGGACATGTTTGATAATTTGTTAATTTTAGGATGTTAGTCTTGAATTAAAATTGTCATTACTTTTTGTTTTCATACAACATGACTGAGTTATGCCTTTTATTGATCTTTGCTCAGTTTTAATCTTACTATGACTTGTTTTATCTTTATTGGATTAGCATAATTTTATCTTATTTTTATTATGCATACATATGTGTATATTTATATTTATATTTATATTTACATTTATATTTCTATTTCTATTAATATATATGTATTTGTCATACACTTTTGGTATAGTCTTTTTTGCAGCTTCAGGTATGCTTGTTGAACTGGATGAGATTAGCTGATCTTGAGGACACGATCATTCATAGCATTAGTGGATTATAGTGTTGTACTGTTTTATTATGGACCTTAAGCTTTTTAGGATTGGGGCTTCTCTTTATCTTTATTTCATATTGTATGGGGTAGGCACCACTATCTGGCATGTTGACAGCTCCATTCTCTAGTGTGGAATAAAATTGCATGAGTGCTCTTCTCTATTAACAGTGGATCGCTCATTTTTATCAAAAATATGTATGTGATTTCGGTACTAAAGTAACAGAAGTATAATTTAACTCTTTTGTGGATCTCCCTTTTTCAAACATATATTTCATGGCAATTAATAGTTCTTCCTTAATTTGCTTCTAATAATGTTCGTAGAACTTTGCATTAAAGCCATCTGGGCCAGTGCTACTATTAACGTCTATCTGAAATGTTGAGCTTCATAATTCGTCCATGTCAATTAGTTGTAAAAGATTACTTTGGGCATTGGTAGAAAGAATTTTTTTACATCTAATATCTGATTCTGAAATCTTATTTTCATTTGGGGTTGCATTGAATGGCTCAAAAAGCAATCAACGACATCCTTTTTAAGTTTTTAAAAGCTGTTAATTGGCTGCCCATTGCTATCTATTAGCTTATATAGCTGGGTCTTATTTTTCCTCGTTGTCATTCTGGAGCCAAAAAATTAGTAGGCCGATCTCCTTGCGTAAGCCAATTTATTTTGCATTTTTTTGATTTTTTTGGGGATGTTGCGGTTCGAGACGAATTTGATGGCGATTGCAAAGAAGACAATGTTGTACTTCCGACTTCAAGAATCTATGGAATATATTCTTTCAGACAATGGTTCAACCCACCAGGTACAAACGGGTTATCGAACTATCGACTTTCAGGATTCAATGAAGCCTTATAACAGCGTAATCGAATTCAAAGTTTGTACGACTTTAATCCGACTAAGAACACTTTAGAACGGTTTCTGATGATGCAATTTGTAGAGAAAGAGATGAAGAGAAGAAGAAACAAATCCGCAACGTTCCAGCGTTCGCAACGCCTTCAGATGTAGCAAAATATAGAGTAATGGAAGTGTAGCGATTCGCAACACTTCCTTGACGTCGCAGATCCGTGCAAGAGGAAGAAGAAGAAGAGCGCAGAGAAGAACTTACCGAAACATGTTCTGGGCGTCGCTATTTATAATGGTGAAGAGGTGTCCATTGGCGAAGCGTCGCGACCGTTATACCAAATTCTGAATTTCGGTTCTGGGTCCTTAACGGGCTGAAATCTGGTCCGTTACTGTTCATATACGATCCAAAAATATTTTTGGATCCGCACCCGGTTCGGTCGGACATACGGCGACGACGCGCGTGTGGTGTTGTATGACTTCTCTTCTCACAAGAAAGCAAACATGTGAGAGCCCCAATGCCCTCACATCCACTTGAGAGAGCTATACTTATACAAGTATAGTCTTCATTTTTCTACAATGTGGGACTTCTCTTCTTCCTCTTTACTTCTTCTCTTCCAAAACCAAAACCCAAACCCCAAAGCTTTTGAAAATTTTACAACAATTTTCTATTTCTTCGGTACTTAGCAAGTTTGTATTGTATGTATTTTGGCTTGTACATGAGGATTAGCTTTTCATTTTGTGGATTGTCAACCAATTGCATAAAGATAGCATTATTACACTCTCTAATCACAACACATTGTTGTCTTACTCTCTATCAATTGATATTCCAATTTTTAAGCAGAATTTAATCAGCTTATGCTTCATGATAAAGCTATGAATTGGATTTCCTTGAACCTCAATGGTAAAGAACTGTGACATGGTTACACCCACTTTGTCAAGTCCATGCATTATTGAATCTAAAAGCCTTGTTTTTACCCTACGGCGAGGAATTTGTGAACTTGGTATGCATTGGAGAGAGATCACTAGATGAATTGGTCAATGTTGATATGTTAAGATATGGAAAAAAGAGACAGTAGTTGAAAATTACCAAGGATTCCATCAATTTTACCATGGATACTAAAGTTCACACCTCCTCTCCACGTAAAAAATAATTCCCAATAGTGTGTATTTCCGTTAAGCCTGCATTGAGAACAAAAGTTTGGAAGTCTGGTTCTACATTTAATGTGTTTCTTATTGATGACCTTTCATTATTGTTTTAATTATGCGGTTGAAGTTACCAACAAGAAGCCGCGGAAGGGAGGAGTTTGAAGCTTCAGTATATAAGTCTCTCTCCATATTTGTTCCCTTTCGTTTACCAAGTGTTTAGTGTAGATTAGAGAGAATAAGCATTTGAAACCTCCTATATTAGATAGTTGACAGTTAATGTGTTGATCTGAGAAAGAAATAACGTTTACTATCCAAATACTTTTGTCCCACCTGAGCAATATTCTTCGTCTACTATCACACTCATTGTTATGTATTATTCCCTATTCGTTGTCGATTGAGTTATAGAATCTTGTTACATTGTCATTAGAAAGCTTATGCTCCACTAGTCCTAAAATATCAACATTAAGGAAACAAGATGCTATTTAACATATTATGTCCAACTTAGGGAGTTGAGACCGCCCACATTTCACATTGGAAGAGACATTCATTCGGTAGTTTGCTCCTAGCCTCTGAGCTGCTTGAAGCAGTGGAGCTCTTTTTCGATTTGTTTAATTTTTTTTGCATTTGCTTTCAAATGAGATGCAAATCGGTCCTAGGCAGGATTATTAATAACATCTTTGTCTGTTGTAGCTCTTAGCTCGAACAAATTTTCCTCCCTACATGCTTTCATAGACCTTTACGAACTCTATTATGCTCGTTCATAAAATGTATTTCTGACGAGGGCTTACTGAGAGAGTTAGGGGCTTCTGTTTTGTTGCATTTTGGAAACAGATTATTAGTTGAATTAGGCATGGTGCTTTCTATTAGCATGTCATCAACGTCCCTTTGTGCTAATGAGTTGTCTTCTCCGATCTCTTCCCCATGTGTTGTAGTCTAAACCTTCAAGCACTAAGGACTTGAATAACATTAGAACTAGAAACTTGAGCATTTTGTTTATTATAAATTGAATTTTTAGTTTGACTAGCTGATTGCTTGTGAGTAGTTATTTCTATATAACGAGGACTGCCAGGAACTAAAATTATATTTTTGTTACCATTTCTTGAGAAACATTGTTGTTTTCACATGCTAAAACTGCATAATTCGTGTTGTTAGAAGGCGAGTTATGTTTGTTTGACCGTTATTACTACAAACGCTAAGTTCCATGCTTGTGTTAACTTATTCAGAGATTGATTGTCCACATTTATTGTTTCGATCATGGAATTTTAGTCCCTTGTTTTGGTCGTCCTTCACCATTTTCGTGTCTGTTGTTGCATTATAGGTTACCCGATTGATCATTTACATGAGGAGTTAAACTATTACCTAATACTCTGTTTAGGTTATTCATGTTTACTGAAGCATTTTCATTTGTGTATACTTTGTTGATTTGAGTTTGCATTTGCACCAAAATTTTCTCAAAAGCAGAGTGTTTTCGAAGTTAACCAAAACAACTGCTGTTTTGACAAGATTTTCCTTCATACTCGACGCTTTGCGTGTGTAGTTGACCGTTCTCATCAAAGATGATTACTTCATTAGGAAAATTAAAAGTACAATCGATTTCAACTAGCACTCTTGCATATGCAATTTTAATGATGCCTTATGTGTAATGATCCATTTGATGGGCCTACTTAGAACTAAAGCCAGATGACACATACCCTCTTTCCTCTAAAACTCCAATCTTATCCTTGGAAGTATGACCCTGCCTCATCAATTGGGGTGACCATTTTTGGTGGGACAATAGGATGAGCTGCAATTAAAGAAGAAAATAGACGTGTTTGGATTGCTAGGGTCAGGCGGATCAACGTGTCGAGGGGTAGAAGCTGGTGGAATAGGAGAAGACAGGGTCTTAGCAGCCAAACAGTAGTCATGACTACGGTTTCAGAATATGGAATAGGTAAATAAATTTTTATATATCATTAAGAAATCATTTTTTTAATTATAGTGGTTTGTTACGAAAGAGAATTAATACAATGTGAATAATTAGAGGTTTGTAGGAAGAAGAAAAAAGAATAATAAAAACAACTTGATTTTATATATAAAAATACAAATTGAAGAGGGTTGAATGTAAAATTGCATAAGAGAAAAAGGGGAGGCTTATAAATGTTCAGACTTAATGAGTGTGCCTAGAAATTTTCTATATATCATCGTTATTTAATAGATAACCATCACCAGTGCAACCGCATAATTATCGAGTACAGACGGTTGAAAGTATAATTTTGGAAAAAAAAATCATATTTTTTGCATTTATTTCAATATATAATAATAATATGTTTGTCAAGAATTGTTTATGTTATTAGAAACAAAAAATATAAATACAAAATCAAAACCGTTGAAAAAAATTAATAGTAAGTAATAGAAATTTCAAACAAGCGTATATATACAACCTTGCAAAGCTTATGAAGCTTCAGTGTACGTAACATCTAAAATTAATGTCAAATGCCACCATTAATGCATGTGCAATAATCTTAGATATAAAAAACAACGGGTTATTGGATGTATAATTTAAAAACTAAAGATATAAACATATGGAAAAATATCGTTGGAAAACAAAAAATAAAATATATTCTTGCATACATTATGTATAAAGTTTGCATTTACAACCAAACATATAATAACTATCTCATGCAAAAACGACTAGAGTTATACAATGGAATAAAATAAACTAGCATAAAGTTACATGGTCTCGCTCGTTATCAGTGGGATTATGGGTACTTTTAACAAAAGATATATCGAAGAATTGATGATGGACCAGCTGAAAATCTAAGTTTATCGAAAGCTTGGTCAAAAATTCCTAAAAGAATATATCTTCTCATGATTACATTGGTAATAATCTACAAATGAGGGAGGAGGGGGGTTATTCGGAGCGGACTCAATCGTGTAAAGGAGATGGAATTGTCAAGCCTGGCTCTAGCCCAAAGGCGACCTAAGCGGTCGCCTGGGACCCCGATCTTTATGGGCCTCAAACATTAAGTGTTATGTTCATATACATTAATATATTTACTTTTAACCAAATATCTAAATGGCTCAACGATGGAGGGGCTGGTATTCCTTGCTAATGGTTTTAGTTCGACTCCTATAACGAACCTCATATTTTTCTTACCTACACTTTACATACATTTTACTATTGGTCTTAATAATTTCTTTGTCTTGGGCCTTCGAACTTTCAGGGCCGACCCTGGGAATAGTAGTTGGATGGCTAAGACAGTCTATCTTCAATGATACAGAAAGGCACGAGCGTTTTGAATGTCGTATGCCTACTTTTTCAAGGATGAAAGATGATCATGCCTTTTCACTAGTTATCCTATAGATCCAAACAACGCGTATATTTATAAAAATGTATTCGTTTGTAGAAAATGATAAGTGGATTTGACTGGATTACTGTATCCTTCCAACCACGCAACCAATAAGCCTTATCCTAGACATGCAGTCTAGTAGTAATGGGAGTTGGACTACCTATGCACGCACCTAAGTAGGATCTATCCCCATGTAGTTCCTTTTTTATTCATGGATTTGCTCTTCTCCTGCATTTGATAATAGTTATTGTTAACACATCAACACTGATATAGGCATGTCTATTATGTTAACCACAGTATGCTAAAACAAAATTAGGTAATAATGTTTCAACTCACATGCAAACAAAAATCGTCCACTCTATTCCCAACAATGAACAAACACTAATGTTCAACGTAAAAGTGAAATATCCTAATCCACAAACAACAACAATAACACTAACCATGCATCAAATAACAATAACAACTTTAAGTGAAAACCAACAACTACACATGTCAACAAACAGTAAATACAAACAATCTTATGTACAAACATCGAGTAAATATAATAAATAGTAATTAACTTACCCAAACAATAATTGCCTCCCAAATGACAAATACAAAAAGATTATTACCACAAATAGTATATGTCCTCTTGAATAGCATGTCCTTATGGTAAACTCCAACCCACATAACAAACAGACAATAGTAGTTGAAAATACTTTATTTTGAATGTTGCATAATCACCATGTTATTTTCTACTCAAATATCATCATTTACTTCGAGCAACAAACATTATTTTATTGTTCGCTAGTTCTATTCAAACACCAAAAATTACTTAACATAAACTTGTGTTTACAAAATTAATTTTAGGACAAATTTGTCCATATTCTTCATTATAACATCAAACATTTATTTTTGTAATTCATTAAAATAAAATTTTATGTCATATAAAAATAAAAACAAACGATGACATGTTTAATTATGAATTTCACCACAAGCTTATATTTTAGTAGAAGAGATAATAATTTTGTTGTCTTTTCCTTCCCTTTATCGGTTTTTCCTTTCAAATTGTTAAAATTAAGATAATGATTTTTGAAATAGGTCGGTAGTTCTCTAATTAAGGATTGAAACAAATTAAAAAACATGAAAATTTACCTAAATATATAGAGTTGAATTTGTTGTGTTGGATCCTTATTTGAAAACCTTGTTTTAAAAAAAATGAAGAATAAGGTAAAGAATGTAATTTTGTTGAAAGTTATGGATAGTACTGTAATTTTTGGTGTAGGCAATGTAAAAATTATTCTATAATGATAGTTTAAGATTTTTGGTGTGGGTATGGTATTTCTTGGTGTTTGAATAGTATTTGCCATTATTATTATTATCATTGATCGGTTCTAAAATAATAATACCCTTTTTCAAATGTATGAAGGCCACTTTATGGTTATTTACCCCAAATAATAGTGTTAGTTCACTTTGAATTTCTTAAGAATGTTATACTGCCATTTTCTCAAAATAATAGCAATTATCAATTTCTCTCCTCAAAACATAATATCTTTATTGTCCTTAAAATAGTAATTTTCAATAAAACTCCTTTTTAATCACTTTATTCTTTTTCAACCCAAAATAACATTAGTAACAATCTAACTCACGTTTATAGAGAACATAGTTTTTCACTTATTAAAAATAGTTAAACTATATTATTATTTATCACAAATATAATAATATTTAAACCTAAAATATTTGTGAAAATACAATTTTATTAATCTCCTCAATAATAATAGTTATTCAGCCTTATTATTATTACTATAGTCTAAATATTTTCTCGTTACTGCTTAAAGAATAAAATCATTTCTCGATAAATCTCATAAAACAGTCATAGTATCATTTACCTAATAAAGTAATAATTCTCATTGAAATTTTAGAAAAACACAATATTACTATTTATCTCAAATAAGATAATTTATATATGCTCTTTATATTTACCTAATATTGTACAATAACTCAAAGGGGGAATTAATTTAAAGGACAAAAATTTCTATATTTTTTGCCTCAAGGACACGACCTCAATATTTTTGCCACAAGGACAAACATTCTTCTAAAATTTATTCACAAGGACAAACATTTTCCAAAATTATTCATAAGGACAACAAAACTGATACCGAGCTAAAAACTGATACCTAAAAACTGCTACCGATAACTACAAACTGATACCTAAAAACTGATACCGATAACTAAAAACTGATACCTACAGAAAGTTGTCCTTCAGGATAAAATATTGAAGGTCTGTCCTTGAGGCTAAAAAGCTGTGAAATTTTGTCCTTGACAATAATTTCCTGTAACTCAAAATAATTATAGTTTACTGAAAATCTTATTGTTATATATATATCAAATTCCACCTTATAAGTAATAATAATATCTAAAATTTTCTTTAAAAATAAGATTTTTGTTATTATTCATGAATTTGCCTAGATTTTCATGAATAATAACCTTCGTAAAATTTGCACATTAATTTTGATAAAAATTATTAGTTGTGATTATTTACAAATTGCTTCAAAATTTATAAGTAAGCATTTGATCTCTAGTTACCCATTTATACTCACTCTCGATTAACTATATATTTCCCCAAATCTACAACTAATTATCATACACTATTCATCGTAATAATGCGATGATTAAACAGATATGCAGTCAAATCCTAACATATATCACCTAAAATATCGCAACATCCAAATAGTAATAAAAAGGATATATGATGTCCCAACGGGTGCATACACACACACATACATATAGACACACACACACATGGTGAGACAAGCGAGCTGGCTGCTGATGTTGGGGACATGCTGTTATTATCCATGTCGATGGTGTAACACTAGGTAAAATAAACGGTAATTAATAAATAACTATTAAGGATCAAAAATGAAATTTGATCAAATGCTGGAATTTGGCCACAAAACTTGCGCTATTGTATTTTTGGATATTTTCTAGGCAATTTTCATATTTGGAGTTTTGCGATCGATTTTCAAACGGAGAAGTTATCAACATTTGAAGTTTTCATAATGAAAATAAATAAATTGGAATTTAAAAGGAAACAAATTATATTAATACCATGAACCCCACCAGTCGACCCCCTCCTTGGGTCGTTTGATGCTAGCAGTCGACCCATAAGGAGCGGTCAATTGGTTGTGAAGGTGGCGGCTATGGTTGAACGTTGTCCGAACGGTCTAGATTTTATTAATTTAATTTTAATTAATATGGTTGACTCTAGCGCCTATAAATACAAGCCCATCCCTTCATTTTTCTTTCTGTATTTCTGAACAAAGCAGCGAAGCTCCGCCATAGTCAATTATTTCTAATTATAAAATATTATATTATATATGCATATATATAATGAGGGAAGGGCAGAAAATGAAAGTGAAGAAGAGATGGAGTGAATCAATACCTCATTATTATAAATCTACATTTCACATAATACAAATCTCTTTTTAGATCTGCAATTCTAATGTTATGTGTATACTTTATTATACATATTTTGGATTGGAAAGAAAAAGGAGTCAATTATAGGGATGAGTTCAGATTTGGAAGATTTGAAAAGCTTGAAAGGTGAGTGACAAATTATATGGTTTATATGTTATATTGAAACTTATGTCCTTGATTTTTATTTAATTATTATGCCTATGCAAGATCTGCAGAGTTGTAGGCTTAAGAAGAACATATTCAATTGAAATTTCACCTTTATATTATGTAAGTTAAGTAATAGAAACATGAATGATATTTACACCATAATATGGAAGTTTGGAAATCAGTCTCAAATTTGTTGAAGTAAAATGTTGATAAGATTGTAGGATTTATTCTAAATTTATGATAATTGGGGTCTAAATTGTTAATATAGATTAAATTGCCCTAATTTGACTTGGAATGTGAATATTCATGTTTTAATTTATTGCAGCATTTTAATTAAAAATTAGTTGTATCCATTTTCGTGTAAAAATTTCCATATATTATCTAATTATACAACTACGTATAAAAAGTGCATTGTCTGAAAGAATAAGGAGTACACCAAAAAGGAAAGAGATGTTTAAAATACGGATGTTTTCCTCCTTAGTTTGTACTATCCATTTCAATAAGTGAAAAGAAGATAATTTCTGTTAATTTCAAATGGATTAAAAATTTCATTTGTGGATAATTTATGGAAAGTTACAATGGTGATCCTTTTAAGGAAGGATGACTCAAATGTACTATAATATGAAAATAAATGTTTTCTTATAGAATGTACATATAAGTAGTTTTGGAATTCCTAAGAATAGGATGAATGAGTAAGAAATAGGAATACGCACAAACACATGCATGTGCATGCTGAAAGATCATTAAGAGAGCATATTCCTAAATCGCGTCGTAGTTTAATAAATGTTTGTTCATTTAGTGGTTTTGTGAAAATATATGCTATTTGATTCTCGGTATTTCCGTATTCTAATATAATTATTCCTTTTTCTACATTGTCACATAAATATTAATGTCGTATGTCTATATGTTTAGTACGCGAGTGATTTACAGAGTTTTTTGATAAATTTATTGCACTTGTGTTATCGCAATATATTGGTGATTTATTGATAACTTTGCCGAAATCCTTAAGTGTTTGTTGCATGTATATCACTTGTGCACATGCTAAAGTTGCTGAAATATATTTGGCTTCGCAAGTAGATAAGAAGATATAATTTTGCATTTTTCTAAACCATGCAACTAATGATTGTCCGATAAAGTGACATGTTCCGCTAGTACTCTTACGATCTGTTTTACATCTATCGAGATCCGCATCACTATATGAAACTTGTTCAAACGATGATCCCTTCGGGTAAAACAAATCGTAATGTCTAGTACTAGATGGATATCCTAAGATACGTTTAACAACTCTTTGATGGGATTCTTTTGGTTTTGCTTGAAATCGGACACAAAGATATACACTCATCATAATATCGGTTCGACTAGCTGTCAAATAAAGTAAGGATCTAATCATACTATGATATAATTTTTCATCAAATTCTGTTTTCATCTTATTCCAAGTGAACACTAGTACTCATCGGTATTGCTTTACTAGAAGTTTTATCCATTTCAAAACGACGTAATAGATCATTACAATATTTTTCTTGATGAATAAAGATACCATTTTCAAGTTGTTTTATTTGTAAACCTAAAAAGAAATTCAATTCTCTCATGTGAGACGTTCCAAATTCATTTTTCATAATATTTGAAAATTGATTATAAAGATTTTCATTAGTTGAACCAAAAATAATATCGTCTACGTAAATTTCTACAACTAAAATGTCGTTATTTTCTCGTTTAATAAATAAAGTTGTATTGATTTTGCCTATTAGAAAACTAGATGTAATTAAATGATTTTAAGATGTTTGTACCAGGCACAGGGGCTTGTTTTAAACCATGGAAGGCTTTTTGTAATTTAAAAACATGGTCGGGATATTTTTCGTGAACAAACAATGGAGGTTGTTCAACATATACATTTTCTTTAATAAAACCACTTAAAAAAGCATTTTTGACATCCATTTGAAATAGTATAAAATTGTAACGATTTACAAAAGCGAGTAATGTACGTATGGCCTTGAGTCTTGCTACTGGAGCAAAGGTTTCTTTGTACTCGATACCTTCTTCTTGATTATAACCTTGAGCAACTATACGTGTTTATTTCTAACTATGTTTCCCTTTTCATATGCTTTGTTTTTAAATACCCATTTTATTCCTATAACCGATTGATTTTCTGGTCTTGGTACTAATTCCCAAACATTATTATGTTCAAATTGATTTAATTCTTCTTGCTTAGCTATTATCCAAAAGTTATCGCTTGAAGCTTCTTTATAATTTTTTGGTTCAAAATTTGACATAAATGCTATATGACTTATTTGGTTAAGTTGATTTCTTGTTACTCTAGAGTTAAGATCTCCAATGATGTTATCTTTGAATCTTTTAGAATTCTAGGAGATGATACTAAAGTATTATTTTGTGCATTTGTTTCATTATTGAAAGAATTTGTTGTATTTGTTATTGGAATTATTTCTTCGTCGTCATTAGTATGATGGTTAGGAAAATTTTCGTCAAATGAAACATGTAAACTTTCTTTAATTGTGTTATTTCGTTTATTAAAAATTCTATATGCCTTGCTACGATCCGAATATCCAACAAAGATTCATTCATCGGCCTTCGGGTCAAATTTTCCTAAATTATTTTTTGTATTTAATATAAAACATTTTGATCCGAAAGTTTTAAAGTATGATAACTTAGATTTTCTTCCAAAAAATATTTCAAAACAAGTTTGTTTAGTCATAGGTCGTATAGTTACTTGATTCAAAACATAACAAGTCGTGGCATTAGCTCCAGCCCAAAAATGTTTTGGTAGACCGCTATTATTTAATAGTGTCCGTCCACATTCTTGTAACGTACGATTTTTTTCTTTCTACTACACCATTTTGTTGAGGTTTGCGGGGAAAAGAAAAATTATGACTTATACCTTTTCTATTACAAAAATTAACAAAAAGATCATTTTCGAATTCTCCACCGTGATCACTTCGAATATTCTTGATTTTCAAATCCATTTGAGTTTTAATTTTTTTTAGCAAAAATTTAAACATGTGTCACTTTTATGTTTTAAAAATAAAGACCATGTATATCTTGAAAAAACATCAATTATTACGAAAACATATTTGTTGTGATTTATAGTTTGTACTTGAGTTGGACCAAATAAATGCAAATGTAATAATTCTATTGGTTGTTTTGTGGACATATTAGTTTTAGATTTAAAAGAGCTTTTCTTTAATTTTCCAATTTGACGATCATCACAAAAAATTTCTACTTTGTAATTTATTTTAGGTAATCCTTTAACTACTCATATTTTGCTAATTTATTAATATATTTAAAATTAATGTGACAAAATCGTTTATGCCACAACTATAGATCGTCATGTTTGGCGGTTAAACATAAATTTCAATTTCAATTTATATTCATATTTAAGACAAATATTTTTGTTTCTAAAACCCTCAAAGATAAGTTATTTGTTGTCGAAAATATTACATTTATCTTTTTTCGAAATTGATTTGAAAACCTTTATCACATAAGTGACTAATACTAAGTGGTTGTGTTTTAAATTTTCTACTAACAAAACATTTGTAACAATAGGAGAGTTAGAAATACCAGAGTTGATGACTTCTCCAATGCCAACGACGTACCTTTTGAGTTATCTCCAATATTTACCGTTCCACCATCGATGTACGTTATATTTGATAACATTTTTGAGTTTCTGGTCATATGCTTAGAGCATCCACTATCAAGTATCCATTTCTCCTTATTTTTTATTTTGGGTACCTTATCAGTTTGTGCCATAAAGCATACGTTAGCTTGTTCTCCGTTACTATCGCTGTCACTATCTGATGATGGTGAAGAATCCGAGTCAACCCATATTACTTTGAAAGCTTTCTTCTTTTTGATTTTTCAGATTTGTTCTTCCTTTTATCATTGTTGAGCTTGGGACAATCTTTCTTCATATGTCCAAATTGGCCACATTCATAGCATTTGATTGATGTTTGATTTGTTGAGTTTGGGACAATCTTTCTTCATATGTCCAAATTGGCCACATTCATAGCATTTGATTGATGTTTGATTTGTTGAGCTTGATTTTCCTCCTTTCTGAAATCAATCATTCTCCTAAACTTCTTGAATTTGTTGTAGTTTATGGCAATAAATACTTTCTTCTTCGTCTAAGTCAGTGTCTTCATTTGTTGCTGGAAATGCTATATTCTTCTTTTTTGAATTTTGTTCTTTCCGTGCCTGCAAATTAGCTTCATAGGACATTTAATTTCCTATCAATTCTTAAACTAAGAGTGTTGAGAGATCATTAGCTTCTTCGATAGCTAATAGTTTTCTTTCCCACTCTGAGTTAAAGAATTGAGTATTCTAGATACTAAGTCAAATATTTTGAATTTTACTTCAAGTATTATTAAATCGTGTTGAATGGTTTGGAATCTAGAGTACATGTCTACTATAGATTCATTTTGTTTCATTTTAAATGATTAAAATTGATTTTATAAAATTAAAATCTTAGTTTGTTTAACTTTGTTTGTGCCTTTGTGTGTAACTTGTAAGGTACGTCAAATATCATATGCAGTGTTACATAACATGACACATGAAAATTCATTCTTATCTAAGAAACAAAATAAAACATTCATAGCTTTGGCATTATTAGAAGCTGTGGGTTTTTTTTCATCATTCCATGTGTCCATAGAAGTGTCAGGTGCTTCATATTTATTTTGTGTGTCTGACCAAATTTCTAATCCATTAGCTTCCATGAAAATTCTCATACATGTTGACCAATATGTATAGTTAGTACCATTAAAAAGTGGGGGTCGTGCTGTGGATTGACCTTCTTGAAAAATACTTGCCATATTATAGTTATTCAAAAAATTGTTACGGTACTTTGATCAAACCTTGCTCTGAAACCAATTGAAAGTCTACAAGGTGGATCGTGTAGTGTATATGCAAGTATATGTGACAAAATATATAATGCAACTAAAACAATATTAATCTACATAAATATAGAATAAACACACCTGGATTTTATACTGGTTCGGACCTCCCATCCTACATCCAGTCCCGAAGCTTCATTTCGAAATTCAACTATCTAACACCCTCGCTTCATCCAGAGGAATAGGCTTGGTTACAATAAATTGTTCTTGTCAAATATGTGTTCTATAACACGGATATTGACTAATTAGTACAGATGCTTTCAATATATATCTAGAGAGTATTGTCTATGAAGAACTAAATATTTGGAAGAATAAAATACAAGTATAGATTGCTATAGATCAAGCGTATATGATAGAGTATGTAATTAGAGAGCGTATGTTAGTAAGGTGATTTGTTCTCTTGATTCTTGATGATATATATAGTTGTAGAGAGGCTCCTTGAGTAGTTGCATCCATTAACAAGTGCTCTACAATTGCTTCCATTGATGATGAAGAGTTGCAGCGAAAAAAAGCGAAGATGTCTATTCGAATGTTGCAGTTTAAGTTTAAATTTAAAATCCGAGTTCTAAATTAGATGTCTGGTATTTTTATCAGACGTCTGATACTGTATTTTCTTTATATAGTAGATTTTCAAACATTTGAGTGCTACTACCAAACATCTGGTTTAGTCTGTTTGTAGTTCCAAAGGACTTTTCCAGACGTTTGGCTTGTGCATCCAGACGTCTGAAACTTGTGCATATCTGTTTTGTGCATCTTTTATGTTGCTTCTTTGTACCTATCGACTTGTAGTCTCTTGTAGTGTTCTTTGAGCATTGTTCTTGTCTTTCTAGTGATGTTATTCTAGCAAGTACCTGTATATACACACACACACACACACACACACACACACACACACACATATATATGCATATTTGATTTCCATTGTATAGTAGTCATCGAAACTGTAGATTTGATTTCCTAACACATGCACCTACATACGCACACTCGTTAAGTGCACAAACCTATTAACTATATATAGCGTAATATACATTGATATTCATATTAGTTATAATTAGGACGACTAGTTATTAATAGCATAATAAATTATAGGACTAGGAGGTGTAGATGGACAAGAGATAGTAACTCCAAAAATTAGCAGGGCAATTAATGTGCAGTTAATAAGGAGTTACAACAATCAAATTGGGACATAATTGTAGTTAATGAGACCAATTATAGATTTCAATATGACATTTATGGAGAAACAAAATAGGCATAATAGATTGAAATTGGACGAATTAACAAATATCACCGGTGATTGTCCAATTTGAATATTAATAATCCTTTAGTATTGACAAATGACATTTGTTCGACATAAGAAGGAAATAGAGAATATACGTAATAAGTGTATAGGTTACAAATTAAATACTAAGAGGTAGCATAATTTTCATAATAGGAAATTATATAGCCTTAGTAATACATTTAGGACGAGCGTGACTTATTGGACCTAACCTAATATTTAGGCCTAGGATAGTTGGTTTGGTTTAAAGGGTTGGGATGCGAGGTCAGTAGAGTTACAAGACAGAACTCTACCCTTCACCTAGTGGCTACCAAAAGTTGTGTATACTTGCACTGATGTGAGGCATGTCTAACCTAGGACCCATGGGGAAGGGATATAATTTTTCCTATAGGTGTAGGTAAATATACCAAGGGTTCACCTCAAATTTGAAGTATTAAATTGCTCAATACCTTTTGGGGATATCAAGGGGTTTACTTCGAGGTGGAAGGTATTAAATAGCAGTTGGGTCTACCTTCTCCTTATATAAGAAGTCTTAAATAACCTACAACGGTACCTAATAGGGAAATGAGGTCTCCTTCATCTCTAACAAAAGGGTATTAAGTAATTAGGATGGGTATTTTTCCTTGACTTACACTATGTTAGTCCAAATGGGATTTTGGCTATGGAAGGTTGGCAGGCTATGTCAGTATAATAGTTATACTGGCATTTAGAAGTAAGGCTGCCATATTGGCTATGACCATCAACTATCCCAAGCGGTTGTTTGCAAAGACTTAGATTGTTTTTTTAATGGATTTAACTTCCTATTGGCATAGAATCTAGATAGGATATGCACAAACCTTAAATGAGTTTTTGAGATGCATTAATAATATAATAATTACATTATAAAGTCGCATCTAGGGGTCATTTGTCATTGTAGCTAAAACCATTGAATAGAAATTATGTTATGGAGGGCCCGCTTTGGGGTTGAGTTATTAAATGGTCGATGGTGTAAGATTGCGAAATAGGGACTTAAGGCTAAATTAACACTAAAGGGTAGTGAATAGTATTTAATGATTATATGAATACTTTTTAAATTCTTTAAGATTTTACTTGAAATTATGCAATTAACAATCATAGAAACAATCATAGAATCAAAACACAAATAAAAGTAAATGCAGTAAAAGTATGAAGGAAAGAACACACTAGGATTTATACTAGTTCAGAGTTACCATACATTTAATCTCCTACAATTCCTTTTACGGATTCCTTTTCAATTAGTAAATGCAAATACAGTATCGATTTCAAGGCTACAAGATACACTCTCTAGAATTCGGACCTTTAGGTAGATTCACTTGATTTTTGGGCTGCAAGCACTCCCATTAGATTTACGGGCTACTAAGCACACCCAAAAGATTTACGGGCTACAATCTCACCTAATTGATTTACGGGCTACAATCTCTCCCACAAGTATAGCAACTCGATTTGATATAGTTTTACAGACTCAGATCTTCAGTCTTGATTAAAAATAATCCTATAACTCTTAAATAACACTTTGATCTTGATTAGAGTAAGAGAGAGCAAGATTTCAAAGAGAAAATCATAGAGAATCAAACTGATGGTGATTGAGTTTGATTTTGGTTGAAAGTCGGTAGACCGTGGTTAAATTTTGTTTAGAAAATGAAAGAGGATAAGGTGGAGATAAATTTTGTTGGAAAGATTGGTATTTATAGAGGAATAATAGTCATGTCCGTTCGTAAAGAGGTACGACAAATAGACAGTTTGTTCGAAATTTGATCTTTGAAAATCACGGCTAGTATTTCGACGTATATGGGTAGATTATGTCGACATACTCTTTATAATTTTGAAAAACACTTTAAAATATCATTTTGTAAATGTATTTCTTTGTAAAATACTTTGATACTTTGTAAACATGCTTAAATATAAAACAGAGAAAATGTAGAAAAATGATGAAAAAGGTCGAATTATGGTGTTTATATAACTACCAATTTAAATTTTAGAGGAAAATTTTTAAAAACATCTTTTACCATTATATGTTAACATATAGGTCTCATGTATGTCGACATATAGGTCTCATGTATGTCGACATACATGTAAAATTTTTGTTTATTTTATTTTTCTTATAATTTACGTAATTTTATGTTATTGTTTTTAAATTTCCCACAGAGAACAAGTTCATAAATCTCTTCTTAACTTAGCAAAGGATGTTTGATTCAAATGTTTAGTAAATATTAATTTTCAATATTTATAAATTCAAGTTATATTATTTCTTTATTTACATTATCTCTTCGAAAATGATGTCTTATATCAATATGTTTAGTTCTAGCACACTCTTGAATCATTCTATTTTTATGTTCTACCACTCCGTTTTTTGTGGTGTTCTTGGAAACGAAAAATTATTGGTTATATCTTTCTTGTTACAGAAATTCTTAAAATCTTGGTTTTCGAATTCTCCACCAAGATCACTTCGAATACGTTTAATTTTTGTAGACATTTGATTTTGAGTTCGTTTAACAATGATCTTAAACATTTCAATAGCATCGCTTTTAAGTTTTAATAAAATCGTCCAGGTGATCGTAGAATAGTCATCTACGATTATAAATACATATCTACTATGATTTTTAGATTGTATTTGAGAAGGACAGAAAAGATCTAAGTGAAGAAGTTCAAGGGGATGAGAAGTAGAAATTATAACTTTTGATTCAAATGAACTTTTTCTTAATTTACCTAATTGACACACATCACATAGATTACTAACTTCAAAGTTCATTTTGGGACTAACTAAATCATTTTTAGCTTTAGAAATAAGTTTGAAATTCAAATGAACAAATCTTTTATGCCAAATCTAAGGATCACTTGTTTCAGCCAAAAGACATAAGTTATCATTTGAGATTTGCATACTTAATGTATAAATGTTTTGTTTCCTAATACCTACTAAGATAACATTTGACTCATTATCTTCAATGTAACATTTATTTTTACGAATTTAATTTTAAAACCTTTATCATATAACCGACTAATTCTTAATAGATTATGTTTTAAATTCCTAACTAACAAAACATTGGAAATAGTAGGAATTTTAGAATTATCAACATTTCCAATGCTAATCACATATCCTTTAGAATTATCATCAAAATTGACCGATCCTCCTTCTTCGTAAACTATATCTTTCAAAATCTTCGAATTTCTAGTCTTGTGTCTTGAACAACCACCATCCAATATCTATTTATCATTTTTGACATATAGTGTCTGATTATTAGATGTTTGTTCATTAAAAGCCATGTAACAAACTATTCCTGCAATTTAATCCTTTTAAATAGATCACGTGACTTTTCATAATTAATAGATGCAAATCTATGAAACATTATAACATTGATTTTACAAATTATCCTTTCGAAAATAATGTTAAAATATTATTAAATAATTCCATAAAAACTTTGCAAAAATTAGATTATGAATACTTTGAAAACCATCGCTCTGATACCAAATGTAAGATTGCGAAATAGGGATCTTAATGCTAAACTAATACTAGGTGGGGATGAATAGCATTTATTGAATATATGAATACTTTTTAAATTCTTTAAGATTATACTTGAAATTATGCAATTAAAAATCACCGAATCAAAACATAGATAAAAGTAAATGCACTAAAAATAAAAAGGAAAAAATGCACCAAGATGTTTTACTGGTTCAGAGTTACCCTACATCCAGTCCCGTACAGTTCCTTGCATGGATTTCTTTTCAACTAGTAAATGCAAATCAATCTCGATTTTAAGGCAACGAGACCCACCCTCTAGAATCCCGACCTCTGGGTAGAGTCACACGATTTTTAGGCTACAGGCACTCAACTAGATTTACGGGCTACTAATCTCACCCAATTGATTTACGGGCTACCATCTCACCCAGTTGATTTATGAGCTACAATCTCACTCACAATTATAGATTTGATAGAGTTTTACAGAATCAGATCTTCAATCATGATTACAAATGATCATATAAATCTTGAACCTCGCTTTAATCTTGACTGGAGTGAGAGATGATAGAAATCAGATAGCAAGTGATAGAGAACCAAACTAGTAATGATTGATTTTGATTCGGTTGAAATTCGGCAGAGTACAGTCATATATTTTTTTAGAAAATGAAACAGGACGAGGAGGAGAGAAGAAGAATGTAAAAAAAATTCATTGGAAAGACTAGTATTTATAGAGGAATGATGGTCATGTCCATTCGTAAAGAGATACAATGAAAAGAGACTTCTTTTGAAATTTAATTTTTGAAAATCACGGCTCGTATGTCGACACATAGGGGTAAAGTATGTCAACATACTCTATATAATTTTGAAAAAAAACTTTAAAATATTATTTTGAAAATATATTGCTTTAGAAAATAATTTGATACTTTGTAAACATGCAATATAATATACACACTATTAAATCATAATAAAAATCGAGTAAAATTATATGATAAGATTTTTGAAAAAATAAACTAATATAAATCAAAATTTCATAAAAACAATAATTTAGTAAAATATCAAAAACTTAAAATAATATATATAAGTATAAGAAATTGAAAACTATTTAAAAGTTGTTTTGAAAAGAATATTTAAAAACTTATTTAAAAATAGAGAGAGAGAGAGAGAGAGAGAGAGACGAGGGAGAGATCAAGTGATATCATAATTTTAGCATAAATCTACGACTCTATAACTTAACTAGAATATCTTGAACTTGTCAATATTCAATAAGTCTTCATTCTCTAGCTCTTGAGTCTCTATATCAACATCTTGAATCTCTTCAATCTTTACTTGGTATTGTACAGTCTTCTTAAATCATTACCTGTCTAATATCCTGCATTATATACTATATAACTTGATAAAACGTGAGCATTTATGTTTCCCTAAAGTTGTTGTCGTTAAAACCAATATCTCAGGTACTATCTGATGCGTCTGTCTCCTTCCTATTTAACATGTATTAAGTGGCCGAGGTTTTCATTTGGGCTATACGACATTTAAGTATACATGTACATATGCATATATGCACACCCTCCTCGGAGAAGGTTAGACATATCGTACGCATAGATGTAATTACACGGAATAGCAGTGAATAATGGATATAACACTTAAATAGAAATAATCATCATAAATTAGTGTTAAAGGTAAAGTATTTAATTTTCCAATCATCAGAATGTTTTTTCTTACCCCTCCTTATTACAACCCATGATAGATTTAGAGGAACAGACTACTGGTGCAAGATGAGAAATGAGGATGGTAAAGTCTTCTCATTCATGCTTGGCACTAATAAGGCGATAAGATATCCAAAGAATAGTATTGATTCCAAGGTATAGCCTTAATTGGTATATATGTGCTATTATATTATTCTATTCCACTATAAATTTGTATAAATAGATCTCTGATATATTTATGTTTGTTATAAGTTACCATAACCAACAATCCGTATCCTAATTGAATTATGTTTCGATTTAGTCTAAATTTGAGTCTATCAAGGTACGGGTTGTTACAATTAGATTATGGGAAAGAACGACAAGAAAGATAATTCAAGTGGGGAGACACATGGGATGGATAAAGCGAAGAAGTTCTTTCTTATATGCAACAAATATGGGAAAAAGTGGTATCATTTTATATATGGAATACAGAATAGTGCAGACATTATTTATAGAGAAGATACTAGTTTAGTCGAGGAAAAAGGTTTAGTTTTTGATACGGTTGTTGGTCAAGGGAATGCGTGGGAGGAGATATTTTGGACATAGTGGGTAGATTCATACCAAAACTATGTTCATAGATTGTGATGCAAGATTTGCTTGAGTTTGACTTTGATAGTGGATGCATCTACGACCTCAAAGGGTCATTCCAAGAGAAAGATGCTACTTCTAAATGGCCCAGTTAGGAGGAGTGCATGGCTTCATAGAGATCATGCTACCATGTCTATTAGAGCTATGGGTTCTAGCTTGGGTTCGGTCGACCTCTTAGGTTGCACTTATTGTCCTGTTGTGTTGTCTAGTTTATCTACCGGTTCCACGTTAGATCTAGCTAAGAGGATGGGTTTTATGTTTGATATAGATCGGTCTAATATAGTGTAACATCCTCAAAAATTTAAGTGAAAATTTCTTAAAATAATTAATTTAAAAATAACAAGGGCGTAAAAATGGAATTTTCACAAACATTCAAATTTGGCTATCAAACTTGCACCGATGCATTCATAACAACTTTCTGGACAATTTTCATTTATAATATTTTAAAATTGGAGCTGCTATGAAGAAGTTATAAATGTTTTAAATTTCAAAATAAAAAAAATTAAAAAAAAATTAAAAATATAAAGCTCCACTGTTCGATGGATAGATTGGAATTGTTCGACCACTAGCGGTTAATTGTCCCCACCTATAGTGATCGACCGGTGGGTGATTTGCAGTTAGGGTTTGTTAGGCCAATGGCCTAGATTTGATTGTATATTTTTATCACTACTTCAAATTAGATTGTTTAGTTTGAACGGTCCAGGCTAGTTTGCACTCCTATAAATATTATCCTAATGTAAACCCTAATTTGTAATTTATAACCTGTATGTCCAAACTCTGCTTCACTGAAAACCGAAATCCTCTTCCCTTCAAATCACAAATTTCTTCAAAATAAAAGTAAAGAGATTGAAGAAAGTTAAATTAAGCGCAGATCTAGCAAATGAAGGAGATTCCAAAAGAAACTCTTAGGGAGTAGCTTTGATTTGAGGTGAGTGGGTATATTATTAGTTGGATGGTTATATGAAATTAATCTTGGTGTACCTTTTTGATTGAGATTGTTCAAAACTAGAATTGAGAATCTTGTTTATTTAAATCTAATATTTAACGGTAAATATAAATTGGTGCTAACCTGTGAATTAAGAAATTGATAATCTGTATATGTAACTGATAAGAATTGATATTACCTATTCAGGATGATGCTAAACATAGGTTGAACTATTTTATTGTAAACAGATCTTAGATTCATGATTTGGGTTAACTGTAATTAGAATTAGAAGTTTACTATAATGGATTTTGGGAATGACAATAATTAACAACGAAAAACGAAGGATAATCCACAACTAAAAACATTAACAATGACAATGGGGAAAAACGAAGGATAATCCACAACTAAAAACATTAACAATGACAATGTTCGACCGCCGACTGAAGCCGGTCGACCTCTCCAGTACCAGCGGTTGACCGATTACCGAAAATCTGACACAGCCTAAACCTTGGCCTAAGGGTCAAGTTATAAATAAAATAATTTAGGTAAATACATTATATATATCGGTGTTAATATATGTACGGAAGCTAGTTAACTATGTTGACGACACTAGGACGTTGCGGGGCTGGGTAAATGTTATTTCTCCCATAGGGTCGATATTCGACTAGGGGAGATTCTATTTCAAATTACACCCATAGGAGGTTCTAAGGTGCATGCGCAAAACTGATGATGATGCATGATAGAGTATGTGGCTCGACACTAATAAGATTTCCTTGGTATTCATGGTGACAAGACGTGATGCTGCATTGTTGATGGATCTCAGTGTAGTAAGCATTACATTACCATTAAGACGTGAACACAGATGCAACGACGATGAGAAACTTCGAAGAGTCGGCATTGCGAGTAGCCCTTAATGTGCAACTAGGATACATGTAGTTGTAGCTATGAGAAATGAATTCCCATGGTGGAAATTGTAGGAAAACCTATGTGGAATAGTTATGTGCAGTCGTAGTTGTGGGAAATGTAGTTCTATAGTGGAAAATATAGGGAAACCTATGTAGAATAGTTTTAGCATCTACTAGCTGATTGTTAGTTATTTTGAGATTTGATTAATTGTTCAACCCTAAGTATGAGGCTTTGTTAGTGTAGGTGTATTAATCTAAACCCCTTAAATAAAGAAGCAATCAATTCATAGACACTTATAGGACATCATATGTCACATAGAGTATTAGTAAAGTCAATTGCATGCGATCAACATATACTAGTAACGTACTCATTCACTAGACTTTTTGTCTGACCCACCACTTTTCCTTTATTTTCTCCATCACAAAAGGATAAGGCAGCAGGTGATAGGCCCAACGATAGTACTTAGAGAGGCAAGCTTGGCATCAGAGTTGATTTTTATTTCCTATTACTCTCCATGTATTGTTTATCATATCTAGTATTTTATCAGATTATTTGATGTATTTCTATACATTTTGGATTTGCCTACATACTATTTTGAGACTGTGCTTTGGATACTTTCTGAAATGACTATTTTGCAGTATTTATATTGTCCGCCTTCCACTGTAAGGTCTGACAATGTAGCATGTCTTAGATTTTATCCTTGTATCTTTAGTGTGTGGGGAGTTGCGAGTTATTACATATAGAATATATTACAAACTAGGAATAAGATAATCTCATTGCTTAGATTATGAGATTCATTAGTTGGAATATTATAGGTTTACACAACACAGATAAATGTAATAAAATTAGGTCATTTTAAAAAGATAATTACACAAATATAGTGTTTTTACAAGAAACAAAAAAAGAACATCCCAATTTCCAACTATATGCAAAAAAAAGAAGGGGTTGGGGGGTTCTACCTTAGCAATAGGGTCTGCCTCCCAGCTAGGTTAACTTGGGAGGTATATTAGTGGGATGAAAGTGTATTAACCTTATTCGTATAGTCGCCAATATTCCCTTGATTAATCTTATCTTCACTGATTCAAGAGATGATTCCCTTTTAAACACCTCTAACATTTACGAACCTCATAATAAAATTGATAGAAGGGTCCTTTGGAACGAATATCTAGAGTTTAGATTACTTTTTGTTGACCATTGGATTGTTGGGGGATTTCGATGTAACTAGATTTCTAGGAGAGCGCTCGTCTAGAGAAGAAGACTTGGAGACTTTTCCGTTGTGGAAGAGTTTGACTAGTTTATTAGTAAGGGTAACTTAATAAAATTACCACTTACTAATAGGTGATTTATTTGGTCAAACACCAAAGGGACCCCTTCGATGGCGCTCCTCGTTCATTTTTCCATTAGTGAAGAAAATGGAAGATAGGTTCCTGTTTTGCATGCTCATGATCTCCCAACGACTACCATTTAATCCATAGTTCTTAGTTTGAAAAGATGTGGCTCTTAAAAAAATATTTTACCGACTTAGTTACAAATAAATGGCTTTCTATGAGCACAATCATAATAAATATTCAGGCAATATAGTTAGGGTTTTTGTAAGTATACTTAGAGACCTAAGATTATTTCTTAGAAAATGGAATAAGGATGTTTTTGGTAGTATTAAGTTTAAAAGGAGAAATTACTTGTAGAAATTTTGCAATTAAATAAATTAGAAGAATCTGAAGTCCTAAACATTTCTGAGCGAAAAGCGCTTTTAAACCTTAAAGAAGAACTGGACAAAGTCATTAAGCAAGAGGAAATAATATGGGAGCAGAGATAGAGAGGATGGATGAGGAAGACAAGGATATCACGTTTTTCTAAAAGATAGCCAACGGTCGAAAGTGTAGTAATACTTAAACTCTTTACATAATTACAGTGTGGAAATTTTTGACCAAAATGAACTTAATGGTGCTTTTACTAACTACAATAAATATACTTTTAGTACTATCGGGGGTCACAGAATTAAAGCAAGGTGGAATGAATTATAACCTGTTAATAATAGTATTGTATTACATGATTTGGATGGTCTACTCTTTGATGAGGACATATTCAAGGCTATTAATGATATGCCTAGTGATAAATCATCAGGGCCAAATGGTTTTCCTGTTATTTTTTTGAGAAATTTTGGCATGTTCAAAATATGATTTAAGTATAATGTTTGATAAGTTTTTTAACGGTAATTTATAGGTAGGGAGATTAACTTTGTTAATATAATTCTACCTAATAAGAAAGTGGCTGCAATAGAGCTTAAGGATTTTAAGCCTATTTCAGTAATAAATTATTCTCTTAAAATAATCTCAAAGGTCCTGGTTAATATGTTAAGCATAAAATGAACAGTTTAGTTGATAATACATAATCTGTGTTTATACGAGGAAGAAATATTATGGATGGGGTCGCTGTAGTACAAGAATTTATTAATTACAGTTGTAAAAATAATATTACTTGAGTCCTTTTGAAATTAGATTTTACCAAGCGTTTGATTCCATGTACTTGTTCCATCTTAAAGGTTTATTATTAGCTAGAGGTTTAGTTCTAGATGGATAAGATGGATTATCACCTTGCTTAAAATTGAAAATTCAAGTGTAGTGGTAATTGCTATTCTAGGTTACAAAATTCAATCCAAATGGGGTCTGTGACTAGGTGATCCTTTATCACCCTTCTTTTCAACTTAGCAGCAGATGTTTTCTCTAAGATCATTACGCTTACCTATTGCAAATTGGGTTCTAGAAAGCATAGGCAATGATATCTATACACGGGCATGTTGGAATTGTGCCAGCTCGTAGTGGAATTTATGGATGAATTTCAAAAAATGTCCTTATTGGATCTTTATTGGGCCTATGAAGTCTAATTCATTTAGAACATTTTTAAATATTATTTAAATAAAATCTTTTATTTTACATAAGTTTAGAATTATATAGTTTTATTTAATTTATACATATGTCTGTGTGTATGTGTGTGTGTATGTATGTATATATCATATGCATATGTGTATGTATGTGCATGTGTAACATTTCAGCCCGTGCAAGGTATAACATGCCTATGTATAGAGGTCGGGATTTACATCGCAACGGACACATTGTTGTCCAAATATATATATTTGTATAAAATTATTAGTTATACACAGATATTATATATACATACATATATAAATGTATATGTTAATTTTGTTTAAATAATTATGTGCAAATGAAAGTTATTTAATATATATATATATATATTTATAAATAAAATATTAATATATATATATATATGTATATTATTATAATAATCTATTTAAATATAAATAAGTTATTTGAATATCAAAATAATGTGTATATTTTTTTATAAAAACAGTGAATAATATGTGTACCAATATATATATATATATATATATATATATATATAATGATAAAATAATATTTTATTTAAAAAAGGATGTGCGCAAACACACGGATATATATAGATATATAATATATAAATATATATTAGTTATAAAAATAATTTTCTTAAATTATAGATCGTATCTACAACACAAAAAAATTTAGCATTAATTTTTACTACGTTAAAATTTATTTTAACTGAATATTTATTCAAAATTACATAAATGTAAAAAATGTTTCCAAAGCATTTTTCTAACTTATAAATTTCCAATAAACCTTATATGATATTTTGAAGTGTAAAATATTTTTCCATATTTTTTTCGTTAAATTTTTATTTTTTAATTTATTATTTTTTGATCGATTATAGCAATAATTTTAAAAAAATAACAAAAATGAATTTTTAATTGTTATTTTCTAGAAAAGAGCTTATCTTATGAAAAATAGTTTTATAAAATTTTGAAATAAATTTCATAATAAATTTGATTTTATATTATTTATTTATGTAATATATTAATTTAAATAGTATTGAATGTTAACAAAATAATTATAAAAATTAACTTCTTTCTATTGAATATTCCTATTGCTATAAAATTACATATATAAATTATATGATCAATTTAACCATAGTATGATACTGTAATTGAATGAAACAACCCTATTTTATTCAGTGTAGCCGAGACTTTTAATTGAATAGATTAAACAGAATAATGTAGATAATGAAGGAGAATGCTATTTGGGTAATTAATCTAGTCGTGCCTTAATGAATTAAGATAACTGTTTAAAAATTTAACATATAAGAGCACGAATAAGAAAGATATCTTAAGAAATAGACCAAAACCTTTTGCCTTAAACCCATACCCCTCATTCCATTCTCATTTTTCATCACTCACAAAAAAACCGTGGGAGGCCAACCATAGAATGGAAGTCAAAATCTAGAGATTTAAGGGAAGAAGCTTAGGAAGTCAAAGTAACACCAAATCTCAAACTCCAACCATTAACCTAAGGTGAATAACAAAAATTATCTTCTCTTGATTCTTGTTTTGATTCGGCTATAGGTAGTACCCGAATCTTCTGTTTGCTTAGTCAATCTATGATCTAATAACCATTGTTTGGGTAGAATAATGCTTAATGAGAACTTTTGGAATTGATTAGAGATTGTTTAATTCGTTTTTGGGAATAAATTCGAAATTCTTTTTGAATTGAAATTTTGATTTGTTTAGGAAAACACTATTTTGGAGATGGATTTTTAATTTCATAATAATTTTCCAAGCAAGTATGGATTTTATATGAATTTTCTAAGTGAATAAATTGGTGAATTTTGGTTTTTAAATATTAAAAATAATTAAAATAAGTTTTTGGCCCTGAAATTTTTATACTTAAAGAGTAGACAAATTGAATTATTATGATTTTTGGGTATTTTTCCTAAGAGTTTAGGAATAATTAATAAATTGCTTAAGTTTAAAGGACTTATTTGTTTAATTAATAGGTTTATAAAATAGGTTAAATTGAAAAATGTTTTGTAACGATTAGTATTAAACGCGGTAATTTTCCTATAAAAGAAATTGATAAATTTTTGCTAGCCAATAAGCTTTTACCGAATTATAGAGGCTTGGTGAAAAAAACAACTTTTTATAGTAATACTGTAGTTTTTAGGTTATTTACAACTCTGTCATGTCAACATCGTCCATGTCGATCCATATCTCACTGCATCTCAGAGTCATCGATGCAGAAACAAACCAATACATGCGATATCAACGAGCTTGGCATGAAATGGATTGGGTTGGACCTCATCGAAGCTGTATGCCTATTTTCATTGTGTTTTGATTCTGCTTTTGTATTGTAATGGTGAATTGTATTAAATGCCAGATATTTGACAGTGATCATCCGAGAGCATCTTTATATGTCGCTTTTGGAATATATTGTAATAATTATATTTTATCTGAACCTGGTTTGTGAATTGGGATTATGTAATGAAATGGAACTCTTATTGTGAGATGAAACGATAAAATTTATTTTAAAAGTTGTGCTGAATTTTCCATATTTTGGTATTGTCAAAAAGATTAACATAGCCGCATTTTTGTCATCGAAAATTAATAATTATGGATGATAGCAACATTCGAAGCACTTAGTTTCGGGCCTCAGAATGAGGAATGTCATAGATTGGTATTAGAGCATAGGTTTATGTAAACTTAAAAGGAACTTAAACTTAAAAGATTTTGAAAACATAATCCAATGAATCAGAGAGTAAGATTGGGGTTGGGATAAAGCTATCAGAACATGCTTGTATTTTGCTATGTATATGGGTATGTATTCCCCTCTCTTTTAGACCCTTCTTCTGTATCTTACTAAGGTTCATATGTAGATACGAGAAAGAAAGGTATGGAAGCTAGAAACAAAAGAGTGAATCTAAGTGGAGGAAGAACCATAAATAACAGAGATGCTCGACCCAATACCAAGAGAAACCAGGGTCGACAGGAAAATGCTAATAGAAACACAAATACGAACCTAGGTATTGGAACCCTACCATTAGCTATGGGGACGATGTATCAGTTCTTCGTTAGCTTGATGCAAGCTAGAGCAGCTGCAGGAGTAGTTGGAAGAAATTCTACGAATGTGTGAGCAAATCTTGTAGCGTAGTTGGTAATACCTATGCCAAGCTAAATTGAGATGACACCGATTTGTATGGGAAGACTTTTATATGGACCAAAGATGTTGTAGAAGTGGAAAATTATCTTTTGAATTGCAAGAGAATTTTTGCTGAAGTTGGTTGGAACGATGAGTAGAAGAGAAGATCGGCTTCAAAGCAATTACAAGGTGTAGCATTGTTTTGGTGGAATGGCCTTACCGTGGGTGCTAGAGGAAGAGTTAACTTGGAAAGAATTCCAAAGGAGATTCAAGAAGAGATTTTTGTCCGAGGTAGCTAAGTCCTCTTTGCTCATTAAATTTATCGATTTAGAGCAAAGGGAGATGTCTATGTTGAAGTAATATGTCAAGTTTGCGAGCTATCTAGGTATGGATACGCCATTGTGAACACTATCATTAAAAGGAACAAGAAGTTTATCCAGGGGTCAAAGCCGAAAATCTCTAGGGCAACCATGCCACATCTCTGAGATCCATCAAATGTAGTATTGGAGATGGCGATTAGAAACGAAGAAATGCTTTCTATCTTCGGGAAGGAGAAGCCAACAAAGACTTAGGAATCCTATAATAAGAAAAGAATATTCTTTAAGAAGAAGGGTGCTCAGAAAGGTAGAGAAACTAAGAAGGGAAAGGAAAATATTGTTTGTTATAAGTGCAATAAGAAGGAGCACTATGCTAACGAGTGTCGTTCGGGTGATGTAAAGATGACTGTGGGGAAGCAGAATGTTAAGTGCTTTAATTGCGGCCAAGTGGGGCATTACAAGAATAAGTGTCCAAAAGCAGCAAAGGCTTAGAAGGTTAAATTCTATGTTTCGGAACCATCGTCCTCTAGACCAACAACAGCTAAGAAAGGAAAGTCTATGATCTAATGTATGCTTTTGATGCATAATATGCCAGTTAGGATACTATTTGATACCGATGCATCACACTCATTTTTATCTTAGTTTTTAGTACATAAGTTATGCTTAGAACCTTCATATCTAGTTACTTCTTTAGGGTTGCAAATCCAATAGGAGGGTATGCAACTTTGGGGATGATATGTGACCGGTTAGAACTTGATTTATTAGGCCATAAGTTTGTATGCAATTTATATGTCTTTGATTTCATAGGCTTGGGATCATATTAGGTATGGATTGGTTAGATAGATATGATACTAGGATATATTTCCAAGATACAGAAATATCATTAAGATATCCTATTAGTAGTGACCGAATAGTATAATCAGTCGAGAATTCGAGTGCAGGAAATTGTGCTTTGCTGAACGCTATGGGAGTAGAAGAAGAGTTGAATCAGGTTTTGGTAGCAAGAGAATTTGCAGATATTTTTGAGTTGGTCATAGAACTACCAATGAAACGAGCTATTGAGTTTCGAATAGATCTTGTGCTAGGAGCAGAATCCATAAGTAGGTCATCTAGTAGGATGACACTTATAGGGTGTGAGAAATGCAGAATATAGACCTTAAGGCTAGGATTAACGCTACAGGGGGTGAATAGTGTTTTAAGGAATTACTTAATCTTTTTGAGTTTTTATTAATTTGAACACAAATGTATGCAATATTCAAACACAGATATGATCATAGAAACAAACACAGATGCTGAAATAAAGTAAAAGCAATAAAGGAAAGAATATACCAGATTTTATACTGGTTCGGAGTTATCCTACATCCAGGCCCGCACACAAGTACGAATTTCCTTTCGAAAGCAATTGTACAATTACAACCCTCAATTTCAAGGCCACGAGGTACACCACTCCAGATTCACAATCCTCTGGGTAGAGATACTTGATTTCATGGGCAATAAGTTCACCCAATTCATTTTCAAGGCTACAATCACACCTTTTCTCACTTGATTGATTTCACAGGCTACAATCACACCTTTTATCACTTAGTTTATTATAAAGAAGCCTATCACTCTAAATAGCACTGAGGTCTTATTGAGATAGTGATAGAGAATCATACCAGATATGATCAAGTTAGATTTAATGTTGATTTCGGCAGAGTAATGGTAATAATGTGTATAAAGAAATGTGGAAGAAGAAGAGGAGTGAAATCAGAGAAAATATGAATATAAATTCGTTCAATACTACCCCTATTTATAGTAGAACAGCAACCATGTCCATTCGTGAAAGGATATGACGAATAGACACTTCCTTTGAAATTCAAAATTTTGAAATAAACTGCTACCATGTCGACAAGGGGTACTTGAGGATGTCGACATGCCTAAGGTGTTCTTGGTAATTTTCTTTTCTTTGAAAATAACTTCTATCTTGTATTAAAACTATTTTAAACTTTATAAATATACTTAATTATAGTTAAAATACATAAGTAAATATAGAGAATAATATTTTGATATATATATAATTCTACTATTATTTTATATTTAAATCTAAGTAAAAATATTAAAAGTTAAATATATTATTATTAAAAGATAGTTTAAAACCAAGGATAATTTGATTTTGAAAATAAAGATTATTTTAAGGCTAAAAATATTTAAAACCAGGATGGATGTTTTTGATTCTTTTAAAAGGAAGGTTTTGAAATCATTTTGAAAACAAGATATAATGTTGTAAAAAAGATTTGAATAAAAGTTAGTGGATACAAAACAATGTTCCACTAGATTTTTTGTAGGTTCCATCCTACTTAGTGTTCCATTCCTTTAATATGCTCGAAGTGGATTCCATTCCACGAATAAATTGGATTTTAAGATGCCAGTGCTTTTCTAGGAGTTTTAACCCAATTCCTAATTAAATTACTTATTATTGAAATCTTGAACTCTTGATAATCTTGATACTTATGAGTCTTCAATCTTGATATGTTGAATCTCTATACTGTACAGTCTTCATTCTTGGTACCTGCATGGTTAAATCCTGCATATACATATATATCTAAACTATAATATTAGTATTTATATTTTATAATATTATTCTAAGGTTGTTGTCATCAAAACCATCATCTCAAGGACTGACAATCTCCCCCTTTTTGATGATGACAACCTTTGTTTATAAAATATTACTTCCATCCTAATAATTCCCCCTAAAACTAATAACTCCCCATTAATCTATGAATAACTATCCTATTTTATACTTCTCCCCCTTTGTCATCAACAAAAACTAACTCCAAACTATAGAACTCCCCCTTATTCTTGTACTAAAATACCTGCATTAATATTATATTCAATGGAGCATATAATAGATAGATTAAGAGATAATTATACTGATAACTAATCAAAGATCATATAAATATCTATGTGTTTTTATACATGTTTGCACACCAAACATCAATCCACACCAAATATCAATCCATACCAAACCAAACCAAAACAAATCAAATCAAATCAATCCAAGCAATCAAATAAAATCAAACATTACAAGGAACTTCTACCTATCCTTCTCCAAATATAGGGTCTGCTTTAATGGCATTCGAATTTTCATTATTATTGGTGAGAGAGACAGGAGGATGTGCTTCATTATTATCTTTGTGCAGGGAGGAAATCATCAATCATATCGCATCGAAATACTTTTCTTGCTCCTTGATCATCTGCATTTGACTCAACTATAAGTGTCGTTGGTTACGAAGAATGAAAGAGAGAATATTATTAAGAATTAAGGGTTTCTTCAAAATTCTCGGTTAAATTATGAATTGGATTGGCCACTTTTGAGTATGTGAGAAGAAATGTAGATAAAGTAGATAAGAAATGATTTTTAGTGATGAATTCTAGAGAAATAGGTATTTATAGGTGTAGAAATTCGTTTGAAATGAATAGACATAAGGTAGTTATTCAAATTTCAAATTTCAAATGAAAGGCCATTTCTGACCAGTACATGTCCACATGGTCAAGGGGGGTTGTTGACATGGTTCATTGAATTTTGATGACTTATTTTGATTTTGTGAATAATTGTGTGTGTGTGTGTGTGTAATATACTAACATTTATTCTAGAGATAAGATAAGCTAGATAACATATAAGTAATTCAATTTCATTTCATAATAGAACGATACAATGATTGAACATTAAGAACTACATGAACATTCAAATCAAAACAAACTAAAACAAATACAACAAGACATGAAAAGGTAGGACTAGTTATAGGATAGTGAAGATGAAGATAATCCAAGCTTCTTGCTGACTTTGAAGAAAAACTTGTTCATCTTCGATGATATTTTATCCAATTTCTTACTAATGGACCGTTTAAGAATCCGTTGATTCTCGACAACAGTCTTTTGATTTTTGAGTAAGGTTTTGTTGGTTGGATTAGGAGGATAGTTAATGCTTTCCAAAGAGGTTTCACCTTCTTCTTTTTCTTCTTCTATTTCCATTTCATCCCCTTCTTCTTCTTCCTCCTCCTCCTCTTCCATCTCCTCATGTGCCAAATGCTCTTCCTTTTCGGTAAGAGTCTCACAAAGTTGAAAAACAAATGGAATTTTCATAAGAGAAATGTTTGAGTGATTAAAAACCTTTCTTGAAACAAATTCTTCTCCTTTGAAATCTACTCCAAAATAGTTAAAAATCCGAGCGAGATAGATTCCATGATACAAAGTGTTTTCACCCATTTCAAGATTTTTGGGACGAAATTCATCCAAATAACTTATGCCTAATTAATATCATACTTTCTAAAAATAGCAAAAAGTGCTTTGCAAACTTTGAAGTTGGATTTCTAAAATTCCCCGATTTGGGGTCAAAGTATGTTGTAAAAGAACATTAACAATTCTAGCTTTTGGTCGAAAGTTTCGATTTTTGAATTCAAAATTATCATTTCCTTCGAAAATGTGATGAAATGTCTCATGATCATTTTCATCGATATTAAAACTAGAAAGATCCATTCCCATGCTTTTGCAATTGAGAATGATACTCAAAAGATCACAATTTAAAATAATTCTAGTGCCTTTGACACTACTCCAAATTTCATCATCATTTCCATTATAAAATCCACGGTTAAGATTTGCATAGAAAATTTTAACAAGACTTGGATAGCAAACAAAATCATTTTGAGAAGCATCAACAAGACCAAGAACTTGGTTACTTGCAAAAAGAGAATCGATTTCATAAGTAGAAAAATCTAGTAGTAAAGCAAACTTCCCGAGATGGACTTTTCCATAGTTAGCATAGTTGATATATGCTTTTATAGCCTTCGGATCATTGTAGAGGTGCTCTTTTATATTTCTGAAAATTCTCATTGTGGAAGGGTTTGCTTGAAGAAGCCATTAGAGTAGAGAGTAGAGAGCTTGAAGTTTTGAGATAAGAGTTTGAATTTGAAAATGAGAGTGAAAAGTTGTGATAAGAGATAGTGAATAAATAGATTCTCAAATGACATATTCTCTGGTTAAAAGGTGGCTTTTCAGAGAATTGAATGAACTGAAAAGATGGAGGAAAATTCAATATTTGAATTCAATTTTTGAATTTCAAATTTCTATACCCATGTCGACGTCATGGTGGGGACCATGTCGACATGTGTCTTTGAATTTCCATGATTGTTTTTCTTAAGTATTCTAATATATATATATATATATATATTTATTAATTAATTTTAATGTATATATATATATCTGGAATATTACTAAAATTATAGTATATTCCATAAAATATTATGATATTATTAAAAATAAAAATAATAAAATAATAGTAAAAAAACAAAAAATTTAAAATTCAAACAACACACCAATTCAAAATCAATCAATCAAGCATCCAATTCTAAGCATGCAATTTCAACCAATTGTATTGTAAATGTGTATCTTTTTCTAAGTCTGTTTCTCTGAATTCGTCGGAGTCGTGAACTGCCGTGAAATGCATATTTGAATCATCTATCTTCTGATCATCATCGCTTGAGGACGAGTCTGAGTCATCTAGAGTAGCAGTAAATGCACGTTTATCATTGTTTATAGGAACATTTTGCCTATCTGGATACGGACGGTCTCTTTTGATATAGCCTGGTTCGTTGCAGTTGAAACATTTGATAATTTTTGGCACTACATTCTGATTTCCAAAGTTCTTATAGTTGTTTCTCTTGAGATTGTTCATCTTTCTGTATTTCAGGAATTTTCGAAAATTCTTGGACATAAGGGCTATCTCTTCATCATTATCGCTGTTTGAGTCTGATCCAGCGGTCAATGCATTGAATGTCATTGATTTCTTTTCAGATGCTTTGTTTTCTCTCCTCTCAATCATTTGGACTTCAAACGACATTAGATTTCCAATTAATTCTTCTATCTTTAAGGTACTGATGTCATTTGCCTCTTCGATCACAAGTGTCTTTTGATCCCATTCTAGAGTAAGAGAATTTAAGATTTTTCTAACTTTATCTTCTTCCGAAAATTCCTTTCCCAAGGATATTAGAGAATGCACAATGTTTTGAAATCTACTACACATATTTGAAATAGACTCATTAGAATTCATTTTAAATAATTGAAACTGGTTTGTGGGCATGGAAATTTTGGTCTGTTAACTTTGCTTGTTCCTTCGTGAGTAACTAGCAAAGTTTTCAAGATTTCATATACAGACTTACAAACTGACACTATTAAATTCATTTCTATCAAGTGAAAAAAACAGAATATTCATAGCTTTAGAGTTAGTTTGTGCAACAGTCTTTTGCTCAGCAGTCCACTGTGCAAAATCAGTTATGGGTTCAGAATATTTAGTCTCTGTGACATTCCAAGTGTCTATTCCTATAGATTGCAAATATATTTTCATCCTACATGCCCAATATGCATAGTTACTGCCATTAAAAAGTGATGGTCTGATAGTAGACTGACCTTCTACAAATGAACAAGTGACAGGGATAATAGAACCGGTGTTGGTAGTGTTAACAGTACCAGTGTCGTTAGCCATTTTGAAAAATTTTCAAAATTCAAATTATGAAAACTTTGAAAACCTTGCTCTGATACCAATGTGAGAAATGCGGAATACGGATCTTAAGGCTAGGATTAACACTAGAGGGGGGTCAATAGAGTTTTAAGGAATTACTTAATCTTTTTGAGTTTTTGTTAATTTGAACAAATCACAGAAACAGATACAGATGCAGAAATAAAGTAAAATCAGTAAAGGAAAGAACACACTGTATTTTATATTGGTTCGGAGTTACCCTACATCTAGTCCTGCACACAAGTATGGATTTCCTTTCAAAAGCAATTACACAATTACAACCCTCGATTTCAAGGCCATGAGGTACACCACTCCAGATTCACCATCCTCCGGGTAGAGACACTTGATTTCACGGGCAACAAGTTCACCCAATTGATTTCCAAGGCTACAATCACACCTTTTCTCACTTGATTGATTTCACAAGTTACAATCACACATTTTCTCGCTTAGTTTATTACAAAGAAGACTATAACTATGAATAGCACTGAGATCTTATTGAGATAGTGATAGAGAATCAAACCAGAGATGATCTAGTTAGATTCAATGTTGATTTCGGTAGAGTAATAGTCAAAATGTGTATAAAGAAATGTGAAAGAAGAAGAGGAGTGAAATCGGAGAAGATATGAATACAAATTCGTTCAAAACAACCCCTATTTATAGTAGAACAACAACCATGTCCATTCGTGAAAGGATATGACGAATAGACACTTCCTTTGAAATTCAAATTTTTGAAATAAACTGCTACCATGTCGACAAGGGGTACTTGAGGATGTCGACATACCTAACGTATTTTTGGTAATTTGCTTTTCTTTGAAAATAACTTCTATCTTGTATTAAAACTATTTTAAACTTTATAAATATACTTAACTATAGTTAAAAAACATAAGTAAATATAGGGAATAATATTTTGATATATATATAAAATTTTAATATAATCTTATATTTAAATCTAAGTAAAATATTAAAAATTAAATATATTATTATTAAAAGATAGTTTAAAACCAAGGATAATTTGATTTTGAAAATAAAGATTATTTTGAGGCTAAAAATATTTAAAACCAGGATGGATGTTTTTGATTCCTTTAAAAGGAAGGTTTTGAAATCATTTTGAAAATAAGATATAATTTTGTAAAAAACATTTGAATAAAAGTTATTGGATACAAAGCAATGTTCCACTAGATTTTTCGTTAGGTTCCATCCTACTTACGGTTCCATCCCTTTAATAGGCTCGAAATGGATTCCATTCCACAAATAAATTGGATTTTAAGATGCCAATGCTTTTCTAGTTGTTTTAACAAAATTCCTAATTAAATTACTTATTATTCAAATCTTGAACTCTTGATAATCTTGATACTCATTAGTCTTCAATCTTGATATCTTGAATCTCTATACTGTACTGTCTTTATTCTTGGTACCTGCATGGTTAAATCCTACATATACATATATATTTAAACTATAATGTTAGTTCTTATATTTTATAATCTTATTCTAAGGTTATTGTCATCAAAACCATCATCTCAAGGACTAACATAGATATGAAGGAGTTAAAGGTGCAGCCAGTGGTCTTAGATGAAAAGAGTTTTATTATAATAAGTAGTCCGCCTTAGGAGCGGCCGTAGTGTTCATAAAGAAACTGAATGAGTCGTAAGATTGTGTATTGACTATCGTAAATTGAACGAGAAGATGATCAAGAATAGGCATCCTCTACCGAGAATCAACAACTTATTCGATCAGTTGAGTGGAGCTTGAATGTTTTCCCAATTGGATTTTGCTATAGGGTTCCATTAGCTAAGGGTGGAGGAGGACAGTATTCCTTTGATGGCGTTTCGAATGAGATATGGTTTGTACGAGTGTTTAGTAATGCCATTTAGGCTATGAATACGCCAGCTTTCTACATTGATTTGATGAATCAGATTTTTTAAGAGCACCTAGATAGGTTCGTATTAGTGTTCACAGACGACATTTTGATATATTCTAAGGATGAAGGAGAGCATGAGGAAGTGTTAGGGACAATGAGACGCATCAACTAAAAGCAAAGTTTTTGAAGTGTCATTTCTGGAAGAAAGAAGTAAAGTTCTTTGGCCATGTAGTCTCAGGAGAAGGGTTATCAGTTGATCTAGCTAAGATTAAAGGGGTCAATAGTTGGAAGATACCCGAGACAGTTTTTGAATATGCTAGTATATGATTTTTGTTTGATGATAATAAACACACACACACACAGAGACACACACACACACACACATATATTCATTTAAATGTACTAGTATGGGCCCGTGCTTCAACAACGGGTTGTTTGTGTTATTGTATACGTTGATATTTTATTTGAACGCAAATATGTAAATAGAAAGCAAAGGCATTTTTGGAATTTAAAAAATACACCGATTAAATTAGTTCAACGAATTTTCTTTATTAGTAGTAGAGATTTGTTATTGTACTAATTTATTTTCACATAATTAATAAATATTTGCTGAATAAAATAATTAACACGGAATTTAAATCCAAATAGATATTTTATTCAAACAAATATTTTATTACAATTTTGAATAGTACAAATTTGAGCTCCATTGTGTATACACATTTTTAAATTACATTACAATTTCAATTACATCACATTTTTCACTATACATACATTTGCACCTCACTACATATCACTCGTTCACTCGTATTTGATCTTCAACTGTATTCTAGTTTGTGTCCAGCATCTGAGTTATCTGCAAAATAAACACTGACATAGTAAAATTGAAAAAGGAATATTTGTGCAGTGTAAAATAAAATGTGTATTTTGAAAATATTATTTTTCTCGGTTATTTGGATTGTTCATCATCATTTATTTTGAATTCATCTACATGAACGATTTGTGCATGCACAGTTTATCACTGTACATGCCACAAGGCTGTGCATATCAATATACACTTGATAAAACTGCAGGGACAGGTGAGCACAAGGTCAAACCCAAGCCAAGGCTGAATTCAATGCAGATGCAAATACACACAAGAACAATTCGAGTATAAATAGAATGCGGTACACGTATTACACAATTACACATATATACATGCATGTGAATGCATGTATTTACATGAATATGTATGCAACCCAAAGTAAGAATGTTAAAGGCATAAATAATGACATCAGCTTCAATTGGAAACAGTTCAAGATCAAACCACACAAGCATTTAATCAGAGACCAAATCAACAGAGGGATGAAGAAGTCAACATATATGATCAGAGGAAAGCAATAAAGCATGCATAAGTTCAAAACTCAAGTATGAATAACCAAGCACAAGCTTAAACTCAAATGTGCAATAACAAATTACTTGAATATCAACATAGAGATCAAGCTTAACACCAAAGTACAATAGACATTAGCATGCACATCACAACTAAAGACTTTACAGTGAACCAGTCCAACAAACAAGCTCCAGACTCGACCAAAGCAACAAATCAGTTCAGGTCCAACCAGCTACCAAGTGAACACATAACTCAATGCATTAGACGGAACTCAAAGCAGCAATGACAAATAGAACATGTGCATAAATACCCAAGTAATTCGAGAATCATAATGCAGACAACCAAATGGCACAAGTACATGGAAATACCAATAAGTCAGAGAATGTTGAGAATGAATATGGAAACATTATGGATTGTAATGGAGGTACAAGCAAAAGAAAACCAATAGGTCTGAAAAAATTACCAGAGTCCATCAAGCAACAACAAAGTGTACAATTGTGACTTCATGAAGCTTCAAACAAAAACAAACATAAACACACATACACACACACACACACATATGCATACACACATGTATACATATATCTATACTATGCACTTGAATCAAATGCAAAAATCCAGACCAAACTTCAAGATGACACAGAACAGAGTGCAGTATCAGAGTGCAAATGGAATACAAAGCTACACTGATACCAAAGACTACAAGTACACAATATCAAACAACAACAAAGGCAAGAGGATAACTCGGCTAATAGTATAGGTAAACCAGAGAACATAAGAGGCAACATGAAGTCTCAATATAACCAGTTGAAGTAACAAAGTCAAGGTGCGCAAGAAATGAAACTTGCAGTTAATTGAAGTCAAATTCTCATATCACAAAATTAAGAAGTCGAAGTCATATCAGGTTCTTACAAAAATTAGTGTAGCAGTTTTTAAACCAAATTCAAGTTTTAATGCCAGAGAATCAAAGCCGGGGTGACCAAGTTATAGGGAAAAAAGACGAAACCGACTAAAGCAGGTAAAGTCGAGCATGTCAAAATTAAAGCCGTGATATTCAAGCAACGAAAATATGCGAATTGAAAAAGTCAGAAAACATCACAAGCATTCAATAAAAATCAGTGGCAAAGCATAGCAATGCGAATCATTCAAACCAGATGTATATGAACGAAGGTTAAGGGGTTCGAACCCTATTTAAACCCAATCATCGCCAGCAATAAAATTTCATTCGAGTTCAAGCATATCAACAAAAGCAAAAAGGAAATCATATACAATTCAAATCAAACTCGAATAATTGAAGAAGCCGTGTGCAAATCGATGAGACGATCAATTGACAAAGCAAGCAATGTGAGATTATATATTCGATCGATTAATTGAAGTGGTTCCTCAATTTCCAAAGCCCTAATTTTCTTAAAATGGAACGAACGAGCAGAAGACAGACATTTTTCAACGCAAGAGATACCAGCCGATAATAAAAAGGAGAAGTGAATATTTTTATCACTTTACTTATTTTGATCCGGCATATTTTAATTATCTTTGGGCTTCTATTATTAAACCAGGGTTTTTTATTGTTTTAAAATTTTTTAATATGTAATTTACTTTTAAACATTTGTAAATTCTAGTCATGTAACCAGGAGACGAACTACGATGGTGTAGTTTGAAAATTCGCAACTTTGCGGCTAAGTTGTAGCAGCGTTTTGAGCATAGAGTTAGGTTAGTCGATAGCGGGTGTCGCGAGTTTACTGTGTAAGCGTCTGACTACTTAATTTCTAGTAAAACCTTAGGGGCAGCATGCAGGCAGGGTTTTGCCAAAGCTGGATAAATCTGTGTTGTTTTATTTCTGCTTTTAATATTATGCTATTATTTGTGTTGCTATTATTCTGTTATTATCTATGCTGTAATAATTTTATATACTGCCGCATTAAATTTTTATAATTATTAGTATTCTTACCCGGTACTATGGCCCGGCTACAGGGAGACCGTCGCATAGCCTATGGTTGAAACTGGGTGGGACTTAAACTAAGGACGGGTTGGAAGTATAAGAGGCTAGTGTGATTTGAGTTTGGTTTGGACTATACAAGTTGATTTTCCATGTTTGATGTTAGTCGGCATGGTTTTGAGGCACAAGCATGCAAGTTGGATCAACATTGGAATGTGAATGTGGTGGGCCGGTCGAGAGTGGCTTGGCTAGGGTAGTCCAGTCAAGAAGGGTTCAGCCACTCATCGCTCGGCCTTGAAGAGAAGATCATCGCTCGGTCTTAAAGAGGAGGTCATCGCTCGGCCAAGATAGAAAAGACAGGGTAACTTGGCCAAGAAGGGTTCGGCCTTAGTCGCTCGGTATAGGTGAGGTTAATCTTGATGGTTTGGCTGGTCATGGACTGGCCTCAGAAGAACTAAGTCATATGCCGCTCGGTCAAAGGAGCATAGCCAAGACCCGTACGGTCAGTTGTGTTTCAGTATGCATGGTTCAGCAGATCTTGGTTCGGCGAATCTTGTAGAGGTTAGTTAACTCTTCAACCTGCAATAGAGTGACGCTGCTGTCATTTCTTTGCTTTGAGTCATAATACCACTTGCTCCGAGTTTCTTGAGAGAACACTTCGAGTTAACAACAAGGCAGTCTATGGGTCGGCATAGGTAGTTCGGTGGAGGCAGTTCGGAATGAATTGTTCGACCGAATTAACTTACAACTATGGGCCGAACAACTTTGGTCTTGGGCTTGTGCAGGGAGTCCAGCCTATCTTCGTCTATAAATAGAGTGGCAGAGCAGCAGTGAAGGGGGACCTTTTTTCAAGAACTCCAAGGACACTCTGCCATTTTTTACACTAGCTTTCTTTCAATTAAAACTTGTATTCGAGCCATTTGCTTACGAATTATATCTGTATTCAAGTCTTAGAGGAAAGCAATAAAGATTATATTAACAATGGACCAAGGAAGTTACGTCGAACCACTACAATTCAAGTGTTCTTGTTTTTGCAGTTAGTTTTGCATAAATCCCTCAGTTTTAATTTATTTTCTTCATTAATATCTCTACATAATTCTATTCAAGGGTGTTAATGACTAATTTTGGTGCTAACATTTTGATGCTTTCACCGAGAATAGCATTCTCAGGTTATTAGTATCTACTTTGTCGCTACTGGATTAAAGAAATCCCCTCAAAGAAAATCCAATTTCGTTCACAAGCAATTCATATATTCTACTATGAGTTCCTGCCAATAACTCTACAATGGCAATACCGCATACTAGATCTGCCTCCCATAATGCAGATGTCAATAAGACCGCTAGTGTCCAACAAGTAGGACCCAACAATCAATAAGCTAATCCAGGTGTAGGGACCGCCATCATCCTAAACTAAACGGAAGTTGTAACAGAGTTCAGCGAGATGATGAGGGAACTCGTGGAAAGCAGGAGACAACTTAATGAGCAGATTCAAGCTAACGCCAATCTCATGACTTAACTTACTCAACAACAACATCAGAATGCTGGAGGAAGTCCCGTTGTTTACTCCTCGTCCGACAGCTCTGTTTCATCTGATGAATCACCCAGGCCTAGACGCCGTAGAATTGAAACAACGCAAACAGTGCAGCTGAAACGATCAACCAGGGATGGTCCAAGTTCCCTACCTAGAGCCATGGCCCCTCACTTACACCAGGGTAATCGTACTCAAGTTAGAACAGGAAACTATCAGAGCACGAGTGGAAGCTGGGCGACCGGCTCACCAAGGTCACAATAAAGAAGGTCCCCAGGACACGCATTTGGTAAACTGCCAACCGAGGAGGCACCAACCGAAATGGTCCCACAGGACAGATTCCAACTTGCCACCTTCCATACAAACCCTAGACCTATCAGCTATGGTTAGATAGCTAATGAGGAAAAATCAAGGCTTATCTAATGATGATTGGAGAGTATCTAGGAGCGATACTCCATTCATAGATGCTATCCTACAGGCTGAGTGCCCAGGAAGTTTAATATGCTGACTATTCCGACCTACGAAGGGAAGACTGATCCCCGACAACATGTAATGAGATATGAGTGGATGATGGATTCAGCTAGGGAAAACGAAGCAACTAGATGTAGATGTTTCCCAATAACTTTATCTGGAATCGCTACCATGTGCTTCACCCGACTTCCTCCGCGGTCTATATCCAACTTTGGTGAGTTAGCGATGAAATTTGTGGAGCAGTTAAGGATTCATGTCACTCGTCCCAAGGATGTGATGTCCTTGTCTAGTGTGATTCAGGCTCTAAGGGAGTCGTTAAAGGAGTTTTTACAAATATTTCACGTTGCTACTACTGAAGTTAGCAACCCGAATGACCATGCTATTCTAATGGCCATGGTGCAAGGAGTAGATCCAGATTTGGAGTTTGGTGATTGGCCAGCAAGAAAACCTTCGGCTACATCGAAACGTTTTTATTCAAAGGCGCATCAATTTATAAGAAGCGAGGATCCTAGGTGGACGAGACGAGAAAATGAGACTGTGCAGAGCAACATTGCTGCAAAACAATTCGGTGATAACTCTAGAAAGGTCTAGATAATTGTTCAAAACAAGCCAGAGCAACCTAAAGGATCCAAAGGAGGAAATCTCGAAAATAAAAAGGAAGCAGGAAAGTGGAAACCAAGGAACCCAACTTACAATGAATACACTCCATTAAATGCATCTCTGGAAAATATTTACCTATCGACTTGTAATATTTTCAATATCGAAAGCCACGCCCAAAAGGGTCCACTGAGGAACAAAAGCGGACCGGGAAATATTGTCGCTTCCATGAAACTTATGGACACAATACCGAGGATTGTAGGCACCTCCCCGATGCTATAGATAAGCTGATTCGACAGAAAAAGTTACAGGAGTTTTTTAAAGATCCACAGGAAGGCGGACTGGGGGATATCCGACCCCACTCGTGGGCAGGCTCCACGTCGATCTGAGGAACCCGTTAGGACTAGAGGTAGATTAGTCATAAACACCATAGTTGGTGGGCCTCACCTTGCAGACAAGAATTTGAAAGAAATGGAGCATTATGCTAATTCCCTGAAGCATGCAGATTTTGAATGTTGTTCAAACACCGAAGATGGAACCCCAGCTAAACAGCAGTGAATGACGACAGATGACATAGTTTTTAGGAGTAGAGATGTCGATCAAGTGGAGGCACCTGCCATTGATCCGATGCTCATCTCGGCCACTATCGGGCCGGCGTTTATGAGAAGAACACTGATTGACTGTGGAAGTTCTGTTAACATCATCTTTAAGAAAGCGTATGACCAAATGAAGATGGAGACAAAGGATCTAAAACCATCTAAAGCTCGTATTCATGGCTTTAATGGCGTGCTATAGATGCACTGGGTTTTGTTGAATTTCCAGTTAAACTTGGGGAAGGTGAAAATAGAAGGGTGCGGATCCTACTGTTCATTATTTTGGATGTCGATTCCCCGTATAATGTGTTTCTAGGTCGACCGGCCCGGGCGAAGTTTAGGGCAGCTTTGGCCCCGTGGTGTCTAACTTTGAAATTTTCGACAAATATGGGAGTTGGTGTAGCGCATGGCGATCAGGCGACTGGTCATGCATGTTATGTGGCTGAGCTAAGAGAGGCCCAACGAAGAAAAAAGGGAAAGGTTGTGGATGACTCATTCCGCATCCGAGTTACTGAAAGTTGACAAGTAATGCCTGAGCCTTGGCTCGGGCAACATGATCGGATCTATATAGACATAGATCCAAGGGATGATGATAAGGAACCCAAGTAGGCAAAAGCGGCACCGGCTGAACTGACGATTGACATTCCAGTCAGCCGTGATGACCCATCACGGGTACTTAAAATTAGATCACAACTCAACCCCTCAATGATCGAGGATCTTACTGATTTTCTCCAAGAAAATTTGGATGTTTTCGCTTAGACACATTCCGATATATGCGGGATTTCTCCCGCCATTGCGAGTCATATGTTCAATGCAGACCCAAGGTACATGCTAGTGAAGCAAAAAAGGAGAGGCATTGACTCGGAGAGGTCCGCTGCTCCCAGAGAGGAGGTGGACAAACTCGAAGCCAATGGGTTCGTCTGCGACACCCTCTACCTGAATGGGTGTCTAACCTGTGCTAGTGAGAAAAGCGAATTCATATCTAGAGCGACAAATGTGTTCCTTTCTTTCTTTGATGTGATAAAGAAAGGGAAGAGAAATTCCGAATGGATGCCCAACTGCGAGGATGCATTTCGAGCTCTGGTAAGACATTTGGAAAGTCTCTCGGTGCCGTGAAAGCCTATAGAACATAAAGTGTTGTATGTATACTTGGCCGTATCTCAACATGCCATTGGTACAGCCTTGGTTCTCGAGGAGGACCGAGTCCAAAAGCCGATGCACTATGTCAGTACACTTTTAACGAAGGCAGAGAGATTATCCTAAATTTGAGAAGCTAGCCTACTGCTTGGTGATTGCATCACGCAAACTTCGCCTGTACTTTCAGGCACACTCGATCAGTGTTTATACCGATCAACCTCTACGACAGATACTACAACGAATAGAAAACTCTGGAAGGTTGTTAAAATGGAATATTGAGTTGAGTCAGTTTGATATCACCTACCTGCCACGGAGGTCCATACAAGGGCAGGCGCTAGTAGACTTCATCGAAAAATTCACCACATCGGCCGAGCCAAATGATGATGATGTTATTCCCCCATTCAATCGAAACTATACACCGATGGGGCATCCAACAACCGTTGTTTCGGGGATGGTGTCATTCTTGTGACCCTTGAAAATCGATCAATTTGTTATGCGTTGAAGCTTAATTTCCCAGCTATGAATAATGAAGCCGAGTATGAAGCATTGCATGCTGGCTTAAAACTTGTCAGGTAACTCGGAGTAAGATCGGTTGAAATTTTATGTGACTTACAATTGGTGGTGCACCAAGTGCATGGAGATTATCAAGCGAAAGGCCAGAGACTTGCTCCATACCTCGCTTGGGTTCAAGAACTGTTGGCAGACCTTGAATGCTATGATATTTCACACATCCCGCGTGAACAAAATGGGGAAGCCGATTCATTGGCAAAATTTGCAAGTACTGGTGATGCACAACAGATTGGCTTGGTTCCCGTCAAAATTTTGCAATCTTCAAGTATAAACGAGACGGAAGTAGATTTTGTGCTGGAAACAGAAATTAAAAGGGATTCATGGATAATCCCATTCAAACAATACTTATTACATGGGACTTTGCCGGATAGAAAGAATGAGAGATGGCAAGTCATTCGCAAAGCTTCATGATATATAATGCAGGACGGAATATGTTTCGGAGCGGATTCTCGGTTCCCTTACTTCGGTGCATCACCCACAATGAGATAAAATGGGTGTTGAAGGAAGTTCATAAAGGAGGATGTGGTGACCATATTGGGGGCAGACACTTGCGAAAAGATCCTACGCTCTGGATACTATTGGCCAACTGTAAATCGGGACGCTGCAGACTATGTAAGAAGATGAGACAAATGTCAAAGTATGTGAAAATCCTGAGTGCTCCGCCGACGAAACTCATTCAAATGGTTATTCCCTGGTCGTTTGCAATATGGGGATCGATATAATCAGTACCGTTCCAATATCCAGATGTGCAAAATATGCAATTGTTGCGGTTGATTACTTTACCAAATGGGCCGAAGCAGATCTCTTAGCTACGATCACCACCAAAAAAGTAATTAATTTCGTTGTATGAAACATCATATGCCATTTTGGCCTCCCACAAACTATCATCACGGACAACGGAACTCAAATTAAGAGTAGGGAGTTCAAAGAATTCTGCCAAAAGTATCGCATTGAGAAAATGTTCGCGGCAGTGGCTCACCCCAAAGCGAATGGACAAGTTGAACCCGTAAATAAAATAATCAAGTCAATATTAAAGAAACGTTTGGACAAGGCTAGAGGCAAGTGGGTGGATGAGCTCCCAACAATGGTCCGGGCTTACAAAACAACTCACAAGTCTGGGCTGGCCACACTCTATTCACTTTGTCATACGACACTGAAGGTGTGATACCCATGGAACTTGAAGTTCCTTTTCATCAGATTACTCATCATGATCCTAGGACGAATAAGGATCTCCTTCTGGAGTCACTGGACTTTGTTGACGAAAAATGTGAAGAAGCTTATTTAAGGGCGACTGTATATAGGCACCGTGTTGCTCAATATTATAATGAAAAAGTTCGACCGAGAATTTTTGATGCGGGTGACCTCATTTTGAAGCGAGTTTTCTGACCCCATCACATCTCAATCCTACATGGAAAGGTCCATATGTCATCGAACGGAAGCTTGGAGAAGGATGTTTCAAGCTAGCGACCGTAGGTGTCACAACACCCCCCATGCATGGAATAGCAAGCATTTGCGTAGTTATTACACTTAGTCTATTTCTTTTGCATTTTACTTGCATAGTGTATGTTTATTTTGTTGTTCTTAGTTTTCGGCATGTAATAAGACAATTCGGTTAGTTTCCATTTGTTATGATCAATAAAGGCTCGAAGCCGTCTTTTCTATGAACTTTTGGTACCCCATGTATTATAATTCCTTGGAAAAAATTAAGTCACGTTATTTTGTCCGATGTATAAACGCACACACGAGATTAAAAATCTCTAAGTCCCTAGAGCACGGACAAGAGTACTTTGAGTCCCAGAGTGTGGACTAGAGTATAAATGACTTAAAAATCTCTAAGTCTCCAGAGTGCGGACTAGAGTACTCTGAGTCCCTAGAGTGCGGACTAGAGTATAAATGACTGAAAAATCTCCAAGTCCCCAGAGTGCGGACTAGAGTACTCTAAGTCCCTAGAGTGCGGACTAGAGTATAAATGACTGAAAAATCTCTAAGTCCTCAGAGTGTGGACTAGAGTAGTTTGAGTCCCCAAAGTGCGGACTAGAGTATAAATGACTTAAAAATCTATAAGTCTCCAGAGTATGGACTAGAGTACTCTGAGTCCCCAGAGTGCGGACTAGAGTATAAATGATTTAAAAATCTCCAAGTCCTCAGAGTGTGGACTAGAGTATAAACAACTTGAAAATCTCTACGTCCCTAGAATGCGGATTAGAGTACTCCGAGTCCCCAGAGTGCGGACTGGAGTGTAAATGACTTAAAAATCTCTAATTCCCCAGAGAACAGACTAGAGTACTCTAAGTCCCCAGAGTGTGGACTAGACTATAAATGAATTAAAAATCTCTAAGTCTCCAGAGTGCGCTCTAGAGTACTCTGAGTCCACAAAGTGCGGACTAGAGTATAAATGACATAAAAATCTCTAAGTCCCCAAAGTGCGGACTAGAGTGCTCCGAGTCCCCAGAGTGTAGACTAGAGTATAAACGACTTAGAAATCTCTAAGACCCTAGAGTGTGGACTAGAGTACTCCGAGTCCCCAGAGTGCAGACTAGAGTATAAATGACTCAAAAATCTCCAAGTCCCTGGAGCGCGGACCAAAACTGAAGCAATTCAGAAATCTTCGAGTCATGCGGAAATGAACAAGTGCTTATGTGACCCACGTAACTTGGATTTCAAGTACAAAATGGGTGGTATACTAAGCAGTGAAGATCATCGAAAAAACAAAATTTTATTAATCGAAGATTCGGTTCCATTAAAGCTTCTCCTAGACTCGGAGCAAAAAGTCTATTTACAATGACAATGAAAATAAATAGAAATAATTACATGATCTAGGCTTATTTGCGTTGAACAAAGCATGATAGCTACTTTTTCGACTTCTTCTCCTTCCTCGGTTTCTCTGAAGACTCCTCCCCCAGGCGTTTTATCTTGGACGCCTTACTTTCTAGGGAAGCGGTGCCCAGGAAAGGGAGTGGAACTTCCAATGGCGAGGTCCCACCAGGGAGAATGACCTTCAAGGGATTGTTCAGTGGATCGTCAAGTTCTACCACCTGAGGCTCAACCTTAATATCAGCCTTCTTCTTCCCTTTTTCCATGATTTGCTCCTCCATGCTCAGTTTTGAAGCGTGTTCGGAGGCGCCCTTAATTTCAACTTCATCATGTTCTTCTATGGGTGATGTATTTTTAGATTTATCTTCAACAAGCGCCTCGATCACTTGAGCGTCAGGTCTGGGAGTCTCCCCCATTTGAATTGCCTCTCCTCCTCCCTCTCCATGGAGACATTGCTCCTTGGAGTAGGTTCGGGATTGGAATGGCCTATATGAAGTCTTGAAAAGTAAATATTAGAGTGCATCTATTACACACTAGAAACGATTATCTTTTACACTCCAGGAAGAAAAACTACGTACCGATTTTCGGTTGGCTCTCAACTATTTTAGGAGTTTTACCCTCTGGAATAGGAGATAGAGGGTGAATATCAAGTCCAGGCCTCTCTGGGCCATAGCCAGTATGCTTCTTGAAAGGATCAAGTGATGAGTGACCAGTCGACTGAATATGAGGAGGAACTGGAGAATCAATTCTGGATGGACTAGCAGTGTCATTCTTTCCTTTTGATGAGGAGGAGTCTCTTCCGTAAAGGGCCTTTGTCGTAGATAGGGCAGTGCGCTCATTCTCATGAAGCACTTTCTTCACAAGAGAATCCTCATCAACCTCTTTAGTTCCCAACTTAACCTTTATAATTTTTATTAAAGTGTCCCGTGCCGGCCAAAGATTCGAGGTAACCCTCGCCAAGAAATGTTAGGTCGCAATGCATGAGAACTCGATCATTGTACTCGTCTATGAGTGGATCAAACATTCACTTAATTTCCTCCCTACCAGCCGCAACAGCCGCCTCGAGGCGAGAATCGATTTTCGAGAGCGCCATTCTTTTTACCTCCTCACGGGCTTCATCCTTCAGGGCTTCAGCCTTGGAGAGCTCCTCATCAAGCTTTGTTTTTAGGAGTCGTGTAGCGACAATCTTGTCATAATATCGTTGCGACTCCGCTTAAGTGGCAGTCTTTTCTTCCTTTTCTTTGAGGAGTAGCTCTTCCAATTCTTTGACTCATTAAGCGAGGAAATCTTTCTCCTTTTGAACGGAGTCTTTTTCTAAGGCTAAGGCGCCACAGCGTTGAACCGCTTCATCAATTTCTCTTTTGTGGGTAGCCTCCAGGCAATTTACTGTCTCAGCAGTATCTGTAGCATTCTTCCGAGCGTCCTAAAATTGAGATTTATACGAAGAAAGCTGTTCATCCTGGGATTTGATAATGTCTTTACCATGAATGACATCAAATTTTAGGCATCGATCTCCTATTGACGTTCCATGGAAACTTCTGAAAATTTTTCGGCCAAGTGAACGTAGACATCATTATTGCAAGCAATGGCACTTTGTTTAACATGCCCTGGAATAGGATGGATCATAGGAAGAAATTTTAGTCCATCAAAGCATATTTTTGAAAATGTTGCTTTAAGCTCAGCTAGCTTTTCTGCTATTAATGGATCGTGTGCATGGGTTGAGGAAGATTGTTTAGATGAAACAATGGACTTCTTGTGATGCTCGTGAGATTGCCCGTGCTTGATGAACCAGAGTGTTAGTCGTGAGGAGCTTCAGATTGAGGTCCCCCTTGAGCATGTTTCTCCCTACTTTTTTCTAGTTGAGGAGGAGGATAACTGGGGTACGAAGAATGGCTGTAAGTTTTCCTTCGAGATGACGACAAATCTCGAGAGCGATAGTCTCTATCGCTACTGTCGTCTCTATCTTGGCGTCTACCGAACCCCGAATTCCGACTAGAGTGATGGAAGACAAAGGACCCGTAAAGGCGGTTGAAACCATGTATGCATCCTACGTCACCTGCACAGAAACTAAGCAAAGACAAGTTAGTGGGAATAACATGATGATTAAAGCTTAAGTGTAGGGTGAAGTGTGAGTGTTCGTGTGTGTCCTAGTGTTTCCTCCCGACAGACCAGTTTCTTTAGCTCTACTTAGGTTTTTCTCCTTGATAATGGGTTTGAACGCCTTCGTCGCCTCTCATGGGCGAATCAAGTCTTAGGGCTTTTGGATTGTTAAAGCCGTAATCAAGTAGATCTTTAGAGATGGTAGGATCCAATAAGCCTTTTAACAAGCCCTCTTGGTGTTGTGAAGACAACTCTTTCTCAACCGAAGTTATTGTCACTTTCAAGGTTCCACCTACTATCTTCTTCCTCAGTTTGTAGGCTAGTTTCTTTTTCCCCTTTGAAGGAGGAGGTGGATCATTAGTTCCAGGTGCATCAACCACCGATCCCAGTACAGGGCTTATATTCTCACTAGCCACTCATGGCACCCTGACTTCTCTAATCTCACCCTCCTCGGATGTGTCGGGGGCTCCATCTGTAGGGGGCACTAAAGGGCCGGCCTGTTCTTTACCCCTCTCTACCGTGGATCCAACTATAGTGGCACCGGATGGAAGGCTAGTTTGACGACCTTCTGCTAACAGCCCAAACTTTAAAAGAGATTCGTTGGAAATAACAGATTTAATCTCTCGGTCTTCCACGGGAGAAGCACGAATGGCCTCGACGGCCTCCAAATACCTAGCACCTTCGAGACATGGGATGATGCCTGCAAAAAACTAAAGGAGGTTTAGAAAGAATATGCTCCATGCCTTAAACAAATGATGAGTCTAGAAATGAAACTTACTTCCTTCCAACCATCTCCTCGCAAAGCTGGGGGGCAGTGCACATAAAACCATTCCTGCTTATATTGGGAGAATTTACTCCACGCCCCTGTTAGGATCTTACACTTGGAGAGTGGCATGAGGAATATGAAAGATGTCCTGTCAGATCGTCTTTTATAGCGATGGATGTAGCGAATATCCTCAAGAGTGGGGATCCTGAATAAGATGCTCATAAAGATAATGCAAGTGCCACGGAAGAATGCATGACTGTTGGGGTAAAGCTGTCCCGGAGCGATCCCGATGTACTGTAGCACCTCGTGAAGAAATGAATTGAACGGTGGCACACTCTCGACTCAGCATATGAATTTGTTATAAGCTGTATATCAAGCTGGGGGCAGGTGAGGACAATCTTGTCCCGATGGAACTAATACATCATCAAAAGGGATTCCATGGATTGAACATAGCCGTTGAAGAGAGGTTTCATCGATTTTTGAAGCTCGAGTATCAGTTAGATTGTCCAACATGATTGCTCCATCCATTGCATCAGGTGCCGGGCCAATATCTGTAGCAGATGGATCCGGAATACCCTACGTGGAGGTCATCGGTGGGTCTGAAATGCCTACTACCTCCTACTGAGAGCCTGGATCAGGCTTATCGGAAACTGTAGCAGAGCTCGACTTTCTAGACATCTTTAAAGAGCAATGGATGTGGAAAAAATCCCGTTTAAACTATACTTGAAAGACAATCAATATCAGATATAACAATGATAATATATCCTATGTGTTGTGTATGCACTAGTGCTACAACTGAAGTGCGAGTACAGGAAAAATTAAAGTTTAAGGCATAAGTGTGTTTTGATAGAATGTTAAGTTATTGTGTTCAGAAACTATCATCGCTGGTTGTCTCCTTCAATTTATTATGTGTTTGACGGTAGTGCTTTTGGAGTCAGACATTGGCATCACAGAATGTAAAGACTGTCGTTCGTGTTTGTTAAGTTAAGTTTGCATTTGAGATCGTTCACGTTGCGAGGGAGTTAGTTTAAATCAAGTGTTTGGGCTTGCATACGTTCTTGTTTGTCATGCTTTATCCAATTTTCTTAAGGTTGGTTATGGAGATAAGTCACTCAAATGTGCCCTATGTTCGAGTTAAGACACTTCGGATTACCATTGCCGACCCACACGCTTGCTGCTTCTCCTTAATTATCGAACGACACTCACTCCCTCTCTTGACCGAACGACATTCACTCCCTCTCTTTAGACCGAATGACATTAACTTCCTCTCTCTAGACCGATTGACACTCACTCCCTCTCTCTAGGTTGAATGACGCCCTCACCCTCTACCTCCCAAGCACTACTACCACAAGAGGTCTACCAAACAACAGACTTCCACCCAAAATACTGACCCGTGCACACTCTCTTCTCTCTCGTTCCCTGATCACCGAATGACTTTGATCACCAATTTAGCCCTATTTCAATAACCTAACATCCATTCTACCTCACTCGGTGGCCTAACAAGAACCTACATCCAAATGACTCCCGATATCCTTTTCTTTTTCTCTCCCAACCTCGCATCTGTTAAATTCTTACCAAGCTTCTAGCCTAATGCATGTTATTATCTCCAATTCGACCTTCCTCATCTACAACAACTCATATTGATCATAATATGAAAAATACTTGTGAATTCGAGCTTCGTGCAAAAACCCCTAATCTGGGAAGATGCATCAAATGAGAAATTCATACCTATACGAATGAACTGAAGATTGAAGGAGTCATGGATTTGGGGTCGAAACTCGTTTAGGTTTATTAAAAGAAGGAATTGCGAAGCAAACGTCCTGGAGTCGGGAGGAGGAAGGAAAGTTGGAGTAATAGCTAAGGTTCGGGGGAAGGTAAGCTAGTAGGTCTTGAAGGAATAAAGTAAAAGTGGAGAGAAGAAGAAAGAAAATGCTCTTATAAATGGGAGAGGGGAGGTGCAGGCTATTTCTCGAAGAACCGGTCATCATGCTTTGGAAAGTTGGCTGCTAAACATACTTGCTCCTATTCAACTCAACCAGTCATGTGGCTCGGCCTCTGTATGCTGACCTGGCCAATGTCATATACATAAAAAAATAAAGAGAAGAAAATAAAATAAAAAATGTACAAGATGTTTGGAAGGTCTATCATGTTTTGGCCTTCGTGAGTTATATACGTTCGGCTTTTGAAAGCAGAAATTGATTACAGATTCAAAGTGTGTCGTGTTGTTTTTCACGACACACTTTGGGAGGCAAATGTTACCCGGTACTGTGGCCGACTATAGGGCGACAATCGTAGAGCCTATGGTTGAACCTGGATGGGACATAAACTAAGGATAGGTTGGAAGTATAAGAGGCTAGTGTGATTTGAGTTTGGTTCGGACTATACAAGTTGGTTCGCCATGTTTGATGTTAGTCGGCATGGTTGTGAGGCACAATCATGCAAGTTGGATCGGCATTGGAATGTGAATGTGGCAGGCCGGTCGAGAGTGGCTCTGCTAGGGTAGTCTAGTCAAAAAGGGTTCGGCCACTCATCGCTCGGTCTTGAAGAGGAGATCATCGCTTGGCCAAGATAGGAAAGACAAGATGGCTTGGCCAAGAAGGGTACGGCCTCGGTCGCTCGGTATGGTTGAGGTTAATCTTGATGGTTCGGCTGGTCGTGGCCCGGCCATAGAAGAACTAAGTCACATGCCGCTTGGTCAAAGGAGCATAGCCAGGACCGTATGGTCAGTTGTGTTTCAGTATGCACGATCCGACAGACCTTAATTCGATGAATCTTATAGTGGTTGGTTAACTCTTTAACCTACAAAAGAGTGACGTTGCTGACATTTCTTTGCTTCAAGTCATAATACCACTTGCTTCGAGTTCCTTGAGAGATCAATTTGAGTCAACGACAAGGCAATCTATGGGTCGGCATTGGTGGTTCGGTGGAGGCGGTTTGTCATGACTTGTTCGGCCAAATTTATTTACAACTATGGGCCGAACTATTTTGATCTTGGGCCTATGCAGGGAGTTCATCCTATCTTCGTTTATAAATAGAGTGGAAGGGGAGCAGTGAAGGGGACATTTTTCCAAGAACTCCGAGGACACTCTGACATTTTTTACACTAGCTCTCTTTCAGTAAAAACTTGTATTTGAGCCATTTTCTTACGAATTGTATCTATATTCAAGTCTTAGAGGAAGGAAATAAAGATTATATTAACAGTGGAGGTAGGCAGTTATGCCGAACCACTATAATTCCAGTGTTCTTGTTTTTACAGTTAGTTTTGCATACATCCCTCGGTTTTAATTTATTTTCTTCATTAATCTCTCTATATAATTCTATTCAAGGGTGTTAGTGACCAATTTTGGTGCTAAAAAGTATCACCCTATTCACCCTTCGCTTGGGTAAAATCGATCCTACAAGTGGTATCAAAGCTACGAACAAAAACTAATTTTTGATTTTGAAATTTTTGATTTTTCAAAAACAAATTGTTGCTTTAAAAATTTTAAATTGCTTATTTTAATAATGCTTTTGTTTAGGGTCAGTCCATAGTTTGACCACCCATGTTCAATGATGAATATACTTACTGAAAAAATAGAATGAAATTTTTTCTGAAAACCACTGATGCTTGGAATATTGTTGAGACAGGTTATAGGATACCAACTATAGTGGTAGATAATTAGGAAATAGATAAACCGATGGATCAATGGACAGATCTTGAAAATAGACTACAGAATGCTAAAACTATGAATTTTATTATTTGTTTATTAGATCAAATAGAATTCAATCGTGTCTCACATTGTCTAAATGTGCAGGAAATCTGGCACACACTTGAAGTGGCTCATGAAGGAACATCTGAAGTCAAGGAATCTCACTTTGCCATGCTTAGTAGTAAATACGAGAACTTCACAATGGCCAAGAATGAAAATGTCAAAGAGATGTATGGACGACTTTCCAATATTGTATTCAAACCTAAAGCTCTTAGAAAATCATACACAGAGTTGGAGATAATCCGAAAAATTCTCAGAGTCCTTCCATAAAATTTTGAAGCCAATGTCACTGCTATTCAAGAATCCAAGGATTTGAAATAGATTAAAGTCGAAGAACTTATTGGAAATCTCACCACTTGTGGGCTAGAAATGAAATTCAAGGAAGAGCGAGAAGGAGCTGATACACGAAAGAAATCAATAGCTCTTAAAGGAACAACGGAAATTGATGATGATGATGGAGCAGCTGAGTTGGCGCGACTAATAAAGAGATTCAAAAAGTGAAACTAAAAGTATGGAAATCCATCTCTAAATTAATAATTAAAATGAAGAATAGCCAAAGTGCTAGACAACTCAGAAGAGAAGGAGATCATATGCCACAAGTGTAATAAACCCGATCATCTTAAGACCAATTGTCCTCAAAATCGATTTAGCCATGGAAAGAAATAGAAAAGGGGAGGTTTTGCAGCCACTTGAGATAAAACTGATGAAGATGATAAAAGCACTAGCAATGAGAGTGAAAAAGCAGTCTGTGCCTTCAAGGTGTTATAACTGATAGCGATGATGACGAGCCAAGCAAGGTATCAAACTTACTCATTCAGAATTACTTATATAATTCCATGAAGTAAATGGTTGTTTTGAATGACTTAAAATTGAAATCACAAAGAGATACTTTGATATAATTAAATAAACAACTTGATCAATTGGTAAAAAAACTATCAAACCGGGAGCCCTAAGTGTGATATGTGTCCATCATTTTAAGAAGAGATTAAAAGTCAGAAATTAAAACAAAATCGCTTGAAAATGAAATTCTGATTTTGAAGAGAGAGAAAATACTAGGAGAGTAAATTCTATTAAAAAGTTCACACAATTATTAAATGAAAATGAATCTCTCAAAACACAAGTCCAACAACAGTCTACAACTTTAGGAATATTTTCAAAAGGTGAAAGATCGTTAAATATGCTATTAGGGAAACAAACCGTTAATACTGTTAGACTAGGTCTTGGGTATAATCAATCTGAACGTGTTAGAAGTGAAATTAATCAAGTCAATTCAAAGTGCATGGTATGTGGAAAAACTAGACACAATTACAATATTTGCTGGTATAGACCCAAACACGTGAAAATTATTCTAATTTGGGTTCCAAGAGGCACAAATATAAAATCCCTTAAAGTTAAACAAATCTGGATGCTAAAAGAAACAAATATAAATAGTCTTGGGTCTATACAAACATATTTTTCAAAATCTCTTGCCGTTAACAATCATGGACCTATAAAACAAACAGGTCACAAAAATCTTTTCTCGTGTAGGTGTAGCGGCAGGCTAAGGAACAACAATAGTGTTACCTAGATTCTGGCTGTTTCAGGCACACAACAGGTGATAAATCAAAGTTCTTAAGCCTAGTATAAAGGTGGCAAAATCACAATGGGCGACGACGAAAAATTATCATAAAGGTAAAATAGGTAACGGTACATCTGTCTTGAACAATATATTAAATGTGATAATCTGCACCATAATTTGAATTAAATTAGCCAGTTATGTAATAAAGAAATGAATGTTGATTTTGATTTTGACTTATTCAAAATTGTTGGCCAATTGTCCTTTTATGACGAGAACATTATAAGTATCTCTAGAAGTTTCTTGAACTATCTCATATAGATTTGTTCGGACTAATGATGGTGTTTTATTGTTTAATGATTACTCATGATACATGTGGATATATTTGTTTATTCTGGATCTGACACTATTTTGCACGGTTTCAATTCAAATTCAAAAGAATTTCGTTTAAAAGCTGTAAAAAGGATTTTAAGGAATTAGTTGCAGCTTCAGGTCTGGTCTATGACATCCAACAAATGATAATCTTGAGTCAAAAGGAAATTCGAATGCAGATTACACCCGTAATCTAGTTGATAGAAAAATTACTAGTGGAACATAATTATGTTGAGAAATTCATTAGTTGTATCGTTTTTCAAATAAAATATTTGCATATTTTTCATTTCAATTGATTTTCAATTAGCAGACATTTTTTCTTTTATAAAACCCCTTCCAGAAAATAGTTTTTGTTGACCTTGTTTCAGATTAATCATTTTAGAAAATTTGATTTTATAATTATTTTTGGATTTGATCTTAAATGACTATATTAACTAATCTGACTCCCTACTGATTATCAAAAAGATAAATAGCGGTTGAAAAAGTGACGATTGTTGACATTATTCATATATTATAACTTGGACAATGTATTTAGTAAATTTCTTAAAAATTTAAACAAAATCTATAATAACTTTTGATTGGTAAAAATTCCATGACCATCTCTATTTCTATCATATCTCTAACTACCATCTTCATCAAAATCCAATATAGTATGAAAATATGTGGTATTTTAAACGAGAAATTATTCGTTTTTCATTTTATTATATTTTTAGCAATAAAAACATCGAGAGTATTCACTCTCATTTAAAATCCTTACGCTTATGCATGAGTGAATAACTTGGAATTTTTGATTATGTTCTTTCATGCTCATTTAAAAGTCCTCATGGTTATGCATGTATGGAACGCATATCAAAATTGATTATTAAATAGACAAATTGATTCTATTCCCATTTAAAAGTCCTCACGGTTATGCTTGGGTAGAAGATGCTTGAATTAATTTTTAATTTTTTATTGGGAATACTACTAATTTCATTTAAAAGTCCTAACGGTTATGCAAGGTTAGTAGATATGCAAATTCCTGATATAAATATACAGCAAATAGACACAACTATATTGTTTTACATCATTCCTATCATTCTAAAGTGGAATATGCGTCTAACAGAGTATTTATGATTTTTGTTTGATTTTTTGTTAAAATTTAATATTTATACTCGATTGGATATTAATGTTGTATTAATGTCTATCATTTTATCTCTATTTTTCTAACACTATTACTCTTTTGCTGATAACAAAAGGGGGAGGGAAAAGTTAAGATTTTGGCAAATAAAGGTCAAATGTTTCATTTTACATTTTCTATTTGCATCTAGGTTTATTTGCATATTTTTATATATTTTCATGCATATATGAATGGGTAGCTTTGTTGTAGAAAGGAAGCATTCAAATAGGGGAGCAAATCGAACGATCAAATACATTTAATAAATTCAAAATCTTAAATATACGTTTTTTATCATCAAAGGGGGAGATTGTTGAATATGCTAGTATATGATTTTTGTTTGATGATAATAAACATATATATATATATATATTCATTTAAATGTATTTGTTATTGTACTATTTTATTTTCACATAAGTAAATAAATATTTGCTGATAAAATAAATAACACTGAATTTAAATTCAAAGAGATATTTTATTCAAACAAATATTTTATTACAATTTTGAATAGTACAAATTTGAGCTCTCACTATATATACACATTTTTTTATTACATTACAATTTCAATTACATCACATTTTTCACTACACATACATTTGCACCTCGCTACATATCACTCGTTCACTCGTATTTGATCTTCAACTGTATTCCAATCTGTATCAAGCATTTGAGTTATCCGCAAAATAAACACTGACACTGTAAAATTGAAAAAGAAACATTTGTGCAGTGTAAAATAAAATGTGTATTTTGAAAATCTTATTTGCTTCAGTTATTTGGGTTGCTCTTCATCATTTATTTTAAATTTGTCCACACAAACAACTTGTGACATGCACACTAATATGCACTTGATAAAACTTTAAGGAAAGGTGAGCACAAGGTCAAACCCGAGCCAAGGTTGGATTCAACACATGTGCAAATACACACATGAACAAATCGTGTATAAATGGGATATGTCACAAGTAATACACAATTATACATATATACATGCATGTATATACATGAGTATGTATGCAACCCGAAGCAAGAAGGTCAAAGGCACAAATAATGACATCAGCTTCAATTAGAAACAGTTCAAGACCTAACCACATAAGCATTTGATCAGAGTCCAGATCAAGTGCAACATCAGAGGGACAAAGAAGTCAACATATATGATCAGAGGAAAGCAACAAAGTATACATCAGTTCAAAACTCAAGTATGAATGACCAGGCGCAAGCTTAAACTCAAATGTGCAACAACAAATTGCATGAACATCAACACAGAGATCAGGCTCAATACCAAAGTACAACAGATATGAGCATGCACATCACAAGTAAAGACTTCACAGTGAATCCAGTCCAACAAACAAGCTCCAGACTCAACCAAAACAACAAATTAGTTCAGGTCCAACCAGCTACCAAGTTAACACATAACTCAATGCATTTAGACCAATATTTAACTCAAAACAGCAATGATAAATAGAATACGTGCATATACACACATAATTAATTTGAGAATCATAGCACATACAACCAAATGGAACATGTACATGAAAATACCAATGAGTCAGAGAATATAGAGAATGAATATGGAAACATCGTGAATTGTTACGGAGAGGCAGGCAAAAGAATGTCAATTAGTCTACAAAAATTACTAGAGTCCATCAAGCAACAACAAAGTGTACAGTTATGACTTCATGAAGCTTCAAACAAAAACAAACACACACACACATATGCATACACATATGTATACATATATCTATACTATGCACATGAATCAAATGCAAAAATCTAGACCAAACTTCAAGATGACACAGAACAGACTGCAATATCAAAGTGCAAATGGAATATAAAGCTACACTGATACCAAAGACTAAAAGTACACAACATCACACAACAACAAAGGCAATAGGATAACTCGGCTAACAGTACAGGTAAACCAGAGAACACAAGAGACAACATGAAGTCTCAATATAACCAGTTGCAGTAACAAAGTCAAGGTGTGCAAGAAAATGAAACTTGTAGTTAATTGAAGTCAAATTCTCATATCAATAAATTAAGAAGCCAAAATCATAGCAAGTTTTTATAAAAAATCAGTGTAGCAGTTTTTCAAACCAAAGTCAAGTTTAAGTGCCAGAGAATCAAAGCCGTGGTGACCAAGTCATAAGGAAAAAATAAGAAACCGACTAAAGCAGGTAAAATCGAACAAGCCAAAATCAAAGCCGTGATATTCAAGCAACGAAAATATAAGAATTGAAAAGTCAGAAAACATCACAAGTATTCAATTAAAAATCAGTGGCAAAGCATATCAACGCGAATCATTCAAAACAGATGTATATAAATGAAGATTAAGGGGTTCAAACCCTATTTAAACTCAATCATCATCGGTAATAAAAATTCATTCGAGTTCAAGCATATCAACAAAAACAAAAAGGAAATCACATACCAATTCAAATAAAACTCGAAGAATTGAAACAGTCATGTGCAAATCAAAGAGACGATTAATCGACAACGCAAGCAACGCAAGGTTATATATTCGACGATCAATTGAAGCGGCACCTCAATTTCTAAAGCCCTAATTTTCTTAAAGAGGAACGAATGAGCAGAAGACTGACATTTTTCCACGCAAGTGATACCGACCAACAATAAAAAGGATAAGAGAATATTTTATTACTTTACCTATTTTGGGCCGGCATATTTTAATTGTCTTTGGGCTTCTATTTTTAAATCAAGGTTTTTATTGTTTTAAGTTTTTTTATTTGTAATTTACTTTTAAACATTTGTAAATGCTAGTCATGTGACTAGGGGATGAACTACGGTAGTGTAGCACGAGAATTCGCAACTCAGTGGCTAAGTTGTGGCATGTTTTAAGCATACAGTTAGGTTAGTCGATAGCGGGTGTCGCGAATTTACACGTGTAAGCATCTGACTACTTAATTTCTAGCAGAAACCTTGGAGGCAGCACGTAGGCAGGGTTTTACCGAAGCTGGGTAAATCTGTGTTGTTCTATTTCTGCTTTTAATATTCTGCTATTATATGTGTTGCTATTATTCTGCTATTATATATGCTACAATTATTTTATATACTTTCGCACTAAATTTATATAATTATTAGTATCACCCATTTCACCCTCCCTCTAGGGTGAAATCGATACTACAACAGTGACCCAGATAACAAGTTTTTTGGATTGGCTTGGTACTACCGGAGATTTACAAAGGATTTTTCATGGATTGTAGCACCACTGACTAAGCTAACCAAAAAGGATGTTAAATTTCTTTGGTCTGACAAATGCAAGGAAGCATTCCTTAAGTTAAAGCATTTATTGACCAATGCACTGAACGCGCCCATGTTAGTCGTGCCATACGGTAATTAAGGGTTAGTAGTGTATACAAATGCATGTTGGACTATATTAGGAGCTGTGTTGATGCAGAAGGGTAAGGTAATTTCCTATGCTTCTCAACAGCTCAAACCGCATGAAGTAAGATATCCGACTCATGATTTAGAGTTGGAATTGGAGATTTTCGCACTAAAAGTGTGGAGACGTTATCTTTTAGGAGAAAGATTTGAGTTGTATATGGATCATAAGTCTTTAACGTATTTATTCACTCGGAAGGAGTTGAATATGAGACATCAGAGGTGATTAGAGTTTTTAGCAGCTTATGATTTCGGTATTGAGCAGATACCAAAAAGGATAATAAAGTAGCAGATGCTCTTAGCAGAAAACACCTGAATGCGGTGTTAGCTATGTTTGTAGAATGGAAGGATCTTGAGGCATTGACTACGTGCAGAGTGCGGTTAAGGTCGACTGCTAGTTCCAATCAGAGTATTGCCATGATGTCCTGTTTAGAAGTTCGACCAGTTTTGATCAAAACGATTGCTCTAAATAGGGAGATGATCCATTATTAGCTGAGAAGATTAGAAGACTAGATATTAGAGCTGAGGTTGATGATCTGAGAGATTTTAGTCTTGACCAGAAGGGATGGTTGAGAAAGAAGGGACAGTTTTGTGTTTTGAATGTTGCAGACCTGATGAAAGAAGTTCTTAGGGAATTTCATCGATTGAAATTTATGGTTCATCCTGGAGGAGCCAAGATGTATTAGGATATGAAGAAAATTTTCTTTTGGAAAGGTATAAAGAAGGATGTTGCCTATGGGTAGAGTAATGTTCGAATTGGTAACAAGTAAAAGCCGAAAATCAGAAGCCAAATGGGTTGCTTCAATTTTTAATATACTAGTTGGGAAATGGGATTCGATATCCATGGACTTTATTGACAGGTTGGTAAGGTCGAATCGAGGAAATGAGAGTATATGGGTTATAGTGGACAGATTGACCAAGAGCGCCCATATCATTCCGGTTAAGTCAACCAAGGTGATACCTGCTTTGGCTGAGTTATTTATGAAGAACATAGTTAGACTAAATGGGATTCCTTGTAGTATAGTCAGTGACAGAGATACATTATTTACTAGTGAGTTCTGAAAGAGCCTACAGGAAGTGTTAGGTACCGAGCTTAAGATAAGTACTGCTTATCACCCTAAGACAAATGGGCAGATAGAGAAAGTCAATAAGGTACTTAAGGACTTGTTGAATGCTTATGTACTAGATTTTTGTGGATCATGAGAAGACCACCTACATTTGGTTGTGTTTTCCTACAATAATAGTTATCAGACTAGTGTTGAAATGGCGCCTTTCGAAGCTTTGTATGGAAGGCTATGCAAGTCATCAGTATGTTGGTTGGATATCGAAGACAGGTTAGTCTTATGTCCAGATATGGTGAGAGATGCAAAAAATAAAATTGAGTTCATTCGAGGTAGGATGAGAGAAGCTCAGTCTAAACAGAAAAGTTACACGGATAGAAGGCATAAGGATCTAGAGTTCTCAGTTGAAGATTAGGTATTATTAAAGTATCACCAATGAAGGGTGTGATATGTTTTGGAAAGTCCAGGAAACTGACACCGAGATATGTTGGACTATTTCCAGTTATAGGGAGGATCGAAAATCTTGCATATTGAGTAGAGTTACCGAGCAGTTTGGTAGTAATGTTCTTCATGCTTCTCATCTTTGGAAGTATGTGCTTGATCTAGAGACTACTATCACTCTGATTGCATTGGAAGATTTAGTAGTAGGGCCAGATCTGACTTTTGTTAGGCAACCAGTTTGGGTTGTAGTGAGAGATAAAAAGAAGTTAAGGAATAAGACAATCAAGTTGGTGAAAGGTCAGTAGAGAGACAATGGGAAAGACTATCCTTGGAAGACAGAGGACAAAATTAGGGATACTTATCTTGAACTGTTGTAAATGTATGTTCTATATTTGTTATATAGATTTTATGGCTGGTAGGATATACTTGCATTGGTTGCATGTTTGTTGTGCTTATTTTTTATTCCTTACAGAATTTTGAAATTCTTTAAGGAGAGAGCCTGTAACACCTCTAATTTTTGTTCAACATTATTCAGGACATTTAGTTGGATAGATTAAATAGAATAATGTGGAAAATTAAGGAGAATGAGATTTGGACAATTAATCTGGTCGTGCCTTAGTGAATTAAGATTAATGTTTAAAAATTTAACATATAAGAGAATGATTAAGACGGGTACCTTAGGAAATAGACCTAAACCTTTTGCCTTAAACCCTTACCCTTCATTCCATTCTCACTTTCCATCATTCAGTAAACAACTAAAGAAAGCTAAGGGAGGCCGACCATAGAAAGGAAGTCAAAATCTTGAGATTCAAGGGAAGAAGCTTAAGAAATCAAAGCAACACCGAATCTCAAACTCCAACCATTAATCTAAGGTGAATAATAACACATATCATCTATTGATTCTTATTTTTATTTGGTTATGGGTAATACCCAATTCTTATTTGTTTGATTGATCAAGTAATGATCTAATAGTCATTGTTTGGATAGAACAATTGTTAATGAGAATTTTTGGAATTGATTAGAAATTGTTTCATTCAGTTTTGGGATTACATTTAAAATTCTTATCCTCCAAATGATTTGAAATTTGATATGTTGAGGAAAATGCTATTTTGAAGATGGATTTTTAATTTTATAATTTTCCAAGCAAGAATTGGTTTTATATAAATTTTCTAAGTGAATAAATTGGTGAATTTCCGGTTTTAATGATTAATAATAATTAAAATAAGTTATTAGCCTTGAAATTTTAATACATCGAAGAGTATAGATAAATTGAATTGTTATAATTTTGGGGATTTTTCTCAGAGATTAGGAATAATAAATAAGTTGCTTAAGTCTAAAGGACTTATTTGTTTAATTAAAATGTTTATAAAATGGGTTAAATTGCAAAAATGTTTTGTAATGATAAGTATTAAGTGCAATAATTTTTCTGCAAAAGAAATTCATAAAGTTTTGCTAGCCAATAAGCTTTTGACAATTATAGAGGTTTGGTGAAAAGAAACATCTTTTTATAGTAATATTGTGGTTTTTTAGTTATTTACAACTCCGCCATGTTGACATCGTCCATGTCCAGCCACATCTCACCACATCTTAGAATCATCGATGTAGAACAAACCAATACGTATGATGTCAATGACTTAGCATAAAGTGGATTGGGTTGGACCTCGTCGAGATCGTAATAATAAAAATTAAGAGATGGTCCTCAATGTGACTATGGTGATGTTCAAGCATGTCGTTTTTAAAAGAAGCATATAGCCACTTATGTTTAATGAGTCGCCAAGCTTTGTAACATCGACGTCACTTTGTTTTATAAGTGACTTCGAGTTTCAACCTCACTGGCTAAATGGTCATCGAGCCCACCTTGGTGCTACATTTAACTTCTTATCAAGCTAACCCTTATCTCTTTTAAATTATCGAGTTTACTCTATGCCGCTTTAATTGTTATCGAGCCTTGTCAATGCCTTTAACTAGTTTTCGAGTTTTAAATAGGCGGGTAATCTATGTCTCATGACGATCTCATTATCATCGAGGCATGATGTCGCATGTTTAGTCTTCGAATTTTAATAGGTGGAAAGCCTTATGCTTTTACGTTGACATGAGATGTATATTGACACTAATACACATCGAGGTTATAAACAACCGACAGCCATTTATTGCAAAAATTTAATTTTGAACCTTATGGACACTAAGTTATATCTTAATGAGTTTGACAAGAAATCTTTTAGGGTTACGAATGTATGTCGCCATGAAATTTAAATAACTAGGGGGAAACAACTTAATTGGGGACACCAATTGAGATAAGTTATATATATGGATAGCATGGATTAATGTTGGACATGTGGATAGCATGGAGTAAAGTTAAACATGTTAGTAACATGAGATAAATAGAAACATGTGGATACCATGAATTAAACGGCCAAGCGACGGGTTCATAGTCATCCTAGGAAATCTATGGGATGTACGATGGATAGTCTGCATCCTATCGGAGATGGATAATCTCTAATTATTTATTTTAAGGGTTCATAATCGTCCTAGGAAAACTACGAGATGTGAGATGGATAGTCCGTATCAATTTAAATGATAAAGTATGTGATGGATAGTCCACATTAGTTTAAGTAAAATAAAATGTGGGCCGAGTAGTCCACATGAATATAAGACGGGCAGTTAATAAGAACTTAGATAGGTAGTCTAATAAACAAGGGATGGGTAATCCGGTACATGTGACATGTTTATACACTATCATATTATTTTATTATAACCATTGTGGATGCAAGAGCACAATATATGGTTAGGATGTTTAATTGGGTACTAGTGAGGGGAAAGCCATTCTGCACAGCGGCATGTCTCACTAGATATCTATTGATTTGGGATTGTAGATTATTATTCACACCAGACTTTTTGTCTGACCCAAAGTTTTTTGTTTTTCCTTAAAATCTCGAGTACTCATTGAGTAGGTTGGGAGTAAGGGTTTTTTAGGTTCTCTTTAGATGAATAACTTCTAGAGACGTGCAAGAGGAAATCTAGTTAGTAGGAGTTATATATCCACTTCCACTGTGTTTTGATTATGCTTTTGTGTTGTAATGGCGAGTTGTATTAAATGCCATATATTTGACTCTGATCATCCAAAGGGGCATCTTCATTTGTCGCTTTTAAAATATGTTGTAATAATTATATTTTCTCTGAACGTTGTTTGTGAATTGGGATTATGTAATGAAATGGAAATCTTATTATGAAATGAAATGAGAAAATTTATTTTGAAAATTGTGCTAAATTTTTCGTACTCATATGTCTTTGATATTGTCAAAAAGATTAACATAGCCGCATTTTGTCACCAGAAATTTATAACTATGGATGAATACAGCATTCATAGTACTTAGTTTCATAATGGGGGATGTTACATTAAATATACTTATATGTAACGACCCAGAATTTCAGTCATTTGAAATTCATATATTTAATTAATTTTAAATATTTAAAAGTTAAGTTTATAAGCTGAATAAATAATATTTCAAACATAGTGATTTAATTGGATAATTAAATTGTTGATTGAATATTTGAAATTACAGAAATAATTGAAAATTGGCTTTAATGTGAGTAAAAAAGATTTATAAAGTTGTACTAAATTCTAGTTGAATTTAAATGATGTTAGAGAACTTTTAAAATCGAATTAAAAGTTGATTTGTAGAAACTGAATTTTAATATTTAATTGACAACTGAAATTTACCATTTTTTAAACAGTCTCGGATTTCGATGAAACCAGTTTCATTCGATCCGTAATGTAATATTATTATACGATTTCAAATTTTGTGTCAATCAGATTTACGGGTTGTCCGGTACAAGCTAAAACGCGTTGAAATCTGTTTAAGTGAATTTTAAATTTAATTCAGTCCATTCGAAAACCTTTCTTCCAAATACGATCGAATTGGCTCCCGATATATATTCCATTGCGTTCGGAATAGGGTAAAACATTATAAATGCCAGGCGGCACGCTTTGTTTGGAGTTCGAAAAATTTTTGGGTGAATAGTGTCGAAATTTTTTCTATAAAAGGACTTCATAATTCATTATTTTCACCAAAACCCCAACTCTAGAAGCCCTAGCCGCCACTCACATTCTAATGGCCAGAATTTCATTTTGATCTTCCTCGTTTTTCTTCTAATCCACCAATAATCATAAAAAAATTCAACTACAAAGTTGAAGAGCGTATCGAGATCTAAAACTACAACGGTTGTGATCGATTTTGGAGGCACGGATCGACGGCAATCTTTGTTTGAACGACCGACATTCATTCACATTTTTCGAGCAAGAATCAGGGCCGAACTCGATCGATTTTGGTTTGATAATGGAGTTGATGATGAGCTTTATGATGACAGTCTTCGATCGTTGCCTAGATCGTCATAGGTCGAGCGAAAATTTGAAGAACAAAGGGCGGTGATGGGTTGTTTCGTGCGTCATTGACCTGGGGAGAAGAAGCAAAAGTGACAGCCTAGATCTAGGGTTCATGAGATCAACGGCTAGAGCTTAAAAAGGTTTAGAAATATGAGAAAATTGTGAAATAAATCATATTAAAATTCGTATAATCTTTAAAATGCCATAACCTTTTCATACAAGGTCCATTTCACACGAAACGAATTGCTTTGGGTTCGTATTGACGAGCACTACATTATGGAGCTGGATTGGAATTTATTTGAGCTAGTGAAAATTTTGGTTGAATTAAATTCTTGTTTAATTTTAATCGGAATAAATCGCTATCGCGACTACTGCAAGCAATGTGAATACAACTCACTCTTTCTGACTCACTGATATTTTATATAAGTGAGAAATAATTTATTATATGATGATTGATGACTGTTTGGATGATATATGATATATTTATTGGTATTTGGATATATTCATGTCTAGTGGAGCGTTCGTCTTGACGAGCACTACATTATGGAGCTGGATTGGAATTTATTTGAGCTAGTGAAAATTTCGGTTGAAATTAAATGCTTGTTTAATTTTAATCGGAATAAATCGCTATCGCGACTACTGCAAGCAATGTGAGTACAACTCACTCTTTCTGACTCACTGATATTTTATATAAGTGAGAAATAATTTATTATATGATGATTGATGACTGTTTGGATGATATATGATATATTTATTGGTATTTGGATATATTCCTGTCTAGTGGAGCAGATGACCATATACGTTCCCGTGTATGAGTGGATGACCCTTTGTACGCGCGTCTACCTTGAAGCGGACATTATACACATATTCTAATATGTGTATTTGTTGTAGCTGACAGGTTGGAGGGATCCAACTGGATTCATCAACAGTATTGATTTATTTACAGATATTGTGATATATGCTGTTATCGTATTATATATGATGTTTTGGATACCGTGATTGATGTATTTAGTCTTTTGTAGCATTGGGCCTATTTTTATAATTTAAAACTATTAAAGTGATGATTTTTAAATTGAAAAATGATTTTAAAAGTGATTTTGGAAATATATGTTTTATTGAATTTTGAACTGTTAAGGGAATAGATTTATTTTAAATAAATAAATGTTATAATTTTTATTGTTATAAAAATTATGGTGTTTAGACAAATATAATTGAAAATACGATTTTTGTGAAATAAAACCAGAATATGATTTTTGGAATGTGAAGTTAACTATTTTGTAAAATGGTTTATATAGAAGATTTATAAAATTGATATTCTATAAATTAAAATATTAGAATTATAAAGGAGTTTTATAAATGTTGAAATGAAGTATAAATGGATTTTATAAGTGAATAAGATTTACGAATTGTGAAGTTATAAAATAAATGGATTTTGTAAAATAAATGAATTATAAGTTATTAACTTATAATTTGGTTTTTTTGCCATATAAATGATATAAATGGAATTGGTTAATAAAGGAATTTTGTATATTGAAGTTTTTATAAAATAAGAATGTGAATTTATAAACATTGTTTTATAAGTCCGAAATCAATTGAATTTGTTAAATTAAATATAGAAGTTTATTAAAGGAGGCATATCCACGATTTTGGATAGTGGATTATCCTTTGATAAATGTGTAGAAATATTGGATTTGGTAAACGAATTATATTCACGATTTTGAACAGTGAATAATAATCATTTAAGTCGAATAAATGATTTGAAAAGTAATCTTTTAAAAGGAGTAAAACGATTTAAAGATGTTTTATAATGTGTTAAGTACCGAAACCATAGATTTCAACATTCGTTGTTGAAATAGACGTTTTCGAGAAATAAGGAAATGATGGACTATAACACTATTGTTATAGTAAATGATTTTCGAAAGGAATGTTTTCGTATAGTATTGGGATTTATATATCTACCTTATTTTCGAATCCCTATACTAGTGATTTTGGGTTGTCGTAATGATGTTTTACGCAACATCATTTTTGACCCAAATAAAAGATGTTTAAAGAGAACGTTTTCCTTATAGAATAAAATACATAATCGCGATTTAAGTATATGAAATATTTTCCAAGTGTTGAAAATAAATAGAATTGTGAATTACTTATTATTAAATAAGCATATGGAAATGTTTTCCAATATTGAAAAGTTGAAAGGGTTTGAGATTATATCTTTTTAAAGATAATTTGAAGTGAATATTTGGCAAATGGTTTAATTAATAAAAGGTTAATTGAAAGGGCCTAGTGATTATTATGGTGCTGAATATTCGTTTGTTTGTTTTGATAGTTAAATAATTGACTATCAAACTTTGCCCAATTTTAGTTCCTCGACTTGATGTGGGAACTATTTAGTCCTACACTTAGTACGTAGCCTTCTGTGTAGGCTTGATTATTATTTGTGTTGAGGATGTCGATTCGTATAGTGCGGAGTATTACTCCAATCTATCGAGCTTCCTTCTTGGCCCGAAGGATAGCATGTTGAAAGTTGGATACGTGATAAGTCCATGAGACTTAGTTACTATGTGAGGTTGAGAAATGCTTTTGCATTGTTGGTGCGAAGAGAGCGGGATTAGATTTATCTAAAAACCACTTCGGACCAACGTATATGCGACGATTGTGCAGCTTGCCTGTGATGATATTGATATTTCAAATTTTCGTAGTAGGGGACTGCTTGTTGATCGTTTGGGGTTAAAATCCCAATATACATCCCGCAGCAGTGGTCTCTTCATTATGAAATATCCAATGCAAGGACTATTCGCTACTAATCCTAGGGATTTCCCCTACAGGATGTGGTAGGAAAGTACCTTCGGTTTGTCCTATTTTTGGACAACTTGTACGGATGTTTGTCTGACATTGCATTTCTAAAGATTACGTACATTGGTTTTTACAAATGTACATCAATGGTGGCAGAGAAGGTAACTTCTCTTAGCTTAACACCCTCCTTGAGCTGTATGAGCTTAAGGGTTGTATTTTTGTGGAAGGCAATTAGTAGTCAACGGAAATGGTCGTGTGGCATTCTAAGTGATGTGATTGTGCTTTGTGAAAGGTAATCGTTACCTCTAGCCTCATCAACCGGAAATGACCAAAACAGGGTTAGATGCGGCAAGGCTAAGTGGGTCATTCCCATTAGGATATGGTCATCCTCTTCTAGACATATCTTTGCATGCAATGACATCGTGTATCTGATTATTATGATTTTTATGCTAGAGGGCCCTCGGTAAGGTCGGTAACGAGCGGAGGATGATATATTCGGTATCATCTAGTTATAGAGGTGGCCAGGTCTTGTTGGTAGAGGATCCTTTATGTTGGTAGAGGATCCTTTGTGATGGTCCTCGGTACATTCTTCTAGAGATGTACTGTCGAAAGGTAGTCCCTTCACCTGGTCATTTGTATGGAAATCCAAAATCCACTACAAGTTGCGATTTTGTTTGTAAAGGCGTAATGAATGGCCTCGAAATGCTATATGGGTAACCATTTCGACTATGATTAATATTATTTGTATATACTAGACACTAGTATAATATAAGAGGATTTGATATGAAAGAAATGTTTTAGTTATCGTAAGGTAAAAACATGTCTGTATTTATGTGTGGACTTGTCTTACAAGATACTTTGTTTTGATAAAGGAAAAGTTTGGTAATTTAATGAATTCAGTTGAGTGTGTTTCTCACGCTGGTTTACCAGACTGATCCGAGCGTTCTTTCCTTTCAATGCTCGGGTCAGACCGAGTTTATTTACAGGTTTAGATTTGATGCTTTTGGAGCTTCGGCAGGAGAGCTAGAGATCTCCATTTTCGTACATCCGTATTTGCTTGATTATCCGCTGCATTGCTTAGTTGTTGTTATTATCGGCATTTGTAAGGACATGTTATTATAACTGTTCAAGCTGATAACTCTGATTAATTGTTGAACTCTGATTGATGTATGTATATACAGTTTCTGTTTTGTAAAGATCATTGGTATGATATTATATATTTTCCGCTACGATGTGAGATTCTGTATTGTTCTATTTAGTTCTATCTTCTCTCTTTCTTCTCTTCTCTTCTTCTCTCTTCTTTTCTTTCTCTTGACTTTCCGTCGATCTGTGCTTTTTGGGTCGGACATGTGTGGATTATTATCGATTTAAAGAGTATGGATTTTCGAGTCGTCATATTATATATATAATTAAATGATATGTATGTGTATAACTTAATAGCACATTAATTAATGTGGAAATTAGCCACAAGGGCCTCTTTAGCAAGTGGAATTAGTTTCTAGGACATACAACTAAAATAATTATTTTAAAGGACAAAACGTAAAATAATTAGTTTCTAGTGCCTAAAAACCTATGAAATTATGTCCTTGAAAGTAAATGGACGACCGACTTTGTCCTTGAAAGTAATTATTCTACTGACTTTGGCCTTAAAAGTAATTTCTTTGAATGTGTGTCCTAGAAACTAATTGGACCTTAAAGTTTGTCCTTTTGGTGAAATGCCCCTTAATTAATATATATAAATTTTGGCTACTGTACAGATCTGATTTGTATATAAAAAATTATTTTTTAATTTATAAGTATATACATATATATGACCAAACTAACTCGTGACAACAACAATACATATCAAAATCATCACCTAACTAATGATATAATGACAATTTATACATAATAAAATATTACTCAAAAATTGTAAACTAATATTTGATATAAATATATCGAAGTAACAAAGCCTTGAAGCATACTTTGAAGGGATGAACTCTCCCTTTAAACCTTTTCGGTTCGGCATATTGCTAGTCCTTAAACCGTTTACCTCTGTATATCGGATAATGGTCAATTTGAACTGATTTGAGTCTGATATGATGGGGGAACCTATGGTGTATTTTTGGCCAGCAGTTGAATGATGAAGAGGCAACAAAAAGATCATTTGCAATTAGGGTTAGGAATGTTTAAATAGTGGATATCATCTCGTATCAATTCTCCCTCTATCTGAGCCATCCAAAATATGACGTCTCTGCCCCATTTTGCACCCCTCTATATGTCCATATTACAGTCCAAATTCGCACCCACGATGATGGGCCAAAATCCCATTTAAGCCCAAATAAAATATTATTTAATTAAATCTAATTCAATTGCTTATCGATATCATATATCGATTGATATATTTATAACTATTGTAAATATATTAATAATGTTTCCTCAAATCATAATTAGATTTTTAATTAATATTTCATAAATGCTAACTAACTTAATTAGTTTAGAATAATTATAAACTAATTAAATCGTTTGGTCGAAGGAGAACTCATTGTTCCAGTTGTGTGACTCGTCCGGTGTAAATTGGTCAGCGATTAATATCGAACTATTCAAACATAACATTCACAGGTCACTTAGGAGACGGAATGGCATTTTGGCCAAAGTAATCGCTTACTTGCTTTTGATAAATCCAATTTCACTTTTTACACATTACCCGGTAGTGACTTTTATTTACACCTGTTCTCTTTGCTACAACTATTTCACTTTGAACTTATAGAATTTGGTTATTGTCAAAATTTGTATCGTTCATATTTAACTATATATTTAACTTCATATTTTGGCTCAATATTAAAAATTATTAATAAATGAAATGCTTTGGGCATAGACTTTGACTTTGAATTGAATTGGGTTGACCATGGTGCTACCCCGTATAACTGACGAGACAAACTTTTTCTTGAATAATGCTTCACTTTCAATACTTCCACTAGACCCAATTATAGTCACCCGATAGACGACGTTCCATGATTTGAGTATAATCAAAGTAGAGCTTTCATATTGAAGATCAATAGTATTCTTAAATCAACATAACTTTGTAAATTAGTCACATGGATATTTTTTGTTTGACTCTAGTTATATTAACCAACAGTAAACTATCGGGTGAGTAATTCCATAATAATCCAATAACTACAAGTATATAACCCCTTAGTGCCACCAGTAGCCATGAGTCATAAATTGTCCAATATTTGGGGAGCATTATGTACTTTAGTCTCAATGGATGTATCGATATCCGGTCTCGATACATCTTGACTAGGAATATTTAAAACGTTATACTTATTTTTATTGTGATAAATTACTCACGGTTATTACACTTTGTAACTACCATCATAAATCATACCATTTGATGTTTTTATATTAAATATAGTTTTAATTAAAATAATTAATTAATGTAACCATTATATCAAGTATATAATAGAAAGCAAAAGCGCGTTTTATTTTGAACAAGACTGGATATTGAGTTGGATATATGTAATAATTTACATAATTGCCCATATGACATACCCCGAACTCTATCAATCTTCCATTTGCACTTGGGGTCAATTATGTAATGTTATTCTAACTTCTCCAATAGATTTCCTCCCAATCAATTGGGTTAGTCCCTTGGTGAATAGGTATGCTATGATGTTTCTGTTATCTACTATGTTTATCAACTCTCTCCCTGATGCTGATAAACTGCCTTTATTATATGGACTAATACGGAGTGTCTCTCGACGTTTAGTGAGATCTAAGTTCTGTTACGAACTATATCATGACATTGTTGTCATATAATAGTGTTATGCGATTCTCAACATTTGGAATCACCCTTGGCTCAGTTATAAATTTGTGCATTTATATTTATATACATTGTTTTTATTGCGGTGTTATTCAACGCAGTCTTGTAATGACCGCATACACCAATGGTACAAAAGGGTAGTTAAAGGAAAGAAAAAGAAACAAGATAAAGAAATAGAACAAAAAAGAAATGAAAAGAATGGAAAATAAGAAAAAGGAAACATCAAATAACAAAATTACCTTTTGTATAGCTCACAACGCATCAGAGTAAATATAATAATCAACACATGCATAAAAAATAGAGAGACAACAATAACAATGTGAAATAATCATCTGAACAAAGATCCACAAAGTTGTACAACACCATAACAGAGTTTATACAATGGGAAATTAAACTCAACTAGTCCACTGTCTCAAAAAGGTAAATCAACACTGTCTAGGCTCCATAGTGTCACATAGCGAAAATATGATAACAAATGCACATATAAGTATATATAACCATAACCTCCTATCGGTCGACCTATATAACTTCGCAGTCATCCACCTGCTCTCAATCTACTCATATAAGGATATCCGAGATAATAGGAAGCAAAGCATAAAACCACGGGTTAGACAATAGTCTGGTGTGAGTGATATCAAATCTCAAAATACTATAAAAAGTCGATAATATACGGAACAAAGGGTGTATATATCATACTTGACCTGTCCCTACGACCACAGAGTCAGCACATAAACATAAGTAATATGCTACTATATAATATCGTAAAAACGGTATACTATACTCAGTATCTGTTAAGGTACCTAGGTATCTCCACCTATAGTCCCTACTACATTCTAAATATACTTCAAGCATCTAGGTATCTCCATCCATATCTATTCCACACTAAGTCAAGTAAGGGTATCTAGGTATTCCTACCACAATACCTATCTAGTGTGACATCCCTAGGGTGACGGGTAACTAGTGAGCAACCATAACAAACATAGCAACCATCGAACAATACAAACTGCCATCCAATGTGCCAGATATATGATGACCTGTATGACCAACTATCATGGATAAGTGGAAATCTCAATTCTCTATTGTGTTCCACCGTACTTTCAGGTCCAAAACCCCGCATGGTTGTCTTTTGTGATACCTTTTTAGCACTTGACCTCGATCTCCTTGGGGTGATCCAGGGTACATGACCATCGCTACCCGCCCTCGAGTATTATCCACATATAGTACCCCTACTCTAAACATAATAGAAAACACTCTGAGTCATCAACGATCCCTAGGCACAACAAATCCACCGAGCCTTACTCACTCGATACGGATTCGAACCCTACTGGTTCACTACATTTTCTAGGAATGAGCCCTAACATCAACCCAGTCCACTATCTACAGCCTCACTCCAATCCAAGCCGCCATCCACGATCCTGCTTTCTGCCTGAGCTCCCGATCGAAGAACCCTACTATCATGCCATCCAAATTCCATGATCTAGCATGATCCATATAGTTCTGAAACTATTATCCCGGAACCCACTCCATGAATCTTTGAGTCACTATCCATAGTATCAGACTACCAGGTCGAAGCACCACATCCTTACCTCACCATCAAATTTACTAGGTCGAAGCACCACATCCCTGCTTCACCATCAATATCACTCGTCGTAGAGTAATAGCATCAATCTGGTCGCACGAATAAACCATCATGTTGCACACCATGATATCTAATCAACGTTAAAGCCACATATTGGCCAAATCACCAATCAACAACAGTGATGGACATTTAACACTCTACTATAGTCAATGTCATCCACCTTGGTCTTGTATTTAACAGAAAGATTAAGTACGGACCAAACAAAAATGCCGGCATCCACGCTGAAATCTAGGTCTGTCGGCATGTATCTGAAACGCTCTTTTATAGGTTATCTCGTTCATTGGATTCCCGCATATCAGAAATCCAACGTACAAGATGCTACCTAAAATCAAATTATGAAAAATGCAGATTAAGGATCTTAAGGCTAGAATAAACACTAGAGGGGGGTGAATAGTGTTTTAGAGAGTTGTTAAATCTTTTTGAGTTTTTGTTAAATTAAACACAAATGAATGCAATATTCAGACACAGATATGATCACAGAATCAAACACAAATGCAAATATAAAGTAAAAGCAGTAAAGGAAAGAACACACCAGATTTTATACTTGTTTGGAGTTACCCTACATCCAGTCCCGCACATAAGTATGGATTTCCTTTCAAAAATAATCTTTACAATTACACCCTCGATTTCAAGGCAACGAGGTGCACTCTCCAGAATCACAATCCCCTGGGTAGAGATACTTGATTTCCCAGGCAACAAGTTCGCCCAATTGATTTTCCAAGGCTACAATCACACCTTATCTCGCTTGATTGATTTTCAAGGCAACAATCACACCTTTTCTCGCTAAGTTGGTTACAAAAAGCCTATAAATCTGAATAGCACTGAGGATCTTGTTGAGATAGTGATAGAGAATCAAACCATAGATAATCTAGTTAGATTCAATGTTGATTTAGGCAGAGTAATGGTAAGAATTTATATATAGAAATATGGAAGAAGAAGAGGAGTGAAAAACCAGAAAAACCGTGTTAAAATTCGTTGAAACTAACCCCTATTTATAGAAGAACAACAGCCATGTCCATTCGTAAAGAGTTATGACGAATAGACACTTCTTTTGAAATTTAAATTTTGAACTCAACTAACACCATGTCGACATGGGACATGGGGTACTCAAGTATATCGACATCCCAAAGGGATTTTTGGTGTTTTGATTTTCTTTGAAAATAACCTTTATTTTATATTAAAACTATTTTAAACTTTATAAATATACTTGACTATAATTAAAATACATGAGTAAATATAAAGAATAATATATATATAGAAATTTACTATAGTTTTATATTTAAATCTAAATATATAAATATTAAAAAATTAAAAAAAACTTTTATTTTAAAAGATAGTTTAAAACCAAGGATAATTTGATTTTGAAATTCAAGATTATTTTGAGGCTAAAAGTATTTGAAATCAGGACAGATGTTTTTGATGCTTTTAAAAGAAAGGTTTTGAAATCATTTTGAATAAAAAGTTAGTGGATACAAAACAATGTTCCACTAGATTTTTCGTAGGTTCCATCCTACTTAGGGTTCCATCATCCCCTTAACAGGCTCGAAGTGGATTCCATTCCACGAATAAATTGGATTTTAAGATGTCGGTACTTTTCTAGGAGTTTTAACAAAATTTCTAAAAGATAAATTACTTGAACTCTCGAACTCTTGATAACCTTGATACTCATGAGTCTTCAATCTTTGATAACCTGAATCTCTATACTGTACAGTCTTCATTCTTGATACCTGCATGGTTTAATCCTGCATATACATATATATCTAAACTTATACTGTTAGTATTTATATTTTATAATCTATTCTAAGGTTGTTGTCATCAAAACCATCATCTCACGGACTAACACAAATCACCGCTGATCAATGTTTTCAACCAAAACATCCAAATAACAGACAATCCAAACAATCAAACATACATTCAAACATCCATCATCCAAACAACCATGCACCCATCCAAAACAACGTACATATAACATAACAATCCATCCATATCAATTCATGTGGGAAATAACATCGGTAATAGATCTAATCTAATAATTCCCTAACTATGGCACAACGATGGAAAATACGTGATATTCTTTATAAATCATTTAGAAATAACTATATATTCTTTAATAAAAAATATAGCTGTTATATGTATATAATAATAATAATACACGTTACAATAAATCATTCCCGAGTGTCAATATAACAATAAACAATCAACCATAGTAAACTGAGAGACAATATCACTTACATCAGCCAAAATTATCTAAACTAGCACCAAAATTTTGATCTCGCCAATACAATCCCAACGTAAAAAATGACGTACAAAATGGACCTCATATGAAAAAGATACGGGCAGTATAAGATAAGAGATCAACTAAACAATTAATTAACTAATTATCTTACAGAAGCTTCTCCTCCAATTAGCCTGTACATGTACAAAGACATGGTCGTGCCTCTCTTTTTCCCTTCCTCCTTCGATTTCTTGGCCTATAATCAATGAAACTACGATTCGCCTTGGCCTAACCCTTTCTCTTTGTAATCTCTTTGCCATGGACTCCAATAAATCAAGCTTGGCACGCTCTATCAATTCGCGACTTATATAGCCTGGATCTTGCCTCGACCATGACACGAATCACCCTCCTCAATCGCTCACATCCAAATCAAAGTAAAACACTCTTCTTCACACTGTATCACACTTCAGTTCTCAAATCCTCCTAGCGTTGCCCTAGGATACCGAAATCTCAAACCCTAAATCATGACAATATGGTTGATCTTGGCCAAATATCATTGATCCAAAATCCAATATGGTCATAGCATAGCCTTCGACGATACGATCTCAATGGATCTGACATTGTGTTTTTTTGTTAATCGGATTAGATGAAGTAAATTTTTGAAGATATGAAATGAAGTTCGGCCATGGATTTTCTCTTCAAACATGAACAGTGAATGGCCAAAATGAGAAATCGAGGACATGATTTGATTTGATATTTATATAATATTTTATTCCTCCATTTTATTTAATTCTCAAATAAATGGCTAAGTGTTTCGAGTCTTTACGATCACATGACGCATCCGATCATTACAAAATTCGTCTGCATACATCACTTTATTTCTCCGAATCCAATGGTACGAACAGTATCTCCATATTAGACTGTTCCCCGAAAGGCTATTTTCGCATATTTCGAGACCATTTTGGCCATCGGATCATCCGATCTCGAAAATATAGCGATCCTTACATTCATTTTAATTCACAACGCCAATCTGAACTCAGTGGAAGTAGTCTCGAGTCCTGATTCGGTCGTACGCAAAAAGTCACATTTTTGGGCCTTCATTTAATTAACGATTAAATGTTTATATAAACCACTTAAATATCTGATCGTTAAAAATACGGGTCATTACATTTTTCCCTCCATAAAATAATTTCACCCCAAAATCACAAAGCAAAGAGAACGTCTTCTAATCCATCGGCCGTCAAAAATCTGTCAAATCCCCAAAAAATTTAGGTAGAACCTCATTTGGACGACTAAGTCCGAAAGACCCCGATATAACAAAGATATGCCTACAATACATATCTTTAACTATAGTATATCATATATAGAAATCATCAAACAAGAATGCCACACCCAATAATAAATATCCCGCATGCCAAACAACTATACAACATAAACTATCATCTCAAATGCTAAAAATCAAATCAAACATGCATACATAAGATCTAACATCCAAAAGCAATATCCATGCCTATCCTAGCATGTTGAGTACTAAACCATCCAGTATAAACATTCAATATATTATCTATAATGAAAGTTGCAGATACAACAGAATCCCACCATCTAAAGCGCTCCAGACAAGTTGTCCTCCTGCTCCCCACGGTCTACGATACCCTATCACCCTCACTTTCATTCCATTGAATCCTATTACTCCCTTGACCTCCTAACATGATTTGTATCACATCTATCAATATGAATATGCATACGAGGTCTCAAAGTACATGGTTCAATCTCGATATCATCTAATCCATTTAGTTTAAAATATCCAAATGCCTCTTGTAAGTTCTCCTAAAACCCATTATCGGACAACAGGCCTTGACTACTTACAATGCTCTAGGCACACAATGGATCACACAAACCATTCCACAAACAACTCAACAAATACAGATGTCGTACTACTAGACATTAGAAATATAGATCTAGCATCATCTGTCAACCAATCGACCGTGGCTCAAATGCATCTCACTATCCTCATCACAGGCAATCCATTAATGCAGTCCTAAAATATTTGTTCCCACTACTCGAGAACAAATAATCTATATGGAACTAATAGTCTCTGTCGGGTTCGGACTGCCTCACCTCATCAGACACTATTCACCATTCTAATTTGGTCACGATCTCCACTAGTCTAGCTTAATGTCTCTAACTAGTTCCAATCAGCTAAATCATAGTAGGCCTAATAGTCAAACCAGCCATCACACCTTGCCACAGCTAATCGAGTTCTAAAGTCGTAACCAACGATAAGTTCGAGCAATACCCACTTAGGAATATCACTCCTAAACCAGTACATATTCCAATCAAAACATCAACCACTACATTTCCCTTTCAAACTAGGAAATGTCAAATCCGTAGGAAGGTAAGAACTCCAACCATTGCTACTAGTGAAGGTAAAGATCTTTCTCAGAGAAGAGATACTACAATGACAAGGGATCACCGAACAACTCAAACTCCTCTCCTAGCAAACAGTACCTTCGAATCCTCAAAGCAAACTCTATCGCCTCCAACTCTGAATTAAGAGTTGGGTACTACTTAATGATATCATTACTGCATGCATTTAAGTACCACAGGAAAGTGTGTGCAATCGTCTCCACATTCCCGCTTGGAATGAGTACTATCAATGTACTCATCGACCTCTCGGCCAGACTCACCAACGCATGCCTATATCTCACGTCTCAAACGAAAGCCTGATCCTCTCCTAAATAATAGGTCGACGATACTGCTACCTTGGGTCCATTCAGATTCCAAACTAACATAACTAAAGGATTTGCAACGACGTCCTATTTTGAAACAACATGACCCAAGCATTGCACTTCACTCATTCAGGAGTGATACTCCCAAAATCTAACCAGCAATTGGTGTCTTGTGCTCCTCTTCCATCCATGGGTAGACGAAAGTATCATCACCAAACACAAGTACAACCCACTCAAGTGACCTCTCCAAACATGGTCCATGAAATCCATAACATATGCCGATACATTGGTTATCCCAAATGGCATAACCACCTAAAATCAAGGTAGTATACGAAGCACTATAATCGGCACACTCATCCAAATTACTCTCTCGGTTGGTGCAACCTCACTTCTAGGTCCAACTAAGAGAAAATCCTCATGCTATAGAGCTGATCGAATAAGTCATCAATAACTATGAGTACGAACATGTTTGTCATCCCATTCGGCTCACAACAATCAATAAACAACTCCAAAGAGCTATCCATCCTACTGACTAACACAATAGTTGCATCCTACCAAAATATACACCATGGATGACCATTACCTAAATAGGTCGTCTGCTCGCACCTCTAATCTCCTAAGCCCTTAGGACACCCTATGCCTTAAAGACATAACTACCATTCCAATCCATTGAACCAGATTGCTACGAAACCCTATCCCTATATGGTGGTAATCCAGTCACCTCCAGAGTATGTCTGGAAACTCTCCAACTACTGGAACAAATGACATCCAATCATGCAGAACAATAAGAAAATATAGAAGGCTCCTTTGCTGGCTACCAATCACTAATATCTACTCCACTACAACCCTAGTCATCATCAATGGCCGCTCATAGTTCACCACCATTCCGTATCCCCTTTAATGGGTCCATTCTTAAACTACAACACAAACCCAACTAAACCCCAAACAGTTAATGCACAACAAACAAACAAACAACCATGACTAGATAGGGGAAGGTCTCGACAAACAACATATAGGCTAGCTGCGCCCCTAACTAGTTATGTCACGACTAAAGATCGATAATTATCTTGAGTCTCTATCCCATTATTAATTATCGAACCTAGACATAAATAAATACGAAACCTTGACATCAAATAAAAAACATATGGAATCATCATATGAGGAAAGCATATCTCAAACAGTGACGCCCTTTCCCTTCTATTTCATCGATGAAGCAATAGACGAAATTGGAAAGGCAATCAATACACACACACACACACACACATGCTTCTCGATCTATCCCCACTCAACTAGTACATGATAACTCTTTAATACTGGATACTTCTCGATCATCCTCTTGAAGCCCTCATCAATGTGACAAATCAATCGACCCCCAAGATGATCTATCTACCTAAAGATAAACTTCAATTTCTATGTGGAGTATCAATAGGAATAGGCCATACCTCGATATCATATCGAATCCGATCACACACTCCAACACAGATATATTATCGTACTTCAAATCGGAGAACTCTCTAACCATCCCCGACTTTGGAAAAATCGAGAAAAATATCCTTCGAAGTGTACTATGAACTAGTCCTAAGGGAATTAGTCCTCAAAAATCAGAGCTATAGAAACACTCCACTAGTTGACGTCTGTCCTTGGAGTCATCTAGAGGTTAACTTCTACCACATGCATCATCTAGCGCTGAGTTATGGAAGATCCTTCTACTAGCATCTAACCAATCTTGCCTCCTAATAGTCGACTCCATTCCAAGGTACGACCTGCCTCCTAGACTCCCCTAGTCTGTATACAACTCGGCAAAGCAGACTCTAACCAATTACACTTGAGCACCATAACCACCCAGATCAAATTGGGCGTCTAAGAAATGGTCCGCGCCAATTCTACGAATATATCCTATCAATCATGGATAGTGGCCCTAATCCTGCCCAATCCTCAACTCTATAGATAAAGTCAATAGTAGCTTTTCTTTCATGCAAGATCATTCCAATTCTGTAAAATGGATGATCAGTCTTTAATAAAGAAAACTGTTATCTGGATTTTTAACTCAGCAGATACTAATAGAAAACAAGACAACCTTAAGTACCGGCAAAGTGATTCAGGAACCAACTAGAGAAATTACGACTAGAGATCGACAAGGGCTAATATATACGGCTAAGGCGACGATTAGAGTCAATGAAGCTAACAGACCAGCATCCCTGTAGCCCAAGAAGTGTTTGAACGTAAGCAGCTAGTGACTGGCCATTGACAAGTGAAGACAACGATGAATGTCTGTGAAAACGTCCCAATTTTGAAATCCAGGATAGTTCTCTACGGCCGGATAGTCAGCAACCCATGCACCTCCTCAAAGCCTCAAACTAACGAGTTACGGAAAATGAAAGAAAGAGGCAAAACTTGGCTCATGAAATGAACCAGGTCTATGGGTCACCAGGGACCATGGACCATGGGTCGCCAATGGCCAATGGTCTTGGTTCATTTCGCGAGCTAAACCTCTTAGGTTGCCTGTAGTCTATGCCAAGAGCTGACAATGTTGGGCCTATCCCAGAAACCCTCCAACCTTTAAAAATAGTGTGCCACCTGCAACATAAAGAGGATCTTCTAGGGGAAACTGATTGCTAAAGCTCTACTAGGATTATTTTTCACTTCCAACCTCCCTAGCAACAATCTCAAAAGGAATATACCGTAATTCTCTAGTGGATTCTAACTCTAGAGATCCAACCTAGCTAGGAATTAGCCAACGCCTTGTAGTCAAACAGCTTTTGTAATAACAGTCAGCTTATAATAAAACTATAAAGTGGATGTAGGCTTTGTTTACAGCCGAACCACTATAAAAATCCTCTGCCTATTTTCTTTTACTGCTTCTTTCCAATATCTAAACTGTGGTATTGCTATGTAAACATAGGACTGGTGCTTTCCAACCAAACCAGGGTGTTGGTCCATTTCTTGGGTCAACATTTTGGTGCTTTCATCGAGAACTTTCAACCCAGGATCCACATCTAGCTGCCTACCTTGATTGCATAAGTCCAGAATTAGTTCTCCACTTTCAATGCAGAATCCAGATCTAGCTATCTACTTGGGATTGCATAGATCCCGAAGTTAGATCTCCAATCTTTGCTTAAATACCTTACTATATTAAAGGTCAATGGCTCTCGAAAGAAGAAAGACAGCCTTTGGAAGGTCCGTAGGTCCAGTAATAGCCACAGAAGGTGTTAGCATCCAACAGACTGAAGTGAATCCTGCTAACTTAGGGTATCAAGCACCAGGTCCTCTAGTCAGCATGAAGTTATTACCAGGGATGAGTTGAATAAGTTAGATGAAGGAATCAACTAAAGAATGGAAGATAGTCAAAAGGCTCTAATGGAAAAGCTCAACGCTTTGATAAATCTACAATCAAACCCTGCTCAAAGAACCGTCCTTGAACCAACTACTGCCATAGAGTAGGAAAACTCCTTTATTTCTGGCTTGCATAAGAGAAACGGAAAGCAGCCATTGAGAAGGGTAACCACCGGGTGTAACTTGGAGGAAAATGAGAATACCCTGCTAGACGCAAAACAACTAAATTTGAATTTGAATCAAGGGACTAAAACCCCACTAGAGGATGTGGCCGCGAACCTCTCCGATTCGAAAGGCGGAGAATAGAGTGATCGGGTAGAGGAGGATGCCAATGCATTTGATGACATTAAAAACATCCACACTGACCCAGTAAGCCAATTGCAAGTCAATGGGGTCCCGTGGGAATGGCTTTCCTGAAGACAGGAGAGTCTATGCATCAACCCACGTGCCAAGATCGTTTGCCAAACCAAACACTTGGCGTAGTGATAGACTGCCACCCCTAAGACCACTGGACATCAAAGGCATATATAGCAGACATGGTCAAGTGGCTGACGGACGAGAGTAAGAGTCAAAAGGATGATGAGTGGGATCATCTCCAAGTTGGACCCCTTTTACTGATGATATCTTGAATGAAAGATACCCAGAAAAATTCACCATGACAACTATTCCCTCCTACGACGGAACTAAGTATCCAAAACCCCATTTGTACAAGTACATTTGGTATATGGACAAAGCCAATGTTTCGGAAGCTGTACGCTGCCGTTGTTTTCCCATTTTTCTAGAAGGCGTTGCATCCATGCGGTTCACCAGACTTCCCCTAAGGTCTATCTCTACCTTTGATCAACTTGCAACAAAATTCCTTATCCGGTTCAGAATTCATACCGCACAACCAAAGGACGTCATGTCTCTATCTGGACTGGTTCAAGGGCGCAGTGAGTCATTGAGATCATTTATGAGCAAATTTAACACAGTGGTGAAAGAGGTAAGAAATCCTAATGAAGACATGGTTTTTATGACCCTAGTCCGTGTTATTCATCCGGAGATAGAGTTTGAGAAATGGATCAAGATGAAGCAACCCACCAACAGGAAGGATTTCAACCACAAGGCAAGCCAGTACTTGAGGTTGGAAGAGGCACAGGAGCTGGGAAGAAAGGCTGTTGGAGTGCAATAGGCGAACACCAAATACAATGGCATGACGGCTAATAAAAACACATGCAACCTTGGGAATAACCAAGGGGCCACAGGGAAGAATGGAAACCAGAAGGGATAAAGTCATAACTCTGATAAGAAAAATGGTGGTGGTTGCAACAAAAGGTTTAGAGTGTTTGGCCCGGGAGATTACACCCCCTGAATGATACTCGGGAAAATATTTATCTCAATACACTTGAAACTCAAGAGTATAGGAAACACCTCAAAAAGGAGGCAACAAAACAATAGAAGCGCTTAGGGAAATATTGCCACTTCCATGAGATGCATGGGCACAATACAAACGAGTGCCGCCACCTTGAAAGACCTCAATGAAGGATTAATCTATAACAACAAGCTTCAGCACTATATAAAAGGGCCACAAAAACCCAACCAGGCTACAGTCCCTCAACCACCTAGGAAGCAAGGAAATTGGGCTGGAATTAGTGACCAACGATCAAAACAAACTGACCAAAGGCTCGTTGTCGAAATAATATTCGGGGGACCGCATCATGCATAAAAGAGTTAGGGAGAGATGGAGAGAAATGTAAGCTCACTAAAACATGCCCCGAAGGGATCGTGTTTGACAATAGATGGTGAAACTTCGGTCAGGCAATAGAAGGTGCTGAGCAACGATATAGTATTCGCGACTATGATACTAAGGAATTGAGGTTCCAACACTTGATCCAATGGTGGTAACAGTAGGAATCAGGCCCACGGTAGTCCAACAAGTGTTAGTTGATAATAGAAGCTCAGTGAACATACTTTTAAAATGTACTTTAGATCAGATGAAGATAGGTATGAAAAGTGTATCTACGTGCCAAATGAAGATTCAGGGATTTATTGGAGAACCTAAGCAGCCAGTGGGAACCATTGACCTACTTGTAGAATTTGGAGAGGGAGAACGACGAGTCACCCTCATTCCGACTTTTGTGATTGTGGATGAGATGTCGGCATACAAATCATTTATAGGGTGGCCCGCATTAGCCGACTTCAAGATAGCTTTGGCTCAATGGTGCCTCACGAGAAAATTCCCTACTGAGCATGGAGTCGGAATAGTGAAAGGAAAACAAAGCATTACCCGAGAATGTTATATTGCGGAATTGCACCAGTCTAGAAGAAAGGAGAAAGGAAAGGTTGTGGGGAAACCTCTACACATCCTTGAGCCCTCTGAATAGCAACTACAGAGTCGTCCCTGGCTTGGGGACCATAGTCGATTTGAAAAGGCTTTGGACCCTTGGAAGAAGAGCTCAGGGGAGGATCGAGAAGCACCAGCTGAGCTAACGGTATCTGTCCCAGTTAGTATGGACGACCCCTCGCGGGTCCTGAGAATCGGGTCGCATCTTGGAAACAAGATGCGGTTGGAGTTCACCAAATTCCTCTATGCCAAATTGGACATATTCGCCTGGACGCATGCCGATATGTGTGGAGTATCACTCAAAATTGCCTGTCACACCCTTAACGTTGACTCCAAATTCAATCTAGTTAAACAAAAAAGGCGCGACTTGGGCCCTGAGCAGTCTAAGGCATTAACAGAAGAGGTGGATAAACTAATGGCCAACGGCTTTATCCGAGATGCAACATACCCCAATGGATATCAAACCCGGTACTAGGTAAGAAGTCTAATGGAAATGGCGAACCTACATTGACTTTTCAGACCTCAACAGAGACCGCCCAAAGGATAACTTCCCGCTCCCAAGAAATGATCAATTAGTGGATGGAACAGCAGGACATGAATTGCTGTCATTTATGGATGCATACTCGGGCTATAACTAGATCCTAATGCATGAATCAGATCAAGAAAATACTAGCTTTATGACCGATTTAGGATTATACAGATATAGAGTTATGCCATTTGGTTTGAAGAACGCAGAGGCTACGTATCAAAGACTAGTGAATACTATGTTCAAGCACCAGATCGAGAAAACTATGGAAGTTTATGTGGAAAATATGTTTGGCAAATTCCGAGTAGCCGCTATCCACCTAGATAATCTTGAAGAAATATTCGAGATACTCCGTAAATACAAAATGAAGCTTAACCCACTTAAATGTCATTTTAGGTTGGCCTTCGGGAAGTTCTTAGGGTTCATAGTGAGTGTCCGGGGGATCGAAGAAAATCCGAAGCAAATAACAGTGTTGTGAGAAGTCCAGTCCCCTAAGAATAAGATAGAACATCAAAACTTGAATGGAAAAGTTACGGCACTAAGTCGATTCGTTTCAAAAGACACAGGCAGGTGTATACCATTTTTCGACATGCTAAAGAAGGGAAAGAAAAACTTTGAATGGAGCAAAGCTTGTCAAACGGCCTTCGAAGAACTGCTACAACACATCGAAACTCCGCCAGGCTTATGAAAACCAGTTGATGGAGAAGACTTATTCGTTTACTTGGCAATTTCCCCACATGCATTGAGCACGGCTCTCACGCGGGAAGAAGCGAGAATCCAACGACCCGTGCACTATATTAGTAAGAGATTCACTGGGGATGAGAAGAATTACCCGAAACTAAAACTAGCGTATTTTTTTTGATCGCATCCTAAAAGTTGCAACCGTATTTCTAGCCTCATCCCTTAAGGTGTTAACCAATGAGCCATTAAAATAATTTTGTACCGGCCAGAGACATCCAGACGATTGCTTAAGTGGAATAAGAATCGAGTCAATATGATATTACCTACCAGCTAAGGAAAGCAATCAATTGGCAAGCGCTGGTCGATTTCATTGCTGAGTTCATAATAAGAGATGATGAAGAGGAAGTTTAGCCGCAAGTGGAAACATAATGGAAGCTTTTTGTCGACAGAGCATCAAAAACTCTTGTTGAGGCGTAGGGGCAGTGCACGAAATCCCCAAGAGGTGAGCCATTAGCTATGCTCTACGTCTAGAGTTCCCAGCTACGAATAATGAGGCGGAGTACGAAGCATTGATCGCAGGGATGAAGGTCATAAAGGAACTCAAATAAAGTCCGTTCATATATATAGCAACTCCCAGTTGGTTGTATGTCAAGTGAAAGGAGAGTATCAAGCGCTTGGAGAAAATTTGGCCGTGGATCTGTCCAAAGTGCAAGAGCTGCTGAGCGGCATCGAGTACTACACCATAACCTACATACCATGGGAATAAAATACTAAGGCAGACTTCTTGTCCAAGTTGGCAAGCTTCGAAGAAGCTTAGTCAATGGGGGTGGTCCCAGTCGAAACTCTAACCAATCCAAGCATTAATGAAATGGACGTAGAATGGATTCTTGAGACCACTGTGGAACCAGACACGTGGGTAACACCCGTAAAAGATTATCTTCTGGCAGGAACTCTTCAAACAGACTGAACCCAACGAAAGAAATCAGTCAAGAAGGTGTCAAGACTCATGATATAGGATGGAATACTTTATCGAAGGGGATTCTCGGCTTCTTTTCTTAGGTGTGTGACCGATGATGAAGCACACCAAATCCCGGAAGAAGTGCACGAAGGCGAGTGCGGAGACCACACCGTGGGGCATATGTTGGCAATGGAAGTTCTTCGATACGTGTACTTCTGAACAATAGTAAACCGCGATGCCGCAGATTATGCCAAGAGATGCGATCGCTGTCAGAGATTTTGCAAAATCAAGAGAACTTCGTCAACGAAACTGACGCAAATGGTCAGCTCGTGGTTGTTTATAATATGGAGGATCTATTTGATTTGTGCCCTTCCAATGGCAAAAGAAGGAGCCAAATATGCTAATGTAGCCATAGATTATTTCATGAAATGGGCCGAAGCGAAATCGCTAGCCACCATAACCATAAAGAAAGTTATTAACTTCATACTGGAAGTCCCCTCTCACTGAAGACTAAATTTTGAAAAAAAACAAAACGAGCAACTCCTACTCGAATCGCTAGACATGGTTGATGAAAAGAGAGAGGAAGTAGAGTTGAGAATCGCCGCCCACCAAATAAGGGTCGCATGATACTTCAACTCCAAAGTTTACGGTCAAACCTTCGAAGTCGGCAATTTCGTGCTCAAGCGAGTTTACCCTATCCCAGAATGCCTTCGGACCGAATTGGGAAGGACCATTTGTCATTCGTCAAAAGCTTGGTGACGGGACCTTTAAGCTGACGACCGTCGATGGGATCGCAATTTCTAGAGCCTAGAAGAGGAATCGTTCCACCGAAATTAAAAGCTACTTTATGTGTTTTCTAATTTTTAGCATATAAGCCATTATGGAAATGCTAGTGGAGTTGTAAATAGGCAAAGAATCTACCATGCTTTTCTTAATAAAGTTTACTTTTTGAATCATCCAAACCGTGTTTATAATAATTACCCGACGAGCCGGCGGAAGTAAACCGACTCAAACAATTGGATCAGCGAAACCCAATCCTGGCCCTCTGAAAAATGATGCACTCCAGCTGCATTAGGACGGCCATGAACCCAAGTTTCTCGCATAAACCAGAGATTGGAAACGTCGAGGAACTCCCGACTTAAGTTTCTCGAGTTGCCCGGAGATTGGCCTAAGGAACTCCAGATTCAAGTTTCTTGCATTGCCCGAAGATAGGCAACACCGAGGAACTCCAAATTTAAGTTTCACGCAATGCACGGAGATTGGCAACGTCGAGGATCTCCAGATTCAAGTTTCTCATGTTACGTAGAGATAGGAAACACCGAGGAACTCCATATTTAAGTTTCTCGCGTTGCTCGGAGATAAGCAACACGGAGGAACTCCAGATTCAAATTTCTTACGTTGCCTGGAGATAGGCATGTTGAGAAACTCCAAATTCAAGAATCTTGCATTGCCCGGAGATTGGGAACACTAAGGAACTCCAGATTAAAGTTTCTCGCATTGCCCGGAGATAGGCAACGACGACAAACTCCAAATTCAAGTTTCTCGCATTGCCCAAAGATTGGCAACACCGAGGAACTCCAGATTCTAGTTTCTCACGTTGCTCGGAGATAGGAAACGCCAAAGAACTCCAAATTCAAGATTCTCGCATTTTTCGAAGATAAGCAACGCCGAGGAACCCCAAACTTAAGTTTCTTATGTTTCTCGGAGATAGGAAATGCCAAGGGACTCCAAATTCAAGTTTCTCGCGTTGCCAGGATATAGGCAACACCGTAGAACTCTAAATTCAAGTTTCTCACGTTGCCCGGAGATAGGAAACACCAAGGAACTCCAGATTCAAATTTCTTGCGCTTCCCAGAGATAAGAAACACCGAGGAACTCCAGATTCAAGTTTCTCACTTTGCCCGAAAATGTTCGACGGCGAGGGACTCCAGATTCAAGTTTCTCGCATTTCCCGGAGATTGGCAACGCCGTGGATCTCCAAATTCAAGTTTCTCGCATTGCCCGTAGAAAGGAAACGTCGAGGAACTCCAGACTTAAGTTTCTTGCATTTCCCGAAGATAGGTAACATCGAGGAACTCCATATTCAAGTTTCTCACATTGCCCGGAGATAGGCAATGCTGAGACACACCAAATTCTAGTTTCTCGCGTTGCCTGGTGATTTGCAACGCCGAGGAAGTCCAAATTCAAGTATCTCGCGTTGCTCAAGATAAGCAACATTGAGGAGCTTCATATTTAAGTTTCTCATGTTGCCCGGAGATTGGCAACGCCGAGGAGCTCCAAATTCTAGTTTCTCGCATTGCTCAATGATAGGCAACACCGAGAAACTCCAAATTCAGGTTTCTCATGTTGCCCGGAGATAGGCAATGCCGAGAAACTCCAGATTCGAGTTTCTCGCGTTGCCCGGAGATAGGCAACACCAAGGAACTCCAAATTCAAGTTTCTAATGTTGCTCCAAGATAGGTAATGCCAAGAAACTCCAGACTCAAGTTTCTCGCGTTGCCCAAAGATAGGCAACACCGAGGAACTCCAGACTTAAGTTTCTCGCGTTGCCTGGAAATAGGCAATGCCGAGGAACTCAGACTTTCTCGAGTTGCCTGGAGATAGGCAACGCCGAGGGACTTCAGACTCAAGTTTCTCGCGTTGCCCAAAGATAGGAAACACCGCAAGATGCCCAATTCAAGTTTCTTGCATTGACTGGAGATAGGCAACGCCGAGGGACTCCAAATTCAAGTTTTTCGCGTTGCCTGGAGATGGGCAACGTTGAGGGAACTCCAAATTCAAGTTTCACGCATCACCCGGAGATAGGCGACACTGAGGAACTCCAAACTCAAGTTTCTTATAGTGTCCGAAGATAGGCAATGCCGAGGAACCCCAAATTCCAACTCCTCGCGCGGCCCGGAGATAGGTAGTGCCAAGGAACCGTTGAAGCCGCGCACTCCAATTGAAACTTCTCACGTTGCTCAGAAATGTCGAATACTTGACATTTGTTTGAAGTGAAAACCCTTGTGAACTGGGTGGAATATATCTGTATGAAGACATAATCACTTAAATGCAAAGTGTCCACAAGCCCTGTCACCCCAAACAACAATAAATTCACAAGTCCTATCTTAAAATTCAACAAGGATCCCAAGCAAAAGTTTAACTTCCTAAGAGAAATTTCCAACTTAAGCAAAACTTTCAACTTTTGGGAAATCATTGTAGCCTAATGGATTTCTAAACAAGATTAAGCAGTTTTGAGAAGTGTCAAAAGTTCTATGAACTTATAAACAAAATTCCACTAAGTGCTGTTAATCCCTAAGTTCCATTACAGTTCTATCACTTCGGATGAAGGACTTCGGCCATGACCGTAGGACTAGCAAAGTATGAAATGAAATGTAAACATGCACACATAGTATATAGGAAAAGATAGGTGAAAATAGAGTCAAAAACCATTGTATTGTTTGAAATCTTATGAATATAAAATCAAAATGTAGGGGATGTACCCATATAACAGCGGCCAATAAAGAAAAATGACAGATTCTACAACTAAGATGCAAAGCGTAGACTCTGCACTTGGGTACAAGAACTCAAAAAGAAACACAACAAGTCAAGCTTCCTGCATACTATATGACAAAATACTGCCCACTCTTGTATATGCCAATCAATGCTTTTTACCACCACTTCCTTTCCCACCTATCGGTTAATGCTTTTCAAAATCTTCCTTTTCAACTTCAAAGGAGAGGATCTCCTAGTAGTTATTCCTGTTGGTGTTTGCTAGTTGTTTGCAGAGCTTCTCCCACTTCTCACCCTGCTCCAAATCATCTTGAATACCTTAGAGGCGCGACATATAAGAGTCCCTACAAACAGGGTGAATATCTATATCAAACTTAACACCTCTTAGGAACCAACCCGAAAGAGCCGCCTTAAGCTTAGGCGAGCTTGCAAGAAGAATGTAGGTAGTTCTCCAGTAGGGATGAGAAGTTCCGGGGGTAGGAGTAACAATAGAAGAAGATGAAACATGTGCTGGAGGCAGAATAGGGGCAGAAGAAATGAGAGCCTCTTTTCCCACCGAAGTGTGCTTCAAAACGAGCTCGGAAGGGTGGGAGCGGTATTCAAACTTTGGCTTCTTCGATGACTCTTCCCTTTCATCATGAGACCGTCTTTTCTCATCCCCGACTCTATGTGAATGGAATTTATCTCTCTCCTCCTAGCGACGAGCGTCTACCTCAAGTTCTTTCCTTTGCCTATATTCATCTTCCATCTCCCAAACCTGGTGGTGACTGAAGGAATACTTTGGGTACCATTATGAATTGGTATAATCCTTGAAGTCATCGTAAAGACCAAGCCCTGTCATCATACCTGGAGCAAAGCATACATGAAAAACTTTAAAAACACATAAGGAATTGAAAAAGCATACGAGAGAATGAAAAATAAGTATAAGTGCAATCCTAGTGTGTCGTGTCGTGTATTCCTAATATAGGCCTAAGGTATCGTCACAAACCAGAGCGAACGACTATCGAAAGGGGAATAAGACTAGCTTCAGTTGTCACAGGCGGAGATGGACTGATGGATGGCGCGATATCACCTAAACAGGATGGCGTCGTGTCAAATTTGAAGTCGTCCTTCATAAGGGAGTTAAGGTCAACAAATACATCACCGGTATCTCCAAGATCCTCCTTAGTAGCCTTGCTAAGAGAATCTTGACACTTTCCAGCCTCCGGGGCATTGTCTTTATCATCAGTGTCGGAGGGGGGTGAATATGGAAGAATAGGACTCATGCCCGGTGTGTTATTGCATGACATTGAATCTTCACCTTCAGACTCTGACAAAAAGTAATCACTGGCCATGGTTTCACCACTGTTTCTTTCAAACTCCCTCTCCTCCTTCTCTGAGTTCATCTTAGCTTTCCCTTCTCTACATGTAGGCTTGACTTTCAGTTCCTCTTGGATTGGAGGCATTCTAGCGAAGCCACTTAAACTGCCCACGGTATCCTCCTTATGAGTCTCGTTGGGCGGGCTTTCAGAGGGGCCGCCTATTTCATGACCCTCATCAGAACCATGTGAAGAAGTAGAAGGCCTTGCGCGAACTCCGGCTCGACCAGAAGAGGAAACTTCAACCCGAGCAATGGATCTACCTAGAGATAATTGTCTGAATTGGCGCATATTCTCGTCAGCAAGCAAATCTCTAGCGCACCGGTCCTCGGCATTAATGGCCTTTAGAGTTTGACAGGTTTCATTAAGAGCCTTGTCTCTGTTTGGCCTTGGGATAACTGCAAGGAGCACACAATCAATTAGAAACTCTGTCACATTACTTCAAAGCTCGGCAAGTGGAGAATGAGAAAACTTACCCCTTATCGTTAATCAACGATTAAATCCCTCAGGGCACTTAATGAAGAAGTACTACATCTTAAATTGTGATAAGTTGCTTTGCAGATGTAAGACAATCTTTCGATTCCGCTAGGCCTCGATTATGATCAGAGAGGGGCAATCATCTCTTCTCTTGAAAGCCAAAAGTACTGCAACTCATCGAAAGTCAAAGCGTGATGGAACGTCCGCATAAAAAGGATGTGCAGGCAAGTGAGGATGGCATAACCACTCGAATGGAGCTGGAATGGGGAAATCCCCAAGTTCGAGAGCATCTCGCAAAGGATATCATTAAAGTAGGGCACGACTCCATTCAATTACATATATTGATGATAAGCTACGAACCCCAAGGGAGGCATGTGAGCAAACTCATCTTTCCCTGGCAGGCGCACGTCCTCTTTGAAAATCCCGTGTTGTATACATATATTATGGAGGACCTTGGTAGAGACCACCGACGGGACTTTTTCAAACAGGTTAAGTAGGACCCAAAAGTTGGGAGGCATGCGATCAATGATGGGCCCAACCGGAACTAGTTGGCCAAATTTGGCTTGCGAGGTGGATGACGATTCATCTTCGGAAAGCGTCGGACTTTGTCCACTTGGCTTCCGACATGTGGATGGCTGTTTCATTCTATATGACAGAACTCGCATCCGTAAAAGGTTAGGTTACTCTATTGGCAAATCAATCCAATTTTCGTGAGTTCCCCCTATCACACTTGAACTCCGAGGTGACATGAACTTGAGATTAGCACATCGGATTTCAAATGTGAACTAGGGCAAGTGCAGTGCGCTATCTACGTGGGGTAAACTTGGTGCCCGAAGTGCCGCAAACATCTTATCCCGTGTAGATAGTTCGCTCACAGTGGAAGGAGAGAAGAAATTCCCATGAAATTTCGCTTTCTACTTTTAATTGTACTGCTTTCACACTTACCCATTATCGGTCTATGATCGATAACGGATCTATCGTCTAAAGCGAAAAGGAAATCTCTTCTCATTGTAGAGGCATCAAGCTTGCAATAGGTAAAACGGTGCCAATTCTGGTTTGATAGACAAAGATAGAAAAATGTGTCAAGCCTTGAGCCAAAGCTCGAATGTCATTCCAAGGGACGACTCAAGACCCGATTTCCTATCTTCCTCCAAAGAACCACAATCAACACGACATCTTGTAGTCAACGTCATGAGCTAAAGCAGGATGTTAAACTGTCATACCAACGCAGCAACTAACAACTCAACCAAGCAAACCCACCTCAAATTGTTTTAATGGAAGAAGAAGAATCAAGAATTAAGCCTAGCGATCAGCTATTCTGGTCATGGGCGAGCTAGTGGATGATCGGCTGCAACAAGACAATGGATCAGCTTAGATGCAATAAAATGATGGATCGGTAGGAGCTTAAACTCGAACAAGGTGAATGTCGGTTAGGGATTAAGCTCAAACAAGATGATGGACTGGCGGTGGCGAATGGATCGAGAAAAGTAGGATGAATCGCTGGAGCACTTGATTTGAATCGCTGATTGAATCGCTGGAGCACTTTATTTGAATTGCTGGCTGAATCACTAGATGGCTCGATCGCTTGGAGAGATGGCACGAGTCAAATGAAGGGCATGGTGCTAGCTCGGGTATAAGTACGCAGAGAAAATAGCAAATTATTTCGCCAAGTAATCGAATCGCATGCGATTCGACCCACCATAAGTCGCATGCAACCCGACCTTGAAGCTTTATTCAGTTAGGTCGCAAGCGGCCTATTGCCTATGGGTCGCCAGTGACCCATCATCAAAATAATAATAAAAATAAAATAAATAATAATAAATATATACATATAATAAGGGATGCACTGATGCACATATATGTATAAAGGAAGACGGCCCTACCTAATCGTCTCAAACCCGACCGATTACAACTATTCCTCATTCTAAGGCATGCCGAAAAGCTACAAGCGAAAATGTGATAAATTGTAGTGAGTAATAGCAGCCAGAACCAGAGGAAGTCAGCAGATGATGCTAATATATGTGTAGATCTCTAACGCAATCACTTGAAAATCAACAGACAGATGCCGAAAACGATAATTTCCAGAGCACGCCTTGTTTAAAACGAAGACATACTATGGGAAGAAAATGTAATTCGGGTTTTGACCAACAGCAAACTAGACAACCTTAAGTACTGGTTGAATGGTTTATGAGCTAAACAGAGAAATTACGACTAGAGATCGACGAGGGACAAGCTATATGGCTAAGGCAACGATTAGAGTCAATGAAGCCAAGAGATTAGCATCCCTACAGCCCAACAAGTGTTTGAACGTACGCAGCTAGTGACTTGCCATCGACAAATGACGACAACGATGAATGTCTATGAAAACATCTCAAATTTCAGAATCCAGTATAGTACTCTATGGCTGGATCATCAGCAACACATGCACCTCCTTAAATCCTCAAACAAATGAGTTATGGAAAATGAAAGAAGGATGCAAAACTTGGCGCACGAAATGAACCAAGTCTATGGGCCACTAGTGACTCATGGGCCATTGCTTGCCAGCGACCCATGGTCTTGGTTTATTTCGTGAGCTAGAACCTCCTGGGTCACCTGTAGTCCATGCTGAGAGCTGATAATGGTGGGCCTAGCCCAAAAATTCTCCAACCTCTATAAATAGCGTGCTACCTACAATGTAAAGAGGATATTCTATGGGGAAACTGATTGTTGAAGCTCTACTAGGATTATTCTTCACTTCCAACCTCCCTCACAATAATCTCCAAAGGAATACACCGTGATTCTCTGGTGGATTCTAACTCTAGAGATCCAATCTAGATAGGAATTAGTCAAAACCTTGTAATCAAATATATTTTTTAATAGCAACCGGCTTATAATAAAACTATAAATTGGACGTAGGCTTTGTTAATAGCCAAACCACTATAAAAATCCTCTGCCTATTTTCTTTTACTGATTCTTTCCTATATCTATGATCTGTGATACTGCTCTGTAAAAACATGCTGCTGCTTTCAAAATCAGACCAGGGTGTTGGTTCATTTCTTGGGTCAACAAAAGCTACATCAATAGTGCTCATATGTGAAATAAACTCATATAATATATATAGTTTTGAAAACCAAAATATATAACAAATGCGAACTCTCTCGTATGTACACACTCTCTAAATCCAGCCTAAGGCATTGACTTCCACCCTATCTCTACTGGATCGTGGTATTACTAAGGTTAATTAGATAACCTTTGCTCCGATACCAAATGTAACAACTGCCCAACATCTATGTTGCAATACAATAGTTAGAGGAAAGAAAAAGATATAAGTTGAAGAAATAGAAGAGAAAAGAATGGAAAAGAAGAAAAATGAAACATCAAATAACCAAATTATCTGTCACATGTCTCACATCGCATCAGAGTAAATACAATAATCAATATAGGTATAAAACAAGAGAGACAACAACAAAAATGTGAAATAATCATTTGAATATTATACAACACAATAACAGAGTTTATACAATAGGAAAGTAAACTCAACTAGTACATTGTCTCATAATGGTGAATCAACGCTGTCAAGGTTCCATAGTGTCACACAGCGGAAATATAATAATAAATCACTACAAGAATTCTTAATAATAATAGCATCTTGGGTTAGCGTTTGATCTGTTATTGTTATACACCAACAAGGAAAGCAAGAAATCAAACGCTATTAATATGATTAGGTGGAATATTAATAAAACAATACGTGTAAGAAGGGACACTCCTAACTTTTCCATTTTACCGCTCCATTCATCTTTCCGCTTCTCCATCCCACTTGCCCTAATTCACAAAAATCAAAATGCCTCTCCATCCTATAATCATCTTAAAATCCTAAATCTCTCTTAGCGTTTTGTCGCACTTCTCTACTACTCTCCTCTCAATCCCATGTCCTTTGTAAATAAACAATTCTATGCTCAATCTATCTTGATCCAGAATTTCAATTTGTTCAACATGATTTTAGGTGACAAGTACTTTTTCCTCTTCAATATTAAAGTAAATTATTCATGTATACAAGTTTATTTGTATGAAGTTATTTGAATATGATTATATGCAATTTCTTTATATGTGATTTTAGGCAATAGGTACTTTTGCCACATCGATATCAGTATGTTTATTTGTACGCACTTCCAATATTGAGTAAATTATTTTTAAGGATATTTACAGGTTAGTCTTGGAATATGTATCATGTTAATATATTTCTGTAAGGCTAGGATTTAGACAATTAACATTGGTTAATTTTAGACTGAGTTTGGGCGCTCACAAGGTGCATTATATTAATTTAAAGTTTTACTTAGATGATATGTCTGTCCAATAATCAGGACTATAGGATCTCAATATTTGATGTCTCAAATCATATGGTGTTCCTTTGGTTTGATTATCACCATAGAATCCAATCTACGACCGAATCATATATGGTCAAGAAAAATGTAGTATAATGTTGTTTTGTTTTGAGGAGGGATGCGGTAGGTGTCTTGAGGTTCACTTTCTATATAATCTGATTTTCTAGCTTCAATTTCCAATTCTTTAATACGTCTTCTTCAATCAATAAGCTAGGTGTCTTAGGATTCACTCTCTGAATGATTATCTGTATGTCCCGATTTACTTCTCTTTCTTCTTGAAGGAACGCAAATTATGCTCCTTCCACAGATGCCATGTTACCGCTGTGAGAGCAACAGAGGCTAACTCCTTCACAAGGCTGACGGAGGGAAATTTTGGGTGAGATTCAGAACTTCTTCTCTAATATTATACACATTATAGATGTGCACTTTTAGTTTAGTTTTGAAGTGGTTCCAAACTAATTTCCTATAGCTGTATGAGTTGAATTGGTGAACATGATTTATAGGGACTTACTTTCATAGCACACATTGATTATTAATCGATATCCTCCAATTTAACATTCTGTCCCTAGTCAATAACCTACCATTTATAGCCTTATAGGCGCACATAGCCATTATATGATTATTAGCTCTAGCCCAGATGATGCTATGCCAATTCACTCTTAAGCGACGTTCTCGAACAATTTCGTAGATAGTTTTAAATGAAAATCCCACTTAGCGGTATGTTTCCATGCCCATACATCATGACTCCTACATGAAAATAGGGGAATACACATTTTACAATTTGCAAAATTACCTGCCAGTTCACAATTAGCAATTAGGTTACTAACTGTATAGTCCCATCCTCCAATAATTGAGTACGAGTCCCAACCCAATAGGTCAACAAGTTTTTGGCTTTTAACCCATGGATCAAACCAGACCAAAGTGGTTAATCCATTAGCTAACTGCCTCTTAGGTTGCAAAACCAATTTATCTCTTGGTTTCAGGATATTTTTCCAAGGCACCGAGGTATTATTGCCCATACACACATTCTAGAAATTACAGTTTCAAGTGTCACACCTTCATCCACTATCAAGCTGTACATTGGGATGTTAACACAAACAATTATAAGCTAATGTTAAAGTTTCAATAGTTGGTATGCCTTTCAATTTCATTTTATTCATATACTGTGATCATTACTATAAACCATGTACAATTCTATAAGGGTATTGTTACTTACACTCCAATGAAGAAACCAGATTTATTTTGAATAGAAATTATCCATGAAATTTAATAAGATTATAGGCTCTTCATACTTTAAATGGGTTGAGAGCTGCGTATAGTTGGAGCAATAATAAATATGTCTACATATGCTGACAAATGTTCTTGCTTTTATATAATGTCTCTCCAGAAATTAGGAAGATACAATGTCTCTCCGTAATATAATGCCACCACCTCTACTAATAGAGGAAAAACCTGATGTTGGGATTCTTTTACCGAATTCCTAAAATGTCCATGCCGATATTTAGTAAAAAATTAAATAACCAAATAAATAAGGTTGTTTTAATTTTATGTTCGGTTTAGGTGTAACTTTAATTCATTATATTTGTTTAACAAATATTTATTCTCTTCATTACTTTGCTTACTTTGTTATTAAAGGCGTGCTTAAGTGCCGCTTAAGCAAAAATGACTACTTTTATGTTTTGTTTTCCAAATTCTTTATTAAAAAGTGAAATACCGCTTTTGCTGTGGTGCAGAAGGAACACTTCGGGTACTTATTGAGCATAAGTTTTTATTTGTTGCATTTCAGTCTAGTATAAAAATAAGGATATGACTATATGCAACAAAGTTTAAATTTTAAATTATAGTAAAGAAGACAACTTGGTAATGCTTTGAGTTGTAGATTGAGAAAAATAACGATGCACACCATAAATAGGGATTTTTTTAGGCCATAGAAACAATACGCAACATATATAATATTCAAACACGTACATCTACACCCTCAAGATTATAAAAAGGGCAAAGTTCAGTGCATAAAGGTATCTGCTGTAAGAATCTGAAAGATGAAAGTGGTTTCTCTTCCATTATTGATTGATCTACCATCTTTCTATAAACTTTTCAGGTTCTCGGTGTTCTTAAAAGGATGAGCGATGAAGATTGTTTATTGTTGGGTTTTAATCCAAAATATGCCTATCCTGATTGGATGATATTACAAGTTTTACCCATTCCACCTCTTCTTGTTAGACCTTCTGTTATGATAGACACATCCGCTAGGAGTGAGGTACTTAGTATCAGTTGATCATAATGTATTATTTTGGCCATTTTAATCTGGAATTTATTGCTCAACTCATGTTTTTTACTGTATATTTTTTATGTTCAATAAGATGACCTGACTCATCAACTAGCGATGATAATAAGGAACAATGAGAATTTGCGAGTCAAGAGAGGAATGAAGCTCCTGCTTCATCATCATGGAGTTTGCACAATCATTGCGGTTCCACATAGTAACATACTTCAACAATGAGTTTCTTCGTCAGCCAAGGGTATACATGGTCTTGCTTATTCTGTAGAAAATAGTTCATTTTTTCTGCCTTATTATCTTAGCTACATAGTTGTTTAGGCCACCCAAAGATCAGGACGACCATCAAGTCTATATGCAGTAGGCTAAAAGAAAAAGAAGGCCGTATTCTTGGAAACTTGATGGGAAAGCATATTGACTTTTTAGCATGAATAGTCATCACCCCTGATTCAACTATAAATATCGATCAACTTGGTGTGCCTTGGAGTATTGCATTGAATTTGACATATTCAGAAACTGTCGCTCCATATAATATTGAGAGGTGCCTTTTATGTTATTTCTGAATTTGCAGGCATTAGTGTTTTACTTTATCTTAATTTTTATTTTCGTATATACTAATTCTTAGACTAAAAGAATTAGTAGAGTATGGTCCTCATCCCTCGCCCGGGAAGACTAGTGAAAAATGCATCATTAGAGAAGATGGTCAGAGGCTTGATCTTCATTTCTTGAAAAAGAGCAGCGACCATCATTTAGAACTTGGCTACAAGGCAAAATTGTTACCATTCATTATGATTTCATGATTTCAACTTATTAAGTTTATACAAGTTATGCTGAATACTTTTGTTTGACAATGGAGAGACATTTGAGTGATGCGGATTATGTTCTTTTCAACCGGCAACCGAGTCTTCATAAAATGTCTATTATGAGATAAATGATAAAAATTATGCCTTACTCAACATTTCGTTTGAACTTACCAGTCACTTCACAATATAATGCTGATTTTGATTGAGATGAGATGAATATGCATGTGCCTCAATCATTTGAAACTGAAGCAGAAATTTTGGTGCTGTTGATGGTACCCAAGTGCATTGTCTCACCTCAGGAAAATAGACCTGTTATGGGTATCATGCATGACACACTCTTAGGATGTCATAAGATGACCAAAAGAGATACCAATATTGAAAAGGCGCTCATGGTCTAAGTGTCATTTAAATATCATACACTTTATTTGGTAAGAAATGTTTGCAATGATACTTCATTTGTGGTAGGAAGTGTTTATGAATATCTTGATGTGGTGGGAAGAATTTAATAGTAAAGTACCCACTCCAGCCATTTTGAAGTCTAATCCCCTCTGGACTTGGAAGCAAGTTTTCAACCTTATTATCCCAAAGCAGATGAACCTTATAAAAAATTCAAGTTGGCATGTGGACATAGAAACATGATAAATTATTCCTGGTGCTATTGTCGTTAGAATAGGAAAAAAGAGAACTTCTATCTGGAACTTTTTGCAAAAAACACTTGGAACATGAGGTGGTAGTCTTACTCACATAATCGGGTATGTGTGAGATATAGACAAATGTTATTTCAAAAGCTATTTCTTTGTATTGTATAATTACATTGTGTAATTTACAGCTAAGAGGTTAGCCCAGATGTGGCTCGCAAGTTTCTAAGGCATACACAGTGGCTTGTAAATTATTGGTTATTGTAGAAAGCACTCAATATTGGTATTGGAGATACTATTACTGATTCTATGAATATGAAGAAAATCAATAAAACCATTTTAGAAGCCAAAAGACAGGTGAAAGAATATATTAAGCAAGCACAAGAAAAACTTTAGAGCCTGGTCGAACTATGATGGAGACATTTGAAAACAAAGTCAATAAGATTAGGCTGCTGTTCCTTTCTTTCTTCTTTCTAGTTTTAGCTACATATACTTTTGTATATATAACATCTTTTTAATTCAAATACCTTACTTTGAATAAAGCTCGAGATGATGCTAGAACAAGTGTGCAACAAAGTTTATCAAAGAGTAACAGCTTAAACGGTATGGTTTCTACTGCTTCAAAAGGAAGTTTCATTAACATATCCCAAATTACTGCTTGTGTGGGACAACAATATATTAAGGGTAAGCTTATTCCTTATGGTTTTCATGGTCGAACATTACCCCACTTTACCCCCGATGATTATGGACCTGAAATTCATGGCTTTTTTGAGAACTCATATCATTGTGGCTTAAATCCACAAAAGTTCTTTTTTCATGTCATGGGTGGTAGGGAAGGTCTGATTGATACTACAATCAAAACTTATGAAACTGCTTAGAGCCATATTGGAAATTCAGTTGGTCTTGAGGAAATTTCAAGCAATAGCTTTAATTTTGTTTTAGAAGAACAGATGAAGCATCCAAACAGCAACTGGACTTAAAAACCAAGCTATCTGTAGAGATATGCACTAGGCATATTTGAATCAAGTTAGGTCCGCAGTTTTTTTTTAAAAAAATTTAGCTAGTGTTGATTTAGACAATTTATACTTTGACCTATATGTGCTCTTTAATGTATTATGTGTTAATTATTATTATGCAAGCACAAATGTTGTTTTCGGTGCACAATTGATAAATAGTGTATTCTTTGTTTGTGGTTCAAAAATTTATTCAATTGTTGTTTGAACTTAAATCATATATATATGTATGTATGTATGTATTTATATATATAGCATGCATGAATGAGTGTGTGAAATGCAATGAAGGAATGAACCATATATATTTAATAAAATCTGTTAAATGGAATTTATACTGTTATGTAATCGCTATATTAAAATAGTGATATCTTATTATCATTTTTCAGTAGCAGATAATCTATCTTCATATGGCTGAATTTGTTTCATCCGTAGCAATTGATTGATGTTGGGTTAGATGAGTTTGTATTGCCATCGTTCTATGATTGTAAACTTCTTGAACCTCTTATAGTTGTTGGCAATGAATGGAGTCTCATCATCATCTAAATCTGAGCCATCGTAATTGGCTTGGAATGTTATATTTTTGTCCCTTAATTTTGCTCTTTCCTAGCCTGCAAGTTAGCTTCGTATGACATCAAATTTCCCATTAATTCATCAACTTTGAGTTGAGAAAGATTTTAGTTCTTCGATAGCTAAGACTTTTCTTTCTCATTCAATGATCAAAGAATTTAAAATCTATGTGACAAGATCAAAGTCGCTAAAAGTAACTCCTAATGCCATGTAATCATGCTACATTGTTTGAAATCTAGCATATATATCTATAATGGGTTCATTTGCTTTCATTTTAAATGATGAAAACTGATTTTGTAGAATGGAAATTTTAGTTTGTTTTACTTTATTCATGCCTTCATTAGTGACTTGAAGTGTACACCATATATCATAAGCAGTTATACAAGGCATAACTCTTGAGAATGCATTTTTATGAAGTAAGCAAATAATACATTCGTCGCTTTAGCATTATTGGATGCTACATTTTTTGAGCATCTGTCCATATAATAATTTTAGTGGTAGGAGCTTCATATCTATTTTGAGTAGCTTGCTAGATTTTAAGACCTTTAACTTTCATAAATATTCTCATACATGTTGACCAATCAGCATAGTTAGGTCCAGTGAATAGTGATGGACGTGTAGTAGACTGATCCTCTTGAAAAGTGCTTGCCATATTCTAATAACCATTGAAATATTTTGTTATAGTAATTTGAATGACCTTGCTCTGATACCGAATGAAAGGGTGCAAAGATCTACAGTAATATGGTTAACTTATATATACGAGTGTATATGCATATAATATCAAACTATATAGTAAAGAAAAAATAAAGTAAGAAGTGACTACACCAATGTTTTTGTACGGTTTAGACCTTCCGTCCTATGTCTAGTCCCAGACTCATTTTAGAATTAACTAACCAACCCCTACTTAACCTAAAAGAACGTGTTTTTTATAAAATGCTTGAGCAACCGAATAGAACTTCAACCTTTTCTTGAAAATCTCCAATACAATTTCACAATATAAGAATAAATCTCTGACTTCTAATGATTTCTTGATAACTCAAACATAGTAAAATGTTGTATAGGACTTCCTATAATCTCCTTTTGAGTTGAATAAGTGTGGACACATGAGTTTTGAGGAAGTACATCACCAAATACTATAGAATAGATGTTGGTGATACTGAAGATAGTTTGATGCTTTGAAAAAACTATAGAATAGATGTTGGTGATATTGAAAGCTAGTTTGATACTTTAAAAGAACCGGGAAGTTAGAGAATCATATAGAATAAAAGAAGTTGAAAAAAGTTAAATATAAACTTAAGTCTTTGTTGTATTATAGTTGTTATCAAAAGGTCTCTTTCAACAGTTGTATTCCTTCGGAGAAAACCATTAACAGAATAATTATAGCCATTGAAGGAGAGGCTGTAAACTAAGAAAGAGAAGAGAAGTGACTATCCAAAAATATAGTTGTTGCACGAAAGTAAGATGTTTAAAAATTATCACCAAACGTCTAGTTGTGAAGTAGTCTAAAATAGAGAAGAAGTAGTTTAAAGTCAATGGTATTCAAATGTCCGTTTTTATTTACTAGACATCTGAATACTTACTCAAACATCTCTGTAGAAAGGAATTTCGAAAATAGAAACTTCAATTTTAAAATCAATATAATTGGACATCTAGTAACTGTCCCCCCTGTTTACCTGAGGAATTCAAAACTTGTTTATAAGGCTTGATCTGAGTGAACTAAAACCTTTTAATATGAATGAGTAGACTCATAACTCATGCAAGATTGTACATGCATATATAAGACAGCAACACATGATATAGGACTCTTACAAACATTAATCTTCATGTGAGCTCTTTGTTGATATGTCGTTATAACTTATTGAGTCTCTGATGTCTTTGTGTCCCCAAATATGTGTATTCAAAGCTTCTTTTTCATCATCATGTACCAACATGTTAGCTTAGAGATTCTTCGATGTGATTATTTAGTTATTGTCATTAAAATCCAACAAGAGAGGTTCTAATAGTTTGTGCTCCACTCTTCCACTTTTGAGATGCTAAATTATGTTGCCAAGATGATCTAAGGCCTTTGCTAAAGTTTGACAGGATTTGGACTTGATTTGATATGAGTTTAGAGAATTAAAAGAAGAAAAGAGAGCTTGAATACTCTGGTTATTTTCACAAAATCTTAGGAAATGAATTATGGAATGAATAAGAGATGCAGTGTAAACTTTATCAAAGACAAAAGACCTCCCCTACCCCTCATTGGCTAGTTAAAACCATGCCCCTACTTGCACATCACTTCTCCTTTCCATCTCACTTTCCTTTACAAAATATCTTCTCCTTACTTAGCCAACTATCAAACTACCCTTCCTTATAAATATCTACCATATACATCATGCATGAAATCAACCATATCTGATTTTCCATAAATGGAAAAATATTTTTAGTTTCTAATTAACTACATTTACACACTGCAAAAAGTTCGAACAACTTATACTGAGTAAAAAGTTGTTTATCGATACAACAATTTTCGATCACATTATCGATATTTCTTCGAACTATTTAATTTTGTGAATATTTTTCTAAAATAAGTTTATTGTCATTCATTATTAACTAAAAGGGGTTTAACAATGTTATTAAATCACTTTTATAGCATTTGATCCAAGGTTCAAATATTTAAATAATATTTAAATACGAAGTGTTCGAAATTCTAGGTCGTTATAAGTATAGTTGTCAATATAAAAAACACTCAACGTAAAGTTCTAACATGCACCTGATCTAATAGAAATGTAGGTTTTAACGGCCTATGTAGCGGATTGGCAACAATTGGAAGTGTCGATAAACACTAGTCGAGCCAACCCACTAACTGACCCAATTAAGCCGAATGGCCCGAACTTCCACATTATGTTGATTCATGAGCAATCCTAAAGAGTACTCAGCTTGCACATCAGTTGTTCGAATGACATTAGTCCTTTATTCTTTATATCATAAGGCATATGATTTATCTACTAGCAGTGCTCCAATTTTGTATTAGATAATGGAGTGTTATTGATAGTCTACCCGAAAAAGCTACAATGATTGTTCTTATAGACTTCTACTCTTAACAAAGTGCGTTTTGTTTATACGAAAATGAACTTAAGAGGGAGAGAATGGGTGTATGCCCCATCTCTATACCTATACTACGAAAGATAATTATTAAGTAATCCAGTTTGATAACACAGAGAATGAGGCTGTTTAAGAGCGACAACACGTAAATATTCCCTTAAGCTAACACTAGTACGTATCTCGCCTTAGAATTTATAAATAAATGTACCTAATATTGGCATAAAGCAATAAACATATAGGCTTACCAGGACAGAACAATATACAATATATACAAGTGAACATAGAGTCGCTGGTCGCAGTGGAAAAATATAATATTACAAACTATAATGTCTTTCGCATTAAGACAATATATATACCAAGTCAAGTGCATGATATACAAATGATAGCCATTTTATCAAAAACAAATACAAGAAGACATCCCGAGGAATGTATACAAAGTCATTACAATCTCAAAACATGGTATTATATATATATAAACAAATTATATGTATATACACAAACTGTCTCCTCTAAGGCCTAATAATCCAAAATGGCTAATATCTCTATACCTAAAAGGTTTTGTGTTAACCCGAGTATTATATAAATAATAAAAGAGTTAGAATATATCTAAATCCAAGGTGAGCACGTAACAATAAGCATGGTAATAAAAACCATGTACTAATGCAACTCAATGAGACATCTATCATAACATCATGATAATATACCATGCCACCAATCTTAAATATCACCCATGGAATTCATATAAGAAAACAAGAACCACGACATCTATAAATGGGGAGATAACAATCAAACTCATCGAAATATCAAAATACCATGGACAAGCATGCATCATGTCCGCATAAAAACCATAATAAAGGAATAAATCCCAAATCAAACCAAATCCAAGGCCCAACAACCAAAACATCTGCCTTGACCTACACTCCTAATGGAAGTGAAGACTTCAGACTATCAAGCCCTAAAATATAAATTAAGAAGGCATAATCTCAAATAAACAATTAAACATCAAATCTCAACTTACAACCTTAATGGATGTAACAAATTTTGGCTGTTAAGCCATGTGAGATAAATAAAGAAATATGGAACCCAAATAGAATGAAATCCATATAAAATATGGATATCAATATCCATGAATACTATATCGACTTTTATTCCTAATGGAATAAGGACTTCCCACTTCTAGCCTTAGGAGATAGCTAGAAATACAAATCCCAAATAAAACACAATGCAACAAAATATCAAAAACTATTAACACGCATTTTAGCATAGCAAATTTCAATTGGACTTAGACGATTCATATGAAGATGAAACGACTAGAAAAATTAGACGCACAATTAAAATGACAAGAGAGTGGAGTTCAAGAAATTTGAATGAAAAATACAACGAGGAGAGTTATTGGTGCCGACCTCTTATACTGGTACCGACTTCTCATATTAACTCCATAGGTGCTGCGAGTTCTTGGGACACCTCTATATGGAATTATAAGAGTGTCGTAGAAAGTAGAAGTCATTCCGAACTAAGGAAAAAAGTCATCACCGACCTTTTAGACAAAAAGGCTGATTTCGAGCTGTTTTGTAGAGAAGGAGACAATGACTTATTTTGGACGACCAACGATTGATAGAAATAGCATAGGATACCCTAAAATCATGTAGTATGAAGCAGGCAGAAAGAATTAACTCATCTGGGTTTAACCGCAGATGTCGACACCGAATTGAGAGGTCGGTACCGACATGTAGTGTTAACCCAGACGGTTTCCGACCTCAAGCATTATCTCGGGCTCTATCTGGATTATACTCCAACTCTTATCCTAGCCCAGTATGACTGCTACCCCTACAAATACAAACCATAGAGCAACCAAAACGGCATCTGGATTCTCTATCTGTGGAGACTCTTTTACTTTTTCATCTCTAGCCTCCCCTCCATTAAAGTCACATAGAAAACACCTATTTGCTGGCCTAGGACTTAAATCAGCAAATTCTTAGCACTAGTGACTTACAAACAATCTAGAAACTTCATTGTAAATCTAAGATACACTAGATTATGGTTAGATCTAACAAAACTAGTTGTAATCTAGAGAGAGAACAACCGATAAAAGAGATTAAAGTGGACGTAGGCCGAAGATTACGCCCAACTGCTATGAAAACTTTTGTGTATTCTTCTCTTTTACTTTTAATCCGAACTGGTGCTTTCATCTTGATTTTGAATTTTGATCCATTTTTGGGTTAATATTTTGGTGCTTTTACCCAGAAAAAATCTAAACCTAAAAGCTTGAAGAGTGAATTTGAGATTTAAAAGAAGATGAAGAGGCCTAACACTAGATCTAGGCCAGAGGAAATCAACCACAGCATGGCTAAAACCAGGAGGTGTCTTCAAACTCTAATCAATCTGCCTATGTCACCAGGGAAGAGATGGAGAGAATGGTGAAGGAGATGCATGACAGACTAAACAATAGGAACTGCTAGATGGATTTTTCCAAAGGATTAAACAATTGGGAATGGCAAGAAGTGCTGGGATTCAAAACCAAGTGCCAGGTCCTAATGCAGCAGCTGTGGGCATTGGAGCAGAGCAAGTTAGAGCAATGCCCCACCAACAGAACAACCAATACTTGGAGGCAATAATCGTGTAATTGCTAGGATTTCAAGAATAGATGATGTTGGAATTGGAAATGCAAATCACTACTAAAGGAGTATGTTCTAGAGCTTCCTCAATGGAACAGAGGAATGAATGAAGCTAGAGTCATGAATCAGAATGCAAGCAACATGCGATTAGAAGAGTATGTCCCAGAATACCCCTATTGGAATAGGGTGCAAAATATTGCTTTTGGATGGTGACCTTCATTGGATGGTGAAAATCGACTAGCTGAGTTAGTATAGAAGATGATCAGAGGTGGACCTTCAAATCAAATCTTAGAGGATGTGAATAGGAACCCATTCACTTCAAATGCCAAAATGCAAAGGAATCACCCTGATTTTATGCTTTCGATGCTAGAGATGCATAATGGAAAATTAGATCCAATGGTTCGCTTGATGAGATACATCTCATACATGGAGGTGTTTGGTGCTTCAGAGGAGGTGATGAGATGATGCTTCCCATTATACTCAAGGGATTTAGCTGGGATGTGATTTCGACAACTGGAAAATGGATCTGTTCGAACTTGGACTGAATTGATGGACCAGTTCTTGAGGCAGTTTAGAGTTTATGTCTCGAGATCAAAGAATGTAATAACACTTCGACTGTGAAGCAAAGGCTCGGAGAAAGCCTTAGGAGCTACTTGATAAGATTCAATGCAGCTGCTACTCCCGTGGACAGACATGATCCGTCAATAATCTTGATGGCAGCAATTTCAGGGGTGGCAAGCAAAATGGATTTCAAGGTTGCTTTGGAAAGGGACCCACCGATAGATCTCATGAAATTCTATCATGAAGCGGGAAAATACTTATACCAAGAAGACACTAAAGCTAAAGACATTGAACTCAATGAAGTCAATGCCGTGAATGGCGAAGGATTGCCCGAAGCTGAATATGGTAAGGACAAAGGGAAATGGAAAGTTGGTGATGAGGGTGGAGAATCTAAGCGATCAAGAAGAGTATCATAGTTCTATTCTTATTCTGAACTAACTGAAACTGCAAAAAGGTTTTACTTTGATACTAAGGGGCACTTCCTCTATCAGAAAACGGCTAGGCGAGAACCTACGGATCGGGAGAAGAGATCCGAGAAGTACTGCATATTCCATGAACTAAAAGGACATGAAGCGAACAAGTGCAGGCACCTTCGCGACTTGATTGAGGAACTGATTTGAAATAATTAGTTGCAACAGTACATCAGAAACCGAACTGCAATGGTGCGGCCAGAGTAACCACTATTTACAGCCAACACATCAAGGATCAACCAGGGATCTAGTTCGAGACACATAATCCCAAGACCGGGATGGACAAGGGGTTTGATTCATCATTCGTGTTCTTTTTTTCTTGCATTGGATAATTAGGAAAATAACCCCAGACCACTTAGACGTGCATAAAACCTAGATTGCTTCCTAGTCATGCTCTAAGTTGGATGTCTGGGATGACCACTTAGGATTCATATCGCTTACAAGTGTACAGAATCTGGATTGGACCCTAGGCATGCTCTGAGTCAGATGTCCGGGATGACTATTTATGATTTCTGTTTATTTGTTTTAATTTGAATTTTGAAAAATCCATGGGAACGTGATGACTGATATTTATTACTTTATGTCTTAGCCGAAGAGACGAGACCGAAGTGCAAAGTGAAAGTCCCCTTACCGAAAAGCAAACGGATGGGCTTGTATGGATCTGGATTGCCTTGGAGCTTTCGTCTGGAGAGACGGGGTCGAAGTGCATGGTGCAAGTCCCAGACGAAGAGGAAGCGGATGGGCTTGTATGGATTTGGATTGCCTTAGAGATACCATTCAAAGAGATGGGGCCAGAGTGCAAGGAGTGAGCCATGTCATTAGAGAGCGAAAATGATAGGCTTCTTTGGTCGCTGTAGAGCTACTGCCCAAAGATGCGGGTCGAAGTGCAAGAAGTAAGTCACTTTGCCGAAGATCGACCGGATGGGCATACTATCGTCGATCCCCTTACCGGAGAGTAAGTGACCTTACCAAAGAGTAAGCAGATTGGCTCAGAAAGGACCAAAAGAGGTTAAGGCTAGGTTCCCTCACCGGAGAGTGAGTGAATGGGCCTACTCGGTTGTTACGTCCTACTTACCGGAGACTAGGTGCCCTTGTCGGAGAGCATGTGGATCAAATTCAGATGTGACCACTAAGGATCAAACCAAAAAAAAAATATTTGCTAAAAGGATTTGAACGCCTTGTAATTAGAATAAAACTGATATGTCTCGGATAAACATCGGACGATTTTGGATATGTGATGTAATAACTCTGAGTGAAATTGAAATGATTGTGATGAATTTAGCTGAGTCTAGAGTCCTAGGTTGTAATAGGTTTGGAACAGCTCGTGAAGGAAATGGACGATTCACCAAGATTAAAGTAGCAAGCTGTGTAGTTAATTCCCCGCTATTACCCTGCTATAACCCCGCTATATCTCATAGCGGATTTTCTACCGCTACGATTCATCCATATAGCCCCAAAATATAGCCTTTCCGCTTTAATCCCCACTATTTCCGCTATATCCCGTTATTCTCGCTATATTTTGCTATTTCCGCTATATCTTCTTTAATAAAATGAATTAAAAAATTACATTTATACATTATAAAAATTATGAAATTCATAAATGAAAATACTCTAATATTCTACTAAATTCAATTATGTTATATAACAGTCTTACGTTTATTTAAAGTATATTCGCACATATATTTTTTAAAATTATTTATGTATTAATTATAATTCAATTAAATGATAATTTTTCATTTAATTACCATTTATATATTTGTAAAAACATTAAGTACGAGTTTTATATGCTATTTTAGAGCCATCCGCTATATACCGCTACATCCTCGCTGTATCCCCGCTATGACTTTTCGCACCTCCACCGCTTCGAATCTGTCGAGCGCTTTAACTGCATAGGTAGCAAGAGAGTTCGCCTATCTAAGATCGATTACTGGAACTTGTTCTTAAGCAAAGCACGCCATATATTCGAAAGGCTTACTTTAGGGGAGGGGGGCGAGTGTTCATCTGCTTTTTATCACAGCAGATTTCAACTGGACTTAAAAGATTCATATGAGGATGAAACGACTTGAAAATTTAAAGGCATACTTAAAATGACTAGAGATTGGAGCTTAAGAAATTTGGATGAAAAATACACTAAGGAGAGATGTCGGTATCGACCTCTATGTAGGTATCGACTTCTTATATCAACTGCATAGGTGTTGCAACTTCTTGGGACACCTCTATATGGAATTATGAAAATGCTGTAAAAAAAGTCATTCCGAGCTAAGAAAAAAGTCACCACCGATCTCTTAGGCAAAAATGCATATACCGAGCTATTTTGGAGAGAATAGATGATGACTTATTTGGACAACCAACGATCGATAAAAATAGCATAGGACACCTTAAAATCACGTAGGATAAAGCATGCAAAAAGAATCAACCTGCCTAGGTTTAACTACAGATGTTGGCGCTAACTTAAGAGGTCGGTACTGACATGTGGTGTTAACACAGATGGGTTCACGACTTCAAGCACTATCTCGAGCTCTCTTTGGACTATACTCCAACTTTTCTCCTGGCCCAATATGACTGCTACTCCTATAAATATAAACCATAGAGCAACCAAAATGGGATTTAGATTCCCTAACTGTGGAGACTCTTTTTACTTCATCTCTAGCCTTTCCTTCATTGAAGTCACAAAGGAAACAACTATTTGCTGCTCTAAGACTTAGATCAGCAAATTCTTAGGACTAGTGACTTACAAACAACCTAGAAACTTCATTGTAAATCTAAGATCCACTAGATTGTGGTCAGATTTAAGAAAACTAATTGTAACCTAGAGAGGGAACAACTAATAAAAGAGATTCTGGAAATTACGTCGAACCACTATAAAATCTTCTACGTGTTCTTATCTACTTTCTGCTTTTCTTTTATTTTTAATCTGAACTGATGCTTTCATCTTGTTTTGGGTGCTGATCCATTTTCTAGGTTAATAAAAACAATATCCAATAATTATCTCAACCAGCAGTCCTAATGAAAGAGATAGCTTCCAACTGTTAGGCACTCGAAGATATCAAGAAAACTCAAACTCAATAAACATCAAAGTCAATCAAATACAAAATGAACAAATCGTACATCTCAACCCCTAGTCCTTAGAGAGGCGGAAACCCCGACTAAGTGGACCTACGAGATAGAAATAACAAATCATACAATAATGAGATCTCTTACCAATAGGCTCCTATGAGAGAATAATAGACAAGCTCACAACATGTCTCTAATGTCATAATAGACAACATGAAGATGTCTTGGGTTACACTAACTCAAATAACAGACTAATATGTAGCTTGTCTCTAATGTCATACGCTCATCGTCTCCAATGAGGTGATAATATCAAATATAATGGATCTACCTAAGTCATCGAGATGTGAGACTGACGTACCGCATCATTACTCTAGGGAACGCTAATGAGAACCAGCCCCTAAGTTACTCTCGGAATCATGACACTAGCATCCATCGCATGTCATAAACATGCTATTGGACTACGCCGAGCATTGACCATGATCCCTACCTGCCTTTGGTAATGAACTATTATTTCTTAAGTGACATCGGAGCAATGGCTCTAATGGGAGAAATTACTCTCAGCCTACAAACTCAATAAGGTGACATTATGGATCTAGGGAGTGACCTCACAATAAGGACCACTAGGATGGATAATCACTCTATTTGACAGGTCTAATTCACATGCTCTCTGTAGTGGCATGAACCCTACGACATAGATTCCCAACAAATACTTTTGACTATATAAGTCCTAGTGAGAGTACTAACTATTACTCTCAACTCTGGGGGTCCTGGTGAGGGTGGCAGTAACTGCTCTCAGCTCAATAAGTCCTATTAAGAGTGATAATTGATATTCTTAATGGTGTGTCCTAATGAGAGAGTGATAACTAATACTCTTGACTTGATGAGTCCTAATGAGAGCCATATAAAATACTCTCGACTTTAGAAGTCCTCATAAGAGTAATCGCTCTTGACTATACGGGTCCTGATGATAACATCTCGATATAACAAATCCTCGACTACTAACTCTAAGAGTATATAATGATGGTCAACTAGTTAGTCCTTAGAGGTTACAATAAAATATACTATCGACGAGATGAGTCCTAATGAGAGAAATAATAAGTACTCTTGACTCCACACGTCCTAACGAGATCGTCATAACATATTAATTCCTCAATTACTATCCCTAAGAGTTTTATAATATAACTCATCTAGTTAGTCATAAGAAAATAAATCTATAAATCCCAACATATCTCCAGCTTATAGCCCTTGGAGAGTAATAGAACTCTCGACTACTAAGCTCTAAGAAGTCACTTCTAAACAATGTTACAAATTCTTAACCCATCTCCAGAATATAAGTGACACCTACTCACCAATAATAATCGAAAAAGTACTACTTGAGCGTCCTATTCCACTCAATATTACTCGAATGTTTGCTAGAAACTGGTAAAGTACACTCATCAAACAACGGTTATTCTATAATACGAGTCAACGGAATAACCAGAAAAATAATATTGAATGCCCCATCCCAAATAGTATTACTAATCCTTCAATATATCCTCATTATGTATAATTAAATCACAAAATCATTATTTGTAAATCATTTCAGATCAAATTATATATGAAAGGGAATTATAACTTAATACTCTCAAATCCATTAAATATTTCACAATGTAATATCTTCAAAATATATTGCATATTTAAAAATCACATTTTGAAAATATTCTTAAATCCATTTCATTAAATATATATTTTGTAAAAGGATTTGCATTTTAGAAATATTATTAAAAACCCTTCATTTATACTTATAAAATTCCGTACATTCTAATACTACTGAAAATCTCTATTTTCAATTTTTAAAACAACTTTTATTTCCAAATCAATTTCCAACAACTCATTATATTCGAAAAATCCCTTTTATTTATAAATATACTTCAAATAATATTTTAAAACACCAAAAAAAATTCTCAAATCATTCAAAATATTTTAAAATAGTATAATCAATAAATCGTCTAAAGTATAAATTATGGAGCAAAATACTCTAAAATCAACAATAAATCATCAGTATAAATTTTATCGTTCGACTTGAATCAAATTACATCAAATTCCGGTCATCTATAAATGCACACACAAAAAAAAAATTCACGATCCATCTCGACCAACAGTTCTAATAAGAGGAAATACTCTCAGCTGAATGACCCTAAGAAATGAAAATTATACAAATCAAAATGCAATTAGACAACATCTTCTTTGCATTTTGGACAATCCAACATTCACAAATCCAAACATCAAATCCAAATCTACATCCAATATCGCACAATCAATTCAATATCCCGAACAAACAATTCATCCAAACAATTCAATCAATAATCTCAAAACAATTTCAACCAAGCAATGCAATCAATATAGAAGATATTTATTTTCCAAGCAATGGGAAATAAATATAGTTGTGAGTTTAGAAACTAACCAAATCAATGGTTGAACTCCAAATCGACGACCACTCAACCTTCACCACTGCCAACATCACGTCGTTGTTCATATCTCTTAAACAACTGCCTTAAGTTACCCATCCGCTTAAGACCTTCACAGCATCGTACTCATTGTCACCAGCAGCCTTTGTCACCTTGCCACCATGTCACAGCCTCTATTGCCTGAAACCACCATGGTCTCCCGGTCGCTACGCTTACCACATATGCATGCATCTCTAGATATCATCAGCTTCGCACCCAACCGTCGCGACCTCCCTTTCCCATTGCCATAAGAAAATCGCCATCGCCAAGCACTACGTCCTTCTTCACCTCGAAGCATAATCGAACCCATAGCCATCATCTATGCCTCCGGGCGACATAGTCGATAATTGCGGCTCCATTAAGTCACGATGTGCAATTTAATTATTATTACTATTTTTGCGATTTCCTGGTCATTGAATAAGTTTGGAGAAAAAAGCTAGGGCAAAATAATAGAAACGGAGTTTGAGTTTGGGAACAAGGGTTAGAACTAAGTTTGAGTGTTTGGGCTTTGGGCCTTGTTTTAATTAATTAACTTTTCTTTTATATAACCCAATAATTTATTTGTAAATTTAATCAAAACTAATCTAGATTGATTTACACTTCGTTTTACAAATTATATTTTGATAGTTAGACAATTTTATTCAATAAAAATAAATTATTTGATTCTAGTACATTATATGAAAAGAACTTATTAATTTAATTCAATTTATTAAAACAAAATCTTTTATTAAATAGCCTTCCATTAAATAAATATTTACTTTCAGAAATAATAATAATCAAATATCAAATCCAATCATTTCTATTTTAATTAAATTTATTTATTAACACGACGTAGAAAGCAGGGTTGTTACAGTTAGATCGTAAGTGTTACAAGTGAATTTATATGTGATCGTCTATCATTCGAAGAATGATGTATTATAGATACATAAACCCTCGAAAAGTTAGTGCGTGAAGGTAGAGCTCAAAGAGGCACACAAAAAGACAAAAAAAGAGAGATAGGGACTTGGTCGACGAGTTTTGATTGGGTTGGCTTAGGCATGGTTGGCAAGTACTGGATTGGCTATCGATTGTGTCGACTAACAACCTCAAACTAGCTGACCCATGAAATCAGATCAGTTATGGACCCCAAACTAGATTATCGACCCTTACTGGCTTGTCGAGTCTACCCTCAGCCTATCCAAGCCTACCATTTCTCAATGCTTCTATATTGAATCAGTCCTCTTTTGACCTGATTTCGTTCATACTTCTTTAAATCTGGATTCTCAAATGACTTTAGGAGATATTTATAAGGGTTTCTATCCACATTAAGCATAAGAGATCAACTATAACTAACCTAGACTTATGGGAGAAATGGTGATCGATTTCAAAAAATACGCGGAGAATCTACCAAATTCATAGTGATTTCTTGGTATTTTCAGTATAATTAGTTGTTTGTCAAACGAACCAGTAATAAAATCAAAAGTGTAAGTGGGTCTTCTATTAGTCCAACCGCTATTGTTTAAGTTCATTTAATTTCTGCATTCTGGTTAGTTGATTTTGTTGCTTTTTCTATGATTATGTTCTTATATTATGATAAATTTAGAGATAAAATATGTAACGTCCCGCCTTTTTGTACGGAATGGAAGACACACATATCGGACTTAAACCACACAGATGAGCGGATTGTTATGGGGTAAAGAAGAAAAAGCGGAGAAAGAAAGAAAAAACAAAACAGAATCTTGCAGCGGAACGATAAAATATAATAATCAAATATAAGTTCATGAAGCTATTTTACAAAATATTCGATTATATTTATATATTACATATCAGGGTTACACATACCAAAGAATATTAATAATGCAGCGGAAATAGTATGAATGTGGTGGAATACTATAATAAATAATAATATAAATCTTCGTCTTCGTCCTCCAGAGCTAAAGTCTTTGAATCCTGAAATGCTCAGGATGACCCGAGCGAATTGAAAAGACAAAACACTCAAGTCAGAACTAAAAGATCTTATGTAAGTTAAACCAACAAGAATAAATATGAGTGGAACGACGTCAGAGATGTTTACGGGATTTGACATCTACTATCCAGTGTCTAACGTGAGTGCAATAACTTAAGAGACGCTCGGGATTCACATCTCCTAAGGATGCATTAAACTATTTACTACGTAGTTATATATGCTATTATAATAGTGTCTAAAGTAAAGTATAATATACTGAAAATAGCGTTAAGGCTTTACATTTTCCATCTTAACACACTTTTATATTCCCATAGTCTATACAGTACCGTAATCTCCCCCGTACAGGGCGTCGTCAGAGGGCACGCCATAGGTATGGTACAAAACAAAATCGTATGAGGTGCGCTAGGGTAGGTGACACGGCACAACTAAGCAATGCCAGGGTAGATAAACCAATTATGCTTCCGGGCCGGTGGTAACGCACAGCCGCAGCTACCGCCCACCTCGAACCACACCTCCAAATAAAAAATCAAAAGTGGCCACCGAATAAATCCAAAAGTCAAAGTATAATATCGAAGGGATGTGTCCGATCAAAGGTACTACCTCCTTATCCCGTCGATCGCTCCTATTTTAGCCACCTTATGCCAACTCACGGGAGTCGGGTCCACGTATTTGCCTTAAAGGAAACGCCGCCGCCATCCTACTATATTCTGGAATCTCCACCGACATGGTTCTTAAAGTGGTTTTCGGAGTTGGCAGAGAGCATGAAAACTTCCGATCCCGGTCCCTTCAACAATCAAACGTTATTATAACACCGCGGTCATTTTAAAATAATTTATACTTCAAAACCAGGATATAATATTTATTTCAAAACCATATAAATACGATATCATTTTCGTTTTGAAACCAAATCAATATGATATCCTTTTTAAAACCATAGTATTCAAAGTTATAAGATTTCGAAACCAAAGACTTAAACTATAACCCTTCCAAAACGAAATACTTTGAAATTTGTAACTTTGAAACATAGCTTCCAATACTTTAATGGTTCAAATATTAAATTACTTTATATAAAATAAAATAGCTTCTTAAATTCACAAATAAATTCCAAGTACCGATTTAAACCTCCAAATAAACCATTTCAATTCATATATTTCAAAGCTTTAAATATTCCACCATTTCAAAACTAATTCTTTGATAATTCCATATATATCAAATTCAATTACTATTATTTAAATTTGAAATGTTTACTTAATAAATCCAATATAACTTAAGTAAAACTTTTAACTTCAAACAACTGGATATTCTTTCAATTTATTTAACTTCATATATTCATTTAAATCAACTTTATATTCATTTAAATCACTCTAAACCAAATCAAGTTATAAGAATCATAACCTTTAAATCTCAAATTTTAATTTTAATTTTAAATCAAATTTATTCGAGTATAATTCTTAAATGATTCAATTCAACACAATTTCCTATTTATCTTCCAACTTAAATTTTTATTGAGTCATTAAAACTCAATATATACAATATCTTAAACATGTACTTAACCATATAATATAAAATAATCAAACTCCATGAATAAACTTATTTTTATTACACAGATTTATACATAGATTAAATTCAAGAATTTAACTATATATATATAAATAATATTTATATAATATCAAAATTTAATATTTATTAAACCGTATATTTCTTTTCAAAACCATAGAAATCATTTTCAAAATATTTATATATGTAGATCGATGGTGTCTGTATATAATTTTCTATCCTATGGTCAAGTGATACGAATATTTATCATTTCAATCCGTAATTTAAAATAAAAGTATGGTTATATATCATTTCAAACTACAACCCCAAATGAAATAAAGTGCATAACAAATTTGCAGTTTAAAACAATATAAAATACAACATCCATTCATCCAATATCAATCATCAACCATTTATTACAATCATCATCCAATTTAAACAATAACATCAATATAGAGCATATAATAAATAACAGGTAATTACCGACAGTTTATATTCAAAAATAAATTAAACAATCTCTCTAACTGGCATTTTATATTGCAATAATAAATTAAATAACAGTTTAATTTAAATAAACGCAATTAACTGAGATGATGAATTAAAAATATACAAACAGTCATAAATAAATTCAAAATCATAACATAAATTAAATTCAAGGAACATAAGAAATTTTAGAAGTTTGAGCGGGTTAAGACACTCACCTTTTGAATTTAAATTGAATTTAAATCCAATTCAATTCCAAAAATCGAACTGTCTCAGAATCTATCCAAACCAGTGCCATGCTGTCAGAAATTTAAATACGAACCTAGAGGAGAAAACCGCGTGTAAATTGGAGTTTGTAAGAGAAAGTTATGCATGCTAGAACGATTGGAATTAAAATTTAAAAAAAAAATAACTAACCGAACAATAGTAGCAACACGTCATCACTGAAGCCTCCATCGTTTGCACGCATGCGTTCTCCCTACAGGTTTTGAGCGAAACCCTATACACGCGACAGAGGTGGCCCCTTCCATCGCCGCTGGCCATCGTGGCCTGTTAGAACGTCGGCGCGCCTACCGTGCCACAAACGCCGCTCCTCGCCTCGGCTCCCACGCCAAATCGCGACCCAAAACCCACCAGCCATTGAAAGATACCCAAAACCCTAATTTAATTTATTTGCTCGATCCAGCCATTAATTCATCAAACGAACACCAACGATGAGAAGCACTCGTCGATCTCTACGCGATGGTACAACGATTTTTCGATCAGCTGCAGTTGATTTCGACGCAAAAGAACGACCAAAAATAAACCTTCAATTTTTGACAAACAATGTGTCGAATCGAAAAACGAGTTGTAGATCAGAGTTACGCTCTTCGAGTGCTTCGAATCCATAAAATTTTTGATAGTATTTAAGGAGATTGAATTTTCATTTGATTTTTGAATTGCAATTGAAATTAGGGTTTGCAGCCATTGGATAGAGGAGGAGCTGATGGAATTGTACGCATAGACAAATGAGAAATAAAGGTAGGCTAGGGTTTATAACAGGTTATATATAGGTAGGGTTGAAATAGAATAGATGGACCGATTTATAAACGCCCTGAACGATGAATGGCCCGAAAAGGCCGTTCTGACTCCGAAACGAAATTGGGTCAACCCATATATCAAAGTAGATGTTTTAAAATATTTTAAACGCAATGGAAAAGGTTTCAAGTCCAAATTCAATCGTATGAAGAAGTTATGCAAAAATCAATATGTTTTAAATTGATTTCAATTAATCGATTTCAAGGCATTTCAAGCCCATACGATCACACGACAAGTCCGATCGATGCGAAACCTAAATCCTACAATAATTCACCGTTGCGGATTCGATGAAACTTGTTTCGTCGAAATCCGAGTCAGTGGCCAAAATGGCTATTTTTCCAGTTAAATTATATAAATTAATATTAAATAAATTAAATCACTATTTAAATTCAAATTCTATAATTCGTAATTTTTATCATCTAGTATTACTTTAGTAATTTATAATCCTTTAAAACCAATTTCCATATCAATTTAAAGTAAATTAATTCACTAATTATAGTATTTATTTCGTTTACTTAAAATAATCCCTTTATTATAAATTGAATCCAATTAATTTTAATAAATTTCAATTTAACTGATTAGATTCAATTCCAACTCTTTAGTTGAGTCTATTATTACTTTGTAACACAGTTATACTTGTCTCGCATTTCATTCCATTATATTCAAAATTTCCAACTTCCCTTTGTATTAACTATTATTTCCAAATATATTGAAGTTGTCAAATATATACATTTATTATAATTAGAACCTCAATTAATTCATTCAAATAGGTTTCTTCCTTTATATTATCTTATGAATAAAATATGCATTTCCGTACATTTGCACTTTACAATTACAGTTCTTACCCTCATAAATGAATGAGACATTTATTTTCATTTAAATGTAATTGTTTTACAATTATTTTGGTAGACTGGATATATTCTGGTAATTTATGACGATTGTTACCATAGCCTTAAAATTTCACTTAGGCTTGTTATTTCAACTATTTAATAAAATTACTTACATCATATGGATTCATTCTATTACCATAAATCATACATTAATTCATATATTCATACAATACTTGCCTTTATTTACTTATAATAAAATCTCATTCCCAAATATAACAGTTACAACAAATTAATAGGACAATTAAATAGTAACTTACGACCGTTACTATTTCTTTGATTCATTAATTACAGTTAATATTCTCAATAAATTTATTTACCTGGTCTCATGCTTCCTATTACACCAATTACTACCTTATAAATAAATTTTACGTTTCCTTTTAAATTTACATTCACACTTTCTGTTATTATATTAATTATCATTAAAGTACATTTAATTATCTTTATTTGTAATTGGTGAATTAACTGGTAACAACCATTTGTCACCATTTTACCTTTTAAAATACTTGTATGTTCATTCTTCCCAACCAATTACCATCTATTATATTACAACTTTACAATTTTAATAAATTTATTAATTGTCATTTCATTCAACCTATTAATTTATTAACCTAAATTAGCACTGTTACGTTTTACTTTACTTGTTAGCTTACAACAAGTGCTACCATTTGTTCGTATACTAATTTATTCCATTTCCTTTCTTTATACATTATTTTATTAGTAAGCCAACGTTTTAAATTATTAATTTACCTTTTATATCCTATTATAAACTAATGCACACATTAATTAAGATTTTAAATCAAATTAATCACTTCATCTTGGTAACGTTCTTTTATTACAATAAGAATAAAATTAACATTTACATTGTTTCACTTATTGGAATTACATCCAAATTATTAACAATTAACTTACATTTATACTGTTCATTCAAGTTATTAAAAATTAACCTACCAATCTTATCCAAGCTATTATTTCCATTAATAATTCACTAAATTTTTATTTCCTTCAACATTAAGTTACCAAAATCTTCTTATATTAAGAAATTTAATTATCGAATTTTACGGGTCGTTACACTCTCCCTACTCAAAACTTTTCGTCCCCGAAAAGGAAAAAGAAGGGAAAAGAAGAATTAAGAAATCAATATATCTTACTTAAAATAATAGATTTATACACAAATAAATTTACAAAATTTAATAATTAAAATAAAATATCAATTTATAGCTATTAAATCCCTTTATACTCAAATTAGTAAAGTTTGGAAAACATTTTCAAAATATTTTCTAAGCCCAAAATTTATGGAAAATTTCGGCAGAGTCTCCTTTGTATGGAGAGGCTCGGAATAAAATATAATATCAATATAACAATATACAACGTATATTTTCCAAAATAATATATATATCCCAACACAGAAAACAGTATAATAACGATGTAAACCGTAATCCGAGAACATACCTATTGGTCGGGCGATTACCCTTAATTATAAAACCAAAAGCGGTAGAAATTGCTTCCATAACCTGTATTTCACTTATATAATCCAAAAAGATTAACAATTATATAAAATGAAATATTTAAGGTTGTTTCATATAACAACAAACAATCAACATACCAACCATCACTTGCAATAAGCAACAACCATCACATAGAATCAATACAAATCAATCATTCATTCACATCAAACAAAACAAATAGTTGTTCGGGTTCAAAACTTCAAATTGTATAGAATGAAAAATAAACTATTAAGTGCACCATTTACTCAACGTTCTCTGACGAAGCTAAATTGATTATTCATACATCCAAACAATTTGAAAGTATCCTTACCCAAACAACCATAAACCAAAGCAAACAACAACAATTTCAAACAATAGATTTAGTTTATCCTTATTAATTTCATTCATACATTTGTTGTTTGAATTCTCTTTTTCATTCATATAATGGTTTATCTTTTTAATTTACATTTATTTCTTACAATTTTATTTAGAATTAACTTCAACTTAAGTTTAAAATTTCTTACTTACAATACATGCCTTCTATTATATTTAATTAGTATTATTTCAATTATACTTAAGTTTATAACAACTACAACACCGAATTCTTATTTATTACAGAATTTCATTAATTACTTCTATTACTTCAAGTTTATTCCTTGTATAATATCCATTACATTTTCTTATTAACATTTCAACTTTTTATATCTTTTGGTAAGTTATATATATGCCTTTAAGAATGTAATTGAAAGTTATACAAGTTTTTCTCATTTCTTTTAATAAATTTAATGTTCAATAATCATATCATTTGTTTATAGGTTACACATTCAAATTTCTTTTAATTCCATTCATAACCTAGCATTAAATCTCTTATTTTTAATTAAAGGCTCCATTTATTAATTAGTTACATTCCATTTCACTACAACAACTGAAACTGTTTACTAACGGAAACTTGGGGACTAAATATCAGGTTAACTTTCAAATCATTGTAAAATAACAGATAAAGATATACTTATAATTTATATATCCAAGTATAATTAAAACAATTTAAAAATTTATATTTGTTTATCAAAATAAATCTGCAGTAAAACTATTACAGTGGCCTTCCCACTTCGAAACTCGAAAATGGATGTCGATTACGCGTGCACTCATCACCGAAATTATTTTCCGACGACAGAGAGAGGAGTACAAAACTTATTTCTTTCCAAAATTTCTTTTTAAAACATTTCTTTCAAATTATATTGAAATACTTATATCAGAAAATACTTCTAATAATATTTGACGCAGCGGATAAATCAAAACAAACTTCAATCGATGAAAGTAGCAATCGGTGAGTTGAAAATACTGCAATGCCCAAATCCGTTGATCCAAAGATGCCGGATTCTAGCTATCTTCGTCTCGTTGATCGCGCACGATACCGAGAAACAATGATCTACGATTCTTCGACGTTGATCAAGCGCACTTGATTCCGCGAATCGGCTTCAACAAACGTTGATTCGAGCGCACTCGAATGACGTAGGTGGAGATAGGAGATTACACTCAACTACCAATTTAAAGAAAGCACAAAGCAATCAAAGAAATTTTATTCCACAACTTCTTTTTTTGAAATGTACAACTCATTCCCTATTTATAGCCCTTTTACAACCGGCTCCATAAGTCGTTGCCGACTCATGACTTACGACTCATCATAAGTCGTTAGCGACTCAACGGTACACACTACCGACGACTCATAAGTTGGCAGCGACTCAATCATCATGCGACTCAGTATATGTCAACAACGACCTAACACAAACATGTACAGACGACTCAAGAGACATACAAACACACTACAACATCACACAACACAGACGACTCAACAAGATATGACTCAACAAAACAACATAGGTTACACAACTCACGACATAGTATAAACAAGACTGACTCACGACCTACGACTCAGCTTAAATCGGCATCGACTTAAAGAAGGCTTCAGAAAACTCCATATGACTTAACTCCGAACGACTCATCTCCGAGCGACTCATCTCCAGGTGACTTAACTTCGTTCCTTCATTATGTCGTATAACCATAGGTCGTAGCTCGTTCCTGTTAGGTCGCGGAAACGACTTATCGTAATATGGCACTACCTCGTTATCTCGTAAGTTGATGAGTCGGGCTTCCTTTAGGTCGTAACCCGTAGACTCGTTAGGTCGTAAACTTAATGCCACTTTCCTCTCTGGTTCCTTGTTAAGTCGTGAACGACTTAGGACTTCTTCGTTAGGTCGTGAAAGCACCAAGAATGCACCCCGCGTTACCTCGTTAAGTCGCTCGCGACTTAAGCTTAAACCGTCCTCATCCTTAAGTCGTTGAAACGACTCATTGGTATGCTTAGGTCGGTCTCGACCTAAGTCTTTATTCAGATGGCCTGCATCATCCTCCCCGGGTTGAGAAAAATTCGTCCTCGAATTTGTAAGTTCTTCCACATCGGATTGTTCATCCCCATAATATGGTACGAGATGTTTAACATTGAACACGTCAGAAGTGTACACATCTTCTGGCAACTTCAACTTATAAGCATTCTCATTGATCCGTTTCACAACTTCTACTGGACCAATTTTTCTGGCTTTCAACTCGTTATAAGCGCCTAATGGAAAACGATCCTTTGTTAACACTGCATACACCCAATCACCCTCATTAAATTCAACATTTCGTCGCTTCAAATCTGCAAATTTCTTATATTTCTCATTTGACTTTTCCAATCGTTCCTGAACGATTCTATGACATTCCGTCAAACTTTCAACAAAGTTAGCAGCCCGTTTAACCGTCCCCTTCGGTTGTGGTATTACTGCCAAATCCAACGGTCCCCTTGGCAAACTTGAATATACAATCTGAAATAGAGTGAATCTCGTACTACGATTCACTGTATGATTATGAGCAAATTCTGCCTGGCATAACTTCATGTCCCAACTCTTCAGATTGTCCTTCACAAGACATCGCAATAAATTCCCCAACGTTCGGTTAACAACTTCGGTTTGTCCATCCGATTGCGGATGATAAGTGCTGCTAAAGTTCAATTTTGTTCCCACCATCTTCCACAAACTAAGCCAAAAATGACTCAAAAATCTAGTATCCCGATCAGAAACAATAGATCCTGGTAAACCATGCAATCGATACACCTCCTTAAAGAATAATTGTGCCACTCGAACTGCATCCGCTGTCTTCTTACAGGCAATAAAATGTGCCATCTTCGAAAATCTGTCCACCACAACAAATATAGAATCATTCCCCCTTTGAGTTCTAGGCAAACCCAAAACGAAATCCATGCTGATATCAACCCATGGTTTAATAGGTACGGGTAACGGCATGTATAACCCTGCATTGGTCGCAGTTCCCTTCGAAACCTGACATATATGACATCTCTCCACAAACCTTTCAACCTCTTTCCTCATCGACGACCAAAAGTAAGATTGAGAAATCAACTGTAATGTACGATCACGGCCCACATGTCCTTCCTCGTGCAACTCTTTGATAATCTTCAATCTCAAGCTGCTCTCTGGAATGCATAATCGATTTCCTTTAAACAAGAATCCATCAACCAACATAAATTCATCAGTATCTCCATCCTTAACTTTCTCAACGAACTTTGCAAAGTAAGGATCTTCGTCAATCAACTCTGGCAATAATTCAAACACTATCACCTCAACTTTCATTGTAGTCAACAAATGACTCCTCCTACTCAAAGCATCAGCCACACGATTCGTTACCCCAGATTTATGTTTCACGACAAAAGTAAACTGTTGTAAATAAGCAATCCATGATGCATGTCTCGTAGAAATCTTATCCTGTCCTTGCAAATGCTTCAAAGCTTCATGATCAGTGTAAAGAACAAACTCTTTCTGGAACAGATAATGCCTCCAGTGTTTCACGGCTTGAACAATGGCATAAAACTCAACATCATATGTACTATATCTCATCTTTGCCCCTGATAACTTCTCATTGAAATATGCAATAGGTCTTCCACTCTGACTTAACACTCCTCCAATCCCAACCTTTGATGCATCAGTGTGTAGCTCAAACAACAACTGAAAATCTGGTAATACAAGAATTGGTGCTGTCGTCAAAAGTTCTTTGATTCTTTCAAAGGCAACCCCTGCTTCCTTCGACCAAGAAAACTGCTTCCCTTTCATACAATCAGTAACCGGTGCCATCACGCTACTAAAGTGTGGAATGAACCTTCGGTAGAATGATGCCAATTCATGAAAACTTCTAACTTCAGTGATAGTTCTCGGCTGTGGCCAATTTCTAATAGCTTCAACTTTACTCTGGTCCACCTGGATTCCCTTCTCAGATACAACATATCCCAAAAATAATACACTTCGAGTCATGAACACACATTTCTTCGTAGCTGCATAAAATTGTTCCTCACGAAGAATAATTAACACCTTTCTCAAATGCTCTACATGCTCCTCTGTACTTGCACTATAAATCAGAATATCATCAAAGTAAACTACAACAAACTTCCCAATGTACGGTCTGAAAATTTGATTCATCACCCTCATAAATGTACTTGGTGCATTCGATAGACCAAACGGCATAACCAACCATTCATATAATCCTTCTCTCGTCTTGAATGCGGTCTTCCATTCGTCTCCAGGTCTAATCCGAATCTGATGATAACCACTCTTCAAATCAATCTTCGAAAAGATAGTAGCCCCGCTCAACTGATCTAGCAAGTCATCCAACCTTGGCATAGGAAACCTGTAACGAACAGTAATCTTGTTCAAAGCTCTACTATCGGTACACATTCTCCATGTTCCATCCTTCTTTGGCACCAACAATGCTGGTACTGCACAAGGACTCAAGCTTTCCTGAACACGTCCCTGTTCTAACAACTCTTCCACTTGCCTTCGTAACTCCTCATGTTCCTTTGGACTCATTCGGTAATGTGGTCGATGTGGTAACACTGCTCCCGGAACAAGATCAATTTGATGTTGAATGTCCCTCAGTGGCGGTAACTCCTTAGGCAACTCTTCTGGAAATACATCTTCAAATTCTTTCAAAACTGGCTTTGCTTCTTCTGGAATTTCAACCTCTTCACTACACTCTCGCCCAATCAATAAAAATACTTCAGGCTCCTCTTCAATCTCCTTGACAAACTCCTTCAAAGATAGCAAAGTTTTCAGTTCTTCGATCTCTTCCAACTTGCTCTCCTTCTGTTGTTGCTTCTTAGGAACCAAAGTGATTTTAGTACCCTCGAACATGAAACTATAGCTATTAGCACGACCATCACGTTGCACTGCTCTATCAAACTGCCATGGTCTGCCCAACAACAGATGACACACATCCATGTCTACAACGTCACACCAAATTTCGTCTTTGTACTTCGTCCCAATAGAAAAATTCACACAAGCCCTTCGACACACCTTCACTTCACCACCCTTCCTCAACCATGCTAACTTGTACGGTTTAGGATGCTTCTCAGTTTTCAAGTTCAACTTCCTTACTGCTTCTGTAGAAATAATATTGTCACAGCTTCCAGCATCAATAACGAACTTGCAAACTTTCCCTAGAATAGTGCATGTCGACTGAAAAATATTGCTTCTCAACCAACTAGAATCCTCTTCTTGCTTTGGTGTAAGACATGACCTCCTCATCATAAGATTACAACCTTCATCTCCAGACAATTCTTCTTCCTCCTCAACATAAGGTGCATTTGAACATTCTGCCTCCTCACCATCATCCTCAATCTCAGCAACCATTGCTCTCTTCTTCGGCTTCGGACATTCATTGCTTTTGTGACCCAACTCTTGACAGTTATAACATTTGAAACCACTGCTAACCTTCGCCTTCTCACCCTCCTTTACCATTGGTTTTGTAACAGGTTTAGAAACATTAGAACTTCCACTAACACCCTTCGCTTGATTATTGGAATTAGTAAACACACCACCTCCACGCCTTCCTTGCTTCTCCCAAGCCAATGCTTTCTGATGTGCTTCTGCAACTGACCTAGGATCAAACATATTAACCATATCCTGGATCTGCATTCTCAATCCCCCAATGAATCTAGCAGTTAGCTGTTCTTCCGTTTCCATAATATCATTCCTAGCAATGAGTTGGTAAAATTCATCAGCATAATCACTAACAGACTTCGTCCCTTGCCTCAGATTCCGCAACCGCTGGTACATAAGTGATTGGTAGTTGTATGGTAAGAAAGTAGCTCTCATCAACTTCTTCATCTTCTCCCATGATTCAATCTTTGACTTTCCCATTCTCTCCCTTGTAAGTTTAGTTTGCTGCCACCATGCCAAAGCTCTCCCCCTCAACCTCGTAGCAACTAACTTCACCCTTCGATTCTCCGGAACCTCCTTGAAATCAAAGATTTCTTCTACATTAGACAACCAATCAAGAAATTCTTCGACTACCATTCCACCTTTAAACTCTGGAATTTCCATCTTCATACCCGGTTCCCATCGACGATCATCATCTACATCCCGATATGAATTTCGAACCGGGTCTCGATCTCGATAATGAATGCTAGCTCTATCACCTTCTTCATCAAAATCAAATGTACGTCTATATCGATCTCGACCATTATCATCCCTTCGATCATGCATGTTTCTTCGACTTTGTCTCTCTTCATCTCTATATGGCTCATTTTCAAACTCTCGTGGAGTTCTTCTCTCTTCATGTCCATAGTCATGGTGATCTCTCCTTGATGAAATTGATGTCTCTCTTCTTTCTCTAAAAGATTGCGGTGATACCCTCCTCGCTTCCGTAACCAATGGCGAAACTCGGTTTCCTCCATGGTTCAAGTTTGGTGATCTCCTCCTTTGAGTTTGATTCAAATCATTCATCAATTTCTCTAACTTTCCAATGCCCTCATCAAATTTCTCATTAATACGTTGTTCCATAAGCTCGGCTTCTTCTCTTCTATACAATGCTTCAACATTTTGATGACGGTTAGCTCTTCTTGGCGGCATGATTGAAAACTTCTCAAAAACTCAAACACTTCACAACTTTAAACTTCAAAAAGACTTCAAAACTCTCCAACACAAGCCAAACAATGCACGGCTTAACACCACTAGCTCGCACAAAACTCCTTGGCTCGGCTATACCACTACACGACTTCAACCACTTCAATTCAAACAACTTTCGCCTTTTGATCCAAAAGAATATGGATCGTACACCCCAAACTTGTTGCAACTTCAATAAGAACACAACGAACACAACTTCAAACTTCGGCTCCAAGATCGACTTAGCTATGATTGGCTAAGTCTAGCTCTGATACCAAAACTGACGCAGCGGATAAATCAAAACAAACTTCAATCGATGAAAGTAGCAATCGGTGAGTTGAAAATACTGCAATGCCCAAATCCGTTGATCCAAAGATGCCGGATTCTAGCTATCTTCGTCTCGTTGATCGCGCACGATACCGAGAAACAAAGATCTACGATTCTTCGACGTTGATCAAGCGCACTTGATTCCGTGAATCGGCTTCAACAAACGTTGATTCGAGCGCACTCGAATGACGTAGGTGGAGATAGGAGATTACACTCAACTACCAATTTGAAGAAAGCACAAAGCAATCAAAGAAATTTTATTCCACAACTCCTTTTTTTGAAATGTACAACTCATTCCTTATTTATAGCCCTTTTACAACCGGCTCCATAAGTCGTTGCCGACTCATGACTTACGACTCATCATAAGTCGTTAGCGACTCAACGGTACACACTACCCACGACTCATAAGTTGGCAGCGACTCAATCATCATGCGACTCAGTATATGTCAACAACGACCTAACATAAACATGTATAGACGACTCAAGAGACATACAAACACACTACAACATCACACAACACAGACGACGCAACAAGATACGACTCAACGAAACAACACAGGTTACATGACTCACGACATAGTATAAACAAGATTGACTCGCGACCTACGACTCAGCTTAAATCGGCATCGACTTAAAGAAGGCCTTCAAAAAACTCCATACGACTTAACTCCGAACGACTCATCTCCGAGCGACTCATCTCCAGGTGACTTAACTCCGTTCCTTCATTATGTCGTATAACCATAGGTCGTAGCTCGTTCCTGTTAGGTCGCGGAAACGACTTATCGTAATATGGCACTACCTCATATCTCGTAAGTTGATGAGTCGGGCTTCCTTTAGGTCGTAACCCGTAGACTCATTAGGTCGTAAACTTAATGCCACTTTCCTCTCTGGTTCCTTGTTAAGTCGTGAACGACTTAGGACTTCTTCGTTAGGTCGTGAAAGCACCAAGAATGCACCCCGCGTTACCTCGTTAAGTCGCTCGCGACTTAAGCTTAATCCGTCCTCATCCTTAAGTCGTTGAAACGACTCATTGGTATGCTTAGGTCGGTCTCGACCTAAGTCTTTATTTAGATGACCTGCATCAATATTGTTAATATATTCCAAAATAATTCAAAAGAAATTTTCAAAACCCCAGAACTTAAGTTCTAAATTTCCAATTTTCATTTTTTTTCCACTTTCTTAAAATATTGTTTGCAATCAATATTTATAAATTTCTCTACCTAACAACCAATATATTACAACCAAATATAACCTTTATAAAAATTTACTTTATATATATAGAAAATATAATAGGCAAAATTATTTCATTCACCTATATTCAAAAACAAATATTGTGTTGATCTGTCCTATTAAGTGTGTAGAAACCCCTATTGATGTCATAGCGTCACATGCGTCAACCAGAATTTATAAATACAAAACGGAACAAATTAGCAAAATATTAAAAACTTTATATAACACTAACAAATACGCTCTCTCATATATACGCACAACGACTCATCATAGGGTATTACTACCCTATTAATAAAGAGTCAGACCCCACAAAGCTAAGGTTTTCACTAACCAAAGCTCTGATACCAGATGTAACGTCCCGCCTTTTTGTACGGAATGGCGGACACACATGTTAGACTTAAACCACACAGAAGGGCGGATTGTTATGGGGTAAAGAAGAAAAAGCAGAGAAAGAAACAAAAATTAAAATAGAATCTTGCAGCGGAACGATAAAATATAATAATTAAATATACAGTTCATGAAGCTGTCTTACAAAGTATTCGATTATACTTATATATTACATATCAGAGTTACATATACCAGAGAATATTAATAATGCAGCGGAAACAGTATGAATGTTGTGGAATACTATTGTGACGACCTGGAATTTTTGAGCGTTTGAAATTGGAATATTTAATTGACTTTAAATATTTAAAAGTTAATTCTAACTTGAATTCAAATATCATTATTTATTTGATAATTAAACTATTGAATTAAATAATTTGAAGTTGGGTAAAATGCTAAATCTGGAGTTCTAAGCCTGTTAAAAATAATTTAAAGGCTTGTAAAATTTATATTGATAACACTGAAGATAGTAAAGGTGTTTAAATTTGATTCGGAAGTGTTTTGTTAGGTTTTGAAATTTCATCGTTTAAATTGAATTTAAAAATAGCCTTCCGAGGCACAGTCTCGGAATTCGACGAAACCAGTTCCATTGGGTTCGTAATATTGAATTATTATCGGATTTCAAATTTCATATTGATCGGAGTTAGTGTGTGAGTATACGATATATAAACACGCTGAAAATTTAATTGATAATAATCTAATGAAATTTAATTTAATTAATCAAGCTTCTTGTATACGCCATCTTTCTGTCATTTAATCACATACTTTCCCAATTCTAAGTCATTCAATCAACAATCAAAATGCTCGAACTAAAAATAAAATAAAAGAAGAAGCTTCATGGGGAAGCTTTCAGCCGTGTTTATAAAAGAAAAAAACAAACAAAACACAATAAGGGTCGAACCCCTTTTCTTCTTTTCAAAACCCCAAACCACTCGGTGAAAAAAAAAACAAAAAAAAATGGCGATCGCTTCCTAATATTAAATTGCGCCTCCCCGTATCTCGAAATCGAAGACGCGAAGGAGGAAGCTCTCGTGTAGGGGATTCTGTTGTGGTTTGTGGCGACGGTCGTGAAGGGTTAGTGAGCTAGGGTTTGAGTTCTCTTCGACTCTGTCGTTCGAATCAGGAAATGGAGTGGATTTTGGGTTCATGGCGTGAAAAATCGCCTTGATGAGGAGGATTGGACGGTGCGGTTACGTTTAGAGGTGGGTGACTACGTACGGCCTGGGGAGATGATGGGTTTTGGACAGGTTTTGCAGGAGTTAGCCGAGCTTGTTGCTATGGTGATGGTAGCGGAGGCCTCGTGTAGTGGAGTTTGAGTGGTGATGGGTTCGACACGTGTGATGGAGCTGGAAGAAGGAGGACGTTGCAATTTCGCCGGCGATGATGAGCTCGCGAGCATGATAGGAAGATTCAGGCCAGTGAGGTATAGCAATATATCTTTAATTTAATTTTATAAAAAAAAGAAAGGGGGATTTTTACAGTAAAAGTAATTTCATGTGGTTATTCACAGAAAAGGGAAACAAGATTTTCTACACACATATTTTGATATATAGGTAAAACTGGAAAAAATAATAAAAATAAAATAATATATATATTTGGATAAGGTTTTAAAATATATATATATAGGAATTTCAGAAATGTTGGAAGTTATATATAAATTAGATTTCTATAAAATCTGTATAAAATTTTTATATACGGTTTGAAGAGAATAATAAATACAATTTACTGATTTGTATCAAAATAATTTATTTAGGTGATTAATTTATTTGATTTATTCATAATTATTTAGTTACAAATAATATTTATTATAGGAAAATTTATTTAGGGTAAGTTATTAGTCCAAACTAAATTATTAATTAATTAAGTAAAAAAGGGGGGGAAATAAATTGTTCGATTAATTCAAATGTTAATAAAATTATATAAATATTTCTTCAAGGTCTATAATCGCGAGAATCAAGTTGGGAATGAAGTGGACTACAACTAGGATAATCTCACTCAGTTAAATTTAAATTTAAATGATTAAATCTAAATAATTGGTTGAATGGTTGAATCGGTTGATGTGCTATATTATAGTATATACTACATCTTGGAATGTTTGATTTAGTTGTGCTAACGTCTGTGGATGCAGGGAACGGGTTGGAGGGATCCAATTGGATCTCTCAACATTTATTATTTAATATTCTCTGTTGTGATTATTTGATATTCTATGATGAATTATATTGGAATATTGAATGCTATGGTTCGATTAGATATAATTGGGTATAATGAATTGCCAAAGATATATAAATTGATTTTGGTAGGAAAATAAAAGAAGTGAATTTGTAAGTAAAATAATTATAGAAATTTGAATAAATTTAAAAATGAATTGGAAAAGAAATAAAGTGACTTTAAAATTCTAATAAATAAATCTTGAGTGTAGAAAGGAAATTTGAATAAACAGAAAGTTAATGAATTTTAATCTTCAGTGATATTATTTAAAAGAACAAAACATTTATTTAAAATTTAAGACTTAAATTATTGAAAAGAATAAAGAAGAAATTAGAAAAAGCTGAAATTCGTATATATCAGTTAAAAAGATTTAAAATCAAACGGAAATAATAATAATAATAAGGTCCATAATTAACGAACTTTGAAATAAATTAAAAAATAAAGATATTTATTTCAAAGGGAGTAAATTGGAAATCAATTTGGGGAAATTGATTTAAGTGATTGAAGTTGGAATTTTTCTCTGGATAACCAAGTATGTTTTCAAAATAAATTTTTAAATATAAATTAAAGGTTTTAAAGTTGTTTTTAAAAAGTAAGTTTTGGAAAATTTATTATTTCTAAATATTTAAATTCTAAAAGTAAGTATTTCCTTTAATCTATTATAGCAGTAATTATTTAAAAAGTGACTTAGCATTTTGTTTTTTTAAAAGTGAAAATCTATTTTTATATTCTATTAAGTAACCTTATTTTTAAATATTCATATAGTATGTATTTTTAACAAAATTTTGAAGTAGTTTTACCTTAAATGTTTTAAAGTATATTTCAAAGTAAAGTGTTTTAAATTATTTTAAAAATCTAGTTTTGTGCTTGGTGATTTCAGTAGAGATAGAAAATATTTAGGAAAGTTTATTCTGGAAAAGAAAGATGATTTGAACTGTTTTCAAAGGGTTGAAAATAGAAATATATCTTGTGAGGATATTTTTGAGGTTAATAAATAATTTGGGAAATTATTTATTGTTGGATGGATGTTTGTGAATGTTAATTAATAGTTAAATAGCCGACTATCAATATTGGCCAACTGCGTTAATCGTTTCAAAGAGACCGGGATCGAGATTTATTTCTCGAAAACACTTCGATCCGGTTTGTACGTTTTCGTGGGAAAACAAGTTTGGATTCGAAGATGGAGCAGTGAAGTGCAAAGGCTAGTCGCTACTAATCCTGAGGATATTTCCAAAATGGATGTAGTAGGAATAGTGCCTTCGGTTCCGTTCAAACCCGGGACGGACTTGTATGGATGAATGCTTTCGGAACATCATCAGGTGGACGATGGGCATTCTACGGGATATGTTCTATAAAGGTAACGCTTAACCTCAAGCCTCATCAACCGGGAATGACTAAAAATCAGGGGTTATGCAGCAAGGCTAGGTGGGTAGCACCCAAGCAGGGTGAGGTCATCCCTATCTAGATGTCCTTTTTTATTTCGGCTTAGTGGGCGGTTGCTGATCCCAACCGCGGGGTGATCTCACTCGGGATTATCCAGTAAGGGGTAGTCCCGGTCTTGTGTTGTAGGGGAGCAGGCGTACTCCTCGGTACTGTGATCTAGGCCAGGTACTGTGACAGGTGGTACCCAAGTGCCTAGTCATTAGTTGGAAATCCATTCTCCCTACGAGCCTTGTACGAGTTTTGTTTGTATTACCCACTTTGTGGCTAGTAGCTGGAATTTAATCATGTAACATTTTCGGCTATTTTATAAGTATTTATATATAGACACTATTATAATATCAGAGGATTTCTATAAAAATTGTTTTAGCTATCGTAGGGTAAAAACCCGACATGTTTATTTGTGGCGTGGTCTTACGAGATGCTTTTGTTTTCAAAGGATTTTTGAAACTTTAATAATCAATTAAGTGTGATTTTCTCACGCTGGTATTCCAGACGACTCGGGTGTTATTTAACTGTAATGCTCGGGTCAGACCGAGTGTTATAGGATACAGGATATGATGCTGTGGAGCTCAGGAGATGAGCCGGATGACGATACGTACTTCCATACTTGTTTTATATATATTCCGCTGTGTAGAGTAGCTGTGTATCCAGTTGTATGTTATTGATGTTGAGCTGTGATTGATGTACTCTAATGATGTAATATATAAACAGAGATATTTGATATTTGAGTAAAGATTATTTATTATCTATTATATTTTATTCCGCTGCGATGGTTAGATTTTGTTGTTGTTTTCTATTTTCTTATTCCACCTCTTCTTCTTTAACCCAAATGGTTCGTATTTCTGTACAACTTGAGATGATCTAGGTAGAATAGTGATTGCTCAAGGGGTACGGACGTGCGGGCTGTTACAGTTGGTACCAGAGTGAAGGCTAGCGATAACCTTGGCTCCGGTGGGAATTACTCATTGAAATAGAGTCAATAGTACTCTAGACCGAGTTTGAGCGTATTAATAGATATGAGCACGTATTTGTTAGTGAATATAAAATGATTTTATATTGTGTTGATTGGTTTATTGAGTAGTTTATGGATTCTGGTTAATACGAGTAATTAACGTTATTGATAGGGATCTCTGAACACTTGAATAGAACAACTCGACATAGTATTGTTTTAAAGTAGGGTAAATAGCATTGTTTTAAAGTAGGGTAAATGAAATAATTTTACCCAAATTACTTTTGTATATAAAAGATATAATTTTTGTAAAGTATTATAGTATTTGGATGCTTGATTGTTAAGCAATGATAAAATTAAATTATTAACACTATTGTATAGAAATTGAAAATATAACCAAAGGTTAAGGAAATAAATTCATTATAAAATGAAATTTATAAATATGAATTATAAATGTAATTTGTAAATTGAAATATAATCAAATGAGAATTTGTATGAGCATAAGCAATGCAAATGAATTATAGTTAAAATTGATTTAAGCAGGATTTAGAAATTTAAAATCCCGAAGATTTTGGAAGTGTTTGTCGAAGTGTTTGGAGATAAATAATAGCATTATTGTTTTGGAAGTATTTCTGAAAAGAAATTGTTTTAAATGGGTTTTGAAGTGATATAGCATTGAAATCACTTGGAATATTGGAAAATAATTCTGATGATGATGGCCGCATCATCAGTATTCATTTTCGAATTTCTAAGTGACGGATTGCTGCCAAATTGATTTGTTCAGAAGAACTAGTTTATTTTTGAAAATCTCAAAGGAAATTTGTTGGGAATAAAACCAGGATTGGTTTGACTTTTGAGAAGTGTGATTGGAGATGTTGGAGATTTCAAAATGATTTGTAACCAAAAGCCGGGTGTTTAAAATTGTGACGACCCGTCCTTCTACTACCAGAAAGACGTATCATCATTAAGAAAGAAATGGATAGAAATAGAAAAGAAAGAAAAGAAAGGAACAACAACATCAGAATCTCACAGCGGAACGGAACAAAATATAATATATCACATAAATATTTCATAGTTTTTACATATATCAGAGTTATACAATATCAATACACATGACAGTTATACATACATCTATCACTATATACATCAGAGATACAGTACATTTCAACTACTGACACAGCGGAACTAGATAGATAACTACATACGTCTGGAATCTCCTGCTCCAAGCTTCTCCAGAAATCAAGGTCCAAAACCTATCACTTGGCTACTCATAAAAATTTGAGTACCCAAGAGTTTATGAAAACACAAAATATAAACTCCGGGTCAGACATGGGTCTGGTATGAGTAAACGGTTTAAAGTTGTTTAACTTTGAAAACATCTGAAAATAAAGGTATCACGTAAGACTCCCCACAAATAAATACGTGTAAGTTTTTACCTTACGCTAACCAAAACATTTCATAGGAAATCCAGTGATATTATAATAGTGTCTAGGGTTTTAAAGTAAATAGAAAATAGCCGAAATTGTTACATTCATTAAATTCCAGCTACTAGCCACAAAAGTGGGTAATACAAATCAAAACCGTAGGGTCTCGTAGGGAAAATGGATTTCCAACAATGGCAGGGCTACTGGGGTACCGCCCGTCACAGTACAGGGCCTAGATCACCGTACCGAGGATCACTCCCGACCCCCTACAACACAAGGCCGAAACCATTCCTTACTGAACAGTCCCGAACAAGATAAACCCCGTGGTTGGCGCGACCAACCACCCACTAAGCCGAATAAAAAGGGACATCTAGACAGGGGAAATATCTTGTCCTACTTGGGCATGACCCACCTAACCTTGCTGCATCTCCCCTGTTTTAGCCATTTCCGGTTGATGAGGCTTGAGGCTACGATTACCTTTATCGAACATTATTCTTAGAATGCTCATCGTCCGCCTGACGATGTGCTGAAAGCATTCAATCCATACAAGTTCGTTCCGGGTTCGAACGAAACCGGAGGCATTATCTCGTTACACTCGTTTTGGAATCACCCTCAGAGTTAACGACTATAACCCTTGCATTCTAAATACACCATCTCGATCTTCATTTCAGGATTTACGACCTAACGTTTAAATTGGAACGATGTGGTTTTCGGAGAATCAAATTTGATTCTTCCGATCCCGGTCTCATCGAATTCAACCGCCATTTTAAGGGCCAAGTTGTCTAATTAACTTAAACAGTTCTAAATAATTTAAATTTAACAATTGAATTAACATAGCATTTATCACAGATAAAATATATACAAGCGTCATAGATATAACATAACATATCACAGAGCATCATAGGATATCATCACATAAATATCCAAATCAGATATTCAATCACAACAGTCTATAAGCAGTCACCATCAAGTCTTATTTGTAATTAATTCAATTTCGAATTAATTACTTGAGAGTTAATCACAACTCTATTTAATTAATCATTAACTAACAATTAATTACCTATTTCATTTCAAATCATCTAATTAATGATTTCTTAATCAACTATTAAATCTTAATTGTTCAATTAATTATTTATTTCATTTATTTAATTAGTTACTTTATAATCAAGTTGTCTATCTTTAATTACTATTCCTTATTCATTGATTGATAACCTTAATTATTAATTAATGAAACTTAAGTACTTAACTATGTAACTATTAATTACTTAATTAATCAATTATAAATCCTTAATTCTTAATCACATAATTAATTAACTATTAATTCATAATTAAATTATTTGATTAGTTAACTATTAATCATTCATTTATTGACTTAAGTTGTTAATTACTCATTTATCAATCACTTAAACATCCTTAATTACTTCCTGCAAGTAATTAAAAGAAGTTTCTTTAAAATTTTGAAGCTCAAATTACTACTAACTGTAACTTAAACGTTAATCCGTTACACTTCTAACTTAAAGCAATTACTTAACTTATACTATAATAACTTGATTAAAATAATAATAATTAAGGCTTAAACATCGTTAAGTATTAACGAAAACTAACTAAAACATGTAACCAGCTTCTAACATACAATCATTTAACAGTTATTTATATTTCAATCTTAATCTTGATAAAAAGGATTTTCATTAGCTTTATCTTGAAAATTCAATATTGTAATTACAAAATCCCGGGTCTCCTCCTATTATTCTCGAGTGCAACTTCAGTTTGCACGCAATCTTCCCCGAGTCTCTCCCCCCCCCCCCCAATTTTTCTTCTTCTCTTTTTTTTTTGTAAGTTAAATCCTTAAACTAAGCATGAAGGGATACCATCAGTAACTCACGCGATTCAACACGAAATAACCCGAGAAAACTCACCTCCTTCCCTTTCCCTTGAATTTTAAAAACTTATATTTGTTTAAGTAAAGAATCTAGAAAGTTAGCACCCACGTCCCCGAAGCTAAACTCGCGTAAAAATAGCTAAATCCCCGAGTCACTCTCGAGCCACTTCCCCTATCAACTACTGTCACTCTGACACGCGTACACGTGTACACCAGCACTTCGACCTTCCAACTATCGCCGTTACCTTCAACATGTCGACGACCATCCCATCATCGATTCCGACCTCCCAGACTTCATCACAAACCCCAAATTCAAAATCGAGCTAGGGAGTTGAAACTGGAAACTACACCTATGGCCCAAACTCCTCTCGACCTCACGTCTCCGACCACCGGAGTGCCTATACTTCCGGTTACAACTTCCACAACCCCCGTCCTTCCATCTCCAAGAAGCCGGTGGCACTTGATCCACCAGAGGCATCACCATAGTCCCATTTCTAGACTCGACAAAAACACAGTTCGAAACCCTACGTTGACCAAACCCCGCCGCCACGACGAACTGGAACAACTCCAGCTATTTTTCCCGACATCTTTGGACGACAAACTAGCTTCGACGAAAGCCACGACTTCTAAAGTTCACCTGGTCACCATCAATTGACCAATCTTCCATTCCTGATCATCTCAGAAATGCAATTCAAAAACTCAACTAAAATTTGGGATTTTGATTCTAAAAATCAAGTTTTGTAAAGAGAAGTCAGATTATATAAATGAATTTACAAATCATTATATTTGGTTTTTTAACATAAACAACGCTCCTCTACTCTTTTATATATATATTTTTTTTTCCAGACAATATTTCTGTTTATTAAACTTAAAATATTTTTAAATCTAAAACCTTGTTAAACTAAATACAATTTGTTTAAATATTAACAGAAAACAGAGATTTGGAGAAAGATTTTGTGAATTTATACATGGGTTTAAACACTGTGAACTAAAGCAGAGCATATAGACATGCACACTTATCATATTCATATATACAGAAATCTCATTCATACATACATGCAAAGCATAGCCCATTTCTTACATTCCAGGATATTCACATGTCACGGATTTTTATTAACTTAAGCTTTTATATAAAAAATGTTTACTCACCAAAACAAGCTTGAGCAGAAAGAAATTTCCTGAAACTCTCTTCTTTTCTTTCCTCTGTTTCTTTTCTTTGTTTTTTTCTGTTTCTGAATTAATTTATGTTTGCAAAGCAAACAATGTTTCTCAGGTTTGTTTGTAGGTTTAGTTCAGTTTTATATACGAACATAATATAGGTGGATAGATATATATAGAAGTAGCTGAATAATTATAGGTTGATCTAGACAGCTTCTATTTGTATTATCATTCTTTCTTTTTATTGGCTAAGAATGTATTCTGCAGAAAGAATTTATTACAAGAATTTCGGCTATAGTACTTACATGAACAAAATGTTATGCTAATTAATCCTTTTGCTCTTAATTATGATAACAAGTATTTAATGTTTTGCTGATAAGTACAAAACCCAGATTTTGTTTTATGATATTGAAGTGAAAACTTGTGTTTTCATATGCATATACACTGTATAACAGCACATAAACTTTATATTTAATTCATAGCATTGATAGTACAAAGATATTTACATTTTTTTTCTTTCATTACTTCGGCCAAGCATATCCTGTAAGACTCATATTTTGTTTTATTATCTTAAAGTAAAACTTGTTTTCTTATACATATAAATTTCCAGCACCTAAGTTTTATTACTGGTTTACTTTTTTTTTCTAGATAAAGACCTTTATTAAAATTTATGTTGTTCATGTATGATTTCCATGTTTATGCTTTCAAAATTAATCCTATTTGTAGTTCAATTATCAAACATTGATTTATATTACTTGCATTTTTATACCTCTAAGTTATAATTGATATTTGTACATTTATCTCTTTAGTTACATTCTATAATTTATGATTATGTTTATACTAGTTTTGTATGTTTATGTTATAATTATTTATATTGTTTTATACCTATGCATTAGATTTCCATGTTTATGTTAATATTAATATGTTTGTTAATTTTTTTTTCTTAAACTTATCATTTTAAAAACTACAATTGTATCCATATATATTATCAAAGAATAAAATATAGAATCTTAGATTTTATTAAATAAGACAGATTTTGTTTTAATGGTTTTGAAGCATTTAATTTTAAATTTTCAAATCAAAATTTTCTTTTATAAAACATATAACTGTTAAATATCCAAGATCTCATCATTTTAAACATTGACAAGCTTATATTTAATTTAAATTAGATTAAATATTCATTGAAATATGCTGTCAAAAATTTCGGGTTGTTACATTCCTCCCCCCTTAAAAGAATTTCGTCCCCGAAATTTAAAACAACAATTAATTCAAAAGCTTTAATATTAACAATCCAAACATACATATCATTCATACAATAGCAAACAAACAAACAGTCTATTCTAACAAGCAACACTAGCTATCCGAACACAAATCCGAATAAATTTCCCTAACATTATCGAGAGTTTGTCTCTCGATGATCAACAATCCGAACTGAATTCCTGACCACAGTCAAGTTCGACTCAACATCCAAATTTCAGAACTACTGGTTTAACATCTAATGGTGAATCATGAACAAATTTCCTTAGATGAGATATATGGAATACACAATAAATTCCAGATATCCACTCTGGCAATTCAATTCTGAAAGCTACAGTATTAACTCTCCCAGATTTATTGACTTCTTTATAGAATTTCAATATTTATTCAATCAAGCCCGTACGATGTACATATACTATTCGTATGCAATATCAAATCCGATCGCTCGCTCGATCACACAATTTCACTTCCGACTAGTATCGTCCACCCGACTTCCTAGTGTGGACTCAGAACTGGTTTCTTGATCAGAAACTGTCATTCTCCGTGCATAGTCACAACTATGATAGAGAATTTTCCAGAATCAATCAAAATCCATATCCATGGTTCGTCGTCGAAAATCGAGTGAAAAATCCTAACTCGGATCAATATATATAACTATCTCAAAATTCTGTGCTCGAATCTGGATCAAATTGTTATGCGAATAAAATAATATACGTACATCCTACGTATTTATATCCATTGATTATCAACCATATCAATTTCTTTTATTCACGTTATTTTGATTTCTATCCACTTGGAATAATTTTCTCAATATCAAATTTACTTAAGAATTTCCCCATTCATTTCTTATATATATTCCCTTATATTATTACTATACCACCATAGCCTTTATATCTCCTTATATCTTTTTATTTCCAATTTGAATCTCGAATTCCATGTGAATTCAAATTTTCTTCAACTCTGAATATTGAATTTTATTGACCATCTTCCATTTATAAATGATTTTATTATTTAAATTAGTTTCATCCACTAGTTTAGTTCAATTCCTAATTTGAAATTGTTTTGTTGCTCTTTTTTTTATATATAGTTTTCAAATTTTGAAAAGTTTTGAAAGAGTCTCCATTTGTTTAGCATTTTATATTTCCATAAGCACATATGTAAGGTTTCAACACTTAGTACAATTACTTCCAATCAATTCTCAAATCATTCCCTTCAATTTAATGATTTACAACTTACTTTCTTAAGCAAAATAAACTCATATTCAAAATCATCCTATTTTGCTTCCAATAATTCATAGAATTTTATCTAATCTTGTCTACTTCAAACAACCCATTTTCTTATGCAATTCAATAATATTATTGTGAATAAATAATTACTTAAGCTCTATGACAAATCTTAAATTGATTCCAACTCAATTTACACTTGACTCCATCCCAATTTAATTTATTCACAGTCCTATCATTGCATTTTCTTTCATTTCAACAGGTTTGTTTCCAAACCATTTTATTAAACTAGACAATCCATATTTTAAATTAACATCTCATAATTTACTTAAGTTATTTATTTTCTTCAAACTGTTCCACCTAACAACTTAGGTTTATTCTATTCCACCAATTTCCATTTAACTCTTTGATTCGATTTTCCTTTAATCAAATCCCAACTATTTACTAATTTACTTGATTAGTTTATTCTCTTATCCATTCTTAAATTTTAATTAACAATTCATTACTGAATTTTATTTATAATAAGGTCATTCAATTTATGCTTGAATTAGATTTGTTTACAACTCACACCAATTCTATTTTAATCCAATTCAATATTTACTTATTTTCATAAGAATTTTATTTTATTCAATTTTATCTATAACTCGACTGAATTCATTCAAATTCAGTTTTATTCTAACTCAACCTTAGTTAAATTTATCTACTTACCATTCTTTTAAATTTATTTCTCTCAAAATATGAGCTCAAAACTTATTTATTTACTTAACAGCTTATATTACTCATTTGGGTCATTTCATCTTATAATCACAACTCCATATTATATTACTTATATAGCACTTACTGTCTTAAGGTATGGTTTTCATTTTACAATTATAATCATTTTACCTTCAAATTTTATATCCAATTAAGTTCATTCTGAACTTCAATTCCATTTAACTTACCTCAGGTTAAGCTCCAATATGTTTTCTTATTTTCATTTACTTAAGTTAAATTTTAATTACGGGATTACAATTTCCGACTTCTTCTTATTAATATCAACTTTACTTTGTAAGCTCGATAGTTGATTCCTTTAAACTTTCACATTATCTAAATAGAATTTCTTAGAATTCAATTGCCCGGTTTTCATTTCCAAAACCATTTTGAAAGGATAACTACACTTACCCACTTGGTGTCAAATCAAATTTTCAAATTCCAAACATTTGTTTTCACCAAAACAAATTTTCTCTATTTGAAAATCTCTAAAACAACTTGTATACCCAACAACTCCAAACAATATCATGATCAACTATCCTGGTAGCAATCCATCACTTTAGAAACTCAAAAATGAATACTGATGATGTGGCCATCACCATCAGGATTATTTTCCAGCGACTGAAGTGAGTTCAGTGCTTCCTTACTTTCACAATTTTTGTCCAAAACAATTTCCATTCAACCATATTTTCCAAAACAATATTCCATTATTACCTTTAAATCTTTGAAAAAAAAACATTTCAAACATTCCCAAGATTTTTAAATTCCCAAATCCTTTTGTTTAAATTCATTTAAACACCTTCAAATTTCCGGGACTTAAATTCTAGTTTAGTCAAATTTTAGTTATATTCCCTTTTATTTAAAATCATTTTTAAATAATTTTATTTGGTTATAAACCATTCCAATTTTAAATTTTAGTATTAACAACCAATCATCCAAACTTATATAATAATTTCAGAAAAATATTTCTTTTATATCAAAATATAAATTTGGATAAAATTATTTCATTTACCCTACCTTAAAAACAATATCGTGTCGGTCTATCTTGTTTCAGAGTTTAGGAATCCTTATCGATGAAATGGCGTCCCACACATCGACCAGAATCCATAAACACTCAATAGATAAATCAACACAATATAAAAATAATTTTATATTCACTAACAAATACACGCTCATATCTATTTATACAATCAAACTCATTTTAGAGTTCTACAAACTCTATTCTATGAGTAATTCCTACCAGAGCCAAGGTTATTACCAACCTATGCTCTGATACCAACTGTGACGACCCGTCCTTCTATTACCAGAAAGACGTATCATCATTAAGAAAGAAAGGGATAGAAATAGAAAAGAAAGAAAAGAAAGGAACAACAACATCAGAATCTCACAGCGGAACGGAACAAAATATAATATATCACAAAAATATTTCATAGTTTTTATATATATCAGAGTTATACAATATCAATACACATGACAGTTATACATACATCTATCACTATATACATCAGAGATACAATATATATCAACTACTGACACAACGGAACTAGATAGATAACTACATACGTTTGAAATCTCCTGCTCCAAGCTTCTTCAGAAATCAAGGTCCAAAACCTATCACTTGGCTACTCATAAAAATTTGAGTACCCAAGAGTTTATGAAAACACAAAATATAAACTCCGGGTCAGACATGGGTCTGGTATGAGTAAACGGTTTAAAGTTGTTTAACTTTGAAAACGTTTGAAAATAAAGGTATCACGTAAGACTCCACACAAATAAATACGGGTAAGTTTTTACCTTACGCTAACCAAAACATTTCATAGGAAATCCAATGATATTATAATAGTGTCTAGGGTTTTCAAGTAAATAGAAAATGGCCGAAATTGTTACATTCATTAAATTCCAGCTACTAGCCACAAAAGTGGGTAATACAAATCAAAACCGTAGGGTCTCGTAGGGAAAATGGATTTCCAACAATGGCAGGGCTACTGGGGTACCGCCCGTCACAGTACAGGGCCTAGATCACCGTATCGAGGATCACTCCCGACCCCCTACAACACAAGGCCGGAACCATTCCTTACTGAACAGTCCCGAACAAGATAAACCCCATGGTTGGCGCGACCAACCACCCACTAAGCCGAATAAAAAGGGACATCTAGACAGGGGAAATATCTTGTCCTACTTGGGCATGACCCACCTAACCTTGCTGCATCTCCCATGTTTTAGCCATTTTCGGTTGATGAGGCTTGAGGCTACGATTACCTTTATAGAACATTATTCTTAGAATGCTCATCGTCCGCCTGACGATGTGCTGAAAGCATTCAATCCATACAAGTTCGTTCCGGGTTCGAACGAAACGGAAGGCATTATCTCGTTACACTCATTTTGGAATCACCCTCATAGTTAACGACGATAACCCTTGCATTCTAAATACACCATCTCGATATTCATTTCAGGATTAACGACCTAACGTTTAAATTGGATCGATGTGGTTTTCGGAGAATCAAATTTGATTCTTCCGATCCCGGTCTCATCGAATTCAACCGCCATTTTAAGGGCCAAGTTGTCTAATTAACTTAAACAGTTCTAAATAATTTAAATTTAACAATTGAATTAACATAGCATTTATCAAAGATAAAATATATAAAAGCGTCATAGATATAACATAACATATCACAGAGCATCATAGGATATCATCACATAAATATCCAAATCAGATATTCAATCACAACAGTCCATAAGCAGTCACCATCAGGTCTTATTTGTAATTAATTCAATTTGAATTAATTAATTGAGAGTTAATCACAACTCTATTTAATTAATCATTAACTAACAATTAATTACCTATTTCATTTCAAATCATCTAATTAATGATTTCTTAATCAACTATTAAATCTTAATTGTTCAATTAATTATTTATTTCATTTATTTAATTAGTTACTTTATAATCAAGTTGTCTATCTTTAATTACTATTCCTTATTCATTGATTGATAACCTTAATTATTAATTAATGAAACTTAAGTACTTAACTATGTAACTATTAATTACTTAATTAATCAATTATAAATCCTTAACTCTTAATCACATAATTAATTAACTATTAATTCATAATTAAATTATTTGATTAGTTAACTATTAATCATTCATTTATTGACTTAAGTTGTTAATTACTCATTTATCAATCACTTAAACATCCTTAATTACTTCCTGCAAGTAATTAAAAGAAGTTTCTTTAAAATTTTGAAGCTCAAATTACTACTAACTGTAACTTAAACGTTAATCCGTTACACTTCTAACTTAAAGCAATTACTTAACTTATACTATAATTACTTGATTAAAATAATAATAATTAAGGCTTAAACATCGTTAAGTATTAACGAAAACTAACTAAAACATGTAACCAGCTTCTAACATACAATCATTTAACAGTTATTTATATTTCAATCTTAATCTTGATAAAAAGGATTTTCATTAGCTTTATCTTGAAAATTCAATACTGTAATTACAAAATCCCAGGTCTCCTCCTATTATTCTCGAGTGCAACTTCAGTTTGCATGCAATCTTCCCCGAGTCTCCCCCCTCCCCCCCCCCCCCCCCCCGATTCTTCTTCTTCTCTTTTTTTTTGTAAGTTAAATCCTTAAACTAAGCATGAAGGGATACCATCAGTAACTCACGCGATTCAACACGAAATAACCCGAGAAAACTCACCTCCTTCCCTTTCCCTTGAATTTTAAAAACTTATATTTGTTTAAGTAAAGAATCTAGAAAGTTAGCACCCACGTCCCCGAAGCTAAACTTGCGTAAAAACAGCTAAATCCCCGAGTCACTCTCGATCCACTTCCCCTATCAACTACTGTCACTCTGACACGCGTACACGTGTACACCAGCACTTCGACCTTCCAACTATCGCCGTTACCTTCAACATGTCGACGACCATCCCATCATCGATTCCGACCTCCCAGACTTCATCACAAACCCCAAATTCGAAATCGAGCTAGGGAGTTGAACTAGAAACTACACCTATGGCCCAAACTCCTCTCCAACTCACGTCTCCAACCACCGGAGTGCCTATACTTCCGGTTACAACTTCGACAACCCCCATCCTTCCATCTCCAAGAAGCAGGTGGCACTCGATCCACCAGAGGCATCACCATGGTCTCGTTTCTAGACTCGACAAAAACACAGTTCGAAACCCTACGTTGACCAAACCCCGCCGCCACGACGAACTGGAACAACTCCAGCTATTTTTCCCGACACCTTTGGACGACAAACTAGCTTCGACGAAAGCCACGACTCCTAAAGTTCACCTGGTCACCATAAATTGACCAATCTTTCATTCCTGATCATCTCAGAAATGCAATTCAAAAACTCAACTAAAATTCGAGATTATGATTTTAAAAATCAAGTTTTGTAAAGAGAAGTCAGATTATATAAATGAATTTACAAATCATTGTATTTGGTTTTTTAACATAAACAATGCTCCTCTACTCTTTTATATTATTTTTTTCCAGACAATATTTCTGTTTATTAAACTTAAAATATTTTTAAATCTAAAACCTTGTTAAACTAAATACAATTTGTTTAAACATTAACAGAAACTAGAGATTTGGAGAAAGATTTTGTGAATTTATACATGGGTTTAAACACTGTGAACTAAAGCAGAGCATATAGACATGCACACTTATCATATTCATATATATAGAAATCTCATTCATACATACATGCAAAGCATAGCCCATTTCTTACATTCCAGGATATTCACATGTCACAGATTTTTATTAACTTAGGCTTTTATAAAAAAAATGTTTACTCACCAAAATAAGCTTGAGCAGAAAGAAATTTCCTGAAACTCTCTTCTTTTCTTTCCTCTGTTTCTTTTCTTTGCTTTTTTCTGTTTCTGAATTAATTTATGTTTGCAAAGAAAACAATGTTTCTCGGGTTTGTTTGTAGGTTTAGTTAAGTTTTATATACGAACATAATATAGGTGGATAGATATATATATAGAAGTAGCTGAATAATTATAGGTTGATCTAGACAGCTTCTATTTGTGTTATCATTCTTTCCTTTTATTGGCTAAGAATGTATTCTGCAGAAAGAATTTATTACAAGAATTTCGGCTATAGTACTTACATGAACAAAATGTTAAGCTAATTAATGCTTTTGCTCTTAATTATGATAATAAGTATTTAATGTTTTGCTGATAAGTACAAAACCCAGATTTTGTTTTATGATATTGAAGTGAAAACTTGTGTTTTCATATGCATATACACTGTATAACAGCACATAAACTTTATATTTAATTCATAGCATTGATAGTACAAAGATATTTATATTTTTTTTTCTTTCATTACTTCGGCCAAGCATATCCTGTAACTCATATTTTGTTTTATTATCTTAAAGTAAAACTTGTTTTCTTATACATATAAATTTCCAGCACCTAAGTTTTATTACTGGTTTACTTTTTTCTTATTTCTAGACAAAGACCTTTATTAAAATTTATGTTGTTCATGTATGATTTCCATGTTTATGCTTTCAAAATTAATCCTATGTGTAGTTCAATTATCAAACATTGATTTACATTACTTGCATTTTTATACCTCTAAGTTATAGTTGATATTTTTACATTTATCTCTTTAGTTACATTCTATAATTTTTGATTATGTTTTATACTAGTTTTGTATGTTTATGTTATAATTATTTATATTGTTTTATACCTACGCATTAGATTTCCACGTTTATGTTAATATTAATATGTTTGTTAATTTTTTTTAAACTTATCATTTTAAAAACTACAATTGTATCCATATATATTATCAAAGAATAAAATATAGAATCTTAGATTTTATTAAATAAGACAGATTTTGTTTAATGGTTTTGAAGCATTTAATTTTAAATTTTCAAATCAAAATTTTCTTTTATAAAACATATAACTGTTAAATATCCAAGATCTCATCATTTTAAACATTGACAAGCTTATATTTAATTTAATTAGATTAAATATTCATTAAAATATGCTGTCAAAAATTCCGGGTTGTTTCAAAAATCCTGATAAGATAGGTTGTAAGCTTATAAATTGAGATGATTTTTAAATCAGGAAGGAAATATAAGCTTTGAATGCTGGAAATTTAAATTCAAGGTGAAAAGTTAAAAATGAAATTAACTTGGATTGGGGAATAAAAAAAAATTTGACTGGATTGAAATTAATTGAATAGGTTGAAAATAATATCCGGTTGTATTCGAATTAAGTTAAAACCGAATTGAGTTAAATAAATCCGAGTTAAAATAAAAATTAAATTGGAATAAAAAATTTCAACTGAGTCATCGAATGGAATTAGATTCTTACCTTAATAGATGGAAAATAAGTTGGATAAGGATTAGATTGAAATAAATAAATCAGAATAACATATAAAAGAATTAAAAGTGCATAGAATAAAATATGCTTGGGTTATAAATAAGCATAAGGCTTGAGTTGAAAATAAAAGAAGAATATATTCAAGCCTATAATGAATGGAATTGTGTAAATAAAAGTTGTGACCTATAAAATTTGAAAAGTGGGATAGAAAAAAAAGAAAAAAAAACAAAATAAATATTTTTGATGAATTGAAAAATAAAATGAAAATCAAAACTTGAGTTGTAAAATAAATTGAACTTAAGAAAATTTAATGAAGAGATTTTGAGATTAAAATCAGGTTCTGGATTATAAATTGGGGAAAGACTATTTAGATAATAAATTAGATAATGAAATATGTAATGGAAACCTAATGTAGTTAAATAGAAGCTGAATTGTGAGTTTATGATGAAGTTTGGAAATAAAACTCAAGTTATAAATTAAATTCGACTTAAATTATTGGTGAAGTAAATGTAATTGAATTGTGAGTTCATGAAATTGGGTGGTAAATTGAAAATGGATAGCGGATTCAGAACTTGAGTTATAAATTAAAATTTAACTTGAGGTGTAACAAATTAAATATAGTTGGAAATGTATCGAATAAAAATGAAATTGGATTAAAGTGGTAATGGTTTGTATTGCAAATAAAATCCAAATAAGTAGAAATAAATTGGAAATGGCCTTGTAATAAATTGAATAAGTTAAATCTAAAAATTTAAATTTTGTAATAACTAATTAAACGAAATTGTAGATTGAAAATGAGATTTAATTGAGATAGAATTAAGTTGTAAAATGAAAATGAGCTTAAGTATAAAAAATTTGAAATAAATTGAAGTAAATTGACTTAAGCTAAATAGATAGAGGAGAGTTGAATTGAATTCAACTTAAACTAAGTTTAATGATATTGGGTTGAATTTAAATCAAGTAAAAATAAATTTTAGTCGAAATAAAATTCGGTGAGTTATAGATAATATTTAAGGAAATAAAAAATCACAATGGATTGAGTGGATAAAATAATTATATTAAATAAATAAATGGATGGAATAAATATGAAAAAAATGGAAGTGAACTTAAGTTTGAAGTGGAATAAATCGAGTAAATTAACTTAAGTTGAGAATAATTAGAAGCTCGACTACGAGTAGAAATGGAAGACCATTAAATTAAAGTTTGGTTTGTATTAATTCGGGAATGGTTAGTAATATGCAAGCTTGGAATGGGTCGAGCTAAATAAATGGTCGTGAATGAATTAAAATAAAAAAGGAAATTTAATTGGTAATGAAGATGAACCTAAGTTGTTAATGGGTTTTGAATGAACTAGTTTGGTTAATAAAATGAAATGCAAGCGAATGGATTCAAATTTAAAATGCAATGGAAATGAGAATATATGGACTGTGAATAAATTTAAAAATGGAATAGAATTAAGTATAAATTAAGTTGAAAACAACTTAAATTGGTTATAAAACATAAATATTTATTTATTCACATAGATCTCGTCAAATTGCATAGAATAAATTGTCATTTGATGTAAATGGAAGTAATTAAAATTTTATGAATCATTGCAAGTAAATAAAATTGATTTTTAAATCAATTGGAATAATATGGGTTTGTTAAAAATTAAAAATGATTTGAATGTAAACGATTGAGTTTTAAACCATTTAAATTGAATAAAGTTGTATACGAATGGATTGAAAATCATTCAAATTGTATGAAAATGGTTTATAAATTAATTGAAACGGTTGAATTAGTATGAAAACTATATAAGTTGCTTAAAAATAAATTAATGTAAGCTTGTGAGTTGTTAACCATTCGGATTAAGTGAAACGATGGGTGATTGGTTGTAAGCAATTAAAATTAATGTTGGAATGTTTAAACCGCCTATAAAAAATGTTTAATGTGCGTTGCTATTAGAATTAATGTGTTTAACTATTGCAAGTAAGGGTAATGTTGTTAAACTTCATATATATGGCACTTACATGTTTAAATTGAGTAAGTACAGGTACCGGGAAGCCGTTTGGCTGGATCTGGGCACATTAACTGCTAAATAAATAAGCTGTTTGCTTAAAAATGCTAAATAAGGTACGCCTACGCAATAAAAATAGAAAATATGAACTGTTTTTTATTTTTCCGACCGGGTGGGTCGATGTAAATATATTTATATCATTTGTCAAATTGCAAAAGCTCCTCCGTACAAAGGAGACTCTGCCAAAAAAATTCGGAAATTTTGGGAGTTAGAAAACTTTTGAAAAATTTTGAATTTTTTTCTTGAAGACAAAACGATTTCAAATTGGAAATTGAAATAAATTAGTAAATGAAACTAATTTAAAATAATGACATGAATCAGTATAAATGAAAAATAAAATTTAAATATTCAGAGTTAAAGATAAATTGAATTCATATGGAAATGAAAGAATCAATTTGAATAGAAATAGATATAAACTAAAGTGGTAAGGTGAAAATAAATAAAGAAGCATATAAAATGCTTATACTAAACTTAAGAATGGAATGATGAATTCTTAATTGGAAATTGATATTACAAATATATTCTAAGTTAATATTTGAATGAATAGATACTGACATTTTGTGAGCAAGTCGATAAAATATTTTTGGAATACTGTGATTGGATATTAGTGCTAAGCAGGATATGCAGGCATTATAAAGAGAAAAGAGAATTGATTTTGATTTCAGATGATAAATTTGAATTGCCCGTCTGTGTTTATATTTCTGTGAAATTTGATTTGGTTTTTAAATCAAGCCGCTTAGCGTTTTGTTTTCTTTTGGAATTTGGGAGCCCGCAGAGGCCTTTTGTAGTTGTACCGAGCTAGCCACGCAAAGGAGACGCTGGCGAAATTTTTTGAAAATTTAGGGAGTTAGAAAATTTTGAGGAAATTTTGGTAATTCAAAATTTGGTTTTAAATTGAAACTTGAATGATTAAGCAAATAGAATTGATTGCAAAATTATAGGAGAGTTTGGGAAGTTAGTAAGAATGATAATAGGTCTTCTATAAATAGATAGTTGGTAGGATGTTGGATTGTGGGTTTTGGGGGAAAGTTAAATGGGTATTGGATCATTCTTCCTAACTAGTAATTTCGAGGAAGAAATTCTTTTAATGAGGGAGGAATGTGACGACCCGGAATTTTTGAGCGTTTGAAATTGGAATATTTAATTGACTTTAAATATTTAAAAGTTAATTCTAACTTGAATTCAAATATCACTATTTATTTGATAATTAAACTATTGAATTAAATAATTTGAAGTTGGGTAAAATGCTAAATCTGGAGTTCTAAGCATGTTAAAAATAATTTAAAGGCTTGTAAAATTTATATTGATAACACTGAAGATAGTAAAGGTGTTTAAATTTGATTCGGAAGTTTTGTTAGGCTTTGAAATTTCATCGTTTAAATTGAATTAAAAAATAGCCTTCCGAGGCACAGTATCGGCATTGGATCCGTAATGAGTTATTATTGGATTTCAAATTTCGTATTGATCGGAGTTAGTGTGTGAGTATACGATATATAAACACGCTGAAAATTTAATTGATAATAATCTAATGAATTTTAATTTAATTAATAAAGCTTCTTGTATACGCCATCTTCCTGTCATTTAATCACATACTTTCCCGATTCTATGTCGTTCAATCAACAATCAAAATGCTCGAACTAAAAAAATAAATAAATAAATAAAAGAAGAAGCTTCAAGGGGAAGCTTTCAGCCGCGTTTATAAAAGAAAAAAAAAACAAACAAAACATAATAAGGGCCGAACCCCTTTTCTTCTTTTCAAAACCCCAAACCACTCGGTGAAAAGAAAAAAACAAAAAAAAAGGGCGATCGCTTCCTAATATTAAATCGCACCTCCCCGTATCTCGAAATCGAAGACGCGAAGGAGGAAGCTCTCGTGTAGGGGATTCTGTTGTGGTTTGTGGCGACGGTCGTGAAGGGTTAGTGGGCTAGGGTTTGAGTTCCCTTCGGCTCTGTCGTTCGAATCATGAAATGGAGTGAATTTTGGGTTCATGGCGCGAAAAATCGCCTTGATGAGGAGGATTGGATGGTGCGGTTACGTTTAGAGGTGGGTGACTGTGTATGGCCTGGGGAGATGATGGGTTTTGGACAGGTTTTGCAGGAGTTAGCCGAGCTTGTTGCTATGGTGGTGGTAGCGGCGGCCTCGTGTAGTGGAGTTCGGGTGGTGATGGGTTCGACATGTGTGATGGAGCTGGAAGAAGGAGGACGTTGCAATTTCGCCGGCGATGATGAGCTCACGAGCATGATAGGAAGATTAAGGGCAGTGAGGTATAACAATATATCTTTAATTTAATTTTATAAAAAAAAGGGGGATTTTTACAGTAAAAGTAATTTGATGTGGTTATTCACAGAAAAGGGAAACAAGATTTTCTACACACATATTTTGATATATAGGTAAAACTGGAAAAAAAAATATTAAAAATAAAATAATATATATATTTGGATAAGGTTTTAAAATATATATATAGGAATTTAAGAAATGTTGGAAGTTATATATAAATTAGATTTCTATAAAATCTATATAAAATTTTTATATACAGTTTGAAGAGAATAATAAATACAATTTATTGGTTTGTGTCAAAATAATTTATTTAGGTGATTAATTTATTTGATTTACTCATAATTATTTAGTTACTAATAATATTTATTATAGGAAAATTTGTTTAGGGTAAGTTATTAGTCCAAACTAAATTATTAATTAATTAAATAAAAAAGGGGGGGAAATAAATTGTTCGATTAATTCAAATGTTAATAAAATTATATAAATATTTCTTCAAGGTCTATAATCGCGAGAATCAAGTTGGGAATGAAGTGGAGTACAACTAGGAAATGTGAGTTAATCTCACTCGGTTAAATTTAAATTTAAATGATTAAATCTAAATAATTTGTTGAATGGTTGAATTGGTTGATGTGTTATATTATAGTATATACTACATCTTGGAATGTTTGATTTATACTGTGCTAACGTCTGTGGATGCAGGGAACAGGTTGGATGGATCCAACTGGATCCCTCAACATTTATTATTTAATATTCTCTGTTGTGATTATTTGATATTCTACGATGAATTATATTGGAATATTGAATGCTATGGTTCGATTGGATATAATTGGGTATAATGAATTATCAAAAATATATAAATTGGATTTTGGAAGGAAAATAAAAAAGTGAATTTGTAAGTAAAATAATTATAGAAATTTGAATAAATTTAAATGAATTGGAAAAGAAATAAAGTGACTTTAAAATTCTAATAAGTAAATCTTGAGTATAGAAAGGAAATTTGAATAAACAGAAAGTTAATGAATTTTAATCTTCGGTGGTATTATTTAAAAGAACAAACATTTATTTAAAATTTAAGATTTAAATTATTGAAAAGAATAAAGAAAAAATTGGGAAAAGCTGAAATTCGTATATTTCGGTTAAAAAGATTTAAAATCAAACAGAAATAATAATAATAATAAAGTCCATAATCAACGAACTTTGAAATGAATTAAGAAAGTAAAGATATTTATTTCAAAGGGAGTAAATTGGAAATCAATTTGGGGAAATTGATTTAAGTGATTGAAGTTGGAATTTTTCTCTGGATAACCAAGTACGTTTTCAAAATAAATTTTTAAATATAAATTAAAGGTTTTAAAGTTGTTTTTGTAAAGTAAGTTTTGGAAAATTTATTATTTTTAAATATTTAAATTCTAAAAGTAAGTATTTCCTTTAATCTATTATAGCAGTAATTATTTAAAGAGTGACTTAGTATTTTGTTTTTTTAAAAGTGAAAATCTAGTTTTATATTCTATTAAGTAACCTTATTTTCAAATATTCATATAGCATGTATTTTTAACAAAATTTTGAAGTAGTTTTACCTTAAATGTTTTAAAGTATATTTAAAAGTAAAGTGTTTTAAATTATTTTAAAAATCTGGTTATGTGCTTGGTGATTTCAGTGGAGCTAGAAAATATTTGGGAAAGTTTATTCTGGAAAAGAAAGATGATTTGAACTGTTTTCAAAGGGTTGAAATTAGAAATGTATCTTGTGAAGATATTTTTGAGGTTAATAAATAATTTGGGAAATTATTTATTGTTGGATGGATGTTTGTGAATGTTAATTGATAGTTAAATAACCGACTATCAATATTGGCCAACTGCTTCGAAGAGACCGGGATCGAGATTTATTTCTCGAAAATCACTTCGATCCGGTTTGTACGTTTTCGTGGGGAAACGAGTTTGGATTCGAAGATGGAGCAGTGAAGTGCAAGGGCTAGTCGCTACTAATCCTGAGGATATTTCCAAAATGGATGTAGTAGGAATAGTGCCTTCGGTTCCGTTCGAACCAGTGACGGACTTGTATGGATGAATGCTTTCGGAACATCGTCAGGTGGACGATGGGCATTCTAAGGGATATGTTCTATAAAGGTAACACTTAGCCTCAAGACTCATCAACCGGGAATGACTGAAAATCAGGGGTTATGCATTAAGGCTAGGTGGGTAGCACCCAAGCAGGGTGAGGTCATCCCTGTCTAGATGTCCCTTTTTATTTCGGCTTAGTGGGCGGTTGCTGATCCCAACCGCGGGGTGATCTCACGCGGGATTATCCAGTAAGGGGTAGTCTCGATCTTGTGTTGCAGGAGAGCAGGTGTACACCTCGGTACTGTGATCTAGGCCACGTACTGTGACAGGTGGTACCCCAGTGCCTAGTCATTAGTTGGAAATCCATTCTCCCTACGAGCCTTGTACGAGTTTTGTCTGTATTACCCACTCTGTGGCTAGTAGCTGGAATTTAATCATGTAACAATTTCGGCTATTTTATAAGTATTTGTATATAGACCCTATTATAATATCAGAGGATTTCTATAAAAATTGTTTTAGCTATCGTAAGGTAAAAACCCGACATGTTTATTTGTGGCGCGGTCTTACGAGATGTTTTTGTTTTCAAAGGATTTTTGAAACTTTAATAATCAATTGAGTGTGATTTTCTCACGCTGGTATTCCAGACCGACTCAGTTGTTATTTAACTGTAATGCTCGGCTCAGACCGAGTGTTATAGGATACAGGATATGATGCTGTGGATCTCAGCAGACGAGCCGGATGACGATACGTACTTCCGTACTTGTTTTATATATATTCCGCTGTGTAAACTAGCCGTGTATCCAGTTGTTATGTTATTGATGTTGAGCTGTGATTAATGTACTCTGATGATGTAATATATAAACAGAGATATTTGATATTTGAGTAAAGATTATTTATTATCTATTATATTTTATTCCGCTGTGATGGTTAGATTCTATTGTTGTTTTCTATTTTCTTCTTCTACCTCTTCTTCTTTAACCCAAATGGTTCGTATTTCTGTACAACTTGAGATGATTTAGGTAGGGGTACGGACGTGCGGGCTGTTACAACTATAATAAATAATAATAATATAAATCTTCGTCTTCGTCCTCCAGAGCCGAAGCCTTTGAATCCTGAAATGCTCAGGCTGACCCGAGCGAATTAAAAAGACAAAACACTCGAGTCAGAACTAAAAGATCTTATGTAAGTTAAAGCAACAAGAATAAATATGAGTGGAATGGTGTCAGAGATGTTTACGGGATTTGACATCTTCTATCTAGTGTCTAACGTGAGTGTAGTAAATTAAGAGATGCTCGGGATTCACATCTCCTAAGGATCCGTTAAACTACTTACTATGTAGTAATATACGCTATTATAATAGTGTCTAAAGTAAAGTATAATATACTGAAAATAGCGTTAAGGCTTTACATTTTCCACCTTAACACATTTTTATATTCCAATGTCTATACAGCCCCATAATCCCTCTCGTACTGGGCATCGTCAGAGGACACTCCATAGGTATGGCACAAAACAAAATCGTATAAGGCGCGTTAGACACGACACAACTAGGCAGTGCCAGGATAGATATACCAATTACGCTTCCAGGCCGGTGGTAACGCATAGCCGCATCTACCGCCCACCTTGTGCCACACCCCCAAATAAAATATCAAAAGTGGCCACCGAATAAATCCAAAAGTCAAAGCATAATATCGAAGGGATGTGTCCGATCAAAGGTGCTACCTCGTTAGCCCGTCGATTACTCCTGTTTTAGCCACCTTATGCCAACTCACGGGAGTCGAGTCCATGTATTTACCTCAAAGGAAACGCCGCCAACGTCCTACTTCATTCTAGAATCTCCACCGCGTACACGGTTGTTAAAGTGGTTTTCGGAGTTGGCAGGGATATGACAACTTCCGATCCCGATCTCTTCAACAACCAAACGTTATTATAACACCACAGTCATTTTAAAATAATTTATACTTCAAAACCAGGATATAATATTTATTTCAAAACCATATAAATACTATATCATTTTCTTTTTGAAACCAAATCAATGTGATATCCTTTTTAAAATCATAGTATTCAAAGTTATAAAATTTCGAAACCAAAGACTTAAACTATAACCCTTCCAAAACGTAATACTTTGAATTTGTAACTTTGAAACATAACTTCCAATACTTTAATGGTTCAAATATTAAATTAATTTATATAAAATAAAATAGCTTCTTAAATTCACAAATAAATTCCAAGTACCGATTTGAACCTCCAAATAAACCATTTCAATTCATATATTTCAAAGCTTTAAATATTCCACCATTTCAAAACTAATTCTTTGATAATTCCCTATATATCAAATTTAATTACTATAATTTAGATTTGAGATGTTTACTTAATAAATCCAATATAATTTAAGCAAAACTTTTAACTTCAAACAACTAGATATTCTTTCAATTTATTTAACTTGATATATTAATTTAGATCAACTTTATATTCATTTAAATCACTCTAAACAAAATCAAGTTATAAGAATCATACCCTTTAAATCTCAAATTTTAATTTTAATTTCAAATCAAATTTATTTGAGTATAATTCTTAAATAATTCAATTCAAACCAATTTCCTATTTATCTTCCAACTTAAATTTTTATTAAGTCATTAAAACTCTATATATACAATAACTAAAACAGGTACTTAACCATATAATATAAAACAATCAAACTCCATGAATAAACTTATTTTTATTACACAAATTTATACATAGCTTAAATTCAAGAATTTAACTATATATATAAAAATAATATTTATATAATATCAAAATTTAATATTTATTAAACCGTATATTTATTTTCAAAACCATAGAAATCATTTTCAAAATATTTATATATGAAGACCGATGGTGTATGTATATAATTTTCTATCTTATGGTCAAGTGATATGGATATTTATCATTTCAATCCGTAATTTAAAATAAAAATACGATTATATATCATTTCAAACCGCAATCTCAAATGAAATAAAGTGCATAACAAATTTGCAGTTTAAAACAATATAAAATACAACATCCATTCATCCAATATCAATCATCAACCATTTATTACAATCATCATCCAATTTAAACAATAACATCAATATAGAGCATATAATAAATAACAGGTAATTACTGACAGTTTATATTCAAAAATAAATTAAACAATCTATCTAACTGGCAGTTTATATTGCAATAATAAATTAAATAACAGTTTAATTTAAATAAACGCAATTAACTGAGATGATGATTTAAAAATATACAAACAGTCATAAATAAATTCAAAATCACAACATAAATTAAATTTAACAAACATAAGAAATTTTAGAAGTTGTGAGTGGGTTAAAACACTCACCTTTTGAATTTAAATTGAATTTAAATCCAATTTAAACCCAAAAATCGAATGGTCTCAGAATCTGTCCAAACAAGTGCCAAGCTGTCAGAAATTTAAATGCGAATCTAGCGGAGAAAACCGCGCGTAAATTGGAGTTCGTAAGAGAAAGTTTTGCATGCTAGAACGATTGGAATCAAAATTAAAACAAAATAAATAAAATAACTAACCAAACAACAGTAGCAACACGTCATCACCGAAGCCTCCATCGTTTGCACGCATGCGTTCTCCCTACAGGTTTCGAACGAAACCCTATACACGCGACAGAGGCGGCCCCTTCCATCGCCGCTGGCCATCGTGGCCTATCAGAATGTCGTCACACCTACCGTACCACAAACGCCGCTCCTCGCCTCGGCTCCCACGCCAAATCGCGACCCATGAGCCACCGAAAGATACACAAAACTCTAATCAAATTTATTTGCTCGATCCAACCGTTAATTCATCAAACGAACACCTATGATGAGAAGCACTCGTCGATCTCTACGCGATGGTATCAACGATTTGTCGATCAGCTGCAGTTGATTTCGATGCAAAAGAACGGCCGAAAATAAACCTTCAATTTCTAGACAAACAATGTGTCGAATCGAAAAACAAGTTGCAGATCAGATTTACGCTCTTCGAGAGCTTCGAATCCATAAAATTTTTGACAGTATTTGAGGAGATTGAATTTTCATTTGATTTTTGAATTGCAATTGAAATTAGGGCTTGCAGCCATTGGAAAGAGAATGAGCTCATGGAATTGTACGCATAGAAAAATGAGAAATAAAGATAGGCTAGGGTTTATAACAGGGTAATATAAGTAGGGTTGGAATAGAATAGATGGACCGATTTATAAACGCGTTGAACGATGAATGGCCCAAAAAGCCCGTTCTGACTCCGGAACGAAATTGGGTCAACCCGTATATCAAAATAGATGTTTTAAAATATTTTAAACGCAATGGAAAAAGTTTCAAGTCCAAATTCCATCGTATGAAGAAGTTATGCAAAAATCAATACTTTTCAAATCGATTTCAAGGCGTTTCAACCCATACGATCACACGACAAGTCCGATCGATACGAAACTTGAACTCCTACAATAATTCACCGTTACGGATCCGATGAAACTTGTTTCATCGAAATCCGAGTGAGTGGGCCAAATGGCTATTTTTCCAGTTAAATTATATAAATTAATATTAAATAAATTAAATCACTATTTAAATTCAAATTCTATAATTCATAATTTTTATCATCTAGTATTACTTTAGTAATTTATAATCCTTTAAAACCAATTCCCATATCAATTTAAAGTAAATTAATTCACCAATTATAGTATTTATTTCGTTTACTTAAAATAATCCCTTTATTATAAATTGAATCCAATTAATTTTAATAAATTTCAATTTAACTGATTAGATTCAATTCCAACTCTTTAGTTGAGTCTATTATTACTTTGTAACACAGCAATACTTGTCTCGCATTTCATTCCATTATATTCAAAATTTCCAACTTCCCTTTGTATTAACTATTATTTCCAAATATATTGAAGTTGTCAAATATATACATTTATTATAATTAGAACCTCAATTAATCCGTTCAAATAGGTTTCTTCCTTTATATTATCTTATGAATAAAATATGCATTTCCGTACATTTGCACTTTACAATTACAGTTCTTACCCTCATAAATGAATGAGACATTTATTTTCATTTAAATGTAATTGTTTTACAATTAATTTGGTAGACTGGATATATTCTGGTAATTTATGATGATTGTTACCATAGCCTTAAAATTTCACTTAGGCTTATTATTTCAACTATTTAATAAAATTACTTACATCATATGGATTCATTCTATTACCATAAATCATACATTAATTCATATATTCATACAATACTTGCCTTTATTTACTTATAATAAGATCTCATTCCCAAATATAACAGTTACAACAAATTAATAGGACTATTAAATAGTAACTTACGACCGTTACTATTTCTTTGATTCATTAATTACAATTAATATTCTCAATAAATTTATTTACTTGGTCTCATGCTTCCTATTACACCAATTACTACCTTATAAATAAATTTTACGTTTCCTTTTAAATTTACATTCACACTTTCCGTTATTATATTCATTATCATTAAAGTACATTTAATTATCTTTATTTGTAATTGGTGAATTAACTGGTAACAACCATTTGTCACCATTTTACCTTTTAAAATACTTGTATGTTCATTCTTCCCAACCAATTACCATATATTATATTACAACTTTACAATTTTAATAAATTTATTAATTGTCATTTCATTCAACCTATTAATTTATTAACCTAAATTAGCACTGTTACGTTTTACTTTACTTATTAGCTTACAACAAGTGCTACCATTAGTTCATACACTAATTTATTCCATTTCCGTTCTTTATACATTATTTTATTAGCAAGCCAACGTTTTAAATTATTAATTTACCTTTTATATCCTATTATAAACTAATGCACACATTAATTAAGATTTTAAATCAAATTAATCACTTCATCTGGGTAACGTTCTTTTATTACAATAAGAATAAAATTAACATTTACATTGTTTCACTTATTGGAATTACATCCAAGTTATCAACATTTAACTTACATTTATACTGTTCATTCAAGTTGTTAAAAATTAACTTACCAATCTTATCCAAGCTATTATTTACATTAATAATTCACTAAATTTTTATTTCCTTCAACATTAAGTTACCAAAATCTTCTTATATTAAGAAATTTAATTACCGAATTTTACGGGCCGTTACACTCTCCCCACTCAAAACTTTTCGTCCCTGAAAAGGAAAAAGAAGGGAAAAGAAGAATTAAGAAATCAATATATCTTACTTAAAATATTAGATTTATACACAAATAAATTTACAAAATTTAATAATTTAAATAAAATATCAATTTATAACTATTAAATCCTTTTATACTCAAATTAGTGAAGTCTGGAAAACATTTTCAAAATATTTTCTAGGTCCAAAATTTACGGAAAATTTCGGCAGAGTCTCCTTTGTATGGTGAGGCTCGGAAGAAAATATAATCTCAATATAACAATATAAAACATATATTTTCCAAAATAATATATATCCCAACACGGGTAAATAATATAATAACGCTATAAACCGTAATACGAGAACGTACATATTGGTCGGGCGATTATGCTTAATTATGAAACCAAAAGCGGTAGCAATTGCTTCCATAACCTGTATTTCACTTATATAATCCAAAAGGCTTAACAATTATATAAAATGAAATATTTAAGGTTGTTTCAAATAACAACAAACAATCAACATACCAACCATCACTTGCAACAAGCAACAACCATCACATAGAATCAATACAAATCAATCATTCATTCATATCAAACAAAACAAATAGTTGTTCGGGTTCAAAACTTCAAATTGTATAGAATGAAAAATAAACTATTAAGTGCACCATTTACTCAACAGTCTCCGACGAAGCTAAACTGATTATTCATACATCCAAACAATTTGAAAGTATCCTTACCCAAACAACCATAAACCAAAACAAACAACAACAATTTCAAACAATAGATTTAGTTTATCCTTGTTAGTTCCATTCATACATTTGTTGTTTGATTTCTCTTTTTCATTCATATAATGGTTTATCTTTTTAATTTACATTTATTTCTCACAATTTTATTTAGAATTAACTTCAACTTAAGTTTAAAATTTCTTACTTACAATACCTGCCTTCTATTATATTTAATTAGTATTATTTCAATTATACTTAAGTTTATAACAACTACAACACCGAATTCTTATTTATTAAAGAATTTCACTAATTACTTCCATTACCTCATGTTTATTCCTTGTATAATATCCATTACATTTTCTTATTAACATTTCAACTTTTTATATCTTTTGGTAAGTTATATATATATGCCTTTAAGAATGTAATTGAAAGTTATACAAGTTTTTCTCATTTCTTTTAATAAATTTAATGTTCAATAATCATATCATTTGTTTATAAGTTACACATTCAAATTTCTTTTAATTCCATTCATAACCTAGCATTAAATCTCTTATTTTTAATTAAAGGCTCTATTTATTATTTAGTTACATTCCATTTGACTACAAAAACTGAAACTGTTTATTAACGAAAACTTGGGAACTAAATACCGGGTTAACTTTCAAATCATTGTAAAATAACAAATAAATATATACTTATAATTTATATATCCAATTATAATTAGAACAATTTAAAAATTTATATTTGTTTATCAAAATAAGTCTGTAGTAAAACTACTACAGTGGCATTCCCACTTCGAAACTCGAAAATGGATGTCGATGATGCGTGCACTCATCACCGAAATTATTTTCCAACGACAGAGAGGGGAATACAACACTTATTTCTTTCCAAAATTTCTTTTTAAAACATTTCTTTCAAATTATATTGAAAGACTTATATCAGAAAATACTTCTAATAATATTGTTATTATATTCCAAAATCATTCAAAAGAAATTTTCAAAACCCCAGAACTTAAGTTCTAAATTTCCAATTTTCATTTATTTTTTCACTTTCTTAAAATATCGTTTCCAATCAATATTTATAAATTTCTCTACCTAACAACTAATATATTACAACCAAATATGACCTTTATAAAAATTTACTTTATACATATATAAAATATAATAGGCAAAATTATTTCATTCACCTATATTCAAAAACAAATATTGTGTCGGTTTGTCCTATTAAGTGTGTAGAAACCCCTATTGATGTCATAGCATCCCATGCATCAACCAGAATTTATAAATACAAAACGGAACAAATTAACACAGTATTAAAACATTTATATAACACTAACAAATATGTTGTCTCATATATACGCTCAACGACTCATCATAGGGTATTACTACCCTATTAATAAAGAGTCAGACCCCACAAAGCTAAGGTTTTCACTAAACCAAAGCTCTGATACTAGATGTAACGTCCCGCCTTTTTGTACGGAATGACAGACACACATATCAGATTTAAACCACATAAAAGGGCAGATTGTTATGGGGTAAAGAAGAAAAAGCAGAGAAAGAAAGAAAAAACAAAATAGAATCTTGCAGCGGAACGATAAAATATAATAATCAAATATACAGTTCATGAAGCTGTTTTACAAAATATTCGATTATACTTATATATTACATATCAGAGTTACACATACCAGAGAATATTAAAATGCAGCGGAAATAGTATGATTGTGGTGGAATACTATAATAAATAATAATAATAATATAATTCTTCGTCTTCGTCCTCCAGAGCTAAGTCTTCGAATCCTGAAATGCTCGGGCTGACCCGATCGAATTGAAAAGACAAAACATTCGAGTCGGAACTAAAAGATCTTATGTAAGTTAAAGCAACAAGAATAAATATGAGTGGAACGGCGTCAGAGATGTTTACGGGATTTGACATCTCCTATCCAGTGTCTAACGCGAGTATAGTAACTTAAGAGATGCTCGAGATTCACATCTCCTAAGGATCCGTTAAACTATTTACTATGTAGTAATATATGCTATTATAACAGTGTCTAAAGTAAAGTATAATATACTGAAAATAGCATTAAGGCTTTACATTTTCCACCTTAACACATTTTTATATTCCCATAGTCTATATAGTCCCATAATCTCCCTCGTACTGGGCATCATCAGAGGACACTCCATAGGTATGGTACAAAACAAAATCGTATAAGGCGTGCTAGGGTAGGTGACACGGCACAACTAGGCAATGCCAGGATAGATATACCAATTATGCTTCCGGGCCGGTGGTAAGCATAGCCGCAGCTACCGCCCACCTCGTGCCACACCCCCAAATAAAAAAATCAAAAGTGACCACCGAATAAATCTGAAAGTCAAAGTATAATATCGAAGGGATGTGTCCGATCAAAGGTGCTACCTCGTTAGCTCGTCGATCGCTCCTATTTTAGCCACCTTATGCCAACTCACAGGAGTCGGGTCCATGTATTTACCTCAAAGGAAACGCCGCCACCATCCTACTTCATTCTGGAATCTCCACCGCGTATACGGTTGTTAAAGTGGTTTTCGTAGTTGGCAGACAGTATGACAACTTTCGATCTCGGTCTCTTCAACAACCAAACGTTATTATAACACCGCAATCATTTTAAAATAATTTATACTTCAGAACCAGGATATAATATTTATTTCAAAACCATATAAATACGATATCATTTTCTTTTTGAAACCAAATCAATGTGATATCCTTTTTAAAATCATAGTATTCAAAGTTATAAAATTTCGAAACCAAAGACTTAAACTATAACCCTTCCAAAACGTAATACTTTGAAATTTGTAACTTTGAAACATAACTTCCAATACTTTAATGGATCAAATATTAAATTACTTTATATAAAATAAAATAGCTTCTTAAATTCACAAATAAATTCCAAGTACCGATTTGAACCTCCAAATAAACCATTTCAATTCATATATTTCAAAGCTTTAAATATTCCACCATTTCAAAACTAATTCTTTGATAATTCCATATATATCATCTTCAATCACTATTATTTAGATTTGAAATGTTTACTTAATAAATCCAATATAATTTAAGTAAAACTTTTAACTTCAAACAACTGGATATTCTTTCAATTTATTTAACTTGATATATTAATTTAGATCAACTTTATATTCATTTAAATCACTGTAAACCAAATCAAGTTATAAGAATCATACCCTTTAAATCTCAAATTTTAATTTAAATTTCAAATAAAATTTATTTGAGTATAATTCTTAAATAATTCAATTCAACCCAATTTCCTATTTATCTTCCAACTTAAATTTTTATTAAGTCATTAAAATTCTGTATATGCAATATCTTAAACAGGTACTTAACCATATAATATAAAACAATCAAACTCCATGAATAAACTTATTTTTATTACACAAATTTATACATAGCTTAAATTCAAGAATTTAACTATATATATATAAATATATTTATATAATATCAAAATTTAATATTTATTGAACCATATATTTCTTTTCAAAACCATAGAAATCATTTTCAAAAAATATATATATGTAGACTGACGGTGTCTGTATATAATTTTCTATCCTATGGTCAAGTGATACAGATACTTATCATTTTAATCCGTAATTTAAAATAAAATTACTGTTATATATCATTTCAAACCGCAATCTCGAATGAAATAAAGTGCATAACAAATTTGCAGTTTAAAACAATATAAAATACAACATCCATTCATCCAATATCAATCATCAACCATTTATTACAATCATCATCCAATTTAAACAATAACATCAATATAGAGCATATAATAAATAACAGGTAACTACCGACAGTTTATATTCAAAAATAAATTAAACAATCTATCTAACTGGCAGTTTATATTGCAATAATGAATTAAATAACAATTTAATTTAAATAAACGCAATTAACTGAGATGATGATTTAAAAATATACAAACAGTCATAAATAAATTCAAAATCACAACATAAATTAAATTTAACGAACATAAGAAATTTTAGAAGTTGTGAGTGGGTTAAAACACTCACCTTTTGAATTTAAATCCAATTTAAACCCAAAAATCGAACGGTCTCAGAATCTATCCAAACCAGTGCCAAGTTGTCAGAAATTTAAATACGAACCTAGCGGAGAAAACCGCGCGTAAATTGGAGTTCGTAAGAGAAAGTTATGCATGCTAGAACGATTGGAATCAAAATTAAAACAAAACAAAATAAATAAAATAACTAACCAAACAACAATAGCAACACGTCATCACCGAAACCTCCATCGTTTGCACGCACGCGTTCTCCCTACAGGTTTCGAACGAAACCCTATACATGCGACAGAGGCGGCCCCTTCCATCGCGGCCTGTCAGAACGTCGCCGCGCCTACCGTACCATAAACGCCGCTCCTCGCCTCGGCTTCTACGTCAAATCGCGACCCAAAACCCACGAGCCGCCGAAAGATACCCAAAACCCTAGTCGAATTTATTTGCTCGATCCAGCCGTTAATTCATCAAACGAACACCAGCGATGAGAAGCACTCGTCGATCTCTACGCGATGGTATCAACGATTTGTCGATCAGCTGTAGTTGATTTCGACGCAAAAGAACGACCGAAAATAAACCTTCAATTTCTGGACAAACAATGTGTCGAATCGAAAAATGAGTTACAGATCAGAGTTACGCTCTTCAAGAGCTTCGAATCCATAAAAAATTTGACAGTGTTTGAGGAGATTGAATTTTCATTTGATTTTTGTATTGCAATTGAAATTAGAGTTTGCAGCCATTGGAAAGAGGAGGCACTCATAGAATTGTACGCATAGACAAATGAGAAATAAAGGTAGGCTAGGGTTTATAACAGGGTACATATAAGTAGAGTTGAAATACAATAGATGGACCGATTTATAAACGCGTTGAACGATGAATGGCCCGAAAAGCCCGTTCTAACTCCGGAATGAAATTGGGTCAACCCATATATCAAAATAGATGTTTTAAAATATTTTAAATGCAATGGAAAAGGTTTCAAGTCCAAATTACATCGTATGAAGAAGTTATGCAAAAATAAATATTTTTCAAATTGATTTCAATTGATTTTAATTAATTGATTTCAATTGATTTTAATTAATCGATTTCAAGGCGTTTCAAGCCCATACGATCACACGACAAGTTCGATCGATACGAAACTTGAAATCGTACAATAATTCACCGTTACGGATCCGATGAAACTTTTTTCGTCGAAATCCGGGTCAGTGGCCAAAATGGCTATTTTTCCAGTTAAATTATATAAATTAATATTAAATAAATTAAACCACTATTTAAATTCAAATTCTATAATTCATAATTTTTATCATCTAGTATTACTTTAGTAATTTATAATCCTTTAAAACCAATTCCCATATCAATTTAAAGTAAATTAATTCACCAATTATAGTATTTATTTCGTTTACTTAAAATAATCCCTTTATTATAAATTGAATCCAATTAATTTTAATAAATTTCAATTTAACTGATTAGATTCAATTCCAACCCTTTAGTTGAGTCTATTATTACTTTGTAACGCAGTTATACCTGTCTCACATTTCATTCCATTATATTCAAAATTTCCAACTTCCCTTTGTATTGACTATTATTTTCAAATATATTGAAGTTGTCAAATACATACATTTATTATAATTAGAATCTCAATTAATTCATTCAAATAGGTTTCATTCATTTATATTATCTTATGAATAAAATATGCATTTCCATACATTTGCACTTTACAATTACAGTTCTTACCCTCATAAATAAATGAGACATTTATTTTCATTTAAATGTAATTATTTTACAATTAATTTGGTAGACTAGATATATTCTGATAATTTATGATGATTGTTACCACAGCCTTAAAATTTCATTTAGGCTTATTATTTCAACTATTTAATAAAATTACTTACATCATATGGATTCATTCTATTACCATAAATCATACATTAATTCATATATTCATACAATACTTACCTTTACTTAATTATAATAAAATCTCATTCCCAAATATAACAGTTGCAACAAATTAATAGGACAATTAAATAGTAACTTACGACCTTTACTATTTCTTTGATTCATTAATTACAATTAATATTCTCAATAAATTTATTTACTTGGTCTCATGCTTTCTATTACACCAATTACTACCTTATAAATAAATTTTACATTTCCTTTTAAATTTACATTCACACTTTCCGTTATTATATTAATTATCATTAAAGTACATTTAATTATTTTTATTTGTAATTGGTGAATTAACTGGTAGCAACCATTTGTCACCATTTTACCTTTTATAATACTTGTATGTTCATTCTTCCCAACCAATTACCATCTATTATATTATAACTTTACAATTTTAATAAATTTATTAATTGTCATTTCATTCAACCTATTAATTTATTAACCTAAATTAGCACTGCTACGTTTTAGTTTACTTATTAGCTTACAACAAGTGCTGCCATTAGTTCATACACTAATTTATTCCATTTCTGTTCTTTATATATTGTTTTGTTAGTAAGCCAATGTTTTAAATTATTAATTTACTTTTTATATCCTATTTTAAACTAATGCACACATTAATTAAGATTTTAAATCAAATTAATCACTTCATCTTGGTAACGTTCTTTTATTACAATAAGAATAAAATTAACATTTACATTGTTTCACTTATTGGAATTACATCCAAATTATTAACAATCAACTTACATTTATACTGTTCATTCAAGTTATTAAAAATTAATTTACCAATCTTATCCAAGCTATTATTTCCATTAATAATTCACTAAATTTTTATTTCCTTCAACATTAAGTTACCAAAATCTTCTTATATTAAGAAATTTAATTACCGAATTTTACGGGTCGTTACAAAATATACCATATTCTACGCTATCAATAACATTACAAAATGATGGTTCTACTAAATCCATGCAAGTTGTTCGCTGATCAAACATTTTTCGAGTTGCGCATAACCGACATGGACAATTTATGCCCTCTTTCGTTAAATATGTAGGTCATTAACCGATGACCATTTATTTAAAAGTGGTGCTAAATGCACCTCAATACGTTTTTCATTTTACCCAACCTTTATTTTGCTCATGCATATTCCGCTACCTACTTCCTATTGATAATATATAAAAACACATTATATAGTTGAATCGGTGAAAATTGACTGATCGACATTGTAGTGTCGATCGCCAAAGTTGCTTCAATATTTCGATCGGTAATATATTATCGATCAACCGGGTGATGAAATAATATTTTACTTTTGTTAATTTTTTTTCTGTAACCTTAAATAAGGAAGTGATCGAGAGGTAGATTTATGAATAAGTCAAGGGAATAACCCGTCAAGGGAAGCAACTTTCTTCCAACCGTAGTCCATGGAATTTGGAAAGGGACATTGAGACTGATGCTCCAATGCTTTGTCTGCTGGATGCCTGATTTGTGGGTAAAATGACCATTTATTAGCTCTACTCTTTTATTTACTATGGCCCATGGGCTTTGTAAGCCTGACATAAAACATTCTTCCCTCGTCAGCTCTAGACACCCGCGGTGAGACCACACACCTCAAAACCCCGTAAACCCCTAATGGCAACAGTGACCAGACGAAGCTTATTCGCTCTCATTCGCTCTCTTAAACCACAACTCCTACACCACAGGTTAACGATTCCCCTTCTCAGTCGAGTGGGTCCCATCCATCAACCAACCGCCGCCCAAACTCGATTCAAATCGACATCTGGTTCGGGTTACTCGCCGTTAAATGACCCATCGCCCAATTGGAGCAACAGGCCTCCTAAAGATACGATTATGCTTGATGGGTGCGATTATGAGCATTGGTTGATTGTTATGGAGTTTCCTGAAAATGAAAAGCCAAGCGAAGAGGAAATGGTGAATTCATACGTTAAAACGTTGTCTGCTGTTGTTGGAAGGTAAAATCAATGATTTTATTTTGGACTATATCCTTCTTGTTTCAGAAGTAATTACATATTTAGTGTGGGTTAAATGCTTTGTGAGGATGTTCTTACCAAATTATAGGAGTGGTCATAGATAATTATAGATGGATAACTAACAACAACAACAACAATACCATGGAGATTTATGGTTCTAAAACAATATAATTTGTACTGTTTCAACTCCTAAGTGGAAATGGTAGAGTTTCAATTAGAAACAGCAAGTAGAGAGCAATTCAAACTATTGAATTGCTGGCTTAAAAAGAAAGATCCCAATTGCTATGAGGTTAGCCATACAAGTGCAATGAGATCTGTTAGGTTGCTTATCATTAGGATTGGATAACCGTAAACCAGATGATTGTTTTTCTTAGCTTTTTAGTGCTTTAGTCTAATGACAGGGTTTCAAATCTCGAGTTTTGGTTAAATCTCAAGATTTTCACATTCGTATTGGATTAGAACTCGGACAGGACGAGTATATATGGGATGTATATCTTGTATCTTAAATACATCTCATCACTATGTTATTAAAGTGCTTACCTAGGCATGCCCAGACGCCAAAAGCCCTAGGCGTCAACCTAGGGCTTTTCTCCTCCTCAAGGGGCTAGTGATGTGCAGGTTGTTAGAAAAGCGCTTTAGGCGTTGAAGCGTTAGAAAATCGACTTGTCGAAAAAGCACGCTTCACCGTTCGTCGAAAAAACAAGGGCTTCATCCCAAATCAAGGCTGTTTGAGATATATTTGGCAATTTTTGATCTCAACCTTGATTAAACTGAACTCGCATAAAAAACCCTAACTCACGATCTCAACCAAGTGGCCTACCATCATCGAACGACGATCTAGATCGACCGCCGCTATACCACATGCCGCCTTCACCTTGTCGCATCTCGTGTCATCGCAATTTCGATCGACAATCATCTGAGGTATATTTTTATTTTAAATCTGGCCGTATATTATTTGTTCAACGGTACACAACATTTTATACCATTTTGAATTAGTTTTAGTTAAGTTTAGTTATAATTTTAAAACTTCATAAAATACAAACTGATTTAAGTTAATTTAAAATTTTGAGTTATAATTGAATTTTAATTTGGATTTAAAGTTTTAATTTTGTTTTATATTGAATTTAAAATTTAAAGTTTTAAGTTCTAATTTTAAATTGAATTTTAATATTAAAGTTTCAAGTTTTTTAAATTGAATTTAAAGCTTTAAATTTAAATTTAAATTGAATTTTAATTTTAAAGTTTTAAGTATTAACTTTAGGTTGAATTTTAATGTAGAAATTCAAAAGTTTTAATTTTTTAAGTTAAAATTTTAAATTGAGTTTAAAATTTGAAGTTTAAAGTTTTAAAGAATAATAAGTGAAATTAATTTATTCATAGTTTCAAATTTATTTGCCAGTTTTTGATTTGATTTGAAATGAATCCATGATGCCATTTTCCAATATTGCATCGGTATGCAATTCTTTGAAATCCAAAATTAAATTTTAATAGCACCTTTGATGTGTAGTTTTTTTGCTAAAATCAGAAAAACTGATGCTTAAGGTGTCTAAAAAAGTCCTAGGTGTCAACTTGTTTTTTTTTTGGCCTTTTTCGCCTTGACAACTTTGTCTCACTATTATGTTGGAGTAAACGTTGTTAAAAATCGTATCATGATTCAATTTGAAACACATGGTTTTTGATTTGGAACGGAGGAGAAATCGTAGAACTAAAAGATCGTACGATCGTTTCACAAAACGAAATGCTTCTACCATGAAACAATAATTTTCGATTTTCAAAATTAGTGCAGAGGAAATACTCCAAATGCGATGACATTCTCCACCTTCGGTACTCAATATCCAAATATACTAACGCCTTGTAGTGATACCAGATCGATGGAGGAAAAATAGCAAAGGTCAAAACGATTGGTCAATGTTATAACCTGTTATATATCTCACAACGGATATACAAAATATAATATAACGTAGATATAAAACATGCGAGACAGTAGTATAATTAAATGAACCAAAGCATCATCAAAGCGCAGTACATGTTCATCAGATTATACGAAACATAATATAAGAGTTTATACATCTTCATACATCATAAACTCCATAATAGTGCCGTGTTTATATGCAATAGTAACGTGAATAGCTCAATAGCACTGCACAGTGGAAATAAGTATAGCGGCAACATAAAATTATACTTACATATATACATTTAATAAAGCGTTAACCTCATACTTCATCACACAGTTCCATGCGCTGTCGCCACATAAGTCTGTCAATTTACTCATTTAAAAGTACTTGAGAAAATAAGAAGCAAAACAAATAAGCTTAGGTCAGACAACAGTCTGGTATAAGCGATCTGTAACCTCAAAAACAAATATAAAGCTGTTATATTATAGAAATAACATATGGTATGGAAAGTCATACCTAACTTGCTTTTGCATCTAATAAGTTAGCATATAAATACAATATATGCTAACTACTACCATCTATATGAGTGTACCCCCACTACAAGTACAAATTAGAATGTAAGGGGATTAAACTCAATAATACCTACATCTTTTAGACAACCATAGTAATCATCACATAATCTCATAACTTTCATATTCAATGTCGTTGGATATATGATAATTTAGATGACCATGTCGTACGATCAACGACTATTCAGCATCACGACTTCATTACTGCTTGATTCTTGCATACATATGGCTAGGAACTAGACCAACATCGTACGGCCCAGTGATGCAGATGATATCGTACGATCCATGATGATCATTCCCTCTACTTCTTTTTTATGAGCATACATCAAAATCTTTGAGTCACGACGATCCCTTGGCACACATACCGACGGTAAACCCCCACATTCCACTATATAAGTCATCATCATATAAAACTTGTTTGCTTAGACGATCCTTAGATGCTTTGCTAGCTCCACACTATAGCCCTCAACAATTTGACACTACAGCATGAATTAGTACCGATACATCATGGATTGGTACAAGTCTATGTACTTAATTAGAATCCACTTCTAGTCGCTCACTAATTCAAAATATGTCAAAATCCAACGTTTCGATTGATCAGTAGTCAGTACCAATCTATATGAATCAGTGTTGATCCATTTACTTAGCTAAACACTCTTCAAACCGCCATACGATCGATACCTCCATGCTAAAAAGCCCCCAAAAATGCTAATTCCAAAAATGAAATGGATTGGTGACGATCCATACGCTTAGCCAAAATTAGCTAAAAGCTTTTGCCTTGGTCCAATCTACATCGATACAACTCTTTTCTGGCCTCTTTGATCTATGTGCATTCATCGTTTGCAGCGATCTAACTTCAAATGCTCAGAGTTAATCCATCAAAGCTCATTCATTTTACGAGTATAAACCTTCCATCCTTAGTGTAATCGAATCAGGGAACTCATCAATAGCCTTCGTCTACACCCGAAGATCTCGACTCGACCCCGTTTCAGTCCACATAAGTGCTTCATGCATTCAAACATAGCATGCAAAACAGAGTTAGTTATTTTTAGGAAGAGGAGAAATGATTCGGGAAATGCACTAATCTTGAGATTAGCACATTTCTCGAAATTGCCACATCAACCCTAATTATGAGTTCTGGGTTTAATGACACTAATCTGTCTAAAACTTATCTAATTTAAATATTTATATCTTCTAAACCCTTGGCTAAATTACTACTATGATAGCTTTATGAAATTACAAACCATCGTATCTTTCATTCGAAATAGGTCGAAATGTTACTGCTATCAAAATTTATGGTCCTTAAAAGTTTTCTAGACCGAAATGTTTACAATTTATTCCAATTGTAAAAAATGTCGAATTATTATATTATCCAAAGTTTTAGCTCATTTAAGTCTAGTTATGAAAATAATATTTTTACTATCCGCTCATATGTACAAATGCGAGTCGTTATATTCTCTCTTCCTTTAAGAATTTCGATTTCGAAATTCCAACGTCAAACGAACATAATTAAAGCAAACAAACCAGCAAGCATGCACATCATAAAAGCATAGCAATCAAACTACACCAACATTCTATTTTGCATATACTACTAGCTATCAAACAAAATACCAAGTGTGATAATAGATGCGTTAAATATTACCTTACTAAGCAAAGAGATTCTGATAAGCGGTACTCATGCTCTACTCGGTTTTCTAAGTACTATCATGTTCGTTCTCGCTCCATTGAAATTTTACTAGCTTTAAGGTCTTTCTCCTAAGCTGCTTCATACTCTGCTCAGCTATACAAATAGGTCTATGAAGTCTCGATGTTTCAGGTTCAGTTTTAAATCATCGAGTTGATCCGGTACAATTATCAGCCTGAATAATGCACGAACTTCCGAAAATGCGAAACATGAAATACTTTGTGCACACCCGACATCTTTTAAGGTAAATTGACTCCATATGCAAAGTTCCCAATCCTTTCGAATATCAGAAAATGTCCTACAAAATCTTCGTGCCAACTTCCCTTTATTATCAAATCAAACTGCATTCCATAACAGAGAATTCTTGACAACTATCATATCATTAACAAAGAATTGTTGATCATGTTCTCTTTTGTCATCGTATTTTTTTGTCTGTTCTCTTTTATCATCGTATCTTTTTTGTCTGTCTTGTGTAGTATTCATTTGTTAATAGATTATCTTTATTTTCTCCAAAGTTTCTCTTGTATTTGATCCAAGTATTAGTTTCTCTTCTGTCTCCCACCAACACAAAAGGGTATGACATGATTGGACGTATAATGCTTTGAATGCTCGATTGATAACTAATGTTTTATGCGAAATGTACAAAATGCAAATGATCTTCGCATGAGCCGCCAAGTCGATTATGTGAACTCTTAAAAATCCTCTAATATACGATCTCTCAGTCCGAACGTTAGTTTGTGGGTAATAGGTTGTGCTCAAATTCAATTTCGTCTCCAACTCTTCTTGTAAACCCTTCCAAAACCCGCTCATGAATAACGAGTCTCTATCGCTCACAATGGTCTTTGGTACTCCGTGGAATCATACGATTCAATGCACATACAACTCAATCAGTTTTGATGTCGTTTTATTGAACTTTAAACATATGGATCGGACGCTCTTCGTCAATCTATCGACTATAAACCAAATACTATTGCACCCCCTCTAATCATTAGCAGTCCATTGATGAATTACATTATACTCCCTTTTCCACTATGTAACTTCAAGAGATTGCAGCGAACCATTCGATTTTTTTTGCTCAGCTTTTACTAGTTGATATTTATTCACTTTGAGATAAATATCCTGACATCCTTCTTCATTTGTTCCAATAAAATGTTTGCTTCATATCTCTATACATTATATTTCATCCGAGATGGATAGTTAACTTCGAATGAGGACACTCGTATCATATCATCTCAAAGTCCATCTACTTGGGTATGTATAATCTTTCATTTTTATGAAGTCAACCACCTTGGTCAAATCTGTGCTGCTTCAAATCTTCAGACTCTACTCCCGTCTCAAGCTTAGCACAATCTCTGCTACTTTAGCATCATGCCTCTGGCTAGTACTAATCCACTCTATTAGAGTAGGTCTAAACGTCAAGTTTGTCAGAATCTTTGGCTCTTTTTCACACTTAGGTTGGAAATCATATCCAACTATAGAATCTAATTGTGTCAACTATAGGAACATAGCTTCCAAGTTGACATGTCTTTTACTCAATGCATTTGCGACTGCATTTCCCTTAATAGACATATATGAAATGTCAGAGTCATAGGAGGCTAAGAACTTTAACCATCTATCATGTTGTAGGTTAAGGTTCTTATACGAGAAAAGATCTTTCATCGATTTACGGCCAATAAATAGCTTGAACCTTTCTCCTAACAAGTAATGCATCCACAGCTAATGCAAATACTATAGCTACTACCCTAAATCGTGGGTCAGATATTTCCTCTCATGATGTTTCACTTGTCTACTCGCGTAAGCGACAACTTTACATCTTTGTATCAATACTGTACCAAGTCCAGTACCACATGCATCATTGTATACTCTTGACTTCTCATTTACATCTGGAATGACTAATACTAGCACACTCGTCAACATTTCTTTCAGACAAAGGCATGCTCACATCTCATGTTTCAAACAAAAGTTGAATTATTTTTGTCAAATGAGAGCAGTTATCTTGGAGAAGTTTTTAATGAATCTTCTATAGTAACATGCTAATTAAAAAAATTTCTCACATCTGTTGCGTTCTTAGTTCTTTGCCAAATATTTTTGCAGGATCTACAACAATGCTTTACTTCGAAGTAACATAACCCAAGATCTTGACTTCCCTTCTTTAGAAATAACACTTCGAAACTTAAACTTTTAACGGATACTTTTTCAATGTCTCAAGCACCATGTGTCTTGTGTTCTTCTGTCAGTGAATAGACTAGAATATCATCGATAAATACAAGTACGAACTTGTTAAGTTGATATTTGAAAATACGAATTACATGATCAATAAAGTAACGTTTATGCATTGGTTAGTCCGAACGACATACCAATCACTCATTAAATCCCACTGGTGTACGAAATTCGGCAATCGGCACACTATCGCTCGCCACCCTCAGCTAGTGAAATCCAATCGTCAAATCACATCGAGAATACATGTTCACACCATGGAGCCGATCAGACAAGTCATCTATATGCAAAAGAGGATACATGTTCTTTCTCGTCACTTTATTTAGCTCACAACAGTTTACATAAAGTCTCAAAGATCATCGGTCTTAGCGACACATACTGCTTGTGTTGTCCACTCATAAGTACTCTTTTGAATAAATTTCTTCTTTAAGTGATCATTCACTTGCACCTCTGGTTCTTGTTGCTCTTTGAGTGTTATTCGTATCAAATGCATAACCATTGTTCTAGCGTCATTTGCTAAATCGGGACATAACTCAACTTTATGTGATATGGTAATCCGGCCACCTCTTCAAATATATTCGGATATTCCTTTGCAATCGATACTAATGACAATGTTTAACAAATCTACCAGCTTACTGGAAATAAACAAATGTGATGTTCCCATATCAAACAAAACCCAAACAAGTATGTCATAAACGGAAAGCATACCTTGAATCATTATGTCTTCCTCTTCTACGTTGCCAATGGAGCACTCGACGAGTTGGAAATAACACTCACGCATAAGCCGTCACAACCTGCTTATCATCAAGTGGTTTTGGACAACCCTTCTTGATCTGCCTAAATTTGTTGCAGTCAAAGCACTTTCTCCTTTCGCTCTTGCAATTCTTGTAGAGATGCCCACTTTCTTAAGCAAGTTGGCTCATATTTGCCTTTCCTTTAACCATCTTTATTCTAAAGCCGATTCTTTCCCTTGTTTTAAGTTACTTCCTTTCTCTATATCCTCATATTTGTGGTTTAGCTTCTTCTTTTGAAACAATAGCTAGCTTCAGCTTTGGTTATAGGCTTTCGTGCATCAATGTCTTCTCAACAATATTCTCAAAGCACTCATCAATATGGTTACTACTATCTCAAGATAGCCATTTAAACCGATGAAAAGAAGTCAAACTCAGCTACAAACTTCGAAATAGACATTTTCTGCTTCAAGTCAGCAAATTTTTGAAGAGCAGCAGGAACGAACCTCTCCTCAAAGTTAACTTAAACTGATTTCAAGTGAACCGATCCTTTAGAGTGGCCACTTTGATTTCATTCCACCAACCCATCGTCTACCCTGAAGATGCCACGAGGCTAACTTCCTCTTTGAGCATCTTCTAACTCAAGATCATAAAAAATGTGCTCACATCTATCTAGCCAATCCTGCACCTTTATGGCAACTCTGTCCCATGAACGACTTTCTTCCAAAGCTAGCATAATCCTTGTTAAGCCTATGAAAGTTTAACTCGTTACTTCTATACCAGAGCCCCACTATCAGCTACTGTACCAGGAGCTCCTCCTTGGGGATTCTACATCATGTTCATCATCATCTGTGTGGATATCGTCTGCATATCAGAGTTAATAGCTTCCATGGTGCCCGTTCCTCCAACTTTCGATACCGAGTTTCTTGCTATGTTTTTTATCCGCTGGCTCATTCTTACAATCTATAATGATAGGAATGATCAGTCTTTCATAAACGATGTCTGCATAAATGGTGCTTGTGTGTGTAATGCATCTTGCTATAAATATATTATGTAGTTTCAAAAAACAAAATATAACAAGTATGCTATATCGCTTTAATTCATTCTAAAATATATCTCTTACCCCATCTCTAATGAATCTACTAGTCAAAGACTTAGGTATTCGCTCAATCTAAAATCCGATATCAAATGTGATGACCTGCCTCCACCTTCGGTATCCAATATTCAAGTATAGTAGTACGCTGTAGTGTGACCGACCGATGGAGGGAAATCATCAAAGTTAAAACGATCGATCAATACAATATATAACCTATAATGTATTTTATAGTGCATAAATAAAATATAATATCAACATACATATAAAACAGAGAAGACAATTGCATAATCAAATCAACCAAAACATCATCAGAGCGTAGCACATGTTCATCAGATTATAAAAAACAGAATATAAGAGTTTATACATCCCATGCATCATAAACTCCATAATAAAACCGTCTTTATATACAATTGTGAAATCCTTATAGCTCCTTCGCACCGCCTAGTGAAAATGAACGGTAGCGGTTCCATAAAATAACATATATAAGAAAGCGTAAACCTTCTGTTTCGTTTTCCGTACTGCTTCGTGTGCTATCTTCGTATTTGTCTTTCAATCTCGAGAATATAAGAAGCAACCAGATAACCTCGGGTCAAATAACAGTCTGGCATGAGTGGTCTATAATCTAAAAAATAGACATAAAGCGATATATTGTAATAAGAGCTTGACCCGCTCCAGCATCCAACAAGTTAGCACATAAACCCAATATGAGTGTACCTACTACTATAAGTACAAACCAGGATATCGGGGATTAGACTTAATAATACCTACATCATCTAGACAACCATCACATAATCTCGCTTCTCTCATACTCAATGCCGTTGAATACGCGATAACTTAAATGACCATATCAGTCAGTGATTACTCAACATCGTGGCTTCATTAATGCTCGAATTCTTATCCATTCAGAGGGCTTGGAATTAGACCAACGTTGTATGGTCCAGAGATACAGATCAAATCGTACAGTCCACATGGAGCATCTTTACTTAGTCCTTTACGAGCATACATCAAAACCTTCGAGTTACCAACGATTCCTTGACACACGTATCGATGGTAGACCCTATTGTTCCGCTCCATAAGTCATCATCCTATAATGCTCGGAAGATCCTTGGGTGCTTTTGCTAGCTCCACATTGTAGTCCACGCCAATTTGACAATGTAGCATAGATCGGTACAAATTCATACACTCAGCCAAAATCCACTTCTAGTTGCTCCTAAGTAAAAATATGGCGAATTCCAACATCTTGATGGATCGGTATCAATTCATTTAACTTAACCAAAAACTCTTCAAAATGCCTTGCGGTCTATTCCTCTATGCTCTAAAGCCTCCAAATATGCTAAGTCCAAAAAATGGATGGATCGGTACCGATCCATATGGATTGGTGCCGATTCTTGCCCTTAGCTAAAGTTGGCCAACTCTTTTTGTTTGGTCCAGTCTACATCGATCCAACTCTTTTCTGGCCTTTTCGATCTGCGTGCATCCATTTTTTGCAGCGATCTAACTTCAAACGCTCTAGAATTAATCCATTGAAGTTCATTCTACGACTACAGATCGAACTGAAAATTCATCGATTAGCGTTCATCTACACTTAAGTTTCTTGTCCGTAGAATGACACAATCTAATTTTTACTCCGCAGGAGTGTTTTATCCATTCAAACATTACATGCAAAACAACAAACTTCATATCAAGTCATTCAATCATAAAAATAACCTAAATATATTCTAGCATACATGTGCATTTCCATATCATGTCGATTCTCAATTTAAAATTAGATCATATCTGAAAAACCATTTTTGATTTGAAAATGGATCTAAAATAATTTTGAACATGGACTTCCATATATAATAATGGATCATAGACCACTCATCAATCGATGTAAAATCAACGAAACAATGTTAAATCCAAGCAAATCTTAATTGAGACAACAAAGATGTATTTTCCTCTCAAATATATTGATTTGATAATCTCTAATTGATCTCTAGTTTAATACTCAATTCTCTTGATTATAGCTTAAAAATAAGATTGACTTAAAAAGAAAGATGTTCAATGAAGGTTTAGATCTGTTTTAGGAAGAAGATCAAGCGATTTGAGAACTGTACCAATCATGAGATTAGCACATTCTCTAAAATTGCCACATCAGCCCTTGATTATGGGATTTGGGCTTAATAGCACAAACCTAACTATCAAACTTAAAGTTGGCCAGCCAAATTATAATTATGGCCACTTCACGGAAATACAAACCATCATATCTTTCATTTGGAATAAGTTTCAAGTCGAAATTCACTCCTGTTAAAAATTATGGCCATTATAAGTTTTATGGCAAAATGTTACAATTTATTCCAAGGGTTAAAAATGACAAATTACTACGTTACCCAAAGTTTTCGCTAATTTTAAGTTTGATTATAAAAATAATACTTTTACCATCCATCAATAAGTAATAATGTGGGTCGTTACACCAAAGATAAACAATTGCTAAATTATGACAAAGGAAACAAAGAGGAAAGATAAATAAATCAGAACCAACTTACGAGATTGAGAAGTCTTCCAACGTACAGAAATGTAAGAGAAATAATTTTGTTTCTTGTATTCTTCTCTTTTTCCTTGCTCCAATCTGTTCTTGAATCAATTAATAGTTTGAATTGGTTGCGCTTCACTTTGTTTAACTGAGATAACGTGTTTGATGTTGAGTTTTGTCTTATACTAATATAACAATACTTGCCTTTTCATTTGCCCCATCTATGAATGAGAACATCGGTTCAAAGTCAACTTCTTTTTTGGTGAAGTCAAACATCGTTTGTTGTACATTTGTATACGTTGACTAAAAATTCCGTTAGCGAGATAGAATGACTAATCAACATCGAAAATTGTGAAAGAGTGAGGTTTTAATGATGTTGTTAGCTAGCAGCATATGATCGTGATAATGATGAAATGCTGGTATTAAAGAGAAACATATTTTAGAGTGGTTCGGCCAAAATGAATGCCTGTGTGCACTGTATATGTTGTTCTCATTATATATATAATGGACACATGGAAATGATGGAGAATGCTTGAAGATGATAAGAGTGTGGTGGGAAGTGTCATCTTTCTAAGTTTTCTGAATTCGACCCTTTACCTGGCGAAATGCTTGGGGTATTTATATGAGCAAGCCTGCTTTGATTTGCTGTTGAGATTGCTTGAGGATATTCGCGGTTCGTACGGCAAACCAGACCTTAGGATGGTTCGGACCGTGGGATGGTTGCCAACAGGAGGGTTGGTAGCGATACATGTATATATGGTAATAAACTATTTTTTCGTACTCTGGTTGCTTCTTTTGCTGGATGTCAGACGGCATAACTCAGAGTTGTTGCTACTTTCCTGTCGGATGGAAGCAGATGGTGGCTGGGCGACTGTATTAGTGCTTTTTCAAGGTGGCAGGACTTTAGTAGGCATGTTTTTCTTTGTCGGTTTAACTGTTCTCTCCTCTTAGAGCCACTTTGGTCAGTTTTCTGTCCTTACGTGAGAGGAACCCGGGTGTACAAATCAGCCGGACCTTGGGTCGGTCGGTTTCTAAGGAAGCCCAGATTAGTTTGGCTGATCCGTTTATCTTTCTGCGAGCGGCCATTATGCCCTATTAAACTTTTGCAAAATTTTTGCCCCCTAAGCCTGCCCTCGCGGGTGAGGGCTGCCTTGCAGATACAAATGACGTGATTTGATGGATGCCTGTAGTGTAATTAATGCTGCTATCATGTGTTTTTCTATGGGTGTCTTTGATGGTCCGTTTTTCCCTGTAACTTCTAAGCCAAAGGATCCGAATCGACCCTAACGTCACATCTCTTCGCACGGTTCAGATTTGGTTGTCTTTTCAAGATGAAGGGCCACGATTTGTGTAACAACCCGCATATTTTTACGATAATATATTTAAATGATTTATTTAAAAAAAAACATCGTTAGTTGAATTTAAAAGTTCAAAACATGACTTTTTGTAAACGGTCGAATCCGGACTCAAACCCCTTCCATTGAGTCCAAAATGGCGTTTGCGATCTTTTTGAGTATAAACATCGATATGTCTGGAGTTGACTAGAATTTTGCTATTTTCTATTGGACTTTGAGTTTGGGTTTCAGCCCACGAACTCATCTAATACCCTAACTCCTCCTCCAACTCCTCTTCATTCATTCTATTATTTCCTAACACTCAAGCTAAAGGAAAATGAGGAAAAGAAAGGGAAATTAAAATTTCTACATCCTAGATTACTAGGAAATTCAAGATTCAAACTCCAAAATCAAAGAAAAGCTTAGGTAAGCATCCTCTTTTTCTTTTCCACCTCAATCTCTGTTCAATTTCCAAAAAATCCTATAACCTATTTAGGTAATATTTGCATTTGATCATAGATCGAGGGTTCTTGAAGTTAAGTGGAGGAGAGATTGATCTTGCATTGTCTTAAAGCTTCTCATTCGTTGTTTTTGGGTTTAAAGGTGAGTTCTTGAACTCACATCTATGTCTATACCTTTGATAGTTGTTAGGTATGAATTCCCAACATCTATTTTATGTCCATTTGCTTTTGAATTGAATTAGTTTGGCGAATTTTTCAATTTTTGGCATTTTGAAGTCAAAATCTATGAAAATCCTTATCTGGATGTTTGGACATATTGTTCGGAGTGTATTGATGAGACTATAGGGCTAGGTTATCGCTTGACATAAATCTCTAGCTATCGTTGCTCGTTCGATTGCTTCCGATGTGATTTGGCCATCATTGGCCTATGTTTTTTTGCCAGAGCTTCAGCTCAAACGTCTGATATAATACTCAGACGTCTGGGCCATCGGAATAAATATTCCAGATGTACAACTCAGACGTCTGAGCTTACTTCCCAGACGTCTGGGCGATCTGGAATGAAAATTTCATTCTTTCAGCTTAGACGTCTGGGATAACCACCAGACGTCTGTAGCTGTTAAATTCATCCAATTTGCTTGTTTTATGTGGCTTTTCATTTTATATCGATTTTTGGTTGATCCGGTTGGTTGTTGTCATTTATTATCGACTTTGATGACTTCTCTGGATTTTTGGGAGTATCCATTTGATGGATTTGATATCAATCTCTGGTTTTGATTCACGTCATCGTATGTTAATTTTTGGTGATTGATTGTTTTTACAATCATTTCTATGATTTGTCACTTTAAAATACAAAGGTTTCTATACCGGTAGTAAATATTCAAACTCTTTAACAAAAATGATTTCAACGTTATTTTTAATATAAAACTCGTTTTTAAAATCGTTTTTCAATCTATTAGTATATACAAACCTTTACCTCATTCGTATGAGAAATCTAATTAAACGACATAGCAAAACAAGTGGTATGAAACGCTTGCGTTTTCTTTTTCGGTTAATTCTTGGACTCGTTTGATTGAAATCTTGTGATAATTTTCGAGTGGAAATTTACAATCTGTTCGTAAATATTTAAGTCAAGCCAGTGATTATGTGACATGAAACTAAACTCATTTACTAGCTTAGTGTAATTCACACTTCTATTTGATTAATGATGATCATTTTATAGTTTAGACTAGCGATATGCGATGTCTCTGTCCACGTGGGGGATTGTACCTCGTTTTATTGAGTTTCGTCTCATTTCTTTTATGGGCTAGCGTTCTATGTTCTTTTATGGAGTTCGGTTCATCGGACGTACCGATGTACTACGTCGTTGTTCCGGCCTATTAGGTTCATCGGGCGTAACGTTGTATTACGTCGTTGTTCCGGATTATTGGAGTTTCAGGTTCATCAGGTGTAACACTGTACTACGTCGTTGCACGGCTCTATGGTTAGCGATCATGGCATAGTGACCCGTTTGGGATACACGTATTGGTGAGTTTTCATGCTCTCATTTGTGAAAGGCTTCCCCTTTGTGATTTCTGAATTTCTAAATGATTTGTAGAATTTGTGTTTTACCAATTTTTGTGATTTATATTGATAAGCTTTATCAATATTTGTGGTTTGGTGGATAAAATAAAGAATATGATATTTTTTTGGTGCATGAGAAAATTTGAGATGTTATATAATTTTTATTGTTATCATATATTTATGTTATATCTATTATCCTATCTCATTTTATATGATATTTATAGCTAAACTGATCCGATTATTATTTTCTTAAATAATACTCGGATCAGACCGAGGTATTTTAGGTGCTTCTACTTGACTTTTTATCAGGGACTGTCATCTGACTTTTGGCTAACTAATTAGCTTAGTAGTTTTTGCTTTTATACATTCGAGATGGAGACTCCTTGATGTATACATATTCTTTTGTCTAGCACTTGTACCCATTCTTTTGTGGTGAAGTGGATCTTGTATGACCACTACTTTGATGTACACTATGTGTTATATTCGTATCTGTTTCCGCCTTAGTGCTATGAATATCTGTGACTGATTTATGTTATGCTTATTTTGTATTTGTTTTCGAAGATCACACAACCACTGTGTAGTAATTTTGAGTTTGTAATTGATGTGTCAGATTCCTCTTGAAACAGAATGCATATAATACTATCTGACATATCGGTACTCGCACAAAGCAATTACACTATGGTCTCTCCTCAACAGCCTTATTCATCGTGCTAGTCGACACCCCGTAGTGTTCTTGGCTAGTGTGAATATAGAGATGAGGCGTCATAATTTGGCTGGTGATGGTCTATAGATACATCTACCTCTTCTTCTCCTTTTACTGTTTTCCTAATTCTTCCGCCATTGTTGTAAATCATTACACTTTTCGAAATTCTCCATTAACAGGTACGTCCCTCTCTCCATTGACATTTATCATTGTCGTCGATGGGTCATTTCTTCGCCATGGGGTGCCCCTTGGTGGTGTCCTTTTGGATGTGTTTCTTCTCTTTTTGACAGTGCACCTCCTCGTTTGACCACGCTTTAGACTAATCGTGAGGGGGTGGCATCCGTGGTGCTTGTTTTCTAATGATTGCTATGATCTTGTTACAAGATGGCTGCTTTCGATAGTGCTTCGAGTTTCGCTCGCATGGTCTCTTCTGACTTCGTGGGTATACCATACAGTGTGGTCAGAGAGTTGAACTTATTTGGTTGTACCCCTAGCTAGATCCAATTTTCGAAAGCCCACGAACGAGTTGACATTGTCCCACCAAACTACTACACATTCTCCTTAAGTTACTTAAAAGTTGGCGTGATCTTGCCCTTGCATGCAACCATCATGTCCTTTTTGAATGAGCTCGGCCTCGCTCTGGTCAAATTACTCCGAACAACTATCGTTATCCATGGGCCTTGGCATAGAGTGCCTTCGCTTAGAGTCAGGGACGCCTTCCAAGGGCTTTGTCACCCGCCTCTTTAATACTAACAAAGAGTCTGGTCATCGCCTCGGGACCAAGACCACATTCAGATGAAGAAGAAGAGAGAAGTGATCTTACTGGGTTTCAGAGAAATGTGTCTCCGGTTGGAAATCTCAGTATTTCTGTCCCGCGGGCTGTGAATGAGGGGTTGCGTTTTCGGTCGTTGTGACCTTTTGGCGACTGTCTTTGTGATTTCTACTCCTATTCTTTTTTGCCATTGCATGGTACCAAACGCTGAGCCACGCCGAGGCGACGTCAGTGGAAAGAGCTGGGCCTTCGGGGGGTCGATGATACCCTCTGAGATTTGGACAACTTAGTGACCGACGAGATGCTCCGTGAAGTCGAACTACTATCGAAGGGTCAATCCATGCGTGCCCCCACAAAAATGGAGAAGGGTGCAGAAACCGATTGGAAGAGTTAGAAGAAGAAGACAGTTTCGGAGAAGCCTGCATGTCTTCGCCATGTTTTATATCCTTTACACGAATCCACATTTTTGCCTGGGGCCGGCCATGGATGCATAGGTATGGACGATTACGTTGTCCCGAAGGATGCGAGGGCTGTCCCATAGTTGATGCAGACGTCCTTTCTGATGGGCCATCAGAATGGCAGGAATGATCCGACAAAATATGATGGACTTCTGGCCAGCCTCTGTCCCCGACCCTTGGAGAAAATGTGATTTGGTCTTCCTCAAGTGATGACCTACTGAAAATAGAGGTCGTGATGCTAGACTGTAGGACGTAGGAAGAGCAGGATCTACAGACTCTGAAGGGGATGATTTTGAACCTTGTGCATCTCTGATTAGGAACAAGAACCGAGGCGCTCCGTATGGTAGTTAATTATGTTTATCTTTAGCGCGACTGGTTTCTTGTTTTCTAACTTGTTATGTTTTCTTGTTTCAGTAGGCCAGATCAATTTTGAGGAGTTGGATGATGCGAACGACCCCGCGGATCTTTAAGGGTAAGGGGGAAAGCTGTGATGGTCTCTCCTTTGCCCCCTCTCGAAGTGTCGCTCGACACTTCTTGGTCCGTGATTCATGTTAATGAAGAGTCAAATGCCGAGGAGTCCATAGGTAGCAAACGAGCAAGGACCTGAGTGGTAAAAGAGGAGGAACTGATGGCTGGCGTAGGAGAAGCGGAGCCCGCAGTAGATGAAATGAGGTGGCTCGTGGTGAAGCTTATGAAGACAATGTTGATATTTCCATGTATTGTGGGCCTAATGCAGGGGACGAAGAGAAAGTTGGGACGATTTCCATGCAGATCAGTCCATGATATGACATGGAGGGCTTGGACAGACTTCTACGAACTTTCCAAGTGGCTGCTGCTTATTTTTTAAGGATTTTCCACCGGCCACGCTCTGGATGGCCATGTCACGGATTACATGTTGATAGCTTGTGCAAGGAACTGGCTGTGGTAAGACCTGTTTTCCTTCTCATTTTCTTCCATCTCCTTTTGCCAATAACTCGCACTGCCTTATTTTCAGATGGACGCGTGCGCGATGCGGGTTGGCAACAAGCTTGTTAATTTGCAGGCGAGACCTACCGGGGGCATGCTGTAGAAGTGGGGGAGTCTTCTCGTGGTGGTCCTCAGCGGATGGTGGGGACTGCGGACGAACTGGGGGGAGGTCATGACAGGTTGACTCCCCTGAGGGAGGAGTTGGAGGAGAATTAGGCCTGCGCAGCGGATGAGATGATGGGCTTGGAAGCAATCAGAGCCTGTTTGTTGGGTGGAGATGATGCAGTTGTCCAATTGAAGGAAGAATTGAGAGCTGCGAGGCCCGGGTGACATCTGAGCTGGCCGCTGATGAGTGGGAGGCGGCTATTGCGGGCGAAGGTGTGGTCGAGAAGGATTGTGAGTGAGAGATCACGCTTCGAGCAAATGCAGTTCGGGTCAGGGAATTGGCTGAGAAAGAAGTAGCTGAAGCCAACCGCCGCAGGGCCGACGCCAAGGCTGTCAGAGACTAGGCTGTTGCCGATCGGTGATCGCTTGAGGAAGATGTTACACGGCTGAAGGGGTGGAGGAGAGATTTAAGCAGGAGGTAGGGCGTCTTCGAGGGCTTTTGGATGCCCATGAGACTTGTTTGCCCCCAGACGACGTTGCGGGGTTAGAAGAGAGTCCATCAAGAAAGGGACGCTCATCGATCAGCTCATTTGGCTAACATGGCGATGGACGCTCATCAATTAGCTCATTTGGCTAACATGGCGATGGACACTTTCATGAACAACTTCTATCTTTCTATTGTGATCCCAGGGGTGACGCCTGCTTTGGCTTAGAGGTACCGGGAGGAAGTAGCCGTTAAATTGATTAGAAATGGTAAGCCCGTGCCGGCCATCTTGACGTTTGAGTAGATCGACTCTCTGGTCCGACCAAATGAGTAAAGAGGTTGTTGCGTGTTGTTGGCTGTAGCTTGGCTGTCTGTTGTTTCTTTTTTCTTTCCTTTTTTTTCCTTTTTTGGTTCACGGGTTGATTGTGCCGTGCTCCCTATTTGTTATGAACTTTTTTTTGCATCATATGGTGTTTAAGAGTCATTTCTGTTATTGCACCTGCAAATAAAAGAAAAACACAAGGTATGTTGTGATGGGTATGTTTCGTCTTAGGGGATTGAGGCCTTAGCTTGACCCGTGGAATTTGCACGGAATGACCCAACTTATTTGCTTGCGAGTGCCCTTTCCGACACCCAGGGTTGAAGTTGAGGCCCGTGGAGTTTGCACGCACGGATCAGGCTTGTTTGCTTGCGGACGCCCTTTCCGACATCTAAAGGTTAAAATGAAGCCCGACTTATTTGCTTGCGAGCACACTATAGATGTCGGAATTCGGAGTTGCGCTAAGTTATCATGTTACAGTCTCGACAACAGTGTCTCGTCTCATCGGGACGAGGAGCATCACGGCGAGGGAAATTAGACCGTTGCGGTCACCATCCAACTCGTCGATGTGTCCTAAGAGACAAGAGTTATATCGCGTGCTTGCCTGCCGGAGGGGGTCGGGTAACACCGGGACAACCTGCAGGTCGTTGGGCATCCCTGACGTGCCTAGGCGGAGTGGATGCACGGTAATCCTCCGTTGCCGAACGCGTCCTTCGAAGGGGAGTGGTAGCTCACGCAGTCCCTTGACAGCATGGGCGATAGCCGGACCAGATGAATGAGCATGTAAGAACTCATCCATGTCCAGGTTTTCCGAACTTGCGTGGCCGACATTGTTTTGGCAAAGAGAGATGACGTTCCATTGATCCTTGCAAAAAGAAACAATTATATTCCAAGGTCTTATGTATGGAGTACTATTATATAAAGTAAGCCTGTAGGTGTTCTGGGCTCCGGGTCCGAGGCACAATGGGTCTCATCAGGACAAAATAGACGGTATGCACCATTAGCTAGCACGAAATTGATAACACATGGTCCTTTCCAATTCGGACCGAGCACCCTATCGGTCGGGTCCTTGGTGTTTGCGAACACACGACGTAAAACCAAGTCGTCGATGGTGAACTGTCGGAGCTTCACCCGTGCATTGTAATATTTTACGACTTTTCTTTTATAAGGCTCGATGTGGATTTCTGCTTCCATTCTGTGTTCGTCGAGTGTGTCCAGGCCGATCCTGAGGAGCTCATCATTTTGCTCGCGGTCGTAGGTCATCCTGCGAGGGGACGGGACGTCCACCTTGATAGGCAACATGGCCTTGTTCCCGTATGAATGAGAGATGGGTGTGTGGCCGGTAGCATGACCTTGTGCCCGTATGAATGAGAGATGGGTGTGTGGCCGGTCGAAGTTAGCCGGAGGTGCGATACGATCACAGTACAAGAGGCAGCTCCTCCGTCCAATTTCCTTTCGCTTTGGCAAGCCTTTTATTGAAAGTAGACTTGATGGTTTTATTGGCTGTCTCGACCTGTCCATGGCCTGTTGGTGTGCGAGAGGAGAAACTCTTTTTTATTTCATTTCTGTCGCAGAGCTCTTAGAACATTGTGCTTTCGAACTGGATTTCGTTATCCGTAACAATTTTTTTGGAGGCCGAAGCGGCAGATGATGTATTTAATGACGAAGTTGAGAACCTTTGGAGCTATGACACCATTTAGAGGTTCTACTACAACCATTTGATGAAATAATCTATGACTACGATTGTGTGGTTGTATCCGCCTTTGGCGTTAGGGAGCTTCTCTATCAGGTTGATCCTCCATGTACCAAACGGCAATGGGGACATCATGGAGACTAGAGGGGTTGGGGAAGCCCTTGGGATCTTCGAGAATCGCTGGCACCGGTCGCATTTCTTCACATAATTCATAGAATCCTTTACCATGATGGGAAAGTAGTCCCCCGTTGAGCGGCCTTTTTTGCCAGACTTTGCCTTCGGTGTATCTTCGCAAAAGCCCTCGTGCAACTCCTCTAAAACACGGACGGCTTCATCTTCGGACAAGCAACATTGCAGCGGAGTTGAGTATCCTCGCTTATAAAGCTTCCCTTCAATGATCGTGTAATGCGGTGAATGATGCAAAGTTTTTCTGGCCTCCTCACAGTCGGTTGGTAGCTCGTTATTCATGATATACTTATATACGACCGTCGTCCAATTTCCTTCAGAAGGCTAATCAATTTCCATGATATATTGCGAGGGTAGGTTTTTTATGAGGTTAGCTTTGCAGCGTATGATCACAAATTAATGATGAAATGCTAGCAATAAAGAGACGGATTTTAGAGTGGTTTGGCCAAAATGAATGCATACGTCCACTGTATATATTATTTTCATTATATACATATACATACATACATACATATATATATATATAATACATGAAGATGGAGAATACTTAAAGATGATAAGAGTATGCTGGAAAGTGTTATCATTCTAAGTTTTCTGAATTCGACCCCTTGTCTGGTGAAATGTTTGGGGTATTTATATGAGCAAGCATCGTTTGATTTGCGGTTGAGATTGCCTAAGATTTTCCCGGTCCGTACGGCAGATCGGATCGTGGGATAGTTCAGACTGGATGGTTATCGGCCAAAGAGTTGGTAGCGATACATGCATATATTGTGAAACCGCTTTTACGTACTCTGGTTGCTTCTTTTGTAGGATGTCTGACGGCGTAACTCAGAGTTTGTTGCTAATTTCCACGTCGGATGGGAGCGGTTGGTGGCATGGCGGCCGTATTAACGTTTTTTCAAGGTGGCAGGACTTTAGTAGTTATCGTTTTCTCTGCTGATCTGACTATTCTCTCTCTTTAAAGCCACTTCTATTGGTTTTCTGTCCTTATATGAGAGAAACTTGGGCATATAAATTCTTCGGCCCTTGGGTCGGTCGGTCTCGAAGGAAATCCATATTAGCTTGACTGATGCATTTTTCTTTCTGCGGGCGGCTGCCATGCTCTATTAAACTTATGCGAAAATTTAGCAACGGTATGGTAGTTGTCAAACGTGATTGGTTTTTGATGGATGTATGTTTAAAGTTTTATTTGCTATACGTTTAGACTTGGTTTTTTCATTACTAAGATAGTTAAGCATCACTAAGTATGATTAAACTCACACTTCTTATGGTGCACATTTTTATAATGTTAATTGCTTTACCATTTAAATACCAAAAATATAATACTTTAAATCTACAATATTCATAAGATAAGACACACTTGTCGATATGTTCTACATAATGATACAATATGAACGGTTCAAACCGTGTGCGAGCCCGACTTGTTATGAAGAAGTTATGGATGGATCGTCCTTTCTTTTCCTAGTCTGTTCTTATCGAACCCAAATCGATAGTATGCCACCTTAGACAAGTATCTAAGATGATCATCAAATGAAGTATCGGAGAGTGTTGGAGATATACAAGATGAACGGTTCAAGTCTCGAAAGAATCAGACTTAAAATAAAGGAGTTATGGATCGATCATCCTTTTTCTTTCTAGTATGTTCTGATGGATCACAAAGATCTATAGAGATGGATCACCACCGATCCATCACAAAGTCAAATTTGCCCATTAGCTCTTGGCTATGGATATTTTCGAATGCAAATAATACCGCATTCGCATCCGCATCCGAAATCATTTTTCGATATTGGATATCTGCATCAGCGGATACATACATATATCAGATAATTATTCTATTCGCTAACGATCGATTAATCGAGAAACATGAATTAAATTTTTTGATGAAGTTTAATTTTTTTTCCAATCACATTATTTATAAAAGTATTCAAAATCAACAAATATGTTGATAATAAATAGTTTTGAGTAGTTAATATGCATTAGATGTGTACAAAATAAATAATTAACTTAGTAAAACAATAAATACATATTTTTTATTTTACTAAAATACACAAGATAATATGCTACAATTTTGACAAAAACCGAACGGATAATTTTTGAATGTGGATGTCTTTATGTCTGCATCCGTATTCGTTCTTCCGGATATTGGATATTTATCCTTTTTTTGGATGTGGATTTTGGATTTTTCGGATATCTGTTGACAGCCTTAGCTCTTGCACAATTGGTCTTTAAGCCAAGTTGAAGAAAAAAAACAAGTTTTTGTTTTGAGCGATAGGTCAGTACAAATCCATCAAAAAGACGATTTTGCTTCTTATCTTTTGTACTGTCAAAGATGAATAAGAAAAAAAGTTTGATCATAGGGATGGATCAATACCGATCCATCGGTAAGACCATTTTGTCTCTGAAGCTCTAAAGCATAAAGGCTATGCTAAGACTGGTGAAGAAAAATACCAAGTTTTGGACCAAGAACATTGATTGGTACGGATCTATAGATGAATCGGCATCGATCCATCACGTCTTGTCATTTGGTTCAAAATCGATTTGGTCTTCCTCCTATTATCCAGGATCTTGTTGACTGACGATTTCAAATTGGATTTGACGTCGGTTTGGAGCAACCCAAATCAGTTATAAATAGCAATCTTCTTTACGGAAAAAAGACTATTGGACCTTTTGCTGACTTTGGCTTGGGAAACGCTGCCATTTTTGTACCTTGCGATTGAATCTTGAAAATTCATTGTAAAATTGGTAGTTTTGGTGCAAAGTAATCAACACAAACATCTTAGTAGACACAGGCTAACGATTTGTCAAACTACTATAAAAATGTTGTTTGCTTTTCTCTTTGTATTGCTTATACGTCTCTATCAATTGGAAGTGAGAGCCTAGAAAATAGGATAACACCAATTTATTGTTTTAGTTGTTTAATGCTCATGCCAATCTGTTCGCTGTGTTTCAGAACAACTTACGAAAAAGCAAGAAATAATGAGTACCATAATAATGAAACCGTGAGCGAAGCACATGACATTACCGTAAACGCCATGCAATCCATCAATACTCTCTGTTGAAGGCATGTGTTGAGACATAAATAAACTATGGTTATTTTTATTTATTATGAAAATTTGTTAAAGCTATGCATACAACTTCCACCAGAAATAAGTTTTTAACATTTTAGCGACTCCATACCAGTAGATCTCTGTGCAAGACACAACAATATTTTGTGGCACTCTAGAACTTGCACATTTGTTTCAAGCATGGTGTTAGGTTTCAGCTGGAATGTTGAAATTCCAGCCATCTCGTACCGGTTTCGATGAAGACCGATATGAGATCCATCAAAATTTCAGTTTTCAGATGAAATCTGAATTAAGAAAGGTCGCTTTGAGTAATAAAAGAGAAATAGAAGTAGGGAAGAAGAATCAATTAACAAATTGCAAAAGATAAAATAATATAAATAAGGGTACATGTAAGATAAATCATCTACGAGTCGAAAGTTCAGTCAAAAACGATGGCATCATCTACTTATTGTCTTGCAAAAATGTCTCTGGCTTCATGGATACTGACCTCCCATCTTAGAGCTGGTCTGAATTTTTGCTTGTTTAATTTTAGTTTTTTCATGATTTTTACTTAAATAGTTTTGTTCGAACTAAGAAGAAAATGAAGATAACTGTGTTAAGGGCATCTCCAACCGATTCAACCATTAATATTCAGCACCCTGAATAATAAGGGATGAAAACGATGAGGTGCCCAACACAGGGCCACTTATTTAATAAGCTTTTGAGCACATATTAAATAAGCATCTGAAACTCATATGCTTATTAAATAAACAACTGAGAGTGGTCACCTACTTATACCCCCTCTCTCATTTTCCTCATTTCATCACTTTTCCCTGCCTTTTAACCGTAAAATGTCGAAATGCCGCCGCATCCGACCAAAATTGTTAAGCAAATAGTTCGCAGGTAGATATAGGACGAAGCTGGTTCGATTCACATTCCTCCAATGCCAAAGACGATGATTTATGAATTATAAATGTGTTTTGAGCCATATAGGTACATCAGATAGATAGGCACCACATTAGATTTCATGTAGGTATATTTATATAATTTTTTGGCTTTAATCAATCCTTATATTCTGCACACGATATTCTGTGAAGATTAAGCAACATACCAACTCGCCTTCTTCTCCTGTACCATTAGGATTCCTTGCTTGATTATGCAAGTTTGTGATTCGTAGAATTGGGATTGATGGTTAATCTTTCTGTATCGTTCTTGGATCGCAGACATGGAACACGGCTTATCGACATGGCTTTTGTAACATAAACCGTAAGCTTCTTCACTTTGCCATAGGATAGATGACGACTGAGAGCTAACAGGGTTTCATTTTGCCCTTAATTGTCCTTGAATGCGGAATCATTCATTGATGCTTGGGTGGACTATCCCAACGGTGAAGACATAGTGTATTGAGATTGGTAGAAGATATGTAGTTCCAGTGGTATAAGTGGTGTAGAATGTGGTGAATTCGATAATTTACGGTGGAGTATTCATGTGATGACCGTTAAAAGTTTGATGTTTATTTAATACGTGCATGGAGATAGACACCTATCAAATAAGCGTCCACACCCAATTCATGAATCCCAAACTGAATGTCAGCTTTAATATACATGCTGAAGTGATATGTTTATTCATTCTGGCCTGAATATTTATGCAGAATTTTGAGCTATTAGAGATGCTCTAAGAGGAATGAAGGTAGTTGACTGTTGTGGCATGTGGTAGGATATGGTTTGGTATTTTACTTTTATCTTTTTTACTGTCGTTATAGGCACAAAGAAAGAAAACAAGAGATGTATAAGTACACTGGTCATCCAATAAAAAGTGCATGTGCTATTATTTGTATCATTAATCTATTCTACTCTCAAAATATAGTTACCATGTTTTCACATAGAAAATATTTAATATTAATATACGATGGAATCAATTTATTATCGCTTTTTATTCAAAATAGTACTGAAATTCAAAAAGGAAAGCTCTACGGAAACTTCCAAAACTACGAAATAAAGCTAAATTCCTAAAATTTTGCATGGTCGAAGTTAATTTAAATATCGTGCTAAATCATCAAAATCATTATGCTGACATATCGAGAAAACTTTAATTTCTTTTTCTTTCATCATTGATTATTATTTATTATGCTTCTATTGCAGCGAGGAAGAGGCTAAAAAGAAGATATACTCTGTCTGCACAACTACGTACACTGGCTTTGGAGCATTGATATCTGAAGAGCTTTCTTATAAAGTTAAAGGTACCTACACTAATTTGTGCAATTACAATTAAGAGTCCTGAGGACAGCTTTTACTTCTTTTATATATTTTTCATATAATTATTTAGAACAAAACTGCTGTGAATGTGTTGTTCTCAGAATTACCTGGAGTTTTGTGGGTGCTACCTGATTCATACCTTGATGTTCCCAACAAAGACTATGGAGGTTTGTGCTATAATTTAGTTATTTATTTTTACTGAAATAGAGCATTCCCATTTATAGTGAGTATACAAATTAGGTGGAGCATTCATATATTAATAACCGTTATATTCATCATAATAATGCGAATATTTCATTAACTTCCTTGTCAGTTGGATCTTATGGCTATTAATTCCCAGATCATTTAAATATTTTCTGAGAACCGTAATACCTTAGATTTGGTACAGACTTTGGATATAGTTCATGAAACCGATGCCACTTAGCCATGATTCAAATTCTCATTCCCAACTGTTCTAAAATTCCAGAATAAAAAATGTAATATATAAATTCTTATATTTTTCATAATAAAATCTGTTTCTAACAAAATGATAGTATATGGCTTACTAGTTATTATGGTCCAAATATTATCAATATTTCCTGAACATGAAAAATGTTTAGAAAGTAGAGCAAATTTCATAAAAGGTTGGCCAAGTCCAATGCAATTTGAAGTATGGGTAATGAATAAACTAACTGCCATTGGTGCACGTAAATTATTAGGTGATCTATTCGTAGATGGAAAAGTCATACACAGACCACAATTCCGATTCACAGAGAGGCAGCAAACAAGAAGCAGGCCTCGCCCTCGCTATGATAGCCGCAGGGAAACAATGCAAGTGGAAAGGAGAGCACCTATGAGTAGAGATCAACAGAGTCAGAAAAGTGTAGAACTTCCTGAACAAAAATCTGATAATTGAGACTTCTTTGGTTCATAAAACCTTCTGGTGTTAATTGTTGGGATCTAAAAATATATATGATGAATCACTGTTATTTATTTGAAGTAATTCTGTTGTGTAATTTTGGAGTCTAGAGCTATGACATGCTTACCTGCTGGATTGGAATCATTATGCACCTAGGGGATTCATCCGACATGCACACCTTGCACCATAAATAATTCCACTGAAATCCATAGCAAGATGCGAGTTTAAAGTTCTTGTGTTGAATGTAGTACCCAAAAAAGGTCCCGTTTCGATGCGGGTTGGATTGAGTTGTAAATGAGTTGGGTAGATATTAACTCAATCCATTTAAAAGAAAAACTGATCCAATTCATTGAATCCATTTATTAAAAGGGTCGATCCAAGCTAGTCCGCAAGTTTAACGAGTATCCAAACCTTTTATCCTGTAGTTTAATTAAACTAATAGAAAAGACTATAAAATATGTCGAAAACTACCGTTCAAAAAGAGAGACTGCACCAAAAAGCTTTAAATATGCACAAATACGCAAAAAGCTTTAAAAATTGATGCAAAAAATTACTACTGCAAAATACTATACAATATTTCAAAAAACTGCATATAATGAACTGGATGACACAAAAACTACAAAAATCATCTAAGAATTAGAACATTTAATACAACACGACAAATTATAACAGTTTTGATGTATAGAATAGATTAGAAGCCGAATCATTGATTTATGCAGATTAGTTTTTCTAGAAGGCAGAAGTGAATTTTCGAGAGGTAGCCATTGATGCCAATTAGATGTATTTGACTGTGATTGTCAACTGAAGGATTATGTAGAGGTTATATAGTAACGCATTGGAGAGAGTATATGGTATTGTACAACGTACTTGTATTTCAATATATAGATACATAAGCATACACACATATATATTATCGTTTAATTCTCTCTACTTCCAATTTTAATAAGGATTTTCATAATGGAAAAGCAAGAATGGAAATGAGAATCAGAAGGATCACCATAAGGGAAGCTAATGCTAGGAAAGAAATCGAAACTACTCAAACGAATGGAGGAACCAGAAGGGAAGTTCCATCGGTGGTTGAAAACGAACAACGAGCGAAGTCTCTCCTACCAACGTTATGGGCCTGGATGTACATGCTATGTTTCAAAAATTTATGGTACAAATGACAAAGGAGATGCTAGAGACCATTGAGTCTAGGTCCATAGCTAAGGAAGACTTCTCAAAGACTAATCAAGATTATCGAAACCTGGGGATGTTTACCGAAAAAGGAGCCAGACGTTGAGTTATTGAATTGGTTAAGGGCCTATGAGCGAATCCTTGGAGATCTAAGGTTGGATGATGCACAGAAGAGAAGGATGACTTTAGGCAGTTTCATGAGGATGCATTGGACTGGTAGGAGCCAGTAATAGTCAATAGTCAAGACCCCTGAAGAGGAGATTGCCTGGAATCAGTTTAAGGAATGGTTTGAGGCTCGATTTATTTTTGAGTCTCAAAGAAGTGTGTTGCTACGGGAGTTCATTGGTTTGAAGCAATGATATCATTTGGTGAAAGAGTGTATCCAAATGTTTAATGCTTTTTGGCTAAATACAGTTGAGAAATGATTAACACACTTTTGAAAAAGAATGAGAACTTCATTGAGGCTTGAAGAAGGGATTGGATCATAAGGTAATGTCACATTTAGCATCTCCTTTCGAATTTGTAGTGAGCATGGAATGAAGATATTATAGCACGTGTGAAGTGCGGAAAGGGTAGAAACGACAGGCAGAGGTTTTCCATACACCAGAAGAGTAAAAAGGGGCAACAACTAAACATGAAAGCTTAGGAGGGTTGAGGTCGAATGGACGTTTCAAAGATTATCTGCTACAACTATGGTCAAAAAGGGTACTATGCATCAAAGTGTCTGTAACCAGCTGGAGTGATTAAAGTAAAGTGTTTTAATTGCGATAACCCGAGCTATAAGAAGAAAAATTCTCCAAAGCTGAAGCAGACAAGGTTGTTTTATTTAGAAGGGCCTTTAGGAGGATCATCGGCAGAGGAGAAAGGGAAGGGAGTAGTACTTGTAGGTATGATTTTGATTTCCAGTTTTTCAGTTAGAATTCTATTTTATGCCGAGGCTACACACTCTTTCATTTTGAAAGACCTGGTTGATAGATTGGAGTTAGATGTTACCTATTTGGTTATTCTTAGCATGTCGTTAATCCGTTTGGTGGGTGCCACTCTCGAGTTAAAATGCACTAATTTCGCATTTGTTTTGTGTGAACATTTGTTTTCTTACAATCCATATGTATTTGACTTCATATGGTATGGGGTAATATTGGGTATGGATTGGTTATTGCAAAACGATACTAGAATTTAGCGTGCCAAGAGGGTCATTGCTTTGCGAAACCCGAAGGGGAGATAAACGATCTTGGTAACTTTGGATGCAATGAAGGAAGGTCCAAAGTTTCATTGTATGCTATAGAAAATATGGAAAAGGAGATTGGTAGAGTCTTAGTGGTCAAGGAGTTTGTAGATGTTTTGAGAGAGTGAAATGATTACAATTGAGAAGAGCGAACGAGTTCCGTATAGATTTGGTACCAGGGGAACAACCCATTTGCAAATCGGAATGCCGTCTAAGGAAATGAAAGAATTAAAGAAGCAGTTAGTGGAACTTGAACATTAGAGTTTTAATAGACCGAGCAATTCACCATGGGAAGCTTCGATGATGTTTTTAAAGAAGTTAGATGGATCACTTCGGATATGCACCGACTATTGGAAACTAAATGATTTGACGGTAAATAATCATTATCCATTGTCGAGGATAGGCAAATTTGATTAGTTGAGTGGAGCTAGAGTATTTATACAGATAGATTTGAATATACGATTCCATTAACTAAGAGTTGTCGAAGAAATTATTCTTTTGACCACATACCAAGATATTATTCATATGAGTGGTTGGTTGTGTCTTTTTGACTAAACAAGGCTTCAACATTCTTCGTGGATCTTATAAATCAGATCTTTAGCGATGTTGGACATGTTTGCGTTGGTCTTCATAGATGATATTTTGGTATATTCTAAATATGAAAGATCATGAGGTTCATCTTAAATGGATGTTGGAGACCATGAAAAACACATGCTAAAGGTAAAGGTTTCCAAGAGTCACTTTTGGAAACTGAAACGACCCGCAAATCCGTACTCCTTGAGTCAACACTATTTTACATCAATTAACTCAAGTGGAACAGAAATACGAACCATTAGGGTTAAAGAAGAAGAGATAGAAGAAGAAGGAACTAAACAATATCAGAATCTCACAGTCGCAGCGGAATAAAATATAATAGTAAATATATAACTTTACACAAAATGAAGTTTATAACTGTTTTATACATCATATCATCACAGTGTCTCATACATCAACCATTACCAACCAGACATACCAAACAATCACAGCAGCGGAATATATATAGGCACAGATAATACGTCTCGGACTCCAGCTCCTCTCCTGCTCCATAGCATCCTGTATTCTATAATACTCGGTCTGACCCGAGCATTACAGTTAAATAACACCCGAGTCAATCTGGAATACCAGCGTGAGAAAATCACACCCAATTGATCATTAAAGTTTCAAAAATCATTTGAAAACAAAAGCATCTCGTAAGACCACGCCACAAATAAACATGTCGGGTTTTTACCTTACGATAGCTAAAACAATTTTTATAGAAATCCTCTGATATTATAATAGGGTCTATGTACAAATACTTATAAAATAGCCGAAATTGTTACATTCATTAAATTCCAGCTACTAGCCATAGAGTGGGTAATACAAACAAAACTCATACAAGGCTCGTAGGGAGAATGGATTTCCAACAATGACTAGACACTGGGGTACTACCTATCACAGTACGGGGCCTAGATCACCGTACCGAGGAGTACGCCCGCTCTCCTGCAACACAAGGCCGGGACTACCCCTTACTGGATAATCCCGAGTGAGATCACCCCGCGGTTGGGATCAGCAACCGTCCACTAAGCCGAAATAAAAAGGGACATCTAGACTGGGATGACCTCACACTGCTTGGGTGCTACCACCTAGCCTTGCTGCATAACCCCTGATTTCCAGTCATTCCCATTTGATGAGGCTTGAGGCTAAGCGTGACCTTTATAGAACATATCTCTTAGAATGCCCATCGTCCACCTGACGATGTTTCGCAAGCATTCATCCATACAAGTTCGTCCCGGGTTCGAACGGAACCGAAGGCACTACCCCTACTACATCCATTTTGAAAATATCCTCAGGATTAGTAGCGACTAGCCCTTACACTTCACTGCTCCATCTTTGAATCCAAAATGGTTTACACGAAACGTACAAACCAGATCGAAGTGGTTTTCGAGAAATTAATCTCGATCCCAGTCTCTTCGAAACGATCAACGTATTTGTCCAATATTGATAGTCGGTTATTTAATTATCAATTAATATTCACAACATCCATCTCACAATAAATAATTTCCCAAATTATTTATTTGTCTCTAAAATATCTTCACAAGATATATTTTTTCCATTTCCAAAAACCTTTTGAAAACAGTTTCTAACCATTCTTTCTTTTTCCCAAAATAAACTTTCCCAAATATTTTCGATCTTCACTGAAATCACCAAGCACAAAACTAGATTATTAAAATAATTTAAAACACTTTACTTTGAAATATAATTTCAAACATTCAAGTTAAAATTACTTCAATAATTTGTAAAAATACACGATATATGGATATTTGAAAATAAAGTTACTTAATAAAATATAAAACTAGATTTACGCTTTCTAAAACAAAATACTAAGTCACTCTTTAAATAATTATTGCTATAATAAATTAAAAGAAAAGATTAAAAGAAAATACTTACTTTAGAATTTTAAATATTTAGAATAATAAATTTTCTAAAACTTGCTTTTTAAAACTACTTAAAAAAACTTTTAATTATATTTAAAAATTTACTTTGAAAACGTACTTGGTTATCCAGGAAGAATTTCCAACCTCAATTACTTAAATCAATTTTCCAAATTGATTCCCACTTTGTTCCATTTGAAATAAATTTCTTTACTTATCAGTTTATCTCAAAGTTCATTAATTATGGACTTTATTTTTATTATTTTTATTTTCCCTTTGATTTTATATCATTTAACTGAAATATACCAATTTCAGCTTCTTCCCAATTCTTCTGTGTTCTTTCCAATAGATTGAATCTTAAATTTTAAATAAATATTTTATTCTTTTTAAAATAATAACACTGAAATTTACAATTCATTAATCTTCTGATTATTCAAATTTCCCTTACTAAACTTAAGCTTTATTTATTAGAATTTTAAAGGCACTTTATTTTTTTTCCAATTCATTCTTAAATTTATTCAAGTTTCCATAATTATTTTACTTACAATTTCACTTCTTTTATTTTCATTCCAAACTCAAATTATATATATACGGTAATTCATTGTTGCCCGATTATAACAATCAAGCCATAGCATTCAATATTTCCACATAATTTATTACAGGATATCAAATATTCAGAACAGAGAATATTAGATAATTAAATAAAGTTGAGGGGTCCAGTTGGATCCCTCTAACCTGTTCTCCCTGCATCCACAGATGTTAGCACAACATAATATGCCAATTCAAATTATACCATACTATACCACATCAATCAATTCAACCATACAATCAATTATTTAAATTTAATCATTTAAATTTAAATTTAAATCTAACTGAGTGAGATTAACTCACCTTTGCTTTTGATTTGCAGTCTATTTCCAAACCGACTTGCTTCCGTGATTAAAAACCTTGTATAACAATTATACGATTCATTAATATTTTAAATAATCAAACTAATTAATTACCATTTATTAATTTGAGTTAACTAATAATTTAATTTCAAACTAATTTTCCTATAACAAATGTTTTTGGTAACTTAAATTAATTAATTATCCTAAATATTTTTCTTCTTTTCTTAATGATTATTTTTAGTAACCAAAATTTATTATCAAAATCTATCTGTATAAACTTCCTCTGTTAAACCTACAATTAAAATAGGCGGGTATATAACACTTAAAAATCTCTTTATTGCTTTTCTAACGTATACATTTAATTAAACTGAATGCATTTAAATTTATTTTCTGTTTCAGCATTTAGTTTTAAGTACCCTAAAGCCTCTTCTTTTCCTTTTTCCTATTTTCTCTTTTTTTTAACAAAAACAACTAACAGGTTACAGGAATTTTGAATTGAAGACAATCCTCACCTGATGATGCCGACTATCACCAAGCTCGTTCACAACCTCGTACATCATTGACCCTACTCCTCATCACGCGAGGCTCTCGCCGCTGCCTCTGGCTCGAGCTCGAATCGAGTTACGCGATGCCTTATCCATCATAGATGATGAAGTCGCCTCCTACCTTCGAGCTTCCTCTACGTCGCCGCTTTGTCCATCGGCCCCCAATAGCCACACGATTCGCTCGACGCAACCCCAACCCTAGTCTCGCAATTTCCCCAAAATCGAATGAATTCGATTGCTCGAATTGGTTCGAGTTGAACGCGAGATGCCCTGACTTCGAAAATCACTGGGTCGAAGAACAAAAGCGTGATTCTTTTTTTGAAAACGAAGCGGAAATCGAATGTGAAAGGAGAAGGAGGTTTCGGCTTACAGAAGAAGGAAGATGCGACCATTATATTTTTTTTAATATGCGTTCGAATTCATTAAAAATAAGGGTGCGCGAAATGAATTTGAAGGCTCGATTTTTGGCTTCCAGAAGAAGGGTAAGAAACGTGCGTGGAAAGCCAAAGGAAGTGTACTGGAATGAACGTAATATAGTGCCTTGAAAAGAAATGGGAAAGTCTTTGACGTGAAAGGATTTGACTGTTTAAACAATGCCTTAATTTGATTCAAAATTAAATTTAAATTGACCCGAATTTTCAATATAGATTTAAGGCGTTTATATGTCATACACTCACACACTAACTCCGATCAGTACGAAATTTGAAATCTGATAATAATTCAATATTACATACCCAATGGAACTGGTTTCGTCGAATTCCGAGACTGTGCCTCGGAAGGCTATTTTTAAATTCAAATTAAACGATATAATTTTAAAACTGAACAAACCACTGTTAATTTCGATTTTACAACTTCTATTATCTTCAGTGTTATCAATATAAATTTTACAGGCCTTTAAATTATTTTTAATAGGCTTAAAACTCCAAATTCAACAATTTACCCAACTTCACTTATTTGATTTAATAATTCAGTTATCAAATAAATTGTGATATTCATAATTTAAGTTAAAATTACATTATTGAATATTTAAAATCAATTAAATATCCTGATTTTAAATGCTTGAAAATTCCGGGTCGTCACATTTCTCCCCCCTTAAAAGAATTTCGTCCCCAAAATTACTAGCTAGGAAGAATGGTCCAATACCCGTTTACTTTTTCCCCGAAACCAAACGATTTCTAACAATTCAACATCTTATCAACTATCTTTTTATAAAAGACCCATTATTATTCTTACTAACTTTCCAAACTTTTCCAAAACCTTTCCCTAGTTTCAAACTATACCATTTGTTTAACCATTCAAGTTTCAATTTAAAACCAAATTTTGAATTATCAAAATTTTCTCAAAATTTTTCTAACTCTCTAAATTTTCAAAAAATTTCGCCAGCGTCTCCTTTGCGCGGCTGACTCGGTACAACTACAAAATGGCTCTACGGCCTTCCAAATCCAAAAAGAAAACAAAAGGCCAAGTGGCTCAATCCAAATCCCAACCAAATTTCACACCAAATTTAAATACATACCTTTTTGTCGAGCATTTCAAATTTATCTTCTAAAATCAAAATCAATTCTCTTTTCCCTTTATAATACCCGCATATTTTACTTGACAATAATATCCAATCACAATATTTCAAAAACATTTATCGACTTCCTTACAAGTGTCAATTATTTACTCATTCAAATATCAACTTGGAATATATTTGTAATATCAATCTCCAATTAAGAATTCACCATTCCCTTCTTAAGTTAGTATAAGCATTTTATATGCTTCTTATATTTATTTTCATCTCCCACTTTAGTTTATATTTATTTCTATTCACAACGATTCTTTCATTTCCATATGAATTCAGTTTATCTTTAACTCTGAATATATAAATTTTATTTGTCATTTATTTCTAATTCATATCATTATTTTAATTAGTTTCATTTACTAACTTATTTCAATTTCCAGTTTGAAATCGTTTTGTTGTCAACTATATTTTCCAGAAATCTTCAAAAATTTCCCAACTCCCAAAATTTTCGGAAAATTTTGGCAGAGTCTCCTTTGTACGGAGGAGCTTTTGCAATTTGACAAAAGAGATAAATATATATACATCGACCCACCTGGTCGAAAAAACAAAAACAGTTCATATTTCCTATTTTATTGCGTAGGCGTACCTTATTTAGCATTTTTAAGCATGTAGCTTATTATTTTTAGCAAATAGCACTACCAAATCCAGCCATACGGCTTTCAGGTACCTGTACTTACTCAATTTAAACATGTAAGTACTAAATATACGAAGTTTAACAGCATATCACTTATTTGCAATAGTTGAAACATATGAATTCTAAAAGAAATCCACACCAAACATTTTCCCGTAAGCAACTTATACAATTTTCATATGAATTCCACTATTCGAATTAATTTATAACCATTTCATTCAATCTGAATGGCTTAAAAACTCAATCGCTTGCATTTAATTTATTATTAAGCAAACCGATCTCATATTTATTTATTTTACTTCTATCAACTCGTAGAATTTTAATTACTCATATTTACATCAAATGACAAGTTATTCTATGCAATTCAACGAGATTTATGTGAATAAATAAGTACTTATGTTTATACCAATTTAAATTGATTTCAACTCAATTTATACTTAATTCTATTCCATTTCGGATTTATTCACAATCCGTATATTCTCATTTTCATTGCATTTAAAGTTGAATCCATTCACTTACATTTCCTTCTATTAACCAAACTAGTTCATACAAAACTATTAACATCTTAGGTTTGTCTTCGTTACCAATTTAATTTCCCTTTTATTTTAATTCATTCACAATTATTTATTTAGCTTGACACATTCTAATTAAATTTTATTCTCAACCCAATCATTAGCGTTTCATTTAAAACTATTCTATTAAACTTGAAAACATTCAATTGTTAATATTGTCTCCAAGTTATTTCAATTCCTTAACATTTTAAATAGTTTACAATTATTTATTTAAGAATTTTCATTCCATTAAATATTATCGGCAACTCGCCGAATTTTACTTCAATTAAAATCCATTTTTACTTGATTTAAATCCAATCCACTATTATTAAACTTAATTTTAAGTTGAATTCAATTCAACTCCTTTCCATCTTTTAGCTTAAGTTTATTCACTCCAATTTATACTTAAGCTCATTTTGTTTCAATTAAATCTTTCTCTTCCATTCAACTTAATTCTATTGCAGTTAAATCTCATTTTAAAATTTACAATTTCATTTGATTAGTTATTATAAAATTTAACTTTCCAGATTCAGTTCATCCAATTTATTACGTGGCCATTTCCAATTTATCTTCACTTATTTGGATTTTATTTGCAATTCAAACCATTACTATTTCAATCCAAATTCATTTTTATTCTATACATTCCCAATTATATTTAATTTGTTAACACTTCTTCAATTATATTTACTTTATCGACAATTTAAGTCGAATTTAATTTATAGCTTGAGTTTTATTTCCAAACCTCATTATTATCTCACAATTCAGCTTTTTATTTAACTGCATTGGGTTCCCATTACATATTTCATTATCTAATTTATTATCTAAATAGTCTTTCCCCAACTTATAATCCAGAACTTGATTTTAATCTCAAAATCTCTTCCTTTAAATTTTCTTAAGTTCAAATTTATTTTATAATTCAAGTTTTGATTTTTATTTTATTTTTCAATTCATCAAAAATATTTATTCTGGGTTTTCTATCCCACTTTTCAAATTTTATAAGTCACAACTTATTATTTACACTATTCCATTCATTATAGACTTGAATATATTCTTCTTTTATTTTTAACTCAAGTTTTACACTTATTTATAACTCAAGCATATTTTTATTCCATGCATTTTTAATTCTTTTATAAGTTATTCTGATTTATTTATTCCAATTCCAGTCCTTATCCAATTTATTTTCCATTTATTCAGGTAAGAATTTAATTCCATTCATTAATTCAATTGAATTCTTATTCCAATTCAATTTAATTTTAACTCAGATTTATTTAACCCAATTCGATTTCAACTTAATTCGAATACAACTGGATATTATTTTCAGCTTATTCAATTAATTTCAATCCAGTCAAATTTTTATTTCCAAATCCAAGTTAATTTCATTTTCACTTTTCTCTTTAAATTTAAATTCAAACCTTCAAAGCTTATATTCCATTCCTGATTTAAAAATCATCTCAATTTATAAGCTTACAACCCATCTTATCAGGATTTTTAAACTCTCGGCTTTGGTTTTAAATCATTTTGAAATCTCCAACATCTCAAATCACATTTCTCAAAAGCCAAACCAATCCTGGTTTTATTCCCAACAAATTTCCTTTGAGATTTTCAAAAACAACTAGCTTTTCTGAATAAATCAATTTGGCAGCAATCCATCACTTAGAAATTCGAAAATGAATACTGATGATGCGGCCGTCATCATCAGAATTATTTTCCAATAATCCAAGTGATTTCAATGCTATATCACTTTCAAAATCCATTTAAAACAAATTTCCATTTAGAAATATCTCCAAAACAACAATACTATTATTTATCTCCAAAACACCTCGATAAACATTTCCAAATCTCCGGGATTTTAAATTTTTAAAGCCTGCTTAAATAAATTTTAACTGTAATTCATTTGCACAGTTTATGCTTATACAAATTTCCATTTGATTGTATTTCAACTCATAAATTACATTTATAATTCATATTTATAAATTTCATTTTATAATGAATTTATTCCCTTCAACTTTGGTTATATTTTCAATTTCTAGTTAAATTTTCCATACAATAAGGATAATAATTTTAAATACCATTATTTCTAACATCCAAGCAACCATATATATATATATATATTAGCTAAATAGTTTACAATACTTTTATTTATATCAAAATATATTTTGGGTAAAATTATTTCATTTACCCACATTTAAAACAATACCGTGTCAATTGTTCTATTCAAGTGTTTAGAAACCCCTTCAATACAGTTGCGCAGACTGTGTCGAGGAAGGTTCATATGCCACTCAATAAATCAATCAACGCATTATTAAAACAATTTATATTCACTAACAAATACGCGCTCATATCTATTAATACGCTCAAACTCATTATAGAGTACTACAGACTCTATTTTAAATGAGTAATTCCCACCAGAGCCAAGGTTATCACCAACCCAAGCTCTGATACCAAGTGAAACGACCCGCAAACCCGTACCCCTTGAGTCAACACTATTCTACATCAATTAACTCAAGTGGAACAGAAATACGAACCATTAGGGTTAAAGAAGAAGAGATAGAAGAAGAAGGAACTAAACAATACCAGAATCTCACAGTCGCAGCGAAATAAAATATAATAGTAAATATATAACTTTACACAAAATGAAGTTTATAACTGTTTTGTACATCATATCATCACAGTGTCTCATACATCAACCATTACCAATCAGACATACCAAACAATCACAACAGCGGAATATATATATATAGGTACAGAATACGTCTCAGACTCCAGCTCCTCTCCTGCTCCATAGCATCCTGTATTCTATAATACTCGGTCTGACCCGAGCATTACAGTTGAATAACACCCGAGTCAGTCTGGAATACCAGCGTGAGAAAATCACACCCAATTGATTATTAAAGTTTCAAAAATCCTTTGAAAACAAAAGCATCTCGTAAGACCACGCCACAAATAAACATGTCGGGTTTTTACCTTACGATAGCTAAAACATTTTTTATAGAAATCTTCTGATATTATAATAGGATCTATATACAAATACTTATAAAATAGCCGAAATTGTTACATTCATTAAATTCCAGCTACTAGCCACATAGTGGGTAATACAAACAAAACTCGTACAAGGCTCGTAGGAAGAATGGATTTCCAACAATGATTAGGCACTGAGGTACCACCTGTCACAGTACGGGGCCTAGATCACCGTAACGAGGAGTACGCCCGCTCCTCTGCAACACAAGGCCGGGACTACCCCTTACTGGATAATCCCGAGTGAGATCACCCCGCGGTTGGGATCAGCAACCGCCCACTAAGCCGAAATAAAAAGGGACATCTAGACTGGAATGACCTCACCCTGCTTGGGTGCTACCCACCTAGCCTTGCTGCATAACCCCTGATTTTCAGTCATTCCCATTTGATGAGGCTTGAGGCTAAGCGTTACCTTTATAGAACATATCTCTTAGAATGCCCATCGTCCACCTGACGATGTTTCGCAAGCATTCATCCATACAAGTCCGTCCCGGGTTCGAACGGAACCGAAGGCACTACCCCTACTACATCCATTTTGGAAATATCCTCAGGATTAGTAGCGACTAGCCCTTGCACTTCACTGCTCCATCTTCGAATCCAAAATCGTTTACATGAAACGTACAAACCGGATCGAAGTGGTTTTCGAGAAATTAATCTCGATTCCGGTCTCTTCGAAACGATCAACGTATTTGTCCAATATTGATAGCCGGTTATTTAACTATCAATTAATATTCACAACATCCATCTCACAATAAATAATTTCCCAAATTATTTATTTGTCTCTAAAATATCTTGACAAGATATATTTTTTCCATTTCCAAAAACCTTTTGAAAACAGTTTCTAACCATTCTTTCTTTTTCCCAAAATAAACTTTCCCAAATATTTTCGATCTCCACTGAAATCACCAAGCACAAAACTAGATTATTAAAATAGTTTAAAACACTTTACTTTGAAATATACTTTCAAACATTCAAGTTAAAATTACTTCAATAATTTGTAAAAATACATACTATATGGATATTTGAAAATAAAGTTACTTAATAAAATATAAAACTAGATTTACACTTTTTAAAACAAAATACTAAGTCACTCTTTAAATAATTATTGCTATAATAAATTAAAAGAAAAGATTAAAAGAAAATATTTACTTTAGAATTTTAAATATTTAGAATAATAAATTTTCTAAAACTTTCTTTTTAAAACAACTTAAAAAAACTTTTAATTATATTTAAAAATTTACTTTGAAAACGTACTTGGTTATCCAGGAAGAATTTCCAACCTCAATTACTTAACTCAATTTTCAAAATTGATTCCCACTTTATTCCATTTGAATTAAATTTCTTTACTTATCAGTTTATCTCAAAGTTCATTAATTATGGACTTTACTTTTATTATTTTTATTTCCCCTTTGATTTTATATCATTTAACTGAAAAATACCAATTTCAGCTTCTTCCCAATTCTTCTGTGTTCTTTCCAATTAATTGAATCTTAAATTTTAAATAAATATTTTTTTTTAAATAATAACACTAAAATTTACAATTCATTAATCTTCTGATTATTCAAATTTCCCTTACTACACTTAAGCTTTATTTATTAAAATTTTAAAGGTACTTTATTTCTTTCCAATTCATTCTTAAATTTATTCAAGTTTCCATAATTATTTTACTTACAATTTCACTTCTTTTATTTTCATTCCCAAACTCAAATTATATATATACGGTAATTCATTGTTGCCCGATTATAACAATCAAGCCATAACATTCAATATTTCACATAATTTATTACAGGATATCAAATATTCAGAACAGAGAATATTAATAATTAAATAAAGTTGAGGGGTCCAGTTGGATCCCTCCAACCTGTTCTCCCTACATCTACAGATGTTAGCACAACATAATATGCCAATTTCAAATTATACCATACTATACCACATCAATCAATTCAACCATACAATCAATTAACTAAATTTAATCATTTAAATTTAAATCTAAATGAGTGAGATTAACTCACCTTTGCTTTTGATTTGCAGTCTATTTCCAAACTGGCTTGCTTTCGTGATGAAAAACCTTGTATAACAATTATACGATTCATTAATATTTTAAATAATCAAACTAATTAATTACCATTTATTAATTTGAGTTAACTAATAATTTAATTTCAAACTAATTTTCCTATAACAAATATTTTTGTTGACTTAAATTAATTAATCATCCTAAATATTTTTTTTTCTTAATGATTATTCTTAGTAACCAAATTTATTATCAAAATCTATCCGCATAAACTTCATCTGTTAAACCTACAATTAAAATAGGCGGGTATATAACACTTAAAAATATCTTTATTGCTTTTCTAACGTATACATTTAATTAAACTGAATGCATTTAAATTTATTTTCTATTTCAGCATTTAGTTTTAAGTACCCTAAAGCCTCTTCTTTTCCTATTTCCTATTTTCACTTTTTTTTAACAAAAACAACTAACAGGTTACAGGAATTTTGAATTGAAGACAATCCTCACCTGATGATGCCGACTATCACCAAGCTCATTCACAACCTCGTACATCATTGACCTTACTCCTCATCACATGAGGCTCTCGCCGCTGCCTCTGGCTCGAACTCGAATCGAGTTACGCGATGCCTTATCCATCATAACCGATGAAGTCGCCTCCTACCTTCGAGCTTCCTCTACGTCGCCGCTCTGTCCATCGGCCTCCAATAGCCACACGATTCGCTCAACACAACTCTAACCCTAGTCTCGCAATTTCCCCAAAATCGAATGAATTCGATTGCTCGAATTGGTTCGAGTTAAAGAGATGCCCTGACTTTGAAAATCACTGGGTCGAAGAACAAAAGCGTGATTCTTTTTTTTTAAAACAAGGCGGAAATCGAATGTGAAAGGAGAAGGAGGTTTCGGCTTACAGAAGAAGGAAGACGCGGCCATTATATATATTTTTTATATGCGTTCGAATTCATTAAAAATAAGGGTGCGCGAAATGAATTTGAAGGCTCAATTTTTGGCTTCCAGAAGAAGGGTAAGAAACGTGCGTGGAAAGCCAAATGAAGTGTAATGGAATGAACATAATATAGTGCCTTGAAAAGAAATGGGAAAGTCTTTGACGTGAAAGGATTTGACTGTTTAAACAATGCCTTAATTTGATTCAAAATCAAATTTAAATCGACCCGGATTTTCGATATAGATTTAAGCGCGTTTATATGTCGTACACTCACACACTAACTCCGATCAATACGAAATTTGAAATCCGATAATAATTCAATATTACGGACCCAATGGAACTAGTTTCGTCGAATTCCGAGACTGTGCCTCGGAAGGCTATTTTTAAATTCAAATCAAACGATATAATTTTAAAACTGAACAAACCACTGTTAATTTCGATTTTACAACTTCTATTATCTTCAGTGTTATCAATATAAATTTTACAAGCCTTTAAATTATTTTTAATAGGCTTAAAACTCCAAATTCAACAATTTACCCAACTTCACTTATTTGATTTAATAATTCAATTATCAAATAAATTGTGATATTCATAATTTAAGTTAAAATTACTTTACTGAATATTTAAAATCAATTAAATATCCTGATTTTAAATGCTTGAAAATTCCGGGTCGTCACAGAAACATAAAGTTAAGTTCCTAGACCATGTAGTTTTGGGGGAGGGGTTGGCCATAAATCCTTTGAAAGTTGTGGTTGTAAATAGTTGGAAGAGGCTCAAGACTATTATTAAGATTTTTAGTTTCTTCGGATCTGTAGGGTACTATCGAAGACTCATGAAGGACTTCTCCCGTATAACAGTGCCACTAACGAAACTTACTCAAAAGAATGAGAAGTATGTCTGGACAAAAGAATGCAAGACAGAATCCCAAGAGATGAAGCTTCGGGAAACGAAAGATCTAGTTTTAGCGATGCCTAAGGAAAATAGCGATTTAACAGTTTATACCGATGCTTCGAGTTTAGGGTTAGGGTAGTGTTGATGCAAAATGGAAAAGTATAGCTTATGCATATAGATAGTCGCGACCTTATGAGGTTCTGTATTTGAAATATGACTTAGAGCAAGCGACAATTATCTTTTCACTAAAGATTTGGAGATATTTCCTACTTGGAAAAATGTTTGATTTTTATACCGACCACAAGTCTTTGAGACACTTTCTCTCCTAGATGGAGCTGAACATGAGACAACATAGGTGGTTGAAAATTTTGTCTTCTTATGATTTTGGGATTGAGTATACCCTATGGGAAGGAAATAGGGTATCTGATGCTTTGTGTTGAAGGCATCAAAGTTATGTTCTGGCCATGCTAGATGAGTGGAATGTTTTAGAGATATTGGTTTCTTATAATGTATACTTTCGATCGAATGTTAGGTTTAAGTATAACTTCTTAGACATTGTCATGCTTGAAAGGACATTCATCTCTCATAGAAAGGATTGCTAAGAAGCAGAAAGAAGATCCATTATACTTCAAAATAATCAGTGGCCTGAAGAATGATGCCGAGAATGAAGAGCTGAAAGGCTTCGATATTAACAAGAAGGGTTGGCTTCAGTAGAAGGGAAGGTTCCATGTTCTCGATAGTGGAGACCTTTAAAGGTTGGTTTTAGACGAATGCTATCGTTCGGAGTTTGCTATCAATCCTGAGGGTTTTAGATATATTGAATTATGAAGCGGAGCTTTCTACCGAGAAGGGATGAAGAGGGATATTGGAGAATGTGTGAAGAGATGTTTCACATGCCAACAAGTGATGGCTAAATACGAAAAGGCAAGTGGACTTTTACATCCTTTAAAGGTTACAGTGTGGAAGTGGGACTCGATTGCTATAGACTTTGTATATGATTTACTAACGAAAAAGGCTAAAAATGAGAGTACATGGGTCATAACAAATAGGTTGACTAAGAGTGCCCATTTCATACTTGTGAAATTTATGAGAATAGAAGCAAAGTTACCCGAGATCTATGTGAAAACTGTAGCAAGACCACATGGAGTTACATGTACTATAGTGAATGACCGAGACCATTGTTTACCAGTGAATTTTTGCAAAGCCTACATAATGCTTTGGGTTCGGAGTTATGCATGAGCATGACATATCATCCTTAGGCAGATGGACAAACCGAGAGAGTCAACAAAGTGGTTGAGGATTTTATACAAGCGTGTGCGTTAGACTATGTTGGATCTTGGGAGGATCACTTACACTTAGTAGAATTTTCATACAATAATAGTTGTAAGTCCAGTATTGGGATGTCACCTTTCAAGGCGTTATATGGAAGACGTTATAAGTTGCCAGTCTGTTGGTGCGAGACAGGAGACCAACTCCTATTGGGACCAAATCTCGTAAGGAAAGCTTTATAAAAGATTAAGTTGATTTGTCAGAGGATGAAAGATGCTTAGTAGAACCATAAGAGCTATGCCGATAGATGGAGGAAAGAGCTTGAGTTTGGAATCAGAGAACTCGTATTTGTTAAAGTTTCACTGATACGTGGCATGATGAGGTTCAAAAGAACGGGAAAGTTAACCGAGGCATGTTCTCCCATTTTCGATACTTTAAAAATCAAGGAGGTAGCTTATAGGGTTGAGTTACTGAGTTCTTATGCTGGGATCGATAATGTGTTTCATTATACCATCTAAGGATGTGTACCTGAGACATTAATAATGTTATAGGTCTGAGAGCCATAGATAATTTGGTTGTCGAAACAAATATGAATTACGTAAGGAATCTCATTAGGATAGTAGACCGAGATGTGAAGGAGCATTTAAATAAGGTTATGAAGCAGTTAAGAGTTCGTTGGAGTGAGACCAAGATGATTATACTTGGGAAACATAAGAAAAAGTTAAAAGGACTTATCTCCAGTTGTTTACTTCAACTTAGCATGAATGTTAGCTACGTTTTTTGACAAAACCATGTACATGTGATACTATTGTTGATTATGTATTAGTAGATGCACTACTACATTTTATTTGGCACACTTGTAGCAGACTAATGTTTTTATGCTATAATGCGCAAAGGAATATGAGAATCACTGTTGTACCTTAATTGAATTTCGACGAAGAAATTCCTATAAGAGAGGATATTGTAACACCCCGTAATATATTATATAATATTATAGAATTAATCATCTAAGAAGACTCGTGCTTGGCGTACGGGAATAAACATGACAACCACAATCCAAACTTGTAGCGGACTAAATTTATTACCAAATAAAACCTACTAAGAAGAATTAAATGACAAAAAGGGATGATGGGCCGACGACCAAACTTATCATAGGTAATAAGTTTAACCACCTTCTCTCATTTTGTTCGCTCTACCCTCACAAATAAAAATATAAGCTTAGAGCATTTTCAAAGGTGAGACTAAGAAAGAGAAAGAAGAAAAGATAAGGAAACTAAAAGATATATAAGAATCAAGTCGATTAAAAAATCTAGGTGAATAATATATCTCCTAATTGCCATTTTCTTTTATAACTAGACATGAACATGGTTAGTGCAGCATGTTCTCGTGCTTCTAGGGATTAAATTGATCTGAAGATTTAATATGATGTTATGAGCATTTTTTTATTTGATTTTTAGAATTCTCCCATGAATAAATAATTAGTTATCAATTATTAAAGGAACCATTCACTATAGAAGTTAACTAAGAATAGGGTAATAAGAAAATTCATCACTAATTTTCTAAGAATTTCTAAAGCTATTATAAGTGATTTTCGAATTTAAATTACACTTAGACAAAGTTGAATTTTGAGGGCCGAAAGGTAAATATAGAGGGCAGCGAGGTGTTTTATATAACTAAAGTATTAATGAATGATCAGAGACTAGTTCCACAAAATGTGATGAATAAGTTAAGAAGTTACTATACTAACTGTAACAGGACAAAGTCATAACAAATGCAAAGTTGACATATGTAAAAGTGGCATCGGATGTATAGGATATAGGCTTTTGATGTGTATGATGGTATAATTCCTTAACCGAAGGGAAAATGAACTAGGGAATGCTAAGTGTAGGAGTTAAGTAAATATAACTAAGACATTCTAAGCATGATTCTAGGTATGATAAACCAAAGGTAAAAGCCGAGCACTAAAGGCAAAGGAACATATGATGGAGGCAGATGAATTATAGGTAGAGGTGGTGATTTTTGAGACCTAACAATGAGACTCTACACGGTGACAAAACAAATTTAAATATAAGCCAGACTTCCCTTGATGAGGCTGCAGGTAGTGATTGCGAAGATCTATTAACTTACAGTGGAAGATTAGTACTGGAATCTAGTGACTTCCGAAGGGTACAGTTAACATTAAGGCCTAATATGGCTAAAATATGTACTTAGAACCTTATGAAATGCAATGTGTAGTGCATATGACTCAAAGTAGCTTGATAAATAGTTAACGGTCAAACCTAATAAATGAATAGCTAGGTAGGGAATTCAGTAGATGGTGTAAGCCTAATGTGGCAACCAAGAACAAAAATCATAAGTGTAGACCGGAATTGTAACCAAAACCGAATACGTTGGTGTAGTGCTTGAGTGGAAACTGAAACACAAGAACGTAGGTGTAAGGTTTTGAGTGGCAACTACAATCGAAAGCGTCGGAGTAAGGACTAGAGTGGAATCCAAAACCAAAAGCAATAGTATATGGCTTGGAGTGGAAACCAATCCAATATTTGGTAGATGGCGTAAGACTTGGTGCTGCAGCCAGGAATAAAAGCATTAGTTCAAGTCCTAAGTAGCAACGAAAACATGAAAGTGTTGGTCTAAGCTCTGAGTGGCTATCGTGACATGAAAGCGTTGGTGTAAGGTGTCCCTAGTAGGACGAGTGTTGTCTCGCAAGGGGTTTCAACAGATCCTGCCCCAAAATCCAAATGCAACATGAAAAATTTTAAATGCAAAATTTATTTACAAAGAGATGAATGAAAGTTTTTGAAAATATTTACAAATGAAGAATTTACTTTTAAACTGACACGAATAAGTTAAATATAGTATCTGGTCATTATCACAAAATTCAAGTCCTTTTTCTCGTCAAAACTTCCAACAAAAATTAAGTTATCATCACAATTAGACTTTAGTTTGGCTAGTTGTTTTGGTTGATAACATAGTGTAACTATGAAATGGATCCTGAGTTGATTATCAAAGTTTTGCAAAGTAATATTTTTATTTCTTTTGAATAACAAATCGAATGAAATAAGTGAAAAAAGTGCTTGGATTTCAATTGCTTGCTCTCTCTATTTTGAAAAATATTAACGTTATTATTATTTACACATCTAACTCAGATAAACCGAAGCCGCGTATACCGATCATGCACTGCCTATCGGACTTATGTGAGAAGAGTACAGAGCATGGCAAGTGTATACACTTACGTATGAACACATGACTCTAGGTGATTATTTTTATTTAAAAATATTTACATGCACCTAACTCAGATAAACCGAGACCAGATATACCGATCTTGCACTGCCTTTCGGCTTACATGAGAAGGGTATAGAGCATGGCGTATGTACATACTTGTGTGTGAACACATGATTCTAGGTGTTTTTTGTTTTCACAAAAACCAATTTTTATGTTTTTTTAATATTTTTTTAAGAAGAGAGAGTTTTGCATCATCATCTTAGCACCACTTAACTTAGAAGATTGAAAATGTTATCGCCTTTACTTCAAATCAACCACTCTTTTAAACAAAGATTTCAATTAGGATATACTTCATAATTATCACCTCTGAATCTTCCTATATACTAGTTAAACCATCGTTACTTGTAGTCAAACTTTATTTTTTGAGACAAATAAATTTTCAAAAATTACAATTTAATAACCAAAAACATATACTTATCCTATAGTGTTTCTTCAAATGTAAATCAATATGCTAAAAAGAAATTTTGTTATGGGATTTTTAGTTTTTTTTAGTTTTGAGTTTTGGAAAGAAAATACAAAAAATAAAGCATGAAAAATAAAAAATGAAGATGAGACTCCCTCCACACTTGATTTTGACTATGTCTCCACAGTCAACCCAAGTAAAATGAGAAAAATAAAATAAAAGATGACCTATATTTACATGAAAATGAAACGATTATTATTTACACGACATCAGAAAATATACCGTTAAAGAGTAAATGGAACGGTCTTCCAAAGACCAATTCATTCGTCTCGTCAGGTATGTGAGACATAACTTAAGCTCCGAAAACCAAACCATAAAAATTTCAAAGTTGAATGTTGATTTGGGAAAACTAATATTGTTTTATTAAAAATCATATGAGCTATTTTATTTTTAATGATATTTGGGGTAGATAGAACAATCGGTTGAAGTTCAAGTTTATTTTTACCAAATTGAAATTTAAACTTATCATTGATAGATTCTTCGAAATTATTAATTTTAAAATTTAAACGGTGATTTAAATCTACCCCTTCAGAAGTCAACAACTCATCTTCAAAAAGTCCCAAAAAAATTATTTGCTAAATTCATCTTTCTTTATTGAATTACTTACAACTTCAATGTTTTCGAGGTATGAAGTTTTTATTTGAAATTCGTTTTGGTCATAAAAAGGAAGATCGAGTTTAAAATCAAGTTTCTCTCCCTTAAAAGAATTGAAATCCAAACCGATTACCACACTTTCAACAACTTCATTAAGATTGTCATTTTCAATTTCAAAAATTGTTACTTGAAAATCATCATTTTTGGTAAAAGATGGATTATCACTTGACTCGTCACATATTGAAATTTGATTTTGATTCTCACGTTGTTTCATATATGTTTCAAACAACAAATCAGTGTGATTTTTGTGAATGTTCATCGATGGAAATTCTATCGGTTTAGAAAACCGCCAAATGAATTTATAATAAAATTAATCGCAAGCGTACGACATACAAATATTAGTACGTGACGAGTATGGGTCGATCCGCAGGGAATTGTTAGATTTTAAATTTCTATTCAATCAAATTAAACTAAAGTTGAAGAGAGTGTTAAGCTAAAAAATGAGAAAGTTAACAAACTAGCAAAAGAAAAAATATATAAAAATATGAGAGTTTAAAGACAATTTAGGGTTAATTTCCACTCTCTAGATCATATAGTTCAACAAATTGTGAAATTATGATCTCTCTTTTCTTATCATAAGTGAATTTAATTGATGTGTTTATCATAAGTATGGCTTATTTGTGTTATTAATTAGCTCAACATAAGCCATCAAACCATAATACAACTTTTAAACCACTTGTTAATTCTCATGAAAAATAAAAATGAAGTAGAAAATAAAATCAAATTTAAGCATGGCATATTTACTATTAATTAGAAATATAGACCATCAAATTTTATTTTTAAAATCACTTCATTACCATAATCATATGTAAATGAAGTGGTAATTTTTTTGTTATTGTTTAAGCATAGCTTATTTGTTATGGACAACATAGACTATCAGATTCAACATAAAACAATAAATCACAGCAACATTCATTCTTCCATTAAGCACAAAAAGAGAGCAATAATTATCAAAATGTTGGAGCTACATAATTAGAGAGCTTCATTACCCCTAAATTAAAGGGTTTAGCCTCTCATTTGGCTTTTCCCGGATGAAATGAAATATTTGATTCATGTAACTTTTTATATAAAAAAAATATTGTGCCATTTAGTTTCTGTTTGTGGTGGCATAAGTCCCTCCCTACAACTCATGAATTAAGATTTGTTATCATGTTAACAAATGTAGCATACAACATGAATGAAAACGAAAAGGTAAAAGAGAGCAAAGTAAAAGAAAAACTAATCTACTTGCATGAAAAGTAAACTAAGTTACTAACAAAATAAGATAAAGGGCATGTAAATGTAAAAGAACATTAACTAACATTGCATAAAATAGATTTATATGAAATAGAAATGGCTAAGTAGTCATGGAAAGAGAAAGAGAGCTTTCCTTTATTTCTCTAAATTAAGAGAAGAGGCTAAGAGAAGAGAGCCTAAAAGAAAACTAAAGAAGAGAGGCTAATTACATGACCATAAGGGGTAATTATACATATATGAAACCTTAATCCAATTTTTTGGGAACTACCTAAAATACCCTCTTAGGAAGTGTGGGGCATAGTAATTATTAGCATCAAATAATCATCATTTAAGTGTGCATGAAGCTTTAAACTCTATTACCATATGCATTAGCCTCTAATTTGTACATTAAGATAGGTGGATATGTAGGGTCCTCCATGATCCATGATTTTGAATTATTTCCATCTTCATTCCATTGTATTCACTCTTGTGTATGCATATATCTTTATGAAACAACTTGTATATGAAGCCAAATTCCTACAAAATTATATAGAAATTTCTAATTAATTTTTCTCAAATTAATATATGCACAAAAACGAACATTTTCCCCTGAATGAAGATGAATATGTAACGATTTGAAAGTAATTTGAAATTTTTTTTAGACATGTTAAAACACCCAATATGATCATTTATTTAATTTAATTCGATAAAATATGAAATTAAAAATATGCACGTTTATGTGCACATCAAATGCCTCCACACTTATCTTTTTATTTGTCCTTGTATAAAGAGAAAGGAAAAAAAAGAAAGATAAATTCATTTTCGTAGGGAGCACGATTGCACTGAGCATATGTAAAAAACCGTTAAACCTTTGGATATCCCCAGTAGGACAAGTGTTATCTCGTGAGAGTTTTCAGTGGATACTACCCACAAAATTCAAATGCTATATGAAAATATTTACAAAACGCTCAATTTATTTACAAAGAGATGAATGTATATTTTTGCAAATGTTTATAAATGAATGATTTACTTTTAAATCAACGCAAATAAGTTAAATATAAGTTTAGGTTATTATCAAGAAATTTAAGTCATTTACTCGTCAAAGTTTCCAACAAAAATTAAGTTATCCTAACAAATAGACTATAATTTAACTCGTTGTTTCGGTTGATAACACAGTGTAATTATGAAATGGATTCTTAGTTAATTATCAAAGTTTATCAAAGTGATATTTTCATTTCTTTTCAATAACAAGTCAAATCAAACAAGTTAAAATAGTGCTTGGATTTCATTTGCTTGCTCTCTCTATTTTTTTTGAAAATTTTATTTATGTTTACAATATTTACATATGCCTAACTCAGAAAACCGAGGCTAGATATATTACCCATGCACTGCCTTGCGGACTTATGTGAGGGGAATACAAAGCATGGCGTGTGAACACACAAGTGTGAACACTTATCGACTGTATGCGTTGTTAATATTTTTTTTATATATACAGCTAACTCAGATAAACCGAGGCCATATATACCGATCGTGCACTTTCTTTCTGGCTTACGTGAGAAGGATACGGAGCATGGCGAGTGAACACACGAGTGTGAACACATGACTCTAGGTGTTTATTAAAAATATATACATATATACAAGAATTTTTGTTTTTGTTTTTGTGTATTTTTGCTTTTTTTTAGAGAGAAAGTTTCACAAAATCAAATTAGAAAATTTAACTTAAAAAAAAAATGTTATATCCTTTACTTTTAACTCGCCACTTTTTAAAATAAAGTTTTTCAATGAGGATTTACTTCATAGTTATCACCCCGAAATTTCCTATATACTAGTTAAACCATTGTTATGTGTAATCAAACTTCATTTTTATTTTTGTTAAGACAAATAAATTTTCGAAAATTTTAATTTAGTTACCAAAACCATATATTTATCCTATAGTGTTTCTTTAAAGATAAATCAAAATGCTTAAAAGATAGGTCTTTTATGACATTTTTTTTCGTTTTTGAAAAGAAAATGTAAAATAAATTATGAAAAATCAAAAAGATGATGAGACACCCCCACACTTGAGTTTGACCGTGTCCCCACAGTCAACCCAAGTGAAAGGAATGCTTATTATTATTTACATAAAAATGAAATGTAGTTACACGACATCAGAAAGTATATCGTTAAAATGTAAATGAAACGGTCTTCCAAAACAGATTCATTTGTCTCTCAAGTACGTGAGACATAGCTGAAGCTTGAAAAACCAAACCTTCAAAGATTTTAAAGTTGAAGGTTGATTTGAAAAAATGTGTCTATTTATTGAAAGTTGTTCGAGTTGTTTTATCTTCGATAATTTTCGGGGTTGATAGAATAATTGATTGAAATTCAAGTTTATTATCACCAAATTGAAATTCAAATTTGTCATTGAAAACTTCTTCAAAATTATTGATTTTAAAATCAAAATGGTGATGTAAATCTTTATCATCAGAATTCGAAAACTCATTCCAAAAAATCCCTAAAAATCATGTTCGTTAAATTGGTCTTCCTTCGTTGGATTATCAACAGCTTCATTCAATGTAACAATTTCAAAATTCAAAGTTGTTGTATTCAATTTTTCAGAAAAAGGAAGATCGTATCTTAAATTGAGTTTCTCACCCTTAAGAGAATTGAAATCCAAATCAATTACTGTATTTTCAACAACTTCATTAAGATAGTCATTTTCCATTTCAAAAGTTGTTATTTGAAAATCATCGATTATAGTGAAAGATGGATTATCATTTGACTTGTCACACATTAGGATTTGGTTTTGTTTCTCACAATTTTTTTCAATGTTTTCATCAGTAAATTCATGTGATCATCGTAAATTTCATTCATTTGTTCAAAAAAATTTAATTTGTAATTATTAACTTGAGGATTTTTGATATGGACTTGTTGAGAACAAGAATCGCCAATTTCGATAAACAACGGATTATTATTTGATTTTTCACAATTTGGGATTTGATTATGTTTGTCACAATTTTTTTTTGTACTTTTCACGCAACAAATCCTCGTAATCTTTTTCAATTTTCTCAAAAAATCAAATTCATGAATATTAATTTGAGAATTTTCAATCTGAATTTGTTGAGAACAAAAATTGTCGATCGCATCGTTATTGAAACTATTCCCATTGCCAAAAACATTTGAAAAGTAATTCACATTTCCATTGTGATTTTGAAATTCATTTTGGAGTTCGAAGTTGAATTGGCGTAGGTTATAATAAAAATCATTTGAATTTGGAAGTGTTTAAATTTTGATTATTTTGAAAACTTTGACTTGAATTGTTGAACAGATATGATTTTCACAAATCGTTAAATTGAATTGTTTGTTTAAGTAAAGATTCAACTTTTTCAATACACCTTTCAAGAGTTGAGGGTTGACCATTATTTTGAAAATTTTATGGTTCAAAAATCGAATAGTTTGTACAATAGTCGTTATTAAAATATCCGTAAGAATTTTGAGTGAAATTATATGGATTATATGATTTTCACAACTATCGTAAAATTCATGCGAGTAAGAAAATTCGAACATTTTCAAGTTTTTTGTAACATCCTGCCTTTTTGGACAGTTTAAACAGACACACGTGCCAACTCAAACCATATAGAAGGCAGACTGTTATTGGGGTAAATAAGAAAAAGAGAGAAAAAAAACAAAACAGAATCTTGCAGCGGAATGGCAAAATATAATAATCAAATAACAGTTCATGAAGCTGTTTGCAAAACATTTGATTATACTTATAAAACACAGAATCAGAGTTGCACATATCAGAGATAAATAAATAACAATGCAGCGAAACAATGTGATGTAGTGGAATAATATAGTAAATGATAATAATACAACCTTCGTCCTCCAGAAATAAGATCTTCAAATCCTGAAATGCTCAGGCTGACCCGAGCGAATTGAAAAGACAAAATACTCAAGTCAAAACTAAAAGATCTTATGTAAGCTCAATCAACGGTAAATAAATATGAGTGGAACGACGTTAGAAATGTTTACGGGGTTTGACATCTCCTATCCAGTATTTAACTTGAGTGTAATAACTTAAGAGATGTTTGGGATTCACTTCTCCTAAGGATTTGTTAAATTATCTACTATGTAGTTAAATACGCTATTATAATATGTCTACAGTAAATTAAAAGTATTAAAATAGCGTTAAGGCTTTGCATTTTCCACCTTAACACATTTTATATAGGGGCATTTCACTAGAAGGACAAACTTTGTAGTCCAATTTGTTTCTAGGACACACATCCACAGAAATTAATTTCAAGGCCAAAGTCAGTAAAATATTTACCTTTAAGGACAAAGTCAGCAGGCTAATTATTTTCAAGGACATAATTTCATAGATTTCTAGGCCTTAAAAACTAATTATTTTGCATTTTGTCCTTAAAAGTAATTTTTTCATTTATGTGTCCTAGAAACTAATTGCACTTGCTAAAGAGGCCCTTGTAGCTAATTTTCACTTTTATATATTTGCATAGTTTATACAGTATCGTAATCCCGTCCATATTGGGCGCCGTTTGAAGGCACTCCATAGGTATGGTACAAAACAAACTCATAGAAAGCGCGCTAGGGTATGTGACATGGCACAACTACGCAATGCCAGGGTAGATATACCAATTACACCTCCGGACTGTTGGTAACGCATAGCCGCAACTACCTCCCAACTTGGAATACACTCCCGAGTAAAAAATCGAAGGTGGCCACCAAATAAATCAAAAGTCAGAATATAGTATCGATGGAGTATGCCCGATCGGAGGAATGACCTCACTTGGATTGTCGATTGCTCTTGTTTTAGCTACCTTAAGCCAACTCATGGGAGTCGGATCCACGTATATATCTCATACAGGATCGGTGCCTCCATCCTACTTCATTCTGGAATCTCCACCGCGTACACAGTTGTTAAAGTGGTTTTCAGTATTGGCAAAGAGTATGACAATATCCTATCCCGGTCACTTTAACAACCAATTGCTTATTACACACCGGATGGCTCTTTTACATTTCCAAAATCATTTCATAATTGTTATCAAAATACATATTCCATTCAAATCATATCACTTTCCAAATCATTACTTACTTCTGAAATCATATTCACCTTTGAAATCATAGTTCGAAATTATATTTCCTTTCAAAAATCGTTTTTCCAGAATAGGTTAAACTCTCATTCCAAAATGTCATATTAAACCAAATATCTTATTTAGGTCCCAACTTAGGTTATAACATCATTAACCATATTCGCTTAAAAATCTAGAATTTCGAATATAAACCCATCCATTTTACTTAGTATGGAATTTAGAAGAAAATAGTTTTAAATAGTTATAAATAGTTAATCCAGATTTAAAATAGATTAAATATAATTAAATAGATTAAATAGCTTTAAAATAGATTAATTAGATTTGAAACAAGTTAAAACGAGTTAATTACTTTAAATAAATTAAATGGTTTAAAATAGGTTAAAATGATTCAATATAATTAATACAGGTTAAAATAGTTTAATACTTTGGAAATTTAATAATTAGAAATTTTGAAATAATATATTTTTAAAACAGTTTATATTAAAACATGAATTTGGAATTAGTATCAAATTAAACTATTCATTTCATTTCAACACATTTGGACCGTTTCAATTTCTAAGTCAACAAACCAAATTCCAAATCTTTAAATTTAACATTTCAGTAAACTATTGAATTTCATATCGTTTCAATCCATGTTCAAATATCAATTCGGATTACTCCAATTTCAAAATATTTCAAGGCTATTTTCAAACAACTTCAATAACTCAATTTCGACAGAATTTCATTTATACTTAAAAGTTTAACTTCAAACTTCCTATTTAATTTCTTAAAGAAATTCCCTTTTAAACCGATTCACATTTCAACGCAAAACTTAATTTTTCAATAATAGTTCAATTTATATAAATCAAATTTCCATCTCAAAATATTATTTTATTAAATTCAAAAATTTAAGGATTTAAAATCGTTTAATTTAACCAATCCGGTGTCCGTATATAATTTTCTACCCTAAGGTCAAGTGATATGGATATTTATCATTTCAGTCCGCAATTTAAAATTTTACGGTTATATATCATTTCAAACCGCAATCTCGAAACTAATAAAATCCATAAAATTGCTCGAATCTATCATTTCAACCTATAACAATTTTTCCTTAATCTACAGATCATTTGGGTATGCATCATTTCAAGTTTTCAACCCATAGGGAACTTGCAATTTATAGAGATATAAAATACAACATCCATTCATCCAATATTAACAATCAACATCCATTACAAACATCATCCAAAGCAAGAAATTAATAACAGTATTGAACTGGTAATCAATAACAAGTATTTAACTAGCAATTTATATTCAATAATAAATTAAATAATGATTTAATTCAAATAAATTCAAATTAACTGATATGATAATTCAAAATGTTCCAAATAGTCATAAATGGATCCCAATTACATCATAAATTTAATTTAACAAACATAAGAAATTTTGGAAGTTGTGAGTGGGTTAAAACACTCACCTTTGAATTTAAATTCAAATTGAGCCCAAAAATTGAACGGTCTTAGAACTCGTCCAAACCAGCGCCAAAATGTCCGGAATTTCGATACAATCCTAGCGGATCAAACCGCGCATGAAACGGACCTCATATGAGAAAGTTGTGTAAATTAGAACGATCGAAAGATAATTTAAATAAATTAGAATAAATAAATAGATGATGCCACGTCACTTACCACCTTCTCACGCAAGGTATAGGGACTCACGGCTCGTTCATTCGAACATCACAAAACGCCGCCACCAAAATCGATGTCGCCTCCCAATCACTGACACGCCGCGCTTCCGCAGGCAAGCTCCGCTATCCCCTAGGCTCGTGACACGAGTTCGGCCCTTCCCGATCGAGCCCAAATGCTCCAGCCACTGAAAATCATTAGACCCTAATTGAATTAATCTGGCCGATCCAACCATCATCTCATCCAGTGAACCATGTCGATGAACTCTCCTCGGTCCTCTCCACACAATGGTATCATTTATTTAGCGATCCATCGACGTTCACCGGAACGTGATGAACGCCCGAGAATACACCCTCGAATTTCAGGCATACAGATCGAGAAATGGGTCGCAGATTTGACTTGCGCTCATTGAGAGCTTCAAGACGGTATATAATTCGATATAGTTTAAGGAATTTTGATTTTCCGATTTGGTTTGAGATTTGATTTGAAGTTAAACGGAGAATTTGTTTATCTTCGATTGGAAATAAGGAGTTGAGAAGAATTGTACGTACAGACAATGAGAACTGATACAACCTAGGGTTTATAATGAGGTATTTATAGATAAGGCTAGAAATAGAAAGAATGGACCATATTGATTGAACGATACACGCCCTAAAAAGCCTGTTTTGACTCCGCAATGAAAATGGGTCAACCCATATATCAAAATAGATGTTTTTGATAAATTTAAAATCAGTGCAATAGGTTTCAAGTCTTAATTCCATCGTATGAAGAAATTATGTTAAAATAAGCTTATTTCAAATTGATTTCAATTGATTTCAGTTGAATTGATTTCTATGTGTTTCGAGCCCGTACGATCAAATGACAAGTCCGATTGCTACGAAACTTGAAATCCTACAATAATTAACTGTTATGGATCCAAAGAAGCTGGTTTTGTTGAAATCTGAGACAGTTTCCAAAATGGCTATATTTCAGTTAATAAAATAAACTAATATTAAGTTAATTAAATCCCTTTTTCAATTCGAAGTTAATAAATCACAATTTCTATCATTTTAGACTATTTGGACATTTACCATAATTTGAAAAAAAATTAGACATCGATTCAAAGTTAATTAATTTACCAATTACAGTGTTTAACTTCAATTGTAATTAAATCCAATTATTTAATATTTAATTCCAATAAATTATTTTTATTTGATTTCAATCTTTATACTAAATCCATTATTACTCTGTAACACAGTTAACACTTGTTTCACATTTCATTACATTTATATCTTCCAATTCCCATCTTTTATTTGTATTAATGACTATATTTCAATTATTTTAAATTTTGTCAGTTTTTCACATTAATTAAAATTTATACTCCCAATTTATTTACTACGGTTTCATCCTTTTATTAACTCAATTATTACCTAACGAATAAATTTACATTCCCACTCATTCTATTACATGCCCGTTTTGCAATTATTGTCTAAACCTCATTAATTTAACATTAAATTTCATTTTAATTTATTTCCCATTTTAATTAGATAGACCAAATAAACAGGAAACTTACAACAATCGTTACTATAGCTTTTAATCACACTTATGGATTCATTATTCACAAACGAATATTATAATTCTTATATAACCCATATTCAACGGTCATTTATTTCATACTATTTCATTTATTAATTTAATGTTTGCATTTGTTTTCTTATCAATTTATAACCAAGTATAACAATTTACAATATTTCAGTTAATTGTAATTTCATTCAAATTGTTAATTATTAGTTTTAATTGCCATTGTTACATTCCATTTTAGCATTCATTTCATTATTAAATTACAAAGTTTTTATTTCTTTCCATATTAAATTACCAAAACTCATTAATTTAACTATTTAAATAGTCAAAAATTTACTGGAAAGCTTGGTTTTGAAATGAAATTAGATAATAAAGAACAGGGTGGCATTGTCATAGGTTTCTGCTTCCTTCAAGGGCGATCGATTAATTTATGACCTATCTTTTATCACCTTGTCTCGGCCACTGACAGTTGATTCTGGAAGTTCTCCTAGAGTAGGTAGACCCTCGGGTCTTATAGTTTCCCTACCGTTTGGTGGTTCCTTAGCATATTACTAGAGCTTGTTATTCCTTATCAGCTCCTCAATCAGACTTCTCAGATGTCGACACTCATTTGTGTTATGTCCACGAGTTTCATGGAAACGACATCATTTTCCTAAGCGCTTCTATTCATCAGTCGTCTCTGTCCACGGAGGCTTCTTGCACTGCTCCATCCATTGCATGGGAAAGTAGATATTTTCAATGTATCGTTTAGAGGTATATATTTTTCTGATCTCAAGTTCTTCAAGTGCTCATTGTTATTGTTGCACTAGCCATCTGGAGATTGATTCCACTTCCTTTGATTGTTAGAATCCCCGGCATTAACTGTTACTTTCGCAGTGTTTCCTCCAGTTTACTTTACTGTGACATTACATTGTATTAATTCGGTTGAATCCCCAGCATCATTCCTTCGACGATTTTTGCACACATCTTCCTGGCATAATTACTCATTGGCCTTTCTGTAAAAAGCTTCTATGGTCGACGGTTGCTTCCTCTCTAACCAATCTTCGAAATTCGAGTCGGGTGAACTACCTTACATAGCACCATAAGTACCATGTCTTCGTTAGGATCCATTACTTCGGTTACAGCCATGTGAAACCAATTCAAAACGTCCCTCGATGACTCTCCTTCAGCTTGATAAATGTTGGATAATCACATCACGTGCTTTGGACGTAAAGCATGTAAGCAAAATTGCTCCATGAACATTCACAACAGCTCAACGAAAGACGATATGGACTTCGATGGGAGCCAAGTGAACTCCATTGTTGCCACACCTTCTAGGAAAATAGGGAAATAGAGTCACTTCACAGCATCTGAAGCTCTAGTTGAATCTGTATGCCATTCATATCTCAATAAGCGTTGCCTAGGATCTGTCGTTCCTCCATACAACGGTGTTGTTGGCATAATAAATCTCCAAGGATATCTCGCATAAAGAATATCTTCCATTAACGGGTTCTGACTTGCATAGGTTCCCCTTTCATTATTGGTTCTGAATTATTTTCACTAACCAATCTCTTAACCATAACCTCCAGATAATCTGGATCAACAGGTTCGACTGATTGTCGGTAATCGCGTACTGCCTCGAGTGTTTGGCCTGACGAACGTTTCAACAAGGTGCTTGATACTAGGCTCCCCAAACTCCAAGGGACCCATTCATCCAACATTCCACCTTATTTGATTCTTATGAGCAACATCATCAGCAATATTTTGATTTTCCAGATTCATACCTTCAACAACACATCCATAGACAACTTCCATGCAACCTTCCAGAGGATAGGCCTTGGGTTCACCATTTCGGGGGTCGGTACCCAGTCCTAAGTTGGGGTCGGTACTGATCCCTTAATTCGATCTTAGAGCTCATCATCTTCCTTCTACAGATGTTTCATTAGCATATTGAGTTTTCTTTTGCCTTCCTTTCCTTCGTCTTCGCTCGGATGAAGAAGAACTCTCTGATTTTGAGCTGGAATCCCTTCTACTTCCTCTGTCGCCATTCTAAGTCAGCTCATTCAGTAGCCTTAAGCTCTATGGCATCGTGTGTTCATATCCTATTTGCTAGTTTGGAATTTGTCTTCCATCTGCTTCATCATCTTATCCATCTCCATTTTGGTCATGACATTAGTTGGAGTCAGGATCTCAGGTTGAATTGGTTGGACAACTCTATCTCCTTGCTGAGTATTCTGATTCTCAACTTTAGTAGTAGCTCCGAAATTGGTAGAATGATCTCTTCTTGATGAGGCCATGGCAGAAAGGTTTCAGTAGATCTTTGCAAATTTGAGTTGTAGAAATTAAAGGAAAATGAAATTGGATCTATCTCTTTGATATAAAAAATCTAGTAGTAGATGATGGATCTAAGTAGCTTAAGATCGAAATTCTAAGTGAAAACACCAAATCGTTTGAATCAAAAATGGCACAAACACCCAGAAGTTTGTGAAATAGACATAAAATGAAGAAAAGTAAATTAAAATGAGGAAATAAACAAGTACCAATCGTTCATAGTGGTTCAGCAAGGCAAGGCCTACGTCCACTTTGAAGTTTATTGCTCATTTCTTATTTGGAGGTAGAAGTTCTTGAGTCTAACATTTAGAATTTCAAATTTACAAGAATACAAAAAAATGGAACTAGAGCTAAAAGATCTAGAAAAATAAGCCCTACACCTCTATTCATAGAGATTGGGAGCCTAATCTCGTCTAAAATATCTCCAGGCCATTGTACCTGAATTTGACCAATTCTCCTTAAAAAATAGGTGCCACCTCAGCAATATCTAGGAGTTGGTACTGATCCCCAAGTGGGAGTCAGTACCGATCCCCAAGTTCACCATTTTTGGTGTCTTTGACTTCTTGCTTCGGATCGTCTTATGGTTAGCTTTGAGATTCCATAGTTGTTTGCAGCAGTATTACCTTGTTTCAGAGTCCAAATAATGGAGTTGTGACAGAACAAAGTTGTAGCTTCAAGCGTAAATGGAGTTCGATGGAGAAATGCACTGAATTGACAAACCAACTTTGGAAATAGGATTTTGGCACCGAGGTATGCATGTAGGAAGAAGATGGGGTCCACCTAAGTCTTATTTGTGGATCAGTATCGATCCCCAGGTGAAAGTTGGTGCTGATTCCAACTTGGGGTATCCTGTTGCCTTGTTGTTTATGATGGTTTTGACATTGACATTGTGACTTTATCTACGCTTGGTTTCTAGACTCCTGGGCTATCTCTCCAGACTTTCTACCTTAATAACTCCAAGTTCTATTTATCCACTCAGTCCGGCTTCAGCCTGGTCAAAAGGATGAATAATAGTAATGATATGATATGGTTCATTCGACTCCCACCGAGATCCATATCATCTTTTGATCAGTTGGCTAGGAGATTTGTTGAGTAGTTTTGATTACATGCAACCCGTCCAAAAAATGCAATGTCATTATCAAATATCTTTCAAAATTCTTGAGAATCGTTAAACTTTTTCAATAAATTTAACACAACTATAAGTCAGGTAAGCAATGCCAAGGAGGATATTGTTTTGATGGCTTTGATCAGTGGAGTACATCCAGATACCGTCTTTGGTAGATGGTTGAAAATGAAGCCTCCACCGACCATGGAGGAGTTTTATAGAAAGACAACTCAATATTTGCGCTTGGAAGAGGCAAATGCACTACTGGAAAAATTGGTGGTAGAATCGACTAAGGTGGTTCAGTGTAATGTGGAACAGACCAGCGGGAGTTCCATGGAGGTTGTTGTAAACATAAAAATAAAAACAATAACCAGAAGAGGAGAAACCAAGGCAATAGAGGTAGGAGGCTAAACTCCAAGAAGCAGCAAAGGTTTCCAAAATATGAGGATTACACGTTGTTGAATAATATGATTAAGAATATCTACCTTGCAACACAAGGTATTGAACATTACAAGAAAATAGCTTCAAGGGAACCATCTTAGAGAGGGAGGAGATCTGGGAGATACTGTTGTTTTCATGAAACACATGGCCATAATATGAATGCATGCAGACATTTATAGAATGTGACTGAAGATTTAATCCGAAAGAAAAAGCTCTAACATACATAAAATCCCAGTCAATGGGAAAAGAAAAGCTCAACCCTAGGGATTGTCCCTCCAATGGGGCCAAGCGGGCTCTAAAGATGATGAGTCTAGGTAGCTTGTAAAAAGACTTATTATCAACACAATAACTGGTGGACCTCATTCGATTGAAAAGAGTTGGAATGAGATGGAGAGGTGTGGAAGTTTTTTTAAAATGCATGTGCAGAAAACTTGCTTTGCCGTCAAGGATGGAACTCTAGCAAATCAATTGAAAGTTAGGATGGATGACATTGCGTTTAAAAACCATGACACGGATGGGGTTGAAGCATCTATGGTTATCCTTTGGTAATAATGGCCATGATTAGGTCGGCAACTATGAAGAAAGTTCTTATTGATTGTGCAAGTTCTGTTAATATCTTGTTCAAAAAAGCTTATGATCAGATGATGATGGAAGATCAGGACCTGAAGCTATGTAAATCTCGAATTCAAGGATTTACTGAAGAGGCTGTAGAACCTGTTCAATTGGTGGATTTATCAATGGTTCTAGGTGAAGGTGACCAAAAGATAGTGCGGGCTGGGACCTTCATGGTGATGGACATATTTTATGCATACAACGTGTTTTTGGGCCAACAATCCCTTGCTAGTTTCCTAGTATCCCTAGCCTCATGGTATCTGAAGATGAAATTCCTCATAAAAAATGGTGTAGGGTCATCTAAGGCGACCAGAATATGGGATGTGAAAGCTACGTCATGGAATAAGAGAAGTGATTCAACATGGAAAAAGAAAGGACGTAGAGAAAACCCTCTACGTCAAGTCAATTGACACATATCTACCACAGCCTAAGCCATGGGTCAGTTGACATAGCGGATTCCATAAAGTTATAGATATGAGAATAGAGTCAGAGGCAGTAAGGGCGGCCCTTGCTGAGTTGAAGATTGTGATATCCCGGAATTTTTGACAATATAAATTTAATAATCTGTGTTTAAAATTAAATTAGTTTGATAATTTTTGTTAATAAATTTGAATTGATTCAACAATCTTCTTTTATTAAATATTAATTAGTGAATTTATTTTTAATAAATAAAAAATATTTTCTATTTATAATATGTATATATATTTATATATATTTTAAATAATAAGTTTGGTTTTAAATTTAATTAGTATAGCATATTTTCTAATTTCAAATATTTTGGTAATTGGGAAATTATGTTTGATTTATGATTTAGCTTTTCAAAACTATTTTATAAAATAACTATATGATTTTAAATACATAAGACAAGTGTTTTATTCATTTAAAATATATTTTAACTTAAGTTTGAATATTAATTTAGATTAAAATAAAGTTATAAAAATGTTTGTTTTATTTCTTTTTAAAATATTGATTAATAAATATGATTTGTAAACTAGATGAGAGTTTAAAATACAACTTATAAATGAAACATTTATTCATATAAATAACAAATAAGTTACAATCTCTTTTATAAATTTATTTTAAATGATTAAAATTATTATTTTCAAATAATTGATTTGTATATTGTTTTTATTTATAATTATACTTGGGTTTATTCTTTAAAAATTACCTATATACATAACTAAGTGTTAATAACTAATTAACTACGTTTAAACTTTCATTAACCTTAATTATAAATACTAATTAATTAAAGATACATGTGTAAACATCTTAGGTTCTAATATAACAAATGTAAACTAATAATCATTTTAAGATGACAAATGTAAAATTTAAGAAAAGTGTCATGTTTTAGTTTTTATTTTAAAAAAAATCATAAATATTGTTATATAAACTTGCATTCTTCCCATTTCTTTCTTTTTCTCATCTTCATTCCAAAACAAAGAATTTTCAGATGAAACCCATTCTCTCTAAACAATCTTCAAAAAAAAAAAAAAAATCTAAAAACCCAAAAATCAAATAGCAAATTACATTCTTCAATTCCCTGTAAACCAATTTGCATCTCTCAAATCAGCAAACCTGCATGCATGAAATTTTTCAAAGCTGGAAGCAAAATTTAAAACATTTGCAACTCAATCTGTTCATCAACAACCTGCATTTCTCTCTGCAATCTGGAAAATGGCCACTACATGCAAGTTAAAGGCATTCAACATTCAAGTTCAAAAGGGTTTTTCAAATATGGACTGTGCTCTACATGTTTAAAATTAGGCGAGTAACTCAAATTTTTAAAAATTAATTAAATAGGTAAAAGTTGTTTTCGTGCTTATAATAAGCAATGAAAATATAATATGAATTTTTAGTGAATATATATATATATATATAAATATATTTATGAATGCATGCTTGTTTCCTGATACATGTCTGTTTCTTCAATTTTAAGCTTCTGCTTGATTTTAAATCTCTTTTATCTTGATTTAATCTTGGTTTAGATAAGGCTGAAATAAGATATGTTTATTACATCATAAACTATAGTTTAAATTTTTTATTTAAGATTAAACAAGCCTGTATCATCTCTCAAGTTATAAACAGATGAACAAACTTTAATCTGTGAAATTTTCAAGTACAATGAATTGAACTTTCAGGATTATGAATCAAAACATCATGCAAAATTATGATTTTTAAAAGTAAAATTACAATTTTTAATGCTTAAACCAGAGAGCAGTTCAAACTTCACTGTACTTTACATTTTGGGTTAGCACTGTTGATTTAGGTGTTCGATTGAGTTGAAATTGCTCCTGGAGATGGTGAAGTGATTAGGGATGTTGAGAAAATTATTTGTTTGGATTGCTTTTCATTTTTGATGTTGTGATTGGGAATTAAAGATTAGAACCCTATTTTTCTGGGTTAGGAAAGAATTGATCTTTTCGGCAATTATTGTTGATCGAGTTCAACTATTCTTTGGGCATTGGAAGATGATGGGTTATCGAGGCCTTCGCCAGAGTTTTAGGGGCAACGGTGGCTGGAGGCGCGCGTAAGTGACGTTGAGAGGTTTGGAATGAAGTTACTGTCTGTTGTTCCAGGTTTAGGGATTTTTGGTCGCAATTTTGAATGCTTGCATATATCGATTTGATTTTTGTTTGGATGGCCTGAGGAGTTAGATGACGACTGTAGGGAGGTCTCGTAGTTGGCCAGCGATGGCCGGAGGCGGTGTACAGGTGCACATAGCAAGGGTGGATATGCTGTGAATGTTGGGTTACAGTTTTGAATGCCTTGCGTTGGTCTCGGGGAATTCGAGTTATAACTCGAAGTAGGTTATGATTTTACTCGAAGTAAATGTAGAGGAGGCTCGAGTATAACTTTGTTTCAGGTTTTAACAATAAACAGAAAACCTGTTTCTATTTTTTTTAAAATTTAAAGTAAAGTTTGAATAGAAACTGGAATTTAACTTAAGATTTAAACCTGAGTTTAAATATGAATTCAATTAGTTTAAATCTTAGTTTTTAAAATAATTTGAATTCAGGAAATTTAAGTTTGGTTTTAAAAAGAAAACAGAAACCTGTTTTCTGTTTTTAAAATTAAAAGTAAAGTTCAAAAATGGCAACTGAAAATTTTGATTTAAATTTTGAAATTTAAATTGGGTTTTTTAATTTTTTTTGGTATAAAAATATATGGGTTTGAATTTAAACTGTAAGTTTTAATTTGGTAAATTAGAAATTTAAAATTAGTTTAAAACTGAGATTTTTTTAAAATCTGGAATTGGGTTTGAACTTCAGTATTTAGAATAAAATAAGTTTAAATTTAAATTGTTTAATTACATTGAAAAGAGTAAATGACTTAAATTTTAAAATGAAGATGTAAATTGTAAGTAAAACTTTTAAAGATTTAAGTTTAAATCTGGAATAAAGATTCAAGCTGTATTTCAGATTTGAAATTAAAAGAATTTTTTAAATTGAATTTGTTTTAAAAATAACTTGGAACGTTGAAGTGAATTTGTTTTATATTCTTGTAAACTTATATTATAAAATGGTTATTCTTTAACACAGGAGATAAAAAGGTTTTAAATTATTTTCAAAACCTTGTTTAAATAAAATTGTATTCTTTTTAAAATCTTAAAATTTTAAAATGAAATTTAAAAGTGAAATTTAAAGTAGATTTGAAACAAAGTGTTTTTTAATACTTTAAATAAGTAAGAAATGTTTCTTAAATTAAGTTAAAATTTGAGAATTTGGATCATTTAAATTATTTAGTTAATTTAAATGGGTAATTAATTATTTAATTAATTAATAATATGGATGATTGATTAAGTAATTAAGAGTTTTTTTTAAATTTATTAATTAAGACTTGAGATTTATTAATTAAGATTAATTAATCTGTAATTAGGGATTATTAATTAAATTTTAATTAATGATTAAAGATTAATTTATCGAGTGATTAAGGATTAATTAAGATTTTAATTAACACTTAATTAATTTAATAATTAGTAATTAATTAATTGGTAATTAAATATTAATTAATTTGTAAATTAATAATGGTTTACCTGAATTAGTTTCTTAATAAAGAAATTAAAGAATAATTAATGAAAGTCATTAACTTAACAATTAATAATGTGATTAATTTTTAAAAATAAATTAGATTAATTAATTAATAATAATCAATTTTGAAATTGTTGAAGTTAGTTGCTTAATGGAAGTAATTAATGAATTAATTACCTAATGTACTTAATTAAGTTTAATGTGATTAGTTTAGATTAATTAATTAAGTTTAATTAGTTTAAACACTTGATGATTGATGAATAATTACTTAATGTAATTCATGGGATCGTAATTACTTAGGGAAGTAATTAATTGATAATTACTGGATGTAATTAAAGGTGTTAATGATGGAAGTAATTTGGATTAAATTACTTTGTAATTAATCAAGAGATTAATTGAGATAATTAATTAAGGAGTAATTAATTTATGGAATAAGTAATTAAGGGAAGTTAATTACTAGATGTTATTAATCAAGGGTGATTAATATATGTATGATACAATTGAAAATTAATTACTTAATGTAATTAATTTAAATAGAGAGATAAATTAAAATGTAATTAGAAATCATTAATGAATTAATGAAATAAATTTAGAAATGATTAAGTAGTTATAAGTTAATTATTGTAAGGGTTAAGTATAATTAACTTGTATAATTAATTTAAAGGCTAATTACTTAGTGTAATTAGAAAATTGTTAATCATGAAAGATTAATTAAATTGAGTAATGAGATGGTGATTAATTAATTAAAAATAGGTGCCACCTCAGCAATATCTAGGAGTTGGTACTGATCCCCAAGTGGGAGTCAGTACCGATCCCCAAGTTCACCATTTTTGGTGTCTTTGACTTCTTGCTTCGGATCGTCTTATGGTTAGCTTTGAGATTCCATAGTTGTTTGCAGCAGTATTACCTTGTTTCAGAGTCCAAATGATGGAGTTGTGACAGAACAAAGTTGTAGCTTCAAGCGTAAATGGAGTTCGATGGAGAAATGCACTGAATTGACAAACCAACTTTGGAAATAGGATTTTGGCACCGAGGTATGCATGTAGGAAGAAGATGGGGTCCACCTAAGTCTTATTTGTGGATCAGTATCGATCCCCAGGTGAAAGTTGGTGCTGATTCCAACTTGGGGTATCCTGTTGCCTTGTTGTTTATGATGGTTTTGACATTGACATTGTGACTTTATCTACGCTTGGTTTCTAGACTCCTGGGCTATCTCTCCAGACTTTCTACCTTAATAACTCCAAGTTCTAATTATCCACTCAGTCCGGCTTCAGCCTGGTCAAAAGGATGAATAATAGTAATGATATGATATGGTTCATTCGACTCCCACCGAGATCCATATCATCTTTTGATCAGTTGGCTAGGAGATTTGTTGAGTAGTTTTGATTACATGCAACCCGTCCAAAAAATGCAATGTCATTATCAAATATCTTTCAAAATTCTTGAGAATCGTTAAACTTTTTCAATAAATTTAACACAACTATAAGTCAGGTAAGCAATGCCAAGGAGGATATTGTTTTGATGGCTTTGATCAGTGGAGTACATCCAGATACCGTCTTTGGTAGATGGTTGAAAATGAAGCCTCCACCGACCATGGAGGAGTTTTATAGAAAGACAACTCAATATTTGCGCTTGGAAGAGGCAAATGCACTACTGGAAAAATTGGTGGTAGAATCGACTAAGGTGGTTCAGTGTAATGTGGAACAGACCAGCGGGAGTTCCATGGAGGTTGTTGTAAACATAAAAATAAAAACAATAACCAGAAGAGGAGCAACGAAGGCAATAGAGGTAGGAGGCTAAACTCCAAGAAGCAGCAAAGGTTTCCAAAATATGAGGATTACACGTTGTTGAATAATATGATTAAGAATATCTACCTTGCAACACAAGGTATTGAACATTACAAGAAAATAGCTTCAAGGGAACCATCTTAGAGAGGGAGGAGATCTGGGGGATACTGTTGTTTTCATGAAACACATGGCCATAATATGAATGCATGCAGACATTTATAGAATGTGACTGAAGATTTAATCCGAAAGAAAAAGCTCTAACATACATAAAATCCAAGTCAATGGGAAAAGAAAAGCTCAACCCTAGGGATTGTCCCTCCAATGGGGCCAAGCGGGCTCTAAAGATGATGAGTCTAGGTAGCTTGTAAAAAGACTTATTATCAACACAATAACTGGTGGACCTCATTCGATTGAAAAGAGTTGGAATGAGATGGAGAGGTGTGGAAGTTTTTTTAAAATGCATGTGCAGAAAACTTGCTTTGCCGTCAAGGATGGAACTCTAGCAAATCAATTGAAAGTTAGGATGGATGACATTGCGTTTAAAAACCATGACGCGGATGGGGTTGAAGCATCTATGGTTATCCTTTGGTAATAATGGCCATGATTAGGTCGGCAACTATGAAGAAAGTTCTTATTGATTGTGCAAGTTCTGTTAATATCTTGTTCAAAAAAGCTTATGATCAGATGATGATGGAAGATCAGGACCTGAAGCTATGTAAATCTCGAATTCAAGGATTTACTGAAGAGGCTGTAGAACCTGTTCAATTGGTGGATTTATCAATGGTTCTAGGTGAAGGTGACCAAAAGATAGTGCGGGCTGGGACCTTCATGGTGATGGACATATTTTATGCATACAACGTGTTTTTGGGCCAACAATCCCTTGCTAGTTTCCTAGTATCCCTAGCCTCATGGTATCTGAAGATGAAATTCCTCATAAAAAATGGTGTAGGGTCATCTAAGGCGACCATAATATGGGATGTGAAAGCTACGTCATGGAATAAGAGAAGTGATTCAACATGGAAAAAGAAAGGACGTAGAGAAAACCCTCTACGTCAAGTCAATTGACACATATCTACCACAGCCTAAGCCATGGGTCAGTTGACATAGCGGATTCCATAAAGTTATAGATTTGAGAATAGAGTCAGAGGCAGTAAGGGCGGCCCTTGCTGAGTTGAAGATTGTGATATCCCGGAATTTTTGACAATATAAATTTAATAATCTGTGTTTAAAATTAAATTAGTTTGATAATTTTTGTTAATAAATTTGAATTGATTCAACAATCTTCTTTTATTAAATATTAATTAGTGAATTTATTTTTAATAAATAAAAAATATTTTCTATTTATAATATGTATATATATTTATATATATTTTAAATAATAAGTTTGGTTTTAAATTTAATTAGTATAGCATATTTTCTAATTTCAAATATTTTGGTAATTGGGAAATTATGTTTGATTTATGATTTAGCTTTTCAAAACTATTTTATAAAATAACTATATGATTTTAAATACATAAGACAAGTGTTTTATTCATTTAAAATATATTTTAACTTAAGTTTGAATATTAATTTAGATTAAAATAAAGTTATAAAAATGTTTGTTTTATTTCTTTTTAAAATATTGATTAATAAATATGATTTGTAAACTAGATGAGAGTTTAAAATACAACTTATAAATGAAACATTTATTCATATAAATAACAAATAAGTTACAATCTCTTTTATAAATTTATTTTAAATGATTAAAATTATTATTTTCAAATAATTGATTTGTATATTGTTTTTATTTATAATTATACTTGGGTTTATTCTTTAAAAATTACCTATATACATAACTAAGTGTTAATAACTAATTAACTACGTTTAAACTTTCATTAACCTTAATTATAAATACTAATTAATTAAAGATACATGTGTAAACATCTTAGGTTCTAATATAACAAATGTAAACTAATAATCATTTTAAGATGACAAATGTAAAATTTAAGAAAAGTGTCATGTTTTAGTTTTTATTTTAAAAAAAATCATAAATATTGTTATATAAACTTGCATTCTTCCCATTTCTTTCTTTTTCTCATCTTCATTCCAAAACAAAGAATTTTCAGATGAAACCCATTCTCTCTAAACAATCTTCAAAAAAAAAAAAAAAAATCTAAAAACCCAAAAATCAAATAGCAAACTACATTCTTCAATTCCCTGTAAACCAATTTGCATCTCTCAAATCAGCAAACCTGCATGCATGAAATTTTTCAAAGCTGGAAGCAAAATTTAAAACATTTGCAACTCAATCTGTTCATCAACAACCTGCATTTCTCTCTGCAATCTGGAAAATGGCCACTACATGCAAGTTAAAGGCATTCAACATTCAAGTTCAAAAGGGTTTTTCAAATATGGACTGTGCTCTACATGTTTAAAATTAGGCGAGTAACTCAAATTTTTAAAAATTAATTAAATAGGTAAAAGTTGTTTTCGTGCTTATAATAAGCAATGAAAATATAATATGAATTTTTAGTGAATATATATATATATATATAAATATATTTATGAATGCATGCTTGTTTCCTGATACATGTCTGTTTCTTCAATTTTAAGCTTCTGCTTGATTTTAAATCTCTTTTATCTTGATTTAATCTTGGTTTAGATAAGGCTGAAATAAGATATGTTTATTACATCATAAACTATAGTTTAAATTTTTTATTTAAGATTAAACAAGCCTGTATCATCTCTCAAGTTATAAACAGATGAACAAACTTTAATCTGTGAAATTTTCAAGTACAATGAATTGAACTTTCAGGATTATGAATCAAAACATCATGCAAAATTATGATTTTTAAAAGTAAAATTACAATTTTTAATGCTTAAACCAGAGAGCAGTTCAAACTTCACTGTACTTTACATTTTGGGTTAGCACTGTTGATTTAGGTGTTCGATTGAGTTGAAATTGCTCCTGGAGATGGTGAAGTGATTAGGGATGTTGAGAAAATTATTTGTTTGGATTGCTTTTCATTTTTGATGTTGTGATTGGGAATTAAAGATTAGAACCCTATTTTTCTGGGTTAGGAAAGAATTGATCTTTTCGGCAATTATTGTTGATCGAGTTCAACTATTCTTTGGGCATTGGAAGATGATGGGTTGTCGAGGCCTTCGCCAGAGTTTTAGGGGAAACGGTGGCCGGAGGCGCGCGTAAGTGACGTTGAGAGGTTTGGAATGAAGTTACTGTCTGTTGTTCCAGGTTTAGGGATTTTTGGTCGCAATTTTGAATGCTTGCATATATCGATTTGATTTTTGTTTGGATGGCCTGAGGAGTTAGATGACGACTGTAGGGAGGTCTCGTAGTTGGCCAGCGATGGCCGGAGGCGGTGTACAGGTGCACATAGCAAGGGTGGATATGCTGTGAATGTTGGGTTACAGTTTTGAATGCCTTGCGTTGGTCTCGGGGAATTCGAGTTATAACTCGAAGTAGGTTATGATTTTACTCAAAGTAAATGTAGAGGAGGCTCGAGTATAACTTTGTTTCAGGTTTTAACAATAAACAGAAAACCTGTTTCTATTTTTTTTAAAATTTAAAGTAAAGTTTGAATAGAAACTGGAATTTAACTTAAGATTTAAACCTGAGTTTAAATATGAATTCAATTAGTTTAAATCTTAGTTTTTAAAATAATTTGAATTCAGGAAATTTAAGTTTGGTTTTAAAAAGAAAACAGAAACCTGTTTTCTGTTTTTAAAATTAAAAGTAAAGTTCAAAAATGGCAACTGAAAATTTTGATTTAAATTTTGAAATTTAAATTGGGTTTTTTAATTTTTTTTGGTATAAAAATATATGGGTTTGAATTTAAACTGTAAGTTTTAATTTGGTAAATTAGAAATTTAAAATTAGTTTAAAACTGAGATTTTTTTAAAATCTGGAATTGGGTTTGAACTTCAGTATTTAGAATAAAATAAGTTTAAATTTAAATTGTTTAATTACATTGAAAAGAGTAAATGACTTAAATTTTAAAATGAAGATGTAAATTGTAAGTAAAACTTTTAAAGATTTAAGTTTAAATCTGGAATAAAGATTCAAGCTGTATTTCAGATTTGAAATTAAAAGAATTTTTTAAATTGAATTTGTTTTAAAAATAACTTGGAACGTTGAAGTGAATTTGTTTTATATTCTTGTAAACTTATATTATAAAATGGTTATTCTTTAACACAGGAGATAAAAAGGTTTTAAATTATTTTCAAAACCTTGTTTAAATAAAATTGTATTCTTTTTAAAATCTTAAAATTTTAAAATGAAATTTAAAAGTGAAATTTAAAGTAGATTTGAAACAAAGTGTTTTTTAATACTTTAAATAAGTAAGAAATGTTTCTTAAATTAAGTTAAAATTTGAGAATTTGGATCATTTAAATTATTTAGTTAATTTAAATGGGTAATTAATTATTTAATTAATTAATAATATGGATGATTGATTAAGTAATTAAGAGTTTTTTTAAATTTATTAATTAAGACTTGAGATTTATTAATTAAGATTAATTAATCTGTAATTAGGGATTATTAATTAAATTTTAATTAATGATTAAAGATTAATTTATCGAGTGATTAAGGATTAATTAAGATTTTAATTAACACTTAATTAATTTAATAATTAGTAATTAATTAATTGGTAATTAAATATTAATTAATTTGTAAATTAATAATGGTTTACCTGAATTAGTTTCTTAATAAAGAAATTAAAGAATAATTAATGAAAGTCATTAACTTAACAATTAATAATGTGATTAATTTTTAAAAATAAATTAGATTAATTAATTAATAATAATCAATTTTGAAATTGTTGAAGTTAGTTACTTAATGGAAGTAATTAATGAATTAATTACCTAATGTACTTAATTAAGTTTAATGTGATTAGTTTAGATTAATTAATTAAGTTTAATTAGTTTAAACACTTGATGATTGATGAATAATTACTTAATGTAATTCATGGGATCGTAATTACTTAGGGAAGTAATTAATTGATAATTACTGGATGTAATTAAAGGTGTTAATGATGGAAGTAATTTGGATTAAATTACTTTGTAATTAATCAAGAGATTAATTGAGATAATTAATTAAGGAGTAATTAATTTATGGAATAAGTAATTAAGGGAAGTTAATTACTAGATGTTATTAATCAAGGGTGATTAATATATGTATGATACAATTGAAAATTAATTACTTAATGTAATTAATTTAAATAGAGAGATAAATTAAAATGTAATTAGAAATCATTAATGAATTAATGAAATAAATTTAGAAATGATTAAGTAATTATAAGTTAATTATTTTAAGGGTTAAGTATAATTAACTTGTATAATTAATTTAAAGGCTAATTACTTAGTGTAATTAGAAAATTGTTAATCATGAAAGATTAATTAAATTGAGTAATGAGATGGTGATTAATTAATTGATTTGAAATCAATTAATGATTAAGTTAAGCAGGATTATAATGATGAAGTAATAAATTTAATTCATTTTAAATTAATTAGAGATTAAGTAATTAATTTAATTCACTTTAAATTAATTATAGATGGCGTGATCATTAAATCATTGCTTATGTCTGAATGATTGATATTGGTTGCCTTATATGGTTTGTAATCGTAGCCATGAGATGAGTAATGTTATGTGATATGTATGCATCAGTTGCATTGTGATGATGATATGGATTATCTATTTATAATGCTGATATGGATTATCTATTGATGATGATAATGTTAATTATCCATTACGAATCTGTGAATTATCTATCTGTGTGTATATAGATAATGAATTGAATTTGTTTTAAACTTTAAAACAACTTGGCCTTAAAAGACACGTTTTGGATTTCGATGAGACCGAGATCGGGTTTCCATATTTGGATATCCGAAAACCACATCGATCCAAATTAACGATAGCTCGTGAATCTGAAGTGGAGATGAAGATTCAGAGTGCAAGGGTTATCGTCATTAACTCTGAGGGTGATTCCAAAATGAGTGTAACGAGATAATGCCTTCGGTTTCGTTCGAACCCGGAACGAACTTGTATGGATTGAATGCTTTCAGAACATCGTCAGGTGGATGATGAGCATTCTAAGTGATATGTCCTATAAAGGTAATCGTAGCCTCAAGCCTCATCAACCAGGAATGGCTAAAACAGGGGAGGTGCAGCAAGACTAAGTGGGTCATGCCCAAGTAGGACGAGATTTACCCCTGTCTAGATGTTCCTTTATTTCGGCTTTGTGGTGCGGTTGCTGATCACAACTGCGGGGTGGTCTTGTTCGGGACTGTTTGGTAAGGAATGGTTCCGGCTTTGTGTTGCAGGGGATTGGGAGTGATCCTCGATACAGTGATCTTGGCCACGTACTGTGATGGGCGGTAACCCTGCCATTGTATGGAATCCAAAATCTAATAAGTGCCCTCAGTTTTGATTGTATTACCCACTTTTGTGGCTAGTAGCTGGAATTTAATAGATGTAACAATTTCGGCTATTTCATATTTATTTGAAAACCCTAGACCTATTATAATATCATCGGATTTCCTATCAAATGTTTTGGTTAGCGTAGGGTAAAAACTTTTCCATGTTTATGTGTGGGAAGTCTTACGTGATACCTTTTCTTTTCAAAGGTTTTTCAAAGTTAAGCAACTTTAACCTGTTACTCACACCAGATCCATGTCTGACCCGGAGTTTATTTCTGTTTTCTTAAACTCTTGGATACTCAACTTTTTACGAGTAGCCAGGGGATTCAGGTTACCTTTGACGAATTATGGACGAGCAATGGAGCAGGAGGCTTCCGCGTATAGATATATAGTTTTCCACTGTGTTGGTATCTTTAAGTGTTTTCTGTATTATGTTTTGAGTTGTAATAACTAGACGGGTATTTATAAATGTCTAGTATGTGTTGTAATGTCTGTGTAACTCTGATAATTGTTGTATACTATGTAATATTTATGTTATTAATATAATTTATTCGTTCTGCTGTTGATATTCTGTTGTTGTTTCTTCTTTCTCTTCTTTCTTTTCTCTTTCCTATCCCTTTCTTTCTTAAAGATGATGCGACTTTCTGTGGTGGGAAAGTCGTGTCGTCTCAAAGAACAACATCCCCGTCTATCAAGATGATACTACTCGAGTCCTAAAGATCGGATCTCAGCTCGGCATGAAAATGAAGGAGTTGACAGGGTTCCTCTGGAAAAACTTGAATGTGTTTTTCTGGATGCATTCTGACAGGCGTGGAATATCGCTGGTGGTAACATGTCATGCATTGAATGTTAACCTAAAATGTCTTCCTATAAAGCAAAAATGGCACGCTGCATCCATAGCGATTCGCTGTGTTAAAAGCAGAAGTGGATAAGCTAAGATCCAAAGATTTTATCCATGATGCTCTATATCTAGAATAAGACTCCAACCTGATGCTGGTCAAGAAGCCTAATGAGAAATAGTGGTCATGCCTTGACTATTCATAATTGAATAAGGCATGCCTAAAAGATAGCTTCTTATTGCCAAAGATCGACCAGTTGGTGGACTCGATGGCGGGCCATGAATTTCTATCATTCATGGATGCTTATTCTAGCTATAATAAAAGTCCAATGCACATCCCAGATCAAGAACATACCAGCTTCATAACTGACCTAGGATTGTATTGTTATCTTATCACGCCATTCAGTCTAAAGAATGCTGGAGTAACTTACTAGAGACTGGTAAATTCAATGTTCATAAATCAGATTGGGTGTACGATGGAGATTTATGCAGACGATATGCTAGTAAAGTTATAGTGATCGATGAATAATTTAGAAGACCTCTCAATAATGTTTGGCATGCTCCAAAAATATGGATTGAAACTCAACCCACCGAAATGCTCGTTTGGAGTCGTAATAGTAAAATTATAGGGTTTTATAATAAATTTGAGGGGCTTAGAGGAAAATCCAGAAAAGATTGTGGCCTTAAGGAATGTTAAAGCCCTGAAGAAAATAAAGGAGGTACAGAGCCTGACCGGGAGAGTAGTTGCGTTGAGTCAATTTATCTCAAAGGCTATAAACGAATGTATACAATTCTTCAATCTCTTAAAAATGGGAAAAAGAAATTTTGGTTGGATGCAAGAGCATGAGGATGCTTTTCAAGCTTTAATCAATCATTTTGAAAGACCACCTGTATTGTTAAAGCCTTTGGAAGGGAAAGACTTATTTATTTATTTGGAGCTTCGATTGCTCTAGTATGCGAAGAGTTCGAAATACAAAGGCTGGTATTCTATATCAGCAAGTAATTAACAAGAACAGAAAGAAATTATCCACGGCTGGAAAAGCTAGATTATTTCTTGCTGATTACATCAAGGAAACTCTGTCCCTACTTTTAGGCCTATCCAATTAAGATATTGATTGATCAACCTTTAAGACAGGTTCTACAACTACCCAAAACTTCAGGATGGTTGTTGAAGTGGAACATCGAGTTAAGTCGGTATGATATATCATATCATCCCAAGAGAGTAATACAAGGACGTGCGTTGGCCAATTTCATTGTTGAGTTCACTGCTTGGGTGAGAAGGAGGAAGGTACAGAGTGGAATGCTCAATGGAATTATGCACATACGAAGCTCCCAACGAATGCTGCTCGGAGGTAGGATTAGTTTTAGTAACCCCTAAAGAATAATCAATTTGCTATGCCTAAAACTTGAGTTCCCTACAACAAACAATAAAGCCAAATATAAAGCATTGATCGTAGGGTTCAAGATCGCAAAGGAATTAGGGGTCAAAATTTATGTATATACATCAACTCATGACACTACACTAAAACTTACTTTTAACTACACTCATTCTCAGCGTTTGAACGTTAATTGCAGTAAAAGTTAATTAATTCAGAAAATAATTTGCGTTCAAACGCTGAGGACACTCATGTTTCAATGTCATTTATCTGCCGCCACTCTTAATATACTTTTAACAAAAATTTCATTTTCCCTCTTCTATCAAAACTACCGCTCCCTCATCGTCCCTCATTTCATTCTCCTTTGTTTGCAGTTTCCCTCAAATTTTGTTTGTTTTTTGATGTTTCTTTGGTAGACTTGATCATCATAGCCCTAACTACGTGTTCATACTTCAGGTAGCCCTAGTTCCCTATTTTTTCTTTATTCAGTTAATCGATTTTAGGTGTATTTCGTTTGTTGATTTTGATTTTCATATTCCAAATATCCTACTTTGGTATTGCTGTAAGTCGAACTTTGTTCGATTGTCAATTGTCGGAATGGCTTACAAGAAACTCGGTGAACTCAAGTTGTTGATAAAGTTTCGATTACTATAGGTAGCTTTAGGTGCTTCAATAGATGAAACAAAACACTTTCATTTGATGTATATAAGCTAAGAAACTAACAGGCGACAGTTTCGCCTGAAATTTGTTTTTACGGCTCCTTGTGGACCGATGAAGAACAGTGCTGGAGCAATTGCAATATTTGGCTCTGCCTCCTCCAATCGAAAACGTTTCAAAAGGTTCAGATCATACATTAGCATATCTGAGAACATGTAGGTTGCGTTATGGTTATGCTGCTGCTCATTGTAAGTGCATCTAGTTGTTTGTTTTGTTTTCTGTTGCAGTACTTAATATTTTAATTAGTAACTAACACTGTTTGGATGTCATGTAAAAAGGTTTTCAACTTCCTGTAAGATTTTCAATATAGTACAACACGTACTTAGTCTACATCGTGACTTGACAAAGGCGAACTGTACTCATAATTTTTATCTAATATAGATGGGCCACAGAGAGCATAAATTTGGCTTGCAAATAGGGTTACCATGAAATAAGTTTTCATAGGCTGGAATAAGTACTTTCTTTAAGGCATTGACCCATCTGTTTAGCTTTTGGGGTTCAATTGGATCAATATTCGAGTGCTTCTAGACGAAATAAGTATGTTGCGTACATAGAACATGATTGAGTATGTTTTATCGTTAGTGCTATTTCAAGAATAATGCTTATGGATTTTGAATCCATATTAAAAACTCATATATATTGAATACAAAGGAAACATGAAGGTCAATCTTTCATAAATAGTTAAATACCCATAAATACAGAGAATATGACATAGAAAATTGCAGGATTTAGAATATAGTTAAAGGTACCAATAATAGATACATGTTGAACTAGAACTATATATGAAGTGCTTGAGAGGATCCTTGTATTGGAATATTATAAGGTAAAGTTTCGGCATCCAGATCATTTACTTCCTTCTCATTGTCTTTCCTACTACCCTTTCTAATAGCAGAGAACACTTATGCTAATATCTTGGTCTTGATTTGGCCTCTCTTAGGCACTGGATTTCTCAAACTTGGTTTCTTCTCAATTCCGGGAACTTGGTAAGCTGTCGACATAATGATTAATTGTTTAGAAGAGTAGTTTATAGATGAAGATGAATTCTACTTAGGTTGATAACAAGCATGACAGGCTGAAGTATTTATCGATGGTAAATGGGCTTTTGACTATAGTTCGGAACTTTGGATTATTAAGAATAATATTACCCTTGGCACTTTAAATTCAAATTGTCCTAGACTCCAAAGATATTTTGTACTATATTTTTTATCCACTTAAGACTACTGAAGATAATTTTTTGGATACAGAGGTTTATGCATATAACACGTACGTGTGCATGTTTTAGCATATGTGGACACTTGGCAATCAAATTTTGTTACCTAACTTGTTAGGATTATCCATTTTGTTAAATATAATAGCTATGCTGTCAAATTTTTTATTATAAAGTTTATCAATCGTAACTTTTCATAAGCATGCGAGAAGATATGTTAGACACTACAGATTTTGTAGTTGATTTATACATGATCAAAAGCTTTATGTTCTTATGAAATATCAGTATATTTATTATGCAGTATAGTTTAATCATAGTGCAAAATATGCTATATGTTTAGATGCTATGATAGTTTACATTCAAATATTTTTAATTAAAAGTATATATTATGTTATTTCAAGTGAAGCATAATCCAACTGCATTACAGTATCTGCAGAAGAAAAAAAAATAGCTAGAGCATAAAAACTTGCTCAAATCTTGCAACTCGTTTGTTGAATAAATTATTAATTTTGCCTTGTAATATAAAATGTAAAGATGTTAAACATTTAATATCATCTTATATCAAGTAATGGAAATTTTGTAGTAGGAATTTGTTTGTGTGAACTTCTTCCTCCTCCTTTTAATTTCTATAAATATTTTTTGATGGCAAGAGAATCCGATCACATTCTTAAGGGCCTTACCATTACGCTAGTGGTCCTCAGCTACATGTGTGAACTTTAGGCTGATTACCAAAGTTCAGTCAAAATAAACTAAACAAACCACATTTACAATTTACCAACACTTCTTTGATCAATCTAAAAAATCATATTGTCAATGAAACACACAGTTAATCAGATACAAAACTAAGTATGACAATCACATGTGCCCAGCTTCTTGGAAAATGTTCTCTATCCTTGATTGAATGTTCAAGTGCACCTTTAGAATTATGTATTCTTTTGTTTTGATCAAAATCATCTCCTTTAGTGAAGACGGATATACATAGACTGGTTGAAATGTGAAGATTTTGATAAGAACAAGTTGTTCGGATGATTGGATCCCTACAGCATCTTATAATTTGGGTTGATAGAGCAATTCTGTATTCTGGAATCCCTCTATAAAAATCTATAGCTGTAAATATAAAGAAGAATCTGCTTGTCTATTTAAAATTTGTTAATCATTATTAATCAAGGGAATGAAGTTTACATATGCTCTATTTTTCTAACAGCTGTTACCTTCATATTTTTTTTGATGTTTTGTAACGACCCGCTATTTTGGACCATTCAAATCGACAATAAAACCATACATATCCGACTTGAATAATTCAAAATACCGAATTGTTAATTAAAATTTGGAAAAACTTAAAATATACAGTAAATCAATCAATCACAGATCACAGAGTAATATAATGCAGCGGAATAGATAAAGAATAGTAGTTCATGAAAATACTATATACATCAGAGTTAGAAAAATACAACCGAATAGTTCAAATGCAGTTAAGTCTCCAATGCAACAGATGACTTCTCTGAACCAATCAACTGGAAAGGCTGGAATCTGAACTAATAGTTGGATTTCCAAATGAAGCTCCGAACTCCAAAGGTGAGTCTCAAATGCTGTATCACTCAGTCTGACCCGAGCGTAAAGCAAAACACAAAACACTCGAGCCAGGATTAACGTTCTTATATCAATAAATCCAACTCAAGTGAAATATCAACTGAAATACAAATAATCTTAAAGGATGTTTGGGATAACCATCCTCTAAGAGTCCATGGAATTTTCTACAAGGTAGAAATATACACTATAACCCCGTGGTCATTTCAGCTTAATTTATACTTCAAAACCAAATCTCATTTTCACTTCAAATATCTCTATATTTCCTAAAATAGTATTTATATATATTAAATAATTTATACAGTAAAGTGTTTTCAATTTCCTCAACTTAACAAATCGTTCCAACATCAACCCGACCTTCCCATTCAAATTAAATTCAATCTCAATTTATCAATTTAAATTCAACTCAATTTCTAAAATAACCACTTAAATTTTATCGATCTCAAATTCGGATTTATAATCACAAATACCCCTTTATATTTCCATATATTTCAAAACTTTAAGTATTCAACGTTTCATCTAAATTTTCATTCAATTTAGTTTTCTAAATAATAAATTCAAATTTAGTTCAACCTAAATTTTCATTTTAATTCAATTTAGTTGCTAAATAACAAATTCCACTACGTTGATTTCAAATATAGATCTGAATCTCAACATAAACCATTTAAATTCCAATATAGTTCAAGGCTTTAATATTTAAATGTTCTATATAATAGTTTCATATAGATCTCGATTTAATCTCATTATTATTTAGTCTCGAAATACTCCCTTATTAGATTCAATATCATTTAAGTAACCTTAAATTACATTTTACTCAATATTTTCTTTAATTTATTTAAACGTGAAATATTCATTAAATCACTTAAATCAAAAATCCAGTTATAAAATCATACCCTTTAAATTTCCCATTCAAAAATTTCAAATCGATTTAATTAAATAAATCCTTATTTAAATACCATTTTTAAAAACCTAAATTTATCTCCCAATCTTAGTTATTCAATTTATTACAAGAGAATCTATTTGAAATATAGATTTACATAAATACTTAATCATATTATATGTATTAAATCAAATATTACTACTAAATCTATATATACAATTTTCATTTATATAATATCTTAAGAATCAAATTTATTAAACCATATATTTCTTTTCAAAATTATAGAAATTATTTTCAAAATATTTATATGGACCAATGGTGTCTGTATATATTTCCTATCATATAGTCAAGTGCTACGGATATTTATCATTTCAATCCGTATACTAAATATATACGGGTGGATATCATTTCAACCCATAATCCCAAATTCAATTAAATGAAAATCGCTTGGGTTTATCATTTCAACCCATAATGATTTTCTCCTATTCTAAAGTCTGTTCGGGTATGTATCATTTCAACCCATAGTGATTTCTAAACTACAGGGAACTTGCAGAGTGATAACAGAAAATACAATAAAATAACAGGCATATATCATCAATAACAATATAATATAAACAACAGGATCTGGTGTCATATCCCGCAGGTGAACAGTTACAGATAACAACATATATACAAATTTAAATAACTATAGCAGCATATTTCAATTGTCGTTTCAATTGAAATCAAATTTAATGAATAAAAGAATGTTAATCGTGAGTGATTTCTCACCTTTCGAGGTTAGAGAGATAGACAATGAAGTTGAGTTACGAAATGCAAACACGACTTCCAAAGCAAAGTTAGATGGTACGATTTCGACGGAAAAGCTGATAGATAGAAATTGATGAGAACGGATCAAATTAGCTTGATAAAATTGAAACGAAGATTATATGATTAATTTATTACTTTCTTTCAAAATGAACGTTAAATCAAAACACGCATTTTAAAAAATGAAATATATATATATATATATATATATATATATATATATATGCACCCATGAAAACCATATAACTTTAAAATGCTTCCATTTCATATTAATGTTAAATAACAAATGTATAATTATTCAAAATGTCACATATATAGTATATTCATTTTATGGTTGTCGTTTCCATGTAATAAATATTCATTTTAAACCAATATTAAAATAATATATATGTATTGTTAAAAATCAATGTTCTAACATAAAACACATATATTAAAGATCAACACACACATATATAATATCTTTTGAAATGAATACTTATGTATATATATAATTATTATAGTTTATTACTTTCCTTTTCAAAATATCCAGCAGGAAATCAAACAAACTTATGCATATATATATGCAGATAAACAATATTCTTTATAATACATTGTTAACTTACTCCTTTTTTTCCCTTTTTTTTAAAGAGTATATATGCAGTACAGTTTATAAGAATTTTTTTATATGAAACCTTTATATATAACAAAATATATGTATAAAATAAAATGTTTGTATATATAAAAATCAAAACGTTTCAAACATATATTCAAAAACTGGATCATATAAATAACAATGTATTTAGTTAACACATAGTATAAAATTCATTTATATAACTCTCTTATATATTCACTATAACTATAATCAAAACGGTTATATACTTTTATATAAAGTAACCAAATATACACATTACTTAACCTATCTGTTCCCGATCAATAGCTTTATTATTAAAGCACACACATCATAACGGTATGAAGATATACAATGCTTTAGGCTTATTAAACAATATATTGCAACTTATGTATACTAATATGTGAATATAAATAAGCTTACATACTTATTATATAAAAATCAAAATTAAAAAAAAACAATATAACAAAATATATATAAAATCAGAAATTGATATATAAGCTTATACTGTTATATCGAGAATTTTTTTTATATTAAGTACAGCCATACATATATATCTTTGGGTACTACAATTTATATTATTTGCCTTTTATAAAGAAAATTGCGGTTGCACTGAGTTTGTACATATAGCTTACTTTATGTATATAAATAACATAAGCTGTCATGCATATATACACTAAAATATGTAAATTTAAGGTAGTATACTACTAGCAAATATATATAATATAATACAATGTATAGACATACCCTGTGTAAACTCGAGTCGCTGATGGGTGGGCAAAAGGAATAAATAAGAAACTACAGACAATGGGGAAAATGTTGATGCCACCTATGTGCTGTCAAAAGTTATTACCTCTAGGCTATACACTCGGCTATGATGAGGCTGCCGATGTGGATAGGGAAGATGTTGGGTTCGGCTGGAAGGCAGGGTGTTTCTTAAGAGAAGAGGACGGGAGAAGGAGGGGAAATGCGCTTGGTGGAAAGAAAATTTGCAAAGAGAGGATGAAAAGAATGCAGATGTACTAGGTAAAAGAAAGGAGGAGCAGGCTAGAATAAATAGAATGTACGAAGAGAACAAGGAAGGTTATAAATCAGATTGGAATGAAAACGTAAAGAAAGAAAGAAAGAAATAAAAGAAATCAATGAATGCGAAATAACGTATAGTATTTTATACGTTTCAAAATTTGAAATGGCAATGGTCATGAGTTGATTTAGCTACATTAAAAGCAATAACTTTTTTGTTTGTTTGGATAGTACGTAATAAGTTTGGAAAGGCAATGATATTTAAAATGGAACAAGGAATGGACAGAGAAATTTAAGCAAAGATAAAACGTATAGAATAAATATAGAGTAACGGGACAGTCACGATAATTCAGTGGATAATTAAAGTAACTTTTAATGCCACCAGCTGCACGTTCAAATCTGAAAAGACAGAGTAACGGACCATATAAGAAATTGAAACGATTTATTGATAACAGCTGCAAGTATATATTTAATAGACAAGAATGGACAGAGAAAATTTTGTGAAACGTACTGAAAATAAATATGAAGTACTTATTATATTATACGTTTCTTTTTGAATGCAGAGTCCAAAATTTGAAAGCCAAGTAACGGTCAACCCTTGATTTGGTGAAAATAATTGTAGCAATTAATAAAAGAAATAAATAGCAATGGTCACGTTGCTTTGATTTAGCTGACCCATCAAAGCAAATTATTTATAATTTAACCGGTAGGAAACGTAAAGGAACGTACCACCATAAAATGAAATTGATAACATCTTTGCATTGATTCTGCAATATTTATTAAAGAAATTGATTCTGCAATATTTATTAAAGCAATTTATTAGCTAGCTTGAATATAATAGAATTTCACAATGGAATAAACTTTGATAAAATAAATTGAAAATTTAAAATCTGCTATGTTTAATTGGACGTAATCCAAATATTAAATTTTTATTTCAAAATATTATTATATAAAATTTCTCAAAAGTTTCAATTAATTACGTTAAATAAAACCATTTAAAACTATTAAAATCTACGGGTCATTACATGTTTGTTATTCCAGGAGCATAGCAAGTTGTCAACAATGATTTAGTTTTCAACCATTCACCAGAAGCATTTGATTTGTTAAGAGAGCAGAGCCAATGAACTGTTTGGGTTGGGCTGTGGAAAATTTTATTTACTCGATTCAAACTATCTGCAATAGCCTATAAAAATCGGGTATTTTTTCCACCAGATTTGCTTGCTACCTTAATGTTGTTTTTTATGATAGAGGCAGTTTATTTTTAGACTAAATCCATTTACCTGAAATACAGATACAATTGTTTTTTTAATTGTACTTACTTCCAAGTTTTTAAACAAGTTTTTTAAACTAAAACTGTTTTTAGACTAAAACTATTTCCTTAATTATTGTTTTTTAATATCCGCACTTCCAAATTGTTTTTAGAAAATTTTCAACTTTCTAGAAACAGAAGACATTTTAAGTAAAAGAAAAATTACTTCTGTTTTTAATTCTTAAATAGACTTTTAGCTTCAGGTCAAGCATCTCATGTGTCAATTTCAACAAGTTATGTCAACCTTCTGTGCTTCAAGGACTCTTCAGTCTTCACGTATTATACGGTTTTGGGTACCTCAATTTATGGGCAGTATTTACCATAATGTTAGCTTATTGGATTAATTCTTGCATATGGTTTATACTTACTACTTATCTTAATCAATGCGTAAATATCGGGCGTCTACCACAGATAAATGCATATAAATATAAGTTATGTTTTCAGAAATGTGAAACTCATGTTTTCTGTCATTATATCCCCAAATGAACTAATTAAACTTTTCCACGAATTCGAAAATGATTTAGAAAAGTATGAAAATTAAGATAAAATGATTATATTATTGAAAGGAAAAGAAAGAATTAAAGGCAGTGTACAGTGCGTGTAGAGATGTCTAGGGGTAACTTGAAAGATACTCTAAGAAATTATTAGTGATGCATAATGTTATAGAATTCATATATGCATGCCAACAAAATTATTCAAGAATGCGTAATCTGCTTATACGATTACTGCACTTTCAAAGTTCCATTTTAGAGTTATTCAATTTAGTTAAAGAAATAAATTAGTACTGATATAAACCTTTCTTGAATGCGTTTTGTAACAAATTTGAGAATTCTTAAATGACTACAAAGTGCTGGCATACTACAAAAGAATGCAGCAGATATTTCTGGTGCTTAGTGGAGTGACGAGCAAGACCCCACCTACAATAGTTTAATACATATTTTGTATATGTAGTAAAACCTTTCTGGTGCATAGTGGGAGTGACGAGTAAAACATAATAGAGGGTATATGGACTCTTGGAATTATGAAATGATGTAAACATAATAGAGGGTATGCATTAAATTTTATAGAATGCATTTATACTTATCGTTTATAGCAAGATGAAATTTCATATAATCGCCTTGTACCGAATGAAGTATATTTAAAGAATGTAACTAGAGAAATTTCATCGCAGCTTGGTCTATCATGTCAGCAAATTAACTATCCAACATACTTTAAAAGAAATAGTATGATGCATAGTTATCAGATCAGCAATTGTGTTCTTCCAAGGAATATTTGAAATGATTTGAATGAATCATCACAAATCTTTGTTTCTCTTTAACAATAATGTTGTGATGTGCATTACAGTGTATACTTTCTTGGAATTACAGTGTATATTCATGATGGAGAAAGACTGGTTGCATTCACACAGGTAATAAGATAATATACAACTAAATACACATCAAAAATTTAAAATTTTAATATGACAATTAGTATTTGTGTTGTCTATTTTTCATCATAGAACTAGTATAGAGCACCAGCAAGGAACATGGAATTTTGTGCAATCCACGAAGAAAAATGTAGCAGTTGCAGAAAAAATTTATGTTCTTGCATAGATTGTCGAAATTTTACTCATCATCATGACAAGATTGTGTTTGAGCATTTGGTTATAAAAGGAATGGATCCTAAGTACAAATGCAGTAGGTGGTATAATCATGGTGAACAAATAAATATAGTTGAAGAAATGGATTTAAATGACAAATATGATTTATTCAAAGCCGTTCAATATGAAGATGAAGATTTTGTCGATCATACCTTTTTTGCCGACGATAAAGATAATGTTGATGCACAAATACAAGAAGATGCTTGGATAAAAATTTTGGAAGATGTAGAAAGTTCATTGTATCCCGATTGTGCAGGTCAGACCAAATTATCTGCTACCACCGCTTTATGTAATCTTAAATGTTAGTGCGGTTTATCCGATACTGGTTTTGATAAGCTATTAAATGTGGTACATGTATTATTGCCGAAGGATAATGCACTTTCCAAGACTATATACGAAGTAAAAAAAATTCTTAAAATATTTGATATGGGTTTTGAGAAGATTCATGCTTGTAAGAACGATTGTTGTCTTTTTAAAAAAGTTTGAATAGCTGTCCAAAGTGTGGTTCTTCAAGATCAAAGATAAATAAGAGTATAAAAGAGATCATGCATGGCATCCCTGTCAAAGTGTTGAGATATTTTCCAATCATTCCAAGATTCAGGAGAATGTTTAGATCCAAAAATGGCAGAAGATCTAAGATGGCATTTTAGTAATAAAAGCAATGATGGAAAAATGCGTCATGCTATGGATTCTGTCTAACGACCCTGACTCAACCTTCGAAAATCGGCACCAAACACGACACTCGTATTCAAATGCCGTAGATCCAAACGTCGACTCTGGTTCGCCGGAGCTTATAACACATCAAGTATAACAACACAGCGGAAGAAAAAGAAATGAATATCATATACAACTCTAATGAATACAATATCCAATGGTATACAATAAAGATATCAAAATGATACAAGAATAACAGAGTCAATAAACAATAGAGGAAAATAGATAGCCAAGAGATAACTCCAATCCAATGCTCCAAAACTAAACTCCAAACCACAAGCTCGAACCACCATCACGTTGCACTAAGCTAAGCAAGTCTCGTCCATGAATCCAAAGACTCAAATATCCAAAGAGAAAGCTAAAAGCTACCCAATCGATATCTATATCAACTATTTGAAAACCCAACTCTAGACTGTCCATGTGGAAAATTATGGACACCCAGAGTTTAGAAAGGGAACAATAAACTCCGGGTCAGTCGTGGGATGGTATGAGCAAACAAAAACAGTTTTTGAAATAGAACAGTTCATTTTATCAAATGCAAAAAAAAGAATTTGAAAGAAATCCGTAATGTTTTTTTTTGAAAATGAACTACCATAAGGCCTCCCGCCACACACACAATGCAAACGCAGACTTGGAGGAGATTTCTCCTTATGACAGTCAAAAATGCTTGATATGAGATAACACTTTTAAATATTATTATTAGTGCATAGTGGAAAACATATGCAAGTATAATATTAATCTTAGCCAGCATACGTACCATTATAGTATGCCTACTATAGCTACCATATTAGATGGCAGGTTCTACAACTAAAGCCGTAAAGGGCTCGTATTGAATGATTGGATTTCCAACAAATGGTCGGGCAAAAGAACTTCCCATATAAAAAAATAGAACGCCTCTGGAGGGACGTCCCCAGACCCTAACCGGATCTCTGCTACACAAGGCCGGGTTACCTTTGTAACTAGGTAACAACTGACACGAGTATGCCACCTCCCGGTCGTTACCAACCTTTATTCGAAACGCTTCTTAACCGACAACCACAAAGCAATAAGTTTGCAGCAACCACAAAGTAAGTATCTGGGCTTCATACCATGATACCACTTATAATCCAGAAGGAAATGGACATACCCTCAGGGGGCGCTACCCCCAAATAACCTTGCTGCCACGATTCCTGTTTTGAACATAACCGGTGTAACAACCCACTATTTTGTACCATTCGAATTCGACAAAACTTAAAAATTGTCGAGCTGGAATAGTTCAAAACAATAGGTTGTAAATATAGCTAAGGAACAAATGAAACCAAATACACAGAATCACAGACACAGATATCAGAATCTCACAGCGGAACATAAAATAACACAGTGGTTCATGAATCCACTGAAAACTTTTACCAAATAGAAATACGTTGTTCATAAACTTCAATACAATTTTAAGCCATAAGCAAATATAAAGTCTTCAAATGTCTTGAATTACAAAATAGATAAAGCTGAAAAAGCTTCCAATTAGCAAGAGAGATCTATGAGTGGTCCTAGCTCCGGAAAGAAAGCTGAAGCTGCAACTCAGGCTGACCCGAGCGTACAATAAAACAAAACACTCGAGTCAGGACATACATACTTATATAATGTAAGCTAAATCAAGTGTACTGTAATAAAGAGCAAGTAACTTAAAGGATGCTTGGGATCGCCCATCCTCTAAGGATCCGTTAAACTATTTACTATGTAGTATATTGCGCTATTATAATAGTGTCTATAGTAAAGTAAACATACTTTTAAATAGCGTTAAGGAGTGACCCAATATTCCCCTTAACACAAATAATGCCAATAGTCTATACAGTACCGTAATACCTCCTGATCGGGAGGCTACCAGAGGATACTCCATAGGTACGACACAAATAGAAACTCGTAGGAGGCTCGCTAGGGTAGGTGACACGGCACAACTAGGCAATGCCAGGGTAGATATACCAATTGCTATCCGGACCGGTGGAAACGCGTAGCCGCAGTTACCGCCCACCTCGAACAACACTCCCAAATCAAAGGTGCGCACCAAACAATCACAAGAGTAATAGAATGGCATACGAAGAAGTGCGTTCGATCAGAGGAGCTACCTCATTAATCCGAGAATCGCTCCTGTTTTAGCCACCTTATGCCAACTCACGGGAGTCGGGTCCACGTATATACCTTTCAAGAAACCGTCACCACCAACCTACTTCATTCTGGAATCTCCACCGCGTACACGGTTAGTCAAAGTGGTTTTCGGTATCGACAGAGAGTATGCCCATATCCGATCCCGGTCTCTTTACCAACCAAACGTTATTATAACCCGTGGTTATAGTTTGAAAAATGGTATTTTTATATTTTTCAAATCAATATATATATTTCAAATACCTTTAATTTCAAATCCTTGATTTAAAACATTTCCTTTGAAGATATACCATTTCAATTTATTCAATTAAATCTGGAATTTATTTCTTTTATCAAAAGAATAGAAATCAATTTTCTTCTTTTAAATCTTTCCAAACTCAATTTCTTACTTTATTAGCAATTTCATATTTAAATTCCAAATCTTAACGTATTCCCAAAATAGAGATGAAATTTTAAATAAATAAATTTTAAATCAATTTCACTTCTACAGCATCTAGGAAATGCTATCTAAAGTATGGGTTTAAAATAGTCAAGTTTCAAAAGACAGCAATTAAATGCTGTAGTAGACTTTTAGCTAAACATCAAATTTCAAATATAACTTATTATTTATTATTTCTGTATTGAAATCTTTACCTTTCCAAAAATATAGAATTTCTAAACAAGTTATATTCCAAAATTTTAACTCAACATTTATTTATTTAACCCCTTTTAAATCATTGTAAATCTCATAAAAATCCTTTATATAATTTAAATTAGAATATCATCAAATTTCTAAATTTAAATAATTTAAAATAATTTCAGAAAATAATATATAAACCACGGGCCTGTATAAGATTTTCTAGCCTAGGTCAAGTGAAACGGATTTATATCATTTCAATCCGATATTTACACAACTCCGGGTTCTATCATTTCGAACCCGCAATCCCAAGACAATTTACAGCAGTTAACAGAACAAGTGAACAATAATAATCAATTAGGCCTATCATTTCAGCCCATACCATCTATAATAACAGGGAACTTGCAGTGGTGATTTAAGCAGTAAATAAACAATAACATAACTGCAGAAATAATATAACAGATAATACTGATGAGGTGTCAATTTAAATGGGGTCCATCATTCTATATTACATTACAGACAGATAATAGTGAAATACAATTTTACACATACACTTGCAATAATTTACCAAATATAAATACGTATGTCTGGTGAGAAATACTCACCTGAATTTTTGCAGAAAATTTTGAATTTCAAAAATGACAGTTCACCGGTACAGACCGACAGAGGGTAACGATAAAGATTCTCGGACGTCGCCTAGATTCAAATCTAGAAAAATTCAAATATTGAAACGCGACTTAAGAATTTATGGTCAAGGAAAATAAAGAATAGAACAAGAATATGTTTGCTTTGCTCGACCACTTCACCGTGTAACGTGACCAAAACATACCCAAAACTGTGAACCGTGCTAAAATTTTATGACCAAAATTTTTCCTAAACAACTACGGCAAAAGTTGAACACGAATACACGTGCACCAAATTTTCTTCATGAACGTGATATGGATATATGCACGTACGTGCACCACTCTATATTCATGCACACGGCCAAAATTTTGTGCAGCCTTCCCTTCCCATCTTTTCAGTTTTCTTTTTCTTTTCTTCTTTTTTTTTTCTTTTTTTTTTTTTTTTTTTTTCAAAGCTTCGCACTTATTCAATTTCAAGTACCTCCCAACTCCTCTGTAACAGGTATCCACTAAACTCATTTACCCGAGCCAAAACCCACCTACTTCGAGTCTTCCCCACGTCTCAAGCTCACATGCTTCGAGCCAATACTGAAATTTCTTCGAAAAAATGCAAAGAAACTTCCAGCCATCTCTTTTTCAAAAATTATTGGAAACACAAATCTCACACTCACTGACCCCTATTTCCTAGTAGCATCAACATTTCACTTCAGTTATGCATCAATACTCCTGTCCAGATCTTCAATCTCAGAAAAGAAAAAAAAATAAAATAAAATAAAATAAAGAACATGACTCCTCTCCCCTACAAACAGACAACCCCTTTCTTATATAAAGGCAACTGAAAGACTCCCCTAAACCCAACATAAATGTATGCAGACTACTCAACACAAATGCAAGTTAACTCCCTTAAAGAATATAATATATATAATATAATATAAAAAAATGTAATTTTTTTTTCCACTACTAACTAAATCAAATCCTGGAATATCTTAAACAAATCAACCAAAGTCCTTCCCATACATTAAATATCATATCCAGGTTCTTGGCTAAAACTCACTAGCCTACAACTACAAAATGCATGCAAAACTCAACCTATATCTACACTCATCTTTATATCAGTGTTACTTCACCCCACATCCCTCAACATGAAAAAGGCCTACTGATCACTATATGCAGTTTGAAAATCAACAGGTTCAATACAAGGCTATTTCTTATATTGTCACTGAATCTAAACTTCCTAAATGCAACTTATCACTATTGTATAAAATTTCAACCATTCCTCATAACACTCAGTTTCTCCCACCAATCTACTGCTTCACCCTCTGATATGCACAAGACTAGCCTATATCTCAGCATAGGGATGAATGTACAGACATCTTATGCTTGGCATAACAAAGGAAATGGCCGAGCAAGGCACAGGTAGGACAAAATTTCGAGAAAGAGAAAGGGAGAAAAAATATCTGAACCGAAAGAAAAGAACAATACTATAACTATTTACCTGATAGATTCACGAGAAGGAGCAGAGAATTGGATCGATGCAGAGAACAAATGGGTAGAGGGGAATGAGTTTATAGGCAGATGAGAAAAATAACGTGTCAGTTTCTATTGATATAAATGCTATTGATATGGACGAGAATTCTTCCCATCAGTTACAAAAGAATATTGCAAGCATTGATCTTCTGGCATGATTAATGGAAGGCAGGCATAAAGAGAAGGCCGAGAGGATTTTATTTTTTTTGAAAACTTGTTGATGTTTATAAACTAGATTTTATTTCCTGCGTGAGTTACGTACTTGATTCAAGGATTTGAATTGATATATAACTGATGAGAACAGAGGCTAAAGGAAGAGAAATGGTGTGTATGGTTTCAAGCTTTAATTGCATGCATTTAAGTAAAAAGGAAATCATCAGAGAGAATAAGGTTTTTAATGTTACCCTATAATTAAGTTTGTGTGATGAAGGCAGGGTTAATACACACATTCTTATAAATTAAAACTTGCGTGATTATAGGTTGATAATTGATGAGATAGAGGCAGAGGAAAGGAATTGATGTGCATGTTGATTTCTTTAAAGTGACAGTTAGGTTTCACACGTCTAGCTTAAATTTTGTACGTTACTACTTGTTGAATTTATTTCAGTTTTATGTATTTTGATTTGATATTTTTCTAGTTTGATATCAAAATGAAAAGGCAAATTTATGTAGGCAGTTGAAATGGAAACGTATACAATATGTGTAAAGTCAAATTGTCAATTAAAACAAGGTAACATTTGCTTTTTAAAACACTGACTGATATTTTTCTTCAAAAATATATGAAAATATGATTTTTACACTACGTTAAACAGACGCAAACTAAAACATCAAAAATTTGTGTGAAAATATCGTTTTGAAAACACACGTTTTATTACGTCACTTATACCCTATAATTGACGCGTCTTCCAAACGCGAAATTTAACAGTTCAAAAATAGCTTAAAATTTTACAGTTATTATTTAATTTTATTGGCATACAAAATTTTATAAAATATATCTCCAAATCAAATATTTAACCATATTGTTAAACCTAATCTATAAGAATATTATTTCAAATTTGAATAATTAAAATAAAATAAATTGTTAAAACTAGGGTTGTTACACAAGCTATTAAATAAAGATGTACATAAGAAATATTTAATAGATAAAATAAGATCTAGAAAAATAAAGAAATAAATGTCAAGAGATAGACATAGGAAAATAATAAAGAGGCTAGGCAAATAAAAAGTAAGAATTAAGGAGAGAGAAAACTTATATATAATTTATTTTTAAACGCAAATGAAAATGAGAAGTGGGAAATAAATCTTTTTATTTGAATGGCGAAAAGAAATACACAGTTATAAATGAGGTGGATAAAATATTTCTCACGGTCAGGTATGTTAAGATTTCAAACTTGCCCAATTGATTGATAAAAGCAGGGAGTTTCTTACGTAAATGTTGGCAAGCATTAAATGTTGATTGAACCAAAGAACGGCAAGAAATTTGATTGAATGTTTCATAGATGCATGCTTTATTTCCAGACATACAAAACTTTTGATTTCAACATTTGTTACCAATAAACAGTTGCGTGATTTTAGGAATAACGGTAAACAAATAAATTGGCTTTGAACTGAACATGCAACAAGTATTAAATCTCTTTGGACATTTCAAAGCATGCGTTGATATCCCTTCCAGCTTCTTTATATGTGTGATTGAAGATTTAGGCAGATAAGGTTTCGTGATCAGAGGAATGGCAAAATATGAACCGTTCCAATTATATGAGAATTGATATATATATATATATATTTTTTTAGTTTGATTAATTAAATGACGGCAAGAATTTTTCAAAGCTTTTGGAAATGGAAACGTATATACACCTTTTATTTAAAACCAAAACTGTCAGTTACAACCAAAAGTAACGTTCGTCTTAAAAATCACTAACTGATGTTTTAATCCATAAAGGTGTTTATATATGATTTTAAAAGTACGTCAAACTGACGTAATACAAAACATCAAAAATATATATATATAATAACGTTTTAAATTTTATACGTTTTATTACATTACTTACCATAAATTTTACGCGTCCTTTTAAACGCGATATTTAACAGTTTATAAATACACTAAATTCTTCAAAATTAATACTTAACTAAAATTCAAATTGGTTTACATTCTTCATATCTTATATATATATACGGTACTTATTCCCTAAATTTACGCGCCCTTTTTAACGCGTAATTACCCAGTTCATTTATATACAAAAAAATTAGAAATTCTGACCATGCCGAGACTCGAACTCGTGACCTGTCGTGAATAGCCCAGATGTCTTAACCACCTAAGCTATAAATGTTTTCTTAATTAAAACTTGATTTTTCCAGAGATCTTATTAGTTAATCCTAAAATTTATTTTTCACTTTAAATAAACCCCAAGGTTTTTTTTTAAAAATACAAGTGAAAAATACTTGTAAAAAAAAATTGGGCTATTACACTCTCCCCCACTCAGAACTTTTCGTCCTCGAAAAGGAAGAAGGTAGGGGAATAGAAACAACCTGAAAGAAAAGTAAATTGAAACCTAAATTTAGAATCATTAATCTAAACAATAAAATTCAATTTTAAATTAATCTTTGATTTCATCTATTTATACTTAAAATTTTAACATTTATTTATTTACATATTTACTTGTATAATATCCCTACACTAAAAAAAATCATTCAAAATTTTTTTTTTTTCCAAATTTTTCACAAGGTATTATAACATTCTAATTTAAAATGTTTAATTTTAGTCCAAATTTGAAATGGTAATTTAACTTGATTTTTTTAAAGTACATTTACCATTTCCCAAAATAAACTAAATTCCCCATTTAATTTCTTCTTTATTCCAAACTATAATTAAATTTATTTTTCTCAATATTTTCTCATCTATGTCAAATATTTTCTCAATATCTAAACCATATAAATTCAATTTAAATTAATTAATATTCAATAATTGATTTAATTCATTTGATTTTTTTACAGAAGTTAAATCAATCTTAACTATTTCCAAATTAATTATCTTATTCAACAAATTTAATTTTCTTTATTCCAGATTATTATTAAATATATTCTGCTTAATATATCTTATCGCACATATTAAGTAGATTATATTTAATATAACTATTCCAATATATTTCTAAATTTCCTTTAACACCATTTGATATTGTATATTATTCAATTATTATTTTATTTCTATTTACCTCTATTTGTCTTGTTGTAACTGAAACTTTAAGTGTATAACATTTATTATAACCACTCAAATTTTTATTTATAAAATCCTTTTATATTATACATTTTCCAATTACATAGTTAATTTCTGAATGATTTAGGTAAGTTATATTGGCATGCAATTATACAAGTAAAATTTTCCAACTATATTATTCAAGTTTAAATATTCATTCAAAATTTGACTTTATTTTATCATTAGAATCACCCTTTTAACATAAATTTATGAATTAAATTTCCAATTAACTTCAAACCCTTTAGAGATAAATAAATACATACATATAGTATATGTCAAATCAAATTTAAATCATATATCTATATATATTATAAATTAAGTCATATTTAGAAATTCAAATCAATTAAATTTTTGAAGCAAAACTACAACGTGGTCTCTTTACTTCGATACTTGAAAATGAATGTCGATGATGTTGTAGTCATCACCGAAATTATTTTCCAGTGACAAAGAGAAGAGCACTAATTTTTTAAAACTTTTAAAATTCTTTGGAAACAAATTTATATTCGAAAATAATTTAAATAATAATATATCCTTTTAAGACTTTAAACACAAGGTTTGAAACTATCAGATATTAAATTCTTAAATTCTTGTTTTAAATCCATTTCTGTTTCCAAATAAATTTATAACCATGTTTTATAGTTCAATTATTCATTAAGACAAAACCAATGGTTTACAAAACTATAAATAAAATCAAACATTATTATCTCTAAACAACTAGTTAAATTCTGAAAATTATACTTATATATATAATATTAGATTTTCTTTCGAGTATAGGAATAAATTTTCAACGAGGATGTCATCAATAAAGACTAGGACAAATTTATTGAGCACACCGCGAAAACGCGATTCATCAAGTCTATAAAGAAAGCAGGGGCATTAGTCAAGCCAAAAGGCATAACTAGCCATTCAAAGAAACCATTCTCAGTTCGGAAAGTAGTTTGGGTATGGTTTCCTTAGCAATTTCTAAGCTGATGGAAACCTGTGGCTAGATCAAGCTGAGAGAAAACCGTTGCTCCAGGGATAAGATTGATACGGAATAAATTTCCCGCTTTGGTAAAGAAGTGACTTCACCAAATATGTCGGGAAAAGTTTGACTACAGGGGTCGAATGGATATCATCCGGAAAAGTGTCGAGAGGATAGATGAAACTACCAGCGAACTCCTGAGGTAAGTCACACTGGATCTCTAATGGATTCCCTAAATCATCTTTAAGAGCAACAGTACGAGAACTACAAGAGATTTCTGCACCATGCCTATTTAACCAATCGCCTCCGAGTAGAAGATCGAAAGCGTCGAATCCCAGACATAGAGGTCAAGATATTCTAGGATAAGATACAGCTTAACTTGGACAAGCTTTTAACAAAGGCTTGAATATAACGATGGAGAGAAAGAAGAAATAGCTGGAAAATATATTTAAAAAAAACAGGAAGTTTTATTTTTATCAAAATACTTCTTAAAAACCCTTTGAAAATCATTTTATACTTTAAAATACGTTCTCTCATAAGGAAAAGATTCTGGAATTTGACTTCACTCATTCTAGAGTATTGCTACTCTATCTCTAATGAGTTTTCGTTCCTTAGGCTGTGGTTTAAACCAAAGCTCTGATACCAACTGTAACAACCCACTATTTTGTACCATTCGAATTCGACAAAACTTAAAAATTGTCGAGCTGGAATAGTTCAAAACAATAGGTTGTAAATATAGCTAAGGAACAAATGAAACCAAATACACAGAATCACAGACACAGATATCAGAATCTCACAGCGGAACATAAAATAACACAGTGGTTCATGAATCCACTGAAAACTTTTACCAAATAGAAATACGTCGTTCATAAACTTCAATACAATTTTAAGCCATAAGAAAATATAAAGTCTTCAAATGTCTTGAATTACAAAATAGATAAAGCTGAAAAAGCTTCCAATTAGCAAGAGAGATCTATGAGTGGTCCTAGCTCCGGAAAGAAAGCTGAAGCTGCAACTCAGGCTGACCCGAGCGTACAATAAAACAAAACACTCGAGTCAGGACATACATACTTATATAATGTAAGCTAAATCAAGTGTACTGTAATAAAGAGCAAGTAACTTAAAGGATGCTTGGGATCGCCCATCCTCTAAGGATCCGTTAAACTATTTACTATGTAGTATATTGCGCTATTATAATAGTGTCTATAGTAAAGTAAACATACTTTTAAATAGCGTTAAGGAGTGACCCAATATTCCCCTTAACACAAATAATGCCAATAGTCTATACAGTACCGTAATACCTCCTGATCGGGAGGCTACCAGAGGATACTCCATAGGTACGACACAAATAGAAACTCGTAGGAGGCTCGCTAGGGTAGGTGACACGGCACAACTAGGCAATGCCAGGGTAGATATACCAATTGCTATCCGGACCGGTGGAAACGCGTAGCCGCAGTTACCGCCCACCTCGAACAACACTCCCAAATCAAAGGTGCGCACCAAACAATCACAAGAGTAATAGAATGGCATACGAAGAAGTGCGTTCGATCAGAGGAGCTACCTCATTAATCCGAGAATCGCTCCTGTTTTAGCCACCTTATGCCAACTCACGGGAGTCGGGTCCACGTATATACCTTTCAAGAAACCGTCACCACCAACCTACTTCATTCTGGAATCTCCACCGCGTACACGGTTAGTCAAAGTGGTTTTCGGTATCGACAGAGAGTATGCCCATATCCGATCCCGGTCTCTTTGCCAACCAAACGTTATTATAACCCGTGGTTATAGTTTGAAAAATGGTATTTTTATATTTTTCAAATCAATATATATATTTCAAATACCTTTAATTTCAAATCCTTGATTTAAAACATTTCCTTTGAAGATATACCATTTCAATTTATTCAATTAAATCTGGAATTTATTTCTTTTATCAAAAGAATAGAAATCAATTTTCTTCTTTTAAATCTTTCCAAACTCAATTTCTTACTTTATTAGCAATTTCATATTTAAATTCCAAATCTTAACGTATTCCCAAAATAGAGATGAAATTTTAAATAAATAAATTTTAAATCAATTTCACTTCTACAACATCTAGGAAATGCTATCTAAAGTATGGGTTTAAAATAGTCAAGTTTCAAAAGACAGCAATTAAATGCTGTAGTAGACTTTTAGCTAAACATCAAATTTCAAATATAACTTATTATTTATTATTTCTGTATTGAAATCTTTACCTTTCCAAAAATATAGAATTTCTAAACAAGTTATATTCCAAAATTTTAACTCAACATTTATTTATTTAACCCCTTTTAAATCATTGTAAATCTCATAAAAATCCTTTATATAATTTAAATTAGAATATCATCAAATTTCTAAATTTAAATAATTTAAAATAATTTCAGAAAATAATATATAAACCACGGGCCTGTATAAGATTTTCTAGCCTAGGTCAAGTGAAACGGATTTATATCATTTCAATCCGATATTTACACAACTCCGGGTTCTATCATTTCGAACCCGCAATCCCAAGACAATTTACAGCAGTTAACAGAACAAGTGAACAATAATAATCAATTAGGCCTATCATTTCAGCCCATACCATCTATAATAACAGGGAACTTGCAGTGGTGATTTAAGCAGTAAATAAACAATAACATAACTGCAGAAATAATATAACAGATAATACTGATGAGGTGTCAATTTAAATGGGGTCCATCATTCTATATTACATTACAGACAGATAATAGTGAAATACAATTTTACACATACACTTGCAATAATTTACCAAATATAAATACGTATGTCTGGTGAGAAATACTCACCTGAATTTTTGCAGAAAATTTTGAATTTCAAAAATGACAGTTCACCGGTACAGACCGACAGAGGGTAACGATAAAGATTCTCGGACGTCGCCTAGATTCAAATCTAGAAAAATTCAAATATTGAAACGCGACTTAAGAATTTATGGTCAAGGAAAATTAAGAATAGAACAAGAATATGTTTGCTTTGCTCGACCACTTCACCGTGCAACGTGACCAAAACATACCCAAAACTGTGAACCGTGCTAAAATTTTACGACCAAAATTTTTCCTAAACAACTACGGCAAAAGTTGAACACGAATACACGTGCACCAAATTTTCTTCATGAACGTGATATGGATATATGCACGTACGTGCACCACTCTATATTCATGCACACGGCCAAAATTTTGTGCAGCCTTCCCTTCCCATCTTTTCAGTTTTCTTTTTCTTTTCTTTTTTTTTTTTTTCTTTTTTTTTTTTTCAAAGCTTCGCACTTATTCAATTTCAAGTACCTCCCAACTGCTCTGTAACAGGTATCCACTAAACTCATTTACCCGAGCCAAAGCCCACCTACTTCGAGTCTTCCCCACGTCTCAAGCTCACATGCTTCGAGCCAATACTGAAATTTCTTCGAAAAAATGCAAAGAAACTTCCAGCCATCTCTTTTTCAAAAATTATTGGAAACACAAATCTCACACTCACTGACCCCTATTTCCTAGTAGCATCAACATTTCACTTCAGTTATGCATCAATACTCCTGTCCAGATCTTCAATCTCAGAAAAGAAAAAAAAATAAAATAAAATAAAGAAGATGACTCCTCTCCCCTACAAACAGACAACCCCTTTCTTATATAAAGGCAACTGAAAGACTCCCCTAAACCCAACATAAATGTATGCAGACTACTCAACACAAATGCAAGTTAACTCCCTTAAAGAATATAATATATATAATATAATATAAAAAAATGTAATTTTTTTTTTCCACTACTAACTAAATCAAATCCTGGAAAATCTTAAACAAATCAACCAAAGTCCTTCCCATACATTAAATATCATATCCAGGTTCTTGGCTAAAACTCACTAGCCTACAACTACAAAATGCATGCAAAACTCAACCTATATCTACACTCATCTTTATATCAGTGTTACTTCACCCCACATCCCTCAACATGAAAAAGGCCTACTGATCACTATATGCAGTTTGAAAATCAACAGGTTCAATACAAGGCTATTTCTTATATTGTCACTGAATCTAAACTTCCTAAATGCAACTTATCACTATTGTATAAAATTTCAACCATTCCTCATAACACTCAGTTTCTCCCACCAATCTACTGCTTCACCCTCTGATATGCACAAGACTAGCCTATATCTCAGCATAGGGATGAATGTACAGACATCTTATGCTTGGCATAACAAAGGAAATGGCCGAGCAAGGCACAGGTAGGACAAAATTTCGAGAAAGAGAAAGGGAGAAAAAATATCTGAACCGAAAGAAAAGAACAATACTATAACTATTTACCTGATAGATTCACGAGAAGGAGCAGAGAATTGGATCGATGCAGAGAACAAATAGGTAGAGGGGAATGAGTTTATAGGCAGATGAGAAAAATAACGTGTCAGTTTCTATTGATATAAATGCTATTGATATGGACGAGAATTCTTCCCATCAGTTACAAAAGAATATTGCAAGCATTGATCTTCTGGCATGATTAATGGAAGGCAGGCATAAAGAGAAGGCCGAGAGGATTTTATTTTTTTTGAAAACTTGTTGATGTTTATAAACTAGATTTTATTTCCTGCGTGAGTTACGTACTTGATTCAAGGATTTGAATTGATATATAACTGATGAGAACAGAGGCTAAAGGAAGAGAAATGGTGTGTATGGTTTCAAGCTTTAATTGCATGCATTTAAGTAAAAAGGAAATCATCAGAGAGAATAAGGTTTTTAATGTTACCCTATAATTAAGTTTGTGTGATGAAGGCAGGGTTAATACACACATTCTTATAAATTAAAACTTGCGTGATTATAGGTTGATAATTGATGAGATAGAGGCAGAGGAAAGGAATTGATGTGCATGTTGATTTCTTTAAAGTGACAGTTAGGTTTCACACGTCTAGCTTAAATTTTGTACGTTACTACTTGTTGAATTTATTTCAGTTTTATGTATTTTGATTTGATATTTTTCTAGTTTGATATCAAAATGAAAAGGCAAATTTATGTAGGCAGTTGAAATGGAAACGTATACAATATGTGTAAAGTCAAATTGTCAATTAAAACAAGGTAACATTTGCTTTTTAAAACACTGACTGATATTTTTCTTCAAAAATATATGAAAATATGATTTTTACACTACGTTAAACAGACGCAAACTAAAACATCAAAAATTTGTGTGAAAATATCGTTTTGAAAACACACGTTTTATTACGTCACTTATACCCTATAATTGACGCGTCTTCCAAACGCGAAATTTAACAGTTCAAAAATAGCTTAAAATTTTACAGTTATTATTTAATTTTATTGGCATACAAAATTTTATAAAATATATCTCCAAATCAAATATTTAACCATATTGTTAAACCTAATCTATAAGAATATTATTTCAAATTTGAATAATTAAAATAAAATAAATTGTTAAAACTAGGGTTGTTACACAAGCTATTAAATAAAGATGTACATAAGAAATATTTAATAGATAAAATAAGATCTAGAAAAATAAAGAAATAAATGTCAAGAGATAGACATAGGAAAATAATAAAGAGGCTAGGCAAATAAAAAGTAAGAATTAAGGAGAGAGAAAACTTATATATAATTTATTTTTAAACGCAAATGAAAATGAGAAGTGGGAAATAAATCTTTTTATTTGAATGGCGAAAAGAAATACACAGTTATAAATGAGGTGGATAAAATATTTCTCACGGTCAGGTATGTTAAGATTTCAAACTTGCCCAATTGATTGATAAAAGCAGGGAGTTTCTTACGTAAATGTTGGCAAGCATTAAATGTTGATTGAACCAAAGAACGGCAAGAAATTTGATTGAATGTTTCATAGATGCATGCTTTATTTCCAGACATACAAAACTTTTGATTTCAACATTTGTTACCAATAAACAGTTGCGTGATTTTAGGAATAACGGTAAACAAATAAATTGGCTTTGAACTGAACATGCAACAAGTATTAAATCTCTTTGGACATTTCAAAGCATGCGTTGATATCCCTTCCAGCTTCTTTATATGTGTGATTGAAGATTTAGGCAGATAAGGTTTCGTGATCAGAGGAATGGCAAAATATGAACCGTTCCAATTATATGAGAATTGATATATATATATATATTTTTTTAGTTTGATTAATTAAATGACGGCAAGAATTTTTCAAAGCTTTTGGAAATGGAAACGTATATACACCTTTTATTTAAAACCAAAACTGTCAGTTACAACCAAAAGTAACGTTCGTCTTAAAAATCACTAACTGATGTTTTAATCCATAAAGGTGTTTATATATGATTTTAAAAGTACGTCAAACTGACGTAATACAAAACATCAAAAATATATATATAAAATAACGTTTTAAATTTTATACGTTTTATTACATTACTTACCATAAATTTTACGCGTCCTTTTAAACGCGATATTTAACAGTTTATAAATACACTAAATTCTTCAAAATTAATACTTAACTAAAATTCAAATTGGTTTACATTCTTCATATCTTATATATATATACGGTACTTATTCCCTAAATTTACGCGCCCTTTTTAACGCGTAATTACCCAGTTCATTTATATACAAAAAAATTAGAAATTCTGACCATGCCGAGACTCGAACTCGTGACCTGTCGTGAATAGCCCAGATGTCTTAACCACCTAAGCTATAAAGGTTTTCTTAATTAAAACTTGATTTTTCCAGAGATCTTATTAGTTAATCCTAAAATTTATTTTTCACTTTAAATAAACCCCAAGGTTTTTTTTTAAAAATACAAGTGAAAAATACTTGTAAAAAAAAATTGGGCTATTACAACCGGGTTGTGAGGTTTGACGAAGTCTCATCCACAAAGCTACGTTTTTCACAAAGCCATGCTTCGATCAACAAATGATCAGCAGCACTTCGTATGCCACATTACCAAATTGGGAATGTATCACTGGTAACCATCAACTACATAACCTCTCAGCTCGTATGTCTCAAAGAAGGGTGTTAAGCTAAGAGAATAAATCTCCGCCACCAAACAGAAATGTATTTGATAGAAACCAGTTTTACATCTCAAAGTGTAATGTTCGACACACATCCATACAAGTCTATTCCGGGTTCGAACAGAACCGAAGGCACTTTCGAAGAAGCCCTTGAAATCTGGATAATTTCTAATCACGTCCAGACTTCCCATCACAATGGAGGCTCAAATCTCTATACCGGGGCCATTCGATGTAGAGACATTCGACAGGTCATCCTTTCGCTTTCGAAAGTATCCGGTCTTCACCACCGGTCTTCAAATGCTATCCATATCGTCGTATCATTATTCGGAATGGGTTATATGACACAAGGTCCTCTCCTGGCTAAACCGAATAATGAGCACAATATTTAAAAACATATGGATAATGGCATTTCAGTTAAATCACAACTTAAAACCACAACTTTTCTTTCAAAAGGGTTAAACAAATTACCATTTACAAATCTTTTAAACAAAAAGATTCATTTCAAAAATCTTCAATGGCTTAAACAATTTCCATACTTAAATCTTTTAAACAAAAGATTTATCTTTTAAGACCCTTTCAATTTAAAACAAGGATCACCAATCTTTAACAAAGATTCATTTCTAGCCTTTCAAAACAATTCTATTTCAAGTTGGATCAATTCATCCGGTCTTTAAATCAAAGACTCATTTTATAGCTTTTAAAACCATCCAATTTCAAATTTGAAATCTTTTCATCATAATTATTTTTTGAAACCACTTATTTCCGTTTTGGAAAACCCAACTATAATTGCACGAGTTAAGGCCTTTCAAATATAAACTTGGGTCAAGTTCAAATCTCAAAACCATACTTTTAAAATGGTTTAAAAACCCACATAAACACTTCATAACTTTGTATGACATTTTTAAACCATAGTTTCCAATCATTGAATTCAATTTCAAATTTGAATTCAAGATCAAATTAAAATATTTCAGATTTCAAACTAAATCAAGTTATTTAAAATAACTTTTATCTTCAAAACTCCTTTTCAATTATTTTTCAAATTCAACCTTATTTCATTTCCAAAACCATTTGGATTCAAAATTCAAACTTTAAAAACCATTTCAAAATATTAAATTAATATCTGGGACTTAAACTGATTTCCTCGTGAAATCCATATTGGTGTGTGTATAGTGTGATCCAGGGGTTTTACCCAATAATGGTGCAACATCATCAATCATTACAGATTCAAAGACAGAAATATCGATAAGCGGTATAATCTATAATGCTTATCTTTATTTACAGATCATGGATGAACAATATAAGTTCATCGCAGATAATAAATTACACCACAGCTAAATAAATTACATCACAGTTCACAAAACAAAATAATTCATATCACATATTACCACAAATCAGGGACATCAACCATTCAAAGCACTCCATAGAATCCTAACATCCATGAGTGAGATCAATTAATTATCTGATTTATTTAATCAGATAAATTACTTATGAATAAATTTCTATTCCTGGTTAATTAATTATTAATTAATTACCAATCATTTTGATTAATTATTCTTTAATCATTTATTAATTTACAATTAATAATAAATTAATTAAACTAAAATTATTAGTTAAACAATCATTAATCATTGAATGATTATCCTTTAATTAATTTATTATTCTTCAATTAATTATTCTCAATTAACTCCATTAATTAATTACTCCTCAATTAATTTTCATTTCTTAATCTTTATTAATTAATTAACCTTTAATTTATTATCCTTTATTAATTTCAATAAGTAACTAGCTTTTATTTAATTCCAAAGTAATTATCTTCAATTTACTTCCATCAATAAATTTATCTCTAAATTAATTATCCTTTATTAATCTTAAATTAATTGTATTAAGTAATTAACCCTTAATCGATTTACTAAAAATAACTTCTTTCTTAATTTATCACTAAAATCAATCAATCCTCAATTAATCATCTTTAAATGATTATGTTTTAATCATAGATAAATTTGCCTTTAATTAATCATCTTCCTTAACTAATTAATTAATGAATTACTTCCTAAATCTTATTTGAAAAATACTTAAAGATTTTTAAATTAAACAATCAACCTGATAAACGGTTTTTCTAGGAACAAAACGATTTCAAATATTTACTTTAACATCTTAAACGTTGAAACTTGTTTTAAAATTTGAAACTCCATTTATGTTCCTTTGGAAACTTGTTTAGTTTAAATATGTTTTAAAATTTTGTTAAATTAAAATTTTATTTTTGTAATTTAAAAGAACTATTGCCATTTAAAACTTGAAAACATCTCTCTTTTTTTCTTATTTTTTTAATTAACCCGAGCACGACACAATTTCACTCGAGCCATACTTCGAGTCATACGCGACGTTGCTTGCTTCAAGCAAATTCATGAATCCCCCCCGAGTCGCCCCCAAGTCACCGTCATCTTCCCTAAATCAACAGACACGCAACAATATTTGTACACGTGCAAGAGTCAACTGGCCAACTCCGGTTACCATGGCGATACTCGGCAAGTCGTAGATCATCACGTTGACGCACAAAACTACTCAAATTCGTCAATCACAATGAAACTTAAAATTTAGCATTCCAATTCCTATTGGAAACCCAAACATCACGACGAAATCGACTCGCGCCACCCAAACTGATCACCAGAAATCATGTCGCTCTGCCCAGAGACATGACACAACATGACGAACTATCTCCCTCACATGCGATTGCCTATTAATCATTAACAACATCGAAATTGCTCCCCAAACCTCGTCGACAATACCAGGGTACAAAACCCAATAACCACGTCAATCTATCACCCCATCAAATTATAAAATTCACGAATATTTTTCCACGATTCTAACGCATCCAAGCCATCTTCACCATGAATCACGATTCATGATTCACTGTTGATTACTAGGAATTGACAAAAATTCACATTCCTTTCAACTCAAGAGTTCTTCATGAATATCCTTTTGAAAATTCTACAACGATTACCAAAAATCGTGAATTTGAAGTAGAATTCATTCCTATAACTAAAAATCAAAATTCTGACATTCGAATTTTTGGTTTAAAATCTGATCATCTCTGTTATTTCTATTTTTAAAATAACTACACAATAAATGTTCATGATATTATTTTTAAAATTTGCATTTCATAGTTATAATTACTTTTCGTTTAGAAATCAAATTCTGAAATCATCTAGATATGATGCTTTTCGAATTTTATTACAGGTTTTGAAAAACTGTAATAAGAACAGAACCTAAATATAGGCATGCACATCATCATTCCCATACACAACATGCAAGCATAATCGCAACATTGATCAATTACTTTTGAGATTTCAATTCACAAATCATTTTGATATATTTCAAGTTGAGTTTTCTCACCTGAGATTAAAGCAGAGACTGGATTTTGAACTTTAACTTCCAGGTTTTTGATTTGCTCCTATTTGGACTTTAGTTGTTGAATTTTCTTGATTGCAGTTTTTTTCTTTGATTCCAGGTTTGAAAATCTTTTGAATTGAATCAGATCTTCCTTGAATCCTAATGCATTGCTTTGATTTTGCTTTGATTTCCAGATTTTTGATTTTGCTACTTGATTTCCAGATTATCATTTCCAGGCTTTGTACTGATTTGATTTCTGAGATGATTCTTGCATCTTGAATCAGGTTGCAGTTGAACCAAGAATTGATCTGGGTTTGTTTTATTTTCATTTGATCTTAAGCATTTTGATTCAATTTCTTCTCATGAAAGAATCTAGGCCTGTTTTCTTATTATTATATTTCTTTTTAATATTTATTTACATTATTCAAATTTTAAGGAATAAGATTGCCAGTTGTTGTTTTTATGTTAACACTTGTTAATACTAAGTTATATTAATCTAACACTTGTAATACTACTTGTTAAAATAACAAATTTTGTGTTTAAGTCCTTTATTCAAATTAATTTAAAATTTATTTAGAAATTTTGTTTTTAAACCTTGTCTTGATTTTATATTATAATTTTTTTTATTTTAAACTCTTTTCATTTTAATATTTTACATATGTATATTTTTAATTTTAAATCTTTACTCTATCATAATTATGTGATATGTAAATGTTTTTACATTTTATATTCATGAATATACAACTATTGTTTATATGTTCCAGTGTTTTAAATCTTTTTATCAAATCTAATTTTACATCCTAAATTCAAATTCAAAATTTAATATATAATCAATTTGTACTTATAAATGAATAAATAATCAAATACCTTTTTATAAATATATCTTTATATTCCATTTATCATCTATTTCTTTTAAAGTTCAAATTAAATTCTTATTTATAACAAATACATATCCTATTTATCTTTGAAATATAAATTTGATATATCCAATATTTATTTATAAAAACTTATTCTTAAATTCCAAATCAAATTCTATTTATAATCCATTGGATTTCAAATCAATTAATTTTATTTATTTAAAATCTCATTTTATAAATTTACAAACCAATTTTACATTTCTATCAATTTAAAGGAAATGATTTTAAAACTAATTATACCTTAATACATATTATATTCTTAAACTTCAGATATTAAACTTTTTAACAAATACTTATTTTAAAATTTTCATTTTAAACTTAAGTAATCATACTTACTATATTTTTGTTTCAAGTATAAATTTCTTTAAGTCCAATTAAATTTCAATATATTAACATTTGAATTTCAAATTCAAATCTCAAATTATTATTTATATGTATAAACACAAACCAAACACATATCTTTATAAAATTTAGAAAAATTCAAATTAACTCACCATTAATTTACAATTAATTCAAAAATTAAATTAATTAACAATTTAAACTTAGCTTAAAAATCGGGATCGTTACATTCTGTGACTTGGAATGTAGTGGATGAGATATATAAATCATTTTCAGCTGATCCACGCAATCTCAGACTTGGTCTAGCTACAGGTGGTTTCAATCCATTTGCCATTAAAAGTTCTAAATATAGTTTCTGGCCAGTAATGCTAGTGAAATATAACCTTCCACCTACGTTGTGCATGAAAGAAGAAAATATTATGTTAAGATTGGTGATTCCTAGTCCAAAGCAACCGGGAAATGATATTGATATATATATATGGCACCACTTGTAGAAGATTTACATCATTTGTGGCATAAAGGTGTTGATATTTATGATGCATTTAGTAAAACACTTTTTAATTTAAAAGTAATCTTACTATGGACAATAAATGATTTTCTGGCTTATGGAAATCTTGTTGGATGTTGTGTAAAGGGTAAAAAAGCTTGTCTATTATGCAGTGCTAACACTCATAGTCGATGGTTAAATCAGAGTCGAAAGATTGTGCATATGGGTCATAGAAGATTTTTACCTCCTTCAGACTCATTGAGAAAACAGAAGACTTGGTCTGATACTACGGTGGAGAAAGACACCAAGCCTAGAATTTTGACAGTTAGAAACATTTCTGCTATGATTCAAGATTTTCCTAATGATTTTGGAAAAGATAAGGAAGAAGAAACAAAAAAGAAAAAAGATAAAGGAGAAAAGACTATATAAGAAGGAAAAAAAGGATAATGGACAAAAAAGGAAGCGTGTTCACAACAAAGAAGATGAACATAATGAGAATGATAACCCTGCAAAAACAGAGTTATCAAGGTGGAAAAAAGATCAATTTTCGTTGATTTACCATATTGGGAGGTTAATGTTTATTTTTTTCTTATATTGATTAAACAAAAAAATGTATAATACTAAAATGTTATATTCTCGATTGTTACAGGAACTTCCATTGCGACATAATTTAGATGTAATGCATGTCAAGAAAAATGTTGGAGAAATTTTGCTAGGCACAATATTGCATGATTGCAAATCAAAAGATGGAACTAATTCTAGAAAAGATTTAGAGCACTGGGGAATTTGACATAGTCTTTTTGCACAACCATGTGGAAAGAAAACATATCTTCCACCGGCTCCATACACATTGTCAAGTTGTGAAAGAATTTTTTATTATAAGAGATTATATGATTTCAAAGGGTCTGATGGTTATTGCTTAAATTTCAAAAGATGTATATCATTGGAGGATTGCAAAGTTAGTGGCTTTAAGTCTCATGATTATCATGTGTTGATGCAGCAAATATTGTCAGTTGCAATAAGAGAATTGTTATCAAAATAGCCGAGAAAATAAATCCGTTTGTGTTCATTTTTTAGTAAAATATGTCAGTGTGTTCTTGATAAAGAAAAGCTACAACAACTCGATGATGAGATCGTTACAATTTTATGCGATCTTGAAAGATATCTTCCACCTTCTTTTTTCGATATAATGACACATTTTACAATTCATCTCGGAAGAGAAGCTCCATTGTGTGGACCAGTTCATTTTCGTTGGATGTACCCCTTTGAAAGGTATATGAAGACTCTTAAGATTATGTAAGAAACTATGCACGAGCTGAAGGATGTATTGTGGATTCCTACCTTGCAGAAGATTCTATGAGATTTTTTGGTTATTTTTTAAAAAAATTATCACTAATAGAGGAGAAACAAGGTCGAAATGAAGATTATGAAAATCACGCAATACTCGTAGGTCTTCCAATTTCAAAGCTCGAGACAATTACATTGCCATTTAACGAGAAAGAAAGTGCTCATTTGGTTGTCCTAATGAACATGGCTATAGTGGAACCTTTTTTAGAGTAAGTAAATATTGCATTCTATTTTGTTTTGTTTTGATGTGTATAACAACATGTATAACTTACATTTTTTCTTTTAAGCTAGTTTACATCTTGAGGAGTTGGAAAATTCAGACCAACGTATCAAAAAAAATGCGACATTGCATTGGAACAATCATAAAAGAAACTTCGCTTATTGGAATAAAAAAAGTTTATTATAAATAATCTTTAATTGGCTTTAAAATAATATATTCAAAATCTTTGGTAAATACATTGATTTTTTCCAGATATCTATTGAATCGAAGGATCATGATACGTTGTTAAAATGGATTGCATATGGTCTGAGTACTAATGCATTGTCATGCAAAGGATATATTATAAACGGGCAAGTTTTCACATGCAAGATGTTGAGAGAGAAACTCAAAATTGCGGGGTAACTTATGATGCCACTACTATGTGTAGAGCAAGTGCAAAGGATACCTCTCAGGTGGTTGATGTGGTCACATATTATGGGATTTTTACCGACATAATTTTGTTTGACTACCATGTCTTTTATATTCCCGTTTTTAATTGCAATTGGGCAAACAAAGGACATGGAGTGAAAGTTGAAGATGGGTTTACTTTTGTTAATTTACATCAACATCAAGCCTCATTTTCAAGAGATCCGTATATTCTTGCATCTCAAGCGAAATAAATCAATTATATAAGGGAAAATGATTCTTCTAATTGGTATGTTTTATTGAAGGCACCACCATGAGGGTATCGTGAATTAGAGACAGATGAGTCTTTTCATGATATAAGTTTTGTTAGAGAAGAATGCGAAGAAAACAATAGGGATGTTGATTCCATGGAGGATGCTATCTACGATAGAGAGGATTGCGAAGGCATACTTGTGTAGTTTCAGTAAGTTGCTTAATTAACCAAAGTTGCTTAATAGATTGGGAATGCATAAATTAACCAAAGTTAAGCAACTTCATTTTAGTGTTTATATATATACAAGCATAGTATTATGACATGAAATACAGTGTTGGGAATGCATATATACAAGCATAATATTATAACCAAAGTTACCATACTTCGTTAAGGTCTAAGAGTGTTCTGTGATACTGGATTCTTTCTTGTTGAATTCCTAAACATGCTATAAAAGATCAGTTTACATCATTGTGATCTTTTTGTTAATTCAGTTCTAATGGTTCGATTCTATTTGTTAGTTCATCTCTGTCTACTTGGCATCTGTCTAGTATTGCCGATTAAAGTTGGTTATTATTATTGATTCTTAATACAAAATCCTTTTTAATTGATTTCGTAAAGAACTAAATTTGAAATGGAAATTACTGACATATAGTCACTACCTTTAATGTTATCACTGACATCTACTTAGAAATAAAGCTGGTATAAGTTAATAAACCAGTAACTAAACTCTGTATTAAACCAGTTAATCAATTGACATCTTTTGTAATCACCGTGGAAGAGTATTAAACCAGTAACTAAACTCTATAATGAAAATTTTTGAACATTGAAAATGAAAATAGGAATAAAATATAACGACAATAACATCATAGTTTGGGTAATCTATTTAAATGAATATATCTCAGGAAACCAAATATGCATTCCATTTTGTGTATATGTAGTTGTTGGCTCTGTAAAGTTAGCTGATAGCTACCAATTCTTCGATTTAGTCAATAAAATTGTAACATCTTGTTTGATAAGATAAGATTTGGTCTAATGAGGCATTTCCAACTTATTAAACTATTGATTACACCATAGTTTGGGTTAGACACTTGGCAATCAAATTTTGTTACCTAACTTGTTAGGATTATCCATTTTGTTAAATATAATAGCTATGTTGTCAAAATTTTTACTATAAAGTTTATCAATCATAACTTTACGTAAGTATGCAAGATGATATGTAAGACACTACAGATTTTGTAGCTGATTTATACATGATCAAAAGCTTTATGTTCATATGAAATATCAGTATATTTATTATGCAGTATAGTTTAATCATAGTGAAAAATATGTTGTATGTTTAGATGCTATGATAGTTTACATTCAAATATTTTTAATCAAAAGTATTTATTATGTTATTTCAAGTGCAGCATAATCCAACTAAATTACAGTATATAGAGAAAAAAATGAAAAATAACTAGAGCATAAAAACTTTTTGCTTAAATCTTGCAACTCATTTGTCGAATAAATTATTAATTTTGCCTTGTAATATAAAAAGTAAAGGTGTTAAACATTTAATATCATCTTATATCAAGTAATGACAATTTTGTAATAGGAACTTGTTTGTGTGAACTTCTTCCTCCTCCTTTTGGTCTAATGAGGCATTTCCAGCTTATTAAACTATTGATTACACCTTTCACACCATATATGCCATATAGTTATAACTAAACAAGCATCAAATATGTTCTGCTGTTGTCTGTCTTTGCCTTGATTGTGTGAAATAAAATTAAAACATCCAGTAGGCTATCATGTTGTATATGATTTGTGCTGAAATACTTTATAACTCGAGTCTATGTATTTTTTGAATATTTAGATTCAAAAAATAGATGATCCCTCATTTCATCTGCAAGTTTACACAACATACATGTTGTAGAGACATAATTGTCCCATTTTTAACCCTATCAAAAGTATTTAGTTTGTTGATGACTGCGAAATAAGTGAAAGTGGACATTTTAGGAGCCTAAATCCTATTACATAGATGATGTGCCGGTGTATAGTAGGGGATTTAATTCTTATACTGTTCCAAGCTGATTTGATTGAAAATTTACCATTACTTGCACACATCCACCATCAATAGCCTTCATCACTGTATCTGTCGATATTGTTATGCTCAATAGCATTACGGATGTTAAGAGGTAAATTAGATGTATTGACTTGATCACTCTTTTTTTGCTTTCAAATTTCAATCAACATAATGCTATGTATATCTTAGTGTTTCCCTTGTCATAAATTTACTTTTATTAGCTATGTATATCGTAGTGTTTGTCTACATGTACTTTTATTAGCTATGCATGAATACTAAAGTGTTTGTTTATATGTACTTTTAATTGCAGAAAATGGGTAAAAATACGAAAAGAAAGAGGACCATGATTAACAACAATACTCAAAATGAATGCAATTTTGAAATTAATGATGCTCCAATTCAAGAAATTTCACAAGTCGTCAACGATACTGCAATGCAACAAGAAGGAAATGTTGAAGTTATTGAAGCAAGTGAGAGAAATGACAATTTCGATGTTAATCCAATTGTGAAAAAAGAACTAGAGGCCGAACAAAAGTCAAAAGACTTCCTGCAAATGTTTTAAGTCGAATTGCAGTTTAGTTTAATGGGGAAGGTGAACCGGTAGGAGATGGATCGGTCAAGTTGTCTTCTTATTTAGGCCCACTCGTACGCGAGCATGTTCCGGTTACACTGGATAATTGGAAGCATCTCAGCAACGAATTAAAAGTCATTCTTTGGGAATCCATTCAGGTAAGAAACAAATAAATTTAATTAGATTGAGTAGGATTTGAAGATTATTATGTATTTTATGAGTGTAATGCAATTTTACCTTCAGATCCAAATAGATGTATGCCGTAAGACTATACATTCCTCGGGCTTGTCCTAATTCTTTCATTATTCTTTACAATAAGTAATAATTATTTAGCATTGCTTATTAATAAATATTAAATCATTAATGATTTAATAAGATAATACAACATCTTGAGGAACAGTTGTTTCATTTGTATCATATATTCCAAATTGTATCATGTGTGTTATTAAGTTGATTTAAAAAAAATACTGCAGGCCAGATTTAAATTAGATGAGGAATGGAAAAAGTGCCTATATTTCAGCAAATGGGATGTATTTTTAGAGCTTCAGAAAGCATACTAGTTCGCAAAATAGTAAATGCAAAGAACGAAGAAGAGAGATTTCAACTAAAACCAGATAACATCAAAACCATGACAGAGTTATTAAGTCGAAAACAAATCCGGACTTTAAGGTAAATCATTTATAACACATTAATGGTTTATACTTAGCTAATGTGAATTATGATGTTAATTATTATTTTGAATACTGCATGTACTTGTTTGTCAATTCCATGTACACGTGTGTCATTTACATTTCAAATAAGTAAAACTGTAGTTTCACTTTTTGTATGTGTGCTGAAAATAAGGTAAATTATTCATATCTGACATGTGTTGCATGACAAAAGAGTGTGTGTTGAAAATTAAAATGTATACAAAAATTGAGAAGTTTCTCCTTTTGTGTTTTTTGAATACTGCAGATGGTAAGTGATAGATTCAGAGCTATTCGACAAAATCAGATGCCACATACATACAGCCGTAGAGGCATGGCTCAATTGGCTGAAGATATGGTAAAAAGTTAATTTATATACCATAATATTTATTGACTAGTTAGTTTACACAGTTGTTTTAATGATCGTTTGAATGTAGAAAGAGAAGAGTAATGATTGCTCTCCCGTTCCTAGAGTTGATGTTTGGTCAAATCTCATATTAGAAAAGATAGCAAACCGGTGAACGCGGCTGTTGTAGATACTATTGTAAGTTTTTTAATACCGTGATAGTTTAAAATTAATGTATAATATCAATGTTAATCTTTGTAGGAAAAAATTAAAAACATTGTCGTTGGATCTCATTCGGGTTCAATAACCAGTTACAAAGATGACACATTGTCGCAAGTGCTCGGACGTGATAAACTAGGATGATTGAGAGGAATGGGAAGGTGTATGACCGCCACCAAGGCAATATGGTCACATGTTAGGGATAAACAAACAATCCAAATGCACAACCAAATTTTAGAGTTAAAGGCGATGGTTCAAGGGCTAATGAAAAATCAGGTAATATTTTAGTTTACCGCAATATGCATGTTTAGAATATATAATTATAATATTGTATTAATATATTTTGACAGAGTAAAGAAAGTTGGGGAGAAGCAAGCACGCATCAAAAGATAAAATAAATTGTATTAATATCGTGATACCATTTAAATTTGGGTAATTAATTCTATAACCACTATATTTTGTTATCGGTCAATTGTAGGGCAATCATGACAACAAACGTGATAAATGTGAATTATTAAAGTGGTGTAGGACAGATGAAATTGTTGCAGAAGGAAGAGTTCTGTCAAGTGATCCAAATGAGCTTGTCCAATAAGTTCTTTAGGGTCAGATGCTATGAAAATTATTATAGACATTTCGAGAAAACCAGATGCTTTTTTATGGAGGCCCACGCTTCGTTTGACACATATTGGAAAAGTTGAAGGCGAGATAGTAGCATGGTCAGTTTACTAGAGTTGTCTTGCATAATGTAGACAATTTGGAGATAGAAGACAATGAAGTAACTTTAAATTATTTCACAACTAACATTTAATCTGATTACATATAATAATAATAATTCATTAATATAATAATTTTTCTTTAATAGAGTAAAACTGGTAGCACTGATCATAAATGCAAGTTGTATGATTGGGCTGGGACCGAAGAAATAGTTGTAGAAGGACGGCTGCATTCGACTAATCCAACAGAACATATGAATGATCTTCCTCTTGGACCATCTGCAACCGCAGCTTAGATAGATAATCCAAAAAATGAGATGCTTATTTATGGAGACCGACCGTTGGTTTGACGCGAGTTGGAGAAGCTAATGGTAAGAAAGTGGCTTGGCCTGAATCGAGGGTGGTTGTGGAGCAGGTTAATATTGTAGCGTCTTCTACTCATACTATTCATACTGTAGTTGTCGGAAAGGTTAACATACTTATTGAATTAACTCATTTATTCGTCTTACTAAGTATTTAATAATATGATAAAATAGTACATTCTTAATTGACGGGGTACAAATTCAGTGATAAATAACTAGTGCAAGTTGATCGATTTGGATTGAAAGGGAGAAATTGTAGCTGAAGGACGTATCTCTTCATTGATCCAAAAGTATTGGTTCATTTTGTTCCTCTAGGGATAAATGCAGTTAAGGTTTGGGTTGACGTTGAAAATGCTCCAAATGCACGTCTATGGAGACCAACATCCGACTTACAAAATATTGAAGATGCAGCCGGCACTACAATTTCTTGGCCTGCTGATAAAGTTGCAACAAATGCAAGTTCCAGTAAGTCGGCACTACATTCTAGTTATGTTCGATGTATCTGCATATGTGGATGGGGCGTTTAACTTCACAAATCATTTTTATTTGACAGGCTCCATGATTTGTGATACTTATTCAAGGGCAGAAGGTTGAAGATAATATGGTGATTGAGAATGGTTAAAGAGATGTTGTCATACTGATGAGGTACGTTCTACTGTCATCCGTGTCTTTAATTCCATCAGTAAAAGTACTTGCACATAAATAGAGAGGTGATGTTCCTATGTCTCCATAGGCTACTTCTATGCTTTGAAATGCAACTCTGCATTATGAACTATATGAATAAATTTGGTGTCTTAGATAAGGTTAATGATATAAATGATGGTGGCTTGAGGTGTTTAGATCTTACTAAGTCTTATGTCGGTTGAATGTGCTGATAAATGTTGTTGTATGGCACTAGTATGTATGATGCTTGGGTTTGATGTGGGTTTGCATAGGGGTTTAATGGTTGTTTGAGTGGCTAGTTGTAGGTGATGGTGTGGTGTAGGGAGGGAACAACAGCGACTGTTGAATGGGTGGGGGGAGTGGTAGTTTAAAGCAGTATTAGGTCAGTGAGTGTGAGGCAATTAGTGCACTGTTGAAGCGGGAATAGGTAGGAAGTGTTTTGATGGTTAGCACAGTGGTTATGACTGGGTGGGATAAAGTAGCAGTTGAATCAGAGAACTGCTTACATAGTTCGTTTAACGTAAAATTGTAGTGTTGTTGATGCGTGCACACAGTTGGCAATGGAGTATTGTATGGATGTATGGGGTAGTTGTTGATTGCAGGGCTATTTTGTTAAAGAAATGCACAGAAACATAGAATATGGTTATTCGCCATCCAGAAATGAGTGAGTTAGAGGTAGTAGTAAGATGGTTCAGTTCGACAGTTTGACATTGAAGTGTTGTTGAGTGAGGCATATGTCTGGTCTGCCTAATGTGTAATTCTTACTTTTCTATGTATTGGGAGTCCAGACTGAATTATTATGTATTTTTCAGTGAGGCATATGTCATATATTCTGAATGCAATATCCAGTTTATTAGACTGATAAAGGAAAAGGTGAATACACATAAGATTTGTGACATTTGGCATGGATTTGTGCACCGGGTTCTAGTTCTTATACTTTTAGTGTTAAGTATGTTGTTATTTAGGAATACAAGAATTATAATTAGATTCATGATCTTGTCCTTAGTTAGATTAATGATCTTGTTTTTAATTGCTGGTCACCAAATTTCTCTTTATATCATGTGAACATAATCTTTCCAATGCTTTTAATATATGTACCACAGAGTTTTCATATATTCACCTTTGCAACATTTCCGATCATGTATCATTGAAGAGATATAAATAGAATCATACTGAAATTTTCTTAGCTAACAAGCTATTTTTTTTGATAAATAATCCCAGTCACTGTGCAATGATCAGTAATCAGAGAGTTCTTTCACCTTTCCGTGCTACCTAACTTTATGACATCTATATTGAGAACTTATGTAGAAACATTGTTATAAACTGCTATTCTTAGAAATCAAAAATTAGAAAGTTTATAGTACATATGTATCTCCTTAGGTTTGATTTTGGCCTTTTTGATGACTGAAAGCATAGTTAAATGATTATAAGCTAGCTGCATCTTGGTTGTTTATTGACGATTTAAATTAGTATAAGCATCATGAGGGATATTTGCATGATGTTGTTTATGCTTAAATTAGTACGAGAAGTAATGTATTCGCATCAATATCTCTTAAACTGGTTTGTCTTTTTTCTTGAGTGTATGTACATACTTCCTCGTGAAATTCCTACACTACTTCAACTATAACTAGTTTTCTGGTATTAATAATTTATCAGCATAAAGAGTTTGATATGTTAAAACTTTAAAATGTTTTCCCATACATATTGATTGATAACATGTGGATGTAGCTGATGTCTCAAGATTTGGCTATGATATTATTGTTCCAATAATAATATGCCATCTTCCTTTTCTTCTTATGACTTCAAAATTATCTACTAACATGTGACATATTTTTAGTATTTAGCATGTGTGTAGAATTTAGCCTTTTTTGCAAGATGATGTTGTGCATTACACTTGCAAGGGGAGGGGGAAAAAGCAAGGAAAAGAAAGAAAAAAAAGAAAAAACACGGGAACGATCATCACTATCAATTGAATGATTAGCTGAATGTCTGTAAATTTTTTTAAGAACATTATGATAACTGCATGTGGATGCTGTGCAGTTAATGCGCTCGGTAGATTCAAAACGACGGAGGTGCAAAAAGTCATAGCAGTGATACAACAAGGATATAGCGGATGACTTTAAAATAGCATATAAAACTCGTACTTAATGTTTTTACAAATATATAAATGATAATTAAATGAAAAATTATCATTCAAATGAATTATAAATAATACATAAATAATTTTAAATAAAAACATATGTGAATATACTTTAAATAAACGAAAACTGTTATATAACATAATTGAATATGGTAGAATATTAGAGTATTTTCATTTCTGAAAATATATTAAAATTTAAATCAAATAAATTAGCTTCATAATTTTATAATGTATAAATGCAAATTTTCAGTTCATTTTATTAAAAAAGATATAACGGAAATAGCGGAATATAGCGGGAATAGCGGAATATAGCGGAAATTAAAGCGGAAAGGCCATATTCTGGGGTTATATGGAAAAATCGTAGCAGTAGAAATCCGCTATGAGATATAGCGGGGTTGTAGCGGGGCATTAACTACACAGTGTGGGTATTATCTGGATCTAGGATGAAGTTTATTGTTATATCATTGCCATTTTTTTTTACTTCACAGTTGACATCCTTTTGAAATACTAGTACAAGCTTGATCATGACCAGAAGCAGCTCAAACAGTAGCTTTGAGAAAAAAATTTGTAAGGGTCTCAAATACACAAAAATATAGAGTTCCAATAAAAACATCGTAATCATATATTTGCATATATCTTTAAATTAATTGGATGTCTTAACATTTCATAATTTCATTTATTCAACTTTTCAGTTCTCGGCAAAATTAATTTTGTTCTTTCAATTTTTTCGGCTCCAATTTGGTTTGAATATTTTTACCCTGGTACCTCCTGAATGTTCACCCCAACCCGTACTTACTATATCAAATTATAAAATTAATGTTCATAACAGTAATAATGCTCCCTTACAAATAACATCATACGTTTGATCAATTCATATACAAAATGTCTTTACTGAAAGTGGCGTACCATTGTTATCAAGACTTGATTCTGTCAGCAGACATGAAAGAGATATAGTTTTTGTAAGCATAAATAATATACAAAGACAAGATGATATAGAAATGTATTAATAACAAACAAGTATATGCTACAGGAAAGACAATTAGAGTATTTCAATAGATAAAGATTATAATGACATAGATTTATAAGTCTGGCTGACCTTAAAGCTTTAATTCCCATGTCTTTAAATACTGAACAGGTCTCATCATCATCTTTATTACTATCCATTTTCTTCCAGTAATGTAGAATGTCATATCTTATATTCCCAGCACCTGCACATCTTTTTGTAACAAAAAAAAGATGTGATTAGTAGAGCTAAACCAAAAACTATCGATTTCATTGAAGAAGCAAAGGTTACATATGCGATATCCTAAAGCAGTGTAAACGCATATCATATATCTACCAATAATGCAAATAGGGCAGCAAACACTGGATCAGGCAGTGAATTTATTTTGTGCACCTATTCAATATTTTGTACATCTGTTCAATATTTTGTTGCACAATACCGCCTAACATTGTTTTTTAACCATAAAATGTTTAGTGTTTGCATTATGAATCCGATTTAACTTTGTGTGCACTTTTTAATGAATTAATTCTCAAGCATTACTTTTACTTTTACTTTACAAGTAGATAGATGCCTATGATTCAAAAGAAGTTTGCAACGAGTTATGGATCGAAGTTATTTTTGCTGCTAGAACTACTTTTTGGTTTTAACGTATGTACTATTTGCTGTTGTTTTGCTATTGCTTCTTATTCAGTATTTTGTTTTTTAACTATTGATGAGACGAACTATTTATGTTTGGTGTATGAATATTTTGTATTTTGATTATGAAATTTCATACGTTGGTTATCAAATATGTGTCCAAAATGTGGTATTGATATAATATACTGATTTTGAAATGTGATATTGATATAATATTCTAATTTTGGAATGTGGTATGTATGCACATTATGGCGAATGTTTGCTGAAATGGAATTAAAACATTCCATAGCGTTTTTAAAACGCTGTTAAAACTTTACACAACGTTTTTAAAACGCTGTTAAAACATTCCACAGCGTTTGTATAACGCTGTTAAAAAATTCCACAGCGTTTTTTAAACGCAGTTAAAACATTCGACAGCTTTTTAAAAGTAACTAAAACATTCCACAGCGTTTTTAAAAAGCCATTGAAAGTTCTAACAACGTTTGAAAATTGCTTTAAATTGTATCTAAAAACATAAAGCATGATTTATGGCAATAAGAAAACGCTGTAAATAAATATCACAGCGTTGAAAAAACGCTATAAAATCTTATCTTAGCATGAAACAAATGCTAAGAAAAATCTATAACTGCACCCGACCAAACGCTGTTAAAAGCTTTCATGGCACTAGGGAAACGCTGTTAAAAAGAACATTTAACAACATTTATTTCTTGTCATTGTATGTCCCAAACATATAACTGCATGTCAACATACAGCATACGTAAAAACACTGTTACAAGCTTTTATAGCGTTTTTAAAACGCTGTTAAAGGTCTTATTTTTTGTAGTGTGGTTAGTGGTCTTTTAGACAAGAAAAGAGCTTGGAGCCAAGGGGACAAGGTTAGCCCCTTATTTTTTAAAGGTTTTGGAACTAGTCGATGATATTGAATATTACACGATAATGCACATCCCTAAGAGAAGAACTCTAAGGCTGATTCACTAGCTATGCTGGCTAGCTCTAGGGATGCATTGCACATGGATTTTGTCTACTAAAGGTATTGTCAACTCTAAGCATTGAATAGGTAGGTGTCAATTGGATCTTAGAGGCTGAAGTTGAAAAGGAATCATGGATGACTCTGATCAAGGAGTACTTGCGCAAAGGAGTACTTCAAGATGGGAGAAACGACAGAGAAAACTCCTCCGCAAAGCTTCACGATTTGTTGTCTAAGAGGAAGTAATATACAGGAGAGGCTTTTCAGCTCCCTTATTATGATATATTGCCAATGAAGAAGCTACAAGGATCCTGGTAGACGTACAAGAAAGAGCCTGTGGTGATCACATTGAGGGGCATATGTTAGCAATGAAGATTCTTCGCTATGACTATTTTTGGCCAACCATCAATCAGGATGCGACTTATTACACCAGGAGGTGTGATATATGCCAAGGATTCATAAATATTCCTAGACCCCCACTAACAAAAAATACATAGATGGTCGGTCCCTAGCCATTTGTGATATGGAGGATAGACATTATTGGTGCGCTACCGATGTCGAAAGGCAGAGCTAAGTATGTCATTTTTACAGTTGGTATTATATGAAACGGGCTGAAGTAGAGCCGTTTGTCATGATCACCATGAAGAAGGTTATTAACTTCATAGTTAGAAATAGCATTTGTCGATTCGGAATTTGTAACGACCCGTAAATTTTCGATAATTAAAATAGCTAATTTGATAAGATTTCGTGATTTAAGGTTAGAAAAAAATTTGTAATTTATGTGTGGTAATAATAACTAGAATGAAATGCAACAAATTTTATCTAAGTAATTATTTATGAATTGAATGGAATCCCAAATCAATTGAAATAATATGTAGTCAAAGGTAATTGAACGAATTTGTATTGTATAGGTAATTGTGACATTTGTTTGTAAATAATAAACTTATAAGTAATTAAAAGTTAACGGTGATAATTATTTAAGTTACCTATTCATTTAGTTAGTTGAATTGAATTTGTGAACTAATTGCAATTGAAATGAAAGTTCATATATTAGTTGAGTGCATTATCTCTAACTGTAGTTAAATAATAATGGGGAATTCATTTGATGTAATATAGTAAATCGACTGATAATGAAATTTTATTTAAAAATCCAATATTGAAATCCGTCAAATATTGAACAATTAAATTGTTTAAATTTAATATTTGGAATTTACTGAATAATTGAATAGCGGGAATTGAATAACTGTTTTAATGAAAATGGTTGTTCTATAATTTGAATTTGTTAAATTTTATAAGTTCGTTTCGAATATTTCAAAAGATAGTGATTTAAGAATAATCAAATTGTTTAAATTTAATATTACAAATGTTTGAATAATTAAATTCCGAATTTGATATTATCAATTTGATATTGAAATTTAATATATGAAAATAGAGTGAATAATTGAAATTTGTTTTAATATGATTCAGATTGGTTTCCAAAGTGAATATAAGTTATATTGGGATTATAATAGAGTTAATAAGATTTTAAAATTAGAAATTATTGGATTATTGAATAACGGGTTTAATATGATTAAAAATGATTTGTAAAATTTTATTTTATCATATTAAAGTAAGAATGATGTTGTAGAACTTTTAAAATTGAATTAAAAGTAAATTTGTGAAAATTGAATATTTTAATATTTAATTATCGACTGAAAAATAGCCAATTTTCGAACAGTCTTAGAATTGGACGAAACTAGTTCCATTGGATCCGTAATGTTTGTTATTATTGGATTTCAATTTTCGTAGCAATCAGAGTTTTCGTTTGACCGTGGCAGCTCGAAACGCATGGAAATTGTTTTAATATTAATTTGACGAGTTAAAATAGTCATTTTTCAAACAGTCTCGGATTTCGACGAAACCAGTTTCATCGGATTGGTAATGTGATATTATTGTAAGATTTCAAATTTCGTGTCAATCGGATTTACCGTTTGTCCGGGGCAAGCAAAAACGCACAGAAATTAGTTTAAATCGATTTAATTTAAATTGATCGTTTATCGTTGTAACTCTCACATACGATCGAATTAGCTTCCAAAACCTGTTCCATTGTGTCCGAAATGCGGGATAAACCCTAAAAACGCCGGTTAACGCACGTAAATCGGAGTTCGGAAAATCGAATGAATAGTAAATTGAAAATATTTTCTATAAAGCACCATCTTCTTCACAAAATTTTCAAAAACCCTCGCTCCTTTTGTTCAGCCGCCTCCATAGAAACCCACGGCTAGAAATTGTCCTCGTTCCTCCTCATTTTTCTCCCAATCCGTTGAAAATTACAAAAAGCGTTCAACTACTAAATCGTAGAGCTCAATGAGAGCTACAAATTCAACGGTGATGATCGAATTTGGTGAGGCGAATCAACGGCAATTGGCTCGAGAACGCCGACCGTTCAACATCGTTTTGCACGCCATAGGGGAGGCCGAGCGCCAAGCTAGTGAAGCCGAAGGTGGATCTGGTGATGGTCTTCAGCGTGGTGGTGGAGTGATGGAGTTTCGAGCGACGTGGAGGGAGCGGCATGAAACCCTAAGTAACGACGTGAGTGGGTTCTTGTGACCTGGAGAGAAAAGCGTGAGGGGAGAAGAAACATGGAGCGACCTGGATTGCTTGGAATTGAAATCAACAGCCTGGGTTGTCTAAGGTTATAATAATAATAAAAGTTGTTAATTTTTGTATTATAATTCGTATAGAACTTTGAAAAATCATATCTTGTTGATACGAGGTCGGATTGTGACGAAACGAATTACGACGGGTTCGTTTTGTCGAGCACTACGCAATGGAGTTGGATTGGAATCGTTTGGAGCTAGAGAAAATTTCGGGTAAAATTAAACGCTCGTTTAATTTTATTCGAAATAAAACGCTGGAACTACATTGAAATCAAGGTGAGTGTTTTATAACGCTCACAACGTACTAAATATCTTTATGCTAGTTAAATTTGACATTATGAAGTGTTATGAATTTTATTTGTAGTTGTTTGATAAAATTTAATCGTCATATAGATTGTCATTTGAATTAATCGTTGAAAATTAAATTGACAGTTAAATTGAAATTAAAATTGAATTACGATTAAATTACCTGACATTGATAACTATGAAATTGCCATGAACTATATTGCCTATTGGATGATGTATTTCGATGGATGCTATTGGTTGATATTTAAATGTTTGGATGTTTATTGCTTATATATATATCCTGTTGTGCATACATATGAAACTGTGATTTGATTTAAGTGATATATATTCATCCCTGACATTTAATTGAAATAAATAATTACTTGGCCATAGGATAGAAAATTATATACGGACACCGGATTGGCTAAATTAATAAATTTAAAATCTTCGATTTGAAATTTATTTAAATGTTTTGATTTAAAAGTTATAAATTGAAATTGAATAAATTGAAGGTGAATGTAAAATTGAATTAATTTGAAGTCAAAGTTGACATTGATTTGAATTGAAATCGAAATTGAATCCGTAGAAGGAAAATTGAAATTGTTTTGAATTGGGAAGTTATAATTGAAATAGTTTGGTTTTAAAGCTGTTTTATTTTGTTTTCCAAATTACTCGGTTATATAAACCATTTTTGAATACTTAAACTATTTTAATCTATTTTAAATCTACTTAACCCAATTTAAATTATTTTAAACTAATTTATCTATTTGAAATCCATTTAAAGATTTTAAGTATTTTTAACTATTCTAATTATTTAAACTACTTTTAAACTACTTAAAACTATTTTCTAAAATTCTAAGCTGGTCAATAAGGTGAAATGTTTATATTTAAATCTTGAATTTAAATACGAATTGGGTTCAATGAAGTTGCAACCTAAATTGAAATTCGAAATGATTTTGAAATCGAAATGAGATATTGATGCGAAAAATGATTTTTTTGAAACAGAATCTTACATTTGAATAGATACGATGATATTTGAAATGGATTTGATTTTTGAAGCGAACATGATATTTTGATATCAATTATGAATCGATTCGAAATATAAAAGAGCCACCGGTGTAATAATGCGTAGTTATTTAAAGAGACCGGGATCAGATATGGACATACTCTCTGTCGATACCGAAAACCACTTTAATAACTATTATATGTGGAGTGTTGATCCAGAATGAAGTGGATGGTTTGGTGAACGCGTTGACTGAAGAAAGAGAATGATTATTGGATGACCCCTGACATGACTAAAACAGGAGCCGCGCCGGGCCATTGAGGTTTGCCATCTCTAGCGGACACACTTCTTCGATACCATATTATTACATTTGTGAATCGATTTGGGTGCACCCCTTGATTGGGAGTGTTGTTTCGCGGTGTTGGGGTAGCTGCTGGCTATGCTCAACATCAGTCCGGATCACGCAACTACTAGTATCCTAGTTGGTATCGCCTCATGTACCTTGTCATACTGATTATCCTATTCGCGACTACTACGTTTTGTTTTGTGTTATACCTATGGGGTACCCTATGATAACCACCAATTTACGGTGGGGCTTATTGTGCTGTATAGACTATGGCATTATAAAAATGTGTTAAGGGGGATTATGGTAACGCCTTAACGCTATTTTGATACTTTATATTAATGATAGGAATTATCTACTTAGCGTACATTACTACATAGTAGATAGTTTAACGGATCCTTAAGAGATGGAAAATCCCATAACATCTCTTGAGTTATTGCGCGCACATTGACACTGGATATGAGATGTCAAACCCCGTAAACATCTCTACCGCCGTTACACACATATTTATCTACGATTGATTTAACTTTCATAAGGATATTTTAGTCCTGACTTGAGTGTTTTGTCTTTTCATTACGCTCGGGTCAGTCCTGAGTTTTCAGATTTTTGAAGATCTATTCTGGAGGATGAAGACGAAGATTTGGTATACTATTACTGTTATTACCCTTGCATCATGCTATCTGCTTCATTATTTTAATTGTTCTGTTGTATATGTATAACTCTGATAAATGTTGTATAATAATTGTCAAAGTATAGTAAACAGCTTCATGAACTGTTTATTTGACTATTATATATTATCGTTCCACTGCGAGATTCTGTGTTGTTTCTTTTCCTTTATTTCTCTTTATTTTCTTTTCTTATTTACCCCAATAACCATCTGCCCTTTTGAATGGTTTGGAATCGGCATGTGTATTTGATCGTCGGTTTAAACTGTCCAAAAAGGCGGGTCGTTACAGAATTCCTTAAACCATCATTTGTGATAATGAAACCCAATTCGACAGTGACGGGTTCAAGAATTTTTGCAGCAAACATTGCATAGAGAAAATTTGTAGCGGTTGCACACCCACAAGCGAATGGATAGGTGGAAGCAGTAAATTAGATAATCAAATACATCCTGAAGAAATGATTGATAAAGGCCAAGGCAAGTGGGTTGATGAATTGCAATTGGCGCTTTGGGCTTATCGAACAACCCACAAGTCTGCAACCGATAACACTCCATTCACTTTGGTATATCAATCAGAGGCCATGATTCCAATTGAATTAGAGGTGCCTTATCATCGGAAGATCAATTACAAACTTAAAGAAAATGAGGAACACTTGCTTCGATCCCTCGGTATGGTGGATGAGAAGTGCGATGAAGCTGATATGAGGGCTGTCGCTCACCTAAAATGGGTAGCTCGACATTATGACAAAAATGTTAGGAACCGAACCTTTCAAATCGACAAACTCATTTTTAAGGATTTTCCCTAGTTTAATGAATATGGACATAAGCTGGAATGGTCTGTATGCTAGTGAATATAGGCTTAGAGATGGAACATTCAAGTGAGCAGTTGTTGATGTAATTTCATTCGAGAGTGTGAAATAGTGAGCCTTTACAATGCTATTTCGCTTAAAGCTATCTTTGTACATATTTAGTAAATTTCAATGTAACAAGGTAGGATCTGTCATTCATGATGATAAAAAATGAATTGGCTTTAGGGACCGGTGAATTTATTTTCTCATTAGCCTAACCAAGCGCTGTAAATAACAGCAAAATTGAACAATCTACATTTGTAAGATGCATTTATCCAAGTGCCTGAATATAGGTACCAATCAAGCTTTGCATTCCATGACAGGACTTAAGGAATCTAACTGTTCCAAACATCCAAAGATAGGTGCCAATTATCTCCTTTAACCCACGACTCAGGTATTGGAGTATAAACATATAAGGGTCAAACGAGACAATGCACCACAAGACCTTTGCCCAGAGTTAGGAAAGGCATCAAATCGTTGCCTAGAGGCTGGCAAGATCAATGAACAATACCCAAATCTAGGAGAGATCTAATGTAGATGTTTGAAGATAAACATTATGATACCCGAAGATAGGCATCTTGGTTACTTAGCCCCGTAGATACGACATATATGATCAATGCCCAAAGCAAGGCGAGATCGGATAAAAACATTTAGAGATAGACACTTGAACCACAGCTTGAGGTGATTAATCTCGATCAACGCCCAAAGATGGGTAGGATCGGACACGAACATTCAGAAGTAGATACTCAAGATTCTACTCTCCGGAGGCATATAAAATAATGTAATGATCCAAACTAGTCACTAGTCAAATAAAACCTGATCGGGGATGTAACGACCCAGATTTTTCATCGTGGAGTTTGGAATATTTAAATGGGTTTAAATATTTGATTTGGATTATAAATTGATTTTTAATATGAAAAGTTTGGTTTTTATTCAATAAAATAGATTCAGAATTTAATATAGCGGTTTGTTGGATGATATAACTATTTAATTAATAATTGGGAATTGGGTAAAATAATTAATCTTAAGTTTCGAGCTTGTTAAAAATACTCTAAAGGCTTGTAAAATTTATATTGATAGTACCGAAGATAGTAAAAGTGTTAAAATTGAATTCGGAAGTGTTTTGTTAAGTTTTGAAAATATATCGTTTAAATTAATATTTAAAAATTGCCTTCCGAGGCATAGTATCGGAATTCGACGAAACCAGTTCATTGGATCCGTAATATTGTATTATTATCGGGTTTCAAATTTCGTAGTGTTTGGAGTTGTTGTGTGAGCGTACGATAAGTTAACGCGTTGAAAATTTAATCAAAATTTAATATAATAACCGGGTTCAAAAAGCCATCCCCTCCATACGATTGAATTAGGACTCGAAATCTTTTCCATTATGTTCGGAATAGGGATATAACATTATAAACGCCTAGCAGAACGTCTCGATAGGATGTCAAGATTTTAAGCTACGATTTCGAGACAATTTAAATTTGAATTCAAATATAATATATATATTGTTGACCAGTCAAGTTTCCTTTAGCCGAGATTCTCTTCCATTAGTCTGCTTCCTTTCACCATTGAAACTTTTTGCTTTCTTTATAGCAGGCATTCAAGCACGCTTCTAGCATTTCTTTTCCCCTTTTCATCCTTTTTAAAATAACCTCGTTCTTCCCTTCAGAAGCAAGCCTCTTGCCTTTTTTCTTTAAATAGAGATCCGCCTCCTCCTTTCAGAAATCATTCTGAAATTGATCTCAAGAAAAATTGGCGGCCACTGTTAAATTGAGTGTGCCTGTTCAATCCGTAGCCTCTCTTCTTCAGATAATTAAAAAACGAAATCGAGAAAAAAAACCCAAAGTCACGAAATCCAATTCTCGTTCTTCCCTTTCGGGCTAAAAAAGAGAGGAGAGACACCACGAATCCCATCGCGAGGGAAGAGGCTGGACTAGAAGGTGGTCTCGTGCGCGGCAGCGTGGGCCGGAGGCGAGGCAACGCGTGGCGATAGAGGAGTGGTTCGACTCTGTTTTTAGGTGGAGGCACATGGAGTCTCGGGGAGGCGTTCGATTGAAGCTAGGGTTTCGGAAGCAACGACATGGAGGATGAGGCAGAGTCGCATACGATGGGTCGTAACATCTAGATGTGGCAAACTTAGGAAGGCCTGGAAGCTCGCATTGGTTAAAGGGCAGTGGGTCGGTCGCAGCGTGGATGGTCGATCGACGGGGTGGTTCATCGATGGCTACAAGGGGTGGTTGTGGGCTACGCAGTAAGGTATCTGTGTGCAGTTTTTTTCAATTTATATATTTTACAGTAAAGTTTTTATAAAAAAATAATAATAACTGCAGCAAATTATATATATACAGTTTATGTATTTTAAAATTTAATAATAATGATAATATATATATATATATATATATATATATGGGTATATATAGTAAAGCAGAAATACATATAAGGTTTGGAAAAAAATAAGAGTTTTAATATATTCACAGTAAAGGAATTTCTGTTTTGTTATTTTCTCAAAGGTAAAATATAAATATAGGTATATCTATAGAAACACACACATATTTTATTATATATAGAAACACAAAAGTTATATATATATATAGTTTTGGGAGAAAATAGTAGGAATTTTTTTAATAGTTTGAAGTGATATAAAATTATATTTTTAAGACCTTCATGTTACTTCCAAAAGAAAAATAAATATACAAATACATATTTTAATTTACTAGTTATTTTAAAATAATGTATTATAGTGATTAACATGTTTAATAAACCTATTTAATTATTTTTAGTTACTAAAAGATTTTTTTAAAGAGAAAATTAGTTTAAAATTAAATTATTAGTTAAATTAATTTATTAAATGGCAACTAATTGTCCGATTATTTCAAATATTAATAAATTGTATAAATATTTATACAAGGTCAATAATCGTGGAATCAAATCAAGAATGAAGTGGATTTGCCAATTTAAGGGGCAAATGTGAGTTAATCTCATACATCTGGATTATTATAGTTAAATTTAAATTATTGGTTGTTTTACTTGGTTGATGGTTGTCATTAGTTAAAATTAAATAGACCCTATGCGCCACATAATAGCGGATGATATTATATTAATCCCATATACCGTGATATTCCACCTCGAAGTGTAATTGGTATTGTGCTAACATCTATGGATGCAGGGAAACAGGTTGGAGGGATCCAACTGGATGCCTCAAAATTATTTAGATTGTTCTAATAATTCTGTGTTATGATTATTTGATATGCTGTGTTGAATTATATTGATAATTGGAATATTGATACCATGGTTTGATTGAAAATATTTTGGTACACTGAGTCATCAAATACATAAACTTGGATTTTTGAAAGAAATATAAGAGTAAATTTTTAAGTGAAATAATTACAAAGATTTTGAAGTAAAAATAAGAATGAATTGGAAAAGAATGAAAGTGATTTTAAAATTCTAATAAATAAGTTTCGAGTATGGAATAGGGGATTTTCAATAAACAGAGTAATAATGAATTTTAAAACTTAAGGGATGTTATTTAAAGGAATAAAATAATTTACTTTAAACAATCTAAGGTTTTAAATTTAGTGAAAAGAATAAAGAAGGAATTTCGGAAATATGAAATTGATATTTTTAGTTAAAAGATTTTAAAGCATAAATAAGAATTAAAATCTGAAGTCAATGGGTTTTGAAATAAATGAGTAAGTAAAGGAATTTATTTCAAAATGGAGTAAATTGGAAATCAGTTTGGAAATTGATTTAAGTGTTTGAAATTGGAAATTTAAAGGAGAATGTGACTATAAATTGGATTTGTAAGTGAAACGGATATCAGTGGATATTTGGAAGTATGAATTCACGGTGGGAATTTATTGAGGAAATGAGTAAATTTGTTTAAAAATAAATAATGATTTATTTTTAAAAGATGTGAAGAGAAGCGTATCTACCTAGATAGCCAAGTACGTTTTCAAAGAAAATTTCTAGATATAAGTTAAAAGTTTTAATGTTGTTTTGAAAAGCATGTTCTAGAAAATTTATTATTTCTAAATATTTAAATTCTAAAATAAGTATTTTTCAAATCTATTATCGTAGTAATTATTTAAAGGTGACTTGGTATTTTGTTTTAAAGGAGAAGATCTAGTTTTATATTTTATAAAGTAACTTCATTTTAAATATTCCTAAAGTATATATTTTTAATAAAGTATTGAAGTAGTTTTTACTTTAAATGTTTTAAATTATAAATTATAATAAAGTGTTTTTAAATTATTTTAAATCTAAAGTATTGTACTTAATGTTTTCAGTGGAGATAAATATTTGGGAACCCATTCCATGAGAAGAGTGTGGTTTAAAAACTGTTTTCAAAGGGTCGAAGAGTGGAAACATATCTTGTGAAGATATTTTGAGATTAATAAGTAATTTGGTGAAATTATTTATGTTTGATGGTTATTGTGAATGTTAATTGATAGTCAAATAACCGACTATCAATATTAACCAATGCGGTGATCGTTTCGAAGGGACCGGGATCGCGATTTATTTCTCGAAAACCACTTCGAACCAGTTTATACATTTTCGTGAGGAAGACGAGTTTGGATTCGAAGATGGAGTGGCGAAGTGTAAGGGCTAGTCGCTACTAATCCTGAGTATGATTCCAAAATGGATTTAGTAGGAGTTGTGCCTTCGGTTCCGTTCGAACCCGGGACGGACTTGTATGGATGAATGCTTTCAGAACATCGTCAGGTGAGCGATGAGCATTCTAAGAGATGTGTTGTAAAAAGGTAATGCTTAGCCTCGAGCCTCATTAATCGAGAATGACTGAAAATCAGGGTTATGCAGCAAGGCTAAGTGGGTAGCACCCATTAGGGTGAGGTCATCCCTGTCTAGATGTCCCTTTTATTCGGCTTAGTGGTGCGGTTGCTGATCCCAACCGTGGGGTGATCTTACTCGGGATTATCCAGTGAGGGGTAGTCCCGGTCTTGTGTTGTAGGGGATTTAGGATGGATCCTCGGTACGTTGATCTAGACCAGGTACTGTGACAGGTGGTACCCCAGTGCCTTGTAATTAGTTGGAAATCCATTCTTCCTACGTACTTTTTACGGTTTTGTTTGTATTACCCACGATTGTGGCTAGTATGCTAGAATTTAGTTAATGTAACAATTTCGGCTATTTTAATAAGTGTTTGTAAATAGACCCTATTATAATATCAGAGGATTTTAATAAAAAGTGTTTTGGCTATCGTAAGGTAAAACCCGGCATGTTTATTTGTGGCGTGGTCTTACGAGATGCTTTTATTTTCAAACGAATTTTGAAACTTTAATAATCAATTTGAGTGTGATTTCTCACGCTGGTATTCCAGACTGACTCGGGTGTTATTTAACTATAATGCTCGGGTCAGACCGAGTATTATAGGATACAGAAAAGGATGTTGTGGAGCTCAGGAGGCAGGCTAGATGGCGATACGTACTCCCGTACTTGTATGAAATATTCCACTGTGTTGATTAGCTGTGCATTCAGCTTTGTGAGGACAGGTTATGATTACTAGCCAGCTGTGTGTTATGTATACTCTGATGATGTAATATATAAACAGATTTGTTTTGTGTAAAGATCATTTATTATCTATTATATTTTATTCCGCTGAGATGGTTAGATTATGATGTTGTTTTCTATTTTCTTCTTCTACCTCTTCTTCTTTAACCCAGATGGTCCAGTTTTTGGGCATCCGATTGCTCGGCATTCGATACAGTGGACGCATTGATGTCGATTTTCGAGCATCGAAAAATCAGGTTGTTACAGGGGATAAACAAGGCAAACTATTATATTAACTAAATAATAATGAGGATATCATCCACATGTACACAAATGTGGTGGATTATAGTATTACTTAAAATTATATATATTTGTAATTAGTGAAAAAATAAGCTAAGCACATAGATGAAAAAGTGCGGAGTCTGAAAAGAAATTGATATCTTCTTTATTAACAAACTTTTTTAGTAAAAATGGAGCTATACTGATACAAAATTAGCTTATGTATGTAGATTCAAAGCAAAACCAAAAGACAGAAAGGCAAAAGAAAATTGCAGCTAAGTCTTCTTTCTCCTCTTATTCTCCTTCCTTCCCTCTCCAGAGGAATGGGTACCAGATTTACAATGTTTCCTTCTGCTCATTCCCTTGCCTTTACTCTCCTTTGAAAAGAACCTTTTAGGTCATTTTCCCAATTGCAGTCGCTCCTCGGAGATTCGAGAGTCTCACTTTGAATATCACCAAAAATGGGTGCAGAGATAAGAACAACAATCAGTATCAAAGGCAATGAAAATGATAGAGGAGGAGGAATGTCATCAAACTTTTCCTTTTTAATCTTATTGGTCAACATGGCTTGCAATTGCCGCATCTCCAACATCGTTGCCCTTGATGAACGTTTAGTGTCTCTAGTAATGACTAAGTCCTCATCTCCTAGGATCCCTTAAAGATCGTCCATGGTTTTTCATCCAAAGCATGGATAATTTCAGCATCGGGACCTAGGGTGATACCCACTAGAGAGGCCGAAGTCAAAGTGGGAGCGAACATAATGACTGATTTGATTACTGTAGCCTATGTACCAAATGATAGGCTTCTCTTAGGCGATGGAAGGATGACCTAAAACATGAAAAATGGAAAGGTAGAGGTTAGTGATGTCAACCGGTGTCATATGACCCATCTCTAATATATGTGAGGTTAATGATATACCTCCGGGAGATACATACTCCATGTGAACTAAAGTACCAATGATAGGGTATGGGATGGGAAATTTCAAAAATGATTCAGCACCTGCTAAGCCAGGCTCTTTTGGATTATAATAAATATCCAATGAGGATGCCTGAGCAATTGAAATGTTATAGGTTGTCTTGGAGACAAATAGTAGTGGAACTAGGAGGAGGAATAATGGTCTTAGTAGCTGGTAGATCCAATGTCAAAGGAGTACTGGTATCTACTATAGATCCTTGAGTGACGTAACCAGAATTCTCACCTAGATCCTTTAAACAAGCTCGAATTGGTCCCCAACAGATACTTCAAGATATAGAAGAAGCTTGCCAATCTTAAGCGCTTTTATGTCTTCTTCCTCTAGAAGGTCGTGCTTCTACTCCTTCTCATCGATCTCAGCCACGTTAGAGTACTCTTGCTTTTGTTTCAAAATTTCCTCCCAAGCCATGGCTAGAGCCTATGGTTACCCTTCTTCTAACCATATCAAGTTCTAGAAATTAATAACATTTGCATAGAATTGCACAAGAAAGGGCTCAAGTTTAGATTTAACTTTATTCTCTATAGCCCTAACCCGCTCGTCAGCTGTCTTCGCTTGGATCTCAACATCATCTCTCATTTTACGAGTGTCCAGTAACTCCTTGCAATAATCCTGAGACTAGGTGTGTGCATCATCCTTTTCTTTCTTTTTGACTACCAGCAACTCTTTCAACCTTGCTATTTTTTAGGGTTACTCCTCCATAGTCTTCTTGATTTTTTTATTTTCCAACAAAAGAGTGTGGCTCATATGATGAGCAGCCTCAGCTTGCATTAGTTGTTTCTAGCGATCTTCTTTAATGTACTTAGTCTAAACCTCCAATTTTTTCTCAACTTCGGCCAATGAAGCCTTAAGCCCTTCAACCTCCTTATCGAGGATTTTAATAATACATTTGTTATCTTATTCGATATGCTTCATCCCCATAAGTTCTACCTTAGCCTTCGCTATCTCTTTCCACTTGAAATATTGATCATGCACATCGCTCACATAAGCCACAACATTAGAGCAAACCTTCAGAGGGATATCCTTTAAATGATGAACAAACGCAACATCATCAAAGCAGATCTTTGGAAAAGCCCTCTTCATATCATCCACATGAGGGTTTGAAATGGTTTTGGTTTTTGCAGCCGTAGTGGAGGCATGAAGCTACGTGTTCCTAAGACTTTATTATAGATCATGAGAAGGCACAATCCCAGATGGCTGCTCAGCCGTCGTGCCAGATTGGAAGATGTTGTTGGTTGTGTAGTTTGGGAAATGACAATGAGAGAAATAGGTACCTCAGTAGCCGGAACATGATCAGGTCTTGTTGAGAATCTGTCCAGACTATGTGGTAGAGGTAAACGAGATCTATGTCGAGGAGATGTGTAATGACCCTGAAATTCAGACCCAGTTTAAAATTTTAAAAATCATATATTATTGTAGAAATTCGAATTTTATCAAACAAATTCCGTTGCTATTCAAACTTCGCATTTGGAATGCGTCTAGATAGACATAGGCGTACGTCAAATTTCGTTGAAAAATATTGAAGTAAAATTCGTTCGTCGCATTTACATATTAGTTTAAATTTTATGTGTAAATTTTCTATCGTCTGAACTCAAATATTTTTCACAATGTTGCATAAGAAAAATATTCTGAACATGACGGCGCATTTCGTTTCGTCGAATTTCGCTTTTAATTGCTAGTTAAAATGTTCACTCGAGCAAATGGTTCAATAAGATTAATCACTTCGCAAACAGTGTCAAACCATCAATATCTTTATACCGTTGTGTCCGTCTCATTGCGCTGATCAAAACGGTATATTTATTTGTGTCAATTGGAGTTCGGCGTTGCAAATTATAATTGGTTAACGGAGTACAAACTGGTCTGTTACGCAGCACAAACCGGTACCCAACTTTCCAACGCTCAGAATTCTAGGGGCCTTTGACCATTCAGAAACCCAATAGCCACCACTTTACAGAAGACATCATTGCATTGGCCTGGGGACTCTAAACTACTCTGTATATATCTGCTACCCCCTCTGCCTGCATTAACTGCTCTGCCTTCATTTATTTCTCACTGCTTCTCTGGTACGTCTCTGCACTTCCTCTCTTCTCACTCCTCTTCATAATTCTTTTATTTTGTCTCCCTCCAGAAAATGAAACTCACCCACTTGCTCCATGCACGTCCACTGCTCACGAGACATCGCCTCACCCATCACCGTGCTCACCGCCTCCACGCCCTGCCTGCGCCACACCCATTGCCGCACAACGCCCCACTGCCCAGCTTTCCTTCGCCGCTCAGCCCGAACCTCCTTCTCCAACCCCACTGCCATCCGCCCCCACCGCATAGCCAGTGACCAGCCCACCCACGTCTCCCCTCCACTGTCCATCCCAACTCCGCCCCTGCCCGCTTCCCCGCGTCCCACTGACTCAGCCCGCACCGCCTGCTCCCCTGCCCCACATGCCACCCACTGCCGCACCACCGCATCCCCACTCCGCCCGTGTCCCCGTCCACCAGCCTTCGCCTTCACCACCCGCCACCCACCCACGCCCAGCCGAACCCCAGACCACCCGAACCCCAGACCACCCAAACCCGTCAGCCGAACCCGCAGCCCGCACCCGCCTTTCCCGACCATCGCGACATCCCCTGCCCGCCGTCACTGCTGTGCCTCGCCTTCGCCGCCTCCGTGTTTCAGTGCACTTCCGTTTGCATATAAATATATATGGAACGGTTATATTATAGCAGTATATACTTTGAGATTCTAGTTTGCTTACATACTATGTTTTACTGTGTTTGTTTCAGCTACTGCTTCGGAGACGTAGGCTTCCATTCAGCTTATCAGATCTATCTAGTTTCTTTGTTTTGGTATGGTTTATATATATATTCAATCGATATATATATATATATATATATATATATATATATTGCAATAAACAAATTATTGATTAATTATTTGTTGATTGCAGTTGTGTTCATTTTGCGTCGTGCTTGTTAGGGTCTATCTTATCTATCCATCTTCGTGCTTCGCCGTCATCTTCTTCAACCACGTAAGGTGAATATTTCATTCACGACTCAATCTATTATGCTATGATAATCAAGTGATAATTATTGTTAATATAAATTTGGACAAATTGTTGATTGTTAAAATTGTTGAAATAAAACTGAAAATCGCTATGCAAGTTAAATTTGAATATTGTTAGTTTACGACAAATAGTTGTGACACTAAATGTGTTATGTGATGTTGAATTTGGTTGTTACTATAAGTGAAATTTAATGTGAAATTTAATTTGATATAGGATAGTTAACAATTTAAAATGGATTATATATGTTGAATTTGACCCCTTTAAATGATAAATAAATCGACGCGTAGAAATAGCGTTAACCTCACTTTGAACCATTGAATGTATGATTGATGTAGTAAATTGATAATAGACACCAAGTGAAACCATAATGTAATGATCTTTAATCTGCATGAAATGATAGTGTGGATTCTAGGAATAATTATTTTAATTTACATAAATAACAAATGTAAGTTAATACGATTATTTCGGGATTATTTAATAAATTGTTGAATTGTTATGTATGGTTGCTACTGCTTGTTTATTTACTTTGACACCATCTCAGTTATCACAATGCAAGTTCCCTTTGCTATGCTTTGTTTTATACTGAATGATATTGGGTTGAAATGATAAATGCCCAATTAAACAATTTGGCCTAGGATAGATAATTTAAAAATAAGAAACCCGATTGGTCAACAAAAATCAATTACGAAATTGAAATATATTTTAAATTAAGGAAAGAACTTAACGATTTGTTTGGAAATTAAGTAACGAACTTAAGGGATTTAAATTGAAATTAATTAATGGATTTAATTGAAACGAATGAATAAACCTATTTAATTGAATAAAATGAATTGGCAAATTTAATTGAAATAGGATTTAGAAACAAATAAGTTCCAGAATTTAATAACTTAAAAATTTATTACATTTGTTAGATTTAGCTTTAAACTCGGTTTTAATAAAATAGATTTGGAACTTGTTATAAGCTTGATTTGAGATTAAGAAAATTTTGATTTAAGGGGAATACAAAACTAACTAAAGTTTTATGGGTTTAATTGAGTGATAATTTAAAATTTAAATGATTTTAATGAATTAATTAAATCAGGTCATTTTAAACGGAATATGGATTGAGTTGATTTGTAACTCAGAAATAACTTATTTGTGATGTGTTAAACCAAATAAATGGAAATGGATTTCTTTAAATAGGAATTTAATTGAATTGGTAAATAAATCAAATGAAGTATTTGATAAAAAGGGAATTTAGTTAATGAAATTGATGTAATCGAATTTACGATAACAGTGAATGTAAACATGAAGTGAAATGAATAGAATTTGATTTAAGGATTCCAACTAAATTACCACTAAATTGAATTCATGGATTATGAACTAAATTTAATAAACAACATTTAGACCTTATTAAATTGAACTTGAATATTTAATTTTGTTGTTAACTCAAATGTTTGAACTAAAAATTGCATTTGGAAATATGTTTAAATATCCGAAATAAATTGAATCGTGAAATGTAAAATTCTGGAAGTCAAATTTGCACCTTGACTTCTGGACTTTGATTTGTTTAAACGTTAATTTAACTGACCATCGGGTAATAAATACGTAGTTATTAAAGAGACCGGGATCGGATATGGACATACTCTCTGTCGATACCGAAAACCACTTTAATAACTATTATACGCGGAGTGTTGATCCAGAATGAAGTGGATGATTTGGTGAACGCGTTGACTGAAGAAAGAGAACGATATTGGATGACCTTTGACATGACTAAAACAGGAGCCGATCCGGGCCATTGAGGATCGCCACCTCTAGCGGACACACTTCTTCGATACCATATCTATTACTTTTGTGATTCGATTTGGGTGCACCCCTTGATTTGGGAGTGTTGTTTCGCGGTGTTGAGGTAGCTGCTGGCTATGCTCAACGTCAGTTCGGATCACGCAACTACTAGTATCCTAGTTGGTATCGCCTCATGTACCTTGTCATACTGATTATCCTATTCGCGACCACTACGTTTTGTTTTGTGTTATACCTATGGGGTACCCTCTGATAACCATTAGTTTACGGTGGGGTTTGTGGTGCTGTATAGACTATGACATTATAAAATGTGTTAAGGGGAATTATGGTAATGCCTTAACGCTATTTTAATATCGTATTTTACTGATTAGACATTATCTACATATCGTATTCTATTGTATATATAGATAGTTTATCGGATCCTTAGAGGTGTTGTTTTATTCATCTTTGAGTTATGGACTTTATTCCCTGCACTTGATTATTCTCTATAAGATTTTGAGTCCTGACTCGAGTGTTTCCCTTTTGTATATGCTCGGGTCAGTCTGAAGCTATCCAGTTGCTGATCAAGATTGGTTGAAGATGCTGAAGGCTTAGCACTTATCTTTATCAGTCTATTTCTATTCCTGTATTGATGTCCTAGTTTGTTGGACATTTATGTAATTCCTTTTAGTCACTTTATGTCAAGACATTGTTGTACTACATGTAGTAGCTTCATGAACTGCTATTATGACGATGTGTTTTCCGCCGCGTTATTCTGTGACTGTTCCGTGTCTGTGTTGTTGTATTGATTCTCTTTTACATTTATGTATTTATAATCCCATAATGATTCGTGTTTTGTATTATTTATGTTGATATGTGTGGATTATTGTCAATTTAAATGGTCCAAATATATGGGTTGTTATAAGATGGAATTCTCTTAGGTTTCCCATAATGATCATCATGGGACCTATTTCCTTTGTTCAATCTCCTGTAATTCCGCCTTTGACACCTTTTTGAATCTGACTCATGGGATGGCTCATAAGGGCGATCCAAGCTTCTTTTAGTTACTTCCATGGCTCTTGTCATTTAATTGCTTGCATTCCATAGAATCTAAAAATGAAATACGGGAGAATTAGCGCTTGTAAGGAGAAAAATACCATGCATAGTATATAAGCATAGTGTTGTACAAGTGTTAATATGCCCTAATGCCCCCCACAGACTGTGGACTTGGAGTTTGTTAACATGGGTTATTTCCCCTAAATCAATAGCGAACACATCAGTAGGCAGATGAATAGGAGAGTCGATATCACTAATGCTAATGTTGCCAAGGCCAAAAACCAAATTCGTCTGGTATACTCCTAAAGGAAATATCCCCAAATGGAAGGATGGTAGTTTCTTCAACTACGAAAGCTTGTGGAGGTTGTGTAGATGTTTGAGATGAGGTGATCATTATTTTAGGCCATTAGGAGACAAGAGGCACATGAGCACCATCACTCTCATGATTAGAGGATTCATGACAAAAATTAATATCCTCGCCTCCTCCTTCATTACTCTCTATCTCTTCAAAATGATTTTCTCTTTCTTCACCACTGTCTCTGGCCCCTTGCCATGTATCAAGACCAGTAACATAATCTTGTACATGTGGCATTTCTTGACCACGGCCTACATCAACTTCAACTACGGGATCCTTTATTGGATAAACATCTTCTTGACTTCTTTCACAAAACCCACACTACAAGTCTCTTCCAATAGGTTATAATCATGAAGTTTCTAATCCGTAAGAAGATATCTCATGTTTCTCCCTTCAGACGAAACATTTAAAGATTTCCCCAGGTGCTTGCCTAGGCTATGTTATTAAGCCTTCTCGAATCATTTGCAAATACAAAAAATAACGAACTCAACAATTGGAGCTATTATATCAGGGTTATAGGAAGAATTAGAACGAATCTTATGCCCAGGTAAACCCTTTTTTCGCAAAGCCGAGTGAAAAATGCACAAAAAAACCTATCTTTAAAATAACTTACTTTTATTCCAAATCCCTAGCACTATCCAGGTGCCCCTAGTGGGTTCAAAGAAGATAAGTAAATGGGACCTCTTTTGGTGCTTAAAGCTATATAAGCAACGGATCTCCTCAACACTTGGCATTCAAATGCTGAATGGATATCATATACATACTCTTCAAAAGCATACCCGTTTGGATGTAATTGGGCTGGGACAAGTTTTATGAACTACAAAATTGTAGGAATAAAATGATTAAATAGCGAAACACACTCAGCCATGCACATATATCGATTGCAAGCTGTTACCCCTATGGCGAAAGATGTGCTCGTGGATAAGTTGCAGGAACCAACATGTCATCAAAAGGAATTTTGTGTCTCTAGCATATCCTTCTGAGAGATGCTTCGTCCACTTTCAAAGCCAGAGAATCCTAGGGATCCATCTAAATAACTTCATCACCTGTGCCAATATTGAGGCCAACCCCTTTGATATGGCCCTTGGCCAACATAAAACGAACTGTACCTAAAGGCTCCTCCATTTGGTGATTAACTGATTACTGAGAAGGAGTTGAAGTAGACTTTGTTGTAGTTATTATTGTCACTAGATTCAGTTCCGAACTCGACATATTTTGATGTCGACGGACCTACTACTATTGTAGAGAGGCATGAGGAGTGTATACGATACATATCTATTAAAAACTTCATATGTAAAGGATATCATGCATAATAAAATCTTTAATCTTCATGCTGGGAAGAAAGCTCTGTATAGCCAATGTACAAGACCCGATGGATGCCAATGTATGTTAATCGATCTTATACATTGACAAGGTAATAATGTGCAATTAAAACTGCGCACTTTGTGCACTTAACATCATACAATTCAAATCATTATTTAGTGAAAATATTGCAAATTAGAAGGACCGACAAACAATTTTTTTGGGTATCGAAGTGTGTTCAATATTACCGTTATCAAAGCTGTCCCGGTGAATCACAAATTGTCAATCATGGCTCAATTAGATTCGCTATAAAACTCCATTTCTTACCGTTGTTCAATTAGATAATATCTAGTCAAATTTATATTGAAAAGTTAGGAACACTTTGGAAGATTCGGGATTGATATAGGGATGGCTCGAAGCCAACTCGAGTGAAACTCACAAAACACAAGCTTGGGTCATACCCAAGAAACTTCGAGTCGCACCTGCGAATTTTTCATTTTTCTTCGCGTCGGCCCTTTGTTCCTCCAAATTCCCCTTTTTCTTTATATTTTAGCTTGTTAATCAAAATTTTCCTAAATAATGGATCAGGTCCCGACCCAAGAGATGGGAATGATGGAGTTTCACCGGTACTTGGACGTGGTTGGAGCTCAAGTTGTTTATAGGTAGGCATAGGCATGGATGCTACCTACCTAAGTCATTTCGAGGTAAGTTCAAGTTCAGTCAGCTTCAATTCTGGAAGTTGGGCCCAACCAACAAATGGATTCATGCTTATGGAAAGGAAGGCAACAATCTCAAGCGGAGCTTATAGCGATGAATGGTGCTGGCATCATGAGGCAATAACAATGCTCAGGTTCAACGGCGAAGTCGAGAACAAGGATTGACAATAAAGAGCTCAAACCAAAGAAGCACTTGACAAGGTGACAACGAAGGCAAATGAAAGGGAACAAGAGTGTTGGCTAGTTTATAAAGAGTAGATCCATAAAAATAGGCATAAGAATCGCCTAAGTAAAACGTATTGATCCATAGCCTTTCTTTCGATTGGTATCGCTCCATAATATATATAATAAATAATATATGTGTATATATATAAATAATGCAATAATAATGAAAATGAAAGATGATGATGGTGATTTCAGTGAGTGTAATGCAAAAGCCAAATGAGGTTCTAACGAGAGAATCCTACCTGAAAAGTTCAAAGAAAGAGGTCATTGGAAACTTTCTGGAAATATGCTTTAATTCTTATACTACATAAGAGTTGCAAGCTCAAAACCGTTCATAGTGATGTGATAAATGGCAGAAGATACAATGCTTCGTAAAAACAATTTAGAAAATAAATAGCATATATTCAAAATAGAACATGAAACCGATGATGTAAAATCCACAGTTTGTTTTGATCTAAAAAATAACACAAGATATAATTTAGGGAGCAAATGTTATCCAGCTTTGTGACCAAATCATATTTAGGTAAGTCGTATCGATCGAATGGTCAGACGGAAGAACAGAAATCCAAAATGATGTTGAAATCCAAGTTTCAAACGAAATTCAAATATTTAACTATGAACGTACAAAAAGTTACCTATAAAATAATCTGCATATCAGAACATTTTAAGTGCCAAAGAATAAATCAACATCCAAGATAGAGTCTTGGATCGGTGTCGAACCATGACCTTGATTCGATACCGATCCATGAAAGTCACTTAAAATTGCCAACAACCTCATGTCATGTTGAGCTGAGGCCATCATGGATCAAAGCGTACAATTCAAAATGGACTATCAAAACTTAAACATCAACCAATAAGTTCACACTTCTTAAGAGCTAAACTATACACCTTCGATTCATCATCGAACCAAGGATTTCCTCCAAATGCAAGTTCACGGCAAGATAGTTAACTTCCAAGACAAAGATGCGAACCATCCATCAATCTCAAAGGGGAAAACAAGAGTCAACGAACGTTCGCCATGGATAGGTACCGACTTATAGCCCTCAGTTTAGTACCGACCCATAGTACTTGCTGATTTGGCCATGATCTTTCCAGAGCAACTTCTTCAGGACATGGGGAACGTGGGGAGAACATGGTAGAGATAAATTCATTGATCGACATCTATAAACGAAGGGTGATAGGCACTATTTTGAGATCCTATTTTATGCATTATACATTTCTATACTATTATTGTAATTTTTTGGATTATCATTGATCCATTGACTACCAATCCATAAGATCACATTTGTAAAAACTTTCAGAATCAGTAACAAAGTTCAAGTGGAAGTAGGCCAGTGATTTGTCGAACCACTATAATTTTTATGATTGTTTCCTTTTTGTTTTTCATTTAATTTCTTCATTTTATTCTCTTCTATAAATCTTTAGGGTGTTTATGCTTTTGTATCAACAATATAATTTGAGTTGGCAAAAATAATTTGAATTTTAAATCATTTATATATATATAATTTGGTCTTAGTTGTTTAAAATAAATTATAGTGTTTATCTAAAACCTTTTTTTCCTTTTTGAACATTTAATTTATATACATGTAAACCGAAATAAATTGTATTTTATAATACTCTATTTATAGCTGAAATTAATTTTATGAAGAACTAACTCTATGCTTGAATTATAGAATTTAATAATAGCTTTAGCAAAATATAAATATAAAATTAATTTTAGTTATATTTTTAAACTTTTAATCAAAGTATTTATTATAAAATTAAAATATTAAGTTTAAGAATTAAATAATATTCAAAAGTTTTAATATCAGATGAATACAAATTTTGTATTTAGCTAACATTAAAAAAACAAAAATGTTAAAATATACTGATAAAACATGTACAATGTAATTTTAATAAATATAATTTTATTTCAAAATGGAAGTTAATTTAAACCAAGTAACATAGCCTAAAACAAAAATATATAATTATTAAACCATGCTCTTCGTACTATACTTGACATTGATGTATCATATACTTAATTGATTAAGATAAGGGGTACCTCAATGATCACGTTAGAAGCCATCATGTTGTAATTTAGATCCACTGTTGAGAGAATAGATTACTCTAACTTTGTATATAATGTGAAATATTAAAATAAAGGTATAATTTAGTTGGAAATTAGATAATAAAAGTGTAATAATATAATATACGCATGCACATACATCACCATGCACATTCTTCCTCTTTAAAGTCTCACCAATTAAGACTATTCTACATTTGTGTTTCAAACCTTTTTTGACCTTTCGCATTATAGTCTTAACCGTAAATAATAATAATAATATATACTTTTAATTTGGCCAAATTAAATGTAATATCATTTAACTATTTTATGGACTTTAATATTTGAATTAATGCACAAATTTTTATACACATTTTATTAAATAACTCCAAGTCCATAAATAATAAATAAAATCAATATATAACCATTATATAAATATCACTATAATAATTTATAGATTATTTTTATTAAATTAATTTTGGTGGGTTATTAAGAGTAGCAGCTGCAAGATTACTAGCTATGAGCTCAAACCCTATTAATATTTAAATAATTTAAACACTTAACTTAAACGAACTTTGCTGGAGCACAATAATGGACACAGGTTCAGTTTCATAGAAATCATCTAGGTGAAGTCATACCTCTAATCATTTTAAGCTTCATAGTTATGAAATTATATATATATATATATATATATATATATATAGTGTGTGCATATTATGTTTCATTGTCATCATTATGTTACTTGGACCTCTAGATCTCAGTCAATAGTTAATACTCTAATAACATATGAAGGCACTTGGTTAAGTCTGCTAATATTTATCAAATAACAAATTTTTATTTGGAAAAAGACTTATCAGTTCGTGTCACGTTTCAATTATGGTGCCACTAACCTACTATATCGTAAGAGAATAACTCAGTTGGGTAGTTTCTCTTTTTTGGTGTATTGACTCAAACTTAATTATGGCCATTAAGCGAACCAATACCTCATGATTTAACATAATTGAATTTAAATATTCATGCATAAGATCCTAAGTACTCTCAAGTGGAAATACTACCACATTGTCACATGATATCTTTTATTTTACTTATATACAATAATCTATAGAAGACTGTTAATGAGTTGTTCTGTAGTTGTTCTAAATGACTACAAGTACGTAACCTATTGGTGCCCTAACATTCATGAGTAAATCATTATCCATCCTATGGATAGCATTACGTACATTAGTCTAGCTGGTGTGTCGATATCCCATTCTTAGTACAACTTTGGTTAGGAACATTTAAGGATAAGCGTTTATTTTTAATCCAATTCTTATGGTTTTGAACCTTTTGTAACTGCGATCGACTAAATACTTCGTCCTAGGGATTCCTACTTATATTTTATAATGTACTTTTAGCATATTTATATTCGCATGTAACTAAAATAGCAAAAAGCAAACATTTATTTCGAACAAGGATTCTCATAAAATTTAAGTTACTAGCCAAATTGCATAACTACCCCTATAGTTTACTCTTAACGCTACCAACCACCTATTGCAGTTGGGCTAATTACGATGTCCTAGACCGATTCCTTTGAGTAGTTTTTCTAGATCAAACTGTTAAAGGACCTTAGTGGGTGAATTCACAATACAATTTTTGTATCTATTTGTTAAATAATCATCTGCCAGTAATTGATAAACAACTTATCATATGGTTCTTATTGAATCACGTTCATTGGGTAGTAGGATAGAAATGGAAAATTTTAATAAAAATTCTTTTATTCACTATCAACTATATATTTTATTTTTGTTTGTTCCTTCAAGTCCATTTGGTAGTGGATGAAATGGAGTAAATTACAGAATTTTTCCTTAAGTAGATCTTAATGGGCCTATATATGTAACTAGTTAGCATTTAGATCCAGTCTCCATTTTAAGTGAATGTTTTAATTCATATAAATGCATTTATGTTATATGTACGTAAATCAAACCTTTCACATTCCACGTATTAAACTCCTACAATTACTAGTCATAATGAGTTGTTCAATTAATTTAACGTGTTTTTGTTCCATTATTTTAGGTATGTGAAAAGTTACACTGATACACATGGAATGATAAGATAACTACTGTGATATACATATAGATAACTACCTAGTGGCACAATAGTAAATTAAAAACATATGGAAATTGTATGCATACATATGATTGTTGGGATTTGCAACTAATGTATGCATATATACATATATAAATGATGAATAATTAAGCAAATCATACATCATATTCAAATCGACAAGCTTAAGACTCTTGAAATTCTAATTGATTATCATCAACCAATAGGAATAATTAACGATGGTTCTACTATAACCAATAACGACACACACATAATCATACACGGGTATGCGTGCATGCTCTCACACACACACACATATATATTCATTCCATTTTAGAATTAATTTTGAAACGTGTATATATATTAATAAAACCCAAAATATATTTAATTTCATGTATGCATATGTTAATTAATATATAATAATTTTTTTGTTTATGATACAAATCTTAAAATCCAAAATAATTTTATTTAACGTTCCAAAGTAATATTTTACATATAAGTCCAAAATCTACTTTATATATTCAAATCATAAAATCCAAATAATTTTGTTCAACATTCTAATGTCATAATTACATATAAGTAAAAAAACAAATTACTATATATAAACCAAACAATTAAAGTTATAAAACATTAAATTCTAGTGGCGAAAGGTTAAATTTTATGTTTATATGATTTATGTAATAAACTATCAATTGAATGATGTAGTTTTCATTACGGTTTAACTTTATAATAAATCAATTCATATCCAAAAATTATATTTGATCACTTCTTAATTTTAAGTCTTATACAAAAAATATAAAAACATGAGTTGTGATCATATACTAGGTTTAAACATCATGAAATCAATTAAACTATAATGTTTACTAATTTATGATCTTGCTGCTTGTGGAACCTTGATCTGTTTATCTCCTAGGAATTTTGTTCCACTATTTTGAGCTTGCAAGGATTGAAGAACTATCACCATTGAAAGAAATAAGGTTTTTATATTTCTAGAATGGAGCAAGGGGATGGCCAATCTCATCACATGGATGTTAGGTTCCTTTTTATTTTTTTAAGTGAAAAAGTAAAGGAGTCTGAGATGGTAATTATAAAAGAGTTATTAGGAGTGTTATTGACCAAATGACTCATAAATTTCAAAAAAAATGAAGCCCTTTCACCTCCATAATGTGGCCAGCACACCTCTCCTTTTCCGCCCTTCATTTATGCGTTTATTTGTATATTTAAATCCATTTAAATATGTACTAACATCATATACTATTTCGTATAACGCTTATACACACATACCAAAATAATCACTGAAGGCTTCTAGAAAATTCTCAAAAGCTACCAAAATTACTAATAACACCCCAAGTACTAAAAACACTCATAATTAATATATATTATATCTATTAGTTAGTTTAATAATTTATAACCCATTATAAAGTAATTAAACCCAGTGATATTTTAATGGTTGTGGGACTCACAGATGTGAATTCAGTCAGCGATTAATCTTGAGCAATTCTAATATTAGCACCTACACATCACATTTGCCGATGTGATAGTTTGGTCGAATCCATCGCCTATAAATATTTTTTGATAAAATCACTTTTTAGATTGATTTAGCCAACACCTTTAAGCAATGATAAATTATATGCACATTCTCTTCATCACCGCCTTATCACTTTTAATACATGGAGTTTGGTCATAATCAAAACTCATACAACTATTTACTCCATCTCTAAAGTCCTTGGTTTAATAATAACATTTATAATTAACCGATGTGTCTCGGTCGATGACCTTTAACATTGAGTTGACTACAGTTGACCGTGATACTAACCTCTCATAAACAAAATGATGAATTCTCTATTGAATATTATTTCACTTCCTATGGTCCAACTTAGACCCAACTATAGTCATTCGATGGTCGCCATGTCATGATTTAACTATTACCAAAGTGAAGTGTTCATGTCACGATCCGAAATCCAATGTTCAAAAATTGACACTAAATACCTCACTTGTATTCGACTGTCGAAAATTCAAACATCGAACTCCAGTCGGATGGAGCTTATAACAACATCAGATGAATATAAACAACGGAAAACAGAATGAATATCATGCATTACGTCATAGATACAACATCATCATAATATCCATTACTACATCAGAGTATTCTTATACATATGCCACAACTCCAAATACAACATCGTAATAGAACAACAAGTGATCATGTATCCAAAAAAGTCTTCAAAGAAATGAAGCGATAGCAAACTTCCAAAGATTAAGCACCTTGAAATCCCAAAAGCTTCTAAAATATCTCCAAGGTAAAAGCTTCCAAAATACTGCCAACACCAGAACATGGAAACCTGCTACTAGGCTGCCCATGTGGAAATTATGGGCACCTAGAGTTTAGAAAAGAAACAATAACTTTGGGTCAGTCATGTGACTGGTATGAGTAAACAAAAATAGTTGCTTTTAAAATAAAAGAAGATTTTTAAAGAAAACCGTTTATGCTTTTAGAAAATGAAACTACCATAAGGCCTCCCGGCACACACGCAATGCAATCGCACACTTGGGGGAGATTTCTCCTTACGATAGTCAAATATGCTTAATACGAGAAAAGTTCTTTAATATTATTGCTAGTGCATAGTGTGAAAACATTTTGAAAATATAATATTAATCTTAGCCAGCATATGTACCATTATACTATGCCTATTATAGCTGTCACCTTAGGTGGCAGGTTATACAAATTGCAATCGTAAAGGACTCGTATTGTTACTTTGGATTTCCAACAAATGGTCAGGCTAAGGAACTTCCTACTGCCACATGGGAATGCCCCTGGAGGGACGTCCGGAGAACCTACCCGGCTCTCTACCAACACAAGGCCGGGTTACTTCTGTAACCAGGTAACTACTACTCGAGTATGCCACCTCCCGGTCGTTTGCGACCTTTATCCGAGGGCCCTCTACTACAAATCAACAACCACACAGTAAATGAGATTGAAGCAACCACATAGGTAAACATCTGGGCTCCATACCATGACATCACCTTTTTCCAGAAGGAAATGACATACCCTAAAGGGCGCGACCCTCATAACCTTACGTTTCGACCATTTCCGGGTCGTAAGGTCCGATGAGGTCTCGTCCACAAAGCTAAGCTTTACACGAAAGCCATGCTTTGATCACAAATGATAAATAAATGATCATCAACACACAGCATCACTTAGCATGCCACACTACCAAATTGGGAGTATATCGCTGATAACCTTCACTTACATAACCTCTGAGCTCATACGTCTCAAAGAAGCGTGTTAAGCTAAGAGAATAAATTCTCCGCCACCAATAGATAAGTATTTGAAAGAAATCTGCTTTATATCTCAAAGTGTAGCATCGGACACACAACCATACAAGTCTGTTCCGGGTTCGAACAGAACCGAAGGCACTTTGTATAATAAAGGAAAAAGCCCTTGCAAATCTGGGTATCCACAATCCCGATCGGACTTCCCATCACATATGGAGGTCTCTATTCCGGAGCAACTCAGTGCAGAGACATTCGATAAGTTATCCTAACGTTTTCGAAGACACCCGGTCTTTAAATGCTATCTATTTCGACGTATCACTATTCGAAATAGGTTATATGACACAAAGGTCCTCTCTCGGCTAAACTGAATAGTGAGCATTTAATTTTAAAACACATGGATATATCAATCACAAAGATTCACATTCAGGGTTCGATGTGGGTTTAGGATAACTAACTGAAATCCGACTCCCTGTCGCATCGAAGTTTAAATGCCGTTTTACGGGCAAAAGGGTTTTCACATACACACAGAAGCAAATCACAAATCATAGTTCAGCACAGAGTAATTCGCATCACACAGAATCACAACCACCACAGAAATATCAATCCAGTGCACAACAATAGTTAATTATTTTCCAATTAAGGTGGATGTGGTTTAAATGAATTAACCACATAACTATTTTTTTGGATTAATTTAAATCAATGAGTTATTATATTAATGATAAATAAATTAATTATATTTTAATCTTATTAATTAGTCGTTCCTTAATTAATTACCCTAATTAACTACTAGTTATAAATTAATCAACTTAAATTATCTAATTAACAATTCTTAATTATAAATAAATTAGACACTTAATTGTTAATTAACCAAATTAATCATTCTTAATTACCCTTTTCAAACAATTAATTAATAATAATTATTTATCTTAATTAATGTTTTAGAATCTTCCTTAATTGTTTTGAAATCAATTTATTACAATTACAAAAAGATTTAATGTTAATTAACTTTGATACTTATCTTAAATTAATTATTTAGTTAAAGTATTAATTAGATTTTAAAACATTGTTAAGTATTTGCTTGGTTAATTAAACTTGAAATAAGTTCTTAACTTAAAATAGTCAATATTAGTTACTTCATAAACACAAAAAATTGTTTAACATTTTTAACTTTAAATTTATAAGACTTAACGTCTTTCTGAAACAAACCGAGATTACCCCAGGTTTGACTCGAGTACTCACTCTGGTTTCTCTCTTCCCTTCCCCGAGTCATCTTCTTTCCCTCTCGTACTTTCTTCTTCTCCTCCTTTTTTTTCTAGCTTAAGTTTTAAACTTAAACACTTGCTGAAACAACTCACACGGACGCGAGAAAACCGAGCCAATGACCATTTTACTCGACTAACCACTCGAGTAGCTCGCCCCAAAAGTTTCTGACATCGAAACAAGATAGTGCACGTACACGGCGTCGCACCGCCGCTAAGGCGAACGTCACGACCTTCGGCAAGTCGCAAACCTCACTCACACTTGAAATCCAGACTCGATTTGACACCGAACACTTGAAATCAAAATTTAGCAGTTTGCTCGAAAAACTGCAACTTAACCTTCCTCTGCAAATCGCCTCGCCGCCGCTCCTCAGACCATCAGCGGCACCACGACTTCGGCCACATCACGTCAACACCCCATACTACCATCCCCCAGCATCTCGTGCAACTCGATGCCTCCAAGGTGATGAAATCACCTCATTTACAAACACGAAAAAAACTTGAATACAACCCTAAATTCACCTCGTCCTATCAATTCTTGCAATAAACAATTTTTTTTACAACTTTCCTGTCTTCGTTAGTCAACAAGCTAGCTTCAAACTAAAATCCAACATCTAAAATTTGTTTGATCGCTAGGAATTGATTAAAAAGCATATTTTGATCAACTCTAAACTGCTCCTAGCCTAAGCAACTAAAAATCACCAAATTGGTTTTAAAAATCCTATCTTTGTATGCTTATTCAAATTATACAATCAAATCAATGATTTAAAACACTCGAATTTATCATATGATTTTGTTTTTACTGTAAAACTTAGGTTACAGAGTCAAACTCTTCATGATCAAGCTTAAAACAAAATTTGACTCATAAATGATGTTTAAACTAACTTATTTGTTGAAGATTAAAATCCATCAGGGGTTAGGGAAGTGAAATTTAAAGTTTTTAACTTGATTGAACCTTGTACTTTTTTTTAAAACAGAACATAGAGATGACAAACAATTTAAGTATAGAATAAATATAATTAGCATACATAAAAAAATCCTCATCTATATATAGCCATATAGCATAACACTTGCCATAAATCATTTACCCAGTTTTAATTATACTTGAATCTTTTCAAAATATGTTTACTCACCTGACAAAGTTTTGAACGGAGACTTGTTTTGAAACTGCAGTTTTGATTTTCCATGTACCACCTTTCTATTTTTTCTCTTTTTAGTTGAGTTGTAAATTTGAGTTTCAGTTGTATAATTTAGTTTCTGAAATGTTAAGTTATGATGAACGAGCAAGACAAATATGGATGTGTATATATAAAGAAGTCAGTTTTGTATAAAGGTAGGTTATAGCTGGTACAATTTTTTCTTTGATCAGATTTTTTCTTTGTTGACGAAGCAAAATTTGGTTTTCAGCTGAAATGATTTTTTTCATATTTTGAATGACCCTATATTTGTGCTGAGAAGAAAGCATTTAATGCTTATGTTCCCTCTAAGTTAACATGTAATCCTATTTTCTTTTTGTAAGTACACTTTTGTTTTGTTTGTAGATTTTTTTTTCATTATCTCCTGTCTTGTATAATATTCATACACACTTTCATATTTATCCTTTATTTGTTTGTACATACTATCATTCACATCCAAATTGATTTTACATTCTTGAATGTATATATTTTTTTCTTTTGGCTTTGTAATATAAATGAATTTCTATAGTTAATATGTTGTTAAATTTTTTCTAATGTATTCACTTTATATTTTAATTTATTTTATATATATCTATTTCTATTTCTAATTTAAATACGTATTTCTAACTTAAATGCTTATTGTCTTGTTTCTCTATATACATATACATATACATATATATATATATATATTTTATTTATTTTGTAACTTTTCAAATTTAATTCCAAAAGTTCAAATAAGTTACCAAATTTAAATTAATAATTTTGCGATGCTACAGATATCCCCCTTAAGAAAATTTTGTCCTCGAAATTTGGAAGAGAGCGAAAAGCAAACAAAGAATATACGAATTCAGAAAAGGATATAGAAATGGCTTTCCAGTTTAAGCTGAGATATCCACTTTGCAATTGGGATATGATTTCTGCATATTATCTTCAGTTTTCCAAGTGCAATCCTTTGGATCGCCACTCCACTGTACTTTAACCAGTTTCATAACTTTGTTTCTCAATTGCTTGTTATCATGATCTACAATCTTTATTGGTTCTCTTCTAACTGTTAAATTGGGAGTGATTTTGAGATCCTACCGAGCAGCTTCTTCAATAATACTATCTAGATCGCGCATATACTTCCGAAGATTAGAAATATGGAACACAACATGCATGCCAGATAACCAGCTAGGCAACTGCATTCGTTAGGCTAAAGAACCGATTCTTTCCAGAATAGGAAAAGGACCAATGTACCGTGGTGCCAGCTTACCGGTCTTCCCAAATCTCAACACACCTCACATAGGAGACACTTTGAGAAAAACAGAGTCTCCAATCCGGAATTCCAAATCCCTTCTCCTACGATCATAATAACTCTTTTGACGACTTTGAGTTGTTTTCAATTTCTTCCGTGTAAAATCAACTTTCTCTGTGGCTTCTTTAATCATATCTGGTCCAAGGACAATTCTATCACCTGCCTCAATCCAACATGCAGGTGATCGACACAGATGACCATATAAAGCTTCAAAAGGAGCCATCTCTATACTAGCCTGATAGCTATTGTTATATGAGAATTCGACCAGATGCAAATGGTCCTCCCAAGAACCACCAAAATCAAGTATATAAGCACGCAATAGGTCTTCTAAGATTCGGTTAATCCTCTCCGTCTACCCATCAGAATGTGGGTGATAAGCTGTGCTGAAATTCTGTTTTGTTCCTAATGCGTCTTGGAATGCCTCCCAATATCTACTAGTGAAGATCAGATCACGATCACTCACTATACTGCTAGGAATACCATGAAGACGAACAATTTCTTTCACATATAACTCGGCTAAACTTGCTGCCATGAGGGTAGATTTCACTAGCAAGAAGTCGGCTGTCTTAGTCAAACGGTACACAATGACCCAAATTGCTTCATTGCCTTTTCGAGTACGAGGCAACCCGTCGATGAAATCCATCGATACTTGGTCCCATTTCCACTTGGGCACCTCTAAAGGCTGAAGTAAACCAACCATTTTCTTTTGGTCGCTCTTGATTTGTTGGCAAGTAGCACAGCGACTCACATATATAGATATGTCCCTTTTGATTGTCTTCCACCAGAAAGTTCTTTTGATGTCACGATACATTTTATTGACTCCTGGACGGATGCAATGTTTAGATTTGTGACATTCGTCCAAAACTTCACGTTTCAGATCAGGGAAGTCTGGAACACATATCATTCCTTTTAATCTTATAACTTTATTGTCGTCAACTTCAAAACTAGTATTTTCACCACGACGTATTTTCTCATAAATTTGATGAAGGAACACATCTTCTTTTTGTTTACTGGAGACTTTCTCAAGAAGAGTAGGAGCAATGAAAAAGGTGAGCAAGAATAGCATGCTTCCTAATCAAAGCGTTGGCAACTACATTAGCTTATCCAGATGTATATAGAATATCTAGGTCATAAGATGCCAGAAATTCCAACCAACGTTGTTGTCGTAGATTAAAATCTTTCTAGGTGAAGAGATATTTCAAAGATTTGTGGTCAGTGAATAATTCGAATTTTTCACCTAGAGAAAGAGAGTTCATTAGATATATTGTTAAGTTAAGTTAATTTCGTAAATTGTTAAGAAAGCTGAAAAGATTCCTACGCAGAAGGTAATGTCGCCATATTTCCAAAGCGAAGATAACAGCTAAGAGTTCCAAATCATGGGTTGGGTAGTTTCTTTCATGAGGACGTAATTGTCTACTCGCGTAGGCAATTACCTTCCTATTCTGCATTAATACCGCATCCAGACCATCACCGTAAGCATCGGTATAAACAGATAATCCTTGATTCTCGTTGATAATAGTGAGAACAGGAGCGGTGGTTAATCTCTTTTTCAACTCCTGAAAAGCTTCTTCACATTTTGGAGTCCAATTGAACTTTACATCCATCATTATTAGCTTAGTCAACGGACTAGCAATCTTAGAAAAGTCCTGAACAAACTTCCGATAATAACATGCTAAACCCAAAAAGCTTCGAACTTCCTTTAGGGTAGTGGGTTTTCTCCAACCAAGAATAGCGGAAATTTTGCTAGGATCAACAGAAATTCCTTCTTCATTAACAATATGGCCGAGAAATTTAACTTCTTTGACTCAAAAGTGGCATTTGGAAAATTTTGTGAATAGAACATTTCTCCTTAATATCTCCAAAACGATTCCAAGATGCTCGACATGCTCCTCTTCGGTCATGGAATAGACCAAAATATCATCAATAAACACGAGCACAAATTTATTCAATACTTCTCGAAACACACGAGTCATGATACCTACGAAGTATGCTAGAGCATTGGTTAGCCCGAAAGGCATGACTAATCATTCATAGAACATATTACGACCCCTGAAAGCGGTCAAATGGACACAATCTTCGACGATTCGTAGTTGATTGAATCCCTAGGCTAGATCCATCTTTGAAAAGAAACAAGCGCCGTGCAATTGATCAAACTGATCATCAATTATAGGTAATGGAAATTTATTCTTGAGAGTCAGCTTATTGAGATTGCGGTAATCTACACACAATCTCAAAGATCCGTCCGATTTAGCAATAAATACTACGGCTGAACCCCATTCAGAAACACTAGGACGAATTAATCCTTTTTCTAGTAAATCCCTGGTTTGCCGAACTAAGTCAACCCTTTCCCTAAGTGTCATCCTGCGACTTGCATGAACGACAGGACGAGCATTGGATAGTAGGTCAATTCTGAATTCTATTTCTCAGTGTGTAGGTAGAGATTTCACTTCTTCGAACACGTCCGGAAAGTCTCTAACAATGGGTATAGACTCTAGACTGGGTTTGGGATAACCCAAGTTATACATCAACCCATCTCTTTTGGGACTAGGGTCCTCACAAGAAATTTCGATGAAATCTCCAAATTTGGTTTTAATCGAAATCAATCGATTATTGCAATCCAATTTGGCTTCGTATTTTGCTAGCCAATCCATTCCAAGTAAGACTTCAAACTCGTTAAAATCAAGGACAAAGAGACAAATAGGGAATTGATAACAAGAATATGAGATAGGAACGTCTCTACATCGAAGGCAAAGGTTCGCGGGACCTCCAACTGGATTCTTTACGCATATAGGCTCATCAACAAAATCGGGTTCAAGATGTAATTCATTTATAGCTTGTTGAGAGATAAAACTGTGTGTAGCGCATGTGTCAAATAGAACTCTAGCAGTGCTATCATAAATAATGAGATTACCTTTCAGAACTCCTTTCCCTTTTTCTGCTTTGGAAGATGCAGGTTGGTCTTTGACTGTGTACACCTTGGCTGTCTGAGCTTGCTTCATGACTGGGCAGTCTTTAACTTCGTGTCCCAATTTCTGACAATAATAACATTTCCTAGGCTTCGCTTGAACTGATTGATCTCTCTTTGGCTTCTTGCAGCTCTTTGAGTAGTGGCTTTTTTCTAGAAAATTATAGCAAGTGACATTCTCTACTGTGCTTCCCTGAATGCTTTTCTTTTTCTCCTTACCCTGCCATGGTTTCTTGCCTCCAAATTTCCGCTTCTTCCAATTTTGATTGCCCGAATTTCGTTTCTCCATTGGGGCTTCTTGCATATCAAGTGTGGAATATCGGTACCCCATATCAATCAAATATGAAAAGGATTATTTGACGTGGCCAGTCATCCTTTCGTGGAATTTTTTATTCATCCCACGAATGAACCTTTCATTCTTCTTTAAAGGTGTGTTTACCAACTCTGGACCAAAATGAGACAATTCATTGAATTTGTTTAGATACTCCTCGAACGACAAACTCCCCTGCTTTAAGTCCGTGAATTCATGGTACATTCGAGAAATTCCAGCTGATGGCATATAGCGCTTCTCAAATACTTCTTTGAATCTTTCCCAAGTAAACTCGTCTTCTGGCTTATCTACAGTGACTGTCTCTCACCAGGCTAAGGCTTCTTCTTGAAGTTGCCAAGAAGCTATGAGTCGCATTTGATTGTCTTGCAACTTTAGCCCTCTAAAGATTCTTTCACATGATCTGATCCATGCTTGGGCCTCAACAATCGACTCCTTTCCGATGAACGGCTTATTACCAAGCCTTGAGAAATTCTTATATAAATCAGCCAGATTCGGCAGATTCGAGATAGATAAAGCTACTTTTGCTGCTGGGGGAGCTTAGCTAGGTGCCGTGACATTTCCTTGACCCCTAGCTCTTCCTCCTCGTTCACTCATTCTTACTATCTGTAATTAGTAAGAAAATCGATTTAGATATTCGGACGAGATATCTTAAGGAATATCAACAGTAAAAGGAAATAGACTAAGAAAATTTGGAGTCTCGGTCTCGATTATACTCATTCTAGGTTATACTTCACCCTATCTCTAATGAGCCATCTAATGTGTTATACTCTGTAGCTAAAGTTCTTACTCAACCTTCAGCTCCGATACCACTTTTTCACGATCTGAAATCCAATGTTTGAAAATTGACACTAAATACCTCACTTGTATTCGACTGTCGAAAATTCGAACATCGAACTCCAGTCGGATTGAGCTTATAACAACATCAAATGAATATAAACAACGGAAAACAGAATGAATATCATGCATTACATCACAGATACAACATCATCATAATATCCATTACTACATCAGAGTATTCTTATACATATGCCACAACTCCAAATACAACATCGTAATAGAACAACAAGTGATCATATATCCAAAAAAAGTCTTCAAAGAAATGAAGCGATAGCGAACTTCCAAAGATTAAGCACCTTGAAATCCCAAAAGCTTCTAAAATATCTCCAAGGTAAAAGCTTCCAAAATACTGCCAACACCAGAACAAGGAAACCTGCTACTAGGCTGCCCGTATGGAAATTATGGGCACCCATAGTATAGAAAAGAAACAATAACTCCGGGTCAGTCATGGGACTGGTATAAGTAAACAAAAACAGTTGCTTTTAAAATAAAATAAGATTTTTAAAAAAAACCGTTTATTCTTTTGGAAAATGAAACTACCATAAGGCCTTCCGGCACACACACAATGCAATCTCACACTTGGGAGAGATTTCTCCTTATGGTAGTCAAATATGCTTAATACGAGAAAAGTTCTTTGATATTATTGCTAGTGCATAGTGTGAAAACATTTCGAAAATATAATATTAATCTTAGCCAACATAGGTACCATTATACTATGCCTACTATAGCTGTGAGGTGGCAGGTGTTTGCACCAAAATTGGTCACAACACTCTTCGAGAGTCGTTGAAGAGATAATAATGAAGAATATAGATTCAAAACGAATATTATCTAACAAAAACTCCAATCAACAATAAAGTAAATGCGTAGACAAGCGATTTATAGTGGTTCGGCGTGTAACCTACGTCCACTGTGAAGTTTTTTGCAGTTTTATTGATTCTCTTTCAATGATTACAAGTTGTTTCAGCCATCAACAGCAAGTTACAACTGGAAATTCGAGATCAACAGCGAAGTTACGATGTAGGATGATGAAGATCTCGATCCGGCAGAGTCTGGGCGCTTGAAAGTCGAAAGATCCCTTTTCTGTTGGCTCTGGGGCTCTATTTATAGGCGTAGGATGCTGATATTTCGCTGAAAAATCGGGAGACCACTTCTGGCACGTGAGGGGGCCCGCATACCCGGCCTCAGGAAATTTGGCCCACTTTGGTATCGATTCGAACTCCATTCGAATCGATCAGAAAGTCATCCAATCGAGTTGAAATTTGGTGTGGACATCCTTCAACATGTATGCAAGCTTCTGTGAAAATTTCGTGGCATTTAGATCAGTAGATTGAGAGATATGATGGATACGAGATGGGATTCCTTGTGTGGCTGTTTGGTTCATAACCATCCCTTTGAATCGATGGTGGCACGCGCCTTCGTGATGACGTGGAGTGCAAACCTCGAATCGATCCGGTCTTCACTCCGAGTTGACCGCGTCGACTCCACATATCTCGGCGCGTTCGTACCGATGAATGACACATCATCATGGCTAGTTGACATGGTGGATTCGAACGAAGCTTCATTGATGGGTTCGAACAAGGCTTCATTGATGGTTCGAACAAGGCTTCATTGATGGAGTTGAACGACCGATGCTTGATTGATACGAACATGCGTTTCTCTAATGGATACGAGCTTTGTAACTTCTCCATGGATACGAGGTCCATCGATACGAACTCGATGGATTCGAAGTTGATGGATTTGAATCCGAGGCACCTCGATGGATTCGAAGTTGATCGATAAGAGGGTGACCGGTTTGAACCAGTGCTCGATGATGGATTCGAAGACACCTACAATGATGGATACGAAACCAGTGCTTTTCCCTTCAAATTGAATCGATCATAACTCGAGCGTATGAACTCGAATTGACTTGAAATTTGAGATGCGGACTTCTATGATCTTTCTTTTCATGTCCTATCAATTGTAGCTCAATATGGACTCGGACAAAATTCAGCGTTATCCATAATGAAACGAAGTATGACCAACCTCTGAGACGAACTGTCCTTTGTTTTCGATCGATCTTTTGGTATCACGGCTATGCCAAAAAGCGGGATAACATTTGCCCCCCAAAGTACGTCTTGTGGAAACATGACGTGCTTTGAAAAGCTGCAATTTCTCTCTGAACAATCATTGCTCTCCTTTTTGTTGAGACTCGTACTCTGTATTGCTGTAACCTTGCGTTGATATGATTGATTGCTGTATAATAGTGCTTAGCCGTTCGCTGTTGCATTCGTAACAAGATGAGTATTCGATCCCTGTAAATGTTTAAAATCGAATGTTAGTCCGACATATATGCACATATGTTAGTTTGACCCTTGTTAACGTCGTGCGTCCACGAGTCGTTGTCAGTTTTGTTTGCTATTGAATTTCGTATCGATTCTCTCCTGAACTGATTTGGAAATTTGAGTTGAGACAACGCTTGATGGTTGTTTTGGAAAGTCCCTTCGTATCGATCCTCTCCTGAACCGATACAAAAGGTTGAAGGAATCGACTTTGTGTTGCGCGAACGTAATATTTCGAACTGATGGGTATGGGCATTGATGGATTCGAGGTCAACATTCATATTGATAAAGTACGCTTATGCTATGACGGGTGCGAAATCGACATTCGTATCGATGGCTTGGATGGGTATGAATCACCCGTTCGCACCGATGAGAAAGGATGGATACGAAATCGTCGTTCGTATCGATCGGAAATGATGGATACGAAATTGTCGTTCGTATCAGTAGGTTATGGATGTAGTTGATGTGAACAGGGGCTTTGAATTGATGGGCCCACTGTTTGTTTTGCATCGATGCGACTCGATGCTTTGCTGTGTGTTTCGTATCGATGAAGCTTCAAGCGCATGGATTCGAAGGTAGATTTCGAACCGATCTGTCAATTGACCAGTTGTGACCGGTCGAATTGACTGGGATGCGAAATGGCTCGGTCATCTTCTAGGTTTCATATAAATAGCTGAGACCTTGCCATTTTTTCAATTTTTACTTTTTACTTTTGCCTTGCGTTTACTGTGCTCTTGCATCGATTCGAAGTTTCAGAGAGGAACTGTGCCACGTCTTCGAACCAATCAAGATTCACATCCTTAATTCCTCGAATCCCACATTTAAATTAGGTAATTAACCTCGAATCCAAACGGCAAAGCTATTTCAAACCTACCACTTCTTCATCGATTGGCCACTCTGGTGATTGCTAAAACCAGATCTAGGTTGGGGGAGCTTCGAAACCATCTGGGGACGTGTTCGAATCGATGATGGCGGCATCATTTTTTCTTGGATTTCGTATCGATGCCTAGGCTGACCTTATGGGGGTGACGCAGTTCGCACCGATTGACCATCTTGATGGGTCCATTCGAATCGATGGACCTCGAATCCATCAGCTATCGGTTCGAAGTCCTTAACTTTACATCGATACGAATTGCCTCTTTGTGACCGATACGAAAGGTATCGATTCAAACGTGATCGATGTTAAGTTGAGGTTTTCCTGATCGGTACGAACTAACTAACCAAGGATCGATTCGAAGTCATCCTTCATTGATCGATTCGAACTTGGCACTTTAAACATCGATTCGAAGCACGCCCCTCTGTATCGATTCAAAGTGGTACTATGATGGGTTCGAACGAGATTCCTGTGATCGGTTCGAAACCCTCTATGATGGATACCAAAGTTTGACATTTTCTTAGCATAATTCCGACGAGCTTCATTCTTGCATATTTGGACTTGATAATTAAACTGCATACTTGACTACCTCTCGAAGCTCGTCGATGGAACCATAACAACTTCTATCCGAATCAATTTCTATTATATAAACGGTTTAGTGATGACGGTCAGCAATGACGGTCATTATAGCTGGACTCCGTAGCTTTGTCGTTTGCATATTTCCTCTAACTCTGCAACATTTATTCTAGTAATGCACGACACTGCACAACATACATTCATACACTTTACATTGGGGAATGCACGGGTCCTTTGTCGTCTAACGATGGTTTCTCATGAGTTAGCTAGTCATGGAACCTTCAAGTTCGCAGCAGCAGGAGATTCAAAGTACAGTCACTTCGAGACTAGAGGTTTCGGATATTGAACCTGGATCATCGGTCCAGCCCCGGACGAATTTCCCAATGCGTCTTTTATTGCCAATCCATCGGATTCCGTTCAATCCAATATTTCTGAAGATATGTTGGGGAGAATATGTTTGAGGCATGGTCTGTCACTGGATGACGTATTATTGCCGGGGCCGAATGATCGACCACACAATCCGCCGAAGGGATATACAGCATTTAATCGCCACGCGTGCGCGGCCGGGACGCTTCCTCCGTTCAATGAGTACATAAGGGAAGTATTGTCTTTTTTGAGGATTGCTCCATCTCAACTACACCCGAACGGATATGCTTCCGTGAACAGCTTGTTCATCATCTTCATGGAGTACCTTCATAGGCCACCGATCCCGACCGAGATCAGATATCTATTCAATTTCAAAACCCGAGGTGATTACCCTTCCTTCACATTTCTGGAAGCAGTGAGGAATTGTCAGGTGGTTACTGGGTCCTGGACCAGGTTGAGTTATTACAGGACGGAATGGTTCTATGTCAGATGTCCTCCGGGGTTTGCCCGACGATGGTTATTTAGACGTGAGTATCGCTGAGTTCTCAAATAATTACTAAGGCAATTGCAGTCAAAGTGAAACTTATATTTTTTCCCTTTTTACAGCAACGATTCAGCGACCTGAAGGTGAGCACTTTAAGGAGATAGTGCGAGTACTTTGAGAAGTCCCGAGCGAAGATAGGGATATCGAGTCGCTTTTGACAGATAGGAATCTCTGGACTTACGGTTGATCGAATGGGGGCAGAGTATAAAGTTTGACGGGGCAGTAAGGACCATTTCGAAAAAACGAGTCAACCACAAGAAGCCCAAAATTATTATAGCTGAGGAAGCCGATTCTGAAAGAACCCATACTGATGATGAGCCGTTGGCCGAGCCTACGGATGTTGTTCAGGATGTCGCGGAGCAGAGAAAAGGCAAGTCAGCTGTTGTTAAGCTAACTAAGAAGGGGAGATGGAAATCGGTTGTCACGGCCCGATCCGCTCACGGAGTTAGAATTTCGGAGATGTCTCCTCCGAGAACTGAAAATATTTATGAAGGGCTCGCCGATATTCCAATTCCGGACGATGTGTCCCTGGAGCATGATGCCGGATTGGAAGAACTTTCAGAAACTTTAGTTTTGAGCGAGTCTTTTCCCACTGGTGTGGCAGACACATCCGGTTGGTCGGGGGGTTGTACATTCATACATATTTCGCAACACTGCATAACCTTTGACTGCAAACTACCTATTTCGAAGGGTGATTAATCCTATTTTATTTTGCTCTGCAGATACTACGTCCGGACGAGGTTCAATGTTAGGGAGTCTCCGACATGCCCGCAAGTCTTCATATCGTGAGTCACGCAGACGAGAGGGGGAAAGAGATTACGACCAGGGACGCTCTGGGTATTCTGGTCAAGAAAGATATGATAAAGATAGAGGCAATAAGCGTCGATCTCGATCGCGTACACCTCCTCCTCCCAGGGAACCCATACAGCCTCCTGCTTATGTCTCTCATCCCTCTGAATATTCTCACTACAAGTTGGCTTCTCAATCTTCTAGGCATGAATCCCACCACTCTAGAAGCGAAACAGTAACTGCTTTCGTTACAGAACAGCCCCCCGTGGAAATTTCAGGGGAAGGAGCAATTAAGCTAGCTCAGCTAAAGAAAGATTTTCCGAACATTTGCTTTTATAACTATATCTTTCCTCCACACTTAAAAAGGATCCCGGAGGAAGCCGAGCAGCTAGTACATGACTACGTGCATGATTTTTATGCCCAGTACAAGGCGTGGGCGATAGCGGCTGAAAACGCATCAGCGTTGGCCTTTGAGCGAGTGGCCGTCATCGAAAAACTCCAAACTGATCTAGCTCACCGGGATCGCATCGTACAAGTGTTAACCGATGAAGCCGAGTCATCTCGGAAGTTAGAAATGGATGCTACAAAGAAAGCGGATGAGGCCCAGGCGGCGATGGACAGGATGAAGCGTGAGCATTACGCTACGGTGGAGGACATGGGCCACCGAAACACCATCATGACCGCCGAGCGGGACGCAGCCTTGAAGGAACTTAATGCACTCAAAGCCAAATTTCCCGAGATTACTAAAGATAGATATGACGCACAAAACGCAGCCCAAGAAGCATGCGAACAAGCCATAGTGCTTCGAACTGAGAGAGATGCGGCGGTGGCTAAAGTTCAGGCAGTTGAGGCTGAGGTCGAGGAGAAAGTTCAAAGGGCAGAGGCCAGGCTGGAGGCCGACATCGAAGACCTCCTCGTTACTTACAATGCCAATGTGCTGAGGCACAGAAATTTGGCCTGGCTTCAGGATTATCCGCTACATCTCTGTAACGCTTGGGTCCGATTGGTTGAGGAGGAAGGAGAAGCGCATCCGGACGCATCAGTCGACCAGTTCGAGCTTGAGAACCGGTTGCTGACCGAAGACGAAAAGAAGATCCTTCATGATGCCATAATTTCTCATGAGAAGGAGATGACCTGTGGCCAGCACCGGGAGATCGAGGAAGGATCGGGTGTCGAGCATCACGCTACTATTCTTGAATTTACTGCTCCACCTTCGTTAGAGCCTGTATCTGTGGTTGAGTCACAATCTGTTCCAGCTTACGACCCAGAACAGCCGCAGCTATCTCCTATTCGGGAGCATACTTCTGAGGCCGCTCAGTCGTCCGCAAGCCAAATTGAGGAAGGTACTCTGAACTTATCTCAAGTGTATTCCAAATAGGGAGTTTGTTTTGAAGCAGTTACTAATAATTTCTTCTTATCTTTGCTTAGTGACTGAAGTTGCGCCGATTGCCGTGACTCGAGATTCAAGCAAAGGGGAGAAGGCCATCACTACCAAGACTACCGTCGTAACAGCAGTGTCTACTGAGGTGGCGCAGGGGAGCACACTATCTCTTGATGAACAAATGATGAGCGAGCTGCTCGGCGAGCAGGGTGGCTTCTCCACAGACTTGCCGTTCATCGTTAGTGACCTCCCGCCAACCACTAGCTCTTCAATGCAGACTGCAGATGCCCCCAGCCAGGCCCAAGCGATTCGTGATGAGGAAATTCTGGCCGAGATTCATGCAGAATTAGAAGCTGCGGGGAAAGGTGGTAGTGTTGGTGGCAGTATGGCGGCGCATAGCCCAGCACCTGTAAGGATAATATCATCGAGTGGCACTATCCCATCTTCCGTTACGGATCCAGTTCCTCCTTCTCCTCCGGTGGAAAGCCTTCGCGTAGATTCGAGCTCTGAGGAGGACATTGACATCATGCCCCCCGCCGAAGAGCAGCCACCGGAGAGGAAGCACTCCAAGCGAAGGATCTCTGTTTCTAGCGAGTCCGAAGACGAACCGCTGATAAGGAGATTCAAAAAGAAGAAGTAGATGGGCCGTTTAAGCGGATTTTTTGGTAGATAGGAATTGGTGTTTGTTTTTTGTTAGTAGGCCGTGTATAGAGGCAGATTCGGCCCCTGCTAGTAGGAATTCTTTTTTGGAAGAACTTACTTGCATGTAAGTCCTTCTCTCTAGTTAGTTGAAACAAAATTCAATTTTGTTTCAATTCTCATTTCATTTGTGCTTAAGTACTTGCAGTGTTTAGCTTTTAGTCCGGTGTACTTGTGGTGTTTTTACCGTCAAGTAGAGTTTGTTTTATTTGCCAAGCCTGAAAATCTTGGTCATATTGAACTTCGAACATTGTATCACTTTGGTTAGCGATTAACACTTAGCTTTTTTGCCCCTAGTCTCGGGGAACAACATTTGCACCTTAATGGTTGATCGCACTTATTGCACATCTTAAGCACATGCCCACGCTCTGGGGACTTGGGATAATTTGAGATTGATAACCCGGTTCGCACTCCGGACATTTGAGAGTTATCAATGTTTGTAACACGGTTCACGCTCCGGGAACCTGGAATTGATGTTTATACTCCGCTTCACGCTCCGGGAACTTGGATTTAGTATTGATATTTCGTTTCGTACTCTGGGAGTTTGAAGATAGCATGTATGTTTGGGTTCACGCTCCGGGAACCTGTAATTTATGTTTGTACTCCATTCACGCTCTGGGAAGTTGGAGTTGGCCGATAGATGGTCAGTCACACCTATTTAGGCTCTTTAGGAATTCGTTCACATTTCGGGAACGATGGATTTGATGTTTACACTCCAATTCGCACTCTGGGAATTTGGAGTCCATTCACACTCTGGGAACGATTTGCTGAATGTTTATACTCCAATTCACACTCTGGGAATTTGGAGTCCGTTCGCGCTCCGAGAACGAGTTATTGAATGTTTATACTCCAATTCTCACTCTGGGAATTTGGAGTTCGTTCGCACTCCGGGAACGAGTTGTTGAATGTTTATACTCCAATTCACACTCTGGGAAGTTGGAGTCCGTTCGCACTCCGGGAACGAGTTGTTCACACTCTGGGAAGTTGGAGTCTGTTCGCACACCGGGAACGAGTTGTTCACACTCTGGGAAGTTGGAGTCCGTTCGCACTCCGGGAACGAGTTATTGAATGTTTATACTCCAATTCACACTCTGGGAAGTTGGAGTCCGTTCGCACTCTGGGAACGAGTTGTTGAATGTTTATACTCCAATTCACACTCTGGGAAGTTGGAGTCCGTTCGCACTCCGGGAACGAGTTATTGAATGTTTATACTCCAATTCACACTCTGTGAAGTTGGAGTCCGTTCGCACTCCGGTAATGAGTTGTTGAATGTTTATACTCCAATTCACACTCTGGGAAGTCGGAGTCCGTTCGCACTCCGGGAACGAGTTGTTGAATGTTTATACTCCAATTCACACTCTGGGAAGTTGGATTTCGTTCGCACTCCGGGAACGAGTTTTTGAATGTTTATACTCCAATTCGCACTCTGGGAAGTTGGAGTCCGTTCGCGCTCTGGGAACGAGTTATTGAATGTTTATACTCCAATTCGCGCTTTGGGAAGTTGGAGTTAGTTGTAGGACTGTCGTGTGTTGGTCCAGTTCAGCCTTCGATGTGATGGCTTACCCCCGAGCTGGGGTTTCACTTAGTAAGTGGCCGGTCGTATCACAGTCACTCGCTATTTGAATAAATTCCATTGTTTGATGGAATTTAGCTCTTCGTGTGTCGTGATTGTTGAACGTTGCATTCGGTGAATCACAGCTCTAGCTTGAAGAGATAGTAATTTATTGCTGAAATAAGAAAATATGGCAAAGTCAGTGCCTTATTACAAGTTCAAATTTCAGAATGTAAAGGAAATTGCATAGTATTCATAGATTGAACAGAGCCTGTCATGTGTGACAGTGACGAGAATCTTCGTCGTTCCAGGCTTCTGAGAAAGTTGGTCCGCCACTGATGGCGTTTATCACCAATCTTCCGCGGGGACAAGTCGAGTCCTCCTGTCTCGGTCGGTTGGGTTCATTGTTTTGATTTGATGGGCCCACTTCTCTGGGCTGTGGTGTCTGCACAAACTGTTCCAGCTTCCTTTCTCTGATCAGTTTTTCAACGAGATCTTGTAAGTGACGACACTCGTTCATATTGTGCCCGTAGCTTTCATGGAACCTGCAAAACTTTCCCGTCTAGATTTGTCTCTCTGACGACGGTCTTAGTGTAGGTTTTTGGTACCGAATTGTATCACAGGTTTGTAAGTACAAGTCCTCTAGTGATGTATTCAGAGGGGTGTAACTGTCAAACATTGGATTCTTTCGCTGCGGGCCATGATTTTGATCTCGTTTTTTAGTTTGATTCACGCTCTCTCTTCGCCGAGCTTGTTTGCTTTTAGCGTTCAACTGAACTTTTCCGGAGCTCTCGCCGGACTGTTTGATTGCAACATTTCTTTGGACCCCTTCCATGCTTGGCCCCGCATCGGTTTGCTTCCTAGATTATTTTGCATCTTCCCGTCTCAGGAATTGAGCGGCCTTGGCGTGGAAACGGTCCAATGATGCAGGTGGTTTTCCAGCTAACCAATTGCCAAACTCAGAATCGGGGTCGATCCCCTTAGTCAACGCCATAAGGATGGAGTTATCGTTTGGATTGCTGATCTAATAATGTCTGAGCGTCTCTCCAGGAGCTTGAGTGACGCTAGACAGAGTGTTGACATCTTTGGGCCTAGCGACGTGCATGCGGAATCGTTCAACGAATTTCATGGCCAACTGGTCGAACGAAGAGATGGATCGAGGTGGCAATCGAGTGAACCACATGGTAGCATGCTCCCCAAGGATATGGGGAAACTACGGCACTTCACTGCATCGTCAGCTCTGGCAGCGGTCATCGACCATTCATATTTCAGAATGTGTTGGTTGGGGTCGGAGTTACCTTCGTACATGGGTAGAGTTGGCATCCTGAATCGCCGTAGGGGTTCAGCGGTAAGGATATCGTCCGTAAAAGGAGTGTGACTTCGAGAAACTCCCCAATCATCATTTGTGAACCCCTGGCTCTCACGGATCATCTGACGTATCATAGTTGAAAGATCCGGCATTTTCGCTGGAGTATGATTATGTTCCATACTTTGGGTTTGAACCGGACGTCGTCGACGGTCCAAGTCTTGCCTTCTTGGCTCATAGTCCTCTGGGACGTGTGGTTCAGGAGTATGCCCGCTATGACGACGGTCCAGGTCTGACTGATCTTGGGTGTCGACTCCTGGTTCAGCCGCAACATTAGTGTTGCGGTATTCTACGGTGTGGTGAGGAACGGCACCTCCTCGGGAGGAGGGTCCGGTTTGGAAACTGGTTGATGGACCAACTCTCAGTTGTCCAACGGTCAGTGTCGGTTGATCTCCAGCGGCTGGCAAGTGGCTCCCATGTAGCCGGGGTCGTGGAGATCGATTATGATAATCAGACGAGGAAGAGCTTTCGCTGGATGAGTGAGAAGCATGGTCTCTCGTGGATCTCTTCCGCTTCTGGCGATCCAGCTTGTTAATCTGCTCGGCGTTAGCGCGTAGCTATTCTGTTAATTGTTGCCGACTCTGGGTCAGCTCTTGGAGTAGTAACTGCAACTCCTGTCGGGTAATTGGACCCGACGGTTCCGAGTGTCCAGTAGCATCTTGATTAGATGGAGGTAGTGGAGCAGGACCCTGTCTATCCTGTTCTTCTTGATTGACAGCGTTTGAGGTGGTTCTTGTACTAACCATCTTGAAAGTTAGATTCCTTTCCTAGACTTTATGCAAATCTGAATAGTATGGAAGGAGTTCGAAATTGAAGTCTGGATCTCTGTCTCAGATATATGCAATCCGGTATCGATGACAGATCCAATGAGCAGGAGAAAATCTGGGTTTTCTCAGTGGAAGCACCAAAGTGTTTGCACCAAAATTGGTCACAACACTCTTTGGGAGTCGTTGAAGAGATAATAATGAAGAATATAGATTCAAAACGAATATTATCTAACAAAAACTCCAATCAACAATAAAGTAAATGTGTAGACAAGCGATTTATAGTGGTTCGGCGTGTAGCCTACGTCCACTGTAAAGTTTTTTGAAATTTTATCGATTCTCTTTCAATGATTACAAGTTGTTTCAGCCATCAACAGCAAGTTACAACTGGAAATTCGAAATCAAAAGCGAAGTTACGATGTAGGATGATGAAGATCTCGATCCGGCAGAGTCTGGGCGCTTGAGAGTCGAAAGATCCCTTTTCTGTTGGCTCTAGGACTCTATTTATAGGCGTAGGGTGCTGATATTTCGCTGAAAACTCGGGAGACCACTTCTGGCACGTGAGGGGGCCCGCATGCCCGGCCTCAGGAAATTTGGGCCCACTTTGGTATCGATTCGAACTCCAATCGAATTGATCAGAAAGTCATCCAATCGAGGTGAAATTTGGTGTGGACATCCTTCAACATGTATGCAAGCTTCTGTGAAAATTTCGTGGCATTTGGATCAGTAGATTGAGAGATATGATGGATACGAGATGGGATTCCTTGTGTGGCTGTTTGGTTCAAAACCATCCCTTCGAATCGATGGTTTCGAGTCGATGGTGGAACGCGCCTTCGTGATGACGTGGAGAGCAAACCTCGAATCGATCCGGTCATCACTCCGAGTTGACCGCGTCGACTCGACATATCTCGGCGCGTTCGTACCGATGAATGACACGTCATCATGGATAGTTGACTTGGTGGATTCGAACGAAGCTTCATTGATGGGTTCGAACAAGGCTTCGTTGATGGGTTCGAACAAGGCTTCATTGATGGAGTCGAACGACCGATGCTTGATGGATACGAACTTGCGTTTCTCTGATGGACACGAGCTTTGTAACTTCTCCATGGATACGAGGTCCATCGATACGAACTCGATGAATTCGAAGTTGATGGAGTCGAATCCGAGGCACTTCGACGGATTCGAAGTTGATCGATACGAAGGTGTCCGGTTCGAACCAGTGCTCGATGATGGATTCGAAGACACCTACAATGATGGATACGAAACCAGTGCTTTTCCCTTCAAATTGAATCGATCATAACTCGAGCGTATGAACTCGGATTGACTTGAAATTTGAGATGCGGACTTCTATGATCTTTCTTGTCATGTCCTATCAATTGTAGTTCAATCTGGACTCGGACAAAATTCAACGTTATCCATAATGAAACGAAGTATGACCAACCTCTGAGACGAACTGTCCTTTGTTTTCGATCGATCTTTTGGTATCACGGCTTTGCCAAAAAGCGGGATAACAAATTGCAATCGTAAAGGGCTCGTATTGTTTCTTTGGGTTTCCAACAAATGGTCAGACTAAGGAACTTCCTACCGCCCCATGGGTACGCCTCTGGTGGGACGTCCTGAGAATCTACCCGGCTCTCTGCCAACACAAGGCCGGGTTACCTCTGTAACTAGGTAACTACTACTCGAGTATGCCACCTCTCGGTCGTTTGCGACCTTCATCCGAGGGCCCTCTACCACAAAGCAATAACCACACAGTAAATGAGATTGAAGCAACCACATAGGTAAACATCTGGGATCCATACCATGATATCACCTTTTTCCAGAAGGAAATAACATAACCTAAAGGGCGCGACCCTCATAACCTTGCTGCATCTTTCATGTTTCGAGCATTTCCGGGTTGTGAGGTCCAATGAGGTCTCGTCCACAAAGCTACGCTTTACACGAATGCCATGCTTTGATCACAAATGATTAACAAATGATCATCAACACACAGCAGCACTTAGCATGCCACACTACCAAGTTGGGAGTATATCGCCGATAACCTTCAATTACATAACCTCTGAGCTATTACGTCTCAAAGAAGGGTGTTAAGCTAAGAGAATAAATTCTCCGCCACCAACAGATATATATTTGAAAGAAATCTTCTTTATATCTCAAAGTGTAGTATCAGACACACAACTATACAAGTCTATTCCGGGTTCGAACAAAATTGAAGGCACTTCGTCTAATAAAGGAAAAAGCCCTTGCAAATCAGGGTATCCGCAATCCCGATCAGACTTTCCATCACATATGGAGGTCTCTATACCGTAGCAACTCAGTGCAGAGACATTCGATAGGTTATCCTATCATTTTCGAAGACACGCGGTCTTCAACACCGGCCTTCAAATGCTATCCATTTCGACGTATGACTATTCGGAATGGGTTATATGACACAAAGGTTCTCTCCCGGCTAAACCGAATAGTGAGCGTTTAATTTTAAAATAAGTGGATATATCAATCACAAAGATTCACATTCAGGATTCGATGTGGATTTCGGATAACTAACTGAAATCCGACTCCCTGTCGCATCGAAGTTTAAATGCCGTTTTACAGGCAAAAAGGGTTTTCACATACACACAGAAACAAATCACAAATCACAGTTCAGCACAGAGTAATTCACATCACACAGAATCACAACCACCATAGAAATATCAATCCAATGCACAACAATAGTTAATTATTTTTCAATTAAGGTGGATGTGGTTTAAATGAATTAACCACATAACTTTTTTTGGATTACTTTAAATCAATGAGCAATTATCTTAATGATAAATAAATTAATTAGATTTTATCAACTTTATTAATTAATCATTCCTTAATTAATTACCCTAATTAACTACTAGTTATAAATTAATCAACTTAAATTATCTAACTAACAATTCTTAAATATAAATAAATTAGACACTTAATTGTTAATTAACCAAATTAATCATTCTTAATTACCCTTTTCAAACAATTAATTAATAATAATAATTTATCTTAATAAATATTTTAGAATCTTCCTTAATTGTTTTGAAATCAATTTATTGCAATTACAAAAGGCTTTAATGTTAATTAACTTTGATAGTTATCTTAAATTAATTATTTAGTTAAAGTATTAATTAGATTTTAAAACATTGTTAAGTATTTGCTTGGTTGATTAAACTTGAAATAAGTTTAACTTAAAATAGTCAATATTAGTTACTTCATAAGCACTAAAAATTGTTTAACATTTTTAACTTTAAATTTATAAGACTTAACCCCTTTCTGAAACAACCCGAGATTACCCCAGGTTTGACTCGAGTACCCACTCGGGTTTCTCTCTTCCCTTCCCTGAATCATCTTCTTTCCCTCTCGTACTTTCTTCTTCTCCTCCTTTTTTTTCTGGCTTAAGTTTTAAACTTAACCGCCTGTTGAAACAACTCGCACCAACGCGAGAAAACCGAGCCAACGACCACTTTACTCGAGTAACGACTTGAGTCGCTCACCCTAAAAGTTTCTGACATCGAAACAGGATCGTGCACGTACACGGCGTCGTGCCGCTGCTACGGCGAACGTCACGACCTTCGGCAAGTCGCAAACCTCACCCACACTCGAAATACAAACTTGATTTGACACCAAACACTAGAAATCAAAATTTAGAAGTTTGCTCGAAAAACTGCAACTTAACCTTCCTCAGCAAATCGCCTCGCCGCCGCTCCTCAGACCATCAGTTACGCCACGACTTCGGCCACATCACGTCAACACCCCATACTACCATCCCCCAGCATATCGTGCAACTCGATGCCTCCGAGGTGATGAAATCACCTCATTTACAGACACGAAAAAAAACTCGAATACAACCCTAAATTCACCTCGTCCTATCAATTCTTGCAATAAACATTTGTTTTTACAATTTTCTTGTCTTCGTTAGTCAACAAGCTAGCTTCAAACTAAAATCCAGCATCTAAAATTTGTTTGATCGCTAGGAATTGATTAAAAAGCTTATATTGATCGACTCTAAACTGCTCCTAGCCTAAGCAACTAAAAATCACCAAATTGGTTTTAAGAATCCTATCTTTGTATGCTTATTCAAATTATATAATCAAATCAATGATTTAAAACACTCGAATTTATCATATGATTTTGTTTTTACTGTAAAACTTAGGTTACAGAGTCAAACTCTTCATGATCAAGATTAAAACAAAATTTGACTCATAAATGATGTTTAAACTAACCTATTTGTTGAAGATTAGAATCCATCAGGGGTTAGGGAAGTGAAATTTAAAGTTTTTAACTTGATTGAACCATGTACTTTTTTTAAAACAGAACACAGAGATGACAAACAATTTATGTACAGAACAAATATAATTAGCATACATAAAAAAATCCTCATCTATATATAGCCATATAGCATAACACTTGCCATAAATCATCTACCCAATTTTAATTATACTTGAATCTTTTCAAAATATGTTTACTCACCTGACAAAGTTTTGAACATAGACTTTTTTCGAAACCGCGGTTTTGATTTTCCCTGAACTACCTTTCTGTTTTTTTCTTTTTAGTTGAGTTGTAAATTTGAGTTTCAATTGTATAATTTGGTTTCTGAAATGCTAAATTATGATGAACGAGCAAGATAAATATGGATGTGTATATATAAAGAAGGCAGTTTTTTTATAAAGGTAGGTTATAATTGGTACAATTTTTTTGTTTGATCAGATTTTTTCTTTGTTGACCAAGCAAAATTTGGTTTTCAGCTGAAATGATTTTTTTCATATTTTGAATGACCCTATATTTATGCTGAGAAGAAAGCATTTAATGCTTATGTTCCCTCTAAGTTAACATGTAATCCTATTTCTTTTTGTAAGTACATTTTTGTTTTGTTTGTAGATTTTTTTTCATTATCTCCTGGCTTGTATAATATTCATACACACTTTCATATTTATCCTTTATTTGTTTGTACATACTATCATTCACATCCAATTTGATTTTACATTCTTTAATGTATATATTTTTTTCCTTTTGGCTTTGTAATATAAATGAATTTCTATAGTTAATATGTTGTTAAAAATTTTCTAATGTATTCACTTTATATTTTAATTTATCTTATATATATCTATTTCTATTTCTAATTTAAATATGTATTTCTAACTTAAATGCTTATTGTCTTGTTTCTCTATATACATATATATATGTATATATATTTATATTTTATTTATTTTGTAACTTTTCAAATTAAATTCCAAAAGTTCAAATAAGTTACCAAATTTAAATTAATAATTTTGGGATGTTACAGTTCACATCAAAGTTCCGTTGTATTCTAAATTTGAATGAATCGCATAACATTGTCACACTAAGATATTCTATTTGATCTTGGTTATTATCAACCAGTAGGAAACTCTTAATCGAGTTATTCCGTAGTCATCCAATAACTACGAGTACGTAACACATTGGTGCCCCCAGCTGCCATAAGTAATACACTTCCCAAATTGGAAGAGCGTTATGTATTATGGTCTATATAGATGTATTGATACCCTTTTCTTGAAACACCTTGACCAAGAGTATTTTTAAACAAAGTATTTTTGACCTACGATTTGGATACAACATTTGTAACTTCAATCGTATAATACTTTATTTAAGGATTTCTATTTATTAAATAACTATTCATTTATATCACAATATAATATTATATATAATAGAAAATAAACACCAGAAGCATATTTTATTACGAATGAAAATGGTTTCAGAATTGAGGTATGTAAAAAATTACATAATTGCTACTAGGGCGTACTCCTTTAACTTTCACTTGCACTTGGTATAATTTTGGATCCATAATCCAGTACATTCTCGGTCGATTATCCTAGATCAGATCGAGAGTGGGGTCCAGTGGATGTATATGTATTATTATCTTATATCTACCATATGATTTTTTTTATTTGTCTATTCAATAAACCATTTATCCTATGTCAGTCATAGACAATGCATCGTATCTTTTCAAGAGTCCATGATTCCTTTTGCAATCCTTGTTTCATTATTGGTTTCCTAATATGTCGTTAGACACTCAATCGACAGAAACATATTTATCTCATCTATAAATTTTCAGATGCATATTTTACTATGGCATTATTTTATATGATGCAGTCATCTAACTGTAATTTGATACAACTTTGTCATTTGGAACTCTTTCCTACGTAAGACCTTAGTTAAGGTTTAACCTTCAAATTTTAAGATTGTCGTACTACATTTTATTTTTCCAACGATGTTTTAGCATGAACATCCTTCACAAGAATTTCACTATCTCATGAAAATTTCTCTGTATGTCATCCAAAAGCACTTCACTTGGTAAAGTTTTAGAGTTGATTTCATTTGCACATTGTATCAAATAGATATGAAAATCTAATTCAGCATACAACATATGTAACGAAAATTACTTCCAATGCATATGGTATCTCACATAACTCACTCCACGAGACCATTTCTTGTTTGGAATTCGTATCAAACAGTTTTAATATTAATATTATGTATCATGTTTTAAATTATCGTAAAATCCCACTATATCATATTTACCAAACATTAGTGTTAATCTTCTGACATCAACAGTCATGTTGTATATTTTTCGCCCTAGAAATGTTTTGTTATCTTTTTCAATATTTATTCATTACGTGGACATGCTTCCACTGCATTTTGACTTTGATAAAACATTTTGATTTTTCAATCAATATATATGTTCTAGTTTTATATGTTTGATTTATGATTATAATTTAATCTCAAATTCATAACATCTTCATCACTCCCACTGATCCAAAGACATCTAACGTTCACTCAATGGAAACAAATAACTTATAGGCGAATTCCTAATGGAATTAAATAAGGTGATCGATGAAATCAAATTTAATTTCAACATTTGAATCGACCAAATCATTTCCCAACCGCCTTTGCTTAAGTAAGTTCATATCTTTCTTAGTTATAGCTGTTTGCATCATGGCTCACATCTTATCGAATATGTCTCAAAAGTCATATTTTGTTGGTATAGTTGGATTCCATCTAGACCTATAGCATTTCTCCATGTAGCAAAGTCCATAGTTTCATGACTTGCGATCAACTGAAAAGGTTGACATTCAATCTTCTTTTCTCATACGAATAAAATCACATTTTCTCTTTGGCATACAAAACTCCTTAGCAGGCGATCTAGTTTTCTATGGCCTTATTTGGCTAGATTAATTTTGTATTTTGTATTTACTTATTGTTTCAATTTTATTATCTTGGATCTTATCCAAGTCAGCTACACTGCCACTAATTTATTTAGACTAAAATTCTTGTTTAAAATATGGTATTTCTTGAAATAATGTTTTATTTTTGAATGCAATTGAACAAGCATCCAAAAACATGTAAAATTTCCATGAGAATAAACTTAGCTTTGAGTTTATGCAATCACGTACTAAATAGATGTCGAAAAATTTGTCTCCTAGCTTTTTAATATGCAAGCTACCATATCATATATGAATTGTAAAATTAGCTCTAGATAATATCAGATTAATGTATATATCTACTAATAGATACATATCCTCCAAGAAATATTTAACTTAACTTTAGTTATATAAATAAAATAACAATTCGATTGATCCTTGTACATTATAATATAATAGAGGAGGAGTAAGATTTAAGATAAAACTATATTTTATTTTAGGTATTTATTTGAACTCTATATCTAATATACTCGCCTTATTTGATTATACAGAATTGTTTTTAACTTTTCTGCATGTTTTCAATTTTATTTCCAAGTATATTGTAGAAATTTTGACTTGATGTATCAATATACATAAGTCTATATCTCATACATTTCAATAGCAAAAATGAAGTAGTTGGACTTTTGGTCTCGTTTACAAAACATGGAGAGACTCGAACATAGAAAGAGGATGTCTTCTGCTTTAGATCTCTAGTTTTTCATCTCAAGCTGTAGTAGTAAGGAAAATCTATCCGGATGTGGGAAATGAAGCCATGAATGCATTCGTAGGACAAAGAAAGTCTTGCGATTAGACTCAAGAGTGGCTTTGACCTTATCGCTTTGGCTCGATAGGGAGAATTTCAATAAGTATGATTGAACACCATATCTATTGCATGGGTGATGCGGTATATGCTCGACTGCAACGATCAGAGTAACTGCTTACTTATGAAAAGCCCCTCATCTCTATTAATATTTTAGACTATGGCATCTTTGTTTGTTTATCCCAAACATAATGGTTGTTTGGGCCTAATCTCATTTGGAGTGACATATCAAGATACTCCATAATATCAACTAAGGTTGTATCAACTTTGGTCATATTCCTATTGAATACAAGCAGTACTATTAATCACTCGATACATACTTCATCATGATCCACAATCATAAAAATATGAAGACATTCTTTATATCTATGCAGTTAAAGACCTTCAAAATCTTTGCAAAATCCTCGCTATAGTGCATAGCGCTCTCCAACTACTATGCTATTTCAATTTTGTGCTATTAAATAGTGTGTTCGCTTTAGGCATCGCTATTTTCTGCTACACCCGCTAAACAAAAGCTTTTTAGCACCTACTTTAGCAACCTTAATATACAAAGGATGATTAGACTAGTTTTCTTTTAAACTAGTTAGCATAGTTAGGGTAAAGACCTAATATTAAGGCATATGTGCTCAATTTTAGTTAGAAATCTACTATAGTCACCAAATCTAATTTGCATGTATCATGATATTCTTCGGTTTTGCTATATATGATTATAAATTATTTCTTTTTCCTATACAAGTGATGTAAGAATGAGAATAAATTAACTTCAAATATTTGGTTTTAGTTCAATGAAGCTTTTTTCATCCCCGTTATTTTCAACTATATCCTCGCTTTATCCCCGCTATAAATTTTTACACCTCCATCACTATAGAACTGCTAAGCGCATTAACTGCATAGCTTCGTATATATAGTGTAGTATGTCTCAGTGACCAATAATGTTGTCCTCATTTCCAAAACAAAAAATTCTTATTTTTTGAAGCTTACATAGTGAAATGGCCTAATTCTAGTGCTCAACTGATATCGTTCAACCTTAACAAATTAAGGATATTGATCTTGTGATTAATTAATTGGAAGTAACTGAAATTTCAGTTAATCGGGCCTATCTTTTGTTCTTGGACTGGTACTATTTCCAATTAGCAAAATAAACTAAACCATATTAAGTATACGGTCTTGTACTAAGTTTTATTTGCTCTTAACAAATAATCAAAATCTTTATATTACAAAAATAATATTGTTCACTACATAACCATTGTATGTGATCAAATATACATACTTTCATATTATCTATAGAGTCCATATTCATATAGATAATAATTCATATAGATTATAAACAATATTATGCAAGTTGAAACTTAAATGGATATAGACTTGAAATTAAATAATTGTGCACTTGGCTTATTATCGTGGGCTTTGAAGTGATTATATGTCAAAAGTATTATTTTTCAATGAATAAGCATTTATTTCACATTCTTTAATTTTAGTTCACTATGTATACCTTAATCAATAAACATTTTAATGATTATTTTAGGAAAATTATATTAGTTGATATTATATAATTACATGCGTTCTTCTACTTATTAGACCAGTCAAATGTTATTTATTTCATTTATCTAATAAGGTCCCAGCAGATTTTATATCACAAAATTATAAGAGAAAACAGAAACCGTTCGATCTCTCTAATAGGTCCTAGGACCTACTTGTTATCCGACCTTGAGTTTTCTTAATAAGTCATATCCCCACACTTGGAGGATAACACTTTATCGTTTATGTACTATATAATTCATAACTGTGATCTTCACTTTAATCTTGACCTTGAGTTTGCTAAATAATCTAAGATGTTGTGGCTCGTTTTTCCATACCCATTATCGACAATAAATCACACATATCCAACTCAAATTGCACGAAAAGACGGAACACGAAGGGTAATAAAGAAAATAAGACAGAACAAAATCTCACACGAAGGGAATAATATATAATATTGAACAATATCTTTATAGTGAAAAACTTTTACACTACATATATCAGAGTCTAACCTAAATTCAGCTTTGGACAATTATAAACATCTGTCCTTAAAATTGCTGACAACATCAAACTAAAACTAACAAACCACAGGAGATAATAGAATATGTCATATGTAGAAGAATATCTCCAGCTCTCCTCTGAAAACTCCAACTGTCTTTGAATAAATCTAAAACTACTTGGATCTAACCAGAGTATTGAAAATACCCGGATCAGGCTTGATACACCAGCTCGACAAATCTCAATAATAAATGACGGTGTCATATATCAGCCTTTAAATAAAATCTTTCAAAAAGAAAGAGTATCTCATAAGACCACGTCCACACATAAACATAGACGGTTTTTGCCTTATGATATCTAAAACACTTTTATATCAAAACATTTGATATTATTTCTAATGACATTCTTTTAAAACATTTGCAAATAAACATATTAATCTTATCCGAAATGGTTAGCCATATAGCATTTTGAGGCTATTCATTATGCAAATATAAACAAAACCGAAAGTTCTTATTGGAGTATGGATTTCCACATAAATAACTAGGTGAAGGGACTACCTTCTGATGGGTACACCCCTAGATGGATGTCCCAAGGCACAGAACATCAGCCCTCCACTAATACAAGACAAGCATGCCTCTGTAACTATATAGTACCGAATATGTCATCCAACCTTTAACCGAGCATGCTCTAACATACAAACCACATTGATTCACATCTCGAACGTCTTAGCATGAAGAAATATATCTAGAAGGGGATGATCATACCTAATTGGGAATGACCTATGTAGCCTTGTTGCATCTAACCTTGTTTCGATCATTCCGATTGATGAGGCTTGAGGCTACAATTAACTTTTCACATAGCACATCTTCTTTCACTTTGAACACCACATTGCTATTCCATATTCGCACAACTGATTTTACAAACATATAACTTTTTGAGCTCGTATGTCTCGAGAAAGGGTGTTAAGCTAAGAGAAGGTATCTTCTCTGCCACCGACTGATATACTTTTATAGAGATCACTCATTATGATTTGGAATGCAAGGTCAGACATTCATCCATACAAGTTCGTTCTGGGACAGAGTGAAACCGAAGGCACTTTCCTCGGCCATTACTAGGGGAGAAGCCCTTGTGATTTTGACGTTTTTCATAATGAAGAGACCACTGCTACAATATAGTGAATCGGGAGTTTATCCCCAATTAATCAACAAGTAGTCTCTTGTTATTATTCGTCTCAATGTCTCCGTCTTCAAACATCTTCAATCTTCGAACACGTAAACTGATTCAAAGTGGTTTTCGGATAGGAATCATCCAAACCTGACCCCGGTTCGTTTCGAAATCCAATTATCGATAAAAAGTGAATATGAATATATAGGATTTATTAAGTCTCTTTTCACATTAATTTCAATTCGGATGATTTCAAAATCTCTTTCTTTTGTCTTAGAATAATTCTAAGTAATTCATTCCTTTGCTTTGGAAAATATCTCAATTTTCTTTTATTTAGACGAAATATCTTTCTTAGATATATTCTCTTTAATTTATTCCATTTTCTTTTCAACAGTATAGGGAATCATTAAGCCTCATTTATTAAATCGTTTGATTTATTTAAACTTTTCTTAAATCCTAGAATAATTCCCAACCATTTTCTCTTTTACTTTGGAAAACATTTCCAAATCATTCATTAAATCTAAATCAAAGATTTCTTTCATCCAAGTTATAAATTTTAACTTAGGGAAAATATCCCAAATCATTTATTAAATCTTAATCAAAGATTTTCTTCTGAGCTTCAGATCATATTCTTGCAAATTAAAGATTTTCATAATAGAGTACTGCTGCCACTTTAGATATGGTAAATTTCACCTCCAAGGATTAATGGTAAGTAATCCTACATCATGAATATCTATGTCTTCAACGATCTTTGTCTTCAATATCTTTTATTTCGAAAATTAGTTTGAAGGGGTTTTCGAATAGGAATCACCCAAATCCGATCCTGGTTCTTCGGATAGAAATCATCCAAATCTGATCCCGATTCCGTCGTATCAATCATCGAATAAAATATGTTAAGTGGTTAAATAACATTCAAAGAATTTGTTTCTTTTCTTTTATCATGGATAAATATGATCTTTTAGAGCATCCAGGCTTTCCTTTCGATCTATTCCATTCCTCGTCAAAAAAGAGAAAACATAGGCCGGATAAGTTCAGATCACTAGTTGCTCCATTCCTAAACTTGGTTAAACACCTTGTTTTATCTTCCGAGATCTCATAGGCGGGAAAAATGTACTAGTCGTTTCCGCATACTCAGTTTGTTAGTACATTCAATATTCTTTACATTTTGTTTAAGTGGTATAGACAATTCCTCTTAACCATTTATTTAAACTATTATTAAAACTTTCAAATCATCTATAAATGACTTAATTATTCTTTTAAAATCATTCACAAAAGATTTAGGAAATAATTGTTAAGTTTAAAATTACATTCAAAAGGTTATAGAATTCGCAGCATAAAAGTGCTGCGGAAAATGCTATATAAGCTTATTTGATTTAAACAACTTTTTAATATTTGAAATTCATATTTTCCATTTCGAATCTCATTTAAACCATTTTAATAGATTTATAAAATTTATTTCATATTTTTAATCATTTATGAAAAAAATAATCTCTTTTTGGATTCCGAACTGCAAAACCGCGATGTTTTTAGATATTTGTTTTAGACATATTTCAAACACTACTTGATGAAATCTTGATTTTATTTATTTATTTCTTTAAACATATTTAAATGTTTATAAAGCATTTCTAACTCATTTTAAAACTATTTTCAAAAGGTTTAAGCATTCCATGTACACCATTTCATTCTCAAAAGGGAAGTGATTTCCTTTGTGCTTACCGATGTGTATTAACATGACTTGGTAAAACAATTCAACAATCACATCAAACAACCAATACTTGATGATAAAATCATATATAAGCATCCATAGTAATCATAACACATCATTAAACATGTATATATATAAATATAGATGTTAAATAGAGTTTCTCGCCATAAACCAAATCGATTAACTTCCTACCAACATTCGAACTAATCCGCGCTTCACTAACTACTTCCTACTCCACTTAAACATTTGTAAGTAACTATCCCTTCCTTCAAAGTTCTTGGCCAAGGCTTGAGATGAAGGTGGGCCGAACGTATAGAGAAGAAGTGGTAGAGTTTTGACCTTGAATTCTCAAAATTAGACCCGAAAAATAGGTCATCTTCGCTCTTGTTTTTTACCCTTTTACTCCCAAAATTTGAAAAACTTGTTAACAAAAAAGTTGTTGCAAATTGCTTTCTATTGAATATAAAAAAAATCACTTAATTTTGATTAGTTTTGAGGAAGATATGGTCAAATGAAAAGAAGCTATTCTCGGATTCACAAATATGAAACCAGAAAATATACTTCAAAGAATTGAGTTTCAGAAATAGGAAACCTCAAAACTGGTAAAAGTGATCAACATAAAGTTGTAGCCGGTGGAATTTCATATGGTTTAAATAAAAGAATATCTTAATTTCGATATTTTATGATCAAGTTATGATAAAAACAAAATGACATATTCTCTGGCTTAAAAACTAGGCCAGAGAATGCATTGGAAAGAAGTGGATTTTTGACATGGTTTATTTCAGAATAAGACAAAGTGGTCAACACGAAAGTTGTATCTACTGGAAAAATACATGATTTAAAAAAAGAATTTTGCATTTTGGTTCTGCTTTGAAGAAGTTACGGCCGAGATAAAGAGGTAAATATGGAGAAAAGACAAGTTTGATTTGAAGAGAATGAACATTGGTTTCTTTTAAATATTTTGTAAATATTTTTACATTATTTCTTTCTAAAAAATTTTCTATGGTTTGGAAGCCATTAAAGATAAGAGGAAGAAGATGAAGAAGCTTGAGAAAAGAAGAAAAAAATATGAATGAAAGTGAAGAAGGAGGTGGGTATTTATAGAAAAAGAAAGAAGTGGTAAATTTACCAAAATAACCTCTTACCAAATTACTAAACTATCCTTACTTCAAGCTAAAGTAACATCCACTTTTTCAATACTTAACATCATCCTTTCGCTTCAAACTTTAGGTCTTAGTCACTTAAAGATTAAGTAAAGAAAAGTAATTATTTTGTTGGATTTTTATTTGATGTTTATTTTTCTTACTTTTGTTAATTCTTACTTACTTTTACTAAAGACCTCTAGAATTTTTCTAATTATATTTAGTAAAAGTAAACATGTTTAGTTATTAAAATGTGTAATATATGTTAAAGCATGTTAACAAAGGTGCGATAACGTTGCGGCAACTTATTTTGAACAAAACGTTGATTTTCGACAAAATGTTTCAAGTCATATTTTGACGTTTTTGTTAAACTATTTATTCATGTCAACTAAACTTCAAAATAATTTTCTTATTATCTTTAAATAATTAAAACAAGCATATTTTACTTATAAAATAATATCTAAATCTTCTTATAAAAATACGACATCGATTTATCGATATGCGACGAAATTTGTCAATTTTATAAAACAAGTTTTATATATTTATCGAACCATTATAAATTAAATTACTATTATTATCAAATGAGTTTGATATAGATTATATGTATATTTAAAAAAAATTATTTTTCCATTAAACAAATTTATTGAATATTTATCCTACTTCATCGGAATCTGATTTTTTTCAATTTACAATGGGAATCCAAAATCTTTATTCAATATCAAAAATAAATTTACCATTCTTATTTATCATATAAAACACGATTGTTTAAGTTTGAAAATTCTACATTTGAATATTTAAATTAATTAAATATCTCATTTTCAAAATGCCAAAAGTACGGGTCGTTACATTCTCCTCTATTTAAAAGAATTTCGTCCTCGAAATTACCACCCACAGTCTTTTACCTAAATCATTATCTCACAAACTTAAACCCATAAGATGTACCCAAAAAATCCATATAAAATATCTGATTTGATCTTCTATTTGAATCCACAACTTTATTTTTGAACTAGTATTGATCCCTTGAGCCACTAGTGCAGACTCTGATCAAGCTTATAGTTCTGATACACTTGCTTTCCTTGCATAGCTCTCAACTATGATAGAAAACTCGAGTACCTAACCACAATACATCATCAATGCTCGCCGTCAAGAAATCGAGTGATAAATTCTTTTCCAGATCAGTGTAAACACCTCAAAGTTCCATACTCAAATGTTAGATCAAAATTTATGTGGCGAAATGATTTATTTATAAATTATGTATTTATTCCTATTGGTTTTTCTCAGTTATATCCAATTCTCTTTATTCACATCCATTATTTTTTTCATGTTCTTTTTATTTTTAGCATATTTTCTTCAATAGTAATATTTTTTATGAATCACTTTGTAAAACTATTAGTTAAGTTTATTATATCTAATGAACATAACTATGTAAATCCATCACTTTTAAAAAACTTAAGTCCAAATCCTTAATTAATGGTAGAATTCATTAATAATACTTTTTCTAGGTTAATTACATTTTAAAGAGTCATTATTTTACTTAAGTGTATAAATAGTTCATGACTTAAATCTAGTTTTATATAATACCTTTTTACATCCTAACAGTATATATGTATATATATACACACACATCCCAAATTCCCGATCGGTTTTATATTCGGGTGAATTACACTTTGTTGTAGGTTGCTATCCTTTCAAATTCATAATTACAAAATTTATTTCCAATTCAATGCTATTATAAATTTCTCCACTTTTAAATCCTTTTTATTTATAATCACATTTATAAATTATACTTATACAATTTCATTTACTTGAAACATTTCGCAATGGTTTATTTTTTACTAAAATATTCCATAAATTCCTTAGCTTTGAGTTTGATGTGATTCAGAAATTTTCGATTTTTCAAAATCGTCGAGAATTCCGCTTTATCTTATCAATTAGTGATTCCAAATTTATCTTTAGTTTAAACACTTTTATGAATATTACTAATAAATTTATCAACTAATGATTCACGTTATCTCTTTAACTTAATAAAATTATATAGATCGAGTAACTCTAAAATAATACCAAGAAACTGCATACTACCAATAGTATCATATATCCTCTTTACGAGAAGAGTAACACTTAAGAGAAGTGCTTACCATCCGACACATCTCCCACCCATTTTTAGTTTATTTTCGAGCCATTCAAACTAGTTATCATAAAATATCTCTTTTTATTTGAAATAATACCATTTTCAAAATCCTTTAGAGATTACTTTTGTTTATAAAACCTATCTTATAAGTTCTTTTTATAAATTTATCTTATATTAATTAATTTCACTTAAATTACCATAATTCTTTTAAATACTTAAATTTAAATTCTCATTCCTTTTACATTTACCTTTTACATAACCATTTTTTATTTTGTAAATACGTTTTTATCCTATATTTTCATTTCTTAAACCAATCTTATTATCAAACAGCTTATACTCAAAATATGAAATTCTAATCATAAGATGCTCATATTTAAGTTTCACTAATCCTGATTTCTAACTATAAAATTTTTAAAAATATATAATTTATATTTAAAATATAATCCTACGTAAAATTATTTCATTTACAAATTTTTCAAAATAAAACCTTTATATATAACATTGACAAATACATGCTCATACCTAATATTCTCAACTCATTCTAGGGTGTTACAAACCCTATCTATAGCGAGTACTCATCCTAAGGTATTACTAACCCTATCTCTGATGAGACTTTACCCCACCAAAGCCAAGGTTCTCGCTTAATCTTTAGCTCTGATACCAAATGTCATGTCCCGTTTTTCCATACCCTTTGAATCGACGATAAACCACACATGTCCAACTCAAATTGCACGAAAAGATAAAACATGAAGGGTAATAAAGAAAATAAGACAAAACAAAATCTCACACGAATGGAATAATATATAATATCGAACAATATCTTTACAGTGGAAAACTTTTACATTACATATATCAGAGTCTAACCTAAACTTAGTTTTGGACGGTTATAAACATCCATCCATACAGTTGATGGCAACATAAAACTAAAACTAACAAACCATAACGGATAGTAGAATATGTCATACGTAGATGAATGTCTCCAACTCTCCTCTGGAAACTCCAACTGTCTTCGACTAAACGTGAAACTACTCGGATCTAACCCAAGTATTGAAAATACCTGGATCAGGCTTGATAAACCAGCATGAGAAAACTCAATAATAAATGATAGTGTCATATCAGCCTTTCTTCAGAAAAGAAAGAGTATCTCATAAGACCACGTCTACACATAAACACAGATGAGTTTTTGCCTCATGATAACTAAAACACTTTTATATCAAAACATTTGATATTATTGCTAATGACATTCTTTGAAAACATTTACAAATAAACTTACTAATCTTATCCGCAATGGTTATCCATATAGCATTTCGAGGCTATTCATTACAAAAATATAAACAAAACCGCAAGTTCTTATTGGAGAATGGATTTCCATACACATGACCAAGTGAAGGGACTACCTTCCGATGGGTACACCTCTAGATGGATGTTCCGAGACACTAAACATATGCCCTCTACCAACACAAGACCGGCCTACCTCTGTAATTGGATAGTACCGAATATGTCATCCCCCGGTCGTTACCGACCTTTAACTGAGCATGCTCTAGCATACAAAACCCATTAATTTACATCACGAACGTCATAGCGGAAAGAAATATATCTAGAAGGAGATGATCATACCCTAATTAGGAATGACCCACTTAGCCATTCTGCATCCAACCCTGTTTCGGTCATTTTTGGTTGATGAGGCTCGAGGCTACGATTTTCCCTTTTCACATAGCCCATCTTCTTTCACTTTGAATGCTACGTTGCCATTCCACATTCACACAACATATTTCTACAAACATATAACTTCTTGAGCTCGTATGTCTCGGAAAAGGGTGTTAAGTCAAGAGAAGGTGTCTTCTTCGTCACCGACTGATATACTTTTATAGAGATTACTGATTATGATTTGGAATGCAAGGTATGACATTCATCCATACAAGTTTGTTCTAGGACTGAACGAAACCGAAGGCACTTTCCTTGGCAACTACTAGGCAAAGAGCCCTTGTGGTTTTGAGGTTTTTCAAAACTAAGAGACCATTGCTACAATATAGTGAATTGGGAGTTTATTTAGATCAAATATCTTTCTTAGAAATATTCTCTTCAATATATTCCATTTTCTTTTCAAGAGTATATGGAATCATTAAGCCTCATTTATTAAATCATTTGATTTATTTAAACCTTTCTTAAATCTTGGAATAATTCCGAATCATTTTCTCCTTTACTTTGGAAAACCTTTTCAAATCATTCATTAAATCTAAATCAAAGATTTATTTCATTCCAGTTATAACTTCTAACATAAGGAAAATATTCCCAAATCATTTATTAAATCTTAATCAAATATTTTCTTCTTAACTTCAAATCATATTCTTGTAAATCGAAGATTTTCATAACAGAGTACTACTGCCACTTTAGATATGGTAAATTTCACCTCAAGGGACTAATGGAAAGTAATCCTACATCATGAATATCTGTCTTCAACGTTCTTTGTCTTAAATATCTTTTATTTCAAAAATTAGTTTGAAGGGGTTTCAGATAAGAATAACCCAAATCCGATCCCAATTCTTCGGATAGGAACACCCAAATCCGATCTCGGTTCCTTCATACCAATCATCGAATAAAATATATTACGTGGGTAAATAACATTCAAAGAATTTGTTTCTTTTCTTTTACCTTGTAAAAACTTAAATATGTTCTTTTAAAGCATTAGGGCTTTCCTTTCAATCTATTCCACCCCTCGCCTGAAAAGAGAAAACATAGGCCAGGTAAGTTCAGGGCATTAGTTGCTCCATTCCAAACCTTAGTTAAATAGCTTGTTTTATCTTTCCAGATCTCACAAGCGGGACAAATGTACTAGTCATTTTCGCATACTCAGCGTGTTAATACATTCAATATACTTTACATTTTGTTTAAGTGGTATAAACAATCCCTCTTAACTATTTATTCAGAATCTAATTAAAACTTCCAAATCATCTTTAAACGACTTAATTATTCTTTAAAAATCATTCATAAAAGATTTAGAAAAGAATTGTTAAGTTTAAAACTATATTCAAAAGGTTATATAATTCGCAGCATAAAAGTGCCGCGGAAAGTACTATATAAGCTTATTTGATTTAAACAACTTTTTAATATTTGAAAATTCATATTTTCCATTCCAAATCTCTTTTAAACTATTTTAATATATTTTCAAAGTCTACTTGATGAAATCTTGATTTTCTTTCTTTATTTATTTAACATACTTAAATGTTCATAAAACATTTCTAACTCATTTTAAAACTATTTTCAAAAGGTTTAAGCATTCCATATGCACCATTTCATTTTCAAAAGAAAAGTGATTTCCTTTATGCTTATCGACATGTATTAACATGACTTGGTAAAACAATTTAACAATCATATCAAACAATCAATACTTGACAATAAAAGCTTATATAAGCATCCATAGCAATCATAACACATCATCAAACATGTATATATATATAAATAGAGTTTCTCACCATAAACTAAGCGATTAACTTCCTACCAACATTCAAACAAATCCACGCTTCACTATGTAACGATTGCGATTTTTCGTTGTCGAAAAACCGAAATGTTAGGGTTTTAAGAAGAAGAAAGAGGTAGAAGAAGAGAGAAAAAGAAAGAAAATAGAACGGGACAGAAAGAAAACAACAGAACAATATCAGAATCTCACAATCGCAGCGGAACAACATATATTAGATAAATGAATAATCTTTAAACAAAGAACTATATCAGTTATTACATTACATTACATTTCATTTCATTACATCAGAATGTACAACAACAAACAACAACAAACAGCGGAAAAGAAATACTATATACTAGTAATACGCCATGTCATCCAGCTTTCCTCCAGCAACTCCTAAATTCCAGAATATCCTGATAAACATAGCTCTTGACTGCCCGTGTGGAAATTGGTGGGCACCCAGAGTTTAGGAAGGAAAACAATAAACTCCGAGTCAGTCATGTGACTGGTGTGAGAACTCAAAACAGTTTATTTATCTTTAAAATCAAAATAGAGGAATATTTTTAAAGTCAATTCGCAATGTTTTTAAAAATGAGACTACCATAAGACCTCCCACCACACACACAATGCAAACGCAGACTTGGAGGAGATTTCTTCTTATGTTAGTCAAAGATGCTTGATACGCATTAAAAAGAAACATTTGATATTATTATTAGTGCATAGTGTAGAAATATTTCGAAAGTAGAATATAAATCTTAGCCAGCATAGGTACCATTATATTATGCCTACTATAGCTACCATATTAGATGGCAGGTTCTACAACTAAAACCGTACAAGTCTCGTATTGTTTCTTTGGATTTCCAACAAATGGTCAGGCCAAGGAACTTCCCATTGCCACATGGAAACGCCTCTGGAAGGACGTCCCGAGAACCTAACCGGATCTCTGCCAACACAAGGCCGGGTTACCCCTAACTGGGTAACTACTGACACGAGTATGCCATCCCCCGGTCCTTTGGGACCTTTTTCCGAGAGCTCTCTAATCAACATCACACCATAATAAATAAAGTGTTCAACATGAGTAAGTATCTAGGCTCCATACCATGATACCACCCTTTTCCAGAAGGAAATGCACATACCCTAAAGGGAGCTACCCCTCATAACCTTGCCGCATCTTTCCTGTTTTGACCATTCCGGGGTGTGAGGCTCGACGAAGTCTCGTCCACAAAGCCACGCTTTATACAAAAGCTGTGCTTTGGGTCAACAAATGATCATAGAAATGATCACAAAGATAAACGATCAAACAAATGATCTTATCACAAATGATCAACACAATGATCATTTCACAGCAACACTCAGCATGTCACATTACCAAATTGGGAATATATTGCTAATAACCTTCAACTATATAACCTCTGAGCTCGTACGTCTCAGAGAAGGGTGTTAAGCTAAGAGAATAAATTCTCCGCCACCAACAGAAATATATTTGAAAGAAATCAGCTTTATATCTCAATTTGTAATTTCAGGCATACTATCCATACAAGTCTGTTCCGAGATCGAACAGAACCGAAGGCACTTACAAAGAAGTCCTTGCAATCCGGATAATCTCTAATCGCGTCCGGATTTCCCATCACATATGGAGATCTCTATACCGGGGATCAGCCAGTGCAGAGACAATCGACAAGAAACCCTTTCATTTTTGAAAATATCCGGTCTTCAACACCGGTCTTCAAATGCAATTCATAACGACGTATCACATATTCGAAATGGGTTATACGACCCCAAGGTCCTTTCCCGGTTAACCCGAATAGTGAGCGCTTATTTTAAAAAAATAAGTGTGGCATTCAAATTCAAGCAAATCACAACAAATACCAATTTAAAGGTAAATATTGATAGTCGGTTATTGAACTATCAATGGACATGCACAACATCACCAGATTCCAAATAATTTTCCAAATTATTTATTTCCCAAAAATATCTTTACAAGATATATATATATAATTTCCATACTTTAAAAATAAATCGATATTTATTTTTAAACCCATTTTCCCAATTTCATTTATAAATTCCATATTGAATTTACATTCCAAAATATTTATGAATATACGATTTCCATTCGATTTCTAATATTCATTTTCAATTTATCTTCAAAAAGATAAATTCAAAATATTCACTTAATATTGGAAAAACATTTCCATACTTATTTATTTATAAGTAATTCACAAGTCTTTTTATTTTCTACACTTGGAAAATCTTCAATATACTCTAATCGAAATTAAGTATATATTTCATTCTTTAAGGAAATCATTCTCTTAAACATATTTATTTGGGCCAAAACGAATGTTGCGTAAAACATCGTTACGACAACCCAACATCACTAGTATAGGGATTCGAAATTAAAATAGATATATAAATCCCAATACTATACAAAACATTTCCTTTCGGAAATTATTTACTATAACAACAGTGTTATAGTCCACCATTTCCTTCTATTTCTCGAAAACGTCTATTTCAACAATGAATGTTGAAATTTATGGTTTCGATAGTTAATACATTTTAAAACATCTTTAGATCTTTTTAATTCTATTTAAAACATCACATCTAAAACATTTTCTTTAATATATTATTCACTATTCAAAAACGTGAATATACCTGTTAACCAATTTCATCATTTCTATTTACTTATCAAAATAAGTCGTTGCGGATTTATAAAACAATGTTTATAAATTCTATTTCTATTTATTTTATAACAACTTCCCTTTATAATTTCCTTTATTAATCTATTCAATCTCATATCTCAATGATATACTAAAAGTTCATATTATAAGTTAAATACTTAAAATTTATTTGCTTGCGAAAACGTTCTTTTAAACTTCCCAAATTTATAAATCTTATAACTTATAAGATTCATTTATTTATCCAAAATCTATTCCTTTAATAACTTTACAAATTTTATAAACCTAATGCTTATAAAATTCTATTTATAACTTTACCGTTTATAATTCTATAAATTTCATTCATTTATGGAATTCATTCACAATTCATTCTAACACTCATAAAAGCTCGTTTTACAATTCCAATATTTTTAATTTATAAATATCAATTTATAAATCTTTTATATGGATCAATTTATATTATTCTTTTAAAACATCTTTAAACTCCTTTATAATTTCATCATTTTGATTTATAAAAAAAAATCAAATTTCATAAATCCTATTTTTAAACTTTTTATAATAAATTCAGAAATCCCAGTTTAAACTATTTTATTAAATCATTAATCCCATATTTTCAAAAATCAACTTTCAACTGTATTTCTCAAAAATCATAATTTTTTATACATTAAAATTTTAACGTTTATTTATTTAAGATGAATCAATTCCAAAAATATTTTATAAACGTATACTTTCAAAAATCACTTTAGAAATCCCTTAAAAATCAAAATCGTTATTTTTAAACTTCAAAATTGGATCCGATGATGCAACACATCAAATAGTCAATCATGACTTTCAAACATCATATATCAATATGATAATCAATCAAATATCACAATATCTAAAATAAATTAAATACTGGTGAGGAATCCAGTTGGATCCCTCCAACCTGTTTCCCTGCATCCACAGACATTAGCACAATACCATTCCACTTCGAGGTGGAATATCGCGGTATATGGGATTTATAAAATATTATCCGCTTAATAGGCGGCGCAATAGGGTCTCATCCGCTATACAATGCGGGAAATCAACAACTGCAATATATACATATGCCAATATATATATTGCAATATACTAATATAATACCAATTTCACTTCAAGGTGGAATATCGCGGTATATGTGTGTAATAAATAACCTCCGCTTACTAACGGCGTATAGGGTCTATTCACATCCAGCATATATATATATAACAATCATCATTCAAGCATTCAATCAACACAGTCTAACAAATTTTAAATCTAACTATTTAAAATTTAAATAAACCCTTTTGAGTGAGAAGTTCTCACCTTAGCTATTATTTGCAATCCATTTCCATCTTGACTCGATTTTCTTGTTTTATACTTTGTATAAACAATTTTATACAATTCATTAATATTTGAAGTGAATTGAATAATTCAATTTGCATTTGATAATTTAATTTACTTGTGATTTTATTTAAAACCAATATTCTCAATTTTAAACAAATACCCTTTAAATAATTTGATTTAACAAGAAATTAAACTCAAAACTAATCTTCCTTTAATAGATTAAATTAACTTACCCTTAAATTAAATTTATCCAACTAATTATAAAATTTCTTTTTCTTTCCAAAAATTATATTTTAACTAATTTCATTTAACTATGATTAAATTTTAAAAATAAAACAGCACACACTTGAACTGTAATTATTTATTTTGATGTTATTTTTTTTCTCAGGTTTAAATAAAAATAAGATTTAATTTACAAAGTATATATTTATCTAACTTAAATATACATGTATTAATTAAATTTTAAATTTGAAAAAGATATACCTAATTGCCTCAGATCCTTGACCTGACTTCTCGGCTTCGTTGAGTTCGAGCCCTCCACTTCGTCATTGCCTCGACTCCATCGCGACGCTCGACTTTGCACTCGACACTCCATCGCGCGGCCCCTCTGGCACCGAGCACCACAAGCCACCGAACGCTCATATCGATTCCGGCCTGACCCCACCTCAGTCGCGACATCGGCCATGACTCGCTGCCCTAAAATCCTATCGCGACCAACGATGAGCACGGCCTCGCTTCAGTGCTGCCGCCACTCCAAATCGTGAATCGCCATCGTGCTCGAGAATCCCCTTTTTCGATTTGATGTTGCTGCCTTCATCGTTCGTCGAACCACGGCCTCGCGTTGATTTTCGAACGCAACCCTTTGGTTAGTCACGAACGAAGCTGCCTTAGGGTTTTCGGTTTAGGGCTTCGGTCATTTTGAACGAAGCCTTCCTCTTTTTTTTTTTTTTTTACAGTGGCCATTAATTTTTTTTTGAACGATATTTGTAGAGCAATAGGGGAGACAAACGTACGTGATTAAGCAGATAGAACGTGTTTGCACGTTTTAGCCATGATTTTAGGGATGCCGTCGTTTGTTTTAAATTTAAATTTAAATTTAAATTCACTTTGTTTAGATACAACTTTCAACGCGTTTATGTGTCGTATTCTCACACAACAACTCCGATCGATACGGAATTTGAAACCCGACCATAATACAATATTACGGACCCAATGAAACTGGTTTCGTCGAATTCCGAGACTGTGCCTCGGACGGCTATTTTTAAATATCGATCCAAACGATTTAATTTCAAAACTGAACAATTCACTTTCAAATTCAATTCTGAAGCTTCTATTATCTTCAGTATTATCAATATGAATTTTACAAGCCTTTGAAATATTTTTAATCGGCTTAAAATTGAAGATTCAAATTTTTATTCAACTCTCAATAGATTAAATTCTATAATTTAATCGCCAAATTCATTCTGATATTTTGAAATTCAATTCAAACCATCATTCAAATATTTAAAATTAATTAAATATTTTCAAATTAGATTGTTCAAAATTCTGGGTCGTTACACACTAACTGCATCCTACTCCACTTAAACATTAGTAAACAACTTTTCCTTCCATTAAAGTGCCCAGCCATGGCTCAAGATGGAGGTGGGCCGAAAGTATAGAGAAAATGTGGTAGAGCTTTAACCTTGAATTCTCAAAATTAGACCCGAAAAATAGGCCATTTTCTCTCTTTTTTTTAACCATTTTACTCCCAAAATTTGGAAAACTTGTTAAATGTAAAGTTATTGAAATTCTTTTCTCTTGAATTGGAAAAAAAGAATCACTTGATTTTGATTAGTTTTGAGGAAGATATGGTCAAAAGAAAATGAGCTATTCTCAAATTGACAAATATAAAGCCCGAAAATGTACTTCAAAGAATTGAGTTTCAGGTATAGCAAATCTCAAAAATGGAAAAAGTGATCAACATAATAGTTGTATCCAGTAGAATTTCATATGGTTTAAACAAAAGAATTTATTAAATTGGATCAGTTATGATCAAAACAAAATAGCCTATTCTTTGGCTTAAAAACTGGGCTAGAGAATACACTGGAAAGAAGTGGATTTTTGACATGGTTAGTTTAAGAATAAGATAAAGTGGTCAACATGAAAGTTGTATCCACTGGAAAAATACATGATTTAAAAAAATAATTTTGCATTATGTTTTGTTTTGAAGAAGTTATGGTCGAGAGGAAAAGACGTAAAATATGGAGAAAAGATGAGTTTGATTTGAAAAGAATGAACATTGATTTCTTTTAAATATTTTGTAAATATTTTGACATTATTTCTTTCTAATTTTTATCTATGGCCTTGAAACCATTAAATAGAAGAGGAATAAGGTAAAGAAGCTAGAGAAAAGAAGAATAAGAAAATATAAATGAAAGTGAAGAAGAAGGTGGGTATTTATGTAAAAAGAAAGAAGTGGTAAATTTACCAAAACAACCTCTTACCAAATGACTAAACTATCCTTACTTCAAGCTGAAGCAACATCCACTTTTTCAATACTTAACATCATCCTTTCACTTCTTACTTTATGTCTTATTCACTTAAAGATTAAGTGACGTAAAGTAATTATTTTGTTGGATTTTGATTTGATGTGATTTGATGTTTACTTTTCTTACTTTTGTTAATTCTTACTTACTTTTACTAATGACTTCGAGAAGTTTCATAATTATATTTAGTAAAAGTAAACATGTTTAGTTATTAAAATATGTAATATATATGTTAAAACATGTTAATAAAGGTGCGATAACGTTGCGGCAACTTATTTTGAAGAAAACGTTGATTTTCGACAAAAAGTTTTCCGGTCACATTTTGACGTTTTTGTTAAACTATTTATTCATGTAAACCAAAATTCAATATAAATTTCTTTTTATCTTTAAATAATTAAAATAAGAATATTTGACTTATAAAATAATATAAAACAATATTCAAATCTTCTTATATAAATACGACATCGATTTATCGATATGCGACAAAATTTGTCAATTTTATAAGACAAGTTTTATATATTTATCGAACCATTATAAATTAAATTACTATTATCATCCAATGAGTTTGATATTGATTATATATATATTTAAAAGGAATTATTTATCCTTTAAACCAATTTCTCGAATATTTATCCTACTTTATTGGAATCTCAGTTTTGTCAATTTTACAATGGGAATCCAAAATCTTTATTCAATATCAAAAATAAGTTTACCATTCTTACTTACAATATAAAACATGATTGTTTAAGTTTGAAAATTATACGTTTGATTATTAAAATAATTAAATATCACATTATCAAAGTGTTAAAATTATGGATCGTTACATAAGAGAAACTAATCACTATAACCTTTCATTTCATAGCTAAGTATACATGCTCATATGCAAATAGTTTATCTAATATATAAATGGTTGAGGTAATGATATTAAGATTCATAATATTTAATAATTACGAGTGCTGTCCATTTAAGAAATAATGTATTTTGTAAAACACCCATATAAAACAAGTTCCAGATGTGTCTGATATAATGGTATATGTTCCATACATATATTCTGCAAATAAGTCTGTATTCATTTTAATTACTTAATTAAACAATATAATTAATCATTTAATTCAAGATTTCACTAAACCATAAATATTAACTTAAAGAAATTTTGAATAAATATGTGAAATTATAATTAGAGGAAATTAGTTTAAAGGAAAAAGTTTATGCTACTTTTAAAATCTAGGAAGGAACTATTAAAATTTAGTCCCAAGGACAGTAGCGTGTTCTATTCAACCAACTTCATCCGTTTCCTCTATCGTTTGAAGCCTGCCATAGCCACCACCACCTTAACCTTAACCTACCGTAGCCGCCGCCACCCTAGCCACCGTCGTCCAAGCCACCGCCATCATCAAAACTCCCGCCGTCAATTCCAAAATTGGAAAGAAAACCTAATTCGACACTCCAATCCAAACTTAAATTAGGAATTTCATGAAAATTGAAGTCGAGTGTCACTAAATGTAGAGGTAAGAAAAAAATGGAGGAGCAAAACACAGAAGCAGAAGAAAGTCAAAAAGTTTTAATCACAAGTTGAATGATATTTAGATATTGCATTTGTACATTTGAAATACAATAGACCGTGTTTAATATGCTAAATAATAGACTAATATAGCATTTATACTTTTAAAAATAGTACCATTATTTGACTATGCAAAATGATATTTGCATAGCTATATATCAATTGAAAAAGGATGAAAAAATATGCAAAATGAACTTGAATTTAGCATAAGTATATTTAAAGTGAAGTAGTATGAATATAATATACAAAGTGAAATAAGTATTCCTAAGAAGAACTACCAAATGCAAAATGATAATTGCATATAGCATATGTATTTTTAATGTAATATTTTAATCACAAAATTCACCACTATGTTATGACATGAAAATGATAGTTTAATGTAGCATTTGAGTTATGAACCACTATCATGTTTAAAATATGAAAAATGATAGTTTGATATAGCATTTTAGTTGTGATGTCCAATACCAAAGTTACAATATGCAAAATGAGGTTTAATGTATCATTTTAATTACAAAGTCCATTGGCATGTTTAAGTTATATAAAATGATAGTTTCACTAACTATTTCAGTTAATGAAATCCAATATCATGTTTACAATATGCAAATTGATAGTTTAATATAGAATTTCAATTACAAAGTCCACAAGCATGTTTAGGATATGCAAAATGATAGCTTAATGTAGCAGTATAGTTATGAAGTTTACTATCATGTGTACATATGAATGCAAACACTGCAAGGGAAAAGCCATTTTCTTACAGCAAGAAAACGTCGGTGGCCGTCGAAAGTCGTCGGTAGCCATAGGAAAATGCCGTCGAAAAATAAGGCGTCGGGGAGCAGTGTTTCCGACGGCTTACGACAAATCTCGCCGTTCGTTTTTCCGACGGTTTCCAACGGCTTCCGATGGATTCCGACTGCTACCGGTAGCCGTCGGAATCTGTTGGAAAAAATGACCCGAAAGCCGTCGGAAGCCGTCGAAAGCCGTCGAAAATATGAAACCGAAAAGCCATCGGAAGCCGTCGAAAATCTGCTGATTTTTTTTTGCATTTCTGTTGCAATACAGTCTTCCATCCATATTTCCCATACAAACACTATTCCATCAATACTGCAGAATCCAATATATAATATTCCAACCAAATATCTGTAGGATCGATTTCACCCTAGAGGGGGGTGAATAGGGTAATGTTAACAATTATAAAAATTAATTGGGAAAGCTTATAAAATTATTTCAACACAGATAAATCAGAATTATAGAAGCATAGATAGTAGCAGAATAATAAATGCAGAAATAGAACAACACAGAATTTACCCAGCTTCGGCAAAACCCTACCTGCTTTGCCGCCCCCAAGGTTTCTACTAGAAATTAAGTAGTCACACGCTTACACACGTAAACTCGCGGCATCTGCTACTGACTAACCTAACTCTACGCTCAAAACCCTGCCACAACTCAGCCGCTGAGTTGCGAATTCTCGAACTACGCCACGTAGTTTGTCCCCTAGTCACACGACTAGAAATTACAATGGTTAAAAAGGAGAAATACAAATTTTAAAAACAATTTAAAAACAAAAATCCCTAATTTTATACTAAAGTTTTATAGGCCGGCCCAATAACAATCAGAAGAGCTCCCTTTTTACTTTTATTATGTCGGTCGTATTCCTTTGCTATGTGATATGGCGGCTCGTGCTTTTCCTTGTTCAATCAAAATTAGGGCTTTGGAGAAATTGAAGATACCGACTTTAATTGGATCGATTTACTTCGATTTCCTTGCTCTGTCGATTGATCTTCTCTTGAGATGCTTTCGGCTGCTTCAATTTGATTGAGTGTTACTTTGATTCGGGTATATGATTTTTGTTTTTTGCGCTCTGGTTTAAATACTTGAACACGATGCTCTCTTATTTGCCGATGATGTTATCTATTTATATATGATTCGAGACCCTTGAATTTCATTCGCATTCATTTACTTGATTAACACGGTTTTGATTTCTAACCGTTCGATCTTTCCTTGGTCGTTACGGTAGTGACTTTCCTACTTTACTTTGGCATTGATTTTTGACTTTTTCAATTGTATAATTTGCTTGATTTCTGACTTGGGCAATTTGTTGCCTTGGTCATCACAGCACTGTTTTGATTTCATGGCCATCGGCTTGTTACTCTGACCCCTTGCTGTTCACTGGTCTGCATTGGCCCAGTTGATGATTTTCCACCTTAACTTTTTCATGTCTTTACCTGACTTCGACATCTTTGTGCACTTGATTTACTTGCGGCCTTGACTTTGTTATACTTTGACTTATATTCGCACTGCACATTACTGTCCCCATTGTTCATTGTCCTATGGAGTGCCATTGTTGCCTCTGATTCATTATATGTTGTCACTCCCCTTGTATTGCAGTTTCATTTTGTGCATTTGTGTTTGGTACACATTCTTGACCTGTTGCGGTGTTCATCCTGGCTCGTAACTGTGTCAGGTTGCCTTCACTATTCACTGCTTGTTGCTGCATTGCTCTTTCTGGTAGAATGTTTGTTCAAGTCATATATGTGTGTTCATGAATGTTTGCATCGACTTGTTTTGCTTGGTGGTCTTGTGGCACTGCTTACGGTTATACTCCCATGTTGTATTGTATTTGGTCATTTTAATTTGAACTGAATGCTTTTGTTTAGTATTGGTGCACTTGATTTCTTCACCTTGTTGTACATATCCTTGAGTCAGATTCCTGGTCTGGTCTGTGTAGCATTAAGTTTGATCATCCTGTTGCATAACATAAAAGTCTATGTTTCATTCTGGAAAAGCATTATATTTTATTTGTTGCACTTGCTCGATCCGTTTCAATGTTGTTGGCCTTTGTATATTTGTTTGCACTGCTTCTCAGTTTTATATGTTGGTGACATTTTCTTCTACACTGTGCTTTGGTGTTGTTATGTTGGTTCAATCTTGCATTTGAGTTGAGTCATAGTAGCAGTGACTTGAACTTTGCATTTTGTTTGTGATTTGGTGCCTTCTTGAGTTGTGCAGTCTTTTGTCAGCATGTTGACTTTTAGTTGGACTGTGTATTACACTTGAGTTGAATCCAGCTTGTAGCTCAGATTTGACCTTGTGCTGAAAGTTGTGACATTATTTTATCGCACTTGAGTTAAACCCGGCATTTTGGATTTGACCTGTGCTCACCTGTCCCTGTAAATTTATCAAGTGCATATATCGGTGTGCACGGCCTTATGGCATATACAGTGATACACTGTGTATGTCACAAGCTGTTCGTGTATGATGAATTCAAAATCAAATGATGACGAACAACCCAAATAACTGAGGAAAATATCATTTTCAAAATATACATTTTATTTTATACTGCAAAAATATTTTATTTGCAATTTTACTACGTCAATGTATATTTTTGCAGACTTCTCAGATGCTGGGTTCACATTGGAATAAAGTTGAAGATCAGTACTTGATTGAATGAGTGATATGTAGTGAGGTGCAACGTGAATTGTAATTTAATCAAATTTGTATTGTAATTGAAATTGTATATAGTTAGAGCTTGCAATTTGTACTATTCAAAAATTGTAATAAATATTTATTTGAATAAAAATTCTGTTTGAATTCAAATTCTGTGTAATTTATTTTTATTCAGCAAATACCTATTTAATCTATGAAAAATAAAATAGTACATTAACAAATACATTTAAATATATATATATATATATATATATATATATGTTTATTATCATCAAACAAAAATCATATAATCGCATATTCAACAATCATATATTTAAGATTTTGAATATGTTAAATGTATTTGATCATTGGCATACACTAATTGCTCCCCCTATTTAAATGCTTCCTCTCTAAACAAAGCTCCTCCTTCATATATGCATACCATGCAAATGATTCTAGATGCAAATAGAAAATATTTGACCTTTGCTTGATTTTATTTGACAAAATCTTAACTTTTCTCTCCCCTTTTTGTTATCAGCAAAAGAGTAATAGTGTTATAAAAATGGAGATGAAGTGATAGATATTAATCCAACATTAAAACTCAATTGAATATAAATATTAAATTTCAATAAAAAATCAAACAAAAATCATAACTACTCTTGTTAGGCGCATATTCCACTTTTAGAAATAATGGGAATGATGTCATCATATAAAACCATACAGTTGTGTCTATTTGTGGTACATTTATATAAGGAATTTGAATATCTACTAATCATGCATAACCGTTAGGATTTTTAAATGAGATTAGTAGTATTCCAATTTAATTTTAAAAATGAATTCAAGTATCTTCTTACCACGCATAACCGTGAGGACTTTTAAATGGGATTAGAATCAACTTGTTTATTTAATAAATCAATTTTGATATGTGTTTCATACATGCATAACCATGAGGACTTTTATATGAGCATGGAAGCACATAATAAATTCCAAGTAATTCACCCATGCATAACCGTGAGGACTTTTAAATGAGAGTGAATACTTTGGATTTTATTTTATTTTATTTTATAAATGAAAAACGAATGATTCCTGTTTAAAGTACCACATACGGACAAACTATATTGAATGTTGATGAACGATGGTCAATAGAATGATAGAAATAGAAATGGTCATGGAATCTTTACCCAACAAGAGTTTTTATAACTCTTGTTTAACTTTCTAAAGAGATTTGCTAATTATATCGTCTCGAGTCATAATATATGATAAATATCAACATTCATCACTTTTTCAATCACTATTTATCTTTTTGATAATTAGTAGGGGGTCAGATTAGTCAAAGATATAATTTAAAAATTAAATTCAAAAATAATTAGAAAATCAATTTTTCTAAAAATGACCAATTTGAAAACAAGGTCAAGGATGATTTTCTAGAAGGGGATTTATGAGAAAAATTTCTGCTATTTGAAAATTATTTGAAATGAAAAATATGTAGATATTTTCTTTGAAAAACGATGCAGTTACTAAATGTCTCACCATAAATCACGTTCCACTAGTAATTTCTCTATCAACTAGATTACCAGTGTAATCTGCATCTGAATTTCTCTTTCACTCAAAATTATCTTTAATTGAATTTGATAGACCAGACCATGAAGTGTGCAACAAAATATCTCAAAATCAATTTTAAGAGCTTTTTAAATGACATTCTCTTGAATTTGAATTGAAGCCGTGTATATAATCAGAAACCGCGAATATAGAGTTAGCCGTATTATAACCAAATGAATTATCATCCAACAAAACACTATTATTAATCCAAACTAATATATATGAAGTAGTTCAAAGATTGTAGTGATTTTTATAGTGTTCTTGGCATGAGAATATAATTGGCCAACCATTTTGAATAAGTCAGAATCAAAATCATCATTCATTTCATCATCACATTACTGGTTGATTTAATTCAGACTATGGTGCAAATTATCACATTAAATATGTCGTTCAAAATATACCATTACCTGTTTTACCTTTTTGATAATTTTTCGTTATTGTTCATTGTGATTCTGTCACCTTTGTACTAGGCTAAGGAACTTTGCTTTTGTCATTCATTGTTTTCTTGGAACAGCCAGAATCCAAGTAACACAGTTGTTGTTCCTTAGCCTGCCTCCATACGTACACGATGAAAATTTTTTGTGACCTATTTGTCTTTATAGGTCCATGATTGTTAGTGGCAGAATATTTTGGAAAATAATTTTGTGAAGACCCAAAACTACTTATATATGTTCCTTTCGGCACCCAGATTTGTTTAACTTTGAGAGATTTATATTGGTGCCTTTTGAAACCCAAATTGGTATAGTTTTTACATGTTTGGGTCTATAGCAACAATTATTTTGATTGTGTCCAAATTCTCTACAAATTGTGCACATTGAATTGATTTGATTAATTTCATTTCTAACATTTTCAGTTTGATTATATCCAAGTCCTCTTCTATCTGTATTAACAGTTTGCTTCCCCAATAGCATATTTAACGATTTTTCATTTTTGAAAATTTATCTAAAGTCGTTGACAATTGTTGGACTTGTGTTTTGGGAGATTCATTTTCGTTAAACAATTGTGTGCACTTTTTAATAGAATTTTCTCTTCTTGTATTTTCACTTTCTTTTAAAATTAGAATTTCATTTTCAAGTGATTTTATATTAATTTCTGATTTTTTAATTTCTTCTTCAAATAGTGGACACTTATCACACTTAGGGATCCTACTTTGATAGGTTTTAACTAATTGGTCAAGTTGTTTATTTAACTCTATCAAAGTATCCTTTTGTGATTCAAGTTTTGTATACTTCTCCCTAAGTCGTTCAAAACAGCCATTTACTTCGTGGAAATATATAAGTAATTCTGAACGAGTAAGTTTGATACCTCACTTGGCTCGTCATCATAACTGTCAGTTATTTCACCAAGAAGGCACATGTCTACTTTCTCACTCTCACTGTTAGTGCTTTGATTATCTTCATCACTTGTATTCCACGTGGCTGCAAAACTTCTCCTTTTTGATTTCTTTTCAAAGTCGCATCGATTTTGAGGACAATTGGGCTTGATGTGTCTGGGTTGGTTGCACTTATGACAGATAATCTTCTGTTCTTCTGGATTGTCTAGTATTTTGTTTATTCTGCTTTTCAATTCTCGATTTAGAGCTGGATTTCCGTATCTGCGGTTCTACCTTTTTAATTTCTTTATTACCATTTCCAACTCTGCTGCTCCATCATCACCGTCGTCATCATCACTTTCAGTTGTTCCTTTAAGAGCTATTGATTTCTTTGGAGTATATCCTCCTTCATGTTCTTCCTTAATTTCATTTCTAGCTCATAAGTGGTGAGATTTTTGATGAGTTCTTCGACTTTCATTTGTTTCAAATCTTTTGATCTCGAATGGCAGTTACTTTGGCTTCAAAACTTCATGGAAGGACTTTGAGAATTTTTCGGACTATCTCCAATTCTGTGTATGATTTTCCATGAGCCTTTGATTTGTATACGATATTGGAAAGTCGTCCATACATCTCTTTGACATTTTATTCCTTCGCCATTGTGAAGTTCTCGTATTTGAGGCTTAGCATGGCAAGGCGAGATTCTTTGACTTGCGACGTTCCTTCGTGAGTCACTTCGAGTGTGTGCCATATTTCCTGCGCAGTTAGACAATGGGAGACACGATTAAATTCAAAATGATCCAATGAGCAGATAATAGAATTCATAGCTTTAGCATTAGCATTTTATAATTTATTTTCAAGTTCTGTCCATTGATCCATCGGTTTATCTATTTTCTGATTCTCTACAATTATAGTTGGTGCTCTATACCTGTCTCAACAATATTCCAAGCGTCAATGGTTTTCAGAAAAAATTTCATTCTATTTTTCCAGTATGCATATTCACCATTGAACATTGGTGGTCTAACTATGGACTGACCCTCAGCAAAATCATTATTAAAAGAAGCCATTTTAAAAATTCAACTTTTTACCACAAAAATTGATTTTTGAAAAAAATCAAATTTTTAAAACCAAAAACCGACTTCTATTCCTAGCTCTGATACCACTTGTAGGATCGATTTCACCTTAGAGGAGGGGTGAATAGGGTGATGTTAAAAATTATAAAAATTAATTACGAAAGCTTATAAAATTATTTCAACACAGATAAATCAGAATTATAGCAGCACAAATAGTAGCAGAATAATAAATGCAGAAATAGAACGACACAGAATTTACCCAGCTTCGGCAAAACCCTACCTGCTTTGCCGCCCCCAAGGTTTCTACTAGAAATTAAGTAGTCACACGCTTACACACGTAAACTCGCGGCATCTGCTACTGACTAACCTAACTCTACGCTCAAAACCCTGCCACAACTCAGCCGCTGAGTTGCGAATTCTCGAACTACGCCACGTAGTTTGTCCCCTAGTCACACGACTAGAAATTACAATGGTTAAAAAGGAGAAATACAAATTTTAAAAACAAAAATCCCTAATTTTATACTAAAGTTTTATAGGCCGGCCCAATAACAATCAGAAGAGCTCCCTTTTTACTTTTATTATGTCGGTCGTATTCCTTTGCTATGTGATATGGCGGCTCGTGCTTTTCCTTGTTCAATCAAAATTAGGGCTTTGGAGAAATTGAAGATGCCGACTTTAATTGGATCGATTTACTTCGATTTCCTTGCTCTGTCGATTGATCTTCTCTTGAGATGCTTTCGGCTGCTTCAATTTGATTGAGTGTTACTTTGATTCGGGTATATGATTTTTGTTTTTTACGCTCTGGTTTAAATACTTGAACACGATGCTCTCTTATTTGCCGATGATGTTATCTATTTATATATGATTCGAGACCCTTGAATTTCATTCGCATTCATTTACTTGATTAATACGGTTTTGATTTCTAACCGTTCGATCTTTCCTTGGTCGTTACGGTAGTGACTTTCCTACTTTACTTTGCCATTGATTTTTGACTTTTTCAATTGTATAATTTGCTTGATTTCTGACTTGGGCAATTTGTTGCCTTGGTCATCACAGCACTGTTTTGATTTCATGGCCACCGGCTTGTTACTCTGACCACTTGTTGTTCACTGGTCTGCATTGGCCCAGTTGATGATTTTCTGCCTTAACTTTTTCACGTCTTTACCTAACTTTGACATCTTTGTGCACTTGATTTACTTGCGGCCTTGGTTTTGTTATACTTTGATTTATGTTCGCACTGCGTATTGCTGTCCCCGTTGTTCATTGTCCCGTGGAGTGCCATTGTTGCCTCTGATTCATTATATGTTGTCACTCCCCTTGTATTTGCAGTTTGCATTTTATGCATTTGTGTTTGGTACACATTCTTGACCTGTTGCAGTGTTCATCCTAGCTTGTAACTGTGTCTAGTTGCCTTCACTGTTCACCGCTTGGTTGCTGCATTGCTCTTTCTGGTAGATTGTTTGTTCAAGTCATATATGTGTGTTCATGAATGTTTGCATCGACTTGTTTTTCTTGGTGGTCTTGTGGCACTGCTTACTGTCATACTCCCATGTTGTATTGTATTTGGTCATTTTAATTTGAACCGAATGCTTTTGTTTAGTATTGGTGCACTTGATTTCTTCACCTTTTTGTACATATCCTTGAGTCAGATTCCTGGTCTGGTCTGTGTAGCATTAAGTTTGATCATCCTGTAGCATAATATAAAAATCTATGTTTCATTCTGGAAAAGCATTATATTTTATTTGTTGCACGTGCTCGATCCATTTCAATGTTGTTGGCCTTTGTATATTTGGTTGCACTGCTTCTCAGTTTTATATGTTGGTGACATTTGCTTCTGCACTGTGCTTTGGTGTTGTTATGTTGGTTCAATCTTGCATTTGAGTTGAGTCATGGTAGCAGTGACTTGACCTTTGCATTTTGTTTGTGGTTTGGTGCCTTCTTGAATTGTGCAGTCTTTTGTCAGCATGTTGACTTTTAGTTGGACTGTGTATTACACTTGAGTTGAATCCAGCTTGTAGCTCGGATTTGACCTTGTGCTGAAAGTTGTGACATTATTTTATCGCACTAGAATTGTACCCGGCATTTTGGGTTTAACCTGTGCTTACCTGTCCCTGTAAATTTATGAAGTGTATATATCGGTGTGCACGTCCTTGTGGCATATACAGTGATACACTGTGTATGTCACAAGCTGTTCGTGTATGATGGATTCAAAATTAAATGATGATGAACAATCCAATAACCGAGGCAAATATTATTTTCAAAATCTACATTTTATTTTATAGTGCAAAAATATTTTATTTTCAATTTTACTGCCTCAATGTATATTTTTGCAGATTTCTCATATGCTGGATTCACATTGGAATAAAGTTGAAGATCAGTACGAGTTGAGTGAATGAGTGGTATGTAGTGAGGTGTAATGTGAATTGTAATTTAATCAAATTTGTATTGTAATGAAATTGTATATAATGAGAGCTTGCAATTTTTACTATTCAAAAATTGTAATAAATATTTGTTTGAATAAAAATTCTGTTTGAATTCAAATTCTGTGTTATTTATTTTTATTCAGAAATACCTATTTAATCTATGAAATATAAAATAGTACATTAACAAATACATTTAAATATATATATATATATATGTATATATATATATATGTGTGTGTGTGTTTATTATCATCAAACAAAAATCATATAATCGCATATTCAACAATATCAAGAACCAAACTATACACAAATCACCAAACATAAAAAATACATAAAATTAAGTCAAAACATATAATCATCACCCAAACTAATGTACAACACATAATAATATCCACAACACCAAATGCTCTATCAATATATACATCCACAAAATCCCCAACATCCACATAATTATACAGCAAAACATGTAAGTGTATTATAACGTAGTACATAAACCAACAAGTACCTCTACCATCTACAAATCATACAAAACAGAAAAGAAAAAAAACTTACCAACCAAAGCAATCAATCAATCTCCTCCAGAACTAGAGCCAGTAGAGGAAGGGAAGCGGCCGCCATACTGCTGCATGTATTCGGCGATACGCTGGTCTAGCAAATGTGTAGTCTCTATGGCCCGTCGATGGTTCTGCTCCTCCAGCTGCGCCACTCTAGCCCGCAAATCTTCGATCTCTGCTAGATCGATCTTAGCTCTAGTCTGCATACCCCGTCTCTGACTGCTGTCCTGTAATAAATATTTGATTTAGCTGTGTGATCCCTGTAAGTGTATGTATAGGTATGTGAATGATTAGCAATGTGATAATGTTATTTAATTTAGTTTATGATGTTTATGTAAGTGTATGTGCATGTTGAAAACATCTTAGATTGTGGTAACACCAAAAAACTATAGTGACAAGATTGTTGATTTATATTTTGAATTACTATAACTTTGGAAAATTTTAGCATAAGTAAAGTAACTATAGGGAAGGATGAGAGCAATAAATTTGAAATTACTCCTTGCTTGCTAATATATTATTTACATACCACTTGATAGCCAAATCCATATCGTCTGCCATTCTCCGATGGATCCATAACTGACTCAAAAATAGCATCCTCCTCATCCATCGTCAGCTGATCTTGACCCGTATCAGCAAGGAGTTTCTAGCGCTGCTCTAAAATTTTTTTCTGCATTAATACATTAACATCATCATATCTTATTTCATTATTTTAACAAGTAGATCATTTGCTAATATTGCATAAAATGAAATATGCTTATATGGCTCTTGCTGGATTTAGCATCGTGCCTTGTATACGAAACCGTCCCGTCCTGATTTACATGCTCGACAGCATGTGTATGAGTAAACACGTCGATATAGGCCACGGGACCATGCGCCTCAGCTTCCTGAAATTGATTTTTAAATACAATTATTATACATTTAAAATTATATAGCATAAACTATTTACAATTTGCATTCAATAAATTTACCAACTCCTGTCGATACTGCTGAAATGACTTCGACCCTCGGCGATGAGTTACGGGATTTTTATTTCTATTTGTAGAGTTTCTTTCCGACTCTGCCTGTACATTCAAAATTTGATATATTATTTATCAATCATGAATTTTTTGATATTTACTACCAGTAAAATAATTTTAAAAAATTTATTATACATGCCTTCGCCGTGTCAGTTTCCCAGTATCCCAACCATGCTTGCCACATGCTCTCCCCCATCCAACGTGGTTTCTTACCTAATTTCTTGATTTCAGATATCGAGTACCTATAGTTTTTACACATTTTCTTCATCCAATATTCTCGTGCCAACTGCATATCGCCTGTCTGAATGTCTATCTCAGCCTGTGTTTCACGATAAAAAGCAAAAAGAATATTAAACTGTAAACGATAAACAGTAAAAAAATGACAAAACCGAATTAAAAATGAAAAACAGAAAAATATACTTACTAGGACATCCTTCCAAATACACTCTACTATGTGGGGAGGGATGTTATCCCACTTCGACCAACAAGCACTCATCCTACTCCGGTAAGAAGCTCTAGAAATATCCAACACAACCTTCGAGGGAAGTAGGTAGAACCACCTGTTTTTAAATATGATACAGATAAGTACGTACATACATCAAAAAAATAAGATGCTGAATAAAATTTAATTCTTACCCCTCTGTTCTAGGCACTAAAGAAACGACAGGATGCCGTGATGCTTGCGATGGACCACTGCCATCGCCTCCTGAAGATTGGGAAGAGCTCCTACCTCTAGATGACATTACGATAAACCTGTGATATATATACACATCATTTCAAAAGTAATTAATAACACGATAATGAAATATATCTCATACGTAAATGATTACATCAACGGTATAAATTGCTAAATTAATGACTGAAATGGAAATAGAAATGGAAGTGTGTTATACCTGATTCATAATGGGTCTCATGTTCCAACGATAAGTAGATTACATTGCATTTTTAATAAAAATTTCTAAATAAATGATAAATGGACATGACATAAAACATGTAAACAATGGTAAACATATAGATTTGGTTTCATAGTTACATCAATTTCATAATACATCAAGAATTCAACATAGTTACATCAACTGCAAAAAAATTAGATTCGGATTTTTATTAATCATCACCATCTTCTGATTCAGATTCGGTCTCGTTTTCTGCGATTTTTCCTCTGCACTATCAAACGCTTCTACCAAAACATTTGAATCATCGATCAAAGGACTAAAATGTATATGATCGTTTATAATTATTATTTCATTATTTTCCTCAAGATCTGCCTAATAAGCTTGTTCGTCTGGAATATTCTTCTCATCGAATGTAAATCTAGCCTTCGTTTTAAAAAATGCAGACCAATCTGCATGATCTCTTTTCAGAGATGGATAAAGAGCGTAATACACTTGCAATGCTTGTTTGGCTAGTACAAAAGGATCATACTTGTGATAGTGTGATGTATGCTTTATTTTGATAAGATCATAATCCTTGTGCACATTAATTGCAGAACCTGGAACATTGCTAAAACAATTGCATCTAAATAGAAACAACTCCTTCGCGGATCATGAGAAATATGTCAGTTGCAAAATTTGTCTTAGAACGCCATAAAAATCAATTATGTGATTTTCTGGAACGTCACTACCTTTAACAAATACACCAGTATTATTCGTTAATTTTTCTGCACTGTATTCTTTGGTGTTAAATTTATATCCATTGATGAAATATATTGGATATGTCTTGACCATTCTTTTTGGTCCCATCGCAAGATGTTTCAACCCTTCATCAACAACACAATTTCTCGGTTCATAAACATAACTTGAAAACCAACCGGAAAATTCTTTACTGAGATCTCGGTTCGGATGTTTACGTTCATAAAACAATGTTAATATAAACGAATCATTACATTAGGTTATACATGCGCATGCATTATAGAAAAGAATAAAAAACAAATTATTATTTCAGATAACCTAATAAACAATGCAACCTCAACACTATTTAGAAGAATATAAGTGCATGCTACATGAAGATCTTTATCGTTTAGCCATATTTCTATACATTTTCCAAAAGGCCGACCATGTTGTCTAAAAATAGATAACATTGCTTGAGCGGACTCTTGTTCGTCGCCTTCATCATTAAGAGGAAAACTTTCAAATGATATATTCACATGGTCAGTGAAATAGTGAGAGAAAAAGAACGAAGCTTCTTCTTCGAGTAAGATTTACATATCGAACCTTCAAATCATGCTTTTTGCCTCACTTTTTTCTTCAGATGATTTATCTATGCAAAATTAGTTAACATTAACTTTATCTTTCAAGTGAAATTAAATTACGTGATAATATATTACATACATCTCAAATGGATACATCCATCCATATTGGACAGGACCTCGAAGTCATGCTTCAGATCGGAGATGAATAGGTAAATGTTCCATTACATTAATAAAAAAAACTGGCGGAAATATTTTCTCTAATTTGCATGGCAATATAAGAACATCTACTTCAAGTTTACTTAAACGTTGCACTTTAAAGTAGTCGAACTAAGCTCTTTGTAAAACATACTAAGCTCCGTTACTACCTTCCAAAATTTTAACGGCTGTAGTTCTTTGAACATAACGGGTAATAAGTTTTCCACCATTATGTGACAGTCGTGGCTTTTCATTCCGCTCAATTTACCAATTTTATAGTCAACACATGTACGAAGTTTTGATGATATTCCATCAGGAAATCTTAACACTTCCACCCATTTTAACAAAAATTTAACTTGATTATTATCTAATTCGTAACATGCTTTGGGTTTTTTATTGTCATTTGGTTTCATATGAAGCTCAGGACGTTTGCATAATTCTTTTATATTGCGTCTTAGTTTCATATCATCCTTCGTCTTCCCTTTCACATTCAAAATTATGCTAAAAACATTATCAAATACATTTTTCTCATTGTGCATCATGTCTATATTATGACGAAGCAGAAGATGTTTCCAATATGGCAACTCCTAAAAAATAGTTTGTTTGCACCAGTTATGAACAATCAATTTGCTTAAATTTCTGTTTGCACTCCGGTTTCATATATCTTTGGATAGTCCCTAACAAGTTCATATATGTCTTCGCTTGACCATATCGTTGGTGGTTGTCTGGTTTCTACTCTATTAGCTAAAATGTTTTTCTTGTCCCCTCTGAAGGGATGATTTACATGGAGAAAATATCGATGACAGTCAAACCATGAAATTTTCTTACCATGAGGTAAAGAAAACGCTTGTGTTTCATCCATACAATATGGACATGCTAGACGAAGTACTCCATCCTGAAAGCATTGCATAGGCAGGAAAATCACTTATAGTCCACAACAAATAAGCAAACATACAAAAAAATTCTTCTTGAACACATCGTATGTTTCTACTCCTTCGTTCCGCAATATTTTTAACACCTCAATCAACGGTTGTAAATATACATCGATTCCTTGTGTCGGATCATCGGGGCTAGGAACGATAATAGTAAGAAACATATATTGTGTTTTCATACACATGCATGGAGGTAAATTATACGGTGTGATGATAATGGGCCAGGATGAATATTTAGAACCAAATTGAGAAAATGGCGGAAAACCATCCATACATAATCCTAATCTAACATTTCGACTCTCCGCTGCAAAATTTGGATACGTTTTATCGAAATGCTTCCACGCTTCTCCATTGGTCGGATGTGTCAACGTACCCTCTTTCTCCGTTTTCACACTATACCATCTCATGTTAGATGCAGTTACAGAAGATGCATATAATCTTTGAAGCCTTGAAGTGATGGGTAAGTAATGCATACGCTTGTATGGAACTTCATTCCCCTTCTTTTTTCTAGATTTCTATCTCTTCTGATTACAAATTTTACAATTTCTAAGGTTTGCGTCTTCTTTTCAAAACAACATGCAGCCTTTTAAACATGTATCTATTTTCTGATAAGGTAAACCAAAAGTCGATGTAAGTTTTTTAACTTCATAGTGATTTTCCCACATTAGATTATCGGGCAACATATGTCTTTTTGCAGCTTGTACAATAGCCGTAAACCCAGCTTCAGTGATTTTGTATTTTGACTTCATCACAATGTATTCTGCGATTACTGACAGCTGAGTGCCACTTTTACAACCATCCCAAATAGATTTCTTAGCAGCATCTAGTAATCATAATTTTTTTTTACCTCAATATTTGGTTCTTCAACATTTCAATCATCATCGTCAACTTCAACCATAAGAAACATTGATCGTACTGCATCTTCGACTGTATTTTCTATACGGGCTGTCGTAACTACTTCATTAATGACACTTTCAGACTCTACAAAAGTATTTGCTACAACTTATCCATGCCGATCCCAAACATAATACTCGGGCACGAAACCATTTTGGCACAAATGAACTTTCACAATATCTGGTAACAAATACTTCAAATGTCTACACCTACTACGCGGACAACGAATTTCTGATCGTTTCCGTTATTACTTAAAGAAAATTCAACAAATATGTTTATACCATTATAAAAATCTTCTTTTATTGAGTCTCTTAGTCCTTTTCTTTGGTACATGTATCTCCTCCGATCAACAAAATAATCAATCATTTTTCTATTTCAGAAAATGAGTCAAAAGTTCAAATTTTAATATTTATTTTTAGGAATACAAATTTGAAAAATATTACTTTCATGGTCATATGATATTTGAATTTAAAAAACTATTTCACAAATTAAAAAATATTTTCAAATATGACACTTTTTATTTTTAATGTATCGATACAAAATTTAGTACAAAAAGATTTTTTTTTCCAATGGTCAGGCATCCTACTTCTCATTACAAGCATAGTAAGCATTTACATTTCGTATATTACTTCGTCTCAAACGATTCAACAAAATTTCGGCAGCATTTCCCTTTTGTTCCCTGCATTTTACACAAATGCGTGTATGCAGGAAACAAAAAAGAAAAGTTAGGCCAAAATTTTATGAACCATTTGAGACGAAATAGTATACAAAATGTAAATGCTTACCGTGTTCATAACTTGTCCAATACAGGGACACATCCAACAAACATTGTACCAGATGAATATAAATGGTCGTTTTTTGAAAAAAATGACTATTTATATAACGATCGTGTACAACACTCGTCAGACGGGGCCAAAAACTCTCTAAGGGACATTAGTTAATTAAATGTGTGAATTTTACGAAAAAATACAGTTTTACTAACTGTTTACATTTACAAAAATATATTTTAATTTAACAACGTATTACATCAACTTAAGGTTGGTGTAACATTTTTGTCATTTTTAAATACACACAATTATAATTTAGACTCATGCATTTTTTTTGTTCCATTAGTCAATACGTGCACAATATAATACTCCTAGGTTGTTCATTCATTTTATCTTATTCCAACTAACACAATACAATGATAGCAGCGCTACACACATACAATCGTAGAATCAAGGCATATACAACGATCTACATATACACGAACAACCACAAATTATACATATTTTTCACAGTTTCACGATAAAAGATGAAATAGGTATACCGTGGAATGCTAGAAACTATTATCACACTATTGGAAACAATTTCAATCACCAATTAGCCCTAATTTATCATCTTATGCAAATCTAGAAATAAGGTAAAAAAAATTATTTTTTTACGAAAATAAGAGATTATACCCGAGCTAGAAAGCAAGAGAGTTTGAATTCGTAGCCGGAGAGGATGCAAAAATAAGAAATTAGTGATTGGAGGCTGGGGAGTGAATGTGGGATTTTGGAAATGGATTTTAGGTTTTACTGAAATGAGGAAGAAAGGCTCGGCTGGAGCCTGTAATTCATGATTTTTCAACGGCTTCCGACAGCCGTCGACGGCCAGTTGGAAGCCGTCGAAAAATGGCTGCTGGAAGCCGTTGCCTTCCCATATCGCTTTTTAACCATTTTCTAGTAGTGAAAAGATAACCGGGTACCAGACCAAATAGGATACTTATGGATGTAAAAGCTAACAGAATGCCAACCGTAATCGAGTGTATATGGAATCGATCTATACCAGGATATATTGTTTAACCGAGTGTACCGTCGAATGCAAAAGCAAACCGAATGCCAAGCCTAATCGGGTACGTATGGATGCAAAAGAAAACCGGATGCTAAGTCTAATCGGGCACGTACAGATGCAAGAGCTAACCGGATGCCAAGCCTAATCGGATACATATTGATTCAAAGGATAACCGGATGCTAAGCCTAATTGGGTACATATTGATTCAAAGGCTAACTGGATGTCAAGCCTAATCGGATACATATGAAATCAACTTATACCGAAGATATATTGTTTAACTGAGCATACATATGGATGCAAAAGCTAATCAAATGCTAAGTATAATCGGGAATATATGGAACCAATCTATACCCGAGATATATTTTTTAAACGAGCGTACCATCGAATGTAAAAGCTAACCGGATGTCAAGCCTAATTAGGTACGTTTGGATGTAAAAGCTAACTGGATGCCAAGCCTAATCGGGTATGTATGGATGTAAAAGCTAACCTGATGCCAAACCTAGTCGGGTACCTATGGATGTAAAAGCTAACCGGATGCCAAGCCTAATCAGGTATGCATGAAACCAGTCTATACTCAAGATATATATTGTTTTACTAAATGTACCATCGAGTGCAAAAGTTAATCGAATGTCTAGCCTAATTGAGTACATATGGAAGCAAAAGCTAACATGATGTCAATCCTAATCGGGTATGTATGGGTCCAAAAGTTATTCAGGTGCCAAATCTAATCGAGTACGTATGGATGCAAAAGCTAACCAGATGCCAATCCTTATCGGGTGCATATGAAACCAATCTATCATTTGTATTTTTAAATTAGTGCATTACAATGTAACAAATTGAATGGAACGTTGTATTATTAAAGTGCATTACAGTATATTGAATGTGCCGAATGATAAGTAAAAGTATCATTTCTATTTTTAGAGTGAATTAGAACGTATTGAATGCGGCGAATGATAGTTAAAATAGTTTAATGTGGCATTTTAGTAATGAAGCTCACTATCATGTTTAAAATATTCAAAATGATATTTTAATATAGCATTTTAATTACCAAGTTCATTATCATGTTTACAATATACAAATCTATAGTTTAATGTAACATTTTAGTTATGAAGTTCACTATCATATTTATGACCTTAAAAAATAGTTTAATGTAGCATTTTAATTACAAAGTCCATTAGTATGTTTAGAATATTTAAAATGATAGTTTAATATAGCATTTTAATTATGAAGTACACTAGCATTTTATTTGTGATATCTGTAACATTCAAAATAAAGCAACTCAATAACAAGTAAACAAATAACTGGTACATTATGTTTTATGCATATTTTATTATCTTGTGAAACATATAAGTAATTGTATCTAATCAAAATCACATCTTTTGTAGATTTTTAAAATAAAACTTACTTCAACTCCTTGAAATAAGAACATTCAGTCATGCTATTAGAAATGCATAAACTATAACAAAAACAATACAGAATATAACGTTCAGTTATGCATTGTACATATAGAGTTAGAATGATAAATTCATATAGCATTTTTTTCTTAGTTCATTTCAACACATCCAATCGCCATCGTTACCTTTGGCACCACCAGCAACCTTAACCTCCACCCCATCGTTGCTCATCTGAAATAGGCCATAAAGTTCATGGCTCAAGTCACCGTAGACCTTCAAAGTAGTCGCCACCACCTACTATCTATCGTCTTAGCCTTACGAACGAGCTCCGCCTTCGCTTGAACGAGCCCCGCCTTCATCTACGGTTGCACCGTCGTCGCTTGTGCTTGTGATGCAGCGCCTCCTTGTGATGTCGTCGCCGCAACTAGTGATTTGAGAACGGTCTAATTTTTTGTGAAAAATTGTTAGAATTCTTAAAGGTCAAGTGAATGAAAAATAACATAAGTCCCACATCGTCAATTTATTGAGAGGTATATTAGTTTATATATGCCTTTCTCAAGTGGAGGTTGGGGGCCTGGGGCTCCCAAATGTATGCTTCGTTGTGAGGAGGGAGATCATGCATCACCAACACACACGCGCGCGCGCCGCCGCCGCCGCCCGTCCGACCGGGCCGGGCCAGGCCCTAAAATGACCATTCTTTTTACCAGGCCATTATTTAACGGTTTTGGGCATTGTCTGAAACTGGGCTGGGCCTGAAATTTGAAGAGAAACGGGCGGGGTTTTTGCCTGAGGAGATGCGACTGCTCATGAGCGTACGCGAACAGTAACGGGTGCGACCCGTTGGAAGCAAACAGGTGCGAGCGAGCCGATTGAAGCGGACGCCGGCGCAAGCGGGTGCGACCCGACTGAACAGGCGCGGGCGAAACAGTGCGAGCAGATACGAAACAGTACCGTTGGACGGGCGGGTGCGACCCGTTAACGAACAGCAGCGACCAAAAGGCAACGGGTGCGACCCGTCAAGCGGACGCGACTGTTTGAAGGGTTGCGGACGAAATTATAAATAGAAGAGAATACTGATCACATTCAAATTCTATTCCAATCTAATTTCTTCTACTTCTTTGCTCCACTGCTTTATATTTCATATATATCACAGAGTTCACATACTCATTACAATCTCGTGCAGATTACGTTTGTTGTATCTTGAGAGAGTTTTGAAATAAAATTCTTAAGGAAATTGTTACGACAAGCCTCAGACGGAATTTCCTTTATATACTGGTTAGATTCACTGTAATCTTTCCCGTTTATAAGTTATACTATTTCTTACAATAGTATAACGTTGTTGTTGTAATTTATTTACAGCGTAACTTATTGTTACATTTATCTAATACAGAATTCCAGCGTAGTGGAATTCTAATTAATAAACTTGTGCGACGAGTTTATTGTAGCGTGCTATCTGTTTTAGTACACTAGACATATAACAAGAATTTCCTTCATGCGAAAGAATAAAACTTGTGTTCTTAAAACGTAAAAATAACTACCGTGTCCTTCATTCCAAAAAGAATGCGAAGTTTTTCCTTCAGCTGACTTTCTTGTTATAATTTTTCACATATATACATGTACATAATTTTCTACATACACATTATCATGCAAAGAATGATATCTAATAATGGCAAAAAATTAGGCGTTTTACCTCATGGCTAGCTCTAAGAAGATCAAAGCTTCTTCTCATCTTCAGGACCACCTTTGTTGACCCTTTCTGTTGTCTCTTTCAACGCTACTTCTTCTAACTGGTCTAGTCAACAATGTGCTCCTTTGGTATCTTCTGCTGCTACTGTTGCCACTCAGTCCCCGCTTTCAGATCTGATTCTATCTTCGCTGGTTTTGGGATCTCTCTATTTCTTAACCTTATGGTTGCAATGACAAACCAATTCAGCTTGCTGGCAAATTCTCTTGCTTCCTCTGATGATGATGTAGCGCCTCATTCAAGCATCATTAACCGGGTATCCTTGTCTCCTATTTCCCCTACGGTTGTAGCTATCCAAGTTGGAAAATGTCATTGGGTAGAGGGTAAGGCATACTGGTAGTAGTTGCTCTGATAGAGCCTGTGTTGTAATGATATTATTGATGATTGTGTTGGTCATTATGATGCAAAAGGAATGTGATATGGAGCCTGATATTTCGAAATGCACACTAAGTGTTTTTGTTAATGCCCAAATAGAAATATTTGTTGCTCTTGCTACTATGGTTAACAACGCACGAGGCTCTCTTTTAGGCAGTCCTGCTACTCCTGTTACAACCCGTGAAAAGTCCCCTTAATATCCTTGATCTTGCTCCGCCTTCTTTTGTTCCTAGGTGGTCTTTGCTATTTACTTCTATGCCGTGTAATGCAAGTGTGTACTCTCACTGATCTTTTGGTACAATTGAAATCGATGGTACGATGGTGCCTCCTATTGAAGTGATCCAAGTAGGGGTAAACCTTTGGTCTGATTACTTGATAGGATTCTTCCTTGAAACTAACCATCTTATTATGTCGTTTAGCAAACATTGTCCTAGTATTCGAAGGCTCAATGGTGGCCTTCAAGTGCACATTGATAATTCTAGTTTTATTTCAAGTTCTCTAGGCTTGAGTAAAAAATTCGTACTCTTGAACCGGAGCCATATTTCATTGAGGAAAAGCCTTTTATTATTATTACATGGTGCATGTTTGTTAATAGTGCTAGGGAATATGTTTTATCCATTCTAGTTTGGGATCATTTCTCACATAATCCATCGGTATTGTAGCCCATTATTGGGTTGATTGGTAAGCTAGACTTGTTGGTAAGCTAAGTGCTTTGATGTGCATACGGTGGCTGGAAAGAGATTTTTTATGCAAAAGCGTTGATTGAAATTACTTCAGATAAGCCTTTGCCAACCAAACTTAAGGTGCGTCCTGTTAAGGGTTGTATTGCAATTGTTAATGTTCATTATTGCTGGATTTCATATATATGCATGATTGGACACAGTGAGGCAAACTATAAGCATGGAAATCCTTCCACTTCTTCTTTATGGTTGAAGCCTCTCTTCATATCCCTATTAAGGTTCCTCTTCCTTGTTTGCCAATCGAAAATTGGGTCCCAAAGCCTATGAGTTTTACTCCTTCTCCTTCTTTGGTTACTTCTACTACTATTTCTTTATAGGCCATGTGCCTTTGCCACCTAATCCTCCTCCTATGTCAGAGTCCTATGTTTCGATGCCTTCATGCCCTATCCTTGGGATCCCTTCTTCACCCTTTGTTGCTATTATTGATGCTTCCAATTCGGAAGAATATGTTCTGGTTCTCCCTTTCCAGAATGTTATTTCATGGAATTCGTATAAGCAAGGATGTGTCCATGTGAATTTTGGTATGAGGTATAGTTCAATGCGCAAATCCTACCATTTGTATGTAGGAGAAGATGGAGAAGAAAGACGTCTTATATATTATTTAAAGATGGAAGGTCTCTCTCTTTCTATTGAAGACGACGACGACGACGACAACAATATGATTCTTTTGGTAGATATTTCAATGGGACCTAAGATTTCTATATAGTAGTGATTTAGTGGAATTCGTTCCAAATCCAGTGGCTCTTTTCTTTTGGTATTAACACGTTTCTAGACCTAATTTTGAGGATGATGGTAGTGTCTCTTTCACGTCCGAAGGGGGCTAGTCATTTCTAGTTGTTAGTAGTTTAGGTTTTTTTAGCCTAGCTCTTGTTCGTTTTATGTTCCTTTAGCCGTTCTGGCACATATGTTAAATACTTGTTTCCAAATTTCTTTATAAATCTAGACGACCCATAATAAAGCCGATCAGCCTTGCTAAAAAAATTATGATTTTATTATACATATTTATATAAGTTCAATTTATCTATAACCATTTATAATGTAATTAACTTACATAATATATGTATCTTTTTAATTAAAATATTTTTTTATTAATCTTTGATTATTATTTTAGTTAATAAATTAATTAAACCATTTTAAATTTGAAGATTTTAAATTATTTTCTTAAACTCATTTAAGAAATATCTCACAACAATAACATTTACATTTACATGTATATGTATGTGTCTTTTAATTCATTAATAATTTAGTTAATATTTATTTAATTAACGAACTTAATTAGACCTTATCTTAAATTTTAAAAATCTAAATTCGATTTCTGATTCAAATTTAAATTCAAAATAAAATTCCAAAAACAATCTTGGAAATTTGTATGTTGTAACAATTACAACGCATATTTAAAATTTAAATAATTTTAAAATATTACACATACATGTTCTATGCATGTATATTGTAACTTTACAATATATGTGTTTAAAATACAAATTTAAAACCATTTTAAACCAAGAAATTTGATATTTTGATTCCAATTTGTAAATTTGAAATATTTTATAATATTCAAATACACTTATTTGAATTAGCCTAAGGTCCAAAAATAATTTTAGACCTTACACTTGGGCCAACCTTGCAAACTTCCACTATCCATTAGGCCAGCTTTGAATCCAGGGAGAGGAGTGCACTAGTTGTTCAACCCCAAGCCTCAGAAATTCCACTCGAGAGACTCGTAAGACAGAAAAGACTAGAAGTTGGCTCAAATGCTGAGTAATTTATTTATACAAACCAAGGATCTGATATCATTATTGGTTCAAGTCCGTTTAGAAGCAGGTGAAATGGGGTAAATTTCAAAATTATTCCCTCAGTGAATCTTAATTAGCCAATATAAATAACAAGTTAGCATTAGATCCAATCTCCATTTTAAGTTAATGTTTTATGTCAACATAAATGTCCTTATGTTATATATGTACGTAAATTAAACCCTTCACATTCCACATGTGAAACTACTACAATTACTAGCTGTAATGGGTTATTCGTCCATGTTAATGTGTTTGTGTTGCATTATTTTAGGTATGTGAAAAGCCACATTGACATACATGGCATGATAAGATAACAACCGTGACATACATATACATAGCAACAGAATGACATAACAATAAATTCAAAGCATATGGAAATTGTATATATATACATATATTTATTGGAATTTATTAATTCCTTAGTTATTGATGTTGATGAATGCAACCTTATACAATCATACAAAATATAGATATTAATGTTTTGCCAAGTTATATAGTATATAGTGCAAAAAATTACATAGGTGTTGAACTGAAGATTGTATAGTATAAAACTCAAAAGATAGACATGAAGACTCATGAGTACAAAGATTAAGATTAGAAGATCTCAAGATTATAATTTAGTATATAGAGTCATAGCTTATTTTTTTACAGTCCTTGACAGCAATCTTTGATCTCTATCTCCTATTTTTTATCTGCTATATTTTTAAACAAAATAAATTTTCATAATATATTTCAGAATATTTTACAAAAGTTTATCAATTTTCAAAATGTTTATAAACTATGTTCAAACTATTTTACAAAGAATTGGATTATTTTATAGAGTATAGATTTTCAAAACATTTTAAAAGAAACAAGTTTTCAAAATATATATGCATATATCGACATATATGCATATAGTATGTCGACATACATGCCACCAAATGTTTTTCTTTGAAATGAAGTGTCTATTCGTCAAAATTCTTCATGAACAGACATGTCTATTGATTTACTATATAAAGGGAAGTGTAAATAAATTTTTTGACAACTAATTACTTATTTTCTTCCCTACTCTTCCTCTCTTGAATATTCCATTGAAAAAATATATTCAAATTTCTTCAAAATCATATAGAATCAATTCATACTTCTTGTAATAACCATGTTGTCAACTACCTAATTAACTAAGTTTAATTATGGATAATTAGTTTTTAATTGTACTTTTTGAAATTTGACTATGAAATTAAAACTAGTATTTGAGAATAGTTGATTTGACTTATCTTAGTTAATCTTAAGATAAAATTGGGAATTTTATAAAATATCTCAATATTAATAGAAATTGGATTTTATTAACTTGTTGCATTGGTTTTGGGAAATTTAGGGAAAATCAAAGTATGATAAATCAATCATTGTTTAGTGTAAATTGGTGTTTAATAAGTGATAAAACAAAATATATAATTAGTAACACTTCTCTTAGTAAATTTGTAACCCCTTGTTATTGGATCCATATCTCAACCTTCTTGGACCATATAGGTGATATTAGTGTGTAAGAAATGAGAAGTACTACATTTCTTTTCTTATTTTACTTTAGCCAAAAAATCTATAAATTTCGTCCTCTTCACTATCAAACCCTAGAAGCTAAATTAATCCCCAAATCTAAATCAAATCAAAGGGATTTTTGCTAATTCTAGTAGAAATCATAAGAAGGTAATCCCTTCCATCCTATAGTACATATATTAAAGTTTTTGATTTAGATTTTACTTTGGTTAGTAATTTCGTTTTTCCAAATTTCTAAGTTTAACTTAGGTCAAAAGAGAGAAGCTAACCTATGAGAATCTGGGTTTTTATCATCAAATTTAAGCTCATAAAGGTGAGTTTACCTCACATTACTATCTCCAAATAGAGTGCATGTTGCTGTTTGTTAGTTTGGATGAATTTATGGTTGATTTGAACACATTTCTTATAATGTTTCAACCTTAGTTTTGTTTTATATTTGCTGAAAATTAGGGTATATGTATAATTAGTGAATATGCTAATCAAATTGATGTTTTGATGCCTTGAAATCACTTGAAAAGCTTACTTAAACACCTATGAATTAAGTGCACAAAACACCGGAACCAAATGCCGCTTCAGGGATCGATCAGAGGGCGATCTGGAGCCGAAATAGCCCTAGATCATGTCTACACCAGTCATCGATGGGCTCCACTGAATGCACCAATGATGTGCACTCCTGGGGCTATTTCAGCTCCATGAGACACCCTCCGACCTACCATTACTCGCTCATCCACCGCCTTGTTTGTTATTGTTGTTTCTTTTGATTGGTGTGTTTTTTTATGGACCTTTCAGGTTCATTTCCAATGATTTGCTAAACTATAAAATAGATTTAGAAATAACATAAGGTTAGAATCCTATAGGATTAATACATGGCTGCAAAAGTGTGATGACCTACTATTTGTTGTAATGAATTCTCTTGTGTTCTTTGGACTTTGAATCACTTTGATTCAAAGGTTTGAAATTTTTAAACTTATATCTATTGATTTTCTGAACAAGAATGTACATAATTTTGTATAAAATATTTTGTAAAAGAGAGTTTATTAAGTTCATAAATAATAAATTTGTTTCTAAATGAATCTAGTTCTTTTAATAAGTGACTTTTACACACACACACACACACACACACACACACACACACATATAGTATTAGTATTATAAATGGTTGTGGATTTTTGAAATATGATTTTGGAGGTATAAACATAATTTATTTCTAAATAATATATATATATATATATATATATCAAATTGGGTTTGAAAGGTTAATAAATATAGTTTTATAAATATATTCTTATTTATATATAAATATGGCCTTTGGAATATGATTTGTGAATAATATAATCTTTATGGAATTTGAGACAACTACATCTATATGTATATTGAGATCAAATGGAATATGTGGTTTAATTTACCTTACGATATATAAATTATTTGGAAATTATTTCCTTTATGGAAAATTATAATATTGGATTTCTAGATTATGAACTCTTATAAGAAAAATGTTTTGAGAACCTTAGTTATATAATATGGAGAGTACTAATAATCGGCTTAGTGTTATCGATTGGTTTAAATGCTTTGAATAACTCTTCATCGAATATAGTATAACTCATTGAATAAAACATTTGAGTGGAACTTACTAGCCTATCAGTGAATACTTGAATTTCACTAGATATTATGAGATGCATTGGTTAAATTTTTATGATTGCTACTAGGAAGTATTTAACACTTTAGAGTTGTATTAACTTTTAGTGTTTTGTGAGACTGATAGATACTTAACAATATATAGTTTTTTATAGTGGTATCTGTAACGAGTGAAATTTACTAACCTCTAGTAAATATTTGAATTTCACCAGGCGGTATGGAATGTTTTGGTTAAGTTCCAGTAATTATTGAAAGCGATAACATTTGGCACTTTTGTAACATTCCTGTTTTTTAAAAAAATTTAAATTTGTAATTAATTTAAATTCCTAGATTCAACTAAGAATTAATTTGGTAAATTAATGTAAAATTTTGATTAAATTATAAATTGATTTAGAATGAATTTGAGATTTGGGAATGAATATGTATATAAATTAGATTTAAATAAATAGAATTTGAAAGTTTTAAGATTTATAAAAGATAGGTTCTGTTATTTATTTATATTTATAAATTTAGTTTAAATTAAATCTTGGAATTAAAATTCAAAATTAAAAATCTTATAAATATATTGGGTTTGAAAACATTATATTTTCAATTTATAAAGATTTGTTTTCCAAATTTATTTTAAATAGATATTTGCTTATTTATTATATATGTATAATTATTGACTTTTTAAAAAAAACTTGGATTTGAGATTCAAAATAAATATTGAGAATAAATTGAACTTAAAGAAATTTATATTTGAAACCAAAATATAATAAGTATGATTACTTAAATTTAAGATAAAAATTTTAAAATAAGCATTTGTTAATAGTTTAATATCTTAAGTTTAAAAATATAAATATATTGAAAATAAAAATTATACTTACTAATTTATAAATATTTATAAGTAATATATATAATTTAATTTCAAACCATCTTTTGCTTTTAAAAAAATTATATAAATGATTAATAAAAAGATGTATTTACATAAATAAGAAATATAATATAAAGTTATATTCAAAATAATATTTGAAATGATTAAAATATAGTAAAGATTTTGAATATTGTTTAAAAACTAAATTTTATATTGTAAGAAGACATGTGTTACTTAGATTATCATTGTATTTACAAATGTTAAATTTTGTATAAACAAATTTACAAAAGCTATTCAAAAAGCTGTATAAAATAAAATAAAATAATGGGAAATGTGTATGTGAACAAATAAAGATATAAATGTGTAAAACATAAAGTATACAAGGATTTAAACAAAATTGTAAATTAAATTTTAGCAAAGGATTTAAGTATAAAATGTTATTAATTCAACAAGTGTTAAAAATAATAAGACAAGTGTAATAAATTTAACAAGTGGCAACATCCTCTTTTCTTTGGAATTAAATTACACGAATATGGATTAAAAAGAAATCAAAATTTTTCTCAGTAAAAATTTTCCTAAACCTGAAACTACAAAAAACAAATGAAACAATACAAACCAGAAATGTAAACTTAAAACCTGAAACTTGAATACTTCCTCAAGCAAGCTGATCAAAACTAAAACCTGAAAATGGATTCAAGTAAGCAAGTTTAAAATCTAAAGCATGTTGAAAACCTGGAAACAAACAATCAACCTGGAAATGAGGATTTGAATCAGAGTTCAAACTCAATCCCTAATTGGAGCAAATGCAAATTTCAGTTTTTAGATTTAAAAACAAATCTTCTGGAAATCAAACTTCAAACCTGGAAGAATAAGATCAAGCAAAACAAGTTTCAGTTTGAATCAAAAATTTCAAAACCTGATTCTTTGCTCTGTGCATACCCAGGTGAGCAATTTAGCCTCGAATTTGTTCTCTGTCTTGATGAATGCTTGAATGAATTGTCTACTTTGATATGCGAGGATTCTAGAATATAAATCTGTTTACATATGTATGTATATATGTAATGCATGTCAGGAAACAGAACAAAGCCTGCTTTTGTTCATACATCCCAGATCTTAAGAGAGAGAAAAAACTGTTTGAATTTAAAAATCATCCCACCCCAAGTAAATTTAGATTATAGTTACTGAATGAAAGATGTTTATATGAGTATAACATCATTTTTAAAAATAAATATAAGTTGAAATATTGATTTAATATCTCGATGTTTAAATATTACAGTGAAAATTTAATTTAAGTCAGGAAATTTATTTTCTGGAATTCATGTTTTGATTATATATATGAATTCGCAATTCAAATTGATGAATTTTGATAAGAATTTTAAGATTTATAGTTTATTAGATTGTGAGAAATAGCGAGATGGTCGGAAATTAATTTTTTGCCAAACTCTGGCGTTTGGTTGAACTTGAATCATTGGGGTTGGTGGAGAAGGTAGTTTAGAGGTTGTTGGTCATCAGAAAAATAGTCGCTAACTTTTTTGAGAACTGTGGTGGCAATGCGATGACGATCTACGGTTTTATGCTCAAATTGGTCATCGTCGAATTTGATACCAGTTGGTCATCATTGATGCATCAGACTGGTTTGGGTCAAGGGGAATCGAAGCGTGGTGGTGTGGCGGAGCTAGGGACGGGGTTGCGAGGTCTTCGGTGACCTAAGGCGATGGGTCGAAGGGAGTTTCTGATGAACTATTTTGTTCATGGGTAAGTCGAGTAGCTCTATTTTTGTTTTTGGTTCGAATCATTGATCTGGGAAGTTGATGGAGTTGAGGTGGTCGGAGGTGATGTGCCGGTGCTTGTCACGCTGATCGGAATCACTCCGATGAACGATGCATATGCACGCGTGGACTCGGTGCACCTGGAAAGCAAGGTAGGTGAAGAAGACAATGGCTACTCGGGCTCGTGTGCGTGCAGAAGAGAGTTTGGCTCGAAGCGGTTCTTGGAATGGGTTAACTTGAGTTAGTGCTCGAGTTTCTTGCGTTGGTGACTCGAAGAAGGAGGGATATGTGATAGTTGAAGTCAAGCTTGGGGTTGGCTCGAGAAAATTTTACAAATGTTTCCCAATTTTGAAGATTTGGAAAATAATTAGTTTTCACAAATTCATATTTAATAAAGTTTTAAATTATGTTTAAAATTAATAGATTTTAAATAATTATTTTGACTCAAGTTTAAAAATTAATAAAGAAGTAATTGAGTTTTGTTTAGTTATGTTATCACTATTTGGAAATAATTCTGAATTATTTTAAATCAAAAATGAAGTTAAAGAGTTAATCAAAAGGATGTGAATCATTAATTTACTTAAATTTCTGAAGTTAAATTTTGTGTTAATAATAATTAATTTTAAAGATGGTTAATTAAAGATTTTTTTTAATGATAAGTAAGTGATTAAGGAAAAGATAATTATTTATGAGTGTTTGGATAATTAAGGATAATTAATTTCATGACTAAGGATAATTAATTACATAATTAAGGTCAATTAAGTATTGATTAAAAGTAATTAATTAATAATTAACATTGATAAATCAAATGAAAATATAATAATTACTCAATCTAATTAATTAATGTATTTGTTACTTAATTACTTAAAGAATAATTAATCAAGGTGATTTATTTAAGATTAAATTATTTATATGATTAATTAGGGATGATCATGTACCGTGATTGATTAATTAAAGTTAATTAATGAAAGTGATTAGGGATGATCACTTATTGCAATTAGTTGAAGCTAATTAGTTACATAATAATTAATTAAGGGTTAATTAATTTTGTAATTAACTTAAAAGTTAATTTAATTAATGTGATTAATTATGAACTAATTTATTAATTAAAGGTAATTAATTAAGATGGATAATTAAGGATTAATTTATTAATTAGTTAATTAATACTAAATGATTTGTAATTAATGAATCAGGATTGGATAATTAATTCATAAGTAATTAATTTAATTGGAAATTAATTGAATTAATTAGGATTAAACAATTAACTAATACTACCTATAAATGATCATTGAATGCTTGACCTTGCTTATGAATGTTTGCCTTGTATGAATTGCCTTGAATATATTGATCTGTGATATTCTGTTCTGTGAATTGAGCTATGTGTAATTTATTTATTTATTTATTCATCTATGATACATTTATCTATGAATCTGTAAATGAAGATAAGCGTTATAGATTATACCGCTTATCGATATTTCTGTGTTTTGATCTGTGATGATTGAATAATGTTGCACTTTTGTGTTAAACCCCTGGACTACACCATACACACACAAATATGGATTTCACGAGGAAATCGGTTAAGTCGTAGATATTTGAATTTAATATTTTGAAATGGTTTTAAAGTTTGAATTTTGATTCCAAATAACTTTAGAAATGGAATTGAGTTTTCTGAAACGGAAACAAGTAGTTTCAAATAATAATTATGATGAAAATATTAATTTAAAATTGAATGGTTTTGAAAGCTAAAATTGAATCTTTGTGAAAGATAGTTGAACCCTTTTTGTAAAATTGAAGAGGATTTTTAATGATGTAGCTTATATATATAAAAGATTTGAAACCGGGAATTGTTTTGAAAGTTATGAATGAATTTTTGGGAATTGTTTTGAAAAGTTATGAATGAATCTTTGTTTAAAAGATTGGTGAACCTTGTTTTAAATTGAAAGGGGTCTTAAAAGTAAATCTTTTGTTTAAAAGATTAAAGTGTGGAATTTTTTTAAACCATTGAAAGGTTTCTGGAAGTGAATCTTTTTGTTTAAAATGATTTGTAAATGGTAATTGGTTTAAACCATTTGAAAAGAAAGCTTTTAGGTTTTAAAGTTGTGACTTAACTGAAAACCCATTATCCATATGTTTTTAATTATTGCGCTCATTATTCGGTTTAGCCGGGAGAGGTCCTTGTGTCACATAACCCATTCCGAATAATGATATGTCATTATAGATAGCATTTGAAGACCGGTGGTGAAGATCGGGTATTTGCGAGAATGATAGGATGACCTATCGATTGTCTCTGCACCGAGTAGCTATGGTATAGAGATTCCCTAACTGATTGGAAGTCCGATCGGGATTGTGGATTCCCGGATTTGCAAGGGCTTCTTTAGAAGTGCCTTCGGTTCTGTTCAAACCCGGAACAGACTTGTATGGATGTATGTCTGACATTACACTTTGAGATGTAAAATCGGTTTCTATCAAATACATTTCTGTTTGGTGGCGGAGATTTATTCTCTTAGCTTAACACCCTTCTCTGAGACGTACGAGCTCAGAGGTTATGTAGTTGATGGTTACTAGTGATGCATTCCCAATTTGGTAATGTGGCATACGAAGTGCTGCTGATCATTTTTTGATCAAAGCATGGCTTTTGTGAAAAGCGTAGCTTTGTGGACGAGACTTCGTCGAACTTCACAACCCAGAATGGTCGAAACAGGAAGAATGCGGCAAGGTTATTTGGGGGTAGCGCCCCTGAGGGTATGTTCATTTCCTTCTGGATAGAGGCGATATCATATGGAGCCCAGATATTTAACCTATGTGGTTACTGCAAATACATTACTTTGTGGTAGTTGGTATCGAACGCTCGGATAAAGGTTGGTTACGACCGGGGGATGGCATAGTCGTGTAGTAGTTACCTAGTTACAGAGGTAACCCGGCCTTGTGTTGGCAGAGATCCGGTTAGGTTCTCGGGGCGTCCCTCCAGAGACGTACCCATGTGGCCCAGGAAGTTCCTTAGCCTGACCATTTGTTGGAAATCCAATCATCCAATACGCGTCCAGTACGGTTTTTGTTGTATTACCTTCCATCTACTTATGGTGGCCCCCCACTGTTTAGATGGTAGCTATAATAGGCATAGTTTGGAATCTATATGCTGGCTAAGATTAATATTATACTTTCGAAATGTTTTCCACTATGCACTAATAATAATATCAAAATGGTTTTCGCGTATCAAGCATGTTTGACTATTATAAGGAGAAATCTCCTCCAATTCTGCGTTTGCATGGTGCATGTGGAGGGAGGCCATATGGTAGTTTCAATTTTCAAAAAGCATTGTGAATTTCAAATTTAAATTCTTTTGTTTGTTTTTAAAGATGCTCATACCAGTCCCATGACTGACCTGGAATTTATTGTTCCCTTCCTAAACTCTGGGTGCCCACAATTTTCCACACGGGCAGTCTAGAGTTGGGTTTTTCAGATAGTAGATATAGATATCGATTTGGTAGCTTTTAGCCTTCTCTTTGGTATTCTTTGGAGATCTTGGATATTGGAGTCTTTGGATTCACGGACCAGACTTGCTTAGCTTGGTGAAAACGTGATGGTGGTTCGAGCTAGTGGTTTGGAGTTTTTGGTTTTGAGCATTGGATTGGAATTGCAGTCTGACCATTGGAGTTATCTCTTTTGCTATTCGTTTTCCTCTGTTGTTTATTATATCTGATAGTTTTGCTATGTATTGTATTATTCTATTGTATTACCATTGATATCATTGGATCTTGTATTCATTCGGAATTGTATAGGATATTCATTTTTCTTCCGCTGTGTTGTTATACTTAATTGTGTTATAAGCTCCGGCGAACCAGATTCAACGTTTGGATCTGCGGCATTTGAATACGAGTGTCGTATTCGGTGCCGATTTTCGAAGGTCGAGTCAGGATCGTGACAACTTTAGAGTTTTTCATTTTAGGGTTTCGCTGGGACCCAATAAATCCTTGAGAGGTATACTCCTGGATTTCTTTCCAAACATAAATATATAATAATATTGACTAATTTAGAGTTTTCGAGTCATGGTTGCCCCGATCGTCTTGGTCGCTCGAGATTTGATTTTACCCGACCCTTGTGATCATGTCAAAATTATGTGTTCTTGGCCATTGGCATCAGATCGGTACTAGTGATACTACCATTATTTGTTTTCCCTGGTATGAAATTGCTTTCTTTGTGTTAAGAATATCATGAATTATTCTATGATTCTATGTTTTGTGACTAATGTGTGTTTGTGACCAAACACACACACATATACATACATACATACACACACACGCGTGCCTTGAAGTAAATTCCGAGTCAAATTAATTAAGTGACTTGTTATATTTTAGACATCTAGATTTACTTATATGTTATTTATTTTTGTGTTATATCTCTTTCTCACCCTTTTGGATATTTAGAGATAGTCTAACCCGTTTATTTTGTACTATTCGGGTCACGCCGAGACTTTTTAGGGTATAGGACTGGTTGACCTTTGGATGTTTGTGTTGGCGAGGAGATAAACATTTTTGAATTTTAGTTTATCTCATTTAAGATTCCTGTCTGATTATAAGATGTATAATTGAGATAGAGATTTGATCGGATGTATATTATGCGAGTCTAGTGGATTTGATAGACTCTCACTTTTGTATATGTTTATGATGTTTATTATTTCGCTGCAATATGCGACTATTGTTTATATGATATACCATTCTGATTCTAAGGAACTTGTGTGTTCATTACTTTGAACTGAGACTGTACTCATCAAATTTTATTCCAAAGATTAAATAGACCATAAGTATGATGTATCAGTGCTAGTTTAAAGATATATTCCAATTTAGTCGCCCTTATCAGTCCGTATTCTCCGTATGATTAGACGACATTATTTATAAGGTTCTTTAGTAATATAGGTATCGTAGTGGGGACGTTATAATTTTTTGTATTGAATCAATACTACTTTCTTACTGTTTTGGAAACATCTCACTCTCTCAATTCAAAGATCAAATTGCTGTCCAAGAGGCTATAGGATCCATTGTATCCAAAGTTTAAGAAATTGTCTTTGGAAAAATTATCAACTCTATTTGTATTTGCTTGGGTGTCCTTGTAACCTGTTCAAATCAAGTGGATTTTCTTAGTAAACCAAAAAGCTAATGGAGATTCTTGTAGCCCATCAAATCAAGTGAATCTAACCTAAGCTTGAAAATTCATAAGAGCGTGTCTCGTAACCTCAAAATCGAGATTGTATTTGGGTTGCCTTCTGCTCAGTTAAAGATTGACAATTGAAAAGAAATTTGTATAAGCAATTGTATGGGACTGGATGTAGGAGAAATTCAAACTAGTATAAAATCCCAGTATCATCTCTCTAACTCTTTACTTTGCTTTGTTGCTTTTTATCTATGATTGCATCTTTGACTGTTTGATAGTATAATTTTGTGTTATTAATATGTGATTTAATATTTAAATTAAAAGAAATTTAAAAGGATCTACATAAGTTAGAAAAACACTATTTGTTAACCAAAAAATGTATCAACACCCAAGATGAGTATGTGAAAGCACCAACCCTGTTAGATTATGGCAAAGATAATAGAGAATAGTAGTAAAAGAAATAAGAAAGGGAGATGCAAGATTTTACAGTCGTTTGACTATTATAAGCCTACATCCACTTAATAGTCGCTTGATCTAGTTGTGTAAGATTACACAGTATTTGAGAGAGAAAGAGTCACAAGTATAGGTGCTAGATAAGTTATAGATCCTTGAAATGTCTATAATAGCTGCCTTGAGGACTATGGTGTAAAGGAAAGAGTTGGAGAAGAGACAACGTTCCTGCATAGTGATAGCAGAATCTTGATCCTTTCTTGGTTGCTCTATGGTTGTATTTATAGGGGTATCAGTCATATTGGATCAAGATAAAAGTTGGAGCATAGTCCGGATTGAGGCCTAAGATAGCGTATAAAGTCGTGAACCCATCTAGGTTAACACCACATGTCGATATCGACTTCTCAAGTTGGTGCTAACATCTATGGTTAAACCTTGGTGGGTTGAGTTCTCTTGCATCCTTTACGCTACTTGATTTCTAGGTCTATCATGTTGTTGTAGTGGATAGATAGTTGATATTGCTGATAGTTCCTTTATCACTTAGTTTGCTATGTTGTTCTAACAGCTAACTCCTCAATTCTTGTACTCAGCCATTCAAAAATCCTTTGATATCTCTTAGCACACATGAAATAGGTAAAGAAGAGCCTTCATAAAGTTTAAGTAGGAAAAATGGATGCACATGAAGTCATCACCGACCTCTTGAAGTCGGTATCGACTTCCCATACTAGCTTCATCCTTGTTGAGATTTCTTTGGGGTGCTTCTCTAGCCTATCTAGGTGTGCTTTCAAGATTTCAGGTCATTCCATCTTCATCTCGATGTTCTAACTCTTATTGATTTCTATGTGGTTAATAACCCAATTAACACTATTCAACCTACCTCTAGTGTTTAATTAGCCTTGAGACTATAATTCTGCAACCCACATTTGGTATCAAAGCACTAGGTTTTCAAAAGACTCGTAATTTGATTTTTGAAAAGTTTAAATGGCTAGCAACACTGTTAGTACACTTGTTAACACTTTCGTTGAAGGATGATCTACTGCTGGACCTCAACTTTTTAATGGCAATAATTACACTTATTGGTCATGTAGAATAAAGATTTATTTACAGTCTAAAGGTTTAGATATTTGAAACATTACGTAGAACGAGTACACAGAACCCCAAACTAACTTTCGCAATGGACCACTAACAAAAAGGAACTTGCAAAGAATAATTCGATAGAAATGAATATTTTATTTTTCACAGTAAACAAAAATGAATTTAATAGAGTCCCTATATGTAAGTTTGCATACGAAATTTGGAGAAACTACAAGTTACACATGAGGACATTAGTAAAGTTAAACAGACCCAAATTTCCATGTTAACTAATCAGTTTTGGCTATTTAAAATGAATCCAAATAAGTCTACCTCTGACATGTATCGTAGATTTCAAGATATAATGCATTCTTTAGTAGCATTAAGTAAAAAAAAATCTGAAGAGGGTTAAGTCAGAAAATCCTCAATTCACTCTTTTTAGTGTGGGATCAAAATACACTAATAATAGATGAGGGTAATCACAGTAGTACTCTAAAAATTGAAGAGTTAATAGGCAATTTAATGTCCTATAAAGCACAATTGCAGGGAAAAAGAGAAACTAAAGCAAAAAAGGAATCAATCGCTTTCAATGCATTAACTGACGATAAGGATTCAGGCGATGACAATAATGAAGAAATTGCTGTCATGACGAGAAATTTTAGAAAGTTCCCGAAGTATAGAAAGATTAATAACTTTCGAAGACTTGAAAACAAGATTCATGGAATTGGAACTGCAATTAGATGTTTCGACTACGATGAACCTAGTTATTTGCAAAGAGACCATCCGCATAAGAATAAATCAAGGACCACACTAGTTATCAATTCATTTAGAAAAAGAAAGAGGGCTTATACTACAACGTTAGATGATTCAGATACTACTTCAAGTGACAATGAACTAGATACTAAGGATGCAAACATGTGTTTCACGCCAATAATAGATTAATCATAACAGACCTAAGGAAAGAAGCAAAAAGTGGTACTTTTTTCCGTTAACTTTTTTTCATTTGAATTTAGGAATAAAATATAGGTTAATAATATTTGTTGCATAAGAGTGTGTGCATAAGTCTTCTATATTGGTTTTAATTTTTGGATATTACGACCCATGCTTTGACATACCCATACCATATATGTCGACATACAGCTAGAATTTTGAAATTTCATTTCAAATTCAAATTTTGAATTTCACTCTCTTTTGCATTATTCCAATAATTGAAAAGGCATCTTAAAATGAAATGCCATTTCTCTGTTATTAACTCATCCTATCTCTATCAATTCATCCACCCTATCTCTATCCATTCATTCACCCACTTTATTTGAAAATTAAAAAATCTCTTCATTCTCCTATCTCTTCAGTAACTCAAAAATGGTCTCCTTAAGTCGAACTCCTAAAACCATAAGGCTCTCAAAGAGAACCAAAGGCTTTCTTTTCAATGACAAAGAAGTAATTGATAATTATATGGTGTATGCTACTTCTAGAAAGTTTTTCCCAAAATATTTGCAATGTTTGATGATTTTTCCTCTTGTGGTCTTTAAGATCTTTGCTTTCAAAATGAAATTCTTTGTTTAGTCGACTCTTCTTAAAATTGTTGAATATGCGATTACATGATTTTTGTTTGATGATAACAAACATATATATATATATATATATATATATTCGTTTAAATGTATTTGTTAATGTACTATTTTGTTTTTCATATATTAAATAAATTTTTTCTGAATAAAATAAATAATACAGAATTTGAATTCAAACGGAAATTTTGTTCAAACAAATATTTATTACAATTTTTGAATAGTACAAATCTCAAGCTCTCACTATATATATACAATTCAATTACAGTACAATTTTACATCACGATTCACATTTACATTTGACCTCACTATATATCCCTCATTCACTCGCAGTAAAATTGAAAATAAAATATTTTTGCAGTATAAAATAAAATATGGATTTTTAAAATAATATTTTCCTCAGTTATTTGGGTTGTTCGTCATCATTTAATTTTGATTCATCATACACGAACAGCTTGTGACATACACAGTGTATCACTATATATGCCACGAGGCCGTGCACACGATTTATACACTTGATAGAATTATAGGGACAGGTGAGCATAGGTCAAACTCAAAATGCCAGGTTCAACTCAAGTGCAATAAAAATAATGTCACTACACAAGCACAAGGTCAAACCCGAGCTTTAAGCTGGATTCAACTCAGGTACGCTACAAAACATCATAAAACTGTCGAGCATAAAATTCAAATACAACCAAACAGTGCAGTGATGGATATGCAACCAAATGCCACCAAGTGAATATGATAACACAACACATCAAATAAAACAGTACCGGCATAAGTAAGTGAGACAAGACTACACATTCAAGTGCATGACCATCGAACTAAGTCAGAAACACACAGTAACAAGTTCAACATGAAGGCCAGAGTGTACATGAAACAAATATGCAAACTGCCTCGAATGGTAAAAGTTAAAGACTGCAACACTACGACAACTACAAGTGACAACAGTGTGAAACTAAACCACAAAGAGGTCTATGCAAATGCAACATGCATGCAACAGGTCAGAAACTCAAAGGCAATCACAAATGTCAACTAAAACTCTAAAGTACACATGAAGTATACAAACAAAACTCAAACCAGAGGCAACTGCCAACAACTACAACAATGAACCAGAGATTACAAAACCAAAACATCAACTAAGTTCAAATGGTCAAGACAGCTACAACACAAATGCAAACTGCCTTACATATGCTCAAGTAATACATGAACAAAGTAGTTCAGGCATGCCCAACAGAGATGAGCAAGTACACCACTGACCATACAGCAAAACTAATACTAAAGTGAAGCCACCAATAGAACCAGACACAAATCAAGCAACTGCAGACTCAAGTGATACAAGTTCGAACAAAGCATGAACAACCAGAGCTCAATACATGTGAACTCAACTCGACAGTACAAGTTAAAGACATGAGCAATGCAAGCGAGACAAGGCTACGAGTTCAAAAGCAATACAATATGAATCATATCAGTGAACATATATAAGCACTGAAACAAAGCAGCAAACTAGGCTACTACGTAACACAGCAGCAACCAAAATTAATGCAACATTGACAAAAAGAATATGTACGCAAACACATATCAGCTCATATGCAAACAGTTCAAAGTCGAAGGCTTAATACATATGTTGAACATGACAAAGTGAGAGAACCAATAAACGGCACAACAATCCAAATCAAAATGAACCAGATGGAACTGCAACAGCAGGAATGAGCACAGCATCCACCCAGTGAACGGAGTGCACATGAATGCACAATGAAAATTCACAAACAAGTCAAGTATGTTACAGGTTGCTAATAGTAATAAACACAAGTGACCGAAGTCAAAGTTCCAAAAAAAATCAAGGCAAGAAATCGCAACTTCAAAGCCGTTTAAATCAATGTAACAGTTTTGAACAAGCCATAAGAAACAAATTCAAATCACTGGCCGAGATAAATCAAAATCATCAAACCAGAATCAATGCCGTGATGAACAAGAAATCAAACGAGTCAGAATCGAAGTCGTGTGAATCAAGCTACCAGAAACTATACGAATTTGAACAAGTCGGTGCAAATCATCAACATTCAAGTTGAATCAAACGGCAAGCCAAAAACTTATCAGACGAATTCAATGAGCACATATGAACGAAAATAAAGGGTTTCAAACACTATATAAAGACCCATCATCATCGGCTACAAGGCAATCGAGTTCAAGCAAGTAAAAACAGTAAAACAAAAAGTAACAAATCACGTACCAAATTGTTGAATCGAACTCGGTCATCGAAGCAACTAAAATTGAGCAACGAAGAAACGATTGATCAACAAATCTACATGTAAATATCCACTTGATTGATCTACAAAGTCGACAGCTTCGAAAATAATCACGAAACCCTAAATTGGAACGAACGAGAACGAGCAACAAGAAAGCCACCATTTTTCACAAGGAATCAGGCCGAATACATAAGAAAAGAAAAAGGGGTTTACTTATTTAATTTAGGGTTGGCCTCATTATATTTTGGGCTTTCATTTTTTATTAAGGGCTTTGTGTTAGTTCTTTTGTTTTTAAATCATTTTAAAATTTTTATTTCTCTTTTAAACGTTGTAATTACTAGTCGTGTGATTAGGGGACAAACTATGTGGCGTAGTTTGAGAATTCGCAACTAAGTGGCTAAGTTGTGGCAGAGTTTTGAGCGTAGAGTTATTAGTCAGTAGCGGGTGCTGCGAGTTTACGTGTGTAAGCGTGTGACTACTTAATTTCTTGTAGGAACCTTGGGCGCAGCACGTAGGCAGGGTTTTGCCGAAGCTGGGTAAATTCTTGTTGTTCTATTCCTGCTTTTATTATTCTGCTATTATTTGTGCTGCTATAATTTTGATTTATCTGTGTTGAAATAATTCTATAAGCTTCCACAATTAATTTTTATAATTAACAGTATCACCATATTCACTCCCCTCTAGGGTGAAATCGATCCTACAAGTGGTATCAGAGTTAGGAATAGAAGTCAGCTTTTGTTTTTAAAAAAATTTGATTTTTGTTTTAAAAATCAATTTTTGTTTTAAAAAGTTGAATTTTTAAAATGGCTTTTTTTAATACTGCTTTTGCTGAGGGTCAGTCCATAGTTAGACCACCAATGTTCAATGGTGAATACGCCTACTGGAAAAATAGAATGAATTTTTTTCTAAAATCCATTGACGCTTGGAATATTGTTGAGGCAGGTTATAGAGCACCAACTATAACTGTAGATAATCAGGAAATAGATAAACCAAAGGATCAATGGATAGAACTAGAAAAAAAATTACAAAATGCTAATGCTAAAGCTATGAATTCTATTATCTGTTCATTGGATCAATTTGAATTTAATCGTGTCTCACATTGTCTAACTGTGCAGGAAATATGGCACACACTCGAAGTGACTCAAGAAGGAACATCTCAAGTCAAAAAATCTCGCCTTGCCATGCTAAGCAGCGAATACGAGAACTTCACAATGGCGAAGGAAGAAAATGTCAAAGAGATGTATGGACGACTTTCCAATATCGTATACAAATCAAAAGCTCTCGGAATCATACACGGTATTGGAAATAGTCCGAAAAATCCTTAGAGTCCTTCCACGAAGATTTGAAGCAAATGTGACTGCCGTTCAAGAATCGAAAGATTTAAAACAAATCAAAGTTGAAGAACTCATCAGAAATCTCACCACTTATGAGCTAGAAATGAAATTCAAAGAAGAGCGTGAAAGAGGAGATATTCGAAAGAAATCAATAGCTCTCAAAGGAACAACCGAAAGTGATGATAACGATGATGATGATGGAGCAGCAGAGCTGGCACTACTAATGAAGAAATTCAAAAAGTGGAATCATAGATACGGAAATCCAGCTTGAAATCAAAAATTGAAAAGCAGAATAGCCAAAGCACTAGACTACTCAGAAGAACAGGAGATCATCTGTCACAAGTGCAACCAACCCGGACATATCAAGCCTAATTGTCCTCAAAATCGACGTGTCTTTGAAAAGAAATCAAAAAGGAGAAGTTTTGCAGCCACGTGGAATACAAGTAATGAAGATGATCAAAGTACTAGCAGTGAGAGTGAGAAAGCAGATATGTGCCTTCAAGGAAATATAACTGATAGCGACGATGACGAACCAAGCTAGGTATCAAAACTCACTCACTCAGAATTACTTATATATTTCCACGAAGTAAATGGCTGTTTTGAACGACCTAGGGAGAAGTATGCCAAACTTGAATCACAAAAAGATACTTTGATATATTTAAATAAACAACTTGACCAATTAGTTAAAACCTATCAAAGCAGGATCCCTAAGTGTGATAAGTGTCCAACATTCGAAGAAGAAATTAAAAAATCAGAAATTAATATAAAATCACTTGAAAATGAAATTATGATTTTGAAAGAAAGTGAAAATACTAGGAGAGAGAATCCTATTAAAAAGTGCACACAATTATTAAACGAAAATGAATCTCTCAAAACACAAGTCCAACAATTGTCAACGACTTTAGATAAATTTTCAAAAAGTGAAAAATCGTTGAATATGCTATTAGGGAAGCAAACTGTTAAAACAGTTAGACAAGGACTTGGATATAATCAATCTGAAAAAGTTAAAAGCAAAATTAATCAAGTCAATTCTATGTGCATAATTTGTAGAAAATATGGAAACAATTACACTAATTGTTGATATAGACCCAAACACGTGAAAACTATTCCAATTTGGGTTCCAAAAGGCACAAATATAAAATTTCTCAAAATTAAACAAATCTGGGTGCCGAAAGGAACATATAAAAATAGTTTTGGGTCTCCACAAATTATTTTTCAAAATATTCTGCCACTAACAATCATGGACCTATATAAACAAATAGGTCACAAAAATCTTTCATCGTGCAGTTGTGGGGCAGACTAAGGAACATGAATACTGTTACTTGGATTCTGGCTGTTCCGAGGACACAACGAGCGACAAAGCAAAGTTCCTTAGCCTAGTATAAAGGTGACAGAATCACAATGGACAACAACGACAAATATCGTAAAGGTAAAACATGTATTGGTATATTTGAACAATATATTAAATGTGATAATCTGCACCGTAATCTGAGTTAAATCAGCCAATAATGAGATGATGAAATAATGATGATTTTGATTCTGACTTATTCACAATCGTTAGCTAATTATATTCTTATGCCAAGAACACTATAAAAATCTATAGAGTCTTTGAATTACATCATATATATTAGTTTGAATTAATAATAGTATTTTTATTGGATGATAATACATTTGGTTATTTTACGGCTAACTCTATATTCACGGTTTTTGATTATTTACACGACTTCAATTCAAATTCAAAAGAATGTCATTGATTTTAAGAATATTTTGTTGCACACTTCATGGTCTGGTCTATCAAATTCAATTAATGATAATTTTGTGTAAAAGATAAATTCAGATGCAGATTACGCTGGTAATCTAGCTGATAGAAAAATTACTAGTTGAAATTAATTTTTTGTTGAGACATTTAGTAACTGCATCGTTTTTCAAAGAAAATATCTCATATTTTTCATTTCAAATAATTTTCAAATAGCAGAAATTTTTCTCATATAACCCCTTCGAGAAAATCATTTTTGACCATGTTTTCAGACCAGTCATTTTGAAAAAATGATTTCATAATTATTTTTGAATTTGATTTTAAATGACTATTTTGACTAATCTGTCTCCCTAATAATTATCGAAAAGATAAATAGTGATTGAAAAAGTGATGAATGTTGATATTTATCATATATTATGACTCGAGACGATATAGTTAGTAAATTTCTTTAGAAATTTAAACAAGAGTTATAAAACTTTTTGTTGGTAAAAATTCCATGACCATCTCTATTTCTATCATATTTCCAACGACCATCACTCATCAAAATTCTATATAGTCTGTCAATATGCGGTACTTTAAACAGGGGTCATTCGTTTTTCATTTTACATTTTTCTTCTAATAATAATAATAAAAAAAAAAATCCAAAGCATTCACTTTCATTTAAAAGTCATCACGGTTATGCATGGGTGAATTACTTGGATTTTGTTATATGCTTCCATGATCATTTGAAAGTCCTCACGGTTATGCATGTATGGAACACATATCAAAATTGATTTTTTTTAAATAAACAAGTTGATTCTAATCCCATTTAAAAGTCATCGCGGTTATGCGTGGTTAGAAGATACTTGAATTCATTTTTTAAAAATAAAATTGGAATACTACTAATCTCATTTAAAAGTCCTAACGGTTACGCATGGTTAGTAGATATTCAAATTCCTGATATAAATATACCACAAATAGACACAACTGTATGGTTTTATATGATGACATCATTCCCATCATTCTAAAAGTGGAATATGCATCTAACAAATTATTTATGATTTTTGTTTGATTTTTTAATTGAAATTTAATATTTATATTCAATTGAATTTTAATGTTGGATTAATATCGATCACTTTATCTCTGTTTTTTCTAACACTATTATACTTTTGCTGATAACAAAGGGGGAGAGGAAAGTTAAGATTTTGTCAAATAAAATCAAGTAAAGGTCAAATATTTTCTATTTGCATTTAGGCTCATTTTCATATTTTTAATTGTATGCATATATGAAGGGGGAGCTTTGTGTAGAAAGGAAGCATTCAAATAGGGGAAGCAAATGGAATCATCAAATACATTTAATATGTTTCAAAATCTTAAATATATGTTTGTTATCATCAAAAGGAGGAGATTGTTGAATATGCGATTATATGATTTTTGTTTGATGATATTAAACAATATATATATATATATATATTCGTTTAAATGTATTTGTTAATGTACTATTTTATTTTTCATAGATTAAATAAGTATTTGCTGAATAAAATAAATAACATAGAATTTGAATTCAAACAGAAATTTTATTCAAACAAATATTTGTTACAATTTTTAAATAGTACAAATCTCAAGCTCTCACTATATATATACAATTTCAATTACAGTACAATTTTACATCACGATTCACATTTACAGTTGACCTCACTACATATCACTCATTCACTCAACTCGTATTTTATCTCCAACTTCACTCCAAATTGAATCCAGCATCTGAGCAATCTGCAAAAATAAATATTGACGCAGTAAAATTGAAAATAAAATATTTTTGCAGTAATATGGATTTTGGAAATAATATTTGCCTCAGTTATTTGGGTTGTTCGTCGTCATTTAATTTTTAATTCATCATACACGAACAGCTTGTGACATACACAGTGTATCACTGTATATGCCACAAGGCCGTGCACACTGATATATGCACTTGATAGAATCACAGGGACAGGTGAGCACAGGTCAAACCAAAAATGCCGGGTTCAACTCAAGTGCAATAAAAATAATGTCACTACACAAGCACAAGGTCAAACCCGAGCTTTAAGCTGGATTCAACTCAGGTGTGCTACAAAACATCATAAAACCGTCGAGCATAAAATTCAAATACAACCAAACAGTGCAGTGATGGATATGCAACCAAATGCCACCAAGTGAATATGATAACACAACACATCAAATAAAACAGTACCAACATGAGTAAGTGAGACAAGACTACACATTCAAGTGCATAACCATCGAACTAAGTCAAAAACTCACAGTAACAAGTTCAACATGAAGGCCAGAGTGCACGTGAAACAAATATGCAAACTGCCTCGAATGGTACAAGTTAAAGACTGCAACACTACAGCAACTACAAGTGACAGCAGTGTGAAATTAAACCACAAAGAAGTCAATGCAAATGCAACATGCATGCTACAGGTCTGAAACTCAAAGGCAATCACAAATGTCAACTAAAACTCCAAAGTACACATGAAGTATACAAGCAAAACTCAAACCAGAGGCAACTGGCAACAACTACAACAATGAACTAGAGATTACAAAACCAAAACATCAACTAAGTTCAAATGGTCAAGACAGCTACAACACAAATGCAAACTGCCTTACATATGCTCAAGCAATACATGAACAATGTAGTTCAGGCATGCACAACAAAGTTGAGCAAGTGCACCACTGACCATACAGTAAAACTAATACTAAAGTGAAGCCACCAATAGAACCAGACACAAATCAAGCAAGAGCAGACTCAAGTGATACAAGTTCGAACAAAGCATTCACAACTAGAGCTCAATACATGTGAACTCAACTGGACAGTACAAGTTAAAGACATGAGCAATGCAAGCGAGACAAGGCTACGAGTTCAAAAGCCATACAATATGAATCATATCAACGAACATATATAAGCACTGAAACAAAGCAGCAAACTAGGCTACTACATAACACAGCAGCAACCAAAATTAATGCAACAGTGACAAATAGAATATGTACACAAACACATATCAGCTCATATGCAAACAGTTCAAAGTCGAAGGCTTAACACATATGTTGAACAAGACAAAGTGAGAGAACCAGTAAATGGCACAACAATCCAAATCAAAATGAACCAGATGGAACTGCAACAGCAGGAATGAGCACAGCATCCACCCAGTGAACGAAGTGCACATGAATGCACAATGTAACATCCCGCCTTTTCGCACGATTTAAACCGACACACGTGCCAATTCAAACCATACGGAAGGGCGGATTGTTATGGGGTAAATAAGAAAAAACAGAGAAGAAAAAAAACAAACAGAATCTCACAGCGGAAGGATAAAATATAATAATCAATATACAGTTCATGATAACTGTTTACAAAATATTTATTTTACTTATACAATGAATATCAGAGTTACACATACCAATACAAACAATGCAGCGGAATAGAAAGAGTGTGGTGCAATACTATAAATAAAAATAATACGACTCCTTCGTCTTCGTCCTCCAAAGCTAAAGTCTTCGAACCTGAAATGCTCGGACTGACCCGAGCGAATTTGGAAAGACAAAAACACTCGAGTCAGACTAAAAGATCTTATGTGAGTTAAATTAACAGAAATAAATATGAGTATAGTAACTCAAGAGATGCTCGGGATTTACATCTCCTAAGGATCCGTTAAACTATTTACTATGTAGTATATTGCGCTATTATAATAGTGTCTATTAATAAAATAAACATACTTTTTAATAGCATTAAGGAGTGACCCAATATTCCCCTTAACACGTAATAGTCCCAGTAGTCCATCCAATATCATAGTCCCTCCTGATCGGGAAGCCACCAGAGGATACCACACGGGCTACGGGAGAAATCCAAACTCGTACAAGGCTCGGTATGGTAGGTGGCACGGCACAACTAGGCAATGCCAGGGTAGATATACCAATTACGCTTCCGGGCCGATGGAAACGCGTAGCCGCAGCTACCGCCCACCTCGAACAAACTCCCTAAAATCAAAAATAGAAGTGGCCACTGAATCAATCCAAAGTCAAAGTATAATATCGAAGAGGAGTGTCCGATCAGAGGAATGACCTCATTAACCCGTCGATCGCTCCTGTTTTAGCCACCTTATGCCAACTCACGGGAGTTGGGTCCACGTATTTACCTTACAGGAATCGTCTCCACCAACCTACTTCATTCTGGAATCTCCACCGCGTACACAGTTAGTCAAAGTGGTTTTCGGTATCGACAGAGAGTATGTCCATATCCGATCCCGGTCTCTTTGCCAACCCATCGTTATTATAACACCGCGGTCATTTAAAAATAGTTTATACTTTAAAACCAGAATATAATCCATTTCAAAACCATAATATTACGATATCATTTCTTCTTTTAAAACCCAAAACAATTCATTTTGATATTATTTTTATAAAACCCAAATCAATGATATCATTTTCCCAAAAATATATCCTTTCCAAAAATTATGCCACCTTTAAAATTTATAATTCCTTGTAACCAAATATTTGAATCATAACTTTCAACATAATACTTCGAAATCCATAGTTTTTAAACCCATTACTTTCAAAACTAAATGGTTTGGATATTCAACAGTATATAAAATAAGTGGTTTAACTTTATGGTTACTTTGTAAAGAAAATACTTTACATGGCTTTTCAAATATGGTTCTTTATTTAAGGTTTAAACCATAATCACTTTAAGTTCCAAAAACCATTTCAATTTCTATATATATATCCATTTGGAGTATTAATATTTCAAAACTAAAGTTGGAATTTATTCTTTCAGCAAATTAAACGTACTATTATTTAGTCTTGAATATTCACATCAAATCCATAAATAAAACTCCAATTCTAGTAATTAAATACTTTCTCAATTTTACTTTATACTAGAATATTCCTTTTTAAATGTATTTAGGAAAAAATTTAGTTTATAAAGATCACATTTTTAAAACTTCCAAACTTAACATATATTATAAATTATCAAATCCATTCCTAAATTTTTTTATTCCATTTTTATTTAACGGATTTATACAAAGCTCAAATTCAAAATTTAACTTTCATATGTATATATATATGGAAGAATAATATTTATAAAATATCAAAACAAAATTTTTATGACCGCATCTCATCCAAACCATAAAAATCACTTTAAAATAATTTATATATAGACCACGGTGCCTGTATATAATTTTCTATCCTATGGTCAAGTGATACGGATATTTATCATTTCAATCCGCAATTTAAAATAAAATTTTGCGGTTGTATATCATTTCAAACCACAATCCCGAATGAAATATGCATGATGACTTGTAATTTAAAAATAAAACATCCATTTATAAACATCATCCATCATCCAAATCACAATCATCATCCAAAATAAACAATATCAATATATCTCTGATAATATAAACAGGTAATAACTGTCAGTTATATTAAAAATGAATTTAATAACTATTAAACTAACAGTTTATATTCAGTAATAAATTTTATAACTGTTAACTAGCAGTTTATATGCAAATAAATAAATTCTAACGGTCAATTAATATGAAATAAATAAACTACATTAACAGTTAAACTAAATAAATGCAAATTAACAGATATGATGAATAAACATGCCAAATAGTTGTAAATAAATTTCTACTCATATCTAAAAATGAATTTAACAAACATAAAAACTTTTAGAAGTTGTGAGTGGGTTAAAACACTCACCTTTTGAATTTAAATCGAATTTAAATCCGATTTAAACCCAAAAATTCGACGGTCTCAGAATTTGTCCAAACCAGCGTCAATGGATCTGGAATTAAATTACGATCCTAACAAAAGAAATTTCACGTGAATCGGAGAACGTATGAAAAAAATATTCTTTTTAAACGTTTTGAAAACAAAAATAAAATAAAATAAAATAAAATAAAACCCACTTAACTTCAATGGCCACGTCAGCTAAAAGCTACAGCACATCGTCGAATTTTTTCTGGTCAAACGAATATCCAAAACAGAAAACGAATTGTACCAGCAGATTACGTGTCTCAAGAACTTTATCATAAAAAATTTTTGAATTTTTGTGGAGAGTTTGAATTTTATTAGAAAATTTGAATTGTAGATAGATTAGGTTTTGTAACCATTGAGGAAGAGAAAGAGATGAAAAAAAATGAACGTACAGCCAATTTGACAATAGAAAGGAGGCTAGGGTTTATCACAGCATATTTATAGATAGATCGCAAAAGGATAGGTGTGCACGAATTTTAACGTGCAAACAGAAGTGGTCCCAAAAGGATATTAATTATACACGTTACGGATTAAATTATTTCTTTCTCAACATTTACATTGCATTTTAAGCGTATTCACACATGTATAATTAGATGCTTCATTTAAATTTCCATATATATATTCACAATTCCATAAATTTCCAAATACATAGATAAATTTCCAATTTCAACTAAATTTCTAAATTACTGTAATAATTACAGATTAAATTTCTATCCATTCTCAATAGATTTACGTTTACATACTAAAATCCACATTTCTATGTACATTTGAATTCCATATTATACATATTTTATTTATCTTAATTACTTCCAACTTAAATTTCAATCAACATAAAACGTTTTATTCAGTTTCCAATAATTTCAATCATGCTTTAAATCCAAATGAATAAATAACTTAATTCCCATTTAAGCATTTTTCATTTGATTTGCAATCAACCTTTTATGATCAATTAAATCCCGATATATTAAATAAACGATATTTCCATCATTCTTTATCCTATGAAGAAATTTAAGTTATTCACACCTATTACTAAATTTCATATTAATGCACACTAATTTACATTTATTTCAATGGTTACCAAATATTTCCCTGCAATAATTCATTCCCCTATACATACTTACAATTCCACTTAAACTTTACTATACCCATTTATTTTCTCAACATTAAAACCAACGTTACCTCAATTCCACTAATGTACACTTATTCTATTATCACTTACTAACCATTCAAATTTTTATTAACAAATAGGCAGGTAATTCCTATGTTACAAATTTTTAATTCATTGTAATCCCTTACTATTGACATACATTTGCATTACTTACATATCATTTACAATGTTACCCAAAATCTCTATCCATTGTAATTAATACCTTAAATAAGTTTCAATTTATATTCAAGTGAATACATTATCCTTTTTCGTTATGTCATCCATTTTTCACAAGAAACGTTTTATCGTTTCGACAACATTTTATTTCTAATTACCTACATTGATTTGTGTACGTCTCTACTATTTAAAGCATTACCATTCTCACCTTCATCTAAATCTTCATTTATGAATATTTAAAAATAAATTCCAATTCCAAATAAATAGATAAATCTCCGTTTGCACTACTTAAATCAAAAATCAGCGATTATCCTATCTATACATTTTAAGTGGATGGATCAAATGTTGTATTCAAAAATCTACCTCTTAATATTCTTAGATTTAAACTCAACTCTCTATTAACAGATGTTTAAACTTCTTTTATTACCATTAACTTATTATTATACATTAAACTTAAATATACTGACAAAGCTTGTTTTTGGTACTCTTTTCATTTCCATAAATAAAATTAGCAGTGGATTTCATACCTTATTATGTAATTATCTTTAATTCCACCTAACTAAATATTTACATAATCTTTTATTTGCAATAAATCAACTATTTTATATTAATTAAATTTAATCTTTCTGGTTTACTTATTCATAGTATGTAATTCAGTTACTCACCCTAACCTATTTATTTGAAATCCAATCCAGATTATTTTTACTAAGTTCCAATTTCCAAAGGTTACTGCAATTAATCCAATTAATTGCAATAAATTCTAATAAATTTGATTTTATTGGATTACAACTCAAAATAAATCAATTATTACTCAACTACCTAATTAACATTTTTTTATATTCCAATACATAAATATTTCCCAAAATTTCATCTTTTATTTGCATAACTTACCGTATCTAAATTTTATTGGAAATTTTGTTAACTTTACGCATAAATAAAGTTAGAACCTCAATTAATTCATTCCATTTTGGTTTCATTCTTTATATCACATTAATCATCATATTATGAATGGAAATTTATCTAGGTTACATCTTATTTATTCACTTACCAATATTCCACACTAACTGCAATAATTTAGTGCATTAATTGAAATTGATCAAAATAAAACTTAACAAACTAATAGAATAAATAACGTACAAAAATTTATTGTCATTAATCTATTTCATAAGTCTACTCTCAAATACTCACTTAAAATAAGTTTTACGTTTCCATTAATTCGCGTTCGCACACCCGTTACTATATTAAAAATTACTAAAGTAACGTTTTTCTTAATAACAACATTAAAATTTCTCAATATTTAAATGAACTTTATTTCCAATACATGCTACCTAATTGCATTTACTTATGATCTTATCCAAACATTCATTTATATTTTATTTCCATCAATTAGTTAATATTTACATCCATTTATTAACAATTTACTTCCATTATACAATTGCAATTTATTATAGTTATTATTACATTAAATACTATTTCAATTTTATTCTTTTAGTATTAATTAAACAATCATATTTAAATTAAGATATTATAATGTTTTTCACTATTTATTTACACTCCATTAAAACCCAACAGTCGTCTCAATCACATTTGAATTTGCATTAAATTGGTTGTCCAGCAACTGCCATTTGTTTTACTATCTTAATTCTTATACAGTTACCGTTTTACCAATTTACTAATACATAGGTAATTTAAATTTTTGTATTTAATTCTTTATTTTATATTTTATTCAAGTGCAACAAATTACACTATTCCTTTATTGATATTTCACCTAACCTTTCAACAATTAAGTTAAATAACCGTTTCTACAATTCATTATTAATTATAAATTTAATTCTCCTTTATTTATGCAACTTACACAAGGGTATAAATCTTCCATTATCTCAATCATTAGATTTCTATTAAATTTAACAATAATTAAGATTTTTAATTACCGTTGCTATAAATTTTCATTTAGCGTTCATCTAGTATTAATTTACCTCCTTTACATATATATATATATTTCCCTTTTCTACAAAATTTAAATTTCAAAATCCTTTTTAATTAAAAATTTAATTGTCGAAATTTACGGGTCGTTACACTCTCCCCCACTCAAAACTTTTCGTCCCCGAAAAGGAAAAGAAGGGAAAAGAAGAATTTCGAAATCAATATTTTAAATTTACAAAATTAGTCAATTTAGCTAAAATATACAAATTTAGATACAGTGAAATATTTAAGTGATTTCACCATTAATCAACCAAATCAAATAACAGCCATCAACCTTACAAACAGCATACATACACAAGACAAAGCAACCATTTATCCAACAAACAAGAAGTTGTTCGGGTTCAGAACTTGAAATTTGTATGGAATGAAAATAACTATCAAGTGCATCATTTACTCAACTGTCTTAGATGGAACAAAGATAGATTATTTATTCATCCAACAACTTAACATTTCTTTACCCAACCAACCATAAATCAACCAATAATAATTTCAAAACAACGACCAAATTCACTTATTATACATTGATTTCATGCTTAGTTGTTTGATTTCCTTTTATGATTCACGTAACCTTTAAATTTCATTTACTCATTAATGTTTGTTTCATTAATTTACTTATTACTTATAATTATTCCTTTATACTTATTTGTTAACAAATAGCTTCAATCTTTTTCCAATGTTTATTTCTTCTTCATGAACTATTTACTAAAATTTCATGATCTTATTTATTCACACTTTAATCACTTGAGTTTAAAATCATCTATCTGTCATACTTACCTTTTTATTATATTTACTTGATAGAATTTCAATTATAACTTAAATTAATAACATTAAATTCTCCTTAATTATAGCAAATTCATTGAATTATTCATTTCCTCAATCTTCACTTGTAAGTTTTCTCTTACATTTCCTTACTAACATTGCAACTTTTATTATATGGTAAGTTATATATGTTTTAAGAATGTAAGTGAAATTTACACAAGCTTCTTCTCGATTTCTTTAATTAATTAATGGTTAAATAAATATATTCGTTTTATAAATTTCAATTTCAACTTACCTTTAATTTCATTTATTTATTTAAAGGTTTACGTTACTATTATATTTAATAATAGTAAAAATTTAATTACACTAAATTTGCTACCCTATAACATTAATTCTTATAAATAAGAAGTTTACTAATTCGTTTACTAATGTTTACAATTGTTTATTTACATTTCTTATCTTCCTATGGTATTAAATTTTCTTTAATTAAAGGTTCACATTTTCTATACTAAATTGAACTATTAATTAACTGGAATTTTAAGAACCAAATACCGGGTTTAATTCCAAATTGTTTAAAATAGTAGATACACATATTCTTTTTACTTATATAACTTTAATTATAATTAAACGATAAAGTTCTCTTAAACAAATTTGCAGTAAATTTCTACAGTGGCCTTTCCCCTTCGAAACTCGAAAATGAAAGTCGATGATGCGGCCGCCATCACCGAAATTATTTTCCAGCGACAGAGAGGAAAGTACAAAATTTATTTTCTCCAAAATTTTCTTTAAAACAATTCTTCCGAATTATACTAAATATTTATATAAGAAAATACTTATAGACCAAATCATTTTATTTCATAAATCCTTTGAAAGCAAATTTTCAAAAATCCCGGACTTAAGTTCTAAAATTTCCAAATTTCAATGATTTTAATTGCAATCTTATTTTACCTATTATTTATAAATTTTATTCCTAACAACCAATCTATTACAACCAAATATAGATATCATTTGAAACTTTTTATTTTATATATATAAAATATAATAGGCAAAATTATTTCATTTACCTATAATAAAACAAATATTATGTCGGTCTGTCCTATTAAGTGTTTAGAAATCCCTATTGATCACATAGCGTCCCATGCATCAACCAGAATTTATAAATACAAAACGGAACAGATTAACACAATATTAAAATCTTTTTATAACACTAACAAATACGCTCTCTCATATATATACACTCAGCGACTCCCATAGGGTATTACTACCCTATTAACAAAGAGTCAAACCCCACAAAGCCAAAGTTTATCGCTAAACCAAAGCTCTGATACCAACTGTAACATCCCGCCTTTTCGCACGATTTAAACCGACACACGTGCCAATTCAAACCATACGGAAGGGCGTATTGTTATGGGGTAAATAAGAAAAAACAGAGAAGAAAAAAAACAAACAGAATCTCACAGCGGAAGGATAAAATATAATAATCAATATACAGTTCATGATAACTGTTTACAAAATATTTATTTTACTTATACAATGAATATCAGAGTTACACATACCAATACAAACAATGCAGCGGAATAGAAAGAGTGTGGTGCAATACTATAAATAAAAATAATACGACTCCTTCGTCTTCGTCCTCCAAAGCTAAAGTCTTCGATCCATAAACGCTCGGACTGACCCGAGCGAATTTGGAAAGACAAAAACACTCGAGTCAGACTAAAAGATCTTATGTGAGTTAAATTAACAGAAATAAATATGAGTACAGTAACTCAAGAGATGCTCGGGATTTACATCTCCTAAGGATCCGTTAAACTATTTACTATGTAGTATATTGCGCTATTATAATAGTGTCTATTAATAAAATAAACATACTTTTTAATAGCATTAAGGAGTGACCCAATATTCCCCTTAACACGTAATAGTCCCAGTAGTCCATCCAATATCATAGTCCCTCCTGATCGGGAAGCCACCAGAGGATACCACACGGGCTACGGGAGAAATCCAAACTCGTACAAGGCTCGGTATGGTAGGTGACACGGCACAACTAGGCAATGCCAGGGTAGATATACCAATTACGCTTCCGGGCCGATGGAAACGCGTAGCCGCAGCTACCGCCCACCTCGAACAAACTCCCCAAAATCAAAAATAGAAGTGGCCACTGAATCAATCCAAAGTCAAAGTATAATATCGAAGAGGAGTGTCCGATCAGAGGAATGACCTCATTAACCCGTCGATCGCTCCTGTTTTAGCCACCTTATGCCAACTCACGGGAGTTGGGTCCACGTATTTACCTTACAGGAATCGTCTCCACCAACCTACTTCATTCTGGAATCTCCACCGCGTACACAGTTAGTCAAAGTGGTTTTCGGTATCGACAGAGAGTATGTCCATATCCGATCCCGGTCTCTTTGCCAACCCATCGTTATTATAACACCGCGGTCATTTAAAAATAGTTTATACTTTAAAACCAGAATATAATCCATTTCAAAGCCATAATATTACGATATCATTTCTTCTTTTAAAACCCAAAACAATTCATTTTGATATTATTTTTATAAAACCCAAATCAATGATATCATTTTCCCAAAAATATATCCTTTCCAAAAATTATGCCACCTTTAAAATTTATAATTCCTTGTAACCAAATATTTGAATCATAACTTTCAACATAATACTTCGAAATCCATAGTTTTTAAACCCATTACTTTCAAAACTAAATGGTTTGGATATTCAACAGTATATAAAATAAGTGGTTTAACTTTATGGTTACTTTGTAAAGAAAATACTTTACATGGCTTTTCAAATATGGTTCTTTATTTAAGGTTTAAACCATAATCACTTTAAGTTCCAAAAACCATTTCAATTTCTATATATATATCCATTTGGATTATTAATATTTCAAAACTAAAGTTGGAATTTATTCTTTCAGCAAATTAAACGTACTATTATTTAGTCTTGAATATTCACATCAAATCCATAAATAAAACTCCAATTCTAGTAATTAAATATTTTCTCAATTTTACTTTATACTAGAATATTCCTTTTTAAATGTATTTAGGAAAAAATTCAGTTTATAAAGATCACATTTTTAAAACTTCCAAACTTAACATATATTATAAATTATCAAATCCATTCCTAAATTTTTTTTATTCCATTTTTATTTAACGGATTTATACAAAGCTCAAATTCAAAATCTAACTTTCATATGTATATATATATATGGAAGAATAATATTTATAAAATATCAAAACTAAATTTTTATGACCGCATCTCATCCAAACCATAAAAATCACTTTAAAATAATTTATATATAGACCACGGTGCCTGTATATAATTTTCTATCCTATGGTCAAGTGATACGGATATTTATCATTTCAATCCGTAATTTAAAATAAAATTTTGCGGTTGTATATCATTTCAAACCACAATCCCGAATGAAATATGCATGATGACTTGTAATTTAAAAATAAAACATCCATTTATAAACATCATCCATCATCCAAATCACAATCATCATCCAAAATAAACAATATCAATATATCTCTGATAATATAAACAGGTAAAAACTGTCAGTTATATTAAAAATGAATTTAATAACTATTAAACTAACAGTTTATATTCAGTAATAAATTTTATAACTGTTAACTAGCAGTTTATATGCAAATAAATAAATTCTAACGGTCAATTAATATGAAATAAATAAACTACATTAACAGTTAAACTAAATAAATGCAAATTAACAGATATGATGAATAAACATGCCAAATAGTTGTAAATAAATTTCTACTCATATCTAAAAATGAATTTAACAAACATAAAAACTTTTAGAAGTTGTGAGTGGGTTAAAACACTCACCTTTTGAATTTAAATCGAATTTAAATCCGATTTAAACCCAAAAATTCGACGGTCTCAGAATTTGTCCAAACCAGCGTCAATGGATCTAGAATTAAATTACGATCCTAACAAAAGAAATTTCGCGTGAATCGGAGAACGTATGAAAAAAATATTCATTTTAAACGATTTGAAAACAAAAATAAAATAAAATAAAATAAAACAAAACCCACTTAACTTCAATGGCCACGTCAGCTAAAAGCTACAGCACATCGTCGAATTTTTTCTGGTCAAACGAATATCCAAAACAGAAAACGAATTGTACCAGCAGATTACGTGTCTCGAGAACTTTATCATAAAATTTTCTGGAATTTTTGTGGAGAGTTTGAATTTTATTAGAAAATTTGAATTGTAGATAGATTAGGTTTTGTAACCATTGAGGAAGAGAAAGAGATGAAGAAAAATGAACGTACAGCCAATTTGACAATAGAAAGGAGGCTAGGGTTTATCACAGCATATTTATAGATAGATCGCAAAAGGATAGGTGTGCACGAATTTTAACGTGCAAACAGAAGTGGTCCCAAAAGGATATTAATTATACACGTTACGGATTAAATTATTTCTTTCTCAACATTTACATTGCATTTTAAGCGTATTCACACATGTATAATTAGATGCTTCATTTAAATTTCCATATATATATTCACAATTCCATAAATTTCCAAATACATAGATAAATTTCCAATTTCAACTAAATTTCTAAATTACTGTAATAATTACAGATTAAATTTCTATCCATTCTCAATAGATTTACGTTTACATACTAAAATCCACATTTCTATGTACATTTGAATTCCATATTATACATATTTTATTTATCTTAATTACTTCCAACTTAAATTTCAATCAACATAAAACGTTTTATTCAGTTTCCAATAATTTCAATCATGCTTTAAATCCAAATGAATAAATAACTTAATTCCTATTTAAGCATTTTTCATTTGATTTGCAATCAACCTTTTATGATCAATTAAATCCCGATATATTAAATAAACGTTATTTCCATCATTCTTTATCCTATGAAGAAATTTAAGTTATTCACACCTATTACTAAATTTCATATTAATGCACACTAATTTACATTTATTTCAATGGTTACCAAATATTTCCCTGCAATAATTCATTCCCCTATACATACTTACAATTCCACTTAAACTTTACTATACCCATTTATTTTCTCAACATTAAAACCAATGTTACCTCAATTCCACTAATGTACACTTATTCTATTATCACATACTAACCATTCAAATTTTTATTAACAAATAGGAAGGTAATTCCTATGTTACAAATTTTTAATTCATCCTAATCCCTTACTATTGACATACATTTGCATTACTTACATATCATTTACAATGTTACCCAAAATCTCTATCCATTGTAATTAATACCTTAAATAAGTTTTAATTTATATTCAAGTGAATACATTACTCTTTTTTGTTATGTCATCCATTTTTCACAAGAAACGTTTTATCGTTTCGACAACATTTTATTTCTAATTACCCACATTGGTTTGTGTACGTCTCTACTATTTAAAGCATTACCATTCTCACCTTCATCTAAATCTTCATTTATGAATATTTAAAAATAAATTCCAATTCCAAATAAATAGATAAATATCCGTTTGCACTACTTAAATCAAAAATCAGCGATTATCCTATCTATACATTTTAAGTGGATGGATCAAATGTTGTATTCAAAAATCTACTTCTTAATATTCTTAGATTTAAACTCAACTCTCTATTAACAGATGTTTAAACTTCTTTTATTACCATTAACTTATTATTATACATTAAACTTAAATATACTGACAAAGCTTGTTTTTGGTACTCTTTTCATTTCCATAAATAAAATTAGCAGTGGATTTCATACCTTATTATGTAATTATCTTTAATTCCACCTAACTAAATATTTACATAATCTTTTATTTGCAATAAATCAACTATTTTATATTAATTAAATTTAATCTTCCTGGTTTACTTATTCATAGTATGTAATTCAGTTACTCACCCTAACCTATTTATTTGAAATCCAATCCAGATTATTTTTACTAAGTTCCAATTTCCAAAGGTTACTGCAATTAATCCAATTAATTGCAATAAATTCTAATAAATTTGATTTTATTGGATTACAACTCAAAATAAATCAATTATTACTCAACTACCTAATTAACATTTCTTTTATATTCCAATACATAAATATTTCCCAAAATTTCATCTTTTATTTGCATAACTTACCGTATCTAAATTTTATTGGAAATTTTGTTAACTTTACGCATAAATAAAGTTAGAACCTCAATTAATTCATTCCATTTTGGTTTCATTCTTTATATCACATTAATCATCATATTATGAATGGAAATTTATCTAGGTTACATCTTATTTATTCACTTACCAATATTCCACACTAACTGCAATAATTTAGTGCATTAATTGAAATTGATCAAAATAAAACTTAACAAACTAATAGAATAAATAACGTACAAAAATTTATTGTCATTAATCTATTTCATAAGTCTACACTCAAATACTCACTTAAAATAAGTTTTACGTTTCCATTAATTCGTGTTCGCACACCCGTTACTATATTAAAAATTACTAAAGTAACGTTTTTCTTAATAACAACATTAAAATTTCTCAATATTTAAATGAACTTTATTTCCAATACATGCTACCTAATTGCATTTACTTATGATCTTATCCAAACATTCATTTATATTTTATTTCCATCAATTAGTTAATATTTACATCCATTTATTAACAATTTACTTCCATTATACAATTGCAATTTATTATAGTTATTATTACATTAAATACTATTTCAATTTTATTCTTTTAGTATTAATTAAACAATCATATTTAAATTAAGATATTATAATGTTTTTCACTATTTATTTACACTCCATTAAAACCCAACAGTCGTCTCAATCACATTTGAATTTGCATTAAATTGGTTGTCCAGCAACTGCCATTTGTATTACTATCTTAATTCTTATACAGTTACCGTTTTACCAATTTACTAATACATAGGTAATTTAAATTTTTGTCTTTAATTCTTTATTTTATATTTTATTCAAGTGCAACAAATTACACTATTCCTTTATTGATATTTCACCTAACCTTTCAACAATTAAGTTAAATAACCGTTTCTACAATTCATTATTAATTATAAATTTAATTCTCCTTTATTTATGCAACTTACACAAGGGTATAAATCTTCCATTATCTCAATCATTATATTTCTATTAAATTTAACAATAATTAAGATTTTTAATTACCGTTGCTATAAATTTTCATTTAGCGTTCATCTAGTATTAATTTACCTCCTTTATATATATATATATTTCCCTTTTCTACAAAATTTAAATTTCAAAATCCTTTTTAATTAAAAATTTAATTGTCGAAATTTACGGGTCGTTACACACAATGAAAATTCACAAACAAGTCAAGTATGCTACAGGCCGCAAATAGTAATAAACACAAGTGATCGAAGTCAAAGCACCAAAAAAAATTCAAAGCCAAGAAATTGCAATTTCAAAGCCGTTTAAATCTATGTAACAGTTTTGAACAAGTCATAAGAAATAAATTCAAATCACTGGCCGAGATAAATCAAAATCGTCAAACCAGAATCAATGCCTTATGAACAAGAAATCAAACGAGTCAAAATCGAAGCCGCGTGAATCAAGCTACCAGAAACTATACGAATTTGAACAAGTCAGTGCAAATCATCCACATTCAAGTTGAATCGAATGGCAAGCCAAAAAATTATCAGACGAATTCAGTGAGTACATACGAAGGAAAATCAAGGGTTTCAAAACCTATATAAAGACCCAATCATCATCACTACAAGGCAATCGAGTTCAAGCACGTAAAAACAGTAAAACAGAAAGTAACAAATCACGTACCAAATTGTTGAATCGAACTCGATCATTGAAGCAGCTAAAATTGAGCAACGAAGAAACGATCGATCAATAAATCTACACGCAAATATCCACTTGATTGATCTACAAAGTCGGCATCTTCGAAAATAATCACAAAGCCCTAAATTGGAACGAACAAGAATGAGCAACAAGAAATCCACCATTTTTCACAAGGAATCAGGCCGAATACATAAGGAAAGAAAAAGGGGTTTACTTATTTAATTTAGGGTCGGCCATGTTATATTTTGGGCATTCATTTTTTATTTAAGGGCTTTGTGTTAGTTCTTTTGTTTTTAAATCATTTTAAAATTTGTATTTCTCTTTTAAACGTTGTAATTACTAGTCGTGTGACTAGGGGACAAACTACGTGGCGTAGTTTGAGAATTCGCAACTCAGTGGCTGAGTTGTGGCAGGATTTTGAGCGTAGAGTTAGGTTAATCAGTAGCGGGTGTCACAAGTTTACGTGTGTAAGCGTGTGACTACTTAATTTCTAGTAGAAACCTTGGGGGCAGCACGTAGGCAGGGTTTTGCCGAAGCTGGGTAAATTCTGTGTCGTTCTATTTCTGCTTTTATTATTCTGCTATTATTTGTGTTGCTATAATTTTGATTTATCTGTGTTGAAATAACTTTATAAGCTTCTGCAATTAATTTTTATAATTAATAGTATCACCCTATTCACCCCTCCCCCCTCTAGGGTGAAATCGATCCTACAAAAATGATTTTATGTGTATCCGGATTTAGTTAAAATGTTTTATGCAAATTTGAATGGAAAATTATTTCAAGGAGAAAAGGGACAAATATGGATTAGTGTAAATGACACTCAAATTGTTTTATATTGTGAACTTTTGGGTCACATACTCGGTTGCAAATCTAGTGGAATTGACCTCTCCACTTTTCAGATTGATGAACAAAATCATGAAGTTTTTCATTACATTTTCAAAAGTGGTTAAGAATTTGGTTTTAAACACAAAAATCTCCGACCAAAATCAAGATTTATGAGTCTCATTTTACAGTACTCCGAGGATGTGTAATTACAATAACCCTACTAAAAAAGCTTTTAAAGCACTTTTCACCATTTATGGAAACTACGACATCGACCATCTTAGATGACTTATTTCAAAAGAACATTTATAGACATGAGAACTCATTCTATCATAATGTATATCTTACTAGAATTTTTATATATGTTGGTGTTGATTTACGAGGAGAATCAACTCTTCCTCGAGAAGTTTTCGACAAGGCCAACATTTCTCTTATGCGAATTCCACCTTATTTCAAACCATATGAAACTCTTGTTGAAAAAGAAGAAAGATTGACATTGGAAGAGGTGAGAAAAATGCAACAAGAAGAAGAGGAAAAAGGTACGAAATGGATGTAGAAGAAGAAGGAAATCAACAAGAAGAGGATGAGAAAATGGACACTTCTTTAGAATGCTTCGAAAAACCATCCCACCCTTCAAACAAAGAGATTCTAAAGAACTAAGAAAAGAGTCCTAAAAATCAAAAGAAGCTTAAACGTTATTTTAGTAAAAATTTCACCTCTCTTTCTAACAAAGAGGACAAATTCTTTGGAAAGATCATTAGGAAACTTGGTGGCTCTTCATCGTCGTCATCATCCTTTTAAAACTTGTCTATCTAGCATTACATTCATTAGTAATGTGTGTTTCTAGTTTAATTTCATGTTGTTTTCATGTATTTCTTTCATTTTTCTATTGAAATCCATGTATCTTTCTATTCCTAGTAATGAAATTTATTTCTTACTATTCTAAATAATTCTATTTGTCTTTGGAAACTATAAAAATATAATGGCACCAAATAAAAAAATCTAACAAAAACAATAGATTTGAATTAAGGTATGCATGTCAGCGTTCATACATTGTATGCATCGACATATTTTAGCCATTTGGCAAAAATTCGAAATTTAAAAATAAAATAACTACCATCTATTCAAACTTTCCAAATAACCCTTCACTCCTGTATAAGCATATTTCTTATAGAAAAATTCATTCATCATTTTATTCATCATTCTCGTTTCATTCCCAAACATTTTTTAACCAAAATGTCTTCTCCACACCAAAAGTTGTGCGAAAAGCTTGAAAAAACACTTCAGTCATTCAAAGGCATTTGGAATTAAGTCAAATGCAGATGATTAAAGAGCAAGAAAAGCATTTTGATGCCCTTCGATGGTCGATTTCTTCATGATTCAAAGATAATAAAACCAATAACCCAGAATGCTCTATCAACAAGGATAATGAAGATTGCGATGTCATCAAAGTAAATCCAACTTTTGGACCCGACGGTTAGGTTGAAGTTTCAAGGAATGTCTAGTTATTTAGTTTGTTTTGAATTATAAATTTGTAAGCACATAACTTACTATGTGTAAATTAATAATCTTAGATTTGGATTTGTTTAGATCGATATTTGGATTTGTTTATTTTTGGTTTTATTGTATGTCTGGGTTTATAGTATGATTTGAATAAATGAATTTTAATTAATTAACATAGTTTCTTGTATCCTATCTATCATTATACCATAAATTATCATACATCTAGCTTTAATTATCATCATTTATATCATAATCGTCATATAATCATTATATAATGCTTCAATTATTTAGTGCTTAATTATTGATTTTGACTCTATAGCTTCTAAGTATTTTATTAAGGAACGTTTTTATTTTTCACCCATTTTTGTTGACGACAAAGGGGGAGAAAAGTATAAAATATAAACATGCATATGTTTAGGGGGAGTTATGTAACTCGAGGGAGTTATATTATATTTTAAACACAAAAATATTAAATGGTCATCATCATAAAAAAATGGAGATTATTAATACCTTGGTTATTGATTTTGATGACAACAACCATATATAACCAAATACAATTATATAAATATAGGTACTAACGTTTTACCAAGTTATATGGTGTGTAGTGCAAAAAATTACCTAGGTGTTGAATCAAAGATTGTGCAGTATAAAGACTCAAAAGATAGACATGAAGACTCATTAGCACCAAGACCAAGATATGAAGATCTCATGATTATAATTTAGTGTATAGAGTAACAACTTATATTGTCGAAGTCCTTGACAACAATCTTTGATCTCTATCTTCTAATTTTTTCTATCATTTATAATTTTAAACAAAATAAATTTCAAAATATTATATAAAAAATTTAAAATTTCAAAATGTCTATAAGCTACGTTCAAACTATTATACAAAGTATTAAATTAATTTACAAAGTATATTTTCAGAACATTTTAAAAGAAATAAGTTTTCAAGCATACATGCATATGTCGACATATATGCATAGAGTATGTCAACATACATGCCGCCAATTGGTATTTCAAATTCAGAAAGGAAATTTCTATTGGTCGCAACTCTTCACGGAAAAACACATTTGTTGATTTACCATATAAAAGGAAGTGCAAACAAATTTTTTGATGAATAATTACTTATTTTCTTCCCTCCTCTTACTCTGTTGAAAATCCTGTTGAAAAATATATTCAAATCTCTTTAAAATCATATAGAATCAATTCATACTTCGTTGTATTGATTCAATACTACCTTCTTACTGTTTTGGAAACATCACTCTCTCTCAATTCAAAAGATTAAAGTGCTGCCCAAAAGGCTATAGGATCCGTTGTATCAAAAGTTCAAGAAATTATCCTTGGAAAAACTATCAACTCTATTTGTATTTGCTTGGATGTGCTTATAACATGTTCAAATCAAGTGGATGTGCTTAGTAGCCTAAAAATCTAGTGGTGTGCTTGTAACCTGTTCAAATCAAGTGAGTCTACAGTGAGCTCAAAAATTCAAAAGGGTGTGTCTCGTAGCCTCGAAATCGAGATTGTATTTGGGTTGCCTTCTGCCCAGTTAAAGATTGGCTTTTGGAAAAAAAACTATACAATAATTGTACAGGACCGGATGTAGGAGAAATATGAACTAATCTAAAATCCCTAGTGTCGGCTCTCTAACCCTTTACTTTGCTTTACTTTTTTTATTTGTGATTGCATCTGTAACTGTTTGATAGTATAATTTTGTGCTGTAAATATATGATTTAATATTTAACAAAGGTAATTTAAAAAGATTTATATAAGTTGGAAAACATTATTCACCACTACCTCTAGTGTTTAATTAGCCTTAAGATCCATAATTCCGCAACCTATAGGATTTGTTGTTAATATATGCGTGCGTGTGTGTGTGTAAATGATGAATAATAAGTAATTCATAAATCAAATTCAATTCCAATCCTAGGATATGGAATAATGCAATCAATGATTTCTGTTTAATGTTAATAAACATTTATTTTATCTAATATGTTTTTTTTAGTGTTGTATATTTATAGGATTTCATTTTTTTAAATTAATAGTTACGGCAAAGTTTCCTTCCAATATAATAAAATATTGCATATACAAAGAAAAGGAAACAAATAAAGACCTGAAGCAAAAGGAAATATATCAGTATGTAATTAAAGACTGTATAGGAAACTAATTCAGATCAAAAGCAAGTAAATATATACACAGTCAAACAATATACTTTGGAGGATGCCTTAGAATTTTTTTCTGATTATATGAATTTTTATTTTCTACAAAGGGAAGCAAATAATTTTACAATTCTTATCTTTCTTCATATATCCTCTCCCATATAGTAACAACCCACCGTAGAACAGGCTTAAATTTCGACCCAAAAAAGGCCCATCGAAACATAGGTCGATTCTAAGGTTGGTTGTTGGTTGAAAAAAGTAACAGTACAGAGCAATAACTATTATTTTAGAACTCATAGTGGATGGAATAAAATATAATAGCAAATTGTACCCATTTATTTCAAAACCATTTGAAATGTCATAATACAAAAGATAATCAATTTGTCAAGTAAAATTCGTTACATCACTTAACCAAATACGTTGGTACAACATAAAACATCATAAAAGATAATAATAACTGCCACAAGCTTAAGCCATTTCATCATCAAGCATCATCACCATAATCACTTCGTCCTTAACTTATGTTGTAATGAAGAGGGAGTCAGAATAACAAATGTCTAGAGAATAAAAACCTTGAATCTTACCATTTCAGTACTTTGGCAATATATTTCAAAATAAGAATACATCTACATAGAGAGAACCATTTAATACTTCTTATAAGGAAAGGGGGAGTCCATAATTAATCACTTAATACCTTCCATTCCCGAAGCAGGTTTCTAAATCCCAAAACCCAAATCTCACGTCATATATATCTAATAATGCGAGAGATAATATCTAAGCCACTTAATACCTTTTATTGGAAAATAGGCAGACGCTGGCCATTTAAGACCTAAATTAATGCAGACCCCATCATTTAGTAACTGTTCCCAAGGCGGACTCCTCAATGTTATCTAGCTAACATCATATGGAATCTCTCGAGCTACTTAATACATCATTATGGAAATGCGGACCCTCAATCAGTCACTTAATACCTTGTCCTAAAGCGGAACCCTGTCCAGATACCACCTAACATGCCTATTAACTAGTTCCTTGTCCATTTAATACTTCATCGAGGAAAAAGAGGCAGGCCCTCAAATAACCACTTAATGCCTCAAGATCTCGAAGTAGGCCCTTCGTTTATGCCTCATACTTATAATGACGTCTCAAATTAGTCCGACTATTCGTATGAATCGGTAGCTAGATTAACTGGGTAGGTTTGCCCTATAGAATTTGGGACTAACCTCATATCATCACAAGTATTTAACGTAAGAGGTATCGCACATAATAGGAAGTGAATGCAACTGCTGGTAGCCTCAAAGTAAAGGGTAGACTTCTTTTGTGCAATTCTACTGATCTCGCATCCCTATGGTTTAGCCATAATTCAAATAATCTTCATATATAATTCTCATCTCACCATTTCATAATTAAGGCCTTATAAGGTATCTTCCTTATTATGCCTTACAATATCAATTACTTTCTTAAAGGGTAAATTAATGGCAATTACTACCTAATTAATTATGCAATTATATGCCATAATAATTTACACTAATATAAATAATATTTACATTCGCGCCTAATAATTACTAAGCATATGATTTGTACGCCCTATACTAGCGTTAAATGTCATTTCTTTTAACCATAATATTAATACAGGTCCTTTTCCTTCGAACTTCCAAGATTTCAATGTCCATAACAGTGGATTCTAATATCCATAACAAGGATGAAATATCCATAACTAAAACTGCAATAAATAGACTTGTAAGCAGAAATGAAAACCTAATTTATTACATCGATTAAATGGAATATCCTAAACAATAGGAATTGTAATTATAACTTCATATTCTATTAAACTCCTCTTTTACAAAGAAATAAACGAAGGAATTTTTTATGGAATAAGGGGTATAAATTATGAATAGAATTCGTACTCTATACCCCTATTTTATTACTGGAAACTCATAGTTCGAATCAAAGAAGGAGGAGAAGGGGAATACACTATGAAATTATCAAAAATTGAAAAAACAATATAAATTCTATCAAGTTAACATATATAAATGAGAATCTCCATCTAGAGTTGACATTTCGAAATAAAAAGGAATTTTGGGGTATTTTATCTATTTTGTTAACGCAATTCCAAAATCCATAAAGCATATTGAAATCCATAGATAAATACTAATCAACTACTAAAACAAAAATACTAAGGTTTGCCCTCACATTTGGTCCTTAGGTTTGCTTCTCTTTGGATTTGCAACGCCCATAATAATCTCCTTCAGATCTCTTTTTTTGATATATACAACAAAGGATTATATATATATATATATATATATATATATATATATATATATATATATTAGATTCAAAGAGGTTAAGGGAGAAGAGGTTTAGAAAAATAATAAAAAAAGATAGGTTAGGATTCTTACCTAAAACCCTAATAGAGTTTTTTGAATCTAAGAAGAGATAAACTGATAGAGCTTCGCTGATGTTTCCAAAATATTTATGAATAAAGGTGAGGTGTCTATGGTCTTATTTATAGTTGTTGAAACACACCAGAGCCGTATGATGAAACAAGGTTGAAAACGGATAAATCTGGAGTATACAAAGCAACCAAACCCTAGCCGCCACATAGGAAGCGGTCGACCTCTTCCCCTATTTTGGGACGATTATTTAATTTTTGAGATGTTGTTTATTTAATTCCCTAATTACTCTTAACTTTAATTGTTGACTTTGACGTTTACTTAAACCTAAGTCTAATCACAATTAGTTTTAAAATTTCAAATCAGGGAATTAATTATTTTATTTGACTGTTAATTCGAACTAATTTAAATTTGAAAACTTCAAACGCCCATAACCTCTTCGTTTGAGCTCCTTTTTCAGAATATTTTATATGGAAACCAGTCAAAATTTTGCCATGAACGCAATGACATAACTTTCTCGGTCAAATTCCAACTTTTGTAAAATTTTCATTTTATCCCTACTCTAATAAATTGAATTTCTCTTAATCTAATTATTTAATTAGGGTAGATTTTACGGGGTGTTACATTCTCTCTCCTAAAAGGGATTTTGTTCCAAAATCTTTCATGGGGCAAACAGTGTGACATTCAATAACATCCATATTATACCAATAAGTTATCTACACAACCATCTACTTTACCAAAGTCCAATGCGATTGTGTACTGCAGACATACAATAAATGAGCTCAATCTTGGGTGAGTGTGTGATCGTGCTATGCAGATATGTATGCAAATACCTTAAACATGCATGAACCTTTTATATGAACGTAAAGTGGTGGTGAAAAAAGTGCGAAACCATCTCCTACCATTCAATCTAGCAACCACAAAACAACTAAAATCCTAATTTTGAAGAGAAAATTTACTATAGAAAGGCTTAAGACAAGAAGTCCTCATGCCTTCCACCGAATTTTCTCCCCATTGTACCCTGATCAATCTAATATCTTTATTGCAGAGCTTCCTAGTTCTATGCTCCACATTGCATGCAATGGCACAGAATGCTATTGGCTCCATCCTAAAATCCTCCAATTGATTATGCTCTACCATAATTACTATGCTATGGACGTATTTCTTCAAATGCAAAACGTGAATAACGTCATGGTCTCTAGCTGGCTTACAAGTTTTCTTATTTTCTTCTAATATTAGGAAAGGCCCACTAAATCTAGTGCCTACTTTTCCAACTATCTAAATCTTACGACCTTCACTTGCTACCTAATCAACTTGGACTTTCCAAAGTCTCGCGTTCAAATCTGTTCTGAGTAGAATTTGTCGATGGTTTTCCATCAAAAATTTTGCAATTTTTATGGCCTCCAAAAAAGTGCTTTAAGGGTGTCATACCAATCATCTATTAGTGACCACTAATATACACGAATCAAACTATGGGTAGGTGTTGCCCCTGATCTCTTTCAATGTCCATGACGCAAGCTCTCAACAAATCCTCCAAGTTCCCATTTCTTCAGTTTGTTCGTCGGTCTTCAATTGGTAAGCGATGCTCAAATTTAGTGAAGTTCCTAAAGCTAGTTCCTAAAGTTGCTGGCAAACTCCTCCAAAATTTGCTAACAAATAAGGGTCCCTATCACTAATGATGCAAACCACAACTCCACAAAACTATATTGGAGATGTTGCGGTTTCATTGCTTCTAATGAAAAATTCTGCCACTTTCTTCTTTATCCTTAATCAGTAGGAAATTATGTTCACATTCCTATATTTCTCATCTTTTCCTCAAAGAATGATAGTTTGTGAGCTAAGTTTTATTTTTTCTAAAATTTTAAAGTTTTGGGATTAACACAATCACTTACTTCAGGTTGCTAACTTATTTCCCTTATTAACTTCCAGTCTTACCTAAGGTTCATCGCTAGTTAAGTATCCCTGTAAAATCTTCCTATTTACCTTGCTTCCCAACATACATATTTATCAAGTGGTTTAAATCCCATTCATAAAGTTAACATGAAAAAAATAGGGATATATCTTATACCACATTGTACTCTTTTCGAATAGCTAAGCAAGACAATTAGCGACTACAACCCGGGAACTCTAAAAGAAAATTTTGTTGGAAGTTTCCATTTATTATCAAGTGGTATAAATGGTGTTAAGGTCCTAACATTCCATACTAAACTAAGATGAGTATTTCTCAAAGTACCATTCTATTATTACCCATTTTCCTTAATTTATCTTTTCGATTTCTAGTAAATGTGGTCCTATTCATTTCCTTAATTAATATCCATAGCAGTTGATCATTACTATCAAAATTGGACTGCTACCCGGTCACTTAGCCCGGCTACAAGATGATATTAGCAGAGGCTTTGGTTGAATCTAAACAAGACTCGAGCCAAGGAGATATTGGAGATATAAGGGATTGATCCAATCAGATAATTTGGCATATAAACGTGGTTCGGCTTATGCACGTGGTTTGACAAGAGTGTATGGTTTGGCTTTTGCATGCGGTTCGACCTATGCATGTGGTTCGACCTATGCATGTGGTTCGACCTATGCATGTGGTTCGACCTATGCATGTGCGGTTCGGCCTTTGTGTGTGGTTCGGCACCTCTGTGTCAGCCTTAGAAGGTTTAATTTATGTGTTTCGGCGTGCATGGGTCGGCATGAGTGGCTCGGTGAAGGAAGCAGGATCATGCACGGTTCGGTCTAGATGGTTCAGTCTACATCGCTCGACCTAGATGGGTCAGCAAGTATCGCTCGGCTATGGTAGAAATGCTAGTGTAGTTTGGTCGGATGTGGTTCGGTACGTGTGGGCCGGCATATCTGGGTTGGTACGCTTTGAAGAGGTTGACAATTCATTTGGTTTACAACCGAGTGATGCGACCAACATTTTTATGCTTTGAGTCATACTATCGCTTGCTTTGAGTTCTTTGTGGGTCTGCTTCGAGTCAGCAACGAGACAACCTCTAGGTCGGCATAGGTGGCTCGGTGGATGTGGGTCAGCATGACTCGTTCAGTCCACTTAACCTACAACTATGGGCCGAGCTACCTTGATCTTAGGCCTGCACAAGGAAGCCAGCCTATCTTCGTCTATAAATAGAGGGACAGGAGTGCGGTTGAAGGGACCTTTTTTGGGAATTCTAGGAATACTCTGCCATTTTTTGCACTCACTTTTTTTTTCAAACTTGCATTCATGCTGTTTGTTTACGGATTGTATCTCTAATCAAGTAATTGGAAAAGTAATAAAGATCAAATTCAAAGTGGACATAGGCAATTACGTCGAACCACTATAAATCTGGTGCTTTATTTTCTACTGTTCTTTTTTACATTCAGTTGCTTTATTTCTCCGTTTTAATTTACTTTCTTCATTAATCTCACTACATAACTCTATTCAAGGGTGTTAGTGACCAATTTTGGTGCTAACATTGTGGTGCTTTTACTAAGAACGTCATTCTCAGGCTGTTAGGATGTACTTTATCGCTACTGGATTGAAGAAATCCCCCTATGGAGATTCAAGTTTACTCTTAAGAGTTCATAGATTCTATTCAGAGTTTAGACGAAAAACTCTAAGATGGGAAGAGCACGTACCAGATCAGCCTCCCATAATGTGGATGTCAACGAGACCGCCAACCTCCAACAAGTGGAACCCAGCAATCAACAAGCTAACCCAGGTGCAAAAACCGCCACCGTCCTAAACCAATTAGAAGTATCACCAGGGAAGAGTTCACTGAGCTGATGAGAGAACTCGTGGAAAGTAGGAGAAAGCTTAATGAGAAAATTCAAGCTAATGACAATCTCATGACCCAGATTGCTCGGCCACAGCATCGGAATGTTGGAGGAAGCCCCACTTCCTACTCATCATCTGACAGCTTCGCTTTGTCTGATGAACGTCATAGGCGTAGACTTCGTAGGATTGAAACGACACAGGCAGATATAGCAGAACAATTCAACGGAAATGATCTGGGCTCTCTGCTTGTAATAGTTGCCCCTCATTTGAACCTGGGAAATCACACTCAAACTGAAGCAGGAAATTTAAAAGCTGGAGCATAGGTGGAGACTGGTCCACCACCTCATCAGGGCCATAGCGAAGTGGGTCCTCAGAACGTGGATTCGGGGAATCAATTACCAAGGAGGCACCATTCGGAACGATCACGCAGGATGGAGTCTAACTTGCACCTCCTATCCAGACCCCAGATTTATCAACTATGGTCAGACAGCTGATGAGGGAAAATTAAGGTTTATCAGATGATGATTAGGACATATCTAGGAGTCATACTCCATTCGCAGATGTTATCCTACAGGCTGAGTACCCTCGAAAGTTCAGTATGCTGACTATTCCAGCCTATGAAGGAAGACTGATCCCCGACAGCATGTAATGTGATACGAGTGGATGATGGACTCGGCTAGGGAAAATGATGCAACTAAACATAGATGTTTCCTAATAACCTTATCCGAAATTGCTACTATGTGGTTCACCAGACTTCCTCTGTGATTGATCTCCAAGTTTGATGAGTTAGTGATGAAATTTGTTGAGCAGTTTAGGATCCACACCACTCGCCCAAAGGACGTGATGTCTTTATCCAGTATAATCCAGGCTCCAGGGTGTCATTAAAGGAATATTTGAGAAGACTTCATGTTACTGCTACCGAAGTTAGAAACCCTAACAACCATGCTATTCTTATGGCCATGATGCGAGCGGTAGACCCGGACTCAGAGTTTGGTGATTGGCTGATAGGAAAACCACCGACTACCCTGGAATGCTTTTATTCAAAGGCGAACCAACTCATGCGAAGGGAAGAGGCCAGGTGGACAAGGAAAAGTAGTGCGCTAGGGCCTGGCAAGGAGATGGTGCAAAGCAACATTGCGGTAAAGCAATCTGGCGGCAACTTTGGTAAGGTCTAGATCAACATTCAAAATAAGCTAGAACAGCCTAAAGGATCCAATGGAGGAAATTCCGAAAGGAAGACGGAAGCAGGAAAGTGGAAACCAAGGATCCCAACCCATAATGAATACACTCCTCTGAACACATCTCTGGAGAATATTTATTTACCAACTAGTAATACATTCCAATACCGAAAGCTGCACCCAAAAGAATCCACTGAGGAACAAAAGCAGACTGAGAAGTACTGTAGTTTTCATGAGACTTACATGCATAATACCGAAGAATGTAGACACCTCCATGATGCTATGGAAAAGCTGATTCGATAGAAGAATTTACAGCAGTTTGCTAAGAATCCACAGAAAGGCAGACATGGGACCTCTGACCCCAATCACGGGCGGACTCTACAATGACCTAAGGAACCCGCTTGGACTGGAGGTAGACTGGTGATAAACACGATAGTCGGCGGGCCTCACCCGACAGACAAGAGTTGGCAAGAAATGGAACGTTATACTAGTTCCTCAAAGCACGAAGATTTTGAATGCTGCTCGAACATAGAGGACAGGACACCAACGAAACAGCAGCGAATGATGACGGACGATATAGTATTGAAAAGCAAGGATGCCGATCAGATAGAGGGACCTGCCATTGACTTGATGGTCATCTCAGCCACGATTAGGCCGGTACTTGTGAGAAGGATACTGATTGATTGCGGAAGTTCTGTTAATATTATCTTCAAAAAGGCATATGACCAAATGAAGATGGAGGCAAAGGATCTGAAACCATCTAAAGCCCACACTCACGTCTTTAATGGTGCAGCCACTGATGCGATAGGTTTTTTCGAATTGCCAGTTGAGCTAAGAGAAGTGAACGTAGGAGGGTATGGATCCTACCATTCATTGGTTTGGATGTTGATTCCCCATATAATGTCTTTCTGGGCCGACCGACCCTGGCGGAGTTTAGGGCAACTTTGGCCCCGTGGTATTTAACCTTGAAATTTTCGACAGGTAAAGGTGTCGGTGTTGTGCATAGCGATCAAGCGACTAGTCGTGCATGTTATGTGGCTGTGCTGAGAGAGGCCCATCGAAGAGAGAAGGGAAAGGTTGTGGACAACTTTGTGCGCATCCATGTTGCTGAAAATTGACAAGCAATTCCCGAGCCTTGGCTCGGGCAGTAGGGTTGGGTCTATAAATACATAGATCTGAGAGACGATGGTGAAGAACCCAAGGAGGCTAAGGCAGCACCAACTGAACTGACGATTGACATTCCAGTCAGCCATGATGATTACGAGTGTTTAAGATTGGATCATAGCTCAATCCCTCGATGATTAAGGATCTTACTAATTTCCTCCAAGTGAATCAAGATTTTTTTCTTAGACCCACTCTGATATGTGCAGGATTTCTCTCACCATCGCAAGTCATATGTTGAACATTGACCCGAAGTATGTGCCAGTGAAGAAAAAAAGGAGAGCTATGGACCTGAAGAGGTCTGCTGCTCTCAGGGAGGAAGTGGACAAACTCAAAGCCGATGGCTTCATCCGCGACACCCTCTACCCTGAATGGGTATCTAGCCTCATACTAGCGAGAAAGGCAAATGGGAAATGGAGGACCTATGTTGATAATTCAGACATGAACAAGGCATGACTTAAGCATAGTTTCCCTTTACCCAGAATTGATCAACGGGTCGACTCAACAGCAGGACACGAATTATTGTCTTTCATGGATGTGTATTCGGGATACAATCAAATCCCAATGCATATTCCAGATCAGGAACACACTAGTTTTGTCATGAACTTTGGACGGTACTATTATGTAGTGGTGCCTTTTGGGTTGACGAACGCAGGAGCAACTTATCAACGTTTGGTGAATCGGATGTTTAAGGACCAGATTGGTAGAACAATGGAGGTCTAGGTGGATGACATGCTCGTGAAGCCGCGATAGTCAAACGACCACATTCAAGACTTAGCGAAGATGTTTGATATACTTGGGTACTACGGAATGAAAATTAATCCACTAAAATGTTCCTTTGGCGTCGCGTCGGGAAAGTTTTTGGGTTTTATTGTCAATGCGCGGGGAATCGAAGCCAACCTAAAAAAGATTTAAGCTATTCATGAAATACAAGTGCCCATAACTATAAAGCAATTACAAAGCCTGAATGGAAAAGTCACCACGTTGAGTCGATTCATATCTAGAGCAACCGACAAGTGTATTCCTTTCTTCGATGTGATATGGAAAGGAAAGAGAAATTTTAAATGGATGTCGGACTGTGAGGATGCGTTTTGAGCTCTGGTGAGACACTTGGAGAAGCCCCCAATTCTGTCAAAGCCTGTAGACCATGAGGAGTTATATGTTTACTTGGTCGTGTCTCAACATGCCATCAGTACAGCCTTGGTTCGCAAGGAGGACCGAATTCAAAAGCTAGTATACTATGTCAGTGAACGTTTAACAGGGGCAGAGAGAAATTATCCTAAGATTGAGAAGCCAACCTACTGCTTGGTGATTGCATCACACAAGCTCCGTCTGCATATTCAGGCACACTCGATCAGTGTTTATACCGATCAACCTCTACAACAGTTGCTCCAACGACCGAAAACCTTTGGAAGATTACTTAAATGGAACATTGAGCCGAGTCAATATGATACCACTTACCTTCCACAGAGGACTATCCAAGGGCAAGGGCTAGCAGACTTCATTGCAGAATTCACTATATCAGACGAGCCAAGGAGTGGTGATGTAGCTCCCCTCATTCGATTTACATCGATGGGGCATGCAATGACCATTGTTCTAGGGCTGGTCTTATTCTTGTAACTCTCGAAAACTGGTCGATTTGTTATGCTTTGAAACTCGATTTCCCAGCTACGAATAATGAAGCCGAATATGAAACATTGATTGCTGGCTTGAAACTTACCAAAGAACTTGGAGTAAAATCGGTTGAAATATTTTGTGACTCACAATTGGTGGTGAATTAAGTACGGGGAGACTATCAGGTAAAGGGGCAAAGGCTTGCTCCATACCTTTCTCGAGCTAAAGAACTATTGGCGGGCTTGGAAAATTACGATATTTCACATATCCCGCATGAACAACATGGGAAAGCCGACTCATCGGTGAAATTCGCAAGTACTGGTGACAGTAGATGGGTTTAGTCCTCGTTAAGATCTTACATGCCCCAAGTATAAACGAAATGGAAGTAGATTTTGTGTTAAGGACATAAGCTGAAAGGGTGTCGTGGATGACCTCTTCAAAGAATACCTGTTACATGGAACTTTGCCTAAGAGAAAGAACGAAAGACACTAAGTCATTTGCAAAGCCTTGGGTTATATAGTGCAGGATGGCGTAACGTATCGAAAAGGATTCTCAGGTCCCTTACTTCGATGCATCACCCACGACGAGATAAAGTAGGTCTTGAAAGAAGTTCATAAAGGAGAATGTAGCGATCGTACTGGGGGCAGACACTAGCCAAAAAGATCCTCTGCTATGGATACTATTGGCCAACCGTGAATCAAGACGCTACGAACTATGAAAGAAGATGTGATAAATCTCAAAAGTATGCAAAGCTCCCTAGAGCCCCGTCGACAGAACTTATGCAAATAGTTAGTCCATGGCACTTTGTAATATAGGGGATCGATATAATTGGCTCTTTGTCGATCTCTGAAGGTGGTGCGAAATATGCAATTGTCGTGGTCGATTATTTCACCAAGTTGGCCGAAGCAGAGCCTTTAGCTACAATCACCACTAAAAAGGTCATTAATTTTGTTATGCAAAACATTATATGTCATTTTGGGCTCTCGCGAACTACCATTATGGACAATGGACTCAATTTGAGAGTAGGGAGTTCAAAGAATTCTGCCAAAAATATTGTATTGAGAAGAGGTTGATGGTAGTCGCTTACCCTAAGCCAATGGACAAGTTGAATCCATAAATAAAATAATCAAGTCAATATTGAAAAAACATTTACAGAAGGCCAGAGGCAAGTGGGTGGATAAGCTTCTGACAGCACTTTGGGCCTACAGAACCACCCACAAGTCTATGACTCGCCATACTCCATTCACCTTGGCATAAGGCACTGAGGCTGTTATACACGTGGAACTTGAAGTTCCCTCTCACCGGATGACTCATTATGATCCTAGGACAAATCAAGATCTCTTATTGGAATCGTTGGACTTTGTTGACGAAAAACATGAAGAAGCTAATTTAAGGGTGGCTGTGTATCGGCACCGAGTCGCTCGATATTATATTGAAAAAGTTCGACCGAGAATCCATAATATGGGTGATCTTGTTTTGAAGCAAGTTTTTCTAATCCCATCATATATGAATCGCACATGGGAAGGTCCGTACGTCATCGAATGGAATCTTGGAGAAGGAACTTTCAAGCTAGCGACTGTTGATGGCATGACACTCCCCAGAGCATGGAATAGTGAGCATTTGCATCATTATAACACTTAAATCGTTTCTTTTGCATTTTTGTAGTGATTGTTTCAAAAAATGTTTCTTTTGTTGTCCTCGGTTTCCAGCATGTAATAAGATAATTCAGCTGTCATTATTTTCTACAATCAATAAAGGCTTGAAGCTGTTTTCCTATGAATTATTAGTGTTTTGCATTTTGTAATTTCATGACAAAATAGAATTGCGTTAATCTGTCTAGCGTATGAATGCACATATAAATGATTCAAAAAATCTCTAAGTCCCTGAAGCGCAGACTAGAGTACTCTGAGTCCCTGGAGTGCGGCTTAGAGTATAAATGATTCACAAAATCTCTAAGTCCCCAGAGCGTGGACAGGAGTACTTTGAGTCCCCGAAGTGTGCATTAGACAATAAACGATTCCCAAAATCGCTAAGTCCCCAGAGCACGGACTAGAGTACTCTGAGTCCCTGGAATGCGAACTGGAGTATAAACGATTCAAAAAATCTCTATGTCCCCAGAGCATGGACTAGAGTACTCTAAGCCCCCGGAGTGCGGAATAGAGTATAAACGATTCAAAAAAATCTATAAGTCTGCGGAGCATGGACTTAAGTGCTCTGAGTCCCCGAAGTGCGGACTAGAGTATAAATGATTAAAAAAATATAAGTCTCCGGAGTGCGGACTAGAGTACTCTGATTCCCCGGAGTGCGTATTAGAGTATAAACGATTCACAAAATATCTAAGTTCCTGAAGAACGGAATAGAGCACTCTATGTCCACAGAATGCAAACTAAAGTATAAATAATTTAGGAATCTCCAAGTCATGTGGAAGCGAACTGGCACTTACGTGATCCACAAAACTTTGGATTTCAATAACAAGTTGGATGATAAGCTAGGCAATGAAAATCATCAAAAACAAAGAAATAAAATTTTATTTACTAATCTAAGATTAAGTTCCATTACAACTTTTCCGAAGTACGAAGCAAAAGTCTATCTACAATGACAATAAAAAAGAAAAAGAAACTACTACAGGACTTAGGTTTATTCAGGCTGAGCGAGGCGTAACAAAATGATAGCTACCTCTTTGACTTTTTCTCCTTCTTTGGTTTTTCCAAAGGCTCCTTAGCTGAACGTTACCTTCTGGACCCCTTGCTTCCAGTGAAGTGGTATCCGAGGAGGGAAGAGGGACCTTCAGAGGTGTGGTTCCACCGGGGAGAATTACCTTCAGGTGCTTATTTAGAGGATCATCAAGTTCCACCACCTGAGGTTCAATCTTAATCTCGGCTTTCTTTTTCTCTTCTTCAATGATTCGCTTCCCCATGCTAAGTTTTGAAGCTGGTCCGGAGGCGCAAGTGATTTCAACCTCGTTGTGTTCATCTATATGCAAGGGATTCTCAAGTTTGTCCTCAACGAGCGCCCCGATCACTTGGGAATCGGGTCCAGGAATATCCCCAGTGTGAAATTCTTCCACCATTTTCTCTTCCTTCTCCATGGCAACACCGCTTCTTGGAGTTGGTTCGGGATCAGAATGGCCTACACAAAATCATAGAAGATGAATGTTAGAATACATCTATTACCCGCCAAAAGCGATGGTTCTTTAAACTCTAGAAGGAAAAATTACATACCGGCTTTCGGTTGACTCTCAGCTGTTTTAGGAGTCTCACCCTCTGGAATAGGAATAAAACGTGAACATCAAACCCGGGCTTCTCTAGGTCATAGCCAACATGTTGCTCGGAAAGATCGAGTGCTGGGCAACCGGCCGGCTGAGCGAAAGGAGGGAATGGAGACTCGGTTCCGGATGGGCCAGTAATATCGTCCTTCCCCTTCGATGAGGAGGAATCTTTTCCGAAGAGGGCTTCTACCGCGGATAAGTCAGAAGGCTCGTTTCCTCGAAGCACTTCCCTCACAAGAGCTTCTTCATCAACCTCTTTGGTGCCCATCTCAACTCTTTTAATTTTTATTAAAGTATCCCTTGCTTCGGTCAATGATTCGAGGTAACCCTCGTCTAGAAAAGATAGATCCCGATGCATGAGAACTCGAGCATTATACTCGGCAATGAGCGGATCAAATAAGCGCTTAATTTCTTCTCTGCCAGCTTCAGCAGCTTCCTCGAGGCGAGAGTCGACATTTTTCAACGCCGTTCTCTTACCTCCTCACGAGCTGCTTCCTTTAGCGCTTCAGCCTTAGAAAGTTCCTCATCAAGCTTCGTCCTTAGGAGTCGTGCTGTAACAATTTCATCGCAATATCATTGTGACTCTTTCTGTGCAGCAGTTTTCTCTTCTTTCTCTTTGAGAAGCTCCTCCAGCTCTTTAACTTATCGAGTGAGAATATCTTTTTCCTTCTGATGGTGTCTTTCTCTAAAGCTAGAGCACCACTACGTTGGATTGCTGCATCAAGTTCCTTTTTGTGAGTGGCCTCCAAACGATTAACTGCCTCGGTTGTATCCTTGGCGTTTCTCTGGGAAGCCTCGAGTTGAAATTTTTACAAGGATAATTCATCATCCTAGGCTTTAATGATATCCTTATCGTGAATGGCTTCAAGTTTCGGACGATCGATTTCGTGTTGATGTTCCATAGAAAACTCTGAAACTTTCTTCGCCAAATGAACGAACACGTCATGTTGAACATAGACATCATTATTGCAGGCGATAGCACTTTGTTTGACGTGCCCTAGAATAGGATGAATATCATGAAGAAATTTCAATTCTCGAAGCATATCTTTGGGAATGTGGCCTTAAGCTCGGCTAATTTTTATACTGTCGATGGATAGTGTGCGAAGACTAGGGGAGTCTGCCTAGCCGGAGTTACAGACTTTTTATAGGGCTCACGAGATTGCTTAGTGTTCGATGAGCCAGCATGTTGGTCGTGGGGAGCTTCGAATGGAGATCCCTTTTGAGCATATTTTTCCCTACTGTGCTCTGACTGAGAGGGAAGATTGTTTGGACATGAGGAATGAATGTAAGTTCTTCTTATGGAAGACGGTGACTCTCTCTGACGATAATCTCTATTGCCGCTGTCATCCCTGTCTCATCGTCTACCAGATCCTGAATCCCGACTGGAACGATGGAAGATAAAGGACCCATGAAGGTGGTCAAAGCCGTGTGTACTCCCCATATCACCTGCACAGAAAATAAAGTGAGGACAAGTTAGTGGAAATCATGTGACAACTAAAATTTAAATGTAGGGTGAAGGTAAGTGTTTATGTGTGTCCTAGTGCTTCCCCCCGACGGACCAGTGTTTTTTTCTTTACTTATTGGAGTTTTCTCTCCTTGGTGACGAGCCTAATCGCTTTTGTCGCTTTTCGTCGACGAGTTAAGTCCCATAGCCTTTGGGTCGTTGAAGCCGTAATTTAGTAAGTCGTCAGGGATGGTTAGGTCGGATAGACCTTTTAACGGACCCTCTAAATTATGAGGAGACGACTCTTTCTCAACTGGAGAAATTGTAAAAGTTCTGCCTACTATTCTCTTTTCCATCTTGTAGGCTAGGCTCTTTTTCCTCTTTGAAGAAGGAGGCGGTTCATCGATGTCGGGTGCGTCAGTTAGCTAAGTCAGAACTTATATTCTCATCGGTCATTTCTGGCCCCTCGGATTCTTTGATTTCACCTTCCATAGTTGTATCGGAGTCCCCTCCAGCAGGGGGCACCGAAGGTCCGGCCTGCTCTTTGCCTTTTTCTGCGGCGGATCCGGTTGTAGTAGTGCCAATTAGAAGGCTAGTTCGACGACCCTCCATCGGTAATCCAAACTTCGAAAGAAATTCGTTGGAAATAATGGATCTAATGTCCTGATTTCTCACGGGAATAGCTCTAATGGCCTCGACGACCTCAGAATACCCATCGCCTTCAGGTTGCGGGATGATACCTATAAAAATCGAAGGAAGTTTAGAAAGGATGCACTTCAAGCCTTAGAAAAATATTATTCTAGGAATGAAACTTACTCCCTTCCGGCCATCTTCTCGCAAAACTAGGGGGCAACGTACGTAAAACCACTCTTGCTTATACTGGGAAAATTTACTCCATGTCCCTATCAGGATTTGACATTTGGAATGTGGCTCAAGAAATATGAAGGATGGACTGTCGGACCGTCTTTTGAAGTGATAGATATAACGAATATCCTCAGAAGTAGGAAGTCTGAATAAGATGCTCATGAAGAGGACATAGGTGCCATGAATAAACGCATGACTGTTAGGGTGTAGTTGTGCCGAAGCAATCTCGATATACCGCAGCACTTCACAAAGAAATGAATTAAAAGGTGGCAAGCTTCCGACTTAGCACATAAATTTGTTGCACGTTGTATACCTGGTTGGGGAGAGGCGAGGTCGATCTTGTCTTGGCGGAACAAAAACGTCATCGAAGGGGATTCCATGGATTGAGAACAACCGATGAAGAGTGCTTTCCCCGATTTTTTGAAGTTTGAGAATCAATAGGATTAGCCAAAACAAGGCTCCTTGTATAACATCACGAACCGGGCCTATAACTATAGCAGATGGATTTGGAATACCTTGCATAGAGGTTGTCGGTGGATTCGTTGTTCCTACTACCTCCTGCCGAGAACTTGGCTCAGGCTTATCAAAAACTGTAGCAGAGCTTTATCTTTTGGACATATTCAATGAATATTTAGTATGGGAAGATACCTGTTAAACATATACTTGAAAGGCAATCGATATCAGATATAACGATAATAATATATCCCCCCATGTTGTGTGTGAACTAGTGCGACGACTCAAACGTGAGTGCAGAAAAAACTAAAGTTTGAAACATAAGTGTGGTGCGATAGAATTTTAATTTTTTTTTCCTCAAAGACGGTCGTCGCTGACCGTCTTCTGCGATTTATCATACGACAGCAGTAGAAGTTTTGGAATCGAACATTGGCATCATAAAGTGTGAAGGCTGTTGTTCGCATTTTTTGAGTTAAATTAGCATTTAAGATTGTTCAAGCTATGAAGGAGTTAGTTCAAATTGGGTCCTTGGGCTTATATGCTTTATTGCTTGTCATTGTCCGAAATGTTATGGAGGTAATTTACCAAAATGTGTATTATGTTTGAGTTAAAACAATCTTGATTGCCAATGCCGATCTACTCACTCGCTACCTCCTCCTAATTACCGAACGAATTCACTCGGACTTTTACCGACCTACATCACTTCATTAGATGTCGAGCCATACTAACTATACTCTTCTCCTTCACCTTTCTCAATACATACCGAGCGACCCACACTCCTAAATGCGCATTTACCTATCCACTCTACTGGTAGATCCTACCGACCCAGGCTTCCCTAGACAACCGACCGACTGACTTCCACTCAAAATACCGACCCAACCTTGTAACCTCCTCTACCGATCAGCTACTATTGGGATATACCGACCTAACTCTCCCTTAAGGGTCAGCCTACAACGGCTACAGGTCGGATTCTTTACTCCTCAAGCAACGACCCCCTCTCCCTTACAAAACAATAAACTCTCCTCTTATACATGTCACTGATCTCCCTTCCTAGAGACATCTATGCCAGCTCCTCTTGATTCGGTGCCAACCCATGACAAACGCTCCACTATCCTAACCCATATACTCACTCCTACTATCTCTCTCCTCTTATCCTTACCAAGAAGGGTTAAATACATGTATGACTCAGATCTAGGGCGAGTTCAGGGAGGCATGGCCTAAGAGTTCATAGAAAGACATGGATCATTACCTATGAAATATCTTAGGGTTAAGGCATGCAATTTCTAATGCTCGAAGTTGAGAGTGATGATTGAGAACGTTGGGGAAGGTAGTTGAAAGGAGAGTGATGGTAGTTCGGTAAAGATAGGATTTTTGGTTGGAGCAGAGCTAAAGGAGATAAGTTATAAAGTGAGAATGAAAGAAGATATTGGGGCGTGAGCTTTTATATAGAGAATGGGGATATGAATCAATGCTATCCTGATGAGCCAGTCGCCATGTTTCACGGGGTTAGCAAGTCGGCATGCCGACCCGACCCAGGTAAACCGACCGAGTGGGTTCAACCTTCGTATGCCGTCCCCTTCCTTGTTAAAAAAAAAGTGTGTGTGTATATATATATATATGCATGTAATGATAATCAAGGATGATAGTACAATGGAAAGTTGAATTTCACCCGATAGGTGGAGAAGCATGGGTTTGAGAAACCCAGTATGAGCCAGCCTCTGGAAAAAGGAGTTGCTCGCTAATTCAAAGTGCGTCATGTTGATCATGTTGATCCACAAGACATGCTTTGGTTGGAAAATGTTACCTTGTCACTTGACCCGGCTGTAAGCTACTATTAGCTGTGGCTTTGGTTGAATCTAAACAAGACTCGAGCCAAGGAGAGATTGGAGGTATAAGGGATTGATCCAATCTAGATAGTTTGGCATATAAACATGGTTCAGCCTATGCACGTGGTTCGACATGAGTGTACGGTTCGACCTTTGTGCGTGGTTCAGCCTGTGGACATGGTTCAACATGAATGTACGGTTCGGCCTTTGTGCGTGGTTCGGCACATCTAGGTCGGCCTTAGAAGGTTTGATTTATGTGGCTCGGCGCGTATTGGTTGGCGTGAATGGATCAGTGAAGGAAGCAGGACCGTGTGTGGTTCGGTCTAGATGGTTTAGCCTACATAGCTCGGCCTAGATGGGTCAGCAAGTATCATTCGACCATGGTGGGAAAACTAGTGTAGTACGGTCAGATGTGGTTCGGTACGTGTGGGCCAGCATATCTAGGTCGGTGTGCTTTGAAGAGGTTGAAAATTCATTTGCTTTACAACCGAGTGATGCGACCAACATTTCTGTGCTTAGGACCGACGAATCAAATGATATTTCTTTTCCAATTTCTGTCGTTTCTTCTCCCTCTGAATCAAAATTTTCTTGCCATAATGTTCAGTTCCTATTATTATCAATAATACAGTTCGGATCCTAGATGTAAAAATAAAAGAAGGTGAATAATAGGTAATAATAGCATGGCACTTCGAGTTCGATATGAACAAACTATTATTGTTTTTTCTAACACGATATTTTCTATCGAGATAGTAGTATGAAAAAAGGTTATTTCCGACTTGATCTTCTATGTCGGGAGTGCATTTCAGCGTCACAAACCGTTTTCTTCCACACCAGAAGCCTTTTTCTGATATTTCTCTTACGAAGAAAAGAGTACAAAAAAAAAGAAACTTTGGGATTGCTAAATCACAGACGAGATAAATATAGAAAGCAACAGAGCCATCATATTATTTTTTTTTACATTACAATATGAATGAAAGGAAGGGTGGTAAATGGATCATTCAACAATCTAGATTGGATGGATTCCTTTTTTTTTCCTTGTGTCACCGGTTCAAATTTGGCTCCTGAATTGTTGGGATAGCTCAGTTGGTAGAGCAGAGGACTGAAAATCCTCGTGTCACGCGCGCTAATTGATCTTTACGATGCTTTTTTTTATCAATTTGATTCTTTATCCATAGAATATAGTATGTAGGCTTTATCTATTTATTTCCTTTTTTGTTATCATGAGGTTTCTTTCCACTCGAGGGATCCTGAGGAAAAGAATTTTATTTAGTTTCCACCGAGCTAAAATAATATGTTGATGGTTCTAGTAAACCAAAACTAAAGTCATATTACCACTTGCTCCGAGTTCTTTGGGGGTCCGCTTCGAGTCAGCAACGAGATGACCTCTTGGTCAGCATAGGTTGCTCGATGGACGTAGGTCGGCATGACTCGTTCGGTCCACTTAACCTACAACTATGGGTCGAGCTACCTTGGTCTTGGGACTGCATAAGGAGTCCAGCCTATCTTCGTCTATAAATAGAGGGGCAGGGGTGCAGTTGAAGGGACCCTTTTTTTGGAAACTCTAGTAATACTCTACCATTTCTTGTACTCACTTGTTTTCTGTTCAAAATTGCATTCAAGCTGTTTGTTTACGGAATATATCTATAATCAAGTGATTGGAAAAGAAATATAGATCATATTCAAAGTGAACGTAGGCAATTACGCCGAACCACTATAAGTCTGCTGCTTCTTTTCTACTATTCTTTTTTACATTCAGTTGCTTTATTCCTCAGTTTTAATTTACTTTCTTCATTAATCTCTCTACACAACTCTATTCAAGGGTGTTAATGAGCAATTTTGGGGCTAACATGGACCAAGCTCAATTAATCCTCTTTTAATCTCTTTAACCTTCTTCAGGTTTCCAATATCCATTCATTACTCAAATTTCTTCCATAGTTGTCATATTAAATTTCCTTAATCAGTCCCCATTTAATTCCTTTTTCCTCTCATTAATTATAAATTGTTTCCCCTAAATTTGTAATTAATGTCCATAAATCCTAATCCGTTAATTACTATGTAATATGCATATAGTCGTAATCTGTGCTATCTATGTATATTCTAGTTGTTAAGCATGGCTATATGTATATCTTTCTATCTACTAATTTCTACAACTAGAATACTGACTTTTACATTTTAATTTGTCGAAGCTATCCTTCTAAAAAGATTACCGTCATAATTTCTCATAAATTTACAATAAATAAGATTTTTGCTTTATTGAAATTACAAGGGATTATTTCTTTTCTTTTTATTGAGATAGATGGTGTAAACTATGGCATAGAATATCCATCTCTTACACATCTCTTTCCATTTTAGTTTCTTCCTTATTACTTCAAACAATGCATTTTTGCATGTACTTCGAAATTGGATAATTTATGAAATTTACACAGAAACTGCTCCAAAACTAAAATATAAAAATCCATATTCTATGGGCAGCCTAATTTAAAACTCAATTATAGATCTGAAATACCTTAACACTTTTATCAACTAGTTTAAATAAAGGTTTGGGACCGGTTTCAAATTTCTAGATCAGGTTATGATCCTATTCCTATTTTATCCACATCTCAAAAACCTTAATCTATCCTACCTAGTTTGTGATCCATATCTGCTCCATAAAAACTATTCTTTTTAAATCTAGAGTTTTAGTAATCATATGAAATAGTTTTAAATAAAATATTTTCACCAAATTCCAAACCAGCATTAGTTACCTCATTTCTTATAAAACTTAACAATTCACAAACACACTGTAAGAAAAGTTTATTTTTATAATGCTAAGATATAATGCTTTATTATATAGTGTTATTGTTTATCTAAATTCATTTGATTTAAGGGGGAATTGGATATGCATTCTAGGGCAGGCTCTTTTTTGTCGCTGCCAGTTATCCAGATTATTTTCCCCTTCCCTCTTCCCTTTTCCTTCGTTTATCTCCTCCAATCTTCAAAACACAATTCCCTTTCACCTCCTATTGCGAACTGACTTCCCTCTAATACCCCACAAATCGCAACCCTAACCACCAAACCATCTCAAAAGACATCCCTCACAGCATCGACGATACCTTCCCTCACATCTACACCCGGACCTCGCTTATCCGCATGCAAACAGCCTCCCTAACATCCTCTATTTCATCAGCGGTGACTTCATCCTCGGCAGCGCTACAACCTCGTTCGATTTTTCTATCTCCTACCGTGCCGCCACCAACCCCGCCAACTTCCTCTCTGTAAGTACCATCTCATCCTCAAACATCATGCTTTTTCTATTTTTTCTTTTCTTATCAAAAGTGCACTGCTGCTAGATCGTACTTAATTACTTGTTTTCCTTAATGGATGCATGTTGCAATATTGTGTTACAAATATGTTTTCTTATATTCCCCTCCACTGTCTCCGTATATCGAAAAAACTCATAGCAGTTAGTATTTATATTCATTTCCATTTTTTCTTGTGTACATATTATGATTGCAGGTATTTCTATCTTCAATAAGTATTTGCCTTTGTGGTACTATGTTTAATCATATTTACACATGAGACAGGAAGATAATTTGGATGATATCTGATTCAAATCAGTATATGACTATTTATTATGTTCTTACTTGTATAAAGAGGGAGATTTGAGTCATCTGCTCTACTTTTCACTTTGTTTCATGCATGCGTTCCAAGTTTATAAATCAGGTAGAAAAAGTAAAGTAAGAGATCTGACTAATATTGGTGAACAATTAGAATTTACTACTGCAGAGATATTAACCTTCAATCTTGAATCTTTGAGTCATTGTTATGTACAATAAATAAAGGAATGGAGAATACTTTGTATATGAGACATGCATTAAACCGGTTAATTTTTTATTTTGAAGTTTATAAGAAATTCTATTGGATTTGGTATCCAAGTATCTTTTAAAAATGAGTTGTTTACAAATCTATGAATTGATTGAAGTTACAGCTATTGATTATCATTTATTTTAAGTATAGTAAAATTTTCTAATTAAATAGGTGGCTTGTTAAGGTGTTTCGGAGAGTATTTGGTTGGGTAGGATGTAGACAGATGCACTGTTAGAGGACCCTTATATAGTGAATGAGATATTGTCTCACATCGCCGAATATAAGTTAATGTTCATGCTTATATACTACTTTCCTCAAACCTATATAGGCCCTTAGGGTTAGGTAATTTTGTGCCAGAGGGAGGTCCCACATGGCCATGAACTAACAGACACATGCGCACCGCCGCCCGGTCGTCCGACCGACCGAGCCGGGTCGGGTGCGTGTGCGGGTCCAATTAGAGTGGACCGTGTTATATTTTTGCTGCATAGAAGTGAACAGTTTTTTTACTGTTTAAATTCAACTAGAAGAGACTAATGGATTGGACGCGACTGTTGCGAACCGCAATAGTTTTTGGTCGTTGTGAATAAAGAGATGCGACTATTGCAAACCGCAACAGTTCTTGGTCGTTGCAAATGAAGAGACACGACTATTGCAAACTGCAACAATTCTTAGCCGTTGCAAATGAAGGGATGCAACTTTTTTCAATGGGTGTAGCCATTGGGAATTCGACTATAAATAAGGAGGAAACCTGATCACTTTCCTCACTCAATTTTTAACTCAGAATTTTCTCTTCTTCCTCTTTATTTCTTAATCTCTATAATCTGTGCGCTTTTGCATGTCACAAGAAGATCATACACATTACAATCTCGAGCAGATTACGTATGTTGTCTCTTGGGAGACTTTCAATAAAATCTTAAGGAAATTGTTACGACAAGCCTCAGATGAAATTTCCTTCTTCAACGGGTTAGATTTCTAGTTGATTTATATATATACACACATATATAATTTTCGAATACGTTGTACTATTTCTTTAAATAGTATAACATTTGATTTATTACTATATTTATTATTGCTATAGTTGGTAGTTTGTTGTTGTAATTAATTACAACATATTTATTTTTAAAATAACTAATACAGAATTCCAAGGTAGTGGAAATCTGATTTGTAAACTTGTGAGACAAGTTTGTTATTGATTAGTCCCTGTTTTGTTATACTAGACATATAACATCTTAAGACTTTCCTGTTTTCACTAAAACAGAGATGGCAACAGTTGAACTATCAACAAAGGCTACTACTCACAATAGGCCTGATCCGTTCAAAGGAGATGGCGATGACTTTATATCATGGAAAAAATCAAATGATGTTTTATCTCACCACGCTAGGGTTGCAGAAGTGCATCGAGGAGGATGAACCAAAGCCTAAAGACAGACAAACAAGAGAAAAAGATGCAGTTGTTTTTCTCAAATTGACTCATGGAAGCATTCTGACTTCCTGTGCCGAAACTACATTCTGAATTGTCTGAATAAAGTACTATATAAAGTATATCAGCTACACCAGACAACAAAATCTTTATGGACTGCACTTGCACATAAATACAAAACGCAGAATGTCAGTTTGAAGAAGTTCATCGTAGAAAAGTTTATGGAATACAAAATGGTTGACTCCAAATCCATAACTAGACAAGTGCAAGAACTCCAACTCATAATTCATGAACTTGAGGCAGAAGGACATAAAGTTGGAGAATCCTTCCTTGTTGAAGCTATAACAGGGAAAGTACCACCATCTTGGAAAGACTACGTAATTATCTGAAACATGAGAAAAAGGAGATTTCCTTACAAGATCTTATTGTCAGACTAAAAATTAAGGCTGATAACCGTGGAGTGACAAAACAAAGCGAAGAGGCATTTATGGCAGAAGAGTCAAAGAACAAAGGGCATTTCAAGAAAAACAAGAAGAAATTCCCGCAAAAGAGAAAAGCTACTGAAAACAAACCCAAAGACAACAAAAGAACTAAGAAGTTAAAAGCGAGTGTTGGGTTTGTGGAAAAGCAGGACACGCCGCTAGAGATTGTAGACACAAGAAGGAACGCAACTCAGAGACAAATATGGTGGATAACCTGAAAGTAGACAAGACTAATTTTTTAGCAGTTATATCTGAATGCAATTTGTTTCAGAACCATAATCAATGGTAGGTAGACACAGGCGCTACTCGTCATGTTTGTTCTGACAAATCCATGTTTTCAACATACCAGAAATTCGATCAGGAAGTAAAAATCTATATGCGTAATTCTGCAGTTTCGATGATCGAAGGCAGCGGCATAGTAATCCTTAAGTTTACTTCTGGAAAAACTGTAAAGTTGAATGACATGCTTCACATTCCAGACATACGCAAGAATCTCATCTCTGGTCCAGTGCTATCAATGAAAGGATTCAAAATGGTCTTCGATTCAGACAAGATGGTTCTGTACAAAGCTGGAATATATATAGGAAGGGGATATTTATGTGATGGCATAAGGCAAATATATCCATTGTCAGCAATAAAACTATGTAATCAGATTATGCTATTAATAAATTTGAAGTTTCTTATTTGCTTGAGCATGAAATTTTACCATGGCAAGATAGATTTGGACACATAAGTTTCCAAAAAATGGAAAAACTATCAAACTAGGGATTAATTCCAAAATTCTAAGTAGATAAAAACTACAAATGTGAGACATACGTTGAAGCAAAAATGGTCAAAAAACCATTTCATACAGCTGATAGAAGCACCGAACCAGTAAATTTGGTTCATACCGATTTATGTGATTTCAAGTCATTACCTATAAGAAGTGGGAAAAGGTATTTTATAACCTTTATTGGCAATTATAAACAATATTGCCATGTATATATTTTAAATAGAAAGGATGAAAAATTACATCCTTTATGAAGTACAAAGCTGAGGTAGAAAATCAGTTAAATAAAAAGATCAAGATATTGAGATCTGATCGTGGTGGAGAATATGAATCACCATTTGAACAATTCTGTACCAAAAATTGTATAATTCATCAAACCACAGCACCATATTCACCACAACAACATTGTATAATCGAGAGAAAGAATAGAACATTAAAAGGTATGATTAATGCGATGCTCTTAACTTCTGGCCTACCGACGAACTTGTGGGAGGAAGCCTTAAATATGTCTAATCACATATTAAACAAAGTTCCTCCCAATAAAACAGGAACAATTCCATATGAGTTATGGAAAAGACACAAACCAAGTTTTAAATACCTCAAAATGTGGTGGTGCTTGGCAAAAGTTCCAGTTTTGCCTCCCGACCAAAAACAATAGATTGTTACTATTTAGGGCCAGCCCAAAATAGTAGTGTCCATAGATTTTTGGTATTCAAGTCTGATATTGTAGGATCGATTTCACCCTAGATGGGGGTGAATAGGGTGATACTATCAATTATAAAAATTATCGTGGAAGTTTATATAATCTCAACACAGATATGTCAAAGTTATAGCAGCACAGATAATAGCAGAACAATAAATGCAGAAATAGAACGACACAGAATTTACCCAGCTTCGGCAAAACCCTGCCTATGTGCTGCCCCCAAGGTTTCTACTAGAAATTAAGTGGTCAAATGCTTACACACGTAAACTCGCGACAACCGCTATCGACTAGCCTTAGCTCTACGCTCGAAACCCTGCCATAACTCAGCCACTGAGTTGCAAATTCTCGAACTACACCACCGTAGCTCGTCCTTTAGTCACACGACTAGAAATCACAATCGTTTAAAAGAGAAAATACAAATTTAAAAAAAACTATAAACCCTAGTTTAAATTAAAAGCTCAAAGTGACGGTTTTAAAGCCGGCCCAATAAAAAGAATTCCCTTTCTTCTATTCTCTTTTATATTTCTTCGGCCCGTTATCTCTATTGTTGTGAAAAAATACGGCCGCTTCTTTTATGCTCGTTTGTTCCTCTACGAGCGATTAGGGCTTCTAGGTAATTTGAAGTTGCCGATTAAATTTATAGCTGATGCTTCGATTGCTTTCTTCGATGATTCTATGGCAGCTTCAACCAAGTCGAGTTCGAATGTTGCATTAATTGGTAAGTTCGTTCCTTGTCTGATTTATACTTTACTCGACTTTGATTCGAGTTCCTGATTGATGTTGTAATCTGTGATATGCTTAAACTCGAATTGTTGAATTTGCCGATGATGTTCATCGTTTATATAGGGTTCAAAACCCTAGATTTTCGTTCATATACATTTATTTGAATTTGTCAACTTTTTTATCTCGGGCATTCGATTTTGTTTTGATGTTATGATTTCTCTGACTTTGTCAACTTCGTATAATTTGATGATGGCTTGTTCATCACGGCTTCGAATTGCTTTCGTGACCACCACTGCTTGTTTGATTTGGTTTCTTTTTGACTTCGGTCATTTGTGACTTTGACACTTCTGTTCATCTCTGTAGAATAATTGACCTGTTCAATTTTTCTTTGGCATTTCATGAAATTCTGATGACTTCGGCTATGGTGATAACATTTGACATTGTCACCGACTCGTACATGTGTGTTCAAGCCCCTGTTGTCTGCATTGCTTGGTTCGAAGTCTGGTTCATGATATTGTATTTTAAAACCTATTGTTAATGTATATGTGCCTTGCATATCAGATTCATGTCTGTGGCATATTCACTGATTCATGTTATTCGGTCTTTTGTATATGTGAACTTGAAGTTAAAACATTAGAATCTTGTTTACTATTATAATTCATATTGTATTGCTTTTGAACTTGTAGCCTTGTCTCACTTGCATTGCTTCTGATCATATGTCACTATGTATCACAGCATGTTGTATTTGCATTGACTTTATGTAGCATTTGAGGTTGCTGTGCACTATGTATTTGATAGGCTGGAGCCTGTTGATTCACTGGTCTTTGCTGTATTGAGTTGCATCACTGGTCTTTGCATTTAGTCTGAAGATCTGTGATTTGGTTGCATCTCCATTTGAGTCCATTGTGTAGCCTGGTTGACTTTTGCAGTTCACTGGTCTTGCATCATGTGTATATGTAACGTCCCGCCTTTTCGCACGCTTTAAATCGACACACGTGCCAATTCAAATCGTTCGGAAGGGCGGATTGTTATGGGGTAAATAAGAAAACAGAGAAGAAAGAAAAAACAACAAAACAGAATCTCACAGCGGAATGATAAAATATAATACTAAATATACAGTTCATAAAACTATTTACGAACATTTGATTCTTCTTTATACAATGAATATCAGAGTTCACATACCAATAATATTAATGCAGAGGAATATAGTGTAGTGGAACCATATAATATATAATAATAATAGTGATGTAATCTTCGTTTTCTTCCTTCAGAAAATCTTCAAATCCTGAAACGCTCGGACTGACCCGAGCGAATTGAAAAGACAAAACACTCGAGTCAGAACTAAAAGATCTTATGTAAGTTAAATTAACAGAAATAAATTATGAGTGCAGTAACTCAAAAGATGCTCGGCATTTACATCTCTTAAGGATCCGTCAAACTATTTACTATGTAGTATATTTCGCTATTATAATGGTGTCTAATTGTAAAATAAACTTACTTTTTAATAGCGTTAAGGGGTTACCCATATAGCCCTTAACACAAATAATGCCAATAGTCTATACAGTACCGTAATACCTCCTTATTGGGAGGCTACCAGAGGATACTCCATAGGTACGACACAAATAGAAACTCGTAGTAAAGGCTCGGTAGGGTAGGTGACACGGCACAACTAGACAATGCCAGGGTAGATATACCAATTACGCTTCCGGGTCGGTGGTAACGCGTAGCACGCAGCTACCTTATTAACCCGTCGATCGCTCCTGTTTTAGCCACCTTATGCCAACTCACGGGAGTCGGGTACATGTATTTACCTTAAAGGAAATGCCACCACCATCCTACTTCATTCTGTAATCTCCACCGCGTACACGGTTGTTAAAGTGGTTTTCGGAGTTGGCAGAGAGTATGACAACTTTCGATCCCGGTCTCTTCAACAACCAAACGTTATTATAACACCGCGGGCTTTAAAATAGTTTATACTTTAAAACTAGAAAATAATTATCCATTTCAAAACCCATAAAAACGATGTCATTCCCATTTCGAAAACAACTCATTTTGATATTATTTTTATAAAACCGAAATCAATAATATCATTTTTATTTCAAATATATTTCTTTTTCCAAAATCATACTGCTTAAAATTTATAATATCTGGAAACCAAACATTTGGATTATAACTTCCAAAACATAATACTTCGAAATTCTTAGCTTTAAAACCATAACTTCTAAAAACTTGAATGGTTTGGATATTCAACAGTATATAGAATAAATGGTTTAATTTTAGATTTACCGTGTAAAGTAAAATAATGACTTTACAAATATATTTTCTTTAGATAAAGTCTAAACCATACATTTAAATTTCACCTTCAGTTTCCAAAACCACTTCAATTTCCATATATATCAAATTTGGGTATTAATAAATTTCAAAGCCAAAGTAGGAATTTTATTCTTTCAACAAATTCACCGTTCTATTATTTAGTCTTGAACATTTGCATGACAAATCCATAATCATTTATATAAAAATCAAATTTCCTATAACTAAATATTTCCTTCCATTTATTTATACGAGAAATATTCATTTAATTTATCTAGAAATAAAATTTCAGTTATAAATATCATACCTTTAAAATTTCCAAGCTTTAATAAGTTTTACATCAACTTATGGAGTTAAATTTTTGAATAAGCTCAATTCCAAATAAATTTCAATTTATCTTCCAATCTTAATTGATTTGAATCATTTAAAACTCTATATATACACAAGATCTTAAACCTGTATTTAAACATATAATATAAATTATCAAACTCCATTTTTCTAACTTATTCATTTTTATTTAACAGATTATACATAGCTTAAATACAAAATTTTAACTATATATGTATATATAAAATAATATTTATATAATATCAAAATTTAATAAACCGTATCCTATCCAAACCATAGAAATCATTTTCAAAATAATTATATATATACCGACGGTGTCTGTATAAAATTTTCTATCCTATGGTCAAGTGATACAGATATTTAACATTTCAATCCGTAATTTAAAAAAAATGCGGTTGTATATCATTTCAAACCGCAATCCCGAATGAAATGAAAATGCATAATAACTTGCAGTTTATATAATATAGAACACATCATCCATTCATCCAATATCAATCATCAACCAATTTATTGAAATCATCATCAATTTAAACAAACATCACTAGAGCATATAAAATATAACAGGTATCAACGAACAGTTTATATTCAAAAAAAAATTTAATAACTGTTTAACTAGCAGCTTATATGCAAAAATAAATAAATTTAACTGTCAATTTATATGCAATAATAAAACTAAATAACAATTTAATTTAAATAAATGCAATCTAACCGAGATGATGAATAAAATATGCCAAACAGTCACAAATGAATTTATACTCATATCATAAATCAATTTAACAAACATAAAAATTTTTAGAAGTTGTGAGTGGGTTAAAACACTCACCTTTTGAATTTAAATTCAATTTAAACCCAAAAATTTGACCGTCTCCAAATTCGTCCAAACAAGCATCAAAGTGTCCGGGATCTCAATACGAACCTAGCGGAGAAAACCGCGCATGAAACGGAGTTCGTATGTATGAGTTATGATTATTAGAACTAATTGAAATCGAGATTCACAAAAATAAAGTAAACAAAAATAAAATACCGTGCCACATCCACTCTTCCCACATGAAAAACGCGCATGCTTCTTCTTGATTGCTAGCTTTGTTCCATAAATTTTCTTTTATTTCAATTTACTTTAATTTTCCTCCTTATTATATGAATGTATGTATTTTCAAAAGGTTTGGAAAAAAAGATTTGAAAATGAAGAATTGAAAAAGAAAAGGATTAAAATAAGAACTGAAAATGGAAGAGAAGATCTAGATTTGAAAAGAAAGAAGAAAGTTTGAAATAGAAGAAAATTTGAAGAAGAAGAATATTTGAAGAGGAAGGAAAAATTAAAATGAGAGATAATAAGGAGATTTGAAGGGAAAAAAAAGGAAAAAGAAGAAGAAGATTAGAATGGAGGCTTAGGTTTCATTTGCGTCATATCTTATTTATAAGGTTAGAGTTAGTTTTAGGGTTAAAGAGATTTGAAAAGAGAGACCGCTATTAGTTAGAAATAAATGAAATGACGTTTCAGAAAATGAAGTTGGAAAATGAATGGAAAGAAATAATGTAAATATGAACAAACTTTTAGAATTCAAATTTCAAAACAATCATTTACTTAATAAATTTTGTTAACCCTAAACATACCGAAATTAACATCTTTTAATGATTTAATTAACACACAATAAATGAAAATAAATTCTCCACCCAAATTTGTGTCATAAATTAAAAGAATATGTAGCATTAAGAATTCTTCATTTCTCCCTCTTTGTGATTAGATTGGAAATTAAACAACATGTTAACATTTCGATTGAATGTTTTACAAGAAATGCATTAACATACCTCAAAATATGATAACATAAACAAGGTAATATAAACAGGTGTATAATATATATGTACGTCTTTATCGCCACTTATAGTTTACATTCATAAATAAAAGGTATGAAAATAATCCACATAAGGAGGCGATGAATGTAAAAGTAAATTAGAAAAGTGAAGATGGAAAGGGAAGTTATGTTGCAATAAAATCTAATAAAGTCTAATTGGAAAGGAAATAGTCAAGTTTAAATCTATTTTACCCCCTTTATCATCTTCTATTAATATTTAATTTAACAACGTATGAGATTTCAATATAAACTAGCATTAAATTTTGATCTAAAACATAAGTTTGAATTTAGGTATAAACATATATGTAATAAACTAGCATTAAATTTTGTTTAACACAAAACGTGCATTTTTTTGTTAAATCTATTAATTGCAATCACCGTTTCTTTACTTTTAATTGAAACATTTGAACTACATTAATGGAAATCGCTTACAAAGTTAAATTTTAAAGCAGACAACTAAAATGCATGAAAAAAATTTAGATAAATTGTTTATTAACTTACTGAAATATATTATTTTCCTATTCTTGTAACCAATCTGTAAGCTAAAACACAGTTCAAATAAACATATATTTCTTTTTTTAAAATCAATCGTTCTATTCTATATTTTAATGAAATTAGACCTACATTCATAAATGAAACATTCATTTATTTGATGTAAATGTTCTTTTTATTAAATCAAACTTTCCTTATTTTCAAAAAACATAAGCTGCTTTTAATTACACCTATTAATTTACAATTAGTATTCTCTCTCTTATTAATTAGAAATTTTCAATTACATTCATTTTAGTTGATTAAGTTTCAAAATGGACTAAATGAATGTAATGAGAATTAAACAATTTTTCCTATCTAATAGTAACTTAAACATATTTACATTATTGGATACAAATAGTAATTACACATTTCTCACTAAATAATAGTAACTCATCTCTACAATCAATCTTTCAGCTAATAAACATATGTTTACTCCTTTACTAAACTTATTCATTTTTATTCTTTTTGATTTGCACTCGTACTATTAAATCAACAATACCTTATGAAATTATTAACATAGGTTTCTATCTTTTTATTTCATAAATCATTGCCCTGTAAATAAAGTTACATTTCTATACCTTTTATTATGTTGACACTACAATTATTGCCTTATTCCATATTAATGTAAAATTTATTTACGTTCAATTGCAATATATTCATTTATCATAATATAAACTATAATAAATTGATCAAACATGATTTCCATTTTTATTCAAATTAATAGTCATATTATGATTAAATTTTCATTGGTTACATCCTATTGAATTAACATTCTTCGATTACCAATTTAATCTACATTAATTGCACAAATTAAGTAAAACAAATTTTATGAACTAAATAAATAGATAACTTATAACCATTGTTACCCTTAACTTTTAATTACATTTAAAAGTTCATTAATTACAACAAATGTTCAAATCATCTATATAATTCTAATTTCATCTCATATTTGTGTTAACTATTTTATTTCCATTTTGCTAAGATTTATTCACTTATACACACTTAATATTCAAATTCATTTATTTATATTGGTTTCAAATTTTTGTTTAATTTTTTTTATTAAATCAATTTCTATTTAGGCATATAATTAACGTTTCTATTGATTTTACATTCAAAATTTTTCAGCTATTATCTTAACTTACATAAGGTAATGTTTAATTACATTTAATTGCTATTGATTAAACACATTGGTAACGAACAATAGTTGTCACCATTATACATTTTATAACATTTGTAAATTTATTCTTTACCTTTTACATCCCACTATAATCAATGCACACATTAATACAACACATATTATAATCCCTTATACAATACTGATCTTATTCAATTACCCTTAACTATCTATTTTATACAATAATTAAATGTTTACATTTGTTACTTATTAATTTTTTTTAACCAAGCATAGCATGTTTAAATACAATGAATTGGAATTTCATTAAGATTATTGATAATTAACTTGTATTAACATTGTTTCACTTTAATTTAGTTATTATTCCATTATTAAATTACAACGTTTTATTTCTTTCAATATTAACTCATAAAATATTATTAAATTAACAAAATTTAAACATCGAAAATTTATGGGTCGTTACACTCTCCCCCACTCAAAACTTTTTGTCCCCGAAAAGGAAAAGAAGGGAAAAGAAGAATTAAATAAACAATACGTCTTATTCAAAATATTAACTTTATAAACAAATAATTTACAAATTTTATTACTTTAAATAAAATATACCCATTCTATACCCATTAAATCTTTTATACTTAAATAAATAAAGTTTGAAAATCATTTTCAAAAAAATTTCTAAGTCCAAAATTTACGAAAAATTTCGGCAGAGTCTCCTTTGTACGGAGAGGCTCGGGAGAAAATATAATATCAATATAACAAATATTTTCAAAATAATATTGTAACGTCTCGAAAATTTTATACTTTCGAAAATTCAACATCGATACTCACTTTATCGACTGCCGAGAAATCGAAGGCCAAAAACCCGAAATGTTATGGGTTTAAGAAAAATTTAGGAAAAGAAAAAGAGAGAAAAAGGTAGAAGATAGAGGGAAAAGAAAATAGAAATTTTTTTTTAAAATAGAAAGAAAGGAGAATAGAAAACATAGAAGGGGAAAGAAAAATAGAACATAATTTTAAAATAGAAGAAAAAGAAAAGAGAATAGAGAACATAGATAGAAAATAGAACGGAACAGAAAACACATCAGAATCTCACAATTCGCAGCGGAACAACATATAATAATAAATGAATAATCTTTAAACAAAGAACTATATCAGTTATTACATTACATCACATTTCATTACATCATATCATCAGAGTGTACAACATCATGCAACAACAACAGTGCAGCGGAAAAGAAATACTATATAAGTAATACGCCATGCCGTCCATCTTGCCTCCAGCAACTCCAGAATATCCAGAATATCCTGATAAACCTTACTCTTGACTGCCCGTGTGGAAATTGGTGGGCACCCAGAGTTTAGGAAGGAAAACAATAAACTCCAAGTCAGTCATGTGACTGGTGTGAGAACTCAAAACAGTTTATTTATCTTTAAAATCAAAATAGAGGAATATTTTTAAATTTAATTCGCAATGCTTTTAAAAATGAGACTACCATAAGGCCTCCCGCACACACACACAATGCAAACGCAGAATCGGAGGAGATTTCTCCTTATGATAGTCAAAGATGCTTGATACGCATTTAAAATAACATTTGATATTATTATTAGTGTATAGTGTAGGAAAAATTCATTTCGAAAGTAGAATATAAATCTTAGCCAACATACGACCATTATCGTATGCCTACTATAGCTAACTATGTTCAATAGCAGGTTACCGCCACATTCCATAGCAGGTTATACAACTAAAACCGTACAAGTCACGTATTGTTTCTTTGGATTTCCAACAAATGGTCAGGCCAAGGAACTTCCCATTGCCACATGAGAATGCCTCTGGAAAGACATCCCCGAGAACCAAACCGGAACTCTGCCAACACAAGGCCGGGTTACCCCTAACTGGGTAACTACTGACACGAGCACGCCATTCCCCGATCGTAAACGACCTTTCTCACGGGATCCCGATAGCCCACAACCACAAAGTAATAAATTCGTAGTAACCACATAGGTTAAATATCTGGGCTCCATACCATGATACCACCTCTATCCAGAAGGAAATGTACATACCCTAAAGGGTGCTACCCTCATAACCTTGCCGCATCTTTCCTGTTTTGACCATTTCCGAGGTGTGAGGTTCGACGAAGTCACGTCCACAAAAACATACTTTATACAAAAGCCATGCTTTGGGTCAACAAATGATCAACACAATGATCACTAAGATAGACGATCAAATAAACGATCCTATCACAATAATCAACACAATGATCATTTACAGCAACACTCAGCATGTCACATTACCAAATTGGGAATATATCGTTGATAACTTCAACTATATAACCTCTGAGCTCGTACGTCTCAGAGAAGGGTGTTAAGCTAAAAGAATAAATTCTCCGCCACCAACAGAAATATATTTGAAAGAAATCGGCTTTATATCTCAACTTGTAATGTCAGACACACAATCCATACAAGTCTGTTCCGGGATCGAACAAAACCGAAGGCACTTACAAAGAAGTCCTTGCAATCCGGATATTCACAATCCTGATCGGATTTCCCATCACTTAGGGAGTCTCTATACCGCTGCAACTCAGTGCAGAGACAATCGACAGGTCATCCTATCGCTCTCGCAAATACCGGGTCTTCAACACCGATCTTCAAATGCAATTCATAATGACGTATCACATATTCGGAATGGGTTATACGACCCCATGGTCCTTTCCCGGTTAACCCGAATAGTGAGCGCTTATTCAAAAATAAGTGTGGCATTCACATTCAAACAAATCACATCAATTACCCATTCAAAGGGAAATATTGATAGTCGATTATTGAACTATCACTGGATATGCACACATCACCAGTTTCCAAATAATTTTTCAAATTATTTATTTTCCAAAATATCTTCACTAGATATAAAATTTTAATACTTCAAAAATAAATCAATATTTATTTTTAAACCAATTCCACTTTCTTTTATAAATTCCTTAGTGAATTTATAATCCAAAATATCTATGAATATTCGATTTCAATTATTCATTTTTAATATTTCTTTTCAATTTATCTTCAAAAAGATAAATTCTCAAAATATTCACTTATATTGGAAAACATTTCCATACTTATACATTCATAAGTAATTCACAAATTTTATTTATTTTCAACACTTAGAAAATATTCAATATACTTCAATCGAAATTAAGTATATATTTCATTCTTTTAAGAAAATCATTCTCTTAAACATATTTATTTGGGCCAAAACGAATGTTGCGTAAAACATCGTTACGACAACCCAAAATCACTAGTATAGGGATTCGAAATTAAAATAGATATATAAATCCCAATACTATACAAAACATTTCCTTTCGGAAATCATTTACTATAACAACAGTGTTATAGTCCACTATTTCCTTCTATTTCTCGAAAACGTCTATTTCAACAATAAATGTTGAAATCTATGGTTTCGAATCTCAACACATTTTAAAACATTGTTCGATCGTTTTAATTCTATTTAAAATATCACATTCAAAACAATTTCTTTAACATATTATTCACCATTCAAAAACGTGAATATACTTCATTAACAATTTCATCCTTTTATTCATTTTAATTCAAAGGATTATTCACTATTCAAAAATGTGAATTAACTCCATTAATAGGTTTCAACAAATTTTCTTGTCAAAATAAGTCATTTGCGAATTTATAAAACAACGTTTATAAATTCCATTTCTATTTATTTATAAAAACTTCCTTTTTATAAATTCTTTTATTAACCTATTCCAGTTTATAACTCAATTATAAACTAAAAGTTCATATTATAAGTTAAATACTTATAAAACGATTATTTTACAAAATCGTTCTTTTAAAGACTTTCCAAACCATAAATCTTATAACTTATAAGATTCATTTATTTAACCAAATCTATTCTTTCAATAACTTCACAAATTTATAAATCTTACTATTTATAAATTTTATTTATAACTTCACAGTTTATAATTTTATAAATTTCATTCTTTAATGAAATTCATTTTCACTTCATTCAAACACTTATAAAAACTCGTTTTATAATGTCCATATTTCAATTTATAAATATCCATTTATAAATCTCTTAATATAATTCAATTTATATTATTCTTTAAAAACGTCTTCAAATTCCTTTAAAATCTTCATCCTTTTGATTCATAAAATAATTAAATTTTATAAATCCTATATTTAATCTTTTCACAATAATTTCTAAAATCCCGATTAAACTATTTTATAAACTCAATAGCATCGTATTCTCAAAAATTAGTTTTTAACTATATTTCTCAAAAATCATAATTTTTTATAACATTAAAAATTATAACGTTTATTTATTTAAAATGAATCAATTCCAAAAATATAGTATATTTTCAAAAATCACTTTAAAATCATTTTAAAATCCCAAAATCTGGGTCCAATGATGCTACACACCAAATAGTCAATCACGACAACAACGATATCATATATCGATATGATAATCAATCAAATATCAAAATATCTGAAATTAAATAAATACTGTTGAGGAATCCAGTTGGATCCCTCCAACCTGTTTTCCTGCATCCACAAACATTAGCACAATACCAATTTCGCTCCAGTACGAAATTATCGCGGTATATGTTCTTATTAAATATTATCCGCTTAATAACGGCGCAATAGGGTCTCATCCGCTAAACAAAAAATGCGGGAAATCAATAACTGCAATATATACATATGCCAATATATATATATTGATATTATATATAATACCAATTTCATTGTTTATGAAATATTCGCGGTATATGTTTTTAATAAATAACATCCGCTTACTAACGGCGTATAATGTCTATTTTAACAATCAATAGATATCAATCAACATTCAAACATGCATTCAAATATTTTAAATCTAACTATTTAAAATAAAATCGAAACTGATTCCATTGAGTGAGAAGTTCTCACCTTGATTTTAAATTCCGTTTTAGCGATTTATTTCGAATAAAATTAAAAGTGCGTTTAATTTTACCCAAAATTCTCACTAACTCCAAACGACTCCAAACCAACTCCATCGCGTAGTGCTCGTCCATACGATTCCAACGCAACTGGTTTTGCATTTTTTCGACCTCGTATGAAAAAGTTATGTATTTTACAAGTTTGTACACGATTTATATACACTAATTACAACATTAAATTATAATTAAAACCCTACACAAGCCCCTGGCCGTTGGATCTGCATCTAAGGCCTCACGTTCATCTCCTACATCACGCGCATAAGCTCCAGTAAATCACGTACTAGCCGAACCCAAATCCAAGATTAGGGTTAATTAATTCGACCTCCACATCGCACTTGAACTCGATCAAACTCCTCCATGCTGTGCGCCTCCCCAACCTCCATGCTCGGCCCCAAGGATATGAAGCTCGGCCTCATATAGCACGTGGAAAGTCGTGCGTGAGCTGTAGAGAACGGCCCCCCCTAGACGCCACCACGTCGCTCCAAATCACATCTCCACCGTTGAATCTCTTCGTCTCGTTGCCCTCTACATCTTCCATGTTGAAAGTTTTAGCCAAAACTTGATGGATTGAGAGATCAGAGGGGAAAATGGTTGGCAATTTTCGGCCATCCATTGCAGTTGCTGGCGGCTAGGGTTTTGTAATTAGGTTTTTTTTTTTAATTTGTGAAGGGTGGTGCATATTTATAGAGAAAAACGAAACACTATTCATTTCGGAAATTTCTAACTCCGATTTACGCGCCGTAACCAGCGTTTCTAGGGTTTACCCCGCGTTCCGGACACAATGGAACAGGTTTCGGAAGCTAATTCGGACATTTGTGCGAGTTATGGCTATAAACGCTCAATTTAAATTAAACCGATTTAAGTCGATTTCTAGGCGTTTTAATTTGTACCGGACAAACGGTAAATCCAATTGACTTGAAATTTGAAAACTTACAATAATATCACATTACGGATCCGATGAAACTGGTTTCGTCGAAATCCGAGACTTTTTGAAAAATGGCTATTTTAGCTCGTCAAATTTAATTTAAAAATAAATCGATGCGTTTCGAGCTGCCACGATCAAACGATAGCTCCGATTGACACGAAATTTGAAATCCGGTAATAACTAACTATTACGGATCCAATGGAACTGGTTTCGTTCAATTCTGAGACTGTTCAAAAATTGACTATTTTCACTAGTCGATTTTAATATTAAAATATTCAATTTTCACAAATTAACTTTTAATTCGATTTTAAAAGTTCTAAAATATCATTCTAACTCCCATATGATAAAATAAAATTTTACAAATCATTTTCAATCATATTTAACCCAATTTTCAATTATTTCCATAATTTAACGTATTAAATTATCGATTTAATTATCCAATTAAATCCAATAATTCAAATAAAAATTTATTCGACTCATAAATTCACTTATTAATATTTATAATTAATTAAATATTCAAATTTTAATTATCAAAAATTCTGGGTCGTTACAATCTTCCCCCTTTAAAAGAATTTCGTCCTCGAAATTACAAGTAAGAAAGGTTATAGAATTTATTAATTTTCCAAAAATTCATAGTTAAACTTCTTACAATAACTTTACTAAGTTTTCAAATCATACTTAGTTATCTTTTCAAAAACCACTACTATTATTTAACTTTCAATTCTAAAATCAAAGTTTAAGTTTTCAAAATTTTCCAATTTTCTCAAAAAAAATTCTAACGCCTTAAATTTTCGGAAAAATTCGCCATAGTCTCCTTTGCGCGGCTCGATCCGAAAAAAAATGACAGTATATATATCACAAATATATATCTCATCAAGTAATGAGGCATCCCGAAGGGAAAAAATGTAAAAGTACGATATTTAATCCGAGATATGTACCTTATATTTTATTAGCAAGCATATACGGCTAATATAGCGCAAAAGCGAGCTCCAAATGCGAAGCAAACGCGATCCGCACCTACTAATTACTCAACAAACAACATGAGAACATGAATATATGAAAATAATCTCAATATACAACATATATCTCCATAACAACTATATATGTCACATAGCAAATGCAACATATTCAAACATCAACCAACTAGCATTCAACAAATTCATAACCAATAAATATTCATTCATACTTTAATATTAATGAATTGGTTTTCAATATAATCACATTTGATTCATATACAGTGGATGTTCTTACTAACATTCATTCTCAATTAGTTTATATTCACTAATTCATACTCAAGTTGGTTCACTTCCAATTCAAATTCAATTCATTTAAGATTTATTTAACTTCCAATTGGATTCCAATTACTTTAGTTTTCAATTTTATTAAATCAATTTCATTAACACTTAATGAATTATATACAATCAACTAACTAACAATCATATAACAATCAATGTATATTTATTACAACCAAATTACTTTGCTTTCAATTGGTTTAACACTTTCACTTTCAATTAGTTAAATTAATTGATTTTTTTATTCAACTTCCAATAGCATTAGATTTTAATGAATTTAACACTTATATTCATTATTTCATATCAATTTAATCCACATTCAATTGATTAATATTCAATCCATTCATTCAATCCAATTTCTAAAGTTGAATTTCATTTATATAACTCAAGTTCATATTCATTTACTCCACTTCATTAATTTACTTTGATAACTATATCAACTTCATTTAACATATCTTAAGTTATATTCATATAGTTTCACTTCTTATATATAAGTTTATTTCACAATTGTAAATCACTTTAATTATAATTCAATTCTTATAATTCTTTTTGCTTATACAATTCTTCTTTTATTTAGATTATTCAAACATCTAAACAATCAACTTATATACACTTTAATAATTCTGAAAAATTATTTCTTTATATATAAAATATACTCAAGGTAAAATTATTTCATTTACCCAATTATAAAACAATATTGTGTCGAATTGTTCTATTCAAGTGTTTAGAAACCCCTTCGGCATAGTCTTGCGGACCACGCTGACGAAAGTTCATATGCCACTCAATAAACCAATCATCACAATATAAAACAATTTTATATACACTAACAAATACGCTCTCATAGCTATTATTACACTGAAACTCAATCTAGAGTACTCCTGACTCTATCTCTAATGAGTAATACCCAACAGAACCATGGTTGTCGCTTAACCATAAGCTCTGATACCAAATGTAATGTCTCGAAAATTTTATACTTTCGAAAATTCAACATCGATACTCACTTTATCGACTGCGTCGAGAAATCGAAGGCCAAAAACCCGAAATGTTATGGGTTTAAGAAAAATTTAGGAAAAGAAAAAGAGAGAAAAAGGTAGAAGATAGAGGGAAAAGAAAATAGAAATTTTTTTTTTAAAATAGAAAGAAAGGAGAATAGAAAACATAGAAGGGGAAAGAAAAATAGAACATAATTTTAAAATAGAAGAAAAAGAAAAGAGAATAGAGAACATAGACAGAAAATAGAACGGAACAGAAAACACATCAGAATCTCACAATTCGCAGCGGAACAACATATAATAATAAATGAATAATCTTTAAACAAAGAACTATATCAGTTATTACATTACATCACATTTCATTACATCATATCATCAGAGTGTACAACATCATACAACAACAACAGTGCAGCGGAAAAGAAATACTATATAAGTAATACGCCATGCCGTCCATCTTGCCTCCAGCAACTCCAGAATATCCAGAATATCCTGATAAACCTTACTCTTGACTGCCCGTGTGGAAATTGGTGGGCACCCAGAGTTTAGGAAGGAAAACAATAAACTCCAAGTCAGTCATGTGACTGGTGTGAGAACTCAAAACAGTTTATTTATCTTTAAAATCAAAATAGAGGAATATTTTTAAATTTAATTCGCAATGCTTTTAAAAATGAGACTACCATAAGGCCTCCCGCACACACACACAATGCAAACGCAGAATCGGAGGAGATTTCTCCTTATGATAGTCAAAGATGCTTGATATGCATTTAAAATAACATTTGATATTATTATTAGTGTATAGTGTAGGAAAAATTCATTTCGAAAGTAGAATATAAATCTTAGCCAACATACGACCATTATCGTATGCCTACTATAGCTAACTATGTTCAATAGCAGGTTACCGCCACATTCCATAGCAGGTTATACAACTAAAACCGTACAAGTCACGTATTGTTTCTTTGGATTTCCAACAAATGGTCAGGCCAAGGAACTTCCCATTGCCACATGAGAATGCCTCTAGAAAGACATCCCCGAGAACCAAACCGGAACTCTGCCAACACAAGGCCGGGTTACCCCTAACTGGGTAACTACTGACACGAGCACGCCATTCCCCGATCGTAAACGACCTTTCTCACGGGATCCCGATAGCCAACAACCACAAAGTAATAAATTCGTAGTAACCACATAGGTTAAATATCTGGGCTCCATACCATGATACCACCTCTATCCAGAAGGAAATGTACATACCCTAAAGGGTGCTACCCTCATAACCTTGCCGCATCTTTCCTGTTTTGACCATTTCCGGGGTGTGAGGTTCGACGAAGTCACGTCCACAAAAACATACTTTATACAAAAGCCATGCTTTGGGTCAAAAAATGATCAACACAATGATCACTAAGATAGACGACCAAATAAACGATCCTATCACAATAATCAACACAATGATCATTTACAGCAACACTCATCATGTCACATTACCAAATTGGGAATATATCGCTGATAACTTCAACTATATAACCTCTGAGCTCGTACGTCTCAGAGAAGGGTGTTAAGCTAAAAGAATAAATTCTCCGCCACCAACAGAAATATATTTGAAAGAAATCGGCTTTATATCTCAACTTGTAATGTCAGACACACAATCCATACAAGTCTGTTCCGGGATCGAACAAAACCGAAGGCACTTACAAAGAAGTCCTTGCAATCCGGATATTCACAATCCTGATCGGATTTCCCATCAATTAGGGAGTCTCTACACCGCTGCAACTCAGTGCAGAGACAATCGACAGGTCATCCTATCGCTCTCGCAAATACCGGGTCTTCAACACCGATCTTCAAATGCAATTCATAACGACGTATCACATATTCGGAATGGGTTATACGACCCCATGGTCCTTTCCCGGTTAACCCGAATAGTGAGCGCTTATTCAAAAATAAGTGTGGCATTCACATTCAAACAAATCACATCAATTACCCATTCAAAGGGAAATATTGATAGTCGATTATTGAACTATCACTGGATATGCACACATCACCAGTTTCCAAATAATTTTCCAAATTATTTATTTTCCAAAATATCTTCACTAGATATAAAATTTTAATACTTCAAAAATAAATCAATATTTATTTTTAAACCAATTCCACTTTCTTTTATAAATTCCTTAGTGAATTTATAATCCAAAATATCTATGAATATTCGATTTCAATTATTCATTTTTAATATTTCTTTTCAATTTATCTTCAAAAAGATAAATTCTCAAAATATTCACTTATATTGGAAAACATTTCCATACTTATACATTCATAAGTAATTCACAAATTTTATTTATTTTCAACACTTAGAAAATATTCAATATACTTCAATCGAAATTAAGTATATATTTCATTCTTTTAAGAAAATCATTCTCTTAAACATATTTATTTGGGCCAAAACGAATGTTGCGTAAAACATCGTTACGACAACCCAAAATCACTAGTATAGGGATTCGAAATTAAAATAGATATATAAATCCCAATACTATACAAAACATTTCCTTTCGGAAATCATTTACTATAACAACAGTGTTATAGTCCACTATTTCCTTCTATTTCTCGAAAACGTCTATTTCAACAATAAATGTTGAAATCTATGGTTTCGAATCTCAACACATTTTAAAACATTGTTCGATCGTTTTAATTCTATTTAAAATATCACATTCAAAACAATTTCTTTAACATATTATTCACCATTCAAAAACGTGAATATACTTCATTAACAATTTCATCCTTTTATTCATTTTAATTCAAAGGATTATTCACTATTCAAAAATGTGAATAAACTCCATTAATAGGTTTCAACAAATTTTCTTGTCAAAATAAGTCATTTGCGAATTTATAAAACAACGTTTATAAATTCCATTTCTATTTATTTATAAAAACTTTCTTTTTATAAATTCTTTTATTAACCTATTCCAGTTTATAACTCAATTATAAACTAAAAGTTCATATTATAAGTTAAATACTTATAAAACGATTATTTTACAAAATCGTTCTTTTAAAGACTTTCCAAACCATAAATCTTATAGCTTATAAGATTCATTTATTTAACCAAATCTATTCTTTCAATAACTTCACAAATTTATAAATCTTACTATTTATAAATTTTATTTATAACTTCACAGTTTATAATTTTATAAATTTCATTCTTTAATGAAATTCATTTTCACTTCATTCAAACACTTATAAAAACTCGTTTTATAATGTCCATATTTCAATTTATAAATATCCATTTATAAATCTCTTAATATAATTCAATTTATATTATTCTTTAAAAACGTCTTCAAATTCCTTTAAAAACTTCATCCATTTGATTCATAAAATAATTAAATTTTATAAACCCTATATTTAATCTTTTCACGATAATTTCTAAAATCCCGATTAAACTATTTTATAAACTCAATAGCATCGTATTCTCAAAAATCAGTTTTTAACTATATTTCTCAAAAATCATAATTTTTTATAACATTAAAAATTATAACGTTTATTTATTTAAAATGAATCAATTCCAAAAATATAGTATATTTTCAAAAATCACTTTAAAATCATTTTAAAATCCCAAAATTTGGGTCCAATGATGCTACACACCAAATAGTCAATCACGACAACAACGATATCATATATCGATATGATAATCAATCAAATATCAAAATATCTGAAATTAAATAAATACTGTTGAGGAATCCAGTTGGATCCCTCCAACCTGTTTTCCTGCATCCACAAACATTAGCACAATACCAATTTCGCTCCAGTACGAAATTATCGCGGTATATGTTCTTATTAAATATTATCCGCTTAATAACGGCGCAATAGGGTCTCATCCGCTAAACAAAAAATACGGGAAATCAATAACTGCAATATATACATATGCCAATATATATATATTGATATTATATATAATACCAATTTCACTGTTTATGAAATATTCGCGGTATATGTTTTTAATAAATAACATCCGCTTACTAACGGCGTATAATGTCTATTTTAACAATCAATAGATATCAATCAACATTCAAACATGCATTCAAATATTTTAAATCTAACTATTTAAAATAAAATCGAAACTGATTCCATTGAGTGAGAAGTTCTCACCTTGATTTTAAATTCCGTTTTAGCGATTTATTTCGAATAAAATTAAACGTGCGTTTAATTTTACCCAAAATTCTCTCTAACTCCAAACGACTCCAAACCAACTCCATCGCGTAGTGCTCGTCCATAGATTCCAACGCAACTGGTTTTGCATTTTTTCGACCTCGTATGAAAAAGTTATGTATTTTACAAGTTTGTACACGATTTATATACACTAATTACAACATTAAATTATAATTAAAACCCTACACAAGCCCCTGGCCGTTGGATCTGCATCTAAAGCCTCACGTTCATCTCCTACATCACGCGCATAAGCTCTAGTAAATCACGTACTAGCCGAACCCAAATCCAAGATTAGGGTTAATTAATTCGACCTCCACATCGCACTTGAACTCGATCAAACTCCTCCATGCTGTGCGCCTCCCCAACCTCCATTCTCGGCCCCAAGGATATGAAGCTCGGCCTCATATAGCACGTGGAAAGTCGTGCGTGAGCTGTAGAGAACGGCCCCCCCTAGACGCCACCACGTCGCTCCAAATCACATCTCCACCGTTGAATCTCTTCGTCTCGTTGCCCTCTACATCTTCCATGTTGAAAGTTTTAGCCAAAACTTGATGGATTGAGAGATCGGAGGGGAAAATGGTTGGCAATTTTCGGCCATCCATTGCAGTTGCTGGCGGCTAGGGTTTTGTAATTAGGTTTTTTTTTTTTAATTTGTGAAGGGTGGTGCATATTTATAGAGAAAAACGAAACACTATTCATTTCGGAAATTTCTAACTCCGATTTACGCGCCGTAACCAGCATTTCTAGGGTTTACCCCGCGTTCCGGACACAATGGAACAGGTTTCGGAAGCTAATTCGGACATTTGTGCGAGTTATGGCTATAAACGCTCAATTTAAATTAAACCGATTTAAGTCGATTTCTAGGCGTTTTAATTTGTACCGGACAAACGGTAAATCCAATTGACTTGAAATTTGAAACCTTAAAATAATATCACATTACGGATCCGATGAAACTGGTTTCGTCGAAATCCGAGACTTTTTGAAAAATGGCTATTTTAGCTCGTCAAATTTAATTTAAAAATAAATCGATGCGTTTCGAGCTGCCACGATCAAACGATAGCTCCGATTGATACGAAATTTGAAATCCGATAATAACTAACTATTACGGATCCAATGGAACTAGTTTCGTTCAATTCTGAGACTGTTCAAAAATTGACTATTTTCACTAGTCGATTTTAATATTAAAATATTCAATTTTCACAAATTAACTTTTAATTCGATTTTAAAAGTTCTAAAATATCATTCTAACTCCCATATGATAAAATAAAATTTTACAAATCATTTTCAATCATATTTAACCCAATTTTCAATTATTTCCATAATTTAACGTATTAAATTATCGATTTAATTATCCAATTAAATCCAATAATTCAAATAAAAATTTATTCGACTCATAAATTCACTTATTAATATTTATAATTAATTAAATATTCAAATTTTAATTATCAAAAATTCTGGGTCGTTACAAATATATATCCCAACACGGGAAACAATATAATAGCGCTATAAACTGTAATCCGAAAACGTAATTATTTTTCGGGCAATTTACGCTTAATGAAGCAATAGCAATTGCTTCCATAACCTGTATTTCACTTATACAATCCAAAAGGTTAACAATTACATAAAATGAAATATTTAAAGCTATTTCAAATAATCAACAAACAAATCAATCAACCATCACTTGCAACATGCATACAACCATCACAAAAAAATCAACACGCATCAATCATTCATTCATATCAAACAAAACAAATAGTTATTCGGGCTCAAAACTTTAAATACGGAAAGAAAAACAAACTACTAAGCATACCCTTCACTCAACAGTCTTAGGTGAAACTAAATAGATTATTCATACCTTCCAAACAGATTTTAAAGTATCCTTGCGCAAACTACCATAATCCAAACGAACAACAATCTCAACCAATAGATTAAGTTTATTCTTATTAATTCCATTCATACTTTTGTTGTTTGATTTCTTTTTCATTCGTATAATGGTTTATCTTTTTAGTTTACATTTTATTTCTTACAGTTTTCATTTATCCATATATGCAAATTTCTTTTATTTGCATTACATTCATCTATTTATTGCTTAATTTCACTTATTTACAGTATTCATCTTTCTACTTATTTTTAAAATAAATAACTTCATCATATACTTAAGTCTATAATTACTTACTTACAACATTTATCTCTATCATATTTTATTATAGTAAGATCTTCATTATAACTTAAGTCTATACAATAACAACATCAATCCTTGTTTATTAAAGAATTTTATTGAATACTCCATTGCTTCAAATTTATTACTTGTATAATATTCTGTTTTAAATTTCTTATAACATTTTAACTTTCTATAGATGGTAAGTCATATATATGTTAGGAAACGCAAATGAAACTTATACAAGATTTACCTCATCTTTTAATTTAAATTAAATGTTCAATAATTACATCTTTGGTTTATAAATTACAATTTCAACTTTCTTTAAATTTTATTTATAACTTAGCATTTATCTCTTATTTCAATTAAAGGTTTCAATTTATAAATTAGTTATAACCGATTTCCTACAAAAAATTAAAACTATTGGTCAACGGAAACTGAAGAACTAAATACCGGCTTAAATTTCAAATCATTTTATAATAATAGATAAATATATACTTACAACTTATCTATATCCAAGTATATTTAAAGAAATTTAAAATTCGTTTTTGTTTATTAAAATAAATCTGTAGTAAAACTACTACAATGGCCTTCCCACTTCGAAACTCGAAGATGAATGTCGATGATGCGTGCACTCATCACCGAAATTATTTTCCAGCGACAGAGAGGGAAGTACAACTTTTTTTCTTTCCATAATTTCTTTAAAACCATACTTTCAAATTATATTGAAATATTTATATCAGAAAATATTTCTATATACTATTATTATATTTCAAAATCCTTTAAAAGCAATTTTTCAAAATCCCGGACTTGAGTTCTAAAATTTCTAAATTTTCATTGATTTTATTTTCAATCTTATTTTACCTATTATTTATAAATTTTATTCCTAACAACCAATATATTGCAACCAAATATAATCTTTATAAAAATTTATTTTATATATATAGAAAATATAATAGGCAAAATTATTTCATTCACCTATATTAAAAACAAATATTGTGACGGTCTGTCCTATTAAGTGTTTAAAAATCCCTATTGATGTCATATCGTCTCATGCATCAACCAGAATTTATAAATACAAAACGGAACAGACTAACACAATATTAAAACCTTTTTATAACACTAACAAATACGCTCTCTCATATATACACACTCAGCGACTCCCATAGGGTATTACTACCCTATTAGTAAAGAGTCAAACCCCACAAAGCTAAGGTTTATCGCTAAACCAAAGCTCTGATACCAATTGTAACGTCCCTCCTTTTCACACACTTTAAATCGACACACGTGCCAATTCGAACCGTTCGGAAGGGGGGATTGTTATGGGGTAAATAAGAAAACAGAGAAGAAAGAAAAAACAACAAAACAGAATCTCACAGCGGAAGGATAAAATATAATACTAAATATACAGTTCATAAAACTGTTTACGAACATTTGATTCTTCTTTATACAATGAATATCAGAGTTCACATACCAATAATATTAATGCAGCGGAATATAGTGTAGTGGAACCATATAATATATAATAATAATAGTGATGTAATCTTCGTCTTCTTCCTCCAGAAAATCTTCAAATCCTGAAACGCTCGGACTGACCCGAGCGAATTGAAAAGACAAAACACTCGAGTCAGAACTAAAAGATCTTATGTAAGTTAAATTAACAGAAATAAATTATGAGTGCGGTAACTCAAAAGATGCTCGGGATTTACATCTCTTAAGGATCCGTCAAACTATTTACTATGTAGTATATTTCGCTATTATAATAGTGTCTAATTGTAAAATAAACTTACTTTTTAATAGAGTTAAGGGGTTACACATATAGCCCTTAACACAAATAATGCCAATAGTCTATACAGTACCGTAATACCTTCTGATCGGGAGGCTACCAGAGGATAATCCATAGGTATGACACAAATAGAAACTCGTAGTAAAGGCTCGGTAGGGTAGGTGACACGGCACAACTAGGCAATGCCAGGGTAGATATACCAATTACGCTTTCGGGTCGGTGGTAACGCGTAGCGCGCAGCTACCGCCCACCTCGAGTCACGCCCCCAAATAAAATCAAAAGTGGCCATCGAATCAGTCCAAAGTCAAAGTATAATAACGAAGGGATGTGTCCGATCAAAGGTTCTACCTTATTAACCCGTCGATCGCTCATGTTTTAGCCACCTTATGCCAACTCACGGGAGTCGGGTCCACGTATTTACCATAAAGGAAACGCCACCACCATCCTACTTCATTCTGGAATCTCCACCGCGTACACGGTTGTTAAAGTGGTTTTGAGGGTTGGCAGAGAGTATGACAACTTCCAATCCCGGTCTCTTTAACAACCAAACGTTATTATAACACCGCGGTCTTTAAAATAGTTTATACTTTAAAACTAGAAAATAATTATCCATTTCAAAACCCATAAAAACGATATCATTCCCATTTCGAAAACAACTCATTTTGATATTATTTTTATAAAACCCAAATCAATAATATCATTTTTATTTCAAATATATTTCTTTTTCCAAAATCATATTGCTTAAAATTTATAATATCTGGAAACCAAACATTTGGATTATAACTTTCAAAACATAATACTTCGAAATTCATAGCTTTAAAACCATAACTTCTAAAAACTTGAATGGTTTGGATATTCAACAGTATATAGAATAAAATGGTTTAATTTTAGATTTACTTTGTAAAGTAAAATAATTTCCATGACTTTACAAATATATTTTCTTTAGATAAAGTCTAAACCATACATTTAAATTTCACCTTCAGTTTCCAAAACTACTTCAATTTCAATATATATCAAATTTGAGTATTAATAAATTTCAAAGCTAAAGTTGGAATTTTACTCTTTCAACAAATTCACCGTTCTATTATTTAGCCTTGAACATTTGCATGATAAATCCATAATCATTTATATAAAACTCAAATTTCCTATAACTAAATATCTCCTTCCATTTATTTATACTAGAAATATTCATTTAATTTATCTTGAAATAAAATTTCAGTTATAAATATCATACCTTTAAAATTTCCAAGCTTTAATAAGTTTTACATCAACTTATGAAGTTAAATTTTTAAATAAGCTCAATTCCAAATAAATTTCAATTTATCTTCCAATCTTAATTGATTTGAATCATTTAAAACTCTATATATACACAAGATCTTAAACCTGTATTTAACATAATATAAATTATCAAACTCCATTTTTCTAACTTAATCATTTTTATTTAACAGATTATACATAGCTTAAATACAAAATTTTAACTATATATGTATATATAAAATAATATTTATATAATATCAAAATTTAATAAATCGTATCCTATCCAAACCATAGAAATCATTTTCAAAATAATTATATATATATACCGACGGTGTCTGTATAAAATTTTCTATCCTATGGTCTAGTGATACGGATATTTATCATTTCAATCCGTAATTTAAAAATAAAAATGTGGTTGTATATCATTTCAAACCGCAATCCCGAATGAAATGAAAATGCATAATAACTTGCAGTTATATAATATAGAACACATCATCCATTCACCCAATATCAATCATCAACCAATTTATTGAAATCATCATCAATTTAAACAAACATCAATAGAGCATATAAAATATAATAGGTATCAACGAACAGTTTATATTCAAAATAAATAAATTAATAACTGTTTAACTAGCAGCTTATATGCAAAAATAAATAAATTTAACTGTCAATTTATATGCAATAATAAAACTAAAAAACAATTTAATTTAAATAAATGCAATCTAACTGAGATGATGAATAAAATATGCCAAACAGTCATAAATGAATTTCTACTCATATCATAAATCAATTTAACAAACATAAGAAATTTTAGAAGTTGTGAGTGGGTTAAAACACTCACCTTTTGAATTTAAATTGAATTTAAATCCAATTTAAACCCAAAAATTTGACCATCTCCAAACTCGCCCAAACCAGCGTCAAAGTGTCCAGGATCTCAATACGAACCTAGCGGAGAAAACCGCGTGTGAAACGGAGTTCGTATGTATGAGTTATGATTATTAGAACTAATTGAAATCGAGATTTACAAAAATAAATTAAACAAAAATAAAATACCGTGCCACATCCAATCTTCCCACATGAAAAACGCGTATGCTTCTTCTTGGTTGTTGTTCCATAAATTTTCTTTTATTTCGATTTACTTTAATTTTCCTCCTTATTATATGAATGTATGTATTTTTAAAAGTTTTGGAAAAAAAGATTTGAAAAAGAAGAATTAAAAAAGAAAAGGATTAAAATAAGAACTGAAAATGGAAGAGAAGATCTAGATTTGAAAAGAAAGAAGAAAGTTTGAAATAGAAGAAAATTTGAAGAAGAAGAATATTTGAAGAGGAAGGAAAACTTAAAATGAGAGATAATAAGGAGATTTGAAGAAAGAAAAAAGAAAAGGAAAAAGAAGAAGAAGATTAGAATGGAGGCTTAGGTTTCATTTGCGTCATATCTTATTTATAAGGTTAGAGTTAGGTTAAGGTTAAAGAGATTTGAAAAGAGAGACCGCTATTAATTAGAAATAAATGAAATGACGTTTTAGAAAATGAGTTGGAAAATGAATGGAAAGAAATAAAGTAAATATGAACAAACTTTTAGAATTCAAATTTCAAAACAATCGTTTACTTAATAAATTTTGTTAACCCTAAACATACCGAAATCAACATCTTTTAAAGATTTAATTAACACACAATAAATGAAAATAAATTCTCCACCCAAATTTGTGTCATAAATTAAAAGAATATGCAACATTAAGAAATCTTCATTTCTCCCTCTTTGTGATTAGATTGGAAATTAAACAACATGTTAACATTTCGATTGAATGTTTTACAAGGAATGCATTAACATACATTCCAAAATATGATAGCATAAACAAGGTAAAATAAGCATGTGTATAATATATATGTACGTCTTTATTGCCACTTATAGTTTACATTCATAAATAAAAGGTATGAAAATAATCCACATAAGGAGGCGATGAATGTGAGAGTAAATTAGAAAAGTGAAGATGGAAAGGTAAGTTATGTTGCAATAAAATCTAATAAAGTCTAATTGGACAGGAAATAGTCAAGTGTAAATCTATTTTACCCCCTTTATCAATCTCCTATTAATATTTAGTTTAACAACGTAAGAGATTTCAATATAAACTAGCATTCAATTTTGATCTAAAACATAAGTTTGAATTTAGGTATAAACATATATGTAGTAAACTAGCATTAAATTTTGTTTAACACAAAACATGCATTTTTTTGTTAAATCTATTAATTGCAATCACCGTTTCTTTACTTTTAATTGAAACATTTGAACTACATTAATTGCAATCACTTACAAAGATAAATTTTAAAACAAACAACTAAAATGCATGAAAAAAATTAGAAAAATTGTTTATACACAAGAGTAATAAATAACTTACTGAAACATATTATTTTCCTATTCTTGTAACCAATCTTTAAGCTAAAAAAAACACAGTTCAAATAAACATATATTTCTTTTTTTTAAATCAATCATTCTATTCTATATTTTAATTAAATTAGACCTACATTCATAAATGAAACATTTATTTATTTGATGTAAATGTTCTTTTTATTAAATCAAACTTTACTTATTTTCAAAAAACATAAGCTGCTTTTAATTACACCTATTAATTTACAATTAGTATTCTCTCTCCTATTAATTAGAAATTTTCAATTACATTCATTTCAGTTGATTAAGTTTCAAAATGGACTAAATGAATGTAATGAGAATTAAACAATTTTTCCTATCTAATAGTAACTTAAACATATTTACATTATTGGATACAAATAGTAATTACACATTTCTCACTAAATAATAGGTACTCATCTCTACAATCAATCTTTCAGCTAATAAACATATGTTTACTCCTTTACTAAACTTATTCATTTTTATTCTTTTTAATTTACACTCCTACTATTAAATCAACAATACCATATGAAATTATTAACATAGGTTTCTATCTTTTTATTTAATAAATCATTGCCTTGTAAATAAAGTTTACATTTCTATACCTTTTATTATGTTGACACTACAATTATTGCCTTATTCCATATTAATGTAAAATTTATTTACGTTCAATTGCAATATATCCATTTATCATAATATAAACTACAATAAATTGATCAAACATGATTTCCATTTTTATTCAAATCAATAGTCATATTATGATTAAAATTTTCATTGGTTACATCCTATTGAATTAACATTCTTCGATTACCAATTTAATCTACATTAATTGCACAAATTAAGTAAAACAAATTTTATGAACTAAATAAATAGGTAACTTATAACCATTGTTACCCTTAACTTTTAATTACATTTAAAAGTTCATTAATTACAACAAATGTTCAAATCTTCTATATAATTCTAATTTCATCTTTTATTTGTGTTAACTATTTTATTTCCATTTTCCTGAGATTTAGTCACTTATACACACTTAATATTCCAATTCACTTATTTATATTGGTTTCAATTTTTTATTATTAAATCAATTGCCATTTAGGCATATAATTAACGTTTCTATTGATTTTACATTCAAAAATTTTCAGTTATTATCTTAACTTACATAAGGTAATGTTTAATTACATTTAATTGCTATTGATTAAATACATTGGTAACGAACAATAGTTGTCACCATTATACATTTTATAACATTTGTAAATTTATTCTTTACCTTTTACATCCCACTATAATCAATGCACACATTAATACAACACATATTATAATCCCTTATATAATACTGATCTTATTCAATTACCCTTAACTATCTATTTTATACAGTAATTAAATGTTTACATTTGTTACTTATTTTTTTTTAACCAAGCATAGCATGTTTAAATACAATGAATTGGAATTTCATTAAGATTGTTGATAATTAACTTGTATTAACATTGTTTCACTTTAATTTAGTTGTTATTCCATTATTAAATTACAATATTTTATTTCTTTCAGTATTAACTCATAAAATATTATTAAATTAACAAAATTTAAACATCGAAAATTTATGGGTCGTTACAGTATACATACATTCATGTATGTATATATGTATATGTTAGCTTGTGCATGCTCTGGTTCAGGTTGAAGTTGCATTGGTTGTCTTCTTTTAGCCTTGCATTGTTTGTCAAGTTAAATTTGTTGTTATTTACTGCTGCACTGCTTCATTGATACATATATATGTCTTGTTGAAATGTTGTATTTGTATCATGTTGTTTTGAAGTTTCTTTGACAGTCAGGGTTCAAGTGCATGACATATTCAACTGATTCATGTATATATGTATGTTGTTTATCACTTCATGTTGAAGTCTGGTCACGAATCATATGCATGTTCACTACTGTTGCCTTGTATCTGCAGTGTGCACTGCTTGGTTCATATTGCATTGCTTCATCATTCATTGTATTGTCCACATCGTTTGACTTCGTATATCTGTCACGGTGCATTCGTACTTGAAGTACTTGTCGACTTTTGGTTTCACTTAAACCTGGTTTGTATTGGGTTGAGGTGCACTGTGTTTCCAGTCTTTGTTGTTGTGTGTATTTGTATGCATTCATCCTTTATAGCTGTTGTTGCCACTGCCTGTTTCAGTTTGTATATGGTTTTGTACATTTGCCTCGAGTCTGATTTGGTGCTTTGTTCGTTTGAATCATGTTAGCTGTGGGTCTGGTTCGCCTTTGATTCATGCTGTACATATTGAGTCTGAATTGCTCCCGACCGTTATTGCATTTGTACATCTGGATTTTGGTCGAGGCTTGTTTTAGTTGTCTTGACCATTTTCATGAACTTGCACCTGTGTTGAATCCAGCTTGGAGCTCGGGTTTGACCTTGTGCTGATATTGTAACATCATTTTTATTGCACTTGAGTTGAATCCCGTCTTTTGATTTGGGTTTGAACTGTGCTCACCTGTCCCTGTAATTTTATCAATTGTATATATTGGTGTGCACGACCTTGTGGCATGTACAGTGATACACTGTGCATGTCACAAGATGTTCGTGTATGATGAATTCAAATTTAAATGATGACGGACAACCCAAATAACTGAGGCAAATAATATTTTCAAAAATTACATTTTATTTTATACTGCAAAAATATTATCTTTTCAATTTTACTACGTCAGTATTTATTTTTGCAGATTGCTCAGATGCTGGATTCAAGTTGAAGATAAAATACGAGTGAATGAGTGAATTGTAATGAGTTGCATTTGTAAATTAGAAATTGTGATGTAACAAAATTTGTATCGTAATTGAAATTGTATATATAATGAGAGCTTGAATTTGTACTATTCAAAATTGTAATAAATATTTGTTTGAATAAAATATCTGTTTGAATTTAAATACTGTGTTATTTATTTTATTCAGCAAATATTTATTTAATTATGTGAAAAATAAAATAGTATATTAACATATACATTTAAATGAATATATATATATATATATATATATGTTTATTATCATCAAACAAAAATCATATACTCACATATTCAACAGATATAACTAATATTCATGTAAATACAATCATGGAATCAAGAGACGCCTCGTTCTTTAAAGATGTGTTTCCGCGTAAGGAAATGAAGGAAATAACGTCCCCAAAAGGACAAGGGAAGAGTTGAGTAAATCACATGAAGATGAAACTCATCGTGAAACTAAGATAGTTGAACCAAGAAGAAGCGTAAGGGCAAGAACTTCCAAGACATTTGGTTCGAAATTTTTAACATATAAGTTAGAACATGAACCTCAAAAGTACAAGGAAAACTGAATCCTCATGTTGGAAAGAAGTAAGCCAAAGTGAAATTGATTCAATTCTGAGTAATAAAACTCGAGAAAAAGTTGATTTTCCACCTGGAATAAAACCAATTGGTTTTAAATGGATCTTCAAAAAAAAGATGAAACCAGATGGCTCCATTGACAAATACAAAGCAAGATTGGTAGCCAAAGGATGTCGCCAAAAAGAAGGTATAGACTTCTTCGATACGTATTCACCAATAACAAGAATAACCTCTATAAGAATGTTAATAGCAATTGCATCCATCTATAATCTACAGATTCATCAAATGGATGTAAAGACGGCATTCTTAAATGGAAATCTTGATGAGGAGATTTACATGGAGCAACTTGAGGGTTTTATATCCAAAGGGAATGAAAATAAAGTATGTAGATTAGTCAAATCATTATACGGACTAAAACAAGCTCTAAAACAATGGTACGCAAAATTTGATAGTGTCATCGTGAAAAATGGTTTCATATAAATGAACATGACAAATGTGTTTATTACAAACAAATTGGACAATCATACATGATGATTTGTTTATAGTAGACGATATGCTAATCTTTGGTCCAAATACTAAAGTAATAGAGACCACTAAGTAGATGTTAATTAACAATTTTGATATGAAAGACTTAGGAGTTGCAGATGTTATTTTGGGGATCAAAATAATAAGAATACCTAATGGAATTGAATTATCTCAGTCACATTATATAGCAAAAGTGATTGAAAAATTTCAAAATTTTGAAATTAAAGGAGTACAAACGCTATATAATCCATCGAAAGTACTGCATAAAAATACTAATGAGCGTGTGAAGCAACTGGAATACTATCGTGTAATAGGATGTCTCATGCATCTCATGAATTGCACAAGATCGGATATAGCTTATGCAGTAAGTTGATTAAGCGGGTATACAAGCAACCCAGGGAAGGAACACTAGAAAGCACTAATGAGAATGCTTGGATATTTAAAAAATAGCACAAACTATTCCTTACATTATGGATAATATCTTGCCGTCTTAGAAGGATATAGTGATGCAAACTGGATTGCTGATTCAAAAGAATCAAAATCAACGAATGGTTATGTATTTACCTTAGCAGGGCAGCAGTGTCATGGAAATCTACTAAACAAACATGCATAACTCGATCCACTATGAAATCGGAGTTCATTGCTTTAGATAAAGCAGGCGAAGAAGCGTAATGGCTTCGTCAATTTTTAGAAGATATTCCGCTTTGGCCTAAACCTATACCGGCCATATGCATACACTGTGATAACCATGCAGCATCAAGCAGAGTGCAAAACTTTGTGTATAATGGAAAGTCATGACACAATTGTCGATGCCATAACACAGTTAGACAGTTACTCTCAAATGGAACTATTTCCATAGATTATGTGCGAACAAATGATAACCTAGCAGATCCATTTACTAAAGGTTTATCAAGAGATAAAATTAACTGCGCATCAAGGAGAATGGGTTTAAAAGCCTAAACCAACAAGAGTTATCTTATACGGAAACCTATCCTAATGACTGCACATCCCACGGACTAGGATCAATAGGCAAACCAGTTCTAAATAACTCAAGACGTAATGCATTTGTTTAGACTTAGTCCTACTTCATTCCTATGGTGCACAATATAAATGCATGCCTACAGAAGTATTAAAAGGATAAGACTATATTTTTTAATGATGGTCATATCTTGAAAATAACAAGTGGGGTATATGTAGGATACTCTTAATGGTTGTGATCACCTATGTTAGTGTTAGCTGGTCGGCTCTATGAGAATATAAAAGGATTTTTTCTCTAAAAACACTCGCAGAACCAAAAATTGTTCAGGACCAAAATGAACACAACCAAGAGATTGGATGTGAAGGGAAATAATGCTTTATAAAGCTTATTGTCTGGTTATACGATAACGGCTGACGGTTCAAGATGAAATAATTCACCGATTAGCCAAGTATATCCGGTAAGTTTTAACTAAGGAAAGTTCAAAGTGAAATTATCTACTTATCCTCGATATAGCATTATTTTCACATGAACTGTGTGATATTACACTTTGTGTGGGGTAGACATATATCATCATTCATGTGGGGGATTATTAGAGGACCCTTATATAGTGAATGAGATATTGTCCCACATCGCCAAATATAAGTTAATGTTCATGCTTATTTACTACTTTCCTCAAACCTATATTAGCATTTAAGGTCGGATAATTTTGTGCGAGGGGGAGGACCTACATGGCCATGAACTAACACACACGCACGCGCCGCAGCCCGCTCGTCCGATCGATCGAACCGGGTCGGGTGCAGGTGCGGGTCCAAAAAGAGTGGACCTTGTTATATTTTTGCTGCAGAGAAGTGAACAGTTTTTCTACTGTTTAAATTCAAATAGAAGCGACTAGTGGATTGGACGCGACTGTTGCATACCGCAACAGTTTTAGGCCGTTGCGAACGAAGAGAGGTGAATATTGCAAACCGCAATAGTTCTTGACCGTTGCAAATGAAGAAACGCGACTATTGCAAACCGTAACAGTTCTTAGCCGTTGCGAATGAAAGGAATGCTACTTTTCTCAACGGGTGTAGCCATTGGGAATTCGGTTATAAATAAAGAGGAAACCTGATCACTTTCCTCACTCAATTTTTAACCCAGAATTTGCTCTTCTTCTTCTTCATTTCTTAATCTCTACAATCCGTGCGCTTTTGCATATCACATAGAAGATCATACCATCACAATCTCGAGCAGATTACGTCTCTTGTATCTTGGGAGACTTTGAATAAAGTCTAAAGGAAATTGTTACGATAAGCCTTAGAAGAAATTTCCTTCTTCAACCGATTAGATTTCTAGTTGATTTATATATATATATATACATATATATATCATTTTCGTTTATATATTGCACTATTTCTTTAAATAGTATAACGTTTGATTTATCGCTATCGTTATTATTGCTATAGTTGGTAGTTTGTTGTTGTAATTGATTACAACATACTTATTGTTAAAATAACTAATACAAAATTCCAAAGTAGTGGAAATCTTATTTGTAAACTTGTGAGACAAGTTTATTATTGATTAGTCTCTGTTTTGGTATACTAGACATATAACATGCACATCATGATATTAAACAGTTCTTTTTTTTTCACATAGCCTATGTCGAGTATCGTTGTAAATGGTTTTTGGGTAATTGAGTCTAATTACTGCATCTTTATTCGAATGGGAGGAATTATTTTTCATAGTAATGTTGCCTTGTTACCTTCATTTAACTATGAAAAACCTTATTACCTCTGCACTATTTGCAATTGTTGAAGCATTTAACATTGGCAAACGAACATTGCACTCTACCGATAAAGTTGTCAACTGTGAAGTGTATATATACCCCTCCCTTATTATCCTGTGTATTGTTATAAATATACTAGTACATAAGCAGTAAGCAGTAGCTATTAATGTCAAGAAATGAAGAGGAAACAAAGTTTACATTGGGCTTAATTCAAAATTTTGATGCAGGTATTAATGTAGGCATTAAAGAGGTGGAGACTTGGCGCAACGATTAGGTCACCTCGGTTCGAGTTCGGAAATAGCCTCTTTTCAATGCAAAGGAAAGCTACTTACATTATAGATCTTCCCAGAGCCTGCTATCGTGCGGGAGCCTCGTGCACTGGGTTCCACCTTTTTTATTAATGTCTGTATTAAAGTAGTAAGAAGCAGCTATTAATGTAGGTATTTTTGCAAATTTTGATTGACCCTAATGGCTCCACCATGGATTAACTTATCTTGAAAGTCCTGCTAAAACATTAAGCTTGCACAAGAAAGAAAGTTAGTTTTTAAGAAAATAAGACAGCTCTACAAAGAAGAACTTAAGCAAAATTGATTATGTTGTTAATAAATAGTACTATATATTGGGCTTTAAAAGTAACATTGTACACTCAAGCACTAAATGAAATATTCTTTTATATATCAAGATGAGCAATAATTGGGGACTTATAAATTATTTATATGTGGATATGTAGAAATACCAAAAAAATTTGTTTCTTCCATTGTTAGAATTAAAATATAGCAATAAAGTAGTGAATATGTGTTAAGCATAATAATATATGAATATGTATTTTTACGATAAATGGTAGAGGTATACATATACCAAAATATAGTTTTATAATAGTAAGTATGTATTAAGCATAATGATATATCCAAATGATGTTTTTTCTATGTTTAAGAGGTAAATGTATAAAAAAAGATATTGTAATGCAATGGTTACAACAGACTAGAAGTGAATCTTTTTTTGGTGATGGTATAATCCTTTGTAATGCCAAAATTGCAAATTCAGTTTACTTACAGAATTTAATTCAAAACTTAAAAATTAAGTTTAAATAATCTCATGCTAAACATTGCTTTAATATAATAGCATTTTCTTTGTTATTCTTCTATGAAAACTGAAAAATGGTTTTGTTTTTGTTAAGGTCAAACAATAATAGTCAACACTTTGTTATTTACTGCTAAATCAACTCAAAATTTTGTTCATAAACTGCCAAGGGGTGAAATGATGGGATGATTGTTATAGACAAAATAAACCCTATCATTATCGATGTGGATCCAACTTGGTGCTGTTTTTTTGTAATATCTGTTACTAGTTTTTGAAATTTTCATATCTTAATTATTTTGTTAAAAGATGTTATAATCTTTTTAAGTGGTTTATTGTAGTGAAAAATCGGAGTTTTGGGCAACGGAAGCAGAACACCCAGTGATCTAGTCTGTCTACAACTTCAATTATTCCAATTGAACAAAGAGAGAAAAAAAGAAAAATCAAAGAACATAAATTATAAATACTGACAAAAAGGAAAGAAGACACCGATATAACGAGGTTCGGCTATGCCTACATCCTCGTACCCAACAACCTTTACTACTTCTTCACTTCAAGGGGAAGTACTATATGAGAAGAAAGAAAATAAGTCGATATAAATTTTTCACCCTACAATAGATATAGAAATAGAGATCTTATTGAGGATATTTTGTGGATAACTCCCTGTTTTATCGTGATAATAAAAGATGAGCAAAAATCTTCATATTTATAGGAGCAAGAATGAAGATTGCCTTGGAGATAAGGATGAAATGTTTTCGGATTCACTTGATTTGATTTCAATAAAAATCTAGCATATTTGTGTTTTTTCCACATATATCTTTATCTGAATGATTCCTTAAATCAATTAATATCTATTATTATGCTAATTGATTCTCTGTCCAATTTGTTTCACATATTCGACTGATTAAGTGAATCAAATAGTATCTTCTTCCTAATAAATTTGGAATATATTTAAATCCTCCAAATTTAACACTCCACCTCGATTTAAATATATTCATCAATCTACAAAATTGGTTTTTGGGTCAGTGCCCCATGGCGCTAGGTATCTCACACCACACTAATCAAGTTTGAGCAATGTTCAAACTTGTCCTTTAGAACCGACTTTGTCAACATATCAGCTGGATTGTCTTTTGTGTATATCTTTGATAGCTTTATCTTATTTCTCTCTTCTTCAAGAATGATAAAGAAACTTCTAATATCAATGTGCTTTGTCCATGGGCAGTAGTCTTGATTTTCAATAAGATGAATAGCACTTTGACTATCCAAAAACAACTCCATCGTCTTCTGCATCATTGATAAATCCTCTAAAAGCTGCAGCAAATACAATCCTTCCTTGGTCGCTTCCACAGTGGATGATAAAGCGACAACGGACTGTAGCTTGGGTCTTTAAGAAATTGGGCCGATGCCAAGTGTATAAACATAGCCTGAAATTGATTTCCTGCCATCTCTATCCCTAGCATAATCTGAATCACAATAACCTCTTAGAGTTATGTCACTACCTCCAAACAACAAGCTGATATCAGAAGTGCCTCTCAAATATCGTAGAACCCACTTTACTACTTGCCAGTGAGTCTTGCCTGGGTTAGATATGTATCTGCTAACAACACAAATAACATGAGCTAAATAAGGTCTTGTGCATACCATAACATACATAAGGCTTCCAACTGCACTAGAGTAAGGAATATTAGCCATATCCCTTGTCTTTATCCGGTATGGGGCATAAATCTCTGGATAGTTGAAATTGAGAGCCCAATGGAATAGCTACCGGTTTGGCTTTCTCCATACCAAATCGAGATAGGATATTCTCGGTACACTGAGTTTGAGTTAGCCTCAAAACTCTTTACTTTCTATCCCTCTGAATCTCTATCCTTAAAATTCTCTTTGCATTTCCTAAATCTTTCATATCAAACTCGTTACTGAGCTCCAACTTCAACTCTGAAATCCTAGTCAGGCTCTTAGAAGCTATCAGCATATCATCAACATAAAGCAACAAATAGATGGTGTCTTTATTACACTTCTTAAAATCCTTAAAGCTTCTAGAGTAACCATGTGAGATCATAAACTTATCAAATTTCTTATACCACCGTCTAGGAGACTGTTTTAAACCATAAAGAGATGTGTTAAGCTTACAAATATGATTGGGCCTGTTGTTGTCAATGAACCCCTCTGGCTGTTGTAGGTAAATGTCCTCCTCGAGGTCACCATGCAAGAATGCTGTTTTGACATCTAATTGTTCCAATCCATGTTGAAGTGGGAAACCAATGCCAAAAAAATGCGAATGGAAGTGTGTCTAACAACTGAAGAAAAAATATCATGAAACTCCACACCTTTCCTTTAAACATAACCCTTCTCCACTAATCTTGCCTTGTACCTCAAGTCACCATTGCCACCGTCTTTCACCTTATAGATCCATGTACATCCAATTGCTCTATTGCCGGAAGGAAGTGGCACTAAATCCCAAGTGGAACTATCATTTGAACTAATGGCATCTCGATAGTCTCTGGGTTCATCATGAATATGCTTAATGCATAGGCTGCCATGTCATCGAAGTCAATGTCTTCAATTCTTAATCCCAAAAAATCATCAAGCCATCTATGTCTTTTCCTCTCTCTCTCATTGGTTGAGTTTGAATATGAGCTCCACCTTAAGATTGATCCTCTGTCCTCTCCTCATCACCATAGTCTCATCGAAAACACCATTTTTACTTGTATGGAAGTCTGATGATCTACTTTGTGTTCAGTACTTCGAATTTGTCCTCTCAACATCATCATTAAGTGAAGAAGAAGGCTCCACCTCCAACATAGCCTTTTCATCAAATGTAACATGTCTGCTAGTAAAATTCTTCTCGGTAGTAGGACACCACAACTTATAACCCTTAACTCCTCTCCTATAGCAAAGAAATATACACTTGCACGATCTCAGATCCAGCTTCCCTTTGTTCTCATGCACATAAGCTGGACAACAAAACACCCTGAGAAAGGAATATGAAACTGGCTCTCAATTCCATATTTATTTAGGAATCTTCGTATCTATAGCGGTAGAAGGTGTGCAGTTGATGAGAAAAACCGCCATAGATAATGCTTCTGTCCAAAATCTCTTCTTTAATCTAGTAGTCAGACGTAAGAAACGAGTTCTTTCTAACAAATTCTGATTCATCCTCTCTGCAACTCCATTCGATTGAGGGTCGCCTGGTGTGGTACAGTGCCTTTTGATTCCCCCAGACTCACAAAATTTAGTGTATTATTGAGAAGTGAATTCTCTACCATTATCTGAACGAAGAATCTTTACTTACTTTCCAAACTGCTTCTCAACAAGAGATTTCCAACTTTGATACCTATTAAAAGTTTCATTCTTGTGCTTCACAAAGTAAACCCATATCTTTCTAGAAAGATTATCAACAAATGAAACAAAATAGCTAGCTCCTCAAAAAAATAGGCATGGTGTGGAGCCCTAAACACCAGTGTGAACATACTCTAAAATATCTTTAGACTTATGCTCTGGAATGCCAAAAGAAACCTTCGTCTGCTTTCCAAGTATGCATCCTTCACAAAAGCCAAGTTTTGAATGATAAATACCGTCACTCAAACCTCTCTTTCTAAATACTTCTGAACTATGCTCTCCAACGTGTCCCATACGAAAATGCCACAATTTAGTAGAATCAAAATCAATAGAATTAACAACCGAAGAAGACTCTGCAACAACAGTGGTACCTTTCAGTAAATTTAGATTTATAGCTTTTACCCCTTTCATCACTATCAATTAGCCATTTATAATTTTCAATGAATCCTTTTCTATTACACACTTCAAGCCAAGATTGCACAATGCTCCAATGGAGATCAAACTACACCTCAAGTCAGATACTTGCCTGACATTACACAAAGTATGAACAACACCATCAAACATCCTGATCTTCACCGTTCCAATACCTATCATGCGACAAGTAGCATTATTTTCCATGAGAACCTCTCCTCCATCAAACTGACAATAAGTGGAAAAAGAGCGTCTATTAGGTGTCATATGATAGCATGCTACATAGTCAATAATACGCATAGTACTCTTCATAGATGAGGCAGAAGTTGTAAAAATGCCAGGATCACTCTCTGAATTTGATGTTTCCGCTATAGGAGCTGAATCCTTTTGTGTAATGGCTTTGCTTTTATTCTCCAACTTGGGACTACTTGCAATATATTGTCCAGATCTTCTACTGAGATCTTGACTTGGCTCTTTATCCACCATATTTGGGTCTACTCTTACTTCTTCCCCATTGCTCAATAAAGCCTTCGGAATCATTCTCCATGCTGATGTTTGCTAACTTTCCACTCAACATCTCATTATGCAAATTTGCCTTCACATCCTCCAAGCAAATAGAAGGTCACCTATAGATCATAGAGTTAACAAAAGTGTTATACTCCACATGCAAATAACATAAAAGAATGACAGGTTGTACTTCATCCTCAATTTTTACTTCAGCTGCTCGATGATTCATAACAAGTGTATTTAGGGCATCCACAGGAGCTAATACATCGTTTCCAGGTTTTATCTTGAACGAGTAAAGTTATTATTGTATGATGATGCGGTTGGTGAAAGACTTGTCGTAGAACTTTTTCTGAAGAGCATCCCATAATTCCTTAGCAGTTTTCACATGATAAAACTCTCTAAATATTTCATCAGAAATATAAGAGCATCCTCTTCCAATTCCTCAATCTCTTCAGGTGCTAATTTCTTTAGTTTGTCTAGATCTGAGACAACCTTAAAAGTCCTCTCTTTCTTCAACACCACTTCCATCTTCATCTTCCATGTGCCAAAATCTTCCTTTCCATCAAATCTAGGGACTCCATAATTGGTAGGACTTCTACCAGTGCTATTATTTCTAGAATTAGGCATAGCTGAAATAGTCTTTAAATGGAGCAACAAGCTCCAATACCAAACTGTAGTGAAAAATCAGAGCGCTGGGCAGCGAAAGCAGAACCTCCAATGATCTAGTCTATCGACATTCTCAACAATTCCAATCTAACAAAGAGAATAAAAAGAAAAATCAATGAGCACAAATTATAGATAGTGATAGAGAAGGAAAGAACACACCGATATAACGAGGTTCAGTTATGCCTACATCCTCGGACCCAACAACCTTTGTTACTTCTTTACTTCAAGAAGGAGTACATTATGAGAAGAAAACAAATAAGTTAATAAAAATTTCTCACCCTATAATAGATACAGAAATAGTAATCTTATTGAAGATATTTTGTGGAGAACTCTCTTATTTTCTTGTGATGATAAATTTTGAGCAAAATTCTTCATATTTATAGGAGAAAGAATGAAGATTTCCTTGGTGATAAGGATAAAATTTTCCGGATTGGCTTGATTTGATTTCAACAAAAATCTAGCATATTTGTGTTTGTTTCCACATATATCTTTATGTGATTGATTCCTTAAATTAACTAAAATCTACTATGATGTTAATTGATTCTCTTTCCAATTTATTTTCCATATTTGACTGGTTACGGAAATCAATTAATATCTTCTCCCTACTAGATTTGGAATAGATTTAAATCGTCCAAATTTAACATTTATAATTGTGATGTTTGTAGTTAATATTATAGCTTTAAATTAATGATATACTCCATTTTGCACTAAATATATGTTTTTGTTCATTTCGTTTATGAAATGTCTTTTATGAGCTAAAAATAGTTCGTCCCCGATATCTTGATGACGCATGCTAAGTTTTTTGCTATTTATTTTTGCAACATTTATTTCTTAAGTTCATAGTTTGTATATATTCATCCTTTTTAATTCAACGAGATTGTGCATGTTGTAAGTTTCATTATTTTCAATAACTGAAATTATTCATGGCTTGATAGGTAAAATAATTTATTAATCAAATGTGCAATTAATAGAGATTTTTAGAGCTCTGGCTAATGCATGGTGCTACCAAATTGGACTTAAATGATCATTTAATGACGAGTAACATAAAAGCTAGAGTATTGGTCATTTTTAACTCCAAAATAAGGATTTATAGTTTCTGAGATAAGTGTAACATCTTAAAGAAAATTTTGATAGTTTAAATAGGAGCTGTGAAAACAAAGTATTATTTGCTAAAACATTGTTTAAACGGGACATAAAAGTGGAAAAATTGACTTCCAACTTCTACTTCTTTAGTAAAGAAGAATTTTTTCACTCAGAACCAATGTTATACTATGATTAAGCCAACTTCATCTTTAATCAATATTTTACTAGAACGGGTAATAAATTTGTTCAACCTTTATTTGGATCACAAGTATGGATATTTGGGAAAGTACAGCTGAGGTAACATCTAATTAATATATCTATAGAAGTGTGAAAACTATTAACATTGTCATTTTCTTCGTCTGATCTATGATATTTACTTATATTTTGTTTACAAACATGAAATGTGGGTTTAAGTAAATAAAATAAAACAATAATGATTAATTTTAATAGTTACATTTAGACATGTAAACATTTAGATACAGATTTTTATAGTGCCATATCATGTCTATATTCGAAATCATTTTCGAATACTAGATATTCATATTTCCAGATGCGGATGGGTGTTAGGTATTCATTAGATATTTTTCGACCAATTCACAACCAATAAATCTAAACAAATAAATATTAACTAAACTATGTTCATTAGCTGCTTTATTGCATAATATATTAATTAGTCATGTATGGTTTAAATGCACCAATAAGTTTGTGTATATCTCATGATTTATATTAATTAGCATAAAATACTAACCAAACTATGTTCTGTTTTTTCACCTTTAAAACTACATTTGGCTTAGATGTTTTTTTTATTTCCATTTTAATTTGTAACCGAGTCTTCAATGTTCTCTTCATCTTCCATGTTCGATGACATTCAAAAATTAATACTACTATTCGACGATCAATTAATATCTCATGCACGTGCGATATTTCTATTTTAGCAACATGGCTTTGAACTTATTTGACCAAGTATGAAACTAGAGATTAAAAATGTAAAACAGTACCCAAAAACTATATAAATGAAACTATGTTTATAATTTTTCTATTACCATTTTTTTACCATTGACATGAACCATGGTATCGTAGTTAGCTTGATAAATTAAAATATATAAGCCAAGTCTTTATTTTTTAATAAATTAAAGTTGTAACCAGTAGTTTTGTGATTATATTGATGGACTCTATAATACTTAGTGTGTTTACTATACTTATGTTTCCCAAATGTTTAAATTATCAAATTGTGATAGTTTAGCGCTCATACATGCTAACTTTTGTTTTATATGCAATGCAATTTAGTTTGTTTCAAGGTTGAAGCTAGATATGTTTGATAGGAAAGGGGATAAAGTTGAAGAAATAATTGCATTGGAATCATTAGCAATCAGCCAACCAAGGAAGTTATAAAAATATTTGTTCAATCACTTGCTTCTACTTTCTATAAGTAAAAGACCAATTAAGCGGTCCGCGGAGGCGGCGCAGTAGAAATGAGGCTTGAGTTCTGCTAAAAAGACCCAGGTTCGATTCCTACCATTTGCTTCCCTATCCTATATAAATTTACCGAGGGTATGGAGGCTTGGATGAGCGGACGGCTTTACTATACCCTCCTCAGGAGTTAACTGGCCCGCCGTGTTCTCCTGGGGTTTCACAAAAAAAAAGGACCAATTAAGCAAAATAAATTTTTTCCAAAAAGAGCTAAGTATGTTACAAAATTACCTAAGAAGCATGTCTAGAAAAATGTGATATATCCAATTCTTTTTCAAAGTGTGAGAATTGCACAAGGTCCTGATGAATTTGTTGAATATCTTTTGGGACCAAAATGAGAGGCTGCTACATCTTTTGGTATATATATACACTACCTTATTAGAAAAGTATATAACAAAGCCCAGGTATGTAGAAGTCTGGGTAATCCTCTTTGTTCTCCATTAACTATCAGCATTATTATTGCATTTCTACACGTAAAATCATCATTATCTATTAATTGTAGGAATGCCATCATACTTGATTAAGCTATCATTCTTTCTCCATGTGAACAAAGTCAATGATTCAGATTTTTACAATTAATATGCATATGTTTAGATGCTAGCAAATCTCTAACTATGCTCTATAGCTTACACGAATAAACCAAGTTTAGAATATGGTCTCTGCACTACAAGATGTTTATATGATTCCAATGGAGTCATCCAGATTTTAATCTTATGTCCAACTATTTGCTTAATTATCGATATGTATTACTAAAACATTAGCAGTTATAGCTGTTAAAAATTTGAACCTTGTTCTGTATGGTAGCTGTAGAACATCTATTCATTATATTGTTTTAAACTCTATCTTCTTATAATTTTTTGTCAGAGAAATTATTTAACTACATTTTAGGGTCATGTTTAGTTTCTATTTTAGTTTAGTCCTTAGTTATGACACCCACTTTGTCTTGTTCAACAGGCATACCTAGTTTGCTATAGTTTAATGCATTAAGTAAATAAACATCATACCATAGAACTAGATTTCGTTGTGTTGTTGTTTGAACATGTTTATATTATTACTCATATTTATATTGCAAGTTTAAATACAATTATCAAAAAATACACTTAAAGACCTTCCCCTGCATGGTAATACAATTTTCGTGAATTAATACATTGGTAATTTGAAGTGAAACTAGGAGTATGATGTATACAATACCACTCTACTTAAAAAGAATGTTGATTGCAAGTTTAGAGTTCTTAACATGCTAGAAAATGTCAAAATTGTGGTACATATTTTTGAGGGTGAATATGAAATTGAATTTCACATGCTGATTCAGCTGGAGTGCCAGAAATTCCAACAGCCAAAAGGACCAAATTTCCTGGCCTTAGAGGTATTGTAATCTGTCCTCGTTATAGCTACCACTGTTATCTCACCTTTTGATGAGGCTGTGATACAGGAAGTTGACTAGAAACCAAGGATAGTCGTCCCGAAGAACGGTTATATGCAGGCTCTCTATGGATATCGATAAATTTTGTCTGAGTCCGAATCAAGCTACAATTGACAAGACATGACAAGTAAAGCTATAAAAGCCAATATTTCAAATTTCAAGTCAATCGGAGTCGTACGCTCACGATATTGATTGATCACAGTTGAGAAATTCAAACTTGCATCGATCATAACTCGAGGTAAACAAGTCCAAATGCCATTAAATTTTCACAGCAGCTTGCGTACGACCTAAAGAATGTTCTTGCCAAATTTCGACTCGATTGGATCAAATCTTGATCCATACGAAATTCGTTCGTATCGATCACGGATCAAAAAAATCCAATTTGCATCAATCAAATCTCATGATCCACAGGTCCAAATGCTATGAAATTTTCACAAAAGCTTACGTAACCTCAGGAATGTTCATGCTAAATTTCGACTCGATCGGAGCAAGTCTTGATTGATACGAAATTCGTTCATATCGATCACGGGTCGATCCGAAATCACCTGGGATTGATCGCATGGGCCCACCCACGTGCCAGAAGAAGTCTCCTAAGATCTGAGCGTGATATTTGCCTCCTACGCCTATAAATAGAGTCCCAGGGCCTACAGAAAAAGTAGTCTCTTTTGGCTCTCCTACGTCCAGACTCTACCGAATTCAACTATGCACTCCAAGACCACTGTTGTACTCCAAAATTACTCATGTAGTTCGCTATAATCAGTTGTAATCCATAAGAAAAGATCAATAAAGTCATCAATTTCATAGTAGACGTAGGCTAAACGCTGAACCACTCTAAATCCGCGTGTTTCTGTGCATTTCCTTATATGTTTATTGGTGTGTTTGTTAGATCTGCTTCATTTTACATTTATTCTCTTCATTTTATTTCTTCAAACACATCCGAAGAGTGTTGTGTCCAATTTTGGTACAAACAATCACATCCTCAGTACATATCGACTATTAGTTTCTTCATTATTACACCCTATTTTATTATGGTGATGGATCGGATAACTTACCGAATGGTTGAGATTTAATGGAACAAAACTTTTACATTCATTTATGTAATAACTGATTTTCTATAAATATATTTATGAAAAGTCTTGATGAAATGGTGAGATGAATCAGTTTATTCTCTTGTTTTTCTTGAATTTAAATGCCCTTATGTACATGCTTGATTGGTTGTAGAGTTTTAATGGAATTCCAGACTTTAAATGCCCTCATGTACATGCTTGCTATGCCCTCAAGAGGTATCATGTCCAATTATTTGTATAAACATAAAATTGGACATAAGATTAAAGTACGCATTATCAAACTATTTGTATGTAGATGATATACCCTTAAGAGGGTATAACTATATCTTAGATGAAATGGTGAGATAAATATATTTTTGATAATGTCCAACTATTTGTATGTAGATGATATATGCCCAACTATTTGATTGGTCATAGAGCTCCCCCAGACTTTAATCTTATGTCCAACTACTTATATGTTTATATTTGAATTCCAGACTTTAGTCTTATGTCCAACTACTTTTGATAATGCTTTGTAGGTAAACAAAACTAGGACATAGTCCTTCCAGGGGTATATGAATTTTTGCAGACCATTTTCATTCCTGTACACATACAAATATAAACATATATACATGATACAAGCTGAATTGGTAGAGCAATGGTGTAGGTTTATGTGACGACCCGAAAATTTAAAGCAATTTAAATCGGGATATTTAATCAATTTGGATTATTAAAAAGTTTAATTTTAACTTGAACTTCAAATATCAATATTTATTGGATAATTAATTGATGAATTTCATTTTTGGAAATTGGGTAAAATGTGAATATGGAATTTTAAGCCTGTTAAAGATAAGTTGAAGGCTTGTAAAATTTATATTGATAACACTGGAAATCATAGAAGTTGTAAAATTTAAATTAACAGTGGTTTGTTCAGTTTTAAAATTTTATATCGTTTAAATTGAATTTAAAAATAGCCTTCCGAGGCGCAGCCTCGGAATTCGACGAAACCAGCTCCATTGGATCCGTAATATTGAATTATTATCGGATTTCAAATTTCGTATTGATCGGAGTTGTTGTATGAGTGTACGGTGTATAAACGCTTAATAATTATTTGAGACGGTTTAAATTTTAATTTGAATAGAAAGGATATGTGTTGACCAGTCAACCCTCATCTTACTGTAGCTAGATATTTTTTTTCAAACATGCTTCCTTTGCCTTCTCGAACACACTTCCTCATTCTTTCAAAAAGAAAATCGAGATGCTTCATTCTCGTTCGAAAATAAAATCAGAAAAAAATTATCATGGCCGAAGCCTAAAATCAAATCCATCATAAAAAAAAGGGAATCGAGACTTCTGCTTTCAAATTTCTAGACCCAGTTTTCACCCAAATCGAATTTCATCCTCCCCTCCTCTCACTTTAGATCGAAAATTTAATTGTCGAGTTCGTTTGAACGCGAGGGGAGATGGTGGACGTTCGAGTCTATGGATTTCTTTGAGCAATAGGGGTTGCGATATGATGTTCGACGTCGAACTCGAAGTTCGTAGTATGGATGGATGGCGGCACTTGTCTTGGGGATCGGCAGTGGAAAGGTCGATCTGTCTTTGGGTTAGGGTTTGGGATCTTCGTGGTTATAGGGGGCGATTGGGAAAGTGGAAGGCATAGGCAAGTTGGTGGCATCGATATAGGCGCGCGTGTGAGGCGGCCGCGATCCAATTGAGGGGTGGTGGTACTCGCGGTGTTCGGAGGCTACACAACTTCTGGGAGGAGCTCGAAGCAGAGCTCGAGTTCGGCGAACAGTGAAGCCTGGCTGGTTTCGAGCATGTCGTATCAGTGAGGTACTTTCTTTGATTTGAGATATATACGTGTTAAAAAAAACGATGAATGTAAATGAACAGCAGAAAATATACGCAGTAGGATATATCTATGCGGATTCTAAGTTTGTGTATATATATATATATATATACAAAAATTAACAGAACAAAAATAAATATACATCTTAAATTTACTTGATTGTTTTTAAAGTAGTGCATTCAGGAGTTTAGCTTAATTAATTATTTTTGTAACGTAAAATTTTATTTATTATGAGGAAAATTAGTTGATAGAATAATCTGGCTAATTTAAATCTATCTAATAGGAAAATGATCAATAGACTGGTTCAAATTATAGGTGTTAATTAATTAAATCTATTGAAAGGAAATTGGTTGTTCGATAAATCATATGAATTGTTTATTCTAGGTCAAAAAAATGGGAAAACCAAGGCAATAAATAAGTGGATTACAAATAAAATCAAAGGCGAGTTAATCTCACTCAGTTTAAATTTTAAATGATAAAATTTAAATAATTGTTTGGATGGTTGAATTGGCCGATGTGATATATTATGATATTTTGTAATTTGGTGTACTATATTGTGCTAACGTCTGTGGATGCAGGGAAACAGGTTGGAGGGATCCAACTGGATCCCTCAACATTTATTTAAATTATTTAATTTTCTCTGCTGTGAATATTGACATTCTATAATGAGTTATATTGGAATATTGAATGTTATGGTTGATCGGATATATTTGTGGTATAATGAATTACCAAAATTATATGGATTGGATTTTGGAAAGAAAATAAAAGAAATGAATTTGTAAGTAAAGTAATTATAGGAAATTTGAATAAATTAAGAGTGAATTGAGAAAAATAGAAGTAATATGAAAATAATAATAAATGACTTCGAGAATGAAGAGAAAGAATTTTGAATAAAATGAAATTGATGAATTGTAAACTTAAGTTATATCAATAAAAGAATAGAGAATTATTTTAAAATTTAAAGTTTAAATGTATTTAAAGAATAAAGAAGTAACTTGAGAAATCTAAGAATTGGTATTTTCAGTTAAAAGTAATTTAACTCATAATTAAGGAAATAAAATCTAAAATTAATTGATTTTGAAATAGAAAGGAAGAAAATTGGAATTCAATTTGGAAATTGATTCAAGTGATATAAATTAGAATTTCAAGAAGAATGTGAAGGGAAGTATATTTCCCTGGATAGCCAAGTACGTTTTTTTTAAAGAAAATTTAAATATAAGATAAAAGTTTAATGTGGTTTTAAAAAGCATATTTTAGGAATTTTATTATTTCTGAATGTTTAAAATTCATAAGTAAATATGTTTCAAATCTATTATTGTAATAACTATTTAAATGTGACTTAGTATTTTATTTTTAAGAGTGAAAACCTAGTTTTATATTTTATAAAGTAACTTTATTTTCAAAAATCATATAGTATGTATTTTTAGTAAATTATTGAAGTAGTTTTTAAAATGAATGTTTTAAAATAAATTTCAAAGTAAAGTGTTTTTTTTAAATTATTTTAAAAATCTTAAGTTTTGTGCTTGGCGATTTCAGTGGAAATAGAAACTATTTGGGAAATTGATTCTGAGAAAGGAAGATAGTTTTAAAACTGTTTTCAAAAGGGTTTGAAAAGTGGAAATATATCTTGTGAAGATATTTTGAGGGTAATAAATAATTTGGGAAATTATTTATTGTTGGATGGTTGATTGTGAATATTAATTGATAGTTAAATAACCGACTATCAATATTGGCCAACTGCGTTGATCGTTTCGAAGAGTGCGGGATCAAGATTTATTTCTCGAAAACCACTTCGATCCGGTTTGTACGTTTCGTGCGAAAAACGTGTTCGGAGTCGAAGATGGAGCAGTGAAGTGCAAGGGCTAGTCGCTACTAATCCTGAGGATATTTCCAAAATGGATGTAGTAGGGTAGTGCCTTCGGTTCCGTTCGAACTCGGGACGGACTTGTATGGACGAATGCTTGCGAAACATCGTCAGGTGGACGATGGGCATTCTAAGTGAAAACGTTCTAAAGGTAACGCTTAGCCTCAAGCCTCATCAAATGGGAATGACTGAAAATCAGGGGATATGCAGCAAGGTTAGGTGGGTCATGCCCAAGCAGGATAAGATAATTCCCCTGTCTAGATGTCCCTTATATATTTCGGCTTAGTGGGTGGTTGCTCGCGCCAACCACGGGGTTTATCTTGTTCGGGACTGTTCAGTAAGGAATGGTTCCGGCCTTGTGTTGCAGGGGATGAAGGGAGTAGTCCTCGGTACTGTGATCTAGACCACGTACTGTGACAGGTGGTACACCAGTGCCTAGTCATTGTTGGAAATCCATTCTCCCTACTAGCCTTGTACGAGTTTTGTTTGTATTACCCACTCTGTGGCTAGTAGCTGGAATTTAATCATGTAACAATTTCGGCTATTTTATAATTATTTGTATATAGACCCTATTATAATATCAGAGGATTTCTATAAAAATTGTTTTAGCTATCGTAAGGTAAAAACCCGACATGTTTATTTGTGGCGTGGTCTTACGAGATGCTTTTGTTTTCAAAGGATTTTTGAAACTTTAATAATCAATTGGGTGTGATTTTCTCATGCTGGTAATCCAGACTGACTCGGGTGTTATTTAACTGTAATGCTCGGGTCAGACCGAGTATTATAGGATACAGGATGTGATGCTGTGGAGCTCAGGAGGCGAGCTGGATGACGATACGTACTCACGTACTTGTGTATATATATATATATTATTCCGCTGTTGAGTTGTTGTGTATCCATTGTATGTTATTGATGTGAGATGTGACTGATGTACTCTGATGATGTAATGTATGTAAACAGATACATTTGACTTTGAGTAAAGATTATTTACTATCTATTATATTTTATACCGCTGCGATGGTTAGGTTCTGATGTTGATTTTGTTTTCTCTTCTTCTACCCCTTCTTCTTAAATCCAAATGGTTCGTATTTCTGTGCAACTTGAGTTGATTGTTGTAGAATAGTGTTAACTCAAGGGGTACGGATTTGCGGGTCGTTACACTTGGTATCAGAGCATAGGTTGGTGATAACCTTGGCTCTGGTGGGAAATTACTCATTTAAAATAGAGTCTGTAGTACTCTATAATGAGTTTGAGCGTATAAATAAATATGAGCGCGTATTTGTTAGTGAATATAAATTGTTTTAATATTGTGTTGATTGGTTTATTGAGTGGCATATGAACCTTCGTCGGCACAGTCTGGACAACTGTATCGATAGGGTTTCTAAACACTTGAATAGAACAATCGACACGGTATTGTTTTAAATATGGGTAAATGAAATAATTTTACCCAAAAATATATTTTTGATATAAAGAAAGTATTTGGTAAACTATATAGCTATTATATGGTTGCTTGAATGTTAGAAATGATAATATTAAAATATTATCATTGTTAAGTGAAAATTTAACTAGAAATTGTAAATATAATCAAAGATTGAGAAGATAAAGCCAATTATGAAATGAAATTTATAAATATGAATTATAAATGTAATTTATAAATTGAAATACGATCAAATGGAAATTTGTATAAGCATAAACTGTACAAATGAATTACAGCTACAATTTATTTAAGCAGGCTTAAAAAAAAAATTAAATCCCGGAGATTTGAAATGTTTATCGAGGTGTTTTGGAGATAAATAATAGTATTGTTGTTTTGGAGATATTTCTAAATGGAAATCTGTTTTAAATGGATTTTGAAAGTGATATAGCATTGAAATCGCTTGGATTATTGGAAAATAATTCTGATGATGATGGCCGCATCATCAGAATTCATTTTCAAATTTCTAAGTGACAGATTGCTACCAAATTGATTTGTTCAGAAAGCTAGTTGTTTGTGAAAGTCTCAAGGGAAATTTGTTGGGAATAAAACCAAGATTGGTTTAAATTTTGAAATATGATTTGAGATGTTGGAGATTTCAAAATAATTTGAAACCAAAGGTCGGGTGTTTAAAAATCCTGATAGGATGGGTTGTAAGCTTATAAATTGAGATGATTTTTTTTTAATCATGAAAGAAATATAAGCTTTGAATGTTGGAATTTAAATTTAAAAGGGAATTAAAAAAAAATGAAATTAACTTAGAGTGTGGGAAATAAAGATTGTACTGGACTGAAATTAATTGGATAGGCTGAAATAATATCCAGTTGAAATTGAATTGAGTTAAATAAATTTGAGTTAAAATAGAATTAAATTGGAATAAAATTCAGTTGAGTTATGGGTGATATTGAATGGAATTAAATCCTTACTTGAATAAATGGAAAATAAGTTGGATAAGAATTGGGTTGAAATAGATAAATCAGAATAACTTATAAAAGAATTAAAAATCCTTGGGAATAAAATAAGCTTGGGCTATGAATAAATAGAAGGCTTGAGTTAAAAATAAAAGATGAATATATTCAAGCTTATGATGAATGGAATTGTATAAAAAATATATATATAATAAGTTGTGACTTATAAAATTTAAAATGGAATACAAAGCCTAAATTTAATATTTTGATGAATGGGAAAATGAAAAGAAAATCCAAACTTGAATTATAAAGTATATTGAACTTAAGGAAATAAGATGAAGTGATATAAATTCAAGTGTTGGATTATAAATAAGGGAAGAACTAATTAGATAACAAATTAGTTAATGAGATTGAATTGTGAGTTTACGATGAAGTTTGGAAATAAACTCAAGCTATAAATTAAAATGGATTCAAATTATTGATGAAGTGAAAGAAATTGAGAATGAAGCTGAATTGTGAGTTAATAAATTGGATGGTAAATAAAAGGTGAATAATAGAATCAGAACTTGAGTTATTAATTAAAATTAGATTTGAAGTGTAAACAAAGTAAATATAATTAGGGAAGTATAGAATAAAAATGAATTGGATTAAAATACTAATGGTATGAATTGCAAAAAAATATATAAAAAAATGGAAATGAGTTGAATTGCATTCAACTTATAATTAAGTTTAATAATAGTGAATTGGATTTAAATCAAGTAAGAATAAATTTTAATTGAAATAAAATTCGGTGTGATGCCGATGATATTTAATGGAGTGAAAATGCTGAAATAAATAATTGTAAAACATTTAAATTATTAAGGGATTGAAATAACTTGAGACAATAAGGAAAATAGAATGTTTTGAGTTTATTAGAATGGTTTAAGTGAATGTGGATAAACTAATTATATTGAATAAATAAATGACGGAATAAATAAGTATCAAATGAAATGTGGTTTAAATAAGCTGTGAAATGGTTATGGAATGAAATAGCTTGGATTGTTTCCGAGCTAAATAAAATAGTTTGGAATAAACTAACATGGAATGAAATGTAAATAATGGATTGTAAATGAAATTTAAATGGAATGGGTCGGGCTAAATAAATGATTGTGAATGAATTAAAATAAAAAGGAAATTTAATTGGTAATGGAGATGGTGCCTAAGTTGTTAATGGTTTTGAATGAACTAATTTGGTTAATAAAATTGAAATGCAATGAAACTGAGAATATATGGATTGTGGATAAATTTAAAATGGAATAGAATTAAGCGTAAGTTGAGTTGGAGTCAATTGAAATTGATTATTAAACTCAAGTGCTTATTTATTCACATAAATCTCGTCAAATTGCAAAGAATAAATTATCATTTGGTGTAAATAGAAGTAATTAAAAAATTTATGAGTTGAAAGTAGTAAAATAAATTGATTTTGGAAGCAATTGAATTAAATATGAGTTCAGTTTGCTTAGGAATAAATTGAAGGTAAGCTATTGTGTTTTAAACCATTCAAATTTGATAAAGATGTATACGAATGGATTGAAAACCATTCAAATTAAATGAAAATGGTTTATAAATTAATTGAAACAGTTGAATTAGCATGAAACTATATTAATTGCTTACGAAAAAATGTTTGGTATGAGATTCTTTTAGAATTCATATGTTTTAACTAGTGTAAATAAGTGATATACTGTTAAACTTCATATATTCGGCACTTACATGTTTAAATTGAGTAAGTACAGGTACCTGGAAGCCGTGTGGCTGGATTTGGTAGTGCTATTTGCTAAAAATAATAAGCCGCTTGCTTAAAATGCTAAATAAGGTACGCCTACGCAATTAAAATAGGAAATATGAACTGTTTTTGGTTTTTCTGACCGTGTGGGTCGATGTATATATATTTATCTCTTTTGTCAAATTGCAAAAGCTCCTCCGTACAAAGGGGACTCTGCCAAAAAATTTCAGAAAATTTGTGAAAATTTTGGAAAATTTTGTTAACGACAAAACTATTTAGAATTGGAAACTAAAATAAGTTAGTAAATGAAACTAATTAAAGTAATGATGTAAATTAGTTATAAATGAAGGATAAAATTTAAAAGTTCAAAGTTGAAAATAAATGAAATACATATGTAATGTGGAAATCGATTTGAATAGAAATAGGTATAAACTAAAAATGGTAAAGAGAAATAAAGATAAGAAACATATAAAATGCTTATGCTAAACTTAAAAAGGAATGGTGAAGTCTTAATTGGAAATTGATAATACAAATATAATCTAAGATAATATTGAAATGAATAGATATTGGCATTTTGTGAGGAAGTCGATAAAATGTTTTGGAAATATTGTGATTGGATACTGGTGCTAAACAGGATATGCAGGTATATAAAAAAGAAAAGGAAATTTGATTTGGTCCCAAGAGATAAATTTGGAATGCTCGACAAAAAGGTATGTATTTAATTTGGTATGAAATTTGATTGGGATTTGGATTTGGATTTGGATTGAGCCACTTGGCTTTTTGTTTTCTTTTTGGATTTGGGAGGCCGTAGAGCCATATTGTAGTTGTACCGAGTCAGCCGCGCAAAGGAGACGCTGGCGAAATTTTTCGGAAATTTAGGGTGTTAGAAAAATTTTGAGAAAATTTTGATAATTCAAAATTGGTTTTATGATTAAAACTTGAATGGTTGGGCAAATAGGATAATTTGCAAACTAGGGAAAGATTTGGAAAGCTAATAGGAATAATAATGGGCCTTTTGTAAAAAGATAGTTGGTAAGATGTTGAATTGTTAGAAACTGTTTGGTTTAGGGAAATACTAAACGGGTATTGGGCCATTCTTCCTAATTAGTCATTTCGGGGACGAAATTCTTTTAAGAGGGGAGGAATGTGACGACCCGGAAATTTAAAGCAATTTAAATCGGGATATTTAATCAATTTGGATTATTAAAAAGTTTAATTTTAACTTGAACTTCAAATATCAATATTTATTGGATAATTAATTGATGAATTTAATTTTTGGAAATTGGGTAAAATGTGAATATGGAATTTTAAGCCTGTTAAAGATAAGTTGAAGGCTTGTAAAATTTATATTGATAACACTGGAAATCATAGAAGTTGTAAAATTTAAATTAACAGTGGTTTGTTCAGTTTTAAAATTTTATATCGTTTAAATTGAATTTAAAAATAGCCTTCCGAGGCGCAGCCTCGGAATTCGACGAAACCAGCTCCATTGGATCCGTAATATTGAATTATTATCGGATTTCAAATTTCGTATTGATCGGAGTTGTTGTATGAGTGTACGGTGTATAAACGCTTAATAATTATTTGAGACGGTTTAAATTTTAATTTGAATAGAAAGGATATGTGTTGACCAGTCAACCCTCATCTTACTGTAGCTAGATATTTTTTTTCAAACATGCTTCCTTTGCCTTCTCGAACACACTTCCTCATTCTTTCAAAAAGAAAATCGAGATGCTTCATTCTCGTTCGAAAATAAAATCAGAAAAAAATTATCATGGCCGAAGCCTAAAATCAAATCCATCATAAAAAAAAAGGGAATCGAGACTTCTGCTTTCAAATTTCTAGACCCAGTTTTCACCCAAATCGAATTTCATCCTCCCCTCCTCTCACTTTAGATCGAAAATTTAATTGTCGAGTTCGTTTGAACGCGAGGGGAGATGGTGGACGTTCGAGTCTATGGATTTCTTTGAGCAATAGGGGTTGCGATATGATGTTCGACGTCGAACTCGAAGTTCGTAGTATGGATGGATGGCGGCACTTGTCTTGGGGATCGGCAGTGGAAAGGTCGATCTGTCTTTGGGTTAGGGTTTGGGATCTTCGTGGTTATAGGGGGCGATTGGGAAAGTGGAAGGCATAGGCAAGTTGGTGGCATCGATATAGGCGCGCGTGTGAGGCGGCCGCGATCCAATTGAGGGGTGGTGGTACTCGCGGTGTTCGGAGGCTACACAACTTCTGGGAGGAGCTCGAAGTAGAGCTCGAGTTCGGCGAACAGTGAAGCCTGGCTAGTTTCGAGCGTGTCGTATCAGTGAGGTACTTTCTTTGATTTGAGATATATACGTGTTAAAAAAATGATGAATGTAAATGAACAGCAGAAAATATACGCAGTAGGATATATCTATGCAGATTCTAAGTTTGTATATATATATATATATATATATATATATATATATACAGAAATTAACAGAACAAAAATAAATATACATCTTAAATTTACTTGATTGTTTTTAAAGTAGTGCATTCAAGAGTTTAGCTTAATTAATTATTTTTGTAACGTAAAATTTTATTTATTATGAGGAAAATTAGTTGATAGAATAGTCTGGCTAATTTAAATCTATCTAATAGGAAAATGATCAATAGACTGGTTCAAATTATAGATGTTAATTAATTAAATCTATTGAAAGGAAATTGATTGTTCGATAAATCATATGAATTATTTATTCTAGGTCAAAAAAATGGGAAAACCAAGGCAATAAATAAGTGGATTACAAATAAAATCAAAGGCGAGTTAATCTCACTCAGTTTAAATTTTAAATGATAAAATTTAAATAATTGTTTGGATGGTTGAATTGGCCGATGTGATATATTATGATATTTTGTAATTTGGTGTACTATATTGTGCTAACGTCTGTGGATGCAGGGAAACAGGTTGGAGGGATCCAACTGGATCCCTCAACATTTATTTAAATTATTTAATTTTCTCTGCTGTGAATATTGACATTCTATAATGAGTTATATTGGAATATTGAATGTTATGGTTGATCGGATATATTTGTGGTATAATGAATTACCAAAATTATATGGATTGGATTTTGGAAAGAAAATAAAAGAAATGAATTTGTAAGTAAAGTAATTATAGGAAATTTGAATAAATTAAGAGTGAATTGAGAAAAATAGAAGTAATATGAAAATAATAATAAATGACTTCGAGAATGAAGAGAAAGAATTTTGAATAAAATGAAATTGATGAATTGTAAACTTAAGTTATATCAATAAAAGAATAGAGAATTATTTTAAAATTTAAAGTTTAAATGTATTTAAAGAATAAAGAAGTAACTTGAGAAATCTAAGAATTGGTATTTTCAGTTAAAAGTAATTTAACTCATAATTAAGGAAATAAAATCTAAAATTAATTGATTTTGAAATAGAAAGGAAGAAAATTGGAATTCAATTTGGAAATTGATTCAAGTGATATAAATTAGAATTTCAAGAAGAATGTGAAGGGAAGTATATTTCCCTGGATAGCCAAGTACGTTTTTTTTAAAGAAAATTTAAATATAAGATAAAAGTTTAATGTGGTTTTAAAAAGCATATTTTAGGAATTTTATTATTTCTGAATGTTTAAAATTCATAAGTAAATATGTTTCAAATCTATTATTGTAATAACTATTTAAATGTGACTTAGTATTTTATTTTTAAGAGTGAAAACCTAGTTTTATATTTTATAAAGTAACTTTATTTTCAAAAATCATATAGTATGTATTTTTAGTAAATTATTGAAGTAGTTTTTAAAATGAATGTTTTAAAATAAATTTCAAAGTAAAGTGTTTTTTTTAAATTATTTTAAAAATCTTAAGTTTTGTGCTTGGCGATTTCAGTGGAAATAGAAACTATTTGGGAAATTGATTCTGAGAAAGGAAGATAGTTTTAAAACTGTTTTCAAAAGGGTTTGAAAAGTGGAAATATATCTTGTGAAGATATTTTGAGGGTAATAAATAATTTGGGAAATTATTTATTGTTGGATGGTTGATTGTGAATATTAATTGATAGTTAAATAACCGACTATCAATATTGGCCAACTGCGTTGATCGTTTCGAAGAGTGCGGGATCAAGATTTATTTCTCGAAAACCACTTCGATCCGGTTTGTACGTTTCGTGCGAAAAACGTGTTCGGAGTCGAAGATGGAGCAGTGAAGTGCAAGGGCTAGTCGCTACTAATCCTGAGGATATTTCCAAAATGGATGTAGTAGGGTAGTGCCTTCGGTTCCGTTCGAACTCGGGACGGACTTGTATGGACGAATGCTTGCGAAACATCGTCAGGTGGACGATGGGCATTCTAAGTGAAAACGTTCTAAAGGTAACGCTTAGCCTCAAGCCTCATCAAATGGGAATGACTGAAAATCAGGGGATATGCAGCAAGGTTAGGTGGGTCATGCCCAAGCAGGACAAGATAATTCCCCTGTCTAGATGTCCCTTATATATTTCGGCTTAGTGGGTGGTTGCTCGCGCCAACCACGGGGTTTATCTTGTTCGGGACTGTTCAGTAAGGAATGGTTCCGGCCTTGTGTTGCAGGGGATGAAGGGAGTAGTCCTCGGTACTGTGATCTAGACCACGTACTGTGACAGGTGGTACACCAGTGCCTAGTCATTGTTGGAAATCCATTCTCCCTACTAGCCTTGTACGAGTTTTGTTTGTATTACCCACTCTGTGGCTAGTAGCTGGAATTTAATCATGTAACAATTTCGGCTATTTTATAAGTATTTGTATATAGACCCTATTATAATATCAGAGGATTTCTATAAAAATTGTTTTAGCTATCGTAAGGTAAAAACCCGACATGTTTATTTGTGGCGTGGTCTTACGAGATGCTTTTGTTTTCAAAGGATTTTTGAAACTTTAATAATCAATTGGGTGTGATTTTCTCATGCTGGTAATCCAGACTGACTCGGGTGTTATTTAACTGTAATGCTCGGGTCAGACCGAGTATTATAGGATACAGGATGTGATGCTGTGGAGCTCAGGAGGCGAGCTGGATGACGATACGTACTCACGTACTTGTGTATATATATATATATTATTCCGCTGTTGATTTGTTGTGTATCCATTGTATGTTATTGATGTGAGATGTGACTGATGTACTCTGATGATGTAATGTATGTAAACAGATACATTTGATTTTGAGTAAAGATTATTTACTATCTATTATATTTTATTCCGCTGCGATGGTTAGGTTCTGATGTTGATTTTGTTTTCTCTTCTTCTACCCCTTCTTCTTAAATCCAAATGGTTCGTATTTCTGTGCAACTTGAGTTGATTGTTGTAGAATAGTGTTAACTCAAGGGGTACGGATTTGCGGGTCGTTACAGTTTAGTTGCTGGTATGTACTCCAATTTGACATACGACTAAAGGGAGGCATGAGGTTCTTATGATTGGGTTAGTTCATTTCCTACATCTAGCATTCCATGGTTTAGTATTCTATACCATCTGTATGAAAATTATAAAATTTTAGTTAAAAGGTAAAAAAGATGGATGCTCTAAATATGCATAAAATAGCGTTGTGGCTGGAGCAATAATTGGAGCAGCTCTTGCACTAACAGTAGAAGATACAACACACGAGCTTCATGTTAATTCCAACTTTTGCTTTTTTATGTCTATAGCTTTGTTTTTGTAAACATGCCATGATATACAATGGAAAACTATATGGTTGAAACTATGAGATATTATATGTGTATGAATATTTGATTATGTTTTAATACGTTATTTTACTGTTTACAACCAAATTGGTCGCAAACACCCAAGAATACTTTGTATAGAGAAATAAATGAAGAAAACTAAATTGAAACAGAGGAATATAGTAAACTAGTAAGCAAATCAAAATAGATGTGAAGAACAACAGGATTTATAGTGGTTTGGCTTCGTCTGCCTACGTCCACTTTGGATATTCTCTTAATTGATTCACTATAAAGTTGATTACAGGAGCAAACATTAAGAAGTAAGGAAGAAAGTTGATTACAATAAAGAACTATGTAACCAGTAGCGTAAAGATCCTCAGAATGACCCTCTAGGCCAGTATTTATACGTGAAGGTGACCACCAATCTCACTGAAACTTCATCTATAGAACCTCCTTACCCATATGGGCCCACCATAGGGGTTGCTGGGCCTAAATCCTAATGAATAGGGATCGGTACCGATCCCTTCATGGATTAATACTGAGGCAGCGATCCCTATGATAACTTCTTCATGCTTAAATATGATGGCTTTCCAAATATCATGTAGATTGAATGTAGCGGCCCTGACTCGACCTTCGAAAATCTGCACCGAATACGACCCTCGTATTCAAATGCCGCCGATCCAAACATCGAATCTGGTTCGTCAGAGCTTATAACACATCAAGTATAACAACACAAAGGAAGAAAAGAAATGAATATCATTGATATACAACATTCGATACAACAACGATACAATATGAATAAATAACAGAGATACAAGATAACAATGCTACAGCAGAATAACAATATGATATAGCAGTGGAACCAAAAAAACTCCAAACAACAACAGCGACTTTAATTCCAAAGCACCAATGCAAAAACTCCAAGCCAGCAGCTCGAACCACCATTAAATTGTACCAAGATAAGCAAGTCTCGTCCATGAATCTAAACTCCAATATCCAGGATCTCCAAAGAATACCAAAGAGAAAGGTGAAAGCTACAGAATCGATATCTATATCTACCATCTAAAAAACCTAACTCTAGACTGCCCGTGTGGAAAATTGTGGGCACCGGAGTTTAGGAAAGGAACAATAAACTCCGGGTCAGTCATGGGACTGGTTTGAGCAAACGAAAACAGTTTGGTCTTTAAAACAAACAAAAGAAATTAAATTTTGAAATCCGCAATGCTTTTAAGAAAATGAAACTACCATAAAGCCTTCTGCCACACACATAATGCAAACGCAGACTTGGAGGAGATTTCTCCTTATGATAGTCAAACATGCTTACTACGCAAAATTCTCTTTTGATATTATTGTAAGTGCATAGTGGAAAACATTTCGAATGTATAATATTAATCTTAGCCAGCATAGGTACCATTATATCATGCCTGCTATAGCTACCTCCTGAGGAGGTAGGTTATACAATTGCAATCGTAAAGGGCTCATATTGTTTCTTTGGATTTCCAACAAATGGTCAGGCTAAGGAACTTCCTGGGCCACATGGGTACGCCTCTGGAGGGACGCCCCGAGAACCTAACCGAAACTCTACCAACACAAGGCCTGGTTACCTCTGTAACTAGATAACTACTACACGAATATGCCATCCCCCGGTCGTAACCAACCTTTATCCCGGGATTCACCAACAACCACAAAGTAATAAATTTGCAGCTGCCACATAGGTTAAGTATCTGGGCTCCATACCATGATACCACCTCTATCCAGAAGGAAATGAACATACCCTCAGGGGGCGCTACCCCCAAATAACCTTGCCGCATTCTTCCTGTTTCGACCATTACGGGTTGTGAAGTTCGACGAAGTCTCATCCACAAAGCTACGCTTTTCACAAAAGTCATGCTTTGATCAACAAATGATCAGCAGCACTTCGTATGCCACACTACCAAATTGGGAATGTATCACTAATAACCATCGATTGCATAACCTCTGAGCTCGTACGTCTCGGAGAAGGGTGTTAAGCTAAGAGAATAAATCTCCACCACCAAACAGAAATGTATTTGATAGAAACCAGTTTTACATCTCAAAGTGTAATGTCAAACACATATCCATATAAGTCTGTTCCGGGTTCGAACAGAACCGAAGGCACTTCCGAAGAAGCCCTTGCAATCCGGGAATCCACAATCCCGATCGGACTTCCCATCACTTAGGGAATCTCTATACCGTAGCTACTCGGTGCAGAGATAATCGATAGGTAATCCTATCGTTCTCGCAAATACCTAGTCTTCACCACCGGTCTTCAAATGCTATCCATAACGTCGTATCATTATCCGAAATGGGTTATATGACACGAAGGTCCTCTCCCGGCTAAACCGAATAATGAGCGCAATAATTTAAAAATATATGGATAATGGGATTTCAGTTAAATCACAGCTTAAAGCCCAAACCTTTCATTTAAATAGTTAAAAAAATTACCATTCTCAATCTTTTAAACAAAAAGATTCATTTTAAAAAAACTTCAATGGTTTAAACAATTTCCACATTAAATCTTTTAAACAAAAGATTCATTCTAAGACCCCTTTCAAGGTTCACTAATCTTTGACAAAGGTTCATTTATAACCTTTCAAACAATTCCATTTGAATTGAAATCTTTTCAGCACAAATTGGAATTTTTTTTATATGAAAGCTATTATTCTTTGAAAACAAATAGTTTTTGTTTCGGGAAAATCCGATTTCATTTGCACGAGTTATATCTCTTTAAGTATAAAATTTGGCTAAATTCAAATTTCCCAAAACAATACTTTTTAAAGTGGTTCAAAACCCATATAGACACATTTATAACTTGAATAACATATTTGAACCAGAATTTTCAAACATATAGTTCAATTGCAAATCTTGAATTCAAATTAAATTATTTGAATTTCAAACTTAATCAAGTTATTCAAAAAATAACTTTTATCTTTGAAAACATCCAATTCATTTCGAAAACCATTTGGATTCAAAATTCAAAATTTTAAACTATTTTGAATTCAATTCAAATATCTGTGACTTAACCGATTTCCTCATGAAATCCATATTTGTGTGTGTATAAGTGTGGTCCAGGGATTTTACCCAATAGTGCACAGCATCAATCATCACATATATAACAATATCAATAAGCGGTATAACTCATAACGCTTATCTTCATTCATATATCACAGATAAAATAAATTTATCAATCACAAAGACTCATCATTACAATTCAATGTGGGTTTCGAATAACCAACTAGAATCCGACTCCCTTTCGCATCGAAATTCAAATGTTGTTTAACGGGTCAAGGGTATTTACATAGAAACATATCACAAGCATCACAGATCAATAAACAGCAACTCACATCATAAAGCATCACATATGAGGAATATCAACCCTCCAAACATCCAATAGAATCCAAACATTCATAAGTAAAAGTAAATTAAATTATCTGATTTAAATTAAATCAGGTCAGTTACTTATGAATAAAAAAATTCCTTGGTTAATTTATATTTATTAATTATAAATCAATTTGATATATTACTCCTTAATCATTTATTAAATTAATTTTTATTTTATAATTAATCCTCTGATTAATTATTCTTAATTATTTAAAATAATCAATTCTTAATTAATAATCACTTTTTAATCACTTTCATAATTTAATTGACCTTTAATTAATTATCTTAATCAATAAATTAACTATCACTAATTTCTAGTGATTAAGTTTTAATCACCATCATTAATTAATCATTTCTCAATTAATTATCGTAATTAATTTATCCTTTATTACATTAATTAGTTTACCCTTATTCAATTATTATTAAATTAATTAAAATTAAACTAAGTGATTATCCTTACTCACTTATATCATAAATTAATTATACCGAGTAATTATTCTTTTAATTACTTGATTTAATCATAATTTTTTTTAATTAAGTAATTATTTTTAAATAATTAATTATCTTTTATAAATAATTATATTAACAAATCATTTCTTTAATTATTAATGAATTAATCTTAATCACAAATTATTAATCACTTGATTATCATTAACGATAAAGATTAACTTACCTTTAAGTTAAAATTATCACTTATTAAATTTTATAAAAAATTAACTTGTTAAAACATAAGTTTAAACCTTAGTTGTTTTTAAAAATCCTTTATCTTAAAACTTTTAAATTTATATTTCCTGCTTAATAAATAAATCATCATTTCTCAAAAGGAAAAAATTCCAGAAATTTCTTTAGCTAATTCATTGAAGCTTTAAAACTGGAAATATGAAAATTCCCAGGCAACCAGAGTGTTGCTTCGAGTTCCTCACCAAGTTTCTCGAGTATTGCTTCGGTTTTCAGAAAAAATTTCCTGAGTGAAATTTTTTCTGAAAAATTTGCTAAGTATTAAAATCGACCCGATGCAACCCCCAAACAAACGCGACCCTGACTTCGAGTAAACTAATCAAATCCCTGTGCTTGGCTTCGAGCTTACTATCTTCTTCCCCAACCACGAAAACCCACCGATACAACGTTGTACGCGTATCCATGCACCGATGATCATCACACCTCCGATCATCACCGAGGTTGCCATCAAGTCGACAACGATCTCCTCATCCCTAACATCAACCCAAAAATTCAAAATTTCCCACAAATCGAAATCGAGTATAAACGCGCAAACTGGAACTAACCCCTCACCGAAAAAGATTCCTCTGCCATCGCCACGGTCCACCGGAGGCAGAGCGACTCCGGCCAAATGTTCCGTGACCATCGACGCTTCTCTCCGCCAATTCACGTACCACTCGATCATCCAAAGACATCAGGCGGCTTTATAAATCAAAACGACCCAAAAACAAGTTTGAACCCTAAATCAAGCTCGTTAATACTCCATGACAATCAAAAAATTATTAACCATTTTTTTGATCACCACCAAACCCCCAGCCTCCTTCATGCCAAGTCACGAGGCCTAATTCGCCCTTGATCACCAGAAAATGAGCGAGAGGTGAAAACTGTTCAACTACCCATATCTCTTTCAATTACGAACAAAAATTAATGATTTAACTTTTAAAATTTAGGAATTTAAATAGTGATTCAGAATAAATAAGTGGATTATCAGATTTCGATACTTGAATTTCAACATATCATTCATTCCTACTGTTCTTCTTGCTTTTCAGATTTTATATGAACAATGTTATACTCATCACTATTTTTAAATTAAAATCTTTCTATTTTAAACAATATTTGTTTAATCAATAAAATCTATAAGGAATTCTATGATGAGATCTTGATTTTTAAAAGGTTTGGAAACCTGTTAATCAAGAATAGAAAGCACCTTCATCCAGATATGTTTTTTTTTCTTAAAATTTCCTCTGCATATTTTGAATTTACAGATAAACTAACTTAAATTTTTCCTCAAAAATATTTTTAAGTCTTGATTCTTGATGGTACTTACATATTTTATTTAGATCATGATGCCTAGAGTGGATCAGAGATGAAGAAAGAATTTTTTTCTCTTTTTCTAACAGGTTTTAAAGCCTATAGGCTTTAGAACAGAGACTTTGATGTCTTTGTTCCCAAATATGCACAAAAATTTGACATATGTATATAATCACATGCAATCATAAACAAATACTTTTCACAACAACATTCAAATACATATCATATCATCAGATATAAAATAGCTTTAAGCTTTAAGGTGATAGTTTGCTCACCTGACATGCTTGTAACAGGGAAGCAAACTAGATCCTGAGTGTTTGGGAAGAACAGAGATAATTTTCTGGAAATTGTTTTTGTTTGTGAATTCTGGAACATGCAATTCTCTTTAAACTGCACTGCCCACTTTATCTTTGTTTTTAATCATTATCCCCTCAGGTAAAGTATACTAGTGTTAATTTTATTTTCAATTGCTTCAGATTTTAAATTTTAAAAAAATTTGTTGTGAGTCTGCTTAATTTTTTTACCTGAGTTGTTGTGCTGTCTGTTTGCTTCCAAAACAAAAATTTGCTTTTGTTTTCATCTGGTTTGCTTCCTTCATTTTTCAGGTTTGAAGACTTTGAACTTACTGTTTTAATTCCTAGATCAAAGCTTTGGTTTGAATTGATCTTTTACAAGTTTACTTTTATTTCTTCTTTAATCTGGATTTGATTCAAAACTTGATTGTTTTAATTTTTGATCTGATTTCAGAAATGCTTCTAGGTTTGAGAAAAAATTTCGTTGTTTTTCTTATATATGTTTTATACATTTTAAATTAAAAGAAATTTTATTTGTTGTCACTTGTTAAATTTATTACACTTGTTAATTTATTAAGGGAGAGGGTTTACATTTGTTAACATAAAGAAATTTATGTTTAAGTCCCTAATGAAAATTATTTTGTTAATGTTTGTTTTTAAACCTTGTTTTATTTCTTTTCTTTTTACTTACAAATCATATACATGTTTTATTTTCAATCTATTTTATAAAACACATATTTTATTTTCAAGTTTAAAAGACAAAAGCATTTTAAACCTCTTATTTAACCTTGTTTAAACACCATATTATATTTACAATTTAATTCAAACAAATTTAAAAGAAGGTATGTAAACTCTCAATTTAATCCTCATTGATGTTCAAGAGATGTGTATATTAAATAATATGAAATTTTAGTTTAAACAACTCTTACTATATTAATTTAGAAATATAACTTTCCAATATAATAATATTTGAATTTCAAATTCACATTTTCAAATTATAATCTATTTATAAAATATTCAATTTTGAATTCTAAATCATTAACCTTTATTTATTTTAAAGATAAAACATTTTTTTTCTTATTAGTGAATCAAGTTATCAATTTATATATATATATATATATATATATATATATATATTCAAATCTCCAAATAAATTCAAAATTAAATTTGTAATTAAAATATTATTCAAAATATTTATTTCGGAATTTCCAATTAAAAATTCTTTTTAAAATCATATTTACATTCATTTACAAAAATAAACATATTTATTAAATTTTTGGAAAACACCAGTTTAAATCATAATTAAATTCCAAAACTTAAATTTATTTCCAATTTCAATTTGATTTAAAACCGGGAATGTTACAGATTCCCCCTTAAAAAATTTCGTCCTCGAAATTTGAAAGGAAGACAATCAAGAACAGATGAAAGACAGAAATTTCCAATAAAATTGAATATCTATTCTGCATTTGGCTTGCTAAATCAGAATATCAATAATACATACAAGAATGAATCAAGATACTCGGGTTACCAGATCTACGAATATATAGAGATATCGATTAGTTCAAAAGATAACTAACCACTCGTAGAATATATCGAAACCCGACAGAATAAAAAGATATATGGATGCAATCCAAAACCTTTAGTTTAAACAACCAAAATATATCTATCAACCATAGCAACCATATCAAACAATTCATCCAAACAAACAATTTTGATCCATCTGGAGTTTGTGTCCCATGCAAATATATCAAAGCTTCTTCCTGGAGCTGCCAGGAATCATCAAAGAATTGAAAAGACGAATCAAAGGAGATTGATAGAGAAAGTTTGTTTCCGCTATTGCAGGGTACTGACCATTTGTGGTGGTACTCCCATGTCCCTTATCTCGTCCTCTTCTTGCACTCATACTTACTATCAGTGAATAGTAAGAGAATTTATTGAGGCACTCAAACGGATATCTTTAGGGATATACTCATTCTAGGGTATACTTTACCCTATCTCTAATGACTTACTTAATGTGTTATACTCCTGAACTAAAGTTTCAACCTTCAGCTCTGATACCAATTTGTAGCGGCCCTGACTTGATCTTCGAAAATCGCCACCGAATATGACACTCGTATTCAAATGTCGCAGATCCAAACGTCGAATCTGGTTCGCCGGAGCTTATAACACATTAAGTATAACAAAACAGCGGAAGAAAAGAAATGAATATCAATTATATACAACATTCGATACAACAATGATACAACATGAATAAATAATAGAGATACATGATAACAATGCTACAGCGGAATAACAATATGATATAGCAGCAGAACCAAAAAAACTCCAAACAGCAACAACGACTTTAATTCCGAAGCACCAATGAAAAAACCCCAAGCCAGCAGCTCGAACCACCATCAAATTGTACCAAGACAAGCAAGTCTCGTCCATGAATCTAAACTCCAATATCCAGGATTTCCAAAGAATACCAAAGAGAAAGGTGAAAGCTACAGAATCGATATCTATATCTACTATCTGAAAAACCCAACTCTAGACTGCCCGTGTGGAAAATTGTGGGCACTAGAGTTTAGGAAAGGAACAATAAACTCTGGATCAGTCATAGGACTGGTGTGAGCAAACAAAAATAGTTTGGTCTTTAAAATAAAACAAAATAATTTAAATTTTGAAATCCGCAATGCTTTTAAGAAAATGAAACTACCATAAGGCCTCCCGCTACACACATAATGCAAACGCAGACTTGGAGGAGATTTCTCCTTATGATAGTCAAACATGCTTACTACGCAAAATTCTCTTTTGATATTATTGTTAGTGCATAGTGGAAAACATTTCGAATGTATAATATTAATCTTAGCCAGCATAGGTACCATTATATTATGCCTGCTATAGCTACCTCCTGAGGAGGCAGGTTATACAATTGCAATCGTAAAGGGCTCGTATTGTTTCTTTGGATTTTCAACAAATGGTCAGGCTAAGGAACTTCCTGGGCCACATGGGTACACCTTTGGAGGGAAGCCCCGAGAACCTAACCGGATCTCTGCCAACATAAGGCCGGGTTACCTCTGTAACTAGGTAACTTCTACATGAGTATACCATCCTCCAGTCGTAACCAACCTTTATCTCGGGATTCACCAACAACCACAAAGTAATAAATTTGCAGCTACCATATAGGTTAAGTATCTGGGCTCCATACCATGATACCACCTCTATCTAGAAGGAAATGAACATACCCTCAAGGGGCGCTACCCCCTAAATAACCTTGCCGCATTCTTCCTGTTTCGACCATTCTGGGTTGTAAAGTTCGACGAAGTCTCGTCCACAAAGTTACTCTTTTCACAAAAGCCATGCTTTGATCAACAAATGATCAGCAGCACTTCGTATACCACACTACCAAATTGGGAATGTATCACTAATAACCATCGATTACATAACCTCTGAGCTTGTACGTCTCGGAGAAGGGTGTTAAGCTAAGAGAATAAATATCCGCCACCAAACAGAAATGTATTTGACAGAAACCAGTTTTACATCTCAAAGTGTAATGTCAAACACACATCCATACAAGTCTATCCCGGGTTCGAACAGCTTCCGAAGTAGCCCTTGCAATCCGGGAATCCACAATCCCGATCGGACTTCCCATCACTTAGGGAATCTCTATACCGTAGCTACTCGGTGCAGAGACAATCGATAGGTCATCCTATCATTCCCACAAATACCCGGTCTTCACCACCGGTCTTCAAATGTTATCCCTAACGTCTAATCATTATTCAGAATGGGTTATGACAAAAAGGTCCTCTCCCGGCTAAACCGAATAATGAGCGCAATAATTTAAAAATATATGGATAATGGGATTTCAGTTAAATCACAGCTTAAAGCCCAAACCTTTCATTTAAATGGTTAAAACAAATTACCATTCTCAATCTTTTAAACAAAAAGATTCATTTAAAAAAACTTCAATGGTTTATACAATTTCCACATCAAATCTTTTAAACAAAAGATTTATTCTAAGACCCCTTTCAAGGTTCACCAATCTTTGACAAAGATTGATTTATAACCTTTCAAACAATTCCATTTCAATTTGAAATCTTTTCAACACAAATTGGAATTTTTTTATATATATGAAAGCTATTATTCTTTGAAAACAAATAGTTTTCGTTTCGGGAAAATCCGATTTCATTTGCACGAGTTATATCTCTTTAAGTATAAAATTTGGTTAAATTCAAATTTCCCAAAACAATACTTTTTCAAATGGTTCAAAACCCATATAGACACATTTATAACTTGAATAACATCTTTGAACCAAAATTTTCAAACATAGAATTCAATTGCAAATCTTGAATTCAAATTAAATTATTTGAATTTCAAAACTTAATCAAGTTATTCAAAAAATAACTTTTATCTTTGAAAACACCCAATTCATTTCGAAAAACATTTGGATTCAAAATTTAAAATTTTAAACTACTTTGAATTTAATTCAAATATCTGTGACTTAACTGATTTTCTCGTGAAATCCATATTTGTGTGTGTATAAGTGTAGTCCAGGGATTTTACCCAATAGTGCACCGCATCAATCATCACAGATATAACAATACCAATAAGCGTTATAACTCATAACGCTTATCTTCATTCACAGATCATAGACAAAATAAATTTATCAATCACAAAGACTCGTCATTACAATTCGATGTGGGTTTCAAATAACCAACTGGAATCCGACTCCCTGTCGCATCGAAATTCAAATGTTGTTTAACGGGTCAAGGGTATTTACACAGAAACATATCACAAGCATCACAGATCAATACACAGCAACTCACATCATAAAGCATCACATATGAGGATTATCAACCCTCCAAACATCTAATAGAATCCAAACATTCATAAGTAAAAGTAAATTAAATTATCTGATTTAAATTAAATTAGGTTAGTTGCTTGTGAATAAAAAAAAATTCTTGGTTAATTTATATTAATTAATTATAAATCAATTTGATTTATTACTCCTTAACAATTATTTATTTAATTTTTAAATTATAATTAATCCTCTGATTAATTATTCTAAATTATTTAAAATAATCAATTCTTAATTAATAATCACTTCTTAATCACTTTCATAATTTAATTGACCTTTAATTAATTATCTTAATCAATAAATTAACTATCACTAATTTCTAGTGATTACGTTTTAATCACCATCATTAATTAATCATTTCTCAATTAATTATCGTAATTAATTTATCCTTAACTACATTAATTAGTTTACGCTTAGTCAATTATTATTAAATTAATTAAAATTAAACTAAGTGATTATCCTTACTCAGTTATATAATAAATTAATTATACCGAGTAATTATTCTTTTAATTACTTGATTTAATCATAATTTTTTTTAATTAAGTAATTATTTTTAAATAATTAATTATCTTTTATAAATAATTATATTAACAAATCATTTCTTTAAGTATGAATGAATTAATCTTAATTGCAAATTATTAATCACTTGATTATCATTAATGATAAAGATTAACTTACCTTTAAGTTAAAAATTATCACTTATTAAGTTTTATAAAAAAATAACTTGTTAAAACATAAGTTTAAAACTTAGTTGTTTTTAAAAATCCTTTATCTTAAAACTTTTTAATTTATATTTCCTCCTTAATAAATAAATCATCATTTATCAAAAGGAAAAAATTCCAGAAATTTCTTTATCTAATTCATTAAAGCTTTAAAACTGGAAATATGAAAATTCCCAGGCAACCCGAGTGTTGCTTCGAGTTCCTCACCAACATTCCCGAATATTGCTTCGGTTTTCTCAAAAATTTTCCAGAGCGAAATTTTTTCTCAAAACTTTGCTAAGTATTAAAATCAACCCGATGCAACCCCCTAATAAACACGAGCCTGACTTCCAGTAAACTAATCAAATCCCCGTGCTTGGCTTCGAGCTTACTATCTTCTTCCCCAACCGCGAAAACCCACCGATACGACGTTGCACGCATATCCATGCACCGATGATCATCACACCTCGATCATCACCGAGGTTGCCATCAAGTCGACTACGATCTCCTCATCCCTAACAGCAACCCAGAAATTCGAAATCGCCCACAAATCAAAATCGAGTATAAACGCGCAAACTGGAACTAACCCCTCACCGGAAAAGCTTCCTCTTCCATCGCCATGGTCCACCAAAGGCCCAGCGACTCCGGCCACGTGTTCCCTGACCATCGACGCTTCTCTCCCCCAATTCACGTACCACTCGATCATCCAAAGACATCACGGCGGCTTCATAAATCAAAACGGCCCAAAAACAAGTTTGAACCCTAAATCAAGCTCGTTAATCCTCCACGACAATTAAAAAAATTATCAACCATTTTTCTGATCACCACCAAACCCCCAGCCTCCTTCATGCCAAGTCACGAGGCCTAATTCATCGTTGATCACCAGAAAATGAGTGAAAGGTGAAGACTGTTCAACTACCCATATCTCTTTCAATTACCAACAAAAATTAATGATTTAACTTTTAAAATTTATGAATTTAAATAGTGATTCAAAATATATAAGTGGATTATCAGATTTCGATACTTGAATTTCAACATATCATTCATTCCTACTGTTCTTCTTGCTTTTCAGATTTCATATGAACGATGTTATACTCATCACTATTTTTAAATTAAAATCTTTCTATTTTAAACAATATTTGTTTAATCAGTAAAATATATAAGGAATACTAAGATGAGATCTTGATTTTTAAAAGGTTTGGAAACCTGTTAATCAAGAACAGAAAGCACCTTCATCCAGATATGATTTTTTCTTAGAATTTCCTCTGCATATTTTGAATTTCCAGATAAATTAACTTAAAATTTTCCTTAAAAATATTTTTATGTCTTGATTCTTGATGGTACTTAAATATTTTATTTAGATCATGATGCCTAGAGTGAATCAGAGACAAAGAAAGAATTTTTTTCTCTTTTTCTAACAGGTTTTAGAACCTGTAGGCTTTAGAACAGAGACTTTGATGTCTCTGTTCCCAAATATGCACAGAAATTTGACATATGTATATAATCACATGCAAGCATAAACAAGTACTTTTCACAACAACATTCAAATGCATATCATAATCATCGGATGTAAAATAGCTTTAAGCTTTAAGGTGACAGTTTGCTCAGCTGACATGCTTGTAACAGAGAAGCAAACTAGATCCTGAGTGTTTGGAAAGAACAAAGATAATTTTCTGGAAATTGTTTTTGTTTGTGAATTCTCGAACATGCGATTCTCTTTAAACTGCACTGCCCACTTTATCTTTGTTTTTGATCATCATCCCCTCAGGTAAAGAATACTAGAGTTAATTTTATTTTCAATTGCTTCAGATTTTTAAATTCAAAAAAAAAATTCTTGTGAGTTTGCTCAATTTTTTTACCTGAGTTGTTCTGCTGTCTGTTTGCTTCGAAATCAGAAATTTGCTTTTGTTTTCATCTGGTTTACTTCCTTCATTTTTCAGGCTTGAAGACTTTGAACTTACTGTTTTAATTCACAGATCAAAGCTTTGGTTTGAATTGATCTTTTACAAGTTTACTTTTATTTCTTCTTTGATCTGGATTTGATTCAAAACTTGATTGTTTTAATTTTTGATCTGATTTCAGTAATGCTTCTAGGTTTGAGATAAATTTTCATTGTTTTTCTTATGTGTGTTTTATACATTTTAAATTAAAAGAATTTTATTTGTTGCCGCTTGTTAAATTTATTACACTTGTTAATTTATTAAGGGAGAGGGTTTACATTTGTTAACATAAAGAAATTTATGTTTAAGTCCCTAATGAAAATTATTTTGTTAATGTTTGTTTTTAAACCTTCTTTTATTTCCTTTCTTTTTACTCACAAATCATATACGTGTTTTATTTTCAATCTATTTTATAAAACACATATTTTATTTTCATGTTTAAAAGATAGAAGCATTTTAAACCTCTTATTTAACCTTGTTTAAACATCATATTATATTTACAATTTAGTTCAAACAAATTTAAAAGAAGGTATGTAAACTCTCAATTTAATCCTCATTGATTTTCAAGAGATATATATATTAAATAATATGAAATTTTAGTTTAATCAACTCTTACTATATTAATTTAAAAATATAACTTTCCAGTATAATAATATTTGAATTTCAAATTCACATTTTCAAATTATAATCTATTTATAAAATATTCAGTTTTGAATTCCAAAACATTAATCTTTATTTATTTTAAAGATAAAACATTTTTTTCTTCTTATTAGTGAATCAAGTTATCAATTTATATATATATATATATATATATATATATTCAAATCTCCAAATAAATTCAAAATTAAATTTGTAATTAAAATATTATTTAAAATATTTATTTCAGAATTTCCAATTAAAAATTCTTTTTAAAATCATATTTACATTCATTTACATAAATAAACAAACAAATATTTATTAAATTTTTGGAAAACACCAGTTTAAATCATAATTAAATTCCAAAACTTAAATTTATTTCCAGTTTCAATTTGATTTAAAACCAGGAATGTTACATTGGATATGTGGAGCTCGTGCGTTTTCTTAATCTTTGGTTTAAATCCATATTAAAGTTGTTCCTACTAATCCCTTCTAAGTGGATCATGCCGATCCATGCTCTTCCACAGTGCTATGTCGATGCATTCTATTTCAGCTGATCCATCTTGCTCCATATGGTTATGCCGATCCCTCTTATTCCTTTAGGCAATGTCGATCCCTCTGATAACCATCTATGCCAAGCCATGCACCATCTACTATGTTAATCCCTCTTGCTCCATAGGACTATGCCGATCTCTCACATAACCAACCATACCGATCCCTAAAGTTCCACGACGCCATGTCGATCCCTTGTTAATCCAAGCTAATATTCATATTTCAAGCGTACTGCATCGTCTATCTACCAACTTCTTTCAACCCTGGCTTCATATAACTATCTAAGCTCTACTTCCAAGTCCTATAGCCATCACTTCGTAGTCATTTTTCTTGATAACCACCGAATCTTTCTTGCACAATCAGTCCAATATAGCCGGGTCAGGATACCGGGTAACATTTTTCCCCAAAGTACGTGTTGTGAGTAACATGACTGCTTTGAATCGAAGTAAATCTGAATTGTCGGTAAATAGTTCATCCAGTTTCCTTGACTGTTTGCTATTTTTTTTGTCGAATCTCTTTCCAAGGCATTTAATCCTCCATTGATTTCCATGACGCTTGGTTGATTTTCAATAATATAAGTCTGATGTCGTATTCTGTTAGCATATACAAATCCAGTCATGAGGTACTTATAAGCCTTTTATTTTCTGATCCAGCCTCGAACCTGAAGGTCTCAGGTTTGATTTCAATTTTCTGTTGATTTCAAAATGATTGAACTTTTAGATCACTCATGCTATATTCAAATACGTGTTTCTATTGTCGGCTCCCGGACATGTTTGAATGTTCACAGGTCGTTGCCAATTTTTGAATGTTCGCTTTTATAGTCAAACCTTCATGATCACTATTTTTCATTCTCCATTATTCCATCCATCATTTCTCCTATTTCATTTTTAACTTCACGAATTTTTTTATTTTGTTTTTTTTAATTTTTTTTTATATATACAGCGATTGGCATTCGACATACCGATCCATTGCTAAGGGTACGCAAATAAGGATCAGCATGTTCTAATGTCGAACCCTCTCCATACCTTTAACTCATTCAAATCTTCCCTGTGACCAGTTCATCCATATATATATATCCTTTTTTCTTTTCTTTCTTTATTATTTATTTCATCTTCCTTTGCATACACCTTCTCCACCGAACCCAGGTTCTCCACTGAACCCAGGTTCTCCACCATCAAATGATTCTTCCTTGCCTTTCAATGCCATGCTCAGGTAGACACTTGCCTCCACTCTAGCTCACGCATCCTCTTATAGGTAAGGTTCAGTGACATTCTCCTACAGTCATGTGATATGATTGCTTACCTTGAACTGTTAGTACATATTGGTAGCAAACGATTTGGGCGAGGCCTATATTTGATGCAGTAGATGTTTGGTGGGTTGAATTAGGTGTGGAAATCTCAAAGGGATAGGAGAGATGAGGGTTTAGTGAAGGCTTTTGGTGGAGAAGGTATTAGGAATGGAGTGTGGTAGGGCTCGGTCTGTGGTGAAATGGTAATGACAGGGGTCGACATACGAAGGTTTGATTATTTTTTCGCTTTTAGTTAAGGAGAAGATGTTAGAAGGAAGGTTGAGGTCTGGGATCGCAAAAGTGATGTTCTGAGAGGGGTCGGTATAAGATAGGGATCGGTATTTGGTTGTGATGTCATAGGGCAGGGATGGGTAGAAAATAGTCTAGAAGAGGGGTCGGTAGGAAATGGCTTAGATGAGGGATCGTTATAAAGTGGCATAGATGAGGGATCGGTAGGAAGGCTTAGGGAATGGATCGACAAAAAGTCAAGGGATCGGCATTTATATTATAGACTAATCTAATCCAACTCATTCGAGCATTCAACGTTAATTTGCCTTGATAACATTGAACATAAGAAGACAATAAACAACATAACATACATACTTGAATTGAGACTGAACGACCAAACTTCTAGAATTCTCAATACGGACAAAGAAACAAACATGCTAACGGACTTAGGTAACAGATTTCATAATCCAATAGGTCGATAGTCGATCGCAGAGCTTTCGTTGCCGATCAATTTTCTTGCCAATTAAGACGGTCAACGATGACGGTCTCTCTGCATAAAACTCCGAGTCTTGTCGTTTTGTTTTTTCCTTTCTGATTTCAAACTATTTATGCATGTTATACACTGACTACACTGCACTTGTTCACACTTAACACGGGGGGAACATGTTACTATTTCTGATCTTGATTATCTACTGAGTATAACTGATTAGGTTCTAACGCACGAAGCGATCAATTGACATGTCTTATGATTCGGCGACACGACATATTGGTTTTGAAGCAAAGTCAAGTTTTGCAACTATATTTAGAAGGCCTTCTCCATGCCGTCATGCAGAGTAAGCAGAAATTTCTAACCTACAAGTTGATTTCTTCTTCGACATTCCAGTCCTTCTGATGGAAATCATCAGCCTTGCTCCTGATTCTGTTGATGGTGCCATTCTTCTTGATAGTCCAGTGGATTCAAAAGCTTTTCTAATGGACGAAACCACTCTTTGTCGGTTATGCTCAATCCATGGAATTCTATTTGAAGATGTCCTAGTTCCTACTAGACAAGATAGACCTCACTTGCCCCCCACTGGATATATAGCATGCAACAAGTTTATGTGCTGGGCTGGATGCGTTTCGATCTTTCAATTCCTTTGTTCGGGAGATGTTAAGATATCTCAAGATTGCCTCTACACAGCTGCATCCCAACTATTACGCTTTCATTCACGGGACTTTCTTGCTGTTCTTGAATGTTCTATTTCATTCGCCCACTCCTAAAGACATCAGATTTATTTATAATTTCAAAAGACGATCGGAAAGCCCTTCTTACGTTTTCCTCGAACCTGCACCAAATTGCCAAGTGCTGACAGATGCTTGGAACAAACTTTCACTATTTCAACATGAATGGTTCTATGTGCGATGCCCTCCTGGATTCGCAAGAAGATGGTTATAAGGATGTAAGTGTTACTTCCACTTTTTTATCAAGTTCACTAACTCAAGTCATAACTTTTCCTTTGAACTTACTAACATCTGGAGTTCTCTCAGGTGTTTGTCTACATCCCAAAGGCGTTGATTTCTCTAAAGCTATTACTGCCATCCACGCTACCCACGTTAAGGATCAGGATATCAAACCCCTCATAACCGATGAACTGCCATCTTTGTTCAGGCTACTGGAAGATGACCGTAGAATCAGACCTCCTGGAAGCGTGGCAGTTCCAAAGAATATTCCAGAATAAAGAGAGGGAACAATTAACCCTGTCGTGCCCCCTGCCGAGGGGTCTCGAGAAGGTACTGAGGAGGGAGAAATTAAAGACTCTTACGTCAAAAAACTGAGAGATGTTGATGCAAGCCTTGGAAAAGCGCCAACTGTTGAACCGTCGCAAGTTTGGCAATCCCAAACGACTACATAGAGAAAAACGGGTTGGCGTACAGATTACGTAGAAGAAAGACCGCATCAGACCCTTAGTTTGTGATTACTCCTCTCGAAAAGGAATCGTTATCTCAGCATCTGGAAAGTTCGTTAAAAGGATTCTTAAATCTTTAAATTCCGGACGACATTATGCCTTACGGCTTTCCAAATATTAATATCGAAGGACTTAACTCTCCAATAAGAAGCGGCGACGGCACCCAACCTTTTAATAAAGAGGAGAACACACTGATGACTAATGCTATCATCACCGGTCTGTTGGGGGAATACTAGGACACTCACAATCACTTGCACCGTACTATACACTTGTTATTGGTATCTTGTACGACAATTTATAATACGCTCTTATTTGGTCTTTACAGGTGCAATGTCTCAGTCGTGAGCCTTTGATCTTCTTCGAAGTTCCCTAGCATACCATCGTCCAAGCCGGGATTCCAAGTCCACTTGACCTAGAGAAAAGGATGAGGGATGGGACAAAGATTATATATAAGGGAGTCTTCTTTCTTTTCTAAGCGAAAATCTCAATCTCGCACGTCTCGTCAAGGAGAACATTATAATCTTCCAGTTCAGAGTGGAGAAAATCATTCTTACTATGGCCCTCATGTCACTGCGTCTCACGAGCAACATTATGGCTCTTCAAGTTTAAGACAATCTCATGAGCGCCAATCAGGAAAACACAGACTAGTTACTTCTGATCCACCCCTGCCGGCTACTGCTCCTATTATTTCTATCACAGAAAAGTTGTCGGAGCTTAAAACCATTTTCTCGAAGATTTGTCTTCAATGGTCTTAAATTCCTCCCTTCTATTCATATCATCCCAGGGCATGCTAAGGAAAGCTCTCTAGCATGCATGAACGATGTATTTGTCCAAGAAGAATCATTCACACTTGGCAAATAAAGTTTCTGAAGTTTTTATTGAGCGTTAACACGAAATAAATCATCTCAAGTTGGAAGCAATTCATGACAAAGATATAATCAGGCACCAGGGCATTGAGTTGCTAAATTTCAAAACCCAACTTGCCGAGGCTGAAAAGAATGCTAAGGAGATGGCATAGGCGGTATGCCATTTGGAAACTTCTTACAAAAAGAACTCGATGCGGCGCTTCATCGTAGTGGGAACCTCGCCTTAGAAAAGGACTCCTTGCAAAAGGAGAAAGACTCTTTAGCTTGTCGTGTTGAGGAACTGGAAGAATTGTTGAAGAAGGAAAGGAAGAAAAAGATTGAAGCCCAGGAGGAGTCCTAGAAATACTATGGAAGTCATTGAGGATAGGGGCTTGAAGGCAAAAATTAATGAGTAATTTGCTAAAATTGAAGCCCTCAAAGAAGAGGCCCGAGAAGATGGCATAAAAGAGATGCTTGGACAAGTCAACTTCCAAGTGGAAGCTGCCATGGAGTTTGGTAAAAATGAGAACAGAGATTTATTCGATCTGCTAATTATTGAATACAACGTTAAAGTCCTGCTCCACCATGACTTAAGTTTTCTTGGAGAGAGTTACCTCGAATCATATGCTAAAGCCTGAAACATATTGTTAAGATAAAGAAAGAAGAGCCGGGCAAAGTCAAATTCAATGAGGAAGAACTAGTGAGGGAGGTTCTCCGAGGAAACGAGCCTTCAGATCTGGCCACTGCTAAACTTTAATTTTTAGAGGCTTGTACACCTATTGAAGGAGGATAGGTTATTGTGAGGTCCTCAGGATTAGATCCCAAGGTTTCCCTTCCAACCTAAGTAGCTGAGCCATTAATTTCTCCTAACACGGTCTAGACTCTAGGCTATGATTCAGATAAGCTTGGCTTTGAATCAAAAATGCTTTCTCCCATCTTTGAAGGAGGCACCTTGGCAACTACCGAGAGTCAACAAGATACTGGTATCGTGCTTTACTTCTTAATGCATAAGGAGTCTTTCTTTTTTCACGTAGTGGTTTTAGGCTAATTCCACTATTTTAATAATTTTTGCAGGTCTTCCAAGCCCTAGCCAGACTCATAAAAGCAGTGTGGTTGCAGAACAAGAGGAGAAAATTATCGAGGATCCGTCGGAAGCTGATTTTCTAGGGCATGACGCTCAAGTCATTGAAGCACTTGATGATGATAAAATTGAGGATCCGCTCCATGCTAATGACCCCGATGATATCATGATCACTAGTGCCTCCGAGCATACCACCAAACTCGAACATATTGAAAAGGAGGAGTTACTAAAGAAAAATGCTAAGTTTGAGCCCGTTGAGGTGAATATCGATGACCCTAATCTCATGCCAATGCAAATTATTCCACCATGTTGGTCGATCCCCAATGAACTTCCTCCTACTTTCTCAAGCTCTACGGCGAAGGGCAGCAAAGGGTCTCGAAAGAGAAATACGAGTGGCTCCACCTATGAAAAATCCAAAAGAGAAAGAAAATTGAAGAAATAACTACTACTCTAAGTTATTGTACAAAGTTTGCGTAATTATTTCTTTCCTTAGTCGTAGTTGTGCAGGTATGAATCTCGATTTTTTGAAATAAAATGTTCCAAAATTTTAGCACCTGTGAATAGAAGTTTTTTTTTCGATTAAGCATCATGTGAATTGTTATTTATATAGTTAAACGATTACTTTCTATTCAATGTACTTGCAATTTGTTTCTCATCGTTCAAATTGGAATGATAGTCAGTTGCTTATGAGCTTGGGCATCAATTCGATGATTCTATCTATAAGCATCCTTTCGGTCGTAGCCTCAAGTCTTTATAAAAACTGGATATGAATCATAGAATTAAGCTATTACAGTCATTCTTTGGATGATCACACTTTTTCCCTTGGTCATGGGTTGATAAATGTACTACATGGGCAGTCGAATCTCATCTTGGTCATGTTTATACTCCCATCTAAGCTCTGAAGACTTAAAGTTGATCAATGAATGGTTGGTTCACATTCATCTTATTTCTTCTATTCGCACTCAGGTGTTCGAAGTTTTTCGAAGGATGTCTGGATCACTTTTCTCTGTGTCTGGTGTGGATCGATATTGACCGTCAACCCAACGACACAATATTTTGGTGTGGATCGATATTGACCGTCGACCCTACGGCAGGATATTTTGGTGTCGGCCGTAACTTTGGACATCGTTCTAATTAGTTTTGTATTAAGGCCTCCTTACAATCGTTGTCTTAATTTATAAAGAGCACTAAGCTAGAGCTATAGTGAGCAATCTTATTTAGCTTTTAGTATTTTGTACTCCTGCCTCCAGTCTTGGGCTAATGGAGTTAATTCGTGGATGGTTGAATTCCATTCGTAGTACGTTTAGACTCCTCCTATCGGTTTCAGGTCGGGGTTTATAGAATAGAGAATGATCGAACTGCACTAATCTATTTATTCATGTTTGTATCCACAATCTAGGGATATGATTTAGTTAGTGGGTGGTCGGATCACACCCAATTTGAGTTTATACTCTAGTCCATATTCCGAGGACTTAAAGTTATTTCAGCCGAAATTAAGTCATACTCCTTTTAGTCACCATGATTTTGTTTCGATCCCACAGTCCTGGCAGGAATTTTTCAGTCTCTAGATTATCGACCATATTTGTTCCTTATCATGTGTCCCATTCTTTGGATCATTTACAGGAATTATCAATCAAGCAATTTAATGGAGCTCATCTTGTTTGATTCCATCATGGATTAGTATGACTGATCAATTTCAAACTCTGGGAGCCTGTTCACACATATCAATATCAATCGGTTTCATTATGTACTTAGCATACAATGCAATAACAATCATATGAACAAAGGAAACTTGAAACTTTATTCATTAATTGGAAAGGAACAAACTAAACTATCTTATTACATATTTGGAAAATCAAATGTTAAAGTAGAATTATGAAAGTAAATAGAACTGAAATGTAAAGGAAATAATATAAATGAAATAGCGTCGTAAATACTCGTTGTTCTATGCTCTCAGAAGTGTAACACCATCGACAGTGGCTAGCTTGAAAGTTCCTTCTCTAAGCCTCTGTTCAATGACATATGGTCCTTCCCAAATTAGATTCATGTGTGAAGGGTAGGAAAAACACGTTTTAGGACAAGATCGCCAACTTCGAAGGTTTTTGATCGAACTTTAGTGTTGTAATATCATGTGACTCGATGTTGGTGTGCATCTGCTCTTAAATCGGTTTCCTCACCCTTCTCATCTATAAAGTCCAAAGATTCCGTGAGAAGATCTTTGTTCATTCTGGCACCATATTAAGTTACTTGATGAGAAGGGACTTCGAATTCTACTGGAATAATAGTTTTGGAACCGTAAGCAAGGGAGAATGAAGTATGGCCAGTCGTGGACTTGTGAGTGGTTCTGTAGGCCCAAAGTACTGTAGAAAGTTCATCCAACCACTTGCCTCTAGCCTTCTCCAAATGCTTTTTCATATTAGACTTGTTAGTTTTATTTATGGTTTTGACTTGTCCATTTTCTATAGGGTGGGTGACAAATGCAAACATCTTTTCAATATGATTTCTTCGACAAAAGTCTCTAAATTCAGCATAATAGAATTGAGTTCCATTATCCATTACAGTAGTACATGGAAGACCAAAGCGACATATGATGTTTTGAATAACAAGTTGATTACTTTCTTGGTTGTGATCATAGCTAATGGTTCCGCCTCGGCCCATTTGATGAAGTAATCAACCACAACAATAACATACTTCGCACCACCTTTAGAGATTGGTAAAGAACCAATGATATCAACACCCCACATAGGGAATGGCCATGGACTGACCAATTGCATGATTTGTGTTCGCCGATCTCTTGGGACTTTCACATATATTTGGCATTTGTCACATTGTCTTACATAGTCAGCAGTGTTTCGGTTTACAGTGGCCAATAATATCCATAGTTGAGTATTTTCTTCGCTGAAGTTTGCCCCCACAGTGTGATCGCCACATTCTACCTTATGAACTTCTTTCAAAACATTCTTTATCTCATCGCAAGTGATGCACCGGAGTAGGGGGACCGAGAAATCTTTCCAATACATAGTTTCTTCCTGCATAATATACTATGAAGCTTAGTGAAGAATTTGTCGCTTTTCATTTCTCCTTTCTGGCAAGATTCCATGCAGTTTATAGTTTTAAAAGGAGTCCACGATTCCCTTTCGAATTCTGCTTCCAGTACTTGATCGATTTCCATCATATTTATACTTCGAGCATTAAATGTCGTGATCGGAACCAGGCCCGTCTGCTGCGCATCGCTGACACTGGAAAAATTGACCAACGAATCAGCCTCTCCCTTTTGGTCGCATGGGATATGTGAAATGTCATAATATTCAAATTCTACCAACAGCGCTTGAACTCATGTAAGATATTGGGCAAGCCATTGTCCTTTAGCCTTATAGTTTCCTCTAACTTAATACACCACAAATAGTCAATCGCAAAAAATTTCAAGAGACTTGACTCCAAGTTCTCTAGCAAGTTTAAGTTCAGCAATCAACACCTCATACTTAGCGTCGTTGTTCATAGCAGGAAAATCAAGCTTCAAAGCATAACAAATTAACCGGTTTCATGGGTTACAAGAATAATCCCAACTATAGAATAATGATCATTAGATGCTCCATTAGTATACAATTTCCATCTTATAGTTGGGATTTTGCTACTTTCTCGAAGATCATCTTACACGGTAAATTCTGCTATAAAGTCCACTAATGCTTGACACTGGATGGATCTTCGAGGAAAATATGTAATGTCAAATTGGCTGAGCTCAATGTTCCTTTAAGCAACCTTCCAGACGTCTCAGGTCATTGTAGGACCTATTGTAATGGTTTTGGTCGGTGTAAATGGTTATTGGATGTGCCTAGAAGCACGAACGAAGCCTTTGCAATGCAATTAGTAAGCAGTATGCTAATTTCTATCTCTTCGGATATTTCCTTTTTGCTCTTGTTAATCATTTAATGACATAATACACCAGCCTCTAAATCCAATTCTCCTCATGAGTCAAGGCGGCACTTATAGTGTGTGCTAATATAGCCAAATAAACGTACAACTCCTCATGATCTACCGGTTTTGACAAGGCAGAAGGTCTCTCCAAATGATTCACCAGAGCTCGAAATGTGTCTTCGCAATCCTGCATCCGTTCGAAAATTCTTTTTCCCTTACTCAAATCAAAGAAAGGAATGCATTTGTCGGTTGCTTTGCAGATAAATCGACTTGAGGCGGCAACCTTCCTATTCACGCTTTGCACTTGCTTAATAGTTCTTAGCACTTGGATATATCGAATAGCCTGGATCTTCTCAGTTTGGCTTCTATTCCACGAGCATTGACAATAAATCCCAAGAGTTTTCCTGATGTAACACTGAACGAACATTTCAAAGGATTGGTTTTCATGTTGTAATATCAGAGGATGTTAAACATCTCTGCCAAGTCTTGAATGTGATGGTTTGATTGTTGTGACATCACGAGCATATCATTTACATAGACTTTCATTTTCTTCCCAATATAATCTTTAAATGTCCTGTCAACTAAGCGTTAATAGGTTGCTCCGACATTCTTCAATCCAAACAGCACCATGATGTTACAATACAATCCAACATCTGTAACGAAATTGGTATGTTCCTGATCGAGGACATGCATCCGGATTTGGTTATGCCCTGAGTACGCATCCATAAAATATAACAATTCATGTCCTGCAATCGAATAAACTAACTGATCTATCCTTGAAAGGGGAAAACTGTCCTTAGGACATGCCTTGTTCAAGTCTGAATAGTTGGTGCACATTCTCCATTTCCCATTCGCCTTCTTCATCAGTACGAGATAGGATATCCATTCAGAATAGAGGGCGTCACGGATAAACCCATTGACTTTCAGTTGATCTACCTCCTCTCTAAGAGCGATGGATCTCTACGGTTCTATGCCTCGTCTCTTCTGTTTCATCGGAACATATTATGGGTCAATGTTTAATGTATGGCTCGCAATGGCAGGAGAGATCGCACATATGTCAGAATGAGTCCAAGCAAATACTTCTAGAATTTCTCGGAGAAAACCAGCAAGTTCCTTCATCATTGAGGGGCCGAGCTGCAACCCAATCTTCAAGACTCATGACGGGTCATCATGGCTAACCGTAATCGTCAGCTTAGCTAGCCTAATCTTGGTCTCTTTGGGTTCCTCTTCGTCATCCCTCGGATCTATATCTTTATAGAATCGACTATAGTGCCCAAGCCAAGGCCTAGGCGCCAATTATCAATCTTCAACAACTTGGATGCGGATAGATTTTTCCACACCCTTTCCCTTCTCCTTACGCTGAGCTTCCCTCAAATTAGCTATAAAAAAAATAGGCATGTCCAGTCATATGGTCACCATGAACCAATCTTACATCATTATCGGTTGGAAATTTTAGAGTTAAACACCATGGGGGAAGAGTTGCCCAAAATTCAGCCAAGGTCGGTCATCCAAGGAAAACATTATACGGTGAGTCAATATTCAAAACAATTAACGGTAGGATCCATACTCTCCTATGTCCACCTTCTGCCAATTCAATAGGCAACTCCATATAACCAACAGCCTTAGTCTCCATGCCATTAAAACCATGTATATGATCTTTAGATGGTTTTAAATCTTTGGCCTCCATTCTCATCTAATTATACGCCTTTTGAAAATAATATTCACCGAGCTTCCGCAATCAATTAAAATCCTTCTCACCAAAGCAAGGCCGATCATGGCAGAAATGACCATCAGGTTTATTGTATCCACTTTATCGACATCCCTGCTTTTGAACACACTATCATTCACCATCATACGTTGTTGCTTCGCCGGAGCTCCGTCCTCCGTATTTGAACAATATTCAAAGTCCAGATGCCTTATCACGCTAGTATAACGCTCCATTTCTTCCCAACTCCTATCTGTAAGGTTCGGTCTTCCAACTATTGTGTTTATCACTAGTCTTCCCCCGGTCTGCGCAGGCTCCTCAGCCCTACATGGAGCTTATCCTCGATTGGGGTCAAATGTCCACTGTCCGCTATTCTTCAGAGCTTTCACAAACTACTGTAATTTATTTTCCCAAATCAACTTTTTGATAGCATCCTGTAGATGCCTGCACTCATTCATATTATGCCCATAACACTCGTGAAACCGAGAATGCTTTCCAATCTGTTTCTGTCTCTCTAACGACTCTTTTGGAAGCAGCTTCCTATATTGTACAATATTGTAGGTGGATAGATAAATATTTTCTAAGGAGGCGTTTAGTGGTGTGCTGTTGTCTTACATAGGAATCCTAGGTCTTGGTGTCCCAGACTCCCTCTTCCGGTCTCGATTACTATCCCCATTTCTCTTTTATTGATTTGGCTTATTATAAACATTAACCTAGACTTTCTCGGAATTATCATCAGACTACTTTATTGCAATATTACTTTGTACTGCTTCTCCTCTTGGTCCCATGACATTTTTTCCCTAGAGGAACTAGCTTCCTCTTTCCTCAGAAATTGAGCTGTCTTTGAATAGAAGCGCTCCAATGTGGCCGTCGATTTTCCAGCTAGCCAATCACCAAACTCAGTTTCTAGATCAATCCCTCTCGTCACGGCCATAAGTATTGATCATTTAGGTTACCGACTTTCGTAGCGGCGGTATGAAATCTTACCAAATAGTCCTTCAACAATTTCCATGGAGACCAGATTACGCTGGAAAGTAACATCGCGTCTTTAGAACGAGTAGCGTGCATTCGAAACTGCTCCAAAAAATTGGTTGCTAGCTCATCAAACCAAGAAATTGACCATGGGAGTATTCTTGTGAACCACATAGTCGCTATTCCAGAGAGGGTTATAGAAAAGCATCTATATTTGGTCACGTCATTGGTTCTTGAGAATCCATCAACCATTCGTATCTCATAATGTGCTGCTTGGGGTCGGTTTTTCCCTTATAGGCACACATTGAAGGTGTGTTGAATCTTCTCGGATATTTCGCTTGCAAAGCATGTTAGTAGATGGGATATGGCTTCTCGAAATTCCCCACTCATTATTGGTCAAACCTTGTTCTCTCTCACTAACTTTCTGACCATTGCCGATAATTCTGGCATCTGGATGGGTGGTGCCAAGTGATGGTCAAGCCCCACCTCACGTTAGTGGTCCGATCGATGTCTATGGGTCGTTTCTTACTTTCTTGGTCCACCATCTTCTTGATGTGCACCTTAGACATTCATCTCGTCGCTATTTTGGTGGGGTACCTAGTCAGCATTTAATTGAACTCTAGCATCTAGGCTTTTAGGGCATAGCTCCTACTTGATTCCCCAAGTGTAGCAGGGGAATCCCTCCTTTGGAGGAGGGATCGGTACAATCCCTAGGGAAGGATCGGCACTGCTCTGTCTTGGCAGACCTTATTAGTCTGCCAAGTGATGCTCCGATGTTCCTACATGATCTCCTTTAACCCTGCGACACCTGTGCCTATGATACTCATCTGATGAGCTGGAACTCTCCAACGTCGAGTAAGGAGTGGGACCCCTTTTGGCCTTCTCACAATGTTGTTGAGCAATCTGGTTCATTAGGTAACATTAGTCTAAATTTTTTCATTCCACTATCTACGGCTTTCCATTAACTCCCTTATCAAGTAAATTCAGCTCTGGTTATAGAATTGGTGGGGTCTGGTTATAAAATCTATAGGTTGGCTGCTCGGAGCTCCTTGTTGAGTGCTGGCAGTTTCATTCCTATCCATATTTTAAGAAGTTGATCTGGTATGTCTCACCATTTCAATTTCCTTGCTTAGATTTTAGAAAATATGAATAGTATTTGTAAGTTTATGAAGATGACTATGTATCTCCTTTAGGGGATTTGTTCAATCCCGTAGCAACAATGGGGATCCTAACGCGCTGAGAATCAGGTTCTCGGTGAAAGCACTAAAATGTTTGCAACCAAATCGGTCACAAACACCCAAGAATGGGTTTTTGTAGATAAGTAAATGAAGAAAACTAAATTGAAATAGAGAAACATAATAAACTAGTAAGCAAAGCAAAATAAAATAGAAATCAAGTGCCCAGAATTTATAGTGGTTCGGCATCGCCTGCCTACATCCACTTAGAATATTTTCTTTACTGATTCACTATAAACTGGATCACATTAGCAAACAAGAAGAAGTAAGGAAGAAAGTTGATTACAATAAAGAACTATATAATTAATAGCGTAAAGATCCTCAAAATGACTCCTTAGTCTAGTATTTATAGGAGAAGGCGACCACCAATCTCTATGAAACTTTGGCTACAGGACATCCTTACCCATATGGGCCCACCATAAGGGTTGTTGGGCCCAAATCCCAATGAATAAGGATCGGTAATGATCCCTTTATTGGTTGATTATGGGGCAGCGATCCATACGATAGCTTCTTCATACTTAGATACGATGGCTCTCCAAATATCATGTTGATTGGATATATGGAGCTCATGCTTTTGCTTAATATTTAGTTTAGATCCATATTAAGTTGTTCCTACCGATCCCTTCTAAGTGAATCATGTTGATCCATGCTCTTCTATAGTGCTATGTCGATGCATTCTATTTCAGCCTATCCATCTTGCTCCATAAGATTATGCTGATAACTCTTATTCCTTTAGGCTTTGCCGATCCCTCTGATAACGTCGAGCCATGCACCATCAACTTTACCAATCCCTCTTGCTCCATAGGACTGTGTCGATCCCTCACATAACCAACCATACTGACCCCTAGGGTTCCGCAACGCCATGCTGATCCCTTGTTGATCCAAGATAATATCCATATTTCAAGCATCCTACATCGTCAATCTACCATCGTCGTTCAATCCTGGCTTCATATAACCATCTGAACTCTACTTCCAAGTCCTATAGCCATTACTCTATGGTCATCCTTCTTGACAACAGTTGAATCTGCCTTGCGCAATCAGTCCAATATAGCTGGGTTAGGATACCGGGTAACAATTACATTATTATGTTTATTTTTTTTTATGATTATTGCATTATTATGTGTACATAGAATAGTAAATCATAGGGCTTAAGAAGCATTATTGTTATATGATATAGTGCCATGAAAAGGTACTAGAATGCAGATGCTTATCATTGAAGGATAGTGGAATAAAAGCGTTATTGTATCTATGCATTTTACAGTGGCATATACACGCTGTTGTAATATGTAAATAGCAGACAGATAGCGCTACAGAAAAAGAATATCATAGCGGCCTATGTGCACTATGAAAGCTTACAATTTTACAGCGGCATTTTTGTGTTATAAATATGATGTTGATTTTTTATAACATATTGATATATAGCGTTTATCGAACCGCTAATTTTATAGTGGTTATATGCCACTATGTGACTCTTTTTCTTGTAGTGACATTAAGTACCAAATCCAAAATCTCTGTCTTTGAAAATATTGACTTAGAAACCTTTGCCAAAAATTCAAAATTTCTTAGTCCCAAAAAGGAGTAAAATTATTTCTCTTTCCGAACCTTTCTTCACCAAAGATTTATCCCATTAAAAGTTTGACTTTCAACTCATAAAATTCAAAGACTGCTTGTTTTTCAAAAAGGAACTATGGAAAACTTCCATTTTAGTGTCTTACTTTGATAATGACTTACTCCTTTTGAAAATAGGATCTTTAACACAAAATATTCAAAAATAAATTATCTTTCTAGAATAATTTGACCTTTATTATAAATTTGACATTCAAAATATAATAAATTCGACCTTTATTATTCCAAGAGTTTTCTAGTTACATGAATTATCATTTTCAAAAATAATAATTTTTCCTCAATTACCAACAGTATATCATTCTAAAACATAGATTAATATATATTGCCTTATTATAAATATACCGTTATTTGACAAAATACTCTTTATAACTTTTTTCAAAACTCTTAAAATCTCTTGCAATCCTTTACTTATTCATTACAATAAATTTCTCATTCCAAACAAGTTCTGAATTTGAATAGGAAAAATGTACATACAAAATTATTATCTTTATACACGTGCTTTTCCTTATATACAAAATTATCCAACTCATTTATTTATTACCACCTTTTGAATCACCAAAACACCTTATATAGCTTTAAATGATAGAAAAATGGAGAAGACAAAGTGTGACAACCCGAATATTTTAGGCATTTGAAATTGGAATATTAAATTAATTTTAAATATTTGCAAGATAATTTAACTTGGATTTCAAATATCAGTTTGAATTTGACAATTTAATTTATTGAATTTAATAATTTGAATTTGGGTAAATTATTAAATCTTCAGTTTTAAGCTTGTTAAAAATGATTTGAAGACTTATAAAATTTATAATGATGATACTGAAGATAACAGAATGGTTAAAATTGAATTTAACAGTGATTGGTTCAGTTTTGAAAATATTACGTTTAAATCGATATTTAAAAATAGCCTTTCGAGGCACAGTCTTGGAATTCGACGAAATCAGTTCCTTTGGATCCGTAATATTGTATTATTATCGGGTTTCAATTTTCATAGCATTTGGAGTTGTTGTGTGAGCACACAGTATATAAACGCGCTGAATTTATTTCGAAAATTTAAGTTTAATATATATATATATATATATATATATATATATATATATATATATATATATATATTCATACCTGTCAGTTTTCAGCTGAAATTATTTCACGTCATAACCTTTTCTTTTCATTTCAAAATCACTGTAGCTGCCTGTACAGTGTCTGCTCATCCCTTATTCAACATGCCTCCTTTCTCATTTTTAAAAGCCGAGCCTTCTTTTCTTTTTTTTAACTATCTTCAGTCGAATCAAATAATGGCCGAGCTTCCAAGAAGATCAAAACTTCCCTTAAAAAAATCAGTTTTTGGCCAAACGAAAAAAGAGAACGATTGAATTCAATCATAATTCGAAATTGCGAATAGGCAGAGATGAGAGGATAGTGGGGAAGCTTCTTTGAGCGAGCGTGTGCGTTGAAGGTCTGCGAACTCGGCGAAGGGGTGAGAAGAGGTTCGTCTTCGATTTGAGGTGCGTGGGAACAACGAGGTCGTGTGCGGTGCTGTGGATCGATCGGTCGTGAATCTACTCGTGGTGTGCGTCGCAATTGATTTAAGGGGGGATTCGCAACTGAGTTAGTGGTAAGCGGAGTGGAGGCATTGGCGGAGCACGCAGTGAAGTGGTAGGGGAACTTAGCTGCTGCGGACACGCGAAAGGCCGAGCAGAGCATTAGTGTAGGAGCTCGTTGTTGTGGTTCCTGTTCGAGCTAGGTTTTGGGCAGTGAGGTTCGTTTATTTTCTCTTTTCTTTTTCAATTAAACTTGAGTTAACACACATAAGACTACAAGTTGAGTTGAAAATATATATATATATATATATATATATATAAATTTTAAAACAGGAAGCTTTTCATCATTTAGTCAAAGAAAATATACAGATAGGATTTTGAGGGAAAAAAATATAAAGGTATAAGGTTCTAAGCTAACAGAAGATAAAGTTTGTATTTCCAGATTTTTATTAAATTTTACAAATATGTAATATATTATATATTAAAGAATAAGAATTTTTACATTAAAGGAAATTGCTATTTTGTTATTTACAGGAAAGAAATTTAAAATGTAAATATATCTAGAAAAAATACATATACACACATTTTAACTTACGATTAATTTTAAGATAATATATATTATGGAGATTAATTTGAATAATTAACTTATTTAATTATTTTAGTTACTAAAAGTTATTCGAAGGAAAATTAGTCTAAATTAAGTTATAAAATGCTAATGTATAGTTCGATTAGTTCAAATATTAATAAAATCACATAATGTTTATTCAAGGTTTGAAATTTGAAAGAAAAACAAGCTGGTCTGGAGTGGATTGCAAAACAAAGGCAAAGGCGAGTTAATCTCACTCTTCTGGGTTATTTAAATTTAAATGGTTAAATTTAAATAATTGGTTGAATGGTTGAATTGATTTGATGTGCCATATTATAGTACATAATACATCTTGGAATGATTGATTTCCCGCATTGTATAGCGGATGAGACCCTATGCGCCGCATAATAGCGGATGATATTATATTAAACCCATATACTGCGATATTCTACCTCGAAGTGGAATTGGTATTGTGCTAACATTTGTGGATGTAGGGAAACAGGTTGGAGGATCCAACTGGATTCCTCAAAATTATTTAGATTGTTTAATATTCTGTGTTATGAATATTTGATATTCTGTGATGAATATTATTGATAATTGGAATATTGAATGTTATGGTTTGCTTGAATATATTTCGGTACACTGAGTTATCAAAATATATAGAATTTGATTTTTGAAAAGAAAATAAAAGAGTGAATTTTTAAGTAAAATAATCAAAGAGGATTTGGATAAATTTAAAAATGAACTGGATAAGAATAAAAGTGATTTTAAAATTCTAAATAACTCCGAGTATGGAAAAAGAGGATTTGAATAAACAGAAAAAAATAATGAATTATAAAACTTAAGGGATATTATTTAAAGAAATAAATAATTTACTTTTAAATCCAAGGTTTAAATTTATTTAAAAGGATAAAGAGGGAATTTGGAAAATCTAAAATTGGTGTTTTCAGTTAAAAGATTTTAAATCATATTAAGGAATAAAAATCTAAAGTCAGTGGATTTTGAAATAAATGAGTAAGCAAAGGAATTTATTTCAAAATGGAATAAATAGGAAATCAATTTGGAAATTGATATAAGTGTTTGAAATTTGAAATTCAAAGGAGAATGTGACTATGAAATTCATAAACTGGGTTTATAAAAGTAAAGCAATATATCAGTGGATATTTGGAAGAATAAATTCACGGTGGGAATTTATTAAAGGAATGGGAAAATTTGTTTAAAATAAATAGTGATTTATTTTTAAAAGATGGAAAGAGAAGAGTATTTCCCTGGATAGCCAAGTACGTTTTCAACGTAAATTTTTAAATATAAGTTATGTTGTTTTAAAAAGCATATATTAGAAAATTTATTATTTTTCAACGTTTAAATTCTAAAGTAAGTATTTTTCTCAAATCTATTATCGTAGTAATTATTTAAAGGTGACTTGGTATTGTTTTAATAGAGAAATCTAGTTTCATATTTTATTAAGCAGCCTCATTTAAATATTCCCAAAGTATATATTTTTAATAAAGTATTGAAGTAGTTTTTAACTTAAATGGTTTAAAGGATATTTTATAATAAAGTGTTTTAAATTATTTTCAAAAATCTAAAGGTTTTGTACTTGGTGTTTTTAGTGGAAATAAATATTTGGGAATTCATTTCCATGAGAAGAGAGTGGTTTGAAAACTGTTTTCAATACTTTTGAAAAGTGAAAATATATCTTATGAAGATATTTTGAGGTTAATAAATAATTGGGAGATTATTTATTGTTTGATGGTTGTTTGAAAATGTTAATTGATAGTTAAACAACCGACTATCAATATTGGCCAATGCGCTAATCATTTCGAAGAGACCGAGATCGGGATTAATTTCTCGAAAACCACTTTGATTCGGTTTGAACGTTTTCGTGCGAAAAACAAGAGTTTGGATTTGAAGATGGAGCAGTGAAGTGAAAGGGCCAGTCGCTACTAATCCTGAGGTGATTCCAAAATGGATGTAGTAGGAAGAGTGCCCTTGGTTCCGTTCCAACCCGGGATGGACTTGTATGGATGAATGCTTTCAGAACATCGTCAGGTGGGCAATGAACATTCTAAGGATATGTTCTAAAAAGGTAACGCTTAGCCTCAAGCCTCATCAAACAGGAATGACTGAAAATCAAGGGTTATGCAGTAAGGCTAGGTGGGTAGCGTCCATTAGGGTGAGGTCATCCCTATCTAGATGTACCTTTTATTCGGCTTAGTGGTGCGGTTGCTGATCCCAACCGCGGGGTGATCTTACTCGGGATTATCCCGTAAGGGGTAGTCCCAGTCTTGTGTTGCAGGGGATTGGTAGTAATCCTAGGTACAGTGATCTAGGCCACGTACTGTGAGAGGTTATACCCCAGTGCCTAGTCATTAGTTGGAAATCTATTCTTCCTACGCGCCTTTTAAGAGTTTTGTTTGTATTACCCACTTTGTGGCTACTAGCTGGAATTTAATAATGTAACAATTTCGGCTATTTTAATAAGTATTTGTAAATAGACCCTATTATAATATCAGAGGATTTTATAAGAAATGTTTTAGCTATCGTAAGGTAAAAACCTGACATGTTTATTTGTCGCATGTTCTTACGAGATGCTTTTGTTTTCAACAGGATTTTGAAACTTTAATAATAAAATTGAGTGTGATTTTCTCATGCTGGTATTCCAGATTGACTCGGGTGTTATTTAACTATAATTCTCAGGTCAGACCGAGTATTATAGAATACATGATATGTTGCTGTGGAGCTCAGGAGACGAGCTGGATGACGATACGTACTTCCGTACTTGTTTTAGATATTCCGCTGTGTTGAATGGCTGTGTATTCAGATTATGAGGACAGGTTATGATTACCGTCCTACTGTATGTTATGTATACTCTGACGATGTAATGTGTAAACAGATATATTTGCTTTTGTGTAATGACTATTATTATCTATTATATTTTGTTCCGCTACGATGGTTAGATTCTGATTTTGTTTCCATTTTATTCTTCTATCTCTTCTTCTTTAACCCAAATGGTTCGTATTTCTGTTCACCTTGAGTTGATTGATATAGTATAGTGTTGATTCAAAGGATGTGGATTTGTGTGTCATTACAGTTGGTATCAGAGCTGAAGGTTAAGCGAGAACCTTGGCTCTGGTAGGGATTACTCATAGAATAGAGTCCATAGTACTCTAGAATAAGCTTGAGCGTATTAATGGATATGAGCGCGTATTTGTTAGTGAATATAAAATTGTTTTATGTTGTGTTGATTTGTCGGTTGAGTGTTTATGGATTCTGGACAATATGTGGGACGCCATGTCATCGATAGGGGTTTCTAAACTCTTAAACAAGATAAACCAACACAGTATTGTTTTAAATAAGGTAAATGAAATAATTTTACCCAAATTATTTTTGTATATAAAGGAAATAATTTTTGTAAATTATATAGTTATATATGGATGCTTGGTTATTAGGGATGATGATATTAAATTATTATCATTAATGTGTAAAATTTAATAAGATATTGATAATATAACTAGAGCTAAGGAATAAATTCATATACAAAGGAAATTTGTAAATATAAACTGTAAATGTGATTTATAGATTGAAATAAGATTTTAGAATAATATTTGAAATATAGATTGAAAGGATTTGAAATCTAGAAAATTAATTTCCTTTGGGTTTGAAAATGATTTTAAAAAGCTTTGGAGGAATAATAGTGATATTATTCGAAAATATTTTTAAATTGGATAGGAAATCTGGTGAGATTTGGAATTAAAAATATTTGGAAATGTTTGAAAAGAATAAAAGCATTGAACTCTTTTGATCGCTAGTGAATAATTTCGGTGATGACTGCAGCATCATCAATGTTCATTTTCGAGTTTCCAAGAGAGGAATTGCTACCAAATTATTTTGAATTGAAATTGTTTGCAAAAGTTAGGTTGATTTTAGAAATGCAATGGATTTTGGAATAAATAGATTTCGATGGCTTATAAAAGAATTGAAAACCCATCGAATAAAAATATATACTTGGCTAAATAAAATGTATTTGGTATTTTGGAAAGTGAAATAGAAATCTAAACTCGAATTAAAAATTAGATTGAACTCAAGTAAAGTAATAAAGAGATTTTTGAAGATAAAAATCAACGATTGAATTGTAAATTGGAAGTGATCCAACTGGATAATTAATTATGTAATATGGAAATGGAACACTAGTTGGATAAATAAGAGTTGAAATTTGAGTTAATGATGGATTTGTAAATGAAACCCGAGTTATAAATAGAAATTCAGCTTGAATTGTTAGTAAAGTAAATGTACATGGAAATGTTGTCAAATAGAATGGAATTGGATTAAAATAGAAATGATTTAGGTTGCAAATAAATCCAATTCAAGTGTAAATGAGTTAAATATAAACTTGAATATTGTTTTAACAAACCGAGAGTGGGTTTAAATGAAACCGACGCGGGAATGAATGAAATGCACGTGAATGGTTTGTAAATAAGTTGGAATGGAATAAAATTTAATATAAATTGTATTTGAATCAATTTAAAATGATTATAAGCTTAAGTAATTGTTTATTCACATAAATATCGTCGAATTTGCATAGAAATAATTATAGTTTGACGAAAATAAGATTAAATAAAATTCTATGAATTGACAAAGGTGAATATGAGTTTATTTTGCTTAGAATGAATTAAATATAAGCGAATAAGTTCTAAATCACTTAAACTGAATGGAATGATTTGAGCATTGGCTGTAAGCAATTGTAGTAAGTGTCAGAACCTTATATGTGCTTATGGAAATTATATAACGTGCATTATATGTGAAATTTATGTGTTATCTATTGAAAGTAAGTGAAATGTTGATAAATTGCATATATTTAGTACTTATATGTTTAAATTGAGTAAGTACAGGTATCTGAAGGTCGTTTGGTAGGATTTTGGTCATGCTAATTGCTAAAATAATAAGCCGATTGCTTAAAAATGCTAAATAAAGGTACGCCTACACAGTATAAAATAGGAAATATGAACTGTTTTTGTTTTTCCAACCGTGTGGGTCGATATATATATATATATTTATATCTCTTGTCAAATTACAAAAGCTCCTCCGTACAAAGGAGACTCTGCCAAAATTTTGCGATAATTTTGGGCGTTAGAATTTTTTTAATTTTTTTTTTCACTAACGGCAAAGGATTTAAAATTGGTAAGCAAATAGATTTGAAACTGAATATTGAAATCTAAATTAAAATTGTGTGTGTAAAGTAAGGTGAAATCGAAGAAATTGTTTGAAGAAACTAAAGGAAGAAAAAGTTTGCAAATAAACTTTTATTTGATATTTTAAATAAATTAGTGAGTGGAACTAATAAAAGGAAATGGTTAATTGAATATGGGTTGAGATAAGGTGAATAAAATTCAGTATTCAAAGTTTGAAGGCAAATTGAATTCAAATGGAATTGTAAAGGCAAAGTGAATAGAAATGGATATAAACTCCAATAGTAAAGTGAAATTAAATTTAAGAGGTGTATAAAATATTTATATTAAACTTAATAAATGAAAGGTGAAATTCTTAAGTAAGTTTGGTATTGGAAATATGCTAAGTAATTTTAGAATGGAGAAATATACTAAGTGAATAATTGAATGAAGATTAAAACTAGAAGTTGTGAAATGGGATAATTGTGAATAAGTGAATAGAAATCAAAATAGATATGAATAAAAAGAAAATTGATATAGTTGATAATCAATTGAGATAAATACGTAGGATGTACATATATTATTTTATTCGCATAGCAATTTGATCCAGATTCGAGCATAGAGTTTCGAGATAGTTATATCGATCCGAGTTAGGATTTTTCACTCGATTTTTGACAGCGAACCCTGAGTATGGATTTTGATTGATTCTGGAAATTCTCTATCATAGTTATGACTATGCAAGGAGAATGACGATTTTTGATCAGGAAACCATATCTGAGTCCGCACTAGGAAGTCGGGTGGACGATACTAGTTCGGAAGTGAAATTGTGTGATCGGGCGAGCGATCGAATTTGATATTGCATACGGATGGTATATGTGCATTGTACGGATGTGAATGAAATAGATATGAAAACTTCTGTAAGGAAATGTATAAAATGATTTTAAAAGCTATGGTTGGATATTATTTATGTAGGATATACAGGTATTGTAAAAAGGGAAAGGAAAATTTGGTTTTGATTTCAAAAGATAAATTTGAATGGCTCGACAAAAAGGTATGTATTTAAATTTCTGTACGAAATTTGATTGGGTTTTTGATCGTGCCACTTGGACTTTTGTTTTCTTTTGGAATTTGGGTGCCCGTAGAGGCATTTTGTAGTTGTACCGAGCTAGCCGCACAAAGGAGACTGGCGAAATTTTTCGAAAATTTAGAGAGTTAGAAAATTTTTGAGAAAGTTTTGATAATTTAAATTTGGATCTAAATTTAAATTTGAATAAGTAGAGTAAATAATGTTGTTGGAAACTATGAAAGGTTTTGGGAAGTTGGCTAAAGTAATAATGGGTCTTTAATAAAAGATATGTTATGGCAAGTTGATAAAATTGTTTGATTTTGGAAAATAGTAATGGGTATTGGATCATTCTTCTTAACTAGCAATTTCGGGGACGAAATTCTTTTTGGGGTGAGGAATGTGACGACCCGGAATTTTTAGGCATTTGAAATTGGAATATTTAATTAATTTTAAATATTTGCAAGATAATTTAACTTGGATTTCAAATATCAGTTTGAATTTGGCGATTTAATTTATTGAATTTAATAATTTGTATTTGGGTAAATTATTGAATCTACAGTTTTAAGCCTGTTAAAAACGATTTGAAGGCTTATAAATTTTATAATGATGATACCGAAGATAATAGAATGGTTAAAATTGAATTTAACAGTGATTTGTTCGGTTTTGAAAATATTACGTTTAAATCGATATTTAAAAATAGCCTTCTGAGGCACAGTCTCGGAATTCAATGAAACCAGTTCCATTGGATCCGTAATATTGTATTATTATCAGGTTTCAATTTTCGTAGCATTTGGAGTTGTTGTGTGAGCACACGGTAAGTAAACGCGCTGAATTTATATTGAAAATTTAAATTTAATATATATATATATATATATATATATATATATATATATATTCATACTAGTCACTTTTCAGCTGAAATTATTTATTACCTTTTCTTTTCATTTCGAAATCACCGTAGCTGCCTGTACAAAGTCTCCTCATCCCTTCGTCAACACGCCTACTTTCTCATTTTTAAAAGCCGAGCCTTCTTTTCTTTTTATTTTTTAACTATCTTCAGTCGAATCAAATAAGGCCAAGCTTCCAAGCAGATCAAAAATTCCCTTAAAAAAAATCAGTTTTGGCGAACGAAAAAGAAGAGAACGATTGAATTCAATCACAATTCAAAATCGCGAATAGGCAGAGACGAGAGGATAGTGGGGAAGCTGCTTTGAGTGAGCGTGTGCGTTGAAGGTCTACGAAATCGGCGAAGCAGTGAGAGGAGGTTCGTCTTCGATTTGAGGTGCGTGTGAACAATAAGGTCGCGTGCGGTGTTGTGGATCGATCGATCGGGAATCGACTCGTGGTGTGCGTCACAATCGAGTTGAGGGGGGATTCGCAACTGAGTTAGTGGTAAGCGGAGTGGAGGCATAGGCGGAACACGCAGTCAAGTGGTAGGGGAACGTAGCTGCTGCGAACACGCAAAAGGCCGAGCAGAGCACTAGTGTAGGAGCTCATTGTTGTGGTTCCTGTTCGAGCTAGGTTTTGGGCAGTGAGGTTCATTTTTTTTCTTTTTTCATTTTCAATTAAACTAGAGTTAACACACATAAGAATACAGGTTGAGTTGAAAATACATATATACATACATATATATATATATATATTAAAACAGGAAGCTTTTCATCATTTAGTCAGAGAAAATATAGAGATAGGATTTTGAGGAAAAATATATATAAAGGGATAGATTTTAAGCTAACAGAAGACAAAGTTTGTATTTCTAGATTTTTATTAAATTTCACAAATATGTAATATATTATATATTAAAGAATAAGAATTTTTACAGTAAAGGAAATTGCTATTTTGTTATTTACAAGAAAGAAATTTAAAATGTAAATATATCTAAAAAATATATATACACACACATTTTAACTTACAGTTAATTTTAAGATAATATATATTATGGAGATTAATTTGTATAATTAACTTATTTAATTATTTTAGTTACTAAAAATTATTTGAAGGAAAATTAGTCTAAATTAAGTTATAAAATGCTGATGGATAGTTCGATTAGTTCAAATATTAATAAAATCACATAATGTTTATTCAAGGTTTGAAATTTGAAAGAGAAACAAGCTGGTCTGGAGTTGATTGCAAAACAAAGGCAAAGGCGAGTTAATCTCACTCTTCTGGGTTATTTAAATTAAATGGTTAAATTTAAATAATTGGTTGAATGGTTGAATTGATTTGATGTGCTATATTATAGTATATAATACATCTTGGAATGATTGATTTCCCGCATTGTATAACAGATGAACCCTATGCGTCGCATAATAGCGGATGATATTATAATAAACCCATATACCGCGATGTTCCACCTCGAAGTGGAATTGGTATTGTGCTAACATCTATGGATGCAGGGAAACGGGTTAGAGGGATCCAACTGGATTCCTCAAAATTATTTAGATTGTTTAATATTCTGTGTTATGAATATTTGATATTCTGCGATGAATATTATTGATAATTGGAATATTGAATGCTATGGTTTGCTTGAATATATTTCGGTACACTGAGTTATCAAAATACATAGAATTGGATTTTTGAAAAGAAAATAAAAGAGTGAATTTTTAAGTAAAATAATCATAGAGGATTTGGATAAATTTAAGAATGAACTGGATAAGAATAAAAGTGATTTTAAAATTCTAATAAATAACTCCGAGTATGGAAAAAGGGAGATTTGAATAAACAGAAAAAAATAATGAATTATAAAACTTAAGCGATATTATTTAAAGAAATAAAGAATTTACTTTTAAATCCAAGGTTTAAATTTATTTAAAAGGATAAAGAGGGAATTTGGAAAATCTGAAATTGGTGTTTTCAGTTAAAAGATTTTAAATCATAATTAAGGAATAAAAATCTAAAGTCAATGGATTTTGAAATGAATGAGTAAGCAAAGTAGTTTATTTCAAAATGGAGTAAATAGGAAATCAATTTGGAAATTGATTTAAGTGTTTGAAATTTGAAATTCAAAGGAGAACGTGAGTATGAAATTCATAAATTGGGTTTATAAAAGTAAAGCAAATATCAGTGGATATTTTGAAGAATAAATTCACGGTGGGAATTTATTAAAGGAATGGAAAAATTTGTTTAAAAATAAATAGTGATTTATTTTTAAAAGATGGAAAGAGAAGAGTATTTCCCTAGATAGCCAAGTACGTTTTCAACGTAAATTTCTAAATATAAGTTATGTTGTTTTAAAAGGCATATATTAGAAAATTTATTATTTTTCAATGTTTAAATTCTAAAGTAGGTACTTTTCTCAAATCTATTATCGTAGTAATTATTTAAAGATTACTTGGTGTTGTTTTAATAGAGAAATCTAGTTTTATATTTTATTAAGTAGCCTCATTTAAATATTCCCAAAGTATATATTTTTAATAAAGTATTGAAGTAGTTTTTAACTTAAATGTTTTAAAGGGTATTTTATAATAAAGTGTTTTAAATTATTTTCAAAAACCTAAAGGTTTTGTACTTGGTGTTTTCAGTGGAAATAAATATTTGGGAATTCATTTCCATGAGAAGAGAGTGGTTTGAAAACTGTTTCCAAAAGGGTTGAAAAGTGGAAATATATCTTGTGAAGATATTTTGAGGTTAATAAATAATTGGGAGATTATTTATTGTTTGATGGTTGTTTGAGAATGTTAATTGATAGTTAAACAACCGACTATCAATATTGGCCAATGCGCTGATCGTTTCGAAGAGACCGGGATTGAGATTAATTTCTCGAAAACCACTTCGATCCGGTTTGAACGTTTTCGTGTGGAAAACAAGAGTTTGGATTCGAAGATGGAGCAGTGAAGTGCAAGGGCTAGTCGCTACTAATCCTGAGGTGATTCCAAAATGAATGTAGTAGGAATAATGCCTTCGGTTCCGTTCGAACCCGGCATGGACTTGTATGGATGAATGCTTTCAAACATCGTCGGGTGGGCGATGAGCATTCTAAGGGATATGTTCTAAAAAGGTAACGCTTAGCCTCAAGCCTCATCAACCAGGAATGACTGAAAATCAGGGGTTATGCAGCAGGGCTAGGTGGGTAGCGCCCATTAGGGTGAGGTCATCCCTGTCTAGATGTCCCTTTTATTCGGCTTAGTGGTGCGGTTGCCGATCCAAACCGTGGGGTGATCTTACTCGGGATTATCCAGTAAGGGGTAGTCCCGGTCTTGTGTTGTAGGGGATTGGGAGTAATCCTCGGTACGGTGATCTAGGCCACGTACTGTGACAGGTGGTACCCAGTGCCTAGTCATTAGTTGGAAATCCATTCTCCCTACGCGCCTTTTACAAGTTTTGTTTGTATTACCCACTTTGTGACTAGTAGCTGGAATTTAATAATGTAATAATTTCGGCTATTTTAATAGGTATTTGTAAATAGACCCTATTATAATATCAGAGGATTTTATAAGAAATGTTTTACCTATCGTAAGGTAAAAACCCGACATGTTTATTTGTGGAGTGGTCTTACTAGATGATTTTGTTTTCAAAAGGATTTTGAAACTTTAATAATCAAATTAAGCGTGATTTTCTCATGCTGGTATTCCAGACTGACTCGGGTATTATTTAATTATAATGCTCGGGTCAGACCGAGTATTATAGAATACAGGATATGTTGCTGTGGAGCCAGGTGACGAGCTGGATGATGATATGTACTTCCGTACTTGTTTTAGATATTCTGCTGTATTGATTAGCTGTGTATTCATATTGCGAGGACAGGTTATAATTACCGTCCGGCTGTATGTTATGTATACTCTGATGATGTAATGTATAAACAAATATATTTGCTTTGGTGTAAAGATTAGTATTATCTATTATATTTTGTTCCGCTGCAATGGTTAGATTATGATGTTGTTTCTATTTTCTTCTTCTATCTCTTCTTCTTTAACCCAAATGGTTCGTATTTCTGTTCACCTTGAGTTGATTGATGTAGAACAGTGTTGATTCATGGGGTACGGATTTGCGAGTCATTATACAAAGATCACTCCTATCTGATTCCTAATACTCCTCTCCTATATCATTTTTTATTGGACTAAAATTTCCAATTCTATCACTACCTAAATTCAGCTATCATTCTCCGCATTTTCTTATACGAGAATATTCCTTCTATTTAACTTATTTAACACTATTAGCCTTTTATTCTTTCTATCCTATGTCGATCAAGTGACTTTTCTAATTGTACACCCTTTCAAGAAACTTAAGGGAAAAAATCTTTAATTCTATAAGGTAGGAAAAATTATGCATTTAAGGAAAGAAAAATCCCTTATTAAATTTGGACCAAAAACTTTTGGCTCAACAAATTTAAACTAAGAACTTTAAGAATGCAAAATCCCTTTTAAGTTAACTTTCTACCTTAACTATTTATAAATTATAAATCTTTAAATTTCCCTGCATTTTTTCAAAATAACAGCTTTCAAATTCATAAAATAGAATAATTCATAAATAAAACGAAGAATCCAAAAGTTGAAATCTTTTAATTCGACAAATTGTAAATTGAAAAGTTAACAAATGAGAACCTTATCTTTTAAAAAAAAAAAATCAATTAATGAAAAATAAACCACCATTTTGTTTTTTAAAAGTATTTCACCACTTATTTCTAGACTTTTTACAATTGGTAGTATGTTTCCAAAGCTGTCAAAATCACTTTCTATCAAAAAAAATTCCACTTACAACATATAAGATTTTCACTTAATAATCATTTGAAAAAGCACATCCAAAGCTTTCAAGGAGTTTTCAAAAATCTTTTTTGCAACTTTCTTTTCCGAATGTTTGAATTTTGAAAATCGGCTTTATACTTGTTGTTCATTTGAACTCTTTACTCAATCATTTTAAAAATCTATTTATCTCCTTGTGTTAATTCATGTACACCTTCTCACGAAAGCTTGTTTCACTACTACATCTCTTGCTTCCGTATGTTTATGAATACCATGCACTGTAGTAAAATTTATCCTTGACAACTACATATCACAACATTTTAATAAAAAGGCTATTTTTAACCTTTTAACTCGTAAATAAATCTTATGAAACGCTGGCCAAATCAAATTCTATGCGTGCCTACAATTCACTACACTGCCTACTTCCCTTAATTTTCATTCCTTCCCCAAAATATGAATTCCCTCGCAGCCTACTTTATACACATTCATTCCACGCATTCCCAGTCATTAAAAAAAAATTCTCCAGCCTCACTGAACCCTACTGCAACTTTTTCATTGGTTCCTCACTATCAATTCTTATTGACAAATCCTAGCCGTCAAGCCCTTGCCGATAGCTCCTCGTCTCCGATTATGGTATGGGTCTCTATGTGTTTGATTCCAATCGAACTTTTAATTCGAAATTTGTTTGAATTTGGAAAAATTTGAGTTCCAACTCGAAATGTCTTTGAATCCTTGTTTTGTTGATTTCAGATTTCGAAATTTTTTTTAAGTCTTTCTTTCTTGTAGTTTATGAGATAGCAACTTTGGTTGAGGTTAAACATTGTCAGAAGAAACCCTAGGTACCCAATGAAGAGTTTGCTAAGGCATTGTATTTTAGCTCGGTTCACTGTTGTATGGCCATGCTTAATTTATGATTATCCTTCAAAAATTATGAAATCATCAATACCATTAATTGTTATGAAGGCCAAAGGATCGAACATGATCATTTAACGACCTTTTATGCTTGAACTAAGACCTACGTATGCAAAACCACAACTTACCGCAGTTCTTCTCATGAGTTCACCAGTATCCTTTAACAGCAAATGGCATGTTGCATTTCCTACACTTGAATAGCTTCGTCCTATGCTTCCTTTTGTAGTGTGTTTGTAGTGTTCTAAAGTCCTTTAATGGCTTCGTTTGAGGATGGTTTATGTTTTTTCGGCATCCTCTGGTGCAGCAGTGGCAAGGAAGCTTCACTGTTGCTAACCCTTATGTTCCCTCTAGGGAGTCTAATCCTTTTTGGTATTCTCATCCATGCCCCCACATATACATCTATATATACATAATATATGAAATAAAATCAAAACATGTAAATTTAGATGACAAACAGTATATATGGTATGGTAGCTTAAAATATGATACCTGCATATTGTTAAAACAGTTGAAACTTTTGGTGCAGACATGGCAAGTGAACTGAACTAGACCGATAAGTATCTGAGTCCGAGTAGGTTTCCAGTACTTAACAATATTACTGTTATAAAACTCTTTACTAACATATGTATCATTTGCTGAAGGTTTGGCTTTCATCTTCATTTACCTCAACCATCCATGTAAAAAATGTAGCAAAGCCATGTTAGTTTTTTCATTTTCTTCTTTGATATAATCAAATCTATTTTCTTCTTTAACTTCGGATTTGAAATCGATCATATTGATAAGACGAAGATAGATAATAGCATTGTTTAAACCTTTTATGATCCATGGTGAAATTTATGAAGCAGATTAGCTTTGGAAAAATTATAATTGGAAAAGAATGAATTGAATGAAGGGTAAGGGAAGTAGGAGTCTAATATGTCAAATATGCATGCAGGTTATTGTTGTGTGCGTGTCTATATATAAGGCATATGAGATATGAAAGATGTGCTTGCTTGTGGGCTTTTTTTTGTCAAAGATATCACACTAGCAGTGTAATCATAGCAAGCAACCCTGGTTGTTTCAGCATTAAAATATTGTTATCGTTTTTATATAATCATGCTGCTTCTGTTTTTAGCATTCTTACTTACCAGGGAACTGTTGAAAAAAATACTTAATTGTTGCAGCGTTAAAGATTTACTTTACCCTTTTCCTAAGTGTTCCTTGTAGATAATTGAACGGTACATTTAGCATAATTGTCCCTTTGAAAAATTATGAAATCTTCAATAGTATTGTTCTGAAATTGTCTTCTTAACATAATTAAATGGTATACATTTAGCATTAGTTTCAGCATGAACAGTTAATGTATCAACCTTGTGGTAAATAATTAGTTAACTCTGATAATTATGCAAAGTGCATGTTTCTTATTATAGTATACATATGTCTAGCTTGAGGTTATAAAGTTAGTTTTATAATTAACAAATGGTTTTTAACATAAATTAGATGTTGATTTATTATACATAAAGCCAACTTACGTTCGTTTTAGACAATCATTTAGTGCTAGTTTTTACAACACTAATAAGTCATATATATCAGCCTTTGTTTAACTTCACATCTATGCAAATATGTGCACCAACAATACTGATTTTACATATACTTCATCCGTGCTATAAATGGTTTATAAAAATTATACATGGTTTACAAAAGTTATACAATTTTAATAAAAACATACAAGTTTATAAAATAAAACCAAGTTTTATAAAGTTTTAATTAGATTAATTAAGTTTTATAAAAAATAGCTAAATTTAACTAAGTTGATTAAATTTTGTACAAACTAACTAAATTTAAAAATAAACTAAATTCATTGCAGCTCATGAAGAAAACAACAAAAAGTGAGGTTGCTCATGAAGAAAACCGCAGCAAGAATGTAAGTTGTGATACAAATACAAAATATATAGCAAGTGCGCAACAAATAATAATAGTATGGAGAAGTATTAGAGCCTCATCAAGCCAGTATAGATGGAGTTCAAATTTGAGGAGGTAGAGTGCAAATTTGAGGTGGTTACAACTGTTCAGTAATCTAATACCACATGCCACAACTTTCGAAGACACTGCTGTAGTGCAAGATGAAAACCAAACAGATGAGAATGAGAATGGCTCCTCTTTCGTAGTCTTTCGACCCTACCAAACCATTATCCTGCCTTTTGAGCAGGCATTATACAGACGAATCCAATGACACAGAGTTCACAGTTATCAAGGCAAGACGCATAGAGAGGTGACATGAAGCTCAAAACCAAAGTACAGACAAGATCACTATACAAATACCAAACCACCGCACAAGTGTCGAAAACCAAAAATCCTAAGTGTGGAGTTGGTACCGACCCATAGGAACTCCCCCGGGGTTCCATCTTCCTCATATGGATGCTTCTTGTTGTTAGGACCTCATTTCCAGTGTTGCTTTGTTGATTTAATAAAGTCCTTTACCGATCCATATGAACTTTCAAATTAGCAACTTTGTTCTTCTACAACTCCATCATTTGGACTCCAAAACAAGCTGTTATTGATGCAAACAACTATAGAATCATGAAGCTAACCACAAGACTAGTCGAAGCAAAGAGATCAAGACATCCAATTTGGCTATTTTAGAGATCGGTACAGACCCCTAACCTTGGAGTCATACCAACCCCTAGCAGCCTGATGATGTGGCATCCTATTTTCATGGAGAATTGGTCTAAATCTTGAGTAACGGCCTGAAGATATTTTAGACTCTCTACCTGTATAAATAGAGAGGTAGAGCTCATTTTTCAGGACCTTTTTGCTCTAGCTCTACTCTACATTCTTGTAATTTGAAACTAAGTATCAGAGTTGTACTTACCCCTAAAAATTTCTGCCTCAAAGTTAGAAGTTAAGCAATAAAACCATAAAGTGAACGTAGGCTGAAGTTTACCGAACCGCTATAAAACTCTATTTATTACTAGTTTTGTAGTGGACATAAGCTGGAATTTCTGCCTTAAAGTCGGAAATTAAGCAATAAACCATGGTTTAGGCACACCCACTTTCCATTTCGAGTCCTTGCCCCAAAATCAAAAGTATATGGTAGCCGATGAGCAGTTGAACCATGTTTGTCTTCATGATCCTCCAAAGGTCCGACCATGGTCCGTGGAGGTTGGTTGACACCCAACTGTAAGTACTTGGCCACTATTCCACTTAGCCTTAGCCTTTCTCAGCTGGAAGTAGACCATAGGTGGTCCGACTGATAATCAGAGTTCTTTATTGATAAGGGTCGGATGTTCCCTGCCTAAAATTCTTTAGGGCTTGCACATATTTTTAAAGCGTTCCTTTCCAGATCAGCTTTTCGATTACATCTCTGAGGTGTTTGCAATCGCCGGTGTTAAGATCGTGTGTACCTTGAAACATGCAGCATTTCTCGGATTTCATCTGGATTCTGGTGGACTCTCTCGAGGCTAGTTTCCAGTACTGCTTCGAGTCGTGAGTCTCTAAGTGGTTGTTTTCGATTAAATCATTCAAAGGAGCATATGAGGCGGATTTTGGGATTCAGGGTCGTCTCCTAGCATCAGAGTCCTTATCTAAGGCCTCAATGCTGCCCTCACTTTGAATTCCTTCAGCCAATGGACCTGCATCATTCATTCTCCTAGTCTGCTCTACCTCCTCCTTGCTTAAGTTCTGATTCACTTTGTAACAGAAATGATCCAATGTCGTAGGAGGCTCTCTAGCTTACTAACCGCAAAATCTGTCTTGGGATTGATTCCTCATATTAACATTATCAGTATGATATTCTCGATGGGATTGCTCATTTTAGTGATGACGACGTTGAATCTATACAGGAAATCTTTGAGCGGCTCGCATGGGGCTAGGAATAAATTGGATAATGACATCACATCCTTAGTGTGAGTCATGTGCATCTTAAATTGCTCGACAAAGTTTTGATCTAGCTGAACGGACGAGGAGATGGACCTGAGTGGTAACTGCGTAAACCGCATGATCGTTATTCCTTCGAGGAACACAAGAAAACATCTGCATTCAATGGCATCCATTGCTCTGGTGGGATCCATTGCCACTCGTACTTCACGAGATGTTGTCGAGGGTCTATATTCATGGAATACGTTGGCATGGTCGGCACACTGAATCTCCTCGGATATTTTGTACGTTGAACGACCTTGATGAATAGGTTTTGACTGTGGGAGATGCTCCAATCATCGTCAGTCCGGTCTATTTTCAAGTTACAGATTCTTGTCATGTCTGTGAATGTTGAACGCGTAATTGTCCAACGTTTGATGGTTGAGAACATCGATCGAATGGAGAATCGGTTAGGATGGGGTCGTAGGTCAGTGATGATTCCCAAATTTTCACCTAAATGTGGCACGATACATATAAGGCAGTAAGTAAGGCCTCTTGAGGTTTCTCTCCAAGTTTAAGTCATTTAGATCCCGTATGCCTGAGTTATGACCGAAACAAGATGGATCGGTATTAACAGATTGGTGATAATTTAATTGGAGTCTGACTCGAGAAAATTTGCTATTTGCTTGAAGTCATATTGGTGTTTTTTTGGAGAAAATCTTGGTTTTACCCGAGTTTGATCTTGGGCCAGAACATATAGAGAGTCTGCTTCGAGTCATATAAGTGATTACTTTGGGTCCGACTTCGGGTCAGCCTTAAAGGGAGTTTTAAGACAAACGTTTCGACAATTTTTGATGGTTTTTTAGGACTACCACTCACAACTCGATGATGGAGGTTCCATAATGGTAAATTATGCTTTTGATGAAGGATAGTTATACTCCAAAATGGCATAATAGGCGGTGTTGGGCGATCGCCACACAAGCCGTCTGACCATGGCTGCCAAATCAGGGGGTTGCAAGTTAGTCAGCTGAGAGCAGTCATAATCTACCTTAGAAGCCTGATCTGATAATCGATCCCAATTCATATCATTACATCTTAGTTCTCTAGCCTTTAGGAGTACCGTTTGAGTAACAGTTCCTTGGCTGCAATTCAGCAGCTGCTACTTGATCCCCTAGGCCCTGGTCGGTCACAGAACGAAAGGAAAGCGGATAGAATGCGCCGTCTTTAAGTTATGTTTCGAATCCAGAATGCGAGGGCACTGTGCTACGGCACCCAAAAAAATTATATCCCTTTTTTTAATTTTTAAAAAAGGATCATACCTGATTCATATTTTTTGTTTTTTGTTTTTGGACATTTTAAGGGATCAGATACGATCACTGTATGTCATGTTAACAGCCAATTTGTGGCCTTATGAAAGAAGGTCGCATTTCTTCTTAAAATAATGCCTTAGCTTATTTTCCTCTCTTTCGTTTCATTTATCTAAACAGATCAGATCCCTTCTCTTTTTAATTATTATTACCGACCCCTTCTACTAAATTTCCTTGCTCACCAATTCAATCCTTCTCTAAATGCTTACCGATCCAATCTCTCTCCAATTGCTCACGGATCCCTTTTCTCATATCTATGCATCGAACCCTCCTCTTCTCTTTCCCTTGATTCCTACGACCAACTGAACCCTTACCCTTCTTTATAACAACCATGTAAAAGCTTCGTTCGACTCCATCATCAAAATGCGAAATTTCTACCCAAACCCCTCTTCTCGACTACATCTTCGGTTTAAATAGATGCGTAGAAGAAGCATATGGATTGATTATGAGAAGGTGGAAGTTTAAATTCATTGTTCGGAAATCTTGCAATATTGATGGATTGTGTGAAAGCAGGGATCGGTTGAGGGTTTCGCGCTGGCATTTGTGGAGGAAGGAGTGGATTGGAGAGATCGGATGTGGCAGATGGTGTTGGATGGCTCGGTGTGATTGGAGATGAGGTGTCGGTCGTGATTGGATTTGCGGGATCGGTTGTAGGCATGTCGTAAGTCTGAATTCTAATTGAATGCATATGTAGACTTGGTTTTTGGATTTCCATGTTTTTTTGAAAATTGCAGCATCAAGATTGTTATTCACGGGATCCATGTTTGATGGTTTAGAAATAGGAGCAGGGATCGGTATTGATTCCATTTTTTCTCTTATGGAAATTGATTTTTATTTTTTGAATGAATGCATACTTGAGTTTGAATAATAGTATTCTCGAATTGAAAAACACATATTTTTGCGCTGATCTCTGTATCAATGAATTTTTGCTCCTTGTAGAAAAACACTTTGCTTTTGTGATTTGAAATCAATGACAGGAGTAGATTAATTACATAGGGATCGGTTGAGGCATGTTGTGCTTGAATTTGGCCAACGCAACATGGCCTAGGAGAGAGGGATCGATCGCAATCCCTGCCCTATGGAAGAGTTGGCCATTTTTCGGTCCCATTTGTGAACTTTAGTACTTGATCGCCTATATGTGAATTTCAATGGATTTGAACATTCGGACTTTGGCATGAATACATACTATTTTTAATGTACTTGAGTTTGGACATCCACAACCATCGATATGAAACCCGGTTGAACATTCTGCTCGCCTTGTCGAACATTAGCATCATCACTCCCATCAACTTCGTAGGAAGTTGATTTAGTTCTTCTAACCATAGCTATCAACTTCCTTTAGATTTCCTTTAAATCTACATAGAATAGAAAGTTTCTCATATAAACTTGAATCTATCTCGTGAATATAGGAATCCTCAAGTAGATGATGAGATCCAATCAAGCTGAGAATTCAATTTTCGGTGAAAGCACCAAAATATTTGCACAGGAAATTGTCACAAACACCAAATAAAGTTTGTGTAGAGAAATAAATGAAGAATATTAAATGTAAATAGAGTGAATACATCAATAATGCAATAAAAAATAAGCAAATAACAGAGACACGATGATTTATAGTGGTTCAGCGTTGATTTCCTGTGTCCACTTTGAAGAGATGGCTTTATTAATCATTTTGTAAACTTAGCACAATAGGGATCAGATGTAAATCCTTAGTTACAATAGAGTACAAAGTAATAAGCAGCATGAAGGTCCCAATAATGAACAACCAAGCCTATATTTATAGAGGAAGACGGCGAAATATCTCCCTGAAAATTTGGCAGAAGGACCTCTAAAACCATACGGGCCCACAAGAGTGATCGCATGACCCAAATCTTAAGAAATAGGGATCCGTGCCGATCACTATTTTGGAGGAATTTGGGGGTGTGATCCCTATGGGAGCTTCTCCTGGTTGTATTATGTTTAGTCTCCAAGCTTCATGTCAATTGGATTAGTGGAACTTGAGTTATTGATCAATCTTTGTTGCAACATGGGTTATTTCCTGATTCTAGCCGATCTATTGAAGGAAGAGGGCCGATCCCTCTTGCTTTATCCTTTTAAGGTGCGACTCCTATGGCAGGCTTTCTTTGGTCCCTACATCTTTCTCACGAAATTTTATATGCATTAGACTTATGGATTTTGAGATATTGATTATAATCGATCATGGAATATGCTGATCCCTATAGTAGCCCCTAGGGCCGATCCCTATTGCTTCATCCATTTAGTTGCAATTCTTTGGATGAAATATGCAGATCCCTTCTATACGATCTCTTGTGTACGATCCCTTTTATATGATCCCTTTTATATCGATCTCTTTCTTAGGTGAAGTAATTTGCCCATAACTTGAGCATACAAACTCCAAACAGCTTGAGATTTAAAATATAGCCTCGTGGGGCCTTTCTTGTCACTCTATATCAATCTCACCCGATTTGGAACAAAAATTGAGGATACATACGGACCCCCTAGGGGAAGGGATAGACACTGATCTCCTGCCCGTGGGAGGCACTAATCTATACTTAGAATATTCTGAAGAGTCTATCTCTTCGTCTCGTTTGATCATTGTTTCACATCAGTGCCTACACTTGATTGTTGGACCTCACAATCATCACTCTGGGCTACTTGCCTTGATGACAGTCAAGTCTAACTTGTCTAGTCGATTAGGATATAGCCGAGTCAAAATGCCGGATAACAACGACAGTTGTAGTTGATAAGCAAGACACTTTGATGGTTTTGATGGTGGCAGTTTCAAGAATAGCTGCCAAGACAAATTTCAAGATTGCACTGGAATGGGATCTACCCAGGGATCTCATATAATTTTATCACAATGCTGAAAGGTTTCTATGTCAAGAAGATGCTGAAGCCGATGAGAAAGAAATCAACACTGTGGATGGTGGAGGACCGTCTAGAGAAGGATCCAGAAAGGTAAAGGAAAGAGAAAGGATGGATGATGGTTTTAAAGAAACAAAGCGATAAAGGAAGGATTCACTTCTTACACTGATTTAAACGGGACATCGGAGCGGATTTATCTAGCTACTAGGGGATATATCCCCTATCAAAAACCAGCAAGAAGAGAGCTTACTGATAATGAGAGGAAGTCAAAAAAGTATTGTTTATTCCATGAGCTGAATGGACATAACATGAATGTCTGTAGACACCTATGGGATCTAATCGAGGAACATGTCAAAGATAACCGATTATAGCAGTACATGAAAAACCAAGCTACAGTGGCAGAACAAGAGTAGCCATCAATCGCAGCGAATGGAAATGGCCTTGGATCAAGGTAAAAATAGTCATCTTTTGATCAGGATGGCACGGAATTAGGCTCGATTCTCACACTCTATTTCCCTCTTTTTAATAAACAAGGAAATAGTACAATTAAGTGACTTACTTGTGTATGGATTCTCAAATGGTCTCTAGACGCACTTTGAGTTGGATGCTGGACTGTAGCGCTCGGCGAGATTGTTATCTTGATGTTAGACTTTATATTATATCTTGAATGTTTGAATTTGATTATAAAACTACTTGAACATGAAAACTGATATTGATCGCTTTAAGTCCAATCCGGGAGGACAAGACTAGAGTGCAAGGAGTAAGTCCCCTCACAGGAGAGTGAGCAGATGGGCTTGCTTGTTGTTCAGTCCCCTCGCCGAAGAGTGAGTGGATCGGGCTCAGTAAGGGTTCAGATAGACCATGGATGTAACACTCCTAATTTTTAACTAACACTATTCAGGATAATTAATTAGATAAATTAAAAAGAATAATATACATGTTAAGTGATAAAGGGATTGAGATTTGAATAAATTTAAGTGGCCATGCTTATTAATTTAATTGGGCTAAAGAATGGTTTATAGATTAATTAAATTATGTAAGGGTATAATGAAATTTAACTACACCTAACCTTACCTTTATATACATATATATACACATATACATATACGTATACGTATATGCATACACACACACACACACACACACGCACACACATATATATACCCTTAAGCCCTTCACACTCATGTTCATTTTCTCACAAAAATAAAAACTAAGAAAAGAAGATAAGGTTGGCCATTAAAAAGAAAAGAAGAATAAGAAATTCAAAGAAAAAGAAGATAAAGTAATAAGAGGAATCAAACCAATCTCAATCCATTTTCCTTATCATCTCTATTTGTTAAAAATATGTTTCAGATTTAAGTTTAAATTCGTATGTATGATGTTTGATGATGATGTGCTTGAATATATGGCTTGTTTAAATTTAAACAAGATTGTTTAACTAATGGTTCCTACTGTTTTAGATCAAAACCGTGTGATATTGATGTTTAAATGCCATGGAAAAATTGTATGTTATGCAAAACATGATTTTAGAGTTGGGTTTGAAGTTTGATAATTTTCCAAGCTTTGGAAAGATTATTATGAATTTTTGAATGAAATATAGCACGTTGGGTTTAATAATTTATTTCAAAAAATATACTGAGAATTTGGATTTGAAATTTTAATATGTTAGATAACATGACCAAAATAAATTTCTGTGAATTTTAGGGATTTTTCTTAAGTGTTACAGAATAAAGAGAATGAAGACCATTAGAGAAAGAACAATTCTATTGAATTGAGAGATAGATCTTACAATACAATCAAGCTCCATATTTATAGACTACTTATGCAGTGCAGATTACAATAATGCCCTTTCTTATTTAGCATATTCATCCCTATTATTAATGTATATTACAACACTCCCCCTTGAATATGCGTATGTAAAGATGATAAGAGTAATTGCCTCATAAAAAACCTTGTTATGAAAAATCCAATGGGAAAAAAATCATAAACAAGGAAAAGAGTACAACATGATTTCATCTTTAAGTAACATATATTTTATAATGTTACTACGATGGTTGATTCTTCTGGACCAAGATAATGCCTCATTAAAACCTTACTAATACAAACCCAGTGGGAAAAAATATTAGTGAAGGAAAAAGAGTACATTATAGCGTATTTCATACGCTCCTCCTGGATTATAACGCATTATTCAATTAGTTTGTTGATGCAGCCGACGCATACCAATTTTGTACACCATCTTCTGAAATGTTGATTTTGGAAGCGCCTTTGTGAATAAGTCCGCTGGATTTTCTTGGGATCGGATTTGTTTCACTTCTATCTTATTATCCTTTTATAGCTCATGTATGAAGAAAAATTTAGGAGAAATGTGTTTCGTCGTATCACCCTTAATGTAACCTGCTTGAATTTGAGCTACACAAGCTGCATTGTCTTCATAAATAATGTTGACCTTTCCGTTACTGATGGAAGTTGGCAGCTTTTTCGAATATACTCAATCAGTGATCTTAGCCAAATACATTCTTTACTTGCTTCATGTAGTGCTAGTATTTCAGAGTGATTGGATGATGTTGCTACCAATGTTTGTTTTGTAGATCGCCATGAAATTGCTGCATTGCTGTTATTAAATACATATCCAGTTTGTGATCATGCTTTATGTGGGTCAGAAAGATAACCTGCATCAGCATAGCCAACTAGATTTGGATTATTGCCTGTGTTAGAGTAAAATAAACTCAAATTTGTCGTTCCACGAAGATATCTCATGATATGCTTTATACCATTTCTGTGCCTTTTTGTTGGTTCTGAACTGTATCTTGCTAGAAGATTTACTGAAAATGCAATATCTGGTCTTGTGCATTGGGCCAAATATAATAATGCACCAATGGCACTAAGATATGGCACTTCCGGGCCAAGCACATTCTCATCTTCTTCTTTTGGGCGGTAAAGGTCCTTTTTAATATCTAACGATCTAACAGCCATTGGCGTACTAAGTGGATATGCTTTATCCATTTGAAAACGCTTTAGAATTTTCTCAGTGTAGTTTGATTGATGGATTAATATGCCATTAGTACTATGCTCAATCTGTAGACCGAGACAGTGCTTAGTTTTGCTAAGATCTTTAATTTCAAATTCCTTCTTTAAATAATTTATTGTTTCATCAATCTCTTCTGGAGTCCCAATCAAATTTATGTCATCAACATAAATGCTAAGATAGCAAATCCCTTTACCGATTTCTTTATAAAGACACATGGACAAATGAGATTGTTTTCATATCCTTCTTTTATCAAATATTTACTAAGACGGTTATGCCACATCCTTCCAGATTGTTTCAATCCATACAGTGATCGTCTTAGTCTTAATGAGTACATGGACTTTGATTTTGCTTCAGGCAATTTATATCCATCTGGAATTTTCATGTAAATGTTGGTATCTAATTCACCATAAAGATAAGCTGTCACAACATCCGTTAATCTTATATCGAGTTTTTCAGAACCTACAAGGCTTATCAAATATCGGAATGTTATGATATCCATGACAGGGGAGTAAGTTTCCTTAAAGTCAAAACCTGGTCTCTACAGGAAACCTTGTGCGACAAGTCGTGCCTTGTACCTCACGACTTCATTTTTATCATTTCGTTTTCTAACGAATACCCATTTATAACCTACTGGTTTAACATTTTCTGGTGTTTTCTCTATTGGTCCAAATATACCATGTTTTTGAAGTGAATCTAGTTCCACTTGGATAACATCTTTCCATTTTGGCCAATCGTGTCTTTTTCGACATTCATTTATGTTATTTGGTTCATTATCATCATTCTCATTATTCTCATTATGGTCATGACTTTCAATTATTTCAGTAGCTACTGCGAATGAGAATACATGATCAATTATTACTTTACTTCGATCCCATATTTCTCCGTAGTTCGTATAAAATATTGAGATCTCATTATTATTAGGTACCATTTTATCGTTGGAATCTTCTTTTATCTCTTCTGGGATAATATTTCCTTCCGCGCTTCTAGGAGAATTGGGATTTTCATTTGAGTGATCTTTTTGATCATTTATAACCTCTTCAGGAGGTTCCTTAATTGATGATTTTTCATTAGACTTTCTTTTTCTAGGCGCCAAGTCTTTTGAACCAATTGGCCTTCCACGTTTTTGTCTTGCTTTAGATTCATTTCTGCTATATTTACTTTTGATCCTTCAGGGACATCAATTTTTGCTGGTGCATTTGCTGCTGGAATGTGAGTTTTAGTTATTTTTGCAGTGTCACTAAATGCATCTGGCAGTTGATTTGCAATATTTTGAATATGCAAAATTCTTTGTACCTCATATTGGCATTGTTTAGTACGTGGATCCAAATAAGACATAGATGGATTATTCCATAATATTTCACGTCGTTCTACTGGAACGGTCTTTTCTCCCCCTAACGGCGGGAAGATTGTCTCATCAAATTTACAGTCTGAAAATCTTGCAGTGAAGACATCACCTGTAAGAGGTTCAAGGTAACGAATTATCGATGGGGAATCAAATCCCACATAAATTCCCAACAGTCGTTGAGGACCCATTTTAGTACGAAGTGGGGGATTAATAGGTATATGCACAACACAACCAAATTTTCGTAAATGTGAAATATTTGGTTGAAATCCAGTTAAGAGCCGTGATGGTGAAAGCTAATGATAAGTTGTTGGTCTAATTTTAACCAATTTCGATGCATGCAAAATTGCATGCCCCCAAGATGAAACGGGTAGTTTTGATTGCATAAGCAATGGTCTTGCAATAAGTTGCAAGCGCTTAATTAATGATTATGCTAGACCATTTTGAGTATGAACATGAGCTACTGGATGTTCAATTTCAATCCCCAATGATAGACAATAATCATCAAATACTTGAGAAGTAAATTCTCCAGCATTGTCTAGTCGAATCGATTTAATTTGATGATCAGGGAAGTGTGCTCTCAATTTTATTATTTGAGCAAGTAGCTTGGCAAATGCCAAATTTCTTGTAGAAAGTAAACAGACATGTGACCAGCGAGTTGATGCATCAATCAATACCATAAAATATTTGAATGATCCACATTCAGGGTGGATTGGGCCACATATATCACCTTGAATTCTTTGTAAAAATGTCGGAGATTCAGAAGTGATTTTATTATATGAAGGTCGAGTGATTAATTTTCCTTGTGCACATGGGGCACATAAGTAATCACTTGGTAAATTCAATTGGTTTGATAAATCATGTCTGTTTGAGTTTTTGGCAATTTTACGCATCATAGTTGATCCAGGATGACCCAAGCGATCATGCCAAAGAATCAATGTCTTTGTATTTGTGAGCTTCTGGCTCATGTTTATAGAGTGCGATTCAACTATGCCAATTTTTGTAAAATATAAACCAGTTGAAATTGTACCAAATTTTTCTAGAATAAGCTTCTGGCTTTCAATTCTAGAAATAACACAAAGATATTCTTTGTTGTTTTCATTTATAGTTTTAATATGACATCCATTCATTCTTATATCTTTGAAACTCAGCAGATTTCTTTTAGAGTTGCTTGAGTATAATACATTCTGAATAAAGATATGTGTACCATTTGGTAATATTATGTGGACTCTTCCGGACCCGTCAATTATATTAGCAGACCCAGCTATAGTGGAGACTTTAGATGAGAAATTTTCAGATAGTTCAGTGAAAAACTTCTGGTTTTTCAAAATTGTATGAGTAGTTGCACTATCTAGTAAGAATATATCATCACCCAAATGGTGTTCCATACCTTAAGAATTAAAGACAATGATTAGTCAACCATTAAAAATTTGTATGCATAAATAAATGTAATGTAAACAAACAAAGTAATATGATTAAAATAGGCTATTGATTAAAAACAACATCCACATTACACATTACTAGTACTGCAAAGGGAAATACAATTAAACGAACACAAACTTCAAACTGATTTATTGATGCAAGCTAATGAAATAAAACGAAAGTCACATAACTAACTTCAAGACATTTCTAATTGATCAACTCGGTCATATCATTGATTTTTCATCATTGATGAAATTTCCATTGTCGTCTTCGAAAAAATCATCTAACTTCAGGTTAGTGTTTTCAGGTAACTTTTCGGCATTATTTGCCTCAATATTCTTCGAGCGATGATATTCTTCAACTTTTTTCTTTGATGATCTACATGTACGTGACCAGTGACCAGATCGTCCACATCTGTAACAAACTTCCTCATAATGCCTTTTATTTTCTGAAGCTGAATCATTGTTCTTTATAGGCTCAATTTTCTTTTGTTGCTTTTTAAAGTTGGTGGTTTTGTTACCTTTAAAACCACCATAACCATCTCTGCTAGAGTTATATCCACGTCCACGACCATGTCCTCTACCTCGACCTCGACCCCTACCTCTTTCAGAGCGGGCAAAATTAGCATCAACTTCAGGTAATGCAGTTGAACCAGTTGGTCTTGAGGAATGATTTTTTATAAGCAATTCATTATTTTGTTCAGCATTAGTAAGCATTCTATGAGTTCAGAATATTTTGTAAAATGACGCTCTCGATATTGCTGCTGCACGAGTATATTCGAGGCATGAAATGTTGAGAAAGTCTTTTCAAGCATTTGTGCGTCATCTACCTTTTCTCCACATAATTTTATTTTAGAAGTGATTCTAAACATTGCAGAATTATATTCTCTTACGGACTTAAAGTCCTGAAACCTCAGGTTCAACCACTCTTGCATAGTGTTTGGAAGTATGACCGTCTTCTGGTGGTCATAACGCTCCTTCAGGGAGTTCCATAAGTGGAGAGGGTATTTTTCAGTCAAATATTCTGTTTTTAGATCGTTATGGATATGACGTCTTAAAAATATTAGAGCCTTTGCCTTGTCCTGCTGGGACATAGTATTGCCATTTTAATGGCATTTTCTAAGCATTGAGATTGCAAATGAATCTCAGCATTCAGTATCCATGACAAGTAGTTGTCTCCATATATATCCAAAGCTTTAAATTCAAGCTTGGCGATGTTTGTCATTTTGTGAACTGTTCATAAAATAAATTGCATAAGGTGAAAATATTCGCCACAACAGCATTCACTATTTGTTTGTTTCCAGAAGGAAAAAAAAGAGGAAAGTCTTCATTCATGGTATCAAACAACTAAACCAAAAAAAAATTGTATCAATAAAACCAAACATTTGGATTTTGCAACTTTCATGTATTTATCAAATAAGAAAGGAAAGTCAACTTTTGCGTATATTCCATTCCAAACTTTTGAATTTTATTTGGCAATAGATCTGCAAAGGGAAAAAATATTGAATTTAGAAGTCAAAGAATAAAAATAAGAGTGATACAAGAAAAGACATGAAAAATATAGAAGCGAAGCCCAAACTAGCATGTGTTGACTTGATAGTTTTATCAAAAAATATATGATATTGACAATTACCTTTTTGGAGAGAGGAAAAGTAACAAGTTTATAAAGAAATGCAAGAAAAATTCCTTTACCTGCTGTTTTAAAGGAAATAAGAAATAGAATGTATGTAGATATATTCTAAAAGACTCGTCTGCACTAATATATATAATATGATTTTGAATATAAATAGCCTTAGAATTGGAATGGTCAGAAGAGAAATAGTCAGAGTAATTAATATTTAATTACTTGCTGAGAAGTTGGAAAGTTTGAAGGTGAACAGGTTGAGGTCAATAATTAATTCGCATTCCTTCGTGCTAATAACGTGTTACAGAATAAAGAGAATGAAGGCCATTAGAGAGAGAACAATTCTATTGAATTGAGAGATAGATCTTACAATACAATCAAGCTCCATATTTATAGACTACTTATGCAGTGCAGATTACAATAATGTCTTTTCTTATTTAGCATATTCATCCCTATTATTAATGTATATTACAACATTAAGTGATTTGATATACAAAATAAATTATTTTGAGAAGAGGATCAAAACGATTTACGTATAAATAAAGAGGAAGGTTTTATTTACAAAAGTTTAAGTTTGATGCTTATCCAAAATAAAAAGGCGGTTAGTTTTAAAAAGCATGGGAAAAGGTTAGGGCAACCAATAAGAAATTTACACGTAGGCAGGTTAGTTTATATAAGTTAATTGAGTAAAAACCCAAAAAACAGGTTCGCCTCTATTCAGAGCACCATTCGCCCTTACCTTTCGCCTTCAACTATGTCAAAACCCAATTAAGCTAAATTCACTATACAGGGTATCGTCTAACTAATATGCAGTGGATTGGAGAAAGGTGAATGATATGGTGTCGAAAGCATAGCTTCCGATGGGGTTGTTACTGTAACGACCCAGAATTTTTGACAAATCTGCATTTAATCCTGCTTCAGGTTCTACCCGAGAATTGCTCGAGTACAGACTCGAGATTCTTCAACTTCTTCATTTTTTTTCAAAAAAAAACTTTGCTAAAATTTTAAACTTGAAAACAAGTTTTTATTTTATTTTAAATTAAATCTAATTTTAAACCATTTTGTAAAATAAGTGTTTCTTTAAACATTTGATTAAAAACTTTGTATATTATTAACTTAAAGTTTGTTAAGTTAAATTTGTAAGTTATCTTCAAATCTTAAATTAGAGATGGATTCAAAGATTAATTTAAAAGTGGAATGTTCGAAATGTATTTTGTTAATAATAAGTAAGTCATTATAAAAAAAATAAAGATTTATCTTAAAGGTTAATTAAGATTTTGATAATTAATGACTAATTAATTAAATAAAGCAATTAAAAGTAATTGAGAGAAATTAATTAATCTAATTAATGATTAAAGGGGTAGTTAATTCATTTAATTAGTAATTTAAGGTTGAATTAATTAATGTTTAAAAGTTAATTATTCAAGGACAATTAACAATTGAGATAATTACTTATAAAGTAATTTATTGAAGGGAAATTATCTAATGGAAGTAATTAGAGAATTAATTATATAGAATAATTAATTAAGGGTTGATTGATTAAGGAAACTAATCAAGGGATTAGTTAATTTAATGAGTGTGATTAATTAAAGGATAATTAATCAATGCACGTGACTATAAGATAATTAATTTGAGTAATTAATTAAGGATCAATGTAATTAATGTGGATGGGTGAGGAATAATTAATTTGTATTATTAATTAAAGGCTAATTACTTAATGTACTTAAAAGTGATAATTAAGGATTGATTAATCAAGATTAATCAATTAAGAAATAATTAAGTAATAAGTAATTAATAGATTAATTACTTAATGTAAAAGAATTATTATGAATAATTACCTAATGAAGTAATTAAAGGAATTACTTACTCGGTGTAATTAATTAAGTTGATGTGGTTAATTTTAGTTAATTAATTAAGTTTAATTAATTAAAGGTAATCATTTGATGTTGGGTTAAGTATAATTACTTAAGGCAATTAATGAGGTGTAATTACTTAGTAAAGTAATTAATGAATAATTGTTGAATGTAATTAATTAAAAGGAAATTACTTGATGGGAAGAAATTAAGTAAGATTACTCAGTGTAATTAAAGGCTTAATTAATATAATTAATCAAGGAGTTGATTTAATTGATGGATTAATTAAGGAAAGTTAATTTTTGATTGTGATTAATCAAGGTTGATTAATGAATGTAATTAAGTTAAAGGTTAATTATTAAACGAAATTTAAGAATAATTAACTAATGAAAGTAATTAGAGGATCATTAATTAATGTAATTAATGGAAGTGATCAATCTTTCTTATGAATGATTGAATGATGATAAGTGGTTTGGATTGGTTGATATCTCTGAATGAATTGCTTTGTGATATGATATGTTGGATGGATAGTGATTATGTGATTATCTATCAATTAGAATTGCTGTGTAAAAGTGTTATCCGGTAATTAAAGTTGAATTGTATTTAATTGAATAACTTGGGTTTAGATGACATTGGATTCGAAGAGATCGGAGTCGGGTATTAGTAATACCCGAAACCACTTCGATTCGTTATAGATTGATATGTGAAATCAATAAACTGGAATGAAATGATTTAAGTGGATTGGACTATTTAATCTAAGTTTTGGTACTTAGAATTTTGTAAGTGAAATAAGTAATGTCTATAACAATTTGTGAATTTTTATTTGATACAAGTTACCCGGGTTATATATATAAGTTGTATTGCTTTGGTGTTTTCTGTTCTTCTTCTTCTATCTCTTTTCTTCTTTTCTCTAACTATCTGGAATTTTCGGGATTGAAAATTCCGGGTCGTTACAGTTACCTCAATTAGATTTAAAACGATAAGCGCCTGCCTTTGTTTTACTAAACATTCGACTTAGTTGATACATAGGTTTTTGAAAGAAGTTTACAATGGCTTTCGAAGGGGTTGCTATGTTTGTTTTAAGAGAAAAAGGGGTCTCGAATGAGTTTATTTAATTATAAACCAATGCTTTTTGAAGAAGGGGTTCCAACCTTGTCGAAGCCATGCCGCCGATTCTTTTTCCTTTTGATTGTATTAAAGTCATCAATACTGTCGAAAGGTATTGTTTTTTTATTCTATATTATACCACTTTCTAAATGCTTTCAAAAGGGTTATGAGTTTCGAAGGAAATGGTTTCGAAAGGGGTATCGAAGTTATCCTTAAATATTTTAAAGGTAAGCTTTCAACTCTGCTGAAAGAGATGGTTTCGATGCCATCGTAAATTTCCCAATATTTTTATATAGTAAAAAATGGTTTTGAAAGAGATACTTTTGTTATATTTTCCTTGACCCAAATGATATTTTAGAAGGTAAACCCAATGATGCCGAAATGGGGACGTTCAATGCTCTATGAAGAGATACTTCCAATGGTTTCGAATCTATGCATCTAATAATTAATAAGTACCACTTTATTATATTAAAAAAGATTCAAAAGAAGGATTTTAAAGTGTTTTTAAAGGCAAAAGTCTAGTGTTTTGAAAAGAGATATATGCTTTCGAAGGAGGCTATCCAATGAGGTCGAAAGCAATGTTTCGAAAGTATAGTTTTCAAAATAAATAACCCAATCTCATTTAAAAGCGAAACGATGGAATATTAATAAGAAAAGTATTTTGAAATGGCATTTATGAAGGAATTTTAATGGGTTAAAAGAATTAACCAAGTTATATTGTTTGCTTCTTCATATATGTATATATTCACTTTATAATGAATCTAAAAACAGTATTTTGGAATAAGGTAGAATTACAAGTTAGGTTGACCTAGTAGTGAATAAAGAAAATATATTGGCAGGGGCCAATAGGTTAACAGTAGGCCCATGAAAACTGTGTAAGGAAAATGATATTGGGAAGGACCAATAGGTTCATAGTTAGCCCATGAAACCTATGTAAAATTGAAGATGTCAGTGAGACAGGTTTATAATAAGCCCATGAAAACTATATCCGGATAAGAAAATGACATATTGATAGATAGTCAATATGTTCCTAGTTAGCCTACGAAAACTAGGGTAAAAGAAAGATATTGACTGTTAGTCAATAGGTTCCTAGTCAGCCTACGAAAACTAAAATAAAAGAAATGATGGGGTTACGAATAGGTTCATAGTAATCCCTTGAAAACTATATGATTGGACATTAGGTCCTTAAAAGTTTAACCGGTTATTAGTTAGCCCATGAAAACTATTAGGTTAATAGTAATCCTAGAAACTACAATTATGATAGATAGTCAAAATGAATTGGGGATAGGTAATCCAGAATTGATTCAATTTTTTTGCAAATCATCACATAATAATGTTTGAATTGAATTAACCATTGTGGATGCAGGGACACAAAAAATGGTTTATAAAGGTTTTATTATACTAGTGAGGGGAAATCCGTTTCGTTGAGCGGTGTGATCTCACTAGATATCTAAATGATTTGAGATATTCATACCAGGATTTATGTTTAACTCAAAGTTTATATTTTCCCCTTAAACTCTTGGATACTCAATTGATTTTGAGTAGTTTGAGATTTGAGGTTTTCAAGTACCTCTTAAGACAAAAAGCTCCCGGAGTCGGGCAGAAGGCATGTAGTTATTTAAGTTCTTTCCCTTGTGATTCCGTCGTGTTGTTTTGTTCAAGAAAAATCATTTATTTCGTATTATATACTATGATCACCAAGGTGATATATTCATATGTCACTCTTGGAGTATATTGTAATAATAATAATTTTCTAGACGTGGTTAATGTTTTGGGATTATGTAAAAAAGTGAAATGAGTTTGGAATAGAATGTGAAACTTATTTTTAAATTTTAAACTTTTTTCCCATATCCTTGAGTTTCTGGTATATCAATTTATCTAATATTACTGTATTTGGTCATCGAGAATTAATGGCTATGAATGACTAGAACATCCATAGCCGTTAGTTTTAGGTCTCCAAGTGGAGGATGTTACAAGTTGGTATCGAAGCCTAGGTTTTTGAAAATGTAAGTAACTAAAACCTAACAGATTTTCAAAACATAATCCAATGAATCAAAATTTTGATTGGGGTTTAGGTTAACGCGGTTGTAACGTAATTGTATTTGATATATATAGGTGAATATATATAAGTATGTAATTCCCCTTTTTCTTATACTGTTCTTTTGTATCTTACTAAGTCTTGTATGTAGATTTACGAGAAAGAAGATATGGAAGCAGGAACAGAAGAGGAAATTTAGGTGGAGGAAGCACCACAATTGATGGAAATGCTCGACCTAACACCCAAAGGAACCAAGGTCGATAGGCTAACAATAATCAAAATGCTGAAGCCAATATGAGTGTCGGGAATCCGCTAGTAGATGCGGGGATGATGTATCAGTTCCTTGCTAATTTGATGCAAGCAGGAACTGTTGGTGTGGCTGGGAATATTGGAGGAGCAAATCCAGTGATTCCCGTTGGAAATAATTATACCAAGCTAAACCGAGACTACACCAGTTTGGGTGGAAAGCCGTTTATGGGAACAGAAGATGCTATAGAAGTGGAGAATTGGTTGTTACATTGTGAAAGGATTTTCTCTGATTTGGGTTTAGAAGGTGCACAGAAGAGAAGGTCGGCCTCTAGACAGCTGCAAGGGTCAGCACTTCACTGGTGGAATGGTTTGATTGCTGGAGTTCCAGAGTAAGAGTTGACTTAGGCTAATTTTTGAAGGAGATTCGAACAGCGGATTATTTCTAAAGTTGCCTAGTCAGCATTGGTGAGAAAATTTATGGATTTAGTTCGAGGAGACATGTCAGTTATCGAGTATGCAGATAGATTTGATGAGCTATCTCGATATGGATACGCTAGTATAGACACCGACATTAGAAGGAATGAAATCATTCGAGGACTAAGGCCCATGCTTGCTAGGCAACCCTGACGCATATCTGCAATCCCTGTAATGTAGTGGTGGAGATGGCCATTCGCCATGAAGAGATGCTTGCTATTTATGCCAGAGAGAAGCCAATTGAATCCCAGGGTTCTTAGGGAAAGAAGAAAAAGTTCTTCAAATAGAAAGGAGCCCAGAAGGGAGATTCCCCACTTATGGGGTCAAATCAATATGTTCTAAGAAGAAATATTTGAATATAAATCTCATCGATCTGCGCCCCGACCCGAGTCCCCACGTCCGCTTTTAACTGACAGGAGCTGGTATTTTTACAAGAAATCTCTAGCTAGCCTTCCCGCAAGAGGTTTTTTTAAGATCTATCATATTAGTCATGGTTCTAATAAAGGGAACCCAAGGCCCATATTCTTCTCTATCAAGAAGTCAAAAGCTGATTTAGTCTGCTATAAATTTGACAAGAAGGGTCATTTTGCAAATTAATGTCAGTCAATCAAGGGGCAGAACAAGGCTGCATATAAGAAGCATATTAAGTGCTACAACTGCGATCAAATTGGGCATTATAAGAATCGGTGTCCAGAGGCAGTTAGGGGAGAATAAGGAAAGATTTTTGATATTGGACCATCGTCTTCTTCCAAATCAACTGCAGAAGATAAGGGAAAGACTATGATGGAAGGTAGATATTTGATTCAAAGTATTCCAATTAAGATATTATATGATACTGGTGCATCACATTCATTCATAGCCCAGTTAATAAGTTATGCTTAAAACCCATTTGCTCTGTTTCTTCCTTAAGGTTGCAGATCCAATAGGAAGGTATGAAACTCTAGGAATAAGATATGACCAGTTAGAACTTGATTTGTTAGGTCATATATTTGCATGCAATTTATATGTTTATAATTTCACAGATTTCGAGGTCATTTTGGGTATGGATTGGTTGGGTAGATACGAGGCTAGGATATTTTGCCAGGATAGAGAAATATCAGTATGGCACTTAGATAGTCATAATTGGATCATTTTCTCAGTAGAGAATTCCGACTGAAGTGTTTGTGTCGAATTAAGTACCTTGGAAGCAGCATAGGAGCTAAGTCTGGTTCGAATTGCAAGAGATTTTGCAGATATATTTGAGCCGATTACAAGACTACCATCAAAACAAGCTATTAAGTTTCGGATAGATCTTGCACCAAGAGCGGAACCTGTCAGTAGATCACCTAGTAGAATGACACCGACTGAGATAAAAGAATTGATGGTGCAGCTAGTGGATCTAGAAGGAATGAATTTTATTGGACCAAGCTGTTCGCCTTGGGGAGCAACCGCAATTTTCGTGAAGAAGTCAAATGGGTCATTACGGATGTGCATCGACTACCATAAGCTGAACGAAAGGACGATCAAGAATAAATATCCTTTGCCGCGAATTGACAATCTGTTTGATCAGTTGAGTGCAGCCAGTGTGATTTCTCAATTAGATTTGGCAATTGGCTTCCATCAGTTGAGAGTGGTAGAGGACAATATTTCGAACTAGGTGTGGTTCGTATGAATGGTTAGTAATGTCATTCGGGTTGACGAATACACCTGGTTACTTCGTGAACTTGATGAACCTAGTTTTTCGAGAACACTTGGATAGGTTCGTGTTGCTATTCATATATGACATTTTGGTGTACTCGAAAGATGAGAGAGAGCATGAGAATCATATGAGCATAGTGCTTAAGACGCTAAGGTAGCATCGACTAAAGGTGAAGTTTTCTAAATGTCATTTTTGGAAGAAGGAGGTTAAGTTCCTTAGTCATGTAGTTTCGAAAGAAGGTTTGGCAGTAGATCCCATTAAGATCGAAGCTGTCAATAATTGGAGGAGACCAGAGATGATAACCGCGATCAGAAGTTTTCTCGGACTTTCTGGCTATTACCGGAGATTTATCAAAGATATTTCGTGGATAGCAGCACCGTTGACTAAGTTGATTAGAAAGTACAAGTGTTGGTGGTGTACACTGATGCATGTGGAACATGATTGGGAGCCGTATTGATGCAGAATGGTAAATTCATTGCCTACACTTCTTGATAGCTTAGACCGCATAAAGTAAAATATCATACTCATGATTTGGAGTTGGTTGCTGTGATCTTTGCATTGATAATTTGGAGACATTATCTCTTAGGGGAGAGATTTGACCTATACACTGATCATAAGCCCTTAAGATATTTATTCTCTCGAAAAGAGTTGAATATGCGACAACAGAGGTGGCTGGAGTTTTTGGCTACTTAGGATTTTGGTATAGAATATACTCATGGAAAAGGAAATAAGGTAGCGGATGCCCTTAGCAGAAAACATCAGAATGTGGTGTTAGCTATGTTGGCAGAATGAAAGGATTTAGAAGCTTTGGCTATGTGTAGTATAAAGTCGAGATCAACTATTGATTCTAGTAAGAGTATTGCTGTGTTGGCTTGTCTAGAGGTTTGACCAGTGGTGATCGAGAGGATAGCTTCTAAATAGAAAGAGGATCCAGAGATAGCCGAGAAAATTAGAAGACTCGAGGTACGATACGAGATCGATGATCTTAAAGATTTCGGCATTGACCAGAAAGGATGGTTGAGGAAGAGGGGACGATTATGTATTCCAAATGTAGAGAACTTGAGAAGAGAAGTTCTAGATGAATGTCATCGTTCCAAGTTTACGATTCATCCTTGGGGAACCAAGATATATCAAGATATGAAGAGAAGCTTCTATTGGAAACGCATGAAGAGAGATGTTGGCTTGTGGGTTAGACGATGTGCTAGCTGTCAACAAGTAAAAGCCATACATCAAAGACCGAGTGGGTAGCTTTGGCCTTTAGAGATTCCAGTATGGAAGTGAAATTCTATATCCATGGATTTTATAGACGGGTTAGCAAGGTCTGTAATGTCCCACCTTTTTGCACGGTTTAAATCGATTATAAACCACACACATCAGACTCCAACCATACAGAAGGTGGATTTTTATGGGGTAGATAAGAAAAAGCAGAGAAAGAAAAGAAAGAAAAAAAACAAAATAGAATCTTGCAGCGGAACGATAAATTATAATAATCAAATAAACAATTCATGAAGCTGTTTACAAAACATTTGATTATACTTATACAATACATATCAGAGTTACACATACCAGAGAAAAATAAAATGCAGCGGAGTACATGTGATGTAGTGGAATATAATAAATAATAGTAATACAAATCTTCGTCTTCGTCCCCCAGAGATAAAATCTTCGAATCCTGAAATGCTCAGACTGACCCGAGCGAATTGAAAGACAAAACACTCGACTCAGAACTAAAAGATCTTATGTATGTTAAATCAATGGTAAAATATGAGTGGAACGATGTCAAAGATGTTTACGGGATTTGACATCTCCTATCCAGTGTCAAACGTGAGTGTAGTAACTTAAGAGATGCTCGGGATTCACATCTCCTAATGATCCGTTAAAATATTTACTATGTAGTAATATTTCGCTATTATAATAATGTCTATAGTAAAATAAACTTACTTTTAAATAGCGTTAAGGAATTACCCAATCTCCCCCTTAACACAATAATAGTCCCAGTAGTCCATCCAGTATTAGCGCATCTCCAGATCAGGAGACTACCCTAAATACTCCACGGGCTACAGGAGGAAACCAAACTCATATAAGGTGCGCTAGGGTAGGTGACACGGCACACAAGGCAATGGCAGGGTAGATATACCAATTACTATCCGGACAGGTAGTGACACATAGCGCGTAGCTACCGCCCACCTCAAGCCACACCCCCAAAATCAAAAGACGAAAGTGGCCACTGGATCAATCTCAAAATCAGAATATAATGGAATGGTATCGAAGGAGTGTGTTCGATAAGAGGAGCTACCTCACTGGCCCGGAATTGCTCCTGTTTTAGCCATCTTATGCCAACTCGCGGGAGTCGGGTCCATGTATATACCTCAAAGGAACGTCGCCACTATCCTACTTCATTCTAGAACCTCCACCGCGTACACGGTTGTTAAAGTATTTTTGGGAGTTGGCAGAGAGTATGACAACTTTCGATCCCGGTCTCTTTAACAACCAAACGTTATTATAACACCGCGGTCATTTCTAAATAATTATGCTTCAAAACATGAATATACTATCCATTTCAAAACCATATAAATACTATATCTTTTCCCCTTTAAAAACCAAATCAATATGATATCATTTTTATTTCGAATATATCCTTTTCTAAAACCGTAACACTTTCAAAGTCATAATATTTCGAAACCAAACGCTTGAAATATAACATTTCAAAACATAATACTGTAACGGCCCGCTATTTTGGACTATTCGCATCCGCACATGTCGAACTTGAATAATTCAAAATACCGAATTGTTAATTTAAATTTGGCAAAACTCAGATATACAGTAAATAAATAATCACAGAATCATAGACACAGAGTAATAATATGCAGCGGAAATAAAAGAGATAGTAGTTCATGAAGCTACTATATAAATATATAAGATACATCAGAGTTTACAACATAAGAGAAATACGATACATCAAGTACAAATCAGAGTACATCACTGGAATCATCGAATACTGAAAGTAGAATAGATGGCTGGATCTCCAAGCAAAGCTCCAACTCCAAAGACGAGTCTCGAATACTGGTACACTCAGTCTGACCCGAGCGTAAGCAAAACACAAAACACTCGAGCCAGGATTAATATTCTTATATCAATAAATCCAACTCAAGTGAAATCACAATTGAAATACAAGTAACTCAAAGGACGTTGGAATAACCATCCTTTAAGGATCCGTTAAACTATCTACTATGTAGTAGTGTACGCTAAATAGATAATGTCTATCAGTAATCTAAAATATCAAAATAGCGTTAAGGCGTTACCATTATCCCCCTTAACACATTTTATATAGATGTCATAGTCTATACAGCACTGTAAACTCCACCGTAAACTAGTGGGATATCAGGGAGTACTCCATAGGTATAACACAAAACAAATTCGTAGTGGTCGCGTATATAGGGATATAAGTATGACAAGGCACATGAGGCAATACCCAAGGTAGTGAAACTACCATTCGCCTGATCCGGACTGGTGAGAACGCATCGCCGCAGCGATCGCAACACCGCGAAACAACACTCCTGAAAAGTACGAGGGTGCACCAATCAATCACAATAATGAGTAGTAGTTACGAAGAAGTGTGTTCGCTCGAGGTGGCTAACCCCATTTGGCCCGGTACGGCTCCTGATTTTAGTCATTTCCAATTTGACACAAGTGTCAAGGCTATCCATTATCGTTCTCTTTCTTCGGTCATCACGTACATCATTCCAACCACTTCATTCTGGATCATCACTCCGCGTATAGTTATTAAAGTGGTTTTCGGTTTAGATAGAGAGTATATCCATAACCGATTCCGGTTTCTTTAATAAGTTCCGTAATTATTACACCGATTGGTCGTTAATAAATTTCAAACCAAATCAATTTCAATTTCAATTCGTAAATCAACATTTCGTTTGTCTTTCTAATTCAATTTCCAAAGTTTACGTTTCAAAACTTCCAAATTACCATTTCAAAATCTTATACTTCAATTTCAACTTTTATTTAAACAATTCAATTATTGATTCAAATTCATATATGAATTTTATTTTGAAATCATTTAAATAAATTAATTTAACCCTCAAATCAATTTCAAATTCATTTATCGATTTCATTCAATATTCGTTAAGTTACTTTATCATTCAAAACAATTTTACTTAATTCCCAATTCATTTAAATCAATTACTTACGTTCAACTTCATTATATCAAAACTTCAAATTGAAATAAATTAAATTCATCAAATCAATTCTTTAAATTACAAGTCTTACGTTACTTTCAATAAATCACATTTTATTTCTTGTTAAAGAAATTCAATTACAATTATTTATTTACTTAGTTTCAAATTTCAACTCAATTAATAAAGAAACTAAATTTCACATATTCAAGAAGTTCAATTTCAGTTGTTAATTTACTTAAATAATTTTCCAAAACTTAATAAATAAAGAAACCCAATTTCATTTATTAACGAAGTTCAAATTCACTTATTCAAAGTTCAATTTCAGTTATCAAAGAATTAAATTTTCATTCAATTATCAAATAATTCAATCTTATTCAATTATTAAATAATTTCAATCTTAATTATTAATTATTCCAAAACTTAATAATTTCAAACTTGATTATAAATTAAAACTTAATTATTAAATCATTTAAAACTTAATTCAATGAATAATTTCCAAATTTAATCGTTAAATAATTCAATTCAGAACAACGTTCTTCCATCAGTTATTACATTTATATTTTGTTTCAGATTTCAATATTAACACTTTCCTTTTATCAAAATTTGCGTTCCAAATTTTTATTTCAAAATCTTATTATTCAAATAATATCTTTATTTTATTTCAAATCAAATTATTTACCAATCGGTTTATTTAATTCTCTATCCTAAGTCAAGTTCATTTTGGGTATTTATCATTTCAACCCGATTCCAATTCAATTCAAGATCAAGCATAATAAAGGGAACTTGCAGTGTGATAACTGAGATGGTGTCAAAGTAAATAAACAAGCAATAACAATAATCATACACAATCCAATAATCAATTCAATAATCCCGAAATAATCGTATTAATTCACATTGTTGTTTGTGCGAATTAATATAATTATTTCTAGAATCTACACTATCATTTCATGTAGATTAAAGATTATTACATTACGGTTTTTCCACTTGTCGTTCAATTTCAATTTCAAATTTAATACTACAACAATTAATCCAATATACGTCCAAAGGTTCAAAGTATAATTTATCAAATTCTATGTGTCAATTAACTTAACAATTAAAGATGTCATATTATTCAAATTAACTAATCAAATTCAACACATATGTCAATTCACAATTTTTAAACTATCCTACGTCAAATTCAATTGCATAATATTTATCACTTTATACATCACAATTTACATCCAATATTAACAGCAAAATCAATCAATTATCAACCAAACTGGATTATTATTGCATACATAACAGATAACGGTGTCAGATGTCAAAGGTGAACTGATACATAAATAACAGTGCAATAAATAACAGCAGTATATTTCAATTATCGTTCCAATTGAAATCAAATTTAATAAATAAAAGAATATTAATCGTGAGTGATTACTCACCTTTCGAGGTTAGAGATGGACGAGAACGAGAGAAGTTACGAATCCAAGCATGAGTTTCAAAGCAGAGCACGTTGGACACGAATTCGATTGACAAGGCTGATAAACAGAAATCGATGAAACAGATCAAATCAGTTTTGATATACTGAGACGAAATGAATGCTATTTAATTATATGTATACTTCTTAAAAATCAATGAAAATCTTAAAACACATACGTCTAACTTACTTTACTGAAGTACATTCATATAAATGAAAGTATGCAATAGTTACTTTGTAATAAAATCAGTACTTCATAAAATCAATAATCAATATAGATAATTACATACAATATTTTACTAACATATATTAGATATAAATATGCCTGGATGAAAATCCTCTATATAACCAACACATATTCAATTTAAATTTTGAACATATCTATAACTTATATGTAAGTCCTTAAATTCACTTTACACCCATGCTGGTTATAATATAGATGCTATTATAAAATATGCAGACAAAATGTATGAAATTCAAAACAGCAAATGCAAATCACCATATTTACATACTTACTTTGCTATTTTATTTAAAGAACAATACCTTTTAAAACACGTGAAGAAAATCTTCAATATTCTTGAAAGCACAACAGTAATATAGTTTAAACTTTTCTTTTCAAAAAAAAAACAGAAAATCAAATAAACTTATGCACGACAAACTGACCTGTACACGCAACACATACACAAACAGGAACATACTGTTCACCTTTTCTCACATTAATTCTTACGTATGAAATCAAATATCACTTTGTCTAGTTATATATTGTAACCTGTTTAAAGATTATATACAAATCTGTATAGTATGGAATTTTTTTTTTATTACATAAACTGATATTATGAAACTAACGTGTACATATATAAACTAAGTTCCGCACATACATATGCAAATAAACAATATACTTTACCGTACTTTCCCTAGAATCTACAAAGTAAATCACTTCTCGGCATGTATATATATGTTTATAAAATAATGTACTATATGATACTAAACGTAATTTAAAACAAAAGAAATATTTCTTGTAAATAACTCAAAATCTCAGACAAAAGCTAATATAGGCTAACATCAGGTAAGTAACAAATATATTAAATATGCAGAGACCTTATGCTAACAACTAACATTTCAACAAATATACTACATTACTTATGTGGTATATACTCATTTTATATAGCTTCCTATATTGTATACCGCAGCATGTTATGAATTTATTTGCTTACATACGACACATACGTTCAGTTAGTTGAGCCCAAAAAAAAAAATTCAACAGAATATACCTAACATATACAGGAGAAAGAAAGTATAAAACTTATATGAATAAAGCATATATAAACTACCTTTGCCAAAAAAAAGAGAAGAAAGCAGATAACAGAGGGATGCAAGGCTGCACAGTGAAATAAAAAGAGGTCCCGGCGCGTTCGGCAGGCTGTGCTCATCGATGAGCATGAGGCCAAGGTTGGGCTTTGATTGGCCGTGGGTAGGCTGCTGCATGCCTCGGAATGGGTGGTGGAAGGCGGCGCTTGGCGTGAAGATGTCGTGAAGGATGTGAGGGAAGGTCTGAGGTCGGCTACGTGGTTCGGCGGAGGGTGGTGGTACGGTCTTGAGATGATGCGAGGCGGGAGGCGAGGTGACGCAGCGGCGGCCGGGATGGGAAAGAAGAAGTGGTAGGCGTGCGCGAGGCTGCGTTCACTTAGGGCGATGTGGAGGTGGTGGCGAGAGCAGTGGTGAAAAGCAAGCCAAGAAAATGAAGAAAAATGTAGGAGGAGGAAGACTGAATGAGTGGATCCAAAAAATAAAGGCTACAGGAATGTTTCATAATATAAAACGAATGTGAATAGCCTTTTTTATTTAGTATGAATTTCCTCTTCTGTGCAAACGAAACAACATACAAATTGGCATTGGGAATAAGAGAAGGTGGGCTCGACAATTCAGGAAGTATTAAAGGCAGCCAACCGTTGAAAGAATTTAAATAGACAAAGTAAACAAAAGGCTCCAAATGCGTACCGTTGCATCGAACTGCTAAATTGCTTCGTCGTGCATCTGATCTCAAAACATAGAAATGAATACATCGCAGAGACCAACACGACGAAACGATCAAACCGGTATAAAATTATCAGTGGCAGGATCGAATTATAAAAATTCAAATTTTTATACTAGCGGAAAATGCATAAAAATCGCAGAAAAATAAGATCGACGGAACCAAAGATGTCCGAATTTGGAAAAACAACAAACTGACAACTTTCTCAAAAGATGATTTAGAATTTTTCGATGTAAAATATTTTGGTTTTGAAAACGTTTTATTTTCATCGCTTTTTAACTGATTAAATTGAAGTAAATTTACGCGCGACATGAACTTTCATATTTTCTGACGAAAATTTACCGGTTGCTATGTTTAACTAAATGCATTACAAATATCAAATTTATATTTCAAAATTTTATCGTTTAAATTCCCACAAAATTTCAATTAATACGTTATTAAAACCGGTTAAATCTATGGGTTGTTACACTCTCCCCCACTCAAAAGTTTTCGTCCCCGAAAAGGAAAGAAGTAGGAGAATAGAAGCAATCAAAAGAGAATAAACTTGAATTACATGATAAACAATTAATTTAAACCATATGAATTTCAATTTAGATAAATTTATATTCAAAAGTATGTTTTTAAATTTAAGATTTCCATTAAATTGACTTGAATTCTCATTTATTAATGTTAGGTACAAAAGGTTTCTTTCAAATGAAATTCAATTTAAATTCAATTAAATCAAGATATCTCATTAAGTTGATTTAATTTCAATTTTATTAACTTTCCAACAAAATTTTTATTTTATTAATCACATCTATTTTTCAATTAACTTATTATTATATTTATCTCCCTAAACATTTTATAGTTAAAATTTAAGTGAATAACATTTATTATACGCACTCACATTTTATTTATTAAGTCAATTTGTATTGTATATTATCCAGTTTTCTTAAATTAACAATTTCAAAGATCATAAATTTGAATAGTCATTTATTATAATCATACTTTATTCAACAAATTTAATTCTTCTTTATTTCAAATTATTATTAAATTTATTCTACTTAATATATCTTATCACATATATTTTAATGATGTTTACATTTATTATAACTGCTCAATTTTATATATAAAATATATTCTTTGATATCATTTTCTACTGTATAAAATTCAATTACATAGTTAAACTTTGAAAATTTAGGTAAGTTATATATAATGCAATTGAGTATTACACTAGTAAAATTTTCTAATTTAATTATCCAGGCCTAATTGTTTATTCAAAATATTGATTTCATTTTATAATTGAATTATCCTTTATCATAAATTTAAGAATTTAAATTTTCGAGTAACTTCAAATTTATCTAGAGGTAAATAAATGTATATATAATATATCAAATCAGATTTAAATCTTATATTAATATATATTACAAATCAAATCATAATTTTAGAATTTCAAATCAATTTAATTCCAAAACAAACCGTAGCAAAGCTACAGAATAGTCTCTCCACTTCGAAACTCGAAAATGAATGTCGATAATGCGGCCGTCATTGCCGAGATTATTTTCCAGCGATGAAGAGAATAGCGCTGATTTAAACATTATAAATTCTTTGAAAACCATTTCTATTCGAAGATATTTTAATAATATACATTCTAAACTTGAAAACCATAGTTCAAAATTATCGAAAATTAAATTCTCAAATTCTAATTTTAATTCACATCAAATTCCAAATCAATTTATAACTAAGTTTTATAAATTCATTTATTTATTATTAAGCAATAGTCAATGGTTTACAAACAATAAATGAAAATCAAACATTATCATTTCTGACAACAAATTCATTAACAATTTAATTTCAGAAAAACTTATATATAATATAATCATACAAAACTATTTTATTCACCAAATTCGAAAATACTGTTGTGTCAGTTCGCTCTGCTCAAGCGTTTTGGAAATCATATCGATAGCGTTAATCAGACGAATCGATCGAAAACCCAAATCAACATCAACAACTCAAACAACACAATATATAAAACATTTTAACATTAATTTACAAATACACTTCCTCGCTCGACGATACAAGGATGGATTTCAAGGCAAGGATAGAGATTCAAATTTGATGAAAATCAAATCAAAAAGAATTTTGGTTCGATAACAAGTTCGAAATAGAAGATAAGATAATTACATAACCAAAATAGGAAGATGAATAAGTTTATCAAATCGCGGGCAACCTTAACCGGGTCGTCCGTGAATTAAGGAATAAGACCGATGCAGAATTTCGAGGCGAATCTACATCAGATCTCAAGGGATAGAATTCAGGTATAGTAGTAGATAGATAGCATCGTAAACCGAGGATACAGAAATCTCCGGTAAATCGATGTCCATTATAAGGAGTTTCACCTATTTACAAATAATTCGAAGATTGGTGAGACCGCCTATGCCTTACAGAGATCATTCGAAGTGGAGTTATGGCATTCTCCAGAATTCAGGCGAATTCGAATAGTGAGGGACAAGAATGAATTTCAGAACTGAGGGAACGTTCCAAAATTCAAAGGAATTGAGTTAAAAGGAAGAGATTGAAACTCGAGTGGGAGTGATTCTGCAAATACATTTACCATGTATGCTAAGTTTTGCCTAGAGCTACCAAAAGCTCTGATACCAACTGTAACGGCCCGCTATTTTGGACTATTCGCATCCGCACATGTCGAACTTGAATAATTCAAAATACCGAATTGTTAATTTAAATTTGGCAACTCAGATATACAGTAAATAAATAATCACAGAATCATAGACACAGTGTAATAATGTGCAGCGGAAATAAAAGAGATAGTAGTTCATGAAGCTACTATATAAATATATAAGATACATCAGAGTTTACAACATAAGAGAAATACGATACATCAAGTACAAATCAGAGTACATCACTGGAATCATCGAATACTGAAAGCAGAATAGATGGCTGGATCTCCAAGCAAAGCTCCAACTCCAAAGATGAGTCTCGAATACTGGTACACTTAGTCTGACCCGAGCGTAAGCAAAACACAAAACACTCGAGTCAGGATTAATATTCTTATATCAATAAATCCAACTCAAGTGAAATAGCAATTGAAATACAAGTAACTCAAAGGACGTTGGAATAACCATCCTTTAAGGATCCGTTAAACTATCTACTATGTAGTAGTGTACGCTAAATAGATAATGTCTATCAGTAATCTAAAATATCAAAATAGCGTTAAGGCGTTACCATTATCCCCCTTAACACATTTTATATAGATGTCATAGTCTATACAGTACTGTAAACTCCACCGTAAACTAGTGGGATATCAGGGAGTACTCCATAGGTATAACACAAAAAAATTCGTAGCGGTCGTGTATATAGGGATACAAGTATGACAAGGCACATGAGGCAATACCCAAGGTAGTGAAACTATCGTTCGCCTGATCCGGACTGGTGAGAACGCATCGCCGCAGCGATCGCAACACCGCGAAACAACACTCCTGAAAAGTATGAGGGTGCACCAATCAATCACAATAATGAGTAGTAGTTACGAAGAAGTGTGTTCGCTCGAGGTGGCTAACCCCATTTGGCCCGGCCCGGCTCCTGATTTTAGTCATTTCCAATTCGACACAAGTGTCAAGGCTATCCATTATCGTTCTCTTTCTTCGGTCATCACGTATATCATTCCAACCACTTCATTCTGGATCATCACTCCGCGTATAGTTATTAAAGTGGTTTTCGGTTTAGATAGAGAGTATATCCATAACCGATTCCGATTTCTTTAATAACTTCCGTAATTATTACACCGATTGGTCGTTTAATAAATTTCAAACCAAATCAATTTCAATTTCAATTTCAATTCGTAAATCAACATTTCGTTTGTCTTTCTAATTCAATTTCCAAAGTTTACGTTTCAAAACTTCCAAATTACCATTTCAAAATCTTATACTTCAATTTCAACTTTTAGTCAAACAATTCAATTATTGATTCAAATTCATATATGAATTTTATTTTGAAATCATTTAGATAAATTAATTTAACCCTCAAATCAATTTCAAATTCATTTATCGATTTCATTCAGTATTCGTTAAGTTACTTTATCATTCAAAACAATTTTACTTAATTCCCAATTCATTTAAATCAATTACTTACGTTCAACTTCATTATATCAAAACATCAAATTGAAATAAATTAAATTCATCAAATCAATTCTTTAAATTACAAGTCTTACGTTACTTTCAATAAATCACATTTTATTTCTTGTTAAAGAAATTCAATTACAATTATTTATTTACTTAGTTTCAAATTTCAACTCAATTAATAAAGAAACTAAATTTCACATATTCAAGAAGTCCAATTTCAGTTGTTAATTTACTTAAATAATTTTCCAAAACTTAATAAATAAAGAAACCCAATTTCATTTATTAACGAAGTTCAAATTCACTTATTCAAAGTTCAATTTCAGTTATCAAAGAATTAAATTTTCATTCAATTATCAAATAATTCAATCTTATTCAATTATTAAATAATTTCAATCTTAATTATTAATTATTCCAAAACTTAATAATTTCAAACTTGATTATAAATTCAAACTTAATTATTAAATCATTTCAAACTTAATTCAATGAAAAATTTCCAAATTTAATCGTTAAATAATTCAATTCAGAACAACGTTCTTCCGTCAGTTATTACATTTATATTTTGTTTCAGATTTCAATATTAACACTTTCCTTTTATCAAAATTTGCGTTCCAAATTTTTATTCCAAAACCTTATTATTCAAATAATATCTTTATTTTATTTCAAATCAAATTATTTACCAATCGGTTTATTTAATTCTCTATCCTAAGTCAAGTTCATTTTGGGTATTTATCATTTCAACCCGATTCCAATTCAATTCAAGATCAAGCATAATAAAGGGAACTTGCAATGTGATAACTGGGATGGTGTCAAAGTAAATAAACAAGCAATAACAATAATCATACACAATCCAATAATCAATTCAATAATGCCGAAATAATCGTATTAATTCACATTGTTGTTTGTGCGAATTAATATAATTATTTCTAGAATCTACACTATCATTTCATGTAGATTAAAGATTATTACATTACGGTTTTTCCACTTGTCGTTCAATTTCAATTTCAAATTTAATACTACAACAATTAATCCAATATACGTCCAAAGGTTCAAAGTATAATTTATCAAATTCTATGTGTCAATTAACTTAACAATTAAAGATGTCATATTATTCAAATTAACTAATCAAATTCAACACATATGTCAATTCACAATTTTTAAACTATCCTACGTCAAATTCAATTGCATAATATTTATCACTTTATACATCACAATTTACATCCAATATTAACAGCAAAATCAATCAATTATCAACCAAACTGGATTATTATTGCATACATAACAGATAACGGTGTCAGATGTCAAAAGTGAACTGATACATAAATAACAGTGCAATAAATAACAGCAGTATATTTCAATTATCGTTCCGATTGAAATCAAATTTAATAAATAAAAGAATATTAATCGTGAGTGATTACTCACCTTTCGAGGTTAGAGATGGACGAGAACGAGAGAAGTTACGAATCCAAGCACGAGTTTCAAAGCAGAGCACGTTGGACACGAATTCGATTGACAAGGCTGATAAACAGAAATCGATGAAACAGATCAAATCAGTTTTGATATACTGAGACGAAATGAATGCTATTTAATTATATGTATACTTCTTAAAAATCAATGAAAATCTTAAAACACATACGTCTAACTTACTTTACTGAAGTACATTCATATAAATGAAAGTATGCAATAGTTACTTTGTAATAAAATCAGTACTTCATAAAATCAATAATCAATATAGATAATTACATACAATATTTTACTAACATATATTAGATATAAATATGCCTGGATGAAAATCCTCTATATAACCAACACATATTCAATTTAAATTTTGAACATATCTATAACTTATATGTAAGTCCTTAAATTCACTTTACACCCATGCTGGTTATAATATAGATACTATTATAAAATATGCAGACAAAATGTATGAAATTCAAAACAGCAAATGCAAATCACCATATTTACATACTTACTTTGTTATTTTATTTAAAGAACAATACCTTTTAAAACACGTGAAGAAAATCTTCAATATTCTTGAAAGCACAACAGTAATATAGTTTAAACTTTTCTTTTCAAAAAAAAACAGAAAATCAAATAAACTTATGCACGACAAACTGACCTGTACACGCAACACATACACAAACAGGAACATACTGTTCACCTTTTCTCACATTAATTCTTACGTATGAAATCAAATATCGCTTTGTCTAGTTATATATTGTAACCTGTTTAAAGATTATATACAAATCTGTATAGTACGGAATTTTTTTTTTTTTTACATAAACTGATATTATGAAACTAACGTGTACATATATAAACTAAGTTCCGCACATACATATGCAAATAAACAATATACTTTACCGTACTTGCCCTAGAATCTACAAAGTAAATCACTTCTCGGCATGTATATATATGTTTATAAAATAATGTACTATATGATACTAAACGTAATTTAAAACAAAAGAAATATTTCTTGTAAATAACTCAAAATCTCGGACAAAAGCTAATATAGGCTAACATCAGGTAAGTAACAAATATATTAAATATGCAGAGATCTTATGCTAACAACTAACATTTCAACAAATATACTACATTACTTATGTGGTATATACTCATTTTATATAGCTTCCTATATTGTATACCGCAGCATGTTATGAATTTATTTGCTTACATACGACACATACGTTTTGTCTGCCATTGAAAAAGGAGAAGCAAATAGAATTGTATGTACAGATAAATGACAATGAGGAATAGGCTAGGCTTTATAACGACATATATATATGCTAAAAAAATAGAATTGAATGGGCTCAAATGGGTTTGGAAATTGAACTATAATGGCCCAAAAAGCACGTTCTGACTCCGGAACAAAATTGGGTCAACTCATATATCAAAATAGATGTTTTCAAGCATTTTAAAATCAATGGAATAGGTTTCAAGTCCAAATTCCATAGTATGAAGAAGTTATGCCAAAATCAATTTATTTCAAATTGATTTCAATTAAATTAATTTCTAGGCGTTTCGAGTCCGTATGATCAAACGACAAGCCCGATCGCTACGAAACTTGAAATCCTATAATAATTCGCCGTTACGGATCCGATGAAACTGGTTTCGTCAAATTCGAGTCAGTGGCCAAAATGGCTATTTTCAGTTGATTAATTAAATTAATGTTAAATTAAATTAAATCGCTATTTCAATTCAAATTTAAAAATTCACTGATTCCATCATTTTTGATTTCTTAAATGATTACAATGATTTAAACAAACATAGATATCAATTTAGAGTTGATTAATTTATCAATTTTAGTGCTTGCCTTAATTTCATTTAATTGCAATTAATCCATTTATTAAGTTTAAATTCCAATAAATTAATAAATCTTGATATCCATTATTTTTGCTCAATCAATCATTATCCTATTCATACTTTATTATCAACCAACAATTATTACAATTAATCATCTAATATTGATTCTATCAAATAATAATTTATTTCGTATTATTTGATCAATTAATATACTTTGAACTTATTTCCCAATTTATTAATTACAATCAATTATAACTTTATAATTGGTTTCAATTAATTGGGATTGCACTAAATTAATTATTTATTCACTTGCATTAACATTATTATCTTTATTTTAGTGATTTCATTTTTAAATTACAGATTTTTATTTTTCTTTCCGAATTAAATGACCAAAACTTAATAAATTAACAAAATTTAATTATCGAAAATTACGGGTCGTTACACTCCCCCCCTCAAAACTTTTCGTCCCCGAAAAGGAAAAAGAAGAGAAAAGAAGGATTTGAGTAGACAATACATCTTACTTAAAAATATTAACTTTATAAACAAATAAGTTTACAAAGTTAATCCATTTAAATAAGATATACCAATTTATAACCATTAATCTTTTTATACTCAAACTAATAAAGTTTGGAAACATATTTCAAAAAAATTTCTAAGTCCAAAGTTTACGGAAAATTTCGGCAGAGTCTCCTTTGTACGGAGAGGCTCGGGAGAATTTATAATATCAAATATAACAATATGAAACATATATTTTTCAAAATAATATATATCCCAACACGGAAAAACAATATAATAATTATAAGCCGTAATCCAAAAACGTACCTATTTGTTGGGCAAATAACGCTTATTTATGAAACCAAAAGTAGTAGCCGTTGCTTTCATAACCTATATTTCACTTATATAATCTAAAAAGAGTTAATAATTATATAAAATGAAATATTTAAAGTTGTTTCAACCATAAACAAACAAATCAATACAAACAACAATCACTTGCAACAAAGCCTACAACCAAACACAAATCAATCATTCATTCATATCAAACAAAAGAAATAGTTGTTCGGGTTCAAAACTTTAAATTGTACAGAATGAGAAATAAACTACTAAGTGCACCATTTACTCAACAGTCTTAGATGAAACTAAATAGATTATTCATACATTCAAACAATTTTAAAGTATCCTTACCCAAACAACCATAACCAAACAAACAACAATTTCAAACAATAGATCATGTTCATTATTATTTATTTTATTTCATAATATTTGTTGTTTGATTTCTTTTCTTTCATATAATGATTTATCTTTTTAATTTACATTTGTTTCTTGCAAATTTTCATTTCCTAGCATTTATTGTTTAGACTCCTTTTCATTCTGATAATGATTCATCCTTTTTAATTTACCTTTATTTCTTACAAACTTTTATTTCCATTCAGTCATTCAGTGTTTTTTTTTCATTTATTACTTACAATTATTCATTTTCATTTATTCAGGTCATGTCAGTTTCTTTTTATTGCATTACATTTATTCATTACTCAATTTCATTTATTTATTTATAGTGCTTACCTTCCTATTATATTTAATTATAGTAACGTTTCAATTACAACTTAAGTTTGTAACTCTATAACATCAAATTCTTATTTACAAAAGAAATTCATTGAACACTTTCATTCACAAGTTTACTTGTACAATTTCCATTACATTTTGTTTTGTAGTTGGTAAGTTATACACACACACACACACACACACACACACACACACACACATGCTTTAAGAATGCAATTGGAAGTTATACAAGTTCATCTTATTTCTTTTAATAAATTAACGTTCAATAGTCATATCTTTTGTTTTATAGGTTACAATTTCAACTTTCTTATAGTTTCATTTATAACTTAGCATTTAATCTCTTATTTCATTTAGAGATTTCAATTATTAATTAGTTACATTTCATTTTACTACAATAATTGAAACTATTAACTAACGGAAACTTAAGAACTAAATACCAGGTTTTATTCAAAAATCATTTTAAAATAATAGAAAAATGTATACTTGCAACTTATATATCCAATTATATTTAAAACAATTTAAAATTTATATTTGTTTATCAAAATAAATATGCAGTAAAACTACTACAGCGGCCTTCCCACTTCCAACCCGGAAAATGAGTATTGATGATGTGTGCACTCATCACCGAAATTATTCTCCAACGATAGAGAGGGGAGTACAAAACTTATTGCTTTCCAAAGTTTCTTTAAAGAAATTCTTTCAAATTATTTTGAAATATTTATATCAGAAAGTACTTATAAACAATATTATTATATTCCAAATCTTTTGAAAGAAATTCTCAAAATCCTGGAACTTAAGTTCTAAAATTTTCAAATTTCATTTATTTTATTTTACCTTTCAAATCCTGCCTTAAACAAATATTTATAAATTACACTACCTAACAACCAATATATTACAACCAAATATATATCATTTAATAAAAAATGTATCATATATATATAATATAATAGGCAAAATTATTTCATTCACCTATATTCAAAACAAATATTGTATCGGCCTGTCCTATTAAGTGTTTACAAATCCCTATTGATGTTATAGCGTCCTATGCATTAGCCAGAATTTATAAATACAAAACAGAATAAATTAACACAATATCAAAACCTTTTATAACACTAACAAATACACTCTCTCATATATATATATATATATATACACACACACACACTCAACGACTCATCATAGGGTATTACTACCCTATATAATATGAGTCAGAACCCACAAAGCTAAGGTTTATCGCTGAACCAAAGCTCTGATACTAGATGTAACGTCCCACCTTTTTGTACGGTTCAAATCGATTATAAACCACACACGTCGGACTCAAACCATACAGAAGGCGGATTGTTATGGGGTAAATAAGAAAAAGCAGAGAAAGAAAAGAAAGGAAAAAAAATAGAATCTTGCAACGGAACGATAAAATATAATAATCAAATAAACAGTTCATGAAGCTGTTTACAAAACATTTGATTATACTTATACAATATACATCAGAGTTACACATACCAGAGAAAAATAAAATGCAGCAGAGTACATGTGATGCAGTGGAATATAATAAATAATAGTAATACAAATTCGTCTTCGTCCCCCAAAGATAAAGTCTTCGAATCCTGAAATGCTCAGACTGACCCGAGCGAATTGAAAAGACAAAACACTCGAGTCAGAACTAAAAGATCTTATGTAAGTTAAATCAACTGTAAAATATGAGTGGAACGACGTCAGAAATGTTTACGAGATTTGACATCTCCTATCTATTGTCTGACGTGAGTGCAGTAACTTAAGAGATGCTCGGAATTCACATCTCTTAAAGATCCGTTAAACTATTTACTATGCAGTAATATTTCGTTATTATAATAATACCTATAGTAAAATAAACTTACTTTTAAATAGCGTTAAGGAGTTACCCAATCTCCCCCTTAACACAATAATAGTCCCAGTAGTCCATCCGGTATTAGTGCATCTCCAGATCGGGAGACTACCCTAAATACTCCACGGGCTACGGGAGAAAACCAAACTCGTACAAGGCGCGCTAGGGTAGGTGACAAGGCACACAAGGAAATTCCAGTGTAGATGTACCAATTACTATTCGGACTAGTGATGACGCATAGCACGCAGCTACCGCCCACCTCGAGCCACATCCCCAAATCAAAAGTCAAAAGTGGCCACCGGATCAATCTTAAAATCAGAATATAATGGAATGGTATCGAAGGAGTGTGTTCGATAAGAGGAGCTACCTCACTGGCCCGGAATTGCTCCTGTTTTAACCATCTTATGCTAACTCGCGGGAGTCGGGTCCACGTATATACCTTAAAGGAACGTCGTCACCATCGTCCTTCATTCTGGAATCTCCACCGCGTACACGGTTGTTAAAGTATTTTTCGGAGTTGGCAGAGAGTATGACAACTTTCGACCCCGGTCTCTTTAACAACCAAACGGTATTATAACACCGCGGTCGTTTCAAAATAATTATGCTTTAAAACCAAAATATACTATCCATTTCAAAACCATATAAATACTATATCTTTTCCCCTTAAAAAACCAAATCAATATGATATCATTTTTATTTCGAATATATCATTTTCTAAAACCGTAACACTTTCAAAGTTATAATATTTCGAAACCAAACGCTTGAAATATAACCTTTCAAAACATAATACTTTGAATTTCATAACTTTGGTCATAACTACACCACTTAAATGGCTTAAATCTTAAATTACTTTATATAATAAAATAGCTTCTTCAATTTCAAAAATCAATTCCAAATACAGATTTGAACCCCAAATAAACCATTTCAATTTCCATATATTTCAAAGCTTTAAATATCCCACCATTTCAAAACTAATTCTTTGATAATTCCGTATATATCAAATTCAATTACTATTATTTAGATTTGAAATGTTTACATGATAAATCCAATATCATTTAAGTAAAACTTTTCAACTTCAAGTAACTGTATATTCCTTCAATTTATTTAACTTGATATATTCATTTAAATCAACTCGATATTCATTTAAATCACTCTAGACCAAATCAAATTATAAAAATTATACCCTTTGAAATCTCAATTTTATTTAAATTTCAAATCAATTTATTCGAGTATAATTCTTAGATATTTTTATTCAAATCAATTTCATATTTATCTTCCAACCTAAATTTTTTTTAAGTGATTATAAACTATATATACAATATAGTTTTAAATAGATACTTAACCATATTATATAACACAATCAAACTTTATTATTCAACTTTTTTTATATTTAAAAATAAATTTATACATAGTTAATAATCAATAATAAAATAAAATTTATATAACATCTAAAATCAATATTTATATAACCCATATATTCCTATACAAAACCATAGAAATCATTTAAAAATATTTTTATATATAGACCACGGTGTCTGTATAAAATTTTCTATCCTATGGTCAAGTGGTATGGATATTTATCATTTCAACCGTAATTCAAAATAAAAATATGGTTATATATCATTCAAACCGCAATCCCGAATGAAATAAAATGTATAACAACTTGCAGTTTATAACATTATAAAATACAACATCCATTCATCCAATATCAACCATCAATCATTTATCACAATCATCATCCAATTCAAACAATAACATCAATATAGAACAGATAATACATAACAGGTATTTACTAGCAGTTTATATTCAATAATAAACTAAATGACAATTTAACTGGCAATTTATATGCAATAATAAATTAAATAACAATTTAATTCAACAAATTCAATTTAACCGGAATGATGATAAAAATACACTAAACAGCTATAAATAAATTTTTAATCGCATCGGAAATTAATTTAATAGACATAATAAATTTTAGAAGTTGTGAGTGGGTTAAAACACTCACCTTTTGAATTTAAATTGAATTTAAATCCAATTTAAAACCAAAATTTGAACAGTCTCAGAATCTGTCCAAACTAGCGTCAAAACGTCCAAAATTTCAATACGATCCTAATAAAAGAAACCGCACGTAAATCGGATATCGTAAGTAGAAGTTATGACGATTAGAATTTTCAGAAATTTAAATTCAGAAAAAAAAAGAAAAAAATATACCACGTCACCATTTCAGAGCGAATCCCTAACATCGCTCCTTCGTTCAAAACAAGCTAAAGCCGTCGATCTTCCATGAATTTCCACTGACGAACCATTCACCTCTGACCTGATCGAACGCCTCCATCGCGTCACCCCTCCAAGCCGCTCCCGTCGATACTAACGGCACAACCCCTGGCCCCACCATGTGACAGCGATGCCGCCATGATTCTCGGCCAAATTGCGTCAATTTCTAGCGTCAATAGCATGAACTAACCGCATGGATTTATAGCACTCGGCCTCCTCTGCCTGCCCGTACTCCACGATCGACCAATAGTTGAAAATCCACCGTCGATCGAGTATGTTGCCCATGAACGGCCAGGGATTTTTCGATGATTGCTGGTCAACGATGAACCCAAAACGAAAAACGAAATACAGATCTGAGATGCGCTCGTCGAGAGCTTCAGATCGATATAAAATTTGATATTATTTGAGGAGTTTGAATTTTTGATTTGGTTTTGATTTGAATTTGCAGTTTGGGATTTAGAGTTCTGTCTGCCATTGAAAGAGGAGAAGCAAATAGAATATAACATACAGACAAATGAAAATGAGGAATAGGCTAGGGTTTATAACGACATATATATAGACAAAAAAAATAGAATTGAATGGGCTCAAATGGGTTTGGAAATTGAACTATAATGGCCCAAAAAGCCCGTTCTGACTCCGGAACAAAATTGGGTCAACCCATATATCAAAATAGTTATTTTCAAGTATTTTAAAATCAATGGAACGGGTTTTAAATCCAAATTCCATCGTATGAAGAAGTTACGCTAAAATCTGTTTTTTTCAAATTGATTTCAATTGATTTCAATTAAATTGATTTCTAAGCGTTTCGAGTCCGTACGATCAAACGACAAGCCCGACCGCTACGTAACTTGAAATCCTACAATAATTCACCATTACGGATTTGATGAAACTGGTTTCGTCGAAATCCGAGTCAGTGGCCAAAATGGCTATTTTCAGTTAATTAATTAAATTAATATTAAATTAAATTAAATCGCTTTTTCAATTCAAATTTAAAAATTCACAGATTCCATCATTTTTGATTTCTTAAACAATTATGATAATTTAAACAAACTTAGATATCAATTTAGAGTTGATTAATTTATCAATTTCAGTGTTTGCCTTAATTTCATTAAATATCATTTAATTGTAATTAATCCATTTATTAAGTTTAAATTCCAATAAATTAATAAATCTTGATATCCATTATTGTTGTTCAATCAATCATTATCCTATTCATACTTTATTATCAACCAAGAATTATTATAATTAATCATCTAATATTGATTCTATCAAATAACAATTTATTACGTATTATTTCGTCAATTAATATACTTTGAACTTATCTCCCAACTTATTAATTACAATCAATTATAACTTTACATTTGGTTTCAATTAATTGAGATTGCACTAAATTAATTATTTATTCACTTGCATTAACATTATTATCTTTATTTTAGTGATTTCATTATTAAATTACTGATTTTTATTTTTCTTTCCAAATTAAATTACTAAAACTTAATAAATTAACATAATTTAATTATCAAAAATTACGGGTCGTTACAAGGTCGAACAAGGGAAATGAAAGTATATGGGTCATAGCGGATAGTTTGACCAAGAATGCCTATTTCATTCCAGTCAAGCCAACTAGGATGGCACCTATTTTGGCAAAGTTGTTCATGAAGAACATTGTTAGACTTCATGGAATTCCTAGTGGCATAGCCAGGGATAGAGATGCACTATTTACTAGCGAGTTTTGGAGAAATCTACAAAGAGTATTAGGTACCAAGCTCAAGATGAGTATAGCATATAACCCACAAACGGATGGGCAGACGGAGAGAGTCAATAAGGTAGTCGAAGATTTATTGAGGGTTTGTGTACAAGACTTTGGTGGATCTTGGGAGGATCACCTGCATTTGATTGAGTTTTCCAATAATAATAGTGTTCAAACTAGTATAGGAATGGAGCCTTTTGAAGCTCTTTATGGAAGGCCATGCAAGTCACATGTATGTTGGTTAGAGACTAAAGACAGATTAGTCTTAGGTCCAGATATGGTTAAAGAGGCATCAAAGAAGATTGAGTTGATTCGAGATCGGATGAATGAAGCTCAGTCTAGACAAAAGAGTTACGTAGATAGAAGGCGTAAATACTTAGAGTTCTCAGTTGGAGATAGAGCTTTTATTAAGGTGTCACCGATGAAGGGAGTGATACGATTCGAAATGTCAAGGAAGCTGGCACCGAAATATATTGGTCCATTCTAGATTGTAGAAAGGATTAGAAAGCTCGCATATAGAGTAGAATTGCCGAGAAATATGGTAGATGTTCATAATGTATTTCATGTGTCTCATCTTCGCAAGTATGTGCATGATCCAGAGACTACTGTTCCTCTAGTAACGTTAGATGAGTTCGATTAACAATTGTTAGACAACTAGTCCGGATTGTGGTGAAAGATGAGAAAAGATTAAGGTCCAAGACAGTCAAGTTAGTGAAAGTTTAGTGGAGCAACAACGAGAAGGACTATACTTGGAAGACAGAAGACAAGATTTGAGATACTTATCCTCATCTGTTTTAAGTGGTATATCTGTATTAGATTTATATAGATGATAGCTAGTCAGATAGACTAGTATGGCGGTTAGGAGTGGTTATAGATGATTGCTATGATTAGTATTTAGTCCTTATTGAATTTAAAGGACGAAATTATTCAAGGAGGGAAGCCTGTAACACCCCTGATTTTAAATAACACTATTTAGGATATTTAATTAGATAAATTAAATAGAATAATGTACATGTTAAATGATAAGAGGATTGAGATTTGAATAAATTTAAGTGGCCATGTTTATTAATTTAATTGGGCTAAAGAATGGTTTATAGACTAATTAAATTATATAAGGGTGTAATGGGATTTAACTACACCTAACCTTACCTTTATATACATATACATATACATACATATATATGTATGTATACATACACACACACACACATATATATCCACTAATGTTCATTTTCTGACAAAAATATAAACGTAAGAAAAGAAGATAAGGACGACATTAAAAAGAAAAGAAGAAGAAATTCAAAGAAAAAGAAGAGAAAGTAACAAGAGGAATCAAACTCATCTCAATCCATTTTCCTTATCAAAGATTAAGGTGAATAATAATTTCTATCTCTATTTATTAAAAATATGTTTCGGATTTAAGTTTAAATTTGTATATATGATGTTGATGATGATGTGCTTGAATTTATGTCTTGTTTAAATTTAAACAAGATTGTTTAAATAATGGTTCATACGGTTTTAGATCAAAACTGTGTGATATTGATGTTTAAATGCCGTGGAAAAATTATATGTTATGTAAAACATGATTTTAGAGTGGGTTTTAAGTTCGATAATTTTCCAAGCTTTGGAAAGTTTATTATGAATTTTGAATTAAAATATTGCATGTTGGGTTTAATAATTTATTTCAGAAAATATATTAAGAATTTGGATTTGAATTTTTTTATATGTTAGGTAATATGATCAAAGTAAATTTCTGTGAATTTTGGGTTTTTTCTTAAGTGATTTAATATGTAAAATAAAATATTTTGAGAAGAGGATCAAAATGATTTGCGTATAAATAAAGCGGAAGGTTTTATTTGCAAAGTTTAAGTTTGTTACTTATCCAAAATAAAAAGGCGGTTAGTTTTAAAAAGCATGGGAAAAAGTTAAGGCTACAAATAAGAAATTTACACGTAGGCATGTTAGTTTATATAAGTTACTTAATTGAGTATTTAACACAGAAAAATAGGTTTCGCCTCTATTCAGAGCACCTTTTGCCCTTACCTTTCGCCTTCGACTATGTCGAAACCCAATTAAGCTAAATCCAATACATAGGGTATCATCTAGGTGATACATAGTGGATTGGAGAAAGGCGAAAGGTATTGTGTCGAAAGCATAGCATTCGATGGGGTCGTTGCCTCGATTTGTTGTAAAAAGATGAGCGTCTGCCTTTGTTTTACTAAGCATTCGACTTAGTCAATACGTAGGTTTTTGAAAGAAGTTTATAATATCTTTCGAAGGGGTTTGTAATTATCTTTTGGGAGAAGTTTGAGCTATTCACGAATCATAATTCTCTACGGTATTTATTCTCTCAGAAGGAGCTGAACATGAGACAGCAGAAATGGTTGGAGTTCATTGCAGCTGATGATTTTATCATCGAGTATACACTGGGAAAAGGAAATAAGGTGTTAGATGCGCTTAGCAGGAACCATCAGAATGTGATGTTAGCTATTTGGCAGAATGGAAAGACTTGAAAGCACTGGCTGCTTGAAGTGTGCAGTTGAGGTCGACTGCTAGATCTAGTCGGAATATTGCCATGATGTCTTGTTTGGAAGTTCAACCAGTTCAAATCAAACGGATTGCTTCTAAGCAGAAAGAGGATCCATTGTTAGCTGAGAGGATTAGAAGGTTAGAAGTTGAAACTGAGATTGATGATTTGAAGGATTTTATTCTTGACCAAAGAGGTTGGTTGAGAAAGAAGGAACGACAATGTGTTACGGATGTTGGAGACCTTAGGAAGGAAGTTCTTAAGGAATGTCATTGATCGAAGTTTACGATTCATCCTGGGGAACCAAGGGATATGAAGAGAATTTTCTTATGGGAAGGGATGAAGAGGGATGTTGGCTTATGGGTAAAATAGTGTTGGAACCGTCAGCAAGTAAAAGCCGAACATCAGAAGCCAAGTGGTTTGCTTCAAAGTTTGGATATTCCATTTTGGAAGTGGGACTCGATATCCATGGATTCTATTGACGAGTTGTGTGACAACCCTGCTTTGGAGATTACCTGTATATATTAAATTATAAAGGAAGTTATAATTTAATATTGTAAATTAAAATATAATTGGAATTTTAAATTGTTTATTTGGAATAGACAATGAATTTTGTAAACAAAATGTGAAAAATAAAGTTTGGAACTATATTTTGTTTATGTGGGTATAAATATGGGATTAAATGTTGATTGGATAAGTATTTAGTTTAACCAAATTGAAATATTGGGTATTTATTAGTTTGGAGCTAATAAATTAATTAGGTGATGTGTTTTCAACGTTAAATTGTTGAAATAAATCTAAATTAATGAAAATAAATTTTTGAAAACTTTTTTTTGAGAATTTGAGTAGAAAATAATCAAATTGCAATTTTATTTGGGTAAATACAACAATATTGGAAAATATAGTCAATATTAATCTTTTATTGAATTTAAAATGAGAAATATGAAGATATTACGTATTTTATTAATAAACTGAGGGAATATGGTTTAAACATAATATTTTGATGATTAAAAAGAGTTAAAATGATTTATTGTAATTTATTTGACAAGAGAACAATTTTTGTACAAATTGTCGAATTAAAAATAGTGTTTTGTAATAAAGTAGTGTAAATTGCAAAATATTGTTAAAAGTAAGGTTTTATTTGTAAAAATATATTTTTATTGTTAAATTTTATTTTATTTTGTTAGAATAAATTTTTTATCCCAAAATTGGATATATACATTTTATTGGGCATTTAAATGATGAAATGTGTGAATATTGTGTTAAATAAGAGAAAATGTGTACATAGCTTTATATTTTCACTAAGTATTTAAGTCTCGGGCTAATTGGGTAAGGATTTAGAACCAAAACCCATTATCTAGTGATTTTTGGCAGGAGTAAATCAACAGTACATTAATTTCTTCTTCGTTCTCAAAACATCCGTATAAGAAAAATAGAAAAAAGAAGAAGAGAAAATAAATGGCTTCCTTCATATAAATCAATTTCCCCTCAAAATCTCTACAAATTCAAGAAGTAAACCAACGAAATAGAGAGATTAGAGAAGGTAATCTCCACCAATACTCAAAGATTTCATCAAAAATCTTAGAATTAGGCATGAATTGTCTGTAACCAATTTCTTTTGTTGTGCATGCCTTTATTTTAGCTTTTACAGGTCTTTGAAGCTCCAATTCTCCTCCAAAGATCGTTGCTTGCACTTAAAACTTTACTAAATTGCCAAGATGAGTTCAAAACTCACAAATTCTAACCAAAACTTGAGTTACTGTAAGAAATTTTGCTCAGAAAAGCTTCTGTTTATGTATATTTCTTTGTTAGTTGTTTTGGTGAGTTTCCCGTTTCTGGTTGCCACTTTTAGCATCCATAACTTCTTGATTTTATCTCAAATTGCTGCTAGGTCTTTTCCAGATTGTATTTTAGTTGTTGATCTTGTTGCGTGTCAATTTTCATTGAAAATTATATCCGTTTGATATGCCAAACTGCTCCCAAAAAATCAATACGAACAAGGATTGCAGCATAAAATAGTTCACGTAACCTAGGTCGACCTCATTGTCGACCTAGCAACCCATCTAGTCTACAAGTTTGTTGACCAAGCTTCTCTCCAGGTCGACTTGGAGGTTGATAGGCCCAAAGAAGGGTGTCGTCCCCCCATCGACCGTGTGCTGATGTTCTGGGCCTTCTTTTCCTTGTTTTTTTTTGCAGCATTTGGCCTTCTTATGCTATGTTTTGACACCATTTCTTTTGCAATCTTGCGATGTTTTTGAACGTGTTTGGGAGCTATGATGTCCATCAATGGACTAGCCAATATTGGGCGGAATTTGAAATTTAAATTTGATTTAAATTTGAATATCAATTTTGGAGTAATTTTGAAGTTTTTCTTCGATTTCAAGCACTGTTTCTTCCAAATGAATTTTGGGATAATTTTTAAATAAATTAGATTTTGAAATTATTATTATATATATTTTTAAACTATTTTTAAATTATTTTCAAATTACTTAAAAATATATTATTTCCTATAATTTGAAGAAATTTCAATAAATTGCTTTCAAAATGTTTTCGAAAAATTGTTTTAAAATCCCGTTTTCTCTAGAAAATTATTGTATAAATAACATATACTATTTTTACACTTTCAAACGTATGAGGAAGAGAATTAAACGATTTAGTAAAACACGTGGTATGGGACATGGGCGTTTAATTTTTCAGTTAATTTCGAATTTGTACGATTGAAGCAATTATGGTATATTGATTTGAGATGATTTCTGAGATTTTCCATTTTATGGCATGTTTTGAGATTTATAATTCCTATTTTTGGGAATTATCTGAGATGGCCAATATCTAGTGAGATATGTGGTTCAAGATCTTCTACTTTTGGAGTTATAATCTATGAGAACCCGATATATTATTTTACTTGCCGATGAGATGAGGCGAGTCATGAGATTTCTAAATTTTGAGATTTTTGATGATCTTATTTTCTAATGTGGCATTGACTAGTGGTTAGGAAACCGTTAAGTGAGAACGTGTGGTATGAGACGCACTGTTACCACTCTTCAGGTTCCTATTAGGAGTTTGTGACATATTCTGGGTTTACCAGTACTATGGACCTTCAGGTCATTTGACTTTTCAACTTTGGTCGTCTGGGATTTACGACTTTGGTCATCTAGGATAGGTACCTAAATTATATATACAGTACTGATCTGATTTTGGTACGTGCAGCATTGCTTCGGCATGCAGCTGGGGATCTAGCCAATCCAGATTTTCTAAGTTCTCTGAGTATTATGATTCCACCATTCGAGATACCTATTGTACATTGACAACCTAGAGCTATATGAGATGTTATACATATATGGTGACTTCATTTTTGTGATGTTTTGAACTCGTATTGAGTTCCTTGAGTTTTCATGATTCCTTGATTTTGAGTATATATATTTGTATGTCGATGAAATGAGGCATAATTGAGTTAGAGATTTTGATGTTTCCTCTTATGGTTATCATGTTTCTTATTTACATTTATGTTGAATAAACTTGAGTAGGAATCACTTATGGTATTTAAACCTATTCATGAGTTATTGTTGAGCCATTATACCATTGCCACCGCTGGAATTCTAAATAGGACCTCATTTTTATCATTCCTTTCTATTTAAAGGAATGTTTCCCTTATGTATGTATATCCATTTATCTCTTACTAATATAAAGTTCTAGTTAGCCTAAACCATGTATTTATTTCTCAGGTCAGACCGAGTTGCAGGTTAACTTTTGGACCTTTTCTACCTATATCTTTTGGACTTCTCCTTCGACATTGGATAGATGGCATAGTTTTTGTGTAGTATTCATTTTGTTGGGAACTTTGTATTGTATCTATTCTTTTGCAGGGTTGTATGTATATATTGTAGTTGAATACCACTTGTGGCATGTTGTATTACAATTGATGTACGTATATATGTATATTATCTGTGTTGTTGTTCTGTGACTTGAGATTGTTATTGTTATTATATTTTTGTTTCTAAATTGACCATGTAGCCACCATCGTAGTATATTAGATAGAAATTAAGTATGTCGAACTCTTGAGAAAAAATGAAAAAAAGAGAATACCAAATCGACATACTTAGTTCTTATCTAATGCAAGACTATGATGGTCGCTCTTAACCATCTCTATTCTTCACATTAGCAGACATAATCACCTAATAATTCTCTTTGTTAATGTCGGTCTCGGGATGGGGCGTCACAGCTTGGTATCAGAGCTGGATTCAGAACAAAATGTAATAAACGTAGAACATCATACATGATTACCATACATCAAGTATAGTACAAGTGTAAACATCATCCCCAAATCGTAGTTAAACTCGGCCTTGTCCTTAAACTTTTGAGCCCTTTGGGAGTAGATAGAAAGGAGTATGTCTAGGAATGTCAATTTTAAACTTCGTAGTATTCCTATTTAACAAATCTGAATTGCAAATATCTACCCTTGCGAATAATCCTATCTTATCTTAACTTTCAGCTCATGGGTGGAAGAAGAAGAGGTCGCACTTCGAAGGTAGGATTGTCTAGTGGTCCTCGTCCTAAAGGAGTCTATATGTTGACCGATCATATTATTGAGCTTCTTAGGAGCACTCAACCTCCCGCTCCTACTCATTCCTCTCCTTTGTGCAAATCCGCATTTGCACGTATGTATAGCGACTTCACCAATCTCGGAGGCAAGCCATTCAAAGGCTCCGAGATAGTTTTAGAGGTTCAGGATTGGCTTCAAACATGTGAGCGCATCTTCACTCGCATGGAAATTTTCAGTCATCACCGTGTTCTTATGGCATCGAATATGTTGCAAGAACGAACATTAGACTAATATGAGCTCCTTATAGTTGAAATAGATGAGTCTACTCTTACATGGCAGCATTTTCGAGATCGTTTTGAGATTAAGTTTATGCAAGAATCTGAGAAGGCTTTCCTTGCCCGTCGCTTCCTCGAGTTAAAGCAGGGAAAATCCTCTATGTCAGATTATGTATCCTCCTTTGAACCCGCATCCAAGTATAGGCACGAGTTCATTAGTACTCCGTACAAGAAGATTCTTAAGTTCGTATCTGGACATAAGAAATATTTAAAGAAGTCGCTCATGCTTCAGCTTAAGCTCTCCTTCGAGGAGCTTGTGGATTTGGCGCTTCACCTCGGAGCCATCGAAAAAGAAAGGGAGAGTAGTGACGAGGCCAAGGTTCGAATGAACCCACATAAGAAGAAATTTCCCTTTCAGAGATCCCAATATTTCCTTCTAAGAAGAAGAAGAAGAAAGGCAATTCTGGTTCTTATTCCGGTGCAGCACCTTCTTCAGCTAGAGTATTGGCTTACTTCAATTGTGGTTCTAGAGACCATCTAGCTAGAGAATGTCCTCAAACCCCTAAGTGCCATTATTGCAAGAAGGAATGACATATAGTTTCAGCATGTTCTATGAAGGAGAAGAGTTCAGGTTCGGGTAATCTGGTACTGCATCTCAGTCTCGAGGTATATCTCGGGTTTGGAGTAATTTGAGAGCGAGTGGCTTGCATTTTATCAAGCCACATATTGTGATTTAAAGGGTCCTATATTTAGATATCCTAATTCAGCTGGTTGGTTAATTCTTGCCTTCGTAATATTGATTATAATTCCGAAGTCTCTGTATTCACTCTTGAGTATCGAGATATTGATGGTATATCTCGAATCCCGTCATTGTAACTCTGCTGATTTCTGTAAGTCGGTTCGGGTATGACACCCAATCGGGCAATCGAATACTGTATTGACCTCATTCCCGGTTCTTAGCCTTTCGGTCATCCTTCCACGAGGATGCCCACTAAGGAAATGAGGTGACCCTTAGAATTTAATAGATATTTCCATTCTTACCTCTTTTGAGATAACCTTTATGGATACTCATTTATAGGCTTTTTAATATTACCTCACCTGAAGTAATGATTTGTTGTTTGTGTTCTTCTTATTCGAGAATATATTTTACCCATACCCTTATATCTCGCTGATTTCTTATTCGATCTATTGGTGGTGCTAGGGTCTTTCTTCAGCTTAACCCTACACCGATTCTCATTAGCTACGAGTTGCGGAGGATAGTGTTCTTTAATCGCGTTCCGCACTCGTTATGAGTTTTTGAGTAGTTCGTTATATCGTTAGGAATGACGAATACTCTAATCTATTCCCTTAATCTTGCGAATCGAGTATATTCAGGGAACATCTTGATGAGTCACTTTTTGCATTTTTGATTTTGGGTATATGTAATGAATTGTGTTTTCAAAATTTTCAAAAATTGAAGATATATTTCTAAGAGGAATTGGAATTTGGTTTTTAGGGTAAATAAAGAACATTTTGAGAACTAAATATGATATACTTCTTTTATAGAAGATGGTTTTTTTATGTTGGGTTGTCCATCAAGTGCTTTAAGAATCGTGGTCCATACGCCCGATCAACATTATCGATAGAAATTTCCTGAACGCTGTGATGAGACAATCAGACACGATAAATTAAGTTTTAATGAGACTAAATTTGGAAATAAATTAAAAAGTTTTGTGAATTAAATTTTATTCTAGATGACATATGCAACCATTGAACCATAGGGGGATTGGATATATGGCAATGTGGTTTTGATCATTTGGTCAAAGCTGCAGCCAATCGATTGGGTTATTTCTTATAAATCAATGGAGAGGCAATGCCATTATGATAATTAGAATGTATGAGTTTGAATATAGTTATGTTTTATTGTTGAAATGATGAGATAATACTTTGTTTAAAGAATAAATGTTTATTAAATATTTTAAAATAAGTTATACATGTTAAAGACAGAGTTTGTTATAAGGATTTGGGTATTTGAAAATAAAGAGTAGTAAATTTTAAAATTTATCTTAAGAACCGTTGAAACGAATTATAAAAAATTCTTTCGAAAATTTAATTTTGGAATAAAAATGGGAATATGAGTTTGAAATTATTTGTGATTTATAAGAACTATATGAAGGAGTTCGGAAAATTTCCAAGTTTTGAAAATTGAGATTTCGAATTTAAAGGAAATGGGTTTTGGAACTTTAAGAAGTTTGATTGTAAAAAAAAATTTGGATAATGGTTTTCAAACTCTACCAAATTTTGATCATAAATTAAAATTTATATCTACTTTGTTCCTCGTGATTGTCTTGCCTTAGTGCAATAGTCTAACGACTAGCATTTTGTGGTTGTTTGAGTAGGGTGATCTTTGAAGTAACCATCTCTCATCAGGTTTTCTTACCTCAGTGGTTGTTAACTTAGTATCAGTATGGCCTCGTCCATTGTGACATACGGAAAGTCATCAGCTTGTTGTTAGAGTTCGGATAAAGCGATGCTAAAATCCCAACTCTATTTCAAGAAACTTTTGTGAAATCAATCTCCTTCGATAGATTTTTTGAGTAGCACCCCATTGGTTTTTGTTTTGAAAGTGAGATACCTTCAAAATCATGATGTATTGCTCAATAAATTCAATGGTCCGCAAATCCTAGTATTTGTACTTAGGAAAATCATTGAATTTACCGAGCAATTTTATACTGGTCTTCTTTCGTCTTGAGTAGAAAGTGAGGAATTTTGATCTCGTGCTTGTCTATCCTTCCTTTAATTGATGAAATTAATATGTTAAATACAAACTCTTCCCTAGAAATTGCGAGGACGCAATTTTTTTAAGGGAGGGAGTCTGTGACAACCCTGGTTTAGAGATTACCTGTACATATTAAATTATAATGAAGTTATAATTTAGTATTGTATATTAAAATATAATTGGAAATTTTAAATTGTTTATTTGGAATAAACAATGAATTTTGTAAATAAAATGATAAAAATAAAGTTTTGAACTTTATTTTGTTTATTTGGGTATAAATATGGGACTAAATATTGATTGGATATGTATTTGGTTTAAATAAATTGAAATATTAGGTATTTATTAGTTTGGAGCTAATAAATTAATTAGTTGATGCGTTTCAACGTAAAATTGTTGAAATAAATCCAAAGTAATGAAAATAAAGTTTGAAACACTTTATTTTGAGAATTTGAGTAGAAAATAATCAAATTGCAATTTTATTTGGGTAAATACAATAATATTGAAAAACATTGTCAACATTAATCTTTTACTTAATTTAAAATGATAAATATGAAGATATTATGTATTTTATTAATATAAAGATGGAATATGGTTTAAAAATAATATTTTGATGCTTAAAAAGATTTAAAATGATTTATTGTAATTTATTCGACAAGAGAACAATTTTTGTAAAAATTGTTGAATAAAAATAGTGTTTTGTAATACAATAGTGTAAATTGCAGAATACTATTAAAAATAAGGTTTTATTTGTAAAATATCTTTTTATTGTTAAATTAAATTTTATTTTGTTATAATAACAATTTTATCATAATACAATTGGATACATACATTTTTTGGGCATTTTAATGATGAAATGTGTGTATATTATGTTAAATAAGAGAAAATGTGTACACGGCTTTATATTGTCACTAAGTATTTAAGTATTGGGCTAATTAGGTAAGGATTTAGAACCTAAGACCCATTATCTAGAGATTTCTGGCAAGAGGAAATTAACAGTACGTTAATTTCTTCTTCCTTCTCAAAACATTCGTATACAGAAAATAGAAAGGAAAAAAAGAAAATCAATGCCTTCCTTCATATAAATCCCTTTCCACTCAAAATCTTGCAAATCCAAGAAGAAAATCAACCAAATAGAGAGATTAGAGAATGTAATCTCCACCAATACTCAAAGATGTTTTTGTAACCAATTTCTTTTGTTGTGCATGTCTTCATTTTAGCTTTTACAGGACTTTGAAGCTCCAATTCTCCTCCAAACATTGTTGCTTGCACTCAAAACTTTACCAAACTGCCAAGATAAGTTCTACACTGACAAATGCTAACCAAAACTTGTGTTACTATAAGAAATTTTGCTCAGAAAAGCTTCTGGTTATGTATATTTCTCTGTTAGTTGTTTTGGTGAGTATCCCGTTTTTCGTTGCTACTTTGAGCACCCATAACTTCTTGATTTTATCTCAAATTGGTGTTGGATCTTCTTCGAAGTGTAATATAGTTATTGATCTTGTTGCATATCAATTTTCATTAAAAAATAAGTCTGTTTGGTATGTCAAACTGCTCCCAGAAAATCAATATGAACAAGATTTGCATCAGAAAATAGTTCACGTTGCCTAGTTCGACCTCACTGTCGACCTAGCTACCGACCTGGTCGACAGACCAATCGACTAGGATTCTCTCTAGGTCGACCTAGAGGTTGACAGGCCCAAAGAAGGCTGTCGACCCCTCTGTCGACCTGTGTACTAATGTTTTGGGCCTTCTTTTCCTTCTTTTTCGCAGCGTTTTCCCTACTTATGCTATATTTTGACACCATTTCTTTTGCAATCTTGTGATGTTTTTGAATGTGTTTGAAAGCTATGATGTCCATCAATGGATTAGCCAAGATTTGGTGGAATTTTAAATTTAAATTTGATTTAAATTTGAATTAAATTTGAATATCGGTTTTGGAGTAATTTCGATGTTTTTCTTCGATTTCAAGCGTTGTTTCTTCCAAACGAATTTTGAGATAATTTTTCAATAAATTAGATTTTGAAATTATTATTATATAATATTTTAAACTACTTTTAAATTATTTAAAATATATTTATTTCCTATAATAAGGATAAATTTTAATTAATTGCTTTCACAATGATTTCGAAAATTGTTTTAAAATCCCATTTTCTCAAGAAAAATATTTTATAAATAACTTATACTATTTTTACACTTTTCGAATGTATGGGGAAGAGAATTAAATAATTTAGTAAAACACGTGGTATGAGACACGTGCGTTTACTTTTTCGGTTTATTCCAAACTTGTGCAATCGAAGCAATTCTGGGATATGGATTTGAGATGATTTCTGGGATTTGCCATTTTATGGCGTGTTCTGAGATTTATAATTCCTATTTTTGGGAATTATCCGAGATGGCCAATATTTGACGAGATTTGTATTTCTAGATTTCCTACTTTAGGAGTTATAATCTATGAGAACCCGATATATTATTTTACTTGGCGATGAGATGAGGCAAGTCATGAGATTTCTGAGTTTTGAGATTTTTGATGATTTTATTTTCTAATGTGGCATTGACTAGTGGTTAGGAAACCGTTAAGTGAGAACGTGTGGTATGGAACGCATTGTTACCACTCTTCGGATCTATTTGGGAGTTTGTGCCACATTCTGGGTTTACCAGTACTATAAACCTTCGGGTCATCTGACTTTACGACTTCGGTCGTCTGGGATTTATGACTTCGATTATCTGGGATTTACGACTTCATTTGTCTGATTTTTACGACTTCGGTCATTTCGGATTTACTATTTCGGTATTCTGGGATAGGCACCTAAATTATATATATAGTACTGGCCTGAGTTTGGCATGTACAACATTGCTTCAGCATGCAATTGGGGATCTGGCCAATCTGGGTTTTCTGAGTTTTCTGGGTTTTATCATGATTTCACCATTCGAGATATCTTTTGTACATTAGCATCCTAGAGCTATATGAAATGTTATACATATATGGTGATTTCATTTTTATGATGTTTTTGAACCCTTATTGAGTTCCTTAAGTTTTGAGTTTTTCGTGATTTCTTGATTTTGAGTATATATATTTATATGCCGATGAAATGAGGCATAATTGAGTTGGAGATTTTGATGTTTCCTCTTATGGTTATCATGTTGCTTATTTAAATTTATGTCGAATAAACTTGAGTAGGAATCGCTTATGGTATGTTAAACCTATTCATGAGTTATTGTTGAGTCATTATACCATTACCACCCCTGGAATTCTGAATAGGACTTCATTTTTATCATTCCTTTCTATTTGAAGGAATGTTTCCCTTATGCATGTATATCCATTTATCTCTTGCTAATATAAAGTTCTAATTATCCTAACCCGCGTATTTATTTCTTGGGTCAGACCGAGTTGTAGTTAGACTTTTGGACCTTTGCTAGCTATACCTTTTGGACTTCTCCTTCGACTTTGGATAGATGGCATAGTTTTTGTGTAGTAGTCATTTTGGTGGGAACTTTGTGTTTTATCTATTCTTTTGTGGGGATGAATGTATATATTGTGGTTAAATACCACTAGTGGCATATTGTATTACATTTGATATATGTGTATATGTATATTATCTATGTTGTTGTTCTGTGACTTGAGATTGGTATTGTTATTATATTTTGTTTCTGAATTGATCATGTAGCCACTATAGTAGTGTATTAGATAGGAATTAAGCATGTCGAACTCTTGAGAAAAAAATGAATACCAAATCGACATACTTAGCTCTTATCTAATGCAAGACTATGATAGTCGCTCTTAACCAGCCCTATTCTCCGCATTAGCAGACAAAATTACCTAGTAATTCTTTTTGTCAATGTGGGTCTCGGAGTGGGGCGCCATAGGTTGCCAAGGTCAAACTGGGGTAATAAAAGTATATGGGTCATAGTGGACAGATTGACCAAGAGTGACCATTTCATTCTGGTAAGGTCAACCGGGACGACATCTAATTTGGCTAAGTTGTTCCTAAAGAACATCATTAGATTGCATGGAATTCCTAGTGGTATCGTCCGTGATAGAGATGCTTTGTTTACTAGCGAGTTCTGGAAGAGCCTATAAAGTGTGTTAGGCACTAAGCTCAAGATGAGTACCGCGTATCATCCTCAGACGAACGGGCGAATAGAGAGACTCAACATGGTACTGGAAGATCTGTTGAGGGCTTATTTGCTGGATTTTAGTGGTTCTTAGGAAGATCACTTGCACTTAGTGGAGTTTTTCTATAATAAAAGTTATCAGACTCCTATAGGAATGGCGCCTTTCGAAATTTTGTATGGAAGGCCAAGTAAATCATCAGCATGTTGGTAAGAGACTGGAGACAGATTGGTCCTTGGTCCAGATTTGGTGAGAGAGGCGACGGAAAAGATCGAGTTGATATGTGAATGAATGAAGGAAGCTTAGTCCAGGTAGAAGAGTTATGCAGACAAAAGGCGTAAGGATCTAGAATTTCTCAGTTGGAGATAGAGTTTTCATCAAGGTGTCGCCGATGAAAGGTGTGGTTCGGTTCGGGAAGACCAGGATGCTAGCACCGAGATATTTTAGACTATTTCCTATATTAGAGAGGATTCGGAGACTCGCATGCCGAGTAGATTTACCGAGAAGTTTGGTCGAGGTCCACAATGTGTTTCATGTTTCTCATTTTAGAATGTATGTTCATGATCCAGAAACTACTATCGCTCCGACGGTACCAGAGGACTTAGTGATGGAATAGGATATGAATTTTGTGAGGCAACCAGTTCGTGCTGTGGCGAAGGATGAGAAGTGGTTAAGGAACAAGAAAGTCAGGTTGATTAAAGTTCAGTGGAGCAACAACGTGAAAGACTGCACTTGGAAGACAAAAGGCAGTAATAGAGCTACTTTTCCTGGGTTGTTTAGATGGTATGTTCTATATATGGTTTATATAGAATTTGGTTGGTAGGTTATAATAGCTTTGCTTGGACGGGATATATGCTTGTTGTTGTGTCCTTACTGAAATTTCGAGGACGAAATTCTTTAAGAGGGGAGTCTGTAATGCCCATGAATTTTAATTAACATTAGTTGGGGTATTTAATTGGATAAATTAAATAGAATAATGTGAATAATTAGGAAGATGAGATTAATAAATCTAATGGTCATGTCTTAATGAATGAACTAAAATAAGACATAACTAAATTTAGAATGAGGAATTTTCCTAAGGGGTAAACATGGAAATGGGGCTACATTTCTTAGTATATATCTCTTCCTCCACCTTAATAAATTTTCAATTTCTCATTCATAACTCCTCACCAACTTTCGAATGACCATTAAAAGCTCGAGGAAGAATATAAATTGAAGAAAAAGCTAAGGAATTAAAGCTAGAAAATTATCTTATTCTCCAATCAACCAATCAAGGTGAATAATCTTGTTTATCAACTCAATTTTCTTTGTTTGGATCAGTTAGGGGTTATACCCGATTCATGTTTGTGTTTTGATTAGGATATAACCATTAAAAACCTTTATTTGGATAAGACATAGATGTTTTTAAACGTTAATGGGCTAATTAACATGTTTTATTCAGTTTTTGTCAAATTCCAAATTGTTATGATCTTCATATGCTTTGAAAATTTAATATGTTGCAGAGAACGTATCAATTGATTTTCTGGAATTTTTCTAGAATTTTTCATGATGTTTTAATACATATATAAAATTGTTTAAGAAACGGGACTTAAATGTTTTGTATACTTATAAAAGAGAAATGGTCTTTTTCAAATTTATTCAAATTTTAAATAAGAAAAGTCGGCAGCAATTTTTGAATATAAAATTCTGGCAACCAATCAGATTTAGACAAACATGGCAGGTAGGGTACAAAAGAACTGTTTAAAGTACAATTTTCACCATTTCAACTCTTTCGGCAAGAGCTTCCACCTCCATTTCAAACCTTCCGATAAGATCGAAAGGTATCAAACCTTTCGACTAGGTCAAAAATCAATGCACATGGTATCAGACGACTGGCACATAGTGAATTGAAAGGGGTCAAAAGGTTTAGAGACGAAAGATTAGAGCTTTCGAAAGAGATGAAACTTTGTTTATGTGATATCCTGGAATTTTAGGAGATTTAAAATGTGAAAATCTCTTAATTAAATTGTTTAAAATTGATAAAAATTGTTATTTTCAAATATAAATAACCAATTAATTAATAGTGTGATGTTTTAAATTATGATTATAGATTTATTTTGAATTTAAATTTAATAATGGAATTTAAAAGAATATATATCTTAAAATAAAAATAATAATATAGTTTGGACTTAAATTATGAACTGGTGAATTTGATTGAAATAGTATTGAAATTTTTCAAAGGTTGGTTTAAAAGGTCTATCTTATATCTTCAAAGTAATTAAAGTAAAAATCTATTTTGTTTAAAAAATATTAAGGTTTAAATTGTATTTCATAATAAAAGTTTATTTTGTTTTATTTAAAAAAATATATTCAAATAAACATTAAGATGTGTAATTTTATAAAAGTAATTTATATGTAATCATTTAAGGCTAAAAATAGATAAACATTTATATAAACATGATAATATAAATTAGAATTTGATTTAGATAAAGTTAAATACATTTATAAATTAAGAATTTCTTTTAATATTAAGATGAACATGTGTAAGACATTTATACTTAAGGAAGACACTTGTAAATTAATATACATCATTATGTAACAAGTGGCACAACTTAAAATTTCTTTTACAATGTTATTATAAATAAAAGGAAGAGAAAGCTGGCTATATTTTTTTTCAGTTCAAAGTTTAAACCTTTTTACTAATCTCCAAACTCAAATCTGGAAAGAAGAACTCAAGCCTGTAAAAGAAAAATCAAACCAAATCCAAACATTTCGAGTTTACAACCTGAAGCAAAACTAAATGGAAAATATGACAAATTCTTTCAGAACTAGAACATATGCAAAGATTCAACTTCAAGTTTTCAAATGAGTGATCTGCAGCTCAAATTTAAATTAAAGTTCGACTTTAATTTCAAAAGGGGCATAACAAGATTTCAGGTTTCAAGCATTCTGTTTTCATATCAAGGAAATCTGTTCCTCTGAAAAAAATGGTGAGTAAACTCTACTTGTTTTAAATCTAAATCTGGATGCATGAATTGAATTTAGAAGCATGATGAAAACTTGTTTGCATGCAGTAGAACTAAATATATTTAAATGCAAGACTGGTGCCTGTGTTGAAATATCAGATGTTCATCTCTGTTTTAAAAAGTACAGAGCACAATTTTAATTAAAATTTCATTTTCTCTCATTCAAATTCTTGTTAGATTTAGATATTTAAACAAAATATGTTTGTTTTGGATTAAACTTCTATTCTCAAGCTTTTATTCCAAATTCATAACAAAACCCAGATTTGGATCAAAGCAGTTTCAGGCATTATGTTTTCAAACCAAGAAGACTGTTCCTCTGCATTTTCAATTTGTGAGTAAACTCTTCCTATTAAGCTTTAGTAAGTGTAGTTGTTGAATGTGAAGTTCTGTGTTGAAAAAATGCTTTGCATGTGTGGATATAAGTAAATCTATGTGTATGCATTTGAGGGAAATGTGCATGTGGGTTGCCTGAGTATATCTCTGTTCATATGTGCAGAGTTTATAGTTTCATAAAAAAAAATTCAAATCAACCCATCTGCTCTTGTATTAGATTTTGGAATTTAGATAAGAATGGTTTGTTTAAACCTTATCTAAGACTTGAAATTATAATTAGGTAGGCAAGCTAGATTATCACCTGGAAAAAAAAGTAAAAGTAAATAGCAATGAAATTTTTGATAAATGTTAAAATTCAAACACAACAACCCTCTGATTTTCTTTTATATCCTGAATAGTTGACTTAAATTATGATTTTTAAGAGGAAATTCATAAATTTTAGCCTTGGATTGAATGTGTTATTCTGGGTTAACCAGAATACGGATTTTTAAGGTTTTCGAGTAGCTGGAGGGGTTCTGGTGATCGAGGCCATTACTGGAGGAGGTCGGGGTACTGAGATGTTCGGCAAAAATGGCTGGAATGTGGTTAATCCACTGAGGCATTGGGAATTTCTCGATTAAGTTATTAACCTAGTTCAGTTGAAGTTAAGAAATTCGATTACTGTGGCTTCATTGGTGAATCAAGCTGCGAGTGCTTATGTGATAAGACGGCATGGGGACTTACAAGGCCGTGGACGGAGTTCGGTGAACTCTGGTGAACGACAATGGTGGTTTAGGGTTAGATTTCTGGTGAGGTCAGATTCCAGTGTTGACTGGAATACTCGAATTTGATTTGGGAAGAGGTGATGTTGAATGGATGGTCGGAATCAACTCGTGAGTTCGTCGCCAACTTGTGGGAGGTATCGGCGAAGGTCACGGCGGCGTGGAGCATTGGTGTACGTGAACGACAGGGTTGTTGTGTCAGTGTTTGGAGGTGGATGGTGTCTCGGGTTGGGTCTCGAAGTGGAGCTCTGGAAATTTGGGTTGGAGCTCGATGTTGTACTCGGGGCATTTGCATGATTTATCGTGTTTGGGTTTCTTTGATCTGGAACTATATGATGAAGTTGTACAAGTGTAAACCAAGGTGTTTTGCTGATGAGTTTTGGGACTGTGAGCTTCGATTTGTTCGAGTTGTTCTCGGGTATTTGGAGTGATTTCCTCGAAGGAGATTAGGTAGTGACCCGAAGTCATTTTAGAGTAAACTCAAAGTAAGGGAGTTCCTGACTCGAAGTATATATAGGGTTGCTCGGGTAAAACTGTTGTTTCAAGTTTAAACATAAACAGAAACTTGTTATAGTATTTTGAAAATCTGAAGTAAAGTTTTAAAATGCAAACTAAAATTTGAACTGAGTTAAAAACCTGAATTTAAATATGAATTCAACAGTTTAAATCTTGGTTTTTAAATAATTTGAATTTTTAAATTTTAGTTTGGGTTTTAAATAAAAACAGAAAACCCGTTCTGTTTTTAAAATTGAAAGAAAGTATAAAATGCAAATGGAAATTTAAACTGAGTTTTTAAAATAAAACAAGTATAAATTTAAATCATTTAATTATATTGGAAGGTTAAATGATTTGAGAATTTATATAAGTAAAGCTTTTAAGGATTTAAGTTTAAATCTGTAATAAATGTTCAAGCTGTATTTCAGTTTGAAATTTAAAAGATTTTTTTTTAAATTGAATTGGAATTTAAATTCTTTTAAACTTATTTTATAAGTGGATGTTTCTTTTAACATATGAGATAATAAGGTTTGAATTGTTTTAAAAACCTCGTTTAAGTTAAATTTGTATCTTAAGTTTAAATTTAAAGTGAAATTTAAAGTAAATTTGAAAACAAAGTGTTTTTAAAATACTTTAAATAAGTAAGAAATGATTCTTAAATTAAGTTAGAACTTAAAAAAATTGGATTCATTTAAATTATTAAGTTAATTTAAATAGGTAATTAATTATTAAATAATTAATAATGTGGATGATTAATTAAGTAATTAATAAATTTTAAATTGATTAATTAAGTAATTAATAAATTTTAAATTGATTAATTAAGATTTGAGATTAATTAATTAAGGTTAATTAATCTATAAATAGGAATGGTTAAGATTAATTGGTAATTAATTAATTTGTAATTAATATTGGATAATTTGAGTTAATTACTTAAAAGAAGTAATTAAGGATTGTTAACGAAGGTCATTAACTTAAGATTATTTAACAATTAATTAATGTAAGTAATTTTTAATAATTAATTAGATTAATTAATTAATGATAATCATTTGTGAAATTGTTTATGGTTAATTACTTAATAAAAGTAATTAATGAGTTAATTACCTGGGATAATGTGATTTGTTTAGGTTAATTAATTAAGTTTAATTAATTTAAACACTTGATGATTGATGAATAATCACTTAATGTAATTAATGGGTTTGTAACTACTTAGGGAAGTAATTAATTGATATTTACTGGATGTAATAAAAGATGTTTTAATAAGGGAAGTAATTTGGATTTAATTACTTTGTAATTAATCAAGGGATTAATTAGGGAATAAATTAAGGGTTAATTTATTCAATGATATAATTAACGGTAGTTAATTACTGATGTTATTAATCAAGGGTGATAATAATTATAGTTAGCAATTAATTAATGAAATTATTAAAGGCTAATTAAAGTATTGGGTTGAGAATAATTAATTTGTGAAATAAATTAAGGGTTAATTACTTAAATGTAATCAAAGGATAAATAGATCGATATTGGAAGTTTTTGATTAATTAATATGTAGTTTGTGATGCTTGATTTGAATTGTGATGATGATGTTATCTATTGTTGATGAATTATATGACATCCTATATTTAAAATTGAGTTGTATTTCACTTGAATAATTTTAGTTAAGATAATTTTGGTTTCGAAGAGACCGGAGTCGGGTATTAGTGAATACTCGAAACCACTTCGATTCTTTATAAATTGCTATGTGAAATCAATATGCTGAATGAAATGATTTAAGTAAACTAAACCATTTAATCTAAGTTTTGGTACTTAGAATTTGATGTTTAAAATAAGCGATGTCTATAACAGCTTGTGAAGTTGTAAATTGATATAAGTTATCTCGGGTTTATATGAGTTGTATACTTTTGTATTACATGTTAGATGGGTTTACTCATACTGGTTTCCAGCCTGACCCGGGTGTTACTTTGATGTAATGCTCGGGTCAGACCGAGTATTACAGATTTGCAGGTAAGGACGTTCTGGAGCTCAGGAGGAGAGCTGAAGGACAGGAACGTATAGAGTGTTTATCCGCTGTGATATATATTGTTATTTTTCTAGGACATGTTGTTTAAAACTGTCCAATGTAGTGTAAATATTGTAACTCTGATGTATAAAAATATAAGAGTATTGATACAGTTCTTCTTTGTAAAGCTGTTATTTCTGTAATATTATATTTTGATCCGCTGCGAATGTGAGGTTTCTGTGTCTTGTTCTGTTTTCTTCTTCTTTCTCTATCTTCTTTTCACTAACTATCTGGAATTTTCTGGATCGAAATTTCCGAGTTGTTACAGTTTAGGTTTCAAAGAAAATACACCTGATATCTTTCGACAAAGAGCTTTCGACATTGTCAAATGGTTTAAAAAAAGGGATTCGATTAGTTTGCATTCTTGTTTTAAATGAAATTTTTCGACACAGTCGAAAGGTTAGCTTTCGAAAGGGTCGGAAGCATGGTTGCCGCTTCCAAACTTTTCGACCTATATGGAGTCAAAGGTTATCTTTTGTTTCATAAAACTTGTCACCTCTCTCCATTGATTTCGAAGGGTTAGCTCCAACACAACACCTCACTATTTTTGAGTGGTTTCGAAAGTTTTGGTTTCGAAAGGTTTTGATTTTGAAAGGTTTGACTTCGAAAGGTTTCAAAGGGGTTACCTTCAATGATTTTGATAAGTTTTGAGTTTCAATGATTTTGAAAGGTTTTGAGCTTCATTGCTTTTGAAAACTTTATAAATGGTTTTATAAGGGGATACCCCAGACTTTCAACAAATTCAAAAGGTAGAACCTTTCGACTAGGTCTAAAAGAAACCTTCCGAAAAAGTCGAAAGGAAGGACCTTCCGACATGGTCGAAAGGTATGATTTTTTGATGCTTTCAAAAGGAAGGCTTACTTAGAATGTTTATTTGATTTTGAATGGGGCTTCATTTGAAGGGGTTTAAAGGGTTGTTTTAGGCATTTTTCCTTAAGTAAAATGTTGCTAATTTGAAGGGGTTACTATGAAGGGTTATGGCATAAAATCACGATCTTTGTTTGAATATGTAAGGGGGATCCATATATACATTGGATGTAAATAAACCTTGGGGACACCAGAGTGGGTTTAATGTTTTTGATATATAGTTTGGGGTTACAAATAGAAATATGCTTTCGAAAATAAACATTGGGGCTATCAATGTGTTTTTATTTAATTTAACCTAATTGGGGCTACCAATGAGAATATGATAAACATGTGGGATACATGGGAAAAATAAATATTCATGGGGATCAGAAATATGCTTTCAAAAATGAACATTGGGGCTATCAATGTGTTTTTATTCAATTTAACCTAATTAGGGCTACTAATGGGAATATGTTAAACATGTGGGATACATGAGAACAATAAATATTCATGGGGATCATGAATTTTAATTAATAATCATGGGGATCATGATATTTTAATTGGCCAAGTGTTGGATTCTTGGTTAACCTAGGAAAACCATGGAATGTGCGGTGGATAGCCCATATCAAATTTCTAAAGTGAAGAATGTTTTGTTAGAGGTGGTTAACCTCGGGATTTGGCACCAAAGGGTTCATCGTCATCCTAGGAAAACTATGGAGTGTGCGGTGGATAGCCCACACCAACTTTTATAAAACAACGTACGATGGATAATATGCATTTATTTTGATGAATTTAGGATGGATAGTTCTATTAAGTTATGACGGATAGTCATTTTAAAGATTTTAGAGGGGAACTCTAATAAATTGATTTTAGATGGAAAATCTAATGTATTGCCTTTATATGTGATATCTAATGAATGGGTGGATGGGATATCCAAGGTATATGATTCATGGCTTTATTTCATATTATGTTAAGACTAATCATTTTGGGTGCAGGGGCATAGTAAATGATTTGCATGTTTTGGTTTGGATACCACTGAGGGAAAAACCCGTTCCGTTAAGCGGCGTGGTCACACTAGCTATCTATTTATGATAAAATATGATAGGGGATTATTCATTCCAGAACTATTGTCTGACTTGAAGTTTGTTTCTCCACAAACTCTCCGGTGCTCAAAATTAATTTGAGTAGTCTGAGAGTAGGAGACTTTCAGGTTTTTGGACGAATAACCTTCCAGAGACGTGTAGGAGACAGTGTTAGCTATATAGGAGCGATTTTGTGTGTTCCACTATGATGCACTAAGACTATAAAGTTCATATTTATTTGTTCTCTGATCATCATACGTGGACATATTCATATGTCGCTCTTATCATATTTTGTACATGTATATGTGATATGAACGTGGTTAATGTCTAGGATTATGTAATTAAATCTTAAATTGAAATTCATAAGAAATGAGAAATTTTGTTTTGTTGAAGTTTAATTTTTTTCATATTCTTGTGTTTCTGTGTTGCCAATAGTTTCAAGATTCCTATTTCGGTCACTAAGAAATAACACCTATGGATGACTGCAGCATCCGTAGCAGTTAGTTTTAAGTCTCCGGAAGCAGAATGTTATCGATATCAAGAAGAGGGATGTTTACTTTGACTTGTTTGAAAATTTTCAGCATCTTTTCCATTTGATCAGAATGTTTTTTAGGTCGAGTCGATGTTGAAATGGAATTCAATAATCAATAGGTTGATCTACTTAAGTAGAAGAAGAATTTGTATTGGAATTTGATTTGATATTTGACTTAATGTTTTGTTTAGAATCACTTGTTGTTTTCGAAGTGTCGAGAGGATCTTTCGGTAAATCATTTGGACTGATAACTTGGTTATCGATTAGTTTACCGGAACGCAAAGTCGTGATAGCATTCATTTGGTTCTCATTACTATCTTGAACAACGTGAGCTTGATTTGAGTTTGTATTTTGATTTCTAGGGTTTGGAATTACTTGGGAACGTGCCTCGTTTACGTTCACTCACAAAAGTGGCTAATTGACTCATTTGCGTTTCAAGTTTGGCAATTGATTGACTTGTATTTTGCATGTATGAGGTTAACAAATTTTGCAAATTATTATTTGATTGGAGGTTTTGGGTGACGCTTTAGCTAATGTTTAAGAGTTTTCTTAAGTGAAGTCATTCGTTTATCGTGTTGGGGGGAGAAAGATTGTTGCGGTTGAATTTGAGATAGAGGTGAATTTTTTTATTGAAAGTGGTTGGGCTGAAAAGGAGGATTTGAAGCAATGTTCGAAAATGCGTGAAAATTGGGACGAACCAAGTTCATGTTAGAATTATTTTGGTTCCATGCAAAGTTAGGATGATTTCTCCAACCGAGATTGTACATTGGAGAAAATATATCATTCTTAACCTTGCCAAAAGCATTGAGTTGTTCTACCGAATGGGGACACTGGGCGGCGATGTGATTCGGATCGTTGCATTTGTAGCACAATGGTTGAAAAGCTTAGTTTATTTGATTGGATGAGGAAATGTTGTCCAATTTATTGATCATTGCATTGGCTTTAGCTTTCAAAGCCAAAGATGATCCTATCGAGTGTGTGTTCGATTGTGAATAAATAGATTTCTCGTTAGAACGTTCCCATTGGGAAGATTTTTCGGTCAAGTTCTCGAGGAATTGCCAAGCATCGTCATGACGTTGGGTGAGAAAATTGCCTTGGCACATCGATTCAAGCATGGTTCATGAACTATTTTCAAGTCCATCGTATAAGATTTGGCAAAGAGTCCATTTTTCAAAATTATGGTATGGACATTTTATCAAAAGATCTTTAAATCTTTCGGAGTATTTTCTGAAAGGTTCACCCATGAATTGATGAAAACTCATAATTTCATTTCGTATTTTGGTTTTTTTCCAAGGGGTAGAACTTTTTTAAGAAAACTTTAATGAATTCTTTCCAAGTTTTGATCGAGTTCGAAGGTAAGCTACACAACCAATTTTCAGCGTAATCGGTAAGGACAAATGGAATTAACTGAAATCGTCACGTAATTGTTGGTCTTTAATGGTTGCACATACTTGTTTGAATTTCTTTAAAAGATGTATGGGTCATCGTGTTTAAAATTGACATATTTCGGGAGTGTGGCAATATGATTTGAATGAATTTCGAAGTGAATACCCGTTGGGACGGTAATGTGATTTAAGAAGGAATATAAGTCTGTCGAAAAGATTCTGTCCATGAGAATTCGAGGAGGGTTTTCATCAGCCATCGTTGGAGGATCGTTCCTTCTGGTTAAACGACTTTTTGTTGTGTCAAGAGTCCAGGTACTCACGCACTAGTGAAAAGATCAAGGAGAGAAAGACATGAAAATCAAGGTTAAGAGAATGAAATAAAGTTTAGAGAATGAAATGAAGTGAAAATTCTTTTCTTTTGATTTTTTTGCAAGAAAAATATTTATAAAAGAGAATTATTTTTCAAAAGGGAGATTTGATTTGTTTTGTTTTTTGGATTTTAAAAGCTTTTAGTTTTCTTTTCTAAGATGTTTTTGTTTTTTTAAAAGATATTTTCCTTTTGGATTTTTGTTTTTTTAAAACTATATTAAGTAAAATGCTTGTTTTTGGATTTTTGATTTTTTTCAAAGAAAATATCTGTTTTGTTCTTTTTTTGGATTTTTATTTTTTTTAAAAAAACTAAGTTAAGGAAAATGAGATTTTTTTTTACTTTTGGATTTTTTTTTGTTTTTTTATATATGCATGACCTAATGCAACTAAATGAATGCAATGTTAGTAGCTCCTAACCCAAATTGTATAATCACACTTTGACTTAATCCAACAAAATAGTTCTTAGCCTGACAATAGACAGAGGTTATCAGTGCACCATGAATCACCGTAGCAATGCAGTCGAAGGTTTAAGTATCTTCAGCGAAACAGTAACTATAATATTTATGAATCACCGTAATATTTATAAATGATTATTGCTCTGCCGTAGCCTAGACACCAAGAAATAAATTGTTAAAAGAAGAAAACTTGTCAAGACACAGTTAAGCCCTAGATGAGCCCGTGACACCCTTAAGTCCAATATCTAACCGTTATTATTAGTCAAATTCTAAAATAATATACAATTTGTGGGCTAAGAATAGGGTGATGAAATCTCTCACCTTATGTGAAGTTGGGTATTGCTCTTAGAAAAGAAAATAAGATGAAATGAATGCAAAACTAAAATTAAACATGTATTAATAATGCAACTACAAATTAAATTTGATTTTGTTTTTGGTTTTGGATTTTTAAAATGCAAACAACCAACAATGCAAAGAAAATAAAAACAATAGATAAGAGCACGATAGCAGAGCATGCAGAATTATTTGCAATTTTAATTTAAAGCGGATAATTTTTTTTTAATGCAAGCAAAGCAGAGCAGTATTTTAAGCAGGCTATTATTCTTCTTCTGCAACCTAAAAAGGCGTTGAGTAAGGTTTTTTTTTTTCTTTTATACAAGGTAGAAATAAAACAAAAGCAAATGAATTTACAAAATAACTTTTTTTTGTTTTTTTCTAAAGAACGAAAACAAAGTCAAATGACAAAAAAAACTTAAATAAATATTTTTTTAAGGAGAATAATAGTTATGCAAAAGAAAATTTAAAATAATTTACTCACAAACATGGGCTCAAAAACAAAACAAGGCACTCTGCTCAAAATACCCACTTAACAAAACAAAACACAAAATTAACACAATACTTAACACACCCAAAATGATTTTATAAAATAATCTCCTTCTTAAAATAAAATAAAAATAAAAATGAAGCTGCACTTTACAAAACAAAAAAAAGATTGCTCAGGCCAGCTAGGCCCAACAAACACGAGCCCCAAAAAAACACTCCAAAACTAATACCTACCTTGCTAAAAAAAAAAAACATACGAAAATGCCTTCTTTGTTAAAAAAAATCGAAATCAACAAAAATAAAATAAAATAGGAAGCCGATTGAAATCGTGAATGGAGTTGTTGTAATGATTGAGTTCGCGCTCACGGTTGTTGCATGGGTTATTTGGGAGGGTTGTGGTGGTAGGTAATTGGGCGTTCGATGATTGATTGGAAGGGGGTTTGAGGGTCGGGGAATGACGACGAAGGATCGCTGTGATCTTAGGTTGGTTGCGTGATGCAGAGGAGTAAGCGATAGCGATAATGGGTTACGATCTGGGACTGTCGATTGGAGTTTGGTGAGTTGGTGAAGTGGTTGGGAGGTTGAATTGGTGGTTGTGGGAAGTGGAGGAGGAGTTGGAGGTTGTTGTTGCACTTTTGGTTGCGGATTGAAGTGAGGTGGTGGAGGGGATGGAAGCAGTTTTGGGTGTTTGGATGTTAAGAGAAGGTGGTGCTGAAGTTGGTTGTTGAGGCAGTGGGTGGTGAAGCAGTGGATGGTTTTGGATTTTTCGACAGCGGTGAGAATGAAGTGCGGATTGAAGGGTTTCAGGTGGTTTGCTAGTGTTTGAAGTGTTGATGATGGCGTTGAAGTTGCCGGTATGGATTGAAGTATGGTTGAAGTTGCAATAAGTTCCTAGTTTGTGGTTGTTGTTCAGGTTGAGATGGTGATGTGCAAGTTCAAGCAGGGTTGTGGTGGTTGAATTGGAATGGTTGTGGATTTCATGTTGTAGAAGATGTATATTCTTGTGGAGAAGGCAGAGGGTTGATGAGTTGAAGGAGGAGGGAAACTATGCTTGGAAGGATGGTTGTTTAGTGGTTTTGGAGGTAGGTGTGGCAGAGGTGATGGTTGTAGTAGTTTGAAGTGGTTGAAGCAGGTTGAAGGTGGTTGGTTTTTAATGAGAATGTGCACACTGGTGCAGGTTTTTGGCAGGGGAAGGAGTGTTTGTGGTTAGAAGTTTGGGGAAGGAGATGAGAATGATGCTACGATGTTTGGGGAATATGCACTGAAGTGTGGTATTTGAGGTGAGCTTCGGTGGCGGTGGTGGTTGGCAGCTGAGTCAGATGCTGGTTGAGGGTTTGCAGTGGTGATTCAGGCGATTTGGTGGAGGAGGGTGATCTGTTGCTAAGTGGACTAAAGGTTGGGTGATGGGTTGTTTTGGTGGCGGATTGCGGTTGATGAAGGAGGCGATACTGATGAAGCTGCAGTGATGTGCAGGTGTGGTCGAGGCTGGAAATGACTGTGGTTATCTAGTTGTAGGGAGGAGGTACGATGCTCAGTTGTATAGGATGGGGTTGCAAGTTTGTTAAATGCAGCAGTAGGGGGTTCTGAAGAGGACAGTGGAAGAGTGCAATGTGAAAATACAGTAAAAAAAATTTGTGCAATGTTTGTGAATGCAAATTTGTTTTCTTTTAATGAAATAGCACAAATACTAGAGTGCAAATATTTGTGAAGGTGTGGAACCGAAATGCTGTGACCAGAAATTTGTGAAATGCAAAAACAGAGAGCGTGTAAATGCTCAAATGAAATGCAATTTTTTTGTTAGGATATGAAGTATGTAAATATGAAAACAAAATATAAATAAAGCCTGTAGAAAACAAACCATAAAATGAACAAATGAAGCTGGTTTTGGGTAGATGGTGATCGAAAATTTGTTCACAGAGAACAATTTGCAACGGAGAACACAATGTGATGAAATAGAGAACAAATTGTGTAACAGAGAAATGCAAAGAAATGAAAATAGAGAAATGTAAACAAATGCAATGTTGGTTTTTTATAAATTAACACTAAACAAAATAAAATAACTACAAAAATAATTCAAAGAGTAAAATTAAAAATTAATTTGCTTTCTCCGACAATGGCGTCAAAAACTTGATTAACGATGGATTCTCTACCGATTAAAAAACCGTCGAAAATATATCGTTATAAACCGCAAACGCACGGCGTATAATCGTAGTACGTATATGAGTAAAGGTCGATCTACAGAGAAAGAATTAAATTCCAACATTACTCAATCAAATTAGACCAAAGTTTTGAAATTGTTTTAAACAAAGAAAATGGTAGAAAACAAACTAGGGAAAAAGTGAATATAACTATAAGACTTAAAAGCAATTTAGAGGCAAATTCACTTTCAATCATTCATATAAATCAGCACAAAATTCATCTTAATCTTTCATTTAAATTTTAAGTAAAAATAAATGATGTGTTTATTATAAGTATGGTTTATTTGTGCTATTAATTAGCACAACCTAAACTATCAAATCTAACACACCATTCAAACTCACTTATCAACTCTCATGAAAATGTCATCAAATTGAAAATTAAATTTATTTTAAGCATGATCTATTTACTATGAACTAGTAACATAAATCATTGAATTTTAATCTTAGTTTGACTTTTATCATCAAAATCACTTAGGCAAATGATTAAATAATTTATTTTTATATTGTATTAAGCACGGCCTTTGGAGATGTCGGTGTAGACTATCGAATTCGCTAAAAAAGAATAAAGTACCATCATTCCTAATTTCCATTAGGCACAAAAGAGAGACTATAAATGCACTACGATACGTTGATTTAGTGTAATTCATGAGAGCTTCATTACCCCTAAATTTAAGGGATTTAGCTTCTCATAATTGAATTCATCTCAACACAAAATGGTTTTAGCATGAAAAACAAGGAAAATAAAAGCTAATCAAAGAAAAGGAGAACTAACTATTTGCATAAAATAAATCTAAACTAATTGCATGAATTGAATCCATGCTATTAACATGAAATAAAATAGACATAAACTAACATAAAAGAGCATGAAATAAGATAGCATAAGAGAAAATATCATGTAAACAAAAACAAATAAGAAGAATGCTAAGAAGCCAATAAAAAGACATTTTATTTATCAATAATTTTGTGGCTACAACATCCATAAAGGAGAAGTTAATTATTTATACACGGTTAAAACCCTAATTTCATTTTTAGAGACTACCAAAAATGCTCTTGAGATTGTGTAACCTTCAAGTAATCATTAGAAAATTAATAAATTCTGACTAACATGCCTTTAAGTCTTCATTAACATGTGCACGTGCTTTTATTTATGGTCCATTAGTTGTGGGCATGTGAACTCCTCCATGTTGCATGAATTCTTTTATTTTTTTCTTCATTTGCTTTCAACATATGTGCATACATGCATCCATGAAGCCCCATCCAATTTTCACTCAATTTCCTATAAAACAAATAAAAATGTGCAAATAAATTTTCTTAAAGTTAACTCATTCACAAAATTACCATTTTGTCCCCAAATAAAGAAGAATGGATGGTGATTTGAAAACAATTTAGATTTTGATTTAAACATGTAAAATACCATAACATGCTCATTTATTTCAATAAAAGAATATTAAATATGGAAGTAAAAAAATACACTGTTACATGCACATCAAGAACTTCTGCCCCCAAGTCAAAATTTAAGCAATAAAATCATTAAGTGTACGTAGATCGGAGTTTGTCAGATCACTATAAAACTCTGTGTGTTCATTTCTTACTTGTTTGAATTTGTTTTTTCTTCACTTTTATTTCTGTACTTACTTTCCTTGGATGTTTATGCCATTTTTGGTTCAAACACATACTAGACCCATTGGTCTCTCATCTGGTTTAACCATCGTTGACTATGAAATTTTCCTGCTTCGGCTTAGATGTGCTTGAAAATTCAAATGAGCTGTACTCCCTAAATGCTTCGAAACTTCCAACAAATTAGCGATGTTGGAGGATCTCATCAATAAAGAGGCTCAACAATGTGATGTTTCGATGAGTGAAAAGATGGATGAACTTGTTGGAGAAGAGAAGGGAGACGACCGAGATCGGATATAGATCAAAATAAAATTTCACACGAGAGACAACTGGTTTCGAGCTTGTCTGAATTCAATGATTGTGGGAAGTAGGTGGTTGTTTTTGTGATGTGGTAGGTTTTGGTAAGGCTCCAGTATTTTGTTTGTGTTTATAACATTTAGCATTTCAATGTTTTCAGGCTCGCTATTTTCTTTCTGGAATATTATCGACTAAATGCCATAAAATATTACGTTCATAAACATGCACATATATTGATACCAATTATAATTAGCTTTTTTTATATAAAAAATTCCATATCGATTTATCAAAAAAATGCTTATTATACTGATTACGGAGTTAAATGTGGTCTCAAAGCTTGAGACTATAATGTATAATCTGTATGACTCTTAAACATAGGAGAAAGTTAAGAGAGGGAGACTTAAAGATTCAAGAATAGGACAATAAAGAAATAAATAGGAGACATGCATGAATAGAGAAATCAAATCAAATGAAATTGACATGAGAGAAAAGAAGAAACATTTTTTTGGTATCATAATAGCGTAGTAACTTAGCAGATTTAACTGTCAGTTAGCATTACCAGCTATTCTTAGAAATCTATTGCATCTTGTCACACCCATTTTATTTATTGCTTGTTTTTCCTTCATTAAATATCGATTTGATTTCAATATTATGGGGAATATAGTGAAGTTGACTTACTTTGTATTTCTTGAGAATTAGTATAAAATGTAACTATTAATTGGTTGACTATTTAGATTTTTTTCTCTCAATAAATACACTTCATTATACTACTAGTCTAATTTTGTTTTTGACCAGTTTTATAGGGCGTCAACGGCACAAAGCATTTTGTTGGTCGGTGACTTGTGTATTCATTACACTAGTCTAATTTTGTTTTTGACCAGTTTTATAGGGCGTCAACGGCACAAAGCATTTTGTTGGTCGGTGACTTGTGTATTCATTACACAAATTATAGAAAAGTTCTTTTAAGCATAATATTACAGTGGAATTAGATCACTCTTCATTTTATAAGATAGAAACAAAATTATACAAGAAATAAATTCCCATTTTACAAAATAGAAACAAAGCATAATATTACAATGTCTTGCTGCTGCTGGTGAGGAACTGAGTGATAGGTTGGTTCATATATTAGGCTCCAGTATGTTTAGTAATGATGAGTTGGTGATGGGTTCAATGGCTAATGGTGATACTGTTTTGAATGACATATCTATGAAGGGGGTGTAGGGGTATGTATGTGAATTAGATTGATGACCTAGAAGGTTAGCATTAAATGTTAGGCCAAAGTTGGGATTGCGTAGTAATATGGGTTCAAAGGTTAAAGGTAGGAGGGGAATAATTGCTGATGGGAATGATCTAGCTGATTGGAGATTGTAGCGCATAAGTCATGAAATAATAATTGTATGTCAATTGGTGATGGTTTTGTGGAAGGGTGCAGTGTTGCAGCAAATGGTGTAGCAGTTGTTGATGAAGCAGTTGTTGATTGTATTGTCTTTGGTTGACATGGTGTGTTTCATGAAATAATAATTTTTAGATAATAAAAGGCTGATCATTTAAGGAAAATAACCTAAAATAGAATAAAAATTATATTACAGGAGAATGATATTATGGCCCAAATTAGATCGGTTGCTTCGTGATGGAGATGATGTGTCTAGTTTCACTCATAGGTGCTATTCCTAAATACTAAGTTGTGCTTACTGTATCTACTGATCTGAAGAAGAATTGGTGACTCGCAAATGGTCATGCCTTGCATGATATTCATCATCCATGCAAGTATCTAATGGAACTTGTTTTTGTTTGCTTAATTACTTGTAGTTGGTTTATATAGAAAAGAGCATTCAACAATGAAACTTGGTATTTTGGACTTTTCAAGCCAATCATACTCCAGCATCTGATTGATTTTACATTCACCTTGACTTTTACATTGCTGGAATCGGTTTTTCGTAAGTACTTTAAATTCTTTTATGCCATGTAGCTTGTTATTGTTTTTGCCATATTTGTTAAAAATGATTGTTTTGCGGATAGAATATAGTTCTATGCGTTTATTCACTTGTTTGCCTGAAAAATACAGGTAGTGTTCGGTTTACTATTTTCAGTTTTGGGTTTTCGTGCATACAAAAAGACACACGACATGTGAGTATTGTCGAAAACGAAAATAACACAAGCACGTATAACAATCCATTCTTCCATCGTCCCTCTATCCCCTTCGTTCTTTTATCCTTCTTTCTTTCATCCACTCCATCATCTCTCCATTCTTTTTATATTTGACATACAAATTGAAAATCAAAAACATAAAATTCGTTTTTAAACCAAACAGTACCTTATATTCTGGAACCATCATGTGTATGGCTGTTGAATTTTTTTATTTCTTTTGGCAGTTGAGGCATGCACTGTTACTTTAACTATCGAGGGCATTGTATCAATACATGGAACGTAAAAGGGTTATGATGTAATTTGCTAGATGTAGAGCTGATGGTATATGCAGTGATGTTAATGACAATCTCTACATATCTGAAGGTACTGTTACTCTTTTTTACTTTATTTTTAGAGTAGTTCATTTGGAATTTATGTCATATCATATTATTCTTTATTCAAAATAAAATATATGTTAATAGATTAAAATGGCGATAATTATTTATATATAACAAAGTAGATAAGTTTATAAAGATTTAACAAAGTTAAATAAATTTTACGAAATTAAACGAAGCAATTAATTTCTATAAAAATTAAAGAAATTTGTAAAATTGAATAATTTAGCTATGAAGAAATTAAATAAATAAATTAAGGTTTGTAAAACTTGAGCAAGTTCTATAAAAAAAAACTAAATTTCAAAAGATTAACTAAGTTTTATAAATGTTAAATAAGTTTATAAAAATAACTAAGTTTATCAAAACCACTTAAGTTTTAAAAAACTAAATTGATTAAATAGCTTTATAAAAATGAACAAAGTTAACTAAGTTATATAAAATAAACTAACTAGATTAAAAATGACCAAGTAGACTTAAGTTATACAAAAAATAACTAAATTTTTAAAAATTAACTAAGTTAACCAAGTCTTATAAAAATAATCAAGTTTAAAAACAAAAAATTTAAAAAAAGTAATTAAGCTAATAAAAAATTAATTAAGTTTTACCAAAATTAGCTAAAGAAATTATGTTTTATAAAAATTTAACTAAGTTGACTAAGTTTTACAAAAATTAACTAAGTTAACTATTTTAAAAAAAAATAAAAATTACTAAATTTCTAAAAATTAATTAAGTTTAAAATATTAACTAAGTTTATAACAATTAACTAAGTTTATAAAAATTAATCAAGTTTATAAAAATTAATTAAGTATATAAAATTTAAATAAATTAACTAAATTTTATGAAAATTGAACAAAGTTGACTTAATTTTATAAAAATTTGTTAAATTTATAAAATTTAACTAAGTTAACTTTGTTTTATGAAAATTAAATTATACTATAATAAGTACAACCATAAATACTGACAATATCCTACTAGATTGGTACAATTAATAAAAAATAAGTATTTTTTAAAAATTTAAACGAGTCTATAATAAAAATAATAAATTAACTAAGTTCATAAAAAATAACAAGTTTTTTAAAAATTAAATAAGTTTATAAAAATTAATAAAGTATTATAAAAAATATAAAACATAATTAAATCTTCAAAAATAATATTAAAAGTAATAGTAATAGTAATAGTAATAGTAATAACAATGGTTGTAATAATAATATGACTAAATTTTATAAAAGTCAACTAAGATTTACAAATATTGAATAATTTTATAAAAATTACCCGAGTGTTATAAAAAGTTGACTAAGTTTTATAAAAATTAACGAATTTATAATAATAGTGACGATGATGATGATTAACTAAGTTTTATAACAACAACAACAATAATAAATTATAAAACATTTATCCTTTTCAAATTCCTTCTTTTAATTTATCCAATTCTCTAAAAGTATTTTACTAAAATTTCTATACTTTAATTTCCTTCCAAAAATCCAATTTTTTTATATTTTCTGGTATCCTAAGATAATAAAAATATATTCGGCCAAATCATAGCCTTCAACCAAGTTAACTAAGTTTTATAAAAAATTAACTAAATTTATAATAATAATAATTTAACTAAGTTAACTAAGTTTTATAAATAAGAATAATAAATTAACTAAGTTTTATAAAAATTGAACAAAGTTGAATAAATTTTATAAAAATTAAATTATATTATAAAAATTACAACTATAAATACTGGCAATATCTTACTGGATTTGTATAATAAATAAATAAATAACTATATTTTATAAAAATTAAGCGATTGTATAATAATAATAAATTAAATTAGTTTATAAAAATTAACTATGTTGTATTTAAATTAATTAAGTTTATAAAAATTAACTAAGTATTATAAAAATATAGAATATAACTATATCTTCTATAATAATAACAACAGTAACAGTAATAGTAATACTAATGGTAATAGTAGTATTAGTATTAGCAGCAGTAGTAATAATAACAATAATTTAACTAAATTTTATAAAAATTAACTAAGATTTATAAATATTAAATAATTTTATAATAAGTAAACTAAGTTTTATAAAAATAAGCATCATGTTGCATAATCGAAGTGTTTGTAGTTCTTTTGGCATAGTAAGCATATAATTTTTTTTGGCATGAGAAGGAAAAAGAGAGGATGTAAATGAGTTACATGATTTATACACGGATTGGATGTTGATTGTAGCTATGCGTGTCTTTGCTTTTTAAAGCCAAAGGACATCAGTCTTTTGTTTAGTGTTGTTTCTTGCATTAAATAGATTATTTTTGTTTGTATTTAGACTAAATTTGCTTTTGCTTTTTATTTCTTTGCAAATAGTGTTTACAGATTTGGATTGGATTACCTGGTCTACATGGGAACCACAGTAGTAGTGGACTAGATGATGTAGCTAACATAAATATTTACTATTCTCGTAAATGTCACTTTGTTTGTATTAAATGGTTATTATCTTAATGGAAGTTCTCTAAAGACATTTACTTGCCTATTCGGTGTTACCTATTTAATTTCTAACTTGTCATTCCATAATTAGTCTAATGGTCTTATATATCTATTTAATTTCTTGTAACTCCTTACTTAATGCTCATTCATTACTTACTAAATTTTGGACTAGAACCTTTCCTTCCACGACTCTTATCCCTGTTATTTGCTTATAGGGTCCACAACGATAAGGAAGTCTAGGTATAACAAAGAAGTATAAATTAATCTCTGTTTATTTTTCCAACTCATAGGTGCTTCGTCCACCCTTTCGGAATATGGTAGGAACCAATTCTATAGTTGGAATTTATAGAGTCATGCATAAATTCAAAATAAGTATGTATATATATAATAAGGTTTTTGAAAATTATTTTCAAAAATAACAAATATGCCACTCATACATATACTTTTTTCCGTTTATCGGGTAACCTAAAAGCTGATACCAAATGTAACAACCCACCTCGGAAGAGTCCTAAATTTTGATCCAGAAAAGGCCAACTTTGATCTATTCTAAGGTTGGTTGTTAGTTGAAAAAAGAAGGAATTTCATAGAGCAATAACTATTCTTTCAAAACTCACAACGGATGAAATAAAATATAATAGAAAATTTTACCCATTTATTTCAAAACCATTTGAAATGTCATAATACAAAACATAATAAATTTGATAACTAAGTCCATTACATCATTTATCCAAGATACATGGGTACAACATAAAACATCATAAAAGAATAATAACTACCGCAAGCTTAAGCCACTCCCTCTTCAAGCATCATCAATATCATCACTCCATCCTTAACTTGCGCTGTAATGAGGAGGGAGTCAGAATAACAATTGTTTGGTGAATAAAAATATCGAGTGTTCCCATTTCAGTATTTAGGTAGTATATCTCAAATTAATAATACGTATACATAAATAAAACTATTTAATACTTCTTATAAGGAAAGTAGGAAAGTTCATAATCAACCATTTAATACCTTTCATTCCCGAAGTGGGTTTCTAAATCCCAAAACCCAAATCCCACATCATAATTATCTAATAATGTGAGATATAGTACCCGAGCTACTTAATACATTTTATTAAAAAATAAGCAGACTCTGGTTATTTAAGACCTCAATTGAGTTAGAACGCATCATTTAATACCTATTCTCAAGGCGGACACCCCAATGGTAACAATCTAACTTATATGGAATCTCTCGAGCCACTTAATACTTCTTAAAGGAAAGGAGGACCCTTAATCAGTCACTTGATACCTTTTCCCGAGCGGACCCCTATCGAGATACCGCCTAATATGCCTATTAACTAGCCCCTTGGCCATTTAATACTTCATTTATAGAAAAGAGGTGGGCCCTCAAACAACCAACTAATGCCTCAAGACTCTGAAATAGGCCCTTCATATTATGACCCATACTTATAATGACATCTCACATTAGTCCGACTATTCTTATGAACTGGTAGCCAAATTAACTGGGAAGGTTTTCCTATAGAATTTAAGACTAACCTCGAGTCTTCACAAATATTTAACATAGGGGATGTCTCACACCAATAAAAAGTGATACACAACTGCTGATAGCCTCACAATGAAGGATAGACTTCTATCGTGCCACTTACTAACTTCACATCCCTATGATTTAGCTATAATTTAAATACTCTCTATATATAATACTCATCTCACCATTTCATAATTAAGGCCTTATAAGGAATCTTCCTTATTATGCCCTAAAATATCAATTAGCTTCATAAAGGGGGAAATTAATGACAATTACTACCTAATTAGCTATGCAGTTATATGCCATAATTATTTACGCTAATAGAAATAATATATATTCGCGCTTAATAAATTCTAAGCGTGCAATTTGTATGTCCTAAACTTGCATTAAATGTCAATTATTTAACCACAATAGTAATACAAGTCCTTTTCCTTCGAACTTCTAAGATTTCAATATCCATAATAATGGATTCTAATATTCATAACAAGGATGAAATATCTATAACTAAAGCTGTAATAAATAGAGTTGTAAATAGACATAGAAACTTAATTTATTACATTAATTAAATGGAATATCCAAACAATAGAAAGTGCAATTCTAATTTCATATTCTATTTTACTCCTCTTTTACAAGGAAATAAACGAAGGAATTTTGTATGGCGTACGTGGTGTAAATTACGAATAGAATTCGTACTCTAAACCCTTATTTTATTACTGAAAACTCACAATTTGAACCAAAGAAGGGAGAGAAGTGGAATAGACCACGGAATTATAAAAAAAATGTAGAACAATATAAATTTTGTCAAATTAACATAAGTAATTGAGAATCTCCATCTAGAATTGACATTTCGAAATAAAAAAATTTGGGGGATTTTATCTATTTTGTTTATGCAATCCCAAAAACTCAAAGGCATATTCAAATCCATATATACTAATCAATTATTGGATTAAAAATACTAAGGTTTTCACTCACAGTAGGTTCTTAGCTTTGCTTCTCTTTGAGTTTGCAACGCCCATAATAATCTCCTTCGGATCTCTTCTTTTTGATATATAACAAGGAATTTGTCTTTGTGTGTGTGTATTCGATTCAAAAAGGTAAGATAGATTAGGATTTCTTACCTGAAACCCTAGCAGAGTTTTCTAAATCTAAAAATATATAAACTGACAGAGCTTCGCTGATGTTCCAAAATATTTGTGAATAAAAATGAGGGGTCTAGGGTCTTATATATAGTAGTTGAAATACACCAAAACCATATAATGAAACTAGGTTGAAAATAGATAAATCTAGAGTGTACAAAGCAACCAAACCCTATCTTCCACATAGGAAGCGATCGACCTCTAAGGGTCAACCTCTTCCTTATATTTTGGGAAGATTAATTAGTTTTTGAGCCACTGTTTATTTAATTTCCTAATTACTCTTAACTTTAATTATTAAATTTTAACATTTACTTAACCCCTAAGTCTAAATTAATTTCATAATTTCAAATTGGGGAATTAATTATTTTATTTGAATTTGAATTGAACTAAATTAATTTAAGTCTAAAAACTTCAAACGACCATAACTTCTTCGTTCGAGCTCCTTTCTAAGCATATTATATATGGAAACAGATCAGAATTTTGCTACAAACGCAACGCATAACTTTCGTGGTTAAATTTCTATTTTTGTAAAATTTCTATTTTTGTAAAATTTCAAGTGAAGTTTATGTTGTGTTATTAGTGTGTGTATGTGTATATATATACACATATACATTTATATATATATATTCAATGTGTTGAAATATTTATGTATGTATTACAAATTTTGTTTAAGTTTTCATTTACCTTAAATAAATCTATATTGTTCAGCTTGTCAAAATTACTTATTTATAATTTTTTCACATTTGCATGACATATTTCTATTTGTTTATTTTTTTTCATTTTCTTTCTTATTAACCAATTTATAAATTATCATATATTAACTTCAAATTGCATGCAAATTCCACGTTAGGTTGACATTAATTTTTTTGTCAACTTCTTAATATATTCATTTCTAGCGATTGAAAACTACATTTTAAAATCAAAACGAAATGAAAAAAATCACTAATTGAAAACAAAATTGACGTTATGTTTGTACTTTTCTACTTGTTTGATATAATTAAAAAAAATACACAACAATTACATATTATGTTGCATATGGGTATAACCGAAAAATGTGGTGCAATAAGCGATCAACATTTATAATAAGCATTAAAATTTTGCCCATTCAATTAAGTGAAAAGAAGAGTTTAATAAAAGCACTTATTTGAAAACAACAGGTAACAAGCAAATATCATTAATTGAATTAAGCATTCAACCTTTTTTATTTCAAAACAAACAAAGCCTTGGATCGAAACATCTTTAAAATTAATCATTCATCAGAAGATTGAGAGTATTTTTCAATTGATTTTGGACGAAGACTTTTCAAAGCAAATTAATTTTGGACCGACAGCAATCATCACCAGACATCATCATTGACTACTAAAGTTCCAGACCGAATCAAACCTTCCTGATGTCTCGATTGCATTTATAGGCATCAACGTCAAATCGCAAGAACTTAACTAGCTAGCAACAACACCAGACTTGATTTTTAGATTGCGACAAAACCGCTAGGCAGCGACATCATCGTCGAGCGGTTCATCTTCATTATTGAAAACTTGGCGATAGTCGCGACTACAATACATTTTCAAATATGAGGTCAAGCACAATCTCCTGATCTATTGTAACCATTGACGTGATGAGTGTTATCCGGTAATTTGACCTGGCTATATCCGAACTGGTTGGACAAGTCAGACATGACTGTCATCAAGGCCAGTAGCACAGAGTGATGATTGTGGGGTCCAAAAATAAAGCATAGATAATAATATGAAGAAGAAGCACGAAATCTCACTACTCCCCGAAGATGGATCAGGTACGATCCATATTCAACACTATAGATCGTACCCATCGATTCGACAACTCAAATTTGCAGCGATGATCGGTCAGTAACTCAAAATCTATACATGTTATCAACATGAAACTTGGAGTAAAAGCTTATTACAACATATGGAATACCCTCTATGGATCTCATTTTAATTGGAGGAAAGTGGAGGGATCGACATAACTTCCTTTGGAGGGATCTGCAGAAATTAGAATTCAAGCAACACTACATCACGGAAAATGCGATGTCTCACAAACCGTCCATCGGAATTGCACGAAATTTAGGGAGCAGGTAAGTAACATCATGGGCATCCCTCAAAGGGACCGTATCCCATTTAGATGCACTAATAGCAATCGGTACCGATCCCTATTGTGGACTCCGATGGGGCTCCAAATTTTTGGGTAGCCTCATCTTGGTTTCTTGAACCTTCTGCAAAAATTTCAGTTCGATTCATGCATGTCTTCCCCTATAAATATAGCAGGCATGGCGTTAGAAAAGGGATCCTGCTTTCTCTGCCAGGGCTTTGGCATTTTTGTTCTTCACTTTTATACTAATGGATCCTAGTTGATCCAAACATTCTTGTTATCATAATGAAGTGCAAGATCAGTAAAAATATGAAGTGGACATAGGTCAAGATTGCCGAAACACTATAAAAATTTATGTGTTCAGGTCATTTATGATATTTTCTCTATTTAAATTTCATTATTCATTTGATCTCTACTAGATTCTATTGGGTGTGGATGCCCATTTTTGGCATCAACATTTTGTTTGCTTTCATTGAGAGATGAATTCTCAGCTTGATTGGATCTCATCGTCTACTTATGGAATCCCGTATTCGTGAGATAGATCTAGCTTTAAAACAATAAACTTCCTATTCTGCTCAGATTTGAAGGAAATATAAAGGAAGTTGATAGCAATGATTAGATGAATTAAATCAATTTCATGCGGAGTTGAAGGAAATGTTGATGCTAGAGTTCTTACTTGGAGTTTTTTATGTATTTATGCCCATTTGAAAGGGATCGGATTCACTCATGTATGCAAGAAATTGGGATCAGATGTTGAAGTTTGCACTCAAGTTAGGGGATAGCCAATCACTCTCTCTCTTAAGGCTAAAATGGCTAATCCCTCAAGCAATACCGATCCCTCAAGCTATACCGATCCCTCAGCTGATAGCCCTGCTCAATACTGATCCCTCCAAAGACATCTATATTGATCCTTCCAAAACAGCTATACTGATCCCTTTAAAAGGGGTATATACCAAGCCCTCTGTAAGGTATATATACTGATCCCTCTCCAGGGTGTATATACTCCAAGGTATTTATACCGATCCCTCTACTAAATATATATATCGATCCCTCTATAAGGTATATATATTGATCCCTCCTAAGCAGCAATACAAATCCCTCAGAAATAGCTATATCGATCCCTCCATATTACTGATCACTCACATGACCGATCCCTCCATATGGTTGATCCCTCCATATAATCGATCCCTCTATATTACTGATCCTTCTCTTAAAGAAAACCACCGATCCCTATATAACCGATCCCTATACCAAAAAATATGGATTGAGTACGATCCATTTTTATTAAAAATAGCTCTAAAAGACGGTGCCTCCGCATTTTGGACTCGGAACTCAACTTAAAGACAGTGTGTTTTTTCCGCTTCCCTTACATCCTGTGATTGACCGGGTCATAAGGGACCAAGCGGTAGCTGTTGAATTGCAGATAAGGAATTGCTGCTAAAAATACACCCAAAGGCTAGAGAACCAAGATGATATGGCACACACTGGGATCGTTTACTGGATTAGGCTTCTATGGTAGATTATGACTGCACTCAATTGACTGGCTTCCAAACAACTGACTTGTCGGCTATGATACGATGGTTTGCATGATGACCTCCCTATGCTTCTTATTATGCCATCTCAAAGTATAGCTATCCATCATCAAAGTCCAACCCGAAGTAGTCATCCATTCAACTCGAAGCAAACCTTGGAAGTTATGGCCTAAGGTCAAACTCGGGTACAACCAATATTCTCTCTAAGAAAATACCTATATTACTCCAAGCACCGTTTGTCACCAATCCAGCACTTCAAATTCAACGACTTCAAGCGAACCAGTGGCTAATGCCAATCAAATAGAAAATTTTCTCAAGTCGGACTCTAAGTAAATTATCATAAATCCATCACACATTGGACAATCATGCATGCAACATTCACAAGCGTTACAAATAGCCGTAACTTGAAAATGGACCTGACTAACAATGACTGGAGCATTTCCCCCACTCAAGCCCATTCACTAAAGCTATTCAATATGTAAAATATCCCAAGAGATTCGATATGCCAACTATGCTGGCGTATTTTGGAAACATAGACCCACAAGAGCATCTCATAAAATATGAAGGGCACATGAATTCCGCCAGAGCGATGAATGCAATTAAATGCCGATTCTTTCCCATATTCTTCGAGGAAGTAGCGATCGATCGTGTGATTTATGCTATTACCACCTAGGTCCATCTCCTTGTTTAGTCAACGGCTAAGGAGTTCACCGAGCGATTCAGAATGCATGCGACTCACCCCAAGGATGCGATTTCGTTATCCAACTTATCCCAAGCATCGGGCAAGCTGCTCAAAGACTTTTAGCATAGATTCAATGTCATCATCACTAAAGTGAACAATCCAAGCGAGAATATCACGTTGGAAGCGTTGATAAAGGGAATTGACCCCAAGGCCGACTTTGGCGACTAGTAAGCTAGAGAGCCTGCATCGACCTGGGATCATTTCTGTTACAAAGTGAACCCAAACCTAAACAAGGTGGAGGTAGAGCATATTTGAAGAAAGAACGATACAAGCCCATTGGCTGAAGAAATTTAGAGCAGGGGCAACATTGAGGCCTTGGATGAGGACTCAGATTCTAAGAGATGACCCAGCCGAATCCCAAAGTTGGACTCATATACTATTTTGAACAATTCAATCAAAAACATATACTTAGAGACTAATAACTCAAAGCAATACTGGAAACCAGCCTCGAGAGAGTCCACCGAAACCCAGAAGACGTCTGGGAAATGTTGCTTATTTCAAGATATACATGGTCATAACACCGACGATTGTAGACAGCTCCGAGATATGATCGGAAAGCTAATCCAAAAAGGAAAATTTCAACAATATGTGCAATTCCCAAAGAATGGAAGGCAAGGAAAATCCAATGCCTGTTAATAAAGAACTTTAATTGTTAATTGGACCACTGACGGTCGACATCCCATTGAAAGGAGCCAGGGACAAAGTGGAATAGCAAGACATGACACTACTTCACTTATCAATGAGATTTATTCCGATCTTCTTTTGAATTATTTTATTTCAATTATGTTGTGAATTATGACCAACTTGAAATAATTACTTACATACGATGCTCGTAACAAAGTACCTAGAGTTAGACACCAACTAACCTCCATGGACCATGATCAGACCTTCAAAGCATCAATACACAAGCATGATTCGACCACTCATCAGCTACCGTATGCCCCTGACTTGGGGTAAGGACTCGAAATGGAAAGTGTGTGTGACTCGACAATCCACTTCGTATTCCATGCTTCAATTCTGACAAAACATCTATGCCTTACTCAGGGTCCGATAAGGTTAGAATCTAATACAAAATGGACATGACTAACCAAACACTCATAAACCTCTACACTTGACATGGAGACCAAAGAAAGACTTGGAGTGGATACAACCCTACCATCCACTCCCCAGCTCGTACTTGAAGTTTGCCAAAATACTTATGCCTCTCCCAAAGCTCAGCATGACTGAGGTCCAACCAAACTGGATGTTATTTAACCATCCACACATTAAATCTTTCCCTGGACACGTGAGGTAATTCGAAAGCTCAACTTAAAGTAGGCGTGACTGACTGCCTACTCGTCAACCACCACCCTCAACATGTGGACACGACTGCAGCTTGAGGTGGATGTGACTTGATCATCCACCCAAAAATCACTCTCTCGACTTGTAAGGGGGAGTACGAAGCAAAAGGATGGATGTGGTTCGACCATCCATCGATCAACTCTGGTTCCCAGAGCGCGAAATGGACTATAAACCTCAAACTGATGTGACTGACCACCCATCATAAAACTCTGCTCCCCAAATTTTGGATCGGAGTATGAACACAAAAAGATGGACGTGGTTCGACTGTCCATTAATCAACTCTAGTTCCTAGAGTGTGAACCAAAGTATAAACATCAAACGGGTGTGGCTGACCACCCATCATAAAACTCTACTCCTCAAAGTGCGGATCGATGTATAAAAATAAAAGGATAGCTGTGGTTCGACCATCCATCGATCAATTCTAGTTCCTAGAGCGCAACCGGAGTATAAACATCAAATGGATGTGGCTGACCACACATCATAAAACTCAGCTCCTAGAGTGTGGATCAAAGTATAAACACAAAATGATGGACATGTTTCGACCATCCATCAATCAACTCTGGTTCCCAAAGCGTGAACCGGAGTATAGACATCAATTGGGTATGACTGACTAGCCATCATAAAACTCTGCTCTATAAAGTGCAGACTGAAGTATAAACACAAAAAATAGACATGGTTCGACCGTCCATCGATCTTCTCCAGTTCCCAGAGCGCGAATCGGAGTAAACATCAAAGGGGCGTAACTGACCGCCCATCATAAATCTTTTGTCCCTAGAGCGTGGATCGGAATATAAACACAAAATGATGGACGCGGTTCAACTATCCATCGATCAACTCTGGTTCCTAGAGCGCGGATCGAAGTATAGACATCAAATGGGTGCGATTGACCACCCATCATAAAACTTTGTCCATGGAGCATGGACAGGAGTATAAGCATAAAAAGTGGACGCGGTTCGACCGTTCGCTCCTCATTTCTTGCCCTTGACTTGGGTGCAAACACACGGCATAAAGTGGATGCGATCTGACCGTCTCCTCCCCTATTCGAAGTTCTTTAGAACACTCATCTTACTCCCAAGGCTTGGTAGAAACAGGGTCCAAATGGAAGTGGATATTGTATGACAGTCTATGTATCAACTCCTTCCCTGGATGTAGGCGCAGTTTGATACCCCAAGCCTAAATTGGATATGACTCAATCGTCCAATCAAAAGAGGATGTGATACACCCAACCATGACCTTGTTTGCGCCTAAGGTACGGCTAACTATTTAAGCCTTGCCCGGACATCGGCAAGCTCAAAATTCGAACAAAGACATGGATGTGGGTAGACCGTCCAGCAAGTAACCCTGATCCTCCCGTATGGATTGGACTATAAACGCAAATTAGGTGCGGTCTGACCACTCGTCAACAAACTCTTATCCCATAGTGCGGATATGAGTATAAACTAATAGATAGGTGCGGTTTGACCACTCAATATTCCATAAACTCCAAACTGAACTCGATAGGAGGAGAATAAAATCAATATGGATGGAATTCGATCGTCCATGAACTAATTATGCTAAACTAAGAATGGGAACGAGAGTACAAACTAATACTACCTGAGTACAACATCTTACTATAGCTCTGGCTGGGTGATCTTTACAACTTAAGGAAACGACTATAAGGAGGCCTTAATACAAAACCAATCGGAATGACATCCGAAGTTACAAGTGACTGATTATATCGTACCATAAGATCGAAGGTCAACATCGATCTACCCCAACCATAAATAGATGTGACCCGAATGTCCATCGAATAACTCCGGTCACTAGAGCAGGTATAAGAGAATAAACCACGAATGAGTGTGATTTGATCATTAATTCTCTAGCACCCTCCTTCCATCCTTCAGGAGGAGTATAAAACCAGATGAGCATGACCCAACTCCACCCAAGCTAACTCTATCCCTAGATCTGGAGGGAGAATATGAATCAAAATGGAGGTGACTGACCATCCAGCTCCAAATGAATGCGAAGCGACCATTCATTCGTTGACTGTGCCATAATCTGATTAGAAGAGAAATACGGATCAGATGTGGCTCGACCATCCACACACCATCCCTGCCTTTGTTCTGGCAAGGAGAGCATCAATCACTAATTGGACATGACTTCCTTCCTACTTATCAATGTATGCCCTAAACTTGGGGGCACGAGCGAGAGACAAGATGAATGTGAACCGATCGTTCATCGATCAACTCTAAGTCATTGGAGCTTAATGGGAGTATATACATGACTAGGATGAGGTCTATTATCCATGCAGTACATTTATCAACCTGAGATCGGGGTGGAAATGTGATCGTCCAAAGACTGAATGCGATAGCTGAATACCGTGATTCATACCTAGGTTTACAATGACTTGAGGCTACGACCGAAAGGATGCCTAGGAATAGAATCATCGCATCAATGCCCAAGCTCATAGGCAACCGATCATCACTCCAACCCAAACAATAAGTATAGATCATGAGTATGTTGAATGGAAAGCACGTTACTCGAATATACAAACAGATTCAAACTCAAAGCAAGAGCCAGCTCTGTAGTTGCACGCAGCATGGGGCTGAACCATACTTGAAATTTGATTCAACATGCATCTAAGCCTGATCTTCGACCATTTACAGATCATTGCTCAAAGCACTTAGAGCCTTTCACTATCAGACTCAATAACACATGACAAGATTCTAGGATTCGAATGAAGTAATCATCATCATTGAACATCCCACCTAGATTTCACGTTGATTGTTACATGAAATAGTTACGTTTGAATTCAAGGAACCCAAGGCTACACCTGTTGAGTTGACAATCGACATTACAGTCGGCCATGGTGACCCATTATGGATACTGAAGATCGGATCATAGCTCAATGCAACGATGATGAAGGAATTTGCCGGCTTTCTCCAAATGAATCTTGATGTGTTCACTTAAACCCATTCTGACATGCATGTGATCTCATCGACTATCGTGAGCCATGCATTAAATATCGACTCGAGGCATGTCCCAATGAAATAAAAGCAACGCGACATGGATCTAATGGGATTTGCTACACTTAAAGTGGAGGTGGGTAAACTCAAAAACTATAAGTTATTCGTGACGCCTTCTACCAGAAATAGATATCCAATCCAGTTCTTGTGAGAAAAGCTAATGGAAAGTAGTAGTTATGTATCGACTACTCAGGCCTGAATAGGGCATGCCTGAAAGACAGCTTTCCACTTTCGAAGATCGACCGGCTAGTAGACTTAACCGATGAATATGAACTACTTTCATTTATGGATATGTATTCCGGATACAACTAGATCCTTAGCACGTCCTCGACTAGGAGCACACCAACTTCATTACCGATCTAGAGCTATAATGTTATATTGTGATGCCATTTGGACTAAATAATGTTGAAGCTACTTACCAGAGACTGGTCAACAAGATGTTCATAGACTAGATCAAGCGATCGATGGAAGTATATGTGGTCGATATGCTCGTGAAGTCACGACGATCAAACGACCACATTGATGACTTAGCGAAGATGTTCAGTATTCTACGAAAATATGAAATGAAACTAAATCCCTTGAATTTCTCTTTCGGCACTGTATCATGGAAATTTTGGGGTTTTATCGTCAACTCTTACGGAATCGAAGCCGGTCCCAAGAAGATTCAAGCAATTTGAAACATCTAGGTACCAAAGACGATTAATCAGGTATAGAGCTTAAAAGAGAAGGTTGCCACCCTAAGGCACTTCATCTCTAGGACCACCGATAAGTGTATTCCTTTCTTTACCTTGATCAGGAGAGGGAAGAGGAACTTTGAATGGACATTGGATTGCATAGATGCAGTTCAATATTTGGTAGATCACTTAGAGAGATCTCCCATCCTATCTAAGCCACTGGATCGTGAAGACTTATACATCTATTTAGCGGTGTCGGTACACGCCATAAGTGCCACACTGCCATGTGAAGAGAATCAGATCCAGATGCTAGTATACTATGTTAGCAAGTGATTGACAAGTGCTGACAGAAACTACTCAAAGCTGAAAATGCTCGCGTGCTGCCTGTTGTTTGCATCATGAAAGCTTCACCATTACTTCTAAGCTCACCCTATAAACGTCTACACCGACCAACCGTTATGACAGGTCCTACAGCAACCTTAAATGTTTGGAAGATTGCTCAAATGGAACATCGAGCTAAGCCAATTCAATATCACTTATCTTCCTCAGAGAGCTATTCAGGGACAGACATTAGTAGACTTCATCTCTGAATTCACTGCATTGGATGATGATCTGAAGAGAAATGGAGAACCGACTAACCGATGAAAAATGTACGTGGATGGAGCATCCAATGATCAATGTTCTGGCTTTAGAGTTAGTTTAATGATTCTTGAGGAACAATTCATCTGCTATGCCCTGAAACTCGAGTTCCCTGCAATAAATAACGAAGCTAAGTATGAAGCCTTGTTTGCCAGGCTCAAACTTGCTGGAGAACTAGGAGTGGAAACTTTACGTGTCTTTTGTGATTCCTGGTTAGTAGCTGCCAACTCAGGGAAGATTATCTTCCTAGAGGGCAGCGTCTTGCTCCTTATCTCAATTGGGTCTAATAGCTACTGGCCGATTTCGTGTATTACACCATTACACACATCCTTAGAGAACAAAATGAAAAAGCCGAGTCATTGACCATGCTAGCTAGTTCTGGGATTACACAACAAATAGACCTGTCCTAGTTGAAGTGCTTAACAATCTAAGCATTAAGAGGTGGAGATCAACTAGATCTTGGAGACGGAAGCAGAAAATGAGTTATGGATGAATCCCATCAAAGACTATCTACGATGGGGAATTCTTTATGAAAGGACGAATAAAAAATAACAGATCCTCTTCAAAGCTTCACTCTGCATCATCCAAGAAGAAGCCATGTATAGAAAGGGCTTTCTCTATTCCCTGCTTCAGCATATCATCCATGATGAAATCAAACGAGTCTTGAGAGAAGTCAATGAAGAAGAATGCGGTAATCACACCAAGGGAAAAACCTTGACAAAGAAAATAATATGTTATAGGTATTACTGGCCAACAGTCAATCGAGATGCAGCTGATCACACTAGACGATGTGACAAGTGGTAGATGTTTGCAAAAATTATGAGGGCCCCCGCCAACAAAAGTTACTCAAATGGTCACTCCATAGCCGTTTTCCACTTGGTGTATTGACATCATCAGCTCCTTGTCGATTTCTAAAGGTGGTACAAGTACGCCATTGTAGCAGTGGATTACTTCACTAAATAAATTGAAGTTGAACCTTTAGTCGCAATCACAATGAAAAAAAGTAATCAATTGTCTGAAACATCATCTACCATTTTGGCCTTCCATGAACCATTGCAATCAATAATGGAACCTAATTCAACATCGTTAAATCAAAAAACTTCCGCTGATGGCATCATATTAAAAGGAGATTTGCTACAGTTGCTCACCCTCAAGCTAATGGACAAGTCGAAGCTGTTGACAAAATCATACAGTCAATTCTGAAGAAGTGTTTGGAAAAGGCTAGAGGCAAGTGGATCCATGAACTCTCATCGCCATTATAGGCATATAAAACCACCTACAAGTCCACGACTGGCCATACTCCATTCGCCCTTGCTTACGGCTCCGAGGCTGTCATCCCTGTAGAAAATGAAGTCCCTTCTCATTAAGTGGCTTTTTACAACCCCTATTTCATTATGAAATAATATATAAACAAGGAATTTCAATCCAATTGAAATTAAACTAGAAGTAATTGGTGATGAGTCTTGAGCATACAAATGCATCTGGAAGCCAATGACAAGAATGTGCACCTGAACGTGCACGTGTATATTTAAAAAATTTGATTTCTTGAAATCGAAAGAAATTGAATTTTCACCTGGATTTATTAAAGAATGGAATAGATCAGATAGCCAGAGCTTACTAGCTTTATAGAACGAGGCACATACAACAACTAATGGAATACAACCGAGAATTTATACTATTGGAATCAGCCAAGCGTCACGATGATCAAAGAGAGATACAACACTTTGGGAAGATAGTTCAACTAAAGGATGACGACTATTTAGGAAACTGGATGGATTTATTTCTAGCGACTCTAACTTGCTTCGATTCAAAGCACATTATGTATGCAACAAGATGTACTTTGTAGGGAAAACGTTGTCCATCATTTTAACTCGGCTATATTCGAACTTACTGGACAAGTTAGACTCGACTGTCGTCAAAGCTAGTAGCCTAGAGCGATGATTATAGGGTCAAAAAATAAAGCATAGATGATAATATGTAGTAAAAGCACGAATGCTCACTACTTCCATAAGATGGATCAGGTACGATCTATATTCAACACTATGGATCATACCATATCAATTCCCAAACTCAATTTTGCAGCGATGATCGATCAGTAACTCAAAATCTATACATGCTATCAACATGAAACTTGGAGTACAAGCTTATTACAACATCTGGAACACTCCTTAGGGATCTCATTCCAATTAGAGGAAGTTGGAGGGATCGACATAAATCCCTTTGGAGGAATTGGAAAAAATCAAAATACAAGTAACACTACTTCACGGAAAATGTGATAGCTCACAAATATTATGTCCAAATTGCAAGGAAAGTTGGCGAGAAAGTATCTAACATTATGGGGAATCTATTATTGGGATCGCAAAACATTTGGATGAACTAATTGGAATCGGTACCGATACCTATTGTAAGCCCCAATGGGCCTGCAAATTTTTGGATAGCCTCGTCTTGGTCTTCTGAACCTTCTGCCAAAATTTCAATCCAATCTGTGCACGTCTTCCCTTATAAATACATCAAGCATGACGTTAGAAAAGAGATCCTGCTTTCTCTGCCAAGGCTTTGCCATTTTTTTTCTTCACTTTTGTACTAAGGGATCCTAGCTGATCCAAACATTCTTGTAATCATAATCAAATGCACGATCAATAAAAAATGAAGTCGACGTAGGCCAAGATTGTCGAACTACTATAAATAACCGTGTGTTCATTTATGATATTTTCTCTGTTTTAATTTCATTCTTCATTTAATCTCTACTAGATTTTATTGGGTATTGATGCCCATTTTTGGCGTCAACAACCAGCGATACTTCAGGAGGCAATTTAGTTCAAGACAATGGCTATAAGCTTCGATTTCAAGCGGCAACAACAAATAAGATTCCAGATCTTAGCCATGATCTCCTAGGCATTGGCGATAACTGGAAGTGGCGTCGGAGTGGTTATATGCGTTTTGCACCATCAAAGGAGAAGGTTGAAGCATGGTCTTTTCTTGGCGGTTGAATAATTTTAGTAAAGTCGATTTATTTTAGGAGAGGTGGTTTTGTTCATTTGTTGAGGTAGAAAAACAAACAGTGGCTGAAGTAAGATCACATGGTGGATATGTGAAAGAAGGGGAATCCCTTTTAATTATTTCAAATTTAATTTGTTTATTTTTGCTTGGTTTTATTTTTTAAACTCTAAATATTTGTTTTGAGCAACTTGTGAAGTTCGAGGATTATGATCTTTGGACATTGAGTTCAGACAGACTTATTAGACATAGAGTAAGTATATTTAGCGGTGTTTGCGAGTTTATCAATTGTAAGCGTTTGAATATTTAAGTCTAATAATAAGTTTGGTTGCTGCAGTACGCATTTGGCCGAAGCTGGGTGTACCTTTATGCTTTTTATTTTCTGCATTTACATTTTCATACTTCTAGTTTGTATTCTATATATAGTTGTGCAGAATATTTGTAAATACCTCATTCACCCCATCTAGGGTATATTATTTGATCGTACATAAGACTCTTAACATTCTAATTGTTATCATCATCCAATATGAATAATTTTCAATGGCTTAATTATGATCAATAATGACACACACACATAACTAATAAAGCCAAAGATATGCTTCATTTATACTTCAAATGCCCTTTTGTCCATGATCTGTGAACCTGGATTATTTACTTGTGTGATTCTCACACCCCTTTGTTTGACAACAAATTAGAATGGAACTATATTTACAATGCAACAAGATGGAGGAATGAGGAGGGAATTTCCTTATTGATTACCTTGAAGCTATTTGTCTACAACGTATGGATGGAATGCAATAGGAGATGTTTTGATAATAAAAAGAGAAGCCTGCTATGGAATTGTTTGCTATTATAAAGGCTGAAGTAAAGAGAGCTCTTGGTAACTCCTCCTTTGCCTTTAGCAAAAGCTTAATTGATAAGTAGTCCTGAACTGTTGGTTTATTCGTGTATGTTTGGTTATCTTTTTCTTGATTTTTTCCTTAGATCGTCTTTGCCTTTGCAGTTACAAGCTTGTTTATAATCTCTTTCTTTTGCTTATGTGTTAATAAAATTGGAAGGGCCGATATAATCCCTTATTAGCTTTGTTAAAATAAATATATAAACCTAAGATATCTTTTATTTATTTTATGCTTATGTTAATTAACAAATCATAACCTTGTTTTATGTTTATGCATTCAAATCATAAAATATCCAAATAATTTTATTTAACATTCTAAAGTCATATTTTATGTATAAGTTCAAAATCTAATTTATGTGTGCAAATCATAAAATCCAAAATAATTATATTCAACATTCCAAAGTCATAATTTATATATAAGTAAAAATTTAATTTGTCCATACATATCCAACAATTAACGTTATAAAATATTAAATTCTAGCGATGAAAATTTGAATTTTTGTTTATATGATTTACATAATAAATTATCAATAATGATGTAATTTTCATTACGATTTAACTTTATAATAAATCAATTCATTTACGCAAACTATATTAATTAATTAGTAGTTTTATTTGTTATAAAAAAGATATATAAATATGATTTATCATCATATATTGGGTTTAGGTATCATGAAATCCAATAAAATATAATGTTTATCGATGTGATCCTACCGCTTGGCGTACATTGATCTGTGTATGTCTTCTAGGAATCTGATTCCACCTTCTTGATCTTGAATGGATCAAAGGACTATCATCATTGAAGAAGAGGAGGCATTTAGATTTCTAGAATGGAGTAAAGGGGTGGCCGATCATATATATTAATTAACCTGGGTGATATTTCAAAGACTGCATAGATTTTGTTGTGCAACTAACACGTATGAATTCATTTAGCGATTAATATTAAACAGTTTGAATTTTGATATACACGCATTACTTTAGGCGATGGTGTGATAGTTTGGTCGAATTCACCACTTGTATATTGTTTTTGGTAAAAACATATTTTAGGTTGTTTTGAGCAGCACCTTTATGAAACGATATATTATACATACGTTCATCTCATCACCACTACTTCACTTTTGATATCTAGAGTTTGGTCATCGTAAAAATTCCAATAACACTTTGTACAACTACTTATTCAGCATCTATCCTTGCTTCAATAATAACATTAATCATTAACTAATAAACCCCGACCAAAGATTTTCGACTTTGAGTTGACTACAGTTGACCGTGAAACGAACCTCTCATGGTAGAGGAGATAAATTCTCTATTGAATAGCGTTTCATTTCATATACTTCTACTCTAAGTTAAATATTATTTGTGATAACCCGAATTTCTGGGCATCAGTAATTGATCATAATTGGGTTAATTAATAGAAATACTGAATTGTAAATTTAAAAAATGAATCTATTCGTAAATTTATGTTTGGATAAATATTTATTTGATCATATCTTAATATAATCACTTAAAACTGACAAATTATTCTTTTAAAAATAATTAATAATGATTGTTTATATAAGTAAATTATTTAAATTAGGCAAAAATTGTTAATTTCAAACCAATAATATTTATGTGTTATTTTTAGATAAATAAAGTTATTTTTTTTATTAATTTCAAATTGAATTTAGGCTTGTTTAAATATATGTATTTATTTTGAATTGATCTTGAATTGAATTTTTAATTGAATTTAAAGGATTGAATTTGAATTTGAGATTTTAAAAGGAAGTATATCTTAAATATATTTTGGTTTAAATTAATTGGTTCAAAACATAAGTTATTTATAAACGAATATTTACATAAATTCACATTTATATATATTCATGAATTTAAAAGCTTATTTATAAAAGATAAACATTAAATACATAATGTATTACATAATATATATGAACTTAAATAATTTAAGTTTAAACACTTGTACACATATGGAGGCATTGTTTCAACATTTGTAAATTATGTGCACATAAGTTAACAAGTGGCTAATTAACCTTAAATCTAAAACAAAATTTAATTAAATAACACATGTTTAAAAAAATGATAATAGTATACAAAACTGAGATTTTTAGTTCAATTCCTCTCCATTCTTTTGTTCTTCATCTTTTCAATCTAAAAAAAAACAACAAACCTGAGATCAAGCTAAGAACAGAATCAAACTTAAGTTTGGCGATCTGAAAAAGATAAACTCAACTCAACATCAATAAACGAGTATAGATCATCTCAGAGCCAGTTCCATATCAATCCCAGCTCTGTCCTTGGTTTCCAGATTTCAGTGAGTAAACTTCTAATTTACAAAAGTTAACATATTTATCTCTGATGCTTGCGAAACTTCTTAAGGCAACATTATGGAATTTTTGCATGAATGAAGTGTTTGTAGTAGTTGAATCACTGTTTAGATATATGAATGTCTGTTCAAAAAACAAAATCCTGGTCTCTGATTGATTTTAACTAATGTTCAAAACCAAATTTCTGTCTTTGTTTTAAATCAGAGAGTGAACAATTTTTTTTATATAAATTTTAACTGGTTGAATATTGCAATGCATATGTTAAACCTGTAAAGTAAAGTTATAGGTATGGTTTGTATGGATGATTTTATCCGATTTTAGTTGAAATACAATATATATATATATATATATATATATATATATATATATATATTTGTGTACATGACTGTGTGTAAGTTTGTTGTCACTGCTGTTTTCAGGATTTTGAATAACAATATAAAAAAAATTTATATCGACCTATACATATAAATTCAAGATGTGATCTTTAAATAGAAAATTATTGTAACATTATAATTTAAATTTGAAAAATAGTTTCAGATAAATATTTAGGGTATGTACTTTAAAAATGGTGATTGTGCAAGTCTGATTCAAAATAAGTTCGAATTCCGTGGTCTGGAATTCTTGATTTAATCCTATAATCTAATTCTAATTTGTAAACAATGATTTTAGGAGGATCAATCATGATTTCTAGGTAGATAATTGTTGAGATTTTTGGGTTGATCGAAATTTGTATTAGCCTAATTCTGGCGATCGGCATGGAGTTAGTCGACAGGATCGATCTCGAAGGAAGTATGAAGGTGGATGATCTCTGGAAAAATAGTAGAAGATTTAATCATTTACCATGGTGGCCAGGGGACAGTAAGGTAGGGTTTGGAGTACTTTTTGGTGGTGTTGGGTAGTTGTGACGATTTCAGCGTCATAAGATCATCGGAGGATATCGCGATGGAGGAAAACGACGCCGGGGTTAGAGATGAAGCGGGATAAAGTTGACTGGAGTTCTCGAGGTCAGGATCGTCGATAATAGGGTGTTTTCTGACAATGTTATGGTTTCTATTTTGCTTGAAACTGTTCAATTTCGAGAGACGGTGAAATCAACAAAGCTGGGTGGTCGGAACGTGGGTAATGGTCGTTGGCGACTGGTAGGGACCGTCAGAGGGGATTAGAACGGCAGCAGTTGCGTGTGCACGTGCACGCGAGCAATGGAGTTTGAGGGTGTTGTTTTGAGTTTGGAAGAAGCTATGTTGCTCGGGACGTTTTCGTTTTGTTACGCATATGACTCGAAGCAGGGTCGAGAGTGAATGTCTCAGGAATTTTGAGGGTTTAGCTCGGGAATTTGTTTGATAGGTCTCGGGTTGATTTTGATAAAGTATCCAGGTTTAAATTTTATAAGGAAAATTTATATTTTCAGGTAAAAATTAAAATATGAAGTGATTTTAAAACTTTAATTAAACTTAAGGGGTTAACTTAATAAATGGCCATAAATTATTCTCAAAGTTTATTTAATAAGGATTTGAAAGATAATTAAAATAAATTAAAATAATGAATTATCCTTTTAATCAATTAAGATCTTAAGTAACTGATAATTTATTAATTAGTGTGATTAATTAAGGAATAGTTAATTACTGAATGATATAAATTAAGGTTAATTAATGAATGTGTTTATTTTAGAGATTACTTGTTAAATGTAATTAATTAAAAAAATATTTACTTACTGGAGTGAGTAGCGGAGCATCGATAAATGTAATTAATGAATTAAGGAAAAGATAATTAATGAGAATGGATAGGCAAATTGATCTGTTAAATAATTAAAGGTTAATTACTTAAGGGAAGTAATTAAAGATTAATTACTTAGTGTAATTAATTAAAGGATTGCTTAATTTAGGAAATTAATTAAGGGTTAAATGATTAATGAGTGTGATTAATCAAAAGGGTAATTAATCAACATAAGTGATTATAGAGTAATTAATTGATGCAATTAACTAAGGGATAAAATAACTAACTATAGTTAATTAATTAGGATGGCGGTTAAAGGTAATTAGTGTGGGTAGTTTAAGGATAACTAATTTTGTAATTAATTAAGGACCAATTACTCAATGTATTTAAAGGATAGTTAATTAGGGATGATTAATTAAAATGATAATTAAGGATCATAAATTAATTGATTATAGTTAATAGATTAATTGATGTTATGTAAGCAGGATTTAAAAAGATGATTGAAGTAATTAATTTAATCTATTTAAATAAATTAGAAATGGTGTGACTAATTAACCTTACTTATGGATGATTTAATGATATTGGATTATTTGTTATCCCAGATATGTTATTTGTGATTCTATGGGATGTGATATGTTGGGTTTAAACTGTGATAATGTAGTTATCTATTGATGGTAAATTACTGGACACCCTGTATTTAAAATTTGAATTATATTCATTTGAATAACTTAGCTTAAGGTGACATTGGATTCGAAGAGATTGGAGTCAGGTGTTAGTTAATACCCGAAACCACTTCGATTCTTTACAGATTGATATGTGAAATCAATAGGCTGTTATGGAATGATGTAAGTGAATTGGACTATTTAATATAAGTTTTGGTACTTAGAAATTGATGTGTGTGATAAGTGATGTCTATAACAAATTGTGAATTTGTAAGTTGATACGAGTTACCCTGGGTTTTATGTAGTTTTATGCTATTGTATACCATGTTAGTTGGGTTTACTCACGCTAGTCTTCAGCCTGACCCGGGTGTTACTTTGATGTAATGCTCGGCTCAGACCGAGTATTACAGCTTTTCAGGTAAGGGCGTTCTGGAGTTCAGGAGGCGAGCTGGATGGCAGGAACGTATAGAGTATTTCCGCTGTGATATATTACTGTTGTCTAGGACATGTTGATACGTATATATGTCCAGTGTTTTGTGAAATCTTGTAAGTCCGATGTATTAAAATGTAATTGATAGATACAGTATTCTTTTGTAAACTGTTATTATTTGATATTATATTTTGATCCGCTGTGAATATGAGATTCTGTGTTGTGTTTTCTGTTTCTTCTTCTTCTATCTCTTTCTTCTTTTCCTAACTATCTGGAATTTTCGGAATCGAAAATTCTGGGTCGTTACATTATTGTTAGATTGTCTTCGTGCCATGATTTAACTATAATCAAAATGGAGAGTTCACGTCAAAGTTGCATTGCATTGTCAAGCCGAAAGAATGACATAGCATCATCACACAAAGATTTACTACTTGATCTTAGTTATTATCAACCAGTATGAAACTCTCTGTCAAGTCATCCTGCAGTCATCCAGTAACTACTACAAGTATGTAACATAACCCCTTGGTGCCTCCAACATCCTTGAGTAATACGCAACCTAACATCGTTGAGTAAAATACCGCCCAACATTTGGAGAGCGTTACATACTACAACGATCTAGAATTTTTAAGGGCTTGAATGAGAATATTTAATTTATTTAAATATTATGATTCAATTAAAATTTAATAAATTATAAGAAAATCAATTATCAATAAAACGATTAAATTTTATTGATGTATTTTTTTCTGCTTTATATTATTTTTTCCATAATTTTTAATTTGGAAATATTTAAATTGTCGTTTGATGTATTTTACATCAAACGAGGTATTTTTATGATTTTACAAAATAAGATAACCATTTTATTTTATTACTATATTTTAAGATGGTGTAGCATTTGTGTGGATGATTATATTTCTGTTTTGTCGTACGCAGTTCATACGCGAACAGAATTCTATGCAGCGAGATGTCGAAAATTGCAAAATCAAACTAACTTAAACAGTCAGAGAAAAATCAACACTTGACTTTTCCTTCTTCACATTTCACTTTCGCTCCTCCTTTTCTTTTTTCTTTTTTAAAAGAAATAAAACCCTCTTTCTGCAAAAATCAAATTTTTATACTTAACTAAAAATCATAAAGATGGACTATTTGAGTTTGCAATGGAGAGATCTATGAATCTATATAGTTTGGTTGAGTTCGATGATGATTTGGATTATTCATCATGAGAGGCCAACGGCTAGGTTTTGGCATGGTGGTCGTTTCAGATGGTATTAGCTCGAATAAAGGGCGACGTTGAGTTTGTTGTAAAAAGGGGAGTCAGCGTCGAAGTTTTTGTGATGCTAGATTTATGTTTGGAGGATGCGACATTTTAAGGCATGGTCGAGGAGAATCAGGCCGCATTTTCCTCTAAGCCGCTGAGCTCGAAGTCATTGTGTCCATCGTGAACCTTACACGACATAGAGTTCATGGGAGGAAGTAGCAGTCAATTTCGTTAAGAGACTGAGGAGTTAGAGTGGAGAGATGCATGCGGGAATTGGTGCGTGTGTTCCTGTACATGCACAAAGGTGGGAAGAAGAAGAGATTTAGGAGGGTAATTTATTTTTGAATTGTAAACGATGTTTAATCAAATAATTTATTGTTTTAATTAAATCTCAAACTTATAAATCAATATCTTTTCCATACGAGGTTCAATCGAGATGTAGTCTTTTGCATTGCGCTCGTAGGAGCGATATTTACACGTTGGAATTAGTTTAATCGAGTTTGGAGAAAGTGGAATTTTAAGCTAGATCAAACCGGAATGCTTAAGCATCAATTGAAATTTCGATGAGTCGTCTCATCTCTGAATGATTACTATATGATATATGGTAGATAAAAATAATTACTCATATGTTTGAGTGATATATTGGATTAGTTTGATTGAATATTCACTTTTAAAAGCGAAGGACATCTAAAATGAAATACAGCGAATTTTACAGAATAATTCGGATTTCTTGCTGTTGTAATTTTAACTTTCAGTTATACACCTATTGATTTAATTCCATTATATACTGTTATATAGATTGTCAAATGTCAAAATTTTACAGTTTGGCTATATTGGTTTTGACATTGATATATGTTAAAAGTTGGACCTTTTTAGTGACAAAGGTAGTAACAGCATTCGTGTGATGATCACCCTATACCACCGACACTAATAGTATATAAATAGTGTGTTGTCCATGCTCGGTTGATATAGGACGATCATTAAGATTGAAATTTTGTCAAAAAGATAAAGGGTTTATGATTTTATTTTCAAACAACAAAAAGATTTATCTATATCCATAAAGACTTTAAAAACATTTTTTTTCCAATTATATTCAAGAGAACCCGGGGATCAGTAAACTCATAATGGGGAATTATAACCTTCATGTTTTATTTATCATGAGAAGTGTGGACTAGGCAGGACTCAGGTTTGGGTCTGTTTTCATAATTTCATTAGATGCAAGAGCAATATGAAACAAAGAAAACTTAAAAAACTAGAAAATAATATAATTTCACTAAAGACAAGAGCATCATAAGACTTAATATGTAATTTTTGTCCATTTTGTGTTATAAGTTGAATAACATAGCTTAATAGTCAAGATGTGAATAAATTTAAAACCATGTTTCGCATTTATTAACTGTTGGTTAATTAGCCATGCTGTGTTTCTAAAGATAATCCCACCCTACAGTGTGTCCTTATGCTTGAAGCAATTATGAATAAACTCTTTTGTTTACCTACACATCTCTTATCACAGGTACGGAAACTATCCATCATAAACTCTGTTAGGGTGGCTATGACTTCTTACCACACCAAGACTTTCATGCTCCATAAAAAGATCATTTCTATGATTAATGGAGCACTAAATCACTTTTTATGGAATGGCGACTACTTTTCTAAAAAGCCTGTTCCTATCTCATTCAAAAAACTTACCTTCCCCAAGCATAAAGGTGGTTTTGGAATTCCAAATATGAGGGAATGGGACAAAGCTGGAGCCACAAAACATATTAACACTATTCTATCTACTGATCACAATAACCTATGGACATTATGGATGAAGAAAAATTACCTACCCTTTGGAATTTTCTGTACTATAACCATCAAATCCAATGCTAATTAGTTACGGAGGAGCTTCTCAAGCTTATACATGAGATTATCCTTATTATTAATGTAATATAACATGACCGAGAACCGTAACCACATTTTCTGGCATAAACCTTGGATTTCACATGGTCTTATCTCGAATGATATTATTAAGTATAACCAAAAATTATCAACTGGAATTCCTGACAAGGTATTTGCAAGAAACTACATCCATAATGGCTATATATGTTTGGCCTACTATAGTAACACAGTAGTATGCCTATTATGAGATTCCATATCTTAGAAACCTACTTTATTCAATGGTCTAGACCTTGTTTGGGCAAGAAGAAACAAACACCACTCTATATACATAGTTTACAACCACTTGATCAACTCTGACGCCAGGCTGCCAGATATTTGGTTCAAAAAGAATTTGGAATAAATATGGGTAGTGAAAAGGATAATTTAATGTTTTGGAAGGTCATACATGACTCATTCCTAAAACTAGACAAATTTATATCTTGAGGTCTGCTTTTTAACACTCCCTATGCCTTTTGTGGCTCATGCATTGAATCTCCATTTCTTTTGAATGCCCTACTATAAACGGAATATGGATTAGAATCCTTTTGTTTAGGGGTTATGATGTAACTTATAGCGATAGTAGAAATGACTGGTACTACATATTCAAGAATACTAGAAGGAGTGTAAATGGGAGAATGCTTATCATTTACGTGAAAAAATTCATTGTAGAAAATTGGACTGGAAGAAATTCAAGGATTTTTCCTAGCTAAAAATAAAACTGAAGATTACATCATCAATCTGGTTGTGAAGAGAATTACACATGTTACCAGCATGATTACAAGTAATATTAGGTTAAATACTTCATTGAGTTGAAGCATTTACTCCAATCTTAATTTTTCTTATGTGTTTATGTCTGTCCTTTCCTTGTTTTTACCTTTTTATTCCGTTCCCTTGTATTTTTTTATATCGCGTTGTTAGTAAAATCCTGATTGAGGACTAGTCAACCTTGCTTTCCTTCCAAATATAAGTTGTATACATTTATAATTTTGTAAAAGGAACAATGAAATCATTTCATAGAAAGATAAACGTGCATAATTACGATACAATTTTGAACAAAAGTTAGTGGTATAAATTTATTGAAACTCTATAATGAATTTCCTTTCAATCTCGAATTTATCTTCTTTGGTAAGAAGATTAAAGTATTTATCTTTGGTAAAAAAAGTGATAAACGCATTATGCGCAAAAGATAAAAGCAACTATTTTTATGAAAAAGATAAAAACATTTATCTTTTGTGATATATATATATATATATATAAAATAAAATAATAAACTTGATAATTATTTTAACGCAAAGACAAATCCTATCATCATTTTATATAGATAGTAATAGTTAAGAACTTGATTCACCGATTGTGGAAAGGAAATGCAAATTAGGGTTTTGAAATGAAACTAATTTCAATATGCAAATCAGGGGTATATAATGTATTTATAGGTATTGTGCACGTGCACGTGCACTAATACATGTTACATATATTACACCACACATCAGTCAATCTCCATACAAAACACACTGCTCTTATATATACAACTCATACCACTACATACGTGCACTATTACACATACATTCATCAGTATATATATATACAGTTACTACAATTCTAAATCCTTCCCTCAATTTGAATGCTCTCTGCTGCTTCTCCCTTTCTTTCAGTTCTCTTCTCTTCTTCTATGCCTAATTCAACATTCAACTCTCCTCTCAATTTGGAAAAGTGTACAAGCGATAGGGGCTTTGTAAGAATATCAACATGTTGATAAAGTGTTGGAATATGATTAATAGATAGGTTTCCTCTCGCAACCTTCTCTCCAACAAAATACAAATCTAATTCAATATGTTTGGTTCTTGAGTGCAGATAAGAATGTAGTAGGGAGACAATACTTAAATTTTCACAGCACATAGTAGTTTTGTAGTCTATCTGACTATTAACTTCAGATAATAATGATTTTAACTGCATAATTTCAGAAGTGACACTTGCAACACTCATATACTTTGCTTCAGTACTTGATCTAGACACTGTTGGCTGCTTCCTAGAAAACCATGATATAATATTTCTCCTAGGAAATACATTGTAACCATTTGTAGATTGCATGTCATTAATATTTAATGCCCGGTCAGCATTAGCATAAAGACTAATATACAAAGATTTTTTTACATGCAACCTTACACCATGATCCAGTGTTCCAGCTAAATATCCAGATATTCTCTTTACTGCTCTCCAATGATCAATCAATGAATTTTGCATGAATTGACACACTTTATTCATGCTAAATGAAATTTTAGGTGGTAATATACTATAGAGCTCCTGTAACAACTTGGGATTTTTTCAATTGATTTTGAGTATTTAATAAATTCTAAATATTGGAATAACTGGTTTTTAAAGTTTAAAATCTTGAATTCAAATATAGGGATTATTTAAATTATTTGAAGTGTGAATTTAATAATTGAATAGTGGTTAAAATATCTGGAGTTGGAAATGAATATTAATTTTTTGGATTTAAAGGTCTTATTTAACTCCTTTTAATAAATAAATAATAATTGTGAATTCATTTCGTAAAATTATTTGCAATAACAATGGTTTGAATAAATAATAAGAAAATAATTTTTTATTATAACGAATCAATTTTTAATGACATATTTTAAATTTATTTTAATTGATTTTTCCATAATTTTTAATTTGGAAATTCTTTAAATGTATCGTTTGACGATTTTACAGCAAATGACGGTATTTTTGTAATTTTAAAAAATTAGTTAACTATTGTACATTATTATTATTTTGAGATCATATCACATTTTGAATTTATTTAAACTCTATAAATGAATTTCCATTCAATCTCGAATTTATCTTCTTTGTTAAGAAGATTAAGGTATTTATCTTTGGTAAAAAAATGATAAAAGCATTATGCACAAAAGATAAAAGCAGTTATTTTTGTGAAAAAGATAAAATAATTTATCTTTTGTGATATATATATATATATATAATAAAATAATAAACTTGATAATTATTTTAGCGCAAAGACAAACCCTATCATCATTTTATATGGATATAATAGTTAAGAATTTGATTCTCTGATTGTGGAAAGGAAATGCAAATTAGGGTTTTGAAATGAAACCGATTTCAATAAGCAAATGAGGGTATACAATGTATTTATAGGTATTGTGCACATGCACTAACACATGGTACATATATTACACCACACATCACTCAATCTCCATACAAAACACACTGTTCTTATATATACAACTCATACCACTACATACATGCACTATTACACATACATTCATCAACATATATATACAACATTACACTTCTAAATCCTTCCATCAATTTGAATGCTCTCTGCTGCTTCTCCCTTTCTTTCAATTCTCTTCTCTTCTTCTATGCCAAATTCAACATTCATCTATCCTCTCGATCTGGAAAAGTGTGTAAGTAATAGGGGCTTGGTAAGAATATCAGCATGTTGATAAAATGCTGGAATGTGATTAATACATAGGTTTCCTCTCACAACCTTCTCTCTAACAAAATACAAATCTTATTCAACATGTTTGGCTCTTGAGTGCAGATATGATTAGTAGTAGGGAGACAATACTTAATTTATCACACCACACAGTAGTCTTATAGTCTTTCTGACTATTAACTTCAGACAATAATGATTTTAACTACATAATTTCAGAAGCGACACTTGCAACACTCTAATACTCTACTTCAGTACTTGACATAGACACTATTGGCTACTTCTTAAAGAACCATGACATAATATTTCTCTCAAGAAATACATAGTAACCATTTGTAGATCGCTTGTCATCAATATCTGATGGCCAGTCGGCATCTGCATAACTAATATACAAAGATTTATTTTGCACGCAACCTTACACCATGATCGAATGTTCCAGCTAAGTATACTAATATTCTCTTTACTGCTCTCCAATGATCAATCAATGAATTTTGCATGAATTGACACACTTTATTCACACTAAATGAAATTTTAGGCGGTAATATACTACAGAGCTCCTGTAACAACTCGAGACTTCATCAATTGATTTTGAGTATTTAATAAGTTTTAAATATTGGAATAACAGGTTTTTAAAGTTTATAAACTTGAATTCAAATATAGGGATTATTTAAATTATTTGAAGTGTGAATTTAATATTTGAATAGTGATTTAAATATCTGGAGTTTGAAATGAACATTAATTTTATGGATTTAATGGTCTTATTTAACTCCTTTAATTAATGGATAATAATAGTAAATTCATTTCTTAAAATTATTTGCAATAAAAAATGGTTCGAATAAATAATAAGAAAATCAATTTTTATTACAACAAATCGATTTTTAATGACGTATTTATAATTTATTTTATTTTATTTTTTTATAATTTTTAATTTGGAAATTCTTTAAATGTATCGTTTGATAATTTTACAACAAATGACGATATTTTTGTGATTTGACAAAATTAGTTAACTATTGTACATTGTTATTATTTTGAGATCGTATCGTATTTCTGTGTGCGACAGTATTTTTGTTTTATCATTTGCGGTTCGTACACGAATGAAAAACTGTGCAGAGACATGCGTGAAATCACTAGCTAAACACCCAACTCTTTCTTACCTTTCAACTCTTCTATGGTAAGTTCTTAAAATATACAAAAATGCAAACCGCATCTTTAAAAATCAAGTTAAATCTACATACTTCACGAAATAATTTAAAACTTGAATATTTGTATTCAGCAAAGTAAGGGCTTCAAATCTTTATATGTGTTGTTGCGTGCGACATAGGATAAAGGAGGTCGATTGTTTGATAACGAATGGAAGGTAGCAAGGGTTAACCTTTGCTTGAGCTATGGTAGTTATTAGGTGAAAATGAGGGTGTCGTTGTTCTTGTCGTGCGTAGGGGCTTCAATGTGGGGATATTGGTAAAAGGAGGTGGATTGAGGTAAAAACTCGTCGAACTGGGTTTGGGGTGTCAACCATTAGGTCGTGATCAAGGGGGAGGAGCCGAGCTTGGCCAAAGTGGGTCCGTCGAGAAGCCTTTGTGAAGAGAGGATCAATGGAAGTGGCAGTGTTGCGGATCATGGAGCGTGGAGGGAGTATAAAGGAGAAAAAGAGGTCAGCATGGTGGGTTGGAGGGAAGCTACAGTGCGTTTTTAAAAGGAGAAAGAAGAATTAAGTTGAGTATTAAGAAATTAAATATGTAATTAGTTAATTTATGAATTAATCCATTCTCAAATCTTATAAATTGAATATCTTGCTCATACGAGGTCCAATCGAGACGGTCTTTTGCATTGCGCTCGTAAAGGCGATAACTACACATTGGAATTTCGATGAGTTAAACTCATCTTTTTGGATAATCAGTATGATGTATATAGTAGATAAAATTTACTATTTGTGTTTGAATGAATTATGGGTTGATTTGGTTAAATATCCGCTGTTGAAAAGTGATTGACATCCAAAATTGAAATACAGGGAATTTTATAAAGGAATCCCGATTTCTCAATCTCGACATTTTATTTTAATTCTAGTTATATATATATATCTGTTGATTTCATTTCAATCATATATTTGTTTGGAGATTGTTAACATCAAAATTTGATAGTTGGACCATATTTTATGTGACGCCGACTTATGTGAGAAAGTTGAACTTTTTAGAGAAAAATGTAGTGATAACATTGATTAAGTGCTATAGTAACTATTGGCCTCATTATAATATTTTGGAAATACTATTCAGTGTTGTTTGATTTAGAAATGGTTTTAGATTTGAAAAGTGATTTCTAGTCTGCCCTTTTGATTTTCTGTGGTTACTTATTTAAAATAAAATATAGTTTATGAGCTTCTCTATTTTCCTTCAACTTTCTTATTTATTCTTTTCTAATATATGTATACGTATATGTAAATGGTTTAAAATCATTTAGGAAAGTATTTATCTTTACAGAAAAGTGGTTATAATAAGGAACGTTTATTTTAAGGAATTAATGGGGTTTATCTATTAGTTTGAGATTGACGGTGTTTTGATTCCTCCAATGGAAGTGATTGAGGTCGGTGTTGTTTATTGGAAAGATTATTTGGTGAGATTTTTCCTCGATTCCAATCCATCGTATCATCTTGTTAAGGGGAGATGCAACTAAGTTTGGAAGCCTAGAGGGGGTTTGAGTGTTCATTTCGATAATGAAATGTTCTATTTAAATTCTCGCGTCGTGATGAAAGATAGCGTATTTCTAGAAGCCGAACCAATTATCATAGATGGGAAACCGTTCATAATTACTACCTAGAGTCCGTCTATTGATAGGGCTAAAGATCAAGTTTTATCTATTCCTGTCTGGTCCTACTTTTCTCACATTCCATATGTTCTTCAGCCTCTTATCAGGATTGATTGGCTAGCAGGTCTTGTTGGTAAGGTGATATGTTATGACGCTAACACTATGGCTAGAAAAATATTAGTTTATGCCAAAGCTCTAATCAAAATGACTCCTACCAAATCATTACCTTCAGCGATAAAAGTCAGACTGGATGAGGGCCATTTTGCTGAGGTCGAAGTTTGCTACAGTTGGAAACCTGAGATATGTACGTCCTGTCAGTCTTTTAGGCATCTTTTGGATGCGTGTTTTACCCCAACCTCTGCTGGCTTTGTTCCCCTTTTTGATCGAATTCCTCTTTCTCGTCCTTCTATCTGAAAATGGGTTTCGAAGGTTGCTCCTCTCACAATTGTTTTGTCTTCTATTGACGCTCCAGTTTGTGTAGCTCCATTTGTTGTTGCTCATGTCATTCCTCCCTCTGCTAGTTTGTCTCTTGCGGCCCTGGTTGAGGTTGCTTATGCTACATCGTTTGATTCTATTATCTGGAATTTTGAGGAATGGGCTTGAATTCATGCTTCTTCTTATATGAGGTATTTGCCTGGGAATGACACTTTTCATGCCTATATTAGTGATATTGAGGGTGAGAGTCGTTGTCTTATCTACCATATTGATGGTGAGGGTCTGTCCGTTACTAGGGTTGGTGAGACTGATGAGGTGAACAAAAGTCACTTTTGTGATGTCATATGGGATAGGAAATTTGTTTACTCTCCTACTTCGGAAGGATTTGATCTAAATCTGGCTACTCTCTCCTCTGGTTGTTCTCATGTTATTGGTCCAACGTCAGACGATGGTCATGGTTGTTCCTCCTCTTCTGAGGGATACTAATCATGTTGATTTAGTAGTTTGGACACCTTTGTCTAGCTCCTATGCTTTTTGTTTATTTGTGGTTTGGGCTCTTTTGCCCATTTAGCTGTTCTGTGCATGTACAGAACACCTGTTTTCCCTTTTTTTATACAGTGTTACGGCCCACTGTAAAACCTACTAGCTTTGCTAAAAATGTTATTTTAAAGTGACTTTTGTTTTTTAAAAGAAACTAGAAATATTGTAGGAATAAATATTTATGAAACAATTTATATAAAATATTGCAAATAAAGAACAGATTTATAAATGGTATTTTATGAATTAAAGAGAGATTTATAAGTAGTATCATACAAATAAAAAGAACAATTTTATAGATAATATTTTTATAAAAGGGCAATATTATCATTTGGATAAATTGAATTATAAATCACGGTTTTAAATTTATTGTAATATATGGAATGATCGGGTTATGGGAGGTATATGATTTTTATAATTATTTTGGAGTTTGTTTTACATTTTGGAGTTTGGTTTTACATTTGGAGTTATGTTTTATGAAAAGGAGTTTTTTAATTTTATTTAGAAATGAAAAAATGAGTTTTATAAATGATTTAGATTTTTTTATAAAAATAGTTGCAATTAAATTTAGGATTCAAAAAATGAGTTTTTATAAATGACTATTTTATAAAAGTAGTTTTATAAAAGGGTTTTATGAAGGTATGAAGGATGTTTTTAAAGGAGCTTAATAAATAAATCTGAAGGTTTATAAAAGGAGGTTTATAATTATTTTTAGTTATTTAAAAAGGGAATTTTATATGTTGTAAATAATATTATATAAAAGAATGAAACTCGGTTTCCATAAACGATCATTTCAGCAAATGGTGGTATGGAAAATGTTCTTTTCATACTTAACACCAAATTCCAAGGTATGGAAATTCGTCTCTATCTTGAGAATTAAATATCTGTGTTAAGGTAAGGATAGTTTTTCTAACTTGTCTGATCTTATTGTTAATCGAGGGATAGTATTGTTTCAAATCAGGAAGTGGTGGTAAGTGCATTTGGTTTAATTTCTGTACGGTCTACTTACTTTCACCAAAGAAAAGTGTTTTGGGCTTATTGTTATCAAGGTTTTAAATAACTTTTGTTTTAACCCAAATAAGTATGGTTTTTGAAAATGAAATCTTCCTTAAAATTTGTGAATATACTTATACCGTTGAGATAAGTATCTGGATACATTTTCTAAGTATTAAAAATGTAGTGATTATGAATATACTTATATTATTGATATAAGTAAATGGGAAGTTTCCAAAGTTTGAAAGTGAAATGTCATGTTAGTATACTTATATAGTTGAGATAAATATATCAATATTTTTTCAAGTATTGAAAAGAGTAGAGGAGATTTGTGAATATATCTTTGTAAATGTATTTTGATACACGTATTACAAAGTGGTTTGACTAACGAATGATTAATTAAAGAGGCTTAGTAGTTGCTTTGTGCTTAACTGTGCTTAGTTGAATCTCTGGGTTGAATTGTTTGTGATTTGGTAGTTAAATAACCAACTATCAAATCTTGGCCATTTTTAAAACTACCGATGCTGGTTTGGAGAGACCTGGATCAGATATTATATCTGACAACCATTTTGATCTGGCATAGTGTTCAAATTTAATACATCTTGAAGACGATTGAAGATGGAGATGTTAAAGTGCAAAGGCTACTTGTTACTAATCTTGAGGGTGATTCCAAGAAGGATGTGGTAGGAGTTGTGCCTTCGGTTTGTTCATATATTGAACAACTTGTATGGATGAATGCTGACATTGCGTGATTGCCTAGAGGGCAATGTTAGCATTCCAAGCGGGATAGCTATGTAAAAGGTAAACCGTAGTCTCAATCCTGAACAACCGAAAATGACTAAAACATGGGATATGTAGCAGGGCTATATGGGGCACACCCAATAGGGTAATATCATCACCTTTCTAGATATATACATTTATGGATTCGGGTGTGCATGAGAGCTCTCGAGAATGGTTGGAAAGAAAATGGGGTGATGAAATATTTGGTACTATCCAGTAAGGGATAGGCCATCCTATGTTGGTAGAGGGTCCATGTGAGGCCCGCGTTACATTTTTCTAGAGTTGTACTCTGGCAAGCGGTACTCTAGTGCCTTGTCATTGTATGACATCCATTCTTCAATAAGCGCCATACGGACTTAGTTGTGCCCAACTATGCTAGAATGTGAGATACATGCATTCCATCTATTTTATATATTAATTTTCAACCCAAGACATTATTATAATATCATAGGATTTTCTATTTGAAATAGTTTTGTAACGACCCTTAATTTTACCACTTTGAAAATGGGATATTTAATTTATTTTAAATATTATTATATAGAATTTTCAAACTTAATAATTTTGTTTTGTGTAATTAATATTAATGATAAACTAATTTTTAGGATTTAATTAAAAAATCAAGAAGTTTAGATTTTCGTCGAATATGACAAAAGCCGGGTTTCGATAAAATTTAACATACATTCGAATAATTATTGTAAATAGTAAATAACTTTTTTTTTTGTATAATGATATGATAATAATATAAATTTGATTTATAATGATTTTGTACATATAAAACTAAACATATAAACTTGTTTTATAAAAGAAACATTGACAAATTTTATTGCACGTTGACAAATCAATGTCATATTTTTACAATTAGATTTTAATATTATTCAACAAGGTTTTATAACTAAAATAAACTTGTTTTAATTATTTATAAGCGATAAGAAATATATTTTTGAATTTTGATTACATGAATATATATAGTTTAAATAGAAACTATAAATATGACCAGTAATCTAATTTTCGATTAGCGATTGTTTATCGAACAAAAGGTGTTTAACGGTTATCGCAACATGATTTCTTTTATAACCTATATAACTACACGTTAACACATCTACATATTTATAAATGTGTAAACATTTAGCATCTAAGACAAAAGAGTTTACTTTTGGGAAAAATAAATAAAGCAAATAAATATTTTTATGTGACATATTGATTTAAGAAAATTCTTTACTAAACGTAATCATTACAAATAAATACCTAAGCATCCTTTCCACATTAATGCCTTAGCGCCTGATAGCCTAATCAAGCATGGAAAAGGAATGCACCACTTACTAAATTAAAGAAAAGTACCACAATCATTTCATTTTGTACAAATCTCAAATTAAACCATCTCCTCTTCATATAATGTTTGTATTTAGGAGTTAAATCATGGATTTAAAAATGGTAAAAAGAGAGTTGAAAAATCAAAAGTTAATAAGGATAAAAATGTCATTTTGCATGTGAAACTTCATGTATAAATAGGACTACCATCCCTCTATTTCTCACACCAAAGAGTTCTTCATTCTTCACTTTCTCCGTCTCTTACTGGCATCGAACACTCCTACTTCCTAAACAACTTTCCCAAAGGCTAAACCCCCACACCCGTGCAACCACACCCACACCCATACCCCCACCTTCCAAGGTCCATACCCGAGGGCCCAAAATCACCTACCCATGGCAACACACCCTTACCCAAGCCCTATCCCCTCAAAACCAATGCACGCACCCATGTGCCTCACGGCCAAGCACCCACCCGAGCCCCAACCATCCGTACTCGCCTCCAAAACCACACATACCCTCACCCGAGCCTCCCTACCTACCTCGACCCAACCCATACACCCCTACTCCAGGTCACACCCTCTCCCACACATCACCACAAACCTGTACCCTACTTATATAAAATCTCGCTCTCTAAAACTCAAGAAATCCACTTCCAAAAATTGATATTTCTAGTTCGTAGTTAAAATTATTCGTATCGTATTTATAATTCAAGAAGAAGCATGCTGGCTGGTAGTAAAAGGATTTGCAAAGGGAAACGAAAGTGAGCGAACTTTTATCTCTCTTAAAATCATATTTATTGTTATGTTATGATTATCATGTTTATACCCTTATGATGTTATGATAATTAACACCCTTTAGTTGTTCATATAAATGATTGGATGTTACATGGATGAGTTGATTGAATGGATGAACTGTTGATGATAATTTATTGGCATCTTAGCTAAAATGGTTATGTTTACTTATTTGAAATGATTAACCATTACCTTTGTTAAATAAGACCATTTATGTGGTAATATTTGGAATAGTAAACCTTTTTTCAAAACCAATTATGGGAAGGAAATTCAATTTGAGAAAAACATAGCATTGACTTGGGAATCCAAAAATTTCAAAAAAAATATAAATAGTTGAAATTATTTTGGAGGTGGAAGCTAATATTTGAGATTTTAAAATAAAAAAAAAATTAAGTTTCAAAAAATATTTTTTTAAAATCTCAAATTTAGCTTCCACCTCCAAAATAATTTCAACTATTTATATTTTTTTGAAACTTTTGGATTTCCAAATCAATACTATTTTTTCAACGGTAGTTCGCGATTTCACGGCGAAAAATTCTAATGAGCATACTAAGTGGAATATAGCTCGAAAATCTTCGAAATAAGAAGTTTTCGAATCCTTATGACCATAGTTTTCAAATGGAAAAGAAAAACCAAGATTTCATCTTTTAGATTTTAAAATATGTTCAAATATCGCGTTTCTGTAGTCAAGTGACTAAGGTGTAAAATTCTTTAAAATGAATATTTTGAAATGACCAAAAATATAAAATAAATTGGATAAATATGTTAAAATGTTTGGAAAAAAATTGAGTTATAAATATGGATTTCCGAATGATAGGAAAGTTCTTTTAATCAAATGAGCTCTTAAAAACACATACCACACGACTTTTCTACAGCAGTTTTACTAAACTTTAGAAATGAAGATTTGAACTTAACTATTCTTTTATGAACCATTTATAAATGTTGTTAAATAAACAATTTAGTGTTTTAAAGATGATTCGGAAGTTCTAGTAAGAATCTAAATAAATGATTGTAAGAGATTGTTTATAACACTTAAGTAGTATAATTGAAATCATTTCCTTGAACATAATAACAAAATGAGTATGCAGAAACGACTAGTACATTTGTCCCGCCTATGAGATCTGGAAAAATCAAATAAGGTGTGTAACTGAGGTTAGGAGTAGAGCAAAGCAGTGCCTGAACTTACCTGGCCTCTTTTTTCTCTTTCTAGGCGAGGGATGGAACAGATCGAAGGGAAGGCCCGGACGCTCTAAATGAAAAGATCATATTTATGTTTTTGTAAAATAAAAATAGTTGAACAAGGTTGTTGGTAATGTAAGAAATGTTCTGGCTAAACTTTGTATTATGCTATGAGGAGGAAAATTGTACTATCCGCGTAAACTTGGAAAGTGATTCTACCGTTATTCTTGAATATGGAAATTTGTATTGAGTATAAACTGATATAATTTCTACGAATCCATTTAACTCGAATACTAACTAATTTGAATTTACCAAGTTAGATAACAAGGTTTTAAAAAAAGGGATATGATTTGGAAAATAAGAAATCTTTGTTAAAAATTTGAATAAACATTTTGGAAATAAGATGTCTTAAGTAATGTCCTTTTTCTACTCAATATAACTGGTTTGGGTTTTTCAGTAAACGATGTCTTAAATGACATTATTTTTGACCCAGTTAAGACATATTTTGGAGGTGGAATTTTATTTGATTTGGGATTAAATGATGAGAAGACTTCTAAAGTTAAAAGAATTCTGATTTATCGGTAAAAAGTTAAAATGAAAAGAGGTTTAATAAATTTCGTGTAAAATATTCACATTTTTATTGATTATTGGATTTCGAAGAGACCGGGGCCGGATCTGGGAACTTCCTATTCGAAAACCACTTTGAACCAATTTACGTTTTAAAGTAAAACACGTTGAAGATAAGATCATTGAAGACAAGGATATTCATGATGTAGGGCTACTTTCCACTAGACCATCGGGGAAATTTACCATAACCTATATATTGACAGTAGTGCTCCATTATGAAAATCTTCGAATTACAAGGACTAATTGCTACTGATCCTAGAGGTGACTTCCAAAATATGATGCGGTAGGAGGGTGCTTTTGGTTTCGTTCAGTCCCAGAACGAACTTGTATGGACGAATGTCCGACGTTGCATTTTAAAATCACATTACTTGATCTCTATAAACATATCACCTGCTTGGTGGCGGAGAAGGAAACATCTCTCGGCTTAATACCATTTCCTCAGATGTACGAGCTCAAATCGGTTATGTGATTATGGATGGCAATGTGGCATTAACAACAGAAAAATGACGTGTTATGTGAAAGGTAATCGTTACCTCAAACCTCATACCTGGAAATTGCCAAAATAGGGTAGATGTGCTAGGTGATTCGCAACCATTAGGGTACGATCATCCCCTTCTAGCTATATTTCTATCTGCTATGACGTTCAAGTTTAAATCAATGTGGTGTATTCTAGAGCGCGCTCGGATATATCAGTAATGACCGGGGTGATGACATATTCGGTACTATCTAGAAAGAGGTAGGTAGGTCTTGTGTTGGTGGAGGACCATTGGTTGGGCCTCGGTACAATCCTCTAGCGATGTACTGTCGGAAGGTAGTTCCTTCACCTGGTCATTTGTATGGAAATCCATTCTCCAATAAGTGCTTTCTATTATGTTTGTAGAACCAACTTTGTGGCCAGTATGCTGAAATTTAATCATGTAACAATTTCGGATAAGATTAATAAGTTTACTTGCAAATATTTTCAAAGAATGTCATTAAAAATGATATCAAATGTTTTGACAAAAATGTTTTGGTTATCATAAGGTAAAAGCCCGACCATGTTTATGTGCGGCATGGTCTTATGAGCTACGTTTTCTTTCCAAATGATTTTTGTCATCAATGTCTAATCTATGACACTTTCATGTATGAATTGAGTTTCTCACGCAAGTTTTACAGGCTGATCCTGATATTTTTATACTCGGGTCAGATCCAAGTAGTTTTAGGATTAGCTGAAGATGCTAGAAGTTTCCAATGGAGAGCTAGAGATTTTCATCATGTATGAATGTATTCTGTTTTTGCTGCATTTATTTGATGTTTTTTAGTAATTGTAAGGATATGTATTATAACTATCCAGGCTAAATTTAGGTTAGACTGTGATATGTTGTATTTTAATATTTTCCACTGTAAAGATTATTGTCCAATAATATATGTTATTCCATTCGAGTGAGATTCTAATGAATCTAGGAGGGGAAAAAAGATAAAAATTATTTTAATTAATTTCTTTTAAAAATCTATCATTTTTCAAGCAAAAATATATTGCATTTGGAATTTAACCAGCATAAAACATAAAGGTTTGGGGAAAAGTTAAGTTAAAACGATTCAGTTAGATAAATAAAATTCCTAAATTAAAGTAGGTGACATAGATTCGAAATCATTACATAAAGATGCACATTTAGTAGTAATTTTCTTATTAATATATGAATAAGATTAAATTCATATGTAATTAAGAATTTAGGTAAATAAGAAAAAGAAAAGAGGGTGTAAAGTAAGATAAGACATTATAAATTTGTTAAGTATAAAAAACCTAGTAAATAATTCTAAGTTTTCTATCATTGTAGAGATTAACTAAAGCAAAGTGTTTAAAGTTGAGAAAATATTTAGAAGAGCCTTAGCAAAGTATGGGCATATAGAGGTATTAGATACTCCTATTACTAGTGACGAGGAGGTGGATGTTCAGATATGGAAGCCATCTGAAGTTGTGATAGGACTAACTGATGATTTAATAGTTATTTCAGACGACGAGGATATGATTATGGTTCCTGTAGTAGAGGAGGCTGATGTAGAGGCAGATATAGGAGTAGAGGTAGAAGACTCAGATCTTTGGGTTGCAGATCCTTTGAGCGAGGAGGATCAGGAGGAGGAGCTGATAGAGAATGAGCTCGCCATGGAGAAGCCAATAGGAGATGATCTCAGTGAGCAAGAGCATTCAGGAGAGGATTTGGGGATGTACGATACTTGGTTGTGCGATAGGCCACTAGATAGCGATGAAAGTATTATATAGGAGATGGGCACTCCTATTTTGGAGGTGGAGTAGCCAATCCCAGAACCGATTGAGAATCTTGGTTTGGAGGAAATAGATAAGCATGTTCCAACAAGGATGGGCCATATTCCACGAGTTCTAGTAGGATAGCTCTAGCAACAACCTGGTTGGGACATGGTACAGGAAGATGAGAAGGAGAATGAGGAACCGGAGGAAGAAGAATGAGAGGAGGTTATACCAGATGTGGTAGATTTGGGAGGACCATCGGACGAGTAGTTCGACGAGTAGGTATTTTTAGTATGGATGATATTTTATGGAGTTATATGGTATGGTTAGGAAGATTCATTTTGGAGAGTATTGTTTATATAGCCGATGTATAGTTTGACTATGTATATTATCTTAAGTGCGTAGTACGTGCTTAGGCTGGGGATATAGACATATGTGGTTATATGTATCCGACGACGCCATTATGTTGTATAAGTACATAGTAGATGTCTCTTTCTTTTTTACTTTATTTTGAAAATAAATTAAAGTAAGAATTTTATTCAGACTCAGTTACAAGGTAGGTTTTTTTATAAGTCTAAATTTTTAATTTCGGGGATGAAATTCTTTTAAGGAGGGAAAAATGTAATGACTCGTAACTTTACCACTTTGAAAATGTGATGTTTAATTTATTTTAAATGTTCTTATATAGAATTTTCGAACTTTATAATTTTGTTTTATGTAATTAATAAGAATTATAAACTTAACTTTAGAATTTAATTACAAAATCAAGAAGTCTGGATTTTCGTCAAAAATGACAAAAGTCGGTTTTCGATAAATTTTAATGTATATTCGAATAATTATTGTAAATAGTAAATAACTTTTTTTGTTATATAGTGATATGATAATAATATAAATTTGATTTATACTGATTTTATAAACAAATAAACTTGTTTTATAAAAAAGAAATTGACAAATTTTGTTGCACGTTGACAAATCAACATCGTATTTTTACAATTAGATTTTAATATTATTTAATACATATTTATAACTAAAATAAACTTTTTTTAATTATTTAAAAGCGATAAGAAACATATTTTTGAATTTTGATTACATAAATATATAGAGTTTAAATAAAAACTATAAATATGACCAGTAATCTAATTTTCGATTAACGACTGTTTACCGAACAAAAGTTGTTTAAAGATGATCGTATCATGATTTCATTTAAAACCTATATAACTACACACTAACACATCTACATATTTATAAATGTGTAAACATTTAGCATATAAGACAAAAGATTTTACTTTTGGGAAAGATAAATAAAACGATTAAAGATTTTGATGTGACATATTGATTTAAGAATTTTTTTTTACTAAATATAATCATTACAAATAAATACTTAAGTATCCTTTCCGCATTAATGCCTTAGCACCTAAAAGTCTAATCAAGCATGGAAAAGGAACATTCCATTTGGTAAATTAAAGAAAAGTAGCATAATTATTTCATTTTGCACAAATCTCAAATCCAGCTATCTCCTCTTCATTTAATGTTTATACTTATGAGTTAAATCGGATTTAAAAAATGGTAAAAATAGGGTTGAAAAATCAAAATTTAGTAAGGATAGAAATGTCATTTTGCATGTGAAGCTTCATGTACAAATAGGATCACCATTCCTTTATTTTCTCACACCAAAGCCTTCTTCATTTCTTCACATTCTCCATCTCTTCTATGGCATTCTTCACCCCTACTTCCTAAACGACCTTTCTCAAGGCTAAAATCCCCACACTCGTGCACTCACACCCGTACCCAAGCCCATACCCCATGCATCCACCTTCCAAGACCCGTACTGGAGCGTCCAAACCAACCTACCCACGGCCACACACCCATACCCTCCCCCTCAATACCCACACATACACCCATGCGTCCCAGGGCCAAGCATCCACCCGAGTCCCTACCATATTTATTTGCCTCCAAAACCACACACACCCTCACTCAAGCCTCCCTACCCACCGTACCGACCTCCACCCGACATGTACACCCCTACCCAGGGCCACATCCTCTCCCACATATCACCACAGACCCGTACCCTCCTTATACAAAACCACACCCTCCAAAACTCAAGCACTCCACTTCCAAAAGTTAATATTTCTAGTCCGTAGTCAAAATAATTCATAGTATTCGTATTTATAATTCAAGGAGAAGCACGCTAGCTGGTAATAAAAGGATTTGCAAAGGGAAATGAAAGTGAATGAAATTTTATGACTCTTAAAATCATATTTATTATTATGCTATGATTTTCATGTTTATACCCTTATGATGTTATGATAATTAACACCCTTTAGTTGTTAGTATGAATGATTGGATGTTATATGGATGAGTTGTTTGAATGTATGAGTTGTTGATGATAATTCATTGGCATCTTAGCTAAAATGGTTAAGCCTAATTATTTGAAATAATTAACCATTCCCTTTGTTAAATAAGACTATTTATATGATATATTTGGAATAGTAAGCCTATTTTCAAAATCAGTTATGGGAAGGAAATTCAATTTGAGAAAAAAATAGAATTGATCTAGAAATCTAAAAGTTTCAAAAATATAAGATAAATTGTTGAAATTATTTTGGAGGTGGAAGATAGTATTTGATATTTTAAAAATAATAATTTCAAAAATTAAAAGTTTCAAAAAACAAATAGTACATGGTTTAAACAGTTTGAAAGATAACAATTTTAATATTATAATAATATAATATGAGTTATTTTGAAATAAATGAAAAATAAATATTAAATGATCAAAATTATAAATTATAAATTTTAAATAGTTTATAAATGGTTTATAATCAAATAAAACTTATTTGGAAGTATTACGACAAATATTGAAAAACAAGTCAAAAGTAGGAGCGTCGCGCAACGGCAGTTCGCGATTTCGCACTGAAGAATTCAAATGAGCATACGAAATGGAATCTAGCTCGGAAATCTTTGAAATATGAATTTTTGGAATCCTTATGACCATATTTTTCAAATGGAAAAAAACCAAGATTTTATCTTGTAGAATTTAAAATATGCACAGATCAAGTTTTTGGGAAAATCTGCTTTTGTAGTTCAGTGAACAAAGTGTAAAATTCTTTAAAATTAATATTTTGAAATGACTAAAAATATGAAATAAATTTGATAAATATGTTAAAATTTTTTAGAAAGGATTTGAGTTAGAAACGTGGATTTTCGAATGGTAGGAAAGTTGTTTTAATCAAATACGCTCTTAAAAACACTTTTCGCAGTACTTTTCTATTGTAATTTTACTAAACATTACAAATGATGATCAAAACTTAACTATTCTTTTCCAAACCTTTTATAAATGTGTTTAAATAAATAATTTAGAGTTTTAAAGATGATTTTGAAGTTTCAATAAGAGTTTAAATAAATCGTTATGAGAAATTGTTTATAACACTTAAGTAGTATAATTGAAATTATTTCCTTGAATATAATAACAAAATGAGTATGCGGAAAAGACTAGTATATTTGTCCTTCCTATGAGATCTGGAAAGATAAAACAAGGTGTGTAACTGTAACACCCCAGATTGTTGATAATATTATTTGAGAGATTTAGTCAAATAAACTGAATAAAATAATGTGTGGCTTAGGAGATTGAGATTTGATTTAATTGGGGTAGTCATGCTTTTTAAACTAATGAATTAAGAAGGGTTTAAAATGAATTAGAAGAGCGGTATTATGGAAAAAAGGCGATTCCTATATCACCTTCCTTAGGCCGTGTATCACTACATATGTTCATTCACATTTTAAAATTTTAAAACAAGGCCGACCACCATTAACAAAGAAAGAAAAAGAGGAAACAAAAGAAAAGCTTAAGGAAAGCAGATTCAAATCAAACTCATTCAAATCTCAAGCTCCTTAATCTCTAAAGCAAAGATGAATAATGTTTACATCTCTAAATTTTACGGTTTCAGTTCTAAGATTAAATCCGAATGATTTTGCAAAGGTTTGCCATGTTTATAAACGATAAAAGTGATATATATACACGTTGATGATTTATGTATGTTCATATAGAGTTTATGACATGTTTAAGATAAAAACCTTATTAAATGACATCCGTTAGCCTTGCAAATTTTTATGATGATCTAAAAAGTTATTTTAGAGATGGGTTTCTGTTTTTAGATTTTTCTGAATTTTTGTGGAATTGTTATGAATTTTCTAACGAAGAAAATGGTATTTTGGATTATTAAATTATTTACGGAAAAAATAATTATTGTTTGGATCCAAAAAATTTATATGTCGAAGAAAACATATTAATTGATTTTCTGGAATTTTTCCAGTATTTTCCAAAGTGTTTTAATAGTTATATAAAATTATTTTAGGAATGAGACTTAAATGATTTATACAATTATAAAGGAGAAAGTGGCTTTTTTCAAAATTATTTAAATTTCCAAATAAGGAAAGCCATCAGCATTTTTGAATATAAATTTTAGCAACTAATTAGAATTAGACGAACAAGGCGGGTTGGGTACAAAAGAACTATTTTAAAGTAAAATAAATAGTTTTTCTACTGTTTCAACTCTTTTGGCAAGAGCTTTCACCTCCATTCCAAACCTTCCGACAAGGTCGAAAGGTATCAACCCTTTCGACTAGGTCAAATACCATGGCACATGGTATCAGGCAACTGGTACATAGTGAATTGGATGAAGTCGAAAGGTTTAGGGACGAAAGGTTATAGCTTTCACAGGAGATGAAATTTGTTTTGGTTTTAAAGAAAATATGCCTCCTAGCTTCGACAAAGAGCTTTCGACATTGTCAAATTGTTTAAAAGAAAAGGTTTCTATTGGTTTGCTTTCTTGTTTTAATTGAAACTTTTCAACAAAGTCAAAAGGTATAGTTTTCGACGAGGTTTAAAGCATAGTTTCCACTTCCAAACCTTTCGACACAGATGGAGTCAAAGGTTATCTTTTGTTTTATAAAACTTGCTGCCTCTCTTCATTGATTTCGAAGGGTTGGTTCCAACACCAACACTTCGTTGTTTTTGAATATCGTCGAAAGGTTTTGTAAAGTTTTCGAAGTAGTTGCTTTCAACTCCAATGTTTTTCTGATTCTTTTGCTCTGCTTGAAGGCATAATCTAAATGTTTTAAAACATTTTAAAAGTTTCGAAGCAGTCAACTTCGAATGGTTTCGAAAGGTTTCCACTTGTTTTAAATTGAACCCAATGTCTTCGAAAGGTTTTGACTTTCAATGCTTTCGAAAGGTTTATCAATGATTTCATAGGGCTGGTTCGCCAAGCTTTCGACAAAGTCGAAATTAGTTTCGATTAAGTCAAAAAGAAACCTTTCGACAAGGTCGAAAGGTGAGACCATTTGAAAAGACATATGGTTTTTCAATGTTTTCGGAAGGTTATGTTTTAAAGGATTTAAAGGAGGATGTCATATATTTTAGAGCTTTTAGAGGAAAGGCTTTTATTAACGGTTTTGAAGGAGTTACCTTCAATGTTTTCGAAAGGTTATATTAAAGGATATGAAGGAGTTACCTTCAATGCTTTTGAAGTGTTTTACTAATGGTTTTGAAGGAGTTACCTTTAATGATTTCGAAAGGTTGTTCAAAGGTTTTAAACAAAGGTTCCGAACAAAATAACTAGGCAGATAACTTAAGTGTTTTAAGTTATAAAGGACTTTAGCTTATTTTAAAAGGATAGATAATCCTTATTGAACATCATCAACATTATTTTGAGTAAAGTATACATAACATGGCAAAAAATAGCTTAGAGTAAAGCTAAAAATATATTTTCCTTTTATATATATGATTTGACGGACTAAATCATTGTGAAATGGTTTTTAAGGAAAATTTGAAGGGCGGTTAGCCTAGATATTTTGAAGGATAGTTAACCCAAAAGTAAATTCAAATAGTTAGCTTATTTAAATTCAGAAATTAGTCCATTTTGGGGGCAATCAGCCCAGAGGATAGTTAGTCTAGAGGACAGTTAGTCCAAATAGCGGCAGTTAGCCCAGATATGAACAGTTAGTTCATTTGTTAGCATAACACCTTGCTACTTCTTAAGGACAATTAGCCTACCCTTTTACCTATTTTATAGATAGACGGTCCATTATTTAGCATAAAGAATATTTCTATTTTGGTATAATCAGATTTTAGGATAGTTAGTCTAGAAAAGAGCAGTTAGCTCAAATTTTAGGACAGTTAGTCGAGTAAAGAGTAGATAGCTTAGATTTTAGACGGTTAGTCTATTTATTTCTTGTATTAGCATAATGGATGCTGCTATATTATTATTATAATCAGTTGATTCACCAGTTTAGTTGCAGGAAAAGATTTGCAAAATATATGTTTTGAAAAGAGATATTACTGAGGGGAAACCCATTCCGCTAAGCGGTGTGGTCTCACTATATATTAGTAAACAGAGATGTAATAGAAGTTATTCATACCAGGCTTTATGTCTGACTGGATGTTTTTGTTTTCTCTTAAACTCTCGGGTGCTCAAAATTGATTTCAGTAGACTGAGGTATTAAGTTTTCTGGTTTTAGCAGATTTTGGCGAACAAAGCATCCGAAGACGAGTAGGTGACTGACGGATATTTAAATTAGGAATTTAATTTTAAAATTGTTTCCGCTATGTATTAAGATAGGTACGTCAATATTGCTTTGATCATCCAGAGGGGCATCATCATATGTCGCTCTTGGCGTATTATTATAATTTATATTTGATCATTGCTTGGGATTACGTTTGGGGATTTTTGTAACTTGAATATGATATTATTTGAAATGTAATAATTGAAATTACTGTTTTTTAGAAATCCATGATTTTGTTCATATTCAAGTGCTTCTGATATTATGGATACCATCAACACTACTGTATTTCATCATCAGAAGTTAGGACCATGGACGATTGCAGCATCCATAGTGCTTAGCTTTTGCCCTCCAGATAATGATGTTACAGCTTCGTATCAGAGCATAGGTTTATGAAAAATTTAACTAAAGATTTTTTTTGAGAAAAAAATCCAAAGAAATTAGAGTAAAATTTGGGGTTAGGTTAATGCTATAATAAGGTACTTATATTTGTAATATATAAGTATGCGCTTTATCTCCATTCATCTATCTTTGATTAGGTTATCTTTCTGTACTTCATAAGGTTTGAATGCATATATGGATGGTAGAAGAAGCAGAGTTAATAGAGGAGGGGAAAGCACCGAAAGGAATGCCGGATCTAATGCTGGGAGAAACCAAAGTCAGGCAAAGAATGTTGGTGTTGAAGTCCCGCATGTCGGAATGGACGCTATGTGTCAGATTTTTAGGGATATGATGCAGGCAGGAGTTGCAGCCGGAGTGTTAGGTGGAAATGCTATAGGAGTAGGGGTTCTAGAATTTTCGGTAGTTAATCATTTTGCTAAGATGAGCGATGATTATGTGACGCTAGAAGGAAAGCCGTTTATGGGAATGGAGGATGCAATTGGAGGTGAGAATTGGTTGTTGCACTGCGAAACAATTTTTGCAGATTTGGGGCTCAATGATGAACAGAAGAGGAGGTTGGCGTCTAGGAAGCTTCAGGGAGCCGCACTGTTCTGGTGGAATAGTGTAATAGCGACAGGCGATGAGGAGACAGTAATCTAGAAAGATTTCAAAAGGAGATTCCAAGAGAGGTTTATGTCTGTGAGGGCATGATCAACTTTGATTAGGCAGTTTGCTGAGCTGGTGCAGGGTAAGATGTATGTTGCTGAGTATGCTAGGAAGTTTGAGGAGTTGGCCCGGTATGGGCATGCTTCAGTGCACACTGTGCCGGAATGAGAAGTTTATTAGAGGATTGAAACCGGAGTTAGCTAGTGTTACTTTATCTCATCTTAGAGATCCTTTTGATATTGTTGTAGATATGGCTTTGAGGAAGGAAGAAGTCCTTGAGTCTCTTGAGAAGAGCAAGGCAAAAGGGGGTCTATGTTGGGCATGGCTAGAAGAGGAAGTTGTTTTTCAAGAAAGGTGCTCAGAAGGATGGAGCAGCTAAGAAAGCAAAGTCTGTGGTTGTCTGCTATATATTCATAAGAAATTGCACTTTTCTAATGAGTGTCGCACAGGGAAAGCAAAGGATGTAGCTAAAGGGAAGAATGTCAGGTGCTACAACTGCGACCAGATACATTATAAGAACCAGTGCAAGGAGCTAATTAGAGATGGTGAGGGCAAGGTGTATGCATTGGAACTTGCTTCTTCTAAGCCAACAACTTAGGAGAAGAGGAAGGTAGTTCTTGGAGGAATGCTTCAGATTCATGGTATGTCTGTTAGCGTTTTATTTGATACTAGTGCATCGCATTCTTTTATATCTTGATGTTTTATAGATAAGCTTACCTTGAACCCACATATTTAGTTATTTCCTTACGGGTTGCAAATCCAATAGGAGGGTATGCAACTCTAGGGTTGAGGTGTGACCAGTTTGAGTTTGACCTGTTAGGTCATACTTTTGTGTACAATTTGCATGTGTTTGATTTTGTGGGCTTCGAGATCATCCTAGGTATGGTTGGTTAAGTGAGTATGATGCTAAGATATTTTTCCAGGGTTAGAAGATATCTCTTAGACACTCGGATTGTTGAGACCGGATTATTTTCACCGTAGGTTCTAGCGGTGCACTGTTTGCATTGTTGGGTGCTTTGGATTTAGATGATGGGTTGAGCTGAGTTTTTTGGCTAGAGGATTCACAGATCTATTTGAGCCTGTAGTTGGATTTCCACTGAGGCGAGCTATCGAGTTTCGAATAGATTTGGTTCCGGGAGCTGAATCAGTGAGTAAGACGCCAAGCAGGACGAGCCCTTTAGAGATGAGGGAATTGAAGGTGCAATTGGTGGATTTAGAAGGCAAGACAGGCTGAGCAGTTCGTCATGGGGTGCAGCGGTAGTGTTTGCTAAGAAGCTGGACGGATCATTGAGGTTATTATTGATTTTCTTAAGTTGAATGAGAGGGCAATAAAGAATCGATATTCATTGCCTAGGATTGACGATTTGTTCGACCAGCTAAGTGGAGCAAAGGTATTTTCTTAGTTGGATTTGGCAACAGATATCCATCAGCTCAGAGTAGCGGAGGATAGTGTACCTTTGACAACATTCAGGACTGACATTGATCGTGCGAATGGTTAGTTATGACGTTCAGAATGATGAATGCTCCATCTTTCTTTGTGGATTTCATGAATCGGATTTTCCGAAAGCACTTGGATAGGTTCGTGCTGGTTTTCATAGATGATATATTGATTTACTCTAAGGATGAAAGATAGCATGAAGTTCATCTTAGATTAGTGCTTGAGACGCGGAGGTAGCATCACTTGAAAGTGAAGTTTTCGAGGTGTGACTTATGGAAGAAGGAGGTAAAGTTTCTTGGTCATTTCGTCTCAGAGGAAGGGTTATCAGTAGATTCGACTAAGACCGAGGCAGTGAATAGTTGGAAGGGACCCGAAAAAGTAACCGAGATTAAGAGTTTCCTTAGGTTGGATGGTTATTATCGGAGATTCATTAATAACTTCTCATGGATAGTAGCACCTATGACCAGGCTGACGAGGAAGGATGTGAAGTTTGTGTGGACCGATAAGTGTGAGGAAGCATTCTAGAGTTTGAAACACTTATTGACCCATGCACCTGTGTTGGTATTTTCAGAAGGGAATCAGGACTTAGTAGTTTATACCGATGCATGTGGAACATGATTAGGAGCTATGCTGATGCAGAGAGCTAAAGTGATTGTTTATGCTTTTAGACAGCTTAGACAGCATGAGGTCAGATATCCGATGCATGATTTAGAGTTGGCAGCTGTGATTTTTTGCTTTGAAGGTGTGGAGACATTACCTTTTGGGAGAAAGGTTTGAGCTATTTACAGATCCTAAGTCGCTGAAGTATTTGTTCTCTCAGAAGGAGCTAAACATGAGACAACAAAGATGGTTAGAGTTCATGGCCGCTTATGATTTTGGGATTGATTACACACTAGGGAAAGGCAACCTGGTTGCAGATGCACTTAGCAGGAAACATCAGAACACAGTGTTGGAAATGATTTCAGAGTGGAGTAATTTAGAAGCAATAGCAGATTGTAGATTGCAGTGGAGATCCGAGGCAGGATCTAGTGTTGATACAGTTGTATTGTCTTGTTTAGAAGTTCGACCGGTTTTGATCAAATAGATTGCTTCTAAGCAGATAGAGGATTCAGCGTTAGCTGAACGGATCAGTAAGCTAAAGGAAGGAACCAAGAGTGATGACTTGAAAGATTTCAGTCTTGACCAGAATGGGTTTGAGAAAGAAAGGAAGATTATGTTTTCCAAGTGTAGGAAACATAAGAAAGGAGGTTTTAAATGAATGTCATCATTCGAAGTTTACTATACATCCTGGAGGTTCCAAAATGTATCAGTATATGAAGAGGAGTTTCTTCTAGGAAAGAATGAAGTGGAGTATTGGTTTGTGTGTAAGGCAGTGCTTGAATTGCCAGCAGGCAAAGGCCGAACACTAGAAATTGAGTGGTTTGCTTCGGCCGTTAGATATTCCAGTGTGGAAGTGAGATTCTATTTCTGTGGACTTCATAGACAGGTTGCCAAGGTCGAACAAGGGAAATGAAACTATATGGGTTATAGTGGATAGATCGAATAAGAGTGCCCATTTCATTCCAGTTAAGTCAATCAGGACGACAGCTATTTTAGCAAGGTGTTCATAAAGAATGTGGTTAGGCTGCATGGAGTTTCTAGTAGCGTAGTTAGTGATTGAGATTCCTTTTTCACTTGCGAGTTTTGAAAGAGTCTGCAGGAAGTTTTCGAAACTAAGCTTATGATGAGTACCACTCACCATCCACAGACAGATGGGAAAAATGGAAAGAGTTAACAAGATCTTAGAAGTTCTGTTAAGAGCTTGTGTTTTGGATTTTGGGGGATCATGGAAGGACCATCTGCATGTCGTCGAGTTTTCGCATAACAACAGTTATCAGACTAGTATTGGGATGACACCATTTGAAGCTTTGTATGGAAGGCCATGCAAATCTTCTGATTGTTGGTTGGAGAACGGGGATAGGTTGATTCTTGGTCCAGATTTAGTCAGAGAAGCTGCAGAAAAGACTAAGGTCATTCGAGATAAGATGAAGAGGCTCAGTCTAGGCAGAAAAGTTATGCAGATAAGAGAAGGAAAGATTTGGAGTTCTTGGTTGGGGACCAAGTTTTCATCAAAGTATCACTGATGAAGGGTGCGCTTAGATTTCAAAAGTCGGAGAAGTTATCTCCTAGGTTTGTAAGACCTTTTCCTAATTTTGAGAGGATTGGGAAGCTCGCGTATAGACTTGAGTTACCGAGCAGTTTGACAGGTGTCCGTGATGTTTTTCATATTTCTCATCTCAGAAAGTGTGTTAGAGACCCGGCGACTGCTATTACACTGACAGTGCTAGATGATTTAGTGGTAGAACCGGACTTGACCATAGTGAGGAAGCCAGTTCACATTGTTGCAAGAGATGAGAAGAGGCTTAGAACCCAAGCGAAAATTCGGGCAGTCAGCCTAGTTTAAATTCAGACAATCGGTACATTTTGAGGACAGTCAGCCCAGAGGACAGCTTGTCCCTGATAGTTAGTCCAGAAAGAGCAGTTAGCTCTGATATGAACAGATTGTTCATTTATTAGCATAACGGACCTTACTAAATTTTTAAGGACAGTTAGTCCACCATTTTTACCTATTTTGGGCAGATAGCCCATTGTCTAGCATAAAAGATATTGCCATAATCAATTTTAGGACAGATAGTCCAAAAAAGAGCAGATAGCTTAGAATTTAGAATAAATAGTTCAGATTTTAGATAGATAGTCTATTTCATTTCATGTTTTAGCATAATGGATATTACTATATTATTATTATAATCGGTTGATTAACCAATTCGGTTGCAGGAAAGGATTTGCAAAATATTTGTTTTGAAAAGAGGTATTGGTGAGGGGAAACCCGTTCCGCTAAGCGGCGTGGTCTCACTATTTATCAGTAAACTGAGGTGTACCATAAATTATTCATACTAGGCTTTAAGTCTGACTCGAAGTTTTTGTTTCTCCTTAAACCCTCGGGTGCTCAAAATTTGATCAGATTAGTCTGAGGCTTTAGGTTTTCACGTTTTAGCAGATTTTGGTGAATATAGTATCCAAAGACTAGGAGATGGTTGACGGATAGCTAATTTAGAAATTCTGTTTTAAAATTGTTTCGCTGTGTATTAAGACAACTATGTCTATACTGCTTTGATCATCCAAGGGAGCATCTTCATATGTCGCTCTTGGCGTATTGTTGTAAATAATATTTGATCAATTCCTGGGATTACATTTGGGATTTTTGTAAATTGGATATGATTTATTTGAAATATAATCACAGAAATTATTGTTTTTGGAAATCTATGATTTATGATGTTATGGATTCCATGAATACTACCGTATTTTATCACCCAAAGTTAATACTGTGGGTGACTGCACCATCCATAGCGCTTAGCTTTTGGCCTCAAGACACAGGATGTTACAAAATGGCAATTGCTCTTGTATGTGATGTTGATGCTAAATCTGTGATAAAACAAAAACTGGATCGTGAATTTGGAAATGTTCGTGACAGTGACCATGTACGGGCAAATTCGCATTCATCTATTTTAGAGTAGGTTATTGAATATGTTTTTAATAATGTAGTTGCAGTGGTTTATGTGCATGCACCTGATAATGTGCATGTACGTATAAATGTTGAATTCATGAACCGTATTCCTGTAAATATGAACAAGGCAGTTATAATGCTATCAATTATACTATGTCTGAGCATGAAACAGAGCAATTTCCAAAAAACTCGATCAGTTCTGGTGAATCTATGAATGCAGATACCAGTGATCTTTTGAATGAAATGGCAATTGCTCTTGTATGTAATGTTGAAGCTAAATCCATGATAAAAAACCGTAACATGAAATTGGAAGTGTTCATGACAATGATCATGTACAGGCAAAAAATGTTGAGTTCATGAACCATATTCATGTATATATAAGCAAGCATGTTATAATGCAATTGTTTAATACTCTGTTTGAGCAAGAATCAGAGCAATTTCCAAAAAACTCGATCAGTTCAGGTGGTGAAATTTCATTTGATATGAGGCAGTCACAATTTACAGTTAATGCAGATGTCAGTTCCCTTGTTGTGTTTGATAGTGATCAATCAGTTGATAAAATTAAAGCTGCAGTCCACACCATCTAAAAAAGGGAAGACCAGGAAATTGATTGCAACCAGAGGCATTGTTCATCGTAATACTAGAGTTTGTAGCATTCAGTGTAAGTCTAATTGTGAGTTACCTGATTCGAGTGCTTTTAATAGCACTATGAATTCAGGCGCAGGTATGTCTTCTGTATTGGGCATTACTTATTCTTCAAATGCATTAAATAGTTTATCTACTAGAGAATTATGTCAGCTAGCTAGAAACACTGCTTTTGTTTTTACTGATGTTGAATTTGTACTGCTTATATTAGGAGTAGAGAGTTAGAGAGAGTTGTATCATATGGACTATGAGGATTATTAATTGGAACATTAGGGGTCTTCATCATTCAAATAAATGTAATAAAGGCAAAACATTTTTCAAAGATTATTTTATCGATATCGCCCTTTGACAAAAGACAAAAATAAACATCCTGATTTTTGCTTTTATAGAAGTTTAAGCCATTCTCACTTTCGTCATTGGGAATGTCTACCTTTTATTGGTAGTTTAGGGGGTTTGCATATAGGTTGGCGTGAAAACTCTTTTAAACTTCTTCAAACTATTACTAAAAAATATTCCTTGCATGTCATTCTTGTTAACCTTTGTGATAATTCATTATTAAATATAACTAATGTTTATGGTCTTTGCTCTAAAATTGGTCGTAGAATTTTATGCAATGAGTGTATAGAATTTAGAAATTTAGCGCCTAGTGCTTGTATTATGGGTGGAGACTTCAATGTCACGCGTTTTTTAGGAGAATATTCACCACATGAAGGGAATTTCAGCGTAATGGAAGAATTCGATCAATTTATTATTAACTGCAATTTGATAGAGTTATCTCTTGGTAATAGAGAATTTACTTGGTCTAACACTAGGATATTCCCTTCTATGGCATTATTAGATAGATTTTTTATGAGCAAAGAAATTGAAGATAAATACCCGATTTGTAAAGTCAATGGGCTATCTTATTTGTATTCAGACCATTGCCCTATTTTTTTACTTGCGATTATCATCGAATTGTTAACAAAGCTTTTAGATTTGGAAAAAATGTGTTTATTAGAACCTAACTTTTTTAATTTAATTAATAATAAATGGAAATCTATGTTTCTATAATATTAGACATATTGGCAATTCAAGAAAAATCTTAGTTCTGAAGCTTAGAAATCGTAGAAATTTTCTAAAGATTCGGAAGAAAAATGCATTTGATGGTGTTAAAATTAAAAAAGAGAATTTACTTGATGAAATCTTTAAATTTAACTAAATAGAAGAGATAAGACACCTAAATTTGGCAGAAAGTGATACTCTCAATAACTCAAAAGAAGAATTTAACTTAATTTTAGAAAAAGGAGCGGTGATGCTGAAACAGAGATCTAGAATTCAATGGATCAATGAAGGTGACAATAACATAATTTTTTTCCATAATATGGAAAATGGTAGAAAGCATTGTAATGCCATTAATTCAATTTTTGTTAATAATGTTGAGTTGGTTGATTAAAGTGATTTGAATGAGGCTTTTACCAATTATTATAAGTATATTTTTGGTAATAAGAACAATTATAGAATAAAAACTAGGTGGAATGAACTTTATCCATATGATTCTACAATTGATATTAATTATACTGATAGTCCTTTTCTAGAAGAAGAGATTTTGAAGGCAATAAATGATATGCCTAGTGATAAAGCTCTAGGTCCAGATAGTTTGCAAATTTTATTTTATAAACAATTTTGGAATGTATTAAAATCTGACTTAATTAATATGTTTAATGATTTTTATAACGGAAATTTCAACTAGAAAGATTTAACTTTGCTAATGTCATTATATTACATAAAAAAGTTTGTGCTAACAATTTAAAAGATTTTAGACCAATTTCTACAATTAATTGTTCAGTTAAATTATTTCTACAGTATTAGCTAATAGGCTTAGTATGAAAATGAACGACTTAATTGATTATTCACAAACATCATTTATTAAGGGTAGAAACATCACTGATGGTGTTGCAGTAGTCTAAGAATTTATTAATCATTGTTGTAAGAACAATATTACATGTACACTTTTAAAACTTGATTTTGCAAAAGCTTTTGATTCAACTGATTGAGATTATGTTAGAGAGATGTTAATGGCTAGAGGTTTTAGTTTTAGATGGATTGGTTGGATCATGTCACTTCTAAAGACTGGTAATTCTAGTATAACGGTAAATGGTGTTCTAGGGAACAAAAAATAGTCTAAACGGGTTCTTAGATGGGGGGATTCATTATCACCTCTTTCGTTTGACCAAGCTGCTAATGTTTTCACTAGGATAATTAAAAATGTCGTAGGTAATGGAACTTCAGGGAATATATGGAGTGATATTTCTCGTAATGGACTTTCTGTTCTTCAATTTGAAGATGACACCATGTTATTTACTTCGCATTTGCCTAAACATGTCATTGCTCTTAAATTTATTTTATACAGTTTTGAATTACTATTAGGCCTTAAAATTAATTCTGATAAAATTTTGGTTTTAGCGTTAAATGATATTGATAAGATTGAGGGATTAGTAGCTATTACGTTAAACTGTTCTATCATGAATTTCCCTGTTGACTATTTAGGTTTTTTGATTAGACCATCCAAACTTAAGCATGATAACTGGTTAATTATAATTGATAAAATTAATAATAGAATTTCTAAATAGAATGGTAGATTTTTATCGAGAGCGGGTAGATTAATTCTTATTAATTCAGTTTTATCTGCACTTCTGGTATATTGGATGTCTTTGCACCTTTTTCCTGAATAGGTTTTCAAAAAAATTGATAAAATAAGGAGCGATTTTTTATGGAGTGGTGATAATCCAAATATTAGTCTAAAATGTTTAGTTAATTAGGACACCGTTTGTAAATAAAAAAAGGAGGAAGGACTGGGTGTTATTACGTAACATGAATTTGCCATTATTAGGGAAATGGTTGTTGAAATGTAAGGATATTAATGATTATTTTGTTTGGAAGGAAATCATATCTAAACATTATTATAATGGTAGTTATAACTTATATCAAATTACAACTAATGTTAATGACAACTTTTCTATTTTTTGGAAATCAATTTTTAAATGTCAGAATATTTTTAATCTTGGTATAAATACAATTGTACATTCTGGTAATAATTCAACCGTTTGGCATGATCATTAGATATCTATCATTCCTCTTAGGATTGAATTAAAGAACTTTTTGAAATTTGTGACTTTAAAAATGCTTTAATTAAAGATATTTTTCTTCAAATAATGATCCTCCTTAGTACTTTAGTTTTAATAGAATTTTAGACAGAAATATGCTTTATTATGTGCAAGATTGAATCTCTATAATATTGATAACGAAAATGATATTTATTAATTCGGAATGAGATAATAGAAAGAAATTCACTCTAATTCATTATATAAATTTCTCAGTTACTTGGCTGTAACTAATAACACTTTTAATCTTATTTGGAAAGCAAATGCACCTCCGAAAGCTATGTTACATATGTGGTTGATCATACGTGGGAAGCGAAATACTATTGAGCTTTTAAAAAGTAAGAATTTGCCAATTGATAATAAATGTTTATTCTGTAACTTGTCTTTTGAAAGTAATAATCATATATATTATGGTTGAAAAGATACTAATTACATTCTTAATAATACTCTTAAAATATTTAACTTTAATATTACAGTTAAACTTTTTGATTGTGATTTTTACTAAAATAATATAAGATTTAAATTTAAAAAGTGATATAGATTTTTACTTGACACTTTATTTACTATAATTTGTCGGTTTATTTGGTTAGAGAGAAATTAGAGATTGTTTAATAATAATAATAGTCATATAAATAAATTGGTAATGACAATTGCACTATTTTGTTTTAATTGAATCTCTAACCCAAATTATAAATTGGGAAAAAAAATAATCACTTTAAAGTATATCTTAATTTGGTTAGTAAAAACATTAATGTTTTAAAAAATAAAAACAATATTTTTAATAGTAATAACTCTCGCAATAGCATTTATTCGAATTCGAATGTCGAACTTAGGAATCACCCGCAAGTACTTTTGATTGCAGGATTATATCGTTTATTCTTTTGTTTGACTTTTGTTTTAAGCATATAAGTATATAATTAAATATTTTAAGTTTTATATATGCTATATGTTCTCATGAACACTTTCATTACATGGTAGAAACTTAGAGGTCGCTTAATGTAATTGTCTTTATTAGTATTCTAGTACTAGTATATATTGTATGTTAGTTGATTCCTTATAGTATAAATTTTGGTATTATTAATTTTATTTAATTGATACATATATATGTATATAAATTTTATTTCTATACATATATATGTATCATTCTCACAGTTTTTCCTAGTTTTTCTCTGCAGGTACAGGTTTAGACTGAGGATGTTTGTAGGATTCTTATTTGCAGGGCTGCAGGGTCGTGGACTATAGAGGTGGTGGGTAGTTGTTTACATATTTGTTTGTGATGAGAATTTTCATTGATTGGTTATAGATCATCCATGCTAGCTATGTGGTGTTCTTTCACTTGTGGAGCTGCTTATTGGTCTCACTTGTGCAATTGGTTGTACAAGTGCTTATTTTGGTTACTTCTAAGACTTCACTATCGGGCGGTGGCCTTGCTGGAGTTCGATACTGAAGTGCAATAGATGGCGGCTTTATCGGAACTTGTTTGTGAAGTTACCTTATGTTCTAGAGTTTTTATTTTTGACTTTTTCATTGTTATTAGTTACGATTTGTCACCTTCCAGATATGTTGGCAGCTCCTTTATTTTTGATGATACATACACACACACATATTCATATGTGCGCTCTCCTCTAACATAGAGGGTCGCACATTTCTCTCAAAATAAAGCAAAATACCAGTTTTCTTCTAAGTAAAGAAACAGTGGTCGTGATATCAAAAGTTGTATATTTGCATAAAATATGAATTTTTATACTAATATGTTTAAAATAACAACAAAAAATAATACTAACTCTATGTTCCTGTGATCAAAAGTACATTAGAATAATCCTTAAAAACATCTTTTGAATTCGAATATAAAGTTAATATTATTACAAATATTTATTTGCTATTTAAATAAATCAATGTTTATTATAACCCTATTAAGATAATCTTTAAAGTGATTATTTTTTGCCAATTTATATTTTGAATTTGAGATCCAATTAAAATAAAATAGAGAGGTTGTCATTAATAAAAACTATTATTATTATTATTATTAAATAATCTTTGATTTTGCAACGACCCGGAAAATTTTAACAATTTTAATTGATTCTATAACGTATTTAATTTAATATTTGTGAAATCTTATAATAATTGAATTTTTAAATAAAATGTTTATATATTTAGAATACGTATATTTAAATATAACAGATTTTTAATTTTCAATTTATTTTAACAAAGTTTATTTCATGGGGAAATTCTATTAAATTCAAGCTAAAAATTGCTGATAATAAATTTATTATCAAGCAATAGCCACGATCCTTTACTTTAGTAATTATTTCATCAGTTGCTAAATTTTAGCCGTTGCCATCATTTCAAAAATTAAGCGTATAATTTTGTATACGTTGTATTTATCTTTTTGAACGGTTGATATGTTAATTGCCTTTATAGCTTTAATATTTGTCAGCTAAATAAATGGGTGACCGTTACTGCCAATATTTAATTTGATATGTTTCCCGGTTGCCTTTTTCATTCACTTGATTGATTGATTTGTTGCCGTCTTTGTTATTTTCTCTCTGTCTTCATTGCTTTTTAAAGGTAAGAAACTGTTCCCTCAAAACATAAATATTTGATTGTAGCCAGCAGTAACTTGTTTTAATAACATTTTCCTAAATCAAAGCTTTTGAGCGTTACAATTTCTTTTGATTGGATATATGTGTTTAGGAGAAAATATTGCAGGCGACCGTTACAATTCATTTCGGTGACTTTCTTTCTTCCCATACATCATTATATATTTGCTTTCCATTTTTCCTGAATTTATGTTTAGCGGTTTCGAAAATCAAACGTATACATTTGTATACGTCGTAATTATTATTTTAAAACTATTCACTTTATTTTTCTTTCCCTTTTTAACTTCGTTTCTCTCTCTTTACTTTATATTGGGACTTTTGTTTCCTTTGCTTTTCAACCTGAGCCTTGCTTGTCAAGCAATAAATTTATTGCTTAAATAATTTTCAGCTGAAATCAAGAAATTAGACCGTTACCATTTTGGTTATATTGATTTCCCATTTATTTCTGGCTCGTATTGCTCTGACTTTTCCTTTTCCTTTTCTATACTTACGGTTCAAAAATAAATAGTACATATAATAACGTACATAATAAATTGCAGCCAGCTCATTTCTCACATATTTATTTCGTGCCTTAAAACCCCGTCACTCAACGCATCGATGACTACCTTTAATTTCGCCAGTTTTGAAATGTAAATGTTGGATACGTTGCATCCATTGCCTTATTCCTATATATTTAGATCTGAACCATTTGCCTTTACCTTTTCACTTTCTTCCTCATTCATAAACCACTTCCTCCTCCTTCACGTAACCACTCACCAAACGTTACATCACTCCTTCTTCTTGCACTATCCACTCTCACGCCACCGAGGCCATCACCATCCACCTCTCCGTTTGTCTCCCCTCCTCTTCCACGCCGAAGCATGAAGCAGTGCCATGCTCCCCTCCGAGCTCCCCACCACCCCTGACTTCGGCCTTTCTCCTTCCTTTTTGGGTTAGTATATGTATCTTAAATATAAGTATAGTATTCTGTGTAAATTATTTATATACATTAAGTAATAGATTCATAACTGTTGTATATATGTCTAGCTTCTGTTATAATATGAGTCTAGTATATAGGCAGATTGTATGGGTTGTCTGCATAGTTGTATAAGTTTATAAATAGTTTATATAAGATATTTTAGTTATATAGTTTACATATATATTGGTATAACTTTTGTGTGGTGTGCGTATGTTTTGGGTTATAACTTTTGTATGGTGTGCGTATGTTATGGGTAGTATTTGCAGTGTATGGTTTCAGATATTATTATATTAAAGTGTACTAAGTATATTGGGTTCAAATTAAATGTAGTTTTAAATTTTTATGTTTTGAATTGATGTAAAAGCAAAAATATGAATAAGTTGTAAGATTTTGTTTCTGTTGGAGATAAAGTTGGACTTTAAATTTTATTTTTTTTACATGTCTAAATTTAATATAATATATGTATAAAGTTTTAACTGTTTAAGAAAAATATATAAATTTTTAAGTGTTGTTAGAAGTATTGTTTTATTCGCTAGAAGGAAAGTATTTTGTTTATATTACTTATATAAACGTTGTCAGTTTTAAATACATAGGTTATGGAAATTTGGTATTGAGTCTTTTCATTTGGGTAAGGTTACAATAATTTACTTATACATATAGCTGCATGTTCACATGTATATGAATTTACCTTTTTGATTTAGGCTGCAACTACATGAATTTTGAATTCCCACGTTTTCTATTCTAAATTTTTTTCCAGATTATATTAATATGTATAGGCAATTGTTTATATTTAAGTTTACAAGATTTTTTTTAGTCTGCATAGTGAGTTAATTTAAAAAGTATATTTTATTTATAAGCGGTTGTATACACATTAGTAGTTGTTTTAGTTAACAGCAATAAGAACAAAATTTATATAGCCTGTGTTAATTTATATATCTAAACTGTCAAGTTTATATGGGTATAAATGATTAGGTCAAAGTGCATATACAAGCCATAAAGATTTTATTGATTTTGGTTATATATATATATATAAATTATTTGAGATTTATTTCAAATGAATACGTATTTTAAAATAATGGGTTTAAGTGAAATATTAATATAATATGCGTCTCGTCCAAAACTTTATATCAAGCTATTTTGATCCGTTCCCGTCGTTTCTGTTACCAGATTCTGTTCATCAAATTCGTGCCAATTTTGCTTTGCTTGGATTTGTAAATCAAATTTCCATGTCCGTATCAGTGTGTGTTTCCGTATCACCTTCGGTACACTCCAGCCACGAAAGGTGAGCAATCACTCACGACTAACGTTCTTTTATTTATTAAATTTGATTCCAATTGAAACGGCAATTGAAATATGCTACTGTTAGTTATTTACATTGCTATATATTTTGTTGTTTGCAAATGTGTTCACCTGTGGGATATGACACCATATCCCATTGTTATATTATACTGTTATTGATGATATATGTCTGTTCTTTTATTATTTGTTATCACTCTGCAAGTTCCCCGTAGTTTAGAATTCAGTATGGGTTGAAATGATACATACCCGAACAGACTTTAGAATAGGAGAACTTCGTTATGGGTTGAAATGATAAACCCAAGCGATTTTCAATAAAAATTGAATTTGGGATTACGGGTCGAAGTGATATCTACCCGTATATTTAAATTTCGGATTGAAATCCGTATCCCTTGACCATAGGGTATGAAATTATATACAGACACCGTTGGTCCATATGTATAAATATTTTGAAAATAATTTTTATGGGTTGAAAATAAATATACGGTTTTAATAAATATTAATTCTTAAAATATTATATGAAAATAGAAATTTTATATATAGATTTAATAGTAATATTTTGGAGATCGATTTAATCCATATAATATGTTTAAGTATTTATTTAAATTTATATTTCAAAATTGGTTGTTGTAATAATCTGGATAAGTTAAGGTTGAGAAGATAAAGTTGAATTAATTGAAATTGTATTTAGTTAAGTATTTTACTTAATTGGATTATTTGAACCAAAGAATTTGAAATTTAAGATTTGATTTATAACTTGATTTTGATTTAAATGATTAAATGGAGGTTTCAAGTTTAAACAAATCGAAAGGAATATTTAGTTTAAAGGTAAATTGGGTTATTAAATAAATATTATATTTAATTAGTGAACATTTCAAGACTAAATAACAAGGTTAAATCGAGATCTATATGAAACCGTTAAATCAAACTTTGAGTTGTTGAATATTAAAGCGTTGAAATATAGTAGAATTTAAATGGTAAAATTTTGATTTAGTTCTGTATTTGAAATGAATATAATTTGAATTTGTTTGATCAAAAAACTGAATTGTATAAAAATTTATAAATTGAGATTGAATTAAATTTGAATGGGATGGTCGGGTTGATTTTGGAAACGATTTGTTAAGTTGAGGAAACTACAAATATTCTACTCTAAATATTTATGTATGTATATATATATATATATAATGAAAAGATATTTTTGTTGTGAAGTATAAATTAATTTGAAATGACCTCAGTATTATAGTGTATATTTCTACCTTATAGATAGTTCCATGGACCCTTAGAGGATGGTTATCCCAAACGTCCTTTAAGTTAATTATATTTCAGTTGATATTTCACTTGAGTTAGATTTATAGATACAAGAATGTTAATCCTGACTCGAGTGTTTTGTGTTTTTGCTTTACGCTCGGGTCAGACTGAGAGATACAACATTTGAGACTCACCTTCGAAGTTGGAGCTTTGCTTGAAGATCCAGCTATCTATCCCTTCAGTCATCCAGTTGATTGGTTCAGAGAAGCCATCTGTTGCATTGGAGACTTCATGGCATTTGAACAATTCGGTTGTATTTTATTTCTAACTCTGAGGTATATAGTAGCTTCATGAACTACTATTCTTTATCTATTCCGCTGCATTGTATTACACTGTGTAAGTGATCTATGATTGATTTATTTACTGTATATTTTAAGTTTTGCCAAATTTTATTAACAATTCGATATTTTGAATTATTCATGTCGGACATGTACGGTTTTATTGTCGATTTGAATGGTCCAAAATAGCCGGCTGTTACAGTTGGTATCAGAGCTTTGGCTCTAGGCAAAACTTAGCATATATGGTAAATTTATTTACAGAATCACTTTCATTCGAGTTGAATCTCTTCCTTTTTGACTCAATTTCCTTTGAGTTTTGGAATGTCCCTCGGTTCCGAAATTCATTCTTGTCTCTTCCTATTTATATTCGTTTGATTCTGGAGTATCCCATAACTCCACCGAATGTTTTGTAAAGGGGGTGAAAACACCTTTACATTTGGCATCGATTCACCGAAGATTTTTGTATCCTCGGTTTACGATGCTGCTATATCTTGATATGCCGAATTCCATCTCTGGCAATCGAATGTCGATTTGTTTTAGAATTCCGCATCGATCATATCCCTGAAGTCACGGTTGACCCGGTTAAGGTCGCCCGCGATTTATAGAAGTATATCCATCTTCTATTTTGTAATTTAATTATCTCATCTTTGATCGAGTCTATCTTCGAATCAGAATTCTATTGATTGGAGTTCCTCTAATTCAAATCTCTATCTTTGTTTTGAAATCCATTCTTAAAATTATTCTTTGAAAATCGAGTATATTTGCATTTTTGAAATTGTTTTATATATCGAAATTATTATTTTGATAATTATGATTTTATTCTATATAAAAAGTGAAAATGTTTTCGATAAGGATTATATACCTATATATAAAACGAATAAGAAATGTTATTCTATATATAAAAGTTTTGGAAGGATTGGAAATTTCGAAAATTTATAAGAAAGTGATTCATATAAAAATGATTTATAACTGAAGGGTTAAATTTGAAATTCGAGAATTGAATTCCGGTATTTTGAAATTGGTTTTAAGATTTTGGAAAATATATAAAAATAATATGATTTAAAGGTATTTTTCCGAATAAGAAATGTTTCAAATGAGTCAAATGAATTCCAATAATTTTGAAGAAATTTCAAAGAAGTTTTCAAGAAAATAGAAATCCAGAACTCATTTATGTCGCTGGAAAATAATTTCGGTGATGAGTGCACGCATCATCGACATTGATTTTCGAGTTTCAGAGTGGGGGAGTGGCCACTTTAATAGCTTCGATATGCAAGTGATTTTGTAAAACCGGTTTTGATTTCAACTTCCGAAGTATAATTTGATATTTTAGAAAGACATAAGTATATATTTGAAACAATTTAAAATGAGACCGGTGTTCAGTCCTCGAGTTTCGGATTTAATAATTGGTTTATTGGTTTATTGTTGATTTTCAACTGTTGAATTGAAAATTTGATTTCCCTAACTATTTTGAATGTTCGAACACTTCCAAATCGAGATTAAATTTTCAAAGCTAAGAAATTTCGAGGAGTATAAAATGTTTGATAAAGAATATAAATTTAGTTTTGAAATGTTTTGAAAAAAATATGGTTTTGAATAATGGTTTTCAGAAAGGTAAATTGGATATTTCAAATAGAAATAGACAGTTTAAAAGTTTTAAAGGGATACTTATAAATTTGGAAACTATTTTTAGTATAATTGATTTTGAGAAAATATTTGGTTTTGAAATTTAATTGAAATTAAAACCAGTACTTATATGGTGATTTTGGAAATGAATTTGTTTGACTTGAATTATTTTAATTTGGAAACTGGGATTATTTTCTAAACCTATTATTATGGGAACTTTGAAATTTAGATATTTAATTTGGAAGAAAATTTGGTGAAATCATATATGATTTTGAAACTGATATTGAAATGATTTGAAATTTGAGAACCTTATATTATTAAGCACTTGATTTGGGAATGGTCGAACCTATATAAAATGGATTGTATAAGTATGAAGTTGATTTGAAATCTGCTGATTTGAAAGGTACTCAATTCGGAAAGAGATTTTATATAATCGAAGTCTATATAAGTATGATTTGATCTACTATTGATTTGGAAAGTATTCGATTTGGGAAAAATGAAATCCTATATATATGGACTTTATATAAGTACGATATTTGAAAGTGATTTGAAAAGGTACTATATGATATATATTTTCGAAGTAAAGATATAAAAAGTGCCTTCTGCTTGATATCCGCTTTGTGGCCACATCGTGGATTCATTCTATCGATATTATTCTCTCTGATTTTTGGTTTTCCGGATATAATACTCGAGTGTTCCCACCGTGGCGTAACCCATGGTTTTTTTTTCTCTCGTGAATGCATAGCGCAATTGCCTGGCTGAGTCTTGCCTAGGGGTACGGATTGTTTCCTGGGGGATCCAGGCGTAACCATTGTGTATCCTGCAATCTGTGTAGGTCGCGAATAGTAGCGCAAGTGCCTGGCTGAGTCTTGCCTAGGGGTAGAGATTGTTTCCTGGGGAATCGAGGCGTAACCATTGTGTATCCTGCACTCTACTAGTCATTATGGCATAACTCGCAGGGCTGAGAAAGCTTACGGATATGGATTGTTTCCTGGGGGACCCAGGCGTAACCATTGTGTATCTGCGAACCATGATCGGACAAAGGTTTTGGTTTGGTTGATTTGTTTGGATTGTACTTTCCATATCTGTTTTTAAAAGGTTTTTCAAATATTTTCACTGGGTGTTGAAACAGGTCTACTAAGTACTTGAAGAACTCTAGCTTTGCGCCTGATCAACGCATGGCCAGAGTCTGCAAGAACGAGGATAAACTTGTTAAAACATCGAGTTATAAAAGTATTTTCGAAAGAAAAATTGGTTTCGATATAAAAGTATTTTATAAGGTATTTTATTATAAAAGTATTTTCAACAAAGAAATTTTGTATTAATATTTGAAATTTAATTTCTTATGGTTTGAAATAAATTATTCGTGCCCGATTCTATTCTTTTGAATCTACCTCATCTGCTCAGCTTTATTTTTCACCTATATTCCGTTTTCGGAATCTACCTTCCTTTCCTTTTTGAATAAATCTTTTAAATATTGCTTATTTGTATACTACATTGTTTTATATAAAATTTTAGCGTTATAAATATTTTTGAAGTTATAAATTAAATAAAACATCTTTAAAGAAAATGATTATTAATTTATTGATAATATTTGAAAGGTATCTTGAGAAAAATTAAAAATTTCATAAATTTTGGATAGTATTTTCAATAGTCTTTGTAAATAGAAGTAATAATGTAAATAATTGTTTGCAAAGGAGTTTGAGAAGTATTAAATATTAAATTTAATTTCAAATGAAATTTTCAAATAAATATTTCAAATAAAATTTATATAGTTTTAAAATTTATTGTTTATCTTGGCTTTCAATCTATTTTTTTTTCTGGTTGTTTTATTCTCCAACCTCCTTCCTTTTCTGGGACGAAAAGTTTTGAGTGGGGGAGAGTGTAACGACCCGAAATTTTTTAACAATTTTAATTGATTCTATAACGTATTTAATTTAATATTTGTGAAATCTTATAATAATTGATTTTTTAAATAAAATGTTTATATATTTAGAATACGTATATTTAAATATTACAGATTTTTAATTTTTAATTTATTTTAACAAAGTTTATTTCATTGGGAAATTCTATTAAATTCAAGCTAAAAATTGCTGATAATAAATTTATTATCAAGCAATAGCCACTATCCTTTACTTTAGTAATTATTTCATCAGTTGCTAAATTTTAGCCGTTGCCATCATTTCAAAAATTAAGCGTATAATTTTGTATACGTTGTATTTATCTTTTTGAACGGTTGATATGTTAATTGCCTTTATAGCTTTAATATTTGTCAGCTAAATAAATGGGTGACCGTTACTGCCAATATTTAATTTGATACGTTTCCCGGTTGCCTTTTTCATTCACTTGATTGATTGATTTGTTGCCGTCTCTGTTATTTTCTCTCTGTCTTCATTGCTTTTTTAAAGGTAAGAAACTGTTCCCTCAAAACATAAATATTTGATTGTAGCCAGCAGTAACTTGTTTTAATAACCTTTTCCTAAATCAAAGCTTTTGAGCGTTACAATTTCTTTTGATTGGATATATGTGTTTAGGAGAAAATATTGCAGGCGACCGTTATAATTGATTTCGGTGACTTTCTTTCTTCCCATACATCATTATATATTTGCTTTCCATTTTTCCTGAATTTATGTTTAGCAGTTTCAAAAATCAAACGTATACATTTGTATAAGTCGTAATTATTATTTTAAAACGATTCACTTTATTTTTCTTTCCCTTTTTAACTTCGTTTCTCTCTCTTTACTTTATATTGGGACTTTCGTTTCCTTTGCTTTTCAACCTGAGCCTTGCTTGCCAAGCAATAAATTTATTGCTTAAATAATTTTCAGCTGAAATCAAGAAATTAGACCGTTACCATTTTGGTTATATTGATTTCCCATTTATTTCTGGCTCGTATTGCTCTGACTTTTCCTTTTCCTTTTCTATACTTACGTTTCAAAAATAAATAGTACATATAATAACGTACATAATAAATTGCAGCCAGCTCATTTCTCACATATTTATTTCGTGCCTTAAAACCCCGTCACTCAACGCATCGATGACTACCTTTAATTTCGCCAGTTTTGAAATGTAAATGTTGGATACGTTGCATCCATTGCCTTATTCCTATATATTTAGATCTGAACCATTTGCCTTTACCTTTTCACTTTCTTCCTCATTCATAAACCACTTCCTCCTCCTTCACGTAACCACTCACCAAACATTACAGCACTCCTTCTTCTTGCACTATCCACTCTCACGCCACCGAGGCCATCACCATCCACCTCTCCGTTTGTCTCCCCTCCTCTTCCACGCCGAAGCATGAAGCAGTGCCGTGCTCCCCTCCGAGCTCCCCACCACCCCTGACTTCGGCCTTTCTCCTTCCTTTTTGGGTTAGTATATGTATCTTAAATATAAGTATAGTATTCTGTGTAAATTATTTATATACATTAAGTAATAGATTCATAACTGTTGTATATATATGTCTAGCTTCTGTTATAATATGAGTCTAGTATATAGGCAGATTGTATGGGTTGTCTGCATAGTTGTATAAGTTTATAAATAGTTTATATAAGATATTTTAGTTATATAGTTTACATATATATTGGTATAACTTTTGTGTGGTGTGCGTATGTTTTGGGTTATAACTTTTGTATGGTGTGCGTATGTTATGGGTAGTATTTGCAGTGTATGGTTTCAGATATTATTATATTAAAGTGTACTAAGTATATTGGGTTCAAATTAAATGTAGTTTTAAATTTTTATGTTTTGAATTGATGTAAAAGCAAAAATATGAATAAGTTGTAAGGTTTTGTTTCTGTTGGAGATAAAGTTGGACTTTAAATTTTATTTTTTTTACATGTCTAAATTTAATATAATATATGTATAAAGTTTTAACTGTTTAAGAAAAATATATAAAGTTTTAAGTGTTGTTAGAAGTATTGTTTTATTCGCTAGAAGGAAAGTATTTTGTTTATATTAATTATATAAACGTTGTCAGTTTTAAATACATAGGTTATGGAAATTTGGTATTGAGTCTTTTCATTTGGGTAAGGTTACAACAATTTACTTATACATATAGCTGCATGTTCACCTGTATATGAATTTACCTTTTTGATTTAGGCTGCAACTACATGAATTTTGAATTCCCACGTTTTCTATTCTAAATTTTTTCCAGATTATATTAATATGTATAGGCAATTGTTTATATTTAAGTTTACAAGATTTTTTTAGTCTGCATAGTCAGTTAATATAAAAAGTATATTTTATTTATAAGCGGTTGTATACACATTAGTAGTTGTTTTAGTTAACAGTAATAAAAACAAAATTTATAAGCGGTTGTATACACATTAGTAGTTGTTTTAGTTAATAGTAATAAAAACAAAATTTATATAGCCTGTGTTAATTTATATATCTAAACTGTCAAGTTTATATGGGTATAAATGATTAGGTCAAAGTGCATATACAAGCCATAAAGATTTTATTGATTTTGGTTATATATATAAAAAAGAAAAATATTTGATATTTATTTCAAATGAATACGTATTTTAAAATAATGGGTTTAAGTGAAATATTAATATAATATGCGTCTCGTCCAAAACTTTATATCAAGCTATTTTGATCCGTTCCCGTCGTTTCTGTTACCAGATTCTGTTCATCAAATTCGTGCCAATTTTGCTTTGCTTGGATTTGTAAATCAAATTTCCATGTCTGTATCAGTGTGTGTTTCCGTATCACCTTCGGTACCCTCCAGCCACGAAAGGTGAGCAATCACTCACGACTAACGTTCTTTTATTTATTAAATTTGATTCCCATTGAAACGACAATTGAAATATGCTACTGTTAGTTATTTACATTGCTATATATTTTGTTGTTTGCAAATGTGTTCACCTGTGGGATATGACAGCATATCCCATTGTTATATTATACTGTTATTGATGATATATGTCTGTTATTTTATTATTTGTTATCACTCTGCAAGTTCCCTGTAGTTTAGAATTCAATATGGGTTGAAATGATACATACCCGAACGGACTTTAGAATAGGAGAACTTCGTTATGGGTTGAAATGATAAACCCAAGCGATTTTCAATAAAAATTGAATTTGGGATTACGGGTCGAAGTGATATCTACCCGTATATTTAAATTTCGGATTGAAATCCGTATCCCTTGACCATAGGGTATGAAATTATATACAGACACCGTTGGTCCATATGTATAAATATTTTGAAAATAATTTCTATGGGTTGAAAATAAATATACGGTTTTAATAAATATTAATTCTTAAAATATTATATGAAAATAGAAATTTTATATATAGATTTAATAGTAATATTTTGGAGATCGATTTAATCCATATAATATGTTTAAGTATTTATTCAAATTTATATTTCAAAATTGGTTGTTGTAATAATCTAGATAAGTTAAGGTTGAGAAGATAAAGTTGAATTAACTGAAATTGTATTTAGTTAAGTATTTTACTTAATTGGATTATTTGAACCAAAGAATTTGAAATTTAAGATTCGATTTATAACTTGATTTTGATTTAAATGATTAAATGGAGGTTTCAAGTTTAAACAAATCGAAAGGAATATTTAGTTTAAAGGTAAATTGGGTTATTAAATAAATATTGAATTTATTTAGTGAACATTTCAAGACTAAATAACAAGGTTAAATCGAGATCTATATGAAACCGTTAAATCAAACTTTGAGTTGTTGAATATAAAGCGTTGAAATATAGTAGAATTTAAACGGTAAAATTTTGATTTAGTTCTGTATTTGAAATGAATATAATTTGAATTTGTTTGATCAAAAAACCGAATTGTATAAAAATTTATAAATTGAGATTGAATTAAATTTGAATGGGATGGTCGGGTTGATTTTGGAAACGATTTGTTAAGTTGAGGAAACTACAAATATTATGCTCTAAATATTTATGTATATATATATATATATATATATATAATGAAAAGATATTTTTGTTGTGAAGTATAAATTAATTTGAAATGACCTCGGTATTATAGTGTATATTTCTACCTTATAGATAGTTCCATGGACCCTTAGAGGATGGTTATCCCAAACGTCCTTTAAGTTAATTATATTTCAGTTGATATTTCACTTGAGTTAGATTTATAGATATAAGAATGTTAATCCTGACTCGAGTGTTTTGTGTTTTTGCTTTACGCTCGGGTCAGACTGAGAGATACAGCATTTGAGACTCACCTTCGAAGTTGGAGCTTTGCTTGAAGATCCAGCTATCTATCCCTTCAGTCATCCAGTTGATTGGTTCAGAGAAGCCATCTGTTGCATTGGAGACTTCATGGCATTTGAACAATTCGGTTGTATTTTATTTCTAACTCTGAGGTATATAGTAGCTTCATGAACTACTATTCTTTATCTATTCCGCTGCATTGTATTACTCTGTGTAAGTGATCTATGATTGATTTATTTACTGTATATTTTAAGTTTTGCTAAATTTTATTAACAATTCGATATTTTGAATTATTCAAGTCGGACATGTACGGTTTTATTGTCGATTTGAATGGTCCAAATTAGAGGGCTGTTACAGATTTCTTTCAAATCAAATAAACCAACAAATTATAGTAAATAGAGTGTCTTGTAAAAATATATATATTCAGTTTTTACTTTAAATCTTAAATTATTCCAATATAAACAATTATCTTAGTTGTAAAATTAAAGTTAAAATTTTTAAAAGTATTATTAAGAATGTAATTAGTATGCTTATATTCGTAATATATATGATTAATAATTTCTAAATGCAAGTTACAAAATTACATTTATTATCAATTGGCAAATTCTTTCTTCGTAAAAGTTCAATGGTATTTAGCTTCACATGAATGATCAACCACATATGAACCTTAGCTTTTCGTGGTGCATTAGCTTTCCAAATAAGATTAAAAGTTTCATTTGTGAGAAATGCGGATTACTTATTTTAAGGCTAGAATTAACACTAGAGGGAGGTGAATAGTGTTTTAAGTAATTACTAATTCTTTTTGAGTTTATATTAATTTGAACACAAATGTATGCAATATTCAGACACAGATATGATCATAGAATCAAACACAGATGCATATATAAAGTAAAAGCAATAAAGGAAAGAACACACCAAATTTTATACTGGTTCGGAGTTACCCTACATCCAGTCCTGCAACATAAGTACGAATTTCCTTTCAAAATCAATTCTTACAATTACACCCATGATTTCAAGGCCATGAGGTACACCACTCCAGATTCACAATCCTCTGGGTAGAGATACTTGATTTTACGGGCAACAAGTTCACCCGATTGATTTTCTAGGCTACAATAACAAGTTTTCTCGCTCAATTGATTACAAAGAAGTCTATAACTCTGAATAGCATGGGCATCTTGTTGAGATAGTGATAGAGAATCAGATCAGAGATGATCTAGTTAGATTCAATGGTTATTTCGGCAGAGTAATGGTAAAAATTTAAATAAAGAAATGTGGAAGAAGAAGAGGAGGGAAATCAGAGAATATATGAATATAAATTCGTTTAAAACAGCCCCTATTTATTGTCGAGCAACAGCCATGTCCATTCGTGAAAGGATATGACAAATAGACACTTCCTTTGAAATTCAAACTTTTGAAATAAACTGTCACTTTGTTGACAAGGGTTCCTTGGGGTTGTCGACAGGCCTAAGTTATTTTTGATAATTTGTTTTTCTTTGAAAATAACTTCTATCTTGTATTAAAACTATTTTAAACTTTACAAATATACTTAACTATAGTTAAAATACTTAAATAAGTATAGAGAATAATATTTTGGTATATATAAAATTTTACTATAATTTTATAATTAAATCTAAGTATAAATATTAAAAGTTAAATATATTATAATTAAAAGATAGTCTAAAACCAAGGATAATTTGATATTGAAAATAAAGATTATTTTGAGGCTAAAAGTATTTTAAAACCAGGATGGATGTTTTTGATTTAAAAAAGAAGATTTTGAAATCATTTTGAAAACAAGATATAATTTTGTAAAACATTTGAATAACAGTTAATGGATACAAAACAATGTTCCACTAGATTTTTCATAGGTTCCATCCTACTTATGGTTCCATTCCATGAATAAAATGGATTTTAAGATGTCAGTGCTTTTCTAGGAGTTTTAACAAAATTCCTAACTAAATTACTTACATTGAAATCTTGAACTCTTGATAATCTTGATACTCATGAGTCTTGAATCTTGATATCTTCGATCTTGAGTTTATCAGTTCTTGAATCTCTACACTGTACAGTCTTCATTCTTTAGTACCTATATATATATCCTGCATATACATATATATCTAAACAATAATGTTAGTATTTATATTTTATAATCTTATTCTAAGGTTGTTGTCATCAAAACTAACTTCTCAGGGACTAGCAATCTCCTCCTTTTTGACGATGACAACCTTTGTTTATAAAATATTACTTCTATCCTAATAACTCCCCCTAAAACTAATAACTCCCCCTTAATCTATGCCTAATTATCCTATTTTATACTTCTCCCCTTTTGTCATCAACAAAAACAGAGTTTAAATCTATACAACTCTCCCTTAATCTAATACTATATGACATGTGATTATAATGATAGTGTTATCATAAATAATCAACACTTAATTCTGAAACTAAAACTTAGCCCTTAATTACCAACTATCCTAACTAAAGATCCATATATGATAATATTTATATTAGTGATAATGTGAGAATTCAAATATAAGAACACAAATCATTTATTAATTATATATATTGTTATATTTACATTTGCGTAGAAAACGTAGGTAAGATCATATAACGATAAGAAAGAGAGAAAAGAAACTAATGTGTATCCTTGACAATGGGAGATCTATGAACCGAGCAATTTGGATTGTGGAAACAGAAATTCCCACGTTGTTCGACTAGATTTCTATCCTTGTCAAAGTACACTTCGCCAACGCAAACAACTTCGTCGTCATCTTCAGCATGCTCTTCTTCCATGAAGGCTTCTTCTTCTTCCTTGTTGTCCTCTTGCACTTGAACACCCGAAGATTCTTCATCAATCAAGATGGGATTGGCGTGATTGTCCAATAGAAACTTTTGTAAGTTTCTAAGAATTTTGCCTTGCCGTTCTTATTCTTTGGCCATTTTGATTTGCGCTACTTGAATTTCAGTCATAAGTTGCAGTGCATCCTTCAAGGAAACCTCCATTTTATCACTCGTGCAAGCGTAGTTCGTTGAAATGGTCTAGTAGAAGGAGAAGGGAACGAAGAGGTTGAATTTTTATTTGATTTGAAGGAGGAGGCCATTGTTTATTGTTTTCAGAAGTTAGATCGGAGAAAGAACAGAAAGAATGAACAAAATTTTGGAATAAGAAGACTATATAACCACCCATTTGAATTTTGGTGGGAAAATTTCAAAAGAAAAATTCATTATATATCGACAGGGGTAAAAGAGGGTTGTCGACAAGGTACTTATATTTTTGCTATTTGATTTATTTTAATTTAATTTTTAATTATACTTGCTATTTATATTCCATATTTCAGTTATTGAAAAAATACCTAATTCCCTTCTTAATTTAGTAAATATAGATTCATTTAAGGGTATTGTTAAGATATCATCAATTTGGTTCTCGGATTTGATATAATCGAGAGTAATTACTTCTTTACTTATATTATCTCTGAGAAAATGATGTCTGATATCAATATGTTTAGTTCGAGCATGATGTGTAGGATTTTTGGATAAATTTATTACACTAGTATTAACACAATAAATTGGTGATTTTGGGATATTTAAACCAAAATCTTTTAAAGTTTGTTGCATATATATTACTTGAGAACAAGCCAAAGCAGCAGAAATATACCCTGCTTTGGTTGTTGATAAAGAAACTGTGTTTTGCATTTTACTAAAACCAGGAAATCAGGGAATGCCCCAAAAAGTGACAAGTTCCACTTGTACTTTTTCATCCAATTTACAACCAGCATAATCAGCATCACAGTAAGATATTAATTCAAAAGAATCATTTTTAGGATAAAATAATCCATAATCAAATGTTTGTTTAACATATCTTATGATACGTTTTACAGCTTTTAAGTGGATCTCTTTAGGTTGGGATAGATATCTTGCATAGAGACAAAAACTATGCATGATATCAGGTCTACTGGCAGTGATATAGAGTAGTGATCCAATCATTCTTCTATATAATTTTTGATCTACATCTTTTGAGAGATCTTCTTTACTTAGGTACTCATTGGTTGCCATGGGAGTGGGTTTTTCACTTGTAGTAGTCAAACCAAATTTACTAACTAGGTCTTTAGCATATTTTTCTTGACTGATAAAGATACCATTATCTAATTATTTCATTTGCAATCGTAGAAAGAAGTTTAATTCACCCATATGACTCATCTCAAACTCTTTTGTCATTATTTCAGAAAATTCTTTATTCATTTCAAAATTAGTTGATCCAAAAATGATATCATCTATGTAAACTTTTACTAGTCGAATATCATTTTTATTTCTTTTAATAAAAAGAGTATTATCTACTTTACCAATTTCAAAGTTTGATTGTAATAAGTAAGATCTTAGTCTATCGTACCAGGCTCTAGGAGCTTGTTTTAGACCATATAGAACTTTCTTAAGTTTGTGAACATGATTTGGTAATTTTTCATTTTCAAAAAGTGGTGGTTGTTCAACATATACTTCCTCTTTTACAAATCCATTTAAAAGGAACTTTTAACATCCATTTAAAATAATTTGAAATTATTATGATTAGCAAAAGCAAGTAGAATCTTAATGGCTTCTAATCTTGCTACGGGAGCAAAGGTTTCATCACAATCTATTCCTTCTTCTTGACAATAACCTTAAGCGACTAACCGGGCTTTATTTCTAACAACCTCACCTTGTTCATTCATTTTATTTTTATAAACCTATTTAGTTCCAATTATAGTTTTATTTTCAGGTCTAGGAACAAGTTCCCAAACATCATTTCTAGTGAATTTATTTAGTTCTTCTTGCATAGCCAAAATCCATGAATCATCAGTTGATGCTTCTTTTGGATTTTTGGGTTCAATAGTTGATATAAAGGCTACATTGCTCATTTTACTTAGTTGATTTCTAGCTGTAACAACAGATTGCATATCTCATAGTATATTTTCCATAGGATGATCTTCTAAAAGTTTAATATTTTTATTAGGATGATTAATTTCATTATTAGTTTCAGTTGACTCTTGATTTTAAGTGATTAAATCCTCTTCATCATTTGTATCTTCGAAATTTTTGAGACTTTCATCGAATGAAACATGCATTGTTTCTTCGACGTTGTTAGTTCTTAAATTAAACACTTTATATGCTTTACTTCTATTAGAATATCCGATAAAGATACCTTTGTCGGATTTAGGATCAAATTTATCTAAGTTATCTTTTGTATTTAAAAGAAAACATTTACTTCCAAATATTCTAAAATAAGATACCTTAGGTTTCTTTATGTGAAGAGGTTCATAAGATGTCTTATCAGTTGATGGTCTAATTAAAATTCAATTTAAAATATAACAGGCGATCGCAACTGCTTCTACCCAAAAATGTTTTGGTAATTTACTATCTGAAAGCACAGTTCTCGCACACTCTTGAATAGTCCTATTTTTACGTTCTACTACTCCGTTTTGTTGTGGAGTTCTTGGAAATGAAAAATTGTGAGTTATTCCCTTTTTATTGCAGAATTCCTCAAACTTTTCATTTTCAAATTCACCACCGTGGTCACTACGGACGGTTATAATTTTTACAAAAAATTGATTTTGAACCCTTTTTGTAAAGTTCTTAAAATATTCAAAAGTATCACTTTTATGTTTCAAAAATATTGTCCATGTAAATCTAGAATAATCATCTACAATTACAAAAACATATTGATTTATTGACTGAATTTGAGTTGGACCAAATAAATCAAGATGAAGTAATTCAAGAGGTTTTGAAGTTAAAATCATATCTTTAATTTAAAGGAACTTTTTCTAAGTTTTCCTAATTGACATGCATCACATAAACTATCTACTTTAAAATTCATTTTAGGGAGACCTCTTACTAGATCATGTTTTGACAGTCTAGATAAGAGTTTGAAATTCAAATACCCGAATCTCTTATGCCAAATCCAAGGGTCACTTGTAAAGACACAGCTTATCATTTGAAACTTTCATACTAACAATATAAATATTCTTTTTCCTAATCCCCTCAAATATTATGGTTGAATTATTATCTTCAATGTGACACTATCTTTTTCAAATTTAATTTTATATCATTTATCGCAAAGCTAACTAATACTTAGCAGATTATGTTTCAAATTCTTAACTAGCAAAACATTAGTAATAATAGGATTTTCAGAGTTACCGACATTGCCGATGCCAATCACATATCCTTTTGAGTTGTCTCCAAAGTTAACCAGTCCTCCTTCTTTGTATATTATATCATTCAGCATATCCGGATTACCAGTCATGTGTCTGGAGCATCCACTATCAAGTATCCATTTATTCTTTTTGATCTGCACAATTTGTCCATGGTGGATTGATTCCTCAACACCCATAAAACATGTTTCTAGCACATCATACAATTTTGGTAGACAACTTGAATTTGAATATTGATTATATGCAGACTCATGAGACAATGATGATCTGAATATTTCTAAACTAGTATTAACAAGTTTTCTAAACATAGCCATTTCAAAAGCTTTTTCAAAAATCATATTATGAAACTTTGAAAACCTTGCTCTGATGCCAAATGTGAGAAATGCAGATTACGGATCTTAAGGCTAGAATTAACACTAGAGGGGGGTGAATAGTGTTTTAAGGAATTACTAATTCTTTTTGATTTTATGTTAATTTGAACACAAATGTATGCAATATTCAGACACAGATATGATCACAGAATCAAACACAGATGCTGATATAAAGTAAAAGTAATAAAGGAAAGTACACACCGAATTTTATACTGGTTCGGAGTAACCCCACATCCAGTCCCGTAACACAACTACGGATTTCCTTTCAAAATCTATTCTTACAATTAACACTAGAGGGGGGTGAATAGTGTTTTAAGGAATTACTAATTCTTTTTGATTTTATATTAATTTGAACACAAATGTATGCAATATTCAGACACAGATATGATCACAGAATCAAACACAGATGCTGATATAAAGTAAAAGTAATAAAGGAAAGTACACACCGAATTTTATACTGGTTCGGAGTAACCCCACATCCAGTCCCGTAACACAACTACGGATTTCCTTTCAAAATCTATTCTTACAATTACACCCTCGATTTCAAGGCCACGAGATACACCGCTCCAGATTCACAATCTTTTGGGTAAAGATACTTGATTTTACGGGCAACAAGTTCACCCAATTTATTTTCTAGGCTACAATCACACCTTTTCTCATTCGATTGATTACAAAGAAGTCTATAACTATGAATAGCACTGGGATCTTGTTGAGATAGTGATAGAGAATCAGACCAGAGATGATCTACTTAGATTCAATGGTGATTTCGGCAGAGTAATAGTAAAAATGTATATAAAGAAATGTGGAAAAAGAAGAGGAGTGAAATCAGGGAATATATGAATATAAATTCGTTTAAAACAGTCCATATTTATAGTAGAACAACAGTCATGTCCATTCGTGAAAGGATATGACGAATAGACACTTCCTTTGAAATTCAAACTTTTGAAATAAACTACCACCTTGTCGACAAGGGTTCCTTGGGGCTATCGACAGGCCTAAGTATTTTTGGTAAAAAAATTTCTTTGAAAATAACTTCTATCTTGTATTAAAACTATTTTAAACTTTATAAATATACTTAACTATAGTAAAATACATAAATAAGTATAAAAAATAATATTTTGGTATACATAAAATTTTACTATAATTTTATATTTATGTCTAAGTATAAATATTAAAAGTTAAATATATTATAATTAAAAGATAGTTTAAAACCAAGGATAATTTGATATTGAAAATAAAGATTATTTTGAGGCTAAAAGTATTTTAAAAGCAGGATGGATGTTTTTGATTTAAAAAAGAAGATTTTGAAATCATTTTGAAAACAAGATATAATTTTGTAAAACATTTGAATAAAAGTTAGTGGAAACAAAACAATGTTCCACTAGATTTTTTGTTGGTTCCATCCTACTTAGGGTTCCATCCCTTTAACGGGCTCGAAGTGGATTCCATTCCACGAATAAAATGGATTTTAAGATGTTAGTGTTTTTCTAGGAGTTTTAACAAAATTCCTAACTAAATTACTTATACTGAAATATTGAACTTTTGATAATCTTGATACTCACGAGTCTTGAATCTTGATATCTTCGATCTTGAGTTTATCAGTTCTTGAATCTTTATGTTATACAGTCTTTATTCTTTGGTACCTCTGTATATATCCTGCATATACATATATATCTAAACAATAATGTTAGTATTTATATTTTATAATCTTATTCTAAGGTTGTTGTCATCAAAGCCAATATCTCAGGGACTAACATCATTAATAACGCCTAACTAATTGAGAAATTTAGATAATGAGCTAGAAGTGAATTTCTTTATTTTATCCCAATCCCAATCAATAATATCATTTTCACTATCAATAAGTTATATAAATCCAATCTTACACATAATAATATATATTGTCTAAGAGCTATACCTTCTAAGATTCTATTAAAACTAAAGTTCCAAGGAGGATCATAATCCAGTGAAAAAACATCTTAATTAAAGCATTTTTAAAGCTACAAATTTCAAAAAGTTCTTTAGATTTCACTCTAAGTGGAATGGCAGATAACCAACGATCGTGTCAGAAGGTTGTATTATTTCCAATGTGTCCAATCATTTTAATACCCAGTTTAAAAATATCATGACATTTTAAAACTGACTTCCAAAAATTAGACAAATTATTATTAACTTTAGGTGTAATTTCATTTAAATTATAACTACCATTATAATAACGTTTAGAGACAATTTCTTTCCAAACAGAGTATCATTTATATCCTTAAATCTCCACAACCATTTCCTAGTAAAGACATATTCATGTTACGTAAATTAATAACACCTAGTCCACCCCCCTCTTTCGATTTACATACGGTGTCCCAATTAATTAAACATTTTAAGCTACTGTTTGTATTATCACCACTCCATAAAAAATCTTTTCTTATTTTATCAATTTTATCTATTATCCAATCTAGAAATAGATGCATAAACAGCAAATAAATTAGAAGTGCAGATAAAACTGAATTGATTAGAACTAATCTACCTATCCTAGATAAAAACCTACCATCCCATTTTGAAATTCTATTTTCAATCTTATTTAATATAATTAGCCAGTCATAGTGTTTAAGTTTAGTTGGCCTAATAACAAAACCAAGATAATCAATAGGGAAGTTCATGTTTTTACAATTTAACGTATAAGCCACTAACCCCTCAACCTTATCAACATCATTTAATACTTAAACCGAACTTTTATCAAAGTTAATTTTGAGTCCAGAAAGTAGTTCAAAACTATATAAAATGAATTTAAGTGCAATGATATCTTTAGGTAAATGTGAAGTAAATGTAACAACCCTGTATTTTGTGATTATGTTAATTATTTATTTTAAATTGAACTTTGATTTAAAAACTTTATTTTATTTGTTAAAATGGATATTTTGTTATTTTAAATATAAATTTTGATTTTTGTGTGAATTATAATTCCTAACGTGAATAAATGGAACATTTTCAAAAAAGTGGATTCTGGTCAAAATGGTCAAATTTTGACTATTAAATTTAAAGATTAAATATTTTAATTTTTTCTTTTATTATGAAAATAGATTTAATTTCAAGAATACTGCTTTTTGTTTCGTTGAAATCGGATAAATATTGTGAAAGTTATTCTTTTTACAATATTGTGTGTAAATTGTTTATTTAACAAATTTGTTTATTTTAATTTATACAAATAATATTTTGTTTGTCATGTCATGTCATGTTCTAATTTATATTTACATGTGCAACACAACATGTTATGTATATATTTTATTTTAAAACATTTTTAAAAGTGTAGTTGAAATTTCCATTGTCAGTTGTATTTGTGTACAATTTTTAAATTCTAGTTTCAATTAATTAAAGAAATTCTTTATTTATTTTTCTATTTTCTTAAGACCTTATTTAATTTTCATTTACACTTTATTTTGTTCAGATTTTTTTATTTACTTGATTTTATTTATTAGAAGTGTTGTTGAAATTTTCCAAAGTCAGTTGAATTTTATTTACAATTTTTAATTCAAGTTTCCGTTACATAGAGTATTTTCTTTATTTATTTCCTACTTTTCCTAAAACTATTTATTCATTTTTCATGATATCTATCTCTACCTTATTTTTCTATTTATACATTCGTTTATTAATTAAATGGTAAGTATTTAGATCCTTATTTATTTCTTGGAAAGAAATTTCAAATACATACACACACACACACACACACACATACACACACGTTATTGCTTTAAAAGGCATATCTTTAAAATATATTTATTTAACATTATTGTATTTTTTTTGTGAACGCTTCTTGTATACACATTTCTTTAATACATAGGAAATGCATAAATTAAGATACATTACCTATTTTTAATTAAATGTATCGTTACGTTTTGATTTATTACCTCTTTATCTTTCCATCCATTGATTTCATACCATAACTCCTCCATATTTGTTGCCGTTTATTTCCTTGATTCCTAGCCGCCTATATCACATGACAAAATCTATTCCCATCTTCATTTTACAAGACACTTTAGATTTGAAAAAAAGTAAGCAATGTCTTCCTCTTTTTCTACGTTTTCTTCTTCACTTTTCCATTGATTTTTGCTTGTTTTGCTTGATCTTTTCTCATATGTTGCTCAGCCTATACCCCTCCATCACCTCCACCGACCACCACCACTTCTTTCCCACCATCCGTGGCCACAACTCATCCTCCTCCTCTAACCTATACCGGCCGTGACCCTCCTTTGGACAAAAACTCCAAAAAAGTTGCAAAAACCCTAGAATTGCCTAGCCGAACTTCTATAACCTCCACCACCTCCATTTGTTGCCACGGCCATCTCCTTAGCCACCAACACCAGCAAGCACCACTTGGTAATACCATCACTAACCCCTGACCGGACCTGTACTTTCCTCTGGCCGAGCCCATAGACCTTGGCCGAGCCAAATAGGTGAACCAAACCTCCTCTTTAACCTTGCCTTTTTACCGTCCAATGTTTATAACTCCAAAACCCTTTGCATTCTTGACCTAGCCTTGTATTTTCAGTTCCAAACCTGATCCATTTCCCACCTGAAAACATGCCAAAGCCGAGCCTAAGCATGTATGGCCGAGTATACATGGAGTTAAGGTCAAGCAAAATTGAATTGGAAGCTGGGTGATGTCTTTTATAAATTCTATTTCCTTTTTGGTTCAATAGATTTTGGTATTGTAAATATAGTTATATATATGTTTTATTTTATTTTTATATACAAGATTAACATCTTGGCACTCTCTCCACTCAAATCAAAAGTCATGCTATCGTGCTTTCTGGATTTTTCATTGTGTGTGTTGTTTGCTAACTCCAGCGTAAAAAGGTGAGTTTTCACTCATGACATTTATGCTTATGTAATTAGTGAAGTGACAACAAGTGAATGTGTCGAATTGTTATATCATGTTACACCTGCTTGTGATGTTAATTATATGATGTTAAACCTTGTTATAAACTTGTCTCATCATCTGTTATGTTTTATTCTGTTATACTGTGTATTTATTTCTCTTTCTCACACTGCAAGTTCCCTGTAGAATAGAATTACTATGGGTTGAAATGATACATACCCGAACAGACTTTAGAATAGGAAAAATCATTACGGGCTGAAATGGTTGGCTTGGGTGATTTTTGTTTATTTGTATTTGTCTTGGGATTTCGGGTATGAAATAATCAAAACCCGAAAATTTTACTGATTACGGATTTAAATGATAATTTCCATATCACTTGATTTAGGTGTGAAATATTATCCGGACCTGTGGTTGATTTCAAAATATGATTTCTTATAAATTTCATGTATTGTAAATGAAAGGAAAAAAATATGAAATTTGACTTATATTGGATTTAAAATGGTTAAGCAGTGATTTTCAAAAAGGTTAAATGTTAGAAGTTAATAGATGGTTTGAGTTGTAGTGTGAAAGTTTGATTTAACTTAATAATGGGAATTTAAGTAAAAATGGAATTATAAGCTTAACTTGGTAATTAATATAATTGATGTATGAATTGGATAAATATAAAGTAAAAGAAAATATCAAATTATTTGTAAAATAAAGTTAAGCAACTTACAGTGTATTTTGAATTTATGTAATTAGTTTAAAATGTTAAATAAATGGATAGTTAAATGGAAATTTTGGAATTTAACTTGACTTGGAATTGTGAGATTTGGTTTTAAAATGGAAGTTTAAGTAAATTAAATAAAAGGGAAATTTAGTTTAATGTATGAAATGGTAATTTGAAATTTAAGTGATAAATAATTGTTAAAGGGTAAAGAATGGGAAATTTGTACACTTGAATTTAATAAGTGAAATTATTGATCTTTATTTGTGAAATTTACTTTATAAAAATCATAAGTTCAAGGGTATTTAAATGACCATTTTTATACTGGAAAATATGAAATTTTTATAAGTTAAAATGGTTTAAATTGAAGTTTAAATGCTGTCTTCGCTGAATTGAATTGTTTTCAAATGTAACTTGCCATAGCATTTTTGAAGTGCTACGAAAGCTGAAATTTTACTGTTTTAATGTACTTAAGTGAATAAATGAACTCAGAAAATGCTAAATTTTTGGGAATTGAACATTTGATTTGAAGGAATAATGACTTCACTTTTTAATCGTTTAAATGAATGATTTTAATTCGGAACTATAAATCATTTGGAAATTTATAACCACGGGTACACTACTTTGTGTGTCATGTGATTTCCTTGTGATTGTTTGATGCACACCTTTGATTTTAAGAGTGTGGTTAGAGGTGAGCGGTTGCTGCAGCTCTACGCTACCCTAGTCATAATAACACTGTTATTTGCATTGTTTACTTTAATATGGATATTTCTAAGATAGTGTTTATTACTACTTAATTGATGGTTCGACTGATCCTTAAAGGATGGGTGATCCCAAGCATCCTTTAAGTTATTGTGCATGGCTATTATAGTTCACTTGAGTTGGTTTACATTGTATAAGTATGTATGTCCTGACTCGAATGTTTGTGTTTTACTTTATGCTCGGGTCAGCCTGAGAATCACAGCTTTGGATTCACCTTCTGGAGCTAGAGTTTTGCTGGAGCTTATCTGTCTATCTATTCGTCTACTTCTTCCAGTTGGTTCCTATTCGGTATCTGTCTCTGTATTGTTTTTTATGTATCCTGACTTCTATTATATCTATTTTACTATGAGATTTTGTATATGTTTTGAGAGTATGTATATAGTAGCTTCATGAACTACTATGGTATTTTATTTCCGCCGCGAGTATTCTGATATTTCTGTGTTTATAATTCTGTGAATGATTTTATTTGCTCTAAATTTTATTACAATATGTTATTTTGAATTATTCAATACTAACATGTGTGGATTATTATCGATTTGAATGGTCCAAAATAATGGGTCGTTACATTTGGTATCAGAGCGGGGTTTTAGGCAACTTTAGCCTGAGGAGCAAAAACTCATTAGAGATAGGGTAGAAATATTCTAAAATGAGTGAAATCAATCATAGAACAATTTCCTTGTGAGAGAACGTACTTTCGAAGTATAAAATGATTTTCAAATAATTTTAAAGGATTTTCAAAGATTATATTGGTATAAAATTTTCTTATTTTGAAATCAAGATTTTCTAAACCTCATCCCTTCTATATCCACCTTGTTAGTAATCTCTTGGTTAGGATTCTTGTCGATTAGGATTCCTTGAACTTTAGAACGCTCCTACTTGTTCTGAAATCCAGTCTTGTCTTCCCAATTTTATCCTTTTGATTTGGGGCATTCCATAACTCCACTATGAATAACCTCTATAAAGATCGGTGATTCCGCAAATCTTTAAATGATTTGTAAAGGGGTGAAACTCCTTTACAATTGGCATTGATTTACCAGAGATTTCTGTATCCTCGAATTACGATGCTATCTTTCTTCTGCTCTACCTGGATTCTACCTCTGGCATTCGAATGTCGATTTGCCTTAGATTTCCGCATTGATTATATTCCTGAAGTCACGGTTGACCCGGTTAAGGTTGCCCGCGATTTATAAAGGCTTATCCATCTTCTATTTGGTAATTATATCTCTTCTTCATTTGAGCTTATCATCGAATCAGAAATCTATTTGATTAGGGTTCCTCTAAATTTGAATCTCTATTTGTTTGAAATCCATCCTTGAATCATCCCTTGGAAATTTGTGTTTGGTTGTATTTTGAAATTGTGTATATATCGAAATTATTATTTTGATAAGGATGACCATATTTTGTATATAAAAGTGAAATGATTTTGATAAGAATTATATACCTTTTAAAAATGAAAATTTGAAGCTCTGAAAGGATTTGAAATTTTTGAAAATTATTTGGTTTATAAAATGATTTTAATGGAATGGTTTTGAAATTGAAATTTGAGTGATTGAACTCTAGCATTTTTAAATTGGTTTAAGGTTTTGAAAATATATAATAATATGATTTGAAAGTATTTTTTCGAATAAGAAAAGTTTCAAATGATTTTAATGAGTTTCAAATGATTTTGAAGAAATTTCAAAAGAAGTTTTCGAGAAAATAGAAGTGCAGAACTCACTTGTGTCGCTGGGAAATAATTTCGGTGATGAATGCATGCATCATCGACATTGATTTTCGAGTTTCTGAGTGGGAGAGAGGCCACTCTAATAGCTTTGCAATGCGAGTGATTTTATGAAATCAATTTGATTTCAAATACCGAAGTATGATTTGATTTTCGAAAAGATATATGCATATATATGTGACACGGTTTTGAATTGAGCCGGTGTTTAGTTCTTGAGTTTCGAATTTGATTGATATAACCATATCTTTTGGAAGTGATTTACTGATTTGTTGTTGATTTCCAACTCTTGAATTTGAATATGATTTCTTCGACTATTTGAATGTTCGAACACTTTCAAATCAAGGTTAACTTTTCCAAGCTAAGTAATTTTGAAAAGTATAAGGTATTTGATAAAGTATATGAGTTTAGTTTTGTATGTTTTAATATGATTTAAATTATTTTGAAACTGTTTGTTGAGTAAAATAAATAAGTCTATTTTTGAATTATGCTAGTATGAAATAAAAATTTGAAATGTTTTGAATAAAGTGTGTATATATAGAATAATAATCTTTCCAATGGTAAATTGGATCTTTTGAATGGAAATAAATAGTTTAAAGGTTTTAAAAGGATAGTTATAAAAGTGGAAACGATTTTGAGTATAATTGATTTTGAGAAAAATATTTGGTTTTGAAATTAGATTGGAATTTAAAACCAGCACTTATATGATAATTTCGGGAATGGATTTGTTTGACTTAAATTATGTTAATATGGAAACTTGGATTATTTTTTAAACCTATTATTTTGGAAACCTCGAAACTGAAGATATTTAATTTGGAAGAAATAACTTGGTGAAATCGTATATGACTTTGAAACTGAATTGATATTGAAATAGTTTGAAATTGAGAACCTTGTACTATTAAGTACTTGATTTGGGAGTTGTCGAACTTATATAAAATGGATTTGTATAAGTATGAAGTTGATTTGAAAACTATTGATTTGAACGGTACTCAATTTGGAAAGAGAAATCTTATATAATCGATGTCTATATAAGTGTGATTTGACATACTATTGATTTTAGAATGTATTCGATTTGAAAATAAAATCTTATATATAATGGACTTTATATAAGTATGATATTTGAAAGTGATTTGAAAAGGTACAATATGATACATATTTTCGAAGTAAAGATATGGAAAGTGCCTTCTTCTTGATATCCGCTTTGTGGCCACATTGTGGATTCATTTTATCGATATTATTCTCTCTGATTTTTGGTTTTCCGTATGTGATACTCGAGTGTCCCACCATGGCGATCTCCATGGTTTTTCTTTTGAGCGCGATTGCATAGCATAATTCGCCTGGCTGAGAGGCCTAGGGGTACGAATTGTTTTCTAAGGGATTCATGTGTAATCATTGTGTATGCTGTGATCTATGTAGGTCGCATTAGCAGCGAAATCTGCCTGGCTGAGATGGCCTAGGGGTACGGATTGTTTCCTAGGGGATCCAAGCATAACCATTGTGTATCTTGTTGTCTACTAGTCATCATGGCGCAATTCGCAGGGCTGAGAAAGCTTACGGATATGGATTGTTTCCTGGAGGATCCAGGCGTATCCATTGTGTACCTGCGATCCATGGTTAGACAAAGGTTTGGTTGTTTTGTTTGGATTGTACTTTCCATATCTGTTTTTAAATTTTTTTCAAGTATTTTCACTGGGTGTTGAAACAAGTCTACTAAGTACCTGAAGAATTCTAGCTTTGCGCCTGATCAACGCATAGCCAGAGCCTGTAGGAACGAGGATAAACTTATTAAGACATCGAGTTATAAAAGTATCTTGATAAAGTATTATATAAAGGATATTTTGATCATTCATTTTACCCTTCTAAATAATTGAAATTCATATAGCTTTAAAATAATGGTTCATCCTTGTCTTTCAACCTATTTTCCCTTTTAGATATTCCTATTCTTCACCTTGTTAAACTTACCTATAACAACAGTTATCAGGTATAATTTTAATCTTCTTATCATCTTGTCCTAATCCTATTTCATTCTATCTTTTTTGGTGTTTTTCCGTACCTCATTCCTTTTCGGGGACGAAAAGTTTTGAGTGGGGCAGAGTGTAACAACCCTGTATTTTGTGGTTGTGTTAATTGTATATTTTAATTATTTTAAATTGAACTTTGATTTAAAAACTTTATTTTATTTATTAAAATGGATATTTTGTTATTTTAAATATAATTGATTTTTGTATGAATTAAAATTCCAAACGTGAATAAATGGAATATTTCAAAAAAAGTGGATTCTGGTCAAAATGGTCAAATTTTAACTTTTAAATTTAAAATTTAAAATTTTTAATTTATGGATTTTTTCCTTTTATTATGAAAAAAGATTTAATTTTAAGAATACTGCTTTTCGTTTCGTTGATCGGAAAAATATTGTGAAAGTTATGCTTTTTACAATATTGTGTGTCAATTGTTTATTTAACAAATTTGTTTATTTTAAATACAAATAATATTTTGTTTTTCATGTCATGTTCTAATTTATTTTTACATGTGCAACACAACATGTTATGCACATATTTTATTTTAAAGCATTTTTAAAAGTGTAGTTGAAATTTCCAATGTCTGTTGTATTTGTTTACAATTTTTAAATTCTAGTTTCAATTAGTTAAAGAAATTCTTTATTTATTTTTCTATTTTCTCAAGACCTTATTTTATTTTCATTTACACTTTATTTTATTCAGCATTTATTTTATTTACTTGACTTTTATTTATTTAGAAGTGTTGTTGAAATTTTCCAAAGCCAGTTGAATTTTATTTACAATTTTTAATTCTAGTTTCAATTAAATAGAGTATTTTCTTTATTTATTTCCTACTTTTCCTAAAACTATTTATTTATTTTTCATGATATCTATCTCCATCTTATTTTTCTATTTATACATTCATTTATTAATTAAATGGTAAGTGTTTAGATCCTTATTTATTTCTTGGAAAGAAAATTCAAATATATATATACACACCTTATTGCTTTAAAAGGCATATCTTTAAAATATATTAATTTAACGTTATTTTATTTATTTGTTTGTGAAAGCTTCTTGTATACACCTTTCTTTAATATATAGGAAACACAAAAATTAAGATATGTTACCTATTTTTAATTAAAGGCATACGTTACGTTTTAATTTTTTACCTCTTTATCTTTCCATCCATTGATTTCATACCATAACTCATCCATATTTGTTGCTGTTTATTTCCTTGATTCCTAGCCACCTATATCACATGAAAAAATCTATTCCCATCTTCATTTTACAAGACACTTTAGATTTGAAAAAAAAAGTAAGCAATGTCTTCCTCTTTTTCTACCTTTTCATCTTCACTTTTCCATCTTAATTTTAAGCATTTCATTAAGTAAATTTTCTTTTTTAATTTTAATATTTCCAAATACGTTCTTACTCTAATTTTTAACAAAATACCCATTTATTATTAATTAAATTAGATTAGAGAACTTGGATTCTACTATCCACATTTTATTAAATTTAAAAGTTTTATTAACCTTTCTATAATAATCGCAAGTAAGTATGATAGGGCAATGATCAGAATACATATAAGGCAACCCAGAGACTCTACAAATCTGTAATTTTTCTTCAATATCACTAGTGAAGAACGTATCTAATAAGGCCATTGAAAACATTTCTTTAGAGTTGGTCCAAGTAAATTCCCTATCAGTTAGTGGATATTCAATAAAATTGCTATTAATAATAAATTGATCAAATTCTTCCATAGCGGATAAATCACCTTCTTGGGGTGATCTTTCTCCTAAAAATCTCGTAATGTTTAAATCCCCTTCCATAATCCAAGGACCACGAGCAAATGATCTAATTCTAAACATTCATTCCAAAGAACTCGACGACCAATTTTTGTGTTTGGACCATAAACGTTAGTTATATTTAATAAAGAATTATCACTAAGGTTAATAAGAATTATAACTAAGGGTAATAATGAATTTTTGTGTTTGGATCATTTCTTGTGTAGTTATTGCTTGCTTTAAGTTGTGTTGCTTTACTTTATCAATTGCTGTAAATGTCAGTGAAATTGCAGGACTCACGAACAAATTATAATAACCTGCCTTTTTGGACGGTTTAAATCGATGATAAACCACACACGTCAAACTCAAACCATTCAAAAGGGAAGATTGTTATAGGGTAAATAAGAAAAAGCAGCGAAGAAAGAAATAAAACACAGAATCTCATAGCGGGATGACAAAATATAATAATCAAACAAACAGTTATGAAGCTGTTTTTACAAATAACATTTGATTACAATTTTACAATACAGAATCAGGGTTACATACATCAGAAATAAATAACAATGCAACAGAATAACATAATGCAGTGGTATGACTATAATAAATAGTAATAGTACTAAATCTTTGTCTTCGTCCTCCAAAACTAGTCTTCGATACACTATAAAGCTTAAACTGACCCGAGCGAATTGAAAAGACAAAACACCCAAGTCAGAACTAAAAGATCTTATGTTAGTTAAATTAACACTAAATAAACATGAGTGTAACGACATCGGAGATGTTTACGGCGTTTGACATCTCCTATCCAGTGTCAAACGTGAGTGTAATAACTTAAGAGATGTTCGGGATATCCATCTCCTAAGGATCCATTAAACTATGTACATACATAGTAAAATATTCTATTATAATAGTGCCTACAGTAAAGTGAAGTATTAAAATAGCGTTAAGGCGTTACAAATATCCACATTAACACATTTTATATATTCCCACAATCTATACAGTACTATGTGCTCCTCCAGAAACTGGAGGGTTGCCCAAAGGGCACTCCATAGGTATGGTACAAAAAAAGTCGTAGAAGGCACGATAAGGCATGTGAACACGGCACTCAAGGCAATGCTAGGGTAGGACTCTACCATTTTTTAGAACCAAGATGGTGGTAATGCATAATAGATACTACCGCCCACCTCAGAGCACACTCCTATAATCAAATTGAGGGGTGGCCACCAAATCAATCACAAAGTAATAAATATGGTATTGAAGAAGCATGTCCGATCGGAACTGCGACCTTACTTGGCCAAGGTATAGCTCCTGTTTTATTCATATCTAAGCTGACTCACGGGAGTCAGGGTCACGTAAATACTTCACATAGGATCGTTCGCCGAACCATCATACTTCATTCTAGAATCTCCACCACGTACACAAGTATTGGCAGAGAGTATGACATGATCCGATCCCGGTCACTTTAACAACCAAACGCTTATTTCACTCCAGATGGTTCTTTTACATTTCCAAAACTGATTTATAAATTATATCAAAATGTCATATTCTTAAAACCATATCATTTTCGAAATCATATTTACTTTCAAAATCATATCACATTTGAAATCATATCACTTTCGAATTCATATTTCCAAAAATAGATTAGTTCTTTATTTAAAATCATTATATTCCTCAAATATGTCATTTAAATCCATACTTATTTCATAACATCATTTAACCATATTCTACTTAAAAATCAAGGATTTAAAATATAAAACTTCTACTTTACAAAACCTGAAATTCTGAAAATAGTTTAGATAGCTTAAAATAGTTTCAAAAAAAGTTTAAAATAGATTAAAACAGATTAATATAGATTACAATAGATTAAAATGGATTAATATAGCTTAAATAGATTAAAATAGATAAAAATAGTTTAATATAACTAAAAAAAGATAATAAAATCTAAAACGGATTAAAACAGATTAATATAATTTGAAATAGATTAAAATGGATTAATATAGTTTAAACAGATTAAGATAGATTAATATAATTTAAAATAGATTAAAATAGTTCAGTATAGTCAAAATAGATTAAGATTGATCAATATAATTCAAGATAGATTAAAACAGTTTAATATAGTTTAAAAAGATTACAATAGATTTAAAATAGATTAAAATAGATTAATATAGTTTAAATAGATTAAAATAGATTAATATAATTTAAAATAGATTAAAATGGATTAATATAGTTTAAATAGGTTAATATAATTTAAAATAGATTAAAAATGCTTTTGAATTTCGATTTAAACCAATTTCCAATTCCAATCAAAGCAATTCAATTTACATAAATCAATTTCCTTCAAAATATCATTTAATCCAATTCAAGATTTAAGGGTTTTAAAATCGTTTGATTTAACCAATCCGATGTTCGTATATAATTTTCTACCTTACGGTCAAGTGATACAGATATTTATCATTTTAATCTGCAAAAATTTAAATTTACGGGTATATATTATTTCAACCCGCAATCCCAAATTCCAAATCAATAAAAATCGCTTGGGTTTATCATTTCAACCCGTAACGATTTTCTCTTATTCTATATGATCGTTCGGTTATGTATCATTTCAAACCATAGGGATTTTCTAACAATAACTAGGGGAACTTGTAGTGTTATAACAATATAAATATAACATCGAGTCATCTAATATCAACAATTAAACATACATGACAATCATCACCCAAATCAACCAATAAACTACAACAGATAACTGATTATCATTGACAGGTATTAAATTGAAAATTAAATTTAATATTAAATTAAACAATGATTAAATGCAATAAAAGTTAAATTTAACTAGAATGACAATTTAAATATAACAAACATCAACCAATCAATTCCAAATCACATCATAAATTCAATTTAACTAACATAAGATAATTTAGTAGTTGTGAGTGGGTTAAAACACTCATCTTTGGTTTCAAATCGATTTTAAATCCAAAATAAGGTCTAAAATTCAACAGTCTTCGAATTCATCCAAACTAGTCCCATAATGCCCAAAATTTTGATATAATCACGGTGGAGGAAACCACGCATGAATCCGAGCTCGTATGAAAAAGTTATTAACATTAGAAGTTTGAAATTCAAAATTTTAAATTAAAATAAAATATACGCCAACCAAAACATACCCTATCATCCTCTCTCTCCCTCATACATAAAACCCTAGATTAAAACCGAACCCACGTTACAAGCTATAGCCGCCGCCTTTGACCAACCACCACGCACGCCTCCCACCACCGTTTGCCACGCCGCCCCCTTCATCATGCTCGCCTCCACCACCGCTAGCCTCGACCAGAAGCCACTGGCCTCTGCTGCCACCTGTGCAGATTCGCCGCCCCCTAAAGTTCTAAACCTAATCCAATCTTCAACGATGATCCATCCATCGATTCGCCAAACCAACCACACGGATGCGCTCCACTCGCCGCTCCCCACAAATCGGTAACCTCCGTTCAACGATCCGACGAAGTTGATCTCGACACGATGAACGACCAAGATTAATTCATTGATTTCTAGAAAAATGATGATCTGATTCGAGAAAAGAATCATTTTAGTAGATTGTACTTGTCGATAGCTTCGAATCGATATATAATATGATACTGTTTGAGGAGTTTTAATTTTTCGATTTGATTTTGATTTGTAATTGAATCTAGAAATTTGGGTTTTTGCCATTTGAGGAGGAACAGACAGAAGTTGACGTACGTATAGAAAAAGAAAAATGACTGGTAAGGTTAGGGAAGCAATAATATTTATATTAACAAAGCCCGATAAGAATATAAACACATATCGAATTGATATGGACGACGATAATGACCTGAAAAGCCTGTTTCGCTTTCGAAACGAAAATAGGTCACTCCATATATTAGAAAAGATGTTTTCAACATTTTTAAACTCAATGGAACAGGTTTCAAGTCCTAATTCTATCATATGAAGAAGTTAGCTTAAAATAAGCTTATTTCAAATTGAATTCAATTAAATTAATTTCTTGTTTCGAGCCCGTACGATCAAGCGACAATTCCAATCGTTACGAAACTTAAAAGCTTACAATAATTCACTGTTATGGATCCGTTGAAACTAGTTTCGCAAAATCCAAGACAGTGGCCAAAATGGCTATTTTCCCGTTAATTAAATATATTATTATTAAATTTATTAAATCACTTTTTATTTAAAATTTAATAAATAACAATTTTTATCATTTTTGATTACTTAGTCATTTACAATAGTCTAAAACACATTTATATGTCAACTCAGTATTGAATATTACACTAATTACATTGTTCAGTTCTACTGTAATTAAATCCAATTAATTATATTTTAATTCCAATAAATTGATTAAATTTCGTTTCAATCATTTACTGTCAAATTGGTAAAAATAACACTAATTTACATTTTATTACCTCCATATTCTACAGTTATTGCCTTATTTCACATTAACGTAACATTTAATTACATTTAATGCAATTTATTTCTAATTTGATTTCAACAAGTTAAACAAATAGGTAACAAATAACAATTGTCACCTTTAGCTTAATTTAATCACATTTATAAGTTGATTGTCTACACAAATGTTATAATTATTTGCGCAACACTAATTTTTATTTAATTACAGTTTATTACATACTATTTCATTAATTAATACAATATTTAAATTATCTACTACTCTTTTAATCCAATTATCGATTAATACACATTATTTCATCCATTAATATAACATTTAAATTTATTCCTTATTTTAAATTTACAATCAATTATAACTTACAATTATTACAATTACTTGAGATTACATTCAAATAGCTACCTATTACATTAATTTACATTATTAAACTTCATTCTAGTTAGTTTTTCCATTCCTATATCATAAATTTTATTTCTTCCAACATTAAATTACATAAATTAACTATTTTTAATTATCAAAAATTATGGATCGTTACACTTTCCCCCAATCAAAACTTTTCGTCCTCTAAAACGGAAAGAAGCAATCAAGAAATTAGTATATCTTATTCAAAAATATTAAATTTATAAATAATTAATTTACATAATTAAATAATTTGAATAAAATATATTAATTTAAAAAAATTAAATCCTTTTACATTTAAGTTAATAAAAGTTTGAAAAACATCTCATAAAAATTTTCTAATTCCAAAATTCACATAAAACTTCGATAGAGTCTCCTTTGTACGAAGAGGTCTGAGAGAAATAACAATATCAATAATAACAATATATATCACATATTTCAAAATAATATATCCTAAACAATGGGAAGAACAATATGATATTGCTATAAATCTGCAACTCGAAAATGTACCTATTTGTCGAGCAAACAACGCTTATTTATGAAACCAAAAGCAGTAGCTATTGCTTCCATAAACCTGTATTTTACTTATATAATCTAAAGAGGTTAATAATTAAGTGAAAGAGAATATTTATGTTGTTTCAACTTATAACAACAATCAACACAAGATAACAACAGCACTTGCAAATAAAACCATACAATCATCACATGCAAATCAAAGAAATCAACCATCCATCCATAGCAACCAAAACTAATGGTTTATTCGGGTTTAGAAACTTTTAATCGTATAGAATGAAAAATAAACTACTAAGTATATCATGCACTCAATAGTCTTAGACAATTATCTATACATTTTAAACAATTTAAAGTATCACTTCACAATGTCCCCTTAGCCGAAACAAACAAAGAATTCAACATATATTTTAAGTTTATTCTATTAATCTTTTTTCATATCATTTATTGTTCATTTTTTTTCATACGATGATTTTTTTTAATTCAAGTTCATTACTTGCAATTCTCATTCATTCATATAAGGCTTATTTCATTAATTCACATTCTTTACTCACATAAGTTATATACATTTCAATTATGTGGATCATAAATGAATTCATTATTGAAGTATTGTATACATTTTATTTCAATTTACTTCACATTTACTATTTAGTTTGATTTTCGTTTTTATATAAATGTTCATTTGTGAAACAACTCATACTTATAAAAGATTTTCACCTCTCACTTTTATTTCTTTCACATATAGCATCCACTTTTACTACTTACTCTAATTATAATTGGCTTCAAACATTACCTAAATTTATAATCATTTACTTATAGTATTCCTCCTTTTTATTAAATTATAACTACTAGCATTTTCAAATTACTAACTTAAGTTCATAACATTTTTATACACCTTAACACTTCACGTATAAGCATAATTCCATTGAACACTTCATTTCCTAAGTTTGCTGGTATAATATTCAATTATATATTCTTATTAAAAATTTCAACTTCTAATATTTGGTAAGTTATACATTATGTATTTTAGAATGTAATTGAATGTTACACAAGTTTCTCTTATATTTATTTAAGCTAACAAAATGTTCAATAGTTACATTTCTTAATTTCCCTATCCTTTGATTTACATATCACAATTTCCCATCTCAATTTCATTAATTATTTAGCTTCCAATTTCTTATTTTCCTCATTTAAGAAATTACAAATTATTAATATAGTCAAGATTTCATTCATTACAATTACTGAAAGCTATTAATTATCAAAAAGTTTTAAGAACTAAATCGTGGATTCATTTCACTCATTTAAATATATATATATATATATATATATCCTTTATAGATCAAATCATATTTAGGGATTCAAAATCAAGATTTATTTATCAAACCAATTGTGCAGTAAAACTACTACATTGGTCTTTCCACTATGAAACTCGAAAATAAATGATGATGATGCGTGCACTCATCACCGAAATTATATTCCAACAGCAGAAAGGGGAGTACATAACTTATTTCCTTTAAAAAATTTCTTTTAAAACATTTCTTTAAAATCTTGATAATACTTCTAAATACTACTAATATTATATTCCAAAATCTTTCGAAAGAAATTTTCAAAAATTCCGAAACTTCAGTTCTAACTTCCAATTTATATTTACTTTATTTGTAAATCCTAATTTACAGTCAATATTTATAAAATTTCTCTTTTTAATAAACAACATACAACTATATCATTTATAAAATTTATTATTTTATAAGCAATATAATAGGCAAAATTATTTCATTTACCTATATTTCAAAATAAAATTGTGTCGGTCTATCCTATTAAGTATTTAGAAATTCCTATCGATGTCATAGCGTCCTATGTACTGATCAAAATTTATAAATACTAAACAAAATAAATTAACACAATAAAAAACATTTTATAACGCTAACAAATACGCTTTCTCATATACATACACTCAGCAACTCATTCTAGGGTATTACTACCCTATTCTATATGAGTCAGACCCCACAAAGCTAAGGTTATCGCTAAACCTGGCTATAATACCAAATGTAACGACCTGCATTTTTGGATGGTTTAAATCGACGATAAACCACCTACGTCAGACTCAAACCATTCAAAAGGGCAGGTTGTTATGGGGTAAATAAGAAAAAGCAGAGAAGAAAGAAACAAAACATAAAATCTCACAACCGGATGACAAAATATAATAATCAAACAAACAGTCATGAAGATGTTTTTACAAATAACATTTGATTACAATTTTACAATACAGAATCAGAGTTACATACATTAGAAATAAATAACAATGCAGCAGAATAACATAATGCAGTGGTATGAATATAATAAATAGTAATAGTACTAAATCTTTGTCTTTGTCCTTCAAAAGCAGTCTTCGATATACTGTAAAGCTCGGATTGACCTGAGCGAATTGAAAAGACAAAACGCCCGAGTCAGAACAAAAAGATCTTATGTAAGTTAAATCAACAGTAAATAAACATGAATGTAATGGCGTCGGAGATGTTTACGGGGTTTGACATCTCCGATCCAATGAATAACGTGAGTGTAATAACTTAAGAGATGTTTGGGATATCCATCCCCTAAGGATTTGTTAAACTATATACATACGTAGTACAATGCGCTATTATAATAGTGTCTACAGTAAAGTAAAGTATTAAAATATCGTTAAGGCGTTACCCAAATCCCCCTTAACACATTTTATATATTCCCATAGTCTATATAGTACTGTACGCTCCTCCCTAAACTGGAGGGTTACCCAAAAGGCACTCCATATGGTACAAAGCAAACTCGTAGAAGGCACGATAGGGCATGTGAACAAGGCACTCGAGGCAATGCTAGGGTAGGACTCTACTGTTTTGCAGAACCGGGCTGATGGTAACGCATAGCAGCTACTACCGTCCACCTTGGAACACACTTATATGATCAAATCGAGGGGTGGCCACCAAATCAATCACAAAGTAATAAATATGGTATCGAAGAAGCATGTCCGATCGAAGGTGCGACCTTAATTGGCCCAGGTATAGCTCCTGTTTTAGTCACATCTAAGCTGACAAACGAGAGTCAGGGTCACGTAAATACTTCTTATAGAATCGTTCACCAAACCATCCTACTTCATTCTAGAATCTCCACCACATACACAGTTGTTAAAGTGGTTTTCGGTATTGGCAGAGAGTATAACAATATCCATTCCCGGTCTCTTTAACAACCAAATGCTTATTTCACACCAGATGGTTCTTTTACATTTCCAAATCTGATTTATATTTTATATCAATATATCATATTCTCAAAATCATATCATTTTCCAAATCATATTTACTTTCGAAATTATATCACATTTGAAATCATATCACTTTCGAATTCATATTTCCTAAAATAGATTAAATCCTCATTTAAAATCATCATATTCCTCAAATATGTCATTTAAATCCCTACTTATGTTAGAACATCATTTGACCATTTTTACTTAAAAATCAAGGATTTAAAATATAAAACTTCCACTTTACAAAACCTGAAATTCAAAAAATTGTTTAGATAGTTTAAAATAGTTTAAAAAATAGTTTAAGATAGTTTAGAATAGATTAAAACAAATTAATATAGTTTAAAATAGATTAAAACGAATTAGAAAACAGTGGGTCGATATTTAGCCTCTGTTAGTTTCAAGAGATTAGAAAAGCCTATTGCTAATGGTGGGCTTGGTATCATTAACATGTACCATTGGAATTGGTCAGCTATGGCTAGGCTTATCTACGATTGCATAAATGCCAAGAACAGTACGTGGGTTAGATGGTCCAACATACAAGTGCTTCGTGTTGCAACATTTGGAAAATGACAACTCCAAATAAGGTCAGCTGGACGTGGAGAGCAATCTTAAAGCTTAAGGAAGCATTACTTCCCCTAGTTCGATACCCAGTGGGCCAAACCAATGTGGTTGGTTTTTGGGCTGATCCCTGGATTGAAAGTGGTCTGATCTTGAGGCGTGTTCTCTCTTATGCCGAGTTAGTGCAATCGGGAGTGAGACAGGATGCTGTAGTTCAGAGTTTCATCCATGGTTCTACATTAAGGCTTCCAAGGACATCAAATTCGTGAATACAACAACTCTGGAACAAGGCGGGGGATTGCAAAATTCGAACAGAGGGTCCGTGCTCTGTTTAGTAGGGAAGCAAAGATGACAGTTTCAGTATTAAAGGAACTTATACATTCCTGGCGGGTGATTTTTGAGAGAAATGTAAGTGGCGAAGTAGAATATGGTGTAAAGATAATACTCAGAAGGATAATCTCTTCCTTTGGAAAGTGATGAACATAGGAGTTCAAGTTACTGGCAATTGTGTTTTCTGCAATCAACTTCCTAAGATGGTCGAACACTTATTTTTCGAATGCACCTTGTTGAATGCCTTATGGAAGACATGGATTAGGAGAATTGAAAGAAAATGGAAAGGGTTAACAACGTTGTTCAGTGGAAGTACATTTACGACAATACTGGTGGAAAATCTGGTGCGAATACACTTTTCTTGTTCGTTACCAAGAGATTCATGAATGTGGTATGGAATGAAAGGAATAGGCGATTATTTCAACCAGATAAAGGGCTGACTGATGATCAATTCGAGAAGCAAATGAAGCAGGAAATTAAGCGTGACTTGTGTCTGGTTACATTTTCTTTTGACCCAGGCATCCTCAGTTAACTTGGTTCTCTATTTTTTCCTTTTTTAATGGTGTTGTGTTTTCTATGTTTTCTCGATATTTGTTGCACTTTGTTTCTTTGTATTTCTTGCAAACCGATGGCTTGTTTCTCCTTTCTCCTCTTGGTGCAACAATAAAATAGCAGGGGTCCATTTAACCCCGTCGGCTTTGCCAAAAAATATATAATTTAAATTAGATTAAAATAGTTTAATATAAGTTAATAAAATTTAAAATAGATTAAAACAGATTAATTTAATTTAAAATAGATTAAAATGGATTAAATTGTATTAGCATAGTTTAAATAGATTAAAATAATTTGAAATAGATTAAAATAGTTTAATACAGTTTAAAATAGATTAAAATAGGTTAATATAATTTAAAATAGACTAAAATAGTTTAATATAGTTTAAAATAGATTAAAATAGATTAAATAGATTTAAAATAGATTAAAATGGATTAATATAGTTTAAATAAATTAATATAATTTAAAATAGATTAAAATGTTAATATTGTTTATATAGATAAAAATAGATTAAAAATGCTTTAGAATTTCGATTTAAACCAATTTCCAATTCCAACCTTCAAACTTGGATTTTCAAAGTAATTCAATTTATATAAATCAATTTTCTTCAAAATTTCATTTAATCCAATTCAAGATTTAAGGGGTTTAAAATCGTTTAATTTAACCAATCATGTGTCCGTATATAATTTTCTACCCTATGGTCAAGTGATACAGATATTTATCATTTCAGTATTTAAAAAATTAAATTTACGGGCATATATTATTTCAATTTGCAATCCCAAATTCCAAATCAATGAAATTCGCTTGGATTTATCATTTCAACCCATAATGATTTTCACCTATTCTATATGATCATTCAGGCATGTATCATTTCAAACCATAGGGATTTTCTAACAACAACTAAGTGAACTTGCAGTGTTATAACAATATAAATATAACATCGAATCATCCAATATCAACAATCAAACATACATTACAACCATCACTCAAATTAAACAATAAGCATCAATAGATAACTGATTATCATTAACATGTATTAAATTGATAATTAAATTCAATATTAAATTAAATGATGATTAAATGCAATAAAAGTTAAATTTAACTAGAATTACAATTTAGATAAACCAAATATCAACCAATCAATTTCAAATCACATCATAAATTCAATTTAACTAACATAAGATTATTTAGTAGTTGTGAGTAGGTTAAAACACTCACCTTTGATTTCAAATCGATTTCAAATCCAAAATAAGGCCTAAAATTCAACAATCTTACAATTCATCCAAACTAGTTCCATAATGTCTGGAATTTTGATACGATCGCAGCGACGGAATCCGTGTGTGAATCCAAACTTGTATGAAAAAGTTATTAACATTATAAGTTTGAAATTAAAAATTTTAAGTTAAAATAAAATAAAATATAGGCCAACCAGAACATACCACATCATCCTCCCTCTCCCTCATACGTGAAACCCTAGATCAAAACCGAACCCACGTTACAAGCTAAAGCCGCTGCCTTTGACCATCCACCACGCACGTCTCTGACCACCGTTTGCCACGCTGCCCCCTCCATCATGCTCGCCTGCACCACCACTACCCTCGGCCAGAAGCCCCTAGCCTCCACCGCCACCTATGTAGATCCGTCGCTCACTAAAGTTCTAGCCCTTATCCAATCTTCAATGATGATCCATCCATCGATTCACCAAACCAACCACACGGATGCGCTCCACTCGCCGCTCTCCACAAATCGGTACCCTCCATTCAACGATCCGACGAAGTTGATCTTAACATGATGAATAGCCGAGATTAATTCATTGATTTCTAGACAAATGATGATCTGATTCGAGAAATTAATCATTGCAGTAGATTACGCTCATTGAGAGCTTCGAATCGATATCTAATATGATATTGTTTGAGGAGTATTAATTTTTCGATTTGATTTTGATTTGCAATTGAATCTAGAAATTTCGGTTTCTGCCATTTGAGAAAGATAAACAGACAAAAGATGATGTACGTATTGAAAAAAATGATTGCTAGGGTTTGGGAAATAAGACTATTTATATTAACAAAGCCCGATAGGAAAATAAACACATATCGAATTGATACGGACGTCAAAAATGACCCGTAAAGCCTATTTCGCTTCCAAAACGAAAATATATCATTTCATATATCAGAATAAATGTTTTCAATGTTCTTAAACTCAATAGAATGAGTTTTAAGTCTTAATTCCATCGTATGAAGACGTTAGCTTAAAATCAGCTTATTTCATATTGAATTCAATTAAATTGATTTCTACGCGTTTTAATCCGTACGATCAAACGACAGGTCCGATCACTACGAAACTTGAAACCTTACAATAATTCACTGTTACAGATCCGATGAAACTAGTTTTGTCAAAATCCAAGATAGTGGCCAAAATGGCTATTTTCCCATTAATTAAATATATTATTATTATATTCATCAAATCACTTTTTAATTTCAAATTTAATAAATAACAATTTTTATCATTTTTGATTACTTAGTCATTTACAATAATTTAAAACACATTTAAATATCCATTCAGTGTTGAATATTACACTAATTACAATGTTCAATTTCAACTGTAATTAAATCCAATTAATTATATTTTAATTCCAAAAAATCAATTAAATTTGATTTCAATCTTTTATTCAATCATTTATTATCAAATGGGTAAAACTAACGCTAATTTACATTTATTGCCTTTATATTCTATAGTTATTGCCTTAATTCACATTAACGTAACATTTAATTACATTTAATGCAATTTATATCTAATTTGATTTCAACAAGTTAAGCAAATAACAATTGTCACATTTAGCTTAATTTAATCGCATTTATAAGTTAATTGTCTACACAAATGTTATAATTATTTGCATAACACTATTTTTTATTCAATTACAATTTATTACATGCTATTTCATTAATTAATACAACATCTAAATTATCAATTAATACACACATTATTTCATCAATTAATATAAAATTAAAAAAAATTCCTTATTTTAAATTTATAATCAATTATAACTTACAATTATTACAATTACTACAATTACTTGAGATTACATTCAAATAGCCACCTATTACATTAATTTACATTATTAAACTTCATTCTAATTAGTTTTCCCATTCCTATATCATACATTTTATTTCTTCCAACACTAAATTACATAATTTTATTTAATTAACTATTTTAAATCGAAAATTACGGGTTGTTACACAAATGGTGTATGAGCAGCTTTATAGTGTGCACTCCACATGCTCTATTTTCTAATACGATATTAGTGTATCATAGGATAATAACAAATGCGAGGTCAATTATTTTCTATTGGAAATGCTCCTAAATGATCCAGTTTGTTTCCTCCTTAATTGTACGTCCAAATAATTCTCTATATTATTATTCAAACATTAATATGTATGTAATTACTTGGTACTTAGTGATGCAATTTTTTTAGTACTTAATGATGAAATTTATTTAGTATATAGTATTTAGAATATACTAAAGCATAGGCATGAAGACTCATTAACAGTTGCGTACACATAAGAAGAGGCATGTAGTTGCCATGTGCAAATATTGCTTAGTGCTCAGTCAGAGGGTCGGAGTTGTAGGAAAGCAAGCCAGTCTCAGATCTGAAGTAGGTTCATTACAAGTCATGTTTAGTGCATGACAACACAAGTAGATGAATGCGCGATACATACAGTGAGGGAAGCTCTCGTTGTTACGACGGAGTTTGTTGCATGGAGCTTAGCATAAGAACTTATCTGAAAGGTTTAGGCAACCTGAGTGTCATGTAAGATCTTTTTATTTGGTTTTTAATTGGCAAATCATTGGAGATATGCCTTTGGGCAACTTTGTATCGCACTTAAAGGGTTTTATTTGCCTTACCGACAAGGAAAAAACAAATATATTTCTATCGGCTACACTACAAAACAGGCTTGGTTTAGTGACGGTCACCAGCGACAGCTAGTGACGATCACTAGCGACGGCTAGTGACGGCTAAAAAAGGCGGTCGTCGCTAGCCGCCGTCGGCAATCACCAAACACGGGTTTTACAGGCTCGGCCGAGAGCAGTTTTCTTCACTTTTGCTCTCGCTTTCCCCAAATTTTCTACCAAGATTTCAATCCTCCTGCCTCCAACCACCTCCTGCTGATGCCAACCGCCTCCAGAAGCCAACGCTGCCCTCCGATGCTGCTTCATTCCCTCCGTTTGCTTTGATTTCTAAGTTTCTAGATATAATCTCTAAATCTTAATTTTTGAAAATAATTTGATTATGAGTTTTAATATGTTAGAATAATTGATATTAGATGATGGTAATAGTTTATTAGTTGATTTGGGAATTAAAACTAAACCCTTATTTAGAAAATTAGTTGATTATGGAGTTGAAATTGATGATTATTATATATTGCTTGATGATAATGGTATTTTAGTTGATTTAAGGAAGTAAATAAGTGGTTTGATTATTTGACTTGTAAACAAAAATTAGTGTTGATTTAAAACTCAAAAATAAGTTTGTAATCATTGATTAATATATGCTTATTGATAAGTGTACAATGTTTGATAAGTGTGTGTTAATTATAAGTTTTAGTGGTTAGTATAAAATAGTAAGTTAAAATTTTAGTTTATAAAATAGTTAAGTTAACATTTTAAATTGTTAACTGAATGTTATATAAGTTTTGAATTTTCAAATTTATTAAATAAAATATTTAAATAGTTGAATGAATTATTGAATTTTAAAAAGTGCATAACAACAACAAATATTCTAGTGAAATGAATTTTGTAAAAATCAAACAATGAATACAACAACAACAAATAATTCTAATGAAATCGATTTTGTAAAAAAAATTAAGAAATGAATATAACAACAACAAATATTCTTCTAAAATTAATTTTATAAAATGTTAAGAAATTAACATAACAAGAACAAATATTTACTAAAATCGATTTTACAAAATTTTGGAAATGAATATAACAGCAACAAATATTCTCCTAAAATCAATTTTTTTTTTAAAAAGAAATGAATATAAGAATAGTAGAATGAATTATAAAATACGTTTTAAATTTTCATATTTAATTAATAAATATTTAAATAGTTGAATGAATTGTAAAATGTGTTTTAACTTTTTAATCCCTTAGAGAGTTTTAGCCCCATCAGACAAGTGTTGTATATGATCGTTATATGGATATTCGTTTTTTAACAGAACTGACATCTATATTCATCCGATACAATATTTGTCGGATTCGTCCCTGTATTGGACAAGTTACAAACATAATACAGTAATTATATTTTATAAATCATTTCATTTTAAACGGTTTAAAAAAAAAATTGACAACAATTCCTTCACGTTCCCTGTGTACATGCATTTGTGTACGATACAAAGAACAGAAGGGCTGTCAAAATTTGTTGAATTATTTAATCTAAAATGATTTATAAAATGTAGTTACTTTATTATGTTTGTGTTGGGTAGGATGACCGACCATCAAAGTAAAAGCCAATGAACTAAAAATTAAAAAATAAAGTGAAGTGGTTATTTGAATTTTCTATGATGGTGAAGTGTTTACAATGATGAAGTGTTGAATATTATTCCTATAGTTGAATTGTTTACTTGAACTTTCTAACATATATTTTCAAATCAAGAAAAATGTTCGATAATTCCCTCGACCATATTTTGGATGTATGAAGTCAGAGATGGTAGGAAAGGTTCAATAAAGGAACATTTCTATAACGATGTATACGAATTTATTAGATTCACTAAATCTAATAATCGAAATAACGAAGAAATTTGTTTCGCATGTAGTAACCGCCAACATTTGAAGCATTGAAAACCAGATATATTGAAGTACATTTGTATAAATATGGTTTCATGCCAAATCATTATTTCTGGGATCGTTATGGAATACTTGTTGAACCTACACCTAATCCTGTAGTGTTCGAGGACGATAATATTATGACGTATCCGATAGAAAATATGGTGGAAAATGCCGCACGATTAATGTTTCCTACCATTCAAGCTGATGATGAAGAAGGAAATGGTGAAGAAGAACCGGCTGTTGGAGCTAAAAGAATAATTGATTTATTGGATTGTGCTAAGAGGCCGTTGTAGGATGGTTGTAAAAGCGGAACCGAACTATCAGTAACCGCTGAATACATTACTATGAAATCAAAATTGAACCTTACAGAAGCTACATTTATAGCAGTTGTACAAGCTGCAAAACGACACATGTCATCCAATAATCTGATGTGTGATAGTCATCATAAAGTGAAAAAACCGATGTCCGCTTTCGGTTTGCCGTACGAAAAGATAGATACATGTGTAAAAGGTTGCATGTTGTATTGGAAAGATGACGTTGACCTTAGAAACACAGAATATGTAACGAGGAAAGATACAAACTAAGAAAGAAGAAAGGAAAAAGAAGTCCACACAAAAGAATGCATTATTTACCCATCACTTTCAGACTTCAAAGGTTATATGCATCTTCTGCTACAGCATGACATATGCGATGGGACAATGTGAGAACACCAGAAGAATGAACTTTGATACATCCATCTGATGGAGAAGCATGAAAACATTTCAATTAGACTTATCCCATAATTCACTACTACAAAACAGGCCATTTGCATCGCCTCATTTGAATCGGTTGAAGTAAAAACTGATGCAAATAGAACTATTTGCATCAATTCTGTCTTAATAACCGATGCAATTGGTACGTGGAAAGCAATAGGTAATAAAAAAATCAAATTTGCATCAGTTGTCACCAACAACCGATGCAAATACGTCGATGCAAATAGTTTTAGTCGCATCGGTTTTAAAGTCAACCGATGCAACTACGTCCAAAATATTAATTTTCGCATCGGTTCCCTAGCGGAGACGATGCAATTTCAAATTATTTAGGTTATTCGTTGCTCACTGGTTACATCCCACCTTTCCAAATTTTTTCGCCGCTCCCATTCTTTTCCCCAATTATTTCGCCTGCTTCAAAACAAAAAAAAAACCTAAAATTGATTGTCACCGTACGTTAACACGAATTAGATTTGGCCTCCCAAATTCAATTTCAAGTTTTCATTTTGGTTGCCGAGTCAATTTCAAGTGATGAAAGTTGTGGCTCGTTCTTTTCTCTTCCCTTTTTTTTCTTTCTTTCGGATTTTGGGTGAAGTCGCAATTTGCTGATGGTAATTGAAGAATGGGGATTTGAGTAAAGCGCGGTGATTAATGGTGATTATTGAGGGTTGCTGAAGAATTAGAGAATGCGATTGTCGATTATTGAAGAAAGTGGTGTCATGCTTGTACTTGTCTGCTGTAGTGAGGTAGGAGTACAAAGGTGAGGAAGTGTTTGCTGTGGTTGGAGGTTGGTTTTGACAGTGAGCTGAAATGTGGTCGTGTGATGAGTTTATTGGTGGTATGGGTGTGTCAGTAGGCTGCGGTGATGTAGTGCTTAGGTGTGCAAATAGTGTGCACAGTGAATGGTGATATGGTGGATATGCACGTGAATGGTGGATATGGTTTGTATAGGCAAGACAGTGGAGTTTTGAGGAGGAGCAGTTTAGTGGTAGTGCAGTAATGTGACTGACTAGTGGTGAAGTGATGGTTAGTTGTAGTGCACATTTGTGCAGTGATATGGGAAGTGGTGTGATAATGAAATGCAGTAACAGAAATACAGGCAAAGTAGTTAAGGAGGAGGGCATTGGATGTTAGCATTTGATGGTAGGAAGCTGATGGTGGTGGGTAGGAGATTAAGTTATGTTGTTTGGGTATGTTAACAGCTATGCGGTTTGATGTGCACTGCACAGTGATGTATATGGAGATGTGGAATGTTGTACAGTGGTTGTTGTTTATTTTTGGTGAGGTCAGAGGGAAGGATTGAAATGATGGAATGAAGAGGATGTAGAGGCAACTGTGTAGTTGGACAATGAGGCTTGTGATTTGTATAAGGTACTTGATCGCTGTTTTTGTTGCAGATCCTAAGGAGGTATAAATTTATTTAAGGGAACTATTGTAAAACACCCTCTTTTAAGTTTTAAAATACGCAACCATCCCTCATAAAAAAATAAGTTTAAAAGCATCTCTATTTTTAATTTCAGCGTATTTGCAGAAAAATCTATGAACATTTACACTTTTTCAAAAAAAATTCAAAAAGATTTAGAAAAATTAGTTTTAATAGTAGAAACATGGGACTAAGTTCAGATTTAATTTCTGAAAAAAACGAAAAAAAGGATAATCGAAGATAAAAATAGTGATGTCAATTAAACTATGTTTTTAAGAAGGGTTTGTCACGTACGAAACTTGAACATAAGGGCGGATTCTAATTTCCACTTCATTTAATCTTGTTGTTCAGAAAATGTCTATAATTATTTGTTCTGTTTTTGCATGATAGGCTAGAGCTGGTATAACGGAAGTGCATTTTCTTTCGTTCAATCCCGTCGATAAAAAACTGCCTTGACATATATTGAGTCTGATGGAAGTTGGCATCATGCAAGCAAGGGTGCTCCTGAGAAGGTATTCTGAAAAAAGAAAGCCATTTATATATATTTTTATACTTATAATGGTTCATTTTTGGAACAGATCCTGGCTCTTTCTGTAGAGAGGATGTTAGAAACGAGGTTCACTCTGTCATTGAAAAATATGCTGAACGTGGGCTTCGATCTTTGGCTGTTGCTAGACAGGTCTATTAGTTTAACATTGATATTTTGCATAATTACATATTTACATGCATCATTAATCTGTTTTGTTACATATTACACAGGAAGTTCCAGAGAAGAACAAAGACAGCCCTGGTGGACCGTGGTAGTTTGTTGGTTTGTTACCACTTTTTGACCCGCCAAGACATGATAGTGCAAAAACTATTTGTAGAGCTCTTAACCTTGGTGTTAATGTGAAGATGATTACTGGTAAATAAAATGTTGTAATTTTAATCTATTCCTGATTTTGTTAAATTATTCTACCATTTACGATATGTATTTATAAATTCATAATTGGTCAGGTGATCAGCTGGCTATTGCTAAAGAAACTGGGAGAAGACTTGGAATGGGAACAAATATGTATCCATCTTCATCTTTGCTTGGAGGTGGCCATGACAAAGATGCATCAATCGCTTCTCTCCCTGTTGATGAATTAATCGAGAAAGCTGGTGGATTCGCTGGAGTTTTCCCTGGTAATTAGCTTCACAAAATATGATTGCTTGCATGGATTAATTTTTTGTATCCTAATCCATTCTATTTGTATATGAACAGATCACAAATATGAGATTGTTAAGATTTTGCAAAAAAAGGAAGCATATATGTGGAATGACTGGAGATGATGTGAATGATGCACCTGCTCTGAAAAAGTAGATATTGGAATCGCTGGAGCTGATGCTACAGATGCTGCTAGAAGTGCATCTGATATTGTATTGACTGTGCCTGGACTTAGCGTTATTATCAGTGCTGTTCTTACTAGCTGAGCCATTTTCCAAAGGATGAAGAATTACACGGTTAGCCATCTACATATAACTCGAGATGTTTCTTAATTGCATGTAGACATATTTTCTAACTGGCATGTTGATTTGATTTTTCTTGTAGATTTATACCGTCTCCATTACTATCCGTATAGTTGTAAGTATTGTGTATATCTCATATACAATGTTTCTAACTAAAAATTTCTTGTTCATATGCTGATCAAAGCTGTTGTATTTGTAGCTCGGGTTTATGCTCATTGCACTGATATGGAAGTTTGACTTCTCACCCTTCATGGTTTTGATCATTGCTATTCTCAATAATGGTAATTTCAAATATGTTTACACCTAAAGTTGTGTAAGTCATTATACCGAAGGAGCGGAGTTGTTTTATTCCGTTTTGGATGTCCTTCGAAAGAAGGCCGAGAATTGTGATTGCTTGCAATGTGATTTGTAATTGGGTAATTCAAAACACACCCTATTTTACTTCTCTTGTTTTTAGTAGGTTTTATGGGCATAGTTTATTATATGTAATGATAGCTGAGATAGTTTTCTTAATAGAAAACATCGATGGTCGATGCCAACCTAAAATTCGTAAAAGAGATCTATGGTTGATCCATAGATCAAACCATAGAGAAGTATTGTTGCCATTCACTATGACCCTATTGAAACTACTACTGAACTATCTATGTTTCTCATCATATGCTTGAATGCCCCCAAATAATTGTTATTTATCTACATAACCTAGTAATTAAAGTGAATATATCTGTTAGTCATCCAAGAACTCCACAAACACTTTTAGTAAGTAGATTCCAATTCAGTTTAATATTGGTTGTAGTTTGAAGATCTGAAAGCATCGTAAACCAATTCCTCCCTCACAATTAGGTCTGCACATAATGTCCTAAGCAATTTTATGAGTCTTTCCCACCAAGAAAAGTTAGCACACAAAGATTCGATCTTAGTGATAATTGAGGAATGTAAATGATAAATAAGAAGCCAATAAATCAAAATAGAAGTGATAACACTTTGGATCAGTTGAGCCCTTCCAGCTATCGATAAAAGGTTACAGTCCTAACTATGTAATTTAGAAGTGATTCTTTGCGATTGGGGAACAACTGGCTGTTGTAACATAATCAAAGGATACTGGAACCCTTAAATATTTAATACGAAGAATATCTTCAAGAATATCTGGTTCTTGAGTAATATCATTCCTATTAGTAACTGCTGAACTATAATAAACCTTAAATTTCAACTAGTTCACCTTCAATCCAGTTGTTTACTCAAGATCGTCAAAAATTTGTTTGATATGCCTTGCATTAATTACAGCAGCTTCTAGGAAAATCATCACATCATCAGCATAAAGTAAGTGTAACTCTATTGGTTGCATTTTAGATATATGGTTTAACGGCATATCCATCATCCATTGCCCTAGGCGGCCGCCTTGGCAGCCTTGCCTTATGGCCGGCCCTGGATGTGCTATTCGAAGAGGCTGGATTTTGAAGTGATGCAGTTTGACGGAAGTGTTGCTTGAAGTTGTTTGAAATAGTGGTGGGTCAGTTGTTAAAGGTGGTGGGAAGGCAGGACGAACAGCAGGTGATTGTGAAACTTGTGATGAGGGTTGTATAGGGTTTGAACGCTGTTAGGCGGATGGTAGCAGGTGGCTGGACTGTGTTTGGGTCAGGTGTGGGTATGCTAAGTAGAGGATGTTGATTAGGCAGTGTGTTTTGATGCAGAGTGCAATAACTGTTTTGATCGATGTTGTTGTTCTATGATGTTTGGTTTTGCATGAGGCAGTGCAGGTGGTAGTTGCAGGGTGTGTTCGGAATGTTATGAGAGAGAAGAACGGGCAGTGGGTGTGGAAGTTATGTGGTTGACAGTTATGGTAGATGTAAATCTTGTGATATGTAGAAGGTGGTAAGCTGTAATGAATGTGTATGGTGGTGGATGATCAGTTGTGTAGGAGGAAGTAGATGGCAGCGTGTTTGAGGTGAATGGTGCTGCTAGGATCAGTGAAGACAGTGGCACTGAATGTTTTTGAGTAAGTGATATGAAGTTGTTGAGTGGTGTTGAATGTTACAGGGAAGTTGTTTATGGATATGTTGATGAAGCGATGTTGCTGGAAATAGAAATGTGAAGAAATATATGTGAATAAATAGAGATGTGCAGGAGGCTTTGAAGCAAGGTGACATTGATCAGGTTGATGGATTGGCTTGTGTGATGGTAGATGGTATATGTGATGGTGGTTAGAAGGTAGGAAATGAAATGCACAGGCAAATGAAATGAAAAAGTGTTCGAGTGATAGGTAATGTGAAAAGGATGTTGTTGAAAGGTATATGGCAGTTTGTTGTGACTATTCACAGTGCAAGTTGTTGAATGGTGAAGTAAATGGACAGTGAATTTGAAGAAGTGGAATTTGCAGCATTATGCAACTTGGAGTGAGTTTGTCTGTGCACGGCAATGTGAGTTATGAAGTATAGATGTTGGCTTTGGGGGTTGCAGTGATGTGTTGGCACTGTGAAGAGTATGGAAAGGAAGATGATGGAGTGTTGTTGTAATTGTTGTTCAGGTTGTATGTAGCGCGAAGTATGAAGTTATGCTTTGGTATGGCAAAGTTGTGGTGGTGAATGGCAAGGCTGCAGCAGTTAGATGATGGGGATGGTGAGCAGATGGTAGTGAAATGAAGTATGGGTAGGGGTGCAGCTGTGGGAAATAGTGTGTGGTCAGGTGATACGTGAACTATTGCACAGCATTATGATGGATTGTATATGGGTGAAGAACAAGTGTGTTTGAAGAAATGCACAGCTGTGCAGTGATATGGGGGATGTGCAGATGTTTTGGGTTGAATTTGATGTGCAGACTAGTGTGTAGAAGGCTCATAGCATATAGCATATGATATGTAAACTCTCAGTTTATCATATGAATTAACAATCATTCTTTGTTCAACTGGTGGGAATACTGCAACATTATAACCATTATACAAATAGATATAATAGTCCAGAGATTCCTAGACTATTATATCTTCATTGTATAAATAATCTCACAATCAATACAGTTTTTAACTAGTACTGATTTTTCATGTCCAGATCTTCTTTAATATGGAAATATTGTATCACCAAGTCTAACATTTTGTTCAATTAGTTTCAACTGTTTTCACCTGCAAGAATGCCACAACCTTGAGAAAATGTTCGCATCTGAATTGATTGGCTTAACAATTCTTTTTTATCTTTGAAGTACTAAAATTAAAACAAAAATGCTGAAATAAGTAACTTAATCGATCCATGCTGATCTGATAGTTCCCAAGAATTTTGTTAATGATGGCCATACGGATATTTATGTACATCATAAGCACAGATGATAAACTGAAACAGCACAACCACACGGTTCATGCAATATATTCAAAATTTTGACATTCTTTCAGTGCAATTTCCATGTGTTGGTCATTGATTCATTGCAAATTTTGTTTCTTCCTATGTTGTTTCTATGAACAAGTCTTAGACTAATTTCTGTATTCTATATCCGGTGATTACTAGTTTCCCTATATTTAACGATCACAGTAGATATGTCTTTTTTATCTTATTTCCAGCTGGCTATTAATACTTTATCGTTTCTTCTGTTGCAAGGTTGATATATGATCCTTTGATCTTCACTCCTGGGATAACCAAATGATTATATGGTGGGTAAAATATCATTTCTTTTACTGCTGTTTGCGCTTTTTTTATTGTACATTGTAGGTGATACTCTTAGAAATTGGTTGTTATATGATATTTAATCCCTTTCATTTTTCTCCATGATTGTGCGTTAAATGTCGAATGATAATACTCTTAAGTCAATTCTAAATAACGATCTTTTGTCTACACATTTATAATTAATCCACCCTTATGTGAACTATGATAGTCTTGTTTGCTTTTTCAAATCAGCCATTTTACATTCTGCCATGTATTCAGTGTTTACACAATTATTTCATATGTAAATTATAAACAATGTACATCAATAAAAAATATCTCTTTCTATGTACTTGGTATAATCAGCAAGGACGCCATATTCATATTTGAAGTAATCAAACAAGGACTCTTGTCTATGCTCAAGTATTATAATGTGATCCTCTATTCCATTAAGATCAGCTTGTTGTTTAGAAAGATCATTTGCGCACCTTAAAAACAACAACTTACCAGCATATTAGTTTAGCATTCATAAATCTTTGGATTCATATTTTTCAGTCATTATAGATGTTATTATATACAATTTTGCTACAATTAATTTGTTAACAGAGTTTGGCAGACTAAATGAAATATTGATACATCATATTAATTTCCATTTTTTTCCTTTTCATTACAGAAAAAGGAGTAATTTTAAGGATCAGAGATTGGATATTATTGGTACAGATTGTCTCCCAGCTCACCATGGTATAAAAACAGTAAGAGTCAATAATGACTGTCATTTCTCAACTGATTCTGTTCTTTGTGTTTGCGTTTTGACATGGAAAACATGAATGGAATTTGCTATTTCAGAAGAAATCTGCGCATATTTTATCTACTTTGTTCAGCACTAATACTGATAGATGATAAATTAATAACTAATTCATAACTATTGGCATGATTGTGCTATGTATAAGTCCCGCTCTTCCCATAGTTGATAGTAGACCATGTGAAAATCAGAATTGAGAGGAACATAATGCAAGGCATGAATACTGCTATAGGCAGTCAATCAGAATTAGATGATAAATACTAATTTCATTATTTAATTAGTATTATACTGCTATAGGCATGAATGCTTTTCATATTTATAAATTATTGTACTGTTTATTAAGTTAGTGTTTTTATCGCTTACCACCAAATTTCCTTATCTCAGAGCTCAATTATCTGTCGGTTAATTATCCCTTATCTCAAATTGAATTGCTTCGCTTCAACAGTGTTCGGTGAGAAATAAAGTCAATGTGCATGTTACCTCATAGTTGTTCTATAAGTTTTTATTATTAATCTGTTTTAGTATATTATACTTCTTCCAGAATATTTGAGTTCAGAACATGATTGTTTGACAGTGGCAAGTGAAGGAGAATTGTTTGTGACGAGTGGATGAACTTTGCACTGTGCAAATGTGTGTTGACAGTGGCTACTATGCTATAGTTGTTGGATGGAGGATCAGTGGATGTGGGTAAGATTGTAGTTTATTGATGAGGGACTGGAAATGCTATAATGTGGGATGGAGATGGTTTATTGGTGAAGTGCACAGGGAATAGTAGCAGGCAGTGGGGAGGTTTCAGTGATATCCAGTGGAAGGTCAGTTTGTATGTGGATACAAGGCAGTTTGCAATGGTATAGGTCTTGATGGTCAGGAAGGAAGTGGTCAGGTAGAAGAATGTCGGATATGGTAAGTGGTATAGTGGTGAAATGTTGTCAAATTTGTATATGATCAATGCACTGCTGTGAGGAAGAGCGCAGCAATGGACATGCATCAAATGATTTTTCTGTAAGTTTTTATTATAGAGCATTTTCATGCATTTTCCCCCCAGTTTTCCTCCCTTTTTATCCTCTTTGAGTATTATATGAAAATTTATGGAACTTTTAGTATGATATATGTTATCTAAGACTCATAATACAACTATATACTACCACCTAACTATTTAGAATTATAATGATAATATTTGGCAAATAAGAGAAAGTGTCATGTACATTAACAAGGTTAATAAGTTTGTTAGATGTGAAATGATTGATCAAACACATTGCTAATTGATTTGTGTGTAACTGTGAAGTGTTATCTTATTATGGTATCAAAAATCATGCCAGTCTAAATTTGAGGAAATACTGAAACTTATTAACTATGTTACAGATCAAGTCAATACAAATCTCATGGTACCGAAAATCATCTTAACTCGTACATTTGGTATTCACTAGTAACTAATTTACATGTAGCTTCCATGCTGGAAACTTGGAATACAAAATTTACACTGAAGCCATGTCAAAAAGTTTTAAGAACTTGAAACTGCGCAAGAATTATTAGCAGCTTCATGAAATGATGAAGAAGCCATGGAACACTGATCAGGGACTAAAGAACCGAAGAAAGTTAACTTAAGGTCTTCTGGAACTCGACACTGAAGTAAAGCCAAGATGCAGTCCATAAAAACTGCATCGCATGGAACTATAATAGGCCTATTTCCTTCTAACCGGTATTCATCTTCAGACATTTTCAGAAGAGTTCTGAATATACCACTTATTAAATCTAAGAGTACTGTATTTATTAAATCTGATTATGTATTAACCCGTGCACTTATGCTATTTATTAAATCTGATTATGTATTTGCCATCAAATTAATTTTGAATGATTATAATATTGCATGCAATAATTGTTTGTTATAATCAATAATATATATATATAGTCTATTTGAGTACTGTAATAATGGTTTCTGAGAATGGCTTTTTTGCATCAGGTATAAATAGCTGATGGAATAGAGGGATTAGTTTGCATCGGTTGTTATAAAAAACCGATGCAATAAAGGAATTAGTTTGCATCAGTTTTCAACGATAACCTATGCAACAAGTTCCTTTGTTGCATCGGTTTTCATTACAATCGATGCAACATGGGGGCTGTGTCCAAGCAATCAACCATGATATTTTGCATCAGTTGTTAGTAACAACCGATGCAAAAAGGACTTTTTTGTACCGGTTTCAGAACTGATGCAAAAGTGTTAAGCCTGTTGCATCGGTTGCATATGCATCGGCTGTTGAACTGATGCAAAAGGGGGGTAAACAACCGATGCAAATGGCCTGTTTTGTAGTAGTGATTACTACAGAAAGTCGTAATGTCAGACTCGGTTTATGTACGGATGGATTTTCAATATTCTCTCAGTTTGGTAGTCAATATTCATCCTTCCCAGTTATCGTTACTCCGTATAATTTACCTCCATGGATGTGTATGAAAACACTATATATGTTTCTCACTATTGTCATCTCTAGCCCTCATGATCCAACATAAGGAATCGATGTTTATTTACAACCATTGATCGAAGAGTTGAAAAAACCATGGAATGAAGGAGTTAAAACATACGACATTTCGACAAATATTTTTTTATATGTTCACTTCTTTATTATGGACTATTAGTGATTTTCATGCATATGAGATGCTTTTTGGTTGGAGTACGGCCAGTCGTCTAGCCTGCCCTTATTGCATGGAAGAAATATGAGCATTTTCTTTACGGAATGAGAAGAAAGTTTCTTGGTTTGATTGTCATCGATGTTTTCTCCATCCAATCATACTTTTAGAAGAGATAGAAAAAACTTTATAGCTAACAGAGAAGATAATATGCAACTAACAAAGATTTGGTCAAGCGAAGGATTATATGATATTGTAAAGGACTATCCAAAGATACATAAAACTGGAGAACAGATTGAAATACCAGGAAAATCGGACATTCATAATTGGTGCAAACAAAGTATCTTTTGGAAATTACCATATTGGAAAGATCTCTTACTTCGACATAATATTGACGTGATGCACAACGAAAAAAACATGTTTTATAATGTGTTTAATACAATTTTGAATGTAAAGGGAAAAACTAAGGACGATTTGAATTCAAGACTTGATAAAGAAAACTATCGTAAACACCCCAAACTTTGTATGAAGCCCAGTGACAATAAAAAAAACCCAAAGCATGCAATGAGCTAGAAAACAAGCAAGTAAAACTCGTGTTAAAGTGGGTGGAAGAACTAAGATTTCCCGATGGGATTTCTTCTAATCTTCGTAGATGTGTTGACTTTAAAAATAGTAAATTGAGTGGGATGAAAAGTCACAATTGTCATATCATGATGGAATATTTACTATCTGTGGCTTTTAAAGAACTGCTGCTTGTAAAAGTATGAAGTGTTATAACATAAGTAAGCATGTTATATAAATAGCTTTGTTCGATGACATTAAAAGTAGATCGTATACGTAAACTTGAAGTAGAAATCCCCATACTGTTCTGCAAACTAGAGAAAATACTTCCGCCAGGTTTCTTTAATGTAATGGAGCATTTACCAATTCATCTTTCATCTGAAGCACTTCTTTGAGGTCCTGTGCAATAGAGGGATGTATCCATTTGAGAGGTAATATTTAATATCTGCAATATTTATGTCAGTTTAAAATTCAAATTTCTATATCTAAATATACAATAAATTATTTTGTAATAGGTACTTGAATCATCTGAAGAAAAAATTTAGACAAAAAACATGAGTTGAGGGTTCGATTTGCAAATCATATCTTGAAGAAGAAGCTTCATTCTTTTTCTCTCATTACTTCAGTGATGATGTGAACTTATCGTTTGTAAGCGTTCCTCGTAATGATGAAGTCATTGAATAAGATTCTTCTCAAACAATGTTGTCTATTTTTAGACAACATGGCCGACTTGTTGGAAAATGTGTTGAAATATGGTTAGACGATAGAGATTACCATGTAGCACACACTATGTTCTTTTAAATTGCGCTGAAGTTGCACCATTTGTTAAGTAATAGTAAATTCATATATAATTCACTTATATGTACATATTAATTATAAGCCATATTACATATTTGCAGTATCTACGAATCACAGCATCCATCTGGCGATCTCTGTAAAGGATTTGCTAAATGGTTTTCGAACTACGTTTATGATCCAAGAAACTGTGTCGTTGATGAAGGTTTACGACATCTTGGATCGGACCAAAAAGAAATGTGAAGACTTATCCAATATTCTTCGTCAAAGGATTTAAGTTCAACACGAAAGACTACGGGGTAGAAAAATTAACATATAACAACGGTGTATTTGTCAAAGGTAGTGATGATCTCGATGAGCATATAAAAGATTTTTATGGCGTCTTAACACAGATTCTAGAGTTGACATATTGTGTAGAACCTGTAGAAAAAGTTATTTTATTCAAATGCAATTGGTTCAGTAATGTTTCTAGTTCTGAAATCAACGTGCACAAAAATTATAAGCTTATTGAAATAAAGCATACATCACAATACTGTAAGTTTGATCCTTTCGTATTAACCAAGCAAGCATTACAAGTTTATTTTGCTCCGTATCCATTCTTAAAAAGAGATAAAGCGGATTGGTCGGCTGTTTTTAAAACAAAGCCAAGGTTTACGTTTGATGGAAATAATATTCTAGACGAAGCAGCATATCAAGCGGATCTTGAAACGAATATAGAAATAATAATAACCGAAGACATTGATTTAGGGCCATTGAACGATGAATCGAATGTTTTATTAGATGAATTTGAAAGTACCAAAGAAAACAAGATAGAGTACGAGACCGAGTCTGAATCAGAAAACGATGAAGATTGAAAATTCTGAATAGTTGCATCGCTTGTTGTATAATGTATCATTCTGAGCTTTATATTATTCTGAGTTATGTATTAATAATAATGAATAATGATGCCTATGTTATGAGCTATGTACTATTCTGTTTTGAAATTTCTAGATATTTATTCATGAGATCTTGTCCCAATTATTATGATGTAGTGGAAGTTTTATGTGATGATTACTGGAACATGCTTTGTACTAATAAATTTATGCTTTTTATTGTATGATATTATTTGTCTATGGCAGATATGTACGGCATGAGACATAGCCGAAGATCCGAGCCTTCTCCTTCTCCCAATGTAGGTGTTAGTGGCATGGCACCAGATTTACGCCCACTTGCGAAGGTAGTTCCGAAAAGTGCAGGGTCAGTATCAAATTTATTGAAGTATATTTGTTAAAATTTGTTAAATATCTGCATGAAAATTTATACAGGGGCTTTGAGGCGGAGCCTTCGGATTTCAACCTACAAGTTTCCAAAAAGGCATTTATGAGTAGGATGTGAGGCTGTTGGCCTCATTCGAACGACATCCCACCGCATATCAAGAACACTATATTGGCTGATGTACTTGTAAGTATAAGTTTGAATTTCGGTTGAAAATTAATAGAATGTACATAATTCAAACTAATTTCAACATGCCGGCAGCCGTGCACGTAGATTCAGAGGATATGGATATTTTTACTAATCATTGGAATAAGAGGATGAGAAAAATTATAGGGAAACTCGGTCTAAGGCTAAAAATGCAGGATAAAATCCAATTGGATGTGCACTGATGTGTGGGCTGAGTATCTCCGGCTCTAGGAAACTCTAGAAGTGAAAGTAAGTGATATACTTTTGCATTGTTGTTATAATTTTTTTAAAATTCCGTATGTTAGTTGCAGTAATTTAGTTAATCGTGTATCTAAATTTATAGGAATAATCTACCCGGAACCGTGCAAATAGGAATAAAAATCCTGCTTTGCACATTGGCGGCTCCAAATCCTTCCAAGAACACAGGAGACAGCTGGTAAATTTATAAATTGTGTTTATAAATATCTAAAATGTTGTTTGATCATATGTATATATTTTCAAGCGGCGAAGTACAATCTCGAGCCTACTATGGCTGAGGTGTTCACGGTCACGCATGTTATTGAGCAGACAGATGAGGAAGGTAACGTTTCATATGAGTGGACGGACGATAAATCTAGATCCGTAATGGTAAACATGTTTAGTAATGAAAATGTTTCATATTTCTTTATTTCACATTTCATAAACTTGAAATTGAATATTTATCGTGTCAAATTATTATTCATAATCGCAAAAGAGATATGAAGTGGAGCAGGCACGAATGGCGCAGTCCACCGACCGAGCAGATAACGTTTGAGGAGTAAAACCGTATTTAGGATGCTATTATTGATCTGCCTTCATGAAATAGACGGTACAGTTACGGAAATCAGGAGGTAAACTTCTTCATTTAATAATATATAAATTTATACATGCAAATGAATTTAAACTTAAGTGAACAAATTATAAATTGAATAAAGAACCTGAATAATTGAAATAAATAAATTGGAACCAATATATAACAGTTAATTATAAATATTACCCGCATAATTAATTAACATTTTTGTTCATACTGTTTATAATATTCATAAATTATAACTAGATATCAACTATTACATAGGTGTTAATGTCCCAGAGGGCTTACATGAGATCCCAAGTCGAGGAGAAGATTGCTCAAATGAAAAAACAGCTGGAGGAAATAAACGATTGGAGGAAGAGCGCATTAGCGCACCAGCTAGACGAGCATATTGCAGCCTACTTAGCACAACATGGGACGATTCCTGAAGAGGACGGGCCGGGCGACGACGACGAGTAGGTATGCTTGTGTTTCTGTCGGAATTTCATCTTGTTTTGCAGTTATGTGACATTTGTGTTTATATTTGATACTTGTTCGTTGGTTGTGGTGTTTGATAGGTTAGTGGACATTTGTGTATACATGTATTTGATGGGTAATATTTGTACGTACGGTTACATTGTTTGATGGATTTTGAATGTTCCGTTTGATTGCTACATATATCTATATAGTGGTGATGAAATGTTTATGTAAATTTATATATTGCGTTTTATATATAATTATTTATGATATGTGTGAGATTATATGATGGATGAGGTGGTATTAATTGTGAAATTGAATGTACATGTGTTGGAAAGAGATATAAAATTGGTTGTGTGGTTGGATGGATTGAATAGCAGAAATGGTTTTGAAAATTTAGCCCAGACCAGCGACAGCCATTTGACCCAGGGTAGTGACGGTCATTTGGTCCAAGTTAGCGACGACTAACGTCGACTTGAGACGCTGCCCTTTGTCAACTAATTTTCCATGTGTACAGGCAAAGTGTCGCCAACCGTCGTTATTTTGGTGACGGAGCCGTTGCTTTACTGTGTGGCGGAGGGCTATTTAGCGACGGCTTTTAACGACGGCTAGCGACGGCCGACGATGGCCAGTGATGTCTTTTTGCTGTCGCTAAAGCCATCCTGTTTTGTAGTGATATGGGTTAATGATTCATACAAAACAAGTATTCATTTACTTTTAGGGTATGCTGGTTTCTAATGGAACTATTCTATGATATGCTATGAGTTATAACTGCCGAGCATCTAATTATTCTTCCTTACCTATTTAAAGGATCCATGTATTGCAAATGTTGGATGCTTGGCTCATGCTGTAATTGATTCATTTATTTACTTCAGATCATTTTTTAGGTTCATATTATTGTTTCTTTTGTTGTTTTTTTATATGTAAGTGGTGTATTTTTCTCGGAATTTAGGCTGAATTTTACACGCCTTGTGGATGAACGAACAGAATTGTGAACTGTTGAGTTTCCCGTGACCACGGGGAAAAAACAACATTATAAAAATAATACATGAAATAAAATATGATGATGCAATTTGAATTGATACTCACACAGGCATGACATTATTTGCAGATTTTGTACGCTGTATGTACCACTTCAATGCAATGTATACTCATTACAGGCTGACAAATTAATTTTCAAACATATATGTGATGAGCTTAGGCACATCACCATTAGATAAGAAGAAAACTTTTATAAACCAATTCTAATACCAATTAAGTAACAGTTATTGTTTACATTTTCTGTTTTATAACCATCCAAAACTAAAACTAAGTGACCAAAAATGTCCACATTGTGCGTGCCTAAGAAATTTGACCACATATAAGCAAGAAAATTTTAGGATCCATGCATAGAACCAATAATGGCGATACTTAGATCTCAAGCGAAAAAGGAGAAAATATTGAAACAATTATAAAATTATGGGCGGCTAGTAGACTTACAGTTTTACAGCTGAATAACTGAACATGTGATTGCTCGCTCTTCCCTTTATGCTTACTCAGTAGTCTAGAAAAGCTGCAATGTTTCTACTGTTATTGAAAAGTATGTAGTAGTATATGTTACAACTTCTAGGCATAGTAATGAAAATTATAATGCTAAAACTAATTACATGAAAGTCACACATTACAGCCTCGTTGACTAATGTTTAGCTTGCTGCTTATGTCTAACTCAATAACACAATATGTCTGTTAGCTAATAAAAATAACAAAAGGCAACTCATTTAACAAAGTATTTTTATCATAATAAAAACACCAACCATAAAGAGCTTACGCGCTCTGTTGGTCATCATTTCTCTTTTTTACTTTACCATTATCCTTGTACTTTTATTATTTATAAGAAAATAGTAAACAAATACACATAGTATAATGATGCCTCCAATTTGTCATGAACAGCTAAAACTTATGTATGATGTTTAGTTAGAAATCTTAACAAAGCACAAAAGGCTCAATTGCAAATAACCTAGAGATTTATGGACCTGCAGGCTGCAGTTTCCATGAAGCAAACAAAAGTATAATCTTTTTTTTCAACAGTTTAAATTTATAAAGCATCTATCTTATTTAATACATGGCTTAACAAAACTATATTTTAGATAATATTTAAAGTATTGATATTATGTTCTTGACAATATTATCATGTGCAGCAAACTAGTTATCATTGATGAAAATTACCAATGAGAATGAAATAGATGGTAAGAGACTCGGACTGGCAACCAATCAGAATTTTTTAAACTTAACTATTCCAATTATATTACCTTATTTAATAGTGTTGTTGATAGGTACTTGGTTCTGAGTATGGTATGTAGGAGTAGTTGAAATGAACTGAACTGGTGGTTGAAGCAGTGATGTTTTTTTTTCTTCCTTTTTTTTTATGTTTTGCAAAAAATGAGTTGTTGCTGGTGAAATGTATGCGGTAGAAGTAAGGTGAGTTAGAGGGTGTGATGGTGGTAGATCTGTGCAACTGTGTATGTATGAAGAGGTTGTATGCAAGTATGGCCAGAGAGGTTGTGGCATAGGGGGTTGAAATGTGGTAGAAGAGGGTAGGTGATGGCAGAGCTGTTTGTAATTGAACATGCAAATTGTAAAAATGAGAAATGCAAAGTGTAGCCTTAATTGAAATGCTTTTTTTTTTTGAAAATCAGTACGAATGCATGTAACAGAATAAGAACAACAGAAACAAATTGTAATGGCTGCAACAGTTTCTATCTTGTTAAACCAATGGGCAAAGACTAAAATAAAATTGATCTTGTTGATTTCTGCAGTAGAGTTAAGAAGACGAATGAAATGTTGGATTTGAAGTTTATCTTTTGCCACATTGAACAACTATCTTAAATTTTTGCCCTTGCTTCATCTGAAAAGAAGACCAAGAGCATCTGCAAACAATCCATATTGTTACTTAAGAAAATTTTGAACCATATTGTTACAGTTCAAGTATGTATAAGCATGTTTTGTATTATAGGCTAGATGGAATGCACTTTGAAACCTATGTCTTATTAACAATTTACTTTATTTTAAAAAAACATATACAAAAATGTAGTTTCATGGAAATTCCTGACAAATTACTATATTGAAGCAAATTAATTCTCCTACTTTCCCATTTACGCATACACCTCGTATGCAAAAAATAAAATAATTACTTTCAGATACCCATAATGTTAGAAATGTTTCAAAATGATCAGAACTTTCAGATACCCAATAAACCAAATTAACTTTCAGATACCCATAATGTTAGAAATGTAACCGATTATAAAATAATCAATTCAAACTCAGTAAAGATAACATACAAGGTCTACAAATATTACCTATGCATAAAACAGTACACTATCTATGCAACTCACTCCTCTATTCTATGAATAAAATAACATGCTACCAGAAAATAAGATGCATTATAACTAATAAAATATATATTAGCAAGTCAAACTGCAATTGTGACACCCAAGCAGCAACATGACTTAAGCCCCAACTAATGTTTAGTCTTCTAGATCACCACTTGTAAAAAATATTAATAGCTTAAAGCTAACGTACCTAATAAAAGTGGTTGATAGTTAGGTTTTTGGAGATTGGTTGTTGCATCCGGCTGTGAGTGAAGAAGGGGGTTATTGAACACGATGCGGTAGGGCGCTAATCTGAGAGTCAGTTGCGGGATTAAATTAAAATTAAAATTCTAAATAAATTTGGGATTAACAAATTCGAAGTAGCACCACTATCTTCAGTAAGTTGCCTGCATCAGAAACGGATGTACAGTTCCAGGAAGTGGCGAGATCATCAACATCCGAGAGATCATCATAAGCGCCATGAAGCACTAAATCCTCATTTGATCAAACAATTGAAGACGGCAGCTTCAACTTTTCCTAAAGCCCTAATTTCGAGCAAAAAGGAACGAGCGGCCAACATTTTTAGAGAGCAAAGCAGAGGAATGAAATAAAAGGCCGACCTTGTTTTTTTAATTGGAAATTAGATTTTTGATTGGCACCTATTACAATGGACATTTTTAGGTCGTTGTAAAATTGGCACCTATTACAATGGGCCTGAATGGATCATTGTAATAGCCTTCTATTACAACGGGCAACCGATGCCCGTTGTAAAAAAGGCATTATATGTGGCATCTTTTACAAGGGCCTGAATGGACCGTTGTAATAACCGTCTATTACAACGAGCAACCAATGTCTGTTGTAAAAAGAGCGTTGTAATAGGATATTTTTGTTGTAGTGGTGCTACGGCCTCTTTCACATCCTTCTCCTCATTTGAAACTGCATTGTCATATTTGCCTACGTACTGCCTATTTAAATGCCATAGTCATATATGTTGTTTTGCAGTGCATGCATGCTACATATTGTTTCATTCTTCTTGTGCACATACTTGCTGACGTAAAGGAACCTTCTCTTTTATTGCTTTTAGAATCCAAATTAATAACCATTACTTACTTGGCAATGAGATAACATTAGTTACCACTAATTCTTTCGATTCCTCCAGTTTTCTTATTTGGTTATTTCTCAGCTGCTAGCTGGTTACTATTTGCTTTTTAATTTTTAGTTGGACAAATTTTGCTAGTAGGCTTCAAGAAATAACAATTTATGCTTTTAGGCTTCAGAAAAAACTAATTAGCAAACTAGGCCTCGTTTCGGTTCATACTTGCGTAAATATGGAGTGCGCAAGTGTAAATTTTTTTAACGATAACTTGCGCATTCCATAAATACGCAAACTTTATTTTAAAGCATGCGCACTTATGAAATGCGCAAGTTTATTTTCGGGCATCAAAAAGACAGAGAGCTGAATATGAGATTCATTTATCAACATTTCTACTTTCTTCCCCAAACCCTCCCCATTTCTCAATCCAAACCCATTTTTCTTCCATATCCAAATCCATAATCACCTTATTAACCAAATAGTTGCTAAACTATATATGGAATCATCTTCTTCATCGTTACAAAAGAAAGGTAATAATTAATGTTTTTGAAAATTAAGATATAATTTTGCTATCATTGACATTGTTGAAAATGAAGAGTTATTGATGGTAGTTGTATTAATTATTAGAGAATGGTGTTGTTGTTGAAGTTAGTTGTTGGTGTCTAATGAACTAGGAAATCCAATTTAAGTATTAGTAAACTGAAATCCCTAATTTACACCTTAATTGTTTATTATGACGGTAGACATTAATGATTGGGAGATAGACGATGAAACATTTTGATGAGGTTGAAGAGAAAATCGGAGTTGCAAGTTCAAGTCACATTGACTTTGATGTCGATCATGTTTTGGAAACACAGTTCGAACCAGTACTGCATAAATTCCATTCAGGATCATCAACCTTACACGCTCGTTTATGTTAAGTTGTTTCTGTGGAAATGCCCGATCATCAACATACGATTGACGGAAATTTGCTGACGCGTATACATCCTGTTAGTCCATCCGTGCCAAGGGGACAGCGACAATTTCCAAACTGTTATGTGGAGATATGTGTGTAGTGGTTGTTTGTAGAAAAGAAAAGAATGCTGGACGAAGATTTTTTGGGTGTAGTTCGTACAACGAGCATATATTGAATCCTCATGAATATGATTGTTGCAATTATTTTAAATGGATTGATCAACCCCTGTGCGAAAGGGGACTTGAGTATGCCCACAAACTGCAAGCTGAAATAATTCGTTTGAAAAGTGTGAATGAAGATCTAAGGACAAACAGTGGAAGGCCTAGAATGTGGTAGATGTTTGGGAGTTGGTTAAGTTGTCATATTTTGATTTTATGTTGAACCGTTGTATTTGTAATATGTTGTTGTGAAAATGTTTCTATTTGTTGTAACCCGTAATGTGTGCAAGATAGATAGTTTATTATGTTTTTGAAATGCGTTTGATATTGTTGACTTTATTGATGAAATATATTGGTTACGTTATTATACTGATTTGCTGGTTTGGTTTTTTTTAAAGATTGAGTTGACTGCTTTTGGTTGAAGATTGCCCGCGGAAGCCAAATCTACCTAGAAAAATAGGTAATAAATCATCAAATTGATGTTTATAGTTATGTCAGTGAACAAAAACTATGACTGTGGTATTGGAACTTATTTTGCAGATAATGTCAAAGGTTCCGACTATATTTTACTTTGATGGCGAATTGTTGGTTGATGATGAAGGCAAACCTAGATATATGGGCGGAAAGCGAAAAGGATCGACAATAAAAAATCATTGTAGTTTCGAAGAGCTTAAACAAAGGGCATATGAAGTGACAAAAGCAAATCCTGTGATATATGATTTAAAATTAACGGTCAAATGGGTTCGGGATGATGGTGCATCCGCTATTGATTTGGAGGACGACGATGATTTGAACTCCGCCTTTTCAGTTGGGATGAGAGTTATAGAAATCTATGTTGTGAGAGTGGAACATGAAAATGTGGCTGAAACACAAGCGCCAGTAATCTCTGGGGGTGAGTATATGCATACCACACAGTTACAAGAAACACAATGGTGGCATATCCATCGTATCTTTCAAGCCATCAAAGTGGAGAGTTCACAAACTTACTTCACAGGTACAACGGAATGGATGGGTTCTCTTCTAGTCAGGAACAAAATATGATGCAGAACGCTATAAATCTAAATCAGTCGTAAGCATTTGAAAAATGAGTACTATTATACATTGACACTTGTATTCTGACTTACGTTAATGCAAAATATATGATGATTGTTTTTTGTATTCCTAGTGGCGTAGATGCATTTACTGGTTGTGACGACGATGGTGCTGATTATCATGTTGATACTCCATAAGAGATATGTGGGCAATTGGATAACATGGAAGTTGCTTGTGCGGATGATGATGATAGAACTTGGATACATCAAATGGAAGTTAACAATGATGCAATCATATATGCAGACATTGAGGAGACTGATGATGTAAATGCAGAAGAAGAACAAATCACATATGCAGAGGCTCTGGCCGATGATTTATGCACGGCATCAATGATGGCGAAATCAATAATGGAAAATTGTCAACTAGATGTGGAAGTTTTTGGAAGAGAATGTGTGGAGAAAGGTCCACGTGTTGGGTTGATTTTTGAAAGTAAGCAGAAGCTTGTTGAACAGTTGTGTGAATGGGCGATTAAATGTTCAGTTTCGTTTCAAGTTCTGAAATCGCGTGCAAATCAATACACGGTCCGCTGTGATGTAGAAGAAACATTCCCTTGGCATGTTCATGCAAGCCTTTCGGTAAGAAAAAAATTCAAATTAGTGGAAGATAACTACATATGGCGGCGATCACACTTGTTTAAATGCAACCATCAACTCAAACCATCGACAAGCAACTACTAAATTTATATGCAGCAAAATACTTCCGTTGATTAAAGCTGAAACAAACATGACTGAAAACTGTTCAAGAGACAATGTCCAATGTGTTTCATATTAAAGTGAGTTATTTTCGAGCCTGGCACGGACTGCAAAAAGCTTTTGCAATGATTTATGGCGATTGGGAATCGTCGTACGCGGAATTGCCGAAATATCTTAGAGCCTTACAACATACCAACCCCGGAACCGTGTATGATGTTATTCATAGTCATGGTGTTTTTGATGGTGCTTTTTGGGCTTTCGGACTTTCTATTCAAGGTTTTGACCACTGTCGACCCATATTGTCTATTGATGGCACTCATTTATACGGAAAATATCTGGGTACATTACTAGTAGCAACTGGGGTGGATGCAAATCAAGGGCTATTTCCTTTAGCTTTTGCTATTGTACAAACAGAGTCATGGCAAACGTGGAGTTGGTTTATTCATTGCATATGGAATTATATTCCATCCGTACATACTAGATGTATCACCTTTATCTCGGATCGTATGAAAGGAATTCCACGTGCGCTTAGAGAAGCATGGCCAATTGAACATCATCATCGCTTTTGTATCCGTCATATTAAAGCAAATTTCAAGAAAGCGGGGTTTGGTACGGATGAGCTACAAAATTTATTACACGCATGTGCCACGACATTAGAGGTCATAAAATATAATGATCTTCAAAAACAGTTGATGGATGTAAATCGAGATGCCGATGCGTAGATTGAAAGAAGTTTGAAAGACCAGGAATCAAGCTGGGCTCTTTGTCATGACGGCGGAGTAAGATTCAATGTGATGACGACCAACATTTCCGAAAGCTTTAACGGTGTGCTCAAAGGAACTAGGAATTTACCCATTAGATCATTGGTTGCACGAACGTTTCATCGACTGAACCATTACTTCGCCGAATAACGAACTCAAGGGGAAGAGTGGACGTCGCAACTCACACCTAGGTGGGAAGCACTAGTGCGGAGAAGAATGGAAGAATCGAGGCTCATGTCGATAGAGAGATATAACTTCGTTGAATGGCAGGTGAAAGATGTGCATATGTTTGAGTATACGGTGAATATTGAAGATAATGTTGCCAAATGTTCGTGCAACATGCCGACATTAGATCATTTTCCGTGCTCCCATGTTTTAGCGGCTTGTTCACGTGGTTCGGGTGGTGCTAATAAAGCGTATTTGACTTAATCTCCACATGGTACACGAAGGCTATGCATTCCACAGTTTATGCTCCTTTATTCCACCCTATACCAGATAGTCGACATTGGAATGTCTACGATGGTCCAATTATACAACCACCGCCTGTACACAGAAATTCAGGTCGTCCTCGATCTACTCGATTAAAAGGTTTCATGGATCCGCCATCTACATCCGAACCATAACAGATGTAGCAAATGTGGCACTATTGGCCACAAGAAGAAAACTTCTCCACGATGAATTGTAATAGAAGTAGAACATCTATGTTACTGTATGAGTTGTTGACTTTGTTATGTAATGATGTTGTCATTCGAATGGTGTTTGCATGGTATGTAGAATGTTGTTAGGACTTTTTCTATGAAAGTGTATAATGTACGGTATTGAAAGAGTTCTCTGTCTTGGACAGGGTCAAAAACAAGCATGCGCATATATGGATTGCGCATGCTATGTTGTCAATATAGCTTGCGCAATCCATATATGCGCAAGCGTGTTTTTAAAATAACCCAAAAACAGTTTGCGCAAATGTGGAATACACAAGCTATATTGACAATAAAGCTTGCGCATTCCACATTTGCGCAAACTGTTTTTTGTGTCAGTTCAAAACAGTGAGCTGCTCTGTCAACTTCTACACCAAAATTTGCAAACTCTCAACTTCCCAAAGCATACACACAACATTCCATTAACAATACCATCTCCAAACAAAACAAATAGCATGATTCAACTGACAAAATAAATAGATTGAATAAGTCGTACAATAACATAGAAATGTACAAGTCGTACAATAACCCCTTAACCAACCAAAAAAAACAGCAACAATAAGACCAACGAATCCGTCTAAGCTCAAGTGATGGTGTCTTTCTTCTTCTTCTTCCGTTTGTACACGATGGGAGCTGATCCTTGGCCTTTTTCGAATGTAGGAGCGAGTGTCGGCAATGGAATTTCTCATGGTTGGCTTGGCCCAAAAAAGAGTACTTCTTGTTGAATTTCCCATTGCGGCGCCTCTTGCGCATGCTCGTATGTCGACTATCCAACATATCCGAATTGTTGCTCTCCTTCATGCCAAACGGGCCAATCAGCATGAATTTCTCTACCGGTGTATTGCTGCTCCACCTTGGGCCAAGCGGGCCATCCAGCTGTAGTTTCGCCACCGGGATGTTGTGAAGTCTCCCCCTCCACGCGTGCCTCCTCCCATTGGGCTTGTCCACCCGCTACTGTGGTATATGTCTCCTCTGTACAACGTGGTGGATCTTCTACAATGCCCAGCGGCTTGACCGGCCTTCTTAGCTTGTTTTGACCAAAAATCGTGTCAAGTATTCGTCGTAGGTCAATGCACTTGCTTTTGACCTTGTCCGGCTCCATATGACTTTCTTCTATTTCGTCCACGACATCCAAAGCACTGTATATTCCGCTTACCTAAACCATAAGTCATAACAATGCATCAATATGATATAAAAATTGAACTATAAATTTTTTGAAATGACAATACTAACCACATTACGTTCTAGAGGAGCACGGGGAGCGTATGCAACCAATTTCCTTGCCCATTTTTTAAGAATATAACGATGAGTAATTCGCCAATACCATTACTCATACTCGCTCAAAGGTGTCGGAGGCTCGCGTGCTCGTTCGGCACGATCAATTCTTGATTTCCAAATAGCTATACTTTCCTCTAAAAATGCCATCCAGCTAGTGGATTCTGGATCAAGGGGGACGACAGTATCGGGAATGTGCTGATAATCAAAGGAAAACTGTCTCATAACCCGATTGGGTGCATACAACTCAAAGTCTAAAAATATAATCAGTCGGCTCTTAGCAATCCAACCGACGAACGCATACTCGATTTTCGGATGTCCAAACTTATTCACTAATGAATATGATTCCCATGTAACCGCATCATCCGCCAGCAAATCAAACTCATTACGATAAAACTGTATATTTCTTGGCGTCTCACGCCAACTCCTAGCATAATTCCATCTTGCCCCGAATGGAAGATACGAATCTAAGTTGGTAGGAATTCTAATAGACGGTCGTCCAATAGCAATATGCGACCATGACCATAGTTGCAACAACGTTGCAAAACCCCCTAAAACTTTTCAACGTTTCAAGACAACCTATAATAACTCACTATACAAATAACATAGAACAGCACTACCCCAAGAATGATATCCACAGTTAGCCAAATCGTCCCAAAAAGGTAAAAATTTCAAACTTAATCTCCCTTTCGAATAATCAGGAAATAATCGGCAGCTCAAAAAATATAATATCACGGCACTAGTGCGGCGAAATACATCTAAATCGGTTGCCCCTTCGGGTAGTGGTTCGGAAAATTCACTTTTAAACCAAGTCACTGATAACTCACTTTTATACTTCACTGCCTCTCTAGGTGGAAAAATACCAAGCAAGTCATGAGCCAATTTGATGTAATCGATATCTAAATTTTGCAAACATACCGGACGACCGTCTTCTTTAAGACCGAAAAGAAAATGCACATCCGCTAGAGTCACTCTCGTCTCCCCGACTCTCATATGAAACGTATTTGTTTCCGGCCTCCATATATCGCATAAAGCGGTAATAAGGTGATGATCGAGATGAATGTAGTCGATTTGCATAGCTTGCCAAAATCTGGATATTCGTAGATTCGCCTCTAATCTTGGATCATTATCATCGATCTCCTTGAGCTTGCTTGAATGATCGCATATCTTCACAGTTTCAACACCTTGAAATGTATAACAAAAATTAAAATTGGTGTTTCATATTTGCTTTTCCCCGGTTTACCAATATGAAACATTTACCTCCATTAATGTGTCGTTTTTGGCTTCTATGGCGTTCTTGGAACACTTCTATCTTCGGGTCCGGGAGACAATTCTACAAACAACAACAACCGTTTGTCACTATAAAAACTTTGTACAAAGTTAGGGTTTTGGCTATATGAAGACTTCATATCCTTTTGCATTTTCAACAAAGAAACCAACAATTAGAGCACGTTGACATCGACATCATCATGACTACCAATTCCATTGACAACAACAATCATTTTTAAAGTAGTAATCAATTTACAATCAAAATATAATTACCTCTAATCAAAGAAGAAGAGGAGCTTGCTTCCATTTTATGCTTAATCTAGTGGTTGATTGAAGGAATAGATCAAAAGCAATATTTTAGAGTTAACGGATTTAGATTTGGAATGGGTTGGAGGTTGGGAATGAGGAGGGTGTTGTTAAAAATTGAGTTGGGAGAGAAATGAATCTCAGACTCAGCTCTCTGTCTTTTTTATGCCCGAAAATAAGCTTGCGCATTCCAAAATTGCGCAAGCTTAAAACTGATGTTTGCGCACTTATGGATTGCGCAAGCTTTACCTAAAAAAATTATAACTTGCGCATTACATAAATGCGCAAGTTATAACTAAACGATGCCTAGTTTTGCAATTAGTTTTCTTTGAGGCACGTTTGTGCAATAAGTTTGGGCCTGGAGCACTGTTTGAAAAATTGTCCTTTTTAGTTTTGTATGCATTGAGTTTTTGGACTAAAAAAAGAGAATGAAGTTCTCATCTTTTTATTTATTAAGACTATGGTACCTGACATTTTAATTTATGAAATTTTACTCACTTTAGTTTCTTGGACATTTGGATTCTTAAACCCCTTCATTTATAATGGTTCATCTTTTTTATTATATCAAATAGAAACTATGATTTACTTTCTGGACTTAGATACCTTTTTCTGATTTTGTTTATGAAACAAGCGACTTTAAATTTATGTTCTGCTCTTTTGTTCAGAAAACAAGAACATAAAGGTCAATGGGAACTACATGAAAGTTTAATAGTTCACACAAGATTAACCAGTAATTATGGAACTAGTCTAATGGGATGAGTAGTACCTTCAGCCAAGTAGAACAAAAAACTGATACAAATACGGTATATATTTCTTGTTTAATTGTTGAAAAGCAGTGATATTTTAAGATAATAGTTTAATTCTATATGCCATAATTGTTATAGAACCATATATAATCAAAAAACGAATTGGTAATGTGAAGAGAGGTCTCTTAGTATTTATGCAGAATTCATATTGTAATTGCCCGATGTAGGGACTAATCTCAACACATCATCGCACGTGTGGCGTATCATCAGCCAAACACGTGGACATTCATAGAGGGTGACGTGTGACACAATTAAAACCCTCTCTGATACCATTGTTAGAGAAACACGTATTATCACAAAACCAATTGGTAATGTGAAGAAAGGTCTTTTAATACTAATGCATGAATTATATTGTAAATTGTCCGATATGGAACTAATCTCAATAATAATGATTAGGCTCTTTATCATAAAAATTGAAGTTATATTCAGTCCAATGCTTCGTTTATTGGTTTTGGATTATTTTTGGGTTGTGGTGAAGTGAAAGTGTAATCGATTATTTGAGGACATGTTTGAGTTATTATTTAGTTGACTATTTGATACAAAACGAATCTGTTATGCGTGTGGAAAAAATGAAATATACATGTGAAAATATAGCTAGTATGATATGTTAAGAAAATAATACGCTTAAAACTTTCATCTCTGTAACCTCTTTAATTCCCATTTGAAAAAAGAACCATTTATTGATGACAAAATATAGATAGCGAGAATCTTTCATTTGAGGTTGACTGTTTTTTGTACAGTTATACATATACGTACATACACACATATAAAATATCTATTAACATAATGAATTGCCAACTTACTGTGAAAAAAATAAATGCATAGAATATTTACCTTAACTGTCAACGTCAATACAATGTTACTTGTGCTTATTGAATTGGTTGGATATTTCAATAACCAAATTTGGTCATGGGCCATATGAGGACCCATCGGTTGGTAAATTAATCTATACATAATATATATTAGAATGAATGCATCAATTATCAATTGGTTTTGATATTGGCCTGCAAGCGAATGTATAATATCCTTTTCTTTCCAAACGCAAATGACATATCTTCATATATCCAGAATCGGCTTAAAAAAAAATCCTTGAAACAAGCTTTAATAAATGCTGATTATGATGTTGGTAGAAGAATTGTAGATTGAACTCCCAAAACATCTTCCCTACAAAATTATTATAGTTTTTACCAGTTTCATAGCATTTATATATTCTAGTGTAAATACATGAACCAGAAACTTTGCTATCACAGCAGCTCTTCTTTACAATAAGGATAATGAGGATTTTACAAATGTGCAAGAAACAAATTCAAAAAAAGAATCTCAAGAAAGCAGCAAAGATCAATCTGTGCAAGAAACAAATTCAAAAAAAGAATCTCAAGAAAGCAGCAAAGATCAATCAAAAACTAGTAAGGATGATGGCATCTCTTCTGATACATCAGATGCACCAAGAAAAAACATTGAAATTATCTCTGTGCCTCAATTATCAAACAAAGAAGATTTGGCTATTCAAGCAGAAGTTATTGAAAATCAGTCAGCAGAGGAGACCCCAATTATAGAAGCTATGAACCTGGATGATAGTTCCATTATTAACAATTTACTTAGCAAGGAACCTTCAGAAAATCACATCAGCTATTTAGCTTCTCACTTATCTTCTACTAACAAAAATACTGTATCAGATCTTTGTATTCAGAAAGCTATCAATTCAGTCTAAAATCCAGCCTCTTCCTCAAGGAAAAATAAAAAAGAAGTGAAAGAAAAAAGAAAAAGCAAAATGAAAAGCATAAAGGAAATTGTTGAAAATGAAAGTCAAGAAGAAACAGAAGACAGTGAATTTAAAAGGAAATATATTATCAAAAACTCCAAGTGGGAAGATCAACTGAAAACATTAAACAAAACCCCATACAAAAAGAAAGGAAGGAAGATTGAGGCTTTTGAAGAAGAGGGCAATCACAGTGCTTAAGCCGATGCTGTTTTTGTATCCTTTTATGTATCCTTTTTGTTTTGTATTTGTGTATCTCTTTTTTGCTATCTCTCTGTTTATTATATGACGATTATTTCTTGGAATGTTAGAGGGATTAACTCCCCTATTAGAAGATTAGACTTGTCTAATCTTCTTTTGGCAACAAATCCTAGTATAGTAGGTTTACTTGAGCATAAATTGGATAATTCAAAAATCACTGCTTTTCAACTAAAAAATTTGAATAACTGGAGTATTATAAATAATAATCAAATGGGAGGTTATGGTAGAATTATGGTCTTATGGGACCCAAATATTTGGGACATTTATCAACATTTTATTAATTTTCAATTTATACATTGTAAATGTTCAAATAATGGTGGTTTTCAAATTGAAATTACTTTTGTTTATGCTTCTAATAGTGAAATTGAAAGAGATTCACTCTGGAATAACCTTGAATTAATTAATGCAAACATGAGAAATCCATGGATTATCATGGGTGATTTTAACACTGTTATGCATGGTTTTGAAAAAAAAAAGGTATTCCTATCCCCTTCAAAAAATTGGAAAAACTCAATAATTTTTTCAATAAAACTGGTCTTTATGAACCAACTCTTTTTGGTAATAAATATACTTGGAAATCTGGTATTTTAGAAAAATTCAGTGTAAATTAGACAGAATTTTAGTTAACCGAAAATTCACAAATACTTTCAAAGATTTCAAATGTCTTACTCTTCCCCAAGCCACTAGTGATCATACTCCTATCCAAATTCATCTTGATTGCAATAATAATAATACTAAAAAGAATTTTCCTTTTAGGTTTGTGAATGGTTGGGTTTATGAGAATAATTATAGAGAGTCTGTTAAAAATTGTCTATCTACAAAAGTAGTGGGTAATGCCCAATACAAATTTAGTAAACTTCTTCAAATTACCAAAGGCAAACTAAAAATATGGAACAAAAACAGAACCAAAAATGACATTAAGTCTCTAAGGGAAGAATGTGAAATTAGACAGAATGCTTTGGATAATGACTGCACAGGCAGTGATAATATCAACAAATTCTTCAAAGCCCAAAGTAATCTAACCAAATCTCTCCATGTGCATTCTTTAAATCTAAGACAGAAAGCTAAAATTGACTGGTTAAATCATGGGGATGAAACCAGTAAATTCTTTTATGCTAAGATGACTAATAGAAAACATAGAAATGATATTGGGAAATTAATTGATATTAATGGTACTACTATAAATAATATGTCTTATATTGAGAAAGAAGCTATTATTTATTTCAATTCTCTTTATAACTATAATTTCTCTTCTAATGATTTTCCTAATATCGAGCCCAACTTCAAATTAAATGAAAACAGTAAAGAAATTCTTTTAGCCCCAATTAGTATTGAGGATATTAAATATATCATTTTTAATTCAAATAATGATAAAAGTCCAGGCCCTGATGGCTTTGGTGCTAAATTTTATAAAACTCATTGGGTTGATATTAAAGATCTTTTATTTGATTTAATTACTGAATTTTTTAGGACTGGGAAACTTTTAAAAAATCTTAATCATACCTTCATTACTCTAATTCCAAAAACTCCCATTCCTAACAGCTTAGAAGATTATAGGCTTATAGCGTGCTGCAACTTTATTTACAAGATTATTTCCAGTATTCTTAGCAGCGGGATAAAAATATTTTTAAAATTTTTAATTTCTGAAAACCAGAGTGCATTCATTCCTGGTAGACTCATTGTTGAAAATACATTGTTAGCTCGTGAATTAATTAGGAACTTCAATCATAATAACAAAAATCATATGTGTGTTAAAATAGATTTACATAAAGCTTTTGACAAAATCAATAGACAATTTGTTATACACATGTTGAAACAAATGGGATTCTGTAATGAATTTTGTGCTCTTATCTTTGAGTGTATTAGCCATGTGTCGTACTCTATTTTGGTTAATGGTTCTCCTAATGGGTTTATTCATAGCAACAGAGGTATTAGGCAAGGAGACCCATTGTATCCATATCTATTTACTGTTGCTATGGAGTATTTCATGATTCTTATGGAAACAGAACTAATAAAAGAAAATATAAAACCCATTAACAGAACCAAACCATGCATTACTCATTTATTATATGCTGATGATTTACTTATTTTCTTAAATGCAGACACACAAAGTGCAAAATCTATAGCTAACATCTTTGCCAAATTAGAAGAGCATGTTGGTCTAAAAGTCAATAATTTCAAAAGCAAAATCTATTTTAGCAAAGGTTGTGCTAATAAATTGGACATTTTAAACATCTTAAAATTTAAAGACAGTAATCTTCCAGTCAAATATCTGGGTCTTCCTCTCAGTGCTAATCAAATTAATGATCAAGACTGCACAAGATTATTGGATATAATATAGGTTAGATTTGAAGGGTGGGCTTGTAAACTTTAGTCAACAACGGTAGAATTGAACTTACTCACACTGTCATCACTTCAATCATTATGTGTTGGGTTCAAGCACATAACATTCCAGCAAAAGCAATTCACAAAATCGAAAAAATATGTGCAAATTTTATTTGGAATGGAAAGCATCATAAAATTGCTTGGGACAAAATTTGCAAATCAAAGAAAGCTGGTGGCTTAGGAATAAAGAATATCAATGATTTAAAGGAAGTATGCAATCTCAAATTATTTTGGAGATTTGTTAATGGCAATTCACTGTGGGCAAAATGGATGAAAGCTAAGTACCTCAAAAACAAGAATTTTTGGACAACTGGTATTGAAAACCATCATTCTTTTGTTTGGAAAAACATCCTCAAAAGCAAGGATACTGGAATTAAACTTCTGGAAAGAAAATTCAAAAATGGTGATCAAACAGATCTATGGTTTGACCCATGTATTTTTGGAAAATCGCTAATTAGTCTTGTGGGGTGGAATAATTTATATACATTTGGTGAAGTCTCTGGAAAAGCTAATATCATCATCCAAAATGGAAGATGGAATGCTATGGCACATCCAGCTACTTCTATTTTTAGGTCTGCCATTCAAAATTTATCCATAGATCCAAATCTCCAAAATGACAAATGGGAATGGAAATTATCTTCAAAAGGTACCTTCTCTTTTAAACAAAACATTGAAGTTTATAAAAGGCTTTGAAACAGAGGTTGATTGACACAATGTTATATGGAATAAATCTAACTGTCCAAAAATGTCTCACTGTGCCTATTTTGCAATCATTAATAGACTTTCCCCCAGAGACAGATGTCTGAAGTGGAATAAAAAAGAAGAAACAATTTGTCTACTTTGTAAAAATGAGACAGAGAGTATTGATCATCTGTTTTTTGATTGCATTTATTCTAAGCATATTTGCTTCATTGTCAAAACCAATCTCAAAATTAATCAAAATCAAGCCGTTCAAAACATTAGAGAAAGCATCAGTTATATCCAACATAACTTTAAAGAAAAATCCAAGGAATTCAAAAAAGCTAGCATCATGCTCACAACTTCCATTTTTCATATCTGGAAAGAAAGAAATCAAAGGCTACACACTCATAAGGAAACGTATAGCATTCAATTATGGAAAAAAATTGATTTGGACAGTCAAATCATTCTCAACAAGCCTAGAAACCACAGAAATCAAAGAGCTCAATCAGAAAATCCAAACTGGAAAATGGATAAAAATGAAGAATATCTTGAAATTTTCTTACAGTATGGGAAAACCATTGATGATTCTCCCAGCATTGATTTTCTTCATCTCAAAGACTGCAGCTGGACGAAAAAGCCCATGACTGACTTTGCATCCACTCGAGATCTTCTCAATATTGAAAGGGGCGGCTTTCACCAATTCAATAGGAATTTTTCCTACAACACAAAGGGAAGTTATCATAATCTTAATACTTATTGCGCTAAAACTATTAAAAATTTGAATATTTATACTTGTCATAAATTACCTGATAGGGGCAAAAGCTATTGCGCATCCAATATTGGAGATTAGCAGATAATAATCTACAAATGGACAAATATTGGCATCTGATTATCAATAATCAGATTGTAGATGATAACCACTACAGAAGCAACATAAACAGTCAGATATATCACTTATCTGGATGGGAAATAGGGGATTGTAGCTCCAACAATTACTGCTTTCAAGAGGAGCCAATCTCGTTCAATCTCAAAAGCAGATTCTACAATAAAAAAGAATCGCCTTTTCTCGACATCGAGGATCCTCGTTTTTATTAAGACAAGAACCATGGCTATATGAAGTATATTGCTCATAATCTTACAGCCGACAGCAGTAACAAAGAAGATGACGCTAAAACTGCTCATACGAGTCAAAATCTCAAGCTCGCTAGTCAGCGCTGCAAAGACAAGAGGGATTGGAAGCCCCCTGAGCTTCTTCTCTTATTCTTACAGTGTCTCGTATGGCCTATTGCCATTAGTGCTGTGTCCGCCATTTTTTCACTTCTTTTCAATGCTTCAGTGATAGTGGAGGCACTGTTTGTCTAGGGTTAGGTTTTGTTTCGTTGTAATGTTGTTTTGGGTTGTTTTCGGGTATTATTACCCGCCTCACTTATTTGGGCCGGGCCCTCTTTTTACCACGTTTCAAAAAAAAAAAACTCTATGGACCTGTATTGCTCATTTACTAACGTGTGTAATCTGATCTGGTGTTCTATCTCTGCATGGAGCATGGCTCATTTTCGCTGTATAGCTGGACCTATTTGCATGGTTTGCTTTGTTGTGGTTACATTCATATCAGCTTCTCTTTTATTTGATTGATATAGATTGCCTGACTCTGTAAATGGAACCAAGAATCACATTTACATGGATGCTGGTAGAGTTAACTCGAGTCATGCAACCATTTAGTTTATATATTTTTTCATTGACATGTATGTTTTATCTGGAATTCACAATAAATAATGGCCATACGTAGGTGAAAAAAGGACCTGAGCATGTGCTTCTCTACAATACGTCAGTCTGTACTCATGTAATATTGCTTTTACCATCGATGTATCAACTAGTATGGGGTAATTGATTTATCTTTATTCTTCGCTATTAATCTTGTACTTTGGCGCAACATTGCATGAACAAATATATGCTTATTATCATTATTATTATTCTGGGGTGGGATTTTGTTTTTTGGTTGGGGGTGGAGGGTGGGGGCTTGTGTTGGTTAATTAGGTAATGTACAATAGTCTTCTACTTGGATGCTTAATATCTTCAGAAACACCAAGTTAGTGCCTCATTGCACGAGTAATTGCATATGGTTAAATGGTAATGCTTAATTTAATTGTCACCAACATATGTTTAATTTGTTAAACGGTATATGATTAACTGTTATAGGACACTCAGTATTTCAAATGTACTTTCATTTAATTGTCAAAAGCTGATTCCATTATCTGTGATTATACATGTTTTGGGGATTCCTAGACATACGTTTGGCTAAAGCAGTTGCTACCGAATGCGGGGCAACTTTAATTAACGTTTCTTTCTTCTTCTTCATTGGCTTCAAGATGACATGGAGAAAGTGAATGCATGACTCCAAGTAGTTTACCGTTCTCTCTATGATTCTCGAGGGTGTGCATAGTCTCCAACCATGTCATCTTTTTTGTTTCTTGATCACAACTCATCTGCTTGTGAAGCTGAGTATTGTTTAAGTACTAACAGTCGCACTTTAAGTTCCCAACTGAGTTGAGTTCCCATAATGAATTTGAAATTTGGAAGCGATATATTTTTCTACCTAGGACCATAAATTGTAGACGATAACTTACCAAACCTGTGGACTACTTTGACATGTACACTTTCTTTCTCTATGAGAATAACAGTGTACTCAAATTAAGATATGTGTTTGAGTAACACGATTCTATCTGCCGTCATTGGACTTTCCTACAGCATTGCCCTTCATTCTAGATTTCCGATGTAATTTTAGTTCCTTGGCTTCATTATGGCTTATTCTCTGTTATTTGAACATAGTGCTCTTTTTCGCTTGTTGTAGCCCAGTGCTCTTTTTAGGTTGTTGTACCCCAGTGCACAGTTGCACTGCCAGATGATAAACCACACTATTTGATGGTAATATTAGGTTAGATTGTGTTATGTACTACCATCTTACTTATTCCGATTTACACTGTCTGATTTTGTATTTAGAGTCAGTTTTTGAAGAGGTTATGGTTCAAAATTTTAAAGACTTTAGGGAGGTTAATTATTTTTATCGAGGTATTTGGTTTAGATCTGCAGTATTTAAAAGATGAATATAAAAAACTATCCAACGTAACAAGTTAATTCATCAGATAAAGTTTTTATGCTTATAATTTGTAATATCCATGTTTTTCTATGACTTTTTTTAAGTTTTGTGTTTATATTAATTACAATAGTGTTTTACAAAATTAGATAAACTGTTACACTGGTAGGTACCGTAGAAATTTAATCAAGTTTACTAAGTTTTATAAAAGTTAACTAAATTTATAAAAATTAACCAAGTTAAATAAGTTTTGTAAAAATTGAACAAGTTTAAAATAAAAATTAAGTTTACAAAAATTAATCAAGTTTAAAAAAAAAAGAGTTTATAAAAATCAAGTTAAGTTTTAATATATTATATAAATCAACAAAGTTTTGTGAAAATTAGCTAAATGGTTATATTTGATCCTTTATATGTAGAGTTTACTTCTCAATAGGGAATAATAATTTATAGTGTTATTTTAGTATAAGCCTTTGTATGGCTAGTCGTTATTTTTGGAATTTGTTTTCTTAACTCTTTTATGTTTTTGCGATCTTTTCAATTTTTTCGAATCTTTGGATTCTTTTTAAATTTTCTTTCTTTTTTTCTCGGTTTACTTAAACTTTTTTCTTTCTAGAACTTAGCTTTTGTTTCTTCGGAAGGAATTATATATCCTCAAAAACTCAACCTAGAATTTCACGTCTTTCTTAAATAACATGAAGTGTGTGCAATGATGAATAATAAAATGGTTAGCAATTCACATTTTGCACTTTACATCATACTGCTCCATTCTAGCAATGTGTTTATATTAGAGAAGTTATTTTGTATGTATTCATCGCCTCTTTGTAATTTATAGATCTTAATTAACCTAATTAGTAAGCCATGAATGTGAATACTATAACAAAACTATTGACTTTTAACATGCATCGATCCGGATGTTCAAAAAATGCATAAAATAGCCGAGCTTCAATTCTTCATTTTACCTTTCTATATTAGAATCATGGAATCTTTTTTTCTTTTCCTATAATACAATAGTAGATTAAATTCCGATCTGAATTCTTAGAAGATGTCAGTCATAGATGTGTAGATTATAGTTAGGATAATTTTTTATTTTTTTATGATGAGGGCTCAGTAGAAATAAGATTTCTTCAGTTTTTATAGTTGGCATGATACAAGTCAAAAAACGAGAAGTTAGATGTACTATTTTAAATTTGTATTTGATCACTAATTTGTAAATTTCTTCATTGTAGATAATTAAAGACCGTTGATTAAATGTACAAGATGACATGTTCTTCCATAGTAAGCATATGAAATTTTTGGCTCTCTATTTTGTTGTTAGTATTTGGTGCCAACATGGTTTATGGTGTTATTTTTGTTTATGGAAATTATGTAAACATCGTTCTATACCAGATGTCTTTGTTAAAGAATATCGTGTTAAATATTTATGTAAATGATTAATAGTTATGTGTTCAAATGATAATATGTGTTTGATTCGAACATGTTATGGATGTTAGTTGCATGAAATATACTTATATGCTGATGATAAGTATGTATATAAATACTGTGATAGTAAAGCAAAATATAAATGCTGTAAAAATCAAAGTAATAGAAGACAACATATGTTCAGTGTTGTCGTTACTCTTAATACTATAACAGCGTTTATGAAAAGCTGATGAAAATGTGGAAAAACATCCATCACCAGTTTTGAGAAAAAAAGGAAACGTTGTAAAAATTAATACCAGCATTTAAGGTTGCTGTTGAAAATATAAAACTCAAATGCACTCTTTTGACAACAATTTGTTAACGCTGTTATAAATTATTAACAGCTCAATATAAATGCTGTAAAATAGAATTTTCCACAGCATTTTCATTGTGTTGTTACAAGTTATGTATCTATGAAAGTATGTCGTTATACAGCGTTTTCGAACGCTGTTTGTGGAGTAATGAAAAAATAGCGACTTCTGCCTAGGCGGAGTTCGAATATAGAAAAACGGTCTGTTACTTTTTAAGTACAACTGTAGTCATCATGGAGAACTACATCGTGCTTTTATGAGATGAAGTCTCCGAGTGTTATATATTGTCCGTAATTTAATTAGAAGTCCACCAGTCGAAGTCGCCTGATTCCAAGTTAGTATAAACAAGTTATTGCAGTCTGAACAAAAAATAGCGGTTGCAGCCTAATTGGAGTTCAAATATGGTGATGTAGTCTGTTATTTGTTAAGTACAACCATTAGTCACAATAGAGAACTGCAGTATGCATTCACAAGAAAGTATCCGAGTACAAAATTTCAAAATTCTTATTTTCAAATTTTATATTTTCATATTTTTAACACTTTTAATAAATGAGTAAATGAGTTACCTATTTATAACATTTTTACAGTGGGTCAACCAGTTTATGATCCATTTAATAAAGAAAAATAAATGGGTTGACCCAACCCATTTATATGTAGGGTAAACATGTTGGGTTAAAACCGTGTGTGTACACGCGCGTATATGCATGCGCGACATCAACTATTTCTCTTCCACTCTAAATCATTTAGAATGCTAAGTGTAATGCACCTTACCATGAAATATATTCATACATAATATTCAGACAATTTTTACTTAAGTTGAGCCACTAGCAATACTACATTTATACCCGAATAAGAGTAAAGAAACTATAATTTGGAATTTGTGTAACGCTAGAACACCCATTAGAATAATTCTTTTAGGTGTTAAATTTTCCAATACTCATCCTCTTTTGGATGCGATACATAATATCTGAAAGGATACTTTTGGCATAGTTCCTTATTAAATTTTAAAATTCACGAAAAGCCCTTCACTAAATTTCAGTGTAAATTAGGTCTCTGTTTTTTATTCACGATTATTGCAGGGCATGATGCAACTTTTCATAAAAGTTGCTGACATTTCTGCAACTTTTCTGTACACTGTGAACATAGTGCATGAAAGTTGCTGAAACATCAGCATTTATTTATAAAAGTTGCTGACATTTCAGCAACATTTATGTACACTGTAAACACAGTGTATGAAAGTTGCTGAAATATCATCACTTATTTATAAAAGTTGTTGACATTTTAGCAATAATTTTTCTTCGTTTTCAAAAAACCGGGACCCGCTTTACAATGAAATTTTGACGGGGAAAATTGCTGAAATATCAGCAATTATTTGTAAAAGTTGCTAACATTTCAATAATAATTTTTCTTCGTTTCCAAAAAATAGGGACCTTCTTTACAATGAAACTTTGACAGGAACCCGCTTTACAACATGAAAGTATGATATGGATGCCTTCCTAATTTCCACTACCTGAAATGTTCGCTAAACAGAGTGTATGTGTCTCCATATATCTTGTATATTATGATAGGAACAAAACTACTAGTAGCACATTTGAAACTGTAAACAACATGATCATTTTAGACTATTGATATATTTTAAGTCCGACCTATTTTTTGAAATTAATAATGATAAACGACTTTCTGTAGAAAAACAAAATTATTTTCTATTGTTGACCTTTCCTTTTATTATGTTTATAGGAGGAAGACTTATATGCTACGAATATAGACTTCAACTTATTGCTATTCAGTGCTTAAAAGAGAACTTATATGCCATGAATATATATATCCATTAGTTGAAGTCTTGCTGCGCTTGATGATTCGAACTCGACTAAGCAAGATTTGAATATTTATATAGCTTTTACCATCCGTTTTTTGTTTATTGATTTAGGTGTACCATACCACGTGTCTTTAGGTAGTTACTTTTAAAATCACAAATTTTGGATTTTGTATCATGAATAGAAGAAAAAAGGAAGCACTTACTAATGATAATTTCGTTGTGTTGTTGTAGGATGACACTAGGCGGATCGCCTACATTAGGTATTTGCAACAGCTGCCAACGTTCTTATGCATTGGTACTATGACATGATGAGGTATATAAATGCTACCAAAAATAGTGTATAGGCTTCATTTACCATCCTTCAAGCTATGAATTTTCTGCTTAAAAGAGTTCTCTAGCTATTTAAAAGAGTTCACTTAGTATCGTTATAGATTGGTTCTCTCATGTTTGCTCGTTTTTAGCTAACGGTTTAGACTTGTTGTGCATGAGCCTTGACACATCTCGATGTGTGCTCCGTGACACTGTTTCCCCATCATTGGCTGGTAGCGTGTCAGGTCCACCCGACTGTTCTCTGACCGAGCGGTCTAGCTTTGATCGTATGCATCTTTTCATTTCGTCTTGCCCATGGGGCTGTGTGTTACACTAGCCCCGTAGGGTTTCTCTTGCTCCATTGGTGGTGGCCGGTTCAGGCTGCTCTTTCGGGGCGCTCTGATTGGGCAATGTTTCTGGTTTTTTAAGTTGTGTCTTTGCGAGACTGACTCTGTGTCGTCTTTAACTCTGTGTTTATTTTAGCTTCACGGCGCTCGTTGGTCCTTTTGGAGACTTCTAAGGGTCAGGAGCGCTAGGTTCGAGCGGGTTCCCAGTTTGGACCGCATAGTGGTTCCTGTTTCGGATCACTATTCGTTCAAACCGGGTTCTTGCCGACCTACATTGTCCCGCCCTCGTGTACCCTCTGGAAGGGCTGACGCACGAATCGTGCCTGTCATGCGGGGCTATCCCTTCTTTGACAGTCCGGCTTTGGCAAGGTTCTTACAGCAACGTGGGATACAGTTTATCGGATCCCCTTCATTCCTCCACTATCTTTCGGAACATCCGGACTCACCGGATCGCCCGTGTTCTTCCTCCTCTTTCTATTCGTCTTTGTGTTCTCTTCCTTCTTCTTCCTATTCTCCTTCCATCTCCATTCCTCTATTTAGCAAGGCGGAAATAACGATCATCAATGATCGACTAGCCTGCCTTACTAAGAACTCGGCCCCTGCCTAGCGGAGAGAGTCGAGGTCTGATTCTTCGGCGTTTGATTCTGGGGTTTCTGGTGAGCCCCGGTACTTGGCTCCCCCTCTTCCTTACTCCTGCCACAGGCCACGTAGCCCTCCCACTACTCATCGCATCATTCGTGCACGCTCTGTAGCGGCGTCCGAGCAGATCGACAAATCTTCTCGATCTTCGTGGTATCTTATCTGAGCTGGTCTTGTTCTCCCATAGCCTTTCAGCTTGTTCTCTTCTGCTTTTTTTAATTTCCTTCCTCCATGTCGAACTTTCTCTTTTGGAATGTTCGTGGTATTGGCAATGAGGAGTCTTCAGCCAGGTTGAAGCGCGTTGTCAGGAAGCATTCGATCTGCTTGGTCGCTCTTTTGGAACCTCTAGTGGGTCCAGAGGATGTACTCAAGTCCGTTTTATCCCATGGTTTTGGCGGTGCCGTAACCAATGTCTGTGGCGAGATTTGGATCCTATGGTCCAAAGCCCTTGTGGTTTGTCCTATTTTCGATTCCACCCAGCTTATGTCTGTGGCTTGCTCTTCCCCTACTTTCGCTTCCTCCTTTTTATTCTCGGCGATCTACGCCAAATGTGATCATTTGGAGAGGCTGACTCTCTGGGCTGATATTCTTTCGCTTTCTGACTTAGGATTTTCGTATTCGGATTTAGACGGTGACTTCAACGTCGTCGCTTGTCAAGCTGAAAAGCGTGGAGCTGTCGCCACCAACCGTTATGCGGTGGCGGATTTCAACTCTTTCATTGTCAGCTCGGGCCTATCCGAGATTCCCTTTGTTGGGCCTGCTTTTACCTGGTATAACAACGGAGGGGGACCAAACCGTATTCTTTCTAGATTAGATCGTGTTTTTGGTTCTGAGGATTGGTTCCTCCTGCCCTTCTCCTTCTCCATTTCTCACCTCCATAGGACCTTTTCTGACCATGCTCCTATGGTTTTGCGTTGTTCTCTTCTCTCTCTCTCTATCGGGTCCTTCCTCCTTCAGATTCTAGAGTATGTGGAGATCCCATCACTCCTTTCACCAAGTGGTGGAGGAATCTTGGAGCTCTCCAATCGTTGGCTCCCCTTTTGTTGTCTTCTCACGAAAGCTTAAACGTCTCAAGGCTTGCCTTAAGGTTTGGAACGTCCAAGTTTTCAAGAACATCTTCGATCGAGTGCGGGCGGCCGAAGAATCTCTTATCTAAGCCGAATCTTTGTTGGATGAGGATCCATCCACTACCAACAAGGAGGCATGGGTGTTAGCCTAGATGGCCTTCTCGTTTGAGTTGCGGATCGAAAATGACTACCTTCGTTAGAAGGCAAGGGTCAAGTGGGTGGTCGAAGGTGATACGAACTCCAAGTTTTTCCATTCCTCTATTCGTAAGAAGAACTCCCTTCTTACCATTCGTGAGATTCTGCGTCCTAATCTCTCTTTGGATTCTACGCCAGAAGAAGTCAAAGAGACCATCCTGTCTCACTTTCGATCCTTTCTGAGCACTCCCTCTACTTCGATTTCCGATCTGGCCTTATTAGCCTTCATTCCCAGTATGATCCTTCCTTCAGAGAGAACGGACTTGTCGGTACCTCCCTCTCTGGATGAGATCCGTGCCTGCATCTTTTCTCTTTCCAAGGATAGTGCCAGTGGGCCGGATGGTTTCAACGGAGTCTTTTTCAGGAGTACTTGGCGTATTATTCAGTCAGAATTTTGTCTGGCTGTTCAATACTTCTTCTCGGGCGGTTCTCTGCTGCTAGGTTGGACGTCCACCAACCTAATTCTTATCCCAAAATGTGATAACCCGCGGTCTTGCGTGGATTTTCGTCCTATCAGTTTGTGCAACTTCTCTAACAAAGTTATCTCGAAGGTTCTGGCCAATCGCTTGGCCTTGTTCCTTGATCGCCTCATATCCCCTTCTCAATCGGGGTTTGTTAAAGGCCGTTTAGTTACTGATAACGTCCTGCTTTCTCAGGAATTGATTTCTCAGCTTGATTGGAAGGTCAGAGGTTCGAATGTGGTTTTCAAGCTGGATATGGCTAAGGCTTATGACCGCATGTCCTGGTTTTTCATCATCAAGGTTTTATGAGCCTTCGGCCTTCCCGAGTCCCTTATCAACTTGGTGTGGAGGCTTATTTCCAACTGCTGGTTCTCCATTCTTATTAACGGTTCGGCCAATGGGTTTTTCCAGGCAGGTAGGGGCTTACGTCAAGGAGACCCTCTGTCGCCTTCACTGTTCGTGATCGCGGCAGAGGCTTTCATTCGAGGTCTTCAAACCCTGACGGTATATGGTCAGATTCAGAGGTTTGGCATTCCTTCGGGATGTCCGCTTGTTTCATCCTTATCCTTTGCTGATGACATTGTCATCTTCTCCAACGGGGGCCGTTCTTCAGTTCGCCGGCTCCTTCGTCTCATCCAGCAATACGAGAGGAGTTCGGGGCAGCTCGTTAACTCTTCCAAAAGCTGTTTCGTCCATGCGAAAGACTTGTCACCCTTAAGACCTTCTTGGATTGAGAACTTTTCTAGATTCAAGAAGACTTCCCTTCCTTTGCCTTATCTTGGTGTTGTCCTTTACAGAGGTCAGAAACTAAAAGCTATCTTCGATCCCTTGTCCGATAAGGTTAGGGGCAAGATCATCCATTGGAACGCGACTCTCCTTTCTCAGGCAGATAGACTAGTTCTCATCAAGTCTGTCTTGGACTGGATGGGTACTCATGTCTTCGCTGTGATGACTCCTACTTCGGCCTTCTTCTGCTCGTATCAGGCCTTAATTTCGTCCTTCTTTTTGGGGTAAGAAGGATAGCGTCCATCGGCACCACTGGGTTTCCTGGGCCTCCATTTGCCGTCCCAAATGCGAGGCAGTTTAGGCTTGCGCAACCCAAAGGGCCTCTGTGCGGCTTTTGCTTGCAAGTTGTGGTACAGGTTTGGGGCTAACAACTCCCTGTGGGCATCATTCCTTCACGCAAAGTACCAAAGGCTTGAGGGTGCGGGATTTTCTGGCTCCCCCTCCTATGCTAGTGAGACTTGGAAGCACATGCAGTCGGTGAAAGGGTTGGTTGACTCTCATGGCGGCTTATCCGGTTGGGATGGCGGCTCGCCCTCCGTTTCGAAAGCTTGGAACTTGGTTCGTACCCCAAATTCAATCCGACCTTTATTTTCTTTCATTTGGAATTCTCGCATCCCCCCCAAAGTCTCTCTGTTTATGTGGCGCTTGCTACATGATGGGCTTCCTTTAGACGAGAATCTCCGGAGGATTGGCATTCCTTCCGTTTCCCGCTGCAGGTGCTGCGGTTTTGGGGATACGGAGTCCTTGAGTCATTTATTTTTTATCGGTTTTTCAGCCAGGGCATTCTGGAATTACTTCGAGAACCTTGTTGGGATCCGGAGAAATGCCCAGTCTCCCTCTGATTTTCAGAGTAGCTGGTGGTCCGGAACTCCGGTAAATCGCTTCGTTCGATTCTTTTTCGCCTAATTCCATGCCTGATCTGCTGGCACATATGGTGCGTGTGGAATAAGGCAACTTTTGATGATTCTACTATGGATTCCCTGTCCATTATCCGTAGTGTTAGGAAAGATGTCTTCCTTGCGTTTCGCGGTAGACCCTTTAGGGGCACCATTGGCCTCCACTCTACGCGATTGGAGTGTCTGTTTTCCATCGCTTCTGATCAGTCTGCCGCTAGAGCGGGTATTGGCTGAGGCCATGTGGGGGACAGAAGTCTCGTCGCTCTAACCCCCTTCCCGACCCCCCCTTTTTTTCTTTTTTCTATCATTCCTACTTGCTAGTTGCTCAGGTGCTGGAGTTTCAGGTTATCTTCCAGACTGTGCGATCTTCGCCATATTGGTTGTAGCTTTGGAGGAGGTCCCTTTCTTGTCTCGGGTGTTGGCTCCTTGTGATGTTGGCTTTTCTGCGATTATAGAATTGGTCTCACTTATCTGGTCTTTTCAGCGCTTAGCCTCGGTGCTCTGCTCGGGATTCCACTAACGTCAACATTGGGCGGTGGCCTTGCCTGAGCTCGATGGTGATGTTAGATAGGCAGTGGTTTTCCGGAGCTCATCCTGGATTCTCTGAGCGGGCATTTCTTTTGTGACGGCTTGGTTTTATGGATCCTTTTCTTTAGTTGATTTCTTGATGTATTGCTGGTTTGTTTCCGTTTCTACTGTTGTACTCGGCTAGTCTGTTTCGTTTTGCCTATAGCTATTCATGATTACCTGTTAGGCATGTTGACAGCTTTTGGTCTTTATATATATATATATATATATATATAGTTCTTAAAAAAAACAAAAACCAATAATGTTATACAAAAGGTAGTAGATTTAATATAAGTGATAGTTGGAATGGTAATGTGGAACCAAGATCGTATTTACTTGGTGCAATTAAGACGACAGCCTTTAGGAATGTAAAAGTTAATTCATCAAATGTAACCGAAGGAACAATTAAGATAATACTAAACTCATTAGTACTTTTGTTGTGACAATGTTTCATATATTTTTTAAATCTGTTTGATTTGAAGTTTTTATTTGTGTTGTTTATGAAATGTATGAGTTGAATATGTATGCTATTATTTTTGAAATTTGATACTTAGATGGTAACACATATTAGTAGTACAAGTCTTAGAGCGTAAACAACATATTATGTATCAATATATATCTGAATCACGATATGCAAGTTTTGAGGCTGTGACGGCCTCTCGCACGAAAGTCAAAATGCTTAACCACTAAAATAGTGGTGTTGGTCAATATTCACATATTTTCTTTGTATGCTAGCGGTAGTTGTTGTTGTACCATTTGGTTAGTTCTACCATTTGGTTAGTTCTACGCCATTCTAGTTGCTGATATGTAGATGTAAATTCATGTGTATGCAAAAAGGTAAAAGAATTTAGTATTTTTGTTTGAAAAGATAGTGGGTTATCCTTCTACGCAAAAAGTAAAAGTAATTATCATTTTTCTAGAAAGATAAAGGGTTTATGATTTATTTTTTTTAAATTATTAAAGGACTTGTCTTCATCCATAAAGATTTCAAAAACAAAATTTAACAAAAAACATTAAAAAAAACTAGAATAATAACATAATTTCACTAAACGAAAGAGCAACATAAGACTTAATGAGTAATCTTTATCCATTTTGTGTTATAAGTAGAAAAACATAGCAGAATAGTCAAGATGTGAATAAACTTAAAACTATGTTTCAAGTTTATATGTTTGCATATTGAGTAGTACGCCAAATAATAACTATAATTAATTATTCAGATGAAATAACTACTTAGTTTCAAGTTTATGGACTATCGGTTGGCCACGCTGTATTTCTAAAGATAATCTCAACAATTCAAGTACTACTGTTAAAATATATCCAGGCTTTGATTTAATTTAACTTTGCATGTTTGACTGTAAAGCAAAGTATATCATCTCACTCTAAGTAAATATGCAAAATTCCATAATATATTTAATGGGAATATTCCAGTAAACCTAAATATATTAAACTTTGTTTAACTTTCTTATAAATCAACCATAATATTTCCTACTTAAATAAACCCATAATACTTTCTATTCGAAGCCTTTACAAGATATTGCAGAAATAATTTAACATTCAAACTTTTTTCTTTTCTTTTTCAATTTGTTTATCTTCTTCACTTAAAGTAAATTAGATTTTGATGCATTCGCTGGTAGGTACAATATTTAGTACATGATCTCTTCATGTTAATGCAATGTTTTAAAAAATTAAAGTCTTTGTTATTTTGCATGGTGTCATAACCAGAGGTATGGTGTATCGAGCAATGTTTTCATAACCGGACCGTGAATCAAACCGTGAGGACTCAAGGTTCGAGGTTTCGAGAGTTCGACCGGTCAAACCGTCAAGAACCGCATGTACTCTTTTTGAAAATTAATACGTTTAGATGCAACGTATCAACCATAATTACACAATAAATTAACATCTTCAATAAATATTTACGATATTAATTCATAATCCACCCATTAATTCAAATATGAAAAATTAAACAAAATTTATTACACTAGCTACACTAATTACGAATATAAAACGGACGGAGATTTGAAAACATGTTTTGAAATGAAGAAATTGTGCATATGAGAGGGTTCAAGCGGGTTCAAATGGAGGGTTAAACCACCAATTTAAAGGTCGAACAAAGGTTATTGCATGAAAGAGGTTTGATTGAGTTCCCGACCTTTGACCCCCACAGCTCGAGGTTATTCGCGGTTCAACCGCGACAGGGTCGGGTTATGAAAACTATGGTATAGAGCCATCAACTATGCAATGACTAGATGTGACGGCTTTGTTTATGGGTTGTGCACTTTATGGTCTATCATACTGCAAGCTTAACATTATAATTATGGATTTGTTGCGCACACTGTCGTATATTTGGTAAAGCATGGTTCTTCTTTTCAACCAGAAAAGTAGCCTCTGACCAGTTAAAACATTTATTATAGCTTATACACACTAGTAACAAAAATGAATTTGATTAAAGAAATACAGAAAAACCATTGTATTATAAACATCATTTAACGTAAATATAATACCAAAATATAATTATATTCCATTTAATATATAAAGAGTAATGTTCCAAACGTCATATCATTTTAAAAATAATGCATTACATGTGACACATGTACATAACTGTACCAAAATTAGAATGATATTTTTATTTCCTCTGCCACTTTAAAGCTCTGTGCACTGAATAGGAAAAAACAACAAAATCAACATTTTTATAATGTGGTATAAAGCACTCTGGCCAACTTTCCACATTATAACTCTTTCAACTTTTTTGCTAAAAAAAATTTCTCTTGGAAATATTCATTTAAAACTCCTCCCAATATGATATCTTCCTCCTACAGGTTCCCAACTCTCTTGAATAATGAGTTTCGTTTATTCCTGCACACCGATACATGTCTTTGATAATAGTTGTAATATATTTGTTGTCGCACTTTTTTAGTATCAGCGTGTAATAGAATGGAAAAAGAGCAACACTATCTCGTATATACTATCTGTTGTATAATATGGTGCGGTATTAAAATATATTTGGACCAAACCCGTATAAGCCCATCAGTATACAATATTTGTATAAATACACTTCTGTCTGTACAATGCAAGTATAAAGTGAGAAGAAAAGGAATTTGTTGAATCTCATCAGAATTTTTCTCATCATTTGAGATTTCGGTTACACAGTTTAACAACTTATAACAATTTTGAAAGATTTTCATCATTTGAAGTGGCTGCCATGCCAAGAAGGAAGATATCAGAGACAACTCATCATCTATCACTCCCCTGGCTGCCACCACTTCATCAGACATTCAAGATTTAGATAAACTCACCTGAAGTGCCGTGCCTAGAATCACCAGTCAGATTCGAATCATCATTCTAGTTCAATCTGGCTGCATTTCATCTCAATTCTTTGTTTGCAACTCTGTAACTCAATCTTGCCATCATCTGGTTGATAGGTTCTTCATCATCATGTCAGAAGGAGGCAGTGACAACACCAATACTCCTCACAATCAATTAAGAACCACCCAGAATCAATCCAGCACCACCCAAGAACTCATCAAGTCCATAATTAAGCCTCAAAGTCAGATCATCACCATACAACTCGATGAGTCCAACTATTTGCTATGGAAATTCCAGATTGAAACTGCTATCAGAGGGTATGGGCTGCAAGAGTATGTTATTGGCATTCTAATTACTCCTCCAAGATTCACTACAGACCGTGAAGGAAAACTTGTGAGCAGTTTTGAATATACAGTTCATGGAAGACAAGATAGTCTAATAAGTTCTTGGTTGTTATCATCTATTAGTGCAAGTCTACTACCATAACTTTTTGGATGTAAAACCACACATGAAATATGACACATTATTGAACAAATATTTAGCTCTCAATCTGCAGCAAGAATAATGCAATATAAAAGGAAACTGCCAAACTTGAGAAAAGATAATGTCAGCATGAGAGAGTATCTCTCCAAAGCCAATACAATATGTGATCAGTTAGCTTCTACTGGACACAAGGTAACTGACACAGAACAAATATTATGCATATTAAGTGGCCTAGATGATGGCTATGAAGCAGTAGTTGCCATAATATCATCCAATGAAAATATGTCATCACTGTAAAATGTTCAGTCCATTCTCATTGCACAAGAGGGAAGACTAGAACAAAAGAAACCAACAAATTTGGATTATAATGTCACTTATGCATCAGCAAGTAAAGGCAAGAATCAAGAAAAAAATCAAGGTAGCAGAAACCAACCAAATAACTCTAGAGGTGGTCAATCAGGCAGATTCAGAGGAAGAGGTGGTAGGTGGAATTCTAACAACAACAAACCAAGATGTCAAATATGTGAGAAATATGATCATACTGCCAACATATGTTACTTTAGATTTGATGCCAACTTTACACCAATTCAGCAAACCAGCAGCAATTCAAGAACTCAAAATCCCAATGTTAATATGGTCAGTGCACAACAAGAGTCAACATCAGATAACACAAACACAAATGCAGCAAAAGCTGAAGATATACATGACGACACCTGGTATCCAGACTCAAGTGCAACCAATCATGTAAAAAATAATATGGCCAACTTAAATCTTGGCAACAGAGAATACAAAGGTACACAATCTTTATGTATGGAAAATGGCAAATCTATAAAGATCTCTCATATAGGAAATGCAAGCATTAATGGAACCAGACAGTTACATCTAAATAATTTATTGATGGTTCTATTAATCAGAAAAAATCTAATGAGTGTGTCACAATTTGCCAAAGACAATAATGTGTATTTTGAGTTCCACCCTACATATTGTCTGGTTAAAGATAAACTAACTGATAAAGTGCTTTTGTAGGGTAAAGAACATAAAGGACTTTAAAATTTTGATGTACCAAATTCAAGAAGTATTGAAAGTAATAAAAATTGGTGCCACATTTCTGAAGTCAAAAATGCTGAAAACTTTGATGTATGACATTATAAGTTGGGTCACCTAGTGTGAATGTAATAAAACATGTCTTGAGTAGTTGTGACAATACTCATATTAGTAAACTTCCTGATTCTTATACTTGTACATTCTGTCAAATGGGTAAGAGTCATAAGCTTGCATTTCCTTACTCAAAGACTGTCTACAACAAGCCTCTTGAACTTGTTGCAACAGAATTATGGAGACCAGCCACTACACATACTGACTATGGATATAAGTATTATATCTCATTCATTGATGCTTACTCTAGATATGTATGGATTTATTTTTTAAAATCCAAATCTGAAACTAAAGATGTTGTGGTACAGTTTGTCACTAATGCAGAAAGGCAGGCAAACTGTCAATTAAAAATCATGCAAACAGATGGTGGTAAAGAGTTTTTACCCCTGAAAAGTTACTTTAAAATAAAGGGCATTACTCAAAGAGTTACATGTCCATATACTTCAGAACGAAATGGCCTTATCGAGAGAAACCACAGGCATATAGTTGAAACTGGTCTAACACTGCTAGCACAGGCATCTCTACCATTGAAATTTTGGCCAGATGCCTTCTCCACTGCAGTCTGTCTGATTAATAGACTGCCCACAAAAGTCATAAAGTTTAAAAGCCCAATGGAAGTGCTATGCAGTGTTAAACCAGATTACCAAAGTCTAAAGACTTTTGGATGCCTTTGCTTTCCCTACTTAAGACCATACAACACACACAAGCTTGATTACAGATCAAAACCATGTACCTTCCTTGGATATGCCACAAATCAGAAAGGTTACAAACGTCTTGATGACAAAGGCAAAACATATATATCCAGGCATGTTGTATTCAATGAGCATGAGTTTCCTTTTAGTAATGCAGAAATCAAAACAGCTCAGAAAGTATGCAATTCAAAGCTTCCAATACCTCAAGTGCTACCTTCGCCAGAGGTTATCATACCACACTACTACAAAACAGGCCATTTGCATTGCCTCATTTGAATCGGTTGAAGTAAAAACTGATGCAAATAGAACTATTTGCATCGGTTCTGTCTTAATAACCGATGCAATTGGTACGTAGAAAGCAATAGGTAATAAAAAAATCAAATTTGCATCAGTTGTCACCAACAACCGATGTAAGTACGTCGATGCAAATATTTGTAGTTGCATCGGTTTTAAAGTCAACCGACGCAACTAAATTAATTTGCATCTCTTTCGTTATGCACTTTTAATTCCCGCCTTACTAATTTTTTCTGCCGCCTCTTATTTTTGCATTCGTTTCCAGTATTTCGCCTGCCTCCAAAAAAACCCTAGACCTTAACCAAATCATTCCTCTCCCATTTTCTCCTTCACCTTCTTCTCCTCTCTCTCATCTCGATTATTACATTTCACTGAGAATTGTAAAAACACGGTAGCTACCTTTTCTTTCAGATTTTTTAAATCGAAATCAATGAAAATCAAGTGGCAAATTTGGATTGTAAAAAAATTATTCTTTTTCCAATCCTCCACAAAATTCCACCCACGCCAATTTCAAATAGGAGTTCGCGATTGAGGTAGGTGGTGGGAATTGTTCGATGCTAGCGGCTGTTCGGGTGCTCGTAGAAGTTTGATTCAAGGTCAATGGATGGTGGCGGAAGGTGATTTTGGCGACTTGCGGTGGAATTTGAGGTTGTGGTTGATGTGCATGGTTGGTCGGGATTGGAATTGAGGCGAGGCAATTTTTGAGATTTAGGAATAGTCGAGTGCTGAGGTGAGGTTATGGTGACATGGGGCTTGAAGCAGAGAGAAGTGAATTGCGATGATTTGTGAATGGTAGCTGAGTTACTGGAGGTCGAGGTGGAAGGGTAATGCAATGGTTTGTTGATGGGTTGCCAGCAGTGGGATGAGAGTGGATGTTTGGTTGTACTATGGCTAGAAGTAGTGGGTCTCGATTCGAGGAAGAGGTCATGCTTTTGAGGTATGACAGTGGTGGAATGTGGCTGTGCGAAGATGCAGTGGTTTGGTATGAGGCTTTGAATGATGGTGCAGTGGAGTTTAGGTGATGCAAAAAGAGGTGGGTTTGAATAACTGTGCAAGTTGATGGTGAATGCTAACAGAAATGTTGTGCAGTTGAATGAAAGTGAAGTTTGGATGGTTGACTATGGAAAGTCATGTGCTCGTGCTGGCACTCGATTATAGAATTGCAATTAGGCCACTTCCATTTTTACACGGTATGGGATTTCGTACAACAAATGCTCATATTTGGGCACTTTTTTTACCAGCAAATTTGTTAATTTATCTCAATTTCACACAATTTTAACTTAATTTGTTATGTGTCCTTTTATTGAAGTTTTATTGTATGCTTAACTAGGTTAAGAAATTATGTATTTTCTGAATTAAGCAATCTTTTCATTTCTTTATAATATTTTACAAACGAAAATTCAAACAAATTAAAATTGACATTATACAAAGTTATTGTAAACAGTTGGGAAAAAATGTGTACATTGTATAAACTAAAAGATTACATTGTGAGTCATGCAGACATTATTCAAAATGTATCGAAATGTGGTTTTTTTTCTCCTTCTTTTCAGTTTTCATCTTTCGTAAAGTTGATTTTCTTCTTTGGTGTCCTTCTCTTTGATCTGCTTGCACGTAGTCTATAATGCTATGGTTGCCAAGAGGTAACTAATGAGATACTGCATCCATGTAAAATTGATAATGAGATACTGAACTTCATGTAACAACGATAAATTTGTGATTTGTCAGTTAAATTGTTGAAAATTAGCAGACTATTTGTTCGAGAAATTTTTGTGTTTCACCACAAATACTACATATTTTCTTTGTTGTTGATTGTTAATCGTTAAATTTAATAAGCATGACTGGTCTCCAATGAATTGGTTTGCTTGAGTAGACAGAAATGTTTATGTTTCATAATTAAATGATCACGAGCAGCAAGCATATTTATTATCGTTTAACGAAAACAAGAAAATCCAAATTAATATTATAGTATACATGTTTTCCAAATTAATATTAGAAATGTTTATCGCTTAAAATTAATTTCTGAACTATTTGCTAAAACTAATATTTGTTGCGTCATGTGCAGTTGGATTTGATGAAGAGGAATTGATTTCACAGGAGTCTGGCAACTTGATTCCTTCTTCTTTTTTGCAAAGGTAATTATTACTCAGTTTAATAAAAGCTGGCTAAATTTTTTTTTGCCTTTAATGTCATACTTGGGTTAGGATTACAGTTTCCTCTATGTCATCAGACCACTATTCAAATTTTCAACTTTTCCTTTATGTCGCTTCAAATCTACCACTGTTATTTACCCTATTTTCCTACAATTACTGCCATATAGATAATTTTCCAAAATACTTTTGCATAATTCTTTTGATTCATCTAATTTAATGCATCATTTGGTCTTAAATTTTCTGAACTTTAGGTCAATTTCTATTATGTTACAATTTGTTGCTTAGTCTCTTATCCATATACTATTATTGACCGTATATAGAGGATGGTTTTTTTTAGGTTTTAATATTATTTAATTAAACTGTCGAGCCATCAAATTAAGTTTTGTTTGTACATTGTTGTATATCATATTTGTTTACCATGGTAGGTTCTATTACTAAAATTCTGGTGTTGAGGTTTTTCTCATAGATTATCTATTCTATGAATGAATGCTCTAATATATAATCAGTTTAGTAATATCTTCATATGCACTTGAGATCGGAGTGTGGATGGGTTTAATCATCCTTGCAGGTGCTTTACTATTGCACCGGAATAAAACTATAACCCCTTCATCCTTGTATATTTTTGTATTGATATTGGCTAGTGGTATATTACAAACTTTATTGAATCTGGTGCATCTCTCACAATATTTTCCACATTGTTCAATAACAGGTTCCATGAGTTTTTGAAGTTAGAAAATGAGGTTGGCAATATTACTAGGCAAGAGGCTGTTAGAAAATGGGATAGCATGTGACATTCATACCTACTCCCTTTCTCCGCACGTGTTATCTCCAGGCCAGTTACCACACTTCCCCACTCCATCACCCTTTCATCAAACTGCTATCCAACACACGATCAGACGAAACTTAGCCTAACCTCCAACGCGGCCAACGTCCACATTGTTGACTGCGAATAACTATTCGCTGGAGGTACATGATTTATGGCGACCGGGTCTTCATCCATCCATTGCTGGTTCATGACATGGTAACTGACAACTTCTGCCCTACTCTGCTTTTATTTTACTTTACCTTCTGAGATCTGGGGGTGTACACATTTGACTGATTCAGTTGTTTTATGATTATGCAATCTAACATCTACTTTTAAATATGTATGAAATAGGTATCGATTAAATGTCGACATATTGGACTCCACCATGACAACTACTATCACAGAATTTGACAAGGAAGCCGGTGGGCTGATCGACCAGAAGGTTGAAGATATGCATACCATCCTCAAATCGGTAAAATTATCATATCATCTGTTTTCTTACTCTGGCCAGGTTGGCTAATCTTGAATATATTTACATGTTTGTTCTAATGACGTTGATTAAGTTCCTACCACATCCTTCTTTACCGACCTTACGCTGTGTGCAAATTATTGCGCTTAGGCATTTGATATCTTTCCCCCATATTTGCTTACTGTGTTTCAGACGTTTCAACATACCACCTTTTTTTAATACATTTTTCTGTTACTGACTTACCCTATTTAAACTGTTGATTACCTCATTTTTGGTTAGACTAAATTTATATCCCTGATCTGTTTGCTGCAAAATTCGCATAATTGATTGCAAACAAAACATCACAGTGTAATGCATGATAACCGTTGATTCGTAAACTATGTTTCTTTGGGACTATTGTTGAATCACTCTGTGCTTGAAATCCAATTGCCTATGTACGTTGTGTATCTGTAGTCTGTACACACAATCTTTAACCCAACTATATTATATATTATTAACAATAAGCTCTACATGTAGACGCACAAAACATTATATGTTGGTGGACTGGGTGCTGGGTTGTAAATATGTGAATTGGATTCATATGAAAGTGAAGTTTGGATTCGCAATTGACAGTTTGGATATGTGGTGGCAGGTTTTGTTGATGGCCAGGGACGTAACAGTGTGGTTTGTGGGGTTACTGGTTTGGAGATAATGGTACAAGGGGAAGGGGTTTTACTGTAGGATGAAATGTGATTTGGGCAGAGGAAGTGTAGGCAATGTGCAGAGGGGATAGCTCGCTGTTGGAGGTGGTTTTCTACAGAGAGAAGGAGTGTAAATGCAGCAGTTTTCGGATTGAGTGGCTAGTTGATGATGTACAGGTGGTGGTAGGAAGTTGTATGTGTTGTGGATAACTGAAGTTGTCGAGCAGCAGAGGTTTTGATAGTTTCTGGTGGTACTGGTTACGGTCAAAGATATGGCTGTTGTGGTAGTATCAGAGAAGTGATGTAGGAGGTTGCTATATGGTGATGCAGGGATATAGCAGTAGTGGACAGCAGCGGCAGGTTTGCACAGTTGTATGATAGAGAAGTCAATTAGATATGGTGGAAGGAGTGTAAGTATTGAGGCAGTGGAGATTAGAAGTCTGCAGGCAGATGGAAGTAATAATCCAAAAAATTTATGGTTGGGTTAGTGGTATGTGGTGTTTTGGTATTATGTATAGATTATTAACACTTTAATTGATATATGTTTATTTTGGTATTTTGGTATTATGTTATTCAGTTTGTATTTGCCATCAAATTTAATTTTGAATGACTGTAATGTTGCATGCAATAATTTTTTGTTATAATCAATAATATATATATACACACACACATGGTTTTTTTGCATCGGTTTTCAATAAAAACCTATGCAACAAGTTCCTTTGTTGCATCGGTTTTCATTACAACCGATGCAACATGGGGGCTGTGTTCAAGCAACCAACCATGATATTTTGCATCAGTTGTTAGTAACAACCGATGCAAAAAGGGCCTTTTTGCATCGGTTTCAGAACTGATGCAAAAGTGTTAAGCCTGTTGCATCGGTTGCATATGCATCGGTTGTTGAACTAATGCAAAAGGGGGGTAAACAACCGATGCAAATGGCATGTTTTGTAGTAGTGCCAGTAAATGGCACTGATCATCATGAAGGAGGTAACACCAGCTCTCAACACACAGTGCCCACAATTGAACCAGGTCAAGAATGTGCTGATGCACCAACAAGATCTGACAGTGTAACACAAGATACCAGTCATCATTTAGACTCCTGTCAAGTACTACATGAAACTCAGTCACACAGTACTCAACCAGAAATTGCTGATGAAGATAGACATCCACCTACAAACAATGGACACCATATGATGACAAGAGCAAAGTGTGGAATATTCAAGCCAAAAACATATAGCATAGAATCTGAAATCATTGAACCAAGTACATATGAACAGGCAATCCTGGATGATAATCCCAAACATAATACTTGAACTCGTTTTGGCACAAATGAACTTTCACAATTTCTGGTAACAAACACTTCAAATATCTACACCTACTACACGGACAACGAATTTCTGGATCGTTTCCGTTATTACATAAAGAGAATTCAACAAACACATTTATACCATTATAAAAATCTTCTTTTATTGAGCCCATCAGTCCTTTTCTTTGGTACATCCATCTCCTCCGATCAACAAAATAATCAATCATTTTTCCTATTTGACAAAATGAGAAGTTCAAAATTTAACATTTATTTTCAAGAATACAAATTCGAAAAAGATTATTTTCATGGTCGTATAATATTTGAATTTAAAGAACAACTTCACAAATTTAAAAATATTTTCAAAGAGGGCACATTTTATTTTTTACGTATCGATATAAAAAATTGTATAAATTTTTTTTCCATGATCAGGCATCCTACTTCCCATGATAATGCAGTAAGCATTTACATTTCATATATTACTTCGCCTCAAACGTTTCAACAAATTCGGCAGCATTTCCCTTTTGTTCCCTCATTGTATACAAATGCGTGCATGCATGAAACAAAAAAGAAAAGTTAGGCTAAAATTATATGAACCGTTTGAGACGAAGTAGTATACAGAATGTAAATGCTTACTGTGTTCATAACTTGTCCAATACATGGCAAATCCAACAAACATTGTACCAGATGAATATAAATGGTCGTTTTTCGAAAAAAATGACTATTTATACAACGATCATATACAACACTCGTCAGACGGGAGCAAAAACTCTTTCAGGGACATTTGTCAATTACATGTGCGCATTTTACGAAAAAATACACTTGTACTAACTGTTCACATTTACAAAAATATATTTTAATTTAACACATTTATTCGACGTATTACATCAACTTAAGGCTCGTTCGATGTTTTTTCTGTTGCATGAGTCAATACGTGCACAATATAATATTCCTATCTCGTACATTCATTTTATCTTGTTCCAACTAACACAATATAATGATAGCAGCGCTACACACATATATAATCGTAGAATCAAGGCATACACAACGATTTACATATACACGAACAATCATAAACTATACATGTTTTATGCAATTTCACGATAAAAGATAAAATAAGAATACCATGGAATGCTAGAAACTATTATAACACTATTGGAAACAAATTCAATCAACAATTAGCCATAATTTATCAACTTATGAAAATCTAAAATTAGGGTAAAAACTGAATTTTTGGCGACAATAAGAGATTATACCCGTGTTAGAGGGCAATAGACGTTGATTGCGCAGCCGGGGAGAATCTGAAAGCTCGAAATTGATGTGGAAGGTTGGGGAAGAGATTTGGGGGTTTTTAGGCTAAGGTTTTCGTATGCAGAATGAGAAAGAAGAAGGCTCGACCAGTTGCTGTAAATCGCGATTTTCCGACGGCTTCCAACGGCCGTCCACGGCCCGTCGAAAGCCGTCGGAAATAAGCCATCGAGAGCCGTCTCCCTACCCTGTCGGTTTTTGACCATTTTCTAGTAGTGGATGTTGCAATCTAAAAAAAAAATCAAAACACTACACACGATTTCAACGCAAAAATATAGCTTAACTTCTGTGCAAATTATTACTCTTGAATATGTTAAACATACGATTTATAGAAAAACAATTCACGCATAAAGCACGTGCCATCATTAATGTGTGCCGTAATGCTCATTATTATTATAAATATAATTTGTATAGCACATATGGTATATATAGAGAAGTAATTTGAATTTGTGCTATATGCCTGACAGATCCTTAAAAAAAATTGGAAGTAAACATGATATTTTTAAAATGAAGTCCATGTACATTGCACAAATCAATCAAAAAAACATAGTCAATTTGACGTAGTTTGTCCATATACACAAGTAACAACAAATAACATAAGAACCTTTATATTTTTTAGTTGCATATATGTTCATCTTCCATAAATCAAATTGTAAAAAACAAACTAATATAGCAATCTTATACAGACGAGTGATATTGGATTTACAAATTTCAACCTTTTTTTGAGCAACCTCTCATCGCTCTAATCGTTTGGCTATTTATTGCCAACTAGAATAAAAGCATTCACCATTTCTTAGAATGATAAATATGCTATATTTAAGTCAAGTAGATAAATAGGCTAACATTTTTTATTCAGGAGGTATTCCTAACAGTATATTTTATCTTTATGTTATACCACCAAAAAAATGAAAACTTTTGGTTTTGCATAAAACATAAACATCAAGCATGAAACCAAAACAATCTTAAATTGTTTCATTTTCAAACAACCTTAATTGATTTTGATAAGCAACCAAAGAATATATAAGAATATGCTATAGCAAAAAATGAACTTATACAATACTAATTAGTAGTTATAGCTTAAGGATCACTAGCTCGAATGGAAATTGGTAAGACAACTTAGACTGAGATTCTAGAGATCTTGGGTTCGAACTCATGACACATCGAAAAGAGTGCATACTTGGAAAAAGTACTAGTTTTATTCTATGTGGTGTAAGTTAAAATTGAGCTTCACAAGTGGACCTGTTTATGTTGATTGAGGCTTACATACAACACACTTGATGAGTCCAACTCTAATATCAAATCTGTATTCATTTGTAAAACACAAAATATATTAGTAATATAGGGAATAAGACTAGATTGCGTTATACGTCATTATTCTGAACTATAAGTGATATGTCCGAACGTTGTCATATGGACCAAATATTTAAATATAAATTTGTGTCTGATATCGTAGGTAACAAAGGTTCTAAATAAAAGGGGCTATTCAACCTAGCTGATACATGCGATAGGATATAATTCCAAAGGTTTTTTTAATTGTAGTCGAGTTTAGTAAATAAAAAATATTTTACTTGCTACTGGTGTTCATAAAGGGAATCTTGGTGGCTCTTGGCTTATTGATTGTTTTACATTTAAGAAATACACTGATGAATATACAATCTATTTCTACTATATTTTTTAATCAATTTTTTTCGCTTTTGTTGTTAACTTTTCATTTCTTTCGGTTTGCAATTTTATACTTGCATGATAATTGCATTTTTGTTCAAAAATAAATTTTGAAGTTTTGTAAGTACAAATTCTTTATTTATGTAATCGCATAATGTCAAACATTCTTACTTTAGGCTTTTATTATTAGAAACCATATTTAAAATGAATTTAAAATTTGTTTACTTCGTATTGGAGTAAAGATAAAAGAATTGGCGACTGTGTTAGAATTTAAACGATAAAAGATAAACCACTTTGATATTATTTTTATTTTTTATCTGTTATATTAAAACTAAAAGATATGAGATAAAATATAAAGGGGATTTTAGGCTCAGGGAAAAAATTGAAGAAAAATTTAGTTTCAGGGACAAAATATTTTCTTTTTAGACTAAAGGACACTTTTAATGTAAATCACAGAATGATGGTTGTAACAATCATTTTCTATTTACACTAAAAAGTGTCCTTCAAATTAAAAAAACAAAGTTGTTGCCCTTGAGACTAATTTTTTTTGCAACTTACACCCTGTATCTATTTTCCTGAAATAATAAAATAGTAAAAGGTAAATAAACGATAAAATAAGAAAAGATGAAAGATAAGAAGATAAAAAGAAAATAACAAATAAAATATAAATTACTTGCATTTACAGTTATATGTGTAATACTTTTATATCTAAAACATAAACGATGAAAGATATGAAAATGGAAACTTAATGATGAAAGATAAATAATTCTATAATTTCAAACATGCAATTTTCTTTCTTGTTTTTATGATGTTAGATATTCAAATGTAAAAACTTTGTTTTTATATGACGATAGAAGTGATAGTTGTAAAAAGATAGAAGAATTTTTTTATATCATTTATAAATGCTAGAAAATCTATATTTATGTTTGAAATGTTATAATTTAATATTGATGTGCACATAATGTGCATATTTTTACTTCCATATTTAATCTAGTTTAATTAAATAAATGAGCATATATGGTATTTTAACATGTTTAAACCCAACTTTAAATTATTTTCAACTCGTCATTTATTCATCTTCATATATGGAAAAAATGGTCATTCTTATGCATGATTTAATTTGAGAAATTTACTTGGACAATTTTATGTTATTTTATAGGATTTTGGATTCAAAATGGAAGAGATCTACTTGAAAATATGCATGCAGAAAAGAAGAAGGCAAATAAATGAAGAAATAAATAAATTCATGCAACATTGATGACTCCACCTACACGCTTATCATGATCTTCAATTAGGAACTAATGCACATGTTAGTGGATATTAAAAGCACATGCACATTTAATAAATGATTAATTAGTAGCTAATGATAACTTGATGGACACACTTTCTTAAGGGCAAATTAGGTAATTCTCTAAATTATGGATTAGGGTTTTGGCATGTATAAATACCTCTTATGTTTCATGTAATGAGGCTCTTAGCACCACCTTGTATTTAGTTTAGTGGTAGCCACAAACTGTAAACATAAACTCTCTTTCTCTTTTTAATGGCTTCTTAGCCTTTTTTTATGTAATTTACTTATATGCAGTTTTAATTCATGTACTATTAATTCAAAAAAAATGTATATATGTATATATTTTATAAACACCTAGAGTCAAATGTTCACACGCAAGTATGTATACTTGTTATGCTCTGTATCCTTCTCACGTAAGCCCAAAGGCAGTGCATGATTTGTATATTTGGCCTCAGTTTATCTGAGTTAGGTGTATGTATAAAAATTCTTTCATTGTATACGCCTACAGTCGATAGATGTATATACTTTTATGTACACTCGCCATGCTCTGCATTCCCCTCACATAAGCCTGCAGGATAGTGCATCGGTGGTATATCTGGCCTCAGTTTTCTAAGTTAGACATATATAAATATTGTTAATATCAATAAAATTTCAAATAAAGAGAGAGTAAGCAATTGAAATCCAAGCACTATTTTCACTTGTTTGATTTGATTTGTTATTCAATAGAAATAAAATACCACTTTGAAAAAACTTTGATAATCAACTAAGGATCCATTTTATAGTTATATTATGTTATCAACTGAAACAACTAGCTAAATTAAAGTCTATTTGTTATGATAACTTAATTTTTGTTGGAAATTTTGACATGTATAAGGACTTAAATTTCTTGGTAATGACCAAAACTTATATTTAACTTATTCTTGCCGATTTAAAACTAAAATTTTCATTTATAAATATTTTCAAAAACTTGCATTAATATCTTTGTAAATAAATCTTGCATTTATGAATTTTTCATATTGAATTGAATTTTGTAGGTAGTATCCGCTGAAAATGTTGGAAATGTGAATTACGGATCTTAAGGTTGGATTAACACTAGAGGAGGGGTGAATATTGTTTAATTAATTTTATGAAACCTTTTGAACTCTTTTTAATTAAACACAAACAGATGCAATTCAAATACACAAAAACAACCACAGAACCAGACACGGATACAAATAGTAAATAAAAGCAATAAAGAAAAGAACATACCGGAATTTTATACTGGTTTGGAGTTACCTTACATCCAGTCCCATAAAATTTCTTGTGCGGATTTTTTTTCCAAATATAATATCGATATTACAACCTCGATTTCAACGCCACGACATACACCCTCCTTTCTCTGAGACAAGGGAAAACTCACTTAATTTAACCAAGCCGCATGATCACCTAATTGATTTACGGGCCACAATCACACCCAATTGATTTACAAGCCACAACCACACCTTTCCAATAACACTTTGATAGAGAGAGACTCAATACACTTCTTTGATTACAAATGATCATATAACTTTGAATAACACTGAGATCTTTGAGAGAGAGTGGTGGAGAATCAAATTAGAGATAATCAAGTTTGATTCACTTAAAATTTCGGCATAATTTTCTTAAAGCATTTAATATAAGAGAATTATTGAGTGGAGACGGAGTGAAGAAATGAAGAAAAACTGACTTCAAAGTCGTTGAAAACAACTGGTATTTATAGGAGAACAACGGTCATGTCCATTCACGAAAGGTTATGATGAATAGGAACTTCTTTTAAAAATTTGAAATTTGAATTCTACGGATACCATGTCGACATGGGGGGACGAGAGATATCGACATGCCTATGTTATTTTTGAAAATAGACTTTGCTTTAAAATGATTTCTATTCTAAAACTTGTCAGAACAATTTCTAAACTTTGTAAACCATTTTGAATATAGTTTAAACTTATAAAAGAGTTTTAGAAACTAATCTTAAAATATATAATCTATAATATAAAAATAATATTAAAAACTAAGTATAGATGTCTTTAAAATATATTAAAGCAAAAATATTAAAATTAAGAGATAGTTTAAAAAACAAGAGATGATTTTGAAATTAATATGATTAAAAATAGTTTTTGAATTAAGGCTAAAATATTTAAATTGATAGAGATGATTTTAAAAAGATAATTTTGAAAAAATAGATCATTTTGAAAATTTCATGAATTCCATTCCACTAGAGAAGGTCATGGGTTATCCCACAATTAAAGCGAGAATGTGGATTTCATTCCACAAATAAAATCCAAATAAAGATTTTAGTGCTATTATGAAGTTTAAACATAAATCTTGACTCTATTACTTATCTTGATATCTTGAGCTCTTGATACTCATGAGTCTCTTCAATCTTAAAATCGTCAGTCTTGATTTCTTCAGTCCTGCATATACATACATATATATATGTATGTATGTATGTATATAGAGAAGAATATTAGTATTTATATTTTACAACAAGTCTTAAGGTTGTTGTCATCAAAACCATCAAATCAGGAACTAACAGAAAACCCTCACGAGACAACACTCGTCCTACTAAGGATACCTAGAGGTTCAACGGCTTATTGCATACGCTCAATGCAATCGTGTTTCCTAAGAAAACAGATTTATCTTTGTTTTAATTTATTTGAGGATGAATAAAAAGATAAGTGTGGTTGCATTTAATATGCACGTAAATGTGCATATTTTTACTTTCATATTTCATCTAATTTAATTAAATAAATGAGAACATAGAGTATTTTAACATGTTTAAATTAAAATTAAAATTATTTTCATATCATCATTTATTCATCTTCATATAGGGGAAAAATAGTAATTTTTGTGCATGATTTGATTTGAGAAAATTTACTTGGACATTTTTATGTTATTTTGTAGGAATTTGGATTCAAAATGAAAGAAGTCTACTACAACAAAAATACCATATTACAACGTCCTTTTTACAATGGGCATTAGTTGCCCGTTGTAATAGAAGGCTATTACCATTCAGACCCGTTATAATAGATGCCCTATACAACAACCTTTTTACAACGGACGATGATAGCCCGTTGTAATTGAAGGCTATTACAACGGTCCATTCAGACCCGTTGTAATAGATGCCCTATACAACGACCTTTTTACAACGGGCGATAATAGCCCATTGTAATAGAAGGCTATTACAACGGTCACTTCAAGCCCGTTGCAATACATGTCAAATTTACAACAGAAAATGCCCGTTGTAAAAATTAAGTCCAAGTAAAATTACAAACTAATACAATGACCGACCCCTTTTTCTTTTATATCTTCGACCCGTTTCTCTTTTATTTGCTCTGCTCCTTTTTTTATGTGAAAATGGCAGTCGTTCCTCGTTCGTTCGTTCATCAATCCAGATTTAGGATTTTGCTAAATTGAAGCGCCGCTTGACATTGTTTAATTGTAGACTTCGATATTCTTTGATTTGGTTTGCTGATTGTTGCTTGTGGCAGCTTCAGCGTGTATGCTTCATATAAATTGGTACGTGATGTTTCTTTGATTTTAATTATGCTCGACTTTGATTCGAGTTGTTGATTTGATTTATTATTCGTTTGTTTTGGTCGAACTCGAACGCATTTCACGGCCGATGATGTTAGAGTTTTTATAGAATTCGATTTTCTATATTTTCGTTTGTATAAATTTGTCTGCCTCTGAAAAAAACAAGTAATGTCAATTGGTCCAAATTCCTTGTGATTTTTGGTTAGTTTTAGTACATTGTAGGAGTTCAATTTGGTTTCTGGTGATTAATATATGAGTTCGCTATTAATTTTTATCGTCAAATACTTTAATAAGAAGTAATCTTTGGCTCATTCAGAATTGATGGATTTCTCAATGTACGTGATATTGGCTGTTCATTTCGAACTTTTGGAGCTAGGACGTTTAAATTTTTATCGATTTATCCTAAAATAGCTTACTTCCATGTCATTTGCCTTTTGGATTCAAAAGAGAAGGGGAAAATATGTAAATCATCTGTACTAATCCGAAACCTTAAATTACAAGGGTGAATCTCTAATCATGCAAATATTTCTCATCACTTTTAACAGAAGGCTAGTTACTTCCATTTTCCAGAACATTAGATAATGGATATTGCGGTGGATAAAGGTGAATGGGTGAGTGATTGTGGCTTGAAGGTGAGAGCTTTGGGGATTGATATGCATACATTATACTTGCAAGTATGTTACTGCAGTTTAACATAATTTAGGATCAATCAACAATTTTCATGCTGTTTAAATTTTATCTAACAAAATTGAAGCTTTAGGGTTGCCTTTATTCTATCTTTAACCCATATGTTCTTGAAATTGAGTTGAATTACATTATCATATTTTCTCACTTGTAGAATGATCATTTTTACCTATGCATTGATTGTCAGATTCAGTTGCCTGATAGTTTATACGGCTATGGAAAGAAGTTCCGATTAGTCCTGGTGTATCATTTTCCTTATAGTTTATACGCAAATTCAGTTTGTACGCTATGACTTCGGCTATTTTTGAAATCCCTTGTTGGTCTGGTCTGGAGCATTTGTGGCCAACGGTTCATGTTGTAGCTTTGTTTGAACATGTACACGGCTGTTGCATTGCTCCATCATTTATCAACAGAATATTTTGAAAACATAAGGAGATGACATAATTACCATTCAAAAAATAGCAAGCAGCCAGAGAATGTATTCTCTAAGTAGGGATTATTATGATGGTTAAAGAGAAGTATTATGTTAGTTTGATAGAAAAAATCAAAAGAATACTGAGAGCAATCAAGAAAAACAGATGATGAAAGAAAAAGAAACCTGATGCTTTTCTTGGTATGGCTCGATGATGTGTTCAGTGTATTGAATAAATGAAAGTAAGGAAAAATATGAGATAAAGAAGTAAAAGAATAAACTTCCTCTATGATGATAACTTGATCACTGCAACTGCAAATCTGAGATCTGAGAGGAAGAACAACACTAATTGACAGTCGTTATACTTTTTGTGGCTCCGATACCACATTAAAAATTATGCAGCTATTGAAGAGAGAAAGTGCTTTATTATCTCAAATGATTATTGCATACAAAACTGATCATTGGTTCATGCTTATATATGGAAATACAGTAGCTTATTACATTGTTGGCTAGGCCCAATATGGTGCAGCCTGTATAATGCTTCTGATCTCTATGATTTTCATGTAAGTTGTTTGAAATAATCTCCATTCAATTTAATCTTTTATATACCCGTTTTCATATTACCGTATATTAATTGTACTAAGAAAGTGGTTCATACATGACAGGTTTATACATCTGCATCCAATATGTTTTCGATGGTCCATCAGTTTGATCATGCACCTCATACTGGACCGAAATGGGTATAGGCTAATGTAAGAAAAGAGACCTTTCGCTGATCTAATCAGATCTCGGTATCCCAACAATTGAGTTAGAATAATGGAAAAACAAATGCAAGGCAAATGCGAACCTGACTAGTATCTAAAAAGGGAGCATATATGAAGCAGAGCTAACATCTAAATCTGACCTATATATGGTCGGGCGGTGAGCAAATCTAAACCCAACTACTGCATATTGCTTCGTCTTTCTCATTAATATAAGCTGCATGTATCAAATACATACTGAAAATAGATAATTGGAAACTATGATGTAGTAAATATTAGCATTTTTATGGACTTAGTTTTGCTAATGCAGTTCTTATATGTTTATGCATAGTTTTTAAAACTCTTGTAAGACAACACATTTAGATTAAATTCAGGTTAACTTTAGTCACGTGCTTAAGATGTAAACCCATTATAACCGTGAAATACTTTTAATGAAAAATCCTAAACCTAGATGACTGTCGGTTTTCTGAAGAATCAGTTGCTGCTACAGTCTTGATTATAAGTGCATAAATCATTCCTACCACCTCTTAACCTATAAAGAATGCGGAATTGTAACAAGGGACTAAGAGACTTCTTTCTTTTATACACAATTTTTCAAAATACTAGCATTATTATGCTTCATTTTCTCTCATTTGCTTGGCTGATGCATCCAAGCTTTGCTGTGTAATCTTTTATACTTTCAAAGCAGGTTATGGTTATGTTTAATCAGTTGCTTTGTTCAATTTGATGTCTCGTTGAATTTTAAAAGTTCCTATATGCCATTAGTGTTTAGTGTAGTTGTTTGATTGAAGTCCAAAACAATTGGAAGAATGCTCAGAATAGAATCTTAAGAATATTGTCATACAAAAAAATATCGTATAACCATACAATATGATTATTAAACATGTCAATAAACCACATAAGGCTTTTTTTCTTTCTTTTTCTGTACTAGTTTCAACTAATTGAAACTAGAATTGAAGTTGTTATGTAGCTTAATGGAGTGTACATTCTTATTGCCATGAGATTTTATCATTATTATATAATACAACCGACAAAAATAATGAAAATATCTATTAGGCAGGTGGTATTTTTACCAGTAGGGGACACTTGGGCCATATATTACTGTTAATGTAAAGCCACATGTACTATAAATCCCATTATTGACTGCCCAGCTGCCCATAAATATGTCATTTTTAATGGAATCATTTTCTTAATTTCGCATAAGAATTAGTGACTTCATCCAACCTTGTACCTCCTAGGATTTATATTGTTAGAAATTCGCTCGTTTCTTTCCTTCCACAAGTATCAAACACATATTGAAAATGCAATTCTTGCTAAATCATTGCTTTTGCACTTGCCGTTAAATTGCATTTGCATATGATGGATTTCTGTTGTAGTTGATAGTTCCCAAGAATGACTTGTTGGCCAATTTTTTAGTTTAATTCTACACCATTTCTACATGAAGGCATAAAATTTACAATTTAAAAAAGGATGATCTACACTTTCTGCCTCTCAATCACATAACACATCCTGGATTGACTTGGATATGTTTCTGATTAGGTATGTCCTTTGTAGGGAGTAAATTCACCATAGCTTTGTAACAGCACTACAAGAAGCCATGACGGCCATATGAAAAAGAACGTCTAGATGCTGAGCTTAAATTAGTTGGAGAATACGGTCTCCGATGTAAGCGTGAGCTGTGGAGGGTCCAATACGCTTTGAGCCACATCCGCAGTGCTGCTAGAGGGCTTTTGATATTTGTAAGTTTGTGGTATAGTATGATTGTACTTAGAACATGATATTTGTAGCGGACTATTATGTGTTAATGCTTTATGTACTTGGCATGTAAACTTATCTAACTTTTTGGAGTGTTAGATTCTATGACTCTAGCTTTTAGACTTTTCGTATGTGATTTTAATTATTTTACGACAATATTTAGTATTAATATGGATATATTGCATGGATGGTGCTGTAATTTTTTTTAAAATTTGCATTTATTTTGCAATGGTCAGAAACCGTTGTAATATCATGTATTACAACGGGCATTGCCTGTTGTAAAAAGGTGTATTACAACGGGCATTGCACGTTGTAAAATATGGTCGATCTATTGCAACGAGGCCTAATACAACGGGCTCATGCCCGTTGCGAAATACATATTACAACGGGAATTGCCCGCTGTAAAATGGCTGTTTTGTTGTAGTGATCTTCATGGAAATATGCATGTATAAGAGAAGAAGGCAAATGAATGAAGAAATAAATCAATTCATACAATATGGAATACTCTACCTACCCACTTATGATGATCTTCAATCAGGAGCTAATGCACATGTTAGTGTAGATTAAAAACATATGCAAATTTAATGGATGATTAATTAGAAGCTAATAATAATTTGGTGGCCATACTTCCTTAAGGGAAATTTATGTAGTCCTCTAAATTATGGATTAGGGTTTTAGGCATATATAAATACCCTTATGTTTCATGTAATGAGGCTTTTAGCAACACCTTGAAGTTAGTTTGGTGGTAGGCATAAATTATAAGTATAAACCCTCTATTTTTTTTAATGGCTTCTTAGCATTTTCTTTATGTAATTTATTTGTATGCAATTTTAATTCATGCACTTTCAATTCATGTTCTTTTCTTGTTTCTTCTTCTTATGTTAGTAATTTAGATCTCTTTCTTTTATGCAAGTACATTAGTTTTTAGTTTTTTTCAATTAGCTCTTTTTTTCTCTTGTTTATGTTTATATTGCAATCTACATTTGTTGAAATGATAACCAATATGAGAAACTAAACTTCTTCAATTTAGGAGTAATAAACTCTCTTAATCATGTAGAGTCAACATATTTGCTAATTTGTGCTTAATGGAAATTTTTGATGTGATAAAATTTGTTATTTAACTTTGAATTTAATAGATTATGTCGTTGACATCAAATATGCTATGCATAAACAAATAAATTACCTCTTCATCTACATATGATTAAGGTAATGAAGTGAATTTTAGAATCAAAATTTGATGGTCTATATTACTAATCAATAGTAAATAGATCATGCTTAGAATAGATTTTATTTTGGTTTCATTGTCTTTTTCATGAGAGTTAACAAGGGGTTTAGAGGATGTGTTAAAGTTTGATGATTTATGTTGGGCTAATTAATTGCACAAATAGACCATACTTATGGTAAACACGTCAACTAAATTCACAAATGATCAAAAAAAAGAACACAATTTCATTGTGTTGATTTATATTATCATGAAAAGGGATTTGCCTCTAAATTGCCTTCTACTCTCATATTTTTATTCACTTTCGTTTGTTAGTTCTTTAACATTTTTTTAGCTTAAAAACAATCTCAACTTTTGGCTAATTTGATTGAGTAGAATTTTAAATCACTTCAATTCCCTGCAAATCGATCCGTACTTGCCGGGTACTAAAATTGTACGTCGTGCACTTGTGGTCATTTTTATTACATAATTTTTTGGCGATTTTCTAAACCGATAAAAATTTACCGTTAGTTTTGTCGTTGTTGCTGGTGAATAGATTTGATTTTAATTTTATTCCTCGAATTAGTTTTATTTGATTTTATTGTGTGTTAATCTTATTTGTTGAGTTGCATTTGAAAAAAATTATTGCGTGTTTGTGTGATTTTGTTTGCATTTTGATTGTGTGCTTGTTTTTCTATTTGCATTTTTATTTTATTTTAAAAAAAAACAACTTCCACAATTTCAAAACAATTTTTTTATTATTTTCATTTGCATTTACAAATCTCTGTTTGATTTTACAAATTTTCATTTTCAATTACAATAACTGTATATTTACATTTTCAATTTATGTTTCCCTATCCCTCCTCTATATCACTTTCACAACTCCACCAGTGCCACCAGTGCCCCATCCACTTGCTCCTCCTTGAACCATCCTCCCTGCATATCCCAATCTTCTTCACAGTTCATCTTAACATCTCCATCACCATCCATTCTCCAATATACAAAAACTGCAAGCAACATACATTACTGTGCGTTGACACTTACAATGATATATATACATTTCTACCATACAAGCATATACTATCCTGAAACATCACTGCATATCAACTACCCCCATCAGTGTTCACAAACCAAACTGCCTGCATAAATCACCCTCCTCACATACCATAACAGCAACTCCATCAACACCCATACATACCTATCAATACATTCACAACCGTGCACACATTCACATATCACAATTGTACCTTCACATATCCCTTACATACATCCATCCTATGCACTATTTAATTCACCGCTGTCCGCTTGATCAACAACTTCAACACTACCCACACTGCTGCCTGTCAACAACATAACACTACTCATACAACTTCCTGTCGCTACTCATACAAGTGTCATTCATCCATTATCACCTTACTGCTCCACAACATCCCCATTGCATATTTACCTTCATCCAGTGCTCCAACACTTCATAAAAACAAACCATCACAACTCCCTCTTCACCTCTAACCAACTGTGCCTACAACCACCCTGCTCCCTTCACTGTCACTCCACAACACATACATATAGTGCAACTCTTCCACTACCACTGCCTCCCCTTCATTCATCAACTTCTGTCACATACACTGCCTCACCTCCTTGACTGCAACCATAGTCAAATCCCCAATAAACTTCCACCATCACTGAATTCAACCAAAAAAGCCATTAACTCTTACATCAGCAAACCACTAATACCAACCACCATCCATCACAAGTTGCCTGTACCATACACATAATTCACTCCCTGACAACTTCCATCCACATATTCCAATTTGTCTACTGCCAAACTACACTTCTATATCACTAGACCACAGTAAACATCTCAACTCTCACCTTAATCCCTCAAACTCTCTGCTGAGCCACTCTTCCACCATCCAGTTTTGCCACCATTTGCCTATTCCTCGATCACTACATTCAACATCCCTGCATTCACTGTGCACATGTCCCTACATTCAACATCCCTATGCACATATTATGCACATCAACGTTCACCTCCACCTTATTACTGCTGCAATTACCATTATCTCACCTCTGGCATCAACATCATCCCTATCGCAACTCCTACTAAATTCATCCTTGCAAACTATTACCCCTAGAACTTGAAACTTCCATCAACTAACTGTTTCTTCCAACCCTTCACATCCCATTACCAGTAAAATCACCTCCAGTACCTACTTGCACCACCTCCAACACCATCCTCTACATCATCAAACTCAACATCATCATTAATTATGCCTCAAACTGACCAAACAACAAACCTACCTCTGCCGGAATACTCCTGTCAACCCAAACTACTAAACCATTCCCTACCACGTCAGCCTAGCATTACATAAACATGAACCATCAACTGCTACCCAATCGCCAGCAATCGCGACCCAATACGATTCATTTTCGATCCGCGATTCATTTTCGATTTTCAATTCAGTTTCGATTTGTGATTTGAACAGAGGAATTCCATTCGAGTTTTTTAATCTCATTTTCGCGATTTGAAAAAAGAAGAGGAGAGCAGAGGAGAGCCGCTTTGCCAAAAATAACTACCTTGCTTACTTATAAAATTTGTTTGTGCTTTTTGAAAAATAAATTGCTAATACTTCTATACGCTCTGGCATTTTGCCTTCATCTTGTTGTTATTTTCTTTGCATTGTTGGTTGCTTGCATTTTAAAAAAATTTGAAAACAAAAAACAAACCTCATCTGTAGTTGCATCGTAAAATCACGTTTAATTTCTGTTTTGATAAATCTCAACTTTTTTTTCTCTTAGAGCAACACCCAAATCCACATAAAGTGGAAGATTTCATCACATCTTTCTTGGTCCATAAATTGCATTTCATATCAGAATTTGCTAATAATAACAGTTAGACACTTGACTTAAGGGAGTCACGAGCTCACCTGAGGCTTATTATACCTTGACAAGTTGTCTTCTTTTGATAATTTATATTCTTGGTGTCTAGACTATGGAAGAGCAATAATCAGTTATAAATATTACGGTGATTCATAAATATTATACTGATTATTTCGCTGAAGATACTTAAAACTTCGGTTGCATTGCTACGATGATTCGTGACTATTTTGTTGGATTAAGACAAAGTGTGATTATACAATTTTGGGTTAGGAGCTACTTAATATAGAAAATTTATAATTAAGTCCTTACATTCATTTAATTGCATTAGTTCATGCATATTTAAAAAAAAGTAATTTCAAATCCAAAACTAAAATAAATTTACTTGGTTTTTATATCTTTTCCTTTGAAAATTTTCAATCAAAATCAAAAATCCAAAAAAAAAATTAAATTAGTTTTTTTTTAGAAAAACAAAAATCCAAACAAATATACTCTTTTTAATAACATAAAAAAACATAAAGAAATAAGAATTTTTTTGAAAATGCTAAAAACAAAACAAAGATCAAGTTTTCATTTTGAAAAATAAATTCCTTTTGGTAAATATTTTTCCTTTATAAAAAATAATTCTTGAAAATATCTAAATATTCTTACTAGCCAGAGTTTACAATAGTTGAAAATCAATATAATTCATATAGTTTCACGTCAAACTCTTATGGATATTTTAATGGATATTTTAAAGACAATTATGGTGCAAACAATTAGGATTTTCCACCATAAAGTTTTCAAAATGAAGATCAACTCTCAAATCTTGGAAAGAATATTGAAACAATTTGGTCTTTACTTGAACAACGAAATCAGATGATGAATAATTTGAGTAATCTATGCAATAACTCAAGTTAAGAATTTCAAAATAATCAAAATTTGAATTCACCTCAAAATTCAAACGATTTTGATTATAACTCATGCAATACAATTTCGAACTTCAAAATGAATTTCAAAGTCAAAATTAAAATGCGAACCACTTTTTAAATGATTTTGGCAATGAGAATAATTTCAATTATGGTGCAACAAACAATTTTTGTTCTCAACAATTGAAAATTGAAAATTTTCAAACTAATGATTATAAATTTGATTTTGTTGAGTAAATGGATGAAATTTACAAGTATCACATGGATTTGTTGTTTGAAACATACATGAAACAATGTGACAAAAAAATCAAATCCCAACATGTGACGAGTTAAAAAATAATTCATTTTTTACCAAAATAAACGATTTTCAAATAATAGTTTTTGAAATTGAAAACGACAATCCTAATGAAGTTGTTGAAAATGCGGTAATTTATTTAGATTTCGATTATTTGAGAGTGTGGAACCAAATTCAAAATTCGGTCTTCCTTTTTCGATTTTGAAAACTTGAATACAACATCTTTAGATTTTGAACATGATACATGCAATGAAGTTGTGAATAATTCAACAAAGATAGACGATTCGTGGAACACAATTTTTTTTGACTTTTTGAAGATGAGTTGTTGAATTCTGAAGTGATAGGCTTAAATCACCATTTGATTTTAAATTTAATAATTTTGAAGAAGTTTTCAATGATGAATTTGAATTTAAATTTGGTGAAACCAACTTGATTTCGACCAATTGTTCTGTCAACCCTAAAAATGATTGAAAATAAAACAACTCATACATTTTTTAATTAAAGATATTCATTTTTCCAAATCAACATTCAACTTTGAAATCTATGCTTTGGTTTTCTGTGCTTAAGCTATGTCTCTCATACTTGATGAGACAAATGAATTGGTCTGTAGAAAACCGTTTCTTTTACTCTTTGATGGTATATTTTCTGATCTCGTGGAAATAATAATCATTTCATTTTCATGTAAATATAGGTTACATTTTACTTTTATTTGTCTTCTTTCATTTGGGTTGACAGTAGGGGCGCAGTTAAAATTAAGTGGGAGGGGGGGGTCTCATCTTCATTTTTAATTTTTCATGGTTTATTTTTTCATTTTCTTTTCAAAACTATAATTTACAAAAAATCCCAATTTTTTTTTTGCATATTTACTTTTGAAGAAACACTATAGGATAAGTATATGTTTTGTTATTAAACTGAAATCTTTTAAAATTTATTTGCCTCAACAGAAATGAAAATAAAGTTTGGCTACAAGCAACGATGGTTTAACTAGATATAGAAAGGTTCATTAGCGTTAATTATGAAGTATATCCTAATTGAAATTTTTGTTTAAAAGAGTGGTTGATTTAAAGTAAAGGCGATAACATTTTAATTCTTCTAAGTTAAATAGTGCTAAGATGATGTTTCAAAACTCACTCTTCATAAAAAAACAACAAAAACAAAAAAGATTGTATATATGTATATATTTTATAAACACCTTGAGTCATGCATTCACACGTAAGTGTGTACACTCGCCATGCTCTGTACCCTTCTCACGTAAGCCCGAAAGGCGGTGCATGATCGGTATATCTGGCCTCAGTTTATCTGAGTTAGGTGTATGCATAAAAAATTCTTTCATTAATAACGTCTATAGCCTGTAGGTGTACATACTTATGTGCACACTCGCCATGCTCTATATTCCCCTCACATAAGCCCGCAAGACGGTACACGGGTGGTGTATCTGGCTTAAGTTTTCTGAGTTATGCATATGTAAATTGTTAATATCAATAAAATTTTCAAATAAAGAGAGAGTAAGTAATTGAAATCCAAGCACCATTTACACTTATTTGATTCGATTTGTTATTCAAAAGAAATAAAAATACTACTTTGAAAAACTTTGATAATTAGCTAAGGATCCATTTCATAGTTACATTATGTTATCAACCAAAACAACTAGCAAAACTAGAGTCTATTTGTTATGATAATTTAATTCTTTTGGAAATTTTGGCAATTAAAAGGACTTAAATTTCTTAGTAATGACCAAAACTTATATCTAACATATTCATGTCAATTTAAAAGTAAATTCTTCATTTGTAAATATTTCAAAAACTTTCATTCGTCTCTTTGTAAATAAATTTTACATTTAGGAATTTTTCGTGTTGCATTTGGATTTTGTCGGTAGTACCACTAAAAACCCTCATGAGACAACACTTGTCCTACTAGCGACACCTAGAAGTTTAATGGCTTAATGTATACGCTCAATGCAATCGTGCTTCTTACAAAAGCAAATTTATTTAGTTTTAGTTTATTCCGAAATGAATAAAGATAAGTGTGGGGACATTTAATGTGCACGTATATACTCATATTTTTTACTTCCATATTTAATCTAATTTAATTAAATAAATGAGCATATAGGGTATTTTAACATGTTTAAATTCAAATTTAAATTATTTTCAAATCATCATTTATTCATCTTCATATAGGGGGAAAATGGTCATTTTTGTGCATGATTTAATTTGAGAAAATTTACTTGGATATTTTTATATTATTTTATAGAAATTTGGATTCAAAATGGATGAAGTCTTCATGGAAATATGCATACGCAAGAGAAAAAGGAAAACAATTGAAGAAATTAATCAATTCATGCAGCATGGAGGATGCCACCTACCCACTTACCATGATCATCAACTAGGAGCTAATGCAGATGTTAGTGGAGATTAAAAGTACATGCACATTTAATGGGTGATTAATTAGAAGTTAATGATAATTTGGTAGCCACACTTCTTTAAAGGCAATTTGGATAGTCCTCTAAATTATTGATTAGAGTTTTAGACATGTATAAATACCCCTTATATTTCATGTAATGAGACACTTAGCACCACCTTGTAGTTAGTTTAGTGGTAGCCAAAAATTGTAAACATAAACTCTCTTTCTCTTTTTAATGGCTTCTTAGTCTTTTTTTTATGTAATATATTTGTATGCAATTTTAATTCATGCAATTTTCGTTCAAGTTTTTTTTCTTGTTTTTTCTTTTTATCTTAGTAGTTTAAATCTCTTTCTTTTATGCAAGTAGATAAGTTTTTAGTTTATTTTTCTCTCTTTTTCCTCTTATTTATGTTTATATTGAAATCTATATTTATTGAAACGATGACTAAATAAGAAGCCAACCTCCTTCAATTTAGGGATAATGAAGTCCTCTTAATCATGTAGAGTCAAAATATATTCTAATTTGTGATCTCCTTTTATGCTTAATGGAATTTTCGATGTGGTAAAATTTATTATTTAACTTTTAATTTGGTAGCCTATGTTGTTGACACCAAATATGCTATGCTTATACAAACATAAACACAAATTACCTCTTCATCTACATATGATTATGATAGTGAAGTGGATTTTAGGATCAAAGTTTAATGGTCTATATTACTAAGCAATAGTAAATAGATCATGCTTAGAATAAATTTTATTTTTTATTTCGGTATCTTTTTCATGAGAGTTAATAAGTGCTTTGGAGAGTATATTAAAGTTTGATGGTTTATGTTAGGCTAATTAATAGTATAAATAGATCATAATTATGATAAACACATCAACTAAATTCACAAATGACCAAAAAGAGATATCATAATTTCATTGTGTTGATTTATGTGATCATGATAAGAGATTTGCCTCTAAATTGCCTTCTACTCTCATATTTTATTCACTTTCTTTTGTTAGTTTTTTAACATTTTTTTATCTTAAAAACAATCTCAACTCTTGGTTAATTTGATTGAGCAGAATTTTAAATCACTTCAATTCCTTGCGGATCGACCTGTGCTCACCACGTACTAAAATTGTACACTGTGTGCTTCTGGTTATTTTATTACATTATTTTTCGGTGATTTTCTAAACCGATGGAAAATTCACCGTTGAACAAGTTTTTGGCGCCATTGTCGAGGAATAGGATTGATTTTAATTTTATTCCTTGAATTAGTTTTCTTTGATTTTATTGTATGCTAATCTTTCGTGTTGAGTTGCATTTAAAAAGAAATAAAATTTGTTGTGGGTTTTTATGATTTTTGTTTGCATTTTGATTGTACGCTTGTTGTATTTCTATTTGCATTTTAAAAAAAAAATATCTTTAAATTTATATACATAAAATTCTTTTATTAAAAATTATAAAAGATGAATTTATAAAGTATAAGAGAAAAGATAAATTGCTTATAGTTTTCTCAATTACATGTATGATACTTTTATATTTAAATTAATGAAAGATAAATTATTATATGTGTGATGAAAGATAAAAGATAATAGGCAGTAGAGTTGGCTCAGTTGGTTGGTAATTTAGACTATGAGATTAAAGAGTGGGAGTTCAATTTTTGAGATCGACATTTGTTGGCATTAATGAACCATGTTAAAAAAAGTGTTAACAATTTTTTTTTAAGTTTGAGATGTTACAATTTTTTTGGAGAAATGTGTGATCCTCTAAAGTATGCAGGGCACACATAAAAGAAGTTACAATTTTATATTTAATATTTTTATGTTAAATAGAAAATGATAAAATGTAAAAAATAAAATCTAAAGGATAAATGAACTGATAAACTTTTATACATTTATATTTAAAATAATTATTTATTAAATTTTTATATTTTAAATACAACAGTAAGCTAATTTTCTTAAAAGTTTTGAATATCCAATAATTTGAAAAGAAAAATCCACAGAAATGGTCATAAAAAGTTATGTAACATTAAATTTCCTTCCTAGAAACTAATTAACAAAATGATACATAAAGGTATCATTATTTCTAATTGTTAAAAAAATAATCAATAATTTCATCCATTAATTTACACTAATTTTGGTTATAATTCTGCAATTTATGTAATTCTATGTTAGAGCTTAAAATAGAACAACTAGAATTGGAATGAATGATACAGGAATTAGGTTAATCACGCAGTATGTTACTATTATTGTACAACTATGCTTTTGGATTAAATTAAAACTATATATTTAACTTGGAAACTAAAAAAACAATCTAACTTAACAAATATGATAGACAAGTACGACTATAACTTGATGGATCGAAAAATGGCTTGGTTGATTGAAAGTCGTAAGCCAAATCTAAGTACTGTTGAAGAACCCCTAACTAATTTTGGTAGATTTGAATGGATTTTAGTTGGTTGCATAGAATTTGAGTGAATTTGGAGTGTACAGAGGGGAACGGTTTTAATATTTGGTAAATCTTTTGGGAAAGAGTGTTACTATAAACAAATACCAAACATAGACCTCTCACTTATTTATCTCCTCACATACTAAATTACACATCTATTCATCCATACCCACCAATTTAATTTTTCTCCTTATCATGCATGCATTTTCTCTTCCCCAAAAGAGTAATGCATTTCATAAACCAAATTTCCTACCTTGTAGAAAAAATTCCACCCCAAATTAGACCGACATTTCGGTTCAACTATAGATTGTCGAAGTAAGGTGTTGGAAAGGGATATCGAGCTTGTCTTCAAATCTAATTTTGCTCATCTTTGGGTATTTAGTTAGGGACTTGATATCAATCTATTGAACGAAAATAAACAAAAAATTAAAAAAGAAGCTAAATTATCTTTCACTATATAATGAGACTCTTTCCTAACAAATCTATATGACTTTCGTCCATATACTAAATAAAAAATAAAAAGGGGAAACTTTTGGAAAATTACTCGTAATATTTATACCCTATAACATTAAAATAAATTCAAATAATAGCGATGTAGATAAAGTACCAAAACTAGGGTTTAGGATTATTACAACGGCGAATAAAAAGTAAATAACTTGTAACTTTTAATCGAAATTAGCATACGGTTTGAAGACTTCTTCTAGTTTATTGTCAATTTGGAAATTTAATCGATTTGAATAAACTAAAATTTTGATTTTATAAAAAGGAAAATGAACATATTTTATCAATGCTCTTATTTAGGTTTTTTTATATCAGCATCATTCCGTTATGTAAAATCGAACGACTACTTTTTCACATAGTTTTACATAACCGACATAAGTGGGTTTTTATAATATTTTAACTGAATTAATTTTAATACATATTTCAGTGGCATTAGCGATTTTTTAGGTGTGTGTACATAGTAACTCCCTTAGAGAAAAGATAATTTAAAAACTCATTTGATCTCTTTGAAATGGGGGAAACAACATAATTTTAGACCTTTTGCCCTTCAAACCTATTGAAATGAGATAATCTCCTACAAAATAGTTGAATCGTGTTAGGAGGCATTTTAGATGAAGATCCCCTATATTTCCATCTACCACATTTCTGAATTCATTATTCATTTATAATCTAACACTAGTTCCCTTCATCTTCTCTACGTTTTTAGCACAATATCTATTATTTCCGGGGTTATTTCCAATTTCAAGTTTTTTCAATTTCATTTTCACACAATTTTGTCATTCTTCTTTCCTATAATTAATGTTACATTCGAATTCGAAATCGAAATAAGATTAAGTATTCTTCCCATAAACTTTTACTCAATCTATATAATTTTTTATATGACTAGAATTTGATTGAATTTATCAATAGTTTTTCACTTTTTATTCATCACTTGATTTTTATGATTTTATTCATGTTTACCATGATTGTGTTCTGTCGATTGCTTTTATTATTATTGCTTTTATAGATAAATTATCTAAAGTCTATAAATAACCTTAGCTTATTGAATTGGTTAAGCTCAATTTAAAGATTTGAATTTTATTTCATTATCTATATTTCCATTTAGTTCGATGTTGAATTTGTTGTTTTTTTAAAATTTATTTTAACCTTTACTTCGAGTCTATATCAAAATTCCAATTTCTTACTATCTATGTTTCAATCTATATAATCATGAATTTGGTTTCCTTCATTTTTTTGTACTGTGTGTTTTGCATAAGATTATTGGATATTGGTACACGGATATCGTAAAATATGTTGTTGTTTTGTAAAATATATTATACGTAAAGTTGAGCTATATTCTTGTAATAAGAGTGGTAATTCAATTTAGTAGAGCACTCATTTTGATGTCTTGGTGGTTCGAACTCACAACCTCTAAGACCATGGCCAATATCATCGTACCGTTGCCACCTAAGCTAGCTGTCCTATAATAACCCATAATTTTAACGACTGGACATTTAAATAATTAAATTAAATATTGAATTGTTAATGAATTGAAGACCTAAAGTCTAATTTTTCACATATAGTTGAATTAGGACCCGAGGTCACTTCTGTTGAGTTAGGACCGATGTTGCAAATTAACCGATGTTGCAAATTAACATGATTATAAATATTGTTACATTTAAAGTCTGGGTATTTTTATGATTTACATACTGTTATACGTATTTTATAGGATACACGTGTAGTCAAGTCCAATGGTATCTCAACTAATGGATTGTGTTTCTGGGATGAAGACTTCATTATGAGACGTACAATTGAAGAATATTTGAAATCAAGTGATCCGATAGCAAAAACGACCTCGAAATGCATGAAATTATCATTTCGGAGCACTATATCATATTACAATGAAATTTATACCATCGGGGAAGAAAATTGAGGTAATGTGTTCCGATGAGTTTCATGGTGATTGGATGTACCATGTGATCGTACGAGCTTGAAACATATGGCGATTTATTTGAGGAATCAAATACACATACATACACATACGTACGTACGTACATGCATACATACACACACACACACACATATATATGTATGTATGTATGTATTATACGTCTACCTTCACCAAAGATTGATTTTTCCTCATTTCATTTTCATTACTTCTTATTCAATGATAGCCGCCTCCTCCTCTTGATTAAGTCTAGAGCAATGATCCACGAAAACTTACAAGACAGGATTCGTTGAACTCGTTATGGATTGGGGAGTAAATCTATAGTGTTGTTGGTGGGTGCGGTAAGGGTTGGCCAATTACCTCTCTTCATGGCCGTGACTTGGATTGGACATTCATGGTAATTGAGGAAGACTGAGGCGATACAAAGATCACTATTTAGTTTCTCTTCGTGACTTGTACCTTCCCACACAACCATGGCTACTTCGTTCATTGAATGTAAAATGCGACATAATGAGGCCGAGGAAGGAGGAACCGAGTTAGAATTTAATAAGGGGTGCGAACGTGTTTCGATGGTGACCACCACGAAGAGCACTCGTCGTTCGATGCATAGGAGCTGACAGCTCGTTGATTCATGGATCGTAGGTGGAGGAATCAGGGAAGAAGAATGCATGGTGATGGATTTCTTTGTGCACAGAAACGTGCAAATCAAATTGGGGAAGATGAGATTAAGGAGGGATTAAAGGTTCAATCGAGACGCGATCTTCTCCGTTGAACTCATAGTGAAATTATCTAAGACATTGTATAGGTGTTAAACGAGGTTTTAACCATGCATAATTCAAATAAACTTAGAAAATTTAGATTAATCTAGAACAGTTTGAACCTAAAAGTGCATCACAAAAGTCTCCAAGATATATGGGATAAAAATAGCCTAACTTTCCAGATTGGCACCGATCCAATCCAATTAGGTCATCACCAATCTGAATTAGCCAATCATCAGTCTTCATAATCTCTTGCATCACACTTCTATGACTCCATTAAGATCACCCAACAAGTTCAGTAACATTCCAAGCAATCTAGTTCAAGAAATGAAGGATCATTTGAGCCATTCAAATGTTTACCCACTTTTGGACTAGAGCAACTTACAATGGATCTATAGAACTCATACAGACTTAGATTGACTTGAAATTTGGAGAAATACTTAGAAGATATAAAAGAAACAACATACTAAAAATCAACTCTATTAGCAAAGGCAATTCAGATAGGTATCAATCCAAAGTTTGGATTGGATCTGACCCAACTAATGTAGGCCCCACCACCTAAGATTCATTGTGTAGGTCCTACAACCCCTATAGAAGGTAACTGCAAAGTTTCGTTTGATTTTGATAAGTACTGAGCAAGGTATGGATGGATCTCCTCCAAACTAAACTAGTTTAATGGATCTGGTCTGACCCATCTAGGACGGTCTCACCATCTGAGGTTCGATGGGGAGGCTCTCCTTCTCATCTACATTGTATGTATGAAGTTTCATGTTATTTGGTTATTCTACAAACAAATAGATTAAATGGTCCATGAAGACGGATAGTCAAACTAACTCCAAACGATTTGATATTTGGATGAGGCATTCAAATAGAAGATAAAAAAGCAACCAAACCGAGATCACTCAAAAATTCACCAAGCATTCAGATAGGTACTGATTCGGCCTAATCGGATAGGTACCGTTGATACCAAAATTGAGAATCAATACCCAATAGAATCTAGTATAGATTAAATCAAGAATGAATTAAACAGAGAAAAAAAATCATTTATGAACACACAGATTTTTATAGTGGTTCAGCAATTTTTACCTACATCTACTTTATATTTTTATTGATATTATACTTGATTATAATTACAAAAATGTTTAGATTAGGTAGGATCCATTAGTAAAAGTATAAAGAATAAAAATGGAAGATCCTTAATAGAAGCTAGAAGGACCCCTTTTGTAACTCCATGCCTGTTGTATTTATAGGGGAAGACATGCATAGATCGGGCTGAAATTTTAACAGAAGATCCTCCAGGCCAAGATGAGGCTACAAAAAAAATTTGAGGCCCATTGGAGCCCACAATAGGGATCAGTCCCGACCCTTATTTTGGTATCCAAATGGGGTATGATCACTCTGATGGGTCCTCTACGATGTTAGCTACTTGCCCTCTATATTTCGTGTTATTCCGACTTACCATTTGTGAGATATCTTGTTTTCCATGAAGTTGTGTTGCATGCATTTTGATTTCAACTGATCCCTCTAGAGGGATAAAAGTCGATCCCTCTAATCTCCTCTGATTTGGGTGCGATCCATAGGGTATGCTCCCTAGTGTCCCCACATCATGCTCACTAAATTTCATATACATTGGACATATGGATTTTGAGATATTGATTGTTTTCCATTGAGTTGCACTTGTTTGGCTGAAATATGTCGATGCCTTCCATACGTTCCCTTTTATACCGATCTCTTTTATACGATTCCTTTTATACCGACCCCTTTTATATCGATTCCTTTTTTAGGTAAAGTAATTTGCCTATAACTTGAGAATACAAACTCCAAATGAATTGAGATTTGAAATGTAGTCCCATGGGACCATACTTGACACTTTATATCAATTTCACCTAATTGGTCCAAAAGTTGAGAATATGCACTGATCCCCTAGGGAAAGGGATATGCATTGATCCCCTGCCTAGGAATGGCATTATTCCATACTAAGAATATTCTGAAGTTTCTATCTCTTAGTCTCAGTTGATCTTGCTTCATATCATTGTTTACACTTTATTTTTGGACATCACAATCATCGCTTCAAGCAATTGGCCTTGATAATAGTTCAGTCTAACTTGTCCAATTTATCTGAATAAAGCTGGGCCAAAAGGTCAAATAACATTCGCCCTCCAAAGTACGTTTTGTTTCGTACGTAATGTGCTTTGAATTGAAATCAATTTTGGGTCGGTGGAGAGGATTCGACTCGGTGTCTCGAATGGTTGTTAGCCTTCCTTTACTGTTGAGCTTATTTGTGGTGAGTCAAATCTCTCTCTATTTGTTATGACACTTGGTTGTTATCAAAAGATGTAAGTTCTGTAGTAGAATCCATCGGTAATCCTCTGCACTCAGTTCCATTGAAATGATTAGTCGAGTTAGTATGCCTTGGTTATCTGATCTAATTCTTTCTTTGATTTACCTATGTGAGAATTTCAACTTCTATCGATTTCAAGAAATTGAATTTTTAGGATGTACACATGCACATTCAGGTACACTTTTTGTTGTTGGCTCATGGATGCGTTTATGTTATTATGGGTCGTTGCTAATTTGGTGGAATGCAATTCAATAATTTGCAAAAAAAATTCATTGATCCTTCTCACTCCAAATCTTTATGGATACAAGATAAAGGGATTGGAGAAGTTGATGTTGAAGAGATCACCGATGACAATTGATTATGAGTTTGTAGCATATGGGTTGACTCTGAGGTTGAGTGTGGCATGCTGCATTTGATCTCCTAGGAGATGAAATAATGGGTGGTTTCAATCAATTGCGGGAATGGTTGGGCTTGGATATTGATGAAAGGGGAATAATGTTTCTTCAAAAATGATTTTGAGTATAGAACTTCTCTCAATTTTCATTTGATTTTTCCATAGGCAATTCATCGAAGCAGTGGAACGGATAAAGCCTTCATGTACATGATTCCTTCTCGGATGACATAGCGTGAAGCTTTGTGGAGGATCTCTCGCTTTCAGTCCTCCATTTGGGAAGGTTTCCCCATGTAGATAATCTTTCATAGGAGTCACCCATGACTCCATGTCCGCCACCATCTCCAAGACCCGGTCGATCTCCATCTGATCAATGCTTGAAACATTAAGTACTTTGACTGGGACTAAGCCCATTTGCTACGCATTACCTAAATGGGCATACTACTGGCTGGGAATCGCAAAAGACCTGCAAGGTTTTTACTCATAGTTCTTTAGCAAGCTTGAGCTTAGCAATCAAGGCTTAATACTCGCTTCATTATTTGTCACCGAAAAATTGATTTTCAAGCGTAGTAGATCGATCGTTCCTCAGGAGTTGCTAACACAACTCCAGCGCTAGAACATCAATAGTTCTGTGCTCCATCCGTGTACATCTCCCACCAAATAGTCGATTCTACACTATTCCTTGGAGTCTTCTGGTGCAATAAATTCGACTATGAAGTACACCAGTGTATTACTATGGACAACTCTTCGAGGAAGATAAGTCATGTTAAATTGGCTCAATTCAGTGTTCCACTTGAGTAGTCTTCCAGACGTCTCAGGTCATTGTATAATCGTAATAGCTGGTCAGTATAGACTTTAATAGGGTGAGTCTGAAAGTAGGAGTGGAGCTTTCATGATGAAATCAACAGGCATTACGCAAGTTTTTGTAGCTTCAGGTAGTTTTTATTTATAGATGTCAATCGCTTTCTTATAAAATATACTGGCCTTTAGATCTGATTCTCTTCGCAAAGAAATGTGGCACTTATGGCGTGTATCAACAAAGCTAAATAGATGTATAAATCTTTATGATCTGGCGGCTTGGATAGGATGAGAGGTCTCTCTAAGTGATCTACCAGATCTTGAAATGTGCCAACATGATTCTACGTCCATTCAAAGCTTCTTTTCCATCTTCTAATTAGGTCGAAGAAGTGAGTACACTTGTCGATGGCCCTGGAGATGAATCAACTTAGGGTGATATCCTTCCCATTTATGCTCTATGCCTACTTGATTATCTTCAGGACATAGATTTCTCTAATTGCCTGAATCTTCTTAGGATTAGCTTCAATTCTACGAGAGCTGAGCATTAAACCCAAGAACTGATGTAATACCTAAAGAATATTTCAAGGGTCAGAGTTTCATTTCATATCTTCGGATAAAACTAAAAATCTCTACCAAGTCATCGATGTAGCTGTTTAATTTCCATGACTTCATAAGCATATTATCCACAAATACCTCCATTGATCACTCGATCTAGTCTTTGAATATTCAATTAACCAACCTCTAGTAAGTTGCACCAGCAACCTTCAGGCCTAACCCGAATGGCATTACAACATAGCAATATAGCCCCAGATCAGTAATGAAGTTGTGTGTTCCAGGTCGGTGATGTGCATCGTGATCTGTTTGCATCCAGAGTACCCATCCATGAATGAAAGCAGTTCATGTCTAGTGGTTGAGTCTACCAGTTGGTCAATCTTTGAATGTGGAAAGTTATCCTTTGGGTTCACCTTGTTTAGGTTTGAATAATTAACACATTTCCGCCACTTTACATTTTATTTTTTCATAATTTCAGGATGGGATAAGCATTTTGCGTAAAGCGCGTCACGGATAAACCCCTTTCTTTTGAGTTTGAATTTGCTTGTGTATTTGAGTAACCAGCTTTTCACTCAATGTACTCACGATCCGTTACACATCGTTTGGGTTGGAGTGATGATCAGTTGCTTATGAGCTTAGGCATCGATTCGATGATTCTATCTCTAGGCATCCATTTGGTCGTAGCCTCGAGTTATCATAACCACTAGGTATGAGTCATGGTATTAAACTATTGCAGTCAGTCTTTGGATGATCACACTTCTACCCCTGATCTCGAGTTGATAATTGTACGACATGGATGGTCGAGCCTTGTCCTATTTATGTTTATTCTCCCACCTAAACTCCAAACACTTAGAGGTTATCGATGAATGGTTGGTTCACATTCATTTTATTTCTTGCTCGTGCCCTCAAGTCTGAGTCATATATCGATAAGTAGGAAGGCATGCCATGTCCTCTTTAGCTTTATACTATTTCATGTTGAATCGCAGGATTAGGTTAGTTGATGGAAGGCTGAGTCTCGCCTATCTTGGATTGTATTTTGGTTTTTTCCTTCGAGATGGAATACTTCGATGCTTTGTCGGATTTCGGGCAAGAGTTGGGTATTAGATGGTAAATCATGTCCACTTTTGGTGCAAAATGTTTCCATCCTCTATGCGAGGATCGAAAGAATAGATAGTCAAGTCATATCCAACCAATGATTGATGCTCTCCCTGCCGGACCAAGGGAAAGGATCAGTGTGCGGACAGTCGAGTCACATCCATTTCATTTTTCTCTTCTAGTTGAATCATGGTAAGAGTCAAGAATGAACAGTCGCGTCGCATTCATTTAGAGCTAAGAGGTTAGTCACGTCCATTTTAATTCATATTCTCCCGCTAGATCTAGGGATAGGGTTAGCTCAGGTGTAATCAGATCATGCTCATCTGGTTAAATACTCCTCCTGACAGATCGAAAAAGGGCACTGGAGAATTAATGATCAAGTTACAATCATTCTTGGTTTATTCTCCTATCCACACTCTGGTGATCAAGGTATTTTGGAGGACATCCGCGTCACATCGTTTGCGTTTGGTGTGGATCGATATTGACTATTGACTTAGCAGCACGTTATTGAAAACTTAGGTCGACATTTCCTATCGACTCGGTGGTACGATATAGTTGGTCATTCGTAACTTTGGACATCGTTTCAATTGGTTTTGTATCTAGGCCTCCTTGTAGTCACTGCCTTAAGTTGTAAAGATCACCAAGCCAGAGCTATTGTCAGATGTCATACAGCTTGAGTAGAATGTACACTCATTGTCATTCTTGGGTTAGTAGAATTAGTTCATGGAATCTCGAATTCCATCCGTATTGAGTTTCTACTCCTTCCGCCGAGTCAAGGTTGGAGTTTGTGGAATAGTGAGTGGTCGAATTGCAGCCATTTATTAGTGGGTGGTAGATCCATACCCGATTTGTGTTTATACTCCAATCCCCACCGAAGGACCAGAGTTATTTGCTGGATGATCGAACCGCGTTCATGTCTTGGTTTGGGTTTTGTTTCTGCCGAGCCTTGAGATTAAGATAAGGATTTTGGCGAACATCAAGCTTAAGCAGAGGAGAAGATAGTCAGATCATATCCACTTTGAGACATGTGATTTCCCCTAAATCAGGGGCAAGAGTTGGAGAGCGGGCGGTCAAACAACGTCCATTTTTTATGGTGTTTATAATCCAGACCGCATTGAAGGACCAGAGTTGATCGATGGACGGTCAAACCAAGTCCCTTTTTTATGTTTATACTTCGTTCCGTGCCGGGGGACCAGAGTTACTACATGGACGGTCAAACCATGTCCACATTTTGGTGTTTATACTCTAGTCCACACTCTAGGGACTAGAGTAGGTGCACGGACGGTCAAACGACATCCATGTTTTGGCATTTGTACTCCAATTCATGCTCTAGAGATTAGAGTTAGTACATGGATGGTCGAACCGCGTCCATGTTTAGGTTTTTATACTCCATTCTGTGCTCTTGGGAATAGAGTTGGTTGATGGACGATCGAACTGCATCCATCTTTTTGTGTTTATACTCCGTTCTATGCTATGGGGACTAGAGTTTCATGATGGATGGCCAGTCATACCCATTTTGGATTTACACTCCACCTGTCAGGTCAATGTAAGAGTTGTCAAATGAATAGTCAAGTCATGTTCATTCGTGGGAAGGAATTTTATGCCTAATGTCTAGGACAAAAGTTGGCGAGTGGACGGTTGATTCACTTCCACTTGGTGATTAAGCGATGGATGGTCGGACCACATTCCACGGTCTATACTTGGGTTGGACGGTTAGGTCTCGTCCAATTTGCTTTGTACTTTTCTCGGCAAGTCAAGGGAGAGAGTTGTTGGGTGGACGGTCAGTCGTGTCCACTTTGCATTGGATTATGACATTTTTGAGCTCTGAGTAAAGCATATACGTTCTATCAGAATTGAAGCACAAAATAAGAAGCGGATGTTAGAGTTACATCCAATTTCCATTTCAAGTTCTTGCCCCCAAATCATCAGAATATGGTAGCCGCTGAGCAATCGAATTTCTCTCGTTATAATGATGCTCAAAGGTCCAATCATGGGCCATAGAGGTCGTTTGGTGCCTAACTCTGGGTACCAGGTCCCCTGTATCGTTCGCAAGTAGTTTAATTCAAATTGGTTGTAGATTATAACATAATTGAAATTGAAATAAATTTTATTAATAAGTGAAGCAGCATCATATGCTCGCTATTCCATTTTGCCCTAGCCCTCTTTAGCTATAATTTGATGTAGGTGGTCCACTCGATAATCAAAGTTCTTTATTGATAGACATCGGATGTTCCTTACCCGCCACTCTACGGGGCTCACACATATTTTTCACGCTTTCCTTTTTAAATCAGCTTTTCGATCACATCTCAGAGTTATCTACAATCGTTGGTGTTATGACTATATGCATCTTGTAATATACAACATTTCTTATTTTTCTTCTGCGTTTCGATGGACTTTCTCAAGGGCGTTTTCTAGTACTGCTCCGAGTATATTTTTTCAATTAAATTGTTCAAAGGAGTATATCATACGAATTTTAGGATTTTGGGTTGTCTTCTAGAATTCAAGTCCTCATTTAAGGCATCATCATTACTCTTGTTTTGAACCCCTACGACCATCGGGCTTGCATTGTTTCCTGTCACTATTAGTCTCGCATCCAATTTGCGTAAGCATTGATTCGCTTTGTAATAGAAGCGATCCATGGTTATAGGAGGCTTTCAGGCTAACCAATCACTGAAATCTGACTTGGGGTTGACTCCTCTTATCAATGCCATCAGTTTGATATCCTTATATGGAGTGCTCACTTTAGTGACGGTGATGTTGAATTCATGCAAGTAGTCTTTGAGTGGCTTTCATGGCATTTGAAATAAGTTGGATAGTGACATTGCATCCTTGGATATTCTGCTCATAGTACGGCTTCGGTGAATGGGTTTCGATGGGAAGATGCTCCATCATAATCAGTCCGGTCTTGGCTCTCTCTAACAAGTCGTCGTACCATAGCTGCCAAGTTAAGTGTTTGGAAGCTGGTAAGTTGAAGGCGGTCGCAATCTACCCTGAAGGCTTGACCTAGAAACCAATCCTAGTTTGTGTTGTATCGTCTTGGTTCTTCAGCCTTTGGGAGTACCATTTGAGTAGTAGTTCCTTGTCCATTCCTTGGTTGTAATTGAGTAGTTACCGCTTGGTCCCCTATGCTCCGGTCAATCACACGACATAAGGGAATTGGTTAGAATACACCATCTTTAAGTTGAGTTTCGAATCCAAGATGCGGGGGCATGTGCTACCTCACGGGTTCTGGTGCTTGGCAGCCAAAAAAAAATTAGAGCTCTTTTTTTAAGAAAATGGATCATACCTGATCCATATTTTTTAAAAATTGATCGTACCCAATCCATATTATATTATTATTTAACAAACGATGCTTTATTTTTATTCGTAGGACGATCCCTGTAAATTGTGCACATGTCCCTCCTTTGGATCAGATATGGCATGGGGAAGTGTATGAATGTGGGATGGTGGTAGGTATAGAGGGATCAGCTATATTTGGATCAGTTATTGTTACATGTGGAGGGACCGAGATTTTTTGTTCATGACATAGGGATCGGTCACATAGGGATCGACCATAACATAAGGATCGATCATTTTGGCTTTGAGAGGGGGATTGATCGTGAACCGATTTGAAGAGGGATCAGTTGTTGCATTTGGAGTTTGAAACTTGACAAGGGTTGGCTATGTAGGGGAGAGATTAGTTACGATCTCTTTCCCTATGGGGGACTTTACTATTGTTGGCTCCGTTAACTTGAGTGCAAACTTCAGCATCCGATCCAAAGAACTTGCATACATGAGTGAATCCGATCCCTCCTAAATGGGCACGAACACATGAACAACTCTAAACAAGAACACTAGCATCATCATTTCCTTCAGGTCACGACCCATCTTCCATCTACCAGAAAGATGCATCATGATTTAAGAAAGAAAGGGATAGAAGAAGAAAAGATAGGAAAGAAGAAACTCAACAACATTAGATACTCGCAGCGGAACGAATGAAATATAATATAGCACATAAAATATTACATAGTATCATATACATCAGACTTATACAACTTATACATTTCATATTAGGCAGTTATAAACACCTGTTTGATTATACAACTCAAGATATCACAAAGATACAGACACAACACAAACACAGCGGAACCACTATATATCTACACGCTGAAGCCTCCTGCTCCAAATCTCCTATAGAATTCGTCAAAGCTAACCTGAATCCCTCGACTACTCATACATAATAAGAGTACCCAAGAGTTTAATAAAACAGAAAATAAATACTTGGGTCAAACATGTCTGGTGTGAGTAAACAGTTTAAAATTGTTTATTAACTTTGAAAACCTTTGAAAAGAAAGGTATCACGTAAGACTTCCTACACATAAACATGGAAAAGTTTTTACCTTACGCTAACCAAAACATTTGATAAGAAATCCAGTGATATTATAATAGTGTCTAGGGTTTTCAAGTAAATAAGAAATAGCTGAAATTGTTACATAATTAAATTCCAGCTACTAGCCACAAAAGTGGGTAATACAATCAAAACCGTAAGGGCACGTAGGAGGAATGGGTTTCCATCAATGGCAGGACTACTGGGGTACCACCCATCATAGTACGGGGCCTAGATCACCATACCGAGGATTACTCCCAATCCCTTGCAACAAAAGGCCAGAACCAACCCTTACTGGATAGTCCCGAACAAGACCACCCCGTGGTTGGCGCGACCAACCACACACTAAGCCGAAATAAAAGGGACCTCTAGACAGGGGTAAATCTCGTCCTACTTGGGTGCTACCCACTTAACCTTGCTGCCCCTCCCCTGTTTTAGCCATTCTGGGTTGATGAGACTTCAGGCTGTGATTACCTTTATAGAACACATCTATCTTAGAATGCTCATCGTCTACCTGACGATGTTCTGAAAGCATTCAATCCATACAAGTTCGTTCAGGGTTCGAACGAAACCGAAGGCACTATCTCGTTGCACTCATTTTGTAATCACCCAAGGCACTATCTCATTGCACTCATTTTGTAATCACCCTTAGAGTCAACTACCATAGACCTTGCACTCTGAACCACCATCTCGAACCTGAAAGTACTATCTCCATCAAACTCATCTCGGAATCACCCTTAGAGTTATACTGACGAATAGTTCTTACACTTCGAGTCCTCACTATGCTCTTCACTTTGATTCATGACCTAACTTTTAATTTGGATCGATGTGGTTTTCAGATATCCAAATACGAAAACCCGATCCCGGTCTCACCGAAATCCAAAATGCCTTTTTAATGTTCAAGTTGTTTAAGGGTTTAAACAATTAAACTTCTATTCAGAATAACATAAACAGATAGATGATTTACAATTCATAGATAGATAATTCATATCAACCAATCATCTCACAGAACAGTCATATCACATAGCTGAGATATCATATCTGAATCATTCAATATCAATCATACAATATCAATCATCCAATATCAATCAATCATCCATAAGCAGGTTTGATTCACTCTTAATCAATTTAATTAACCTCTAATTAAATTAATTACTATCTTAATCACTTGGATTACCTTAATCCTGCTTATTTATCATAAATTAATTACCAATAATTAATTAATCATCTCCTAATGATCTATCTTAATTAATCCCCCTTGACTTTAATTCCATTCAAGTGATTAGCCTTTAATTAATTACATAAATTAATTATCCTTAACAATAAACAGTATAACATTTAATTACTATCATTATTTACATTAATTAATGATCCTCGATTTACTTCCATTAATTAATTGATTAACTATAATTAATTACACTTGATCCTTAATTAATTATAGTTAATCAATCATACTTTAATTAATAACTTCAATTAATCAACCTTGATTAATTTCATTAATTATATTAATTAATGATCCTTATTAATTAATTAGCCCTTTAATTAATTAAATAATTAATCTTTAATTAACCACCTCATTAATTAGTCTTAATTAATCATAAACAGTAATTAACAAACTTGTAATTAATTAACCCTTAATTAATTATATTAATCCTTTGATTAATTACACTAAATAATTAATCCTTAATTACTTCATTAAGTAATTATTAATTAATTACATTAATTAATAATCCTTAATAATTACTTTATTAATTAATCACACTTCTAATTAATTACATTTAGTAATTAATCTTAAATTAATCACATTCATTAATTAATCACATTAATTAATTAACCATATTAACTAAGTAATTAACCCTTATTTACTTCCATTAATTATCCTCTAATTACTTTCATTAGTTAATTGCTCATCATTAATTAACCTTAATCCTTTAATTAATTACTCTTTAATTAATTAACTTTCAAATCAATTATATTAATTAATCCTTTAATTAATAACATCAAGTGACTAACCCTTAATCACTTCCATTTCATAAGTAATTTCCCACTAATTACTTCTATAAGTAATTTCTCTTTTCTTAATTATATTTAGTAATTATCCATTATTTACTTCATTAAGTAATTATACTCAATTTATCATAAGTGATTATCTTTAATTAATTAGACTTATTAATTAACTTAAATTAATTATATTAATTAATTAATTAACTAATTAGTAAATCATTTATCCCTAATTAATTCATTAACCATCTACTAATTATTTCATCAAGTAATTATTCTTAATTACATTTAAGTAATTAACCTTTAATTTAATTTATTAGTTAATTATCTTTAATTAATTTCAATCTAGCTAATTAAGAATAAACTTAGCATTATACTCAAATTATTTACTTTATTAAACCAATTTAGAAATCAATTATATATTTGAAATATAATTTTACTTTAAACAATTCAAACCCTTAATTTTTAATATACGTAAAATCTTTGAAAATTCTTTTCAAACATGTTTAATTAAATTAAACAATTATTTATCATTGAAATAATTATCATATCCTTTAAACTTATCTATTTAAAATATATTTGAAATCTAATTAAACATTACTTTATAGTTACTTTGAATGTAACTTTATAGCTTGAACATTCTTATTTAAAACTTGTTTGAATTTCTTAAAAAACTTTGATCTAATATTTAAATTGAAAATACCTTTAAATTCAATTTGAAAATAAATTTTAGTTAATTAGCTTAAAATTAGATATTTTAAAACTTTCAAAACTTGAAATATATTATATTAAAGCACTCTTAAACAAAGTTTGCCATTTATTTAAAAAGATCATGCCTTTAAAATTTAAACTGATTTTCTTTTCAAAACTTTACTTAGGATAGATTCTCTTTTCCAAGTTTGTTTTTACTTTACTAAAACAGATTAACCCTGCAACATACAAACTCAAGTCGAACCCACGTTCAACCCACGCCTGTCCCGAGTCATCCATCTTCGACATCAGCTTCGAGTCATCCCTTCGTTCACAGGAGAACCACCCGAGCCAATCACTAAAAGCCAATGTCCCAGACTCATCGTGCACATGGTGCACGTGCACCGATGTCGCCGAACTCCGGTGATCAACATGGCTACCCTCGGCCATCACACGAACCCACGCGACCCCAAGCAAGAACCCAGATCGCACGAAAATCCACTAAAACAAAATCGAGCAAAAATCTCGACCATCGGGAAACGATAGTTGCCGGAAAACCACTTATCCCCTTCACCTCTGACCTCGAGATCGCCAGACCTCTTCACAACAGCCTCCTCACACCTTCCAGCAACCATCCCCACCATCGTGATTCCCTCCGAACCTTCGCCTGCATCGGAATGTACTCGACAATCGCGTCGAGTACAATACCAGTCTAAACCCTAGTTCGTTAAAATCCACTCGCCTTGGCCAATGAAAAATACTTCCAGTATTTTTCCTGAGTGCATCGACATCCCGTCCATTACTAGCCCAAACCTCGCCGGAATCCTTGCCACCGATCACCTCAAATCGACGAAAATGTCGAAACCACACTTCTTTATGTATCCCAACGAATACTACACTAAAAACAATAATTATAATATCTAAATTCCAGATTTCCTGCTACAGTTACCATCATGCCTTCCAAATCTAAAATTAAGTTGAGTGATTTTTATCGTAAATATGAATTCCTCTGTTATTTCCATTTTAAACAGTATTTGTTGTATTTAAAAATCCCGAAACTATTTTATAATCTTCATCATACATTTACAAACAATTTTCATTTAAATACCCAAGGCTAATATGGATTTGATTCGTAGATATTGAATTTTTGATAGCAGAACATACACAATGAACAACAGAGAACAGACTTGAATATGTATAAACAGACGGGCTCACACAACATATATATACCAATTCATATAAATTCAAGCTGAAGAACTTCAATAAAAGCCAATATCATCACATGCATAGTAGTTAAAACCAGATCCAACTTTTTTTAAAAAGAGTTTACTCACCATAATAAGCAGAGGACAGAGGTTTAAGTTTTATTTGGAAACCGGATTTTGAATTTGCTTCACTATTGAAATATGATACCTTTGCATTTGAATTTGCAATTGCTTGCTGTCTGCATTTAAAATTCTTGTAGGTTTCAGTTGAATTAGTATTTGATTTCTGAGTTGAATTTGCTTTCCAGGTTTTCTTGCTTGATAAACTTGTTACAGGCTTTTACTTGAGGAGATTTAAATTTTAAACAGAGGTGAATCTTGGCTTAAGCTTTTGATTTTGAAAAGAAAATGTTTACTGGATTTGGAATTTTTTTTGGTGAATTAGCTTGAAATTATTTTTATTACACCTGAGAAAAAGAATGAGAAAGGAGGAAATGTATGTTTTATAAATTTAGTTATGATTTATTTGAAATATAAAAGAAAATAAATTAAAACATTGACACTTGTTAAGCAAACTTACATTTGTCCTTAATATCAACTAATTACCCTACACATGTTCCTAACATGTGTTGATATATTTACACATGTCCTAAGCATTTTAATTAAATTTTTATTTAAATTAAATGTTAATATAAATTTTTCATACTTAATTTTTTAATTAATAAACATTTATCTTAATATATGTATACATAAATTACTTTTAAAAAATATATTGTAAAACCAAGTATAATACAAATAAATTCTTATACACATATTTTAAAAATCCAAAATAAATATTTTTATTGTTTAAGAGATATAAATTAAAATACCAAATATCCTTTGAAAAAAATATTATATGTATTATACTTTCCAAATTACAATATATATATATATATATTAAAATTTGAAACATTTTAATTAAATCCAAACCAAACTTCAATATACACAAATATACATAAACATTTTAAATAGAAAATATTTTTGACATTAGTTTGACAATTATTATATTAAACAACTTCAAATCATAACATATACATACATATATATTACAATTTGAAAATACATATTTTATTAAACAAAAGACTCTCTATTCACAATATATATACTAATATATTCATTATAAACAGAACATATTTTTAACTTTGAAAGATAAATCTTACCAATTTTAAATTGTTAGAAAAGATATAAATAAATATTGCCAGATTAAATATTGTTATCCTTTTAAAAGATTTAATTTACCAATTTAAATTAAAATTATAAAGGAAAATTATCAATTCAATTAAATTATCAATAATGATTATTAAATTGACATTGCCCAAAATTCCGGGTCATCACATTCCTCCCCCTTAAAAGAATTTCGTTCTAGAAATTTAAAAGCAAAGATAATTTAATAACCCAGCAAAGCTTTCAATCTCAAACAGTAAAGCATACCTATCATCCAGTTACTAACAACCATAGCAACAAATCAAACAAGAAAACCTAACTAATTAGCCTGACACAAATCAGGATAGATCTTATTAACACTATCTTGAGTTTCCCATGTATAAAATTACTAGGAGACTCGCTCTACATAAGCTAAACTAACTGCACCACTATAATCCAGAGCTCCTCTCCTCTAGATCTATCAATCTGAACAAAAACATCAGACTATACTCGAGTCTAGCTCTACTTCCAAATCCATCTAAAATACAGATTCTACAACCAGAGATAGACCATACATGTACTCCCTCAGAGATACATGAAATACATTGAATCCCAGTCATCCAAACTGGCAATTCAATCCTATAGACAAAAGAACTTATTCTATCAAAAAAACACAGATAAGAAATCCCAAATACCTCAGAGCTAGCTCTCCAATCTTATCCAATTACTGCTTTCTCAACCAGAGAAACCGTAACAATAAGGAAGTTTCCAACTTTGATTTCCTGATTTATCCATCTTATCCACATAACTCCTTCTGACGATCCTAGGCTGCCTATCTTCTTCCTGATCAGTTCAACCTTTGCTGATGCTTCTAGAAACAACTGGACCAAAACAAATCAGTTTCTGGATCCTACTCAACAGCAAGGTCTTCCAAGACTCGCCGAAATCCAAAACACAAGCTCTACTTCCCAAGCATTAGAAAACTGAACTTACTTCCTTCCTTGCACAGCTGCTACCTCGCTTCTGCTGCATGACTCTGATTCTGAAGTAGATGAGAATACTGTTGAGGAACACGAGCACAAACGTATCCAATATATCATGGAGACACGATTCATCAGATTCATAAAATCTTAGTGACCCATCTAACTCGGTCACACAACCTTAAACATAATCCAAACTTGAAAACTAGATCTGACCAATCTAACTCCAAAAATTTCTGAGCTGCTACATCAACTCTTCTCTCTCTAAGAACCATCCTACTACCAGGTTAACCACCGAAATATTGCTTCTAGAACCAAGTCAATATAGAACTCAAACTCCAGATGCAGACAACCTTCTGACTTCCTCGATGATATATAGAAAAATCTTTGACTACTTCAGTAGCTCCTACTTCCTCATGAGAAGCCTCAGTCTCAAACAAAAGATTACCCAAGATGAACTTCCCAAACTAATAGCAAGTCACTTTTGCGATCCTACCTACGAATTCCAAAGAAACTGTTCTCTCTTTACCAATTAGAATAGCTTTAAGATTTTCCAAACAAGGTTAACCCTTCAAGAAAGTCTTCACCATCTGCTCGGTCTGCTGATAGAAGAACCACAAAGATTACTGAACCATCGGAGAAATGGCCCACACTATTGCTTCCAAATTCTATCTCTAGGATACTGCTAAGCCAAAAGACCTTCTTGTCGGCACACAGAATACCTCTAAGCTGCACTGCTGCCAAAGCTAACCAAAGACTTCTTCATCCATAGGCTCTTCGAACTCCAAAAGCCATCAACTAACTCCACACATGACTCCTCGAGATGGGCAGATATCCTCTCAAGAAACTCGGGTTCCAAACCAAGCATCAACATCTTACTCTCCTTAAGGGGTGAAAATGAGACCATGCCGTAGCGAAGCAACTTATAAACCTTAGTCTCATATTCCAAAATAGACAAAACTCCTTCCTACGGTTGCCAAGATACCATCACTTGCTTCTACACATCTGACAGATCCAAACTCTAGAAAGTTCGCACACCCGAGTGCAATCCAAACTTACACTTCAAAGATGGACTCCGAATCTTTAAAAAGATTTCCTTCGGAGATCAGAGAAATCCTTACACCAAGCTACAAAGCTCACTCGAGACAGTATTAGATCTACAGTATCGACAAATACTCTTCCAACCTCAAACATTCAAACTCCAATTCATTGGTAGTCATGTTACATACACCACTACCCTATCAACCTTTATAACTTATGTTGGAAAACTCAAACAGGAATCCCAATAGATCAGGTAGATATATAAATATATATACATATACATATACATACATATATATATATATATATATATATATATATATATATATATATATATATATAATACAAGTACGCTCTCTCAAGAAAGATAGAAATCACTCTAAACCCTAGGTATTCACTCAACCTAGCGCTTTGATACCAAGTGTCATGGTCTAGGCTTTTCAACCATCAACAACGGCCACTCTCCGCCGTGGCTGACAGTGATACCTCGGGTTTGCTTTTACGGCCGACCTCTCGACTCGCAACCAACCCCACAAGGCCTTATACTACCCCCGGGGACATGTAGGGGTAAGAGTCTCCCGTTTGCCACCTAACGCAAAGCGCGAACCCCCTATCATGCTGTAATGTAGCAAACCTGTTCCCGGTCTCACCGAAATCCAAAACGCCATTTTAATGTCCAAATTTTTTAAGGGTTTAAACAATTAAACTTATATTCTGAATAACATAAACAGATAGATGATTTGCAATAAGATAAATAATTCATATCAACCAATCATCTCACATAGCAGCCATATCACATATCTAAGATATCATATCCAAATCATTCAATATCAATCATCCAATATCAATCATTCAATATCAATCAATCATCCATAAGCAAGTTTTATTCACTCTTAATCAATTTAATTAACCTTTAATTAAATTAATTGCTATCTTAATCACTTGGATTACCTTAATCCTGCTTACTTATCATTAATTAATTACCAATTAATTAATTAATTAATCATCTCCTAATGATCTATATTAATTTATCCCACTTGATTAATTATCCTTTAATTACATTCAAGTAATTAGCCTTTAATTAATTACACAAATTAATTATCCTTAACCATAAACAATAATTAACATTTAATTACTACTATTAATTACATTAATTAATGATCCTCCATTTACTTCCATTAATTAATTGATTAACTATAATTAATTACACTTGATCCTTAATTAATTATAGTTAATCAATCATACTTTAATTAATAACTTCCATTAATCAACCTTGATTAATTTCATTAATTATATTAATTAAAGATCGTAATTAATTAATTAACCCTTTAATTAATTAATTAATTAATCTTTAATTAACCACCTCATTAATTAGTCGTAATTAATCATAAACAGTAATTAACAAACTTGTAATTAATTAACCCCTTAATTAATTATAATAATCCTTTGATTAATTACACTAATTAATTAATCCTTAATTACTTCATTAGGTAATTATTAATTAATTACATTAATTAATAATCCTTAATAATTACTTTATTAATTAATCACACTTCTAATTAATTACATTTAGTAATTAATCTTAAATTAATCACATTCATTAATTAATTGCATTGATCAATTAAGCAAATTAACTAAGTAATTAACCCTTAATTACTTCTATTAATTATCCTCTAATTACTTTCATTAGTTAATTACTCTCTTAATTAATTACCTTAACAAGTAATTAATCACATCACTAATTAACCTTAATCCTTTAATTAATTAGCTACTCTTTAATTAATTAACTTTCAAATCAATTATATTAATTAATCCTTTAATTAATAACATCAAGTGATTAACCCTTAATCACTTCCACTTCATAAGTAATTCCCACTAATTACTTCCATACGTAATTTCTCTTTTCTTAATTACATTCAATAGTTATCCATTATTTACTTCATTAAGTAATTATACTCAATTTATCATAAGTGATTATCTTTAATTAATTAGACTTATTAATTAACCTAAATTAATTACATTAATTAATTAACTAATTAATAAATCATTTAAAGACTAATTAATTCATTAACCATCCACTAATTACTTCATCAAGTAATTATTCTTAATTACATTTAAGTAATTAACCTTTAATTTCATTATTAATTAATTATATTTAATTAATTTCAATCTTGCTAATTAAGAATAAACTTTGTATTATACTCAAATTATTTACTTCATTAAACCAATTATATATTTGAAATATAATTTTACTTTAAAACAATTCAAATCCTTAATTTTTAATATACTTAAAATCTTTGAAAATTCTTTTCAAACATGTTTAATTAAATTAAATAATTATTTATCTTTGAAATAATTATCATATCCTTTAAACTTATCTATTTAAATATATTTGAAACCTAATTAAACATTACTTTATAGTTACTTTGAATGTAACTTTATGACTTGAAACATTCTTATTTAAAACTTGTTTGAATTTTTTAAAAACTTTGATCTAATATTCAAATTGAAAATACCTTTAAATTCAATTTAAAATAAATTTAAAATAAATTTTAGTTAATTACTTTAAAATTAATTATTTTAAAACTTTCAAAACTTGAAATATATTATATTAAAAAACTCTTAAACAAAGTTTGCCATTTATTTAAAAAGATCTTGCCTTTAAAATTTAAACTGATTTTCTTTTCAAAACTTTACTTAAGCTTGATTCTCTTTTCCAAGTTTGTTTTTACTTTACTAAAATAGAGTAACCTTACAACATACAAACTCGAGTCGAATCCACGTTCAACCTGCGCCAGCCCCGAGTCATCCATCTTCTTCATCAGCTTCGAGTCATCCCTTCGTTCACACGAGAACCACCCGAGCCAATCACTAAAACCCAACGTCCCAGACTCATCGTGCGCACGGTGCACGTGCACCGACGTCGTCGAACTCCGGTGATCAACACGTCTCACACGAACCCACGCGACCCCAAGCGAGAACCCAGATCGCACGAAAATCCACTGAAACAAAATCGAGCAAAAATCTCGACCATCAGGAAACGATACTTGCCGGAAAACCACTCATTCCCTTTGCCTCTGACCTCGAGATCGCCAGACCTCTTCATTGCAGCCTGTCACACCTACCAGCAACCATCCCCACCATCGTGATTCCCTCCGAACCTTTGCCTACGTCGGAATTTACTTGACAGCCATGTCGAGTACAATACCAGTCTAAACCCTAGTTCGCTAAATCCACTCACCTCGGCCAATGAAAAATACTTCCAGTATTTTCCTGAGTGCATCGGCACCCCGTCCATCACTAGCCCAACCCTCACCGAATCCTTGCCATCGATCACCTCAAATCGGCGAAAATGTCGAAATCACACTTCTCCCTATATCCCAAAGAATACTACACTAAAAATCGTGATGATACTATCTAAATTCAAGATTTTCTACTACAAATACCATCATGCCATCCACATCTAAAATTAAGTTGAGTGATTTTTACCATAAATATGAATTCCTCTATTATTTCCATTTTAAACATTATTTGTTGTATTTAAAAATCCTGAAACTGTTTAATATTATTCATCATACATTTACAAACAATTTTCATTTAAATACCGAAGGCTAATATGGATTTGATTCGTAGATATTGAATTTTTGATAGTAGAACATACACAATGAACAACAGAGAACAGATTTGAATATGTATAAACAGACGGGCTCACACAACATATATATATATATATATATATATATATATATATATATATATACCAATTCATATAAATTCAAGCTGAAGAACTTTAATACAAGCCAATATCATCACATGTATGGTAGTTAAAACCAGATCAAACTGTTTTTAAAAAGAGTTCACTCACCATAATAAGCAGAGGACAGAAGTTTAAGTTTTGTCTAGAAACTGAATTTTGAGTTTGCTTCACTGTTAAAATCTGAAACCTTTGCATTTGAATTTGCAATTGCTTGCTGTCTGATTTCTGAGTTGAATTTGCTTTCCAGGTTTTCTTGCTTGATAAACTTGTTACAGGCTTTCACTTTAGGAGATTTAAATTTAAACAGAGGTGAATCTTGGCTTAAGCTTTTTATTTTGAAAAAAATATTTACTAGATTTGGAAATTTTGTTGGTGAATTAGCTTGAAATTCTTTTTGTTACACCTGAGAAAAAGAATGAGAAAGGAGGAAATGTATGTTTTATAAATTTAGTTATGATTTATTTAAAATATAAAAGAAAATAAATTAAAACATTGACACTTGTTAAGCAAACTTACATTTGTCCTTAATATCAACTAATTACCCTACACATGTGCCTAACATGTGTTAATGTATTTACACATGTCCTAAGCATTTTAATTAAATTTTTATTTAAATTAAATGTTAATATAAAGTTTTCATACTTAATTTGTTAATTAATAAACATTTATCTTAATATATGTATACATAAATTACTTTTAAAAAAATATATTATAAAACCAATTATAATACTAATAAATTCTTATACACATATTTTAAAAATCCAAAATAATTATTCTTATTGTTTAAGAGATATAAATCAAAATACCAAATATCCTTTGAAAAAAAATATTATATGTGTTATACTTTCCAAATTACAATATATATATATATATATATATTAAAATTTGAAACATTTTAATTAAATTCAAACCAAACTTCAATATATACAAATATACATAAACATTTTATATAGAAAATATTTTTGACATTAGTTTGAGAATTATTATATTAAACAACTTCAAATCATAACATATTCATACATATATATTACAATTTGAAAATACATCTTTTATTAAACAAAAGATTCTTTATTCATAATATATATACCAATATATACATTACAAAATAAAACATTTTTTTAACTTTGAAAGATAAATCTTACCAATTTTAAATTGTCTGGAAAACTATAAAGAAATATTTCCAGATTAAATATTATTATCCTTTTAAAAGATTTAGTTTACCAATTTAAATTAAAATTATAAAGGAAAATTATCAATTCAATTAAATTATTAATAAAGATTAATAAATTGGTATTGCCCAAAATTCTGGGTCATCACACTTCAGCTCCGCAGGAAGTTTAATTAGTTCCTCTAAACATGGCTATCTGCTTCCTTTAGATTTCCTTCAAATCTGAATAAGATAAAAAGTTTGTTGGTAGAAAGATGGATATATCCCACAAATATGGAAATCCATAAGTAATGGGCATCAACACCTAATAGAATCTTGTAGAGATTAAATGAAGAATGAAACTAAAATAGAGAAAAAACCATTAATGAACACATAGATTTTTATAGTGGTTTGGTAATTTAGCTAATGTACACTTCATATTTTTATTGATCTTGCACTCGATTATGATATAATAATGTTTGGATCAGCTGGGATCTATTAGTGCAAAAAAAAAGAATAAAAATGGAAGAGCCTTGGAAACAGCAAGAAGGACCCTTTTTCTGATGCCATTCTTGCTGTATTTATAGGGGAAGTCATGTGTGGATCGGGTTGAAATTTTAGCAGAAGATCTTCCACGACAAGAAGAGGCTATACAAGAACTTTGAGGCACATTGGGGGCCATAACAGGGGTCAACTCTGACCCCTATTTTTGTGTCCAAATGCGGTGCGATCACTCTGGTGGGTCCTCCATGATGTTAGATACTTGCCCTCCAAATCTGGTGTTGTTCTAACTTACCATTTATGAGATATCACGTTTTCTATGAAGTTTATGGCATGCATTCTAATTTCCTTCGATCACTCTTGTAGGATAGGGGTTGTTCCCTCTAACCTCCTCTGATTGGGGTAAGATCCATAGGGTAGAATCCTTAGGGTCCCCACATCTTGCTCACCAAATTCCATATGCATTAGACTAATGGATTTTGAGATATTGATTGTTTTCCTTTGAGTTACACTTGTTTAGCTGAATACGTCGATCCCTTCTGTACGATCCCTTTTATATCGATCCCTTTTATACGATCCATTTTATACTGACCCCTTTTATATTGATCCATTTCTTAGGTGCAATAATATTTCCATAACTTGAGCAAATAAACTCCAAACGATTTGAGATTTTAAATATTGCCTCGTGGTACCTTCCTTTTTATCCTATATCGATCTCACCTAATTGGGACAAAAATTGAGAATATATATGGATCCTCTAGGGAAAGGGACATGCATTGATCCCTGGCCTAAAGGAGGGAATATTCCATATTTAGAATTTTCTGGGGGGTTTGTCTCTTGGTCTCGATTAACTGTCGCTTCATATCATTGCCTACACTTTATTTTTGGACATCACAATCATCACTCCAGGCAATTGGCCTTGATGACAGTCGAGTCTAACATGCCTAGTCAGTTTAAATATAGCCAGGCCAAAAGTCTGAATAACAGTACCGAACCGACTCCATTGGATAGGTATCGATCCGACTCTATCGGATAAGTATCGATTCAAACCCTTAGCTTGGATCAACTTCAAACTTTCTAAGTTCCTTCTACATGCTGATTGCAAGGTTTTGGCAAAGCAGCTCTAGCCTAAGTGCTTTCCAACCCCTATATAATATCATCCTATCTGCAACATGAAAGGGATCTTTGGATTGGTTATTGCAACTCTATCACTATTATTCTTCGCTCTTCTTCTACCATACAATAATCACAAAGAAGCAACTGATATCCTCCGATTGCCTCCAACTACTTGTGATTTAGATCTAACTTAGGCAATTAATCATATTGTTATCCAAATCAATCTTCTAATAGTAGTCCATTAATAAAAGATATGAAGCCAATGTAAGCTTCGTTAATAGCCGAACCACAATAAAATTCTTATGTATCTTAACTATTTCTGCTCTTTTTTCACTCATTTTCTATATTTTTTGCTATAAGAAACAGGGCTCGTGCTTTCACAATCAATCCAGGGTGTTGATCTATTTTTTGGTTTAACATTTTTGGTACTTTCACTAAAAATGAACTTAGGCGTAAATCTAGCTCTCTACCTAGAATCCTGCTGATTCAGAAGTTAGATTTAGAGATATTGCCCAACTTGTGGTGTCTAGAAGAACATTAGATCAGGCACACCAACTGAGGGACCGATGGAACTTTCTCTTGCTGCAAATCAAAACTTAGGAGGGAGGACTCCACAAGAGGATGTAGTAATGGATGATTATGATTCAGAGGATAATGATCCCCTTAAGGAAGAAGGGCTAGGGCCATGTGATAAGGTTCAAAACAATGAAAAAAAGTCTACACTACTCCAGCCAACCATCCGCAAGCCAACGGAACCCCACTGGAATGGCCCTCTCGAAGAATGGAGAGCCCAGGCTTTGGCCAGCTAACTAAGATCATTTGCAAAGTCAAACACATAGTACGACTACTTAAGGCCGACCAATGGGGGACCGAACAAGTGGTCATTGTAAAAATCCATCAAAAATCATCGAAACAGTCGCCTAGAAATTAACTTAGCGTCAATCTAAAGTCAGGCCTGAAGTAATCACCACTTGACTCGAAGAAGATATTGGAAATTCAAGCCCCAAGTCGGACTCGGGTGATCACCCACTTGACTCGAAGTAGATTTTGGAAATTCTGGCCCTAAGTCGTACTCGTGTAGTCACCCATTTGACTCATGCAGTCCCATATAAATTTGGCCCGAAGTAAGACTTGGGTAAAACCAATATTTTCCATAAGCAAACAACAATAAGACTCCAAGCACCATTGTCGTTGGCCGAGCACCTCAAATTCCATGACTCTAAGCGAACAAGGGGCTAACTCCAAGAAAATAGCAAACTTTTTAGAGTCGGACTCCAAGCAAATAATCACTGACTCATCAACACCGATCTGCTCATACCTCAAGCATATGAACTCCAAATCACTTGAAATTTAAAATGTAGCCTTATGGGGCCTTCCTTGTCATCCAATACCGATCTCTCCCAGTTTGGGAAAATTTGACGTTCATCGTAGATAGGTATTTTCAACCATCCAAACATTGGACAATCGTGCATACATTATTAATAAGCATTACAAACAACCAGAACTTTAAAACTGATGGGGCTGACAACAATCGGGGTTCTGCACCGAGCCGAACTTCATTTACTGATAAAGGAAGACTATCTTGAGAATTTCATTGTGCCTACTATTCCATCTTGCAATAGGATGACAGGTCCCAAAATAGCACTTGCATAAGTATAGTTGGCATGAGGATGGAGCTAGGACAACATATGTTGTACATTGCAAATGTTTCTATATCTTCTTGGAGGGTGTTGCTTCTACATGGTATACCAGGCTCCAACCAAGATCCATCTAAAATTTGATGAACTAGATAGGATATTTCTAGAATGATGTAGACTACATACTGCATAACCAAAGGAATGGATGCATCTAGCCTGCCATAAAGGCCTAAAGAACCACCAGATGGTGAGGGAGCTACAGGACCATAGGGATCTTTTGCTCTAGCAAGACCACTAACGAAGAAGCACCTGGGCCAACTGGAAAAAGGCTAGCAAACTACCAAAGAATAGGGCATAACCTAAAGTGATGCCCTCTCATCCATCCTTATCCACCTTCATTTTCCAGGTGAGCCTTACCAAGACATTGGGGGCATTGTAGACAGCAGGACTAAGGGAACGCTTTTATGCCTTCGAACCATAAATGAGAAGCATAGATTTACTAACAGCCTGGTTGATGAGTCATATCAATCCCTCCTTCTAAGAATCGACGTTGCTCCAGTAGCATTAAGAAGGCGTGTCTGAAGGATCATCAAATAAAAGATCGAACCCCTAGTCTCTAGGGACCAATAAAACTGTGTTCCTACGAGATGAAGCACAAAATTCTTCTTGAAGTCAATGAATTATCGCTCTAAAGCCATCTGGTCAGCGATCATCAGATCCAAAATAACCCTTTATGAACATGAAGGTCCTTAATGAACTAAAGGATCATGAAGGCGAACCGATTGGTCAGCGGTTATCTAATCCAAAAACCCTTCGCGAGTGTGAAGATCTTTCATGAACTAAAGCATCGTGAAATCGAATTAGTAGATCAACGGTCATCTAATCCAAAATATACTTCACGAACATGAAGGTCCATCATGAACTAAAGCATCATGAAGGCAAACCAATAGATCAACAGTCACCCAATCCAAAACCCATTGCGAATGTGAAGGTCCTTCATGAATTAAAGCATCGTGAAGGCAAATCGATTAATCAATGGTCATCTGATCCAAAAACCCTTTGCAAACGTGAAGGTCCAGCGTGAACTAAAGCATCATGGAGGCAAACTGGTAGATCAACGGTGATCTAATTCAAAACCCTTTATGAACGTATAGGTCCTTCATGAACTAAAGCATCGTGAAGGCGAACCGTTAGATCAATGGTCATTAATCCAAAAACCCTTCGTGAACGTTATGGTCCTTGAAATTGAACTGGTAGATTAGCGGGCGTCTGATCCAAAGACCCTTCGTAAATGTGAAGGTCCTGAACTAAAGCAACTTGAAGGCAAATAGGTAGATCAGCGGTCGTCTGATCCAAAACTCTTCATGAACGTGAAGGTCCTTTATGAACTAAAATGTCGTGAAGGCGAACCAGTAGATCAGCATTCGTCTGATCCAAAAACCCTTCGCAAACATAAAGGTCCTTCATGAACTAAAGCGTCACAAACCCGAACCAGTAGATCAACCGTCATCTGGTCCAAAAACCCTTCATGAACATGAAGATCTTTTATGAACTAAAGTGTCGTAATGGCGAACCGGTAAATTAGCGGTCATCTAATTCAAATAATCCTTCACGAACTAAAACGTCCTAAAGGCGAACTAGAAGATCAGCAGTCATTTGATCCAAAGCTCCCCGAAGTCAACAAAGTCACGCTTTGGGGCTATAAATCGACAATCACATTAGTTACTCCGTAGAGTTAACAACGACTGATGAAACAAACAGTGCTGAATTCTTAAACTTCAAAGTCGCTCAAAAAACTACACCAAAATTAAGCCGACCCTTTGGTTAATCAGTGGCTGATTGAATCAATCCAAGATTCGGAACAAAGAAAAACCAAGTTCTCGGATCCCTAATATATAAGTATCCAAAGATCGAAGCTTTGCCATGGTTAATCATCTAGAAGACACAGCCGCATTCACCGGACAGGGGGCAACCAGACAAGTTATGAGCAAACCATATATATACCTCAAGCGTGTGAATAGCCTTGCAGTATGAAAAGCACAAATGCACACTTAAATAGCTATAACGAAGGTCAAGACTATTCATACCACAGTTCAGTTTTGTCTGATTGAAAATTCTGCCATTCTGGCAACTACGGATTGAACAACCTAGCTATAGCAACGAATGAAATTGAGGCATAATATTTGGTTAATCCTTCCCAATTCTTCCTTTACCACCACTAGTGACCAGTTCCCCTTCCTTTTAGACAGTGTGCTAGTCGAAGACCAAATCTTTGAAGGAAGTTTGAACCAAAAGATAAGAGACTTGCCCATTGGTTCTTCTTCATATCCATTTTTACATGATCGACTATAGATCTCTCCACCATGGCAACCCGATCTATTTGGTCGTGCACATTGTCCTGAAACATAGAAGGATCATCCAAGCCACAATGGCCTGCTTCAAAAACTGCTTATCTCTTAGAAACGAAAAAGCTGCGTTCTAGTGAAGTCAAACCGTTAGATTGATGGGGAAACTCGATACATGCCTACTAAAAACTGTTGTCTCCCCGATGGCATCAAGAAGGCCCAAATTTCAAAACCCGTGCGTCTCATAAGCCGTGCACTTTCTAGGATGCAAATCTCATAAATTGTGCACTTCCTAGGCCGCGCATCTCAAAAGTTGCGTACTTCCTAGGCTACGCATCTCATAAGCCATGCACTTCCTAGGCCATGCATCTCATAACCGTGCAATTATTAAGCCATGCATCGCTTCTTGAATCAATGGAGCTAGTTCCAAAAAAATATCTGATAAGCAATGCATTTCATAAGCCACGCATCGCTTCATGGGCCAATGAGATGACTGTTAATAAAGCATCAAAACTCTTCCGTGCGTGCCTACAAGTCGCATATCGCTTCTTGAATTGTGGAACCATGTTCTTGATGGGAGAGCTCCTCATGTTGCTCAAAAACTGGCAACGTTGAGAAGGTCTCAACCTTTCCGGATTGATGGGTCATATCGATCTAATATCCTTCTAGCATCCGGCGTCACTCTGACAGCATTGTGAAGGCATGAAGCTTTTGCATGCATCCCATAAGTCGTTCCCGCATTCAAGTAAGCACAATCCCACTGTGCGTATCTCATAGGCCACATAGCCGCTACTTATCATCCCGAGTAGTCGATGACGCTCCAGTTTCATCAAAGAGTTGTTGAAGTTCTTTATGTATCGGTATTATCCCAACAACACTGGGAAACTTATTTATTGCAGGAGTAACAAGAATCGGTCCCTGCTACCCAAACAAGCTGACATTACTCTGGTAGTGTCGCAAAGTTCCCAGAAAAAAGTTCGGTAAAAAAATTTGATCTTCAACCAAATTCAACGCGCAAAATGTCTAAGGTCATGGCATTCAAGTGACCAGAACCACCAGAGATAGGGCTATAATGAAACTTTGACTAGGGTCATCTAGATAGCCATCTAGAACATCAAGTGATTGAAATAACCTTCCCCATGGACTGGCGTGCACACAAAACACTAACACTTGGTCAGGATATAAAAAAATCGCTCATGGTTCTGTTATGTTGAACAGAAAATTTTGGCAATTGCAACAGAGAAGTATAGTACGCCGAGTGACTCTGGAATTTAATTGGAAACTGCTCCAACATGCTAGATATCGATATTTCCTTAACAACATCGAGAACTCTAGACAGTCATATCAATAAGAAAATTGAACCCTTTTAACTCTTAAAAATAGGAAATAAAAGGAGGAACTTATCATCAGCTAGATGTAAATGAGAATGAAAGGCATTTCAGAAATCAAATCATCGATGCACCATTTTGCAAAGACAGAAGCATGTACTCAACTGAGTTCTCAAACTTTAACTAGCAGGAATTCAGCGTAGCTCGAAGGCTGGCACTGTCTGTAGGGAATAATTTGTCTTTCAAGAACCCGATACCTCTTAGAAAACTAGTAATGTTAGGAAGGATAACCACCGATCGTCACAAATTCATCACGACTTGGACTGAAGCCGCACTAGGAATGATCAACCATGCAAAGACCAATTGGGTACCTCGACTTCTATTTACTGAAAACCAGCTGTTGTTCGAAGATAGACAATGGCAAGAAGAGAACACTCAAAATTAAGGGACAAATCATCAATTCTCGAAGTTTGGAATCAGTGAATAAGGGAGATATCAACGATAATGTCAATGTCCTAGAAGAGTACATATGGCATAAAACAAGACAAGTTAATTGTCATATATCAAATATAAGCAATATTTATCTCCTATGATCCATGATCATGATAGGAAGAGTGCAATCCTATTGGAGGCAATATAATGACTCGCCCCACCATGTCTAACCTTCTATAAATTCCCGGAATTAACCAACATTAAGAAAGTATCCATATTGGGTCAAAAGGAATCTACTCAACTTTGTAGATCAAATGAATGATTCAATCCTAATCAACACGACTTTAACACTACCCAAGGACTATCAGCACTAAGAAAAGACTTCTACATTCCAATCATCGAAGTGCTAGTTTACAAGGACTAAAATTAGTAAACAATCGAATTAAAGGAACCACCAGGCTGATGGGAAAACCGACCCAACCTGCTAATTCTTCTGAAGATAGAAGTTGGTCCCTAACTACTATTATCTTCAGAAAACTATTGTTGCTAGAAGATAGGCAACAAAAGGAAGACATAACCTACCAAAGGTCATTCGGATGTTGGATCTTACAATGCAGAAATCATCCGCTGCCTGAAGATAAGGCAGTGCCGAAGAAAAATCCATAGGATCGAGTTACTCATGTGCTAGTTTTCAGAGATAGAAGTCAATACATGACCAAACTTGCATTATTCAATCTAAAAAGAATTTTGATGCAATCCAAAGATAGGCAGCTTCAAGAAAAGATTGCTTGGAACCAAGAAACTAATTTGCCAGCTCTGGAAGGGCAAGCTCTCGAAGGGCAAGCTCTCGAAGGTAGGAACTGAAACTTGAACATGACTTCCATAACAATGTTGGAAGTTAAGAAAGGCACACACTGCTAAGGACAAGCAGGGAATTTCCTGGGCAATCAAAAATCGTCGGACTTCTTCGATCCTAAAATTGGATTGGGAGCCAGATTGGGGCAATTGAACTATTTATCCTAAATTTTTCCATCCCTCACAACTACACAAATACATGCATTCGAAATAGCCAGTTCCTTGAATAGGGATGAACAAACAAATACTCGATCAAAAAAGCATTGCTAAGTATAAACATGAATAACCGTAAGATTGGTTAGATAATGATCATGTCTCACAAAATAGAGCATGCTGGCAAAAAAATTACTAACCAAGGAAGTAAAGGATTTAACATCCAAAATTTACCATCGCTCAAAGCCTGGCGATGACCAACTTAAGGTCCGACTAGATCACTTGGTCCTAACTTGCAAAAGGAATGCCATTGCCTGAAGATTAGAGATGCTAAGATGAGACTCCTGAAATTAAACCGTCAATACATTGGCTTTCTGAAATCGAAGTAAGAGTTAGATCAAAGTTTCATCTCTACCTTTAGAATCTCGCGTTACTCGAAGATCCACGAAATCAAGGAAAAATCCATAGAGTTGAGTCATCCATACACGAGTTTTTGAAAATAGAAACAAACACATGATTAAGATCTTAAAACTGGACTCAAAAGAATGTACTTTAGCAAAAGATGTCGAATAGTCATCTTTCCAATACATACCGACATCATTATAAATGCAAAAATCAGAACCAAGTAGCAAAGTCCCTAGTTCCCAAAGATAGAATCTATCATGTCAATCAAACTAGGGGAATCAAATGTATTGTTCTAAAAGCCTCGTCTCCTGAAATCATATCGACTTAGTATTCAAAGTAATCAGCCCAACGAACCATAGAATATACACCAACATTTTGTCAAATGAACTTGACCGAGCATAAATAAGAACAGTCATGGAACTGGCTAGAATAAGATACCTCATAGTTCTAGAAAAAGTAATCTTCAAAACAGAGAAATTAAGCTAATAGTCCTCGAAGACAGAAGCTGGTGTGCAGGTTGAATTACCAAAACCACAAAGGAAGGATATTCACAACCAAATAACCCATGCATCAATTTCTGAAGATTGAAGTTGTTCATGATCGAACTTCAACTACAACTCTACAAGAGTAATTGAACCTTATAATTCAACCATACTCAATCGTCCTAACACAATGGGAATAAATGACGAAATCTAAGCTACAAAGGATCCAGCTCTTAGAGGAACGGAAGTTGCTCCACCAGACTAAAGATGGAACGACCAGAAAATCATCTTCAACAATAAAACTTGGAATTCATCATTGTCGGATATGTTTCACTTTGAATAAAATCCTCATATGACCAACACCCGGAATCAAAGGGAAGTCAACGCCAGTTGAAGGGCATTGATTGGGTCAAGAGCATATGTTACCGATACAAAGTACAAAGTGGGTTCGGTGCCCCGTGCAGCATGAATCAGACCATCCTTTTTATATATCTTACCAATTTTGTACTTTAAGATTATCTTTCTTTGAACTTACCCGTTATCGATGAGAAATCGATAACAGAACCATTATCCAAAGAGATGTGGAAAGATTCTCTTTTTAAGATCATTTAAAGTGTAGAAACAAGAAAAGCAATATGATGGAATCATCCACTATATCCAATTATTGGAATAAATTGTCACCTAGCATTCAAAATGATGATCAAAACTTAACTAATTCCGCGATAAGAGACAGTTGCAGGCGAAAATCAAGATTTGGCTCCGAAACGGTGTAAGTCGTCCAAGGAAAAACTCAGCTTCACCATCAACCTACTACCGTCGAAGGTTCTACCATCTCCCTTCGAGAGTACCACCATCCAAAAATCATCGCAAGGAGTTTCTATACCAAACTAAAGCACTACGTAATATTCTGGGTGCAGATAGCTTTATCACTATAGACGAGCTCAATTCTACAATTAGAACAAACGATTAATCAAAAACTAACCAAGTAACTGATCAAAAGTAGTATAAGTGAAGGAAAATTCCTATGAAAAAATTTCAACCTCGGTTATCTCCAACTCATCACGTTGGAACTACTTAGAGACCAATGGCCCCATGTAAATTTCAGGGCAAAGAATGCATCCTCAATATTGAGAATTGAAATTAGAATTGAAGTCAAAAATGGATAACTAGTCAAATGTGAAATGACTTGGTTTCGAATAATGTTTAAGCAAGCAAAAAATTCGCTCAAAAATTCCAAGTGTTCGTTTGGTACCAATCCAATCCAATTGGATTGGTACCGATGGAAATTGATGCTTCTAATTGGTTCCAGATTCCTCTAACATGTTCTACATGATGTTCTTATGCATTTTGAAAATTATTAAGTCAAGATCACTCCATAATCATGAACAATGGAGATGCACACAAAGGGATGAATAGATAACCAGTACTTCATAGATAGCTTTTGAAGATAGCTCGACAAGGATGTCAAAACTCCGTGAAATAGAAACCCAAATAAAATCAATACCAGAGCACACCTTATCTTCAATGAAAGCATACGCTGGAGGGCAAATGTTAATCGGATTTTTAATCCAAAAGAATTTGAAAGGAATTAGAACATTTAGATTAAGCTAGAAAAACTCAAAACTTGACCGAAAGATTTAAAAGAGCATCACAAAAATCTCCAAGAAATATGGGCTAAAAATAGCTTAACTTTTCAGATCGGCACCGATCCGATCCAATTGGATCGGCACGGATTTGAATTAGTTGATCATTGGTCTGCCAAATATCTTGCATCGTACTCCTATGACTCCTCTAAGCTCATCCAACAAGTTTGGTAACATTCCAAGCAACCTATTTCAAAAAATGACGACTCGTCTAATCCATTCAAATGTTTACCCACTTTTAGACCAGAGCAACTTCAAATGAATTTGTAGAACTCATAATGACTCGAATTGACTTGAAATTTTGAAGGAACACTTAGAAGACATTTAAAAGTCCTCACACCAAAAATTAACTCAATTGACATAGCCAATTCAAATCGGTACCGATCCAACGCTTGGATCGAATCCGACCCAGCTAAGTTAGGACCCACAACCTAAGATTCATTGTATATGCCCCACATACACTCTAGAAGGTACTGGGAAAGTTTTGTCTAATTATGATAAGTATTGATAGAGTTATGAATGGATCTTCTCCAATTATGCCAGTTTAATGGATGTAGTCTGACCCATCTAGGGTAGTCTCCACCACCTGAGATCCGATTGGGTGGCTTTGTTACTCTACATTGCATGTATGAAGTTTCACGTTATTTGGTTAAGTATTGACTGAGTTATGGAAGGATCTTCTACAAATGCATGAATTCGATGATCCATGAAGACGGATGGTCAAGCTAACTTCAAAAAATTTGATATTTTGATAAAGCACTCAAATAGAAGATAGGAAGACGATTAAACCAAGAACACTCAAAAATTCACTAAGTATTCAGATAGGTACCGATCTAACTCTATTGGATAGGTACCAATCAGACTCCATCAGATAGCTGCCGATCCAAATCTTTGGCTTGGATTGGCTCCAAAGCTTTTGGGCTTCTTCTACATGCTAACTTTAGGCTTTTGGCAAAGAGGATATGGCCTAAGTGCTATCCAACCCCTATAAATACCATCCCATCTGCAATATGAATGGGATCTCTGGACTGGCTGTTGCAACTCTGCCATTACTATTCTTTACTCATCTTCCCGCACATAATTGTCATAAAGGAGCAACTGAGATCCTTCGGTTGCCTCCAAGTACTTGTGATTTAGATCTAACTTAGGTGATTCAATCAAATTGTAATCCAAATCAATCTTGAAACAGAAGTCAGTTAATAAAACATATAAACTAGACGCTGGCTTCGTTAATAGCCGAACCACTATAAAATTCTTGTGTCTCTTTACTATTTTTGTTCTTTTTTCATTCATTTTCTATATTGTTTGCGTTGAGAAACATTGCTAGGGCTTTTACAATCAATCCATGGTGTTAATCCATTTTTGGGTAAACAATAGGCTTGGACTGAATTCAGAAACTTGAGAATTTACAATTCCTACAACTATAACTCTGAATTTATATTTCAATCTGAATTCCCATAATTATATATATTGAAAATTAGTACCTAGGAGAGGTAGAAAATATATAAGTAATTATTTACTCATTTGATTAGATTGGTTTGAATAGATATTTGGGATATGTAATACTCCACAGCTTAGTGGGACTGAATTTTCACTGCATCAATAACCCAAGTCCATTAGGGTATGGATTGTTGGTATTGGCATCCTGTAAATTACAAAAACATATCAGAACACTGTGGATATAAATTCTAGTGGAATAGTAAAGTAAAATGAACATATGATTACCGATCTAGGTGTAATAACACGTACCTTAATGGGCCTAAATTTCGACAATAATCGAAAACTAAGTCCATCAAAGCACATATCGTTGGATTTGGTACCCGCAAATAACCATAAGCATTATCAGAGATTGATAGAAGTCTAAACTCACAGTGGAAACGATAATAGGATAAGAATACTGACTATGATTACTACCTTGAAATTAGTGGTATTCCTTAGATTGTTAATTGTCACATCAGCATTGAGCATGAGAGAAAAAGGCTGTCATGTGGATTGTAATGACGAGGGGGTCAGAATAACGTTTTGGTGACTGAAAAAATATAAAATATTCATAAAATAAATTTATTCCGAGATATTTCCATTTAATTGTTATGTCTATTTAGGCTAGCAATTATAATCTAACCTTGCATCGCGCACACGATTACATACTTAACCCTTCCCAAGGTATGAAATACAAATCAAACCATATCAACAACCCAATAGTTCCAAACCCATTAGCCACTTAATACTTCTAAATATAAAGCAGGCTTCTATAAAACTTTTAAAGGAGAAATAAGTAGATTCTATCATTTACGACCTTAATTGAGAAGTCCCCATCATTGAAGACTTATTCCCAAGGTGCTTTCCTAACAATGTTGGCAATGGTCGATGGGTCCTAGCTACAAGACCTCTAACCACTATTTAAGGCTTTTAACATTTAATGTCCAACCATTACAACGTTTATCATTGATAAAATTGTTGTCATGTAATAAACATTACCCAAGCCACGTAAAACATTTTTATTAGAAAATAGGCAGACTCTATTAATTTAATATCTTAACTAAGGTAGAGCCCATCATTTAAGACATATCCCCAAGGCGTGCTTTTAAATGGTACTATTAATATTTCGGCTTTAGTAATGTAAGAGACGATACCTAAGCCACTTATTACTTCCCAATGAAAAATAAGTAGACCCCATCATTTAGGACCTTGTTCCAAAAGCATGCTCTTTAGTAGTACTATCTACCTGTCATTGCTTGGAAATCTCATTGGGTTACTTAGTACTTATCTTATAGGAAAGAGGAGGGCTTTATAGTCACTTAGGACCCCGAACGTGAAGCAAATCCTTCCTAAGATATTCACCCTCACTCTTTAATTATAAATATGACACCTCATTAGGTTACTTCTTTCGGTAAGGAGGCAGACCCTTTGGCCACTTAAGACCTCAACACTACATTAAACCCTTTTTAGAGACATCCTTATTTATTTATTTTAAAATCTCACTAGATTGCTTAACACTTCCATTTAGGAGAGAGGCGGACCCTTCAGCAACTTAAGACCTCAAACCAAAAGCAAATCCCTATGGAGATATCCCTCACGCTCATAATGCCAAATTTGGCCCATTTAATACTTTCCAATTTAGAAAGCAAGCCCAATCTCTCACATCGTTATAGGTCATTGGATTAGTGATATCTCACATCATTAGTAAGTACACCAGACTGCTGGTAGTCTCAAAGTGAAGGGCAGCCATCCATCGAGTGACTCTAATAGCCTTACATCACTAACCCACTAACTCTAATGAATCATCCTAAGTCTTTATTTATATTATCTTAGGTAGATATTGGACTTAGTTTAATAATTTCCTTTTTATTTAAGGCAATAAAATTGACTTAAATATTCATCTACTCATAAATCCCCGTTTAATGCTCATAAATTTTGCAACCACCAAATTTGCAACCGCCAAATTTATTACCATTTATTGGAGTTACAACCTTTTAAATTCTTTTCTCATCAGTCAATTATCCTAAACGCAAATATTATATGTAAGTGTCATTATTGGCTTTTTATTTATTTATTATAAGCTTAGTGATTACGCACACTATTTACTTTTATTAAACACGTTCTAGTTATATAATTTTACTAAAATAAAATTTTCCATATTAAATTATTGGAATCATATATAAAAAGAATATCCGTTATAATTTCCATAAATTAGTCCAAGGTAGAAGATTTAACATTAAAATATAAAAGATTGCATCGTTTGAAATTACAAGGAGTAATCATTTCTTTTTATTATTGAACGACGGTGTACACTATATTGAACTCATACTTTACACAACTCTTTCTCTTTCTATTTGTATCTACTCCTTATTTGATCAAATGTCGTATCTTTCTAAAAGGGAAAGAAATCAACTAATTCACAAATATTAAACGGATCTAAATTTCAACAATTCCATGTATAAAAAAATTTACATTCTAACAAGATTAGGGTAACAATCCAAATTTATAACATTATTATACAACCAATTTCAGATCTAGAATAAATTACATTCAAATTAATGTTTTAAACTCATACTTTTGGGACTTATTTCTAGATTAGGTTGTATACAATGCGAAATCAATTCATAAACAAGAGTATGTAGGCGATATTTATTAAATTTAGATCGTATTCAATTTATTGACTATAACTTATATATAATTATCCAATTAAGCATAAAATCAAATGAACACCAATGGGATAATTTTCATATTATAACAATCTATAAAATTTCCACTCATCTTTTGAAGACGATCTGAATCTCCAAATCTGAAGTAGAACGTTTGATTTATCTCCAATCCTTTTTAATCCAAGAGATATGTATAAATGGTATATGCATACATTGGAACTATAGATCTAAGAAAAGATTTGGGATTGGGAGAGAAAATAGATACGAATATATATAAATTACATCAAATATGGATATGGTTGATTCTCTTCTCCTTTTTTAAATTGTTACTCTTCTCCGATTTGTATGAATATTGATAAAAATTACTTATTTTAGAAAGAAAGCAAAGAAGAAGAAATAGCCGAGCTTCGCTACTGCCTTCATAAAATATGAGAAGCGAAGGGAGAGCTGGGCCTGAATTTATAAGTTCTAGAATCAACCAGAACCATTAGATCGAAATATACTAAATCGGGGCCGTTGCAACCTAAGTCCATTGGAGCCACCAGGTCGCCACCAGTCAACCACCCTCGGGTGATCGGTCGACCGTCCCCATTGATAGGTCGACATGTGGATTCAGTTAATTAATAAATAAATGTTAATTATTTCTTATTAATTATATTCATTTTGAATTCGTTTTTCATCTATAACTAATTTGTTTGGACTCCAATCGTAAAACTCTAAATATGAAAGTTGCTTAGAATTTCGCCACGAACGAATAGTGCTAGTTTCATGTTGACATTCCACCGTCTGTGCAAATTTCATTTTGGAGCCTTATTTATTAACTAACTTACTTATTAAATAAGCCAAATTACGAGGTGTTACATTCTCCCCCCTAAAAAGAATTTCTTCCTCGAAATTTCACCGATGACTAATTCAAGGATTTGGCTCCTAGTTATCCTAAACTATACAACCAATAAGTGTACCATAAATTTTGCAACCAAACTGCGTAAGTGCATGGTGTATTAATATATCATCATATAGAAAATATGTATGTAAAATGATTCTAAATTAGATCCTCCTATATGAATGCATTCCTTTTGAAAATATTTTTGAAAACATGATGCAAACAACCTGCATATATATTGCGGTTCTATATGTATGCAACTTTTTGAAAAATCATATCAACCAAAACCCTCATGCTCCTATAAATAGAAGTATGAAGTAACCAATTTTGCATCCTTTTCCTCTCATTCAATAATATAATGCTCGAAAAACGCTTCCTAAACTTTACTCCTACTTCGAAAAAAATACTTATGAAGAGAATTTAGTATTCTTATCATACTATAATCTTCCTATTTCCATAGTACAGTGAAAATTTCTTCATTGCCTCATATTTACTCCAAATTTTTCATGCACAAAACTCATATGAAGGCTTATTGTCAAGCTCTTAAATAGAATTAAGTCTAAAAATAGACTTGTGCCCATCGTCGACAAGATATGAAAATAGAAATTCCAAGGCTAGCTTTTCTTTGTTATAGCTTGCATTTATCGCATCATCGGCCTTACTGCTCCTCTAAATTTGCAGTTTCTAACTCGATTTTCCTTCCCTATGACTAATATGTGGCCACTAATCAAAGCTTTCATAAAAATTTCTTCCACCTTTCAAATTTGGACGTCATTTGGAAAATAAGTCCTAAAATATTTAGACGCATATTTTCCCTTGAAATAAAATTTTGAACAAAACTTTAAAAATAATATAAGAGTTATAAATTACTGAAACACAGAAATTTTATTCTTTCTTTTCCCTTTTATCGAAATGAAACATTTCAAATCAAGGGGAAATTTTCAAAATATTTTCCTTCTCAAAAATTTTAATATGTCGAGCCACACTTCCAGCATAGTTGCAAGTCGGTTGTGTTCTAAACGCACAAATCAAATTGCGGGATTCTATAACTAACCTTTACCCAAAAATTTGACATTTTATGTAAAAATGTCAAACATATATTATACAAAAAAATTATCTTTTGAGGAACATGAACAATGATCCACGCTATCGAAACAACTTTATATGTCCTTGGCTGAAATTTCCAACTATCCTAAACTTCCAGTCTTATATTGCATTTATTGTAGTGAAGTGTCTTTATGAGATTCCCATATTATATTGTTTCTCTATGATGCATAAATACATATAGGAGCGGTTCACATATCTAGAAACAACAACATAGAAAATGAATAGAAACTCATAATATCGTGCGTACCTTTTATAAGAGACAACTAACAGTTTTACAACACAACAACCTAAAAGAAAAGAACAAATGCTTTAAATAGAAAGATAAAATAATCCTAAATAAAAAACTGCCTAAGAACTGTGACGTCTCGCTCTGTGGCTAGAGCTCAAGCCATTGTTGCGACCGTAGAATGGTTATATCGTGATGGCTATGTACCTAATCTCATGCCTTTGGTGCTGCTGCTCTGTCCTAATCTCTCGGAGCTCAGCCTGAACCTGACAGATAGCAACATGCTCATGACTCATGTACCTCTAGGAGAAATGCACTATCCCCTACTACTGGTAGTGCGGCTATGGCGGTGGTATAGGCGGTGCGGCAGGCGGTAAAGGAATATTCCTCTTAATGGTGGTCTGCTTAATGGAGAGAAGGACCTTCCATACTACCGGTTCTCGCTCAAATTCACCCCATAATGTCTAAACACTCGAGTGAGCAAGTAGCGATATGGAAAGTGAGTCCTTGGGGTACCAATTCCCAGATTGATCATATGAATAATCAAGATACGAGCCCAATTTACGACTACACCGCCAATTATAGCGTAAGAGGCCTTCCGCACTAAGGTGTAGATCTGGTCAAGGCTTCCCATCCTCAAAATGATGTTGTGTTGAATGATGCGCATGATGGGACCGACCACCAGTTGCAAATTGTCGGTCCTCTAATCATCGACATTCTCAGAAAAGAGCTAATATAGAATATCAAAATCAAACATCTCCATATCATCTAAATCTATGCCTACTGTAGTTATTTCCACGATTCCAGCGAGATCATCATCTAACATCTCAATCCGAGCTTCCTTCACCTCGGACTCGATGTAGCTGTTGCCATTATTGAAATTTTAGGCTATATGTGCATTGAAAAGGCGGACACAGTGCAGTAATATTTCCACTAAAAAGTTTTAAAGTGGAGGATGGGTGCAAGTCCTACCATGAGGAAAATCTCTTCAACTCCAAGAGCGATGAAATCTCCGAACTTCACTGGTCCTTCATGAAGGAAATAAAAGTCTGTCCTTTCGAGATAGGTGGTGATATTCAACTCGCTCTGGTCAAGCCAAGTGGCTTCTTGCGGAGTAAGGCTAGTATGATAAGAGGAAGAATCCTTGGTACAGGGTTGTGCCATGGGCCGAGAGGCGTTTAAAAAGGGATAAAAGGATTTAGGTTGGGGTGGCGGTGGAGCAAGATCTAACGAGCAAGGATTTTGGCGTCAGCTGGTAGAGGAATGGAGGAGAGAGGCTTTGTTAAGCAGAGGAAGGGGAAGGTGGAACTGGGTTTGGCTAAGAAAAATTAAAGAGGAGGAAGAAAGTGAGGGGGGTGCGGTGGCTAAATGTTTGGACGTGACTTATAGTCGTGTTCTAGGTTTGGGCCAAATCCACCGAGTGGTCGACCGCTTTTAGGTCAATCGGTCGACCGCTACCCTAGATTTTGGCGCAGTTCGAACCTGGACCCAAAAGTTCTAGTTAAATTAATTAATATTCTTACGACCGTTCTGCAGATCATCTTCAGCTCAACCTATCCAAACAAAATCTACCTTCCACACGACGGTATCCACCTTGCCGTGTAAACTCTTCCTTTGCAAGATTGCACTAGCCTTAGCAAAATTGTTACGATCAATAACACTTTCAAAAACCTAAAAATATTCCAACTATTATTTGTTGTTTACTTCGCATGGAAATATTTCTTCTATTAGCTAGTAGTTCTTCGAACTACATATCCAATAAAGTTTAATGTCATTCCTATTTTGTTCGTACCTTAAAGAGAAAAAATATAAAAACCCTCAATATTGTAAACTGAAAAATCGTTGAGCTAAATAAATGCACCATTATATTTTTTCCTAAATAACAGAAACCACTTTATACCAAAACTTCCCCTAAAAGTCAAACTACATATATATTTCAAGGTTTCCAAATACCTTTTTAAAACAAAAAACTTCCCAAATTCGAAAAACTACTTTCTTGCCCAAAAAAATCAATATTAAAACTTTATCAATATATCCATATAAATATCTAAGGATTTAAGAATTAGTCTTTTATAAACTAAAAATTTCTTAACACGACCAATCTTGTGTTATACGTGTTTCTTTGAAAACTAAAATTTTAAAACTTTCTAAAAACACAAAATTTTCAAAATAAATCTTTGTGAAATGAAATCCTTTGGAAACGCTTTTTCCAACAATCTAATAAATTTCCAAAATATGCTATATAAAAATTCTCTCATAGGTTTTAGACTAAAGAATTGACATTACTTATTCAAATAAAATCCGGTTTTCCATCAAAGAGGTGATCAATGAATGCACCCTAGCAAAACTTGCTTCATGATAATTGTGACATACAAAAGCTAATTTCCCATCCATCTGGAATAATTGCGTGTCTTCGACTGGAACACAAAATCCAAAACCACAAGGTGGCTAGAATATCAACCTTTAAGTCGAACATGTCCAGTCTTCAGGATTCAGCCATATGTCGAACTCATGCTCTTCATCACAACACTTTACGCATCGCCAGCATTCCGTGGGTACTTCGGAGTCGGTGTGAAAATATCTTAACTCTAATATATTTCTAACTTATAGTTTCTTTGCCCATTCCATTGGAGTGGAACTATAACTACTTCTATAGTCAAAAAATCTTAGAATCTAGCATAAAATAAAACATTACTAGATAGGAAAGTATGAACACGTTCTCTGAATTTATGCTAATTCCTTTGATCTGCTAACCTAGAGCTCTAATACCAAATGTAACAGCCCATGCCATAATGGCCTAAATTTTGAAGAAAACCGAAACATACCATCAAAGTGCAGATCATTGGATTTGGTACCTGCAAATAAGCATGAGCATTATCAGAGATTAACAAAAGCCTAAACTCACTGCAGAAACAATAATAGGATAATAATACCGACTATGACTACTACCTTCGAATTAATAGTATTCCTTGGATAGAAATTGTCACATTAGCATAGAGCATGAGAGAAAGAAGACTCTCCAAAAACAAAGCACAACCAGCTTCAGTGACATGTTCCTCTAAATATATCATATGGGTTGTAATGAGGAGGGGGTTAGAACAACATTCTAGTGATGGAAAAAATATAAACTGCCCATGATATAAACTTATATAGATAGGTTTCCATTTAATTGTTATATTCATTTAGATTAGCAATTCCAATCTAACCTTGCATTGCATATACGGTTACATACTTAACCCTTCCTAAGGTACGCAATACTAATGAAGCCATATCAACCACCAAATACTTCGAAACCCATTAGCCACTTAATATTTCTAAATATGATGCAGACTTCTATAATACTTTAAAAGAGATATAGGCAGACTCTGTCACTTTCAACCTTAATTGAGGTAGACCCCGTCATTTAAGACCTATTCCCAAGGTGGTTTCCTAACAATGTTGGCAATGGTCGGTGGGCCCTACGTCCAATACCTCTAACCATTATTTAAGGCTTCTGACACTTAATCCCCAACTATTGCCGCATTTATCATCGATAAATTTGTTGTCATGTAATAAACATACCCAAGCTATTTAATACCTTTTTATAAACAAAATAGGCAGACTTTGGTCATCTAAAACCTTAACTAAGGCAGAACCCATCATTTAAGACCTATCCCCAAGGCATGCTCCTAAATGGTACCATTATTATTTCGGCTTTAGAAATGTAAGAGACGGAACCCAAGCCACTTAATACCTCCCAGTAGAAAATAGGCACACCGCGTCATTTAAGACCTACTTTCAAAAGCGTGCTTCTTAATGGTACTATCTAGCTATCATTGCTTGAAAATCTCATTGGGTTACTTAATACTTCTTTTATAGGAAAGAGGAGGATTTTATAGACACTTAAGACCCAAAACGTGAAGCAAACCCTTCCTAAGATATCCACTACCACTCTTTAATTCAAAATATGGCATCTCATTTGGTTATTTCTTTCGGTAGGGAGGCGGACTCTTCAGCCACTTAAGACCTCAACACTGAATTAAACCCTTTTTAAATACATCCTTATTTATTCATTTGGAATCTCACTAGGTTGCTTAATACTTCCATTTATGAGAGAGGCAGACCCTTCAGCCACTTAAGACTTCAAACCAAAAGCGAACCCCTATCGAGATATCTCTCACCGCTCCTAATTCCAAATGAGGACCATTTAATACTTTCCAATTTAGAAAGCTAGCCTAATCTCTTATTTTATTACGGGTTATTGGATTAATGATATCTCATATCAATAGTAAATATACCCGATTGCTGGTAACCTTAAAGTGAGGGTAGTATTCTATCGAGTGACTCTACTGGGCATGCATCACAAACCCACTAAGTCCAATTAACCATTCTAAGTCTTTATCTGTATTATCTTAGGTAGACATTAGACTTAGTTTACTAATTCCCTTTTTATTTAAGGAAATAATATTTACCTTAAATATTTATTGTGACGACCCGCCCTTCTACTACCAGAAAGACGTGTCATCATTCAGAAAAGAAAGGGATAGAAGTAGAAAGAAAGAGAAAAAAGAACAATATCATCAAAATCTCACAGCGGAACGGAACAAAATATAATATATCACATAAATATTTTAAAGTTTTACATATATCATTGTTATACAATATCAATACACATGACAGTCATATACAAAACATCTATCACTATATACATCAGAGATACAGTACATATCAACTAATACAGCGGAACTAGATAGATAGCTATATACGTCAGGAAACTCCTGCTCCAAGCTCCTCCAGAAATCAAAGTCCGAGACCTATCACTTGGCTACTCATAAAAATTTGAGTACCCAAGAGTTTATGAAAACAAAATATAAACTCCAGGTCAGACATGGGTCTGGTATGAGTAAACGGTTTAAAGTAGTTTAACTTTGAAAAACATTTTGAAAATAAAGGTATCACGTAAGACTCCCCACAAATAAATACGGGTAACTTTTTACCTTACGCTAACCAAAACATTTCATAGGAAATCCAGTGATATTATAATAGTGTCTAGGGTTTTCAAGTAAATAGAAAATAGCCAAAATTGTTACATCTATTAAATTCCAGCTACTAGCCACCAAAGTGGGTAATACAAATCAAAACCGTAGGGTCTCGTAGGGAAAATGGATTTCCAACAATGGCAGGGCTACTGGGGTACCGCCCGTCACAGTACGGAGCCTAGATCTCCGTACCGAGGATCACTCCCGACCCCCTGCTACACAAGGCCGGAACCATTCCTTACTGAACAGTCCCAAACAAGATAAACCCCGCGGTTGTAGCTAGCAACCGCCCACACAGCCGAAATAAAAAGGGACATCTAGACAAGGGAAATATCTTGTCCTGCTTGGGCATGACCCACCTAACCTTGCTGCATCTCCCCTGTTTTAGCCATTCCCGGTTGATGAGGCTTGAGGCTGCGATTACCTTTATTGAACAATATTCTTAGAATGCTCATCGTCCGCATGACGATGTGTTGAAAGCATTCAATCCATACAAGTTCGTTCTGGGTTCGAACGAAACCGAAGGCATTATCTCGTCACACTCATTTTGGAATCACCCTCAGAGTCAACGACGATAACCCTTGCATTTTGAAAACACCATCTCGATCTTCATTTCAGGATTCACGACCTAACGTTTAAATTGGATCGATGTGGTTTTCGGAGAATCAAATTTGATTCTTCCGATCCCGGTCTCATCGAATCCAAACGCCATTTTAAGGGCCAAGTTGTCTATTTAACTTAACAGTTCAATTTAATATCAAGAATTAACATAACAGATATATCAGATGGATCATACACAGTCATCACAGGTATCCATAATATATCACAACATATCACAGAAAAGTCATCAACAGATATCAACGTCATTCAATCAGAATTATCTATGCTTACCAAGCGGTTTGGTTTTACTTAACTAAATCATTTGCTTAAGAATAAACTATTTTATTTTGTTTAATTAATTACTGATTAATTAACTTATTAATGATCAATTAACTAATTAGTTATCATTAATTATTAATTTATTAATTATCAAATCATTAATACCTATTTAATTAACTTTTATTCATTAACTGATTACTTAATTACTAAGTTAATTAATTTATTTTTAATTGTTAATTGATAACTTACTTATTAAAAAGTAATTACTTATTTAATTACCAGAAATTACATTAAACTAATCAATTTTATTAACTATATAATCTTCAATTAATCACTTAAGTTAATTATCATTTATGAATTAACCTTTAAGTAATTAGCTAACATTTTTATGATTTAAATTGTTTTAACATATGATTTATTTCTAATTACAAAAATCAATTTAAAGTTATGAATTAAATTTCAAATATAAATTAATTAACATTCCAATTACTTTATATTAGTCAAACCATCTTTACATCACTTACCATTATTAACCTTTTAAACAATTATTAACCTAAACTACTAATTGCTTAATTACTTAATTATAAAAATACTAAACAAATTTATGCACGTTCAAAGAGAAAGGTACCCGAGACAAAACCCCTTCCTTACTCGAGAAAATCTCGAGACTACCCATGCATTTCCCTGCGTCTCCTCCTTCCTCTCTTTCCTGAAACCTTTCTTCTTCCCAGTTTCTATTCTTTTCCTTTTTTTTATTTTTTTATTTTTAAGTATCAGTTAAGTAAAGTTGTAAATCAACTGAAGCGCGACTCTCACGTATGCAACCTGAAGACGAGTACGAAGCAACCCCTCAAATGCCTCGAGCACGCGCACGCGACCTCCCAAGTAAACATGCCAGACACCTCTCCACCACCGTGCACGTGCACGGTGGTGCGCCTCTCCTCCGGTGGCTTGCGACCACGTCCACAAACCCCAATTCGTTCGCTCATACGAATTCATCACACAAAACAACACGAATGGGTCGAAGGCAAAAATTTGCCTGAAGCTCGAACATGTGACGCAAACACACACCGTCAATACCTTCGTGCGGCCATCATCCATCACCGGAGGTGATGAAACTCCACCAAAATCTTCGCTCACATCTCCCCTAACTCCACCTAAAATCACGACCAACTCGATTACCTGATGATGCCGTAAACAATTTTTATAGAGCATTAAGAATATAAGCACTAAAACCCTACTTTTGATTCAAACTCAAAATCCCTTCATTAAATAATTTTTCCAGCATTTTTCTGGTGTTAAATGGATTACAAACTTACTTCATATCAATTTACAGAATTTAAAATTAACTTGATCGTCCAATTTTGACGAAAACCCATTTTTGTTTCATTTCAAAACTGCCCTTAATACCCTTGCATAAAAATCATAATTTTTACGTTAAAAATCATAATTAGGTGTATGGAATCTAAATATGTGATTGAATTTACAAATTTAAACATTTGAATTTTAATCATTTGATTTCTTTACCTGTAACTTAAAATAGACAGTGTTTATTTCTTACTGTTATGCTTCAATTTCAATCCCAAGCTTCAATTTTCAGTTAAACAATCTGTATCACTTACATTTCTAGGTTTAAAATTTATTTAAATGGATAAGTATTAATATTCTTCACTTCTTTTACTCAGAAACTTGACAACAATCAAGAACAGAAGCTTCCAATGCATAAATCAATACAGTTCCATATGTTTACCATTTATTTTCAATATATATATATATATAGCAACACAAAACATCAGAAGTTAATTATCATATTTAAGATTTAGGAAGTATGTTTACTCACCTTAAGTTTTGTTGAAACAGAAAACAAAGGTGATGAAGACACTGCAGAATTTTCCTGAACAACTTCCCTGCCTGGATGAACTTGTTTTGCTGTTAGAATATATTTGAGTTGCAGGCAATAAATGTTTATCTTCCTTTGTTCTTTCAGGTTTGCTCTTAGGTTTATTTCAGCTTAGTTTTTATAAGCGAGCAAAATATATAGGTGGATATATATAGATTGAAGATACTTAACAGGTTGTAACTGGACAGAGTGTATTTGTATTGTCATTTTTCTCTTTTTATTGGCTAAGAAAAATATTCTGCAGTATGAAATGTTATATGGATTTCGGCTGCATGTACTTTATTTATACAAGATGTTATGCTATTAAATGTTTATACTTTTAATTATGATAACAAGTAATTAATGTTTGTTGATACTTGCTTATGTATGGTACAAAGATATTTATTATTTCGGCTAGCTTGTTTTATGAAAGACACAGATTTTGTTTGCAGATAGTTGTAATTTGTACAAGATAATGGTCTGTTCCATTTATATTGAAGTGAAACTTTTGTTTCCTTATGCATAAAAATTTCAGTAGCATAAGTTTTATTACTGGTTTACATTTATTTTTATTTCTGGACAAAACTCTTGATTGCATAAAGATATCTTATATTAACTTTGTTTTCTTATGCATAAATATAATTAAACTTTTATTGTTCCATACTTCATTTATTTGTTCATTTATACTTATATTAATATTATAGTGTTCTCATGTTCATACACTTGTATTTATATAGTTCAAGTTATAACTTATATTCGTATATTTATTACTTTAGTTACATTCTATAATTTATGATTATGTTTTATACTAGTTTTATGTTTATATTTATAATCGTTTATTTTGTTTTATATTTATGTGTTAAATTTCCATGTTTATATTTAATATTTCTTTGTTTGTTTATTTTAAACATTATTATTTCAATTTTATTTTATAGGTATACTAGATTAAATATCAACCATATAAAATCTTTGATTTTAGTGTAAAAGACAGATTTTGTTTTAAATGGTTTTCGAAGCCTTCTATTTTAAATTTTCAAATCAAAACTTTCCTTTACAAACATATATAACTGTTAAATATCCAAGATCTCATCAATTAAAACATTGACAAGCTTATATTAAATTTAAATTAGATTAAATATTCATTAAAATATGCTGTCAAAAATTCCGGGTTGTTACATTCCTCCCCCCTTAAAAGAATTTCGTCCCCGAAATTTAAAACAACAGTTAATTCAAAAGATTTTTATAATAACAATCCAAACATACATATCATTCATATAAAAACAAAATCAAACAGTCTATTCTAACAAACATCACTAGTTATCCGAACATAAATCTGGATAAGCATTCCTAAAATTATCGAGAATTTGTCTCTCAATAATCAACAATCCAAACTGGATTCCTGACCATAGTCAAATTTGATTCCACCTTCAAATTCCTGAATTACTGGTTTAACAACTAATGATGACTTATGAACAAATTTCTAAGATAGGATATATAGAATACACAATAAACCCCAGATATCAACTCTGGCAATTCAATACTGAAATCTACAATATTAATCCTTCCCCACTTTTATTTGTTCTTTACAGAATTTTCAATATTTATTCAATCAAGCCCGTACGATGTACATATACCATTCGTACGCAATATCAAATCCGATCGCTCGATCACACAATTTCACTTCCGAACTAGTATTGTCCACTTGACTTTCTAGTGCGGACTCAGATCTGGTTTCTTGATCAGAAACTGTCATTCTCCTTGCATAGTCACAACTATGATAGAGAATTTCCAGCATCAATCAAAATCCACATCCATGGTTCGTCGTCGAAAATCGAGTGAAAAATCCTTACTCGTATCGATATATAACTATCTCGAAATTCTGTGCTCGAATCTGAATCAAAATGTTATGCGAATAAAATAATATACGTACATCCTACGTATTTAGATCCATTGATTATTAACCATATCAATTTCTTTTATTCACATTATTCCGATTCTATCCACTTGGAATAAATTTTTCCCAATATCAAATTTACTTAAGAATTTCACTCTTCATTTCTTAAGTTTAATATAAGCATAATATATACTCCTATATTATTACTCTACCACTTTATCCTTTATATCTTTTTATTCCCAATTTGAATTTCTAATCCCATATGAATTCAAATTTATCTTTAACTCTGAATATTGAATTTTTATTGACTATCTTCCATTTAATACCGATTTCTATTATTATTTTTAAATTAGTTTCATTCATTAGTTTATTTCAATTTCTAATTTGAAATTGTTTTGTTGCTCATTCTTTTTTTTTATAGTTTCCAAAATTTTGAAAAGTTTTGGCAGAGTCTTCATTACATATTTTCATAAGCACATACGTAAGGTTTCAATACTTATTACAATTAATTCCAATCAATTCTCCAATCATTCTCTTCAGTTTAAGTGGTTTATAACTTACTTGCTTATATATATATAATCCATTTGAGCAAAACAAACTCATGTTCAAAATCATCCTATTTTGCTTCCAATAATTCATAGAATTTTATCTAATCTAGTTTACTTCAAAACAACTCATTTCTATATGCAGTTTGACAATACTATTGTGAATAAATAATTACTTATGCTTTATGACAAATCTCAAATTGATTCCAAGTCAATTTACACTTATTCCATCCAAATTAATTTATTCACAATTCTTTCATTGCATTTTCTTTTATTTTCGAAGTTTGATTCCAAACCATTTTATTAAACTTGACAACCAATGTTTTAAATAATCATCCCACAATTTACTTAAGTCCTTTATTTTCTTCAAACTGTTCCACCTAACAACTTAGGTTTACTCTATTTCACCCATTCCCATTTAAATCCTTGATTAGATTTTCCTTCAATCAAATCCCAATTATTTACTAATTTGTTCGATTAGTTTATTCTTTTATCCATTCTTAAATTTTAATTTACATTAACAATTCATTATTGAATTTATTTATAATAAATTCATTTAATTTATGCTTGAGTTAGACTTGTTTACACTCACACCAATTCTGTTTAAATTCAATTCAACATTACTTATTTACATAAGAATTTTATTCCACTTAATATTATTTATAACTCGACTGAATTTATTTAAATTCAGTTTTGTTCCAACTCAACTTCAGTTAAATTTTAGTTACTTATCATTCTTTAAATTTATTTCTCAATATATGAACTCAAAACTTATTTGTTTACTTAAAAGCTTATATTGCTCATTTGAGTCATTTCACCTCATAATCACAATTTCAGATTATATATATATATATATATATATATATATATATATATATATAGCACTTACAGTCTTAATGTATAAATTTTCATTCCATAATTCCAATTATTTTACCTTCCAGTTTTATATTTAATTAAGTTCATTGTGAACTTCAATTCCATTTAACTTATCTTCAGGTTAAACTCCAGTACATTTTCTTCACATCTATTTACTTAAATTAAATTTTAATTCTTGGATTATAATTCCCAATTTCATCTTATTAATATCAACTTTACCTTATAAGTTTAATAGTTGATTCATTCAAACCTTCCACATTATTTAAATAGAATTTATTAGAATTCTATTGCCCGGTTTTCATTTCCAAAACCATTTTGAAATGATAACTACATATACCCACTTGGTATATCAAATCGAATTTTCAAATTCCAAACACTTGTTTTCACCAAAACAAATTTTCTCTTTTTGAAAATCTCTAAAACAACTTGTATACCCAACAAGCCCAAACAATATCATGGTCAACTATCCTGGCAGCAATCCATCACTTTAGAAACCCGAAAATGAATACTGATGATGTGGCCATCATCATCAGGATTATTTTCCAGCGACTGAAGTGAGTTCAGTGCTTCCTTACTTTCACAAATTTTCCCAAAATAATTTCCATTCAATAATATTTTCCAAAACAATATTCCAATATTGCCTTCAAATCCTTGGATAAACATTTCAAACATTTCCAAGATTTTTAAATTTCCAAATCCTTTTGTTTAAATTCATTTAAACACCCTTTAAATTTCCGGGACTTCAATTCTAGTTTAGTTATATTCCTTTTTATTTAAATCATACTTATACAACTTTATTTGGTTATAAACCACTCGAATTTTAAATTTTTATTCAATTATAGTATTAACAACCAATCATCCAAATATATAATAATTTCAGAAAAATATTTCTTTTATATCAAAATATAATTTTGGGTAAAATTATTTCTTTTACCCTACTTTAAAAACAATACTGTGTCGGTCTACCTTGTTTAAGAGTTTAGAAATCCCTATCGATGAAATGTCGTCCCACACATCGACCAGAATCCATAAACACTCAACAGATAAGTCAACACAATATAAAAATAATTTTATATTCACTAAAAAATACGTGCTCATATCTATTAATACACTCAGACTCATTTTAGAGTAATACTGACTCTATTCTATGGGTGATTACTACCAGAGCCAAGGTTACCACCAACCTATGCTCTGATACCAACTGTGACGACCCGCCCTTCTACTACCAGAAAGACGTGTCATCATTAAGAAAAGAAAGGGATAGAAATAGAAAGAAAGAGAAGAAAGAACAACATCATAAAAATCTCATAGCGGAACGGAACAAAATATAATATATCACATAAATATTTTAAAGTTTTACATATATCATTGTTATACAATATCAATACACATGACAGTCATATACAAAACATCTATCACTATATACATTAGTGATATAGTACATATCAACTAGTACAACAGAACTAGATAGATAGCTATATACGTCAGGAAACTCCTGCTCCAAGCTCCTCCAGAAATCAAAGTCCGAGATCTATCACTTGGCTACTCGTAAAAATTTGAGTACCCAAGAGTTTATGAAAGAAAATATAAACTCCGGGTCAGACATGGGTCTGGTATGAGTAAACGGTTTAAAGTTGTTTAACTTTGAAAAACATTTCGAAAATAAAGGTATCACGTAAGACTCCCCACAAATAAATATGGGTAAGTTTTTACCTTACGCTAACCAAAACATTTCATAGGAAATCCACTGATATTATAATAGTGTCTAGGGTTTTCAAGTAAATAGAAAATAGCCGAAATTGTTACATCTATTAAATTCCAGCTACTAGCCACCAAAGTGGGTAATACAAATCAAAACCGTAGGGTCTCGTAGGGAAAATGGATTTCCAACAATGGCAGGGCTACTGGGGTACCGCCCATCACAGTACAGAGCCTATATCACCGTACCGAGGATCACTCCCGACCCCGTGCTACATAAGGCCGGAACCATTCCTTACTGAATAGTCCTAAACAAGATAAACCCCGCGGTTGTACCTAGCAACCGCCCACACAGCCGAAATAAAAAGGGACATCTAGACAGGGGAAATATCTTGTCCTGCTTGGGCATGACCCACCTAACCTTGCTGCATCTCCCCTGTTTTAGCCATTCCCGGTTGATGAGGCTTGAGGCTGCGATTACCTTTATTGAACAATATTCTTAGAATGCTCATCGCCCGTCTGACGATGTGTTGAAAGCATTCGATCTATACAAGTTCATTCCGGGTTCAAACGAAACCGAAGGCATTATCTCGTCACACTCATTTTGGAATCACCCTTAAAGTCAACGACGATAACCCTTGCATTCTGAAAACACCGTCTCGATCTTCATTTCAGGATTCACGACCTAACATTTAAATTGGATCAATGTGGTTTTCGGAGAATCAATTTTGATTCTTCCGATCCCGGTCTCATCGAATCCAAACGCCATTTTAAGGGCCAAGTTGTCTATTTAACTTAACAGTTCAATTTAATATCAAGAATTAACATAACAGATATATCAGATGGATCATACACAGTTATCACAGGTATCCATAATATATCACAACATATCAAAGAGAAATCATCAACAGATATCAACGTCATTCAATCAGAATTATCTATGGTTACCAAGCGGTTTGGTTTTGCTTAACTAAATTATTTGCTTAAGAATAAACTATTTTATTCTATTTAATTAATTACTGATTAATTAACTTATTAATGATCAATTAATTATTTAGTTATCATTAATTATTAATTTATTAATTATCAAATCTTTAATACTTATTTAATTAACTTTTATTCATTAACTGATTACTTAATTACTCAGTTAATTAATTTATTTTTAATTGTTAATTGATAACTTACTTATTAAAAAGTAATTACTTATTTAATTACCACAAATTACGTTAAACTAATCAATTTTATTAACTATATAATCTTCAATTAATCACTTAAGTTAATTATCATTTATGAATTAACCTTTAAGTAATTAGCTAACATTTTTATGATTTAAATTGTTTTAACATATGATTTATTTCTAATTACAAAAATCAATTTGAAGTTATCAATTAAATTTCAAATATAAATTAATTAACATTCCAATTACTTTATATTAGACAAACCATCTTTACATCACTTACCATTATTAACCTTTTAAACAATTATTAACCTAAACTACTAATTGCTTAATTACTTAATTATAAAAATACTAAACAAATTTATGCACGTTCAAAGAGAATGGTACCCGAGACAAAACCCCTTCCTTACTCGAGAAAATCTCGAGACTACCCGTGCATTTCCCTGCGTCTCCTCCTTCCTCTCTTTCCTGAAACCTTTCTTCTTCCCAGTTTCTATTCTTTTCCTTTTTTTTTATTTTTTTATTTTTAAGTATCAGTTAGGTAAAGTTGTAAATCAACTGAAGCGCGACTCTCACGTATGTACGCCGAAGACGAGTACGAAGCAACCCCTCAAATACCTCGAGCACGCGCACGCGACCGCCCAAGTAAACACACCAGACATCTCTCCACCACCGTGCACCTGCACGGTGGTGTGCCTCTCCTCCGGTGGCTCGTGACCATGTCCACAAACCCCAATTCGTTCGCTCATACGAATTCATCACACAAAACAACACGAATGGGTCGAAGGCAAAAATTTGCCTGAAGCTCGAACATGTGACGCAAACACCCACCGTCAATCCCTTCGAGCGGCCACCATCCATCACCGGAGGTGATGAAACTCCACCAAAATCTTTGCTCACATCTCCCATAACTCCCCCTAAAATCACGACCAACTCGATTCCCTAATGATGCCGAAACACAATTTCTACAGAGCATTAAGAATATAAGCACTAAAACCCTACTTTTGATTCAAACTCAAAATCCCTTCATTAAATAATTTTTCCAGCATTTTTCTGGTGTTAAATGGATTACAAACTTACTTCATATCAATTCACAGTATTTAAAATTAACTTGATCATCCAATTTTGACGAAAACCCATTTTTGTTTCATTTCAAAAATGCTCTTAATACCCTTGCATAAAAATCATAATTTTTATGTTAAAAATCATAATTAGGTGTATGGAATCTAAATATGTGATTGAATTTACAAATTTAAACATTTGAATTTTAATCATTTGATTTCTTTACCTGTAACTTAAAATAGACAGTGTTTATTTCTTACTGTTATGCTTCAATTTCAATCCCAAGCTTCAATTTTCAGTTAAACAATCTGTATCACTTACATTTCTAGGTTTAAAATTTATTTAAATGGATAAGTATTAATATTCTTCACTTCTTTTACTCAGAAACTTGACAACAATCAAGAACAGAAGCTTCCAATGCATAAATCAATACAGGTCCATATGTTTACCATTTATTTTCAATATATATATAGCAACACAAAACATCAAAAGTTAATTATCATACTTAAGATTTAAGAAGTATGTTTACTCACATTAAGTTTTGTTGAAACAGAAAACAAAGGTGGTGAAGACACTGCAGAATTTTCCTGAACAACTTCCCTGCCTGGATGAACTTGTTTTGCTGTTAGAATATATTTGAGTTGCAGGCAATAAATGTTTATCTTCCTTTGTTCTTTCAGGTTTGCTCTTAGGTTTATTTCAGTTTAGTTTTTATAAACGAGCAAAATATATAGGTGGATATATATAGATTGAAGATACTTAACAGGTTGTAACTGGACAGAGTGTATTTGTATTGTCATTTTTCTCTTTTTATTGGCTAAGAAAAATATTCTGCAGTATGAAATGATATATGGATTTCGGCTGCATGTACTTTATTTATACAAGATGTTATGCTATTAAATGTTTATGCTTTTAATTATGATAACAAGTAATTAATGTTTGTTGATACTTGCTTATGTATGGTACAAAGATATTTATTATTTCGGCTAGCTTGTTTTATGAAAGACACAGATTTTGTTTGCAGATAGTTGTAATTTGTACAAGACAATGGTCTGTTCCATTTATATTGAAGTGAAACTTTTGTTTCCTTATGCATAAAAATTTCAGTAGCATAAGTTTTATTACTGGTTTACATTTATTTTTATTTCTGGACAAAACTCTTGATTGCATAAAGATATCTTATATTAACTTTGTTTTCTTATGCATAAATATAATTAAACTTTTATTATTCCATACTTCATTTATTTGTTCATTTATACTTATATTAATATTATAGTGTTCTCATGTTCATACACTTGTATTTATATAGTTCAAGTTATAACTTATATTCGTATATTTATTACTTTAGTTACATTCTATAATTTATGATTATGTTTTATACTTATTTTATGTTTATATTTATAATCGTTTATTTTGTTTTATATTTATGTGTTAAATTTCCAAGTTTATATTTAATATTTCTATGTTTGTTTATTTTAAACATTATTATTTCAATTTTATTTTATAGGTATACTAGATTAAATATCAACCATATAAAATCTTTGATTTTAGTGTAAAAGACAGATTTTGTTTTAAATGGTTTTCGAAGCCTTCTATTTTAAATTTTCAAATCAAAACTTTCTTTTACAAACATATATAACTGTTAAATATCCAAGATCTCATCAATTAAAACATTGACAAGCTTATATTAAATTTAAATTAGATTAAATATTCATTAAAATATGCTGTCCAAAATTCCGGGTTGTTACATTCCTCCCCCCTTAAAAGAATTTCGTCCCTGAAATTTAAAATAACAGTTAATTCAAAAGCTTTTTATAATAACAATCCAAACATACATATCATTCATACAAAAACAAAATCAAACAGTCTATTCTAACAAACATCACTAGTTATCCGAACATAAATCCAGATAAGCATTCCTAAAATTATCGAGAGTTTGTCTCTCGATGATCAACAATCCAAACTGGATTCCTGACCATAGTCAAATTTGATTCCACCTTCAAATTCCTGAATTACTGGTTTAACAACTAATGATGACTTATGTTATCCCATTTTTTGGTCAAAACTGGAATATCAACGAATTGGCATGGAATTATGAATATCAGGATTGGAGATCGGTTGGAATCAAGGCTACGATCGATATCGTCAAAATTTTGTTGAACTCCGATCGGGACGAAATTGATTGGAGATGATGATAAGGACTAGGAAAGGCTATGTTTCAAATTTCAGGTTAATCGGAGGTCGTATGAAGAAAATATGATGGATTCAAGGTAGGAAAGGTATGTTGTTCGAATCCATCAAGGTGGCGCTCGGTTCGAATCCATCGGATTCGAACCCATCAGGTTTGCATCGATCAAAGGCATGATGCAGAGACGGTTCGAATCGATACGGTTCGTATCGATCAACATAGGTTCGGCTTGGTGAAGTTCGTATCGATACGGTTCGTATCGATCAACATAGGTTCGGCTTGGTGAAGTTCGTATCGATGGTGGTTCGAATCGATGAAGTTCGCATCGATCAGGAGAGGAGGGGAGTCGGCTTCGTGGATTCGAAGGAGGGGAGTCGGCTTCGTGGATTCGAAGAAGGGGAGTCGGCTTCGTGGATTCAAGGCGATGGATTCGAAGGAGATGGATTCGAAGAAGATGGATTCGAGGGGGATGGATTCGAAGGGAGTGGGTTCGATGGATAGGTTCGAACCAGGCAGAACACACGAAGCTTTGAACTTGAATCGATCATATCTTCCAAACCGTTGATCCAAATGCTATGAAATTTTCACAGGAGCTTACATACATGTTGAAGAATGTTCTCACCAAATTTCAGCTCAATTGGATGATTTCTTGATCGATTCGAACCTTACTTAGAATCGATCCCAAGGTGGGCCCGGACCTCCAGATTTCGTGGGTGTGGGCCCCCTCACGTGCCTGAAGCGGTCTTCCCGGATTTTAGGAGAAATATCAGCCTCCTACGCTTATAAATAGAACCCCTGGTCATTCAGAAAAGGGGTCGGAGATTTTAGAGAGAGAAAGCACGCTCGGACGCTGTCAGAATCATTCCATATCATCATTGCTGCTATTTATTTCAAGTTTTGGACTTTGTAACTGCGGTAATCATCTGTAATCATCAAGGATAATCAATAAAAGGATAAAAACTTTGGAGTGGACGTAGGCCGGAGATAGCCGAACCACTATAAAACTTGTGTCTCTGTTCTTTATTTTGGGATTACTGTTTAATATTTGCTGAGATCTGAGATTTGTGTTTGAATATTATTGATTTATATTCATACACTGGTGCTTTCACGGTATTCGGGGTTTGTGACCAACTTTGGCACAAACACTTTGGTGCTTTCACCGAGAAAGACTAGCACCCGCTACATCGGATTTGAAAGTTGGATTTGAAGATTTTAAAAAGTTTGGATTCAAGGACAATGACTAGACAAAATAGTAGAAGACAAAGGGCTGAGCGAAGCTAACAGGAAGGAAGTCAACAAGCATCCTCCGGAGCTGAGGAAGGACAGGCTTCAATCTACATAACCCGGGATGAAATGGAGGCTATGGCAAACTCTTTGCAGGAGAGATTGTTAAAGAACCAACAGGAAATGATGCAGACTTTCTTTGAGCAAATGAGAGCTGCAGGGATGCAGAACTTAGGAACAGCTACAGCCGCTGTGGATGCAGGACAGGGGACTAGCGTCATGGAACCCAATGGAGGACGAGATACGGAGCTAGAAGGCAATCATCAAGGGCTTGGGGGCAGGCCCACGGGATCCAATACAGGAGGACCTTTGGAAGGAATTCAACAGGCTAGAGCTAACATTGCTCCTAGTGAACCACACGAGGAATATGTACCAGAGTTCCCTCGGGGGCATGGGGGGCAACCCCCAACAGACAATACCGGATTAGAGGAAATTATCAGAAGAACTGTGCGAGGTAGTTTGACCAACAGAGACTTGGAAGGAGTGAATAGGAGTCCGTTCGCTCAGGAAATAAGGATGGCTCAGAATCCACCTAAGTTTAAGCTACCTAGCGTGGAGGTATATGATGGTAAGGCAGACCCAACTGATCACTTGATGAGGTACACCAGACATATGGAGATGGAGGTGCTGGGGGCATCGGAAGAAGTGATGGCCCGATGCTTCCCTTTGTATCTGAAGGATTTAGCTGCAATGTGGTTTAGGCAGCTGGGAGAAGGATCTATCAGGACTTGGAGGGAATTGGTGGAAAAGTTTTTGGGACAGTTTCGGGTTCACGTCAAGAGGCCGAAGAATGTGATGACATTGACATCAGTGAAGCAAAGGATGGATGAATTGCTTAGATCTTTTCTAACTCGATTCAATGCGGCAGTCGCTTCGGTGGATCGGCCTGATCCATCGATGGTTTTAATGGCAGTAGTATCAGGAGTCAGGGAGGACTCGGATTTCAAGGTATCTCTGATACGAGATCCCCCATAGGATCTCGACGAATTCTTTCACGAGGCAGAAAGGTTCCTTCGGTAGGAAGATGCAAGTATGGATTTAAAGTTGAAAAAGGTTAGTGCAATCGAGGTTGGAACAGTATCCAGCAGTGGTTCGGATAAAGACAAAGGAAAAAGGAAATTGGATGATGATTCTGGAAACGCTAGGAAGCGATGGAAGGATCCAAAGTTTTCCACATACACAGGATTGAACGAGACGCTGGAGCGGATATACATGGATACTCGGAATCGCTTTCCCTACCGGAGGCCAGCCAGGAGAGAGCCAACAGAACGGGAAAGGACATCAGGAAGGCATGTCTCTTCCATGATTTGGATGGACACGACACCAACAGCTGCAGGTACCTAAAGGACATAATTGAGGAGCATGTAAGGAATGGACAACTGCCACAATATGTTGGAGCTCGGAACGCAACGGCGGGGCAGGAGCAACCGCCGCCTACCACAAGCTACGATGGTGGGAGGCCCAGGAACGATGGTCGATTGATCATCCATTGACCAGGTTAATATGAAATAAGTAGCGAACTATTGGCAAGCAATCAAGTCATTTACACATGTACGGGGACGGAGATAGCCCCTAGGCATGCTCTGAATGATGATAAACTGCGATGCTATGGTTTGTGAAATTTATCTTTTGCTTTTGGATTGGACACTGCTTTTCTTTTTGGTTTTCGGTTTTGGAGCTTGGATTGAGCTCCCGGTTTTTCTTACTTTTTGATTTGGATTTTCCTTTGGATGATTGTTTTCGGTTTTGAATGCTGGTTTGGTTCTCTGGTTTTCTAGTTTTGGGTTTGGATTTTTGGGTTTGGATGTTGGATTGGATTTTGATTGGATTTTCATCTGGTTTTTGATAAATGGTCATCGGGTATGGATTATGCCTGGCAAGGGGTGAGTCACTTTGCCCGAACGTGGTAGATTGACTATTCAGGTCGCTGAGTATGGACTATGCTCAGCAAGGGTCCGGAGTGACCAGGATTCGGCCTAGGACTTAGGCGCTGTATTATCAATTGTTATTTTCAGGTCGTTGAGTATGGACTATGCTCAACAAGGGTCCGGAGAGACCAGGATTCGGCTTAGGACTTAAGCCACGGCATTGCAAAACGTCCAGGGACACTGGACCACGGTCGTCGGGTGTGGATCATGCTTGGCAAGAACCCGGAGAGGTTAGCTCAACGTCCAGGGACACTGGACCACGGTCGTCAGGTATGGATCACGCTTGGCAAGAACCCGGAGAGGTTATGGATTCGGATATCGACCCGGAAAGGTCCTGCATTCGGTCATTGGCTATTGGATAAGGATGGATTGGGACTCGGTTGTCGAGTTCGAATGGATATGGAATTGGCTAAGGCTTTGGTTACGGGATTTGGAATCGGGCATCGACTCGAAGCAGTCAAGGATGATATACTCTGGCATTGTGGCTATGGACTTCGGATATTGGATTTGGAACTATTCAAAACATGCCTTGTTATCACAAGACATGTTTTGGGGGGCAGAATGTTATCCCATTTTTTGGTCAAAACTGGAATATCAACGAATTGGCATGGAATTATGAATATCAGGATTGGAGATCGGTTGGAATCAAGGCTACGATCGATATCGTCAAAATTTTGTTGAACTCCGATCGGGACGAAATTGATTGGAGATGATGATAAGGACTAGGAAAGGCTATGTTTCAAATTTCAGGTTAATCGGAGTTCGTATGAAGAAAATATGATGGATTCAAGGTAGGTAAGGTATGTTGTTCGAATCCATCAAGGTGGTGCTCGGTTCGAATCCATCGGATTCGAACCCATCAGGTTCGCATCGATCGAAGGCATGATGCAGAGACGGTTCGAATCGATACGGTTCATATCGATCAACATAGGTTCGGCTTGGTGAAGTTCGTATCGATACGGTTCGTATCGATCAACATAGGTTCGGCTTGGTGAAGTTCGTATCGATGGTGGTTCGAATCGATGAAGTTCGCATCGATCAGGAGAGGAGGGGAGTCGGCTTCGTGGATTCGAAGGAGGGGAGTCGGCTTCATGGATTCGAAGGAGGGGAGTCGGCTTCGTGGATTCAAGGCGATGGATTCGAAGGAGATGGATTCGAAGAAGATGGATTCGAGGGGGATGGATTCGAAGGGAGTGGGTTCGATGTATAGGTTCGAACCAGGCAGAACACACGAAGCTTTGAACTTGAATCGATCATATCTTCCAAACCGTTGATCCAAATGCTATGAAATTTTCATAGGAGCTTACATACATGTTGAAGAATGTTTTCACCAAATTTCAGCTCAATTGGATGATTTCTAGATCGATTCGAACCTTACTTCGAATCGATCCCAAGGTGGGCCCAGACCTCCAGATTTCGAGGGTGTGGGCCCCCTCACGTGCCTGAAGGGTCTTCCCGGATTTTAGGAGAAATATCAGCCTCCTACGCTTATAAATAGAACCCCTGGTCATTCAGAAAAGGGGTCGGAGATTTTAGAGAGAGAAAGCACGCTCGGACGCTGTCAGAATCATTCCATATCATCATTGCTGCTATTTATTTCAAGTTTTGGACTTTGTAACTGCGGTAATCATCTGTAATCATCAAGGATAATCAATAAAAGGATAAAAACTTTGGAGTGGACGTAGGCCGGAGATAGCCGAACTACTATAAAACTTGTGTCTCTGTTCTTTATTTTGGGATTACTGTTTAATATTTGCTGAGATCTGAGATTTGTGTTTGAATATTATTGATTTATATTCATACACTGGTGCTTTCATGGTATTCGGGGTTTGTGACCAATTTTGGCACAAACAACTTATGAACAAATTTCTAAGATAGGATATATAGAATACACAATAAACACCAGATATCAACTCTGGCAATTAAATACTGAAATCTACAATATTAATTCTTCCCCACTTTTATTTGTTCTTTACAGAATTTTCAATATTTATTCAATCAATCCCGTACGATGTACATATACCATTCGTACGCAATATCAAATCCGATCGCTCGATCACACAATTTCACTTCCGAACTAGTATTGTCCACCCGACTTTCTAGTGCGGACTCAGATCTGGTTTCTTGATCAGAAACTGTCATTCTCCTTGCATAGTCACAACTATGATAGAGAATTTCCAGCATCAATCAAAATCCACATCCATGGTTCGTCGTCGAAAATCGAGTGAAAAATCCTTACTCGGATCGATATATAACTATCTCGAAATTCTGTGCTCGAATCTGGATCAAATTGTTATGCGAATAAAATAATATACGTACATCCTACGTATTTAGATCCATGATTATCAACCATATCAATTTCTTTTATTCACATTATTCCGATTCTATCCACTTGGAATAAATTTTTCCCAATATCAAATTTACTTAAGAATTTCACTCTTCATTCCTTAAGTTTAATATAAGCATAATATATACTCCTATATTATTACTCTACCACTTTAGCCTTTATATCTTTTTATTCCCAATTTGAATTTCTTATCCCATGTGAATTCAAATTTATCTTTAACTCTGAATATTGAATTTTTATTGACTATCTTCCATTTAATACCGATTCCTATTATTATTTTTAAATTATTTTCATTCATTAGTTTATTTCAATTTCCAATTTGAAATTGTTTTGTTGCTCATTCTTTTTTTTCTATAGTTTCCAAAATTTTGAAAAGTTTTGGCAGAGTCTTCATTACATATTTTCATAAGCACATATGTAAGGTTTCAATACTTATTACAATTAATTCCAATCAATTCTAAAATCATTCTCTTCAGTTTAAGTGGTTTATAACTTACTTGCTTATATATATAATCCATTTGAGCAAAACAAACTCATGTTCAAAATCATCCTATTTTGCTTCCAATAATTCATAGAATTTTATCTAATCTAGTTTACTTCAAAACAACTCATTTCTATATGCAGTTTGACAATACTATTGTGAATAAATAATTACTTATGCTTTATGACAAATCTCAAATTGATTCCAAGTCAATTTACACTTATTCCATCCAAATTAATTTATTCACAATTCTTTCATTGCATTTTCTTTTATTTCCGAAGTTTGGTTCCAAACCATTTTATTAAACTTGACAACCAATGTTTTAAATAACCATCTCACAATTTACTTAAGTCCTATATTTTCTTCAAACTGTTCCACCTAACAACTTAGGTTTACTTTATTTCACCCATTCCCATTTAAATCCTTGATTTGATTTTCCTTTAATCAAATCCCAATTATTTACTAATTTGTTCGATTAGTTTATTCTTTTATCCATTCTTAAATTTTAATTTACATTAACAATTCATTATTGAATTTATTTATAATAAAGTCATTCAATTTATGCTTGAGTTAGACTTGTTTACACTCACACCAATTCTGTTTAAATTCAATTCAACATTACTTATTTACATAAGAATTTTATTCCACTTAATATTATTTATAACTCGACTGAATTTATTTAAATTCAGTTTTGTTCCAACTCAACTTCAGTTAAATTTTAGTTACTTATCATTCTTTAAATTTATTTCTCAATATATGAACTCAAAACTTATTTGTTTACTTAAAAGCTTATATTGCTCATTTGAGTCATTTCACCTTATAATCACAATTTCAGATTTTATATATATATATATATATATATATATATATATATATATATATATATATATATATATATATATATAGCACTTACTGTCTTAAGGTATAAATTTTCATTCCATAATTCCAATTATTTTACCTTCCAGTTTTATATTTAATTAAGTTCATTATGAACTTCAATTCCATTTAACTTATCTTCAGGTTAAACTCCAGTACATTTTCTTCACTTCTATTTACTTAAATTAAATTTTAATTCCTGGATTATAATTCCCAATTTCATCTTATTAATATCAACTTTACCTTATAAGTTTAATAGTTGATTCATTCAAACCTTCCACATTATTTAAATTGAATTTCTTAGAATTCAATTGCCCGGTTTTCATTTCCAAAACCATTTTGAAATGATAACTACATATACCCACTTGGTATATCAAATCGAATTTTCAAATTCCAAACACTTGTTTTCACCAAAACAAATTTTCTCTTTTTGAAAATCTCTAAAACAACTTGTATACCCAACAAGCCCAAACAATATCATGGTCAACTATCCCGGCAGCAATCCATCACTTTAGAAACCCGAAAATGAATACTGATGATGTGGCCATCATCATCAGGATTATTTTCCAGCGACTGAAGTGAGTTCAGTGCTTCCTTACTTTCACAAATTTTCCCAAAATAATTTCCATTCAATAATATTTTCCAAAACAATATTCCAATATTGCCATCAAATCCTTGGATAAACATTTCAAACATTTCGAAGATTTTTAAATTTCCAAATCCTTTTGTTTAAATTCATTTAAACACCCTTTAAATTTCCGGGACTTCAATTCTAGTTTAGTTATATTCCTTTTTATTTAAATCATACTTATACAACTTTATTTGGTTATAAACCACTCGAATTTTAAATTTTTATTCAATTATAGTATTAACAACCAATCATCCAAATATATAATAATTTCAGAAAAATATTTCTTTTATATCAAAATATAATTTTGGGTAAAATTATTTCTTTCACCCTACTTTAAAAACAATATTGTGTCGGTCTACCTTGTTTAAGAGTTTAGAGATCCCTATCGATGAAATGGCGTCCCACACATCGACCAGAATCCATAAACACTCAACAGATAAGTCAACACAATATAAAAATAATTTTATATTCACTAAAAAATACGCGCTCATATCTATTAATACACTCAAACTCATTTTAGAGTACTACTGACTCTATTCTATGGGTGATTACTACCAGAGCCAAGGTTACCACCAACCTATGCTCTGATACCAACTGTGACGACCCGCCCTTCTACTACCAGAAAGACGTGTCATCATTAAGAAAAGAAAGGGATAGAAGTAGAAAGAAAGAGAAGAATGAACAACATCATAAAAATCTCACAGCGGAACGGAACAAAATATAATATATCACATAAATATTTTAACGTTTTACATATATCATTGTTATACAATATCAATACACATGACAGTCATATACAAAACATCTATCACTATATACATCAGAGATACAGTACATATCAACTAATACAGCGGAACTAGATAGATAGCCATATACGTCAGGAAACTCCTGCTCCAGGCTCCTCCAGAAATCAAAGTCCGAGACCTATCACTTGGCTACTCATAAAAATTTGAGTACCCAAGAGTTTATGAAAACAAAATATAAACTCCGGGTCAGACATGGGTCTGGTATGAGTAAACGGTTTAAAGTTGTTTAACTTTGAAAATTATTTTGAAAATAAAGGTATCACGTAAGACTCCCCACAAATAAATACGGGTAAGTTTTTACCTTACGCTAACCAAAACATTTCATAGGAAATCCAGTGATATTATAATAGTGTCTAGGGTTTTCAAGTAAATAGAAAATAGCCGAAATTGTTACATCTATTAAATTCTAGCTACTAGCCACCAAAGTGGGTAATACAAATCAAAACCGTAGGGTCTCGTAGGGAAAATGGATTTCCAACAATGGCAGGGCTATTGGGGTACCGCCCGTCACAGTACGGAGCCTAGATCACCGTACCAAGGATCACTCCCGACCCCCTACTACACAAGGCCGGAACCATTCCTTACTGAACAGTCCCGAAAAAGATAAACCCCACGGTTGTAGCTAGCAACCACCCACACAGCCGAAATAAAAAGGGACATCTAGATAGGGGAAATATCTTGTCCTGCTTGGGCATGACCCACCTAACCTTGCTGCATCTCCCCTATTTTAGCCATTCCCGGTTGATGAGGCTTGAGGCTGCGATTACCTTTATTGAACAATATTCTTAGAATGCTCATCGCCCGCCTGACGATGTGTTGAAAGCATTCAATCCATACAAGTTCGTTCCGGGTTCGAACGAAACCGAAGGCATTATCTCGTCACACTCATTTTGGAATCACCCTCAGAGTCAATGACGATAACCCTTGCATTCTGAAAACACCATCTCGATCTTCATTTTAGGATTCACGACCTAACGTTTAAATTGGATCGATGTGGTTTTCGAAGAATCAAATTTGATTCTTCCGATCCCGGTCTCATCGAATGTAAACGCCATTTTAAGGGCCAAGTTGTCTATTTAACTTAACAGTTCAATTTAATATCAAGAATTAACATAACAGATATATCAGATGGATCATACACAGTTATCACAGGTATCCATAATATATCACAACATATCACAGAAAAATCATCAACAGATATCAACGTCATTCAATCAGAATTATCTATGCTTACCAAGTGGTTTGGTTTTGCTTAACTAAATTATTTGCTTAAGAATAAACTATTTTATTCTGTTTAATTAATTACTGATTAATTAACTTATTAATGATCAATTAATTAATTAGTTATCATTAATTATTAATTTATTAATTATCAAATCTTTAATACCTATTTAATTAACTTTTATTCGTTAGCTGATTACTTAATTACTCAGTTAATTAATTTATTTTTAATTGTTAATTGATAACTTACTTATTAAAAAGTAATTACTTATTTAATTACCACAAATTACATTAAACTAATCAATTTTATTAACTATATAATCTTCAATTAATCACTTAAGTTAATTATCATTTATGAATTAACCTTTAAGTAATTAGCTAACATTTTTATGATTTAAATTGTTTTAACATATGATTTATTTCTAATTACAAGAATCAATTTAAAGTTATCAATTAAATTTCAAATATAAATTAATTAACATTCCAATTACTTTATATTAGTCAAACCATCTTTACATCACTTACCATTATTAACCTTTTAAACAATTATTAACCTAAACTACTAATTGCTTAATTACTTAATTATAAAAATACTAAACAAATTTATGCATGTTCAAAGAGAAAGGTACCTGAGACAAAACCCCTTCCATACTCGAGAAAATCTCGAGACTACCCGTGCATTTCCCTGCGTCTCCTCCTTCCTCTCTTTCCTGAAACCTTTCTTCTTCCCAGTTTCTATTCTTTTCCTTTTTTTTATTTTTTTATTTTTAAGTATCAGTTAAGTAAAGTTGTAAATCAACTGAAGCGCGACTCTCACGTATGCAACCCGAAGACGAGTACGAAGCAACCCCTCAAATGCCTCGAGCACGCGCACGCGACCGCCCAAGTAAACACGCTAGCCACCTCTCCACCACCGTGCACGTGCACGGTGGTGCGCCTCTCCTCCGGTGGCTCGCGACCACGTCCACAAACCCAAATTCGTTCGCTCATACGAATTCATCACACAAAACAACACGAATGGGTCGAAGGCAAAAATTTGCCTGAAGCTCAAACATGTGACGCAAACACCCACCGTCAATCCCTTCGTGCGGCCACCATCCATCACCGGAGGTGATGAAACTCCACCAAAATCTTCGCTCACATCTCCCCTAACTCCACCTAAAATCACGACCAACTCGATTCCCTGATGATGCCGAAACACAATTTTTACAGAGCACTAAGAATATAAGCACTAAAACCCTACTTTTGATTCAAACTCAAAATCCCTTCATTAAATAATTTTTCTAGCATTTTTCTGGTGTTAAATGGATTACAAACTTCATTTCAATTTACAGAATTTAAAATTAACTTGGTCATCCAATTTTGACGAAAACCCATTTTTGTTTCATTTCAAAACTGCTCTTAATACCCTTGCATAAAAATCATAATTTTTATGTTAAAAATCATAATTAGGTGTATGGAATCTAAATATGTGATTGAATTTACAAATTTAAACATTTGAATTTTAATCATTTGATTTCTTTACCTGTAACTTAAAATAGACAGTGTTTATTTCTTACTATTATGCTTCAATTTCAATCCCAAGCTTCAATTTTCAGTTAAACAATCAGTATCACTTACATTTCTAGGTTTAAAATTTATTTAAATGGATAAGTATTAATATTCTTCACTTCTTTTACTTAGAAACTTGACAACAATCAGGAACAGAAGCTTCCATTGCATAAATCAATACAGGTCCATATGTTTACCATTTATTTTCAATATATATATATATATATATATATATATATATATAGCAACACAAAACATCAGAAGTTAATTATCATACTTAAGATTTAAGAAGTATGTCTACTCACCTTAAGTTTTGTTGAAACAGAAAACAAAGGTGATGAAGACACTGCAGAATTTTCCTGAACAACTTCCCTGCCTGGATGAACTTGTTTTGCTGTTAGAATATATTTGAGTTGCAGGCAATAAATGTTTATCTTCCTTTGTTCTTTCAGGTTTGCTCTTAGGTTTATTTCAGTTTAGTTTTTATAAACGAGCAAAATATATAGGTGGATATATATAGATTGAAGATACTTAACAGGTTGTAACTGGACAGAGTGTATTTGTATTGTCATTTTTCTCTTTTTATTGGCTAAGAAAAATATTCTGCAGTATGAAATGATATATGGATTTCAGCTACATGTACTTTATTTATAAAAGATGTTATGCTATTAAATGTTTATGCTTTTAATTATGATAACAAATAATTAATGTTTGTTGATACTTGCTTATGTATGGTACAAAGTTATTTATTATTTTGGCTAGCTTGTTTTATGAAAGACACAGATTTTGTTTGCAGATAGTTGTAATTTGTACAAGACAATGGTCTGTCCCATTTATATTGAAGTGAAACTTTTGTTTCCTTATGCATAAAAATTTCAGTAGCATAAGTTTTATTACTGGTTTACATTTATTTTTATTTCTGGACAAAACTCTTGATTGCATAAAGATATCTTATATTAAATTTGTTTTCTTATGCATAAATATAATTAAACTTTTATTATTCCATACTTCATTTATTTGTTCATTTATACTTATATTAATATTATAGTGTTCTCATGTTCATACACTTGTATTTATATAGTTCTAGTTATAACTTATATTCGTATATTTATTACTTCAGTTACATTCTATAATTTATGATTATGTTTTATACTAGTTTTATGTTTATATTTATAATCATTTATTTTGTTTTATATTTATGTGTTAAATTTCCATGTTTATATTTAATATTTCTATGTTTGTTTATTTTAAACATTATTATTTCAATTTTATTTTATAGGTATACTAGATTAAAATATCAACCATATAAAATCTTTGATTTTAGTGTAAAAGACAGATTTTGTTTTAAATGGTTTTCGAAGCCTTCTATTTTAAATTTTCAAATCAAAACTTTCTTTTACAAACATATATAACTGTTAAATATCCAAGATCTCATCAATTAAAACATTGACAAGCTTATCTTAAATTTAAATTAGATTAAATATTCATTAAAATATGCTGTCAAAAATTCCGGGTTGTTACATTTATCTACCCATAATCCCCGTTTAATGCTCATAAATGTCAATTTGTCTATAAAATCCTAACGGACATTTCCTAAGACATTTAGGTATGATTACTAATTCAAATTAGTAATGTTTTATATCTATTCCATTTGTATTAATTCCACTTCTTTATTTATTAATCTCATTAATCCACTTACCCTATCAAGTTATTGCAATTACCAAATTTATTACATTTATTGGAGTTACAACCTTTAAATTATCAACTCATTAGAAAACTATCTTAAACACGAATATTATGTGCAAGTTTCATTGTTGGCTTTTTATTTAATAATTATAAGCGTAGTGATTACGGGTAATATTTACTTTTACCCAACGTGTTCTACTTATATTCCTTTACTAGAATATACTTTTCCATCTTAAATTATTGGATTATATCTAAAAAGATTTTCTGTTATAATTTCCACAAATTATTCCAAAATAGTATTTTTAACTTTAAAATAAAAAATACTGCATCATTTGAAATTATATGGCATAGTCTTTTCTTTTAGTTACTGAAATAGACAGCTTAAACTACAATGAATTCATACTTTAAACATCACTTTCTATTTATATTTATTTCTTGTTAGATCAAGAACTGTACCTTTCTAAAAGGGAAAGAAATCAAACTAATTTACAAATGTTAAATGGATCTAAATTCCACTAATTCCAAATATAGAAAAGTTTACATTCTAAAAAGATTAAATTAATAATCTAAATTTATGACATTATTATACAACCTATTTGAGATTTAAAATAAATTTTATTTAAATTAATATTCTAAATTTATACTTGTGGGACTGATGTTCAAATCAAGTTGTATACAATGCTAAATCAATTCGTAAACAAGAAGCGGTATTTATTATATTTAGATCATATTCTATATTAATTATATTTAGATCGTATTCTATTCATTGCCTATAACTCATATATTAATTATCCAATTAGGCATAAAAATCAAATAAACACAAACTGAATAATTTTCATATTATGATAATCTATAAAATTCCCACTCATCTTTTAAAAGCGATCCATAGATCTGAAGTAGAACCTTTGATTCATCTCCAAATCCTTTTTAATCCAAGAGATATGTATAAAAGGGTATATACATAAATTAGAATTATAGATTAGAGAAGATATTTGGATTAGAACAGAAAATAAATACAAATATGTATAAATAAATAAATTACCTCAAATACGCATATGGTTGATTCTCTTCTCTTTTCCTTTTTATTAGATTTCTACTCTTCTTCGATTTGTATGGATATGGTTACAAATATCTTATTTTAGAAAGAAATTGGAGAAGAAGAAATGGTAAAGCTTTGGTACTACCTCCATAAAAATATAAGGGAAGAGAAGGATAGACCTAAATTTATAAGCGCTAGAATCAACTGGAACCGTTAGATCGAAGTATATTAAATCTGGGTCGTTGCGGCTTAGGTTTATTGGAGCCGCCAGGGCGCCACCGATAAATTGCCCTTGGGTGATCAGTTAATGGCTAGGGGTTGACCATCCCTAATCATGGGCTGACCTATAGGTCCAGGTAATTAATATAAAATCTTTAATTATTTCTTATTTAATTATTTTCGTTTCGAATTTGTTTTTTCATCCATAACTTCTTTGTTTGAACTCTGATCACAAAACTCCAAATATGAAAGTTGCTCAAAATTTCGCCATGAATGCAATGGTGCTTGATTCATGGTCACATTCCATTGTCTATAAAAATTGATTTTCAGAGCCTAATTAATTAACCAACGAACTAACTCATTAAATAACTAACCCCAAATTACGGGATATTACACTAGGCTAATACTTCTGATATCTTGAGCCCTTATTTGTGTCGAGCATGCATAAGGAAGTATGTCCATCCATAGTTCCCGCCTTGGATCAGTACTTAACCCTCTAAGTATATCCTATGGGATCTAATATAGAGGAGACCAGACTAATGTTTGGTGATTGGTAAATATATACATTATAAATAAAACTATTTTATATCGATTATCTTCCATTACGTGTTATGTCTACTATTTTAAATTAGTCGCCTTAACTTCAAGTACACATATGATATGCCCTACCTACTCGAGGTATACAATAATTCCATACACACATACATACATACTTATATATATATATATATATATATATATATATATATATATATGTAGCACAGTCTCTCTATGGATAATGATACATTTCCTGCTAGTATTAGTAAATTTGCACTACGCTAAGAATCCACCATCTGTGTCTTGTACCCATGTGCATTGAGGATCTTCCTGTTAGTGCCTAATAACGGCATTACGACTATTTAGTCGTATTCTACTTTGTCTTAAAAACTCTTCTAGGGGTTACCTAACCCTATCCCTAATTACACATAAACTAACAAACAACTATGATGCAGTGCTTGTCCCGTATGTGATCTATACTAGTAGAAGGTGTAGTCCATACAGACATAATCCAAATTTTTCTACCAAGCACTCCAGGACCGTTGACGCTATCAACTTATATGTACAACACTGCTCTTTGCATATATGGTACCAACCTTGCTGACATAGCGTCAAGCCTACGCTCACTATCCCATTTAGACTACCTAAAAGGCAATCAAGGAAATGGATACATAGTAACTTAACACATACCCCCTAAAGGTTTGAAGTTGACTTTTCTTATCCATTTGACACTTTAATCAATATAAACCCCGATTTGGCATATTCCCTTCACATATTCGCAAAAGTATAATCCCATGGGTCCCACAGTTGAAGATGTATCATATTAGTATAATGTATATACAACCGTTGGTAGCCTCTTTGGGAGAGCACAATTCTATTATGCAACATTACAGACTTCACATCCCAACCCAAACTAATAACTACATCATTTTTAATTAATCCAAGTTTTGACTAGATCCAATAATTCACACTTTCCATAAATGCATACTTGTGGCTATATAAATTGTTTATTTACTATGCCTTCAATGTTAAATCTTTCAATATTCAATTATTTTTACATAACTTACTTCTTGTTTTATTAACGTCATTTAATGTAATTTACCACTTACTTCTATTTTAATAGATTAAATATCTTTTACTACTTAACATCCAGTTATCACTATTAGATATAGCTTACCGTTCCTTTTTCAACTATTAACTATCTTTCGTTGATTATTATAATTTCATAAATACTCATTTCATTGCTTTACTTACACTTCATTTCTTATTGTTTACTTTCAAATTTATCCTAAATCGCATATATTATTTTTAAACTGTTGTTATTGTCTTTACCGACTATACTTTTTTTGTACTTAGGGATTCCTACTTAATATGTTGGAATTCCATCTTTCCAATGGGAAACGTTAACACTGTAAGCTTCCATAAATTATTTAAAAGATGACTTATGTTATATTTGGAATTAAAAGGAATTATCTTTTCAACTATTATTGAAATAGATGGTATAGAACACGATAAACATTCCTACTTTGTACACTTCTTTCTTTTAGGCAAGTTGCTTGTTATTTCAAACGATACGCTTTTATTAATAATTATAAAAATGGATAATTCATAGAAGTTTATATTGCAACAGACTTCATTCCAATAAATTAAAATACTACTTAAATCACAATCCAATTTATAACAACTTCCAATTTATGTTAACAAACATATAACATTCAACTAACAAGCCTAGAATTATTACACAATCTCGTTAAAGAACTATTTCATAAATCTAAGGACTACATTCAGCTTAAATTTCCAGATTCATGTATATGCAATATTTAATCAAAGTTGAGAATTCAAAATATGTAAGCATGGTTTTCAATTTCATTACACTTGTACATTTAAACCTACAACTCCAAAATTTACTTCCAGGCATACAAGGAATATATTTACAATGATATAAATCCAATATTATATTAAAATCTATAATTTTTCACTTATCTCTAAACTTCCAGATCTAAATCTCATTATTCCTATTTGACTCCTTTTCTTCCTACCAAAATACGTATCAAAAGCACATACATATTTATAGTAAATTTAGATTCGATAAGAGATTTGAATTTAATTTAGATTCGTATTTCAATTTACATTGGCTTTGGCAATTTGATTCGATCTTATTCTCATTCTCTATTTGTCTCCACTATTATATATATACATACAGTTTATAATTTATACAAATTTTAGAATTTATGGAGAAAAGAAAATGGTAGAGCTTCGCCGTTGCTTTAGAAAATATGAGAAGGAAAGTGAGAGATTAGACCCATATTTATAGGAGTTCGAATCAATGTCAGCCGTTAGATTAGGTTATATTAAATCTTGGCTAGTCTACCCAGGTTCAACACATAGCTACCAACTTACCATCGGTCGACCGCTCCTCTTCTACTGGTTGGTCGACCAATCCTAATAAGGGGTCGACTAATTGCCTATATATGTTAATTGTTGATTTTTTGTATGTTTTGTTCTGTAATTGAAACGATTTGGTCGATCTAATTTAACGTTATTTCTTCTTAAGAGTTAAGTAACTGTTAATTAATTACATTTATTTCTTTAGTTACATATATAATTATTTTCGATCTAAAACCTTCAAAGGTTGATAGCTTCGATCGTAAAACTTTATATATGAAAATTGATCAATAAATCGCTATAAACACAATAGTGCAAGTTTCGTAGCCAAATTTTAACGTTTGTGAAAGTTTCATTTTCAACTTTAGCAATTATTAATTAATTTCCTTTTAAATTAATTATCGTTCATCTTACATGGTGTTACTAGATAATTGATTAAGATCTCGTATATATTGAAATTATGTCATACTCATATTAAATAGAGTTAGATGGAGTTGTTATTGATTTATAATATGGTTATAAATTAATTGAATCTATTTGTAGTTAGATCAGTAATAGAAATATTATTATATATTTTATTACTGATATTCAGGATAATTGATTGAGTTCTTAGATATATATTGTGTTCGAGTTAATATTAATTTATAACATGGTTATAAATTGATTTGAACTCTAATTTGTAATTATATTAGTGATAGAAATATTATTATATAATTTATTACTAATCAGTAGTTAGAAGTATGACCATTAAAATAAGCAGTACGGCTAAAATAATGATTTAGGCATGTTAAATTTGTTTTAAAATAGCTTTGAAGTTTATCTCATCTTGATATTGTTTTACTATAGTGCAAATCAATTATTAACTAACTAGTGAATTTCTATTAGGGTAACTTAAGAGATTAGAAATTACATAGAAGTATTGATTATTTAATAGAGCTTGATTAAGATTATAAAATCTTGAATATTGTAATAATGTGATTTATTAACTTTAGATCCTATGGAATTATTTGAAATATGTACATGTGTGTGTGTATTATACGCAAGAGCTAAATAATATATTGAGGCCTTATTGATAGTTAGACTTAATTTAAGAATTTAGTGAAAATAAGCTATAGTATGATTGATAAGAAAGTGCATTGTTTTTTATAAGTTTGAGACTTCTATAAAATAATACGAAGAAGATATAACTGTTAGATTGATTACACAAGTAAAATGCACTATTGTTCAGTTGTTTATATGGTTGAATGTGTGAATATTATTGATACTAAGATAATAATTTATTACTTTGGTTTTGTATTTCCTTTGCATATGTAAACGGACATGATATGTGTTTATTAGTTCCATATAGTTGGACTGGTAATCTATATAGGAATATACACAAACGCATGCACTATATGTTTTATGTGATTTATATATGTCTATATGTATATATATAGTTCTGATATGTCCAACTTAAGGCTACTGGATGATGCATTATATATTATATATTTATTGATATGCGGTTTAAAGCATCTATATATAGTTTTGGTATGTCCAACTTAGGGCCTTCGAATGGTGCAAGGAAACCATTGTACCACTGGTGTGCACTTCCCGTAGATGTGGTTGCAGAGTAGAGGCGAAGAGAGAAGGAATGCCACTGTAGAGTAGGTCATATACTGTTTGGTTATATGGACATGTGTGGTGGTAGGACCTACCGGCCAATTTCTTTTGAGGTGTTGGTTTTCTGAGATGTCCACAATATAGTTGTGGTTCTCTATAGGTCGCTTTGATAGAAAATGACAATTTGACCTGATTTATCGATTTTGCAATTTAAGCGTATATATAGTTTCTGCATGCCCGGGTTACCTAATACTGTACAGAATATATTATGCTGATATACAAACATGTGGTTCGAATAATATATATATATATATATATATATATATATCCATGGTTTGTGCCATTTATATATATTGGCATGGTTGCTTGACGTGGTGCATTAATGTGAGGCACTTCAAGAACGAATCATGATCCACACGAGGACAACAATACTTTAGTGTTGTGTATATGTGTGGGAAGGTTGTACATGTGGTAGCTTGAATCTGGATTGTCCAATAATAAACAATCGAATTGTGACGACCCGTAAATCCGTACCTTTTGAATCGGCAATAATCCACACATGTCCGACCCAAAAAGCACAGACTGACGGAAAGTCAAGAGAAAGAAAAGAAAAGAGGAGAAGAGAAGAGAAGAAAGAGAGAAGATAGAACAAAAAAGAACAATACAGAATCTCACACCGCAGTGTAGAATATATAATATCATATCAATGATCTTTACAAAACAAAAACTGTACATACATACATCAATCAGAGTTCAACAGTCCATAAAATGTTTATCAGCTTAAACAGTTATAATAACATGTCCTCACATATGCTGATAATAACAACAACTAAGAACAGCGGATAATCAATAATCAAAACACATACGCGTATACGAAATGAAGATCATCAGCTCTCCTGCTAAAGCTCCAAAGACATCAAATCTAGACCTGTAAATATACTCGGTCTGACACGGGCATTAAAAGGGAAGAACGTCTGGATCAGTCAGGTAAACCAGCGTGAGAAATACACTCAACTGAATTTATTAAATTACCAAACTTTTCCGTTATCAAAACAAAAATATCTTGTAAGACAAGTCCACACATTAACACAGACATGTTTTTACCTTACGATAACTAAAACATATCATATCAAATCCTCTTATATTATAGTAATGTCTACTATATACAAATAATATTAGTCATAGCCGAAATTGTTACATTGATTAAATTCTAGCATATAGCCCAATTGGGTAATACACTCAAAATGGCAAACACGTAGTGGAGTTTGGATTTCTATACAAATGACCAGGCGAAGGGACTACCTTCCGGCAATACATCTCTAGAAGAATGTACAGAGGACCATCACAAAGGATCCTCTACAACACAAGATCGACCCACCTCTATAACTAGATGGTACCGATAATCATCCCCCGGTCGTTACCAACCTTTACCGAGGGCCCTCATAGCATACAAACTATAATAATCAGATACACGACGTCATAGCGTGTAAAGATATATCTAGAAGAGGATAATCATATCCTAATGGGAATGTCCCACCTAGCCCTGCTGCATCTAACCATGTTTTGGTCATTTCCGATTAGTGATAGACTAGAGGTAATGATTACCTTTCACAATAACAGATCACATCACTTAGAATGCCACATGGCCATTTCCGTTAACTACTAATACCCTTTCAAAAAATACAACGCTTAAGCTCATACGTCTCAAGGAGGGTGTTAAGCTAAGAGAAGTTGCCTTCTCTTCCACCGCTGATGTACGTTTGTAAAAACCAATGTACGTAATCTATAGAAATTCAATGTCATACAAAAATCCGTACAAGTTGTCCAGAAACAGGACAAACCAAAGGTACTTTCCTACAACATCCTATCGGGAAATCACAAGGATTAGTAGCGAATAGTCATCGCATAGGATATTTCATAAAGACCACTACTACTGTGTGCATATTGGGTTTTTAACCCCAAATAATCAACAAGCAGTCCCTGACTGTGAAAATCCAAAATATCAATATCATCACAAACAACCTGCACAATCGTCGCATATACGTTGGTCCGAAGTGGATTTAGATAAATCTGATCCCGGTCTCTTCGCACCAACAACGCAAAAGCATTTCCCAACTTCATACAGAAACTAAGTCTCATAGACTTATTATGTCTCCAACTTTCAACCTGTTATCCTTCGGGCCAAGAAGGAAGCTCGATAGATTGGAGAAATACTCCGCACTATACGAATCAACATCCTCAACACAATGATAATCAAGCCTACACAGAAAGCTACGTACTAAGTGTACGACTAAATAGTTCCCACATTAAGTTGAGGAACTAAAATTTTGGCCAAGTCTGATAGTCGGTTATTTAACTGTCAAAGCAAACAAACAAATATTTTGCACCATATACAATCACTAGGCCCTTTTAATTAATCTTTTATGAATTAAACCATTTGTCAAATATTCACTTCAAATAATCTTTAAAAAGATATAATCTCAAACCATTTAAAATTTTCAATATTGGAAAACATTTCCATATACTTATTTAATAATAAGTAACTCACAAATCTATTTATTCCTAACACTTAGAAAATACTACGTATACTTAAATCACGATTGGGTATATATTTTATTCTTTAAGGAAAAGATTCTTTTAAACACATTTATTTGGGTCAAAATGAATGCCGCGTAAAACATCGTTACAACAACTCAAAATCAATAGTATAGAGATTCGATAATAAGATATATACATAAATCCCAATGCTATACAAAAACCTTTCCTTTCGAAACTCATTTACTATAACAACAGTGTTATAGTCCATCATTTCCTTATTCTTTTCGAAGATGTCTATTTCAACAATGAATGTTGAAATCTATGGTTTCGATACTTAAGACATTTTAAAACATCTTTACTCCAATTTTACTTCATTTAAAATATCACTTCCCACAAATCCATTTTATTTAATATATTATTCACTGTCCAAAATCATGAATATAAATCGGTTACCAAATTTAATATGATTTCAACATTTAATTTAAAGGATAATTCAATATCAAAAATCGTGGACATAACTCCTTTAATAACATCTAAATTTAACTTATCAATTTCAATTGATTTCGGAATTATAAAACAAAGTTTATAAATTCCATTTATATTATAAAAACTTCCATTTATAAAATCAAATTCCATTTATTATTTTATAAGAACTTCAACTTATAAAATCCCTTAATTAACAACTTTTATTTATATCTCATTTAAATGCCAAAATCCAATTTATAAGTTAGTTACTTATAAATCGTTTATTTTACAAATTCATTCATTTGATAACTTCACAATTATAAATCTTATTCACTTATAAACTCCATTTATAACTTCATTTTAACACTTATAAAAAAAATCGATTTTATAAATATTCTATATACCATTTATAATAATTCAAAAATATCATTTTAAATAAACCAACCCTTTTAATAATTTACAAATCGTTATTAAAACTTGTATAACTCCAAAAATCATACTTAAGTGTATTTCACCAAAAATCATAATTTTTATAACATAAAAATTATAATATTTATTTATTCAAAATAAATTCAATTCCTTTACAATTAAGAAATCAATAAAATGTTTATTTCCAAAATGACTTTAAAATCCTTTTAAATGTGGAAATCATCACTTCAACATTTTAAAATTCAAAAAATAGGCCCAATGCTGTAACAGTACTAAATACATCAATCACGGCATCCAAAACATCGTATATCATAATATCTGTAAATAAATCAATACTGTTAAGGAATCCAGTTGGATCCCTCCAACCTGTCACCTGCAACAAATATACATATTAAAATATGTGTACAATGTCCGCTTCAAGGCAGATGCGCGTACAAAGGGTCATCCGCTCATACACGGGAACGTATAGGGTCATCTGCTCCACTAGGCAGGTATATATCCAAATACCAATCAATATATCATATGTCATCAAAACAATCATCAATCATCATAAAATAAATTATTTCTCACTTATATAAAAATATCAGTAAGTCGGAAAGAGTGAGTTGTACTCACTTTGCTTGTAGTCTCGCATTAGCGATTTATTCCGATTAAAATTAAAAAAGCGTTTAATTTCAACCAAAATTTTCACTAGCTCAAACAAATCCCAATCCATCTCTATAATGTAGTCCTCGTCCGTATGAATCCAATACAATTTGTTTCGTGCGAAACGGTCCTCGTGAAAAGGTTATGATGTTTTAAAGTTTATACAAATCTTAAACAATATAATTTACATTTTCTTTTTATTTTTTAACCTTTTATATTCACGGACGTTTGATTTTGCTACTTCAGATCTGGACCGTCCCACCCGTCTTCTTCATCATTCACGCAACTTCTAGGGTTTAGAAACCCATAGCCGCCGAAACATCATCGAATTTTACTCCACCGACGTTCATCTCTACAACGAATAATGACCACCTCTTCGAAGCCAAGGCCGAGCTCTACTATTGGCCGAAGACTGACCTCCCCACGACGTGCTACAGCCACCAAATCACGCTCTAACAGCCCCCAAAACGCATCCCCTAGCCTCCTCCTCGTTGCGTCATATTCGGTCATCACCGTTGGATGTGAAGAACAGGATGTGCTCTATAATATTTTAGTTGAACGTTTTTGCTAATTGTTTGTGGTTTGAGAGATAATAGAGGAAGAAAATTCGAAATTTCTGGCCATTGAATAGTTTGGTGGCGGCTAGGGTTAAAAGAATAAGGGTTTGAGTGAAAACAATGAAATATGGAGGCCTTTTATAAAAAATATTCATGCACTATTCTTCTGGAAAATTTCCGAACTCAAAACGAAGTGTGCCGTCTGGAGTTTATAATGTTTTACCCCCATTCCGAACACAGTAGAATATATATTGGGAGCCAATTCGATCGTATTTGAAAGATAGGTTTTCGAATCGACTATTTAAATTTAAAATATACTCAAACCAATTTCTACACGTTTTAGCTTGCCCCGGACAACTGTAAATCTGAGTGACACGAAATTTGAAATCTTACAATAGTATAACATTGCGGATCCGATGAAACTGGTTTCTTCAAAATCCGAGACTGTTTGAAAAATGGCTATTTTAACTCGTCAATTAAATATTAAAATATTCAATTTTGACAAATTAACTTTTATTTCGATTTTAAAAGTTCTGTAACATCATTCTAATTCAAATATGATTTAATTCAACTTTATAAATCATTTTTATTCATATTAAATCCAAATTCCAGTTATTTCATCAATTTCAAATATTATATTTATAATTTAATCATCCAGTTAAATCCTTATATACGAAATATAAGTTATTCGACTTATAAAATTTACTTTTGAATATTTAAAATCAATTAAATATAAAAATTTCAAATGACTGAAATTCTGGGTTGTTACATTCTCCTACTTAAACGAATTTCGTCCGAAATTACTAAGTAAGAAAAAGTCACAAAATCAATTAACTTTTCAAAACAATTCATTCAAATTAGATTTACCAAATCTCTTAAGTGTTTAACTTTTCTCAAAATCCATTAGTTAAACTTCTAACAAAAACTTTATTAAGTTTTGAAATCTACTAAGTTATCTTTTAAAACCAACTAATATCATTTAACTTTTCAACTCGAGAGTCAAAACTTTAGTTATCAAAAGATTTCCAATTTTTCTAATGCCTTAAATTTTCAAAAAATTTCGCTAGCGTCTCCTTTGTGCGGTTTGATCCAAAAAAAAACAATGTATATATCACAAATATACATCTCATCTACGAGGATGAGGTATCCCGAAGGGAAAAAAGTGTAAAGGTACGATATGTAATCCGAGATATGTACCTTATATATTATTAGCAAGCATATACGGCTAATATAGCGCGAAAGCGAGCTCCAAAAACGAAGCAAGCGCCGTCCGCGCCTACTAAAGACTCAACAACAATGAGAAACATGTGTATAGGAAAGTAATATCAATATACAACATATATCAACAACTATATATTCCAATAGAGCAATGCAACAAAAGCAACAAATCCAACCATCAAACAACTATCATCCAACTAACATCCAACAAACCATATCTATCTAATCAATTCATAACCAATCAATATGAATTCACTTCTCATTAGTATTCACTGAATTTATTTTCAATTTAATCACATTTGATTCATTAACATTGGATTTACTAACATTTATTCATTCATATTCAATTAGTTTACATTCACTAATTTACATTCAAGTTGGTTCACTTCCAAATTAAATTGAATCAATTCTATTTAAATTCACTTAACTTCCCATTTGAATTCAATTATTTAGCTTTCAATTTCATATGAATTTCTATTTAATCAACTAGCATCCATCTAACAATCAATGCATATCTGACATTACCAAATTAATTTACTTTACATTCAACATTCAATTTGGTTTAACAATTTTGATTTCAATTGGTTTAATATCTAATTGACCTTCATTCAATTGTTTCAATTTCACACTTCTTAACTTAAGTTTTATTCAATTGCTAATTCATTTTACTACTATATTTTTATTCATTTGATTAACATTCAATCTATATTTCATTCACTGATTCACTTTTATCAATTTAATTCGATACCAAAATCAACTTCATTCAACATGACTTAAGTTATATTTCATTTCAACTTCATTTACATTCACGTTCACTATACAATTTAAGTTCACTCTAATTCATTTCAAATTCTATTTTGTTTAACTTTTACTTAAGTCAAATTCCCTATCACTTATTCAAATTCATATCTTGTTTTACTTAACAAAATAGTTTAACCATTTTAACGATTGGTTTTACTTACATTTTCTCATTTTGTAAGTTATACATCTTATTTATTCATAATTCCATGAACGTCTACTAAGTTCACTTTCATTCACTAAGCTCATTCTTTATAATTTCAAATCCAATTTACTTTATTAACTTTCCTTTAGTTAAATTTCAAATCATATATTTATTATGCAAACTCACATTTATTTCAACTTTACTAAAGTAAATTCTTACTTCATATTATAAGTCCAAAACTCATTTTACATATATTTATCAATTACAACTTGGTTTTTTTTAATTCAAGTTTGTTTATCGTAACAAAATTTCAATTTCAATTTACTATTGGTAGCAAAACAATCACACAGAAACTCGAAAATGATACTGATGGTGCTGCAGTCATCACCCTTATATTTTCTAGCAATAGTAGCGAATTCGGTGCTTATACTTTTCTAAAAATTTCTTTTTGTTCATAAATCACATTTACAAATATTTTTACTTATATAATTTCACTATTTCACTTCGCTTATATAAGATCTACTCCAAATTTATTTGCCTTGTTTAGAGTAATAACAATATAATCTCTTTAACTTTGAAAAATGACTTCCAAAATAAACGGGATTTAAAATTTCAAATTCTTAGTTTAAATTCATTTTTTATTTACAACTCATATTTATAAATATATTCATATATCTCCACTTCTTATATATAAGATTATTTCACAATTGCAAATCATTTTAATTATAATTCCATACAATATAATTCATTTGCTTATATAATTTATTCGTTGACAATTGTTGCTTTTATTTAGATTACTCAGACAGCTTTTATTAACTTTTATATATTTACATTTTCAAATAACCAAACAATCAATTTATATACACTGTAATAATTTCTGAAAAATTAATCCATTATATATAAAATATAATGGAGGTAAAATTATTTCATCTATCCAATTTAAAATGATGTCGACTTGCCTCATTTAACTGTTTGGAAATCCCTACCGATAACATGGCATCCCACATACCGACCAGAATTCACAAACAACTCAACGGATAAGTAAACACAATATAAAATATTTTATATTCACTAACAAATACGCGCTCATATATATAATACACTCAACTCAATATAGGGTGATACTTTCCTTATCTATAATGAGTACACATTAAAGCTTAGGAATATACAAAATCTAAGCTTTGATACTAGCTTTGACGATCTAGGCTTTACAACCATCGACAGTGGATAAACTCCACCGTAGCTCACATGGGTACCTCACGATTTGCTTTTACGGCCAGCCTCTCGACTGTAAGGCAAACTACCAAACCGACCCCTCGATACTCGATCTTAGGGACATGTAGGAGTAAGAGTCATCCATTTGCTACCTAACAAGAAGCAAGAACCCCCTATCATGTACGAACATCACTAAGAAAATCTGATCCCGGCCTTTTTGCACCAATAACACAAAAGCGTTTCTCAACCTCATACACAAACTAAGTCTCATAGACTTATCACGTCTCCAACTTTCAACCTGCTATGCTTCGAGCCAAGAAGGAAGCTCAATAGATTGGAGTAATACTCCACACTATGCAAATCAACATCCTCAACACAAATGATAATCAAGCCTACACAGAAGGCTACGTACTAAGTGTACGACTAAATAATTCCCAGATCAAGTTGATGAACTAAAATTTTGGCCAAGTTTGATAGTCGGTGTAACGATCCCAACTTTGAATTAACTTTAAATTAATAATTAATGTAAAATTTAGAATTTATTTTGGAATTAATTTGAAATTTTCAAAATAAATAAAATAAATGTTGATTTGTGTATATATAAATAAGATTGTAAATTTCATTTGAGTTTAAGAATTCAAAATAATAAATATTTTAAAATTATTTGAAAATATATGTATACATATATATGAGTAGATTTGAATTTGACTTTAAAATTTAATTAATGACTTGAATTTAAAATCTAAAACATTATATATATATATATATATGTGTGTGTGTGTGTGTGTGTGTGTGTGTGTGTGTGTAAACCTTTGACACATAAGAAACAAAGTTAATTCACAATTATAAAATGATAAGGGTTTAAAAACATAATTTGTAAATAAATTAAAAAGAAGGTCTAAACATAAATTTAAATATTTTTGCAAGTGCGAGAAGATTAATACATGTATTTACAAGTGAAAAAGATAAAGATATGTGGCAAGGGAGATTGTTTTCTTTGAATCAAAAAAATTAGAAAGCATGCATAAGAATTTTTTTGAAACCAGGCTATCTTCATTTTCTTCTCAAGCCTAAGAAAGGAAAAAAAGTGAAAATCCAAACTGCAACGACCCAAAATTTCTGTCAATTAAAATTCGTATATTTAATTGATTTTAAATATTAATAAGTAAATTTTATAAGTCGAATAATTTATTTTTCGAATATCTAGATTTAATTGCATAATTAAATCGATAATTTAATATTTAAAAATACAGAAATAATTTGAAATTGGGTTTAATATGACTAAAATTGATTTGCAAAATTTTAATAAATCATATTAGAGTTAGAATGATGTTATAGAACTTTTAAAATTGTATTAAAAGTTAATTTGTGAAAATTGAATATTTTAGTATTTAATTGACGAGTTAAAATAGCCATTTTTCAAACAGTATCGGATTTCAACGAAACTAGTTTCATCGGATCCATAATGTCAAATTATTGTAAAATTTCAAATTTCGTATCAATCGGATTTACCGTTTGTCCGGGGCAAGCCAAAACGTATAGAAATTAGTTAAATCGATTTAATTTAAATTTGATCATTTATTTCTGTAACTCGCACAGATGATCGAATTAGCCTCCGAAACACGTTCCATTGTGTCCGAAACGCGGGGTAAACCTTAGAAACGCCAGCTGGCACGCTTCATTTGGAGTTCGGAAAATTTCGGGATGAATAGTGTCGTGTAATTTTCTATAAAAGGTCCTCCACTCTTACAATTTGCTCAAAACCCTAACCCTAATGCTTCAGCCGCCACTTACATTTTAATGGCTGAAAATTTCAAAACTTCTCCTCTTAATCTCTCTCAATCCGTAAAGAATTAGCAAATACTTTCAACTAGGAACTTGTAGAGGATCGTGAGAGCTACAAATCCATATGGTGATGATCGTGATCGACGCAACAATCGAGAGGCTAGGGGGCCGCGTCCTCCTACAGTTCGTGCATGAAATTTGAGGCAAGGAGCCGAGTTGCATGGGGTTGCAGCCGAAAGTGGAGTCAAGTGCTAGCTTCGAAATGGAACAAGCTGATCGTCGTGAAGTGGAGTTGTTTGGCCGCGTGAATTAGGGTTTGATGGCGGCTCTATGGGTTTGCCGTGCGTTTGTTTCACGATGAGGGAGAAGGAGCATCACGCGGCCCAGATCTGTTGATAATGGAATGAAGGGCCGAGATGAGATCTTGGTAAAATAAAATGAGAAAATTGTAAATTAATGTGTGTAATAATTCGTGTAATATTAAAAATATCATAACTTTTTGCTACGAGTTCGGAATTTGACAAAACAACTTGCGTTGGCTTCGTTTTGACGAGCACTACGCAATGGAACTGGATTGGAGTCGATTGGAGCTAGTAAAAATTTCGGGTAAAATTAAACGCGCATTTAATGTTATTCGAAATAAAACACTACAACCGTTATTGAAAGCAAGGTGAGAACTTCTCACTCAATCGAACTGTTTCGATTTAAAATTTAAATAGTTAGATTTAAAATTGCTTGTTTGTGTGATTGGATGATAAATTGTTATCTATTGTGTTAAATAGACATTATACGTCGTATATTAAGCGGAGGTTATTTATTAAAAACATATACCGATATTTCACCGTAAAGTGGAATTGGTATTATATATGTACTTGGAGTTGATTTCCCGCATTATATAGCGGATGAGACCCTACTGCGCCGTATAATAGCGGATAATATTTTATAAATCCCATATACCGCTATATTCCGTATTGGAACGGAATTGGTATTGTGCTAACATCTATGGATGCAGGGAAACAGGTTGGAGGGATCCAACTGGATTCCTCACCAGTATTTATTTGATTACAGATATTGTGATATTTGTTGATTATCATATGATGATATATGATGTTTGGATGTCGTGATTGATTATTTGGTGTTGTTGCATCATTGGCCCTATTTTGAAGTTTTAAAAATGTTAAAGTAACGATTTTTAATTTATAAGGGTTTTAAAGTGATTTTTGGAAAGTATACGTTTTATTTAAAATTTTGGAATTAATTCATTTTAAATAAATAAACGCAATAATTTTAATGTTATAGAAAAATATGATTTTTAAGAAACATAGTTGAAAATTTGATTTTTGAAATATGGAGTTAATGATCTTATAAAAAATAGTTTAAATAGAGACTTTTGAATTTATTATAAAAGTTATATATACAAGATTTATAAAATTGGATTTTTTATAAATCAGAATAATGGAATTTTAATGAAGTTTTTATAAATGTAAAAAGGAGTTATAAATGAATCTTATAAGTAATAAGATTTATAATTTGTGAAGTTTAAAAGAACGATTTTGTAAATAAAAGATTTATAAGTAATTAACTTATAAACTAGATTTTTGGAATAAAATTGAGTTATAAATTGAATTGGTAAATAAAGGAGATTTGTAAATCGAAGTTTTTATAAATAGAAATGGAATTTATAAACATTGTTTTATAAATCCGAAATTAATTGAATTTGATAAATTAAATATAGAAGTTAAGTAAAGGAGATATATTCGCGATTTTGGATAGCGAATTATCCTTTATATAATATGTGTAATAATAAAGAGTTGGTTGGGAGTTATATTCACGATTTTGGACAGTGGATAATCCTTTAAATTAATATGTAGAAATGTTGAATTTCGTTAACGAAGTATATTCACGATTTTGGACAGTGAATAATATATTAAAGAAGTGTTTTGGGGAAGTGATATTTTAAATAGAATTAAAATAATTTAAAGATGTTTTAAAATATATTAACTATCGAAACCATTGATTTCAACATTCATTGTTGAAATAGACGTTTTCGAGAAATAAGGAAATGGTGGACTACAACACTGTTGTTATAGTAAATAATTTCCGAAAGGAAATGTTTTATATAGTATTGGGATTTATATATCTATTTTAAGTTCGAATCCCTATACTAGTGATTTTGTGTTATCGTAACGATGTTTTACGCAACATTCGTTTTGACCCAAATAAATGTGATAAGAGAATGTTTTCCTTAAAGAATAAAATATATATACTTAACTGTAATTTAAGTATATTGAATATTTTCCAAATGTTGAAAATAAATGGATTTGTGACTTACTTATTATTATTAAATAAGTATGGAAATGTTTTCCAATATGAAGCGAAAGGTTTTGAGATTATGACTTTTAAAGGTAAATTGAAAGTGAATATTGAAATCGATTTGAAAATCGTATATTCAAAGATATTTTGGAAATGTAAATTCACTATGGAATTTATAGAAGAAAGGGAAATGAATTTTACGGATTTGGAACGTAAATTTAAAGTAAATCGGTAAGGATTTATTTAATTGGTTTAAATGAGCCATTTTGAAATGAAAGTATTTCCGCGTAAGGAAAATAATTCAAAATTTGTTTTCAAATGTTGAAGTGTGGAAAATATATATCTTGTAAATATATTTTTGGAAAATAAATAATTTGAGAAATATTTTGGAACTTGGTGAGGTTGTGCATAACTATTGATAGTTAAATAACCGACTATCAATATTCACCTTTAAATAGGTATTTGTTGTGATTTGTTTGAATTTGAATGCTACACTTATTTTTAAAATAAGCGCTCATTATTCGGGTTAGCTGGAAAAGGACCTCTGAGTCGTATAACCCATTCCGAATAGTGATACGTCGTAATGGATAGCATTGATGACTGGTGTTGAAGACCGAATATTTATGAAAACGGAAGGATTACCGTCGAATGTTTCTACATCGGCTGATCTCCAATATAGAAATTTATTACCTTTTGTGATGGGAAGTCCGGTCGTGATTAGTGAATATCCGGATTGCAAGGACTTCTTTGGAAATGCCTTCGGTTCCGTTCGATCCCGGAACGGACTTGTATGGATGTGTGTCTGACATTACAATTTGAGATGTAAAACTGGTTTCTATCAAATATATTTCCATTGGTGGCGGAGAATTTATTCTCTTAGCTTAACACCCTTAGAGGTTATGTAGTTGATGGTTACTAGTGATACATTTCCAATTTGGTAATGTGGCGTACGAAGTGCTGTTGAGCATATGTGATCAAAGCACAGCTTTTGTATAAAGCGTGGCTCTGTGGACGAGACTTCGTCGGACCTCACACCCCGAAAATGGTCAAAACAGGAAGGATGCAGCAAGGTTATTCGGCGGTAGTGCCCCTTTAGTGTATGTTATTCCTTCTGGATAGAGGTGGTATCATGGTATGGAGCCCAGATACTTAACCTATGTTGTTGCTACAAATTTATTACTTTGTGGTTGTTGGAATCGAGGATCCTCGGATAAAGGTCGGTTATGAACGGAGGATGACATATTCGTGTCAGTAGTTACCCAGTTAGGGGTAGCCCAGCCTTGTGTTGGCAGAGATCTAACCGTAATGTTAGGTTAGGTTCTCGGGTCGTCTCTCTAGAGGCGTACCCATGCGGCAATGGGAAGTTCCTTGGCCTGACCATTTGTTGGAAATCCAAAGAAACAATACGATCCTTGTACGGTTTTAGTTGTATAACCTGTCATGGATGTGGCGGAAACCTGCTATTGAACATGGTAGCTATAGTAGGCATAAGTGCGAAATGCCTATGCTCGCTAAGATTTATATTATACTTTCGAAATGTTTCTTCACTAGTAATAATATCAAATGTTTCTTTTTAATGCTTATCAAGCATCTTTGACTATCATAAGGAGAAATCTCCTCTGATTCTGCGTTTGCATTGTGTGTGTGTGGGAGGCCTTATGGTAGTCTCACTTTCTAAAAAGCATTGCGAATCAAATTTAAAAATATTTCTTTGTTGTTTTAAAGATAAACTGTTTTAAGTTCTCACACCAGTCCCATGACTTGCCTGGAGTTTATTGTTTTCTTCCTAAACTCTAGGTGCCCACCAATTTCCACACGGGCAGTCTAGAGTCAGGTTATCAGGTTATTTTGGAATTCAGGAGTTGCTGTAGAGAATTGGAGGCAAGCTGGAAAGCATGGCGTATCAAACTAGTTTATAGTATTTCTTTTCCACTGTTTTGTTGTTGTACACTCTGATGATGTAATGTAATGTAACGTGATGTAATGAAATAACTTGTGACGACCCGGAAATTTTAACGAATTAAATTGAAATAATTAATTGATTTGAAAATATTTAAAAGTTAATTTTAACTTGAATTTCAAAATATCAATATTTACTCGATAATTAAATTATTGAATTATATAGTTTAAATATTAAATTTAATAATTGAAATTGGGTGAATTGTTGAATCTGATATTCTAAGCCTGTTTAAAATAATTTGAAGGCTTATAAAATCTAACAATGATACTGAAGGTAATAGAATGGCTGAAATTTAATTTAAAGGTAATTTTTTCAATTTTAATAATATATCGTTTAAATTGGAATTTAAAAATAGCCTTCCGAGGCACAGTCTCGGAATTTGACGAAAACAGTTCTATATGATCCGTAATAGTTATTTATTATCGGATTTCAATTTTCGTAGTAATCGGAGTTGTTGTTTAACCCTGGCAGCTCGAAACGCTTAGATTTATTTTAATCGATTTAATTTGATATCGACTGTTTAATTCAGTAACTCGCGCATACGATCGAATTAGCCTCTGGAACACGTTCTGTTGTGTTCGAAATACGAGTAAAGCCTTATAAGCGCCTGGCGGCATGTCTGATTCGGAGTTCGAGATTTCCCTATAATTTATGCGAGATATTTTGTATATAAAAAAAAGTGTCAAACCCTATATCAGCCGACCTACTTTACTGAGCTAACCTATATCTGATCACGTTGTTTCTTCCTTCCCAAACACGCTTCCCTCAGCTTTATATCGCGTCTAAACTTTATCCCCCTCGTTCAAAATAAAAGCTAAAAAATAATAATTATAATGTCGGCATGAGGTCCTCATTTTTTTTCTTCCCATTACAATCGCGTTCATTTTTCCCCAATTCTAAACGAAAACCATGTCCTTATCCTCTTGAATTCGAATTGAATTTCATTTACTCAAAAAAAAAAGGCCGAAGCTGTTTAATAAAGAAAAGGGGAAGTGGCCGAAGGGGGGGCGAAGTCGCACGACATGGTTCATCAACTCAAGCGGGGATCGCGTCGTGGATTTCGCGATGGGAAGCGGGTTTCGTCGTCGGCTTCAATTAGGTTAGAGGCCGTTTGTAGAAATCAGAACCAGGCCATGGTTAAGCTTGGTTATTCAATCGCCATGAATTGGGAAAAAGGGCTTCGCGCACGTACGCTGTTGGTGGCAATATTTGAAGACCAGGCCGTCAGTTCGGGGCATGTGTTTGGGGGAGTTTTATGGTTGGTCGCGCGCGCCTTAGCCAGGGAGGAGCCTAGGTAGTGGGTGACTTAGACTGGAGATGGTTGTGGTATGCAGCAGAGGCAGTCAACATTTTGGTTAGGTGCCGTTTATTTTTGTTCATGCCTAGGTGAAAGCATATAGGAAGGTAATTTAAGATGGTAAAAAAAAAATATTTAGAATTTAAAATTGGTTATCAATTAATTTATTTGGAATTTCGCTAATTCATATTAAATTTGTACGAGGTTTAAATTGAACGGAATCTATGCAAAAAAAAAGTAAAAATTTTGGACGGGTTGCAGATTAAAAATCAAGGCTTGAAATCTGGAAGGAAAACAAGCCAGTTTGGAATGGATTGCAAACAGCAAAGGTGAGTAAATCTCACTTAGTTGGATTTTATTTAAATTAAAATGGTTTGGTTGAATGATTAAATTGATTGGATGTGCATTGTTGATGATATGACTTTGGTTTTGATTGATTCTCGAGTTAATTGTGGATTGACTCGAAGTATATGGGGTTTTAAATTGTTTCAAACATGAATCATAAATAAGAAAATGATTTCATTTTAAATTTAGTAAGGGCTTGATGTGTTGTGATTCATTTAAACGAGTAAGGAATTTGAAATGAATAAATTATGGATTTAATAATTAATGATTTGGGTTATTTGACTTAGTAATTAACGAGTTGAATAAATAAGGAATTGAGTTGTAAGTTAATTAAGTAAGTAAAAGGAATTTAGAATAATCATTTGATGGTGTGATAAATAATTACTTAATGTAAGTAATAAAATATAATTACTTGGTGAAATTAATCATGAGATTAATCAAGACAGTTAAGTAAGAAATAATTAATTTATGAATAAAGTAAAATGAAGGATAGTTAATTACAGTTTAGGATTAATCGAAAATGGTTAATACTGTGGTTTCATTAATCTAACGAAATTTGATTAGAATAAATTAAAATATAATTGAAAAACCTTAATTTATATAATTAATGAAGTAATCAAAATTGATTAATCATGATTGATTAATCTATAATAAGTGACTTATGGGAAGTTAATTAGTTTAAGCAATTAAGGATTAATATAATTAAATAAATAATTAATTCGTGAAGAGATTAAGATTTCTTAATAATCTGGATTGAGACTGATTAATATTGTGAAGTTAATTTAAGATAATTACTTGAATGCAATTGAAAGATAATTAATCCAGGGTGATTAATTAAGATGGATAATGATGGGTTGACAAATTAATTGATTTGGAATTAATTAACGTTGAATGAAGTAATCTGTGTGATTGAGGTTTGAAATCCAATTTGAATCAATTGAATTGATTTGTATGGGATTAGGCTTTACTGATGGATGATGAAATGGTATTGGATGTTTTGAATGAGTTGATATCTCTAATATGAAATGTTGTGAATTTCATTTGAACATCTTGGGTTATGATAATATGAGTCTCGAGGAGACCGGGGTCGGGTATTTGGTAAATACCCGAAACCATTTCAAATATTTATATATTGATTTGTGAAATCTATAGGCTGGATTGAAATAATTTAAGTAGACTGGAATATTTATCTAAGTTTGGTGCATAGAAATTAATATGTGAAATAAGTGTTGTCCATAGTAAATTGTGAATTGGTTAAATTGATATAAGTTACCCAGGGTTTTATATAAGTTGTTTGCTTGGGTATTTCATGTTAGTTGAGTTTACTCACGCTGGTTTCCAGCCTGACCTGGGTGTTACTTTGGTGTAATGCTCGGGTCAGACCGAGTATTACAGATTTTCAGGTAGGTGCGATCTGGAGCTCAGGAGACGAGCTAGATGGAAATGGCGTATTGAGTTTTCCGTTGTATATATAATTGAAAATTTGAGATATGATAATTATGTATATTTTGTGACTGTATACATGCGAAACTCTGATGTATTGAAATGTAATCAACAGATATAGTATTCTTTTGTAAGTTATTATTATTTATTATTATATTTTATGCGCTGCGATGGCGAGATGTTTGGTGTTTCTGTTCTTCTTCTTCTATCTCTTTCTTCTTTTTCATAACTATCTGGAATTTTCGGCTTAGAAAATTTCGGGTCGTTACATTTGGTATCAGAGCTGAAGGTTAAGCGAGAACCTTGGCTCTGGTGGGAATTACTCATTGAATAGAGTCTGTAGTACTCTAGAATGAGTTGAGTGTGTGTATATATATATATATATATATATATATGAGAGTGTTCTTGTTATTTGCGTATAAAGATTTTTAATGATTTTATATAAAAATATATATTTTGATATATATAGCAATATTTCCTTCTAAGGAATATCTAGATGATTGGTTGTTAAATTATTGAAATTAAGTTAAGAAGTAAAATAAAATACGACCAAATTGAAACTTATAACCAAGTTGAAGAGTAAACTTATATAACAAAATGGAATTTGAAATATAGATTGTAAATGTAATTTATAAATTGAAATAAACTTCATAAATAAATGAGATTATAATTTGAAACAGAATTCCAGAGAATATTTGAAATAGAGTAAGATGAAAATTCCAGAGTAATGTTTAAATATGAATTTGATGGATTGGGAGTTTGGAATTTTGGGAAAAAATTAAAATTCCTTCGGGTTTGAAAGTGGTTTCCAAGGGTTTTGAAGAAGGAATAGTATTATCTCAAAAATATTTTTGTGTTTGAAATTTGGGAGATTTGAAATCTGTGACGCCCCACCTCTATACCCACGCTAGCCAAGAACACTACGTTGTAGTGCTGTCAACTAGCACGGAGAATAAGGCTGTTGAGGAGCGGCCATCAATAGTTGGCCTTACACTAGTATTGGTTATCTCGATAGGAGTGATATATATATATATATTCTTTCATTTTTCATCTCTGATTTATTTTCTCCCATCGAAATACCCCAATTCCAGTATAAAACGAACTACGATGGTTCATAATAGTTTAGAACAGTAAATATAAATTAATAACACAGATAAATTTAAATGCGGAACACAGATAAAACAGATGCTCTCATATATACAATAACTGATGTCAGTTACAATACATTTGACACGGTACATATGATACAACTACAACAGCCGACTCAGGAAGTTACATATACAAGTACATTAACGTATATAATATACATGAATACATATCTTCCTATACAATCATACATACTACTACAAATAACGACGACTACTCCAAAAGATATGAAAGAACTTCATAGCTCTAGCAGCAACCCAAAGCAGAATATCTACAACCTGAAATACTCGGTCTGACCCGAGTATTAAATTCAAAAGAAAATAATACTCGGGTCAGTCTAATTCAAACTCAGTTATTAGTGCACAGAAGCAATAATAATCAAATAATGAATAGACGACAGTAATTAAACCAAATAAGAATGCAATTCAGAATATTGAATTGAAATAAACAGAACAGTTCAAACCATTGAAATATCAATTAAAATATTAAGATGAGTAGGGCTGCAGTACACGAACGCGTGTACTGCCTCGCCACTACAGCACATGAACTACGCAAAAGATTAATAAATCAAAACAAAATAGAATATCACAAAACCATACCGTGTGGCTGCAGTTCACGCTTGCGTGCACTGCCTTGCCACTATAGTGATGTCGTACCCAAAAACTCAATACCGTGTGGCTGCAGTTCACGCTTGCGTGCACTGCCTTGCCACTATAGTAATGAGGTACCCAATCGGGCACAAGGTCAAACCCAAAATAAAAAGTCGGGTTCAACACAGGTGAAATTCCAAAATCAATATGAAACTCAGGTGCAATAAAAATTGAATAGTGACATGCACAAACATAAGAACATGTAAGAGAAACATGTCGTAATTACAAAGCTAAGTCACTTACGAAATGCAGAGGTCAAGTCAGTGACTCAACACAACTGCGGCAGCAACAACAGTGCAGTAGTGCACAGAGAACTCAACAAGTCCAGTAAGATAACCAATATAACAAGCTAAATGTTCAAGCTACTGCACAATGCAAATGAAGACCAGTCCACAAGTATACCCAGTCACACGCATATATATGATCATGAGGCTTCACAGTGTACAGACCATAAGAAGGAAATGCACATGTTAATTTGAAAGCAAGTGCCACCCAATGATGTAAGAAAATGAACAGACAGGACGGAATTAAATCACTGGAAACCTCACAACCAACCAAGTCAGACTTCACTAAAACAATGGACCAGTGCATAGTGACAGTAAGGAATGTATGCAACAATATAAACATGGAATGGAATGCAACTACAAGGCATGAAACCATAATGAAACAGATCAGTTTTGAATACAAGTCAAAACTAGGGACATGTAACAAATGAATGGTCGGCTACAAGTAAATGGTCAAAGACCAGTTCACCAGTAAGAAGGCATAAACCCACACCAACATAGTCTGCATATGCACATGAAGGTCAATGTAAGTTATATCAATGTACACCATCAAAAGAAATGAAACAAGACCACTGATCAAGTGAAGCCTCATCCAAGACACGGAGCAGACAAAAATTTAACTCGAAGGAGATCAAGTTCAAATGCCAGTTCACACGAATATGCAAACATGCTACATGGAACAGAGATGAAACCCAAACAACAACATAATATGAACAAGGTACATAAAACAGTGAGACAGTGGCTCAATATAAATGTACAAGTAGTCAAGCATCAGCTCAGACCAGAGCAGTGTAACTCACATTGGAGCATATATACGCAACAAAATGAAGGCATGAAAACAACACAACAATGAACACATTGGAGCTGCAGTAATGCCATTCACACACACATATATACATACATATATGTATGTATATACGTAGTGATAACCAGCAGACATTTCATAAGAAATAATTAGCAAACTACTGCAAATTTAAAAGAAAAAAAACTTTATTCAAATGCCAAGTTTCAAAAATACTCATGTGTACAACCAGACGACAAAATAAAGAGCAAATATAAATTCGAATGTGTAAATACACCAGAAATTCGACAACAAAACAGCAAAGGATCAAGCAGAAAGCATTCTTGAAACAAAAATGCTCACCGACTCAACTATCACAAAATACAGCACATCCACCAATATCAATGCAACGATGATGGCCAAAAACACACCAGTGAAATTTAATAACCAAATCAAATCAAGACCGAAGTAAATGCCAAGTGAATGTACAACTCAATGCAATCCCAACAGCAATGCACAGGTATCATGAAACCAAAGTGAGTGTGCAAGTGCAGACAAATGTAAATTCAAATACATGAATTCTCAAGCCTATGCCGATGCTACAGGGATGGACAAAATTAAACAGTGCTGTGTTGGCTGAAGCCAATTGCAAAATGGAGGGTATGCAACATGATGAAGCAATGTAGAATCTCAAGTCAAGGCCGCCGAGGTGCAAGAAAATTCACAAAACCAAACTTACCAGAAATAAAAATCATGGTAGTCAAAGAAATCAACTCCAAGGTCAGAGAATTCGAGGCCTTGGAAGTCACCATACAAATGTAACTAAAACTCACTGTCTCAAAATCATCTCAAGACAGAAAAATATCGACATCGAACAAAAGAAATCAATCGAAGCTGAATACTACGAAAGCATAACAAGCAAACGAGGTCGATCGAATTTGAAATAGATGTGAGTAATATAAATTACTCACCTGGTTTACCCAATCGAAGCAGCCGAGGGGAGATGAAGCCATGGTCCTCACGAAGACGTTCGAAGCCATCAACGTCGGCATCTTCAATTTCGAAAAGCCCTAATCTATGAGTGACGAAGAGGAGGCCGCCATTATTTTCCTTTCGGTGGTTTTAGGTTTGCAAACGAACAAATAAGAAAAATGAATAAAAATTAAAAAAGGGGGATGGGTTATTTGTTTTGAGAATTAACACGGCATCAAAATTGATGGGCCGAGATTTAATGCTAAAGCCCAAAATTCCTTTTTAACAATTTATAAAAGAATTTTAATTCAAATTTTAAAACTTAAATCGGCAATAAGAGAAAATATTGATCGTTTAACGTCGATTATAAATCGACACGAAATACAGGGTTGTTACAGACTCCCCTCCTTAAAGAAATTGCGTCCTCGCAATCATAAGGAACAAACGAATAAAAGGTAACAACCATAAGAGCATATCATCACAAGATGAAGAAATTTGAAATAGGAAGTTCAACATATAGAGCATGAGAGAAAGAGAGCCGGAACGTGTTTGCTCGATGAACTCCCTGGATTCCGGAGTGAAATCCATAGGATTTGAGAACCATAGGCTTTCACGAGAAAAACATCGTTATTTCGAAGGTGCTACACCCCCGAAGCAATGATGTGAATATATGGTTGCTCAAGAATAGAAATCGGAAATCCCTAAGGCATTTCCGTAATTGGAAGACGTGGAAAACATCATGAATAGCAGAAAATTGAGTCGGTACACCGGCGTAGTACAATATAAACGCCAAAGAAATCTTTTAATTTCATAAAAGAAATTCACAAATTATCAACAAAATCTAATTATCAATAGATAATTCAGAAATCTCAAATCACAAATATTCGATTATCAAAAACGATAATCAAATCAACAAGTATTCGATTATCAAAATCGAAAATCAATCTTAAATCACAAATATTTAATTATCACAATTGATAATCAAATCTCAAATCGCAAATGTTTAATTATCACAAACGATAATCAAACCACAAATATCTAATTATCACAAGCGATAATTAGAAACAATAAATATCTGATTATCAAAAACGATAATCAGAAATCACAAATTTTCAATTAACGAGTCCGAAATTAACCGAAATAGCAAACGCACATGACCCATAACCACGAGTTTTACTAAATCGTTTAATTCACTTCATCGTTTCCTTGAAAGTGCAAAATTGTGTATTTTAAATAAATAACATTTTACGTTCTCAAACGGACAAGTCCGGAATTAAGCGAATCAGTAAAAGAAAGGGGTAACAGTCCTCGATTTTTCTGAAACGTTTAATTCGCTTCCTCATTCTTTTGAAAGCGAAAATCGTAAAAATTTTGAAAACAATTTTGATTTATATTTTGAAACATTTTTTTTTTAAACACGTGATTAAAACAGCGACATCAGTAGCAACTTCGATAAGTGGATTTTCATTCATCAAAAGTGTCACAAGAATCTTCTCAAAGATAGAAAGGGATATCATACCCTAAACTTGTATTCATAACAAGTCAATAACACACGAATTCACCAATGCACAAGAATTGATAAAACTTATCAATAGAAATCACGAAAATTGGTGAAGCACAAATTCTAGAAATCTACACAAGAAATCCAGAAATCACAAGATAAGAGTATGAGAACTCGAACGGGAGTATGAATACTCGAACGGAGTATGAAAACTTGAACGGAGTATAAAAACTCGAACAGAGTATAAAAACTCAAACGGAGTATGAAAACTCGAACAGAGTATGAAAACTCAAACGGAGTATGACATAGAATAAAAGATATGGCAGAACATAAAATATCCATAATGACATACTACTATAAGTATGTAAATAATGATCAACAGGAGATCAACCGATAAGAGGTATGGCATAAATATGAAATACCCATACTGACATACAACTATAAGTATGCAAATAATGATCAACAGGTGATCAACCGATAAGAGATAATCAATATCACAAGAATCTTCTCAAAGATCCAAAGAGGTATCATACCCCAAATTTGTACTCATGACAAATCAATAACATATGAATTCACCAATGCACAAAAATAGGTGAAGCATAAAATTTCCAGAAATCAACATAAGGAATCTAGAAATCACAGAAAAAGGGAAAGAGGCCTATCACATGACGGTCCGAAGACCAAGGGGAGCTACCCCACATGTGTGAATGGAATCACGCAGATTGAGGTCAAGACTAACCAAAAAGCAGAAAGGTATGTGTGAATGGAATCACACAAGTGGTGTCTAGTCTGACCATCAGAACGATCATCATGATCAACGAGGTGTGTCAATTACACTAAGCATGTGTGAATGGAATCACACAGATTGAGGTCAAGACTAACCAAAAAGAAAAAAGGTATGCGTGAGTGGAATCACACAAGTGGTGTCTAGTCTAACCTTGCAATGAAAGTGACATCGCGCAATTGCTAGTCTAATTCATAAAGCGATCATCAAGATCAACGAGAAGTGTCAATTACACTAAGCTAGTGAATATAAAAGTTTAGCTTCATGTCCCATAACCACTAGCTTAACTTAAATATTTACGAACAAATTGTAGATCTTCACTAGAAAAATGTCACAAGTGGTTCAATCGAACAAGTCCAAAAATTGACCGACGAAGTAAACGCAAGCGTTTCATACCACTTGTTTTGCTAAGCCGTTTAATTAGATTTCTCATACGAGTGAAATAAAGGTTTGTATATACTAATAGATTGGAAAACGGTTTAGGAAAAGATTTTGATATTGAAAATAGAGTTGAAAACATTTTGATAAAAGAGTTTTGATATTTACTACTAGTATTGAAACATTTATATTTTTAAAGTGACAAATCACAAAAATGATTGTAGAAACAATCAATCACAAGAATTCACATACGAAGACATGAATAGAATCCAAAGAAATCGATACCGAATTCATCGAAGGGTATGTTCACAAAAATCCCGAAGAAATGGTCATCAAAGTTGCTAATAAATAATAGCAACAAATCGGGGAATTAACAAGAATCGATTAACAATTGGAAAAACAAAGCAGAACGAGCATAAATGCATAAATGACTTCAACAAAAATAAAAATCAATTCAATGTCGAAGTCAACAATTAATGGCCATAATTGAGTACAAAACGATTCAACATCATCATCAAAGAACTCAACGGCAAACCAAGTCAGAGTCTTGGAAATCAAGAATTTAGAATTTTCTCAAAAACAAAGTGACCGAAGTCGAATGGAAATCAAGCCGAAGAAAACATAAAATATCAAGTTCAGAATCGCTGAGATTCGAACCAAAATCAATCATCGGCTAAATCTAATCAAAGCCGAAAACACAAGAATCAAAATCAAATGCTTATGAATAAGCGTTAGGAATTCATACCTAACAATCAAAGACAATCATATGAAAATATGAGAGATAAAACATCGACAAATAGTTGTAACACATGTACTATCTAAGTTATGTCTTATATTTGTTCTAAACCCCAGGCTTTGATACCAAGCTGTGACGCCCCACGTCTATACCCACGCTAGCCAAGAACACTACGGTGTAGTGCTGTCAACTAGCACGGAGAATAAGGCTGTTGAGGAGCGGCCATCAATAGTTGGCCTTACACTAGTATTGGTTATCTCGATAGGAGTGATATATATATATATTCTTTCATTTTTCATCTCTGATTTATTTTCTCCCATCGAAATACCCCAATTCCAGTATAAAACAAACTACGATGGTTCATAATAGTTTAGAACAGTAAATATAAAATAATAACACAGATAAATTTAAATGCGGAACACAGATAAAACAGATGCTCTCATATATACAATAACTGATGTCAGTTACAATACATTTGACACGGTACATATGATACAACTACAACAGCCGACTCAGGAAGTTACATATACAAGTACATTAACGTATATAATATACATGAATACATATCTTCCTATACAATCATACATACTACTACAAATAACGACGACTACTCCAAAAGATATGAAAGAACTTCATAGCTCTAGCAGCAACCCAAAGCAGAATATCTACAACCTGAAATACTCGGTCTGACCCGAGTATTAAATTCAAAAGAAAATAATACTCGGGTCAGTCTAATTCAAACTCAGTTATTAGTGCACAGAAGCAATAATAATCAAATAATGAATAGACGACAGTAATTAAACCAAATAAGAATGCAATTCAGAATATTGAATTGAAATAAACAGAACAGTTCAAACCATTGAAATATCAATTAAAATATTAAGATGAGTAGGGCTGCAGTACACGAACGCGTGTACTGCCTCGCCACTACAGCACATGAACTACGCAAAAGATTAATAAATCAAAACAAAATAGAATATCACAAAACCATACCGTGTGGCTGCAGTTCACGCTTGCGTGCACTGCCTTGCCACTATAGTGATGTCGTACCCAAAAACTCAATACCGTGTGGCTGCAGTTCACGCTTGCGTGCACTGCCTTGCCACTATAGTAATGAGGTACCCAATCGGGCACAAGGTCAAACCCAAAATAAAAAGTCGGGTTCAACACAGGTGAAATTCCAAAATCAATATGAAACTCAGGTGCAATAAAAATTGAATAGTGACATGCACAAACATAAGAACATGTAAGAGAAACATGTCGTAATTACAAAGCTAAGTCACTTACGAAATGCAGAGGTCAAGTCAGTGACTCAACACAACTGCGGCAGCAACAACAGTGCAGTAGTGCACAGAGAACTCAACAAGTCCAGTAAGATAACCAATATAACAAGCTAAATGTTCAAGCTACTGCACAATGCAAATGAAGACCAGTCCACAAGTATACCCAGTCACACGCATATATATGATCATGAGGCTTCACAGTGTACAGACCATAAGAAGGAAATGCACATGTTAATTGGAAAGCAAGTGCCACCCAATGATGTAAGAAAATGAACAGACAGGATGGAATTAAATCACTGGAAACCTCACAACCAACCAAGTCAGACTTCACTAAAACAATGGACCAGTGCATAGTGACAGTAAGGAATGTATGCAACAATATAAACATGGAATGGAATGCAACTACAAGGCATGAAACCATAATGAAACAGATCAGTTTTGAATACAAGTCAAAACTAGGGACATGTAAAAAATGAATGGTCGGCTACAAGTAAATGGTCAAAGACCAGTTCACCAGTAAGAAGGCATAAACCCACACCAACATAGTCTGCATATGCACATGAAGGTCAATGTAAGTTATATCAATGTACACCATCAAAAGAAATGAAACAAGACCACTGATCAAGTGAAGCCTCATCCAAGACACGGAGCAGACAAAAATTTAACTCGAAGGAGATCAAGTTCAAATGCCAGTTCACACAAATATGCAAACATGCTACATGGAACAGAGATGAAACCCAAACAACAACATAATATGAACAAGGTACATAAAACAGTGAGACAGTGGCTCAATATAAATGTATAAGTAGTCAAGCATCAGCTCAGACCAGAGCAGTGTAACTCACATTGGAGCATATATACGCAACAAAATGAAGGCATGAAAACAACATAGCAATGAACACATTGGAGCTGCAGTAATGCCATTCACACACACATATATACATACATATATGTATGTATATACGTAGTGATAACCAGCAGACATTTCATAAGAAATAATTAGCAAACTACTGCAAATTTAAAAGAAAAAAAACTTTATTCAAATGCCAAGTTTCAAAAATACTCATGTGTACAACCAGACGACAAAATAAAGAGCAAATATAAATTCGAATGTGTAAATACACCAGAAATTCGACAACAAAACAACAAAGGATCGAGCAGAAAGCATTCTTGAAACAAAAATGCTCACCGACTCAACTATCACAAAATATAGCACATCCACCAATATCAATGCAACGATGATGGCCGAAAACACAGCAGTGAAATTTAATAACCAAATCAAATCAAGACCGAAGTGAATGCCAAGTGAATGTACAACTCAATGCAATCCCAACAGCAATGCGCAGGTATCATGAAACCAAAGTGAGTGTGCGAGTGCAGACAAATGTAAATTCAAATACATGAATTCTCAAGCCTATGCCGATGCTACAGGGATGGACAAAATTAAACAGTGCTGTGTTGGCTGAAGCCAAATGCAAAATGGAGGGTATGCAACATGATGAAGCAGTGTAGAATCTCAAGTCAAGGCCGCCGAGGTGCAAGAAAATTCACAAAACCAAACTTACCAGAAATAAAAATCATGGTAGTCAAAGAAATCAACTCCAAGGTCAGAGAATTCGAGGCCTTGGAAGTCACCACACAAATGTAACTAAAACTCACTGTCTCAAAATCATCTCAAGACAGAAAAATATCGACATCGAACAAAAGAAATCAATCGAAGCTGAATTCTACGAAAGCATAACAAGCAAATGAGGTCGATCGAATTTGAAATAGATGTGAGTAATATAAATTACTCACCTGGTTTACCCAATCGAAGCAGCCGAGGGGAGACGAAGCCATGGTCCTCACGAAGACGTTCGAAGCCATCAACGTCGGCATCTTCAATTTCGAAAAGCCCTAATCTATGAGTGACGAAGAGGAGGCAGCCATTATTTTCCTTTCGGTGGTTTTAGGTTTGCAAACGAACAAATAAGAAAAATGAATAAAAATTAAAAAAGGGGGATGGGTTATTTGTTTTGAGAATTAACACGGCATCAAAATTGATGGGCCGAGATTTAATGCTAAAGCCCAAAATTCCTTTTTAACAATTTATAAAAGAATTTTAATTCAAATTTTAAAACTTAAATCGGCAATAAGAGAAAATATTAATCGTTTAACGCCGATTATAAATCGACACGAAATACAGGGTTGTTACAAAATCAAAAAAATATTTGGAAGTGTTTTTAGAGAGATAAAAGCATTGAACTCTTTTGGTCACTGGAAAATAAAGTCGGTGATGACTGCAGCATCATCGATGTTTATTTTCGAGTTTCTAGAAGAGAAATTGCTACCAAATTGTTTTAAATTGGGATTGTTTGTGAATTGGGTTTGGTTTTGAAATTCAAAGGGATAATTGAATTCGCCAAAGAATTTTGGATATAGTTGAATTCTAAGGTGATATTGAAATTTGAAAATTTGTTTAAACTCTGGAATCTTGATTAAATGTTTATGGAATAATAAAAATATATTGGTTAAATAAAATGTATAATTCTAAGTTAAAAGTAAATGTGAATGTAATTGATTATAAATAGAAGGTGTAAAATTGAAATTATACTTAAGGTTGTAAGTTTAAAGATATAATGGAATTTGATCTGAAATTGGAAGGAAATTGAGAATCAATTCAATTTGAATTAGGAATGAATCAAGTCCAATGGAAATTGGAGTTAATTAAATTGGGATTGGGTTAATTTAAATGGAGTGGAAATTTAAATTGGATTGTTGGGGAAGTGAACAGTTTTGACTCTAGACCATTTTCAATGTAAATTGTTTTAATATAAATAGTTTTAAATCTATTTTCTTATCTATTTACTATACAACTTTCTTTTTAAAACCTAAACTATTTTATACTGGTTTTGCCACTACTTTTGGAACTCTTTAACTATTTTACAACTGTTTTATAAACTAATTACTAATTTTCAACTAAGTTGCGAATTAATTTCTATTTTACAACTATTTTGCTATTATTTAAGATTTCTATAACTATTTAACTATTTTCCAACTCTTTTGCAAGTAGTCAATTATTCTACAACTATTTTGCAAACTATTGATTATTTTTCAACTACTTATATATTTTCAAAATTTTCAAGCTATTTCCTAAATATAAACTGGTCGAAGTTCAAACTGTCATTGTTTAAATACCCAACTGAGATAAGAACTGAAGTGATAATCCGAATGGGGATTAAGGCAATTGTAGATAAGTGAATGGAAATTTAAGGAAGTGTGAATAGAAAGGAAATTGATATTGGAAAGAGAAGTCAAATTTGAATATTTGGTTTTGAATAAACAAAGTTGTATATCTTTGTTATATGAGATAAATCTCATCTTGTTGAATTTATTGCTAGAAGAAAAATGATTTTGAAGATGTTTGAAGTATAAAAGAGGTTTTATACAAGTTTGAAATGATCCAAAGTTTTAAAAATTATATATATCTGTATATATATATATATATAAAGGATCTTATGAGGATTTTGGAAAAGGTTTTGGGAACCTTTGAATTTGAAAAGGCTTTTGATTTTGGGTAAAATCAATGTTCGAATTTGGAAAGCCTAATTTGAGAATTATCGATTTTGGGATAATCGATTTTGTGTAAAGGAGCTTTGTATGATATCATACTAGGTGTATGATTTGATGATACTATATGTATATAGTATAAAATGTTTTGATGATAGCTCTGGAGAAAAAGGCGCTCCCTTGGAATGGACTTCTCAGGAGTGCCACCGGGTGGTGCTGCCTTGAGCCCCAAGGGGGTTCTAAAGTTGATCCTGTGAGGAGTCCGGACAAAACTAGTTCCTGAGGATTATGAGTTGAGTTTGCCATAGCGTAAGTCGTGTGTGCCGCGGAGAGCCAATAGTTACATGGACTTTTGTTGTGACTGCAACGTAAACCAGGATGTAACTGCGACCTATGGTAACATTGCGAAAGTCGTGTGTGCCGCTGAGAGCCAACAGTCTGCGTTTGAGTTTATCTCGGTAGACTGCGACCTATGTAGGAGTGGGGAAGTTTCATTTCGACAGCGAAAATCAGAGTGCCGCGGAGAGCCTGCAGTTACATGGACTTTTGCTGCGACGGCAACGTAACCCTGGATGTAACTGTGATCTGTTGTGTGGGTTCCATGGCATAATCGAGAGTGCCGCGGAGAGCCTGCAGTTACATGGACTTTTGTTGCGACTGCAACGTAACCCTGGTATGTAACTGTGACCATGGAACGGGGGTGATGATTTTCAGAGCATCCTCACTAAAGATATTTCCTCTATTTTCAAAAAATAATAATATGTTTTCGATAATTTCAATAAAATTGTTTTCCAAGTATTCCCACTGGGTGTTAAAAACGGGTTTACCAAATACTTATAGATTTTCAGTCCTACGCCTGATCAACGTATGATTGAATTTCTGTGAGAACAAGGATGGACTGATTGAGACATCGAGTTATGAGAAATATTTTATAAAAAGCTATTTTAATTGTATTATCCAAATTTAAGGCATTTCTAAATCTTCAAGTAAAAAGGGAATCCAAACTGGAATTATAAAACAAAACTGAACTCAGGAAAAATTTAATGAAGTGATTTTTGTAAATTAAGTCGGAGGGAAGCTAATCAGCTAAATAAATTATTTAATGGAGTATGTTGATAAAAATTTAACTCGGTTAACTAAAATGGATTGTAAGTTGATAAGGGAGTTTGGAAATGAATTCGAATTATAAATAGAATTCGACTTGGATTTGGTAATGAATTAAATAAGAGGTGTTGTAAAAATAGAAATAAAATAAAGTTGGCTTGAAAGGGTGATGGTTTGACTTGCAAATAAAATTCAAGTGATTTGAATAATATATAGTGTAATTTGCAAGTAAATTTTGATAAAATGGAAGTGTTGTTGAATGAAATAAAAGCGAATTATAATAGAAATGGTTTGGGTTGCACACAAAACCCAAGTGAATAAAATAAATTGAGAATGACCATGTATTAATAAAATAAATTCAAATTTTATTAAATAAGTAAATTTAAAATTTAAAATGGGTTACTGGGATTATAAAATAAATGGATGAAGTCTGATTGAAAAAAAAACTAAATCAAAGTTGTGATTGGAATTGGATTATCACACCGAACTTGAGTTCGGTAGCATATCAATTTGAAGTATAAATGAGTTAAGTATGTGTTGGATATTACTTTGATGAATTGAGAAGGTGAATTAAATTTAAAATTAAAGTGGATGGGCTAACTAAATTTAATGGGAATTGATTAAATGAGAATCAAATTGAAGAAACTTAAGTTTGGTCTTGGAATAAACTAAAATAAATTCACTTAAGTTTAGAATTTATGAAAGTCTGGCTTCGAATAAGAGTGAAAGCCCATTAAATAAAAGCTTGGATTAAATTAATTTGGAAATGGTCATTAACTTATAAGTTTGAATGTGCCAAGCTTAATAAATTGTTTGCATGAATCTAATGCGGAAATAAAATGAAATGCAATGAATGGTTGGTGAATAAATTAAAATGGAATTGAATTAAATAAAACTGAGTTGGAATCAATTTTAATTGGTTATAAAACTTAAGTAATTATTTATTCACATGGATGTTATCAAATTGCGTAGAAATAATTGTCGTTTAACGTACACTAGATTAATTAAATTTTATGGATTAGTGGAAGCAAATATAATTGATTTTTGAGTTAATTGAAGTGAATATGAGTTTGTTTTGCTTAAAATGAATTGAATGTGAACAATTGCATTGTAAACCATTAAAATTGAATGTAATGGCATATAAATTTGGTTGAACGCAATTGGATTAGATTTAAATTATATATATCGCTTAGGGTAAGCGTTTGGTGTTTGTTGTTTTTGAAATGCTTGTGTTTAGCCATTAAAAGTAAGTGAAATGCTAATAGAATTTCTATATATGGCACTTACATATTTAAATTGAGTAAGTACATGTACAGGGAAACCGTTTGGCTAGATTTGGGGCATTCTAATTGCTAAAATAAATAAGCTGCTTGCTTAAATTGCTAAATAAGGTACGCTTACGCAATAAAAATAGAAAATATGAACTGTTTTTGCTTTTTCCGACCGTGTGGGTTGATGTATACATATTTATATCTATTGTCAAATTGCAAAAGCTCCTCCGTACGAGGGAGACTCTGCCAAAAATTTTCGAAAATTTTGGGAGTTAGAAAATTTTTGAAAATAAAATAAAATTGGTTAACAACAAAACAATTTCAAATTGGGAATTAAAGTAAACTAGTAAATTAGACTAATATGAATCAGATATACATAAAAGATTAAATTCAACATTCAAAATTTAAAGTAAATTGAATTCGTATAGAAGTGGGGAAAACTAGTTTGAATAGAAATGGATATGGAAACCTATATAAGAGAATGCATAAAACGATTTGTAAGTTACGATTGAATATGGTTGCTAAACAAGATATGCAGGTATTAAAAGGGGAAAAGAAAGTTGGATTTGATTCCAAAAGATAAATGTGAATTGCCTGACAAAAAAGTACGAATTGTGATTCTATATGATATTGGATTGGGTTTTTGATGTAGCCACTTGGCTTTTGTTTTCTTTTTGGAATTTGGGAGCCCCTAGAGGCCTTTTGTAGAACTACCGAGCTAGCCGCGCAAAGGAGACGCTGGCAAAAATTTTCGAAAATTTAGAGAGTTAGAAAAACTTTGAAAAAGTTTTGATAGTTCAAAGTTTGGTTTTAAATTGAAATTTAGATGATTGAGCAAAATGGTATTGTTGGAAACTATAGAAGGTTTTGAGATAGTTGGTAGGATGTTGATAAAACTGTTGGTTTTGGGGAAAGGGTAAACGGGTATTGGTCCATTCTCCCTAACTAGTAATTTCGGGGACGAAATTCTTTCAGGGGGGGAGGAATGTGACGACCCGGAAATTTTAACGAATTAAATTGAAATAATTAATCGATTTGAAAATATTTAAAAGTTAATTTTAACTTGAATTTCAAAATATCAATATTTACTCGATAATTAAATTATTGAATTATATAGTTTAAATATTAAATTTAATAATTGAAATTGGGTGAATTGTTGAATCTGAGATTCTAAGCCTGTTTAAAATAATTTGAAGGCTTATAAAATCTAACGATGATACTGAAGGTAATAGAATGACTGAAATTTAATTTAAAGGTAATTTGTTCAATTTTAATAATATACCGTTTAAATTGGAATTTAAAAATAGCCTTCCGAGGCACAGTCTCGGAATTTGACGAAAATAGTTCTATCGGATCCGTAATAGTTAGTTATTATCGGATTTCAATTTTCGTAGTAATCGGAGTTGTTGTTTGACCCTGACAGCTCGAAACGCTTAGATTTATTTTAATCGATTTAATTTGATATCGACTGTTTAATTCAGTAACTCGCGCATACGATCGAATTAGCCTCCGGAACACGTTCCGTTGTGTTCGAAATACGAGTAAAGCCTTATAAGCGCCTCGCGGCATGTCTGATTCGGAGTTCGAGGTTTCCCTATAATTTATACGAGATATTTTGTATATAAAAAAAAGTGTCAAACCCTATATCAGCCGACCTACTTTACTGAGCTAACCTATATCTGATCACGTTGTTTCTTCCTTCCCAAACACGCTTCCCTCAGCTTTATATTGCGTCTAAACTTTATTCCCCTCGTTCAAAATAAAAGTAAAAAAATGATAATTGTAATGTCGGCATGAGGTCCTCATTTTTTTTCTTCCCATTACAATCGCGTTCATTTTTCCCCAATTCTAAACAAAAACCATGTCCTTATCCTCTTGAATTCGAATTGAATTTCATGTACTCAAAAAAAAAGGCCGAAGCTGTTTAATAAAGAAAAGGGGAAGTGCCCGAAGGGGGGGGGGGGGGCGAAGTCGCACGACATGGTTCATCAACTCAAGCGGGGATCGCGTCGTGGATTTCGCGATGGGAAGTGGGTTTCGTCGTCGGCTTCAATTAGGTTAGAGGCCGTTTGTAGAAATCAGAATCAGGCCATGGTTAAGCTTGGTTATTCAATCGCCACGAATTGGGAAAAAGGGCTTCGCGCGCGTACGCTGTTGGTGGCAACATTTGAAGGCCAGGCACGTCAGTTCGGGGCATGTGTTTGAGGGAGTTTTATGGTTGGTCGCGCGCGCCTTAGCCAGGGAGGAGCCTAAGTAGTGGGTGACTTGGACTGGAGATGGCTGTGGTATGCAGCAGAGGCAGTCAACATTTTGGTTAGGTGTTGTTTATTTTTGTTCATGCCTAGGTGAAAGCATATAGGAAGGTAATTTAAGATGGTAAAACAAAAAAAAATTATTTAGAATTTAAAATTGGTTATCAATTAATTTATTTGGAATTTCGCTAATTCATATTAAATTTGTACGAGGTTTAAATTGAACGGAATCTATGCAAAAAAAAAAGTATAAATTTTGGACGGGTTGCAGATTAAAAATCAAGGCTTGAAATCTGAAAGGAAAACAAGCCAGTTTGGAATGGATTGCAAACAGCAAAGGTGAGTAAATCTCACTTAGTTGGATTTTATTTAAATTTAAATGGTTTGGTTGAATGATTAAATTGATTGGATGTGCATTGTTGATGATATGACTTTGGTTTTGATTGATTCTCGAGTTAATTGTGGATTGACTCGAAGTATATGGGGTTTTAAATTGTTTCTAACATAAATCATAAATAAGAAAATGATTTCATTTTAAATTTAGTAAGGGCTTGATGTGTTGTGATTCATTTATATGAGTAAGGAATTTGAAATGAATAAATTATGGATTTAATTAATTAATGATTTGGGTTATTTGACTTAGTAATTAACGAGTTGAATAAATAAGGAATTGAGTTGTAAGTTAATTAAGTAAGTAAAAGGAATTTAGAATAATCATTTGATGGTGTGATAAATAATTACTTAATGTAAGTAATAAAATATAATTACTTGGTGAAATTAATCATGAGATTAATTAAGACAGTTAAGTAAGAAATAATTAATTTATGAATAAAGTAAAATGAAGGATAGTTAATTACAGTTTAGGATTAATCGAAAATGGTTAATACTGTGGTTTCATTAATATAACGAAATTTGATTAGAATAAATTAAAATATAATTGAAAATCCTTAATTTATATAATTAATGAAGTAATCAAAATTGATTAATTATGATTGATTAATCTATAATAAGTGACTTATGGGAAGTTAATTAGTTTAAGCAATTAAGGATTAATATAATTAAATAAATAATTAATTCGTGAAGAGATTAAGATTTCTTAATAATCTGGGTTGAGACTGATTAATATTGTGAAGTTAATTTAAGATAATTACTTGAATGCAATTGAAAGATAATTAATCCAGGGTGATTAATTAAGATGGATAATGATGGGTTGACAAATTAATTGATTTGGAATTAATTAACGTTGAATGAATTAATCTGTGTGATTGAGGTTTGAAATCCAATTTGAATCAATTGAATTGATTTGTATGGGATTAGGCTTTACTGATGGATGATGAAATGGTATTGGATGTTTTGAATGAGTTGATATCTCTAATATGAAATGTTGTAAATTTCATTTGAACATCTTGGGTTATGATAATATGAGTCTCGAGGAGACCGGGGTCGAGTATTTGGTAAATACCCAAAACCATTTCAAATATTTATATATTGATTTGTGAAATCTATAGGCTGGATTGAAATAATTTAAGTAGACTGGAATATTTATCTAAGTTTGGTGCATAGAAATTAATATGTGAAATAAGTGTTGTCCATAGTAAATTGTGAATTGGTTAAATTGATATAAGTTACCCAGGGTTTTATATAAGTTGTTTGCTTGGGTATTTCATGTTAGTTGAGTTTACTCACGCTGGTTTCCAGCCTGACCCGGGTGTTACTTTGGTGTAATGCTCGGGTCAGACCGAGTATTACAGATTTTCAGGTAGGTGCAATCTGGAGCTCAGGAGACGAGCTAGATGGAAATGGCGTATTGAGTTTTCCGTTGTATATATAATTGAAAATCTGAGATATGATAATTATGTATATTTTGTGACTGTATACATGCGAAACTCTGATGTATTGAAATGTAATCAACAGATATAGTATTCTTTTGTAAGTTATTATTATTTATTATTATATTTTATCCGCTGCGATGGCGAGATGTTTGGTGTTTCTGTTCTTCTTCTTCTATCTCTTTCTTCTTTTTCATAACTATCTGGAATTTTCGGCTTAGAAAATTTCGGGTCGTTACATAACTGATATAGTTCTTTGTTTAAAGATTATTCATTAATCTATTATATGTTGTTCCATTGCGATTGTGAGATTCTGATATTGTTCTGTTGTTTCTTCCTGTTCTGTTTTATTTTTCTCTCTTCTTCTATCTTCTACCTCTTCTTTAACCCTAACGGTACGGTTTTCCGGCCTTCGATTGCTCGGCAGTTGATACAGTGGATGTATTAATGTCGACCTTCGTGGACGAAAAATCACGAACGTTACATTTGGTATCAGAGCATTTGGTTAAGCGACAACCATGGCTCTGTTGGGTGTTACTCATTAGAGATAGAGTCAGTAGTACTCTAGAATGAGTTTGAGTGTAATAATAGCTATGAGCGTGTATTTGTTAGTGAATATAAATTGTTTTGTATTGTGTTGATTTATCGGTTGATTGTTTATGAATTCTGGTCGGTGTGGGAAGTACAACCGTGATCGATAGGGGTTTCTAAACTCTTAAACAAGATAAACTGACACAGTATTGTTTTGAAATTGGGTAAATGAAATAATTTTACCCATACTATTTACATATCTTAAAAGAAATAAATTTTCTGTAAATGTTTATAATATATGGTTGCTTGGTTATTTGGAAGTGATGATATTGAGATATTATCATTATATATAGAAATTGAAATAATAAAGATTTTAGCATTGATAAAGTTAGATAGAATTTACTTTAAAATTGAAGTCTGAATTGGATTTATAAGTGGAAATTTAAGTTAAGTTAAACAAATGATGTTTAATGGAATATATCTTAAGTGATGTTAAATGAAGTTGATTCTGGCATCGAAGTAAAATAACAAAGTGAATTAATGAAATGAAGTTATGAATGTGAACTTGACTATATAAATGAAATTCGACTTTATTTGTAAAATGAATTAGCAATTGAATTAATAAATGGATTGAATGTTAATCAATCGAATGTAAATAAGTTGATATAAAATAATGAATGTAAGTGTTAGTTCAATAAAAGCTAATGTTATTGGAAGTTGAATAATTGAATGAAAATCAATTTAATATAAACCAATTGGAATTAAAAGTGTTGGACTAAATTGAATGTAAATTAAATAATTTGGTTATGTTGAATATACATTGGTTGTTATTTGATTGTTAATTAATTGTGTATATTCCATTAAGTGTTAATGAAGTTGGATTGATAAAATTGAAAGCTATGTAATTGAATTCGAACTGGAAGAAAATGAACTTGAATATAACTGAATTTGATTTGAAAGTGAACTAAACTGAATGTAAATTAGTGAATGTAAACTAATTGAAATTGAATATGAATGAATGCTAGTTGGTTGATGGTTGGATTTGTTGCTTTTGATTGCATTTGCTATATTGGCATATATAGTTGTTGATGTATGTTGTATATCGGTATTATTTTCATATATGCATGTAACGACCCTGATTTTTCAGCCCAATTTAAATTTTAAATCCATCGTTTTACTATAAAATTTTGAAATTTATAAACGATCTCAATTTACGTCCAAACTTTATTTATGAGATACGTCTAGTTGGATATGAGCATAGAAAAAGTTTCGTCGCAAATTATTACAGTAAACTTCGTTCGCGTTTTACTGTATATCAGTCCACATAAAACTACGTAAAGTTTATCTTTCAAATCAAAATATTTTTACACAGTTATGTTGAAAATTATTCTGATCAAGGTTATGTAATTCGTTTCGTCAAAAACTGTCATCGCCTGTTCCGTTTAAATTGTTTTGCAAAACGAACAATTTAAGCAACGTATATGCGAATTTTATAAAACCATCGTATCACAATAATCTGTGTACCGTTGGAAGCGCGTCGTCGCACTGATCAAAATGGTATATTTATTCGTGCCAATCGGAGTCCGACGTAAAAATATTCATGTTAATTTAACGGTTCCGGACGGACCGATTAAGTAATATTCAGCCCAAAATTGTAGCTCGTATACATTCAAAAATTTTTAAATAAAGTTTCAGCTGAAAGAAATAAATGTTGTAGTTGAAAGATGGGGGGTTGCTTGGAAATAAGTGTAACGTTTGGAATTTCAATAAAATATTTACTGTCACTAAACTTTAGAAATTAAAAGAACACTTCGTTCTCATTCACTGTCTCCACTTCACTTCGCAAGTTCAGGTAAATGCTTCCTCCACCTTCGCTTCTTTTTTTCTTATTTTCATTCTTCCTCTCATTTTTTTCGGCAAACACATAAAAAAAAGAACAAATAGAAGCATAGCCGAAAGCAATGCTCAGACCCTTCCCTCCATTCTCTAACCCAGAAACCATTTTCCCACCCGCGTGCAAACTCCACCTCACCCACCATCATTTCCCTACTCGCCCACATCCCTCCTCAGCCAACACCACATCCACTCACCGCCCTCCACCACTTCTCCACGCGCACGCGCAACGACCAACCACCACCGCACCCCTCCCGCGCATCACTTTCAGTCCACTGTCTTGCCTGTATTCATGCGAGTAGTGCACGTATACGTGTGCAAGTATATGCGGGTTTGCTTTGTGTTGCATGCGTGAGGTAAAAAAAAATTGAAGATGTTGCATGCATGTACTATGTGTGCTAGTGATGAGATTGTATGACATGTAATAGAAGGAAAGGAGTTTGCTGCAAGTTATGGTTGCATGCAAGGGGAGGCCACGGATGAAAAGAAAAAAAAAATGAAAAAAGGGGAGTTGCGTGTGACGTGTATACAAAGGGGGATCATGTGCATAGGCTTCAGGATGGATAGTGTTAAGCTTGTTAATGCAAGAAGAAATTCATGCAGTAGGGGGGATGATGTATGCGTGTATGATGCATGCGTGTATGAACATTTTGCGTGCATATTTGTGTTGTGCTTTGTTGCGTGCGTGAGTTAAGGAAAAAAAAAAGAAAGAAAAAAAGATTCGCGAATAGCGTTGGATATTGCAGTAGATTATTTATGCCAACATCTATTTTGGTTGCCAAATAGTAACCAACTTTTCTCTGTTTGTTGTGTGCAGAAGCAACCGATTGAGCTTTTTGCAGCAGCATCGTTCTCTCTGCTTTTGTTCTTTTCTCCGTCGTCGGTAAGTGCATTTATATGAATTTATAAATTATATATGACATTCATTGTATTAATATCGTTTTCTTTGTCGATATTACAGTGTTCGTTGTTCATGTTGCATCGTGCTTTTTCTTGCTTCGCCGTCAATTTCCTTATCCACGAAAGGTGAATTAATTTTCACGACTATGTTCTTATGCAAGTTTGAATTGATGAATGATTGCTATGAATTGGATGTTAATTGTTATTTTAAGTAAATTTGCAAGTAAATTTGAATAGGATAGTTAACAAATTAAATCGGATTATATACGTCGAACTTTGATTTGTTAAACTTGACCCCTTCATATGTTAAATTTGATTGGTTAAACTTGACCCTTTTAATTGTTAATTGACACATAGAAATTTGTTAAATACATTTTGAACCATTGAACATATATCGGATTAATAGTTGTAGTGTAAATTTGAAATTGAAATTGAACGGCAAGTGAAAAACTGTAATGTAATAATCTTTAATCTACATGAAATGATAGTGTAGATTCTAGAAATAATTTTATTAATTTACATAAATAACAAATGTAAATTAATACGATTATTTCGGGATTATTTAGTAAAATTTTTAAATTGTTATGAATGGATGCAATTGCTTGTTTGTTTACTTTGACACCATCCCAGCTATCACACTGCAAGTTCCCTTTGTATGCTTTGATTGTGAATTGAAATGGAATCGGGTTGAAATGATAAATACCCAAATAACTTTGACTTAGGATAGAAAATTAAATTAAAATCGATTGGTCAATGTTTTGATTTAAAATAAAATAAAGTTTTATTTGACTAATAACAAAGTTTGAATAAAATTTGAAATTCAAATTCGAATGAATGTAAATGTGAATATTTAAATTTGAAACAAATACGAACGTCGTAATTGACAAAAGAATATTGTTTAAAATTTAATTATGCAATAATTAAATTTAGAATTAATTGATAATTAAATTTGAAATTATTAATAATTACGTTTGAAATTAGTAATAATTAAATTTGGAATTATTAGTAATCAAGTCTTGAAATTTATTAATAATTAAGTTTGGAACGAAGTTTAAAATTACTAAAATTAAGTTTTGAATTTTTGATAATTAAGTTTTAGAATTATTAATAATGAAGTTTTGAAATAATTAATAATTAAGTTTCAAAGTTATTAATAATGAACTTTGAAATTATTAATGACGAAGTTTTGAAATGATTAATAATTAGTTTTTCTTTGAATTTATTAATAATTAGGTTTGGATTTATTAATGAATGGGTTTGAAATGTAATAATTAAGATTTGAAATTTGTGATAAATTGATGAGATGGAATTATTTAATAATTAAATTGAGTTGAATATTCTTTACTAAATGAAATTGGATTTTGAATAAGTGAAACTAAGTTTCTTTGATTGGGTTTGAAATTTGTAACTAAGTAAATAATAAATGAAATGAATTTCTTTAACAAGAAAAAATGCGTTTATTCGAAGCAAATGGAAGACTTGAAATTTAAAGAATTGGATTTTACAAATTTAAATTAAATTTTTATTTGTAAGCTTTAATAATGAAGTTGAACTAAAGAAGTAAATTTAATGAATTAGAAATTTAACGGAAATTTTTTAAATGATAATTAAATTAATGAATATCGAATGAAATCGATAATTGAGTTGAAATCGATTTGAATGTTAAAGTAAGTTAAATGATTATGGAATGAACTAATATACGAAATTAAATGAATATTTGAATTGTTTTAAATTTGAACTTGAAATTGAATTATAGAAATTTTGAAATGAAATTGGGAATTGATGAAACGTAAATTCTGGAATTTGATTTAGAAAGACTAACGAAATGTTGAATTGCGAATTCTAATTGAAATTGAATTTGAATTGGTTTTGAAAAATATTAAACGACCAATCGGTAAATTAATTACGACGGTTATTAAAGGAACCGGAATCGGTTAGGGACATACTCACCGTCTAAACCGAAAACCACTTTAATAACTATACGCGGAATGTGATCCAGAATGAAGTGGTTGGAATGACGTACGCGATGACTGAAGAAAGAGAACGATAATGGATAGCCTTGACACTTGTGTCAAATTGAAAATGCCTAAAACAGGAGCCGTGCCGGGCCAAATGGGGTTAGCTACCTCGAGCGAACACACTTCTTCGTAAACTACTTATTTACTTTGTGATTGATTGATGCACACCCTTGAATTTGGAGTGTTGTTTCGTGGTGTAGCGATCGTTGCGGCGATGCGTTTTCACCAGTCCGAATCAGGCAAACGGTAGTTTCACTACCTTGGGTATTGCTTCATGTGACTTGTCATACTTGTATTCCCATATACGCGACCACTACAATTTTGTTTTGTATTATGCCTATGGAGTACTCGCTGATATCCCACTAGTTTACGGTGGAGTTTACAGTGCTGTATAGTCTATAATACTATATGAAATGTGTTAAGGGGGACAATGGTAACACTTTAACACTATCTTGATATTTTACTTTACCGTTAGACATTTATCTATCGTACATTACTATGTATAAATAGTTTAACGGATCCTTAAAGATGTTGTTTCATTCATCTTTGAGTTATTGTTATTTTGAATTTGGATCATATTAACTGTATAAGAATATATGTCCTGATTCGAGTGTTTGTTTGTGCATATGGTCGGATCGGACTGAGGATTGCTGTTGTTGTTTCTACTTGGAGTTGAAGACCGAAGACTATCATTATCTTATCTTATCAGTATTGCTCTTTCTATTTAGACTATGGACATCTATGTTGTTCTATTTTATTTTATCTGAGACATTGTTGTATTTATGGGTAGCTTCATGAACTACTATTATGACTATGTGTATTTCCGCTGCACTATTCTGTGATGGTTATATTTCTGTGATTCTGTGATGATTCTCCTTTATATATATATATATATATACACACACACGCACACACGCACTCCATTAATGATTGATGTTTTGTATTATTTAATTTGATAAATTGGAATATCGTCAATTTAAATGGTACAAATATATGGGCTGTTACAGTTGGTATCAGAGCTTTGGTTCCCGATAACCTTAGCCTATGGAGTTTAAGCTCATTAGAGATAGGGTAAACATACCTTAGAATGAGGAGAATCATTTCAGAATCCATATCCTTTGATTCCATTCTTCTTATTGAATTCATTTGATTTGAATTTCTTTAAGTTCCATAAATTTCTATCTTTGATTCTAAAATCACTTTTGGTATTCCAGGATGGCTACCAGAAGAAATGTTAGTGGCAAGGGTAGGGGAAACGCTCCCCAACTATATGCCCCAGCTCCCACAGCCAGATTCTCCAATCTTAGCAAGGAGTACACTCGGCTTGGCAGAGTAAAATTCACTGGTCTGAAAGTATCATCGAAGCACAGCAATGGCTAAAGAGTTTGGAGAGGATCTTTATTGGCTTGGAGATCACAGACGCTCAGAAGTGTAAATTGGCCGCTTGGAAGCTTCAGGATGCTGCACAGGATTGGTGGGAGTCAGTCACTTCTCGTACTGATGAGGAAACCATCACTTGGGCCCAGTTTAGATAGTAATCTATCTAAATTTCATTTAAATAAAAATTCCTTTTATCTCGTCTAATCTTGACTCGTCTTCTTATCACTTGTAACTAGGGATTCCTTTATGGCTCAGTGGATGCCAGCTGCTGGGAAGGCCCAACTCTATCGGTCTTTTATGGATCTCAAGCAGGGCAACATGACCTTCACTGAGTATGAAAGGAAATTCAACGAACTATCTAAGTTCAGACCTGGCTTGATTGATACACCTTTGCTTAAGAATGAGAAGTTCATACATGGCGCACGCCCTGAGTATTACGAGCTCCTCATCGCTCATGTCCATGGAACTTTCACCGAGTTGATGGATTTTGCTCTTCGATATGAGGGAAAGCCAAAGGGAACTTCAGTCATTAAGGTTCTAGCTACTCAGCCATCCTCTAGTCAGACTGGGAAGAGAAAGCCAAATTTTGCACAACAGAAGAAGAACTAGCAGAATAAATCCGGGCTTGACTATTCTCAGAAGCAGCCCATTGACATATCATCTATTACTTGCTTCAACTGCAACCAAAAGGGTCATTATGATAGTAGCTGCCCATCTCCAAAGGGCGCAACTGTTCCGCCACCAACACAGATGACTAGGAGGGATGTGTGTCATATCTGCTTACAACCTGGACACTTCATGAAAGACTGCCCAATACAGAAGAGAGGTACACCATCAGGAGTCTTTGCTCTTTCCACACCTGCCCCGGAAGTTCCTGATAATCAAGGTACTTTGCAAAGTACTTTTATAATACATATCTTGCCTGTTAAAGTTCTATTTGATACCGGAGCTACACACAGCTTCATATCTATTGATTTATGTAATAAACTTGGTTTGGAACCCACTCTTGCATCTATTTCCTTATGTGTATCTAATCCTCTTGGAGGGCCCGCTAACCTCAAAAGAGTTTGCAAATATGTCACTCTTATGCATGGCATTCACCGCTTCACTTGCGATGTCCTTGGATTCGAGGCATTCGATATTCTATTAGGCATGGATTGGCTGCGAAAGTTCGAAGCCGTTATCTCATGAAAAACTCGAACAGTCTCTCTTATCGATGACAAGAGTATGCCTTTAGTTGTTAAAGGCAAATCACCTCAAGAATGTGCTGAGAGTTTTATATTCTCTCTTGACTCCCATCCAAATGAACTAAGCTCTACTCCAGTGGTCCAATTCTTTTCTGATGTATTAGGAGAAGTCAATTCTCTACCACCTCCGTGGAAAATCGAATTCCGCATTGACCTTATTCCTGGTGCACGACCTGTAGTTCTTCCTCCTAGGAGAATGGCTCCTAAAGAAAAGGCAGAGCTGAATGTTCGAATCGAAGATCTATTTTCTAAAGGCTTGATTCGGCGCAGTCATTTAGAATGGGGTGCTGCAGTTGTATTTGTCACCAAATCTGATGGCTCACTCAGAATGTGTGTGGAATATAGAGAGCTAAACAAGCTCACACACAAGAACAGGTACCCGATGCCTCGCATCAACGACCTATTCGATCAGCTTCATGGAGCTAAAGTCTTTTCTCAACTTGATTTGGCTACTAGATTTCACCAACTCAGAATCGCTGAGGATAGTATTCCTAAAATAGCATTCCGCACTGAAAATGGTTTCTATGAATGGCTAGTTATGTCGTTCGGTCTCACTAATGCTCCAGCTTATTTCGTCGACTTAATGAATAGAGTTTTTGGGGATGTTCTTAACAAGTTCGTGCTTGTTTTCATCGATGATATTCTTGTCTTCTCTAAAGATGAGAAAGAGCATAGATCACATTTGACTTTTGTTCTTGAAACTCTTCGCAGACATCAGCTTAAAGCCATGTTTTCGAAATGCCACTTTTGGAGAGATGAAGTTCGTTTCCTTGGCCATATTGTTTCGAAGAATGGGATTTCGGTCGATCCAGCTAAGATCGCCATAATCAATGTAAGTTCTATTCTTATTTGTCAATTCTATATCAATAGCTTATTAATATCTAAATTCAAATCCTTGGAATTTGCAGGATTGGGAGACTCCCAAAACTCCTACAGATATCCGCAGTTTCTTGGGTTTGGCCGGCTATTATCACTGATTCATAGAAAAATTTGCTCGTATTGCTGCCCCACTTACCGCACTGACCAGAAAGAATGTGAAATTTATTTGGAGTGAAAAGTCCGAAGCAGCTTTCAATGAGATGAAGCAAAGGTTGACATCTACCCCAGTTCTTACAGTTATTGATTGTAGCGAAGGATTGACCGTCTATATAGATGCCCGTCGTGATGATCTTGGAGCAGTCTTAATGCAGAAAGGAAAGGTAATTGCCTATGCTGGCCGCCAGTTAAAGACCCATGAAACAAATTACGCAACTCACGATTTAGAGCTCCTTGCGGTTGTATTTGCTCTTAAGCTATGGAGGCACTATCTACTAGGAACAAAATTCGAGTTATTCACTGACCACAAGTCATTGAGATATATTTTCTCGCAAAAAGATTTGAATCAGAGACAAGTCTGATGGTTCGAATTTTTAGTTGCATATGATCTTGATATTAATTATACTCTAGGGAAAGCAAATGCCGTAGCCAATGCTTTGAGCAGAAATCAAGCAATGACATGTTGTAATCTTGTTGAAGGAATGTTATTCCAGCTTTCCATCTCCCCAGCTCTTATGGATCGTATTATAGCCAAGCAATACGAGGACACTTTGCTTTATCGCATCAAAGAAATAGTTCTCGGCAGAGTTGGAAATGCTGATAATAAATTGGGTGCACATGTTGACAGTAACGGAGTCTTGAGAATTGATAATCGCATTTGTGTCCCTAATGTTGATGATCTTAGGCAAGAAGTGCTGAGAGAAAACCACAACTCTTCGCTTTCATTTCATCCCGATGTTACTAAAATGTACCAGAATATGAAGAAGTTATATTGGTGGAGTGGGATGAAGCGCGATATCTCTACATATGTTAGTAGATGCACAACTTGCCAGCAAGTTAAAGCTGATCATAGAAAGACGGCAGGTTTGCTTCAACCATTAGAGATTCCAAGATGGAAGTGGGAGAAAATTTCTATGGACTTTATTGATGGGCTGCCAAGGACTAGAAAGGGTAACGAAAGCATCTGGGTGATTGTCGATAGATTGACGAAATCCGCCCACTTTATTCCAGTCAAGTCCACTCGTACTGCTTCAGTTTGGCCGAGATATACATTAGAGAAGTTGTTAAACTTCATGGTGTACCATCCAGTATTGTATGCGATAGAGATCCTACTTTCACCAGTAAAATATGGAAAGCATTTCAGGATACTTTGGGCACCAAACTGAATCTGAGCACAACATACCATCCTCAGACGGATGGCCAAACTGAGAGGGTGAATCAGATTTGGAAGACCTTCTTCGAGCTTGAATTATTGACTTTGGTGGATCCTGAGAAGACCATCTTCACTTGGTTGAATTCACTTATAATAATAGTTACCAGGTAAAGAAATTGAATTTCAAATTTGAATAAGTATATTTGAATTTGAATTGATCATCTTTGATAAATCAGGCAAGCATTGGTATGGCACCGTTCAAAGCCTTATATGGACGGCCGTGCAAATCGCCAGCTTGTTGGATCGAGTCGGGTGATCGATTAGTGTTTGGTCTAGAAATAATTATGAAAGCTTCCGAAAAAGTCGAAGAAATTAGAAAGAAGATAAAGACGGCACATAATAGACAGAAGAGCAATGCTGACAAAAGGAGAAGGGATCTCGAATTCAGTGTAGGAGACAAAGTATTTCTGAAAGTGTCGCCTTTGAAGAATATTGTTCGATTTGGAAGGAAAGGAAAGCTAGCTCCGAAATTTGTTGGTCCGTTTGAGATTACGGAAAGAGTCGGAACATTGGCATATAGAGTTGCATTACCAGAGAAGTTCGCTGGTGTACACAACATGTTCCACGTCTCACATCTGCGCAAAGTTGTGCATGATCCATCGATGACCATCCCTACTGCTTAGTTGGAAGAGATAGTTATCGAGCCTGACTTGACTATTGAGCGTAAGCCGCGACAGATAGTTGATCGGGAGACAAAGCAACTTAGAAAGAAGTCGGTAAATATCGTCAAAGTCCAATGGAGTGCAGATGAGCGAGATTGTACATGGGAGACTGAGGATAGTATTCGGGATTCAAACCCCGAATTACTAATTTCAGGTATTATTCAAATTTTCCTAAAATCAATCTTGACTTTTCTGTTTACTTCATTCCCACTTCACTCATCTCGTTCCTTTTCGAGGACGAAAAGTTTTGAGTAGGGGAGACTGTAACGACCCTGATTTTTAAGCCCAATTTAAACTCATCGTTTTAATATAAAATTTTGAAATTTATAAACGATCTCAATTTACGTCCAAACTTTATTTATGAGATACGTCTAGTTAGATATGAGCATAGAAAAAGTTTCATCGCAAATTATTATAGTAAGTTTCGTTCGCGTTTTACTGTATATCGGTCCATATAAAGCTGCATAAAATTTATCTTTCAAATCCAAATATTTTTATACAGTTATGTTGTAAAAATTATTCTGATCAAGGTTATGTAATTCGTTTCGTCAAAAACTGTCATCGCCTGTTCCGTTTAAATTGTTTTGCAAAACGAACAATTTAAGCGGCGTAAATGCGAATTTTGTAAAACCATCATATCGCAATAATCTGTGTACCGTTGGAAGCGCGTCGTCGTACTGATCAAAACAGTATATTTATTCGTGCCAATCGGAGTCCGACGTAAAAATATTCGTGTTAATTTAACAGTTCCGGGTGGACCGGTTAAATAATATTCAGCCCAAAATTGTAGCCCATATACATTCAAAAATTTGTAAATAAAGTTTCAGCTGAAAGAAATAAATGTTGTAGTTGAAAGATGGGGGTTGCTTGGAAATAAGTGTAATGTTTGGAATTTCAATAAAATATTTACTGTCACTAAACTTTAGAAATTAAAAGAACACTTCGTTCTCATTCACTGTCTCCACTTCACTTCGCAAGTTCAGGTAAATGCTTTCTCCACCTGCACTTCTTTTTTTCTTATTTTCATTCTTCCTCTCATTTTTTCGGCAAACACATAAAAAAAAGAACAAATAGAAGCATAGCCGAAAGCAATGCTCAGACCCTTCCCTCCATTCTATAACCCTGAAACCATTTTCCCACCTGCGTGCAAACTCCACCTCACCCACCATCGTTTCCCTACTCGTGCACATCCCTCCTCAGCCGACACCACATCCACTCGCCGCCCTCCACCACTTCTCCACGCGCACACGCAACGACCAACCACCACCTTGGAACCACCGCACCCCTCCCGCGCATCACTTTCAGTCCACTGTCTTGCCTGTATTCATGCGAGTAGTGCACGTACACGTGTGCAAGTATATGCGGGTGTGCTTTGTGTTGCATGCATGAGTAAAAAAAATTTTTTTTGAAGATGTCGCGTGCATGTACTGTGTGTGCTAGTGATGAGATTGTATGGCATGCAATAGAAGGAAAGGAGTTTGCTGCAAGTTATGGTTGCATGCAAGGGGAAGCCACGGCTGAAAGAAAAAAAATGAAAAAAGGGGAGTTGCGTGTGATGTGTATACAAAAGGGGGGGGTCATGTGCATGGGCTTCAGGAGGGATAGTGTTAAGCTTGCTAATGCAAGAAGAAATGCATGCAGTAGGGGGATGATGTATGCGTGTATGATGCATGCGTGTATGAACATTTTGCGTGCATATTTGTGTTGTGCTTTGCTGTGTGCATGAGTTAAGAAAAAAAAGAAAAAAAAAGAAAGAAACAAAGATTCGCGAATAGCGTTGGATATTGCAGTAGAGTATTTACGCCAACATCTATTTTGGTGGCCAAATAGTAACCAACTTTTCTCTGTTTGTCGTGTGCAGAAGCAACCGATTGAACTTTTTGCAGCAGCATCGAACTCTCAGCTTTTGTTCTTTTTTCTGTCGTCGGTAAGCGCATTTATATGAATTTATAAATTATATATGACGTTCATTATATTAATATCGTTTTCTTTGTCGATATTACAATGTTCGTTGTTCGTGTTGCACCGACTTTATTCGTGCTTTTTCTTGCTTCGCAGTCAATTTTCTTATCCACGAAAGGTGAATTAATTTTCACGACTGTGTTCTTATGCAAGTTTGAATTGATGAATGATTGCTATGAATTGGATGTTAATTGTTATTTTAAGTAAATTTGCAAGTAAATTTGAATAGGATAATTAATAAATTAAATCGGATTATATACGTCGAACTTTGATTTATTAAACTTGACTCCTTCATATGTTAAATTTGATAAGTTAAACTTGACCCTTTTAATTGTTAATTGACACATAGAAATTTTTTAAATACACTTTGAACCATTGAACATATATCGGATTAATAGTTGTTGTGTAAATTTGAAATTGAAATTGAACGACAAGTGAAAAACTGTAATGTAATAATCTTTAATCTACATGAAATGATAGTGTAGATTCTAGAAATAATTTTATTAATTTACATAAATAACAAATGTAAATTAATACGATTATTTCGGGATTATTTAGTAAAATTTTTAAATTGTTATGAATGGATGCTATTGCTTGTTTGTTTACTTTGACACCATCCCAGCTATCACACTGCAAGTTCCCTTTGTATGCTTTGATTGTGAATTGAAATGGAATCGGGTTGAAATGATAAATACCCAAATAACTTTGACTTAGGATAGAAAATTAAATTAAAACCGATTGGTCAATGTTTTGATTTAAAATAAAATAAAGTTTTATTTGACTAATAACAAAGTTTGAATAAAATTTGAAATTCAAATTCGAATGAATGTAAATGTGAATATTTAAATTTGAAACAAATACGAACGTCGTAATTGACAAAAGAATATTGTTTAAAATTTAATTATGCAATAATTTAATTTAGAATTAATTGATAATTAAATTTGAAATTATTAATAATTACGTTTGAAATTAGTAATAATTAAATTTGGAATTATTAGTAATCAAGTCTTGAAATTTATTAATAATTAAGTTTGGAACGAAGTTTAAAATTACTAAAATTAAGTTTTGAATTTTTGATAATTAAGTTTTAGAATTATTAATAATGAAGTTTTGAAATAATTAATAATTAAGTTTCAAAGTTATTAATAATGAACTTTGAAATTATTAATGACGAAGTTTTGAAATGATTAATAATTAGTTTTTCTTTGAATTTATTAATAATTAGGTTTGGATTTATTAATGAATGGGTTTGAAATGTAATAATTAAGATTTGAAATTTGTGATAAATTGACGAGATGGAATTATTTAATAATTAAATTGAGTTGAATATTCTTTACTAAATGAAATTGGATTTTGAATAAGATGAAACTAAGTTTCTTTGATTGGGTTTGAATTTGTAACTAAGTAAATAATAAATGAAATGAATTTCTTTAACAAGAAAAAATGCGTTTTATCGAAGCAAATGGAAGACTTGAAATATAATGAATTGGATTTTACAAATTTAAATTAAATTTTAATTTGTAAGCTTTAATAATGAAGTTGAACTTAAGAAGTAAATTTAATGAATTAGAAATTTAACGGAATTTTTTTAAATGATAATTAAATTAATGAATATCGAATGAAATCGATAATTGAGTTGAAATTGATTTGAATGTTAAAGTAAGTTAAATGATCATGGAACGAACTAATATACGAAATTAAATGAATATTTGAATTATTTTAAATTTGAACTTGAAATTGAATTATAGAAATTTTGAAATGAAATTGGGAATTGATGAAACGTAAATTCTGGAATTTGATTTAGAAAGACTAACGAAATGTTGAATTACGAATTCTAATTGAAATTGAATTTGAACTGGTTTTGAAAAATATTAAACGACCAATTGGTAAATTAATTACGAAGGTTACTAAAGGAACCGGAATCGGTTAGGGACATACTCACTGTCTAAACCGAAAACCATTTTAATAACTATACGCGGAGTGTGATCCAGAATGAAGTGGTTGGAATGACATACGCGATGACTGAAGAAAGAGAACGATAATCGATAGCTTTGACACTTGCGCCAAATTGGAAATGACTAAAACAGGAGCCGTGCCGGGCCAAATGGGGTTAGCTACCTCGAGCGAACACACTTCTTCGTAAACTTTTATTTACTTTGTGATTGATTGGTGCACACCCTTGAATTTGGAGTGTTGTTTCGCGGTGTTGCGATCGTTGCGGCGATGCGTTTTCACCAGTCCGGATCAGGCAAACAGTAGTTTCACTACCTTGGGTATTGCTTCATGTGTCTTGTCATACTTGTATTCCCATATACGCGACCACTACGATTTTGTTTTGTATTATGCCTATGGAGTACTCCCTGATATCCCACTAGTTTATGGTGGAGTTTACAGTGTTGTACAGTCTATAATACTATATGAAATGCGTTAAGGGGGACAATGGTAATGCCTTAACACTATTTTGATATTTTACTTTACTGTTAGACAATCTATCTATCGTACATTACTATGTATAAATAGTTTAACGGATCCTTAAAGATGTTGTTTCATTCATCTTTGAGTTATTGTTATTTTGAATTTGGATCATATTAACTGTATAAGAATATATGTCCTGATTCGAGTGTTTGTTTGTGCATATGGTCGGATCAGACCGAGGATTGCTGTTGTTGTTTCTACTTGGAGTTGAAGACCGAAGACTATCATTATCTTATCTTATCAGTATTGCTCTTTCTATTTAGACTATGGATATCTATGTTGTATTTATGGGTAGCTTCATGAACTACTCTTATGACTATGTGTACTTCCGCTGCACTATTCTGTGATGGTCATATTTCTGTGATTCTGTGATGATTCTCATATATATATATATATATACACACACACACACACACACACACACACACACACTCCATTAATGATTCGTGTTTTGTATTATTTAATTTGACAAATTGGAATATCGTCAATTTAAATGGTAAAAATATACGGGCTGTTACTGTTGGTATCAGAGCTTTGGTTCCCGATAACCTTAGCCTATGGAGTTTAAGCTCATTAGAGATAGGGTAAACATACCTTAGAATGAGGAGAATCATTTCAGAATCCATATACTTTGATTCCATTCTTCTTGTTGAATTCATTCGATTTGAATTTCTTTAAGTTCCGTAAATTTCTATCTTTGATTCTAAAATCACTTTTGGTATTCCAGGATGGCTACCAGAAGAAATGTTAGTGGCAGGGGTAGGGGAAACGCTCCCGAACCATATGCCCCAGCTCCCGCAGTCAGATTCTCCACTCTTAGCAAGGAGTACACTCAGCTTGGTGGAGTCAAATTCACTGGCTCTGAAAGTATCATCGAAGCACAGCAATGGCTAAAGAGTTTGGAGAGGATCTTTACTAGCTTAGAGATCACAGACGCTCAGAAGCGTAAGTTGGACGCTTGGCAGCTTCAGGATGCTGCACAGGATTGGTGGGAGTCATTCACTTCTCGTACTGATGAGGAAACCATCACTTGGGCCCAGTTTAGGTAGTAATCTATCTAAATTTCATCTAAATAAAAATTCCGTTTATCTCGTCAAATTTTGACTTGTCTTCTTATCACTTGTAACTAGGGATTCCTTTATGGCTCAGTGGATGCCAGCTGCTGGGAAGGCCCAACTCTAGCGGTCTTTTATGGATCTCAAGCAGGGCAACATGACCTTCACTGAGTATGAAAGGAAATTCAACGAACTATCTAAGTTCGGACCTGGCTTGATTGATACACCTTTGCTTAAGAATGAGAAGTTCATACATGGCGCACGCCCTGAGTATTACGAGCTCCTCACCGCTCATGTCCATGGAACTTTCACCGAGTTGATGGATTTTGCTATTCGATATGAGGGAAAGCCAAAGGGAACTTCAGTCACTAAGGTTCCAGCTACTCAGCTATCCTCTAGTCAGACTGGGAAGAGAAAGCCAAATTTTGCACAACAGAAGAAGAACTGGCAGAAGAAACCCGGGCTTGGCTATTCCCAGAAGAAGCCAGTTGACATATCATCTATTACTTGCTTCAACTGCAACCAAAAGGGTCATTATGCTAGTAGCTGCCCATCTCCAAAGGGCGCAGCTGTTCCGCCACCAGCACAGATGACTAGGAGGGATGTGTGTCATATCTGCTTACAACCTGGACACTTCATGAAAGACTGCCCAACACAGAAGAGAGGTACACCATCAGGAGTCTTTGCTCTTTCCATACCTGCCCCGGAAGTTCCTGATAATCAAGGTGCTTTGCAAAGTACTTTTATGATACATACCTTGCCTGTTAAAGTTCTATTTGACACCGGAGCTACACACAGCTTCATATCTATTGATTTATGTAATAAACTTGGTTTGGAACCCACTCTTGCATCTATTTCCTTATGTGTATCTAACCCTATTGAAGGGCCCGCTAACCTCAAAAGGGTTTGCAAATATGTCACTCTTATGCATGGCATTCACCGCTTCACTTGGAATTTCTCTGTCCTTGGATTCGAGGCATTTGATATTCTATTAGGCATGGATTGGCTGCGAAAGTTCGAAGCCGTTATCTCATGCAAAGCTCGAACAGTCTCTTTTATCGTCGACAAGAGTATGCCTTTAGTTGTTAAAGGCAAATCACCTCAAGAATGTCAAATTATTGTAAGGTTTCATCGGATCCGTAATGTCAAATTATTGTAAGGTTACAAATTTTGTGTCAATCGGATTTACCGTTTGTCCGGGGCAAGCCAAAACGCATAGAAATTAGTTAAATCGATTTAATTTAAATTTGATCGTTTATTTCTGTAACTCGCATAGATGATCGAATTAGCCTCCGAAACATGTTCCATTGTGTCCAGAACGCGGGGTAAACCTTAGAAATGCCAGCCGGCACGCTTCGTTTGGAGTTCGGAAAATTTCAAGATGAATAGTGTCGCGTAATTTTCTATAAAAGGACCTCCACTCTTACAATATGCTCAAAACCCTAACCATAATGCTTCAGCCGCTACTTACATTTTAATGGCTGAAAATTTCGAAAATTCTCCTCTTAATCTCTCTCAATCCGTAAAGAATTAGCAAATACTTTCAACTAGGAACTTGTAGAGGATCGTGAGAGCTACAAATCCATATGGTGATGATCGTGATCGACACAACAATCGAGAGGCTAGGGGGCCGCGTCCTCCTACAGTTCACGCACGAAATTCGAGGCTAGGGGGGCCCGAGTTGCATGGGGTTGCAGCCGAAAGTGGAGTCAAGTGCTGGCTTCGAAATGGCACTAGCTAATCGTCGTGAAGTGGAGTCGTTTGGCCGCGTGAATTAGGGTTTTATGGCGGCTCTATGGGTTTGCCGTGCGTTTGTTTCACGATGAGGGAGAAGGAGCATCACGCGGCCTAGATCTGTTAATAATGGAATGAAGGGCCGAGATGAGATCTTGGTAAAATAAATTAAGAAAATTGTAAATAAATGTGTATAATAATTTGTGTAATATTAAAAATATCATAACCTTTTGCTACGAGGTTGGAATTTGACAAAACAACTTGCGTTGGCTTCGTTTTGACGAGCACTAAGCAATGGAACTGGATTGGAGTCGATTGGAGCTAGTGAAAATTTTGGGTAAAATTAAACGCGCGTTTAATTTTATTCGAAATAAAACACTGCAACCTTATTGAAAGCAAGGTGAGAGCTTCTCACTCAATCGAACTGTTTCGATTTAAATTTTAAATAGTTAGATTTAAAATTGCTTGATTGTGTGATTGGATGATAAATTGTTATCTATTGTGTTAAATAGACATTATACGTCGTATATTAAGCGGAGGTTATTTATTAAAAACATATACCGTGAATATTTCACCGTAAAGTGGAATTGGTATTATATATGTACTGGGAGTTGATTTCCCGCATTATATAGTGGATGAGACCCTACTGCGCCGCATAATAGAGGATAATATTTTATAAATCCCATATGCCGCGATATTCCGTATTGGAATGGAATTGGTATTGTGCTAACATCTATGGATGCAAGGAAACAGGTTGGAGGGATCCAACTGGATTCCTCACCAGCATTTATTTGATTACAGATATTATGATGTTTGTTGATTATCATATGATGATATATGATGTTTGGATGCCGTGATTGATTATTTGGTGTTATTGCATCATTGGCCCTATTTTGAAGTTTTAAAAATGTTAAAGTAACGATTTTTAATTTAAAAGGGTTTTAAAGTGATTTATGGAAAGTATACGTTTTATTTAAAATTTTCGAATTAATTCATTTTAAATAAATAAACGTTATAATTTTAATGTTATATAAAAATAAGATTTTTGAGAAATATAGTTGAAAATTAGATTTTTGAAATATGGAGTTAATGATCTTACAAAAAAATAGTTTAAATAGAGACTTTTGAATTTATTATAAAAGTTATATATACAAGATTTATAAAATTGGATTTTTTATAAATCAGAATAATGGAATTTTAATGGAGTTTTTATAAATGTAAAAAGGAGTTATAAATAAATCTTATAAGTAATAAGATTTATAATTTGTGAAGTTTAAAAGAACGATTTTGTAAATAAAAGATTTATAAGTAATTAACTTATAAACTAGATTTTTGGAATAAAATTGAGTTATAAATTGAATTGGTAAATAAAGGAGATTTGTAAATCGAAGTTTTTATAAATAGAAATGGAATTCATAAACATTGTTTTATAAATCCGAAATTAATTGAATTTGATAAATTAAATATAGAAGTTTGGTAAAGGAGATATATTCGCGATTTTGGATAGCGAATTATCCTTTATATAATATGTGTAATAATAAAGAGTTGGTTGGGAGTTATATTCACGATTTTGGACAGTGGATAATCCTTTAAATAAAATATGTAGAAATGTTGAATTTGGTTAACGATGTATATTCATGATTTCGGACAGTGAATAATATATTAAAGAAGTGTTTTGGGGAAGTGATATTTTAAATAGAATTAAAACGATTTAAAGATGTTTTAAAATGTATTAACTATCGAAACCATAGATTTCAACATTCATTGTTGAAATAGACGTTTTCGAGAAATAAGGAAATGGTGGACTATAACACTGCTGTTATAGTAAATAATGTCCGAAAGGAAATGTTTTATATAGTATTGGGATTTATATATCTAATTTAAGTTCGAATCCCTATACTAGTGATTTTGAGTTGTCGTCACGATATTTTACGCAACATTCGTTTTGACCCAAATAAATGTGTTAAGAGAATGTTTTCCTTAAAGAATAAAATATATATACTCAATTGTAATTTTGGTATATTGAATATTTTCCAAATGTTGAAAATAAATGGATTTGTGACTTACTTATTATTATTAAATAAGTATGGAAATGTTTTCCAATATGAAGCGAAAGGTTTTGAGATTATGTCTTTTAAAGATAAATTGAAAGTGAATATTGAAATTGATTTGCAAATCGTATATTCAAAGATATTTTGGAAATGTAAATTCACTATGGAATTTATAAAAGAAAGGGAAATGAATTTTACGGATTTGGAACGTAAATTTAAAGTAAATCGGTAAGAATTTATTTAATTGGTTTAAATGAACCATTTTAAAATGAAAGTATTTCTGCGTAAGGAAAATAATTGAAAATTTGTTTTCAAATGTTGAAGTGTGGAAAATATATATCTTGTAAAGATATTTTTGGAAATAAATAATTTGGGAAATTATTTTGAAATTGGTGAAGTTGTGCATAACTATTGATAGTTAAATAACCGACTATCAATATTCACCTTTAAATAGGTATGTGTTGTGATTTGTTTGAATTTGAATGCTACACTTATTTTTAAAATAAGCACTCATTATTCGGGTTAGCCGGGAAAGGACCTCTGAGTCGTATAACCCATTCCGAATAGTGATACGTCGTAATGGATAGCATTGATAACCGGTGTTGAAGACCGGATATTTATGAAAACGGAAGGATTACCGTCGAATGTTTCTACATCGGCTGATCTCCGATATAGAAATTTATTACCCTTTGTGATGGGAAGTCCGTTCGTGATTAGTGAATATCCAGATTGCAAGGACTTCTTTGGAAATGCCTTCGGTTCCATTCGATCCTGGAACGGACTTGTATGGATGTGTGTCTGATATTACAATTTGAGATGTAAAGCTGGTTTCTATCAAATATATTTCCGTTGGTGGCGGAGAATTTATTCTCTTAGCTTAACACCCTTAGAGGTTATGTAGTTGATGGTTACTAGTGATACATTCCCAATTTGGTAATGTGGCATACGATGTGCTGTTGAGCATATATGATCAAAGCATAGCTTTTGTATAAAGCGTGGCTTTGTGGACGAGACTTCGTCGGACCTCACACCCCGAAAATGGTCAAAACAGGAAGGATGCAGCAAGGTTATTAGGGGGTAGCGCCCCTTTAGTGTATGTCATTCCTTCTGGATAGAGGTGGTATCATAGTATAGATCCCAGATACTTAACCTATGTTGTTGGTACAACTTTATTACTTTGTGGTTGTTGGAATTGAGGATCCTTGGATGAAGGTCGGTTACGACTGGGGGATGACATATTCGTGTCAGTAGTTATCCAGTTAGGGGTAACCCGGCCTTGTGTTGGCAGAGATCTAACTGTAATGTTAGGTTAGGTTCTCGGGTCGTCTTTCCAGAGGCGTGCCCACGTGGCAATGGGAAGTTCCTTGGCCTGACCATTTGTTGGAAATCCAAAGAAACAATATGATCCTTGTACGGTTTTAGTTGTATAACCTGCCATGGAATATGGCGGTACCTGCTATTGAATTTGGTAGCTATAGTAGGCATAAGTGCGAAATGCCTATGCTGGCCAAGATTTATATTGTACTTTCGAAATGTTTCTGCACAATGCACTAGTAACAATATCAAATGTTTCTTTTTAATGCGTATTAAACATCTTTGACTATCATAAGGAGAAATCTCCTTCGATTCTGCGTTTGCATTGTGTGTGTGTGCGGGAGGCCTTATGGTAGTCTCATTTTCTAAAAAGCATTGCGAATCAAATTTAAAAATATTTCTTTGTTGTTTTTGAAGATAAACTGTTTTAAGTTCTCACACCAGTCCCATGACTGACCTGGAGTTTATTGTTTTCCTTCCTAAACTTTGGGTGCCCACCAGTTTCCACACGGGCAATCTAGAGTCAGGTTATCAGGTCATTTTGGAATTCGAGAGTTGCTGTGAAGAATTGGAGGCAAGCTGGAGAGCATGGCGCATCAAACTAGTATATAGTATTTCTTTTCCGCTGTTTTGTTGTTGTACACTCTGATTATGTAATATAATGTGATGTGATGTGATGTAATGAAATAACTGATACAGTTCTTTGTTTAAAGACTATTCATTTATCTATTATATGTTGTTCCGCTGCGATTGTGAGATTTCGATATTGTTCTGTTGTTTCTTCCTGTTCCGTTCTATCTTTCTCTCTTCTTCTATCTTCTACCTCTTCTTTAACCCTAAAGGTACGGTTTTCCGGCCTTCGATTGCTCGGCAGTTGATACGGTGGACGTATTAATGTCGACCTTCGTGGACGAAAAATCGCGAACGTTACATCTGGTATCAGAGCATATGGTTAAGCGACAACCATGGCTCTGTTAGGTGTTACTCGTTAGAGATAGAGTCAGCAGTACCCTAGAATGAGTTTGAGTGTAATAATAGCTATGAGCGCGTATTTGTTAGTGAATATAAATTGTTTTGTATTGTGTTGACTTATCGGTTGATTGTTTATGAATTCTGGTCGGTGCCGGAAGTACAACCGTGATCGATAGGGGTTTCTAAACTCTTAAACAAGATAAACTGACACAGTATTGTTTTGAAATTGGGTAAATGAAATAATTTTACCCAAACTATTTCCGTATATTAAAAGAAATAAATTTTCTGTAAATGTTTATAATATATGGTTGCTTAGTTGTTTGGAAGTGATGATATTGAGATATTATCATTATTATATAGAAATTGAAATAAGAAATTGAAATAATAAAGATTTTAGCTTTGATAAAGTTAAATAGAATTTACTTTAAAATTGAAGTCCGAGTTGGATTTATAAGTGGAAATTTAAGTTAAGTTAAACAAATTATGTTTAATGGAATATAACTTAAGTGATGTTAAATGAAGTTGATTCTTGGATCAAAGTAAAATAACAAAGTGAATTAATGAAATGAAGTTATGAATGTGAACTTGACTATATAAATGAAATTCAACTTTATTTGTAAAACAAATTAGCAATTGAATTAATAAATGGATTGAATGTTAATCAATCGAATGTAAATAAGTTGATATGAAATAATGAATGTAAGTGTTAATTCATTAAAAGCTAATGTTATTGGAAGTTGAATAATTGAATGAAAATCAATTTAATATAAACCAATTGGAATTAAAAGTGTTGGACCAAATTGAATGTAAATTAAATAATTTGGTTATGTTGAATATACATTGATTGTTAATTAATTGTGTATATTTCATTAAGTGTTAATGAAGTTGAATTGATAAAATCGAAAGCTATGTAATTGAATTCAAATTGGAAGAAAATGAACTTGAATAGAATTGATTTTGATTTGGAAGTGAACAAAATTGAATGTAAATTAGTGAATGTATTGAAATTGAATATGAATGAAAGCTAGTTGGTTGATGGTTGGATTTGTTGCTTTTGATTGCATTTGCTATATTGGCATATATAGTTGTTGATATATGTTGTATATCGATATTATTTCATATATGCATGTTTCTCATTTGTTTGATTGAGTGTTTAGTAGGTGCAGATGGCTTGTGCTTCGCATTTGGAGCTCGCTTTCGTGCTATATTAGCCGTATATGCTCGCTAATAATATATAAGGTACATATCTCGGATTACATATCGTACTTTTACACTTATTTCCCTACGGGATGCCTCATTACTTGATGAGATGTATATTTGTAATATATATATTGCCATTTTTTTTGGATCGCGCCGCGTAAAGGAGACTTTGGAGAATTTTTTCGAAAATTTAAGGCGTTAGAATATTTTTGAGAAAATTGGAAAAACTTTTGATAACTAAAGTTTTGATTTGAAGTTAAAAGTTAAACGATATAGTTGGTTTTGAAGGATAACTAAGTATGATTTGAAAATTTAGCAAAGTTATTGTAAGAAGTTTAAATATGGATTTTGGAAAAAAATTAATGGATTCTGTAACTTTTTTTTGCTTGGTAATTTCGAGGACGAAATTCTTTTAAGGGGGAAGTTTGTAACGACCCAGAATTTCTGTCAATTAAAATTTGTATATTTAATTAATTTTAAATATTAATAAGTAAATTTTATAAGTCGAATAATTTATTTTTCGAATATCTAGATTTAATTGCATAATTAAATCGATAATTTAATATTTAAAAATACAGAAATAATTGGAAATTTGGTTTAATATGACTAAAATTGATTTGTAAAATTTTAATAAATCATATTAGAGTTAGAATGATGTTATAGAACTTTTAAAATTGAATTAAAAGTTAATTTGTGAAAATTGAATATTTTAATATTTAATTGACGAGTTAAAATAGCCATTTTTCAAACAGTCTCGGATTTCATCGAAACCAGTTTCATTGGATCTGTAATGTCAAATTATTGTAAGGTTTCAAATTTTGTGTCAATCGGATTTACTGTTTGTCTGGGGCAAGCCAAAACGCATAGAAATTAGTTAAATCAATTTAATTTAAATTTGATCATTTATTTTCGTAACTCGCACAGATGATCGAATTAGCCTCAGAAACACATTCTATTGTGTCCGAAACGTAGGGTAAACCTTAGAAACGCCAGCCGGCATGCTTCGTTTGGAGTTCGAAAAATTTCGAGATGAATAGTGTCGCGTAATTTTCTATAAAAGGACCTTTACTCTTACAATTTGCTCAGAACCCTAACCATAATGCTTCAGCCACCACTTACATTTTAATGGCTGAAAATTTCAAAACTTCTCCTCTTAATCTCTCAATCCGTAAAGAATTAGCAAATACTTTCAACTAGGAACATGTAGAGGATCGTGAGAGCTACAAATCCATACGGTGATGATCGTGATCGGCGCAACAATCGAGAGGCTGGGGGGCCGCGTCCTCCTACAGTTCGCGCACGAAATTCGAGGCAAGGGGGGCGAGTTACATGGGGTTGCAGCCGAAAGTGGAGTCAAGTGCTGGCTTCGAAGTGGCACTAGCTGATCGTCGTGAAGTGGAGTCGTTTGGCCGCGTGAATTAGGGTTTGATGGCGGCTCTATGGGTTTGCCGTGCATTTGTTTCACGATGAGGGAGAAGGAGCATCACGCGGCCCAGATCTATTAATAATGGAATGAAGGGCCGAGATGAGATCTTGGTAAAATAAAATAAGAAAATTGTAAATTAATGTGTATAATAATTCGTGTAATATTAAAAATATCATAACTTTTTGCTACGAGGTCGGAATTTGACAAAACAACTTGCGTTAGCTTCGTTTTGACGAGTACTACGCAATGGAATTGGATTGGAGTCGATTGGAGCTAGTGAATATTTCGGGTAAAATTAAACGCGCGTTTAATGTTATTCGAAAAAAATACTGCAACCGTTATTGAAAGCAAGGTGAGAACTTCTCACTCAATCGAACTGTTTCGATTTAAATTTTAAATAGTTAGATTTAAAATTGCTTGATTGTGCGACTGGATGATAAATTATTATCTATTGTGTTAAATAGACATTATACGTCGTATATTAAGCGGAGTTTATTTATTAAAAACATATACCGCGAATATTTCACCGTAAAGTGGAATTGGTATTATATATGTACTTGGAGTTGATTTCCCGCATTATATAGCGGATGAGAAGACCGTACTGCGCCGTATAATAGCGGATAATATTTTATAAATCCCATATACCGCGATATTCCGTATTGGAACGGAATTGGTATTGTGCTAACATCTGTGTATGCAGGGAAACAGGTTGGAGGGATCCAACTGGATTCCTCACCAGTATTTATTTGATTACAGATATTGTGATATTTGTTTATTATCATATGATAATACATGATGTTTGGATACCGTGATTGATTATTTGGTGTTGTTGCATCATTGGCCCTATTTTGAAGTTTTAAAAATGTTAAAGTAACGATTTTTAATTTAAAAGGGTTTTAAAGTGATTTTTGGAAAGTATACGTTTTATTTAAAATTTTGGAATTAATTCATTTTAAATAAATAAACGCTATAATTTTAATGTTATATAAAAATATGATTTTTAAGAAATATAGTTGAAAATATGATTTTTGAAATATGGAGTTAATGATCTTATAAAAAAATAGTTTAAATAGAGACTTTTGAATTTATTATAAAAGTTATATATACAAGAATTATAAAAACTGAATTTTTTTATAAATCAGAATAATGGAATTAAAATGGAGTTTTTATAAATGTAAAAAGGAGTTATAAATGAATCTTATAAGTAATAAGATTTATAATTTATGAAGTTTAAAAGAACAATTTTGTAAATAAAAGATTTATAAGTAATTAACTTATAAATTAAATTTTTGGAATAAAATTGAGTTATAAATTGAATTGGTAAATAAAGGAGATTTGTAAATCGAAGTTTTTATAAATAGAAATGGAATTCATAAACATTGTTTTATAAATCCGAAATTAATTGAATTTGATAAATTAAATATAGAAGTTTAGTAAAGGAGATATATTCGCGATTTTGGATAGCGAATTATCCTTTATATAATATGTGTAATAATAAAGAGTTGGTTGGGAGTTATATTCGCGATTTTGGACAGTGGATAATCCTTTAAATAAAATATGTAGAAATGTTGAATTTGGTTAACGAAGTATATTCATGATTTCAGATAGTGAATAATATATTAAAGAAGTGTTTTGGGGAAGTGATATTTTGAATAGAATTAAAACGATTTAAAGATGTTTTAAAATGTATTAACTATCGAAACCATAGATTTCAACATTCATTGTTGAAATAGACGTTTTCGAGAAATAAGAAAATGGTGGACTATAACACTGTTGTTATAGTAAATAATTTCCGAAAGGAAATGTTTTATATAGTATTGGGATTTATATATCTATTTTAAGTTCGAATCCCTATACTAGTGATTTTGTGTTATCGTAACGATGTTTTACGCAACATTTGTTTTGACCCAAATAAATGTATTAAGAGAGTGTTTTCCTTAAATAATAAAATATATATACTTAATTGTAATTTAAGTATATTGAATATTTTCCAAATGTTGAAAATAAATGGATTTGTGACTTACTTATTATTATTAAATAAGTATGGAAATGTTTTCCAATATGAAGCGAAAGGTTTTGAGATTATGTCTTTTAAAGATAAATTGAAAGTGAATATTGAAATCGATTTGGAAATCGTATATTCAAAGATATTTTGGAAATGTAAATTTACTATGGAATTTATAAAAGAAAGGGAAATGAATTTTACGGATTTGGAACGTAAATTTAAAGTAAATCGATAAGGATTTATTTAATTTGTTTAAATGAGCCATTTTGAAATGAAAGTATTTCCACGTAAGGAAAATAATTGAAAATTTGTTTTCAAATGTTGAAGTGTGGAAAATATATATCTTGTAAAGATATTTTTGGAAAATAAATAATTTGGGAAATTATTTGGAACTTGGTGAGGTTGTGCATAAATATTGATAGTTAAGTAACCGACTATCAATATTCACCTTTAAATAGGTATTTGTTATGATTTGTTTGAATTTGAATGCTACACTTATTTTTAAAATAAGCGCTCATTATTCGGGTTAGCCGGGAAAGGACCTCTGAGTCGTATAACCCATTCCGAATAGTGATACGTCGTAATGGATAACATTGATGACCGGTGTTGAAGACCAGATATTTATGAAAACGGAAGGATTATCGACGAATGTTTCTACATCGGCTGATCTTCGATATAGAAATTTATTACCCCTTGTGATGGAAAGTCCGGTCATGATTAGTAAATATCCGGATTGCAAGGACTTCTTTGGAAGTACCTTTGGTTCCGTTCGATCCCGTAACGGACTTGTATGGATGTGTGCGTTACGTTACAATTTGAGATGTAAAGCTGGTTTCTATATAATATATTTCCGTTGGTGGTGGAGAATTTATTCTCTTAGCTTAACACCCTTAGAGGTTATGTAGTTGATGGTTACTAATGATACATTCCCAATTTGGTAATGTAGCATACGAAGTGCTGTTGAGCATATGTGATCAAAGCACAGCTTTTGTATAAAGCGTGGCTTTGTGGACGAGACTTCGTCGGACCTCACACCCCGAAAATGGTCAAAACAGGAAGGATGCAGCAAGGTTATTAGGGGGTAGCTCCACTTTAGTGTATGTCATTCCTTCTGGATAGAGGTGGTATCATGGTATGGAGCCTAGATACTTAACCTATGTTGTTGCTACAAATTTATTACTTTGTGGTTGTTGGAATCGAGGATCCTCGGATGAAGGTCGGTTACGACCGGGGGATGACATATTCGTGTCAGTAGTTACCCAGTTAGGGGTAACCCGGCCTTGTGTTGGCAGAGATCTAACCGTAATGTTAGGTTAGATTCTCGGGTCGTCTCTCCAGAGGCGTACCCATGTGGCAATGGGAAGTTCTTTGGCCTGACCATTTGTTGGAAATCCAAAGAAACAATACGATCCTTGTACGGTTTCAGTTGTATAACCTGCCATGGAATGTGGCGGTAACCTGCTATTGAACATGGTAGCTATAGTAGGCATACGTGCGAAATGCCTATGCTGGCTAAGATTTATATTATACTTTCAAAATGTTTCTACACTAGTAATCATATCAAATGTTTCTTTTTAATGCGTATCAAGCATCTTTGACTATCATAAGGAGAAATCTCCTCCGATTCTGCATTTTCATTATGTGTGTGTGTGCGGGAGGCCTTATGGTAGTCTCGTTTTCTAAAAAGCATTGCGAATCAAATTTAAAAATATTTCTTTGTAGTTTTTAAAGATAAACCGTTTTAAGTTCTCACACCAGTCTCATGACTGGCCTGGAGTTTATTGTTTTCCTTCCTAAACTCTGGGTGCCCACCAATTTCCACATGGGCAGTGTAGAGTCAGGTTATCAGGTCATTTTGGAATTCGAGATTTGTTGTAGAGAATTGGAGGCAAGCTGGAGAGCATGGCGTATCAAACTAGTATATAGTATTTCTTTTCCGCTGTTTTGTTGTTGTACACTTTGATGATGTAATGTAATGTAATGTAATGTGATGTAATGAAATAACTTCTTTGTTTAAAGATTATTCATTTATCTATTATATGTTGTTCCGCTGCGATTGTGAGATTTTGATATTGTTCTGTTGTTTCTTCCTGTTCTGTTCTATCTTTCTCTCTTCTTCTATCTTCTACCTCTTCTTTAACCCTAAAGGTACGGTTTTCCGGCCTTCGATTGCTCAGCAGTTTATACGGTGGATGTATTAATGTCGACCTTTATGGACGAAAAATCGCGAACGTTACACGAACCAAATTCAAACCTGAAAGCAATTAAACTCTCACAAGACATCAACCTGAAAACAAGATCAAGTTTTCAGATTCAAAGCAGCAAAATCAAGTACAAAGTTTCAGAAAAACAAAAGCAAGTTCAAGCATGTAGAATCAAAACTGCAACTTGATTAAGCATGCAAGTTCAGGCAAGATCAGATCAGTTTAAATCAAATGCAAGTAGTAGGTTCACTTAAATTCAAATCAAGAGCCTGAAATCATCTCAACATTAAAAGCAAATTCAAAGATTTCAAATTCAACATCATTAAGCTTCCAATTTTCAAACTAAAATTAGAGCACGGCCAGGAAAATCAAAGTATAGTGAAAAGAACAGGCAAGTTTAGAAGCTATCTCCAGTTTCAAATGGTTAAAGTTCGGATCAAAGAAATACCTGAATCAAGTTTTCAAGCCTAGAAAGCAAATCCTGCTTCAAGGTAAAGCATTCCAGATTAAAATCAAAACGAGTTTCCAGATTCAAGTTTATAAATAATTTCCAGGCCTGTTGCTTCTCTGCTTTGTGCATATACTGGTGAGCAAACTTCATTTTTAAAACCTATTCTTTTGATTCTAATATTTATGATGATAATATCTTAGAAAATGATAAATGCATGTGTATATATTAGCAAGTATATATGTATTTATATGTACATGAATGTGTTGTGTATGTCTGAGAATAGACATATGCCTTTGTTCCTAATTATAACAGGTTTCAAAAACCTGTTTGAAATGTTTAAATATCTCATCCCATAATTTTTTTGACGTTTGGACGTTTAAACGAAATGTGTTCAAATTTACAAAATCAAAATTTTTAAAATAATTTCAAGAAATTATATTAGGTAACTTTTTTCCAAAATGATAAATCATAGTGTTGATCAATATAAGTCAGAAAATTGATCATTATAATTTCACATTTTGATTATTGGAATGGATTCGTATTTAAGAATGGTGATTTTTAAAGTTATTTTCATGATTTTTATGCAAGTAGGTGTTGAGCAACTTTGAGTTAAATGGCAATCGAGTTTTGGCCGAATTCTGGTGATCCATGTCGATCTGGGCATTGAAATTCATGGTGAAGGAAGTTGATGCGTAGTGGGGCATGGAAAAAATGTTCGAGATTTTTTTATTAATCGTAAGGGAGAACGAGCTTAAATTTGGGTTAAATGACCAAGTTTGGTCGATAAAGCTTGAGAGTCAATTTCGACGTCGATGAGGTTTTGGTGCGATTGGTCGGTGGGGAATCGGAGCATCGTTGAACAGTGAGGCTGTGGCCAAAATTGCGAGTTCGCTAGTGGTCGTGATCGTCTGGACGAAGGTTTTTTTATGTTCAAGATTTGGGTTACAGGAGCTTGTGGGGTTCGATTTTGAGTTTATTATCGTTTCGATGATCTAAGTGATTGCGTTGACTAAGGGAGAGGTTGTCGACTTGTTCGCAACGACGGCAATGGTCGAAGCACGATCAGTTGATCATGCACGGGCACCGTGTATCTGTGATGATGGGTAGTTTGGATCGGAGAAGAAGAAGTAATGACTCGGGAATGGCATCGAGTTACTCTGGGTTTGGCTCGTGTTCGCTGTCAAGACGTTTCACTGGGTACAGGGTTATAAATGTTTAAAACAAAATTTAGTTTTAGAGGAAAAAATAAAGGAAGAAGAAGAGAGAAAGGCTCGGGAAAAAAATTAAGTCGTGTTTGGGGAAAACATGGCTGTGGTTCGAGTTTGTTGCAAGGAGATTCGAGTGAGTTTACAACAGTTTTTGAAATTTTAGACTTAAACAAAGTTTAAAAGAAAAGGAAAGGAGAAGCGGGAAAGTCTCGGGGGTTGCTCGGGTATAGTGTAGTTTGGCTCGGGAAAGTTTTAATTAGGCTCGGGTTTGCAAGTTTCGGTATAACATCATTTTTAATAAATCAAGTTCTGTAAAATTTAAACAAACCAGGTTTTGAATTATTTTCTTAAATAGATTTCTCTTAAATAATTGGTTTTTATTTAAATGTGGGATAAACAAGAGTTGGATGATTAAATTTATTAAGTTAAGTCACAAGTTGTTAAAAATAAAAGGAAATAAATCATGGTAAAAATAAAATTATTTTAAAGATAGTGCCTCAATATAAATAATTTGTGATTAATTACTATAAGTGATTAGAGATAAACACCTCTTAAAATTGATTAGTTAATGGTAACTAATTAAGGAATGATAATCAATTAAGGGCTAATTAATTAATTAAGGATAATTAATTAATTTAAGATTAATTAATTAATTAATTATTAAAGGTTAATTAATAAATGATTAATTAATGAAGGTGATTAAGACTTAATCAATTGTAATTAATGATAATAAACCATTGATTAAAGATTACTAATGAGAGTAATTATGTGGTTGATAAATTTAAAACCACACGATTTATTCATCTTAATTGAAGATGGTTGATTGTTATTGCGTGATGTGTGATGGATTGATATATTTGATATGTGATGTGATGCTATGTAATATGAAATGCTTTGTGCTGAGCTGTTATATCCGTGATGAATATACTATTGTATGAATATGAAAACCCCTTGGCTCGTAAAATGGCATTTGAATTTCGATGCGACAGGGAGTCGGATTCTAGTTGGTTATCTGAAAACCACATCAAATCATAATGATGAATATTTGTACTGATAAACTTACTTTATCTGTGAATCTGTGAATAAGGATAAGCATTGTAGATTATACCGCTTATCGATATTGCTATACTTGAATATGTGATGATTGATATTGTTGCACTATTGTGAGTAAAACCCCTGGACTATACACACACAAATATGGATTTCACGAGGAAATCGGTTAAGTCACAGATTTTTGAAATGGTTTTAAAAGTTGAATTTTGAATTCAAATGGTTTGGAAATGGAATTGAGTTAAATATGAAAAGCTTTTGAAAAGGGATTTTAAGGATAAAAGTTATTTTGAATAACTTGATAAAGTTTTGGAATTTAAGTAATTTAATTTAAATTTGAATTCAAGATTTGAAATTGAAATCTGTGTTTGGAAATTATGGTGTAAAAATGTTATACAAAGTTATAAATGTGCTTATATGGATTTTAAACCATTTTAAAAGTATTGTTTTGAGAATTTGAATTCAACCAAAGTTTTATACTTGAAGCGCTTTAACTCGTGCAAATGTAATCAGATTTTTTCGAAATGAAAACTAATTGTTTTCAATAAATAATAGCTTTCAAATAAGGAAATGGTTTCCAATTTGTGTTGAAAGATTTCAAATCGAATTGAAATAGTTTTAAAAACTGTTAACTAATATTGGTGAATGATAGTCAAACCTTGATTTGAAATTGATGAGCATTTTAAATGGTGTAACTTTTATATATAAAAGATTTGAAAATGGGAATTATTTTGAAAGTTATGAATGAATCTTTGGAAATTGTTTTGAAAGCTATGAAATGAATCTTCAATTTAAAGACCGGATGAGTTAATCCAATTTGAAATGGAATTGTTTTGAAAGCTATGAATTAAATCTTGATTTAAAGATTGGATGAATTAATCCAATTGTTTTGAAAGGATATGAATGAATCTTTGTGAAAGATTGGTGAACCTTGTATTAAATTGAAAGGGGTTTTTAAAGGTAAATCTTTTGTTTAAAACATTAAAGTGTGGAAATTGTTTAAACCATTGAAGGTTTTTGAAATGAATCTTTTTGTTTAAAAGATTGGAAATGGTGATTTGTTTAACCATTTGAATGAAAGGTATTGGGCTTTAAGATGTGATTTAACTCAGACCCCAGTATCCATATGATTCTTAGATATTGCGCTCATTATTCGATTTAGCCGGGAGAGGACCTTTGTGTCATATAACCCATTCTGATTAATGATACGACGTATATGGATAGCATTGAAGGCAGGCGGTGAAGACCAGGTATTTTCGATAACAAAAGGATTACCTATCGATTTTCTCTACATCATGGCTCCGGTATAGAGATTCCCTAAGTGATGGGAAGTCCGATCGGGATTGTGAATATCCGGATTGCAAGGGCTTCTTTGGAAGTGCCTTCGGTTCTATTCGAACCCGGAAAATACCTGTATGAATGTGTGTCCGACATTACACTTTGAGATGTAAAGCTGGTTTCTATCAAATACATTTCTGTTTGGTGGTGGAGATTTATTCTCTTAATTTAACACCCTTCTCTGAGACATACGAGCTCAAAGGTTATGTAGTTGATGGTTACTAGTAATACATTCCCAATTTGGTAATGTGGCATATGAAATGCTGCTGATCATTTGTTGGTCGAAGCATGACTTCGTGAAAAAGCGTAGCTTTGTGGACGAGACTTCGTCGAGCCTCACAACTCGAAAATGGTCGAAACAGGAATGTTGCAGCAAGGTTTTTAGGGGTTGCACCCCTAGGGTATGTCCATTTCCTTCTGGATAAGAGGTGGTATCATGGTATGGAGCCCAGATGTTTAACCTATGTGGTTACTGCAAATTTATTACTTTGGGGTTGTTGATTGTCAGGATCTCGAAATAAAGGTCGGTAACGACCGGGGATGGCATACTCGTGTGTTAGTTACCTAGTTACAGCTTGGTTAAAGTGTGAGGTAGCGTCGGCCTTGTTTAGCAGAGATCCGGTTAGGTTCTCGGGGGCGTCCTTCCAGAGGCGTTCCATTTCGGTGTGGGAAGTTCCTTTGTCTGACCATTTGTTGGAAATCCAAAGAAACAATACGCGCCTTTACGATTTCAATTGTATAACCTGCCATTCTCAAATGGTAGCTATAGTAGGCATACGAAAAATTGTGGTATGCTAGCTAAGATTGATATTATACTTTCAACATATTTCTGCACTATGCACTAATAATAACATTAAAATGATTTTCGCGTATCAAGCATTTTTGACCGTCATAAGGAGAAATCTCCTCAAAGTGTGCGCTTGCATTGTGTGTGTGGCGGGAGGCCTTATGGCAGTTTCATTTTCCAAAAAGCATTGCGGTTTTCATTGTTTTAAAATCTTTTGTTGTTGTTTTAAAAGATAAACTATTTTTATTTGCTCATACCAGTCACATGACTGACCCGGAGTTTATTGTTCCCTTTCTGAACTCTGGGTGCCCATAATTTTCCGCACGGGCAGTCTAGAGTTGGGTTTTTCAGATAGTAGATATCGATTCAGTAGCTTTCAGCTTTCTCTTTGGAATTCTTTGGAGACTTTGGATATAGGGCATTTGGTCAAGACGACTGATGTGACATCTCGGAAATTTGGGGCAATATCAATTTAATAATCTGTGTTAAAAATTAATTTGATTTGATAAAAATTGTTAATAATATTAAATTGATTTAATAACCTCATTTAAAATAAATATTTAACTAATAATTTATGTTTTCAAAGCTAATTTAATTTGTTCTCTATTTATAATGTATATATATTTGTATATATATTAAATAGTTAATCTTTGTTTAAAATATAACAAATAAAGATATGTTTTCAAATTCTAATCTTTATGATAATTTGGAAATTTAATATTGAATAAATAATAATATGATTTTAAAAATACTCAAGATAAATTTAATTTGTTTAAAAATAAATTCTAGCCTAGGTTTAAATTTTATATAAAAAGATTGTTTTGTTCTTCTTAATTTAGCTTTATAAAATAAGTAATTTATATATTTTTTTTGGAAGAGATTGTTTCTTTTATAATTATATTAATTTAATAACAAGTTATATTTAAACTATATCAATATTGTAATATTTTTAAAAATGGGTTTTAATATAAATAGAAGTTGTTATTTTTATATTTGTATATTTTGAAAGAAGACCATGGTTTGGATATCTAAAATAAAGTCTTTCAAGAATATTTCTAATAAAATAAATCTTATACATATTTAAACATAAGTCTAAATACATATACACATTTACATAAGAAGCTGTGATTTGTAAATTTAAAATAAAAACAAGACAATGTAATGTAAAAGCAATGTAAATAAGGAAAGTATAAATATTAGCATATAGGCTATACCAAATATAATATGCAGACAAGTGAAATATAAAACAAAGTAAAATATACAAATGCAAGCAAAGTCATGTATGATGCCTGTAAAGTAATAATGCAAATTTACAAAGTAAAACAACAACAAAAATATGCAGGATAAAGAGATAAAATGTAAAGTACAGTAAGTATGAAGAGTAGAAATATTTGCAAGCTTTCGTTTTTTTTCTTTGTACAAACTGAAGCATTACAACTAAACAAGCAAGCCTGCATACATTTTCTTTAAAACCGAAGCATTATACAGTAGTATAAACAATGAAATGTGAAAATATATATGCATAAAATAAGCTAAATAGGAAACATAAAGTACTTAGCATTAAATGCTTCATTTCTTAGCCAGCAAGCAAGGTCATTCGATGTTATAAAAATTCAACTCAGCCACCATTTGTGAAATATCTCTGATCAAAAGAAATAATTGTACCTGCATATTGCCTAAACCCAGATATCACCTTCCCCTGTGATTTTTTCCTCCTATATGTTCATATCTGCCAGTTCATTTTTGTGTATCAAACATAAACAAACCAGAGAGAAGTAGCATATGTATTCTTCTTCAAACTCAACTTCATCTGCATGCATTTAAGTCTACAATCATCTCAGCAAATTTCTTCTACATTTCTATTTCAAGTTTACAGTTTCAAATTCAAACTGTTTTTCAAAAGCCTGCATTCATTTTCTTCAAAACTGAAGCCTGGACATCATTCTTCAATCTGAAATTGTTATTGCATATAAACAACAAGGCAACTCAAGCATTATCAAAACAAGAAATTTGGCAATTCAGTTTCAACAGCAGCAACCCCAAGTTTAAAGTACCATAAGCTTTTCAATATGGGTGCTCTGTTCTCTATTTCAAATTACAGGTGAGTAACATTTTTTTAAAAAAAATAACTTAAGTTTAAACTCATTGCATGTTAATATTTGTATGCTTAAAAATATTGGTGTGAATATTTATGTGTTCATTTCTCTGTGTATATGTGAGGTGAAATATCTGCATGTTGTACACTCTGTAAAACCATCCTGTTTATCATTCTTAAGTTCATACCTTACTTCAAGAATCATTACTGCTTGATCTGGTGATTGTTAGGACTTAGTACTTTAACAAGATATGTTTGTTTGATCATTAAGTAAATTCTAAATTTTGTATCTTAATTAAATTAAGTAGAGATGTTCTGTAAAAAGACTAAGAACAGTTAATGATGAATATGAGTGAAATTTAAATCATCCTAAATTATAAATTCAGGATTATAACATGAATTCTTATCTGAAATTAGGATTTTTAAAAGTAAATTCACATTTTCTAGTTAAGTATTGTTTTGGCAGTTCTAGTTTTATTGTTTTGGAGAGTATGGGTTGCCTCAGGCAATCCAGTTGACCTGGGAGTTTGTGAAGCTGCCTGGAGATGCTTGAGTGGTCGGGGTGTTTGGGAAAATTGGGTGGTGGATGATCAGAGGCAGGTGGAGGCAGCGGTGGTGGATTCTTGGATGGGAACCCTAGTTTTATCAGTTGTGAAGATTCGATCTTTTCTCCCTCTATAGTTGATCGAGTTACATGAGACTCAGGGAGGGGGTAGTCAGGTCAATGGCGAAGGTGTAGCAGGAGTCTTCGACTTTCAGGTGGTCGGAATTTGAGGAGTGGCGAATTTTTCCAGGTTTGGGTGGAGACCTGATCGCGTTTCCAGGTTTAAGCAACTAACTCGATTTTGACTTGGGATGTTGCAATGGTTTTGGATGATCGTGAAGTCATCTGGAGATGGTTGCCGATGAGATGGAGGTCTGGTGGGAGGTCGGAGTTGATTAAAGTCACGGTGCATGTGCACCGTGTACTTTTGTTTTCTGGTGGAAGGTCTTGAAACTAATGAAGGTTGGGATGTTTGTGGGGTTTTGAACTCGAGTTTTACTCGGGTTGAATCACGTTTTTACTCGAAGTTTTTGGGCAAAGTCTCGAAGCAAGGTGGGAGACTCGAGTACATGGTTGTTACAGGTTCCTGAACCTGATCTTTTTTTCCTGAAGCTTTACTGTAAACTAACTAAGTTGAGCTAAGTTAAAATAAAAGTTAAGTATAAATTCAAGTTTAAATTCAGATTGAAATTTGAATTTAAGTTTATTTTTAAATTCAAATTTGAAACGAAATAAAGTTTTAAGTGTTTAAAGGGAGGGTTTTCAGGTTTAAAAACCTGACAGGGTTTTAAATTTTTAATTAGTTTAAGGTTTGAAAACAGAATTTAAACTGCGATTTAAATTCAAAAATTTAAAGTATGAATTCAGATGAACATTTGAATCTTAAGGTTTTAAAATAGATTTGGGTTTGAAAATCAAGTTTTAATTCAAGTTTTAAAAGCAAGTTTAAATCAAAATTTTAAATCAAAGACTAAATTATTGGATTCAAGTTCTTCTTGTATTCAAATCTGAGAACTTAATCAGTTTAAATCAGAATATTGAAAAAAAAAAAAAGACAAGTATAAATACAATGTAATTTAAAAAGCTAATTTTTAACTAAAAGTTAAATAGTTTAATTTAAGGGCTTTCCTTGTATAAGTTCATATGTAAGTAATAAATGTTAATCGCATTTATTTAAAAGATTATAAATTGAATTCAAATGTGGTAAATGTTTAAACAATAACCATTTTTGAATCTTAAATTCAAAATGGAATTTGAATTTGAACTTAAAATGTAATAATACACTTTAATATTAATGAAGTCATTAACAAAGAGGTGAATTATCTTAGAAATAATTTAAGTATTTAAATGATTAAATGAATAAGTTAATTAAGGAATAACTTATGTATTTAATTTATAAATTAATAGTTTAGATTAATTTATAATTAGGGATAAATTAAGAAGTGACTTAAGAAATGTTATTAGTTAAGGAAGATAATTAACTAAGGGTTATTAATTGATTAATTAATGTGATTAATTTTATTAATTAATTAGATTAATTAATTTAGATAATCTATTGTAATTTGTTAAATGTAATTACTTGATAAAAGTAATTAAGAAATTAATTACTTATTGTAATTAATTTTGATGATATGATTTAAGTAAGTTAATTAATTTATTTTAATTAATTTAAGCAAATCATTTGATGGTTTGAGATATGAAATTACTTAATGTAATTAATGGAGCAGAATTACTTATGGAAGTAATTAGATGATAATTACTGAATGAAATTAATATAATATGATTTGTAGGTAAAGTAATTTGGGTAATTACTTTCGAAATTAATTAGGGGATTAATTCTGGAGATAATTAATTATGGGATAATTAATTTATTAAATAAGTAATTAAGGGTAGTTAATTACTGGATTGTTATTAATCAAAGGTGATTAATAATTGTGTTTAATTAAAGATTAATTACTTAATGTAATTAATCTGAATAAAGTTATTAATTTTAAAAATAATTAGAAATCATTAATTAATGTAATTAATGATGAAATTTAGAATTGGTTAATTAAGAAATAATGAAGTGATTAATTAATGTAATTGATTAAGGATAAATATAATTGACTAATAAATGAAGGGATTAAATGTTAATTACTATGAATAATTTAGGATAATTAACTGTAAAATTAATTAAAGACTAATTACATAATGTAATTAGAGAATGATTAATCAATGGTGATTAATCAAGATAAATTCTTAGTGGATGATTAATTAATTAGATTTATAATTAATTAATGATTGTATAAGCAGGATTTATAGATAAAGTAATTAATTTAATTTACTTTAAATTAATTAGAGACAGAAGTAATTAATTTAATTATAAATGGTATGATTATAAATCATTGCTTATGGATGAATGATATTGATATTCATGAATGTGAACCCAGATATGAGATGAGTAATCTCTATATGATATGGATGCTTAGTTAAAGTATGATAATATGGATCATCTGTTTATTATCTGTTTGGATGATAATATGAATTATCTGTTTATGATGATGATTATCTATTGTGATATTGTGTATTATCTATCTGTGTGTATATAGATAATTGAATTGAATTGTTTTAAAACTCTAAAACAACTTGGCCTTAAAAGACACGCTTGGGATTTCGATGAGACCGGGATCGGGTTTCCGCATTAGGAACATCCGAAAACCACATCGATTCCAAATTAACGATAGGTCGTGAATCTGAAGTGAAGACGGAGATTCAGAATGTAAGGGTTATCGTCGTTAACTCTGAGGGTGATTCCAAAATGAGTGTAACGAGATAATGCCTTCGGTTTCGTTCGAACCCGGAACGAACTTGTATGGATTGAATGCTTTCAACACATCGTCAGGCGGGCGATGAGCATTCTAAGAAAATATGTTCTTTAAAAGGTAATCGCAGCCTCAAGCCTCATCAACCGGGAATGGCTAAAATAGGGGAGGTGCAGCAAGGTTGGGTGGGTCATGCCCAAGCAGGACAAGGATATTCCCCTGTCTAGATGTCCCTTTATTTTTCGGCTGTGTGGGCGGTTGATTGCAACAACTGTCGGGGTTTATCTTGTTCGGGACTGTTCAGTAAGGAATGGTTCCGGCCTTGTGTTGCAGGGGATGAAGGGAGTAATCCTCGGTACAGTGATCTAGGCCCCGTACTGTGACGGGCGGTACCCCAGTAGCCCTGCCATTGTATGGAATCCACAATCCAATAAGTGCCCACGGTTTTGATTGTATTACCCACTTTTGTGGCTAGTAGCTGGAATTTAATAGATGTAACAATTTCGGCTATTTTCTATTTACTTGAAAACCCTAGACCTATTATAATATCACAGAATTTCCTATCAAATGTTTTGGTTAGCGTAAGGTAAAAACTTTTCCATGTTTATGTGTGGGAAGTCTTACGTGATACCTTTTTGATTTCAAAAGATTTTTAAAGTTAAGCAACTTTAACCTGTTACTCATACCAGACCCATGTCTGACCCGAAGTTTATTTTTGTTTTTCATAAACTCTCGGGTACCCAAATTTTTACGGGTAGCCAAGGGATTCAGGTTTAGCTTTGACGAATTCTGAAGGAGAAATGGAGCAGGAGGCTTCAGCGCTGTAGATATATGTATAGTTCCATTGTGTGTATCTCTGTGATGTATTGTGTATTGTATTGAGTTGCGTTAACTAGACAGGTGTTTATAACTGTCTAGTATGTGATGTATTGTCTGTATAACTCTGATTGATGTTGTATATTATGTAAATATTTATGTGATTATTATATTTTATTCGTTCCGCTGTGAGATTCTGATGTTGTTGTTCTTTCTTCTCTATCTTTTCTATTTTCTCATCCTTTTCTTTTCTTAAAGACGATACGTCTTCCTGGGCGTAGGAGGGCGGGTCGTTTCACTTGGTATCAGAGCCCTAGGTTGAGTGAATACCTAGGCTCTTGAGTGATTTCTTTCTTGAGAGAGCGTATTTGTATTTTTATATTATATATATTTATTTATTTATTTCTACCTATTGTTGGATTACCTGTTCGGGTTTTCCAACGAGCTATAAAGGTAGATAGGGTGGTGGTGTGTGTAACACAACTACCAATGGTTGGAGTTTGTATATTTGAGGTTGGAAGTGTAACTGTCGAGACTGTAGACCTAATACCGTCTCGAGTAAACTTTGGATGGTGTAAGGATTTCATCGATCTTCGAAGGAAACCTGTTAAGGTTCGGAGTTCATTTTGAGGTATAATTTGATTGAGCTAGAGTTTGGATCTATCGGTTGGACAGAAGTAAGTCATGATATCTTGATACATCAAGGTATAGTAGCTGTGTGATGAGACACAGTGACTTTGGATGTCTCCGAAGATGTTTCTTTGAGACAAGTTAATGAAGTGTATCTGTTCGATGATTGTCGCTGTGTTCAGTTGGGTGTTCCTGTTTGCTTTGGAGTCCGAGTTTCTCGAAGAGCTTTGGATTAGGAGGTCATCTGGCTTAGCAGTTTTTGTTGAGGTAATTTCAGAAGTAGTAGAGTAGTTCCATTTCTTCGATGGATTGGCCATATAAGCGTAAGCTGTTATGTTTGGTAATGAGAGGGCAGTATTTTGGAATTAGGCTGGATTGATCGCAAAAGTGACTTGCGATAATTTGAGTGTTCTCTTGTGTTTCAGAGACATTTTCGGGATGCCTTCAAGGAGTCAAAGGTTTTGCTAACATTTGGAGATTGTAATTGGTATCGACTGGATTCCAGAAGTGATACCGATGGATCAGTAGTAATAGGATGGTTTTTGAGTTTGGGAAGTAGTTCAGAATTTTGGAGAAATTGCGGAGTTTTCTTTTAGATATGTGAACTTTATTTTTGGAATATGTGGACCAATCTGTGTTCGACTTCAGCATTTTCATCTGTTCAGTCAGAGTTGCGCAGTGGAAGCATGGTGGCAGCTGTTTAGTTTGGAAGCAATTGGATATTGAAATGTTTGGAGTAGAGAGTTCTACAGGAAATTTTTCAGAATCTAAGGCCAGATTGAAGTGCACCTGTTTTATCTCTTCCAGATGAGAGAAGTGAGTTCTGTTTTCTGATTTGAATTAGAGTTTGTGTTCTGAGTTTGGTTGATCTTGGAAAGATCATTTTGTTGGATTGTTATTGGTCCAGTTTATTTCTAGGAGCATCAGCAAGAGTTGAGCTGATCAGGAAAGATGAGGGAAGCCCAGGATCGTCCGAGGAGTTTTGTGGATAAGATACGGAGGAATTTGGATTCTGAAGTCGGAGATTTGATTTTGGATGAGTGTTTGGTTTTCAGGATTGAATTGTCAGTTTGGATAACTGGAATTCGGAATGTTTCACGTATCTCTGAGGGAGTACGTATAAGATCTATCTTCATTTTAGAACCAGCAGTTCAGGGAGTTTTGGTTGTTGTGTCAGACTTGCCTGGAGTCTGATATCCTGTCTTGTTTGTTGATCTAGACGAGTAGAAGTTCTGTAGCTTAGTAGTATTGATTGATTGGATTCTATAGAGCGAGTAACCCGGTATTTATACTTGGGGAAACTCGAGAAAATTCTATCCGGAATTTTATCTGGATAGTTAGATTTGTTTGTTTGGATGAATTGGTTGCTATGGTTGTTAGCATATGATTAATATATGCTTTGTTTTAAAATTAAATATTTAAGCAGATTATTAAATTACCTTTGTTTAAATTTCGGGGACGAAATTCTTTTAAGGTGGGAGGAATGTGACATCCCGGAAATTTGGGGCAATATCAATTTAATAATCTGTGTTAAAAATTAATTTGATTTGATAATAATTGTTAATAATATTAAATTGATTTAATAACCTCATTTAAAATAAATATTTAACTAATAATTTATGTTTTCAAAGCTAATTTAATTTGTTCTCTATTTATAATGTATATATATTTGTATATATATTAAATAGTTAATCTTTGTTTAAAATATAACAAATAAAGATATGTTTTCAAATTCTAATCTTTATGATAATTTGGAAATTTAATATTGAATAAATAATAATATGATTTTAAAAATACTCAAGATAAATTTAATTTGTTTAAAAATAAATTCTAGCCTAGGTTTAAATTTTAAATAAAAAGATTGTTTTGTTCTTCTTAATTTAGCTTTATAAAATAAGTAATTTATATTTTTTTTTTGGAAGAGATTGTTTCTTTTATAATTATATTAATTTAATAACAAGTTATATTTAAACTATATCAATATTGTAATATTTTTAAAAATGGGTTTTAATATAAATAGAAGTTGTTATTTTTATATTTGTATATTTTGAAAGAAGACCATGGTTTGGATATCTAAAATAAAGTCTTTCAAGAATATTTCTAATAAAATAAATCTTATACATATTTAAACATAAGTCTAAATACATATACACATTTACATAAGAAGCTGTGATTTGTAAATTTAAAATAAAAACAAGACAATGTAATGTAAAAGCAATGTAAATAAGGAAAGTATAAATATTAGCATATAGGCTATACCAAATATAATATGCAGACAAGTGAAATATAAAACAAAGTAAAATATACAAATGCAAGCAAAGTCATGTATGATGCCTGTAAAGTAATAATGCAAATTTACAAAGTAAAACAACAACAAAAATATGCAGGATAAAGAGATAAAATGTAAAGTACAGTAAGTATGAAGAGTAGAAATATTTGCAAGCTTTCGTTTTTTTTCTTTGTACAAACTGAAGCATTACAACTAAACAAGCAAGCCTGCATACATTTTCTTTAAAACCGAAGCATTATACAGTAGTATAAACAATGAAATGTGAAAATATATATGCATAAAATAAGCTAAATAGGAAACATAAAGTACTTAGCATTAAATGCTTCATTTCTTAGCCAGCAAGCAAGGTCATTCGATGTTATAAAAATTCAACTCAGCCACCATTTGTGAAATATCTCTGATCAAAAGAAATAATTGTACCTGCATATTGCCTAAACCCAGATATCACCTTCCCCTGTGATTTTTTCCTCCTATATGTTCATATCTGCCAGTTCATTTTTGTGTATCAAACATAAACAAACCAGAGAGAAGTAGCATATGTATTCTTCTTCAAACTCAACTTCATCTGCATGCATTTAAGTCTACAATCATCTCAGCAAATTTCTTCTACATTTCTATTTCAAGTTTACAGTTTCAAATTCAAACTGTTTTTCAAAAGCCTGCATTCATTTTCTTCAAAACTGAAGCCTGGACATCATTCTTCAATCTGAAATTGTTATTGCATATAAACAACAAGGCAACTCAAGCATTATCAAAACAAGAAATTTGGCAATTCAGTTTCAACAGCAGCAACCCCAAGTTTAAAGTACCATAAGCTTTTCAATATGGGTGCTCTGTTCTCTATTTCAAATTACAGGTGAGTAACATTTTTTTAAAAAAAATAACTTAAGTTTAAACTCATTGCATGTTAATATTTGTATGCTTAAAAATATTGGTGTGAATATTTATGTGTTCATTTCTCTGTGTATATGTGAGGTGAAATATCTGCATGTTGTACACTCTGTAAAACCATCCTGTTTATCATTCTTAAGTTCATACCTTACTTCAAGAATCATTACTGCTTGATCTGGTGATTGTTAGGACTTAGTACTTTAACAAGATATGTTTGTTTGATCATTAAGTAAATTCTAAATTTTGTATCTTAATTAAATTAAGTAGAGATGTTCTGTAAAAAGACTAAGAACAGTTAATGATGAATATGAGTGAAATTTAAATCATCCTAAATTATAAATTCAGGATTATAACATGAATTCTTATCTGAAATTAGGATTTTTAAAAGTAAATTCACATTTTCTAGTTAAGTATTGTTTTGGCAGTTCTAGTTTTATTGTTTTGGAGAGTATGGGTTGCCTCAGGCAATCCAGTTGACCTGGGAGTTTGTGAAGCTGCCTGGAGATGCTTGAGTGGTCGGGGTGTTTGGGAAAATTGGGTGGTGGATGATCAGAGGCAGGTGGAGGCAGCGGTGGTGGATTCTTGGATGGGAACCCTAGTTTTATCAGTTGTGAAGATTCGATCTTTTCTCCCTCTATAGTTGATCGAGTTACATGAGACTCAGGGAGGGGGTAGTCAGGTCAATGGCGAAGGTGTAGCAGGAGTCTTCGACTTTCAGGTGGTCGGAATTTGAGGAGTGGCGAATTTTTCCAGGTTTGGGTGGAGACCTGATCGCGTTTCCAGGTTTAAGCAACTAACTCGATTTTGACTTGGGATGTTGCAATGGTTTTGGATGATCGTGAAGTCATCTGGAGATGGTTGCCGATGAGATGGAGGTCTGGTGGGAGGTCGGAGTTGATTAAAGTCACGGTGCATGTGCACCGTGTACTTTTGTTTTCTGGTGGAAGGTCTTGAAACTGATGAAGGTTGGGATGTTTGTGGGGTTTTGAACTCGAGTTTTACTCGGGTTGAATCACGTTTTTACTCGAAGTTCTTGGGCAAAGTCTCGAAGCAAGGTGGGAGACTCGAGTACATGGTTGTTACAGGTTCCTGAACCTGATCTTTTTTTTCCTGAAGCTTTACTGTAAACTAACAAAGTTGAGCTAAGTTAAAATAAAAGTTAAGTATAAATTCAAGTTTAAATTCAGATTGAAATTTGAATTTAAGTTTATTTTTAAATTCAAATTTGAAACGAAATAAAGTTTTAAGTGTTTAAAGGGAGGGTTTTTAGGTTTAAAAACCTGACAGGGTTTTAAATTTTTAATTAGTTTAAGGTTTGAAAATAGAATTTAAACTGCGATTTAAATTCAAAAATTTAAAGTATGAATTCAGATGAACATTTGAATCTTAAGGTTTTAAAATAGATTTGGTTTTGAAAATCAAGTTTTAATTCAAGTTTTAAAAGCAATTTTAAATCAAAATTTTAAATCAAAGACTAAATTATTGGATTCAAGTTCTTCTTGTATTCAAATCTGAGAACTTAATCAGTTTAAATCTGAATATTGAAAAAGAAAAAAAAAAGACAAGTATAAATACAATGTAATTTAAAAAGCTAATTTTTAACTAAAATTAAATAGTTTAATTTAAGGGCTTTCCTTGTATAAGTTCATATATAAGTAATAAATGTTAATCGCATTTATTTAAAAGATTATAAATTGAATTCAAATGTGGTAAATGTTTAAACAATAACCATTTTTGAATCTTAAATTCAAAATGGAATTTGAATTTGAACTTAAAATGTAATAATACACTTTAATATTAATGAAGTCATTAACAAAGAGGTGAATTATCTTAGAAATAATTTAAGTATTTAAATGATTAAATGAATAAGTTAATTAAGGAATAACTTATGTATTTAATTTATAAATTAATAGTTTAGATTAATTTATAATTAGGGATAAATTAAGAAGTGACTTAAGAAATGTTATTAGTTAAGGAAGATAATTAACTAAGGGTTATTAATTGATTAATTAATGTGATTAATTTTATTAATTAATTAGATTAATTAATTTAGATAATCTATTGTAATTTGTTAAATGTAATTACTTGATAAAAGTAATTAAGAAATTAATTACTTATTGTAATTAATTTTGATGATATGATTTAAGTAAGTTAATTAATTTATTTTAATTAATTTAAGCAAATCATTTGATGGTTTGAGATATGAAATTACTTAATGTAATTACTTATGGAAGTAATTAGATGATAATTACTGAATGAAATTAATATAATATGATTTGTAGGTAAAGTAATTTGGGTAATTACTTTCGAAATTAATCAGGGGATTAATTCTGGAGATAATTAATTATGGGATAATTAATTTATTAAATAAGTAATTAAGGGTAGTTAATTACTGGATTGTTATTAATCAAAGGTGATTAATAATTGTGTTTAATTAAAGATTAATTACTTAATGTAATTAATCTGAATAAAGTTATTAATTTTAAAAATAATTAGAAATCATTAATTAATGTAATTAATGATGAAATTTAGAATTGGTTAATTAAGAAATAATGAAGTGATTAATTAATGTAATTGATTAAGGATAAATATAATTGATTAATAAATGAAGGGATTAAATGTTAATTACTATGAATAATTTAGGATAATTAACTGTAAAATTAATTAAAGACTAATTACATAATGTAATTAGAGAATGATTAATCAATGGTGATTAATCAAGATAAATTCTTAGTGGATGATTAATTAATTAGATTTATAATTAATTAATGATTGTATAAGCAGGATTTATAGATAAAGTAATTAATTTAATTTACTTTAAATTAATTAGAGACAGAAGTAATTAATTTAATTATAAATGGTATGATTATAAATCATTGCTTATGGATGAATGATATTGATATTCATGAATGTGAACCCAGATATGAGATGAGTAATCTCTATATGATATGGATGCTTAGTTAAAGTATGATAATATGGATCATCTGTTTATTATCTGTTTGGATGATAATATGAATTATCTATTTATGATGATGATTATCTATTGTGATATTGTGTATTATCTATCTGTGTGTATATAGATAATTGAATTGAATTGTTTTAAAACTCTAAAACAACTTGGCCTTAAAAGACACGCTTGGGATTTCGATGAGACCGGGATCGGGTTTCCGCATTAGGAACATCCGAAAACCACATCGATTCCAAATTAACGATAGGTCGTGAATCTGAAGTGAAGACGGAGATTCAGAATGCAAGGGTTATCGTCGTTAACTCTGAGGGTGATTCCAAAACGAGTGTAACGAGATAATGCCTTCGGTTTCGTTCGAACCCGGAACGAACTTGTATGGATTGAATGCTTTCAACACATCGGCAGGCGGGCGATGAGCATTCTAAGAAAATATGTTCTTTAAAAGGTAATCGCAGCCTCAAGCCTCATCAACCGGGCATGGCTAAAACAGGGGAGGTGCAGCAAGGTTGGGTGGGTCATGCCCAAGCAGGACAAGGATATTCCCCTGTCTAGATGTCCCTTTATTTTTCGGCTGTGTGGGCGGTTGATTGCAACAACTGCCGGGGTTTATCTTGTTCGGGACTGTTCAGTAAGGAATGGTTCCGGCCTTGTGTTGCAGGGGATGAAGGGAGTAATCCTCGGTACGGTGATCTAGGCCCCGTACTGTGACGGGCGGTACCCCAGTAGCCCTGCCATTGTATGGAATCCACAATCCAATAAGTGCCCACGGTTTTGATTGTATTACCCACTTTTGTGGCTAGTAGCTGGAATTTAATAGATGTAACAATTTTGGCTATTTTCTATTTACTTGAAAACCCTAGACCTATTATAATATCACAGAATTTCCTATCAAATATTTTGGTTAGCGTAAGGTAAAAACTTTTCCATGTTTATGTGTGGGAAGTCTTACGTGATACCTTTTTGATTTCAAAAGATTTTTAAAGTTAAGCAACTTTAACCTGTTACTCATACCAGACCCATGTCTGACCCGAAGTTTATTTTTGTTTTTCATAAACTCTCGGGTACCCAAATTTTTACGGGTAGCCAAGGGATTCAGGTTTAGCTTTGACGAATTCTGAAGGAGAAATGGAGCAGGAGGCTTCAGCGCTGTAGATATATGTATAGTTCCGTTGTGTGTATCTCTGTGATGTATTGTGTATTGTATTGAGTTGTGTTAACTAGACAGGTGTTTATAACTGTCTAGTATGTGCTGTATTGTCTGTATAACTCTGATTGATGTTGTATATTATGTAAATATTTATGTGATTATTATATTTTATTCGTTTCGCTGTGAGATTCTGATGTTGTTGTTCTTTCTTCTCTACCTTTTCTATTTTCTCATCCTTTTCTTTTCTTAAAGACGATACGTCTTCCTGGGCGTAGGAGGGCGGGTCGTTTCAACTGACCTTGCTTAACTTGGTGCAACTTGATGGTGGTTCGAGCTATCTATGGAGATTGCTGATATTGGTGTTTCTTTCAGAGTTTCAAGTTCTAGTTGTTTTCCGCTGTTGATTCATTTGTGTTTCCACTGTAGCATTTCATTGTATCTCTGATATTGATCATTGTTGTATATGATATTCATTTCTTTTCTTCCACTGTGTTGTTATACTTAATGTGTTATAGGTTCTGGCGAATCGGATTTGAATGGTCGAATCTGCGGCATTCGAGTACGATGTGAAGTATGGATGTCGATTTTCAAACGTGAAAAATCCAGGTCGTCACAAATTGGTATCAGAGCTGAAGGTTGAAACTTTAGCTCAAGAGTATAACACATTAGGTAACTCATTAGAGATAGGGTGAAGTATACCTTAGAATGAGTATATCCCTAAGATATCCATCCAAACATCTCGGTAAATTCTCTTACTATCCACTGATAGTGAGTGTAAGTGCAAGAAGAGGACGAGATAAGGGATAGGGGAGTACTAGCACAAATGGTCAGTATACTGCAATAATGGAAAAAAAATTCTCTATCAATCCCCTTTGATTCTTCTTTCCAATCTCTTTGATGTCTACGTGGCAGCTCGAGGAAGAAGCTTCGGTGTGATGATGCCTTACGAATCCTTATAGATAATTTCCATTTCTTATTCTCTTCGTTGGTTTTCTATCAGCTTTTCGTTTTCGACTTTGATAAATTTGAAAATTTAAATTGGAATAAATTGGTTAATTAAATATGAAGTTAAATTAATTTGTATCGACAAAACGATTTCGATTAAACCAAATTCGAAATTCTATTGTAATTTCTTATGGGTATCAAAGTCTGAAGAGGGACAATTTATATATACTTTGTGGTATTCCGACTTGAGTTTGGAATCCATATCTAGTATATGAGAATTGTGGAAGATTAAATATCTATCGTTTGGGTCTTGATATATTCTACGAGTGGTTAGTTATTCCTCCGAACTAACCAATGCCCCTGCATATTCGTAGATCTGATAACCCAAGTATCTTGTATAGTATTGAATGAGTTTGTTCTCGTATCTATTGGCGATATTCTGATTTGGTAAGCTAAATGCATAATAGAAATTCAGTTTGATCTGGAAAGATATTTCTCTATCCTTCATCTGTTCTTTGTTGTCTCCCTTGCATATTTCGAGGACGAAATTTTCTAGGGGGAATTTGTAACGATCCCAAACTTTGAATTAACTTTAAATTAATAATTAATGTAAATTTTGGAATTTATTTTGGAATTTATTTGAAATTTTCATAATAAATAAAATAAATGTTGATTTGTATATATATATAAATAAGATTGTAAATTTCACTTGAGTTTAAGAATTCAAAATAATAAATGTTTTAAAATTATTTGAAAATATATATATACATATATTTGAGTAGATTTGAATTTGACTTTAAAATTTAATTAATGACTTGAATTTAAAATCTAAAACATTATATATATGTAAACCTTTAAAACATAAGAAACAAAGTTAATTCACAATTATAAAATGATAAGGGTTTAAAAACATAATTTGTAAATAAATTAAAAAGAAGGTCTAAACATAAATTTAAATATTTTTGCAAGTGTGAGAAGATTAATACATGTATTTACAAGTGTAAAAGATAAAGACATGTGGCAAGGGAGATTTTTTTCTTTGAATTAAAAAAATTAGAAAGCATGCATAAGAAATTTTTTGAAACCAGGCTATCTTCATTTCCTTCTCAAGCCTAAGAAAGAAAAAAAAAATGAAAATCCAAACCAAATTCATACCTGAAAGCAATTCAACTCTCACAAGACATCAACCTGAAAACAAGATCAAGTTTTCAGATTCAAAGCAGCAAAATCAAGTACAAAGTTTTAGAAAAACAAAAGCAAGTTCAAGCATGTAGAATCAAAACTGCAACCTGATCAAGCATGCACGTTTAGGCAAGATCGGATCAGTTTAAATCAAATGCAAGTAATAGATTCACTCAAATTCAAATCAGAAGACTGAAATCATCTCAACATTAAAAAAATTCAAAGATTTCAAATTCAACATCATCAAGCTTCTAGTTTTCAAACTAAACTTAAAGCAAGGCCAGGAAAACCCAAGTGTAATGCAAAGAACAGGCAAGTTTAAAAGCAATCTCCAATTTCAAATGGTTAAAGTTTAGATCAAAGCAAAACCTGAATCAAGTTTTCAAGCCTGGAAAGCAAATCCAGTTTCAAAGTAGAGCATTCCAGATTAAAATTAAAAAGAGTTTCCAGATTCAAGTTTAAAAATAAATTTCCAGGCCTGTTGCTTCTCTGCTCTGTGCATATACTAGTGAACAAACTTCATTTTTAAAACCTATTCTTTTGATACTAATATTTGTGATGACAATATCTTGGAAAATGATAAATGCATGTGTATATACTAGCAAGTATATATGTATTTATATGTACATGAATGTGTTGTGCATGTCTGAGAACAAATATATGCCTCTGTTCGTAATTATAACATGTTTCAAAAACCTGTTTGAAAAATTTAAATATCTCATCCCATAATTTTTTTGAGGTGTGGACGTTTAAAAGAAATGTGTTCAAGTTTACAAAATCAAAATTTTAAAAATAATTTCAATAAATTATATTAGGTAACTTTTTTTCCAAAATGATAAATCACATTGTTGAACAATAAGTCAGTAAATTGATCATTATAATTTCACATTTTGATTATTGGAATGGATTCGTATTTAAGGATGGTGATTTTAAAGCTATTTTCATGATTTTTAAGCAAGTAGATGTTGAGCAATTTTGAGTTGAACGGCAATCGTGTTTTGGCCGAAATATGGTGATCCACGTCGATCTAGGCATTGAAATTCATGGTGAAGGAAGCTGATGCATAGTGGGGCATGGGAAAAATGTTCGAGATTTTTTTATTAATCGTAGGGGATGAACGAGTTTAAATTAGGGATAAATGACCAAGTTTGGTCGATAAAGCTTGAGAGTCAATTTCGACGTCGAGGAGGTTTTTGGTGCGATCGATAGTGGGGAATCAAAGCATCGTTGAATAGTGAGGCTGTGGACAAAATTGCGAGTTCGCTAGTGGTCATGATCGTTTGGACGAAGCGTTTTTTGATGTTCAAGACTTGGGCTACAGGAGCTCGTGGGGTTCGATTTTGAGTTTATTATCGTTTCGACGATCTAAGTGATTGCGTTGACTAAGGGAGAGGTTGTCGACTTGTTGGCAACGATGGCGATGGTCAGAGCACGATGAGTTGATTGTGCACGTGCACCGTGTATCTGTGATGATGGGTAGTTTCGATTGGAGAAGAAGAAGTATTGACTCGGGAATGACATCGAGTAACTCCGGGTTTGGATCATGTTCATTGTCAAGACGTTTCACTGGGTACAGGGTTTTAAATGTTTAAAACAAAATTTAATTTTAGAGGAAAAAAATTAAGGAAGAAGAAGAGAGAAAGGCTCGAGAAAAAAATAAAGTCGTGTTTGGGGAAAACATGGCTGTGGCTCGAGTTTGTTTCAAGGAGATTCGAGTGAGTTTACAACAGTTTCTGAAATTTTAAACTTAAACAAAGTTTAAAAGAAAAAGAAAGGAGAAGCGGGAAAGTCTCGGGGGTTGCTCGGGTATAGTGTAGTTTGGCTCGGGAAAGTTTTAATTGGGCTCGGGTTTGCAAGTTTTGGTATAACATCATTTTTAATAAATCAAGTTTTGTAAAATTTAAACAAACCAGGTTTTGAATTATTTTCTTAAATAGATTTCTCTTCAATAATTGGTGTTTATTTAAAGGTTGGATAAATAACAGTTGGATAATTAAATTTATTAAGTTAAGTCTCAAGTTGTTAAAAATAAAACAAAATAAATGGTGGTAAAAATAAAATTATTTTAAAGATAATGCCTCGATGTAAATAATTTGTGGTTAATTAATATAAGTGATTAGAGATAAACACCTCCTAAAATTGATTGGTTAATGGTAACTAATTAAGGAATGATAATCAATTAAGGGCTAATTAATTAATTAAGGATAATTAATTAATTTAAGGTTAATTAATTAATTATTAAAGGTTAATTAATAAATGATTAATTAATGAAGGTGATTAAGACTTAATCAATTGTAATTAATGATAATAAATCATTTATTAAAGATTACTAATGAGAGTAATTATGTGGTTGATAAATTTAAAACCACACGATTTATTCATCTTAATTGAAGATGGTTGATTGTTATTGGGTGCTGTGTGATTGATATATTTGATATGTGATGTGATGCTATGTAATATGAAATGCTTTGTGCTGAGCTGTTATATCTGTGATGAATATACTATTGTATGAATATGAAAACTCCTTGGCTCGTAAAACGGCATTTGAATTTCGATGCGACAGGGAGTCAGATTCTAGTTGGTTATCCAAAACCCACATAGAATCATAATGACGAATATTTGTAATTGATAAATTTACTTTATCTGTGAATCTGTGAATAAGGATAAGCGTTGTAGATTATACCGCTTATCGATATTGCTATACTTGAATCTGTGATGATTGATGTTGTTGTACTATTGTGTGTAAAACCACTGGACTACACTATACACACACAAACATGGATTTCACGAGGAAATCAGTTAAGTCACGGATTTTTGAAATGGTTTTAAAAGTTGAATTTTGAATTCAAATGGTTTGGAAATGGAAATGGGTTAAATATGAAAAGCTTTTGAAAAGGGGTTTTGAGGACAAAAGTTAATTTGTAACTTGATAAAGTTTTGGAATTTAAATAATTTGATTTAAATTTGAATTCAAGATTTGAAATTGAAATCTGTGTTTGGAAATTATGGTGTAAAAATGTTATACAAAGTTATAAATGTGTTTATATGGATTTTAAACCATTTTAAAAGTATTGTTTTGAGAATTTGAGTTCAACCCAAGTTTTATGCTTGAAGGGCTTTAACTCGTGCAAATGTAATCAGATTTTTCCAAGACGAAGACTAATTGTGTTCAATTAATAATAGCTTTCATATAAGGAAATGGTTTCCAATCTGTGTTGAAAGATTTCAAATCAAATTGAAATAGTTTTGAAAACTGCTAACTAATCTTTGTGAAAGATAGTCAAACCTTGATTTCAAATTGAAGAGCATTTTGAATGGTGTATCTTTTATATATAAAAGATTTGAAAACGGGAATTGTTTTGAAAGCTATGAATGAGTCTTTGGAAATTGTTTTGAAAGCTATGTAATGAATCTTTGATTTAAAGACCGGATGAGTTAATCCAATTTGAAATTGAATTGTTTTGAAAGCTATGAATTAAATCTTAATTTAAATATTGGATGAATTAATCCAATTGTTTTGAAAGGATATGAATGGATCTTTGTGAAAGATTGGTGAACCTTGTATTAAATTGAAAGGGTTTTTTAAATGTAAATCTTTTGTTTAAAAGATTAAAGTGTGGACATTGTTTAAACCATTGAAGGTTTTTGAAATGAATCTTTTTGTTTAAAAGATTGGAAATGGTAATTTGTTTAACCATTTGAATGAACGGTATTGGTTTTAAAGCCGTGATTTAACTAAGACCCCAGTATCCATATGATTTTTAAATATTGCACTCATTATTCGGTTTAGCCGGGAGAGGACCTTTGTGTCATATAACCCATTTCGAATAATGATACGACGTATATGGATAGCATTGAAGACAGGCGGTGAAGACCGGGTATTTCCAAATTTTGGATTGTGAGACACATGTGAATTCATTCTGAGTAAAAAAAATTCTATGAAATTTGTTATTAGTTATTAATTAGCTATTTGGAGACAATAAGAATCTTATCTTAATTGGAATCTTACTTTACTAGTATTTATCTACGGCCCTAAATTTCTATTTCTTTATTCATTTCAGATCTGACCAAAATGAGTTTTCTTTTTTATTTGTATATTATATATTTATATCAATGAAATGTATTGTGTTAATATCCAGATTTTTTGTTGTATATCTATATATATAGAAAGAAGATTAAGGCTAGAAAGAAGATTAAGGCTCTGTTTTATGATTTATTATATATATATATAATATAAATCTAATTGGATCTATTTTTTTTAGAATTACCACGACATAATAGATTAGTGACTCAATGTTTGTAGAAATGGAGAGTAACAATGAAAATGGCTCCGTCTTTAGTACGATTATATGAACAAATGCCTGCACCAAAATATGTCCCCCCAAAATAGATTGATTCTTTCTTTCTTGTTGCTTCGTAAGATCAATAGTTAATAAGATAAGTTTATTAGGTTCTTATAAAAAAAAGAAGACTTGTTTCTGTTTATCTTTGTATAAAAAAATAGACGCCGAAAATAGACCGATTTGATATCACCCTTCAATTCGAATTAGCAAAAGCAATGTAAGTCGACCTGCATTACGCACAAAAAAAATTAAATAACAAAAACAAACAAAAATAGGAAAAAGAAGATTCAAGATAGAATAGAAATGACATCTCTTATGTCAACGATACCATCTTCTTCGATTGAATGACATCTCTTATGTCAATCACACCAAAGAAATATTAAATGAATGGAATTGGGATATAGATGGAATATAATGAAATAGAGCCACTTTGAGGTTCCGTTTCCTTAGGCCACTGGCCATCTGCCGGGAGTTTCGGTGCGGTTTGAACTATTGATTTACGCAATTGGAAGTAACCAATTAGGTTTACGATGAAACCTAGAAATCAATCATTGATCCAATTTGAGTACCTCTATGGGATAGACCTCAATAGAAAACTGTTGAGTAACGACAGCAAGTGATTGAGTTCAGTAGTTCCTCATAGAAAATTATGTAAGATCATCATTATGGATACAGGTCTTTTCCACAGAAAAAGGGAATCTTTTGTTACAATAGAACCAAAAGTGATGTGGATCATTCAAGAATCGAAGTCGATTTGCTTTATAAAAAGAAGATATCAATGAACTTCTATGCAATGGTTTCACGGGATTCAGCCAATTGTCTCAAGGAGTGGGAACTGCCATTCTAACCCTTCTTGGGGGATTCCATCCACAAACACAAAGTTTATGGTTGACCTTCACATACAACAATAAAAAGGAAGAACTCTTTTTTATGGCAGTTCCAAAAAAATGTACTTCTATATCAAAAAAACGAATTCATTTCAAATAAGTCGTATCTTGTTCAATCCAATCAATAGAGCTGGAGTTATAGTTGAAGCAGCCAATAAAAAACCGAAGTAACTATAAAATAGAAAAAAAAGATAAAATAAAAAATAAGCATTTAGGTATGTGTACTGCTTAGCAACAGTCGGACAAGTAGGTAATGTTGGAGTGAATCAACAAAGTTTGGGTAGAGCCGGATCGAAGTGTTGGATAGGTAAGCGTCATGTATATTTCATTCGAAACGAGATCCTTAATTCTATTTCTATATTATTTTTTCTAGATCTAAGGAATACATTTTAAAAAAAACTGGGAATAGATCCATAGGCTTGATATCTTGTTATAGAACTCATCTTAACATATAGAGAATTTCTTGTCAAGATCGGATCCCACATGAGAGTTCTTTAATCCGTTTACTGTTAATGGATTGGTATTGCTCGTCGGCTCATTCTTCAACAGGCACGCGGTCAGAGATCACATTCTCCTCCCACTGCTTGGGAGCTCACGGTTTCCATAAGAAGAATGCTTAGTATAAATAACTCACTTCTTGGTCTTCGACCCCCTCAGTCACTACGAGCCCGATAGAGGATTAAATCTCATTCCCTATGTACGAGAATAGAAACATAAGCAGCATAAACTGTTTACCCCAAGGTTAAGATTCTTTGACCAATTATCATATCTTGAAGCAGGTACAAAAGATCACCCGTATGGGGTTTCTCCTTGGCAAAGAGAAATTTTACCATTCGACCATATCCGCATTTTTGCATTTCTGAAACGTATGCAAATTATCAGAGGATAAAAAATCTCTTATTTTTGCAACCCGATCGCTCTTTTGACTTTGGAAATTTTTTTTGTCAATATACTGTTTCTTCTACACATTAGTTTCCAACGATTTGAACACCTATTGATTCTAACAACTGATTGCAGGGTTGATCATTCGGACTTTTCAATTCATATGGGTCAACTGCTTCAAATATACAACTTGGATTCTGGAAATGCAATGGAGTTGGACCCTCATGTCGATCCGAATGAATCAGTCTTTCCACAGAGGTCAATCTTTTCCTGCTAGGCAAGAGGGCAGCAAGTTACAAATTCTGTCTCGGTAGGACATGTATTTTCTATTACTATGAAATTCATAAATGAAAATGAAGTAGTTCCACATCCCTTTATTTTTGTTTCAAATCCACAATCATATTTTTTTTGTTATGGAACAATTCCAGTTGTTACAACTAACAGGTATTTGAGCAATCCTTCCTGTTGCTTTTACAGAACTTCCTTCTTGTATCATCAAACCATCACCCATTAATACAACACCAACATTATTTGATTCCAAATTGAGAGCAATGCCTATTGTACCCTCTACAAATTCTACTAATTCACCTGACATTACGATAACGAAAGGATTACCTGTCGATTTTCTCTGCATCGTGGCTCCGATATAGAGATTCCCTAAGTGATGGGAAGTCCGATCGGTATTGTGAATACCCGGCTTGCAAGGGCTTCTTTGGAAGTGCCTTCAGTTCTGTTCGAACCTGGAACAGACTTGTATGGATGTATGTCTGACGTTACACTTTGAGATGTAAAGCTGGTTTCTATCAAATATATTTCTGTTTGGTGGCGGAGATTTATTCTCTTATCTTAACACCCTTCTTTAAGACGTACGAGCTCGTAGGTTATACAGTTGATGGTTAGTAGTGATACATTTCCAATTTGGTAATGCGGCATACGAAGTGCTGCTGATCATTTGTTGATCGAAGCATGGCTTTGTGAAAAAGCATAGCTTTGTGGATGAGACTTCGTCGAGCCTCACAACCCGGAAATGGTCGAAACAGGAATGTTGCGGCAAGATTTTTAAGGGTCGCGCCCCTAGGGTATGTCCATTTCCTTCTGGATAAGAGGTGGTATCATGGTATGGCGCCCAGATATTTAACCTATGTTGTTACTGCAAATTTATTGCTTTGTGGTTGTTGGTTGTCGGGATCCCGGAATAAAGGTCGGTAATGACCGGGGATGGCATAGTTCGTATGTTAGTTACCTAGTTACATCTTGGTTAAAGCGTGAGATAGCGTCGGCCTTGTTTAGTAGAGATCCGGTTAGGTTCTCAGGGGCGTCCTTCCGAAGCGTTCCATTTCGGTGTTGGAAGTTCCATTGCCTGACCATTTTTGGAAATCCAAAGAAACAATACGCGCCTTTACGATTTCAATTGTATAACCTACCATTCTTAAATGGTAGCTATAGTAGGCATACGAAAAATTGTGGTATGCTAGCTAAGATTGATATTATGCTTTCGAAATGTTTCTGCACTATGCACTAAAAATAATATCAAAATGATTTTCGCATATCAAGCATTTTTGACCGTCATAAGGAGAAATCTCCTCCAACTGTGCGTTTGCATTGTGTGTGTGGCGGGAGGCCTTATGGCAGTTTCATTTTCCAAAAAGCATTGCAGTTTTCAATGTTTTAAAATCTTTTGTTGTTGTTTTAAAAGATAAACTATTTTTGTTTGCTTATACCAGTCTCATGACTGACCCGAAGTTTATTGTTCCCTTTCTAAACTCTGGGTGTCCATAATTTTTCACACGGGCAGTCTTAAGCTGGGTTTTTCAAATAGTAGATATTGATTCAGTAGCTTTTAGTTTTCTCTTTGGAATTCTTTGGAGACTTTGGATATAGAGCATTTGGTCAAGACGACTGACCTTGCTTAGCTTGGTACAACTTTATGGTGGTTCGAGCTATCTATGGAGATTGTTGATATTGGTGTTTCTTTCGGAGTTTCAAGTTCTAGTTGTTTTCCGCTGCTAGTTCATTGGTCTTTCCACTGTAGCATTTCATTGTATCTCTGATATTCATCATTGTTGTATATGATATTCATTTCTTTTCTTCCGTTGTGTTGTTATACTTAATGTGTTATAATCTCCGGCGAATCGGATTTGAACGGTCGAATCTGTGGCATTCGAGTACGATGTGAAGTATGGATGTCGACTTTCGTACGCGAAAAATCTGGGTCGTCACAGTTGGTTATTTACCAACAAAGCAAACAAACAAATATTTAGCACTATATGCAACCACTAGGCTCTTTTAATTAATCTTTTATTAATTAAACCATTTGCCAAATATTCACTTCAAATAATGTTTAAAAAGATATAATCTCAAACCATTACAACTTTTCAATATTGAAAAACATTTCCATATACTTGTTTAATAATAAGTAACTCACAAATCAATTGATCTCAACATTTAGAAAATATTACATATACTTAAATCACGATTGGGTATATGTTTTATTCTTTAAGGAAAAGATTCTTTTAAACACATTTATTTGGGTCAAAACGAATGCTGCGTAAAACATCGTTACGACAACCCAAAATCAATAGTATAAGGATTCGATAATCAGATAGATATATAAATCCTAATACTATACAAAAACATTTTTTTTCGGAAATCATTTACTATAACAACAGTGAATAGTCCATCTTTTCGAAAACGTCTATTTCAACAATAAATGTTGAAATATATGGTTTCGATACTTAACACATTTTAAAACATCTTTAAACCATTTTACTTCATTTAAAATATCACTTCCCACAACATCCATTTTATTTATTATATTATTAACTGTCCAAAATCGTGAATATAAATCGTTTACCAAATTTAATATTATTTCAACATTTAATTTAAAGGATGATTTGCTGTCAAAAATCGTGGACATATCTCCTTTAATAACTTCTAAATTTAGCTTAACAATTTCAATTGATTGGGAATTATAAAATAATGTTTATAAATTTCAATTATATTATAAAAACTTCCATTTATAAAATCAAATTCCATTTATTATTTTATAAGAACTTCAACTTATAAAATCCCTTAATTAACAACTTTTATTTATATCTCATTTAAATGCCAAAATCCAATTTATTAGTTAGTTACTTATAAATCGTTTATTTTACAAATTCATTCATTTTATAACTTCACAATTATAAAACTTATTCACTTATAAACTCCATTTATAACTTCATTTTAACACTTATAAAACTTCTTTAAATTCCCATTATTTCGATTTAAAAAAATCAATTTTATAAATCTTCTGTATGCCGTTTATAATAATTCAAAAATCTCAATTTAAATAAACCAATCCTTTTAATAATTTACAAATCGTTATTAAAACTTGTATAACTCTAAAAATCATGCTTAAGTGTATTTCACCAAAAATCATAATTTTTATAACATAAAAATTATAATATTTATTTATTCAAAATGAATTCAATTCCTTTACAATTCAAAAATCAATAAAATGTTTATTTTCAAAATCACTTTAAAATCCTTTTAAATTTGGAAATCATCACTTCAATATTTTAAAATTCCAAAAATAGGCCCAATGCTGTAACAGTACTAAATACATCAACACGACATCCAAAACATCATATATTATATGATAACAGAACATATCATAATATCTGTAAATAAATCAATACTGTTGAGGAATCTAGTTGGATCCCTCCATCCTGTCACCTGCAACAAATATACATATTAAAATATGTGTACAATGTCCGCTTCAAGATAGACGCGCGTACAAAGGGTCATCCGCTCATACACGGGAACGTATAGGGTCATCTGCTCCACTAGGCATGTATAGATCAAATACCAATCAATATATCAAATACCATCCAAGCAATCATCAACCATCATAAAATAAATTATTTCTCACTTATATAAAAATATCAGTGAGTCAGAAAGAGTGAGTAGTACTCACTTTCCTTGTAGTCGTCGCGTTAGCGATTTATTCCGATTAAAATTAAACAAGTGTTTAATTTCAAACAAAATTTTCTCTAGCTCAAACAAATCCCAATTCAGCTCCATAATGTTATGCTCGTCCATACGAATCCAATGCAATTTGTTTCGTGCGAAACAAACCTCGTATGAAAAAGTTATGATGTTTTAAAATTTATACAAATCCGAAACAATATAATTTACATTTTATTTTTCTTAACCTTTTATATTCACAACCGTTTGATTTTTCTACTTCAGATCTGGACCGCCCCACCCTTCTTCTTCATCTTTCACGCAACTTCTAGGGTTTAGAAACCCATAGCCTCCGAAACATCATCGAATTATACTCCATCGACATTCATCTCTACAACGATCAATGACCACCGCTTCGAAGCCAAGGCCGAGCTCTACCATTGGACGAAGATCGGCGTCCCCACGACGTGCAACAGCCACCAAACCACGCTCTAACAACCCCCAAAACGCATCCCCCTAGCCTCCTCCTCGTTGCGCCATATTCGTTCATCACCGTTGGATGTGAAGATCAGGATGTGCTCTACAATATTGTAGTTGTATGTTTTTGCTACTTGTTTGTGGATTGAGAGATAATGGAGGAAGAGAATTCGAAATTTCTGGCCATTGAATAGTTTGGTGGTAGCTAGGGTTAAAATAATTAGGGTTTGAGTGAAAACAATGAAATATGGAGGCCTTTTAAAGAAAATATTCGTGCACTATTCATGCGGAAAATTTCCGAACTCGAAATAAAGTGTGCCGCCTGGCGTTTATAATGTTTTACGACCATTCCGAACTTAATGGAATATATATTAGGAGCCAATTCGATCGTATTTGGAAGAGAGATTTTCGAATCGACTAATTAACTTTAAAATTTACTTAAACCGATTTCTACGTGTTTTTGCTTGCCTCGGACAATTGTAAATCCGATTGATACAAAATTTGAAATCTTACAATAATATAACATTACGGATCCGATGAAACTAGTTTCATCGAAATCCAAGACTGTTTGAAAAATGGCTATTTTAACTCGTCAATCAAATATTAAAATATTCAATTTCGACAAATTAACTTTTAATTCAATTTTAAAAGTTCTGCAACATCATTCTAATTCAAATATGATTTAATTCAACTTTATTAATCATTTTCATTCACATTAAATCCAAATTCCGGTTATTTCAGCAATTTCAAATATTAAATTTATAATTTAATTATCAAATTAAAATCCTTATATTCGAAATACAAGTCATTCGACTTATAAAATTTACTTTTGAATATTTAAAATCAATTAAATGTATGAATTTCAAATGACTGAAATTATGGGTCGTTATACGAATGATATCGGTTTTGAAAAAGGAACCCATTGTACTATGGAGGTGCATGGCTACGGACACGTTTCTGGTGTAGAGGCAGAGAGAGGCTGGGATGCCAATATGGAGTAGGTCATATACTGTTGCATTGTATGTATAGGTGCTCCGATGAAACCTACATGCCAACTTTTTTAAGGTATTAGTTTTCAGGAGAATCCACAATATAGCTGTGGCTCTCGATATGTCTCTTTGCTAGATATGGAAACTTAGGATCGGTGTCAATTATTGATATCTGCATTTGTGTCTTAGGTATGGAGATGCTATGCTAGGAGCATCATTATATTTTTGCATCTATTTTCAATTTCAGATGCTTTGATAAGGATCATTGAGTCGATTGGCGTTCATAGTGGACCAGCAATGATGTGTACCAACTTATTCTTTGTGTGTCTCTTATCATTATGATTGCGCATGTTATATTGGTTGGTTGATTATTATTATTGAACGTTGTGCTTTAGGCTTATTGTGATATTTATATTACCCATGCATTTGCATATTAGGTTAACATTATCATGGTATACTATTATGTATCAATCATATCATGTTAGTTTTGCTGAATTGTTGATGATAGGAGAAGAGCAGGCTATGGTATGATTTCCTACATTTGAGTTGGGTTTGCTTTACTTGTTTATGGGAGTCCAGATTATCCCTAAGCCACATTTGTGGAGAGGACCAGCTGTACTTTAGTAGTTTCGTGTTTGTTTGTATATAGTTTTAATATGTAGTATTTTAAGATAGTTCTCATCGCACTAGAATTTATGTCTGACCCACATTTTGTCTTTGTCTGTATATTTCATGATAACTTTTAGGTACTCAATTGAGTAGTTTGGGAGCCATATGCTTTTAGGAATACACTTCCAAGATAGTTGGAGCACTTTAGAGGCAAAGTCGATTCTTTGCATGTATGTACCTGATATTGTAGTAGTATGTGACATGTATGCTATTTATATATGAGAGTTGTTATATCAGATATTGTAATCTGACTTTCTATATTGATATTATTAATCATTTACTTCCACGAGTATAGTCCGTTATATATTTTATCATATTATGTTCATGTGTATTCGGTATAATATTATTACTCTGTTGTGAGATTCTATCGTTGTAACGACCTAGAATTTTTATCACTTGAAATTCAGATTATTAATTAATTTTAAATATTCACAAGTAAATTTTAATAGCTTAATAACTTATATTTGAAATCTAGTGATTTAATTGGATAATTGAATTGTTAGTTTAATATTAAAATTGCGTAAATAATTGGAAATTGGATTTAAAGTGAATAAAAATGATTTGCAAAGTTATACTAAATCCTAGTTGAATTAGAATGATGTTACATGACTTTTAAAATCAAATTAAAAGTTAAATTACATAAATGGAATATTTTAATATTTAATTGACGAGTAAAAATAGCCATTTTTCAAACAGTCTCGGATTTCGACGAAACCAGTTTATTGGATTCATAATGTTGTATTATTGTAAGATTCCAAATTTCGTGTCAATCGAATTTACGGTTTGTCCGGGGCAAGCTAAAACACGTAGAAATTCGTTTAAGTGAATTTTAAATTTAAATATTCGATTTGAAAATCTATCTTTCAAATACGATTGAATTGACTTTCGATATATATTCCATTGCGTTCGCAATAGTGGTAAAACACTATAAACGCTAGGCGACACGCTTCGTTTTGAATTCGAAAATTTTCGGGATGAATAGTGTCGCGTAATTTTCTATAAAAGGCCATCATTTTTTCTTTGTTGCAAAATATTAGGGTTTTAAACCATAGCCTGCACTTCTATTTTAATGGCTAGAAATGGTGCAACTTCCCCTCCATTATCTCTTCAGCCATCAACTTTTAGGCGGAAATTTCAAATAGAGATTTGTAGAGGGTGACGAGACCTTCGAATCCAACGGTCGTGATCGTAATCGGCGTATCCGATTGACGAAAAACCTCATTCAAATGCACGCGTTCCATGCACAAATCCCACAACAAGGGGATGGTCGAGCTTCACGTGGTTGGTGGTGTGGGTGGAGCTAGCTTTGGGGCATGTGGTGGTGGTCTTCGATCGACCTGAAAACGAACGTAGGTCGTGCGATAATTCATTGATGAAGGCGGGTACCATAGGTTTCTTCATGCATTTAAAACCTAGAGGGGGAGAAGGAGAAGGGCATGACCCTGATGGGAAGAAGTTAGATCTAACAGCCAAGGATAAAGTGAGGGTTTTAAAATTAAAAGAAAATTGTAAATTATTATATTTAAAATCGTATAAACTTTAAAACATCATATCTTTTTCATACGAGCTCCATTTCACACAAATGAATTGCGTTGGGTTCGTATTGACAAGCACTACATCATGGAGTTGGATTGGGATTTATTTGAGCTAGTGAAAATTTTGGTTGAAATTAAATGCTTGTTTAATTTTAATCGGAATAAATCGCTACGCGACGACTGCAAGCAATGTGAGCACAACTCACTCTTTCTGACTCAGTTATTTTTATATAAGTGAGAAATAATTTATTATATGATGATTGATGATTGTTTTGATGATATATGATATATTGATTGGTATAGTGGAGCCGATGACCCTATACATTCCCGTGTATGAGCGGATGATCATTTGTACGCGAGTCTGCCTCGAAGCGGGCATTGTACACATGTTATAATATGTATATTTGTTGTAGGTGATAGGTTGGAGGGATCCAACTGGATTCCTCACCAGTATTGATTTATTTACAGATATTGTTATATATTATGTTATCGTATGATATAAGATGTTTTGGATGACCTTATTGTTGTATTTAGTGTTGTTGTAGCACTGGGCCTATTTTTGGAATTTTAAAAAATGTTTAAGTGATGATTTCCAAATTTAAAAGGATTTTAAAGTGATTTCGGAAATAAACGTTTTATTGATTTTTGAATTGTAAAGGAATTGAATTTATCTTGAATAAACAAATATTATAATTTTTATGTTATAAAAATTATGATTTCTGTGAAATATAGTAAATTATGATTTTTGGAATATGAAATGAACTATTTTGTAAAATAGTTTAAATGGATATTTCTGAAGTTATAATAAACGGTATATCTCTATTACTAATAAAGAAAATTCGTTGAGCTAATTTACATGGCGTCTTTTTGAAACTTCGAAAATGCCGTTGCTTTCCATTTACAATATATAAACAGCCGTGTGCGAAGCACTGGCCAAATCTAGTATATATAAGATTTATAAAATTGATATTTTATAAATTAAAGTGTTAGAATTATAAAAGAGTTTTATAAATGTTAAAACGAAGTTATAAATGGATTTTATAAGTGAATAAGATTTACGAATTGCGAAGTTATAAAATGAATGAATTTGTGAAATAAGAGATTTATAAGTAATTGACTTAAAATTTGGATTTGGCATATAAATGAGTTGTAAATGGAATTGGTAAATAAAACGAATTTATAACTTGAAATTTTTATGAAATATAATTGTGAATTTATAAACATTGTTTTATAAATCCGAAATCAATTGATTTTGATACGTTAAATATAGAAGTTTATTTAAAGGAATTTTATTCACGATTTTTGACAGTGAATTATCATTTAAATTAAATGTTGAAATAATATTAAATTTGGTAAATGATATTTATTCACGATTTTGTACAGTGAATAATATATTAAAGAGATGTTTTGGGAAGTGGTATTTTAAATGGAATAAAATGGTTCGAAGATGTTTTAAAATGTGTTATGTATCGTAACCATAGATTTCAACATTTATTGATGAAATAGACGTTTTCAAGAAATAAGGAAATGATGGATTCTAACATTGTTGTTACAGTAAATGATTTTTGAAAGAAAATGTTTTACATAGTATCTATCTAAATTTCGAATCCTTATACTATTGATTTTGGGTTATCGTAACGATGTTTTACGCAACATTCGTTTTGACCCAAATAAATATGTTAAAGAGAAAATTTACCTTATAGAATAAAATATATACTTAATCGTGATTTAAGTATATGTAATATTTTCTAAGTGTTGAAAATAAATAGATTTGTGAATTACTTATTATTAAATAAGCATGGAAATGTTTTCCGATATGAAGTGAAATGTTTTGAGAATATATCTTTTTAAAGATAACTTGAAGTGAATATTTGGCAAGTGATTTAATTAATAAAAGATTAATTAAAAAGGGCCTAGTGGTTGCTATAGTGCTAAATATTTGTTTGTTTATTTTGATTGTTAAATAACCGACTATCAAACTTGGCCAAATTTTAATTCATCGACTTGATGTTGGAACTATTTAGTCGTACACTTAGCACGTATCCTTCTGTGTGGGCTTGATTATCGTTTGTGTTGAGGATGTTGATTCATATAGTGCGGAGTGTTACTCCAATCTATCGAGCTTCCTTCATGGCCCGAAGGATAGCAAGTTGAAAGTTGGAGACGTGATAAGTCTATGAGACTTAGTTTCTGTGTGAGGTTGAGAAACACTTTTACGTTGTTTGTGCGAAGAGACCGGGATCAGATTAATCTGAAAACCACTTCAGATCAACGTACATGCAATGATTGTGCAGGTTGCTTATGATGATATTGATATTTTGGATTTTCATAGTGGGGGACTGCTTGTTGATCGTTTGGGTTAAAATCCCAATATACATCCAGTAGCAGTGGTCTCTTCATTATTAAATATCCAATGCAAGGATTATTCTCTACCAATCCTAGGGATTTCCGGACAAGATGTGGTAGGAAAGTACCTTCGGTTTGTTCTGTTCCTGGACAACTTGTATGGATGTTTGTCTGACATTGCATTTCTATAGATTACGTACATTGGTTTTTACAAACATACATCAGTGGTGGCAGAGAAGGCAACTTCTCTTAGCTTAACACTCTCCTTGAGACGTATGAGCTTAAGGGTTGTATTTTTGGAAGGCAATTAGTAGTTAACGGAAATGTCCATGTGGCATTCAAATTGATGTGATATATGATTGTGAAAGGTAATCGTTACCTCGTCAAGCCTCATCAATTGGAAATGACCAAAACTGGGTTAGATGCGGCAAGGCTATGTGGGTCGCACCCATTAGGGTATGATCATCCTCTTCTAGATATATCATTGTATGCTATGACGTCATGTATCTGATATTGTGGTTTGTATGTTAGAGGGCCCTCGGTAAAGGTCGGTAACGACCGAAGGATGACATATTCAGTACCATCTAGTTACAGAGGTGGGCCGGTCTTTTGTTGGTAGAGGGCAGATGTTCTGCACCTCGGGACATCCATCTAGAGGTGTACCCCTTCGGAAGGTAGTCCCTTCACCTGGTCATTTGTATGGAAATCCAAACTCCACTACGTACTTGCCATTTTAATCGTATTATCCATTTTGGGCTATATCCTGGAATCTAATCAATGTAACAATTTTGGCTATGATTAATATTATTTGTATATAGTAGACACTACTATAATATAAGCGGATTTGATATGACATGTTTTAGTTATCGTAAGGGAAAAACATGTCCTTACGAGATACTTTTGTTTTGATAAAAGGAAAAGTTTTGGTAACTTATTAAATTTAGTTGAGTATGTTTCTCACGCTGATTTACCAGACTGATCCGGGCGTTCTTCCCTTTCAATGCTCGGGTCAGACCGAGTATATTTACAGGTTATGCTTTGGTGCTTTTGGAGCTTCAGCAGGAGAGCTGGAGATCTTCATTTCGTGTACACGTATCTGTTTTGATTATTGATTATCCGCTGCATTGCTTAGTTGTTTTAAATTATCGGTATTTGCAAGGACAGGTTATTATAACTGTTCAGCCTGATAACTATTGATTGATTGTTGAACTCTGATTGATGTATGTATATACAGTTTCTGTTTTTACAGATCATTGATATGATATTATATATTTTTCGCTGCGATGTGAGATTCCGTATTGTTCTGTTTGGTTCTATCTTCTCTCTTTCTTCTCTTCTCTTCTTCTCTCTTCTTTTCTTTCTCTTGACTTTCCGTCGGTCTGTTTTTTTGGGGTCGAACATGTGTGGATTATTGTCGATTCAAAGGGTATGGATTTTCGGGTCCTCACAATCGTTATGCCTTTATAGGGTGTTTTTTTATTTGACCCCACTAAGAAATCTTTTATGGTATTCAAAAGTCAGGCCTTATCATTTGATGTTGATTCGAAGTATTACGAACGGCAGGTCGTAACAGTTGGTATTGAGCTTTGGCTCAACATCCAGGACTAAGTAGACCAGTTTGAGTTAAGTAACCTAGTGGATGGGGATACATTGAGAGTGTGTACTTGTACTTTTCTACTATATAATACTGTATAAATCACTTTGTTAATACCTTAGATATTGATTCTGATAACAAAAACAATATAATTATAGATACTAATCTCTTGTCAAGTTATGTAGTTTAAATTATGGAATATTACGTAGGTACAAAAGTGTTAAACTTAAAGATTGATCAGTATGAAGACCAAGAATGAAGGTTTAGGGATGATGATCAAGACTCATGAGATTAAAGACAAATTTATGAAGAGCTTAAGAATTTACCGTATAGTTATGAGTCACTAGGATAAATTGCTAAAATCCCAGATAATAGTTTTCGATCTTTATTACAAATTTTTGATTTTTGATATTTTAAACAAAATAATTTTAATTTCATAAAATATTTGATATAAGTTTTCTTAAGAGTTCAAAAGTATTTAAAAACTATGTTTAAATTATTTTATAAAGTACAGGATTTTAAAAATAATTTAAAAATAAAAACATTTTCAAATTTCATTAGCATATGTCAACATACATATTTTCATATGTCAACATATGGAACGTTGGGAAGATGATTTTAAATTTTGAATTTTTTATCACATCTCTTCATAAATAGACAGGTCCTTTTAAACAACTGTTTAAAATAATGAAAAGATGCCTTTTAAATTTTAAAAATTTACGATTTACATCTTTTCGAACACTATATAAAGGGTTAGAAAATGAATTTTTTTAACAAACTTTTTATCTTTTTTTTTTTTTTAAATCTGTCTACATGTTTATAAACTACAAATTCTATTATGCTCTATACAAAATGTTCATGCATCTAAACATACACTCTCATCAATTCAAAGATCAAACCACTATCAAAACGGTTGTAGGTTATCTCGTATCCAAAGTACAACTGTTTGTATTTGGAAATCAAAAACTATACTCTTATTTATTTAGTGTGCTTATTGCCTATTCAAATTAAATGGGTGTTCTTAGTAGCCTATGTAAATCTAACAGTTGATCTTATAGCTTAGTAAATCAAGGGAATTCACACTTGACTCGTGAGACAGGAGGGTGTATCTGGTCACCTTGATTCGAGAATGTATGCTGGTTTCCTTATTGTTGTTAAATTAGGCGTTAAAAAGAAATCTGCACATATAGTATGCAGAATTGGATGTAGGATTAGTTAATCCAAACCAGTATGAAACTCTTGGTGTCTTCTCTCTTTCTTTACTTTATTGTTTTTATATGTATATATGTGATTGCATCTATGATTGATTATTAGTATAAATTTGTGTTGTTAATATGTGATTTGATATTGATCTTAAATGAATTTTAAAAGGATTACCATAAGTTAGAAAACACTATTCACCCCCCACCCTCTTGTGCTAAACTATCATTAAGATCAAATTATTCTATAATCCACACACTTGTCTCCTGAACTTTGATTTATTTAGTCGCTAGTTTCTAAGGTATTGAATCCGAGAGTACCACCATTCGAACTTGATGCATGAGATTTCAAGAAGAATGGGGCTATTTGTAAAGAGTAAGTTGGATTTTATATCTTAGTAGGATCCATTAGTTTCCAAAAATGAGCAAAGACCGAGCGGACGACTAATATGTTTTGCGTCGAGCCATTCTTGTTAGAAGTGTTTGGCTTTGTATTACCACACCATAAGTCATGGGATTTATCCTATGTGTTAAAGAGGTGTTTTAGGCATTGGTCCAATCACATGCCTGTTCTTAATCCCTACTTAAAGCGTAGGATTTTTTTGGTGATTTACACTAGTTGGGCAAGGATTTTTTCACTCGATTTTTAAAGGCGAGCGCTCGAGTCAGATTCTTGGGTGACTAGGAGATTCCAATACATGACTCTAGCCGTGCGAGGATATTTTAGTAGTCGGACGAAGGAACCAGATTAGAGTTCACACGAGAGGAGTCATGTGTCCCCCCTAGTTTAACAAAGAAATCGTACGAGCAAACAAAGTATTGGATCGAGCATTATATTTTTTTGGATGATCTTTATTCATTGTAAAGTTTAAATAGTTTAGTTAAGATAGCTTGCGATAGCTTGGAGAAGGACTTCTCGGCTAGTTTTATGACAATCCGGATAATCTTCTAAATTACGATGTGATACTTGCATGGACGAGCATTGCAATATACTTATATTATTTTTATTACCGTTGTGCAATTGAGGTGAGTTTAAATCGAGCAAACCTAATATTTGTAGGTTGTTATTTAATAATGATTTAGTTTGTAAAGTACTCTCCTTTGGAGAATGAGTTTTGTTTAGAAGAAAAGAAAGGTTGAGACTTAGATTGTTAGGTTAATTTGAGAGTTTTATGGGTCGGTGATATGATATATGATATAAATTTCTTTTTCAGAGTGGGAGGTGTGATAATCTTTCATTTATTTTATTTGTGTAAGGAGTTGCACCACTTAGGCATTTGGATCATCTTGGATATCGAACAGGCTTATGGGAGTTAACATGTGACAATCCGAAAATCCATACTCTTTGAATCGACAATAATCCACAATGTCCGACCTAAAAAATACAGACTGACAGAAAGTCAAGAGAAATAAAAAAAGAGAGAAAGAGAAGAGAAGAAAGAGAGAAGATAGAACCAAAGATAACAATACAGAATCTCACATCGCCGCAGAAAAATATATAATATCATATCGATGATCTTTACCAATCAAAAACTGTATATATACACATCGATCAGAGTTCAACAATCAATCAATAGTTATCAGCCTGGACAATAATAATAACCTGTCCTCACAATTGCTGATAATATGCGACAACTATGCAAATTGGGTAATCAATAATCAAAACAGATACGCGTATACGAAAATGAAGATCTCCAGCTCTCCCGCTGAAGCTCCAAAAGCACCAAATGTGAACCTATAAATATGAAAGTGAAGAATGCCCGGATTAGTCTGGTGAACCAGCATGAGAAACACACTCAACTGAATTTATTAAATTACCATAACTTTTTCTTTATCAAAACAAAAGTATCTCGTAAGACAAATCCACACATAAACACAGACATGTTTTACCTTACGGTAACTAAAACATTCCTTTCATATCAAATCCTCTTATATTATACTAGTGTCTAGCACATACAAATAATATTAATCATAGTCGAAATGGTTACCCATATAGCATTTTGAAGCTATTCATTATGCCTTTACAAACAAAATCGCAGGTCGTAGTGGGATTTGGATTTCCATACAAATGACCAGGTGAAGGGATTACCTTCCACCAGTACATCTCCAGAAGAATGTACTAAGAAACCATCACAAAGTTTCTCTACCAACACAAGACCGACCCACCTTTATAACTAGATGGTATCGAATATGTCATCCTCCGGTCGTTACTGACCTTTACCAAGGGCCATCTAGCATACAAACCACAATAATTAGATACACTACGTCATAGCGCGCAAAGACATATCTAGAAGAGGATGATCATATCCTACTTGGGAATGACCCACTTAGCCTTGCTGCATCTAACCCTGTTTTGGTCATTTCCGGTTGATGAGGCCTGACGAGGTAACGATTACCTTTCACAATCGCATTTCACTTCACTTTGAATGCACATGGCCATTTCCGTTGACTACTAATTTCCTTCCACAAAAATACAACCCTTAAGCTCATACGTCTCAAAGAGGGTGTTAAGCTAAGAGAAGTTGTCTCCTCCACCACCACCGATGTACGTTTGTAAAAACTAATGTACGTAATCTATAGAAATGCAATTTCAGACAAACATCCATACAAGTTGTCCAGGATTAGGACAAACCGAAGGTACTTTCCTACCACATCCTGTCGGAAAATCTGTAGGATTAGTAGTGAGTAGTCCTTGCATTGGATATTTCATAATGAAGAGACCACTTGCAACAACCTGCTATTTTCAACCATTCGTATCCGAACATGCCGGAATGAATTGCTTAAAGTACCAGATTGTAAGTTTATATTTGGCAAAACTCATCATATATAATAAATAATCACAGAGACACAGAGTAATAAATGCAGCAGAAACAAAAGAATAGTAGTTCATGAAGCTACTATATATATAAGATACAATAGAAGTCTCGAATACAATAGTAAAATACAAGAATCATAACACATCAATGGAATCAACTGAATATCTGGAAGCTGATAGATAGTTGGATCTCCAAGCGAAGCTCCAACTCCGAAGATGTCTCAAAAGCTGTATCACTCAGTCTGACCCGAGAGTAAAGTAAAACACAAAGCACTCGAGTCAGGATTAACATTATTATATCAATAAATCCAACTCAAGTGAAATAACAACTGAAATACAAGTAACTCAAAGGATGTTTAGGATAACCATCCTCTAAGGATCCATTAAACTATCTACTATGTAGTAGTGTACGCTAAGTAGATAATGTCTATTAGTAATATAAAGTATCAAAATAGCGTTAAGGCGTTACCATTATACCCCTTAACACATTTTATACAAGTGTTATAGTCTATACAGCACTATAAACTCCACCGTAAACTAGTGGGCTATCAGGGAGTACTCCATAGGTATAACACAAAACAAATCGTAGTGGTCGCACATAGAGATACAAGCATCACAAGGCACATGAGGCAATACCCAAAGTAGTGAAACTACCGTTTGCGTGATCCGGACTGGTGAGAACGCATTGCCGCAACGATCGCAACACCGTGAAATAACACTCCCAATTCAAGGGTGCGCACCAATCAAAACAAGTAATGAGTAGTATACCAAGAAGTGTGTTCGCTTAGAGGTGGCTAACCTCATTGGCCCGACACGGCTCCTGTTTTAGCCATTTCAAATTTGACACAAGTGTCAAGGCTATCCATTAACGTTCTCTATCTTCAATCATCAACGTACACCATTCCAACCACTTCATTCTGGATCACACTCCGGCTGTAGTTATTAAAGTGGTATTCGGTTTAGACAGTGAGCTTGTCCCTAACCGATTCTGGTTTCTTTAATAACTTTCGTAATTATTACACCGATTGGTCGTTTAATAAATTTCAAAAACCAAATCAATTTCAATCTCACTTAGAATTTGAAAGCCAACATTTCATTCGTCTTTCTATATCAATTTCTATAATTTACGTTTCAAAACTTCCAAATTTACCATTTCGAAACTCCATAATTCAACTTCAATTTTTATTTAAAACAATTCAAATATTGATTTAAATTCATATATAGGTTTTATTCCATAATCATTTAAACTAAGTTAATTTGACATTCAAAACAATTTAAATTCGTTGATGGATTTATTCAGTAATCATTTAAATTACGTAAATTTATCATTTCAAAATAATTTCCAATTCATTAAATCAATCACTTAAGTTTACCTACATTATATCAAGACTTATGAATTGAATTAAATTAAATTCATCAAATTGAACTCTTTAAATTACAAGTCTCATAATAATTTCCATCAGTCACATTTTATTTCTTATCAAAGAAAATCAATTTCACCTATTTACTTATTTAATTTAAACAAATTTCAAAACTTAATTATTAAAGAAACTCAATTTCACTTATTAAAGAATTCAATTTCACTTTTTAAAGAATTCAATTTTATTTAATTATTAAATAATTTCAAAACTTAATTTAGTAATTTACTTAAATTTAAACAACATTCTTTCATCAAACACTTTGTTAATCATAATACTTTGGAAATCAAAATTTAGAAATCATAATGCTTGGAATCATAGCACTTCCCACTTAACTGTTTAAATATAAATAATAGTATATATAATAAAATAGTTTATAATTTAAAATAGTTTATATAAAAATAATTTATATTAAAATAGTTTATATGAAATAAATTTATAAAGTAACATATATAAATAGTTTTAATATAATTTTAAAAATACTTCATATAATAAAATAGCTTCCTCAAATTTCACAAATAATTCAAATCGATTCAAATTCCAAAATTTAAATTTAATCAAATCTTAAATCATCCATTTCAACTTATTTCAGTTTCTCAATAAATATTTCACATTATATCGATTTCAAATACAGATTTTTAACCACAAAATAAACCATTTCAATTTCAATATTTTCAAAGCTTTAAATATTCAAACATTTCAAAACAAGATTTGATAATTCCATATATATATATATATATATATATATATCAAATTCACTTTACTATTATTTATTTTGAAATATTTACTTACTAAATCCATTATCATTTAAATAAAATCCCAAATTTCAAATGACTAAATATTTCCTTCAATTCATTTAAACTTGAAATATTCATTAAATCACCTTAAACCAAATCAAGTTATAAAAATCATATCCTTTAAAAAAATCTCAAATTCAATAAGTTGCAAATCGATTTCTAGTTAAACACATTTCTTAATTCAAATCAATTTCAAATCTATCTTCTCAACCTTAATTTATTAAATCATTATAAACTCTATACTAAAATATAATTTAAATAAATACTTAATTGTAATATATTTAATAAAATCAAACTTAATTATTAAGCTTATTTTATATTAAAACAAATTTATACATAGCTTAAAATCATGAATTTAACTATATATAAAATAACATTTATATAATATCTAAAATCAATATTTATATAAAACCGTATATTCCTTTCCAAAATCATAGTAACCATTTCAAAATATTTATATATAGACCAACGGTGTCTGTATATAATTTCCTATCCTATGGTCAAGTGGTACGGATATTTATCATTTCAATCCATAATTTAAATATGTACGGGTATGTGTATATATATATATATATCATTTATATATATATATATATATATCATCTCAACCCGTAATCCCAAATTCAATTCAATGAAAATCACTTGGGTTTATCATTTCAACCCATAACATTTTCTCCTATTCTACAGATCGTTCGGGTATGTATCATTTCAACCCATATGATTCTATACTGATAGGGAACTTGCAGAGTGATAACAGATATGATAATAATATAACAGGCACATATCATGCATATAAATAACAGATAAAGGTGTCAGATGTCAAAGGTGAACTGATACAGGTAATAGCATGTATATAACAGTGTAAATAACTAACAGCATCATATTTCAATTGTCGTTTCAATTGAAATCAAATTTAATAAATAAATGAACATTAATCGTGAGTGATTGCTCACCTTTCGAGGTTAGAGGGAGATTCGATGATAGGGTGAGTTACGATTCCAAGCACGGATTTCAAAGTAATTGGGATTGGCATGAATTTGGTGAATAGATCCGATAATACAAATAGATGAAACAATTAGAACTGGGTCAATGATAATAATTGGCCTAAGTGAATATATATACGACTATATATACTATATATAAAATCATATACAACTTAAAATTTTAGGTAAGCAAATAACTTGAAATCTTTAAACAACTTTACATAAAATATATATATACTAACACTTTCATACTAAACTTATATAACTAGTATATATATAATAATAAATTTTGAATCGATACATCAAAATTTGACAGTTTAATATATATATATATATATATATATATATATATATATATATATATATAAAAGCTCATATATACAATAAAACAAAAATTCTAACACTATACTTAAATAAAATTGTATGACACAACTTGTGACAAACTAAACAAATTTTGTAAATTGTACACTAAGATATAAATAACTTTAACTATACTGGATATATATGTATAACTTATAAAAAAAATTCATTTATAAAACAATGAGAAAGCCTTCATATTATCTGCATATTAACCAACTGTATATATAAAGTTATATAAACAACATTAAAATAAAATTGTACATAAACTGAAAAGCACTGATACAATATATATGTGCACGACTGTTAGAAAATATACATATATGTGCAAAACAAGACACAACCTGCGTTATAAATATCAATGAAAATTTAACAATACTTAATCACATTGAATAAATACCTTAACAAAGCAGAGTACATATGTAAAATATATGGCTGATACAACTTCAAGACACTATATGCTATACAGTACTATATAAATATGTATATATAAGCTTCAAAGAGATAAGAAAAAGAATTAAAATAAACTGAAAATAAAAGAATGCAGAGGCTTAGATTAAACAAGTTCACTATTTACTTTACATAGATATAGAAGAGAAGGGTGATGGCTATGCTCGGCTATAAGGCTGAAGATCTGGAACTCGGGTTGACAGCGCGGAAGGAAGGTGGCAAAAACATGGCTACATGATGATGTGAAGCTCGGTGGTTGAGGCAGCCGTGCTCGCATGCGGTTCCGATGAGTGCTGGCCGAGGTTGAAGTTAGGTTACTTGCGTGCTCAGAGGTCGGTCAGGCCGTGTTGCCAACGGAGGTAGGGACGGGACAAGGCTGTGGATCGGGTAGAGCCGAAGTCAGGTGGCAGAGGTTGTTGAGGGGAAGTGGAGGACGAGGTGGCCGGTGGGGAGATTGGCTGCGGCACTTGCGAGGGGAGGATGGTGGAGAGGCCAGAGGGGAGAACAGAGGTGTGGGATTTGATGCCGTGTGTTGATATGGTAGTGGTCGGCCGTGGGAAGAAGGAGGAGGTGCAGCAAAATGGTCGAGCAAATGAAAGAGGAAAGAAAGGTATAAAGAGGAAGGAGGAGAAAAGAAAAAAGAAAAGGAGGAAGATTAAAAACAAAGTTTTTTTAACCTTACTGTATATTTGCAGAAGAAAACGTAAGAAGAGAGGAGGAAGGAGAAGGGAAGTGAGGTCAGAAATAAATATGCAGGAGAGCGAAATAGGAAATGGGATGAAGAAATTAGAAAACACAAATGCAGGAAACATGTAAATAAATAAACAAAATGCAAAGGCACATTTTGGAACAGGTAAATAATAAATGAAAGGTAAAGTCACAGACGTTATATTTATTATAATAACATGAGAATAGGGAAATGAGAAGGCGGAGAAACCAATCAGAGTTGAAATTTGAAATGGTGGGATAATTAAGGCAATTTATTGTTGTGACCAATGGTTCAAATTTAGAAAAGCAAGAAAATACCAAAAGTCACTAATTTCGGTACTGATACGACGCACGGTTTCTTCGTTTCCGTCGCGTATCGGACCTCTAAACACACAAATGAATATACTGCGGAGATCAGCACAACGAGACGATCAAAACGGTATACAGTTTTGTTAACAACCCGCATATTTGTCGATTTTATATTTAATATTTTTTAAAATATTTTATCGATACTCGGAATTTAGTCCGAAAAACTACTTTTTGCATACAGTCGAATTAGGACTCGGGTCCACTTCCATTGAGTTCAAAACGCCGTTTGCGATCTTTTTGAGTATAAACTTTGATATGTTTGGAGTTAGAGGAATTTTGCCACTTTTTACTTAGGGCTTTGGTTTGGGCTGAGCCCAATAACTCCACTTATGTATTCAGTCCCAACCCTCTCCTCTTCATTTACTTCCTTTCTATTTTTCTAATACTCAAGCTTTTATAACAATGGAGAGTGGAATGGGAAATTGAAACTCAAGCCCTAGTATTCTTTTGCAAATCAAGCTCTAGCTCTAAACTAATAGAAGAACCCATTGGTAAGCCTTCTCTTCATCTTCTCCAACTCCTTCTCTCTTGAATTTCAGAAATTCCTAAACCTAATTTTGGGAATGTTCTTCTTTTTTAGCATAGATTCAAGCTCGTTTGAGTTGTGTTGAAGAGTGGTTGATTCTCCCTTTGCTTTCAAGCTTCTTCTTCATTTGTTTGGGTTCAAAGTGAGATTTTTATCTCACATCTTTGTCTATAATTATCTTCGATTGTTAGGTATGAATTCCTAACACTTATTCTTTTGCAATTGAATTTGGTTTGGATTGATTTGGTGTATATTCCAATTTTTGATGTTTTGAAATAAAAATCTATGAAAATCCTTTTATGGATATTTGGACATTGATATTTGAGGCATATCGAAGAGCCGTTAAGGCTGGGTTGTCGCTAGACGTAAATCCTTAGTCGTCGTTGCTCGTCCGATCGCTTCCGGTATTTATATCGGCCATTTTTGGTCTAGGTTCAGAGAATGCCCTGAACCCCAGTTTCAGACGTCTGAAACGTTAGATTCAGATGTCTGAATATTATACTGGAAAGATTTGTATTTCCAGATTCAGACGTCTGAATCTATATTTCAGACGTCTGAATTAGTTTGTTTTGGACCAGAAAGGAAATAGGCTAAAAATTGCATATTTCAGACGTCTGAAATATAGGGTTCAGACGTCTGAAATATGCTCTGGAAAACTTTTGGTTTTCCAGATTCAGACGTCTGAATCCTTGATTTCAGACGTCTGAATCTGCAGTCTTTTGCCTATTCTCCTATTTAGCTTGAATTTCCAACTTTAATCGATTCGTGTTGATTCCCTTTTTGTTGTTAACATTTATTGTTGACTTTGATGACATTTTCTTCATCATTTTAGGGAATATCCACTTCGGTGGATTCCGTAATCGATTTCTTTGGATTTTATTCACATCTTCGAATGTGAATTTTGATGATTGATTGTTTCTACAATCATTTCTATGATTTGTCACTTTAAAAATATAAAGGTTTTAATACTAGTAGTAAATATCAAAACTCTTTCTTCAAAATGATTTCAACACTATTTTATTACAAAGCTCGTTTCTTAAACCGTTTTTCAATCTACTAGTATATACAAACCTTTACCTCACTCGGATGAGAAATCTAATTAAACGACTTAGTAAAACAAGTGGTATGAAACGCTTGCGTTTGCTTCCTCGCTTAATTCTTGGACTTGTTCGATTGAATCTCTTGTGACAATTTCCTAGTGAAGATTTACAGTTTGTTCGTAAATATTTAAGTTAAGCAAGTGGTTATGGGACATGAAGCTAAACTTTTATATTTACTAACTTAGTGTAATTGATACTCCTCGGTGATCATGATGATCATTTTTATGATTTAGACTAGCAATTGTGCGATGTCTCTTTGACTGCAAGGTTAGACTAGGCCTCATCTGTGTGATTTTGACTCACACCTATTTATCTGCGAGGTTAGTCTAGACACCATTTGTGTGATTTCGACTCACACATATCTTTTCTGTCTGCGAGGTTAGACTAGACACCATTTGTGTGATTTCGACTCACACATATCTCTTTGTCTGCAAGGTTAGTCTAGACCTCATCTGTGTGATTTCGACTCACACATATGGGGTAGCTCCCCATGGTCTTCGGACTGTCATGTGATAGGCCTCTTTCTCTGTTTATGATTTCTGGATTTTTTGTGTTGAATTCTGGAATTTATGCTTCACCAATTTTAGTGATTTTCATTGATATGATTTATCAATTTTTGTGCATTGGTGAATTCGTGTGTCATTGACTTGTTGTGAATACAAGTTTTGGGTATGAAACCCTTTTTGGATCTTTGTGAAGATTCTTGTGGTATTGAACAATCTTTTGTTGATCATCATTTGCATGCTTATAGTAGTATGCCATTATGGATATTATATGTTTATGCCATATCTTTTACGTTATATTATGTCATCTGATATTTATAGATAGACTGATCCGTTTATTATTTTCTTATAAATAATACTCAGGTCAGACCGAGATGTTACAGGTGCTTCTGTTTGACTTCTCTTTTGGGATTTGCTACTCTGACTTTTGGCTAACTATTTAGATTAGCAGTTTTTGTTGTATACACTTGAGATATAGACTCACAGTTGTATTCTTTTGTATAGCACGTGTTGCTATTCTTTTGTATTATTGTGGATCTTTTTGACCACTACTCTGATATACACTTCCATGTGTTAGTTATATATATTCATATCTTCTTCCGCCTTTGTGATATGAATTATCTATGACTGATTTATGTTATGTTTATTTCTATATTTGTTTCCGAAGATTATTATAGCCACTGTGAAGTAGCTTTGAGTTTGTATCGGTGTGTCGGATTTCCTCCCGAAATCAAATGCGTTATAATATCCGACATAGCGGTGCTCGCACAAAGCAATTGCACGGATGGTCGCTCCTCAACAGCCTTATTCTCCGTGCTAGTTGACGGCATTGCTCCGTAGCGTCCTTGGCTAGCGTGGATATAGAGGTGGGGCATCACAGCTTGGTATCAGAGCCAAACTTCGGAACAATGTAGAATAATTTAACAAGGATCACCATCCTAAGTCCACCTTAGGAGTTATGTCTTAGGATTAATTCGAGTCATCGTACCGATTCATCCTATATCCTTTATGATTCCTTGTTTTATCTAGCAAGATTGCTGGATATTCATTAGTGAATAATCTTCTTCTTTCTCTTCATTCTTTCTTAAGGAAGAGAAATGGTTAGACCTAGTCATCCCAGAGCTGGACCATCTACTGCTCCACCCTAAGATGGAGTTTTGATGACTACCCAGAAACTTCTTGACCTTGTCACGAATGCTCAAGCAGCGGGTTCTAATCCGGAACCTACTCACCCTAAATCTGGGTTTGCACGTTTGTGCAATGATTACACCAACCTGGGTAGGAAGCCATTTAAAGGTTCTGAAACTATCATCGAGGTCCAGGCTTGGTTGAGGACCTGCGATCGAATCTTCATTCGCATGAATCTCGTTGATCTTCACCGTGTTCAGGTGGCTTCGAGTATGCTCCAAGAGAGAGCATTGGACTGGTACGAATTTTTTATTTCTGAGATTAATGAAGCGGATCTCACCTGGGAGCAATTCCGGGAATGCTTCGAATTAAAATTTGTACCAGAAGCAGAGAAGGTAACTCTGGCCCGATGCTTTATAGACCTTGCTCAAGGTGAGTCCTCTATGACTGATTATGTTGCATCCTTCGAGTCACTTTCCAAATATGGGGTTGAATACATCAACACCCCATTGAAGAAGAACCAATGATTTGTCTATGGCTTAAACAAAAATCTCAAGAATCCATTGCTTCTAAAATTCGAAGTTCCCTTCGACCAACTCATTGATATCGCTCTTCGTCTTGAAGAGGCGGATAAGGAAAGTGATGTTGAAGTGGTGGGTTCCAATCCAAACTTCAACAACAAAAAGAGGCCCAATAAATTCAAACCTTATCCCAACAAAAAGGGTAAGCAAGCAACCCCTGCTGCAAAGGCTCCTTCTCCTAGTAGTGGGAAATGCTTCAACTGTGGGTCTAGGGACCATTTTGCGAACAAGTGTTCAAAACCCCGTTGTTGTCGCTATTGTAAGAGCCCGGATCATTATATATATATATATATATATATATATATATACATATATCAGTGCCTCAAACTTGAAGGCAAGAAGGAGGGAAAGTTAAATGTTGCTCCAGCCCCTGGCAACACATCTCGTGGTCAAGGTATATCTCATTCTATCCTTGATGGTATTATTATATTTCGTGATCAACCTATTCGAGTTCTCTTTGATACGGGTGCATCCCACTCTTTTATATCAAAGGAACTTGTCGATACCTTTTCTTTAAGTGTTGTTTCTTTAATGACTTCTTTAAGAATTGTGAATCCGGTTGGTGGATCCGCAACTCTTAGCTTGCTTTGTAAAGATGTGGAGATTATTTTACGCGATTTTTCCTTCCTAGCCGATTTGCATGTCATGCGTTATTTAGGCTTTGGAATGATTTTGGGAATGGATTGGCTTAACCGTTATGAAGCTCACATCCTATGTCCCGAGCGGACTATTTATCTCTGACACCCACAATCTGTAAAGCAGATTTCTATTATTCCTAATGATTAGGATTCTTCTTTGACTGCATCTTTATATTCTTTAAATCCTCGTGATGATGATAATGATGATGAGGAAGATGTCATTGCTCTTATTCACGTTGTTCGTGAATTTTCCGACATATTTGAGCCCGTTTTAGGATTGCCACCTAAGCGAGCAATTGAGTTCAAAATTAATCTTATCCCTGGAGCTCAACCTATTTTCGTCCTCCTTATCGCATGTCTAATAAGGAGAATGAGGAGATGCGTAAACAATTATCCGAATTGGTGACGAAGCAATATATTCGCTCTAGTTCCTCGCCTTGAGGAGCTTCGGCTATTTTCGTGAAGAAATCCGATGGTACACTTAGACTTTGCGTTGACTACCGCAAGCTTAATGATCTTGCATCAAAAATAAATATCCTTTACCTCGGATTGATGATCTATTTGACCAACTTAGCGGTGCTAGAGTCTTTTCACAATTGGACTTGGCTACCGGTTTTCATTAGCTTCGTATCGTTGAGGATAGCAGTCCTTTGACATCGTTCCGTACCCGTTATGGATCTTATGAATGGCTTGTTATGCCATTTGGTTTAATGAATGCTCCGGCTTATTTCGTTGACCTTATGAATCGAGTTTTCAAAGATTTTCTCGATCGATTTGTTCTCATCTTCATTGATGATATTCTTGTGTATTCAAAAACCGAGGAGGAACATGAAAAGCATCTTCGGATTGTGTTGGAAACTCTTAGGAGTAATCATTTAAAAGCAAAATTTTCTAAATGCCATTTTTGGCAATCTCGTGTGAAGTTTCTCGGTCATATTATCTCCGAATCCGGAATTTCCGTGGATCCTTCAAAGATTGAAGCGATTCAAGATTGGAAAAGACCTGAGAGTGTGACTGAAATCCGTAGCTTTCTCGGATTGGCGGGCTATTACCGTCGTTTTATTAAAGACTTTTCTAAAATTGCTGTGCCTCTCACTAGCTTAACAAAAAAAGGTGTTAAATACGTTTGGTCGGACAAATGTGAAGCTACTTTCCAGAAATTAAAGGAACTCCTTTCTGATGCTCCTATTCTTGTGATTCCCGATGGAAACCAAGATTTTATTATTTATACCGATGCTAGTCGCATTGGTTTGGGTGCCGTTCTTATGCAAAAAGAACGTGTTATTGCTTATGCTTCTAGGCAATTGAAGCCGGCCGAGACTAGATATGCCACACATGATTTAGAACTCGCGGCTATTGTTTTCGCTCTTCGGATTTGGCGTCATTATCTTTTAGGAGAGAAATTTGTTCTTTATACCGATCATAAGTCTTTGAGGTATTTATTTTCTCAAAAGGAACTTAATTTTCATCAACAATGTTGGCTCGAGTTCCTTGCTCCTTATGATCTTGATATTCTTTATACCCTCGATAAGGGTAATCGTGTCGCCGATGCTCTTAGCCGTAAGCAACAAGCAGTTGTTTCTATGATGATATTTGAATGGAACGACCTCGAGATCTTATCCACTTGTGAGATTCGAGACCGCGTATCCGATTTATGCTCATCATTTGTTTTATGTAGCCTTGAGGCTCATCCTTCTCTTTTAGACCGCATTCTTGAAGCTCAAAGGCTAGATCCCGACTTGGCTCTTCTTGGCCAAAATTTTAAGGATAGAATTGATATTGAAGGTTTGAAAGACTTTGATATTGATTCTCGTGGTGGCATTCGGAAATTTGGTAGACTTATCGTGCCAAATATTAGTGATCTTCAAAAAGACATTTTATAAGATTCCCATCATTCTAAATTTACCATTCATCCCGATAGTTGTAAAATGTACGCGGATATGAAGCGACTTTATTATTGGGAGGGAATGAAACTTGACATCGCTAACTTCGTTAAGTGTTGCAGGACTTTCCAACTCGTTAAGGCCGAATATCAAAGGCCCGGTGGGTTATTGCAACCTTTAGAAATTCCAATTTAGAAGTGGGACCAAATTTCCATGGATTTTATTGATGGCCTTCCCCGTTCTCGTTCGGGTCATGATAGCTTATGGGTGATTGTTGATAGACTTACTAAATCTGCCCATTTTATTCCCGTTCGGTCTAACCGAACCGTTCCTCTTTTGGGCAAACTTTTTGTCAAAGAAATTGTTAAATTGCATGGAGTTCCTACTTCTATTGTCAGCGATCGTGATCCATTGTTTACTAGCGGATTCTGGAAGAGTCTTCAAAAAGCTTAAGGAACGAAGCTTAATTTTAGCACCGCTTATCACCCCCAGTCCAATGGACAAACCGAGCGTGTGAATCAAACTCTTGAAGATCTTTTTCGTGCTTGTGTGCTTGATTTTGGTGGAAGCTGGGAAGATCATATTCCTCTTGTTGAATTTTCCTATAATAATAGCTTCTAATCTAGTATTGGTATGACATCTTTCGAGGCACTCTACGGAAGGCCATGCCGATCTCCTTCTTGTTGGCTTGAGGCCGGTGAGAGGATGGTTTTAGGTCCAGACTTTATTCGTGATTCCACAGAAAAGATTGAACTTATTCGATATAGGATGAAAGAAGCCCAGAGCAGACAAAAATCCTATGCCGATAATCGAAGAAGGAGATTAGAATTTTCTGTTGGAGATCTTGTTTTTATTCGTGTTTCACCTATGAAAGGTGTTGTACGTTTCAGTCGGTCAGGAAAGTTAGCACCTCGATATATTGGGTCATTTCCTATCACTGAACGTATTGGTTCCATGCCTTATCGTCTATCATTACCGTCTCAGTTTTCTGCCATGCATGACGTGTTTCACGTTTCTCAATTGTGGAAATGTCTTCGAGATTCTAATTCTATTCTTGAGCCCGGTGTTGTGGAAGAGATTGAAGTTTCGCCAAATTTAACTTATGAGCTGCATCCTATTCGAATTATTGCTTCGGAGGTCAAACGCCTTCGAAATAAAGATGTCCGGCTTGTGAAAGTTCAATGGTCTTCAAATCCTAAGGATTGTTCTTGGGAATCTAGAGAGTTCATCGAGCGAACACATCTGGTCTTACTTTCCCGCGCTCTTTAAGGAGAACCTTTTATTTCAGATTTCTTTTGTGTTGAATACGCTCTCGTGGTTGTTACTATATATCTTCTTCTTAAATATTGCGAGGACGCAATTTCTTTAAGGAGGGGAGTCTGTAACAACCCGCATATTTGTCGATTTTATATTTAAATATTTTATTTAAATATTTTATCGGTACTCGAAATTTAGTCCGAAAAGCTACTTTTTGCATACGGTCGAATTAGGACTCGGGTCCACTTCCATTGAGTTCAAAACGACGTTTGCGATCTTTTTGAGTATAAACTTTGATATGTTTGGAGTTAGAGGAATTTTTCCACTTTTTACTTAGGGCTTTGGTTTGAGCTGAGCCCAATAACTCCACTTATGTATTCAGTCCCAACCCTCTCCTCTTCATTTACTTCCTTTCTATTTTCCTAATACTCAAGCTTTTATAGCAATGGAGAGTGGAATGGGAAATTGAAACTCAAGCCCTAGTATTCTTTTGCAAATCAAGCTCTAGCTCCAAACTAAAAGAACCCATTGGTAAGCCTTCTCTTCATCTTCTCCAACTCCTTCTCTCTTGAATTTCAGAAATTCTTAAACCTAACTTTGGGAATGTTCTTCTTTCTGAGCATAGATTCAAGCTCGTTTGAGTTGTGTTGAAGAGTAGTTGAATCTCCCTTTGCTTTGGAGCTTCTTCTTCATTTGTTTGGGTTTAAAGGTGAGATTTTTATCTCACATCTTTGTCTATAATTATCTTCGATTGTTAGGTATGAATTCCTAACACTTGTTCTTGTGCAATTGATTTTGATTTGGATTAATTTGGTGTATATTCCAATTTTTGATGTTTTGAAATCAAAATCTATGAAAATCCTTTTATGGATATTTGGACATTGATATTTGAGGCGTATCGAAGAGCCGTTAAGGCTGGGTTGTCGCTCGACGTAAATCCTTAGTCGTCTTTGCTCGTCCGATCGCTTCCGGTATTTATTTCGGCCATTTTTGGTCTAGGTTCAGGGAATGCCCTGAACCCCAGTTTCAGACGTCTGAAACGTTAGATTCAGACGTCTGAATATTATACTAGGAAGATCTGTATTCCCAGATTCAGACGTCTGAATCTATATTTCAGACGTCTGAATTAGTTTGTTTTGGACCAGAAAGGAAATAGGCTAAAAATTGCCTATCTCAGACGTCTGAAATATATGGTTCAAACGTCTGAAATATACTCTGGAAAACTTTTGGTTTTCCAGATTCAGACGTCTGAATCCTTGATTTCAGACGTCTGAATCTGCAGTCTTTTACCTATTTGCCTATTTAGCTTGAATTTTCAACTTTAATCGATTCGTGTTGATTCCCTTTTTGTTGTTATCATTTATTATTGACTTTGATGACATTTTCTTCATCATTTTTGGGAATATCCACTTCGATGGATTCCGTAATCGATTTCTTTGGATTTTATTCACATCTTCGAACGTGAACTTTGATGATTGATTGTTTCTACAATCATTTCTATGATTTGTCACTTTAAAAATATAAAGGTTTCAATACTAATAGTAAATATCAAAACTCTTTCATCAAAATGATTTCAACACTATTTTATTACAAAGCTCGTTTCTTAAACCGTGTTCCAATCTACTAGTATATACAAACCTTTACCTCACTCGGATGAGAAACCTAATTAAACAACTTAGTAAAACAAGTGGAATGAAACGCTTGCGTTTGCTTCGTCGCTTAATTCTTGGACTTGTTCGATTGAATCCTTTGTGACAATTTCCTAGTAAAGATTTACAGTTTGTTCGTAAATATTTAAGTTAAGCAAGTGGTTATGGGAAATGAAGTTAAACTTTTATATTTACTAACTTAGTGTAATTGACACTCCTCGGTGATCATGACGATCATTTTTATGATTTAGACTAGCAATTGTGCGATGTCTCTTTGACTGCAAGGTTAGACTAGGCCTCATCTGTGTGATTTCGACTCACACCTATTTATCTGCGAGGTTAGTCTAGACACCATTTATGTGATTTCGACTCACACATATCTTTTCTATCTGTGAGGTTAGACTAGACACCATTTGTATGATTTCGACTCACACATATCTCTTTGTCTGCAAGGTTAGTCTAGACCTCATGTGTGTGATTTCGACTCACACATATGGGGTAGCTCACCATGGTCTTCGGACCGTCATGTGATAGGCCTCTTTCTCTTTTTATGATTTTTGGATTTCGTGTGTTGAATTCTGGTATTTATGCTTCACCAATTTTAGTGATTTTCATTGATATGATTTATCAATTTTTGTGCATTGGTGAATTCGTGTGTCATTGACTTGTTGTGAATACAAGTTTTGGGTATGAAACCCTTTTTGGATCTTTGTGAAGATTCTTGTGGTATTGAATGATCTTTTGTTGATCATCATTTATATGCATATAGTAGTATGCCATTATGGATATTATATGTTTGTGCCATATCTTTTACTTTATATCATGTCATCTGATATTTATAGATAGACTGATCCGTTTATTATTTTCTTATAAATAATACTCGGGTCAGACTGAGAAGTTACAGGTTCTTCTGTTTGACTTCTCTTATGGGATTTGCTACTCTGACTTTTGGCTAACTATTTAGATTAGCATTTTTTGTTGTATACACTTGAGATATAGACTCATAGTTGTATTCTTTTGTATAGCACGTGTTGCTATTCTTTTGTATTATTGTGGATCTTTTTGACCACTACTCTGATATACACTTTCATGTGTTAGTTGTATACATTCATATCTTCTTCCGCCTTTGTGATATGAATTATCTGTGACTGATTTATTTTATGTTTATTTCTATATTTGTTTCCAAAGATTATTATAGCCACTGTGAAGTAGCTTTGAGTTTGTATCGGTGTGTCGGATTTCCTCCCGAAATCAAATGCGTTATACTATCCGACATAGCGGTGCTCGCACAAAGCAATTGCACGGATGGTCGCTCCTCAACAGCCTTATTCTCCGAGCTAGTTGACGGCATTGCTCCGTAGTGTCCTTGGCTAGCGTGGGTATAGAGGTGGGGCGTCACAGTTTTCAATGGTACAATCATCCGATCAAAAGCCGATATCGGTACCGAAAATGCTGCTATTTAGCCGAAAATAAGATCGACGGAGCAATAACAATCAAAATTTGGAGAAACGAAATATGACGTCTTGCTCAGAAGATGATTACAATTTTTCTATAGAAAAATATTTTGGTTTGAAAAACATTTTATTATCATCAAATTTAACCGATTTAAATTGAAATAGAATTGCACAAGAAAATAACTTTTTTATTATCTGATGAAAATTTACCAGTTGCTACGTTTAATTAGACGTATTTAAAATATTAACTTTTATTTCAAAATCTTATTGTTTAAATTTTACACAAATTCAGTTAATTAAATTAATTAAAACCATTAAAATATTTGGGTTGTTACACCACTACTACTAGATGTATATTGGAATTTTAACCCCAAACGATCAACAAGCAGTCCTCCACTATGAAAATCCCGAATAACAATATCATCACAAGCAACCTGCACAATCATCGCATATACGTTGGTCCGAAGTGGTTTTTAGATAAATCTGATCCTGGTCTCTTCGCACCAACAACGCAAAAGCGTTTCTCAACCTTACACAAAGTCTCATAGACTTACCACGTCTCCAACTTTCAACTTGCTATCCTTCGTGCCAGGAAGGAAGCTCGATAGATTGGAGTAATACTCCGCACTATACGAATCAACATCCTCAACACAAACGATAATCAAGCCTACACAGAAGGCTATGAACTAAATGTACGACTAAATAGTTTCCACATCAAGTCGAGGAACTAAAATTTGGCCAAGTTCGATAGTCGGTTATTTAACTATCAAAGCAAACAAACAAATATTCAGCACCATAACAATCACTGGGCCCTTTTAATTAATCTTTTATTAATAAACCTTTTGCCAAATATTCACCTTAAATTATCTTTAAAAAGATATATCTTCAAAACCATTTCAACTTCTATATTGGAAAACATTTCCATATACTTATTTAATAATAAGTAATTCACAATTCAAATTATATTTTCAACGCGTAGAAAATGTTATATATACTTAAATCAGGATTAAGTAAATATTTAATTCTTTAAGGAAAACCTTCACTTTAAACACATTTATTTGGGCCAAAACAAATGTTGCGTAAAACATCGTTACAACAACCCAAATCACTAGTACAGGGATTCAAAAATTAGATAGATATATAAATCTCAATACTATACAAAAACATTTCCTTTTAAACATCATTTAGTATAACAACAGTGTTATAGTCCATCATTTCCTTATTTCTCGAAAACGCGTATTTCAACAATGAATGTTGAAATCTATGGTTTCGATACTTAACACATTTTAAAACGACTTTACCATTTAACTCCATTTAAAAATATTCAATTTACAAAACATTTATTTAATTCAAAAGATTATTCACTTTCCAAAGCATTCCATTTTATTCAATATATTATTCACTGTCCAAAATCATGGATATAGTTCATTTAATCCAATTCAATGTTTCCACACATTTATTAAAGGATAATCCACTGTCCAAAATCGTGGATATAATTCTTTAACCAAAATCAATACTATTGCACATTAAATTTAAAAGGATGGTTCACTGTCCAAAATCATGAATATAGTCCCTTTAAATAAACTTCTACATTTAATTTATCAAATTCAATTGATTTCGGATTTATAAAACAATGTTTATAAATTCCATTTATATTTTGTAAAAGCATCAATATACAAAATTCCTTTACTAACCAATTCCATTTATAACTCAATTATATACCAAAAATCCAAATTATAAGTTAATAACTTATAATTCATTTATTTTACAAAATCATTCATTTTATGATATCCTTAATTATAAGTCCGTAAATATTATTTACTAATAAAACCCATTTATAAATTCATTTTAACATTTACAAATCTCCTTTACAATTTCATCATTTCAATTTATAAAAATCCAATTTTATAAATCTTATATATAAACCTTTATAATAAATTCAAAAATCTCAATTTAAACCATTTTACAAAATAGTTAACTTCCTATTTCAAAAACCATATTCTTATTATATTTCCCAAAATCACATTTCAATCATATTTCACAAAAATCATAATTTATAACATAAAAACTATAACATTTATTTATTTAAAATAAATCAATTTCCTTAACAATTCAAAATTCAATAAAACATATATTTCCAAAATAACTTTGAAAATTCTTTTTCAATTTAAAAATCATCACTTTAACATTTTTAAAATTACCAAAATAGGCCCAATGCTGCAACAGCACTAAATATATCAATCATATCGACCAAAGCATCATATATCATATGATAACAGAATATATCACAATATGTGTAAATAAATCAATACCGATGAGGAATCCAGTTGGATCCCTCCAACCTATCACCCGCAACAAATATACATATTAGAATATGTCTACAATATCCGCTTCAAGGCAGAAGCGCGTACAAAGGGTCATCCGCTCATACATGGGAACGCACAGGGTCATCTGCTCCACTAGACAGGTATATATCCAAATACCAATCATATATGATATATCGTCCAAACAGTCATTAATCATCATATAATAAATTATTTTTCACTTATATAAAAATATCAGTGAGTCGGAAAGAGTGAGTTGTACTCACATTGCTTGTAGTCGTCGCGTTAGCGATTTATTCTGATTAAAATTAAAAAAGTGTTTAATTTCAACCAAAATTTTCACTAGTTCAAATAAATCTCAATCTAGTTCCATTATATAGTGCTCGTTAATATGATTCCAATACAATTCGTTTCGTGCGAAATGAACCTCGTGTGAAAAAGTTATGGCATTTTCAATATCACAGGAATTATTATATATTTAAATCTACACTTTTTATTTTTTATTTTCAAAACCTTGCATCATAGCCGTACGTTTCAAAAATCAGATCAGGCCATTGCTTTTATTTCTTCTCCCTCCAGTTTTCCCCACACAATAAAACCCATGGCCGCCATTATTTCGTGAATTTACGCTCCTCCATCTCACCACTTGGCGACGATCAGCGAGTGCCACGGCGAAGCCCTTACCCTCACCTTCCTTCGGCCAGAGGCTGGTCAAGCTCGGTGGCGCCTACGCCTAGATTTTCGTGCATGAACCGCACACGTTCGAACTCAAATTGTCGTCAATCCATCTCTTCATTTTCGATCATCACCATATGAATTTAAAGGCCTCGTGAAGCTCTTTAACGTTGTTGTTGGAGGTTTGTTGTAATATTGCACACATTGGAAGAAATTAAAGGAGAAAGAATTGAAAACATCGGCCATTAAATAATTAGGGCCGGCAGTAAATCCTAAATAGATTTGTTTGTAAGTGAAAGAAAATAACGTCCTTTTATGGAAAATTTATCGACACTATTCATCCGGAAATTTTCCAAATTCGAAACGGAGCATGCCGCCTGGCGTTTATAATATTTTACCCCTATTCCGAATGCAATGGAATATATATCGGGAGCCAATTCGATAGTATTGGAAAGATAGGTTTTCGAATCGACTAATTTAAATTTAAAATTCACTTAAATAGTTTTCTACGCGTTTTAGCTTGTCACGGACAAACCGTAAATCCGATTGACATGAAATTTGATATCTTACAATAATTTAACATTACGGATCCGATGAAATTAGTTTCGTCGAAATCCGAGACTATATGAAAAATGGCTATTTTTACTCGTTAATTAAATATTAAAATATTCAGTTTCTGTAATTTAACTTTTAATTCGATTTTAAAAGTCCTCTAACATCATTCTAATTCAAATAGAATTTAATTCTATTTTATAAATCATTTTTATTAAAATTTAATGCAAAATTCAATTATTTCTGCAATTCTAAATATTCAATTAACAAATAATTATCCAATTAAATCGAGATATTCGAAATATAAGTTATTCGACTTATAAAATTAAATTCTGAATATTTAAAATCAATTAAATATACGAATTTCAAATGACTGAAATTTTGGGTCGTTACATTCTCCTCTACTTAAAAGAATTTTTTCCTCGAAATTACCAAGTAAGAAAAAATCATAAAATCTATTATCTTTTCAAAACATTTTGTTCAAATTAGATTACCAAAAGTTTAAACTTTTTAATTTTTCTCAAAATCCATTATCTAAACTTACAAAAACTTTTCTAAGTTTCAAATTCACTTAGTTATTCTTTTCAAAACCAACTAATATCATTTAACTTTATAACTCAATATCAAAATTTTAGTGATCACAAATTTTCCAAAAAAATTCGAACGGTTTAGATTTTCAAAAAAATTTCGCCAGCGTCTCATTTTCGCGGTTTGATTATAGTAGGATCACAACATATATATATATATATATATATATATATATATATATATCATAAATATACATCGCATCTACGAGGATGAGGCATCCCGAAGGGAAAAAAAGTAAAAATATGATATGTAAACCGAGATATGTACCTTGTATATTATTAGCGAGCATATACGGTAATATAGCGCGAAAGCAAGCTCCAAATGCAAAGAAAGCGCCATACGCACCTACTAAATACTCAACAAACAAATGAGAAACATGTATACATGAAAGTAATATCAATATACAACATATGTCAATACAACAACTATATACGCCAATATAGCAAATGCGATCACCAAAAAAAATCCAACCATCAACCAAACTATCATCCAACTAACATCCAACAAATCAATATCTATCCAGTCAACCCATAACCAAATCAATATACATTCACTTTTCATTAATATTCATTGGATTGATTTTCAATTTAATCATAATTGATTCATTAATATTGGATTTTACTAACATTCATTTATTTAAAATCAATTAGTTTACATTCACTAATTCACATTCAAGTTAGTTCACTTTCGATTCAAATCAAATAAAATTCAATTCTATTTACTTCCACTTCCAATTTGGATTCAATGATTTATATCTTTCATTTTCATTAATTTAATTTCATTAACACTTAATGAATTCCTATACAATCAATTAACATACCAATATATAACCAACATATCAAAATTAATTCACTTTACTTCATTTACATTCAATTTGGTTTAACATATTTAATACCAATTGGTTTAATATTCAATTGACTTTCATTTAATTATTCAATTTCATTAGCTTTTAATGAATTAACATCTACATCCACTATTCCATATCAATTCATTTACATTCAATGATTAACAATCAATTCATATTTCATTATTTCAATTGTTAATTCAATCTACAAATAAAGTTGAATTTGTTTATATAACTCAAGTTCATATTCATCACTTTACTTTATTAATTCACATTATTAATTTACTTTGATACCAAAATCAACTTCATTTAACCTTACTTAAGTTATCTTTCAATTCAATTTCATTTACCTTCACTTTCACTATACAACTTAAGTTCACTTCTAATTTAATTCTAATTCTATTTCATTTAACTCATTTCTAAATTCAATTTATTTAACTTTTACTTAAGTCAAATTCATATCACTTATTCAAGTTCCGATTTTGTCTCACCTAACCAAAAGTGTTTAACCATTTTAACAATTAGTTTTACTTACCTTTTCTCATTTTATAAGTTATAAAACTTATTTATTCATAATTCCGTGAACATCTACCTAAGTTCACTTCCATTCACTAAGCTCATTCTTTATAATTTCAAATCCAATTCACTTTATTAACTTTCCTCTACTTCAGTTTCAAATCATATATATATTATGCTAACTCGCATTTATTTCAAATTTACCAATGCTAAAATTTTATTATCTCATATAATATAAGTCCAAAACTTATTTTACTTATATTTATCAATTACAAATTGGATTTAAAATTCAAATTTGTTTATAAAAAAAATTCATTTTCAATTTACTATTGGTAGCAAATCCATCACACAGAAACTCGAAAATTATATTGATGATGCTGCAGTCATCATCCTTATTATTTCCCAGCAACATTAGTGAATTCAGTGCTTTATATTCTTTTAAAAATTTCTTTTTTATTCATAGATCATATTTATAAATCTTTTTACTTATATAATTTCACTATTTCACTTTACTTACATAAGATTTGTTCCAAATTTATTCATCTTATTTAGATTTACAATAATATAACATCTTTAACTTCGAAAACTACTTTCAAAGTAAATGGGATTCAAAATTTCAAATTCTTAGTTCAAATTGATTTTTATTTATAACTCATATTTATAAATTATTCGGGTAGTTTCATCTCTTATACATAAGATTATTTCACAATTTCAAATCATATTAATTATAATTCCATACTTTATAATTTATTTGCTTATATAATTTATTCTCTTACAATTGTTGTTTCTATTTAGATTATTCAAACAACTTTTATTAACTTGTATATATTTACATCTTCAAACAACCAAACAAGTAATTTATATACACTTTAATAATTCTTCAAAAATCATTTCCATTATATATAAAATATAATCGAGTAAAATTATTTCATTTACCCAATTTAATATAATACTATGTCGACTTGCCATGTTCAAGTGTTTGGAAATCCCTATCAATAATATGGTGTCCCACATACCGACAAAATTTACAAACAACTCAACGGATATTATATTTACTAACAAATATGTGCTCATGTAGATAATACACTCAAACTCAATCTAGGATGCTACTGTCCCCATCTATAATGAGTACACATCAAAGCTTAGGAATATACAAAATCTAAGCTCTGATACCACGTGTGACGACCCGAAAATTCTTACCCTTTGAATCGACAGTAATCCACACATGTCCGACCTAAAAAATATAGACTGACGGAAAGTCAAGAGAAAGAAAAGAAGAGAAAAGAAGAGAAGAAAGAGAGAAGATAGAACCAAAGAGAACAATACAGAATCTCATATCACAGCGGAAAAATATATAAATCATATCAATGATCTTTACAAAACAGAAAATGTATATATATATATACACACACACACACACACACACACACACGTCAATCAGTATTCAACAATCAATCAATAGTTATCAGCCTGGAAAATAATAATAACCTATCCTCACAATTTCTGATAATATACGACAACTAAGCACATCGGATAATCAATAACCAAAACAGATACGCGTATACGAAAATGAAGATCTCCAACTCTCCTATTGAAGCTCCAAAAGCATGAAATGTATACCTGTAAATATATTCGGTCTGACCTGAGCATTAAAAGGGAAGAACACCCGGATCAGTCTGGTAATCCAGCGTGAGAAACACACTCAACTGAATTTATTAAATTACCAAAACTTTTCCTTTATCAAAACAAAAGTATCTCGTAAGACAAGTCCACACATAAACACGGACATGTTTTTTCCTTACGACAACTAAAACATTTTTTTTCATATCAAATCCTCTTATTTATACTAGTGTCTAGCATATACAAATAATATTAATCATACTCTAAATGGTTACCTATATAGCATTTCGAGGCTATTCATTACGCCTTTACAAACAAAATCACACCTCGCTGTGGGGATTGGATTTCCGTACAAATGACCAAGTGAAGGGATTACCTTCCGGCAGTACATCTCTATAAGAATGTACCGTGAAACAATCATAAAGTTTCTCTACCAACACAAGACCGGCCCACCTCTATGACTAGACGGTACCGAATATGTCATCCTCAAGTCATTACCAACCTTTACCGAGGGCCCTCTAGCATACAAACCACAATAATCAGATACACGACGTCATAGCGTGCAAAGATATATCCAGAAGAGGATGATCATATCCTACTTGGGAATGACCCACTTAGCCTTACTGCATCTAACCTTATTTTGGTCATTTTCGCTTGATGAGGCCTGACGAGGTAATGATTACCTTTCACAATCACATATCACATCACTTTAAATGCCACACGGCCATTTCCATTGACTACTAATTGTCTTCCACAAAAATACAACCCTTAAGCTCATACGTCTCAAGGAGAGTGTCAAGCTAAGAGAAGTTGCCTTCTCCGCCACCATAGATGTACGTTTGTAAAAACCAATGTACGTAATCTATAGAAATGCAATGTCAAAAAAACATCCATACAAGTTATCTAAGAAGAGGACTAACCGAAGATACTTTCCTACCACATCCTGGCGGTAAATCCCTAGGATTAGTAGCGAATAGTCCTTGCATTTGATATTTCATAATGAAGGGACCACTGCTACTGGATGTGTATAGGGATTTTAACCACAAACAATCAACAAGCAGTCCCCCACTATGAAAATCTAGAATAACAATATCATCACAAGCAACCTGCACAATCGTCGCATATACGTTGGTCTGAAGTGGTTTTCAGATAAATCTGATCTCGGTCTCTTCGCACCAACAACGCAAAAGTGTTTCTCAACCTCACACAGAAACTAAGTCTCATAGACTTATCACGTCTCCAACTTTCAACTTGCTATCCTTCGGGCCAAGAAGGAAGCTTGATAGATTGGAGTAATACTCCGCACTATACGAATCAACATCCTCAACACAAACGATAATCAAGCCTACACAGAAGGCTACATACTAAATGTACGACTAAATAGTTCCCACATCAAGTCGAGGAACTAAAATGGCCAAGTTCGATAGTCGGTTATTTAACTATCAAAACATACAAACAAATATTCAACACCGTAACAATCACTGGGCCCTTTTAATTAATCTTTTATTAATTAAACCATTTGCCAAATATTCACCTCAAATTATCTTTAAAAAGATATATCTTCAAAACCATTTCAACTTCTATATTGGAAAACATTTCCATATACTTATTTAATATTAAGTAATTCACAATACAATTTATATTTTCAACACTTAGAAAATAATATATGTACTTAAATCAAGATTAAGTATATATTTTATTCTTTAAGGAAAATGTTCTCTTTAAACACATTTATTTAGATCAAAACGAATCTTGCGTAAAACATCGTTACAACAGCCCAAAATCACTGGTATAGGGATTCAAAAATTAGATCAATTTTTAAATCCCAATACTATACAAAAACATTTTCTTTCGAAGATCATTTAGTATAACAATAGTGTTATAGTCCATCATTTCCTTATTTCTCGAAAATGCCTATTTCAACAATGAATGTTGAAATTTATGGTTTCAATACTTAACACATTTTAAGACATCTTTACCATTTAACTCCATTTAAAAATATTCACTTTCCAAAACATTTATTTAATTCAAAAGGTTATTCACTTTCCAAAGCATATCCATTTTATTCAATATATTATTCACTGTCCAAAATCGTGAATATAGTTCATTTAATCCAATTCAATGTTTCTACACATTTATTAAAGGATAATCCACTGTCCAAAATCATGGATAAAATTCTCTAACCAAAATCAATACAATTGCACATTAAATTTAAAAGGATAATTCACTATCCAAAATCGTGAATATAGTCCCTTTATATAAACTTCTATATTTAACTTATCAAATTCAATTGATTTCGAACTTATAAAACAATGTTTATAAATTCCATTTATATTTTGTAAAAACTTCAATATACAAAATTCCTTTACTAACCAATTCCATTTATAACTCAATTGTATACCAAAAATCCAAACTATAAGTCAATAACTTATAATTCATTTATTTTACAAAATCATTCATTTTATGACATTCTTTATTATAAATTAGTAAATCTTATTTACTAATAAAACCCTTTTATAACTTCATTTTAAAATTTACAAATCTCCTTTACAATTTCATCATTTCGATTTATAAAAATTCAATTTTGAAATCTTATATATAAACCTTTTATAATAAATTCAAAATTCTCAATTTAAACCATTTTACAAAATATTTAACTTCCTATTTCAAAAATCATATCCTTATTATATTTCGCAAAATCACATTTCAATCATATTTCACAAAAATCATAATTTTTATAACATAAAAACTATAACATTTATTTATTTAAAATAAATCAATTTCCTTAACAGTTCAAAATTCAATAAAATGTATATTTTCAAAATCATTTTGAAAATCCTTTTTCAATATAAAAATCATCACTTCAACATTTTTAAAATTACCAAAATAGGCCCAATGCTGCAACAGCACTAAATATATCAATCATATCAACCAAAGCATCATATATCATATGATAACAGAATAGATCACAATATATGTAAATAAATCAATACAGATGAGGAATTCAGTTGAATCCCTCCAACCTGTCATCAGCAACAAATATACATGTTAGAACATGTGTATAATGTCCGCTTCAAGGCAGACATGCTTATAAAGGGTCATCCGCTCATACACGGAAACGTATAGGGTCATCTGCTCCACTAGGAAGGTATATATCCAAATACCAATCAATATATCAATATCATCCAAATAGTCATCAATCATCATATAATGAATTATTTCTCACTTATACGAAAATATTAGTGAGTCAGAAAGAGCGAGTTGTACTCACATTGCTTGTAGTCGTCGCGTTAGCAATTTATTCTGATTAAAATTAAACAAGCGTTTAATTTCAACCAAAATTTTCACTAGCTCCAAAAAATTCCAATCTAGCTCCATAATGTAATGCTCATCAATACGATTCCAACGCAATTCGTTTCGTGCGAAATGGACCTCGTATGAAAATGTAATGGCATTTTCAATATCACACGAATTATTATATATATAAATCTACACTTTTTATTTTTTATTTTCAAAACCTTGCATCATAGCCGTACGTTTCACAAATCATATCTGGCCATTGCTTTCGTTTCTTCTCCATCCAGTTTTCACGCACATGACAAAACCCATGGCCGCCATTATTTCGTGAATTTATGCTCCTCAATCTGACCACTTGACGACGATCAGCGAGTGCCACAACGAAGCCCTTGCCCTCACCTTCCTTCGGCCAGAGGCCGATCAAGCTAGGTGGTGCCTATGTCTAGATTTTCATGCACGAACTACACGCGTTCAAACTCAAATTGCCGTCAATCTGACTCTTCATTTTCGATCATCACCATATGTATTTAAAGGTCTCGTGAAGCTCTTTAACTTTGTTGTTGGAGGTTTTTTGTAATATTGCACGCATTGGAAGAAATTAAAGGAGAAAGAATGAAAATATCGACCATTGAAATAATTAGGGCCGGCTGTAAACCCTAGTTAGATTTGTTTGCAAATGAAAGAAAATAACGTCCTTTTATAGAAAATTTATCGACACTATTCATCCAGAAATTATTCGAACTCGAAATGAACGTGCCTCCTGGCGTTTATAATGTTTTACCCTTGTTCCGAACGTAATGGAATATATATCGGAAGCCAATTTGATAGTGTTTGAAAGATAGGCTTTCGAATCGACTAATTTAAATATAAAATTCACTTAAACAGTTTTCTACGCGTTTTAGCTTGTCCCGGACAAACCGCAAATCCGATTGACATGAAATTTAAAATATTACAATAATTTAACATTACAGATCCGATGAAACTGGTTTCGTCGAAATCCGAGACTATGAAAATAGCTATTTTTACTCGTTAATTAAATATTAAAATATTAAATTTCTGTAATTTAACTTTTAATCCGATCTTAAAAGTCCTCTAAAATCATTCCAATTCAAATAGAATTTAATTCAACTTTATAAATCATTTTTATCACATTTAATCCAAATTTCAATTATTTCTGCAATTCCAAATATTCAATTAACAATTCAATTATCCAATTAAATCTAGATATTCGAAATATAAGTTATTCGACTTATAAAATTGACTTCTGAATATTTAAAATCAATTAAATATACGAATTTCAAATGACTGAAATTTTGGGTCGTTACAGAACATCTTGACATGCATGCTCTGACTATTATGGATTAACGTATTTGCTGTTATAGACTTCATTCTAATGATTGGTTGTTGTATAGTAATCATTACCGATTGTCGTTGTTTGTTAACATTTGTTATCGCTTACTATTATTTTTTGTTGCCGGATTAAGAAATGATTGTTTATTTTTTGATTGATTGATTATTGATGCTTGTTGATATCTTGTCGTTGCTTAATCATTGATTGATTATTTTTGGTAAAATGATTGTTTATTTTTGATTGATTGATTGTTTATTGTTAATTGATTGATTGCTTACGGTTATTAGAGTAATGATTGATTATTCAATTTTGTTAGTTGATTGTTTATTGATTATGGTTGCCTATTGAATGCTTGTTGTAGATTGTTTATGCTAGCATATTGTGTTAATTTTCCCTTTTCTTTAAAGGAATGGATGATGTATTTTGTGAATTATTTTAGTGTAAGTGTATGATTCTAGTGGCGTCATCGTGATGAGTCAACTAAAGAAAGTAGATGTGAACCTGATGTGGTTTAGACCTCAAAGGAAAATTTATATTTTTTTAGAATAAGGCTATATGGCTTTAGTCCAATGGGGTCAAGCTTGTTCGTGTTCGATGGGACTTTATATTAGCATGCCTCTAATTGACCAAGTAAAATTTTGTTTTCCTTTTTGTTGACAGTATGTAAGAAAGCATCATGTAGAGCTAGCTTTGTTGTTGTTTGTATTTTACAATTGTGCTTGTTGTTTTCGATGGTAACATGCTTATCAGAGATACCTGTTGCATTAGAGATGCATATTGCATAATTGGTTATGACATGTTTATTAGAGAAGCTTGTTGCATTAGAGATGCTCGTTGCATAGTTTATTACAACATTTTTATTTGAGATGCTAGTTGCATAGAGATGTTAGTTGCACTGTTTGTTATAACATGTTTGTTGGGAATGCTTTTGCATAGTTTGATATAGCATATTTATTTGAGATGCTAGTTGCATTAGAGATGCCAGTTACACTATTTGTTGCAACATGTATATTTGAGATGCTTATTGCATAGTTCGGTATAACATATTTATTTGAGATGATTGCTATATATGATTTAGCATTCTTAAATTCATGATCTAATGTTGCAGTTGTGTATAATCCTCTTTATTGAGTGTATGATTAGGCACATGGAAGCAGCTACGCGCCATTGAGATGTTTATTCGCATCTAAATTGCATACTCTTACTGGAAAAGAGGTATGCAAGAACTGAAGTGTAGATTGTGTATGTGTGTTTGTATGTCCTTAGAAATGAGATGCCTTGGATATAGGATGCCTCAAATATAAGATGTGTGTGTGCGTGCGTGTTGTTTTGAATTTTTTTTAAAGCTAGTCGTGATAGAGTTTGGGGTATGTCCCAAGAGTAATTATGTAATTTGTTACATATGACTAACTCGATAATCGATTTAGTTCGACACAAAAGGTGGTTTCATTCTATTATATACTTGATATAATATGCTATATTTATTAATTTAGTTAAATTTATATTTAATAGAAAATTCATAAATGGTATATTTTGTGGTTGTAGATACAAAGTGTTATAACCGTGAATAATTTATCACAATGAAAATAAACATACCATTTTAAATGTTCTTATTCAAGATGCATCAAGACTGGATATCGATTTATCCATTGAGACTAGAGTACATAACACTCTCTAAATATTGGACAATATATTGATGATGACTGTTGAGGGGTACCTATAGGTTACATACTGATAGTTATTAGATAACAATGGAACGACTCATTTGATAGTTTTCGGTTGAATAATATAACTAAATCAAATAGAAAATATCAATGTGATTAATTTATACAGTTCTCTCAACTTGAAATATTGTTGATCTTCAATATGAAAGCTGTAACGTCACGCCTTTTTGTACGCTTTAAATCGATGATAAACCACACACGTCGGACTTAAACCATACAGAAGGGCGGATTGTTATGGGGAAATAAGAAAAGACAGAGAAAGAAAAAGAACAAAACAGAATCTTGCAGTGGAACGATAAAATATAATAATCAAATATACAGTTCATGAAGCTGTTTTACAAAATATTCGATTATACTTATACATTATATATCAGAGTTACACTTACTAGATAACAATAAATAATGCAGCGGAAAAGTATGAATGTGGTCGAATACTATAATATATAATAATAAGTCTTCATCTTCGTCCTCCAGAATACGGTCTTCCAAATCCTGAAATGCTCAAGCTGACCCGAGCGAATTGAAAAGACAAAACATTCGATTCAAAACTAAAATATTTTATGTAAGTTAAATCAACCGTAAACAATATGAGTGGAACGACATCTAAGATGTTTACGAGATTTGACATCTCCTATCCAATGTCTAACGTGAGTGCAGTAACTCAAAAGATGCTCGGGATTCAAATCTCCTAAGGATCCGTTAAACTATTTATTATGTAGTAGTATTTCTCTATTATAATAGTGTCTAATAGTAAAATAAACTTACTTTTAAATAGCATTAAGGGGTTACCCATATAGCCCTTAACACATAATAGTGCCAATAGTCTATACAGTACCGTAATACCTCCTGATTGGGAGGCTACCACAGGATACTCCATAGGTACGACATAAATCAAACTCGTACAAGACGCATTAGGGTAGGTGACATGGCACAACTAGGCAATGCCAGGGTAGATATACCAATTACGCTTCCGGACTGGTGGTAGCACGTAGCAGCTACTACCGCCCACTTTGAGCCTGTAACAACCCTGTATTTTATAATTATTTTATTGTATATTTTAATTATTTTAATGTAAGATTTTGATTTAAAAACTTATTTTACTTATTTGAAATGATTAAATTTATTATTTAAATATAATCTTGATTTTTTATATGAGTTAAAATTCCAAACTTGTGTAAGTTGAATATTTGCCTGAAATGCTGATTTTGGTCAAAATAGTCAAACTGTGACTTTCAACTTAAAATTTTAAAAGTTTAAAATTTTAATTTTTTTTCTTTTATTATGTAAGTACATGAAATTCTAAGAATACCACTTTTCGTTTCGTTGAATTTGGATGTAAATTGTGAAAGTTATACCCTTTACAATATTGTGCGTATATAGGGTTATTTACAATGACTATTTTAAATTGTATAAATTACTTCTTCTTTGTTATATTTTATTTTAATATGTTATATTATGTATATTTTGACTTTTAAGTATTTTTAAAATGATAATATAATTTTTCTAAAGTTTATTTGAATTTATTTCAATTTATAAAGCCTAGTTGGTATTTACTGCATTTTTCTTTATTTAACTTTCTATTTAATAAAAATTAAATTATTATTTTACCTTGAAAATGTTTTAAAACCATTTTTAATTCAAATTTTGTGTTAATTTTTTTTTTTTGTGAAGTAATAAATTTTCCAAAGTCATTGGAGATTTTCTTGTAATTTTTATGTCAGGGTTGCTATTTTTAAGCAATTTCTTATTTCCTTTTTCTATTTTACTTAAAATAAATTATTTATTTTATTTTATTCTTACTTAGTTTCGGTTTTAAATAATATTTTTGAGTTTATTTTGTTTTTATAAAATTAAAAAGAAAAGGAAATGCAAAAGGTTTAGAAAGTTAAGAGATCTTAAAAGCCTGAAACGTAAAGGCGTTTTATCCGTTTCTTTTTGCAATTAATACATCAATTTATTGATTTATTTTATACATTCACTTTTATTGCTGTGTTTTACTTTATTTTATTCATTTTATATGTATTTAAATTTAAGAAATTTTTTCCAAAGTGTATTGAAGTTATTTCTAATTCCTAAGTCTAGTTTTCATTTTTCTGTGCCATTTTTCTTATTTTAATCATATCTAATTAATAATTAATTATTAATATTTTGTTTATTGTTATATTTTAGAATTATAACTAAAATTTATAAGTGTTTTCAGTTATTTAAGATGTATATGAATATATATAGGAAGTTTAAAAGGTTTGAAAGCAAAGAAACGTAAAACCGTTTTAACGTTTCTTCTTCCGTTTCTTTTCCAATTAATAGATTTAATTTCCTTTGACCGTTCCTTTCATTATTGTAGCTGTGCATTTCTTACCTCATTTTCACGTGAAAACATTCCTCTCTACTTCATTTTTCACGGCTAGAAAGGTTTGGTAATGGCTCCTCTTTTCCTCTTCTTTTTGCTCTTCTTTTTCCATTGTTTCTTATATTTTGCCTTGTTTTCTCATGTGTATTGCTTGGCCTCTACCACCCACCATCACCACCATACTCTCCACCATCCCCTACCACTCTTCCTTGGCATCATCTCCAACCATTTAAATTGAACTGTTTTGAATGTAACTTTCCGTGGAGTTTTCTAAATGATGCGAAAAGTGAATTTTCACTGTTTTGATAAACTTAAGTGAATAAATGAACTTTGAAAGTTGAAATTTTTGGAAATTTAATAATTTAATTATTAAGCATAATAACTTCATTGAAATGAAAAAAAAAAGAATTTTTGGAATATAAACTGTTTTAAAATATGAATTGAAATGGTATTTTAGATTTGAATAAAATGAATAATGATTTGAAAATGAAATTTTGAAAGGATATGATATTTTGATATATTAAAATGATTTGAAACGAAGTTTTGAAAGATATGATATTTTTGATATTAAATGATTTGAAAAACGAAGTTTGAAAGATAGGACATTTTGATATTAACATGATTTAAAAAGAAGTTCTGAAAGATATGATATTTTGGAACTGAAAGGTAGCGTTGAAAGGGTATGAAAATTTAATATATTGAAATGGTTAGAAATGACTTGATATTTATTTTGATTAATATTTGAATTGAAAGATATTTTACGATGATATATTGAAATGGTTTTGGAAATGATTTAATCTTTATTTTGATAAAGATTTGGATTGAAAAGGATATTTTATTTTGAAGTATAAAATATTTTTAAAAGTTATAACTACGGGTTATAATAACGATGGGTTGTTAAAGGGACCGGGATCGGATACTGTCTTATAGCCGGCCAATACCGAAAACCACTTTAACAACCGTGTACGCGGTGGAGATTCCAGAATGAAGTAGGATGGTGGCGACGTTCTCGAGGTATATGTTACGTGGATCCAACTCCCGTGAGTTGGCATATATGACTAAAACAGGAGCTATACCGGGCTACACAAAGGGTCGCACCCTTTCATCGAGCATGCTCCATCGGAAACCATTCTATTACTGTTGTGATTCGATTCGGTGGCACCACTTTGATTCGGGGGTATTGTTCGAGGTGGGCGGAAGCTGCTGGCTTGCCGTCACCACCGGTCCGGGAATGCAAACGGTGTATCCACCCTGGCATTGCCTCGCGTGCCGTGTCATATCCTTATATCGAGCCCACTACGATTTTGGTTTTAAAGATCCGACTGCGTTAAGGTTCACCATCCCCTTAACGCTATTTTCTATATGATTATACTTTACTGATTAGACACTACCGTATATAGCGTATATTACTACATAGTAAATAGTTTAACGGATCCTTAGAGGATGGGCGGTCCCAAGCATCCTTTAAGTACTGATGCATTTTGTTACTGTTCACTTGAGTTGATTTACAGTTTATAAGTATTTATGTCCTGACTCGAGGGTTTTGTGTTGTGCTTTACGCTCGGGTCAGATTGATTGAGTTAGCATTCAAGATTCACCTTCGACGTTGGAGCTTTCCTTGAAGATCCAGCCATCTATTTTGTTTCAGTATCCAGTGGTTCAGTAATGTATCTGATTTGTACCTGATGTATCCTGTTACTCTTCTGTTGTATCTTATTTAACTCTGATGTATCTTATATTTTATATAGTAGCTTCATGAGCTACTATCTCTTTTTCTTCCGCTGCATTTTTATATACTCTGTGTCTGTGATCTGTGGATTTTATTTACTGTATATTCTGAGATTTGCCAAATTTTTATTTACAACGCGGTATTTTGAGCAATCCAATTCCGGCATGAGTGTCTACCTATACACTTATAATGGATGCGAATGGATGAAAATATCGGGTCGTTACAGTTGGTATCAGAGCTTTGGTAGCTCTAGGCAAAACTCAGCATATGGAGTGAATGTATTTACAGAATCACTTTCATTCGAGTTTGAATCTCTCCCTTTTGACTCGATTTCTTTGAATTTTGGAACGGTCCCTACAGTTCCAAAATCCATTCGTATCCCTCAATATTCATCTTCTTTTGACTCTGGAGTATTCATAACTCCGCTTCGAATGATCTTTCTAGTGAGTCGGCGATCATGCCAATTTCAAATTTAATTGAAAAGGGGGGAAACTCCTTTGCAGTTAGCATCGATTCACCAGAGATTCTTATGTATCCTTGGTTTAGATGCTATTATCTTTTGTTATTTCAAACTCTAACTCTTGAGATCGAATGTAGATTTACCCAAGAAAAATCAACATTGATCTTATTCTTTAAGTCACGGTTGACCCGGTTAAGGTTGCCCGTGATTTATATAAGCTTATCCATCTTCCTATTCTGTTATTTAATCATGTCATCCTTGTTTCCAACTTATTTTTAAATCATAATCTCCTTTGATTTGTGTTAATCAAAAAAATAAATTGAATCTCTATCCTTCTTTGGAATCTATTCATGTATAGTGTATTTGTAAACTAGTATTTAAAATTAAAATGTTTTATATATTGTGTTGTTTGAGTTGTTGATGTTGAGTTGGGTTTCTGATCGATACGTCTGATCAGCGCTATCGATAAGATTTCCAAAACACTTTGACAGAACAAACGGACACAATATATTTAAAAAAAAAAATTGGTTAATGAAATAAATTTTGATATATAAGTAAATTTATGAAACTTAATGAAATGATTTAAATTGATAATTTGAAATGATAATACTTGATTTATCATTTATTGTTCTACAAATAGATCTATAAATATTTGTTTATAAATTTATTTGGGAACTGAAATGAATTTAAAACAAGAATTTGAGGATTTAAATTTCGATTATTTCGAACTTTGGTTTAAAGTTTTAAAAGGTTATATTATTTAAAGTATTTTGAATAGAATTTGTTTTCAAAGAATTTTAAAGGTTTAAAATCAGTGTTCTTCTCTTTGTCGCTGGAAAATAAGATGATCGCGACATCATCGACGTTCATTTTCGAGTTTCGAAGTTAAGAGACTGTTCTGTAGTCTTGCTACAGCTTTGTTTTGGGAAATTAAATTGATTTGAATTTATAAAATATGACTTGATTTATAATATATATATATATATAGAGAGAGAGAGAGAGATATATGATTGAAATTTGATTTGACATATTATATATGTATATATATTATTTCTTATCTCTAAATGGTCTGAAGAAATCGGAAATTTAATTCTTAAATTCTATTTTTAAAGAATAATTTCAATTATAAAAAGAAAATATTTTTTTTTGAATAAATGATTTAATCTTGAAATGATTGAATTGGAAATTTTATTTGTATAATACAATTGCATTCAAATATAAATTACTAAAATTTCAGAAGTTAAAAATGTAATTGGATAATATACGATATAAAAAGATTTTATAAATAAAATCTGAGTGGTTATAATAAATGTTATACACTTAAATTTTAATGATTAAAAGAGGTAAATATAATAAAGGGTAATTGAATAACTTACAATAAAATGATGTTAAAAGAACTAAGAACGAAAGAAAGCAGTTATAATAAGTGTAAGTATGTTTAACATAAGTGATAAATATAGTGGGAGGAATAAATTTAAGTTTAATTAGGAATAAAAAAGAATTAAATTTATTAAGTACAATGTGAGTGTAATAAATGATTATTTTTCAAACCCATGGTTTTATAAATGGTTAATTTTAGATGATTGGATAATAAGATAATGAAATTTGAGATAGTTAAGATTTATTTAACTTGTGTAAAGATTTATTCTCTGTTTAAGTTGAAATCTCCATGCTTTCAAATTCATTTCCTTATTTTGTTTTTCAAACTATCTTTTGGTTGTCCTTATCATCCTTATCTTGCTATAGACCGGTATAGGCATCTTTCTATAATCTTTCTATTTAGAAATCTTTCTATAATCTTTGATAGACCTTTGGTAATCATTTTGAATCCACCTTTTTCATGCTTGTGTTCTTGATTCTGGAGGATCTTGGAAAGATCACCTCCTCCTTGTAAAACTTACCTATAACAACAGTTATCAGCTATAACTTCAATCTTCTTGTCATCTTATCTTAATCCTATTTCACTCTATCTTTTCTGTGCCCTTCCATACCTCATTGCTTTTCGGGGACGAAAAGTTTTGAGTGGGGGAGAGTGTAACAACCCTGTATTTTGTAATTATTTTATTGTATATTTTAATTATTTTAATGTAATATTTTGATTTAAAAACTTATTTTACTTATTTGAAATGATTAAATTTATTATTTAAATATAATCTTGATTTTTTATATGAGTTATAATTCCAAACTTGTGTAAGTTGAATATTTGCCTGAAATGCTGATTTTGGTCAAAATAGTCAAACTGTGACTTTCAACTTAAAATTTTAAAAGTTTAAAATTTTGATTTTTTTTTTCTTTTGTTATGAAAGTACATAAAATTCTAAGAATACCACTTTTCTTTTCGTTGAATTTGGATGTAAATTGTGAAAGTTATACCCTTTACAATATTGTGCGTATATAGGGTTATTTACAATGACTATTTTAAATTGTATAAATTACTTCTTCTTTGTTATATTTTATTTTAATATGTTATATTATGTATATTTTGACTTTTAAGTATTTTTAAAATGATAATATAATTTTTCTAAAGTTTATTTGAATTTATTTCAATTTATAAAGCCTAGTTGGTATTTACTGCATTTTTCTTTATTTAACTTTCTATTTAATAAAAATTAAATTATTATTTTACCTTTAAAATGTTTTAAAACCATTTTTAATTCAAATTTTGTGTTAAAATGTTTTTTTTTGAAGTAATAAATTTTCCAAAGTCATTGGAGATTTTCTTGTAATTTTTATGTCAGGGTTGCTATTTTTAAGCAATTTCTTATTTCCTTTTTCTATTTTACTTAAAATAAATTATTTATTTTATTTTATTCTTACTTAGTTTCGATTTTAAATAATATTTCTGAGTTTATTTTGTTTTTATAAAATTAAAAAGAAAAGAAAATGCAAAAGGTTTAGAAAGTTAAGAGATCTTAAAAGCCTGAAACGTAAAGGCGTTTTATCCGTTTCTTTTTGCAATTAATACATCAATTTATTGATTTATTTTATACATTCACTTTTATTGCTGTGTTTTGCTTTATTTTATTCATTTTACATATATTTAAATTTAAGAAAATTTTTCAAAAGTGTATTGAAGTTATTTCTAATTCCTAAGTCTAGTTTTCATTTTTCTGTGCCATTTTTCTTATTTTAATCATATCTAATTAATAATTAATTATTAATATTTTGTTTATTGTTATATTTTCAAATTATAACTGAAATTTATAAGTGTTTTCAGTTATTTAAGTTGTATATGAATATATATAAGAAGTTTAAAAGGTTTGAAAGCAAAGAAACGTAAAACTGTTTTAACGTTTCTTCTTCCGTTTCTTTTCCAATTAATAGATTTAATTTCCTATGACCGTTCCTTTCTTTATTGTAGCTGTGCATTTCTTACTTCATTTTCACGTGAAAACATTCCTCTTCACTACATTTTTCATGGCTAGAAAGGTTTGGTAATGGCTCCTCTTTTCCTCTTCTTTTTGCTCTTCTTTTTCCATTGTTTTTTATATTTTGCCTTGTTTTCTCATGTGTATTGCTTGGCCTCTACCACCCACCATCACCACCATACTCTCCGCCATCCCCTACCACTCTTCCCTGGCATCATCTCCAGCCATCATTTCAGATCCATCCATGGCCACACCTCCCTTAGTGATAAAACTCCACAAAATTGCAAATAATGTCCAAAACAATGCTCTAGCCACCACTATTACTTTACCACCTTCATACTTCACCATGGCCACCACCTCTAGCCACGACCACCACCTTGCTACCACCACTACACTTCATTTTAGCCTCTGTCCAGATCTGAAATTGACATGGCCAAGACTCCATGAACCAAAACTCCACAAAAACAATGCATAAAGCCTTGAAACATTCATGATAGCCACCCTATCACTTCATATCTTCATCCACCACCTTGGCCACCACCATAGGACGCCACCACCACCTTTTCCAGACCTCCCCACACCCCTCCATCTACTGTCCAAACCTGAACAAGTACGGCCAAGCCCTACTTGACCCAAGGTCGAGCCTTGTTGTGCTCAAAAACTTCATATATGTTGCCTTGACCAATTGTATGCTTCATGTTATAACCCTACCACTCCATACTCCTTCTAGCCGTGAGTTATGGTGCCAAACCTGAGCTATATCATCATTATGTCTGAACCCAAGAACCTCCTAGGCCAAGCATTTGAATGGTTAAAGCAAGGTCAAGTAATCTATTCCTTTGTTGCTTCGTATTTTCATTGTTTCAACATTGTTTTGTGTTGAATATTTATGTGTATATTGTCTTGTTTTGGTTATTGTTTACAAGACAAATATCAAGGCTCTCCATTCATTCAAATCAAAAGTCATGCTATATCGTGCTTGTCATGCTTTTGGAATCACACTTGTGTTTGTTGTTTTGGTCTTTAGCTTGAAACAGTGAGTCTTTCTCACTCTGACATTTATACTTATGAAAAGTGAATTGATGACAAGTGTTTAATAATATAAAATGTTTATGAAAGATAATGATGATCATATGATATTTTATGCCATGTTATTACCATATTGTTACCATGTTAAAACTGTTAATTTTCACCTGACATCTGATATATGACTGTATATTGTGATATTGACCTTGTTTATATTATTTCTGTATATGATCACACTGCAAGTTCCCTGTTAGAAAAAAAATGTTATGGGCTGAAATGATAGGCCTAAATGGTTTTAAATTTTTCATTTTGACTTGGGATTGCGGGTTTGAAATGATAAAACCCGGATTTTTCTTTGTAAATTATGGGTTGAAATGATATATTACCCATATCACTTTACCTAGCGTAGAAAATTATATACAGACCCATAGTAAAAATATGTGTTTGTAAAATTTTAAATATTTTCGAAATTTAATTATTATAATATTTTGATTTTAAACTAAAAAAAAGGATTTTTGTAAATTATTATTGATTTTCTGAATAATTGTAAGTGAAATGAATTAATGAAAAAGTTAGAAATTTTGAACGTAAGTTATTTTTGAAATTTTGATTTAATTATAAATGGAAATTTAATTGAATATGAAATATGATAAATTTATGATAATTTGAATTTAAATGAATTTAAGGTGATTTTTATATCATATTAATGATTTTAATAAAGTTGAAATGTGAAATTAATGAATATTGTAAGTTGAAATTTTGAAACATAACTAAAACTGGAAATTTATGAAATTGACGTAAAAGTGAACTTTTAGTTAAGTAAATAAAAATAAAACAAAGTTATATTTACGGATTTGAACTTAAGTGTTAAGTTGAAATTTAATGTAATGGATTTAAAAATTCAACATTGCATTTTAATAAGTGAATTATTATTAAATCTTGATTTTTGAATGGAAATTTAACTTTATAAAATCATGAACTTGAGGAAAATTAAATGATGTAATAAATGTGAAAATGTATGATTTTATAAGTTAAAAATGTTTTTAATAAAAATATAATTGGTTGAGAAATTTTATTGAATATTTGAAGTTAATCGACTGCATTTTTTTGAAATGCTATTAATTACAATGTAAATGATATTATAGCATTTGTAAACGCTGTAGTTGATTATAATGAACTAAAAAGCTAAGTTGAATTAAAAGCTATTATAGCAATCTTTGTAAGTGCTATAATTTTTGAATTTAACTAAGTTATTCGAATTTAAGTAAACCTATTACAACATTTTTAAACGTTGTCTTTTGTTAAATTGAACTGCTTTGAATGTAACTTTCCGTAGAGTTTTCTAAATGATGCGAAAAGTGAATTTTCACTGTTTTGATAAACTTAAGTGAATAAATGAACTTTGAAAGTTGAAATTTTTGGAAATTTAATAATTTAATTATTTAGCATAATAACTTCATTGAAATGAAAAAAAAGAATTTTTGGAATATAAACTGTTTTAAAATATGAGTTGAAATGGTATTTTAGATTGAATAAAATGAATAATGATTTGAAAATGAAATTTTGAAAGGATATGATATTTTGATATATTAAAATGATTTGAAACGAAGTTTTGAAAGATATGATATTTTTGATATTAAATGATTTGAAAAACGGAGTTTGAAAGATAGGACATTTTGATATTAACATGATTTAAAAAGAAGTTCTGAAAGATATGATATTTTGGAACTGAAAGGTAGTGTTGAAAGGGTATGAAAATTTAATATATTGAAATGGTTAGAAATGACTTGATATTTATTTTGATAAATATTTGAATTGAAAGATATTTTACGATGATATATTGACATGGTTTTGGAAATGATTTAATCTTTATTTTGATAAAGATTTGGATTGAAAAGGATATTTTATTTTGAAGTATAAAATATTTTTAAAAGTTATAACTACGGGTTATAATAACGATGGGTTGTTAAAGAGACCGGGATCGGATACTGTCTTATAGCCGGCCAATACCGAAAACCACTTTAACAACCGTGTACGCGGTGGAGATTCCAGAATGAAGTAGGATGGTGGCGACGTTCTCGAGGTATATATTACGTGGACCCAACTCCCGTGAGTTGGCATATATGACTAAAACAGGAGCTATACCGGGCTACACAAAGGGTCGCACCCTTTCGTCGAGCATGCTCCATCAGAAACCATTCTATTACTGTTGTGATTCGATTCGGTGGCGCCACTTTGATTCGGGGGTATTGTTCGAGGTGGGCGGAAGCTGCTGGCTTGCCGTCACCCCCGGTCCGGGAGTGCAAACGGTGTATCCACCCTGGCATTGCCTCGCGTGTCGTGTCATATCCTTATATCGAGCCCACTACGATTTTGGTTTTAAAGATCTGACCGCGTTAAGGTTCACCATCCCCTTAACGCTATTTTCTATATGATTATACTTTACTGATTAGACACTACCGTATATAGCGTATATTACTACATAGTAAATAGTTTAACGGATCCTTAGAGGATGGACGGTCCCAAGCATCCTTTAAGTACTGATGCATTTTGTTACTGTTCACTTGAGTTGATTTACAGTTTATAAGTATTTATGTCCTGACTCGAGGGTTTTGTGTTTTGCTTTACGCTCTGGTCAGATTGATTGAGTTAGCATTCAAGATTCACCTTCGGCGTTTGAGCTTTCCTTGAAGATCCAGCCATCTATTTTGTTTCAGTATCCAGTGGTTCAGTGATCTATCTGATTTGTACCTGATGTATCCTGTTACTCTTCTGTTGTATCTTATTTAACTCTGATGTATCTTATATTTTATATAGTAGCTTCATGAACTACTATCTCTTTCTTCCGCTGCATTTTTATATACTCTGTGTCTGTGATCTGTGATTTTTATTTACTGTATATTCTGAGATTTGCCAAATTTTTATTTACAACGCGGTATTTTGAGCAATCCAATTCCGGCATGAGTGTCTACCTATACACTTATAATGGATGCGAATGGTTGAAAATATCGGGTCGTTACAGAGCCACACCCCTAAATCAAAAACTCGAAAGGGGCCTTCGAATCAAACCAAAGTCAGAGTATATTATCAAAGGGACGTGTCCAATAAAAGGTGCTACCTTGTTAGCCCACGCTCATGTTTTAGCCACCTTATGCCAACTCACTGGAGTCGGGTCCATGTATTTACCTCAAAGGAAATGCCGTCGCCATCCTACTTCATTCTGCAATCTCCACCGCGTACACGGTTGTTAAAGTGGTTTTCGAAGATGGCAGAGAGTATGACAACTTCCGATTCCGATCTCTTTAACAACCAAACGTTATTATAACACAGCAGTGATTTTAAAATAATCATACTTCAAAACCAGAATATAATATCCATTTCAAAACCATATAAATACGATAACATTTCCGTTTTAAAAACCCAAATCAATATGATATCATTTTTATAAAACCTAAATCAATATAATATCATTTTTATTTCAAATATATTCTTTTTCCAAAATCATAGCACTTTCAAATTTATATATTTTGGAACCAAAACCACTTGAAGTATAACACTTCCAAATTATAATACTTTGAAACACAAAACTTTGAAACATAACTACACCACTTAAACGGCTTAAATATTAAATTTACTTTATATAATAAAATAACTTCTTCAATTTCACAAATCAAATTCAAATACAGATTCAAACCCCCAAATAACCATTTTAATTTCCATATATTTCAAAGCTTTACATATTACACCATTTCAAAAGTAATTCTTTGATAATTCCATTTCCATCAAATTCAATTACTATTATTTAGATTTGAAATGTTTAATTAATAAATCAAATATCATTTAAGTAAAACCTTTAAACATCAAATAATTGGATATTCTTTTAATTTGATTAACTTGATATATTCCTTTAAATCAACTTGATTTTTTAAATTACTCTAAACCAAAATCAAGTTATAAAACTCATAGCCTATATAATCTAATTTTTATTTAAATTTTATATCAATTTTATTCGAGTATAATTCTTAAATACTTTAATTCAAATAAAATTCATATTTATCCTTCAACCTTTATTTTTTTTAAGTCATTATAGACTCTGTATACAATAAAATTTGAACAGATACTTAACCATATTATATAAAAGCAATCAAACTTTATTACTAAACTTGTTTTTATTAAACAAATTAATACATAGCTTAAATTCAAGAATTTAACTATATATAAAATAATATTTAGGTAGTATCAAAAATCAATACATATTAAACCGTATATTTCTATCCAAAACCATAGAAATCATTTTAAAATATTTATATATAGACCGATGGTGTCTGTATATAATTTTCTATCCTATAGTCAAGTAATATGGATATTTATCGTTTCGATCCGTAATTTAAAATAAAATTACGGTTATATATCATTTCAAAATGCAATCCCGAATGAAATAAAATGCATAACAACTTGCAGTTTATAACAATATAAAATACAACATCCATTCATTCAATATCAATCATCAACCATTTATCACAATCATCATCTAATTCAAACAATAACATCAATATAGAACAGATAATAAATAAAAAGTAATTACTGGCACTTTATATTCAATAATAAAGTAATTTAACTGGCAGTATATATGCAATAATAAATTGGATAACAATTTAATTCAATAAATTCGATTTAACTGGAATGATGATAAAAATATACTAAACAGCAATAAATGAATTTCTAATCACATCAGAAATTAATTTAACACACATAAGAAATTTTAGAAGTTGTGAGTGGGTTAAAACACTCACCTTTATACGAATTTGAAAATAGTAGACTTCTAATCAATAGCTTCGCTCTATGTTTCCTTTGTCTCCTTCTTGATTGCTAGCTTTGTTCCGTAAGTTTTCTTTTGTTTTGATTTACTTTAATTTCCCACCTTATTATATATATATATATATATATATATATATATATATATGTATGTATGTATGTATGTATGTATGTATGTATGTACGTATATGTATTTATGTATGTATTTTTAAAAGGTTTGGAAAAGATTTCAAAAAGAAGATTTGAAAAAGAAAAGGATTAAAATAAGAAGAACTGAAAATGGAAGAGAATAGCAAGATTTGAAAAGAAAGAAGAAAGTTTGAAATGGAATAAAATTTGAAGAAGAAGAATATTTGAAGAGGAAGGAAAAATTAAAATGAGAGATAATAAGAAGATTTGAAGAAAAAAAAAGAAAAAGAAAAACTGAAGAAGATTAGAATGGAGGCCGGGGTTTCATTTGCATCACATCTTATTTATAAGGTTAGAGTTAGGTTTACGGCCAAAGAGATTTGAAAAGAAAGGCCGCTATTAATTAGAAATAAATGAAATGATGTTTCAGTAAAATGAAGTTGGAAAATGAACTTAAAAGAAAGTAAATATGAACAAACTTGGTATTGAAATATAGTAAATATGAACAGCCTTTTTAAAAGTAGCGGTACTAAAAAGAGGTAATTATTAATTAGAAAGGGAATGAATGGACCAACTTTATACTGTAAACTAATTTTTAGAATTCAAATCTCAAAACAATCGTTCACTTTATTAATTTTGTTAACCCTAAACATACCAAAATTAACATCCTTTAAAGATTTAATTAACACACATAAAGCAAAATAAATTCTCTACACAAAGTTGTGTCGTAAATTAACATTTGGTTTGTATTTATTACATTCACACCTTTAGTTATTGCATAAATTCTCATTAATATATATTAATGTTCATTTAATTCTATTTGATTCCCATTTTAATTAGTAAACCAAATAAACGGGTAACTTATAACAAGTGTTACCATGACTTTAATTACACTTATGAATTCCCTATTATTAAACAAATGTTACAATTCTTAAATACTTCTGCTTTTATTTAATTACCATTAACTATATTATTATTATTATTCCATTAGCTAATTAAGTATTTACATTCATTTCTTACATTTCAATCTCATAACCAATTATAACAATTTTCAATTCTTCACCTGACCTTTCATTTCAATTTATCCATTTATTAACTTTTACATTCATGACATTAGTGCTCCCATTCCATCCTTTATTTATTGACTATCATATTTCCATTTACTATAATTTGGTCAATTTCACACATTATTTGTAATTAAAGTCTCAATTAATTTACTTATCTTGATTTCATTCCTTTATTACATCACTTATTTCTTTACAAATAAACTAACATTTCAATTCATCATGTTATCATCATATCTTGTAATTATTGTCTTAAACACATAAATGTAATACTAAGTTTCATTCTAATTTCAATTGACGTAATAATTAAATATTAAATTTCATTTAATTGCAATTAATCCAATTATTATCATCTTAGGTACCATTTACTTTGATATATATCCTAATACATTGACGAAATGTTAAATTAAGATTTATTGTAATTGATTGCCAAAGTTTATTTAACACGTTAAATAAATAAACAACCTATATTAATTGTCACCTATTTGCTTTTAATTGCATTGAAAAGTTTGTTACCTATCAACCCAGGTTGTTATTCCATATATAACACTAATTTTATTCCATTACTATTTATGATACCCTTGCATTACATACTTCAATATTTCCATTTTCATCTTTATTTCAATTGCATAATATTTAATTCCAATTGCTACAATAATTACACTTATTATAAATTAGATTTCAATGGAACGATTTGTTTGTCTTTCATTACACTACTATATTCAAATATCCATCTTTCCTTTGTATTAACTACCATTTCCATTTTATTATATTTTCCAAATATGTACATTAATTACGATTTATATTCTCAATTAATTTATTTACTTGGTTTCATATTTTGTTACATCAATTACTACCTTATAAATAAATTACGCTCTATTAAATTTACATTCACACTTTCCACTATTATATTAATTATCATTAAAGTAACATTTAATTACCCTTATTTGTAATTGGTAAATTAACTGGTAACAACTACCATTTTTCACCATTATCCCTTTATATTACTTGTATGTTTATTCTTCACAAATAATTTCCATCTATCATATTATTTCACACATTAATACAATAACTACATTTATTTTTATTATATTCCATTTATAACTAAGTCATAACATTTAAATTATTTTATTTAATTGGCATGTTCATTCAAGTTCATTAATTATTAACTTGCATTAACATATTTCCTTAATTTACATCCAATTACTGTTAACAATGTGTTATTTCATTAATTAATTCAATACTTACCTTTATTTTCTCATGTTCAATTTATATCCAGGTATAACACTTTCACTACTTCATTTATTAGAATTTTATTCAAACTACGAATAATTAGTTTTAATTACCATTACTATATTTCATTCTTAACATTTACTTCAATACAAATTATAAATTTTTTATTTCTTTATAAATTTAATTATGAAAATTTTATTAATTTAACCAATTTAATTATTGAATTTTACAGGTCGTTATACTCTCCTCCACTCAAAACTTTTCATCCCTGAAAAGGAAAAGGAAGGGGAAAAGAAGAATTAAGAAATCAATATATTTTACTTAAAATATTAAATTTATAAACAAATAAATTTACAAAATTAATTAATTTAAATAAAATATACCAATTTATAACCGTTAAATCTTTTTATACTTTAATTAATAAGGTTTGGAAAACATTTCAATAATTTTCTAAGTCCAAAATTTACGGAAATTTTGGCAGAGTCTCCTTTGTACAGAGAGGCTCAGGAGAAAATACAATATCCAACAATATACAACATACATTTTCCAAAATAATATATATCCCAATATTGAAAAGTAATATAATAACGCTGTAAACCGTAATTCAAAAATGTACCTATTTGTCGGGCAACTAACGCTTAATTATGAAACCAAAAGCAGTAGCAATTGTTTCCATATCCTGTATTTCACTTATATAATCCAAAAGAGTAAATAATTATATAGAATGAAATATTTATTTTGTTTCATCCACTAATCAAACAAACCATGTCAAACACAACAATCACTTGAAATCACAACATACGATCATCATATGAAGTTAATAAGATCAACCATCCACATATCTATAGCAACAAAACAAATAGTTGTTCGGGTTCAAAACTTTAAATTGTACAGAATGAAAAATAAACTACTAAGTGTACCATTCACTCAACAGTCTTAGGTGGAACTAAATAGATTATTCATTTATCCAAACAATTGTAAAGTGCCCTTGCCTGAATAACCATAAACTAAAACAAACAACAATCTTTTCTTTCATATAATGATTTATCCTTTTAATTTACTTGCAATTATTCAGTTTCATTCATTTATAGCATTAATGTTTAATTCAATTTCTTTGCATATTAATTTATTTACTTAAATTTAAAATTTTATACTTACAGTATTTTTTCCTATTACCTTTATTACAGTAACATTTCAATTACAACTTAAGTTTACAACAATTACAACATCAAATCCTTATTTATAAAAGAATTTCATTAAATACTTTCATTACCTCAAGTTGATTACTTGTATAATATCCATTACATTTTCTTATTAACATTTCAACTTTTTACATCTTTTGGTAAGTTATATATATGTTAAAGAATGCAAATGAAACTTATACAAGTTTTACCTCATTTCTTTTAATTTAATTTAATGTTCAATAATTACGTATTTTGTTTTATAGATTACAATTTCAACTTTCTTTTTAATTCTATTTATACTTAGCATTAAATCTCTTATTTCCTTTAGAGGTTTCAATTATTAATTACCTACGTTCCAATTCACTAAAATAATTGAAACCATTAATTAATTGAAACTTAAGAACTAAATACTGGGTTAAATCTCAAATCATTTTAAAATAATAGATAAACATATTTATATATCCAATTGTATTTAAAACAATTAAAAATTTATATTTGTTTATTAAAACAAATCTGCAGTAAAACTACTACAGTGGCCTTCCCACTTAGAAACTCAAAAATGAATGTTGGTGATGCGTGCTCACATCACCGAAACTATTTTCCAACGACAGAGAGGGGAGTACGAAATTTATTCCTTTCAAAATTTCTTTAAAACAATTCTTTTCAAATTATATTGAAATATTTATATCAGAAAATACTTCTAAATAATATTATTATTATATTCCAAAATCATTCGAAAGAAATTTTCCAAACCTCGGAACTTAAGTTCTAAAATTTACAAATTTCATTTATTTTATTTTCTTCAAATTTTGTTTCTAATCAACATTTATAAATTTCACTACCTAAAAACCAATATATTACAACCAAATATAATCATTTATAAAAAAAATATTTTATATATATAGAAAATATAATAGGAAAAAATATTTCATTCACCTATATTTCAAAACAAATATTGTGTCGGTCTGTCCTATTAAGTGTTTAGAAATCCTTATTGATGTCATAGCGTCCCATGCACCAACTAGAATTTATAAATACAAAACGGAACAAATTAACACAATATCAAAACCTTTTTATAACACTAACAAATATGCTCTCTCATATATATACGCTCAGCGACTCATCATGGGGTATTACTACCCTATTGATAAAGATTCAGACCCCACAAAGCTAAGGTTTATCGCCAAACCAAAGCTCTGATACCAGATGTAACGTCCCGCCTTTTTGGATGCTTTATATCGACGATAAACCACACACGTTAGACTTAAACCATACAGAAGGGAGGATTGTTATGGGAAAATAAGAAAAAGGCAGAGAAAGAAAAATAACAAAACAGAATCTTGCAGCGGAACGATAAAATATAATAATCAAATATATAGTTCATGAAGATGTTTTACAAAATATTCGATTATAATTATACAATATATATCGGAGTTACACTTACCAGAGAACAATAAATAATGCAGCGGAAAAGTATGAATGTGGTGGAATACTATAATATATAATAATAAATCTTCGTCTTCGTCCTCCAGAATACGGTCTTCCAAATCTTGAAATGCTCATGCTGACCCGAGCGAATTGAAAAGACAAAACACTCGAGTCAGAACTAAAAGATCTTATGTAAGTTAAATCAACCGTAAACAATATGAGTGGAACAACATCTGAGATATTTACGGAATTTGACATCTCCTATCCAGTGTCTAACTTGAGTGTAGTAACTCAAAAGATGCTCGGGATTCAAATTTCCTAAGGATCCGTTAAATTATTTACTATGTAGTAATATTTCTCTAATATAATAGTGTCTAATAGTAAAATAAACTTACTTTTAAATAGCATTAAGGCGTTAACCATATAGCCCTTAACACATAATAGTGCCAATAGTCTATACAGTACCGTAATACCTCCTAATTTGGAGGCTAACAAAGGATACTCCACAGGTACGACACAAATCAAACTCGTACAAGGCGCGCTAGGGTAGGTGACACGGCACAACTAGGCAATGCTAGGGTAGATATACCAATTACTCTTTCGGACCAGTAGTAGCGCGTAGCAGATACTACCATCCACCTCGAGCCACACACCCAAATCAAAAAATCAAAAGTGGCCACCGAATCATCCAAAGTTGGAGTATAATATCGAAGGGATGTGCCCGATAAAAGGTGCTACCTTCTTAGCCCGTCAATCGTTCATGTTTTAGCCACCTTATGCCAACTCATGAGAGTCGGGTCCACGTATTTACCTCAAAGGAAACGCCGCCGCCATCCTACTTCATTCTGGGATCTCCACCGCATACACGGTTGTTAAAGTGGTTTTCGGAGTTGGTAGAGAGTATGACAACTTCCGATCCTAGTCTCATTAACAACCAAACGTTATTATAACACCGTAGTCATTTTAAAATACTCATACTTCAAAATCAGAATATAATATCGATTTCAAAACCATATAAATACGATATCATTTCCTTTTTAAAAACCCAAATCAATATGATATCATTTTTATAAAACCCAAATAATATAATATCATTTTTATTTCAAATATATTCTTTTTTCAAAATCATAGCACTTTCGAATTTATATACTTCGAAACCAAAACCACTTGAAATATAACGCTTCCAAATTATAATACTTTGTAACTCAAAACTTCGAAACATAACTGCACCACTTAAATGGCTTAAATATTAAATTTACTTTATATAATAAAATAACTTCTTCAATTTCACAAATCATATTCCAAATACAGATTCGAAACCCCAAATAACCATTTTAATTTCCATATATTTCAAAGCTTTACATATTCCACCATTTCAAAACTAATTATTTGATAATTCCATTTCCATCAAATTCAGTTACTATATTTATATTTGAAATGTTTATTTAATAAATCAAATATCATTTAGGTAAAACCATTAAACTTCAAATAACTAGATATTCTTTTAATTTGATTAACTTGATATATTCCTTTAAATTAACTCGATATTTATTTTAATAACTCTAAACCAAAATCAAGTTATAAAAATCATACTTATAAAATCTCAATTTTTATTTAAATTTCACATTAATTTCATTCGATTATAATTGTTAAATACTTTAATTCAAATCAAATTCATATTTATCCTCCAACCTTAATTTTTTTAAAGTCATTATAGACTTGTATAAAATAAAATTTGAACAGATACTTGACCATATTATATAAAAGCAATCAAACTTTATTATCAAACTTGTTTTTATTAAACAAATTAATACATAGCTTAAATTCAAGAATTTAACTATATAAAATAATATTTACGTAATATCAAAAATTATATTAAACCGTATATTTCTATCCAAAACCACAGAAATCTTTTTAAAGTATTTATATATAGAATGATGGTGTTTGTATATAATTTTCTATCCTATGGTCAAGTGATACAGATATTTATCACTTCAATCCGTAATTTAAAACAAAATTACGGTTATATATCATTTCAAACCGCTATCGCGAATGAAATAAAATGCATAGCAACTTGCAGTTTATAACAATATAAAATACAACATTCATTCATCCAACATCAATCATCAACCATTTATCACAATCATCATCCAATTCAAACAATAACAATAATATAGAACATAATAAATAACAAGTAATTACTGCCAGTTTATATTCAATAATAAATTAATTTAACTGGCAGTTTGTATGAAATAATAAATTGAATAACAATTTAATTCAATAAATTCGATATAACTGGAATGATGATAAAAATATACCAAACATCGATAAATGAATTTCTAATCACATCAGAAATTAATTTAACACACATAAGAAATTTAGAAGTTGTGAGTGGTTAAAACACTCACCTTTGTATGAATCTAAAAATAATAGACTTCTAATCAATAGCTTCGCTCTATGTTTCCTTAATCTCCTTCTTGATTGCTAGCTTTGTTCCATAATTTTTCTTTTATTTTGATTTACTTTAATTTCCCACTTTATTATATATATATATATGTATGTATTTTTAAAAGGTTTGGAAAATATTTGAAAACGAAGAATTGAAAAAGAAAAGGATTAAAATAAGAAGAACTGAAAATGGAGCGAAGAGCAAGATTTGAAAAAAAAGAAGAAAGTTTGAAATAGAATAAAATTTGAAGAAGAAGAATATTTGAAGAGGAAGGAAAAATTAAAATGAGAGATAATAAGGAGATTTGAAGAAAAAAAGAAAAAGAAAAAAAGAAGAAGATTAGAATGGAGGCAAGGGTTTCATTTCCATCATATCTTATTTATAAGGTTAGAGTTAGGTTTAGGGCCAAAGAGATTTGAAAAGAAAGGCCGCTATCAATTAGAAACAAATGAAATGACGTTTCAGTAAAATGAAGTTGGAAAATGAATGAAAAAGAAAGTAAATATGAACAACTTGGTATTGAAATATAGCAAATATGAACAGCCTTTTTAAAAGTAGCAGATATTAAACAGAGGTAATTATTAATTGGAAATGAATTGAATGGACCAACTCTATGCTGTAAACAAATTTTTAGAATTCAAATTTCAAAACAATCGTTCACTTATTTAATTTTGTTAATCCTAAATGTACCAAAATTAACATACAATAAAGGAAAATAAATTCTCTACACAAATTTGTGTCATAAATTAACATTGGTTTGTATTTATTACATTCACACCTTTAGTTATTGCATAAATTCTCATTAATATACATTTAAGTTCATTTAATTCTAATTGATTCCAATTTTGATTATTAAACCAAATAAACGGGTAACTTATAACAAATGTTACCATGACTTTAGTTACACTTATGAATTCCCTATTATCAAGCAAATGTTACAATTCTTAAAACTTCTGCTTTTATTTAATTACCATTAACTATATTATTATTATTCCACTAGCTAATTAAGTATTTATATTCGTTTCTTACATTTCAATCTCATAACTAATTATAATAATTTTCAATATTTCACCTGACCTTTCATTTCAATTTATCCATTTATTAAGTTTTACATTCATTACATTAGCGCTCCCATTCCATCCATTATTTATTGACTATCATATTTCCATTTACTATATTTTGGTCAATTTCACACATTATTTGTAATTAAGGTCTCAATTAATTTACTTATCTTGATTTCATTCCATTATTACGTCACTTATTTCTTTACAAATAAACTAACATTTCTATTCATCCTATTATCTTCATATATTGTAATTAATGTCTTAAACTCATAAATGTAATACTAAGTTTCATTTTAGTTTCAATTAACGTAATTATTAAATATTAAATTTCATTTAATTGCAATTAATCCAATTATTATCATCTTAGTTACCATTTACTTTAATATATATCCTAATATATTAACAAAACATTAAATTAAGATTTACTGTAATTGATTACCAAAGTTTATTTAACACATTAAATAAATAAACAACCTATATTAATTGTCACCTATTTGGTTTTAATTGCATTTAAAAGTTTGTTACCTATCAACCCAGGTTATTATTCCATATATAAAACTAATTTTATTTCATTACTATTTATGATACCCTTGCATTACATACTTCAATAGTTCCATTTTCATCTTTATTTCAATTGCATAATATTTAATTCCAATTACTACAATAATTACACTTATTATAAATTAGATTTCAATGGAATGATTTGTTTGTCTTTCATTACACTACTATATTTAAATATTCACATTTCCTTTGTATTAACTACTATTTCCATTTTATTATATTTGCCAAATATGTACATTAATTACGATTTATATTCTCAATTAATTTATTTACTTGGTTTCATACTTTTATTACATTAAATACTACCTTATAAATAAATTTACGTTTCTATTAAATTTACATTCGCGCTTTCCACTATTATATTAATTATCATTAAAGTAACATTTAATTACCCTTATTTATAATTGGTAAATTAATTGGTAACAACTACCATTTTTCACCATTATCCCTTTATATTACTTGTATGTTTATTCTTCACAAACAATTTCCATCTATCATATTATTTCACACATTAATACAATAATTACATTTTTTTTATTACATTCCGTTTATAACCAAGTCATAACATTTAAATTATTTTATTTAATTGGCATGTTCATTCAAGTTTATTAATTATTAACTTGCATTAACATATTTCATTAATTTACATCCAATCACTGTTAACAATGTCCTATTTCATTAATTAATTCAATATTTACCTTTATTTTCTCATATTCAATTTATATCCAGGTATAACACTTTCACTACTTCATTTATTAGAATTTTATTCAAATCACAACTAATTAGTTTTAATTACCATTGCTATATTTATTCTTAACATTTACTTCAATACAAATTATAAAAATATTATTTCTTTCTAAATTTAATTATGAAAATCTTATTAATTTAACCAGTTTAATTATTGAATTTTACGGGTCGTTACAAAAGCTCCACTTTGATTATAGTGAAATCATAGCACGGTAGTTGGGTCGAGTGGAAGTATTGGAAGTGAAGCACTATTCAAAAGAGGATTCATCTACTCGGTTATATAGGGTTAGTATCACGGTCAACTTAAGTCAAGTCAAAATCAAAGTCTCTGGTCAGAGCAGTTCGGTTAGTAATAATTGTTATTATTGAGCCAAGGACTTTGTGTTTGGACAATAGATTTGAATATGGACGGTATGGAATTTTGACCATTGCCAAACACCATAAGTCCAAAGTGATATAGTTTTAACAAAGAGAATTGGTATAAATAAAAGTCATAATTGGATAATGCTTAATAAACTAAAAACCGATTTTACTAAAACCAAGTAAATGATAAATTTGGAAAAATGTCACGCCACCTATTAAATGATGTGTGAATGTTAATAATCGAATAGTTCGATATTAATCGCTGACCAAATTTACATCCGACGAGTCATGCAACCGAAATGATGAATTCTTCTTTAACCAAATAGTTTAGTTAGTTTATAATTGTTATAAATTAATTAAATTAGTTAATATTTATGAAAAAAATCAATTATGATTTGAAAAATAAATATTATTAAATATATTTATCATAATTATAAATATATCAATCGATATACGATATCGACAAACTATTAAAATGGATTTAATTAAATAATATTTTCCTTCAGCTTAATTGGGTTTTAGGCCCATCATAGTGGGTAAAATTTCAGTAGCAATATGGACATAGGGTGGTTTAAATATGGAATGGAAATGGTTGATTCTGGATGGCTTGGATTAAGAGAGAAACACTATATCACGAGATCAACTCTTTTCTCTCTCCTATCCTCTATTTAAGCATTCCTAACCTAATTGCAAATTTTCTTTTTTTCTTACCTCTTCTTCCTTCCTTTGCTGGCCAAAATTATACCATAGCATCTCCATCAATACAAACTCAAATCAAGTCAGATTCGATCGCAATTTGATAGCTGAAGCTCAATGGTTCTAGGACTAACAATCTGTTGAATCGGAAAAGGTTTCAAAAGAAAGAGTTCATCTTTGCAAGTGGTAATTTAAGGTTTTGGTACTTAATTATGGTTTTTATCATATTATAGTTTATAATTTTCGGTATAGTATTTTATTATATATAAATATTATTATTACATTGTTTTTTAGGTGACGATTTTGACATGTATCAATGTTGTCACAAATTACTTCGGTTACATGTATGAACTATTTTGAAAATAGTTTTTTAATACAAATCAGATCAGCACAGCCGCATAATATGTATTATAATTAATTTGTACTAAATTATACATATATATATATATATGTGACTTAATTACATATATATAGCTTATATTTAATTACATCAACATACTATGATTGAAATTAGTCATATAATTTTATATAAAAAGTTTACAGTGATAGTAATTTTCGATAGGAACAAATATTTTTTATAATTATTTGCTATTATTTAATATTATTTAAGTTAATATACTAAATAAATAAGTCATATAAAATTAGATATGTCATGAATTTTTTTAAAATTTTATAAAACTATTTAACATTAGATAAGCTCTCAGCCAGAAAATGAAAAATTAAAATCATTTTTTATTTTTTAAAATTATTATTTAGTTTAGTCGAAAACTGATAAATTAATTAAAAATAAATTTTATCAAAAAAATGTGAAATTTTTTCCAAACATAAAAATATCATTTATGATTTACTACAAATTTAACATTTCAAAAGATTTGAAAAATATTTTTTTGTTAATATTTCATGTAATTTTGAATGAATATCCACTTACAATATGTTTTAAAATAATAATAATAATAATAAATTTTTCCTGTGCTGTAAACATGATTTGGAATTTTATAACAAAATATTTTAATAGTTTTATTAATTAATATATATTTGTGTGTTTATATATTATAAATATATTTATATGTGTGTATGTATATTAAAATAAATTAAAATATTACTTTATTATTATATTTATATTAATATATACATTTTTCATAATTTAAAATAATATTATTATTTACTTTAATATTTAAATAACTTATTTATATTATATTGATGTAATATAATAATATCCATATATATTGATATTTTACTTATGCAATTTTACGTGTGTGTGTATATGTGTGTGTGTATATCTGTGTGCATATGTATATACATTATACAATTACATAAATCATTTAAATAAACTTAACATGTACTTATATATATATATATATATATAAGTGATAGTATACATACTTTTACATATTTGGACAATATATGTTTACATATCTGGTGAGCTAACATGTCAGTTGTGATGTGAATCCCAACATCTATAGCCGGACTGTTATACCTTGCACGGGTTGATATGTTATCCATGCACATATATATGTATGTGTGCATGTATATAATTTATGAGTTTAAATAAAAAAGAATATTTTTAAATAATATTTACAAATGTTCTAAATAAATTAGACTTCATGGGCCCAATAAAGATCCAATAAGAGAATTTTTTTAAAATTCAAACATGACTTCCGCTGAGGGCTGGCCTAATTTTAGCAATGATCCAAAGCCTAATAGCTATGTAGTTTAAATTAGTCATATTAGGTTCACTAATTAAACTCATAACTCATCTAGTATGGTCACCAAGAAAGGTAGTATCAAAGGATTGGGTTTGGGCGATTGAGTACCATGTCCAATATAGCTAACGGTTTGAGCATGAATAGATATGTGAGACCAAAAGGTTACCCCTAATAAAAGAGGCACAATTTAAATTGGATTTTGAGGTAGTTTCGAAATTTTTCTAAAATTAATAAAATAGAACTTATAAATTTAAAAGTCAATTTTAAAATAGGAAAATATTATAAATGTTATAATATGAATTTTCAAATTATTATGAAAATTCCAATACAAAATTTTAAATTTAAAAGTTAAATTCAAAATATAATATGTGCATATTATAAATGTTATAATATAATGAAAATTTTCAAAATGTCTAAAAATTAATATAAATTTATTAGCACCAGAATTGGTTATTAACAACCTTGAGTAGATTGTGTAGAGAGATTAATGAAAAATTAAATTAAGATAGAGGAATATCACAGCAAGATGCAATTTGAACAGTATAAACGAGAACACTAGTATTATAGTGGTTCGGCCTAACTGCCTATGTCCACTTGATGAAATCTTTATTACTTCTTCAATGAGTTGAATACAGATACAATCCGTGCACAGACAACTCGAGTATAAATTTTGACAACAAAGAAATGAGTATAGAAAATGGCAGAGTCTCCCTGGAGCTCCCCAAAAAAGGTCATCTTCACTGTATCCATGCCCCTCTATTTATAGACGAAGATAGGCGGGACTCCCTGCGTAAGCCCAAGAACAAGATAGTTAGGCCCATAGTCGTAAGTCAAGTTGATCGAACAAGTCAGGTCGAACCACTCCAACTCAACCAGTAAACCCTGAGTCTCTCTGGTCGAACCACAAGTTCCTCTTATGACTTGATGCGAAGCCTTCCATTGCTCGGAGCAACTAGTGATGCAACTCGAAGTAAAGAAAAGCTGACTACATTATCTTGTTGCAAATCTGCTAACTCCCTGGGCCGAACGATGAATGGTCGACCCACAGTAGTCTTTCCACTATGATTGAGCGATAAGTGGCCGGTCCACTATGACCTTCCCTCCAAGACCGAGCGACACTTGCTAAGCTATCCAAGCCGAACGACGTATGCTAAGCAAATCAGACCGAACCGCTTTGTCTTCATGTGCTTTGGCCGAACCATGCTATAATCGAACCATGCGAAGTGAAACTCATGGCGCCAAGCTAGAGAACGCCGAGCCATTCTTCCTTGAGAATCTAGACCGAACTATCTTGCCTCTCGTTCATTGGCCAAGTGATGAGTTTCCCTTCTAGGGCGAGCAGTGAACAACTGATCCACTGGGTCCGAACTACTCTGCCATGCTCATCTTGGCCGATCCACTCTATGCCGAGTGACTAGGGCCGACCCAAACTTGAATTTCACCAGCCTCCTATACTTCCTGCCCATCCTTAGTTTAAGTTCCATCCAGGTTCAACCAAGGTCTATGACTATCACCATGTAGCCGGGCCAAAGTGGCGGGTAACAATTGTCCCCTAAAGCGCGTCATGTGAATCAACATGACGTGCTTTGAACTAACGACCATTCGTTACTTTCAGAAGTTAGCTCATCCAGAATGACAATCTTCTGTTGTCTAAATCCAATTTTAACTTTCCAAAAGCTTAATGTATATAGCCTTTCGAAGGTTGAATCACGTTGGGTTTCTCAAAATTATGCTTCTCTATCTATCAGATGAAATTCAACTTCTCATTGCACTATCATCTGGAATTATTGTTACATGCATATACATACTCACACTTCATCTTAACATCATTTTCATTTACTCATTATCTTACTTACTATTATTATTATTATATTTTCTATTATATCCTATTTTACCATGGTTCGGCCGACATACGAGAGCCGAACTACTCGATCTTTTTACTCACTACCGCTCGGCACAGTTGCTCACAAACCCACCAAGGTACTCTGACCGGTTCCACTGGTTAAGGCCCTTTCGCCTTCCTCTCCCATATATAAAAGCCCACAATCTAGTTTTTTCTTCTTACTTCCATTTTTTTACAAGTCCCAAACCTATTTTCCTCCCGAGCCACGCCTATCATTCGACCCTTCTTCCTTCCGGAGCCAGGCAATCCATTTTGAAACTCCATTCGCAAGCGAGCCTAACCATACTTTGTCTTGAATCCAACAGCTTACATAGGCCTTAATTATTCGCATATAGGTATGAGCCTTTCCCTCGATTTATTTCCCTAAATGTGGAGTCTCGTGAGTTCCCAAGTAGGAGGTAGGCTAGGAATTTGGTTCGAACTCGGTGGAGCTAGGGTAAGTCACCAGGAGGAACAACTATAGTCTCGACTTCGAAGTTGGGGACATGGGAGAGAAGAAGATCTGGTGATTCGTAGGAGTTGGTGTATAATTCATGAAATTCTGCTCATCATACGGTCGAGGGAGAATGGTCGGTAGCCCACCATAGTAATATTGAATTGTCAGGAGCTTAGTAATAAAGTAGGTCGAAACTGTAACAATGAGCGGCTTGGCATATGCTAAGCTGAGGCCGTTCATTGACTTTAAGGTGAGCGAGTCGCTACATGCGAATAGCAGCCGTTCGGCTAAGGATGTAGCAACCCTAGGTCGGTACTTTGAGTGGAAGTCTGTTGGTTGGTAAACCGCTTGTGGGAGTAGTGCTAGAGAGAGTGTGTCGTTTGGCTTGGAATGAGAGAGCGGGTCGGCCAACATATGTTAGGAATGTGGTCGCTTGGTATTATGTGTGTTGCTGTGAATAAGGTTCAATATAGTTCCAAGTGAGGTCGTCTGGTAATTAGGGAGAGGTAGCGAGTGAGTGGTTCGGCATTGATAATCAAAAGTGTTTCAAACATAGGACACATTTAAGTAACTTACCTCCATAACCAATCTTAAGCAAATTGGACAAAGCATGAAAAACAACAATGAATACAACCCCAAGAACTTAACTTGAACTAAGTCCCCGATAACTTTAACAATCTTAAATGCAAACTTAACTCAGTAAATGCAAAGGACAGCCATCACACTCTATGATGCCAATGTTCGACTCCAAAACCACTACTGTCAACCATATACAAACTGTAGGAGACTGTCAGTGATGCCGGTATCCAAGGACAATAAATTAAAGTTCTATCATACCACACTTGTGTTTAAAACTTTAATTTTCTAGCACTCGCGTTTAAGTCGTAGCACTAGTTCACACACAACACGGGATATGTGTAATAATCGTTATATCTGATATCGACTATCTTTAAAGTATAGTTAAAAAATAGATATCTACCCATATTCAAAGCTCGTTGAAGATGTCCAAAAGGTCGAGCTCTCCTACGGTTTCTGACAAGCCTTAGCCAAGTTCTCAGCAGGAGATAGTAGGAACTTCTAATCCACCGATAACCTCTACATAAGATATCCCAAATCCATCTGCTACAATCGTTGGCCCAACCCCTGATGTTAAGGATGGCGTAGTTATCCTGGATAATCCAACTGATTCACAAGCTTCAAAAATTGGTAAAGCCGCTCTTCGTTTGTTATGTCCGATTCATGGAATTTCCTTTGACGATGTTTTAGTTCCATCAGGACAAGATCGGCCTCACCTGCTTCCAGTAGGGTGTACAATGTGCAAAATTCATGTGCTAGGTTGGAAGTGTGCCACCTTTCAATTCGTTTCTCCATGAGGTGTTGCGGTACATCGGGATCACTCCGGCACAGCTTCACCCCAACAACCATGCATTTATCCATGGCACTTGTATTCTTTTCATGAGCACTTTATTCAGACTTCCTACCCCTGAGGATATTTGCTACATCTACCACTTCAAAAGACGGTCTGACGGCCCATCATTCATATTTCGTGAGCCATACTCCAAGTGTCATGATAGGGGCGTGGAGTAAATTTTCCAAATATAAGCAAAAATGGTTTTACGTATGCTGCCCCCGGCCTTGCGAGAAGATGGATGGAAGGGAGTAAGTTTTTTTTCTAGACTAATACTTGTTTAAGGCACGAAGTACGTTCTTTCTAAACTTCTTTCAACTTTTATAGGTATCAGCCTATGTCTCGACGGCATTAGGTATTCTGAGGCCACCGAGGCCATTCGAGCTATTCCCATGGAAGATTGGGAGATCAAATCCATTATTTCACATGAATTGCTTTTAAAGTTTGGATTGTTGGCGAAAGGTCGTCGAACTATTCTCCCAACTGGCGCCACTACAACCGGATCCACAGTGGAGAAAGGCAAGGATCAGACTGGACCTTCGGTGCCCCTACCAGTAGGGCCCCTAACACATCGGAGGTAGTGAAATTAAAGAGGTCGGGGTGCCAGGAGCATCTGATGAGAATATAAGTCACGATTCAGCACTGGTGACTGATGTACCCAGCATCAATGAACTGCCTCCTTGTTCAAAGGGGAAAAGAAATTATCCTACAAAACAAGAAAGAAAACAGTGGGCGAAATCTTAAAAGTTACAATTACTCAGGTTGAGAAAGAGTCGTCCCCCCAACATCTAGAGGGTTCAAAAAAAGTTCTATCAGATCTGACCATCCCCGACGACTTGCTTAATTACGGTTTCAACAATCCAGTGGCTTTAGGACTTAATTCTCCCACGAGAGGCGATGAAGGCGATCAAGTTCATCATCAAAGAGAAAAAAACTCCAATAAGTAAAGGAAAAGAAACTGGTCCGTTGGGGGGAAACACGAGGACAAACTCGAACACTCACACTTCAACCTACACCTAATTTTTAGCCATCATGCGATTCTCGCTAACTCATCTTCGCTTGGTTTCTGTATAGATGATATAAGGCGCACACATGGCTTTGACCGCCTTTGCCGGTCTTCTATCTTCCACCATTCCATTCGGGATTTTGGATCACGTAGATGTCGAGACAGAGATGACATTGGCGATAGAGACTACCATCCTAGAGATTCGTCGTCTTCCCAAAGAAAAACTTTTAGCAACTCTTCATATCCCAACGATCCCCCCATTCAAAGCATAATAGGGAGAAATCTGCTCAGAGGGGATCTCAATTTGAAGCTTCTCGTGACCAACATGCCTGCTCATCTAGCACTAAGCAATCCCATGAGCTCTATAAGCAGTTGGTGACTCCGACTAAGCATATTCCTCCAATTTGTACACATGATCTGTCAGTAGCCAAAACATTAGCCGAGCTTAAAGCCACATTTCCGTAGATATGCTTCGACAGGTAGAAATTTCTTCCTGTGGTTACCCAATTAAAAGGCATGTCAAACAAAGTACCATTGCCTGCAATAACGATGTCTATGTCCAACACGATGCGTTTGTTCATTTGGCAGAAAAAGTTTTAGAAGTTTCTATGGAACGTCGGCATGAGATTGATTGCTTGACTTGAATCCTTCCATGATAAAGATATTATTAAAGCCCAAGATGAAGAGCTTTCTTTGTACAAATCTCAACTTGAAGCTGTCCAGCAAAGCGATATAGATATAGCCGAGGCAGTTAGTCATCTGGAAGCTACTCATAAAAAGGAGATTGATGAGGCAGTTCAACGCAATGGTGCTCTAGCCTTAGAAAAAGACTACATCCAAAAAGAAAAGAATATCCTCGCTCGATGAGTTAAAGAACTAGAGGAGCTTTTGCTTAGAGAAAGAAGAAAAAATCACTGTATAGGAAGAGTCAAAGCAATATTGCAATGAAGTCGTCGCAACTTGACTCTTAAAGACGAAGCTCGATGAGGAACTTTCCAAAGCTGAAGCCTTAAAGAATATAGCCCGTGAGGAAGGCCAAAAAATGGCGCTGATAGAAATCATTTCTCGCCTCGAGGCAGCTGCCAAAACCGGCCGGAAGAAATTAAATGCTTATTCTATCTGCTTATTACTGAATATAATGCTCGAGTTCTCATGCATCAAGATCTATCTTTTCTATGCGAAGATTACCTCGAACCATTAGCCCAAGCATGGGAAACTCTAGTAAAAATTAAACGAGTGGAGCTGGGCACTAAAGAGGTTAATGAGAATTCTCTTGTGAAGGAAGTGCTTCGAAGGAAATGAGCCTTTCGATTGATGTGCAGCCAAAGTCCTTTACGGAAGAGATTCCTCCTCATCGAAAGGGAAAAAGGACGTTGATGGCCCATCCGGAACCGAGTATCCAGTTCCTCCTTCCGCTCATCCAATTGGTTGCTCATCACTCAATCCTTTTGAGCAGCATGCTGGCTATGACCCAGAGAAACCCGGGCTCGATGTTCATGTTCTTTCCCCTATTCCAGAGGGTGAGACTCCTAAAACAGTTGAGAGTTAACCGGATGCCGATATGTAATTTTTCTTTCTGGGGTTGAAAGGACCATCGCTTTTGATGAATAATAAATGTATTCTAACATATGTCTTTTATGACTTCATGTAGGTCATTCTGATCCCGAACCAACTCCAAGGAGAGATGTCACCATGGAGAAGGAATAGAAATTGGGAGAGGCATCTCGCATTGGGAATACTCCCAGACTCGATGCTCAAATGATCGGGGCGCTCGACGAGGAAAAACTCAAGAATCCCTTACCTGCAGAAGAACATGATGAGGTTAAAATCACGAGCACCTCCAAACACACTTCGAAACTAAGCATGGAGGTGAAAATCATAGAAGAGGGGAAGAAGAAACCAGAAATTACGGCTGAACCTCAGGTGGTGGAACTTGATGATCCTCTGACAGGCCCCTGAAGGTCATTCTCCATGATGGGAGCATGCTACTGCAAATTCCTCCTCCTTTCCCGGGCACCACCACACTAGGAAGCAAGGCATCCAAGAGAAAACACTTGGGTGGGAAGCCTTCGGAGAAGCCGAAGAAGGAGAAAAAAATCAAAAAGGTAGCTATTCGGCCGTGCCTCGCTCAGCCGAATGAACTCGGATCATGCAGTTGTTTCTATTTATTTTATAGTCGTAATGAATAGCCTTTTGCTCCAAACTCCAGAAAAGTTGTAATGGAACTTTATTTTGGATTAGTAAATAAAATTTTGTTTCTTTGTCTTCCATGGTTCTTACTGTTTAGCTTATTGTCTAACTTGTAGTTCAAATTTGAAATCTTATGGGTTACATAAGCTTCGGTCCACTTCAATATGACTTGATAATTTTTTGAATAGTAAATATTCTAGTTCGCATTCGGGGACTTAGAGCACTCTAGTACGCTCTCTAGGGACATAGAGATTTTTTGAATCATTTATACTCTGGTCCACACTCCAGGAACTCAACATACTCTAGTCTGCGCCAGCGGACTTAGAGTTTTTTTGAATGGTTTATATTCTGGTCCGCACTCCGGGGACTCAGAGTACTCTAGTCCGCGCTTCGAGGACTTAGAAATTTTTTGAATCGTTTATATTATAGTTCGCACTCCGAGGACTAAGAGTACTAGTCTTCACTCCGAGGACTTAGAGATTTTTGAGTCGTTTATACTCTAGTCTGCACTTCGGGGACTTAGAGTACTTTAGTCCGTGCTCCGAGGACTTAGAGATGTTTATATCATTTATAATCTTATCCACACTTTGGGGACCCAGAGTACTCTAGTCCATGCTTCGAGGGCTTAGAGATTTTTTGTACCGTTTATAATCTAGTCCGCACTCGAAGGAGTCTAAATACTCTAGTCCACGCTCCAGGGACATAGAGATGTTCGAGTCATTTATGCTCTAGTCCGCGCTCCAGGGACTTGGAGTACTCTAGTCCGTGCTCTAGGGACTTAGAGATTTTTAAGTCATTTATACTCTAGTTTGCACTTCAGGGACTCAAAGTACTCTAGTCCACGCTCTAGGGACTTAGAGATTTTTATTTTATCGATTGATTTATAATTTTGTCCATATGTTCATACGTCGAACAAGATAATGTAATTTAATTTTTGTCATTGAATTATAACACACGGTACATCAATAGTTTACAGAAAAATAGCTTCAAGCGTTTATTGATCATAACAAATAGGAACAAACTGAATTGTCTTATTACATGCTGAAAACAAAGAACAACAAAAGAAACATATACTGAAAACAATTGCTATTAAACAAAAGAAATAGGCTATAAGTGTAATAACGGCGCAAATGCTCACTATTCCATGCTCGGAGGAGAGTTTTGCCATCGATAGTAGCTAGCTTGAAAGTTCCTTCTCCAAGCTTCCGTTCGGTGACGTATGGACCTTTCCATATGGGATTCATATGTGATGGGATCGGAAAAACTCGCTTCAAACGAGATCACCCACATCAAAGATTCTCGGTCGAACTTTTTCGTTATAATATCGAGCGACCCGATGCCTATATACAACCGCCCTTAAATCAGCTTCTTCACATTTTTCGTCGCCAAAGTCCAGCGATTCCAGTGAGAGATCTCGATTCATCATAGGATCATAATGAGTCACTCAATGAGAAGGAACTTCAAATTCCATGATAATAACAACTTCAGTGTCGTATGCCAAAGTTAATGGAGTGTGGCCAATTGCGGATTTGTGGGTGATTTGGTAAGCCCAAAGTGCTGTCGAAAGCTCATCCACCCACTTGCCTCTAGCGTTCTCCAAACGTTTTTTCAATATTGATTTGATTATTTTATTTATGGCTTCAACTTGTCCATTGGCTTTAGGGTGAGCGATTGTCGCAAAACCTTTTCACAATGCAATACTTTTGGCAAAATTCTTTGAACCCTCTACTTTCAAATTGAGTTCCATATCCGTAATGATGGTCATGGGAGGCCAAAATGGCATGTGATGTTTCACACAACGAAATTAATGACCTTTTTGGTGGTAATTGTAGCTAAGAGCTCTGCTTCTGCCCACTTGGTAAAGTAATCGACTGCAACAATTGCATATTTTGCACCACCGCTGGAGATTGGCAAGGAGCTGGTTATATCGATCCCCCATATTGCAAATGGCCAGGGACTAACCATTTGTGTGAGTTTCGTCGGGGGAGCTCTTAAGATTCTTGCATATTTTTGACATTTGTTGCATCTTCTTACATAGTCCACGGCGTCCCGATTCACGATTGGCCAATAGTATCCATAGCGGAGGATCTTTTTCGCTAATGTCTGCCTCCAGTATGGTCTCTACATTCTCCTTCATGAATCTCTTTCAAGATCCACTTTATCTCATCATGGGCAATGCATCGAAGTAAGGGAACCGAGAATCCTCTTCTACACATTATTCCATCCTACATTATGTGCCGCAAAGTTTTGCAAATGACTTCTCATCTTTCGTTCCTTCTCTCGGGCAAAGTCCCATGTAACAGGTATTGTTTGAATAGGGTCATCCAAGACTCCCTCTCAGTTTCCATTTCTAACACAAAATCTACTTCCGTCTCGTTTATACTCGGAGCATGTAAGATTTCGATGGGAACCAGGCCCATCTGCTATGCATCACCAGTACTTGCGAATTTTTCCAATGAATCGGCTTCCCTATTTTATTCACGTGGGATGTGTGAAATATCGTAATATTCAAGGTCTGCCAACAATTCTTGAACCCGAGCAAGGCATGGGGCAAGTATCTACCCCTTTGGTTGATAGTCTCCCTACACTTGGTACACCACTAATTGAGAGTCACAAAAGATTTCGATTTTACTTCGAGTTCCCTGGTAAGTTTTAAGCCAGCAATCAATGCTTCATACGGTTTCGTTTTTCATAGCTGGAAAATTGAGCTTCAAAGCATAACAAATTGATCGGTTTATGAGAGTTACAAAAATAACAAAAGCCCCAAAACAACGGTCGTTGGATGCCACATCGGTGTATAGTTTCCATCGAACGGGGGGAATAACATCACCACTACTTGGCTCATCTGATATGGTGAATTCTGCATTGAAGTCCGCTAGCACCTGCACTTGGGTAACCCTCCATGAGAGGTAGGTTTTATCGAATTGACTCAACTCAATGTTCCACTTTAACAACCTTCCAGATGTTTCTGGTCATTGGAGCACCTATCACATAGGTTGATCGGTATAAACACTGATCGGCTATGCCTGAAAATATGGACGAAACTTGCGTGATGCAATCACCAAACAATAGGCTAGCTTCTCAATTTTAGGATAATTTCTCTCGACTCTCGTTAGACGTTTACTGACAAAGTACAGTGGCTTTTGAATTTGGTCCTCCTCGCAAACCAAGGCCGTACTCATGGCATGTTGAGAGACGGTCAAGTATACATATAACACATCATGGTCTACAGGCTTTGACAGAACCGAGGGACTTTCTAAATGTCTTACCAGAGCTCGAAAGGCATCCTCACAGTCGGGTGTCCATTCAAAATTTCTCTTCCCTTTCTTTACACATCGCAGAAGGAATACACATGGCGGTCACTTTGGATATGAATCGACTGAACGCATTGGCTTTTCCATTCAGGTTTTGTACTTGCTTTGTACTTGCTTTATAAAACCGAGTTAGCTTCAAATTCTCGTGCATTGACAATAAAACCCAAAAACTTTTCCTGAGGCAACACCAAAGGAACACTTTAGTGGATTTATTTTCATTCCGTAGTATATAAGTATATCAATCATCTCCGCTAAGTCTCGAATGTGGTCGTTTGACTACCGTGACTTCATGAGCATATCATCCACAGGACTTCCATTGTTCTACCAATTTGGTATTTAGACATACGGTTTACCAAGCTATGATAAGTCGCTCCTGCATTTTTCAACCCAAAAGGCATCACCACATAACAATACAGTCCAACATACATGACAAAAGTAGTGTGTTCCTGATTTGGAATGTACATCGGAATTTGATTGTATCCCGAATATGCATCCATTAATGACAATAACTCATGTCCTCCTGTTAAGTTGACCAGCTAGTCAATTCTGGGTAAAGGGAAACTATCCTTAGGGCTTGCCTTGTACAGGTACGAGTAATCAACATAAGTCCTCCGTTTCCCATTCGCTTTTCTCGCTGGTACGGGGTTAGAGACCCATTCTGGGTAGAGGGCGTCGCGGACGAACCCATTGGCTTTGAGTTTTTCCACTTGCTCTCTAAGAGCGTGGACCTCTCCGGGTCCATACCTCTCCTTTTTTGCTTCACCGAAACATATTTCAGGTCTATGTTCAGCATATAACTAGCTATGGCGAGAGAAATTCCACAGATAATAGAATTTGTCCAAGTGAAAACATCTAGATTCGCTCGGAGGAAATCGGTAAGATCCTCAAAGGGGTGAGTTGTGATCCAATCGTCAGCACCCGTGATGGGTCACCACGGTTGACTGGAATGTCAATCGTCAATTCAGTCGGTGCTGCTTTAGACTCCTTGGGTTCTTCATCATAGTCTCTCGGATCTATGTCTCTGTAGATTCGACTCTACTGCCCGGGCAAAGGCTTGTGCATTACTTGTTAATTTTGAGTACTGTGGATAAGGACAGAGTCGTCTGCAACCTTTACCTTCTCTCTTAACCGGGCCTCTCTCAGCTCAGCCACTTAACATGCAAGACCAGTCGCTTGATTTCCATGCACTACACCGACTCCTCTATCCGTGGAAGCTTCAAAGTCAAACACCATGGGGTCAAAGCCGTCCTAGACTTTTGCAGGCCCATTCGGCCTAGAAAAACATCATATGGGGAATCAATATCCAAAACAACTAACGGTAGGATCCGTACCCTCCTACGTTCACTTCTCCTAACTCAACTGATAATTTGACAAAACCCACTACATCAGTAGTCACACCATTAAAGCTATGAATACATGCTTTAGATGGTTTCAGATCTTTCATCTCCATGTTCATTTGGTTGTATGCCTTTTTGAAAATATTATTCACAGTACTCCCACAATCAATCAGTATCCTTCTCACAAACGCTGACCCAATCGTGGTCGAAATGACCATCGGGTCGATAGTGGGTGCCTCCACCCGGTCGGCATCCCTGCTCCTGAATACTATATCATCTGTCATCATTCGTCGTTGTTTCGCTGAGTCCCGTCTTTCGAAATCGAGCAGTTTTCGAAATCTGTATGTTTCAAGGATTTAGCATAGAGTTTCAGTTTTTGCCAACTCTTGTCTACTGGATGAGGCTCACTGACTATCGTTTTTATGATTAGTCTACCTATGGTACGAGCAGGTTCCTTAAGGTGACGTGGAACCTACCCATGACCAGGGTCGGACGTTTCCTATCTGCCTTCTTAGTGATTCTTAACAAACTGTTGTAACTTCTTTTGCCAAATCGATTTTTCTATAGCATCATGGAGGCGTCTACATTCCTCAGTGTTGTGCCCATAGGTCTCGTGAAACCAATAGTACTTCAAAAAAAAATTTTGTTCCTCGATGGATTCTTTTGGGCGGGGTTTTAGGTACTTGAAGGTATTACAAGTTGATAAATAAATATTCTCCAGAGATGTGTTCAGAGGAGTGTATTCCTTGTAGGTCAGGACCTTGGTTTCCACTTTCTTGCTTCGCTCTTCCTTCCGGAACATCCTCCTCCAGATCTTTTAGACTTCTCGAGCTTGTTTTGACGTTGACTAGGACTTTTCCAGAGTTGCCGCCAGCCTGTTTTACCGCAATGTTGCTTTGCACCATCTCCTTGCCAGGCCCTGGCGCACTGCCTCGCCTCGTCCACATGGCTTCCTCCCATCTCATGAACTGGTGCGCCTTTGAGTAAAAACATTTCAGGGCAATCAGAGGTTTAATTTCCAACCAATCACCAAACTTCGAGTCAAGATCTACCCTCGCATCATGGCCATAAGAATAGCATGGTCATTCAGGTTGCTAACTTCGATAGTAGCAACATGAAATCTTTGCAAATATTCCTTTAAGGACTCCCCAAGAGCCTGGACTACAGTGGATAAAGACATCACGTCCTTTGGACGAGTGGTATGAATTTCGAACCGCTTTAATAATTTCGTCATTAACTCATCGAACCTGGAGATCGATCGAGGAGAAAGTTTTGTGAACCACATGGTGGCGATTCCGGACAGGGTTATTGCGAAACATCTACATTTAGTTGCATCATTTGTCCTTGCTGAATCCATCATCCATTTGCATCTCATTATATGCTGTCGAGGATCAGTCTTCCCCTTATAGGCTGGAATAGTCAGCATGCTAAACTTCTGGGGGTACTCAGCTTGTAGGATAGCATCTGTGAATGGAGTATGACTTCTAGCTGTACCCCAATCATCATTAGATAAGCCTCGATTTTCTCTCATCAGTTGTCTAACCATAGCTGATAAATCTGGGGTCTGGATGGGAGGTGGTAAGTTGGACTCCATCCTACGTAAATGTTTCGACTGGTGCCTCCTCGGTTGGTGGTCTCCCAAATGCATGCCCTTAGGTCCTACTTCGCAGTGACCGTGGTGAGGTGGTCGGCCTGCTTTCGCTTATGCTCTAGATCCTACATTTCCAGTTCTCACTAGAGTGCAATTTCTAAGGTGCAAGTGAGGGGCCACGGCTCCAAGTAGGGAACCTAGACCATTCCTGTTGGATTGATCTGTTGCACCTGTTTGCGCTGTATCAATTCTACGACATCTACACTTGGGTTGTTCATCGGACGAAGCAGAGCTATCAGATGATGAGTAGGTAGCAGGACTTCCTCCAGCATTCTGATGCTGCTGTTGAGTAAGTTGTGTCATGAGATTAGCGTTAGCTTGAACTTCTCATTAAGATGTCTCCTGCTTTCCACGAGTTCTCTCATCAATTCATTAAACTTTATCCTAGCGACAACCTCTATTTGATTTAGGACAGTGGCGGTCCCTACACTTGGATTAGCATGTTGATTGTTGGGTCCTACTTGTTGGACGCTAGTGGTTTCGTTAAGATCCGCATTGTGGGTTGCCGATCTAGTACGTGGTCTTCTCATTGTAGGGTTATCGGTCGAAACTCTGAGTAAGATCTACGAACTCCTGAGAATGAACTTGGATCTTCTATGGGGGATTTTTTCAATCCAGTGGCGACAAAATAGATCCTAACAGCCTGAGAGTTCCATTCTCAGTGAAAGCACCAAAATGTTAGCACCAGAATTGGTTACTAACACACTTGAATAGAATTATGTAGAGAGATTAATGGAGAAATTAAATTAAAACAGAGGAATATCACATTAAGATGTAATTTGAACAGTTAAAACAAGAACACCAGAATTATAGTGGTTCGGCATAACTGCCTACGCCCACTTTAAGTGAAATCTTTATTACTTTTTCAATGAGTTGAATACAGATACAATCCGTGCATAGACAACTCGAGTACAAATTTTAACAGCAAAGAAATGAGTATAGAAAACGGCAAAGTCTCCCTGGAGTTCCCAAAAAAAGGTCCTCTTCACTGTACCCTTGCTCCTCTATTTATAAATGAAGATAGGTGGGACTCCTTGTGCAAGCCCAAGAACAAGATAGCTCGGCCCATAGTCGTAAGTCAAGTTGATCGAATAAGTCAGACCGAGCCACTTCCATCGAACTGGTAATCCCCGAGTCTCTCTGGCCGAACCACGAGTTCCTCGTGTATGACTTGAAGTGAAGTCTTCCTAGCTTGGAGTAGCTACTGATGTAACCCGAAGTAAAGAAAAGATGACTACATTGTCGTATTGGAAATTTGCTGACTCCCTGGGCCGAACGATGAATGGATGACTCATGCTAATCTTCTCACCATGATCGAGAGACAAGTGGTTGGTCCACCATGACCTTCCATCCAAGATCGAGCGATACCTACTAACCTATCCAAGCCGAATGACGTATGCTGGGCTAATCAGACTGAATCGCGTTGTCTTCATGCGTCTTTGTCGAACCATGCTACAACCGAAACACAAAAGTGAAACTCGCGAGGCCGAACTAGAGAATGCCGAGCCATTCTTCCCTTAGCATTTAGGCGGAACTGTCTTGCCTCTCCTTCATTAGCCAAGCGATGAGTTTCTCTTCCAGCCGAGCGGTGAACAACCGATCCACTAGGTCTGAAATACTCTACCATGCTCATCTTGGCTGACCCACTCTGTGCCGAGTGACTGGGGCTGATCCAGACTTGAATTTCACCAGCCTCCTATACTTCCAACCCATCCTTAGTTTAAGTCCCATCCAGGTACAACCATAAGCTCTGCGACTATCGCCATGTTGCCGGGCCAAAGTGTCGGGTGTAATTTTAGAATTTATAAAAATTTATTAATAAGATTAACAAAATATATTGATTAAATAAGTTACCTAGTTAATAAATAAATACATGTATTTTTTGGATGAAATAAATAAATATACACATACACACACATATACATGTATTGTATATTATTATAAGTTTTATGTTGCTTTATAATGTTAAATTAACATAAATATACATGTACGTATATAAATGAATTTTGAAATTAATATAAATTTAATTAAAAAATTTAATTAAATAAATTAAGTAAAAGGTTAATTTATTGAATAATATACACATACATATGACGTGTTATACTATAAAGGTTATATATAATAATTATTAAATATAAATTTTATATTAAATTAATATAAAGTTAATTAAAATGTTAATTAATTAAGTCTAATTAAATAAGATTTAATTAATATAATATATATAAGACTATTATATAAGTAATATGAAATATACAAGTTATACAGTAATAAAATTTATATAAAATGAATGTATAAACAAAAGGTGGAACATTAAGAAACCTTAAATAGACTTAAGGAATAAATACATATGCAAATGTATGTATACCATGATTTTTGGTGTGTCTCACACATGACTCATGAGAATATTTCATAAGAAATACATTATTCCATAAACTGATACCACTCAATATAATATATTGACGATTACGAATCTTCAATATAATGTTGTCCTCTACCATATATATTAATAAATTACTTACATACTCCTTTTTTTTGATCAAATTCAAGATGTTATGTGTAGTATTATTAATATATGGAATAGAGAAGGTAGATAACTATATGTATTTGTTGAGAAAACTCAAGATACATATACTATACTTAGGCTGTCGTGATATGGTAGCTACAAGTGAATAATTTCATTTAAATTTGTAAACTAAACTCAAGGTCGAGGGAAACTAGAATAAGGTACAAAGGGTTAGGAGTTGTATATGATACAACCAATAAGGACTTATATATCGTTCATAGAGCCATGACTTGTTGAGTAGACTCAAAGTCAAAATTCCAAGACAGACGAGTCCTAACACCTACTAATTAGTAGCATATATTATTGTGATATATGGACGGATACTACGACAGGACCTACTAACCAACTTCATTTTAAGTGTTTTAAGGGTAATATAGTTCTGGCTCTCGGTAAGTCTGTTTTCGTAGGTCTGGCAATTCGAGACAGATATCAATTACGGATATTTGTATTTTAATCTTGGATACGAAGATGCTATGTTAGTAGCATCGTTATTGTTGTATTTGTTTTGAATTTCAAATGCCTTGATAAGGATCATTGAATCGATTAGTATTTGTAGCGGACTCCACCTATCAGCAATAATGTGTATCAACTTATTCTCTATGCATCTCATATCATTATGATTGTTCATGTTATATTGGTTGGTTGATTATTATTATTATTATTATTAAATATTATGCGTTAGACTTATTATGATATCTATATTACCCTTGCATTTGTATACTGGGTTACCTTTACCATGTTATACTATTACGTTTTGGTCACACCATATTAGTCATGCTGAATCATTGAAGATATGAGAAGTGCAGGTTATGGTACGATTCCCTACCTTTGAGTTGGGTTTACTTTACTTGTTTATGAGTAGTCCGGATCATCCCAAAGCCTTGGAGAGGACCGACTGTACTTCAGCAGTGTCATGTTTATCTTTAATGGTTTTGATATACAATATTTTGAGATAGTTCCCATCACACAACGATTTATGTCTGACCCACATTTTTCCTTTGTTGTTTATGTCATCACAACTCTTGGGTACTCAATTGAGTAGATTGTGAGCCAGTAGGAATATGCTTCAAGGACAGTTGGTGCGCTTCAAAATGGCAAAGTCAATACTTTGGATATATAAGTGATATTTTAGTATTACATAACATGTATGCTACTTATATATGAGACTTGTATTCTAACTTTATGTATTGATATATATTTATCAGTTATTTCCATCAGAATGTCTCTTATATATTGTACATGTTATGTTCATGTATGTTCAATATATTATATATTATCATTCGGCTATGAGAATGTATTGATATGCCATGATTGGATGTTTTGATATTTTTTTTGATTGTACCCCAACAAACTGTCTTTTATGGTATTCGAAAGTCAGGCGTTGTCTTTTGACGTTAATTCATTACAAAGGGCGGGTCATCACAGATCCTTTACAAGTTAAACTATTATTTATTCTCAAGTTTTGCATCTTAATCAACTTTCATCTTATTTTTGTTTGCTTAATACAACTATGGATCTTGTTTCCTTCATTTATTTTACAGGGCATAATCGTAGATACTGGGGGGGCTTAGGTTCTGTATAATCTCTTGGAGATAAAGACGATATTTTAAGCATTTTGAAATATAAATATAAAAAAGAATCATGTTAGGAGGAAAAAGTTATATATGAAGTAAAAGAGATTATCAAAAAATTTATTTTCATATCAAATTTCAAGGAAAAAAAAAAGGTATGCAACTTCAAAATTTTGTTAAAGGTTAGTTATAAACACATGTTTTATAACTTATTTTTTGTTTCAATTTTTTTGCAACTTCATTAAGCTTGAACTTATTTTTTGTTTCAATTTTTTTGCAACTTTACTAAGCTTGAACTTATTTTTTGTAAAATCTAATTCAATCTAGGGTATAGTACATTTTAAAATGGTACTTTTCTGGTAGAGCATGAAATATTCACAAAAAACACGTATTTTCCATGGAAAATGAGATAATTATCTTTGATTATTTTATGTACGATGTTATGTGGTTTTAGGGTTTTTGTAGGTTAAATTTTTATAGATAATTATTAAAGAAGTATTTGATTATAATATTTATAAGTGAACTAACTTTAAAATGGATCATATCAAATAATATTATGTAATTAATAAAATGAATTAATTAAATTAATTAATATGTTGCATATTAACTCTCTTTAATGCTAATAAATCATAATCCATTTTTTGTTTATTATAACATTTCATGTTGTGATGGACTAAGATTGCATTTGGGTATTTACTTAAGTACATATTTTCAAAATATATCTTTATTAAATCACATTATGTAGTTTGTACCCATATTATTTTCATATATTTTATGATATACTGGGATCGTGTTCAAACATTTGGAGCCATTAAAGCTAGTATATACGTAGTTGATAAGAGAAAGCCTGTAATTAAATCCATGCATGGGTACAATATATGCATGATTACTAATTTAGAATTCATTACATTATTATAAACATAAATGGTACATTAACTATAAAAGTTAGAATGTCAGGTAGTTAAACTATTAATTCTCATGCAAACATTCCATTTAAAAAATAATGTAAGATTTAGTTTTGTTTACTCTTTCGGTTTCAAACAAGTAAATTCTTAAAGAAAATTTAAATTCAATGGAGAATATGCATATTTTAGTTAGTTTGGAATTTTGATAACATGTTTTTTGGAATACAATAGTTATGATTTTTGTTTGATGATAATAAACATATATATTTTGTTTGTGTCAAAATTAAGCACAACACTCTTCGGGCATATTTGAAGAAATTAAAGTGAAGAATATAAATGAAAAATGAGGCAGATCTAACAAACACACCAAAAGAAGATGAATAGAAGTATGAAAACACAGAGATTTAGAGTGGTCCATCATTGTAGCCTACATCCACTATAGAAAGTTTGTAGTTTATTGATATAACTTGCTGGTTACAGAAGTTTGCAGTAGTAAAATCGAGATACAACAATGATTTCGGCAGAGTATCGGCATTCTAGTGTTCAGAAGTCCCTTTTCTAAAGGACTTGGACTGCTATTTAAACGCATAGGCTACAAATATCTCGCTCCATTCTAGGAAGACTCCTTCTCTCACGTGGGTAGGACCACATTATCGATCCCCGGACATTTGGACTCGATCCATGATGGATACACACCAAATTTGTATCGATCCAAAATTGCTTTTAATGGGTTGAGATCGATCATGGACATTCTTAAGGTTGTAAGCAAGATTCTATGAAAATTTGGTAGCATTTGGACTTGTATATTTGAGTTATGATCAATGCAAGTTTGTGTTTTCAATGTGTAGCCGAGCTCATATTGATACATTTGTGTCGCTTCCATTTGTATCCAGGGGACGCACGTAATTGCTAGACGATGCGGTGCTATATTCTCGGATCGATCCACTTTTCATACCGAACGATCGAGTATTTCTCTTAAACATGCCTTGTTCGTATCAACCAAATATGTCCTCTTCGTATCGATGGCTATTACCTTATTTCGTATCGGTCATGGGACATTGCCTCGTATCCATAATATTTGGTTTACTTCGTAACGATGGTTAATGCCACTTCGCGTCGATGATTTTTACTTTGATTTGCACCAATACGAACTAATCCCTTTCATATTGATAATTTTTTACAAATCTTCATATCGATCACTGGTTGATTGATACGAACTGCTTGGTTGATGGTCAATACAAACAGCTCCAAAGCTAGAACTATGGAGGTTGGATCATTGTTGTACTTATGGATACAAAGGGGGAAGTGAATGATGGATACGAACTTAAACCTTCTTTCATGGGTACAAATGTGATGCTTCCCTTCATGTGTATGAACTAGCTACGTTTTGCTTGAGACTTGGTGGTTACAAACTTCCATGGATATGGACATGATTGGTTTTCTTAATTTTGATCGATCAATATCTTGAGCATACGAACTCCAATTGTCTTGAAATTTGGAATGTTGGCTTTCATAGCTTTGTTTGTCATATTATAATGATTGTGGCTTGATACGGACTCAGGAAAATTTTACCAGTATCCATAGTGGACCTAAGTGTAATGATCCTCAAGACAGACCACTCTTGGTTTCTATTCAAGTTCTTGGTGTCATGGCCTTGCCAAAAGGCGGGATAACATTTTCCCCCCAAAATTACGTCCTGTGTGGACATGACATGCTTCGAAAAGCTGCAATCTTGAGTCTGAAAAGTTCTATGTGATTTAATGAGTAGTCGTCTTCTCGCCAAAAGATGTGATCTTTGATTGGTTTCCGCTAATACAAATATTAGATTGTTGACTGCCAACGATTGTACTGGGCATTGTTGTAACTGAGTGTTGAGTGCCAGAAATTTGTTGTTAATCGTTGCAATCATCACTAGATGTGCATTCAATTCCTATGAATTTTGAAAATTGAATGTTAATTCGTTACGCATAAAATGTATGTTAACCTGACTCTCGTTAACGTTTATACGTCCACAGGTCGTTGCCAGTTTTTTAATATCGACTCTATCAATCCCCTCTTGAATTGATGTGAAATTCAAGTTATAATAGTGCTTGAAGGTTGTTTCAGAGCATCTCTTCGTATCGATCCTCTCCTGGATCGATGTGAAAAGTTGAAAAATTATTTTCGTATCGATGGCGATCGACATGAATTTGTTGGTTCTCAAAATACTTCACATCGGTGGATACGAATCTCCATAAGCTCTAGGTTAATGGATACGAACCAGAATTTTCATATCGATGCACTTCTAATGGAATCAAACAGTCCAAACATGCCTTTGCTTTGTCTTTGTTGCCTCGTGTCACTTGTTAGATGGATCAGAATTGTTTCACGCTGATGGTGTTAAAATCGCCTCGATTGAACGGGGGGTATGAACTTGCTTTCGTATCGATTAGGTTGAAAGGTAAAAACTGGTTATCTCTTATCGGTTGATAGAGTATACCGCTTCGACCGGTTAACCTGTACCGGGAGAAGAATAGTCACTTTCCAAGTATAAATACTTAGGTACTTAGAATTTTTTCTCACTTGATCACTTTTTCATTGCTTTCGTATCATTTCGGGTTAAAGAAGATCGAAACTGCTCTCGTCTTCATACCGAATCAACCTTTAAATCCTTTAAACCACTTTTAATCCAGGTAATCCATTGAGCAAATTCAATGTATAAACGATTAGAGTCGAACTCTTTGTCATTCCACTTGACGTTATGGCCTATTCTTGTGAAGTGGAAGCCAAAGATAGGCCAGAGCAAGGTCGAGAATGGCGGAGGTGATGCCTGAGTAGGTTTGGAGAAGAAGAAGTGTGTAAAGACACGAAGGCAACATTTGTGCCAATGATGGATGAAGGTCGGGTCATATCGATCTAGACTGAGAGAGTTCGTATCGGTCTAGGCAATGGGACCTCGTAACGATACGGTGGAGATCCTCGCATTGATGAATGATTAGGGTTTCGTATCAATTCAAGACGATCGATACGAAGACTTGGATCTGTTGATCAATACGAAGGTGGTATACGTGATCGATACCAATTTGAGTGCATCCAATCGATATGAATTATCTCTCAAGAGATTGATTTGAAATGTCGATGCCCTTGATCGATACGAACTGTAACTTAGGAGATCGATATGAAATATTGACTCCCTTGATCGATACGAAACGCATTTCTGGCAATCGATCCGAACTTGCACTCTGATGGATACAAATTTTCTAAAGAATTGAGCATTCGACTTCGTCGAACTTCTGCCTTGCATAATTGGACTTAACTGTTTCACTACATATTTGAATACTTTCGAAGTTCGTCAATGGAACTATAACTTGAAAAAATTTAATGAACTTTAACTTGGGCTGATCTCCGAAATCTGGATGGCATGGTTATGACGGTCAGTGATGACGGTCACTTCAGTTGAATTCTGAAGTCTCGTCGTTCAAACACTCTTTAAATCTCATAACACTTCATAGATAATATATAGCACTGCACTGCATAACACATTTGTGCACGTCAACATCGAGGAAAACATGGGATTATTATAATCTAATGATGATTTTTGCTGAGTTGATTAGCTATGGAAACTGGAAGTTTGCAACAACAAGAGGCTTAGAGTCTGCCTCTTCTCTAATAGAGATACTGGCTATCGTAGTCGAAATTATAAGCCTAGCTATGGATGAGCTACTAAGAGCGGCCTTCATCGAGTATCCATAAGACTCTGTTCAATCTAATATCTCTAAAGAAATGCTAGGTAGAATTTGCATAAGGCGCGGATTGCCGAGGGATGACGTCCTACTACCAGCGGTAGAAGACAGACCCCACTCTCCCTCGAAAGGGTATACAACCTTTAATAGATTCTCATGCAGAGCTGGGACACTCCCTCCATTCAATCAATATATATGGGAAGTGTTATCCTCCTTAAAGGTTGCTCCGTCACAGATGCATCCGAACGGATACGCTTCGTTGAACGGCTTATTTATTGTCTTCACGGAGCATCTTTTTCGACCCCTAACTTCATAGGAAGCTCGATACCTATTCAATATAAAGAGTCAAGGGGATAATCCATCTGTCACCTTCTTAGATGTAGTTAGGAACTATCAGATCATGATCGAAGCGTAGACTAAGCTAAGTTATTTCAATACTGAATGGTTCTATGTCTGATGCCCATTGGGTATTGGCAAACGGTGTCTTGTCAGGCGTAAGTACTTCAACTCTTATGCCAATTGACTAGATAATCTTATTTGATGTCGAATCTAATACTTTCTTTCTTTTATAGCCTCAATTCCGCGACCTAAAGGTGACCAATTTAAAGAGATTGTAAGGGTTCTTCAAAGAGTGCCTGTTGTGGATATAGGAATTGATGAAGTTATAATAGACAAGAATTTGAGGGCCGTTGGGTTGATTGGTGGAAATGAAAGCATTGAGCTCGAAGGGTCTCTTAGGGTGGTTCCAGCGAGGCAAGTTAAGAGGAGAGTCCTAGGATTGTGATCACCGAGCAAGTTGATGATGAGGATACTCCCGTTGGGGATGAGCCCGCACTCGAGCCATCAAAAATCCATCGACATTCTGAAAGAATAAGGAAAGGCAAGGTCGCTTCCCATAATGCTCTGAGACACAAGTACATTGTTATGATACCTGCAGTGGGTGTGCTAATTTCAGAGGCTCCCTTCTCGCACATAGGGAGCCCTTTCGAAGGACTTATAGATCTCCCAATTCCAAATGATGTATCTCTTCAACAAGACATCGGGCTGGAAGGGCTTCAAAGTGCCTTGGATTTAGGATATCCAACTCCTCTGGGCACGATTATAATAACCGGTTGGTTGGGGGGTTAACACATGCGTGCATACACTCCATGGCACCACACAACTGAAATCTATGAGCTGTTCAACTTTCGAAGATAACTAACTTTGTTTTTTCTTTACACTCTACGGATTCAACGTCGAAGCAACCATCTATGCTTGGTAGCCTCTGTGTTGCACGCGAACCGTCTAGTTCATGTAGCGAGTCCCAGGCATGATTTTGACCATGATTGCCGTCATTCTAGCCAAGATAAGGATTACTATAATAGAGAAAGAGCTAGGGAAAGGGAGAGAGAAAGAGAGAGGCAAGGAGATAAGAGAGATAGGCACTAGTCCGATCACGCTCTCCTCCACCCAGGGTTTCATTGCCACCCCCCAGCTCTGGAACACAAACTGTTGGATCCTCACGCCAACAGTGCCCCATAAGAACCAAGGCTTACTGAATATCGCCACACAACTAGGGCGGACACTTCTATCACTATCACTTCAACGGCTACAGAGATCACATGGGAGGGAGCCGCTCGAATTACCTAATTGAGAAGAGAGTGTCCTAACATTTGTTTCGACGGCTTTTACTTCCCTCCAAATTTGAGGTGCTTCAAGATATGGTAGAGAAAATTGTACACGACCATATTTATCATGCCTTCGGTCAATATCGCGAGTGGAAGAAAACTACAGAGAAGGCCTCGGTTGTGGAACTTGAGCGGGTAAAGACAATTGAAGAGCAATAAGAAACTATCGCCAAGAAAGATCGAGTAATCACTGTGCTTACTAGTGAAAATGACACTTTGAGGAATTCTGAAATAGAGGCACGGGAAGAAAGTTGACAAGGCCAAGAAGGAAATGGAGCAGATGAGGCAGGAGAATTTAAAGTTAGTAGACGATATGGGCCACAGGAATGCCACGTTACAGCCGAGAGGGATATTGTGCTCAAAGAACTTATGGAGCTCAAGGCAAAATATGACGAAGTCATTAAAGAAAAGGATGAGGCAAACAAGGCCACTCGGGAGGCATGTCACCAAACTGTGGAGTTCAAAGGTGAATAGGATGCGGTGGTGCTAATGGTTCAAGAGGCCGAGGCTAGGATTGAAGCCGAAGTCAGGGCAGCGAAGGGCAAGCTTGAAGGAGATATAGAAGATCTTTTAATCACCTACAATGTCAACGTCTAAAAATATCATGACTTGAGTTGGCTCAACGATTACCCAACTCACCTACACAATGCCTGGCACTGTTTTTTGGCTAATGAGAAGGCAGAGCATCATACTGAACATGTGGATGAGTTCTAATTGGAGAACCAGGTGTTGACCGAGGATGAGAGAATAGTTCTCCACGATGCCGCTATTATATTTGAAAAAGACAGACTTGCCACTCAACATCCAGAGGTTGAAGAGGGTTCTAGAGTTGAGATCGTGATACGAGTTCTGAAATTCCAAAGCCAACCCGGCTCGAATCTACCCCTACAGTCGATCCTTTACCAGTGCCTGCTTACAATCCAAATCAACCACAATTGTCTCCGGCTTGTGAGCACATCTTTGAAGGACCCCGGCACCACCCACGAGCCAACCTGAGGAAGTTATTCTGAACACTTATTGAATTCATTCTAAGTCTGGAGTATTATCAGAAGAAGTCACCAATATTTTTCTTATCTTCATTTAATGATAGGGGCTGCATGCCCTTTGCAACCCAAGTGCAACATCAACAGCAGGAGGCTGTTGTAACGGAGGCGATGACTACCACAGCTGCCGTATCGAGCGAGGAAGTTTATATGAGCGCTTTTATAATCAATGAACATATGGTGGAAGAACTCCTCGATCATCAGAGCGATCCAGTCACAGATTTGCCTTGTGTCATAGGTAAAGTTGTGTTCACTGCCAGCTCTTCCGCCCTTACTGCCAACATCCCATCGGACACTCAAGCAACTCATGTGAGGCGATAATGGCAGAGATCAGTGCCAAGATGGCAAGTGCCTCGTTGGTTGGTAGTATGGGAGGCGGTATGATACGTCCTGGCCTGGCTCCTTTACGCGTGGTCTCTTCGGGTGGTACAATCATTGTCACCGGGGTACCCCCATGTCTCCTCATATAGAAAGTGATCCCTTCCCTCCGAACATGCATCCTGAAAGTATTCCAATTTCTATGAGTTTAGAGGAGGAGATCACAATTCTTCACCCGGCCAGGGATAAGCGGGTAAAGGCAAGAGCTCAAAACGGTACCACGGTGGAGCTCAAGTGCGTCGACACCAAAGGGGAAGAAGAAGAAGCCTAAGGAGTAGGCATGTATCTTGGTATCTCCTTTTTGGGTAGATTGGTAGGAGTTACTTTTTGGTTTCTATAGGCTGTGTATAGATGTAGGTTCGACCCTTGCTTATAAGGATTTTTAAAATAAGCTTCTTTTTGCACTCACTTTTGCTTCTAAAGAATAGATGGAATAAAATCTCCTTTTGATTTTTAGCATAACTTCGAGTTGATTTGTTTGAGTGTTTCAATACTCGAACTTTTATATAATATATTTGTGAAGCTTTATTTTCTGGGTTGGACTTGTCTTTGGTTGTATGTCCCGGAGTCATGGCTTCGGGCCGTAACCAAACATTAAGTCGATTCTCAATATTGTACTGTCTCGATCAGAATCTAGTGCTGGAGTTATGCCTCCAGTTCCGGTGATGAAGTGAAGTTGTCGGATGTCGATTGCTTTTCACCTTTGACACTTTTATTTTTACTTAGTCGGAACAAAGTTGTTGTGAGATGAGTTTAAGTGGTCGAATCACACTAGCTCATGTATTGACAATCGCATCCACACTTTGGGGATTGAACTCGCATGCTGGCAGTCGATCATGCCTGCTTAATGTTTAAAGTTATGTCTACGCTTCCAAGGACTTAAATTATTTTTCAGGTGATCATTCACACCCATTTTAATAATCGAAATTGCTCTAGGGACTTATATTGAAATGGGGCGGTCAGTTCACGCCCAATTGAACTTTCTACTCCATTCTGTGGTCTGGGGACATAGAGTTAGTTGGTGAGTGATCGGTTCACGCCCAATCGACGTTTATACTCCATTCACGCTTTGGGAATTCGGAGTTAGCTAACATATGGTCCATTATATCTGTTTTAAGATTTTGAGATCTCGTTCGCACTCTGGAAACGATAAATTGATTAGGACCATGGATGGTCGGGTCTCATCCACCGTGAGTAAACAAGCAAAGTCGTAGGTGGACGGATCCACCCACCTCGAGCTTGTAAATGTGGAAAGCGAGATTGTTAGATGGATAGGACCACCCTCCTCAAGCTCTGGTGGTACATGGCGAAGTCGTGGGTGGACAGATTCACCCTCCTCGAGCCCACGTTTGTATGTTTATACTACAACTCGCACTTTGGGAGCCGGAGTTAGATGGAGGATGTCGTGTGACAATCCTTTTTTGCTTTAGTATGAGTGGTTTTCCTCTGAGCTCGGGTTTCACTTAGTGAGTGACTAGTCATATCACAGTCACTCCCTATTTGAATATGTCCCTTCATAGGATGGAACTTAGCTCTCCGTGCATCGTGATGGTCGCATGATGCATTTCAAGAATCACTACTTTGGCTCGAAGAGATTGCATTTTATTACTGAAATAAGAAGGTACGACAAAGTTATTTGCCTTATTACAAGTTCAAATTTTGAAATGCATAAACAAATTGTAAAAAAAGCAGACTAAATGAATAAACAAATCCTGTTATGTGTAGTAGCGACGAAGACTTTTGCTATTTGAAGCTCTCGGCAAAGTGAGACCATCAACGGTTGATAATTTGAATGTACCATCTCCGAGTCTTCTTTCAAAAACATATAGTCCTTCACACGTTGGCTTCATATACGAACATACCCCATAATTCTCTTGAGCATGAGATCGCCAAGTTCAAAGGTTCAGGGTCGGATCTTAGCATTGTACAATCGGATGACTCGACTTCGGTGCACGAATGCCCACAAATCAGCCTCTTCATGCTTCTTATCTAATAAATCCAAAGATTCGGAAAGTAATATAGCATTTATCTTCGGATCATAGTAAGTCACATAATGAGAAGGTACTTCCAGTTCGACCTAAATGGCGACTTCCAAGCCGTAAGAAAGTGAAAATGGAGTGTGTCCGATCGTGGACTTGTGGGTAGTTCGATATTCCCATAGGGCCGTGGGAAGCTCATTGACCCATCTGCCTTTGGCCTTTTCCAGTCGCTTTTTCAAAATGGATTTGATAACTTTGTTAACAGCTTCGACCTGTCCATTTGCCAAAGGGTGAGCAACTGCTGAGATTTTTTTTCTGAATATGAAAACATTGACAGAAGTTCTCGAACTTGGCACTACCAAATTAGACTCCACTGTCAGTGATAATGGTGTAGGGTAGGCCAAAACGATAGATGATGTTACGGACAACAAAGTTGATTACTTTCTTCATTGTGATAGTAGCAAGGGGCTCAGCTTCCACCCGTTTGGTAAAGTAATCAACTGCAACGATGGCGCACTTCGCACGACCTTTAGTTAGAGGTAAAGATCCAATTATATCGATGCCCCACGCGGCGAACGGCCATGGACTGACCATTTGAGTAATTTCAGTAGGAAGGCCCCTTGGTATTCGAGCATGTTTCTAACATCTGTCACACTTCTTGGCATAGTTTAATGCATCTCGATTCATAATCGGCCAACAATACCCATATCAGAGTATCTTCTTAGCAAGGGCTTACCCTCTAGTGTGATCACTACATTCTCCCTCATGCACATCATGTAATACTCGTTTGATTTCGTCATGGGCGATACACCGAAGTAAAGGAATAGAGTATCCTCTTTTATACATGACTCCATTCTGGATAATGAATCGTTAAGCTTTTCGAAGAACTTGTCTTTTCCCACTTCTGCGCTTAGAAAAGCTCAATGCTCGAGATAGTTTCTGAAAGGGGTCATCCATGACTCTTTCTCGGTTGTGGCTTTATGAACCCAGTCCGTCTCCATCTGATCGATACTCAGATAGGTAAGTGTCACAACAGAGACAAGCCATCCATTATTCTTCAACGGTGCTGGCCAGTTTTTCTAGAGAATCATCCTTCTGGTTATGATCTCGGGGTATGCAATAGATGGCATAATAATCGAACTGATTCAAAATTGCTGGACCCAAGCAAGATAAGCAGCCAACCTTCGTCCTCTAGCTTGGTATTCTCCCCGAACTTGACATACGACTAATTGCGAATCACAGTATTACTCCACGGCACTAATTCTCAAATCTTTCGCAAGTCTGAGTTTGGTAAGTAAAGCTTCATTTTCGGCCTCTTTATTGGTTGCATGGAAATCAAACCTCAAAGCGTAATACACAGATTGGACTTCTACGGATTCAATTACAACTCCAGCGCCTGAGCAGCGGTGGTTCGATGCACCATCGGTGTAGAGTTTCCATATGTATCTAAGGCATTCACTGGTCTCAGGCAAGTCCTCTGGGATAGTGAACTCAGCAATGAAATCCGCTAGAACTTGTCCCTGAATAGCCCACCTTGGTGTGTAAGCAATATCAAACTGACTCAACTCGATGTTCCACTTTAGTAACCTACCAGACATCTCAGGCCGCATAAGGACCGGTCATAATGGATGGTCAGTGTAGACCGTGATAGGATAAGCCTGAAAGTAGGGACAGAGCTTTCTCGAGGCAATAATGAGATAATTGGCCAGTTTTCTAACTTTGGATGGTTTCACTCCGCTCTGGTCAATCGTTTTCCAATGTAATATATGGATCGTTGTACCCGCTCCTCCTCCCAAATTAATGCAGCACTGATTACATTCTTTGACATTGCCAGATAGATGTATAGTCTCTCATGATCAATTGTCTCGACAGAATAGGTAGCGTAGCTAGGTTCTCAACTAGTGCTCGGAATGTGCCCTCACACTGCTTAGTCCATTCAAAGTTCCGCTTTCCTTTTCTGATCAGATTGAAGCAGGGAATACATTTGTCGGTTGATTCGGAGATGAACTTGCTTAATGCTGCTACCTTCCCATTGAGGCTTTGTACTTGCTTTATTATTCTTGGAGTCTCGAGATTCCGAATCGCCCAGATCTTCTCGGGATCGGCCTCAATTCCTGGAGCGTTGACAATGAATCCAAGGAACTTTCCAGAGGCGACTCCGAAGTGACACTTCAACGTGTTGAGGTGCATTCGGTATTCTTCGAGGATGTTTAACATTGTTTCAAGGTCTTTGACATGATTGATGGAGAGTCGCGACTTTTACAAGCATATCTACACCTTGATAGTTTTCCCGTTCTGGCTAGTAGACATTCGATTGACAAGTCTTTGATTAGTTATCCTGGCGTTCTCAAGTCCGAACAGCATTACTTTGTAACAATAGAGTCCGAGATCAGTGACAAAGCTAGTATGCTCTTGATTGGGTAGTTGCATTGGTATCTGATTATAACCAGAATACGCATCCATAAAAGACAAGAGCTCGTGTCCGGCTATTGAATCTACAACTGGTCAATTCTGGAAAGCATAAAACTATCGTTAGGGCATGCTTTATTTAGATCTGAGTAGTCCACACAAGTTCTCCATTTCCGGTTTGGTTTTCTGACAAGCACTGGGTTGGATACCCATTCTAGATATAACGCATCTCTGATAAACCTGTTCATCTTGAGTTTATCCACCTCTTCTTTCAGGACGACTGATCTCTCTGGATCCATACCGCATCTCTTTTGCTTGATCGGCACATGCCGTGGGTCAATATTCAATGTATGGCTCATGATATCTGGTGAGATTCTACACATGTATAAGTGTGTCTGGGTGAACATGTCGAGGATTTCCCGGAGAAATTCAACTAATTCTTCTTTCATCTATTGGCTTAGACGAGACAGGATCGAATTTCAAAGTTAAACACCAAGGGGTAATAGTTGCCCTGAATTTAGCTAAGGCCGGTCAGCCTATGAAAGCATTATACGGTGAATTAATATCCAATACAATGAACTACAACATCCGGACTCTCCGGCGTTCTCCAAATCCCAATTCCACTAGTAATTCTACCATTCCAGTAGGTATAGTCACACTTTTATTGAAACTATGTATACAGGATTGACACGGCTTCGGGTCCTTTGCCTCCATTTTTATTTTATCATACGCTCGCTTGAAAAGAATATTCACGGAGCTTCCACTGTCCAATAAGACCCTCTTCATCCAAGCAGGACCCATCTGAGCTGATATGACTAGTGGATCAACGGTGGGGGTTCGACTTGGTCGGCATCTCTGTCTCAGAAAACGATGTCATCGGTCATCATCTTATGTTGTTTAGCCGGAGCCCCATTATCAAGATTACTACAAAACTCGAAGTCTGCATGCCTAATCGAACTGGCATACGACTCCATTTCCCTCCAACTTTGATCTGTTAGATAAGGACCACCACTAACTGTGTTAATCACTAACCTCCCGCCAGTACGTGTGGGTTCCTCCAGTCTAACCTGATTCAGTATATGATTCTGGTTTGATGGGCCCGCACCTCCAGCCTGCGTCGCCCGAACAAATTGTTCCAACTTCCTATCTTCGATTAACTTCTCAGTGATATCCTGTAAATGGCACATTCATTGGTATTGTGACCATGCAATCATGGAATGTAAAAAACTTTCCAGATTGAATATGCTTTTTGGACGACGGCTTCGGTGCGGGCTTCATATATTGGCCAGTATTACAAGTTTTCAAGTACACATTTTCTAGGGATGTATTCAAAGGATTACAGGTGTCAAACATGGGAGCTCTACGTCGCGATCTACGATTTTTATCCCGCTTCTTACCCTGACTTGCCTTGCCTTGCCTTTCTATTGATTCTTCTTATTTTGTATATTTAACCACACCTTTTCGGAACTCTCATCGGTTTGTTTCACAGCAACATTGCTCTGGTTTCCTTCCTCACTGGGCCCTGCATCATCCTTCTTCCTAGACTATTTCACATCTTCCCTCCTCAAGAACCAGGCTGCCTTGGAATAGAAATGTTCCAATGACATAAGGGGTTTCCTAGCCAACCAGTTGTCATATTCAAAATCAGGATCGACTTCTTTAGTCAGTGCCATCAAATGGAATTATCATTAGGGTCACTAATCGCCGCGCAAGCACATGGAACTTTTCCAAATAATGTCTGAGTGCCTCTCCAGGAGCTTAAGTGATGCTAAATAAGGTGTTCACATCCTTAGGTCTTGTAACGTGCATACGAAACTGTTCGACGAATTTCATAGCTAATTGATCAAAGCATGAAACGGATCGAGGTGGCAAGCGAGTAAACTATATGGTCATGATGCCCCTAGAGAGATTGGAAAACTTCTGCATTTGACCGCATTGTCGGCTCGTGCGGCATTCATATGCCATTCATATTTCAAAATGTGATGGCTAGGGTCCGAACTCCCTTCATAAACAGGTAAACTTGGCATTTTGAATCAACGAGGCGGTTCAACATAAAGGATGTCATCAGTGAAGGGTGTATGACTCTGGGAGATTCCCCAGCCATCATTTGAGAGGCCCTGACTTTCACGAATCATTTGACGAATCATGGTCGGGATGTTTGGCATCTGGACATTCTGAGCACGCTGGGCCAAGGTGTGGTCGGGTTTCACAATACGAGGATGGCCCGGGTACGGTCCATACCCAGCCTCCTTGACTCTAGGTCTTTAGGAACATAAGGTTCATGAGTATGATCGCATTGACGAAGGTTTGGATTTGTTCGATTTCGAATGTTAGCCACCAAGTCGATAGCGGCGGCGGCTGCAGCACTATTATCAGTGATGTGATAAGGAATTGTCCCTCCTTGGGAGGAAGGGCATGCCAGGTGACTAGCAGATGGACCAGATCCTGCTTGTCCAAGATTCAGAGTGCGTAGATGCCTGTAAGCTTGCATGTAACTTCCATCTAGTTCTGGATGTGTGGATCTATGATGGTAATTGGTAGAAGTAGAGCTCTCAGTAGATGAGTAGAAAGCTTGATCCCTTCTGGATCGCCTTCTTATTTCCTGATTCAATCGGTTGGTTAACTCCGTGTTGGCATGGATCTACTAGGTAAGCTGCTGGAAACTTTGGGTCAGTTCTTGTATCAACATCTAGGATTCCTCCCTAGTGATGGGGCTTTATGGATCTGGAGGTCGAAATGAGTTATGTTCTATGGTGGGTAGCTGCATAGGATTCAGTCTATCTTTTCCTTCCTGAACTGCCACGGTTGAGGCAGTCCTTGTACTGACTATAATGAAGGGTGAATCGCTCTCTTAGACTTGATACAAATCTGAATAGGATGGAAGAACTTTTAGGTATGAGATCTGGATCTTCTCCTTATATTCTTGCAATCTGATATAGGTAGGAGTTCCAAAGAGTAGGAGAAAAGCTGGGTTTTCATAGTGAAAGCACCATAGCGTTTGTGTCAAATTGAAAGCAACACTCTTCGGGCATGTTTGAAGAAATTAAAGTGAAGAATATAAATGGAAAATGAGGCAAATCTTACAAACACACCAAAAGCAGGCAAGCACAAGTATGAAAACACAGATATTTAGAGTGGTTCGGCGTTGTAGCCTACGTCCACTATAGAAAGTTTGTTGTTTTTTTATATTACTTGCTGGTTACAAATGTTTACAATAGTATAATAGAGATACAACAACGATTTCGGCAGAGTATCGGTGTTCCAGCATCCAGAAGTCCCTTTTTTGAAGGCCTTGGACTGTTATTTGTAGGGTAGGCTACAAATATCTCACTCCATTCTCGAAAGAGTCCTTTTCTCATGTGGCTGGGCCAACTTGATCGATCCTTCGACATTTGGACTCGATCCGTGATCAATAAAATTCATATCGATTCAAAATTGCTTCTTTTGGGTTGGGATCGATCATGGACATTCTTGAGGCTGTACGCAAGCTTCTATGAAAATTTGACAGCATTTGGACTTGTAGATTTTGAGTTATGATCGATGAAAATATGTGCTTTCAATGTGTAGCCGAGCTCGTATCGCTTCCATTCGTATCCATGGGATGCACGTGATTACTAGATGACACGATGCTATATTCTTGGATTGATCCACTTTTTATGTCGAACGACCGAGTCTTTCCCTTGAACGTGCCTTATTCGTATCAACTAGATATGTCCTCTTCGTATCGATAGTTATTACCTTATTTTTTATTGGTCATGGGACGCTGCCTCGTATCCATAGCATTTGGTTTACTTTGTAACAATGGTTAATGCCACTTCGCATTGACGGTTTTTACTTCACCGTGCACCGATACGAACTGATGCCTTTCATATCGATTGTTTGCACCAAAATTTGTCACAACACTCTTCAGAAGTTTTTGAAGAGATAATAATGAAGAATATAAATTAAAAATGAGGATTATCAAACAAAAACTCCAATGAACAAGAATGTAAATGCGTAGACAACCGATTTAGAGTGGTTCGGCGTATTGCCTACGTCCACTATGAAGTTTTTGCAACTTTATTGATTCTCTATCAATGATTACAAGCGAGTATAGCAAACAACAGCTAAATATAAGTGCAAATTCGAATTTAACAGCAAGAAATATGATGTAGGTCTTGATCCGGCAGAGTCTGGGCGCTTGAGAATCCAAAGATCCTTTTTCTGTAGGCTCTGGGGCTCTATTCGTAGGCGTAGGAGGCTGATATTTCACTCAGATCTCGGGAGACTTTTTCTGGCACGTGAGTGGGCCCACGCGACCAATCTCAGAAAGTTTTGAGTCGATCTATGATCGATACGAATTCACATCGATCAAGATGATGTCCAATGAAGCTGAAATTTGGTGGGAACACTCCTTGGCATGTAGGCAATCTCCTGTGAAAATTTCATTGCATTTGGTTAAGTGGATCGGGAGATATACTCGATACGAAATGGACTTTTTCGGTGGCAGCTTGGTTGGAATCGATTTGTTCGAATTGATTGCTTCAAATCGATGGTGGCACGCGCCTTCGTGATGACGTGGAGCGCAATCTTCGCCTCGATCCGGTCTTTACTCCGAATTGACCGCATCGACTCCATATATCTCGCCTTGTTCGTATCGAGGGATGACACGTTACCCGGGTTTGTTGACTTGACGAATTCGAATATATTATTATGAATGGATTCGAATGCAAAGTCTTGTTTGTATCGATCATGACGTGCTCCAGTCGATCGATACGAATTCGTTGCTGTAGGATGGATTCGAAGAGAGGCATTCTGATGGATACGGAGCAGGGTATCTGGATGGATACGAATCAAGGCACCTTAATGGGTTCGAAGGGCTCAAGCCTATGGGTTCGAATCAGAGGGGAGCGAGGTCACTACCACTTTGATCGATGTGAAGTCGATGGATTCGAATTAAGTTTAACTTAAGGGTTCGAATGTGACGTGGCCTATCTGCTGATGGATTCGAACTAGGAGGCGGTGACTGATTTGAAATGGAGAAGTGTCGATGGATACGAACAAGCCTTTCTTTGATAGTTTCGAATAGTAGCTGCCTGGTGGATACGAAGAGAGGCTTCTATGATGGATGTGAAGCAGTATCCGTTGCCTTAGTTGATGGATGCGAAGTTGGGAGATGCCGATGGATTTGAATAAGGAGGAGCCGATAGACTCGAATCAGATCGAGTTGAGCCGAGGTTCCCGATGGATTCGAAATTGATCGATACGAACCGCGGCACTTTGATGGATACGAAGTTGCTGGAACCTGATCGATACGAACGTGATTGATTCGAACCGGAGTTCGATGATGGATACGAAATCAACCATAGCGATGGATACGAAAGCGGGGTCGTTTCCTCTAGATTGAATCGATCATAACATGGCCATACAAACTCGGATTGACTTGAAATTTGGAATGCAGGCTTCCACGGTTTTGTTTGTCATGTCCTATCAATTGTAGCTCAATCTGGACTCAGTCAAAATTCATCAATATCCATAGCGAACCTGCGTAGGCTTGATATCCAGGAAGAGTGATCCTTGGTTTACAATCAGTTCCTTGGTATCACGGCCTTGCCAAAAGGCGGGATAATATTTGCCCCCCAAAGTACGTCTTGTGGAAACATGACATGCTTTGAAAAGCTGCAGTTTCTCTCCGAATAATCATTGTATTTTTTCGTAGAAAGTTGTATTCTGTATTACTGTAACCGGTTGCTGTGTGATAGTGATTAGCTGTTTGTTGCTGTAATCGTAATGAGATGAGTATTCGATCTCTGTGAATGTTGAAAATCGAATATTAGTCTGACATATATGCATATATGTTAACTTGACTCTTGTTAACGTTGCGTGTTCACGAGTCGTTGTCAGTTTAGTTTGTGATCGAATTTCGTATCGATTCTCTCCTGAACCGATTTGAAATTCGAGTTGAAACAACGCTTGATGGTTGTTTTGGACTATCCTCTTGTATCGATCCTCTCCTGAGTCGATGTAAGAGGTTGAACAGCAGTTTTCTACATTGGCGCGTTTTTTGTTGATGGATACGAAATGATCGTTCGTATCGATGAGTTTTGATGGATACGAAATATTCGTTCGTATCGATGAGTTTTGATGGATACGAAATATTCGTTCATATCGATGAGTTTGCACTGTCGTGAGTTGATGGTTGCAACATAGACACTTCGAATCGATGGAGTTCGATGCTTTTAGTGTAGTCTTCGTTGTGTACTTCGAATCGATGAAGTCCGATGGCAACTTTGTCTCGATGAACACAAAGTCCAATGGATTCGAAAGTAGCATTCACATCGATCCATCATTTGACCGTTTGTGACCAGTCATGTTGACTGGGAGGCGGAATGACCCAGTCACTCTTAAGGCTCCATATAAATACTTTGGACTTAGCTGTTTTTTCACTTTTTACTTTTGCTCTCTTGCTTATGCTTCCTGCGCTTTCGCATCGATAAAGAGAACGGAAGGACGAACTGCTCTAACTTTCGAATCGATTCAATCTGCTAGTCTTCGCATCCCAGTTTTAACTTAGGTAAATAATTACGAATCTAAGTGACGAAGTTATTCCAGATCCATATTTTCTTCTTCCATCATTCCTTCTGGCAATGGGTGAAACCAGATCTTGGATGGAGCCCGGTCGTGAATGGCCATGGCTATGCTCGAATCGATCGGAGAAGAAGGAATTATGGATTTTTAACAATCGAGTGAGGGTTGCCCAGCCTCCACTTCGTACCGATGAAAAGGAAGTTAGCTCTTGACTTCGTATCGATTACTGGATGTTGGGTTCGCATCGATGTTGTTCAGGTCGAGGAATGATGGTTGTGGATATGTTCGATGCGAAGTTTTATGGTTCGCAATTGATACAAGGTTGGTGCCACTTAATAGATACGAGTGGTATCGATTCGATCTTGAACGATACGAGATGTATCATTTCGAACCGATGCAGTATAAGGCATCTTTCATTAACTTGAACTGTGGTGATCGATTCCAAGCCGAAGTTTGATGAATTTGGGAATCTTTTGCATATGTGAACACTTGACTCCGGCGAGCTTTATTCCTGCATATCTGGACTTAATTTACAGAACTGCATATTTGACTGCCTTTTGAAGCTCGTCGATGAAACCATAGTTTAACAACATAATGGGTAATTTCTACTGGGATCGATCATTAACATCTGGATGGTTTAGTGATGACAGTCAGCGATGACGGTCACTCCAACTCGACTCTGATTATCTTTGTCGCTTCCAAATTTTCTTTAACTCTACAAAATCCTTTTAAGTAACGCACAGCATAGCACAACACACACTCTACACGTGGGAAACACACGGGCTCTTTGTCGTCTAATGATGATTTCTCATGAGTTAGTTAGTTATGGAACCATCGAGTTCGCGGCAGCAGGAGATCCAGAGTACAATTCTTCCGAGACTCGAAATTCCGGACATTGAGGCCGAAGTCATAGGTCCAGTCTTGGAGGAACTACCCGATGCATCTTTCATTAACAATCCGTCTGACTCCGTTCCATCCAACATTTCGGAAGATATGCTAGGAAGAATATGTTTAAGGCACAGTTTGTCTATAGATGATGTTCTATTGCTAGGACCAAATGATAGACTACACAATCCCCCGGAGGGATATACTGCATTCAACCGTCATGCGTGTGCAACCGGGATGCTTCCTCCATTCAATGAATATATAAGAGAAGTGTTGTCATTTCTAGAGATCTCCCCATCTCAGCTTCACCCCAATGGGTATGCTTCGGTCAATAGCTTATTCATCGTCTTTATGGAGTTCCTTCATCGTCCGCCGCTTCCGACTGACATTAGATACTTATTCAATTTCAAAAGCCGGAAAGATATCCCATCTTTTATGTTCTTGGAGGCAGTACGAAACTGTCAAGTGATCACCGGGTCCTGGACCAGGCTAAGCTACTTCAAGACGGAGTGGTTTTACGTTAGATGCCCTCCATGGTTCGCCAGGCGATGGTTATTCAAACGTGAGTATAGCTAAGTTCTTGAATAATCATCATGACGATTGCAGCCGAAGTGAAACTTATATCTCTTTCTTTTTACAGCGATCATCCAGCGTCCGGACGATGGATATTTTAAGGAGATAGTCCGATTGCTGCAAGAAATTCCGAGTGAAGAAAGGAACATCGACTTACTTTTGACAGATAGGAATCTAAGGACTCTCGGGCTGATTGAGCGGAGACAAAGTATAATGCTTGACGGCGCATTAAGAACCACCTCGAGAGAGCGAGTCAAACGAAAAAACTGTTCGTCGACAGAAATTCTATCAGTTTAGAAAACCGTCGAACGAATTTAAATTAAAAATAACCGCAAGCGCACGGTGTACGAATGTAGCACGTGGCAATACGGGTCGATCCGCAGGGAATTGATGATTTTAAAATTCTATTCAATCAAATTAAACCAAAGTCGAGTGAAAGTTAAGCTAGAAAATTAGCTAACAAACTAAAAGAAAATTGATAAAAATATGGTAGTTTGAGGACAATTTAGAGATAAATCCACTCTTTAGATCATATAAATCAACAAAATGAAGTTATGATCTCTCTTTTCTTTTCATTAGTGTAATTAATTGATGTGCTTATCATAAGTATGATATATTTGTGCTATTAATTAGCCCAATATAAACCATCAAACTATAACACAACCACTAATACACATTTAACTCTCATGAAATATGACAACAAAGCTGAAATAAAAATCTATTTTAAGCATAGCCTATTAACTATTGTTTAGAAATATAGGCTATCAAATTTCAATTTCAACATTCACTTCTTTGCCATAATCACATTTAGATGAAGAGGCGATTTGTGTTATGTTTGTTTAAGCATAGTCTATTTGTTATGAACAACATAGACTATCAAATTCAAAGCTAAACAATATCATTAAACCACTTCAAATGTTTCCATTAAAGCACAAAAAGAGAGTATAAACATCAAAATGTTGCATCTACATACTAGAGAGCTTCATTATCCCTAAAGTGTAGGGATTAAGCTATCATATTTGTTATCAAATCAACAAATGTAGAAAGCAACGTGAAAGCAAAAAGAAAGGAAAATGAAAGGTAATGGAAAAGACAACTAATCTAATTGCATAAAGGTAAATCTACACTATTACATAAGAAGAGAAGAAGCATTTAAATAAAAGAGAATTAACATTGCATAAAAGAAAAGAAAATTACATGAAATAAAATGTAAATAAAATAGAATTAACATTGCATAAAAGAAAAGAAAATTACATGAAATAAAATAGCTAAGTAGCCATGGAAAAAGAGAAGAGAAGAGCTTTTTATTTTGAGCCTAAACTAAAACTAAGAGACTAGGTGAGAGAGGAGAGAGATTACATGAAGCATATGGGTATTTATACATGTATGAAACCCTAATTCATATTTTTGGGAAATGCCCAAAATGCCCATGAGGTAGTGTGGCCACCAAGTAATCATTAGCATGTCATAATCCCCATTTAAATGTACATGAAGCCATTAATTCCATAAGCACATGCATTAGTCTCTAATTTGTACATTAGGTGGTGGGTAGGTGGGGCCCTCCATGTTCTTCACTTTGAATTATTTACATCTTCGTTCTTTTGTATCTTCTTTATGCATGCATATTCCTTCATGAAACCACTCCTACTTGAGACCAAATTCCTATAAAAAAGTATATAAATTTCCAATTAATTTTTCTCAAAGAAATATATGCACACAAATGATTGTTTTGCCCTTGGGTGAAGATGAATTTGTGACAATTTGAAATTAAATGAATTTTCGTTAAAACAAGTTAAAATACCCAATATGATCATTTATTAAATTCAAATAGAATAAATATGGTGGTAAAAATATGCACATTTATATGCACATCAAATACCCCCGCACTTATCTTTTTATTCGTCCTCGAATAAAGAAAAAACTAAGATAAATCCGTTTTCGTAGGAAGCACGATTGCATTGAGCATATGCAACAAGCCGTTAAACCTCTGGGTGTCCCTAGTAGGACGAGTGTTGTCTCGTGAGGGTTTTCAGCGGATACTACCCACAAAATCCAAATGCAGGATGAAAATATTTACAAAATTCAAGATTTATTTACAAAGAGATGAATGCAAGTTTTTGAAAATATTTACAAATGAAGGATTTATTTTTAAATCGACACGAATAAGTTAAATATAGGTTTTGGCTATTATCTTAAAAATTTATGTTACTTACTCATCAAAATTTCCAACAAAAATTAAGTTATCATAGCAAATAGATTATAGCTTAATTTGTTATTTCGGTTGATAACAAAGTGTAATTATGAAATGGATCCTTAGTTGGTTATCAAATTTTATCAAAGTGGTATTTTCATTTCTTTTCAATAACAAATCAAATCAACTAAGTAAAAATAGTGCTAGGATTTCAATTGCTTGCTCTCTCATTATTTGCAAGAAAAATTACACACCTAGCTCAGGTAAATTGAGGCCAGATATACCACCCATGCACTGCCTTTCGGGCTTATATGAGGGGAATACAGAGCATAGCGAGTGCACACACTTTCGTGCATACACCTATCGACCGTAGGTGGTTTTTATTAAGTCTGTTTTTTATCATGTGCTCCATACATGCATAACTGCGAGGACTTTTAAATGAGTATGAAAGCACATAATCAAAGATTCCAAGTAATTCAACCATGCATAACCGTGAGGACTTTTAAATGAGAGTGAATACTTGGACGTTATTATTATTTTTTTTTATATTTTTTTAAAAGAGAGAGAGAGAGTTTTGCAAAATCATCTTAGCACCATTTCACTTATAAGGCAAAAAAATGTTTATATCCTTTACTTTAAATCAACCACTTTTTTAAAACAAAGATTTTCAATTAGGATGTACTTCATAATTAACACGTACGAATCTTCCTATGTACTAGTTAAACCATTATTATTTGTAATCAAACTTCATTTTTATTTTTGTTAAGACAAATAAATTTTCCAAGATTTAAGTTTAATAAACCAAAACCATATATTTATTCTATAATGTTTCTTTAAAAATAAATCAAAGGAAAATATGTTTTCGGGATTTTTTTTTATTTTTTTTGAGTTTTTAAAGCAAAAATAAACCATGAAAAAAAACGAAGATGAGTCTCTCCCCCACACTTGGTTTTGACTGTGGCCCCATAGTCAACCCAAGTGGAAGGAGACAAATAAAAACATAATTTTATTTAAATGAAAATGAAAAGATGATTATTTACAAGACATCGAAAAGTATGTCGTTAAAGAGTAAATGAAACGGTCTTCCAAAAAATGATTCATTTGTCTCGTCAAGTATGAGAGACACAGCTTAAGCTCGAAAAACCAAATTGTAAAAGATTTCGAAGATGATTGTCGATTTGCAAAAACGAATTTTGTTTTTTCAAAAATTGAATGAGTTGTTTTGTTTTCAATGATTTTTGGGGTTGATAAAAAAATTAATTGAAATTCACATTTATTTTCACCAAACTGAAATTCAAGTTTATCGTTGAAAACTTCTTCCAAATTATCGATTTCAAAGTCAAAATGGTGATTGAAATCTTCCCCATCAAAATTTAATGACTCATTTTCGTAAATTCCATAAAACTCATGTTCGTTAAATTCATCCTCCTTTGTTGAATTATCAACAACTTCATCGCATATATCCATTTCAAAATCCAAAGTTATTGTATTCAAATTTTCAGAAAAAGGAAGACCGAAATTTAAATCGAGTTCCTCACCCTCAAAAGAATTGAAATCCAACTCAATCACTGTTCGTCGATGGAAATTCTATCGGTTTAGAAAACTGTCGAACGAAATTAAATTAAAAATAACCGCAAGCGCAAGGTGTACGGATGTATCACGCGGCGAATACGGGTCGATCCGCAGGGAATTGATGATTTTAAAATTCTATTCAATCAAATTAACCAAAGTTGAAAGAGTGATTAACTAAAAAAGGAGAAAAAATGACAAAAGAAAATAGATAAAAATATGAGAGTGTTAAGACAATTTGGAGGCAACTTCCACTCTCTATATCACATAAATCAACAAAGTGAAGTTATGGTCTCTCTTTTCTTTGTCATTAGTTAACTTAATTGATGTGCTTATCATAAGTATAGCCTATTTGTGCTATTAATTAGCTCAACATAAGCCGTCAAACTATAGCACACCCCTTAAACCATTTACTAACTCACATGAAAAATGATAACAAAGTTGAAAGCAAAATCTATTTTAAGTATGGCCTATTAACTATTAATTAGAAATATAGACCATCAAATTTTAATCTCAACATTCACTTCATTACCATCATCATATGTAGATGAAGAGGTAATTTGTGTTAGTGATTGTTTAAGTATAGCCTATTTGGTGTCAACAATATAGGTTATCAAATTCAAAGCAAAAACAATAAGTTAACCACTTCATACATTCTCATTAAAGCATAAAAAGAGAGTATAAAACATCAAAATGTTGAAGCTACATGATTAGAGGCTTCATTACCCCTAAATTGAAGGGATTAGCCTCTCATTTGTGTTATCATATCAACACAAGTAGCGTGCAACATGAAAACAAAAAGAAAGAAAAATGAAAGATAATGGAAAAGAGATCTATTCTATTTGAATAAAAGAAAAGTAGATCTACACTACAACATGAAAGTAAATAAGCATGAAAAGAAAAAGAACATGTATTGAAGTTGCATAAAAAAAATTACATAAAAGAGAAATGGCTAAGTAGCCATGAAAAGAAAGAAGAGAGCTTGGTTTTATTTTGAGCCTAAAACTAACTACAGAGAGACTAAAGAAGAGAGGAGAGATTACATGAAACATAAGGGGTATATATACAAGTTTTAAAACCCTAATTCACTTTTTGAGGAATGCCCAAAATGCCCCTTAGGAAGTGTGGAGGCCAAGTAATCATTAACATGTCTTAATCCCCCATTAAGTGTACATGAAACCATTAACTCCAAAAGCATGTGCATTAGCCTTTAATTTGTACATTAAGGTAGGTGGGTAGGTAGGATCCTCCATGATCTTCACTTTGAATTATTTCCATCTTCACAAAGAAAGGAAAAGATCATGTATTAAATTGCATAAAAAAAGAAATTACATGAGAATAAAAATGGCTAAGTAGCCATGAAAAAGGAAAGAGAAGAGCTTTGTTTATTTTGATCCTAAAACTAATGAAGAGGAAGGATATTACTACATGAAACATAAGGGGTTATTTAAACAAGTGTTAAACCCTAATTCATATCTCTGGGGAATGCCCAAGATGCCCTTGTAGGAAGTGTGGTGGCCAAGTTATCATTAGCTTCAATAATCCCCCACTTAAATGTACATGAAGCTTTTAATGGCCTTTAGCATGTGCCTTAGCTCCTAATTGAAAATCAAGGTAAGTGGGTGGGGTCCTCCATGTTCTTTACTTTGAATTATTTCCATCTTCATTCTTTTTTATCTTCTTTGTGCATGCATATTCCTTCATGAACCCACTTGTAATTGATTTTAATTTCCTACAAAATAATATAGAAATTTCTAATTAAATTTTCTCAGTTAATATATGCACAAAAATGACCATTTTGCTCATGGATGAAGATGAATATGTGACAATTTCAAATAATATGAATTTTGGTTTAAACAAGTTAAAATACCCAATGTGATCATTTGTTCAATTTAAATAGATTAAATATGATGGTAAAATTATGCAAATTTACGTGCACATCAAATACCCCCACACTTATCTTTTTATTCGTCCTCGAATAAAGAAAAACTAAGATAAAATCCATTTTCATAGGGAGCACGGTTGCATTGAGCGTATGCAACAAGCCGTTAAACCTCTCGGTGTCCCCAGTAGGACGAGTGTTGTCTCGTGAGGGTTTTCAGCGGATACTACCCACAAAATCCACATGCAGGATGAAAATATTTACAAAATGCAAGATTTATTTACAAAATGCAAGATTTATTTACAAAGAGATGAATGTGAATGTGACGACCCGGAATTTTCGAGCATTTAAAATTAAAATATTTAATTGATTTTAAATATTCAATAGAGAAATTTTAACTTGAATTACGAATATCACTCTTTATTTAATAATTAAATTATTTAATTAAATAAGTTGAAGTTGGGTAAAAGGTTGAATCTAGAGTTTTTAAGCCTGTTTAACATAATTTGAAGGCTTATAAAATTTATATCGATAATACTGGGGATACTAGAAGTGTTAAAATTGAATTTAACACTAATTTGTTCCGTTTTAAAAATATATCGTTTAAATTGAATTTAAAAATAACCTTCTGAGGCACAGTCTCGGAATCCGACGAAACCAGTTCCATTGGATCCGCAATATTGAATTATTACCGGGTTTCAAATTTCGTATTAATCGGATTTTGTGTGTGAGTGTACGATATATAAACGCGTTGAAAATTTATTGATAATAAACTAATGAAATTTAATTTAATTGGTCAAGCTTCTCCTATACGCTTCTTCGTTTAATAATTAAAAAGGGGTAGATATTTTTTTCTTTCTTCGTTCTGGAAACAAAACGAAGCCTCACTTTCTTTCTTCGTTTCGAATCTAAGCTAATGGCCGATCTAAATTTTTGCTCCACATCTCCTTCATTTTCAAATTCAACCCCAATTCCTTTTCAAAAAGTAAAATAAAATAAAATAATAGGAAGGGGAAATCGTGGCCGCGTACTCATTTTAATCTGTTCTCCTCAAATTGGAATCAAACTCAAAAGAAAATGGCCGAAGTTCAACATTTCAGAATTAAAAGTAAAACAAATTGCTAAATTTAATTAAGAGCCAGTCGAGTAGGGTTTCGTGATCATGGGGACTCGAGTTCGCGAGCAACGTCGCGATACTCTAGGGCGATGCATCTGGGCCCGCACGAGGAGGTTTGGTGTTCTTTTTGGCGTCGTGAGTTCGTGGCTATGGGTAGTGTTTGCGACGTCGTGGGCCGAAGTTGAAGTGGGTCGAGGCGGCTGTGGAATTGAGGTCGCAAGCTTGGGCTGGTGCTTGCCTCACGAAGGTGTAGCGGTGGTAGGTAGTAGTTCAGACAAGCTTGTTCGCGAGTGAGATTGCGATGGGAAAGAAGGGGTCGGAGGCACGGTTATGATGCAGTGGTGAGCGTTCGAAGCAAAGTTAAGCTCGGGGTTCGTCATTCTGCTAGAAGGTAAATTCATATATAAATTTACATTACGCTAATTTTACAGATCGTTATGCTAAAAAAATAAGGGGAGATTACAGTAAAGAGGGAAATTTATGTGTTAAACGATTCCTAAAATATTAAGCTATTAGTAAGTTAAATTTTGTTCAATGATGATTAATTCAAATGTAAATAAATCATGGGTTGTTACTGCAAGGTCTTCCTATACTTTGTTAATTTAATTTGAAATTGTATTTTAATTTAGCAGAAAATGAATTTACATAAAATAAGGCTGTTGGGTTAAACTTAGGTAAATCGGAAAAGAAAAAAAAGTATATAGGAGTTTAGACATCGATGTCTCTATATAGGTTTAGTCTCAAATTTAAGTTTTAGAAAAAAAATTGATTTAGTTAAATTAAATTATTATTTTTAATAAATGGAAATGTGTTTCTGATTTATTTGGAATATTAATAAACTGTAAATGGCCATACAAGGTTGAGAAATCATGGACTTAAATCGAGAATGAAGTGGACGTGCAAATTTAAGAGGCAAAGGTGGGTTAATCTCATTCGGTTAATTTAAATTTAAATTTAAATGATTAAATTTAAATAATTGTTGGATGGTTGAATTGATTTATGTGATATAGTATGATATATTCTGGAATTGGCATATTGTTGTGCTAACATCTGTGGATGCAGGAAAAACAGGTTGGAGGGATCCAACTGGATCCCTCATCATTTATTTAAATTATTTAGTACCCTCTGATGTGATTATTTTATATTCTGTGATGCATATCATTGATAATAGGAATATTGAATGTTATGGTTTGCCTGAATATATTCCGGTGCACTAAGTTATTAAGTTATATATAGAAATGGATTTTGGAAATAAAACGAAGAGAATTTGTAAGTAAAATAATTATAGAAATTTGAATAAATTTAAGATTTAATTTATTGGAAAAGAAATAAAGTGCCCTTTAAAATTCTAATAAATAAAACTTAAGTTCGTAAGGGGAATTTGAATAATCAGAAGATTAATGAATTTTAAATTTTAGTGTTATTATAAAACATTTGTTTAAAATTTAAGATTCAAATTATTGAAAGGAATAAAGAAGAAATTTTGGAAGAAGCTGAGATTGGTATATTTCAGTTAAAAGATTTAAAATCAAACAGAAAATAATAATAATAAAAATTAAGTCCATAATTAATGAATTTTGAAATGAACCAAGTAAGTAAAGAAATTTATTTCAAATAGAATAAATTGGAAATCAATTTGGGAAATTGATTTAAGTGCTTGAAATTGGAATTCTCTCTGGATGGCCAAGTACACGTTTTTAAAAGTAAATGTGTAAATATAAATTAAAGGTTTTAAAGTTGTTTTTAAAGAAAGCAAGTTTTGTAAAATTTATTATTTCTAATATTTGATTTCTAAGGCAAGTATTTCCTTTTAATATATTATAGCATTAATTATTTAAAGTGACTTAGTATTTGTTTTAAAAGTGGAAACCTGGTTTTATATTTTATAAAGTAACCTTATTTTCTCAAATTCATATAGTATGTTTTTTTCTTACAAATCATTGAAGTAGTTTTAAAATAAATGTTTTAAAGTATATTTCCAAGTAAAGTGTTTTTTTTAAATTATTTTAAAATCTAGTTTTGTGCTTGGTGATTTCAGAGGAGACAGAAAATAATTGGGAAAGTTTATTCTGAAAGGAAAGATGGTTTTGGGACTGTTTTTAAAGGATTGAAAATAGAAAAAATATCTTGTGAAGATATTTTGAGGTTAATAAGTAATTAGGGAAATTGTTTATTGTTGGATGGATGTTTGTGAATATAAATTGATAGTTAAATCACCGACTATCAATATTGGACAATGCGTTGATCGTTTCGAAGAGACCGGGATCGAGATTTATTTCTCAAAAACCACTTCGATCCGGTTTGTACGTTTCGCGTAAACAATTTGAATTCGAAGATGGAGCATTGGAGTGCAAGGGCTAGTCGCTACTAATCCTGAGGATATTTCCAAAATGGATGTAGTAGGAATAGTGCCTTCGGTTCCGTTCGGACCCGGGACGGACTTGTATGGATGAATGCTTGCGAAACATCGTCAGGTGGACGATGGGCATTCTAAGGGATACGTTCTATAAAGGTAACGCTTAACCTCAAGCCTCATCAAATGGGAATGACTGAAAATCAGGGGTTATGCAGCAAGGCTAGGTGGGTAGCACCCAAGCAGGGCGAGGTCATTCCAGTTTAGATGTCCCTTTTTATTTCAGCTTAGTGGGCGGTTGTTGATCCCAACTGTGGGGTGATCTCACTCGGGATTATCCAGTAAGGGATAGTCCCGGCCTTGTGTTGTAGGGGAGCAGGCGTACTCCTCGGTACGGTGATCTAGGCCCCGTACTGTGACAGGTGGTACCCCAGTGCCTAGTCATTAGTTGAAAATCCATTTTCCCTACGAGACTTGTACGAGTTTTGTTTGTATTACCCACTCTGTGGCTAGTAGCTGAAATTTAATGAATGTAACAATTTCGGCTATTTTATAAGTATTTGTAAATAGACCCTATTATAATATCAGAGGATTTCTATAAAAATTGTTTTAGCTATCGTAAGGTAAAAACCCGACATGTTTATTTGTGGCGTGGTCTTACGAGATGCTTTTGTTTTCAAAGAATTTTTGAAACTTTAATAATAAATTGGGTGTGATTTTCTCACGCTGGTATTCCAGACTGACTCGGGTGTTATTTAACTATAATGCTCGGGTCAGACCGAGTATTATAGGATACAGGAGATGTTGTGGAGCTCAGGAGACGAGCTGGATGGCGATACGTACTCTCGTACTTGTTTATATATATATATATATATATATATATATATATATATATATATATATATATATATATTCCGCTGTGTTGAGTTGTTGTGTATCCATTTGTAAGACATTGATGTTGAGCTGTGATTGATGTACTCTGATGATGTAATATATATAAATAGAGATATTTTATTTTGAGTAAAGATTATTTATTATCAATTATATTTTATTCCGCTGCGATGGTTAGATTCTGTTATTGTTTTCTATTTTCTTCTTCTACCTCTTCTTCTTTAACCCCAATGGTTCGTATTTCTGTGCAACTTGAGTTGATTGTTGTAGAATGGTGTTGACTCAAGGGGTACGGATTTGCGGGCTGTTGCAGTTGGTATCAGAGCTTAGGTTGGTGGTAACATTGGCTCTGGTGGGAAATTACTCAAATAGAGTCAATAGTACTCTAGAATGAGTTTGAGCGTATTAATAGATATGAGCGCGTATTTGTTAGTGAATATAAAAAGATTTTATATTGTGTTGATTGGTTTATTGAGTGGTTTATGGATTTTGGTAAATACGAGTAATTAACGTTATTGATAGGGATCTCTAAACACTTGAATAGAACAATTCGACACAATATTGTTTTAAACAGGGTAATGAAATAATTTTACCCAAATTATTTTTGTATATGAAAGATATCATTTTTGTAAAGTATTATAGTATTTGGATACTTGATTGTTGAGGAATGATAATATTAAATTATTAACACTATTGTGAAGAAATTGAATAAGAAATTGGAACTTATAACCAAAGTTAAGGAAATAAACACATTATAAAATATAAAACTTATAAATATAAATTATAAATGAAATTTATAAATTGAAATATAATCGAATAAGAATTTGTATGAGCATAAATTGTACAAATGAATTATAGTTCAAATTGATTTAAGCAGGATTTGGGAATTTAAAATCACGGAGATTTGGAAGTATTTGAAGATAAATGATAGTATTATTGTTTTGAAGGCATTTCTGAAAGGAAATTGTTTAAATGAATTTTGAAGGTGAAATAGCATTGAAATCACTTGGATTATTGAAAAATAATTCTGATGGTGACGGCCGCATCATCAGTATTCATTTTCGAATTTCTAAGTGACGGATTGCTGCCAAAAATTTGATATGTTCAGGAAAGCTAGTTGTTTTGAAAATTTCTAAGACATTTTGCAGGGAATAAAACCAGGATTGGTTTAAAAGTTTGAGAAGTATGATTTGAGATGTGGAGATTTCAAAATAATTTGAAACCAAAGCCGGGTGTTTAAAAATCCTGATGAGATAGTTGTAAGCTTATAAATTAAGATAATTTCTAAATCAGGAAGAAAATATAAGCTTTGAATGTTGGAATTTAAATTTAAAATGAAAAGTTAAAAAAAAATGAAATTTACTTGGATTGGAGAATAAAATTTAACTGGATTGGAAATAAATTGGATAGGCTGAAAATAATATCCAGTTGTATTCGAATTAAGTTGAAATCGAATTGAGTTAAATAAATCTGAGTTTAAAATAAAATTTAGTTGGAAAATAAATTGGTTAAGGGTTGAATTGAAGTAAATAAATTAGAATAACTTATAAAAGAATCAGAACTAAAAATCCATAGCATAAAATATGCTTGGATTATAAATAAGTGTAAAACTCGAATTAAAAATAAAAGATTAGTACATTCAAGCCTGAAATGAATGTGATTGTATAAATAGTAAGTTGTGACTTATAAAATTTGAAATGGAATACAAAGCCCAAAATTAATATTTTGATGAATTGGAAAATGGAAAGAAAATCCAAACTTGAATTATATAATAAAATTGAACTAAGAAAATAAAATGAAGTGGTATTTGGAATTAAAATCAAGTATTGAACTATAAGTAGGGAAGAAACTAATCTGATAATAAATTAGTTAATGGAATTGGATAGTGAGTTTATGATGAAGTTTGGAAATAAACTCAAGTTATAAATTAAATTCGACTTAAATTGTTGATGAAGTGAAAGTATTTGAGAATGAAGTTGAATTGTGGTTAATAAATTGGGTGGTAAATTGAGAATGGATAGTAGAATCAGAACTTGAGTTATAAATAAAAATTGACTTGAAGTGTTAACAAATTAAATATAAGTGAAATGTATCGAATAAAAATGTAAATGGATTAGAATAGTAATGGTTTGAATGTGCAAATAAAATCCAAATAAGTGGAAATAAATTGGAGATGGCCATGTAATCAATTGAATGAGTTGAGTATGAAAATTAAATTTTATAATAACTAATCAAAGGAAATTGTAGATTTAAAACGAGATTTAATTGAGATATAAGCAAGTTGAATAAAAAAAAAAGAGAATAAATATTTATTTGTGAAATGAAAATGAGCTTAAGTATAAAATTTGAATAAATCAAAATAAATTGTCTTAAGCTGAATATAAGGGGGAGAATTAAATTGAATTCAACTTAAAACCAAGTTTAATGATATTGAACTGAATTTAAATCATGTGAAAATAAATTTGAATCAAAATAGAATTCGGTGAATTATAGATAATATTTAAGAAAATGTAAATCCAAAATGGGTTGAGTGGATAATCTAATTATATGGAATAAATAAATGGATAGGATAAATAAGAATCAAGTGAAGTATGGTTTAAATAAGTTGAGAAATGGTTGTTGAATGAAATAGCTTGGATTGTCTTCGAGCTAAATAAAATAGTTCGGAATAAACAATTTTGGAATGGATTGTAAGTGAATGGATTGTGAATAAAATTGAAATGTAATGTGTCGAGCTAGATCAAATGGTTTTAATGGAACCTGTTCAAAATGAAATGCAAGTGAATGGATTCGAATTTAAAATGCAGTGAAAATGAGAATATATGGATTGTGAATAAATTTAAAAATGGAATAGAACTGAGTATAAATTGAGTTAAAATCCATTTAAATTTGTTATAAAACATAAATACTTATTTATTCACATAGATCTTGTCAAATTGCATAGAATAAATTGTCACTGGATGTAAATATGAGTAATTAAAATTCTATGAAATGATATAAGTAAATAAATTGATTTTGAGATCAATTGAATTAAATATGAGCTCGGTTTGCATAAAAATAAATTAAATGTAAGCGATTGAGTTTTAAACCAATCAAATTGATGAAGTTGCATACGAATGGACTGAAAACCATTCAAATTGAATGAAAATGGTTTATGAATTAATTGAAACAGTTGAATTAGCATGGAAACTATAAAAATTTCTTACGGAAAATGTTGGATGTGCATTTCTTTAGAAGTTATATGTTTTAACCATTGCAAATAAGTGATATACTGTTAAACTTCATATATTTGGCACTTACATGTTTAAATTGAGTAAGTACAGGTATCTGGAAGCCGTGTGGCTGGATTTGGTTGTGCTATTTGCTAAAATAATAAGCCGCTTGCTTAAAATGCTAAATAAGGTACGCCTATGCAATAAAAATAGGAAATATGAACTGTTTTTAGTTTTTCCGACCGTGTGGGTCGATGTATATATATTTATCTCTTCTGTCAAATTGTAAAAGCTCCTCTGTACAAAGGAGACTCTACCAAAAAAATTTAGAAATTTTGGGAGTTAGAAAATTTTTGAAAATTTTTGGAAAATTTTTGTTAACGACAAAACGATTTCAAACTGGAAATTGAAATAATAAGTAGTAAATGAAAACTAAAATTTATATATTCAGAGTTAAAGATAAATTGAATTCGTATGGAAATGAAAGAATCAATGTGAATAGAAATAGATATAAACTGAAGTGGTAAAACAGAAATAAATAAAGAAACATATAAAATGCTTATGTTAACTTAAGTAAGGAATGGTCAATTCTTAATTGGAAATTGAATATTGCAAATATATTCTAAGTTAATATTTGGATGAATAGATATTGACATTGGTAAGGAAGTCAATAGAATGTTTGAAAGTTGTGATTGGATATTAGTGCTAAGCAGGATATGCAGGTAATATAAAGGGTAAAAAATAACATTGGTTTGATTTCAGAAAGATAAAATTGAAATGCTCGACAAAAAAGGTATGTGTTTAATTTCTGTATGAAATTGATTGGGTTTTTGATTGAGCCACTTGGCGTTTTGTTTTCTTTTGAGATTTGGGAGCCCGTAGAGGCCTTTTGTAGTTGTACCGAGCTAGCCGCGCAAAGGAGACGCTGGCAAAAAAATTCGGAAATTTAGAAAGTTAGAAAAATTTTGAGGAAATTTTGATAATTCAAAATTTAGATTTAAATTAGATTTGAATAATTGAATAAGTAAAATTATTTGGTAACTAAGGAAAGTTTGGGAAGTTAGTAAGAAAGATAGTGGGTCTTTTATATAAAAAGATAATTGGTAAGATGTTGAATTGTTAGAAACTGTTTGGATTTGGGGAAAAATAATAAACGGGTATTGGACCATTCTTCCTAATTAGTAATTTCGGGGACGAAATTCTTTTAAGGGGGGAGGAATGTGACGACCCGGAATTTTCGAGCATTTAAAATTAAAATATTTAATTGATTTTAAATATCCAATAGACAAATTTTAACTTGAATTACGAATATCACTCTTTATTTAATAATTAAATTATTTAATTAAATAAGTTGAAGTTGGGTAAAAGGTTGAATCTAGAGTTTTTAAGCCTGTTTAACATAATTTGAAGGCTTATAAAATTTATATCGATAATACTGGGGACACTAGAAGTGTTAAAATTGAATTTAACACTGATTTGTTCCGTTTTAAAAATATATCGTTTAAATTGAATTTAAAAATAGCCTTCCGAGGCACAGTCTCAGAATCCGACGAAACCAGTTCCATTAGATCCGTAATATTGAATTATTACCGGGTTTCAAATTTCGTATTAATCGGAGTTTGTGTGTGAGTGTACGATATATAAACGCGTTGAAAATTTATTGATAATAATCTAATGAAATTTAATTTAATTGGTCAAGCTTCTCCTATACGCTTCTTCGTTTAATAATTAAAAAGGGGTAGATATTTTTTTTCTTTCTTCGTTCTGGAAACAAAACGAAGCCTCACTTTCTTTCTTCGTTTCGAATCTAAGCTAATGGCCGATCTAAATTTTTGCTCCACATCTCCTTCATTTTCAAATTCAACCCCAATTCCTTTTCTAAAAATAAAATAAAAGAAAATAATAGGAAGGGGAAATCGTGGCCGCGTACTCATTTTAATCTGTTCTCCTCAAATTGGAATCAAACTCGAAAGAAAATGGCCGAAGTTCAACATTTCAGAAATAAAAGTAAAACAAATTGCTAAATTTAATTAAGAGCCAGTCGAGTGGGGTTTCGTGATCATGGGGGCTCGAGTTCGCGAGCAACGTCGCGATACTCTAGGGCGACGCATCTGGGCCCACGCGAGGAGGTTTGGGGTTCTTTTTGGTGTCGTGAGTTCGTAGCTGCGGGTAGTGTTTGCGACGTCGCGGGCCGAAGTTGAAGTGGGTCGAGGCGGCTGTGGAATTGAGGTCGCGAGCTCGGGCTGGTGTTGGCCTCGCGAAGGTGTAGCGGTGGTAGGTAGTAGTTCACACAAGCTTGTTCGCGAGTGAGATTGCGATGGGAAAGAAGGGGTCGGAGGCACGATTATGATGCAGTGGTGAGCGTTCGAAGCAAAGTTAGGCTCGGGGTTCGCCATTCTGCTAGAAGGTAAATTCATATATAAATTTACATTACGCTAATTTTACAGATCGTTGTGCTAAAAAAAGAAGGGGAGATTACAGTAAAGAGGGAAATTTATGTGTTAAACGATTCCTAAAATATTAAGCTATTAGTAAGTTAAATTTTGTTCAATGATGATTAATTCAAATGTAAATAAATCATGGGTTGTTATTGCAAGGTCTTCCTATAATTTGTTAATTTAATTTGAAATTGTATTTTAATTTAGCAGAAAATGAATTTACATAAAATAAGGCTGTTGGGTTAAACTTAGGTAAATCGGAAAAGAAAAAAAAGTATATAGGAGTTTAGACATCGATGTCTCTATATAGGTTTAGTCTCAAATTTAAGTTTTAGAAAAAAAATTGATTTAGTTAAATTAAATTATTATTTTTAATAAATGGAAATGTGTTTCTGATTTATTTGGAATATTAATAAACTGTAAATGGCCATACAAGGTTGAGAAATCATGGACTTAAATCGAGAATGAAGTGGACGTGCAAATTTAAGAGGCAAAGGTGGGTTAATCTCATTCGGTTAATTTAAATTTAAATTTAAATGATTAAATTTAAATAATTGTTGGATGGTTGAATTGATTTATGTGATATAGTATGATATATTCTGGAATTGGCATATTGTTGTGCTAACATCTGTGGATGCAGGAAAAACAGGTTGGAGGGATCCAACTGGATCCCTCATCATTTATTTAAATTATTTAGTACCCTCTGATGTTATTATTTTATATTCTGTGATGCATATCATTGATAATAGGAATATTGGATGTTATGGTTTGCCTGAATATATTCCGGTGCACTAAGTTATTAAGTTATATATAGAACTGGATTTTGGAAATAAAACGAAGAGAATTTGTAAGTAAAATAATTATAGAAATTTGAATAAATTTAAGATTTAATTTATTGGAAAAGAAATAAAGTGCCCTTTAAAATTCTAATAAATAAAACTTAAGTTCGTAAGGGAAATTTGAATAATCAGAAGATTAATGAATTTTAAATTTTAGTGTTATTATAAAACATTTATTTAAAATTTAAGATTCAATTTATTGAAAGGAATAAAGAAGAAATTTTGGAAGAAGCTGAGATTGGTACATTTCAGTTAAAAGATTTAAAATCAAACAGAAAATAATAATAATAAAAATTAAGTCCATAATTAATGAATTTTGAAATGATCCATGTAAGTAAAGAAATTTATTTCAAATAGAATAAATTGGAAATCAATTTGGGAAATTGATTTAAGTGCTTGAAGTTGGAATTCTCTCTGGATGGCCAAGTACACGTTTTTAAAAGTAAATTTGTAAATATAAATTAAAGGTTTTAAAGTTGTTTTTAAAGAAAGCAAGTTTTGTAAAATTTATTATTTCTAATATTTGATTCCTAAGGCAATTATTTCCTTTTAATATATTATAGCATTAATTATTTAAAGTGACTTAGTATTTGTTTTAAAAGTGGAAACCTGGTTTTATATTTTATAAAGTAACCTTATTTTCTCAAATTCATATAGTATGTTTTTTTCTTACAAATCATTGAAGTAGTTTTAAAATAAATGTTTTAAAGTATATTTCCAAGTAAAGTGTTTTTTTAAATTATTTTAAAATCTAGTTTTGTGCTTGGTGATTTCAGAGGAGATAAAAAATAATTGGAAAAGTTTATTCTGAAAGGAAAGATGGTTTTGGGACTGTTTTTAAAGGATTGAAAATAGAAAAAATATATTGTGAAGATATTTTGAGGTTAATAAATAATTTGGGAAAATATTTATGTTGGATGGATGTTTGTGAATATAAATTGATAGTTAAATCACCGACTATCAATATTGGACAATGCGTTGATCGTTTCGAAGAGACCGGGATCGAGATTTATTTCTTGAAAACCACTTCGATCCGATTTGTACGTTTCGCGTAAACGATTTGGATTCGAAGATGGAGCATTGAGTGCAAGGGCTAGTCGCTACTAATCCTGAGGATATTTCCAAAATGGATGTAGTAGGAATAGTGCCTTCGGTTCCGTTCGGACCCGGGACGGACTTGTATGGATGAATGCTTGCGAGACATCGCCAGGTGGACGATGGGCATTCTAAGGGATATGTTCTATAAAGGTAACGCTTAACTTCAAGCCTCATCAAATGGGAATGACTGAAAATCAGGGGTTATGCAGCAAGGCTAGGTGGGTAGCACCCAAGCAGGGTGAGGTCGTTCCAGTCTAGATGTCCCTTTTTATTTCGGCTTAGTGGGCGGTTGCTGATCCCAACCGCGGGGTGATCTCACTCGGGATTATCCAGTAAGGGATAGTCCCGGCGTTGTGTTGCAGGGGAGCGGGCGTACTCCTCGGTACGGTGATCTAGGCCCCGTACTGTGACAGGTGGTACCCCAGTGCCTAGTCATTAGGTGGAAATCCATTTTTACCTACGAGCCTTGTACGAGCTTTGTTTGTATTACCCACTCTGTGGCTAGTAGCTGGAATTTAATGAATGTAACAATTCGGCTATTTTATAAGTATTTGTAAATAGACCCTATCATAATATCAGAGGATTTCTATAAAAATTGTTTTTGCTATCGTAAGGTAAAAACCCGACATGTTTATTTGTGGCGTGGTCTTACGAGATGCTTTTGTTTTCAAAGAATTTTTGAAACTTTAATAATAAATTGGGTGTGATTTTCTCACGCTGGTATTCCAAAATGACTCGGGTGTTATTTAACTATAATGCTCGGGTCAGACCGAGTATTATAGGATACAGGAGATGTTGTGGAGCTCAGGAGACGAGCTGGATGGCGATACGTACTCTCGTACTTGTTTATATACATATATTCCGTTGTGTTGTGATGTTGTGTATCCATTTGTAAGACATTGATGTTGAGCTATAATTGATGTACTCTGATGGTGTAATATATATAAAAAGAGATATTTGATTTTGAGTAAAGATTATTTATTATCTATTATATTTTATTCCGCTGCGATGGTTAGATTCTGTTATTGTTTTCTATTTTCTTCTTCTACCTCTTCTTCTTTAACCCAAATGGTTCGTATTTCTGTGCAACTTGAGTTGATTGTTGTAGAATGGTGTTGACTCAAGGGGTATGGATTTGCGGGCTATTACAGTGAATTTTTGAAAATATTTACAATGAAGGATTTACTTTTAAATAGACACAAATAAGTTAAATATAGGTTTTGGTTATTATCTTGAAATTTTTTTAGTCATTTACTCGTCAAAATTTTCAATAAAAACAAAGTTATCATAACAAATAGACTATAGTTTAACTTGTTATTTTGGTTGATAACAAAGTTTAATTATGAAAAGGATTCTTAGTTGATTATCAAAGTTTATGAAAGTGGTATTTTTATTTCTTTTCAATAACAAATCAAATCAACTAAGTGAAAATAGTGCTAGGATTTCAATTGCTTGCTCTCTCATTATTTGCAAGAAAAATTACACACCTAGCTCAGGTAAACTGAGGCCATATATATCATCCATGCACTGCCTTTCGGGCTTATGTGAGGGGGTACAGAGCATGGCGAGTGCACACACTTTCGTGTATACACCTATCGACCATAGGTGGTTTTTATTAAGTCTATTCTTTTTTTTATGTGTTCCATACACGCATAACCGTGAGGACTTTTAAATGAGTATGAAAGCACATAATCAAAGATTCCAAGTAATTCACCCATGCATAACCGTGAGGACTTTTAAATGAGAGTGAATACTTTGGATGTTATAATTTTTTTTATTCTTTTATATTTTTTTAGAAGAGAGAGAGAGAGAGAGAGTTTTGCAAAATCATATTAGCACCATTTAACTTAGAAGACCAAAAAAATGTTATATCCTTTACTTTAAATCAACCACTTTTTAAAACAAAGATTTTCAATTAGGATGTATTTCATAATTAACACGTATGAATCTTCCTATATATTAGTTAAACCATTGTTATTTGTAATCAAACTTCATTTTTATATTTGTTAAGATAAATAAACTTTCAAAATTTTCAATTTAGTAAGCCAAAACGATATATTTATCCTATAATGTTTTTTTAAATAATTCAAAAATGCTTAAATAAAAAAAATTGTTGTTTTTTTTAGATTTCTTTTTTTGCAAAGAAAAAGTAAAAATAAATCTTGAAAAAACAAAAATGAAGATGAGTCTCTCCCCCCCCCCCCCCCCCCCACACTTGATTTTGACTGTGTCCCCACAGTCAACCCAAGTGGAAGGAGAAAAATAAAATAAAAATCTAATATTTACATGAAAGATTATTATTTACAAGAGATGAGAAAGTATACAGTCAAAAAGTAAATGAAATGGTCTTCTAAAGACCGATTCATTTGTCTCGTCAAATGTGCGAGACACAGCTTAAGCACAAAAAACCAAATCGTAAAAGATTTCGATGTTGAATGTGGATTTGGAAAAACGAAAGTCGTTTTGTTGAAAATCATACGAGTTGTTTTATTTTTGATGATTTTTGGGGTAGATAGAAAAATTGATTGAAGTTCAATTTCTTTCAAAGTATCGATTTCAAAATCAAAATGGTGATCGAAATTTTCCCCTTCAAAATTCAACAACTCGTTTTCAAAAAGACCATAAAACTCATGTTCGTTAAATTCGATTTCCTTTGTTGGATTATCAACAACTTCATCATGTAAATCGAGTTTCAAAATTGTCGTATTCAAATTTTCAGAAAAAGGAAGATCGAAGTTTAAATCAAGTTTCGCACCCTCAAAAGAATTGAAATCCAACTCAATTACCGTATTTTCAACAACTTGATTAAGATCGTCGTTATCAAATTCAAAAGTTGTTATTTGAAAATCGTCTATTTGGGTAAAAGGTGGATTATCACTTGACTCATCACAGGTTGAGATTTGATTTTGTTGTTCACGTTGTTTCATATAAGTTTCAAACAACAAATCCATGTGATCATCGTAAATTTCATTCATTTGTTCAACAAAATCCAATTTATAGTTATTAAATTGAGAATTTTCGATTTGGATTTGTATAGAACAAAAAATTTCACTTGAAACATGGTTAAGATTATTCCCATTGCCAAATTCGTTTGAAAAGTTGTTCCCATTTTCATGTTGAGTTTGTAATTCATTTTGGAGTTCGAAATTAAATTGGCATGGTTATACTCAAAATTGTTTGAATTTTAAAGTGAATTCAAATTTTGATTATTTTGAAATCTTTGATTCGAGTTATCGCACAAATATGAATTACACAGCTTATTTATCATTTGATTTTGTTGTGTAGCGATTTCAAGTAAAGATGAAATACTATTTTCAAGATTTGAAGTTAGGTCATCATTTTGAAAATTTTGTGGTTCAAAATTCGAATCGTTTAAACAATAGTTGTTGTTGTTGAAATATCCATAAGAATTTGAAGTGAAATTATATGGATTATATTGATTTTCACAATTATTGTAAAATTCACGTAAGTGAGGAAACTCGGACATTTTCAAGAATTATTTTTTTGGGCTTTTTTTATAAAGGAAAAGTATTTACAAATAAAATTTATTTTTCAAAAGGGAAATTGATTTTTGTTTTGTTTTTTTGGTTTTTTAATTTTTTTTTCTTTGTTTTTGAAAAGGTTTTATATATATGTATTTTTTGAATTTTGGTTTTTCTAAAATTTTTTTTGGATTTTTTGAAATTTCAAAGAAAAAGGATTTGAAAACTTCAAAGGAGAAGGAATATTTACAATTTTTCTAGTTTTGGATTTTGAAATTTTTTTTGTTATTTTTTATTAAATATGCATGAATTAATGCAACTATATGAATGCAGTGGTTAATTACAAATGATTTACCCTAAGTTAACCCAAAATTGTATAATCACAAATTGTCTTAGATAAACAAGATAGTTCTCAGCCAGGTAACGGACAGGATTTATCGGTGCACCACGAATCACCGTAGCAATGCAGCCGAAGGTTTAAGTACCTTCAGAGGAATAACCACTATAATATTTACGAATCACCGTAATATTTATAAATGGTTATTACTCTGCCGTAGCCTAGACACCAAGAAATTAAATTGTTCAAAGAAGACAAATTGTCAATATACAATTAAGCGTTATCGATGTCTAACCGTTATTATTAATCAAAATCTAATATGAAATGCAAAGCAGAAATTAAACGTGTATTAACAATGCAACTACGATGAATTTTTTTGGTTTTTGAGATATTTTTTTTAAATGCAAGCAAACGACAATGCAATGCAAATAAAACAAGAGATAGAGCAAGCAAGTAGCTTTTTTTTTGGCAAGCTCAGCAATTTATTTTTGGCAGCAGAGCGAAGCAGCCAATTCTTCTAATTTGCTTTGACAACCTGAAAATAAAATAAGATATATACAAGTTTTTTTTATTATATCAATAAGAAGCAAAACAAATAGAAACAAAACAAAATAAATGAAACCAAACAAAATGAAGATAAAATAAACAGAATTTTTTTTAGGAGATAAAACAAAGCAAACACTTTTTTTTAAAATGAACTTAAAAACAAAATAAAACGAACTCTTTTTTTTATTAACTAAAGAAGAGCAACACCACAACAATTTGACAAGGCCCAGTCCACACGTTTTCAAATTAACTTAACACTTCATTTAAAATTTGCAAACCCAAATAAATGCGAACATTTTGAAGTCGCAGAAATCAACGTCACAACAATTGCAAATCGAGAATACTAAGATCCCAGAAATAATTCGAAATCAAAGATTGCGGAAATAGGAAACGGCGCTGTCTTGCGATTTGAAGAGGTGGTTGTCGAGTTGCCTTTGGTAATTTGAAGGTAATCGCGATGGTTGCAGAAGAAGCGGCGAGGCGATTTAGGGCGATTGCAGTTTGACTTTGGGGATTTTCATTGTTTTTGTCGCGATGTTGATTCGAAGGCAGTGGTTGCTGTTGAAAGCAGTGAAGCTGAGGTGGTCGATGCTTTTGGCGTGGTGATTGAAGGTTCGAAGATGGTCGAGCGATTGACGATTGGGTTGCGGCTTTGGATTGGGAGGTTAGGGTTGCAGCAACAGTTGGTTGATGGCAGGTTTGACGTATGGGGATGTTGCAGAGGGGTTGCTATGCTGTCGATTTGGGTTGCAGTGGGTTTGCTGTTCTGTTGTGTTTATGGGGTGTTTGCAGAGTTGCGGAGAAGTGAAGGGTAGAGGAAGGCGATTTGTGGCTTGTGTTGATGTATTCAAGGCAGAACAGTTTGATGGTGTTTGAAATGCAACTGTTTTTTTTTCTTTCTGGTTATTGTTGTGGTAGAGATTGGTTTTGACAGTGATGATGGTTCAAGCCTGAAGCGTGCAGGAGGGTAATGAAGGTGAACTGCAGTGAGTATGTTGTTAGCAGGATTTTGGAGGAGAAGGGAGGTTGCTAGCAGCCTGAATGTAGGTATTGCAAGTTGTGGTGGAGGGTGGTAGTGGAACGGATGTATAATGAAGGCTCTGTGATGTTTGAACAGGGGATGGAAGGATGTGAAGCAGGGTTGGTGAGCAGTAGAAGTTGATAGAAAAGCAGGGTTGGTGTTTTGGTCTGGTATGATGGTTTAGAACAAATGAAGATGGAAGAAGCAAATGTAAGGAAGTGGTAGTTTAGATGATAGTGAATATGCAAGGATGATTATGGTTGATTTGTTGAAATGGAGATGGTGATGTTGTTTGTAGCAGTGGATAATGGGTGAGGGCGAATGTTTGTAGTGGCAGCAGTAAATCAGTAAAGGCGGTGGCGTGAAGGGGAGGACTAGAGTTTGTCTGCAGTTGTGTTGATGAAATGGTTTGTAGGGTATGGCAGTTTTGTCAGAGAAGAATGGTGAAGGAATTCGGTGCAGAAGGGGTATTTTTTTTGGTCAGTGAAATGTTTGCAATGTGAACAGCAGTGGATATTGGTTTGTTTCAGTGGAAATGTGGATGAAGGTTGATGATATGAAGGTGCACAGATGGGTTGCACAGTTGTATGTATTGTGCAGTGCAGTGAGTTAAGGCAGAGGGATGAGTGTATTGATATGGAAGATGGTATGCAAGGAGAAGAGAGGATTGTTGTGGCACAGTTTTGGGTTTCAGGTGAGGTTGAAGTGTTTAGCAAAAGGGTGGAGCAGTTTGCACAATTTTTGTGTGAAATGTTGAAGGGTATTGTAAGGCAGTTTGATGGTGATCGTGGTGGAGTTCTGGTTGCAAAGCAGTAAGGTGATGGTGGTATGTTCAGTTGATTGGCTGTTGTCGCCAGAGAGGGTTGTGTGGTCAGAAGACAGTAAGAAGTAGCTGCAACAGTGCATAGTTGAAAAGAGGCAGAAATATGCACAGTTTTGCAGTTTTGTTTTTTTTTCTTGTAAATGTGTATATAAAAAAAGGTAATAAAAAGAAAGATGTAAATGTAACAATGAAAATTCAAATGTGAATAAATTTTTTTACAAACTGTGTGCGTTTTTTTTCAAATATGCAAATGCAATCGAAGAAAACAACAAAAAACACACAAACAAAAGTACACACAAACACACTATTTTTTTTTCAAATAAACACATACAAAAGAAAATCACACAAAAATATAACAAACTAATTCGAAGAATAGAAAATCATAATCAAAACAAATTCCCCGGCAACGGCGCCAAAAACTTGTTCGTCGACGGAAATTCTATCGGTTTAGAAAACTGTCGAACGAATTTAAATTAAAAATAACCGCAAGCGCACGGTGTACGAATGTAGCACGCGGCGAATACAGGTCGATCCACAGGGAATTGATGATTTTAAAATTCTATTCAATCAAATTAACCAAAGTTGAAAGAGTGATTAACTAAAAAAAGAAGAAAAATGACAAAAGAAAATAGATAAAAATATGAGAGTGTTAAGACAATTTAGAGGCAACTTCCACTCTCTAGATCACATAAATCAACAAAATGAAGTTATGATCTCTCTTTTCTTTGTCATTAGTTAGCTTAATTGATGTGCATATCATAAGTATGGCCTATTTGTGCTATTAATTAGCTCAACATAAGCCGTCAAACTATAGCATACCCCTTAAACCATTTACTAACTCACATTAAAAATGATAACAAAGTTGAAAGAAAAATCTATTTTAAGTATGGCGTATTAACTATTAATTAGAAATATAGACCATCAAATTTTAATCTCAACATTCACTTCATTACCAACATCATATGTAGATGAAGAGGTAATTTGTGTTAGTGATTGTTTAAGTATAGCCTATTTGGTGTCAACAATATAGGTTATCAAATTCAAAGCAAAAACAACAAGTTAACCACTTCATACATTCTCATTAAAGCACAAAAAGAGAGTATAAAACATCAAAATGTTGAAGCTACATGATTAGAGACTTCATTACCCCTAAATTGAAGGGATTAGCCTCTCATTTGTGTTATCATATCAATACAAGTAGCATGCAACATGAAAACAAAAAGAAAGAAAAATGAAAGCTAATGGAAAAGAGATCTATTCTATTTGCATAAAATAAAAAGAGATCTACACTACAACATGAAAGTAAATAAGCATAAAAAGAAAAAGAACATGTATTGAAGTTGCATAAAAAAATTACATAAAAGAGAAATGGCTAAGTAGCCATGAAAAGAAAGAAGAGAGCTTGTTTTTATTTTGAGCCTAAAACTAACTAAAGAGAGACTAAAGAAGAGAGGAGAGATTACATGAAACATAAAGGGTATATATACAAGTTTTAAAACCCTAATTCACTTTTTGGGGAATGCCCAAAATGCCCCTTAGGAACTGTGGAGGCCAAGTAATCATTAACATGTCTTAATCCCCCATTAAGTGTACATGAAACCATTAACTCCAAAAGCATGTGCATTAGCCTTTAATTTGTACATTAAGGTAGGTGGGTAGGTAGGGTCCTCCATGATCTTCACTTTGAATTATTTCCATCTTTATTCCTTTATATCCATTTTGTGCATGCATGTTTCTTCATGAACCCACTAATATGAGAAGCTAAATTCCTACAAAATATTATAGAAATTTCCAATTAAATTCTCTCAAATTAATATACGCGCACAAATGGCCATTTTGCCCTTATATGAAGATGAATATGTGAAAATTTGGAATTAATATGAATTTTGGTTAAAACAAGTTAAAATACCCAATATGATCATTTATTTAATTTAAATAGAATAAATATGGTGGTAAAAATATGCACATTTACGTGCACATCAATCACCGTGTTTTCAACAACTTCATTAAGATTGTTATTTTCAGTTTCAAAAGTTGTTGTTTGAAAATCGTCAATTGTGGTAAAAGATGGATTATCACTTGACACATCACACGTTGGAATTTGATTTTTTATCACGTTGTTCATATATGTTTCAAACAACAAATTCATGTGATCGTCGTAAATTTCGTTCATTTGCTCAACAAAATCCAATTTGTAGTTATTAACATGAGAATTTTCGATTTGGATTTGTTGAGAACAAGAATTGTCAATTTCGATAAACGATAGATCATTATTTGATTCTTCGCAAGTTGAGATTTGATTATGATTTCCATGAATTTTTTGTATTTTTCAAGTAATAAATCCCCGTTATCTTTTTCCATTTGCTCAACAAAATCAAATTCATGATTATTAATTTGAAAATTTTCATTTTGAATTTGTTGATAACCAAAGTTTTCAATCGTATCGTTATTGAAACTATTCCATTGCCAAAATTATTTGAAAATTGGTTCACATTTTCGTCTTGATTTTGAAATTTATTTTGAAGCTCGAAATTGAGTTGGCATGGGTTATACTCGAAACCATTTGAATTTTGAAGTGAATTCAAATCTTGACTGGTTTGACAATTTTGACTTTAGTTATCACACAAATAAGAATTACACAAATCATTGATCTGTTGATTTTGTTGTGTAGAGATTTCAAGTAGAGATAAATGCTATTTTCAAGATTTGAGGGTTGCTCGTAATTTTGAAAACTTTGTTGTTCAAAATTCGAATTGTTTAAAGAATAGTTGTTGTTAAAATATCCATATGAATTTGGAGTGAAATCATATGGATTATATTGATTTTCACAACTATTGTAAAATTCACATAAGTGGGGAAACTCGGACATTTTCAAGAATGTTTTTTTTGGTTTTTTTTATAAAGAAAAAATATTTACAAATTTATTTTTAAAAAGGAAAATTGATTTTTGTTTTGTTTTTCATTTTTAATTTTTTTTTTTGAAAAGATTTTTTTTTGAATTTTGGTTTTTCTAAATTTTTTTGGATTTTTGAAATTTCAAAGAAAAAGGATTTAAAAATTTCAATGGAAAAGGAATATTTACAATTTTTTTTGTTTTGGATTTTGAATTTTTTTTTTCCTTTTTAAATATGCATGAACTAATGCAACTAAATGAATGTAGGGGTTAATTACAAATGATTTATTCCAAGTTAACCCAAAACATTATAATCACACATTGTCTTAGATAAACAAGAGAGTTCTTAGCCAGGTAACGAACAGGATTTATCGGTGCACCACGAATCACCGTAGTTATGCAGCCGAAGGTTTAAGTACCTTTAGAGGAACAACCAGTATAATATTTACGAATCACCGTAATATTTATAAATAGTTATTACTCTACCGTAGCCTATACACCAAGAAATTAAATTGTTCAAAGAAGAAAATTTGTCAATATACAATGACGAGTTATCGATGTCTAACCATTATTATTAATCAAAATTTAGGATGAAATGCAAAGCAGAAATTAAATGTGTATTAATAATGCAACTACGAATGGATTTTTTTTAATAAATAAAATGCAAATGCAAGCAACCAACAACGCAAAGCTAATAAAACAATAGATAAGCAAGCAATCGATTTTTTTTGGCATGCAAAGCGAAGCAATTATTTTTGGCAGTAGTTCCTCTCCTTTGAATTTCTGCTTCGGTTACCTGAAATAAAAGCAAGATATATACAAGCTTTTTTTATAAATTTTTTTTTAATAAAACGGAAAATTTTTGGTTCCAAAAGAAACAAAAACAAACCCCTTTTTTATTAAAGAAGAAATGAAAACAAAAACTAACTTTTTTTTTGAAAAATTATAACAACCCGAATTAAAACAAAACAACACAAATTTTAAAATTAAAATTTATTTAAAAATGGGTAAGACAAAGCAAAACTAAAAACAAACTAAACACAACAAATTGAGCAAACTCTTTTTTTGTTTAATATGGACGAACTAAAAAAAAATTAAAACAACAAAAAAAACAATAAATCAATAAAAAAATATAACTAACTTCCTTCACCACACAAAACAAACCCGGCCCAAACTTCCTCTTCTTAACAGTTTATTTTTATTTTTATTTTACACCCAAAATCATCTAAACCTTTCCTTTTACTAAACTGTGATTTCTCAAATCTCGCAAGTCAAAATCACTCTTGAATTCGAAATTGAGATAAGCAAGTTGATCTTGTTCGATTTGGGAATGTCGCGAAGCTTAGGATGGTCGAACGTGATCGGCTGATTAAGCGGAGGATGGTGGTTACGGTCGATGTTCGTAGTTATGGTGAATGGTTTCGCGTTGGTCCGGAATTGCTGCAGGTGAAGTTGTGTTGGTGAATGAGCAGGGCAGTGAAGGTTGTCAGGAAAATGAGATTGGAGCAGATCGTATACTGTCAGGGAGTGGAGTGTTGGTGAAGAATTGTTACGAGGAGTTCGATTGCTGGTCGTGATGATCGAAGTGGCGGTAGGCGAGTTGAGTTGAAGGCGATTTGGGGGTGGAAGTTCATGGTGAAGGCTTGATGAAGTGGAAGTTGAGGTGATGGGCGGTTAGGCTTGGAAGACTATTGTAGATGGAGGTAGGTTGATGGTGGTCGATGTTGTTGAGGGAGGCGGTTTGGATCGGCGATGTAACTACGGTGATGGAGGGTTTCTGGAGATGTATGGTGGCAGCGCACATGCACAGTGGGAGGGGATGGCAGTAGCACAATAGTAATGAGTGGTTAACGTGGTATGGGGTTCGGGAGACAGTGATTGAGGAGGGAATTTTGAGGAGAGAATGGAGACTGCAGTGTTAACGTGACAGTGAGTTTGTTGTAGCAACTGAAGGTGGCTTTTGCTTGGAAGTCGCGTGTTTGACGGCGAGGTAATTGAACTGAAGGGGAAGAGCAGTCTGTATGGGGGTAGAATGTGAGTGGAAATGTAGTTTGGGTGGCAGTGGAGGTGATTGCTGTAGGAATGAGGATTTTGGAGGTTGAGTTTTTGGTTGTAGTGTAGTCTAGTGTTAGAGGAGTGGTATGATGATATTGGAGTGACAGAGTTGTTGAAGAAGATGTTGTCCTTTCAGTTGCTTGACAGAGTGAAAGATGGAGGCAGTTGCTAGAGGTTGTGATGTGGTGATCTGAAGTTAGATGGTGATGCAGAGGCAAGCTTGAAGGGGATGTGGTGAAATTGTTTGCACTGTGCACTGGAATGATGAAGTTTGTTTGGCAGAGAAGTGATGTAAGCAGTGGGCAGTATGGTTAGGGTGAATGAGGAGGATGTTGGGTGAACAGCTGTAGTGTTTAGGTGGATGGTTTGACCCAGCGGCAGGGGAAGAAAACAGAAAATGTGCAGAAAAGAAAAGCAAACAGAGAGCTATTAACAGTGAAAAACAAATGCAAGCAGCAAGCAAGATGAACAGAAACTGAAGCACAATAATATCCAACAAAAGGAAAGAAATGCACACAAATGCAGTTTTAAACTAAAAACAGAAAACTAAAACGTGAAATGCAATGACTTTTTTTTAAGAAATAGCAATGCAAAATGGAATGAAACAGACATGCACAAATGAACAAGACACACAAAAACAAACAAATGAACAAAACAAGCTATGAATTTTTTTTCTTTTCTTTTTATAAACAAATGCAATTTAACACACAACAAACACACAATAAAAGCAAATAAAAATAATTCGAAGAATATAAAATAAAACCAAAGCAATTCCCCAGCAATGGCGCCAAAAAATTGTTCGTCGACGGAAATTCTATCGGATTAGAAAACCGTCGAACGAATTTAAATTAAAAATAACCGCAAGCGCACGGTGTACGAATGTAGCACGTGGCGAATACGGGTCGATCCGCGGGGAATTGATGATTTTAAAATACTATTCAATCAAATTAAACCAAAGTCGAGTGAAAGTTAAGCTAGAAAATTAGCTAACAAACTAAAAGAAAATTGATAAAAATACGAGAGTTTGAGGACAATTTAGAGATAAATCCACTCTCTAGATCATATAAATAAAATTAATGAAGTTATGTTCTCTCTTTTCTTTTCATTAGTGTAATTAGTTGATGTGCTTATCATAAGTATGATATATTTGTGCTATTAATTAGCCTAATATAAACCATCAAACTATAACACAACCGCTAATACACATTTAACTCCCATAAAATATGACAACAAAGTTGAAATAAAAATCTATTTTAAGCATAGCCTATTAACTATTGTTTAGAAATATAGGCTATCAAATTTCAATTTCAACATTCACTTCTTTGCTATAATCATATTTAGATGAAGAGGCAATTTGTGTTATGTTTGTTTAAGCATAGTCTATTTGTTATGAACAAAATAGACTATCAAATTCAAAGCTAAACAACATCGTTAAACCACTTCAAGTGTTTCCACTAAAGCACAAAAAGAGAGTATAAACATCAAAATGTTGCATCTACATATTAGAGAGCTTCATTATCCCTAAATTGTAGGGATTAAGCTCTCATATTTGTTATCAAATAAACAAATGTAGAAAGCAACATGAAAGCAAAAAGAAAGGAAAATGAAAGGTAATGGAAAAGACAACTAATCTAATTGCATAAAGGTAAATCTACACTATTACATAAGAAGAGAAGAAGCATGTAAATAAAAGAGAATTAACATTGCATAAAAGAAAAGAAAATTACATGAAATAAAATGGCTAAGTAGCCATGGAAAAAGAGAAGAGAAGAGCTTTTTATTTTGAGCCTAAACTAAAACTAAGAGACTAAGTGAGAGAGGAGAGAGATTACATGAAACATATGGGTATTTATACATGTATGAAACCCTAATTCATATTTCTGGGAAATGTCCAAAATGCCCATGAGGTAGTGTGGCCACCAAGTAATCATTAGCATGTCATAATCCCCATTTAAATGTACATGAAGCCATTAATTCCATAAGCATATGCATTAACCTCTAATTTGTACATTAGGTGATGGATAGGTGGGGTCCTCCATGTTCTTCACTTTGAATTATTTACATGTTCATTCTTTTGTATCTTCTTTGTGCATGCATATTCCTTCATGAAATCACTCCTAATTGAGACCAAATTCCTATAAAAATATATATAAATTTCCAATTAATTTTTCTCACAGAAATATATGCACACAAATGATTGTTTTGCCCTTGGATGAAGATGAATATGTGGCAATTTGGAATTAAATGAATTTTGGTTAAAACAAGTTAAAATACCCAATATGATCATTTATTTAATTCAAATAGAGTAAATATGGTGGTAAAAATATGCACATTTATATGCACATCAAAAAGCCTAAAGTCGTCGTTATCGAGGAGGCTGATTCCCAGAGAACTCATACTGATGAGGAGCCCTTGGGCGAACCGGCTGATGTAGCCCAAGACACTGAAGAGAAAAGAAAAGGCAAGGAAACCGTTTTTAAGTCAACTAAAAAGGGGAGATGGAAATCCGTCGTCACGTCCTTGCCTGCTTCTGGAATTAGAATTTCGGAGGTGTCTCCCCCAAGAACAGAAAGTCTTTATGAAGGGCTTGCCGATCTTCCAATTCCGGACGATGTGTATTTCCCGCATGATGCCGGGTTGGAGGAATTCCACCATACTTTAGAATTGAGCGAGCCTTTTCCTACTAGCGCGGTCGACACTTCCGGTTGGTCGGGGGGTTGCACATTCACACACAATTCACGGCACTACACAACCCTTGACCGTAGGCCATATGTTTCTAAAAGCCGCTAACTCTTCTTTTATTTTGCTTTGCAGATACTATGACTGGACGAGGTTCAGTGTTGTGAAGTCTTCGACAGACCCGTAGATCTTCTGCATACTATGAGTCGCATAGAAGGGAAGGGGACAGAGATCACGACCGTGGATACTCTTGATACTCCAGTCAAGAGAGATATGACAGAGATAGGGATTACAGACGTCGATCTCGATCTCGCACTCCTCCTCCCAGAACTCCCGCACAACCTCCCGTTTATGTTTCTCGTCCCCCTGAATCCTCGCGGCACAAGTTTGCTTTCCAGTCTTCCAGGTCTGAGCCCCATCATCCTAGAATGGAGGCAATAACCTCCGTAGTTGTAGAACATGCCCCTATGGAAATTTCAGGGGAAGGGGCGATCAAGCTTGCTCACTTAAAGAAGGATTTTCCTAACATCTGTTTCGATAACTACATTTTTCCTGTTCATTTAAAAAGAATCCCGGTAGAAGTTGAGAAGATGGTGCATGACTATGTACATGACTTCTATGCCCAGTATAAGACGTGGGCTATAGCGGCTGAGAAAGCATCATCATTAGCCTTTGAGCGAGCAGCTATCATTGAGAAACTACAAGCCGAGCTAGCTCAAAAGGACCGTATTATACAAGTGTTGAACACTGAAGCCTAATCATCTCAGAAATCAGAGATGGAGGCCCTTAAGAAAGCTGATGACGCCCAGGTGGCGATGGACAGGATGAAGAAAGAGCATTATGTTACGGTGGAGGACATGGGCCACCGAAACACTATTGTAACCGCCGAGTGGGATGCAGCTTTGAAGGAGCTTAACAAGCTCAAAGCCAAATTTGCTGAAATCACCAAGGATAGGGATGACGTGAACAACGCGGCCTAGGAAATGTGAACAGGCCGTAGTGCTTCGGACCGAGCGAGACGTGGCGGTGGCTAAAGTGCAGGAGGTCGAAGCCGAAGTTGATAGAAAAATTCAGGTGACCGAGTCCAGGCTAGAAGCTGATATTGATGACCTCCTTATCACTTACAATGCCAATGTGTTAAGGCATAGAAATTTGGCCAGGCTCGAAATTTACTCGGTACATCTCCACAGTGCTTGGGTCCGGTTGATTGAGGAGAAATCAGCACACTCGAGCGAATCGATTGACGAATTTGAGCTCGAAAATCGGCTACTGACCAAGGATGAAAGAAAGATCCTTCATGACACTATAATTTCTCACGAGAAGGAGATGGTGGGAATCAGTCATCAGGAAGATGGGGAAAGTTCAGGTGTTGAGCACCAGGCTACATTCCTTGAGATTAGCGCTCCACCTCCGCTAGGGCCTGCATTACCGATTGCCTCACAATCTATCCCAACTTATAATCTGGAACAACCGCAGCTATCTCCTATCCGAGAGCATGTTTCTGAAGCTGCTTAGCCATCAGTAGGCCAACTTGAGGAAGGTACTCCGAACATATCTCGAGTGTGCCCCAAATAGAGAGTTTGTTTTGAAGAGATCGCTAACAACACCTTTTCATTGTTGTTCAGTGACTGGAATTACGCCGACTTCTGCGATCCAAGGGTCATCTCAAGGGCAGGAGGCCATCACTACCGAAACAACTATTATGACAATGATAGTGCCAACCGAAATAACACAGGAGGGCTCACTATCTTTCAACGAGCAAATGATGAGCGAGCTTCTTGACCGACATGGTGATTCCTTCACAGACTTGTCGTTCATCATCAGTAGACTTCCGCGAGCCTCCAGTTCTTCACTGCAAACTACATCTGTCCCCAGCCAGGCCCAATCAATTCGTGATGAAGAAATCTTGGCTGAGATTAATGCTGAATTAGAGGCTGCGGGGAAAAGTGGTAATGCTGGAAGTGATACGGCAGTGCATAACCCAGCACCTGTTTGTGTCAAAATTGGGAACAACACTCTTCGGGAGTCGTTGAAGAGATAATAGTCAAGAATGTAAGTTCAAAACAGATATTATCTAACAAAAACTCCAATCAACAGTAAAGAAAATGCGTAGACAATCGAGTTATAGTGGTTCGGCGTGTTGCCTACGTCCACTGTGAAGTGTTTTGATGTTTTATTGCTTTTCTTTCAATGATTACAAGTTGTTGCAGCAATCAACAGTGAATTACAGCAAGGAATTCGATTTAACAACAAGTTTTTGATATTAAATGACGGAGATCTCGATCCGGTAGAGTCTGGGCGCTTCAGAGTCAGAAGATCCCTTTTCTGTTGGCCCTGGGGCTCTATTTATAGGCGCGGGCTGCTGATATTTTGCTGAAAACTCGGGAGACCACTTCTGGCACGTGAGGGAGCCCACACGCACGGTCTCGGGAAGTTTGGGCCCACTCTAGCATCGGTTCGAACTCCATTCGAACCGATCAAGAATTCGTCCAATCGAGGTGAAATTTGGCGTGGACATTCTTGAACATGCATGCAAGCTTCTGTGAAAATTTCATGCCATTTGGATCAGTAGATTGAGAGATATGATGGATTCGAAATTGGGTTTATTGCTCGGCTATTTGGTTCGAAACCAAGGTTTCGAATCGATGGTTTTGAATCCATCATGGCACGCGTCTTCGTGGTGACGTGGAGTGCAAACTTCGAATCGATCCGGTCTTCACTCCGAGTTGACCGCTTCGACTCCATAGATCTCGGCGTATTCGAATCGATGGAAGACACGTCATCATGGTTGGTTGACCCAGTGGGTTCGAGTGGAGCTATACAGGATGGGTTCGAACAAAGTCTTAGTGATGGGCTCGAAGTATTGCTTCTGTGATGGGTTCGAACTTATGTTCCTCTGACGGATACGAACCGTGTCACTTCTCTATGGATACGATGCACATCGATTCGAACACGATGGTTTCGAATAAGATGGATTCGAAGGTGATGGTTTCGAAACCTGGTCTTTCCCTTCAAATTGAATTGACCATAACTCGAGCATACGAACTCGGATTGACTTGAAATTTGAAATGCTGACTCCTGTGGCCTTTCTTGCCGTGTCCTATCAATTGTAGCTCAATCTGGACTCAGATAAAATTCAATGATATCCATGGCGAAACGAAGTATGACCGGTCTCTCAGACGAACTGTTCTCCGTGTCTGGTCGATATTTTAGTATCGCGGATTTGCCAAAAAGCGGGATAACATTTTGCCCCCCAAAGTACGTCTTGTGGGAACATGACGTGCTTTGAAAAGCTGCCGTTTCTTTCTGAACAATCATTGCTCTCTTTTTTGTTTAAACTCGTATGTTGCATTGCTGTATAGTAGCGCTTAGCCGTTGGCTGTTGCATTTGTAACAGGATGAGTGTTTGATCCCTGTAAATGTTTAAAATCGGATGTTAGTTCGACATATATGCACATATGTTAATTTGACCCTTGTTAACATCGTGCGTTCACGAGTCGTTGCCAGCTTGGTTGGCTATTGAATTTCGTATCGATTCTTTGCTGAACCGATTTGGAAATCTGAGTTGAGACAACGCTTGGTGGTTGTTTAGAAAAGTCCCTTCGTATCCATCCTCTCCTGAATCGATATTGAAGGTCGAAGGAATTGAATTCTGTATTGTGTGAGTGTAATATTTCGAACCGATGCATTCGAGCATCGATGGGTTCGAAATCCACGTTTGTATGGACGCGGTATGCTTGTGCTATGATGGGTTCGAAGTTAACATTCGAACCGGTTTGAGGGGATGGATACGAAATAATTGTTCGAGTCGATTCGAATTTGAAGCGGATGGATACGAAGTCATCTGTCGTATCGATAGGCCATGGATGGATTCGAAGTGGTTGATGTGAACAAGGTCTTCGAATCAATGTGCCTACATTTCGTTTTGCATCGATGCAGCCTGTCACTCTGTAGCGCGTTTCGTACCGTTGAAGCATGAGGTGAACTTCGAATCGATAGGGCTTTAGGCTGGTGGTTTCGAAAGCTAACTTCGAACCGACCTGGTACTTGACCGGTTGTGACCGGTTGGGTTGACTGGGATACGAAAAGGCCCGGTCACACCCTAGGCTCCATATAAATAGCAGCGGGTTTCACTTTTTTCATTTTTTACTTTTACTCTTGCTTGCTTTTTACTGTGCAATGCATCGTTTCGGAGCTTCAAAGAAGAAAAAACACTGTGTTGCGTGAACCATTCAAGATCTAAAGCTCTGATTCCTCGAATCCATTATTCGAACCAGGTAATTGGTCTCGAATCCAAGCGGTAAAGTAATTTTAAAACCATTCCTTCTTCATCGATTGCGTAGCCTCGAGATTGGCAAAACCAGATCTGGTTTGGGAGGGCTTCGAACCGATGCATGGGCTCGAGTTCGAATCGATGATGGTGGCATCATTTTCTTGGATTTCACATCGATCCTTGGGGATGCCCTTATGGGGTGCGCAGTTCGCACTGATTGATGGATTCGATGAGTTCATCCGAGTCGATGGTTTCGAACCCATCGGCTATCGGTTCGGAGTTCTCAACTTTGCATTGGTACGAAGGGTATCGATCCATATCGGTTCGAACATGTCAATCAAGGATCGGTTCGAAGTCACCCATTATCGATCGATTCGAATTTGACACATGGTTACCGGTTCGAAGCGCGTCTAACGGTATTGGTTCGAAGCGACGTCAGGATGGGTTCGAACGAAGCGACGTTCGGTTAGGTTCGAACGAAGCGACGTTCGGTTGGGTTCGAATGAAGCGACGTTCGGTTGGGTTCGAACGAAGTCCTTGCGATGGTTTTGAACCCTCTATGATGGATATCAAAGTTTGAAATTATTCTAAGCACGACTCCGACGAGCTTCATTCTTGCATATTTGGACTCGAATAATAAACCGCATACTTGACCGCCTTTCGAAGCTTGTCGATGGAACTATAACAACTTCTATCCGAATCAATTTCCATCATAGAAACGGATTAGTGATGACGGTCAGCGATGACGGTCATTATAGCTGGACTCCGTAGCTTTGTCGTTTGCATATTTACTTTAACTTTGCGACATTTACTCAAGTAATGCATGGCACTGCACCACACACATTCATACACTTTACACTGGGGAACGCACGGGTCCTTTGTCGTCTAACGATGGTTTCTCATGAGTTAGCTAGTTATGGAACCGTCAAGTTCACAGCAGCAGGAGACTCAAGGTACGGCCTCTCCGAGACTAGAGGTTTCGGACATCGATCCTGAGATCGTCGGTCCAGCCCCGGATGAATTGCCTAATGCGTCATTCATCGCAAATCCATCGGATTCCGTTCCATCCAATATCTCTGAAGACATGTTGGGAAGGATATGCTTGAGGCACGGCCTGTCACTGGACGATGTGTTACTGCCGGGGCCGAATGATAGACCGCACAACCCACCGGAAGGGTATACTGCATTTAACCGCCACGCGTGTGCGGCCGGGACACTTCCTCCGTTCATCGAGTATATAAGGGAAGTCTTGTCATTTTTTAGGATCGCTCCATCTCAGCTGCACCTGAACGGGTATGCGTCGATCAATAGCTTGTTCATTGCATTTATGGAATATCTCCGTCGACCGCCACTCCCGATCGAGATCAGATACTTGTTCAATTTCAAAACTCGGGGTGATTATCCCTCCTTCACATTCTTGGAAGCGGTGAGAAATTGCCAAGTGGTTACTGGGTCTTGGACCAGGTTGAGCTATTATAGGACAGAATGGTTTTATGTCAGATGTCCTCCTGGATTTGCCCAACGATGGCTATTCAGACGTGAGTATAGCTGAGTTCGTAAATAATTACCACGGCAATTGCAGCCGAAGTGGAACTTATATTTTATCCTTTTTTTACAGCGGCGATTCAGCGACCTGAGGGCGAGCACTTTAGGGAGATGGTGCGAGTGCTTCGAGAAGTCCCGAGTGGAGATAGGGATATCGACGTGCTATTGACGGATAGGAATCTCCGGGCCTGCGGTTTGATCGAACAAGGGCAGAGCATAAGCTTTGAGGTGGCACTAAGGGTCGTCTCGAAAAAATGAGTCAAGCACAAGAAGCCCAAAGTTACTACAGCTAAGGAAGCTGACTCTGAAAGAACCCACACCGATGATGAGCCGCTGACCGGGCCTACGGACGTAGTTCCGGATGTCGCGGAGCAGAGAAAAGGCAAGGCTGCCATGGTTAAATCAAGTGAGAAGGGGAGATGGAAATCGGTTGTCACGGCCCGTTCCGCTCCCGGAGTTAGAATCTCGGAGATGTCTCCTCTGAGAACTGAAAATATTTTTGAAGGGCTTGCCGATCTTCCAATCCCGGACGATGTGTCTTTTCAACATGATGCCGGGTTGGAGGAATTCCATCGTACTCTAGAATTGAACGAGCCTCTTACTACTAGCGAGGTCGACACTTCTGGTTGGTCGGGGGGAATGCATATTCATACACATTTCACGACACTGCATAACCTTTGACTGTAAACTACCTGCTTTGAAAGGTGATTAATTCTACTTTATTTTGCTTCGCAGATATTATGTCTAAGCGAGGTTCAATGCTTGGGAGTCTTCGACATGCCCGCAAGCCTTCATATTACGATTTGCGCAGACGAGAAGGGGATACAGGTTATGACCAGGGGCGCCCTGGGCATCATGACCAGGGATGCTCTGGGTATTCTAGTCACGAGAGATATGACACGGACAGAGGCTATAAGCGTCGATCGCGATCGCGTACCCCTCCTCCTTCCAGAGATCCCGCACAACCTCCTGTCATGTCCCTTATCCTTCCGAGTCTTCTCGATATACGTCGGTTTCTCAATCTTCCCGATCTGAGGCGATGACCCCGATAGTTGCGGAGCAGCCTCCTATTGAAATCTCGGGGGAATGGGCAATTAGACTTGCGCAATTAAAGAGGGAGTTCCCGAATATTTGCTACGATAACTACGTCTTTCCCCCGAACCTGAAAAGAATCCCGCCGGAGGCCGAGCGGTTGGCGCTCGACTATATGCATGACTTTTACACCCAATACAAGGCATGGTATAGGGCGGCCGACAAGGCATCGGCATTGGCCTTCGAACGAGCGGCTACCATTGAAAAGCTTCAAACCGAGATGGCTCAAAAAGATCGCATCATACAAGTGCTGAATACCGAGGCTGAATCGTCTCGAAAATCGGAGATGGAGGCTCTTACAAAGGCCGATGAAGCTCAAGCAGCCATGGATAGAATGAAAAAGGAGCACTATGTTACGGTGGAAGACATGGGCCACCGGAACACTGTCGTCACTGCTGAGCGGGATGCGGCGTTAAAAGAACTTAATGAGCTCAAGGCTAAATTTGCCGAAATTATTAAAGATAGAGATGACGCGCTTAACACGGCGCAAGAAGCCTGCGAGCAAGCCGTAGTGCTTCGCACTAAAAGAGATGTGGCCGTGGCCAAAGTTCAGGCGGTCGAAGCAGAGGTGGAGGAGAAGGTTCAATAGGCAGAGGCCAGGCTAGAGGCCGATATCGAAGATTTGCTCGTAACTTACAACGCCAATGTGTTAAAACACAGAAACTTGGCCTGGCTTCAAGATTATCCGATTCACCTTCGTAGCGCTTGGGACCGATTGGTTGAGGAGGAAGAGGAAGCGCATCCAGGTGAAGCGGTCGATCGATTCGAACTTGAAAACCGGCTGCTCACAGACGATGAGAAGAAGGTCCTTCATGACGCTATCATTGCTCATGAGAAGGAGATGATCGGTGGTCGTTCCCTAGAAGTCGGAGAGGGATCAGGTGTTGAGCACCATTCTGCTGTCACTGAAGTCACCACACCATCTTATTCAGTGCCTGTATCTGCGGTCGGTTTGCCACCTGTTCCTGCTTACGACCCGGAACAGCCGCGCTTGTCTCCTATTCATGAGCATGCTTCCGAGGCTGTTCGGCCGTCTGCGAGCCAAACTGGGGAAGGTATTCCGAAGTTATCTCAAGCGTTTTCTAAATAGAGTGTTTGTTTTGCAGCAGTTACTAATAACTTCTTATTTTTTGCCTAGTGACTGGAGTTGCACCGACTATCATGGCTCAAGAATCAAGCAAAGGAGATAAGGCCATCGCCACCGAGACTACTGTTGTAACTGCGGTATCAACTGAGGCGGCGCAGGGGAGATCCTTATATGTTGACGAACAAATGGTGAGCGAGCTGCTCGGTGAGCAGGGTGGTTCTTTCTCTGACTTGCCATTTATCATCGTTAGTGGCCTCCCGCCGACCTCAAGTTCTTCGATGCAGACCGTGGATGCCCCCAGCCAAGCCCGTGCGACTCGTGATGAGGAAATTTTGGCCGAAATCAGCGCCTAAATAGAGGCTGCGGGGCATAGTGGTAATGTTAGTGGTAGTACGGCGGCGTAGAGTCCAGCACCTGCTAGGGTAGTGTCATCGGGTGGCACTATCCCGTCTTCCGTCACGGATCCAGTCCCCCCTACTTCTCCGGCGGGAAGCCTCCATGTAGATTCAAGCTTCGAGGAGGATATTGACATCATGCCTCCAGCCGAAGAGCCACCGCCGGAGAGGAGACATTCAAAACGAAGAATTTCTGTCCCTAGTGACACTGATGATGTACCACTAGTAAGAAGGACGAAAAAGAAGAAATAAATCGGCTTCTCAAGTAGATGTTTTGGTGGATAGGTACTTATCTTCGTTTTTTGTCAGTAGGTCGTGTATAGATGCAGGTTCGGCCCCTGCTAGTAGGCATTCTTTTTTGGAAGAACTTATTTGCGTGTAAGTCCTTGTTTTAAGTTAGTTGAAATAAAATTTAGTTTCTTTGTTTCAACTCTTGTTCTATTTGTGCTTAAGTACTTGTAGTGTCTTGTTCTCGGTCCGGTGCACTTGTGGTGTTTTTGCCGTTAAGTGGAGTTCGTTCTTATTCGTCAAGTCTGAGAATCTTGGTCGCAAGTTGTGATCGATGAATAACCGAACTTCGGACATTGTATCACTTTGGTTAGCGATTAACACTTAGCTTTTTCTGCCCTCTAGTCTCGGGGAATAACATTTGCGTTTTGGTGGTTGAGTGCGTTTATTGCAAACTTTGAACACATGTCCATATTCTGGGGACTTAAGATAACTTGAGATCGATAATCTGGTTCGCACTTCGGGAACTCGAGAGTTATCGATGCTTGTAACACGGTTCGCGCTCCGGGAACTTGGAAATGATGTTCACATTCCAACTCGCACTCTACGAACTCGGAGTTAATATTAACATTTTAGTTCGCACTACGTGAACTTTAACTTGGTGTTTGTGCTCCAATTCACACGCCGGGAACTTGGATAAAACATGTATGTTTGGGTTCGCACTTCAGGAACCCCGAATTGATGTTTATACTCCAACTCGCGCTTCGGGAATCTGGAGTTTGCACGGATGCTTCGGTTCGCGCTCCGGGAACCTGTAACTTATGTTTATACCCCAATTCATGTTTTGGGGATCTTGGAGTTGGTGTTGATACTTTGGTTCGCACTCCGGAAACTTTGAATTGATGTTTATACTCCAATTCACACTCTGGGAAGTTGGAGTTAGCCGATAGATGGTCTGTCGCACCTATTTGAGCTTTTTGGGAGTTCGTTCGCACTCTGGGAACGATGGATTTGGTGTTTATACTCCAATTCACACTTTGGGAAGTTGGAGTCCGTTCGCACGGAGGGAACGAGTTATGGAATGTCTATATTCCAATTCGCGCTGTGGGAAGTTGGAGTCCGTTTGCGCAGTGGGAACGGATTATGGAATGTTTATACTCCAATTCGCGCTGTGGGAAGTTGGAGTCCGTTCGCGCAGTGGGAACGAATTATGGAATGTTTATACTCCAGTTCACGCTGTGGGAAGTTGGAGTCCGTTCGCGCAGTGGGAACGAATTATGGAATGTTTATACTCCAGTTCACACTGTGGGAAGTTGGAGTCCGTTCGCGCAGTGGGAACGAATTATGGAATGTTTATACTCAAGTTCACACTGTGGGAAGTTGGAGTCCGTTCGCACGGAGGGAACGAGTTATGGAATGTCTATATTCCAATTCGCGCTGTGGGAAGTTGGAGTCCGTTTGCGCAGTGGGAACGGATTATGGAATGTTTATACTCCAATTCGCGCTGTGGGAAGTTGGAGTCCGTTCGCGCAGTGGGAACGAATTATGGAATGTTTATACTCCAGTTCACGCTGTGGGAAGTTGGAGTCCGTTCGCGCAGTGGGAACGAATTATGGAATGTTTATACTCCAGTTCACACTGTGGGAAGTTGGAGTCCGTTCGCGCAGTGGGAACGAATTATGGAATGTTTATACTCCAATTCACGCTCTGGGAAGTCGGAGTCCGTTCGCGCTCCGGGAACGAATTGTTTAATGTTTATACTCCAATTCGCGCTCCGGGAATTTGGAGTCCGCTCGCGCTCTGGGAGCGAATTATTTAATGTTTATACTCCAATTCGCACTCTGGGAAGTTGGAGTCCGTTCGTGCTCTGGGAACGAATTGTTTAATGTTTATACTCCAATTCGCACTCTGGCAAGTTGGAGTCCGTTCGCACTTTGGGAACGAATTATTTAATGGTCTGTTGTGTGTTGGTCCAGTTCAACATTTGATGTGATGGCTTGCCCCCGAGATGGGGTTTCACTTAGTGAGTGGCCGGTCGTATCGCAGTCACTCGCTATTTGAATAAATTCCATTGTTTGATGGAACTTAGCTCTTCGTGTGTTGTGATTGTTGAACGTTGCATTCGGTGAATCACGGCTCTAGCTTGAAGAGATAGTATTTTATTGCTGAAATAAAAAATATGGCGAAGTCAGTGCCTTATTACAAATTCAAATTTCAGAATACAAAGGAAATCGCAAAGTATTCATAGATTGAAGGAGCCTGTCATGTGTGACAGTGACGAGGTTCTTCGTCATTCCAGGCTCCCGAGTAGGTAGGCCCGCCACTGATGGCGTTTATCACCAATCTTCCACGGGGACAAGTCAAGTCCTCCTGCCTCGGTCGATTGGGTTCATTGGTTGGATTGGATGGGCCCGCTTCTCTGGGCTGCGGTGTCCGCACAAACTGTTCCAGCTTCCTTTCTCTGACCAGTTTTTCAACAAAATCCTGTAAGTGACGACACTCGTTCGTACCGTGCCCGCAGCCATCATGGAACCTGCAAAATTTTCCCATCTGGATTTGTTTCTCTGACGACGGTCTTGGAGCAGGTTTTTCATATTGAATTGTATTACGGGTCCGCAAATGCAAGTCCTCCAGTGAAGTATTCAAAGGAGTATAACTGTCGAACATCGGACTTTTGCGTTGCGGGCTACGATTTTGATCTTGTTTTTTAATTTGATTCATGCTTTCTCTTCGCCGAGCTCGTTTATTTTTAATGTTCAACTGAACTTTTCCGGAGCTCTCACCGGACTGTTTTATTACAACATTGTTTTGGGTCCCTTCCGCATTTGGCCCGGCGTCAGTTTGCTTCCTAGAATGTTTCGCGTCTTCCCGTCTCAGGAATTGAGCTGCTTTGGCATGGAAACGATCCAATGACGCAGGTGGTTTCCCAGCTAGCCAATTACCGAATTCAGAATCGGGGTCGATCCCCTTAGTCAGCGCCATAAGGATGGAGTTATCGTTTGGATTACTAATCTCCGCGCATGCAGTATGGAATCTCTCTAAGTAGTGCCTGAGCGTCTCTCCAGGAGCTTGCATGACACTAGATAGAGTGTTGACATCCTTTGGCCTTGCGACGTGCATGCGGAATTGCTCAACGAATTTTATGGCTAACTGATCGAAGGAAGAGATGGTTCGAGGTGGAAATCGGGTGAACCACATGGTGGTGATGCCCCCCAAGGATATGGGGAAACTACGACACTTCACTGCATCATCGGCTCTGGCAGCGGTCATCGACCATTCATACTTTAGAATATGTTGGTTGGGGTCGGAGTTACCCTCGTACATGGGTTGAGCGGGCATTCGAAATCGCCGTGGGGATTCAGCACTGAGAACGTCGTCCGTAAAGGGAGTGTGACTTCGAGAAACTCCCCAATTGTCGTTTGTGAATCCCTGACTCTCATGGATCATCTGACGTATCATAGTTGAAAGATCCGGCATTTGTGCCGGAGTATGATCACGTTCCGTACTTTGGGCTTGAACCGGATATCGTCGACGGTCCAAGTCTCGCCTTCTCGGCTCATAGTCTTCTGGGACGTATGGTTAAGGAGTACGACCGCTATGACGACGGTCCAGGTCCGAATGATCTTGAGAGTCGACCCCTGGTTCAGCCGCGACGCTAGCGGTGCGGTATTCTGCGGCGTGGTGAGGAACGGCACCTCCTCGGGAGGAGGGTCTGGTTTGGAAACTGGCTGACGGACCAACTCTTATTTGTCCAACGGTCAATGTCGGTTGGTTTCTAGCGGGTGGCATACGACTCCCATCTAACCGGGGTCGTGGAGGTCGGTTATGATAATCAGAAGATGAAGAACTTTCGCTGGAAGAGCGAGAAGCTCGATCCCTCATGGATCTGTTTCGTTTCTGGCGATCCAACTTATTGATTAGCTCAGCGTTAGCGCGTAGCTGTTCTTCTAGTTGTCGCCGACTCTGGGTCAGCTCTTGGAGTAACAACTGCAATTCTTGTCGGGTAACCGGACCCGATGGTTCTGGGTGCCCAGCGGCATCTTGATTAGATGGAAGTAGAGGGGCAGGATTTTGTCTATCCTGTTCTTCTTGATTGACGGCGTTTGAGGTGGTTCTTGTGCTAACCATCTCGATAGTGGAATTCCTTTCCTAGATTTTATGCAAATCTGAATAGAGGGGAAGGAAGTTGGGTTCAATGATCTGGATCTCTCTCTTAGATTTATTCAATCCGGTATCGATGACAGATCCAACGAGCAGGAGAAAAGCTGGGTTTTCTCAGTGAAAGCACCAAAGTGTTTGTGTCAAAATTGGGCACAACACTCTTCGGGAGTCGTTGAAGAGATAATAGTCAAGAATGTAAGTTCAAAAAAGATATTATCTAACAAAAACTCCAATCAACAGTAAAGAAAATGCGTAGACAATCGAGTTATAGTGGTTCGGCGTGTTGCCTACGTCCACTGTGAAGTGTTTTGATGTTTTATTGTTTTTCTTTCAATGATTACAAGTTGTTGCAGCAATCAAAAGTGAATTACATCAAGGAATTCGAATTTAACAACAAGTTTTTGATATTAAATGACGGAGATCTCGATCCGGCAGAGTCTGGGCGCTTCAGAGTCAGAAGATCCCTTTTCTGTTGGCCCTGGGGCTCTATTTATAGGCGTGGGCTGCTGATATTTTGCTTAAAACTTGGGAGACCACTTATGGAATGTGAGGGGGCCCACATGCACGGTCTCGGGAAGTTTGGGCCCACTCTAGCATCGATTCGAACTCCATTCGAACCGATCAAGAATTCGTCCAATCGAGGTGAAATTTGGCGTGGACATTCTTGAACATGCATGCAAGCTTCTATGAAAATTTCATGCCATTTGGATCAGTAGATTGAGAGATATGATGGATTCGAAATTGGGTTTATTGCTCGGCTGTTTGGTTCGAAACCAAGGTTTCGAATCGATGGTTTCGAATCCATCATGGCACGCGTCTTCGTGGTGACGTGGAGCGTAAACTTCGAATCGATCTGGTCTTCACTCCGAGTTGACCGCTTCGACTCCATAGATCTCGGCGTATTCGAATCGATGGAAGACACGTCATCATGGTTGGTTGACCCAGTGGGTTCGAGTGGAGCTATACAGGATGGGTTCGAACAAAGCCTTAGTGATGGGTTCGAAGTATTACTTCTGTGATGGGTTCGAACTTATGTTCCTCTAACGGATACGAACCGTGTCACTTCTCTATGGATACGATGCACATCGATTCGAACACGATGGTTTCGAATAAGATGGATTCGAAGGTGATGGTTTCGAAACCTGGTCTTTCCCTTCAAATTGATTCGACCATAACTCGAGCATACGAACTCGGATTGACTTGAAATTTGAAATGTTGACTCCTGTGGTCTTTCTTGCCGTGTCCTATCAATTGTAGCTCAATCTGGACTCGGATAAAATTCAATGATATCCATGGCGAAACGAAGTATGACCGGTCTCTCAGACGAACTGTTCTCCGTGTCTGATCGATATTTTGGTATCGCGGCTTTGCCAAAAAGCGGGATAACAGCACCTATAAGGGTAATATCAATGGGTGGTACTGTTGTTGATACCCGGCTGTCTGTCTCATTTTCCGTTGCAGATCCAGTCCCCCCAACTCCTCTGGTAGGACGCATACATCTGGAATCGAGCTCAAAGGAGGACGTTGACATTATGCCCCTAGCTAGAGAGCAATCACCGGAGGGGAAAAGTTCAAAATGGAAGATCTCTAGTGAGTTCGAAGGTTCTCCGTTGAAGAGGAGGCCGAGGAAAAAGAAATAGATTGGCAACTTAATCAAACTTTTGATAGATAGGAACTTGTTTTCGTTTCCCATTTGTAGGCCGTGTATAGATGTAGGTTCGGCCCCTGCTAGAAGGAATCTTTTGGAAGAACTTGCATATAAGCTTTTGTTTCTAGTTAGTCGAAATAAAATTTAGCTTTCTTCATTTCAATTGTTTTTCTGTCTTACTTGCCTGTGTGTTGTAATGATAGGCCAGTGACCGCACCTATTACAGATCTTGAGCACATGTCCGCGCTCCGGGGACTTTGAATAATTTGCAAACGATAAGCTGATTCACGCTCCGGGAATCCGATAATTATCGATGTCTATGGCGCAGTTCACACACCGGGAACTTCGAGCTGATACTTATACTCCAATTCGCACCCTGGGAATTTGGAGTTAGCGTTTACACTTTGGTTCGCTCTCCGGGAACCTATAATCAATATTTATACTCCAATTCGCACTATGGAAATTTGGAGTTAGTGTTTATATTTCGATTCGCACTCCGAGAACCTAGAGTCGATGTTTATAATCCAATTCGCACTCTGGGAACTTGGAGTTATCATGTATATTTCGGTTCGCACTCCGGGAACCTGGAATTGATGTTTATACTCCAACTCGCGCTTCGGGAATTTGGAGTTAGCCGACAGATGGTCAGTCACATCTGTTTGAGCTTTTTAGGAATTGTTCACGCTCTAGGAACGATGGATTTATCAGGATCACGGATGATTGGATCACGGATGATTGGATCACATCCACCCCGAGTTAATCAAGCGAGGTCGTTAGACGGACGGATCCATCCTCCTCAAACTTGGTTAGGATACAGCCGAAGTCGTTAGGCAGACGAGTCCACCCTCTCCGGAACTGCATTTATATGTTTATACTCCAACTCACGCTCTGGGAGTTTAGAGTTGGTGTTTATGCTCCGGTTCGCAAACCTAGAGTTGATGCTTATACTCCAATTCGCACCCTGGGAATTTGGAGTTAGGATTTATACTCTGGTTCGCACTCTGGGAACCTAGAGTTAATGTTTATACTCCAATTCACACTCTGGGAATTTGGAGTTAGTGGGAGGATTGTCGTGTATCGATCCTTTTAGATATTGGTGTGGTGACATGCCCCCGAGCTTGGGTTTCACTTAGTGAGTGACCGGTCGTATCACAGTCACTCCCTATTTGAATAAGTTCCACCGTACGATGGAACCTAGCTCTCCGTGCATCGTGACGTTGTATATTCAATAAATCACACCACCGGCTCGAAGGGATGGCATTTTATTGCTGAAATGAGAAAATATGGAAAAGTCAGTTGCCTTATTACAAATTCAAATTCCAAAATGAGAAAATAAAATGCAAAAGAAGAAATAGACTAAAGTAAATAAAGCCTGTCATATGTAGTAGCGACGGAGGCTTTCACTATTCCAAGCTCTTGGCAGAGTAAGACCGTCAACGGTCGACAACTTGAATGTGCTGTCTCCGAGCTTTTGAATGATCACATATGGCCCTTTCCAGTTTGGATTCATATGCGAAGGGGCCGGATAAACTCCTTTCAGAACGACATCGCCAAGTTCGAAGGTCCATGGTCGGACGTTGGCATTATATAATCGGGCGACTCCATTTCGATTTGCGGCTGCCCTCAAATCAGCCTCATCACGTTTTTCATCCAGTGGGTCCAAAGATTTAGCAAGTAATATGGCGTTAGTCTTCGGATCATAGTAAGTTACCCGATGAGAAGGTACTTCCATTTCGACCAGGATAACGGCTTCTGAGCCATAGGACAGAGAGAAGGGGGTGTGTCCAGTCGTGGACTTATGAGTCGTTCGGTAAGCCCATAAAGCCATAGGTAATTCATCAACCCACCTACCCCCAGCCTTTTCTAGTCGCTTTTTCAGAATAGATTTGATAACTTTATTCACGTATTCGACCTGTCCATTTGCCTGAGGGTGTGCAACAGCTGAGAATTTCTCATGGATGTGGAACCGGTGGCAGAAATTTTTGAATTCGACACCGTCGAATTGGGCTCCGTTATCGATGGTAATAGTATGTGGAAGACCGAACCGGCAGATAATGTTGCGCACTACAAAGTTGATTACTTTCTTCGTCGTGACTGTTGCAAGAGGTTCAACTTCAGCCCATTTGGTGAAGTAATCAACTGCAACGATGGCGTACTTTGCGCCACCTTTGGCTAGAGGTAATGCACCAATTATATCAATTCCCCATAGTGCAAATGACCAAGGACTGACCATTTGGGTTATCTCAGTAGGTGGGGCCCTAGCAATTCGAGCATGTATCTGGCATTTATCACATTTTCTTGCATACTCCGCTGCATCAGGGTTTACAGTTGGCCAGAAATATCCATATCGAAGCACTTTCTTGGCGAGGGCTTGCGCCCCAGTGTGATCACCACATTCTCCTTCATGCGCATCACATAGCACCCTTTTGATTTCATCGTGGGTGATGCATCGAAGGAGGGGAATTGAATATCCTCTTCCATACATGATTCCATCCTGAATGGTAAACCGCGAGGCCTTTCGAATAACCTGTCTCCTTTCACTCCTATGCTCGGGAAATACCCCGTGCTCGATATAGTTTCGATAGGGGGTCATCCATGACTCTTTTTCGGGAGCAGTCTCAAATATGCAGTCGGTCTCCATCTGATCGATGCTTGGAGAAGATAGAGTTTCAACGGGAATGAGCCCCAACTGCTGAGCTTCGCCCGTACTTGCTAACTTTGCCAACGAATCGGCTTTCTGATTATGCTCTCGGGGTATGTAGAGAATGGAATAGTAATCAAACTGATCAAGCACCTCCCGGACTCGAGCTAGATAAGCGGCTAGTCTTCGATCCTTGGCCTGATATTCACCCCGAACTAGGCACACAACTAGTTGGGATTCACGGTAGATTTCCACCGCGGTAATTCTTAGATCACGGGCTAGCTTCAATCCAGTAAGTAAAGCTTCATACTCGGCTTCGTTGTTGGTCGCACGGAACTCGAATTTTAAAGCATAGCATATGGATCGGCCCTTGGGGGTTTCAAGCACTACCCCAGCACCCGAGCACCGATCGTTAGATGCACTATCAGTGTGTAATTTCTAGGTATATTCAGGAAATTTGCTGGTCTCGGGCAAGTCTTCAGGAACAGTGAATTCGGCTATAAAGTCTGCTAGGACTTGACCGTGAATGGCCCTCCTTGGAGTATAAGTGATGTCGAATTGACTTAGTTCAATGTTCCATTTGAGTAACCTACCAGATGTCTCAGGCAGCGTGAGGACCTGTCGTAATGGCTGATCGGTGTACACAGTGATAGGATGAGCCTGGAAATATGGACGGAGCTTCCTCGAGGCAATGACTAAGCAGTAGGCTAGTTTCTCCAGCTTTGGTTAGTTTCTTTCAGCTTCGGTTAGCCGCTTGCTAACATAATAGACCGGCTTCTACACTCGATCTTCCACCCGAACAAGGGCAGCGCTGATTGCATTCTCTGATACCGCCAGGTAAAGATACAACTGCTCGTGGTTGATAGGCTTCGAGAGAATCGGCGGTGTGGAAAGGTGTTGAACCAGTGCCTGAAATGCGCCCTCGCCTTCCGTAGTCCATTCGAAGTTCCGCTTTCCCTTTCGGATCAAATCGAAGAAGAGGATGCACTTATCAGTGGACTTCGATATGAACCTTCTTAACACTGCCACCTTTCCGTTGAGACTCTGGATTTGTTTTATAGTTCTTGGAGTTTGTAAGTTTCTGATAGCCCAGATCTTTTCGGGGTTGGCTTCTATTCCTCGGGCATTGACGATGAACCCAAGGAATTTTCCAGATGCGACTCCAAAATGACACTTTAGCGGATTGAGCTTCATCACGTATTTCCAAAGGATATTGAAAATTGACGCCAAGTCTTTAATGTCGTCGGTGGAGTATCGCGATTTCACCAACATGTCGTCCACATAAACCTCCATGGTTTTCCCGATCTGGTCAGCGAACATTCGGTTAACCAAGCGTTGGTAAGTTGCTCCAGCGTTCTTTAATCCAAATGGCGTGACCTTGTAGCAGTATAGTCCCAGATCGGTTACGAATCTTGTATGCTCTTGGTCAGGCACATGCATAGGTATTTGATTGTAGCCTGAGTAAGCATCCATGAAAGATAATAATTCATGTCCGGTCGTTGAATCCACAAGCTGATCAATTCGGGGAAGCGGAAAGCTGTCTTTCGGACAAGCTTTGTTTAAGTCAGAATAATCGATGCACGTTCTCCATTTCCCATTTGGTTTCTGTACAAGTACAGGGTTGGATACCCACTCCGGGTATAGAGAATCCCGGATAAACCCATTTTCCTTCAGCTTATCAACTTCTTCTTTTAGGGTGGCAGATCTCTCTGGATCCATACCATGCCTTTTTTGTTTGACCGGGGTATACCGTGGGCCAATATTCAGGGTGTGGCTCGCGATGTTCGGCTAGATTCCACACATATCAGAGTGCGTCCAGGCGAATACGTCGAGACTCGCCCAGAGAAAATCAACCAATTCTTGTTGCATCTCTTGGCTCAATTGAGACCCAACCTTCAACATTCTCGAGTCATCATCATCGTCGCTATCGATTGGAACATCAATGTCATTTCAGCTAGGGAAGCCTGACTTTCTATAGATTCTTCCTTGTTTTCATTGTCTCTGGGGTCTAGATCCCTTTGGAATTGGTTATGGTGCCCGGGCCGAGGCCCAGGCACTAATTGTCAATTATTCGCAGAACGGACGCAGAGAGATTCCTCTACGCCCTTTCCTTTCTCCTTTCGCTGCGCCTGCTCAGCTACGTAACAGGCCCTTCCAGCAGCCTGATCTCCTTGTATAACTCTAATCCCATGATCAGTGGGGAACTTTAAGGTCAAACACCATGGGGCAATTGCTGCCCTAAATTCAGCAAGGGTCGGTCGGCCCAAAAAAGCATTGTATGGGGATTGAATATCTAAAACAACAAACTGCAGTATCCGAACTCTTTGACACTCTCCAACTCCTAACTCCACCGGTAACTCCACCACTCCAGTGGTGATATTGGCACTCCCATCGAAGCCATGGATTCTAGATTGACAGGGTTTTAAATCTTTGGCTTCCATCTTCATTTGATCATATGCTCTCTTAAACATAATGTTCACTAAACTCCCACTGTCTACTAGGATCCTCTTCATCCAAGCAGGACCAACCTGGGCAGATATGACTAGTGGGTCAATAGTTGGGGCTTCGACCCTATCAGCATCTCGGCTTCTGAATACGATGTCGTCCGTCATCGTTCTCTGTAGCTTGGTCGGAGCCCCTTCATCAAAGTTGCTGCAACACTGAAAGTCCACATGCCTGATAAAATTGGCATACGACTCCATTTCCTTCCAGCTTCGGTCTGCTGGATGGGGACCACCACTGACTATATTAATCACCAATCTCCCGCCCGTTCGAGCGGGATCCTCCTATCTCTCCTGATTCTGTGCACGATTCTGATTTGACGGGGCCGCACCACCAGACAGCGGCGCCCGCACGAATTGATCTAACTTTCTCTCCCGAATCAACTTTTCAATGAGGTCTTGCAAATGTCTACACTTATTTGTATTATATCCATAACACTCATGGAATCCATAGAACTTTCCTGTTTAAATCTATCTCTCCGATGATGGCTTCGGAGCAGGTTTCTTATACTGCATAGCATTGCAAGTCTGTAGATACACGTTCTCCAGCGACGTGTTCAGTGGTGTATAATTGTCAAACATTGGAGCCCTATGCCGCGGGCCACGGTTTTGATCCCGTTTCTTATTTTGATTTCCATTGTTCCTTGGCTGAGATTGCTTGTTCTGTATGTTTATTTGCACTTTCCCAGAACTCTCACTGATTGCTTAACTGCCACATTACTCTGAATCACCTCATTACTGGGTCCCACGTCGTCCTGCTTCCTAGACTGTTTCGCATCATCACGCCTTAAGAACTGGGCGGCTTTGGAGTAGAAACGGTCCAATGACGTGGGAGGTTTTCTAGCTAACCAATTTCCGAACTCGGAGTCAGGGTCAATCCCCTTAGTTAGCGCCATCAAAATCGAATTATCATTCGGGTTGCTGATCTCTGCACATGCTACGTGGAACCTTTCCAAATAACGTCTGAGTGTTTCTCCTTGAGCTTGTGTGACACTGGACAAGGTATTAAAATCCTTCAGTCTAGCAACATGCATGTGAAACTATTCTACAAACTTCTTGGCCAGCTGATCGAACGAAGCAATAGATCCAGGGGGTAGTCTTGTGAACCACATTGTCGCAATGCCTCCGAAATAAATGGAAAACTACGGCACTTTACCGCATAATCAGCCCTTGCAGCACTCATCGACCACTCGTATTTCAAAATATGTTGATTAGGGTCTGAATTTCCTTCGTACATCGATAGCGTTGGCATTCTGAATCGCCGAGGGGGTTCAACAAAAAGAATCTCATCTGTGAATGGGGTATGACTCCGGGAGATTCCCCAGTCGTCATTGGTAAGACCCTGGCTTTCTCGGATCACTTGTCTTATCATGTTTGTGATATCTGGCATTGCAACATTCTGCGCATGTTGGGCCAAAGTGTGGTCGGGTTCCACATTGCAAGGTTGGACCGGGCGCTGTCGACGGTCCATGTCTTGCCTCCTTGGCTCAATGTCTTCTGGAGCGTATGGTTCAGGAGTACGTCCTTGCTGGTTTCGGGTATCAATCCCTATGTCAACTGCAGTAGTTATGGCATGGTTATCTGTAGTGTTTTGAGGCATAGTTCCCCCACTGGAAGAGGGTCCAGTGTGAAAGCTGGCTGATGGTCCAACTCTTAGCTAACCAACTGTCAAAGTGGGCTGATGTCCTGTAGCTTGTGCATAGCCCTCGTTCGGTCGAGGATGGACGGATCTGCGGTTGTATCCTGAGGAAGCAGAGATTTCTATGGAGGAATGAGAGCCTTGGTCTCTCCTATGCCTTCTACGCTTTTGGCGGTTTAACTGCTGGGTCAGCTCGGCATTTGCACGCAGCTACTCTGTTAATTGCTGACGGCTCTGCGTCTGGAGTTCCTGCCTAGTAACTGGGCCTTGTGAATCTGAGGGTCCGGCTACGTTCTGATTGGTTGAAGGCAGCTGTGCAGGATTCTGCCTATCTCGGCCTTCTTGTCACCGACGTTAGAGGTGGTTCTGGTACTTACCATCTTGAATATTGAACTCCTTTCCTAGATCTTTGCAAATCTGAATAGAATGGAAGGAATCTAGAATTAGCGATCTGGATCTCTCTCTTAGATTTATTCAATCCGGTATCGATGACAGATCCAAAGAGCAAGAGAAAATCTGGGTTCTGTCAGTGAAAGAACCAAAATTGGTCACAACACTCTTCAGAAGTTTTCGAAGAGATAATAAGGAAGAATATAAATTAAAAATAAGGATTATCTAACAAAAACTCTAATGAACAAGAATGTAAATGCGTAGACAACCGATTTAGAGTGGTTCGGCGTATTGCCTACGTCCACTGTGAAGTTTTTGCAACTTTATTGATTCTCTTTCAATGATTACAAGCGAGTACAGCAAACAACAGCAAAATACAAGTTCAAATTCGAATTTAACAGCAAGAAATGTGATGTAGGTCTTGATCCGGCAGAGTCTGGGCGCTTGAGAATCCAAAGATCCTTTTTCTGTAGGCTCTAGGGCTCTATTTATAGGCGTAGGAGGCTGATATTTCGCTCAGATCTCGAGAGACTTTTTCTAGCACGTGAGTGGGCCCACGCGACCAATCTCAGAAAGTTTCGAGTTGATCTATGATCGATACGAATTTACTTCGTATCGATCAGATGATGTCCAATCAAGCTGAAATTTGGTGGGAACACTCCTTGGCATGTAGGCAATCTCCTGTGAAAATTTCATTGCATTTGGTTAAGTGGATCGGGAGATATAGTCGATATGAAATGGACTTTTTCGATGGCTGCTTGGTTCGAATTGATTTTTTCGAATCGATTGCTTCAAATCGATGGTGGCACGCGCCTTCGTGATGACGTGGAGCTCAATCTTCGCCTCAATCCGATCTTTACTCTGAGTTGACCGCATCAACTCCATATATCTCGCCTTGTTCATATCGAGGGATGACACGTTACCCGGGTTTGTTGACTTGATGGATTCGAATATATTATTATGTATGGATTCTAATGCAGAGTCTTGTTTGTATCGATCATGACGTGCTCCAGTCGATCGATACGAATTCATTGTTGTAGGATGGTTCGAAAAGAGGCATTCTGATGGATACGGAGCAGGGTATCTGGATGGATATGAATCAAGGCACCTTAATGGGTTCGAAGGGCTCAAGCCTACGGGTTCGAATCAGAGGGGAGCGAGGTCACTACCACTTTGATCGATGTGAAGTCGATGGATTCGAACTAAGTTTAACTTAGGGGTTCAAACGTGACGTGGCCTATCTGGCGATGAATTCGAACTAGGAGGCGGTGATTGATACGAAATGGAGAAGTGTCGATGGATACGAACAAGCCTTTATTTGATGGTTTCGAATAGTAGCTTCCTAGTGGATACGAAGAGAGGCTTCTATGATGGATGCGAAGCAGTATCCGTTGCCTTAGTTGATGGATGCGAAGTTGGGAGATGCCGATGGATTCGAATAAGGAGGAGCCGATGGACTCGAATGAGATCGAGTCGAACCGAGGCTTCCCGATGGATTCGAAATTGATCGATACGAACTGCGGCACTTTGATGGATATGAAGTTGCTGGAACCTGATCGATACGAACGTGATCGATCCGAACCAGAGTTCGATGATGGATACGAAATCAACCATAGCGATGGATACGAAAGCTGGGCCATTTCCTCTAGATTGAATCGATCATAACATGGGCATACAAACTCGGATTGACTTGAAATTTAGAATGCAGGCTTCCATGGCTTTTCTTGTCACGTCCTATCAATTGTAGCTCATTCTAGACTCGGACAAAATTCATCGATATCCATAGCGAACCTGCATAGGCTTGATATTCAGGAAGAGTGATCCTTGGTTTTCAATCAGTTCCTTGGTATCACGACCTTGCCAAAAGGTGGGATAACATTGATAATTGTTTATAGATCTTCGTATGGATCACTGGTTAATCGATACGAACTGCTTGGTTGATGGCCGATATGAATGGCTCCAAAGCTAGAACTGTGGAAGTTGGATCGTTGTTGTACTGATGGATACGAAGGGTACGGTGAAGGATGGATATGAACTTAACCCTTCTTTCATGGATACGAATGTGATGCTTTCCTTTATGGCTACAAACTAGCCGCATTTTTCTTGAGATTTGGTGGTTACGAATTTCCATGGATACAAACATGATTGGTTTTCTTGATTTTGATCGATCAATATCTTGAGCATACGAACTCCAATTGCCTTGAAATTTGGAATGTTGGCATTCATAGCTTTTTTTGTCGTATCGTATCGTATTGATTGTGGCTTGACAAGGACTCGAGCAAAATTTACTGGTATCCATAGTGGACTTGTGTGTAACCGATCTTCAGGACAAACTGCTCTTGGTTTCCAGTCAAGTTCTTGGTGTCACGACCTTACCAAAAGGTGGGATAGCATATTTAATATCTTTGTTATAATACTATTGCAGTATCATAGAATGAAATAAATAAATCAAAATTTTATTTAAACAAATATTATAATTCATTACAATTTCAAATAGTACACATTTACGACATAGCCTCCACACTTTCATATCCAACATTAGTTTTCACTCTCAAACTCACTCACTCACTTGAATTCGATTTGCTATCTTCTTGCTCCAACTATCTTCATTTCAGTCAACTTCTTTGCCTGTTAAATAAAAACGTAGTAAAAATCATAAAGAAACAAACTGAAACTGCACAAAATAAAAATATACTTGAACATGATATTGTATTAGTTTATGGATTTGTTTGTTTTCATATTTTAAACAAGAACCAAAAATAATTATGCATGACAATCTATGACATACACAGTGTATCATTGTACATGCCATAAGGTCGAGTATGCAAAACATACATGCATTAATTCAATTGAAGGGACAAATGCAAGGTTAAGCTGAATGGATCAATAAAATAGTGTGTGGTCAGGCCAAATAGCTCAACACAGGCAAATGAAGCAGCAAATGCACAAGCTTTTTCAAGTGCCTTACAACAACAGTTTAGTCCATGCATGCACATCACAAAAGTCAGATTTAGGCATACCCAGACCATAACACAAGCTTGAACGATCGGTTTCAAGCAAAAATGCAACAAGCACGTACAGGTGCATCACTTTGGCTCATATCAGGTGCGACACAATGGTGCAGATAGGTACATCAAGCACACAGATCAACTTAGCGGTAAATCATACACTTGTTCATGCATATATGCAAGGCAAAGCGTACATAAGTTTAGGCAGATGCACTCAAACACATACACAAATGCAGACACGAATAAAACAACTCGGTGCGCACATACAGACAACACAGGCTAGGAAAAGGATGCACAAACCAAGATGATCAGTCAACTCAATCATCAACATGGTTCAAAGCCAAAAGTACTAACAAACTAGACACAACAAACAAGTACAATCACATAGGTACGGACACCATAAGTACATGGGAACATAACAATCACCAGAACTAGGAGTTGATATTCAATCCAGGTAGTGCAGTTTCATTTGATCAATACAAACACTCGAACAAATCACCAAATTTCGAAAATAAAAGTTCATAGAAATTGCAGTAGTCTCACTTCCTCATTATATATCACTATCTTCGCAAATGCAAGCATATCATGACTTTACGTCAAGGCAATGTAAGATACAGACAATTCACACACACACACACACACACACACACGTATATACACATACATATATGTATATACGTGGAAATTAGGAGCATCTCAGTTCCGTAGAAAAACGATCCCAAAATTAGTCATGAACAATCGTAGAAGATTGGAACAACAAATAATAGTCAAAAGAGAATTTCATAGTTTGAACAAGTTAAAGGCTGAAATTAAAACAATCAACAAGGGTTAAAATATATTCTTATATATTATAGAATTCAACATATATATCAACAATGAACAAGTCAGATATCATCAAAGCCGTTTGTAACATCCTCGACTTTGAGGCTCGAAGCTAACCACTACAGATGCTATAGTCATCCATAGTATTAACTTTTGGTGAAAAAATTCGGTAATGTTAATGGTTTCCATAATACCAGAAGCACATAAATATGAAATAAATTCAACATAGATTTCTAAACAACTTTTCCGATTGCATTTCAGATCCATATTTCATATTCAGTTGCATAATCCCAAAACGATTCCCAGGTTTTGATTAAATATAATTATTACAAATTATGTAAAGAGCGACATACGAAGATGCCCCCTTGGATGATCAAAGTACTAAATAGGCATATCAGTCATAAATACATCACAGGGGAAATATTATTAAATAGTTCCTACATAGCTAGCTTTGCCTCTTGCACATCTTCGAAGCTTATTCGTCCAACCTACTAAACCTAAAAATCCTTAACTCTCAATCTACTCAAATTAATTTTGATCACCCGAGAGTTTAAGGGGAAAACATAAACTTTGACTCGGATATAAAGCCTGGTGGGATTAATGCTATTACATCTTGATTTACTGATATTAAGTGAGACCACACGGCTTAGCGGAGCCGGTTTCCCCTCACTAATGTCCCTTTTAAAAGCATATCTTTACAAATCAAAATCTTGCAATCAAACTGATTATACAACAATGCAAAGTACATAAGTTCATAAAAATCAGCAAACCAATGGAATATCTATCTACACTATAGTTTTATTTGGCTAACTATTAACCATTAGTTGACTCAGGCCTACTGGACATAATCATTTTATCTAACTTCTGTTAGATACACTACTGGGCTATCTGTCCTTAACTATCTTCTTCTAGGTTCAACTGATCCTAATGGTTTTATGGGCTCACCAGTAACCTATCTTTACTCTATATATTCCCTTCTGTGTGTAACATTATTTTAGTCTCATATGTGACAAACCCCTACACATTGGAATTTTCGACTTATTTTAGCTAGGGGCTATTAGCTAAAGTATAGGGAACGACCCTACACCAGTCTCATTTGGTCTTCTAATATCTGAATCATTAACTGGGTTAACTACCCTTTTCATTCATTTTCTATTATATACTTAGTTTTAACTACCCTATAAAAATTTCATTTCCTTGTAAATAATCTTTACAGATGATTTACTCCTGAAATCGTATCTTTATAAAATAAGGAAATCATGTACTTTGCTTTACTCAAAACACTTATACCATGATATATACTTTACACAAAACATTGTTGATGAAATCTTGTCAGTGAGATTATCTATCTCTTCAAAGTAAGTTAAAACCCTTATTACTTAAAATACTTTAGGCCATGAAGCCAAGGTAAAACCTTCAAAACCTTTATTTAAAAAACTTAAACAATGCTTTCAAAATTATTGAGAACAACCCTTTCGTTACTAAGACCTTAGACATCCTCTTTCAAAACCATTTAAACTTGTCTTTTGAAGGCATTGGAAACCCTCCATTCAAACACTTAAAATAAACCTTCCGAAAACATTGGGGACCAACCCTTCGAAATACATATTATATACCTTTCGAAAGCATTGGGTTCAAGTAAAAGTTTATGGAAGCATTGCTTCGAAACCATTTAAAATCATTCCTTTTGAAACCTTTGGGTTTAACATATAATATAACTATAGGTCATATAGAATAAAGGCAAAAGCATTGACTTCTAAAGCATTAAAACTAAGCGAAAGAAAGAGGATGGTTTTCAAACCCACCCTTTTGAAACCATTACCTCTGAAACTATTTGAAAGCGGCTAAATTACCCTTTCGAAAGCATTACGAAGGCGGCCATAAAAGAAAGAATAGAGGCGAAAGAACCCTTTTGAACATTGATTCAAAAGGTTTGAAACACGGCAACATGGGTTTCGAATAGGTTCAAACTGGCTATCCTTTCGAAAGCTTCTTTAAAATAAAAGGCGGAAACTCATTCAAAAGCTCTTATTTAAAACAAAGGCAAGTAGATTGATTTGAAAGCTAATATAGTTGGTTTCAACCCCTTCGAAAGCTTCATTTATTGACAGAGGTACTTCAAAATTAATAAAAATAACCTCTACCCCTTCGAAAGCAATGTTTCAATACTATCCCTTTTGCCTTTCTCCAACGCACTACATATCAATTGCTTGATATCATGTGCATTAGTTTCAAATGGGTTCTTTAGCAGGTATGGCATCGAAAGCTAATATATGGAAGTGGCAAAGTAGTAAATCCCAGCAAAAATAATTTTTAGCCTTTAAAAAAAAATCTTTTCAGCTAATTGCCTTATTTGTCAATATGTTATTGGTTGCATTTTCTTTATCAAATTCTTTTCTAAAAGTGCTGCCGAATTAAGAATTTCCACTTAAAAACATTTTAACAAATAAGCCATTCTCCTTAAATAATATTATAACTATAATAAAATACATAGGAAAATTCCCAAAAAATAACCATAATTCACTTTTAATATGTTTTTTAACATACTTAAATTCCAGTCCCAAAATCAATATAAAATTGGTGTAAACGATATAAACCTAATATTAGCCATTTTCCCTCGTAGAAACTTCATAATAAATCCACAATAACTTAGAAAACTATAAAATTTGAAACCCACTTCTAAAATAATATTTTTGACCATATCTTAAAAATGCAAGTCATTTGGAAGTCATTTAATTGGTTTTTCCAATCCAATCTTATCATAAAATCTATATGAAACAATATAAATCGTCAACAAGGATATACATATATATCTATTTAAACAAATATAACATGACATATTATTTACAAAATAATTCGGCCATAATCGTAAAACGAAAATCATAGTCAAAGTGAGATGTAAATCTATTATTCACCTTGGTTTGGTGTTAAGAAGGTTGTTGCTCTTTGATTAACTTCTTCAAGTTTCCTACTTGATTCCTAGCTTATCTTCTTTCGATTCTTTTTAAAAGTGGTCGGCCGAGCTTGTAAGGTTTTAGTTTTTTGTTTTGATTTGGAATGTTAAAATGAATAAAAGATGGAAGCTGGAAGGGTTTAGGGTATAAGAACAAAGGCTATTCCTATTTTTCCCTTACAATATTCCTCATATTTATTTATTTTTTATTCTCTTTTGCTTAAATATTCATTAAGGCATGACAACACTTTTTAATTTACAAATATCAATCCCTTAAACTTCTATATTAATTTATTTAATTTACCTATTAAATATTCTAAATAATGTTAGTCAAAATTAAGATCATTACAGACTCCCCTCCTTAAAGAATTTCGTCCTCAAAACTACGATACGGTACTAATAACAATCAATCAAAAAAGTATTACATACATTGTAACAAGTCAGGATAAGTATCTTTAATCCTGCTCTCGATTTCTCAAATATAGTATCTCTCGTTATTACACCACTGGACTTTGATTAATCTAACAGTCTTGCTCCTTAGTCTCTTCTAATCTCTCGTGACTATACGAACTGGTTTTCTAACTATAGTCATATCCAGCTCCACTACTAGATCATCTAACATAGTCGGTGCAATAGTAGTCTCTAGATCTCGAATATACTTCGTTAGATGAGAAATGTGAAAAATATTATGGACTTCTGCCAAATTATTCGGTAACTCTAATCTATATGTGATTTTTTCGATCCTTTCTACAATAGGAAGTGGTCCAACAAATCTTGGTGCCAGTTCTCTTGATTTTCCAAATCTGGTTACACCTTTCATCGGTGATACCTTAACGAAAACATGATTTTTGACTGAGAAGTCTAAGTCTTTCCGTCTTTTATCAACATAACTCTTTTTCCTAGATTAAGCTACCTTCATCCTAACTCAATTTAACTCAATCTTCTCCATGGCTTCTCCAACCAAATCTGGACCAAGAACTAACCTATCCCTAGTCTCTAACCAACAAATAGTAGATTTGCATGGCCTTCCATACAAAGATTCTACCAGTGCCATCCCTACACTATTATGATAAATGTTGTTATATGAAAACATGACTAAGTTTAGATGGTCTTTCCATGATCTCCTAAAATCTAGCACATGAGATCTTAACAAATCCTCTAGGAATTTGTAAGCTCTCTGTGTTTGCCCATCTGTCTACGGATGATAAGCGGTATTCATCTTGAGCTTGGTACCTAAAGTCTCCTATAGACTCTTCCAGAACTCGCTAGTGAATAAGGAATCTCTATCACTTACTATACTACTAGGAATTCCATGTACTCTAACTATGTTCTTCATAAACAATTTAGCTAGAACAGGTGCCATCCTGGTTTACTTAACTGGAATAAATAGACACTCTTGGACAACCTGTCCACTATGACCCATATACTTTTATTTCCTTCATCTGACCTTAGCAACCCATCTATTGAATCCATGGAGATAGAATCCCATTTCTAGACAATATCTAAAGGCTGGAGTAACCCACTCGGTTTCTGATGTTTAGCTTTTACCTTTTGATAGTTCAAACACTACCTCACCCATAAGCCTATATCTCTCTTCATACCTTCCCAGAAGGAACTCCTTTTCGCATCGTCATACATCTTAGTTTCTCCCTGATGAGTAGTGAACTTTAAACAATAGCATTCTCCAAGAACTTCCTTCCTAATGTTTCCCACGTTTGGAACACATAGTCTCTCATTCTTCCTCAACCACCCATTCTGGTCAACAGTAAATCTTTTCAGTCATCGCTCTCCATTCCATTCCTTAGTTTTTCGATCCATTCATCTTATAACGGATCCTCCCCTTGCATCCTTTCGATCATCACCAGTTGAAATTCTAAACATGACAGCATTGTAGTTTCTTTGCTAGAACTAGCCTTAGATCTCCATTGTATTTTGCATGTAGTCTATGCTTCTAAATCTTTCTACTCAGTTATCATTGCCAATACTACATTCTAATGATCCTACTAAGTGCATCTTTAACCGTATTGCCTTTTCCTAGTGTGTACTCAATTCCAAAGCCATAAGTAGCTAAAAACTCCAACCAACTCTATTGCCTCATATTCAACCCCTTCTGAGAGAATAAATATCTTAGTGACTTATGATCCCTATGTGACTTGAATCTCTCTCCAAAAGGTAATGTCTCCACAACTTCAATGCAAAAACTACTGCTGCTAATTCCAAATCATGAGTTGGATATCTCAACTCATGCAGTCTATGCTATCGTGAAGCGTAGGCAATCACCTTGCCTTTGTGCATTAACAAAGCTCCAAATCATGTTCCATATGCATCTGTCTATACCACCAAATCCCGATTCCCTTTTGGAACAACTAACATTGGTGCATTAGTCAGTAAGTGTTTCAGTTTCTTTAATGTCTCCTCATTCCTATCAGTCCAAACAAACTTCACATTTTTTTGAGATAGCTTAATCATCAGTGCTACTATCCATGAAAAATCCTTAATGAATCTCCGATAATAACTAGCTAATCCAAGAAAACTCTTTGTCTCGGTCACTGTCTCGAGTCTCTTTAAATTATTTACCGCCTTAATCTTAGCTGGATCAACGAAAAACCCTTTCTCTGAGACTACATGACCAAGAAACTTCACTTGATTCTTCCAAAAATAACACTTCTAAAATTCGCTTTCAGTTGATGCTGCCTCAACGTCTCAAGCACTACTCTAAGATTAACTTCATGCTCTTTCTCATCCTTAGAGTATAACAAAATGTCATTTATGAATACTAACACAAATCTATCCAGATGCTCCTGGAAGATTCTGTTCATCAAGTCCACGAAAAATGCTTGTGCATTAGTTAGCCTGAATGACATCACTAACCATCCGTTCAATCCTTATCTTGTCCTAAATGCAGTCAAAGGTATATTATCCTCTACTTCTCTAAGCTGGTGGAACCCTATTCCGAAATCCAAATGGGAAAATACTTCCGCTCCACTCAAGTGGTCGAACAAATCGTCAATTCAAGGTAACAGATATCGGTCCTTTATCGTCTTTCCATTCAACTTACGATAATCGATACACAAGCTTAACGACCGATCCGGTTTCTTCGCAAACACTATGGCTGCTCCCCAATGCGAACTGCTTGGTCTAATAAAATTATCACCTTCTAAATCCACCAATTGCACCTTTAGCTCCTTCATCTCGGTAGATGTCATTATATTTGGCGATCTACTCATCAGTTTTGCTGTTGGTACTAAATCTATTTGGGACTCGATGGCTCGTTTAGGTGGCAGTCCTACTACGAGCTCAAAGTCATCTTTGAATTCACTAACAACGAAAACTCGATTCAACTCGTCTTCTGCCTTTATAACACCCAACAAAGCATTTATCTCAAAACTAGGGTTTTATATAGAGTATATAATCCGATCACTACAACTAGGGCGTCTAAGTGATATTTTCCTATCATGGCAAAATATCCTAGCATCGTATTTACTAACCAATCCATACCCAAAATAATTACAAACCCTACGAAATCAAACACTTGCAAGCTGCAAACAAACACATGACCTAATAGTTCAAACTCTAAGTGATCACATCTCATCCCAATAGTTGCATACCTTCCTATCTGATTTGCAACCCTTAGAGAAGTCAGTAGGTATGAGGGTTCTAGGTTAAGCTTATCTACCAAATAATGAGATATAAAAGAATGCAATGCATGAGTACCAAATAGAACTCTAACTGATAAACCATGAATCAGAAGCATACTTCCCAACACAGCTTTTTCTTTTCCTCGGCTGTTGGTCTTGAGGTAGCCGGTTCTAATGCAAACATCTTGCCTTTTCCATCCTTGGCTGGTTCCTTGCACTAGATTTTATAATGTCCAATCCGATCGCAGTTGAATCATCTTACCTCCTTCTTGTTAGAAGCCTACTTTCATTTGCCTGTCCGACACTCATTAGTATAGTTTCCCTTCTTATCGCACTAACAGCAAACTACATCGACCTTCCTTTTTCAGGCCGCTCCTTCTTTCTAAGCGCCTTTCTTGTGATAAAGCTTTCTCTTCTGGTTCCGTCCACCTTGAGCTTCCCCTGCTTTGTTACCATCAAGAAAAGAAAGCATCTCGTCCTGCCTCAGATCCATATCAACAACTACATTACACAGATACCTAATATGTGGCAAAGTTGCTTTAGCAAGTTCAGGTTTAGTCCATGGACAACCTTCTCATTTCTTTTGATAACTTATCAACCGTAGCATATCCACGTCTTGATAGCTCCTCAAATCTGGTTCATACTTAAGCACGATCATATTTCCTTGCTCCAACTCTATAAACTTCCTAAGCAGAGTTGACTTAGCAGTCTCTGACATGAATCTTTCCTCAAACCTCCTTTTGAATTTCACCCAAGTCACGATCTCTTCATTAACTCCCATGGTAACAGTGGTCCACCAGTACAATGCTGCTCCTTGCAACTGGCTAGAAGCAAGTCTCCTCTTCTAATCATTATTGAGCCCTAAATCAGCAATAATCCTTTCACAATGAAGTAACAATTCTCCACTTCAATTGCATCCTTGATCTATATAATTGGTTTTCCTCTAAGCCTAGCATATTCTCTACTTAATATTGCATATTTATTGACCACCAGAGCTCCCTAATTCTTCCTTCAACATTTCCTCTGACTAAACCCGCAGGAACTCTAGCTTGCATCATGTTAACGAAGAACTGATACATAGCTCCCACATTAACTTGTGGCGCTCCAACACCCATAATAGCAGTTTGTGCCGGATCTGGATTTCTTCTACTGTTTGATCTTGCTTTCTCATTAGTTGGGATGCTTCCTCCACCAATGTTAACTTTTCCACTCCTAGCATCCATGTCTTAGTCCTTAAAATCTGCATTCGAGCCTTTGTAAGATAAAGAAGAATAATTTAAGGGAGATGGGAGAGTAGAGCTAAAGCATATACTTATATATAGCAAATACAAGTACGTTACTATAGAGTTATCCATACTCCAGTCTTTTCGCTAATTCCTTAGGATTATGTTCTTAAAATCAATTTAGTTTTGAAATTTCTTCTACGTTTTTCATAAACCTATGCTTTAACATCAAGTTGTAACTTCCCTTATTTTGAGGCCCAAAGCTAAGCGCTACAGATGATGTAGTCATCCATAGTATTAATTTTCGATTGCAAAATATGGTAATGTTAATGGTATCCATAATATAAGAAGCACATGAATATGAAATAAAATCAACACAGATTTCCAAAAAACTTTTCAGATTACATTTTAGATCCATAATTCATATCCAGTTACATAATTCCAAAACGATTCCCAGGTTTTGATCAAGTATAATAATTACAAACTACGCCAAGAGCAACGTATGAAGATGCCCCTATAGATTATCAAAGTACTATATGGACCTATCAGTCATAAACACATCACATCAAAAATACTATTAAATAGTTCCTATATAGTTAGCTTTTCCTCATGCGTGTCTTCAGATGCTTATTCATCCAACCTACTAAACCTGAAAATAACTAACTCTCAATCTACTCAAATTAATTTTAAGCACCCGAGATTTTAGGGGGAAACCATAAACTTCGAGTCAAACGTAAAGCCTAATGTGAATAATGCTATTACATATCGATTTAATGATATTATGTGAGACCACGCCGCTTAGCGGAACGGGTTTCCCCTTACTAATATCCCTCGCATCATTTGCAAATCAAAACCCTGCAATAAAATTGATTATAACAACAATAACAAATACATAAATGCATAAAAATTAGAAAACCAATGGATTATCTTTCCACGCTATAATTTTATTTGGTTAACTATTAACCATTGGCTGACTAGGCCTACCGGACACAATCGATTATCTAACTTCTATTAGACACACTACTTAGCTCTCTGCTCTTAACTATCTTCTTATATGGTCAACTGATCCTATGGCTTTGCAGGCTCACTAATAATCTATTTTTACTCTGTATAGTCCATTCTGTGTGTAACATTATTTTGCTCCCATCTGTGAAAATGCTCGATACACTAGAATTTTGGACTTAGTTTAGCTAGGGTTGTTAGCTAAAGTATAAAGCATGACCCTACACCAGTCCTATCTGGTCTTCTAATATCTGAGTCATAAACTCAGGGTGAACTATCATATTCATTCATTTCCTATTTTATACTTAGGGCTAACTACCCTGTTAAAATTTCATTTTCTTGTAAATAACTTTTACAAATGATTCACCCCTGAAATCATATTTTTATAAAATAAGAAAATCATATAATTTTCTTTACTCAAAGCACTTGCGCCATGATATATACTTTACACAAAGCAGTGTTGATGAAATCTTATTAATGGGATTACCTGTCCCTTCAAAGTAAGTTAAAACCCTTTTTAACATAAAAGACTTTAGGCCATGAAGCCAAGGTAAAACCTTCGAAACCTTGGTTTAAAAACCTTAAACAACGCCTTTCGAAGTCATTGAGAACAACCATTTTGAATGCTTTACTAAGACCTTAGACATCCTCTTTCAAAACCATTTAAACTTGGCTTTCGAAGGCATTGGAAACCCTCCATTCAAACACTTAAAATAAACCTTTCAAAAGCATTAGGAATCTCCCCTTCGAAACACATATTATATACTTTTTGAAAGCATTTGGTTCAAGTAAAAGTTTATGGAAGCATTACTTTGAAACCATTTAAAATCATTCCTTTCGAAACCTTTGGATTTAACATATAACATATTATAACTGTAGGTCATATAGAATCAAGGCGAAAGCATTGCCTTTGAGAGAATTAATCCTAAGTGAAATAAAGAGGATGTTTTAGAAACCATTTCCTCTGAAACTATTTGAAAGCGGCTAAACTACCCATTAGAAAACAATGAGAAGGCGGCAATAAAAGGATAGAGGCAAAAGCACCCTTTCGAGTGCATTAATTTGAAACATTTGAATGCGGTAGTAAGGCTTCGAATAGGTTCAAAGTGGCTATCCTTTCGAAAGCTTCTTTTAAAACAAAAGGCAATAACTCATTCGAAAGCACTTTTCTAAAACAAAGGCATGTGGATTGATTTAAAAGCTAATATAGTTTGTTTCAACCCCTTCGAAAGCATCATTTATAAACAGAGGTACTTCAAAGTTAATAAGAATAACTTTTACCCCTTCGAAAGCAACGTTTTGACATTATCCTTTCCGCCTTTCTCTAATGCACCATGTACAGATTGCTTGGTACCATATGCATTGGTTTTGAATGGGTTTATAGCAGTGGTATGGCCGTCAAACAGATGGAAGTGATGAAGTAGTAAATCCAAGCAAAATCGATTTTTAGCCTTTAAAAGAAATTTCTTTTCACCTACTTGCCTTATTTGTCAATATGTTATTTGTTGCCTTTTCTTTATCAAATCCTTTTCTAAAAGTGCTGTCGAATTCAGGATTTTCGATTGAATATGTTTAATAACCATAATTCACTTTTAATATGTTTTCTAACATATTTATATTCCAAACCCAAAATCAATATAAAATTTCCGTAAATAAGTTAAACCCAATATTAGCCATTTTCGCTTGTAGAAAATTCATAGTAAATCCACAATAACGTAGAAAATTATGAAACTTGAAAATCACATCTAAAATAATGTTTTTGACCATATCTCAGAAAAGCAAGTCATTTGAATGTCATTTAGTTGGTTTTTCCAATCTACACATATCATAGTATCTATATGTAACAATATAAATCATCAACAAACATACGCACACACACACATATATCTATTTAAACAAATATAACATGACATATTATTTGCAAAATAATTCGGCCAGAATCATAAAATCGAAATCATACTCAAAATGAGATGTAAATTTATTATTCACCTTGGCTTGGTGTTAAGAAGGTTGAGATTTGCTCTTTGATTAACTTCTTCAAGCTTCCTACTTGATTTCTAACTTATCTTATTTTGATTCTTCTTAATGGTGGCCGGCCGAGCTTGTAAGATGTTAGTTTTTTAGTTTTAGAATTTTAAAATGAATAAGAGATGAAAGTTAGAAGGGTTTAGGGTATAAGAATAAAGGCTATTCCTATTTTGCCCTTACCATATTCCTCATATTTATTTCTTTTTTATTCTCGCTTAAATATTCATTAAGGCACGATTAACAAATCTAAATCTCTTAACCTTCTACGTTATTTCATTTAATTTATCTAATTAAAAATTCTAAACAATGTTGGTCAAAATTAGGGCCGCTACACCATTTGATCAGAGATCAACTATCAAATTTAAATACCAAAGTCGAAGTTTGAAATTTTCAAACAAAAAATAATGGATTCGATTTTCAAAATCGATCCCTATAAAACCCATTCATCATTTGGCAAAAGTACTTAGTTGAGTTCAAAGCGGGAAAAACTATAATCAAAAAATTCATACCAAATTTTGGATTGAATTATACTCGAGAGAGAAGCGGGCGAAGGGGTACCTCATTAAGAGAATTAAGCAACCAATCAACAAAGGGACATGGTTGAATTATTTTCACTTAATTAACAATCGGCGCTTCAATTAAAAAACCCTAATTTCAGATCGAAGGGCAAAAAAGGATGATGGTATGAAGAAAACAAATGCGGGCTAAAAGATAAACAAAAGGAGAGAATGTTTTTCTTAACCGCTATCATTAGGCCTTGTCAATTTTATAAATAAGGTATCAATTTTAATTTTAATTTTATTTTGTATTTTAAACTTGTATAAATCTAGTTTTAACTAGGATCAAACCATGGGACGTAGTTCGGGAATTCGCAACTCGGGATTTGAGTTTTGGAAGGGTTTTGAGTGTAGGGTTTGAATAATTAAGTTAATGATGGTCATGAGTTTAAAGGGTCTGTAAGCGGTCGATTAATTCTAGAAGAAACCTTAGGGAAAGAAGTAGGTAGATTTTTGTCGAAGATGGATAAAATTGTGTGCCCCTTTTATTTCTGCATTTATTATGTTATTATCTATGCTGTAATTTTTATTATTCTTGTGAATTTATTATAAACCCTATTCAGCACCCCTCTAGAGTTAATTATATCTTACATGTTTAATTTCTTAGTTTTGTTATCGTTGATATTACAAACAAATACGAACATATTTTCATATCTGTGACATTTAATAACTTAGTTGTCACTAATAAATATGCCATTAATGGTAATTAGTTCATTATAGCATTAAATTGAATTAAATAACATTTAACTAATTATCCAAATTGTAAATTTAAAATCAAATCAAAGAAATAAATTGGAATTAATGGTTTTTTTTGTTTAAATTAAAGTGTGAAATATTAATAAATATATTTTTCATAATTTAGTTTCCCTTCAATCGCATATAACACTAAATATATATTAGTAGATATGTTTTTCATAATTTAATTTCCCTTTCAGTCGCATATCACGCTAAATATGTATTCATTCTCCAATCGCTATTTTTATTTTTAGCATGTAATTTTTTTTACTCAATTTAGTGATCCTTAGTACCAACATCTATAGATTGAAATGAATTTTACATCGTTTATTTCTTTCCTTTTATTGTCCAGTTATAGACTCAATTTATTATAGGATTCATGAAATTAAACCTCACGTTGGTTTAGAAAGTGAGAATGCTATGTAGGATCGTTTTCACCCTAGAGGGGGGTGAATACGGTGATACTAATAATAATAAAAATTAATGCGGAATTAAAAGCAATCATAGAAAGTAAATAATGAAGTAGAGATCACACATAGATTTACCCAGCTTTGGCAATAGCCTGCCCACGTGCGGCCTCTAAGGTTTCTACTAGAAATTAAGTAATCAAACGCTTACACATGTAAACACGCGACACCTACTACTTGACTAACCCAACTCTACGCTCAAAACCCTACCATAACACAGCCACTGAATTACAAATTCTTAAACTACACAACCGTAGCTCGTATCCTAGTTACATAACTAGAGTTTGACACAGTTAAAAAAGAAAAGTTACAAATGAAATAAAAACCAGACAAAACCCTATTTATATATTTAAGCCCAAATACAACTTAAATAAAGGCTGGCCCAATTTGTAAATAAAAGAAGAGTCTTCCTTTTCTCTTCAATTCGTTTCCTCTGGCCATTCTTTTTCTTCGTTCCTCTTAAGGCTTCATGATTGAAGTTGCTCCCTTGAACAATTGGAGCTCGAATCGATTGCTTGATCTGATACTCTTGTTCCTTAATTAGCTTACTGGTTCAATAAGTGATCTTGGATTTTCTTTGCAGCCACTTTAGTGATGAGTTCGAATCTTACTTTAAATTAGTAAGTGATTTTCCTCTTTTCGATATTTGTTTATGCTCATTTTGATTTTCTCGAACTCGTAAGTTTCTGCCAATGATGATGTTGGGTTTAAATAGGGAACGAAATCCCTAAATATATGTTCGGATAATTTGCTTTGAATTCTTCATGAATTTATCTCTTGTGTTGCTTTGTGCTTAAACAATGGTGATTTATTCTGACTGGTTTAATCGATTACATGTTGCTGATAAATTTGCTTGCTTGAGTCGGTTCCCTTCTTTTCTCCTTTGAATTCGATATTTGAATTTTTGAGATAATATTTTGACTTTTAAATTCGTGCTTATCATTGTTCAATTAACTGACTTGTTCAAACTGGTAATTTCTTCGATTAACTTCACCGCAGTATTTTTGTATTCCTTGGCTAGTTCTAATACTTTCATGTTGCTGGAGTTTTGTACTTATGTTGAAGTCTTGTTGCATGTTGACTTCGACTGGTCTACATTTCTTTAAGTCTTGCCTATATTGCTTCGAGCTCTATGTGTATTCTCTGAACTCATATATGTGTATACATATATGTGTGTGTGTGTGTGCATATATGTATACATATGTATATGTTTATGTGTTCACTTTGCTTGTTGGAATCTGCATATCATGTGTTCTCTTTAGGCGCTTTCGTACTCTCTGAAATATATATGCGATGTCTGGTTGATACTTGTGTATTTGTACATGTCTGAAGGCTTGCATACTTGTTGTCTCCTTTTGAGTTGTAGTTTTGTTGTTGTTTTTGGACTTGCATTCTTGTACATTTGGAGTCTTTTGCATACTTTGAGTGATGATGGTCTCCATACATACATACACATGTATGTATGTATGTATGTATGTATGTATGTATGTATGTATGTATGTATGTATGTGTGGTTGACTTGATTGCATCTCTTTGAAAAAAATACAGTCACTTGATTACATGTTCACAACTGCTTGTGCACTGCTATGTTGCTTGAGTGCTTGCTTCTTTTGGATTTTGTTAACTGGTTCATTGAACATATATGTGTGTGTATGCATATATGTATACATGTGTATGTACTTCATGTTGTCTGTGGAGTAGTTCTTGTAATTCGCATTTCATTTGAACTATGGTCATTCATATATAAGTATGCACTTGTACATTTTGTTTATTTGATGATCTTGTTTATCAGTTTCTGTCATGATGAGTCTTCATGTGTGATGGTCTTGTTGTAGTCTTGAGCATTGATGTTTGATATGAACCCTGTTGCATTAAGTCCAATATTGTCAAGGTCGTAATCATGTATGTGTGGTCGTGTCCTCTTAGAGTCTGATTGCTTTGGCATATGGTCTCGTTGAAGTATGGTCTGGTGCTTTTGTACATGAACATATTGAATAAACTAGTCTTTGGTTCATGTCTGATGTATGTTGCATGCTCCATTCATTTGAGTATAATACTGGTTTGGTTTGGTTTGGTTTGTCTTGCTCATTCATGCTTGAAATCCAACTAGAAGGACTAGAATCTTGTTGCACTTGAATAATTTTGTAATCTGGTTGCGTTCCATGTCCAATTCGTGAAGCTTGTACATGCTAATCATTAAAACTTGTGCTTGATCATTCTATTTTGTTTTTGTATTACACACTGAGCTCAACCCAACCTGGGCTCGGTTTGACCTTGTGCTCACCTGTCCTTGCATTTTTAACATGCAAGTGTATATCGATGTGCATGGCCTTGTGACATGTAAAGTGATATATGCATGTTACAAGCTGTTCGTGTAGGATGAATTCAAAAGAAGAATGATGAAGAACAACCCAAATAACTGAGGCAAATAATATTTTCAAAACACACATTTTATCGTACACTGTAAAATATTTCTTTTTCAATTTTATTGTGCTAGTGTTTAATTTGCAGATAGTTCAGATGCTAGATTCAGGCTGGAATAGAGTTGAAGATAAAAATATGAGTGTTGAAAGACTATGTAGTGAGGTTTAAATTGTAAAGTGAAATTTTTTTGGTAATTGAAACAGAAATTTAATTGAAATTGTGTAAATGTAGTGAGAGCTAAAATTTGTACTATTTGAATTTGTAATAAAATATTTGTTTGGATATGAATTGTGAGTTATTTATTTTATTCAACAAATATTTATTTAATTATGTGAAAAACAAAATAGTATAATAACAAATACATTTAAATGAATATATATATATATATATATATATATATATATATTATCATCAAACAAAAATCATACATTAGCATACTCTACAATCTTCGCCTTTTGATGATAACAAACATATGTTAAGATTTTTACTTCATCAAATGTATTTGGTCTTGATGAATTCTGTTAACTAGCTCCCCCTATTTGAATGCTCCCCGTATAACAATGATCCCCCTTCATCTATGCATGAAAATAAATAAAACTATGCAGTGAACCTAAATGAGAATATGCAATTAACAAATAAAACATTTGAAGTTATTTGCCAAAATCTTAACTTCTCTCTCTCCCCTTTTGTTCTCAACAAAAGAGTAATAGTGCTTGAAAAATAGAGATAAAATGTTAGACATTAATACAACATTAATACCTAATCGAGTATAAATATTAAATTTCAATAAAAAGTCAAACAAAAATCATAAATACTCTGTTAGGTGCATATTCCACTTTAGAGCGATAGGGGCGATGTCGGCATATAAAACCATATAGTTGTGTCCATTTTTGGTATATTTATGATAGGAATTTAAATACTTACTAACCATGCATAATCGTTAGGTATTAAATGAGATTAACAGTATTCCTAATTTGAAAAAAACAAATGAACTTTAAGTGTCTTTTAACCACGCATAACCGTAAGGACTTTTAGATGGGATTAGAATCAACTCGTCTATTTAATAATCAATTTTGATATATGTTCCATACATGCATAACCATGATGACTTTTAAATGAGCATGAAAGCACATAATCAAAGATTCCAAGTAATTCACCCATGCATAACCGTGAAAATTTTAAACGAGAGTGAATACTTTGGATGCTTTTATTGCTAATTAAATTTAAAAAATGAACAACTTCCCATTTAAAATACCACAATTTGACATACTATATTGTACTTTGATGAGTGATGGTCGTTAGAAATATGATAGAAATAGAGATGGTGATGGAATTTTTACCAATCAAAGTTATTATAAATTTTGTTTAAATTTTTAATGAAATTTACTACATATACTGTCTCAAGTCACAATATATGATTAATATCAACACTCATCACTATTTCAGTCATTATTTATCTTTTCGATAATCAATAGGGAGTCAGATTAGTTAACGTATTCATTTACGATCAAATCCAAAAATAAATATAAAATTTCTGAAATGCCTAAAATGAGATGAAGTCGACAAAAACTATTTTCTGGAAGGGTTTTGTAAAAATGTCTGCCAATTTAAAATCGGTTGAAATGAAAATTATTTAGATATTTTCTTTGAAAATATGACGCAACTAACGAATGTCTCAACATAAAACACGTTCCACTAGTACTTTTTCTATCAACTAGGCTACCAGTATAATCTACATCTGAATTCCCCTTTAACTCAAAGTTATGATTAGATAGATATCACGGACCAAAACGTGAGAATATTAAAATAAATTTCCTCATATTATTTGCAAGAATATTTTGAATGATAATGTTTCAGATATTTTGCTTGCTCCTGTTTCATTAGAGGAAATAAAATATATTATTTTAATGCTGGTGATAATAAAAGTCCAGGCCCTGATGGGTTTAATGCAAAGTTATACAAAAATCAATGGGATAATATTAAAAATCAAATTTATGAAGTCATAAATGAATTTTTGAATAGAGGTTGAATTCTTATAAGTATTAATCATACCTTTATTTCTCTAATACCTAAAAAGAAAAATCCTACTAATATTGGAGACTATAGACTCATATCTTGTTGTAATTTTATTTATAAAATCATTTCTACTGTATTGAGCAATAGAATTAAAATATTCTGCCTTTCATCATCTCTGAAAACCAAAGTGCTTTCGTACCTGGTAGATTAATATCAGAAAACTCTATGCTAGCACATGAGATGGTGAGAAAATCAATACTAAAAATGGTAATAAAGTGTGTATAAAAATAGATTTACAAAAAGCTTATGACAAAGTGAATAGGCATTTTATTTACCATACGATGAATTGTATGGGATTTCCTAGTAAATTTTGTGACCTGATCATGGATTGTATTAACACCCCTACCTTTTCTATATTTATTCAAGGTAAATCAAAAGGTTTCATCAAAGTAATTAGGTTATTAAACAAGGAGATCCTCCTTTACCTTATCTGTTTACAATGGTTATGGAATGTTTTCTATATTAATGGAAATAGAAGCTATTAAAGGTAATATTAATCCCATTAATAGAGTCCAACCTTGTATAAATCATCTTATTTATGCTGTTGATCTTATGGTTTTTATTAAGGCTAATAAATAAATGCAGTATCCATTAAAAATGTTTCGGACACTTTGAACAATAATGCATGGTTGCAGATTAACATAGACAAAAGTAAAGCTTATTTCAGTAAATACAGAGGTTATAAAAATGATGTTTTAAATGTTTTAAAAATCAGTGAAGGCGATCTTCCTATAAAATATTTGGGACTACCTTTATCAGTTAATCAAATCAAAGATTCAGACTGTTCTATATTGCTGGACAAAATACAAGAAAGAATGGAAACTTGGTCTAGTAAACTTCTTTCGATTATAGGAAGATTAGAAGTAATAAAAACTATGGTTTATGCAATTATTCTCCACTGGTTACAAACTTTTCACATTCCTGCAGCTTCTATCAAAAAATTAGAAAGTAGATGTGCTAATTTTTTTTGGAGAGGTAAATATCATAAAATTAATCGGGATACTATATGTAAACCAAAGAATGAAGGTGGATTTGGCAATAGAAATATGAATGACCTTACTCTAACATGTCATTTAAAATTACTACGGAGATTTCTCGGTGCAGACTCTCTATGGGCTGGATGGATGAAGGCTAAGTATCTCAGAAAGTGTAATTTTTGGAATATAGTACCAAATAGCAATCAGTCTAATACTTGGAAGCAAATTTTAAACTGTAGAAGTATTGGTAAGTTTCTTTTAGAAAGAAATTTTAAATCAGGTGCAGAAACTAGCTTATGGTTTGACCCTTGGTTCAATAATGACTCCTTTGTTAATAAAGTTGGATGGAGCAATTTAATTATATTTGGAGAATCTAATGCAACAGTGTCCTCTATTATCATAAACAATCCATGGCAACCTCAAATTCACCTAATTACTAACCCACACGAAAAATGATATATGTTAAATTCACCTTGATTGTAATGCAGATAGTGATTACTGGATATGGAAAGCAAACAATAAAGGGAAGTTTTCTTTTAAAAATACATGGAATGCTGTAAGAAATAAAGTCACCAAGGTTGATTGGTATGATTGCATTTGGAACAAGATGAGCAGCCCTAAGATGGCATATTGTACCTTCTTTGTTTTACATAACAGATTGCCAACTTGGGACAAAATAAATAAATGGTGTAATAGCTCTAGTTCACTTTGTTCCTTATGCAATCTAGAAAATGAGAGCTCTTATCATCTGTTTTTTTGAACGCAGTTACTCACATTTTATTTGGAAACACAGTCAAGCTAAACTGAGTATTCAAAACAATGACCAAATGGATCTCAAGCAAGCTATTCGTTTCATAAATATCAAGTTCAAAGGAAAATCTATTGAAAGAGATCTTGCTCATATTTTTATTACTACCGCCTATCGTATTTGGAGAGAAGAAATGCACATACTCATAACAAAATAAGTAGCAGTAAAGAGTAAAAATGGCTAATCATTAAAACAGACAGTAAGATCCAGCTTCACAAATCAAAGAAAAAAGTGAAAGATCAAACCAAATTTGCAAATTCAGCTGAAGACTGGAGATTGGATGTAGGCAGTAAGCATCTGGAACAATTTTTAGCCCACCCAAATAGTATACAGACGAGTAATCATTTATCTGAAGAGTATACTTCTGACAGTGTCTCAAATAGAGTTCATGTTGCCTCAAATCGAGATCGTGCTGCCTTATAGAGGGCAGAATCAACAGATCTGAGTCGTATTGACTTCAGATCTGTTAACTTCAGTAAGCATCTGGAAAAATTTCTAGCCCACCTAAAGAGTATATAGACGAGTAATCATTTTTTCGAAGAGTATACTTCTGACAGTGCCTCAAATAGAGTTCATGTTGCTTCAAATCAAGATTGTGTTGCCTTCCAGAGGGTAGAATTAACAGATCTGAGTCATATTGACCACAGATCTGTTAATTTTCCTTGGTTTAATCATAATCAAAGAAATATTTTCACAGCTGAAGAAATTGAAGGGTTGAGAGGTAAATTTAACGAAGGCTTATCATATTGGGAAAGAGGAGAGACCAATGGAGTTAAGAAGGTAGGAAGCGAAGTCTAAGTTTCAGTGAGTCGCCATTGTTTTCTCTGGAGGTAGAGAAGAGTTGGTATGATGTTTGAAGTCGGCACATAGTATTTTATGATTTTTGTGAATAAGTGGTTGTATCGGGTCTTTACCTGTTTCTATATCCTGTATTAGTTGGCTGGGCCCGTTTTACTCTTATTCAAAAAAAACTACAAATATTTAAATTATATACTGCAAATATTTGCAATTCTAACCGCATATTTTTATAAAATAAAAAATTACAATTTATACCGTAAGAATGCGCATACTGCATTTTAAATATTTGTGATCCACATTGCAAATATTTATTTTATAAACATATACATTTTAAAGTGCACGTATTTACAATTCTAACTGCAAAAATAAGCGGTTTAAAATGCACATTTCCGCTAGTTGTTTCCTTAAAGTTTTTGTCGAGAAATATTTTCCAGGTAATATGTTTGAGAATAATGGACGAGTGCTAATTTCCACATTTAAAATTGAGACAATGTTAAAATGATGTCAAAATTTCAAATATAAAATAAAATTTCTTAGGCCCGTAAATTGTCTGATATTGATTCGAATAGCGACATATCTATATCCGTATCCAAAGTCATTTTTGAATATTGAATATCCGTCTCCGCTGATGCGGACAGTTATTCGATATTTATCGGATATGCATTGATCAATTCACAACTAAAGCCAAAAAAAATTAAAAAAAATAGAAAATTTGATTCATATAAATCTATTTCAGTACTAAAATATTTAAAAAAATAAATATGCCAAGAAAAATAATTTTAAAACGTAAATATTGACTTTTATATGCATACTAAACTTTTTCTGCTGGATAAAATAGTAAAGTACAATTATTTTATGTACTAAAATGCAATTAAAATACTACTCATACGTGCATTCATAAAACTATTTTTTTTACAGATATCAAGTAATTTTTTATACCTCCGATAGGGATGAATTTCAATTATTTGGAATACTTCCGGATAGTATGTATTCCCTGGCTCCTGTTGAAGGAATAACACAATTAATAAATGACCTAATGAAATGAACTATACCCACCCTTCTACAAATATCCTGCCTTCTTTTCTATATAATCTCTAACTTTTCCTTCCTTTCCTCTCTCACAAGCCAAAGAATCCAAAATCCGGAAAAAAATAAAAAATAGAATAAGTAATGGAGGGAGAGGTAACGCACAGAACGGTGAAAGTAAACGGAATAAACATGCACATAGCAGAAAAAGGAGAGTCCGGTCCGGTAATCCTCTTCGTGCACGGATTCCCCGAACTCTGGTACACCTGGCGCCACCAGATTCGGTCCCTCGCCAACTTAGGGTACCGCTGCGTCGCACCGGACTTGCGCGGGTACGGCGATACCGATGCACCCAGTGACGTCACCGCTTACTCCATAATGCATCTAGTCGGCGATCTCGTCGCTTTAATCGATTCTCTCTCCGGGGAACAGGTTTTACTAACTCCTCTGTTTCTTTTTATATATTTATTTCCAGATTTTAATATCTAATTGAAAATGAAAAAAAGAAGGTGTTTGTGGTGGCTCACGACTGGGGTTCGATGGTGGCTTGGAATCTGTGCCAGTTCAGACCCGACAAGGTGAAAGCGTTCGTAGCGTTGAGCGTCGCTTACACACCACGTAACCCAGCGTGGAAGACGCTGGACGCATTAAGAGCTGCGTATGGGGACGACTACTACATGTGTAAATTTCAGGAAGCTGGAGTGGCAGAATCGGAATTTGCTCGTTTAGGTACCGATCTGGTACTAAGAAAAATATTTTCATATCGTACTCCTGGGCCTTTGTTTATGCCTAAAGAAGGATTTGTTGCACCTGGTGAGAAAATTACATTGCCGGATTGGATTTCAGAAGATGAGTTTGGTTATTTTGTTAGCAAGTTTGAGAAGACGGGTTTCACTGGAGGGCTTAACTACTATAGATGTTTGAACTTGTATGTTTTTTCTAATTAGAGCATAATGAAGTTGATTAGTTTTAGAAAGTAATTAAAAAATTAATTGGTTTTTTTGATTATTTGGGCAGGAACTGGGAGCTTACAGCGCCATGGACAGGGGCTACAGTGAATGTACCGACTAAGTTTATAGTAGGAGATTTGGACTTGAGCTACTGTATTCCTCGAGTGGAGGAGTTTATACACTCAGGACAAATGAAGAAATTCGTTCCAATGCTCGATGATGTTGTTGTTATGGAAGGTGTAGGTCATTTCATTCAAGAAGAGAAGCCTGATGAGATCACTGATCATATTCACGGTTACTTCCAGAAGTTCAAGTCAGATGAAATGAGAGGAAAGAGACGCTGTTACGTACGTATATGTAAACTGATTTTCAGTGTGTTTGAAACCAGTTAAATGAAATGTATTACTGTCATAAGTTTAGTGCCATGACAAACTATCATGCTAATCGTTTTATGCCACAAAAAGCTTGAAATTTGTAAAAAAAATTGAGTGTTGTTTTCAGCTTTATTTATCACTCAGTTGGTTGCTCTGGTTAATAATCAAGCTTTCACATCAATTCCAGATTACGGATTTTGTCAAGCAGCTGGTATCCAATATCAACACATAAAGAGCAGGCAGTTCTTCCGTATCTAATGGTGATTGATGATGACAAAATTCTATTCCTCAAACTCAAATAGAAGATGTCAGACTATTAGAAGCGCAGTTATATCGATTATTGAAATACAAGTAAGACCAAACATGATCAGAAACTGCAAAATTCTATATTAAGTAACTATGTTAACTAGTAACGCACAACATGACAAAAATTAGGCATGCACAAACGTTTAAGTGTCACAAGACTCACAACCAACAAAGAATGCAGGACTGCTTTAATTATTTTTATTTTAGTTATATACATATTTATACACTCCTGCTCATAATTTATAAATGGCTATGATCAGACTAAGTTAGCATTGATTACACGTAATGGTAATTAATTCTAATTAATGCGACTCTTATTAAATTTATTTGTATTGCTTGTTATTGGATATCATTACATTAAAAGAATGAACATTAACGGAAAATGAGTACAAGATTTGAATTTGCTTTAATGCATTTAATACAGTAGTATGCCTCCTTGGGACGAACCTTCAGAATCCTAACTTTTTATTCTTGAAAGTGATTGTTCGGTAGTTGCTTAGTCAAAGAGTTGGAAAGTTAATATAATGAAGCAACATGATTTAACAAGAGCGTCCAATTTAACTTGTCCTTAAATAAAGTGATTGCCAATCGCTACATGTTTCTTGAATGAAAAGCTGAAGCCAAATAATAAGAGGTACCCATATTGCCACAATAGATCACATACCATTTACAAAGGGCAACAACACCAAGTTCTGTTAAAAGAGAGCAAATCCAATATATTTTTAAAGTAGTGGCAGCAACTGATTGTTGAGAATCAAGCATACGTTGCTTCTTAAAAGACAAAGAAATAGGATGACGACCAAGATACACATCATGAATGATTGTAGAGGTATAGTCATCTTGTTGCCAGCCTAATTTGAGTTCGGAGAAGGCATGGAGAGAAAATAGATGTTGCTTGCGAATAATTATCCACAAGTGAATATGCCTCTAGGATTTAGAAGTGGTTGTTTTGCAGTGCGTTGATCCACATTGCGATTTGAGTTTGAATACACCAGCCCTGTTCTGACAGAGCAATATCACAGATTACACATAAAAGAAAAGAACAGTAAAAAATGGAAAGCGGAGAATTTTTATAGTGATTCGGCTGTTAATGAAGTTTACGTCCACCTTATATTTTTCTCATAGACTGATTGCTGTTACAAGATGGGTTTGACTACAAGACTTTGATTATCTTTCAATAGATTAAATCCGCGGATTTGGAATCTACTGAAGAGTCACAGTGAATTCCTTTGAAGACTGTTGTGAGCGAGGTAGGGAGTGAAGAATACTTTCAGCAAAACTTTAGCAACCAGTCCGGAGAAGATCCTCTTTATGTTGCAGGTAGGATGTTATTTATAAGGATCGTAGAGCTTCTGGACCAGGTCTGTCTTCATCAGCTCGCAGGTAGGTATCAGACGACCTAGGGGACTTTGGCTCGCAAAACAAACCAAAACCATAGGTCGCTGGCGACCCATGGCCCATGTGTCGCTAGCGACCATAGACTTGGTTTATTTTTCGGAAGGCTGATCTCTCGGCCTCGTTAATTCTAATCATTGTTTTAGTCGTATAGCTTGGCCCTTGTCGATCCGTTGTCTTAGCTTTTCTGGTTAAATCCTGAACCATCCTGTTTACATGAGGTTGTTCTATTTTATATTGTATTTTGCTGGGTTAAAAATCGAATAACATCTGCCCCCAAAGTACGCCTTTTGAATGAAAGGCGTGCTTTGATCTAGAGCAAGTCATGGCAACGAGTCTTCGGTTGTTGAGCTTTCCAGCAGCTTTAGTCTTGGTGATTCGTCCAGTTCCTTCAAATTCTCTTTCCAGTCACAATTCGTTCCAAACCTATTACAGCCTAAGACTCTAGACTCTGCCTAAGTGCAATCTATATGTCACAATCATTTTGATTTCATTCAGGATTATTACATCACATGGCTCTAATTACATTTCACATCTCTAATCGTCCCACGTTCATTCAGAGTTTGTACATCATATATCCAAATCAAATCACATATCAGAATCACATCATATCACATCATATGTCAAAATCACATTATATCTCAAAATCACAACGTGTCACAATATATATCAAAATCACATTGTATCACATCATATATCAAAGTCATCCTGTGTTCATCCAGGATTTACCCGTTTTATTCCACTTATACGACATTCAGATCCTTTTTTGCAAAACCGAATCTATTTTAAGGTACGATCTTCCTGGACTGCTTAAGTTTAATGCGTGACCTCTCCGGATTGTTTAATGTTTACCTTAACGCTAATCTCTTCGGATCTTTTAATGTTTAGTTTAGTATGCGATCTCTCCGGATCATATTGTAACAACCCATAATTTCAATAAATATTTTTATTTCAATTTATTTGAAAATTTTGATTTTAAATCTTTTAAAAATTGAAATTTTGGAATTTTCCAATGAATTTTTGGATTTTGTTTATAATCATTTTCTCAAAGAAAATGAAATTAGGGTTTTCTAAAATTTTTATATTTTGGTCAACTTTGGTCAAACTTTTACTTTCAGTTGAAATTTTAAATTTGAATTTTAAATTTTCAATCTTTTTCTTTGAAGCTGAATTTGATTCTGATATTTCTGCTTTTCGTCTGTCAAATTCTGTTCTATACTTTTTAATCTGATAAATTTCAGCGTTTTACACACGATTATTTTCAGTATTTTATTGTTTATTTTCTATTCTATATTTTCTATTTTTTATTTTGTTTGGGCTTTGATTTTTTAATTTGATTTTATTTGGATTTTTGAACTTGTTTGCAAGTGGGCTTAGAAATTCCAAGAGGCACAAGTTTTCTTTTCTTTAATGTGAATTGATGCCTTACCAATACCCTAACCCTTCAAAACATTGCCTAGCCATACATAACAAAACTTCTTATCTCCTCATTCACGTTCAAAACTTCTCATCCATCTCTCTTTCTCATTTCATTTTCTTAACAAAAATTTTACAATAAGTTATCTCCTTTTTTTCTCTTTTTTGTTGTTTTTCTTCTTCTCTATATGCTCGGACACCACCATACCTTCCTCTTGCTGACCATCATCTCCACCACCATCACCTAAGATCGGCCATCCCCATCTCCTCATCACCATCTCCAGCTAGGCAGTGACCACCATGATCCAAAATCCATCACCAAAACATGCTTGAAACCCTAGCCGAGCCTATATGATCATCCCTTCCTCTTTGCTTGCCATGGACGAGCATATATGCTTCAAAACCAACATGGCCGAGCCATGTTATGATGATGGCTAGTCTACGAGCATGGTGGCTGAGCCCACTTGTTTGGTTAAGCCAATATTTGCTTCATTTTGATTCATATTTGTACATTGTTTTGATTTATAATCTTATGTTGAATTATATATTTATATATGTTTACATTTGTTGTTTACTAGACTTAGATCTTGGCTCTCCATGTACTTGAATCTAATTCGTGCTTTGTCATGCTTTTCGGAGTTTGGTTGCGTGTCTTGAATTGTTATCTCCAGCTTTAGAAGGTGAGTTATCACTCTCGACATTCGTATATATATAATTGTGGAACAATAACATGTGAATTGTAGTAGTAAAAATGTTATGTTGATATTAATTCATACATGCCTGTGATATGATATTTCATGATGTTATACCTGATTATATATGTATTACATCACCTGATATGATATGCTATGCTATACTGTTTATTATTTACTGTTTCGCACACCGCAAGTTCTCTATTAGTATAGATTCACTATGGGTTGAAATGATACATAACCGAACGGATATTAGAATAGGAAAAAATCGTTATGAGCTAAAATGATAGCCTCAAGAGATTTTTATTTTATTGACTTGGGATTGCGGGTTCGAAATGATATAACTCGGAATTTTATTTTTAAATTACGGGCTGAAATGATACATATCCATACCACTTGACCTAGGTTAGAAAATATTATACAGACCCATGGTTAATTTTAAAATAATAGTTTTCTAAAATTTATTAAGTATTTTGAATATTTAAATGTGAATTTTAACTTAAATTTAGATTTAATTTTTTTTTTTAAATATAATGATATATTGGTTTTCTATCAAGTTAAAATTTTATAAGTTAATAATTGATTTAAAACTAAATTAAAGATTTTATCTATGATAAATAACTTAATAATTTAAATTTGATTTAATATGGAATTTTAATTCTAACCTAATAATAATAATAATAGATTTTAATTATGAAATATATATGTTTTGTATAATATAAAACTATGATAAAAATTGAAATAGTATGTTTTAAACATGTTATAGTAGTTTTCGTAGCATTTTAAAAATGCTATGTTAATTTAGTTATGTTTTAAAAAATACAATGTTACTTTAGGTATGTTTTAAAAGTGCTACTATTTTCAAATTGTAATGTTTTCCAAAGTGCTATTATATAGGAATAACATTTTCAAAGTGTTAAAATTTCTAATTTATTACAATTTTAAAATGCTATAATAAGGGTATGGTTTTGAAAGCGTTTTGATTTTTAAATTATTACATTTTTAAAAGTGCTATAACTAATACAGATGGATTAGAAATATTACCAATTTTGAAATGGGTATTATTTTGGAAAGAGTAATAGCATTTGATTTTAAATGGTTTTGGAATGGATATGTTTTAAAATAAATATCCATGGGTAATAATAAAGTATGGTTGTTAAAGAGACCGGGATCAGAAGTTGTCATACTCTCTGCCAACTCCGAAAACCACTTTAACAACCGTATACGCGGTGGAGATTGCAGAATGAAGTAGGATGGTGGCGACGTTCTATTAAGGTATATACGTGGACCTGACTCCCGTGAGTTGGCATAAGGTGGCTAAAACAGAAGCAATCGATGGGCTAATGAGGTGGCACCTTTTATCCGACACACTTCTTCGTATGACATTCTATTACTTTATGATTGATTGGTGCGCACCTTTGATTTTAGGAGTGTGGCTCGAGGTGGGCAGTAGCTGCGGCTATGCGTTACCAACGGTCCGGAAGTGTAATTGGTATATCTACCTTGGCATTGTCTAGTTGTGCCGTGTCACCTACCTTAGCTTGCCTTATACGATTTTATTTTGTAACATACCTATGAAGTGCCCTCTGTTGAAGCCCAGTGTGGGGGAGATTACGGTACTGTATAGACTATGGGAATATATAAAATGTGTTAAGGTGGAAATTATAAAGCCTTAACGCTATTTTTAAATATATTATACTTTACTTTAGACATTATTATAATAGCGTATATTACTACATAGTAGATAGTTTAACGGATCCTTAAAGGATGGACGGTCCCAAGCATCCTTTAAGTTACTCGTGCATTTCTATTACAGTTCAATTGAGTTGGTTTACATTGTATAAGTGTGTATGTCCTAACTCGAGTGTTTTGTGTTTTGCTTTAAGCTCGGGTCAGCCTGAGTATCAGCTTTGGCTTTCGTCTTCTGGAGCTAGAGGATTTGCTAGAGTTTATCTATCTATCTAGTTGTTTATCTGTTTCTATTCATTATTTCTATTCAGCTTATGTATTAGTGGACATTTATGTATTGAGATTTTTGTTGTATTTACTTTCAAACTTTGGTATTTTGTACTTGTTTTGAGACTCTGTGTTGTAGTAGCTTCATAAACTACTATGGTTTTTCTTATTTTTGCTACGAGTTATTCTGCTATTTTTTGTTTCTGTGATTCTATGATTGGTTTTATTTGCTCCAAATTATATTATAATCTACTGTTTTGAATTACTCAAGTCCGACATGTGTGGTTTATTGTTGATTTGAATGATCCTAAATAGTGGGTCGTTACACGTATAATGTTTTAAGTTAAGGGGATGATCTTTTCGGATCGTTTGTTTATTAAGTCAAGAGGTATTAAGTATTCCCATCTGCTCACTCTCCGGTGAGAGGACTTACTTCTTGCACTCCGGTCCCAGGACTCTAAGGAGATTAATACCATACAAGTCCATCCACTTTCTCTCTGGCAAGGGGACTTGCACTTTGCACTCCTGTCCCATAGTGGGACTCTAAGGTGATTAATATCAGCTATCAAAATTCAAATATCCAAATCAAAACAAATAAATAGAAATTAAATAAGCAGGAGTCCTAAATGTTCATCTCTGACATCCGACTCAGAGCGTGTCAAGGGACCGTTCGGGATCCCATACACGTGTAAGCGGTCTTTGATTATTATTGTCCTAAGTTCTCTCAGGCATCCGACTCAGAGCGTGCCTAAGGACCATTCGGGATCCCATACACGTGTAAGCGGCCTTCGAATATTATCGTCTATATACCAAAAGAAAAGTGCGGGAAAAGAAATGATAAAACAAAGCATTGGAATCGAATCTGACTCCTGTTTACCTCGATTATGGAATAATTTGTCTTGGCTTTGTCCTTGGGTGTTTCTTGATGCATTTTCCACAGATGGCGATTGTCCCTGCTATTCCACTACAGTTTTGTTCCTTACATATTGTGGCAGTTGGTTCTTCAGGACCAATTCTTCTATCAGATCATGAAGGTGTCGACACTCCTTCGTCTCATGCCCATTCAACTCATGGAGGATACAAAACTTTTCAGATCTTTTCTCTTGGTCAGTGGGCTCCCTCCTAGGTGGCCTTCGGTAGAGGTTCTACCCTCTCTTATCCAGGTATATCCTCTCTAGAGTTTTAGTCAGGTCGGTGTATGAGGAGAATCTTGGCTCATTTCTCTGTTGTTTCGAGTCTTTAATGTTCTCATCGGCTTTCCACTTCCCTTTGTCTTCTCCAATTCCAACTCTAGACGGTCCCCCGCCTTCGACGACATTTATTTCAACATCCTCATCCTCGGCTTCGATGTCTTCCTAACGCAGCTACCTCTCAGCTTCGTAATAGAATTCTACAAGATCCATCGGTGGGTCCCTTTTCAAGGCGGCTTTGAAATCATTCTTATTCGCAACTCCAAATACTGCTTTCATTAGGATAAACGATGAGTCTAATTTGTCCACCGCGGCTACCGCCGCATTAAATCTTGTTAAATAACTTCTCAAGGACTCTCTAGTACTTTGTTTTAGGTTTGAGAGCATAAGTACATTCCTTGGTTGTAAGACATGTACCCTGAACTGTCTTAAGAATATGTTCGCTAAGTCGGTCCACGTGCTTATTGACCCATTTTTCAATTGTCCGAACCACATTGCAACCAAATATGTTAAGTATAAGGGGAAGCATCGCCCCATTACTTCCTCAGAAGCACCCGTCACCTTCATATGTTGCATGTATCACATCATATGAATCGTCGGGTCTGTCTACCCGTTGTACATTTCCAGTGTCGGAAGCTTGAAATCTGGAGTGTTCCTATCGTTTCAGATATTAGTAGTGAATGGATTTCTGTTCACATCTCTTTAGACCATGATATAGGGGGCCTTCTCTGATAAATCTCTTTACTAATTCAACAACTCTGTTCTTACCATCTAATGAAGGTCTTTGTCCTAAAGCAATACTTTACCCCCGCCATGTTGGGGTTATCTCAGGATGGACTCTTTCGGCAACATACCTATATTCTGATTTACAACTCTAGCTTCATTCATTCCTCCATTCCTTTGAGGAAGTTCTGGTATATATCCTTTTGTCGGCCGCATCCTAGTATTCGGATCAGTTCTCATGCCACCGGTCCTTGGTGTTTCAACAGTCACTCCGCATTGGCATTGATTCCCATGTTAATTCCAGCGTTTCCCCCATGTGTCGGTTGCTCTAGTCATGGGGCAAGGCTCCACCTTCCTTCAATACAAATTCGGCAATCCCTGCATTATTCCCTAGAGTTTTATTCCTATTCTCTGCAGATCTAGCCATCCCTTGCTACTCCATCCTTTGGAAGAATCCATCCATCGTCTCCTATTTTCTAGCTAAGAGTCCATCTTGCATCTCTTTCATCATCCTTTCCATCTCCTCTCTAATAACATAGCTAGGTTGATGAGAATTTGAGAACACTTCCAGACTGCGCCCAAGCTCCGTTTGACTTGCTCCAGTTTTAGATCTAGTGTTAGGCCTCCCCATTTTTCTTTGAATCTCGGATTCAAAATTTAATTTTTCGGATCTCGTTTTCAAGGTTCTCAGTGAAAGCACCAAAATGTTGATCCAAAAAATGGATCAACGTCCTGGTTAGAGTTTGTAAGCACAAGCCCTGTTTTGATAGAGTAATATCATAGATATACGAAAAGAACGGTGAAAGAAAGAAGACAGAATTTTTATAGTGGTTCGGTTGTTAATGAAGCCTACATCCACCTTTTCTTTTTCTTATGGACCAATTGCTATTACAAAATGTGTTTGGCTATAAGACTTTGATTATCTCTCAATAGATTGAATCCCCAGAGTTGGAATCCACTGGAAAACTACAGTGAATTCCTTTAGAGATTGTTGTGAGGGAGGTAGGGAGTGAAGAATAATTCTAGCAGAGCTTCAACAAACAGTCTGGAGAAGATCCTCTTTATATTGCAGGTATGATGCTATTTATAGAGATCGATGAGGTTTTGGGCCAGGCCTGTCTTCGTCAGCTTGCAGGTAGGTATCAAACGAATTGGGGGGACTTTGGCTCGCAAAACGAGCCAAAACCATGGGTCGCTGGCGACCCATGGACTTGGTTTATTTTTCGGGCCAACATCTGCCTCTTTTATTATGCTCCATAGTTGGTTGGTTTGAAGGTTCGAGGCGAAGCATGGGTCTCTGATGAACTAAGTACTTAAGATTTTTCTGGAGTCTGGAACTGGTGATGTTTCTATAGCCTTTTATCATTATTGTTATGTTAAGCAAGTCGCTAGCTGTTTACATTCAACTACTGATTGGACTGAAGGAAGGCTGATCTCTCGGCTTCGTGATTCCAGTCATTGTTTTAGTTGTATAGCTTGGCGCTTATTGATCCATTGTCTTAGCTTTTCTAGTTATGTCCTGAACCATCTTGTTTACACGAGGTTTTTCTTTTTTCTATATGTTCTTGCTGGGTTAAAAACCCGGAAAACACAATGTTCCAATATGTTGGATCCAGTGGGTCATGCAGCAATGTAAAATATTAATTTCCAAAAAAAGTTTATTATTATGAAAAAATATGCAAACTATGTTGAATCATATTTAACATAAATTCAATTTTGATTTTATTCCACATATTTTCTCCTCAACCTTGTCGAAACCAAAACGAATGAAAGAGAAGGATTTACAAAAGATGATAGCATACAGCAAAATTTAGAGGTGCTATAAACTTTCAAAGGGGCTGAAAGGGGACAAAAGAACCCTTTCGTTTCAATTGCTTCCTTTCGAAACGAATGCTTCCACATGTATGGAGACGCTTCATATAAGTTGAGGAACACATTTCCAAGGCAACAAATCATAGGCTCGCAAATGCGCACCAAATATTTTGAAACATAGGGTTTCGCTCTCATTCACATTCCATAGGAGGATGTTTTGCTAGAGCAACCCCTTTGAAAGCATAAATAAGCCTTCTTAATCGGTCGAAACCATTCACAATTATGAAAGAAGAGCTTACTAAAGTTCAATATTACAATCTCCTGCACCAGAGGATGGGGTTCCGCATCAATCAGAAAGTATGCCTTCGTAAGATACTTTCTACATTAAAACCTTCTATGCTACAACTCCTTCGAAGCCCGAAAGATCTACCTATTGACAGAGTTGAAAGCTCGTATCTTTTCTTATTTTCATCAACATAGCAACACAAAGTGGAGAAACGCGCCTACCCTATTCGACGAAGTCGAAAGCACTCAAGTCCATTTAGAAGCAATGCAAAAGGATGCTTTGATGTTAACGGCAAAGAAAGATCTCCAAGGCTGCCTTTCGACCAATGCGAAAGGAATGATTCGAAAGGTGCTAACTCGCACCTATAAATAAGACTCTAACGGTCTGGGTTTGCAGATCCGAATACATTCACTTCATTGTTTTACTTTCTTAAACTTTGTAAACCCTAATTCTCAAATTAGATTGGAGATTTGACTACTTTACTCGCAATTAAGGAAAAAGATAATCAAATAAAGTTTATGGCATTTTGGATATGTTAGCTGATTCAATGTTCCGAAGAGATTCTGTGTGTGATTTCCTTATGAAAACCTGGTTGAGAGGTCACCTTTCAAGGAAACCGAAACCTTTTAGCTTAACTAATGACCTTAAATCCTTAGGTCTTAACCTCGAGTCATCGAAAAGGCTAGCTTTCAAAGTAGATGAAACCTTCAAATCTAACTCACTTCCTTAGATCGTTAAGGACCAATCCTTCAGTCAACTCAACTACTTCGAAAACGGGGTTTCGAAAGGGTCCAAAACTAATTAAACTAGTTCCAAAAGGTATTTCTAAAGAGAGGTACAGTGTTTCGACTATGTCAAAAGGTATTTAAAAGGTGTCTTTAATTATCTTAACCTGTTTGAAAGGTGTTAGCTACCTTCATCTGTTCGAAAGGAGGTTTTGAAGGAGTCACTTATACTTCAAACTCTACTTTAGGATTTGACAAGTTTTCTTGTTGATTTTTTGGCGCTAGAAGAAGGGCTCGAACCTCCGACTTTGTTGAACTTCCAACTTTACTTCTCAAGCTCAATTCTATTCCAAACTTACTTACTTTAGATGTTGCATCACCATGTTTAGCAAGATCAAAAGGACCAAACAAGGATCCTTAGAGCCACATCTAATTGGATACTCCCCAAGAATAACTAATGATCCTAGACTACATAAAGATCAAATGTTGAGATTAAGCTCAAAGGATCATAAAGAAGAAGGTAACTGAATCTTATGACCAAAGAAATAGAGTTTAAACCCTTTTCACATTGGCCCCACGCCTGTCTTTGCCTTAGGGGGAACAAAGGACAAAAGTGACAATTTGTTCGACCAAATGAAGAAGACAATTTAACTCTATACCAAAGGCACCGTCTTTAGGGAGGGAATGATCTGATTACAATGCCTTTGTACAAAAATGGCATCAAGCAACAAGTGGGACCTTGTCTACATGTGAGCTCCAAAAGGTTTTGAAAAGGAAATTGGTCGTTGAGGGTGAAGCTTCAGAACCAAGCAATGAAAGAGTAGAAACCATCCTCAAAAGACAAGCTTCAAATCGAGACTTCCCAAGGAATGCAATCTGACTATGCCAATTGAGCATGTTTATTTGCTAACCAAGGAAGAACTTAATTATTGATCATCACAGAAGAAAACACCTAAATATGAAATGAATTAGGGAAGATCCTATTTCCACCATCATATGATGAATGGAATGAGACAAATCAATGGAGGGCACTTGAAGGAATGGCGATTAGATTCTTCAGAAAAGGAAAAATTGATTAATTTGTAAAGAGACCATAGTTGAATTCAATAAAGCACCACTTTTATAAGAAAAATCTACATGGTTGGGAGTAGAATTCCCCTTGCACTTGGAAATTAACTTAAACGGTTAAAACCTTTTTCCATGCCGAGTTGGCCAGGTTAAAGCGTCTTCTGGAGGGAAGTTAGAGTAAGCCTTTACTCAAGCCACGCTATGGCCAGGATAAAGCATCGACAAGCCCTTGATCGTGCCTACTATTTCAAATCTTGGATATCTTGGTCGATATCTCAGCCGAGATCTCGGTTGAAGGCATGGGCGAAACGAAACATGAGATATCGGATGATATCTCATTTCGAATATGTCGGCCGAAATTTACAAATATCGGCCAATATTTGGAGCGAAACAATATTCTTAGATCTCCGCGATATATTGTTTTTTCTTTTGAAAAAAGTCATAGGCTCATCTCAGCCTAAATTAAAAAAAAGGCCATTTTCTTCATTTTCCTATTAAACTTCTCAAAATCAAGTTGCTCATCAAAAATATTGGACTCTCTTTTCTCTAGAGAAAAAACCAAACTCCCTCTTTCAAAAAAAAATCGAACACCCTCTGCTTAAAAAAATCGAGCTCCCTGTTCCAACTTCTAACGCCTCGCGATTGCTTCCAATTTCCGACCGTTCGATCGCTTTTGACATTCTGCAGCTTCATCTTCGATCAATCTCTCTACTTGTTACGGGTATGTAAATTAGGGTTTTTCTATTTTAATGAAATTCAAAAATTGAATTTATAGCATAGTTTAGAGTAGATTTGCAAACATATTTAATTTGCAAGTATAATTTCATGGTTAAGACTACTACTTTATTTGCTTAAACATTATATGTTTATTCAAACATTTATTTTGTGAATATTGGTGGCGTTGTGAAAGCTCTGCAGCAAGAAGTAATGCAAGCATGAAGGGTAGAATTTCCTTATTTATGTGGTAGGAAGTAATGCAAGCATGATGAGTAGCATTTCTTGCTTTTACGTTGGTATTCATGTAACAATGGTTCATGTCAGTTTATAACTTTAATTATGTAAGTAGTGTTCATTCAGTATTTTTTTTAATGTCTAATTAGATATGTAGTGTTGTGTACTTGTTTTAAACTTTTAGTGTTGTGTAAACTTCATGGATATGATTCTTTAATATTTAATCATATTTTAGTATTGTACATAAATATTATTGCATAATCAAATTAATTTGAACATGAAACATTGAAATATACGCCGATATGGTCCCGGGATGAAATTTAAGGTCCGATATGTAATTCCGATATTGGCATCCGAGATGCACTTATCTCCTCCGAGATCTCCTCCGATGCGATATCGAGTCGCTAAAATCGCCGAGACAAAAAACGAATGATATCCGAGATTTAAAACCTTGATCGTGCCATGCTATGGCCATATCAAGGCGCCTTCTGGAGCGAGGTTAGAGTAAGCCTTTATCCGCATCACGCTATGGCCAGGTTAAAGCATTGACAAACCCTTGAACGCACCACGCTATGGCTAGGTCAAGGTACCCCCTAGAGGGAGGACGGAGTAAGCACTTGGTCCTACAACAATATGGCTTGGCCAATGCACCGAACAAGCCTTCAATCCCTCTCATAAGGCCGAGATGGAGCGCCTTCTGGAGGGAGGTTGGGTAAATCCTTGGGTCCTGCTTATGGATAAGCTAACCAAGTGCATTAAACAATAATGGACTAAGACATCCAAGCTCGAGAAGCGGCATATCAAACAACGGATAAGACATCCAAGCCTGAGAAGCAGCATATCAAACAATGGACTAAGACGTCCAAGCCTATGAAGTGGCATGTCATACAATGATAACATACAAAGCCTTGAGGGTAGCACATGTCAAAAGAATCAAAATCCAAAGAGCGGTGTAGAACATAAGGCTTAAATAAGAATCTATAGCCTTCGAATTATTTCCAAGAAGAGAATTTCAAAACTTCACTAATTAAAACCCGAATTTGGTTTTCGGGTCTTTTACTATTAATCTTTGTTCTTTATCATACCCGAATATGGGTTTCAGGGCCATTACTATTAATTTTTGACTTCACTCATTAATACCCGGATCTAGTCTCTAGACTTCTGTTATGATCATCATCTACTAATATCCGAATTTGAGTGCCGGGTCTCTTAACTTTTAAATTTCATTCATCAATGTCCAAATCTGGGTTCCAAAGCAGTTAATATTGGAATTTCTATGAATTTCTCATTTTTAATCAAATTTGAGACCTGTCTTGCTAATGCTCGCATCAGAGTCACTGGATTTCTACTACAAATTTTTAGATGATGATTTCTTGACTTTTATTAAATAATTATTATTGGCTTTCTATTAGTAACTTCTAGAAGAGGAATTCCTTAAATTCTATGATTGAATACAGAATTGGATTTCTGGTTCTCTATGATTATATTTGTGGTACTCTGTCAATATAGTCGAAGTTGAATTCCCCTCTCTCTCGTCATTACCAACGATGGATTTCAAGACATTCAACCGTATTCAATTATGTTATTACTTCCCACTTATTATCATATGTTTACATAATGATTTGTTAACCTCCACTAATGATGTGGATAAACTATTATATTGACTTCAAGTTAACGACAAAGAAACTTTTTAGGGAAATGAGATCAGTAAGGAAGATTGAATAGGCTAGCAAATATAAAAAATCCATAGTCCAAGTTATCAGAAAGCAGATTCAAAAACAACAAAAAGGACTATAAACCAGGTTATATTTACATAATATAAATAATTTATAAAATTATTTACAAGTACAAGGCACAAGTGTATGTTTTACAAATCCTGAACAGTCTTATCTATACTCAGTCAAAGGATAAAAAATATGCCGAATTGCTATACAAAGAATCTCTTTAAGCTTCTTTTCCCTTTTCCTTATTTTGTAGGCATCATCAATAGATTCAATATGAGTCTAAAGAGCATGATTAAAACCTTTATGGCACCTTTGAGATTTTATTTTTCCTTTCTAAATCAGCAATATGCTTCCGGAGAAGATACTTTTTGTATTCAAGTTTTTTATTCTAGCTACATACTCATTTGTACGCTGTGAATACCTCGCTTTTTACAGTTCATCAAAATATTTCATCATCTCAAATTTGACTTTCCTGCACCATTCTCCTACTACCTTCTCGTCTAAGCTAGGAGGTGGGTTAGTTGCTGTAGGAAAATTTTGAATTGCAAGTGATATAGACCTTGTTGATTTTATAAAAGATGAAGTGATGGGAGAAGCCAGTAATTTGATATTTGGGATGTTGTTCCCCATGATGAACTCTAATGATTTACATTGAGCTTGACTGTCATTTAACTTAATCCCCAAATCACTTATCTGTTGGAGAAGCTCAGTCATCTTATGCTCAAAATCAGTAGAAGGATTCGATTTAATTTGACACTTTAATAGGGAATTTGTTTCATCCTTATTCTTGATATCCGCTTAGAATTGGCAATTTGATCATTAAAGTTTCTAAAGATTGTCTTTTGAAGCAAGTATCTCCTATGTCATTCCATTTCATTTGCATTGCTTTGTAATCGAGTGGATAATGGATCCTTAAGTGAATGCCTCTTTTCAACGTCCGCAATCAACCTATCTTCGATACCAATGAAGCGAGATAAGGAATTCGATGAGAGTAGCGCGATAGCTAAATGTAAGTCCTATATAAACAAGAAATAAAGTCAAGACTCAAATAATCGATCTTTTTTTATTAAAACAATAGATATTACAAATTGAGAAGAAATGAAACGAAATGTATAATTCCATTGTTCTAATCAAACACATGTTTTATTACACTTAAAATTGAGAAACAACATTTTTGACTTTGTTCAAGGAATTAGCTGAAAGAGTAACTGTTAAATCAAAAGGGGCATTAAATCCTTCCAAGGTAACAACTGGAGGATATTTGCTATAGTCTCATTCCATGACAGGACGATTATCATGACCACATATTAATCTGGTTTGATATGTTTGAATTTCCTTAAGAATCTTTTATTTTTATTCACCAAGAAAATCGAAACGCATGCGGGGATGTTCATATAAAGTCTCTACAGGTCTCTAAGAAAGTAGTATCTGGCTAATTTTGAAGATTTCAAAAGTAAAGCATTTTCTAAGTAATCTCTTCTTAGTTGACTTATTTGCTTAATTAGTCTATGTAAACAGAGATGCCTAAGATATGCTTATTCTGTCATAATGTAATAATACATAACTAAATAAAAAAAACTAATATAGGAAATTTATATTACATAATTACAAAAGTTCATCTGGTTCATACAAAACTGGTTTTTTGAATAATTCAGAAATAAATTTATCCTTATGATATTTAAGTTTTTTAGGAGACAACTCTTGAGGAATTGATTTGACACGTGCTAAATTCCAACAAGCCCCAGGATGCGGATTAGACCCAAATTCTTCCAAATATCTCCTATGTAGATGGCTAAGTAAACCCCCACTGAAATCGTCCAAGTAAGAAAAATCGACGGTCGGGTGTCTACAATAGGCTTTGTATAAGAAGTCTACTAGGATATCTCTTTATTCAACCAACATCCAAAAGAGTGTAATTAATTCCCAATTCTCTTCCAAAAGTGTATCATATCGAAGGTGTGCCCTCTTTAGTCGGGGCGTTGCTTCCTGGTCTTTGAAAGATGCTAACAAGGTAGCACTTTGATTGTCACGTCATATCAATTCTAGCTTGATCTGGACTCGAGCAAAATTCATCAATATCCATAGTGAACCAGTGTATAACCAATCTTTGGGACAAACCGTCTTTGATTTCCGGCCAATTTCTTGGTGTCACATCTTTGCAAAAAGGCGGGATAACACTTGCCTTCCAAAACATGTCTTGCGATAGGAAGGTGTGTTTTGTAGTTCGATAGGCTAGATGTTCGTATCCTATTAATGTCCTGCAAAGAGATTGATAGTCTTACCTAATAGTGAATGATGATTGCTCGAGATCGTCTATCATTTGAGGTGATATGTGACCATTCGCGGTCGGATGTCGTTCGTGGGGAATGGCGATAGTTCGCTGTCGAGGTGCCGTTCGTGGCGATTTGTGATCGTTCATGATCGGGTGCCGTTCACGGCGAATTATGACCGTTCAAGGTCGGTGGCCGTTCAAGGCGAATTGTGACCGTTCGAGGTCGAGTGCCGTTCTTGGCGAATTATGTCTGTGCCCGAGGGGAAGGACTTAGTATCATTAATGTCAGATTTCATGTTCGAGTGAATTTCTGAACTGTTTGTCATGGCGGTTAATTGCAACCTCAGAGCAAGCCTGGAGATCATTCGCAATCCCGTACATGTGTAAGTGACTTGGGCAATACAGAGTTATTAAAACCAAATATCCATTCAACCGAGTCTTTCAACAGAAATGTTCAACAAAATCAAGTTCTAACACAAGAAATAGAAAACAAAAGCAAAATAGAGATATCAAAGTGCAAACACCTGCACCGATGCAATCGGTAGTCGTATCAAAGCATGCCTATGGATCTTTCGCGGTCCTGTACATGTGTAAATGACTTAATCATGTTGGTCTCGAGTTTGCCACTCATTCGCCATTATTCCAATCAATTGTTGACAAGCTGTCGCCCCGATCCAGAGACGTTCCCAATTGATGCAGGTGGTGGCCACTCTCGTTCCACCGTGGTTGTTTCCCTTCTCACATACTACGATAGCAAACCATTACGGATACGTCCCTCATGGAATGAGCAATACTTGTCTGATCTTCTCTCATTGCTGGTAGGATCCCTCCTCATTGGCTTTCGATAAGGAATCTGCCCCCCTGGTATCCTAGTAGATTCGCTCTAAGGTCTCATTTAACTCCATATAAGAGGTGAACATTGGTTTTTTTCGTGGTCCATTGGTCCATCACCGTTATTTTTAGCCTCTCGTTTCCCTTTACCGGTTCCTGCACCTTTTTCAGGAGGATTTCCGCCCTTGACTGCATAAACATCGACTCCTTCTCCTTCCTCTCTTTCAGCATTTGCATCCTCTAATCATAGAAATCCTTCAGCCTCATGATAAAAATCTCCTAGATCCATAGAGGGATCCCTTGTCAATGAATTCTTAAACACTGTGCCATCAGCTATGCCGGATACAGTGCCATCAAAACCATGGATGGATCTGGTCGATCCACCGATGCTGCCGCTGCATTGAATCGCGTCGGAAAACTCCTCAAAGATTCTCCAGCTCTTTATGTTAGTGCTGCCAAACTCATCACATTCTTGGGTCTCGGAATGTGAACCCTAAATTACCACATAAACTTCTCGGTCAAATCGGTCCATATTCCAATGGAGCCGCTCTCCAGTTGTCTGAACCATAGGCTGCAATGTCCGTCAAATACAATGGGAAGCACCGAGCCGTGACCTCCTCCGATGCCCCCAACACCTCCATATGCCCATGTATCATGCCAGATGAACAGCAGGATCCATCCTCCCATCGTACATATCCAGTGTTGGTAGCTTGAACTCTGGTAGATTCCTAGCCTGTCTAATTCCAACAGTGAAGGGGCTCATGTTCGCGTCTTCCAGATCTCTATTCACCAGTCCGCCTCTCATGGCTCGCCTAACCATATCCGCCAATCTGTTGCTGTTGTCAAGTAGTGTTCTTTGTTCGTTGTCTCTGATCTACCCCCCGAGTTCACGAGGGAATCCTGGAGTCTGGTTTCCTAGATAAGCATCCATCCCTCTAAAAATATCATGTTGAACAACTCCACCTGGTATCCTGCCTGAGGTTGGATCAACATGCTACTGATGAATGCCCCTAGCTCTGAGGCCACTTCTGATGGTCCCGCTCTGTTGTGGGTCCTAGTTGCTCCATGCTCCTGACTCCTATCTCTAACATCTTCTGCAGCTGCGTTAGCTTGATTCTACACTCCAGTTTGTCTAGCTTGTCAAAGCAGATTCCGCATCATCTCTTCTTGTTTTTTAGAAGCTCTTCATGCATGGCTCCCATCACCATCTCCATCTCGTACAGGGTGATGAAGACTGAAGCCTGATTCGCTCTTAAGGAAGCCTAATGACTTTCTTCATGCTAGCTTCTTTCTACTCTTGGTCTCCTTGTGGATTGCCTTGTCAAAGCTTTCCAGATCAAAGTCTTTAGGTCTTCAAAATCAAGATCCAAGCTGTAGAATCCATAAATGCTAGCCTTCTCAGTGAAAGCACTAAAATGTTTGCGTCGAAATTGGTCACAAACACTCAATCATCGATGAAAGCACTAGTTCACCATCACAGATCACAAATAACAAGTATGTAGAGAATTAAAAGTGAAGAATACTCAGAAAATTCAGAAGAAAGCAGTAAAGAACACAGAATTTATAGTGGTTCAGGCCTACGTCCACTTTGAAGTTGATAACTTTATTGATTTATACTTGTTGATTACAACTGATTACAGCAGATTACAGTGGCAGATTTCGAGTACAACAGTAGTCTTGAAGTGCAAAAATGGTCTCGGTAGAGTCTGGATGTCGAAGAGCAAAAAGATCCTTTTTCTGTAGGCTTTGGAGTGCTATTTATAAGCATAGGATGCAAATATCTTGCTCAAATCCAAGGAGACTCCTTCTGGCACATGAATGGTCCTACGCAATCGATCCCACATAATCTCGACTTGATCCGTGATCGATACGAATGAATTTCGTATCGATCAAGATTTGATCCAATCGAGTCAAAATTTGACAGGAACGTTCTTTAGGTTGTACGTAAACTCCTGTAAAAATTTCATAGCATTTGGACCTATGGATTGCAAGTTATGATCGATGCAAGTTTGGCTTTTCGATGGCCGCTTCGTTCGTATCGATCGCTCTGCGTATCGCTCTCTTCGTATCGATCGAGCACGTGCCTGCTAGTTGACGTGGCGCTTGCTTTTTGGATTGATCCATGCTTTATGCCGAATCGACCGAGTCTTTCCTATGTATGCTCTTCGCTCGTATCAACCCGGATCTAGCCTTATTCGTATCGACTTACTTCTCTGTTCGTATTGATGAACACTGCTCTGTTCGTACCGATGATTGCCGACCATGTCGTATCGATGTCCCTTGTATTGACTCGCATCCATATATGTGGCTTTGTCCGTATCGATAATCCAGATGCGTTTCGTATCAATTTCGTTGATGGGGATCGATATGAAATGCGAGCCATTTACGAATACTAAGCAGTGCACTCGATGGATAGGAACCAACATATTTGATGGATACGACGAAGGCTTGTTTTAGGATGGCCTCAGACAGAACGGTGCCAAGTTGATCGATACAAACAGGGCGGCGCGAGGTTGATGGATATGAAATGATGATGGTTGGATGGATGCGAACAAGAGATGAAACGATGGTTACGAGCTACTGATAACATGATCGATACAAACAACAGGTAACATGATGGATTCGAATAGATGGATTGCATGATGGATTTGAACAGAACGATTCGAATTATGACTGTGATTGTTGAAATTTCGTCGATCATATCTCGAGCATACGAACTTCAATTGACTTGAAATTTGGAATGTTGGCTTCCGCCGCTTTGATGGTCGTTTCATATCAATTCTAGCTTGATCCGGACTCGAGCAAAATTCATCGATATCCATATGAACCAGCGTATAACCGATCTTTGGCACGAACTATCTTTGATTTCCAGCAAATTTCTTGGTGTCACGTCTTTGCAAAAAGGCAGGATAAAAATAATAACTTCCCTTTATTATAATAAACTTTTCACAATTATTTATCCTCTAGATGCTATATCTTCCCATTTAGGTTAATTTAAATAATTTTATTAAAATATGACTTTTAACATAATATTTTCTCCAAACACCTTATTGTTAAAATTGTAAAATTCAATTCACAAGGGGTTCGCATAATGTACTCACAATTATCAAAACAATAAATGTCCATAAACTGGTTAAGCATAAATCAATAATTAAAAAGCAATAGTCAATGCTCCTAAACTAACCGAGCATGACAAATCAAACAATAATGGTAATAACGAAGTACCATCATTAACAAACAAACATCATAAATAAATATATAAATTTGAAAATAATTTCTTTACATATAAAAATATATAATCCGAGGTAAAACATTTCATTTGCCTATTTTCAAAAATCAATATCATGTCCGTTTGCCTTATTCAAGTGTTTTGAAATCTCTATCGACACCACAGCATCATATATCTCGACCAGGATTTAAACTTAGATCAATTAACACTTTACGTTTTAATAGCAATAACAAATATGCACTTGTATATATAATACTCTCAACTCATTCTAGGGTGTCACTTACCCTAACTAAATGAGTATACCCCACCAAAGCCAGGTTCTCGCTTAACCTTCATTTCTAATACCATTCTTTAACAATCCGCCTTTTCGACCTTCAAAAGTCAGCATTTAATACATCCACGTTATTCAAATGCTGAGCATCAAAGTGTCGAAAAGGCAAATTGTTAGAGTAAAAAGAAAAAAAGAAGAGGGAAAATAGAATCTCACAACGAAACGACAACATATAATATAACAAAGACAATAAAAGCTATCACTCCAAGGTACAAGGTATATCAGAGTTTAAAACAAACCACATCAGCCTAGACAGTTATAACTTTCCGACCTTACAATTGCTGATGGGCATACATAATAATACAGCAGAAAATAAAAATATTATAGTAGGTAAACATCCATCTTTACTCCATGAGATTCATGTCCCACCAACGACAACTTGAAAAAAAGGTGATCTAACCAAGCATTATAATAAAATAACACCGGGATCAGTCTAGAAAACCAACATGAGAAAACTCAAAAAATGTGGTGAATATATAATAATTCCGTGAGACCACACTGCTAAACACAGAATGAGTTTTTACCTCACAAGAACATCCACACATGAAGAAATAGAAAACAAATTAGACCAACAATCCAAACAAGAAAGGATGAACATAAAAAAGACCAAAAATCCAAACTTAAAGAATAGATCAAAGTAATTAAATGTAGAGAAGAGCACATGCACTTCTCAATGTAGTTAAGAAAGGATTAACTCCAAGGTTCGAAGCAAACAAGGAGAATGATTTTATCCAACATGAGTAGGAGGTTGCGCCTCTACACCGAAAGTATATCTCTAGAAAAAAATACACTATAAAGCACACGTGACACTCTCGGGAACATCCAAGCTGGAATCTGTACACTTAATTTCGGGCATTCGAATGTTCTGCATCAATGCATGCATGTCGAAACCTCTCTAGGTTGATGTGAACATACCCTGTTGGGTGCGACCTAATTTTCTTGGCTCCCACTTGCACTTTGGTTTTAGTTCTCTGTTGTTAGATATCAATGCTCAAAACAAGCTACAAATCACCTTAGATTGGCAATGCATAAAGAAGGATATAACAATCTATAGTCGATGAATCAACTATTGGAAAACAAACTTGTACTACCCCGAAAAAACAATGAAGCCAATCAAGTTTGGGCAGTGTTGCTTCCTACCTTAACTCGACAGCATTTTAACTTCAAAAATAACAAGAGTTTAAATGCCCCATGAGTAATAAAATCATCTTGGATTGACGAATATAAAGAGGATAGCCGAATCGATAGTCAATAAGTCAACTATCAGGAATAAAAAAATGTTCGTATATGAAAATTAAATCTCCTACACTTATCATAATTCGTCGATCTCGAACTAGCACTACCCCAAAGGAAAACAATTGGGTTGGACAAGTTAGTGATGTTGCTTTCCATCTTATCACGACAACATTCTTAACTTTAAGAGTAATAAGAGTTCCATCAATGTATAGTGCTAAGTGTAAGATTAAATATTTTCAATAAACGAATCAACTATTAAAAAATTTGCTCAAACTTGTGCTTGATTGTCACATCATAAATATTTGCAAAACACTTTAAAAGAACTCTTTAAAAATATTCTTTTCAAAGAGCTAATTATATTTCTAAGTATATTAAAAAGAAGGATCAAAAACAAATGTCATTAAAACATTGTTTACTATAAATCTAGAACAATTTACACTTAGCTTTATTTCTAAAAATTCCTTTTTAAAGCTTTTCTTATTTATGAACTATCATTTATAGCTTTAAAACAACATTTATTATCCCAAAAGATAATAAATCAATTAAAAATTCTTTTATAAATTTAAAAAATGTTAATCATCCTGAAAGATAATTGATATAATTTTTTTATAAATTCAAAACCACATTAATTATTTTCTAAAGAAAATTAATCCAATTTATAATCATTTTATAAATTTTAAAACAACATTAATTACCCGTAAGGAAAATAATCAAATTTATAACCTTTTTATGAATTTGAAACAACATTAATCATCCTGATGGAAAATAAATCAAATTTATTATCTTTTATAAATTTAAAACAACACTAATTATCCCTAAGGAAAATAGATCAAATTTATAATCTTTTTATAAATATAAAACAATATTAATAAATTCAAAACAACATTAAGTACCCCAAAGGAAAGTAAATCAAACTTACAATCTTTTTATAAATTTAAAACAATATTAATTATCCCTAAAGATAATTAATCAAATTTATATCTCCTTTTATAAATTTTAAAAAACACTTTCTCTTTATTTCAGAATTCTCAAAAATACTTGAAAATATAGTTTAAACAACTTTCAAAGGGAAAAAATGCAACCAAACATTTATTTTGTAAAAATACTGGCACAAGTTCAACATATACAAAGGTTTAAGGAGATGATATTTCATAAATGACGGTATAGTGATAATCGCTATAATGTACACAAAACGAACAGTATGTCACAAATGTTTCAACCAAACATCAATATAAGAAACATGGGAATATAAGTAAATCAACATTGGCGTGAAACACCTTATGGTCTCTCTACAAAAGTCCCATATAAATCACACATATAAATGTGTATTTCGGAGTATCCCATAGTGACCTATTCGCTATGTATACACTTCAACTTGCCCTTGGTTTTGTTACCTGCAAAACAATGGTTATTTAGGCCATCTGCTTTCAAATGAGAATCGGTCTAAACAAAATTATCAATCAATAATATATAAACTATCATCCAAGCATTCAACAATAATATATAGCAATATATATATATATATATCATATAAATTATTTATAGGTAATTAAACTCATCAAAATTCCGGTTGATGCTTTTATGTTCCAATTTGATCTAAAATCAAACGACGTTTGATTTTAGCTCAAAATTGTACTAACTCCAAATTCAACGAAACCAACTCTAATGTATAGATAACATCGATATGAGTCCAACGCAAAAGACTATGTTCAAATTTGACCTAGTATAAGTGAGATATTAAATTTATACGATTTTGAATAAATTAATAATGAATTACACTTAATCACTTTAATAAACGTTAATTAATTTTAAACCCTTTCTTCTCCCAATAGATTCTCGCTCCTATAAATTGTAACGACCTGATCTTTTTAACGTTTCAAATGAGAATATTTAATATTTTTAAATATTCAAATTTGATTCAAATGTCATGAACAATAAGAAAATCAATTTTTATTAGAAGTACTTGATTTTTAATGATGTATATCTAATTTAATTTCTTGAATTTTTCCATAATTTTTAATTTAAAAAATATTTAAATTGTCGTTCACGTATTTTACAGCAAATGATGGTATTTCTGAAATTCTATGTAACAGGATGACCATTGTATTTTATTGTTATTCTAAGATTGGGTTGCATTTTTATGCGTGATCGTATTTTTGTTTCGTCATTCACAATTCATACGCGAATGCAATGTTATGTATCGAGATGTCAAAAATCATAAAATAAATCAAATCTAGAGTTAAAAAAATTAAACACATTCTGAATTTTCCCTCTTTTCATTTTCGTCTTCTTTCTCCTTTCTATTTTCATTTCTTGTAAACAAAGAAAATGAGCGACCTAAACATCAAAAATCAAAATCAGGCAATCTGCTTAACAAAAATTGTAAAGTTGGATACTTTGAGTTCGTATTGAAGAGATCTTTGAATCTACATTGGTTTGGAAGCGTTCAATTAGGTTTGGAGTCATTCGATGTGAATGATTGGAATTAGGTTTGACATTTTGAAAGATTTAGGTAAAAATAAGATTTAAGGATTGTTGCAGCATGTTTCTTAAATGGAGGAGCTTCGATTGGTGGAGTTTGGAGCGATATGGCTCCACTTTGGTACATGCAACATTAGCGGTCGAAGAGGGAAAGGGTTCAATTACATTTTGATGGTGGGGATCGGGTGGGAAGAGGTTGAGTTGGTCAGGTGGAGCTCGTAGAGAGAAAAGCATTGGCAAAGTAGGATCTTGGTTTCATCGAGAGGTGATGGAGATTTGGCGTGCGTGCACACGACACTGATGTTTACAGTCATGTGTAGGTCTTGATTAGGGAAGAAGGTTTAGTGATGGGTAATTAAGCTAATGATGTTGATTAAGTAGTTAATTATTTAATTTTAATTCAAAAATTTATAAATTTAATAACTTTCTCATACAAGGTCCAATCGGGACGTGACCTTTTAGGTTATGCTTGTAGGAGCAATATCTATGCATTGGAGTTTATTTCATCGAATTTGGAGCAAATGAAACTTTAAGCCAAAAGATCAAATCAAAACGCTTAAGCGTCCATTGGAATATTGCTGAGTCATCTCGTCCCTGAATGAATACTATAAGGATATACAGTAGAAAGAAATTATCATGTTTATATTTGAATGACTTATTGATTTGGTTTGGTTGAATTTTCGCTTTAAAAAGTGAATGACATATAAAATGAAATATAGAGAATTTTGTAGGGAAATCTTGATTCCTTGTTATATTGCTTTTAATTTCAGTTGTATATCTGTTATATAAATTGTGAATGTCAAACTTGGTAGTTGGCTATATTGGATATGAAATTCATCCATGTTAAAAGTTGAAATTTTTTAGTGATAAAGATAGTAATAGCATTGGTTAAGTGCTATAGTAGCTATTGGCCTCGTTATAGTATTTAGAAATACTATTGTTTGCTATTTTTTTTGGTAAGGCTAGATGGTATTATAGTAGACCGTCCACTTTATATTACGAATATAATAAAACATTTAAAACAGGAGTAAGGCAGAAACACATTAACTGCTAATAAAAAAGGAAAAACAGCACAGGATTGTGATAGAGGTGTCACAGATACTAAAATTACGACTTGGTCTCCTCAGAAGAGGAAGAAGTACCATCGTCCCTATATCTTAGGCAGATACCACGGAAGCATTCCCAACAATGCGAGCAAATGGGTGAAAAAAGAACAGCAAGACAAGGGTCATAATCCATAGATTCAGGAGTGTATACAAAAAAGGTCCCAATAAGCATCATCTAACATGTTTGCATTCCATTTCCTATTTTTCCCATCTATAGCGAGCACTAAAGAATCACTAGATCTACTGTCGTAAAGGCATCTGAGGTCCAAAGATCATTGGAAACAAATCTAAAGGAATCCTCCATGGGGTTATATCTTATATCAAATTTGAGATCAATTCAACACCTTTCGGACCCACCCTAAACAACGGGCAACCGCGAAGGCATAAGGTCGAGCGCAGATAAAAGAATAGCTGAAAATGTCAGCAAGAGCCATAAAAATGGGTCAGATGGGGAGGCAGGGCTAACAATAGAACTAGGAGGAGGCTCTGAAATAGGTAAAGGCATAACAGGACTGACAATATGAGTGGTAGTGGAAGATGCTTAGGAACCCATTTCCTAAGAACGGGCGAGGCAGAGGAATTTTAGGAGCCATACCGGAGACGACAGTTTGCTTACAGGCGATGGCAAGGTGGCCAAAGGAATAACAGGTAGTACAAATGTCAGTCACCCTTCCGTAATGAACATGAACATCCACAACATGCCCGACAGCTAAGGAATAGTGGAAGGATGGGGATTATCTGGTGTAATTTCAATTAGAGCCTTGGCATAAACCAATTTCCCACGAGCTACATTATTGTTTTCTATTTTGATTTGTAGAACGATTTTAAATATGATTTTTGGAAATTTTTATGGAAATTTATTAAAAAATAGTTTTCAAACTTCTTTATTTTATTTCAATCTTTTTGTTAATTTTTTTGAGAGTTTAAATGTATCTTGGAAAGCATTTATTTTTATAGAAAAGTTATTATAATAATGGATGTTTATTTTAAAGGAAAATAAAGGGGAATTTATCTGATTTATAATTAAATGATTTTGTTTCTAAAAGAAGATAGAAATATTTTGGATGAAATATTTGTGAAAACGTTTTATATCATGTAGTTTTTTGAAAGATGGTTTTCATAAAAAAATATGTTATGAAAATTTTATGGAAAATAAATTAGTTATAAAATTATTTTAAAAATATCTGTAAAGGAAATAGTGATTATAAAAGATAGATTTATAAATGGCATTTTTTGAATTTCATAAATTGTATTTTATACAGAAAGAGGTAGATTTATAAATGATATTTTATAAAAAGTAAATCATTATCATTTTAATAAATTGGAAAATAAATCACATTTGTGTATTTATGGTGATATATGAAATAATCGTTTTATGAAAAGTTTTTGATCTTATTTTGTAAACAAATATTTGTGTTAAGTATTAAAGGAAGTTTATGACCGATATTTTATAGAGTAATATTATAAATGAAGTTTTATAGAGGGGATTTATAAAAGAGATTTATAAAAGGGGTTTTATAATTATATATGGAGATTTAAAAAATGATTTTTGTAAAATAAAAGAGATTTATAAAACAGAATTTTTATAAAAGGAAATAGATTTGAATTTGGAAATTTATAAAAATGATTTTTATAAAAGGAAAATGGATTTGGTTTCTACAAATGTTTATTTTAACATAGGATGGTGTAGGAAGTATTCTTTTCATGCTTAACACCAAATTCCACGGTATAGAAAATCATCTCTATCTTGAGAATTAAGAATGCCTATCAAGGTAAGGATAGTAAAGTAACATGTCTGATTTTATTATTAATCGAGGTAAAGTACATTTTGAAATAGGGAAGTTGTGGTAGGTATATTTAGTCTAATTTATGCATAATCCATTTACTTGCACCAAAAGTGGATTGTGTTTATTTTTATCAATGCTTTAAATGACATTTGTTTTAACCCAATTAAGTATGGTTTTGGAATGGAATCCTTTTAAGATTTGTATACATACTTATACCGTTGATATAAGTATATGGAAAAGTTTTCTAAGTATTGAAAGTGAATGGTTTGTAAATATACTTATATTGTGGAAATTAGTATATCAATATTTTTCAACTATTGAAAACAGTAGAGAGGGTTAGTGAATATATATATATATATATATATATATGAAAAGGTATTTTAATAAAAATATTTGAAAGGAGATTTTAATTAATGGAAGGATTAATTACTATAAGAAAACATGTTATTGGTTGCATTGAATGACATCATTTCAAAGCTAAATGCACTAATGCTTATTTAGAAGAAAATAAATAAACAAAAAAAAGTTGCCAGTTGTTCCCACCTAAAATTTTGGTAAAACTTCTATTCCTCGCTCAATTTCTTTCTTCAACATAAACATTTGTATTAGAAAAGCCCGGTGAAGTCTAATTTTCAACCACCACCCTTGTCTTCTCATTTACATTCTTCTTCACTCTGTCCTTGCCTCTCAACCTTTCCCTCTCGCCCAACCCTCCTTCATCTCATCCGCTCCATTAATCATTGCTTCACTTTCAAATTTGCATACCGTAGATCTACCTTGATTATCACAACTCACATCACGGTCTACTATTAGCGTCGATGATTTCTGGTTGCCCTCTCTTAGTCTCGGCCTAAGGCTGCCTAATGGGATAACTGATATGGCATGTTGCATCTATGATCTCAGCTTTAAACACCTTCTCAAATTCTGAAAACAAAATATGTGGTGAGCTCTAATTTTTCAATTATGGCAAAGATTTTTAAATTTGAGGCAATAACATTAATGCAACAAGAAGCTTATTGTCAATTAACTAGATACTAATTGTTAATTACTTTATATGTTGAATTTGTGAATTGTTTAGTTATTATGAAAATTGAGTTGTTTAATGCAAACCAATTTTAAAAATATATATATATGATGAATCAAGTGGCTTAATACTGATTTATGTTCATGTCAAGTCCATAGCATTTGAGTCCACGATAAGCCTATATGTCTTTTGAGTCATGCCAAGTCTATATTAAGATTGGCAAATTTTCTCTGCTAATGGTGTGATGACCCAGAATTTTTGATATTTGAAATTGAACTATTCGATTGATTTTAAAATATTTGAAAGTTATTTAACTTGAATTTCGAATATTGCTATGAATTTGACAATTAAATTATTGAATTTAATTTGTTGGAGTTGGGTAAAAATTTGAATCCTCAATTTTAAGCCGGTTAAAAATATTTCAAAGGGTTAGAAAATTTGTATTAAGAATAATGAAGATAATGGAAGCTTCAGAATTGGAATTGAAATTGATTTGTTCAGTTTCGGATTTATATCGCCTAAATCGATATTTAAAAAAATAGCCTTCCGGAGCACAATCTCAGAATTCGACGAAACCAGTTCCATTAGATCCGTAATATTGTATTATTATCGGATTTCAATTTTCATAATGTTTGGAGTGATCGTTTGGTCGTACGATAAGAAAACGCGCTAAAAATTTAAATCGAAAATTCAATATTATAACTGGTCCAAAAAGCTATCTTCTCCGTACGATCGTATTTGGACTCGGAACCTTTTCCATTGTGTTCGGAATAGGAGTTTAACATTATAAGTGCCGACGACATGCTTCGATTGGTGATCGAAATTTTGAGTTGCATTTATCGAAGCAATTTGAATTTAAATTTAAAAATATAAATAATATAATCAAAGCACCTTGCCTCCATTTGTCATGAATGCATAGAAGTTAAAGTACGTGTCATTGATAGATCAACATGTGTTCATTTTAAAATTTAAAAGAAAATATAATGTTCATCTTCGAGAGAAAGAAAAAATAAGAAAATGTGAACGAAATTATCTCCCGTTCAAATCAAATAATAGCCGCGATTTTCCCCAGTTCGAAAAAATATACGGAAGCCTCGTTTCAAAATCAAATTTGTATCCTCATAGAATCAATGGCCGCGTTCTCTTCTACTTCACAAATCAAAATTAACTCGTAAATAAAAAAATCATCGCGACCGAAATATCGAGGTGGCGCCGAGGAGGGGGGATCGAGCTCGCATCATTGTCACGCGTGCATTTGTGGTCGATCGCGTCGACTGCAGAAGGGAGGTCGTAGCATTCTAGGGTTTCGCGACTTCGATGGCGGCATCAATCATCGATCATAATGGCTCGTTCGAGCAGCAACATAGGCATCACGAGCAGGTCGTTTGGGCAAGGCCCAGTATTTGGGGGAAACGAAGTCGAAATCAACCTTGTTCGATTTTGAGAACGAGAATGGGAGAGGCGCGAACTCAGGCAAGCGCAGAGGATGAATTCGCATATTGATCGCAGCCGTGGAGTCGTGATGGCGAACTCGAGGGCATGGCGTAGTGAGGCAAAGGTATAGCCGTACATGCTATTTTATTTTCGTAAATTTTTGTACATATGTAGGCATATGTTAACAGAAAGAAAATATTCCAGTGTGATTTATTTACAGATTTATATGCATGTAGAAAATTTTATACTATTTTATCATGCTAAAAAAAGGAATATATATATATATATATATATATATATATGAAACAAGAAATTTTTATATAGGATTTTAAAATGTTGAAGCATTTTATAAAAATAGATTTAAAATCTATAAAAGTTATTTTATTAGTATTTAAATACAATTTATGTTAAAAATAATTTATTAAGGTGATAAACTGTTTAATTAACTTGTCCAAATTATTTTAGTTACCAAGAAATTTTTAAGAAATAGTTTAAAATTAAAATTTATAGCTAAATTAAAATTATTAGTTGAATTAATACTATTAAATGATAATCTGTTTTTTCCATTGATTCAAATGTTAATAAAACCATATAACTGTATATACAAGGTCGAAATTGCAATGAAAACAAGCCAGATTGAAAATGGGTTGCATGCGAAAGCAAAGGTGAGATCTTCTCACTCAATCGGATTTTCCGATTTAATTTTAGTGGTTAAATTTAAAATTGTTAATTGTTGCTTGGATGATAAATTATTATCGGTTGTATTGGATTAGACCCTATACGCCGCATAACAGCGGAGGATATTATATAAACCCATATACCGTAATATTCCACCTCAAAGTGGAATTGGTATTATATATGTATTTGGAGTGATTGATTCCCCGCATTTTATAGCGGATGAGACCTTATGCGCCGCATAATAGCGGATGATAATATAAATTTCATATACCATGATATTCCACCTCGAAGTGGAATTGGTATTTAATTGTTGTGCTAGCATCTGTGGATGTAAGGAAACTGGTTGGAGGGATCCAACTGGATTCCTCAAACATTTGAATTTGTTTCATATGTTGTGTGTTGATTTATTTACAATCTGTATGTGATTATATTTGTGATTGAAATCGTTGAAGGCTATACTTTAGCCGAATATATTTTTGGTATCATAGAATACCAGAAATAAATAAAATTTGATTTTTGAAATTTAAGTAGAAAGTTTATAGTAAAATCAATTTTTGAGAATTGGATTAATTTAAAAGAAGGAATTTTAATATGGATAAAGATTGATTTTTGTAGTCCTATTGATTAAAATTGGAAAATATGGGAAAAAGGTTTTTGTAAATGGATTTTTAGTAATATTGTTTAAAGCTGAGAATTTATTTAAAATTCGGATTTTAAATAATTTAGGATAAATAAAGAAATTTATTTTAAAATGTAGTAAATTATTGGAAAATCGATTTGGAAATTAATTTGGTGTTTGGAAATAAATTTTGGAAATCAAATTGGAATTTAATTTGGTATTTGAAATAAATTTAAGAAATCAATTTGTAATTTGGTTTGGTGTTTGAAAATGAATATTTGAAAATAGATTTTTGAAATCGTATATCAATGGATATTTGAAAATTTAAAATTCACAATGGGAATTTATAAAGGAAAGTGAATTTTTTTTAAAAATAAACATTGGGTTATTTTAAAAGTATAGAAAGAAATTTACAAAAGTGGAATACAAATTTAAAATAAATCAATAAGGATTTATTGATTTAATTAAATGAACCATTTTGAAATGGAATGTATTTTCCCTAGAAAGCCGAGTATGTTTTCAAAGTAGCTTTCAAATATAAATTAAAAGTTCTATAGTTGGTTTTAAAAGGATGTTTGTGGAGAAATTATTTCTTAAGTTGTTTTTAAATCTTTAAAATAAAAGATTTATTTAATTGATTATAGAAGTGATTATTTTAAAGATTTAATTGATTTGATTTAGAAAATGGTTATTTAAATAGTTATACTCTATCTAATAATTTTATTTGAAAATCATTCCGGACTTAAGTTTATATGAGATATTAGTATAATATTTTCATAACTAATATTTAAGCAAGTGTTTTAAAATAGTTTTTTTTAAATATTTCCAAGTATGTATGTTTGGATAAGTAATTTAAATTATATTATAGTATTTGATCTCGACAAATTTTCAGTGGAAATGAATAAATATTTGAAAATATATTCCGCATAAGGAAAATGATTTGAAATTTGTTTTCAAAGGATTGAAATGTGAAAAGTGATTTGAAATTTGTTTTCAAAGTGTTGAAGTGTTAAAAAAATACCTTGTGAAGATATTTTGAAAATAAATAATTAGGGAAAATTATTTGAAATCTGGTGATTGTTGTGAATATTGATTGATGGTTAAATAACTGACTATCAATATTGGCCTTTAAATGACGTTTGAATTTCGATGCGACCGGGGGTCGAATTCCAAATGGATATTCGAAAACCACATCGAATCTTTGTGTTGGATCTTTTGTTTAAAAGATCAAAGTGGAAATTGTTGTGATTTATTTGAAATCTGAATGTAACACTTATTTTTAAAAATAAGCGCTCGTTGTTCGGATTAGCCGGGAGAGGATTTTGTGTCATAAAACCCATTCCGAATGTTGATTGATATTGATTGATTTATATTGGATGATTGATATTGGATGATTGGTTGATGTTGGATGATTTAGATATCTCTGTTATGCGATATGATGCTTTGTTGAGATGAATGGTTGATATGAATTATCTGTTGTGATAATGTAATTCATCTATCTGTTTATATCATCCTGAATATAAGTTTAACTGTTTAAAACTCTTAAACAACTTGGACATTAAAATGGCGTTTGGTTTCGGTGAGACCGGGATCGGGTTTCCATATTTAGATATCTGAAAACAACATCGATCCAAATTAAACGTTAGGTCGTGAATCCAAGTGGAGCTTAGTGAACACTCGAGGTGTAAGAACTATTCGTCAGTATAACTCTGGGGGTGATTCCATGATGAGTTTGACGGAGATAGTACTTATAGGTTCGAGATGGTGATTCAGAGTGCAAGAGCTATGCTCGTTGACTCTGAGGATGATTCCAAAATGAGTGCAACGAGATAGTGCCTTCGGTTTCGTTCGAACACGAAACGAACTTGTATGGATTGAATGCTTTCAGAACATCGTCAGGTGGACGATGAGCATTCTAAGATAGATGTGTTCTATAAAGATAATCGCAGCATCAAGCCTCATCAATCGGCAATGACTAAAATAGGGGAGGTGCAGTAAGGCTAGGTGGGTAGCACCCATTTCAGGGTGAGGTCATTCCTGTCTAGATGTCCATCTTTTCGGCTTAGTGGGTGAATGGTCGCGCCAACCACGGGGTGATCTTACTCGGGACTGTTCAGTAAGGAATGATTCCGGCTTTGTGATGCAGAGGATTGTGCGTAATCCTCGGTACGGTGATCTAGGCCACGTACTGTGACGGATGGTACCCCAGTAGCCCTGCCATTGATGGAAATACATTCTTCCTACAAGACCCTACGGTTTTGTTTGTATTACCCACTTTTGTGGCTAGTAGCTAGAATTTAATCATGTAACAATTTAGGCTATTTCTTATTTACTTGAAAATCCTAGACACTATTATAATATCGTTGGATTTTCTATCAAATGTTTTGGTTAGCGTAAGGTAAATTTTTTTCATGTTTATGTGTGGGAAGTCTTACGTGATACCTTTTCCTTTCAAATGTTTTTTTAAAGTTAAGCAATTTTAACCCGTTTACTCACACCAGACCCCTGTCTGACCCGAGTGTTTATTTTCTGTTTTATTAAACTCTTGGGTACTCATATTATGTATGAGTAGTCAAGTGATTCAGGTTTGCTTGACGAATTCTAAAGGAGATATGGAGCAGGAGGCTTCTACGTGTAGATATATTATGGTTCCGTTGTGTTTGAGATTGTATTTGTACCTTGTGTACTTGAGTTGTATAGTTAGACAGATGTTTATAACTGTCTAATATGTGTTGTATAAGTTGTGAACTATGATGTAATATGATACTATGTAACATTTTATGTGATATATTATATTTCATTCGTTCCGCTGTGAGTTCTCTGATGTTGTTGTGTTTCTTCTTTCTTTTTCTTTTCTTCTTCTATCCCTTTCTTTCTTAATTAGTGATGCGACTTTCTGGTGTGAGAAGAAAGTTGGAATGCTACATGAATGAACATTTAAAAATAAATATGAGCTATGATTTTAAAAGTAAGTTTTTATTTTTTAAAAAGCAAGGAATTACATTTGAAAATGATAATGCTTGATTGCATGGAATAGAGCGGTCTGTCATGAATAAACATGATATTTTTGTGAGTATAGCTAGTTAACTTTTAGTTGTGATATTACAATTTGAAAATATGTAACAACCTCATTCTCTATTTTTGTTTACAAATCGAATATCAACGTATATTGTGGTTAAAGTTAGTCATGCTTCATATACATGAGACCATAGCAAAACCAAAATTGACATATACCAAAATAATGCATATATAGGGAAAACAAAAGATAACCAAGCCTAGATAGATTTGGTAACTCAAATTAAATCGAAATCTAGAAAAAGTAAGAAGAGTAAAACAAGCCCAACACCTAGTGGCTTTAATGATGGGGGAAAATTCTGTCTTTGCTTAATGTCGTTCCTTAGTTGGAACGTTAAGGTTTAAATTCCCCTACTAGAAAATTTGATGTAATAGAGCATATGAATACTAGTAAACCTATCAGTTCTTACTGAACATAAATTAAACAAAGATAACATCGCTAAATGTGTTAAAATTTTTAGACTAAATTAGCAGTTCATATACATTATAAGTTCAGAAGATAAGGGCAAAATGATTCTCATGTGGACCTTGATTACTGGCAAGTGAGTCCATGGTAAACGAATCAGTTCATTTCTAGCTTAGTGAAAAATAAGGGAAGACTTGGTCTTGGTATTTATCTTTGTTCATGATCTATACATATCGACATGTAGAATATCTCTGCAGAACATATGAAGCAAATTAGGTATTACACATCACTACAATGGGTAGTTGCAAGGGATTTCAATTGTGTGTTACTTCATAAAGATAGAGTGGGTCACTCATCTAACAATACAGATAATGATTTTTTTAATGCAATCATACAGGTTTATATGGATTGCAATACACAGGAAGCCACTTCACTCGGGGAAGGGGGTGTAAAGATCTAGCTACTTATAGTAAGATAGACAAGGTATTTATTAATAATTATTTTAAAATGGTATCTCCTAACACAGTAACATATATTTTGAATCGCTCGACTAGTGATCACTGCCCTATTTAACTAGTGAATAGGAAAGAAACATACGACATTCCTTTTAAGTACAGTAATGACTGGTGCGATCTTAATGCCTATAGCAATGTGTTTCAAATAGCTTGGAATTTCATGATAAAAGGTAATGCCCTTTACAAATGCTTGTGCAGAATGAAAAACATTAAAGGGGAACTTAAACAATGGAACAAATGTATAACATCTATTCATGATTTAGTAGAGAAATGCAGGATGGAAAATAATGTGCTATACTCAAATTGCTGCTGAACCCAGATGATGTTGAGCTGGTCCATAAATATAAAGAAAATTTATTCAATCTAGAAAGTTCAATACACGGTCATGCAATAGAAAAATCAAAAGAAGTAAAAAATTAGATGTTTTAAGGATGATGATCAATGCTCTAATTTTTTCCTTGCTTATATGAGTACGACAAAAAAGAAAAATATGATCAATCAACTCATCAACCAAAATGGTAGTGTAATTGCCAATGATTCACTATAGATTCTATACTCAAATCAACAGCTACTGTATATTTCTAGGAACTATATAAATCAAACAGTACTCTATATAATTTCCCTTCAGTTACTTGTAAGAGGATCCTCACTGACTAGATAAGGAAAAAACTCCAAAGCAATATTTCAGAAGAAGAAATCAAAGATGCAGTTTTTCAGATCGATGATAGTAGTAGCTCAGACCTAGATGGCTTCGGAGCCAATTTTATAAACTACATTAGAATATGCTCAAGATAGATTTAAAGGAGGCAATTAAAGGTATATCTTCTAGTGGTCATTTTACTAGATAAATTAATCATACCTTTATTACCTTGACACGCAAAAAGGATAATCCTCAATCCATATTAGATTATAGGCCAATTTCGTATCTTTATAAATATCACTAGAATAGATTGTAAACACATGCAGTTAGGTCCAGCAACCTTAGTGGACTTGGGAAAACAATGATTAATTTAGTTATATCTGACAACAGCATGAATGCCAAAACTGTTGTTATATAGTTGCAAACACCTAGCATATGTGAACTCAAGATTGAAATCTTTGATTAAGGATTAATCAATTTCTCTTAGGATATTGTTTCTTCATTAACTTGCATGCTGAGTTTACATCTGAATTTGTTGTTTTTATAGGTATAATTAAATATGATAACCAAGAACCAAGCGAGGCTGAAAAAAGGAAAGGTGCGCTTGATTTGTTAATCGAGCCAACATCAGAGGCTGAGTTCAGCCTTAATATTGCTAAACCTGTATTTCTACATTTCCAATGGTTTTAGGGTGCATTTAATCCAAAGCAGAAAGCACCTATGGTTTAAATTGTTAATATATATTGGCCCGCACTAACACAACCTTCATTTACCTTGATTGATGCCTTGATGGGCGAAAGTAAAAAAGGAACATAAACCCATGTAACATAATGTATTGGCTGCCTTATCAAAATAAAATTTATGTTATTATAGTCACTGTTAGAAGGAACATGAAATCAAGTTATGGAAGCATATATTTGAAACTATTTGCACCAAACTGATTAAGTAATTATGGAAGCTATATATATCCTAGTTCCTATAATAGGAACTTCCTGTATTTCATTCATATGAAGTTCAACAGCTAGTACTGCACTTAACATTTCATTGATTGCATGTTTAGCTAGAAGTTCTTTCTTGCTATCATATAGGACATCATTAAGTTGCTCATTTTGCTTTCCATATCAGCAGCTTATGGTTTCAACCATTACATATGGTTTCAGCCATTACATCTTGTCCATTTGATATATAGTCATAGCAGCTGTTAGGGGGTCTAATGCAAGTAATGGTTCTTTGATTATTGTTTTAGGTGCTTTGAATAGGTCTCCTTCAGCACCTAGATTGAAATCATAACCAAAATTTGGCATGAAGTTGTCCTGTAGATGTAAAAATAACAGAGTTATAAGCTATGGATTATTTCATTTTTTACTTGGAAAGAAATCAATTTTTCTTGCCAGTAAATATGATATCTTTAAGAGTAACAAAAGATAAGGTATCGCTAGTGTTTCAGTTCACTGATTATGTTTATAACGCTAAAGTTCTGGTTAAGCATTATAAGGACAAAGGAAAAATTATAGAGAAGTAGTGTTATACTCTGTGTTATTGATTTTTCAACTCTTTTGTTGAAAAATTGTAGTGATGGGTTTGAGATGATCATTGGGGTTAACCATCTTGGTCACTTGTTGCTCGCTCGCTCACTTCTTTATAGCTTGAAGGAATCTGATTATCCATCTAAGTGCTTTATCATTGTTGGCTCCATTAAAGGTATTTATTTCTCGATCAAATTATGTTGCTCATCGCTAATCTTTTTATAGAAGTTTAGTGAAACAGTAACGTTTTAGTGGAAAAAGTTTTGAGTGAAGAAATCCGTTGCTATATGTGTATGTACCGAAACAAATAAAAAATTTACTTTTACATATGTATATTAAGAACAATAAAACGGAAACAAATGCATATATATAAAGTAATTAATATGTTGTATTTAAAAGTAGGTGCCCGTGACAGATCTAGTAGGTGAATTGATATGTTGCAGTTTATTATGCATTTTGAAACTCATTGCTGTCTGATTATTGTAGGCACAATGAACCAAACTGTTCAATCGTTGTCCAACTTGGTGAGTGAAACAAATTTGTCAACCATCCAAGTTTGGGTTGCTCAACTTTGGATTTTGGTAAACTGGAGTACAAATGAGCCTTACTCACTTAACTTGTAGCTTTTGGATAATGAAGCAAGTAGTTTTTCCCTTTTGCTTATTAGTTAGTAAAATCTTTTGCTTCTTTGAATATAGTATAACTTCAGTTAGAGTATGTATGTTTGCTTCTAATTGCTAGGTCTGTAGATGAGTTGGGATATATCAAGGATGGATTTATATCATAGTGTATAGTTGTCAATATTTAAACCTGGTTGAATGGTAAGGTAATGGACACACTTATGTTGAGATAACATTCATCGAAACTTAATCATTGATACATATGAAGCAAGGTCTCGGGTTCTTAGGCCCTACTCAACAGTAATTGTTTGCCTTGATGCTTTAATACATATCCTTTCATTTGTAACAATCCGGTGCTAAGTGCAGAACCAATCTAAAATCTATTCTGTAGGAACCGTATATTCATCAAACCTACCATCCGTGAATAATATGTTAACTCATATGCTTATGGTAGAAGTTACCTATACGTTTTTGAAGACAATCATCACTCTCTGTGGCAAAAAAGCCATATGCTACAATTTTCATGGAAGCAAGGTTGAGTTAATAAAACATTTATTTTATTACATAATGATGAATCAAGTACTTATAATTACCGACAATAAGTTAACTTCCTTTGAAGATGCATGCCAGCCCATCAATTACATAATACTATCCCTATTGTTAATCATGCATTGAATGGTAGTCAATGCCTTCTTTTTAATACTTTAAAGAAAGGCAATTTCAAAGATTATGTTATATACCAATATATGATTTGGTTAGGTAGGAATGTATGGAAATAAATGGTGGTCAATAAATGATTAATACTAATATATTGGTGGATGAAATTATATTAATAGTATTATCAACAGCAGTTGCTTCTTGACTGCATTATTATTACATGGGTAAATTATGTACCATGAGATAAATTATTCCTTTGGCAATAATATATGTACCATGAGATGTAGTTGTAGAGTTAATAAATCAATGTTACACATACTTTAACATTTTTATTTTATAAATGATAATAATATAACTAATTTAACAAAGTTTTTAAAAAATAATGATGATGTTGATGAATTAACTAAGTTTATAATAATAATAATAATAATAATAATAATAATAATAATAATAATATAACTAAGTTAATCGAGTGTAACGACCCATCTTCTTGGACGGTTTAAATCGACAGTAAACCACAAATGTCAACTCAAACCATTCAAAAGGGAGGATTGTTAATGGGGTGAATAAGAAAATAAGAGAAAATAAAGAAAAATAAAACAAAAAATCCCACAGTGGAATGATAAAATAAAATAATCAAATAAACAGTTCATAAAGCTGTTTTACAAATAATATTTGATTACGCTTTACAATACAGATCAGAGTTATACATATAGTAGGAATAAACAAATAATACAGCGGAACAATATGTTGCAGTGGAACATATATGAAATAATATAATATACAAATCTCTGTCTCCATCCTCCAGAAATAAAGTCTTCAATACACTAAAAAGCTCAGGCTGACTCGAGCGTAATGAAAAGACAAAACACTTGAACCAGAACTAGAAGATCTTAATAAAGTTAAATCAACAGTAAATAAATATCAGTGTAATGGCTCCAGAGATGTTTACGGGATTTTGCATCTTCTATCCAGTTTATAACGTGCGTGCAATAAGTTAAGATATGTTTAGGATTCCATCTCCTAAGGATCCATTAAACTATCTACATATGTAATACAATATGTTTTTATAATATGTCTATAGTAAAATATTAAAATAGCGTTAAGACATTACCCATATCGCCCTTAACAAATTTTTATAAATGTTATAGTCTATACAGTAACGTAATACTTCCGTAAACAAGAGGGCTATCAGAGAGAACTCCATAGTGTAGGACACAAACCAAACTCGTAATGAGTTCGATAAGGCATATGACAAGATATGCAAGGCAGTGTCTAGGGTAGGATACTACCGTTTTGCGGATCTGGACGGGTGTAATGCATAGAAGCTACTACCATCCACCTCGGAACACACTTCCATAATCAAATTGAGGGGCGGCCACCAAATCAATCACAAAGTAAAAAACGTTATCGAAGAAGCATGTCCGATCAGAGATGCGACCTCACTTGGTCCCGCATGGCTTCTTTTTAGTCATATCGAGCTGACCCAAGGAGGTCAGAGCTGCGTTCATACCTCATATAGTAATGTTCGCCAAACCATCATACTTCATTCTGGATTCTCCACGTGCACAGTTGCTAAAGTGGTTTTCGGTATTGGTAGAGAGTATGACAATATCCTATCACGGTCTCTTTAACAACCAACCACTTATTTCACAACGGATGGTTCTTTTACATTTCCAATCCGATACATAATCCATATTAAAAAGTCATATTTACTTCAAAATCATATCACTTCCGAAATCATATTCACTTTCGAAATCATATCCACAAAGTAGGTTAAACCCTTATTTCAAAATCATTATATTTACTCAAAATATGTCACTTCACTAGAAAACATCATTTCAAATTCCAGCGTAGGTTATAACATCATAAAACCAAATTCACTGTTAAATCAAGGATTTAAATATAAACAACTCAACCTTGCACCGTTTGAATTTTAGAAAATTATTTAGATAGTCATAAATAGTTTAAATAGTTTTAAAATAGTTTTAATAGTTAAAATATTTTTTTTAAAACCCTACTCCGGAGAGTAGAGCTAGACGATACAGCTGTCCGCCACACTGACCCCCTTTTTAGCCAGCCCAGCCAAGAGCATTAATCCTCTACCATGTTCGGCTTTGTTGAGGATAGACCGCTCAAGGCCTTAAGGGAAACATATCTCAGCTGCGGGACACGAACGTAGTTAAAATAATTTTAAAATAGTTTAAAATAGTTTTAATTTTTAAATTAGTTTTAAAATAGTTTTAGTTAGTTTTAATAGTTTAAGGATTTTAAAATAGTTAAAATAGTTTAATATAAAATGGTTTGATTATTGAAAATGAATTATAGTTTTGAAATTATAAATAATCCAAAATTTAAAGTAATAGATTTTTACACAGTTTATATTAAATAAATTATTTTGAAAATCAACAAAAATCAATTTTAAAATTTCAATTCAAATTCTCATTAAAACCATTTCAATTTATATCGATTTCAAATCTATGTTTGAACTACAATTTAAACCACTTCAAATTCGATAGATTTCAAAGTTTAAATATTCAACGTTTACAATAACACAATTTTGATAAACTTCATTTATATTTCAAAATTCAATTTTAAGATTTCAATTTAAATTCTTTAAACAATTCATTTAAACCAATTTCAATTTCAACATTTTAAAGCTTGGATTTTGAAAATGATTCAGTTTGTATAAATCTAATTTTATTTCATAATATCAATTAACCAGATTCAAAATTAAGGATAAAAATCATTTAATTTAACCAATCCGACGTCCATATATAATTTTCTACCATATGGTCAAGTGATAAAATACATATCATTTCAATCCGTAATAAATTTAAATTATGGGTATGCAACGACCCGCAAATCCATACCCCTTGAGTCAACACTACTCTACAAAAATCAACTCAAGTTGCACAGAAATACGAACCATTTGGGTTAAAGAAGAAGAGGTAGAAGAAGAGAAAACAAAATCAACATCAGAATCTAACCATCGCAGCGAAATAAAATATAATAGATAGTAAATAATCTTTACTCAAAATCAAATATATCAGTTTACATATATTACATCATCAGAGTACATCAGTCACAGCTCACATCAATAACATACAATGGGATACACAACTACTCAACACAGCGGAATATATATATATACAAGTACGAGAGTACGTATCGACATCCAGCTCGTCTCCTGAGATTCACAGCATCATATCCTGTATTCTATAATACTCGGTCTGACACGAGCATTACAGTTAAATAACACCTGAGTCAGTCTGGAATACCAGCGTGAGAAAATCACACCCCATTTGATTATTAAAGTTTCAAAAATCCTTTGAAAACAAAAGCGTCTCGTAAGACCACGCCACAAATAAACATGTCGGGTTTTTACCTTACGATAGCTAAAACAATTTTTATAGAAATCATCTGATATTATAATAGGGTCTATATACAAATACTTATAAAATAGCCGAAATTGTTACATGATTAAATTCCAGCTACTAGCCAACGAAGTGGGTAATACAAACAAAACTCGTACAAGGCTCGTAGGGAAAATGGATTTCCAACAATGACTAGGCACTGGGGTACCACCTGTCACAGTACGGAGCCTAGATCACCGTACCGAGGATTACTCCCTTCATCCCCTGCAACACAAGGCCGGAACCATTCCTTACTGAACAGTCCCGAACAAGATAAACCCCGTGGTTGGCGCGACCAACCACCCACTAAGCCGAAATATATATAAGGGACATCTAGACAGGGGAATTACCTTGTCCTGCTTGGGCATGACCCACCTAACCTTGCTGCATATCCCCTGATTTTCAGTCATTCCCATTTGATGAGGCTTGAGGCTAAACGTTACCTTTAGAACGTTTTTACTTAGAATGCCCATCGCCCACCTGACGATGTTTCGCAAGCATTCATCCATACAAGTCCGTCCCGGGTTCGAACGGAACCGAAGGCACTATTCCTACTACATCCATTTTGGAAATATCCTCAGGATTAGTAGCGACTAGCCCTTGCACTTTACTTTTCCAGCTTCGACTCCGAACACGTTACATAAAACGTACAAACCGGATCGAAGTGGTTTTCGAGAAATTAATCTCGATCCCGGTCTCTTCGAAACGATCAACGCATTTGGCTAATATTGATAGTCGGTTATTTAACTATCAATTAACATTCACAAACATTCATCAAACAATAAATAATTTCCCAATTTATTTATTAATCTCAAAAATATCTTCACAAGATATATTTTTACCTTTCAAATTCCTTTGAAAATAGTTTTCAAAACCATCATTCCTTTCAGAATCAACTTTCCCAAATGTTTTATATCTCCTCTGAAATCACCAAGCACAAAAAATAGATTTTAAAAATAATTTAAAACACTTTACTTTGAAATATACTTTAAAAACTTTTAAATTAAAACTACTTTAAAAATTTGTTAAAAATACATCTTATATGAATATTTGAAATAAAATTACTTAATAAAATATAAAACTAGATTTCCACTTTTGAAACAAAATACTAAGTCACTTTTTAAATAATTACTACTATAATAGATTTGAGAAAATACTTACTTTAAAATTTAAATATTAGAAATAATAAATTTTACAAAACTTACTTTTTTTTTAAAAAACAACTTTTAGAACATTTAATTTATATTTGAAAATTTCTTTTTCTTTTTAAAACATGTACTTGGCTATCCAGAGAAAATTCCAACTTCAATCACTTAAATCAATTTTCCAAATTGATTCCCAATTTATTCCATTGGAAATAAATTTCTCTACTTATCAGTTGATCTCAAATTACTTCTTAATTCTTTTAAATAAATTTAAACTTTGAATTTTGAAATAATTCTTTTTCCTTTACTTGATATAACTTAAGTTTATAATACATTAATTCCGGTTTATTCAAATTCCTTTCATACTCGAAGTTTATTTATTATTATTTTCATGTTACTTCTATTCCTTTTCAATTCATTCTTAATTTATTCAAATTTCCTATAATTATCTCGCTTACGAGTTTACTTCCCTTATTTTCTTTCCAACAATCCAATTTATATATTTTTGGTAGTTATATCCAAATATATCCAATTAAAACATAACATTCAATATTCCAATATAACTCATCATAGGATATCAAATAATCACAACAGAGAATATTGAATAATTTAAATAAATGTGAGGGGTCCAGTTGGATCCCTCCAACCTGTTTTTCCTGCATCCACAAATGTTAGCACAATATAATATGCCAATTCCGAAATATCATACTGTATCACATCAATCAATTCAGCCATTCAAACAATTATTTAAATTTAATCATTTAAATTTATTTTTAACTTTAACTGAGTGAGATTAACTCACCTTTGCTTTTCATTTGCAATCCACTTCCATATGGCCTTGGTTTTCTCAATGTTTTTGACCTTGTATAAATATTAATAATTCTTGTCAATATTCGAGATAGTCTACAATGATTACTATTTAATAAATAAAATTAGCCAATATTTAATTTAAACTAAACATTTGGTTTTAAACTAATAAATTGATTTTAACTAAATTCCATTAATCAATTATCTTAGTAATTAGAATAACCAAATAATTTTATTATCATTTATTAATTTAAGTGACTAGAAAATTTAGTTTAAACTGATAATTTCCCATCCAAATTGTATATAAAAATAATTTATCTTATTACAGTGAACTCTAAAATTCAATAATCATTTTTATCATCATCCTATAAATTGAAAAATTTCCTAAATAAAATTTAAATCAAACAACCCAATTTTTTTTTTTAAACAGAATAATCATTTACTGTAAAATCTTTGGTTTCCTGACTTCTATTTATCCATCGTTTTTAATCAATTCCCCTTCTGTAAAACAGTCCATAGCAGAATATATTTTTCTCTTTTTTTTTTTTTTAAGAACATCAGAAGTTCAAAACAAATAAAAGAAGAAGCAAGAGGCTGCTCACCCATCACGTCGCCGATGAACCACGACTTTCCCACCCCCCCCCCCCCAAAACCACAGCCTCAACTTCGGCCATCCCATCGTGAACGCCATCCTCAATTGAAGCTCGAGCACACAAAACCCTAGCTCACGCTGCCCCCACGAACTTGCTCGCGCGCAGGCAAACACCTCGCGGCAATGTCAGAGCCGAGCCCATCACCGTACTTCGTGCGCCTCCCAACCCTCGTCGTCGCGAGCCGTGAGTCCTTCTTCCAACAATCGAATTCGATTACAATGAATAATTTGAACGAGATTTTTCTTTTTCGAGAAAAGGGAATCGATGCTGGGTTTGAGAACGGAGCTGGAGTGGAAGAAAATGGAATGGGAAAGGCTAGTTTACGTTTGGATTTTTATGCTGCCATTTTTTTTTTTTTTATCTCTGATTCTCGTTTAATTTAGGGAGAAGGAACAAAGGCTCGAGTTATATAAAAGAAGGAAAGAGGTTGCGTGAGATACTAAAACGAAAACGAGGGGAGACCAGAGAAGACAGGACGCGATGTTTTCGAGAGTATAGGGTGGCTTGCGTGTTTTCGAGAGTAGGGTGGCTGGAAAAGATAGAAAAGTGGCCGATGTAATGGATTTACAAATTTACAGAGATTATTTAAATTGTATTTACGATATAATTTCGACGCGTTTTCTTACCGTGTGCTCACACAACAACTCCAAATGCTACGAAATTTGAAATCCGATAATAACTCAATATTACGGACCCAATGGAACTAGTTTCGTCGAATTCCGAGACTGTGTCTCGGAAGGCTATTTTTAAATTCAATTTAAACGATGAAATTTCAAAACCTAACAAGACACTTCCGAATCAAATTTAGACACCTTTACTATCTGCAGTGTTATCAATACAAATTTTACAAGCCTTTAAATTATTTTTAACAGTCTTAAAATTCTAGATTCAATAATTCATCCACTTTCAAACTATTTAATTCAATAATTTAATTATCAAATAATTGGTGATATTTGAATTCAAGTTAAAAATTAACTTTTAAATATTCAAAATCAATTTAATATTCCAATTTTAAATACTCAAAAATTCCGGGTCGTCACATTCCTCCTCCCTTAAAAGAATTTCGTCTCCGAAATTACTAATTAGGAAGAATGGCCTAATTCCCGTTTATCTTTTTCCCAGAACCAAACAATTCACCATCTTACCAACGATCTTTTATAAAAGACCATTATCATTCTTATTAACTTTCCAAACCCTCTCATAGTTTCAAACTATACTATTTGTTTAGCCATTCAAGTTTCCATTTAAAACCAAATCTTGAATTATCAAAATTTTCTCAAAATTTTTCTAACTCTCTAAATTTTCGAAAAATATCGCCAGCGTCTCCTTTGCGAGGCTAGCTCGGTACAACTACAAAATGGCTCTACGGCCTACCAAATCCAAAAAGAAAACAAAAGGCCAAGTGGCTTAATCCAAATCCAAATCCAAATCCCAATCAATTTTCATACCAAATTTAAATACGTACCTTTTGTCGGGCAATTCAAATTTATCTCTTGAAATCAAATCCAATTTCCCTTTCCCTTTTATAATACCTGCATATCCTGCTTAGCACTAATATCTAATCACAATATTCCCAAAACATTATATCAACTTTCTTACCAATGTCAATATTTATTAATCCCAAATATCAACTTAGAATGTATTTGTGATATTCCATTTCCAATTAAGAATGCACCATTTTATACTTAAGTTAGTATAAGTATTTTATATGCTTTTTATATTCATTATCACCTTACCACTTCAGTTTATATCATTTCTATTCAAATTAATTCTTTCATTTTCATATGAATTCAATCTATCTCTAACTTGAAACATTTGAATTTTATTTTTCATTTATTACTAATTTATGTCATTACTTTAGTTAGTTTCATTTACTAATTAATTTCAATTTCTAGTTTCCAATTCTAAATAGTTTTATCGTTAACAAAATTTTCCAAAATTTTCAAAAATTTTCTAACTCCCAAAATTTCTGAAATTTTTTGGCAGAGTCCCCTTTGTACGGAGGAGCTTTTGCAATTTGACAAAAGAGATAAATATATATACATCGACCCACATGGTCGGAAAAACCAAAAATAGTTCATATTTCCTATTTTAATCGCGTAGGCGTACCTTATTTAGCATTTTAAGCAAGCGGCTTATTATTTTTAGCAAATAGCACAACCCAATCCAGCCTCACGGCTTTCAGGGACCTGTACTTACTCAATTTAAACATGTAAGTGCCAAATATATGCAGTTTAACTATATTCCACTTATTTGTAATAGTTAAAACATATGAACTCTAAAAGAATCTCATACCAAACATTTTTCCGTAAGCAATTAATATAGTTTCATACCAATTCAACTCTTTCAATTAATCTATAAACCATTCTCATTCAATGTGAACGTTTTTCAATCCATTTGTATATAACTTCATTAATTTTACTGGTTTAAAACTCAATTGGTTACATTTAATTTATTTTTAAGCAAAATGAACTCATATTCAATTCAATTGCTTTCAAAATCAATTTATTTTACTTCCACCAACTCATAGAATTTTAATTGCTTCCATTTACATCCAATGACAATTTATTCTATGCAATTTGACAAGATTTATGTGAACAAATCAATATTTATATTTTATAACCAATTTAAATGGATTTCAACTCGATTTATACTTAATTCTATTCCAATTTCAAATTTATTCACAATCCATATATTCTCATTTCATTGCATATCAAGTTTTATTAACCAAACTAGTACATGCAAAGTTATTAACATCTTAGGTTCGTCTTCATTACCAATTAAATTTCCTTTTTATTTCAATCCATTCACAAGCATTTATTTAGTCCGACACACTCCATTTAAATTTATTTACAATCCATTTATTTACATTTCATTTCATATTTGTGTATTCCAAACTGTTTTATTTAGCTCAAAAACAATCCAAGCTATTTCAATTAATAACCATTTCTCAACTTATTTAAACCAACACTTCATTTGATACTTATTTATTCCATCATTTATTTATTCAATATAATTAGTTTATCCATATTCACTTAACCCATTCTAATACCCTCGAAACATTCTATTTTTCTTATTGTCCCAAGTTATTTCAATTTCTTAATAATTTTAAATGGTTTACAATCATTTATTCTAGAATTTCATTCCATTAAATATTATCGGCAACTCATCGAATTTTATTACAATTAAAATTTATTTTTACTTGATTTAAATCCAATTCACTATTATTAATCTAAATTTTAAGTTGAATTCAATCTAACTCCTTTCATTCTTTAGCTTAAGTTTATTCACTCCAATTTTATACTTAAGCTCATTTTATTTTCAAGTAAATCTTCCTCTTTCACTCAATTTAACTTGGTTCTATTTCAGTTAAATCTCATTTTAAAATTTACAATTTCACTTGATTTGTTATTATCAAATTTACCTTTCAGATTTAGTTCTTCCAATTTTATTACATGGCCATTTCCAAGTTATCTTCACTCATGGAATTTATTTGCACATTCAAATCATTGCTATTTTAATCGAATCACATTTTTATTCGATATGTTCCCAATTATATTTAAGTTGTTAACACTCCAAGTTAAATTTTAATCTATAACTTCAAATTCTGGATCCATTATTCATTTTCAAATTACCATTCACTTTTATTAACTTACATTGCAATTTCATTCACAAATCAATTAATTAATTTCAAGGCCACCTTTAATTATATTTTCTTCATCGACAATGTGAGTCAAATTTAATTATAACTTGAGTTTTATTTGCAAACCTCATCATAAACTCACAATTCAATTCCATTAACTAATTTATTATCCAATTAGTTCTCCCCTTATTCATAATCCAACACTTGAATTTTTATTCCAAATATCACTCCATTTAAATTTCTTAAGTTCAATATACTTTATAATTCAAGTTTGGATTTTCTTCTCATTTTTTCTCAATTCATCACAATATTGATTTTGGGCTTTTTATTCCATTTTAAATTTTATAAGCCACAACTTATATGTCATACAATCACACTCATTCTAGGCTTGAATATATTCATCCATTATTTTTAACTCAAGTTTGCTATTTATTTATAGTCCAAGCATATTTTTATTTCTATGGATTTTAAATTCTCTTATAAGTTATTCTGGTTTATTTATTTAAATTCTCATGTCTTATCCAATTTATTTTTCTTTTATCCAGGTAAGAACTTAATTCCATTCTACATCTTAATTGAATTCCTATTACAATTCAATTTAATTTTAACTCAGATTTATTTAATCCAATTCGATTTCAACTTAATTCGAATACAACTGGATATTCTTTCAGCTTATTCAATTAATTTCAATCCAGTCAAATTTTTATTTTCAAATCCAAGTTAATTTCATTTTCAACTTTTCTCTTTAAATTTTAATTCCAACATTCAAAGCCTATATTTCCTTCCTGATTTAAAACTCAACTCAATTTTATAAGCTTACAATTTATCTCATCCATGATTTTTAAACTCCCGGCTTTGGCTTCAAATCATTTTAAAATCTCCAATATCTCAAACCACCTTTCTCAAAAATTTTAATCCAATCCTGGCTTTTATTTCCAACAAATTTCTCTTGAGATTTTCAAAAACAACCAGTTTTTCTGAACAAATCAATTTTTGGCAGCAATCCATCACTTAGAAATTCGAAAATGAATACTGATGATGCGGCCGTCATCATCAGAATTATTCTCCAATAATCCAAGTGATTTCAATGCTATATCACTTCCAACATCCATTTAAAACAGATTTCTAGTCAGAAATAACCCAAAAACAAAAATACTATCATTTATCTTTAAAACACTTCCAAATCTCCGGGATTTAAATTTCCAAATTCTGCTTAAATCAATTTTACTATAAATCATTTGCATAGCTTATGCTCATACAAATTCTTATTTGATTATATTTCAATTTATAAATTACAATTATAATTCATATTTATATGTTTCATTTTATAATGAATTTATTTTCTTCAAACTTTGGGTATTTTTTTTTTCAATTTCTAGTTAAATTTTCATTTAACAATGATAATACTTTAATATTATCTTTTCTAACATCCAAGCAACCATATATTAGCTAAATAGCTTACAAAAATTTTCTTTATATCGAAAATATATTTCAGGTAAAATTATTTCATTTACCCACTTTTTAAAACAATACCGTGTCGATTGTTCTATTCAAGAGTTTAGAAACCCCTTCGATACAGTTGCGCAGACTGTGTCGACGAAGGTTCATATGCCACTCAATAAACAATTCAACACAATATTAAAACAATTTATATTCACTAACAAATACGCGCTCATATCTATTAATACGCTCAAACTCATTATAGAGTACTACAGACTCTATTTTATGAGTAATTCCCACCAGAGCCAAGGTTATCACCAACCTAAGCTCTGATACCAAATGTAACGACCCGCAAATCCGTACCCCTTGAGTCAACACTACTCTACAAAAATCAACTCAAGTTGCACAGAAATACGAACCATTTGGGTTAAAGAAGAAGAGGTAGAAGAAGAGAAAACAAAATCAACATCAGAATCTAACCATCGCAGCGAAATAAAATATAATAGATAGTAAATAATCTTTACTCAAAATCAAATATATCAGTTTACATATATTACATCATCAGAGTACATCGGTCACAGCTCACATCAATAACATACAATGGGATACACAACTACTCAACACAGCGGAATATATATATATACAAGTACGAGAGTACGTATCGACATCCAGCTCGTCTCCTGAGATCCACAGCATCATATCCTGTATTCTACAATACTCGGTCTGACCCGAGCATTACAGTTAAATAACACCCGAGTCAGTCTGGAATCCCAGCGTGAGAAAATCACACTCCATTTGATTATTAAAGTTTCAAAAATCCTTTGAAAACAAAAGCATCTCGTAAGACCACGCCACAAATAAACATGTCGGGTTTTTACCTTACGATAGCTAAAACAATTTTTATAGAAATCCTCTGATATTATAATAGGGTCTATATACAAATACTTATAAAATAGCCGAAATTTTTACATGATTAAATTCCAGCTACTAGCCAACGAAGTGGGTAATACAAACAAAACTCGTACAAGGCTCGTAGGGAAAATGGATTTCCAACAATGACTAGGCACTGGGGTACCACCTGTCACAGTACGGAGCCTAGATCACCGTACCGAGGATTACTCCCTTCATCCCCTGCAACACAAGGCCGGAACCATTCCTTACTGAACAGTCCCGAACAAGATAAACCCCGTGGTTGGCGCGACCAACCACCCACTAAGCCGAAATATATATAAGGGACATCTAGACAGGGGAATTACCTTGTCCTGCTTGGGCATGACCCACCTAACCTTGCTGCATATCCCCTGATTTTCAGTCATTCCCATTTGATGAGGCTTGAGGCTAAACGTTACCTTTAGAACGTTTTTACTTAGAATGCCCATCGCCCACCTGACGATGTTTCGCAAGCATTCATCCATATAAGTCCGTCCCGGGTTCGAACGGAACCGAAGGCACTATTCCTACTACATCCATTTTGGAAATATCCTCAGGATTAGTAGCGACTAGCCCTTGCACTTTACTGCTCCAGCTTCGACTCCGAACACGTTACACGAAACGTACAAACCGGATCGAAGTGGTTTTCGAGAAATTAATCTCGATCCCGGTCTCTTCGAAACGATCAACGCATTTGGCCAATATTGATAGTCGGTTATTTAACTATCAATTAACATTCACAAACATTCATCAAACAATAAATAATTTCCCAATTATTTATTAATCTCAAAAATATCTTCACAAGATATATTTTTACCTTTCAAATTCCTTTGAAAATAGTTTCAAAACCATCATTCCTTTCAGAATCAACTTTCCCAAATGTTTTATATCTCCTCTGAAATCACCAAGCACAAAAAATAGATTTTAAAAATAATTTAAAACACTTTACTTTGAAATATACTTTAAAAACTTTTAAATTAAAACTACTTTAAAAATTTGTTAAAAATACATCTTATATGAATATTTGAAATAAAATTACTTAATAAAATATAAAACTACATTTCCACTTTTGAAAAAAAATACTAAGTCACTTTTTAAATAATTACTACTATAATAGATTTGAGAAAATACTTACTTTAAAATTTAAATATTAGAAATAATAAATTTTACAAAACTTACTTTTAAAAAAAAAAAAAACTTTTAAAACATTTAATTTATATTTGAAAATTTCTTTTTCTTTTTAAAACATGTACTTGGCTATCTAGAGAAAATTCCAACTTCAATCACTTAAATCAATTTTCCAAATTGATTTCCAATTTATTCCATTGGAAATAAATTTCTCTACTTATCAGTTGACCTCAAATTACTTCTTAATTCTTTTAAATAAATTTGAACTTTGAATTTTGAAATAATTCTTTTTCCTTTACTTGATATAACTTAAGTTTATAATACATTAATTCCGGTTTATTCAAATTCCTTTCATACTCGAAGTTTATTTATTATTATTTTCATATTACTTCTATTCCTTTTCAATTCATTCTTAATTTATTCAAATTTCCTATAATTATCTCGCTTACGAGTTTACTTCCTTTATTTTCTTTCCAACAATCCGATTTATATATTTTTGGTAGTTATATCCAAATATATCCAATTAAAACATAACATTCAGTATTCCAATATAACTCATCATAGGATATCAAATAATCACAACAGAGAATATTGAATAATTTAAATAAATGTGAGGGGTCCAGTTGGATCCCTCCAACCTGTTTTTCCTGCATCCACAAATGTTAGCACAATATAATATGCCAATTCCGAAATATCATACTATATCACATCAATCAATTCAGCCATTCAAACAATTATTTAAATTTAATCATTTAAATTTATTTTTAACTTTAACTGAGTGAGATTAACTCACCTTTGCTTTTCATTTGCAATCCACTTCCATATGGCCTTGGTTTTCTCAATGTTTTTGACCTTGTATAAATATTAATAATTCTTGTCAATATTCGAGATATTCTACAATGATTACTATTTAATAAATCAAATTAGCCAACAATTTAATTTAAACTAAACATTTGGTTTTAAACTAATAAATTGATTTTAACTAAATTCCATTAATCAATTATCTTAGTAATTAGAATAACCAAATAATTTTATTATCATTTATTAATTTAAGTGACTAGAAAATTTAGTTTAAACTGATAATTTTCCATCCAAATTGTATATAAAAATAATTTATCTTATTACAGTGAACTCTAAAATTCAATAATCATTTTTATCATCATCCTATAAATTGAAAAATTTCCTAAATAAAATTTAAATCAAACAACCCAATTTTTTTTTTAACAGAATAATCATTTACTGTAAAATCTTTGGTTTCCTGACTTCTATTTATCCATCGTTTTTAATCAATTCCCCTTCTGTAAAACAGTTCATAGCAGAATATATTTTTCTCTCTTTTTTTTTTAAGAACATCAGAAGTTCAAAACAAATAAAAGAAGAAGCAAGAGGCTGCTCACCCATCACGTCGCCGATGAACCACAACTTTCCCACCCCCCCAAAACCACAGCCTCAATTTCGGCCATCCCATCGTGAACGCCATCCTCAATTGAAGCTCGAGCACACAAAACCCTAGCTCACGCTGCCTCCACGAACTTGCTCGCGCGCAGGCAAACACCTCGCGGCAATGTCAGAGCCGAGCCCATCACCGTGCTTCGTGCGCCTCCCAACCCTCGTCGTCGCGAGCCGTGAGTCCTTCTTCCAACAATCGAATTCGATTACAATGAATAATTTGAACGAGATTTTTCTTTTTCGAGAAAAGGGAATCGATGCTGGGTTTGAGAACGGAGCTGGAGAGGAAGAAAATGGAATGGGAAAGGCTCGTTTACGTTTGGATTTTTATGCTGCCATTTTTTTTTAATCTCTGATTCTCGTTTAATTTAGGGAGAAGGAACAAAGGCTCGAGTTATATAAAAGAAGGAAAGAGGTTGCGTGAGATACTAAAACGAAAACGAGGGGAGACCAGAGAAGACAGGACGCGATGTTTTCGAGAGTATAGGGTGGCTTGCGTGTTTTCGAGAGTAGGGTGGCTGGAAAAGATAGAAAAGTGGCCGATGTAATGGATTTACAAATTTACAGAGATTATTTAAATTGTATTTACGATATAATTTCGACGCGTTTTCTTACCGTGTGCTCACACAACAACTTCAAATGCTACGAAATTTGAAATCCGATAATAACTCAATATTACGGACCCAATGGAACTAGTTTCGTCGAATTCCGAGACTGTGCCTCGGAAGGCTATTTTTAAATTCAATTTAAACGATGAAATTTCAAAACCTAACAAGACATTTCCGAATCAAATTTAGACACCTTTACTATCTGCAGTGTTATCAATACAAATTTTACAAGCCTTTAAATTATTTTTAACAGTCTTAAAATTTTAGATTCAATAATTCATCCACTTTCAAACTATTTAATTCAATAATTTAATTATCAAATAATTGGTGATATTTGAATTCAAGTTAAAAATTAACTTTTAAATATTCAAAATCAATTTAATATTCCAATTTTAAATACTCAAAAATTCCGGGTCGTCACAGGGTATATATCATTTCAGCCCGCAATTTTGAGTTAAAATTCAAAATCCATAAAATCGCTCGATCTATTATTTCAACCCATAATGATTTTTTCCTAATCTATAAACAATTCGAGTATGTGTCATTTCAACCCATAGTGATTTTCCTAATAATAACTAAGGGAACTTGCGGTGTGATGACAATATATAAAATAAACATATCATCTAGTCATCCAATATCAATAATTAAACAACCATCACAATCGTCATTCAATTCAACCAATAAATCACAACAAATAAACCGGTTATCATTATCAGGTACTTAACTGTCAATTAAATTTAAATATTAATTTAAATGGCACTTAGATTCAATATAAATTCAAATTGAAATCGAATGGCAATCTAAATGTACCAAACACAAATCAATCAACTTCTAATCACATCATAAATTTAATTTAACCATCATAAGATGGTTTATCATTTGTGAGTGAGTTAAAACACTCATCTTTGATTTATCGTCGATTTAAAATCTAAAATTAGCCTAAAAATATAATAGTCTCAAAATGCAGCCAAATAAGTTCCATAATATCCAAAATTTTGATACGATTGCAATGGAGAAAACCGCACATGAATCCAAGCTCGCATGCAAAAGTTATTAACTTTAGAAGATTAAATTTTTTTGACTTCAAGTGTTACTTCAATCCGGCGTCTCAAATACCCACTGCTCGCTCTGAGTTTTTGCCAAAACAACCCAAAACCCAACTCATTTAGTTCCTGACCCGAAGTCGCTGTAGGGTTTTCGCCTCCGAAACCGAAGCGCGACCCGAAGTCGCTGTAGAGGCTATTTTTTTTAGAATTGAAATTAGGGTTTTGATGCTGTCGTCCATTAGAAAGAAGAGATGAGAAAGAAATGTGCATACAAACAATAAGAAAAGGCTACTACGGTTTTAGAAAAGAAATATATTTATATGGAAAATGATAGATAATAATGAAATGGACAGATCAGTTTAGGTTGAGACGATAGCAATGACCCGAAAAGCCAATTTCATTCCCAAAGCGAAAATGGATCATCTAATATATCAAAATGTATGTTTTTGATATTTTTAAACTCAATGTAACTATTTTCAAACCCTGATTCCATTGCATATAGAAGTTAACTTTTAAAATCAGATTATATTCATATAAATCATTTTAATTGATTTCTACGCATTTCGAGCCCGTGCGGTCAAAGGACAAGTCCAATTGCTACGAAACTTGAAATCCTACAATAATCCAATGTTACGGATCCGATGAAACTAGTTTCATCGAAATTAGAGACAGTGGCCAAAATGGCTAATTTTCACGTTAATTAAATAAATTATTATTAAATTGGTTTAATCATTTTTAAATACAAATTTACAATTTAACCATTTTGTAATTCTTGATTGCAGAGAAATTTAATAAGTTGTTAAAATAAATTTTCCGCATTAAACCAAAGACTTAAATATTACACTAATTACAACGTTTAATTGTAATGGTAATAAATTCATTAATTGTAATTCTAAAATTCCAATAAATTCATTTATTTTTAATTCACTCTTATTATTTAATCAATTATTACCTTATGAATATAATTGACGTTAGTTACATTTTATTATATTCATATTTTACAGTTATCATCTTTTATCATATTAACTGCAATAATTAATTACATTAATTTTCGTTGATTTCCAAATCAATTTCAACGGAATCTCATAGCGGAATGAAAAATCTATAATATGTAACAAATATTTACATATAAAAAAATTGTACTATATGTATATACAGGAATCAATCAGAATATATTAACTTATTTCAGCCCGGACATTTATAACAACCCATCCTTACAATCGCTAATAAATACGACCATGAATGCAATGGAAAAATAACCATGTACGTGTACGTCTTTGGGTGAAACTCCATAAATATTCCACTAAACTTAGAATTATGCTCGGTATGATCCAAGAAATATAGGAAAACAACGTCTGGGTCAGTCTGGTAAAACCAGCGTGAGAACTCAAATCATAAGGAATTTTATTTATTTTAACTTATAAAATCCTTTGAAATTAAAGGCATCTCGTATGACCACGCCTTACATAAACATGGACGGTTTTTATCTTACGATAACCAAGACCTTTATATCAGAAAATCCAGTAATGTTATAATAATGTCTAAGGGCGAAAATAATAATAGTCAAGTAGCTGTGATTCTCATTAGTGTACATCACAACAATACTAGATATATAATCGAAAACCATAAGGCACGTTCGATAATTATGTAGGATTTCCATAGAGGTGCCTTCAGTACTTCAAGGAATGGTCCTCTTGCACAGGATCAGAGATATTTTTCCGAAGCAGCATACTTAGAAAAAATGTAGATGATCTTGCTAAGACCAAGTGCATCGCCCCATGCATGCATAACAACTATAGGTAACGTCTAGGTGGAGACGACTACAACCTATGGGTTTGCCAGGCCATGCCTCTTATCTCTGGTTTTAGTCATTCCCACTGATAAAGATATGTTCGGCATTCCAGCTTACGCACCGCCGCCAAGTAGATCACGGAATCTCACATAGATTACAATACCTCAACGGGTCCCGAAATCACACATAGATTTCGACATATCAATTAGATCTCGGAATCACACCTGGATTTCCATACCCCAACGGGTCTCAGAATCACACATAGATCCCAACATCTCAATATATCATGAAACTCCTCCATAAAACCATATATGGTTTATGGAGTGGTCATGGGTTCGAGTCATCTCTTACGAGTACACTCTTCCATTTCCCAGGTGCTCCAAAAACCAAATGATGATTTTCGGAATACTCAATACCGGTTCTTTAGGAAATAAACAGACAATACATAACAACGGGGATCACCCCTAACCGTTTAAGTGGACATATCTCCTTATCATTTGTCCTAGAAGAACGAAATGAGTTTATACGTACAGTATAGCACCACCGATGGTAACTGTACCATATAATTCCTTTGTTTCCTCTAGATATTTCCAGAATTAAAATCCTTCGGTGTTAAGTAAGGAATATTTCTCTACCACCAAAATTAAGACGGAGTATAAATTTAGGCCAAGATTTGATGGTTGGTTATTTAACTATCAAACGAACAGACATTCAAAACAAAGATTACATTTCCCACGAAAATCACTAAGCCTCTTAAATTAATCTTCATTAATTTAAAATCAAATTTTAAATAGTTGGAAATCACTTCCATATACTTATCTCAATCGGATAAGTATATTCACAAACCATTATATTTTTGATACTTAGAAAATATAACCATATACTTATCCCAATGGCAAAAGTATATCCACAAACCATTTCATTTTCAAAAACATAGAAACATGAAAACTCTTAAAAATAGATATTGAAAGTGATGTTCAATATCGACTATGGATCGCAGCTTACACAATGGTTACATCGCTATCCCATCGAATCTATAGTAAACTATAGGCAATCCCTTCCCCTCTAATTATGCCATGAATATCAACCTTCTCTTTTCAAATTTCTTTATCTTATAAATATTTCCAAATCCATTTATAAATTTTCTTTATAAATCTCCAATCTATTTATAAACATTCTTTATAAATATCAAAACTCCATTTATAAAACTTCTCCTTCTCAAGTCCTTAAAAGTCATTTAAAAAATTCTTTGATAAATATCCAAAACCATTTATAAAAATCTTTCCATAGTTTAACAAACCTCTTTAATAAACTCCTTAAGTCAACAAGGTTCCCATGATAAACATACCTTATTTAAAATAACTTAAAATAATAAGTTATTATTTAAACATCCTTTTTTTTCCTTTAATTTAAATCTCATTTAAAATAATAACTTAAATCTCATTAATAATATATTAAATTAATTTTAAAATACTATTGTTGTATTAATAAGTTAACTCCAAAACAATATTAAGTTAATAATTAATTAACTTTAAAACATTATTAAAACAATAAGTAATTAAGTTTTAAACTAATATTAATATGATAATTAGTTATCCTTTAAATTTAATTTAATAGCTTAAATTAATATAATCAATTAACTTTAATTAAAAATTAAAGTATGGATAACCATTTAAATAATTAACTAAAATATAATTAAACCATTTCTAAACCATAACTAAATAATTTTTAAATAGTAATTAAACATTTTTAAACAATATTTTAAGAAATAACATTTAAAAATCATATTAATAAAACAATTAACTTCAAATCATTATTAATACAATTATGAATTATCTTTAAAACATTATTAATGAATAATTATTACTTTTTAAACCTTATTACTAAATAGTAATTATTTTTAAAATAACTTTTAAACTAATCTTTAACTTTTAAAATTGAAAGAGGCGTAACATTCACCTGGTTCTTATATAAGCTACCATCTCATTCGAAGTTAACTTTTCGAGCTAATAATTGATATTCACATAATCAATGACAAAATAAATAAATAATTCAACCGCCATTGCTTAACATATTACTTATCCAGAGTGTCATGTCAATTTACAAACTATAGTCAAATGTCCAAAACTATAAAATAATAAAACGAAGATTTATTCTGCTAATTAATTGCCCAATAATTTTATTTAGTGGAATGGTGATTTATTCCGCTAACAAATGTCTAACTGCCATATTTGTCCAACTTTACTCAAAAGTAATTTATTTGGCCGAACAAACGTCAATAATTAAGGTATATAAATTTAAACAACGTTATTCACTAAAATAACGTAATTTAAATCCTGTTCGTTTTCATAAATCATAAATTTTTACAGGTCCAAAGCTATTAACAAGTTAACTATAACGTTATACTCGTCAATATGAATACAACGCAAAAAGAACCGAGTTGATCGAGTTTAAAACGGTTTAGATATTCCATTTCAAAGTTAAATAGCTTTATATATATTTAAAATAATTAAAAGAAGTAATTTCTCACCATCAAATGGCAAAAGAGCCGAAGCCCATTACACCACAACTCTTTCAATATGCATAGTGCTTCATCTTCTCTCCTCTTCCTCAAATTCTTCAATGACCTATATTTTTAATTATTTCAAATTACTAAATTTAATATGATTATTGAATCATAACGGTTAGAAATAAAAAAACTTTTAATGTTTATTTATGTAATTTATTGAATTTGAATTGATTAAAAATTTGAGATAACCAATTTCGATGATTTGGGCAATAATAAGTATTGAAATGGAATTCTATATATTGAATGAGTTATAATCAAAGTTCGAATTGAATAACTGCAAAATGAAAGTAATTGTTTTATTATTTGAATTCGTTTTAATAGTAATTTTTTATAAGTTAAATAACTTATATTCGAAATAAGGTAATTTATTGGATAATTAAATTGTTTAAATGTAATATTAAAAATTGTTTAAATATTTGAATATTAGATTCGGGAATTAACGTGAATGAAAATGATATTAGAAATTGATTTAAATTTTATTTAAACAGGAATGAAGATCGTTTACATTTGAAACCGAATTTAAAAGTGAATAATTAGAAATTGAAAATTTTATATCATAATTAACGAGTAAAAATAGCCATTTTGGCCATTGTCTTGGATTTCGACGAAACCAGTTTCATCGGATCCATGAAGTGAATTATTGTGAGATTTTAGGTTTCGTAGCGATCGGACTTATCGTTTGGCCGTGCGAACTTGAAACGCATAGAAATTAATTTAAGGAATTTAATTAAAATAATTCACAGGAACCTGTCTTCTGTATGTGATAGAATTGGCTTCCGATATATATTCCATTTTGTTCGGAATATGGGTAAAACATTAGGAACGCCAGGAGGCATGCTTCGTTTGGAGTTCAAAAAATATTCGGGTGAATAACATTTGTAAGTGGCTATAGAAGGACCCCGTTTCTCAAACCCTAGCTCGAAAACATAAGCCGGCTACCATTAACATTTCAATGGCCAAAAATTCGCTAATTTTTTTTCTCGGTCCTTCTCAATCCGTAAGCTATTACCAAAAACTTCCAACTACAAAGATGTAGAGCTTCTCATGACCTTTTAATCCAACGGTGGTGATGGAATTTCATAAGATGGATAAGTTTGAGTCTAGTCGTGAATGACACACGTTTTGTGGGGTTTTGCATGGCACTAGTGGGGCTGAGCTCGATAAGACTTAGGGCGCTGGTGATGGGGAGGATGACGCATGCGTTGATGTAGTTGGATCGTCCTCCGACTACTTGTGGATGAAGTGGCAATCGATAGGAGTTCGTCAAGTTTGGGTTCGTGCACGCATGAGGAAGGACCTGGCAGGGAATGAACGAAGTAAAGAAGGAAGGTTTAAAAATTTAATTATAATTTATATTAAGTTAATTAATTTACTAATTATCTAATGGTTAATAACTCATATATTTTGCATACGAGGCCCATTTTGGATGAAAAGAGTCACAGTACGTTCGTATCGACGTCATCTACAGCTTGGCATCGAGGTGATATTTATTTGAAGTTGAAAATAATTTTTATTTCAAATAAAAGGTAAGCGTTGGTAAGCGTTTTTAACGCTCATGACATACTATAATATTTTTAAAATTGAATCATGAAGTTATATAATTTTATTGACTGTTGTTTGAAAACGAAATTGACATATGAATTAACTATAGGAATTAAAATCGATGGTTAATTTTGACATTGGAATTTAATTGCCAGTAAATTACCTGATGTTGATAACTATGAAATTGTTGTGAATTATTGGCTGATTTGCATGTTGATTGTGATGGATGCTATTGATTAATGTTTTGGATGATTTGGATGTTTATTTATCTTGATATATCCTGTTATCATCCTATAAATTATTTATAGTATATAAAACAGTAAATCGAATTATTTTAAATAAATTAACAAATATGTTGTTTACCTATGACATTTATTTTGGATTGAAATGATATATATCCATCCCTGAATTAAATTGAAATAACTGATTCACTTGGCCATATGATAGAAAATTATGTACGGACGACGGATTGGTCAAATTAAATGATTTTAAAATTCTGGGTCTAAAAATATTTAAGTGAATTTTGATATAAGGAAATAAAAATTGAAATACATAGATGGAATTATCTTCGAACTCGAGCTTGAAATCTGAAATTAAAAATGTAAGAGAAATCGTTTAAACAATTCAATTTGGAATTTGAAGTTATAATTGAATTTTGAAAATTAAAAATTGTTTGAAGGTCGAATTTTATTCTAACCTTAAAATTTATATTTGAAAAGGAGATTTAAATTGATATTTCAAAATTTGGCTCGTAATTGGATTATTTTAACAGATTTGAACATTCAATTGAACAACAAAGTTAAATTTGGTTAAATGATTAAATCAAAACTGAAATCAAACTCGAACTTGATATAGACTGAATGGTTTGAAATTGAGAATTGAAATGAAATTTACTCAAGCTAGAATTGAAATTGAAATCGATTGGAATTGAAAGCGAAATTGAATTAATTCGAAATCAAATTTATTTGAATTGAAATTTGAATCGAAGTAAAATTCGACATGAAATCAGAATTGAATTGATTAAATTAGAATGGAAATTGAAAGTGATTTGAATTGGAAAATTTGGAATTGAATCAGTTTGACTTTGAAACAAATTTCAAGCATATTATTTTAATATAAACTATTTAAAATCTATCTTTTTAAATATTCGAATTTTTTTTTTCAAACTATTTTATTTTGTAAGACATTTTTAAATACTTAAATCATTTGTATCAAACTATTTTAACTACTAGACTGTTTTTAACAATTTAAAAATTTTCCAGACTATTTTCTTAAATTCAAACTAGCTAAAGGGTGGGAATGTTTATATTTAAATCATTGATTTAAATGCAAATTGGGTTAAAATGAAGTTATAACCTAAATTGAAATTTGAAATAATTTTGGAGGCATAATCGAGATATTAAGGCAAAAAAAATGATTTTGTGATTTTAATAGTATATTACGAATAAATATGATGATTTTGAAATGAAATCGATTTTGAAGTGAATATGATGTTTTGATATCAAGTATGAATTGTTTTTGAAATGTAAAAGAACCTACCAGTGTGTAAAGCGACATTTGGTTGTTAAAGAGGCCGAGGCCTCTTATTGGATACTCTCTGTCAATATTGGAACCACGTTAACAAAATGTGTACGCGGAGGAGACTCCATAACGAAGTGGTTGGATTTGGCGTCATTTGCTAAATTTAAAGAAAGAGACGATGATGGATAGACTACGGCACTTGTGCCAATTTGAAATGACTAAAACATGATGGCTTGACTGGGCCAAGTGAGCTTGCTACCCTAGCAGACATCCATTCTTCGATTTTCTTGGACTCGATCCATATTATTCCTCTTGTTGTTGGTTTCGATTGATGCGCCTTGATTTGGGATAACCTCCCTCTGACTCGATATAGGATGGATGGATGCAGTGGACGGTCGTAGCTATGATGCGTTACCACCAGCCCTGCGATCGAAACTGGTAATATCCTACCTTAGGCATTGCCTCACGTGCCTTGACATATTTTTTATCCCGATATGAGACCCCTATAATTTTGGTTTAGTGTTGTCGTATCATGGTGCATCCCTATCCCTCTATTTGCTACTGGGGCATTATATGCAAACCGTACGACAATGCTTAGAAACATGTTAAGAGGGATTAATGTAAAGCCTCAACGCTAAAAAATATATTTATTTTACTATTTAGACATTATATATGTAGCGTATTCTACAACATATAAATATTTTAACGGATGCTTAAGAGATGGAAAATCCTGTAACATCTCTTGAGTCATTTCACGCACATATACACTGGATAGGAGATGTGAAATCATGTAAACATCTCTGATGCTATTACATTCATGTTATGTAACGAACCGGGATTTTCGTCCCTTGAAAATTGACATAAATACGTTCACTATATAATATGCCGAATAATCAAGTGCCAGAAATACTAATTGCTAGAGGTAAAGAAGAAAGACGTAGAAGAGAATAGAAACAATAACACAGAATCTCACAATTGCAACCAAACAAAGTATAATATATAATAACAGATATTTATACAAAAGAATCTATAATTGTTTTATACTTACAATCATCAGAGTACAACAATCAACACATCAATCTAGACAGTTATAATAACTTATCCTCTTTCAGGGGAAATATAAATCAATTACAAAAATATGTCTCTGTCATCCAGCTCGCCTCCTAAGTTCCATAGCATCCTAACGTAAATCTATAATACTTGGTATGTCCCAAGCATTGTAATAAAATAACACCCGAGTCAGTTTGGAAAACCAACATGAGAAAACACACTCAATTTGAATTATTAAAGTTATCAAAATGCTTTGAAAACAAAGGTATCTCGTAAGACCTTGTTACACGTATGAAAGTGAGTATGGATTAAGGATCTTAAGTCTAATTTAACACTAGAAGGGGAGTGAATAGTGTTTAATGGATTCTAAGACTTATATGGACTAATTTAAAATTACGACACGAACAAATGCAGAACTTAATCAAAGAAAAATCACAAAATCAAACATAGATGTAGGAAGTAAATAAAAAGCAGTCAAAGAAAAGAACACACTGGATTTTATACTGATTTGGAGTTACCCTACATCCAGTCCTATACCAAGGCAAACCATCTCATATAGATTTTTATTATACCAATGTCGAGATTACAATACTCAGTTTCTAAAGGCCTTGAGATACCCTCCTGTCTCACAAGTCCGGAGTAAACTCTGTTGATTTACGGGACTCAAGACCACCCAATTGATTTCCAGGCACAACCACACCTTATAGAGAGACTCGATAAAATTTCGATTACAGATTGATCCTATAACTTTGAATTGCACTTTGATCTTCGAGAGAGGGCAGATCATCAAACTAGAATGAGATTCTAATTTGATTCACTTGAGATTCGGCAGAATTTCGGCACGATCTTAAAAATATGAAATTATAGAATATGGATTTGTGGAGAAGAAGTGAAGAAAATATGAAATTAGTAAGTTAAAAATTCATTTGTGAAGGCTATTTATAAATCACCAACGGTCATAACCATTCGTGAAGAGATTTAAACAAATAGACACTTCTTTTGAAAATTGAAACATTTGAATTCAACGGCCACCACGTCGACATAAGATATCTCATGATGTCGACATCCCTATGTTAAAAATAATGTAAAATTTGTTTTGTAAATGGTATAGAAAATAAAACAAGATAAAATGATTCTGGAGTAAAAACGAAGTTTAAAACAAGAGTTTATTTTAAAATTAAAACAAATATTTTAAGGCTAGAACATCTTTTTGAAAAATCATTTGAAAAGATAATTTTAAGGCTTAAATATTTTGAAAAGCAATGTTGAAAATCATTTTGAAAAACCATTTTGAATTAGTTTTGCAAGCTTATTCTTGTAGAATATCACATCACATCAGGACTCGAGAACTTGTACAAAACCAAGATGTTCGTGGGTTTATAAGCCACTAGTCGTAGGTTTGTAAGCTACTTCTCGTGGGTTTGTAAGCTATTAAGAAGGTAGAAATGGGTTCCATTCCAAATGAAATTCGAAATGAAGATTTTCATGCTATTATGAAGTTTTACAAAAACTAGACACATATCTTGAAATTTTGATCTCGATACTTTAGAGTCTTTAATCTTGAGTCTTGAGTCTTTATACTGATCAGTCTTCAGTAATCAATACCTGCATATATATACATATACATACATACATACATACATACATACATACATACATACATACATACATACATACATACATACATATATATATATATATATATATATATATCCTGCATATACATATCTATCTAGACAACAGTGTTAGTATATATTTTATAATAAGATAAGTTAAAAGAATTGTTGTTATCAAAATCAACATCTCAGTTCCTAACATTCTCCCCTTTATGATGATGACGGCCTGTATTTACAAAATATATTTTCCATACCATAAATTCTATCATAACTTCCCTCGCTTCATGACCCCCCTTACTCCATGACTATTACTATTTTATAACTTCTCTCCATTTGTCATCAACAAAAACTTCTAACTAATAAATTAATTAAACTTGATATAGGATAATAAGCCATAATAAAATAAAGTAATCCATATAAGCGTAATAAGTGCTAAGTGTGATCATAAGTATGAAATGTGAACATAATTGTAATTCAAAACATAAATCAATCATCAATTAATCATATTTACAGTATTTATTCAATCCAACCATATATAGAAACCATACCAAATAAGTTAAGTCAATCAAGTTTAAAACACACTAATCAAATCAAACAAATTTCATACAGAATGACTAGACATTCCTTGGTACTTCCACCCATCCATTTTCTCTAAAGATAGGGTCTGCTTTGATGGCATCCCATTGTTCTTTATCTTTGTCGATAGTGACTGGTGGATTTCCTTCGCAATCGTCCTTGTTAAGGGCTGAGATCATCCAATGTAGGGCGTCAAAATGTCTCTCTTGCTCCTTGATCATCTGTATTTGACATAATTCTAAGTGACTCTAATTACGAAGTATGAATGTAAGAATATTCTTGAAAGAAGTTAGAGTTTCTTCAAGATTATCACTTATATTCTTAATCGGAGAAGCCATAATTCAAGAATAGAAAGAAGTATGAAAGAGAGTGATTAGAGATGAAGTTTGAAAATTTATTTTGGAAGAAACATATATAAATAAGGGTAGAAAGTCGTTTGAAATGAATAGATACAAGTTAGTTACACGAAATTAAAATTTGAAAGTGTAACTATTTTCTGCCCATTGTATGTCGACATGGGGGGATGGTGTATGTCGACATGCCTCTGCCTAAAGTGATATTTCACTTTATTTTGAATATTATGAACAAATATATTAAACTAAAATTTGTATAATATAAAAAAAGCAATTACAGAGACAAGTGAAGTTGAATAACAGGAAATGAAACATTTCATCAATAATTCTAGTCAACATTACATAAGATAATATAATATTAACTAAAATAAAGGAAATACAAAGATAGAACTTAAGATAACATGAACTAAAACTAGTTAAATGAAGATGAAGAAGACGATAGTCTAAGCTTTCTACTAATTTTTCCAAAGAACTTGTCGATTTAGTGGAAATCTTATCCATTTTCTTATTCATTGAACTTTTTAGTGTCTATTGATTTTCCACTATAATTCTTTGATTATTGAGAAAGGTCTTGTTGGATGGATTAGCGGGATTAGTAGGATATTCAATACTCTCTAAGGAAGTTTCTTGATCTTCCTCTTCCTCCTCTTCAATTTGCATTCCTTCCTCTTCCTCCTCTTCAATTTCCATTCCTTCCTTTTCCACTTCTTCTTCTTCTTCCATTTCTTCCATCTCTTCGTGAGCAAGTCTTTCTTCCTTTTCCATAAGCATTTCATATGGTTGAAACACTAATAGAATTTTCATAAGGGAAATGTTTCCATGGTTGAACACTTCTCTATTTATAAATTCTTCCCTTTTGAAATCAACTCCAAAGTGATTAAAAATCCAAGTGAGATAAATTCCATGATATAATGTGTTTTCACCCATAGTAAAATTCTTGAGGCTTAGCTCATCCAACTTAAGCCCAATTAATATCATAATTTTCAAAAATTGCAAAAGGAGCTTTGCACACTTTCAAAGTCGGGTTGTTGTAGTTTCCCGATCTTAGTATAAGAGTGTGCTTGATAAGAAGATTAACAATTCTTGCTTTTGGACGAAAATAGAGATTTTTGAATTCAAAATTTCCATCCCCTTCAAAGATGTGATGAAATGTCCCTTGATCATTTTTGTTGATTTGAAATTCTGAGAGATTCATTCCGGTAAACTTGCATCCCAAAATATTTTCCAAAATTTCACAAACCCAAACAATTTGTGTTCCTTTAACACTGCTTTAAAATTTTCCTTCTTCCCCTTCATAAAAACCACGATTCAAATTCACATAAAACATCTTAACAATATTTGGATAACATACTAAACCATTTTGTTTATTATCAACTAAAATAAGGATAGAACATTGTTGAAAAATATTTTCAATTTCACAAGAAGGATTCAAAAATAGAAAATTTTCCTGTATGAATTTTACCAAAGTTTACATAGTTGATGTAAGTTTTGATAGCTTTCGGGTCATTAAAAAGAAAAAATTTTGACAGATTTTGAAAGTCCAGTGTTGTTAGGAGTGCTTGAAGAGGCCATTGAAGGAGTTTGAGAGTAGTAGAAGTTAATGAAGATAAATTTGAAATTTGAAATAAAAGTAAAAAGTGATGATAAAGAGAGTAAGATAAATAGAGATTCTATGGACATGTTCTTTGCTCAAGAGGCATCTTTCAAGAGCATTGAAGTTGATGAAAAAGTGGAGGGAAATTCAAGTTTGAATTTAAATTTTGAAATCAAATTCTGAGGGGCATGTCAACATGGGGTATCCAGGTATGTCGACATGTGTCTATTGAATCAAAGGACAAGTTTCTATTCCTAATTTCTAGTGTGTATATATATATACACACACATATATATATATATATATATATATATATATATATTATATCCTATATTCTAATTATAATTCCTGTAATAACATTAAATATAATAATACTTAAATAATAATAATTTAATATTTAAAATATTATTGAAATAATATTATTTTTGAATTTAAAATTTAAATTTCAAGGGATAAATTTGAATGTAAAATTTAAGGAATTTTAAAAGAATCAAGCAAAAAAACAAGCATCCATTCAAACAAGAAAAATTAAAAATAATGTAAATGCGTACCTCTTTTTAGATCCGTACTCCCATCGTCATCTGGTTCATGAATAGCAATAAAACACTGATTTGAATTATCCGTCTTCATTTCATCGTCATGAATGATGAGTCTGAGTCATCAAGAGTTGCTGTGTATGCTTTCTTTCTTTTCCTTGACGAGTCATTGTTTGGAGGGAACAACTGTTTATCTGGATACAGACAATCTTATCTATGATGCCCGACCTTATTTCAATTATAGCATCCATCATTGTTGACATTCTCCATATTATTTCTATAATTTCTTTGATCATTTCTTTTGTAATTATTCAATTTTCTATATTTTAGGAATTTTCGGAAGTTTCTTGTCGTGAAAGCAATCTCCTCATCATTGTCTGGTTCCGACTCTTCAGTTGTTGCGTTGAATGCTAACGACTTCTTTTCTATTGCCTTGTTTTCTCTTCTTCCTTGTAGTTGAACTTCATAAGACATCAGATTCCCAATCAATTCTTCTATTTTCATCTGACTAATGTCATTTGCTTCTTCGATTGCAAGTGTCTTTTGATCCCATTCTGGAGTGAGTGAATTTAGAATTTTTCTGACTTGGTCTTCCTCTGAAAAGCTTTTTCCCTGTGCAATTAGTGAAAACAATATCTTGAAATTGATAATACATGTGAAAATGGACTCATTTGCATGCATTTTAAACAATTGAAATTGATTAGTTAATATGGAAATTTTAGTCTGTTTAACTTTGCTTGTTCCTTCATGAGTAACTTGCAAAGTTTTCCAGATTTCAAATGTAGAGTTACAAATAGACACTCTACTAAACTCATTCCTATCTAATGAATAAAATAATATATTCACTGCCTTTGATTTATTTGGTGCAACACATTTTTGCTCAGCAGTCTACTGGGCAAAATTGGTAGTTGGTTCAATATACTAAGTTTATGTGATATTCTAAGTTTCTAATCCTATAGATTGTAAATAAAATTTCATTTTACAAGCCCAATATGCATAATTACTACCATTGAAAAATGGTGGTCTAATAGTAGACTGACCTTCTACAAATGAATTAGTGTTAGGGGTAACAGAGCTAGTGCCAAAGTTGACATTACCGGTGTTGGTAGTCATTAAAACAATTTTCAAGTTTCAGATTATGAAAAATATGAAAACCAATGCTTTGATACCAATTGAAAGTGAGTGCGGATTAAGGATCTTAAGGCTAACTTAACACTAGAGGGGGGTGGGGTGAATAGTGTTTAATGGATTCTAAGACTTATATGGACTAATTTAAAATTATGACACAAACAAATGCAGAAGTTAATCACAGAACAATCACAGAATCAAACACAGACGTAGAAAGTAAATAAAAAGTAGTAAAAGGAAAGAGCACACCAGATTTTATATTGGTTCGGAGTTACCCTACATCTAGTCCTGTACCAAGGCAAACCACCACATACAAATTTTTATTACACCAATGTTGAGATTACAATCCTCAATTTCGAAAGGCCTTCAGGTACCCTCCTGTCTCATGAGTCCGGGGCAAACTCTCTTGATTTACGGGACTCAAGACCGCCCAATTGATTTTTAGGCACAACCACACCTTATAGAGAGAATCGATAAACTTTTGATTACAAATTGATCTTATAATTCTGAATAGCACTTTGATCTTTGAGAGAGGGCATAGAATTAAATAAGAATGAGATTCTAATTTGATTCACTTGAGAATTACGCAGAATTTCGGCATGATTTTAAAAATATGAAAATTATAGAATATGTTGTGGAGAAGAAGAAGTGAAGAAAATATGAAATTAGTTAGTCAAAAAATTTGTTTGTGAATGCTATTTATAAAGCACCAACGGTCATAACCATTCGTGAAGAGATTTAAACGAATAGACACTTCTTTTGAAAATTGAAACTTTTGAATTCAACGGCCACCATGTCGACATGGGGTATCCCATGATGTCGACATCCCTATGTTAAAAACAACGTGAAATTTGTTTTGTAAATGGTATAGAAAGGAAAACAAGATAAAATGACTCTGGATTAAAAAAGAAGTTTAAAACAAGAGTTTATTTAAAAACAAAAACAAAGAATATTTTAAGGTTAAAACATCTTTTTGAAAATCATTTGAAAAGATATTTTTTAAGGCTAAAACATTTTGAAAAACAGTTTTGAAAATCATTTTGAAAAACCATTTTGAAGTAGTTTTGCAAGCTTCTTCCTGCAGAATATCTCATCACATCAGGACTCGAGAACTTGTACAAAACCAGGATGTTCGTGGGTTTGTAAGCCACTTGTTGTGGGTTTGTAAGCCACTAAGAAGGTAGAAATAGGTTCCATCCCAATTGAAATTCGAAATTAATATTTCCATGATATTATGAAGTTTTAACAAAAACTAGACACATATCTTGAATTATTGATCTTGATACTCTAGAATCTTCAACCTTGAGTCTTGAGTCTTTATACTGATCAGTCTTCAATAATCAATACCTGCATATATGTGTGTGTGTGTATCCTGCATATACATGTATATCTAGAAAACAGTGTTAGTATATATTTTATAATAAGATAAGTTAAAAAGGTTATTATCATCAAAACCAACATCCTAGTTCCCAACAACATGAACACGACGGATTTTTCCATTATGATAACCAAAACATTTTGTCAAAATCATCTAATATTATAATAGTTTCTAAACAAAGTAAATAAAAAAGGCTGAAGTGCTTGCATCTCACGTTTCAGCATAGTTGGGCACAATCCATATCGTACGGCGCTTATTGAAGAATGGATTACATACTATGACAAGTAAAGATCTACCTTCCAATGAGTACATCTCTAGACCAATGGACCCGAGTCTGACAAGAACATCTTATACCCTACCATAGAGGACCAGCTTAGCACTTGGTACCGAATATGTTATCACTTCGGGTGCTCCCACCCTTATCGAGTGCTCTCTTTCCGTGCACAACCCTTTCCATAATTTTAATATATTCAAGGTTATCTAGAAAAGTGACAACATACCATAATGGGAGCGACCCACTTAGCCCTGCTATATGCCTCATTTCGGTTATTTTCCCGGTTAATGAGGTTTGAGGCTACATTACCTTTAGAATAGCATTCATACTTGGAATGCTTACACTACCATCTGGCAACGATGTAATGATAACATTCATCAATACAAGTAGTCCTGGGTCTGGACAAACCAAATCACCGTCTTCACTATCTTCACGGTATCACCATTCACATCACTCAAATTGGATCGAAGTGCTTTTCGAATAATTAAATTCAATCTCGGTCTCTTCGAAACAACCAATGAATTTGGGCAATATTTGATAGTCGGTTATTTAACTATCAATATAACATCCAATCACTAGGCCCATATTATGATGTTGCAAAATTTATTTTCAAAATATCTTTATAAGATATATATATATTATATATATATATATATATTCAAATCTCTTTCAAATTTTCAATATTTGAGACAACTCAAATATTTATATCCATATCAGGATATTTCAAACCATCTCTTATTTCAACACTTAGAAGAAATATTTAAAAATATATTTCCCAAAACCCCTTACTTCATAATGTTGATTCATAGGTTTTGATTCATGACACAAGCTTCAGAGATCATGAGACGAACTACAAAGAGAATACTAGACAAAGGCGACAAAAAGAGAATAAAAGTTATTGTGCACTACAAAGGAGACAGGACTACAATCCAGAGATTAGTATTAATATTTTATTATATTAAGTCTTAGAATATTGTTAAAATCATTCCTCAAGTAGTCACACACACATACAAATAGTTATATATTGTTTTATACTTGAAAAAATATGATATGTGCACATAACATCAGGACGGTCGACTGACCAGTAAACTCGGCTGACCGAATCTGTTATTAATGCACAGATATGCTCTGTTTTGTGCACGAATTTAAACTCAGCTGACCAGCCAGAATTTTCAATCAACCAACCTGGAAATAACGGCTATTTATCTGAAGAGTTGCGATCGTTTGTGAAGAGGAATCACCTTCAATCCAAGAGATATGGTCACAACCTTTGATTGAAACTCTTCATGAAAGATTGTAACTATTCTACAACTATATAAACATGTTTAATTCATTCCTACAATTACCAATTCTTGTTTATAATTCTGAAATCTATTCTCTATTTATTTCTACAAATAAAAACATTCATTCTCATTCAATATCGATAGATTCTTTGAATTAATTTATATACTTCGATTCTACGAGATTATACTCCTTCTAAATCTTCACACACACTACATATTCTTGAGGATTTGATTATAGGAAAATTGTACTATCAAAAGACAATCCGTGTTATTCAGAACACACTCGTCGACAAATTATTTGTATTAAGTTGAAGTCCTCTTCGGCTATTGAGGTGGAAAAATTCCAGTTCGGCTGCTCAGGTGTCGTATACCTATTCCTTCGGGTTAAGTGAGGGGTTTAGTCTAAATCCAGAGGATATTCTGGGACTGGACGTAGAACGGGAAGTTCGAACCAGTATAAAAATTCCTGGTGTACTTACTTTAATTCTTAATTTACTGCTATTATCAGTTTCCGTATTTATATATTATATTACACATCCTTAGTACTGCACGTACACTTTCATTTGGTATCAGAGCAAGGTTATCCTACAACCGTCACAAAGTTATTTGATATTTATTTCTAGCAATATGGCGACGACACAAACTAACGATGTTGGCACTAACACTAATACTAGTTTCACATAGGGTCAATCAACTTCACGACCTCCACTTTTTAATGGTATAAATTATAATTATTGGTTAACTAGAATGAGAATCTATATGCAATCTAGTGGTTTTGATATCAGGAATGTTATACAAAGTGAGTACACAAGTCCTACTGGAGAATACTCAACTTGGAGTAACACACAAAAACTAGATGCTACATCAAATGCAAAGGCTATGAATATTTTATTTTGTGCATTAGATAGAAATGAATTCAATAGAGTTAGCATGTGCGCTTTTGGTTATGAAATATGGAGAACACTTAAGGTAACACATGAAGGAACAAACAAAGTTAAATTAAGCCAAATTTCTATGTTAAAAAATCAATTTCAAAATGAGGCCAAATGAATCTATAAATGATATGTACTCTAGATTTCAGGATATTTATCATGCTCTACTATCATTAGAACAAACATTTACTGATTTTGATGTTGGCACAAAAATCTTAAATTCTTTAACTGACGAATGGGAAAGAAAAGTCCTAGCCATTGAATAAGCAAGTGATTTGTCAACATTAAAACCAGAAGAATTGATAGGTAATTTAATGTCCTACGAAGTAAATTACAGGCAAAGAGAAATGTAGCACAAGAAAAGAAGAATGTGGCATTTCAAGCAGAAAAAGATGATTCCGACTCAGAGAATGAAGATATAGCAATGATTGCTAAAACTTTCAAAAAAATTCTGAAATTCAAAAGAAAAAAATTATGGGGAAACAAAAATAATTCCAACAACAATATCAACAGTAGCAAACCATCATCTTCAGCAATGGAATGTTATGAATGTGACAAGAAAGGTCACATGAAGAAGGATTGTCCAGAACGTAAAAAGTGCAATTTTAAGAAGGATAGAACCAAACAAAGAGCTTTTTTAGTCACTTGGGACGACATAGACTCATCATACTCATCAGAAAGTGAAAGTGACAATGAAAATGAACAAGCAAATGTGTGCTTCATGGCTTCGTCAGACAATGTAAGTGATCTTAGTTTTGAAGATTTAATTGAAATTAATTCTGAATTAGTAAACTTAGCAAAGCAACTTAAAAAGAAAAATAAAGATTTACAAAGAAAATTAGATAGGACAGCCTTAGAAGTAGATATGCTGAAAGATGAGAAGAAAATATTAGAAGAAGAACTTGAAATTTCTCAACAATCAAATTCTAACTTATCTTCTCAAATTTATTCTATATCTGAAGAACTAGAAATTCATAAAAATAAAAATGATGTTTTATTTTTTGAAAATAATAGTTTAAATTCTAAAATTAAAGATTTAGATTTAGAAAAATCTAGTCTAAAAATAAAATTTGATGACATCTCTAAAAATGTCTCCAATTTCAATAAAGGAAGAGAGAATCTTTCTAAAATACTAGAAAATTCTCAATTCACTAACAATAAATCTGGACTAGGATTTAAGAAACAAAATAATTTTGTTAAAAGTAGCATTAATAATAATATTAAAAAGGATATTAAGAAAACAGTTTGTTCAAACACTAAAACCATTAAGATATGGATTCCAAAATCAAATAATGTTTTGATAAGAAATAAACATATCAAAATGTTCATGGAAACTGTTCATAATAACAAAAACTATGTTTATAAAGGGAATCCTGAACCCGTATGGGTTTGGCTTCCTTAGATCTAACTCTTAGGACCCTAAAAAGAAACGGGTACTAACTTTTTATAAATTTTTACAGGTACCACATAAAAGGAGAGGAAAATGGATTTTAGATAGCGGTTGCTCAAAATATATGACTGGAAACAAAGAAATGTTGTCAAATATTATCTACTCAAATGGAGGATCGGTCACTTTTGGAGATAACTCTAAAGGATATATCATCGGTAAAGGCGATGTCAGTAGCAACGGTACCACTAATTTACCTCTCATTACCGATGTTTTATTAGTAAAAAATTTAAAATATAATTTATTGAGTATTAGTCAGTTATGTGATAAAGGTTTTAATATAACTTTTTAAGAAAATAAATGTAATATTTTCGATAAAAATCATAACACTATTTTTGAAGGAATAAGAGATAAAAACATTTATATTTTAAATATGAACGTTAAAAATGATTCAAATTTGTGTTTAATAGCTAAGGAAAATGATTCCTGTCTTTGGCATAAAAGATTTTGTCACATCAATTTTAATACCATCAACAAATTAGCTAAAAATAAATCAGTTAAAGGATTACCTGACATGAAATTCAAAAGGAATATATTTTGTGATGCATGTAAATTAGGAAAATTAACAAAATCTTCTTTTAAATCAAAAAAAGTAATTTCTACAGAACAACCACTTGAACTTTTACACATGGATCTTTTTGGTCCCACTCAAGTTCAGTCTATTAATCACAATAGATATGTGTTTGTTATTGTGGATGATTTTTCTACATACACTTGGATTTTCTTTTAAAAAAATAAAAGTGATACTTTTATAATTTTAAAGTGTTTGTTAAAAGAATACAAAATATTAAAAGTTTGAAAATTAAAAATATTAGAAGTGATCATGGAGGAGAATTTGAAAATGAAGTTTTTGAACAATTTTGTAACAAGAAAGGTAGTAACCATAATTTTTCATCTCCTAGACCACCACAACAAAATGGCGTTGTAGAAAGAAAAAATAGAACGTTACAAGAACGTGCAAGAACTTTATTAAATGGAACCACTTTATCAAAACATTTTTGGGCAGAAGCTGTAGCTACTGCTTGTTATGTATTAAATCGTGTTTCCATTCGACCGTTAACTAAGAATACTCCATATTACTTCTAAATGGAAGAAAACCAAATATATCATATCTTAAAGTTTTTTGTTCTAAATGTTTTATTTTGAATACTAAAGATCAGCTAGGCAAATTCGATCCAAAATCCGATGAAGTTTAAATATATAAAAGCTAACAAGTTTTTGCAGAAAAGTCGCCATATATTCAGGGTGAGAATTACAATATATACTACTTTGTCACAAAAGTATCTTCATCAATCAAAAAGGGGGAGAATGTTGATTCATAGGTTTTGATTCATGACACAAGCTTCAAAAATCATGAGACGAACTACAAAGAGAATACTATACAAAGGCGATAAAAAGAGAATAAAAGTATATTGTGCACTACAAAGGAGACAAGACTACAATCCAGAGATTAGTATTAATATTTTATTATATTGAGTCTTAGAATATTGTTAAAATCATTCCTCAAGTAGTCACACACACACATACAAATAGTTGTATATTGTTTTATACTTGAAAAAAATATGATCTGTGCACATAACATCAGGACGGTCGATCGACCAGTAAACTCTGCTGACCGAACCTGTTATTAGTGCACAGATATGCTCTGTTTTGTGCACGATTTTAAACCAAGCTGACCGGCCAGAATTTTCAGTCAACCGACCTGGAAATAACGGCTATTTTTCTGAAGAGTTGCGATCGGTCGTGAAAAGGAATCACCTTCAATCCAAGAGATATGGTCACAACCTTTGAGTGAAACTCTTCATGAAAGATTGTAACTATTGTACAACTATATAAACATGTTTAATTCATTCCTACAATTACCAATTCTTGTTTATAATTCTGAAATCTATTCTTTATTTATTTCTACAAATAAAAACATTCATTCTCATTCAATATCGCTAGAATCTCTGAATTAATTTATATACTTCGATTCTACGAGATTATTCTCCTTCTAAATCTTCACACACACTACATATTCTTGAGGATTTGATTATAGGAAAATTGTACTATCAAAAGACAATCCGTGTTATTCAGAACACACTCGTCAACAAATTATTTTTATTAAGTTGAAGTCCTCTTTGGCTGTTGAGGCGGAAAAATTCCTGTTCGGCTGCTTAGGTATGGTATACGTATTCCTCCGGGTTAAGTGAGGGGTTTAGTCTAAATCCAGAGGATATTCTGGGACTGGACGTAGAACGGAAAGTTCGAACCAGTATAAAAATTCCTGGCGTGCTTACTTTAATTCTTATTTTACTGCTATTATCAGTTTCCGTATTTATATATTATATTACATGATCCTTAGTACTGACGTACACTTTCACTCAACACATAGGAAATTTCCATTTATTTCTCTTTTCTCAAAAATCTTTCACAATATATTGTAAATTCCTTAACTCATTTATAAAGAATTCTATAAGTTCTGGGGTTCCTTAATTAATTTCTTTAATATTTCCAAAGTCAAAAAACTTGTCTATCATTCCATATATCCATTTCTAACTTCTTTAATGAATCCCAATTCATTTTTTGAAGTTCACTTTTATTTAAATACTTCGAAAATTTCCTTTTATCTTCCCAAGTACCATGTTGAGAAATTCACCTGTAAATCCCATGTATTGAATAAACCAAATTCCCAAACCTCGAGAAGATTTATAAATAAATTTAAATCATTCCAAAACTCTATATATATAGATATAAAAATAAGTATTTAAAAATAATAATAATAATTTATTTTTAAAAATATGTTCAAGTAATTATTTAGAAATATCAAAACACTTTTTATAAACATCAATAACTCATTTTTTGTGTATAAATAAATCAATTTCAAAGTGATTTATAAAATTAGAATTTACTAAAATAAATATTAAGTATTTGAAAAATTCACTTTTCAATGTACTTTAATTCTACTAATTTATATTTCCAAATTATTATCTGATATTGATTTCCTTATTTATAAACATCGTTTATAAATTTATAACGTCTCTGAGTTTCACTTTTTATAAAAATAATCTCGTTTATAAAATTCCATTTTATAAATTCAATTCATTATAAATTCCATTTATTTCTGCCTTTCTATTTTTAATATCGATTCCAACTTCTATTCTTATTTTTTCGGATATCATTTAAAAATCCTTTATATACATTATTTCTAAAATTTCTATTTAAACCATTTTTGGATTAGTAGATTTCAACTAAAAAGCAAATTTATTGTTTATCCAATCAATTTCTTTTTAAGTAATCCAATTTCGATATATATATATATATATATATATATATATATTTACATTCAAAATCTCCTTTTAAATCCTTTCACATTTCAAAAATAATATTCATGGTATTTAAAATACCAAAAGCTTGGCTAATGCTACTATAGCATCTAATAATTCACATCACAACAATGATCTATAATAGATTATTCTAACACATCATTTATTATTATATATGAAAAATAGTCAATATAAATTTGAGGAATCCAGTTGGATCCCACCAACCTATTTCCCTGCATCCAAAGATGTGAGATAACACAAACATACCAATCCCACTTCGAGGGGGATATCGCGGCAATATAGGATCATCCGCTATTATACAGGGCGCATAGTGTTTCATCCGCTTCAACGGCGGAAAATATATTCAACTACTAATATATATATACTACTACTACTATATATATTATTATAACATTCAAGTGATAATAAAATAATAATTTAACCAAACATCCAATAATTAATTTAAATTATTAAAAATTAAATCTAGTAATTCAAATGAGGGAGATTTACTCACCTTGATTTTTATTTTGCCGAACATCCCAACGTTAATTTTTTTCTCCTAAAATTCTAGCTACTTTCGAAAAAATCCCAAACCAAATCTATTGCATAGATTTTCCAGATACGAACCAACTTGACTTGTTTAAATGATTTTTGGACCTTGTATGTACAAGTATTTGCATTCATAAGAATTCAAATTATTTGAAATTTTAATTAACTTAAATATAAACTTATTAAAAATATAATTTTAATGTTCCTCTCCTCCCTCTCGGCTTTGCTCACTCCAACCTAATCTACGCGACATCGACAAACTCGCGTACCCTACCATCTACCTTCCTCCATGCCTTTTTGAATATGCGTGAACAACCCTAGATTGAAGATGAGTAAGAATGCTCGCGCGCAGCTTCCACTTACTCCACTTCCTTTCCTCTACCATCGCGTGCACCAACCCCGAGCCCTAATCTCGCTTGAAACTGACGAGAACCCCACCTTCCATAGTTGGCCCTCACGAGTCTCCGTCCATCGATCGTCCAGCCCTGTGTGCATTCTCCTCCCTCTATGTGCGTCTCGACCATAGCACCTCGAGGTAATCGCTATATCAAATTCGAACCCTAAGATGAGAGAGGAAAAGGGAGTCGTGTTGAAACAGAGAGGGCCTGCGCGTGATTCGATTTTGGTTTGAATTGGATTTCGAAAATTTTCTTTTTCTCTCTCGTTCGAATTGAATTCGGGCTTTGAACTGAAGATATGAGATGCGCGATTTAAAACGTGAAAAGGGGGCGTCTTCGTTCAGGTATAGGTCGACCATATAGAGTGGTTGATGGTGACGTTTTAGATGACTGATGTGAATGGATATGACAATATATATTTTAAAAATTCCAAATATCTAGATATTTTATTCAAACCCCCATCGAGGCATGCCGTCCGTCGTTCCTAATATTATATCGCTATTCCGAACGCAATGGAACCTATTTCGAACCCAACTCGATAGTATGTTGAAGATAGCATTTTGAGTCGACTATTTAAATTAAATTAAATTAAATTATTTCGAAGAATTTCTAGATCGTATGACCAATCGATAAATCCAAACGCTGTGGAATTTGAAATCCGATAATAGTAGACTATTATGGCTCCAATGAGAATTGTTTCGTCGAATTCCGAGAGTACGTCCCGGATTGCTATTTTAACGTGTCAATTAAATCGACGATTTCCAAAATTAATGAAATAACTTGAAGTTTCAGTTTTAAAAACTCATTAACTCAATTATAAATTCCAAATCCAATATTTATACCATTTAAATATTCAAAATTTATCGTCGAAAAAATTCCGGGTCGTTACATGTTTTATGATATCAATTTAGCTCACATAAGGATATTTTAATCCTAACTCGAGTGTTTTATTTTTCATTGCACTCTGGTCGGGCCTGAGTTTTTCGGCTCCTTGAAGATTATTCTTTGGAGGACGAAGACGAAGATATGGTATATTATTGCTATTATTATTCCCTGCATCCATGTTGTTATGCTGCATTATATTTCATTTTAGTTGTATATGACTTTGATAAATGTTGTATAAATTATAGTCAAATGTATAGTCAACAACTTCATGAACTGTTTATTTGATTATTATATTTTGTCATTCCACTACGAGATTCTGTTTTTGTTTTCTTCTTCTTTTCTTATTTTTTTTTAATTAACCCCAATAATTATCTATGTTTCGGATTTTCTATTTTGGACATGTGTGAATTATTGTCGATTTAAACCTTTCAAAATGTGGGTCATCATAGTTGGTTTCAAAGATTTGGTTTAGCGATAACCTTAGCCTTGTGGGGCCGACTCATTAGAGATAGGATAGTAATACCCTAGAATGAGTCTGTTTGAGTTTATATATATGAGAGCACGTATTTGTTAGTGTTATAAAATATTTTATATTATATTTACTTACCCGCTGAGTTGTTTATAAATTTCTTGTCGGTGCGTGGGATGACATATTATCGATAGGGTTTCTAAACACTTAAATATGTCAAGTCGGCATAATATCGTTTTAAAATCGAGTAAATGAAATAACTTAGGTAATATTTATATTTAAGATTATAACTTTCATAAGCCTATATGATTATTAACAAAATCATGGTTAGAAGATGATAATATTTAGTTATCATCGATTATTGGTTGATTTAAAATAAAACGAATACCTGAGAATTTTATTTTGCAAAGCATTCGATAATTGAATTGAAATCTAATTACAATAAGAATTGTTTGAATAACATGATGTAAATTAATGAGATATTTTCATAATAAGGTAATGAAATGGAATAAGTATATTTATAAAATGGCATATAAGTAGAAAGGATTTAAAAGTCGAAATTTTTTGAATTTAAAACCCTTTGATTTTCAAATTTGTTCTTAAAGCCTTCAAAATTAATAATAATATCATATGAAAGTGTTTGACTAGAAAAATATTTCGAAATAATTTGAAAGAAATAAAGCATGGAACTCGCTTTAGTCGATGAGAAATAATCCTGGGGATGAATGCAGCATCGCCAATATTCATTTTCGAGTTTCCGAGCGAGAATTGCTACCAAAAGAAATTATTTCCAGTTAAAACAAGTTTTAATTATGAAATTTTTTCCATGTAAGATTTGATAAATATATGAAAATAGTTTTGAACTTATAAATTGAAATGATATGAAAGAAAAATAGGTTTATAACTTATGATTTTGAATAAGAAACTAAACCGAATTTTGAACATTTTGGTTAAGCAAACAAAAGAAAATTTGAACTTGAGATATGAAATAAAAGAATTAACTTAAGAAATTTTAAATAAGTTGAGTTAGTGAAATAAAGAAAAATATAAATAAAATAAAATGAATTTTAACTCAAGAAAGCTTTAATGGAAGTAAATTATTATATTTGAAATGAATTAGGGAAAAAATATATGAATTTTAAGTGAATTTGTAACATCCCACCTTTTTGTATGCTTAAGCAGACATACGTGCCGACTCAAATCATACAGAAGGGAGGATTGTATGGGGTAAATAAAAAAAGTAGAGAAATAAAAAAGAACAAAATAGAATCTTGCAGCGGAACGATAAAATATAATAACCAAATAAACAGTTCACGAAGCTATTTTATAAAATATTCGGTTATACTTATACAATACATATCAAAGTTACACATACCAGAGAATAGTACATAATGCAGCGAAATAATGTGAGGCAGTGGAACAATATAATAAATAATAGTAATACAATCTTCGTCTTCGTCCTTCAAAAATAAAGTCTTCAAATCCAGAAATGCTCAGGCTGACCCGAGCGAATTGAAAAGACAAAACACTCGAGTCAAAACTAAAAGATCTTATGTAAGTTAAATCAACGGTAAAATATGAGTGGAACGACGTCAAATATGTTTACAGGATTTGACATCTCCTATCAAGTGTATAATGTAAGAGATGCTCGGGATTCACATCTCCTAAGGATCCGTTAAACTATTTACCATGTAGTAATATTTCGTTATTATAATAGTATCTATAATAAAATAAACTTACTTTTAAATAGCGCTAAGGAGTGATCCAATATTCCCCTTGATACGTAATAGTGCCAACATTCGATATAGTACCGTAATACCTCCTGATCGGAAGGCTACCAGAGGATACTCCATAGGTACAACACAAATCAAACTCGTTCAAGGCGCGCTAGGGCAGGTGACACGACGCACAAGGCAATGCCAGTGTAGATATACCAATTACGCATCCGGGCTGCTGGTAACATGTGGCAGCTACTACCGTCGACCTCGAGTCACACCCCCAAAATTAAAAATCAAAAGTGGCGACCAAATCAATCCAAAGTCAGAATATAATATCGAAGGAGTATGTCCGATAAGAGGGGCTACCTCCTTGGCCCGAGAATCGCTCCTGTTTTAGCCACCTTATGTCAACTCACGGGAGTCGGGTCCACATATATACCTCAAAGGAACGCCGCCACCATCCTACTTCATTATGGAATCTCCATCGCATACACAGTTGTTAAAGTGGTTTTCAGAGTTGGCAGAGAGTATGACAACTTCCGATTCCGGTCTCTTTAACAACCAAACGTTATTATAACACTATGGTCATTTTCATAATAGTTTATACTTTAAAACCAAAATATCATTACCTTTTCAAAAACCAAATCAATATGATATCATCTTATTTCAAACATATCCTTTCTAAAACCATAACACTTTCAAAATTATAATATTTCGAGACCGAACGCAAACATAATACGTTGAATTTCATAGCTTCTAAACCGTAACTTCCACCACTTAAACGGTTTGGATATTTAAACAGTATATAAAATAAAATAGTTTGAATTTCAAATTATTTTATAAAGTATAATAATTTCCTCGACTTCACAAATTTATTCACTTTAAATTAAATCCCAACTTATAACTTTCAACTCACTTTCAGTTTTCAATAAACCATTTCAATTTATATCGATTTCAAATATAAATTCGAACCTCCAAATAAACCATTTCAATAGATTTCAAAGCTTTCAATATACAACACTTCAAAACTAAATTTGTTAACTATATATATATATATATATATATATATCAAACTCAATTTACTGTTATTTAGTTTTGAAATATTTACTTAATAATTCCAATATCATTCAAATAAACTCCAATTTCAAATAACTAAATGTTTCCCTCGCTTTATTCAAACTTGATATATTCATTTATATAACCTTAAAACAAAATCAAGTTAAATATCATATTCTTTAAAATCTCAAATACAATGAGTCCCAAATCGATTTTTATTAAATATAATTCTCAATTAAATACAATTTCAAATCAATTTTCAATTTATCTTTCAACCTTAATTTATTGAAATCATTATAAATTCTATATTAAATTATAATTTAAATAAATAATTAACCATATTATATTTTAAATAAAATCAAACTTTATTATTAACTTATTTAAATCAAAAAATTTATACATAACTCAAGTCAAGAATTTGACTATATATATAAAATAGCATTTATGTAATATCTAAAATCAATATTTATATAAAACCGTGTATTTCTTTCAAAAACCACAGAAATCAATTTCAAATTATTTTTATATATAGACACCACAATGCATGTATATAATTTTCTATCATATTGTCTAGTCATACAGATATTTATCATTTCATTCTGTAAATACTGTTATATATCATTTCAAACCGCAATCCCAAAAACTAAAAATCCATAACAACTTGCAGTTTATAACAATATAAACTACAACATCCATTCATCCAATATCAATCATCATCCAATTCAATCAATAACATCAATATAGAACAGATAATAAATAACAGGTATTACTGGAAGTTTATATTCAATAATAAATTAAATAATTATTTTAATCAAATAAATTCAAATAAACTGAGATGATGATTCAACATATGCCAATTGGTCATAAATAAATTTCTAATCATATCATATATTAATTTAACAAACATAGGAAATTTTAGAAGTTGTGAGTGGGTTAAAACACTCACCTTTTGAATTTAAATTCAATTAAAACCCAAAATTTGAACAGTCTCAGAATTCGTCCAAGCCCGCGTCAAAATGTCTAAAATCCTGATACGAACCTAGCGGAGAACACCGCGCGTGAAACGAACTTCGTATGCAAAAGTTACGGGAGTAAGAACGTTGAACGATTTAATTTATAAAAATATGTAAAACAATTTATAGCTATCCTACTTCACTGCCATGTCAACCAGCTCCACGCAAGCATTTGCCATAGCCGAACCCTTCACACGCGAACGGAAACGCCACCGCGCCAGGACGCTCGCCGTGCCTCCGATGGCCAGCCGCGACACCACCGAGCCCGCTGCCGCCTACCACACGACCTCCGCCTCACCTCAAACCCCACATCGACACCGATCTCGGCCAAAAAAGTGCGCAGCTGCCACCGTACACTAAAACCCTAATGAATTTTTGCAAGCAACCCGACAACCCAAGAACCAAACGAACACCTCAGATTGACTCCCCTCGGTCCCCACTACAATACGGTATGGTCGATTCGACGATCTGAAGTTGATTATCGCGTGATGAACGTCCGAGAATTGATCGTCAATTTCTAGACGAACATAGCTTCAAATCGAAAAACGAATTTCAAATCTAAAATGCGCTCGTCGAGAGCTTCAGATCGATATACAATTCGATATAGTTTGTGGAATTTAAATTTTGAAGTTGAAATTTGGATTGGAATTGAACTGGGTTTTAGGGTTTTCAGCCATTGGAAAGAGGAGGAACAGAAATTTCTGTACGTACAGGAATAAGAAATAGAAAGGCTATTAGGGTTTATAACAGGATATATATAGGTAGAGCTGAGAATAAGAGGAATGGATACGATTGGTTTGGACCGTTGAACGATAATGGCCCAAAACGCCCGTTTTGACTCCAAAACGAAATTGGGTCAACCCATATATCAAAATAGATGTTTTAAAATATTTTAAATGTAACGAAAATGGTTTCAAGTCTAAATTATATCGTATGAAGAAGTTATGAAAAAATCAAGTTATTTCAAATTGATTTCAATTTCATTGATTTTTAGGCGTTTCGAGCTCGTACGATCAAAGGACAAGTCCGATCGCTACGAAACTTGAAATCCTGCAATAATTCACCGTTACGGATCCGATGAAACTGGTTTTGTCGAAATCCGAGCCAGTGGCCAAAATGGCTATTTTCCAGTTAATTAAATAAATTAATAATTAATTAATTAAATCACTTTTTCAATTTCAATTCCATAATTAACAAATCTTATCATTTTTGATTTCTTAAATAATTACTGTAATTTAAACAAATTTAGATGTCAATTTAAAGTTGATTAATCCATCAATTGCAGTGTTTAATTTCAATTTCATTAAATTCAGAAATTGTAAATTAAAATTCCCAAAATTCATTTATTAAAATTTTAAACTTTGTTTTTCAGTCTTTTATTACAATAAGGATATAACTAACATTCGTTCATGATCTGTTGCATTAATATTCTCAAATTCCATCTTAATTTCAATTAACGTAATATTTAGATATTTAATTTCAATTAATCCAATTACTATAATTAAAATTCAAATAAATAAATAAATCTTGATTTCCATTCTTTAAATCAACCAATTATCATATTATAAATGGAATTGACATTATTTTCAAATATTATCTTAATTTACTCTAACACAATCTTGAATTGAGATTCATTGCAATTGATTACAAATTTTGATTTAATGGACTAAATAAATGATTACCTTATAATAATTGTTATCATTAACTCTCAATCACATTTTCATAAGTTTATCTTTTCCAAACCAATGTTATAATTTCTGACTAAACATTGATTTTATTTAATTACCATTCAATATATTAATTCATTAATTAATTCAATATTTACGTTTGTTTTCTTATATTCGATTTATAACCAGGTATAACACTTTCACTGCTTCATTTATTAGAATTTTATTCAAATTGTTAATAACTAATTTTAATTACCATTGTTATATTTCATTTTAGCGTTCATTTCAATATTAAATTATAAAGTTTTTATTTTTTCCAAATTAAATTACAAAAATCTTGTTAAATTAACCATTTAATTATCGAAATTTACGGGTCGTTACACTCTCCCCTACTCAAAACTTTTCGTCCCCGAAAAGGAAAAGAAGGGAAAAGAAAGAATTAAGCAAACAATACATCTTATTCGAAAACATTAACTTTATAAACAAATAAATTTACAAATTTAATAAATTAAAATAAGGTATATCGATTATAACCATTAAATCTTTTATACTCAAATTAATAAAGTTTGGAAAACATTTTTCAAAAAATTTTCTAAGTCCAAAATTTACGGAAATTTTTTGGCAGAGTCTCCTTTGTACGGAGAGGCTTGAGAGAAAATGCAATATCAAATATAACAATATATATTACAATATCTCAAAATAATATATCCCAACAACGGGAAAAACAGTATAATAACGCTATAAAACCGTAATCTGAGAACGTACCTATTTGTCGGGCAATTAACGCTTATTTCATGAAACCAAAAGCAGTAGCAATTGCTTCCATAACCTGTATTTCACTTATATAATTCAACAAGAGTTAATAATTATATAAAATGAAATATTTAAAGTTGTTTCAGCCACTAACAAACAAATCAATGTCAAAAAACAATAATCACTTGCAACTCATATACAATCGAAAATCAACACAATCAATTATCCATTCATATCAAGCAAAACTAATAGTTGTTCGGGTTTGAAAACTTTAAACTGTACAGAATGAAAAATAAACTATTAAGTGTACCATTTACTCAATAGTAGATTAAACTAAATAGATTATTCATACATCCAAACAAATTTAAAATATTCATGCCCAAACAACCATAAACCAAACAAACCACCATTCCAAACAATAGATCTAGTTAATTTTTATCAATTTCATTTCATAACATTTGTTGTTTGATTTCCTTTTCATTCATAGAACGTTTAATCTTTTTATTTTACATTATTTCTTGCAAATTTTCACTTTCATCCATTGATTCAGTGTTTATTTCACTTAATTGCACCTATACTTACATAAATTCATTTTTATTTATTCATATCATATAAATTTTCTTTTTATTGCATTACATTTATTCATTTCTCAATTTCATTTATTTACTTTAATAATAAATGGTTTCAACCTTAGCTTAAGTTCAAAATCTTTACTTACATTACTCATTTACTATTTCATTTAATTAGTAGTATTAAAATTTTGACTCAAGTTTATAACTATTATAACATCAATTCTTACTAATAAAAGCAATTTACTGAACACTTTCATAACATAAGTTTACTCGTACAATTTCCATTACATTTTCTTAGTAAACATTACAACTATTAATATTTTGTAAGTTATATATATGCTTTAAGATTGTAAATGAAATTTATACAAGTTCATCTTATTTATTTTAATAAATATAATGTTCAATAATCGTATCCTTGGCTTTTTATAGATTGTAAACTTCAACTTTTGTAACGACCCGTAATTTCGCTACTTCGAAAATGAGAGATTTCTTTCGTTTTAAATTTAAAAAGGAATTTAAATCTTAAATAAATATGTTATATATATATAATAAATAATTATCTATTCTTATAGTTAATAAACTAAAAGTATAAGTTTGGATTTTAGAACAAATCGACAAGAGTTAAGTTTTGGTAAAAATAATAAAGGCTTAAATAAATGTATTTAAATATTTATTCAAAAAGATAAATCTTATTTAAAACATCTAATAAAGATAATAAGAGCATGTTAAAAGATTTAAAAGTATGTTAATAATCGTTTTACAAAAATAACCAAAATTTGTCGCATTTTGTCAGTTTTACATACACAGTAAAATTAGAGATTTTGATATTAATTAAATAGAATTTTAAAATATAAAGAGACACGTTTTAATTTATTTAAAGAAGTGAAAAGTTCATTTTAAAGTTTGGTTTATTTAAATAATAGCTTAATAAAAACATCAAATTTTGATTGTATAATTTGTCATCAAAAACACCGTTTTCAACCAAAACAAGTTGTCGGCAAGTTGTTGTAACTTAATACATTTTCTACTTATAAATACAAGTTTACAAACTATATAAACATTCTACATTTAGCACTAAAAACAAAAAGAGTTTACTTTGGAAAATATTTACATAAATGATAAAAATAATGTTAATACATGATTTGACAAAAGAGTATAAAAGTAAACAAATAAAACAACATCATTACATAACTTTCGTTTCTCTTACACATGATATAACTTATACACCTAGAGTTCAAGCAAATGAAAAGTGAAAAGATAACTAACTAAAGAAATTAATGACACATATGCTCACCATTAATGCATACTTACAAATCCATTTAATGCAAGTCAAATCAAGAAAAAGTCATCTTTTTAAAATTTAAGAAAATAAGGCAAACATCATTTCATAAGTACAAATTCAAATCAAACCATTTCTTCTCCATTAAGAAAAGGTCAAATCAAGGGTAAAAAAGTAAATGAAAAGTCAAAAAGTAGAGAACGGTATTTTAGTCATTTGCCATCCAAAGATATAAAATGCATCCATATCTTTCATTTTTCAGACTTCATTCTCTACCTTCTTCTTCACTTTCTCCTTCTTCTTTACCTCCATTTCCATGACTTTCCCCTCTACATTTCTCTTCTACCTTCAAGCTACCACCTCCGCATCACCACACCATCACCTTACACCATCAAAACCGAGCCTAGCTACCATCTACACACCTCCTACACCCACCTACCCCTTCCAAACTCCAAGGCCCTACCCCCCTAAGCCCAATCCGAGCCCCTACACCTCTAGGCCGAGCACCACCTCACCAAAACACAAGCCTACACACCCCAAACCCTCCTACACGCCATACCCAAGGCCGCACCCTCCTCCACAACAAAGTCGTACGCCCCTCCCCCATATAAAAAAACAAAAGTAAAAAAGAGAGAAGAAAAGAAAAGAAAAGGAAAAGGAAAACAAAAGCATTCGGAAAGGAAACGACAAAAGGCGAGACGTTAGAAATAGCACGTTAGCGAGAGGCAGAAATCTTACGTTAAAGTTTGACGGAGTGGATATAAAGGTAAGAAATTCTCACCGCTTTTTAAATTATATTGATTATCATGCTTAATTGTTATGTTAGATAATCATTATTTAATGATATGGATGTTTGATTGATTGTTTGAATATGTTGGATAATCCGTAGTAATGCTATGACATTTACCATATTGAATATGTTAGTGTTATATGATTGTTGTATGGTTATGATGATAATTTGGACATCAAATTTCTATTAATTAAGTAATCTCTTTGTTTAATAAGACCATATTTTAGTAATATGAGATGTTGCAGAAAAATAAGCCTCTTTTCATTTAAAAGTGAAATTAAAGTTAAAATGAAAGAGAATTTGAAATTTGAAGTGAAACAGATTTGAAAAGGATAATTAATTAGAAGTTGGAATTGAGATAAATAGTGAAATTGAAATCGATTTTGAGAAAATGAAGTTTAGTTTGAGATTGAATTGAAGTTTAAATTGAAACTATATTTGAAATCTAAGTTTTAAATGTGTTTAATTTGAGATTAGAATTGAAATTGAGTTAAAATTGGAATTTAAAATTTAATATTAAAATAAGGGGAATATAATAATATTATAATATGGTAATAGTGAAAATTCATTTTAAATACTTTAAAAAGTGAAAATATTGATTTAAAATGATTTGTAATGATTTTATAAGTGTAGAAATCCAATTTGAATAGATTATTTCAAATATTGAAAAATAAGTTAAAACTAGGTGCGTCGCGCAATGGTAGTTCGTGATTTCACGTCGAAAAGTACAAATGAACGTGTAAAGTGGAATATAGTTCGGAATTCTTCGAGATAAGAAAATTCCGGACTATTATATCCATATCTTCTAAACGAAGAAATAAAATCAAAGTTGTGTAGTAGGTTTTGAATTAAGTCCAAATCAATTTTCCAGAAAAATCGCGCTAGTGCTGTTAAACGACTAGTACATTTGTCCCGCCTTTGAGATCTGGAAAGATAAAACAAGGTGTTTAAATAAGATTAGTGATGGAGCAACCAGTGCCCTGAACTTACCTGGCCTATGTTTTCTTTTCTTAGACGAGGGGTGGAACAGATCGAAAGGAAAGCCCGGATGCTCTTAAATAAAAAGATTCTATTGAGTTTTCCAAAATAAAAGAAGATTTGTATTATCCAAAAGTTAAGCAATCTCCTAAATGAATGATTTCTATGATCCTGTTTACTAAAAAATGTTGTTAAGATTGATTTAGGGTTTATTGTAAACGATGTCTTAAGTAACATTGTTTTTAACCCGCCTAAAAGTTAAGGAATTTGGATCAAGAATTAAGGAAATTTGAGATATTTTCCAAAACAAAAGAATGAATTTCTTAGAAATTACTCTAAGTAAAAAGGAAGAGAATTCGAAATCATCCAAAAAGAATTAAAGCGAAAATAGACTTAATAAATCCTGTATACTCATATTCACTTTTTATCGATATTGGATTTCGAAGGAATCGGAGTCGGATTTGGATAATTCCTATCCGAAAACCACTTTGAACCAATGTACACGTTTGAACGTGAAGACATGATGAAGATGATTATTGAAGACCGTGGATCTTCATAGCGTGAAGACTGCTTGTTGAACATGCTTTGGGTAGCTCCCAATTATAGAGTTATTTATAGCAGCGGTCTCCTCGTAATGGAGATTTTTTGGATTGCAAGGACTACTCACTACTAGTGGTAGTAGGAGAGTGCCTTCGGTTTGTCCTGTTCCTAGACAACTTGTATGGATGTTTGTCTGACATTGCATTTCTAAAGATTACGTACATTGGTTGTTACAAACGTACATCAGTGGTGGCGGAGAAGGCAACTTATCTTAGCTTAACACCCTCCTTGAGACATACGAGCTCAATGGTTGTATTTTTGTGAAAGGCAATTAGTATTTAAACGGAAATTGTAATGTGGCATTCAAAGATGTGATATATGCTATGTGAAAAGGTAATCGTTTGCCTCAAGCCTCATCAAACCGGAAATGACCGAAACAGGATTAGATGCATCAAGGCTAAATGGGTCATTCCCAATTAGGGTATGATCATCCCCTTTTAGATATATTTCTTCCCGCTATGACGTTCGGGATGTTAATTAATGTGGTGTAGGAAAGAGAGCTCTCGGATAAAGGTCGGTAACGACCGGGGGATGACATATTCGGTACTATCTAGTTATAGAGGTAGGCCGGTCTTGTGTTGGTAGAGGGCAGATGTTCTATGCCTTGAGACATCCATCTAGAGGTGTACCCATTTCGGAAGGTAGATCCTTCGCCTGGTCATTTTTATGGAAATTCATTCTCCAATAAGAACCTACGGTTTTGTTTGCAGAGCCTAGTATGATGGAATTTAATAATGGTAATAATTTCAGCTAAGATTAATATGTTTATTTGCAAATGTTTTCAAAATGATGTCATTAGAAATAATATTAAATTTTTTGATATAAAAGTGTTTTAGTTATCATAAGGTAAAAACCCGTCCGTTTTTATGTGTGGGCGTGGTCTTATGAGATACTCTTTATTTCAAAGGATTTTATCCAAAGGCTGATATATGACACTGTCATCTATTATTGAGTTTTTTTCACGCTGGTTTATCGAGCCTGATCCAGGTACTTTCAATACCCGGATCAGATCCGAGTAGTTTCAGGTTTAGTCGAAGATGGTTAGAGTTTCCAAAGGAGAGCAGGAGATATTCGTCGACTTATAAGCATATTCTACTATCCGCTTTGCTTAGTGAGGTTCATACATGATAGGGGGTTCTCGCTTCTTGTTAGGTAGCGAACGGATAACTCTTACTCCTACATGTCCCTGAGATCGAGTATCGAAGGGTTGGTTCAGTCGAGAGGCTGGCCGTAAAAGCAAAGCGTAAGGTACTAGTGTAAGCTATGGCGGAAAGTGGCCGTTGTCGATGGTTGAAAAGCCTAGATCAGTACATTTGGTATCACAACTGAAGGTTAAGCGAGAACCTTGGCTCTGTTATGGGTAAAGTCTCATCAGAGATAGGATTAGAAATATCCTAGGATAAGTAACTCATTAGAGATAGGGTTGGTAACACCCTAGAATGAGTTATGAGAGTGTTATATATATATAAGAGCGTATTTGTTAATTTTATAAAAATGATTTTGTTTTAAAGTTGGTAAATGAAATAATTTTACCTTGGGTTTATATTTCAAATATACAAATGGGGATATTATTATTTTTGGTTAGAAATTAAGGATTGTTTGTAATTTAGCTTAGTAAAACTAAAAAAGGAATATCTTGTGATTAGAATTGCACAATTTGACAATAAGATTTTCCATATAGAATAAATTAGTTGAAAGCTAGAATTTAAAACTTTAATCATATACCCTTAGGTATTTAGTATTAAGAAATAATAATGATTAAGTGATTATCATAATGAATGGATTTAAAAGCTAAGTACAAATATCTTGTGAGGTAAAATTCACAATTTGATTATAAGATATTTGATGATAATACTGAAGCTATAAGTCGTAATTAGAGAAGGTCAAAAGAAAATGAATACTTAGAAAAAAATTCTTATCAATAAGAGAGGAAAAGATAAACCTAATTTGAGACTTTTTGTAAATATATTATAAAAGGTTAAGTTGTATAACTTATAAGGAGATAAGGTAATTTGAAATTTAGACACTTTGACTGTGTTAAAATCAAAGTGAAATTTAGGAATAAGAGATATAAGAAATGTCATCCTATTATAAAATTGGAATTAGTTATACATTTAGGGTACCATTAGTAATTCAAAATTAAGTAAGAATAGAAGTGGGTATTTTTGAATAATATGGTTAGTAGTTTGATTGTTGGATAAAAAAGTTTAATACTAAATACCATGTGAATTAAGTTTCACAATTTGACTATAAGGTATTTGATGGATTTAAGATTAAGAATTTTGATTTAGAAAATGGATAGATAAATAAGTTAAGAAAAAGGACGTACACTTAGTAAAGTTGTCTTATTAATATATGGATAATATAAATAATATTAGCTAAATTGAAACCTTAAGTAAAGAAAACTAAGGATTGAGTTTTATAACTTATTAGTTTGAGATAATAGTAGAGTTCCACATTTGTCAAACAACTTAGTTGAAGTAATGATGGTTTGAAGATTAGGGACATGTATATATACTCTTATGAAGAAAAGGTATATTATACAAGTTTAAGGCATATTTGTATGCTTACGTAATAATGGATTTAGTAAGAAAGTAAATGGTTGTGAAATAAACTTGGATTAATAGAAATTTTAAAGAAATGTATTAGGTAAAGATGAATGTGAATAAGTACATAAGTTAAACGTAGATTATTTTGGCACATAAATTTTGATCTAAGATTTGAGTACAGAACTTTGAAGTGTTTACACCAATCCGAGAAAGGATTTATCATTCGATTTTTGATGGCGAACATTGATAAGAGTTTATGATTATGTACACAAGTTTTCTATCATGGTTGAGATCTATGCAAGGAAAGCAAGGGTTTGTGATTAAGAAGTCTGATCAAAGTCCGCACTAGAAAATCGGGGGATTGGTACTAGTTCGGAAGAAAAGTTGTGGATTCAAATAATAGATCGAATCAAATATCATATATAGTATGATGTTTTGGGTCGGTCTACATAGTAGTTAGACAAGTAGGCGCTAAGATATAGTGGTTAGACTGATGTTTTGTTATGTATATATGTAGACCTTAGGTATAGTACATGCTCAGGTCAGATAATGAATTATGTGGTGGTATTTGTTTATCTTGATATAGTATCAGTGTGGTTTTTTTGGATGCATAGGCTTATTTGATTGTTGAATATTTTATCTAAAATGTGCCATATGCACTACGATGGGTTGGATAGAAGTTTTGACTTGATGTATGTACATATAACTGTAAGTACGTGATAGATACTCAGGTTAATGTGGGGAATCTTTGTATATATGATTGACATCATTTATTTAGTGTTATTATGATATCAACCTTCTTCTTTTCTATCATCCATTTAAAATAAGTCAAATTATTTAAGGATATGAGTATGAGATAGATTCCTTTATCTAATTTTCATTTCGAGGACGAAATGCTTTTAAATAGGGGAGAATGTAACGACCCGTAATTTCACTACTTTGAAAATGAGAGATTTCGTTCATTTTAAATTTAAAAAGGAATTTAAATCTTAAATAAATATGTTATATACATAATAAATAGTTATCTATTCTTACAGTTAATAAATTCAAAAGTATAAGTTTGGATTTTAGAACAAATCGACAAAAGTTAAGTTTTGATAAAAATAAATAAAGGCTTAAATAAACGTATTTAAATATTTATTTAAAAAGACAAATCTTATTTAAAACATCTAATAAAGATAATAAGAGTATGTTAAAAGATTTAAAAGTATGTTAATAATTGTTTTACAAAAATAACCAAAATTTGTCGCATTCTGTCAGTTTTATATACACGGTAAAATTAGAGATTTTGATATTACTTAAAGACAATTTTAAAATATAAAGAGACATGTTTTAATTTATTTAAATAAGTAAAAAGTATATTTTAAAGTTTGGTTTACTTCAATATATAGCTTAATAAAAAGGTCAAATTTTGACTGTATAATTTGTCGTCAAAAACACCGTTTTCAACCAAAATAAATTGTCGGCAAGTTGTTGCAATTTGATACATTTTCTAACTTATAAATACAAGTTTACAAACTAATTCTACATTTAGCACTAAAAAAAGAGTTTACTTTTGAAAATATTTACATAAATGATAAAAATAATGTTAATACATGATTTGACAAAAGAGTGTAAAAGTAAACAAATAAAACAACATCATTACATAACTTTCTTTTCTCTAATACATAATATAACTAATACACCTAGAATTCAAGCAAATGGAAAGTGAAAAGATAACTAACTAAAAAAATTAATGATATATATGCTCACCATAATGCATACTTATAAATCCATTTAATGCAAGCCAAATCAAGCAAAAGTCTTCTTTTTAAAATTTAAGAAAATAAGGCAAACATCATTTCATAAGTACAAATTCAAATCAAACCATTTCTTCTCCATTAAGCAAAGGTCAAATCAAGGGTAAAAAGGTAAATGAAAAGTCAAAAAAGTAGAGAAGGGTATTTTAGTCATTTGCCATCAAAAGCTCAAATATAAATATGCATCCATACCTTTCATTTATCACACTTCATTCTCTACCTTCTTCTTCACTTTCTCCTTCTTCATCACCTCCATTTCCATGGCTTCCCACCTCTACCTTTGTCTTCTGCCTTCAAGCTACCACCTCCGCATCAGCACACCATCACCTTACACCATCAAAACCGAGCCTAGCTTCCACCGACACACCTCCTACACCCACCTACCTCTTCCAAACCCCAAGGCCGTACCCCCCTAAGCTCAAGCCGAGCCCCTACACCCCTATGCCGAGCACCACCTCACCAAAACCCCAGCCTACAAACCCCAAACTGTAACAGCTCGATTTTCGATGCTCTAAAATCGACATCAATACGTCCATGTATCGAATGCCGAAAAACCGAACCGTTAGGGTTAAAGAAGAAGTGGTAGAAGATAGAAAAACAGAAACAATAACAGAATTGTAACGAGCCGGAAAATTTTAACAATTTTAATTGATTCTATAACGTATTTAATTGAATATTTGTGAAATCTTATAATAATTGAATTTTTAAATAAAATGTTTATATATTTAGAATACGTATATTTAAATATAGCAGATTGTAAATTTTCAAATAATTTTATGGAAGTTTATTTAATTGAGAAAACGTGCTGTCCAATTCAAGCTATTAATTGCTTTAATTGATTTCTGAATCAGTGCGTAACGGTCTCTTTTTACTACCGTTAAAGATTTCTATTGCTTAATACTTTTCCAATCCAGGTAGACTTTTCCATTCGTATCCATTAATAAATTTGAGATCATCGACCTTGCTTTTATTATTCCTTGTAGTTTCGTGCACTGACTTTACCTTTCCCACTACCCATAATTTTCTCTATACGTTTCTTTTGCAATTGAAGCGTATATTTATATTTATGGTGGTGCGTTTATTCTGGTCTATCTTTATTTTCGTTTTTAACGCTTGAAAGAATCTCAAATCATCAAGCTAGTAGCATCCGTTCCTTCCCTCGCTTTCATAAGGCCTATAATATATAAACCACTTGCTTATAGATCCGAACACAACTTTGTCATCAAATTTAATGTGCCTTCCTCTCCCTATTATTTCGGTTCCAACCTTCCTAGTAAATGGCTTTAATAAATTTTGGCTAAATCATAGCTACGGACTTTTCAAATTTCTTTCATTTTATATTTATTTCCAATTCCTTCATTGCTTCAAAATTTTTGAACGTGCCTAATCATCTCAGTATGTATATATAATGTAAGCCTACCTTTCCTTGGAAAGCTATTGCTCACAAAATTTCCTGATTTCTTTCCTTTTATCCATTTTTATATCCTTGACTTTCAAAACTCATTATGTGTTGTACAAACAAACAAAAATTTATTGCTTTAAGTGTATAGCTAAATCAACTATTGACCGTTACAATTAATTTTTTTTTCCATTTCAATTTATTACTTAAATAACGTTTTGATGAATTAACGGACAGCTTTACGTTTCTTTTGCTTTTGAAAACTTTATATTTATAGTGTACGTTTCTTTTGCATTTCAAAAATTTGAAACATGCTGCCCCATTTAAGCCATTAATTGTTTTAATTATTTTTCTTAATCAGCATATAACCGTTGCTTTTTATTATTCCAGGATTTACATCCATACTTTAATCTCTGCTGTTCCATTTATTTCATTTAAAATCTAAATTTATTTACCATTCATTTATACGCCTCTTTCTCTTCCCTCTTTTACCTCTTCGTTTCTCTCTCATTACTTCATATTGGGACTTTTTGGTTTCCTTTGCTTTTCAACCTGAGCCTTGCTTGACAAGCAATAAATTTATTGCTTTAAATTTTCAGCTTAATGCAAGATGACAGTTGTTAGCCCATGGCTATTTTAAAAATCAAAACGTGTAGAGTGATATACGTTATTCCCTTTGAACGGTTCCTTTTGCATTTATAACTTTCCTTTATGCTTTAATTGATTTCCTGGTTTCACTGGCTTTCGTTTTAACATTTATTCCATAAGTTACATAATTCGACCGTTGAAATTTTTCCCTTTATCTACTTATTTAATATTATATATAAGACAAAGTATATACGTTATTTTATTGACAGATGTTTCCCCTTCTATTTCTCCTATCCACTAAATTATATATATACACTGTTGCTTTTCCAAAACAAAAATTTGTTTTCATAAAAAAAAAGTGACAGTATCCTTCTTCTTCTCAAACATTTCCACGCCTCCATATTTTTTGTGAACCACCCACAACACTCCACCCGCGTCTCTGCCTAGCCACCACACCCACAGCGCGCCGCCCCGCCTCCGACTTCATTCTTCCTCCGTGAGCCTACAACCCTTTACGGCTGGCAAGTGGTCACAAATCATCAGTTTCCTTTTTTTTTGGTAACTACGTAAATTTTTACATTTGCGTTATACTACTATATCATATTACAGTTGTGTTTCAAATGTGTGTGCCTGCTTCAATAATGATATCTTCTGTAGTGTGTGGGCACGCATATATATTGTTTTTCTTTTTTTTTTATGTAATAGTATGTATATAAGGTTAGTTGTATGTGAAAATAGGTTAAGCTTATACTGTTTTTTTTATGTGTTGTTTATAGCATTATTTTACAAAGTTACAGTATATATAATATAAATATCTTAAGTTATAAAAGTTGGATCAGAGAGTGTGGTCTGCATATTGTTTATGTGTATAAAATTTTCGCATGTGCATATTTTTGTTGCTGGTCAGAAGATATATTTTGTTTTGCATATCTTTGGTTACAAGTTGGATATATATATATATATATATATATATATATATATATATATATATATATATATATATATATTGCACTGTAAGGTTTTTTGGGTGTTGAGTATAACATGTTCAGGGTTCGTAGATATTAGTTGTATGCTTGCTATAGAAAGCCCGTTTTCAGTATAAATGTTGTTGTATATGTTAAAAAGGTTTTTTTTTAATATATATGTGTTTTGTTTGTAATTTATGTATATACAAAAGCTGTGGAGTATATTTGAACAACTTTGACTATATAACATATATTTATAAACCTGTCTTATATTAGTTAACATATATAAAGTTTATATTTGTTGATTATAATATGTTATAACTTTGCCATATTGATAGATGTTATATTTATGTATGTATATATTACATTTTGAAGCTGGGGACCACTTTATCAATTTGCTTTTACATATAATTAAAATAGTGCATTTATAATGTGCTTATATAGGCGACTGAACTAAGTTGTATGTAACATGTTCATCTCATTTTATGTATATGTATAGGTTTTAGGATGGTTGTGACATTTTAATTGAGTCGTAGAGTAGATACTAATTTTAAATTTTACATGCACTTCCAAAATATAAAATAAAGGAATATTTGTCACCCTTTGAGTCTGCATGTAGATTGTGAGTGAGCTGTGCGTGTATGCATAGTTTAAAAGTAAAAGTTGCAGTTTAAAAGTAAAAGTTGCATTTCATAATGTCAGTTTTCTTGTTATTGTAATATATGTGTTTTAATTTAAATTTGTGTTTGAATTTATTTTGTTTGAAAGTAAGTATAATATATATATATATATATATCTTATTTAAATATAAGTTTTAAAAGAAAATTGTTTTATAGAAAATTTATAACATATATTTTGTCTGATTTTATCAAGACGACTCTGATTCGTTTCCATCAATCCTATCTTCCAGCTTTGCCCGTCAACCCACTTTCAGCTTACTTCGCTTTGAAATTTTTGTTTGGATTCCTTCGATTGTCTAGATCGTGATTCATTTTGTAACAAATCAGTTTCGTTGTCCATCTCTCTAGCCTCGAAAGGTGAGCAATCACTCACGATTAACGTTCTTTTATTTATTAAATTTGATTTCAATTGAAACGACAATTGAAATATGCTGCTGTTATTAATGTTAATTTGTTAAATATGCTATTATCTGTAACTGTTCACTTATGAGATATGACACCATATCCTATTGTTTATATTTATTTTGATGATATATGCCTACTGTTATTACTATTTTCATATCTGTTATCGCTCTGCAAGTTCCCTGTTAGTATAGAAATCACTATGGGTTGAAATGATACATACCCGAACAGACTTTAGAATAGGAGAAAATCATTATGGGTTGAAATGATAAACCCAAGCGATTTTCATTTAATTGAATTGGGATTACGGGGTGAAATGCTATCCACCCGTATACATTTAGTGTACGGATTGAAATGATAAATATCCATAACACTTGACCATATGATAGAAAATATATACAGACATCGTTGATCCATATATATAAATATTTTGAAATTTAATTCATTGTTTTGGAAAGAAATATATGGTCTTATTAAATGTTAATCCTTAAATTTTTTTATATATAAAGGGTAATGATATATAGATTTAATAATATTTAATTTAGTCAAAATTTGATTTAATACATAAATTATGCTAAATATTTATATAAATTTTATTCCAAAAGTATTCTGCAATTTACTAAGATTGGGAGATAAATGTGGGTTTATCTAAATGGTATTTAAATAAGGATTTATTCAATTAAATCAATTTGAAATTTTTGAATGGGAAATTTAAGGGTATGATTTTGTAACTGGATTTTTATTTAAGTGATTTAATGAATATTTCACGTTTAAATAAATTAAAGAAAATATTGAGTAAAATGTAATTTAAGGTTACTTAAATGATATTGTATCTAATGAGGGATTATTTTAAGACTAGATGATAATGAGGTTAAATCGAGATCTATATGGAACTATTAAATCGAACATTTAATTAAATATTAAAGCTTTGAACTATATTGGGATTTAAATGGTTTATTTTGAGATTCGGATATGTATTTTAAATCAGTATAGTTGAATTTATTATTTAGAAACTAAATTGATTAAAAAGTTAGTTTGAAACGTTGAATACTTAAAGTTTCGAAATATATTGAACATAAAGGGTATTTTGTGATTTCAAATTCGAATTTGAGATCGATAAAATTGAAGTGGTTATTTTAGAAATTGAGTTGAATTTAGATTAATAAATTGAGATTGAAATAGATTTAAATGGGGTGGTCGGGTTGATGTTAAACGATTTGTTAAGTTGAGGGAATTGAAATTTCTTTACTGTACAAATTATTTAATATATAAAATACTATTTGGGAAGTATAGAGATATTTGAAGTGAAAATGATATTTGGTTTTGAAGTATAAATAAAGTTGAAAAGACTACGGTGTTATAGTGTATATTTCTATCTTTTAGATTGTTCCATGGACCCTTAGAGGATGGTTGTCCCAAACATCCTCTAAGTTAATTATATTTCAGTTGATATTTCACTTGAGTTAGATTTATAGATATAAGAATGTTAATCCTGACTCGAGTGTTTTTTGTTTTGCTTTACGTTCGGGTCATACTGAGAGATATAGCATTTGAGACTCATCTTCGAAGTTGGAGCTTTGCTTGAAGATCCAACTATTTATCCCTTCAGTCATCCAGTTGATTGGTTCAGAGAAGCCATCTGTTGCATTGGAGACTTCATGGCATTTGAACTATTCGGTTGTATTTTATTTCTAACTCTGAGGTATATAGTAGCTTCATGAACTACTATTCTTTATCTATTCCGCTGCATTGTATTACTCTGTGTAAGTGATCTATGATTGATTTATTTACTGTATATTTTAAGTTTTGCCAAATTTTATTAACAATTCGGTATTTTGAATTATTCAAGTCGGACATGTACGGTTTTATTGTCGATTTGATGGTCTAAAATAGCGGGTCGTTACAGTTGGTATCAGAGCTTTGGCTCTAGGCAAAACCTAGCATATATGGTAAATTCATTTACAGAATCACTTTCGTTCGAGTTGAATCCCTTCTTTTTGACTTGATTTTCTTTGAATTTTGGAATGTCCCTCGGTTCCGAAATTCATTCTTGTCCCTCCCTATTTATATTCGTTTGATTCTGGAGTATCCCATAAATCCACGGAATGAATTGTAAAGGGGGTGAAAACTCCTTTACAATTGGCATTGATTCACCGGAGATTTCTGTATCCTCGGTTTACGATGCTGCTATATCTTGGTATGCCGAATTCTATCTCTGGCAATCGAATGTCGATTTGCTTTAGAATTCCGCATCAATTATATTCCTGAAGTCGGTTGACCCGGTTAAGGTCGCCCGAGACTTATAGAAGTATATCCATCTTCTATTTTGTAATTTGATTTTCTCAACTTTGTTTGAGCCTATCTTCGAATCAGGATTCTATTGATTAGAGTTCCTCTAAATGAAATCTCTATCTTTGCTTTGAAATCCATTCTTGGATCATCCTTTGAAAATCGGGTTTGTTGTATTTTAAAATTGTTTTATACGAAATTTTTATTTTGATAACTATGATTTTATTCTATATATAAAAGTGAATTTTTTTTCGATAACGATTATATACCTATATATAAAACGAATAAGAAATGTTATTCTATATATAAAAGTTTTGAAAGGATTGGAAATTTTGAAAATTTATAAGAAAGTGATTTATATAAAAAGGATTTATAACTGAAGGGTTAAATTTGAAATTCGAGAATTGAATTCCGATATTTTGAAATTGGTTTTAAGATTTTGGGAAAATATATAAAAATAATACGATTTAAAAGTATTTTTCCGAATAAGAAATGTTTCAAATGGGTTCAAATGAATTCCAATAATTTTGAAGAAATTTCAAAGAAGTTTTCAAGAAAATAGAAGTCCAGAACTCACTTATGTCGCTGGAGAATAATTTCGGTGATGAGTGCACGCATTATCGACATTGATTTTCGAGTTTCAGAGTGAGGGAGAGGCCACTTTAATAGCTTCGCTATGCGAGTGATTTTGTAAAACCGTTTTTGATTTCAAATTCCGAAGTATAATTTGATATTTTCGAAAGATATATGTATATATTTGAAACAATTTAAAGTGAGACCGGTGTTCAGTCCTGGAGTTTTCAATTTGACTAGTAATAACTCTATTTATAAAAAAATTTGATTTCCAACTCTTAGATTTGAAATTTGATTTCATCCACTATTTTGAAGGTTCGAGCACTTCCAAATCAAGGTTTAAAAGTTTTAAACTAAGAAATTTCGAAAAGTATAAAATTTTTGATAAAGCATATAAGTTTAGTTTTGAAGAGTATGACTTAAGTAAGTTTGAAACCTTTTGTTAAGTAAGTGAATATGACTATTTTTAATTATACTAATATGGAATTTAGTTTTGAAATGTTTTGGAAAAAAAAAATTTAATTTCAAATAATGGTTTTCAGAAAGGTAAATTGGATATTTCTAATAGAAATAGATAGTTTAAAAGTTTTAAAGTGATGATTATAAATTTGGAAACCATTTTGAGTATAATTGATTTTGAGAAAATATTTGGTTCTGAAATTAAATTGAAATTAAAAACCAGTACTTATATGGTGATTTTGGAAATGAATTTGTTTGACTTGAATTATTTTAATTTGGAAACTGGGATAATTTTCTAAACCTATTATTTTGGGAACTTTGAAATTTAGATACTTAATTTGGAAGAAAATTTGGTGAAATCCTATATGATTTTGAAACTGAATTGATATTGAAATGATTTGAAATTGAGAACCTTATATTGTTAAGCACTTGATTTGGGAGTGGTTGAACTTATATAAAATGGATTTGTATAAGTATGAAGTTGATTTGAAATCTATTGATTTGAAAGGTACTCAATTTCGAAAGAGATTTTATATAAGTATGATATTTGAAAGTATTTGAAAAGGTACTATATGATATATATTTTCGAAGTAAAGATATGGAAAGTGCCTTCTGCTTGATATCCGCTTTGTGGCTACATCGTGGATTCATTCTATCGATATTATTCTCTCTGATTTTCAGTTTTCCGGGTGTAATACTCGAGTGTTTCCCACCGTGGCGTAACCCATGGTTTTTTTTCCCTCGCGAATGCATAGCGCAATTGCCTGGCTGAGTCTTGCCTAGGGGTACGGATTGTTTCCTGGGGATCCAGGCGTAACCATTGTGTATCCTGCAATCTGTGTAGGTCGCGAATAGTAGCGCAAGTGTCTGGCTGAGTCTTGCCTAGGGGTACGGATTGTTTCCTGGGGGATCCAGGCGTAACCATTGTGTATCCTGCACTCTACTAGTCATCATGGCGTAACTCGCAGGGCTAAGAAAGCTTAAGGATATGGATTGTTTCCTGGGGGACCCAGGCGTAACCATTGTGTATCTGCGAACCATGATCGGACAAAGGTTTTGGTTTGGTTGTTTTGTTTGGATTGTACTTTCCATATCTGTTTTTAAAGGTTTTCAAGTATTATCACCGGGTGTTGAAACAAGTCTACTAAGTACTTGAAGAATTCTAGCTTTGCGCCTGATCAACGCATGGCCAGAGTCTGCAAGAACGAGGATAAACTTGTTAAAACATTGAGTTATAAAAGTATTTTCGAAAGAAAAATTGGTTTCGATATAAAAGTATTTTATTTATACAGGTATTTTATTATAAAAGTATTTTCAACAAAGAAATTTTGTATTAATATTTGAAATTTAAAATTCTTATGGTTTGAAATAAATTATTCGTGCCCGATTCTATTCTTTTGAATCTACCTCATCTGCTCAGCTTCATTTTTCACCTATATTCCGTTTTCGGAATCTAGCTTCCTTTCCTTTAACCATTTTCGAAATTCAATCATATCCCGATTTTTAATCTCAAAGTCTCAACTTAAATTATTTAACAATTTCCTTTAACCAAAATTTATTTCAACATTCCAAACTCAATTTTTCGATAAATTCAATTTCTATAAATTGATTTCTATTTATAACTTTTAAATCAAAACATTTAAATAAATTTCAAATCGACGATTTTAAAAATTATTAATTTGGCCAATCCGGTGTCCGTATATAATTTCTATCCTATGGCCAAGTGATCAGTTATTTCAATTAAATGTCAGGGATGAGTATATATCACTTAAATCAAATCACAGTGTCATATGTATGCATAACAGGATATATATAAGAAAATAAACATCCAAAATTTGAATATCAACCAATAGCATCCATCCAAATACATCATCTAATAGACAATACAATTCACGGCAATTTCATAGTTATCAAAATCAGGTAATTTAATCGCAATTCAATTTTTAATTTCAATTTGACTGTCAATTAAATTTTCAACGGTGAATTCAAATGACAATTAAATTTTATCAAACAACGACAAATAAAATTCATAACACTTCATAATGTCAAATTTAATTAGCATAAAGATATTCAGTACGTTGTGAGCGTTATTAAACACTCACCTTGATTCTACGATTTTAAATCAAATCAAACGACGTTCGATTTAACCTAAAATTTAATGAGCTCCAAACACTTCCAAATCTGCACTACAGCGTAGCTCTCGTCCCTGCGATTCCGGCGCTTCTTGTTTCGTTTGGTTCCGACCTCATATGGAAAAGATATGAGTTTACAAAGTTCTATACGAATTTTAATACAAAAAAAAATTAACAACTTTTATTATTATTACAACCATGGACAACCCAGGCCGTTGATTTCATTTCCAAGCAATCTAGGCCGTGCACTTGCTTTTCTTCTCTAACGTTCGCTACCAGGTTCGAACGTGAACCCAAGGCCGCCGTCCCCCTTGATAATAACGCAACCACCACGAATGAGTTGAAGGTGATCGGGGACCATCATCACGCGCACGTGCTACAGCTCCACCCATGGTCGCGACAGCTTCGAACTCGGCCCTCCCTACTGCATGCAAAATGAGGCCAAACGGCCACGGTTCCAGCCCCAATTGCCGTTGAATCTCTGCTCCGTATTCGATCTCGACCGTTCACTTTAGAGATCTCAACGCTCTCTCTCATTTTGTAGTTGGAAGTTTTCCCTAATTGTCGACGGATTGGGAGATCGAAGGGGAAGAAGACGGGAAGTTTCTGGCCTTTAAAACTATAGGAGGCGGCCGGCCATTTATTTCTAGGGTTAGGGTTTATTTTGAAAAAAAGAAAATAATGAAGTGCTTTTATAGAAAAACGATGAACACTATTCATCCCGGGTTTTTTGAACTCCGATTTACGCGTGGTGACCGGCGTTTCTAGGGTTTACCCCACGCTACGAACACAATGGAATAGGTTTCGGAGGCTAATTCGATCATATGTGCGAGTTACGAAAATAAACGATCAAATTTAAATTAAACCGATTAAACAAATTTCTATGCGTTTTGGCTTGCCCCGGACAAATGATAAATCCGATTGACTTGAAATTTGAAATCTTACAATAATATCACGTTATGGATCCGATGAAACTAGTTTCGTCGAAATCCGAGACTGTTTGAAAAATGACTATTTTAACTCGTCACTTAAATATTAACATATTCAATTTTCACAAATTTATTTTAAATTCGATTTTAAAAGTTCTACAACATCATTCTAACTTTAATATGATAAAATAAAATTTTACAAATCATTTTTAATCATATTAAACCCGTTATTCAATTATCCAATAAATTCCAATTTTAAAATCTTATTAACTCTATTATAATCCCAATATAACTTGCATTCATTTTGGAAACCAATTTGAATCATATTAAATCAAATTTCCATTATTCACTCTATTTTCATATATTAAATTTCAATATCAAATTAATCATATCAAATTCGGAATTTAATTATTCAAACATTTGTAATATTAAATTTAAACAAATTTGATTATTCTTAAATCACTATCTTTTGAAATATTCAAAACGAACATATAAGATTTAACCTTCAAAACTAATTCAAATTATAGAACAACCATTTTCACTAAACAGTTATTCAATTCCCGTTATTCAATCATTCAATAAATTCCAAATATTAAATTTAAACAATTTAACCGTTTAATATTTGACGGATTTCAATATTGGATTTTTAAATAAAAATTTCATTATCAGTCGATTTATTATATTACATCAAATGAATTCCACATTATTATTTAACTACAGTTAGAGATCATGCACTCAACTAATTTATAAACTTTCATTTCAATTGCAATTGGTTCACAAATTCAATTGGACTAACTAAATGAATAGGTAACTTAAATAATTATCACCGTTAACTTTTTGTTACTTGTAAGCTTATTATTTACAAACAAGTGTCACAATTACCTATACAATACAAATTCATTCAATTACCTTTGACTACATATTATTTCAATTGATTTGGGATTCCATTCAATTCATAAATAATTAACTTAGATAAAATTTGTTGCATTTCATTCTAGTTATTATTACCATACATAAATTACAATTTTTTTAATTCTTCCAACATTAAACCATGAAATCTTATTAAATTTACATTTTTAATTATCGAAATTTTACGGGTCGTTACAATACTTAACCTTGAAATCTTAATTATCGTGATACTCATGAGTCTTCTATCTCGATATCTTGAATCTCTATATTGTACAGTCTTCATTCTTGGTACCTGCATGGTTAAATCCTGCATATACATATATATCTAAACTTATAATGTTAGTATTTATATTTTATAATCTATTCTAAGGTTGTTGTCATCAAAACCATCATCTCACGAACCAACAATAGCTTCAGGAACTTCATTAAATCCGAGCATCATTTACCAACCGAAGACCGACGGACAAATTGAAAGAATGAATGGGAAATTGGAGGATTTGTTGAGAGCTTGCATTGGACTGTGGACGACATTAGGTGTAACGACCCAAAGTTTTGCCAACTGATTTGTGATTATTTAATAAATTTTAAATATTCAAATAATAGGTTTTATAAATAAAAATATAACTCATTTAAATAATAACAAATGATGATAAAATAGATTTGTAATGACCCAAGATTTTGGCACTTTGAAATAAGCTATTTAAATATATATTTTAATCAGAAAGTGGATTTTTATTAGCAAACAAACCTATTTTAATTCTTTAGTAATGATGATAGAATAGTTTTCAATTTTTTTACCAATACAGATTGTTCAAATAAAAATAGAAAATGTGACCAAAGAATGTTTTTCGAAATTTCAAAACCCGAAATTCGTTGGGAACGTTGTGCACACTTGGTGCAACATGCACACATTTATACATGCTAGGATTCGTATTAATTAAGCATACTTATGTATATTGACTTATATATATATATATGTGTGTGTGTGTGTGTGTGTATACACACCTAAGTTTGGATGTGACAAATTATGTTATAAAAGGCATATATACATATAAACACACTTATGCATATACAAATCATCTCCATATCTTTAGCGCATGCACATGGAAGCTCTAGCATGATTCAAGGCATGAAAAGGGGGGAGGACATGTGTACATGTGAGGGAGAGGCGAGGTATGGGTGTGTGCGTGTGTGTATTTTTTATGAAGATAACTTTATATATTTATTGCTTTCCTAAGCCTATAAATACCAATTTTCTTTCATAATTTTCATTTTACAATCATCTTCTTCATTTTAAATTTCCTAGAAGGTTGAGAAAAAAATATCTGAGGCTTCTCTTCAAAACTAATAACTTGTGAAAAATCACTTCTTTCCTACTTAAATTACTTATTGAGCTCACTAGAACACTTCCACAAACACTACAACACCTTTCTTCCAATGTACAAGTCAACACCCTCCCCAAACTCCCATGGCCAAGCCCAAATGCATGCATGGTTGAGCCTAATTTAGGTGTAAAAGCATCCAAATCCTTCTAATTTGCAAATTAATACCAAGATATAGGTCGAATTCAAGTTCTAGTAAGAGTTCGGTAAGTAAAATTCGGGTTTTTAAACTTAAGTTACTAACTTTTTAAAGTTGTAAAGTTTATGAGTTAAAATGTTTCTTAAGTATGTAGTAATGTTATATGCTGTATATACGTGCATATATGTTGATTTGATGTTGATTGCTTATAGCGAAGTTTGAGTAGGCGATAAAGATTATACCTTGAATATTGGAAAAGTTAGTTCGTATTTGTGAAGTAATATTCTTACTTATTTTGCAACGACCCAAAATTTACTTTGATTTGTGAATATTTAATTAATTTTAAATATTCAATATATAGTTTTATAGTAAAAAATAAAAATAAAAATCTTTCTAATAATAAATAATTATGGTAAAATAGTTTTTGAAATTTGTGCACAAAAATATATAGTTCGATGAAAAACAGAAAATGTGACCAAAAATGGTTTTTCGAATTTTTGACGTTTCATTGTATAAAAGTTACTTGAAATGTTGTGCACACTTTCTTATATATATGTTCACATAGACTATTTATATAATATGGGCTAAGACAGTATAATTAGGTTTAATTAAGTTAATTAACTTAAGATAATGATGATGTGACGCTTTTCCAACCAAATAAAAAAATAATAGTCACATAAAGGGAAACAAGATTTAACATTTTGGAAACTCGAAGTAAAGACTTATTTCTTAGCATGAGTAAATAAGGGGACAAGGTGGTGATGTGGCAATGGGGGTGTGGAGGGTAAAGGACCAAGAGCGTTTAGGCAATTCACTTATTTTCTTGCTTATAAAATAGCCCTTTCATCCTCCATTTTTTCTATGTTTTCTTTACTTCATTACTTCCTCATCCCAACATCAAATGGTGATATTCTTCTTTCCAAATCACCTCAAATTCCAGTGGCTACAACATTTTAACCAACCATTTTTTCTAATTACGAATATAGCTATGTCAAAATACCCGATCTTTGCAAAGCAATTTTTCACCCAAAATTTCAAGTTTGAAAATTACCCTTTTTCTTTTGATTATAACTTCTTCAAAGAAAACAGAAAATGAGTGATTATTTTTTTGAACAATAGAGGAAAGAAATTTTAACAATATCTCTTTTGACTACTTTTCTAATTTCCGTGAGTTAGTGGCCCAAAAACCAGTGGGAAGATGACCAAGTTTTGAGTTCATTTTCGACAAATCGATGTTTACCCGAAATTGCTCTACATTTCCAAAACGTGTCTCACTTTCTTGTTCATCTATGACCTAGCCTTCCTAGTATATTTATGATTCAAGACTCCATTTTTTGCCTAGGAATGAAAGTGCTAGATCATACTAAATTCAGTGAAAGTTTGGATAGCCTTCGGTGAGTAAATTCCTCAACTTTTTGGGAAATAATTTACATTTATATATATGGTTGTTATACCATCATATTTGAAATGTTTTTATTCGGATTATGGTACGGTTTGGATGTATATATGTGTGCTAATTTTGGTTTTGCATTAGAACTTTGAATTGATAATTTAAGTGTTGTTTTGGTTATAAAATTGTGATCTTTGGCTTGGAATTGGAAGTGATATGGAAAATTAGTAAGTAAAATTAGAAAATGAAAGAGTTAGTGAGCAACAAGTTGGAAATTACGGGTATCTATAGCGATAATCACTATGGTTACGGTTCTCTAAAATTCAATTTTTGCAAAGTTTGGTTTTTATACTTCAAATTGTCTTGTAAATGGTATATGAACTAGATAATGATATTTTAAAAGGTAAATTAAGAATTCAATAACAATTTTTTTATTTATTATGTTTTGATAATTAATAATTAATTAAGGATTAAAAAAGGGTTATTAACTTTTATTAATTAAAGGTTGGCTGTTAATTGATTATCTTTTAAAATTAAGTTTTATTTTAAATAATTATTAATTAAGTTAGTTAATTATGAGTTAAGTATATGATTTATTTTTAATTAAATATTATTTAAATATAGGATTAATCATTAATCAATTATTAATCAAGTGTTTAATTATTTTAAAGTATAAATTAATTAAGGTTTAATTTATTATTTAAGTTTAATTAAAGATTATTTAATTAGTTAATTGAGATTGATTGATATTTAATTACTGATCAAGGTTTAATTAATTATTTAATAATTAATAAAGGATTAATTTATATTTAGTTAATAATTAATTGCTGTTTAACTATTTAATTAAATTAAGTTAAGATTCAATTAAAATTACTTATGATTTAGATAAGGATTTAACTTATAATTAATTATTTTTAAAATGGTTTAAAAGTTTTAAATCCTTCTGTTTGTAAATGTAAAATTATTTAAAGGTATTTCTTTTTCAAAGATGGTTCTGAATACAAGTGATTCAAGTGTTGATACTAGTACCATATAACTGTGAATGAGTTGGAATGTAGATTGTTGGGTAGTTTGGACATGTTTTAGCAGAATAAATCCCTGTTCTGCTATAAATTGATTGTTTGTTTATTGAGTTGTTTGGACATGTGTTAGCGGAATAAATCCCCATTCCGCTCTAAATTGTTTGTTTGCTCATTTGTTTCTGTGGACATATGTTAGCAGAATAAATCCACGTTTTGTTATGAATTGATTGAATTGTTTCGGCATCGGTTTGGCAGAACAAATCATCGTCCGGCTATTATGTTATTTGGATATGTATATGATAATTAGTCCATATGCATGTTATTCCCTGTTTTGGATATGAGTTGTATTTACATATATGTTTACCAATGTAAATAAATGTTAAGTGAATTGGAATTAAAATTGAATGGTAACTTAAAATAGTACCATTGGGATTGCTAAGCCTCTTTTCAAAGTACTAAAGTATGTTTTTGAATTAACTTTAATTCTTTAGTCAATTTGGATTTAAAGGTTATAAATGATTTTCAAATTTTATTATTATTTTATAAAGTTAGTTTTAAATAATGTCTTGTTTTTTTAAAAAGGGGTTTATTAAATAAAAGGTATTACCTAAAGTGATTTGCAGATGATATTTTGAAAATGATATTTTATAAAGGAGATTCTATAAATGAATTATAAAGAAAGATTTCTAAATAGCTTTAAAAATAGAAAGAGATTTTATAAATCAATTTAGATATTTTTGAAAGAAGTTTTAAACCTAGTTTGAAAACTTTTAAGTTGTTTGAAATGTGAAGTGAACTTATAAATTTTTTTTATAGGAGATACGTAAATATGTTTTATCGGAGGTGATATTTTTGAAAGGGAATTGTTTGGCCATTTAATATGGAATTTTAAGGAAAGGGAATTTCCAAAATGTTTTGGTAAATACTTATATTGTTTATTAAGTACAAAGGAATGTTAAAGGTTTGGGAAAGTGTTTTGAAAGGATCTTTTGATCGAGTTTATAAGCAATTTTATTAATTAAAGAATAATTAATAAAGGCTTAGAGGATACCATATGGAATGGAATCAATGTTGAATGATTATTAGTAGATAGTTAAAAAACCGACTATCAAATCTGGACCAAAATATAACTTTGGAAGTATCTAGGAGAAACATGAGAATTAAATTGTATAGTTATCGTCGAAGGTGCTATACTGCACGTATAAACTCATTTCATTCTTCTAGGATGAATAATAAGGAAATCCGTTCACAAATAGTTAGGAGGTGAAATCTGCTCTTATCTTTTATCTGTTTATATCCTAAAGAGCCAGGGTTGAGTTTGTTGGAAATATCGAAAGTTGTTTCAAAGAGACCAGGATCGGATATGTTATCCGAAAACCACTTTAACTCAACTCAATCGTTTAGAAATGAAGACGTCTTGAAGCATGGGATCAAAGACGGAGCCATTGAAGTATAAGGGCTTCTTGCTACTAATCTTGAAGATGATTCCAAAATTGTTGTAGTAGAAGTAGTGCCTTCGGTTTCGTTCAGACCTAAACGAACTTATATGGATGAATGCTAGCATTGTATTGATGCTTGGTGGGCAGTGTTAGCATTCCAATGGGATTGCTATTCAAAAGGTAAAACACAGCCTCAAGTCTCATTAACCGGGGATGACTGAAAACCAAGGAAGATGCAGCAAGGCTATGTGGGTCGCACCCATAAGGGTATTATGTCACCCTTCTAGATACATCTACATACTTATGGATTGGTTGTGCATGAGATCTCGTTTAACAGGGTTGCAAAGCAAACGGGGTGATGACATATTCGGTACTATCCAGTAAGGGGTAGGCCAGCCTTGTGTTGGCAGGGGATCCAGGTGAGGTCCTCGGTATATTTTCTATACGTATAGTATGATAGGTGGTATTCCAGTGCCTTGTCATTGTACGGAATCCATTATCCAATGTGTGCCTTTACGGTTTTGATTATAGAGCCTAGTATGCTAGAATTTAACTAATGTAGCAATTTCAGATATTTTAATAAGTATTTTCACTTGGACACTACTATAATATCATAGAATTTTTATTTAAAAGTGGTTTAGGTTATCGTAAGGTAAAAACCCGTCTTATTTATATGTGGCATGGTCTTACGAGATACCTTTGACTTTAAAAGGGTTTTGAAAAGTAATAATCCAGTTGCTTTTAGTTTACTCACACCAGACCCATGTTTGGCCTGGAGTTTTATTTCTTTCCCTTAAACTCTTAGGTGCTCAAATTATTGTAAGCAGCCAAGCAGTCTAGGTTTTTTATGGATGCACTTGAAGGAGCTTGAGCAGGAGGCTTCATCGATAGATAGTTATTACTTGTTTTCCTTGTAAATTATGTACTCTATATCTGATGTTTATGGACAGGATTTTATAGCTGTTCTATTGGTTAGTGTAACTCTGATGTATCAGTCTTGAGATGTCTTTGTAAAACATTATGATTAATATATGTTATTCCGTTGCATTGTGAGATTCTATGTTTGCTTTTAGTTTCTTCTATCTTCTATCTCCTTACTATTCCCCTAATAATTTGGCTTTTTGTTCAATTTGAATTGTATGGTTTATTTCTAACTTAAACTGTACAGAAAAGTGGGTCATTACAACATGGTGTCAGAGCCGAAGGTTAAGCGAGAACTTTGGCTTTTATGGGGTAGACTCATTAGAAATAGGGTTAGTAATACCCTTGAATGAGTTTAAATGTATTATATAAGAGCGTGTATTTGTTAGTGATATAAAACATTTTTTATTATGTTGATTTCTCAGTTGAGTAGCTTATGAATTCTGGTTAATAAGGAAGGTACGGCCATATAGGTGTTTCTAAACACTTAAACTAGGCAAGTTGACATCATGTTGTTTTGGAAATTGGGTAAGTGAAATAATTTCACCCAGAATATATTTTATATATAAAGAATGATTTTCAAAATAGTATAGTATTTTAAGATGTTGTTTGCTAGGAGATAATAATATTTTATTATTATCATTTAAGGTTTGTTTAGACATGCTTGTCCAGTTAAGCATTAACTATTGTTAGTGTGTATAGGTAGCTTCCCTTTTTAAGATTTGGGTTGGGTAAAATAGAAATAGGGAAAACATAGAAACAGACACCTTATGAATCAAGTTTCATAATTTGGCTATAAAACGTTCGATGTCAATACTGAATTAAAATTTGGTTTAATAAAAGATGTCATTAAAAGCTAAAATATTTGAAATAAATATTTCTAATATGTTTTACAAAAGTTGAACTTATAAAATGAATTAATAAGAAGGTGTCTTTTAATAAAAAAGAATTTAAGTTGAAACTTTAGGACTAGAATCCAGAGACTTTTGAAAAATGGATGTCAAGGGTTGGAAAAATAATAATAGTATTATTTGAAAATATTTTTGTTTCATGTATAAGATTATGTGAATGAAAAGGTTAAGAAAAAAGTGTTTTCTTTGGATTAGGTTGGGAGAATTAGTCTTGAATATTTGTGATGATCTGAATAATCTTTTAAGTGACGATTGGATGTTTGCATACGCGAATGCTATGGGGTACTTGGGTGCTTAGTAATTGTTCTCATTATCATTGTAGAATCGAAACAAGTTCAACCCCGAACGAACCCAAAGTTAGTAATAAATGTTTTGGTGAAAAATGAAAAGTTTGTTTCAAAAGTGAGATATTGAAAGAAAGTAATATTTTTAAGTTAATTAGTTCGATTGGCTCGAAAATAAATTAAAATTGGAAAAGGGATGTGTTCGGATGGCAAACACTTCTTTTGAGCATACCCTTCTCGGTAAGGGAAAGTACGATACTATTTGTTCCCTTTTATCATTTTGGAGTTACTGGAGCTATATGTATGTTATGCTATATGATTAAAATATAGAGTTTCATTTCAAAAAGTTTTTGAATAAAAGTCGGGTATTTGGATCTTGAGTTTTCTTAGGGAGACAAATTCAAAGTGGAATAGTGGAATCCGATAGGGATATATACTCTTAGGCCGTAGTGGAGTAATATCCAAGTTGAAACAAAGAGTCGTTTATGAAAAAATTTCATAAATAATTTAGTAAGAATATAATTGGTATTAGAGAGAAACATTAAGTAACTGCATTGGATGGACGTAGTTCATTTCTCCTATCCATAGAGTTTTGTTCTAAGATTGGAGTATATGACTTTGAGATGTTTGCACCATTTTAAATAAGGATCTATTACTCGACTGTTGACAGCGAGCACTTGATAAGGGTTCTTGGTGTGGGACCAAGGTTTTCTATCATAGTTACAACTGTGTAAGGAGGACAAAGGTTCGAAATCAAGGTGCCTGATCGAAGTCCGCAATAGAGAATCGGGTGAGCGATACTAGTTCAAAAGTGAAGTTATGTATTCGAGTTATGATCGAATCAAAATTGGTATAAGAATGATCTATGTACATAATATCGCCTGATGTATAGTGTTAAGTGTTTTCTGGGATGGGCTGAGGTGTAATTTCAGGGACGAAATACTTTTAAGGAGGGAAGAGTGTAACGACCAAGAATTTCACTACTTTGATTTGTAAATATTAAATTAATTTTAAATATTCATTATATTAGTTTTACAATAATTTTTTTAATAATAAATAATTATGGTGAAATAGTTTTTAAAATTAGTTTGCAAAAATATATAGTTCGATGAAAAATAGAAAATGCGACCGAAAATTGTTTTCCGAATTATCGATTTTTCATCTTATAAATGTTATTTGAAATGTTGTGCACACTTTCTGATATATATTCACACATAAACTAATTATATAATATGTGTTAAGATAGTATAATTAGGTTTAATTAAGTTAATTAACTTAAGATAACGATGATGTGACACTTTGGCGACTAAATAAAAAAAAGTAATAGAAAATAGTCATATCAAGGAAGACAAGGTCTGACACTTTGGAAACTCAAATTACAAACATGTTTAAACATGTTTCTTAGCATGTGTAAAAGGAGGAGACTAGGTAGTGATGTAGAAATGGGGGTGTGGAGGGTAAAGGACCAAGTGCGTTTAGGCAATTCACTTGTTTTCTTGCTTATAAAATAGCCCTTTCATCCTTCATTTTTCCTTTGTTTCTTTCCTCCATAACTTCTTCATCCCTATCTCAAATAGTGATATTATTTTCCATAAATCATTTAAAATTCCAATAGCTATAACATTCTAGTTGACCATCTTTTCTATTTTTGAGTATATCTATGTCAAAATATCCAATCTTTGCAAAGAAATTTTTCACCCATAATTTCAAGTCCAAAAATCACCCTTTTTCTTTTGATCATAACTTCATCAAAACAAATCAAAAATGAATGATTATTTTTCTGAAATAATTGAGGAAAGAAATTTTTACAACATTATTTTTTACTACTTTTCCAGTTTCCATGAGTTGGTAGCCTAAAAACCAGTGGGAAGATGACCTAATTTTAGGTTCATTTTCGACAAATCTATGTTTATCCGAAGTCACTCTAGATCACCAAAACATGTCTCACTTCCTTTTTCATCTATGACCTAGCCTACCTAGTATATTTAGGATTCAAGACTCTATCTTTTTGCTTAGGAATGAAAGTGCTAGGTCATACTCAAGCCAGCTAAAGTTGGATAGCCTTTGGTGAGTAAATTCCTTAACTTTTTAGAAAAGAATTTACATTTATATATATAGTTGTTATATGGTTGTATTTGTGATTTTATTATTTGAATTATGGTATGGTTTGGATATTTATGTGTGTGCTAATTTGTGATTTAGCATTAGAACTTTGAGTTGGTCATTTCAGTGGTTTTTTGGTTATAAAAATGTGATATTTGGCTTGGAATTGGAAGTGATATGGAAAGTTAGTAAGTAAAATTAGTAAATGGAAGAGTTAGTGAGCTAAAAGTTGGAAATTACATGTATCCATAGCGACGATCGCTATGGATGCGGTTCGCTTAAAAATTTATTTTTCATAAAGTTTGGTTTTTATACTTTAAATTGTTCTGCAAATGGTTTATAAACTAAATATTGACATTTTAAAAGGTAAACTAAGAATTTAATAATAACTATTTAACTAATTATGTTATGATAATTAATAATTAATTAAGGATTAAACAATGGTTATTAACTTGTATTAATTAAAGGTTGGTTGTTAATTAATTGTCTTTTAAAGTAAGATTTATTTTAATTGTTATTAATTAAGTTAGTTAATCACGAGTTAAGTATAAGATTTATTTCTAATTAACTGTTATTTAAATATAGGACTAATTATTAATTAATAATTAATCAGGTTTTTGATTATTTTTAACTTAAATTAATTAAGGTTTAATTAACAATAAATTATTTATTTAAGGTTTAATTTATTATTTATGTTTAATTAATGGTTAATTAATTAATTGAGATTGTTGATATTTAATTATTAATAAAGATTTAGTTAATTATTTAATAATTAATAAAGGATTAATTTAGATTTAAGTAATAGTTAGTTACTGTTTAATTATTTAATTAAATTAAGTTAAGATTCAATTAAAATTAATTATGATTTAAATAAGGATTTAAATTATAACTAATTATTTTTAAAAGGGTTTGAAAGTTTTTAAAAGTAAATTTGTTTAAAAGTACTTTTTCAAAAATGGTTTTGAATAAAAGTGATTCAAGTGTTGATACCTTTAAGATACCATATAACTATGAATGAGTTATAATGTTGATCTTTGGGTTGTTTGGATATGTGTTAGCAAAATAAATCCCCGTTCTACTATAAATTGATTGTTTGTTTGTTAGGTTGTTTGGACATGTGTTAGCGAAATCAATCCTCATTCTACTATAAATCGTTTGTTGGCTTGTTTGTTTGTGTGGAAATATGTTAGCAGGATAATTCCCCGTTCTGCTATGAATTGATTAAAGTGTTTGAACAACTATTTAGTAGAACAAATCACCATCTTGCTACTATGTTATTTGGACATGTATATGATAATTAGTTCATATTGACATGTTATTCCTTGTTTTGGATATGATTTTTATTTACATATATTTGACTTATGTAAATAACTATTAAGTGAATTGGAATTAGAATTGAATGGTAACTTAAAATAGCACCATTGGGATAGCTAAGCCTCTTTTCGAATTACTATAGTATGTTTTTGAATTAACTTTAATTCTTTAATCAATTGGGTTTAAAGGTTATAAATGATTTTCAAATTTTATAATTATTTTATAAAGTTATTTTTAAATAATATCTTGTTTTTTTAAAAGGTGTTTATTAAATAAACGGTTTTACCTAAAGTGATTTACAAATGACATCTTGAAAATGATATTTTATAAAGAGGATTATATACAGGAATTATGAATTTAAAAATAGAAAGAGATATTACAAATCAATTTAGATATTTTTGAAAGAAGTCTTAAACCTAGTTTGAAAACTTTTAAGTGGTTTGAAATGTTAAGGGTACTTATAAAAAAAATTATAAGAGATACGTAAATGTGTTTTATAAGAGGTGATCTTTTTGAAAGGGTATTGTTTGGCCATTTAATAAGGAATTTTGAGGAAAGGGAATTTTCAAAATGTTTTGGTATATACTTGTATTGTTTTTTTAAGTAGAAAGGAATGTTAATGGTTTAGGGAAGTGTTTTGAAAGGATATTTTGATCAAGTTTATAAGTGATTTTCTTAATTAAAGATTAATTAATATAGGCTTAGAGGATCCCATATGGAATCTAATCAATGTTTAATGATTGTTATTTAACAGTTAAATAACCGACTATCAAATCAGGACCAAAACGTAACACTGGAAGTATCTAGGAGAAACAAGAGAATTATATGGTATAGTTACCATTGAAGGTGTAATACTGTATGTATAAACTCGTTTTGTTCTTCTAGGATGTATGATAAGGAAATCTGTTCACAAATGATTAGAAGGTGAACTCTGCTCTTATCCTTTGTCTACTTATTTTCCAAAGAACTGGGGTTTAGTTTATTAAGAATATCGAAAGTTGTTTTGAAGAGACCGTGACCGAATATGTTATCTGAAAACCACTTCGACCCAACTCAAGCGTTTCAAAATAAAGACATCTTGAAGCATGGGATTGAAGACAGAGCTATTGAAGTGCAAGGGAAGCTTGCTACTAATTCCGAGGGTGATTCCAAAATGGATATAGTAGAAGTAGTGCCTTTGGTTTCGTTCAGACCTAGAACGAACTTGTATGAATTAATGCTAGCATTGCATTAATGCCTGGGGGGTAGTGTTAGCTTTCCAAGTGGGATTGCTATTAAAAAGGTAAAACGTAACCTCAGCCCTCATCAACTGGAAATGACTGAAAACCAGGGGAGATAAAGCAAAGCTATGTCGATCGCACCCATATGAGATCTCGGTTAAAAGAGTAGCAAAGCAACCGGGTACCGGAGTGATGACATATTCGGTTTTATCCAGTAAGGGGTAGGCTGGTCTTGTACTGGTAGGGGATACAGACGAGGTCCTCAGTACAATTTCTTGACGTGCACTTTGATAGGTGGTACCCAAATGCCTAGTCATTATATGAAATCCATTCTCCAATACATGCTTGCATGGTTTTGATTGTAGAGCCTTGTATGCTACAATTTAATTAATGTAACAATTTTGGTTATTTTAATAAGTTTTTGTACTTAGACACTATTATAACATCATAGTATTTTTATATAAAGTGGTTTTGCTTATCGTAAGGTAAAATCTAGTCCGTGTTTATGTGCGGTATGGTCTTTCCCTAAGACTCTTGGGTGTTCAAATTTTTATGAGCAGCCAAGCAGTCCAAGTTTTAAGCGGATGCACATGGAGGAGCTTGAAGCAGGAGGCTTCATTGATAGATAGTTATTGCTTGTTTCCATTGTATATTGTGCACTCTACATCTGATATATAAGCACACGCTTTTATAACCCTCCTAGGTTAGAATTGTATTAATGTAACTCTGATGTATCGGTTTCAAGATGACTTTGTAAAACATTATGTGATTAATATATGTTATTCCATTACATTATGAGATTGTGTATTTGTTTTTAGTTTCTTCTATCTTCTATCTCCCTACTTTTCCCCTAACAATCCGCTTTTTTGTTCAATTTGAGTTGACAAGTGTGGTTTATTTCCAAATTAAACTATACAGAGAAGTGGGTCGTTACAACATGGTATTAGAGCTGAAGGTTAAGCGAGAACCTTGTCTTTGGTAGGGTAGACTCATTATAGATAGGGTTAGTAATACCCTAGAATGCGTTTGAGTGTATTATATAGTGCGCGTATTTGTTAGTGATGTAAAATATTTTGTATTATGTTGATTTATCAGCTGAGTGGCTTATGAATTCTGGTCGATACAGAAGGTATAACCATATTGGTAGGAGTTTCTAGACACTTGAACTTGGAAAATTGACATAGTATTGTTTTGGAAATTGGGTAAGTGAAATAATTTTACCCAAAATATATTTCATATATAAAGAATGATTTTCACTATAGTATAGAATTTTGAGACGTTGTTTGCTAGGAGATAATAATATTTTATTATAATCTTTTAAGGTTTGTTTAGGCATGCTTGTCAGATTAGGCATTAACTATTGTTACTGTGTATCGGTAGCTTCCCTTTTTAAGATTTGGGTTGGGTGAACTGGAATATGGAAAACATTGAAACGAACTCCTTATGAATTAAGTTTCACGATTTGACTATAAAGCGTTTGATGTTAATATTGTATTAAAATTTTGTTTCATAAAAGATGTCATTAAAATCTAGTGTATTTGAAATAAATATTTTAAAAATGTTTTATAAAATTTGATCATATAAAATTTTCTAAGTGACGATCGGATGTTTTCAAGGCCAACAATGTGGAGTACTTAGTAAATTATTCTCTTTTTCATTGTACAATCAAAACAAGTTCAAACCCTGAACGAACCCAAAGTTGGTGATAAATGTTTTGGTGAAAGATGAAAACTATTGTTTCAAAAGTGAGAAATTAGAATAAAGAAATATTTTTAAGTTAACTAGTTCGAATGGCACCAAAATAACTTAAAATTGGGAAAGGAATGTGTTCGGATGGTAAATACTTCTCTTGAGTATTACCCTTCTTGGTAAGGGAAAGTATGATACTACTTGGTGGTACCCGGTTCCCAAGTATCATTTTGGATTTACTAGGGATATCTGTATGTTATGTTATAGGATTAAAATATAGAGTTTCGTTACAAAAATTTCTTGAAATAAAAGCCGGGTATCTTGATGTTGAGTTTTCTTAGGGAGATAAATTCAAAGTGGAATAGTGGAAGCAGATAGGGGTATATACTCTTAGGCCATAGTGGGGTATTATCCAAGTTGAAACAAAGAGTTGTGTATGAAATGATTTAGTGGGATATAATTGGTACTAGGGAGAACCAAATTAAGTAACCGCGTAGGGTGGACCTAGATCATTTCTCCTTTCCATAGAGTTTTGATCTAAGATTGGAGTATATGACTTTAAGGTGTTTGCACCATTTTAAATACGGATCTATTACTCGACTGTTGACATCGAGCACTTGATAAGGGTTCTTGATTTTGGACCAAGGTTTTCTACCATAGTTATAACTGTGTAAGGAGGACAGAGGTTCGAAATCAAGTTGCTTGATTGGAGTCCGCAATAGAGAATCGGGTGAGCGACACTAGTTCAAAGGTGAATTTATATATTCGAGTTATGATTGAATCAAACATGGTATAAGAATGATCAATTTACATAATATCGACTGACGCATAGTGTTAAGTGTTTTCTGGGATAGATTGAGGTGTAATTTCAGGGACGAAATACTTTTAAGGAAGGAAGAGTGTAACAATCCAGAATTTCACTACTTTGATTTGTGAATATTTAATTAATTTTAAATATTCATTATATAAGTTTTATAATAATTTTTTTAATAATAAATAATTATGGTGAAATAGTTATTAAAATTTGTTTGCAAAAATATATAGTTCGATGAAAAACAGATAATGTGACCGGAAATCGTTTTCCGAATTTTCGATCTTTCATCTTATAAACGTTATTTGAAATGTTGTGCACACTTTATTACATATATATACACACACATAAACTAATTATATAATATGGGTTAAGATAGTATAATTAGGTTTAATTAAGTTAATTAACTTAAGATAATGATGATGTGACAATCTAGCAACCAAATAAAAAAATCTATAGAAAATAGTCACATCAAGGAAGACAAGGTTTGACACTTTAGCAACTCAAATTACAAACATGTTTAAACATGTTTTTTAGCATGTGTTAAAGGAGTAGACTAGGTAGTGATGTGGAAATGGGGGTGTGGAGGGTAAAGGACCAAGTGCATTTAGGCAATTCACTTGTTTTCTTACTTATAAAACAGCACTTTCATCCTCCATTTTTCCTTTGTTTCTTTCCCCCATAACTTCTTCATCCCAATCTCAAATATGATATTATTTTCCTCAATCGTCTGAAATTCTAATAGCTATAACATTCTAGTTGACCACCTTTTCAAATTTTGTGTATATCTATGTCAAAATACCCAATCTTTGCAAAGAAAATTTTCACCTAGAATTTTAAGTCCGAAAATTACCCTTTTTCTTTTGATCATAACTTCATCAAAAAATTCCAAAATGAGTGATTATTTTTCTAAAATAATAGAGGAAAGAAATTTTGACATGTTATTTTTTACTACTTTTCCGGTTTCCATGAGTTGGTAGCCTAAAAACCAGTGAGAAGATGACCTAAAAACCAGTTTCCAAATCACGGAGCATGATCGGAGTCCACACTAGAGAATAAGGTGAGCGATACTAGTTCGAAAGTGAGGTTATGTATTTGAATTATGATCGAATCACACTTGGTATAAGAATGATCTATGTACATCATTTGGATTGATATATATTGTTAAGTGTTTTCTTAGATAGGTTGAGGTGTAATTTCGGGGACGAAATACTTTTAAGGGGGAAAGAGTGTAATGAGGTGAAATTTCACTACTTTGATTTGTGAATATTTAATTAATAATAAATATCCAACATATAGGTTTTATAATAAAAATATTTTTTTTTAATAATAAGTAATTATGGTGAGATAGTTTTTTAAATTTGTTTACAAAAATATATGATTCAATGAAAACATAAAATGTGATCGGAAACTGTTTTCCGAATTTTCAACGTTTCATCGTATAAAAGTTATTTGAAATGTTGTGCACACTTTCTTATATATATGCACACATAGTCTAATTATGTAATATGGGTTGTTAACACCAAAATTGGTCACTAACATATAAGAAAAGATTTGTTTAAAGAGATTAATGAAGATAACAAACTAAAACAGAGGAATGTAAGCAAAATTAACTTGCGTTTACGAATGTATGCAAAACTAATAGGCTAGTCCCAATGCAGGTCCATGACCTGGATATCTCGACCCATAGTATGTAACTTGCATTCACCAACCTATATGTGCCGAACCTCCATGACCTAGCCAGCAACCTCCGATCAATTTTGACCGCTCCATGAATTCTCCGTGCAGTCATCGAAGCAAAGTGTCCCATGACTTGGAGCAGAAAGTAACATAGCCCAAATAAAAGAAAGACGGGTCATAATGCCTTGTAGGTAATCTGCTAGAAAGATGGGTCATAACGCCCTGTGGGTAATCTGCTAGTTCCCTGGTTCAAACAATGAACGGCCGAACCACTTTCGGTGTCATGACCCAAATTTCAACGTTGGAAAATCGGCACCCGTACTTCACTTGTACTTGAATGCCTCGTATTCAACCGTTGAAATCTGACTCATGCTGGGGTTTATAACACATTAAGTATAACAACACAATGGAAAAAAAAGAATAATATTATTGATACAACAATGAATACAATATCTGATACAATATGATCAACAATATCAGAGACAATAACAACAGTGGAAAGGATAACAACGGAAAAGATAACTCAAATATGATCTTTGATAAAGGGTGAGTCCAAAATCTGCAACTCCAAACCAAATCTCCATGGCCAAATCTCCATGGCCAAATCTCCAAAGAATCCAAATCGAAATCTTGAACTATCATTAATGCTGAAGTGAAACAAACTCCATCCCAATGCGACTATCAAACCAAAAACTTCAAAGATCCAAAGACTAAAGAAGTTTTCCAAATGCTACCAACCCAAAGACTGAAAGCTACCGAATCTACACCTACTATTTGATGATCTGAAAAACCCAACTCTACACTGCCCGTATGGAAAATTGTGAGCACCCAGAGTTTAGGAAGGGAACAATAAACTCCGAGTCAATCATGAAACTGGTGTGAGCGAACAAAAACAGTTTTATTTTTAAAACAAATAACAAAAGATTTAAAGTTGAAATCCGCAATGCTTTATGTTCTAAAGAGTTACACTTGTTTATTATGTGTTGTATAAGACTTACAAATGTTTACACAAGTTGTTATATTTTTACAATAGTCAAAATAATGAACTTTTATGTTTTAAACCCTTTATAAATTTTTATTTAATTTCATATTTACACAAGTTTATGTTTTCAATTTAGTTTCATAATTACTTTTCCTTTTTAAATTCTTTATTCAAATCTAATTAATTTTTCAAAAGATATGTACATTAAACTTTATTAAATCTTGTTTCAAATCATGTATACATTATACATACATTTTTCAATTATTTATACTTATACAACTTATAAAGAAAAATGAGTTAAGACAATTTATATATTTAATAAATAATCATACATATATATTTCTTAAAACATAGAATCCTAAATCAACATTTTATTTTCGATATATTTATTTTGAATTTCAAGCCAAATTCTGTTTCCCAGTATTTTTAGAAATTCCAGATTAAAATTCATTTTTACAGACATTATTTTTATCCTTTTCAATTTCTCAATCCAAATTTACTTTTAAAATTCACATATATATAATTATTCCAAACATTTCAAATAAATTCTCCATTAAACTATAATTAATTCCAAAGTAAACCGAAATTTTTATATTAATACTAATTTAATTCTGGCCTAAAACCAGGATTGTTACAAATTCCCCACCTTAAGAAAAATTTCGTCCCCGAAATTTGCTAGGCAGACAACACAAGATGGATACACAAAGATAGAGAAACAGTTTTCCAGGTCAAACTGAATATCTACTCTGCATTTGGTTTACCAAATCAGAATATCAACAATATGAGAACAAACTCACAAGATACTCGGGTCATCTATTCTACGAAATATACTGGGCACTGGTTAGTTCGAAGGACAACTAACCGTTCGTAGAATATATCTAGACCCAACTGAACAAATAATGGATACTCATTCCAGATTGGAATACCCCAAAGTATACGCAAACTTGTCCCTCATCGAACTTTGATCCACACAAGAAATTACAATAGAATTTCAAATTTGGTTCTAATCGAAATCGTTACAGCCCAATTCAGTTTTATATTCTTGTTTACCAATTTATTTTAATTTAAAATTTCAAATTCATTAGAGTTTAAAACGAAAAAATTATAACGAGAATATGAAATAGGGACTTATCTATAACGATTCGCAGGGCCACCATACCGATGCTTCTCCCTCGAGCTGCTACGAAGCCATCAAAGAATTGAATCAACAAAGGAGATTGATAGAGAATTTTGTTTCCATTGTCATTTCAAGGTATTGACCATTTGTAGCGGTACTCTCCTGTCCCTTATCTCATCCTCTTCTTGCACTCATACTTACTATTAGTGCATAGTAAGAGAATTTACTGAAGCATACGGATGGATATCTTTGGGATACTCATTCTAGGGTATACTTCACCCTATCTCTAATGAGTTATACTCCTGAGCTAAAGTTTCAACCTTCAACTTTGATACCAAGTTGTCACGACCCAAATATCAATGTTCGAAAAACGACACTCGTACTTCACTTGTACTCGAATGCCGCAGATTCAATCGTTGAAATCTGACTCATGCCGGAGCTTATACACATTAAGTATAACAACTCAGCGGAAGAAAAAGAATAATATCATTGATACAACAATGATTGCAATATCTAATACAATATAATACAACAATATCAGAGACAATAACAACAGTGGAAAGGATAACAACGGAAGAGATAACTCAAATATGATCTTCGATAAAGGGTGAATCCAAAATATGCAACTCTAAGCCAAATCTCCAACGCCAAAGTTCCAAAGACTCCAAATCGAAAGCTCAAACTATCATCAATGCTGAAGTGAAACAAACTCCATCCCAATGCGACCGATAAACCAAAAACTTCAATGATCCAAAGACTAAAGAAGTTTTTCTAATGCTACTAACCCAAAGACTAAAAGCTACCGAATCTGCACCTACTATTTGATTATCTGAAAAACCCAACTCTAGACTGTCGATGTGGAAAATTGTGGGCACCCAGAGTTTAGGAAGAGAAAAATAAACTCCGGGTCAGTCACGGGACTGGTGTGAGCAAACAAAAACATTTTTATCTTAAAAGCAAACAACAAAAGATTTAAGTTGAAATCCGCAATGCTTTTTAGAAAATGAAACTACCATAAGGCCTCCCGCCACACACACCATGCAAACGCAGAATTGGAGAAGATTTCTCCTTATGGTAGTCAAACATGCTTGATATGCGAAAACCATTTGATATTATTATTAGTGCATAGTGGAAAACATTTGCAAGTATAATATTAATCTTAGCCGGCATAGACATTTCGAACTATGCCTACTATAGCTGCCATCTAAATAGTGGTGACCACCATAAGTAAATGGCAGGTTATACAACTAAAACCGTACAAGGCGCGTATTGGAGATTTGATTTCCAACAAATGGTCAGGCCAAAAAACTTCCCATTGCCACATAGGTATGCCTCTGGAGGGACACCCCGAGAACCTATCCGGCTCTCTGCCAACACAAGGTCGGTTTACTCCCTTCTCGGTAATAACACCTAAGATATGTCATTCCCGGTCATTTGCGACCTATATCCGAGGATCCTCAACCACAAAGCAACATCACACAATAATAAATTTACATTGTCCACATGAGTTAAGTATCTGGGCTCCATACCATGACACCACCCTTTTCCAGAAGGAATGGACATACCTTAGGGGCGCGACCCCTGCAACCTTGGTGCATCTTTCTTGTTTCGACCATTTTCGGGGTGTGAGGTCCTGATGCAGTCTCATCCACAAAGCTACGCTTTTTCACAAAGCCATGCTTTGATCAACAAATGATCAGCAGCACTTCATATGCCACATTACCAAATTGGGAATGTATCACAAGTAACCATCAACTACGTAACCTTTGAGCTCGTACGTCTCAGAGAAGGGTGTTAAGCTAAAAGAATGAATCTCCGCCACCAAACATAAATGTATTTGATAGAAACCAGCATTACATCTCAAAGTGTAATGTCAGACACACATCCATACAAGTCTGTTCCGGGTTCGAACAAAACCGAAGGCACTTCCAAAGAAGCCCTAGCACTTTGGGAATTCCCAATCCTAATCGGACTCCCCATCACATATGAAGATCTCTATACCGGGCGCTAATCGATGCAGAGTCACTAGACGGGTTGTCCTTTCGTTCTCGAAAATACCCGGTCTTCACCGCCGGTCTTCAAATGCTATCCATAACGTCATATCATTATTCGGAATGGGTTATATAACACAAGGTCCTCTCCCAGCTAAACCGAATAGTGAGCGCAATACTTAAAAACCATATGGATAATAGGATCTCAGTTAAGTCACAACATATTATCCAAAACTTTTCTTTCAAATGGTTTAAACAAGTTACCATTTTCAAATATTTTAAACAAAAAGATTCATTTCACAAAGTTTACCCACCCTTCACGAAGATTCATTCACCATATTTAAACAAAAGATCTTTCTTTGAGATCATCTTTTGTTTGAATACAAAGTTCACTAAATATTTCACAAAGATTCCTTCATAGCTTTCGAAATAATTCCATTTCAACTCTTTTATATAAAAGATACACCTTACTAATTTGAGAACAAAGTTTAACAATCTTTCACAAAGATTTATCAATAGCTTCCAAAACAATTCTATTTCAAATTTGAAATCTTTTCAACATAAATTTGAAAACCTTTCTTTGTATGAGAGCTATTATTATTTGAAAACAAATAGTTTTTCGTTTCGGAAAAATCCAATTACATTTGCTCAAGTTAAAGCCTTTCATATATAAAACTTGGGTTAAATTAAAATTCCTAAACCAATACTTTTAAAATGGTTTAAAACCATATAAACACATTTGCAACTTGTATAGTCTTTTTAAACCATAATTCCCAAATTTAGAATTCAATTTCAAGTCTTGAATTTAATTTCAAATCAAACTATTTAAATTTCAAAACTTTATCAAGTAATTAAAAATAACTTTTATCTTCAAAACTCCTTTTCAAAAATTTCTCATATTTAATCTAATTCAATTTCCAAAACCATTGGGAAACTAAAAATTCAATTTTTAAAATTATTTTCAAAAATCTATGACTTAACCCATTTCTTCGTGCAATCCATATTCGTGTATGTAAGGTGTAGTCCAGGGGTTTTACACAATAGTGCAACATCATCAATCATCACCGATTCAATCATATAAATATCAATAAACAGTATAATACTATAACGCTTATCTTCATTCACAGATTCACAGAAAAATAAATAAATAAATTACACACAGCTCAATTCAAAGAATAGAATATTACATATCAGATAAGATAATCAATTCAAGGCAATTCAAACAATACATTCATAAGAAATCCAAGCATTCAATAATCGTTTATAAGCAGGATTAATTAATTATTCAAATCCTAATTAATTCAATTTAATTTCCAGTTAAATTAATTACTTATGAATTAATTATCAAATCTTGATTCATAAATTACAAATCATTTGATATTAATTAATGAAATAAATCAACCTTAATTGTTTATCTTAATTAATTACCTTTACTTAATTAATTATTCCTTAATTAATCACATTAAATTAATTATCCTCTTATTAATTAATTTAATTAATAACCTATAATTTTAAGTAATTAACCTTTAATTACTTTCGTTTAGTAATTATCTTTAATTAATAAATTAATCTTAATTTATCATACCAATTAATTAATTCTTTAATTAATTATTTGTTAAATAAATTATCCTAATTAATTACACTAAGTGATTATCCTAATCACTTATATTAATTAATCACAAATTAATTATCACTTGATAAATTAATTATTAATCATTAATTAATTACTTATAATTAAGTAATTATTTTTAAGTAATTAATTATCCTTTAATTACTTATTACAAATTAGATAACCTTTAATAATAAATTGGTTAACTTTTAATTACTTAAGTAATTAACCTTAATTGATAAATACTTTAAATTAATTACATTAGTTATTCTTAATTTAATTACGATAACTAATTAGCCTTACACTAATTACACAAAGTAATTAGCTTTAATTCAATTACACAAAGTAATTATTCATTAATTATCTTTGAAATCATTTAATCTTTAAACCTTTCTTCTTTGAAAAAAAAATCATTATTATTTCATAAATTATGTTAAGTTAATTTACAACTAAAAACATTTTATCTTTTTTTCGATTAACTTCTTAATTACATTCCCAAATTAAGTTTCTAAGATAACTTATAAATTCAAGTTAAACAATTTATAAAACTTTCATAAATATAACGTTTAAATAAAATATTTATTATATCTAAAAGAAATTTATTTAAGAAAGAGGTTTAAACTAATTATTTTAAAACTTGAAAACTTTTTTTAAATTACCCTGAGTCCTCCCCGAGCATCACCCGAGACATAGGCCTATTAACTTTGAGCCTTCCCCCGTGTCAAACCCAAACCTTTATTTTAAAACTTAGAAAAAATTTTCTTTCTTCTTTTTATCTTAATACCAGTATAACTAAAAATTTGCTCGAAACAACACTCAAGCCGGTCGCACAATTTCCCGACCTATGCTTTGAGATAAATCCTTCTTCCTCAACTTCTTATCTACTGACACCATCCAAGCACTGTGCACGTGCACCAACGTTCGTCGTTGCTCTGGCCAACTCGACGTCAACAAGTCACCGACGGCTTCTTCCAACATACCGACCACCCAGAACATCAAAATTTTCTGAGAAGAAAAATCGAGCAAACAAACGGCCCCTGAAAGATAACTTGATCACCAAAACTCCCTCATGTTGCCACCTATGGCCACCAGGAACCTCGAAACTCTGACTGAAGCTTTGTCGTCGACCTACAATCTCTTACCCCCTACTCTGATCAAATTCGATGCATTGACAACAACGATCTCCCCTCGAAACCAATGTCGACCAAAAACACAGATCCAACCCTAAATCCACATCGCCGCGCTACCACGTCGACTTTTATTTTTTCTAGATATTTTTCTGATGAACCTCATCACGCTAACTTTCTTTACCCATGATCACAATACTAAATTTGTTGTCGATCGACAAGGATCAACCAAAACGAGTTTTCGTTCAACGTAGAATTTCTAACTCAATTCAAAGCTAAAAACCTTAATTCAATTATTAAAATTCATGATTTTTAGAGAGGGTTTGGATTACATAGGTGAAATCAAAAATCATAATGTTCGAATTTATCATATTTCATATTTCCTACTGTAACATCCTATTTTCAGAATATTTTCTAAATATTTTTGCTTGGAATTATTTTTAAAACTAATTTCACGTTCGTACCATCATTTTATCTTCAATAATCTCATTCTAACATTGATTGTATAACGAGCAGTTAAATTTTTTGTTTTAGTGGGTTTTAGGTCTGTAGATTAACAAAGAGTTGTACATATATAAACACAGACATGCATGCATCTATTTACCCATATATGTACACACTTATGCAAGGATATTAATATAATCACGTAGGCATGTATTTCACATGCAATCCAAACATTCAAATGATATAACAGGGTCGAATTTGCTCACCTTAATGTTTGGGAAGAACAGAGAACCTCGGATGCTTTCAAGTTTGAAAATCTAAAATTTAGCATTTTGATTGAACTGGATCTTGATGTAGTTGAGACTTGACACAGCAGCTTGAATTCACTTGCATGTTTCTGATTCAGGTTGATCTTTTACTTGTTGAATTATCTTGTTTTGATTTTGTCTTTCCAGGTTTGAAGTTGAAGCTTTTTAATTTCAGTTTTGATTTTGTTCTGATTATTTTACCTCTGCCTTGCCTCATATTTGGGTTAAACTTGCACTATCCAATTGAATTTTTACTTGCTATTTGATCTGGATTTGAGTTTTTTTTTTTTTAAAATTGAAAGCTAAAACTTGTTTTAATTTCCAGGCTTTGGTTTTGAATATGAAGATGAAGGAAATTTAGAAATGAATGTGAAAAACTTGGAAATAGCCTGGTTTGTGTTAATGAATGAATAAAATAGAAGTGCAGATATTTTGTATAACCTTGTTTTTAATTTATTTATTAATTTGAAAAAAATAAAGATACTTGTAAATTTTATGTTCTAAAGAGTCACACTTGTTTATTATGTGTTGTATAAGACTTCCAAATGTTTGCACAAGTTGTTATATTTTTACAATGGTCAAAATAATGAACTTTTATGTTTTAAACCCTTTATAATTTTTGTTTAATTTCATATTTACACAAGTTTATGTTTTCAATTTAGTTCCATAATTATTTTTCCTTTTTAAATTCTTTATTCAAATCTTATTAATTTTTCAAAGATATATACATTTTAAAACTTTTATTAAATCTAGTTTCAAATCATATACACATTATACACACATTTTTCAATTATTTATACTTATACAACTTATAAAGAAAAAAGAATTAAAACAATATATATATTTAATAAATAATCATACATATATATTTCTTAAAACATGGAATCCTAAATCAATATTTTATTTTCAATATATTTATTTTGAATTTCAAGCCAAATTCTGTTTCTCGATATTTTCAGAAATTCCAGATTAAAATTCTTTTTTACAAACATTATTTCTATTTTTTTCAATTTCTCAATCCAAATTTACTTTTAAAATTCACACACACACACACACATATATATTTATTCCAAACATTTCAAATAAATTCTCCATTAAATTACAATTAATTCCAAATTAAACCAAATTTTTTATATTAATACTAATTTAATTCTGGCCTAAAACCAGGAATGTTACATTAGGCTTCCCTTCATGGCCGAGCGATTAACGGCCAAACTACTTTAGGCTTCCCTACATGGACGAGCGATGAATGGCCGAACCACTTTAGGCTTCCCTTCATGGTTGAGCGATGAAGAGGCCGAACCACTTTAGTCTCCTCCTTATGGCCGTGCGATGAGTGATCGGTCCACTTAGTCTTCCCTTCATGGCTGAGCCATCCCGATTTCCATTCTTCACCGAGCGATATGCATTGACTTCCTGACACCACCTTTCTTTAGCTGAGCGACATACACTATCTGACAAGACCGAATGACACACATCCTTCCTTCCTCGGTTGAACCATGTATACAGGCTGACCCGTGTGCTTTGGTTGAACCGCTCGGATTGAATCAATTCCTCATATTTCCAGCCTCTCGCTGGCTCGAGTCTGGCCTAGATTCAGTCAAAGCCTCTATACTTAGCATCTTATATCCGGGCCAAGCCACTTGGCAACATCTTCCCCCCAAAGTGCGTTGTGTGAACCAGCACGACGCGCTTTGAATTAGCAATCAGTCTTCGCTCTCAGATGTTAGCTCGTTCGGAATGGTAATCATCTGGTATGGTATACACCTAAGTCTTATTTTTAATTATCAAAAGCTGGGCGAATCCAATTTCTTGAAGGCTAGATCATGAAGAACTTTCGAAACATCAAACATATATATGTACATGTATGTACACATATTCATGTAAGCATACGTGTATCTTCATTGGTTTATTATTATTTCAAGATAAAATGCGGTTCGGCATATCAATACTGAACTATACGGTCGGTTTGAACCTCGTTCTCCTTCTTTGACCTATTCAGATATGTTGACCGGTTCTACCGGTCAGGGCATGTTTGACTTCCCGCTCATCATATAAAAAACCATGGCCTTCGCTCCTTTCTCTTCTTCCTACTTTCGTTCTATTTCACAAGCCGGCCAATCTTTTCTCTCCCAATTGCCGTCTACCATTTGATCCATCCTCCCCACTTCCAAACCTAGACCTCCAACATCGAAACTCCAGTAGCCGACTAATCCGAACAATCCCCAACTTTTATCCCATTAATAATCATGAGTTTCAAGATTCTCACATAAGTATGAGTCTTTCGTCCAGTCCACTATTCTAGGTATAGTGTCTCGTTCTGAGTTTAAGTTTACAGTTTCGGAAGGAGATGGCAAAGAGGAGAAAACCACAGTGTTGGTCATGTTTTAGGACTAGAGTTAATTTAAGGGTCACTAAGAGAAGTAGTGTAGCTTTATTCCTGAGGTCGATGACGTGAAGAGTTTGGGAGCAGAGACGGCAAGTCTTTGGAGCTGGGCTTGGTCGGTAAAACCTTATTGGGGATAAGGGTCGGTATTCCTGAGAGGGACCAGTTTGGTATCGAGGGAAAGAGAGCGGTTCGTTCACATTAAGAGAGCAAGAGTGTGGTTTGGTAATGTCGCGTGTCGTAGTGGGTCGGTCAAAGTCTGGTGGAGTGGATCGGTATTTTGAATGAGTCGCTCGGTGTTGAGGGAGAAAGTGTTGTTGAGGAGAGTGAGTGGGTCAGTGTCGTTGGTTTAAGGGGTCGTTCGGTAGCTTGTAGATGAGTTGTTCGGTATGTAGGCTTAGAGAGACGATCGGCCTTGGACCTTGGGATGAGCATTGATAATCAAAAAACCTTCCATTTGAACACAACATATGTCAAGATCACATACTCCCACGCCTAACTGTAGAACAACGAACAATGACAGGAACTTAAACACATGAGCATATATAGCCGATTTGGACTACTAACTTCATAATTTTAACAAAACGTAAACACGTATTCTACTCAACTAAAGAAAATAATAGCCTTCAACATATAATGCCAATGTTCGATTTCAAGACCCCTACTGCCAAACATAGGACATGCTCTCGGAGATGGTCAGTGATGACAGTCTTCGGAGATGATAGTTTCTTGCTCAATCACACTTCATTGGTCTTTAAATCTTTAATTCTTATATACTCAGGCTTGAATGATTGCACTAGTCCACACATCACACGAGGGAAATACTTTTATCGTCATATCTAATATTAATTGTCTTTCAAGTATAGTTCAAATAGGTATCTACCCATATTCTACGCCCATTGAAGATGCCCAAAAGATCAAGCTCTGCTACGGTTTCTGACAAGCCTGAGCCAAGTTCTCAACAGGAAGTAGTAGGAACTTCGAATCCATCGACAACTCCTACACGGGGTGTCCCAAATCCATCAGCTGCAGTTATTGGTCCGGCTCTTGATGCTATAGACGGAGAAGTTATCCTGGATGACCTATTGATTCACAAGCGTCAAAACTCGGTGAAGCCGGTCTTCTTTGTTTGTGTCCAATTCATAGAATCCCTTTCGACAGCGTATTAGTTCCATCGGGAAAAGATCGGCCTCACCTGCCCACAACTAGATATAAAACTTGCAATATATTCATGTGTTGGGTTGGTAGTATGCCACCTTTCAACTGGTTTCTTCGTGAAGTGTTACAATATATCGAGGTCGCCCTGACACAGCTACATCCAAATAGTCACGCGTTCATCTATGACATTTGTATTCTCTTCATTAGAATCTTATTCAGGCTTCCTACTCCCGATGATATCCGTTATATTTAGTCACTTCAAAAGATGGTCTGACAGTCTATTTTTATATTCCTTTAGCCACACTCTAAGTTTCAGATCCTGACGGGGGCATGGAGTAAATTCTCCTAATATAAGCAGGAACGGTTTTACGTATGCCTCCCCTTGGCTTTGTGAAAAGATGCCTGGAAGGAAGTAAATTCCATTTTCGGACCAATATTTGTCTAAGGCACTAAGTGCATTTTTTCTAAACTTATTTCGAATCTTTTAGGTATCAGCCCCGTCGAGGTCATTCGAGCCATTCCTGTGGGAGATCGGGAGATCAAATCCGTTATTTCCAATGAATCGCTTTTAAAGTTTGGAATATTGGTGGAAGGTTGTCGAACAAGTCTCTCAACTAGGGCCACTACAACCGGATCTGCCTTAGAAAAGGGCAAAGGGCAAGCTGGGGCTTTGATGTGCACTATAGGAGCTGAGGAAGGCGAAATAATGGAGGTCGAGAATCAAAAAACGACCGACGAGAATTAGGTTCCGATATTGCACCAATAACGGACGCGCCTGGCATCGCAATGCCACTTCCCCCTTCGAAGAGGCAAAAATGCTTAGCCTATAAACTGAAAAAGAAAGCAGTAGGCAGGACTTCTAAAGTTACAATCACTTTGGTTGAGAAAAAGTCGTCTCCTCAACATCTGGAGGGTTCATTGAAAGGTCTTTCAGACCAGACCATCCACGATAACCTACAGAATTACGGTTTTAATGACCCAGGGAATATGGGACTTAATTCTCCCATGAGAGGTGATGGAGGCAATCAAATTCATCATCAGGGAGAAAAAATCCAATAAGTAGACCAAAATAAACTGGTCCATCAGGGGGAAACGCTAGGACACACACGAACACTTACACTTCACCCTGCACTTAAATTTTAACCATCATATTATTCTCACTAACTCGTTCTCACTTAATTTCTATGCAGGTGATACGGGGCGCGCTCACGGATTTGATCGACTTCGGGGGTCCTCTATCTTCCACCATTCCAATCGAGATTCAAGGTCAGGTAGACGCCGAGAAAGAGATGATAGCGACGATAGGGACTACCATCCTAGAGACTCATCATCTTCCCGAAGAAAAACATACACCCAGTCTTCATACCCCAACGATCCTCCCCCTCACTCAGAGCACAGTAGGGAAAAATCTGCTCAGAAGGGGTCTCAATCTGAAGCTCCCCATGACAAACACTCTGGTTCGTCCAGCACAAAGCAATCTCGTGAGCCTCATAAAAAGTTCATGGCTTCGGCTAAGAAAACCCTTCCAATCTCTGCACATGATCATAAGTAGCCGAAAGATTAGCTGAGCTTAAAGCCACATTTTCGAAGATATGCTTCGATGGACTAAAATTTCTTCCTACGATCCACCCGATTCCAAGGCATGTCAAACAAAGTGCCATCGCCTGCAATAACGATGTATATGCTCAACATGATGCATTTTTTCACTTGGCGGAAAAAGTTTCAGAAGTTTCTATGGAACGTCAGTATGAGATCGATCACCTGAAACTTAAAGCCATCCATGATAAAGACATTATCAAAGCCCAGGATGAAGAGCTTTCCTTGTACAAATCTCAACTTGAAGCTACCAAACAAAATTCTAAAGACACAGCTGAGGCAGTCAGTCATATGGAAGCTACTCACAAAAGGAATATTGATGAGGCGGTTCAACGTTATGGCATTTTGGCTTTAGAAAAAGACTCCATTCAAAAAGAGAGAGATATCCTCCCTCAATGAGTTAATGAATTGGAGGAGCTACTCCTCAAGCAAAAGGAAAAAACTGCTGCTCAAGAGGAGTCGCAACGATATTGCGATGAGATTGTCGTTACAAGACTTCTAAGAAAAGCTTGATGAGGAGCTCTCCAAAGCTAAAGCGTTAAAATATGCAGCCTGTGAAGAGGGAAAATGAATGGCATTGATAGAAATTAACTCTCGCCTTGAGGCAGCTGCTGAAGTCGAGAGAGAAGAAATTAAATGCCTATTTGATCCGCTTATTGCTGAATACAACACTCGGGTTCTCAGCATCGAGATCTATCTTTTATGGGAAAGGGTTACCTCAAATCATTAGTTGAGGCATGAGATACCTAGATAAAAATCAAACGAGTAGAGCTAGGCACCGAGGAGGTTGATGAGGGTTCTCTTGTGAAGGAAGTGCTTCGAGGAAACGAGCCTTTTGACTTATCTATAGCCAAATCCCTTTATGGAAGAGATTCCTCCTTATCAAAAGGAAAGGACGAATTTGTTGGTCCATCCGAAACTGAATCTCCAGTCCTTCCTTCTGTTCAGTTGATCGGTTGCTCTCCACTCGATCCTTTCAAACAGCCTATTGGCTACGATCCAGAGAAGCCCGTGCTTGATATCCACATTCTATGCCCTATTCCAGAGGGTGAGACTCCCAAAACAGCTGAGAATCAGCTAGAGACTGGTACTTAACCTTTCATTCTAGAGTTCAAATAACCATCGTTTCTTGGCGAGCAATAGATGTATTCTAACATTTGTCTTTTATGACTTCGTATAAGCCACTCTGATCCCGAACCAATTCCAAGGAGTGATGCCGCCACGAAAAAGGAAGAGAAATTAAGAGAGGCATCCCACACTAGGAATACTTCCGGACCCGATGCTCAAATAATCGGGGCGCTCGATGAGGACAAACTCGAGAACCCCTCACCTACAGAAGAACATGATGGAGTTGAAATAATGGCCGCCTCCGAACACACTTCAAAACTGAGCATGGAGGAACAAATCATGGAAGAGGGGAAGAAAAAAGATGAAATTAAGGATGAGCCTCAAGTGGTGGAATAGGATGATCCTCTGAACAGGCCCTTGAGGGTCATTCTCCTCGATGGGACCACATCACTGGAAGTTCCTACTCCTTCTTGGAGCACCATCTCACTAGGAAGCAAGGCGTCCAAGAGAAAATTCCCATGTAAGGAGCCTTCGTAGAGGCCCAAGAAGGAGAAAAAATCGAAAAGGTAGCTATCCGGCCGTGCCACTTTCAGCCTGAATGAACTTGGATCATGTAGTTGATTCTATTTATTTTATAGTCGTTGCGAATAATCTTTTGCTCCAAGCTCCAGAATAGTTGTAATGGAACTTTAGTTTGAATTAGTAAACAAATTTTATTTCTTTGACTTCCACGATTCTAGCTATTAGCTTACTGTCTAACGTAGTCAAAATTCGAAATCTTGTTAATCACACAAGCTCCGATCCACTTCCACATGAGTTGGAATTTTTTTGAATCGGAAATCCTCTAGTCCATACTCTGAAGACATAGAGTACTTTAACCTGTGCTCCTGGGACTTAGAGATTTTTGAATTGTTCACACTCTATTCTGCACTTCGAGGACTCGGAAAACTCTAGTCCGTACTCCGGAGACTTAGAGATTTTTAAGTCGTTTATACTCTAGTCCGCACTCTGGGGAGTTAGAGTACTCTGGTCCACAATCTTGGGACTTAGAGATTTTTAAGTCGTTTATAATCAAGTCCGCACTCCGGAGACTCAGAGTACTCTAGTCCTTGTTCCGGAGACTTAGAGATTTTTAAGTCATTTATACTCTAGTCCGCACTTTAGGGACTCAGAGTACTCTAGTCCATACTCTAGGGACTTAGAGATTTTTTAAGTCGTTTATACTCTAGTCTACACTCTTGGGACTCAGAGTACTCCAGTCCACACTCTAGGAACTAAGAGATTTTTTAAGTCGTTTATATTCTAGTTCACACTCAGGGGACTCAGAGGACTCTAGTCCATGCTCCGAGGACTTAGAGATTTTCAAGCCATTTATACTCTAGACCGCAGTTTGGGGGCTCAGAGTACTCTAGTCCGCACTCTGGGGGCTTAGATATTTTTTAAGTCGTTTATACTCTAGTTCGCACTCCGGGGATGCATAGTACTCTAGTTCGGGCTTCGAGAACTAGAGATTTTGAAGCTGTTTATACTCTAGCCCGAACTTTGGGGACACAGAGTACTCTAGTACGCACTCTTGGGATTAGAGATTTTTTAAGTCATTTATACTCTAGTCCGCACTCCGAGTACTCAAAGTACTCTAGTCCACGCTTCGGGGACTTAGATATTTTCATGTCGTTTATATTCTAGTCTGCATTCTGGAGAATCAGAGTACTCTAGTCCATACTCTTGGGACTTTGAGATTTTTTAAGTCGTTTATAATCTCCGCACTACGGGGACTCAGAGTACTCTAATCCACACTTTGGAGACTTTGAGATTTTTTAAGTCGTTTATACTCTAGTCCGCACTCCGGGGACTCAGAGCACTCTAGTCCGCACTCTAGGGACTTAGAGATTTTTTAAGTCCTTTTAGTTTAGTCCACACTCTGGGGACTCAGAGTACTCTAGTCGCATTGTAGGGACTTAGAGATTATTTAAATAATTTATACTCTAGTACACACTCTGGGGACTCAAAATACTCTGGTCCGCACTCTAGGGACATAGAGATTTTTTAAGTCATTTATATTCTAGTCTGCACTCTGAGGACTTAGAGTAGTCTAGTCCGCACTCTGGGGACTTAGAGGTTTTTAAGTCATAGTCCGCACTCTGGGACATAGAGGTTTTTAAGTCATTTATACTCTAGTCCGCACTTTGGGGACTCAGAGTAATCTAGTTCGTACTCTAGGGACTTAGAGATTTTTTAGTCATTTATACTCTAGTCTGCACTTCGGGGACTCAGAGTACTCTAGCCCGCGCTTCGGGGACTTAGAGATTTTCAAGTCGTTTATACTGGGACTCAGAGTACTCTAGTCCGCACTCCAGGGACTTAGAGATTTTTTGAGTCGTTTATAGTCTAGTCCGCACCTTAGAGACTAAGAGTGCTCTAGTTCGTGCTCTAGGAACTTAGAGATTTTCAAGTCGTCTATATCTCTAGTATGCACTCTGGGGACTTAAGGTACTCTAGTACGCACTAAGGCGACTTAGAGATTTTTTAAGTCGTTTATACTCTAGTCTGCAATCCGAGGACTCAGAGTACTTTAGTTCGAGCTATGGGGACTTAGAGATTTTCAAGTCGTTTATACTCTAGTCCGCACTTTGGGGACTCAGAGTACTCTTATCCGCACTCTGGGGACATGGAGATTTTTCAAATCGTTTATACTCTAGTCCGTACTCCGGGGATTCAGAGTAATCTAGTCCATGCTCCAAAACTTAGAGATTTTCGAGTCATTTATACTCTAGTCCAAACTTTGGGGACTCAGAGTACTCTTGTCTGCACTTTGTGGACTTAGAGATTTTTTAAATTGTTTATACACTAGCCCGCACTCCGAGGACTCAGAGCACTCTGGTCCGCACTTTGGGGACTTAGATATTTTTTGAGTTGTTTGTATTCTAGTCCGCACTTTGGGGACTCAGAGTACTCTAGTCCACACTTTAGGGACTTAGAGATTTTTTAAGTCGTTTGTACTCCAGTCCCTACTCTGGGGACTCAGAGTAATCTTGTCCGCACTCTAGGGAATTAAAGATTTTTTAAGTCGTTCATTCTCCAGTCCGCACTCTAGGGACTTAGAGTACTCTAGTCCGCACTCTTAGGACTTAGAGGTTTTTTAAGTCGTTTATACTCTAGTCCGCACTTTGGGGACTCAGAATACTATAGTCCATAATCTGGTGACTTAGAGATTTTTTGTCATTTATACTCTAGTCCGCACTCTGGGGACTCAGAGTACTCTAGCCCATGCTCCGGAGACTTAAATATTTTCAAGTCATTTATAATCTAGTCCGCACTTTGGGGACTCAAAGTACTCTATTTCTCACTGTAGGGACTTAGAGATTTTTTGGGTCATTTATACTCTAGCCCGCACCTAGGGGACTAAGCGTACTCTAGTCCGGGCTCCGGGGACATAGAGATTTTCAAGTCATCTCTACTCTAATCCGCACTCTGGGACTCAGTGTACTCTAGTCCGCACTCTGAGGACACAGAGATTTTTTATTTTATTGGTTGACTTTTAATTGCGCGTTCATACGCTGGATTGAATAATGCGATTTAATTTTTGCCATGGAATTATAACACACGGAGCATCAATAGTTCGTAGAAAAGCGGCTTTAAGCCTTTATTTATCATGAAAAATAGGAACAAACCAAATTGTCTTTTTTACATGACGAATACAAAAAACAACAAAAGAAAAATATACTAGAAATAATTACTACTAAAATGCAAAAGAAAGGGCTAAGTGTAATAACGGCACAAATGCTCGCTATTCCATGCTCGGAGAAGCGTCATGCCATCGACGGTCGCCAGCTTGAAAGTTCCTTCTCCAAGCTTACGTCCAATGATGTATGGACCTTCCCATGTGGGATTCATATGTGATGGGGTCGTAAAAACTCGTTTCAAAACGAGATCGCGCACATCAAAGATTCTTAGTTGAACTATTTCATTATAATATCAAGCAACTCAATGCCTATATGAAACCTCCTTTAAATCAACTTCTTCGTATTTTTCATCGACAAAGTCCAGTGATTCCAGTAAGAGATCTTGATTCGTCTTGGGATCATGATGAGTCACCCGATGAGAAGGAACTTCAAGTTCCACGGGTATAACAACTCCAGTGCCATATGCCAAAGTAAATGGAGTGTGGCTAGTCATGGGCTTTTGGGTGGTTCTGTATGCCCAGAGTGCTGTCAGAAGCTCATCCATCCACTTTCCTCTAGCCTTCTCTAAACGTTTTTTCAATATTGATTTGATTATTTTATTTACGGCTTCAACTTGTCCATTGTCTTTAGGGTGAGTGACTGCCGCAAACCTTTTCTCAATGCAATACTTTTGGCAAAATTCTTTAAACTCCCTACTTTCAAATTGAGTTCCATTATCCGTAATGATAGTTTGTGGGAGGCCAAAACGACATATGATATTTTGCACAACGAAATTGACCTTTTTGGTGGTGATCGTAGCAAAGGGCTCTGCCTCCGCCCACTTGGTAAAGTAATCGACTGCAACAATTGCATATTTTGCACCACCTTTAGAGATTGGCAAGGAGCCGATTATATGAATCCCCCATATTGCAAATGGCTAAGTACTAACCATTTGTATGTGTTAGCACCAAAATTGGTCACGAACACCCTTAGAAAGATTGTGTACAGATTATGAAGAAAGTAAATTAAAACAGAGAACAATATATGAATTCCGATGCAATGAACAAGAACACCAGATTTATAGTAGTTCGGCGTAATTTCCTACGTCCACTTTGAAGTTGATTTCTATTTCTTTCCTTGATAGTTGATAACATATACAATCTGTTTCCAATTACTTGAATACAATTACAAAGTAAAAGATTAAGTCTTGAGTGAGTGTTGAATGCGGCAGAGTTTCCCCAGTGTTCTCCAAAAAACCGATCATTTTCACTGTGCCCCTGCCTCTCTATTTATAGACGAAGGTGGGTTGGACTTTCCTGGTGGGCCTGGTTGCTTGATATCTCAGCCCAAATGGAGTAAGCTCTGCGTGCCGACCCGAACATGCTGAATGGCCAAATGCCGAACCATCATCTTCATGCCGAACGATGCGGTTTTGTGTGGGAAGAGTAGGCCGACCAACAATCGAAGCCGGTCGAGATTGAAAGAATGCCGAACAATCTTTGGTTGCCGAATGTTCTCGAGAGGCCGAACAATCTCTGGATGTCGAGCGATCTTATGTCGAGCATCCTTGGTATGCCGAACGTCCTTGGTATGCCGAACGTTCATCGATGTCGAACGATCTTATGCCGAGCGTCCTTGGTATGCCGAACGTCCTTGGTATGTCGAACGTTCATGGATGCGGAACGATACATATATTGCCGAGCGGTGCGCTAATGCCGAGTACTTAGTTTCCTGGTCAAATCTCCAGGAAACACTTGCCCCCCAAAGTGCATTGCGTGACCGAACGTGATGCGCTTTGAACTACGTGTCCTATGTGCTTCGCTTCGAACCTTGGCCCATCACTCTTGGAGGTTGTTTTCTTATGAATACCAGATGAGGTGGTGTGTGCCGAACGTAACGCGAATGCCGAACGATACAGCCGAAGCCGAACATCCCATGCACGCCGAACGAAATGAAAGCCGATGCCGAACGATGCTGCTTTGACCGGTTCTATCAATCATTGCCTTTTCGCCTTCTTCTTCTTCCCTATAAAGGTCAGCACGTTCCTTCTTCTTCTCTTTTTTCACTTCCACCTCTGCTACTTTGTACTCGTGAACCACGCCTATTAACAGACTCTAAAGATTAACAATCCTTCCCAATCCATTTGGCATCTCCCCAAGTGTCGATCTACAAACTAGGTATCTATCCCTCTATTTAAATCCTTTCCCTGATTAATTTTTTTTAAAATCGAACTTCGATTAGGCTACTTTTTAGGGCTAGATGGTATGGAGGGAAAGAGAAGTAGCCAGAGACGAGTACACGAGGGAGTTATTGGGAGGTGTATCGTGGTTCGGCACGGTTCTCTTGTGCCAAATGAAGTTGGAGGATAAAAAGAATAGAGGAGGATTAGGAAGTGGCTAAGATGCCGAACAACATGGTCTGGTATGATCGCCGAACGATCCGTCCTTGTGGTTCGGTGTGGATGGAGAAAGAGAAGAAAAAATGAAACTGTTGTTAAGGACGGGGTGCCGAGCGTTGGGCTCGGTGTAACTCTGGTTCACCATATGCCAAGCTGTGGAATGGAAGGATAGGAAGGGAGTACGAATTAGATAGGATGCCAAATGTTATTTCGATCGAACAAAACTTAGGTCGGTCGATACTTAGGCCGAACGATAGTTTGGCCGAACGATAGCTTGGTCGGTCGATACTTAGGTCGAACGATAGTTTGGCCGAACGATAGCTTGGACGGTCGACAGTTAAGCCGAACAATATTTAGACCGAGCGATCATGAATGTCGAAAAATATCTCAGCCGAACGATACTTAGGCCGGACACTCATTTACCTTGCCTAATCATATAACAAAACAAGGACAAGGACTCCAGCATACTAGCATATCGAACTAATCTGAACTGATAACTTCCTAGTTCCAATTATTCGTAAGCCTGAACTGAAGTCGATAAAAACAGATAAAAGCTTTTGGCATACAATGTCGATGTCCGAGTCCAAAATTGAAAACATCGCAAGGCTGGTTTTCGGAGACGGTCAGCGATGACGGTCTTCGAGAACGACAGTCCAAAGTTCAACTTTACATTATTAACTCCGTGACTTTCAATGTTTTAGCGCTTGCACATGAATGATCACACTAGTTCACACACCACACGAGGAGAATACTTGCGTCATTAATTCTGACGTCGATTGTTTTTCAAGTATAGTTCAATTAGGTACTCTGCAGGATTCAATTTCCATCAAAGATGTCTAAGAAATCTAGCTCCGCCACAATCTTAGATAGACCCAGGCCGTCTTCTAAACAAGGGGTCGTAGATACTTCTAACCCGTTGACTTCCCCCGCTCATAACTTAGCTCTCGATGCCTTGGAGGCATCAATTTTCTTGGACAACCCGGTCGATTCACAAGCTTCGAAGGTCAATAAAGTTGCGTCCGGCGAATATGCTCTATTCATGGAATCCCTTTCGACGACATGTTGGTTCCATCGGGGCAAGATCGTCCACACCTGCCCCCAGTTGGATATACTGCCGGTAATAAGTTTATGTGCTGGGTCGGTAGTGTGCCACCGTTTAACTTATTTCTTCGAGACGTGCTGCAATACATCGACATTGCCTCATTGCAACTGCACCCGAATGGCCACACGTTCATCTACGAGACCTACATCCTTTTCATGACCATCCTCTCTAGGCCTCCATCTCCAGGCGACATCATATATATATATATATATATATATATGTATGTATGTGTGTATATATATATGATCAAGAAGTGGGGAGATAGCCGCTCTTACATGTTTCTCGAGCCATATCGCAAATGCCAAATCTTAACTTGGGCGTGGAGCAAATTTGCCCTATACAAACAGGAATGGTTCTATGTGCGTTGCCCTCCTGGTTTCGCGAGGAGATGGGTGGAAGGAAGTAAGTCTTTTCTCCGGGTTGATATTCATACTTGGGCAAAATCGTGCCTTTTCTAATTCTTTTTTCATCTTCTCAAGTATCAATCCAAGCCCTGACGGTCGCGGGTATTCTGAAGCCGTCGAAGCCATCAGAGCTCTTCCCGCCGAGGTAAGGGACATCCGAACTCTCAATTCAAACGAGTCACTATCGGGGTTCGGACTGTTAGCAGAAGGTCGTCGGATAAGCCTTCCTAAGGGCGTCTCCATACCCAAGCCCGCATCCGGTAAAGGGAAAAAATTAGCTGAGTCATCGGCACGTCATACTCCTGACGCACTAGAAGAGGGGGAAACTCAAGGGCATGAAACACCCGAAGCATAAGGTGAGAACTTGGGTCCCACTTAGGATCCGATAGTCGAAGTGCACGACATCGAAACGTCATCTTCCCCCTCAAAAAGGAAAAGGGATTGACGAACAAGATTAGGAAGGAGAAGGTTGGCGGAACTTCAAAAGTTACGCTCATTCCAACGGAGAAAGAGTCTTCTTCACATCACGTAGAAAGTTCTTTAAAGGGCCCATCGAACCTCTCCATTCCCGATGATCCGCTCAATTACGACTTTAACGATCCGAAGGCATTTAAGCTTCATTCGCCCGTCGGAGGCGATGCGAGCGCTCTAGCCCAAAGTCAGGGAGAAACAACTCCCATTAGTAAAGCAACTGGTCCGTCGGGGGGAAACACTAGGACACGCACAAACACTTGAACTTCAATTTGCACTTAGATTTTCGTCGTCACGCTACTCTTTGCTAATTCGTTATTATTTAAATTCTGTGCAGGTGACATGGGCCATTCACACGGATTCGATCGCCTTCGTAGTTCATCTATCTTTTATCAACCTGGATGGGACTCGGGTTCTGGAAGACGTCGAGACAGGGATGATGACGGCGATAGAGATTATCATTCCCGGGACTCGTCATCTCGGAAGAAAACTTACTATCAGCCGAAATACCACCAGGATACCTCTTCTCACCCGTAGCAAAGCAAAGATAAGCACGGCCATAAGGGGTCGCAATCTGATGTCCCCCGGGACCAACACTCTGACTCCTATTCCATTCGACAGTCCCGAGATCCTCATAGGAGGGCTGAACTTTCAAAGCCGTCTCCTCCTGCTCCTGCAACAGATCCAACCATTTCGGAAAGGCTGGCCGAGCTTAAAGATAAATTTCCAAAAATCTGCTTTGATGTCCTGAAATTCCTCCCGGCGATTCATCCTATTCCCGGACATGTCAAGCAAAGCGTCATCGCCTGTACCAACGACATCTATGTTCAACATGAAGCGTTTGTTCATTTGGCTGAAAACTTTCTGAAGTCTCCATGGAGCGCCAACACAAGATCGACCGCCTGAAGCTTGAGGCCATCCACAACAAAGATATCATTAAGGCTCAGGACGAAGAAATTGCGACTTACAGATCTCAGCTTGAGGCCGCCCCTACAGAGTGCTCAAGATACTACCGAAGCCGTGACTCGTCAGGAATCGACACATAAAAAAGAGGTTGACGAGGCGGTCCAATGCTACAGGGCCCTAGCATTAGAGAAAGACTCAGTCCAAAAAGAGAGGGCCGCATTCAGCCTCCGAGTCATGGAACTTGAGGAGTAGCTCCGTAGAGAGAAGCAAGAGAAAACGGCTGCCCAAGAAGAGTCACAATAATACTGTGACGAAATCGTTGCTACTCGACTCTTAAAAGAAAAACTTGAGGCCAAGCTTTCCAAAGTCGAGGCGATAAAGAGTGAAGCCCGTGAAGAGGGCAAGAAGATAGCGTCTGCGGAAATCGGCTCCCATCTTGAGGCGGCTAGAGAAGAAGGTAGGGAAGAGGTCAAAAGCATGTTTGAACCATTAATCGCTGAATTCAATGCCCGCGTCCTCATGCTTCGAGACTTGACTTTTCTGGGCGAGGGCTATCTTGAATCTTTAACCGAGGCATGGGAGGCCTTGATAGAAATCAGGAAGGCCGAGCACGGTACTGAAGAGATTGATGAGGGGCCTTGATAAATGAATTTCTCAATGGAAATGAGCCTTCGGACTTGTCTACAACTAAAGATATTTATGGCAAAGGCTCCCCCTCAAAGAAAGGGAAAGAAGTTATTACCGGTCCATCCGGGGTCGTGCCTCCAGCTCATGTGCCCACTCAATCGGCCGATAGATCGATACTCCATCCATTTGAGCAGCATATCGGTTATAATCTGGAAGACCCCGGCCTTAGCTTCCATATTCTATCTCCCATTCCAGAGGGTGAGACCCCCTTGACGGCTAAGAGTCTGTGGGAACCTGGTAGATAATCCTTCACTTTAAGATTTCAAAAGTCGTCGTTCTTTATGAAGGACTATTGTATTCCAATGCTTGTTTTTCATGATTTTGCACAGGCCGTTCTGATCCTAGGCCCACTCCGAGGAGTGATGCTGCCAAGGAGGTGGAGGGAAAGATAAGTAAGGCTACTCATGCAAGAGAGGCTCCCAGGCCAGATGCTCAGGTGATTGGAGCGCTGGATGAAGACAAATCTGAGACTTCTTCTTCCATCGATGGGAGTTATGAAGTAGAAATTACATGTGCCTTCGAACACACATCTGAGCTGAGTATGAAGGAGTGGCTTGAGGAGGAGAAGGGAAAAACAGCCAAGATCAAGGTCGAGCCTCGAGTTGTGGATCTGGACGACCCTTTGAATAAGCCGTTGAAGGTCATCCTTCCTAGAGGGTCCAAGCCCATGGAGGTTCCCCGTACTTCTTCAGTTGCTACCCCTCCATCAAAGAAAAGCAACAAGGGTAAACGCTCAGGAGAGGAGCCGTTCGAGCAGACAACGGAGGTGAAGAAGTCGAAGAAGCACAAGAAGTGATCATTACTCTCGTTCAACGAGAGTTAATTTAAGATATGTAATTATTTTCATCTACTTCCGTAGTCTTTGTAAATAGATTGTCGACTCCGAACTTTGGAGGGGTTGTAGTAGAAACTTACTTTGAATAAAGCTTAGTTTCACTTTCTGTCTTTCAAAAGGCTCTTGTCGTTTAATTTTTGTATGATTGTGATTTAAATCCAAGCTGTTGTAAATAACATGGACTTCTCGGTTCACCTTCATATAGCTCGGAGATTCTTTGAGAGTAGTTCACGCTTCCTTCCGCGCTTCAAGCACTTAGAATATTTCTTAGCCCGCATATCGGGGACTTAGAGTACTCCAGTCCGTGCTCTGGGGACTTGGAGATTTGAGACGTTTATACTCGAGTCCGCACTCCGGGGACTTAGAGTACTCAAGTCCGCACTCTGGGTACTTGGAGATTTTGAGTCGTCTATACTCTAGTCCGTGCTCCGAGGACTTAGAGTACTCCAGTCCACACTCCGGGGACTTGGAGATTTGAATCATTTATACTCGAGTCCGCGCTCCGGGGACTTAGAGTACTCCAGTCCGCACTCCATGGACTTGGAGATTTGAATCGTTTATACTCGAGTCCGCGCTCCGGGGACTTAGAGTACTCCAGTCCGCACTCCAGGGACTTGGACATTTGAATCATTTATACTCGAGTCCGTGCTCTGGGGACTTAGAGTACTCTAGTCTGCACTCTGGAGACTTGGAGATTTGAATCATTTATACTCGAATCCGCGCTCTAGGGACTTAGAGTACTCCAGTCCGCACTCCGGGGACTTGGAGATTTGAATCGTTTATACTCGATTCCGCACTTCGGGGACTTAGAGTACTCCAGTCCGCACTCCTGGGACTTGGAGATTTGAATCGTTTATACTCGAGTCCACGCTCTGGGGACTTAGAGTACTCTAGTCCGCACTCCGGGGACTTGGAGATTTGAATCATTTATACTCGAGTCCGCGCTCCGGGACTTAGAGTATTCCAGTCGCACTCCGGGGACTTGGAGATTTGAATCGTTTATACTCGAGTCCGTGCTCCGAGGATTTAGAGTACTCCAGTCCTCACTCCGGGGACTTGGAGATTTGAATCATTTATACTCGAGTCCATGCTCCGGGGACTTAGAGTACTCCAGTCCGTGCTCCGGAGACTTGGAGATTTGAATCGTTTATATTCGAGTCCGCGCTACGGGGACTTAGAGTACTCCAGTCCGCACTCCGGGGACTTGGAGATTTGAATCGTTTATACTCGAGTCCGCGCTCCGGGGACTTAGAGTACTCCAGTCCGCACTCTGGGGATTTGGATATTTGAGTGGTTTGCACGTATTCGTACGTTAGCCAGAATAATATAATTTTATTTGCCTGTCACAGGATCATCATACGCAGAAACATTAGTAATTCATGGAAAAGATGGTTTCAAGCCTTTATTAATGAAAGCAAATTAAACTGTCATACTAAATGCTAAGAACTAGAAATAAAAGCGTACTGGAAATAAATTCAACTAATACATGAAAGAAATAGACTAAGTATAATAGTGCCGCAAGTGATCGCTGTTCCATACTCGGGGGAATGTCGCGCCGTCGACGGTCGCTAGCTTGAAAGTTCCTTCTCCAAGCTTCCGTTCGATGACGTATGGACCTTACCATGTGGGGTTCATATGAGATGGGATTCGAAAAACTCGTTTCAAAACGAGGTCTTCCATACCAAAAATTCAAGGTCGGACTTTTTCGTTATAATATTTAGCGACTCTATGTCTGTATGCGGCCGCTCTCAAATTGGTTTTTCGCGTTTTTCACCAATGAAGTCCAACGATTCCAATAAAAGCTTATGGTTCGACTTGGGGTCGTAATAGGTTACCCGATGTGATGGAACTTCAAGTTCCACGGGTATGGCAGCTTCCGTGCCATATGCCAATGCGAATGGAGTGTGGCCAGTCGCGATCTTATGGGTGGTCCTGTAGGCCCAGAGCGCCGTTGGAAATTCATCCACCCACTTGCCTCTAGCCTTTTCCAGATGCTTTTTCAATATGGACTTGATTATCTTGTTTACGGCTTCCACTTGTCCGTTGGCTTTCGGGTGAGCAATCGGTGCAAACTTCTTCTCAATGCCATATTTCTGACAAAATTCTTTAAACTCTTTGCTTTCGAACTGAGTCCCAATGTCTGTAATGATGGTCCATGGAAGGCCAAAATGGCATATGATATTTCGTACGACGAAATTAATAACCTTATTGGTGGTTATTGTGGCCAGAGGCATTGCTTCTGCCCATTTGGTAAAATAGTCGACCGCAACTATTGCATATTTCACTCCACCTTTGGCTATGGGTAAAGAACCAACTAGGTCGATCCCCCATATTGCAAATAGCCAGGGACTAACCATTTGCGTGAGTTCCATCAGCGGAGCTCTCGGGATTTTTGCGTATATCTGGCATTTTTCACATCTTCTCACATAGTTTGCAGCATCCCGATTCGCAGTTGGCCAGTAATATCCATAACAGAGGACTTTCTTTGCTAATGTCTGCCCCCCAGTATGGTCACCGCACTCTCCTTCATGGACTTCCTTCAGGACTCGTTTTATATCATCATGGGCAATGCATCAAAGTAATGGGGTCGAGAATCACCTTCGATACAATATTCCATCCCGCATTACATAACGAGAAGCCTTACGATGGACTTGTCGTCTTTCGCTCCTTTTTTGGGGTAAGGTCTCGAATAGCAAGTACTGCTTGATTGGTGTGATAACCCAGATTTTTGAACATCTGTTAATTGGATAGTTAACTAATTTTAAACTATTGATATACTGATTTTATTTGATTAAACAAATGAAATTTGATAAATAAAGATATCTAGATATATAAATGAATTTAAAATTTTAACAAAAGTTGAATTATAAATATCTGAAAATAATAAAGATTGAATATATATATATATAAGCAGATTTTAAATAGAGAAATTTTTATTTTTAAAACAAATTTAAGATGTGTTTGCTTAAAAGTGTATATTTATATTTATGAGTTGATTTTTTTTTTTAAATTTTGAATTAGGTTTGGAATTCTGGGTTTAAATTGGAAATTTAAAAGATAAACACTTTAAATTATTTTAGATTCAAAATAGGATTTGTCTTATATTATTTTCCTTAAAGGAAACTTTCTTTATATAAATTAAGAAAGTGATCGTTAATTGATAAAATAAATACAAAAGATTTATATACATTTAAAATAAATATATCATGCATAATTACAAATGTAAGTTTATAAATAAAATTTGAACAAAGAGAAGTTTGATTATTAAACACACTTAAGATATTATTAGTATAAAACTAAAATTTAACTATAATAAGATATATGAAAACAAATTAAAACACATTAATACATTATAATTACAAGTGTAAACCTATTGTTACATGCAAATACAAGTGTAATTAATTTACTCCATAATTTAAGAAGTGTCTCAATTATATTTATTTTATTTTATTCAAGGATATATATCATCATTATTTCCTACTCCATTTTTCTTCTTGGATCAGTTCAAATAAAAAAATAAAAAAAATCATCAACAAGCAAAATCTGTAAACCAGTAAACAAATCAAAAAGGAAATTTCTTCACAAAATTCAAAATATGAACAAAAGCAAGAATCAACTCAGAAATCCAATCCAGATCAAACATCAAGGACAAGTGCAAGTTTTAGTTTTTAAAGAATTCTTAGATCTTAAGTGTTCAAGTTTCAGTAACAAGTTTTCAATTTTAAAGTGCAGCAGCTTCCAATTTTCATGGTTCTGTTTCAAAGTTCCGTCCTTCCACTGTGAGTAGACCTTTTCTTTTAAAAAAAACAGCTTTAAATCTATGTTGCATGTGATGAAAATTAGTAGAAACATAGCACATAGTGATTAGTTGAATATTTGGTTTAGAATATATGTATACAATGCCTGTGTATTGACTGTGCATATAGTCTCTGTTGTGTTACAGGCTTGATACTCTAAGAAAATTCAATTCGCCTCTTCTCAATCGATGTTAGGTCTTGATCTATAAATAAAAGTTGATTGAAATTGTACAACATTCTTTTTAAAAATAATACCGAGAGTTTATATTAAGAAATCATTACAAAAATTTGAAATTACAGCAAAAATAAGAAAATGGGTAAAAATCAAATATGATAATTTATATATCTAATTTTATAATCTGGATTGTGAATACGAATCGTGAATTTTGAAATAAACTTTGTATTTTTTAATGGTGTATAGGCCGAGATATTGCATGTTGATCGGTATTTTTTTTCGAGCAATATTCGATGCTCTGTAAAGTCTTAGGGATTGGGGTCTCTACTGTAGTTAGCGTCGAGGAAGGCGAGTTTGGGAAAAATTGTAGATGGATTCTTTGTTCACCGTGGTTGCGGCGTGGGGACAAAGTAGGGTTTAAGGAGCTTGCCTGGTCGATGTCGAGATCGGGGAATTTGCGACATCGTGGTTGATTTTGGGGACATTGATGGTTGGGGAAAAGAAATAGGAGGGCAAGGTAAAGGATTGGACGAAGTGTTGGGTTCTCCGGTGAGCGAAAGTGGCGGCGTGAAGAAGATTTGACAAGCAGGAAGGGTGATAGGTTGGGCCGAGTGACTCAATTTTGATCTCCGACTTAATCAACGCTGATGGGTGGTCAGTATGATCGGGGAAGGCTGGGGTGACTCGCGTAGGGTTTTAGAGTTGATCAACATTGGTTTGATAGTCATGCACGGTGCATGAGTGTATGGTGTAGCTGGATATGGTTGAGGAGTTGAGGAAGATGGACTTCCATGTGATCGACTCGAAGATGAATTCGAGGATTTTGGTTTTTTGCTCGAATCAGTATTCGTGTCGTTTGCGAGCTTTTGATAATACTGTAATTTTAAAATTAAGGTACAAACAGAGTTATATAGGAAGAAGAAAACACAAATTTTAAGTAAAAGCAAAGCTTGAGTTTACAAATGATTTCAAATTTTAAAGTAAAAGCAAATTTTTAAACAATGTTTTAAGTTTTGTTTTAACAATAGTTTTGATTGATATATTTATACTTTAAAAAAATCTTGTAAACTTCGTTCCATAGTGTTTCAAATGAAAAGGGGTAATTTGTTGAAATTAAGTGTGATTTAAGTAAAAGAAGTATTTAACTCTCATAATCAAAGAATGATGATTTTAATAAATCATATTCAAACTTTTAATTCTATTTATTTTAAATGGAATTTAAGAGTTAAATGTAATAAATATTTTATCTTAATATAAATCAAATTTTATTTACAAAAGTAATTAAAGTAAAATTACTTAATTAATTTGAGTAATTAAATTAGGGTAAATTGATTTGTGAAATTAATTAAGTATAATTAATTTCTTAATTAATATTTGATTAATCAAAGTTAATCAATTAAGAAATAATGAAGTAATAAGTAATTAGGGGTTAATTACTTAATGCTAAGAAGGATAATGGTAATTACTTAATAAAGTAATTAAAGTAATTAATTACTTGTGTAATTAATTAAGCTAATGTGATTAATTTGAATTAATTAATTAAGTTTAATTAATTAAAGAGGATTACTTAATGATGGATTAAGTATAATTGCTTAATGTAATTAATGAAGTGTAATTACTTAGCGAAGTAATTAATGAATAATTACTGGATGTAATTAATTATAAAGGGAATTACTTGATGGATAGTAATTAAAAGATAATTACTCAAGGGAAGTAATTAAGTGATAATTACTCGGTGTAATTAAAGGATTTATTAATTAATCAAGAGGTTAATTAATAATGTAAGTAATTAAGAATAATTAATGACTGAATGTGATTAATCAAGATTGATTAATGAATGTGGTAAATTTATCAAAGGCTAATTACCGAATGTAATTAGAGAGAATAATTAGGGAATGAATAATTAATGGTTTGTAATTAATTTTTGTTAAGTAAGCAAGATTAAAAGAGATTTAAGTATTAATTTTGATTTAATTAGGAATGGGTGACTAATAAATCTTGCTTATGAATGATTGGTTGATATTTCTGATATGTAATGTTTTTGATATGATATGTTTGTCTTGAACAGTGATTATGTGGTTATCTGTCGATGATAAATTGTTGTGTAAAAAGTGACATCTTGTGATTAAAGGTTAAATTGGGTTTCACCTGAATAGTGTGGGTTAAGATGGTACTGAATTCGAAGAGACCGGAGTCAGGTATTAGTAAATACCCAAAACCACTTCGATTGATAATCTATAATAATTCTGTTCAGATTTGATATGTGAAATTTAATTTTCTGGAATGGAATGATTTAAGTGAACTGGACCATTTAATCTAAGTTTGGTACTTAGAAATTGATGTGTGAAATAAGTGATGTCTATAACAACATGCGAAGTTGTAAATTGATATAAGTTACCCCTGGTTTATATAAGTTGTATGCTTTCGTTATTCATGTTAGATGGGTTTACTCACGCTGGTTTCCAGCCTGACCCGGGTGTTACTATGATGTAATGCTTGGGTAAAACCGAGTATTACAGATTTTCAGGTAAAGACGTTCTAGAGCTCAAGAGGCAGCTTGGATGGCAGGAACGTATGGAGTGAATCCGCTGTGATATCGTTGTATATTTGGAACATGTTGATTTTATCTGTCCAGTGATTGTATATATGTTGTAACTCAGATGTACAAAAGTGAAATTTGACAAGTATAGTTTCCTTTGTATAACTGTTATTATTTGTTATTATATTTTATCCGTTGCGAATTGTGAAATGTTGGTGTTTCTGTTCTTCTTTTTGTTCTATCTCTTTCTTCTTTTCCTAACTAACTGGAATTTTCGAGAACGAAAATTTCGGGTCGTTACAATTGGGGTCATCCACGATTCCCTCTCGAGTTCTATTTCTAACATAAAATCTACCTCCATCATATCTATACTCGGAGCATGGAGGGTCTTAACAGAAAATAATCCCATTTATTGTGCATCGCCTGTGCTTGCAAATTTTGCCAATGAATCGGCTGCTCTGTTTTTCTCACGCGGGACATGTGAAATATTATAATACTCGAGATTCGCTAGCAGCTCCTGAACCCGGGCCAAATATGGGGCAAGTATCTGCCCCCTTGCTTGGTAGTCTCCTCGCACTTGGTACACCACCAGCTGTGAGTCGCTAAAGATTTCAACCGATTTTACTCCCAGTTCATTGATAAGCCTTAAGCCGGCGATCAACGCTTCGTATTCGGCTTCGTTATTCGTTGCTGTGAATTCGAGCTTCAAAGCGTAGAAAACTGATCGGTTCTCAGGAGTTACAAGAACTATGCCAACCCCTGAACAAGGGTCGTTAGATGCCCCATCGGTGTACATCTTCCATCGAACGAGAGATATGACATTGTGGTCGTTTGATTCGTCTGACGTAGTAAACTCAGCGATGAAGTCATCTAGTGCTTGTCCTTGTATGGCCCTTCACGGCAGGTAGGTAATATCAAACTGACTTAACTCAATATTCCATTTTAACATCCTTCCGAAAGTTTTCGGTCGTTGGAGTATTTGCCGCAAAGGTTGATCAGCATAAACACTGATTGAGTGCGCCTGAAAATACGGACGAAGCTTGCATGATGCAATCACCAAGCAATAGGCTAGTTTTTCAATCCTTGGATAATTTCTTCCCGCCCCCATCAAGCGTTTACTAACATAGTAAACTGGCTTTTGAACCCGGTCTTCCTCGTGAACCAAGGCTGTACTGATAGCATGCTGGGATACGGCCAAGTAAATGTACAACATTTCGTGGTCTATTGGTTTCGAAAATACCAGAGGACTTTCTACGTGCCTTACAAAAGCTCGGAATGCTTCCTCACAATCGGACATCCATTCTAAATTCCTCTTTCCTTTCTTTATGACATCAAAGAAAGGAATACACTTGTCTGTGGCCCTGGATATGAATCGGTTCAGCACGGCCACCTTTCCATTCAAGATTTGCGCCTGTTTTATAGTTCTGGACACTTGTATATCTCGAATAGCCTGAATCTTCTTCGGATTGGCCTCGATTCCCCGTGCATTCACAATGAAACCTAGAAACTTTCCTGACGCTACGCCGAATGAACACTTCAAAGGATTGATCTTCATTCCATAATGCCTGAGTATGTCAAATATCTCCGCTAAGTCTCGGATATGGTTTTTGACTGCCGTGACTTCACGAGCATGTCATCCACATAGACTTCCATCGTTCTACCAATTTGATCTTTGAACATCCGATTCACCAGATGCTGATAAGTTGCTCCTATGTTCTTCAATCCAAAGGGCATCACTACATAGCAATACAACCCAACGTTTGTGACAAAACTGGCATGTTCTTGATCTGGGAGGTGCATCGGGATTTGATTATATCCAGATTATGCATTTATAAATGACAGTAACTCATGTCCGACAGTTGAATCGACCAGCTGGTCAATCCTAGGCAACGGGAAACTATCCTTCGGGCATGCTTTGTTTAAATCAGAATAATCAACACAAGTTCTCCATTTTCCATTCGCTTTCTTCAGCAGCTACGGGTTAGATACCCATTCAGGATAGAGGGCATCACGGACGAACTCGTTGGCTTTGAGTTTGTCCACCTCCTCTTTAAGAGCCGCAGACCTCTCCGGGTCCATACAACTCCTTTTCTGTTTAACGGGAACGTACTTTGGGTCTATGTTCAACATATGACTCGCAATTGTTGGAGAAATCCCACACATATCAGAGTGTGTCCAAGCGAAAACATCAAGATTCTCTCGGAGGAAGTAAGTGAGGTTCTCGGCCACCAGAGGGTCGTGTTGTGATCCAATTTTAAGAATTCGTCACGGGTTATACCGGCTGACTGGGATGTCAATTGTTAGTTCAACCGGTGCTGCAATTGTTTCCTTGGATCTCCCATCATCGTTTCTCGGATCTATGTATCTATAGATCCGAGAATGTTGCTCGAGCCAGGGCTCGGGCGCTACTTGTCAATCATCAGAACTTTGGATGCGGATGGAGCTGTCTGCATCCTTTCCTTTCTATCGACGCCGAGCCTCTCTAAGCTCAGCCACATAGCATGCACGACCGGTCGCCTGATCGCCGTGTACCAATCCAACACCCCCATCCGTTGAAAATTTTAATGTCAGACACCAAGGGGCCAATGTTGCCCTAAATTCTGCCAGGGCTGGACATCCTAGAAATAAGTTATATGGAGAGTCAACATCCAACACTATGAATGGTAGGATTCGTACCCTCCTACGCTCGCCTTGGCCCAATTCAACTGGTAACTCCATATATCCCACTGCATCTGTTGCAGCGCCATTAAAGCCATGGATTCTGGCTTTAGATGGTTTCAAATCCTTGGTCTCTAGCTTCATTTGGTCGTATGCCTTATTGAAGATGATATTAACAGAACTTCCGCAATCAATTAGGATTCTCTTCACGAACGCCGGCCCGATTGTCGCAGATATGACCAACGGGTCGATGGTAGGAGCCTCCACCTTATCCGCATCTCTGCTCCTGAATACAATATCATCATTCATCGTGCGCTGCTACTTTGCAGGAGTCCCATCCCCCACATTCAAACAACACTCATACTCCGCATGTCTTAAAGAGTTGGCATATCGCTCCATCTCTTGCCAATTCTTATCCGCAGGATGAGGTCCGCCAACAATCGTGTTGATAACCAATCTATCCACGGTTCGAGCAGGTTGTTCTGGTTGGCGTGGGGCTAGCCTGCGTCCAGGGTCCGATGTCTCTTGTCCTCCATCTTGTGGGTTTTTGACAAACTCCTGCAGCTTCTTCTGTCTAATCAGCTTTTCTATAGCGTCATGGAGGTGTCTACACTCCTCTGTGTTGTGCCCATAAGACTCGTCAAAGCGGTAATACTTCCCATTCCGCCTCTGTTCCTCCGTTGATTCCTTTGGGCGTGGTTTTCTATATTGAAATTTGTTGCAAGTCGACAAATAGATGTTCTCAAGAGATGCATTGAGCAGGGTGTATTCATTGTAGGTCGGAATCCTTGACTTCCGTTTCCCCGTCTCTCTTTTCTTTTCGAGATTTCCACCTCCGGATCCTTTAGACTGCCCAGGCTTGTTTTGGGCGTTGACTTGAGCTTTTCTCGAATTATCGCCGGTTTGCTTCATGGCGACGTTACTTTTCACAGTCTCCTGAGAAGGCCGTGGTGCCTTGTCTCATCTTGTCCATCGAGCTTCCTCCCTTCTTATGAACTGATGAGTTTTCGAATAAAAACGCTCCAAGGTGGTTGGGGGCTTTCCCGCCAACCAATCTCCAAATTCAGAGTCTGGATCCACTCCACGCATTACCGCCATTAAAATTGCATGGTCGTTTGGATTGCTCACTTTGGTAGCCGCAACATGAAATCTCTGCAAGTATGCTTTCAACGACTCTTTCTGAGCTTGGATGATGCTCGATAAGGACATCGCATCCTTTGGACGAGTGGTGTGTATCCTGAATTGTTCTATGAATTTCATTGCCAATTCGTCAAAGCTGGATATAGATCGTGGGGGAAGTCGAGTAAACCACATGGTGGCAATTCCGGACAAAGTGATTGGGAAGCACCTACACTTGGTTGCGTCATTAGCTCTTGTAGAATCCATCATCCATCCGTACCTCATCACATGCTGCATTAGATCAGTCTTCCCTTCGTAGGCTGGGAAAGTCGGCATATTGAACGTCTTAGGGTACTCAGCCTGCAGGATACCATCCGTAAAGGGAGTATAGCTTCTGGACACTCCCCAATATTCATTGGTCAAGCCTTGGTTCTCTCTCATCAACTGCCTGACCATAGCTGTTAAGTCCGGAGTTTGTACGGAGGATGGAAGGTTGGGTTCCGTTCCATGGGACAGTACGGTCTGATGTCCCGCCTGATTTGAGTCTTGGAGATTCGTGTGTCCAGTGTCTTCACGGGCTTGATCCTTAGTCCATCGATCTGTGGCACCTGCCTGTGCACCTTCATCCTTACAGCGTCTACGCCTAGTAGGTTCGTCAGCTGAGGTTGAACTATCAAATTTAGAATAAGGGGCAGGGTTACCTCTAGCATTTTAATGCTGCTGCTGAGTAAGCTGCGTCATGAGGTTAGTATTGGCTTGAATCTGCTCAGCAAGTTGCCTTCTACTTTCCTTGAGTTCTCTTATCAAGTCGTTGAACTTTGTTCGAGAAACAACTTCCGCTTGGTTTTGGGTGGAGGGCCCTCTACCTCGAGTAGCTTGCTGATTTCTAGGTCCAACTTGTTGCACGCTAGCAGTCTCATGGACATCTGCGTTGTGAGAGACCGATCTAGTTCGTGGTCTCCCTATGGTAGAGTTGTTGGTTGTAACTCTGAATAGAATCAACATATGCCTTGTGAATGATCTTGGATCTCCTCTGGGGGATTTATGCAATCCAGTAGCTACAAAGCAGATCTTAACAGCCTGAGAATTAGGTTCTCAGTGAAAGCACCAAAATGTTAGCACCAAAATTGGTCACTTACACCCTTAGAAAGATTGTTTAGAGAGATTAATGAAGAAAGTAAATTAAAACAAAGAACAATATATGAATTTCAATGCAGAGAACAAGAACACCAGATTTATAGTGGTTCGGCGTAATTGCCTACGTCCACTTTGAAGTTGATTTCTATTGCTTTCCTTGATAGTTGATTATAGATACAATCTGTTTCCAATTACTTGAATACAATTACAGAGTAAAAGATTAAGTCTTGAGTGAGTGTTGAATGCAGTAGAGTTTCCCCAGTGTTCTCCAAAAAACCGATCCTTTTCACTATGCCCCTGCCTCTCTATTTATGGACGAAGGTGGGTTGGACTTCCTTGGTGGGCCTGGTAGCTAGATATCTCGGCCCAAATGGAGTAAGCTCTGCATGCCGACCCGAACATGCTGAACGGCTAAATGCCGAACTATCATCTTCATGCCGAACGATGCGGTGTTGTGTGGGAAGAGTAGGCCGAGCAACAATCGAAGCCGGTCGAGATTGAATGAATGCCGAACAATCTTTGGTTGCCGAACGTTCTCGGGAGGCCGAACAATCTCTGGATGCCGAGCGATCTTATGCCGAGCGTCCTTCGTATGCCGAACGTCCCTGGTATGTCGAACGTTCATGGATGCCGAATGATCTTATGTCGAGCGTCCTTGGTATGCCGAACGTCCTTGGTATACCGAACGTTCATGCATGCAGAATGATACATATATTGTTGAGCGGTGTGCTAATGCCGAGTACTTAGTTGCCTGGTCAAATCTCCAGAAAACAATATGAGCTCCGTAGGCGGAGCTTTTGGGATTTTCACATATTTTGACATTTATCGCATCTTCTTACATAGTCCGTGGCGTCTTGATTTATGGTTGTCCAATAGTATCCGTAGTGGAGGATCTTTTTGGCTAGTGTCTTCCCCCTACTATGGTCACTACATTCTCCTTAGTGAACTTCTTTCAAAATCCACTTTACCTCGTCGTGGGCGATGCACCGAAGTAAGGGAACCGAGAATCCTTTCTGATGCACTATTCCATCCAGCATTACATACTGCGAAGCTTTACGAATGACTTGTCATCTTTCGCTCTTTCTCTTGGGAAAAGTCCCATGTAATAGGTATTGTTTGAATGGAAGTATCCACGACTCCCTCTCAGTTTTCATTTCTAACATGAAATCTTCTTCAATCTTGTTTATACTCGGGGCATTTATGATTTCGACGAGAACCAAACCCATCTGCTCTGCGTCACCAGTACTTGTGAATTTTGCCAATGAATCGGCTTCCCCATTTTGTTCATGTGGGATGTGTGAAATATCATAATATTCAAAGTCTGCCAACAACTCTTGAACCCAAGCAATGTATGGAGCAAGTCTCTTCCCCTTTGGTTGATAGTCTCCCTACACTTGGTACACCACCAACTGTGAGTCACAAAAGGTTTCAACCGATTTTACTCCAAGTTCCCTGATAAGTTTTAAGCCAGCAATTAACGCTTCATACTCGGCTTCGGTATTCGTAGCTGGGAAATTGAGCTTCAAAGCATAACAAATTGATCAGTTTTCAGGAGTTACAAGAATTACACTAACCCTAGAACAATGGCCATTGGATGCCCCATCGGTGTATATTTTCCATCGAATGGGAGGAATACATCATCACTGCTTGGCTCGTTTGATATGGTGAATTTTGCAATGAAGTCCGCTAGTGCCTGCTATTGGATATCCCTCTATGGAAGGTAGGTGTCATTGAATTGACTCAACTCAATGTTCCACTTTAACAACCTTCCTGAGGTTTCGGGTCATTGGAGAATAGAGGTTGATCGGTATAAATACTGATCAGGTGCGCCTGAAAATATGGACGAAGCTTGGATGACGCAATCACAAAACAGTAGGCTAGCTTCTCAGTTTTAGGATAATTTATCTCTGCCCCCATTAGATATTTACTCACAAAGTACACTGGCTTTTGAATTTGGTCCTCCTCGTGAACCAAGGCCGTACTGATGGCATATTGAGACACGACCAAGCATACATACAACACTTCATGGTCTACAGGCTTTGATAGAACCGAGGGACTTTCCAAATGTCTTACCAGAGCTCGAAATGCATCCTCACAGTCAGGCGTCCATTCAAAATTTCTCTTCCCTTTCTTTATCACATTGAAGAAGGGAATGCATTTGTCGGTCGCTCTAGATATGAATTGACTCAAGGCGGGGACCTTTCCATTTTGGCTTTGTACTTGCTTTAGTTCTGGGTGCTTGTATGTCTCGAATAGCCTGAATCTTTTTTGGATTAGCTTCAATTCCCCATGCATTAGCAACAAAGCCCGAAAAATTTCCCGACGCAACACTAAAGGAACACTTTAATGGAATAATTTTCATTCCGCAGTATCTAAGTATATCAAATACCTTCGCTAAGTCTCGAATGTGGTCGTTCGACTGCCGTGACTTCACGAGCATGTCATCCACATAAGCTTCCATTCTTCTACCAATTTGTTCTTTAAACATATGATTTACCAAGCGTTGATAAGTTACTCTTGCATTCTTCAACCCAAATGGCATCACCATATAACAATACAATCCAACATCCGTGACAAAACTAGTGTGTTCTTGATTTAGAATGTGCATCGGGGTTTGGTTGTATCCCGAATACGCATCCATAAATGACAATAACTCATGACTGGCTGTTGAGTCAAACACTTGGTCAATTTTGGGTAAAGGAAAACTATCCTTAGCGCATGCCTTGTTTCGTCTGAATAATCAATACAGGTCCTCCATTTCCCATTTTCTTTTCTCACTAGTACGGGGTTAGAAACCCATTCAAGGTAGAGAGCGCCGCGAACGAACCCATTGGCTTTGATTTTGTCCACCTCCTCTCTAAGAACAACAGACCTCTCCGGGTCCATACCTCTCCTTTTCTGCTTCACTAATACATATTTTGGGTCAATGTTCAACATATAACTTGTGATGGCAGGAGAAATCCCACATATATTAGAGTGGGTCCAAGTGAAAACATCCAGGTTCGCTTGGAGGAAATCAGTTAGATCCCCAGCCATCGAGGGAGTGAATTGTGATCCAATCTTAAGCACCCGTAATGGGTCATCATGGCTGACCGAAATGTCGATCGTTAGTTCAGCCGTTACAGCGTTAGACTCCTTAGGTTCTTCATTATCGTCTCTCGAATCTATGTCTCCGTAGATCCGACTTTGCTGCCCGAGCCAAGACTCGGGCATTGCTTGTCAATTTTGTGAAACCTGGATGCAGACAGAGTTGTCCACAACCTTTCCCTTCTCACTTCATTGAGCCTCTCTCAGCTCAGCCACATAATATGCATGACCAGTTGCTTGATCGCCATACACTATCCCAACTCCTCTATCTGTCGAAAACTTCAAAGTCAAACATCACAGAGCCAAAGCTGCTCGAAACTCTGCCAGGGCCGGTCGGCCAAGAAAAACATATATGGGGAATCAACATCCAACACAATGAACGGTAGGATCCATACCCTCCTATGTCCACCTTCTCCTAATTCAACTAGTAATTCAAAAAAACCTATCGCATCAGTGGCTGCACCATTAAAACCATGAATGCGGACTTTAGATGGTTTTAGTTCCTTTGCCTCCATCTTCATTTGGTCGTACACCTTTTTGAATATAATGTTAATAGAACTCCACAATCAATCAATATCCTTCTTACAAACGCTAGCCCAATTGTGGCCAAGATGACCATCGGGTCAATGGTAGGTGCCTCCACCTGATCGGCATCTCTGCTTTTGAACACTATATCATCCATCATCATTCGCTGCTGTTTCATTGGAATCCCATCTTCCAAGGACTGTATTCAGAGGTGTGTTCAGAGGACTGTATTCGTTGTAGGTCGGGATCCTTCGCTTCCGCTTTTTGAATTCCCTTTTTCTTTCGGAATTTCCCCCTCCAGATATTTTAGACTGATCGGGCTTGTTTTGAACATTAACTTGGACCTTTCCAGAATTATCGCCAGCCTATTTCACCACAATTGTTCTTTGCACCATCTCTTTGCCAGGCCCTGGCGCACTGCCTTGCCTCGTTTTGGCTTCCTCCCTTCTTATGAACTGGTGCGCCATTAAATAAAAATGTTCTAGGTAGCCGAAGGTTTTCCTGCCAGCCAATCATCAAACTACAAGTCTGAATCTACCCCTTGCATCACGGCCATGATAATAGCGTGGTCATTCGGGTTACTAAATTCAGTAGCAGCACCGTGAAATCTTTGCAAATATTCCTCTAAGGACTCCCCTGGAACCCGGATTACACTGGATAAAGACATCATGTCCTTCGGGTGAGTGGTATTGACTCTGAACTGCTCCGTAAATTTCGTCGCTAACTCATCAAATCTGGATATCGATCGCGAAGGAAGTCTGGTGAACCACATGGTAGCTATTCCAGATAGGGTTGTTGGAAAACATATACATTCAATAACGTCATTTTCCCTAGCCGAGTCCATCATCCACTCATATCTCATTACATGCTGTCGGGGATCAGTCTTCCTCTCATAAGCTGGAATAATCGACATACTAAACTTTCGGGGTACTCCGCCTGTAGGATAACATATGTGAATGGAGTATGACTTCTATCTATGCCCCAATCATCATTGGATAAGCCTTGATTTCCCTCATCAGCTGTCTAATCATGGCTGACAAATCCAAGGTCTGGATGTGAGCTGGCAAGTTAGACTCCGTCCTGCGTGACCATCTCGACCAGTGCCTTCTTGATTGGTGATCTCCCAAACGAGTGTCCTGGTGACCAGCTTTGTTGTGTCCCTGGTGAGCCAGTCCGTCAACTTCCACTCGTGCTCCAGATCTTAAGTTTTCAATTCCAACTTGAGAGCGGTTTACTAGGTGCAAGTGAGAGGCCACGGCTCCAGGTAGGAAACATGGAACATTCCTGTTGGATTGATCTACTACACCTGTTTGCGTTGTTTCAATTCTACGGCATCTATGCTTGGGATGTTCGTCAGACGAAGCGGAGATGTCAGCTGATGAGTAAGTAGTGGGACTTCCTCCAATATTCTGATGCTGTTGTTGGGTAAGCTAGCTCATGAGATTGGCGTTTGCCTGAATCTACTTATTAATCTGTCTCCTGCTTTCCACGAGTTCTCTCATCAGCTCTTTAAACTCTGTTCTAGTGACAACTTTTGTTTGGTTTAAGACGATGGCGATCCCTACAAATGGATTAGCTTGTTGATTGTTGGGTCCTACTTGTTGGACGCTAGCGGTTTCGTTGACATCTGCATTGTAGGAGGCTGATTTGATACGTGGTCTTCCCATTGTAGAGTTATCGATCGAAACTTTGAGTAGAATCTATGAACTTCTTGTGAATGAACTTGGATCTTCTTTAGGGGATTTCTCCAGTCCAGTAGCGATAAAGTAGATCCTAACAGCCTGAGAAAGCTATTCTCATTAAAAGCACAAAAATTGGTCACTAACACTCAAGAAAAGATTTTTGTAGAGAGATTAATGAAGATAATAAATTAAAACAGGGGAATGTATGCAAAACTATCAATGAAAACAAGAACACCAAAATTATAGTGGTTGGGCATAACTACCTACATCCATTGTTTATGTAATCTTTATTGATTTTCCCAAAGACGTGAATACAGATACAATTCGTCAACAAATAACTCAAATACAAATTTGAACTGGAAGAAGCGAGTATCAAAAATGACAGAGTATCCCAAGAGTTCCTGAAAAAAAGTCCCCTTAACTGTACCCCTGCCCTTTATTTATAGATGAAAACGGGCTAGTCCCAATGTAGGCCCATGACGTGGACACCTCGGCCCATTGTATGTAACTTGCATTCACCGACCCATATGCGCCGAACCCCCATGACCAAGCCCGCAACCTCTGATCCATTCTGGTCGCTCCATGAATTTTCCTTGCGGTCATCGAAGCGAAGTCTCCCATGACTCGAAGCAGCTAGTAACATATCCCAAGGAAAAGAAAGATTAGTCATAACGCTCTGTAGGTAATCTGCTAATTACCTGGTTCGAACGATGAAAATGATGAACGGTTGAACCACTTTAGGCTTCCCTTCATGGCCGAACGATGAACGGCCGAACCACTTTGGCTTCCCTTCATGGCCGAGCGATGAAAGGCCAAACCACATTAGGCTTCCTTTCATGGCCGGGTGATGAACGAACGAACCACTTTGGGCTTACCTTCATGGCCAAGCGGTTAACAACCGAACCACTTTAGGCTTCCCTTCATGATCGAGTGATGAACAGCTGAACCACTTTATTCTCCCCCTTATGGCCGAGCGATGAGTGATCGGTCCACTTAGTCCTCCCTTCATGGCCGAGCCATCTTGTTTTCCATTCCTGACCGAGCAATGTGCATTGAGTTCCTGACACCACCTTCCTTTAGCCGAGCGACACACGTTGTCTCACAAGACTAAATGACACACATCCTTCCTTCCTCGGCCGAACCATATATACAGGCCAACCAATGTACTTTGGCCGAACCACTCAGATTGAATCAATTCCACATATTACCAGCCTCTCACTGGCTTGAGTATGGCCTTGTTCAATCAAAGCCTCCATAATTAGCATCTTGTATCAAGGCCAAGCAACCGGGTAACATGGGTTAAGATAGTATAATTAGGTTTAATTAAGTTAATTAACTTAAGATAATGATGATGTGACACTTGGGAAACTAAATAAAAACAAATAAAAAATAGTCACAACAGTGGAGGCAAGGTTTGACACTTTGGGAACTCAAAGTGCAAACATGTGTAAACACGTTTCTTAGCATTCGTAAAATGAGGGGACTAGGTAGTAATGTGGAAATGGGGTTGTGGAGGCTAAAGGACCAAGGGTGTTTACGCAATTCACATGTTTTCTTGTTTATAAAATAGCCCTTTCATCCTCCATTTTTCCTCTGTTTTCTTTCCTCCATAGCTTCTACATCCTTACCTCAAATGGAGATATTCTTTTTTTCAATTCACCTGATATTCCAGTGTCTAGAACATTTTAGCTGACCACTTTTTCTACTTTCAAATGCAGCTATGACAAAATACCCAATCTTTGCAAAGAAATTATTCACCCAGAATTTGAAGTCCAAAAATTACCCTTTTTCTTTTGATCATAACTTCTTCAGAATAAATCAAAAATGTAACGACCTGGATTTTTCTATCATTTAATTTGGAATATTTAAATGATTTTAAATATTGATTTTGGAATATAAATTGATTTTTAATATGAAGATTACGGTTAAAATTATAGCATGAATTTAAAATTTCAAATATAGCATTTATCAAAATACAACGATGGTAAATAATTGAAAATTGAGTTGAATATGAATTAAAATGATTTGCTATGTCAATATAAATTCTATTTGAATTAGAATTGAGTTAAAAGTTTTAAAATTGGAATATCAAGTGATTTCGACAATTTTTGAAATCGTCGATTTAATCGACGCATTAAGATAGCAATCCGAGGCACGGTCGTGGAATTCGACAAAACAAGTCCCATTAGTTCTGTAATATGGTATTATTATAAAATTTCATAGCATTTGGATTCACCGTTTGGTTGAAATTATAGCATAAATATAAAAAGCTATCTTCCATCTATGATTGAATTGGAGCTCGAGGCTTGTTCCATTCGGTTTGGAATATTGGTATAACATTAGAAAAGATAGGCAGTAGGCTTCAAAAAGGTTTAAAAATTTCAAAATATGCAATCAAGACATATTAAAATAAAATTTTAATAAAAGGCCAACTCCATCTATCAGCCGATCTATTCCACTAGCCCACAAAATCGTTCAATCATGCCCCATTAACCTCCCTCTTTTATTTCGTTTTTCCCATGTTCCTCTTCACAAAAAAATATCAAACTGAACGAACGAACAAACTCAAAAAAATTTCAGAATGAAGAAAAGAGAAGGGGGAGTTCAAGAACGTGGAGCACAATATGGTGAGGGAAGGGCGCGTGCATAGAGTGTCGGGAGCAAGGTTACAAGACAGCTGGGTCGATTAGGCGTCGAGTGCAGTCGTGACATTCGTGAGGGGAAAACGTGACGATGGGAGTTCGCGTACACATGTACGTAGGCATGGACTTGGCTGAGGAACGAAGCATCAAGGATTTCATGACTGGTGGAGATGGGAAGAGCAAGTTCATGGCATATTTTGGCAATGATACAGTGGTCTCCAATGTGAAGGAAGTGGAGCTGCATGTATAGGGTGTGCCTCGGTGGTGCTCAGGCGATCTCGGGGGCGCGTTGAAGAGATGGAAGTGGGTTGGGGGTCTCGTGTTAGTGCCAGATGAAGACGACAGATCAGGGTTTCGATAGTAGTGGATTTAGAATCTTGGTACAGGCTGAAGCCAAAAATTGTTAAGTCTTGGGTATCTTTGGGTGAGTGTTCGATGGTAATTAGGATTTTGGAATTTACGTTTAGTTAAATTGGTTAATAAGTAATTTTTTGAATTAAATAAAAAGTGATTAATTATAATTAAAATTGTACTCGTTAATTTATATTTTTGGGAGTTTACTTATATGAGGTTCAATCGAGCGAAATAAATCGTGGAGGGGGGCGGGTTCGGAGCTGCGGGATATGGGCAAAAGAATTTAAATTGGAACGATTAGCAAATGAAAAATCAAAGTGAGTAAATCTCACTCATTTGGATTACAACAATTAATTTTAAATGATTAAATTTAATTTTTGATGATGGGTTGAATTTATAAATTATCAACAGTTTCGATGTTATATATATATAACAGCATATATATTAGTAGTTGGATATATCTCCCACCGTTGGAGCGTATGAGACCCTATGTGCCCCGCATAATAGCGGATGATCCTATATACCGGGATATCACCCTTGAAGTGGGATTGGTATTTTTTGCTGTATTAACATCTATGGATGTAGGAAACAGGTTGGAGGGATCCAACTAGATTCCTCAAATTTATATTGATTGTTTCTATATATAGTTATACATGATATGTTATAATAATATGTTATTGATTATTGTTGTGATTTGAATTATTGGATGTCATAGTAGCGCTGATCTGAATTTTGGTATTTTAAATACCATAAATTTTGTTTTTGAATTTGAAGGAATTAAAAGAAGATTTCGAGTATAAAAATATGTATATCGAAATTGGATTATTTTAAAAGAATTTGATTTGGATAAAACGATAAATTGATTTTTTGGGTTTACTTAACTATTCGGAAAAGTATATTTTAAATAGAGATTTTAAAACAATTTATATAGATGATTTTTAAACGATATTTCTGGAAAATATGAAAAGGAGTTTGAAATCGATATTTTAAATAGATTTTTGAAATATATGGGATTTATTAAGAAATGGATTTATAAAATGAGGTTTTATAAATGGGATTAGTTTTATAAATAAGTGAACCTCAAAGGAGTTACAAATTTATAAACAGTGTCTATAAATAAGGGAAAATGAAATCAATTAATAAGTTGGAATATAATTTCACACGGTGAATTTATATCGAGATACGAAAAAGCTATTTTTGGGAAAAATAGCGAATTCTATTTTTGAAAAGTAAGGATCGTTAGGAATCAAAATGATATCGATGTGATACGAATCAAGGGGGATTTATAAATTGAATTGGTTATTGGGATTTTAAAAACATTTTTTTCGAGAAGTTAAATTGTTTTAAAATAGAATTTTTGTTTATTCATACTATGAAAATTGAAAGCTGTTTTAGAAATAAAATACTTCGGGAGTGGATTTTTCAAATATTTAATATTAATTGAAATAAATTTCAAATTTTTATAATCAGCTTTGTACATCAATTTGTTTTATTTCAAAATGAGATGTGAATGATTTATTGATTTTTTACGAAAAAATGTTTTGATATTTTAAATAGTTACTTAAACTGGTTTTAAAAATAAATTTATTACTCTTTAAAATTACTTATACATATGTAGAGAGAGATTTGGAATGATTGGAATTTATTTATAAGTTCTCTCGAGATTTTTAAACAGGGTTTATTTAACAGATGGCATTTTATAAGAGAAAATCTTATAATGAAATTCTAGGGGCTTAATGAAATTTCCGAAATGTTAGAAAACAATAACTTCTGGATTGAGTCTAAATTCATAAAAAAGTTATAAATGGATAGATGCGATTATAGGCGAGTATAATCGAGTATTGATATGAAATTCGGTAAATGTAAAAGGAATTAATATAAATTATGAAAATGTAGGAGATATGATATGAAATAATTCCTGAGTATTGATGTTAGAAATGATTTTGGAAAATGGATTTATAATTTTTTCCTAAGTGTGGAAATGGAAGGTTTTTGGAAATATTTAGCGATGAAGGATTTATATCGAGATATTTTTTTAAGTAGTGGATTATAAATCGAAATTGGAAATATTTCTACAAGTGCTGAAGTATGATATGGGTAAAAATATCATGTTATGGATATAAGTATTAGGAAATGTTTTCAAATATTGAAATACCGAAAGAGATTGAATATATATCTTTGTAAATATATTTTTGAAATGGATGTTTTGAAAATTTTATAATATGGGCCCACTGACTGCTTATGGATGTTATTTGATAGAACAATAACCGACTTCAAATCTGACCAAGTTCATTGGTTGTTTCGAAGAGACTCGGATCAGATTTAATTATCCGAAAACCACTTCGATCCAATTTGAGCATCACGAATGGATATCTTGAAGGTAGCAAAGTCGGTGATTTGGTTTGTCCAGACCCAGGACAACTTGTATGGATGAATGCTATCATTGCATCTGCGACGACCCGACTTTCTACCACTAGAAAATCACATCATCTTTAAGAAAGAAAGGGATAGAAAAGAGAAAAGATAGAGAAGAAGAAAGAAACAACACATCAGAATCTAAACAGCGGAACGAATAAATTATATTAATCGCATAATACTTTACATAGTATCATATACATCAGAGTTACACAGCTAAAACAACTCATACTAGACAGTTATAAAACACCTGTCTAGTTATACAACTCCATACAACTCAAAACAACAACTCAGAGAACACACAGCGGAATACTCTATAGCTATACGCAGAAGCCTCCTGCTCCATTTGCTTCTCCAGATTTGGTCAAGACAACCTAAAATCCTAACCTGAATCCCTTGGCTACTCGTAAAAATTTGAGTACCCGAGAGTTTAAGAAAAACAGAATAAACTTCGGGTCAGACATGGGTCTGGTGTGAGTAAACGGTTAAAGTTGCTTAACTTTTAAAAACCTTTGAAAAGAAAGGTATCACGTAAGACTTCCCACACATAAACATGGAAAAGTTTTTACCTTACGCTAACCAAAAAATTTGATAGGAAATTCTGTGATATTATAATAGTGTCTAGGGTTTTCAAATAAAATACAGAAATAGCTGGAATGCTTACATCTCACGTTCCAACATAGTTGGGCACAACTAATACGTACGGCACTTATTGGATTTTGGATTCCATACAATGGCAGGTCTACTGGGGTACCGCCCGTCACAGTACGTGGCCTAGATCACCGTACCGAGGAGCCACCCTAACTCCCCTGCAACACAGAGCCGGACCCGTTCCTTACTGAACAGTTCCGAATAAGACAACCCCGACGGTTGTAGCTATTCAACCGTCCACACAGCCGAAATAAAAAGGACCTCTAGACAGGGGTAAATCTTACTCTCTAGTGGGTGCGACCCACGAAGCTTTGCAGCACCTCCCCTGTTTTAGCCATTCCCGGTTGATGAGGCTTGAGGTTACGATTACCTTTATAGGACATATCAGTTAGAATGCTCATCGTCCTCCTGACGATGTTCTGAAAGCATTCGATCCATACAAGTTCGTTCCGGGTTCGAACGAAACCGAAGGCATTATCTCGTTACACTCATTTTGGAATCACCCTCAGAGTTAACGACAGTAACCCTTGCACTCTAATTCTCCATCTCGAATCTATAAGAACTAATTTCGTCAACTCATTACAGAATCACCCACAGAGTTATACTGACGTATAGCTCTTACACCTCGAGTCTTCACAAAGCTCCATTTTGACTCACGACCTAACATTATTTGGAATCGATGTGGTTTTCGGATATCCAAATATGGAAACCCGATCCTGGTCTCATCGAAATCCCAAGCGTGTCTTTTAAGTCCAAGTTGTTTTAAAGGTTTAAAACAATTCAATTATAGTATCTATATACATACAGATAGATAACTCACAGATCAATAATTGATAATCAACATTATCAAATAACATGTAACCCACATTTTCAATATCATAATAGATAATCCATATATCAAAATTCCAATTGATAATCACAATTCAACCAAGCATTCATATCATACAATCATACTTATTTCATTACTGAGATCACAAAGCATTCAAGACAATCAATGTCATCCATTCATACATAAGCAATGATTTACTCATACCACAATATAATTAATTTAAAATGAATTAAATTAACTATCTCTAATCTTTAATTAATTTAAAGTGAATTAAATTAATTACTTCATCTCTTAATTAATTTAAAATTAATTAAATTAATTACTTCATCACAATAAAACATTAATTAAACCAATTAATTAATCATCATTCTAATTAATCAAACTTGATTAATTATCTCTTAATCAAGTAATTAATACTTAATTATTTTCATTAATCATATCAATTAATGAACCTTAAATAATTACTTCCATTAATTAATTAATTATAATTAATTACATTATTCCTAAATTAATTACATTAATTAATCATGCTTAAACTAATTACTTTCAATTAATCAACTTAAATAAACAGTAATTAATTATTCTTAATTACTTCTAATTACTTATAAATTCTTTGATTTATTACACCAAGTAATAAACCTTTAATTACTTTAATAAGTAATTACCCATTTAAAATTACTTCCCAATCAGTAATTTACCTAACTCAATTACTTCTGTAATTAATCAATTACTTATCTTAAGTAATTAACCTTATCAAAACTTTGTTAAGCAAACATACTTAACCATTTATCAAGTGACCATATTTGATTAATTAACAAATTAATTAATTTACTTGATTTCACTCATCTCATAAAACAACATTGAGTAATCCATTCTTTAATCACTCATTAACCAAATTAATCTTCAATTAATAGATTAATCATCATCAACTATTAATAATAAACCTTAATTATTAATCAATTCTTTAATAGAAAGTAATTAATTACTAATTACAATCATAATTAATTAATTAAACTTAATTAACTAATTAATCAACTCTTAATCATTAATTAAAAAAACTTAATTATTAATTAACAATCTTAATTACAAATTAATTACTTCATAATTAAAATTAATTAATTAATCCTTAATTAAAATTAATTATTCTTAAATAAAAATAGTTAATTAATTCTTAATTAACTAGCATTATATTTTTAATAATTCTTTAATTACTAATTAAGAAAACCCAATTAACTTTAAATAAAACCTTTATTAATTAATTACTATTTTAATTAACCCTTAATTACAAAATTAATAAGTAATTACAATTTAATTAATCATTAGACATTAATTAAATTATCATCTTAATTAATAGTTAATTAAATAAATAGTTTTACTTAATTAATTACTTAATTAACCCTTTTTTAAAATAATAATTAAATTGATTAATTAACTTAAAGTTTCTTAATTAACTATCTAATTACAAATTATTAGTACTTAATTATTATTTAAGATAAAACAATTATCTTAAATAAATCTTGAAATCTTTATTTAATTTAATTCATAAATTAAATTAAATTAAATTAAAAGAAATCATTAATTACTTTCTTTAATTATTAATTAACAATCCTAATTTCAAGTTCGTAAATTATCTTAAACTTTAATTGTTAATTAATAAATCATTTCCATTAATTTAAATAAAACATTTACTTAAATTCTCTTTATATTTCAAAATAAGATTTGAAATAATATTAAGATTTTAACTTTAAGATATTTAAAACATTATACAAGATTATTTATAAAAATAATTAAATTCAAGGCAAGCTTTTTAATTTAATTTAAACTATTTAAAGATAAAACTTATTTTATATTTAAACTAAATATCAGGTTAAACATTAATTTGGGTTCAACTCATATATATTCTTGAATTCAAGTACAAGTGCAACTTCCTTTTAAAACAAAACTGCCCTCTTTTAAAATAAAAATGTTTTTAATTTAAAATCAAAACTGTTAAAACAAATGGTTCCCTACAACTCAAAACACCTGAACCCACGCGAGTTCCCCGAGCCACATCCAAATATACTCGAGCTATTTCCCGAGTCTTCTCCCTTATTACCTGAGTTCTACTTCGAGGAAACAAACAACCCAACAAACCCAAAACAAACCCATCTCACTGACACAACAGCTCCAACGTGCACCTGCACCGGTGCCGGAGCCACCCCTGGCCAACGGCGAACCCACCGCCGAGTCATACCACCACCCTTCGAGCCTCCACGACCAACCAAACTCCAAAATTTATCCCAAATCAAAATCCAACATTTTGGTTGGACTGAACCCCTAAAACCATCACCAGAAAATCCCAATTCAATTCGCCTCCGATCAACTATAGCTGCCAAAACTCCGGCAATAGCTCGCTTATCTACCATGCTTCCTTCACCAGAAATCATATCAAGCTCGATGCAGTTATGATGTTGCAGTGAGCAATTTCCCAGTAAGAACCCAAACTAGGTTTACAACCAAATTCAGACAAAATCAAGCATCACAATGATTTAAAAATTCCTTAACTATTTTTCCTATACTCTCTGATGTATTCACTAACTCCATGAAGAATTTCAAGCAATCCAAATGTATAGATCATTGATTATAGATCAAAAACAAATTTGCAGTTAAAACCCACATGCAAACCCAATACAGTTTTAAAAATTTTGAATTTCTTTTCAAAATTCATGATTTCCAATGACACTCCAGATTATAAAGTTATTTCATCAAATAATGATATTTGGTTTCAACATTTGTTAATAAATTGTTTGCAGCATTTTTGATTTCCAGGTACCTCTCAAACCAGAGACTTAATTTTATTCTATTTTTTTCACAGTTTATACTTGAACTAACTTGTTTTAGTTTGAAACTGTGATTTAACAATTTTTGAATGTATTGTTTGAAAATTTTAGTCTTTGTCTTAGGTTCTAAAGAAAAATACAGAGAAGAAAGAAAAATAAAATGAAAAGAAAATCAACATGCACAGATTCAAGCCTCACAATCAAAACTTGCAGATTTGTCTACAGATATATACTTGTGTGTGTGTGTATATATATATATATATATATATATATATATATATATATATAACATCATCACAACTTATATGAAATCAGATATTTACTTCTTTTAGATTTTATAGTAAAATGTTTACTCACCTTATTAAGGAATGCAGTGGTTTTGAAGATGACTGGAACATGAAGTTTTCCAAAAGAATTGAACTTGAAGCCTTAAAACAGAAATGCTTCATGTTTGCATTTGAAAACCTTGGAAACATTTAAGCTTGAAGCTTTAGAAACTGAAGCCTTGAGACTTGCATGCATTAGAAGCTTGAGGCAGATAATTGAGTTTGAAGAATTTAAATGCAGATTTTGTTTTGAGGAAAACTGCAGGCATGCAGTTAAATTTGCACATAAAAATGCAGGTAAACAATTTCCCAGATTTTGTTTTAGAGGATTTAGGTTGTTACAGGTTTGATTTTCTGAAAGTGTTTGGGTTTTTGAAGAGTGTATGCAAATGATTTAATCATTTTGCTTCAGATTTGCATACACAAAAAAATGATGCAGATTTTTAATTGAAAATTTCTGGTTTTTGGGTGTTTGAATAAATGTTGCATGAAGATTTTAGTTTTCTTTTTAAGCATGAGCAAAGATTTAAAGAAAAAGGGAAAAAAAATGAAAAGGGTGTTTATATAGGATAAAATTTCAGATTTTAACAAAAATAAAAGATACAAATATTATGACCCTTGTCTCTATTTAAACAAATGGTTTACACTTGTTAAGTGTTTTAAAAGTAAACACTTGTCAATATTAATTTCTATTCTAATTTTAAAGAAACTTAAAAGCATTTTAAAATTATTCTCCTAATTACTAATGTGTTTCTTAAATTTAAAAATACACTTATACATTTATAAATGTATGCTAGTTTATATAAAATACAATCTTCTAAAAAGAAATGAAACCAAATAAAATTTAAATAAAATTATATACAACATTTCAAACTTATTTTAAATATTATTTCAAAAGCCTTGCATATAAAATAAATACAAATCAAATTTCTATTGATAATCTTCTATCAAAAGAAAAATAAAACAAAATCTTATTTCTAATTGAAAACATTATCTATATAATTTAAACCAAACTATATTATTATTATATTTTAAAATGTATATATTTCTTTGAATTTCAAATTTATATTCATTTCAAAGTCAAATTTAAAAATCCTAATCTAAAATAAATTTAAATAAATATAAACATCTATTTTAAAATAAGCTCATTATTATTTACAAATAATATATCCTATTTTAAAATCAATTTAAAATACACAGATTTAAATACACAGATATAAAATGCATTTTAAACACACCTATAAATTTTAAAAACAAATAAATCAATTTATAATTTATTTACACAATAAAATAATTAATCTTAATATAAAACCAATTTATAACAATAATTAAAATATTACTTGATTAATTATCTTTGAAAATAACAATTTATCAATTTCAAATAATTTAAATTAAGTGATTATCAGCATTTCAAACTCTTGGAAATTTCGGGATATTACAGCATCACTGCTCGGAAGGCAGTGTTAGCATTCCAAGAATGAATGCTATTTTAAAAGGAAACAGTTAGCCTCAAGCCTCATCAAACGGGAATGACTAAAATAGGGGAGATGCAGCAAGACTACGTGGGTCACACCCAAATAGAGTATGTTTATCACCTTTGTACATACCCTAAGATATATTAAAAACCGTGGATATGGTGTGCACGGAAAAAGAAGAGTGCTCGATTAAGGGTGGGAACACTCGGGGTGATAACATATTCAGTACTATCTAGGTTAGGGGTAGGCCGGTCTTGCGTTGGCAGGGATCCCGACGAGGTCCTCGGTACATTTGCTAGAGGTGTACTGTGATGTGCGGTACCTCGGTAGCCCAGTCATTGTATGGAGTCCAATATCCACTATGAGCCTTTACAATTTAGATTGTAGAGCCTAGTATGCTAGAATTTAATTAATATAACATTTTCGGCAATTTGAATAAGTACTTGTACTTAGACGCTATTATAATATCATTGGATTTCTATAAAACGTTTTGGTTATTGTAAGGGGAAACCCATCATGTTTATATGTGACGTGGTCCTATGAGATACCTTTGTTTTTTCAAAGGATTTTGATAGCTTTAACAATTCAAGTTGAGTGTGTTTTCTCACGCTGGTTTTCCAAACTTACTTGGGTGTTATTTTATTATAATGCTCGGGTCAGACCGAGTATTATAGATTGAGGCTTGGCGCTATAGAGCTCGGGAGACGAACTGGAGGATTTCAAGCGTATTTCACGTACTTATTTATATTCTATTGTGTGTGTAGACTGTATAGTCAGCACTAGTGAGATCAAATTATAACAACTATCCATATTGATGTATTGATTGTTGTACTCTAATGATTGTATGCATATTTCTAGATATAGTTTCACTGTATAAAAATCTGTTGTTATACGTTATCTTTTGGTCCACTACGATTGTGAGATTCTGTGTATTGTTGTCTCTATTTTCTTCTATATTTTCTCCTTCACCCCTAAAGATTTGTATTTCCATTTATTTAAGCTGAACTGATGTGAATTATTGTTGACTCAAAGGGTACGGATTTGCAAGCCTTTACATTTGGTATCGTAGCTGAAGGTTAAGCGAGAACCTTGGCTTTGGTGGGGATTACTCACTAGAGATAGGTTCGATAGTGCCCTAGAATGAGTTTGAGTGTATCAATAGATATGAGCACATATTTATTAGTGAATAAAAATTGTTTATATTCTATTGGTTGATTTATTGAGTCACTTATGAATTCTGTCGGCACAGTCCGTACAACTGTATCGATAAGGGTTTTTAAACATTTGAATAGAGCAATTCGACACATTATTGGTTTGAAATGGGGTAAATGAAATAAATTTACTCAAAGATATATTTTGATATAAAGGAAATAATTTTCCAAAATAATTACTATATACTGGAGTGTTTGGGTGATAATATTATAATCTGACCAGATTATAAAATTTAAAATGGTTATATATAACCAAATGAAAATTGTATAAGTATGAATTATACAAATAAATTATAATTTAAGTGGATTCAAACTAGAATTTAGAAATTTAATCCTAGAAGGCTTGGAAAATAATTTAAGAACTCATATGGAAATGAAATTGGTCTTATTTTGGAAATATTTTGAAATAAATAATGGAGATATAATCGTGGAATGTTTTTAAATAGAAAATGTTTCAAAAATGGATTTTGGAAGGTGATAAAAGCACTAAATTCACTGTAGTCACTGGAAAATAATTTCGATAATGATCGCGCCATCATCGATGTTCATTTTCGAGTTTTTAAGTGACAGATTATTACCGAAATAATTTGATATGGAGGCGTTTCTGGAAAATAAGTGTTGCTTTAGAAATTTCATGGGGAATTTGTTTTGAATAAAACCAACCTGATTTTGAAAATTCCAAAGGAATGGTTTCTTAAATCAAAAGAGCTATATATACATATATTATAATTTCCAAAAAAGTTTAAAATAAAAACTGGGTGTTTGAATTCTACAATTTTATTTTAAATGTTAAGAAAAGCATTAGGATATAAGTTTTGAACTCATAAATTGAGAAAGGTTTTAATAAGAAAGAAAGGTGTGGGATTTGAATTTTAGAATTAAATTTTAACTTGAGTAAGTAAATTGAATGAAATTTAACTTAAGCTAAGTTAAATAAAAATTGAATTTGATTAAAAATGGAGTATAAACTCAAGTATAGAAATTTTGAAAATGCGAAAAGTAAGTGTATAATTTACAAATTGGAAAGATGGAACGGTAAAACCAAAAATAAAATTGGTTTGATATTTTGGTGAAGAAATAAAAATTAAAAATGGAATTATAAAATGAATTTGAATTCAAGTCCAACCAATTGAAGAATGTTGGGAATAAAAATTAGATATTGAATTATAGAATGGAAATTAACTAATCAGAGAAATTAATTAGTTAATTAAATATTGAAATGAAATCTTGGGTTAAATGGAAACGGATTGGTATGTTAAGGACTTAATGAATAATATGGCTTGAGTTGCAAAGAAATTTTACTTGAGTGCCAATAAACGAAATGCGTTTAAATGTTTTAAAGGAAAGGTAATGGTTTTAAATTGAAATAGATTAATGGAGTGAGTTTGAATTTAAGTGTAAGAACGAAATTCAACTTAAGTAATCAATTTATGAAATGATTCATAAGTAAATGAGCATGGATTGGTTTGTGTTGAATGTAAAATTGAGCAAACATGATTTGTGAATAAAAATGAATGTGAATCAATAGAAATTGATAAATCGATTTAGAACCAATCTAAATGGTCTATAAGCTTGTGTGATTATTTTATTAAATGAATATTGCCAAATTTACATGGAAAAATCGTCATTTGACGTGAACGGAAGTAAATAAAATTCTACGAATCAATGGGAAGCGAATAAATCAATTTTGAATCAATTTGAAATGGATATGAATTTTTTTAGTATAAATATAAATTGAATGAAAATAAATGTCCGTTAATCGTTGGAATTGAATAAGTGAGGTACAAATCGATCTGAAGAAAATAATCATATGATTAAGAACCTTATAATTGTTATAGATGCATGCCATAACTTGTTAGGTTATGAATTTATGTGTCTAACTATTTAAATGAATGTGAATCTATTAAATTCCATGTTCTTATTACTTATATGTTTAAATTGAATAAGTACAGGTACAGGAAGACCATTTGGGCTAGATTTGGGTTGCTTAATGTCATATAAAATATGCCGCTTGCTTAAAAACGTCAATATAAGGTACGTTTTCGAATTAAATACCGCAATGAATAAATATTGATATACATTGTGTTTTCCGACCATGCAGGTCGATGTATAAATTTTTTTCTCTCTTGTCATATTGCAAAAGGCCCTCCTTACAAAGGAGAGTCTACTAAATTTTTTTGGAAATTTAGGGTGTTAGAAAATTTTTGAAAAATTTTGGAAATTTTTTTGTTAACATAAAAAGGATGATTTTTAAATTGAAATTAAAATAACGGTTCAGCTTGAGAAATGAAATACTAATTGTTTAGTTGGAACTAAAAGATTAGAAAAGTAAATATCTAATTTTCATTAATTTGGTTTTGAATAAGTTATGGGTTTGGATCATTTGTCCTACGTTAGCAATTTTACTGACGAAATTCTTTTAAGGGGGGAGGAATGTAACGACCTGGATTTTTCTATCGTTTAATTTGAAATATTTAAATGATTTTAAATATTGTTTCTGGAATATAAATTGATTTTTAATATGAAGATATCAGTTGAAATTATAGCATGAATTTAGATTTCAAATATAGCAATTTATCGAAATAAAAAAAGGTAAATATTTGAAAATTGAGTTGAATATGAATTAAAACGATTTGTAATGTTAACACAAATTCTATTTGAATTAGAATTGAGTTAATAAGTTTTAAAATTGGAATATTGATTGATTTCGACAATTTTTGAAATCATCGATTTAATTGACGCGTTAAAATAGCGATCCAGGGCATAGCCTTGGAATTCGACGAAACTAGTCCCATTAGGTTCGTAATATTGTGTTATTATCAGATTTCAAATTTCGTAGCATTTGGATTCACCGTTTGGTCGTATGATCTGAAAACCTTAGAAATAATTCAATTGAATTTAATGTAAATAGTCGATTTAAAAAGATATCTTCCACCTATGATCAAATTGGAGCTCGAGGCTTGTTCCATTGAATTCGACCAATATAACATTAGAAACGTCAGGCGACACCCCCCGTAGGTGTTTAGGATTTTAAAATATGCAATCAAGACATATTGAAATAAAATTTTAATAAAAGGTCAACTCTATCTATCAGCCGACCATTCCACTAGCCCACAAAATCATTCAATCATGCCTCCTTCTTTCTCATACCCTCCCTGTTTTAATTCATCCTTTCCCACGCTCCTCTCCACAAAAAAATTCAAATCGAACCAGAGAAAAAGGAAAAATAAAATAAAATAACAAACAAACTCGAAAATCATTCAGAACGAAGAAAAGAGAAGTGGGACTTCAGGAAGGTGGAGCACATGATGGCGAGCGAAGGACTCATGCGTGGAGAGTCAGAAGCAAGGTTACAAGGTAGCTAGGTGGTCGATTGGGCGGGCGAGTGCAGTCAAGGCGTTCGTAAGGGGAAAATGCAACGAGGGGAGTTATTGTACGCACGTATTTACGCGTGGGCTTAGTTGAGGCGCGGAGCATCGAGGGTTTCATGATTGGTAGAGATGGTAAGAGAAAGTCTATGGCTTATGTTGACAATGATACAGTGGTCTCCGATGTGAAAGAAGTGGAGCTGTGTATATAAGGTGTGCCTCGGTGGTGCTCAGGCGATCTCAGGGGGTGCAGTGACGAGATGGAAGTAGGTTAGGGGTCTCGTGTCAATGCCAAGTGAAGACGACAGATCAAGGTTTCGACAACCGTGTATTTGGAATCTTAGTGCAGGCTGACGCCAAAAATTGATGAGGTCTCAGGTATCTTTTGGTGAGTGTTCGATGGTAGTTTGGATTTGGGTATTTAAGGTTAATTAAATTAGTTAATAAGTTATTTTTTTGAATTAAATAACTAGTGATTAATTATGATTAAAATTGTAATCGTTAATTTATATTTTTGAAATTTTCTTGTACCATGTTTAATCAAACGAAATCAGTCGTGGAGGGGGCGGGGTTCGAAGCTGCCGGATCTGAGCAAATGAATTTAAGTTGGAACGATTAGCAAATTAAAAACCAAACTGGAACGATTAGCAAATTAAAAACGAAGGTGAGTAAATCTCACTCATTTGGATTACAACAATTAATTTTAAATGATTAAATTTAATTTTTGATGATTGGTTGAATTTATAAATTATCATCGGTTTGGATGTTATTGATATATATAGTAGCATATATTAGTAGCTAGACATATTTCCCACCATTAGAGCGAATGAGACCCTATGCACCCCGCATAATAGCGGATGGCTCTATGTATTGCAATATCCCCCTCGAAGTGGGATTGGTATTTTTAAGTTGTATTAACATCTATAGATGCATGGAAATAGGTTGGAGGGATCCAACTGGATTCCTCAAATTTATATTGATTGTTTTTCATATATAGTAATACATGATGTGTTAGAATAATCTGTTATAGATTATTGTTGTGATTTGAATTACTGGATGTCATAGTAGCACTGGTCTGAATTTTGGTATTTTAAATACCATAAATTTTAATTTTGAATTTGAAGGAATTAAAATATGATTTTGAGTATATCGAAGTTTGATTATTTTAAAAGAATTTGATTTGGTAAAACGATAAACTGATTTTTGGGTTGTACTTAACTATTCGAAAAAGTATATTTTAAATAAAGATTTTTAAAAAAATTTATACAGAGGATTTTTAAACGATGGATTTTTAAACGATATTTCTGGAAAATAAGAAAAGGAGTTTGAAATCGATATGTTAAATAGATTTGTGAAATATATGGAATTTATTAAGAAATGGAGTTATAAAATGAGATTTTTTTTAAATGGATTAGTTTTATGAACAAGTGATACTTAAAGAAGTTATAAATTTATAAACGGTTGTTTATAAATAAGGGAAAATGAAATCAATTGATAAATTGGAATAAAATTTCACAGGGTGAATTTATATCAAGATATGAAAAATAGATTTTTGTGAAAAATAGTGAATTTTATTTTTGAAAAGTAAGGACGGTTAGGAATCGGAATGATAACGATGTGTTACAAACCGAGAGTGATTTATAAATTGAATTGGTTATTGGGATTTTAAAAATATATATTTTTGTAAAGAAGTTAAATTGTTTTAAAAGAGAATTTTTATTTATTCAAACTATGAACGAAAGCCGCTTTAGAAATAAAATACTTCAAAAGTGGATTTTTCAAATTTTAATATTAATTGAACTAAATTTCTAGTTTTTATAATCAGAAAATTGATTAATTTTATTTGAAAATGAGTTGTAAATGATTTGTTGTTGTTTTATTTTTATTTTGATATTTTAAATAGTTACTTGAACTGGTTTTAAAAATAAATTTATTTTTCTTTAAAAATAATTATACACATATATATAGAGGTTTGGAATGATTGGAATTTATTTATAAGTTCTCTCAAGATTTTTAGTAAGTGAAAATCATATAATGAAATTCTATGGGTTTAAGGAAATTTCCAAAATGTTAGAAAACAAGAACTTCAGATTGAATCTACATTCATAAAGAAGTTACAAATGGATAGATGAGATTATATGCGAGTATAATAAATTTTGGTAAATGTAAAAGGAATTAATATAAATTCTGGAAATGTAGGAGATAAGATATGAAATAATTCCTGAGTATTGATATTAGAAATGATTTTGGAAAATGGATTTAGAATATTTTCCTAAGTGTGGAAATGAAAGGTTTTTGGAAATATTTAGCGACGAAGGACCTATATCGAGATATTTTTCTAAGTAGTGGATTATAAATTGAAATTGGAAATACTTCAATAAGTGTTGAAGTAACATATGGGTTGAAATATCCTGTTATGGATATAAGTATTCGAAAATGTTTTCAAATACTGAAATACCAAAAGGGACTGAATATATATATTTTGTAAAGATATTTTTAGATGAATGTTTTGAAATTCTTTTAATACGAGCCTAGTAACTCCTTATGGATATTATTTGATATTTAAACAACCGAATTTCGAACTTGACCAAATTCGTTGATTGTTTCGAAGAGACCGGGATCGGATTTAATTATCCGAAAACCATTTTGATTCGATTTGAGCATTGCGAATGGATATCGTGAAGACAGCAAAGACGGTGATTCGATTTGTCCAGACCTAGGATAACTCGTATGAATGAATGATATCATTGCATCATTGCTTGGAAGGCAGTGTTAGCATTCCAAGAATGAATGCTACTCTAAAAGGTAAACGTTGGCCTCAAGCCTCATCAATGACTAAAAAGGGAAGATGCAACAAAGCTAAGTGGGTCGCACCCAATTAGGGTATGTTGATCACCTTTCTAGATACCCTTAGATATATTATAAATTATGGATATGGTCCTGCATGGAAAAAGAAGGGCGCTCGATTAAGGTTGGGATCACCAAAGGTGATAACATATTCAGTACTATCCAGGTTAGGGGTTGGCCGACCTTGTGTTAGCAGGGGATCCTTGTGAGGTCCTCGCTATATTTTTTTAGAGGTGTATTGTGATGGGCGTACTCCAGTAGCCCAGTCATTGTACGAAATCGAATATCCACTATGAGCCTTTACGGTTTTGATTGTAGAGCTAAGTATGCTGGAATGTAATTAATGTAAAAATTTCGACTATTTGAATAAGTATTTGTTCTTAGACACTATTATAATGTCGCCGGATTTTCTACAAAACGTTTTGGTTATCGTAAGGGAAAAAACCCGTCGTGTTTATGTGTGACGTGGTCACGAGATACCTTAGTTTTTACAAAGGATTTTGAAAATTTTAATAATTCAAGCTGAATATGTTTTCTCACGCTAGTTTTCTAGACTGACTCGGGTATTATTTTATTATATTACTCGGATCAGACCGAGGATTACAGATTCAGGCTAAGATTCTATGGAGCTCAGGAGATGAGATAGAGGATTTCAAGCATACTTCACGTACTTGTTTATATTCCGTGTGTGTAGACTGTATAGTCAGCACTGGTGAGGACAAGTTATAATAACTGTCCGTAATGATGTATTGACTGTTGTATTCTGATGATTGTATGTATATTTACAGATACAGTTTCCTTATATAAAAATCAATTATGATATATTGTATTTTGTTTCCACTGTGATTATGAGATTATATGTATTGTTGTCTCTATTTTCTTCTATCTTTTTCTTCTTCACCCCTAAAGATTCGTATTTCCGTTCAATTTGAGTTGAACTGACGTGAATTATCATCGACCGGCCTTTACAAAAATGAGTGATTTTTTTTTAGAAATAATAGAGGAATTTTTTTTATAACATTACTTTCGACTACTTTTCCATTTTTCGTGATTTGGTAGCCCTAAAACTACTGGGAAGATGACCTAATTTTGGGTTCATTTTCGACAAATCGATGTGTATCCAAAGTTGCTCTACATTACCAAAACAAGTCTCACTTCCTTATTCATATATGACCTAGTCTACATAGTACATATAGGATTCCAGACTTCTTTTTTTGCTTAGGAATGGAAGTGCTAGGTCATACTCAAGTCGGCGAAAGTTTAGATAGCCTTCGGGGAGTAAATTCCTCAATTTTTTGTGAAAGAATTTACATTTATATATACATTTGTTATATGGTTTTATTTGTGATGTTGTTATTTGGATTATGGTATGGTTTGGGCGTATGTGTATGTGCTAGTTTGTGGTTTAGCATTAGAACTTTGAATTGATGATTTAAGTGGTGTTTTGGTTATAAAATTATGATCTATTTCTTGGAATTGGAAGTGATATGGGAAGTTAATTAGGAAGTCAATTTTGTAAATGAAAAGTTAGTGAGCAACAAGTTGGAAATTACTGGCAGCCATAGCGATTAATTTTAAGTATATGATTTGTGATTTAAGTATATGATTTATTTTTAATTAACTATTATTTGAATATAGGATTAATTATTAATTAATTATTAATCAAGTGTTTAATTATTTTTTAATTGTAAATTAATTAAGGATTGATTTATAATAAATTATTTATTTAAGTTTTAATTTATTATGTAAGTTTAATTAAATATCAATTAATTAATTAGTTGAGATTAATTGATATTTAATTATTAGTAAAGGTTTTATTAATTATTTAATAATTAATAAAGGATTAATTTAGATTTAATTTATAGTTAATTACTGTTTAACTATTTAATTAAACTAAGTTAAGATTTGATTAAAACTATTATAATTTAAATAAGAATTTAACATATAATTAATTATTTATAAAAGGGTTTAAAAGTTTTAAATCCTTCGGTTTTCAAAAGTAAAATTGTTTAAAGGTGCTTCTTTTTCAAAGGTGGTTTTGAATACAAGTGATTCAAGTGTTAATACCATTAAAATACCATGTAACTGCGAATGAGTTATAAGATAGATTGTTGGATTATTTAGACATGTGTTAGCAGAATAAATCCCCGCTCTGCTATAAATCGTTTGTTTCCTTGTTTGTTTGTGTGAACAAATTTTAGCAGAATAAATCCTCATTCTGCTATGAATTGATTGAATTGTTTAGACAGCTGTTTAGCAGAACAAGTCACCACCCCACTAATATGTTATTTGGATATGTATGCTATAATTAGTTCATATTGACATGCTATTCCCTATTTTGAATATGAGTTGTACTTACATATATTTTGACCTATGAGAATAACTGTTAAGTGAATTGGAATTAAAATTGAATGGCAACTTAAAATAGAGCCATTGGGATTGCTAATCCTCTTTTTGAATTACTAAAGTATGTTTTTGAATTAACTTTAATTCTTTAATCAATTTGGGTTAAAGGCTATAAAAGATTTTAAAATTTTATTATTATTTTATAAAGATATTTTAAATAATATCTTGTTTTTTAAAAGGGGGTTTATTAATTAAAAGGTTTTGCCTAAAGTGATTTGCAAATGATATCATGACGATGGTATTTTATAAAGGTGATTCTATAAAGGAATTATGAAGAAAGATTTTTAAATAGATTTAAAAATAGAGAACAATTTTATAAATCAATGTAGATATTTTCAAAAGAATTTTTAAACCTAGTTTGGAAACTTTTAATTGGTTTGAAATGTGAAGGGAACTTATAAAAAGAATTTTTATAAGGCATAAATAAATGTGTTTTATAGGAGGTGATGTTTTTGAAACGGAATTATTTGGCCATTCAATATGGAATTTTGAGGAAAGGGAATTTCCAAAATGTTTTGGTAAATACTTATATTGTTTTTTTAAGTACAAAGGAATGTTAAGGGTTTTGGGAAGTGTTTTGAAAGGATCTTTTGATCAAGTTTATAAGTGATTTTTTTAATTAAAATTAATTAATAAAGGCTTAGAAGATCCCATATGGAATCGAATCAATGTTGAATGATTGTTATGTGATAGTTAAATAACTGACTATCAAATCTGGGCCAAAATTTTACTTTGGAAGTATCTAAGGGAAACGTAAGAATTATATAGTACAGTTACCATCGATGGTGCTATACTGCACGTATAAACTCGTTTCATTCTTTGATAATGAATGATAAGGAAATCCATCTATAAACGGTTAGGAGGTGAACTCCGCTCTTATCTTTTGTCTGTTTATTTCCTAAGGAAGCGGGGTTGAGTTTATCGAAAATATGGAAAGTTGTTTCCAAGAGACCGAGATTAGATATGTTATCAGAAAACTACTTCGAACCAACTAAAGCATTTCGAAATGAAGACATCTTGAAGCATGGGATAGAAGACGGAGCCATTGAAGTGCATGGGCCGTTTGCTACTAATCCTGAGGTTAATTCCAAAATGGATGTAGTAGAAGTAGTGCCTTCGATTTCGTTGAGACCTAGAACGAACTTGTATGGATGAATGCTAGCATTGCATCGATGCCTAAAGGGCAGTGTTAGCATTCCAAGTGGGATTGCTATTCAAAAGGTAAAATGTAGGCTCAAGCCACATCAACGGAAATGATTGAAAACCAGAAGAGATGCATCAAGGCTATGTAGGTCGCACCCATAAGGGTATGATGTCACCCTTCTAGATATATCTACATATTTATGGATTGGTTATGCATGAAATTTCGGTTAAAAGGGTTGCAAAGCAGCCGAGCGACGACATATTCGGTACTATCCGGTAAGGGGTAAGCCCGTCTTGTGTTAGTAGGGGATCCAACTGAGGCCTCGGTTCATTTTCTGTATGTGTACCGTGATAGGTGGTACCCCAGTGCCTAATCATTGTACGGAATCCATTCTCTAATACGTGCCTTTACGGTTTTAATTGTAGAGCCTAGTATGCTGGGATTTAATTAATGTTACAATTTCGGCTATTTCAATAAGTATTTGTACTTAGTCACTTTTATTGTATCATAGGATTTTTATATAAAAGTGGTTTAGGTCATCGTAAGGTAAAAACTCGTCCATGTTTACGTGTGGCATGGCCTTACGAGATACCTATGATTTTAAAAGGGTTTTGAAAAGTAATAATTCAGTTGCTTTGAGTTTACTCACACCAGACCGATATTTGACCCGGAGTTTTATTTGTTTCCCTAAAACTCTTAGGCACTTAAATTTTTATGAGCAGCCAAGCAGTCCAGGTTTTCTATGGATGCACTTGGATGAGCTTGGAGCAGGTGGCTTCATCGATAGATAGTTATTACTTGCTTCCATTGTATATTATGTACTTTATATCTGATGTATATGGATAGGCTTTTATAATTGTCTAGTTTAGAATTGTACTACTGTAACTCTGATGTATCAGTTTTCAGACGACTTTGTAAAACATTATGTGATTAATATATATTATTCCATTACGTTTTGAGATTTTACGTTTGCTTTTAGTTTCTTCTATCTTCTATCTCCTTTCTTTTCCATTGACAATCCGCCTTTTTGTTCCATTTGGGTTAACATGTGTGGTTTATTGCTAACTTAAACTATACAGAAAAGTGGGTTGTTACAACGTGGTATCAAAGCCGAAGGTTAAGCTAGAACGTTGGCTTTCGTGGGTAGACTCATTAAAAATAGGGTTTGTAATACCCTAGAATTAGTTTGAATGTATTATATAAGAGCACATATTTGTTAGTGATATCAAACAGTTTGTATTATGTTGATTTCTCGGTTGAGTGGCTTATGAATTCTGGTCGATAAGGAAGGTACAGCCGTATCGATAGAGGTTTCTAGGCACTTGAACTAGGAAAATCGACATAGTATTGTTTTGAAAATTGGTAAGTGAAATAAGTTTACCTAGAATATATTTTATATATAAAGAATGTTTTTCAAAATAGTATAGTATTTTGAGACGTTTTTTGCTAGGAGATAATAATATTTTATTATTATCATTTAAGATTTGTTTAGTCATGCTTGTCCAGTTAAGCATTGGCTATTGTTTATGTATATAGGTAACTTCCCTTTTTAAGATTTGGGTTGCATAAATTAAAATAGGGATAGGTGGTACTCAAGTGCCTAATCATTTTATGGAAACCATTCTCTAATACATGCCTTTACGATTTTGATTGTAGTGCCTAGTTTGCTAGAATTTAATTAATGTAACAATTTCAGCCCTTTTAATAAGTACTTGAACTTAGACAATATTATAATATCACAGGAATTTTATATAAAAGTGGTTTTGTTTATCATAAGGTTAAATCCTATATGTGTTTATGTGAGGCATGGTCTTATGAGATACCTTTGAATTTAAAAGGGTTTTGAAAAGTAATAATTCAGTTGCTTTGAGTTTACTCACACTAGACCCATGTCTAACCTGGAGTTTTATTTCTTTCCCTTAAACTCTTGGGTGTCAAATTTTTTTAGTAGCCAAGCAGTCTAGGTTTTCTACGGATGCACTTTGAGGAGCTTGGAGCAGGAGGCGTCATCGATAGATGGTTATTACTTGTTTCCGCTATATATTATGTACTATATATCTTATGTATAAGAATAAGCTTTTATAAATGTCCTATGTTAGAATTGTATCTGATGTATCAGTTTTGAGATGACTTTGTAAAACATTATATGATTAATAAAGTTTATTCCGTTGCGTTGTGAGATTCTGTGTTTACTTTTAGTTTCTTCTATCTTCTATCTCCTTTCTTTTCTCTTAACAATCCGATTTTTTGTTCTATTTGAGTTGACATGTGTGGTTTATTCCCAAATTAAACTATACAGAAAAGTGGCTCGTTACATATATTATGCTATAATGTTACGATGTAGTATTATGATTTTACGTTTTATGTGGGTTTATGACATGAAGATATTGATTCACTAACTAAAAGTGACTTAGAAATTCTTCTTTTTGTCGAAAAATTGTTTTTTTCCAAAGCGAAATGTTTTTAAGTTTAAATCTTTGGTTTTTAGTTTCAAAATTTTATTTTCATATTTTAAAGAAGACAAGAGTTCAAAGTTGAAGCTTTTAAAGCTTAGGAATCTAAATTTCAAAAAGTGAATTTACGGGTCCGTATAGCGATAGTCGTTATACGCATAATTCGGAAATTTTAACTAGTTTTCTAATCCAAACTTGTTTTCACTTAGAAATCCTTTTGAAAATGTTTTCTAACTTTAATTAAGTAATTAGAGAACAATTATTTATTTATTTAATGATTATTTAACTGATTAATTAATTAATAAACGTAATTAATAATTGATCATTAGTTTATAATGTTTTTTAAACTTAGATGTTAATCATGATTTGTTACTTAATTAAGGTTAATTATTATTTAATTTTTAACTAAGGATTAATAATTATTATTTAATTATTTATTTAAGATAATTTTTAATTAATTATTATTTTAAAAGGGTTTTATTTAATTAACCTTTGATTAAAGTTTACTTGTGTTTTAATAAGGTTTAATTAAAATTTAATTACTTTTATGTAGAGTTTAATTACTATTTAACAAGGATTTGATTTAAATTAATAATATTTTAATTGTCTTTAAATCGCTTTGAGTTTAAGTAATCATTTTTATTTTAAACTGTTTTCTTCTCAAGTTGTTTCAAATCAAAGGATTTCTATGTCACTTACTCATAAGTAACCTTATATGATTAAGAAAACTAAATGACATCTATTACCAAAAAAAAACACCATTCTGGTATAACTTTGGACATTTACTTAAGTTGATTGATGGTTATGTGTTAATCCCTTGTATACATGTTGTTATGTGATGTCTTGTCAGACTCGATAAGTAAAACAAAGTTAAAAGCACCATTTGGTCATTAAGCCTCCATTTGATTTTGCAAGGACAAATGAAAATTTATGTATTTTGAACAAGATATTTGAAGAATGATTTGACAAATGGTTTTACTAAAGATGTTTTTAACTAATAAAAATTGTTTTAAATGTTATAAAAAGAAATTTTTATGAAGGAGTTTGGAAATTTATAAAGTTTTTTTGGGTAAATGGATTTGAGTTTTTAAGCAAAGAAGATTTCGTAAATAAGGGAGGTTTATACAATGGATTGCTTATTAAAGGAAGCTAATTTGATTAAGGTTATTTAGGAAGTTTTTTAAATAGGATAGGTTTATAAAGTAATTTATATAAATGATTTTAGGGTATTTATAAAAGAATTTTCAGGACATGATTTGGATATTCATAAAAGGAGTTTATAAAAGTGGAAAATAAGCATAAGGACAAATTTTGAAAAACGTTTAGGCTGAGGGACAACAAGTTACATTTTTGGGCTGAAGGACAAATTTTGAAAAAAATTAGGCTAAAGGACAATGTTAATTACGGTTAGCATTTTGTACATTGTAAAATGAATATAATGCTAGTTATAACTAGCATTTTGTATAGTGTAAAAACTGAATATAATGCTAGTTATAACTAGCATTGTCTTTGAGCCTAATTATTTTTAAGTCCTTTAGTCCAAAAATGAAACTTGTTGTCGTTCGGCCTAATTTTTTTTTTCAAAGTTTGTCCTTCTCCCTAACTCCCTCTTTATAAAAAGGTTTGGATATTTATAAGAAATTTATATGAAAAGTTGGACACTATAAAACAATTTATATAAATGATTTTTAATATTTATAAAAAAGTTTTATAAATGAATTTAGAAGTTTGGAAAGTATTCTGAAATGGATTTGGATTTCAAGTTAAAGAGATTTGATAAATGAAATATATTTGATTGAAAATGATTTATCGAAAGAAATATAAAAAAATTGAGATATGGGTTTCTCTAAACTAACCTTTTAAAAATGGTGGTATGGAACATTCGGTTCACACTTAATATAGAGAGGATAGTGTTTAGGGTTCCTTACCTCCAATTTAAACATCATTTGTGTTAACCAATAATATGGTTAACACCACAAATTGGTGTGTATTAGAGCCAATTTGTAGAAATTCCATAAATGCACTTATGGTTTGTATTAAATTACAAAACCATTTGAATTTGAGTGGGCGGATTAAAATAATAAAGTAAGCAAAAAGAAAAGAATATTCCCAGGCCATCCTCTTTATTTAAATGTTTGTCCATTACAAGAGGAACTATAGTAGAGGAAAAGAAATTTAAGTCTCATCTTATGAGGGAGTATATTTATATTTATAGAGTTAGGATAGGGAGATGCTTATTCCAGTCCGCGATGTGGAACTAATAGCTCCATAGAGTTGTTAAGGAGTGTGAAGGCTTTGAGAACTTTGTGAAGGGAAGTAGGCTAATCCCCCTTGAATTTGCTTTATGGATGGCTCTAATTTATTCCTCTTCGCTTTGTCTTCTATATGTTATAACTTGGAAGTGGTATAGCTTCAATATTCTTTAGTTATGACTTTGATTCTTCATAAATTTGATGGCATGCCATCTTGATGAGGTACAACGGTAGCTTCAACACTATTCATGTATTTGTACGTATCTCATGGTTATTATTTATCTTTGGTGCCTTCATATACTAAGGATATGTGGATAGAACTTTTACGAAAGGCTCAGATTGATTTCGTGGGCCTCCTTTGATGATTAAGGAATCTCAATCGACTCTGCCGAAAGCATCGTTCCCAGTGTCTGTGTTGTCGTGCTTTCGATGTCGTCAATGGCCTATTTCCTTTTAACACATGCATACCCCTTTTTCTAATTGACTTGAAAGTACTTCTTGGATTCAAATGGAGCTATCTATTTGTACAATCCCTTCGAAGGGTTTAGCACCTTAGAGTTAATTGCTTTGAAAGGTTGCCTTGGCCAGATTTGTGATTTCTAAATATCTGATGGCTTGTCTTCCAATGCCTTTGGAAGCTCCATTTTGTTCAAATCAGTCCTCTCCTTTCGTCATCACCCTTTCGACTTAGTCGAAGGATACCTTTTGCCTTAGTCGAAAGGTTAAGATGCGGAATCATGTATAGGAGGCTAACTTGATCTTGGTCGAATGGATGCACTGACTTTTTCGGAGGTTCAATTAAGGCGGAAGGTTTGAATTTGGGTCGAAAGGATGCATTGATCCCCTTTGATTTCCATGGAAGCTTAGGCTTCACCTATCTTTGCCAAAAGCTACCTTTCAACTTTGTCGAAAGGTTGTCCTTGCCAAAAACTCCCTTTCGACTCCATCATAAGGTTGTCTTTGTCGAAAGCTACATTTCGACTTTGTCGGAAGGCCGTCTTTTCCCAATTGTTTTCGAAAGCGGTTATATTCTCGTTGATTGCTCCTTATTTCATACTCACAACCGTGAGAATATTTTATGGATAACATTTAGTCCCCACCTTGTATGAAAGAAGCTTTTGTTCTTTAGGAAAAAATCAAAGATTTTCTTGACCATTTTCCTGTAAAACATGATGTAAGTATCATCTCTTGTTATCAGCATTAGAATCTTTATGTAAATAGTATGCATTGTAGTTTGTTCAATTATATTATCGTAGATAGTGTAAGAGTTTGTGGTAATAGGTTTTCAAAAATCCAAACATGGAATTAAGAGTGTATAAATTATCATCTATAAATAATAAATGATGATAAGTATACGATAGTAGACCACAAATCCTTGTCTGATATTAATAGAGATCCCGATATCCCATTTTGGGAATTATAAGAGACGACTAGAAATTCGACTCAGGCTACAATAATAAGAAGCCTGAATCCCTGACTCGGGTATTAATAAGAAATTCAGAAATCACTGTCAGGAAACATTATTAGAACACCCGAAACACGAATTCGGTTATCAATAAGAAGTCCAAAAATCATTATTTGGAAATAATAGAAATCCAGAAATTTCATCTAGCAATATGAATAGCAGATCTGAAACCCAGACTCGGGTTTTAATAAGAAGTCTAGAAATCATTGTTTGGAAATAATAGAAGTCCAGAATACCACTTCTTGTAATTAATAATAGAAGACCAGAATACCATTTCTGGTAATTAATAATAGAAGAATAGGATACCAATCTGGCAGATGTTTTTGAGGAGAAGTTAGAGAATTCTTTCTGATTCTTTTGTTGAATGTGCCATCTTCAGGCTTTGATGATATCATGCTTGCTTTTTCTTTCTGGGGCCCGAGTTTTCTTTGTTAATTTTTCATTTGTTTCGGCTTATTTTAGGCAGGGACTTTTGTTTGATTTTGTGCTTATTTAAGCAGAGCCCTTTTCAGGCTGTTTGTCATTTTTGACACTACCGACCTTTTGGTGGCTTCTGTTGTAAGCGATGCCAATTTCTGGCGGTGCCTATTTCAGGCATGAACTTTTCTTTGTCCACTGGACATTTTATCCGAGTTTCCAGTGCACTCGGCTAGCTTATTCTGAAGTAGGGCCCAAGGAATTACCCAACCTCCCTCTAACAGGTGCCTTAACCTGGCCATAGCATGACGCGGTTGATGACTTGTTTGGTATCTTGGCCAGGCCATAGTGTGACAGGACCAAGGGATTACTCATCCTTCCTCTAGGAGGTGCCTTATCCTGGCCATAGCATTATGCAGATATAGGCTTGTGCTGCTTTAACCAAACCATTTCTGATTTTGATGCGGCTAAAGGCTTATGCTCTCCCTCTAGGAGGTTCCTTGATCTGGCCATCTTGGCGCGACCAAGGCTTTCTACCATTATTGTTAGCCTACAATTTTAAGTAGTCCAAGTTTAAGGAGAATTTCACTCCTGACCATGTAGACTTTTTGTTAATGAACTATAGCAGAAATATTCTTGAAAATACTTTACTTATTCGGAGTCGTAAAATATTGCTTCAAATACTCTATTTTCTTAGCTCTTAGTACCATATTTCCATTAGGATGGCATAATTTTTAGGCCCATGGGGAGATTCCTTTGAAAACCATTAGCGGGCTTTCCCAATTTGGTCTCGACGAGCCATCTGATAGGTTTCTCATATTGGCCATTTCCCTTTTGAATCCCAAATCTCCCTGTTTGTATGTTCTCGTTTCTACCTTTGAGTTATGGTGTTTTCATATCCTCTTTTGGTATTCAGTCGTTCTTAAGGCGCTTCATTTTTTAACTCGGGAATCAAGCTAGTGATTCTTTTTCTAGTTCTTGATTTGTGTTAGAGGCATAGGCAATTCTTCGATGAGAAAGTACTATTCAAATCTTTTAACATATTCGATTGCTTGGTTGGTTAACTGTAGCTAGTATAGTCCCTGTCTCATTATCTTTTTTTTGGCCGATTTGATCCCGGTGGAGTGATCTCCACAAAATTCTTTGTGGGCTTCTTTAACATTTTTAATTTGCTCTCGGATTTCTACACATGCAAATATGGAAGGGCGTATGTTTTCTACATACTGACTGAATTTGGGATTTTTGCTTAGTATACTTGTTTGATTAGATTGACCATTAATTGGGAATCAATGAATACTTGAATCCCTGGGATTTTGAGTTGTAAAGCCAGGGTCAATCCTACGACCATAGATTCATATTCTACCATGTTGCTGGTTGTTGAAAACCCTAATTTCCTACTATAATGAATCCGTATGCATCAGAGGTAATTATTACGTATCCTGTTCTAGCCCCTTTTTCGTTTGAGGCATTATCCACAAATAACTTCCACTCAGGTTTAATTTTTTTTTCTTTTCTGGTTGCTCTGAATGAAATTAGGCAATGCTTGTCCCTTTTATAACTGCTCTGGGTTGATATTCTACATCATATTGACTTAGCTCAATTCTCCGCTTAATCAGATTTTCAGAGGTCTTTAGGTCTACTAATGGCTTGCGTTGTCATTTAATAATAGAAGATCGCAAGACCATTTTGGTGATAAACAGTAGTAGACCAAAAATCCATAGCTCGTAAAAGATTTAGAAATCATTAATGTTTTGCATGCCATCTTGTTTGCTTGTTACCGTTGATATTCTATGTACCCTCCCTTAGGCATTGACATCTTGAGAGTGTCATGAGCCACTTTCGGCTTTAAAGTTTCGTGTACCCTTCTTAGGGCATTGAGATCTTGAGAATATTGTGTGCCACTCCTGATTCGGACGACTTAGTCTTTGTTGTTTCTATCACGGGGATTTGGACTTTCTATCCCACTTCTGAATATTAGTCCTCTAGAGTGGACTTTATTGTCCCTTAACATTCTCTGGGTTTTGGACTCTACGTCCTTTTCAAGTGATGTAGATCTTTATCTGACTCATTTTGTTAGAAACACCGGCAAGGTATAAGGTATGCCCTTGCTCGTAGATTCTTAATTGACCTTGTCAGGATAATAGTTTTAGTAAGCATAGTGCGCCTCATACTTTGGGTCGCCCTTTCTTTATACTTGGTGGGGTAGCAAGTTTTCATTATTGTTATTGCCTGAGAAGGCTTTTCTCATCATGACACTTACCTATTAATTTAAAACAAATCTCTTTCAAACTTCTTGTGAAAATAATTTTATGATCTTTCGGTCAATTAATGCACTGGTAGAAATCCTTTGTAGAAAATAGAAGCATGATTTTCTTGGTGGAAAACTTTATTTTAGATGAAATAACTTTTCAGAAAAAAGGTACCCCAATATCCCAAAAATCGGTATTTCAAATATGTTTCGGTTGGTTTAGGTTTTGAGTCATTGAGTTGAGAAGCTTTTGGATATTTGAATTCTTTTGATAGAGATGCCCCTTCCTAGCATTGTTATCGAGAGGGTCGCTGATCTAGTCTCGTGATAGTAATGTGGATCCCGAATAAGAGACTGAATGGTCATGATTCATGAACCAATAGTCTTTTATTTGAGAGTAAACTATTCTAATCAGAATTTCAACAGTGCTGGCGAGCCTTGAAAAATCAAAATCTATCTTTGGAAAATATGTATAAGTTTCTCCTTTTCAATGATATCTGAAATTTAGTTTTGAATGTGCTTTTGTCAAGACATTTTAAGTCAAGGTCTTTTAAGACAACATATCACATTGAAGATTTTATGAATTGCCCTTAAAATAAGCAAATATATGTTTTTATAACCCATCGAAAAATTATTGATAGCTCTTTTGATTTCAAAGTATTTTTAAAAGATTTGTTTGGAACATTCTCAAATGAAAATTAGGTGTATATTGTTCCACCTCTATATACTTTCCCAATTCAAGTTTTTCTCAATGTAAAGAGACATCTAACTTATAGGTTTGAAAAGTCATGATTCATAAATAAATAGACCGTATAGACAAGAATGAGCCTTTCTATAAGAATCCTTTCTTTTGAAATAACTATTTCATATAACAACTTTATAGACGATTCGTAGAACCGGATTTATAAAATCTGTCACTTGAAACTATGATCATATAAACTTCATTAATATATAAATAGCTTAATAATATAAATGCACTTTAAAATGGTGGACATATATTTCTCAAAATTTGACAGTATGATATATACGAAGCCTTCTATATTTATATATATCATCCATTTAAGTCTAAACACTTTTGGGAACCAACATACATATATGCTTGAAATTTATACACATTTGAAAGCTTAATACAAATATTATACATGTGCAAATCCGTGCATATGAATGTGTAATAGATTGCAATTATAATACCCATGTATTTGCAAGTATGGCCTAAATTCTCATTCTTTCGATACCCAGTTACCTTTTGAAACCATTCAGATGAATTAAACAAATGTAATCGTGCCCGAGTGATGCTTCCTGCATTGCTATTATTAAAAACTTACCTGATTATATATGTTCATTTAAGACCAGTGCATAGCAGAGACAATAAATATATAGACAGATTATATACATAGTACAATAATCGTTTTAAAAATTTAACAATATGACTGGTTCTCTATATGCCATCCTCTCCACCTGCTTAAATTTTGCTAATATTCTTCTTTAAGAACCTATTTTGGATGCACTAAAAACTGTGAGATTAGATATGTGATACATATTAGGAAACTGGTATATTTCAAATTCATATGCACACTCTGTTGTTGTAAAATTTCAAGTAGACTTTCACATTTGAGAGCTAATATTCTTAAGACTTAAATACATGAAACTTCATGTTCTCTTTAGGAGCTAATAATTTTTTTTTGAAGATAAATGATATGGAAATCGGTTAGGCTACTATAAATCCTTGTGAACCGGAATCATGCTTATGATGGTAAGATTTGTATTCACATATCTAACATTGAGATGTATGCATTTTATATAAGCCTAGGTATACAGAACTCATGCATATACTTAAAATCTTCTGCTTTTGCAAAGAAAAATACTTTAAATTTACATATGAAATCAGAATACCGGGGGACTTAATGTTTCTAAAATGGTCTATGTAAGAAACAATTTGAAACCTTGGTACATGAGGTTAAAATTAATCTAAGATTGAAATTAGAACTAAATATACTTAAAGATTCATAGACATGGAACTAATTTAAAAAAAATCAAATTCTTTTAAAACCCACTATTTGGAATTGATAATGAATGAAAATATATCATCTTAGTATTTTAGAAAATAAATGCTTAAATGAAACCGATAACCATTTAAGAGCCTTGAGCTCTTGAAATCGGAAGTTCATGTACCCTAAACTAATTAAGCATGAGTGCATAAAACTGAAGTTTATTCAAAAAATTGTATTATAAGCAGAAATATGATGCATAATAGGTATAAAATCAACTTATATTTGATATGCCAAATCATATTGAGGTATATTCAAGTTGAAGTTGCATATATTTACAGTTATACTTTAAAACTTTAAAGCTGTACTTATTTGAAACGAATCATACTATTGAAACTTAAATTTTCTCAGGACTCAAACCTTGTGTAGTCAAGGCTATCATTATTCGAAACTCTGACTCTAAAATCTGACTTATATAAGATTAAAAGAATTTTAACACTCATTTTGTGTCCTTAGGTCATTATATAGCTGCAGAAGAACCTATGCTTCTCACCTATATTATACTCTTAGTGGTATGGCCACTATAAAACCATATAGTTATTTCTTCGCATGTGCAGAACACCTTTTCAACATATATATAGTGGCATGATCCACTATAAATTCAGCTGGCTTTGCTTAAAAAAAAGAGACTCATTTTATATACAGGAATAAGCATGAATTTGCATACATAAAACTACATTTACCCAAAATCTTTTTGCAAATAAGAAGTTTATCAATCCTTAAGTTTCATTTCTATTAAATCATAGATTCATACATTAAAACTCAAGTTCACCTGAAGCTTGCTTTCCTACTAGCTTGACACTTTCAATAGATAGATTAGAATCATAAGGTCATTTAAATTCACATACCTACACCTTTCAACATGAGTATTCTTGCCCTTCGGCTGATGTGGAAGTAAACCCTTCAAAGGTAGCAGTAGCAAACCCTTCGACTAAATTAGAAGAAAACCCTTCGAAGGAAGCGGAAGCATCCAAATCTTGTAACTCCGAAGACATCCACCTCTTTTGCTGATGTTGATGAAAGGAAGTTCCTAAACAACCGCGGAAGCTGTAATTTGACCAATGTGGCAATAAATCCCTTCGAAGGCGGTCAAAGCAGATGCTACTTTCGAAAGCAAGTAGAAATCTATCACTGACAGAAGCATTGTTTCGAAAGCAATCGAAGCGAAAGTATCCAATAGCTGTGAATGCCTTCCCTTTGACATCGTCGAAAGCCCCTAAATTGATCTATTATGGAAGCTTCTAAGTTCCATAACCGTGAAAGCTTTCGCTTTGACAACATCGAAGGCCCTCAATTTGAGATCATCAAGCATTTTTACCACCTTCTGCCTTTAATTGAGAATGAGGAAAATCCTTCGATACCTACACTCTTTTCTTGAAAACGACTAATTCCTCTCGATAATCATTCAAATTTAACATTGGAATTCGCTTTGAGATAGCATGATAGTAGTATGAGTTGGATTTTCTTTCGAATGCCTTTGACATGGATTACACCTTACAAAAATTCGAACACCGCTTAGCTCTAGAATCAAAAATAGATTTTAATTTTAAAATTAAAAATATGAAATTAAAATCTCATCGGAGTATTTTTGTCATTTGGAGGTTCAAGCCTTCCTTCTAACGCCAAAAATGTTAACTGAAAATATGGTTCACACCCCAAATTGGTGTGTATTAGAGCAAATTTGCAAAAATTCCAAAAATACCCTTATGGTTTGTAGTAAATAACAAAACAATTTGAATTTGAATGAGCATTTAAATATTAAAGTAAGCAAAAAGAAAAGAATAACCCTGAGCCATCCTCTTTATTTAAATGTTTTTCCATTACAAGAGGAACTATTGTAGCGGAAAAGAAATTCAGCTCCCTTCGTATGAGGGAGTACATTTATATTTATAGAGTTAGGATAGGGAGATGCTTGTTCCAATCCACGATGTGGGACTAATAGCTCCATTGAGTCATTAAGGAGTGTGGAGGCTTTGAGAACTTTATGAAGGGAAGTAGGCTAATCCCCCTTGAATTTGCTTTGTGGGTGGCTCTAATTTATTTCTCTTCGCTTTATCTTCTATATGTTATAACTTGGAAGTGGTATAGCTTCAATAATCATGAATTATGACTTTAATTCTTCATAAATTTGATGGCATGCTATCTTGAATAGGTGCGACGGTAGCTTCAACACTATTCATGTATTTGTAGGTGTCTTATGGTTATTAATTATCTTTGGTGCCTTCATATACTAAGGATATGTGGATAGAACTTGTACGAAAGGCTTAGACTGCTTTCGTGGGCCTCCTTTGATGATTCAGGAATCTCAATCGACTCTTACGAAAGCATCGTTCCCAATGTTTGTGTTGTCGTTCTTTCGATGTCTTCAATGTCCTATTTTCTTTAACACATGCAAAGTCCTTTTTCTGATTGACTCAAAAGTATTTCTTGAAATCAAATGGAGCTATTTATTTGTACGATCCCTTCGAAGAGTTTAGCTACCTTAGAGCTAATTGCTTTGAAAGGTTGCCTTAGCCAAATTGTTTTTGTGATGGCTAGTCTTCCAATGCCTTTAGAAGCCCCTTTTTGTTCAAATCGGTCCTCCCATTTCGCCATTGCTCTTTCGACTTAGTCAAAGGATATCTTTCACCTTAGTTGAAAGGTGGAGATATGGAATCATGTATAGGAGGCTAACTTGATCTTAACTGAATGGATGCGTTGACTTTGTCGGAAGGTTCAATTAAGGTAGAAGGTTTGAATTTGGGTCGAAATGATGCACTGAGCCCCTTTGCTTTCCATGGAAGCTTGGGCTTTACCTATCTTCACTGGAAGCTACCTTTCAACTTCATTGAAAGGTTAGCCTTGCCAAAAACTCCCTCTTGACTCCATCGGAAGGTTGTCTTTGTCGAAAGCTACCTTTCTAACTTTTTCGAAATGCCATCTATTCCCCAATGTTTTCGAAAGCGGTTAAATTCTCGTTGATTGCTCCTTCTTCCATACTCTTAATCTTATGACTAATTTATGGATAACAATTTGTTTAATCCTTTTAACATGATCTGAAAGTAAGAAGTTATTGACAAATGTTTTATGAATATACTTATGTCAGAGAGATAAGTATAAGAATGTTTTAGGCAAACTTTTTGAAAGAGATTTATTAAATAAAGATTTATTTTGGGCCTAGTGGTTATTATGGAAAAATAAATCTCGAGGTAGTTTCTTGTTCCCTAGATAGTTAAATAACCGCCTATCAAATTTAGACCCAAAAAAGCAACTCTAAAAAATATCTAGGAGAAATACGTAAGTTACTTGGCATAGCCATCTCCCATGATCTCATTTCATTCTACTAGGTTAAATGATAAGGAAATCGGTCTATAAACAGTTAGAAGATGATCTCTTCTCTTATGTTTGGTTGTTTATTTCATAAAGAAACGGGTTACCAAAATCTATCGAATGTTTTTTTTTGAATAGACCAGGATCAGATATGTTATCCAAAAAATACTTCGATCTAACTCAAGCGTTTCGAAGTGAAGACATCTTAAAGATGATGGAATTGAAGATGGAGCCCTTTGAAGTGCAAGGGCTTCTTGTTATTAATCCCAAGGGTGATTCCAAAATGGATGTCTAGAAGTAGTGCCTTTGGTTTGTTCATTTTCTAAACAAATTGTATGGATGAATGCTGGAATTGCATTGTTTTTTGGAGGGCGGTGTTAGCGTTCCAAGTGGGAAGTGCTATATAAAAAGGTAAAGCTTAGCCTCTAGCCTCATCAACTAGGACATGAAAAAAATCGGACATGTAGTAGTGCCATGTGGGTCACTCTCATCTGGGTATGCTCATTCCAAATCTTGATCGATTATTGTCTACTCGTGTATGCTTTGGGACCCAAAGTAGGGAGATCATATTCAGTACTACTTGTCAAGTGGTAGGATAATCCTATGTGGCAAGGTACAAGATGTTCTTGCTAGAACCTGGTGCATTTTATCTAGAGATGTACCATTGGAAGGTAGTTTCTTACCTTATCATAATATTGAATCCAATCTCTAATATGTTCCATTATGGTTTTAGATGTACCCAACATGTTGAAATGTGAGATGCAACCATTTTAGCTATATTCATATTTTACTTTGACCCCTAGACATTTTTATAATATCGCTGGATTTTATATAGAAATGTTTTGGTTATCGTAAGGTTAAAATCCATCCATTTTTATGTGCACGTGGTCTTACGAAATGCCTTTGGTTTAAAGGTTTTTATAAAGTTAAAGACCTACGCTTTACTCACACCTGATCCATGTCTAATCTGGAGTTTATTTTCCCTTTTCCTAAACTCTTTGATGCTTAAATTTAAATGGGAAGCCAAGTTGTTTAGTTTTTTTCACAAGTTTACCTTGGAGGAGCTTGAAGCAGGTGGCTTCATCAACAACTAGTTATTTTCTTGTTTTTGATGTATTATATGTATATTGTATCAATTAGGTAGGGACAGACTGTTATAACTGTCCTAGGGTAGAATTTGTATTAGTATGACTCTGATGTAACATTTTTGAACTGACTTTGTAATATATTAGTTGAGTAATATATACTATCACGTTGCATTATAAGATTCGGTGTAGTTTAGTTTCTTCTGTTCTATCTTTCTTTCTTTCATCCCTAATCAGCTATATTTTGGATGACTAAATGATTGAAAAACGAATACCGAGGATGTACTAAGTGTCGTCTTTGAAAGTAAGAAAGGAGGATCGTTACATTAGGAGTAGCACTTACCCTTAGTAAAATTAGCACATAATAGTAGTCACCAATAGATGATTGGAATGGCACCCCTGAAGCAATTTTTGGGAGGCCATATAAATCGTCAAATTGTGGATGAGGAACCACTAACAAATTCTACTCGGATCATATTTGAATTGTGAGACTTTGGAAAGTCAGAGTTAATAAGTTAGCATGTGAAGATCGTAGGTTTGAATAGTTGGAAAAGTTGGGACCAAGATCTATTCGGCCTTTCCCAAAATGGGGAAAAATAGAAAAACTTGTAAATTGCTGGATTCCATGATGTTTTATGTTTTGCATTTGAGGAAATACCTTCATAGCATGGCAATTGTGGTAGAGCCTAATCAATTGGGGGATTTTGAGATGGAGCCATTAACATCCCGTGCCACACATTGCATTATGGAGCATAAAACTAGGAGCTCCATAATAAAGAATTAGATTGGTCCGAGTACAATGGGGAGAAAATCCAGTAAAAGGCATGAGGACTTCTTGTCCTAAGCCTTTCTCAGGTAAATTTTCTCTCCGAAATTAGGAATTTGGTTGCATCATGGTTGCTAGACTGGATGGTAAGAGATGATTGCCATACTTTTTCACCATCACTTTACACTCATATAGTAGTAGCATGTCTAGTGTATTTGCATACATATTTGCGTAGCACGATCACACGCTCACGCTAAGACTGAGCTTATTTTAGCATATCTGTAGTACATAATCACATTGCTCTTTGGTTGAAAACTGTAGATAACTTGGTTGTATAACTTGGATGCTATTGCGCGTCACACTATTTACCTCTTGAAAAAGTTCGAGATGAAATCCTTCTTTTGGAGGGGGGAGTATATGACATCCCGTAAAATCTACCTTAATTAAAAAAGTAGATTACGAGAAATTCAATTAATTAGGGTAGTGTTAAATATGAAAATTTTATAAATTTGGAATTTGACCATGAAAGTTATGCCATTGCTTTCATGGAAAAATTCTGAATAATTTCCATATATAATATGCTGAAAATAAAGTCCATACCAAAAAGTTATTAGCATTTGAAGTTTTTAGATTTAAGTTAATTTAATTCAAATACAAATTCAAATAAAGTAATTAATTCCTCCATTTGAAAATTTGAAATTAATTGTGATAGGATGTGGGGTTAAGTAAACGTTAAAGTTAATAATTAACGTTAAGAGTAATTAGGGAATTTGTAATAACCTAAAACTTTGATAATTGTATTTTAAATTACAAGATTTTGGAGTTTAATAATTAGAATCCAAATATGATTAATCATTTTAAATATTTGAATCATAAATTAAATATTAATTAAATGGATTTAATAATATTTTTGAACTCCTTTTAACTAATAAATAATACAGGAAAATAGGCACAAAGAAAAACATTGAATTTTTTTTAGGCTAAAGGATAGCAAGATTATTTTTTGGCTAAGGACAATGCTAGTTATAACTAGCATTTTGTATAGTGTAAAACTGAATATAATGCTAGTTATAACAAGCACTTTGTATAGTGTAAAAGTTGAATATAATGCTAAATATAACTAGCATTTGTCCTTTAGCCTAAAAATAAAACTTCATGTCCTTTTCCCTAATTTTTTTCAAAGTTTGTTCTTAAATAAATACAATTTGTTTTCAAAGTTTGTCATTTTTCCTAATTCTCTCTAAATAATATTGGTGAATTCAATTTGTAGATTTACATAACGAAATAAATAGATCAAATAAATATCGATAATTTGATTGAAGTTATTAAACAATATTTAAATATGTGAAAGTAGCATCCTGATGCCTCGGATTTTTATGAAACCAGTGCCATTAGATTTGGAATAATAAATTATTGTACGTCGTCAAGTTTCGTAACGATCAGACATACTGTGTGGTTGTGCGAGCTCGAAATGCTTAGCAATTAATTTCAAAAATAATTCGATTAGAAAAGCTAACTTCCGCATACTTTGGAATCAGGTCTTGAAATTAGTTCCACTGTGTTAGGAATAAGGGTATTTAACATAAAAAGCCAGTCGGCACGCTTCGATTAGAGTTTGAGATTTTGGGGTATGTAATGCCAGATATTTTAAAATAAAATAATAACATACCATATTTTTTAAAGTCCATACCCCACATAACAAGCCCATACCCCCATAAATCTTCCCATGTGCAAGCCCATTCCCTTCTTCTCTTATAAAACATTGCCTATAAACAGGTAATTGTTTTCCTCTTTATAAATCGAACTTCAAAATTAAAATTAAAATTCCATAGTCTACTAGAAATCACAATTCTTGATTTATTAGATTTGTATTAACTAAATATTTGATTCCATGGTATTATTTATGAGTGTGTCAGTGTAGAGGAGGGTCTGTTATGAGAAGCTATGAACTAGGGTTAGTGATTTAGGGAGGATTAGTCATTGATTGACGGATTGAAGCTTGGATACGAATTGAGCATAGAAATTATCATCTCCGGGTCATTTTTTGGAAAGTGCGATGCCTTGGGGGTAAGACAACTTAATGCGGCTAGAGGACCCATTAGGTCATATTTTGACCTAGGGGTGCGGGTTTGAGTTTGTGGGGTCTGAGGTAAAGATGATGAGTAGTGGAGTTCGTCGATGATGGTGGATCTTCGTTTCATTGAACATCGAGCGAGATAGGAGGAAAGAGGAGGTTCGAAAGAGGTGGGTTTCTTTGTGATATGCTCATGTACAAGTAGTTTAGAGGATGGGGAAAAAATAGATTAGGTGGAAAGGGTGATTAAGGAATGTAATTGGTGATTTAATTTGATTATTTAAATCCGGAAACTTATAGTTTGAATAACTTTTGCGTAATAGGTCGGATTCTTACACTATTTTTTGCGTTGGACTTGTGTCGTCAATATCTTATAATAGAGATGGTTTAGTTAGATTTGGAGCTAGTGGATTTTTATAAAAAACGAACCCTCGGTTGGTTTTAGTTCAAAACCACAATGCTTCGGCGAAAATGATAATCAATGTAAGTTTAACTCACGTTCTGTATTACTATATCATATCTATGATGCTAACTACTATTGATTTCTTAGATATTAGTTAAATTGTATGATTGATTGTTTGGTTGAATTTCCGTTTGGAAAATGAATGACATATTAATTTGATTGTTATGAACCCAAATGATTATATATAATGTCCATAACCATTGTTTTGTATGGAGAATTTGTAGAGAGACCCTAAGGGGTTCCTAACCAATGATTATTTATTTACATCCTTATGCTATTATATTGGTATTTAAATGAGATAAATCTTGATATTACATTTAAAATTGTTTAATGCCGTTATAGCGATTTGCGCTATATCGTCGTTTATTGACTTTCATCCCCAAAACCCTATCGTGTGTGTTTTGAACTTGAACTTGTATTTTCACTAAAAAGAATTTTAAAATTCATTAATATTTGATTAGTGATAATTTTTAAATTAATTAATCATTTTAACTAATGATTTTGAAATTAATACACCAATTTTGTTAATGATGTTTAAAATTGGTTTATCTTTTAATTTAACTGAGATTGGATTTAATTAATCATTTTAAATAATAAATATTTGAGTTTAATTAATTATTTTAATTTATGATAATAAAGTTTCAATAATCATTTTAATTAATGATATTTGAAATTAATAATCATTTAATTAATGATATTAAGAAGTAATTAATCATTTTAAGTAGTCATATTTGAATTTAATTAATTATTTTAATTAACGATATTTTATTTACTTAATCATCCTAATTTCTAATATTTGAATGTAATTAATCATTTTAATCAATGATGTTTGAAATTTGCTGATCTATTTGATTAATGGGATTTGAATTTAATTAAGTCATTTTAATTAATGATTTTAAACTTTAATTAATCATTCTATTTAATGATTGTTTTAAATTTAATTGATAAATTTAACTAATGATGTTTAGAATTTATTTAATCATTTCAAATTAATGGTGTTTTATAATTAATTAATCATTTTAACAAATGATGTTTTAATTTATCATTTTAACTAATGATGTTTGAATTTAATTAATCCGATTAATTTATGATTATTTGAACTTAATTAATTATTTTTTATTTATGGTATTTAAAATTTATTTATCATTTTAATCAATGATGTTTGAGATAATTATTTATTTTAATTAATGATTATTTGAATTTAATAGATAGTTTAATTAATGATATCTAAAGTAGATTAATTTAATAAAAGTGATTAAAGTGAACTAACTAATTTGATGAAAGCATTTTAAAGTTAATAAACCTATTCAATAAAGGTTTAAAAGTCAATTTACTGAAGACATAAAAGTGTTTGGAAATAAGTAACTATTTTATTAAAGACATTGTATTTGTTTATTTAAAAGAGAATATTAATGTGATTAATTATCCTCCGGGATAATTAATATTGTTTTAAATTATAAAAGTATTTAAATTGTTTTATTTTCTTTAAGGATAAGAAATATTGTTTTAAATTTACAAATGATGATTTTAAATGATAAAATCCTTAAAAAGGAATTATTTATAGATAAAGCTAAGTGTAAATTATTTTGAGCTATAGTAAACAATGTTTTATTAACATTAGTTTTGACCCTTGTTTAAATACACTTGATTTTATAGAATTTGTCTTTTAAAAAAACATTTTAAAAGGCATTTCTAAAAGCGTTTTACCTATATTGTAAAATGGAAATCCAGCACAAGTTCAGTTTTAAAAGGTAAATTTTGATTCAGTTACTGAAAAGTAATTACGTAAACAATATCGCTTATATGGAAAGGAGTTAGTCATACTTACAATGCTAAACGTTGGGGCTTTGACTAGTTTATACCATGAATGTATTTGTCGTCAAGGCGATGCCTAGAGGTAACTCTGTCTCAACTATCCTGGTGTAACGGCCGGGCGATTTTCGACCCTCGAAAATCGACAATAATACGTTCACTATATAGAGTGTCGAGAAACGAGTGCCGAAAACACCAGGTTGTTAGGGTTTACGAAGAAAAATAGATAGAAGAAGAAATAGAAACAACAGCACAGAATCTCACAATCGTAGCAGAACAAAATATAATATATAATAACAACATTGTATACAAATGGAAGCTGTAACTGTTAATATACATAAAGGTTATCAGGGTACAACATCAATAAATAAATCTGGATAGTTATAATAACTTCTCCCTAAATGCTGGCTATACAGCCTATAATACACAACGGAATATAACTAATACGGGCAATGCGTCTCTGTCATACGACTCGTCTCCTAAGCTCCAAAAGTGTCCTAACCAGAAAACTGTCATACTCAGTCTGACACAAGCATTACAATAAAGTAACACCTGAGGTAGGCTAGAAACCAGCTTGAGTGAACCAACTTAAATTGAAATATCTAAGTTATAAAATCCTTTGAAAACCAAGGTAACTCGTACAAACACGACGAGTTTTTACCTTATTATAACCAAACACTTTTACATAAATCCATTGATATCATATAATGTTTACTTACTTAAAATAGTTGAATTTTTTAAACTAATCCAACCCCAATATAATTAACTCTATAATCAAACTATAAAGGTTTGTAATGGTTATTAAATCAAGGTGGTTCCAGATAACCGATATCCGAATCCGGTCTCTTCGAATCCAAGCCATAAATTTTATAGGGTAAATTGTTAAAAATGAACAATTTATTATTTAGGGTGACAATATGCAAATATGCAAATTTATTACAGACGTTAATTCAAATAAAACTTGTCAACATTTACCCTGGCACTATAACCAGGTTGGCCACTAAATGACAGGGATATGGAAACAATTTTATAAAAAAAATTATTCAAGAGGCGTAAACCAAAGCATGGTTCATTAACAAATTTAATGATTTACGGCTCATATTAAAATTCACAACTAGAATTTAATCAACTTAAATTAAATTAAAACTGCTTATATTTTTAATCCAAATTTGCTTATAATCTAAGGAGTTATAAAACAACTCATCTTTAGTTAACTAAAATTAACTAATCCAACTAATAACGAACTTTATTAATTAACAGAAGTTTAACAATTTAGAATTTAATTACCTATTTATCTACATAAGGTTTAATCAAAATAGTTGGTTGAAAAACCAACCCTCCACTCAAAAGGTTTAACATAGAACTCAAATAATTTTTTTTTTCTTTACCTTACTTTCATTTTCTTTATTTTTCCTTTTCCTTTCTTTATTTTTTCTTCCTTTCCTTAGCCCATTTTTTTCTCTTTAGGTTCTTACTTAAGCAAATGGGCCGAGTTCCCTTGTTCCCCCTCCCTCTTCTTCTTCCCCTTTCTTAAACAATCTCCAATAAGAAACTATTTTGCACATGTGCACCTTGCACGAAGCTTCGCCCATCCATTTGACTAATGAAGACCGTCAACATATCTCTCTTCACCTCCTCGACATAGCTTTACCCTCATCCTACGTCCGACCTCCTCCCCTAAGATTCGACCGAGCATTCCCAACAAAACATCCAAGCCCAAAATATAGGACAAAAATTCTTATCGACCGTCTCCAAAAATCTACCACTGGTGCAGCTCTCCACCCTGAACACCACGCCAACCCTCAAATCATCGCCCAGATCTGGAAAGAACTAGAACCTTAGCTTTTGACGAACGTTTAACATCGTCGTAGAATCATGTCGAATTTATACCGAAAATAGCTCCCCTCCATGCTACTCCAATGAAGCATATGACATCAAGCAATTCTCTATGGATTGAGAGGAAAGACTATTCGAAGTTAATGTCCATTTTCGGCCTCTTACTGATTTTTAAGTATAACTCACTCAATTCGTAATGAAATCTAGTTCTATCAATTTTCAAAAATAGTTCAAATCAATATAAACAACTTCCATGTTGACCAATTTAGCTAAAACTCATTGGTTTGAGAGGTTATGATTTTTGAAACTAAAGTTCGAACTGTTTTATAGTAAAACGGGGAGCAGAGAAGTTCTATATTAACTATCAGCATGGTTAACCCTCATATAATCAACATATAGAACTTGTTTGCATATGAATCCATGACAAAATATAAGCATTTACTCAAATTTACAATATATGGACGTATATAAGTATCCAATATGAAGGACTAAATTTACTCAGTTTTTATAAAAGGGCAAAAAAGGCACTCTGATATTTCTGGTGGAGCTTGAGCACTAGCTCCCCTCTGGTTTCTAATGGCAAAATTTTCTCTTCCTTTTTTTGTGAACAAGTGAACAAGTGAATACAGGCTGCCTTAGACACACACACACACACACACACACACACACACACACACGTGTAGGGGAGTGTACAGTGCAAGCCAAGGAAAGGAGATGTATACCTGTACAACCACTTTTCACAATTTATTTTTATTTTCATTCTTTTCTTTTGTTTATTTTCAATTGAAATATGTAGATTTGATGTGAAAAAGGATGATTTGATTTTCATATGACTTGATTTTGATTTTGTTTTTACTTTAAGAAAATGTTTTGCAAGCTTTGAATTTAATGTTTTCCATGATGATGCCTCCTATATATATACTCATTTGTTTGCATCATATAACATATACATACATATAGATACACAAGTTTTTGACCATATATGCATATACATACATTTATGTATATTTTAGCATCATATATATATGTATATATTTATACATTTTCATATCTACACATACTATATACATCTTAACTTATATGTATGTATATTTATTTTAATTTTTTATACCCATATTTATTCTACACATTAGATATACACCATTTATATATACATATAAAGATTTCCATATGCATTTGTGTGACGACCCGGAATTTTCGAGCATTTAAAATCGGGATATTTAATTGATTGTAATATTCAATAGAGTAATTTTAACTTGAATTACGAATACCACAATTTATTTGATAATTGAATTATTAAATTAAATAATTTGAAATTGGATAAAATATGAAATCTAAGATGTTAAGCCTATTAAAAATAATTTGAAGGCTTATAAAATTTATATTGATAACACTGAAGATAATAGAAGTTGTAAAATTGAATTTAATAGTGATTTCTTCAGTTTTGAAATTTATATCATTTAAATTGAATTTAAAAATAGTTTTCTGAGGCACAGTCTCGGAATTTGACGAAACCAGCTCCATTGGATCCATAATGTTTTATTATTACCGGATTTCAGTTTTCGTAGTTTTTGGAGTTGTTGAGTGAGCATACTCTACATAAACGCGTCGGAATTTACAACGGAAATTTAGTTTAAAATTTTATATGTCAAACTCACCAACCGACTTTCTTTCATATCCATGTCCCCTCTTTTAACGACAACACGCAACATTTCTTTCACGTCTTCTTTCTCTTATCACGCAAGCTTCTTTTCTCTCTCTACAGATTCGTTTTCCCCTTAAACATATTAGCCGAAGCCTCATTCTTTAAAAAAAAAATCGAAACCCTCAGTTGAGAAAAATGGCCGATCTCTTCAAATCGAAGTCCAAAACGAAAATTAGAAAAAAAAGGGGCAACCGCACCCAAATTTAAATCGCGTCTTGGGTGGCGATGTGGTCGCAAGTCGCCCCAGTTCTTGTCGAAGGCGGGGAGCACGAGCACCGATGGCTGAGCTTTTTCAAGCGCGAGATCTAGGGATTCGTCAGCGAGGTCCCAGAAGGCGGCTCGTGCAGTTAGGGTTTTGCGAGGCTGTGGCGAGGTCAAGCGCGAGCAGGGTGGGTTCGAGGAGGAGGCTCGCGTTCGTTGGTTCGAAATCGCGAGGCCGTGTAGTCGCGTATCTGTGAGCCTGGAGGACATTCGCGAGCAAGGCAGAGGTGAGATTGCCTGGTAATTTAAATTCACTTAAGTTATTTTCTCAATTCCAAATTTAGTAAAAAGAAAACTGTTCTGTTTTATATTTTTCAAATAAGGTTTAAGCAGGAAATTTATTTATAACAAATTTAATAGTTAAAACCAAGGTATTAGAAATTAATTGATCGATAAATTCAAATATTAATAAATCATATAAATTGTTTGTTCAAGGTCAAAAAAAATCAAGAAATTAAGGAAAAATTGGAATGGATTGCAAATAGAAGCAAAGGTGAGTTGATCTCACTCTGTTAAATTTAAATTTAAATTTAAACGATTAAATTTAAGTAATTGGTTGTATGGTTGAATTGATTAATGTGATATGGTATGATATTTTCGAATTGGTGTATTATATTGTGCTAAAATTTGTGGATGCAGGGAAAAACAGGTTGGAGGGATCCAACTGGACCCCTCAACATTTATTTAAGTTATTTAATACCCTCTGTTGTGATTATTTGATATTCTATGATGAATTAGATTGGAATATTGAATGCTATGGTTTAATTGGATATGATTGGGTATAATGAACTTCCAAAATTTTGTAAATTCAATATTTGAAAGATAGTAAAAGAGGGGAATTTGTAAGTAAAATAATTATAGGAATCTGAATAAATTTAAGAATGAATTGGAAAAGTAATGAGGTGAATTCAAAATTTCTAATAAATAAATTCCATATATGAACAGAGAATTTCGAATAAACAGAAAGTTAATGAATTTTAAATCTTCAGTGATATTAATTAAAAGAACAAAACTTTATTTAAAATTTAAGATTTGAATTATTGGAAGGAATAAAGAAGAAATTGGGAAAATCTGAAATTTGTATATTTCAGTTAAAAGATTTAAAAATCAAACGGGAAAATAATAACAATAAGTCCTTAACTAATGAATTTTGAAATGAACTGAGTGAGTAAAGAAATTTATTTCAAATAAAATAAATTGGAAATCAATTTGGGGAAATTGGTTTAAGTGATTGAAGTTGGATTTTTCTCTGAATAGCCAAGTACATGTTTTTTAAAAGTAAATTTTTAAATATAAATTAAATGTTTTAAAGTTGTTTTTAAAGAAAGCAAGTTTTGTAAAATTTATTATTTCTAATATTTAAAGTCTAAAGTAAGTATTTTCTTTTAACCTATTTTAGCAGTAAATATTTAAGAAGTAACTTAATATGTTGTTTTTAAAAGTGAAAACCTAGTTTTATATTTTATAAAATAACCTTATTTTTAAATATTCATATAGTATATATTTTTAGCCAATTATTAAAGTATTTTTAACTTAAGTGTTTTAAAAGTAAACTCCAAAGTAAGTATTTTGTTTAATCTATTATCGTAATAATTATTTAAATAATGATTTGGTATTTTATTTAAAGTATTATTATAAATTAAGTATTAAAGTAAATTTTTCTAAATTGAATGTGAAATATTTTTTTTTACAATAAAGTGTTTAAATTATTTTTAAATTTAAAGTTTTGTGCTTGGTGATTCCAGTGGAAATGGAAATACTCGGAATTTGTTCTGAAAAAGGGCAGATAGTTTTGAAAACTGTTTTCAAAGGAATTTGAAAAGTGAAAATATATCATGTGAAGACATTTTTGAGATAAATAAATAATTTGGGAAATTATTTATTGTTTGATGGTTGTTTGTGAGCATTAATTGATAGTTAAATAACCGACTATCAATACTGGATAAATGCGCTGATCATTTCGAAGAGACCGGAATCGAGATTTATTTCTCGAAAACCACTTCGATCCGGTTTGTACGTTTCCGTGAAAAACGATTTTGGGTTCGAAGATGAAGCAGTGAAGTGCAAGGGCTAGTCACTATTAATCCTGAGGATATTTCCAAAATGGATGTAGTAGGAATAGTGCCTTCGGTACCGTTCGGACCCGGGACGGACTTGTATGGATGAATGCTTGCGAAACAATGTCAGGTGGACGATGGGCATTCTAAGGAATATGTTCTAAAAAGGTAACGCTTAGCCTCAAGCCTCACCAAATGGGAATGACTGAAAATCAGGGGTTATGCAGCTAGGCTAGGTGGGTAGCACCCAAGCAGGGTGAGGTCATCCCTATCTAGATGTCCTTTTTATTTCGGCTTAGTGGGTGATTGCTGATCCCAACCGCGGGGTGATCTCACTCGGGATTATCCAGTAAGGGGTAGTCCCGGCCTTGTGTTGTAGAGGAGCGGGCGTACTCCTTGGTACGGTGATCTAGGCCCCGTACTATGACAGGTGGTACCCAGTGCCTAGTCATTAGTTGGAAATACATTCTCCCTACGAGCCTTGTACGAGTTTTGTTTGTATTACCCACTCTGTGGCTAGTAGCTGGAATTTAATAGATGTAACAATTTCGGCTATTTTATAAGTATTTGTATATAGACCCTATTATAATATCAGAGGATTTCTATAAAAATGTTTTAGCCATCGTAAGGTAAAAACCCAACATGTTTATTTGTGGCGTGGTCTTACGAGATGCTTTTGTTTTCAAAGGATTTTTTAAACTTTAATAATCAATTGGGTGTGATATTCTCACGCTGGTAATCGAGACTGACTCGGGTGTTATTTAACTGTAATGCTCGGGTCAGACCGAGTATTATAGGATACAGGATTTGCTGTGGAGCTCAGGAACCGAGCTGGATGACGATGCGTATTTCGTACTTGTTTATATACATATATTTTCCGCTGTGTTGAGTTGTTGTGTATCCAGTTGTATGTTATTGATGTTGAGTTGAGACTGATGTACTCTGATGATGTAATATATAAACAGATATATTTGATTTTGAGTAAAGATCATTATTATCTATTATATTTTATTCCGCCGCGATGGTTAGATTCTGATGTTGTTTTCTATCTTCTTCTTCTACCTCTTCTTCTTTAACCCAAATGGTTCATATTTCTGTGCAACTTGAGTTGATTGTTGTAGAATACTGTTGACTCAAGGGGTACGGATTTGCAGGTCGTTACACTTGGTATCAGAGCTTAGGTTGGTGATAACCTTGGCTCTAGTGGGAATTACTCATTTAAAATAGAGTCCGTAGTACTCTATAATGCGTTTGAACGTATTAATAAATATGAGCGTGTATTTGTTAGTGTATATAAATTGTTTTAATATTGTGTTGATTGATTTATTGAGTGGCATATGAACCTTCGTCGACACAGTCTGCGCAACTGTATTGAAGGGGTTTATAAACACTTGAATAGGACAATCGACACGGTATTGTTTTAAATATGGGTAAATGAAATAATTTTACCAAAAAATATATTTTGATATAAAGAAAAGTTTTTGTAAACTATTTTAGCTAACATATGGTTGCTTGGATGTTAGAAATGATAATATTAAATTATTATCATTGTTAAGTGAAAATTTAACTAGAAATTGAAATGTAACTAATATTTAAGGAAATAAATTCATTTTAAAATGAAATTTATAAATATGAAATTTAAATGTAAATTATAAATTGAAATATAATTAAATGGGAATTTGTATAAGCATGAACTATACAAATGCATTATAGTTGAAATTTGAATTAAAACAGAAATTGAAACTTTAAAACCCCGGAGATTTTGGAAGTATTTTGAAGATAAATAGTAGCATTGTTGTTTTTGGGGTATTTCCGAAAGGAAATTGTTTCAAATAAATTTTGGGAAGAGACATAACATTGAATTCACTTCAGTAGCTGGAAAATAACTTCGGTGATGACTGCAGCATCATCGATGTTCATTTTCGAGTTTCTAAGTGACAGATTGCTGCCAAGTTGATTTGTTCAGGGAAAACCTGTCTATTTTTGAAATTTCAAAGGAAATTTGTTGGAAATAAAAACCAGGATTGGTTTAACTTTTGAGAAATGTGATTTGAGATGTTGGAGATTTCAAAATAATTTGAAACCAAAGTCGGATATTTAAAAATCCTGATGAGATAGGTTGTAAGCTTATAAATTGAGATGATTTTTAAATCAGGAAAGGAATATAAGCTTTGAATGTTGAGAATTTAAATCTAAAGTGAAAAGTTAAAAAAAAAATTGAAATTAACTTGGATTGGGGAATAAATTTTAACTGGATTGAAATTAATTAATAGGTTGAAAATAATATCCAGTTGTTTTTCGAATTAAGTTGAAATCGAATTATAAATCCGAGTTTAAAATAAAATTGAATTGGAATAAAAATTCAATTGAGTTATTGAATGGAATTAGATTCTTACCTGAATAAAGGGAAAATAAATTGGATAAGGATTGGATTGAAATAAATAAATTAGAATAACTTGTAAAAGGATTAAAAATGCATGGAGTAAAATATGCTTGAGTTATAAATAAGCGTAAGGCTTGAGTTAAAAATAAAAGAAGAATATATTCGAGCCTATAATGAATGGAATTGTGAAAATAATAAGTTGTGACTTATAAAATTGAAAAGTGGGATAGAAAACCCAAAATAAATATATTTTTGATGAGTTGAAAAAAAATAAAATGGAATCCAACTTGAATTATATAATAAATTCGAACTTAAGAAAATTAAATGAAGAGATTTTGAGATTAAAAATCAAGCATTGAACTATAAATAAGGAAGAACTAATTTGTTAATAAATTAGATAATGAAATATGTAATGAGAACCCAATGTAGTTAAATAAAAGCTAAATTGTGAGTTGATAATGAAGTTTGGAAAAAAAATACTCAAGTTATAAATCCAATTCGACTTAAATTGTTAGTGAAGTAAATGTAATTGAACTGTGAGTTCATGAAATTGGGTGGTAAATTGAAAAAGGATAGTGGATTCAGAACTTGAGTTATAAATTAAAATTTACCTTGAAGTGTTAACAAATTAAATATAATTGAAAATGTATCGAATAAAAAAATTGAAATTTGATTAAAATAGTGATGGTTTGAATTGCCAATAAAATCCAAATAAGTGGAAATAAATTGGAAATGACCTTGTAATCAATTGAATGAGTTGAGTTTGAAAGTTAAATTTTATAATAACTTATCAAAAGAAATTGTAGATTTAAAATGAGAATTAATTGAGATAGAATCAAGTTGAATAAAAAAGAAAAATATTTATTTGTGAAATGAAAATGAGCTTAAGTATAAATTTGAATAAATTAAAATAAAATGACTTAAGCTGAATATAAGGGGGAGAGTTGAATTGAATTTAACTTAAAACCAAGTTTAATGATATTGGATTGAATTTGAATCAAGTAAAAATAAATTTGGATCGACATAGAATTTGGTGGGTTGTAAATAATATTTAAGGAAATGAAAATTCATAATAGACTGAGTGGATAAACTAATTATATTGAATAAATAAATAGATGGAATAAATAAGATCAAATGGAAGTGAACTTAAGTTTGAAGTGAAATAAATTGAGTAAATTAACTTAAGTTGAGAATAATTAGAAGCTCGACTACAAGTAAAATTGGAAGACCATTAAATTAAAGCTTGGTTTGAATTAATTCGGGAATGGGTAGTAATATGCAAGCTTGGAATGGATCGAGCTAAATAAATGGTCGTGAATGAATTAAAATAAAAAGGAAATAAAATGGTAATGAAATATGGAGATGGAACTTGAATTGGTTAAATGAAGTCGAATACCAATTTAATGTGGCAAATGTTTAGTTTGCAAATTAATTATGAAATGAGTATTTGATGTAACCAATATGAAATGTTCCAAGATAAATAAATGGATTCAAATAAAATGAATGAGAATATAGCATGCAAAATAAATTGAACGGAATCAATTAAAATGAAATCAAATTAAGTATAGATTGAATTGGTATTAATTTAAATTAGTTATAAACTGAAATAAATATTCTTTTAAGTAAATAGCACTGAATTTGCATAAAATTGGTTTTTGAATCAATTGTAATAAATATGGGTTTGTTTGGATGAATAATAAATTGAATGTAAACAATGAAGTGTGAATGAGTTTGCTTGGACTTAAAATGAATTTAAGTTAAGCAAGAGAGTTGTGAAATCATTTGAATTGAATAGGATAATTTGAATATTGTTTGGAAGCATTCAAAACAAGTGTCGAAATATTTCATATGTGCTTAAGGAAGTATATAATATGCACTGTTTATAGAATCCATGTTTTAGTTATTTATATATAAGTTAAATGCTATAAACTTTGTATATTTGTCACTTACATGTTTAAATTGAGTTAGTACAGGTACAGGAGAACCCTATGGCTGGATTTGATCATGCAAAATGCTAAATAAATAACCGCTTTGCTTAAAATGCTAAATAAGGTACGCCTACGCAATAAAAATAGGAAATATGGACTATTTTTGGTTTTTCCGACCGGGTGGGTCGATGTATATATATTTATCTCTTTTGTCAAATTGCAAAAGCTTATTCGTACAAAGGAGACTCTGCCAAAAAATTTCAGAAATTTTGGGAGGTAGAAAATTTTTGAATTTTTTTTTAAAATTTTGTTAACGACAAAATGATTTCAAATTGGAAATTAAAATAAATTAGTAAATGAAACCAATTTAAAATAATGACATGAATTAGTTGTAAATGAAAAATAAAATATGAATATTCAGCGTTAATGATAAATTGAATTTGGATAGAAATGAAAGATTCAATTTGAATAGAAATAGATGTAAACTAAAGTGGTAAACTGAGAATAAATAAAAGAACATATAAAATGTTTATATTAAACTTAAGAAAGGGATAGTGAATTCTTAATTGGAAATTGATAATACAAATATATTCCAAGTTAATATTTGGATGAATAGATATTTGTATTTTGTGAGAAAGTCGATAAAATATTTTGGGAATATTGTGATTGGATATTGGTGCTAAGCAGAATATGCAGGTAATATAAAAGGGAAAGGAAAATTGGTTTTGATTTCAGATGATAAATTTGAATTGCCCGATAAAAGATATGTATTTAAAATTCTGCATGAAATTTGATTGGGTTTTTGATCGAGCCACTTGGCTTTTTGTTTCTTTTTGGATTTGGGAGCCCGTAGAGGCCTTTTGTAGTTGTACCGAGCTAGCCGTGCAAAGGAAACGCTGGCGAAATTTTTTGAAAATTTAGGGAGTTAGAAAATTTTGAGAAAATTTTGATAATTCAAAATTCGGTTTTGAACTTAAACTTGAATAATTAAGCAAATAGTATTGTTTGCAAATTGTGAGAGAGTTTGGGAAGTTAGTGAGAATGGTAATGGGTCTTTATAAAAGATAGTTGGTTAGATGTTGAATTGTTTGGTTTTGGAAATAAGGAAACGGGTACTGGACCATTCTTCCTAACTAGTAATTTCGGGGACGAAATTCTTTTAAGGGGGGAGGAATGTGACGACCCGGAATTTTCGAGCATTTAAAATCGGGATATTTAATTGATTTTAAATATTCAATAGAGTAATTTTAACTTGAATTGTGAATATCACAATTTATTTGATAATTGAATTATTAAATTAAATAATTTGAAATTGGATAAAATATGAAATCTAAGATGTTAAGCCTATTAAAAATAATTTGAAGGCTTATAAAATTTATATTGATAACACTGAAGATAATAGAAGTTGTAAAATTGAATTTAATAGTGATTTCTTCAGTTTTGAAATTTATATCGTTTAAATTGAATTTAAAAATAGTTTTCCGAGGCACAGTCTCGGAATTTGACGAAACCAGCTCCATTGGATCCGTAATGTTTTATTATTACCGGATTTCAGTTTTCGTAGTTTTTGGAGTTGTTGTGTGAGCATACTCTACATAAACGCGTTAGAATTTACAACGGAAATTTAATTTAAAATTTTATATGTCAAACTCACCAACCGACTTTCTTTTATATCCATGTCCCCTCTTCAAACGACAACATGCAACATTTCTTTCACGTCTTCTTTCTCTTATCACGCAAGCTTCTTTTCTCTCTCTACAGATTCGTTTTCCCCTTAAACATATTAGCCGAAGCCTCATTCTTTAAAAAAAAATCGAAACCCTCAGTTGAGAAAAATGGCCGATCTCTTCAAATTGAAGTCCAAAACGAAAATCAGAAAAGAAAAAAAATGGGGCAACCGTACCCAAATTTAAAATCGCGTCTTGGGTGGCGATGTGGTCGCAAGTCGCCCCAGTTCTTGTCGAAGGCGGCGAGCACGAGCACTGATGGCCGAGCTTTGTCAAGCGCGAGATCTAGGGATTCGTCGGCGAGGTCCCAGAAGGCGGCTCGTGCAGTTAGGGTTTTGTGAGGCTGTGGCGAGGTCAAATGCGAGCAGGGTGGGTTCGAGGAGGAGGCTCGCGTTCGTTGGTTCGAAATCGCGAGGCTGTGTAGTCGCGTATCTGTGAGCCTGGAGGACATTCATGAGCAAGGCAGAGGTGAGTTTGCCTGGTAATTTAAATTCACTTAAGTTGTTTTCTCAATTCCAAATTTAGTAAAAAGAAAACTGTTCTGTTTTATATTTTTCAAATAAGGTTTAAGCAGGAAATTTATTTATAACAAATTTAATAGTTAAAACCAAGGTATTAGAAATTAATTGATCGATAAATTCAAATATTAATAAATCATATAAATTGTTTGTTCAAGGTCAAAAAAAATCAAGAAATCAAGGCAATATTGGAATGGATTGCAAATAGAAGCAAAGGTGAGTTGATCTCACTCAGTTAAATTAAAATTTAAATGATTAAATTTAAATAATTGGTTGTATGGTTGAATTGATTGATGTGGTATGATATTTTGGAATTGGTGTATTATATTGTGCTAACGTTTGTGGATGCAGGGAAAAACAGGTTGGAGGGATCCAACTGGACCCCTCAACATTTATTTAAGTTACTTAATACCCTCTGTTGTGATTATTTGATATTTTATGATGAATTATATTGGAATATTGAATGCTATGGTTTGTGTAACGACCCAGAATTTCTGTCAATTAAAAATTATATATTTAATTGAATTTTAATATTAATAAGTGAAATTTATAAGTCGAATAAATTTTATTTCGAATAATTGATTTTAATTGGATAATTAAATTAATAATTTAATATGTGAAATTACAGAAGTAATTAAAAATTAGGTTAATATGATTGAAAATGATTTGTAAAATTTTATTATATCATATTGAAGTTATAATGATGTTATAGAACTTTTAAAATTGAATTAAAAGTTTATTTGTGAAAATTGAATATTTTAATATTTAAATCGACTAGTGAAATTAGCCATTTTTCGAACAGTCTCAGAATTGGACGAAACTAGTTCCATTGGATCTGTAATAGTTTTTTATTATCGGATTTCAATTTTTGTAGCAATCGGAGTTTTCGTTTGACCGTGGCAGCTCGAAACGCATCGAAATTGTTTTAATATTAATTTGGCGAGTTAAAATAGTCATTTTTCAAACTGTCTCGGATTTCGACGAAACCAGCTTCATCAGATCCGTAATGTTATATTATTATATGATTTCAAATTTCATGTCAATCGGATTTACCATAATGATTTTGGTTTTAAAAGGGATTTTAAAGTGATTTTCGAAAGTATACGTTTTATTAAATTTTGAATTGTTAAAATAAATAAACGTTATAATTTATTTTCATAAAAGTTATGATTTTTGGAAAATAATGCTTAAGTGTGATTGTGAAGTATATAAGCTTTAAATAACGATTTCTAAATTATTAAAAGAATAAATTTAGTTAAATTGGGATTTTTGAATTGTTTTAAAAACAATTTATATAAGATTTAAAATTTGATATTTATAAATTAAAAATATAGGAATTATAAAATGAGTATTTATAAGCGTTAAAATGAACTATAAATGAATTCATACGTGAATAAGATTTGTAATTTGTAAAGTTCTAAAAGAACGATTTGTAAATAAATAAATTATAAGTATTTAACTTATAATATGGACTTTTGGTATATATTTGAGATATATATAAATTAAATCGGATTAATAAAGGAGATTTTTAAATCAAAGCTTATAAATAGAAATGGGATTTATAGACATTGTTTATAAATTCGAAATCAATGGAATTTGATAAATTGAAAGTTGAAAATTGGTTAAGGAAGTATATTCACGATTTTGGACAGTGAATACATTGTCAGATAAAATGGATATGCTTAGAAAAATGAATATTATTAATGAAGTTAATCGTTTTAACGGTGTTTTAAAATGTATTAACCATCGAAAACATAGATTTCAACGTTCATTGTTGAAATAGACGTTTTCGAGAAATAAGGAAATGGTGGACTATAACACAGTTGTTATAGTAAATGATTTCCGAAAGAAAATGTTTTTGTATAGTATTGGGATTTATATATCTATCTAAATTTTAAATCCCTATACTAGTGATTTTGGGTCGTCGTAACGATGTTTTACGCAACATTCGTTTTGACACAAATAAATGTGTTAAGTGAATGTTTTCCTTAAAGAATGAAATATATACTTAATTTCGATATTAAGTATATTGAATATTTTCTAAGTATTGAAAATAAATGGATTAGTGAATTACTTATTGATAAATAAGTATGGAAATGTTTTCCCAATGTGAAATGAAATGTTTTTGAGAATTTATCTTTTTGAAGACAAATTGAAAATGAATATTGGAAATCGATTTGGGAATCATATATTCATGGATATTTTGGAAGTGTAAATTCACTATGGAATTTATAAAAGAAAGGGGAATTTGATTAAAATAAACATTGATTTATTTTTGAAGTGTGGAAATTTTATATCTAGTAAAGATATTTTGGAAAATAAATAATTTGGGAAATTATTTGGAATCTGGTGATGTTGAGCATGCCTATTGATAGTTAAATAATTCGACTATCAATATTTACCTTTAAATAGGTGTTTATTGTGATTGCTTGAATTTGAATGCCACACTTATTTTTGAATAAGCGCTCACTATTCGGGTTAGCCGGGAAATGACCTTGGGGTCGTATAACGCATTCCGAATATGTGATACGTCGTTATGGATTGCATTTGATGACCGGTGTTGAAGCCCGGATATTTTTGAAAATGGAAGGATTACCACTGAGTTACTCTGCATCGGCTGATCTCCGATATAGAGGTTTTATCACCCTTAGTGACGGGAAGTCCGGACGTGATTAGAAATTATCCAGAATGCAAGGGCTTCTTTGTAAGTGCCTTCGGTTCTGTTCGAGCCCGGAACAGACTTGTATAGATTGTATGTCTGACATTAAAAATTGAGATATAAAGCTGATTTCTTTCAAATATATTTCTTTTGGTGGCGGAGAATTTATTCTCTTAGCTTAACACCCTTCTCTGAGACGTACGAGTTCAGAGGTTATGTAGTTGAAGGTTATTAGTGATATACTCCCAATTTGGTAGTGTGGCACGCTGAGTGTTGCTGTGAAATGATCATTGTTTGATCATTTGTGATATGATCATTTGTTTGATCATTTATCTTTGTGATCATTTCTTTGATCATTTGTTGACCTAAAGCACAGCTTTAGTATAAAGCGTGGCTTTGTGGACGAGACTTTGTCGGACCTCACACCCCGGAAATGGTCAAAACAGGAAGGATGCGGCAAGGTTATTAGGGGGTAGCGCCCGTTTAGTGTATGTTATTCCTTCTGGATGGAGGTGGTATCATGGTATGGAGCCCAGATACTTAACCTATGTTGTTGCTGCAAATTTATTGCTTTGTGGTTGTTGGAAATCGAGGATCCTCGGATAGATCAGTTATGATCGGGGGATGACATATTCGTGTCAGTAGTTACCCAGTTAGGGGTAACCCGGCCTTGTGTTGGCAGAGATCTGGTTTGGTTCTCGGGATGTCATTCCAGAGGCGTTTCCATGTGGCAATGGGTATTTCCTTGGCCTGACCATTTGTTGGAAATCCTAAGAAACAATACGAGACTTGTACGGTTTTAGTTGTAGAACCTGCCATTTACTTATGGTGGTGCCCCACTGTTTAGATGGTAGCTATAGTAGGCATACGATAATGGTCGTATGTTGGCTAAGATTTATATCTTTACTTTCGAAATGTTTTCTGCACTATGCACTAGTAATAATATCAAATGTTTCTTTTTAATGCGTATCAAGCATCTTTGACTATCATAAGGAGAAATCTCCTCCGATTCTGCGTTTGCATTGTGTGTGTGCGGAAGGCCTTATGGTAGTCTCATTTTTAAAAGCATTGCGAATTGACTTTAAAAATATTCCTCTATTTTGTTTTTAAAGATAAATAAACTGTTTTATTTCTCACACCAGTCACATGACTGACTCGGAGTTTATTGTTTTCCTTCCTAAACTCTGGGTGTCCACCAATTTCTACACGGGCAGTCAGGAGTAAGGCTTATCAGGATATTCTGGAATTCAGGAGTTGTAGGAGGCAAGCTGGATGGCATGACGTATTCACTAGTATATAGTATTTCTTTTCCGCTGTTTGTTTGTTGTTGTACACTCTGATGATGTAATGTAATGTAATGTCATATGATGAAATGTAATAACTGATATAGTTCTTTGTTTAAAGATTATTCATTTATCTATTATATGTTGTTTCGCTGCGAATTGTGAGATTTTGATGTTGTTCTGTTATTTCTTTCTGTTCTATTCTATTTTTTTCTGTCTTCTTCTACCTTTTTCTTCTTCTTTAACCCTAATGGTTCGTTTTTCGGCTTTCGATTGCTCAGTAGTTGATACAGTGGACGTATTGATGTCGGTTTTCGTGGACCAAAAATCGCATTCGTTACATTTGGTATCAGAGCTTATGGTTAAGCGACAACCATGGCTCTGTTGGGTATAACTCATTAGAGATAGAGTCAGCAGTACTCTAGAATGAGTGTGAATGTAATAATAGCTATGAGCGTGTATTTGTTAGTGAATATAAAAAAATGTTTTATATTGTGTTTGCTTATCCGTTGAGCTGTTTGTGGATTCTGATCGGTAGATGGGACGCCATATTATCGAAAGGGATTTCTAAACTCTTAAACGAGGCATGTCGACATAGTATTATTTAAATTGGGTAAATGAAATAATTTTACCTTGATTATATTTTGTATATAAAGGAATAATTTTTCAGAATTATTAAAGTGTATATGAATTGATTGTTGATTGTTGAATAAGTTAAATAAAACCACAGTTGTAAAAGAATAATTGTATAAGCAATTGAATTATAAATATGGAGTTATAATTAAAATGATTTACACTTGTGAAATAATCTTATATATAAGAAGTGAAATTATATAAGTAAAAGGGTTTGTAAATGTGATTTATAATCTGAAAATAAAATTCCAGAGAAGTGTTTTGAAAGGATTTGATAATTTGGAAAATTGTTTTGGAGAAATTAAAGCTCTAAACTCTTTTCGGTCGTTGGAAAATAATCCTGATGATGATGGCCACATCATTAGAATTCATTTTCGGGTTTCCAAAAGAGAAATTGCTGCCAAATTGTTTTAAATAAAAGTTGTTTGGAAAATTTTGAGTTTGGGTTTTGAAATTCAATAGATAATTGAATTGATTTCAAAAATGGTTTTGAAAGATTTGAAAGGACTCTGGAATCCTATTTAAGATATTTATGGGAATGATAAATGAGTTGATAACTTATACAGATTGAATTTTGATAGAATAAATTTAACTTAAAGGATGAAGTTAAATTAAAGGAAGTATAAGTAAATCAATAAATCCAAGTTGAAATAAATTTGAATTGTCATCAAAGGTATGTGATTTGAAATTTAACAAAAGGAAAGTTAAATAAATTGATTTGGATTTGATAAGATGCTTGAAATGAAATATAACTTAAATGAAGTTGAATGAAGTTAATTTTGGTATCGAAGTAAATTAATAAGTGAATTAATGAAGTGAAGTCATTAAGAATTTGAACTTGAGTTATATAAATGAAATTCAACATTATATTGTTAAAGGAATTAGCAATTGAATTGAGCTAATGAATTGAATGAAAATCAATTGAATGTAAATAAAATTGATATGGGATAATGGATGTAAGTGTCAATTCATTAGAAGCTAATGTTATTAGAAATTGAATAAATTGAATGAAAGTCAATTTAATATGATCCAATCGGAATTAAATGTGTTGAACCAAATTGAATGTAAAGTGAATAAATTTGGTTGTATTGAATAAACATTGGTTGTTATTTGATTCTTGATTGATTGTATATAAATTCATTAAGTGTTAATGAAATTGAATTAGCGAAATTAGAAGCTAAAGTAATTGAATCCAACTTGGAAGAAAATGAACTTGAATAGAATTGAATTTGATTTGGAAGTGAACCAACTTGAATGAAAATTAGTGAATGCAAACTAATTAAAATTGAATATGAATGAATGTTAGTAAATCCAATGTTAATGAATCAAACGTGATTTAAATTGGAAAACTAATTCATTGAATATTAATGAGAATATTAACGAATATTGATTTGGTTATGGATTTGTTGGATGATAGTTGTTTGATGGTTGCATTTGTTGCTTTAGATGCATTTGCTATATTGACATACGTAGTTGTTATGTTGCTATATGTTGTATATTGATACTATTTTCATATATACATGTTACTAATTTGTTTGTTGAGTGTATAGTAGGTGCGGATTGCGCTTGCTTTGCGTTTGGGGCTCGCTCTTGCGCTATATTAGCCGTATACGCTCGCTAATAATATAATAAGGTACATATCTCGGATTACATACTGTACTTTTACACTTTTTCCCTACGGGATGCCTCATCACTTGATGAGATGTATATTTGTGATATATATACTGTCATTTTTTTCGGATCGAGCAGCGCAAAGGAGACTCTGGCGAATTTTTCCGAAAATTTAAGGCGTTAGAGTATTTTTGAGAAAATTAAAAAAAATTTGAAAACTAAATTTTGGATTTGGAAACTTAGTAAAGATATTGTAAGAAGTTTAACTATGAATTTTTAGAAAGTTAAACACTTAAGAGATTTGAAAAATCTAAATTGAATGGTTTGTTTTGGATAGTTAATGGATTCTGTAACTTTTCTTACTTGATAATTTCAAGGACGAAATTCTTTTAAGGGGGGAAGTATGTAACGACCCAGAATTTCTATCAATTAAAAATTATATATTTAATTGAATATTAATATTAATAAGTGAAATTTATAAGCCGAATAAATTTTATTTCGAATAATTGAATTTAATTGGATAATTAAATCAATAATTTAATATGTGAAATTACAGAAGTAATTGAAAAAAAATGATTTGTAAAATTTTATTATATCATATTGAAGTTATAATGATGTTATAGAACTTTTAAAATTAAACTAAAAGTTTATTTGTGAAAATTAAATATTTAAATATTTAAATCGACTAGTGAAATTAGCCATTTTTCGAACAGTTTCAGAATTGGACGAAACTAGTTCCATTGGATCCGTAATAGTTTGTTATTATCGGATTTCAATTTTTGTAGCAATCGGAGTTTTCGTTTGACCGTGGCAGCTCGAAACGCATCGAAATTGTTTTAATATTAATTTGGCGAGTTAAAATAGTCATTTTTCAAACTGTCTCGGATTTCGACGAACCCAGTTTCATCGGATCCGTAATGTTATATTATTATATGGTTTCAAATTTCATATCAATCGGATTTACCGTTTGTCCGGTGCAAGCTAAAACGCCTAGAGAATCGTTTAATCGGTTTAATTTTAGATCGAACGTTTATTGTCATAACTCGCACAAATGACCGAATTAGCTCCCGAAACATGTTCCATTATGTTCGGAATGCGAGGTAAACCTTAGGAACACCAACCGGCACGCTTCGTTTGGAGTTCGGAAAATCCGGGATGAATAGTGTACGTCGATTTTTCTATAAAAGCCCCCAAATATCTCCATTTTGCAAAAATCCTAAAACCTAACCCTAAAATTGTTCAGCCGCCACCTTCTTATAAATCAATGGCTGAAACACACTCTTCTTCTTCCTCAGTTATCTCTTCATCCATCAATATTTATAAGAAACTTTCAACATGAAACTTGTAGAGCTCGTCGAGAGCTTCGATTTCAACGGCTACGATCGAAATTGGAGCGACAGGGGGAGAGCTAGGGGAGGCTGACGGCCTACAGTTCGACACGCAATTCGAGAGTGAGGGGAGGGCCGAGTGTCGAGTGGTTCTGGACGAGCATGGAGTAGGAGATGCTCGTTTATATGGCTCTAGTTGATCGTTGTCAAAGTCGTCGTGGAGGCTCGAAAATTTAACCCTAGTTTGCAAGATGGGTTCGGCTATTACCTGTAGGAAACGTGAGAGAGGAGAAGAGGAAGGGTGCGGCCGTGATTGTTGGATGCAGGAATGAACGGTGATGATTTGGTTTAGGTTTAAAAATAGAAATAAAAGTTGTAAATTTATAATTATATTAATCGTATAACTTTAAAAATTCATATCTTTTTCATACGAGGTCGGAAACGCACGAAACAAGTTGCGTTGGGTTAGTATGGACGAACACTACGCTATAGAATTGGATTGGAGTCGTTTGAAGCTAGTGAGAATTTTGGGTAAAATTAAACGCGTGTTTAATTTTATTCGAAATAAAAGTTGAAAACGGAATTGAAATCAAGATGAGAACTTCTCACTCAATCGAATGGTTTCGATTTATATTTTAAATAGTTAGATTTAAAATTTCTTGATTGTATGTTTGAATGTTGATTATTATCTATTGATTGTTGAAATAGACATTATGCGCCATTAGTAAGCGGAAGTTATTTATTAAAAACATATACCGCGAATATTTCACAGTATAGTGAAATTGGTATTATTTATGTACTTGGAGTTGATTTTTCCCGCATTATATAGCGGATGAGACCCTATTGCGCCGCATAGTAGCGGATAATAATTTATTAATCCCATATACCGCGATAATTCCGTACTGGAGCGGAATTGGTATTGTTCTAACATCTTTAGATGCAGAGAAACAGGTTGGAGGGATCCAACTGGATTTCTCAACTGTATTTACAGATATTGTGGTATTTGTTGATTATCATATCGATATATGATATTTGGATGTCGTGATTGACTATTTGGTGCTGCTGCATCATCGGATCCATTTCTGAAGTTTTAAAATAATGATTTTGGTTTTAAAAGGGATTTTAAAGTGATTTTCAAAAGTATACGTTTTATTAAATTTTGAATTGTTAAAATAAATAAACGTTATAATTTTATTTTCATAAAAGTTATGATTTTTGGAAAATAATACTTAAGTGTGCTTGTGAAGTATATAAGCTTTAAATAACGATTTTTAAATTATTAAAAGAATAAATTTAGTTAAATTGGGATTTTTGAATTGTTTTAAAAACAATTTATATAAGATTTAAAATTTGATATTTATAAATTAAAAATATAGGAATTATAAAACGAGTATTTATAAGCGTTAAAATGAATTGTAAATTAATTCGTAAGTGAATAAGATTTGTAATTTGTAAAGTTCTAAAAGAACGATTTGTAAATAAATGAATTATAAGTATTTAACTTATAATATGGACTTTTGGTATATATTTGAGATATATATAAATCGAATCGGATTAAAAAAGGAGATTTTTTAATCAAAGCTTATAAATAGAAATGGAATTTATAGACATTGTTTATAAATTCGAAATCAATGGAATTTGATAAATTAAAAGTTGAAAATTGGTTAAGGAAGCATATTCACGATTTTGGACAGTGAATATATTATCAGTTAAAATGGATATGCTTGGGAAAATGAATATTATTAATGAAGTTAATCGTTTTAACGGTGTTTTAAAATGTATTAACCGTCGAAAACATAGATTTCAACGTTCATTGTTGAAATAGACGTTTTCGAGAAATAAGGAAATGGTGGACTATAACACAGTTGTTATAGTAAATGATTTCCGAAAGAAAATGTTTTTGTATAGTATTGGGATTTATATATCTATCTAAATTTTGAATCCATATACTAGTGATTTTATGTCGTCGTAACGATGTTTTACGCAACATTCGTTTTGACCCAAATAAATGTGTTAAGTGAATGTTTTCCTTAAAGAATGAAATATATACTTAATTTCGATATTAAGTATATTGAATATTTTCTAAGTATTGAAAATAAATGGATTTGTGAATTACGTATTAATAAATAAGTATGGAAATGTTTTCCCAATGTGAAATGAAACGTTTTTGAGAATTTATCTTTTTGAAGACAAATTGAAAATGAATACTGGAAATCGATTTGGGAATCATATATTCATGGATATTTTGGAAGTGTAAATTCACTATGGAATTTATAAAAGAAAGGGGAATTTGATTTAAAATAAACGTTGATTTATTTTTGAAGTGTGGAAATTTTATATCTAGTAAAGATATTTTGGAAAATAAATAATTTGGGAAACTATTTGGAATCTGGTGATGTTGAGCATGCCTATTGATAGTTAAATAATCCGACTATCAATATTTACCTTTAAATAGGTGTTTATTGTGATTGCTTGAATTTGAATGCCACACTTATTTTTGAATAAGCGCTCACTATTCGGGTTAGCCGGGAAAGGACCTTGGGGTCATATAACCCATTCTCAATATGTGATACGTCGTTATGGATTGCATTTGACGACCGGTGTTAAAGACCGGATATTTTTGAAAACGGAAGGATTACCGTTGAGTTACTCTACATCGGCTGATCTCCGATATAGAGGTTTTATCACCCTTAGTGACGGGAAGTTCGGACGTGATTAGAAATTATCCGGAATGCAAGGACTTCTTTGTAAGTGCCTTCGGTTCTGTTCGAGCCCGGAACAGACTTGTATGGATTGTATGTCTGACATTACAAATTGAGATATAAAGATGATTTCTTTCAAATATATTTCTGTTGGTGGCGGAGAATTTATTCTCTTACCTTAACACCCTTCTTTGAGACGTACGAGTTCAGAGGTTATGTAGTTGAAGGTTATTAGTGATATACTCCCAATTTGGTAGTGTGGCATGCTGAGTGTTGCTGTGAAATGATCATTGTTTGATCATTTGTGATATGATCATTTGTTTGATCATTTATCTTTGTGATCATTTCTTTGATCATTTGTTGACCTAAAGCACAACTTTTGTATAAAGCGTGGCTTTGTGGACGAGACTTCGTCGGACCTCACACCCCGGAAATGGTCAAAACAGGAAGGATGCGGCAAGGTTATTAGGGGGTAGCGCCCCTTTAGTGTATGTCATTCCTTCTGGATAGAGGTGGTATCATGGTATGGAGCCCAGATACTTAACCTATGTTGTTGCTGCAAATTTATTGCTTTGTGGTTGTTGGAAATCGAGGATCCTCGGATAGATCGGTTACGATCGGGGGATGACATATTCGTGTCAGTAGTTACCCAGTTAGGGGTAACCCGGCCTTGTGTTGGCAGAGATCCGGTTTGGTTCTCGGGACGTCATTCCAGAGGCGTTTCCATGTGGCAATGGGAAGTTCCTTGGCCTGACCATTTGTTGGAAATCCAAAGAAACAATACGAGACTTGTACGGTTTTAGTTGTAGAACCTGCCATTTACTTATGGTGGTGCCCCACTGTTTAGATGGTAGCTATAGTAGGCATAAGATAATGGTCGTATGTTGGCTAAGATTTATATCTTTACTTTCGAAATGTTTTCTGCACTATGCACTAGTAATAATATCAAATGTTTCTTTTTAATGCGTATCAAGCATCTTTGACTATCATAAGGAGAAATCTCCTCTGATTCTGCGTTTGCATTGTGTGTGTGTGCGGGAGGCCTTATGGTAGTCTCATTTTTAAAAGCATTGCAAATTTGACTTTAAAAATATTCCTCTATTTTGATTTTAAAGATGAATAATCTGTTTTAGTTCTCACACCAGTCACTGACTCGGAGTTTATTGTTTTCCTTCCTAAACTCTGGGTGCCCACCAATTTCCACACAGGCGGTCAGGAGTAAGGTTTATCAGGATATTCTGGAATTCAGGGGTTGTAAGAGGCAAGCTGGATGGCATGACGTATTCACTAGTATATAGTATTTCTTTTCCGCTGTTTGTTTGTTGTTTTACACTCTGATGATGTAATGTAATGTAACATGATGAAATGTAATAACTGATATAGTTCTTTGTTTAAAGGTTATTTATTTATCTATTATATGTTGTTCCGCTGCGAATTGTGAGATTCTGATGTTGTTCTGTTATTTTTTTCTATTCTATTCTATTTTTTTCTGTCTTCTTCTACCTTTTTCTTCTTCTTTAACCCTAATGGTTCGATTTTCCGGCTTTCGATTGCTCGGCAGTTAATACAGTGGACGTATTGATGTTCGGTTTTCATGGAAAAAAATCGCATTCGTTACAGTTTGAATGGATATGATTGGGTATAATGAACTTCCAAAAATTTGTAAATTGAACTTTTGAAATATAATAAAAGAAGGGAATTTGTAAGTAAAATAATTATAGGAATCTGAACAAATTTAAGAATGAATTGGAAAAGTAATGAGGTGAATTCAAAATTTCTAATAAATAAATTCCGTATATGAAAAGAGAATTTCGAATAAACAGAAAGTTAATAAATTTTAAATCTTCAGTGATATTAATTAAAAGAACAAAACATTTATTTAAAATTTAAGATTTGAATTATTGGAAGGAATAAAGAAGAAATTGGGAAAATCTGAAATTTGTATATTTCAGTTAAAAGATTTAAAAATCAAACGGGAAAATAATAATAATAAGTCCTTAACTAACGAATTTTGAAATGAACTGAGTGAGTAAAGAAATTTATTTAAAATAAAATAAATTGGAAATCAATTTGGAGAAATTGATTTAAGTGATTGAAGTTGGGTTTTTCTCTGGATAGCCAAGTACATGTTTTTAAAAGTAAATTTTTAAATATAAATTAAATGTTTTAAAGTTGTTTTTAAAGAAAGCAAGTTTTGTAAAATTTATTATTTCTAATATTTAAAGTCTAAAGTAAGTATTTTCTTTTAACCTATTTTAGCAGTAAATATTTAAGAAGTAACTTAGTATGTTGTTTTTAAAAGTGAAAACCTAGTTTTATATTTTATAAAATAACCTTATTTTTAAATATTCATATAGTATATATTTTTAGCCAATTATTAAAGTAGTTTTAACTTAAGTGTTTTAAAAGTAAACTCCAAAGTAAGTATTTTGTTTAATCTATTATCGTAATAATTATTTAAATAATGATTTGGTATTTTGTTTAAAGTATTATTATAAATTAAGTATTAAAGTAAATTTTTCTAAATTGAATGTTAAATATATATTCTTTAGAATAAAGTGTTTTTAAATTATTTTTAAATTTAAAGTTTTATGCTTGGTGATTCCATTGGAAACGGAAATACTCGGAATTTGTTCTGAAAAAGGGCAGATAGTTTTGAAACTGTTTTCAAAGGAATTTGAAAAGTGAAAATATATCATGTGAAGATATTTTTGAGATAAATAAATAATTTGGGAAATTATTTATTGTTTGATTGTTGTTTTGAGTATTAATTGATAGTTAAATAACCGACTATCAATATTGGACAAACGCGTTGATCGTTTCGAAGAGACCGGGATCGAGATTTATTTCTTGAAAACCACTTCGATCCGGTTTGTACGTTTCTGTGAAAAACGATTTTGGGTTCGAAGATGAAGCAGTAAAGTGCAAGGGCTAGTCGCTACTAATCCTGAGGATATTTCCAAAATGGATGTAGTAGGAATAGTGCCTTCGGTTCCGTTCGGACCCGGTACGGACTTGTATGGATGAATGCTTGTGAAACATCGTCAGGTGGATAATGGGCATTCTAAGGAATATGTTTTAAAAAGGTAACGCTTAGCCTCAAGCCTCACCAAATGGGAATGACTGAAAATCAGGGGTTATGCAGCAAGGCTAGGTGGGTAGCACCCAAGCAGAGTGAGGTCATCCCTGTCTAGATGTCCCTTTTTATTTCGGCTTAGTGGGCGGTTGCTGATCCCAACCGCGGGGTGATCTCACTCGGAATTATCCAGTAAGTGGTAGTCCCAGCCTTGTGTTGCAGGGGAGCGGGCGTACTCCTCGGTACGGTGATCTAGGCCCCGTACTGTGACAGGTGGTACCCCAGTGCCTATTCATTAGTTGGAAATCCATTCTTCTACGAGCCTTGTATGAGTTTTGTTTGTATTACCCACTCTGTGGCTAGTAGCTGGAATTTAATAGATGTAACAATTTCGGCTATTCTATAAGTATTTGTATATAGACCCTATTATAATATCAGAGGATTTCTATAAAAATGTTTTAGCTATCGTAAGGTAAAAACGCGACATGTTTATTTGTGGCGTGGTCTTACGAGATGCTTTTGTTTTCAAAGGATTTTTGAAACTTTAATAATCAATTGGGTGTGATTTTCTCACGCTGGTAATCTAGACTGACTCGGGTGTTATTTAACTGTAATGCTCGGGTCAGACCGAGTATTATAGGATACAGGATTTGCTGTGGAGCTCAGGAACTGAGCTGGATGACGATGCGTATTTCGTACTTGTTTATATACGTATATTTTCCGCTGTGTTGAGTTGTTGTGTATCCAGTTGTATGTTATTGATGTTGAGTTGAGACTGATGTACTCTGATGATGTAATATATAAATAGATATTTGATTTTGAGTAAAGATCATTATTATCTATTATATTTTATTCCGCTGCGATGGTTAGATTCTGATGTTTTTTTCTATCTTCTTCTTCTACCTCTTCTTCTTTAATCCAAATGATTCGTATTTCTGTGCAACTTGAGTTGATTGTTGTAGAATAGTGTTGACTTAAGGGGTACGGATTTGCGGGTCGTTACAATTTGTATTTGTTATCGCCATACATATATATATTTATATTCATACATATTTTCAATTACTTTCATATATATATATATATATATATATATATATATATATACGGTCATATATATACATATATGTTTACATTTTCTACCTTCACTATTTCATATAACCTATATACATATAAATATACTTATACTTAATTACCTTTATAACACATACATTACTTCATGTATATTGTCGTCACCATATACACATGTATTTACATTCTCACTATATAAATAATTATATATACACACACACACACACACATTTGCTTATATTTGTCATCATATGTACTCATATATTTTCACATTATCCCCTATCCATATATACATTTGCTTCATATGGGTATATATACATATATGTCTATACTTTTATACTTATATATATATATATTGAACATCATAAGCTTGTATGTATTTATATTTATATATAAATATATTCTACCTTAAATTTTAAATGGTGGAGTTTTATTTATATTTCTCAAAAATATATCAAATCCATAAATTTTATTTAAAATTCGAATATAGTTTAATCAATTTATAAATACAATATTTTAACTATCAGAAAATTTATCTATTTGACTTATAAAAATCAATATTTCAATAATTAAAATCAGCTTAGTAATTCCATATTCGATGGCTAAAAACTCAGATCATCACATTCCTTCCCCCTTAGACATTTTCGTCCTCTAAAAGGAACTAAGTGAGAATTTAAATTTCGATGTATAGTATTAAATTAATCAACTTTAAGCATTTTAATTCCTTTCTCTTTTATTATAAACTTTAAAACACTTTAGATTACATAATATTTTCGAACTGGTTCTTAAATAAAAATACTTTTCATAACATGATGTTTTAACAAGTCCATTCTTGTTCTAACAGAAGTTTAGTCATATGTTGACCAGGCGTAGGACTGAAAATATGTAAGTACTTAGTAGACCCGTTTCGATACCTAGTGAAAATACTTAAAAACCTCTTTTCGAAAATGCTATGGAAAGCATCACCCTCCATGGATCATAGTTAGCACGATGATTGCGTCGCCGTCCCAGCGAAATCCATAAGAAAACTGTAGGCATCCGCACCTCTTAACTTTCGCCATGGGAACCGCACAGATCGCAGCTACACCAAGGTTGTGTTGCTATCACAGCAAAACCCATGTAACTGAAGGCATCAGCACCACTTGAATTACGCTGCCAAACGAAACTTTACCACATAGACCACATACTACATAACGGTTGCGTCACTATCCTAGTGAATCCCAATGTAGACTGTAGGCACCCACTACCACACGAATTCCGCTATGGAACCAAACCACATAGATCACAATATACCATTGTTACATTGCTGTCCCAGCAAAATCAATTATAGATTTTAGGCAATCACTGCCACTCGACTTAATGCTATGGAACCGCGATAGATCATAGTTACAACAAAGGTTATGTTGCCATCACGGCAAAACCCAATGTAACTGTAGGCATCAACGCCACTCGACTTATGCTACCCAACAATGATCATCAAGAACTCGAGTTTTGTCCGAACGTCCTCCGGGATCCCAATTTCATTGAACCCGCCTTAGAGTTCTAGGCAGAACCACCTAGTGGATCTCCTACTATAAGTTTCGACTATCATGGGGGTGCCTTTTTTCCATACCTTTCCAAAAACATATCATACTATATATATAGTACCTTTCAAATCATACTCTTTATTTGTAACACATATAAACTTCATCTATAAAAAATTGATATCTTTAAAATCGATAATTCTCAAACTTGGTTTATCAAATTTCCAAAATTAACTTTTTGCCAAAATCGAAAGCCTTTAAAAACCAATGGTTTGCAATACCTTTTCAGTTTCATTCTCATATGCATACAAAATTATTCTTTCCCACTCGAATAATTCTTGGATCAAAAATTTGTAAGTCCACTTCATTCCTATATATATATATATATATATATATATATATATATACACAAAAAATTCACTTCTTTCTGGTTATAAATCCAATAAGGAGAGTTTGAATATATAACTAACATTTATATTCTCATTAACGTCAAATCAAATTTTCAAGTTCGATTTCCTTTACGAAGTTATTTGTAACATTATCTACTTCTTATAAAGAAAGTTTCAGTTATAGTACTATCCAATCTTCATTTTAAAATCATCGTATTTTTCTCAAAATATATATTTCACTTCAAAATCGTTCTTGTCTTGATATTCCGGTTTTGGCCCTAATTTAAAATGTCTTCGAATTTTCATTTGGGTTATAACTTCAATTTATTCCAATTCATATTTAAATCCATGATTTAAATATAATTAATTTCCATTCTGACCCATTTGAATTTAGAAAAAAGCTTGAATAGCTATAAAAGAGTTAAATAGTTGACATAAGATGGCTTAAGTTTTAAAAAGAATGGTTTGTATAGTAAATAGCTTGGAAAATCGAAAATAATTTGAATATTTAAGAAAGTACATTTTAGACAGTTTATATTAGAATAATTTATTTGAAAGTATTTTGAAGGTCAAACTGATTCGATTCTCAATCTCCAATTCAAATCAATTTTCAATTTCCACTTCCATTTAAATTGATTCAGTTAAGATTCCATTTTGAATTAACTTCGATTCCAATTTTAATACAAATCAATTCCTATTTCGACTTCAAATTAACTCAACTCAATTTTAATTAATTCAATTCCAATTTGAATTAATTTCAATTCCATTCTCAATCTTTAACCATCTCAATTTATATAAATTCGAGCTCGATTTCCAAAATGTTGATTTAATCACTTAAATTAAATTAACCCTTAATATTTAATTTAACAATCCAGATTTTAGAATAATTCAATTTTGAGGCCAAATTTAAAATATTCATTTCAATTACCTTTACTTAGACTTATTTCAAGGTTCGAGTGAGAGTTCAAATCTTTTTAGAACAAACAAATTTTTGGAATTCAATTTATTTTCTAATCATAGCTCCAAAATTTTAAACTTGATTCTTTAAACAATTTCGATTGACAAGTTCATTTTCAACGTTTCAAATTTAGGTTCAACATAATTCCATTTCCATAGATTCAATTTTATTTCTATTTAATTTTAGGGTTGGATACATATCATTTCAATCTACTTCTTAATTTATTCGAAATAAATCTACAGTTTTATATACTGTAAATAATATACCCAATAATAGAAAATAAACACCCAAATCATCTAAAACATCAATCGATAGCATCCATCACAAATTTCCAGAATTGAAACATGTTTATTTCATATACTATTTTGAAATCATACATGAGTTCTTTTTCAATTTAACCCATTTAACTTCCATATGTTAAATCTTAATACCATCTTTAAATCTCCCATTTCAAGCTATAAGTACAAAACTAATTTACTTGGCCTGAGTTAATTTCCAATCCATTCAACTTTACTCAATTTAAATTTCACATTCCAAATCCAATTCTTATTAATTCCACTTCCCACTTATAAGTTCGAAAACTTATTTTCCTTTGGGTTATACTTCACATTCTCAAGGGGAATTTTAGAATTCAAACACCAGTATTTATTTCAAATCAACATTGAAACCATACATATCCACCTATATATATACCAATATTTACCATATTCACATATCAAGTCACACTTAAAATTTTAAACCATTCTTGGTTTTTAATCCCAGACAAATTCATCTTCAAACAACTCTTGTTTTAAAACAAAGATTATTAATTCAAAAATATTCTAAATAATATTATTTTTTATTTCCTTCAACATTTTGAAAGAGTTTTTAAAATTTCCGGGACTAGATTCAAAACTTCACACTTAAGATCCATTTTTAATTTTTGAGTCATGCTTATAAAATTTTACTCAAAAAATTTCACTCTGTTTCACCATTGTTTATTCCATAATAAACATCCTTATATTAAGACACAATAACCAATTTATGATAATAATATTATCATATCTAGAAGACAAACATATCATATATTCCATCATAATTTTCTTAAAAAAATGAAATCAGGATAAACTCATTTGAAAATTTATTCTTACCCCAAATTTCTATTTGGTTATATATATTACAACTTAAATTTTATAATTTTATGTAATTTCAATAAGAACCAATCAACTTAATATACTAAATAATTTAGAAAAATTACTTCTTTTATATCAAAATATAATCTTATGTAAAAAAATCATTTTTTTAAAACCGTTTTTAAAATCATTATATAAGTAAATAACAAGTACGCCCTTATAATACACTCAACTTATTCTAAGGTACAACTGACCCTATCTCAAATGAGTAATCCCCACCAAAGCCAAGGTTCTCGCTTAACCTTCAACTCTGATACCACATGAACGACCAGGCGATTTTCGACCCCCGAAAATTGACACTAATACAGTCACTGTATAGAGTGCCGAGAAACGAGTGTCGAAAACACCAGGTTGTTAGGGTTTAAGAAGAAAACGATATAAAAGAAGATACAGAAACAATAGCACAAAATCTCACAATCGCAGCGCAACAAAATATAATATATAATAACAGCATTTTATACAAAGGGAAGCCATAACTATTAATATACATATAGGTTATCAGGGTACAACATCAACAAATAAATTTGGACAGTTATAACAAATTGTCCCTAAATGCTGGCTATACAGCCTATACTACACAGCGGAATATAACAAATATGAGCAATATGTATATGTCTCTACCATCCAACTCGTCTTCTAAGCTCCAGAAGCATCCTAACCTGAAAATTGTAATACTCAGTCTGACCCAAGCATTACAATACTCAGCGGAATGTAACACCTGAGTCTAGTTAGAAACCAGCGTGAGTAAACCCACTTAAATTGAAATACTTAAGTTATAAAATTCTTTGAAAACCAAGGTAACTCGTACAAACACGACGAGTTTTTACCTTATTATAACCAAACACTTCTACAGAAATCCATTGATATTATATAATGTTTAATTACTTAAAATAGTTGAATTTGTTAAATTAATCCAAGTCCGGTGTATTAAACTCTATAACCAAACCGTAAATGTTCGTAATGGTTATTAAATCGAAGTGGTTGTAGATAACCGATAACCGATAACCGATATCTGAATCCGGTCTCTTCGAATCCAAACCATAAATTTTACAGGGTAAATTGTTAAAAATGAAAAATTTATTATTTAGGGTGACAATATTCAAGTATGGGAATTTATTACAGATGTTTATTTCAAATAAAACTTGTCAACGTTTACCTAGCACAATAACTGGGTTGGCTACAGAATAACAACGACAAAGAAACAATTTTTTTTTTAATTATTCAAGAGCTGTAAACCAAAGCATAGTCATTAACAAATTTAATGATTTACATCTCATATTACAATTCACAACCAAAATTTAATCAACTTAAATTAAATTAAAACTGCTTATATTTTTAATCCAAATTTGCTTTATTCTAAGGAGTTATAAAACAATTCATCTTTAATTAACTAAAATTAACTAGTCCGACTAATAATGAACTTTATTAATTAACATAAGTTTAACAATTTAGAATCCAATTACCTATTTATCTATGTAAGATTTAATCAAAATTGTTAGTCGACGAATCACCCCGCCACCCAAATGGTTTAACATAGAACTCAAACAATTTTTCCTTTTCTTTACCTTGCTTTAACATAGAACTCAAACAATTTTTTTTCCTTTTCTTTACCTTACTTTCGTTTTCTTTATTTTTCCTTTTCCTTCCTTTATTTTTTCTTTCTTTCCTTAGCCCATTTTTTTCTCTTTAGGTTCTCACTTAAAAAATGGGCCGAGCCCAATGTTCACCCAAAAAAACGACCTGCCATCTTTTGCTTCCCCCTCCCTCTTCTTCTTCCTCCTTTCTTAAACAATCTCCAGCAAGAAAATATTGTGCATGCATGCACCTTGCACGAAGCTCCACCCATCCATTCGACCAACGAAGACCGCCAATGTATCCCTCTTCACCTCCTCCCCATGTCCGACCCTCCTCCCCCCGTCCGACATCCTCCCCCAAGATCCGACCGAACCCTCCCCCTCCCCCCGATAAATGTCCAAGCCCAAAATGTGCGACAAAAATTCTCGTCGATCTTCTCCAAAAATCTACGGCCGGTGTAGCTCTCCAACCCGAACACTATGCCAAATCTCAAATCGCGAATCATCGCCTAGACCCAAAGAGAATTCAAACCCTAGATTTTGATGAACATCAAATATCGTCATAGAATCATGTCAAACTTATACCGAAAATATCTTCCCTTCATACAACTCCAATAAAGCGTACGACGTCAAGCAATTCTCTATGGATTGGGAGAAAACATTATTCGAAGTTAATGTCCATTTTAAGCCTTTGATTCATTTTTGAGGATAACTCACTCGATTCCTAATGAAATCTAGTTCTATCAATTTTTAAAAATAGTTCAGATCAATACAAACAACTCCCATGTTGACCGATTTAGCTAAAACTTATTAGTTTAGAAGGTTATGATTTTTGAAACTAAAGTCTGAAATGTTTTGAAGAAAACAAGGAGCAGACAAGTTCTATATTTACTATCAGCATGGTTTACCCTCATATAATCATCATATAAAACTTGTTTGCATATGAACCCATGACAAAATAAAAGCATTCACTCAAATTTACAATATATGGACGTATATAAATATCCACTATGAAGGAATAAGTTTACTCATAGTTTTTATAAAAGGGAAAAAAGGCACTCTGATGTTTCTGGTGGAGCTTGAGCACTAACTCCCCTCTGTTTTCTAATGGCAGATTTTTCTCCTCCTTTTTTATGGACAAATGAACAAGTGAATGCAGGATGCCATATATATACACACGTGTAGGGGAGTGTACAGTGCTAGCCAAGGAAAGGAGATGTATACCTGTACAACCACTTTTCACAATTTATTTTTATTTTCATTCTTTTCTTTCGTTTATTTCGATTTGAAATATGTAGATTTGATTTGAAACACATATATATAACCTATATACATTTTCCACCTTCACTGTTTCATATAACCTATATACATATAAATATACTTACACTTGATTACCTTTGCAACACATACGTTACTTCATGTATAATGTTATCACCATATACACATGTATTTATTGTCTTACTATTTAGATAAATATATATACACACACACACATACATTTGCTTATATTTATCATCATATATACTCAAATATTTTCACATTATCCCCTATCCATATATATACATTTACTTCATATGGGTATATATACATATATATCTATACTTATATACTAATATATATATATATATATATATATATATATATATATATATATATATTGAACATCATAAGCTTGTACATATTTATATTTACATACAAATGTATTCTACCTTGAATTTTAAATGGTGGAGTTTTATTTATATTTATCTAAAATTTATAAAATCTAGAAATTTTATATAAAATTTGAATATAGTTTTTAATCAATTTATAGATATAGATATTTAAACTATTAGAAAATTTATCTATTTGACTTATAAAAATCAATATTTCAATAATTACAATCAGCTTATTACTTCCATATTCGATAGCTAAAAATCCGCATCGTCACACCTGGCTTGGCCTTCAACTGAGGGATATCACTTGTTTGGAATCAATGAGTAGTGGTAAATATATGAAATTTAATTTCCTTATACGATCGTTTTAATTAACCCTGGTAGTTGCATTATCAATTATCGGATTCGGCTTTCTTCATGGTGTATCATCACCTTAAAAACATTTTGCTGCTCTTTGAGTTTTGTTATCCTTTGTCGGTAAATGACTGAACCCAAAGCACGAAAGGACGTCTAGCTATGTGGGGTTGCGTTCACTAGGGTTTTTAACATCTCATTTAGATTGGATTCGGTTGTGCGATTAGATATGCAATATTTAGATACTCGGTAAGGTTTAGCGGGGTCCGGTTGGTACATTTTTGGAAAGCGTTAGGGAGTATATGAGCTTCTCAGAAGTATATTAATAGAGGTAAACTTCAAGGGGGTGCACCTTCCTAGTCATTTGTTAGAAATTTTCCTTTCCTTATTTGATTCGAACCTTTGCATCTATTTTTCTTTAGTTGCATTGGGAAGAGTCAACCACTCTTCACGGTGTTTAAGTGTTGCTTTTGTCCATTTTGTGATATTTGAACTGTTACCTTATTGTGTCCATTATATCAAGTTTGGACCGTTTTCTTATGTTATCCATTCTGTCCAGTTTGGATTTTGCTTAAATTATTTTCATTCTTTCAAGTTTGGTTTCTAATACAATTTATGCCCATTCTTATTTGGAGTTGTTTCCTGTTGTTTATTTCTACTCTTTCCAGTATGGATGTTATTCTTATGAGGTGAAATCTCGTTCCACGTTAGCGGTGTGGTCTCATAGAATTTTTATTTGTTCCCCATTATTTGAGTTTTCTCACGATGGTATTCCAAACTGATCCGAGTGTTATTTTATTATAATTCTCGGGTCAGGCCGATTATTTCCCTATGTTGACTTTGGTGTTATGGAGATCTTGGAGAGGAGCTGAAATTTTACATATCATAGTGTTTTATTTTTCGTTGTATTATGTAGCGTCCATATCAGAATTGTAAGGTCAAGATAGTATAATTGTCCAGCTGATAAGGTTTGTTTTCAACTCTGATATACTTTGTATTTTTGGAGTGACGGTTCTTATTGTCCTTGTTATATTACATGTTGTCAATTCCGCTATGAGATTTTGGTTTTCTTTGTGGTCTTTTCTTTCCTTTTTATTTACCCTAACAATCTGCCCTTTTGTTGATTGGATGTTCGACCTTAGGACACAGTAGTAGTATTCGGTGTCGACTTTCGATCGTCAAAAATGTAGTCGTTATAGCTTGGTATCAAAGCAAAAGGTTAAGCAAGAACTTTGGTTTTAGTAGGGTCTGGCCCATTAGAGATAGGGTAAGAAACACATTAGAATCAGTTTGAGAATATTATATATTTGAGAGCATATTTGGTAATGTTATAAAGAAGTATTATGTTAACAGGTCTATTGAGTTTTTATGAATTTTGGTCTAGATGTGGGACGCCATGGTATCGATAAGGGTTTCTAAACACTTGAACAAGGTCAACGGACATGATATTGATTTTTTTTTTAAATTTGGAAAATGAAATATTTTGCCTAGGATTATATTTTATATATATAAAGAAATTATTTTTAAAACTTTATATAGTTATAGAGTGTGTTTGTTTGAATGGGATAATATTTATTTATTATCACCATTATTTGTTCGTTCATGCTTATTTAAATTAGGAGCATTGACTGTTGTTTGTTAGTTGTTAAATTGTGCTCAGTTTATTTAGGAGCATTTACATTTTGATTTAAAACGAACTCCTTGTAAATGAAGTTTCACAGTTTGACTGTAAAGTGTTCGGAGAAAATGTTAAGTCAAAATCATTTTAATAATTGTGTGTTAAGGACTAAACTTTAATAAAAAGTTGTTTAATAAAATCTAAATGGTAGGACTAAACTTTAAGGACTAAACTTTAATAAAAAGTTGTTTAATAAGACCTTTAGAGAATAGATATTTGAGAAGATTCTATTATAATAAAGAAGAGTTATTGTAATATGAAATGATTTTTAAATAAAGGAAATTTTATATAAATTTAGTATATAAAATGTGTTTAAAAAGGATTTCTGAAAATAATTTCAAAAGGATTTTGAGAAAAGAAATAGTAGTATTTTGGATGTAATTGAAAGTAAAAATATTTTGGAAAGTGAAATTTTAAATGGAATGCTTTTTCTTTGGTATAATTTTAAGGAAATCATCTCGATTAGTTTTGTGGTAATCTAAATAATCTTCTAAGTGACGATCGGATGTTTGCTTAGGCGAACGTTGTGGAGTACTTAGTAAATTATTCTCTTTATCTTTGTGCGATTGAAATGAGTTCAAATCCAAATGAACCCAAAGTGAGCCTTAATAAATAAAAATATATTTATTATTTTTTCAAAGATGATTTTTTGGAAATTAAAAACCGGGTGTTTAATTTTTAAGTTCCCTTAAAGGGAATTAGTTTCAAAACAAAAAATATTTTTGATAAGACATTATTTTGATAGATGAGATTTTACCTTAGATAAGATGGGGGATAATAGGTTTAAAAAAGAGTTAAAATTGGAGGGAAATCTTTGATAAACGTCACTTGATTAAAACCATATATTTATTTAAAATGTCATTCATTTTAATACTCTAACTTAAAGAGGTCGAGAGATTGACTCAACTTTAAAAGACCCAAATTTGGGATCTTCACCTATATTATGAAAAGTAAAATAAAATTAGTATGTATTCTTAGGATATAAAAGAGTATAATACAAGTAAATAAAGTGGAATAAGTTACAACTAAATGCTTTATAAAGAAATGACTAATAAAATATTTTCAAACTTAGGTGAAAATTTATGAAATAATTCGTAGTAATTTTAGTATTGAATAAAATACTAAGTGGAAATATAAGTTATTTAGAAAAAATTGAATTAGTTAAAAAACTAATAAATTTAGAGTATAACTTCCCAATTTGTCCGAGTGATTTTGGTTATCTCTAAGCAATAACCAAAATCTGTTGAGCAAAATGGAACTCTTAGTAAATCATCTATATTTTTGGGCAATCAAGAAAGTTTTGAACCTTTTTAAAATTTGTTTGTTAGTTATTTGACACTTTGAAACAATGTTAAGTGATAGGTTTCCCCTTATGGAATTTGATTGAATGATAGTCTTGGTTTATTCCTATACGGAATTTGAATTGATTTGATGGAATTTGATTGATTGATTGTGTGTTTTTATATACCATTGTCTATAAAGTTTAAATTTATAGACAAAGGATTTTGAATTTTTGTAATTTGGACCTAAATCCCAACGATTTTGAAGAAAGAGATTTTGAGAAAGAAATAATATTATTCACTCTATTTGATATTTTTGAAGGAACCAGAATACCACTGAATGCTCCTTGGTTTTTTAATTCTAGAGTATCACGATGCTTTATTAGGAGGAACCTCCTCCTTGTCATTTTGATTTTCTGATCTCTGATTTAATTCCTATCTGAGAAATTTGAAAATAAATTTTTGAATTAAAACACCTGTGCGTTAAGATCTAAATTCATCATTTGAAATTTTGGATTCATAGCATTTATTACAAAATATTCTCCATATTTCGTCGCTTATGATTATGATATTGTTGTTTGTTGCATATAGATTTATATCATGCTAGTTTTGCATGTTGAGTTACATCATATTGCTTTCATCAATCTGATTCTCTTTTGGATTTCGTAAGTATAGGCATGCAAAAACTTGCTATTTGATTCTTATGCGCCTGCATTTGCATAGAGATAATAAATTACTTGCAAAAAATATATAGCAAACGCAAAAAGGTATGTAATAAATTAAAAAGTTTAATTGGTTGATGATTTTATGCCCCAATAATGGAAAGCCATTTGGCTTTTGTTTCATTTGGTTGGTTTATAATAGCCCACAGTGGCAATTTGAAGTCGTTCCGATCGAGCTTAGCAAAGAAGACGCTGTCGAAATTTTCCATAAAAATTTGAGATATAACTAATAAGTTTAGTAGCTCATTTTAATTAATAATTTAAACTTAGGGGTTTGGAAACATTTTCTTCCATAGGAATTTCGAGGACGAAGTAAAAACCCAAAAATTTTTGTAATTGTATTTTAAATGTTTAATTAATTTTAAATATTTAAATTACAGATTTTTGGAATTTAATGATTGGAATCCAAATATAATTAATCATTTTAAATACTTAATTGTAAATTAAATGGATTTAATAACATTATTTAACTGCTTTTAATTAATAAATAATATCAGTGAATTCAGTTTGTAGATTTTTACAAATATAAATAGATTAGACCAATATCGATAATTTGATCGAAACTATAAAGCGATATATAAATCTGTGAAAATAGCATCCTAGGGCACTATCTCAAATTTTGACGAAACCTATACTGTGTGGTCGTACAAGCTCGAAATGCTTAGTAGTTAGTTTCAAAAAAAAAATCAATTTAAAAGGCTAACTTTCGTATACTTTGGAATCAGGTCTCGAAGCTAGTTCCACTGGGTTCAGAATAAGGGTATTAGTATAGAACGATAGTCGAAACGCTTCGATTGGAGTTTGAGATTTTTGGGTATGCACTGCCAGATATTTTAAAATAAAATAATAACAAACTCCATTTTTTAAAGTCCATCCCCTCACAGTAAGCCCATATCCCATCATACCTTCCCATATGCAAGCATAGACCCTCCTTCTCTTATAAAACGTTGCTCGTAAACAAGAAATTGTTTTCCTCTTTGCAAATCAAACATCAAAATTAAAATTAGAATCCCATACTATAATAAAAATCACGATTCTTGATTCGTTGGAATCGTATCAGCTAGAGCTTCGATTCCATGTATTGTTTTTGAGTGTGACTGTGTGAAGGAGGGCTCGATGTGAGAAGCTATGAACTAGGATTAGTGATTTGGGAAGGATTAGTCATCGATTGATGGATTGAAGCCTGGATTTAGATTCAGCATAGAAATTAACATCTCCGGTATGTGCGACAACATGGGGCAGCTAGGGGACCCATCAGGTCGGATTTTGACCTAGCAGTGCAGTTTGAGTTTGTGGCATCCGACGCAAAAGAGGATGTGTAGCAGAGTTCGTAGGTGGTGGCGGATCTTCGTTCTGTTAGCGAGTGAGATAGGAGGAGAGAGGAGGTTTGAAAGAGGTGGGTTGCTTTGTTTATGTGATATTCTCTTATACAGGTAGTTTAGAGGATGTGGAAGAAATGGATTAGAGGGTAAGGATGATTAAGGAATGTAATTAGTGATTTAATTTGATTATTTAAATCCGAAAACTTGTAATTTGAGTAACTTTTACGTACGAGGTCGGATTCAAATGCTATTTTTGCGTTGGACTCGTGTCATCGAAATCTTTGCAATAGAGTTGGTCTGGTTGGATTGCAGTGAGTGGAATTTTTAGCAAAAAATTGAACATTCGTTCAGTTTTAGTTCAAAAACGGAATGCTTCAGCAAAAACTAGAATCAATGTAAGTTTAACTCATATTCAATGTTACTATATCATATCTATGAGGCTATAACTATTATTGATTGCTTGGATATTAGTTAAATTGTTTGATTTATTTTTTAATTGAATTTCCATTTGGAAAATGGATGTCATATTAACTTTATTGTTATAAACCCATATGATTATATATAATATCCTAAACCATTATTCTGTAGGAAGAATTTGTAATGACACCTAAAGGGGTTCCTCGCAAATAAGTATTTATTTACATCTATAAGCTATTATGTTGATATTTAATTGAAATAAATATTGATATTCCATTTAAAATTATAGCGATTTCCACTATATCGTCCTTTACTGCCTTCCATCCCTAAAACCCCATCGTATATGTTTTGAATTTGAGCTTGCGTTTTCACTAAATAGAATTTCAAAATTCATTAATCATTTTGATTTATGATAATTTTAAATTAATTAATCATTTTAACTAATGATTTTGAAATTAACTAACCAATTTTAATGATTTTTAAAATTTGTTTATCTTTTGATTTAAATGAGATTGGATTTAATTAATCATTTTAAATAATAATTATTTGAGTTTAATTATTTATTTTTATTTATGATAATGGAGTTTAATTAATTATTTTCATTTATGACATTTGAAATTAATAATCATTTTAATTAATGATATTTAAAAGTACAAATCAGTTTAAGTAATGATATTTGAATTTAATTAATTATTTTTGATATTTGAATTTAATTAATTATCCTAATTTTTGATTTGAATGTAATTAATCATTTAATTAATGACGTTGGAAATTTATTAGTCTACTTGATCAATGAGATTTGAAATTAATTAAGTCATTTTAATTAATCATTTTAAACTTTAATCAATCATTCTAAATAATGATTTTTTGAATTTAATTATTTATTCTAAACAATTATATTTGAAATTTTATTAATCATTTTAAATTAATGATGTTTTATAGTTAATTAATCATTTTAACAAATGATGTTTTAATTTACCATTCTAACTAATGATGTTTGAATTTAATTAATCCAATTAATTTATGATTATTTGAACTTGATTAATTGTTTTTTATTTATGATATTTTTATTTATCATTTTAATTAATGATGTTTGAGATTAATTATTCAATTTAATCAGTGAATATTTGAATTTAATAAAACTTTTAATTAATGATACTTAAAGTAGACTGATTTAATAAAAGTGATTAAAGTGAATTAACAAATTTGATGAAAACGTTTTACAGTTTATAAACTAATTTAATAAAGGTTTTAAAGTTAATTTACTGATGATATAGAAGTGTTTAGAAATAAGTAACTATTTTATTAAAGATAATAAATTAGTTTATTTAAAAGAGATTATAAACGTGATTAATTATCTTTAGGGGTAATTAATATGGTTTTAAATTTATAAAGGTATATAAATTGTTTTATTTTCTTTTAGGGATAGTAAACATTGTTTTAATTTACAAAAGATGATTTAAAATGAGAAATCCTTTAAAAGGAATTATTTATAGATTAAGTGTAAATTGTTTTGTTTATAGTAAATAATGTTTTAATGACGTTAATTTTTTACCCTTGTTTTAATAAACTTAGTATTACAGAATTTGTCTTTTAAAAGAACATTTTAAAAGGTATTTTCAAAAGTGTTTTACCAATACAATAATATGAAAATCAAGCAAAGTTTTAAAAAGTAAAGTTTGATTCGGTTATGGAAAAGTAATTCAGTAAACGATATCGCTTTTATGGAAATGATCTAGTCATACATTTTATGCTAAACATTGAGGCTTGGACTCGTTTCTATTTCGAAGGTTAAAAATGTCGTTAAGACGCTGCCTAGAGGTAACTCTATTTTAACTTGCCCGCCTTTGTCTTCAACCGAGAAATAGCATTTATTTGGAATTGACGAGTAGTGGTAAATATTTGAAATATAGTTTTCATATATGATCATTGTAATTATCCCTAGTAGTTGATTTATTAATTATCGGATTTAACTTTCTTTACGGTGTATCATCACCTTAAAAACGATTTGCTGCTCTTTAAGCTTTGTTATCCTTTGTTGGTAAATGACTGAACCCAAAGCATGAAAGGACGTCCAACTATGTGGGATTGCTTCCATTAGGATATTTTCACATCTCATCTAGATTGGATTTGGTTGTGCACTTACATGTGAACTATTTTGAATACTTGGTAAGGTTTGGCAGGGTTCGGCTGGTACATTTTTGAGAATTGTTATGCGGTATATGAGCTTCTCAGAAGTATATTACTAGAGTATACTTCAAAAGGGTGTGTGATGGAACCATATAAATGGTGTTTTGATTATAACAACCATACGACAATGCTACTAATAGGTGTATTGAGTAATTGCAGGTCAAGTAGCTATAGGATGGATGATAATGTCTGTACAAATTACACCAAAGGATGTAAAGAGAAAGAGATTGAAAAATTGAAGGAAAAAAACAAGTGGTATCAGATCTTGGAATTTTATCGATCGTCACAACATCATAGAATAATGGCAAGAAAAAATCCAATCGAAATACAACAGTAAAATCCCTGTCAAACCCACCAATGAAAACTACAAAAAGGTGCTTTTTGATTTAGAAATTTTAGTGAAAGATAATAATGAATTAGTTAGTATAAGTGATAAGATTTCAACGCATAATTTTGTTATTTTAGAAAAGATGAAATCTGTTGAACTTGGAAATGAGAAATTGAAAATTGAGAAATTGAACTTAGAAAATCAACTTGATGTTTTGAAAAATAATTTTGAGGCTCTTAAAGATTTTCTAGATGAACAAAACATCTTATTTGAAAAGGATAGGGAAAAAATTTCAAAAAAATTATGGATTTGAAAAGACAAAATGATTTATTACAATTCTCTTTAGATAATTCAGAATCTCAAAATTGTCTTCTCAAAAATGAGAACTATACATTAAAAACGAGAATTCTAAATTAAATAAGAAGATTGATATTTTGAGAAATAGCAATATTTCTTTTGAAAATAAAATTGTGACTTTAAAACTAAATTTGAAAAATGTAAAAATGAAGTCCCAAAATTTAATAAAGATCAAAACGATATAAACATGATTTTATCTATTTCTAGACCTTTGTGATAAAAAAGGAATAGAATATCATAAAACAAAAATTAATAACAATACTTGATTTACGTTTTTATATAATAGAAAATTTAGTGCTAGTACTAAAAATAAAATAAGCTTTGAATCTACTTCTCCATAATTTAGTACTATGCTTAGAAATAAAAAAAAAGTACAAATTTAATAACATAGGGTTTTAAAATATGGGTTCCCATTAATTTAAGCAAAAAGGATAAAAATCATATATTATTGATTATTTTGACACGTTAAATAATGAAAATTGCATTTACAAGGGATCAACCACATCCACTTGGATATGGTTTCCTAAACCATGAACCCTATATTTTCAATATATAAGTATACTTTTTCCCAAAAATAAATAAATAAATAAATATGTACTCATAAGTTAACAAGCAGTCAATTTTTCACTTTAAAGTAAATACTTTCATTGACTATGATTATTCATTATTTCACGATTTTGTTTACAAATATGAAGTTGTACGTTAAGGGAGTATATAATTTAGAGGGAGCTATTTAATCTACATTTACTTATGTTTTTATCTCTTTTTGTTGATGACAAAGGGGGAGAGAGATATTTGAAATATATGATTATATTGGTAATATACATTGACTAAAATATAGCATGTCTTTTGGCGGAGTCGTATTATTTTATATTTTAGTTGTGTGGTTGTCATCATCAACAAGGGAAGAATGTAGAAATCATATAAATGGCATTTTGATAATAACAACCATACGACAATGCTACTAATAGGTGTATTGAGTAATTGCAGGTTAAGTAGCTATAGGATGGATGATAATGGCTATACAAATTACACCAAAGAATGTAAAGAGAGAAAGATTGAAAAATTGAAGGAAAAAAACAACAAGTGGCAGTAGGATTCGAACATAGCACAGCAAGCTTAGCACGCACATTCTATACCATCCTACCACAACCACTATTGCTCATAGTTTGGCTTCTCACATTATAGTAAACGCATAAACGCAAGAAACGAAATAGTCCAAAAATGTGGATAACTGGGATTCAAACCTAGGTTACAATGGAAATTTCCACACCCCTATGCCACTACACCACAACAGGCTTTGCAATCTTGTATGCTTTTCTCCTTAAAAGAACAAGGAACTAAGAAATGAAAAATTATGATAAAAGAGCGGAGGTGGGATTCAAACCCAGCACGCAACTAAGACATGCATATATCTTGCCAACTGAGCTACACAACATTTTGAAATTGATATCAACGGCTACTTTAAATTACCACTCAAAAGCGAATAGTCAAGTGGCTATTCAAGTGCCTATTCAACCAATTGCAAACTTCCAACGGATGCATCTTTTCTAATGGGAATTTCTGAAGGATTGCGACTATTTGTTGACTTCCATTCACTCCTATATAAGCCTCCTATAATCCCAAAAAATTAACAACAATCCTATTCTCTCAAATCATTCTCATATTGCTTCCATACACTCCAACTTCCATATTCATTCTAAAAGAAGATTTAGACCAGTGCTAATTCAATCAACAACATACAAGGTTGGTTCTAATCCACTTCCTAACCTCTGTAGATTCATTCTACATCATTTTTACACATTATAGAAGTTGCGCTCTAATTCGGCTACTCGATGTATTGAAGACACAATATATAGTCAAGCTATTTCTTTGTAAAAGAAAATATTGAAGTCTCATTCGGCTGCTCAGGCAAGTGTACTGAAATCATCTTCTGCTGCTCAGGTGCCTATTCCTTCGGGCAAAGTGAGGTTGATAGTTAAATCCAGAAGGAGTCTGGGACTAGACGTAGGACTGGAGATCCGAACCAGTATAAAAACCTTACTGTGATTACTTCTTGCTTTACTTTTCTATTTTTTTCGCGTTGCTATTATAATATTGCTACTGTTATGATTACTGCGCATCAAATCTGTATCTATATATTTGGCCATCATCGATCCAATGCACAGCGACTAACAAAGAAGAGGTTTAGAAATTAAATAATAAACAAAGATAGATTATGATTTCTTACCTAAAATCCAAATGGAGTTTTCTGAATCTAAGAAGAGATAAACTAACAGAGATGCAATGATGTTCCAAAATATTTGTAATTAAAAGTGAGGGGTCTAGGATTTTATTTACAGTGGTTGAAATACACTAGAACTATAGGATACAACTAGTTTGAAAATGGATAAATGTGGAGTGTACAAAACACCTAAACCCAAGCCACCACATAAGAAGCAGTTGACCTCTTCCTCCAAGCGGCCGACCTCTATGGGTCGACCTCTTAAGGTCAGAGGGTTGGCCTCTTCCCTATGTTTTGTGAAGAATATTTAATTTTTGTGCCGTTATTTATTTAATTCAGTAACGACCTATCTTTTGACCATCGAAAGTCGACACCGAATACTACCACCGTGTTCAAATGTCAAACATCCAATTAACAAAAGGGTATATAGTTTGGGAAAATAAAAAGAAAAGAACAGATAGTAGTGAAAATCAGAATCTCACAGCGGAATCGACAACTTATAATATAAGAAAGACATTAAAAATTATCGCTCCAAAAATACCAAGTATATCAGAGTTAAAAACAAACCTTATTAGCTGGATAGTTAACAATCCTCACCTTACAATTGCTGATATGGATACTATATAATACAACGGAAAATAAAGCACTACAATATGTAAACTGCCAAATCCTCTCCAAGATATCCATAACAAAACTAACCTAAGAAAAATACTCGTTCTAACCCGTGTATTATAATATAATAAAAATTGGATCAGTCTGGAAATAGCAACATGAGAAAACACGATGAATGGGGAATACATAAAATTTCTATGAGACCACGCCGCTAACGTGGAGTGGGTTTTTACCTCACAAGAATAGCATTCATATAGGAAAGAGCATAGATAAACAATAGGAATAAAACTCCAAATAAGAAAGGGCATAAATAGTATTAAAAATGAAACTTGAAAGAATGAAAATAATCGAAGCAAAATCCAAACTGGAAAGAATAGATAAAACAAGATAACGGCCTAAACTTGATAGAGTGGAAAAATTAAGGTAATAGTCCAAAATTGATAAAGTGGACAAAACCAATACTTACACATTACGAAGAGTGGTTGACTCTTCCCGTTGCAATTATAGAAAAATAGATTCAAAGGTTCGAATCAAACACGTAAAGGAAAATTTCCAACAAATGACTAGGAAGGTGCACCCTGAAATTTTGTGTGGATCGTTTGTATGGATAAATATATTAATTTAAAAACTTGTGTGATATAGCAGCGCAAAATAGTCGATAAATAAAATAAATGTAAAGCGGTGAGTAAATGACACCAGATATTTTTATATTGGTTCGAACTTCTCGTTCTACGTCCAGTTCCAGACTCCTTCTAGATTTACTAACACCCTCGCTTCACCCGGAGAAAAAGGCACCTGAGCAACCGAACAGGATTTCAACACACTTGCCCGAGCAGCCGAATGGGACTTCCAATACAAATTATTTAGTTTCTTGACTTGATGTGTTCTCGAATAACACTAATTCGTCGATATAGTACACCCTTCCTATAATCTTTTCCTTTATGGTATGTAGTGTTTGTACGTGAAGAGAATGGAAGATTTAAATAGAATTCTCAATAGAATGCTTGTATGAACGTTTTAGAACGCAATGAATATAGAGAGTAGAATCAAAATAGAACAGAAAGAATTGTAATGATTGTTGTTAAAAAAAATTGATTCTTGGCTATATTTATAATGAATCAAGAGTTGTTTTCTTTCACGAACAGTAGTGCTGAAAAGGAACGGAAACAACCCTTGAAGTTGAGATGTTTCTCTTTATTGAAGAGAGGCATCTCTTCATTAAAAAACTAGCTGTTATATGAATTCAGCAGGCTGACCTAGAAGATTCAGCCGTCTGATTCAAACCCAAAATTAAATAGTGCAAAAGACAGTATATTCAGCTTGCTGACTCGGAGGAATTAGCCAGCTGAATATTATGGTACATTTAGATTTGCCCAGTATTCAGCCGGCTGAATAACTATAGTCAGCAGGCTGAAATCTGTGTCTTGTGCATATGTATACTTCTAAGATAAATGTCAATTTTGCTTTGCAACATACCACTTTGGAGAGATTTGAAAATATTTCTAGCTAGACTCAAAACTAATAAAACATCTAATCTATCTTCGCGTATTTCTGAATCCATCCTTCAAAGATTTATATTCTCCTACAAATTTGGTTAGTATACACTAATAATATAGCTTATGTAGTTGTCATATTCAAAATCGAAGATTTTTGGATCTTAACATTCTCCTCTAACCTTTTTGGATCTAATATATATATATATATATATATGCATGTATGTATATGTATGTATGTATGTATATGTATGTATGCATGTACATACGCACACAAATCCCTTGCTTTATACATCAAAAAGAAGCGATCTAAAGGAGATTATTATGGATGTTGCAAATCTAATAAGAACCAAAGCTAAGGACCAACTATGTATGGAAACCATAGCATTTTTATTTCAAAAATTGATTAGTTTATATTTCTAGATTCGAATATGCCTCATGGATTTTGGAATTGCAAAAAAATAAAGATAAAAGCTCCTAAAATTCCTTTTCATTTCGAAATGTCAATTCTTGATAGAGATACCAACTTATCCATCTTAATTTGAAGGAATTTATATTGTTCTGCAATATTTGGTAATTTCATAGTCTATTCCACTTACCCTCCTACTTTGTTCAAATTTTAAGTTTCTAATAATGAAATAAGGGTGTAGAGCATGAAGCCTATTCGTAGTTTACACCACTTACACAAAATTACTCCATTTATTTAAGTTGAATTGAATATGAAGTTAGAATTGCAATTCCTATTGTTTAGGATATTCCATTTAATTAGTGTAATAAATTGGGTATCCATTTCTATTTACAAGTCTGTTTATTGCAGTTTTGGTTATGGATATTTCATCCTTGTTATGAATATTAGAATCTGTTATGGATATTGAAATCTTAGGAATTTGAAGGAAAATAACTAGTATCAGTATTACGTTTAAAAGAATTGACATTTAGCGCTAGTAAGGTGTATAAACTTCACCCATGGAATTTATTAATGGTGAATATATATTATTTCTATTAGCATAGCAAACATACAATTATGTCATATAATCGCGTTGTTAATTAGGTAATAATTGTCATTAAATTCCCCTTGGGAAAGTACTTGATGCTTTATGTCACAATAATAAGATTCCTTATAAGGCCGTAATTATGGAACAGTGGAATGAGTATTATATATATATGTATATACATATATATATATATATATATATATATATATATATATATACAAAGAGCACTTAAATTATGGCTAAGTCATAGGAATGTGAGGTCATTAGAGTTAAAGACAGAAATTTTCTTTCACTTTGAGGCTACCAGCAATTGTGTACAATTCCTATTGATATAAGAAACCTTCTATGGTAAATATTTCTAATGACGCAAGGTTAGTCCCAAATTCTATAAGATAAACTTTGCCCAGCTATTCTGGCTGCCAGTTTCTATGAATAGTTGGACTAATGTGAAATGTCATTATGAGTATGGGTTACAGTAACAAAGGCTTGCTTCCCGGTTTTGAGGTATTAAGTGGTTGTTTGAGGGCCCGCATCTTTTCCCCGAATGAAGCATTAAATGACCTATGGGCTATTTATTAGGCACGATAGGTGGTACCTCGGCAGGTGTCCGCTTTTGGATAAGGTATCAAGTGACTGATTGAGTGTGATAACCAGAATTTTTGGCATCTGATAATTGGGATAATAAACTGGTTTTATTCAGCGAACATATAAAATTCTGGTAATAAAAGATTTCAGGATGTATTTGAAACTATGATAAATGTTGAATATAAATATCTGGAAATGATATATCTTATAGTAAATTAATTAATATATTAATAGTTATGTAAATAAACATATGAAAACTTTATAATATTGAAAATTTAAGTGTGTGCGTATACATGTATACAAGTGTGTGTGTGTTTATATTATGATTAGGAAGCTATTGTTTTGTGTTTAACATAATGATTTTCAAAAGCTATTTAAGTAAACTCTACATTTTAATGCTAGTGTGTGTGTATATATATATATATATATATATATATATATATATGGTTATTTAGTGTATAATTAGGTTTTATATATTTTTCTTTATGTAATTTAAACATAACCTAATACAAAGTAATTTAAACAATATAAAGATATTATTTACATGCATTTCACAGGTGTAAGGAGATTAATGCATACAATAGCAAGTGTAAACAAACATTATCATATAATTAACAAGTGTCATGATCTATATTCTCTTTTCATTTATTTTTTTAAAATAAAAGATAAAGAAGAGAGAAAACAAACCTAAAATAGAAAAGAAAAAAAAGAGAAAGAAATTAAAATCATCAAGCAATTCTTTCAAAATTTCAAACCAAAACAAGGATCAAATCAGTAAGCACCAATTTCAGTTTAAAGTTTTCAACCTGACCAAAGCAAGAAGATTCAAGGTCAATGCAAATCTAAGTGAACTAAGTTCCAGGAAATAACTGTTCTCTATTTCCTAAATATGCAGGTGAGTAAGAACAATTCCTTTTAAAAGATTTAAATCTGATTTAAATCTGGATGCATGCAATTAATATCTGTAGTAAAGTGTGATAAATTGTTTCATGTTTGTTTATATAAATTGTATGTATATTTATTTGAATATATGGCTGTGCATACAAATTTTTGGCTCTGTTTAGTTGTACAAGTTTAAAAACTTGACGAAAATTCAATATCTTTTCCTTGATTCTTTTAGACCTAGATTTATAAATCAAATTGGATTGTAATGACAAGGTATTTGATCAAAAAATAAATCCAGTCAAGATCCAAGATAGTTTTTAACAAAAGTTAGAATTATGGTAAAAACATGAACTTATCCAAATCTCGATTTAAATTAATCGTGTATCCAAGTATAAAATCTATTTGGTTATCGAAAATAATGTTTTTTAAAAATAAAATCAAGATTTTTAGGCTTTTAATTTGAGAGGGATTGCTTGTTGAACGAAATATGGAATTTAAGCATTTTCTGGTGATCGGTGGAACATCGGCGGTCGCGGTGATAGCCGATGAAGGCTGGGAGGTCAGGGTTCACGGCAAAAAATGGTCATTGCATTTTTAGGCTACGGTGGAGGCGATTCATCGTCGATATAGGGTCTTAAGTGTTGTTGGGTATGTCTGGTTTCGCTGAGGTTTTCCGACGTCGATGGGGCACTAGTCTCGATCGGTCCCGAGGGAAAAGTCATGATGGTTCGAGACGTGCGGCCACCGGTGGTCTATGGTGGCGTTGCCGGGGGGAGGATGGGTGTTTGGACGGTTGGTTTGGTACCTGGGTTCACTCAGGTTGCTCGATTTCGAGTTGTTTGGATTTAATGTTTTCTGGGTGGTCGAGCGGCTCGTCGATGACATCACCGACTTGATAAGGGTTGCGGCGCCAGTCGAAGGTGACCGGAATGATTGTGCACATGCATAAGGTGGTTTCATTTTTGATTTTAGATGCTGTGTTGAGCTTCGGGGAAGAGGATAGTTTACTCGAGGTTGTTCTCGAGTTTGATCGATGAGGTAATTGAGTTTTGGCTCGGGAAGTTTGATTCTTGGCTCGAGTTGTCGATCGAGTTTTCTAGGCTTAGGCTCAGGTTATTTCGACCAGTTATCTGGTTTTTAAAATTTAAGGGAAAATATTTTAAGAGCGAGTGTAAGTTAAGTTCTCAAAACGAATTTCAATATAAATTGTAAGTCAAATAATCTTGTAATTTAATTTGTTTGATTTAAGTATATCTTCAAGTCGTGTTTAAAAGTAATTATATTAGATATAATTATGAAATTAATTCCTAAATGATTCTCAAATAAAGAATAATAGTGTAATTAAATATTTAATTTAAATAAGGATTTATCTTTATTCAATTAAGATTGGGATTAATAAAGAATAATTAATTAGTAAAATTAATTAAAAATTGATCACTTAATGAATGTAATTAAGGGAAGAATCATTAACTAGTGATTTAGAAATAATTAGTTAATAAAAATTAAAAGGAAATTAATTAGATTAATAAATTTAAAGATAATCATTTGTGAAACTGATTAAGTATTAATTACTTAATGTAATTAATTAAGTGATTACCGAGGATAAGTAATTAATGGATAATTACTAAAGAAAGATAATAATTACTTTATGGAAGTAACTAAGAATTAATTACTTAATGTGATTAATTAAAGGTTTAATTAATGTAAGTAATTAAAGGAAAGTTAATCATTGAATGTAATTAATTAAGAATAAATAAATGAAAGTAATTAGAGGATCATTATTTAATTAATGAGAGTAATTAAAGGTTAATTAATGTAAGAGGTTAAGGATAATTAATCTATGGTTAATTACTTAATGTAATTAGAGAAAAATTAACTTAGGATGATTAATTAAGATGGATAATTAAATAATGATTAATTAATTGGGTTGTAATTAATTAATGTTAAGTAAGCAAGATTAAGGTAATCCGAGTGATTAAGTTTAGTAATTAATTCAAATGGAGATTAAATAAATTGACTAAGAATTCATCAAACTTGCTTATGGAAGATTGAATTGCATTAAGAGTTGGATTAATATATAGACTGGTAATTCGTGATGTACTGTGATTTAGTAGGTTTGGGTTGGACAGTGATAATGTGGTTTAACTATGTGAGATAAATTATTGTGTGGATCGAAATCCTAAATATAAATTGCATTGTTTTAACTTGAAAACTAGAGTTAAATATGGCAATGAATTAAAGTGACCGGGGTTGGGTATCTGCAATACCGAAACCACTTCGATTAGTGATCTAAATTCTTTAAAAATTTGATGTGTGGAATTAAATAGGTTGGAATGAGATAGGTTAAGTATCATGGATATTTAAACTGAGTAACGATTCTTGGATATTGTTGTAATAAGTGATGAACTTTGAGAACTCGTAAGGGTACGAGTTACCTGGTATTGACTTATGTTATAGCTTAGCATTTCATGTTATATGGGTTTACTCACGCTCGTTTCCAGCCTGATCTGGGTGTTACTTTGATGTAGTGCTCGGGTCAGACCGAGTATTACAGCTTTTAAGGATAGAACGTTCTGGAGCTCAGGAGGCGTGCTGAATGGCAGGAACGTATGGGGTATTCCGCTTTGATAAATTGTAATTTATCTGGGACATGTTAATTTTAACCGACCAGTGTTTGTGTAAATGTTGTAACTCTGATGTATTGATGTAAATTAACTAATACAGTTTTCCTTTTTATAACTGCTATTTTATTTGATATTAATTTTTGATCCGCTGCGAATGTGAAAATCCGTGTTTTGGTGTTTCTGTTTCTTCTTCTTCTTCTTCTATCTCTTTTCTTATTTTCCCCAACTATCTGGAATTTTCGGAATCGAAAATTCTGGATCGTTACATTTGGTAACATAGCTGAAGGTAAAGCGAGAACCTTGGCTCTGGTGGGTGTACTTATTAAGGATAGGGTCAGTGGTACCATAGAATGAGTTGAGTGTGTGTATATATATATACATGAGAGCGTACTTGTTATTTTCTTATATAAACGTTTTAAAAATGATTTTAATGAATGATTTTTATAAATGCTTATATTTTATATATAAGCAATAATTGGTTGTTGGATATTGAAATTGAATAAGAATTAAGTGATATATATATATATATATATATATATCAAAATGGGAATTGAATAAAATGAATAATACAAATAAGATGAATTAGAATTGGTTTCAAACCGAAATATGGAATAGTTATTGTGTTTAATAATGGGATGTTTGTTTTCTAGTAATCATTGTTAAAGAAAAATGAAATGTGTTAAGGGAGTAAACATTTAGGTAAGAATGACTTGTAAATGGGAAGGGATTTAAATTTTGAAGTTTTGAATTTTAAGTTTAAAACATTCGAAATTATTTTCAAAATGTTAAAAGAAATAATATTATTCAGAATATTTTTGAATATGATCTTATTTTTTTAAAGGTAAGAAGTTGTTTGAAAATTTAAAAGAAATTTGTTTTGAATTAAACCAAGGATGGTTTAAAATTTTATAGTAACTTGGTGTGCAAAGGAAATAAATATGTATATGTGTGGATACAAAATATCAAAGATGATTTGAAATAAACTCTAAGGTGTTGAGTTTTGATTTTCCTTGAAGTGTGATGTAAAAACCCAAAGTGATATAAGTTTTTGAACTTATAAGTAAGAAAGGATATTGATAGAAATTTAAAATTGGAAATGGAGAATTCAAATTTGAGTAAGCTTAATGGGATTAAATTGAATTTAACTTGGAGGAATTTAAATAAGTTTGAATGAACAACCTGATTTGGAAATTTCAAGATGAAATGAAGATTTAACTTAGGGAAGTCAAATGAGTTGATTTAGAAGGGAGATATATAAGATCTCAAATGGGTGTGAGTTCTGGAAATGGGTAATGGATGCTATTGATGGATGTTTTAAATAAATTAGATGTTTATTTACTTTGACCTATCCTAATCATCCTGTTGTTATCAATAATCTATGAAACTGTGAATTGGTTTGTTTTAAATGAATTAAGAAGTGGATTGTGATATTTCATATCCATTGCAGCATTAAAAGGAAATAAAACTTTAATATGAAATTATTTAAGTAATTTTGATTTTTAAAGATAAAAATTGAACTTGTGAAAGTGAAATCACTTTGGACTTAAGATTTAAATGTTTAAAGGGTAACTTAAAAATTGTAATTGTTAAGAATTAGTTTCAAAGTTGAAATTGATTAATAAATTGGATTTCAGAGATTAAATTGTTTAAAAAGGATTTGAACTATTATTTGAACATAGAAATAAGTTTATGAAGAAGTAAGGTAATTTTAAATGGAATTTTGGAATTTGGACTTAGGATTTAATTGTTAGGCTGTTAAATTAAAAGGTAAAGTTTAATTTGATTTATGGGATTAAATCAACATTTGAAATAATAACTCGAATTTGTATAATTCAAGATGGTTTAAAGTGAGATTGAATTTGAAATTAGTTCAAAATGAAATTTGATTTGAATAATTTGGAATTGTGATTAAGGTTGAATAATTTTAAATTCAAATGGAATTTGAATTGAAATTGGAAAGAAATTGAGGGTAAAATTCAACTTGAATTGGGATTGAATTAATTCAAAAGGGAGTGGAAATTTAAATGGAATTGATGGGAACAGAGATTGGGAAGTTGAATAGTTTGGCACTGGACTATTTTTAAAATAAATCGTTTTAATGTAAACTTTCTTAAATCTATTTTTCCTAGCTATTTACTATACCATCTTTTCTTTTTAAAACCCAAACTATATTATACTTATTTTACAACTATTTTTAGAACTACAACTATTTTACAACTAATAATTATTTTTTAACTACTTAGCTATTTCTAATTTTTCAAGCTATTTTCTAAATTTAAGTTGGACAGAGTTCAAACTATTGATGAATAAAATACCAATTGAGATAAGAATTAAAGTGATAATCCAAAAGGGGATTGAGGCAAATGTGAATAAGTGAATAGAAATCCAAAGTGAATATAAATACGTATGATGTACGTATATTATTCTATTCTCATACAGATTTGATCCAGATTCGAGCATAGAATTTTGAGATAGTATTGTCGATCCGAGTTGGGATTTTTCACTCAATTTTCGATGGAGATCCTGGATATGGATTTTTGATTGGTTCTGAAAATTCTCTATCATAGTTAAGACTATGCAAGGAGAATGACGATTTCTGATTAAGAAACCAGATCTGAGTCCGTATAGGAAGTCGAGTGGACGATACTAGTTTGGAAGTGAAATTGTGTGATCGAGTGAGCGAACAGATTGATATAGCGTACGGATGATATATGTACATCGTATGGGTTTGAATGAAATTGATATTGAAAATTTATGGATAAAAACTGTAAATGATTTTTGAAATGGAGAGGAATATTTTGAAAAATGAATGATAAAATAATTTGGAAATTGGATATTTCTATGATTAAAGGTTCACTTTATAAAGAAAGGTAATATGGTTAATAATATGACAAAGAGTAAGCAAATTTGAATATTTGATTAGTTGTAAATAAGGTATATATATTTGATAAACTCCTCTAGTTTAATCTATTGCCAAAAGAAAAGGGTTTTTGAAAAGTATTTTAAGTATAAAAAGGGAATTTATACAAGTATGAAGTGATCCAAAGATTTTCAAAGTTATATATATATAAATATGAAGGATTTTATGAGAATGATTTTGGGAAAGGTTTTGGAACCTATAGATTTTGGAAAGGCTTTTGATTTGTGGGTAAAATTGATTATGAAATTTGGAAAGCCTAGTTTGAGAATTATCGATTTTGGGATAATTGATTTTGAGAAACTTATATGGGATTCATACTAGGTGTATGATTTGGGAAATACTATATGTTTATAGTATAAAGTGTTTTGAAAATGGCTTTGGAGAAAAAGGCGCTCCCTTGAAATGAACTTCTTAGGAATACCATAGATTGGTACTGCCTTGAGCCCAAAGGGGGAGGCTCTAAAGTGGATCCTGTGAGGAAGTCCGGAAAAACTGAAGTTCTTAAGGATTATTGCATAGCGGAAGTTGAGGGCGCTGATGCCTATAGAGGCATTTGGGTTATGCTGTGACGATAGTGTAACTCGCTGCGATCTACCATGGACCATAGCAGAAATCGTGTGGAGGTGAGTGTCAATGGACTACGCTTGATTTTGTCGAGATGGCAACGTAACATCGGTAGACTGCGATCTATGGTCGAGTGGAGAAGTTTCATTCTTTTGGCAGCGAAATTCGAGGGCGCTGATGCCTACAGTTATAAAGGATTTTACTGTGATAGAAACGTAATCCCAGAGGTAGCTGCAATTTGTAGAGGGTTCCATGGTGTAATCGAGGGGTGAGGAGGCCTACAGTTATCTATGGATTTTGCCGGGATGGCAACGTAACCATCGGGTTAATTGCGACCATGAATGGGGGTGATGATTTCCAGAGCATTCTCACCAAAGATGTTTCCTCGATTTCAAAAATATTTTCTATATTTTTACCAAAATATTTTCCAAGTATTTTCACTTGGTGTTGAAACGGCTTTACCAAGTACTTAAAGATTTTCAATCCTACGCCTGATCAATGTATGACCGAATTTTTATGAGAACGAGGATGAACTTGTTGAAACATCGAGTTATAGAAAAATTATAAAACTATTTTAGCAATATTATATAGCTTTTCTAAAAAAAGGTGTTCTAAAAAAATGATTAAAGAATAATTTATTTGGTTTTAAGTATTGAATAAATTTTTGCTTCGTTCCTTTTCGAGGACGAAAAGATTCAAAGGGGAAAGGAATGTGATAATCCGGATTTTGGGCATCTGATAATTGGGATAATATACTAGTTTTATTCAGTAAACAGATAAAATTCTAGTAGTAAAAGATTTCAGGATGTATTTGAAACATGGTAAATTGTGACGACCCGTCTTTCATTCCACAGAAAGACGAATCATCAATAAGAAAGAAAGAGGTAGAAATAGAATAGATAGAAGAAAGAACTCAACAATATCATAATCTCACAGCGGAAAGAGAACGAAATATAATATATCACATAGATATTACATAATCAATACATCAGAGTTACATAGATTACATCAACATTTCACATTAGACAGTTATAAAGTTCTATCTAATCCATTACATTCAATACAACAGACAAAGACTTCAACACAGCGGAATAGATAGATATAGCTACATCTGGACTCCTGCTCCATGCTATCCAATATTCATCAAGCAAAATCTGATCACTTGGCTACTCGTTAAAATTTGAGTACCCAAGGGTTTAAGAAAAACAAAAATAAACTCCGGGTCAGACATGGGTCTGGTGTGAGTAAACGGTTTAAAGTTCTTTAACTTTTAAAATAATTTGAAAACAAAGGTATCACGCAAGACTATCCACACATAAACATGAGTAAGTTTTTACCTTACGCTAACCGAAACATTTGATAGGAAATCCAATGATATTATAATGGGGTCTAGGGTTTTCAAATAAATAAGAAATAGCTGAAATTGTTACATGATTAAATTCCAGCATATTAGCCACAAAGTGGGTTATACAATCAAAACCATGAAGGCACGTAGGAATAATGAGTTTCCATCAATGGCAGGGCTACTGGGGTACCGTCCGTCACAGTACGTGGCCTAGATCAACGTACCGAGGATCACTCCCGACCCCCTGCAACACAAGGCCGGAACCATTCCTTACTGAACAGTCCCGAACAAGACAACCCCGCAGTTGGCTGCAGACAAACTGCCTACACAGCCGAATAAAAAGGGACCTCTAAACAGGGGAAAATCTCGTCCTACTTGAGCGCGACTCACTTAGCCTTGCTACACCTTCTTTGTTTTAGCCATTACCGGTTGATGAGGCTTGAGGCTGCGATTGCCTTTATAGAACACATTTATCTTAGAATGCTCATCGTCCACCTGAATATGTTCTGAAAGCATTCGATCCATACAAGTTCGTTCCGGGTTCGAACGAAATCGAAGGCATTATCTCGTTACACTCGTTTTGGAACCACCCTCAGAGTTAACGACAATAACCCTTGCACTTTGAAACTCCATCTTGAACCTGAAAGCACTATCTCCGTTATACTCATATTGGAATCACCCTCAGAGTTTTAACGACAAATAGTTCTTACAATTCGAGTCTTCAACTTGATCTTCACTTGAAATCACGACCTAATGTTTAACTTGGATCGATGTGGTTTTTGGATAATCAAATTTTGATACCCGATCCCGGTCTCATCAAAATCCAAACTATCTTAAAGGCCAAGTTGTTTAAGGTTAAACAATTCAATTTAGTTCAATTCAATATTTGAATTCACACAGCATTTAACATAGATAAATATCACACATTTATCACTGATATATCCAATGTCATATCACAGAATATCATAGAAAATCATCCAATGGATATCATCCAATTTAGACATTCTACACAAACAATCATCCATAAACAGGAATTACTAATACATGTTATAATTAATTTAATCAGCTTAAATTAAATTAATTTCTTAAGAATTAACCACCTAATCCTACTTTAACCAATCATTAATTAATTACAAATAAATTAATTAATCACTCCTTGATTATCTTATCAATTAATAAACTAATCTCTATCATAGATTAAATATCCTTTAATTATCAATTAATAAACCTTAATTATTAGTTAATCTTCTTTAATACATAGTAATCAATCCTTAATTACTTTTATAATCAATTAGTTAACCTTTAATTAACTGATTAATTATCCATTTACTATTAATTAATAACCTTAATTACTAATCAATATCTCTTAATACAAGTTAATTAATCCATAATTACTCTTATAATTAATTAATTAATCTTTAATTAACTAATTAATTATCCCTTAATTATTAATTAATAAAACTTAATTATTAATTAATAACCTTAATTACAAATTAATTAATCCATAATTATCAATTGATTAAACAGTTGATCAATCCCTAATTAACATTTGATTAATCCTTAATTACCCTTGATTAATCTTTAATTATCCTTTGATTAATCAATTAATTAATCTTTTATCATAGATTAATCATCTTATAAGTATTAATTAATAAAACCTAACTATTAATTAATAAAACATAATTATGTACTAAGTTCTTCTTAAGTATTAATTAAGTAACCTCGAATTACTTAATTAACAACTCTCTAATTAATAAATTAATCAATATTAATTACTTGATTAATAAATTCTTAATACTCAATTAATTAATCTCTAATCATTAATTAATTAATAATTCTTAATTACAATTAATTAACCTTTAATTAATTAATTTATAACCCTTAATTATTTATTAATTAAACCAATTAATTACTCTTAATTAATTACTTAATTAATCCTTTATAATTAATTAATCAAATTAATTAATTATACTTAATTTCCTTAATTCACTTAGTTAATCTCAAACATTATAACCTTAATTATTTTAAGATAAAACATTAAAAAACATTTTATCATTATAATTAACTTTACTCAATTAAATCGTTTAATTAAGATTCGAATTAAAATAACCATTTAACTTGATAATTTTAAAGTTAACAAAACTTAACTTCCTTAAAATAACTTAAAACATTATCAAGTAGAAGTTTTGAAAACTAATTTCAATTTGTATTTTAAAACTTGCTTTTATAAAGATCTTAAGTTTTCATTTTAAATTAAGTTTTAAAATCACTTTAAATTTTACAATATTTAAATTAAACAAATATTCAAAACTTCTTAATCAATAGTTAAAGAAAACAATTACAAAAAGAGTAAGTTTAAATAAGTAAGTTTAAACTAGATTTAAATTTAAATTTCAAAAACAAATTGATTTGAAAACATTTTAAAAACTGCTCGCCACCTTTGCTTCGGGTCTAACCCGAAGACCCCTCGGGTCTAGCCCGAGTAAATCATCTTTTCTCCCCTTATTTCAAGAAAAGTTGGATTTTATTTTAAGTTTTAAAACCTGACTTAACCCGATAAACTACATGAGTCAAACCCGAGTCTTCTGCCCAAATACTCGAGTAATGCTTCGAGTAAAACCCTACACCAAAACATCAGACATCAAACCTCCCTTGTGCACCTGCACAACTAACTGCGATGACGACGACCACTGCCATAACTTCCAACACAACGACGATCATCCAGACATTCGATCCAGACCTTCGAATCGCTCACAAAACCCTCCAATCAAAATCGGGCAAGGAGGATGAACTGGAACCCAAGACCCTTGCCAGAATTTGCCTCGAACACTCGCCTCCGACCACCAGAGTCGTTGCACTTCTGGCCACAAACTCTCTGACCATCCACGAACCTATCCACTTGGTGCCATCAAACTCGATGCAACAAAGAGAAAGTAGTGATCCAATTTTCCAGCTTGACCAAAATTAGGGTTAAAATTTAAATCTCTTCGCCGTCGACACCATGGCGATCAAGCACCCCTCCAGCTATTTTTCCTTGACTTGTCATATACCCTACCACCTTCAGACGAAGCACCTATCCCTCAGCAACTGTCGATCCCCAGAGATCAGTCAGAAACCCTTCTCTGGTTAACTTAAGATTTCACACTAGATCCTAAACTAAAAATTGTCTTTTCTATCTTAAAAATCATATTTTACAAAGATGTTTTAAGTTATGCAATTTGATCAACAATTTATAACATATGATTTTAACATGCATTTACATTTTCATCTGCACTATCTTCATTCCAGAAATATTTCAAACTTATTTTACTAGAAATAAATTTTAAACTTTAATTTATAATTAAACAAACATATTATGTTTGAATCTTTAAGCCTAACAAAGATCAGAAGATTAGATTTTGGATTTTTGATCAAACTTCTATGTTCTGAACCAAGAACAGAGATGATTTTAAATACAATCAGGCATGCACACTTACAAACATTCATAAACACAGAGATAACTCACGTATATGCACAAATAAAGTCACATTCATCTCAGACTTCACAAGCAAACAGATATATATATATATCTACTTAGCTTTGAACTCAAATTGTTTACTCACAGATTAAAAGCAGAGGCTTGATTTTTCTAGGAAGCATTGAAAACTGTATTGCTTGGATTTTGAGACTGGAGACTTTTGAATTCTTGAGGCTTTTTAAACCTGAAAAGCTTTTGATTTAAACACTGGAACTCATAATGTTTCTTGAGAAGATTGCTTGACGTTGTACTTCAGGTTTGCATTTGAAATATGTTACAGGCTTGGCTTTTTGATTTAAAAGAATGTTTACAGGCTTAAGGAGGAAATAATTTACATTTTCTGGGTTGAAGCTTCAGATTTAAAAATGGTTTCAGGCTTAACACCTCCAGGCTTTTTGATTTGAAAAAGATTTGAAACAGAGGTGGATTTTGTTTGAGTAAGTTTTACTAATTTGAGTTAAAGGGCTTGAGTTTGATTTGAATATGAGAATTTTTTTTTTCTTCAGGTTTTGATTCAAGAATATTCTGGTATTGAAAAAATATTTCAGATGAAATTTCTTTGTTACTTAGAAATGAAAATAAGCTAAGAGATGAGAAAAGAAGATGCAACTTTATATAATTTATCTTAGGATTTATTTAGAATTAAAGAAAACATAAATTAATCATGACACTTGTACACTTTGTAACATTTGTCATTACCATTCTTTAATTAAACAACACATGTATTTATCTTAGTTTTAATAGCTACACTTGTAATAATTTCATTTTTATTTATTTTTGAAAGATATTAAAAGCTTTTATATTAATTAATATAATTAATAAATACATTTGTAAATTAATATTTTTTTTTAATTTTACATAATAAAACCTTTTAAAATAAAATAAAATAAAATAAAACCAATTAGATTCTAAATAAAATTATATAAAATATATTTAATACATTTTTAAATGTTAATATAAAGCTTTTGTGTTTATTTTACTATTTAATAAAAAAAATTAAACTTTATATAACTAATATTCTTTTTAAGAAAAACAAAAATTATTTTAAATAAAAACTTATCCATATATTTTAAATCCAAAATAGTTTTCAAGATATATATCTATTTAAATTCAAATTTAGATCTGAATTCAAATTCAAATTCAATTTAAAATCTAATTTAATATCAATTAAAATATATATTGGTTTTAAACAAACATAAATTAAATCTGAAAATAATTATTCCATTTAAAAATCTATTTATAAAACAATACTAATTAAATTTGCAAATAATTATTCTATTAAAAATCCATTTGTATCTATATTTAAAAACATCACACTATTAATTATTGTTATTTATATTTGAAAATAACAATTTTATCAATTTAAAATATTTTAATAAGTAGATTATCACATTTTAAATTCCTCGAAATTCCGGGATATCACATTCCTTCCCCCTTAAAAGCCCGAAATTTAAAACAAATGTGATCCAAAAGCTTTTATTTCATTTTAACCATCCAAGCATCCATATCAACCATACACTATCAACCAAACTAACAATTTCATTCAAACAACCAATTTATTCGAATAAACAATTCATTCGAACAAACAACTCTAGCTATCCGGACACAGATCCAGATAAGCCTTCCTAAATTACTCAAAGTTCCCTAAGACAAACTCTGAAATCCTAGCTCCACAGAACCTTAACTAGCTAAACCCCTATGATCCAGAGCTTCCTCTTACTCCGATCCAAAAATATGAACCAAATATCAGACCACGCTTAAAAAAAAGCTAAACTACCATATCCAACTGAACTATAGATCCCAACTAAGATGGATCATTCACGTATTTTCTCAGATAAGATACGTGAAAAAACATTGTGAATTCCAGCCATCCGGACTAGCAATTCAATCCTGTAGACCACAACACCAAAGCTTTCGAGCACTTGGATCAGACCAATACATCTTGGAGTAAATTTCCCGTCTTTCCAAATCTGATAATTCCTTTAAGCCAGGAAACTTTGACAAAGACTAAACTTTCGATCTCAAATTCCAATTGTCTTTGTCTCTTGTCAACATATCCTTCTGATGATCCTGCGCGCTTTCAAACTCTTCTAGACAAGCTCCATCTTCACGGATGCTTCACGGATCAAAACTGCACCATAAACCAGACGATCTCTCGACTCTACCCAACAGAATGGGAATCTACCAGGTCCCCCATACAAAAATCCATAGGGTGCCCACCTAGATATTTGCCTGCTAACTATACGAGAATTGCATTCAATGCAGATGGTCCTCCCAAGATCCATCAAATTCCAAACACAAGCCCTCAGCACAATCATCAAAAATTCTCTTCAGCCCTTCCGTCTGACCGTCGATCTGGGAATGATAGGCTGAACTCAAATTCAAACTCGACCCAAAGCTGATTACAAAATCTCCTAAAACTTGCTGGAGAAGATAGGATCACGGTCGCTAACAATACAGACTGAAACACCAAGCAGTCGGACCAACTCCTTCAAGCAAAACTCAGCCAAACATGTTGCAATATGAGTTGCCTTGACCAGAATAAGATGGGCGTTCTTGGTTAACCGGTCTACAATCACCCATATTCCTCCATTTCCCTCTTTGTTCTTTGGCAAACCATCGATGAAATCTAAAGAAATCACTTTCCACTTCCTTTTCGGAACTTCAAAGGCTGCAATAAACTTGCGGTCTTCTGCTGATCACCTTAACCTGCTGACAGATCGCACATCCTTTGACGAAAGCGGCAACATCCTTCTTTATGATTGCCACCAGAAGACCCTCTGATAAAATCCTTGCTTCAAATCCTAGATACACGGAACACAAAACCTACCGATGATCCCTAATGTTCCTTGGCCATCAACCTCAAAACTGGAACTCTAACCATTCTTGACTAAATCCATCCATAACAGGCACACACAACATTCGTGTAGACCTCAAACTTACTCTTACCATACAGAATACCTAGAACAGGCACACTGGTCTGCCTTGCCTTCAAATCCAAGAAAGCCTCTTCACACTCGGGGCCACCTAAACTTTGCTCTTTACCGAGTCGACTTGGTTAAGTGTGAAGAAATCTTAAAATAGACCCGACAAACTTCCGGTAGAACCCTGCCAAATCCTGAAAACCGCGGTTGCTTCCACTCCAGAATAGTAGCTACCCTGGCTGGATCTACAGAAATACCCTCACTAGAAACAAAATTCCTCCTCAAAGAAACCTTCGGTCTGCTACACCAACTCTTCTTTCTTCTTCGGCACCATCCTTCCACTAGACTGAACAACAGGCATAGCTCTCGAAACTGAGACGATCCAAAACTCTGTCTTCCGATGAGGACAAACTTCACTCCTCAAAAACATCCGAAAAATCTCTAACCACCTTGATAGACTCTATGCCTTCTGGATATGCCTCGATTCCATGCAACAGATTACTTAAATGAACTACGGAATCATCGCAAGTCACTTCTGCGATTCTTCCCAACTCAGTCTCCAAAGAAACAATCCTTATATTATCCATCCAATCCATATCCGGAATAAGATCAAATCCTTTGAAATCCAATACCGATGGGTCACAAGAAAAACTGTGGGTGAGAAAAGAAAATCTTAAGCCTCTATTGATCTTATCTAACTTGGTTGCTCTGCCTATAGGATTAGATATAAGGATAGGACGGTCAACCAAACAAAGAGAAAGATGAAACTTCTCTAGAACTCATGGTGGCAATCCGAACAGATACCCAAAAAATTTAGATAGATATATAATTATAAAAAAATTACAAATACACGCTCTTAAGATAGACACCACTCCAAAGCCTAGGTATTATCTCAACCTATGCTCTGATACCAAGTATGACGACCCGCCTTTCATTCCATAGAAAGACGTATCATCAATAAGAAAGAAAGTGGTAGAAATAGAATAGATAGAAGAAAGACTCAACAATATCAGAATCTCACAGCGAAACGAAACGAAATATAATATATCACATAGATATTACATAATCAGTACATTAGAGTTACACAGATTACATCAACATTTCACATTAGACAGTTATAAAATTCTATCTAATCCATTACATTCCAATACAACAGACAAAGACTTCAACACAGTGGAATAGATAGATATAGCTATGTCTAGACTCCTGCTCCATGCTATCCAATATTCATCAAGCAATACCTGATCACTTGGCTACTCGTAGAAATTTGGGTACCCAAGAGTTTAAGAAAAACAGAAATAAACTCCGGGTCAGATATGGGTCTAGTGTGAGTAAACGGTTTAAAGTTGTTAACTTTTAAAATCATTTGAAAACAAATGTATCACGTAAGACTTCCCACACATAAACATGGGTGAATTTTTACCTTACGCTAACAAAAACATTTGATAGGAAATCCAATGATATTATAATAGGGTCCAGGGTTTTTAAATATATAAGAAATAGCTGCAATTGTTACATGATTAAATTCCGGCATACTAGCCACAAAGTGGGGTATATAATCAAAACCGTAAAGGCGCGTAGGAATAATGGGTTTCCATCAATGGCAGGGCTACTGGGGCACCGCCCGTCACAGTACGTGGCCTAGATCAACGTACCGAGGATCACTCCCGACCCCCTGCAACACAAGGCCGGAACCATTCCTTACTGAACAGTCCCAAACAAGACAACCCCGAAGTTGGCTGCAGACAAACTGCCTACACAGCCGAATAAAAAGGGACCTCTAAACAGGGCAAATCTCGTCCTACTTGAGCACGACTCACTTAGCCTTGCTACACCTTCTTTGTTTTAGCCATTACCGGTTGATAAGGCTTGAGGTTGCGATTACCTTTATAGAACACATTTATCTTAGAATGCTCATCGTCCACCTGAATATGTTCTGAAAGCATTCAATCCATACAAGTTCGTTCCGGGTTCGAACGGAACCGAAGGCATTATCTCATTACACTCATTTTAGAATCACCCTCAGAGTTAACGACAATAACCCTTGCACTCTGAAACTCTATCTCGAACCTGAAAGAACTATCTCCATTATACTCGTATTAGAATCAACCTCAGAGTTTTAACGACAAGTAGTTCTTACACTTCGAGTCTTCAACTTGATCTTCACTTGAAATCACGACCTAATGTTTAACTTGGATCGATGTGGTTTTCGAATAATCAAATTTGATACCCGATCCCAGTAAACGTATCTTAAAAGCCAAGTTTTTTAAGGTTAAACAATTCAATTTAATTCAATTCAATACTTGAATTCAGACAGCATTTAACACAGATAAATATCACACATTTATCACTGATATATCCAATATCATGTCATAGAATATCATAGCATATCATCCAATGGATATCATCCAATGGATATCATCCAATTTAGACATTCTACACAAACAATCATCCATAAACAAGAATTATTAATACATGTTATAATTAATTTAATCAACTTAAATTAAATTAGTTTCTTAAGAATTAACCACCTAATCCTGCTTTAACCAATCGTTAATTAATTATAAACAAATTAATTAATCACTCCTTGATTATCTTATCAATCAATTAATTAATCTCTATCACAGATTAATTATCCTTTAATTATCAATTAATAAACCTTAATTATTAAATAATTTTCTTTAATACAAAGTAATCAATCCTTAATTACTTTTATAATAAATTAGTTAACCTTTAATAAACTGATTAATTATCCATTTACTATTGATTAATAACCTTAATTATTAATCAATATCTCCTAATACAAATTAATTAATCAATAATTACTCTTATAATTAATTAATCTTTAATTAACTAATTAATTATCCCTTAATTATTAATTAATAAAACTTTAATTAACAACCTTAATTACAAATTAATTAATCCATAATTATCAACTGATTAAACAGTTAATCAATCCTTAATTAACATTTGATTAATGCTTAATTACCCTTGATTAATCTTTAATTATCCTTTGATTAATTAATTAATTAATTAATCTTTTATCATATATTAATCATCCTTTAAGTATTAATTAATAAAACCTAATTATTAATTAATAAAACATAATTACACATTAAGTACTTCTTAATTATTAATTAAGTAATCTCTAATTACTTAATTAACAACTCTCTAATTACTAAATTAATCAATCTTAATTACTTGATTAATTAATTCTTAATTACTTAATTACTCAATTAATTAATCTCTAATGATTAATTAATTAATAATTCTTAATTACAATTAATTAACCTTTAATTAATTAATTTATAACCCTTAATTATTTATTAACTAAACCAATTAATTACTCTTAATTAATTACTTAATTAATCCTTTATAATTATTTTAAGATAAAACATATCTTAACAATGCCTTAATTACCATTAACATTTTTAAAACATTTTATCATTATAACTAACTTTACTTAATTAAATCATTTAATTAAGATTTGAAATAAAATAACCATTTAACTTGATAATTTTAAAGTTAACAAAACTTAACTTCCTTAAAATAACTTAAAACATTATCAAGTAGAAGATTTGAAAACTAATTTCAATTTGTATTTTAAAACTTGCTTTTATAAAGATCTTAAATTTTCATTTTAAATTAGGTTTAAAAATCACTTTAAATTTTAAAGTATATAAATTAAAAAAAATTAAAACTTCTTAATCAATAGTTAAAGAAAACAATTATAAAATGAGTAAGTTTTAACAAGTAAGTTTAAACTAGATTTGAATTTAAATTTCAAAAACAAATTGATTTTAAAACGTTTTAAAAACTGCTCATCATCTTTGCTTTGGGCCAAACCCGAAGACCCCTCGGGTCTAGCCCGAGTAAATCATCTTTTCTCCCCTTATTTCAAAAAAACTTGAATTTTATTTTAAGTTTTAAAACCTACAGACTTAACCCTAAAAACCACACGAGTCAAACCCGAGTCTTCTGCCCAAATACTCGAGCAATGCTTCGAGCAAAACCCCACAACAAAACATCAGACATCAAACCTCCCTTGTGCACCTGCATAACTAACAGCGACGACGATGACCACCGCCATAACTTCCAACACAACGACCATCATCCAGACATTCGATCCAGATCTTCGAATCGCTCGCATAAGCCTCCAATCAAAATCAAGCAAGGAGGTTGAACTGGAACACAAGACCCTTGCTAGAATTTTCCTCGAACACTCACCTCCGACCACCAGAGTCGCTGTACTTCTGGCCAGGAACTCTTTGACCGTCCATGAACCCATCCACCTTGGCCCCATCGAACTCGATGCACCAGAGAGAAAGTAGTGATCCAATTTTCCAGCTCAACCAAAGTTAGGGTTAAAAATTAAATCTCTTCGCCGTCGACGCCACGGTGATCAAGCACCCCTCCAGCTATTTTTCCTAGACTCGCCGTTCACCCTTCCACCTCTAAACGAAGCCCCTACCACTCAACAATTGTCGATCACCGGAGATCACTCAAAAACCCTCCTCTGGTTAACTTAAGATTTCACTCTAGATCCTAAACTAAAAATTATGATTTCTATCTTAAAAATCATATTTTACAAAGTGACTTTAAGTTATGTAATTTGATCAACAATTTATAACACTTGATTTTAACATGCATTTATATTTTCATCTGTACTATTTTGATTCCAGAAATATTTCAAACTTATTTTACTAGAAATAAATTTTGAACTTTAATTTATAATTAAACAAACATATTATGTTTGAATCTTTAAGCCTAACAAAGATCAAAAGATTAGATTTTGGATTTTTGATCAAACTTCAATGTTCTGAACCAAGAACAGAGATGATTTTAAATACAATCAGGCATGCACACTTATAAACATTCATAAACACAGAGATAACTCATATATATGCACAAATAAAGTCACATTCATCTTAGACTTCACAAGCAAACAGATATATATCTACTTAGCTTTTAGTTTATATTGTTTACTCCTAGATTAAAAGGCTGAGGCTTGATTTTACAGGGAAGCTTTGAAAACTGTATTGCTTGGATTGTGAGACTGGAGACTTTTGAATTGCTGAGGCTTTTTAAAACTGAAAAGCTTTTGATTTAAACACTGGAACTTCGTAATGTTGCTTGAGAAGATTGCTTGACATTGTGCTTCAGGTTTGCATTTGAAAATCTGTTACAGGCTTGGCTTTTTGATTTGAAAGAATGTTTACAGGCTTGAGGAGGAAATAATTTACAGGGTTGAATTGTTTCCGGGTTGAAGCTTCAGATTTGAAAATGGTTTCAGGTTTAACACTTCCAGGCTTTTTGATTTGGAAAAGATTTGAAACAGAGGTGGATTATGGTTTGAGGAAATTTTACTGATTTGAGTTACATGGCTTGAGTTTGATTTGAGTATGAGAAAGTTTTTTTTAGGTTTTGATTCAAGAATTTTCTGGTCTTGGAAAAATATTTCAGGTGAAGTTTTTTTGTTACTTAGGAATGAAAATAAGAAAAGAGATGAGAAAAGAAGATGCAAGTTTATATAATGTATTTTAGGATTTATTTAGAATTAAAGAAAACATAAATTAATTATGACACTTGTACACTTTGTAACATTTGTCATTACCATTCTTTAATTAAAAAACACATGTATTTATCTTAGTTTTAAAAGCTACACTTGTAATAATTTCATTTTTTATTTATTTTTAAAAGATATTAAAAGCTTTTATTTTAATTAATCCAATTAATAAATAATTTGTAAATTAATAAATGCTTTCTTAATTTTATATAAATAAAACCTTTTAGAAGAAAATAAAATAAAACCAATTATATTCTAAATAAAATTATATAAAATATATTTAATCCATTTTTAAATGTTAATATAAATCTTTTGTGTTTATTTCACTATTGAATAAACATTTTTCAGATTTATATAAATAATATTGTTTTTAAGAAAAACATAACTTATTTTAAATAAAAACTTATCCATATATTTTAAATCCAAAATAATTTTCAAGATATATATCTATTTAAATTCAAATTCAAATCTGAATTCAAATTCAAATTCAATTTAAATCTAATTTAATATCAATTCAAATATATATTAATTTTAAACAAACATAAATTAAATCTGAAAATAATTATTCCATTTAAAAATCTATTTATAAAATAATACTAAATAAATTTGCAAATAATTATTCTATTAAAATCCATTTATATCTATATTTAAAAACATCACACTCTTAATTATTGTTACTTATATTTGAAAATAACAATTTTATCAATTTAAAATAATTTAATAAGTAGATTATCACATTTTAAATTCCTCGAAATTCCGAGATATCACATAAATGTTGAAATATAAATATCTGGAAATGATATATCATATAGTAAATTAATCAATATATTAATAGATATGTAAATAGACATATGCAAACTTTATAATATTGAAAATTTTAAGTGTGTGCATATACATGTATACAAGTGTGTATATATATATTTATATTATGATTAGGAAGCTATTGTTTTGAGTTCAACATGATGATTTTCAAAAGCTATTTTAGTAAACTCTATATTTTAATGCTAGTATATATATATGGTTATTTAGTATATAATTAGGTTTTATATATTTTTCTTTATGTAATGTAAACATAAACCTAATACAAAGTAATTTAAATAATATAAAGATATTCTTTACATGCATTTCACAAGTGTAAGGAGATTAATGCATGTAATAACAAGTGTAAACAAACTTTATCATATAGTTAACAAGTGTCATGATCTATATTCTCTTTTCATTCTTTTTAAATAAAAGACAAAGAAGAGAGAAAACAAACCTGAAAACAGAAAAGAAAAAAGAGAAAGAAATTCAAATCATCAAGCAACACTTCCAAAATTTCAAACCAAAACAAGGATCAGATCAGCGAGCACCAATTTTCAGTTTCAAATTTTCAACCTGACCAAAGCAAGAAGATTCAAGGTCAATGCAAATCTAAGTGAACTAAGTTCCAGGAAATAACTGTTCTCTGTTTCCTAAATATGCAGGTGAGTAAACAATTCCCTTTAAAATATTAAATCTGATTTAAATATGGATGCATGCAATTAATATCTGTAGTAAAGTGTGATAAATTGTTGCATGATTGTTTATATAAATCGTATGTATATTTATCTGAATATATGGTTGTGCACACAATTTTTGGCTCTGTCTAGTTGTATAGGTTTAAAAATCTTGATGAAAATTAAATATCTTTTCCTTGATTCTTTTAGACGTAGATGTATAAATCAAATTGGATTGTAATGACAAGGTATTTGATTTAAAACTAAATCCAGGCAAGATTTCAAAATAGTTTTTAACAAAAGTGAGAATTACAGTAAAAAGCATGAACATATCCATATCTCGATTTAAATTAATCGTGTATTCAATTATAAAATCTGTTTTGTCATCGAAGATAATGATTTTTAAAAATAAAATAAACATTTTTAGGCTTTTAATTTGAGAGGGATTGCTTCTTGAATGAAATATGGAATTTAAGCATTTTCTGGTGATCGGTGGAACATCGTCGGTCGTGGTCGTGGCTGATGAAGGCCGAGAGGTCAGGGGTCATTGCAAAAATGGTCATTGGGTTTTTAGACTACGGTAGCGGTGATGCATCGTTGATATAGGGTTTTGGGTGCTATTGGGTATGTATGGTTTAGCTAAGGTTTTGCATGTCGATGGGGCACTGGTCTCGATCGGTCCTGGAGGAAAGTCGCGTGGGGTTGAGATGATGCCTGAGCCGGAGTTTCGTGGCCACCAGTGGTCTGTGGTGGCATTGCGGGGGGGAGGGAGGGTTTGGATGGTCAATTTGGTACCTGGGTTCACTCAGGTTGCTCGATTTCGAATTGGTGGGATTTAGTGTTTTCTGAGTGGTCGGGCGGCTCATCGATGACATCGCCGACTTGATGAGGGTTGCGGCGTCGGTCGAAGGTGACCGGAATGATTGTGCAAGTGCACAAGGCAGTTTCGTTTCTAATTTTGGATGATGTGTTGAACTTCAGGGAAGAGGGTAGTTCACTCGAGGTTGTTCTCGAGTTTGATCGACGAGATAATTGAGTTTTGGCTCGGGAAGTTTGATTCTTGGCTTGATTGCCGATCGAGTTTTCTGGGCTTGGGCTTGGGCTTGGGCTTGGGCTCGGGTTATATCGACATGTTATCTGGTTTTTAAAATTTAAGGGAAAATATTTAAGAGCAAGTATAAGTTAAGTTCTCAAAACGAATTTCAATGTAAATTGTAAGTCAAATGATATTGTAATTTAATTTGCTTGATTTAAGTATATCTTCAAGTTGTGTTTAAAAGTAATTATATTAGATGTAATTATGAAATTAATTCCTAAATGATTCTCAAATAAAGAATAGTAATGTAATTAATATTTAATTTAAATAAGGATTTATCTTTATTCAATTCAAGATTGTGATTAATATAGAATAATTAGTTAGTAAAATTAATTAAAAATTAATCACTTAATGAATGTAATTAAGGAAAGAATCATTAACTAGTGATTTAGAAATAATTAATTAATAAAAATTATTTTAAAGGAAATTAATTGGATTAATAAATTTAAAGATAATCATTTGTGAAACTGATTAAGTATTAATTACTTATTGTAATTAGTTAAGTGATTACTGAGGATAAGTTATTAATGGGTAATTACTAAAGAAAGAGAATAATTACTTTATGGAAGTAATTAAGAATTAATTATTTAATGTGATTAATTAAAGGTATAATTAATGTAAGTAATTAAAGGATAGTTAATCACTCAATGTAATTAATTAAGAGTAAATAAATGAAAGTAATTAGAGGATCGTTATTTAATTAATGAGAGTAATTAAAGGATAATTAATGTAAGAGGTTAAGGATAATTAATTTATGGTCAATTAATTAATGTAATTAGAGAAAAATTAATTTAGGATCAATAATTAAGATGTATAATTAAAGAATGATTAATTAATTGGGTTGTAATTAGTTAATGTTAAGTAAGCAGGATTAAGGTAATTCGAGTCATTAAGGTTAGTAATTAATTCAATTGGAGATTAAATAAATTGATTAAGAGTTCATCAAACTTGCTAATAGAAGATTGAATTGCATTAAGAGTTGGATTAATATCTAGAGCGAAAATTTGTGATGTACTATGATATGGTAGGTTTGGGTTGGACAGTGATAATGTGGTTTATCTATATGAGATAAATTGTTGCGTGGATCGAAATCCTGAATATAAATTGTATTGTTTTAACTTGACAACTAGAATTAAAGATGGCATTGAATCGAAGAAAGTGGGGTCGGGTATCAGCATTACCAAAACCACTTCAATTAGTAATCTAAATTATTTAAAAATTTAATGTGTGGAATTAAATAGGCTGGAATGAAATATGTTAAGTATCATGGATATTTAAATTGAGTAGCGATTCTTGGATATTGTTGTAATAAGTGATGGACTTTGAGAACTCGTAAGGGTATGAGTTACCCTGGTATTCACTTATGTTATAGCTTAACATTTCATGTTATATAGGTTTACTCACGCTGGTTTACAGCCTGACCCGGGTGTTACTTTGATGTAATGCTCGGGTCAGACCGAGTATTACAGCTTTTTAGGATAGAACGTTCTGGAGCTCAGGAGGCGAGCTGAATGGCAGGAACGTATGGAGTATTCCACTGTGATATATTGTAGTTTATCTGGGACATGTTGATTTTAGCTGATCAGTGTTTGTGTAAATGTTGTAACTCTGATGTATTGATGTAAATTATCTAATACAGTTTTACTTTGTATAACTGCTATTTTATTTGATATTATATTTTGATCCGGGGCGAATGTGAGAATCTGTATTTTGGTGTTTCTGTTTCTTCTTCTTCTTCTATCTCTTTTCTTCTTTTTCCTAACTATTTGGAATTTTTGGGATCGAAAATTCCGAGTCGTTACATTGAGGGTCTGCATTTCAATAAAGAAGTATTAAATGGCTCAAGAGATTCCGTGCAATGTGAGCTAAATAGTCATCTTTGAGGAGTCCACCTTGGGAATAGGTATAAATGATGGGTTCTTCCTAAGTTGGGGTCTTAAATCGCTAAAGTTTACCTATTTTCTAGTAAAAGTAATAAGTAGCTTGGGCATTATATCTCGCATTGTTAGATATTTATGACATGGAACTTGGCTTATAGGATTTATAAACTTGCTTTGGGAATGAAAGGTATTAAGTGGTTGATTGATGACCCGCATCCTTTCCTCATAAGAAGTATTAAATGGTTTTATGAACATGGGACATATTCTTATTTTGAAACATACTACCCAAGCACTGAAATGGTAAGACTCAAGGTTTTTATTTACCGTACACTTGTTATTCTGACTCCCTCCTCATTACAACACAGGTTAAAGAAGGAATTGATGATGCTTAAAGGTGGCGACAGTGAAGCTGGTAGTAGTTTTATTCATCATTTCATGTTATTTTCTATTATATCCATGAAATGTAATTTTGAACTAAAAGTTGTAACGGTTTCGCTATGTATTATGGCAGTTGAAATGATTTGAAATAAATAGGTACTATCATTGTTACTATATTTTATTCCTTCCGCTTTCAGTTTTGAAAGAATAATAAATAGCTCTGTACATATTTTCTTTTTACCAATCAGCAGTTAGCTTTGGAATGGGCCTAAGTTTTGATAGGCCTTTACTGGGTCAGAATTTAGGTCTGTTTCGTAGCAGGTTGTTATATTTTTACCACAAAAGTTCTTGATCCAAAGAGCACGTTCATTTTGTAGATTTCTTTGCACTTTTAGTTAGCCGATTGAGGTGAATTCTTACTTCCATTTCCATTCGGATTCAATTTTTTTCTCAATGGCAGAAATTATGCAAGTTGCATTTCAATTTTATCAATCAAGATTTTAGTCTCGATGGTAAAGTAGGAAATAAATTTAGATTTAAGTTTCGTTCAGTCCTTGCATTAGCAAAAAAAATATGTAATACAAATTTGATTCTTACATGGTTAATTGTTTATTCTACAACAAGGTAATTCATCATCTTTGTACAGTTCAAGATTTTTTTTTTGCAACAAGTGGACATATTTTGTTGGTTATATTATTTTAATCATCTAGAGAATTATTCATTTAGGGTAACTGTATTTTATCCAATTTTATCATGATACAATCTCTTTTATCGAATTATAAATTCAACTATGTGTTTTGATAAGAACAAAGTTTTATGTACCGAACCGCCTTTCCGACCATCGAAGGTCAACACCAAATACTAGCACCGTGTTAATATGTTGAACATGCAATCAACAATAGGGCAGGTTGTTAGAATAATAAAAAGAAAAGAACAGAAACAGAGAAAAACAAAATCTCACAATGGAATCGACAACATATATTATAACAAGGATAGTAAAAACTGTCACCCTAAAAATAAAGAATATATCACAGTTAAAAACAAACCTTACCAGCTGGATAGTTATAAAATCCTGACCTTATAATTGCTGATATGGATATTATGTAATACAACGGAAAATAAAATACTATGATAGGTGAACCTCCAACTCTCTCCAAGATCACCATAACACCAAAGCCAACTTGGGAAAATACTCGGTCTGACCCGAGCATTATAATAAAATAACACCCAGATCAATATGAAAATACCAGCATGAGAAAACTCAAATAGTGGGGAATATATAAAAGTTCTATGAGACCACCGCTAATGCAGAACGAGTTTTTACCTCACAGGAATAACATCCATATAAGAAAGATTAGAGATAAACAATAGGAAACAAATCCAATAAGAATGGGGATAAATAGTATCAAAAACCAGAATTGAAAGAATAAAAATAATCCGAGCAAAATCCAAGCTGGACAGAATGGATAAAAAAAGATAATAGTCCAAACTTGATAGAATGGACAAAACCGCGAAGAGTGGTTACTCTGCCCATTGTAATTAAAGAAAAATAGATTCAAAGGTTCGAATCAAATAAGAAAAGGAAAATTTCTAACAAATGACTAGGAAGGTGCACCCCCTTGAAGTATACCTCTAGCAATATACTTCTAAGAAGTACATTTACTCTATGCCACTTCTCGGACAATGCCAGGCCAAGCTACCAAACCCTATCAGAGTCTGATATTTCCACATCTAAGTACATAATCGAATCCTAAAAAGATGAGATGTGAAAATATCCATTTAATGCGAGCAACCCTACATAGCTTAGCTTCCTCTTGCTTTGGGTTTAGTCATTCTGACAAAGGATAACAAAGCTCAAAAGAGCAGTAAATCGTTTTAAGGTGACGATACATCAAGAAGAAAGATGAATTTGATAGTTAATAAATTAACTATTGGGGATAATTAAAATAATCATATGTGGGAATTAAATTTCATATATTTACCACAACTCGTCGATTCCAAACAAGTGTTAGTCCTTGATTGAAAATGAAGCCAGGCAAGTTGAGGTAGTGTTACCTCCAAGCATCTCCTCGACAACATTTTTAACCTTCAAGATAGAAACGAGTACAAGCCTCAACGTTTAGTGTTAAAAGTATAACTAAATCCTTTCCATATAAGTTATATCGACTACGGAACTACTTTTCCATAATCGAAAACGAAACTTTACTTTTAAAAACTAAACTTGTGCTTGATTTCTATATTATAAGTATTGGTAAAAACACTTTAGAAACACACTTTAAAAAATATTCTTTTAAAAGACAAACTTATAATACTAAGTGTATTTGGTCAAAAACAAGTGTTACTAAAACATTATTTACTATAAACATAAATTAATTTACACATGGATTTATTTATAAATAATTCCTTTTAAAAGGCTTTCTCATTTATAAACCATTATTTATAAATTTAAAACAATATTAATTACCCTGAAAAATAACTAATCACATTTATAATCTCTTCTAAATAAACAAATCAGTTATTTTAGATAATAGTTAATTAATTCCAAAACACTTTTATATCGTCAATACATTAACTTTAAAATCTTTACCAAATCAGTTTATTAACTTTAAAACACTAAATCGGTTAATTAACTTTAAAACTCTTTCATTATATTAGTTAATTTACTTTAATCACTTTTAGGTAATCAATTAATTAACTTTAAATATCATTAGTTAAAAAGATTTATTAAATTCAAAGAATCATTAATTAAAATGAATATTTAATCTCAAACATCATGAATTAAATTGATTAAAAAAAACTAAAATGCAATTAAGTAAGTTCAAATAATCATTAATTAATTGGATTAATTAAATTCAAACATCATTAGTTAATATGATAAATTACGTACAAAACATCATTTGTTAAAATGATTAATTAACTATAAAACATCATTAACTAAAGTGATTAAATAAATTTCAAATATCATTAGTTAAAACAGTAATTAATTAAAATGATTAATTAAAGTTTAAAATCATTAATTAAAATGACATGACTAAATTCAATATCATTAATCAAATAGATTAATAAATTTCAAACATCATTAATAAAAATGATTAATTAAATTCAAATATCATTGTTTAAAATGATTAATTACTTTTGAACATCATTCATTAAAATGATTATTAATTTCATATCATTATTTAAAATGGTTATTTAAACTCCGTTATCATTAACTAAACTCAAATAATCATTAGTTCAAACGATTATTTAAGTATAAAACATCATTAGCAAAAATTATTAAGTAAATCTAAAGATAAACCATTAGTTAAAATGATTTCAGAATCATTAGTTAATTAAATTGGTTAATTAATTTCAAAATCATTAGTTAAAATGATTAATTAATTTAAATAACCATTGATTAAAATGATTAATTAATTTAAAATATCGTTAATTAATATAATTAATGAATTTTAAAATTCTTTTTAGTGAAAACACAAGCTCAAGTTCAAAACACACAAGATAGTGTTTAGGAAATGAAAATCGATAAATGACGATATAGTGAAATCGCTATAAACGCACTTAACAAATTGAATAGAATATCAAGATTTGTTTCAATTAAACATCAATATAACAACATAAGGGTGTAAATAAAAATTATTGATGAGAGTCCTCTCAGGGTCTTTCTACAAATTCTCCCTGCAAACAATGGTTAAGGACATTATATATAATCATATGGGTTCATAATAATTAAGTTAATATGTCATCCATTTGCCAAACGAAAATTCAACCAAATAATCAGTTAAATAATTTAAGTAACATCCAAACAATTAATAATAGTTTATAGCTTCATAAATATGATAAAGTAAAATTGAATGTGAGTTAAACTCACATCAATTCCAGTTTTCACTGAAGCGTTCTGATTTGAACTAGAATTGAACGGGCGTTCTATTTTAGCCAAAAATTCTAGTAGCTCCAGATTCCTCCAAACAAACTCTTGTGTGTAGCCATCATTGCTACGAGTCCAACGCAAAAGACAGCGTTCAAATTCGACCTCATAAGAGTAAAATGCACATATTATAGTTTTTCGGATTTAAATAATTAAATTAAATCACTAATCGCTTAATTAATCTAGCCATACCCTTATTCCTCCTTTCTAATCCATCTTCTTCCATGTGTACAAAAATGCCACTATACCACCCACCCATATGATCCTTCCAGGTCGATTCTTGATGAAATTCAAATTCTTCTTCAACGACGTGTCTCTCCACTCAAAGCACACCCCCAGACCCTACATCATGCCACCCACATCCTTCTCCTCCATTTTAACCTGATGGGTCCATAACAGCCCATAGACCATGGGAACCACCAAACATGGCGCTGCATCATGCCAAACTTTGGCCAGCGTTGCTTTTCGAACTTATGAACTCAAATCCAAGCTCTATTTTGTAAATAGATGAACACAATTTGAAATAAACCAAATCCTAGCTCGACTGCCTTTTAATCAATCTCGGCTAGTCGTGAATGCATACAATAAGAAGGGTATAGAATTGAAAACAATCATCATATGAGCCAAAAGGAACTTGTTTTATGATTTCTCATTGCTTGGATTCTTAGATATGGATTTTTATAGTTTTAGTTTTGTAAGAGGAAGTTTCAATTCATGTAATAGGCATTGGTTTTTTTATGGAGGAGAAAGTATGGGAACACACTAGGAGCATGGGCTGGATGAGGGAAGTATGGACCCTATTTGATGCGGTATGGGATTGAATGATGTGTATATATTATTTATTTTAAATTATCTAACCCTAAACACCCCTAATATTTCAATCTCCAATTGATACGCGCTGATTGGCGTTCCATACCAAGTACCCCTATTACGAATTCAATTAAACTATTTTTGAGAAATAGTTCCGAAGCATATGAAAGTTGGTTTTAAATCAAATTATATCTAAAATTAATCGCTCCGCGTTTCAAGCTTGCCCGACCAAACGGTACGTCCGATCATTACGAAACTTGATGGGTACAACATTTTTTTTGTTCTTAACCTAATGGCACTAGTTTCATTAAAATTTGTGATAGTACTCTGGAATGATAATTTCACTTATTTAAATCTCGTTTTATATTTTTGAACAAATTATTGATGCTTATCCAATATGTTTAATTTTATAAATAAATTTACAAATTGAATTATTCAATATTACTTATTAATTAAAAGAAGTTAAATATAATTATCAAATCCATTTATATCATATGGTGCTTTTGGCATAGGTCCCTGATAGGTTTCAAAATTCACAAAAACCCCAGTGGAAAAAAGTATGTAAATTAGGTCGACAATCATCAAAAACATATAAAAAACAAAAAATACTTTCATATTTTAAAACTTATTTCAATTAATATTTATCTTCGTATTCATGTCAAAAAAACAAGGATGAAAAGTGAAAAAAATGACACACGGTATGCTTCAAGAATACTTGCAGACATGTATGCAATTTTAGAGAATAATTGCAGACATGTCTGCACTTATTTTGGATAACATGCCTTTGCAACTAAAAAATACAGATATGTCTGCAATTTTAAGGAATAAATGTAGATATTTACATAAATATCCTGATTGCTAAATCAAGATATTGTTATTCAGTGAATAATTGCATACATGTCTGTAAATATATGAAATAATTGTAGACATGTCTGCAATTTATAGATTTTTATTCAACGCAATTATTCAGTGAACCATTGCAAACACGTTTTCAATAATATGGAATAATAGCATACATATCTGCGACTATTCAAATGTTTATCGAATGTAATTATTCAGTAAATAATTGTAGACATATGCAATCATATGAAATAATTGTAGATATCTCTGCAATAATTGCATATATGTCTGCAATTTCCCTTTTTTTCTTTTCTTTTTGCAGAAACCTAGTAATAATATTTTCAATTTTTTGAAATTTTTTTAAGCACTAACGCAAAAAAACACGAAATATATAATATGCTACAGTAAAATAATTATAGGGACCCGCTTTACGATTTTTTTTGGGAGGTTGCCATTTGAATTAACTTTGGTTTTAGGGATGCGCGACTGATATTCACTAAATAATATTTAGTTTACAATACAGAGATTTAAAAACACTATATTTGAATTCAATTTATTAAATTCCAAAATCCAATTATTTAAATATTTATAATTAATTAAACATTTAAAATTAAATGATCAAAATTTTGGGCTTTCACGTTTGACGTATGTTATATTGTTCTGGACTAGATTATTTCATATGGAGCACCTATAATAGTAGTGAAAAGGCATTTGCTTAATTATATGACATCAAGAGAATATTTAACTCCTTACAATCTTTCTTCTTATTCATTCTAATTGGTGGTGCTCTTCTCTCCTTAATTTGAGGGAAACAATTTCATGAACCCCTCAAATACTTGTTCACCCAAATTAATTTCATTATAAATTTATAACCATATAACATTTCACATATTGTGTCATTTACGTCTTCCACTTCAGTGTACCTATTTACTTCCATTTTAAATTTGGAGAGTGTATCTCTTTCTTTTATATCTCACTTTCCTATTTTAATTTCTTACATGGCTATCCATTACTTACTATTCTCTAGCATTATTTGGTCATCATTTTATCATTATGTTCATCTAATATTTTGGAGTTATTTTATTCTTTAGTTGTATTTAATTTTTGAATGAACCCCACTAACTTTTAGTTGCAATCCATCGTCACAAATCAATGTAAGTTTGGTATAAGATTTTCTTTGTCATATATTCATGCTTGATCTAAAATTTTAGTATTATTTTTTAACATAAAAGTTCCTTATCCAAAATTTAAATTCATTTACCAGATCTCTTTGCAATATGAGTTAGTCGATTGAGGTGATTTCTAACTTCCGTTTTCATTCTAATTTAATTTGTTTTCCAAAAGGAGAAATCATGCCAAAAAGTTTGTATTTCTGTTTTATTAAATCAAGATCATTATGTTAATGATAAAAGTAAGAAAAAAAATTTGATTTCATTTTCGGCTATGTCCTTGCTTTTGTTAAAAAATTATACAACATATATTTGATTCTTATAGGCTTAACTCACTATAAGAAAATATAAATTTGATAGCGACATGGAGTAGTGTTGGACAATTTCTTGCTATCTTTAACTAAATACGCTTACAAAAATAATGTGTTTACATGCTACATCAAGTGAACCTCTCCCTTAAGACCAAAACATGAAAGAAAAAGCGGCAAATATTTTCTTTCCCTCTCGTATCCCTTATTCTACATTTAGCTCCCAAAATCATATTCCCACTTTTCTCAAAAATCCCTTACAACCACTTTTCTTTCTTGATCCAACCTTTAAATCATCGATTAACCTCGATCTGGAAGCCCTAACATCTCCTATTTACTATAACGACCTGGAATTTCGATCCCAAAAATTCCAGATAGTTAGAAAAAAGAAGAAAAGAGATGGAACAAGAACAGAAAAGAAATACACAATCTCCATTCGCAACGGATAAAATATAATATCAATAATAATAGTTATACCAAAGAAAAACTGTATCTATCAATTTACATCGATATATCATAGTTACAACAATTTTTTTTTACAAACATTGGACAGATACAATTCAACATGTCCTAGATATATACAATAATAGTGGAAAACACTCCATAAGTTCCAGCCATCCAGCTCGCCTCTTGAGCTCCAGAACATCCTTACTTGAAAATCTGTAATACTCGGTCTGACCCGAGCATTACATCAAAGTAACACCGGGTCAGGGTGAAAACCAGCGTGAGTAAACCCATCTAATACGAAATACACCAAAACAAGAACCAATTTTTAACCCGGGTAACTCATAACAATTTTACAAATTCATAGGTTTGGTATAGACAACACTTATTACACTCATCAATTTCTAAGTGTCAGAACCTAGATTTTATGGTCCAATTCACTTAAATCATCCCATTTCAGCCTTTTGAATCCACATATCAATTTATAAAGAATCGAAGTGGTTTCGGTATTTACTAATACCCGCCTCCGGTCTCTTCGAATTCAATACCATCTTATCCCAAATTATTTACGGGAAACACAATTCAAACTTCAAATACAGAGTGTCACCCACATTAATTCATCATCGATAGATAACTAAATTATCTCAGTTCAAACCCAATATATCATATCACAAGCATTTTCAAATTACAGATCCAAGATATCAGTTAATCTAAGGCATGCAATATTATTCAATCATTCGTAAGCAAGATAATTTAGTCATATCATTCCTAATTAATTTAAACAAATTAATTTAATTACTTTAATCACCCTTAATCCTGCTTACTTAACATTGATTAATTACAACAATTTAATTAATTTATCATTCTTTAATTATCCATTTTAATTAATCATCCCTGATTAATTATCTTTATAAAGTAATTATCCTTTAGTTATTTACATAAATTAATTATCCTTAATTAAACACTTCCATTAATCAGCCTTATTCAATTATAAACAGTAATTCACCTTCTGTAATTACTTACCTTAATTAATTAAGTCCATAGTTTATGTATAAATCCTTTAAGTAACTACCCCCAATTAATTAATCTTTAATTACTTCTCCTAAGTAATTCACCCTTAATTACTTTCCATTAAGTAATTTCCTTATATTAATTACATCCCGTAATTTATTCATCAATTACTTCACTAAGTAATTAAACTTATAAATCTCATTAAGTAATCATATGTAATCAATTATCAAGTGACTATCTTTACTTAACAGATTAATTAATCGCATTTATCTCATTAATTGCAACTGGGTAACTCATCCTTTAATTACCCTATAAATCAATTAATCAATCTTTAATTATAGATTAATTATTCTTTAATTATAAATAAATAAACCTTAATTATCAATTAATCTCTTTCAATACAAGGTAATCAATCCTTAATTTCCCAAGATCTTAATTAACCTTAAGATGTTTAAATTTCTTAATTTCGTAATCATATTTAAACCCTTTATCTTTAAAATTAACTTATTAAATTAAATTATTTAATTTAAGATAATTATAACCTAAAATTTAACTTAACAAGTTAAAACAAGTTATATAATTTTCTTAAAACAATTATTTAAAACATCTATTATAAAAGCATAAATTTTAAGAAATGGATCAAAACTAATTCAAATTTATTAATATTTGAACTTAAACTTGTGCACATTTTCTTCGGGTCAAACCCTATTAATACTTCGAGTCCTTTACCGAGAAACCCCTCCTTTCTATCCCAAAATTTATGTTAAGTTTAAAAATTAAGCCTGTTATCACTACTACCCGAGACCAAACCAATAACATTACGAGCAGCAACCCGGGTCAAAACCCAAACCAACCCGATCCTATTTTCTTCCTTCACTTAAATGGCTCTTGTGCACAAATCTGTGCACACCGTGCACCTTAACGTCACCGACGACCACCACCCTTTACCGACGACCATCCTCTTACATCACCCATGACCTTCTTACCTTGTCCATCCACCAGAAACCACGATCGAAACTCCGGTTCGAAATCGCACCACTCACCCCCTCTGAACGAAGAAACGGCAGAAACACGATCACCCATCCCTCACATCTCCCACCACCACTCACCAGAATTCACCATCTTGTGCCAGAACCACCGCCTGAATTCCACGCTCCTCTCTCCACAACTCCGACCCCACTCGATGCGACAACGATGCCAAAAATGCCCAGCGACCAACACCGTTCGATACTCCATCTTAAACCCTAGATTTGCCTCGCACCACCACCATGGAATTCCAGAAATTCAATAATTATTTTTCCCCTCACCATTGACCCACCAGCCATCACAATCCTGAATCCCGACCACTCAGACATTTTCAATCACCAGAAAAAGCTCAGAACAGGAACCGCGATCAACTCAAGATAACATACGATTCCCAAACTTAAATTTTATGATTTTTCTTTTAAAAATCATATTTTTCTAAGACAATTCAGGTTATATATATGAAACAATCAATTGTCGGAAATGAATTTTTGACAACTTTGGTTTTTTTTTAATTTACAGAAATTTCCAAATTCCAGGGAAACGCCAACTATTTTCACCCTTAATTATTTTTTTAAAATTACGTTTAGTTAATTCGAACAAAATCCTTTTAAACATCCCAACCTACATTGATTCGTATGAAGAGATATTGAATTAATTCGTTATATCCTTGAATCAGTGTTCCCATCAGAACTCAAAAACAATTCACACAGACATGAAGGCAAATAAACAGTATAGTAATTCAACCATATTCTAGTTAAATCATCCATGCAACATCTTATCTTTACAATCCTTTATCAAGCATCAAGCATTCATCCGGATTTGAAGTGTTTATTTATTGTTTTCAGTTTGGGCAGAGACTTACTTTTTATGTTCCTGGCATGTATATAAATATTAACCCACAAACATATACTTAAAATCATTTTAAAATGACATGCACAACATAATACGAATCATACTTAGAAGAATCATTGCATGCTAGATCAAGATGTATCAGTTTTTTTTTCCAAGTTTTTACTCACCTTTCTTCTTGAACAGAGCAGCCTTTCTTCCAAATAAAACTACTGTAATTTTGATTTTTGATTTGCTTGATCTTTGAAATTGAGTTGATCTGATCTTTTGGTAACTTGTAAAACTGAAAGACTTTGAAATCCTGCTTCCAAAACTGAGATGGATTTACCTTGATCTGCTTAGATGTTTCAGTTTTCCAATGAGGTTGTAGTCTGATGATTTTCTTGTTTGAATATTGCTGATAGGTTTTGATGATTTTTGATTTTTTTTCCAGATCAGTTGAAAGATGAGAAAATGGCATGGCTATTTTTCTCCTTCATTTTACAATTTCAAATGAGAAACTTTGCAACTTGTTACATAAGCTTACAATTGTTTATATTCTATATTCATGATTTTGCAAATGTCATTTGCTAAATAAATGTGTCTAAGTCCATATTTAAATAAATTTTATAACTTTGTTTTGTACACTTACTTAAATTTTATTAAAATTTTAAACTTAACCCCTTTCATTTAATTAGTTTATGAATCATGTTCTCTTAAATGTTTATATATATACTAAGGAAATATATTATGCTTACAAATGTACATTAAATCTTTTATCAAATTCTATTTAAATCTGGACTATAATATTCTCATGCCTTTAAACTCAATTATATTTATAACTTAGTTCATATGTATTTTTAAAAGAAAGAACATTAAATCCTTTTATAAATCTTATTTAATCACAAAAGATGTGTATATATGTAAACTAAAATTTTTGTATTTATTCTTATTTATTTTCTTTTTTCAAATTATTTTACATATATATACACGCTTATATACTTGTATATTTATATACTTAAAATTTTAATATTATAAAGTTTACACATACATATTAATTTACTAAGATATATTATTTCCAGATATTATATTTCAACATTTATCGTAATCTCAAACATATCTTGATATCTTTATTTGTTAGAATTTTATCTTTTCACTGAATAAAACCAGCTTATTATCAATTACTAGATGCCAAAAAAAACCGAGTTATCACATTCCTCCCCCCTTTGAATCTTTTCGTCCTCGAAAAGGAACGAAACTAGAATTTTTAAATCACTTAAAATCAGATAAATTTTCCTTTGATTATTTTAAAACACTTTTTAAAATCTGTAATACTGCTAAATAGTTTTATAAAAATACTTTTTATAACTCGATGTTTCAATAAGTCCATCCTTGTTGTTACAGAAATTCGGTCATACATTGATCAGGCGTACGACTGAAAATCAATAAGTACTTAGCAGACCCGTTTTCAACACCCAGTGAAAATACTTGGAAAATAAATTTATTGAAAATATAGTAAAAAAATTTGAAAACAGTGGAAATATCTTTGGTAAGAATTCTCTGGAAATCATCACCCCCATCTATGGTCGTAGTTACATTCCAGGGTTACGTTGCCATCGCAGCAAAAGTCCATGTAACTGCAGGCTCTCTGCGGCCTCTCGATTACGCCATGGATCCAACAACAGATTGCAGTTACATTCCAGGGTTACATTGCCATCACATCAAAAATCCATGTAACTGCAGGCTCTCTACGGCCTCTGATTTTCGTTGTCGAAATGAAAATTCTCCACTCCTACATAGGTCGCAGTCTACCGATATAAAATCAAATGCAGACTGTTGGCTCTCGGCGGCACACACGACTTTCGCTATGGTATACTCTACTCATAATCCCCATGAACTAGTTTTGTCCAGACTCCTCACAGGATCTGTGACGCCCCACCTCTATACCCACGCTAGCCAAGAACACTACGGTGTAGTGCTGTCAACTCGTATGGAGAATAAGGCTGTTGAGGAGCGACCATCAATAGTTAGGCCTTATACTAGTATTGGTTATCTCAATGGGAGTGGTATATAAATATATTTTCTTTCATTTTTCATCTCTGATTTATTTTCTCCCATCGACATACCCCAATTCCAGTATAAAACGAACTACGATGGTTCGTAATAGTTTAGAACAGTAAATATAAAATATCACACAGATAATATAATGCGGAACACAAATCAAACAGAAAGTCTCATATATACAATAACTGATGTCGGTTACAATACATTTGATACAATACATATGACACGGTACATATGATACAACTACAACAGTCGACTCAGGAAGTTACATATACAAGTACATTAAAGATTAATATACATGAATACATATCAACCTATACTATGACACGACAACTCCAAAAGATATGAAAGAACTTCATAGCTCGAGCAGCATCCCAAAGCAGAATATCTACAACCTGAAATAACTCGGGTCTGACCCGAGTATTAAATTCAAAAGAAAATAATACTCGGGTCAGTCTAATTCAAACTCAGTTATTAGTGCACAGAAGCAATAATAATTAAATAATGAATAGACGACAGTAATTAAACCAAATCAGAATGCAATTCAGAATATTGAATTGAAATAAACAAAACAGTTCAAAACATTGAAATATCAGTTAAAATATTAAGTCGAGTAGGGCTGCAGTACACGCACGCGTGCACTGCCTCGCCACTACAGCATATGGAATATGCAAAAGATCAAATAAATCAAAGCAAGATAGAATAACATAAAAGCCGTACCGTGTGGCTGCAGTTCACGCTTGCGTGCACTGCCTTGCCACTACAGTGATAATGTACCCAAAAACTCAATTCCGTGTGGCTGCAGTTCACGGTTGCGTGCACTGCCATGCCACAACAGTGATAATGTACCCAAAAACTCAATTCCGTGTGGCTGCAGTTCACGCTTGCGTGCACTGCCTTGCCACAACAGTGATAATGTACCCAAAAACTCAATTCCGTGTGGCTGCAGTTCACGCTTGCGTGCACTTCCTTGCCACAACAGTGATGATGTACACAAACGGACACAAGGTCAAACCCGAAATACCGGATTCAACACAGGTGAAATTCCGAAATCAACATGAAACTCAGGTGCAATAGAAATTGAACAGTGACATGCACAAACATAAGAACATGCAAGAGAAACATGTCGTAACTACAAAGCTAAGTCACTTACGAAATGCTGAGGTCAAGTCAATGACTCAACACAGCTGCGGCAGCAACATCAGTGCAGTAGTGCACAGAGAACTCTAGACAAGACATTCAAAACAGGACTAGATCGGATATTCAGGCAGACAAGATCACAATACCAAAGTGCACATGGCCACAAATAGTGGTGAACACTTAGACTCCAACCAATACCATAGTTCAGAGAATAAAAGTGCACAAGGATAAGCGAGCACTTGAATACGTGAATGAACACAACAGTTCAACACAGATGAATCGAAGCAACAGGAAATGGAACTCGAAGTGAAATAGAAATGTCATAGAAAGTGAGAAGAAATAAAGGCAACATAAGTATGCAGCAGTCACATGAGTGGCAGCATCGTGCTACAGGCCAACAAAATACCCAAAAGCAAATGTACACAAATTGCAAGCTCAAATAATCAAGTATAGCCAACAACAGCAGCAACCACAAAATGACCGAGAATACAATTGCCTAAGGCTTCAAGGAGATGAACCAATATACTATGCAGGGGGTAAAGCAAGTACAACATCAAGTAACACAACTACACGTGACTGCATGGTACAAAAGTGATATGTGAAGTCAAAGACTACATGAAATAGGTAGGCAAGCTGTCTCAAATGGTCAAGGCAGCAAGCACTGATGAAATACAAATTCAAACTGAATAATTTATGTGGTGAAAATGATATTCCCAATGAAACTCAAGTGTTCAGTATTGCAACATAACCAAACTGAATTGAACAGGTTTACTTCATGTGACAGCAATGCAGACACATCACTAACTCAAATGGCAAATCAAATGATCACTACATACATGTACTCAGGGAACTTACGCAAAATACAGCTAGAACAACAAAATGGCACGAGAACAAAGTATGCAGTGATAACCCAGGTGAGGGTTTATCAACACATAGCATCCTCAATGAAGGCAAAACCCAGTGCAACATATATACATGTTGACCAGAGCTTAAAGCACCCCAACTACTCAATGACAATTAAATGAAGTTAACATATATGCAACAGTGACACAAAAGGACTGCAGCCAGATTCAAGTTCAAAAATGCTGCAAGGATGACAGTGAACAAAAAAAACAAGCCTACAAACAAATGTGCCAGATTGCAATTCAAGTCAATCCACCCATATATGCATACACACAAACATATGTATATATGCACAATGTCAATTGCAAAACTCGACAGTGAAGTGGTCGAGCACCAAGGCAGTGAACACGACAATCAAACCCAGTTTACAGTTTAAACAATTATGCACGTATCAGAGAGTATATGCAGAGCATACAAAGACAAAGCCTCAAGTAAAACAAGTGCAGCATCAACACAATTATCACAACAGTTCGATGATGAACATGTCAAAAGAAAAGAAAAAAGTGAGCAAATTGAAGCCGAGTTCAAAATCATGAAACAACGGTTTCAAGTCAACACTGGAAACAATTGACAAAGTCGTAAATCAAGTTGAAGCCGAGGTCAACATAAAATTCACGAAATCAAATTACCAACAATCAAAATCGTGAGCGTCACTTAATCAACCATAAAAATAACAAGCTTGAACAAATCAGAAATCATACGAATTTGTATTAGAAGTGAGTGAAATAAATCACTCACCTTGTTAGGAGCAAAGGCAATCACGAGACGAGCGAAGCCAAGGACGAATCGAAACCCTAATTCGATAAAGAAGCCAAAGCCCTAATTTCTGTAACAAAGGGTCGGCCACAACCTTCACAATAGAAGACATAAAAGGATCGGGCTCGAATGAAAATGGTGAAGGGGGAAAAAGAACGGGATTTTACCCATGTAAATTTTCACGGCCCAATAATAAAAGGACCACTATTTAATTCAAATTAAAAGACTTCAAATGGAAATTTGCGACTATATAAATCGTTTAAATGTCGATTATTAATTGTTGCGAAGTACCGGGTTGTTACAGACTCCCCTCGTTAAAGAAATTGCGTCCTCGCAATCATAAGGAATAATTGGACAACTGGTAACAACCATAAAAGCATATCATCACAGGATGAAGAAATTTGAAAATAGGAAGTTCAACATAATGAGCATGAAAAAGAAAGCCTGAACATGTTTGCTCGATGAATTCTCTGGATTCCGTAGTGAAATCCATAGGATTTGAGAACCACAGAGCTTTCACGAGAAAAACATCGTTATTTCGAAGGTGCCACACCCCCGAAGCAATGATGTGAATAGAAGGTTGCTCAAGAATAAGGATCGGAAACCCCTAAGGCATCTCCGTAATTGGAGGACGTAGAAAACGTCATGAATAGCAGAAAATTGAACCGGTAATAAGAGGCGATAAGCCAAGAAACCAATACGTTCAGTGATAGGAAATGGCCCAATATATCGAGGCACTAACTTTCCCGACCGACTGATACGCACAATACCTATCATAGGTGAGACACGAGTAATTTGGAACAACAGCGTAGTACAATAACGATACGCCCAATGAACCAATCAACATAAAAGAACATCAGACGTAAGTCCATAAAAAGAATGAGACGAATCTCAACAAAACGAAGTACATCGAAACGTCTGATGAACTTGGTAAAAAGATGATTCCATACGGACATCATCAAAGAAACAACCACTTGTTGCCTACGACTAAGTGCATCGGCAACATGATTTCCCATCCGAGAGTGGTAAATAATATCAAGATCATAAGATGTATGGAGCTCGAGTCAACGTGGTTGACGCAAATCATGTTCCTTATGAGAAAATAAATATTCCCAAGATTCATGATCAGGGTAGAGAACAAATTTCTCACCCAAAATAATGATGCCAAATTTTTTAAATACGAAATCAATAGCCACGAGCACTAGATCAAGCGTGGCATATCTAGTCTCAATAGGCATTTATGATTTAGAAACACAAGAGACAGCACGTTCTCTTATGTAAGAGAATGGCATGCAAACCAATACGATTAGCATTGGTACAAACGATAAAGTCTTGGTTCCCTCGGGAATCACAAGAATAGAAGTATCGGAAAAGAGTTGTTTTAAATAATATCCTTTCCCGAAAAGTTAAAACTTTCGAAATTTACGATTTACTTTATGTAATTATCTTTTCAGAAAAATTTTCATTTTAAAATTCAATTTACTTTGTCTAATTGTCTCATCAAAGCGTCTAGGAGATTCCTATCGATAACGTTGATCAAGCGCATCGACCAGAATTCTTAAAGCACTCAATGGGCAATACAATCACAAAATATTCTCTTAATTTCATAAAAGGAATTTACAAATTTTCACCCTCAAACGGACAAGTCCGAAATTAAACGAATCAGTAAAAGAAAGGGGTCATAGTCCTCGATTTTGCTGAAACGTTTAAATCGCTTCCTCATTCTTTTGAAAGCGTAAACTATAAAAATTTTGAAAACGATTTTTATTTTGAAACAATTTTTAAAACACGTGATTAAAACAGCAATATCAGTAGCAACTTCGATAAGTGGATTTTCATTCATCAAAAGTGTCACAAGAATCTTCTCAAAGATAGAAAGGGATATCATACCCTAAACTTGTATTCATAACAAGTCAATAACACACGAATTCACCAATGCACAAGAATTGATACAACTTATCAATAGAAATCACGAAAATTGGTGAAGCACAAATTCTAGAAATCTACACAAGAAATCCAGAAATCACAAGATAAGAGTATGAAAACTCGAACGGGAGTATGAAAACTCGAACGGAGCATGAAAACTCGAAGGAGAGTATGAAAACTCGAACGGGGTATGAAAGCTCGAAGGAGAGTATGAAAACTCGAACAGAGTATGAAAACTCGAACAGAGTATGAAAACTCGAAGGAGAGTATGAAAACTCGAACAGAGTATGAAAACTCGAAGGAGAGTATGAAAACTCGAACGGAGTATGAAAACTCGAAGGAGAGTATGAAAACTCGAACATAGTATGAAAACTCGAAGGAGAGTATGAAAACTCGAACATAGTATGAAAACTCGAAGGAGAGTATGAAAACTCGAACAGAGTATGAAAACTCGAAGGAGAGTATGGAAACTCACCTACACGCGAGCATGAAAATTCATCAACACATGTAACGCATAACGAGAACGGGAGCACGAAAACTCACATACACGCGAACATGAAAACCATCAGCACATGTAACGCAAAGCGAGAACGGGAGCACGAAAACTCACCTACATGCGAGCATGAAAATTCATCAGCACGTGCAACGCATAACGAGAACGGGAGCACGAAAACTCACCTACATGCGAGCATGAAAACTCACCAACATGTGCAATGCAAAGCGAGAACGGGAGCACGGAAACTCACCTACATGCGAGCATGAAAATTCATCAGCACGTGCAACGCATAACGAGAACGGGAGCACGAAAACTCACCTACGTGCGAGCATGAAAACTCACCAACACATGCAATGCAAAGCGAGAACGGGAGCACGGAATCTCACCTACACGCGAGCATGAAAAATCATCAACACGTGCAACGCAAAGCGAGAACGGGGGCACAGAATCTCACCTACACGCGAGCATGAAAAATCATCAACACGTGCAACGCAAAGCGAGAACGGGAGCACGGAATCTCACCTACACGCGAGCATGAAAAATCATCAACACGTGCAACGCATAACGAGACGCTATCTCATGGTTGCAAGCCATTAATTTTGACACACGAATGGCCCGAAGACCGTGGGGCGCTACCCCTTATGTGTGAGTCGAAATCACACAGATTGAGGTCCAGACTAACCAAAAATCAAAAAAAGTATGTGTGAGTGGAATCACACAAGTGGTGTCTAGTCTAACTCGCAAACAAAAGGAAAGTATGTGTGAATGAAATCACACAAGTGGTGTCTAGACAATCCTCAAAGCCCAAGAGATATGTGTGAGACGAAATCACACCGATGAGGCCTAGTCTAACCGTAAAAATGATCGTCATGATCAACGAGAAGTGTCAATTACACCAAGTTAGTAAATATAAAAGTTTAGCTTCATGTCCCATAACCGCTTGCTTAACTTAAATATTTACGAACAAATTGTAAATTTTCACTAGAAAATTGTCACATGAGGTTCAATCGAACAAGTCCAAGAATTAACCGACGAAGCAAACGCAAGCGTTTCATACCACTTGTTTTACTAAGCCGTTTAATTAGATTTCTCATCCGAATGGGGTAAAGGCTTGTATATACTAGTAGATTAGAAAACGGTTTGTGAAAAAGAGTTTTATATTGAAAATAGAGTTGAAAACATTTTGATAAAAGAGTTTTGATATTTACTACTAGTATTGAAACCTTTATATTTTTAAAGTGACAAATCACAAAAATGATTGTAGAAACAATCAATCACAAGAATTCACATACGAAGACGTGAATAGAATCCAAAGAAATCGATACCGAATTCATCGAAAGGTATGTTCACAAAAATCCCGAAGAAAAGGTCATCAAAGTTGCTAATAGATGATAGCAACAAATCGGGAAATAATCAAGAATCGATTAAATTCGAAAACCAAATCAATTCACTAAGATTCACATTCGAAGACGTGAATAAAATCCAAAGAATTCGATTCCAAATCCATCAAAGTAGGAATATTCAAAAATTCCTGAAATAGAAGTTATCAAAGTCGACAAAGGTGATAACAACTAATCGGAAAAGAAGAATCGATCAACAATTGGAAAAATGAAGCAAAACGAGCATAAATGCATGAATGACTTTAACAAAAGTAAAAGTCAAGTCAATGTCGATATCGACAAGGCAAAGTCCAAGACAATTTCTTTTATACCAAAGAAATTTTAAAACTATCAGAGAGAGGCACATGAAAGACAATGAACCATGGATAAACAGACAGAGTCGACAATTGAAATGCAATATGTCGGATAAACAGACAGAGTCGACAATTGAAATGCAATTTGTCTCAAAGATTGATACTCACAACCCAATTGCATGGAGACTGCATTAAGTAGACGAATCAGAGACAAGAATGCATATATATAGCAGTTTGAATAAACAATGCTAGCTCAAGTCGAAGTGGGTAAGAGTTGCAGCAATGCTCATGAAAAAGAGTTAGGAATTCATACCTAACAATCAAAGATGATCTTAAGATAAAGTTGTGAGATAAAACATCGACAAATAGTTGTAACACATTACTATCTAAGTTATGTTTTATATTTGTTCTAAACCCCAGGCTCTGATACCAAGCTGTGACGCCCCACCTCTATACCCACGCTAGCCAAGAACACTACGGTGTAGTGCTGTCAACTCGCACGGAGAATAAGGCTGTTGAGGAGCGACCATCAATAGTTAGGCCTTATACTAGTATTGGTTATCTCAATGGGAGTGGTATATAAATATATTTTCTTTCATTTTTCATCTCTGATTTATTTTCTCCCATCGGCATACCCCAATTCCAGTATAAAACGAACTACGATGGTTCGTAATAGTTTAGAACAGTAAATATAAAATATCACACAGATAATATAATGCGGAACACAAATCAAACAGAAAGTCTCATATATACAATAACTGATGTCGGTTACAATACATTTGATACAATACATATGACACGGTACATATGATACAACTACAACAGTCGACTCAGGAAGTTACATATACAAGTACATTAACGATTAATATACATGAATACATATCAACCTATACTATGACACGACAACTCCAAAAGATATGAAAGAACTTCATAGCTCGAGCAGCATCCCAAAGCAGAATATCTACAACCTGAAATAACTCGGGTCTGACCCGAGTATTAAATTCAAAAGAAAATAATACTCGGGTCAGTCTAATTCAAACTCAGTTATTAGTGCACAGAAGCAATAATAATTAAATAATGAATAGACGACAGTAATTAAACCAAATCAGAATGCAATTCAGAATATTGAATTGAAATAAACAAAACAGTTCAAAACATTGAAATATCAGTTAAAATATTAAGTCGAGTAGGGCTGCAGTACACGCACGCGTGCACTGCCTCGCCACTACAGCATATGGAATATGCAAAAGATCAAATAAATCAAAGCAAGATATAATAACATAAAAGCCGTACCGTGTGGCTGCAGTTCACGCTTGCGTGCACTGCCTTGCCACTACAGTGATAATGTACCCAAAAACTCAATTCCGTGTGGCTGCAGTTCACGCTTGCATGCACTGCCTTGCCACAACAGTGATAATGTACCCAAAAACTCAATTCCGTGTGGCTGCAGTTCACGCTTGCGTGCACTGCCTTGCCACAACAGTGATAATGTACCCAAAAACTCAATTCCGTGTGGCTGCAGTTTACGCTTGCGTGCACTGCCTTGCCACAACAGTGATGATGTACACAAACGGACACAAGGTCAAACCCGAAATACCGGATTCAACACAGGTGAAATTCTGAAATCAACATGAAACTCAGGTGCAATAGAAATTGAATAGTGACATGCACAAACATAAGAACATGCAAGAGAAACATGTCGTAACTACAAAGCTAAGTCACTTACGAAATGCTGAGGTCAAGTCAATGACTCAACACAGCTGCGGCAGCAACATTAGTGCAGTAGTGCACAGAGAACTCTAGACAAGACATTCAAAACAGGACTAGATCGGATATTCAGGCAGACAAGATCACAATACCAAAGTGCACATGGCCACAAATAGTGGTGAACACTAAGACTCCAACCAATACCATAGTTCAGAGAATAAAAGTGCACAAGGATAAGCAAGCACTTGAATACGTGAATGAACACAACAGTTCAACACGGATGAATCGAAGCAACAGGAAATGGAACTCGAAGTGAAATAGAAATGTCATAGAAAGTAAGAAGAAATAAAGGAAACATAAGTATGCAGCAGTCACATGAGTGGCAGCATCGTGCTACAGGCCAACAAAATACCCAAAAGCAAATGTACACAAATTGCAAGCTCAAATAATCAAGTATAGCCAACAACAGCAGCAACCACAAAATGACCGAGAATACAATTGCCTGAGGCTTCAAGGAGATGAACCAATATACTATGCAGGGGGTAAAGCAAGTACAACATCAAGTAACACAACTACACGTGACTGCATGGTACAAAAGTGATATGTGAAGTCAAAGACTACATGAAATAGGTAGGCAAACTGTCTCAAATGGTCAAGGAAGCAAGCACTGATGAAATACAAATTCAAACTGAATAATTTATGTGGTGAAAGTGATATGCCCAATGAAACTCAAGTGTTCAGTATTGCAACATAACCAAACTGAATTGAACAGGTTTACTTCATGTGACAGCAATGCAGACACATCACTAACTCAAATGGCAAATCAAATGATCACTACATACATGTACTCAGGGAACTTACGCAAAATACAGCTAGAACAACAAAATGGCACGAGAACAAAGTATGCAGTGATAACCCAGGTGAGGGTTTATCAACACATAGCATCCTCAATGAAGGCAAAACCCAGTGCAACATATATACATGTTGACCAGAGCTTAAAGCACCCCAACTACTCAATGACAATTAAATGAAGTTAACATATATGCAACAGTGACACAAAAGGACTGCAGCCAGATTCAAGTTCAAAAATGCAGCAAGGATGACAGTGAACAAAAAAAACAAGCCTACAAACAAATGTGCCAGATTGCAATTCAAGTCAATCCACCCATATATGCATACACACAAACATATGTATATATGCACAATGTCAATTGCAAAACTCGAAAGTGAAGTGGTCGAGCACCAAGGCAGTGAACACGACAATCAAACCCAGTTTACAGTTTAAACAATTATGCACGTATCAGAGAGTATATGCAGAGCATACAAAGACAAAGCCTCAAGTAAAACAAGTGCAGCATCAACACAATTATCACAACAGTTCGATGATGAACATGTCAAAAGAAAAGAAAAAAGTGAGCAAATTGAAGCCGAGTTCAAAATCATGAAACAACGGTTTCAAGTCAACACTGGAAACAATTGACAAAGTCGTAAATCAAGTTGAAGCCGAGGTCAACATAAAATTCACGAAATCAAATTACCAACAATCAAAATCGTGAGCGTCACTTAATCAACCATAAAAATAACAAGCTTGAACAAATCAGAAATCATACGAATTCGTATTAGAAGTGAGTGAAATAAATCACTCACCTTGTTAGGAGCAAAGGCAATCACGAGACGAGCGAAGCCAAGGACGAATCGAAACCCTAATTCGATAAAGAAGCCGAAGCCCTAATTTCTGTAACAAAGGGTCGGCCGCAACCTTCACAATAGAAGACATAAAAGGATCGGGCTCAAATGAAAATGGTGAAGGGGGGAAAAGAACGGGTTTTTACCCATGTAAATTTTCACGGCCCAATAATTAAAGGACCACTATTTAATTCAAATTAAAAGACTTCAAATGGAAATTTGCGACTATATAAATTGTTTAAATGTCGATTATTAATTGTTGCGAAGTACCGGGTTGTTACAGGATCAACTTTAGAACCCCCCCCCCTTGGGGCTCAATGTAGCACCACCCGGTGGAACTCCTGAGAAGTTCAATTCAAGGGAGCATCTTTTTCCCCAGAGCCATCATCAAAACATTTTATACTACACACATATAGTATCTTCAAATCATACACCTAGTATGATCTCATACAAAGATCCTTTACACAAAATCGATTATTCCAAAATCGAATATTCTCAAACTAGGCTTTCCAAATTATCATATTGATTTTACCCAAAAATCAAAAGCCTTTCCAAATCCAAAAGTTCCCAAAACCTTTTCTAAAATCCTCATAAGATCCTTTATACACACACACACACACACAGACACACACACAGGTATATATAATTTTTAAGACTTTGGATCATTTCAAACTTGTATAAAACTCCTTTTATACTTCAAACATTTTCAAAGACCCTTTATCTTCTGGCAAAAGATTCAACAAGGGGAGTTTCATTTTATAAACCAAAGATATTTAACTTTGTTTACTCAAAATCAAATATTCAAATTTGATTACTCCTTTCAATATCATTTTCATTCAAATCCGTACGATGCACACATATCATCTGTACGCTATACTAATCCGATTTCTCATTCGACCATACAATTTCACTTCCGGACTAGTATCGTCCACCCGACTTCCTAGTGCGGACACAGATCTGGTTTCTTGATCAAAACCCGTCATTCTCCTTGCATAGTCATAACTATGATAGAGAATATCCAGAACCAATCAACAATCCATATCCAGGTTCGCCGTCGAAAATAGAGCGAAAAATCCCAACTTGGATCGACATACTATCTCGAAATTCTGTGCTCGAATCTGGATCAAATCATTATGCGAATAGAATAACATACGTGCACCCTATGTATTTGTCTTTATTGGCTATTAGCCAAATCAATTCCATTTCTATTCACATTCACCTTGATTTTCATTCACTTATTCACTATTGCTTCAATCCATTTGGATTTTCACCATTATTCTTATCTCGATTGGGTATTCAATCATAAACAGTTTAAACTCTATCCATTTTAAATTTAGAAAATGGCTTGAAAAGTTAAAAATAGATAAGTTGTTGAAAAATAATTACAAGTTTGTAAAATAGGTGTAAAATAGTTTGAAAATAGTTAAAATAATTATAGAAATTTTAGATAATTGCAAAATAATAGTAAGATAGTAATTAGTTTTGTAAAATAGTTGAAATATAGTAATTAGTTTATAAAACAGTTGGAAAATTTTTAAACGGTTTCAAAAAAATAATTGTAAAACAAGCATAAGATAGTTTGGCTTTTAAAAGAAAGGTTGTATATATAATGAATAGCTTGGAAAAATAGGTTTATATTAAAACAATTTATATTAAAAATAGTCCAGAGTCAAAACTGCTCACTTCCCAATCTCCATTCTCATCAATTTAATTTAAATTTCCAATTCCATTTAAATTGACCCAATTCCAATTTAAATAACTTCAATTTCCATTGAAATTGATTCAACCCCAATTCAAGTTGAATTAACCTCAGTTTCCTTCCAAATTTAACTTTATTCAATCTTGATCTCAAATTCTACTAATTTAAATAAATTTCAATTGAACTACTTCCAATTTCAATTCATTTCAACTCCAGTTTGAATTAATCCCAATTTCAAACTCCATTTCCAAATCAAGTTGAATTATTCTTGATTTCTTCCCAAATTCAATTCAAATTCCATTTGAATTTAAAATTATTCAACTTTAATTACAATTCCAAATTATTTAAATCAATTCGGACTAATTTCAAATTGAACCCACTTCAGTTTCAAATCGTTTCAAATTAATCCAATTCAAATTTTCCATTTGAATTTTATATTAATACATCTTGAATCACAATTTCAATTAATTCAAATCAAATTCAATTTGAACTAATTCAAATTTCAAATTTAAACCATCTCGAATTATATAAATTCGAGTTAATACTCTAAATGTTGATTTAATTTCTTTAAATCAATTTTCCTTTAAAGTTTTTAAACAATTCAATTCTGAGTCCAAATTTCAAAATTCCATTTTAAATTATCTTTACTTAACTCATTACAAGGTTCAAGTAAGAGTTTCAAACAATTTTAATTTACAAATTTATTTTTTAACATTCAAATCTTAAGTTCAAAGGAATTCCATATCTTAATTTTAAATTTAAGTTAAATTTTATTTATCTCTATAATGGATATATTACCGCACTTCACTTCTCATTCATTTAAACAAATCCAATTCACAATTTAAAGATTATTACTAACAATAGGGTGATATCATCCAATTCATTTTAAAACATCCATCAATTTCAAATTTCTAGATCTCAAATCCATTTTGAGATCACACAAACTCCCAATACAGATTAACCATTTAACTTCCCAAGTTAAATTCCAATTTCATCTTGAAATTTCCAAATCAGGTTGATCATTCCAACTTATTTAACTTTTTCCCAAGTTAAACTCAATTCACTTAATCCAGTCAACCTTACCCAATTTGAACTTCCATTTCAAATTTTGAACCTCTCATAAATAACCTTCCCACTTATTAAGTTCAAAGACTTATCACTTTGGGTATCATAACTCATTCCAGATTTAAAACTCAATATTTGGAGTTTATTTCAAACCATGTATATCCACACATATACATAATTACTTCTTGGCTCAACAAGCCAAAGTTTAAAATTTAAACCACCCTTGATTTTAATTCAAACAAATTCTTTTAAAGTTTACAAACAACTTCTTATTCTAGAATAAGATTATATTCAAAATAGTTTGAATAATATTATTTCCTTTAAAATTTTGAAAACAATTTTCAAATGTTTAAATTTAGAATTTAGAACTTCATAGTTTGAAACTTACTTTAATTTACATGTCATACTTATTTAAAGGTTACCGTCTTAAAACATTTCATTTTTGCTTATCCATTAATACACATTTTATTATTAAACATAACAATTATTTATGATAGTAACCCAGATTATCATACCTGAATTCCAATTTATTATTATCTTATTCTGAAACTCTTTCCCAAATTCAAGATTTTAATTTCCGTTTAAATTTATTTCAAACTTATCTTTATTCAATTTAAATTTCAATTTGGTTGTATTATATTACTTCTTAATTTAATTCCAAAAATTTAACAACCAATTCCCTTAATATTTATTAGAAAAAAATATTGCTTTATTATCAAAATATAATCTTATATAAAATCATTTAAAATCTTTACATAAGAAAATAACAAGTAAGCTCTCATCTATATATATCCTCAACTCATCCTAGTGTACTACTTACCCTATCCTTAATGAGTAATCCCACAAGAGCCAAGGTTCTCGCTTAACCTTCTGCTCTGATACCAAATGTAACGACCTAGAATTTCGATCCCAAAAATTCCACATAGTTAGAGAAAAGAAGAAAAGAGATAAAAGAAGAAGAACAGAAAAGAAATACACAATCTCCATTCACAGCGGATAAAATATAATATCAATAATAATAGTTATACCAAAGAAAAACCGTATCTATCAATTTACATCGATATATCAGAGTTACAACAAATTTTTTTTTTTACAAACATTAGACAGATACAATTCAACATGTCCCAGATATATACAATAATAGCGGGAAACACTCCATACGTTCCAACCATCCAGCTCGCCTCCTGAGCTCCAGAACTTCCTTACCTGAAAATCTATAATACTCGCTCTGACCCGAGTATTACATCAAAGTAACACCCGGGTCAGACTGGAAACCAGCGTGAGTAAACCCATCTAATATGAAATACACCAAAACAATAACCAATTTTTAACCCGGGTAACTCATAACAATTTTACAAATTCACAGGTTTGGTATAGACAACACTTATTACACTCATCAATTTCTAAATGTCAGAACTTAGATTTTATGGTCCAATTCACTTAAATCATCCCATTTCAGCCTTTTGAATCCACATATCAATTTATAAAGAATCGAAGTGGTTTCGGATATTTACTAATACCCGACTCCGGTCTCTTCGAATTCAATACCATCTTATCCCAAATTATTTACGGGAAACACAATTCAGACTTCAAATACAGAGTGTCACCCACATTAATTCATCATCGATGGATAACTAAATTATCTAAGTTTAAACCCAATATATCATATCACAAGCATTTCCAAATTACATACCCAAGATATCAGTCAATCTAAGGCATGCAATATTATTCAATCATTCGTAAGCAAGATAATTTAGTCTTATCATTCCTAATTAATTTAAACAAATTAATTTAATTACTTTAATCACCCTCAATCCTGCTTACATAACATTGATTAATTACAACAATTTAATTTATTTATCATTCTTTAATTATCCATTTTAACTAATCATCCGTGATTAATTATCTCCATAAAGTAATTATCCTTTAGTTATTTACATAAATTAATTATCCTTAATTAATTACTTCCATTAATCAGCCTTATTCAATTATAAACAGTAATTGACCTTGTCTAATTACTAATCATAATTAATTAAGTCCTTAATTAATGTATAGATCCTTTAATTAATTACCCCAAGTAATTAATCTTTAATTACTTATCCTAAGTAATTAACCCTTAATTACTTTCCATTAAGCAATTTCCTTATATTAATTACATCCCGTAATTTATTCATCAATTACTTCACTAAGTAATTACACTTATAAATCTCATTAAGTAATCATACATAATCAATTATCAAGTGACTATCTTTACTTAACAGATTAATTAATCGCATTTATCTCATTAATTACAACTGGGTAACTCATCCTTTAATTACCCTATAAATCAATTAATCGGTCTTTAATTGTAGATAAATTATTCTTTAATTATAAATAAATAAACCTCAATTATAAATTAATCTCCTTCAATACAAGGTAATCAATCCTTAATTACCCAAGATCTTAATTAACCTTAAGATGTTTAAATTCTTAATTTCATAATCATATTTAAACCATTTATCTTTAAAATTAACTTATTAAATTAAATTATTTAATTTAAGATAATAATAACCTAAGCATTTAACTTAACAAGTTAAAACAAGTTATATAATTTTCTTAAAACAATTATTTAAAACATCTATTATAAAAAGCATAAATTTTAAGAAATGGATCAAAACTAATTCAAACTTATTAATATTTGAACTTAAACTTGTGCACATTTTCTTCGGGTCAAACCCTATTAACACTTCGAGTCCTTTCCCGAGAAACCCCTCCTTTCTATCCCAAAATTTATGTTAAGTTTAAAAATTAAACCTGTTATCACTACTACCCGAGACCAAACCAATGACATTACGAGCAGCAACCTGGGTCAAAACCCAAACCAACCCGATCCTATTTTCTTTCTTCGCTTAAATGGCTCTTGTGCACAAAACTGTACACACCGTGCACCTTAACGTCACCGACGACCACCACCCTTTGCCGACGACCATCCTCTTACATTGCCCATGACCTTCTCACCTCGTCCATCCACCAGAAACCACAATCGAAACTCCGGTTCAAAATCGAACCACTCACCCCCTCGAAGAAACGGCAGAAACAAGATTACCCATCCCTCACATTCTCCCACCACCGCCCACCAGAATTCACCATCTTGTGCCAGAACCACCGCCTGAATTCCACGCTCCTCTCTCCACAACTCCGACCCCACTCCATGCGACAACGATGCCAAAAATGCCCAGCAACCAACACCGTTCAATACTCCATCTTAAACCCTAGATTTTCCTCGCACCACCACCACGGCATTCCAGAAATTCAATAATTATTTTTCCTCTCACCATTGACCTACCAGCCATCACAATCCTGAATCCCGACCACACAGACATTTTCACTCACCAGAAAATGCTCGGAACAGGAACCACGATCAACTCAAGATAACATACGATTCCCAAACTTAAATTTTATGATTTTTCTTTTAAAAATCATATTTTTCTAAGACAATTCAGGTTATATATATGAAAAAATCAATTGTTGGAAATGAATTTTTAACAACTTTGGGTTTTTTTTTACAGAAATTTCCAAATTCCAGGGAAACACCAAACTATTTTCACCCTTAATTATTTTTTTAAAAATTACGTTTAGTTAATTCGAACAAAATCCTTTTAAACATCCCAACCTACATTGATTCGTATGAAGAGATACTGAATTAATTTGTTATATCCTTGAATCAGTGTTCCCAGCAGAACTCAAAAACAATTCACACAGACATGAAGGCAAACAAACAGTATAGTAATTCAACCATATTCTAGTTAAATCATCCATGCAACATCTTATCTTTACAATCCTTTATCAAGCATCAAGCATTCTTCCAGATTTGAAGTGTTTATTTATTGTTTTCAGTTTGGGCAGAGACTTACTTTTTATGTCCCTGTCATGTATATAAATATTAACCCACAAACATATACTTAAAATCATTTTAAAACGACATGCACAACATAATTCGAATCATACTTAGAAGAATCATTGCATGCTAGATCAAGATGTATCAGTTTTTTTTCCAAGTTTTTACTCACCTTTTCTTCTTGAACAGAGTAGCCTTGCTTCCAAATAAAACTGCTGTAAATTTGATTTTTGATTTGCTTGATCTTTGAAACTGAGTTGATCTGATCTTTTGAAAACTTGTAAAAATGAAAGACTTTGAAATCCTGCTCCCAAAACTGAGATGGGTTTACCTTAATCTGCTTAAATGTTTCAGTTTTCCAATGAGGTTGTGGTCTGATGATTTTCTTATTTGAATATTGTTGACAGGTTTGATGATTTTTGATTTTTTTTTCCAGATCAGCTGAAAGATGAGAAAATGGCATGGCTATTTTTCTCCTTCATTTTACAATTTCAAATGAGAAACTTTGCCACTTGTTACATAAGCTTACAAGTGTTTATATTCTATATTCATGCTTTTGCAAATGTCATTTGCTAAATAAATGTGTTTAAGTCCTTATTTAAATTAATATTATAATTTTTTTTGTACACTTACTTAAATTTATTAAAATTTTAAACTTATCCCCTTTCATTTAATTAGTTTATGAATCATGTTCTCTTGAATGTTTATATATATACTAAGGAAATATATTATGCCTACAAATGTACATTAAATCTTTTATCAAATTCTATTCGCATCTGGACTATAATATTCTCATGCCTTTAAACTCAATTATATTTATAACTTAGTTCATATGTATTTTTAAAAGAAAGAACAATAAATCTTTTATAAATCTTATTTAATCACAAAAGATATGTGTATGTATATAAACTAAAACTTTTGTATTTATACTTATTTATTTTCTTTTTTCGAATTATTTTACATATATATACATGCTTATATACTTGTATATTTATATACTTAAAATTTTAATATTATAAAGTTTACACATGTATATTAATTTACTAAGATATATTATTTCCAGATATTATATTTCAACATTTATCATAATCTCAAATATATCTTGATATCTTTTTTTATTAGAATTTATCTTTTCACTGAATAAAACCAGCTTATTATCCAATTATCAGATGCCGAAAAAATCCGGGTTATTACATTTACACTAAAGGAAACCCTAACTCAGGGAAACTTTTTTCACTTTTTTTACCTAATTCGATATGTTCAGTTTGTCCTTTGCATTTTTCTAGTCCTTTTGATTTATTAATTTTACTTAATCAATTTAATTCTTTTGATTTATTAATTTAATCTGTTCAATTTAACTAGTTTGATAAATGATTAGGTTATATTTAATGTGAGAAATGCGGATTACGGATCTTAAGGCTGGAATAACACTAGAGGAGGGGTGAATAGTGTTTGTGGATTTTCAAAATCTTTTTGAAACTTATGCAATTTAATCACCAACAAATGCAATTCACAAACACGGATATAATCATAGAATCAAACACTGATGCATATACTAAATAAAAGCAATAAAGGAAAAACACACTAAGATTTTATACTGGTTCAGAGTTACCTAAATTCAGTCCCGTACAAGCATACGGATTTATTTTCAAAATAATCTTCAATTTACACCCTCGGTTTCAAGGCTACGAGGTACACCCTCCTGTATTCGAGTTCAGGGCAACTCTCTTGATTTAACCAGGCTATAAGATCACATAATTGATTTCCGAAGCTACAATCACACCCAATTGATTTCAAGGCTCAACCGCACCTTTTACTCAACAGCTTGATTTACAAAAGGTCCTATAACTTTGAATAGCACCGAGATCTTATGGAGATAGTGGCAGAGAGTCAAACAAGAGATAATCAAATCTGATTCACTTGGTATTTCGACAGAGTATAGTTTTGGAATACTTTAGAATAATTGTGGAAGATGAAGACGAAAGAAAACAAGTGAAATCTGATCATAAATTCGTCTAGAACTACTGGTATTTGAAGAAGATTAACAGCGATATCTATTCATGAAAGGATATGACGAATAGACACTTCTTTTGAAAATTTGAATTTTGAATTTAACGAGCACCATGTCGACATGGGGGGTTGAAGGATGTCGACATGCTCTAGGCAAAATTGGTGATTTTGATTTTCTTATTAAAATTGGTTTCTATAATTTGTTAAAATAATTTCTAAACCTTTTAAATATATTAGAATATAGTTTAAACATATAAAAGTAATTTTTAATATATAATCTTAATCTATAAAGTGATTTAAAATCTGAGTATATAAATCTTTCAAAGCTAAATATTTAAAACAAAAGATAGTTTAAAATCAAGGACGGTTTTTGAAATCAAAATATTAAAAATGATAAAGATAATTTTACGGCTAAAATATTTCAAACAAGAGAGATGTCTTTTTGAAAAGAAGGTTTTGAAAACATTTAAAATGAGAGATATATCTTTGAACAACATTTTCATAAAATTAGTGGATATCAAAATAGGACCACTATATATTCCACTAGATATTGTCCTGGATTCCAACCCACTAGGGTTCCATCCCTTTAAAAGGCCCGAAGTGGATTCCATTCTATGAATAAGTTTCGAATAAAGATGTAAGTGCTTTCAAGAAGTTTTAATATAATTGGAGACTCAATACTTATCTTTTATTCTTGAAATCTTGAACTCTTGATATCTTGATACTCATGAATCTTCAATCTTGAATTCTATGTTGTACAGTCTTCATTCTTGGTACCTGCATGGTTATATCCTACATATATATATATATATATATATATATATATTTGTATTTTATAACAAGTCCTAAGGTTGTTGTCATCAAAACTATCATCTCAAGGACTAACAATCTCCCCCTTTTGATGATGACAACCTATGTTTATAAAATATACTTCTCTTTTACTATAACTCCCCCTGAAACTAATAACTCCACCTTAATCTAAGCCTAACTACTCTAACTACTCTATTTTATATTTCTTCCCCTTTGTCATCAATAAAAAACTAATCCTAAACTATATAACTCCCTCTCAATCTAATACTATCCAAACTACATACTAATAAGGAAATAAAACAAATATTTTATTATATACGATATTATATTTACATGTATATATGGAACATAAACACACAAATATATTTAAGTACATAAATTATAGAGTAACACTACTAACGAGAGTTTTTAACAATTGGAGATTTGTGAATCGAACAATTTGGATAATGAAAACAAAAGTTTCCACGTTGTTCAGCCAAATTCCCATCTTCGTCAAAACAGACTTCGCCTACGCAGATCATGTTGTCCTCTTCTTCCATTGGTTCATCTTCTTCTTCTTCCTCTTCGCTGTGCTCTAAGGGGTTATGCACTTGAACGTTGGGAGAATCTTCTTCAATCACAATAAGATTTGCATGATTATCCATTAGGAATTTTTGCAAATTCCGAATAATTTTTCCTTGCTTTTCTTGTTCTTTTGCCATCCATATTTGCACAACTTGAAGTTCAGTCAACATTTGCATGGCATCCTTCATAGATTCTTCGATCTTTATCACACATGCCAGTGTAGTGTGTTGGAATGGACCAGAATGAGGAGAAGGGAAAGAAATGGTGTCATTTTGGTTTGATTTAGTGGAGGAGGCCATTAGTTTTAATTTTTAGGAGTTTAATGCAGAGAAAGAGAAGTGAGAAGACATAAAAATTCGAAATACATAGGTTTATATAACTACCAAACTAATTTTAGAGGGAAAATCAAATTTTCAAATTTTATCATTGTATGTCGACATGGGTTGTAGGGGTATGTCGACATCCCTATGAAAAATTTGATTTTTCTTGTATATCTCTTTTTATTAAAATATATGTTATTATATCTATGTTCTTTATCTTAGTTATTGAACAAATGCCTATTTCTCTTCTTCACTTACTAAATATAGATTGATTTAAGGGTTTGGTTAAAATATCATCAATTTGATTTTTGGAGTTGACAAGAGAAATAATTCTCTTTAGTTATATTATCTCTGAGAAAATGATGTCTAATATCAATATGTTTAGTCCTAGCATGATGAGCAGGATTTTTGGATAAATTTACTGCACTAGTATTATCGTAATAAACTGGTGATTTTGAAATTGTTAATCCAAAATCTTTTAGGGTTTGTTGCATATAAATGACTTGAGAGCAAGACAAAGCAGCAGAGATATATTCTGCTTCAGTTGTTGATAAAGAAACGGTGTTTTGCTTTTTACTAAACCATGAAACCAGAGAATGCCCTAAAAAGTGACAACTTCCACCTGTACTTTTTCGGTCATATTTGCAACCAGCATAGCCAGCATCACAATAAGAAATTAAATCAAATGAATCATTTTTAGGGTAAAACAAACCATAGTCAAAAGTATGTTTGGCATATCTTATGATACGTTTCACAGCTTTTAAGTGAGTCTCTTTGGATTGAGATTGGTATCTTGCATATAGACAAACACTATGCATGATATCAGGTCTACTCGCAGTGATATAGAGTAGTGATCCAATCATTCCCCTATGTAGTTTTTGATTTACATTTTTTGAAAGATCTTCTTTATTTAAATCTTCATTGGTTGCCATGGCAGTGGGTTTTCCACTTGCATTAGTCATACCAAATTTGCTAACTAGATCCCTTTCATATTTTTCTTGACTAATAAAAATACCATTATCTAATTTTTTTATTTGTAGTCTTAAGAAGAAAGTAAGTTCACCCGTATGACTCATCTCAAAATCTTTTGTCATTATTTCAGAAAATTCTTTATTCATTTCATGATTAGTTGAACCAAAAATAATATCATCTACATAAACTTGCACTGGTTGGATATCATTTTTATTTCTTTTAATGAAAAGAGTATTATCTACTTTACTAATTTTAAAATTTGATTGTAATAAAAAGGATCTTAGTCTGTCATACCGTGCTCTAGGAGCATGTTTCAGACCATATAGAGCTTTCTTAAGTTTGAAAACATGGTTTGGAAAAATTTCATCTTCAAAGCGTGGAGGTTGTTCAACATAAACTTCCTCTTTAACAAATTCATTTAGAAAAGCACTTTTAACATCCATTTGAAATAATTTAAAATTATTATAGTTTGCGAAAGCAAGTAGAATTATAATGGCTTCTAATCTTGCTACGGGTGCAAAGGTTTCGTCAGAATCTTTTCCTTCTTCTTAACAATAACCTTGTGCGACTAATCGAGCTTTATTTCTAACGACCTAACCTAATTCATTCATTTTATTTTTATAAACCCATTTAGTTCCTATTAAAGTTTTATCCTCGGGTCAAGGAACAAGCTCCCAAACATCATTTTCGGTGAATTTATTCAGTTCTTCTTGCAAGCCATCCATGAATCATCTAATGTTGCTTCCTTTTGATTTTTAGGTTCAATAGATGATGTAAAAGCTACATTACTCATGTTATTTAGTTGATTTCTAACAACAAATTCAATATTTCCTAGTATATTTTCTATAGGATGATTTTTTAAAAGCTTAACCTTTTTATTTGGATGAATAAATTCATTATTGTTTCAATTGATCCATTATTTAGGGTAGCAAAATCTTCTTCATCGTTAATTTGTTCAACATCTTTGAAATTTTTATCAAACGAAAATGCATTGCTTCTTCAATGGTATTAGTTCTTAAATTGAAAACTCTATATGCTTTACTTCTATTAGAATATCCGATAAAGATCCCTTTGTCGAATTTAGGATCAAATTTATCCAAATTGTCTTTTGTATTTAGAATAAAACATTTACTTCTAAAGATTCTAAAATAAGATACCTTTGGTTTCTTCTTGTAAAGAAGTTCATAAGGTGTTTTATTAGTTAATGGTCTAATTAATATTCTATCCAAAATGTAGCAAGCTGTAGTGACTGCTTCAGCCCAAAAATGTTTTGGTAAATTACTATCTGAAAGCATTGTTATAGCACACTCTTGAATTGTCCCATTTTACGTTCATCCATTCCGTTTTGTTGTGTAGTTCTCGAAAAAGAAAATTTTGAGTTATTCCCTGTTTATTGTACAATCTCTCTAAATTTTCATTTTCAAATTCTCCATCGTGATCACTACATAAAGTTATAATTTTTAAAGAAAGTTGGTTTTGAAGTCTTTTGTAAAAAATTTAAATGAATCAAAAATATCACTTTATGTTTCAAAAAAAATTGTTCATATAAACCTAGAATAATCATCTACAATTACAAAGACATATTTGTTGTGATTTATTGATTGAATTTAAGATGGACCAAACAAATCTAGATGAAGTAACTCAAGAGTTTTTGAAGTTGAAATCATATCTTTTAATTTGAAAGAACTCTTCCTAAGTTTTCCTTATTGACAAGCATCATATATACTATCTATTTTAAAATCTATTCTAGGGAGACCTCTTACTAGATCAAGTTTAGAAAGTCTAGATAAGAGTATAAATTCAAATGCTCAAATCTTTTATGCTAAATCCAATTGTCACTTGTATTAGCCAAAAGACATAGATTATCATTTGAGATTTTCATACTAAGAATATAAATGTTTTTCTTCCTAATTCCTTCAAATATAATATTTGAATTATTATCTTCGATGTGACACTTATCTTTTTTAAATTTAATTTTGTATCCTTTATCGCCAAGTTGACTAATGCTAAGCAGATTGTGTTTCAGAATCTTAACTAATAAACATTAGAAATAGTAGGAATTTTAGAGTTACTGACATTGCCGAGGCCAATCACATATCTTTTTGATTTGTCTTCAAAATTAACCAATCCTCCATCTTTATAGATAATATCATTCAGTATATCTTGATTACCAGTCATGTGTCTTGAACATCCACTATCAAGTATCCACTTATTCTTCTTGATTTGCACAATTTTTCCGTTGAGTGTTGATTCTTCAAAGGCCATATAACATTTTTCGTTCTGCACGGAGTTCAAACTCGGTAGATAACTTTATTTTCTATAATAACTATTTGCAGACTTATGAGACAATGATGATTTGAACAGTTTTAAACTAGTGTTAACAAAATCCCAGAAAATAGCCATTTTAAAAACTTTTTCAAAATTCAGATTCTGAAAACTTTGAAAACCAATGCTCTGATACCAAATGTGAGAAATGTGGATTATGGATCTTAAGGCTGGAACAACAGTAGAGGCGGTGAATAAAGTTTTGTGGATTTTCTAAATCTTTTTGAAACTTATGTAATTTAATCACCAACAAATGCAATTCACAGACACAGACATAATTATAGAATCAAACACAGATGCAAATACTAAATAAAAGCAGTAAAGGAAAGAACACACTAGGATTTTATACTGGTTCGGAATTACCCTACATCCAGTCCCGTACTAGCGTATGGATTTCTTTCAAAATAATCTTCCAAATTACACCCTCGTTTTCAAGGCTACGACGTACACCCTCCTATATTCGAGTTCAGGGCAACTCTCTTGATTTAATTAGGTTACACGATCACCTAATTGATTTCTGAGGCTACTATCACACCCAATTGATTTCAAGGCTCAACTGCACCTTTTACTCAATAGTTTGATTTACAAAAGATCTTATAACTCTGAATAGCACTGAGATCTTATGGAGAGAGTGACAGAGAGTTAAATAAGAGATAATCAAGTTTGATTCACTTGGTATTTCGGAAGAATATAGTTTTGGAATTCTTTATAATAAATGTGAAGATGAAGAGGAAAGAAAATAAGTGAAATCTGATTATAAATTCGTTTAAAACTACTGGTATTTATAGAAGATTAATAGCCATATCTATTCGTGAAAGGATATGACGAATAGACACTTCTTTTGAAATTTGAATTTTGAATTTAAGGGCACCATGTCGACATGAGGGGTTGAAGGATGTCGACGTGCTCTAGGCAAAATTGGTAATTTTGATTTTCTTTTTAAAATTGGTTTCTATAATTTGTTAAAACAATTTCTAAACTTTGTAAATATATTTGAATATAGTTTAAATATATAAAAGTAATTTTTAATATATAATCTTAATCTATAAAGTGACTTAAAATCTGAGTATATATACAGATTTTAAAGCTAAATATTAAAACAATAGATGGTTTGAAATCTAGGAAAATTTTGAAGTCAAAATATTAAAAATGATATAGATAATTTTGAGGCTAAAATATTTCATACAAGAGAGATGTCTTTTTGAAAAGAAGGTTTTGAAAACATTCAAAATAAGAGATATATTTTTGAAAAGCATTTTCATAAATTAGTGGATATCAAAATAGGACCCTATATGTTCTACTAGATTTTGTTGTGGGTTCCATCCCTTTAATAGGCTCGAAGTGGATTCCATTCCTTGAATAAATTTCGAATAAAGATGTAAGTGCTTTCAAGAATTTTCTACATAATTCTAGACTCAATACTTATCTTGTATTCTTGAAATCTTGAACTCTTGATATCTTGATACTCATGAATCTTCAATCTTGAATTCATATACTATACAGTCTTCATTCTTGGTACCTGCATGGTTATATCCTACATATATATATACACTATAATGTAAGTATTTATATTTATAACAAGTTTTAAGGTTTTTGTCATCAAAACCATCATCTCAAGGACTAACATTTAAAGTATATAGTATTGCAGGAACAATATTGTTCTATGTATTACTTGGCTATTTAGGATATGCAACACTTAAAAGTAAAGCCCCATGCAATTTACTTACAGGATTTTATGAGCCCTTTTGGTTAATCAATAAACCTAATCTTCTAGTAATTATACACCTTGGGGAGCATACTAGGTATAATGGTTTTTCACTTCTTCTTTAGTTTTTTAGTAAGTTAATGCCAAATTGATATGAAATGGGATTTTCATTCAATATGTATGCGTTTAACATATCATATCGATGTCTTGTAAGTAAAATAGATTAATAGAATATATTTACTGATGTGAAATGATAAACCCTTGGATATTACCTTAGATCTTAGTTAATTTAAAGTAAATTATGTAAAACATTTTATGTTTTCCACTGTAGAAACATGTGTATTATTCGCTTGCTCTCTTAATAGGAGGGACTAAATAATATGTACCTTACTTTTATTATATTGATATTTTTGTTCAAACATATCAAGCAACATACTACCCTTTTAACTAAGGTAAGCATTAAATATGTAACGATTCTTCTTTTCGAAGGTGACTAAAAATGGTACCTCAGTACCGTCCGTTATTATATGGAATCCATTCTCAAATACGACCCTTTACGAGTTTAGTTGTATACCTATTATGCTGGAATTTAATTAATGTAACAATTTCGACTATGATTAACGAGTATTTGTATCCTACACGCTATTATGACATCAAATAATTCTATATGAAATGTTTTGTTTATCGTAAGGTAAAAACCCGTCCGTGTTTACATGCGGTGTGGTCTTATGAGATACTTTTGATTCTCAAAGGTTTTCAATAAATTTAAAGTCCAGTTGGATGTGTTTTCTCATATTAGTTTTTCAAAATGACTCGGGTGTTATTTTATTATAATGCTCGAGTCAGACTGAGCTTATTCATAGATTGCATGGATGCGTTGGAGCTTAGGAGACAAGTTGGAGGTCTTCAAGTCGCATTTACATGTATGTTTGTTATCCAAGGCATTGCTATTGAAATTATCAACATTTATGAGGATAGGTTGTCGTAATTGTCTAGGCTGATGATTATGATGTGTTGTACTATGATTGATGTATGTATACGATAGTTTGTTTTTCGTAAAGATTATTGATACTATATTATATATTGTTTTGCAGTAATTATGAGATTTTGTATTGTTTTAGTTTCTTTTTCTCTTCTTCTTTCTTCTTTCTTTCCTATAGCTATCCGTCTTTCCATTCAATTCAGTTTGGTCATGTATGGTTTATTATCAGCTTCAATTGTGCAGATTAGCGAGTCGTTACAATTAGATTTTATCAATAGTTTGCTCATAACCAGAAAAGGAAATGAAGGAGTATGGGTAATCGTAGATCAGCTAACAAAGATCATGCATTTTATTCCTGTGGAACCAACAAAATCATTGCTTCATTAGTTGGAGCAGGTGGCTTCTATTTATTATCTTATTCCATTGTGTTTTATGTATGACTTGCTTTGTTGAAGGTTTTAATGTAATGACTCTAATGTATTATTATTATTATGGAAATGACAATGTAATATCCTATGTTATCTATTATATGTTATATTGATTCATGGTGAGATTCTGTGATTATGTAGTTTCTTCTTATCTTTCATTTTCTTCTACCCTTAATAGCTCGTCTTTTGATGCAAGAAATACGATCGTCAAATACGGGTTTGTGATTAGATGATGGGGTTAGTGGGCATGGCCCATTTGAATTTTGGTGATAACTTATTGATTTAATTGATTTACATATATATTAAGGTTAGCAAGCTTTAAAAATTCATATCCCAGCCATTTTAACTTTGTTTAACACACTGATTTTTGTGTTAGAATCGTAACAATGAACACTACGATATGGAATTGATTTGGTGATGATTGGAGCTAGTAAAAATTTCGTGTTAAATTGAACGTCGTTCGATGTAGGCATAATCCAGAACGCCTCAGCCATGATTGGAATTTTGATGAGTTAGACTTACCTTTTTGATTAACCAATAATATTATATAGTTAATAAAAATTGTCGATTGGATGTTTAGGAGATTTACTAATTATATCAGTTGATTTGGATTTATTCTTGCCCTTGGAGCAGATGACCCTATTTATATTATCCGCCTAGTAATGGGTGACCCTTACATAATTGTATATTGTATGTGGTGCACGGAATGGGTTAAAGAGATCCAACAGGATTCCTATAACGACCTAGATTCAGTCGTTTGAATTTGAAATATTTAATTGATTTTAAATATTGAAAAGTTAATTTATAAGTTAAATAACATATACTTCAAATATATCGATTTATTGGGTAATTAAATTATTTAACTTAATATTTTGAATTATTTAAAATTTTGAAACTTGAATTTAATATGGACAAAAATAATTTTAGAAACTGAGTTAAATTCTAGTTAAACAATAATGGAGATAATATACTTTTAATTTGAATTAAAAGTGATTAAACCTATTTTGGAAATTGTTTGCTATAATGTGTAAAAATAGCCTTCTGAGGCACTGTCTCAAATTTCGATGAAACCAGTTTCATTAGATCCGTAATAGTGAATTATTATATGTCATTGAATTTCATGGCGATTAGATGTATTGTTTGATCGTGCGAGTCTGAAACACGTAGAAATTATTTAAAGGAATCTAAATTAATATAATTTGATTTAAAAATCTATCTCCTGTATATAATGGAATTGGGTCTCGATATACATTCCATTATGTTCGAAATAGAGGTATAACTTATAGAACATCAAGTGGTACGCTTCATTTGGAGTTCGAAATTTTAGCAAGTGAATTGTGCCTTAAAATTTTCTTTATAGGGACATCAACCTTTCTTGATTTTCCAAATCCTAACCCTAAAAGCTTCAGCCGCCATTAAATACAAAGCTTGATCCAACGACCAACAATTCACGTTGAGCTAGGAGCGAAATTAGCCAAAACATTCAACATAAAAATCAAAGAGCTCGGTAAGGTGGACTTATTTTACGGTTGGATCATCATAAATTATCGTGTGGAGGGAAAAAAGGACTCACGTTCGTGGGGGGAGGGGTTGTGCATTCGATTTTCGGATGAGGTGGCAAGCGAGGCACACGTGTGGTGGCACGAGTGATAGTAGGAACAACAGCGTAGGCGGAAGCTCGAGCAGGTGCGGTAGCATTCTTGATTGTGCGATCAACGAAGTAAAATAAAATAAAATAAAAGTCACCTGGATTTATGAATGGATTGTTTTAAAATTGGGTAAATGAATTAATTTTTACCTTGATTATATTTATATATAAAGGAATAGTTTTTTAGAAATTATAATGGTCATATACTGGTGTGTTTGGTTGTTAGTAAATGATAATATTTGATTATTATCATTTATTGTTTTTTGTGTTCTAATAAAATTTATTATTATTATTATAATGTAAACAAAGATAAACAATTAAGAAATGGTTTTTATATAACCAAATTAAAATTATATATAAGGAAAATTTATACATATGATTTGAAAATAAAAAGGATTTAAAAGAAATAAAAAGCATCGAACTCACTTTGGTTGCTGAAAAATAATTCTGATGATGACGACAACATCATTGGCATTCATTTCCAAGTTTCTATGTGATGAATTTCCACTATTAGAATTTTGTTTTGTAAAACTAGTTTTGATTTTAAAATATAAAAGTATGATTTGATATAAAAAAGAATTATGTATGTATATATATAATTTCAAAATGATTTGAAAAATATAATTAAAACTGGGTGTTTAAATTCTGAAAGTTATTATCTAAGTGATTTGATGAAAACATAAGAAACTAAGTTTATTACTTATAAATTTTGAGAATTACTGAGTTAAAACAAATTTTAAAAAAAAATTATTGAACAAGAATGTTAAGAAAAGTAAATTTAAAAACTAAATAATTAAATGAAATTTAACTTAAGTTAATTTTAATAAAATGGATTTCGAAATGAAATTTGACTTAAGCAAAGTTAAGTGAAATTGAATTTGATTTGTAATGAATTAATGAAATGAACTAATGAAATAAATTATTGAAATGGATATGAACTTGACTATAAAATTAAATTCAACTTAAGTTGTAAAATGAATTAAATATGTATTGGAATGTTATTTGTTAGAAATGAATTTGAACTTGAGTTGTAAAGTGAAAATAAACATTAGTGGTTGCACAAATTGTTTATAATAATCTTAGATAATTGTTTTATAAACTGGTTATAAATGATACTAGTATTGAAAGAAATATCCTCAATAATAAATGGATGTGAATAAAGCAACGTGAATAATGAAATAAAAGAATGGGATATAATAAGAAACCAATTAAAATATATACGTAAGTTGTACGTATATTATTTTATCTTTGTAACTATTTGTTCCAGATTCGAATATACAATTTCGAGATGATTTACGTCAGTTTGGGTAAGGATTTTTCGCTCGATTTTTGACGGCGAACACTAAATATGATTTCTGATTTAATTATGATATTCTTTATCATAGTATATGGCTTTGCAAAGAGAACGAAGGTTTCTAATCAATGAACTGGATCTGAGCCCGCACTAGAGTAGTCAAGTGAACGATGCCGGTTCGAAAGTGAAATTGTGCGATCGAGCAAGCGATCAGGTATGGTTTTAAGTATGGATGATGTACATACATCGTATGGGTTTAATAAATTAAATGTTGACATTGGAAAATGCAAATTTTATATGGTTGTGAATTAATTAGGTGAATATTAAAATTTTTGATGGTTTCTCTTGTTACATTTGCTATATTCGCATATAGTTATTGTATTATTACATGTTATATATTGATATTACTTTCCTTATGCTTGTTCTCATTGGTTATTGAGTGTTTAGTAGGAGTGGATGACGTATGCTTTGCATTTGGAGCTCGCTTTCGCATACTAATACTAATAAAAGGTACATATCTCATATTACATATCATATTTTTATTTTATTTTTCCCACGGGATGCCTCGTCCTCAAAGATGAGATGTATATCTATGATTATATATATGTATATTATAAATTTTTCTGATCAAATTGTACAAAGGAGAGCTGGCGAAATTTTCCATTAATTTAAGACATTAGAAAATTTTCAAGAATTTTGAAAAAAATGTCGATAACTAAAATTTGGATTTGTATGTTATAACTTGGAATGGTATTAGTTAGTTTTGGAAATTTAATTATGAATTTAAAGATTTGGAAAACGTGATAACAAAGTTTCAACTAACTGATTTCGAAAAGTTAAAAGGTTTAAATGAATTTGTTAATCAGTTTCAACTAATTGGTTTTGAAAAGTTAATGGGTTTGGGGCATTTTTCTTACTTCGGAAATTTTGAGGGTGAAATTCTTTTATTGGGGAGAATGTATTGACCCAAAATTTCAGTTATTTGAATTTGAAATATTTAACTGATTTTATACATTTCAAAGTTAATTTTATAAATAATTTATATTTCAAATATAGTGATATATTGGGTAACTAAATTGTTTAATTTAATATTTGGGATTTTTTAAAATTTTGAATCTTGAATTTAATATGGACAAATTGATTTTGAAAACTGATTTAAATTCTGTTTAAACAATAATGGAGATAGTGAACTTTTAAATTTGAATAAAGTGATTGAACTTATTTTGAAAATTATTCCTTTTAATTAACGTGTAAAAATAGCCTTTTAGGGCACTGTCTCATGTTTTGATGAAACCAATTTCTTTGGATCCGTAATAATGAATTATCATATGCCATCGAATTTCGTGGCAATCGAACGTATCATTTGGTCGTGCAAGTTCAAAATGCGTAGAAACTATATAAAGGAATTTAAATTAATATAATTTGATTTTAAAAATGATCTCCTGTACATGATGGAATTAGGTCCCGATATATATTCCATTGTGTTTGGAATATGGATATAACATACAAACGCCAGGCGACATGCTTCGTTTGGAATTTGAAATTTTAGCGAGTGTAATGCCTTAAAATTTTCTATATAAGGACATCAATATTTCTTCATTTTCCAAACCCTAACCACAAAAGCTTCTGTCGGTATTAAATATATAGCTTAATCCAATGGCCACCAATTCACGGCGAGTTAGGAGCGAAATTGGCCAAAATGTTCAATATGAAAGTTGAAGATGTGACGACCCGGAAATTTTAACGACTAAAAATGGAATAATAAATTGATTTTTTTAACATTTGGAAGGTTAATTTTAGCTTGAATTCCAAATATTACTATTTATTAGATAATTAAAGTATTGAATTATATAATTGAAATTGGGTAAATTGTTAAATCTGAAATTTCTAAGCCTGTTTATATAATTTGAAGGTTTATAAAATCTATAATGATGATACTGAAAATAATAGAATGGTTGAAATTTAATTTAAAGGTGTTTTGTTCAGTTTTGAAATTATATCGTTTAAATCGATATTTAAAAATAGCCTTCCGTGGCACAGTCTCGGAATTCGACGAAACCAGCTCCATTGGATCCGTAATAGTTAATTATTATCGAATTTCAATTTTCGTAGCAATTGGGGTTGTCATTTGACCCTGGCAGCTCAAAACGCGTAGAACTATTTTTAATCGATTTAATTTAAAATTGATCGTTTATTTCTGTAACTCGCGCATACGACCGGGTTAGCCTCCGAAACGCATTCCATTATGTTCGGGACGCGGGTAAAACCCTGAAATTGCCGAGCGGCATTCCTTAATGGAGTTTGGAATTTCAAATGGAATTAACGAGACGGTTTGAGAGTTTTATATAAAATAATAAAATTTTAAGTACATAGTCAAAGATATTTTCACTTCAACGCGTGTTCGAGAAGCCTCACTCCATCAATATCTCACTCTCGTTACCTTCTCTATTCTGAAAGCACGAAATCGAACTCAATCAAAATAATAATGGCTGATGTTCGATCTAAAAAAAATAAACATAAAAAAATATATGGCCGAAGCCGACGCTACCTGAGGGTTCCGAAAATCATTTGTCTTCGGTTTAAAAAAAAAAGGAAGAGAGGGCTGCGACATCTTGGATCGCACGCGGCGAAGTTGGAAGCGTTCAATAGGGGGATCTCGATTTGGAGGAAGCGCCGATGGTCGAGGCACTTGAACTCGAGGTCGTGGCGCTTAGGATGCTTGAGGGCGAGACGTGAAGGGTTGAGCTCGTTCTTCTGAGCGTTTGCGCACGTGATGGGGTGACGGCGACTCAGACTATGGTCGCTGGAAGGAGGCATAGTCGCAGGCTCCAACTAGTCTTTGATGGCGAATTTTGGGAGGCTGGCCTTTGCGATGTTACAGAGCGACACGGGGTTGTCGTCGTGAAGCTGCAGCGAGGGGGTCGCGATTGGCGATTGATCGTGGCAGCAGCCGATGTCAATGGTGGTTCGAGCGTGGAGGTGTTGAGGTATTTGCAGTTTATTTTATTTTCTTTTTCTTCTTGTTTTCTTTTAATTTAAAATATAGGTAAATAATAAAATATATGTATAGGATATACGAGATAGTACTATTTCAATTTAATATATATATGTATATATAAGATATTTTATTTTAAATTATTTCGTTAAAAATCACATATGTACATGAAAGAAGAGAAATTATTTTGTCGTTTATTCTAGTGTTGAAATTTGAAATTTAGGGTATGAACTATTATTAGTTTTCGAATTGGGAATTTTATGTAAGGATTTAGAAGAAAAAGAAAACAAGGGAAATTAGTTTAGGAAAATTTAGTAAACATATTTATATTTGCATTTAAGGGTTTAATTCCGAATGATAAAGGTTTATTTGTTTAATTAAATCTACATTATTTTTGTTACTAAAAATGATTTATTAAAAGAAAATTTATTATGATATATAAAATAAATAAATAATAATAAATTGTTCGATCAATGCAAATATTGATAAATTGTATAATATTTATACAAGGTTAAAGATCGTGAAGAAAAATAAGCCGGTCTGGTATGGATTGTTTCAATTAAAATCAAAGGTGAGTAAATTTCACTCTGTTGGATTTTTATTTAAATGGTTAAATTTGAATAATTGATTGAATGATTAAATTGATTTGGGTGTGCACCATTGATGATTGACTTTGGTTTTGGCTGATTCGTGTGTTGATTGTTGTTTGACTCGAAGTATTCGGGTTTTAAATAGTTCTAAACTCAAATCATTTAATTTAGTAATGTAAGGTTTGGATTACTTAATTAAGTTAATGTAATTAATTAAGTATAAATAATTCAGAATAATTATTGGATGGTTTGTTAGGTAATTACTTAACGTGATAAAAGATAATTACTTTGCGAAATAAATTAAGAGATTTATTAAGATGAGGAATAAAAGAGTAATTGATTTATTTAATGGAATAAATAAAAGATAGTTAATTATAGCTTGAAATTAACTGAAGTAATTAATACGGTGGTTTGAATTAATGTAATTAAATCTGATTGGATAAATTAAAATATAATTGGAAATCCCTAGTTTATATAATTAAAGAATGAAATCAAAGATTTATTAATTAAGATTTATTACCCATAATAAGAGACTTGTGAGAAATGAATTAATATAAGAAACTAAGAATATATTATTTGTTGATTGTAGTTAGAAATGATTAATATCGGGGAATGAATTTAAGATAATTACTTAAATGTAATTGAAAGATAATTGATCCCGGGTGATTAATTATGATGAATGGATATGGAAGATTGATTACCTAATTGATTTGAAATCAATTAATATTGAATGAAGAAATATAAATGGATGAGGTTAGTGATCAAATTGGGATTAATTTAATTAATTGGGAGATGATTAAGTTTTGCTTATGAATAATTGAATGGTATGGGATGCTTTGAAAGAGTTAATATCTCTGACATGCAATGTTGTGTTTCTTTTGGATAATGTGGGTTAGGATGACTTGAGACTCGGAGAGATTGGGGTCGGGTATTAGGAAATACCTGAAACCACTTCAAATCTTATAGATTGATATGTGGAACCAATAGTCTGGAATGAAACGATTTAAGTGAACTGGGTTATTTTATCCAAGTTTGATACTTAGAAATTGATGTGTGGAATGAGTGTTGTCTATGGCAAATTGTGAATTTGTTAAATTGTTAAAAGGTACCCCGGGTTTATATAAGTTGTTTGTTTGTCTGGTCATTCATGTTAGATGGGTTTACTCATGCTGGTTTCCAGCCTGACCCGGGTGTTACTTTGATGTAATGCTCGGGTCAGACCGAGTATTACAGATTTTCAGGTTAGGACGTTCTGGAGCTCAGGAGGTGAACTGGATGGCAATATCGTATAGAGTATTTCCGCTGTGTTTATATTATTGTTAATCTGAGACATGATAATTGTAAATATTCAGTGACTATATATAATGTAAAACTCTGATGTATATTAAATGTAATCGACAGATATAGTATTCTTTGTAAACTGTTATTATTATTTATTATTATATTTTATCCATTGCGAATGTGAGATGTTAAAGTTTCTGTTCTTCTTCTTCTATCTCTTTCTTCTTTTTCATAACTATCTGGAATTTTCGGGTGTGAAAATTTCGGGTCGTTACATTTGGTATCAGAGCTGAAAGGTTAAGCGAGAACCTTGGCTCTGGTAGGGATTACTCATTTAATAGAGTCTGGAGTACTCTAGAATGAGTTATATATATATATATATATATATATATATATAAATATATATATAAGCGCGTACTTATTATTTTCTTATATAAAGGATGTAAATGATTTTATATAAATATATATCTTGATATATAAAGGAATATTTCATTCTAATAAATATTAAGGCGATTGGTTGTTAAATTATTGAAAGTAGAATTAAGAAGCAATATAATACAACCAAATTGAAGTCTTGAAATGGAATTGAAGTAAGTGGTAATAGAAATACAACCCAATTAAAATTAAATTGATCGAAATGAAATTCTAAAATTAGAATTCAGAAATTAAATTGTTTAAAAAGCTTTAAATAGAGGTAAGTTGAAATGGGATTCGACTAAAATTCAATCTTGAATTTATGGAAATAAGAATAATAAAAAGGAAATGAGTATTTAGATATGATAACCTTGGGTATTATCATAAATGGTTGTTGTATTTAATAATGAGATATTTGTTATTAAGTAAGTCAAATGAAGTACATTTATAAGAAGAATATAACTTATTAATTTCAAAAGTAATGAAAAATAATAAATGAGTATTATTTGGATAACAGGGACTTGTTACAAACAATGGGTTGTTTGAAAATTTATTTGAATTTGAAACCAAGGATGGTTTAAAATTTTAAATATGGCTGGGAGGGCCAAGAAATAAATATGTATGTATGTATGTATGGATGTACATGATGTCAAAGATATTTTGAAATAAACTCTAAGAGGTTGAGTTTTGATTTTTCCCTAAGTGTGATGTAAAAACCTAAAGTCATATTAGTTTGAACATATAAGGGGGAAAGAATTTTGAAATTTGTAGTGGGAATTCGAATTTGAGTAAGGTTGATTGGATTAAGTAAATTGGAATTTAACTTTGGAAAGTTAAATAAGTGTAGAAAAGCAACCAGAATTGGAAATTTCGAGATGAAATTGGAATTTAACTTGGAAGGTTAAATGGTTGATTTGAATTGGAATTTGTGTGATCTCGAAAGGGTTTGAGATCTAAAAATTTAAAATGGATGGACGTTTTAAAATAAATTGGATGATATCCTCCTATTGTAAACAAAATCTTAAAATTGAGAATGGAATTGTATAAATAAAATAAAATAAGTTGGAATAATTGAATTGTAAAATAAACTTGTTTAAGAACTGGCTTCAAACTAGAAAGTTAAATTGAATAATAAATTAAAATTTTAAAATAAAATTGTATTGAACCTTGAAATACATAAGTAAAAATAATTTAAAATGAGGATTTTGAGAAATTAGGCTCAGAAATTAAAATGATTAAACGCTTTGATTTAAAGGTTAATTTGGTTTAAAGAGTTAAACCAACCTTTGAGAATTTAACTCGAATTTCTATAATTCGAAATAGTTTAAATTCAAGATTTAATTGAATTAGTTTAAAATTGAATTTGGTTTGAAGTAATTGGATTGGTGATTGAAGATGTATAAGCTTAAAATTTTTAAATGGGAACTTGGATTGGATTAAATTGAAGTGATTTGGAATTCTGAAATTAAATTGATAATAATTCAAATCGATTGGAGCAGTATGAAATTATAATTAAAATTGAACAGGATTTAAAATCAACTGGAATTTGATTTCAATTGGGGAAGGAATCAAGATTGATTCAACTTGAATTGGGAATTAATCAAGTCCAATGGAATTTGGAGTTATTTGAATTGGAATTGGGTCAATTTAAATGAAGATTTAAATTGAAATTGTTGGGGAGGTGAACAGTTGGCTCTTGACTATTTTCAGTATAAATTGTTTTCATATAAACTTATTTTCTAAGCTATTAAATATATACAACTTTTCTTTCTTAAAGCCAAATTATTTTATATACTTGTTTTACAATCATTTTTGGAGCTATTTAACCATTTTTCAGTTGTTTTCTAAACTCATTACTATATTTTAACTATGTTACAAATTAATTACTAATTTATAGCTATTTTGCAATTATCTAAAAAAATTAAATTATTTAACTATTTTATAGCTATTTTACAAACTAATAATTATTTTTCCACTACTTATTTATTTTTAGAATTTTCAAGCTATTTTCTAAATATGAACTGGTCGGAGTTCAAACTGTTATTAATTTAAATACCCAACTGAGATAAGAATTGAAGTATAAAAGGGGTTTTATACAAGTTTGAAATGATCCAAAGTTTTAAAAATTATATATATCTGTATATACATATATATATATATATAAAGGATCTTATGAGGATTTTGGAAAAAGTTTTGAGAACCTTTGGATTTGGAAAGGCTTTTGATTTTTGGGTAAAATCAATATGAGAATTTGGAAAGCCTAGTTTGGGAATTATCGATTTCGGAATAATCGATTTTGTATAAATGAGCTTTGTCTGAGATCATACTAGGTGTATGATTTGAAGATACTATATGTGTATAGTATAAAATGTTTTGATGATGGCTCTGGGGGAAAAGGCGCACCCTTGAAATGGACATCTCAGGAGTGCCACCAGGTGGTGCTGCCTTGAGCCCAAGGGGGGTTCTAAAGTTGATCCTGTGAGGAGTCCGGACAAAACTAGTTCCTGAGGATTATGAGTTGAGTTACCATAGTGTAAATCGTGTGAGCCGCTGAGAGCCAACAGTTACATGGACTTTTGCTGCGATGGTAACGTAACCCAGGATGTAACTGCGACCTATGGTAACATAGCGAAGGTCGTGTGTGCCGCTGAGAGCCAACAGTCTGCGTTTGATTTTATATCGGTAGACTGCGACCTATGTAAGAGTGGAGAAGTTTTATTTTGATAGCGAAAATCAGAGGCCGCTGAGAGCCTACAGTTACATGGACTTTTGCTGCGACGGCAACGTAACCCTGGAATGTAACTGTGATCTGTCGTGGGTTCCATGGCGTAATCGAGAGGCCGCGGAGAGCCTGCAGTTACATGGACTTTTGTTGTGACTGCAACGTAACCCTGGTATGTAACTGTGACCATGGAATGGGGGTGATGATTTTCAAAGCATTCTCACCAAAGATATTTCCTCTATTTTCAAAACTGTTTTCTATATTTTCAATAAAATTGTTTTCCAAGTATTTTCACTGGGTATTGAAAACGAGTTTACCAAGTACTTATAGATTTTCAGTCCTGCGCCTGATCAACGTATGACTGAATTTCTATGAGAACAAGGATGGACTGGTTGAGACATCGAGTTATAAAAAGTATTTTTATAAAAAGTTATTTTAATAGTATTATGTGACTTTAAAACCATTTCTAAAATTTTTAAATAAAGATGTTGGAATTTTGGGGAAGTAAAAGAAAATCCAAACTAGAAGTTTAATGAAGTGATTTTGTAATTAAAATCGAATATTAAATTAGAAGTTGGAAATAAGCTAATTGATTAAATAATTGTATGATTGAGTATGTTAATAAAATTTAACATTGTTAAATAAATGGATTATAAATTAATAAAGGAGTTTGGACATGAATTAGAATTGTAAATAGAATCCGAGCTAGATTTGATAATGAATTAAATAAGAGGCGATGTTGCAAAATAAAATAGAGTTGGATTGAAAATATGATGGTTTGAATTACAAATAAAATTCAAAGGTGATTTGAATAATATTTAATGAGATTTTCTAGTAAATTGGACATAAGAGAAGTGATTATAATAGAAATAGTTTGAGTTGCAAAAACAAAACCCAAGTGAATGGAAATAAATTGAAAATGACTCTGTATCAATAAAATAAATTAGAAATGAGTTAAGTAGATGAATTCAAAATTTTAAAATGGGTAAAGAAATGGGTTAACTGATTTAAGAAATAAATGGATGGAGTCTGATTGAATAAAAAAAACTAAATCAAAGATGTGATTGGAATGAGATTATCAGACTGAACTTAAGTTCGGTGGCCTATTAATTTGAAGTTCGAATGAGTTAAGTATGTGCTTGGTTATTATTTTGATAAATTGAGAAGGTGAATTAAAATAAAATAAAAAATTAAAATTAAAGTGGATGAGCTAACTAAATTTAATGGGATTTGATTAAATGAGAATCAAATCGAAGTAAACTTAAGTTTGATGTTGGGATAAATTAAAGTAAATTAACTTAAGTTTAAAATTTATGGAAGTTTGGCTTCGAATAAGAGTTGAAGCCATTAAATAAAGGCTTGGATTAAATTAGTTTAGAAATGGTTATTAATTTATAAGTTTGAATGTGCCATGCTTAATAAATTGTTTGAATGAATCCAATGTGGGAATGAGATAAAATGCAATGTACGGTTGGTAAATAAAAGTAATTAAAATTCTATGAGTTGATAGAGATTTAAATAAAATTGATTCTGGATCATTTGAAGTAAATGTGAGCTTGTTTGGATTAAAATCAATTGAATATGAGAAATTGAGTTACACGTCATTAAAATTGAATGAGATGGCATATGAATTGGTTTAAAGCTATTGAATCAGCTTTAAAGTTATATAAATCGCTTATGGAAAGCGTTTTAGTGCTTGTTGCTTATGATATGCATGTGTTTAACTATTGAATATAAGTGAAATGCTTGTGATTTGCTATTAAAGTAAATGAAATGCTGATAAATACTCTATATATGGCACTTACATATTTAAGTTGAGTAAGTACAGGTACCTGAAGGCCGTTTGGCTGGATTTGGATTACACTAATTGCTAAATAAATAAGATGCATGCTTAAAATGCTAAATAAGGTACATCTACGTAATAAAATTAGGAAATATGAACTGTTTTTTCTTTTTCCGACCGTGTGGGTCGATGTATATATATTTATATCTATTGTCAAATTGCAAAAGCTCCTCCGTACAAAGGAGACTCTGCCAAAATTTTCTGAAAATTTTGGGAGTTAGAAAATTTTTGGAAATTTTTGGTTAACGACAAAACAATTTCAGATTGGAACTTAAAATAAACTAGTAAATGAAACTAATATGAATCAGTTTAAATGATAGATAAAACTCAATATTCAAAATTGAAAATAAATTAAATTCATATGAAAATGGGGAAACTAATTTGAACAGAAGTTGGTATGAAACTTATGTAAGGAAATGTATACAATGATTTGGAAGGTTACAATTGGATATTGTTGCTAAGTGAGGTATGAAGGAATTAAAGGAAAAGGAAAATGGATTTGGTTCCAAAAGATAAATTTGAATAGCCCGACATAAAGGTATGTATTTAAAATTCTGTATGAAATTGGATTGGGTTATTGGTGTAGCCACTTGGCTTTTGTTTTCTTTGGAATTTGGGAGCCTGTAGAGGCCTTTTGTAGTAGTACCGAGCTAGCCATGCAAAGGAGACGCTGGCAAAAAATTTCGGGAATTTAGAGAGTTAGAAAATTTTTGAGAAATTTTGATGATTCAAATTTTGATTTTAAACTTAAACTTGAATAAGTGAAGTAAATTAATGTCGTTTGAAACTATGAAGATTTGGGAAGTTAGTTAAGGTGTGAAGACCCGCAAATCCGTACTCCTTGAATATACACTAATCTCCATAGAGTAATTCAAGATGAACAGAAATACGAATTATCAATGTTTAAGAAAAAGAAAAAGACAGAAAGAAGGGATAAGAAGATAGAAAATGGAGAGAATAGAGAATAGAAAATAGAACGGAACAGAAAACAACAGAACAACAACAGAATCTCACAATTCGCAGCGGAACAACATATAATAATAAATGAATAATCTTTAAACAAAGAACTATATCAGTTATTACATTACATCACATCATATCATCATTACATCAGAGTGTACACAACAAACAGTGCAGCGGAAAAAGAAATACTATACTAGTAATACGCCATGCCATCCATCTTGCCTCCAGCAACTCCAGAATATCCTGATAAACCTTAACTCTTGACTGCCCGTGTGGAAATTGGTGGGCACCCAGAGTTTAGGAAGGAAACAATAAACTCCGAGTCAGTTATGGGACTGGTGTGAGAACTCAAAACAGTTTATTTATCTTTAAAATCAAAATAGAGGAATATTTTTAAAGTCAATTCGCAATGCTTTTAAAAATGAGACTAACATAAGGCCTCCCGCCACACACACAATGCAAACGCAGACTTGGAGGAGATTTCTCCTTATGATAGTCAAAGATGCTTGATACGCATTTAAAAGAACATTTGATATTATTATTAGTGCATAGTGTAGAAAAAATTCATTTCGAAAGTAGAATATAAATCTTAGCCAGCATAGGTACCATTATAGTATGCTTACTATAGCTACCATATTAAATGGCAGGTTCTACAACTAAAACCGTACAAGTCACGTATTTTTTCTTTGGATTTCCAACAAATGATCAGGCCAAGGAACTTCCCATTGCCACATGAGAATGCCTCTGGATGGACATCCCCGAGAACCAAACCGGATCTCTACCAACACAAGGCCGGGTTACCCCTAACTGAGTAACAACTGACCGAATATGCCATCCCCCGGTCCTTTGGGACCTTTCACCGAGCGCTCGCGATCAATTCACACAATCATAAAGTGTTTTCAACATGAGTAAGTATCTGGGCTCCATACCATGATACCACCCTTTTCCAGAAGGAAATGCACACATCCTAAAGGGCGCTACCCCTCATAACCTTGCTGCATCTTTCCTGTTTTGACCATTCACGGGGTGTGAGGCTCGACGAAGTCACATCCACAAAAACATACTTTATACAAAAGCCATGCTTTGAGTCAACAAATGATCATAGAAATGATCACCAAGATAGACGATCAAACAAATGATCCTATCACAAATAATCAACACAATGATCATTTCACAGCAACACTCAGCATGTCACATTACCAAAGTGGGAATATGTCGCTGATAACCTTCAACTACATAACCTCTGAGCTCGTACGTCTCAGAGAAGGGTGTTAAGCTAAAAGAATAAATTCTCCGCCACCAACAGAAATATATTTGAAAGAAATCTGCATTGTATCTCAATCTGTAACGTCAGACATACAATCCATACAAGTCTGTCCCAGGCTCGAACAAAACCGAAGGCACTTACAAAGAAGTCCTTGCAATCCGGATATCCACAATCCTGATCGGATTTCCCATCACATATGGAGAACTCAATACCGGAGCAACTCGGTGCAGAGTCAATCGACAGGTCATCCTATCGCTCTCGCAAATACCGGGTCTTCAACACCGATCTTCAATGCTATACATTACGTCGTATCACTATTCGGAATGGGTAATCCGAATAACGAGCGCAATAATTTAAAAATAAGTGTGCATTCAAATTCAAACAAATCACATCAATTACCCATTCAAAGGGAAATATTGATAGTCGGTTATTGAACTATCAATGGATATGCACACATCACCAGTTTCCAAATAATTTTCCAAATTATTTATTTTCCAAAATATCTTTACAAGATATATAATTTCAATACTTCAAAAATAAATCAATATTTATTTTTAGACAAATTCCCCTTTCCTTTATAAATTCCTTAGTGAATTTATAATCCAAAATATCTATGAATATTCGATTTCAATTATTCATTTCAATTTATCTTCAAAAAGATAAATTCTCTAAATATTCACTTTATATTGAAAAACATTTCCATACTTATTTAATAAGTAATTCATGAACCTATTTATTTTCAAAACTTGGAAAATATTCAATATACTTAAATCGAGATTAAGTATATATTTCATTCTTTAAGAAAATCATTCTCTTAAACATATTTATTTGGGCCAAAACGAATGTTACGTAAAACATCGTTACGACAACCCAAAATCACTAGTATAGGGATTCGAAATTAAAATAGATCTATAAATCCCAATACTATACAAAACATTTCCTTTCGGAAATCATTTACTATAACAACAGTGTTATAGTCTACCATTTCCTTCTATTTCTCGAAAACATCTGTTTCAACAATAAATGTTGAAATCTATGGTTTCGAATCTTAACACCTTTTGAAAACATCATTAACTTGTTTTAATTCTATTTAAAACATCACATTCAAAACAATTTCTTTAACATATTATTCACTATTCAAAAACGTGAATATACTTGTTAACAAATTTCATCCTTTTATTCATTTTATTTCAAAGGATTATTCACAGTCAAAACGTGAATATAACTCCATTAATAGGTTTCAACAATTTACTTATCAAAATAAGTCGTTTGCGAATTTATAAAACAACGTTTATAAATTCCTTTATTAACCTATATTCAATTCATAACTCAATTATAAACCAAAATTTCACATTATAAGTTAAATGCTTATAAAACGATTATTTTACAAAATCGTTCTTTTTAAGACTTTCTAAATCATAAATCTTATAACTTATAAGATTCAATTATTTATCCAAAACCATTCTTTAATAACTTCACGAAATTTATAAATCTTATTATGTATAAATTTTGTTGAGTCACAAGTTTTATGAAGTTTTTGATCTATGACAAAGAAATAAAGGCGATCGACAAAACAAGGTCATTAGAGCTATATATGGTACTCTAGATTATAGGTTGATTATTTGTTGTTGTAATAGTAATAAATTTGTTAAAATCTATCCTCAAATAATCATGCATATCAAGGAAATCAATATATATACAAATAAATTATAGTTGCATATAGTTGCACAATTCATTGTGCAATTTTACAGGGACCGGTCGACCGGTCATTTTAGGTGCGGTCGACCATTCCTGTGTAAATTGCACAGTGAACGTGCACACATGCACATAACGTATATATATTTTGAATTCCTGTCTACTGGTCACTTTTTAGCCTGTCGACCGTTTTTGAACAGAAAGCAATTTTTTCAAAAGACACTTCTCTTCTCCAAAGGTTGCATCTCTTAATCTTTCACCAAAGATCATATCTCTTAATGGCAAAGAGTTACAACCATTCTTGTCTATATAAACTAATCCAATTCGTTGATTAAGTACAACGATTTCATATATTCTTTTAATCTAATCTCTGATCTCAATTCTGTATTATAAAAGCTCTAAATTATTTATTGAATCTTTGAAACTATTTCATATCCTTTGATTCAATAATATACTTTCCTTAATCTTTTCAAAACATCATATCGCATACTTTGAGGATAAGATTATAGGAAGGGTGTACTGCTAGTGACAAATCCGTGTTTTCAAGAACACAAGTTGTCAACAACAATTGTATTTGTTCTTTTGTTGTTGAAGTCCTCTGTGTTGTAAGAGGCAAGTGTTGAAGTCCTCAGTATATTAGAGGCGTGAAATCCCGTTCGGTTGTTCGGGTGTTGTAAACCTGTTCCTCCGGGTGAAGCGAGGTAGTTAATAGTGAAAATCCAGATAGAAGTCTGGGACTGGACGTAGGACGGCGCTCCGAACCAGTATAAAAATCTCTGGTGTGATTTTTCTATTTTCTATTTACAATGCTATTATCATCTATTTCCGCATTTGTATTGTAATCCATATTACACGATCCGTGTATACTATATTAGCACATATAATTGTATACACACCGCACTTTCATTTGGTATCAGAGCACGGTCATCATATAACCGTAACACAGTTATTTAATATATTCTTGTAATATGGCAAATAACGCAAGTACTAGCACTCAAAACACCACTTACACAGAAGGTCAATCGACACAAAGACCTCCATTTTTCAATGGTCTTAACTATAGTTATTGGGCAACACGTATGTCATTCTTTATGCAATCAAGTAGCTATGATGCTTGGAATGCTACTCAAAGAGAAATAGTGAATCCAACAACTGATTATTCAGAATGGACTGTGGCTGAGAAAACGGCAGCAGCCGTAAATGCAAGAGCAATAAATATGTTGTTCTGTGCATTAGACCAAAATGAATATAACCGTGTTAGTATCTGCACTACTGCATATCAAATTTGGCAAACGCTAAAAATCACTCATGAAGGTACTAACAAGGTTAAACAAGCCAAAATAGCCATGCTGAAAAGTCAATTTCAAAATTTCAAAATGAAACCAAATGAAACAATCAATGACATGTATTCACGGTTTCAAACTATTCACCATGCACTTATTGGGTTAGGACAAAAGTATTCTGATTTTGATGTTGTTTCAACAGTCCTACATTCTCTGACTAATGAATGGGAAGGAAAAGTATTAGCAATTGAAGAAGCTAATGACCTTTCCGTCATGAAGCCAGATGAATTGATAGGAAATTTAATGTCCTATGAAGCAAATTTGCAGGCTAGAAAAGAACAGAAAGAAGAAAAGAAAAATGTAGCATTTCATGTTGAGAAAGATGAAAATGAATCAGATTCTGAAGATGAAGATTTGGCGTTCATTGCTAAAGGTTTCAAAAAATTCCTAAAATATCGAAAAGCCAGTCGCTACAATAAAAGGAAACCTGGATCAAATAAACCATCTTCATCTGCTATAGAATGTTTCAACTGCCATAAAAAGGGACACATGCAGAAGGATTGTCCAGAACAAAAGAAAAAGTCAGAAAATGACAAATTCAAATATAAGAAGGACAAATCAAAGAAACGAGCCTTCTCAGTAACATGGGATGATTCAGAGTCATCTTCATCAGAAAGTGAAAGTGATTCGGAGAATGAACAAGCTAATGTTTGTTTTATGGCAACAGAAGATGAGGTACAAATTCCTACATTTGATGAATTACTTGATATTAATGCTGAATTGATAGTCAAATATAAAGACATAAAACGTCAATTAAAAGTAGTCAAAGCAGATTTAAGTAGAGCAGAGTTTGAACGAGATATGTTAAAAGATGAGAAGAAAATATTAGAAGAAGAACTTGAAAATATTCAAGAATCATCATCTAATGTTGGCTCTCAAATATCTCTTTTGAGTCAAGAAATAGAAGCTCAAAAAGAGAAAAATAATGCTCTCACTACTGAAAATCATGAACTTAAAGCAAAAGTCAAAATTCTAGACCTAGAAAAAGCTAGTTTACAAACAAAGTTTGATGACATTACTCAAAATGTTTCTAACTTTAACAAAGGTCGAGAAAATTTGACTAAAATCATTGAAAGTTCACAATCTATTTCAGATAAACAAGGTTTGGGATATAACAAACATGAAACTAAGAAACATCTTAGAAATAAAAGGAAGAAGAAAGTACAAAAAACTGAAGCTAAGAAAAATCTTAGTTTATTATATTTCAAACCAAAACCAGTTGTGAAATTTCAAAAGAGAAATGTCAAGACTATCAAAATATGGGTTCCTAAAACAAATAATAATTTGATTAGGAACAAATACATTCAGCAATTCATGAATAATGTACATTTTAATAACAATTATATATATAAAGGGGATACCGGACCCAAATGGGTTTGGACTCCTAAGACCTAACTCTTAGGACCCTATAAAAAGTGGGTACCATGAACTTAATTCTATTTTTTGCAGGTCCCACTGAAGAAAAGAGGAAAGTGGATATTGGACAGTGGTTGCTCAAAGCATATGACGGGAGACAAGAGCTTATTAACAAATATTAAATACTCAGATGGTGGCTCAGTCACTTTTGGAGACAATTCAAAAGGTTATATCATCGGCAAAGGCGATGTGAGCAATTGCGGTACATCTAACTTACCTCTTATTACTAATGTCATGCTAATTAGAAATTTAAAACACAATTTACTTGTATTAGTCAGTTATGTGACAAGGGTTTTATAATTTCCTTTTCAAATAATAAGTGTAGTATTTTAGATAAAGACCATAATTTGGTTTTTGAAGGTTATAGAGACAGAAATATATATATTCTAAATATGAATATTAATCATAATTCAGATATGTGTCTTGTGGCTAATGACAATGATCCATGGCTATGGCACAAACGTTTCTGTCATATAAACTTCAGAACTATTGACAAGCTAGCCAAAAACAATCTAGTTAGAGGACTACCCAAAATGAGTTTTAAAGTTAACAACATTTGTGATGCATGTCAATTAGGAAAATTGACCAAATCATCGTTTAAATCCAAGAAAGTCATATCAACATTACAACCACTTGAGTTACTGCACATGGATTTATTTGGACCTACTAGAGTTCAATCAATAAATCACAGTCAATATGTGCTTGTAATTGTTGATGATTTCTCTCGTTATACATGGACAATTTTCTTAAAAAATAAAAGTGATACTTTCGATCATTTCAAATCTTTCGTCAAAAGAATTCAAAAATCAAAAGGGATTAAAGTTAAAAATATAAGAAGTGATCATGGCGGAGAGTTTGAAAATAATGAATTTGAACATTTTTGTACAAAGAAAGGTATATATCATAATTTTTCGTTTCCCAGAACTCCACAACAGAACGGAGTAGTAGAACGAAAGAACCGAACTTTACAAGAATGTGCAAGAACATTATTGAATGGAACCACCTTACCAAAACATTTCTGGGCAGAAGCTGTCGCAACTGCCTGTTATGTTTTAAATCGTGTGTCCATAAGACCTCTTACCAAGAATACTCCTTATGAATTGTTTAACAAAAGAAAGCCCAAAATCTCATACTTCAAAGTTTTTGGTTCCAAGTGCTTTATTTTAAATACGAAAGACCAGCTTGGAAAATTCGATCCAAAAGGCGATGAAGGAATATTTGTCAGTTATTCGGAACGAAGTAAGGCCTATCGGATATTTAATAAACGAACCAAAACTATTGAAGAATCACTTCATGTCTCTTTTGATGAAATCTATCAGCATCCTCACACAATATCAGATGATGACGAATCAATAGTCATTGATAATCCAATCATCTCAAATACTGATTCTGACTCAGAAGTAATTATTGAGAATACTCCTCAAATATGTGAATTACAATCACCACCAAGAATATTAAGAGACCATCCGGCCCAAAATATAATAGGTGAAATAACATCACATGTCAGAACAAGGAGTCAACTCAATCAAATGGGTCATGTCGCTTTTCTCTCAAATATCGAACCTAAGAATCCAAAAGAAGCTGCTACAGATGATTACTGGATCATTGCCATGCAGGAAGAACTAAATCAGTTTGAGCGCAATAATGTTTGGGAACTTGTTCCGAGACCAACTGATCAGTCAGTAATTGGTACTAAATGGGTCTATAAAAATAAGGCTGACGAACAAGGAAATATCACCAAAAATAAAGCAAGATTAGTAGCACAAGGATACAATCAGGAAGAAGGTATCGATTATGAAGAAACTTTTGCACCAGTCGCTCGACTAGAAGCTATTAGAATTCTATTATCTTTTGCTTGTCATCATAATTTCAAACTTTATCAGATGGATGTCAAAAGTGCTTTTCTCAATGGATTTATCAAAGAGAATGTCTATGTCGAACAACCTCCTTTGTTCGTACATGAAAAATATCCTGACCATGTGTTCAAACTTAAGAAAGCTCTGTATGGTTTAAAACAAGCACCTCGTGCTTGGTATGAACGATTACGTAGCTATCTTATTAATTCAGGATTTGAAATAGGCAAAGTCGATCAAACTTTGTTTATTAAACATTCTCGAAAAGATATTCTGGTTATCCAAATATATGTAGACGATATCATCTTTGGTTCAACAAACGATAAACTCTGCAAGGAATTTGCAAGTATTATGACCAAAGAATTCGAAATGTCTCATATGGGAGAACTATCTTATTTTCTTGGACTTCAAATCAAACAACTTTCAAACGGTATTTTTATCAATCAAGAAAAATACTGTGAAAATCTTATCAAACGCTTCGGATTACAAAATACATCTGGTAAACCAACTCCTATGAGTACAACTACACATCTTGAAAAAGATGAAAGTGGTAAGAATGTTGACCAGAAATTATATCGAAGCATGATTGGTTCTCTTCTTTATCTTACAGCTAGTCGTCCAGATATATTAATGAGTGTTTGTTTATGTGCTCGTTTTCAAGCCGATCCAAAGGAATCACATTTACGAGCAGTGAAACGTATAATTCGTTATCTTAATAATACCAAAGATTTTGGTCTTTTCTATCCAAAAGAATGTCCATTTGAATTAGTATCATATAGTGATGCTGATTTCGGTGGCTCACGAACAGATAGAAAAAGTACAAGTGGTACATGCCATTTTATTGGAAAATCACTTGTCTCTTGGTTTAGTAAGAAACAGAATTGTGTTTCACTATCAACATGTGAAGCTGAATATATATCAGCGGCTCTCGCTTGTACTCAAGTACTATATATGCAACAAACACTTCAAGATTTTGATATTCATTTATCAAATTCTATTATATACTGTGATAACACAAGTGCTATAAATCTTTCTAAAAATCCAGTGAATCACTCTCGAACTAAACACATTGATATCCGTCATCATTTTCTTCGAGATAATATTGAAAAAAGAAATATATGTCTTGAATATGTCCATACTGACAATCAATTGGCGGACATTTTTACTAAGCCGCTGCTCGAATCTAATTTTATTAGATTACGAAGAGAGCTTGGTTTAATTTCAAGAAAAAATCTTAACTAAGCAATTACTAATGTACACCTTCTCTTTTGGTTATTCTCTTATAATTTTTGTTTAAACTAAACTAATGTCTTTTCTCCTAGTAACCGTATCTTTTACTTAACCTATTTTTATATTAAATATTAGCCATTGCCTTATTTAATGGTTAAATTCACTTTACTTATTTTTTTTTTTTTTTTGATCATTCTTTACTTTCTTATCTTATAAATTCAGTTTTAAATTCACTTTACTTTACGTACACTATGGCTCATATTTGTGACAAATGTGCTCAAGAAACATACATTTCAATTACGAGTTCTGAATCGGAGGAGTTTTATTCTCCTACAACTCCAAAACAAAAATCAAGTTGTCATCATCAATGCTCTTGTATGTCTGATAAAACTCCAAATTCAAAACGAGTGAAGCGGACACTATTCTATTCTCCTCGTACCAAAGCTCAAATCGATGAGATACACCACTACCAGAAACATCAGATAGACCTTCAGAGACAACTCCATTACGGGCAAAGTCAACTTTATCACGAGCAACAACGGACGTCGGCCCGGTTGTCTGTTTTAGAAAAGTTGGCAACATTTTTCTGCGGTTCCAACAAACATGACGTGCATGAACCAATGCCGTCTAGGCCATCAACATCTAAAAGTCCTAACTCATGGGATCGGAACTATGAAAAGAATGAAGGAGCTCAGAAACAATGGAGTCCATGGTCGAATCGTATTGAAGGAAACAACGATAATTCTAATGACGAACTTTCTCATTAGATTTATATATAGTTGTTATATATTTATCTATCTCTTGTAATGACGGTTATTTTGTATTACGTATAAAATATAATATATATATATAGGTTAATATATAATAAAAACTTGAAAAAGACTTAAATGTCACAAACAGACCAGGACCGGTCGACCGCCCCTGTTATAGCCGGTCGACCGTTTGCTCTCTGGTTGAAAACGGTCGACCGGCCAAAAACAGGTGGTCGACCGGTTACGCATTTTTCAGTTTTTTTTTATATAACCCTGTACGTTACTTTTCCCTCTACCCTCATTCACTCTCTACTCAAACTATTCTCTTACTCCAAATCACAAACCCTAGTTCCCATTCTTCAATTCCCAAATCACAAATCCTCCAACAATGGCTCCTCCTCAAAAGAAATCAAAGAAAGGAGCAACCTCTGAAACTTCATCTCTTACCATCTCCGTCAAAAAATGGCTTCAAACTCCAATTGCTGTAACACGATGGAATCAAATGACAAATTACAAGTTTCATCCAGGATCTTTCATCAAATTTGATGATTTCACGGCTTACGGAGTTCGGAGGTTAGCCGATAATGCCAACATTACTCCATTGATAGATTTTTCGGCAAATAGTGTGGAGATAAATCATTTAATGATTAAATTATTTTACGCCAACATGAATCTTGATGAATATCAACCTGATAATCCAAACGGCGTCATCTGGTCTATGGTCTGTGGAAAGCAAATTTTTCTTACTCATGCTAGAATTGCCTCTATACTTGGTATACCAAATCGAGGCGAAGAATTTTCATCTACCTTCTGCGAAGTTTTCACTCGAAATAGTACAAGTCATCAGTTTATAGAAGACAATAGTGATGGCACTAAGTCTATTGGACTTCGACCGACAGCAAGGTTACTTCATCGGGTCTTGATGCATTCTCTTTTTCCTAGACTTGGAAATTATGATGCAGTGTACAAAGAAAACTTCAAGGCACTCTATGCTATGTATGGTGAAATCCAAATCAATTGGGTTCACATGCTTTTTGATGAAATTCTCAAGGTAAATAATTCAACCCGGCCTCATTTCTTCTATAATGAATATATCATGAGACTTTTGTTAGCTTGTGGGGTCAATCCTCCTGATTCTGCAACTTCAACACCAAAATGCATTGATTCCATAACCATCAAAAGAATGAAGCTTCCTCTACCTTATCTTGAGGTTATGCCTTTTGAAGAATGGCAACAACGAGGACCGAGAAAACAAAGAGCAACTTCCTCTCGACCTCGTCCCGATGAGGTGAAACTTTTAAGATCAAAGTCATCAACAAAAGAATCTCTTGAAACCATTGCGCGTAATCAATTTCTGCTTGAATCTCGTCTCAAGCGTATGGACTCTAAAATTGATAAGCGCTTCAATAAGGTCAAGTCGTTCTTCGGTATGCTATGGGACGCTATATCATGTTCCTCATCCACCTCTGTTCAAGCACAAGATCCAGGAAAACGTCTTGCTGCTCCAGTTTTCACATGGACATCATCTGACGAGGGCGAATCGTCTAGAGGGAACAATGAGGAGGAGGAAGAAGAAGAAGAAGATGATGATGATGACGACGATGATGAAGAGGAGATTCGATCTGCTTCATCCTAGATTCTATTATGTTTTAGCTCTTTAAAAACATTCATCGACACTTGTACTAAATAGTGTCGTTATTTATGTTTTTCAATTGACATTATGTTCTGTAGTAAACTCTGTTATGTTTTTGATGTGTTAATGATTTATTTTTTATGCATATCATATTCATTCTATGCATATCATATTCTAGAATCTGTTACTCCTTTTTGTCGATGACAAAGGGGGAGAAAGGGGCTAACAATTGTTTGCAGGATAAGAATTCAAAGGAAGAGATCACATACTCAGGGGGAGATTCAGATTTGCAGATATATATTGTCATCAATCAAAAAGGGGGAGAATGTTGAGTCACAAGTTTTATGAAGTTTTTGATCTATGACAAAGAAATAAAGGCGATCGACAAAACAAGGTCATTAGAGCTATATATGGTACTCTAGATTATAGGTTGATTATTTGTTGTTGTAATAGTAATAAATTTGTTAAAATCTATCCTCAAATAATCATGCATATCAAGGAAATCAATATGTATACAAATAAATTATAGTTGCATATAGTTGCACAATTCATTGTGTAATTTTACAGGGACCGGTCGACCGGTCATTTTAGGTGCGGTCGACCGTTCCTGTGTAAATTGCACAGTGAACGTGCACACATGCACATAACGTATATATATTTTGAATTCCTGTCTACTGGTCACTTTTTAGCCTGTCGACCGTTTTTGAACAGAAAGCAATTTTTTCAAAAGACACTTCTCTTCTCCAAAGGTTGCATCTCTTAATCTTTCACCAAAGATCATATCTCTTAATGGCAAAGAGTTACAACCATTCTTGTCTATATAAACTAATCCAATTCGTTGATTAAGTACAACGATTTCATATATTCTTTTAATCTAATCTCTGATCTCAATTCTGTATTATAAAAGCTCTAAATTATTTATTGAATCTTTGAAACTATTTCATATCCTTTGATTCAATAATATACTTTCCTTAATCTTTTCAAAACATCATATCGCATACTTTGAGGATAAGATTATAGGAAGGGTGTACTGCTAGTGACAAATCCGTGTTTTCAAGAACACAAGTTGTCAACAACAATTGTATTTGTTCTTTTGTTGAAGTCCTCTGTGTTGTAAGAGGCAAGTGTTGAAGTCCTCAGTATATTAGAGGCGTGAAATCCCGTTCGGTTGTTCGGGTGTTGTAAACCTGTTCCTCCGGGTGAAGCGAGGTAGTTAATAGTGAAAATCCAGATAGAAGTCTGGGACTGGACGTAGGACGGCGCTCCGAACCAGTATAAAAATCTCTGGTGTGATTTTTCTATTTTCTATTTACAATGCTATTATCATCTATTTCCGCATTTGTATTGTAATCCATATTACACGATCCGTGTATACTATATTAGCACATATAATTGTATACACACCGCACTTTCACCATTTATAATTCTATAAATTCAATTCACTTATGCAATCTATTTTCACTTCATTCAAGCACTTATAAAAACTCGTTTTATAATTCTAATATTTTAATTTATAAATTAAAAATTTATAAATCTTTTATATAAGTCAATTTATATTAATATTTTAAAACGTCTTCAAAGTTCTTTATAATTTCACCATTTTGATTTATAAAATAGTCAAATTTTATAAATCCTATATTTCAACTTTTCATAATAAATTCAAAAATCCCAATTTAAACTCTTTTATAAAATCATTAATCCATATTTTCAAAGATCAACTTTTAACTATATTTCTTAAAAATATAATTTTTTTTATAACATTAAAAATTATACGTTTATTTATTTAAAATGGATCAATTTCCAAACATATAATATATTTTCAAAAATCACTTTAAAAATCATTTTTAAAGTTTCAAATTTGGTCCAATGATGCTACACACCAAATAGTCAATCAGGACAACAACGATATCATATATCGATATGAAAATCCATCAAATATCAAAATATCTGAATTCAAATAAAAACTGTTGAGGAATCCAGTTGGATCCCTCCAACCTGTTTTCCTGCATCCACAAACATTAGCACAATACCAATTCCACTCCAGTACGAAATTATCGCGGTATATGGGATTTAAATATTATCCGCTTAATAACGGCGCAATAGGGTCTCATCCGCTATGCAAATGCGGGAAATCAATAACTCCAATATATACATATGCCAATATATATATATATATTGATATTATATATAATACCAATTTCACTGTTTATGAAATATTCGCGGTATATGTTTTTAATAAATAACATCCGCTTACTAACGGCGCATAATGTCTATTTTAACAATCAATAGATAACAATCATCATTCAAACATGCATTCAAATATTTTAAACATAACTATTTAAAATAAAAATCGAAACTGATTCGATTGAGTGAGAAGTTCTCACCTTGATTTCAATTTCATTTTAGCGATTTATTTCGAATAAAATTAAACGGACGTTTAATTTTACCCAAAATTCTCACTAACTCCAAATGACTCCAATCCAATTTCATCGTGTAGTGCTCGTCCATACGATTCCAACGCAACTGGTTTCGCGCGTTTTCGACCTCGTATGAAAAAGATATGAATTTATGAAGTTTACTCGATTTTTATATAACTAATTACAACATAATCAACTATATTAAACCTATCAGCAAATCTCAGCCGTAGGATCCCAGCAAAACCCATCAGAACCGAGCACACCCTTCTCCTTCATCCTCTCACGCGTGCGTTCAGTAACATAGCCGAACCCAATCCTAAAACTAGGGTTCCAAAACGCGATTTCATCTTTGACTTTGACAACGATCGGAGGCTGCCACTTCGAAGAGCATCTCGAACACCATATCCTCCTGCCATCATGCTCAACTCGGCTGCATCCTCACCCTCGATTTGCGTGCACAACTATCCACTGTCGGCCCTCCATATCTTCCTCTACGTTGCTCCAAACACGATCAACTCCGTATGGATCTGAAGCCCTCGTTACTCTCTTCATCTTTGTAGTTGACACTTTCCTCTAATTGTCGATGGATTTGGAGAGATTAAGAGAAGAAGGAGATTGAATTCTGGCCTTTGGTTGAGGGGGTGGCGGCTAGGGTTTAGGAATTAGGGTTTTCTTTTTAATTTCTAAAGAGAGGTGGTCTATTTATAGAATTTCGAACGACACTATTCATTCCGGAAATTCCGAACTCCGATTCACGCGCCGTAACCAGCGTTTCTAGGGTTTACCCCGCGTTCCGGACACAATGGAACAGGTTTCGGAAGCTAATTCAGACATCTATGCGAGTTATGGCTATAAACGTTCAATTTAAATTAAACCGATTTAAACGATTTTCTAGGCGTTTTAATTTGTACCGGACAAACGGTATATCCAATTGACACGAAATTTGAAACCATACAATAATATCACATTACGGATCCGATGAAACTGGTTTCGTTGAAATCCGAGACTGTTTGAAAAATGGCTATTTTAACTCGCCAAATTAAAATTAAAAATAATTCGATGCGTTTTGAACTACTACGATCAAACGATAGCTCCGATTGACACGAAAATTGAAATCCGGTAATAACTAACTATTATGGATCCAATGGAACTGGTTTCGTTCAATTCTGAGACTGTTCAAAAATTGATTATTTTCACTAGTCGATTTAAATATTAAAATATTCAATTTTCACAAATTAACTTTTAATTCGATTTTAAAAGTTCTAAAATATCATTCTAACTCCAACATGATAAAATAAAATTTTACAAATCATTTTCAATCATATTTAACTCAATTTTCAATTATTTCCTTAATTTAACATATTAAATTATTGATTTAATTATTCAATTAAATCCAATTATTCGAAATAAATTTATTTGACTTATAAATTCACTTATTAATATTTAAAATTAATTAAATATTCAAATTTTAAATAATTAAAATTCTGGGTCGTTACAATCTTCCCCCCTTAAAAGAATTTCGTCCTCGAAATTAACAAGTAAGAAAAATTACAGAACTATTAACTTTCCAAAATCTATAGTTAAATTTCTTACAATACTTTACTAAGTTTTCAAATTATACTTAGTTATCTTTACAAAAACAATTACTATTGTTTAACTTTCAATTCCAAATCAAAGTTAAAGTTTTCAAAACTTTTCAATTTTCTCAAATTTTTTCTAACGCCTTAAATTTTCGGAAAAATTCGCCATAGTCTCCTTTGCGCGGCTCGATCCAAAAAAAAAATGACAGTGTATATATCACAAATATACATCTCATCAAGTAATGAGGCATCCCGCAGGGAAAAAAGTATAAAAGTACGGTATTTAATCCGAGATATGTACCTTATATTTTATTAGCGAGCATATATGGCTAATATAGCGCGAAAGCGAGCTCCAAATACGAAGCAAACGCGATCCGCACCTACTAAACACTCAACAAACAACATGAAAACATGTATATATGAAAATAGTATCAATACACAACATATAGCAACAAAATAACTATATATGTCAATATAGCAAATGCAGTAAAAGCAATATATTCAACCATCAACCATCATCCATACCCAATAAATATTCATTCATATTCTCATTAATATTCAATGAAATGGTTTTCAAGTTAATCATATTTGATTCATTAATAGTGGATGTTTTTACTAACATTCATTTTCAATTAGTTTATATTCACTAATCCATATTCAAGTTGGTTCACTTCCAATTCAAATTCAATTCTATTTAAATTTATTTACTTCTAATTTGAATTCAATTACATAGCTTTCAATTTCATTAACTCTTAATGAATTATATACAATCCACTAACAATCAATGTATATTCATTACAACCAAATTCCTTTGCTTTCCATTTCATTCAATTATTCAACTTCCCATAACATTAGATTTTAATGAATTAACACTTATATTCATTTTTTTATATCAACTTAATTCAACATTTCTTAAGTTATACTCCATTTTATAAACATCACTTTGTTTTACATAACTTAAATTCCTACTTATAAATAAATTCAGATTCCAAATTCTAAAGTAAATTTCCATTTAACTTTAAATTCATTTTTTTTTATTTACAACTCATATTCATAACTATATTCATATAGTTTCACTTCTTATATATATAAGTTTATTTCACAATTGTAAATCACTTTAATTATAATTCAATTCTTATAATTCTTTTTACTTATACAATTATCCTTTTATTTAGATTATTCAAACAACTAAACAATCAATTTATATACACTTTAATAATTCTGAAAAATTATTCCTTAATATATAAAATATATTTAAGGTAAAATTATTTCATTTACTCAATTTAAACAATATTGTGCCGAATTGTTCTATTCAAATGTTTATAAACCCCTTCGGCATAGTTGTACAGACCGTGCTGACGAAGGTTCGTATGCCACTCAATAAACCACTCATCACAATATAAAACAATTTTATATATTCACTAACAAATACGCTCTCATAGCTATTATTACACTCAAACTCATTCTAGAGTACTACTGACTCTATCTCTAATGAGAAATACCCAACAGAACCATGGTTGTCGCTTAACCATAAGCTCTGATACCACCTGTGAAGACCCGCAAATCCGTACTCCTTGAATATACACTAATCTCCATAGATTAATTCAAGATGAACAGAAATACGAATTATCAATGTTTAAGAAAAAGAAAAAGACAGAAAGAAGGGATAAGAAGATAGAAAATGGAGAGAATAGAGAATAGAAAATAGAACGGAACAGAAAACAACAGAACAACAACAGAATCTCACAATTCGCAGCGGAACAACATACAAAAATAAATGAATAATCTTTAAACAAAGAACTATATCAGTTATTACATTACATCACATCATATCATCATTACATCAGAGTGTACACAACAAACAGTGCAGCGGAAAAAGAAATACTATACTAGTAATACGCCATGCCATCCATCTTGCCTCCAGCAACTCCAGAATATCCTGATAAACCTTAACTCTTGACTGCCCGTGTGGAAATTGGTGGGCACCCAGAGTTTAGGAAGGAAACAATAAACTCCGAGTCAGTCATGGGACTGGTGTGAGAACTCAAAGCAGTTTATTTATCTTTAAAATCAAAATAGAGGAATATTTTTAAAGTCAATTCGCAATGCTTTTAAAAATGAGACTAACATAAGACCTCCCGCCACACACACAATGCAAACGCAGACTTGGAGGAGATTTCTCCTTATGATAGTCAAATATGCTTGATACGCATTAAAAGAACATTTGATATTATTAGTGCATAGTGTAGAAAAAATTCATTTCGAAAGTAGAATATAAATCTTAGCCAGCATAGGTACCATTATAGTATGCTTACTATAGCTACCATATTAAATGGCAGGTTCTACAACTAAAACCGTACAAGTCACGTATTATTTCTTTGGATTTCCAAAAAATGATCAGGCCAAGGAACTTCCCATTGCCACATGAGAATGCCTCTGGATGGACATCCCCGAGAACCAAACCGGATCTCTACCAACACAAGGCCGGGTTACCCCTAACTGAGTAACAACGGACCGAATATGCCATCCCCCGGTCCTTTGGGACCTTTCACCGAGCGCTCGCAATCAATTCACACAATCATAAAGTGTTTTCAACATGAGTAAGTATCTGGGCTCCATACCATGATACCACCCTTTTCCAGAAGGAAATGCACACATCCTATAGGGCGCTACCCCTCATAACCTTGCTGCATCTTTCCTGTTTTGACCATTCACGGGGTGTGAGGCTCGACGAAGTCACGTCCACAAAAACATACTTTATACAAAAGCCATGCTTTGGGTCAACAAATGATCATAGAAATGATCACCAAGATAGACGATCAAACAAATGATCCTATCACAAATAATCAACACAATGATCATTTCACAGCAACACTCAGCGTGTCACATTACCAAAATGGGAATATATCGCTGATAACCTTCAACTACATAACCTCTGAGCTCGTACGTCTCAGAGAAGGGTGTTAAGCTAAAAGAATAAATTCTCCGCCACCAACAGAAATATATTTGAAAGAAATCTGCTTTATATCTCAATCTGTAACGTCAGACATACAATCCATACAAGTCTGTTCCGGGCTCGAACAAAACCGAAGGCACTTACAAAGAAGTCCTTGCAATCCGGATATCCACAATCCTGATCGGATTTCCCATCACATATGGAGAACTCAATACGGGAGCAACTCGGTGCAGAGTCAATCGACAGGTCATCCTATCGCTCTCGCAAATACCAGGTCTTCAACACCGATCTTCAATGTTATCCATTACGTCGTATCACTATTCGGAATGGGTAATCCGAATAACGAGCGCAATAATTTAAAAATAAGTGTGCATTCAAATTCAAACAAATCACATCAATTACCCATTCAAAGGGAAATATTGATAGTCGGTTATTGAACTATCAATGGATATGCACACATCACCAGTTTCCAAATAATTTTCCAAATTATTTATTTTCCAAAATATCTTTACAAGATATATAATTTCAATACTTCAAAAATAAATCAATATTTATTTTTAGACAAATTCCCCTTTCCTTTATAAATTCCTTAGTGAATTTATAATCCAAAATATCTATGAATATTCGATTTCAATTATTCATTTCAATTTATCTTCAAAAAGATAAATTCTCAAAATATTCACTTTATATTGAAAAACATTTCCATACTTATTTAATAAGTAATTCACGAACCTATTTATTTTCAAAATTTGGAAAATATTCAATATACTTAAATCGAGATTAAGTATATATTTCATTCTTTAAGAAAATCATTCTCTTAAACATATTTATTTGGGCCAAAACGAATGTTACGTAAAACATCGTTACGACAACCCAAAATCACTAGTATAGGGATTCGAAATTAAAATAGATATATAAATCCCAATACTATACAAAACATTTCCTTTAGGAAATCATTTACTATAACAACAGTGTTATAGTCTACCATTTCCTTCTATTTCTCGAAAACATCTGTTTCAACAATAAATGTTGAAATCTATGGTTTCGAATCTTAACACCTTTTGAAAACATCGTTAACTTGTTTTAATTCTATTTAAAACATCACATTCAAAACAATTTCTTTAACATATTATTCACTATTCAAAAACGTGAATATACTTGTTAACAAATTTCATCCTTTTATTCATTTTATTTCAAAGGATTATTCACAGTCAAAACGTGAATATAACTCCATTAATAGGTTTCAACAATTTACTTATCAAAATAAGTCGTTTGTGAATTTATAAAACAACGTTTATAAATTCCTTTATTAACCTATATTCAATTCATAACTCAATTATAAACCAAAAGTTCACATTATAAGTTAAATGCTTATAAAACGATTATTTTACAAAATCGTTCTTTTTAAGACTTTCTAAATTATAAATCTTATAACTTATAAGATTCAATTATTTATCCAAAACCATTCTTTAATAACTTCACGAAATTTATAAATCTTATTATGTATAAATTTCACTTATAACTTCACCATTTATAATTCTATAAATTCAATTCACTTATGCAATCTATTTTCACTTCATTCAAGCACTTATAAAAACTCGTTTTATAATTCTAATATTTTAATTTATAAATTAAAAATTTATAAATCTTTTATATAAGTCAATTTATATTAATATTTTAAAACGTCTTCAAAGTCCTTTATAATTTCACCATTTTGATTTATAAAATAGTCAAATTTTATAAATCCTATATTTCAACTTTTCATAATAAATTCAAAAATCCCAATTTAAACTCTTTTATAAAATCATTAATCCATATTTTCAAAAATCAACTTTTAACTATATTTCTTAAAAATATAATTTTTTTTATAACATTAAAAATTATACGTTTATTTATTTAAAATGGATCAATTTCCAAACATATAATATATTTTCAAAAATCACTTTAAAAATCATTTTTAAAGTTTCAAATTTGGTCCAATGATGCTACACACCAAATAGTCAATCACGACAACAACGATATCATATATCGATATGAAAATCCATCAAATATCAAAATATCTGAATTCAAATAAAAACTGTTGAGGAATCCAGTTGGATCCCTCCAACCTGTTTTCCTGCATCCACAAACATTAGCACAATACCAATTCCACTCAGTACGAAATTATCGCGGTATATGGGATTTAAATATTATCCGCTTAATAACGGCGCAATAGGGTGTCATCCGCTATGCAAATGCAGGAAATCAATAACTCCAATATATACATATGCCAATATATATATATATATATATATATATATTGCTATTATATATAATACCAATTTCACTGTTTATGAAATATTCGCGGTATATGTTTTTAATAAATAACATCCGCTTACTAACGGCGCATAATGTCTATTTTAACAATCAATAGATAACAATCATCATTCAAACATGCATTCAAATATTTTAAACATAACTATTTAAAATAAAAATCGAAACTGATTCGATTGAGTGAGAAGTTCTCACCTTGATTTCAATTTCATTTTAGCGATTTATTTCGAATAAAATTAAACGGACGTTTAATTTTACCCAAAATTCTCACTAACTCCAAACGACTCCAACCCAATTTCATCGCGTAGTGCTCGTCCATACGATTCCAACGCAACTGGTTTCGCGCGTTTTCGACCTCGTATGAAAAAGATATGAATTTATGAAGTTTACTCGATTTTTATATAACTAATTACAACATAATTAACTATATTAAACCTATCAGCAAATCTCAGCCGTAGGATCCCAGCAAAACCCATCAGAACCGTGCACACCCTTCTCCTTCATCCTCTCACGCGTGCGTTCAGTAACATAGCCGAACCCAATCCTAAAACTAGGGTTCCAAAACGCGATTTCATCTTTGACTTTGACAACTATCGGAGGCTGCCACTTCGAAGAGCATCTCGAACACCATCTCCTCCTGCCATCATGCTCAACTCGGCTGCACCCTCACCCTTGATTTGCATGTGCAACTATCCACTGTCGTCCCCCCATATCTTCCTCTACGTTGCTCCAAACACGATCAACTCCGTATGGATCTGAAGCCCTCGTTACTCTCTTCGTCTTTGTAGTTGACACTTTCCTCTAATTGTCGATGGATTTGGAGAGATTAAGAGAAGAAGGAGATTGAATTCTGGCCTTCGGTTGAGGGGGTGGCGGCTAGGGTTTAGGAATTAGGGTTTTTTTTTTTAATTTCTAAAGAGAGGTGGTCTATTTATAGAATTTCGAACGACACTATTCATTTCGGAAATTCCAAACTCCGATTCACGCGCCGTAACCAGCGTTTCTAGGGTTTACCCCGCGTTCTGGACACAATGGAACAGGTTTCGGAAGCTAATTCGGACATCTGTGTGAGTTATGGCTATAAACGTTCAATTTAAATTAAACCGATTTAAACGATTTTCTAGGCGTTTTAATTTGTACCGGACAAACGGTAAATCCAATTGACACGAAATTTGAAACCATACAATAATATCACATTACAGATCCGATGAAACTGGTTTCGTCGAAATCCGAGACTGTTTGAAAAATGGCTATTTTAACTCGCCAAATTAAAATTAAAAATAATTCGATGCGTTTCGGACTACTACGATCAAACGATAGCTCCGATTGACACGAAAATTGAAATCCGGTAATAACTAACTATTACGGATCCAATGGAACTGGTTTCGTTCAATTCTGAGACTGTTCAAAAATTGACTATTTTCACTAGTCGATTTAAATATTAAAATATTCAATTTTCACAAATTAACTTTTAATTCGATTTTAAAATTTCTAAAATATCATTCTAACTCCAACATGATAAAATAAAATTTTACAAATCACTTTCAATCATATTTAACTCAATTTTCAATTATTTCCTTAATTTAACATATTAAATTATTGATTTAATTATTCAATTAAATCCAATTATTCGAAATAAATTTATTTGACTTATAAATTCACTTATTAATATTTAAAATTAATTAAATATTCAAATTTTAAATAATTAAAATTCTGGGTCGTCACATAAGGTGACAGTGGATCTTTAATAAAGGATAATTGGTAGAACGTTGAATAGTGAGTTTTGGAAAAAGGTAAAAGGGGTTGGTCCATTCTTCCTAACTAGTAATTTCGGGGACGAAATTCTTTTAAGGGGGGAGGAATGTGACGACCCAGAAATTTTAACGACTTAAAATGGAATAATAAATTGATTTTTTTTAACATTTGGAAGGTTAATTTTAGCTTGAATTCCAAATATTACTATTTATTAGATAATTAAAGTATTGAATTATATAATTGAAATTGGGTAAATTGTTAAATCTGAAATTTCTAAGCCTGTTTAAATAATTTGAAGGCTTATAAAATCTATAATGATGATACTGAAAATAATAGAATGGTTGAAATTTAATTTAAAGGTGTTTTGTTCAGTTTTGAAATTATATCGTTTAAATCGATATTTAAAAATAGCCTTCCGAGGCACAGTCTCAGAATTCGACGAAACCAGTTCCATTGGATCCGTAATAGTTAATTATTATCGGATTTCAATTTTCGTAGCAATCGGAGTTGTCATTTGACCCTATCAGCTCGAAACGCGTAGAACTATTTTTAATCGATTTAATTTAAAATTGATCGTTTATTTCCATAACTCGCGCATACGACCGAGTTAGCCTCCGAAACACATTCCATTGTGTTCGGGACGCGGGTAAAACCCTGAAATTGCCGAGCGGCATTCCTTAAATGGAGTTTGGAATTTCAAATGGAATTAACGAGACGGTTTGAGAGTTTTATATAAAATAATAAAATTTTAAGTACATAGTCAGAGATATTTTCACTTCACACGTGTTCGAGAAGCCTCACTCCATCAATATCTCACTCTCGTTACCTTCCCTATTCTGAAAGCACGAAATCGAACTCAATCAAAATAATAATAGCCGATGTTCGATCTAAAAAAAAACATAAAAAAATATATGGCCGAAGCCGACGCTACCTGAGGGTTCCGAAAATCATTTGTCTTCGGTTTAAAAAAAAGGGGGGGGGGAGAGAGGGCCGCGACATCTTGGATCGCACGCGGCGAAGTTGGAAGCGTTCAATAGGGGGATCTCGATTTGGAGGAAGCGCCGATGGTCGAGGCACTTGAACTCGAGTTCGTGGCGCTTAGGATGCTTGAGGGCGAGACGTGGAGGGTTGAGCTCGTTCTTCTGAGCGTCTGCGCGCGCGATGGGGTGACGGCGACTCAGATTATGGTCGCTGGAAGGAGGCATAGTCGCGGGCTCCAATTAGTCTTTGATCTTTGCGATGTTACAGAGCGACACGGGGTTGTCGTCGTGAAGCTGCAGCGAGGGGGTCGCGATTGGCGATTGATCGTGGCAGCAGCCGATATCAATGGTGGTTCGAGCTTGGAGGTGTTGAGGTATCTGCAGTTTATTTTCTTTTCTTTTTCTTCTTGTTTTCTTTTAATTTAAAATATAGGTAAATAATAAAATATAAGTATAGGATATACAAGATAGTACTATTTCAATTTAATATATATATATAAGATATTTTATTTTAAATTATTTCGTTAAAAATCACATATGTACATGAAAGAAGAGAAATTATTTTGTCGTTTATTGCAGTGTTGAAATTTGAAATTTAGGGTATGAACTATTATTAGTTTTCGAATTGGGAATTTTATGTAAGGATTTAGAAGAAAAAGAAAACAAGGGAAATTAGTTTAGGAAAATTTAGTAAACATATTTATATTTGCATTTAAGGGTTTAATTCCGAATGATAAAGATTTATTTGTTTAATTAAATCTACATTATTTTTGTTACTAAAAATGATTTGTTAAAAGAAAATTCATTATGATATATCAAATAAATAAATAATAATAAATTGTTCGATCAATGCAAATATTGATAAATTGTATAATATTTATACAAGGTTAAAGATCGTGAAGAAAAATAAGCCGGTCTGGTATGGATTGTTTCAGTTAAAATCAAAGGTGAGTAAATTTCACTCTTTTAGATTTTTATTTAAATGGTTAAATTTGAATAATTGATTGAATGATTAAATTGATTTGGGTGTGCACCATTGATGATTGACTTTGGTTTTGGCTGATTCGTGTGTTGATTGTTGTTTGACTCGAAGTATTCGGGTTTTAAATAGTTCTAAACTCAAATCATTTAATTTAGTAATGTAAGGTTTGGATTACTTAATTAAGTTAATGTAATTAATTAAGTATAAATAATTCAGAATAATTATTGGATGGTTTGTTAGGTAATTACTTAACGTGATAAAAGATAATTACTTTGCGAAATAAATTAAGAGATTTATTAAGATGAGTAATAAAAGAGTAAAGATTTATTTAATGGAATAAATAAAAGATAGTTAATTATAGCTTGAAATTAACTGAAGTAATTAATACGGTGGTTTGAATTAATGTAATTAAATCTGATTGGATAAATTAAAATATAATTGGAAATCCCTAGTTTATATAATTAAAGAATGAAATCAAAGATTTATTAATTAAGATTTATTACCCATAATAAGAGACTTGTGAGAAATGAATTAATATAAGAAACTAAGAATATATTATTTGTTGATTGTAGTTAGAAATGATTAATATCGGGGAATGAATTTAAGATAATTACTTAAATGTAATTGAAAGATAATTGATCCCGGGTGATTAATTAAGATGAATGGATATGGAAGATTGATTACCTAATTGATTTGAAATCAATTAATATTGAATGAAGAAATATAAATGGATGAGGTTAGTGATCAAATTGGGATTAATTTAATTAATTGGGAGGCGATTAAGTTTTGCTTATGAATAATTGAATGGTATGGGATGCTTTGAAAGAGTTAATATCTCTGACATGCAATGTTGTGTTTCTTTTGGATAATGTGGGTTAGGATGACTTGAGACTCGGAGAGATTGGGGTCGGGTATTAGGAAATACCTGAAACCACTTCAAATCTTATAGATTGATATGTGGAACCAATAGTCTGGAATGAAACGATTTAAGTGAACTGGGTTATTTTATCCAAGTTTGATACTTAGAAATTGATGTGTGGAATGAGTGCTGTATATGGCAAATTGTGAATTCGTTAAATTGTTAAAAGGTACCCTGGGTTTATATAAGTTGTTTGTTTGTCTGGTCATTCATGTTAGATGGGTTTACTCACGCTAGTTTCCAGCCTGACCCGGGTGTTACTTTGATGTGATGCTCGGGTCAGACCGAGTATTACAGATTTTCAGGCTAGGACATTCTGGAGCTTAGGAGGCGAACTGGATGACAATATCGTATAGTGTATTTCCGCTGTGTTTATATTATTGTTAATCTGAGACATGATAATTGTAAATATTCAGTGACTGTATATAATGTAAAACTCTGATGTATATTAAATGTAATCGACAGATATAGTATTCTTTGTAAACTGTTATTATTATTTATTATTATATTTTATCCGTTGCGAATGTGAGATGTTAAAGTTTCTGTTCATCTTCTTCTATCTCTTTCTTCTTTTTCATAACTATCTGGAATTTTCTGGTGTGAAAATTTCGGGTCATTACAGAAGAGCTCGGTGAGCGGCCCTATTTTATGATTGGATTGTCATAGATTGTTGCGTGGAGGGCAAAAAGAAGCCGTGTTCATGCGGGATGTGTGTTCAACTTTTGGGCGAGGCGGCAGATGAGGCGCGTGTGTTGGTACGAGCGGTGGCAGGGAGCGGAGGTGCTGGCGGAAGCTCGAGTATGTGGCGACGGTGTTCTTGGTTGCACAATTGACGAAGAAAAAAGTCGCATGGAAATCACGTATGAGGTAGAGGAAGGAGGGATGGGAACTAAGTTAATTTAAAATTTTAATTTAATTAAGATAATTTTATTTAATTAATTCGTACGTTCGTTAATCTACAACTTTTCATACGAGGTCCAAATCGATCGTGACAAGTTGATTGCGATCGTATCAACAAATTATATGCTATGAAATCAGACTAGATGGATTTAGAGCTTGTAGGAATTTTGGGTTAAATTGAACGACTGATCAATTTTAATTCAGATCGAACCTCTTTTGACGATCTTTGAAATTTCGGTAAGCAAACCGCCTCCCTGGCCCACTTATATATTTGTATAAGAATGGATAATTATTTTTATGTTATTTATTGCTTGTTTGGATGATTTACTATTTTTTTAGTTAGTTTGGATATATTCCTACCTTTTGGAGCGGATGATACTCTATTACGTTTCCATGTATGAGCGGATGACCATTTATATAAGATCCCCACTCGAAGCAGTTGATTTATATTATTTGATTATATATTGTATGTGATGTAGGGGGACAACTTGAAGGGATCCAACTTGATTCTTCACACTGTTGATTTTACTTTCCATATATTTTAATGTATGATGTGATGGATGTCGTATTTGATGACATGGATTGTTTTGATTATTTAGTGGTATATTTGCACTAGGTCATGTTTTTAGTATTTTGGTGATTTGGAATTGAAATGATTTTCAAAGTGATTTTGGAAGTATATGTTTTAATAAATTTAAATTATTAAAAGGAAAGAATTTGTTTTTAAACAAACAAAAAGTATGATTTTAATGTTATAAAAGTATACTATTGAGAAATACTTTTAAATAGATATTTATGAATATTTTACATAAACGATTTATAAAGGTGATATTTTATAAACAAAGAAATAGATTTATAATCGTAATTTGTAAATATTTGTAAATTGGTTTGAAATTTATTTGGTAAATGAACTTACAAATGGATTTTATAAATAAATTAGAGTTATAAAGAAATGGATTCATGAATGGATTTTATAAATAAATTAGATTTATAAAGAAATGGATTTATAACTTGATTTTGATTGTAAAATAAGTTTTAATAAAAGAATGATTTATAAATAGGATTTTGTAAACAAAATGATTTTATAAAATAGAAGTTTAATAAAATAGAAAGGAGATTTGTAAACATGGTTTTATAAATATGGAAATTATTTATGTTGAGATTTATAAATGAATTTTTATATAAAGGAAATACATTTAAACTTTTAAGACTGAAATAACCTTTTAAAGGAATGTTTTGAAAGTAATATTTTTGATGAAGTTAATGGTTTTTAAAGTGGTAATCTTTAAAAGTAAATTATTGAAAGTAATAATTCCAAATAGAATTTAATAGTTTGAAAAATGATTTAAAATGTGATATGTATCAAATACATAGATTTCAACATTCATTATTGTAATAGACGTTTAAGGGAAGTATGGAAGGCATGGACTATAACACTGTTGTTATAGTAAATGATTTCCGAAAGGAAATGTTTAATATAGTATACAACATATATATATATATATATATATATATATATATATATATAATCAAATCCCTATACTAGTGTTTTTTGATTGTCGTAACGATGTTTTATGCAACACTCATTTTGACCCCATAAATGTGTTTTGACCTTCAATTGTGAAATATACGATTGGTTCTTATGATCGTATTGAAGGCTTGGTGGTTTAGGAAGCATTGCTTCTTATACTTAACACCCGTTCTGAGGCGTATGAATTCGGAAGTAGTATGGTTATAAAAATCTATTTGGCGTGTAATGTTTGTGTTATTAAATATACTTATACCGTTGGTATAAGTATATGGAAATGTTTTCCAATATCAAGGGATTGAAATGGTTTTGAGGATTTATCATTTCTAAAGGTAATTTGAGTAAATATTTGGAAATTGATGCAATTAATAAAGGATTAATTAAAATGGCCTAGTGACTACTTATGTGCTAGATATTTTTTGTTGTTTTGACATTTAAATAACCGACTATCAAATTTGACCATTTTTGGTTCATTGACTTGATGCGGGAACTAATTAGTCATGCACTTAGCACGAAGCTGACTAAGTAGGCTTAATTATCATTTGTATTAAGAATGTTGATTCGAGTAGTGCAGAGCATCTATGGTACTTCAGTTTACCGGGCTTCCTTCTTGGCTAAAGGATAACAAGTTGAGAGTTAAGAATGTGATAAGTCTGTGAGATATGATTTCCATATGAGGTTGAGGGCCTCTTTATCATTATTGGTTTGGAGAGACAAGGGTCGGACTTATCCGAGAACCACTTTGGACCAATGTATGCGTTTGAAAGTGTACATTTACGATGATGATTTTTGAAGATGGAGATCTTCATGATGCAAGGATACTTGCCACTTGACCCACGATGCATATTATATATATGGTGCCAGTAGTGCTTCGCTATGAAAATCTACGATACACAAGGACTTCTCGCTTCTAATCCTAAGGGTAATTCTCGATAGGATGTGGTAGAAGAGTGCCTTTGGTTTGTCCTATTCCAGGGCAATATGTATAGACATCGGACGTTGCATTTCTAATTATATAAATTGATCTTTGTGAACGTATCATCTATTTGGTGGCGGAGAAGGCAACTTTTCTTAGATTAACATCCTTTCCTAAGACGTACGAACTCAAGTGTTATACGTTTGCAGAAATCAGCTGTGTGATTGTTGGAATGGCAATGTGGCATTGAAAGTAGAACGTGTAATGTGAAAGATAAACATTACTTTAAGCCTCATCACCCGATAATGGGTTAAACAGGATACGCCATAAGGCTATGTGGTTCGCAACCACTGGGGTATGATCATCACCTTTCTAGACAACCCACTATATTTTGGGTATGTGCTATATGCTCTGAGATATCTCAGATGGTCGGTAATGAGCGGGGTGATGACATATTAGGTTTCTATTCAGGTCATGTATAAGTGCCAAATAGGGATAGACCAGTCTTGCCAGATGTGGAGGATTGTTTATGTATGCTAAGTACATCCCTCTACAGATGTACTATACGAAAGGTAGTCCATTACCTACCATTTTATGGAAATCGACTTTCCAATACGTGTCTGCCATATTGTTTGTAAACCTATTATGCCTTCAAATTACCCAATGTAACAATTTCGGCTATTTTAATTTTACTTGTATACTAGACACTTGTATAATATAATAGGATTTAATATGAAATGTTTTGGTTACCATAAGGTAAAAAATCATCCGTGTTTATATGCGGCATGGTCTTACGAGATATTTTTGTTTGATAAAGGAAAGTTTTTATAACTTTAAAATTATGTTGAGATGTGTTTTCTCAAGCTGGTTTACCAGATTGATCCGGCCATTCTTCCTTTTCAACGCTCGGGTCAGACCGAGCATATTTACAGATTTAGATTTGGATGCTTTAGAGCTTCAGTAGATGAGTTGGCGGTGTTCAGGTCATATTCACGTGTATATTTTTCCGCTACATTGTTGTTGAAATTATCAAAATTTGTGAGGACATGTTATTATAACTGTCTAGGCTGATGATTGTGATTTGATTGTTATACTTCAATGGACATATGTAACTCATATTACAGTTTCTCTTTGTAAAGTTCACTGACATTATGTTATATGTAGTTCAGCTGCGATTGTGAGATTTTGTGTTATTTTATCTTCTCCTTCTCTTTTTCGTCTTTTCTCTTCTTTTTTCTTCTTTCTTTCCCATAACTATCCGTCTTTCTATTCGATTTGAGTTAGAACTATGTGGTTTATTATTAGCTCGAATCATGCGGGTTTGCATGTTGTTTCAGTTCCTCAACACTGATGAGTTTTATTCATATATATGTGTTGATATACATATGAATTCTAATGTAGGGGGACAGGTTGAAGGGATCCAACAGGATCCCTTGCCATTGTTGAATTGTTTTAATAACATTATTGTTATATAATTTTGGAATATGAAACCTGATTTGTGGGCATTAGTCGATATGACATTGTTATATATTTAAAACTTAAACCCTGCAGTGATAGAAAATCAATATTAATATTGTTTAAGCAATGAGTAGCTATTGGCCTTAAATTCTTTGAAATACTATAAATTGCCATTTGGGTTGAAATTGATTTTTGAGATGAAAAATGACTTAAAATTTGAAATTGGGTTTCAGAAATATTTTCTTTCTAAAAGGATTTAACTACTATTTTATTCCAACTTTTTATCTGTCTTTTTCTAAGTTATTAATTTAAATGTAATATTTTTTAAAATTAGTTATTTATATTTAATATTTTTTTAAAGGTTATTTATTTACATCTAATATCGTTTTAAAAGTTATTTATTTAAGGTTAATTATCAATATTTTAATATTTTGAAAGGTTAATTATATTAATTATTAATATGGTTTGAATTTAACAATAATGATTATTAATAATATTTTGGAAATTAATTAATTATTATTTATAATAACTTAAAGATTAATTATTATTATTTATTAATAATATTTTGAATGATTATTTATTATTTTGAAGGCATTTCAAAGTTAATCATTATCATATATTTATAATATTTATTATTAATAGTTACTATTATATAATAGTATTTTAAAGTAAATGATTTGGATTTATTTATAATGTTTTCGAGATTTATAAATAGAGTTTTATAAACATATTTAGGTTTTATAAATGGAATTTCATAACATGGTTTGGAAAAATTAAAGAAAGATTAGTTAAGGGTGTAATAAGTTTTATAAATGGTTTAGATATTTATAAAACGAATTATAGAAATGGGTTTATAGAATTATAAGACAGGTATTGTAATTAGTTGTATTGGTTTATAAAGAGTTTACAAATGGTTTGAGAAATAATTTAGAGACGTTTCTAAATTGTTTTCTTAGATTTATAAAATAGTTCTAAATGGGTTTTGAAATTATAAAGGAATTTTATAAATAGTTCTCGAATTGTGTAAAAAAGGAATCTTCCTCCATTTTGTGAATATAAATATATCATTAAGTATATGGATTTATTTTCAAGTATTGAAAATATAAGGATTTGTGGATATATCTTTGTAAATGTATTTTTATATAAGCATTCACAAGGTGATATAATTAATGAAAAGATAATTTAAGGAGGCTATTGGTTACTTATGTGCTGAATAAATGTTGGTTTTCCCAATGGAATTAAATCCCTCATTTGAATGTTCGTTTATTGATAGTTAAATAACCGACTATCAAATATGGACCTAAAACATAACTTTGGAAAGATCTAGGAGAAACATGTGAGTTATATGGCACAATCATATCCGATGATGTTGTACTCTGCATACAAATCTCATTTCGTTCTCATACGAAAAATGACAAGGAAATCCGTCCACTAACGGTAATGAGGTGATCTTTGATATGATCATTGACTGTTTATTTCCTACAAAACCGGGGTTGAGTTTACCGAAAACTATCGAATGTTATTTCGAAGACATTGAAGATCAGATATGTTATCCAAAAATCACTTTATCCAACTCATGTGTTTCAAAGTGAAGACATATTGAAGATGATGGAATGTGAAGATGGAGCTCTTTGAAGGGCAAGGACTTCTTGTTACTAATCCTGAAGGTGATCTCCAAAATGGATGTTGTAGAAGTGGTGCCTTCGTTTTGTTCGGTCATGGAACGAACTTATATGGATGAATGCTGACATTGCATTGATGCTTGGAGGGCAGTGTTAGCATTCCAAGCAAGAAGTGCTATATGAAAGGTAAAACGTAGCCTCAAGCCCTATCAACCGGGAATGTCTAAAACATAGGAGATGCAGTAGGGCTAAGTGGGTTACTCCTAAGTAGGGTATGATCATTCCTATCTAGAGTCGTTGTTATTCGAGGCCCATTAACGGAGGGGCGGTACTGCTAGTCAAGTGGTAGGCCGGTTCTGTATTGGCAGCGGATCCTAGCGAGGTCTTTAATGTTATTTTATCTAAAGATGCACCTTGACAGACGGTACCCTAGTAGCCCAGTCATTGTATGGAATCTACTTCCATAAGAAGCGCCGTATGGATTTAGTTGTGCCCCAACTATGTTGAAACACGAGATGCAAGCATTTCAGCTATATTCGTATTTTACTTTGACCCCTAGGCACTATTACAACTGCAGCGACCTGTATTTGGAGGCTTCAAATTTGAATATTTAGTTTGTTTAAATATTCGGATTTAAATTAAAATATAATAAAAATCTATGTTTAAAATTTAGACTTGGTTTCTAATGACGTATTTTTAATTTAATTTTTACAATTTTTTCAAAATTTTTAACTTGAAAATAAATAAATTTTTGTTAGACTCTTTTTGCTGCAACCGTCGATACCTTTAAAATTTCACATAATAAGTTAACGTGTCTATTTTATTTTCGTTTTGAGATCGCGTTACGTTGTTCTGCACGGTCATATTTTTATTTTATATCGTTGTGGCTCGTAAATGAATGAGACATGTGTAGCGTCGTATCCCTAAAAATTTTAAATTAAAATGTAAATCAAGTAAGATAAATTTCTTCTTCGTTCGTTCATGTCGTGTCTATCCTAGCATATTATTTTTCATGTATTTGTGTTGCTTTGCATTTATTGTTGTATCCTTTCTTTTCCTTAGCATTTAGATTTGTTAGCTTATATGGTATACCATACTGCACACAAAGCTTTACACTTCTATCACTTCTCTGCTACCGTCACTGCTTTGTGTTCCCTGTCCCCTTATCTTGCACATGCTTTACTATTTGATCACTTAGCCCCTAAATAAATTATTGTATACATGCACGCATTGTTTTCATAACATGACCCTATCGTGGTTGAACCGCGAATAACCTCAAACCGTAGGGTCAAAGACCGAGAAGTCAATCAAATCTTCTTCATGCAAGAATATTGGTTCGACCTTTGAATTGACGGTTTAACCCTTCATTTGAATCCGATTAAACCATCTCATATGTGTAAATTCTTCCTTCCAAAATATGTTTTCAAATCTCCGTCCGTTTTATGTTCGTAATTAGTGCAGCTAGTGTAATAAATTTTGTTTAATTTTTCATATTTGAATTAATACGTGGACTATGAATTAATAACGTATATATTTATTGAAGATGTTGATATATTGTATACTTATGATTGATATGTTGCATCTAAATGTATTAATTTTCTAAAAAGAATATGTGTGGCTCTTGACGGTTCAACCGTTCGAACTCTCGAAATCTCGAACGGGTTACGAAAACATTGCATGCACGTTTCGTTACCTTGGAGGGAGGGAGGATACACAAAAGTAATCACATATTTTCCTTTCCATTCTTCTTCTCTGTGAATATTAATGGACATTCAGGATTTGCCATCTTTTCAACTAGATTCCTATTGTCCAAAGCCTGGCTTCTCTTAAGTAGGATTAATCGACGCTCACAAAAGAACAACATCTTCCATCCTGAAATAGTGCAAGAGAGGTTGTTGACATTTTATCTAATGAGGATGAGGAAAATATTGAGTGGGGATACAGGAGTTTTACCTCGGAAGAATATACCAAAGCACTTGACCAAGCTAAATGTGAACTGCACTATAATCATTCATATAGAATGCTGTACACCAAGATTACTGAGCATATATACATTGGATCATGTATACAAACAGAAAGGGATGTGCACACTTTGGCACTCATGGCACGGATTGGATTTTGGTGGGCCCGGCCATTCTTAGTTTGGTAATCTATGTAAGAAGAGTTGGCTGTGTTGTGAGGTGTACTGTATGTGCAAGTGGGTATGCATGGATGCGTACGTGGTGTAGCGTAGAGGTGCAGCAGCGTGCATAAGCGTGTGGGTTAATGGGTAAGAGGAGAGATGGACTAAGCATTGAGTTTTGATGGCTGTAGGGTGATGGGTTTTGGGAAGATAGCGTACAGGTGCGTAGAGATGGGGGAGAAGAGGGATGGTAGCGGGCATTCGATGACTGAAGCTTGAGCTACTGTTCATTGCAAAAGATTTTGCAATTTAGTCCTCTTTAATATGGCCTATTGAACGCATTGGAGGAGGGAAAGGCTACAATTTGAAGCGGGCATCGGGCCTTTTGGTGAGTTTGTCTGATGCGGGCTTCATTGGGCCGTGCGTATATGGATGGTGAGAACTTTTATAAATTTGATTGTTTGATTTATAAATTAAAAGGTGTGAATTTTAAAAATGCTTAAAAACCGCATACATAGTCCTTCTTTCCTGTAGATTTTTGCGCTGCGCTATGCTCATGTTGACGAGTACTATGCTATGGTATAACTTCTTGTTAATTTTGGCATAGTATAATTCAATGATAAATTAATACTGACTAAATTATAATTACGTCAATTTGGATGCTACGTGGTCAGATTAATTATACTTCGTAGGTGTTATCTATTTGGCCAAATAAACACCATTATGTTAAGGTAAATTGAATAAAGTAAATTGAAAATCAATTAGCGGAATAAAACACCGTTCCGCTAATCAAATAAATTGGACATTTAATTAGCAGAATAAATCTCCGTTCTGCTATTTTATAGATTTGGACATTCGATTATATATCATTAATTGATATTCCGCTTTGAATAAGTGATATTTTATCCAACGATGGTTAAGTGTTGGATTTATGTATATAGTTGTCGATTATGTAAATATATGTTATTGAATTGAAAAGTTAATTGAATAATATTGTAGCTTATTTAAATAACATGTGATCGTTAGGCCTCTTTCAAATCTAAAAAAGCTAATTATTGATTTGAAAGTTATTTTAATAATAATTATTTTTATCTTAAGGTTTAAAGATAATTATTATTTAGCAATAAGATTTCAAAGGGTAATAACTTATTAATAATAGTCATATTTTAAAGACAATTCATAATTGTTTTTAATAATGTTTCAAGTTAATTATTTCTTTAATATGATTCTTAATGGTTATTCCTTAATGAAAGTTTAATTATCATTTTAATGTTTTTTAGTTATTATTTTAAAATGTTTAATTTTAATTGAATTACTTATTTAAATTAATTTAACAATAATTTAATTTTTAATTAAAGTTAATCAATTATATTGATTTAAGTTATTTAATTACATTTAAAGCATAATTAATTTTTACATTAATACTAGTTTATGGTTAATTATTATTATTTTAATAACGTTAAAATTAATCAATTATTATATTAATATTGTTTTGAAGTTAACTTATTAATACAATAACAGTATTTGAAACTAATTTATTATATTATTAAATAGATTCTAAAGTATTATTTTAAATAAAATTTGATTAAAAAGAAGTAGAAGGCAATAGTAATTTGTTCTTTAAAACTATTTTAAATAACTTATGGTGACGACCCGATATTTTCAACCATTCGCATCCGCACATGTCGGACTCGATTTGCTCAAAATATCGCGTTGCAAATTAAATTTGGCAAATCTCATACCATACAGTAAATAATAATCACAGATGACAGACACAGAGTAAGAAATGCAGCGGAAGTAAAAGAGATAGTAGTTCATGAAGCTACTATGTAAATATATCAGAGTTAAATAAAATATGATAGAATAAATAAAGTACAATAGAAGTCTCGAGATGATAACCAAGTACAAGCTGAATAGAACAACAGAACTGAAATAGATAATACTGGATAAGCAGATAATCTCCAGCGATTCCAATCTCCAGAAAGTGGAATCCAAATCTGTGAATAACTCAGGCTGACCCGAGCGTAAATAAAAAAAATACAAACACTCGAGTCAGGACAATATATACTTATATAATGAAAACCAACTCAAGTGAACTATAATAAGGTACAAGTAACTTAAAGGATGCCTGGGACCGTCCATCCTCTAAGGATCCGTCAAACTATTTACTATATAGTAATATTGCGCTATTATAATAATGTCTACAGTAAAATAAACTTACTTTTAAATAGCGTTCCGGGCTACCCATATCACCCTTCACACATAATAGTCTCAGTAGTCCATCCAGTATCAGCATATCTCCAGATCGGGAGACTACCCTAAATACTCCATGGGCTACGGGAGAAAAAAAACTCGTAGTAAAGGCTCGGTATGGTAGGTGACACGGCACACAAGGCAATACCAGGGTAGATATACCAATTACGCACACGGGCTGGTGGTAACGCAGCAGCCACATACGCCCACCTCGGAACACACTCCATATCAAAATCGTAGGATGGCCATCTAAACAATCACAATAAGAGTATAGCATCGAAGGAATGTGTCCGACCAGAGGAGCTACCACTTTTGGCCCGAGATCGCTCATGTTTTACCCACCTTAAGCCAACTCACGGGAGTCGGGTCCAAGTAAATATACCTCAAGAACGTCGCCACCATCCTACTTCATTCTGGAAACTTCATCGCGTACACAGTTGTTAAAGTGGTTTTCGGTATCGACAGAGAGTATGTCCATATCCGATCCTGGTCTCTTTAACAATCAATCGTTGTTATAACCCATAGTTATAATTTAAAAGTCAATACTTCCAAATAAAGTATCATTTCAAATTCAAATCTTTATCAAAATAAAATCTAATCATTTCCAAACCATTTCAATATATCAAAATATCATATCTTTCAAAATTCATTTCAAATCATTATTTGAATTCAAATCCAAATATATACATTTAAATATCCTTTTTAAGTCAAAGATATCATTCATTTATTATCCTTTTTAATTCAAAGATATCATTCATTTATTATCATTTCAAATCACCTTTTAAATAGTTTTATATTTAAATCAAAAAAATTCATTTAAACCATTTAAAAGCGAAGTCATTATATTTAAAATCAAATATTTAGTTCCCAAAATTTTAGACAAATTTTGAGCTCATTTATTTAAATCAAAACCTCAAACATTCATTTCAGCCTACCGCAACACTTATCAAGTGCTACTGTAGCCCTTTATTTAGTTTCAGATTTTAATTATCTTTTTGTTATCACAGCACTACCAAGTGCTGTAATACCACTTAGTTATAATTTATACATAGTTTATTTTTATCAACCACAGCACTTACAAAGCTCTGTAATATCAATATATCAAAATAAAGATCTAATCATTTCCAAACCATTTCAATATATCAAAATATCATATCTTTCAAAATTTATTTCAAAACCATATTCATTTTATTCAATTTAAAGTACCATTTCAATTCACATTTCAAAACAGCTTATATTTCAAATCATTACTTCATTTAAATCAAAAATGAAGTTATTACATTTAATAATTAAATTATTATATTTCTAAAATTTTCAACTTTCAAAGTTCATTTATTCACTTAAGTTTATCAAAATAGTGAAAATTCACTTTTCGCAGCATTTAGAAAACTTTACGGAAAGTTACATTCAAAACAGTTCAATTTAACAAAAGACAGCATTTTAAAATGCTGTAATATGGTTTACTTAAATTTCAAATAAACGTAGTTAAATTCAATAATTATAGCACTTACAAAAATGCTATAATAGCCTTTAATTCAATTTAGCTTTTTAGTTCATTATCATCAACTACAGCATTTACAAATGCTGTAATATCATTTACATTACAATTAATAGCATTTCAAAAAATGAATTTAATTTCACAACCAATTATATTTTTATTTAAAACATTTTTAACTTATAAAATCATACATTTTCACATTTATAAACATCATTTAATTTTCCTTAAGTTCATGATTTTATAAAGTTAAATTTCCATTCAAAAATCAAGATTTAATAGTAATTCACTTATTAAATTTCAACATTCAATTTTAAATTCATTGAATTAAATTTCAACTTAACACTTAAGTTTTAAAATTTCATAATATGACTTAATTTAAATTTTATTTACTTAACTTAAAATTCACTTTTAAGCCAAATTCACAAATTCCCATTTTGGTTATATTTCAAAATTTCAACTTAAATAATCATTCATTTCACATTTTAACTTTATTCAAAAATCATTAATATATTATAAAATCACTTTAAATTCATTTTAAATTCAAATTATTATAAATTTATCTTGATTTCATATTTAGTTTAATTTCCAATTATAATTAAGTCAAATTTTCCAAAATAACTTACATTCAAATTTTCTAACTTTCCATAATTTATTTTACTTATAAATTTCCAGAAAATCAATAATACTTTACAAAATTCATTTTTAATTAAGTTTAAATCAAAATATAGTAATATTTACATTTCTAAAATATTTTAAAAAATTTAGAAAAATATATTTTAACTACGGATCTGTATATAATTTTCTAGCCTAGTTAAAGTGATACGGGTAAAATATCTTTTGAACCCGTAATTTACAAAAAAATCTGGGTTTTATCATTTCAAACCCGCAGTCCCAAATAAATGAAAATATTTGAAAATCATTCAGGCCTATCATTTCAGCCTATAACGATTTTCCCTTATTCTAAAGTCCGTTTGGGTATGTATCATTTCAACGCATAGTGATTCTAATCTAAAGGGAACTTGCAGTGTGATAAACTGATATAAACAACAGAACATCATAATATAACAGTAACATATGATATAACAGGTGTTTAAGCATGGGTGAACATCATATGATCATAATATAGCAGATATAATATGGTGGTGCATTTTACGGATTCACAGGTGATCGATTTACTAGTTATATAAGTACAAAATTGTCTGGTGAGAATAACTCATTGGTATAAGTTGGAGGCAACAATCGAATGCACAAACTGAGATCTTCAAAGCACTATGGCACGACAATGATTCGAGTTTTGAGAGAGCCAAAGATAAATTGCCTTGAACACATTCAAACAAGACAATATAACAACACATAAGTTTCAACACAAAATACCATTAAACAATGATAGCATTGGATGCATAAACAAATCCAAAGTGTTTGCACTTGCTTTCTACCACCTATGCTTCAGCTCCAAATCTGAAATGGCATGGCTAAAGGCATAGTTTGGATCTGGTTTAGATTCCTAAAGGTCAGCCTAGCACGAGAAATTGATGGGGTAAAGTATGGTAGAGAGATATGAGCATGAACACAACTACACAAGGCAAAGCAACAATGGTTTTCTATGTAACAAAGGTCACGGCCACAAGCATCATGGGCACGACTAGGTCTGTAGTGGGAAGGAAGAGGGCGTGGCAGAGAGTGTAGGTCAGGAATTTGTTGTTGGTGGTGGTGTATGGTCGGCCAAAGTGGTGGAGGAGGAGATGGATGCAAGGTAGTGGTCGGCTATGCAAGTGTATGTGGTGTATGCTCATATTTTGGTGGGTCTACTTCATCAAGGGTCACGACCATGGCTTGGGGCTGGGCTGGAGGAGGTGTTGACCAGATGTGATGGTGGTGGAGGAGGCCAAGGTGGAGGAAATGGAAGGAGCTTAGCCTTGAAGGTGAAGAAAGCAAGAGCAAAATCATAAGAAAACAAGAAGAAAATGAGTAGAAAGAAGAAGAAGATTACCAACTCTTTTCCTAAGGAATGGAGGCCGTGATTTTTGTGATTGAGAAGAGTTTGTATACGGGAATGAAAAGAAAAATAAGCAGCTGAAAGAAAAGTTAAGGTCGGCTAAAGAAAAATGAACACAAGAGGTTGGAAAATGAAGCGGTGGAAAGCAAAGAGTCACAAGCATCTAAAGAGTCACAAAACTCTTCGAATTTCTCTTATTTCTTTTTTATTTATTTTATATAACTGAAATATATATAATTATTCAGTAAAAATTCGAAAATATAACAAATAAAAAAAATATAAATAAATAAATATTAATTATATACAATTATAGTAAGAAAATAGCACAAAAAATGAAAACTATTCTAGAAAATTTGAAAATAAATGAAACAAACTTTGGAAAAATTTTAAATACTTGAAAAATATTTATAAACAAAGATAAGAACACATAATATAATGCATTCAAAAAATGAATAAATAAATTTTAATTAAATATAATTTAAATAAAGAAAATAGCAGAAAAATGGAAACTAGGCTTTAAAATTTGGAAATAAATTCAATAAGCTTTGGAAAAATTCAAACATCACTTTAAGAATATTTAAAAGTCAAAATATATATAATAAAACATAAATATAAAAATTATAATAAGATATATCAAGTAAAAATATCATTTATATAAATTAAAACAAAGAATATTGTTAAATAACCCTATATACACACAATATTGTAAAGGGTATAACTCTCACAATTTAAATTCAATTTCAACGAAACGAAAAGCAGTATTCATGATATTAAATCTATTTTCATAATAGAATATAAAATTAAAGAATTAAAATATTTAAATTTAAAATTTAAAAGTCAAAGTTTTACCAGTTTTGACCACAAATCCATTTTTCAGGAAAATATTCAATTTATACCAGTTTGAAATTATAATTCATATAATAATCAAAATTTATATTTAAAAATGAAATGTTTGAAAAAAAAGTTTAAAATAATTTTAAAATAAAATAAAGTCAAATTTAAATTATATGCAAAAAAATTAGGGTTGTTGCACTCTCCCCCACTAAAAACTTTTCGTCCCCGAAATGGAATGAAGTACGGGAAAACACAGAAAAAGATAAAGTGAAATAAGTTTAAGACAAGATGACAAGGAGATTGAAATTATACCCGATAACTATTGTTATAGGTAAGTTTAACAAGGTGGAGATTATCAAAGATTATAGAAAGATTTCTAAACAGAGAAATTATAGAAAAATGCCTACACCAGCCTGAAGCAAGATAAGGAAAGTAAGGACAACCAAAAGATAGTTTGAAAAACAAAATAAGATAATAAGTTAGAAACCATGGAAATTTCAACTTAAATAGATAATTAATTTTTACACAAGTTAAATAAATCTTAATTATCTCAAATTTTATTATCTTATCTTCTAATCATCTTAAATTAACAATTTCTAAGATCATGGATTTGAAAAAAATAATCATTCATTATACTCATAATGTACTTAATAAATTTAATTCTTCTTTATTCCTACTTAAAGTTAAATTTATTCCTCTCAATATATTTTATCATCTATGCCCATTATACTTACTCTTATTATAACTGCTTTAATTTGTTGTTAGTTCCATTAACATCATTTTATACTGTAAATTATTTAATTAACCTTTTATTCTATTTACTCCTGTTAATAATTTTATAACTAAAATTTAAGTGTATAACATTTACTTTAACCATTCAAATTTTGTTTATAAAATCTTTTTATATTGTATATTATCCAATTACATTGTTAACTTCAGTATAATTTGGGTAAGTTATATTTAAATGCAATTGAGTATTATACAAATAAAACTTTCTAATTCCCTCATCTCAAGTTTGAATCATTTATCTAAAAATTTTATTTTCTTTTTATAATCAAAATGATTCTTTGAGATAAAGTTTAAGAATAAAATTTCCGATTCCTTCAAACCATTTAGAGATAAATAAATATATATACATAATACGTCAATTCAAATTTAAATCATATATATATATATATCCAGTCTTATTTTAGAAATTCAAATCAATTAAATTTCCCAAAACAAAGCTGTAGAAAGACTATAGAACGGTCTCTTCACTTCGAAACTCGAAGATGAACGTCGATGATGTTGCGGTCACCACCGAAGTTATTTTCCAACGACAAAGAGAAGAGTACTAATTTTAAACTTTAAAATTTCTTGGAAACAAATTTCTATTAGAAAATACTTTAAATAATGTACCCCTTTAAACTTTAGACACAAGGTTTGAAACCATCAGAAATTAAATTCTCAAAGTTCTTGTTTTAAACTCATTTTTTTCCCAAATCAATTTATAAACAACTATTTATAAATTCATTTATAGAACAATAAATGATTAATCAAATATTATCATTTCAAATGATTAATTTAAATCAATTTATTAAGTTCCGTAAATTTACTTATATCAAAATTTATTTCATTAACCAAATTTCAAAATAATATTGTGTCAGTTTGTTCTGTCAAAGTGTTTTAGAAATCCTATCGATAACGTTGATCAGACGAATCAATCGAAAACCCAAATCAACACCAACAACTCAAACAACACAATATAAAATAAAACATTAATATCGATCTACAAGCACAATTCAAAATGTTTGGAAGATAGATTGGAAACAAAAGACAAGAAGATTGAATAACAAAATAGGGAGGTGGATAAGCTTAAATAAATCGCGGGCAACCTTAACCAGGTCAACCGTGACTTAAAGAATAAGATCGATGTGGATTTTCTAGGGTAAAGCTACATTCGATCTCAATAGATAGAGTTTGGAATAATATAATATATTAGCATCTAAACCAAGGATCGATATAAATCTCTGGTGAATCGATGCTAATTGTAAAGGAGTTTCCCCCATTTACAAATGAATTTTTGAGATTGGCGGGACCGCCAATTCGCTATAAAGCTCATTCGAAGTGGAGTTATGGGATACTCTAGAATCAAAAGGAGATGAATAGTGAGGGACACGAATGAATTTTGGAACCGCAGGGAACGTTCCAAAATTCAAATGAAATTTGAATCAAAGAGGAAGAGATTCAAGTTTGGATGAAAGTGATTCTTTAACTAAATTTACCATACATTCTAAGTTTTGCTTCAAAGCCAAAGCTCCGATACCAAATGTAACGACCCGATATTTTCAACCATTCGCATCCGCACATGTCGGACTTGAATTGCTCAAAATACCGCATTGTAAATTAAATTTGGCAAATCTCATACCGTACAGTAAATAATAATCACAGAACACAGACACAGAGTAAGAAATGCAACGGAAGTAAAAGAGATAGTAGTTTATGAAGCTACTATGTAAATATAGCAGAGTTAAATAAAATACAATAGAATAAATAAAGTACAATAGAAGTCTCAAGATGATAACCAAGTACAAGCTAAATAGAACAACATAACTAAAATAGATAAAACTGGATAAGCAGATAATCTCCAGTGATTCCAATCTCCAGAAAGTGGAATCCAAATCTATGAATAACTCAGGCTGACCTGAGCGTACATAAAAAATACAAACACTCGAGGCAAGACAATATATACTTGTATAATGAAAACCAACTCAAGTGAACTATAATAAGGTATAAGTAACTTAAAGGATGCCTGGGACCACCCATCCTCTAAGGATCCGTCAAACTATTTACTATATAGTAATATTGCGCTATTATAATAATGTCTACAGTAAAATAAACTAACTTTTAAATAGCGTTCCGGGCTACCCATATCACCCTTCACACATAATAGTCTCAGTAGTCCATCCAGTATCAACATATCTCCAGATCGGGAGACTACCCTAAATACTCCATGGGCTACGGGAGAAAAAAAAACTCGTAGTAAATGCTCGGTATGGTAGGTGACACGGCACACAAAGCAATGCCAGGGTAGATATACCAATTACGCACACGGGCTGGTGGTAACGCACCAGCCACATACGCCCACCTCGGAACACACTCCATATTAAAATCGAAGGATGACCATCTCATCAATCACAATAAGAGTATAGTATCGAAGGAATGTGTCCGACCAGAGGAGCTACCCCTTTTGGCCCGAGATCGCTCTTGTTTTAGCCACCTTAAGCCAACTCACGGGAGTCGGGTCCACGTAAATATGCCTCAAGAACATCGCCACCTTCCTACTTCATTCTGCAAACTCCACCGCGTACACAGTTGTTAAAGTGGTTTTCGGTATCGACAGAGAGTATGTCCATATCCGATCCCGATCTCTTTAACAACCAATCGTTATTATAACCCGTAGTTATAATTTAAAAGTCATAGTTTATACTTCCAAATAAAGTATCATTTCAAATTCAAATCTTTATCAAAATAAAATCTAATCATTTCCAAACCATTTCAATATATCAAAATATCATATCTTTCAAAATTCATTTCAAATCATTATTTGAATTCAAATCCAAATATATACATTTAAATATCCTTTTTAAGTCAAAGATATCATTCATTTATTATCCTTTTTAATTCAAAGATATCATTCATTTATTATCATTTCAAATCACCTTTTAAATAGTTTTATATTTAAATCAAAAAAATTCATTTAAACCATTTAAAAGCGAAGTCATTATATTTAAAATCAAATATTTAGTTCCCAAAATTTTAGACAAATTCTGAGCTCATTTATTTAAATCAAAACCTCAAACATTCATTTCGGCCTACCGCAACACTTATCAAGTGCTACTGTAGCCCTTTATTTAGTTTCAGATTTTAATTATCTTTCTGTTATCACAGCACTACCAAGTGCTGTAATACCACTTAGTTATAATTTATACATAGTTTATTTTTATCAACCACAGCACTTACAAAGCGCTGCAATATCAGTATATCAAAATAAAGATCTAATCATTTCCAAACCATTTCAATATATCAGAATATCATATCTTTCAAAATTCATTTCAAAACCATATTCATTTTATTCAATTTAAAGTACCATTTCAATTCACATTTCAAAACAGCTTATATTTCATATCATTACTTCATTTAAATCAAAAAATGAAGTTATTACATTTAATAATTAAATTATTATATTTCTAAAATTTTCAACTTTCAAAGTTCATTTATTCACTTAAGTTTATCAAAATAGTGAAAATTCACTTTTCGCAGCATTTAGAAAACTTTACGGAAAGTTACATTCAAAACAGTTCAATTTAACAAAAGACAGCATTTTAAAATGCTGTAATATGGTTTGCTTAAATTTCAAATAAACGTAGTTAAATTCAATAATTATAGCACTTACAAAAATGCTATAGTAGCCTTTAGTTCAATTTAGCTTTTTAGTTCATTATCATCAACTACAGCATTTACAAATGCTGTAATATCATTTACATTACAATTAATAGCATTTCAAAAAATGAATTTAATTAACTTCAAATATTCAATATAATTTCACAACCAATTATATTTTTATTTAAAACATTTTTAACTTATAAAATCATACATTTTCACATTTATAAACATCATTTAATTTTCCTTAAGTTCATGATTTTATAAAGTTAAATTTCCATTCAAAAATCATGATTTAATAGTAATTCACTTATTAAATTTCAACATTCAATTTTAAATTCATTGAATTAAATTTCAACTTAACACTTAAGTTTTAAAATTTCATAATATGACTTAATTTAAATTTTATTTACTGAACTTAAAATTCACTTTTAAGCCAAATTCACAAATTCCCATTTTGGTTATATTTCAAAATTTCAACTTAAATAATCATTCATTTCACATTTTAACTTTATTCAAAAATCATTAATATATTATAAAATCACTTTAAATTCATTTTAAATTCAAATTATCATAAATTTATCTTGATTTCATATTTAATTTAATTTCCAATTATAATTAAATCAAAATTTCCAAAATAACTTACATTCAAATTTTCTAACTTTCCATAATTTATTTAACTTATAAATTTCCAGAAAATCAATAATGCTTTACAAAAATCATTTTTAATTAAGTTTAAATCAAAATATAGTAATATTTACGTTTCTAAAATATTTTAAAAATTTTAGAAAAATATATTTTAACTACGGGTCCGTATATAATTTTCTAGCCTAGTTAAAGTGATACGGGTAATATATCTTTTCAACCCGTAATTTACAAAGAAAATCCGGGTTTTAACATTTCAAACCCGCAGTCCCAAATAAATGAAAATATTTGAAAATCATTCAGGCCTATCATTTCAGCCCATAACGATTTTCCCGTATTCTAAAGTCCGTTCGGGTATGTATCATTTCAACGCATAGTGATTCTAATCTAAAAGGAACTTGTAGTGTGATAAACTGATATAAACAACAGAACATCATAATATAACAGTAACATATGATATAACAGGTGTTTAAGCATGGGTGAACATCATATGATCATAATATAGCAGATATAATATGGTGGTGCATTTTACGGATTCACAGGTGATCGATTTACTAGTTATATAAGTACAAAATTGTCTGGTGAGAATAACTCATTGGTATAAGTTGGAGGCAACAATCGAATGCACAAAATGAGATCTTCAAAGCACTATGGCACGACAATGATTCGATTTTTGAGAGAGCCAAAGATAAATTGCCTTAAACACATTCAAACAAGACAATATAACAACACATAAGTTTCAACACAAAATACCATTAAACAATGATAGAATTGGATGCATAAACAAATCCAAAGTGTTTGCACTTGCTTTCTACCACCTATGCTTCAGCTCCAGATCTGAAATGGCATGGCTAAAGGCATAGTTTGGATCTGGTTTAGGTTCCTAAAGGTCAGCCTAGCACGGGAAAATGATGGGGTAAAGTATGGTAGAGAGATATGAGCATGAACACAACTACACAAGGCAAAGCAACAATTGTTTTCTATGTAACAAAGGTCACGACCACAAGCATCATGGGCATGACTAAGTCTGTAGTGGGATGGAAGAGGGCGTGGCAGAGAGTGCAGGTCAGGAATTTGTTGTTGGTGGTGGTGTATGGTCGGCCAAAGTGGTGGAGGAGGAGATGGAAGCAAGGTAGTGGTCGGCTATGCAAGTGTATGTTGTGTATGATCATATTTTGGTGGGTCTACTTCATCAAGAGGCACGGCCATGGCTTGGGGTTGGGCTGGAGGAGGTGTTGACCAGATGTGGTGGTGGTGGAGGAGGCCAAGGTGGAGGAAATAGAAGGAGCTTAGCCTTGAACGTGAAGAAAGTAAGAGCAAAATCATAAGAAAACAAGAAGAAAATGAGTAGAAAGAAGAAGAAGATTACCAACTCTTTTCCTAAGGAATGGACGCCGTGATTTTTGTGATTGAGAAGAGTTTGTATACGGGAATGAAAAGAAAAATAAGCGGCTGAAAGAAAAGTTAAGGTCGGCTAAGGAAAAACGAATACAAGAGGTTGGAAAATGAAGAGGTGGAAAGCAAAGAGTCACAAGCAGCTAAAGAGTCACAAAACTCTTCGAATTTCTCTTATTTCTTTTTTATTTATTTTATATGACTGAAATATATATAATTATTCAGTAAAAATTCGAAAATATAACAAACTAACAAAATATAAATAAATAAATATTAATTATATACAATTAAATTAAGAAAATAGCAAAAAAAAATGAAAACCAGTCTACAGAATTTGAAAATAAATGGAACAAACTGTGGAAAATTTTTAAATACTTGAAAAATATTTATAAACAAAGATAAGAACACATAATATAATGCATTCACAAAATGAATAAATAAATTTTAATTAAATATAATTTAAATAAAGAAAATAGCAGAAAAATGGAAACTAGGCTTTAAAATTTGGAAATAAATTCAATAAGCTTTGGAAAAATTCAAACTTCACTTTAAGAATATTTAAAAGTCAAAATATATATAATAAAACATAAATATACAAATTATAATAAGATATATCAAGTAAAAATATCATTTATATAAATTAAAACAAAGAATATTGTTAAATAACCCTTTATACACACAATATTGTAAAGGGTATAACTCTCACAATTTAAATTCAATTTCAACGAAACGAAAAGCAGTATTCATGATATTAAATCTATTTTCATAATAGAATATAAAATTAAAGAATTAAAATATTTAAATTTAAAATTTAAAAGTCAAAGTTTTACCAGTTTTGACCACAAATCCATTTTTCAGGAAAATATTCAATTTATACCAGTTTGAAATTATAATTCACATAATAATCAAAATTTATATTTAAAAATGAAATGTTTGAAATAAAACAAGTTTAAAATAATTTCAAAATAAAATAAAGTCAAATTTAAATTATATGCAAAAAATCTAGGGTTGTTACATATGGTTTATCAAGTGGCCTTATTGACTTATAGAATCCATTAATGAATTAGATTAAATACGGGAAGAGTTTATGAATGGCTTTGGATATTTACAAAAGAATTTATAAATGAGTTTCAAAGATCTAAAATGAGGTAGTTTTGCAAATAGGGTTGAGATTTATTAAGAATATTTTATAAAGGGATTGGGAATTTATAAAGGAACCTTATAAATAATAATTTGGAGATATTTATGAAATAAAGAGATTTTGGAAGGAAATGATTGATTTTCATGGCGTAATTCGAGAGGCAGTGATTGCCCACAGTTTACTATGGATTCGCTGGGATAGCGACATTACCATTGTGTAAGCTGCGATCCCTAGTCGATATGGAACGGTACCTTCCATATCTATCTTCAGAAGTTTTCAAGTTCCAATTTTTGGAAGTGAAATGGTTTGTGAATATACTTATACCATTGAGATAAATATACGGTTATATTTTCTGTGTATTGAAATATATTGTTTTGCGAATATACTTATCCTATTGAGATATGTATATGGGAGTGATTTCCAAAGTATATGGAAGGTGATTTTTAAAGTAATGGAAATTTAATTGAATGAGGCTTAGTGACTTTCCAAGGGAAATATAATCTTTGTTTGGATGTTTGTTTATTTGATAGTTAAATAACCGACTATCAAATCTTGGCCTAAATATGTAATCCTTCTTAATTTTGGTAGTAGAGAAATATTTCTTACTTAACACTGAAGGATTTTAACTCTCGAAATATCTAGGGGAAACACGGGGATTATATGGTACAGTTACCTTCAGTGGTGCTATACTGTACGAATAAACTTGTTTCGTTCTTCTAGGACAAATGAAAAGAAGATCCATCCACTTAAATGGTTAGGGGGTGATCCCGCTCTTATGTATTGCCTGATTATTTTCGAAAGAATCAATATTGAGCATTTCGAAAATCGACGATTGGTTTTGTGGAGCACCCAGAAATGGAAGAGTGAACTCGTAATAGACGACTCAAACCCATGACCACTTCGAAAACAATATATGGTTCTATTGAGGAGATTCATGATATTTTGAGATGTTGGGATCCATGTGTGATTCCAAGACCCATTGGGGTATGGAATCCATGTGTGATTCCAAGATCTAATTGAGATGTGGTAATCTATATGTGATTCCGAGACCCATTGGAGTATTGGAATCCATATGGGATTCCGTGATCTATTTGGTGGCGGTGTGTAAGATGGAATGTCGGACGTAGCCACATCAGCGGGAATGACTAACCAGAGATAGAAGGCATGGCCGGTAAGGTTGGCAAACCCATAGGGTGTAATCGGCTCCTCCTAGATGTCACTTATAGTTGTTATGCATGCATAGGGCTACGCACTTGGTCTTAGCGAAACGAGCTATGTTTTTCCTATGATACATCACTAGGGATGTATGCTGTTTTGGAAGGATATCTCTGATCCTTGTGTAGGAGGACCGTTCCTCGAAGTACTGAGGGCACCTCCATGGAAATCCTACACAATTAGCGAACGTGTCTTATCGGTTTTCGATTTTATATCTAGTATTGTTATTATATATACTCACGAGCATCATAGCTGTTTAATTATTATTATTATTTCCTTTAGACATTATTATAATATCACTAGATTTTTTGATATAAAGGTTTTGGTTATCGTAGGTAAAAAACTATCTGTGTTTTTGTACGTAGATGATTATATTTCCGTTGCATAAATTGTTGTGTATTATTCAAAAATTGTGAGGGCGGGTTGTTATAACTGTTCGGGATGAAATATGTTAGTATACTTTGATTGACATCTGTATATACACATAATATAGTTTTTTTTTTGTATAAAAATTTGTCATATATTATCGATTATTTGTTCCGCTATGAGATTCTATGCTGTTTAGCTCCTTCTTATCTTCTTTCTTTTCCCTAACTATCCGCCTTTCCATTCAATTTGGGTTGGATATGTATGGTTTATTATTAGCTTAAAGTGTACGGAAAAGTGGGTCATTGCAACAATATCAATGGATTTTCTATAGAACTATTTTGGTCATCGTAAGGCATAAACCCATCCGTGTTTATGTGTGACGTGGTCTTATAAGAAACTTTTATTTTCAAATGATTTTTATAACTTTAAAATTAAATTGAGGTATATTTTTGCATGCTAGTTTTCCAAACTGATTTGGGTGTAATTTTATTCTAATGCTCGGTCAAACCGAGCATATTTACAGATTGTTTTTGAATGTTTTGGAGCTCGGGGGACGAGCTGGAGGTCCAAGACATATCTACGTATTTTCTATGTTTCGCTATATTGTCTGTTGGTTGTATTTATCAGCAACTGTGAGGACATGTTGTTATAAATATTTAGGCCGAAATGGTTTAGTATACTTTGATTGATTTCTTCATATATATATATATATATATATACGTGTATGTGTATATATATTACTGTTTACATTGTGTAAAGATTTGTTGTATATTAAAAAATATCCGTTCCGCTGTGAGATTTTGTGTTGTTTAGTTTCTTCTTGTCTTCTTCTTCTTTCTTTTCCCCTAACAATTAGGTTTTTGGCATCTGATTGCTCGACATGCAATACGGTGGATGTATTGAAGTCGATTTTCAAAGGTCAAAAATCTCGGTTCATTACACTTGCTATTCAGTACTACTAGTCAAGTGGTAAGCCAGTCCTATGTTTGTAGGGGATCCTAGCAAGGTCCTTGGTTTTATTTTATCTAGAGATGCACAGTGACAGATGGTACCTTAGTAGCTCAGTCATTGTATAGAGTCCACTCTCCAATAAGCGCAGTACAAGAATCAAGTGAAAAATTCTATCTCGGACCAATGTAAGTCTGTTGGATCATAGGTTTTGATTACTGACAAGACACAAAAATTCATAAATCTACGCCTACGATAACATCTAGACCCATCAGCTCAATATATGGTTTGTATAGTTTTATATTTTAACAAGAGTCATCAAATGTGTATATAAAGTCTAGTTTAGTGCTTTGTTAAAATCTTTCCTCAAGAATTATCATTCACATTCAAATAAACTTGCATGCATATTTTAATTAAAATCAAGTTTTTAAAAAATGCATGGAGCGAGGCTCAAAACCAGGTCACTAGTTTGGAAGGAAAGTACTCTAACCAGATGAGCTACTATAGTTTTTACTTAACAAAAGAATTCAGTCGACTGAATACAGTCGTCAGTCGATTGAATTCTGTAACAGTCATTTTTTGTGAAAAGACACTTCCTTTTTGAATATCCTTCTTCCTCGCGAAGGGTTGCAACCATTGCTATTCGCAGAGATCTCTTCACAAGCAGTTGCAACTTCTTAACTAATATATATATATATATATATATATATATATATACATGCATGAATTTCAAGATCCAATTACTTCACTTACTTGCTTATACTTGAATCATATTTTCTGAATTAACTACTCTCTTGAATTCTACATTCATTACTTACGTATTCATTTCCATATTCTTCAACAATTTGAAACTTCCTAATCTTCATATACACATAACCACACACATCATGCTTGAGGAAAAGATTATAGAAAGGGTGTACTATGAGTGATAAATCCATGTTATTAGAACACACAAGGTCAAAACAATCTTTTGTATTTATTGAAGTCCTGTTCTGCTGCTCAGGTATGTGAATCCTCTTCGGCTGTTGAGGCGAAATCTTGTTCCGCTGCTCAGGTCCATGTTTGGTTGCTCAGGGGTTGTATAGACCTGTTCCTCCAGGTTAAGTGAGGGCTATTATTTTAGTGAAATTCCAGAAGGAGTCTGGGACTGGACGTAGGACAAAGCTCCGAACCAGTATAAAAATCTCTGGTGTTATTTTTAATATTCTGCTTTTATATTCCGCATTATTTATTGTATAACTATCATCACTATACTCTGCATCATCGTATATCCATATTACACGATCCATAGCACACTTTCATTTGGTATCAGAGCTTGGAATTCTATCGATCGTCAAAACATCATAGAATAATGACTAAAAAATGATCCAGTCGAAATACAACAGGCGAAATCCCTGTCAAAGCCACCAGTGAGGACTACAAAAAGGTACTTTCTAATTTACAAATTTTAGTAAAATATAATAATGAATTAGTTAGCATAAGCAATAAGATTTCAAAGCTTAATTTTATTATTTTAGAAAAGATGAAATCTGTTGAACTTGAAAATAAGAAATTGAAAAATAAAAAGCTAAACTTAGAAAATCAACTTGGTGTTTTAAAGAATGATTTTATAACTGTTAAAGAATTTCTAGATAAATAAAGACCATATTTGAAAAAGAGAGAAAAATTTTCAAAAGAAAATTTTGATTTGAAAAGACAATGTTATCCCGCCTTTTGTCAAGGCCGTGACACCAAGAACTTGACTAGAAACCAAGGATGGTTCGTCCTGGAGATCGTCAACGCATAGGTCTACTATGGATGTTGGTAAATTTTTTCCAAGTCCAGACCGAGCTACAATTGATATGACATAACAAGAAAAGCTAATGAAGCCAACATTTCGAATTTCAAGTCAATCGAAGTTCGTATGCTCAAGATATTGATCGATCACGGTTGAGAAATCCAAACTTGCAACGATCATAACTAAAGATCTACAAGTCCAAATGCCACCAAATTTTCACAGTAGCTTACTGGCAATCTAATGAATGTTCATGCCGAATTTCAGCGCGATTGGATCAATTCTTGATCAATACGAAATTCGTTCGTATCGATCACGGACCGAAAAACTCCAAGTTGCATCCATCATAACTCGAGATCTACGAGTCCAAATGCAATGAAATTTTCACGGTAGCTTAGTGGAAACCTAAGGAATGTTCATGCCAAATTTTAGCTCAATTGGATCAATTCTTGATCGATACGAAATTCATACGTATCGATCACGGTCCGAAAAACTCCAACTTGCATCGATCATATCTCACAATCCAAAAGTCCAAATGCAATGAAATTTTCACAGGAGCTTGCATGCGACCTAAGGAAGGTTCGCGCCAAATTTCAGCTCGATTGGATTAAATCTTGACGGATACGAAATTCATTCGTATCCATCACGGATCGGACCGAAACTTTGTGGGATCGATCGCGTGGGCCCCCCACATGCCAGAAAAAGTCTCCCGAGATTTGAGCGAAATGTTGGCCTCCTACGCCTATAAATAGCACCTTAGAGCCTACAGAAAAGGGATCTTTTTTCTCTCCTACGTCTAGACTCTGCCGAATCCAATTTTGTACTCCATAGTTGTTGTTGTACACGAATTTCAACATTATAATCCGCTGTAATCTGCTGCAATCAGTTATAATCGGCATGTGAAAGTCAATAAAATCATCAACTTCATAGTGGATGTAGGCCATACGCCGAACCACTCTAAAACTCTGTGTTTCTATGTATTTTCTTATATGTTTATTGGTGTTTTTGTTAGATCTGCTTCATTTTACATCTGTTCTCTTCATTTTATCTCTTCAAACACATCCGAAGAGTTTTGTGCCCAATTTTGGTGCAAACACTCTGGTGCTTTCACTGAGAAAACCCAATTTTTCTCCCATTCGTTGGATCTACTTTCGATATCGGATTGCATAAATCTAAGGAGAAGATCCAGATTTATTGTTCAGTGGTTCCTTCTATTCTATTTAGATTGCTCCAGATCTAAGAGGAACCATATTCATCATGAAGTCGTACCCATATTTTCGAATCCAAAAAAAAGGTTTTTTTTCGTACCAATATTTTCGAATCCAGAAAATATGCTATTTATCGTATCCATATCTTCGTATCCATGAAAATATGATGAAGTCCATACCCATATTTTCGAATCCAGAAAAAATGCGGTTTTTCGTACCCATATTTTCAAATCCAGAAAATATGCTGTTTTTCGTATCCATATTTTCGTATCCATGAAAATATGATGAATTCCGTACCCATATTTTCGAATCCAGAAAATATGCTATTTTTCGTACCTATATTTTTGAATCCAGAAAATATGTTGTTTTTTGTATCCATATTTTCGTATCCGTGAAAATATGATGAATTTCATGCCCATGTTTTCGTATCCATGTTTTGGTATCCAGTTGATATGATCATTTTCGTATCCATGTTTTGGTATCCAGAAGATATGGTCATTTTCGTATCCATGTTTTGTTATCCGGAAGATATGGTCATTTTCGTATCCATGTTTTGGTATCCAGAACATATGGTCATTTTCGTATCCATATTTTGGTATCCAGTTGATATGATCATTTTTGTATCCATGTTTTGGTATTCAGAAGATATGGTCATTTTCGTATCCATGTTTTGTTATCCGGAAGATATAGTCATTTTCGTATCCATGTTTTGGTATCCAGAGGATATGGTCATTTTCGTATCCATGTTCTCGTATCCAAAAAATGTGGTGATTTTCATATCCATCAGCAGATAGCCTCTCTTCGTATTGATCACCTATTGACTATTTCATATCCATCGAGGAGCGCTACATCGTATCCATCCAAAGGTGGCTTCCTTCGCATCGACCATGTTCGTATCCCTCGGTAAGCATTCGTTCGAATCGATCAGGATGTACGACTTCGTATCCATCCTGGAAGACCTTGTTCGAATCCATCGGGGCTCGTTAGTTCGTGTCCATCGAGTTACTTCGTACCCATCATGGAACCACTGTTCGTATCAATCAAGTTGAAGCAAAAAGCGATCGATACGAAAAGTGATTGATACGAAATTAGATCGATACGAAATTCGATCGATACGAAATGATGGATACGAAGTGCTTCTGATAATCGATCCAGCCAGCTGCATTTCGCGTCAACCCTCAAGCACCACTTCGTATCGATTTGGCAGTGTGCGTTTCATATCGACACTCAGATAACACTTTATATCGTTCAAACATTACTGAGAATGATGATGAAATTTAAAAAAAAATCGGGTACGATCCAAATTTCCTAAAAAGAGGCTAAATTTTTTTTTTCGAGGGGAAACCCCCCCGAACCCGCAGCATAGCGTAGAGCACCTGCATAGCTAATTCAAAACTCAACTTAATAAAGGAACATGCTAATCATTCCATGACTTGACGGGACATAGGGGATTACAGCGGCAATTGCTGAATTGCAAAAAAGGAATGGGTAAGGAAATACTACTCAACTAGTGCTCCCAGAGGCTGGAGAACCTAGCTAATGTGCCAAGAACTAGAGTTGATTAATGTGTCATGCTTCTAAGGTGGACTGCAACTTCCCCCAATTGACCAGCTTTTAAAACTCCTAAATTGACAACTATGATACAATGGCTAATATGGCGACTACCCTACCCGGTCTACTTTGCCAAATCAAAACATAGCTGGTCACCACTGAACCATCTTCATGTGCTTGCATCTTAATCATTCCACTTCCATATGACAAAAAGCATGACGTACAAACCTAAGAGGACTTCCTTACTATCTTATACGGGCCTCCTTCCTGGTGAAAATTAGAAATAATCACCAATCTATGAGCCCATCTTAATCTACTCACCATCCAGTCGACATTACCAACCGCTCGAATATTGGGAAATCGGGCATACATCATCACTAGTATACAAGATCCTATAGCCTTAAAATGAACTTGATAATGTTGATTTTAGTATCTTTCCCAGTCAGGACCCATTCATTGAAACCGTCCTACATGCAAAATTTCTAGCAAAAATTCAGCATGCTGACGTCAGTGTACTATGAAAATTCAACCTTCGACACTATCTCATAAAGTGAGAGTGGTGAATGGATTCCACGAAGAGTGATGAATGCCATCTATGCAAATGTGCCCCCCTTATGCCTCAAAGAAGACTATCAATCAGTTCGATAAGAGAACTGGCGGATAGCCGCCACCAACTACACTATTATATCGTATCTAATATTGAGTTGATGAACTAGATGAAAAATCCATGTCGCAAGATAAGGAGGAAACCTACTCCATACTCTAAGTCGAGAAGCTCCTCTTCTTTAGATGGCTACCGAGGATGCCAACACCATAAGGCTGCTTTGGAAAAGATAGCTCTGACAATATGTTCGAGCTCCATAAAACGAAGGGCCGGGAACCCCCGACCCTATCAATCAAAAACTTTGATCAAGATGAGCCACTGACATTAATCTTCCAACTAAGAAGGGCTAGACTGAAGTGCAATAGCAAGCATACGACGCTGCTTCACTAATCAATGAGATTTAATCCAATCTCTTTTGAGTTATTTCTATTTCAATTTCGTTTATGTTGTGAAATATGACCGACTTGAATTAAGCTACTTGCAAATGATGCAGGTGACCGAGTACTTAAGGATGGATGCAAAACAACCTCCGCGGACTATGATCAAATCTTTGAGGTATCATCATGACGAGCATGATTCAACCACTCATTAGCTGTTATATGCACCTGACACGGGGTAAGGCATCAAAGCAGAAGAGACCGACAAGGTTAGGACTCTAGTACAAAGTGGATGCAACCGACCATCCACTCATCCACCTATGAAATTTAATTGGAGATTTGGGAAAGACTTGGAGTTATATGTCCCGAAAATGCTCTCTCCATCTCTTACTTGAAGCTCACCAAAATACTTATGCTTCTTTTGATGTCCAGTAAAATCGAAGTCACACTATGGGTGGACGTGAAGTGACCTTCCATGCATCCACTCCTATGTTAGACGGTTGGGGCTATTTGAGGACACATGTTTAAAATGGGTATGATTTTACCATTCACTCTCCAGTTTGCGTCAGTGATTCCGCAAAACAATCGTGTCTTAAACCGACTTCATTGGGGGCCAACCTCAATTTATAATCATCAACAACTGACTACCTACTCATTAACCATCATGAGCCATCATTTCAACTCTCCTCCTCAGCTCAATCGGAAGAACGCAAAGTATAAAGTGGACGTAACTTGTCCATTCCCTCTCCAACTCTTGCCCCCAACTTAAGGGAAAATACACAAATCAAAGTGGATGTAGTTCAGCCGTCCTCTCCACTGCTCGAGCTCAAAGCTCGCCAGAACACTAATCTTACTCCTTAGGCTTGGCAGAACCGGGATCCAAATGAACATGGATACGATTCAACCATCCATAAACTAAATCTCATCCTTCATTGATAGCAGATAAGTGGAAAGTAATCGAGATCCCATCGATCACTTGCTAAGTGAAACCTCAGCTCAGGGGCAAGCCATCACATCAAAGGCTGAACTGGACCGACACACGACAGTCCTATACTCCACTTTCCTAGAGTGCGAATTGGAGTATAAACATCAACTCTAGGTTCCCAGAGTGCGAACCGGAGTATAAACACTAACTTCACTTTCCTAGAGTGCAAATTGGAGTATAAACATCAACTCTTGGTTCCCAGAGTCCGAACCGGAGTATAAACACTAACTCCAAACTCCCAGAGTGCGAGTTGGAATATAAACAAATAAATGCGGTTCCGGAGAGGGTGGACCCGTCCGCCTAACGACTTCGGCCGTATCCTAACCAAGTTCGAGGAGGATGGACCCGTCCATCTAACGACCTCGCTTGTTAACTCGGGGTGGATGTGATCCGACCATCCACGATCCCGATAAATCCATCATTCCCAGAGTGTGAACGAATTCCTAAAAAGCTCAAACAGATGTGACTGACCATCTATCGGCTAACTCCAAGTTCCCAGAGCGCGAACTGGAGTATAAACATCCACTAACTCCAGATTCCCAGAGTGCGAACTAGAGTATAAACATCAACTAACTCCAGATTTCCAGAGTGCGAACTGGAGTACAAACATCAACTAACTCCAGATTCCCAGAGTGCGAACTGGAGTATAAACATCAACTAACTCCAGATTCCCAAAGTGCGAATTGGAGTATAAACGTCAACTAACTCCAGATTCCCAGAGCGCGAATTAGAGTATAAACGTCAACTAACTCCAGATTCCCAGAGCGCGAACTGGAGTATAAACATCCACTAACTCCAGATTCCCAGAGTGCGAACTGGAGTATAAACATCAACTAACTCCAGATTCCCAGAGTGCGAACTGGAGTATAAACATCAACAAACTCCAGATTCCCAGAGCATGAATTAGAATATAAAACATCAACTCACTCTAGTCCTGAGAGCGTGGACTGGAGCACAAATGCCAAATGGGTGTGACTGACCACCCATCAACTAATTCCATATTCCCATAGTGCGAACTGGATTGTAAACATCAATAATTCTGGTCTCGAAAGCACAGGCTGGAGTATAAAGAACCTAATGGGTGTAACATACCACCCATCAACCAACTCCAATCCTCGAAGCATGGATGGAATATAAGTACCAAAAGCAGATGTGGTTTGACCGTCTGCTTTCCAACTCTTCCCCTAGCATAGGGGCACACTTATCATAAAAAATCGAATGCGATCCGACCATCTAGCACTAAGCGGGCACGACATGACCGTTCATGCATCAACACTTAACCCCGGCATGGGACCTATGACATAATCTTATAGGGGTGCACTCCAACCGAACAAGACAAAATTTCTTCCTTGATTCGACAGGGAGATGTAGATTCGCAAAACGGACCTAGCTGAACGTCTTATTCCAAATGGATGTGATTACCCATCCTACCGCAAATGAACGTGACACGACCATTCATCCGCTAACTCTAGCCAATGATCTGGAGGGTAGTGCATGCAACGTGGACGGATGTGACCCAACCATCTTCTAATCAGCTCCTTTCTCTAATTCAGTAGGAGAAACATCAAATTAAAGTTGTCGCAATGTGACTGACTACACTTTGACTTTCGCCATTGACTAGTGCCAGAGGAATTAATCGAGGAAAATGCTGTTCGACCATTTTCTGCCAAAATTCTTACTCCCCAGAGTATGGACAGGGATGTAAACATCAAATAGGCGTGACTAATGGCCCTTCAACTAACTCTGATCCCTAGAGTACGATTACGAGCATAGACAAATGAATGAATGTGATCCGACCATTCATTCACCAACTCCGACCTAAAGTCGACGGGAGGAGTATAAACTCGCTACAGATGCAATTAAACCATACACAGACTCACTCTGCTAACCCAAGATTGAAGGCAGGAGTGCGATCATCCAAGAGCTGGATACGCCTACTCCATCCTGTAGCTTGGGCCTAGTATTTATAACAACTTGAAGTTGCGACCGAAAATATGCTTATAGACAGAATCATCAAATCGATGCCCGGACCTATGGGCAACTGATCGTCATTCTGACCTTTCCAATCAGCAATGGATAACGAGTACATTGAATGGAAAGTGCATTACTCGGAAACACAAGTAGATTACTATGCTGTAGCGCGTGATATAAGGCTAAACTCTATTGAGCCTTTTATTTGATGCCCATATAAGCCTGATCATTTACCATTGCAAAATAAGCACATGAAGTGCCTACAACCAATCACAAGTATTGTAGATCAGATCACAACTCTTCGCAACGATGATGCAAGAGTCAACTGCATTGCTCCAGGTGAATTTGATATGTCCGCTTGGACTCGATCTCATATATATATAGGCTCTCACCAACTATTGAGAACCTTGCATTAAATGTCAACCTGATGCATGTCTCGGTGAATAAAAATGAAGCGACATGGATCTAGAAAGATCCGCTGCACTAAAGGAGGAGGTGAATCTACACAAAACCAATAGGTTTATCCACGATGTCCTCTACCCAAAATGAGTATCCAATCCATTACTTATGAAAGAAACAAATGAAGAGTGGTGGACATACGCCGACTACTCAGATTTGCATGAGGCATGGCAAAGCATAGCTTTCCACATCCAATGATTAGCCAACTAATTGACTCGGCCATCAGACATGAATTACTCTCATCCATGGACGTGAAATTTCAAATACAATCAGATATTGAAACATGTCCCAGACCAGGAATACAACTGTTTCGTTACCGACCCGGGCCTATAGTGCTATGCTGCAATCCATGTATTCAAACTTAAGAATGCTTATGCCACTTACCAAAGGACGATTAACAAATCATTCAAAAATCAGATCGGTCGATCGATGAAAGTATATGAGGTTAAGATGCTCGTGAGGTCACGATCATCGAATGACCATATCGATGACTTGGCAAACATATTCAGTGCTCTCCAACAACTATAAAATGAAACTTGATCCTTTGAAATGCTCTTTCAGCATTTTATAAGAAGAGTTCTCGGGTTTCGTCATCGATTCTCATCGGATTGAGGTTACTGTCAGAAAATCTAAATATTAGAGTCGTCCATATACCGAGGAAACCAAGCAGCTCTGATAGATCGCTCAGAGAGACCTCCCATTCTACCCAAGACGTTGGATCGTGAAGATCTATACCTTAATTGGGTCATGTCAACACATGCCATAAGCATTGTAATGCTAAATGTATAGAAACTAATCTAAAGACCAGTATATGATGAAAGCTAGCCATTGACAAGCTTACCCTGCTAATGTTTGTATCGACCAATCGTTACGATAGGTCCAATGGCAACCTTAGATGTCTGAAAGGTTACTCAAATGGAATATCGAGCTAAGCCAATTTGATATCACTTATCTACCTCAAAGAGCTATCCATGGTCAAACATTAGCATACTTCATATTTGAATTCACTTCATCAGACGATTATCCGAAGAATAGTAGAGAACCATCCAACCGATGGAGAATATACATAGATGGAACTTCCACTAATCGGCTTTCTAACATCGAAGTCGTATTAGTTACTCCTAAGGAACGATCGATCTGCTATACCGTGAACCCAACTTCCCTGTAACAAAACGAAGCTGAGTATGAAGCCTTGGTTGCCATGCCGAGACTTGCAAGAAGACTAGGAATAGAAACTTTACATACCTTATATGATTTCTGGTTAATGTGCCATGTCAGGGAGGACTATCTGACTAGGGTGCAACGTCTTGCTTCTTATCTCAGTTGGATCCTAGAGATACTAGCCGACTTCGAGCATTACACCACTATACAAATCCTCAGAGAACAAAACGAAAAGGCCGAATCATTGGCCAAGCTTGGCAGTTCTGGGGATGCGCAACAAATAGACTTTATCCCAGGTGAAATACTTATTATTCCAAGCACTGATAGATGAAGATCGACTAGATCTTAGAGATGGATCCAGGAAAGGGGTCATGGATGACTCATATCAAAGACTATTTAACGTGGGTAATTCTTATTGAATAGGGGAATGAAAGGTGGCATATCCTCCGTGAAGCATCACTGCATGATTATGTCTGGATCATTCGACTCAGTCGACACAAAGCATTACACCTGTATCCATCAATCGAAGACCCAATATTACGTATCCATCGATACGAAGCATACATTCTAACATCTCAAATCGATCCAGGAGAGGATTGATACGAAAGGAAGGACTTAAAAAACCATCGAACGTTGTTACAACTCAAATTTAACTTCGATCAAGGAGAGGATCGATACAAACTCAATCCAAACAAAAACTAAATAACTTGATGACGACCCGCAAATGTGCAAACATGAATAGGTGTTAGGCTAACATGTGTGCATGTATGCCAAACTAACACTCAATTCTCAAAGTTACCAGAAATTGAATGCTTGCCTGATGACGATCAAAACGATGAACAACAAACCGCTAGTGCTCAACACTTAGTTACAACAAAACACTACATGATCATTGACAATCAACAGTTTGACATCTATGTCACTGAAGATCAACCAAAGGCAACATCTTTTGACGAAAAGATAGCACTACTCAGTGAATTGGATAGAACTTTTCAGAACGAAGATGGCAGCTTTTCAAAGCACGTCATCTTCACACAAGACGTACTTTGGGGGGAAAATGTTATCCCGCCTTTTGGCAAGGCCGTGACACCAAGAACTTGACTAAAAACCAAGGATGGTTGTCCCGAAGATCGTCAACGCATAGGTCTACTATGAAAAAGGGGTTTATGCTGTAGGATCGTGTAATATGGAATAACGGAATAGCCTAGGTAGATAAAGTAGGTAAATGCATGGAGACACCGGGATTTTATACTGGTTCGGACCTCTCGTCCTACGTCCAGTCCCTAAGCTTCACTTAGGAATTTCACTAACTAACACCCTCACTCTACCCGGAGGAATAGGTTTACAGCTTACCCGAACAACCTAACGGGATTTCTTGCCTCAACTACCGAAGAGGACTTCAACTCAATTACTAAAATACAATATTTGACTTGTTGTGTTCTTGTCAACACTAATGAGTCTAATGTAGTACAATATTCCTATAATCTTATCCTCGAGAGTATGCAATGTGTTTGTGAAGATTTAGGAAATGTGAATTGCTATGAATCAAAAGAATGTTATAAACAAAAACAATGATTCAAGCAATAGATTAGTGATTGCTTTGAGAATATCTAGAAAATATGAACAAGAGAATAGTTAGATTAAAGCAAGAGAATTCGGTGAATTAAATGATGTTAGAATCATGTATATATACTTGTAGAAGAGATGCATATGTTGTCAAAGGTTGCAAACAAGAGATGCTTCCATTTCCATTGATGAAAGGTTGCAACTCTTGGGAGGAAGAAGGTGTCTTTTCATAGAAAATTCGCAGGTTCAAATTCAGTCAACTGAGCAGGGAATTCGGTCAACTGAAAATATGAAGTAAAATTTTCGGGACCAAATTCAGTCGACTGTACAGGAAATTCAGTCGACTGAAACTATGCATGTGTATAAATTTTTTCCAGTTCAGTCGACTGACTATTCCTGTTCAATCGATTGAACTCATAAAACCTGCATAGTTAAAACTTAATGAAAACATGAAGTTTATAAAAAAATTCTAGTGTTCGTGCAAGTTTCTTGAGGATAGATTTTAACAATATATCTAGACTAAGACACATGTAAAAACATACATTAAGTTTGTTTGGTTTTCATCTATCTTCCTTTAGCATTTGCATATATTTCTTTAAAGCACATTGTCATTGATCAAAATCTTCGCGTATCAACATTCTCCCCCTTTTTGATTGATGACAGTACTTATTTATTCTAGATGTTTTACTTATTTTCTCCCCCTGAATGTATGCACTATCTTTCCTACAAAACAAAGTTAGTACCATAGATTTTCTCCCCCTTTGTCATCGACAAAAAGGAAGAACTAACAGCAGTAATAATTTATCAAAACGATCACCGAAGCATAGAGAATATTTGCAGCATGAATTTAAGAAAATAAAAATGTTGTGACAGACAAGCATAAAATGTTTATTTATACAAGCTATTAGAAAGTTAAAAATACACATCAAAACAACAAAATTACTCATCATTATCCCAGTAATATGAACCTTCTCTTCCTATTGGTTCACGTATGACGGGTCCTCCTGTTGGTGGTCTAGGTGCTCTTCCTCCTTGGCCACAACTAGCTCCACTAGCGCTGCTACTTGTATGTTCTTCGGATGTCGTCCATGTAAACGTAGGTGCCGGACGTTTGCCGCGAGATGTTGACGCAGTAGTGGTGCTTGAGCACGAGATTGCATCCCAAAGCTTGTTGAAGAATCCTTTGATTTTATCAAGCTTATGATCTACCTTTTTAAGACGAGTGTCAAGAATTTGTTAATTTCTTGAAAATATCCCCAAGGATTGGTTGGTAGTGAAGCTTGGGTCAACAAGACGAATTTCATCATCTTGCTCGAGATGTTCTTCGTGGCGAGATTGTGGAGGTGGTTGTTGTTGTTGTTGTTCTTGATGCCTTGCTTCCCAATCGGTGAGTCATATTATGCGAGGAGGTCGAGATGAGAGTTGCAGTAGGCTTATGGTCCGATGGTTAATTTGATGGACCATTGTATTCTCTGATTCAGGTAATGGCGTATCGACATTTATGAGAAGTCGCATGTTGTACTCTCCAAAGTAAATAGTGCGCATTTTGCCATTGTTGAAAGTGAGAAACTCATCAAGAATAAGCTGAACCCAATTAACTTATATATTGCCAAAAATAGCATATAGAGCACGAAAGTTATTTGGGCAGACAATTTCGTACGAGCCCGTATGAGGAGTAATCGTTCTCATTAGGGCTTTATGGAGGATTCTCGTCATAGGTCAAAGAGAGGTGGACTTAAAATCCCTAAAGTTGATATTATTATCCATGAATCGATGGTTGATGTTGTCACGAATGTGTGGATTGAATTCTATCTCCTCTAACTTTCTCCTGACATTTGGAGACTCTAAAATGTGTGCTATTCTATCCAAGGGAAACCAAACTTTCTTTCCACACACCATACTCCAAACACTATTGTTTGGATTTCTTGGAGTTTGGTGTCCAAGATTAAGATTAGTATAAAATAATTTTACCATTACATGATTAATGGCATGGTCATTTCTTTTCAAATCTAAAAGTGAAGTTAAACCTGCCGGACCTGTTAACGCTTGAATGTTGTAGGTTTGAAAGCTTTGAAAATCAACGTAAGAATGCTCGAAAATTCGAGAATTCTTCATCTTGTTCCATCGAGTGACAGCGGTTCCATCGTAAAGCCTTGTGCTATTTGAGCATCAATTGGCTCGGAGGATGAAGAAAATGAAGCTCTTGCTCTTTTCGGTGCCATTTGGATGAGAATTGATTTGATTTTGAAGAATTTGGGAGCTAGGGTTTCAAAATTAATTTGGGGAAGAAGGTTTGTAGGAGGTAAAAGTGAATTAGTAGGGTAAAAACTGGTGGTTAAAAGGGGAAATTTTGCCTGGGAAGTAGAGTTCAGCCGACTGAATGTTCTGTTCAGTCGACTGAATCAAAGGCCGAAGTGTTCTGTGATAAATTCAGTCGACTGAGCAGTACATTTAGTCGACTGAATTTTGTTGTTGAAATTTTCTATTGATTTTTTAGTCGACTGTGCAGATGTTTCCAGTCGACTGAACTTTGTATATATTGTTTTCTGTCATATTTTCGGTCGACTAAGCAGGAGCATTCAGTCGACTAAAACATGCATTTTTGTTGTTTTAGATAATTTTTGAAATTTAAAAAATTTATTTAAAGAAATAGTTACAAAAATATTGATGTAACAACATACAAATATTTCAAAATTTAACTATTTCTTTGAGGATGGACTTGGAGAATTTTTTCCTTCATTCTTCATGTAATTTATATCCCATGAATTCGGACTATATTGAGGAGTCTTAGGAGACGTCCAAGGATTCATAGGATCGACTGGTGTACGATAAAATGAAGATGGATCAAGTGAGCTAACAGGGGGAGGTAGGGGTTCAGCCACTTCGTTCTTCTTTGATCCACAGAAGCGTAAACCGATTTGTTCTAGGAAGCTCAACGTCTTGCCGTAACTTTTTGCTCGAAGTATAGCTCTCGTTGAAGATCTATATGTTGTTGTTGAAAGTGATGAATTTCATCAATCTTTCTTTTTGTGTCAGGTGAAATAAAGAGTCCGCGTTTCGCCTTTCTAGATTCTGGTGTGAAACCAGTACGATAATTTTCCCATTTGTAAACCGGCTCATGTGCTGGTGTTGGTGTGGGAAGTTTTGGCGATGTTGGAGTGTTATCAACTGACGAGGTGATATTGATTGGAGAGAAGGAGTTGTTGGATGACATTATATATTGAATTAAGATTTTATTCGTAAAATCAAGATTAAAATAAAAATCTTTTTAAGAGTTTATTTACAATAGAATTTTACTAAACAAATAACGGTTATAATTTAATAAGAATTTTTAACCGCATAGAGATTTAGTGGTAAAGAGGATTTTGTTAAAACGTATATTTCGTTTTAATAATTCAGTTTTACAAATGTGTGGTCTATAAATTATATAATGTAACATATAACAAAACTGAAAATATTTAAAATTATTATTCAGTCGACTGAACAATTTGTTTTAGTCGACTGAAATATGGAAATGTTTCTAATGTATATCTAATTAATGTTTTTAAAGGATATTATACCTAATTCTCGTCGAAGTTTTATAAAGGAGTTTTCTAATAGAGGTTTAGTAAATATATCGACAATTTGATATTCGGTAGAAATATGTTCTAAATTAATTATTCCTTTTTCGATATTGTCACGTAAAAAATGGTGACGAATATCTATATGTTTTGTACGAGAGTGATTAACCGGATTTTTAGATTAGTTTATTGTTACTTGTATTATCACAGTATATTGTAGAGTTTGTTAAATTTATATTAAAATCTTTAAGTGTTTGTTGCATGTATATAACTTGAGTGCAAGCTAAAGCAGCTGATATATACTCTGCTTCGCATGTGGAAAGCGAGACATAATTTTGTTTCTTACTAAACCAAGATACAAGTGATTTTCCAACGAAATGGCAAGTATCACTTGTACTTTTTCTATCCGTTCGAGATCCATCAAAATCGTCATCACTGAATGACACTAACTCAAATGAACTTTCCTTTGGATAGAAAAGACTGAAATCTTTAGTGTTGTTAAGATATCGCATGATTCATTTTACTGCTCTTAAATGTGATTCTTTAGGATTAGATTGAAAACGTGCACATAAACAAACACTCATCATTATGTCAGGTCTACTAGCGGTTAAGTAAAGTAAGGAACCTATCATACTTCTAAACAATTTTTGATCTACATTTTTGCCATTTTCATCTCGATCGGGATGTGTAGTGGTACTCATAGGAGTAGGTTTAGCAGAAGTGTTTTCCATACCGAATCGTTTAATTAAATTAGCACAATATTTTTCTTGGTTTACAAAAATTCCATTTTTTAATTGTTTGATTTGAAGTCCAAGAAAATATGATAGTTCTCCCATATGAGACATTTCAAACTCATTAGTCATTATGTTTGCAAATTCTTTACATAAATTTTCATTTGTTGAACGAAAAATAATATCATCTACGTATATTTGAATTATTAAAATATCTTTGGTAGTATTTTTAATAAAAAGCGTTTGATATACTTTTCCAATTTTAAATCCCGAGTTTAATAAATAACTTTTGAGTCTTTCATACCTAGCACGAGGTGCTTGTTTAAGACCATATAGTGCTTTCTTTAATTTAAATACATGATCCGGATATTTTTCATATATAAATAAAGGAGGTTGTTCTACATATACATTTTCTTTAATAAAACCATTTAAAAATGAACTTTTAACATCTATTTGATAAAGTTTAAAATTGTGAAAACAAGCAAAGGCTAATAGTATACGTATTGCTTCCAGTCTTGCAACGGGAGCAAATGTTTCTTCAAAATCAATACCTTCTTCTTGATTATACCCTTGTGCTACTAGTCTTGCTTTATTCCTTGTTATATTACCTTGTTCGTCTACTTTATTTTTGTAAATCCATTTTTTTCCAATTACTGATTGATTATTAGGACGGGGAACTAATTCCCAAACATTGTTACGTTCAAATTGATTTAATTCTTCTTGCATTGCGATAATCCAATAATCATCTGTTGATGCTTCTTTTGGATTTTTAGGTTCTATTGATGAAATGAAAGCTACATGACCCATTTGATTTAGTTGATTTTTTGTTCTAACTTGAGAATTTATTTCTCCTATTATATTTTGAGTTGGATGATCTCGTAACATTCTAGGAGGAGATCTTAGTTCATTATTATTATTATTAAGGTTTGTTTCTTCTATATTTATCAATTCTTCATCATCTTTTATATTTAATTTTTTATTAAAATTTTCATCAAAAGATATATGCAAAGTTTCTTCAATTAAGTTTGTTCGTTTATTAAAAACTCGATAAGCTTTACTTCGTTCTGAGTATCCTACGAAAATTCCTTCATCAGCTTTTGAATCGAATTTTCCTAATTGATCTTTTGTATTTAAAATGAAACATTTTGATCCATATATTTTAAAATAAGATATATTTGGCTTTTTATTATTAAATAGTTCATAAGAAGTATTTTTAGTTAATAGTCTAATTGATATTCTATTTAATACATAACATGCAGTAGCAACGGCTTCTGCCCAAAAATGTTTTGGAAGAGAACATCCATTTAATAATGTTCTTGCGCATTCTTGTAATGTTCTATTCTTTCTTTCTACAACTTCATTTTGTTGAGGAGTTCTAGGAAAAGAAAAATTATGATTTATTCCTTTCTTTTTACAAAAAGTTTCAAAAACTTCATTTTCGAATTCGCCTCCATGATCGCTTCGAATATTTTTAATTTTCACATCTTTAGTGTTTGAATTCTTTTGACAAATTTTTTAAAATGCTCAAAAGTGTCACTTTTATTTTTCATAAAAATAGTCCATGTATATCTTGAAAAATCATCAACTATTAAAAATACGTATCGATTATGATTAATGGATTGAACTTGTGTTGGTCCGAATAAATCCATATGTAGTAATTCTAATGGTTGTAAAGTTGAAATATTTTTCTTAGATTTGAAGGATGATTTCGTTAATTTTCCTTTTTGACAATCATCACAAAAATTATTTATTTTAAAATTTATTTTGGGTAATCCTCTTACTAATTCATTTTTAGAAAGTTTTCTAATAGTTTTAAAATTTATATGAAAAAATCTTTTGTGCCATAGCCAAGGATCATTATCTTTGGCAAGTAAACACATACATGAATTATGATTAATATTCATATTTAAAACATAAATATTTCTATCTCTATTTCCTTCAAATATAAGATTTTGGTTTTGATCAAAAATACTACATTTATTATTTGAGAAAGTTATTTTAAAACCTTTGTCACATAGTTGACTTATGTTAAGTAGATTATGTTTTAAATTTTCAACTAATGAAACATTTGTTATAAAAGGTAAATTTGATGTACCGTAATTGTTCACATCTCCTTTGCCAATGATATACCCTTTTGAATTGTCTCCGAAGGTAACCGAGCCACCATCAAAGTATGTGATGTTTGTAAGCATATCTTTGTCTCCGGTCATGTGTTTTGAACAACCACTGTCTAATATCCATTTCTTCTTTTTGAGTGGGACCTGAAAATAAATATGAAATTATTGGTACCCACCTTTTAATAGGGTCCTCTAAAAAGTTAGAGTTTAGGAAACCAAATTTGGTTTAGTATCCTTTTTATAAATATAGTTTTCATTATGATGAACATTATCCATAAATGTTTTAATATATTTATTTCTTATTAATACATTGTTAGTTTTTGGTACCCAAATTTTAACTACCTTGTTTTCTACTTTTGTTTTAATAGTTTTCTTTGGCAATATTTGTTGTTTTGAATCCATATTCCTCTTAAAATTTGTATTTTTCTTTTTAGGAATTTTGACTCCTTTTTATATCCTAATCCATGTTTACTTGAAGAGAATTGAGAATTTTCTAAAATCTTAGATAAATTTTCTCTTCCTTTGTTAAAGTTAGAAACATTTTTAGTAATGTTATCTAGTCTAGCTTGAAGACTATTATTTTCTAACTCAACTTGTTTAATCTTAGTTTTTAACTCATGATTTTCAGAAGCAATTATATCATTTTTTGTTTTTTGAGTTTCAATTTCTTGACTTAAAAGTGATAATTGAGTTTCTGAATTTGAATGAGATTCTTGAACTTTTTTAAGTTCTTCTTCTAAGATTGTCTTTTCATCTTTTAACATATCTCTTTCAAATTCAGCTTTGTTTTGATTTTCACGATTTTCTTTGAGTTTCTTTTTAAGAATTTTTATTGTGCTTAAAAGTTCAGTGTTAACTTCAATTAAATCGTCGAAAGTTAAATTATTTTCCTCAGATTCTTGAGCCATGAAGCATACATTTGCCTGTTCATTGTCGCTATCACTATCATTTTCGGATGAAGATAAATCTAAATCGTCCCATGTTACAGAAAATGCCTTCTTTTTGAATTTATCCTTCTTGTTTTTGTTGAAGTTTTTCTGATTTTCCTTCATTTATTCTTGACAATCTTTTTGCATGTGTCCTTTCTTATGACAATTGAAGCATTCTATATTTGAGGATGAAGGTTTGTTCAAGAAATTTTTTTGAATCCGTTTTTGTTTCCTTTTCTATACTTTAAGAATTTCTTGAAATTTTTGGCTATAAATGCTAGATCCTCATCTTCAGACTCTGATTCTTCCTTTTCCGCATGAAAAGCAACATTCTTTCTTTCTTGAGCTTGATCCTTTTTAGCTTGCATATTTACTTCATACGACATAAGATTTCCAATCAATTCTTCTGGTTTCATTGTAGATAGATCATTTGCTTCCTCGATTGCTAGTACTTTTCTCTCCCATTCATCAGTGAGTGAATTTAGAACTTTAGACACAATGTCAAAGTCCGTGTATCTTTCTCCTAGTCCGATTAGAGCATGATGAATATCTTGAAATCTTGAGTATAGGTCATTGATGGATTCATTTTGTCGCATTCTAAAATTTTGGAATTGATTCTTCAGCATGGATATATTTGTTTGTTTAACTTTGTTTGTGCCTTCATGTATGACTTTAAGTGTTTCCCATATCTGATATGCAGTAGTACATATGCTAACACGGTTGAATACATTTCTATCCAGGGCGCAAAATAACATATTCATAGCTTTGGCATTTGCACTAGCTTCATTCTTTTGAATTTGTGTCCATGTAGGATAATCGGTTGTGGGTACAACGAACTCTGCTTGAGTAGCGTTCCAGGCTTCGAAACTTGTTGCTTGCATATAAATCCTCATCCTTGAAGCCCAATAGTTATAGTTTAGTCCATTGAATAGAGGAGGTCTTTGGGTAGATTGTCCTTCCGCAAATGTAGAACTATAGGAAGATGTTGTGCTTGTACTTGCGTTATTTTCCATATTATCAATATGTCTAATAACGGTGTTATGGTTATAGGACGACCTTGCTCTGATACCAATTGAAAAAGGGGTTTATGCTGTAGGATCGTGTAATATGGAATAACGGAATAGTCTAGGTAGATAAAGTAGGTAAATGCAAGGAGACACCAGGATTTTATACTGGTTCGGACCTCTCGTCCTACGTCCAGTCCCTAAGCTTCACTTAGGAATTTCACTAACTAACACCCTCACTTCACCCGGAGGAATAGGTTTACAACTTACCCGAACAACCGAACGGGATTTCTTGCCTCAACTACCGAAGAGGATTTCAACTCAATTACTAAAATACAATATTTGACTTGTTGTGTTCTTGTCAACACTAATGAGTCTAATGTAGTACAATATTCCTATAATCTTATCCTCGAGAGTATGCAATGTGTTTGTGAAGATTTAGGAAATGTGAATTGCTATGAATCAAAAGAATGTTATAAACAAAAACAATGATTCAAGCAATAGATTAGTGATTTCTTTGAGAATATCTAGAAAATATGAACAAGAGAATAGTTAGATTAAAGCAAGAGAATTCGGTGAATTAAATGATGTTAGAATCATGTATATATACTTGTAGAAGAGATGCATATGTTGTCAAAGGTTGCAAACAAAAGATGCTTCCATTTCCATTGATGAAAGGTTGCAACTCTTGGGAGGAAGAAGGTGTCTTTTCATAGAAAATTCGCAGGTTCAAATTCAGTCGACTAAGCAGGAAATTCAGTCAACCGAAAATATTAAGTAAAATTTTCGAGACCAAATTCAGTCGACTGTACAGGAAATTCAGTCGACTGAAACTGTGCATGTGTATAAATTTTTTCCAGTTTCAGTCGACTGACTGTTCCTGTTCAGTCGACTGAACTAATAAAACCTGCATAGTTAAAACTTAATGAAAACATGAAGTTTATAAAAAATTTCTGGTGTTCGTGCAAGTTTCTTGAGGATAGATTTTAACAATATATCTAGACTAAGACACATGTAAAAACATACTTTAAGTTTGTTTGGTCTTCATCTATCTTCCTTTAGCATTTGCATATATTTCTTTAAAGCACATTGTCATTGATCAAAATCTTCGCGTATCAACATACTATAGATATCGGTAAAAAATTTCCAAGTCCAGATCGAGCTATAATTGATATGACATGACAAGAAAAGTTAATGAAGCCAAAATTCCAAATTTCAAGTCAATCAGACTTCATATGCTCAAGATATTGATCGATCACGGTTGAGAAATCCAAACTTGCATCGACCATAACTCAAGATCTACAAGTCCAAATGCCACCAAATTTTCACAATAGCTTACTGTGGACCTAAGGAATGTTCATGCCAAATTTCAGCTCGATTGGATCAATTCTTGATCGATACGAAATTCGTTCGTATCGATCACGGACCGAAAAACTCCAACTTGCATCCATCATAACTCGAGATCTACAAGTCCAAATACAATGAAATTTTCACAGTAGCTTACTGGCAACCTAAGGAATGTTCATGCCAAATTTTAGCTCAATTAGATCAATTCTTGATCGATACGAAATTCATGCGTATCGATCACGGTCCGAAAAACTCCAACTTGCATCAATCATATCTTACAATCCACAAGTCCAAATGCAATGATATTTTCACAGGAGCTTGCATGCGACCTAAGGAAGGTTCACGCCAAATTTCAGCTCGATTGGATCAAATCTTGATGGATACGAAATTCGTTCGTATCCATCACGGACCGGGCCGAAACTTTGTGGGATGGATCGCGTGGGCCCCCCATGTGCCCGAAAAAGTCTCCCGAGATTTGAGCGAAATATCGGCCTCCTACGCCTAAAATAGCACCCTAGAGCCTACAGAAAATGGATCTTTTTGCTCTCCTACGTCTAGACTCTGCCGAATCCAATTTTGTACTCCATAGTTGTTGTTGTACACGAATTTCAACATTATAATCTGCTGTAATCTGCTGCAATCAGTTGTAATCGGCATGTGAAAGTCAATAAAATCATCAACTTCATAGTGGATGTAGGCCATACGCCGAACCACTCTAAAACTCTGTGTTTCTATGTATTTTCTTATATGTTTATTGGTGTGTTCGCTAGATCTGCTTCATTTTACATCTATTCTCTTTATTTTATCTCTTCAAACACATCCGAAGAGTTTTGTACCCAATTTTGGTGCAAACAGACAAAATGATTTATTACAATCATCTTTAGATAATTCAGAATCTCAAAATTCCCTTCTCAAAAATGAGAACCGTACTTTAAAAAACGAGAATTCTAAATTAAATGAGAAAATTGATATTTTGAATAATAGTAATATTTCTTTTGGAAATAATAATTGTGACTTTAAATCTAAATTTGATAAAATTAACACTGAAGTCATAAAATTTAATAAAAGTCAAAACAGTTTAAACATTATTTTATCCAGTTCTAGACCTTTACATGATAAAATTGTTTTAGGATATAATAAAACAGATCGTAGAAATAGCACTAGACATGCTTTCATGTATAGTAAATATGTTATTGGTAGTACTAGATTACGAGAAAAGTCTAAATCAATTTTTATAATAATTCAAATACTGCTATGACCAATAATGTTTATAATTTCTTTAGAAGTACAAAATCATTGACGGGAAATATGAATAAAAATTATCTAAATATTTGGGTTCCTATTAATTGTAAAAATAGAAAAAAATACATTTGATTATTATTTTGATATGGTAGTTAATAATGAAAATTATATTTATAAAGGTTCAACCGCACCCAAATGGGTATGGTTTCCTAAACATTAGGAAATTATGAGAACCTCGGGTATTGCATGCTTTAAATGTTATTTTTTTTTCTTTTGATACTATAAGTAGTGTTATTTTGTTTTATATTGTTCTATGTTAATATTTATGTGAAATATAATTTATATCATCATATAAACACTCCTTTTTGTCGATGACAAAGGGGGAGAAATATATTGCTCTAACACTATTTGCGGGAATAAACCATGCAAGCACAAGCACAAATTAAGGGGGAGAAAAGAATAATTATTTACAGATATAGCATAGATTCGGGGGAGAAATCTATAGCACAATTACAGAAATATATTCAGTGAGAGAAATAAGATCAACAAAGCTTGTCAAAGATTCGTTCGTAGAAAATGAAGTTGTCATCGTCAAAAAGGGGAAGAATGTTGGATCATAGGTTTTAATTGCTGACAAGACACAACAATTCACGAATCATACGATAACATCCAGACTCATTGGTTTGTATAGCTATATATTTAACAAGAGTCATCCAATGTGTATATAAAGTCTAGTTTAGTGCTTTGTTAAAATCTTTCCTCAAGAATCATCATTCACATTCAAATAAACTTGCATGCATATTTTAATCAAAGTCAAGTTTTCAAAAAATGCAAGGAGCGAGGCTCAAACCCAGGTCACTAGTACTTTAACCAAATGAGCTACTTTAGCTTTTTCTTAACAACAGTATGCAGTCGACTGAATACAGTCAGTCAGTCGATCGAATCTGTGCATTTTAACATGTGTGTGCATGTTCTTAAATTCAGTCAACTGAATGACCTGAGTCAGTCGACTGAATTCTGCAATAGTCATTTTTTATGAAAAGACACTTTCTTTTTTAATAGCCTTCTTCCTCGCGAAGGGTTGCAACCATTGCTATTTGCAGAGATCTCTTCACCAGTAGTTGCAACTCCTTAACTACTATATATATACATGAATTTCAAAATCAAATTACTTCACTTACTTGCTTATACTTGAATCATATTTTCTGAATTAACTACTCTCTTGAATTCATACATTCATTGCTTACGTATTCATTTACATATTCTTCAGGCAATTTGAAACTTCCTATTCTTCATATACACACAACTAGACTTGAGGAAAGATTATAGGAAGGGTGTACTACGAGTGACAAATCCGTGTTATTAGAAAACACAAGGTCAAAACAATCTTTTGTATTTGTTGAAGTCCTTTTCTGCTCCTTGGGCGTGTGAAGTCCTCTTCGGCTGCTGAGGCGAAATCCTGTTCTGCTGCTCAGATCCCTGTTCGGTTGCTTAGGGGTTGTATAGACCTGTTCCTCTAGGTTAAGTGAGGGTTATTGTTTTAGTGAAATTCCAAAAGGAGTCAGGGACTGGACGTAGGGTAGAGCTCCGAACCAGTATAAAAATCTCTGATGTTATTTTTATTATTCTACTTTTATATTCCACATTATTTGCTGTATAACTATCATCACTGTACTCTGCATTATCGTATATCCATATTACACGATCCATAGCACACTTTCAAAATCATCTCGTAATCGTATATTCGAATCTAAATCAAACCGCTATGCGAATAAAATAATATACGTACAACTTACACATTTATTTCAATTGCTTTCTTGTTATTTAGATTCTTTTATTTACATTCATTTATTCATCATCATTATTCACATTTCTTTATTCATAATCGTTTACTACTTAGTATATTTCTTTTAAAATTCATGAAACTTAACTTAACTTAGAAATATTTTGATATAAATATTTACTAACGGTTTTTTATAAAGTGATATATATATATATATATATATTGTTAGCGTCAAAATTGGTCACTAACACCCAAATGTAAATGAAAGCACGAACTAACGGTCACAAATAACAAATAGAATATATGTAGAGAGTAATAATATGAAGAACAGTTGAAACTAAAATGAAAGCAGTAAAGAACACAGATTTTATAGTGGTTCGGCTAACTCCGGCCTATGCCCACTCCAGAAGTTTCCTTTTTAATGATGTTCGAATCAATTACAGTTACAAACTGATAGAGTAACCTTTAACTTTAGAGAATAAAAAGTTAGAGAGCGGAGCCAAGAAGATCCCCCATTTGGAGACCCACATGCTATATTTATAGGCAAAACCAGGTTGTTGGGCCTACTGAGTAGTTTGGGCCCACTAAGGCCATAGCTGAACCCTACTTCATTATGCCGACTGACCTTGAACAGTTGGTATGCCGATCGAGGGTAGGTATGCCAATCGAGTGGAGGTGTGCTGAACGAGGGGAGGTGTGCCGAGCGAGGCGAGGTGTGCCGATCGAGGCAAGGTGTGCCGAGCGAGGGGAGGTGTGCCGAGCGAGCGGAGGTGTGCCGAGCGAGGGGAGGTATGCCGAGAGAGGCTTATCTTCCAAACCGAGCTGTGCAACCCCTATTTCTTGACCAAATGACATATCCAAGTTAACTTCATTCTTTTAAACCGAATCCATCCTATTCTAGCCTCGATAATCGTGAAATTGTTTGGGTTGAATCTTCCTGTTCATGGCCTTGACTAAAGGCGGGTTAACACTTTGCCCCCAAAACATGTCTTGCTATTAGAAGGTGTGTTTTGTAGCTCAATAAGCTGGATGTTCGTATCCTGTTAATGACCTACAAAGAAATTGATAGTCTTATCTGACCGCGAATGATGATCGTTCATGACACATGTCATTCGGGGTAGTATGTGACCGTTCGAGATCGGGTGCCGTTCGCGTCGAATGGCGATCGTTCGTGATCAGATGCTGTTCGAGGCGATTTGTGATCGTTCGCGATCAGGTTCCGCTCGAGGCGAGTTGGGACCGTTCGCGGTCGGGTGCCGTTCGAGGCGATTTGTAATCGTTCGCGATCGGGTGTCGTTCGAAGCGAGTTGGGACCGTTTGCAGTCGGGTGTCGTTCGAGGCAATTTGTGATCGTTCCCGATCAGGTGCCGTTCGAGGCGAGTGGGACCGTTCGCGGTCGGGTGTCGTTCGAGGCGATTTGTGATCGTTCGTGATCTGGTGCCGTTTGAGACGAGTTGTGTGTGCTCAGGGGGGGTACTTAGTATTATTAATCTCAGATTTCACATTCAGGTGAATTTCCGACTTGTTTGTTATGGCGGTTTATCGCCATCTCGGAGCATACCTGAGGACCGTTCGCGATCCCTTACATGAATAAGTGGTTTAGCCGTTGTGGAATCACAGATGGCATACTTTCGTCCGAAATAAGTTTTTCAACAGAAAAGTCAAAAAAAATCAAGTCCATACATGGAAAATGGAAAATAAAAGCAAAACAGGGACGTCGAAGTGCAAACACCTACTTTGATGCGATTTATAGTCATATCAGAGCATGCCCGAGGATCGTTCGCGGTCCTGTACATGTGTAAATGACTTAATCGCGTTGGTGTGGAGTTTGCTACTTATTCGTCATTATTTAAATCAGCTGATAATAAGCTGATGCCTTGATCCTGAGCCGTCCCCAGTAGGTGCAGGTGGTGGTCGTTCTTGTTCCATCGTTGTGGCCCTCCTTCTCACTTATTGGGATAGCAGACCATTCTGGATATGCCCCTCAACTTCATCCTTCAAGTGCCTACAATCATTTTTTCTATGATCATTCACTTAATGGAACAAACAATACTTGTCTGATCTTCTTTCATTGCTGATCAGATCCCTTCTCATTGGCCTTCGATAGGGAATCTGCTCCTTAGTGTCTTGGTAAATTCGTTCCAAAGTCTCGTTCAGCTCTGAATAAGAGGTGAACCTTGGTTCCTTTCGTGGTCGCATTAGTCCATCGTCGTTATCTGTGGCCTTCTGTTACCCCTTATCAGTTCCTGAATCTTTTTTAGAAGGATTTTCACCCTTGACTGCATAAACAACATCTCCTTCTCCTTCCTCTCTCTCAAAATTTGCATCCTTTAACTGTAGAAATCCTTTGGCTTCATGATAAAACTCCCCTAGATCCATAGGTGGATCCCTTGTCAGTGAATTTTTGAACTCTGTTCCATTAGCTATGCCAGATACAACTGCCATCAAGACCACGGATGGATCTGGTCGATCCACTGATGCTGCCGCTGTATTGAATCGCGTCAGAAAGCTTCTCAAAGATTCCCTAGTCCTCTGCTTTAGCACTGCCAAACTCATCACATTCTTAGGTCTCGAATTATGAGCTCTGAACTACCTCATAAACTTCCCAGTCAACTCGATCCACGTTCCAATGGAACCACTCTCCAATTGTCTAAACCATAGTACTGCTATGTCTGTCAGATACAATGGGAAGCATCGGGCCATGACTTCCTCCGATGCCCCCAACACTTCCATGTGCCTCATATACTTTGTCAGATGAACTGTAGGATCCGTCCTCCCATTATACATCGCCAATGATGGCAGCTTAAAATCCAGTGGGTTCCTAGCTCGTCTGATAGTAGGAGTAAAGGGACTTCTATTCACATCCTCCAAGTCTTTGTTTACCAATCCACCTCCCATAGCTCATCTAACCATCACCGCCAGTCTGTCGTTGTCGCCAAGCTGTAATCCTTGTCCGTTGCCTCTGGTCTGCCCTCCGAGTTCATGAGGAAATTCAGGCACATACTCCTCATCTCGTACTCCTGCACTCCTATTGGTGTTGGGTTGCACAATGTCATCTAGTATCCCTCCATGGATTGGTCTAGCATTTTTTGGTGGTGTGCCCTCGAGTTTAGTCCATCTAGATTGTTAGCCGTCTGTTGATTGGGGGCCGCACCCTGCAGATCCATTCCCTCTGCTTGCTGGTTGAGCGTTTCTGATCCAGCTCCACGGATCTGAGCTCCTGCATTTTCTGCTTGTGCAAATTGTCTGAGAAGAGCCTGCATCATCTCCTCTTGTCTTTTCAACATCGCTTCCATCTCATCTCTAGTGATGTAGATGGATGCATGACGTGCTCCAGCTCCAGAGGAAGCCTCTTTACTTCCTTCCTGATTACTCCTTTCTGTCACTTGCTTTCTTGCTGATGGTCTAGCCATTGTTTCCTAGAATCCAAGTTCCTAGCTCCAAAATTCCCGAGTGCTTGCGTTCTCAGTGAAAGCACCAAATGTTAGCGCCAAAATTGGTCACTAACACCCAAATGTAAACGAAAGCACCAACTAACGGTCACAGATAACAAATAGAATATATGTAGAGAGTAATAATATAAAGAACAGTCGAAATTAAAATGAAAGCAGTAAAGAACACAGATTTTATAGTGGCTCGACTAACTTCGGCCTACGTCTACTCCAGAAGTTTCCTTTTTATTGATGTTCGAATCAATTACAGTTACAAACTGATAGAGTAACCTTTAGCCTTAGAGAATAGAAAGTTAGAGAGCGGAGCCAAGAAGATCCCCCATTTGGCGACCCACATGCTGTATTTATAGGCAAAACCAGGTTGTTGGGCCTCTTGAATAGTTTGGGCCCACCAAGGGCATAGCCGAACCCTACTTCGTTATGCCGACCTACCCTGAGCAGTTGGTGTGCCGATCGAGGGGAGGTATGCCGAACGAGGGGAGGTATGCCGAACGAGGGGACGTGTGCCGAGCGAGGGGAGGTGTGCCGAGCGAGGGGAGGTGTGCCGAGCGAGGAGAGGTATGTCGAGCGAGGCTTATCTTCCAGACCGAGCTGTGCAACCCCCCATTTCTTGACCAAATGACATATCCAAGTTAACTTCATTCTTTTAAACCGAATCCATCCTATTCCAGCCTCGATAATCGTGACTTGGTTGGGTTGAATCCTCCTGTTCATGGTCTTGACTAAAGGTGGGTTAACATATATATATATATGTGTGTGTGTGTGCGCGCGCGCGTGTGTAAATATATTAAAATTTATTTACAAATGTGGAATTTATAAATGTGATAATTTATAAAAATGATTTTTTACAAATGAAGTGAAAATTTGTAAAATCATATTTTTGTTAATAAAAGCAAGAATTTATAAACGATGTTTATAAATTAAGGGAAACTTTTGTCATTGGATTAATTGGGAAATAAATCATAAATTGTGGATTTATAATAAGATACAGAATGTTGTTTTAGAAAAATAGTTGATTCTATTTGGAAATTGAAAGTGAGGATAGATTGTGAGATTCTGTGTTGTTTTTATTTTTTTTTCTTTTTTTCTTCTCTTCTCTTCTTCTTTTTTCTTTCTTTTCTATAACTATCTGTCTTTCTGTTCGATTTGGGTTTAACATCTGTGGTTTATTGTCAACTTGAATTGTGCAGTTTGGCGAGTTATTACAAAATGTATATGCTTTATAAATCATACTCTATGTAAGTTTCTTATGATCTACATTAGTCCATGCTAAACCATTTCCTTATTGATTGTAACAACTAGGTATTTCCAACCATTCGCGTCCCCACATGACGGACTTGAATTGCTCAAAATACCGCGTTGTAAATAAAATTTGGCAAATCTCAGAATATACAGTAAATAATAATCACAGATCACAGACACAAGAGTAATAATAGTGCAGCGGAAGCAAAAGAGATAGTAGTTCATGAAACTACTATATAAATATATCAGAGTTAAATAAGATACAACAGAAGAAATAAAGTACAAAAGAAGTCTCCATATGATAACCAAGTACAAGCTGAATAGAACAACAAAACTGAAATAGATAAAACAAGACAAGCAGATAATCTCCAGCGATTCCAATCTCCAGAAGGTGGAATCCAAATCTGTGAATAACTCAGGCTGACCCGAGCGTAAATAAAAATGCAAACACTCGAGTCAGGACATACATACTTATACAATGTAAACCAACTCAAGTGAACTGTATTAAAAGTACAAGTAACTTAAAGGATGTTTGGGACCGTCCATCCTCTAAGGATCCGTTAAACTATTTACTATGTAGTAACATTTCGCTATTATAATAATGTCTAATAGTAAAATAAACTTACTTTTTAATAGCGTTAAGGGGTTACCCATATAGCCCTTAACACAAATAATGTCAGTAGTCTATACAACACCTGCATATCTCCTGATCGGGAGACTATGAGAAGATGCTCCATAGGTACGACACAAATAGAAACTCGTAGTAAAGGCTTGATATGGTAGGTGATACGGCACACAAGGCAATGCCAGGGTAGATATACCAATTACGCACACGGGCTGGTGGTAACGCAACAGCCACATACGCCCACCTCGGAACACATTCCTAAAATCGGAGGGGCGCCCAAACAATCACAAAAGCAGTAGAATGGTATCGAAGAAATGTGTCCGACCAGAGGAGCTACCCCTTTTGGCCCGAGATCGCTCCTGTTTTAGCCACCTTATGCCAACTCACTGGAGTTAGGTCCACGTAACATACCACAAGAACGTCGCCACCATCCTACTTCATTCTGGAATCTCCACCGCGTACACGGTTAGTCAAAGTGGTTTTTGGTATCGACAGAGAGTATGCCCATATCTGATCCCGGTCTCTTTTCCAACCAGTTGTTATTATAACCCGTGGTTATAACTTTAAAATAATATTTTATACTACAAATATAGATATCATTTCAATCCAAATCTTTATCAAAATAAAGATTAAATCATTTCCAAAACCATTTCAATATATCAACATACCATATCTTTCAAATTCAAATATTTATCAAAATAAATATCAAATCATTTCTAACCATTTCAATATATTAAGTTATTATATACTTTCAAAACTTCCTTTCGAATCATTTTAATATATTAAAATATCGTAACCATTCAAAGCTTCATTTCCAAAACATCATATCTTTCAGAACTTCTTTTCAAATTATTTTAATATCAAAATATCATATCTTTCAAAACTCCATTTCAAATCATTTTAATATCAAAATATCATATCTTTCAAAAATTCATTTCAAATCATCATATAAGTTCAAATCCAAATATTCAACTTTAAATACCTTTTAAGTTCAAAGATATCATTCATTTATTATCATTCCAAATCACCTTTTAAATAGCTTATATTTTAATCAAAATAATTCATTTAAACCATTAAAATTTAATTTTATATACTTTCAAATCAAGTATTCAATTTTCAAAGTTTTAAACCATTATGAGTTCATTTACTAAGTTAAAACCATAAACATTGAAAATTTCAACCTTTCATAGCATTCAGAAAAAGCTGCTGTAAGTTATACTTGAAAATATTTCAATTTAAACCATTTGAACATTATAAAAATCATATTTTAATATTCAAAGATGTTCATTAAAATACTCTTTTAGCTAATGATTTTTATAAAGCAACATTTTATAATTAAATCAAATTTCACAAATCCACTTAACAAATTCAAGTGTAAACTTTCTCATTTTTACATTTAACACTTTATTAACATTTACATTTTCAAATTATCATTCACAAATTAAACTAAATTTCCAATTTATTTAATTAACTTAAACCCTTAATTAAAAAAAATCACATTTCTAGTCAAGTTCATTTTAAAATTACACTTTTAAGCATTCATTCATTTAACCATTTTAATACATAGAAAAATCAATAATACTTTATTGATTCATTTAAATTCAAATTTAATCAAATCATCATATTTACCATTTTCCAAATATAATTAAATTTACATTTTATTTATATAACTTAAAATTCCGTTTTTAAACCAAAACCCAAATTTCCAGACTTTAAGTTATATTTCAATAATTCAACTTAACTATTTATTTATTTAACATTTTCCACTTATACAAAAATCATAAATCCTTTATTTAAAACACTTTAAAATCTATTTAAATCAAATTATCATAAATTTACATTTAAACCACTTAAAATTTTATTTATATAACTTAAATGTCATTTTAAAAGCCAAAGTCCAAATTTCCAAATTTAAGTTATATTTCAAAAATTCACTTTTTACCATTCATTGGAATTACATTTTAACTTCTAGAAAAAATCCAAAATTTCTTTATTTGAACATTAAAAATCCAATTTAAATCAAATTTCATAAATTTTCACTTTTAACAATATTTAAAATATTCAAAATACTTTATAAAATATAACCACGGGCCTGTATATAGTTTTCTAACCTAAGTCAAGTGATACGGATATATATCATTTCAATCCGCAGTTTAAAAAGAAAAATCCGGGTTCTTTCATTTCAAACCTGCAATCCCAAGTTAAAATAAAATAATTAAAAACCGTTCAGGTCTATCATTTTAGCCCATAACGATTTTTTCCTATTCTAAAGTCCGTTCGGGTATGTATCATTTCAACCCATAGTGATTCTAATCTACAAGGAACTTGCGGTGTGATAAACAGATATAATTGAACAGTTAACAACATATATAAATAACAGATGATATGACATAAAATTTAACAGGTTTAACATCACATATAAATAATCATAGACAGTTATAACATCATATATTTTTCTCTACACATTCAGCTGTTGTTGTTTCACAACTGCATAAGTATAAATGTCGTGTGAGCTTTACTCACCTCAAAATGCTGAAGATTGCAATAAAACTGACATAAATGAATCAAGAGAAAAATGACAAGCCTATGAAATTGAGTGGAGAGCGAATCCAAGCTAAAGATCTTGTGTTACAACCTAAAACAAAAATAGAATAAAATTATAATTCAACACAACATTGAAATTGAACAACTTTGAATTGAAAAGCAATACGAATACACAACTTTTTGCCTTGCTTTCTACACTTGCTAGCACGGCTTAGGGGATGTTTTGGTTCAGGTTTGAACATGCTCTGGCTTAGGTTTGAACATAGGAAATGCATGGCATGAAGGCTAGACATGTAGAGGAAGTTACAAGGTAGGAATGTTAAGGGGTTTAGGCAACATAGGTGGGTTTTGGTCACTTTTGGCTCGGTCTATGTCCTATCTAGGTTCAGACATTTCAGGTACAGGTCTGGACAGAGGTAGGAGGTAATGGTTAGGAGTGTGTCAAGGTGATGGTGGAGCAATAGGAGGTGGCCAAGGTCATCTAAGGTGATGGTGATGAAGACTAGGTGGCTAGGCATGCTTTTTAAGGAGTTTTTGCATTGTTTTGTGGATTTTGCGTCATGGGATGGTCATGGCACTTGCTGGTCAGAGGAGGAAGGATTTTAGCCATGTATGATGTGGGGAAGGAAGTGGTGGTGGTAGGTGGAGGAGATTGTGGAGGTGTTAGGCCAAGCAAAGCAAGAGAACAAGGCAAAACATAGAAAACGAAGAAGAAAAGTGGAAAAATGAAGAAGGCCATTACCATTTTCTCTTAGCCATGAAATGTAATGAGATTAAAATATTTTTTTCACGTGAATAAGGAATGAGAACTCACGGCTATGATAAAAAAAATGTACGGTCAAAAGTAAACGAGGAAACGACAAAAGAAAATGAGGAGTCAAGCACTTGAAAAGTCATAGGAAAAGGAAGAGACTCGTCTCTTCAATTTACCTTTTCTCTTAAATCAAATATAACAAAATAATTTCAGTAAATACATTTAAAGACCTAAACCAAGTGAAATAATATGAAAATAAATAATAAATTTAAAGAAAATAGAAAAGAATAAAAGAAATTGCTTAAAAATCCTAAACAGTGTCCAGAAATTACAATTAAATCACCATTGACTTTGGAAAATTATCCACTTCATTTTAAAAATATTATGAAGTAAAATTTTGAAATAAAATAATTTATTTATAATTTCTAAAATAAAATAAATAATTAAATTGGATAAAAATAGAAAAAGATCTAAAGAAATTGTTTAAAAATTGAAAACAAGGCATGAAAATTACAAATAAAATATCACTAGCCTTATAAAATTTCTCTATCACTTTAAACAAATAAGAAGTCAAGTAAATAAATAAATGAGAAACAAAATAAAATGGGAATAAGAATAAAATAAGTTCTTAAGAAAAATATAAAGATAAATAAAGAATTACTTTAATTAATTGAAACTAGAAATTAAAAATTATAAACAGAATACAACTGACATTGGAATATGTCAATTACACTTTTAAAATGTTTTAAAACCAAAATATATACATAGCATGTTATTTTACACATATAAATATAAATTAGAACATTGCATGACCAATAAAATATTATTTATATAATTTAAAATAACAATTTTGTTAAACACAACAAATTACACACAATAGTTAAAAAGGCATAACTTCCACATCATAAATCAGATTTCAACAAAACGAAAAGCAATGTTCTTAAAATATTATTTACTTCCATAGTAAAAGGTAAAATTCAAATTTTCATACTTTTAAATTTTTAAGTTAAAAGTCAAAGTTTGACTAATCTGACCAAAATTAACTTTTTGAAAAATATTCTTTTTAATCATATTTTGGAATGATAATTCTTATCAAAATCAAAGTTTATATTTGAAATAACAAAAATAACTAAATAAAATAAATAAAATAAAGTTAAATCAAAAATTCAATTAAAATAAATAAAATATACAATTAAAATAATCACAAAATACAGGGTTGTTACATTGATCTTATTCAAAATTCCAAATATAGTTTGAAAAGAAAATTTAACTCGATGTTAATACATGCCTAACCATATTTTATTAATTAGCATCAAGCATTTTATCTTAGCAAAAATATTAGTTAAGCTTACCAAAATACTAACAGAAGCTTTTTCTATGTTAGGACATGTTTTATAGAATTTCTTAAATACTATAGTGAACTCTTCTTTAACCATCTTAAGAATTTGGAATGAATATTCTATTTTTAATGTACATATTTGTGTGAATCTAGCACCTACAATCTCTAATTTCACCATTTTTATTCACTAGACCATAGTACTTCACAATAAATTCTAATTTCCATAAACTATATACAATAATTTTAAAATTAAGAATAAATCTTAGGTTACATGCATGTATTACTTTCTTAGTTTGATGTTATGTGTCCCATCCCAAACCTATGTATCTAGTAAAATAAGTTCGACTTACTGGAAAAAAAGTAAAAATAAAATAAGTGAGGTCGAAAGGTGAGAGGTAATTGTATGAAAATTTCTTTCATTGCCCTATTTCATTGATTATATCTATGTGTTTCTGTGTATTCGCATTTGAAATATTGAATGAAGTTACAAAATCCCAACTACATTTTCAATTTATTTTTCTACTTCCCAATTTTGTAGTGATACTTCCATTTTTTATGATGAATACTTTGTGCATTCTCGATTATTGCTTCTTTTTTATGATTGTGAGAAAATAAACCCTACATTTAGCTCTCTTATTAAAATAGGATTTTCACTCGTCTTTTGCAAATGAAACAAATTAGTTTATTTAAAACATCAAAAGACACTCTATTTTTAGTTTTTTCCCTTGAATTTTGAGTTCCTTGTTTTGATTTTGTTACAAACTCATTTTACTATTACGGATTTTCTCGTCTATCATTGATCATGCAATCCAAGTGTTTTTCATTGCATGTTCAGGGTTTTTTGGCCACAATATATGTACACTTGCAACTTCAGGTGTTGTCCCCTTAAAAACATTTATTATTAAGCTGCATTTGTATATATAGATTTGACCATGTTTGATATTCATCGGTTTAGCCAAGTTTTTATCCATTAAAGAATTTTCAGTATTCCTTTATGCGAAATTTTACTTCTGAGGTGATTAATCAACTTTAATTCCCATAATAGATCTTTACCATTAACATTTGGTAAGATTATTTGATCCAAAGTAAATTATTTAATTTGGCTTTGTCTTAGTTAATTTGGAATATCTGACAATAACTTAACAAGGATGTAATTCTAAATAACATTTTATTGTACTTTGCAACTAATAAGAATATATGGATTCTGCAAGCTAATACAAGGATATTAAAATAGTAAAAGTAATATTTAGTAAATTATAGATAAGAACGACTAATAATTACTGAGTTAAGGTTATAGTATCCTATAAAATATTTCACTTTGTTAGTTTATCAAGTGAACATTAAACTGTAAATACAGGAATATGTTGTTTCTAAAGAAAATTAAACTAAGTAAATTATAGATAATCTAACTTATAAGTAGTGACTTGAGGTTATAATGTTGTTTAAAAAAAAATTCATGGAGGAACAGAAGTAACTTAATATTTTTATTTTTATTTAACACATTTTTATTGTAGGAAGAAAGTTTGTATAGCATGTGGCATATTACCTTGATTTATCCTACGTACATGCTATTCCATAAACATCGTAAGTTTATTAATTGATTATTTTTACCCTGAAAAAGAATACACACATGTTTAATAAGAATGAACAATAGATTTTGATCATTTTTCTACTTTTTGTAAAACTACTGAACCAATAATTCATGTTTCATTTAGCACATTTTCTCCCTTTTTCTCATTTTTTCAACTCTTTCTATATTCATTTTGGGTGCACGAAAAAACGATATGGATACGAAGGAGTAAAATATATTCATACTTATTTAGAGACAATCTTTAGTTTTGGATTTCTCGACTAAAAGCTAATCATATAATCGCTGCAACATAAATGACTAAAATCTAAGGCTAGATTGAAATAGGTCAAAAAATGACTATCGCGACATTGGTCTTTCTCGGCACGGCGATGCTCTTCAGCCTCCCTATCCTTCCTCCACTTCCTTTCGTCATTAGTTTCCCAAGAAGCGTTATACCTGGAAAAAAGTCTCTACGAATGTTGAGACTCCAGTACTCGACCAAGATCACTACAAAATCCATGGGACATGATTCTTGCAGTAAATGATAAAATAGACTTTGGAATAAAGCATTCGATGAACTAAAACAACCTAAACAATAAAGATAACATAAAATGTGTGATCCTAGTGAAGTATGTGCTGAAGTTTGATAACCCCAGCAAAGAACACAAATCAGCTCAACCACCGACTAACGTCGGGACATTGATTTCTGGAGGGATGATTTGAGTAAGCTAGGAAGGCAACCCTTTCGAAGCGAAATCGTCCAACAAATCACCCGTATTTACAAAAATGTCGATCGTATCTCTCAAGTCAATATCGGTACCTTTCGGCAAGGAGCTGGCAGCAGGTTTATTCTTGGGAAGCTTTTCAATATGTTCTTTCAAAGGAGGTGAAGGAGTACGTTCGGGGCTCAACTCCGAGGCCTTGACACCAAAGTGTACACTACCCTCATTTGTTTAAGTATCCTAATCTATTTCTTCTTCGTTTAAAGGGAGCCCCTCACTAATCTCTCTTTCCTCCTTCTCTTCAATCAACAGAGCCTTGCCCATCTATTAAATAAACTTTTATTCTTTCTTCTACGAGATCGATGGCATTTTGAGTGGACTGTCGGCCCTGACTTGAATGTGAATCTCCTCAAAAGTCTTCTCTAACCAGTCGGACGGTCACTTTCTTCTTCCTCATCAATGTCATCATCTTCACCGAGTCATGGGAAGAGAAAACCGAGCAGGTCTAGGCCCTGGAGCGGGAAGGGACATTAACAAATCCAAAGGATCTCCCAAGATGTAAAAGCCTACACCGACGAAGATTTTCATCTATGAGCAAGAACCCGATTATATGCTCCCAAGCATCGACCACCTTCAAGGCGCTAAGAGCAGTGCCAGGAGTTAGTTCCTTATCAATCTTTGGAAGAACTGCAAGGAATATGCAATTTTTAAAAAGTTTTGTGACAATCAAAGGAAATTCCAAGCGTGGTGAAAGAGACTTAACCACCATGGTCCACAAACGGGTGAATCCTTCTGGACATTTGGCGAAAAAGAACCGGTTCTTGAATGAGGGACCTTTCTGGGAAGATCAAGCATAATTTTTCGGCTATGTTGCGCTTTGATATAAACGAGTGATGGGTTAGTCTCCATCTTTCTAAATAATAGAAGATACTGAAACTCGACAAAACTCGTGGCACGATTAATCATCTGCATGAACAGAACATATAAGCACGTCAGCTTGGCATATCCATTTGGAAGAATTTGAAATGGAGCCAAACCTATGTTTTGAAGTGTTGTCATTAAAAAGTGACTGAATAGGGGCACTGCACCATACATACACACGTAGCGGTGGCAAGCAGATATCCAGGTGGTGGCCTATGAGCGAATTCCCCTATCGACTGGGATACCATATTGCGACCATATGCTTCATAACATCTTCTGTGTAGGGATTGAAGGAGCTTTCTCTTGAGAATCAAGCAAGACTCAGAAGTTAGAAGGGGTGCGATCGATGACGGGGCCAACTGGAATCAGACGACCATATTGAACCGAAGTTATGAAAGCAGCAAACCCCGTTAGGAACGAAGAAGACTCCGCTTTAGAAATAGGCAAGCTTCCATTAAATTACTTATGTCGATAATATTTGCACGTCATTCTATATAAGAAAGATTATGTTCAAAATGGTCAGGTGTGCCAAATCTCTAAACTATAGAAACTAGCGAGTTGATACTTGAAATTTGAAAGATAGTGGACGTGTACCAACACCGATCGGATTGCAAGTATTAACTATGGGTGTCCATAATGTGTAATCTAAGCGAGAATGGGTTTAGCATCCTAAACGCTATGAACAAACCATTCCATGTAGATGACTCACTCACACAAGAAAGAGCGATCTGTATCACTTGTTAATTTCTTTTTTTTATACTTACCATTATCGATCAACGATCGATAACGGATCTATTGTACGAAACAACATGGAAATCTCTTCCTATTCCAGGTACTCTACCGTGCAACGATAGGACCAGTCCAAAGCAAGCAACTATAGATCGATGGGTCCGAATCAGGAAGAGAATTTCCAACATAAGTCAATTTTAGTTCTTTGGAATGTGATAACATCCTGAGCTGCATACAAGATGCTTTCCTAAGCTATTATCACCTCCCAGAAAAACCAAAATCAATCCACAGGGCATCATGCCGGGATCGACTATGTAACTTGGTGCAAGTAAATTCTGACTCTGTAGATGAAGATGGCAAAACATGTCGAGCACCGGATCAAAATCTTAGCTTCGTTCAGTGAAGAACTCGAGACTCAATTTACCATCTTCTTCCACATAGTCACAATCTGCTTGAATCTTCCATTATATTCATCACCAGCACAATTTCATCACCAATCATTGGTAATGCGCCAAAATCCAAATCACCAACCTTCAACATGGAGAAAAGTTATCTGATCTTTGATGCAAAACAATCCGAACTAGGGTATTGATGGATCGACAATGCCTTGAAATTGAAATCATGAAGTCGGGACAACTTAAGTCGGCGGCAACTCAAGTCGGCGGCAACTCCAAGAACGACGGCTGATGGCACAGGAAGCAAGGATGGACGGCGGCGGCTCTCGAGTGGATGAAGCGATCAGATCGGTAGATTAGGGTATGGACAAAGTCGGATCGGCTAGAAGGCAAAGGATTGGATCGAATGGAAATGATACAAATTTGGGAGAAGGGGGGAGGGAAGGGTGGGGTTCGCTCATATGCAAAGGAGGAAAGAAGGTTGCCAAAAATTATAAGTACTTGGATCGATACTGATCCAATCCAATTGGATTGGTACCAATCCAAATAATCTCAAATCTTCCCCATAAGACCTATTCGACGTTTATTTTCATTCTGAAATTATCAAATCAAGATCATTCTGCAAATTACGAATAATGGAGATTCCCACTAAGAACTGAACAGTTAGCCGGTGCGTCATAGGCAGTTCATCAAGATGATCAGTTAAGACGAATGAAACTGCTTAAAACAGAGACCCAAAGATAAACAATTTCATAGCATACCATGTTTCCTACGAAAGCATGTTATATGAGGCAAATGTTAACAGGGGGTTTTAACACAACAAAATTCAAAAGGAGATAGGACATTCAGATTAAGCCAGAACGACTCGAAACTTGACCGGAAGGCTTAAAAGTACAATACAAAGGAACCTTGAAAGTTTGACTTAAAAATACGCTAACAATTTGGATCGGTACCGATCCAATCCAATTGTATCCATACCGATCCAAAACATTGGCTTGTGGTTCCTCCAACCCACTTGCATTATGTTTCTACCACTCTAGCAAGCTTATCTCTACCAAGCTTATCTACCAAGCTTCGTAGCAATCGAAGCATCCGGGTTCGAGAAGTAAAGACTTATCAGATTCAGACTACAGCTCAGTCAAATCCATGGGTGAACCATCATCAAAACAAGTCAACAAGCTATGAAATTACATGAGAGTTTCACAAGTAAGGAGGGAAGCTAACTGGATTGAGGTTGTGCAAAAATTGCATAACTCTTTAGATTCGTACCTATCCGATCCAAAAAGTTAGGTCAGAATCATTCCAAACTTCTCGTACTTCTTCCTATGGACAACTACAGGATTCTCGTGCAATGGTTACGACCCAAGTGCTCTCTAAATCCTATAAATGTCATCATACCTTCAACAGGAAAGGGGTTCCTAACCTGATCTCTACTGAAGCTCTGCTATTCTTTCTTCACCATTTTTCTCCCACATAACAGCCATTAAGAGACAATTGAGATCCTCCCTTTTTCTTTAACAATGGTAGCTTGATCTAACATGAAAAAGAAGAATCATATTGTAATCCACACTCTTTGTAATAGTGGTTGATCAATAAAAGCTATAAAGTGGACTTAAGCTATGTTAACAGCCAAACTACTATAAAAATCTCTTGTCTCTTTACTTTTCCTACGATTTACTATTGCTTTTTCTATTTTATTTGTCTTGATAAACATGGTTGGTGCTTTCACACTCAATCCAGCGTGTTGATCCTTTTTTAGGTTAACTACTAGTAAATTAAATTTCACCATTATTTCATATTATTTGGTAGTTTTATCTAACTTTTTATTGATACAATCTATTATATACAATAGTAAACTCAACTAAATTTTTTTGATGTAAACAAAGTATTAAATATGTTATATTATTTTAGACTAGATTGTTTTGTATCGAGCACCTATAATATTTGTGAAAAGACATTGCTTGTTTGCAGGGCCGGACCTAGGAGTTTGATTACCCTAGTCGAACTAGAATTTTATAATTTTTGTTGCCCTGTTTTTTAACAAACCCAATGAAACAAAAGATAAATACTATTATGATATATTGTACTGATCACAAACCATTTTCAACTACTCATTTATATGCAAAATTTCAAATGTTCATCCTATCATTACTTGTCAATTGAAACAACATAGCAATTATTTTTAGCAAGTTATTCACAAAGCAGATATTAATGAGTAGGACAACTTTTATTTTCACTTTCATTTCAAGCTACAGCGACATTGCTTTCGCATACTAATTTACTTCAGCCATCGTCATTTTCTAATTCATGCCCTGACATAAGAAGGATGCTTAAGATAGTAAAGAATCATCAATAGCTCATTTAATTTAACTTTCATTCACTTTAACTATTCCAAAACAACTACAGTAAGTGAAATTTGCTAACAAAAAAACAGAATCATAAATCAATTGAATCAAAAGTGTGCTATTTTAGATTCTCAATATATTACATCTTAACAAATTATGAAATCAATGGTATTATTTCTTAACTAAAAAAACTTACATTTGAATTAGCAGTTAGCAAACTAGTAGAATAAATCTTAGTAGATGTGGCAAAAGCGGTATGTGAAGTCAAAATTAGGACAAGGTGGCACTGCAGCAGTAGGTGGTTAATCATTGACAGCAAGGTAAAAATAGTAACCTGCAATTAAAGGAAGTTTTGGGCAGCTCAATTCAGGACAGTGATGGGCAGCAGGCGGCGGCGGAGTTGCTGGTGGTGGATTTTACGGTGGTGAGATGTGGAAAGTGAAAGCGGAGCAAACGAAGAAACGTGATTTTCATTTTTTTTTATTGCCCCTTGCTGATGTTGCCCTAGTCAATTGTCTCTCTCGCCTATGCTTTGGGCCGGGCCTGCTTGTTTGATATGAGGAGAAAATTGGAATCCTTGCGTTCTTTCTTTTCATTCATTCTTGTTTAGCCCCTTAATTTGAGGGAAAAATTCTCACCAACCCCTCAAATAGTTATTACCCCAAGTTACTTCCACTACAACATTATAAACATAAAACCTTTCGCCTCCTATGTCATTTACATCTTCCGCTTTTATGGTACCTATTTGCTACCATTTTAAATTTGGAGGATTTATCTCTTTCTTTCATAGTTCACTTTCCTATTTTAGTTTCTCATATGATTGTCCATTAATTACTATTTTTTGGCATTACTTGGTCAACACTTTTGAAATTATATCTATAAATATATATCGGGGTGTGTGTATTTGAGAAAATGATAAACTTAATAATTATTTCAATACAAATCCTATCATCATTTTAGGTAAATGATATATCAATAGCAATCCCATCAATGCATTCATCAAAGTTTTCATGAAAGCATTATTATTTGTCCATACGCCATTTTTGCATCTACTACCCTGCTTTGGCATTGAAATTTAGTACATATATAAAATTGGCTCTGTTATCTGTGTCAGTGGATGACTCGGATGCAGGTTCTACAGCTATGTTCTTATTTTGTAGTTTTTCATTCGAATTTGCTAGTAAGAAACATCTTTACAATTCAAATCTCTTTTTGGGTGGCATGTTAGTTGTGATGGCAAATTGTAGACCATAGTTCGTATACTGTGCATATTCTGCATACACTTTATGTTTGTCATATTCTATGATGGTCCGACATATATAGGACTCGCTGGATATATACATGACATCTACTCTTGCTCTTCCACTCTAAATCATTTAGAATGTTAAGTGTATTGCAACTTACCATGAAATATTTATACTTAATATTCGTTACTAATTTTACTTACCTTTACCTATCAGCAGTATTCCAGTTATACCTTGAAAAAGAGTAAAGAAACTGTAAGGAATCCTCATAACGCTAGAACACACATAAGAATATTTCTTTTAATTGCTAAACTTTTCTGATTTGCATCCTCTTTTGGATGCAATATATAAAATTTGAAATGTTCACTGAACATAGTATATGCTTTTGCATATACCTTGTATATTATGATAGGCGCAAATACCACTGGTAACACATCTTATACTGTAAAAGGCACGATCATTTTTGGCTGTATTTTAAGCACCCTATTTTTTGATACTAAAAATGATAAAATACTATTATTGAAAAACACAAATCTTTTCTGTTGTTAACCTTTTCTTTTTAGATGCTATCAATATAGATCCACAGTACAACTTGACACAATTCATACCCTCCATTAGTTGAAATCTTGTTGCGCTTGATGATTCCAACTCGATAAACAAGATTAGAATATCTATATAGCTTTTACCATACATTTTTTATTTTATGTTCTGCGTGTACCATACCATATGTGTCTTTAGTTATAACATTTTAAAATCACAAATTTTAGGATTTTGTATCATGAACACAAGAGTAACGAAGCACTCGCTAACGATAAGTTCTTTGTGTTATTATAGGAAGCACTAAGCAAATCGTGTGCATGATATGTAACCGTAGTTAGGCATTTGCGACAGTCACCAACGTTCTTATGCATTGGTTCTATAACTTGCTAAGGTTTAGACTTTAGAACTGGTACCAAAAATAGTGCGTTGGGTTTATTTAGCATCCTTTAACCCGAGCATTCCTTGCTTATAAGAGATCTTTTTCTTCAGAACGAATTAGTACAATTGTGTTTAACAGGTAATAGATTTAATACAAGTCGTAGTTGGAATGGTGATGTAAACCAAGATCATATATATGTGGTGCAACTAAGATGACAACCTTTATGCAAATAAAAACTAATTCATTAAATATAATCAAGAGAACCGTCGACGTACTACATTACTCATTAAGTGACTTTTATATGGCAAGAGGAGAAGGTGAATGGGCAATGCCCGATAGAATCAGGCAATATGTGTTTACTGATTCGGTGGAGCAAGTACCGACCGTATGGGTCGGCACTGGTATGCCGGCCCCCGGTTTTGTCAAAGGAGCCGGCCAAGTGGGTCGATCTCCATGTGCCAGCCCAATTTTATTTTAAAAAAAAGAATGATGAATGAATTGGAGAAAATAATAATTAAAATATTGAAAGGGTACATATGAGTGTATAAGCACATCATGGCGATGGAAGATGAGAATGTGAGATGGCACAGATGCCATCAAGTCAGTTGAAAAATATTGGTTTCTGGATTCTAGCATGGTTTAACCTTCAAAGGGTCGCGTCGCTGTTATGCTTATGGTTTAAAGCGCATCATGTTGATTCACACGACGCACTTTAGGAGGCAAATGTTATCCGACACTTTGACCCGGCTACATGACGATAAAAGCCTATGGTTAACCCTGAATGGGAATTGAGCTAAGAATGGGTTGGAAGTACAAGAGGCTGGGGTAATTTAAGTTTAGTTTGGCCTATGCATAGGTCGGTATGTTTGATGTTGGTCAGCATGACTGTAAGGCACAAGAATACGAGTTGAATCGGCGTTGGAATGTAAATATGGAGGACCGGCCAAGACTGGCTCAGCCAAGGTCATTCGGTCAAGGTGGTTCGGCCACTCATCACTCCGCCTTTAAGAGAAGGTCATCTCGCTCGACCAGGATAGGCAAGACAAAGTGGTTCGGTCGAGAAGGGTCCGACCTTAGTCTTTCGGTGAGAGTGAAATTGAACTTGATGGTTCAGCTGATCGTGGTTCGGCCTCAGAAGTGCTAAGTCATGTTTCGCTCGGTCAAAGGAGCATAGCCAAGACAGGTTGATCAGTTGTGTTTCAATGTTCGTGGTTCGGCCTTGAGGTTCGGCATGCGTGGGTCGACAGACCTGGGTCGGTGAACCTTGTGGAGGTTAGTCAATTCTTCAACCTACAACAGAGTGACGCGACTAACATTTCTTTGCTTCGAATCATACTACCGCTTGCTCCGAGTGCCTTAAGGGACAGCTTCGAGTCAGCAACAAGGCAATCTCTAGGGCAGCATAGGTGGTTTGGTGGAAGTGGTTCGGCATGACTTGGTCGGTCGACTTGACTTACAATTATGGGCCGAACTACCTTGGTCTTGGGCATGCGTAGGGAATCCAGCCTATCTTCGTATATAAATAGAGAGGCAGGGGTAAAGTTGAAGGGACCTTTTTTGAGAACTACAGAAAGACTCTGCCATTTTCTTCACTCATTTTCTTTTGGCTCAAACTTGTATTCAAATTTTTTGCTTATGGATTGTATCTATATTCAAATATTTGAAAAAAGCAATAAAGATTACGTTAAAAGTGAACGTAGGCAGTTACGCCGAACCATTATAATTCTGGTGTTCTTGTTTCCGTTGTTAGTTTTGCATATATTCCTATATTTTAATTTATTATCTTCATTAATCACTCTACACAAATCTATTCTTGGGTGTTAGTGATCAATTTTGGTGTTAACACAAGTCTCTTGACTTGACAATACCATTGATCTTCAATATTAAAACTCTATAGAATACAATAGCCTATGATCATATATGCGGTGCAACTAAGATGACAATCTTTATGCACATAAAAACTAATTCGTTAAATGTAATCAAGAGAACCGTCGACATACTACATTACTCATTAAGCGACTTTTGTTGTATTAATACGATAGTTTTCATATTTTTAATTTTTTAATCTGTTTAGTTAGAAGTATGGATTTTATTTATGTTGTTTATGAAAATGTATGAGTTGAATATTCATACATTTTCTTCGTATTATAGCAATCGTTGTTTTTATACCATTTGGTTATTTCTACATCTTTCTTTAAAAAAAAATTTAGGTAAATGGATTGAGCCCAATAAGTAACAAAAGAAAATTGTAATTGGGTAATAGACCAAATACTCGAAACAACACCACAAATACTCTACCGCCTCATAACTCAAACCCTATTCGAGTTAGGGAAAAAATACAGCTCCTCAAGCAAAATAATGGCAGAACTCCGAGAGATCTAGCAGCGAAATTCAAAGATAACCCGCTTAGTCCAGTTTAAGCGTTTAAGGAGGCTTCCAGTACTTCGTCTCACATTCATTCAACCCACGTAACTCTGAAATGGAGTGAAAATCATTCTTTTGGGTGGTTTTCTCTACAGCTTCAATTCGCGAGTGTATACTTTTACTTGAAGATTTATTACGCCTTAAATTCGAAATAAGCTTGACACAACTTGATGGATTGTAGAAATCTTTGGGTGCTTTAGCGATACAAGTTTCGAACTTATTGTTGTTATGCTCCCAATTGGTTGAATAAGATGGCTCAGCCATCCAGCTACTTTCGCCTCTCTCCCAATTAGATAAGCGAAAATTTTGCTTGTTGATATTACTCCTGTAGTGGTTGTAGCCTAATCTTTGATCATTTACAACACAGTGAAGCTTATTATCATGCTCTCAAAGACTACAATTCATGTAGTAACCTCCAGAACTGTTAAGTAAAAATAAAGTAGGCATAGAATTTGAAATATTTAAATTAATGTCCTTAATATTAAAATAAGCCTTGATACTTCCCTTGCAATTATCAGTTGACATTTTATTATTCTGAAGGAAATTGCTTGAGCAGTTGCTTGTTCGATCTCTGTAACCCTCTTCAGATAAGTGTTTGTTGATATATGCATTATTATCTCCTGAGTGTGGAGCACTAAAATCGTATTTGATATTAACAGTCCATTGCCAATCTTTGTCCATGCTCAGATACTTGCCTATTTGATCATGAATACTGTGTGTGCGGTAGCTTCTGCCCCTATTAGGTACGAAAGAACAATTATTAGAGCTCAAATAATGCTTATTATTAGATAAAAATAAATTGTTTTTAAACATTCTTCCCTTATTATTATATGATCCATTCCTATTGTGATGGTAGAAGTGGCCGCCACCAGTATTTACTGATTTGAGAGTTGAATTAACATTATTCAAAGGCTTTTCCATTCAATGACTGTCATTCTGATGAAGATGCCTCACGTTGAAAGAATCAAAAGTGATTTTCCCACTTTATAAGAAAGATTCTAAACACTCTTCATATTTATCCATGTGTCAGTTGTTATGATTTGAATTGTCTGAATATTTGCTTTGATTCTTATATTTACTAAGAAGAATCTGGCTATCTAATTCAATTTTCATCCAAAGTTGAATGCTTTCTTTTTCTGATTGAGAGTGAAGTCTTTGATTTCTTTCTTTCCAAGTATGAAAGATTCTTGCAGCAAGCATAATACTAGCTTTTTTGAATTTTTTGGATTTTACTTTGAAGTTTTGTTGGGTATAGTTGATGCTTTCTCTAATGTTCTGAACTGCCTAATTTGGTTCAATTTTGAGCCTCGTTTTGGCAATAAACCACATATGTTTGAATAAGTACAGTCAAAAAACAAGAGATTGATACACTCGGTTTCATTTCGGCAAAGCATACATATTGTATCACCTTTTTTATTCCATTTTAGGCATCTATGCCTAGTAGGAAGCCTGTTAATAATTGCAAAATAGGCACTATGGGATATTTTTAAACAATTTGATTTATTCCATATAACATTGTGCCAATCCACTTCAGTTTCATGACCTTTTATAAATTCCAAAGTTTTTTTGAAGGAGAAAGAACCTTTGGTAGACGGTGTTTCCATTCCCACTTATCTTTTGGAAGATTACGATCGATTGTAATTTGATTAATGGCTGTATTGAAAATAGAAATAGCTGGATGCTAGAATGTATTCCACCTGCTGTTTTGAATGATGCTACTGACTTTTCCATTGATTTCACCAAACAAATATAAGCTGTTTCATCCCACAAGACTAACTAATGTTTTTCCATGTATTTAAGGATCAAACCACAAACTAGTCTAGTTTTCATTTTTAAATTTTCTTTCCAAAAGTTTAATGCCAGTGTCTCTGCTGTTGAGAATAGTTTTCCAGACAAAAGAGTGATGATTTTCAATATCAGTAGTCCAAAAATTCTTATTTTTGAGATACTTTGCTTTCATCCTCTTTGCCCATAATGAATTTCCATTTACAAATTTCTAGAATAATTTGAGTTTACACACTTCTATCAATTCATTGATCTCTCTCGGACCCAAACCACGGACTTTCTTTGATAAATAGATTTTTTTTTCCCAAGCAATTTTGTGTTGTTTTCCTTTCCGAATGAAATTTGCACAAATTTTTTCAGTTTTGTGGATTGCTTTTACTGGGATATTGTAGGCTTAGATCCATTACATGATGATTGCAATGATGACAGTTTTTGTTAACTCAATTCTACTAGCTAAAGATAGAAATTTGCTAGCTCACCCTTCAAATCTATTTTGAATGATATCTAATAACCTTTTACAGTCTCTGTCATTGATTTAGTTAACACTGAGAGGAAGACCTAAGTACTTAGCAAGCAGATTACCCTCCTTGAACTTTAAGATATTTAAAATGTCCATTTTACTGGAGCAGCCTTTACTAAAATATATTTTGCTTTTGAATTCATTGACCTTTAACCCTGCATGCTCTTCTAACTTGTCAAAAATATTTGCAATGGATTTTTCATTTTGTGTATCTACATTCAAAAAGATAAGCAAGTCATTAGCATATAACGAATGAGTAATATATAGTTTGATTCTATTAATTGGTTTGATATTTCCTTTTATAAGCTCAATTTCCATAAGAATTGAGAAATATTCCATAGAAATAGTAAATAAATAAGAAGAAAGTGGATCTCCTTGTCTAATTCCCCTATTGCTTTGTTTAAACCCATTAGGAGAACCATGAACCAAAATATAATAAGAAACATTGTTAATACATTCAAGGATAAGAGCATAAAATTTATTGCAAAAGCCCATTTGTTTCATCATAAAAATAATGAAATGTATATTTATTTTGTCAAATATTTTATGTAAATCAATGTTGGCACACATGAGATTTTTGTTATTATTATTAAAGTTTCTTATTAATTCATGTGCAAGCAAAGTGTTTCAACAATTAATCTGCCGGGAATGAAAGCACTTCAGTTTTCAGAAATAAGGTATTTTAGAAATATTTTTATCCTATTACATAAAATATTAGAAATAATTTTGTAAATGAAATTACAGTAGGCAATAGGCCTATAGTCTTCTAAACTGTTGGGAATTTGAGCTTTTGGGATCAAAGTAATAAAAGTATGATTTAATTTTTTTAATAATTTACCAGTCCTAAAAAATTCAAAGATAGAATCAAATAAAATAAAGTAATTTGATTTCTTCCCATTGATTTTTATAAAACCTGGCACCAAAGCAATCTGGTCCTGGACTTTTATCATTATTGGAATTAAAAATGATATTTTTAATCTCCTCAAGTCTAATAGAGGCTAAAAGAATATCTGTTTTCATTAACTTTATATTTAAGCTCAATATTAGGGAAGGAATTAGAATAAAGATTGGTATTATATTGATTAGTAAAATAATTGATGGCTTCCTTCCTAATACAGGACAAGTCATTAATTACATTACCCTTAACATTAATAATTTTCCCAATATCATTTCTGTGTCTCCTACTGGACATTTTAGCACAAAAAAATTAGCTAGCTTCATCACCATGTATTAACTAGTCTATTTTTACTTTCAGCCTTAAATTGATGGACCGCATATGAAGAGACTTGGCCAGTTTATTTTAGGTTAGAAAAAAATTGTTGACCTTATTGATGTCTGAGCAATCCCTAATTCATTCTGCCTAAGCTCACATTCATCTCTGATGCTTTTAATTTCATTATTAATTCTGTTTTTGTAACATCCCACTATTTCTAGCCATTCGCACCCGCACATGTTAGACTTGAATTGCTCAAAAAACAGATTATTAATTTTATATTTGGCAACACTCGACATATATAGTAAATAAATCAATCACAGAATCACAGACATTGAGTAATACAAACATAAGCAACGGAAAAGATAAATAGTAGTTTATGAAGCTGCTATATAAATAATAAAGTTTGAAATAAAATACAACAGAATATCTCAAATACAATGTAGTCTCGAATACAAACAGATGACAAGTCTGAACAAAACAACAGGATAGCTGAAAGCTGAACAGATATAGATGGGTCTCCAAATGAAGCTCCAACTCCAAAGGTGAGTCTTAAATGCTGTGTCATTCAATTTGACCTAAGCATAACGCAAAATACAAAATATTCGAGTCAGGATTAACATTCTTATGTTAACAAATTCAACTCAAGTGAAATGTCAACTGAAATACAAGTAACTTAAAGGATGTTTGGAATTTCCATCCTTTAAGGATCCGTGGAACTATCTACTATGTAGTACAATACGCTATTATAATGATGTCTAAAGTAAAGTAAAGTATTAAAATAGCGTTAAAGCATTACCCATATCCCCCTTAACACATTTTATATAATGCCATAGTCTATACAGATACTGTAAACTCCACTCGCAAGTGGGCTATCAGGAAGCATTCCATCGGCACGACACAAAAAACTCATAGAAGGAGTGATAGGGCATGTGACAAGGCACTCGAGGCAATGCCAGGATAGATATACCATTTGCACTCCTGGACTAGTGGTAACGCATAACAGCTACTACCGCCCATCTCGTGACACACTCCCAAATCAAAGGGTGCACCTAATCAAGTCACAAAAGCCATAGAATGGTATTGAAGAAATGTGCCCGATCGGGGGAATGACCCCACTTGGCCCGGTATAGCTCCTGTTTCAGCTACATCAAGCTGACTCATGGGAGCCAGGCCTACATAAATACCATATAGAATCATCGATAAAGCCATCCTACTTCGTTCTGAAATCTCCACCACGTACACAGTTGTTAAAGTGGTTTTCGGTATTGGCAGAGAGTATGACAATATCTGATCCCGATCTCTTTAACAACCAAAAGCTTATTTCATACTGTGGTTGTAACGTCCCGCCTTTTTGTACGCTTTAAATCGACATACTTGCCAATTCAAACCATTCGGATGGGCAGGTTATTATGAAGTAAATAAGAAAAACAGAGAAGAAGAAAAAAAACAAAACAGAATCTCACAGCGGAAGGATAAAGTATAATAATCAATATATAGTTCATAAAATTGTTTACAAAACATTTGATTCTTCTTTATACAATAAATATTAGAGTCCACATACCAATAAATATCAATGCAGCGGAATACAGTGTGTAGTGGAACCATATAATATATAATAATAATAATGAAATCTTCGTCTTCATCCTCCAGAAATAAAGTCTTCGATCCTGAAACGCTCGGACTGACCCGAGCGAATTGAAAAGACGAAACACTCGAGTAGGAACTAAAAGATCTCATGTAAGTTAAATCAACAGGAATAAATATGAGTGCAGTAACTTAAAAGATGCTCGGGATTCACATCTCCTAAGGATCCGTTAAACTATTTACTATGTAGCAATATTTCGCTATTATAATAGTGTTTAATAGTAAAATAAACTTACTTTTAAATAGCGTTAAGGAGTTACCCAATCTCCCCTTTAACACAATAATAGTCCCAGTAGTCCATCCAGTATCAACTCATCTCCTGATCGGGGGACTACCCTAAATACTCCACGGGATATGGGAGAAAATCAAACTCGTACAAGGCGCGATATGGTATGTGACACGACACAATTAGGCAATGCTAGGGTAGATATACCAATTACGCATTCGGGCTTGTGGTAATGCGTAGTCGCAGCTACCGTCCACCTCGAGCCACACCACCAAAAAGAAATTTAAAAGTGGCCAACGAATCAATCCAAAAGTCAAAGTATAAAATCGAAGGGATGTGTCCGATCAAAGGTGCTACCTCAATTGGCACGAGAATCGCTCCTGTTTTAGCCACCCTATGCCAACTCACGGGAGTTGGGTCCACGTATTTACCTCAAAGGAAATGCCGCCACCGTCCTACATCATTCTGGAATCTCCACCGCATATACGGTTGTTAAAGTGGTTTTCGGAGTTGGCAGAGAATATGACAACTTCCGGTCCTGGTCTCTTCAATGACCAAACATTATTATAACACCGCGGTCATTTTAAAATAATTTATACTTCAAAACCAGAATATAATATCCATTTCAAAACTTATAAATACGATATCATTTCCATTTTTAAAACCCAAATTAATATGATATCTTTTTTATTTCAAATATATCTTTTCCAAAAATCATAGCATTTTCAAATCTATATACCTTGAAACCTTAGCTTTGAAACATAACTTTTAATACTTAACGGTTTAACTACTATATTACTTTATATAGTAAAATAGCGTCTTTAAAGTTCACAATAAATTCCCAGTATCAATTTGAACCTCCAAATAAACCATTTTAATTCCTATATATTTCAAAGCTTAAATATTCTATATTTCAATTTAGAGCATATAAAATATAACAGGTATAAACGAACAATTTATATTCAATAATAAATTAATAAATGTTTAACTAGCAGTTTATATGCAAAAATAAATAAATTTAACTAGCAATTTATATGAAATACTAAATAAATTTAACTGTCAATTTATATGCAAGAATAAAATTAAATAACAATTAAATTTGAATAAATGAAATTTAACTGAGATGATGATTAAAAATATGCCAAACAACCATAAATAAATTTAAAATCACATCATATATCAATTTAACAAACATAAGAAATTTTAGAAGTTGTGAGTGGGTTAAAACACTCACCTTTTGAATTTAAATTGAATTTAAACCCAAAAATTTGATAGTCTTCAAATTCGTCCAAACCAGCTCCAAAATGTCCGAAATTTTATTACGATCCTAACAAAAAAATCGCGTGTGAAACGGAGTTCGTATGCGAAATTTATTCGAGTTAAATTGTTTGAAAACAAAAATTAAATTAAAACAAACTTACCTTAATAAATAGCCACGTCATCGCCTTTGCTATAGGGACCGAAACCTAATTACTCTACAGGTCGTGAACAACTCGAACATGAAGCCGCTGCTACGTCGAAACCCTAACCAAATTTTTGTCTTTGCCGCACTCGCCAAGGACCAGATCAGAGGCCGTCATCAGCTCTGCCACCTTCGGCCGCCCCCTATAGTCACACGCGTAGCTGCGCGACTCCCCAAACTACTGCCTACGTCGCTGGCTTCCAGGCCCAAATCTGGTGATGTCGTCGACCATCCCAAATTTCCAGCCGTATAGATCAACTCATCTCGACACCCTCTACGCATCCATGCCCCCCGATCGACCTAAGGACGTAAATCCACCGTTGAATCACAAAGCCAAAACAAACGGCCGAAACAAAATCGCTGATTCTAGGACAACAGATGCGTCGAACTGAAAAACGAACACCACCAGCGAATTACGCTAGTCGAGAGCTTCAACATATATTTTTTTCAAATTTTTCTGAGGCGTTGAAATTTTTATCTTTGGATTTGATTTGGAATTGGATCTGGATCTAGAGTTTGTTTGTCTGCCATTGAAGAGGAGAGAGTTGAGATGTACGTACAGACAAATGAGAATTAGGGAGGCTAGGGTTTATAGCGGGATATTTATAGACAGGATTGAAAATAGAATAGATGGATAAAACAGATATGCGCGCTAACGCCAAAGTGGCCCAAAAAGCCCGTTCTGACTCCGTAACGAAATTGGATCAACCCATATATCAAAATAGATGTTTTAAACTATTTTAAACGCAATGGAAAATGTTTCACGCCTAAATTCCATCGTATGGAGAAGTTATGCTAAATTCAAATTTTCCAAATTGATTTCAATTTATCGATTCAGGGCATTTTGAATCCGTACGATCAAACGACAAGTCTGATCGCTACGAAACTTAAAACCCTACAATAATTCACCGTTACGGATCCGATGAAACTTGTTTCGTCGAAATCCGAGTCAGTGGTCAAAATGGCTATTTTTCCATTAATTAAATAAATTAATATTTTTTTTTAATTTAATCAAATTTCAAATTTAAAATCTAAAATTTGACAATTCTTATCACCTTTATATTTCTCAAACATTTACAAGGATTTTAAACAAGTTCAGATGTCAATTTAGAGTTGATTAATTTTGATTCCGGTATTAACTTCCAAATTTCGGAATTTCATTATATTCCGAAATTTAAATTAAACTTTCAATAATTCTATTAAATTTTACTTTCTCTCTATTATTCAATTCATTACTCTCAACCGGATGAAATTAGCATTGGATTCAAAATATATTACATTGGATATCCTCACATTCCTTCTTTATTTCAATTAACGTAAAATTTTAAACATTTTATTTCATTTATTTTCAATAAATCCAATTCATTAAAATAAAAATAACAAATCTTGATTCCCATTCTTTTATTTCAGCCACTCATTATCTTATGGGTAAACTCAACCTTACCGTAAATCCATTTTCCCTAATGTTTTCAAGGAATCAACTAAATCATAATAATGTAGTATTTAAATATGTTAAATTTCAATGGATTTTGATCTAATTCACTAAATTCAATAAATAGGTAAACAATTTGTAATTATCACACATTGCCTAATTGTTTCCCATTCATATTCTATTATCAAATGACCCATAATAAAATTACTTACCTAACTTTGACTATGTCAAATTATAGTTTACAGTGTATTATTACATCAGTTAATATAACTTTAAATTTATCTCCTAAATTCTACCAATTCGTTACTATTTTAATTTACATTCATCCTTTCCCGTTATTATATAAGTTGTCATTAAAGTAACATTTAATCACTTTTATTTAATTTTTGATAAATTACTGGTAACGACAACCTTTGTCACCATTATGTCACCATTATATCTCTTTATAGTCCTTGTATGTTTATTCTTCATAACAACTACTATCTATTATATTATTTCACTCATTAATACAATAATTGCAATTGTTCTTATTATATTCCATTTATACTAAACATTTGCATTATTTTATTAAATTGGAATGTTCATTCAAGTTTATAAATTATTAACTTGCATTAACATAATTCCTTAAGTTATTCCAATTACTGTTAACAATGTTTTATTACATTAATCAGTTTAATACTTTCCTTTAATTTCTCAATCCATTTATTTACTTGTGTACAATTTATAGTCAAACATACATTTTAGATTATTTCCTATAATTGGAATTTTATGCAAGTTCGTAAATCATTAACCTTAATTTCGCATTGTTTCTATTAAATTTTCATTCACACTTCCGTTACTAGATTAATAATCATTAAAGTAACGTTTATTATCAAAAACAACATTATAATTACTTAACTTTTAAATGAACTTTATTTTCAAATACACTCTAGTTTAATAACCTCTAAACATTGTATTACTTCTCACATTAATGTAACTTTTATTTATTTTATTAACATTTATTTCAAATTCAAATTCCATCAACTAATTAAACATGTAACTTATAATATATGCTTACCAGCCAAATATTTCCCCAATTGTCATATTCTGAATGGAGTTAGCATTAATTTCAACATTTATCTAAATTTTACATTAAGATAGTATTTAATTGCCTTTAATGAAATTTAATTCCCAATTTATTTAATGCAATAAAATTTGACCTTTACCAATTTAATACATTCATTAATTTTTTTCCTATTCTATATTTTATAACTAAGTGTCACATTGTACATTATTTCATTTAACTGCAACTTCACTTTACATTGTAAATTTTTATTTACAATTGCTACATAAAATTCTACATTCAATTTCATTGTAAATTATAAAATTTTATTTCATTTTAAATTTAATTACAAAGATCCAATTAAATTAACCAATTTATTAATTAAAAATTTACGGGTCGTTACACTCTCCCCCACTCAAAACTTTTCGTCCCCGAAAAGGAAAAAGAAGGGAGAAGAAAGATAAAGAAATCAATATATCTTATTTAAAATATCAAATTTTATAAACAATATTTAATATATTTTTAGATTAAATATATCAATTTATAACCATTAAATCTTCTTATACTTAAATTATTAAAGTTTGGAAATCATTTTCAATAAATTTCTAAGTCCAAAATTTACGGAAAATTTTGGCAGAGTGTCCTTTGTACGGGAAGGCTCGGGAGAAAATATAATATCAAATATAACAATATATAACATATATTTCCAAAATAATATATATCCCAACACGGGAAAACAAAATAATAACGCTATAAACTGTAATCCGAAAATGTACCTATTTGCCGGGCAATTAACGCTTATTTTACGGAACCAAAAGCAGTAGCAATTGCTTCCATAACGTGCATTTCACTTATATAATCTAAAAGGGTTAAAAATTATATAAAATGAAATATTTAAGGTTGTTTCAACCACAACAACAATCAATACAACAACAATCAATTCCAACAAGGCATACAACCATCATACAAAATCAACACAATTCAATCATTCATTCATATCAAAAAAACAAATAGTTGTTCGGGTTCAAACTTTAAATTGTAAGGAATGAAAAATAAACTACTAAGTGTACCCTTCACTCAACAGTCTTAGGTGAAACTAAATAGATTATTCATACATCCCAACAATTTTAAAATATCCTTACCCAAACAACCACAACCCAAAGCAAACAACAATTTCAAAAAATAGATCAATTTCATTCTTAATAATTTCATTTTATACATTTGTTGTTTGATTTCCTTTTCATTCATTATTTATTTTATCTATTTCTATTCATTACCTACCAATTCATTTTCATCTATCTATATAATGCCAATTTCTATTTATTGCATTACGTTTATTTATTCATATAATTCATATTTAATCAAAATTCTTAGTAAGTAAATTTTTCTTAACTTAAGTTTATAGTCATTTTCAGTATTCATCTTTTATTCTTGTTTTATTCAGAGGTAACTTCAACCTATTACTTAAGTTTTAATTACTATCTTATAATACTTAATCTCTATCAAAATTTATAAAGCCAAATTTTTATTGAACCCTTCATTATTTAAGTATTACTTGTAAAATCTTCTACTACATTTCTTACTAACATTTCAAACTTTTAAATATTTTGGTAAGTTATATATATGCTTTTTAAGAATGCAATTGAAGATCATACAAGTTTATCTTATTCCTTTTAAAATTTATTCAATGTTCAATAATTATATCCTTTGTATTATAGGTTACACATTTCAGATTTATTTTAATTTCATTCATAACTTAGCATTAAATTTTTTATTTCATTTAGAGGTTTCAATTTATTAATTACCTACGTTCCAATTCACTACAGTAATTGAAACTATTAATTAATGGAAACTTAAGAATTAAATACCGGGTTTTATTTAAAATCATTTAAAATAACAGATAAATGTATATACTTACACTTTATATATCCAATTACATTTAAAACAATTTAAAATTTATATATATTTTTTTCATCAACAAATCTGCAGTAACTACTACAGTGGCCTTTCCACTTCGAAACTCGAAAATGAACATCGATGATGCGTGCACTCATCACCGAAATTATTTTCCAGCGACAGAGAGGGGAGTACAACTTTATCTTTCCAAAATAACTTTTAAAACATTTCTTTCAAATTATATTGAAATACTTATATCAGAAAATGCTTCTTAAATATTAATATTATACTTCAAAATCATTTGAAAGAAATTTTTCAAAACCCCGGAACTTAAGTTCTAAAATTTCCAATTTGATTTATTTTATTTTCAATCTTATATTATTTATAAATTTCATTACTTAACAAACAATATATTGCAACTAAATATATATATATATATATCATTTAAAAATTATTTCATTCACCTATATTAAAACCAAATATTATGTTGGTCTGTCATATTAAGTGTTTATAAATCCCTATTGATGTCATAGCGTCCCATGCACCAACTAGAATTTATAAATACAAATGGAACAGATTAACACAATATTAAAACCTTTTATAACACTAACAAATATGCTCTCTCATATATATATATACTCAGCGACTCCCATAGGGTATTACTACCCTATTAGTAAAGTGTCAAACCCCACAAAGCTAAGGTAACCAAAGCTCTGATACCAGATGTAACGTCCTGCCTTTTCGCACGCTTTAAATCGACACACTTGCCAATTCAAACCATACGGAAGGGCGGGTTGTTACGGCGTAAATAAGAAAAACAGAGAAGAAAAAAAATAGAATCTCACAACGGAAGGATAAAATATAATAATCAATATACAGTTCATAAAATTGTTTACACAACATTTGATTCTTCTTTATACAATAAATATCAGAGTTCACATACCAATAAATATCAATGCAGCGGAAAACAGTGTGTAGTGGAACCATATAATATATAATAATAATAATAATAATAATAATAATAATGAAATCCTCGTCTTCGTCCTCTAGAAATAAAGTCTTCGATCCTGAAATGCTCGGACTGACCCGAGCGAATTGAAAAGACAAAACACTCGAGTTAGAACTAAAAGATCTTATGTAAGTTAAATCAACAGGAATAAACATGAGTGCAGTAACTTAAAAGATACTCGGGATTCACATCTCCTAAGGATCCGTTAAACTATTTACTATGTAGTAATATTTCGCTATTATAATAGTGTCTAATAGTAAAATAAACTTACTTTTAAATAGCGTTAAGGAGTTACCCAATCTCCCCCCTTAACACAATAATAGTCCCAGTAGTCCATCCAGTATTAGCGCATCTCCAAATCGGGAGACTACCCTAAGACTCCACGGGCTAAGGGAGAAAACCAAACTCGTAAAAGGCACGATATGGTAGGTGACACGGAACAACTAGGCAATGCCAGGGTAGATATACCAATTACGCATCTGGGGTGGTGGTAACGCGTAGCCGCAGCTACCGCCCACCTCGAGCCACACCCCCAAAAAGAAAATCAAAAGTGGCCACCGAATCAATCCAAAAGTCAAAGTATAAAATCGAAGGGATGTGTCCGATTAGAGGTGCTGCCTCAATTGGCTCGAGAATCGCTCCTGTTTTAGCCACCTTATGCCAACTCACGGGAGTTGGGTCCACATATTTACCTTAAAGGAAATGCCGCCACCATCCTACTTCATTCTGGAATCTCCACCGCGTACACGATTGTTAAAGTGGTTTTCGGAGTTGGCAGAGAGTATGACAACTTCCGATCCCGGTCTATTCAACAACCAAACGTTATTATAACACCGCGGTCATTTTAAAATAATTTATACTTCAAAACCAGAATATAATATCCATTTCAAAACTTATAAATACGATATCATTTCCATTTTTAAACCCAAATTAATATGATATCATTTTTGTTTCAAATATATCTTTTCCAAAAATCATAGCATTTTCAAATCTATGTACCTTGAAAACATAGCTTTGAAACATAACTTTTAATACTTAATGGTTTAAATACTATATTACTTTATATAATAAAATAGCTTCTTTAAAGTTCACAATAAATTCCCAATATCAATTTGAACCTCTAAATAAACCATTTTAATTCCCATATATTTCAAATCTTAAATATTCTATATTTCAACTTAAATTTTTTATAGTTCATACATTTCAATCTTTAAATATTCCACTATTTCAAAATGGACTCTTTGATAATTTAATATATATCAAATCAAATTCCTATTATTTAAATTTGAAATGTTTACTTAATAAAACAAATATTATTTAAGTAAAACCCTTAAAATTCAATAACAGGATATTCTTATAATTGAATTAACTTGATAATGTTCTTTAAAACAATTTGATATTCATTTAAATCCTCTAATCAAAACCAAGTTATAAAATCGTACCTTTTAAATCTTAATTTATTTACATTTCAAAACAATTTTTTCGAGGATAATTCTTAAATACTTCAATTCAAATCATATTCACATTTATCTTCAACCTTACTTTTATTTGAGTTATTATAAACTCTATATACAATAGAATTTTAAAGAGATACTTAACCATACTGTATAAAAGAAATCAAACTTCATTATTTAGCTTATTTTATAATTCAAACAAATTTATACATAGCTAAATTCAATAATAAAATAGCATTTATATAATATCTGAACTCAATATCTATATACCCATATATTTCTTTACAAAACCACAGATTCATTTTTAAAATCATTTACATATAGACCTTGGTGTCTGTATAAAATTTTCTATCATATGGTCAAGTGATACGGATATTTATCATCGCAATTTAAAATAAAATTTACGGTTATACATCATTTCAAACCGCAATCCCGAATGAGATGAAAATGCATAATAACTTGAAATTTATAACCATATAAAATTCAGCATCCATTCACCCAATATCAACCATCAACCATTTATTAAAATCATCATCCAATTTAAACAAAACATCAATATAGAGCATATAAAATATAACAGGTATAAACGAACAATTTATATTCAATAATAAACTAATAACTGTTTAACTAGCAGTTTATATGCAAAAATAAATAAATTTAACTAGCAATTTATATGAAATAATAAATAAATTTAACTGTCAATTTATATGCAAGAATAAAATTAAATAACAATTAAATTTGAATAAATGCAATTTAACTGAGATGATGATCAAAAATATGCCAAACAACCATAAATAAATTTAAAATCACATCATATATCAATTTAACAAACATAAGAAATTTTAGAAGTTGTGAGTGGGTTGAAACACCCACCTTTTGAATTTAAATTCAATTAAAACCCAAAAATTTGACAATCTTCAAATTCGTCCAAACAAGTGCCAAAATGTCCAAAATTTTATTACGATCCTAACAAAAAAAATCGCGCATGAAACGGAGTTCGTATGCAAAAGTTATTCGAGTTAAATTGTTTGAAAACAAAAATTAAATTAAAACAAACTTACCTTAATAAATAGCGACGTCATCGCCTATGCTACAGGGGCCGAAACCTAATTACTTTACAGGTCGCAAACAACTCGAGCTCGAAGCCGCCGCTACGTCGAAACCCTAACCAAATCTTTGTTGCTGCCGCACTCGCCAAGGACCAGATCAGAGGCCGTCATCGGCCCTACCACCTTCGGCCGCCCCCTATAGTCACGCGCTCAGCTGCACGACTCCCCAAACTGCCGCCTCCGTCGCTGGCTTCCAGGCCCAAATCCGGTGATGTGGTCGACCATCCCAAATTTCCAGCCGTATAGATCAACTCGTCTCGACACCCTATACGCATCCATGCCCCCCGATCGACCTAAGGACGTAGATCCACCGTTGAATCACAGAGCCAAAACGAAAGGTCGAAACAAAATCGCTGATTCCAGGACAACAGATGCTTCGAATTGAAAAACGAACACCACTAGTGAATTACGCTAGTCGAGAGCTTCAACATATATATTTTTTGAATTTTTCTGAGGGGTTGAAATTGTTAGCTTTGGATTTGATTTGGAATTGGATCTGGATCTAGAGTTTGTTTGTCTGCCATGGAAGAGGAGAGAGTTGAGATGTACGTACAGTCAAATGAGAATTATGGAGGCTAGGGTTTATAGTGGGATATTTATAGGCAGGATTGAAAATAGAATAGATGGATATGACAGATCTACGCGCTAACGCCAAAGTGACCCAAAAATCCCGTTATGACTCCGGAACGAAATTGGGTCAACCCATATATCAAAATAGATGCTTTAAACTATTTTAAACGCAATGGAAAAGGTTTCACGTCCAAATTCCATCGTATGGAGAAGTTATCTTAAATTCAAATTTTTAAAATTGATTTCAATTTATTGATTACAGGGCATTTCGAAACCGTACAATCAAACGACAAGTCCGATCGCTACAAAAGTTAAAACCATACAATAATTCACCGTTGCGGATCCGATGAAACTTGATTCGTCGAAATCCGAGTCAGTGGTCAAAATGGCTATTTTTCCATTAATTAAATAAATCAATAATTTTTTTAATTAAATCAAATTTAAAATTTAAATTCTAAAATTTGACAATTCTTATCACCTTTATATTTCTCAAACATTTACAAGGATTTTAAACAAGGTTAGATGTCAATTTAGAGTTGATTAATTTTGATTCCAGTATTAACTTCCAAATTTCATTATATTCCAAAATTTAAATTAAACTTTCAATAATTCTATTAAATTTTACTTTCTCTCTATTATTCAATTCATTACTATCAACCGGATGAAATTAGCATTGGATTCAAAATATATTACATTGGATATCCTCACATTCCTTCTTTATTTCAATTAACGTAAAATTTTAAACATTTTATTTCATTTATTTTCAATAAATCCAATTTATTAAAATAAAATAAATAAATCTTGATTCCCATTCTTTTATTTCAGTCACTCATTATCTTATAGGTAAACTCAACCTTACTGTAAATCCAGTTTCCCTAATGTTTTACAGGAATCAACTAAATTCATAATAATGTAGTATTTAATTATGTTAAATTTCAAGATTTAGATCTAATTCACTAAATTCAATAAATAGGTAAATAATTTGTAATCATCACACGTTGCCTAATTGTTTCCCATTCATATTCTATTATCAAATGATAAAATTACTTACCTAACTTTGACTATGTCAATTGTTTACAGCATATTATTACATCAGTTAATATAATTTTAAATTTATCTCCTAAATTCTACCAATTCGCTACTATTTTAATTTACATTCGTCCTTTCCCGTCATTATATAAATTGTCAATAAAGTAACATTTAATCACTTTTATTTAATTTTTGGTAAATTACTGGTAACGACAACCTTTGTCACCATTATGTTACCATTATATCTCTTTATAGTCCTTGTATGTTTATTCTTCATAACAACTACTATCTATTATATTATTTCACTCATTAATACAATAATTGCAATTGTTCTTATTATATTCCATTTATACTAAACATTTGCATTATTTTATTAAATTGGAATGTTCATTCAAGTTTATAAATTATTAACTTGCATTAACATAATTTCTTAAGTTATTCCAATTACTGTTAACAATGTTTTATTACATTAATCAGTTTAATACTTTCCTTTAATTTCTCAATCCATTTATTTACTTGTGTACAATTTATAGTCAAACATAAATTTTAGATTATTTCCTATAATTGGAATTTTATGCAAGTTCGTAAATCATTTACCTTAATTTCTCATTGTTTCTATTAAATTTTCATTCACACTTCCGTTACTAGATTAATAATCATTAAAGTAACGTTTATTATCAAAAACAACATTATAATTACTTAACTTTTAAATGAACTTTATTTCCAAATACACTCTCGTTTAACAACCTCTAAACATTGTATTACTTCTCACATTAATGTAACTTTTATTTATTTTATTAACATTTATTTCAAATTCAAATTTCATCTACTAATTAAACAGGTAACTTAAAATATATGCTTACCAGCCAAATATTTCCCCAATTGTCATATTCTGAATGAAGTTAGCATTAATTTCAACATTTATCTAAATTTTACATTAAGATAATATTTAATTACCTTAATGAAATTTAATTCTCAATTTATTTAATGCAATAAATTTTGACCTTTACCAATTTAATACATTCATTAAATTTTTTCCTATTCTATATTTTATAACTAAGTGCCACACTGTACATTATTTCATTTAACTGCAACTTCATTTTACATTGTAAATTTTTATTTACAATTGCTACATAAAATTTCTACATTCAATTTCATTGTAAATTATAAAATTTTATTTCATTCGAAATTTAATTACAAAGATCCAATTAAATTAACCAATTTATTTATTGAAAATTTACGGGTCGTTACAGTGGTCATTTCATTTCAAATAGTTCATACTTCATATAAAAATATCATATTCATTTCAAAAACATGTCAATTTGATATCATTACTCATTTAAATACTATTTTTTTCCAGAATCATAACACTTTCAAATTTAAAACACTTTCGACATCATAACACTTTTGAAATCGTAACACTTTAGAAATCATTACACTTGAAATCATAACACTTTGAAATCATAAAACTTTCAACTTAAACAGTTTAGATATTGAAAATAATGTGTGTATATATATATTAAAATAGTTATAAATTAAATAGTGTGTGTGTGTGTGTATATATATATATAAAATATAAATTCAGTTATGTATTGTAGATAAATCTGTTTCCTCAAATTTCGCAAGTCGATTCAAATAATCTTAAATTCCAAAATTTCAATTTAAATCAATTCCAGTTTAACCATTTCAATTTAAAGGTCAAAGATTCAATTTAAATTCTCCGTAAACCATTTCAATTTATATCGATTTCTAATCCAAGTTTTAACTATCACTTAAATTCTAGTAAGCTTCAAGTTTAAATATTCAAACATTTACAATATAAACTTCATTTATATTTCAACATTTAACTTCAAATTTATTCAAATTGAAAAGTATTCACTTAATCATTTCAATAACAATTTATTAAAATCCCAATTTATAAATTTAAATCCATATTAAATATTAAATCTTAATTTTATTTAAAATTGAGAATATTCAATTAATCTTGTTTTATCAAATCAATTTTTGAGTCATATTTTTCAAATCTCAAAATCAGCAAGTTCAAATAAATACTTATTTAAATTCAATTATTACCCAATTTAAATTTCAAGTCAACATTAATTTACCTTCCTAACGTTTATTATTCAAGTTATAAAAATCCATTTTTAAAATATTAATATAAATACAAATAAATATTTAACCATATTATAAATCAATTAAGTTAATTTTTTCTTAAATTAAATCTTATTATTAAATGTATTTTGCATTAAGTCTTATTTTACATAATTTTAAAAATAATAAACTTATAGGAATAATCTTAAAAATATAAATTCAAAATTAACTTATAAATTTAAAATTTTCAAAACATAAAATTTAAAATTCTAAACCTTACACATATTTAAAATAAATTTAAAAATCAATATTTAATGAAATCCATATATCTCTTTCAAACTCTGGAATTCATTTTTCAAAATAGACCAACAGTGTCCGTATATAATTTTCTATCCTATAGTCAAGTGATACAGATATTTATCATTTCAATCCGCAATTTAAATATTTACGGGCATATATCATTTCAACCGTAATCCCAAAGTTTCAAAATCAATGAAAATCTCTTGGGTTTATCATTTCAACCCATAACCATTTTCCCCTGTTCTATAATATCGTTCGGGTATGTATCATTTCAACCAATATGGAATACTAAACTAACATGGAACTGGCAGAGTGAGAACAAATATTATAATAATATAATATATCAACAACATGCATGTATCATTATTAACAAATTAAATAATAATATAAATAATAGATTATGGTGTCAAATGTCACAGGTGAATAAATACAGAAAATGACATATCATATATAACAATTAAATAATTAACATTTCAAATTTAATAGCTTATTTCAATTGTCATTTGAATGTGAATTAAATTTATTAAATATAAGAATGTTTATCGTGAGTGACTTCTCACCTTTCGAGGCTAGAGAACTTTGAAAATGAACTGTGCTGCGAGTCCGAGCAATGAATTCCAATTTAAAGTACGATGAACACAAATTTGACGATCAAAACGAAGCTGGAAGTTTGGAATGGACGGTGGACAAATTAAAATTAGCTTAGCATAAACTGAAACAAAATAAATATTATATCCATATATATCTTTCCCTAATAATCAGAAAAATATATTTGAAGCTCATATTTAAAATTATATATATATATATATATATATGTATATATAATTTTAAATAAATACTAAATTTAAACACCTATACAATAATCTCTATGTATGTTAATTCATAACCCAGACACATGTATGCTTGTCTATATATACACGAACAAATAGTATATATAACTTATATAATATATATATATATATAAAATCAAACCGATTGTATTTTTTATATAAATATATATATAAATTAGATATATAATTAACATAACCTATAAATATTCTTGAAAAGCCAAAATCATAAAATTTTATCGGCATAGACTAGTATATAACCATATATACTCATATACAATTTAAATTTAAAAAAATCAATGAAATTTTACTTTAGATATCCAAACAATATATGCGGTATCCATACAACCATATGCACCCTATAAATACAACGTATATAAACAATATACTTTACATAATATATTTGAAATCCCTGTCACGTTAAAATACACACACACACACTAATATATATATATATATATATATATATATATATATATATATATATATATATAAACAGCGTTTCATATAACTTACAGAAACCATATGTATATACGTATCTATATTTTATAACAAACAAAGTATATAAACAAAAACCACAGATCATATAAATAAAATCAAATGTATACGCAAACACATAGGTATATACTTACATGAACATATATATAATACTTCTTGATAATAAAATGTGCTGTAACATATATACTGAGATGAACATATTATATACAAACTTAGTTCAGTTATTTATATATATAAGTAGATAAGTATCTACATATTTATATATCTATACCATTTAGAAATCAACACTTTAATAAACAAATACTAACTTTCAAACATTACCTTATATATAAATGAATGCAAACAACAGAGGGCTGCAAGGAGAGGGGCAGTCGGCTGTGTGTGGAAGGGTGAACGCGGAGGTTCAGGCGAGAGGAAGGGTGGTTCGGCCGCTTGCATGGAGTTATCGAAGTTCGGTGTTGGTGTTTTATAAAGGTGGCGAAAGTAGTGGAGGGAAAGAGAGTGCGGGCAGCGGGGTTGGTGAGCAGGCTGGAGGTGGTTCTCGGCCTGGGGAGGTGGCGGGTTCGAGATGGTTGGGGCAATGTGGGGAGCATGTGGCGTAAAAGTAGAGAGAGGAGCACGAGAAGAAGGGGAGCAGGCAAAGAAAATAAATGAAGGAGGAAGACTAAATGGGAAATCTAAACATGGAAGCTTATTATATAATATATAAATTTTTCTTTGTATAGCAAATGAAGAGAAAGGCATAACAAAACAACCAGTAAATAAATGTTAGAACCAGTGGGAATGACAAAAGTCAAATGCATGAATGCAATGAAAAAATGAATGCTAGTGGCAGTAGGAATTATGTGTTTGATATACGAAAGGTCATATAAACCAAAAGCTCGAATACAGAACCGATACGGAAATCGTTTTTCTGATTTCGCGGCGTACTAGACCCCGAAATATACAAAGGAATATACTGCGAAGATCAGCACGACGAGATGAATAGAATGGTACACAGATATCAGTGATACAATCATCCTATCAAAAATCGATATTCGCTTCTGGAAATGCTGCTAATTTGTTGAAAATAAGATAAACATGGCTAGAGAAGTACAAATTGGACGAAATGAATTATGACGTCTCACTCAGAAAATGATTTACATTTTATTATATAAAAATATTCAGGTATCAATAATATTTTATTACCATCAAATTTAAAAAATTGAAATTACATAACAAAACTAAATTTCATATTTATCAACGAAAATCTGCCATTTTCTATGTCTGAATAGACGCTTACCACATACCAAATTTTCATTGCTAAATTTAATTGTTTAATTTTAAGCAAATTTCAGTTAATTACATTGTAAAACCATTAAAATATCCAGGTTGTTACAGTTTTTATTCTAGATTTTCTTTAGCAATATGAAGAAGTTAATTGAATTTGAATTGGGCAGTGCCTAGTGCTTTTATGGTTAAGCAATTTTTGATTTAGTCTTTATAACCATCCTCATATACTCAGCCATTAACAATTCTAAAAGGAATGTGATTCCTATTATTATTATTTTGAGTTAGATAAATTTGAAATGGAGTATGATCGCCGGTAGCCTGGGGAAGGGTAAAACATTTGAAATCTTTAAAATAATTTGTAAAAACATGATTTATAAGAATTCTGTCCGATTTACAATGGATATTTCTAAATTTTCCAGACTTCCAAGTAAAAGTATTTCTAAAAATAGTTGGTTCATATAAACCAGTTTTAAGAAGAAAGTTAAGTAACATTTCAAGTTTTTGAAAAGGAATAGGGTTCCCACCCCTTTTCTTAAAACCATGCATGATAGTATTAAAATCACCAATAAAAATCCAAGGAAGACTCATATTGGAGTTAATTTGTTCAAGAATAGTGCAAAGAGATAGTCTTTCAATTTCACTGTTAGAAGCATAAACAAAAGTAATTTCTAATTGTAAACCAACTTTGTTTACACACTTACATTGAATAAACTGAAAAATCATAAAATATTGAAAGATATCCCAAATATTAGGATCCCAAATGACCAATATTCTATCGTTTCACCTCATTTAATTATTATTAATAATTTTTCAATTATTTAAAATTTTAGTATGTAAATCAGCAATTTTTGAATTGTTTAATTTCTGTTCAAGCAGTCGAACAATACTGGGTTTTAAAGATATAAGGAGATTAGATAAATCTAATTTCCTTTTTTGAGAGTTTATCCCTTTAACATTCCATGAGATTATCGACATAATGATAGTAATATTATTAGTAAGGATACATAAAGGATACAAAGGAAGAACAGCTATGCATTGTGCCTACTGTCCTACACCAGAATCTCCATCCTCTTTCCTTTTTTTCTTATATGTTGTTTTACTAATTTCTTTGAGCTACTCTTCCCACTTTGAATTTTATAGATGTAATTTCTTTTGAAGTCACTGTCGTCAATATCTTCTGTGCTTTCTTCAAAGACTATGTCTTTAATGCTTTTCATTTTGCCTCTTCTTTATTCCTTTTTTATCTTTCTTGTTTTTCCTTAATATTTAAGAGGAGTTTGCCACTAAATTGTTTGCCTTTTGCAGACTGATTTTTGAACTTTGATTTGTGGTATGGGAGGAAAGGTGAGTTGCAATATGACTAATATTGGGATTTTCAGGTGGTTCTTTACTGAGAATAGCAGTAATATATGAACTATCATCTATGTTCATGTTTGCTGATTCTAAATTTTTTTCCCTGATTTGGGTTACTGCACTATTCCTGTTTGCATTTGTTTCAAGAATAATTTCTGAAATACTCTTTGATGTTTCAATATATTTTTTTCACCCAAACTCTATGACTTACTGCCTTCTTGAATTTCCATTTCTTGAGTGGGTTCTTGAACAGTAATTGATTCATTGATACTGTTATTCTTTTCATTCAAAGATAGACAGATAGATCCATTATTTGCTTCTAATATTTTGTTCGGAAATGTATCTCCTGTTTCCTTTGTGAAACTGTTATCAACATCAGATTTTTATTGATTGTTTTGTTTCTCTTTGTAAATCATTTCGGTGACACAATTGTCATTGGTATGTCCAAAACAACAACATTTTTTGCATCTAGGGGGAATCCATACATATTCTATGCTTCACATTAAATTTTCACCATCATGCATTGAAATAAAAGCTTCATTTGGTAAATCAGTATTTGCACTTATATTCTGGCAAAAGAAATTCTTGATTCCTTGGTTGTATGTTCATTTAATTTAAAAGGAATACCCACTATGCTAGCTATAACACTCAATATTTCTTTATCCCATAATATGAGATTCAATTCAGGAAGTCTAATCCATATTGGCATAGTAGAGACCAAATCTCTATCAAGATTGATTTTGTTATTCCATTTTTTCATAATAATGAGTTTTCCATTTACAAAATGAGGACCTCCATTAATAGTTTTTTCACAATCTGTTGCATTTGTAAACCCAATAATGAAAAACCCATTATTACGTGTAAATATATCAAAATTACCGGTGGGTGTACATGATTTTGCGATAACAGCCATGAAATGATGATATGCGGGTCTGCTGCCAAAAACATAGGCAATAACTGAATGACACGACTTGTTTTCTGCCCTTCTACCAGCCTGTGCATTCACAACTACGATTTTTTAACATTAAGTGAGAGAGGAACAACATATTTGAGACAGATTCAAAGTTTGATCCCATTTTCTTGATCAAATCAGCCCATGAAGAAGCTTTATTCAGCTTAGTATTGAATTGAGAATCAAATTTATCTGATAGCTGACTGCTTCTTGGATAATTTTTTGAATTTTTAATTTGTGAATCTGTATACAAACCAAGCTGAGAGGGGTTTTCAACATATTTTGCTGAGTTTCTTGAATTTTGTATGATTCTTGAATTGAGAAATCCTCGATTTGTACTTCTGAAAAATTATTTTGAATGGTTTGTGTTTACCTTATTCAGGCTCAGTTGGTTTGAACCGATTCCAGATCGATGCTTTTGATTCTCACTTTTGTTTTTCTGGACTGGACAATCTGAAATCCCTCTTCATCAAATTTAGGAGTAATTTTTGAAGAAATTGGTTGTGAATGAAGAAATTGATCCAGTTGAGGAGGAGAAAGGGATGGAGAAGACCCTTCAATCAGATCAAGGCTAAAGATTGGGTTGTCTTCGAAACTTGTGAATCTAGCCATTATCGGCTGACTGCCTTTTTTACTTGTATGAATGTGTTGCATGTTACATCATCCTATTTGCTTATATACAGATGAACATTCATGTGTATGCAGAAAGGTAAATGATTTTTTTTTTAAAATAGTGGGTTATCCTTCTACCTAAAAAGTAAAAGTAATTATCATTTTGTCAAAAAAATAAATAAAGGGTTTTTGATTTTTTTTCAAACGATAAAAAGATTTATATTCATCCATAAAGACTTCAAAAGCATAATTTTTTTTTGAATTATACCCAAGAGAACACAGGGATTGGTAATTCATAATGGGGAATTATAACCTTCGTGTTTTATTTTTCATAAGAAGCATGTACTAGGCAGGACTCTAATCTGGATCTGTTTCTAAAGATAATCCCATCCTACAGTGTGTCTCTATAGTTGAAGCATTTATGGATAAACTCTTCTGTTTTCCTACACATTGCTTATCACAGGTAGCGAGACTATCCATCATAAACTCTGTTAGGCTTGCTATGACTTCTTACTACACCAGGACTTTCATGCTCTGTAAAAAGCTCGTTTCTATGATCGATAGAGCACTAAATCACTTTTTACGGAATGGAGACTGCTTTTCTAAGAACTCCATTCCTATCTCATTCAAAACACTTACCTTCCCCAAGCATAAAGGTGGCCTTGGAATTCTAAATATAGGGGAATGAAAAAAGCTGCAGCCACAAAACATATTAACTCTATTTTATCTACTGACAACAACCTATGGATATCATGGATGAAGAAATATTACACGTTCCTTAGAATTTTCTAGACTATGACCATCAAAACCAATGCTAATTGGTTGTGGAGGAGTCTTCTCATGCTTAGACATGAGATTCTCCCTATTATTATATAACATGTTTGAGAACAGTAACCACCTTTTTTTGGCACACTCCTTAGATTTCACATGGTCTTATCTTGAATGATTTTATGAATTATAGAAAAATTGTCAACTGGAATTCCTAACTAGGCATTTGCAAGAAACTACATCCATAATGGCTATATATGTTTGCCCTACTCTAGTAACATAGTGGTACGCCTATTATGGGATTCCATATCTCAGAAACCTATTTTATTCCCTAATCTAGACCTTACTTGGATAAGAAGAAACAAACAACACTCCTTTTATATAGTTTACAACCACTTGATCAATTCCGACACCAAGCCGCCTAACATTTGTTTCAAAAGAATTTGGAATAAATATGGTAGTGAAAAGGATAACTTTATGTTTTAGTAGTTTATAAATGACTCATGCCTAACACAAGATAAAGTTATATCTCAGGGTCTACCTTTTAAAACTCTCTGTGCCTTTTGTGGGTCGTGCATTGAATCTAGGAATTGCCATTTTTTAATGCCCTACTATAAATGGAAAATGGACTAGAATCCTTTTGGGTTGGAGTTATGATGTAACTCACAATGTAGAAAGGAATGGTACTAGATATTTAAGAATGCTATAAGAAAGTGTGTAAATGGGAGAATGCTCATCGTTTACACGAAAAAATTCATTGTAGAAATTTGACTGAAATAACTCAAGGATTTTCTTAGCTAAAACGAAACTGAAGATTATATATTCAATCTGGTTGCAAACAAAATTGCACATGCTAGTAGCGTGATTACATGTAATATCGGGTTAAACACTTCATTGAGTCGAAGCATTTATTCCAATCGTAATTTTGCTTTTGTGTTTATGTCTGTCCTTTACTTGTTTTTTTCCTTTTTTATTCCCTTCCCTTGTATTTTTATATTATGCTTTTAATAAAAGATAAATTTTATTTAGGTCAATTTTGTAAACAAATTACAAGAATAGCCTACTTTGCAAACTAATTACAAAAATAGACTAGTTTTCGCCACGTGTGCTGGCGGCATCTCAAATGCCGCTAGTACATGTCTATTTTGCATAATAACACTAGCGGCATTTGAGATGCCGCCAGTATGCAACGTCCCAAATGCCGCTATTTCTGCTGCTTTATTAGACAGTTACCTTTTAATGTTTGTCTTTTTTCAAACTTTGCTTAGGTCTATTAAAATTCTAAACTCCAAACTGTTAAATTATTTGCAAATTGTAGTTTAATCTTGGTTGGATTCAGATACACACAAGGAACAACATCTAATTCTTCCTCTTCATCAAGTTATTAGCTATAGAAGGTATGTATTTTTTGGAAACCCTAGTTCAATTTTTTTTTTAATTTCATTTTCTGTTTGGTATCAACTGATAATAGTTTACTAGTTGATTGAATAAATTATAGAATGACTCCCAAGTGTGTACCGACCATCTGTTATTTCGATGGCGAATTGGTTGTTGATGAACTTAATTGTGGAAAATATGTCGGGGGGTCGTGTAAGCAAGCTAAAGATTTGAAAGGTTGTAATTTGGTGCAGCTGAAAGAATAAATCTATAAAGCGACCAAGATAAGATCTGAAGAATTTGACATAGAGGTAGTGTGTAATTGGTCGACGGACTCAGGATCGAAAGCCATCAAAATAGCCGATGATGACGATATCGAGCTAATGTTTTCAGCGACATCGAAATCAATTGATCTGTTTGTTGGAAAAATTAGGCGCTTGCAAGTAGAAGAACCCATACGAGAACAAGAAGTTAATAGTTTTATTGAGGAGCACCGAAGAACGATTGAGGCAGTAAGTATCAGCCACAGAAACTCGTCCTCGAGTTTCATTAATCCGACTATGCCAGCGATGTACGGTCAACAACAAGGTCTATATGGATATCCTCCGTGCATGACCTATCCACAAGGCATTCAGTATACGTGCCCCTATTCAAGTCAAGACAGCGTTACGCATTTGCTCGGTAGGTGAAACATTTATTTATGAAATTTAGGTCGTATTAATTTGATAGTTGTGCGCTACTTAACATTTTTTTCGGCCTTTTATGCAGTTATCTTCCTTGTCGACCAACACCGCCTAGTCCCGTTGGACCAACACAATGCCATATGTCTCAGTTTATGTATCCAACTCCATCCGAGTTATATGATCTTAGTAAGAGGTATGTCTCATAAAAAATCAAATTTGTATAGGTAGTAATTACGGTAATGGTTTTAAAGTAACATATATGTTTGAATAGCAGATTCCCTGCGAATGATATTGCTATGCAATCTAATACTGATTTGGAGAATGTAAACGTAAATGTAAACGTGAACAATGAAGATGTTGGTACTGAGATGGACGGGGACGAAGGTGAAGATGTCAATGATGAACCCTCTGTAAATAGTATGGATTTAGTAAACATGGTGGAGAAAGACATGTCGTGGATAAGTAGTATGCAAGTGAACAATGAACCTTTGAACTACGATTTTCGGGTTGAAGACAATATTTCCGAAGGCAGCAACGAGTTGGAAATGGAAGTTCCTTTGGATGATGATTTATGCAACACACAAATTATGGCAAGATCAATCGTTGCAAATCTTGGGTTTAACAATGAGATGTTTTCAACCGTAAGCGTTCAGAATGGATTTAAAGTTGGTTTGATTTTCCAGACGAAAGCCAAGTTGTTACAACAGTCGAGCCAATGGTCGATTTTGCATGCCGTATCTTTTAAAGCAATAAAATCATATAAAACCGAATACACCGCCATTTGTAATATAGATGCAAATTGCCCATGGAGAATTCATGCTATTGTCTCAAAAAAATCAGAGCAAATTGGTGGATTGTAAGGAAATATCCTAGCGAACACAATTGTGTTAATCTAACGGTGAACACCACCCACAAGCAGGCGACGTCTAACTTTGTACTGGCAAAATTATTACCTTTTGTGAAAGCCGATCAAAACATTACAGCCGAAACGGTACAAGTTTTGATGGAAGAACAATTGTTTGTGAAAATTAGTTATATGAAGGCTTGGAGAGCTTTGGGTAAGGCGGTGGAAAGAATTTATGGTGATTGGGCTGAGTCATATAGTAGTCTAAGGCAATATTTTGCTGAAATAACTAGATCAAACCCGGGGAGTGTTGGACACGTTATGACCGATGATTAAGGAGTCTTCGATCGAGCTTTTCGGGCCATTTGGACCTTGTATTGAAGGATTTGTTCATCGTCGTCCATTGTTATGTATCGACGGGACACATTTGTACGGGAAATATAAAGGGACGCTACTTGTGGCCATTGCTGTTGATGCAGATGATCATCTATACCCTTTAGCGTACGCAATTGTACAGTCCAAATCCGAGGATAGCTAGGGGAGGTTTTTTTCCTGCATGTAGCGGTTCATTCACAGTGTTAACAATTGTCAAATTACCTTCATTTCGGATCGAATGAAAGGAATACCATCAACCTTGGAATCGAAATGGTGTTTGCCACATAAACATAGATTTTGTGCTAGTCATCTTAAAGCTAATTTTCAAGCTACAGGGTTTAGAGAAAAACAATTAACCGGACTATTTTATGCTGCAGCTTGTGCTGCGGAAGAAGCCGAGTACATCAGAATACATGAAGAAATACAAACTATAAGCATCAGGGCTCACAATTGGATAGAAAGGAGTTTGGCAGCGCACGAGAAGAACTGGGCATTGTGTAAAGATGATGGCGGTCGATTTCATGTCATGACCACCCATTGTGTAGAAAGTTTCCATGGTGTTCTTAAAGGAGCTAGGTCTTTACCTGTCAAAGCTTTAGTTATACGCACCTTTTTCAGGCCGGTTGATTATTTTTTCAACGAAGAGAAGCGGCAGCAAAACTGACTTCCTGTCTGACTCCGAAGTGGGAGGCCAAGATCGCCGAAAGAGCTAATGAAGCTAGGCATACAAGAATTATTCGATTTAGTCAATCTGAGTGGCAAGTTGTACACTATTTTGGGGACGAGTTCAAAGTACTAATCAACGGTAATAGTTGCTCTTGTACGTGCAACATCCCTCTTCTAGAGCACCTACCGTGTATGCCTGTTATGGCCGCTTGCTCAACGATTTCCAACGGAGCAAATAGAGCCCATCACGACTTTGCCTCAACATGGTATTCCACGGCGAAATACCTGGCAGCTTACACCCCTGAATTTCACCCGGTATGAGATAAACGTTATTGGTGTTCAAGTGACAGTCAATTGGTCCTACCTCTGGTAGCTAAAAGACAACCAGGACGCCCACGTTCAACTATAATTAAAGGTACAATGGACGAGATGCAGACCCCTAAAGGAAATAGGTGCAGCAAATGTGGTGTTCATGGTCATAAAAAAAATCGCTGCAATACAAAAACTTAATCTTTTTGTTTTATTTTGTCTGTAATCCTAATTCGAACGCAATCTAGTTTGTCTGAGAACAAATGTTTATGTAATCTAATGTTGGGTGAAAATGTGATTTCAACTTTTATTAATTTTGTTGTTAGCCTTCTAACGCAGACTGTATTCAAAGTGTATCGAAATGTGGATGGGGCGTTTGAAATTTCGCAGCATGTGTCATTTGAAATGTCACTTTTTACGGCATTTCAAAAGCCGCCTGCTGCGACATTTGAAATGTCGCGTGCTGTGGCATTTCAAATGGCACGTAATGCGGCATTTCAAATGGCGCGTTAGCGTCATTTGGGATGCCGCCCATCTGCTGTCCATATATTTTTCTAAGTTTTTTCAACTACCCCACCCACACCCTAATTTTACCAAATTTATTTTAGTAAAAGCTCTAGGTTTCATATTGGTATACTATTCTCGTCCGATTTCAACAATTTGCAACTACCCCTCCCCATATTTCAATTCAACATTGTCGCGCCAAAGGTAAGTATTATACTTTCTCGTTCAATTTCATCAATTTTTTTGTCGATGTATTTTTGGTTGTATTCATATGTGTATAATAGACAATTGGGAAATAGATGACGTAACAATGATGAAAATGTACGATGAATTCGAACAAAATAGAGGAAATGAGATTTCAAGTGGCGCCGACCTTGTAGTTGATTTGTACCAGAGACACAATTCGAAGTAGAACCCCCGAATAAGTATAGTGAAACATCACGTGGAGAAGCCACGGTTGATAGACCCGTCCAACAAATGATGCATGCACGTCTTTTAGGTGTCCTAGATTGGCAAAATTGTGGAAGCTCAAGCTCCCATGCTACATGTGTAGTTTGCGGCTGTGGAGAGGAATGCGAATTAGTCGTTTGCAGAAACGATAGGAATGCTGGACGTCGTTTCTATCGCTGCACTGCATACAACGATCACAAGATTCGGCCGAATCAGGATGAATACTGCAATTTTTTTAAGTGGCTCCATCCAACACTATGTCCTAGAAGGGTGGAATATGCTTTAGATATGCAAGCGGAAGTTAGTCGTTTGGAAAAGTTGAATCTTGAATACCGAAACGAATTGTTGGTTCATGGGTACAAGTATTCGGCGTTGTGGCCACGTAGATCGTTGAAGGACAATTGAAATGTAACGTAGTGATATTAGAAACTTACTGTGTGATGAACAAATATCTGAAACGATCGTTCGAAGTATGATATGCACCGTTTGAAGTATGTTATGCATCGTTGAAGGATAATTGAAATGTAATTGAAGTATGTTATGTTATGCATCGTTTGAAGTATTTTATGCATCAATAATTGAAGTATGTTGTGCATTGTTTGAAGTATTTTATGCATCGTTCGAAGTATGGAATGTAGAATCTAACGTAATAGAGCGGCATTTCAAATGCCGCATGAGGCATCATTTGAAATGCCGCTGGTGGCGACATTTCAAATACCGCTCCATGTGGCATTCGAAATGACGCCTTACGCGACATTTCAAATGACACCTCATGCGACATTTGAAATGCCGCTCTGTTGCTTTCTCACACAAACTGCAAATGGAAAATACAGTGTCTGTAATTCAACACCAACGTAATAGTCATTTCTGAACCTTGACCATTGCAGCTTTCTAAGCTCATGACTACAGTTACCAACAGAAAATACAAGTCTAAAACTAGTAACATTCACGCCAACATCGGAATACTAGATTCAGTTCTACAATCACAACGACAAACACTAATCTACATTAGTTAACAACCAAACAACCCAAACGAACAAATACAGACCACGATCAGTCAATACTATAGTCAACATACCACACAAACGATCAATAAATACTACAGTCAACAAATACAAACCACGGTCCACTATGGTTAGTCTAAATTTTCATCTCAAAATTTTTAATTCCCTAGGAGTTTTCTTCTTCGGTTTTCTTGGCTTGAGCATGAATACCTCCTCTTCCAGTGACATTTCTTCACTACCCTCCTCTTGCGTCCCTTCCATTGGGGGTTGTGATGGCTCGACGGGTTGTGTATGTTGGGAAGATATTGCTCCGGAACTCTCACCCTCTTTTTTCTTCCTTCTTTCATACTTTCTTTTCGGTGAGGGGGCCGGTGGGACTGCAGCTATGTCCTTATACGACGCAGGAGGGGCAATATCCTCGATAAGTGGTGGCATTACAGCAGGAGGAGGAGGCGGAGGTGGGATGGGCCTTGACATCTTGTTCTTCGATAAACAGGATAACAGAATTTGTTTGATAGAGAAGCATTTTGCCTTGCTCTTTTCAGGAACCTCCTCCGCAAGCTCGTCGACAATGTCCAACCCATGATACATACCATCCGCCTGCGTATAACATAAACCTATATGAGTTTCATAAGTACTACATAAGTTTTCAATATTAATACGTACCACATTCCATTCTAGCGGAGTTCATGTAGTGTAAGGTGCCACCTCTTGCTCGTGTTCTTTCGCTCGTCTTCGAAGCACATAACGACGAGTGATATTCCAGTACCAGCTAAGATACTCCTCATCGGTCAGAGTGGCATCATGCTCATCTTCCCCAGCTATGAAACCGTTGTTCCATAACTCAATCATCGTTTCGAACTCATCTTCGCCATATGGAAGCATGTAATATGGAGCAGGATACGGTAGGTGCCGTCGAAGAACAAACTGTCTCATGACTCTGTCTGGCAGATGGTATGCTAAATCTACGAAACAAAAAATCATAAGTCTTGCCCGCCATAGCGTCCTGTCCATTGTAAAAGTAGCCGAAAGTGCATGAAGGTCTGCTTCGGAATACAGATTCCATGTTATTGAATTGTAATCTAAAACGTCAAACTCGTTCCGGTAGAAGGTTAAATTGCGTCTGGGGTCATTTTTGTATTCTTTGGGCCAATCCACCTGTAATAGAAACATGTTGTAGGAAATTCAGATTTACTGTGTCGATACAACAACACTAACAACACTGTTTTATCTTGCTCCATAAGGCTTTAAATTGTCAATTATTTGCGTCTTCGTAGAAATACGACCAACCGGAAGGTAGGTCCATGACCAAAGCTGCAAGTGTGAAACTTAACTTTAGTTACGGTTTTACGAAATACTCAACTATGCAAGAAAGAATGACTATGTCCGTACCTGAAGTAGAGTCATACAACCTCCGACAGACCGTTATTGGACCAAAGCAACTCTTGTAATCTGTGTATAGGTGAAAGCAAGCACCGCACTACCCCAGGAGTATTGCCGACATGAATCGAAGTTTTCTAACAATGTAAGCCATGAAGGGCCACTCTTGTCTTCGCTCGATCACAAAAAAGACATTGCGTGATGATAAGCAACATAATAGTGCGGGCACGCTAGGCAATCTGCAAAGGAGAGGCATGGAGGGGAATATCACCGGCCAATTGTTCCCTAAACCACGTGGTCACTATCGATCCATTCCCCCACCTCATGTCTTCTGGAGGAGCCAATCCAAGAAAGGGCTCACACAATTCCATATAACTTCTTGAAAAATCCAGTTTCAGGATGGGATCCCCATTAATCGGCATTCCAAGTAATACAGCTACGTCTTTCAAAGTAATTGTCATCTCACCTACTCTAAGATGAAATGTAGACATCTCCGGTCGCCATCTATCGATTAAAGCCGTAAAAATATTTCAGTCAAGCTGTGTATATCCCAACTTATTGACAACACCAAATCCAACTCTGTCTAACAGTTCTAACATGCCTGGATGCGCTGACGTGACGAGCTTTAAAGTTGATGAATGGTCAATGAAGCCGTCCAGCTCAACCCCCTGTCAATACATAGTAACAGAGCAAAGCAATTATGGTAATTACCAGCAATTTGCAGAAGTAATAACAAATTATTTGACCTTGTACCTCCATCATATCAATGTTGTTTGTGTGGTGTTGAGGTTGGAGGTAAAGCACACTAGGATCGATCGATCCGGGAGCCATTTCATACCACAATAACATTGCATAATCATACTCAACTTCAATGGGTATAGAACCATAGATTTGCAACTATACAACTTCATTGTATACGATGGAAAAACAATTAAACATGTGCTCTAGGTGAGTACTCAACTTCTTTGTACTATAAATCATAGATTTGCAATCATAGAACAATTTTAGCCCTAAACCCTAAATTTAAAAAAATGACAACTTGAGACATAATCGATAGATTTCATACCTATAGGACGAGCTTGAGACGATGATGAAGCCATAGTTCAAATTCTAACTAGATTTTCGTAGTTGGAAGCTTGAAATTTTGATTTTTGGTGAATTGGGGGGTGAGTTTGGTTTTTTTTGAAGATGAGTTGAGAGAAGGGGGAGTGGGGTGGTATTGAGGAAGGGCTGCAAAATTTACAGAGAGCAGCAGAAATAGCGGCATTTGGGATGCCACATACTGGCGGCATCTCAAATGCCGCTAGTGTTATTATGCAAAATAGACGTGTACTGGCGGCATTTGAGATGCCGCCAGCACTTGTGGCGTCCTACGTGGTGAAAACTGGTCTATTTTTGTAAATAGTTTGCAAAGTGGCCTATTCTTGTAATTTTTTTTACAAAATTGGCCTAAATACAAAATTTATCCTTTAATAAAATCATGGTAACCTCGAATGCCCTTCAAATATTAGTTGTATGCATTATAATTTTGTAAAAGGGATAATGAAATTATTTCATAGAAAGATATAAATGCATTATTTTTTAAAAATATCTAAGCATTATCTTTTTCTAGAAATATGTATAGGAATATATTCTTGTAAAAATATGCATTTGTAAAAGGATTGTTTATGTATTTATCTTTATATGATACAATTTTAAACAAAATCTAGTGGTATAAATTTATTGAAAATCTATAAATGAATCTCCTTTCAATCTCAAATTTATCTATTTTGTCAGAAGAAAAAGGTATTCATCTTTGGTAAAAAACAAGATAAACACAGTTACGCATTATGCGCAAAAGATAAAAGCAATTATATTTGTGAATGGCAAAAAACTAATAACTATTTAATGCAAAGACAAAATCCATCATCATTTTATATGAATGTTAATGGTTAGAATTTGACTCGGATTGTGGAAAGGAAATGCAAACTAGGGTTTTGAAATGGAACTGATTTCAATTAGAAAATGTAGGGTATAAAATGTATTTATATATAGGTATTGTGCACGGACACATGCATTGATACCTGGCACATATATTACACCACACATCACTCAATCTCAATACAAAACACACTGCTCTTATATATACAATACACACCACTACATACATGCATCGTTACACATACATTCATTAACATATATACAAAGCACTACAATTCTAAATACTTCCCTCAATTTGAGCGCTCTCCGCTGCTTCTCCCTTTCTTTTAGTTCTCTTCCCTTCTTCTATGCCTTATTCAACCTTTTGCTCTCCTCTCAATCTGGAAAAGTGTGCAAGTGATAAGAGCTTGGTAAGAATATCAACGCGTTAATAAAGTGATGGTATATGATCAACATATATGTCTCCTTTCGCAACCTTCTCTCTAACAAATTACAAATCTGATTCAATATGTATGGTCCTTAAGTGCGGAACAGGATTGATAGTTGGGGAGATGGTACTTAAATTGTCACACCATAGAGCAGTCTTGTGGACCATCTTTCTTATTATTAACTTAATTCAAGTAATAATGATTTTAACCGCATAATTTCATAAGTGACTCTTGTAACACTCCTATACCCTGCTTCAGTACTTGATCTATACACTGTAGGCTACTTTTTAGAGCACCATGATACAATATTTCTCTCGATAAATACACAACAATCACTTGTAGATCGCCTATCATCAATATCTTATGTCCAATCAGCATCTGCATATACACTAATGTACAAAGATTTTTTTATATGCAACCTTACTCCATGATCCAGTGTTCTAGCTAAGTATCTTAATATTCTCTTACTGCTCTACAATGATCTGTCAGTGGATTTCACATAAATTGATACACTTTATGTTAGGCATGATCTAGCGTTCAATGATCCAGTGTTCCAGCTAAGTTTCTTAATATATCAGCTATTTGATTTTCAGTGTTTGTATATTCAAGTGATATTACTTCTTTGTTTACATCATCTCTTAGAAAATGGTGTTCATATCAATATTTTAGTTCTAGCATGATGAGTTTGATTTTTAGATAGATTGATTGCACTTGTATTATCATAATATATTTGTGATTTATTAAAATTTAAACCAAAATCTTTTAATGTTTGTTGCATATAGATTACCTATGAACAGACTAATGCTGCTGAAATATATTATTCTTCTTTAGAAAGAGACAGAGTTTTGCTTCTTACTAAACTAGCAAACCAGAGAATCTACCAAAAAGTGACAAATTCCACTTGTACCTTTTCGGTCTGATTTGTAACCAGCATATTTACCATAGTCAGCATCACTATGTGAAATTAATTCAAAGGAGTGTTTTTTTGGGTAAAAGAGTCCATAGTCTAATATGTTGTTTACATATCTCAAAATTCGTTCAATGGATTCTAAACGAGTTTCTTTAGGTTAAGATTGATACCTTGAATAAAGACAAACACTATGCATTATATCAGGTCTATTAGCAGTTATATAAAGTAGGGATCCAATCATTTCTCTATAAAATTTTTGGTCTACATCTTTTGATTTTCTTCTTTATTTAATTTTTTACTAGTTGCCATGGGAGTTGGTTTACCACTGATATTTGACATACCAAATTCCTTAACTAAATCTTTAGCATATTTTTCTTGACTAATAAAGATTCCATTGCTTAGTTATTTTATTTGTAATCCTAGAAAATAATTTAGTTCTCTCATATTACTCATTTCAAATTCCTTAGTTGTTATTTCTGAAAATTCTTTATTTAGTTTATTATTGGTAGATTCAAAAATGGTATCATCTACATATATTTGTATTTTCTGAATACCATTTTTATCACTTTTAATAAAAAGTGTACTATATATTTTGCCTATTTTAAATTTTGTAATAGATGGGATTTAAGTCTATCATTCCAAGCTCTTAGAGCCTGTTTAAGATTACACAAAGCCTTTTTTAATACGTAAACATGATCGGGCAGTTTTGCATCTTCAAAAAGTAGGGTTGTTCTACATATACATTTTCTTTAATAAAACCATTTAAAAATGTACTTTTAACATTCACTTGGTATGACTTAAAATTATTATAATTAGCAAAAGCAAATAAAATTCATATAGCTTCTAATCTTACTATGGGTGCAAATGTTTCATTAAAATCTATTCTTTCTTCTTGACAATAAAGTTATGCAATTAATCGAGCTTTATTTCTCACAACCTCTCCTTGTTCATTCATTTTGTTTCTATATACCCATTTAGTTCCTATTATGGATTTATCCTCAAGTCTTGGGACAATTTTGCATACATCATTTTCCGTAAATTCATTCACTTCCTCTTTCATAGCAAGAATCCATAAATCATCGGTTGATGCTTTCTTTGGATTTTTAGGTTTATTAATTAAAATAAAGGCAATGTTACTCATTTTATTTAATTGATTACTAGTTTTAACAATAGATTCAATGTTTCCAAGTATATTTTCAATAGAATGATCTTTTAGGTATCTTGTTCTTTTATTTGGTTGTGAATTTCTAAACTATTTATATGATCATTTTTGGTAATCTCATTGTTACTAATTTCGTTTGGGTTATCAATATTTTCTTCTTCATCAATTTTTGGATTATTACCTTTAAAATTTTCATCAAATGAGACATTTGTCTCTTCAATAGTATTAGTTTAAGATTGAAAACTTTTTAAGCTTTTTTTCTATGTGAGTATCCGATAAAGATACCTTTACCTAATTTAGTATCAAATTTATCGAAATTATCTTTAGTATATAAAATAAAACACTTACTACTAATAATTTTAAAGTATGATACTTTGGGCTATATATTACAGAATAATTTATATGTTGTTTTCTTATTAATGGCCTTATTAAAATTCTATTTAATATATAGCATGCAATACCAACTACTTCATCCCAATTTGTTTTTGGTAAATTACTATCTTGTAGCATAGTTCTAGCACACTCTTGAATCGTCCTATTTTTACGTTTTGCCCTCCATTTTGTTGTACTGTTCTTGGAAATGAAAAACTATGTGCTATACCTTTCTTATTACAAAAATTCTTAAAATTTTCGTTATCGAATTCTCCACCATGGTCACTCTGAATAACTTTAATTTTAATAGTCATTTGATTTTGAAATCGCTTAACAAAGATTTTAAACATTTCAAATGCATCACTTTTATGTTTCAAGAAAATTGTCTAAGTAAACCTAAAATAATCATCTACGATTACAAATACATATCTATTGTAATTTATAGTTTGTATCTGTGAGCAACCGAAAAGATCTAAGTGAAGAAGTTCAAGGGGTTGAGAGGTAGAAATCATATCTTTTGATTTGAAAGAACTTTTTCTATGTTTTCCTAATTAACATGCATCATATAAATTATCAACTTTAAAATTCATTTTGGAAAGAACTCTAACTAGATCATTTTTAGCGATTTTAGATATTCGTTTGAAATTCAGATAATCAAAACATTTATGCCAAATCCATGAGTCACTTGATTCAGTCAGAAGACATAAGTTATCATTTGAGATTTTCATACTAAATATATAGATGTTTTGTTTCCTAATGCCTTCAAAAATAATATTTAACTCATTATCTTTAATATGACATTTATCTTTTACGAATTTAATTTTGGAACTCTTGTCACACATTTGACTATCACTCAATAGATTATGCTTTAAATTTCTAACTAATAAAATATCAGAAATAGTAGGAGTTTTAGAATTATGGTCATTGCCGATGCCAATCACATATCCCTTAGAGTTGTCTTCAAATTTTACCGATCCACCATCTTTGTAAAACATATCTTTCAATATCTTCGAATTTCCAATCATGTATCTTAAACATCTACTATCCAATATCCATTTGCCTGTTTTGGTCTATAGAGTTTGATCATCAAGTGTTTGTTCATCAAATCTTATGTAACATATCTGTTCCTACAATTTATACTTTTTCAAGAACATGTGTCTTTTTATAACGAATAGATGCAAATTTATGAAAAACATTACGATGATTTTGCAAATTAGCTTATCGAATATAGTGTGAAAAATATTATTAAAATTTTCCATTGTAACTTTTTCAAAAATCAGATTATGAATACTTTGAAAACCAGTGCTCTGACACCAAACATGAGTCAACAGACTAGGGATTCTAAGGATAAATTAACAATAGATGGGGCGTGAACAGTATTTAATGGATTGTATGAATGTTTTTCAAATTCTTTAAGATACTACTTGGAAAGATGTAATTAGCAATCACAGAATTAAAGTATAGATAAAAGTAAATACAGTAAAAGTAAAAAGGTAAGTACACACCCGGATTTTATACTGGTTCGGAGTTACCCAACATTCAGACCCACACAATTCCTTGTATGAATTTCTTTTCAACTAGTAAATGCAAATGCAATCATGATTCAAGGCAACGAGACACACTCTCTAGAATCTCGACTACTGGATAGAGTCACTTAATTTCTGGACTACAAGCACAACCACTAGATTTACGGGCTATTAAGCACATCTACTTGATTTTATAGGTTAAAATCAAACCTATTTAGATTTTTGGGATACCAAACACGCCACAAAATATAAGAGTATGATTTGGTAGAGTTTTATAGACTTGGATCTTTGATCTTGACAAATGATCCTATAACTCTTGAATAGAACTTTGATCTTAATTTTAGTGAGAGAGATGAGAGAAATCATAGAGCATATAAAGATAATCAAACCAGCAATGATTTAATCTGTTCTGGTTGAATTTCGGCAGTGTTTGGGTAAAAATTAATTTAGAAATCAAAAGAGTGAAAAGAAGAGAGAAGAATAAGAAAGTAGTTATTGAAAATTCATTTAGAAGTCGGGTATATATATGGAAACAATGATCATTTCCATTCACGAAGAGAAACGATGAAAAGATACTTCCATTCAAATTTGAATTTCACGACCACTTTGTCGACATACATGGTTAGGATATGTCGACATATACCTTTGTATTTTAAAAAAAATTTAAAAATTTTATTTTTAAAATCCGTTGCTTTGTAAAATAATTTGATACTTTGTAGAAACATTTAAATATAGTTTATGCACCTTTTAATCAAAATATAACTTAATAAAACTTTATAAAATAATTCTAAAATATTTAATAAGAGTATTCAATAATATATATATAAATCAAAAATAATTATAACTTATTAATATATAAACAAAAATTCAATATATATGTAAACTTAAAAATACTAAAATGGTATCTTTTATAAGTAAGAGATTAAAAACCATTTTGGAAAATATTTTGAAAAGATTATGTTAAAACCAGAATATTAAAGAACAATTTAAAACAAAAGAAGGCGAGAGAGATCATGAAAGCGCTATCATGGTTTTAACATAAATTCTATAATTATATAACATATCTAGAATTTCTTGGAATCTTGAACACTCAATACGTATGAGTCTTTAATTATCATCATCTTGAATCTACTCCTGATAACAGCATCTTGATAATGTACAGTCTTATTAATCTATGCCTATCTAATATCCTACACTATAAATTATATATATATATATATATATATATCTTGATAAAACATTAGAAATTATATTTTATATAATGTCCAATAGTTGTTATCATTAAAACCAAAAACCTTAGGTACTAACAGGAGCGACCACCCATGTCTATTCCCTTGGGCTAACACTATCACCTTATTCAATACCTCACCTCATCATATATAGATGTGAATAGTCGCGACACAAAGCAATAGGCATGTTGGTTGAAATAAAGCAGAATAATATACAATATAATAAACAACACAGAATCATAGATCGCAGAGAATAATGACATACAAGATGTATCATATAACATAAAGTGGGTTAACAAAGAGGTGTACTAAACTCACATACACACATAAATATAGACTAAGGCAAGTCTCAAAAATACAAAATGAGTCCACATCTCAAATAAGATACATCCAAACGTAAGACAACTTCCCAAAATAAACCCATACATACATACATACTTACATACATACATACATACATACATACATATAAACTAGCATAGACTTCTACCCAAGCTTGCCCATGTTAAAAGCCATAAATTCTCAGCACCTGTCAAGTCTTTATCTGACCCGAGTATTATAAAATTAATAAACACGTCAGACTATCTCTAATTATCATAATAAGGTAAGTCCATAATAATAGGCTTGCATAAACATCAAGGATAAAATGTTTATATATTGTACTTCACTAATATACTAAGACATCATATAAAGCTTCGTGACTTAAAGTTAAACCATGCTCATTTGCAACAAAAAATGATAGTTCTAACAACCATCAAAGAAGAGTGTAAAAATTCACAATTATATATGCAAGCAAAAGATAAGCAATTCACGAGTCAATAATGATCGACTTGCACTTCGTACATAATTAAATAAGCACTTCACCAAATCGACTATAAGACAAGCGCTTTGAAAGCCACCATAAGAGACAAGCACTTTGCAAGTCATAACTAATAGCTCAGATAATAGACAAACACTTTACAAGGCAACACAAGAGACACGCACTTCACGCGCCAACATAAGAGACGAGCACTTCACAAGTCATAACTCATTTGTAAACAAGTATCCCACAATAGGCCTGAAATCCCATTTAATCCACCTAAAATGGATCACCCAAGGACAAGTATGAAAACACAAAAAATAAGAGTTATATACTTCTTAATAATAATCATTCAAATAACAATCGTGTGTACCATACCACTTGGGTTTACTTGAATATTTACTATAATTTAGTATACTCCACTCGATAAGTGTAATATACTTTCAATTAGTGAGTGTCATGCAATGTCCCATAACCACTCAGTGATACTTAAATATTTACTAAGCGATGGTAAACTCCCACTCATGCAAATAAATGTAGATCCGAACAAGTCGAAGAACTAAACGGTGAAGTAAGCATTTCATATCATTTGTTTTACTATACCGTTTAACTCAATTTCCATTCAATTGAGATTGTGTATTTCTATAGAAAAATAGTTTTGCTTCGAAATCTATTTTGAAATAGTAGTTTAACAAAATTAACATTAAATAGTAGAAAGCATGATTAAATTCGTATCTTTAATTATATAAAACTTCATTTGTAATTACTATGAAATTAAGGAAAATTTATATATCTATTTTTCCAAAATCATTTCCACATAAACATATATGTTTATTTACATAATCATAGAAAGAAATGAATAATTATATGTGCATTTGCTTTCCAAAATCCTTCTAATAAAATAGATATATGTAACTTCATAGAAAACAATTTGATTTGAAATATTTCTACTTGTAAAAAGCTTTGAAAACTAATGCTATAAATAATGTGTTCATACAACAACATATAACAATATCTCCATAGCAATAAAGGCACGAAGGGAGGATTCAAGCAACTAAGATGGTCAAGAAAAATCATCTCAGCATGCAAAAAATTATGCAACAAGTCATCAAAACAACTAAACAAGGCTAAGCAAACAAACCCAAGGATTTTAAGCCAAAGGGAAGAAGCACAACACCTGGAGCATGCTCCAGGCTTATGTTCAGTCGATTGGACCTAGTGGTTCAGTTGACTATCTGAAGCTATATGCTCCAAGTTACTGTTCAGTCAACTGAAGCACTTGTTCAGTCGACTACCTAGAGCTATATGCTCCAGGTTGTTTAGCTAGTCGATTGAATAACAATTTCAGTCGACTGGTCGTGAATTCCTGGAGCTGTAAAGCTCTAGATTTCGCATCTTCAGTAACTGCAGGTGGACTTTTCTGTGATTATTCTCGATTCCGGTAACAAAATATGATTGAAAACAACTAGATACTTGCATGCAATACCATATACAATCTTATAAAAGAAATCTATAACAAATAGAGACGATTTCATTCAAGAACAACAAGCATTTAAGTTGATAGTAAATATCAGCTCATAACAATGCGCAACATATAAATAGATCATTAATTTCACAATCAATCACCATCCAAGAACTTATTTTAGATTAGCACGCAACTATACAATTCGAGATAGGTTGTGTGAAGGTTAACTCACCTTTCTTCTTTGAATTAAGCAGTAAACTATAACAGCCTGTATTTATCTCAACTAGAAACCCTAGAAATGCTCAATCAAAGTAGCAAAGAGAAACCAAATTCAATACTATAAACTGGAAAAAAAACTCTAATTAGAAGAGAATAGGTTTAGATTCCTTTACGGAAATTAATATATTCCTAAGACTATTACTTGATCTACTAGAGATAATTCTTGAAGGCTTGAAATTCGGTTTCTAAAAGAGGGATATGAGTTCTTATTGTTTTCTGAAGTTATGAAATACTATAAACGTACAGATTGTTTGTATTAGAACTTCTCCTTATGAAAAATCATCTTAAGTCTTAATTTAGCCTGTTAGTTTACAAAACAAAAAAAATCTTATTTTTCTTTTGGTTGGTCTTTAAAACACAAATACTCAAATACTTAAACAATTAAACATGCCTTAAGATGAAAAATGAGAATATTCTAATCTTATACTTTAAATTCGAGATTCTCCTATTTTATATCGTTTACTAATATCCAAATTAACTTTTATTTAACATGCAATATCATTGCTTAAAAAAGGTTAAATCATCTATCAATTTTAGAACTCCAATCTCTAAATTATTTTACTGTCTTTTCTAAAATAATACAAATTCTTTATTTTTTCTTATTAAAATAGATTTATTTATTAACTCTAAAAGATTAACTTCGTATATTAATTCTCCAATATTATCTAAATTTAGAATTTACATTCTAATGAATATTTCAATCAATAAATATGTTATTTAAAAAACTATATTTAGGGTTGTTACAGTAGTTTTGTCTTGTCACTGGTGCCTTTAGCTTTTCAAACCAGACTCTTGGCACTTGCTTTAATCCATAGATAGCTTTGTTTAATTCACACCAATTGCTATTTACTATCATTTTCAAGCCCCTTAGGCTGCTTCATGTACACCTCTTCTTGTAAGTCTCCATTTAGAAATGCATTATGAACATCCAGTTGTCTAATATGCCATTCTTTGTGCATAGCAATGATTAGCATTACTTTGATTATGGTGGGTTTTACAACTGGTGAGAAGGTTTCAATGAAATTAAAGTCATATTGCAGTGTATATCCTTTAGCCACAAGCCTTGCTTTGTACTTACTTATAGTTCCGTCAACATTTTTCTTCGACTTATAAGTCCGTCTATATCCCATTATTGATTTATTCATAGGTTCTAGAGCAAGACTCCATGTATTTTTTCTTATTAAGTCATGATATTCTCCCTTCATTGCTCCTTTCCATTCTTCATGCTTTATGGCTTACTCAAGGGCCTCAGGCTCTTCTGATGCGCAATTTTTATGTATACCTTTGGTTTGAAGTTTCCCCTCTTTGCTCATATTATTGTGTGATGCCTTTATTCTCTGGCTTGTGTCTCTGTGAATGGAGTGTTATCGATTATGGTTTCCTAATGGTCATTTTTTGTTGGCATAATAATTGTAGTGACTTGATTATCCTTAATACTTTCTGATTTATTATCTCTTATGTTCTTGGGTGTTGAGGTATAGTTGGATGATTCATTAGTCTAATCCCTAGATCGTATGACATGTTGCACATCTTCCTTCAAGGAAAAACTCTATCATTGAAAACCACATGCCTTGATACAATTATTCTGCCATTGCCAGTTAAACACTAGTAACCCCTCCAATGATTTCCATAGCCCAAAAATGTACAAGGTGAAGATCTGAAATTGAGTTTATTTGCATTGTAAGGTCTCGGCATGGGAAAACATAAACACCAAAAGACTTTCAAACTCATATAGTTTGGTATTGTTCCATATGATGTCTTTGCTGTACTTTTGTATTTTAGCACTTTTTAAGGTAATAGGTTGATGAGGTATACTAGTGTGGAAAAGACTTCTGGATAGAACTTAAGAGATAATGATCCTTGTGTAATCCTTTTAACAATTTCATTTTGATGTGATGTATATGGACAAATATATTTATGCATTATCCCTTTAATATTGAAATATTTGTTTAGTGGCTTGAATTTTGATCCCCTGTCTTTTGAAGTATTTTATTTTTTGCACCAAGTTGCCTTCCTACCTGATTAATAAACCGCTTCACTACTTCATGAGTCTCAGACTTGTTTCAAAAAATATATCCATGTGCATCTTGTACATGCATCTACAAAAGTAATATAGTACTTGAATAGATAATCTAAATCAATAGGTGCAAGTCCCCATAAATCTATTTCCTAATCCTAAAGGATTAATCTATACTTTTTCAGATAAGGTAAAGGGTTGCTTTTGAATTTTTCCCATCTGATGTTAAGTACACAAATAAGGAAACATCACATTCCTGTGAGATACATCTATTTTATTCAGAACATTTTCACTACATTTAATTTGGATGACCCAACATTTTATGCCAAATATCAATGATCTCATCAGATTGTTTGTAGCTAGAAAAGTCACAGTGTTTTGCTTTACCTTTAGAAAATGATTGAGAAACCAGATTGAATCTGCAGAGTCCCTAATGTAGTTTTCCCTACAATAACACTTCTTTAGTGACAATATCTTTGATTAAACAAATCTCTGGATGGAACTCAAAAAATACTCCATTATCTCCAGCAAATTGAGGTACACTAATGAGAGTTTTCTTAATTTTGGATACTCTTAACAGATTCCTCAGCACTAATGGTCTATCATCTCTATAAGAAATAAAATTTTCATTTTCTATATGAGTTATATTTCGCAGCATGACATTCCCATATATAGAATCCTTACCTTAATACACAGCTCCTCCAAGATTCAAGTTCTACAGGTTGTTTGTGACATGGTTGGTGGCATCTAAATATGGATACCATTCTTCATCTTCAATATCTTCATTTCTTGCCAATTCTTTTGGGTTGCTATGATAGGCAGTGAAACTTTTGGGTTTATTCTTGGTTTCCTGATTTAGTGGACTTGGATTTGCGTTCGGTAGGTAGTCTCTCTGACGGTTTTGATTTGATGAGGTCTGCTGTGTATTGATGAAGTCTGAATCAAACCTTACATAACATCTCACAATATTATGCCCATACTTTTTACAAATTTTTTATCTTGGTCTATTGTTCTTGTTCCTTCCACTTCCTCTTATTCTTCTGTAAGTGCTTCCTCTTCTATAAGTATGAACATTTCTAGGACTTTGTGAACCTCTTCCACTACTGTATGTGGACTCATTCTTGTGATTGTAATTGGGGCTCTTGATTCTTGGTCCTAATGCATAATTAATGGAGAATTCTTGACTAGAGGTAGTCTTTTGCTATATTCTAACTTCATGATCAAGAAGTATAGGAGTTACATGTTGTAGGGTAGGTGATGTTTCCTTGAAGGAGATGAAAGCGACAACTGCTTCATAGTCATTATTAAAACCATTTAAGATGTTAAGCACATGTCTAGTTTTAGTTACCTTGTGACCTGCTGATTCAAGAAGGTCACATATATTCATTACCTTGCTTAGGTACTCTCTAGTTGTCAGACTTTCTTTCTTGATACTTTGTAACTATCTTTATTAGTGCATCATTCTTGCTACAGATTAAGAACTAAAATCCAGTTGAATTGTAGCCTAAACTTCATGTGGTGACTTGCATCCAATAACTTGAGATAAAAGATTTGTGTTGTTGAAGGATAAGAGCCATGAACATAGCATGTTGTCTTATCTCCGGTGTGCCACAAATTCAAGCTTACCGATTAATTTTCCCTCTTGATCTGGTATAAATTTGGATGGTATTGGTGTTGTGTTGTCAATAAAATTTTGGAGCCCATAATCTTTGATGGCAGTTTCAATTTGGAACTTCCACAACAAGAAATTGTTCCAACTAGAGACATGGTGATGGGTTGGGTTTGTAGACTGATTTTTTTATAGAGAATCTTCGATAGCTTTCTATGATGTTTTGACGCTTCCATGAAATGATGAATCTGTTCTTGACTAGGAGTCATTATCTTCTGCCATTATGCTGAGAAGAATTGATGAAGATATGTGGGTTGAGATAAATCTTAATTAAGTTTTGGTTGAATTTGTATATGCTAATGCAAAATTAATGGATTTTGATGGAGGTTTGAGGATGAAGATTTAAATTGATGTCAGGTTTGAAGCTGGTAAATGAATTGTTGAGTGATGAACGTATTACTAAATAGGGGTTTTAGGTTCAAGGAAAAAGGTTTCAGGGTCAAGAAGTTTGTTTTTAGGCCGAAGGACACTTTTTAGTATAAATCACAGAATGATAGTTGTTAATACCATTTTCAATTTACATTGAAAAGTGTCCTCCAAACTAAAAAGCAAACATGTTGTCCCTGAGACTAAATTTGTTTGCAACTTCTTCCTTGTGCCTATTTACCTGTAACGAATATGGGTAAGGTTCAATTTTGTGGAAGGTGATGATTCTTGGATCTTGAAATTATATATCATTAGGAAATGAGCTACTCTGATACCAAGTTAAGAATTTGATTTTCTGATTATGGAAAGGAAATGTAAATTAGGGTTTTGAAATGAAATTAATTTCGGTAAGAAAATGAGGGTATATAGTGTATTTATAAGTAATATGCTCATGCATATGCACTGATACCGAATACATACCACACATCACTCAATCTCCATACAAAACAAACTGCTCTTGTTCATACAACTCACATCACTATATACATGCAATATTAGACATATATTCATTAGCACATATACACAGCACTACAAATCTAACCATAATTGTAAATAAAAAAGTAATAGTGGTGTACCCATAACAATCCCCTTAATGTAGTCATCAAACTTTTCATAAAAGAATAATTATCTATCTAACGCCATTGTTGCATCTACTCAGGGCTGGCTCCATGTTATGGGTTGCCTAAGGAAGAAAATTTATTTTTGCCTGTTGTGTCAAAAATGATGGTATGATAGGTAGGAATTGAACAATGGATCTACCAACACTATACTAGTAAGTCATGTTGACCACTACACCACATATTATTACAATATTTAAAATATTTGACAACTTTATAATTGTGGATATTATTTTATTGTTCCTACTTCATCATCCCCAATTGTTGCCCCTAAATGGTGGATTGCCATACTTGAATGCCTAGCCGCCTACCCTTAAAACTGGCCTTACATCTACTACCCATGATTTGGTAGTCATCTGCTTTGGCATTTAAATTCATTACATGTATGAAATGGACTTTGTTATCTGTGTAAGTGGATGACTCGAATGTAGGTCCTACTACTGTTTGCTTATTTCATAGTTTTTCATTCATATTTTCTAGTAAGAAACATCTTTACAGTTTAAATCTCCATAAATGTTAAATTTGTGAGAGTGGGATGTTAGTCATGACGTCAAATTGAAGGCCATAGTTCGCACACTATGCATACTCTACATACATAATATATGGTCAAAACTATACTATGATGGTTTGACACATACAAGACTTATCATGTGCGTCTATACACACACACAGATATATATATATATATATATATTTGTATGTTCATGTACATATATGTATGTATATATGTATGTATGTATGTATGTATGCATGCATGCATGTAGACACACACGACATCAACTCTTTCTCTTCCACTCTAAATTATTTAAAATGCTAAGTGAACTGTTAAGAAAACTGGACCGTATTGCTGTTGAACCGTGAAAAACCGTGAACCATGAGCTATTATGGTCCAAAACTAGTCAGACCGTCAACATGTTAGAATCGATGAACGAACCAATGAAATGCGATCGAATCGTAGGTAGAACCGTTAGTTATGTTTATATCTCTTTTCCAACCTTAGCTCATCATCCCGTAACTCATTTCTACCCCAAAAATGAAAAACCCTAGTTTCGTCCATAGCCGCATCTACAACAGCCGTTGCAATTGTTGCCTCCATAACCACCTCTGTAGCCACCTTCGTAGTTGCCTTCCGTCCTAAGCTCTACAAGGAAACTATGGTGGCTGACCCACGAGCTCCTATGTACTTTTATATATTTTGTAACAACCCTGAATTTTGAACAATTTAAATTGAAAATATTTAATTAATTTTAAATATTTGAATGATGGTTTAGTTTGAATTCCCAATATAACTATGAATTTGGCGATTAAATTTTAGAATTTAATCTATTAAAAATTGAATAAAATTTTGAATCTTCAATTTTAAGCTGATTAAAAATAATTTAAAGGCTTAGAAAACTCACATTGATTATACTGAAGATAATAGAAGCTTCAGAATAGAATTTGAAAGTGATTCGTCCAGTTTTGAAATTTTATCGTTTAAATAAAAAAAATAGCCTTCCGAGGCACAGTCTCGGAATTCGACGAAACCAGCTTCATTGGGTTCGTAATATTGAATTATTACTGGATTTCAAATTTCGTATTTATCGGAATTGTTGTGTGAACATACAACGTATAAACGTGTTGGAAATTTAAATCGAATTCAATTTAAAATTTCTGTAACAACCCGGGGTTTTGCCCAATCTATAATCATCAATAAACGATTAATGTTGACAGCTAATTGCTGTTTGTTGTTGGAATTTTTGGTAACAATAAAATTTTCGTCAATTGACGATTTAATTTGGTTGTTATTTATTATTGGAGTTTGTCAATCGATTGAAATTCTTTTATAAAATTTTGTTAAGTGTTAAGAGTTAAACGGGCTTTAAATTTCAATGTTGGCCCACGTTTGATATTGGTGCCGTGATTAAGTAGCTGCTGTCCTTCTTGCATTTGTGTAGTAGCTGCTGTCCATTTTGATTTTACTAGCTATACTTGTATATTTGAACTTGAATCATTTTAGCTGCGTCAATTTGTTTTAAATGGTGGCCTTGATCTGTCACCTGTTTGTTCAAGTCTGCATGTATAGGCATACATATATTTGTATGTGTGTATGCATATATTATTGGATTTGTACTGTCTTGAGTCTTATTTACTTGATGATATTTGATATTCTTCAATAACCCGTAGCAAATTGTTTCAACTTTGCATTCGACATTGCTCTTCATTTTGAGCTTGTCTCTGTGGTCTCTCTGACCTGGTGCCTGTAGTATTATCACCTTTGGCTTTGCATTGATGGTTTGCACTGTATAGTGTTTGTTTTGGAAAAGCAATATATTTTTATTTATCGGGGCACTGCACCTTGTTCTTGATTTTGATACCTGCACATTTGGGTGGTTTTTCTTTTGGCACTGTCTACTGCTAGTTGGTTTTCAAGTATAATAGCAACATGTTGTAGTTGCAGTTTGTATTTGTTGTGCCCTTGTATTCAGGTGGTGGCTGCATTCTTGTTGCAGTTTGCTCTGAATTCAAAGTAGTGGCCGCAGTTTCATTTGTATGAAAATTTTACACTTATTGAAGTGTGCAGTATTAAGTTGTTTGGGAACTTATTTTCTTGAGTTTCCTTGAGTATATGCAAAACAATTGCATTTCGACCTTGCCATGTTGCATGGGTTTTGGTGTTGCAGCTGCGTTGAGTCACTGACTTGACCTTTTGCATTTGGTTGAACTTAATTTGGGCCTGTTTAATCGCAGTCTACATTTCTGATAGTGGATTTGCACTTAAATTTCTAGCCCGTTATACTTAGTTTTATTTACAGTTGTGTTGAGTCACGATAGCACTGACTTGACCTCTGCAACTTTGATTTCTGATAGTATTCTCTGTTGTGATGATTTCACATGTTGTTGTGGCGAGGCAGTGCACGCAAGCGTGAACTGCAGCCACACAGTATCCACATTTTGAATTGATATTTGAACCATCATTGATTTTAATTCATTGATCTTTTGAGTACATCATCACGATAGTGGCAAGGCAGTGCACGCAAGCGTGAACTGCAACCACACGGTATTGTTTTATCGATATACTATTTTGTTTTGATTTATGATCTTTTGCATATTTCATTATAGTAGTGGCAAGGCAGTGCACGCAAGCGTGAACTGCAGCCACACAGAGTTAACATTTTAAATGTGGCGAGGCCGTACACGAGTGCGTGTACTGCAGCCCTACCAAATCTGATGTTTTAATTGATGTTTTCTATTGATGAAAATTGTTTTACGTTGCCAATTCAATATATTTTAAATCGCATTTTGATGATTTTGTTGTTAATTACTGTTTAGGCAATATTGATGTTCTTTTTTTTTTCTTCCCCTAAATTATCTTCATTAAAAATCCCTTCATCTATCTTCATTGATAATCTGAATCTACTGATGTATTGTTTAACGCTGTTAAGTGTTATATTTACCGTCATCCGATTTCTTGTTAAAGGATCGGATAGGTGAATTTATATTTGACTGTCGGGTAATTGTTTGATTATTATTGCCTCTATGCACTAATAACTAAGTTTGAATTAGACTGACCTGTGTATTATTTTCTTTTGAACGTAATACTCGGGTCAGATCCAGTATTTTACAGCTTGAAGATTTTCGAGCAGCAAAGTTAGAGAGAGAGGGAAAACGCTTCACTTTAGCTCTTCGGGGATTTATTTTGTACTTAAAGAAATATTCCGCTGTATAAATTTATGCATTGTACAAACTCTGATATATGTAAGAAAAATTCATTCTTGTGAAATAATATCATTATTCTGTGATTCTATGGCTGATTCTGTTTAAACTTTATAAACTGAATAACAATCCGTCATTTTGAACGTTTCAAGTTGGTTAAATTACCGACTAGGTGCGGTCAGAAGGGCGGGTCGTTACAAAAAGTGGTATCAGAGCTTTGGTTTACACAAAGCTCAGTTTATGATGTTTAATATGAATAGTTACTAGAATCACTTTAAAGAAAACGTTTTTCAAATCAAATGAAGTATAAAATTGTTTTCTTTGAAAATAAAAGGTATTTTGAAAATTCAAATCTTTTCGAAAATTCCCCTCTCTAATTTTAGGTTTGCGATGGTTTCTTTTCGGTAAAGTCTCCTTAGATTTGAGTCCCGATCATTCGAAAACCATTATCGAATTTGCTGAGATTTATGAAAAATAAAATATAAGTTAAGTGAATTAACGAATTGGTTTAAATCCAATATTTTGAATATCTCCAAAGTAATAATTGTGAAATAAAATGATATGTCAATTTAGTATAGCCAAGAGGATCATTAAACTATAACTTGGGAATTTGATTCTAAATTCTTTTGAAAATTGATTTCAAATGTTTTGAAGAATGATTTAGAAAATAAATGGATTATAAGTACTTAACTTATAATATGGACTTTTGGTATATAACTGAGTTATATAAATTGAACTGAATTAATAAAGGAGATTTATAAATTGAAGTTTTATATATAGAAATGGAATTTGTAAAGATTGTTTATAAATTCGAAACCAATTGAATTTGATAAATGAAACATAGAAGTTATTAAAGGAGATATATTCGTGATTTTGGATAGCGAATTATCCTTTAAGTTAAATATTGTGATAGTAAAAGTTGGTTGGGAATTTTATCCACGATTTTGGACGGTGGATAATTCTTTTAAATAAATGTGTAGAAAACACTGAATTGAATAAATAAGTATATTCACGATTTTGGACAGTGAATATATTATTAAATAAAACGAATATGTTTTAGGGAAGTGATATTATGAAATGAAGTTAATGGTTTTAAAGATGTTTTAAAAATATATTAACTATCGAATACATAGATTTCAACATTCATTGTTGAAATAGACGTTTTCGAGAAATAAGGAAATGGTGGACTATAACACTGTTGTTATAGTAAATGGTTTCCGAAAGGAAATGTTTTATATAGTATTGGGATTTATATATCTATCTTAAATTCGAATCCCTATACTAGTGATTTTGGGTCGTCGTAACAATGTTTTACGCAACATTCGTTTTGACTCAAATAAATGTATTTAAAAGAACGCTTTCCTTAAAGAATGGAATATATACTTGATTATGATTTAAGTATATTGAATATTTTCCAAGTGTTGAAAATGAATGGATTTGTGACTTACTTATTATTAAATAAGTATGGAAATGTTTTCCAATATGAAATGGAAAGTTTGAAATTCTATCTTTTAAAGATAAATTGAAAAGTGAATATTTGAAATTTGTTTCAAATGGTTAAGTGTGGAAAATTATATATATCTTGTAAGGATATTTTTTGGGAAATTTGAATAATTAGTTCAACTTGAATTTTTTTCCAAAAAGATTGAATCTTAAGTTAAATTGAGTTTAACTTCGACATCAAAAACAATATAAGTTGAGCTTTGAATTTCGAATAGTCGATTTGGATTATATGTCTAACATGGTGAATTGATGACATATTAATTGATCTCTATTAAATATATATCTGTGGTGGCGGAGAATTTATTCTTTTAGCTTATCCTTCTCTAAGACGTACGAGCTTAGAGGTTATATATCGGTAGACATCAATTATGTGTTGAGAATTGACGATGTAACGAGAAATCCAAATCGAATGCGAACTCGATAATGAATTGGATTATGAATGTGAATTGGGTTCGAGATAACCTTAAATTTTCAAATCGATTTAGAGGAAAATTTTAAACAAGATGGAAAATTTTTGGAATCCTCTATTTGTTATGAATGTGAATTGGGTTTTCGAGACTTATATATGTGAATGTAATAATTCGAAAACCATCAGTTTGGAAAGTCATTATTATGAAAATCCTGTGCAAGTTTACATAGGTATGATATGTACGAAATGTGAAATGAAGTATTATATGTATATGACATATGTTTTCTAAAACTGAGGATATGGAAATGTACCTTCCATTTATAATTTGTGAAGGTGATTGGAACTCGGTGTGAGTGTCCATTTGAAAATCGTCGCTACGTAGAATTTCCATTAGTGGAATGTCCATTTGGACTGGAATCCCCCACGATGGATAATCGTGATGGGATCATGTGAATTGATGATGTATGCTGGCGTAATTCGTGGGGCGTGATGCCTACAGTTACAAGCAATTCTACTGGGATAGTAGCGCAACCGCCGCGTAAAATGCGATCTAGAGGCCAAAGCGTAATTTGAGGGGCGAGATGCCTATGGTCACAAGCGTTTCTACTGGGATAATAGCAAAACCACCGTGTGAACCGCGATCTATGGCAACAACCATGGCGAAATTCAAGAGAGATATGAAATCTACAGTTACAAGCGATTCTACTGGGATAGTAGCGTAACCGCCGGGTAAACTGCGATCCATGGGGGAACGTGCTTTCCATATCCATTTTTAAAAGAATTTTTAAAAGTATTTTCACTGGGAGTTGAATCAATTATATTTAGTACTTGGAGATTTTTAGTCCTGCGCCTGGCCAGCGTATGCCTAATGTCTGTGAGAACGATAATAGACTTGTTAAACTTCGAGTTAGCAAGTATTTTCAAAACTTTAGATAGCAAATCAATAGTCTGAAATTAGAATTACATAATTCCAACCTAATGAATTAAGGAAGAAGATCTTTTAAAATATCTTGAATGCCCATAGCTTTGGAAAAGATATAATATGCAAATCTCTAGCATGAAGAATTTCAAGTTTAAATTTGAGTTTTGTAAGTCGAAAAAATTTAGGTAAGAGACTTTAGTGTCTTGATTATAGAAAATAATGAACAAAGCTAGGGAGATAAAATAAATGGAATGAATCCTATATTTATTTATTTTAATAATATTCGAGGTTGGTAAAAATTGTGTAGGGTATAAATATCAGTGAGATTTTAACAATCGTTTTTCCTAACTTATAATTTCGAGACGAAATTCTTTTAAGGAGGGAAGATTGTAACAACCCTGAATTTTAAACAATTTAAATTGAAAATATTTAATTAATTTTAAATATTTGAATGATGGTTTAGTTTGAATTCCCAATATAACTATGAATTTGGCGATTAAATTTTAGAATTTAATCTATTAAAAAATTGAATAAAATTTTGAATCTTCAATTTTAAGCTGATTAAAAATAATTTAAAGGCTTAGAAAACTCACATCGATTATACTGAAGATAATAGAAGCTTCAGAATTGAATTTGAAAGTGATTCATCCAGTTTTGAAATTTTATCATTTAAATAAAAAAATAGCCTTCCGAGGCACAGTCTCGGAATTCGACGAAACCAGTTTCATTGGGTCTGTAATGATGAATTATTACTGGATTTCAAATTTCGTATTTATCGGAATTGTTGTGTGAACATACAACGTATAAACGCGTTGAAAATTTAAATCGAATTCAATTTAAAATTTCTGTGACAAACCGGGGTTTTGCCCAATTTATAATCATCAATAAACGATTAATGTTGACAGCTAATTGCTGTTTGTTGTTGGAATTTTTGGTAACAATAAAATTTTCGTCAATTGACGATTTAATTTGGTTGTTAATTATTATTGGAGTTTGTCAATCGATTGAAATTCTTTTATAAAATTTTGTTAAGTGTTAAGAGTTAAACGGGCTTTAAATTTCAATGTTGGCCCACGTTTGATATTGGTGCCGTGATTATGTATACCCGTTTCCCTTTACCCCATTCATTCAAAACCCTAGAAATAAATCAAACGAAAGAAAAATATCAGCACCCCTTTAATTTAGCCAAAAATTACGCCTTAAATCGTGCCTAAACCCACGCCCAAAAATCACGATCTCCTCTGCAAAAACACGACCCCTTTCCCTTTTTATTTTCGCCATTCCTCTTCAAATCATACGGAAAAAAATAAACGAACGAAAAAAATGGCGACGTTCAACAATTAGGGATTCAACGTTGTTTCGATTCTCTGGCGAATTGGAGCTTCGACTTCTCTCTGGCGATTTTGGAATTTGGGGCTTCGATTTTCTTCGATCGCGCTCGTTTTTGTTGGCCACAGCTTCGAATCAAACTCGGGCTCTTCGTTCTAAGGTGAGTAATTTCGTTTACTCACATCTAGTCCATCTTCGTATGATGTTTCTGCAATTTCGAGTTTTGCTTTCATGTTGCTTTGTCTCGGCCATCACCATTAAATTGATATTGAACTGTTTTTTAAATCTATGATTTATGACTTCTGAAATTTCACGAATTTATGTTGACCTCGGCTTATGACGTCGTTTATGTGATGTCGTTTACTGTTGATTTCTAGTTGGCATCGACCACCTTGATTTTTTCCAAAATGCTTGGCTGTTGTCTTTGGTTTTATTGATGAGTTTTGGAACTTGGCTTGTTCGGTCTGCGCCTTGCTGTGTTCAGATCGAATGTGGCCTTGATTTTTGATAATGGTCACTACTGTGACTCTGGCATGTTTGTTTTCACATGATACGTATATTTCTTTGCATTCATCTCTAGTAGCCTAGCACTGTTAGTTGCCCTCACCTTCATACTGATGGGTCTGATGTTCAATATTGTCACCTCTGATCGGTTACATTTATGCCATAATATAATTTGGTCTTCGGTGTATTGGGTCATGCGAGCCTCTGTGCTTGCTTACTCCTGTTTCTTGGAATTCTCTGTTGCTTTGGACTTGAAGTCTTGATAGCATTTTTGCTTTGCAGCTGTGTTGAGTCAAGTGGCTTGACCTTCTTGCATTTGTGTAGTAGCTGCTGTCCATTTTGATTTTACTAGCCATACTTGTATATTTGAACTTGAATCATTTTAGCTGTGTCAATTTGTTTTAAATGGTGGCCTTGATCTGTCACCTGTTTGTTCAAGTCTGCATATATAGGCATACATATATTTGTATGTGTGTATGCATATATTATTGGATTTGTACTGTCTTAAGTCTTGCTTACTTGATGATATTTGATATTCTTCAATAACCCGTAGCAAATTGTTTCAACTTTGCATTCGACATTTCTCTTCATTTTGAGCTTGTCTCTGTGGTCTCTCTGACCTGGTGCCTGTAGTATTATCACCTTTGGCTTTGCATTGATGGTTTGCACTGTATAGTGTTTGTTTTGGAAAAGCAATATTTTTTTTTGTCGGGGCACTGCACCTTGTTCTTGATTTTGATACCTGCACATTTGGGTGGTTGTTCTTTTGGCACTGTCTACTGCTCAAGTATAATAGCAACATGTTGTAGTTGCAGTTTGTATTTGCTGTGCCCTTGTATTCAGGTGGTGGCTGCATTCTTGTTGCAGTTTGCTCTGAATTCAAAGTAGTGGCCGCAGTTTCATTTGTATGAAAATTTTACACTTATTGAAGTGTGCAGTAATAAGTTGTTTGGGAACTTATTTTCTTGAGTTTCCTTGAGTATATGCAAAACAATTGCATTTCGACCTTGCCATGTTGCATGGGTTTTGGTGTTTTAGCCGTGTTGAGTCACTGACTTGACCTTTTGCATTTGGTTGAAGTTGATTTGGGCCTGTTTAATCGTAGTCTACATTTCTGATAGTGGATTTGCACTTAAATTTCTAGCCCGTTATACTTAGTTTTATTTGCAGTTGCGTTGAGTCACGATAGCACTGACTTGACCTCTGCAACTTTGATTTCTGATAGTATTCTCTGTTGTGATGATTTCACATGTTGTTGTGGCGAGGCAGTGCACGCAAGCGTGAACTGCAGCCACACAGTATCCACATTTTGAATTGATATTTGAACCTTCATTGATTTTGGTTCGTTGATCTTTTGAGTACATCATCACGGTAGTGGCAAGGCAGTGCACGCAAGCGTGAACTGCAGCCACACGGTATTGTTTTATTGATATACTATTTTTTTTTGATTTATGATCTTTTGCATATTTCATTACAGTAGTGGCAAGGCAGTGCACGCAAGCGTGAACTGCAGCCACACAGAGTTAACATTTTAAATGTGGCGAGGCCGTACACGAGTGCGTGTACTGCAGCCCTACCAAATCTGATGTTTTAATTGATGTTTTCTATTGATGAAAATTGTTTTACGTTGCCAATTCAATATATTTTAAATCGCATTTTGATGATTTTGTTGTTAATTACCGTTTAGGCAATATTGATGTTCTTTTTTTTTCCTAAATTACCTTCATTAAAAATCCCTTCATCTATCTTCATTGATAATCTGAATCTACTGATGTATTGTTTAACACTGTTAAGTGTTATATTTACCGTCATCCGATTTCTTGTTAAAGGATCAGATAGGTGAATTTATATTTGACTGTCGTCTAATTGTTTGATTATTATTGCCTCTATGCACTAACAACTGAGTTTGAATTAGACTGACCTGTGTATTATTTTCTTTTGAACGTAATACCCGGGTCAGATCCAGTATTTTACAGCTTGAAGATTTTCGAGCAGCAAAGTTAGAGAGAGAGGGAAAACGCTTCACTTTAGCTTTTCAGGGATTTATTTTGTACTTAAAGAAATATTCCGCTGTATAAATTTATGCATTGTACAAACTCTGATATATGTAAGAAAAATTCATTCTTGTGAAATAATATCATTATTCTGTGATTCTGTGGTTGATTCTGTTTAAACTTTATAAACTGAATAACAATCCGTCATTTTGAACGTTTCAAGTTGGTTTAATTACCGACTAGGGGCGGTCAGAAGGGCGGGTCATTACATATTTTTAGAGCTGTTTTCTTTTCCTGATATACTTATTTTTGTATCGGATGAAATTGATGAACCAAGTTGCACCAAGCTTCTTTAGGTTTGGTTTTAAGTAGACGATAAAACTTCCTTGTGTTAAATTTTGAGTAGCTAATTAGAAAATTAAATAATCCACTAATGTAGTTGGAATTAGGAACAAATATATTGATTAAAGTGCTTGTTTCAAAATGTTATTACGCCATGGGTTTTTTCTGTATAATTATTTGAAAATTATTGTCAATAGCTTGAACAAGAACTATAGGTAAAATGATCTACCTGCATTAGTAAGGGCTCATACACACACTGTAGATATAATTGTTATATTTAAAATAATCATCATTCATGAATACTTTTTTCAAGATAGTATTTTGTTGTTGTAAATGTGCTATTATAACTTGGTCTATGCGTTTAGTAATGGCGAATTATAGCAACTCTATGTTATAGTAATGTATGCTTTAGACATGATATGTTATTCTTTTTATGAACCGAGTTAATATCATATATTAAGCAATTTGAGTCTATAGTTTACATTTTAACTGTACAAATTGGTAAAAAAAAATAAAAATGCATGGTTTCGATGGTCTAATTTGTTCGACCTCTAGAACCTTGAACTTCAAGACTACACGGTCCGACTTGCGATTCGGTTCTCAAAACATTAGCTAAGAATAATGCACTTTACCATGAAATATAATCATACATAATATTTATACTATATTTACTTACCTTGAGCTAGTAGCAATACAATATTTATATCTAAATAAGATAAAATAAACTATAAGTTGGAATCTGTGTAATGCTAGAACACCCATAAGAATAGTTTTTTAGATGCTAAAATTTTCTAATCCTCTTTTGGATGCAATATATAATATTTGAAATGTTCATTAAACAGAATGTATGTGTCAGCATATATCTTGTATGTTATGATAAGAACAAAACCACTAGTAACACATCTGAAACTGTAAATGGCATGATCATTTTCGACTGTTGATATACTTTAAGTTTGGCCTATTTTTTGATATTAATAATGATAAACTACTTTTAGTAGAAAAAAATCTTTTCTATTGCTAACCTTTCCTTTTATTATGTCTATAAAAGGAGAACTTATATGCTATGAATATTGATCCATCAGTTGAAACATTGTTGCGCTTGATGATTCCGACTCAACTAAGCAAGATTACAATATCTATATAGCTTTAACCATCTATTTTTGTTTTTTTATCTTGGGCATACCATACCACATGTGACATTAGTTCGTACATTTTAAAATCACAAATGTTTGGATTTCATATCACGATTACAAGACCAAGGAAGCACTTACTAATGATAAGTTCTTTTGCATTGTCGTAGATGGCACTAGGTAGATCACCTACATGATATAAAACCATACTTAGGTATTTGCAATAGCTGCCAACATTCTTATGCATCGGTGCTGTGACATGCTGAGGTATACAAACGCTACCAAAATAGTGTATAGGCTTCATTTAACATCCTTCAAGCTGAGAATTCTCTGTTTAAAAGAGTTCTCTTGCTTTAGAACAAATTGGTACAATAGTGTTTTACCAAAGGTAGTAGATTTAATACAAATGATAGTTGGAATGGTCATGTGGAACCAAGATCATATTTATATGGTGCAATTAAGATGACAACCTTTAGGAAAATAAAAGTTAAGTCATCAAATGTAATCCATAGAATGATTGAGATAATACTATATTCATTAGTACTTTTGTTGTATTATTATGACAATGTTTTATTTTTTTATTCTGTTTGATTTGAAGTCTGAGTTTTATTTGTGTTGTTTATGAAAATGTATGAGGTGAATATTCATTTTTTTTTGAAATTGGGTACTTAGATGGTAGTGCATATAAGTACTATAAGTCTTAGGTAGTAAACAACATGTTCTATGTCAATATATGTTTGAAATACGCTATGCATGTTTTGAATCTGTGACCTCTCACACCAAAATTAAAGTGCTCGGCCATTGGAATAGTGGTGTTGGTCAATATTTGAAAAGACCCGCCTTTCATTCCACAGAAAACGCATCATTAATAAGAAAGAAAGGGATAGAAAAGAGAAAAGATAGAAAGAAAGAACTAAACAACATCAAAATCTAACAGCGGAACGAATAAATTATAGTAATCACATAAGTATTACATAATATACAGCATCTATCAGAGTTACATAACTTATACATCAAATACTAGACAGTTATAACACCTGTCTAGTCATTACAACTCAAATTCAACACAGAGATACCAACACAGCAGAAAACTATATATCTACAAATGCTGAAGCCTCCTGCTCCATATGTCCTCCAGAATTCTTCAAAGCTAACCTGAATCCCTTAGCTACTCGTAAAAATTTAAGTACCCAAGAGTTCAAGAAAATAGAAAATAAACTTGGGTTAGACATGGGTCTGATGTGAGTAAACGGGTTAAAGTTACTTAACTTTGAAAACCTTTGGAAACAAGGGAACATCGTAAGACTTCCCGCACATAAACATGGAAAATTTTTTACCTTACGATAACCAAAACATTTGATAGGAAATCCGGTTATATTATAATAGGGTCTAGGGTTTTCAAGTAAAATACAGAAATAGCTGGAATGCTTACATCTCATGTTCCAACATTGTTGGGCACAACCAAAACGTACGACACTTATTGGCGATTGGATTCCATATAATGAAAGGATTACTAGGGCACCGCCCGTCACAGTACGTGGCCTAGATCACCGTACTGAGGATCCACCCTAAATCCCCTGCAACACAAGGCTGGAACCATCCCTTACTGGATAGTCTTGAACAAGACAACCCCAGCAGTTGTTGCAATCAACTGCCCACACAGCCGAAATAAAAGGGACCTCTAGAAAGAGGAAATCTTGTCCTACTTGAGCGCGATTCACTTAGCCTTGCTGCACCTTCCCTGTTTTAGCCATTTCCGGTTGATGAGGCTTCAGGCTACGATTACCTTTTCAGAACACATCACTTAGACTACTCATCGTCTTCCAATGACGATGTTCTTAAAGCATTCAATCCATGCAAGTTCATTCCGGGTTCGAACGAAACCGAAGACACTATCTCGTTACACTCAATTTGGAATCACCCTCAGAGTTAACGAAAATAGCCCTTCCACTCTGAATCTTCACCTTTATCATCAATTGAGATTAACAACCTATCGTTTATTTTGGATCGATGTGGTTTTCGGATATCTAAATTTGGAAATCCGATCCCGGTCTCACCGAAATCCAAAACCCTGTCTTTTAAGTCCAAGTTGTTTAAGCTTAAACAATTCAATTCTATTATCTATATTCACACAGATAGATAATTCACATTATCACAAATCGATAATCCATATCATCACAATTCATCCAAAGCATCTCATAACACAGGTCAGTACAATCCAAGGCATTCAAAATCATTCAGCCATCCATAAGCAACGATTTATTAATCACACCATCTCTAATTAAGTTAAAATAAATTAAATTAATTACTTCCATAACTATAAATCCTGCTTACTTAACCATTAATTAATTACAAACCAAGTAATTAATCATCCTTTAATTATCCATCTTAATTAATCATCCTTGGTTAATTATTCTTCAATTACATTAAGCAATTAGCCTTAAATTAATTACACAAATTAATTATCCTTAGCTGTTTACAGTAATCAATCTTTAATTACTCTCGTTATAATTAATTACATTAATTAATCTATAATCACTTATATTGACTAATTATCCTTTAATTAATCACATTAATCAACCTTTAATTACTTCATACAGTAATCAATGATCCTCTAATTATTTCTTTAATTAATCACTATTCAAAATAATCACATTTAATCATTAATCTTTAATTAATCACATTAATTAATCAACCTTGATTAATCATATTTAGTAATTAACTACCCTTCATTAATTACATTACTTAATTAACTTCTAAATAAATTTTATTAATTAATTCTTAACTTAATTACATTAAGTAATTAATTCTTAATTACTTCCACTAAGTAATTATCCTTCTTTAATTTCACAAAGTAATTAAACCCAAAATACTTCCATTAATTAATTATCCTTCAATTAATTACATTCAGTAATTACCCATCAATTAGTTCACTAAGTAATTGCACTTTATTAATTACATTAAGTAATTATACTTGACCAACTCCACATATGATTATCCTTAATTAATTAATCTAATTAATTATCTTAAATTAATCACATTAGTTAATCATTTCATAATCCCTAGTTAATGATCTTTACATTAATTATTAACAATTCTTTAATTACTTTTCTTAAGTAATTAAACTTTAATTAACCATTATTAGTTACAAATTGATTAATCCCTAATTACCAATTAATAAATATCTAATTACTTAATCAGTTAACCTCTAATTATAAATTAATTTATTCTTAATCATTAATTTATTAATTCATTAATTACTCATTAATTACCTTATTAATAAATTAATCTTAAATCATTAAATCTTATTTAACTTTAAGATAAAACATTACCCTTATTAATGACTTAATTATCATAAATCATATTTAAAACATTTAATTTTAAAATTAACTTACTAATTAAATCATTAAATTTTAGATTTACAATAACAAAATCAAGTTAAACAAATTTTAAGCATTTACTTTAACTTTTAAATCTTTTAAAACTTGTTTAAAACGTTTTACTTGGAAGACAAATTTATTTTCAAATATACTTAAATCTTCAAAATTGTTTAAAACATTTTGTTTTTGTAAAACTTTATTTTTCAAAATCAGGTTACAACATTTATTTTTAAACCCCATACATTCACTTAAAAACTTGATTAAAACTTATCAAACTTCAACTAAACTTTAGAAATAGATTACTTTTGAAAACAAGTCATTTTAAACTTGAAACTTTAAAATTATTCTTGTTTTAAATTTTCTTTTAAAACCTGGTATGCTTCTTTTAAAACCTGGCAACAAAAATACCCTAGCCTAACTCGATTATTCCCTGAGCAAATACACGTGCACTAACGTAAACCTTCCCGCTTCAAGACCTACACAAAAACGACTTGAGAAAAACTCGAGTTTCCCGATACCTATACCATTACTGACACGAACGTGAATTCATGCACGTGCACCGACCACCCACGATGCTCCGACCAACGACGCTGACTCCGACACATCGCCGTCGACTCCCACAGCCTCTCCGACTACGCAGATCTTACAATCCTACACTGAATCAAAATCAAGCAAAACGAACGAGCCTGGAACCAAAACTTCGACCAACAATCCCTTTGCCGACGACGAAATGACCACAGAAACCCTTGTCTTTCTGACCATAACTGCGCCACGACCCCAGCAATGCTTTCCCCCACATGCAAACGCCTCCAACCCAACCTAGACTTTTCCATTACCCGAAAACATCGACGAATCAAACACAACACTAAATCCTACCTTGCCTCTGATAGGCCGCCACAATCACCCGAAAAATCCACTAACATTTTTCCTGCGTCCATCCACCTACCAGCCTCCTTCGACCACAAACACGACACTGTCCATCACGCCGATCGTCGAAAATTGGCGATAAACCCAAAAACCCTTTAACTCTAGTTTCTCATAAATTACTTAACTAAAAATTATGATTTTTGTGCCTAAATTCATTATTTGCCATTACAAATCTGTTTATGGATTCGAATCACAAAATTAAAATGTTAGATTTTAAGCTATACTCAGATCATTACCGTGTCTTTTTATTTTTGAAATAATTTTAAATATAAAACCTTGAATCTACTTATAAAATTAGTATTACACTGCTATAATCATTTCATATTTACAAATCCTAGCCTAAAATCAAATCTATGGGAAGATATGAATTCTTTTCTAATAGATTTGAAGCCTGTCATAAGAACAGAGATCATATATATACATTTTTACAGATATTTGACAGACATTCTATTATATATATATATATATATATATGCATTCACATCCATATATTTATGCAAACATTATATACTATATTACTACAAGATTTCATCACATGCGTCAAAGTTAAATCACCGGTTTAAAACTATTTTTAAATGAAGTGTTTACTCACCTAAAAACAAAGGATAGAGGACATGCTTTAAATTTCTGGAACTTGTTTTGATGCATTTGATTTGGAAACTGAAAATCTTGCTAGTTGGTTGAATTGAAACTTATTTGTTGAAACAGAAGTTTGAATTTGTTATTTGAATTTGAATTTATGTTGAGTTGAATTCCTTGCTTAATCTCAGGTTTGAAGCTTTATTTAATTTGAAAAATTAGTGTTGTTTGATTTGGCTTTCATTTAAACTGGGTTTTCAGTTTTTTTAGAAAGAAGGAAAGATGAAAAGAGAAGAAGGATGAAAAAGCATTTGAACTGAAAGAGAAAAAAATCAGGTTTCTCTAATACTTATTACATATAAATTAAATTTTAAGAGAAAAGAAAAAAAATGAATGTTGACACTTGTTTAAAAACTTACCATTTTTCATTAACATATCCTTATCATCTAACACTTGTTACTAATGTGACATGATTATTCAGTACTTGTAATTATGAAATCTTTATTTATTCTAAATGTTAATATTTAGCTTTTATACTTAATTTACTAATTTATAAATACTTATCTAAATTTGTATATAAATTTCTTTAATGAAAATATTATAAAACAAATTATATGCAAATAAAATCTTATACATATATCTTTGAATCCAAAATATTATTAAATATCTATCTTTTGAAATTTAAAATTTAAATCCAGATTCAAATTCAAATTTAATTTTAAAAATCCAATTTAAAATCAACCTATATATATACATATATAACAACACATTAAATTTGAAAATAACAATTCTATTTTCTTTAAAATCTATTTATATCTATATATAAAAATAGCACATTATTATTGTTTGAAAATAACAATTTTGTCAATTTTAAATAATTTAAAAAAGAGGTTATCTCATTATTTATAAATTACTTATATTAATAAATGAATTAATGTATCATATGTTTAATATGTTTGTGAATTGTATTTTAAACTTTATATATATTTTCAAATCATATTTATCAAGAAATATTTAAAAAAAATTCCTTTGGGAGTCACCTACTATAATGGCAGCGTTATAGGCTATGCTTCCTTTATTTACACGAAAACATCTTTTACAACAATAAATGTTGTAATCTATGTTTTTGATACTAATACACTCTAGTTTTTATATTAAAATCTTTGTTTACTCGTAGAAAAACTAATGAGTTATATATGCTTTATAATTCTTCAAAAATAATTTCACTTTTAATAAAATTAATATCATATAAAGAACAATTTAAATTTCTTACCATATTCCCAAAAACCAAGTATTTACTATTAAAATTATTGACAATTCTTCTTTTCAATTCTAATAATTTCATTTTATTGGGTTAGATATAAAGTGGATTTTCCTACTTACTATCCTAGGAGTATCCTTTCTAAACCTTGGAAATCTCATTTCCTTACTTGAAGTATTTTGTTTCTATACTCACATTTTTTTAAGGTACTACCTTTAAATCCACTTATATGAAACAATTATAATTTCTGCAATTATCTACACATGGCTTTTCTCTTTTTCTTAACAACTACATCTATTGTACATCTTTAATCTTTGCTTACCACTCTTTGGATCTTCACAATCTAAACCTAAATGTATAAAACCGTTTCTCAAACTCTTTTCCATGTGTAGATCTTCTCTATGCCCCAAGAAACACACTTTCTTATGCCAAAAGTGTTACTTCAAGAACTTTGCTTTCAACTGAAGAATGCAAAGTGTATGAAAAACCTCCTCCAGATGAATAGCATGCTCCTCCTTACTCTTGAAAAACACCAAAATGTTGTCCATGAATACAACCACAAACTTATTTAGGACTTCTCCAAAGACACGACACATCAAATCTATGAAGTAAGGTGGGGATTGGTTAGCCTAAAAAGGCATATTCAACCATACATAAAATCTTTCTGGAGTCCTAAACACGGTCTTATCAATGCTGTCATCAGCAACCCTAAGCTGATGGAATCCCATAGCTAAATCAAGCTGAGAGAATATAAAGGGCCAACTAGCTAGTCAAAAGGATCATCTATCCTAGGAAGTGGATAATGATTCTTCTTCGTGAGCTTATTCAACTCCTTATAGTCTACGTAAAGTCGAAGAGAACCATCCACCTTAGTAGCAAAGATGACTGGCGCTCCCCACTTCTATATGCTCCTTCTTACGAAACACTTCTCCAAAAGCTCACAGATTTGCTTGCTTAATTCCTTCTTCTCCCTAGGTGCCATGTGCCTAATGGGTAATGCCACTAGCTTAGCATTATCCGTCAAGTAAATTCTGAAGTCAATCTCTCTCCTGGGGGTTGTCCCCTAACCTCCTCAAAGACGTCTAGAAAATCTCTGACGACAGAAACTGAATCTAACTCTAATGATGATGAATCGAAGGAATAAAGGAAGCTTAACATAACTGACCCTTATGGGTTGCAAGAAATCTTGAGAGTCCTACCGATGCATGTCTCTAGTCAAATGAATTTCCTCTCGCAGTCTAAAATAGCTCCATATGTGGATAGCCAATCCATTCCCAAAATCATCCCATACCTCGAAAATCCTAATACATAGGCATCACAGTCAAATTCCATGCCTAGGATAAAAGTTTTCAAACCCCTACAAACTATAGACAAGTGTGTCGATTCTCATATAGGGTTTGAAACAACAATAGGGTCTGCTACTAAAGTGATGTCTAAGTGCAAACAATGTACCAAAGAACTCGTTATGAAAGGGCGTGATGCTCCAAAATCGAAAAGTGTCCGAATGGGAAAATCAGAAAGAGAGATTAATCGTTCTAAAGAGATTTTCCTACCCCTACCCGAATCACTGCTAGAAAGTGCTGCATCCAAAGATTGTACCTGCACCGTAGGTGCGCTTGCTTTCTGCCCTGATCACTGAAGACAAGCTCTACTAAGATGACCAGGCTGCCCATAGTTGAAACACCTCCCCTTCATCGTTTTATTCTTATAGTCCCTTGTGTAATGACCAGCCCATCCATAATTATTACATTTCCCGCTTTTCTTGATCCACTTCTGAGGTCCTCCAAATCTAATATCCTAAACCTTTGCTCCTAGCTTGTGCCTCCTCGATATCCTCAGTGATCGAAATTATTCTGCCTCCAAGACTAACGAAGTTCTTGCATATCTTAGAAAAATTGGCTGCTTAGATGGATTAAAGGGACCTCCACCTACCGGTGCTATATTAGGCGCTTGCCCTTGCACATCTGGTACCATAGCTCTACGAAACCAGTCAGCCATATTATGCAAAGAAAATCTAGGCTCGAAAGAATCGGAAGAAGGTTGAACTAGACTTTGAGGGGATTTTTATAAAAACACATCTATACTTAAAAACTATTTCTAAGAATTATTTTCTGAAAACTACTTTTAAAACAAGTTATTTTGAAAAATACTCTACCTTTAAAATAAATTTTTATGAATCCTGTAACCTTAGGCTCTGATACCAAGTGAAACACCCCATACCCCTTAGTATACCGAAAGCACACACTAAAAGATGTGGTGCATTGTAGGTATAACCAAAGCTAGCAGAGATTAAGATTCACAAGACGAAATAGATAGATAATAACAAAATGGAAGTAATTAAAAACAATAAGTGATTTTAAAAATTAATACTTCATCAATAATTCAGACAAACCACATATGTTCCAAATACCAAATACAATTATCTTATGCAAATAAAATCTTAACCTCATCAGAGAAACCAGAGTATACTTCCCCTCAATACAGTGCCAGTACAATAAAAGAACAAAAAGTTGGAAATAAAAAGAAGGAATACATGAGAGGGTCTTCGAGTGTCCAAGAAGCTGCGGTCTATCTTCCTTAGCCCTGGTTGCCTATGAGGGGAGAAAAAGGAAAAAATAGAGGAGTGGGTCAGACTAAAAGTCTGGTGAACGATAGTAATTACTGGAATCTTTAAACAAAGTAAAAGTAATAGACCTTACAACATTTCTAGTATATAAAAGGAAACAAAGGAATCAGGGATATGGAATAAGCTGGAAATAAATATGAATTAACATAATTGATTAACTTTTATTGTTTACACTTGTCTTTGATAGCTACTTTGATTAGGTTGAACTCCTAATCCTATAATTAGGCTAAAATCCTAATTCTACCCTTTAATCGGCTTGCTACTTCATAGACCTTACTGCGGACTAGACGCTATGTAGCACCCTACATAGAAATGGTGTCTACGAGTGACACGTAAAGTATCTATTGTAGACTAGACGTTATATAGATCCCTAACAGAAGGCAATGGTGCCTAAGAAAGACACATATACTGAGCGCTTGGAACTCATAACGATTACCGAGAACCCAAATGTAAATCGCACGCGTAACCGCCACCATGCTCATGTTACCTATTGTTCCACCTCTTGGGTCTTCTTATTACCTCAAGCTCCATCATAAGCATGCCTCTCATCCCACTCTAGGCTAATGTGAGATCACCGTGCCCATAGAAAATAAGAAAAATGCTATTGGTACTGGCCCGTCATCCAAACAATATCTAATTGCGCCCCTTTCCCAAATCCCAATGATTTTGACTTCTACTGATGACCAATTACTACCACTTTTAGCATAAGCATGCCCCTCATCTCACTTCAAGATTATGTGAAACACCAATGTGCATAGAAATAATAGGGGAATGCTATTTGGTACAGGTCCTACTCTAATTCTTGCTTATTGACTTAGATAAATTATTTGAATAAGCCTTTACTGTTGTTCTTGCTATCTGTGCTTATTAATTTATCCTAAGTCTTAAGATATGCTTCATTATGTTCTTTTTCCTTATTATAACCTATGTTATAATTTAGCTTATTTACCTAACCCAAAAGTCTAAGTGTAAAAAGGTAAGCTTCTTCCATCTTCTACTTTTCTTTAGTTATAATTCTATGTTATAACTAGGCCAATTATCTTCAATTAGCCTAGTTCTAACATTAACACCATAATTAGGCTCAATTTCAGTCTTAACTCCATTTTTATTGCAGTCTTCGCAATTTACATCTTATCTTCCGTTATTTCAGTATTCTTATAATTTCAATACATATTCGTGTCTAATCTATTCTAAACCATATGCAAAGAAGAAGGAGAAATAAACGAAAACTTAAAATAGAAGAAAATCCAAAGCTTAGGAAAAAGATATAAATAGTTCATAAATAATAGTAAATAAATTAAAATACTGTAAATAAACTGTATATAAATGGAAAAGCTATAATTAACAGAAAGAAACTAAAATAACTGAAAAGAATAGCTAAAAGAATACGCTGAAAATAATTCTAAAAACTGTAAATAAACTACTAAAAAGGTTATTCCAAAAATCATAGTAAAACTACGACTATTGGAAACCCTATTATTTTAAATTACTTAAAAATTTAAACAATTACAATCACTCACCTGTGGTCCTAAGCTCTTCTCATTTGGTCTTCCGAGATCCACTTGAGGGTACTAAAATATTTTTTATTAAAAAGGGCCTCTCCTTGGAAAATTATTCCTTTTAGGGTCCTTCTTGAAAAGGTGAACCCAAGAGGACAAAATCTAGAATGAGAAAAATTGTTAGGCCTAGGGTCTTATTTATAGGGGTAGAAGTGGATCTCAAACCGTTAGATTTAGGGATTGAATAAGATGCAACCATGTCATAGGCTGAATATGAGCCATCAGATGGAAGCATGAAGGGACCAGTTGGAGAAAAAGAATGTAAATGACGTATAAAATAATCGCATTGCCTCAAAATCAAACTTCACACACCTTAACAGGGCAAGGCGACCGCCCCTTCCCCGAGGTCGACCAGGTGGTCGACCTAGGGTGTGGTTAGGTCGACCCCTTGGTCGACCTAGCCCAATATATTAATTTTTTTCCTTCTTTTCTTATTTATTTTGTTTGTAGCTCATATTAGCTCAGATTCTAACGTTCTATATATGGAAATTAGCCAAAAAATTACCATAGACACAACGGTGAAACTCTCATGGCTCGATTCTGTTAATTTTTCAAAGTTATTTTATTATTTCATTAATTAATGAATTAATTATTATGGGTTAAATTACGGATTGTTGCAATGTGAGTAATGCCCAAGGTAGGATACTACTAGTTTACCCTTCTCCACTGGTGGTAACCCCTAACGGCCTACCACGTCCAACACTCCCAGAATCCAAGGGTGCACACCAATTAATAACAATAACATGACTGTACTACGAAGAAGTGTGTTCGCTAGAGGTAGCTAACCTCAATGGTCGGTACAACTCCTATTTTAGTCATTTCAAATTGACATAAGTGTCAGGTCAGTCCATCATCATTCTCCTTCTTCAAATTCAGCAAAAGATGCCAAATCCAACCACTTTGTTATGGATTCTCCTCCACGTACACAGTTGTTAAAGTGGTTCCAACATTGATAGACAGCATACCAATAAATGGCACTGGTCTCTTTAAAAACCAAACGTCGTTTTACACACCAGTTGGTACTTTTATATTTCGAAAATGATTCGTACTTGATATCAAAATATCATATTCGCTTCAAATTCAAATTTATTTCGAAATCATCGTATTTATTCAAAATATACTATTTCACTACAAAACCATTTTCGCCTTAATATACCGATTTCAGTTCCAATTAAAAATTGCTTCGAATTTCCATTTGGGTTATAACTTCAATTTAACCCAATTCGCATTTAAAGCAATGATTTAAATATAAACCTTCCAGCCTTTGACCAGTTTGAATTTTTGAAAATAGTTTGAAATTTTATAAATATATTAAATAGTTAAAATAGTTTGATATAAAGTGATAAAAATATTGAAAAGGTTTTATATAGTAAAATAGTTTGAAAAATCAAAATACTTTGAATTTTAAAAAGATAGATTTTAAATAGTTTATATTAAAATAATTTATTTGAAAATAGTTTCAAAGTCAAACTGATTCACATCCAAATTTTCAAATTCAAATCAATTTCCATTTCGATTTAATCGATTTAATTTCGATTTAACATCAAATTTTGTTTCGATTCCAATTCCAACTTGAATCAATTTCAATTCAATCCCAATCTAATTTCAGTTTCAATTTCAAATTAATTTCTATTTCAATTTCTACTATCCGATTCGATGGTTAAATTTCAACTCAATTCTAAAATTTAAAGCATTTCAATTTATATCAATTTTGAGCTCAATTTTCAAAATATCAATTTAAATCATTTAAATCAAATTTAACTTCGATGTTCAATTCAATATTCAAATCCTTTAAAATAACTCGATTTCAAGCCAAAGTTTAAGCTATCAATTAAATTACTTTTACTTTGCAATATTCAAATTTTGAATAAAAGTCCAATCTTTTAAAATAAATCAGTTTTCAAAATTCAAATCATATTTCGATTATAACTTCAAAATCTCAACTTCGATTATTTAAGCAATTCCTGTTTTCAAATTTAAATTCCAACATTTCGAGCTCAAGTTCGAAAATAATTTGATTTCCATAAATTTGATTTTTATTTCTTTAAATCAAAATCATTTAAATCAATTTCAAATCAAAAATATTAAAATCATTTAATTTAACCAATCCATTGTATGTATATAATTTTCTATCCGATGGCCAAGTGATCAGTTATTTCAATTTAATTTTAGGGATGGATATATATCATTTCAATGCAAAAAAATGTCATAGGTTTATATAATTTTGACCTATTTCTTAACTTATTCGAAATAATTCAATTTATAGTTTTATATATAGTAAATAATTTACCAGGTGATAACAGGATATATATATATATATATATATATATATATATATGTGTGTGTGTGTATATATATATATATATATATATATATATATATATATATATATATATATATATATATATATAAACATCCAATCGTAATATATCAGTCAATTTGCGTCCATCACAATCAATCATCCAAACAGTCAAAATATCACAGCAATTAACTAGTCATCAGAAATAGGGAGTTTACTAGTAATTTAATTCTAATTCAATTTAACTGTCAATTCAGATTCTCTCAATTAATTTAGATGTCAATTTAATTGTCGATTAAAATTATCAAATAACAATCAATAAAATATAATCACTTCATAATTTTAAATTTAACTAAAATAATATATTCTAGTACTTTGTGAGCATTATAATACACTCACTTTTTATTTGAAACTGAAATATTTTCAGAGTCAAATAAATCTCACTTCAAACCCATGCCATAGATGATGTCGGCGATCTCTCCCTGACTCGTATCACTCGAAATGGACATCGTATGCAAAAATTACGATTTTAATCGGCTTTAACGATGTAATTAAATTATAATTAACAAATAATAATATGAATAAAAATTACCATTCCTCTTATCTCTCTCACCCACACTCGCATTCAATCCAGATGATAATGAACTCACACGACAACTAACCTACACGTGCACACAACGTACGACCACTAGACCACCATCGAGCTGCACCGCAGCGACCGCTTCCGCTTCCTCCACCATCGCTAGCGGAGCATCACCATCCCCTACCTTCCATTGAGACCGCACCCACTACGCACACGCTGCACACGAGAAGACGACCCCAAACCCTAGACAAACGTGAAGGAAACGACTGCCACAGTCTCTCGAATGAGAAACCCTAGCCTACTCCACCTCGCCACTGAGCCGCCGCCCTCCCCTCATTGCGCGCGTGGCAAAGCTTCCGTATAGAACCCCATAAGAACATGAAACCCTAACAGCCACCTAGCCTCAACCGCTTCCTTCACACTTCACCTCCATGCGCCTCTCATGTCAAATGCAAACCTATCGCGTTGCTTTTTTTATATCGATCGATGGCTGCAATTTGAAAATGAAGGGAAAGATGGGAATGGTATTGGTTTGACAAAAGAGCGTGGACTGTGTACGAGACATGACGGAGAAGGTAAATATATAATATTTTATTAGAAAATATCTAATCAGTACCCTACGAAAATTTTGAACTCAAATGACTCATGTCGCCTGGTGTTCTTAATGTTTTACCCCTATTTCGAACGCAATGAAACTAGTCTCGAGACCTAATCTATCGTATGCAGAAGATAGCTTTTCAAAATCAATTATTTTAATTATACTCTAAAAATAAATTCTATGCGTTTCAAGCTCATACGACCAATTGATAAGTCCAACTGGTACGAAACTCAGAATGGTGGAATAACTCACTATTACAGATCCGATGAAACTAGTTTTGTCGAAATTCGAGACAGTGGCCAAAATGGCTATTTTTACTCGTTAATTATAATATAAAATTTCCAATCTCTATTTATTCACTTTTAAATCTAGTTTTAAAGTTAATAACCTTCATTCTTGTTTAAATAAAATTTAAATCAACTTTCGACATCATTTTCGTTCACATTAATTCAATATTCAATTATTCAAATAATTGCAATATTAAATTTAAACGTTTTAGTTTTAATAAATCACCATTAATATATAGTTCACCATTTGTTTACTATTATTTTATTATCATCTAAATAATTCAACATTCATCACTCAACTATAGACATCGATTATAAACACATTCAATAAATAGAATTTTCATTTCAATAGTTGTTATTGCCTAAATCTTCGGAATTTATTATTTCAAATTTTTATTTATGTTCATATTCAATAACTGTTAGCGTCAAAATTGGTTACTAACACCCAAATGTAAATGAAAACACCAATTAACGGTCACAGATTACAGATAGAATGTATGCAAAGAGTAATAATATGAAGAATTATCGAAATTAAAATGAAAGCAGTAAAGAACACAGTAGTGGTTCGGCTAGCTCTGGTCTACGTCCACTCCAGAAGTTTCCTTTTCATTGATGTTCGAATCAATTACAATCACAAACTGATAGAGTATCCTTTAGCCTTAGAGAATGGAAAGTTAGAGAGCAGAGAGAAGAAGTTCCCCCATCTAGAGACCCGTATGTTGTATTTATAGGCAAAACCAGGTTGTTGGGACTCTGGAGTAGTTTGGGCCCACCAAGGCCATAGCCGAACCCTACTTCATTACGCTGACCGACCCTGAGCAGTTGGTATGCCGAACGGAAGTTCCTCGGGTATTGACCCGAAGCTAGCCTATATAGATATCGAAGCAGACTAGTCTTGAACTCGGAGCAAAGCTAGCGTCGGACCATGTATTGATGCCGACCCATGTCACCATATAGCCGATGCTGAGCCACCATGCCGAGCCATAATGCCGAGCCACGATGCCGAGCGATGTTCAATGCCAAATGAGGGGAGGTACGCCGATCGAGGGGAGGTTCGCCGATTGAGGGGAGGTGCGCCGATCGAGGGGAGGTGTGCCGAACGAGGGGAGGTATGCCAATCGACGGAAGGTGTGTCGATCGAGAGGAGGTGTACCGAACGATGGGAGGTGTGCCGAAGGAGGGGAGGTGTGCCGAACGAGGGAAGGTGTGCCGATCGAGGGGAGGTATGCCGATTGAGGGGAGGTGTACCGATCGAGTGGAGGTTTGCCGATCGAGGGGAGGTGTGCCGATCGAGGAGAGGTATGCCGAACGGAGCTTATCTTCCAGATCGATCCATGCAACCCCCCCCCCCCCCAATTTTTTGACCAAATGACATATCCAAGTGAACTTCATTCTTTTAAACCGAATCCATCCTATTCTGGCCTCGATAATCGTGAAGTTGGTTGGGTTGAATCTGCTTGTTCATGGCCTTGACTAAAGGCGGATTAACACTTTGCCCCCAAAACATGCCTTACTATTGGAAGGTGTGTTTTGTAGCTCAATAAGCTGGATGATCGTATCCTGTTAATGACCTGCAGAGAAATTGATAGTCTTATCTGACCGCGAATGACGATCGTTCGCGATCGTATGTCATTCGGGTTAGTATGTGACCGTTCGAGGTCGGGTGCCGTTCGCATCGAATCGTGATCGTGCGCGATAGGGTGCCGTCCGAGGCGATTTGCGATCGTTCGTGATTGGGTGTCGTTCGAGGTTGGGTGCCCTTCGAGGCGATTTGTGATCGTTCGCGATCGGGTGCCGTTCGAGGCGATTTGTGACCGTTCGTGATTGGGTGCCGTTCGAGGCGAGTTGGGACCGTTCGCGGTCAGGTGTCGTTCGAGGCGATTTGTGATCGTTCGCGATCGGGTGCCGTTCGAGGCGAGTTGTGTGTACCTGGGGGGATTTAGTATTATTAATGCCAGATTTCACATTCGAGTGAACTTTTGACTTGTTTGTTATGGTGGTTTATCGCCATCTCAGAGCATGCCTGAGAACCGTTCACGATCCCTTACATGAGTAAGTGGTTTAGCCATTGTGGAATCACAAATGCCATACTTTCGTCCGAAATAAGTCTTTCAACAGAAAAGTCAAACAAAATCAAGTCCAAACATGAGAAATGGAAAATAAAAGCAAAACAGGGCCGTCGAAGTGCAAACACCTATATTGATGTGATTTATAGTCGTATCAGAGCATGCCTGAGGATCGTTCGTGGTCCTGTGCATGTGTAAATGACTTAATCGCGTTGGTATGGAGTTTGCTACTTATTCGTCATTATTTCAATCAGTCGATAATAAGTTGACACTTTGATCCTGAGCCGTCCCCAGTAGGTGCAGGTGGTGGTCGTTCTTGCTCCACCGTCGTGGCCCTCCTTCTCACATATTGGGATAGCATACCATTCCGGATATGCCCCTCAACTTCATCCTTCAAGTGCGTACAATCATTTGTGTTATGATTGTTCAGTTCATGGAACAAACAATACTTGTCCAATCTACTTTCATTGCTGGTCGGATCCCTTCTCATTGGCCTTCGATAGGGAATCTTCCCCCGAGTGTCTTGGTAAATTCTTTCCAAAGTCTAGTTCCGCTCTGAATAAGAGGTGAACCTCGGTTTCTTTCATGGTCGCATTGGTCCATCGTCATTATCCCTAGCCTTCCGTTTCCCTTTATCATTTCTTGAATCTTTTTTAGAAGGTTTTTCATCCTTGACTGCATAAACATCATCTCCTTCTCCTTCCTCTCTCTCAGCATTTTCATCCTCTAATTGTAGAAATCCTTCGGCTTCATGATAAAACTCCCCTAGATCCATAGGTGGATCCCTTTCAGTGAATTTTTGAACTCTGTCCCATAAGCTGTGCCAGATATAGCTTCCATTAAGACCACGGATGGATCTGGTGGACCCACTGATGCTGCCACTGCATTGAATTGCATCAGAAAGCTTCTCAAAGATTCTCCGATCTTCTGCTTTAGCGCTGCCAAAATCATCACATTCTTAGGTCTTGAAATGTCAACTCCGATCTGCCTCATAAACTTTCTAGTCAACTCGGTCCATATTCCAATAGAACTGCTCTCCAATTGTCTAAACCATAGTGCTGCTATATCTGTCAGATACAATGGGAAGCATCGGGCCATGACTTCCTCTAATGCCCCTAGCACTTCCATATGCCTCATATACTTTGTCAAGTGAACCGTAGGATCCGTCCTCCCATTATACATCTCCAATGATGGTAGCTTAAAATCTGGTTGATTCCTAGCTCGCCTAATAGTAGGAGTAAATGGAATCCTATTCACATCCTCCGAGTCTTTGTTTACCAATCCACCTCTCATAGCTCGTCTAACCATCGTCGCCAGTCTGTCGTTATCGCCAAGCTGTAATCGTTGTCCATTGCCTCCAGTCTGCTACTCGAGTTCATGAGGAAATTCAGGCACATGCTCCTCATCTCGTACTCCTGCACCCCTGTTGGTGTTGGGTTGCACAGCGTCATGTGGTATCCCTCCATGGATTGGTCCAGCATTTCCTAGTGGTGTGCCCACGAGTCTAGGTCCATTTAGAATGTTGGCCGTCTGCTTATTGGAGGCTTCCCCCTATTGAGCCATTCCCTCTGCTTGCTGGTTGAGCGCTTCTGATCCAGCTCCATGGATCTGAGCTCCTGGATTTCCTACTTGTGCAAATTGTCTGAGAAGAGCCTGCACCATCTCCTCTTGTCTTTTCAATATCGCTTCCATTTCATCTCTAGTGATGTAGATGGATGCTTGACCTGCTCCAGCTCCAGAGGAAGTCTCTTGACTTCCCTCTTGATTACTCCTTTCTGTCACTTGCTTCCTTGCTAATGGTCTAGCCATTGTTTTCTAGAATCTAAGTTCCTAGCTCCAGAATTCCTGAGTGCTTGCGTTCTCAGTGAAAGCACCAAAACAGTAGCGTCGAAATTGGTCACTAACACCCAAATGTAAATGAAAGTACCAATTAACGGTCATAGATTACAGATAGAATATATGTAGTGATTAATATTATGAAGAATGGTCGAAATTAAAATGAAAGCAATAAAGAACACAGATTTTATAGTGGTTCGGCTAGCTCTAGTCTACGTCCACTCCAGAAGTTTCCTTTTCATTGATGTTCGAATCAATTACAATCAGAAACTGATCAATTATCCTTTAGCCTTAGAGAATGGAAAGTTAGAGAGCAGAGAGAAGAAGTTCCCCCATCTGGAGACCCGCATGTTGTATTTATAGGAAAAACCAGGTTGTTGGGACTCCGGAGTAGTTTGGGCCCACCAAGGCCATAGCCGAACCCTACTTCATTATGCCAACCGACCCTGAGTAGTTGGTATGCCGAACGGAAGTTACCCGAGTATTGACCCGAAGCGAGCCTATCTAGATATTGAAGCAGACTATTCCAGAATTCGGAGTAAAGCTAGCATCGGACCATGTATTCATGCCGACCCATGTCACCATATAGCCGATGTCGAGCCACTATGCCGAGCCATCCCCACCTCATCACAGTGCCGAGTGACTTTCAACGTCGATCGAGGGAAGGTATGCCGATCGAGGGGAGGTGTGCCGATCGAGGAGAGGTGTTCCGAATGAGGGGAGGTATGCCGATCGAACGGAAGTGAGCCGATCGAGGGGAGGTGTGCCAAACGAGGGGAGGTATGCCGATCAAAGGAAGGTATGCCGAACGGAGCTTATCTTCCAGACTGAGTGGTGCAACCCCCCATTTCTTGACCAAATGACATATCCAAGTGAACTTTATTCTTTTAAACCAAATCCATCCTATTCCGGCCTCGATAATCGTGAAGTTGGTTGGGTTGAATCTGCTTGTTCATGGCCTTGACTAAAGGCGAGTTAACAATAACTACACTAATAATTCATTAAATTTTATTTTTAACCATTTTTATTCATTAATTACATTAAATTTAATAATTTAAAATAGATAAAAATACGAGTCGTTACACATTATGTGTGATGTCTACTATTTTAACTTAGTCGCCTTGACTCCATCTACGCATACGATACTCCCCACCTACTTGAGTATTACAAAAGCTACATACGTACACATATATGTATAAATATAAGTACTAGAGTCCCCTATGGATAAGGATACATTTCCTGCTAGTATCCATAACTTTGCACCGTGCGAGGTATCCACCATCTATGTCTAAACCAAATTACCCACGTACACCGAGACTCTTCCTGTTACTGTATAATAATGGCATTACAGCTGTATAGTCATATTTTACCTTGTCTTAAAGACTTGTCTAGGGGTTATCTAGCCTTATCCCTAACTATAAACAAATTAATAAACAACCGTGAGGCGTTGCATATCTCATATATGATCTACACTAGTAGGAGGTGCAGTCTATATAGGTGTGACCCAAGTTTTTCTACTGAGAGCTCAAGGACCGATGATGCTCTCGATTTATGTGTAAATCCATACTCATTGCATCTATGGTACCAACTTTACTGAGATTCCATCGAGCCTATACTCACGGCCCCATTTAAACTGCCTAATGCAATCAAGGAAATGCCCACTTGGTTACTTAACACATGCCCTCTAAGGATTGAATTATACCCTACTTGTCCCTTTATCACTTCAACCGAAGCAAACCCTAGTTTGGTATATTCCCTTCACCTATTCACGAACGTATAATCCCATGGGTCCTATAGTTGGAGATGTCTCACATCAATACAATGTATACACAACCGCTGGTAGCCCCTTTGAGAGAGCACATTTCTATTATGCAACATTACTAACCTCACACCTCAACTGTAACATCCCGCCTTTTCGCACGCTTTAAATCGACACACGTGCCAATTCAAACCATACGAAAGGGCGGATTGTTATGGGGTAAATCAGAAAAGCAAGAAGAAATAAAACAAAATAGAATCTCACAGCGGAAGGATAGAATATAATAATCAAATATATAGTTTATAAAGCTGTTTACAAAATATTCGATGATACTTACAACATTTATCAGAGTAACACATACCAATAACAATGCAGCGGAACTGTATGAGTATGGTGGACTAAAATAATAATAATTATTATTATAAATCTCCGCCTTCGTCCTCCAGAGCTAAGGTCTTCGAAATCCTGAAACGCTCGGACTGACCCGAGCGAATTGAAAAAACAAAACACTCGAGTCAGAACTAAAAGATCTTATGTAACTTAAATCAACAGAAGTAAATATGAGTGCAGTAACTCAAGAGATGCTCGGGATTTACATCTCCTAAGGATCCGTTAAACTATTAACTATGTAGTATATTTCGCTATTATAATAGTGTCTAATTGTAAAATAAACTTACTTTTAAATAGCATTAAGGGGTTACCCATATAGCCCTTAACACAAAATATATTCCCATAGTCTACACAGTACCGTAATCTCCCCCGTATTGGGCGTCGTCAGAGGGCACTCCATAGGTATGGTACAAAACAATATCGTATAAGGCGCGCTAGCGTAGGTGACATGACACAACTAGGCAATGTCAGGGTAGATATACCAATTGCTATCCGGGTTGTTGGTAACGCGTAGCAGCTACTACCGCCCACCTCGAACAACACCCCCAAAAATCAAAGAAATCAAAAGTGGCCACCGAATCAATCCAAAAGTCAGAGTATAATATCGAAGGAGTGCGTCCGATCAGAGGAATGACCTCATTGGCCCGAGAATCGCTCCTGTTTTAGCCACCTTATGCCAACTCATGGGAGTCGGGTCCACGTGTTTACCTCAAAGAAAACGCCGCCACCATCCTACTTCATTTTGGAATCTCCACCGCGTACACGGTTGTTAAAGTGGTTTTCGGGGATGGCAGAGAGTATGACAACTTCCGATCCTGGTCTCTTCAACAACCAATCGTTATTATAACACCATGGTTTTTTTCAAAATAATTTATACTTTAAAACCAGAATATAATATCTCTTTCAAACCATATAAATACGATATCATTTATATTTTTAAAACCCAAATCAATACGATATCATTTTCATTTTATAAATATCTCTTTCCCAAAATCATAATATTTTCAAATATATATACCTTGAAACCATAGCTTTGAAACATAACTTTTAATACTTAATGGTTCAAATACTATATTACTTTATAAAATAAACAGCTTATTCAAATTTCACAATAAATTCCCAATATCAATTTGAACCTCCAAATAAACCATTTTAATTCCCATATATTTCAAAGCTTAAATATTCTATATTTCAAAACTTTATAGTTCATATATTTCAATCTTTAAATATTCCACTATTTCAAAAATGGATTCTTTGATAATTTAATATATATCAAATCAAATTCCTATTTTTTTAAATTTGAAATATTTACATACTAAACAAATATTATTCAGGTAAAACCCTTAAACTTCAATAACATGATATTCTTTTAATTAAATTAACTTGATAATATTCTTTAAATAAATTTGATATTCGTTTTAAATCCTCTAATCAAAATCAAGTTATACTATCATACCCTTTAAATCTTAATTTATTTACATTTCAAAACAAATTTTTCGAGGAAAATTCTTAAATACTTTAATTCTGATCGTATTCACATTTATCTTCAATTTTACTTTTATTTGAGTTATTATAAACTCTATATACAATAGAATTTCAAATATATTCTTAGCCATATTATAAATGAAATCAACTTCACTATTTAGCTTATTTTAAAATTCGAAACAAATTTATACATAGCTAAATTCAAGAATTTTTTTACTATATATATATATATCAAAATTTAATATTTATTAAACCGTATTCTTTCCAAAACCATAGAAAATCATTTCAAAAATAATTTTATATATACACCGCGGTGCTTGTATAAAATTTTCTATCCTATGGTCAAGTGATACAGCTATTTATCATTTCAATTTGCAATTTAAAAATAAAAATGCGGTTGTATATCATTTCAAACCGCAATCCCGAATGAGATGAAAATGCATAATAACTTGCAGTTATGCAATGTTATCCCGCTTTTTGGCAAAGCCGCGATACCAAAAGATCGATCGAAAACGGAGAACAGTTCGTCTCAGAGATTGGTCATACTTCGTTTCGCTATGGATATCGCTGAATTTTGTCCGAGTCCAAATTGAGCTACAATTGATAGGACATGACAAGAAAGATCATAGGAGTCAGCATCTCAAATTTCAAGTCAATCCGAGTTCATACGCTCAAATTATGATCGATTCAACTTGGAGGGAAAAACATTGGTTTCGAAACCATCACCGAACACCGTTCGAACTGATCACCTTCGTATCGATTAGCTTCGAATCCATCAGAGTGCCTCGGTTCGAATCCATCAACTTCGAATCCATCGAGTTCGTATCGATGGACCTCGTATCCATCAGCCAATGTTGATTTCGCATCCATGGAGTAGTTACAAAGCTCGTATCCATCAGAGGAAGGCAAGTTCGAATCCATCAAGCATCAGTTGGTCGAACCCATCCATGAAGCCTTGTTCGAACTGTGACGCCTTGTTCGAACCTATCTGTGAAGCCTTGTTCGAACCCATCTGTGAAGCTTCGTTCGAATCCACTGGGTCAACTAGCCATGATGACGTGTCCTTCATCGGTTCGAATGCGCCGAGATATATGGAGTCGAAACAGTCAACTCGGAGGAAAACCCAGATCGAAGCGAAGTGTGCGCTCCACGTCAACACGAAGACACGTGCCGCCATCGATTCGAAACCATCGATTCGAAGAGATGGTTTCGAACCAAACAGCCACTTGAAGAACGTCATCTCGAGCCTATCATATCTCCCAATCTGCTGATCCAAATGCCACGAAATTTTCACAAAAGCTTGCATTCATGTTGAAGAATGTCCACACCAAATTTCACCTCGATTGGACGAGTTTCTGATCGATTCGAATGGAGTTCGAATCGATGCCAAAGTGGGACCAAACTTCCTGAGGCCGGGCGCGTGGGCGCCCTCACGTGCCAAAAGTAGTCTCCCGAGTTTTCAGCGAAATATCAGCATCCTACACCTATAAATAGAGCCCCAGGGCCAACAGAAAAAGGATCTTTCGACTCTCAAGAGCCCAGACTCTGCCGGATCGAGATCTTCATCACCCTACATCATATACTTGCTGCTGATTTCGAATTTTCAGTTATAATTTGCTGTTGCTTGCTGTAATCGCTTGTAAACGTTGAAAGAGAAACAATAAAATTGCTAAAACTTCACAGTGGACGTAGGCAACGAGCCGAACAACTATAAATCGCTTGTCTTTGTCTTTATTTTACTGTTATTTGGAGTTTTTGTTAGATAATCCTCATTTTCAATTCATATTCTTCATTTATTATCTCTTCAAAAACTTCCGAAGAGTGTTGCGCCCAATTTTGGTGCAAACATGCAATATAAATACAGCATCCATTCATCCATCATATCAATCATCAAACATTTATCAATTTATCATCTAATTCGAACAATCACATCAATGAATAATAGTTAATTACTGATAGTTAATTTTTCAATAATGAATTAAATAACTGTTTAACTGTAGTTTATCTTATGTAAGTTAAATCAACAGAAGTAAATATGAGTGCAGTAACTCAAGAGATGCTTGGGATTTACATCTCCTAAGGAACCGTTAAACTATTTACTATGTAGTACATTTCGCTATTATAATAGTGTCTAATTGTAAAATAAACTTACTTTTAAATAGCGTTAAGGGGTTACCCATATAGCCCTTAACACAAAAATATTCCCATTGTCTATACAGTACCGTAATCTCCCCTGTACTGGGCGTCGTTAGAGGGCACTCCATAGGTATGGTACAAAACAAAATCGTATAAGGCGCGCTAGGGTAGGTGACACGGCACAACTAAGCAATGCTAGGGTAAATATACCAATTGCTATCCGGGCTGGTGATAACGCGTAGCAGCTACTACTGCCCACCTCGAACAACACCCCCAAAAAATCAAAGAAATCAAAAGTGGCGACCGAATCAATCCAAAAGTCAGAGTATAATATCGAAGGAGTGCGTTCGATCATAGGAATGACCTCATTGGCCTGGGAAACGCTCCTGTTTTAGCCACCTTATGCCAACTCATGAGAGTTGGGTCTACGTATTTACCTCAAAGGAAACGCCGCCGCCATCCAACTTCATTCTGGAATCTCACCGTGTACACGGTTGTTAAAGTGGTTTTCAGGGTTGGCAGAGAGTATGACAACTTCCCATCCCGGTCTCTTCAACAACCAATCGTTATTATAACATCGTGGTTTTATTCAAAATAATTTATACTTTAAAACCAGAATATAATATATCTTTCAAGCCATATAAATACGATATCATTTATATTTTTAAAACCCAAATCAATACGATATCATTTTTATTTTATAAATATCTCTTTCCTAAAATCATAATATTTTCAAATATATATACCTTGAAACCATAGCTTTGAAACATAACTTTTAATACTTAATGGTTCAAAACCTATATTACTTTATAAAATAAACAGCTTATTCAAATTTCACAATAAATTCCTAATATCAATTTGAACCTCCAAATAAACCATTTTAATTCCCATATATTTCAAAGCTTAAATATTCTATATTTCAAAACTTTATAGTTCATATATTTCAATCTTTAAATATTCCACTATTTCAAAAATGGATTCTTTGATAATTTAATATATATCAAATCAAATTCCTATTTTTTTCTTAAATTTGAAATATTTACTTACTAAACAAATATTATTCAGGTAAAACCCTTAAACTTCAATAACATGATATTCTTTTAATTAAATTAACTTCATAATATTCTTTAAATAAATTTGATATTCGTTTTAAATCCTCTAATCAAAATCAAGTTATACGATCATACCCTTTAAATCTTAATTTATTTACATTTCAAAACAAATTTTTCGAGGAAAATTCTTAAATACTTTAATTGAAATCGTATTCACATTTATCTTCAACTTTGCTTTTATTTGAGTTATTATAAACTCTATACACAATAGAATTTCGAATATATTCTTAGCCATATTATATAAACGAAATCAACTTCATTATTTAGCTTATTTTAAAATTCGAAAAAATTTTATACATAGCTAAATTCAAGAATTTTTTTTACTATATATATATATATATCAAAATTTAATATTTATTAAACCGTATTCTTTCCAAAACCATAGAAAATCATTTCAAAAATAATTTTATATATATACCGCGGTGCCTGTATAAAATTTTCTATCCTATGGTCAAGTGATACAGATATTTATCATTTCAATCTACAATTTAAAAATAAAAATGCGGTTGTATATCATATCAAACCGCAATCCCGAATGAGATGAAAATGCATAATAACTTGCATTTATACAATACAAATACAACATCCATTCATCCATCATATCAATCATCAAACATTTATCAATTTATCATCTAATTCGAACAATCACATCAATAAATAATAGTTAATTACTGATAGTTAATTTTTCAGTAATGAATTAAATAACTGTTTAACGGTAGTTTATATGCAATAATAAATAAATTTAACTAGCAGTTTATATGCAATATTAAATTTAACTAAAATTATAGCTGTCAGTTTATATGCAAAATGAATTAAATAACAAGTAAATTATACGAATGCAAATTAACCGAGATAATGATGAAATATATGCCAAACAACTATAAATAAATTTCTAAACACATCATAAATCAATTTAACAAACATAAGAAATTTTAGAAATCGTGAGTGGGTTAAAACACTCACCTTTATGCGAATCTGAAAATAATAGACTTTTAATCAATAGCTTCGCTCTACGTTTCCTTAGTCTTCTTCTTGATTGCTAGCTTTGTTCCGTAATTTTTCTTTTATTTTGATTTACTTTAATTTCCCTCCTTTATATATATATATATATATATTCATTTATGTATGTATTTTTAAAAGGTTTGGAAAAGATTTGAAAAAGAAGAATTTGAAAAAGAAAAGGATTGAAATAAGAATAACTGAAAATTGTAGAGAAGATCAAGATTTGAAAAGAAAGAAGAAAGTTTGAAATAGAATAAAACTTGAGAAGAAGAATATTTGAAGAGGAAGTAAAAATTAAAATGAGATACAATATGGAGATTTGAAAAAAAAAAGAAAAAAAAGAAGAAGAAGATTTGAATGGAGGCTAGGGTTTCATTTGCATCATATCGTATTTATAAGGTTAGAGTTAGGTTTAGGGACAAAGAGATTTGAAAAGAGAGGCTGCTATTAATTAGAAATAAAGTAAATATGAACAAACTTGGTATTGAAATATAGTAAATATGAACAGCCTTTTTTTTAAGTAGCATGTATTAAAAAGAGGTAATTATTAATTAGAAAAGAAATGAACGTGGAGAGACAAAAATAAATGTCACGTTTTATTAGTTTGATTCTAAATTAATTAAGTGCTAGATACAGAAAAGTTTGAATACATCATATACATTTATACTTTAACTGTGTGTCAAAATTGCCAAACATATATCAAGTACGATTAATTAGTGACAATATATAGGAATAAACAAGAATAAATGTAGATGCAATCACATAAGGATCTAATAGGGAAGGAGATAAAAGGTGACGACATTGATTAATTGCACTTTCCCACTTTAGCCAATTTTATTAATACGACATTTAATTATCATGCAAGTTGTATTATGACTAGAAAACATAAACAACAAACAATAAATTAATATGTATATAATATTACCTCATTTTTAAATTGTTTGATTATAATAATAAAAATTAAATCATGCTTTAGCAATTTGAAATTAAAATATTAAATGTTTATATGTATACACATGCACACAAACACACATACATTTGTGTATAAAGATTAAACCAAAGCTTATTAATTAATTCAAAGCATACTTCCATACCATATTAAATTGTCTTATGCATTTGTAAAGTTATGTATACTTGAAGTCAAAAATACATATATACATATAAATTAAACCTTTTTACCTTAATGAAATTTATTTAATTTTTTAACGAAACAAAAGTGGAACACGACAAATTAAGCAATATAGTAACAAACTTTTAAGATCCTTAAATAAGGACATTTGAGATAATAAATTAGGTAACAAATTTAAATATTGTTGTAATCAAAATCAAAGCTTAGATTTATTATCGAAAAATTGTTAAGCATATGTAAACTTCTATTATAATTTATTAGATTAAGAAAAAATAATTTATTCAACAAAGTATTCAAATTTGATGATATTTTCAATTCAACATAAAGTGACAATATGTGTATACAATATTTCTGTTTCAACACAAATGCAAATTATATGTATATAAACTTTCAGATCTTAAAAATGCAATTTGGTTTAAGAGTTTAAAACATGGATCTATAATTAAAACATTCTTTTAATTGTATTTTTTTTTTTTGATTTATCAAATTAAAAGTCAAATTATTTCATTCAACAAAAAATTCAAATAAATAAATAAATGTTGATTCCCGTTCTTATTATTAATACATTCATTATCCCATAAACATATTTACATTTGGTTACGTTTCATTACATTGATACTTCCGTTTCACCTTTATTCGTGTTACTATTTTATTTCCACTAATTGTGTAATAACTACCAAATTCGACATATTAAAATTTGTCGATTTCACCCATAAATTAAGATTTTAAATCCACTTAACTAATTTTCCTCGGTTCCATCCTTTATTACATCAACTGCTACTTTAATTTACATTAACCAACGTAAAATTAAGATTTATTTGTAATCGATTACCAAATTTTATTTTAACTCATTAAATAAACAAGCAACCTAAAAATTGCAACTTATGTGCTTTTAATTGCATTGACATTTAAACTTATTAGCTTATATTAACACTATTATCATTAATTGCAAGCGATTACCAATTTTATTTACTACCCTAAATAACTAACGTATATTAATCTACATTATTCCCAAGTTACAAATTTTGAATTAAATACTATTTATTATTATCGTTTCACTGATTAATTCAACATTTGCATTGGTTTTTCTTATAATAAATTTATTACCCAATACTCCTATATTCATCTTAGATGTGTTCAAATGGCTATATTTAAATTTATAACCAAAAATTTCTATTAATTTCCCATTTTAATTTATTAGCCTCCATTGACGTTAATTTACCTTTAAGTTATCACTAACGGACAAGTGTTGAAATTGATACATACACCGTTCTCACCCTGTTACAAATTGGATGAATTTTCATTGATTCATAGCTATTGCATTAGTATCCACAAATTTCATCCACATCTCTATTAATGTAAATTTTAATATTAAATCCCCCTTATTTGCAATAATTCACTTATTGATTTTTTTTTCTTTTTCTTTCAAATAAATTAATAAATCTAAAATTTCAATCCTAAGATCCACTACTTATTACATTATAAATGAAATTAACATTGGTTACATCCTTTAGAATTAACAATCTTTTATGACAAATCAATTTATCCTAACTGCACAGTTAGGTCAATTAACTGCAATTAATTTCACATTAAATTTTATAAATTATCAATTGAAACTTTAACAAATCTGTTACTTGATTTAAAACCCTGCTATTCAATAAATTGACATTTATAGGTGAAATTAACATTGACTTATTTTTCATATCATAAATGCATTCTTTATTTCATACTATTTAGTTATAATTGCCAAGTATGTATATTAATTACTATTTATATTCTTTAATTAATTTACTTTCTTGGTTTCATAGTTAATAAATTTTCACTTCCCACAATATTATAATTACCTACATGACATTGATTTTTATTTCATGAATTCATTAAATAAATCCACTAATTGCCTTTATTACCTTATATTCAATTTATTACCTTTTTAAATACGTTTATTATCAAAAACATTCCTCAAAATTACTTATCTTCAATTATTGCATTAGTTTATTCAACAGTTACTTTTTATTTACTCATTTTCTATTTATAACCAAATGTAACTGTAACAACCCGCATATTTATCGATTTTATATTTAAATATTTTATTTAAATATTTTATCGTTAGTCGGATTTTAGTCTGAAAAGCTACCTTTTGCATACGGTCGAATTAGGACTCGGGACCACTCCCATTGAGTTTAAAATGCCGTTTGCGACCTTTTTGAGTATAAGCTTTGATATGTTTGGAGAAAGTTGATTTTTGCTACTTTTCACTTTGGGTTTGGTTTTGGGCTCAGCCCTATGTTTTAACTTATACTCCAAAACTGAACCACTCTCCCCATTCTCTCTCACTTCTTTCTCTTTTCAGTTTTCTTAGCATTAACGGTGGAGAGGAGTGGAAATTAAAACTCCAAGCCCTAGTTCCTCTTGCTAGCTCAAGTTCTTGCTCCAAACTCAAGAAGAACCCATTGGTAAGCTTCTCTTCTTCTTCTCCAAACTCTTTCTCCATTCAATTTCAGAAATTTCCTAAACCTAACTTAGGGAATGTTCTTCTTTTAAGCTTAGATTCAAGCTTCTAGAGTTGGTTTTGAAGAGTGGTTGATTCCCCTTTGCTTTCAAGCTTCATCTTCATAAATTAAGTTCAAAGGTGAGATTTTTATCTCACATCTATGTCTATATCTATCTTTGTTGTTAGGTATGAATCCCTAACATTTATTCATGTGCAATTGCTTTTGATTTGGATTGGCTTTGTGAATATTTCCATTTTTGGTGTTTGAAGCCAATTCTCTAAAAATCATAACTTTGATGTTTGATCATGCTTTAAGAGGTGTTTCGGAGAGCCTATAAGACCGGGTTGTCGCTAGGCATAAATCCTTAGTCGTCGTTGCTCGTCCGATCGCTCCCGATACGTTTTGGCCACTTTGGCCTAGGCAAATTATTGCCTAGATCAGGTGACCAGACGTCTGGTGACCAAGTCCAGACGTCTGGTTTGGACCTGGAAAGTAAAAATGTATGCACGCATATTATAAAAAAAAGCCAGAGACTATTTTCAGACGTCTGAACCATCAAACCAGACGTCTGGATAGGTCTCAGACGTCTGACTTGAGGTTTCAGACGTCTGGGTGTTCTCTGGGTTATTTCCAGAGAACAAATCCAGACATCTGGATTCCAAATCAGACGTCTGGAGAAGTTTATTTTTGCCTATTCAGGCTGTTTTGTGTGAATTTCCATTGTTTATCGATTTTAGCGATCCTATTAATCGTTATCACTTATTATCGACTTTGATGACTTCTTTTTATGGATCTTTTTGGAAATATCCATTTCTATGGATTTGGTATCGATTTCTTTGGATTTTATTCACGTCTTCGAATGTGAATTTAGTAATTGGTTGTTCTTACAATCTTCTTTGTGATTTGTCACTTTAAAAATATAAAGGTTTTCTATACTAGTAGTATATATCAAAACTCTTTCTTCAAATGATTTCAACACTATTTTATTACAAAGCTCGTTTTCTTAAACAGTTTTCCAATCTATTAGTATATACAAACCTTTACCTCACTCGTATGAGAAATCTAATTAAACGGCTTAGTAAAACAAGTGGTATGAAACGCTTGCGTTTGTTTCGTCGGTTAATTCTTGGACTTGTTCGATTGAATCTCTTGTGACAATTTTCTAGTGGAGATCTACAATTTGTTCGTAAATATTTAAGTTAAGCTAGTGGTTATGGGACATGAAGCTAAGCTCATATATTTACTAGCTTATTGTAATTGACACTTCTCATTGATCATGATCATCTTTGTGATTTAGACTAGCAATGTGCGATGTCTCTTTGTCCATGTCGAGGACGATACTTCATTTTTTTGTGGAGCTTCGGCTCACCAGGAGGAGCTTCGGCTCAATGTCCGCAATGGGGGACTATACCCTGTCATGAGGAACTTCGGTTCACCAGGAGGAGCTTCGGCTCAATGTCCGCAGTGGGGGACTATACCCTATCAGGAGGAGTTTCGACTCACCAGGAGGAGCTTCGGCTCAATGTCCGCAATAGGGGACTATACCCTGTCAGGAGGAGTTTTTGACTCACCAGGAGGAGCTTCGGCTCAATGTCCGCAATGGGGGACTATACCCTGTCTGGAGGAGCTCTGGCTCATTTTTCTAGGATTGGCCATCCTTTTTATTGTGATTTCTGGATTTCGTGTGTTGATTTCGGGAATTTATGTTTCACCAACTTTTACGATTGGCATGGATATATATATGTCATTTATTGTGGCTTGGTGAATGAAATCAGGAGTATGACATTCCTTTTTATCTTGAGTAGATTATTGTGATATTGATTAATCTCTTGTTGATTTTCAATTACTTATTTATCACAGCTTGGCATTGTGATTATTATAGGTTTATGTCATATCTCCTATTCTATATCATTTCTTCTGATATTTATAGCTAGACTGATCCGTTTATTATTTTCTTCTTAAATAATACTCGGGTCAGACCGAGATGTTACAGGTGCTTCTGCTTGACTTCTCATCCAGGATCATTACTCTGACTTTTGGCAAACTACGTAGATTAGTAGTTTATTTTGTTGTATACACTTGAGATATAGACTCATAGTTGTATTCTTTTGTATAGCACGTGTTGCTATTCTTTTGTATTATCGTGGATCTTGTGACCACTACTCTGATATACACTTTTATGTGTAATATTCATATCTATTTCCGCCTTTGTGATATGAATTGTCTGTGACTGATTTATGTTATGTTTATTTCTATATTTGTTTCCGAAGATATTATAGCCACTGTGTAGTAGTTTTGAGTTTGTGTCGGCATGTCGGATTTCCACTTGAAAAGAATTGCATGTTATACTATCTGACATATCGATGCTCGCACAAAGCAATTACATGGATGGTCGCTCCTCAACAGCCTTATTCTCCGTGCTAGTTGACAGCATTCACAGTAGTGTTCTTGGCTAGCGTGGTATAGAGGTGGGGTGTCACAGCTTGGTATCGGAGCCAAACTTCGGAACAATGTAGAATAATCTAGCAAGGATCATGTCCTAAGTCTTTCTTAGGAGTTGTGCCTTAGGATTTATTCGAGTCTTCGTACCGTTCTATCCTACTTTCTTTTATGATTCCTTGTTTTATCTATCAAGATTGCTTGATATTTATTTTGAGAATAACTTTTCTCCTTCTTTCTTTCTTAAAGAAGAGAAATGGTTAGACCAGGCCGTCCCAGCGCCGGTCAATCTAGTGCTACACCCCTAGATGGAGTTTTTATGTCTGCCCAACAACTTTTGGATCTTGTAAAGAATCAAGAGTTTATCTATGCTTTGAGTAAGAACGCCGAAATGGTTCTACCTTTGAAACTTGAAGTTTCTTTCAATCAGCTTGTGGATGTTACTCTTCTTCATGGAGAGGTTGGTAAAGGAAGTGCTTGTGATATTGGGACTTCCAAGAAGAGGCATATTGAGTTCAAGAGCCTTAATCCCAATAAGAGAGTGAAGCAAACTACTTTTGTAGCAAAGACTCCAATCCCTAATCGTGGAGGATGCTACACTTGTAATTCTAAGGAACACTATGCGAATATGTGTCCAAAACCCCATTCTTGTCGCTATTGCAAGAAACCGGGTCATCTTTTATCTGCATGTCCCAAACTTTTGAACAAGGACATGAGAAAGCTAAATATTGTGCAAGCCCCTAGAAACTCTTCTCTTGATCAAGGTATTTCTCCTTCAATTCTTGGTTTTATTTGTCTCGTGAATATTCTTTTCAAGTTCTTGTTGATATGAGTCCATTTCATTATTTTATATCAAAGGGACTTGTTAATTCTTTTTATTTAAATATTTTTGAGCTTGTCTTAGGATTATCACCTAAGCAATATCTTTTGTGTGGTGCGAAGGTCTTTTCAGTTTGACTTTATCACCGGTTTTCGTTTGTTACGAGTTGCGGAAGTTATTACCGCATTCCACACTCGTTGTGATTCTTATGAATGACTTATTTTGTCATTCAATTTGTCCAGCTTATTTCATCCATTTTATAAATCGAATATTCTATGAATATTTCGATGAGACCATTCTTGAGTTTATTGATTTTGGATGAAAATAGTAATTTAAAATTTTGCAAATCTTTTTCATAAGATTTATTTATAAGTAAAACTGGATTTTTGTTCTTGAAACGAACAAAGAATATTCTTAAAACTTTTTAAGAGATTTATTTATCCTGTAAAAGATGATTTTGTGATTGTATTGCCCGTTGAGTGCTTTAAGAATTTTGGTCGATGCGCTTGATCAACGTTATCGATAGGAATTTCCTAAACGCTTTGATGTGACAATCAGATACGATATATTGACTTGTAAAATGTAAATTCTTCTAGAAATATTTTTACATCGAAATAATTGTGATTTTGAAAGTTTTTGCTTTTCGAGAAAGAAGATTATTTAAAAGAACCCTTCCTTTCGATACTCTTATTCTTGTGATTCCTGAAGGGGAACCAAGACTTTGCTATTTGTACCGATACTAGTCGAATTGGTTTGGAATGCCATTCTCTTGCAAAGGAGAACGTGCTATCACTTGTGCTTCTAAATCATTATAGCTTATCGAGACTAGATATGCCACTCATGATCTAGTGTTCGTGGCTATTGTTTTTGCTTTTGGAATTTGGCATCATCATATTTGGATGAGAAATTTGTTCTCTACCTCGATCATAAATCTTTGGAATATTTATGTTCTCTTAAGGAACTGCATGTTGACTCGAGTTCCTAGCTTCTTATGATCTTGATATTCTTTTTATTCCCGAAGGGGAAATCGTGTTGCCAATGCGTTTAGTCGTAAGCAACAAGGGGTTGTTTCTTTCTTGATGACTAAATGAAATTATCTTTTTATCAAGTTCATCGGGCGTTTTGATGTACTTCGTTTTATCGAGTTTCATCTCATTTCTTTTATGAACTTGCGTCTGATGTTCTTTTATTGTGTTCGGTTCATTGGACGTACCGTTTTTGTACTACGTCGGTGTTCCGAAAATCATTCGGGCTTCGGTTCATTGGACGTACCGTTTTTGTACTGCGTCAGTGTTCCGAATTATTTGGGTTTTGATTCATCGGATGTACCGTTTGTACTACATCGATGTCTTTGCTTTTGATTCATCGGATGTACCGTTTGTACTACATCGATGTCTTTGCTTTTGATTCATCGGATGTACAGTTTGTACTACATCAATGTCTTTGCTTTTGATTCATTGGATGTACCGTTTGTACTACATTAATGTCTTTTCTTTTTTGGATTCATTGGATGTACCGTTTGTACTACATCAATGTCTTTGTTGTTTGATTCATTGGATGTACCGTTTGTACTACATCAATGTCTTTTCTTTTTGGATTCATTGGATGTACCGTTTGTACTACATCAGTGTCTTTGATTCATTGGATGTACCGTTTGCACTACATCAATGTCTTTGCTATTTGATTCATTGGACGTACCGCCTTTGTACTACGTCGGTGTTCCAAATCATTCATATCAAACACAACAAATAATTGTTTAGGTTTAGACACTTTAAATCGTACAGAATGAAGAATAACTACTAAGTGTATCCTTACCCAAACAATCGTAAACCAACAAACAACAATTTAAACAATAAACTACGTTTATTCTTGTCAATTTCATTTCATACTATTGTTGTTTGACTTCTTTTTATACATATAATGGTTTATCTCTTTTTTTTCCATTTATTTGTAGTATTCATCTTTCTGCTTATTTTATTAATACATAGCTTCAATCATTTACTTAGTTTGTTATCTTTCATATATACTACTTAATTTTATTTATTACTAAATTCCATTTATAATGCTTGCCTTTCTATTTTAATTGATAGCCTTTCAATTAGTGCTTAAGTTCATAATGCCTCTAACCCCAAATTCTTATTATAGTAAGAATTCCATTATGACTTAAGTTTATAACTCTATAACATCAATTCTTATAAATAAAAGCAATTGATTGAACACTTTCATTTCATACTTTTACTTGTACAATCTCCATTACATTTCTTATTAAACATTTCAACTTTTAATATTTGGTAAGTTGTATATATATGCTTTTAAAGAATGAAATTGAAGGTTATACAAGTTTTCTCATTTCTTTTAAATTAATTTAATGTTCAATAATTATATCCTTTATTTCATAGGTTACAAATTTCAAATTTCATTTAATACCATTTATAACCTAGCATTAAATCTCTTATTTCCTTTAGAGGTTTCGATTTATTAATTACCTACGTTCCAATTCACTACAGTAATTGAAACTATTAATTAATGGAAACTTAAGAATTTGATGCCGGGTTTTATTTCAAATCATTTTAAAATAATAGATAAATATATACTATCAACTTATATATCCATTTATATTTAAACAACTCAAATTTATATTTGTTTGAAAATTTTTGTAGTCGAACTGCTACAGTGGCCTTCCCACTTCGAAACTCGAAAATGAATGTCGATGATGCGTGCACCCATCACCGAAATTATTTTCCAGCGACAGAGAGGGGAGTACTGAACTTATTTTTTTAATTTTCTTTTAAAACATTTCTTTCTAATTATATTGAAATATTTATATCAGAAAATACTTTTAAAATAATATTACTATTCCAAAATTATTCGAAAGAAATTTTCAATAGCTCGGAACTTAAGTTCTAAATTTCCAATTTCATTTATTTTATTTTAAATCTTATTTCGACTATTAGTTATAAAGTTATTACCTAACAACCAATATACTGCAACCAAATATATATATATATATATATATATATCATTTAAAAATTTATTTTATATGTAGAAAATATAATTCGCAAAATTATTTCATTCGCCTATAATAAAAACAAATATTATGTCGGTCTGTCCTATTAAGTGTTTAGAAATCCCTATTGATGTCACAGCGTCCCATGCACCAACCAGAATTTACAAATACAAAACGGAACAGATTAACACTATATTAAAACCTTTTTATAACACTAACAAGTACGCTTTCTCATATATACACTCAGCGACTCCCTTAGGGTATTACTGCTATATTAGTAAAGAGTCAGACCCCACAAAGCTAAGGTTTATTGCTAAACCAAAGCTCTGATACCAGAATGTAACATCCCGCCTTTTCGCACGCTTTAAATCGACACACGAGCCAATTCAAACCATACGAAAGGGCGGATTGTTATGGGGTAATTCAGAAAAACAAGAAGAAATAAAACAAAATAGAATCACACCGGAAGGATAAAATATAATAATCAAATATACCGTTTATAAAGCTGTTTTACAAAATATTCGATGATATTTACAACAATTATCAGAGTTACACATACCAATAACAATGCAGCGGAACAGTATGAGCATGGTGGACTAAAGATAATAATAAATCTCCATCTTCGTCCTCCAGAGATAAGTCTTCGAAATCCTGAAATGTTCGGACTGACCCGAGCGAATTGAAAAGACAAAACACTCGAGTCAGAACTAAAAGATCTTATGTAAGTTAAATCAACAGAAGTAAATATGAGTGCAGTAACTCAAGAGATGCTTGGGATTTACATCTCCTAAGGAACCGTTAAACTATTTACTATGTAGTACATTTCGCTATTATAATAGTGTCTAATTGTAAAATAAACTTACTTTTAAATAGCGTTAAGGGGTTACCCATATAGCCCTTAACACAAAAATATTCCCATTGTCTATACAGTACCGTAATCTCCCCTGTACTGGGCGTCGTTAGAGGGCACTCCATAGGTATGGTACAAAACAAAATCGTATAAGGCGCGCTAGGGTAGGTGACACGGCACAACTAAGCAATGCTAGGGTAAATATACCAATTGCTATCCGGGCTGGTGATAACGCGTAGCAGCTACTACTGCCCACCTCGAACAACACCCCCAAAAAATCAAAGAAATCAAAAGTGGCGACCGAATCAATCCAAAAGTCAGAGTATAATATCGAAGGAGTGCGTTCGATCATAGGAATGACCTCATTGGCCTGGGAAACGCTCCTGTTTTAGCCACCTTATGCCAACTCATGAGAGTTGGGTCTACGTATTTACCTCAAAGGAAACGCCGCCGCCATCCAACTTCATTCTGGAATCTCACCGTGTACACGGTTGTTAAAGTGGTTTTCAGGGTTGGCAGAGAGTATGACAACTTCCCATCCCGGTCTCTTCAACAACCAATCGTTATTATAACATCGTGGTTTTATTCAAAATAATTTATACTTTAAAACCAGAATATAATATATCTTTCAAGCCATATAAATACGATATCATTTATATTTTTAAAACCCAAATCAATACGATATCATTTTTATTTTATAAATATCTCTTTCCTAAAATCATAATATTTTCAAATATATATACCTTGAAACCATAGCTTTGAAACATAACTTTTAATACTTAATGGTTCAAAACCTATATTACTTTATAAAATAAACAGCTTATTCAAATTTCACAATAAATTCCTAATATCAATTTGAACCTCCAAATAAACCATTTTAATTCCCATATATTTCAAAGCTTAAATATTCTATATTTCAAAACTTTATAGTTCATATATTTCAATCTTTAAATATTCCACTATTTCAAAAATGGATTCTTTGATAATTTAATATATATCAAATCAAATTCCTATTTTTTTCTTAAATTTGAAATATTTACTTACTAAACAAATATTATTCAGGTAAAACCCTTAAACTTCAATAACATGATATTCTTTTAATTAAATTAACTTCATAATATTCTTTAAATAAATTTGATATTCGTTTTAAATCCTCTAATCAAAATCAAGTTATACGATCATACCCTTTAAATCTTAATTTATTTACATTTCAAAACAAATTTTTCGAGGAAAATTCTTAAATACTTTAATTGAAATCGTATTCACATTTATCTTCAACTTTGCTTTTATTTGAGTTATTATAAACTCTATACACAATAGAATTTCGAATATATTCTTAGCCATATTATATAAACGAAATCAACTTCATTATTTAGCTTATTTTAAAATTCGAAAAAAATTTATACATAGCTAAATTCAAGAATTTTTTTTACTATATATATATATATCAAAATTTAATATTTATTAAACCGTATTCTTTCCAAAACCATAGAAAATCATTTCAAAAATAATTTTATATATATACCGCGGTGCCTGTATAAAATTTTCTATCCTATGGTCAAGTGATACAGATATTTATCATTTCAATCTACAATTTAAAAATAAAAATGCGGTTGTATATCATATCAAACCGCAATCCCGAATGAGATGAAAATGCATAATAACTTGCATTTATACAATACAAATACAACATCCATTCATCCATCATATCAATCATCAAACATTTATCAATTTATCATCTAATTCGAACAATCACATCAATAAATAATAGTTAATTACTGATAGTTAATTTTTCAGTAATGAATTAAATAACTGTTTAACGGTAGTTTATATGCAATAATAAATAAATTTAACTAGCAGTTTATATGCAATATTAAATTTAACTAAAATTATAGCTGTCAGTTTATATGCAAAATGAATTAAATAACAAGTAAATTATACGAATGCAAATTAACCGAGATAATGATGAAATATATGCCAAACAACTATAAATAAATTTCTAAACACATCATAAATCAATTTAACAAACATAAGAAATTTTAGAAATCGTGAGTGGGTTAAAACACTCACCTTTATACGAATCTGAAAATAATAGACTTTTAATCAATAGCTTCGCTCTACGTTTCCTTAGTCTTCTTCTTGATTGCTAGCTTTGTTCCGTAATTTTTCTTTTATTTTGATTTACTTTAATTTCCCTCCTTTATATATATATATATATATATATTCATTTATGTATGTATTTTTAAAAGGTTTGGAAAAGATTTGAAAAAGAAGAATTTGAAAAAGAAAAGGATTGAAATAAGAATAACTGAAAATTGTAGAGAAGATCAAGATTTGAAAAGAAAGAAGAAAGTTTGAAATAGAATAAAACTTGAGAAGAAGAATATTTGAAGAGGAAGTAAAAATTAAAATGAGATACAATATGGAGATTTGAAAAAAAAAAGAAAAAAAAGAAGAAGAAGATTTGAATGGAGGCTAGGGTTTCATTTGCATCATATCGTATTTATAAGGTTAGAGTTAGGTTTAGGGACAAAGAGATTTGAAAAGAGAGGCTGCTATTAATTAGAAATAAAGTAAATATGAACAAACTTGGTATTGAAATATAGTAAATATGAACAGCCTTTTTTTTAAGTAGCATGTATTAAAAAGAGGTAATTATTAATTAGAAAAGAAATGAACGTGGAGAGACAAAAATAAATGTCACGTTTTATTAGTTTGATTCTAAATTAATTAAGTGCTAGATACAGAAAAGTTTGAATACATCATATACATTTATACTTTAACTGTGTGTCAAAATTGCCAAACATATATCAAGTACGATTAATTAGTGACAATATATAGGAATAAACAAGAATAAATGTAGATGCAATCACATAAGGATCTAATAGGGAAGGAGATAAAAGGTGACGACATTGATTAATTGCACTTTCCCACTTTAGCCAATTTTATTAATACGACATTTAATTATCATGCAAGTTGTATTATGACTAGAAAACATAAACAACAAACAATAAATTAATATGTATATAATATTACCTCATTTTTAAATTGTTTGATAATAATAATAAAAATTAAATCATGCTTTAGCAATTTGAAATTAAAATATTAAATGTTTATATGTATACACATGCACACAAACACACATACATGTGTGTATAAAGATTAAACCAAAGCTTATTAATTAATTCAAAGCATACTTCCATACCATATTAAATTGTCTAATGCATTTGTAAACTTATGTATACTTGAAGTCAAAAATACACATATACATATAAATTAAACCTTTTTACCTTAATGAAATTTATTTAATTTTTTAACAAAACAAAAGTGGAACATGACAAATTAAGCAATATAGTAACAAACATTTAAGATCCTTAAATAAGGACATTTGAGATAATAAATTAGGTAACAAATTTAAATATTGTTGTAATCAAAATCAAAGCTTAGATTTATTATCGAAAAACTGTTAAACATATGTAAACTTCTATTACAATTTATTAGATTAAGAACAAATAATTTATTCAACAAAGTATTCAAATTTCATAATATTTTCAATTCAAGATAAAGTGACAATATGTGTATACAATATTTCTGTTTCAACACAAATGCAAATTATATGTATATAAACTTTCAGATCTAAAAAAATGCAATTTGGTTTAAGAGTTTAAAACATGGATCTATAATTAAAACATTCTTTTAATTATATACAATTTTTTTTTGTTTTGATTTATCAAATTAAAAGTCAAATTAATTCATTCAACAAAAAATTCAAATAAATAAATAAATGTTGATTCCCGTTCTTATTATTAATACATTCATTATCCCATAAACATATTTACATTTGGTTACGTTTCATTACATTGATACTTCCGTTTCACCTTTATTCGTATTACTATTTTATTTCCACAAATTGTGTAATAACTACCAAATTCGACATATTGAAATTTGTCGATTTCACCCATAAATTAAGATTTTAAATCCACTTAACTAATTTTCCTCGGTTCCATCCTTTATTACATCAACTGTTACTTTAATTTACATTCACCAACGTAAAATTAAGATTTATTTGTAATCGATTTCCAAATTTTATTTTAACTCATTAAATAAACAAGCAACCTAAAAATTGCAACTTACGTGCTTTTAATTGCATTGACATTTAAACTTATTAGCTTATGTTAACACTATTATCATTAATTGCAAACGGATTACCAATTGTAGTCACTACCCTAAATAATAACGTATATTAATCTACATTATTCCCAAGTTATAAATTTTGAATTAATTACTATTTATTATTATTGTTTCACTGATTAATTCAACATTTGCATTGGTTTTTCTTATAATAAATTTATTACCCAATACTCCTATATTCATCTTAGATTTGTTCAAATGCCTATATTTTAATTTATAACCAAAAATTTCTATTGATTTCCCTTTTTAATTTATTAGCCTCAATTAACGTTAATTTACCTTTAAGTTATCACTAACGGACAAGTGTTGAAATTGATTACATACATCGTTCTCACCCTGTTACCAATTGGATGAATTTTCATTGATTCGTAGCTATTGCATTAATATCCACAAATTTCATCCACGTCTCTATTAATGTAAAATTTAATATTAAATCCCCCTTATTTGCAACTAATTCACTTATTGATTTTTTTTCTTTTTCTTTCAAATAAATTAATAAATCTAAAATTTCACTCCTAAGATCCACCAATTGTTATATTATAAATGAAATTAACATTGGTTACATCCTCTGGAATTAACAATCTTTTATAACAAACCAATTTATCCTAACTGCACAATTAAGTCAATTAACTGCAATTAATTTCACATTAAATTTTATAAATTGTCAATTGATACTTTAACAAATCCGTTACTTGATTTAAAACCCTGCTTTTCAATAAATTAACATTTATAGGTGAAATTAACATTGACTTATATTTCATATCATAAATGCATGCTTTATTTCATACCATTTAGTTATGTTTGCCAAGTATGTATATTAATTACTATTTATATTCTTTGATTAATTTACTTTCTTGGTTTCATGCTTAATAAGTTTTCACTTCCCACAGTATTATAATTAACTACATGACATTGATTTTTATTTCATGAATTCATTAAATAAATCCAATAATTGCCTTTGTTACCTTATATTCAATTTATTACCATTTTAAATACGTTTATTATCAACAACATTCCTTAAAATTACTTATCTACAATTATTGCATTGGTTTATTCAACAATTACTTTTTATTTACTCATTTTCTATTTATAACCTAATGTAACAATTTTCACACTTCCTTTATGTTATTAATTACCATTAAAGTAACGTTTATCATCTACAATAAAAATTGTAATTACTTATCTACATTGATTGCAAAAAAATTCGATTATTGCATATTACTTCCGGTTACTATAACACTGAATTCATTAAATTTATTACTAATTATATCATTGCATTAGTTAATACAATATTCCCATTTGTTTTTCTTATATTCAATTCCTTAGCCTATAACAATTTCCATTGTTAATACTTATCTTTAATTTTCAACATTGCATTTCATTTATTTAAAATTTTAGTATTTACTTATTTCTTCCTAAAATTAATTACAAACTCTTAATTAAATTAAGAAATTAATTTCTCAAAATTTAGGGGTCGTTACATCAACCCCTACTAATAACTACGTCATTTTTAACTAATCTAGGTTTTTGACTAGATTCAATAATTCACACCCGCCATAAATGCATACTTGAGGCTATATAAATTTATTTAGCCACCATGCCTCCAATCAATATTCAATTATTTTTACATAACTTACTTCTTTTTTTATTAGTGTCGTTTAATGTAATTCACCGCTTACTTCTATTTTAGTAGATTAAGTATCTTTTACTACTTGACATCCACTTAACACTATTAGACATAGCTTACTATTTCTTTTTAAACTATTAACTAGCTTTCTTTGATTGTTATAATTTCTTAATCACTCATTTCATTACTTTACTTACACTTCGTTACTTATTGTTTATTTCCTAATTTACCTTAAATCTCATATATTAGATTTACAATTAAATTATTGCTATTATCTCTACTGACATACTTTGGTTTATACTTAGGGATTCCTAATTTTAATATGTTGGAACTGCATCTTTTCAAAGAGAAACATTAACACTATAATTTTCCATAAATTATTTAAAAGAGAACTTATCTTATGTTTGAAATTATAAGGAATTAACTTTTTTGTTATTATTGAAATATATGGTATAAAGTATGGTAAACATCTCTACTTTGTACGTCCCTTTCTTTTAGACATTGTGCTTGTTATTTCAAACAAAACAATTTTATTCATAATTGTAAAATTGGATAATTTATAGAAGTTTACGTTGCTACACACTTTATTCCGATGAATTAAAATACTATCTAAATCCCAATTCAATCTATAACTACTTTCAATTCATGTTTACTAACATATAACATTCAACTAACAAACCTGAAATTATTATACTATCCCATTAATGAATTGTCTCATAAATTTACGGGTTACTTCCACCCTAACTTTCCAGATTCAAGTATATGCAATATTTAATCAAAGTTACAAATTCACAGAATATGTAAGTATTGTTTTCAATTTGATTACATGTGTACTTCTAAGCCTATAGGTCCAGAATTTACTTTTAGGCATACAAGGAACATATTTACAACAATATAAATCCAATATTACACAAATATATAGTTTTGCAATCGCCTCTGAGCTTCCAAATCTTCAGATATAAATCTCAATTTTCCTTTTTAACTCCTTTCTTCCTATCAAAATACATATCGAAAGCATATACATATTTACCAAAAAATTAGATCCGATAAGAAATTTGAATGTAATTTAGATTTAGATTCCAATTTACCTTAGCCTGGCGATTTAATTCAATCTTATTCTTCTTCTCTATTATTTTCCACTATTCTACACTTATATATATGGACATATTTCATAGTTTATATATGTATTAGAATTTATGGAGAAAAGAAAATGGGAGAGCTTCACTTTTGATTAAGAAAATATGAAAAGAAAATTGAGGGATTAGGCATGTATTTATAGGAGTTCGAATCAACCAGCTATTAGATTATATTATATTAAATCTGGGCCGTTCATCCTAGGTTCAATACATAGCCATCAGCTTACCACCAATCGACCAATCCCCTTCTATCGGTTAACTGATAGCTGTCGACTAATCCCAGTAAGTGGGCGACCGGTTGCCTGTATATGTTAATAATTGATTTTTATATGTTTTGTTCCATAATTGTAATGATTTGGTCGATTTGATTTAAAATTAATACTTCTTAAGCATTAAGTAACTGTTATAGATAATGTTAATTAATTATATTTATTTCCTTAATTACATATATAATTATTTCTTATCTGAAACCTTCAAACGTTGATAACTCCGATCATAAAATTTTATATATGAAAATTGATCAAAAAATCACCATGAATAAAATGGCGCAAGTTTCGTAGTCAAATTTGAATGTTTGTAAAATTCCATTTTTGGCTTTAGCAATTATTAATTAAATTCTTTTTAAATTATTTATCGTTCAATTTACGTGGCATAATAGGATAATTGATTTAGATACCGTATATATTAAAATGGTATCATATTTATATTGAATAGAGTTAGATGGAGTTGTTATTAATTTATAATATGGCTATAAATTAATTGAACTCTAATTTGTAGTTTGGTCAGTGATAGAAATATTATTGTATATTTTATTACTGATATTCAGGTTAAATGATTGAGATCCCGGATATATGTGTGTGTGTATCATGTTCGACTCGTATTGCATAGAATTAGGTGGAGTTGACATTAACTTATAACATGGTTATAAATTGATTTGACCTCTAATTTGTAGTTATATTAGTAATAGAAATATTATTATTATTTTATTACTAATCGAGAATTCGAAATATAACCTTTAAAATAATTTTTAAGGCTAAAATAATGATTTAGGAAAGTTAAAGTTGTATTAAAATGGCTTTGAAGTTTATCTCGTCTTAATATTGGTTTATTATAGTGTAAATGAATAATTAGCTAACTAGTGAATTTCTATAAAGGTGACTTGAGAAGTTAGAAATTATAAGGAAATATTGTATTATTTAATGTAGCCTGATTAGGATTATAAAGTCATGAATATTATAAAAATGTGATTTATTAACTTAAGACCCTAAGGAATGATTTGAGATATGTGCATGCATATATATATATATATATATGTATGTATGTTTGTATGTATGTATATATTATATATCTATTATATACATAAGCTATATAATATTTTAAGGCCTTATTGATAGTTAAACTTAATTTTATAATTAAGTGAAAATAAGCTATAATATGATTGATAAGCAAGTGCATTATTTTTTATAAGTCTGAGACTTCTATAAAATAATACGAAGAAGTATAATTAGATTGGTTAATAAGTAAGATGCATTATTGTTGAATTGTTTATATGGTTGTATGTGTGAATTTTTATTGATGTTGAGATGATAATTTGTTACTTTAGTTGTTATTTCCTTTGTGTATGTAAATGGGAATGATATGTGTTTATTAGTTCCATATAGTTATACTAGTTACATTTATAGGAATATATATATATATATATATATATATACATCATACAATTTATGTGATTTATATATGTCTATACGTACAAATAAAGTTCTGGTTTGTCCAACTTATGGCTACTAGGCAATGCACAAAATGTTATATATTTATTAATATGGGGTTTAACGCGCTTATCTACAGTGTTGGCATGTCCGACTTAGGGCTACCAATTGGTGCAAGGAGTCCATTGTACTATTGAGATGCATGACCTGCAAATGTGGTTTCAAAGTAGAGGTGAAGAGAGATTAAAATGCCATTCTAGAGTGGGTCATATACTGTTGGGTTATATGGACATGTGCTACGACAAGACCTACAGGCCAACTTATTTTGAGGTGTTGGTTTTCTAGGCGTCAACAATATAGTTGTGGCTCTCTATGGGCTCTTTAGTAGCTAATGGAAATTCAACATGATTTATCAATATGCAATTTAAGCGTATGTATAATTTATGTATGCTCGACATGGGTTTACCTAATACTGGACAAAATATATTATGCAAATACATAAATATAAATATGTGGTTCCAGTGATATATATATATATATATATGCAGGATTTGGGTAATTTATATATATTGGTTTGGTTTCCTGACTTTATGCAACTGGGTAGTGCGAGGCACTTCAAGAATGAATCATGATCCACATAGGGATAACAATACTTAAGTATTTTGTATATGGGTGGGAAAGGTGTACATACGGCAGCTTGACTCTGGATTGTCTATCCATAGACAATCGAATGATGTTGGTTTTGAAAAATGAATCCATTGTACCATGGAGATGCTTGACCTACAGGCGCATGGTTTCGAAATAGAGGTGGACTGAGATGGGGATGCCAATCTAGAGTTAGTCATATACTGGTGCTTTGTATGGACGGGTGCTGCGAAATGATTTACATGCCATCTTCTTTTGAGGTATTAGTTTTCAAGAAAGTCAATATAATTATGGCTCTCGATAGGTCTCTTTGGTAGTTATGGCAATTTAGGATAGGCATCAGTTATTAATATTTGTATTTGAGTCTTGGGTATAGAGAAGCTATATTAGTCACATCATTATTTCGCTATATATTTTTTGAATTTCAGATGCTTCGATTGGGATCATTGAATCGATTGGTGTCCATAGCGGACTCCACCCATCAACAATGATGTGTATCAACTTGTTCTACGTGTGTCTCTTATCATTATGATTGTGCATGTTATATTGTTGGTTGATTATTATTATTGAACATTTTGTCTTAGACTTATTGTGATATTTATACTACCCATGCATTTGAATATTGAGTTACTATTAACATGGTATACTATTACATATCAGTCGCACCATATTAGTTGTGCTGACTCGTTAAATATAGGAGAAGAGCAGGTTGTGGTATGATTCTCGGCCTTTGAGTTGGGTTTACTTTACTTGTTTATGGGCAATCCAGATTATCCTTACGCCGCGTTTGTTTAAAGGGTCAAATGTACATTAGTAGTTTCATATTTGTTTGTATATGGTTTCGATATATATAGTATTTTGAGATAGTTCCCCTCGCACTAGGATTTATGTCTGATCCGCATTTTGCCTTTATCTTTTTATGTCAAGGCAACTTTCAAGTGCTCTATTGAGTTGTTTGGGAGCCAAATGCTTTTAGGAATATGCCTCGAGATAGTCAAAGCACTTTGGAAGCAAAGTCGATAATTTGGATATATACTTGATATTGAAGTAGTACATGACATATATGTTAGTACCTTTGGTATTGGTTTTGATGATAACAACTAAAGGACATTACATAACATATAGATACTAATGTCTTATTAAGATATATGCAGTATATAGTGCAGAATATTATATAGATGTTGATTAAGAAGACTGTATAGTATCAATAGTAGATTCAAGATGTTGGTATAGATTTTTAAGAGTTTCAGATTTCAAGATATTCCAGATAAGTTACAGAGTCATACAATTTATACTAAAACCCTAACAGCACTTTTCAGATCTCTCTGGCATTCTTTAAGTTTTGTTTTAAATTGTTTTTTCAAACATTCTGGTTTTAAATAATCTTTTCAAAATGTTTCCCAAAATGATTTTCAATAAAAATAGCATTTTTTAGCGAAGCTAGCCAGCTTTATAGTGGGTCGTTCCACTATATATAAATAAGAAAACATGTATTCTACACATGCACAAAACAGCTAATATGGTTTTAAGTAGCCATACCACTGTACATACAAAACACGAGACGTTCTCTTGAGAGGAGGAACCACTGTCGACATCATCAGAACGAGGACCCATAACATGGATAAACCCTGAGAAATGTGCCGCGATATCCAGATCAAAAAATACATATTCACAGAAATAAAAATATTTTCTACTCCAAGTGACGTCCTCCCAAATAAGTCTATTGTCATCCCTATTATCAACCTCACAGGAAAGAACTAGACCACCGCCAACAACATGATAAAATAACCACCTAATCTCTCTATCTCCAACTACAAACATATAATAACAATCGTACTTTGGACTATATCGCATCTCAGATTTAACACGAACCCAAACCTTCTCCCTGGAATCCCACTCAATCAAAGGTGCAGAAGGGAGCAAAGGATCAACAATAACAGGAGAGGGAGCAAAAACAACTTCAAAGTTACGACTTGGGGCTAAATGGATCTCGGTAGGGACCGTAGAAGAAATAACCGGGTCAACCAAACTAGAGGTGCGAGACTTCGGAACCCAAATCCTAGTAGGGGGACGAGGTAGGGGGATCTCATCCGGGACAGGGAGAGGAGCATCACCCAATGGATCGGAAGGAGGTAGATGCTTGAATGAAAGCACCACATGACCAAAGGAGTGACAAATCTCACATATATTAGATTTCCATCCATAGTGAACATTAATTAATGCAACACAACCATCGGTGGGGAATACTCTGAGTTAGGAGGAAAGAGGCTTGGACGGAGTAATTTCAATCAGAGCTTTAGCATAAACAATCCTACCTTTAGCCATGGTGTTCGAATCAAAACACTTAAGCTCTCCAACTAAACTAGCAATCCAAATCAGGATGATCAGCGATTGAAGAACAGAGGGAATATAATAGAAGTAGTCCCATACAGGAATGGATAAAGCCTAATCTCTAGCACTTGCAATTGACTTATTCCATGAGGTAATAATAAGCAATAGAAGAATAAAGGGAATAAAGACAGCATTGTTAAGTTTACATACATACATACATATATATATATATTGAATTTTTGTTTGTATTTTAATAAGTTATAAGTATATTGTGTTTTATATATATTGTTAAATTTCAAAATTATTTTATAAAGTTTTATTAAGTTACATTTTATTTGAAATGTGTATAAACTATATTTAAATGATTCCATAACGTATCAAATTATTTGAAAAAGAAACATATTTTCATAATAATATTTGTAAAGTGTTTTTCAAAACACAATGGAATATGTTGACATATCCTATCGATGTATATCGACATAGTGGCCATAAAATTCAAATTTGAATGGAAGTGTCTTTTCATCGTATCTCTTTACGAATGGACATTATTGTTGTTTTCCTATATATTCTAGACTTCCAAATGAATTTTGATTAACTACTTTATTATTTTTCTCCCCTCTTTTCATTCTGATGTTTTCTAAATTAATTTTTACCAATACTATGCCTAAATTTAACCAGAGTCAAATTCAGTTATTACTAATGTGATTCTCCTTCATCTACTCTTTGATTTCTCTCATCTCTCTCAAGATCAAAGTGTTATTCAAGAGTTATATGATCAACTTTAATTTAGATCAAAGATCTGATTCTGCATGTTATGGTTGTTACCCCTGAATCAAAGTAGCTACGATTGTAGCTTATAAAATCAACTAGGTGTGCTTAGTAGCCCGTAAATCTAGTGGGTGTGCTAGTAGCCTGAAAATCAAGTGACTCTACCCAAAGGTCAGAATTCTAGAGGATGTGTCTCATAGCCTTGAAATTGAGATGTATTTGCATTTATTAGATAAAAAGAAATCTGAGCAAGGAATTTTGTGCGACTGGATGGTAGGTAACTCCAAATCAATATAAAATCTTGGTGTGTTTTTTCCTTTTTACTTTTACTACATTTACTTTTATCTATACTTTGATTCTATTACTATTTCTATAATTATTAATTACATCATTCTAAGTAGAATCTTAAGAATTTGAAAAATATCTATATAATCCATTAAACACTATTCACCCCTTCTATTGTTTATTTAGCCTTAAGATCCCAATTCTGCTGACTCACATTTGATATCAGAGCCTTGGTTTTTCAACGTATTCATCATCTAATTTTTGAAAAAGTTTAAATGGCTACCAACACTAGTACTAGTACTGTTAGTAACACTATTGATGCACCTGTTAGTCACTCATGTGTCGTAGGACAATCTACTGCTAGACCTCCACTTTTTAATGGCAATAATTACACATATTGGTCATGTAGAATGAAAATTTATTTAAAGTCAATTGGTTTAAACACTTGGAATATCATACAAACCGAGTACGCTGAACCTGAGACTAATTTTGCACAGTTGACTGCTGACTAAAAAGTAGTTGCACAAAGTAACTCTAAGGCTATGAATATATTATTCTGCTTACTAGATAGAAATGAATTTAACAGAGTATCTATATGTAAGTCTGCATTTGAAATTTGAAGAAATTTGCAAGTTAAACATGAAAGGAGAAGTAAGGTCAAACAGACCAAAATTTCCATGTTAACAAACCACTTCAATTCGAAATGAGTCAAAATGAGTCCACATCTGAAATGTAAAGTAGATTTCAAGATATAGTACACTAACTTATTGCACTTGGTAAAAGTTTTCTGAAGAGGATCAAGTTAGAAAAATCCTCAATTCACTTACTTCTAAATAGGATCAAAAGACTATTGCAACCAAAGAGGCTATTGACCTTAGCATTCTAAAAATTAAAGAGTTAATTGGAAATTTAATATCTTTTGAAGCATAAATGAAGGGTAGGAGAGAAAGCGAAGTAATTGAGAAGAAATCTATAGCTTTTAATGCAATGACAGATAATCTGGATTAAGATAGTGATGACGATGAAGAAATTGCTTTCATGACAAGGAATTTCAAAAAAATTCGAAAATATAGAAAGATGAATAATTTCAAAAGAAATGGCAACAAAAATCCAAGAAGCGGAAGTAGAAACGGAAATGGCATTAGTTGTTATAATTGCGGTGACCCCTAGCCATTTAAAATGATACTGTTCACATCCCGATAAACCAAAAACTACACTAGACACTTATTCATCCAGAAAACGAAGCAAAGCCTATATAACAACATCAGACGATTCCGACACATCCTCAAGTGATAATGAATTAGACACAAAAAATGCTAATATATGCTTCATAGCTATGCATAATTCAGAACAAAATGGTAAAATGGATCAGAAAAAGGTACGCTTTTAATATATAAAAAGTTTTTTAATTTCTTGAATGAAATTTTCTTTTCTATTGGTTTCTTTATTGGTTGTTTGGAATTTCTTATAGATTAATAATAATATTGGTTGAATATTATGTGATTATATTTTAAATATAAATATTTATATATTTTAATAATGAAATAATAATATAAAATATATTTAAAATTATGTTAAAATTATTTTTCTGAAGATTGAATAACTATAAATAAATCTATATGATAAAAAAGGATATAGTTAAACAAAAATCATTTTTGAAAATTTTGACCTATATGTCAACATACCCTACGAGCATATGTCGACATATGTAGACAGATTTTGAATTTAAATTTCAAATTTGAATTTCCCTCCATCTTTTCACCTACTGTTATGTTCTAAAAAGTTGCTATTTGACCAGAGAACATGTTATGTGATTCTTACTCTATCTCCATTCATTTATTTCTCACTTTCATTTCAAAATTTTCTTAACTCTCTTATCTCTTCAAAACTCTTCATCAATGTCTTCCTCAAGCACTCCTACATCTATGAGAATTTCCAAAAGTACTAATAATTTTGTCTTCCATGATCAAGAGTTTATGAAAGCGTATATTAGTTACCTGAACTATGGAAATATTAATACAAAATGTGCATATTGCTTCGCCTCATTTGCATCAGTTGAAGTAAAAACTAATGCAAATAGAACTATTTGCATCAGTTCTATCTTAATAACCGATGCAATTGGTACGTGAAAAGCAATAGGTAATAAAAAATCAAATTTGCATCAGTTGTCACCAACAACCGATGCAATTGGCACGTGCAAATAGTTTTTGTAGCATCGGTTTTAAACTCAACCGATGCAACAACATTAGTTTGCATTCATTTTCCATTGGTTTGCTACTCCAACTTTCATTTTCCCTCCCCTTAGCTTTTCATTTCCCGCTTAGCTTTCATTTATCCCTCCACTTCCTCCGTAACCCGTTAGGAAGAAAACAAAAGCAACTTTTATTTCCGTTCAATTGAAATCAAATTAGCAAATCAAATTAGTAGTTCCTCCCAAATCGAAATCCTCAAAAAAATCAGTTATTTGAGGATGTAGCGATAAATACTTCATCTTCGACAGCATGGCTTAATCCGTTCTTCATTTTGCAAAGCAGGCTTAAAAAATCAGTTGTCAATATCGTCAAGTTAGAAGCAAAATTTCCACTTTAAGACCTTGAGCGACGTCTCTTTATGAAGAAAGGATGCCATAGAGCTTCATGAGCAGTCAACCGCCTTGATGGTTCATACTCGAGTAAGCCTTCTAACATAGATATTTTTATGAATTAATTTAAAGACAGTTGGACATAGATATTTTTTATTTTAAATTTGTAATCGATTATTTGAAGGAACACAATGGAAGAATAAAAGCTCTTTTAATGGTTAATCCACCCCCAATACGGCATCTTCATTCATTTGAAGGAACACAAAACAACATTCTTTTGGTTCTGGAACTTGGTCCTTCCCTTGCTCTTCTAAATTTTATGCAATATTGTCAATAAAGTTAGTCTCATTAACAAATTCTTCTTGTGCATGGCAGAATTCCTCATATTTAGATTGAGTAGGCTGATCAGCATTGTCCTCTTCCTTGGATGAGCTAAGTATCTGGAACTTATTATTAGTAGTAAAACTTTCCCATATTTTTGTTTAACATTGTCATTCTTATATTGCTCTTCATAGTTTTGAAGTTTTCTGGTACTTGAATTCCCTATTTCATTAGATCTTTCTGGGTTACTCTACTTTGACACACTTTGTTTGCCTACTTGTTGCCATTGTGCAGTAGAGGTTGTAGTATGTGGCTCTAGGCTGTTTCCATTTACCTCTTTTGAGTTTACTGGGTTGGAAGTTGTAGAGGAATTTGATTGGGAAGGGGGTTATTGTTTTTGTTGACTATTGGGTGTTTTTGTTGACTATTGGGGAATAATTTTGGTTTAGTTGTAGTAGTATTTGATTGTGATTTCAAATCTTGTTGCGTATGTTGCCTATTTGGTCTGTTCTTACTGTATTTCACAGTTTAGTGACCAAAACATTGACGATGCTCACATATATAAGGTTTAAATTCATAGTCAATTTTGATAGTGCAGTTATCTCCCCTATTAGTCTTCATATTAACAGTTTCGGGTAATTTATTTTAATATTAACACTTACTAGAATCCTAGAATAATTTGTTCATTTTCTTGATGCAGTTATGGTGTCTGTTCAAGTAGGCATTCTAATTATGTTTGCAATCCTATTCAGCGCTTCCTGATCCCAATGTTCCAGTTTGAGATTGTAAAGTTTGATCTATATAGGCATTTCCACCAGTGCATGTCCCCTGTCTTAACTCTGATATAGTCAATCACCTTCTTTTATAAAAAATTTAGCACTAATACATCCCTTTCCATCTACTGGTGCAACCAATAAATTAGTTAAAATGCTAGCACTGTTATGATAAAAGAACAAATGAATTTATCCGGAGAATAAACACACTAGGACAACTTAATTTTTCTATTAAAAATAAGCATTAGAAGTGCGATCGTCAAATCATCATCCAAATCTAAATAATTGAAGCTATCAAACTGTAATAAGGTAATTAGATATTACCTTACGTTTTAGAATTGAAACGGTACAAACTAAAGTGGTTTGAACTTCTAGGATGACATACGGCGTATAGGGCTTGCCTTATTTTGGACGCTGGGCATACAATTGTTGGTACTTGAGAAGAATCGTGCACGTGGATTTTATTTCCTTTTTATGCATCATCCCTCATCCTTTTTTATTTTTGATTAGCGCTTCCTGACTCCATAAAACCATTTATAGTACAAGTTATCAGGGCTACCAAGTATGCTAATTGCAAAACCTGAATTCCTGCTTGACCATAAAATCATTAATCAGTTATACAAATTTTGTAAATGGTTTTACGGTATATTCCTTCTTACGTTTACTGATTTTAGCAATATTGATTAATTATCCGTGTATTAGAATGATTATATTTATCTAAGGCCTGGATTGTTTGCACTGGCCAAAATATGATTAAAATTAAAAATGCATAGTGCTTGCCTATTTGGTGAGGATTCATTACCTGTCATTTCCTTAATAGCATACCCCTATTTGTCTAGAATGTCGTTGAACATGCTCTGATGTAACAAAAGCTGCCTAATTAGGCAAGCATTAAATATTAAAATGCATGTTTAATTATATTAACTACTTCCCATCTATCAAAATGCCCAAAACAAAAACAAAAATATTAGCTACCATAATACATAATGATACAGGTTTGCGGCTTATTGCTCGAGTTGGTACGAATAGTCAAATCATTCTTATTATGCCGTTTTCATTATTATTATTTTTTAAATTAGATCCATCCAACTTATTGGATTTATTATTTGTATTATGCCGTAAACTGTAAACATTCCAAAAGCAAGTGCCGCAATGTTGCCGGTTCAGGATGTGTTTCCCAACAACAGAAAGCCCAACTACTGATGAGAAATATATAATTGTGGTAAGGTAAAATTATGTTTTATGATCTTAGTTTTACCTTACTAGTGTAGAATAATTTGTTTACTTTCACGGTTCCAATGATTCAACATGAGGACGGCAACTGTTATGGTTAACATATATGCAATCAGAGTGGATTGTTATATTATACTATAATATACGATTTATATATAATAAAAAGAATATCAAGTTGTAGCATCTTACTCTAATATATATGAATATAATAAGAACAATATATGCTTACATATGGAATAATAATATCAAACACGAGATCGTTACCATCATCTAGTAAAAGGATATAAAATTACAATCAGATATCAATTTTACTTGCATTAGTTTTGCACAGGGAATTAATTTCTCAGTGACTGTCAGTTTTTGTGCATCTCACACTTTCCTCATGTATAAGAAGAAGAAAAATGTTTGGTGCAGTAATGCGCGGCAATTAATCCAACCAACTATACCATCAGCTTATTAGCTGATAATCAGTCGCAACTTAATATCTCGAAGTTCTTTTTCTCCAACTTTTAAATTGCTTTCCAGAGGAAATACTGAATTTGAGAAATACTGAAACTCATTAACTATGTTACAGATCAATTAACTATGTTGCATCCCCACTGCTTGCTACCTTTACTTTGTTTCCTTAGTTTGTACTTCCCTTTCTATGCACAATTGACCATATTTGCATGTACCTAAGTGCAAATCTTTCTTTATAAATAGTGTTGTTTTGTTATCTTGATTTCCCTTGGCACGTTCTTCAGTTTTTCTAATACTTTGACATTGTTATGTATTTGATTGCCATGTCACTGGAGAATCTTGCAATTACTTTAATAATTAGTAAGTCCCAGACATGTATTGTGTGGTTGGCTGCCTTTTGCTTATGTATGAATTCATTTTCGTTTTATTTCATTCGTCACTAGACCTACTGCATGAAACAAGGTCATGCACACTTTATATTTTTATCCAGTGCTTTGAGTTTTTGTCACACATTATCAGTTGCTACCTGTAGCCTTGAAATTGGTTACGTTCCTCATCTTATTGCCTTGAGTCGGTCACGTATTCATATTTTTCTATTGCTTTATTTTAGTGCGTTTTCTATGCTATTTGATTTGTTAGCCGTTCCTCCTTTTCTTAATGATTTTATATGTCTCTTTTAATACCTTGCTGCTTCTTTTTGCCTCGTTGTATATGCTATGGAAGTGAGGAGATTGTGGAAGGGGGTTGGCTCATTTGGATTTGTTCACAAAATTTCTGCTTTCGAAATGGCTGTAGGGTTTTAGGTTATTCAGTTTTTTTGGTTGTAGATAATTAAATTGATTATGGAAAGATCTAAAATGACTAAATATTTTTGTACAATGTTATGCAGGAATTAATTCAGTTCACAGATGCAGAGACAACAGTGTCAAAAAAAATTTCCTTGGATGGAAGAAGTATTCCGAGGTCACTTTCTTATTAGCGTTTTGAAACTGATAAAACTAACTTTGTTTTGAAATGACATTGTATTCAGACCTTTACGTATACGTAGCATTATTAAATCCTTATATCTTTTCTTGCACATTTTTCATTTCATTTTTTTGGTTTTTGTTTTGTTTGATTTAACTTTTGATCTTGGTTAATTTTTTAGGTGATGTTGGGGATACCTTCATTAGAAGGAACCAACCCAGCTTTGTGTTTTCCTCGCTACGTAGTTGGCTATGAAGCCGTTTGCTATACTAACATTTATAGTGAAGTATATTTTTTCATGTAAGGTATTTTATATTTAATGTTTAGCAGAGCCCATTCTTCGGAGAATCTTACGGGTTCTTGCTGCCGATGTTTATGCTTCAAAGTTTGAAATTTTTTTGCTAAATCAGAATGCTGGCTTGTAGTTTAGGAATAAGGTGATGTCCTTTCCTATCACTTCGAGGTTATGTATATGTAATTAGTCGCATCATATTTGTATTTGTTGGGGGTAGAATGCATTGAAAGGTTTGAAACAACTCAAAGATAGGGAACAGTTATAAAGTTACGATGTTTAGTGATATGCCTTGGAACTGCAGTTTCCAAGAACCAATATTGTACGCACTTCACTTTAAAATAAGTGCTTGTATTTAATCTCTGCTGGAAATTAAAGAACTTGTACACATTCATACACATGTATGCACATTTTGATTTGTAATGTATTGGCAGTTTTCTTCTTCATTCAGTTCTTTGGGAGTGGCTAACAACTAAACTATACATATGCAGGTGCTGGCACCAGGAGGAGCTAAAGACCCAAATGAAATTATAAGAGATTATCTTGGAAGGGAGCCATACGTTCATTCATTTATAGACAGCAATACAAGAAACAGCTTGTGGAATACCCTCATCTACAATGCTTGCTAATTCCATGGCCAACATTGATACTACCTTCATACAGTTCAGTCATATTTGGTTGATTGATTCTAGACAAGTATATCAGTTGTAACTTTTCCGTTTCATGCCTCTAATTTTATTTTTCTTTAGAATTTATTTACGTTTTTCATTCTTTTGTAGAATTATTAAATCTGATTATGTATTTCCCATCAAATTTAATTTTGAATGATAGTAATATTGCATGCAATAATTGTTTATTATAATCAATAATATATATATATATATAGTCTATTTGAGTACTGTAATAATGATTTCTGAGAATGGCTTTTTTGCATCAGGTATAAATAGCTGATGCAATAGAGGAATTAGTTTGCATCGGTTGTTATAAAAAACCGATGCAATAGAGGGATTAGTTGCATCGGTTTTCATTACAACCGATGCAACATGGGGGCTGTGTTCAAGCAACCAACCATGATATTTGCATCAGTTGTTAGTAACAACCGATGCAAAAAGGACCTTTTTACATCGGTTTCAGAACTGATGCAAAAGTGTTAAGCCTGTTGCATCGGTTGCATATGCATCGGTTGTTGAACTGATGCAAAAGGGGGGTAAACAACCGATGCAAATGGCCTGTTTTGTAGTAGTGAAAATTTTATATGAGAAAGTTTGCTATTTTCAATGATTTTTCTACTTATGAACATGATTCTCTTTGTTTACAAAATGGAATTCTCGATTTAATTTATGCTTCTCAAAATGATTTTTTGTTATCCACGACTTGTCAAAAAATTTTATGCAAACTTGAAAGGAAAACTTCATGATGGAAGAGAAGGAGAAGTATGGAGTAATGTAAAAGAAACTTTAATTGTTTTAAATTATGAACTTTTGGGTACTATTCTTGGATATAAATCTATGAGAATGGACCTTACATCTTTCAAAATTAATGATCAAAATGTGAAGTGTTCCATAACATTTTTGAACGTGATGATAATTTTTAGTTTAAAAACCAAAACTTTTGTCCAAAAGCAAGAATTCTAAATCTTATTTTTCAATATACTATAACTCCATGATCGGAAAATTTCAATAATCCAACTCTAAAAGTATGTAAAGCCCTTTTTGCCATTTATGGTCAATATGACATAAAGGGGACTTAATTTATTTTGGAATTTTATCCCATAAATCTTTCCAATCATGAAAACACACTATTTCATGGTGCATATCTTACCCGAGTCTTCAATTACTTTGGCGTTGATTTTAAAGGAGAAGAATTTGTCTCTCTTAAAATCTTTAATTAAGCCAACATCGCTCTTTTGAAAATACCACTCTTTTTCGAGCCATATAAAACTCTTACGGAGAAAGAACAAAGGTTAGCTTATGAAGAACAGGAAGAAATTCAAGAAGAGGAAGGTGAGGAAGAAGGAGAAGATATGGGCATTTAAGAAGAAGAGGAGGAGAAGGAAACCACCTTAGAAAACACCGACTTTCCACACTGACCAACCAAACAAGACCTTTGCAATAATCGAAAGAAGATTGTTAAAAACAAAAGGATTCACAAGCATTCGGTTAGAAAGAAATTAAACATTATTTCCAACAAAATAGACAATTCTTTTGAAAAAGTGAAATGTAAGCTTGGGATAAGCTCATCATCTTCCTCATCTACATCTTTCTAGCTTGTTATCTAAGTTGCTTATGAGTGTGTTGTAGCTTAAATTTGGTTTGAACTTATGTATATTTTCATTTCCTTGTGTTCTATGCAATCTCTATCTAAGTATTAATGAAAAATCTATTTCCTTGCTATTGGACATTGTTTGTCATCTCTAAAAAAACATAACAAGTATAATAGTATAAGTTAAATACATTAGAATATCAAAACAAAGCTGCTTTGGAAATTTATGTATATATGTCGACATACCCGTAGTAAGTATGTCGACATACAATGATAATTTTCGAAAATTTTTAATTTTGAGAATTGAGTAGACAACAAATGTCTATTCATTTCCAATGAATTTCCACCCCTTGAAATACCTGTTAAAACCAAAGAATCATTATTTTCTACTCTCTTTCTTCTTCCTTTGCATTCCTAAACTCTAAAACCAAAAAATGGCTTCTCTTTTCAAAAAACTAACCAAAAACCTTGAGCACACACTTGAATTATTCAAGAACATTTTTACTTTCATCCTAGGAAACCGGAGGCACTTAGAATTGAGTCAAATGCTGACGATCAAGGTGTAAGAAAGGAATTTCGATGCAATTCGGTGGACAATTTCTACATTGAACAAAGAAGAACCAACCACCAATCCCGAGTATACCATCAACAAAGATGATGAAGATTAGGGTGTTATCAAAGTGGACCCAATCGTTGGCATTGATGGATGAGTTAAGTTCCTCAAAATGACTAGTTTAAATAGGTCATTCTTTGAAATAGACATGTATGTGAAGATGCGGACTACCTTCACCTGCATGGAAAGATCATAAGAAGCTTCAATGTTCCCTGGGATTGGCTTTGGGCCTTTTCTACACAGCCTAAGTGGAAGGTGAAGAAGGCCTCCTTCCGGGGGGCTTGAGCCATCAGTGAGATACCACTCTGGAAGAGAAAGAATTCTAGCCTTATGTTATATAAATAATAATACTTGATTTGATTTAGATTTGATTAGTTTTCTTTACGAGGATTTGTTTGAATGTTTTGTGACATCAACTTTGTATGGTTGCTTGAATAATTGGATTGATTATTTCATGATTATTTAATTTTACATATCACTCATTGTTTTTATATAATCATTCTCATCATCATTATGTATAATTCTAATACATATCGATTAGTGTTTTATCTAGGGTGAGTTATAGTCATAATTAGAGCAAATTATAGTTATATTTTTTGTTAGTTATTTTTGTTGATGAAAAGGGGGAGAAACATATAAAATCTAGGCATTGATTAAGGAGAGGTTTTGTAACTCAGGTGGGAGTTATAAAATATTATATATATAGAGTTTCCATCATCAAAAAGAGGGAGATCTTTAGTACCTTAGATATTGGTTTTGATGAAAACAACTCAAGAACATTATATAAAATATAGATACTAATGTTTTATTAAGATATATATAGTATATAGTGTAGGATATTAGACAAATGTTGATTATGACTTTACAGTATAAAGAGTAGATTTAAGATATTGATATGGAGTTTCAAGAGTTTATGAATGAAGACTCACAAGGAATAAAGATTTCAAGATATTATAGAAAGTTATAACGTCATAGAATTTATGTTAAAACCTTGATAGAAATTTCTTGATATCTCTCGCATTCTTTAAATTTTGTTAAATTGTTTTTCAAATATTCTAGTTTTAAATAATCTTTTCAAAATGATTTTCAATAAAGATATCATTTTTAAGTTTATATATATATATATATATATATTTATTGAATTTTATTTTAATAAGCTATAATTATATTGATTTATATATATATTATTGAATTTAAAAATTATTTTATAAAGTTCTATTAAGTTATACTTTGATTAAAATGTATATATACAATATTTAAATGACTTTACAAAGTATCTAATTATTTTACAAACCAACGGATTTTCAAAATAATATTTTTTAAGTGTTTTTTCAATATACAAAGGGATATGTCGACATATCTTATCCATGTATGTCAGTATAGTGGCTGTACAATTCAAAATTAAAAAATGGAACTGTCTTTTAGTCGTATCTCTTCACGAGTGGACATGACCGTTGTTTCCCTATATATACCGTACTTCCAAACGAATTTTCATTGACTACTTTCTTACTATCTTCTTTCCATTCTCATGTTTTCTGAATCAATTTTTACCAAAACTCTACTGAAATTCAACATAATCAAATTCAATTATTAATAATTTGATTCCCCTTCAGCCACTTTCTGATTTCTCTTATCTCTCTTAACATCAAAGTTCTATTCAAGAGTTATAGGATCGATTACAATCAAGATCAATGATTTGAGTTTGTAAACTCTATCAGATTATACTCTTATACTTTGTGGTATGCTTGGTATCCCTAAAATCTAAGTAAGTGTAATTATAGCCCATAAAATCAATTGGATATGCTTAGTAGTATATAAATCTAGTAGGTGCTTGTAGCCCGGAAATCAAATGATTCTACCCAAAGGTTGGGATTCTGGAGTGTATGTCTCATGGCCTTGAAATCAATATTGTATTTGCATTTACAATTTGGAAAGAAATCCGTACAAGGAATTATGCAGGACTGGATGTAGAGTAACTCTGAACCAGTAAAAAATCCTTGTGTTTTCATTCCTTTTTACATTTACTGCATTTACTTTTATCTGTACTTTGACTCTGTCATTGTCACTATGATTATAATTACATCATTCAAAGTACAATCTTAGAGAATTTTGAAAAATATTCATAAAATCCATTAAACATTGTTCACCGGCCTAGTGTTAATTTAGCCTTAAGATCCATATTCCGCTGACTCACAATATATGTTATTAATATGTGAGAGCTGTATGAGATATTGTATTTTGACTTTCTATATTGATATTTGTGAATCATTTACTTTCATCGGTACAGTCTGTCACATATTTTATCCTATATGTTCATGTATATTCAGTATATTATATATAGTCACTGCACTGTAAGATTCTATCGCTATGCCTTAGTTGGGTGTTTGTTTTTTTTATTTGACCCAAACAAGCTGTCTTTTGTGGTGCTCGAAAGTCAAACATTATCATTTGATGTTGATTCAGGGTATTACGATGGGTGGGTCATAATAGTTGATAACAGAGCTTACGCTCAACACCTAGGACTAAGTAAAACAGTTTGAATTAAGTAAACTAGTGGATGAAGATAAATTAAGAGTGTGTACTTGTATTTTTCTACTATATAATACTACATACACCACTTTATTAATACCTTAGATAGTGATTTTGATGACAAAAACCATATAAATATAGATATTAATATTTTGTCAAGTCATACAACATATATCCTAAAATATTACACATGTACCAAATTATTAACTTGAAGATTGGTCAATATAAATGTGACAACCCACATTTTGGAAGGTTTACATCGACAATAATCAACACATATCCAACTCAAACAATCCAAAACACAAACAATGGGGATAATTAAGAAAAATAAGAGAAGAAGAACACAAATATAGAATCTCGTGGTGGAACGACAAAATATATTAATCAAATAAACAGTTCATGAAGATGTTTATACTACAATTTGATTATAATTTTACAACATCTATCACAGTTACATATACAACAGAACAATAGAATAATGCAGCAGAACAACATGAAGCGAGGAATAATACTAGTAATATAATATACCAAATCTTCACCTTTGTCCTCCCGAAAATAATCTTTAATGCGTTGAAAACTAAGGCCGATCTGATCATTAGGTAAAACAATAAACTCAAGTCGGGACTAAAAATCCTTATGTGAGTCAAATCGATATCGCATATTATATGAGTGTAATAGTGTCAGAGATGGTTACGGGGTTTTACATCTCCTATCAGTGTATAACGTGCGTGCAATGACTCAAGAGATGTTACAGGATTTTCCATCTCTTAAGGATCCATCAAAATATCTATACATACATACATACATACATACATACATACATACATACATACATACATACATATATATATATATATATATATATATATATATATATGTATATGTATATATATTATAATACGCTATATATGTGATGTCTATTCAGTAAAATAAATATTTTTCTTAACATTATGGCTTTACATCAATCCTCATTAATGGGTTTTTAAGCATTGTTGTACAGTTTGCATATAATGCCCCAGTAGCACATCAGGGGATAGGGATGTGCCGGTATACCACAACACTAAACCAAACTCATAGTGGTCTCGTATAAGGATAAAAGTATGACAAGGCATGTGAGGCAATGCCCAAGGAAGGATACTACTAGTTTGGGTCGCAAGGCTAGTGGTAACGCATCATAGCCACGATCGCCCACCGCGTCCATCCATCCCATAATGAGTCAAAGGGAGTTCATCCTAAATCAAGGTGCACCGATCGAAAACAACATCAAAAGTAATAGTATGTACCAAGTCTAAGAAGAAAATTGAAGAACGGAAGTCCGCTAGTGGTAGCTAGCCCACTTGGTCCAGTCAAGCCATTATGTTTTAGTCATTTCAAATTGGCATAAGTGCCGAGGTCTATCCATCATCATTCTCTTTTTTAAATCAAACAAACGTACACCAAATCCAACAACTTCATTTTGGTGTCTCCTCTGTCTACACTGTTGTTAAAGTGGTTCCACTATTGACAGAGAATATGCAACTAAGAGGCCCTAGTCTCTTTAACAATCAAATGTCATTTTACACACCGGATGGTACTTTTACATTTCGAAAATGATTCATATTTGATATCAAAATATCATATTCTCTTTATATTATCATTCATTTCAAAATATCATATTTACTTCAAATATGTCAATTTCGCTTGAAAATCATTTTCACTCCAATATGTCAATTTCACATCCGATATCATTTCGAATTTCAATTTAGGTTATAACTTCATTTTAACCTCAATCGCATTAAAATAGACGATTTAAATATAAACGATTCCCATATTGACCAATTTAAATTTTTAGAAAATAGTTTGAACAGTTTTAAATAGCTTAAAAGTTAAATAGTTTGATATAAAATAGTTTGAGTATTGAAATGGTTTATATATAAATAGCTTGGAAAATCAAAATAATTTGAACATTTAAAAAGATAGATTTTTAAACAATTTATATTAAAATAACTTATATGAAAATAGTTTCAAATTCAAACTGATCCAATTCCAATTCCTTCAATTCAGATCGTCTTAAATCTCAATTCAATCCAAATCGACTCAATTTCGATTTCAATTCAAATCAATTCTGATTTAAATTCAAATGTATTTCAATTTCGATTTCAATTCGAATTATAACAACTTGGTATTTTCAACCATTCACATCCACACATGTCGGACTTGAATTGCTCAAAATATCATATCGTTCATTTATATTTGGCAAAACTCAGCATATACAGTAAATAAATAATCACATAATCACAGACACAGAGTAATATAACAATAAGCAGCTGAAACAAAAGAATAGTGTTTTATGAAGTTACTATATATAACATAGTTAAATAAGATACAATAGAAGTTTCAAATACAGTAGTCAAATAAAAAATCTGAATATATAACTGGAGTCAACCGAATAACTGAAAGCTGAAAAAATGTAGATGGATCTTCAAGCGAAGCTCCAACTCCAAAGGTGAGTCTCAAAAGCTGTACCACTCAGTCCGACCCGAGTGTAAAGTAAAGTACAAAACACTCGAGTACGGATTAACATTCTTATATCAATTAATCCAACTCAAGTGAAATAACAACTGAAATACAAGTAAATCAAAGGATGTTTGGGATAACCATGCTCTAAGGATCCGTTAAACTATCTACTATGTAGTAATATAGCTATTCTAATAATATCTATAGTAAAATAAATTATTAAAATTGCGTTAAGGCTTTACATTTTCCACTTTAACACATTTTATTCTCATAGTCTATACAGTTCTGCAATCTTCCCCGTACTGGGTATCATCAGAGGGCACTCCATAGATATGGTACAAAACAAACTCGTAGTGGTCTCGTTAAGGTAGGTGTCACGGCATAACTAGGCAATGCCAGGGTAGATATACCAATTACACTTCCAGGATGGTGGTAACGCGTAGCATCCACTACCGCCCACTTCGGAACACACTCCTAAATAAAAACAAATCAAGTATGGCCACCAAATCAATCACAAAGTCAGAATATAGTATCGAAGGAATGTGTCCGATCGGAGGAGCAACCTCACTTGGCATGTCTATTGCTCCTGTTTTAGCCACCTTATGCCACCTCATGGGTGTTGGGTCCACATATATACCTCATATAGGAACATCTTTACCATCCTACTTCATTCTGGAATCTCCACCGCATACACGGTTGTTAAAGTGGTTTTCGGAGTTGGCAGAGAATATGACAACTTCTGATCCTGGTCTCTTCAACAACCAAACGTTATTATAACACCGCGGTCATTTCAAAATAATTTATACTTCAAAACCAAGATATCATTTCCATTTCAAAAATCATACCAATATGATATCATTTTAATTTTAAATATATCCTTTTCCAAAATCTTAGCACTTTCAAAGTTATAACACTTTCGAAACCAAACGCTTGAAATTATAACACTTTCAAAACATAATACTTTGAAATTCATAACTTTGAAAGCATAACTTCCACCACTTAAACAATTTATATATTGAAATAGTATATATAATAAAATAGTTTATAAAGTAAAATTGTTTATATAAGATAGTTATAAGTTGAAATAGTTTATATTAAAATAATTAGTATCTTAAAATAGTTTATATTAAAAATAGCTACTATATTAAAATAGTTTATTTTAAAATGATTTATATTAAAATAGTTTATATGAAAATAATTTATAAAGTAAAATGTATAAATAGTTTTAAACATAATAAAAATACTTTATATAATTAATAACTTCCTTAAATTTCACAATCGATTCCAAATCAACTCAAATTCCAAAATTCAAATTTAACTCAATCTCAAATCATCTCTTTCAATTCAATTCAGTTTCTTAATAAACCATTTCAATTTATATCGATTTCAAAAATAGATTTGAACCACAAAATAAACCATTTCAATTTCAATGTTCTCTAAAGGTAATCGTAGCCTCAAGCCTCATCAACCGGGAATAGCTAAAATAGGGAAGGTGCAGCAAGGCTAAGTGAGTCGCGCTCAAGTAGGACAAGAATTTCCCCTGTCTAGAAGTCCCTTTTTATTCGGCTGTGTGGGCAGTTGGAACGCGCGCCAACTACGGGGTTGTCTTGTTTGGGACTATCCAGTAAGGGATGATTCTGGCCTTGTGTTGTAGGGGATTTAGAGTGGATCCTCGATACGGTGATCTAGGTCCCGTACTATGACAGGCGGTACCCCAGTATCCCCGCCATTGATGGAAACTCATTCTTCCTACGTGCCTTTACGGTTTTGATTGTATACCTATGTAGCTGGAATTTAATAAATATAACAATTTCGGATATTTCTTATTTACTTGAAAACCCTAGACCCTATTATAATATCACTAGTTTTCCTATCAAATGTTTTATTTAGCGTAAGGTAAAAACTTACCCGTGTTTATGTGTGGATAGTCTTACGTGATACCTTTTCTTTCAAAGGTTTTTCAAAGTTAAGCAACCTTAACCTGTTACTCATACCAGACCCATGTCAGACCCGGAGTTTATCTTCTGTTTTCTTAAATTCTTAGGTACTCAAATTTTTACGAGTAGCCAAGGAATTCAGGTAAGCTTTGACAAATTGTGGAGAAGCAATGGAGCAAGAGGCTTCAGCGTTGTGGATATATATAGTGTTTCGCTATGTTGGTTTCTCTGAATTGTATTTGAGTTGTAATAACTAGACAGGTGTTTATAACTGTCTAGTATGTGATGTAAAATCTGTGTAACTCTGATTGATGTTGTAAACTATGTAATATTATGTGATTAACATAATTTATTCGTTCCACTGTTTAGATTCTGATGTTGTTTCTTTCTTTCTTCTCTATCTTTCTCTTTTCTATCTCTTTCTTTCTTCAAGATGATATGACTTTCTGTGGAGAGAAAGTCGGGTCGTCACAATTGGTATCAGAGCGCAGGTTGAGTGACTACCTAGGCTTTGAAGTGATTTCTTTCTTGAGAGAGCGTACTTGTAATTTTGATATGTGTGTGTATATATGTACATTTCCACCTATTTGTTGGGTTACCTGTTTGGGTTTTCCAATATAAGTTATAAAGGTAGATAGGGTAGTGGTGTGTGTAACACGACTACCAATAGATGGAGTTTGAGTGTTCGAGGTTGGAAGTGTATCAGTCGAGACTGTAGACCTAATACCGTCTCGAGTATGCTTTGTTGTGGTGTAAGGATTTCACCAAAATCTCTGAAGGAAACCTTTTAAAGGTTCGGAGTGCATCTTTGAAGTGCAAGTTGGATGAGTAGAGTTTGGATCTATGGTTGAGCAGATGCAAGTGATGGTATCTTGAAAATCTCAGGAAATAGTAGTTGCGTGATGAGATGCAGTGACTATGAATGTTTCAAAAGATGTTTCTTTGGAACAAGTTTAAGGAAGTATGTCGGCATCGGTGATGTGGCTGAGTTCAGCAGGGTGTTTCTATATGGCTTTGAGGCCCGAGTTTCTCGAAGAGCTTTGGATTAGGAAGTCTTTGGCATATGTGGAAGAAGTGCAGCTCGGAGTGTTCTGTGTGCCGGCAGGAAGGTCTTCTGGCTAAGCAGTTTTCTTGAGGTGGAGTTCAGAGGCAGCAGAGTTGATTCAGTTCTTTGATGTATTGGCTGGATAAGCATAAGCTGTTCTGATTGGTAAAGAGAAGAACCGTTTCTTTGGATTTAGGCTGGGTTGATCGCAAAAGTGACTTGCGATATTTGAGTGTTCTCTTGGGTAATCATTTGCTTGGAATCGAGGCATCTCTAGGAATTCCAGGAGTGATACCGGTGGTTCAGCTAGAAGATGGATGGTTTCTAGAGAGGTTTTGGTGAAGCAGCTCAGGATTTTTCGTGGAACTTCTGAGTATTCTTTTATGGATCTGTTGAACCATATTTTCTGGGATGTGATATCTAGTCTGTGATCGTGATCATCATCAGCATTTTCATCTGCTCCAGATCAGAGTTGTGCAGTGGAAGTGAGGTAGCAGTTGTTCTAAAGTGGAAGTTTTTAGGATCTGAGGCAGGTTTGGCAAGTGCTCTTGTTTGGTCTTTTCCAGATTAAAGAAGTTAGTTCTCTACTAATGACAGTAGAGTTGGTGTTCTTGATTTCGGTTGATCTTGATAGGATCATTCTGTTGGGTTGTTTTTGGTCCAGTTTGTTTCTAGAAGCATCAACGAGGGTTGAGCTGATCAGTAAGGATGAATGCAGCCCTGGATCGGTAGTGGAGTTTTGTGGATAAGAGACGGAGGAATTTGGATTTCGAAGTTAGAGATTTGATTTTGGATAAGTTTTTCTACGATCAAGTGAGCTATAAGTTTTGGCAAGGCTGGGAAGCTAGCTCCGAGGTGTTTTGGATCTTTCTGTGTTCTTGTGAGGATTGGTGTTTGGTCTTCAGGATTGGATTGCCAGTTTGGATAATTGGGATACGATGTGTTTCACGTATCTTTGAGGGAGTACGTGTATGATCCATCTCTGGTTGTGGAACCAGTAGTTCAAGAGGATTTGGTAGTTGAGTCAAAATTGTCTATGGTCTGATATCCTGTTCAGTTGTAGATCTAGATGAGTAGGAGCTCTGTAGCTTAGTAGTATAGATTGTTGGATTCTATAGAGCGAGTATTCCAGTATTTATACCTGGGAAACTCTAGGAAGTTCTATCCAGAATTTTTTCTGGATAGTTAGATTTGTTTGATTGAGTAAATTGGTTGTCATGGTTGTTAGCATATGGTTGTGAATATGTGCTTGTGGTTTAAATTAAAATTGTTGATGGATTATTAAATTATCTTTGCTTTTAAACTTCGGGGACGAAATTCTTTTAAGGGGGAGGAATGTGATGACTCAGAATTTTAGGCAATATCAATTTAATAATCTGTATTAAAAATTAAATTGATTTGATAATTTTTGTTAATAAGATTTAATTGATTTAATAATTTTTTCAATAAATATTTAATTGATAATTTTATCCTTTAAAAGCTAATAAATTGTTTTCTATTTATAATGTATATACATATCTGTATATATTGTAAATAGATAAGCTTTGTTTTAAATTTAACAAATAAAGCATATTTTCGAATTCTAATATTTTTGTTAATTTGGAAATTATGATTTATTTAATATTAAGCTTTTTAAAGCTATTTAATAAATAATTATATGGTTTTAAATACTTAAGGTAAATGTTTAATTGTTCAAATTTATTTTAGCTTAAGATTAAATTTAAATTAATTAACAAAAAGGTTGTTATATTTTCCTTTTAAATATTACTTAATAATTAAGATTTGTAATTATAGAAGTTTAAATTATAAATTACATATGAAACATTAATTCTTTTGGGTAAGATAAGCAATTCATATATAATAAGATAATATCTTTTGGTAAACTATTCCAAATTGATAAATGTGTTATTTTCAAACAATATTAACAATGTATTGTTTTTACAAATAGATTTTAACATAAATAGAATTGTTATTTCAAATTAAATTTGTGTAGTTATATATGTATATGTATAACTTGATTTTAAAAATTGGATTTTAGAATATGATTTGAATTTGAATTTATAGTTTTGAAATTTAAAAGGATAGATATTTAAATTGTTTTGGATTTTAAAATATTTGTATAAGCTTTTATTTATGAATATAATTGGTTTTATATATATTTTCTTAAAGAATTCATATGCATTTAAATAAGTATTCATAATTAGTGAATTAAGAAAAGGCTTTTTACTTTACATTTAAAATAAATAAAGATTACTTAAAAGACAAATGTAAATATACTAAGGCTTCATATAACTTGTGTTAGATAGTTAAATAGGATATAGGACAAGTGTCATGGTTTATTATCATTTTCTTTGATTTCCAATAAACCATAAATTAAGTTTATATAAGCATACATATCTCTTTTCTTTTCTTTTCATCTCATTTCTAAACAAAGAAAATAAAGCAGCCTCAGATCAAAACTGTAAACATTTTGCAGATCTGAAAATCAAAAGCCTACAAACCATATTCAAATACAAATCTGCGAACACTTTCCAAAATCAAAACAAAATCCCTGTAGTAACATTTTCAAAGATCAAAAAGCAAAACCTGTAGTTCAACATCTTCTTCAATCTGTTCAAAAGCCTGCATTTTTCTTCCAATCTGGAAATTTTCTGAAACAAGTTCAAGATCCAGTAACATCAGCAAGCATGCAGTTTTAAATCAAGCATTTTATTCAATCACTCAAGTTTTTAAATCAAAGAGCATTTCAGTTTTAAAGATTCAAAGGTTTTAAAAGTTGTTTCCAAAATAAAAAGGAATGCTCTATTCTTCACCCTCAAAACAGGTGAGTAACATCACTTTTAAAAGTATAAGTATATAAATTTGGTTGCATGCTAGTTTTTTTTGAAATGAATATGTATTGTATGAAATCTGCTGTGTATATATTCATGTTTGGGTATGCATGTTTGTTTTCATATGAATACTCTCTGTTTATAGCTTTCAGTTTTCTTATTTGATGTAAATTCAATATCTCTTGATTTTGTCTCTGTTTAAACTTAAGATTCAAGTCAAACTTTTTTGTTTCATTACAAAATTTAGTTTGAAATTTTACTTAAGTTAAAGTAGTATTGATATGACTCTGGAAATCAAAATAACTGAGCAAGTTTAAACATAAGTGAAAATTCAAATATTATAATTTGATGTTTCAGGCTTACGATCTGAAACATCATTCGAAAACAGGATTTTTAAAACTAAAACCATAATTTTTACTTTGAGGAGGAGTGTGCAGTTCTGGTTTGAACGGAATTGATTTTTTAGGGAAATTTTAGTGATCTCAAGGATCTAGGAGGTCGGGGTTACTTTTGGATGTAGTGGAGTGATCAGAGATGGAAGGAAAATCGTCAGAAAGAGGATCAGATCATTGTGGTGGTAGCGGTGGTTGATTTCAGTTTGTAACCCTAGTTTTAACTAGGTTGCATTTTTGGACTGGCACGTCTTCTCTAGTTGATTGAGTTCAGCAGGTTTTGGGGAATGGAAGTAGGTGGTTGACAAAGGCTTGACCGGAGTTCCAGAAGCTCTGGTGGTCGGAGATGCAAAGACGAGGCATTTTCAGGTTTGAGGTGTTGTTCCAGGCTTTGTTCCAGGTTTGGTTTGAGCACTCGAATTCGATTTTGAGTTTGGAAGGACGGTCCGATGATCGTGTTTAGGTGTGAGGGTGATTGCCAATATGTGTAGATCATCGTTGATGATCAGAGTGGGACGGCGCCACCGTGCATGTGCACAGTGCACCTCTTTGATTCTAGTGATGTTTGGTTTGATCAGTGAAGGTTACTCAAGTTTTTCTCGAGTAATTTGATGTTTGGCTCGAAGTTTAGCTAGGTTTTGCTCAAGGCAAATTGAGGGGTGGCCCGGGTATATGTTTGGTTACAGGTTTCAAACCTGTTCTGTTTTTAAAATTTAAAAATGAATTTTTAAATGTAAAGTAGAGATTTAAACTAAGTTTAAATCAAAGTTTAAATCTGGATTCAAGTTTAGTTTGAATCTTAGTTTGGAGATAAATAAGTTTTTAAAATTTAAATTGTTTTAACAACCTTAAAATGTTTAATGTATATTTTTAAATGGTTTGAATTTCAAAATGAATTTTTAAAATGTAAAATAAAGTTTTAAGTCAAGTTTAATTTGGAATCAAATTTATTTTGAATCATAGTTTTGAAATAAAAGAAGGTTTTTAAATTTAAAATGTTTTAAACAACTTTGAATGTTTAAAGTGTATTTTAAATTGACTTGAATTTAAAATGAATTTGGTTTTAAAATCCTTCTAAATTTCTTTTATAAGATATAAGTATTTCCTTAACATGAAATTTTAAAGGTTTTTAAATTGTTTTAAACTTTGTTTAAGTCAAATTTGTATTCATTTTAAATCTTAAATTTAAAATGAAATTTAAAAATAAATTTAAAAGTATATTGTTTTTAAATGCTTTGTTAACGATAAACTGATCATTAATATGGAAAGTTTTATCTTAAAGTTAATTAGGATTTAATGATTTATGATTCATTAAATTATTAAGGTAATTAAAATGGATAATTTATTTATTTAATTAATTAATGATTTGGATTAATTAATTAATAATTAAGTTTAAATGAATTAATTAAGGTTTAAGATTTATTAATTAAGGATAATTAATTTGTAATTAAGGATTATTAATTTGATAAGATTAGATTATAAATTAATGTTTAAATATTAATTAATCAAGTAATTAAGGATTAATTAAGTTACAGTTAAGCACTTAATTAAATAATTAGAGACTATTTAATTGGTTTTTAAAGATAAATTAACTTGTAATTAATAATGATTAATCTATGTTTAAATTACTTTAGAAAAGTAATTAAAGAATTGTTAATAGTTAATGAAGATCATTAACTTGAGATTATTAAATAATTAATTAATGTGATTAATTTTTATAAGTAATTAGATTAATTAATTAAAGATAACCATTTGTGGAATTGGTTAAGTGTAATTACTTAATAAAAGTAATTAAGGAATTAATTACTCATTGTAATTAATTGAGTTTAATGTGATAAGTTTAAGTTAATTAATTAAGTTTAATTAATTTAAGATAATCACTGGATGATTTGTTAGCATAATTAATTAATGTAATTAATAAGTGTAAATACTTAGTGAAGTAATTAACGGTAATTACTGGATGTAATTAATTGAAGATGATTTAATAATGGAAGTAATTTGGATTCATTTACTTTGTGTAACTAATCAAGGGATTAATTAAGATAATTAATTATGGAGTAATTAATTTATTTTACAAAGTAATTATGGGTAGTTAATTACTAGGTGAGATTAATCAAGAGAGATTAATAAATGTGGTTTAAATGAAGATTAATTACTTAATGTTATTAATTTAAATAGAGTAATTAATAATTAAAGAAGTAATTAGGGATCATTAATTAATATAATTAATGATATAATTAAGGGTTGATTAATTAAGGAATAATTAATCAATGAAGTGATTAAAGAGTAATTAATTAATTAATTAATTAAGGATCAATGTAATTAATTATGGTTAATTAATTAATGAAGTAATTAAAGGTTAATTATTGTATTTGGTTAGAATAATTAATATATGAAATTAATTAAAGAATAATTACTTGAATGTAATTAAAGGATAATTATTCTAGGATGATTAATTAAGGTGGATAATTAGAGGATAATTAATTAATTTATTTATAATTAATTGATGGTTATGTAAGCAAGATTTATAATGATGAAGTAATTAATTTAATTTACTTTAAATCAGTTAGAGGTGAAGTAATTGATTTAATTCATTTAAAATTAATTATAGTGTGATTAATTAATCGTTCTTATGTATGGATGGATGATATTGATTGCCTTGAATGATTTGAGATCTAAGATATGAGATAAGTGATGCTGTGTGATATGGATGCTTTGGTTGAAGTGTGATGATAATGTGGATTATCTATTTGTGATGATAATGTGAATTATCTGTTTGTGATGATGATATGAATGAACTATCTGTGTGTATATTGATAATAGAATTGAATTGTTTTTTAACATTGAAAACAACTTGGACCTAAAAGATGGCGTTTTGGATTTCGATGAGACTGTGATCGGGTTTCCATATTTGGATATCCGAAAACCACATCGATCCAAATTAACGATAGGTCGTGAATTTCAAGCGAAGATGAAAATTCAGAGTGCAAGGGTTATCATCGTTAACTCTTAGGATGATTCCAAAATAAGTGTAACGAGATAATGCCTTCAGTTTCGTTCGAAGCCGAAACGAACTTGTATGGATTGAATGCTTTCGGAACATCGTCAGGTGGACGATGAGCATTTTAAGAGATGTGTTCTCTAAAGGTAATCGTAGCCTCAAGCCTCATCAACCGGGAATTGCTGAAACAGGGAAGGTGCAGCAAGGCTAAGTGAGTCACGCTCAAGTAGGACAAGATTTGCCCCTGTCTAGATGTCCATTTTTATTCGGCTGTGTGGGTAGTCGGAACGCACGCCAAATGCGTGGTTGTCTTGTTCGGGACTATCCAGTAAGGGATGGTTCTGACCTTGTGTTTCAGGGGATTCAGGGTGGATCCTCGGTACGGTGATCTAGGCCCCGTACTGTGACGGACGTTACCCCAGTAGCCCCGCCATTGATGGAAACCCATTCTTCCTACGTGCCCTTACGGTTTTGATTGTATACCTATGTAGCTGGAATTTAATAAATGTAACAATTTCGGCTATTTCTTATTACTTGAAAACCCTAGACCCTATTATAATATCACTAGTTTTCCTATCAAATCTTTTTGTTAGCGTAAGGTAAAAACTTGCCCGTGTTAATGTGTGGGAATTCTTACGTTATACCTTTTCTTTTAAAGGTTTTTCAAAGTTAAGCAACCTTATCCTGTTACTCACACCAGACCCATGTCTGACCCGGAGTTTATCTTCTATTTTCTTAAACTCTTGGGTATTCAAATTTTTATGAGTAGCCAAGGGATTCAGATTAGCTTTAACAAATTGTGGAGGAGCAATGGAGCAGGAGGCTTCAGCGTTGTAGACATATATAGTATTCCACTGTGTTAGTTGCTCTGAATTGTATTTAACCTGTAATAACTAGACAAGTGTTTATAACTGTCTAGTGTGTGATGTAAAATCTATGTAACTCTGATTGATGTTGTAAACTATGTAATATTATGTGATTAACATAATTTATTCGTTCCACTGTTTAGATTCTGATGTTGTTTCTTTCTTTCTTCTCTATCTTTCTCTTTTCTATCCCTTTCTTTCTTCAAGATGATACGACTTTCTATGGAGAGAAAGTCGGGTCGTCAAACAAAGTAACATATTATAAACTATGACTACATATATATAATATATGCCCTATACCAAAAGCTGTTACAAATGTGATTTCTGGAAACCAATACAAATATAACTTTATTATAAACACATTCCTACAACCTAATAAGCACAGCTACACACACACACATATATATATATAAACTTATATAAAATATAATATAACATACATGTATATACAATAACTTATAATATAACTTACACAAATTCATATGTAAATATATTGTAAAAATCAATATATAAAGTTATCTTTAATATGTGTGTATGTGTGTGTGTGTGTGTCAGGCTACTATGCAAACAGAAAACCACAAACACAGTTTATGATATATAATACTATTATAAAATTTTATGCGAACACATAATACATAAAATATTAATAGAAATATAAGCATGGAACTGGCTAAAAAAAATCAATAACCAAACCAATATATATATAACGAATCGAGTATGCCCGAATACATAAACAGTAAAAAAAATATAAATAAGGCAAAAGAAACCAAGACAATATAAACTGATAACGAACCTTACATATAAAACCTTACAAAGTAAACATAAACTAATACGTATTCAATAAACATATATACTTATATCATATTATATAAACACAACACTATTACCGATATCATATTATATAAACAACAACACGGTTACCTGCATAAATAATCTATAAAAAAAATCTACAAATCAGATAACTTTTTTTATATATGAAACTGATAAATATCATTTAGACTTTTATAACTTCAAATATAACAAAATATATATACTAATATATATAAGATATAGATATATAAATGTATATTCACGTAAACATATAAATTGCTTTTTAATATTAGTACAACTTACAATTTATATATGTACATCTTGCATGCTAAGTCATGTCGAATAGGTGAGGTTGATGGTGTGTGCATGGCCGTTCGCTTTAACGACCCGCTGTTTTGGACTATTCGCATCCGCACATGTCGGACTTGAATAATTCAAAATACCGAATTGTTAATTTAAATTTGGCAAATCTCAGATATACAGTAAATAAATAATCACAGACACAGAGTAATAATATGCAGTGGAGGTAAAAGAGATAGTAGTTCATGAAGCTACTATATAAATATATAAGATACATCAGAGTTAAACAAGTTACAACAGAAGTCTCGAATACAATAGTCGAATACAGTAATCAGAATACATCACTGGAATCAACTGAAAATCTAAAGCTGGAAAGATAACTGGATCTCCAAGCGAAGCTCCAACTCCAAAGGTGAGCCTCGAAAGCTAGTACTCTCAGTCTGACCCGAGCGTAAAGCAAAACACAAAGCACTCGAATCAGGATTAACATTCTTATATCAATAAATCCAACTCAAGTGAAATAGCAATTGAAATACAAGTAACTCAAAGGATTTTGGAATAACCATCCTCTAAGGATCCGTTAAACTATCTACTATGTCGTAATATATGCTAAGTAGATAATGTCTATCAGTAATATAAATATCAAAATAGTGTTAAGGCGTTACCATTATTCCCCTTAACACATTTTATACAAGCGTTATAGTCTATAAAGCACTGTAAACTCCACCGTAAACTAGTGGGATATCAGGAAGTACTCCATAGGTATAACACAAAACAAATTCGTAGTGGTCGCGTATATAGGGATACAAGTATGACAAGGCACATGAGGCAATACCCAAGGTAGTGAAACTACCGTTTTCCTGATCCGGACTGGTGAGAACGCATCGCCGCAACGATCGCAACACCGCGAAACAACACTCCCAAAAGTACAAGAGTGCACCAATCAATAACAAGTAATGAGTACTAGTTACTAAGAAGTGTGTTCGCTCGAGGTGGCTAACCCCATTTGGCCCGGCACGGCTCCTGATTTTAGTCATTTCCAATTTGACACAAGTGTCAAGGCTATCCATTATCATTCTCTTTCTTCAGTCATCACGTACATCATTCCAACCACTTCATTCTGGATCATCACTCCGCGTATAGTTATTAAAGTGGTTTCCAGTTTAGATAGAGAGTATATCCATAACCGATTCCGATCTCTTTAATAACTTTCGTAATTATTTCACCGATTGGTCGTTTAATATATTTCAAAACCATTTCAAATTCATTTCCAATTAGAATTCGTAACTCAACATGTCGTTAGTCTTTCTAAATCAATTCCAAAATTTACGTTTCAAACTTCCAAAATACCACTTCAAAATCTTATAATTCGGTTTCAACTTTTATTTAAACAATTCCAATATTGATTCAAATTCATATATAAATTTCATTCCGTAACCATTTAAATAAATTAATTTAACACTCAAATCAATTTCAAATTTATTTATCGATTTCATTCAATAGTTGTTAAATAAATTTATCATTCAAAACAAATTTCCACTAAATTTCCAATTCATTAAATCAATTACTCAAGTTCAACTTTAAAACTTCAATTTGAATTTAATTAGATTCTTCAAATCAAATTCTTTAAATTTCAAGTCTTAAATTTATTCCAATAAATCACGTTTTATTTCTTGTTAAAGAAATTCAGTTCCACATATTTACTTAGTTACAAATTTCCAAACTCAATAAAGAACTTGATTTCACATATCCAAGAAGTTCAATTTCACTTATTAACTTACTTAAATTTTCCACAACTTAATTAATAAAGAAACCCAATTTCATTTATTAACGTAGTTCAAATTCATTTATTCAAAAGTTCAATTTCTTTTATCAAAGAATTCAGATTTTTATTTAATTATCAAATAATTCAATTTTGTTTAATTATTTAATAATTTCAAAACTAAATTAATAATTTCAAAATTTAATTATCAATTACATTCCAAAACCTAATTATTAAATAATTCAAATCTTAATTATTAAATAATTTCCAAGCTTAATTATTAAATAATTTCCAATCTTAATTCAATCATTTCTTGATTAAACAATGTTCTTTCATAAATTACTTTATTAATATTTTGTTCAGATTATTAAATATTAACATTTCCTTTCATAAAAATTCAGATTCCAATTTCACTTCAAACATTATTCTTTATTCAAATAAAATCATTATTTTGTTTCAAATCAAATTATTGACCAATCGGGTTTAATTTAAATTTTTATTCTAAGTCAAGTTATATGGTATTTATCATTTCAACCCAATTCCATTTCAATTCAAAAATTTAAAACATAGCAAAGGGAACTTGCAGTGTGATAACTGGGATGGTGTCAAAGTAAATAAACAAGCAATAACAACAATCAATAACAATCCAATAATCAATTCAAATAATCCCGAAATAATCGTATTAATTCACATTGTTGTTGTGCAACTTAATATAATTATTTCTAGAATCTACACTATCATTTCATGTAGATTAAAGATTATTACACTATTATTTTATACGGTTCTACACTTGACATTTATTATTCAATTTCATACAACATCAATTTAAACAACAAACATTTAATGGTTCGAGGTGTATTTTTAACAAATTTCTACGTGTCAATTTATTCAACATTTAAAGGGTCATATTATGCAAATGTCATCTAATCAAATTTAATATATATCAAGTCTAACTATCCTACGTCAATTTCAATTTCAAATTATTTATCACTTACAATATTAACAGTTTAACATCTAATGTAAACATCACACAAACAATCAATTATCAACCAAACTGGATTATTATTGCATACATAACAGATAATGGTGTGAGATGTCACAGGTGAACTGATACAGGTAACAACATATATAACAGTGTAAATAACTACAATAGCATATTTCAATTGTCGTTTCAATTGAAATTAAATTTAGTGAACATTAATCATGAGTGATTTCTCACCTTTCGAGGCTAGAACGACTGACAAAGCTCTGAGCTACGAATTTCAAAGCAAGTCTAGATGACATGATTCGACGGAGATAATAGGCACGATGGACAAAGCTAATAATAGAGATCGATAAAACGAATCAGAACCGGATTGATAGGGAGAGATGGTATAAATAACTTATGTGTATTACTATATATAACTATTTTCATGCATAAAACATATTCTAAAATACATCACATTTTAAATTGAATATATACATACACCTTCAAAATCATTGTTTAAATCACAACACATAAATAAATCAAATATAATTATAAAGTCAATACCTTATTGAAATCAATATATATATATATTAATTATGGAAGAAAACTGCAACAGGGCTTTATAACTCGTATATACAAATCAAAGGTATAAGATATACATAGTACCACTTAATATGAATGTTCATAAGACTTATCCCTTATACAATCTTATAAAATCATGTATAAACTTTTTTTTAAGAATAAATGTCGACTACAAATAAATTTACGAACAAATAAAATGAATATAAGTATACAACAGCTCAGTCCTGGCGTAAATAGCTATTTATGTTATTACTATCAAAACTGTTACAACATAGCCTAGTTTAAGTGAACATTATAACCAACTATATGTATATAATATGTACACTATAACAGTATATACACTATAACAATATATATATTACGGCCTTTGAACTACAACAATAGTTTGACAATGTAAATTTTTATTCAAAAACTGGAAATACTTCTAAAGCCAAATATGCACAGACTTATTAAAATATACAATACATATATTTACATTCATACTCATGGACAATCTATATATATACCCAAACTTAATACGTCACAGATAAACTTATATATATGTGTATCTTAAAACAATGTTTGTAAGAAAACCTGAGCTTATCAAGGTATGTTATACTCTAATTCAACGTACCATATATAACTCAACGCACATATATGCATACCCAACCCAGCTAACATGCAAATAATATTAATGATAATAGAATACAACAATATATAATTATGTAAACTTTCGTATTATATATATACTTAACACAGCATATGTATCAAAAAAATATATATAAAACTTTAGCTAATATAAACCAAACTTTGTATATATAGTCCAAAAACCATTACCAAAATATATTATATATACATATCGCAACTTCAATATATATGCAGACTCGACATACAACAAACAAAATGCAGACCATCCAATACATATATAATAAATATATGTTCTACTCAAATATATGCAGACTTACTAAAAATCATGTACATGTATATAATGTATAAGCTAACATTATATATAAATTTCTGCAAAATATATATGTACTTACTTATATACATAAACAAATGAACCAAAATATAAAAATTCGTCAACAGTTCTTCAACCAAAATAACATAAAATACCATACACACACACACACACACCCTCAAATCAATATATATAGCAACTATAAATGCACGTGTATATACATATGCAGACTTTTGAACCGATGTACCAACCTTTAACCTGAAACCGAGCAAAGCTTACATACTTCCCAATAATAACTGGCCATAGACTATAGATAACATATAAAAAGGTAAAGTATACTTATACAAAGGAAAAGAATATTCAATAGCAAGAAATAACGTACACAGCTTGATGATGTGTACCAACGTGGGCAAGATGGTTGCAATCGGCAGTGGGCGAAGAAGTGCTGAGATTCGGCTTGCCACTGCGTTTGCGGAGGTAGGGCGGAGGCTAGGAGTGGGAAGTGGCGGTCGATCTCGGTTATCAGCTCGTGTAGCAGCATTGGTGGAGACGCGGTAGGGGTGTGGAGAGCGAAGGGAGGCCGCAAAGGGTATGGGTTCGTGTGTGAAGGAACTGGGTTGCAGTCGCATGAGGAGGAGGTGGCCGCACTGCATCGGGCGCGCAGGAAGGAGCTGAGCCTGGTGTGGGTGGTTTGGGCATGGCATAAGGAAGGGTGGTGGTTCGGTGGCCGCGGTCTCAAGGCAGAGGAGGGTCGGTGAGGCATGGTGGCGTTTGGTATAAGGCGGTGGGTGGCGAGGTGAAGAATAAACTTAGCTTGCAGTCATGGAAAATGAGAAGCCTGGCAATTTAAAAGAAACGAATTGGAAATTGAAGTTATTAATGCAAGATGAATGGTTATTAAGCAATTTTGAACTGTTATGTTAAATTCAAAACAATGGTCAGGTCAAAAATTGCTAGGGCCGAAAAACGTTTGCATTGGAAAATTGAAATGGTGGAATATTAGTGCTCTCAGAATATCAGGTGTTTAATAAGCTTTATAGCCATTTGACAATTGGATAAGCACAGAACCGGTGCCGATACAGAATTGTTTTACTGACTCCACGGTATTTCAGGGTTCGAAAATAGAAATGAAGATACCGTTGAGATCGGCATGACTAGGCGATCAAAACGCTACACAGATATCGGTGGTACGATTTAATTATAAAAATTCGAATTTTCTACTACGGAAAATGCATGAAAAACACAGAAAAATAAGATCGACGGAGCCAAAAATGTCCGAATTTGGAAAAACGACAAACTGACATCTTGCTCAAAAGATGGTTTAGAATTTTTCTATGTAAAATATTTTGGTTTTGAAAACATTTTAATTTCATCGCTTTTTAACTGATTGAAATGAAGTAAATTTACGCATGAAATAAACTTTAATATTTTTGGACGAAAATTTACCAGTTGCTATGTTTAACTAGACGCATTCCAAATATAAATTTATATCCCAAAATTCTATCGTTTAAAATTCCACGAAATTTCAAATAATAATGTTATTAAAACCGGTTAAATTTACGCGTCGTTACATTCTCCCCCACTCAAAACTTTTCGTCCCCGAAAAGGAAGGGAGTAGGAGAATAGAAACAACCAAAATAAAATAGACTTGAATTAAATGATTAACAATTAATTTAAACCATATAAATTCCAATTTAAATAAATTTATATTCACAATTTGTTTTAAATTCAAGATTTTCATTAAATTGATTTGATTTCACTTTTATTAATGTTGGGTACAAAAGGTTTCTTTCAAATGAAATTCAATTTAAATTCAATTAATTCAAGATACTCTCTTAAGTTGATTTAATTTAATTCATTAACTTTTGAAACAAAATTTTCTTCTATTAATCACACCTATTATTTATTTAACTTATTCTATTTATCTCCGTAAATATTTTAAAATTAAAAATTTAAGTGAATAACATTTATTATATGCACTCACATTTTATTTTTAAAGACAATTTATTGTATATTCTCCAATTTCTTAATTTAACAATTTCAAAGGTCCTAAAATTGAATAGTCATTTATTATAATCATATTTTATTCGACAAATTTAATTCTTCTTTATTCCAAATTATTATTAAATTTATTCTACTTAATATATCTTATCACCTAGATTAAGTATATTTACACTTATAATAACTACTCAAATTTATTTAAAAATTCCTTTGATATCATTTTATATTGTATAATATTCAATTACATAGTTATCTTTTGAAAAGTTAGGTAAGTTATATATAATGCAATTGAGTATTATACAAGTAAATTTCTAATTTAATTATTCAGGCTTAAAATTTTATTCAAAATTTCGATTTCACTTTATAATTAAAATTATTCTTTAATATAAATTTAAGAATTTAATTTTCGAGTAACTTCAAATTTATTTAGAGATAAATAAATATAAAATGATATATCAAATCAGATTTAAATCATACACCGATATATATATATATATATATATATATATATATATATCACAAATCGAATCATACTTTAAGAAATACAAATCATTTTATTTTTTTCAAAACAAACCGTAGCAAATCTAAAGAATAGTCTCTCCACTTCGAAACTCGAAAATGAATGTCGATGATGCGGCCGTCATCACCGAAATTATTTTCCAGCGAAAAAAAGAAGAGCTCTAATTTAAACATTTAAAATTCCTTGAAATGATGTAACAACCCGCATATTTATCGATTTTATATTTAAATATTTTATCGTTAGTCGGATTTTAGTCCGAAAAGCTACTTATTGCAAACAGTCGAATTGGGACTCGAGACCACCCCCATTGAGTTCAAAATGACGTTTGCGACCTTTTTGAGTATAAACTTCGATATGTTTGGAGATAGTTGATTTTTGCTACTTTTTCCCGCTTAAGGCTTTGGTTTGGACTGAACCCATTAGCCACTAACTAATTCAGTCCCAACCCCCCTTCTCTTCATAACTTCTCCTCTTTGCTTAAACACTCAAGCTTTAGCAACAATGGTGGAAGAGAATGGGAAATAGAAATTCCTAAGCCCTAGCTTGCTTTGCAAATCCAACTTCTAGCTCCAAATTCAAGAGAACCCATTGGTAAGCATCTCCTTCTTCTTCTCCAAACATTTCTCCTTCCAATTTCAGAAAATTCCTAAACCTAATTTAGAAAATGTTTCTCTTTTAAGCTTAGATTCAAGCTTCTTGTATTGAGATTGAAGTGTGGTTGATCTTCCTTCGTCTTCAAGCTTCTCATTCATTGTTTTCGGATTCAAAGGTGAGATTTTTAATCTCACATCTATGCTTATAATTCTCTTCTATTGTTAGGTATGAATTCCTAACACTTATTCATGTGCATTTGATTTTGATTTGGATTGCTTTTGTGAATATTCCAATTTTTAGTGTTTTGAGTTCAATTCGTTAAAAATCCTAACTTTGATGTTTGAACATGTTTTTGGTGATGCATCGAGGAGCATATAGGGCCGGGTAGTCGATTGGCATAAACCCTTAGCGCCGTTGCTCGTGCGATTGCAATTTGATCGAGAGTTGCACCTCTTTTGAAATAGGGTAGGAAGTGCAAGCATACAGGTTCGGTCGACCGAGCCCGTGGGCCGGTCGACCGACGTGTAGTCCAGGCACTTCCTGCCTCTGTTTGGAAGTGCTGGTTACAGGCTTCGGACGACCGAGCCCCCTGGGCCGGTCGACCGACCTGGTTCCCCGAACACTTGCAACCTCTGGTTCGGTCGACCGACTCAGGGAGTCCGGTCGACCGACTCAGGGAGTCCGGTCGACCGACCTGCTACTATTTGCCAGATTAGCCTATATTGCTAATTCGTTTGAATATCCAACTTTAATCGATTCGTGTTGTCTCCCTTTTGTTGTTGTCATTTATTATCGACTTTGATGACCTTTTCTTTGGGAATTTTAGATATATCCACTTTGATGGATTTTATATCGATTTCTTTGGATTTTATTCACGTCTTCGAATGTGAATTTTTATGCCCGATTGTTACTACAATCACTTCTATGATTTGTCACTTTAAAATATAAAGGTTTTCTATACTAGTAGTAAATATCAAAACTCTCTCTTCAAATGATTTCAACACTATTTTATTACAAAGCTCGTTTTCTCAAACCGATTTCCAATCTATTAGTATACACAAACCTTTACCTCACTCGTATGAGAAATCTAATTAAACGACTTAGTAAAACAAGTGGTATGAAACGCTTGCGTTTACTTCGTTGGTTAATTTTTGGACTTGTTCGATTGAACCACTTGTGACATTTTTCTAGTGGAGATTTACAGTTTGTTCGTAAATGTTTAAGTTAAGCAAGTGGTTATGGGACATGAAGCTAAACTTTTATATTTACTAGCTTAGTGTAATTGACACTTCTCGTTGATCATGACGATCATCTTTGTGGTTTAGAGTAGCAATGTAAGATGTCTCTTTGTTTGCGAGGTTAGGCTAACCACCACTTGTGCGATTCCATTCGCACATACCTTTTCGGTTAGCCTAGACACCACTTGTGTGATTCCGTTCACACATGCCTTTTTGCTTTTTGGTTAGGCTAGACACCTCTTGTGCGATTCCATTCGCACATACCTTTTCGGTTAGCCTAGACACCACTTGTGTGATTCCGTTCACACATATCTTTTTGCTTTTTGGTTAGGCTAGACACCACTTGTGCGATTCCATTCGCACATACCTTTTCGGTTAGCCTAGACACCACTTGTGTGATTCCGTTCACACATGCCTTTTTGCTTTTTGGTTAGGCTAGACACCACTTGTGCGATTCCATTCGCACATACCTTTTTGGTTAGCCTAGACACCACTTGTGTGATTCCGTTCACACATACCTTTTTGCTTTTTGGTTAGGCTAGACACCACTTGTGCGATTCCATTCGCACATACCTTTTCGGTTAGCCTAGACACCACTTGTGTGATTCCGTTCACACATACCTTTTTGCTTTTTGGTTAGGCTAGACACCACTTGTGCGATTCCATTCGCACATACCTTTTCGGTTAGCCTAGACACCACTTGTGTGATTCCGTTCACACATACCTTTTTGTGATTTCTGGATTTCGTGTGTTGATTTCTGGAATTTATATCATTGACTTGTTATGAGTACAGGTTTAGGGTATGATGCCCTCTTTGGATCTTTAAGAAGATTCTTGTGATATTGATTAATCTTTTGTTGATTATCATTTACATGCTTATAGTAGTATGCCATTATGGATATTATGTTTATGCCATATCTTGTATGTTATATCATGTCATCTGATATTTATAGCTAGACTGATCCGTTTATTATTTTCTTATGAAATAATACTCGGGTCAGATCGAGATGTTACAGGTGCTTCCGCTTGACTTCCTTCCGGGATTTGCTTCTCTGACTTTTGGTTAACTACTTTAGTTTAGTAGTTTTTGTTGTATACATTTGAGATACAGACCCTATGATGTATATTTACTCTTTTGTATAGCACGTGTTGCTATTCTTTTGTATTATCGTGGATCTTTTTGACCACTACTCTGATATACACTTTCATGTGTTAGTGTTATATTCATATCTATTTCCGCCTTTGTGATATGAATTGTCTGTGACTGATTTGTGTTATGTTTATTTCTATATTTATTTCCGAAGACCTTTATAGCCACTGTGTAGTAGCTTTGAGTTTGTGTCGGTATGTTGGATTTCCTCTTGAGATGAAAAGTTATATTTTTATCTGGCGTATCGGTACTCGCACAAAGCAATTATACAGATGGTCGCTCCTCAACAGCCTTATCTTCCATGCTAGTTGACAGCATTACACCGTAGTGTTCTTGGCTAGCGTGGGTATAGAGGTGGGGCGTCACAGCTTGGTATCAGAGCCAAACTTCGGAACAATGTACAATATTATAACAAGGATCATCGTCCTAAGTCTTTCTTAGGAATCGTGCTTTAGGATTTTCATCCTATTTTCTTTATGATTCCTTGTTTTATCTATCAAGAATTGCTTGATATTTATCTTGAGAATAACTTTTTCCTCTTCTTTCTTTCTTTCTTAAAGAAGAGAAATGGTTAGACCTGGCCATCCCAGCGCCGGTCAATCTAGTGCTACTCCCCTGGATGGAGTATTCATGTCTGCTCAACAACTTTTGGATCTTGTAAAGAATCAAGAGTTTATCTGTGCTTTGAGTAAGAACCCCGAAATGGTTCTACCTTTGAAACTTGAAGTTTCTTTCAATCAGCTTGTTGATGTTACTCTTCTTCATGGAGAGGTTGGTAAAGGAAGTGTTTGTGATATTGGGACTTCCAAGAAGAGGCATATTACATTCAAGTGCCTTAACCCCAATAAGAGAATGAAGCAAACTACTTCTGTAGCAAAGACTCCAATCCCTAATCGTGGAGGATGCTACAATTGTAATTCTAAGGACCACCATGCAAGGGAGTGCCCGAAACCTCTCTTTTGCCGTTATTGCAAAAGTTCGGGTCATCTTATATCTGCCTGCCCCATACTTCCAAGCAAGAAAAAGGTGGATCCGCAACACTCAATTTGCTTTCTATTGATGTCGAAATTATTTTATGTGATTTTTCTTTCCGAGCCGATATTTTTTTACTTAGGCTTCGGAATTTACTTTTATAAGGATTGGCTTAATTATTATGAGGCCATATCCTTTGTCCCGTGTGGACTATTCATCTTTGACATTTTCAATCTGTTAAGCAGATTTCTATTTTTCCTTTATGATTTTGATTCCAACTTGATGGCATCATTTTATTCCTTAAGCCCACTTATAAGGAAAGTGTTGTTTCTCTCATTCATGCAGTTTGAGATATTTTCCGGTATTTTTGAATTTGGTCTTAGGACTGTCACCTAAGCAATCTTTTGAGTAGTGTTAAGGTCTTTTCAGCTCGATCTTGCACCCGGTTTTCATTTGCTACGAGTTGCGGAAGTTAGCATTCCACTTACCGCATTCCGCACTCGTTATGATTCTTATGAATGACTTATTTTTGTCATTCAGTTTGTCCAGCTTATTTCATCCATTTTATAAATCGAATATTCTATGAATATTTCGATGAGACCATTCTTGTATTTATTGATTTTGGATGAAAATAGAAATTTAAAATTTTGTAAATCTTTTTCGTAAGATTTATTTATAAGTACGATTTGATTTTGCTCTTAAGCGAGCAAAGAATATTCTTAAAACTTTTTAAAAGATATTCTTATCCTATAGAATATGATTTTGTGATTGTGTTGCCCATTTAGTGTTTTAAGAATTCTGGTCGATGCGCTTGATCAACGTTATCGATAGGAATCTCCTAAACGCTTTGATGAGACAGTCAGACACGATGTATTGACTTGTAAAAATGTAAATTTTTGTAGAAAGATTATTACATAAAAATAAAAATGTAATTTTGAAAGTTTTAACTTTTCGGGAAAGAGGATTATTTAAAAGAACTCTTCCTTTCGATACTCTTATTCTTGTGATGCCTGAAGGGGAACCAAGACTTTGCTATTTCTACCAATGCTTATCGTATTGGCTTGGATGCCGTTCTCTTACATGAGATAACGTGCTATCACTTGTGCTTCTAAATCATTATAGCTTATCGAGACTAGATATGCCACTCATGATCTAGTGCTCGCGGCTATTGTTTTTACTTTTGGAATTTGGTATCATCATATTTGGATGAGAAATTTGTTCTCTACCTCGATCATAAATCTTTGGAATATTTATTTTCTCATAAGGAACTTCATGTTGACTCGAGTTCCAGGCATCTTATGATCTTGATTTTCTTTTTATTCCCGAAAGGGAAATCGTGTTGCCAATGCGCTTTGTCATAAGCAACAAGTAGTTGATTCTTTGATGTTGTCTGAATGGAATTATCTTTTCATCAAGTTCATCGGACGTTTTGGTACACTTTGTTTTATTGAGTTTTATCTCATTCCTTTTATGGACTAGTGTCCGATGTTCTTTTATGGTGTTCGGTTCATCGGAGGTATTGTTATTATAATACATCGATGTTCCATCTTATCTGGATCAATAGATGTACCATTATTTTACTGCATCGTTGATCCGTTTTATCGGTTCATTTGGCGTACCGTTTTTGTACTACACTGATGTTCCAGATTATTTGAGTTTCTAGTTTCTCGGGCGTACTGTTATTATACTACGTCGTTGCACCAGCTCAATTTTCTGCTATTCTTGACGTTCTCCATGTCTTTTATCTACGGAAATGCCTTAGGGATTCCGAATTTTTATTCTTGAGCCCGGTGATATTGTAGAAATTGAAGTTTCACCAGATTTGATTTATGAGCAACATTTCATTCGCATCATTGCTTCGGAGGTTGAGCGCCTTCGGAATAAAGATGTTCTTCTTATGAGAGTTCAATGGTTCTCAAATCCTATGGATTGCTCTTGGGAATCCAGAGAATTCATCGAGCGATCCCGTTCGTGCTAACTCTTTCGTGCTCTTTATGGTGAACTTCCTATTTCAAATTTTCTTTTGTGTTGATATGCTTCTATGGTTGTTACTTCTTATTTTCTTCTTAAGTATTGCGAGGACGCAATTTCTTTAAGGAGGGGAGTCTGTAACAACCCGCATATTTATCGATTTTATATTTAAATATTTTATCGTTAGTCGGATTTTAGTCCGAAAAGCTACTTTTGGCAAACAATCGAATTGGGACTCGAGACCACCCCCATTGAGTTCAAAATGACATTTGCGACCTTTTTGAGTATAAACTTCGATATGTTTGGAGATAGTTGATTTTTGCTACTTTTTCCCGCTTAAGGCTTTGGTTTGGACTGAACCCATTAGCCACTTACTAATTCAGTCCCAACCCCCCTTCTCTTCATAACTTCTCCTCTTTGCTTAAACACTCAAGCTTTAGCAACAATGGTGGAAGAGAATGGGAAATAGAAATTCCTAAGCCCTAGCTTGCTTTGCAAATCCAACTTCTAGCTCCAAATTCAAGAGAATTCATTGGTAAGCATCTCCTTCTTCTTCTCCAAACATTTCTCCTTCCAATTTCAGAAAATTCCTAAACCTAATTTAGGAAATGTTTCTCTTTTAAGCTTAGATTCAAGCTTCTTGTGTTGAGATTGAAGTGTGGTTGATCTTCCTTCGTCTTCAAGCTTCTCATTCATTGTTTTCAGATTCAAAGGTGAGATTTTTAATCTCACATCTATGCTTATAATTCTCTTCTATTGTTAGGTATGAATTCCTAACACTTATTCATGTGCATTTGATTTTGATTTGGATTGCTTTTGTGAATATTCCAATTTTTAGTGTTTTGAGTTCAATTCGTTAAAAATCCTAACTTTGATGTTTGAACATGTTTTTGGTGATGCATCGAGGAGCATATAGGGCCGGGTAGTCAATTGGCATAAACCCTTAGCGCCGTTGCTCATGCGATTGCAATTTGATCGAGAGTTGCACCTCTTTTGAAATAGGGTAGGAAGTGCAAGCATACTGGTTCGGCCGACCGAGCTCCTGGGCCGGTCGACCGACCTGTAGTCCAGGAACTTCCTGCCTCTGTTTGGAAGTGCTGGTTACAGGCTTCGGCCGACCGAGCCCCCTGGCCCGGTCGACCGAACTGGTGCCCCGAGCACTTCCAACCTCTGGTTCGGTCGACCGACTCAGGGAGTCCGGTCGACCGACCTGCTACTATTTGCCAGATTAGCCTATATTGCTAATTCGTTTGAATATCCAACTTTAATCGATTTGTGTTGTCTCCCTTTTGTTGTTGTCATTTATTATCGACTTTGATGACCTTTTCTTTGGGAATTTTAGATATATCCACTTTGATGGATTTTATATCAATTTCTTTGGATTTTATTCACGTCTTCGAATGTGAATTTTTATGCCCGATTGTTTCTACAATCACTTCTATGATTTGTCACTTTAAAATATAAAGGTTTTCTATACTAGTAGTAAATATCAAAAATCTTTCTTCAAATGATTTCAACACTGTTTTATTACAAAGCTCGTTTTCTCAAACCGATTTCCAATCTATTAGTATATACAAACCTTTACCTCACTCGTATGAGAAATCTAATTAAACGACTTTGTAAAACAAGTGGTATGAAACGCTTGCGTTTACTTCGTTGGTTAATTTTTGGACTTGTTCGATTGAACCACTTGTGACATTTTTCTAGTGGAGATTTACAGTTTGTTCGTAAATGTTTAAGTTAAGCAAGTGGTTATGGGACATGAAGCTAAACTTTTATATTTACTAGCTTAGTGTAATTGACACTTCTCGTTGATCATGACGATCATCTTTGTGGTTTAGACTAGCAATGTGCGATGTCTCTTTGTTTGCGAAGTTAGGCTAACCACCACTTGTGCGATTCCATTCGCACATACCTTTTTGGTTAGCCTAGACACCACTTGTGTGATTCCGTTCACACATGCCTTTTTGCTTTTTGGTTAGGTTAGACACCACTTGTGCGATTCCATTCGCACATACCTTTTCGGTTAGCCTAGACACCGCTTGTGTGATTCCGTTCACACATGCCTTTTTGCTTTTTGGTTAGGCTAGACACCACTTGTGCGATTCCATTCGCACATACCTTTTCGGTTAGCCTAGACACCGCTTGTGTGATTCCGTTCACACATGCCTTTTTGCTTTTTGGTTAGGCTAGACACCACTTGTGCGATTCCATTCGCACATACCTTTTCGGTTAGCCTAGACACCGCTTGTGTGATTCCGTTCACACATACCTTTTTGCTTTTTGGTTAGGCTAGACACCACTCGTGCGATTCCATTCGCACATACCTTTTCGGTTAGCGTAGACACCACTTGTGTGATTCCGTTCACACATACCTTTTTGCTTTTTGGTTAGGCTAGACACCACTTGTGCGATTCCATTCGCACATACCTTTTCGGTTAGCCTAGACACCACTTGTGTGATTCCGTTCACACATACCTTTTTGTGATTTCTGGATTTCATGTGTTGATTTCTGGAATTTATATCATTGACTTGTTATGAGTACAGGTTTAGGGTATGATGCCCTCTTTGGATCTTTGAGAAGATTCTTGTGATATTGATTAATCTTTTATTGATTATCATTTACATGCTTATAGTAGTATGCCATTATGGATATTATATTTATGCCATATCTTGTATGTTATATCATGTCATCTGATATTTATAGCTAGACTAATCCGTTTATTATTTTCTTATGAAATAATACTCAGGTCAGACCGAGATGTTACAGGTGCTTCCGCTTGACTTCCTTCCGGGATTTGCTTCTCTGACTTTTGGTTAACTACTTTAGTTTAGTAGTTTTTGTTGTATACATTTGAGATGCAGACCCTATGATGTATATTTACTCTTTTGTATAGCACGTGTATACTATTTCCGCCTTTGTGAAATGAATTGTCTGTGACTGATTTGTGTTATGTTTATTTCTATATTTGTTTCCGAAGACCTTTATAGCTACTGTGTAGTAGCTTTGAGTTTGTGTCGGTATGTCGGATTTCCTCTTGAGATGAAAAGTTATATTTTTATCTGGCGTATCGGTACTCGCACAAAGCAATTATACAGATGGTCGCTCCTCAACAGCCTATCCTCCGTGCTAGTTGACAGCATTACACCGTAGTGTTCTTGGCTAGCGTGGGTATAGAGGTGGGGCGTCACAAATGATTTCTATTTGAAAATGTTTTAACTACTATACACTTTAAAACTTTAAAAATCAAAGTTGGAAATCACCGGAAATCAAATTCTCAAAATCCTGATTTTAAATCCATTTGAATTCCAAATCAAATTTATAACCAAATTTTATAAATCCATTTAATTATTTTATGAAATAGTCAATGATTTATAAAACAATAAATGAAAATTAAATTTTTCGCATTTCGGATAATAGATTCATTAACATTTTAATTTCAAAAAAATTTATTCTTATTTATAATATAATCGTTCAAAATTATTTTATTTACTAAATTTGAAAACAATATTGTGTCAGTTTGCTCTGTTCAAGTGTTTTGGAAATCCTATCGATAACGTTGATCAGACGAATCGATCGAAAATCCAAATCAACATCAACAACTCAAAAAACACAATATATAAAACATTTTAATATAAATACAAATACATTCCAACTCTCGACGATACAAGGATGGATTTCAAAATAAGTATAGAGATTCAAATTTGATGGAAATCAAACCAAAGAGAATTTTGATTCGACAATAAGCTCGAACAGAAGATAAGATAATTCAATTAACAGAATCGGGAGATGGATAAGCTTATTTAATTTTACGGGCAACCTTAACCGGGTCGACCGTGATTTCAAGAATGAAATCGATGCAGAATTCCGAGGTAAATCTGCATTCGATCTCAACAAATAGAATTCAGGTATAGCAGGATATAGATAGCATCGTAAACCGAGTATACAAATCTCCGGTAAATCGATGTCTATTTTAAAGGAGTTTCACTCATTTACAAATCATTCGAAGTTTGGCGAGACCGCCGATTCATTTTAAAGATCATTTGAAGTGGAGTTATGAGATGCTCAAGTGTTGAAAGAAGACGAATAGTGAGAGACAAGAATGAATTTTGGAACCACAGGGAACGTTCCAAAATTCAAAAAAACGAGTCAAAAGAAAGAGATTCAAACTCGAATGAGAGTGGTTCTGTAAATACATTTACCCTATATGCTAAGTTTTTCCTAGAGCTACCAAAGCTCTGATACCAACTTTAACGACCCGCTGTTTTGGACTATTCGCATCCGCACATGTCGGACTTGAATAATTCAAAATACCGAATTGTTAATTTAAATTTGGCAAATCTCAGATATGCAGTAAATAAATAATCACAGAATCACAGGCACAGAGTAATAATATGCAGCGGAAGTAAAAGAGATATAGTTCATGAAACTACTATATAAATATATAAGATACATCAGAGTTAAACAAGTTACAACAGAAGTCTCGAATACAATAGTCGAATACAATAATCAAAATAAATCACTGGAATCAACTGAATATCTAAAGCTGGAAAGATAGCTGGATCTCCAAGCAAAGCTCCAACTCCAAAGGTGAGCCTCGAAAGCTAGTACTCTCAGTTTGACCCGAGCGTAAAGCAAAACACAAAACACACAAGTCAGGATTAACATTCTTATATCAATAAATCCAACTCAAGTGAAATAGCAATTGAAATACAAGTAACTCAAAGGATGTTGGAATAACCATCCTCTAAGGATCTGTTAAACTATCTACTATGTAGTAATATACGCTAAATAGATAATGTCTATCAGTAATATAAATATCAAAATAGTGTTAGGGCGTTACAATTATTCCCCTTTACACGTTTTATATAAGCGTTATAGTCTATACAGCACTGTAAACTCCACCGTAAACTAGTGGGATATCAGGGAGTACTCCATAGGTATAACACAAAACAAATTCGTGGTGGTCGCGTATATAGGGATACAAGTATGACAAGGCACATGAGGCAATACCCAAGGTAGTGAAACTACCGTTTGCCTGATCCGGACCGGTGAGAACGCATCGCCGCAACGATCGCAACACCGCGAAACAACACTCCCAAAAGTACGAGGGTGCATCAATCAATAAGAAGTAATCAGTAGTAGTTACAAAGAAGTGTGTTCGCTCGAGGTGGCTAACCCTATTTGGCCCGACATGGCCCCTGATTTTAGTCATTTCCAATTTGACACAAGTGTCAAGGTTATCCATTATCGTTCTCTTTCCTCAGCCATTACGTACATCATTCCAACCACTTCATTCTGAATCATCACTCCGCGTATAGTTATTAAAGTGGTTTTAGGTTTAGATAGAGAGTATATCCATAACCAATTCCGGTCTCTTTAATAACTTTCGTAATTATTTCACCGATCGGTCGTTTAATATATTTCAAAACCAATTCAAAATCAATTCCAATTAGAATTCGTAATTTAACATGTCGTTAGTCTTTCTAATTCAATTCCAAAATTTACGTTTCAAACTTCCAAAATACCACTTCAAAATCTTATAATTGGATTTCAACTTTTATTTAAACAATTCCAATATTGATTCAAATTCATATATAAATTTCATTCCGTAACCATTTACATAAATTAATTTAACACTCAAATCAATTTCAAATCTATTTATCGATTTCATTCAATATTTGTTAAATAAATTTATCATTCAAAACAAATTTCTACTAAATTTCCAATTCATTAATTTAATTACTCAAGATCAACTTTAAAACTTCAATTTGAATTTAATTAGATTCCTCAAATCAAATTCTTTAAATTTCAAGTCTTAAATTTATTCCAATAAATCACGTTTTATTTCTTGTTAAAGAAATTCAATTCCACATATTTAATTAGTTACAAATTTCCAAACTCAATAAAGAACTTAATTTCACATATCCAAGAAGTTCAATTTCACTTATTAAATTACTTAAATTTTCCACAACTTAATTAATAAAGAAACCCAATTTCACTTATTAACGTAGTTCAAATTCACTTATTCAAAAGTTCAATTTCTTTTATCAAAGAATTCAGATTTTTATTTAATTATCAAATAATTCAACTTCGTTTAATTATTTAATGATTTCAAAACATAATTAATAATTTCAAAATTTAATTATCAATTACATTCCAGAACTTAATTATTAAATAATTCAAATCTTAATTATTAAATAATTTCCAAGCTTAATTATTAAATAATTTCCAATCTTAATTCAATCATTTATTGATTAAACAACGTTCTTTCATAAATTACTTTATTAATATTTTGTTCAGATTATTAAATATTAACATTTCCTTTCATAAAAATTCAGATTCCAATTTCACTTCAAACCTTATTCTTTATTCAAATAAAATCATTATTTTGTTTCAAATCAAATTATTGACCAATCGAGTTTAATTTAAATTTTCATTCTAAGTCAAGTTATTTGGGTATTTATCATTTCAACCCAATTCCATTTCGATTCAAAATTTTAAAACATAGCAAAGGGAACTTGCAGTGTGATAACTGGGATGGTGTCAAAGTAAATAAACAAGCAATAACAACAATCAATAACAATCCAATAATCAATTCAAATAATCCCGAAATAATCGTATTAATTCACATTGTTGTTGTGCAAATTAATATAATTATTTCTAGAATCTACACTATCATTTCATGTAGATTAAAGATTATTACACTATTATTTTATACGGTTCTACACTTGACATTTATTATTCAATTTCATACAACATCAATTTAAACAACAAACATTTAATGGTTCGAGGTGTATTTTTACCAAATTTCTGCATGTCAATTTATTCAACATTTAAAGGGTCATATTATGCAAATGTCATCTAATCAAATTTAATATATATCAAGTCTAACTATCCTACGTCAATTTCAATTTCAAATTATTTATCACTTACAACATTAACAGTTTAACGTCTAATGTAAACATCACACAAACAATCAATTATCAACCAAACTGGATTATTATTGCATACATAACAGATAATGGTGTCAGATGTCACAGGTGAACTGATATAGGTAATAACATATATAATAGTGTAAATAACTACAACAACATATTTCAATTGTCGTTTCAATTGAAATTAAATTTAATAAATAAAAGAACATTAATCATGAGTGATTTCTCACCTTTCGAGGCTAGAATGACTGACAAAGCTCTGAGCTACGAATTTCAAAGCGAGTCTAGATGGACATGATTCGACGGAGATAACAGGCACGACGGACAAAGCTGATAATAGAGATCGATAAAACGAATCAGAACCGGATTGATAGGGATAGATGGTATAAATAACTTATGTGTATGACTATATATAACTATTTTCATGCATAAAACATATTCTAAAATACATCACATTTTAAATTGAATATATACATACACCTTCAAAATCATTATTTAAATCACAACACATAAATAAATCAAATATAATTATAAAGTCAATACCTTATTGAAATCAATATATATATATATATATATATTAATTATGGAAGAAAACTGCAACAGGGCTTTATAACTCGTATATACAAATCAAAGGTATAAGATATACATAATACCACTTAATATGAATGTTCATAAGACTTATCCCTTATACAATCTTATAAAACCATGTATAAACTTTTTTTTAGAATAAATATCGACTATAAATAAATTTACGAAAAAATAAAATGAATATAAGTATACAACAGCTCAGTCTTGGCGTAAATAGCTATTTATGTTATTACTATCAAAACTGTTGAAGCATAGCCTATTTTAAGTGAACATTATAACCAACTATATGTATATAATATGTACACTATAACAGTATATACACTATAACAATATATATATATTACGGCCTTTGAACTACAACAATAGTTTGACAATGTAAATTTTTATTCAAAAACTGGAAATACTTCTAAAGCCAAATGTGCACAGACTTATTAAAATATACAATACATATATTTACATTCAAACTCACGGCCAATCTATATATATACCCAAACTTAATACGTCACAGATAAACTTATATATGTGTGTATCTTAAAACAATGTTTGTAAGAAAACCTGAGCTTATCAAGGTATGTTATACTCTAATTCAACGTACCATATATAACTCAACGCACATATATGCATACAAAATCCAGCTAACATGCAAACAATATTAATGATAATAGAATACAACAATATATAATTATGTAAACTTTCGTATAATATATATATTTAACACAACATATGTATCAAAATATATATATATATATAACTTTAGCTAACATAAACCAAACTTTGTATATATAGTTCAAAAACCGTTACCAAAATATATTATATATACATATCGCAACTTCAATATATATGCAGACTCGACATACAACAAACAAGATTTAGACCATCCAATACATATATAATAAATATATGTTCTACTCAAATATATGTAGACTTACTAAAAATCATGTACATGTATGTTATGCATAAGCTAACATTATATATAAATTTCTGCAAAATATATATGTACTTACTTATATACATTAACAAATGAACCAAAATATAAAAATTCGTCAACAGATCTTCAACCAAAATAGCATAAAATACCATATATATATATATATATATATATATATATATATGTACACACCCTCAAATCAATATATATAGCAAATATAAATGCGCCTGTATATACATATGCAGACTTTTGAACCGATGTACCAACCTTTAACCTGAAACCGAGCAAAGCTTACATACTTCCCAATAATAACTGGCCATAGACTATAGATAACATATACAAAGGTAAAGTATACATATACAAAGGGAAAGAATATTCAATAGCAAGAAATAACGTACACGGCCTGATGAGGTGTACCAACGTGGGCAAGATGGTTGCAATCGGCAGTGGGCGAAGTAGTGCTGAGATTCGGCTTGCCACTGCGTTTGTGGAGGTAGGGCGGAGGCTAGGAATGGGAAGTGGCGGTCGATCTCGGTTATCAGCTCGCGTGGCAGCGTTGGTGGAGACGCGGCAGGGGTGTGGAGAGCGGAGGGAGGCCGCAAAAGGTATGGGTTCGTGTGTGAAGGAACTGGGTTGGAGTCGCATGAGGAGGAGGTGGCCGCATTGCATCGGGCGCGCAGGAAGGAGCTGAGCCTGGTGTGGGAGGTTTGGGCACGGTAGAAGGAAGGGTGGTGGTTCGGTGGCTGTGGTCTCAAGGCGGAGGAAGGTCGGTGAGGCATGGTGGCGTTTGGTATAAGGCGGTGGGTGGCGAGGTGAAGAATAAACTTAGCTTGCAGCCATGGAAAATGAGAAGCTTGGCATTTTAAAAGAAACGAATTGGAAATTGAAGTTATTAATGCAAGATGAATGGTTATTAAGCAATTTTGAACTGTTATGTTAAATTCAAAACAATGAACAGGTCAAAAATTGCTAGGGCCGAAAAACGTTTGCATTGGAAAATTGAAATGGTGGAATATTAGTGGTCTCAGAATATCAGGGGTTTAATAAGCTTTATAGCCATTTGACAATTGGATAAGCACAGAACCGGTGCCGATACAGAATTGTTTTACTGACTCCACGGTATTTCAGGGTTCGAAAACAGAAATGAAGATACCATTGAGATCGGCATGACTAGGCGATCAAAACGCTACATAGATATCAGTGGTACGATTTAATTATAAAAATTCGAATTTTCTACTACGGAAAATGTATGAAAAATACAGAAAAATAAGATCGACGGAGCCAAAGATGTCCGAATTTGGAAAAACGACAAACTGACATCTTTCTCAGAAGATGATTTAGAATTTTTCTATATAAAATATTTTGGTTTTGAAAACATTTTATTTTCATTGCTTTTTAACTGATTAAAATGAAGTAAATTTACGCACGAAATAAACTTTCATATTTTCGGACAAAAATTTACCAGTTGCTATGTTTAACTAGACGATTCCAAATATAAATTTATGTCCCAAAATTCTATCGTTTAAAATTCCACGAAATTTCAAATAATAATGTTATTAAGACCGGTTAAATTTACGGGTCGTTACATTCGCTGTATCGTATAGGGAGATGACGTGGAGGGCTGGGTCGGAGGAGCACGTGCAGGCGGCTGTCCACTGCATGGGAGGAGAGAGAAAGGCGAAGGTGGTAGCCGCCGATGTGGGTGGAATCTTGGTTCGGTGGATACTGACGAGGGAAGGCAGGTCGCGCTCTAATGAATTGACTAGGGAAGGAGGATTGAAGATGCTTAGGATGAAGAGGAATTGTGAAATGCTTGAACAAAGTTACATCTTCTTTAAACTTTTCTAAAAAAAAAATAAACGTGCAAATTGAAAAAAATGAAACGAAAAAATTTTGAACCCCAAAGTATGTAAAAGTCAGTGAATAATAAATCATATGGCTGTTGAGTTATACGATGGAAAGTTGAATGAACTAGGAATTTAAAAGGCTACAAGAACCAAAAGTCACAAAAACCGGTACCAACACGGTTACCGTTTTCACGGATTCCGTCGTGAATCAGACATCAAAATACAAAATTGAATATACCGCAGAGATCAGCACAACGAGACGATCAAAACGGTATACATATATCAGTGGTACGATCATCCTATCAAAGGTTGATATCGGTACCGAAAATGATGCAAATCTATCGAAAATAAGGTAAATGAAGCAATAGCGGTCCAAATTTGATGAAACGAAATGGGAAGTTTCATTCAGAATATGATTTACAAATTTATTGTATAAAAATATTCAAGTTTGGAAAAGATTTTATTATCGCCAAATAATAACAGACTTGAATTGAAATAAAATTGCACAATAAAATTTATTTTCATATTATTATTTGAAAATTTACCCTTTGCTATGTTTAATTAGACGTAATCCAAATATTAAATTTTATTTTCGATTTCAAATATTTAAAATTTCATGAAATTTCAATTAATTAAATAAATAAAGCCACTAAAATTTACGGGTCGTTACACTCTCCCCTACTCAAAACTTTTCGTCTCCGAAAAGGAAGGAGATAGAAGAATAGAAACAACCTGAAAGAAAAAAACAAATTTGAAAAATAAACAATTAATTTTAAACCATATAAATTTAAAATTTTAAATTAATTAACATTCAACATTGATTTTACTTTAGGGTATTTCATTTAGTTGATTTAATTTAAATTTTATTAATGCTTATTATAAAAGGTTTCCTTCAAAACAAAATTCATTTTATTTTACTTAAGTTATTTCCATTTAAAATTTAACCTTAACTATTTATTTATTCACTATCTTATTATTCAATTATCCTCAATCATCAATTTTTAAATCATAAATTTGAATAGTTATTTATTATAATCATATTTTATTCAACAAATTTAATTTTTTTAGTCCAAATTATTTTTAAATTTATTCCACTTAACATATCTTATCACATATATTAAGTATATTTACACTTATTATAACCACTCAAATTTATATATAAATTCTTTTAACATCATTTCACATTGTAAATTTTTAATTACATATCCAACTTCTGGATGATTAAGGTAAATTATGTTAGAATGCAATTGAGTATTATACAAGTAAAAAATTTCCAATTCAATTGTTTCAATTTTAAATATTTATTCAAAAAATTTGGCTTCATTTTTAATTGAAATCCCCTTTAACAAAATTTAAGAATTAAATTTCCGATTCAGTTCAAACCATTCAGATATACATATACATACATACATATATATATATATATATATCAAATCAAATTTATAAATATATACTTATATATATTATAAATCAAGTCATATTTAAGAAATTCAAATCAAATTATTCTCTAAACAAAAGTGTAGCAAAGCTACATAATGGTCTCTCCACTCTGAAACTCGAAAATGAATGTCGATGATGTTCGAAATTATTTTCCAGTGATAAAAGAGAAGAACACTGATTTAAACATTAAAAATTCTTTGGAAACGATTTCTATTCGAAAATACTTTCAATAATATATATTTAAAAATTTAAAACCAAAGTTTGAAATTATCGACAATTAAATTCTCAATTTCTTAACTTAAATTGATTTAAATTCTAAATCAATTTATAAACCATGTTTCTATAATTCCATTTATTTGTATCATGTGACAATAGTTAATGATTTAAAAAGAAATAAATGAAAATCGTATATTACCATTTTCAACAACCAATTCAGTTAACTATTTAATTTCAGCAATTTACTTATATATATATATCACATAATCATAAAAAAATATTAACTTTTCGAAACAATTTGTGTCAGTTTGCTCTATTCAAGTGTTTTGAAATTTCTATCGATAGCGTTGATCAGACAATCGATCGAAACCTCAAATCAACTTAACAACACAAACAACACATTATCAAATAATTTAATTTTAATTATAAATACACTCCCTCACTCGATAATTCCAGAATGGATTTCAAAATAGGGATAGAGATTCAAATTAGAAGGGGCCTAACCAAATGAATTCAAACAAGGAAGATAGGCTTGAGATGAAGGTAAGATGATCGAATAGCAAAAGTGAAAATATGGATAGACTAATATAAATCGCGGTCAACCTTAACCTAGTCGACCGTGACTTCAAGAATAAGATCGATGTAGAATTCTGAAGTAAATCAACAATCGATCACAAAAGATTGAATTCGGGCATAGCAAGAGAAAGTAGCATCTAAACCGAGGATACAGAAATCTTAGTTGAATCAATGCCAATTGTAAAGGAGTTTCGCCCCTTTACAAATCATGCAGTGGAGCTACGGGATGCTCCAGAATCGAAAAACATGAATATGTAGAAACAAGAATGGATTTCACAATGTAGCGAAGAGTTTCGAAATTCAAAGGAAACCGAGTCAGAGCGGAAGAGATTCAAGCTCGAATGAAAGTGATTCCGTAATTAAATTTACCATATATGCTAAATTTTTCCTAAAACCAAAGCTCTGATACCAAATGCAACATCCTGATATTTTCAACCATTTGCATCCACACATGTCGGACTTGAATTGCTTAAAATATCATATTGCTAATTTATATTTGCAAAAAGCAGCATATACAGTAAATAAATAATCACAGACACAGAGTAATATAACAATAAACAGCGGAAATAAAAGAATAGTGGTTCACGAAGCTACTATATATAACAGAGTTAAATAAGATACAATAGAAGTTTCAAATACAATAGTCAAATACAAAATCTGAATATATAACTAAAGTCAACTAATAACTGAAAGCTGAAAAGATGTAGATGGATCTCCAAGCAAAGCTCCAACTCCAAAGGTGAGTCTCAAAAGATGTACCACTCAGTTTGACCCAAGAGTAAAGTAAAACACAAAACGCTCGAGTCAAGATTAACATTCTTATATCAATAAATCCAACTCAAGTGAAATAACAACTAAAATACAAGTAACTCAAAGGATGTTTGGGATAACCATCCTCTAAGGATCCGTTAAACTATCTACTATGTTGTAATATACGCTATTATAATAATGTCTATAGTAAAATAAACAATTAAAATAGCGTTAAGGCTTTACATTTTCCACCTTAACACATTTTATATATTTCCATAGTCTATACAGTACCGTAATCTCCCCCGTACTGGGCGTCATCAGAGGGCACTCCATAGGTATGGTACAAATCAAACTCGTAGAGGTCTCGCTAAGGTAGGTGACATGGCACAATTAGGCAATGCTAGGATAGATATACCAATTACACTTCTGGGTTGGTGGTAACGCATAACAGCCACTACCGCCCACCTCGGAACACACTCCCAAATCAAAAAAATCAAATGTCGCCGCCAGATCAATCACAATGTCAGAATGCAGTATCAAAGGAATGTGTCCGATCGGAGGAACTACCTCACTTGGTCCGTCGATTTCTCCTATTTTAGCCACCTTATGCCAACTCATGGGAGTTGGGTCCACGTATATACCTTATATAGGATCGTCGCCACCATCCTACTTCATTCTGGAATCTCCACCGCGTACACTAAAGTGGTTTTTAGAGTTAGCAAAGAGTATGACAACTTTCGATCCAGGTCTCTCAACAACCAAACGTTATTACAACACCACAATCATTTCAAAATTGTTTTTACTTCAAAACCAAAATATCATTCCCATTTCAAAAACCATACCAATATGATATCATTTCCATTTCAAGTATATCCTTTTCCAAAATCATAGAACTTTCAAAGTTATAACACTTTCGAAACCAAACATTTGAAATTATAACACTTTCAAAACATAGTACTTTGAAATTCATAACTTTGAAAACATAACTTCCACCACTTAAACATTTTAGATATTAAAATAGTATATATAATAAAATAGTTTATAAAGTAAAATAGTTTTTATAAGATAGTTATAAGTTGAAATAGTTTATATTAAAATAATTAGTATGTTAAAATAGTTTATATTAAAAATAGTTAGTATATTAAAATAGTTTATCCTAAAATGATTTATAGTATAATAGTTTATATGAAAATAATTTATAAAGTAAAATATATAAATAGTTTTAAACATAGTAAAAAAATAATTTATGTAATAAAACAACTTCCTCAAATTTCAAAATTGATTCCAAATCAACTCAAATTCCAAAATTCAAATTTAATTCAATCTTAAATCATCAATTTCGATTCAATTCAGTTTCTTAATAAACCATTTCAATTTATATCGATTTCAAAAACAGATTTGAACCACAAAATAAACCATTTCAATTTCAATATAATTGCAAGCTTTAAGTATTCAACATTTTCAAAACTAAATTTGATAATTTCATATACATATCAAATTCAATTTACTATTACTTAGTTTTGAAATATTTACTTACTAAATCCAATATTATTTAAATAAAACCTCAAATTTCAAATAACTAAATATTTCCTTCAATTTATTTAAACTTGAAATATACATTTAATCACCTTAAACCAAAATCAAGTTTTAAAAATCATATCCTTTAAAATCTCAAATTCAATAAGTTCCAAATTGATTTAATTAAACAAATTTACAAATTCCAAATAAATTCAAATTTATCTTCCCAATCTTAACTTATAAAAATCATTATAAAAATCTATTTTAAAATCTAAATTTAAATAAATACTTAAACTTATTACTTATGAAATAAATCAAACATTATTAAATAAATCTTTTTATTAAACTTATTATATTTATATATATTTCAAAATAGTAAAATTATCAGTAAATCTTAAAATTTATAATTTCAAAATTAACTTTTAACCTTTAAAACTTTCAAACATATATTTTTAAAATCAAAAATTTAACTATATATAAAATAACATTTATATATAATATTTAAAAACCAATATTTATATAAAACCATATATATATATATCTTTAAACCTTGGAAAAATCATTTCAAACACACACACACACACACACACACACACACACACATATATATATATATATATAGACCAATGGTGTCTGCATATAATTTTCTATCCTATGGTCAATGATATGGATATTTATCATTTCAATCCGCAATTTAAATATATACGGGTATATATCATTTCAACCCGTAATCCCAAATCCAATTCAATGAAAATCGCTTAGATTTATCATTCCAACCCATAACGACTTCCTTCTATTCTATAGATCGTTTGTGTATGTATCATTTTAACCCATAGGGAACTCTATACTAACAGGGAACTTGCAAAGTGATAACTGATATGATAAAAATATAACAGGCATATGTCATCAATATAAATAACAGATAATGGTGTCAGATGTCACAGGTGAACAGATACAGATAATAGCATATAAATAACAATGTATATAACTAACAGCAGCATATTTCAATTGTCGTTTCAATTGAAACTAAATTTAATAAGTACAAGAAAGTTAATCGTGAGTGATTGCTTACCTTTCGAGGCTAGAGAGATTTGACACCGAAACGAGCTACAAATCCAAGCACGAATTTCAAAGCAAAGCAGGATTGGCACGAATTTGAGGATCAAAGTTGATAACAAGGAACCGATAATAAAAAGTATATATAGAATTTAAAATTTAATAATAACTCATATTAAAATAAGATAAAACAAAAAACTTTACAATATAATTTCAAAAATCAATATTTTAAGCTAAGACAAATATTAAAATAATATATATATATATAAAATACGAAATCATTATAAAAATTTAAACCCAAATAGGATAAATCTTTGTATATACATATTTATTTTAAAATCAACATTAATTTTACAAACACTTATAAAATAAGATCCGCCTCTAACACATCTGAATATAAAGTAGTAATAAAGATATGTCGACACAAAAGATGAGACACATACAAAGTAACATATTATAAACTATAACTACATATATATAATATACGCCCTATACCAAAAGTTGTTACAAGTAAGATTACTAGAAACCAATACAAGTACAACTTTATTATATACACATGCCTACAATCTAATAACCACAGCTACACACACACACATATATACTCAAACAGATTATATATATAAACTTATATAAAATATAATATAACATATATGTATATACAATAACTTATAATATAACTTACACAAATTCATATGTAAATATACTATAAAAATCAAAATATAAAGTTTGCTTTAATATATATGTGTCCGGCTACTGTGCAAATAGAAAACCACTAATATAGTTTATGATATATAGTACTATTGTAAAATTTTATGCGAACAGATAATACATAAAATATTTATAGAAATATGAGCATGGTACTAGCCAAAAAAATCAATAACCAAACCAATATATATATATATATATATATATATAACGAATCGAGTATGCTCGAATACATAAGCAGTAAGAAAATATATATAAATAAGACAAAAGAAACCAAGACGTTATAAACTGATAACGAACCTTACATATAAAACCTTACACAATAAACATAAACTAATATGTATTCAATAACATATATACTTATATTATATTATATAAACACAACACTGTTACCTATATCATATTATATAAACAACAACACTGTTACCTACATAAATAGTCTATAAACAAATCTACAAATCAGATAACTTTTTTTATATATGAAACTTATAAATATCATACAGGCTTTTATAACTTTAAGTATAACAACAAAATATATGTACTAATATATATAAGATATAGATATATAAATGTATACTCACGTAAACATATAAATTACTTTTTAAAATTAGTACAACTTACAATTTATATATGTACATCTTGCGTGCTAAGTCATGTCGAACAGGTGAGGCCGATGGCATGTACATGGCCATTCGCTGTGTCATATAGGAGGATGACGTGGTGGGCTGGGTCGGAGGGAGCACGTGCAGGCGGCTGTCCACTGCATAGGAGAAGAGAGAAAGGTGGAGGTGGTAGGCGCTGATGTGGGTGGAGTCTTGCTTCGGCGGGGTTTTGACGAGGGAAGGCGGGCCATACTCTGATTAATTGATTAGGGAAGGAGGATTGGAGATGCTCGAGATGAAGAGGAGATTGTGAAATGCTTGAACAAAGTTACATCTGCTTTATATTTTTCTAAACAAAAATAAAAAATAAAAATAAAAATAAACGTATGAATTGAAAAAATAAAACGACAAAATTTTGAACCCCAAAGTATGTAAAAGTTAGTGAATAATAAATCATATGGTTGTCGAGTTATACGATGGAAATTTGAATGGACTAGGAATCCAAAAGGCTACAAGAACCAAAAGTCACAAAAACTGGTATCGATACGGTTACCGTTTTCGCAGATTCCGCTGTGAATCGGACACTAAAATACAGAATTTAATATACCGCAAAGATCAGCACATCGAGTAGATCAAAACGATATACAGATATCAGTGGTGCGATTATCCTATCAAAGGTCGATATCGGTACGAAAATGCTGCAAATCTGTCGAAAATAAGATAAACGAAGCAATAGTAGTTTAAATTTGATGAAACGAAATGTGGCGTCTCACTCAGAATATGATTTACAAATTTACTGTATAAAAATATTCAAGTTTGGAAAAGATTTTATTATCATCGAATAGTAACTAACTTGAATTGAAATAAAATTGCATAATAAAATTTACTTTCATATTATTAATTGAAAATTTACCATTTGCTATGTTTAATTAGACGTAATCCAAATATTAAATTTTTATTTCCGATTTCAAATATTTAAAATTCATAAAATTTCAATTAGTTAAATAAATAAAACCACTAAAATTTATGGGTCATTACATGAATCAACTATTCGATTCAATGGTTTAAATTTCAATTCAATTCTTATTTCTTTTAAACCATTTCAATTTATATCGATTTCGAGTTTGATTTCAAAATACTGATTTAATCACTAAAATCAATTTTAACTTCAATATTCAACTTAAGGTCCAAATCTTTTAAAATAATTCAATTTCAATCTCACATCTTGAAATATCCATTTAAATTACTTTTACTTGGATATATTTCAAAGTTCGAATAAAAGTTCAAATCTTTTAAACCGATCTCCATAATTTAAATCATATTTCAATTATAACTTCAACTTTCAAATTCAAATCTGTAACACTTCAGTTAACAAATTTCAATTTCAACATTTCGAGCTCGAGTTCAACAATAATCTAATTCCCATATTTCAATTCAATTTTATTTTTATAAAAAAAGTCATTTGAATAAATTCAATCCAAGCATTTAAAACCATTTAATTTAATCAATCCGGTGTTCATATATAAATTTCTACCCTATGGCCAAGTGATCTTATTTCAATTTAATTTTAGGGATGGATATATATATATATATATATATATATATATATATATAATTTCAATCCAAATCTTGTTGTCATAGGTATATATCATTTCAACCTATTTCTTAATTTATTCGAAATAATTCAGACAACAGCTTTATATACTGTCAAATAACTTACAGGGTGATAACATGGTATATACAAAATAAATAAATTCCAATCAATCAATGTATCTACCTATAGCCATCCATCACAATCAACATCCAAATCAGCCAAATATCACAACAGTTAATTAGTTTTCAATATTGGGTGTCTAACTGGCAATTCAATTTCAAGGTCAAATTGAACTGTCAATTTAAATTCATATCAGTTCAATTCAAATTTAAATTTAGATGTCAGTTAAATTACCGAACAACAGTCAAGAAAAACAAATAACTTCATGATTTCAATTTAACTAACATAAAAATATTTTAGCAACCCATGAGCGTTTTAAAACACTCAATATATTTGAAACTAAAAAATTTTCAGCTTCAAATAAATTCCCATGTCATAGCCCTCGTCGATACGATTCCAACACAACGTGTTTCACTCAAATCCGACCATGTATGAGAAAATAATGCAATATTTAACATAATGATTAACGAACATAATTAACTAAATAATAAAATAAATTATTAACGTTACCTCACCTTCTCTCTGCTCACAGCTTCCAAGTCGTCGAACCCATCACGCGGTCGTTTCCGTAATGCGCGCACGCCACTCTAGACCGTCGTGCGCCGATCCAGTCTCACTACCGCGACCACTTGCCCGCGAGCCCCCACCACCCCAAGTACCATCGCTTCCGCCACCATCATTCGTCCACACGAACCTAAAAACCATGCGTTCTTCCAACTCTGATTCTGGCAATCTCGTCCACATCCAAGTCGATCCAACCATCAAAATTGTAGAGCTCAATGAGATCTACGTTTTCCTTTTTGGAGTCGGGCGATTTCAATGAGCAGATTTTTCGAAATCGAGAGGAGAAGGAGGATGATTTTCGGCCATTAACAATAAAAGAGCGGAGTGGCCACGTTTTATCGATTAGGGTTTGATTCACGGAAAAATGAAACGATGCGACTTGTGTAAATTTTCGACCCGATTCACCCACAAATTTTATGAACTCCAAACGAGGCATGCCACCTACCGTTCTATATGTTATACCCCCATTCTAAACATAATGGAACCAGCATCGAGAGCCAATTCCATCATGTTCAGAAGATGGCATTTCAAAATCAAATTATTTTATTAAATTCCTTTTATTGATTTCTACGCGTTTCAATCTCGCAGGACCAAACGTTATGTCTGATCACTACAAAACTTCAAATACTATAATAATTCACTATTACGGATCCGATGAAACTAGTATCGTTGAAACCCGAGATATTGCCCAAAAAACTATTTTTACGTGTTAATCAAAACGTGATATTTTCCAAAATCAATTTAATCACTTTAAATTCAATTTTAAAAGTTAAAAATTTTCATTCTCATTTAAATAAACTTTAAATCAACTTCTAACATCATTTTCATTCATGTTAAATTCAGGATTTAATTACTAAAATAATTCCCAATATTAAATTTAAACAGTTATCTAACAAATCACATTAATAATCATTAAATTTCCAATGAATTTTAGTTATCAACAACTATTTTATTTCCATCTAAATAATTCAATATCTATTATTCAATTCCAGCTATTGATTATAAACACTTTAATACATGGAATTTCATTCAGTACTTGTTATTGCCTAAATTTGAAAATTGTTTATTTCAAAATTTTATTCATGTTCATATTCAATAAACTACATTCATAAATCATTAAATTTCTATTTCTAACCATTTTGTTCAAAAATTATATTTAATTTAATAAATTAAAATATTAGAAATACGGGTCGTTACAATGAAGACCAAGAATGAATTTTAGGGATGATGATCAAGACTCATGAGAATAAAGACAAAGATTTGAAGAGCTCAAAAATTTAGTGTATAATCATAGGTCATTAGAATAGATTGCTGTAACGACCCTGAATTTTGAACAATTTAAATTGAAAATATTTAATTAATTTTAAATATGTGAATGATGGTTTGAATGGAATTCCCAATAAAACTATGAATTTGGCGATTAAATTTTAGACTTTAATCTATCGAAAGTTGAATAAAATTTGAATTTGACTTCGGAGTTTGAAATTGAATATTAAATGTGCATATAAAAATTCGAACTAATGACTTAGAAAAAATAATTTAGATTTAAGAATTATTATTTATGTATTTATAAATTGATGGTTAGTTTTAATAACATTGTTCTTTAACTTAAATAAAATGGAATAGATTTTATCAATACAAAATACAAGTATACAAAATCTAATTGTAAAACATGTTAATATAAATTTATGTTTGATAGTTGAACTTCAAACAAATATATATCTAAGAAGCTTACTAAAGAAAAAAAAATATTTTTCGACTGTAACGATTCCGAATTTTAATTTATTTTCATTTGATAACTGATTTAATTCTTGATTTAAAATTGTGAGATTCATTGGTTAATCGATCTGAGTTTTTCCAAATTCAAATAAATTATGTTGTTTATTTATAAAGAGATAGTTTATTTTATAAATTGTTTTGAGTTAATATCTAGATAATGAAGGAATGACAATTATAAATTGTGCCTAATTGCTGTTGGAATTTTAAACCGTTGAATTCCTCTAAAATTGAGTTATATTTCTTTAATAATTTGATTAAGGAATTAGGTGGGCTTTACAATTTTCTTAGCCCATGGTTTTGCTTAGTGCTGTGATATTATCTAAGGGTATACTCGATTCCCTCTCTATTTTCATTCATAACCCTAAATCTTAAACACGAAAGAAAAAAAAATGGCAGCCTAAAATCATTCGTTGCCCTTTCCAAAATTAGGGCTTTTCAAGAAGTTCAAGGATGGCGATTTTAAGTGCTCGCGGCTGCTTGATAGAATTCGCCCTTACTTCAATCCAGATTCGTAGTTTTGGTTCGTGAATTTTTGAGGATTTCGGCTCCTCCAATCTGCGCTCGTAGAAAGGTGAGTGATTCTAATTATCACTCACATCTAGTACAACTTAGTACTTTGATTTGGTTTCATCGTTGATGGTTTTAATTTACTCGAGTTTTTTCGCTGTTGCTTTGATGTTAGTGTTTTCTCTGACTTTACTGTGACGATGTTTTTGTTCTTCTTTGTGTTGTTGGCTTGATACTCTGTTATCACCCTCGCTGTTGGGTTGAAGGCTACTTTAAATGGCCACGGCTTTGGATAGTTATTTGGTATTTGTAACTTTGACACAGTTTGATTTTAAACTGCAAATGACTTTAAGTATTATTTTTTTCCGGCATTAACGTGGAATTTTGTTTTATGCTTCAATTTGTTATTCACCTGACTTCGGCTGGTGGAAATGTTTGTCTTGATTTCACAGGAGGCTTCATTTAATAGGACTTACTTTATAATTCCATCTGAAATAGTGATGGCATTTGAATATTGTCCTACACATGATGCTTTGTTCTTTGTTTTATCGCTGCTATGTCACTTGTGTACTGTGTCATTTTTGCTGCTCTGGAGTGCCATTGTTCTTCTAGAGCTTGAGTTTTTGCTGTGTACTTTGGCATTTCGTGCCTATTGCCTCTTGTCACTTTGTAACCAGTAGCATACTTGATTGGTTAATTTTTTTACTTGACGTTCCTTTCTGACTATCACTGCATAATTTCTTTGACATATTGATGCACATTGTGTTGTTCCTTCATTTTTATCTCTGATGCATGTTATATCCATGTACATTTCGCTGTGTTCATTTGAGTTGGGCATTGCTTTACACTTGTGGCTGCCTGGTCGATACTTACAGTTCACTGAACTGTGGTATCACTTATGCTTTTCATTATCATGAGTTCATGTTGAAATGTCCTTGAGTTCTGGCATGTGTGCTTCATGTAGTCCTCACTTGCCTCATGACTTCCTGTAGTATTTTCTGTTATCAGATGGCATTGGGTTTTGACATTGTACTTCACTGTTTTGAATATTGTCTTTGAAATTTGGTGAGAATTTTGCCTATAATTTCTGATGTTGTCACTTTAAAAAATCGTTGTACTGCCCCTCGGCGATGTTTGTCACTGCATTGTGCTTTGTTCTTTATTGTAACTGAATTTGTACCGGTAAATTTTCCCTTGTAAGCTCGAATTTGCATTGTCTTGTCGTATACATATGAACTTGGTTCAAATTTATGTGGTGCATTTTCTTTCAAGTGTAGCTACAATGTTTCCATTGTTGTTGGGTACTTGTGTTGTATGGCACTGGCCATATCTTTGGAGCAGTTTCATTTTGAGGCTTATGTCTTGTCCGCACTTGCATTCCACTGTTGTATTTGTATGTACGTCACTGGTTGCCAGTTACCATTTTTAGTCTGGTTACAGTGATACTACTGCATTCATATCCTTACTGTCCCATTGTTTTAAACTTGTTTAACAATTGGGTTTTATGGTGTTTTACTTGGTGCCCTCACCTCCACTCGGCTGTCTGCACGTAGTTTGTTCCAATGCCTTTGTGCACTCGGACTTCGTAGTCACAGAGATGTACAGGTTACATGATTCATACTGCCTGGTCATTTTTCTATGTTGTCTCCGTTGTGTGGGTTCAGACCTGTAGCATACTTGGTCCATTACTTGTGCTTGCACCTATCTTGTGCAGTTGCATTTCGGTCTTGCTTGCTTGTCCCTGTTGCTTTCATTTGCATCTTCATTTTTTTCACTAGTTACAGTCTCACTCCCATACGGCTATGTTATGTTTGCATTTACTTGCATTCACTCCAGAAGTTATTGACTTCCCCTGAGTATATTGATACATATTAATAACATTTCATCATTGAGTTGTAGCTTGCACTTTTATGTTTCCAGTATGGTAGTTGTATATTTCTACTGTGCCCTTGGATGCCTGAGGTGGCTGCATTTTTGTTGCAGTTTGCCCTTGAATCCAAGAAGTGGTCGCAGTTTCATTTTATATAAAATATCACACTTGATGAAGTGTGCAGCCATGAGTTGTTTGGAAACTTGTTTCTTGAGTTTACTTGAATATATGCAAGCAGTTGCATTTCGACTTGGCCACGTTGCATGGGTTTTGGTGTTACAGCTGTGTTGAGTCACTGACTTGACCTCTGCAGTTTCGATTTCTGTTAATATTCACTGTTTTGATGATTTCTATTTCCTCACTGTTGTGGCGAGGCAGTGCACGCGTGCGTATACTGCTGCCACACAATATTGATTTTAATTGATGTTTCTTTTTCTTTTTGATTCATTGATTCTTTGCGTATTTCATATGCCGTATTGGCGAGGCAGTGCACGCGTGCGTGTACTGCAGCCAATCAGTTTTTTTTTTAATTTTTTTTAAGTAACTTTTCAATTATTTGAATTGATTTGATTTAAACTGATGATTTTGTTGTAAACTGCCGTTTAGGCAAATTTTGATGTTTTTCTAAATTATCTCCATTAATAATCCCTTCATCTATCTTCGTTGATAATTTGAATCTACTGATTTGTTGTTTAACACTGTTAAGTGTTATATTTACCGTTATCCGATTTTCTTTATTAAAAGGGTCAGATAGGTGAATTTATATTTGACTGTCGTCTAATTGTTCTTTAATTATTATTTGCCTCTATGCGCTAATAACTGAGTTTGAATTAGACTGACCCGTGTATTATTTTCTTTTGAATGTAATACTCGGGTCAGACCGAGTATTTTTACAGCGTGAAGATTTTCAGGCAGCGAAGTTGGAGAGAGGGGGATTACCGTTTCACTTTACTTTTCAGGATCTTTTGTACTTTAAAGATATGTTCCGGTGTATAAAATCAAATTCATTGTATAAACTTTGATATTTGTATATAAAAGAAAAATTCATTTATGTGAAATGTTATTATTATTCTGTGATTCTGTGGCTGATTCTGTTTAAACTCTATAAACTAAATAACAATCTGTCATTTTGAACATTTCAAGTTGGTTTAATTACCGGCTGGAGGCGGTCAGAACGGGGGATCGTTACAAAGTGGTATCAGAGCTTTGGTTTACACAAAGCTTAGTTTATGGCGTTTAATATGAATAGTTGCTAGAATCACTTTAAAGAAAACGTTTTTCAAATCTAAAGAAGGAAATAAAAGGTATTTTGAAAATTCAAATCTTTTTCGGACAATCCCCCTCTCTGTTGTAGCTCTCTAAATTTAGGTTTGCGATAGTTTGTTTTCGGTAAGGTCTCCTTAGATTTGAGTCCCGATCATTCGAAAACCCATTATCGAATTGCTGAGATTTATGAAAAGTAAAATATAAAGTGAATTAATGAATTGGTTTAAATCGAATATTTTGAATATCTCCAAAGTAATAATCGGTAAATAAAACAACATGTTAATTTGGTTATATCCAAGGGGATCATTAAATTATAATTTGGGAATTTGATTCTGAATTCTTTTTAAAATTGATTTCAAATGTTGTGAAGAACGATTTAGTAAATAAATGGATTATAAGTACTTAACTTATAAATGGACTTTTGATATATAATTGAGTTATATAAATTGAATTGAATTAATAAAGGAGATTTATAAATCGAAGTTTTATAAATAGAAATGGAATTTGTAAAGATTGTTTATAAATTCAAAACCAATTGAAATTGATAAATGAAACATCGAAGTTATTAAAGGAGATATATTCGTGATTTTGGACAGCGAATTATCCTTTAAGTTAAATATTGTGATAGTAAATGTTGGTTAGGAATTTTATCCACGATTTTGGACAGCGGATAATCCTTTAAATAAATGTGTAGAAACACTGAATTGAATAAATAAGTATATTCACGATTTTGGACAGTGAATATATTATTAAATAAAACAGATATGTTTTAGGGAAGTGATATTATGAAATGAAGTTAATGGTTTTAAAGATGTTTTAAAATGCATTAAGTATCGAATCATAGATTTCAACATTCATTGTCGAAATAGACGTTTTCGAGAGAAATAAAAGGAAATGGTGGACTATAACACTGTTGTTATAGTAAATGGTTTCCAAAAGGAAATGTTTATATAGTATTGAGATTTATATATCTATCTTAAATTCGAATCCCTGTACTAGTGATTTTGGGTCGTCGTAACAATGTTTTACGCAACATTCGTTTTGACCCAAATAAATGTGTATAAAAGATTGCTTTCCTTAAAGAATGAAATATATACTTGATTATGATTTAAGTATATTGAATATATTTTTTTCAAGTGTTGAAAATAAATAGATTTGTGAATTACTTATTATTAAATAAGTATGGAAATGTTTTCCAACATGAAGTGAATGTTTTGAGATTTTATCTTTTAAAGATAAATTGATAATGAATATTAGAAATCAATTTGAAATCGTATATTCATAGATATTTTGGAAATGTAAATTCACTATGGAATTTATAAAAAAAAAGGGAAATTTGTTAAAAGTAAATATTGATTTATTTTTATAATGTGGAAATAAATTTACGGATTTGGAACGTAAGTTTAAAATAAATCGGTAAGGATTTATTTGATTAATTTAAATGAACCATTTTAAGTTTAAAATGGATAAATATTAGGAAGTGTTTCCGTTTAAGGAAATTGATTTGAAATTTGTTTTCAAAGATTGAAAGGTGAAAAATGATTTGAAATTTGTTTTCAAATAGTTAAGTGTGGAAAACTATATATCTGGTAAAGATATTTTTGGGAAAGTTTGAAGTTGGTTTAAAACCAATATTGTGAAAAGTATGCGGAATTAAAACTATGAATTAAGTCGAAGTTGGAAAAGTTAAATGGGAAATTTGAACAATTAGTTCAACTTGAAATTTTTCAAAAAGATTGAATCTTGAGTTAAATTAACTTCGACACCGAAAACAATATAAGTTGAGTTTTGAATTTTAGATGGACGATTTGGATTGTATGTCTAACATTGTGAATTGACGACATAGCAATTGATCTCTATTAAATATATATCTGTTTGGTGGTGGAGAATTTATTCTCTAAGCTTAACACCCTTCTCTGAGACATACGAGCTCAGAGGTTATATATCGGTAGACATCAATTATGTGTTGAGAATTTACGATGTAACGTCACATCCAAATCGTGTGTGAAGTCGATAATAAATTGAATTATGAATGTGAGTTGGGTTTGAGATAACCTTAAAATTCTAAATCGACTTAGAGGAAAATTTTAAATTGGTAATGAGATGGGAAACTCATGAATCCTCTATTTGTTATGGGTATGAGATATTGAGGTTTTTGGAACTTATATATGAGAATGTAGTAAACTCGAAAACCATCAGTTTAGAAAGTAATTGGTATGGAAAACTTATGTAAGTTTACATAGGTATGATATGTACGAAATGTGTAATGAAGTACTATCTATGTATGATATTATGTTTTCTAAACTGAGGATATGGAAAAGTACCTTCCATTTAAAATTTGTAAAGGTTGTTGGAACTCGATATGAGTGTCCAATTGAAAATCGTAGCTACGTAGAATTCCATTAGTTGGATCGACCATTTGAATTCCATTAGTTGGATTGGCCATTTGATTTCCATTAGTTGGAATGGCCATTTGAATTCCATTAGTTGGAGTGACTAGCGTAATTTGAGGGGCGAGATGCCTACAGTTACAAGCGATTCCACTGGGATAGTGGCGCAACCGCCGAGTAAACTGCAATCTAGAAGCCAAAGCGAAATTCGAGGGGCGAGATGCCTACGGTCACAAGCGATTCTACTGGGATAGTAGCGTAACCGCCGTGTGGACTGCGATCTATGGCAACAACCATGGCGAAATTCAAGAGAGATGAGAAATCTACGGTTACAAGCGATTCTACTGGGATAGTAGCGTAACAGCCGGGTAACTGTGATCCATGGGGGAACGTGCTTTCCATATCCATTTTTAAAAGAATTTTTAAAATTATTTTCACTGGGAATTGAAGCAAGTATATTTAGTACTTGGAGACTTTTAGTCCTGCGCCTGGCCAGCGTATGACTAATGTTTGTAAGAACGACGATAGACTTGTTAAATTTCGAGTTAGCAAGTATTTTTAAACTTTAAATAGCAAATCAATAGTCTGAAATTAAAATTAGATAATTCCAACCTAATAAACTAAGGAAGAGGATTTTTGAAATATTTTGAAAGTCCACAGCTTTGGAAAAGATATAATATGCAAATCTCTAACGTGAAGAATTTCAAGTTAAATCTGAGTTTTGTAAGTCGAAAAAAATGGTAAAAGACTTTTGCGTCTTGATTGTAGAAATCAATGAACAAAGGAGATAATGAACAAAGCTAGTGAGATAAAATAAAGGGAATGAATTCTATATTTATTTGTAATAAGTTTCAAGCTTGGTGAAATTGTGTAGGCTATAAATATCGATGAGATTTTAACGATCATTTTTCCTAACTTATAATTTCGGGACGAAATTCTTTTAAGGGGGGAAGATTGTAACGACCCTGAATTTTGAACAATTTAAATTGAAAATATTTAATTAATTTTAAATATGTGAATGATGGTTTGAATGGAATTCCCAATAAAACTATGAATTTAGCGATTAAATTTTAGACTTTAATCTATCGAAAGTTGAATAAAATTTGAATTTGACTTTGGAGTTTGAAATTGAATATTAAATTTGTATACAAAAATTCGAACTAATGATTAGAAAAAATAATTTAGATTTAAGAATTATTATTTATGTAAATTTATAAATTGATGGTTAGTTTTAATAACATTGTTCTTTAACTTAAATAAAATGGAATAGATTTTATCAATACAAAATACAAGTATACAAAATCTAATTGTAAAACATGTTAATATAAATTTATGTTTGATAGTTGAACTTCAAACAAATATATATCTAAGAAGCTTACTAAAGAAAAGAAAAATATTTTTCGACTGTAACGATTCCGAATTTTAATTTATTTTCATTTGATAACTGATTTAATTCTTGATTTAAAATTGTGAGATTTATTGGTCAATCGATCTGAGTTTTTCCAAATTCAAATAAATTATGTTGTTTATTTATAAAGAGATAGTTTCTTTTATAAATTGTTTTGAGTTAATATCTAGATAATGAAGGAATGACAATTATAAATTGTGCCTAATTGCTGTTGGAATTTTAAATGGTTGAATTCCTCTAAAATTGAGTTATAATTCTTTAATAATTTGATTAAGGAATTAGGTGGGCTATACAATTTTCTTAGCCCATGGTTCTGCTTAGTGCTGTGATATTATCTAAGGGTATACTCGATTCCCTCTCTATTTTCATTCATAACCCTAAATCTTAAACACGAAAGAAAAAAAAAATGGCGGCCTAAAATCGTTCGTTCCCCTTTCCAAAATTAGGGCTTTTCAAGAAGTTCGAGGATGGCGATTTTAAGTGCTCGCGGCTGCTTGATGGAATTCGCCCTCGCTTCAATCCAGATTCATAGTTTTGGTTCGTGAATTTTTGAGGATTTCGGCTCCTCCAATCTGCGCTCGTAGAAAGGTGAGTGATTCTAATTATCACTCACATCTAGTACAACTTAGTACTTTGTTTTGCGTTTGATTTGGTTTCATCGTTGATGGTTTTAATTTACTCGAGTTTTTTCGCTGTTGCTTTGATGTTAGTTTTTCTCTGACTTTACTGTGACGATGTTTTTCTTCGTCTTTGTGATGTTGGCTTGATACACTGTTATCACCCTCGCTGTTGGGTTGAAGGCTACTTTAAATGGCCACGGCTTTGGATAGTTATTTGGTATTTGTAACTTTGACACAGTTTGATTTTAAACTGCAAATGACTTTAAGTATTATTTTTTTTCGGCATTAACGTGGAATTTTGTTTTATGCTTCGATTTGTTATTCACCTGACTTCGGCTGGTGGAAATGTTTGTCTTGATTTCACAGGAGGCTTCATTTAACAGGACTTACTTTATAATTCCATCTGATATAGTGATGGAATTTGAATATTGTCCTACACATGATGCTTTGTTCTTTGTTTTATCGCTGCTATGTCACTTGTGTACTGTGTCATTTATGCTGCACTGGAGTGCCATTGTTCTTCTAGAGCTTGAGTTTTTGCTGTGTACTTTGGCATTTCGTGCCTATTGCCTCTTTTCACTTTGTAACCAGTAGCATACTTGATTGGTTGATTTTTTTACTTGACGTTCCTTTCTGACTATCACTGCATAATTTCTTTGACATATTGATGCACATTGTGTTGTTCCTTCATTTTTATCTATGATGCATGTTATATCCATGTACATTTCGCTGTGTTCATTTGAGTTGGGCATTGCTTTACACTTGTGGTTGCCTGGTCGATACTTGCAGTTCATTGAACTGTGGTATCACTTATGCTTTTCATTATCATGAGTTCATGTTGAAATGTACTTGAGTTCTGGCATGTGTGCTTCATGTAGTCCTCACTTGCCTCATGACTTCCTGTAGTATTTTCTGTTATCAGATGGCATTGGGTTTTGACATTGTACTTCACTGTTTTGAATATTGTCTTTGAAATTTGGTGAGAATTTTGCCTATAATTTCTGATGTTGTCACTTTAAAAAATCGTTGTACTGCCCCTCGGCGATGTTTGTCACTGCATTGTGCTTTGTTCTTTATTGTAACTGAATTTGTACCGGTAAATTTTCCCTTGTAAGCTCGAGTTTGCATTGTCTTGTCGTATACATATGAACTTGGTTCAAATTTATGTGGTACATTTTCTTTCAAGTGTAGCTACAATGTTTCCATTGTTTTTGGGTACTTGTGTTGTATGGCACTGGCCATATCTTTGGAGCAGTTTCATTTTGAGGCTTATGTCTTGTCCGCACTTGCATTCCACTGTTGTATTTGTGTGTACGTCACTGGTTGCCAGTTACAATTTTTAGTCTGGTTACAGTGATACTACTGCATTCATATCCTTACTGTCCTATTGTTTTAAACTTGTTTAACAATTGGGTTTTATGGTGTTTTACTTGGTGCCCTCACCTCCACTCGGCTATCTGCACGTAGTTTGTTCCAATGCCTTTGTGCACTCGGACTTCGTAGTCACAGAGATGTACAGGTTACATGATTCATACTGCCTGGTCATTTTTCTATGTTGTCTCCATTGTGTGGGTTCAGACCTGTAGCATACTTGGTCCATTACTTGTGCTTGCACCTGTCTTGTGCAGTTGCATTTCGGTCTTGCTTGCTTGTCCCTGTTGCTTTCATTTGCATCTTCATTTTTTTACTAGTTACAGTCTCACTCCCATACGGCTATGTTATGTTTGCATTTACTTGCATTCACTCCAGAAGTTATTGACTTCCCCTAAGTATATTGATACATATTAATAACATTTCATCATTGAGTTGTAGCTTGCACTTTTATGTTTCCAGTATGGTAGTTGTATATTTCTACTGTGCCCTTGGATGCCTGAGGTGGCTGCACTTTTGTTGCAGTTTGCCCTTGAATCCAAGAAGTGGTCGCAGTTTCATTGTATATAAAATATCACACTTGATGAAGTGTGCAGCCATGAGTTGTTTGGAAACTTGTTTCTTGAGTTTACTTGAATATATGCAAGCAGTTGCATTTCGACCTGGCCACGTTGCATGGGTTTTGGTGTTGCAGCTGTGTTGAGTCACTGACTTGACCTCTGCAGTTTCGATTTCTGTTAATATTCACTATATTGATGATTTCTATTTCCTCACTGTTGTGGCTAGGCAGTGCACGCGTGCGTATACTGCAGCCACACAATATTGATTTTAATTGATATGTCTTTTGCTTTTTGATTCATTGATTCTTTGCGTATTTCATATGCCGTATTGGCGAGGCAGTGCACGCGTGCGTGTACTGCAGCCAATCAGTTTTTTTTGATTTTTTTTAAGTAACTTTTCAATTATTTGAATTGATCTGATTTAAACTGATGATTTTGTTGTAAACTGCCGTTTAGGCAAATTTTGATGTTTTTCTAAATTATCTCCATTAATAATCCCTTCATCTATCTTCGTTGATAATTTGAATCTACTGATTTGTTGTTTAACACTGTTAAGTGTTATATTTACCGTTATCCGATTTTCTTTATTAAAAGGGTCAGATAGGTGAATTTATATTTGACTGTCGTCTAATTGTTCTTTAATTATTATTTGCCTCTATGCACTAATAACTGAGTTTGAATTAGACTGACCCGTGTATTATTTTCTTTTGAATGTAATACTCAGGTCAGACCGAGTATTTTTACAGCTTGAAGATTTTCAGGCAGCGAAGTTGGAGAGAGGGGGATTACCGTTTCACTTTACTTTTTAGGATCTTTTGTACTTTAAAGATATGTTCCGCTGTATAAAATCAAATTCATTGTATAAACTCTGATATTTGTATATAAAAGAAAAATTCATTTATGTGAAATGTTATTATTATTCTATGATTCTGTGGCTGATTCTGTTTAAACTCTATAAACTAAATAACAATCCGTCATTTTGAACGTTTCAAGTTGGTTTAATTACCGGCTGGAAGCCGTTAGAACGGGGGATCGTTACAATTGCTAAATTCCCTAATAGCATATTCGAATCTTTATTACAAATTTCTGAACTTTGCTATTTAAAAAAATTATTTTAATTTCAATTTTTTTTAAATGTTCTATATAAGTTTTATTAAGAGTTCAAGAATATTTAAAAACTATGTTCGGATTATTTTATAAAGTATAGGATTTTTAAATATAATTTAAAAATAAAAATATTTTCAAATTTCACTAACATATGTCAACATACATATTTTCATATGTCGACAAATGGGCCATTAGGGAGATGATTTTTAAATTTTGATTTTTAATCACACCTCTTCACAAATAACACTTTTATTTAAACAACTTCTTAAACCAGTCAAAAGATGCCTTTAAAATTTTAAAAAGTTGTGACTATTTATTACATCTTTTCATAAGTAGATACATATTTTCAAACAATTTATAAAGGGTTAGAAAATGAATTTTTTAACTAACTTTCTATCTTCTTCTTTCTCTAAACTCTCTCTACATATTTTCTCGAATACAAATTCTACTTTTCCCTCTATAAAATATTCAAACATCTAAACGTACTCTCTCATCAATTCAAAGATCAAACAGTTATCAAAAGGGCTATAGTTTATCTTATATCCTAAGTACAACTTTCATATTTAGAAATCAACAACTATACTCTTATTTGTTTGAGTGTGCTTATTGCCCGTTCAAATCAAGTAGGTGTGCTTAGTAGCCCTCTAAGTCTAATGAGTGATTTTATAGCCTGGTAAATCAAAAGAACTTGCCTTGGACTCATGAGATAGGAGGGTGTATCTCATTGTCTTGAAATCGTTATTGTATTCTGGTTTTCTTGTTATTGTTAAACTCGGCATTGGAAAAGAAATCAGTACATACACTATATGGGAATGGACGTAGAATTAGATAATCCGAACAGGTATAAGCTCCTACTGTCTTCTCTATTTCTTTAGTTTGTTACTTTTTTATTTATCTGTCATTGCATCTATGACTGATTATTAGTATAAATCTATGTTGTTAATCTAATGTTAAATTAAACTTAAGATCCATTATTCGACAACCCACACACTTGTCTCCTAAAATTTGATTTATTCAATCGCTAGTTTCTCAGGTATTGAATCTAAGAGTACTAACATTCGAACTCGATGCATGAGCTTTCGAGCAGAGTGGGACTGTCCGTGAAGAGTATCTTGTATTTTATATCCTAATAGGATTTAGTAGTTTCCTAAATTTGAGTATACACCGAGCGGATGACTAATATGTTTTGCATTAAGCCATTCTTGTTAGAAATGTTTGGTTGTGTATTAGCACAACTTAAGTGATGGGATTAATCCCATGTGTTGAATAGGTGTTTTAGGGATCGTCCCACTCACATACATGTTCTTAATCCTTAGTTAAAGCGTAGGGTTTCTAGGCGATTTGCATTATTAGGCAAGGGTTTTTTCATTCGATTTTTAAAGGAAAGAACTTGAGTCAGATTCCTATGGGGACTAGGAGATTTCCAAAAAACAACTCTACTCATGTGAAGAGATTTCAGTGGTCAGACCAAGGAACCAAATCAGAGTTCACATAAAAGGAGTCAGGTGGTCGACCCTAGTTTAGCAAAAAAATCATGCGAGTGAACAAAGTAATGGATCGAAAATTGTAAATTATTTTGGATGATCTTTATTCATTGTAAAATTTTATATAGTTTAGTTAAGATAGCATGTGATTGTTCGAAGAAGGGCTTCTCGACTAGTTTTGTGATGCTTCGAATAATCTCTTAGTGACGATATGATACTCGCATGGATGAGCATCAAAGTACACTTAGTATATTATTTTTATTGCTATTGTGTGATTGAGGTGTAACATTCCTGAAAATCAACCATGTTTAATTTGGCATTTAATTTAATTTTGGAATTAAATTGTGAAATTATTTGTGAATTAATTAGCAAATTTCCAGAATAAATAGAAATTTTAGATTACAAATAGAAATTTGATTTGAAATTAAAGTATAAGTATTTTATACATAAAAATTGGATTCAAAAATAAATATATTGAAAATAAATTGGATTTAAAATTTTACTTCTAAATTAATAATAAATTGTTTCTAATTTTATTAAATATGCATTCTGATTTAAAAAATGAGATTTTGAATTTGATATAATAAATTTTTCAAAGGCCAATTAAGAATAAAATTATTTATTCATGTGTAATTAAATTTTGAAAACCATCTTTTGCTTTAAAGGATTATATAAATGATTATAAAGAAAATGTATTTATTTAAATAGGAAGTATGATATAAAGTTATATTTTAAAAATATTATTTGTAGTATTTAAAATATAGTAAAAGTTTGGAAGTTGTTTAAAAGTTAAACTTTATAATTTACATATGTGTGTTATCTATTAAAGCATAATTTGTTTTAAAATTCAATTTTTTTTAAAGAATTTATAAAGGAAAATGCATTTATTTATTAAATAATAGAAATTGTATATACAAAAACATTTGTTTTAACAAGTGTAAAACAAAATATAATGCATATGTTAGAAATGAGTACTTACGGATTAAAATAAAAATTATAAAATAATTTAAATAAAGGATTTGAACACAAATTTTATTACATGTAACAAGTGTCAAGAGATAGGCATACATTTTTACAAGTGTTAAGTAAGAATGTTTATGTGAAAAACAAGTGGCATTAGTTTTGTTTAAAATGAATTAAACTTTATATTGAAAAATAAAAACTAAATTACATTTCTTTTCTCATAATCTTCAAATCTAAAATCAGTAAATAAAAGAAAAGAAAACAAGATCAAAATCAATAGCAAAACAAAATCATCTCAACTTGAAACAAATCAGGTTATCGACCCAATTCAAGAATATGTAACCAAAATTTCAAAAGCCTGGAAAAATCAAGCTTTCAGGCCTGAAGATCATAAGTAAAAAAAAATCAAAATGTGTGAATCAGCCTATCTTCAAACCAGAGGAAAAGCAAGCTGCAAATCAAAGTTTAAAATCTAAAAATCTGGAAGCAATCAAGTGGCAGTTCAATTTCAAATAGATTCAACTTAGATCAAAAGAAAATCAAAAGCCTGAGCAACTCAAAGTTTTTCAACATTAAGCAACAGTTTTACAAAGCATTTCAACCCTGGAACCAAAATAAAAAGTCAGGAGTCCAGATTCAAGAAAAAAAACTGCCACCGTCTCAACATCTTAGGTGAGTAAACTACCCCCCTTTTGAATTCGATTCTGCTATGATGATGTTGAAGTTGTTTGCATAAATGTTAACATGCATGTATGTTTGACTATGTATATATTATTGATTAAATATCTCTGTGTATATATATACAGAGATATCTCTCTGTTAGAAAACAGGTTACCAAAAAAAATTATCTTCCTTTCCAGGAAATAATAAGCTTAGATCAACAGAAAGAAATTGATTATAACATCAAAAATGAAGATTTTAAATATGGTCCTAGGTAAAAATAATTAGTAAATATTTAAAAAGAAAAGGGTTTACAGTAAATCTGTTAATTCCAGGAAAATTTGGCTTTAATTTTACAAATGGACTTTAAAATCTTATTTGTGTTACGATTTTATGAATTTTGATAATTTAATCTTAATTTTTAAATGAGTAAATTTCAAGCATGGGTATGATGATCAGAAAACCTGTTTCCATCAATTTTAGTCGACCCACGATGAAGTAAAGATCGTGATCATCGGTGAAGATGGCTAGAGCATCAAGGATCAATGGAAAAATTCAAATTGAATTTATAAGTGATCAAGGCATTGGAACGATGTGGATTTAGGGTTTAATGACCTTATTTAGTCGAGGATCAAATCGAGGCAATTTCATCATCTATGATGGATCGAGTTTGATCTCACCCAGGGGAAAAGGTTTGGGGGTCGACAAGGCAACTTTGGTTGAAGTGGCGAAGTTGTCGGTGGACGAGGTCTCTGGCATAGGGAGGATTTAGGTGATTGGTTTGGGTTTTTAGGTTGAGCTCGATAGCTCATTTCGATTTCATGTTGAGTTCATTGATGCCGGGTGTTTTTTAGGGAGAGGAGATCATGGACGGTTTGCTGGAGGTGTCGTCGGGGACCAGAAGTCAACCAGACAACGGTGCGCATGCACGAGTTGATGTTTGTGCATCTGGGATAATGTGGTTTGGGAAGAAGGTGAAATCTTGAGTCCGTGTATGAGGGAAACATGGATTTACTCGAAGTAAATGAAGGCGTGGTTTTGCTCGGGGTCAAGCTCCGATAAATAAGGATTAACTCGGGTTTGTTGATGTGATAACAAAACACCTTTAAACTTTAAAGAAAATCTAGTTATTAAAAACAAATTTCGTTAAGACAAATATTATAGGTTATCTAAGTTTTTTAAAATTGGTTAAGAAAGTTTTTAAATAAAATTGTTTTAATTAACCAAGCTTTAAAATGTTTGAAAACATACATGACCCTTTTTTTAAAGTTTATTTGTAAATAAACTTAATAATATTACAAATGTTTTAATTTTTAAATTAACTTTTAAAATCTATGTTGATTTATCTGTTAAGGGAAATTAATTACTCAAAGTTAATTTATTAATGAAAATAATTAAGGTAAATTAATTAATGATTTAAAAATTTGTAAATCAAGTGTTTAATGGTTAATTAATTAAGGATAATTAATTAATGTAATTAAGGTAATTGATTTAAGAAATAATTAATTAATTAATGGTTAGTTAATTAATAAAAGTAATTAATTAATGGTAAATGTTAATTAAGTAATTATGGATAATTACTGATTATAATTAACTAGGATAAATTAACTAAATGATAATTAATTAAAGGTTAATTAATTAAGGGTAATTAATTAATTAAGATTAATTCTTTAATAATTAAAGGTTAATTAATTCATTAATTAAGGTTAATTAATAAATAATTGAAGGATAATTAATTAACATAAACTATAATTACTTAATATTAATCAACCAGAATTAGTGATTAATCTGGTTTCTGTTAATCAGATAATCAATGAATCTTCCTTATGGATAATTGTATTCTATTGAATGCTGTGAATTTTTTTATCATCTCTTCTGTGTGATGCTTTGTGATTAGAATTGTTTTAATTCAAGCTGTGATGAATGTAATTTATTTACCTATAATGCATTTATGTTATCTATTTGTCATTCTGTGTATATAGATAAGCGTCATAGGATTATACCACTTATCGATATTGCTGTGATTGTATCTATAATGATTGATGATGTTGCACTATTGGGTAAAAACCCCTGGATTACACTATACACACATAAATATGGATTGCACATGGAAATTGGTTAAGTCACAGATTTTTGAAATAGTTTTAAAATTGAATTTTTGAATCCAAACGGTTTTGAAAATGGATTGGGTTTAAAGTGAAAAGCTTTTAAAAATGAATTTCAAAGATAAAAGTTATTTTTGAATAACTTGACTTGGTTTTGAAATTTGATTTAAATTTGAATTCAAAATTTGAAATTGGATTCTATGTTAAGAATTTATAATTTAAAAAGATTATACAAGTTTATATGGGTTTTAAACCAGTTTTAAAGTGTTGTTTTGGGAATTTGAATTTAACCCAAGGACTTTAACTTGTATAAATGAAATAGGATTTTCTCGAAATGGAAACTATTTCTTTTCAAATAATAAAAGCTTTCATATAAGGAAAGAATTTCCAATTTGTGTAAAAGGGATTTCAAATTTGAAATGAAAATGGTTTTCCAAGTTATGAATGAATCTTTGGAAACGGGTTTGACAGCTATAAGTTAAATCTTTGATTTAAAGATTGAATGAGTTAATCCAATTGAAATGGAAATTGTTTTGAAATCCATGTATGGATCTTTATGAAACTGGGTGAACTTTATGAAATGAATCTTTTTGTTTAAAGATTTGAAATGGTAATTTGTTTAAACCATTTGAAGAAAGGCTTTGAGTTTTTAAAAGTTGTGACTTAACTGAAATCCCATATCCATATGTTTTTAAATATTGCGCTCATTATTCGGTTTAGCCGGGAGAGGACCTTGTGTCATATAACCCATTCCGAATAATGATATGACGTTACGTATTGCATTTGAAGACCAGTGGTGAAGACCGGGTATTTACGAGAACGATATGATAAACTGTCGAATGATTCTGCACTGAGTAGCTACGGTATAGAGATCTCCATGTGATGGGGAGTCCGATCGGGATTGTGAATATCCGGATTGTAAGGGCTTCTTCGAAAGTGCCTTCGGTTCTGTTCGAACCCGGAACGGACTTGTATAGATGTGTGTCTGACGTTACACTTTGAGATGTAAAGCTGGTTTCTATCAAATACATTTCTGTTTGGTGGCAGTGATTTATTCTCTTAGCTTAACACCCTTCTCTGAGACGGACCAGCTTAGAGGTTATGTAGTAGATGGTTACTAGTGATACATTCCCAATTTGGTAATGTGGCATACGAAGTGCTGCTGATCATTTGTTGATCAAAGCATGGCTTTGTGAAAAAGCGTAGCTTTGTGGATGAGACTACATCAGGACCTCACACCCCGGAAATGGTCGAAACAGGAAAGATGCGGCAAGGTTGCAGGGGTCGTGCCCCTAGGGTATGTCCATTCCTTCTGGAAAAGGGTGGTATCATGGTATGGAGCCCAGATACTTAACTCATGTGGACACTGTATATTTATTACTGTGTGATGTTGCTTTGTGGTTGAGGATCCTTGGATAAAGGTCGCAAATGACCGGGGGTGTGCATATCTTAGGTGTTACTCCCGGGAAGGGAGTACACCGGCCTTGTGTTAGCAGAGATCCAGGTAGGTTCTCGAGGCGTCCCTCTAGAGGCGTACCCATGTGGCAATGGAAAGTTCCTTGACCTGACCATTTGTTGGAAAACCAATCATCCAATATGCGCCTGTACGGTTTTAGTTGTATATCCTTCCATCTACTTATGGTGACGCCCCATTGTTTGGATGGTAGCTATAGTAGTCATAGTTCAAAATGACTATGCTGGATAAGATTAATATTATACTTTCAAAATGTTTTCTACACTATGCACTAATAATAATATCAAAATGGTTTCCACGTATCAAGCATTTTTTACTATCATAAGGAGAAATCTCCTCCAATTCTGCGTTTGCATGGTGTGTGTGGCAGAAGGCTTATGGTAGTTTTATTTTCCAAAAAGCATTACGAATTTCTTATGTAAACTCTTTTGTTGTTTGTTTTAAAGATAAACTATTTTGTTTGCTCATGCCAGTCCCATAACTGACCCAAAGTTTATTGTTCCCTTCCTAAACTCTGGGTACCCATAATTTTTCACACGAGCAGTCTAGAGTTAGGTTTTTCAGATAATCCAATAATAGGTATAGATTTGATAGCTTTCGAAATCTTTGGTTCGGTAGCATTTGGAGATCTTCTTCAGTCTTTTGGATCTTAGAAGTCTTGGTTTGGAAATCGCGTTTGGGATCGCATTTGCTACAAGTTCAGTTGATGGTGGTTCGAGCTTGAAGTTTTGGAGCTCTAGCTTTGGAGTTTTGGTTTGGAGTTGCTTGATATTGGATTCACTTGAAGACTTTGCTCATATCGATATTTCCGCTGTGGTTTTGTGTTGTATATTCTCTGATAGTGTTGGGTTGTTGTATCATGATATATATCACATTGTATCTATTATTGTATCAATGATATTATCTTTTGTTTCCGCTGTGTTGTTTTTCATCTAATGTTGTCGCAAGCTCCGGCGATACGGATTCGATGTCATTTGTCAGGCATCGAGTTCGGATCGTCATATTTAGTATCAGAGCTAAAGGTTGAGTAAGAACTTTAGCTACAGAGTGTAACACATTAGATGGCTCATTAGAGACAGGGTGAAGTATACCCTAGAATGAGTGCAACCAGTGAAATCGAAACCCAAATTTCTCAGTCTATTTTCTTTAGCTGTTGTTATTCCCTAAGATATCTCGTCCAAATGCCTAAATCAGTTTTCTTACTATTTACAGATGGTAAGAATGAGTGGAAGAAGAGGACGAGGTAGGGGACGGGGAAGTACCACTTCAACTGGTCAAGACCCTGCAACAACAGATATTCCCACTCATCCTCAACCAAATCTGGCTGATTTATATTGAAATTTTCTAGACTTGGTGGAAAGCCACTCATAGGCAAGGAAACCATTATCGAAGCACAAGCCTAGATTCAATCGTGCGAAAGGATTTTCAAGGGACTAAAATTGAAAGATGATCAGATGCGATTGATAGCTTCCTGGCAACTCCAGGAAGAGGCTTTAGTATGGTGGGAGACAGTTACTATAGATAAGCCAGGGGATGAGTTTACTTGGAGTCGTTTTAAGAAAGTGTTCGAGCAACGATATATGCTTCCTGCTGGTATCTCTAGAATGTACCAGGAGTTCATGGATTTGAAGTAGGGAAGTTTATCGTTTGAGAAGTAATTGAATAAATTTAACGAATTATCTCGGTTTGGTCTGGAGTTGGTGAATACACATTTGAAAAAGAACGAAAAGTTTATTCGAGGAATGAACAAGGAATTCCAAGAGAGGATGACTACTCACGTAAAAGGATCTTTTACGGAATTAATCGATATGGGCTATAGATACGATACTCTGGATAAGCAAGAAGATCCGGAGGAGAAAGGGAATACAAGCAATCTAAATTGGAGGAAAAGGAAGTTCGGTGGAAAGAAACTGAGGAGAGGCAAAGGAAAGAAGAAAAAGGTGAAAAATGTTACTTGTCTCAATTGCTTGGAGAAAAGCCATTACTCGGACAAATGTAAGAATCTGTGGAAGCAAGGAATGAGAGAGCCATTTATGAAGCTAGAACAGGAATATAGAGAATGATATTACTGCTGCAAGCCGAGACATAGGATCAAGGACTGCACAGTAAAGAAGCAAGCTCTAGTACAGGGGTGTATGCAATCAACGAAGATTCTTCAACCTCAAAGGCTGATAAAGGAAAAGGAATTTTAGAAGGTAACCTTCTCGTTTACGGTAAAAAAAATTCGAGTTTTATTCGACATAGGAGCTACACCTAGTTTTATTTCTTAGCAAATCATAAATGAGTTAAATCTTGATTCTGAGATCGTAGTCAAACCTATTTTTGTCTGTTTCTTTGGGTTTTGATATATTCTACACACGGTTAGTTATCCCTTCGAACTAACCAATAACCTTGTATATTTTGTAGACTGAATAACCCGAGTAACTTCATGAAATATTGAATGAGTTTGTTCTCGTATCTATTGTTGATATTCTGATTTGTAAGCCAAATGCAGAATAGATATCCAAATTGATGTGGAAAGATATTTCTCTATCTTTCATCTGTCCTTTGTTATCTCCCTGGCAAATTTCGGGGACGAAATTTTCTTAAGGGGGGAACCTGTAACATTCCTGAAAATCAACCACGTTTAATTTGGCAATTAATTTAATTTTGGAATTAAATTGTGAAATTATTTGTGAATTAATTAGCAAATTTCAGAATAAATAAAAAATTTAGATTATAAATAGAATTTTGATTTGAAATTTAAGGATAAGTATTTTATAAATAAAAATTGGATACAAAAATAAATATATTGAAAATAAATTGGATTTAAAATTTTATTTCTAAGTTGATAAGAAATTGTTTCTAATTTTGTTAAATAAGCATTCTGATTTAAAAAATGAAGTTTTGAATTTGATATAATAAATTTTTCAAAGGCCAATTAAGAATAAAATTATTTATTCATGTGTAATTACATTATTAAAACCATTTTTTCTTTAAAGGATTATATAAATGATTATAAAGAAAATGTATTTATTTAAATAAGAAGTATGATATCAAGTTATATTTTAAAAATATTATTTGTAGTTTTTAAAATATAGTAAAAATTTGGAAGTTGTTTAAAAGTTAAACTTTATAACTTACATACGTGTGTTATTTATTAAATTTTAATTTGTTTTAAAATTCAATTTTTTCTTTAAGAATTTATAAAAGAAAATGCATTTATTTATTAAATAATAGAAATTGTGTATATAAAAACATTTGTTTTAACAAGTGTAAAACAAAGTATAATGCATATGTTAGAAATGAGTACTTAGGGGTTAAAATAAAAATTATAAAATAATTTCAATAAAGGGTTTAAACACAAATTTTATTACATGTAACAAGTGTCAAGAGATAGGCATACATTTTTACAAGTGTTAAGCAAGAATGTTTATGTGAAAAACAAATGGCATTAGTTTTGTTTAAAAGTAATTAAACTTTATATTGAAAAATAAAAACTAAATTACATTTCTTTTCTCATAATCTTCAAATCTGAAATCATTAAATAAAGGAAAAGAAAACATGATCAAAATTGATAGCAAAACAAAATCTTCTGAACCTGAAATAAATCAGGTTATCAACCCAATTCAAGAATCTGTAACCAAAATTTCAAAAGCCTGGAAAAATCAAGCTTTTAGGCCTGAAGATCATAAGTAAAAAAAATCAAAACTTGTGAATTAGCCTATCTTCAAACCAGAGGAAAAGCAAGATGCAAATCAAAGTTTAAAATCTGAAAATCTGGAAGCAATCAAGTGGCAGTTCAATTTCAAATAGATTCAACTCAAATCAGAAGCAAATCAAAAGCCTGAGCAACTCAAAGTTTTTCAACATTAAGCAACAGTTTTACAAAGCATTTCAAACCTAGAACCAAAATAAAAAGTCAGGAGTCCAGATTCAAGAAAAAAAACTATCTCTGTCTCAACATCTCAGGTGATCAAACTACCCTCTTTTGAATTTGATTCTGATATGATGATGTTGAAGTTTTTGCATAAATGTTAACATGCATGTATGTTTGACTGTATATATATATATTGTTGATTAAATATCTGTGTGTATATATATATAGAGATATCTCTCTGTTAGTAAACAAGTTACTAAAAAAATTATCATCCTTTCCAGGAATATAATATGCTTTGATCACCAGAAAGAAATTGATTATAACATCAAAAATGAAGATTTTAATTATCGTCCTAGGTAAAAATAATTGGTTAATATTTAAAAAGAAAAGGGTTTACAGTAAAATCTGTTAATTCTAGGAAAATCAATGGGTTTAATTTTACAAATGGACTTTAAAATCCGATTTGTGTTACGATTTGATGAATTTTGATAATTAAATCTTGATTCCTAAATGAGTAAATTTCGAACATGGGTATGATCATCAGAAAACCTGTTTCCATCAATTTCAGTCGACCCACGATGAAGTAAAGATCGTGATCATCGGTGAAGATGGCTGGAACATCAAGGATCAATGGAAAAATTCAAATTGAATTTGTAAGTGATCAAGGCATTGGAACGATGTGGATTTAGGGTTTAACGACCTTATTTAGTCGAGGATAAAATCGAGGCAATTTCATCATCTATGATGGATAGAGTTCGATCGCACCGAAGGGAAAAGGTTTGGGGGTCGACGAGGCAACTTTGGTTGAAGTGGCGATGTCGTCGGTGGACGAGGTCGCCGACACATGGAGAATTTAGGTGATTGGTTTGGGTTTTCTGGTTTAGCTCAATAGCTCATTTCGATTTCGTGATGAGCTCGTTGATGCTGGGTGTTTGTTTAGGGAGAAGAGATCATCGACGGTTTGCTGGAGGTGTCGGTGGGGACCGGAAGTCGACCAGACAACAGTGCACATGCACGAGTTGATGTTTGTGCATCTGGGATAATGTGGCTTGGGAAGAAGGTGAAATCTCGAGTTCGTGTACGAGGGAAACGTGGATTTACTCGAAGCAGATGAAGGCGTGGTTTTTCTCGGTGTCAAGCTCGGGTAAAATAAGGGTTAACTCGGGTTTGTTGATGTGATATGAAAAAAGCTTTAAACTTTAAAGAAAATCAAGTTATTAAAAACAAATTTCATTAAAAAAATATTAGAGGTTATCTAAGTTTTTCAAAATTGATTAAGAAAGTTTTTAAATAAAATTGTTTTAATTAACCAAGCTTTAAAATGTTTGAAAACATGCATGACCTTTATTTTTAAAGTTTATTTTTAAATAAACTTAATAATATTACAAATGTTTTAATTGTTAAATTAACTTTTAAAGTCTAAGTTGATTTATTTGTTAAAGGAAATTAATTACTCAAAGTTAATTTCTGAATGAAAATAATTAAGGTAAATTAATTAATGATTTAAAAATTGGTTAATCAAGTGTTTAAAGGTTAATTAATTAAGGACAATTAATTAATGTAATCAAGGTAATTGATTTAAGAAATAATTAATTAATTAAAGGTTAGTTAATTAATAAAAGTAATTAATTAATGTAAATGTTAATTAAGTAATTATGGATAATTACTTATTATAATTAATTTGGATTAATTAATTAAATGATAATTAATTAAAGGTTAATTAATTAAGGGTAATTTATTAATTAAGATTAATTCTTTAATAATTAAAGGTTAATTAATTCATTAATTAAGGTTAATTAGTAAATAATTAAAGGATAATTAATTAACATAAACTGTAATTAATTAATGTTAATCAACTAGAATTAGTGATTAATCTGATTTCAATTAATCAGATAATCAATGAATCTTACTTATGGATGATTGTATTCTATTGAATGCTGTGAATTGTTTTGTCATCTCTGTTGTGTGATGCTTTGTGATTAGAGTAGTTTTAATTCAAGCTGTGATGAATGTAATTTATTTATCTATAATGCATTTATGTTATCCATCTGTGATTCTGTGTATATAAATAAGCGTTATAGGATTATAACGCTTATCGATATTGCTGTGATTGTATCTGTAATGATAGATGATGTTGCACTATTGGGTAAAACCCCTGGAGTACACTATACACAAAAAAATATGGATTGCATGTGGAAATTGGTTAAGTCACAGATTTTTGAAATAGTTTTAAAATTGAATTTTTGAATCCAAATGGTTTTGGAAATGGATTGGGTTTAAAGTGAAAAGCTTTTGAAAATGAATTTCAAAGATAAAAGTTATTTTTGAATAACTTGATTTAGTTTTGAAATTTGATTTTAATTTGAATTCAAAATTTGAAATTGAATTCTATGTTAGTAATTTATGATTTAAAAAGGTTATACAAGTTTGTATGGGTTTTAAACCATTTTTAAAGTGTTGTTTTGGGAATTTGAATTTAACCCAAGGACTTTAACTTGTATTAATGAAATCGGATTTTTTCAAAATGGAAACTGTTTGTTTTCAAATAATAAAAGCTTTTATATAAGGAAAGAATTTTCAATTTGTGTAAAAGGGATTTCAAATTTGAAATGAAAATGGTTTTCCAAGTTATGAATGAATCTTTGGAAACGGGTTTCAAAGCTATAAGTTAAATCTTTGATTTAAAGATTGAATGAGTTAATCCAATTGAAATGGAAATTGTTTTGAAATCCATGAATGGATCTTTGTGAAACTGTGTGAGCTTTGTGAAATGAATCTTTTTGTTTAAAGATTTGAAATGGTAATTTGTTTAAACCATTTGAAGATGGGTTTTGGGTTTCTAAAAGTTGTGAATTAACTGAAATCCCATATCCATATGTTTTTAAATATTGCGCTCATTATTCGGTTTAGCCGGGAGAGGATCTTGTGTCATATAACCCATTCCGAATAATGATACGACGTTATGTATTGCATTTGAAGACCAGTGGTGAAGAGCGGGTATTTACAAGAATGATAGGATAAACTATCAAATGACTCTGCTCTGAGTAGCTACAGTATAGAGATCTCCATATGTGATGGGGAGTCTGATCGGGATTGTGAATACCCAGATTGCAAGGGCTTCTTCGGATGCGCCTTCAGTTCTGTTCGAACCCGAAACAGACTTGTATGGATGTGTGCCTGACGTTACACTTTGAGATGTAATGCTGGTTTCTATCAAATACACTTCTGTTTGGTGGCAGAGATTTATTCTCTTAGCTTAACACCCTTCTCTGAGACGTACGAGCTCAGAGGTTATGTAGTTGATGGTTACTAGCGATACGTTCCCAATTTGGTAAAAATGGCATACGAAGTGCTCATGATCATTTGTTGATCAAAGCATGGCTTTGTGAAAAAGCATAGCTTTGTGGATGAGACTGCATCAGGACCTCAAACCCTGGAAATGGTCGAAACAGGAAAGATGCGGCAAGGTTGCAAGGGTCGCGCCCCTAGGGTATGTCCATTCCTTCTGGAAAAGGGTGGTATCGTGGTACGGAGCCCAGATACTTAACTCATGTGGACACTATATAATTATTATTATGTGATGTTGCTTTGTGGTTGACGATCATAGGGTAAAGGTCGCAAACGACCGGGGGTGGCATATCTTAGGTCTTACTCTCGGGAAGGGAGTACACCGGCCTTGTGTTAGCAGAGATCCGGGTAGGTTCTCGGGGCATCCCTCCAGAGGCGTATCCATGTGGCAATGGGAAGTTCGTTGGCCTGACCATTTGTTGGAAAACCAATTATCCAATACTCACCATGTACGATTTTAGTTTTATAACCTGCCATCTACTTATGGTGGCGCCCCACTGTTTGGCTGGTAGCTATAGTAGGCATAGTTCGAAATGTCTATGCTGGCTAAGATTAATATTATACTTTCGAAATGTTTTCTACACTATGCACTAATAATAATATCAAAATGGTCTTCGCGTATCAAGCTTTTTTGGCTATCATAAGGAGAAATCTCCTCCAATTCTGCGTTTGCATGGTGTGTGTGGCGGGAGGACTTATGGTAGTTTCATTTTCCAAAAAGCATTGCGGATTTCAAATTTAAACTCTTTTGTTGTTTGTTTTAAAGATAAACTGTTTTTTTTGCTCATACTAGACTCATGACTGACCCGGATTTTATTGTTCCCTTCCTAAACTCTGGGTGCCCACAATTTTACATACGGGCAGTCTAGAGTTGGGTTTTTCAGATAATCCAATAATAGGTATAGATTCGATAGCTTTCGAAGTCTTTGGTTCGGTAGCATTTGGAGATCTTCTTCAGTCTTTTGGATTTTAGAAGTCTTGGTTTGGCAATCGCGTTTGGGATCGCATTTGCTACAAGTTCAATTGATGGTGGTTCGAGCTTGAAGTTTTGGAGCTCTAGCTTTGGAGTTTTGGTTTGAAGTTGCTTGATATTGGATTCTCTTGAAGACTTTGCTCATATCGACATTTCCGCTGTGGTGTTGTGTTGTATATTGTCTTATGGTGTTTGGTTGTTGTATCATGATATATATCACATTGTTTCTGTTATTGCATCAATGATATTATCTTTTGTTTCTGCTGTGTTGTTTTAATCTAATGTTGTTGTAATCTCCAGCGATACGGATTCGATGTCGTTTGTCGGCCATCTAGTTCGGGTCGTCACATTAGGTGAGTTTGAATTGAGAAAACCCAAGTATTTTTAGATCATTATTTAATGGTGATTTAATTTGTAAAGTATTCTCCTTTGGAGAATGAGTTCTGTTCGGTAGAAAAGGAAAGTTGAGACTTGGATTGCTAGGTATAATCATGAGTTTTGAGGATCGGTGATCCAGCATATGATATAAGTTTTCTTTTTCATAGCAAGAGGTGTGTTTCATGTATTTTATTCGTGAAAGGATTTGCACCACTTAGGCATTTGGATCATCTTGGATATCGAACAGACCTATTGTAACAACCCGTAATTTCGCTACGTCAAAAATTAGGGATTTTGTTTATTTTAAATTTACAAGGGTTTTAAAACTTAAATAAATAAGTTATATATAATAAATAATAATAGAGAAATTATTTACTATAGTTAATAATTAAATTTGGATTTTTGAACCAATTAGCAAAACTTAAGTTTTGTTAAAAATAAATAAATGCTTAAATAAATAGGTTTAAATATTTGGTTGAAAAGTTAAATTATATTAAAATCACTTAATAAAGATAATAGAAGTATATTAAAGGGTTTAAAAAAAGGTTTATAATCATTTTACAAAAATATCCAAAATTTGTCACATTTTGTCAATGCAACTTCAAAATTTAATATTTTGATATTAACCCTAATGATGTGAAATTTTAACCTAGATAAACTTGTTTTAATTCGTTTAATATAATAAAAAAATCAATTTTTAAGTTCGATTTACTTAAACATATAGTTTAGCAAAAAGGTCAAATTTTGACTATAAAATTTGTCAATAACAACGTTGTTTTCAACTGTAACAAGTTGTTGCAACGTTGTATGAACATATGCACTTTATAACATGTATAATACATCTTTACAAACAATATCAAACTATATCACATTACATATATCATGTAAAACAAATATAACTTTTTTTGTAAAGTTAATAAAATAAAACATAAAAGAAAAGTGTAAAAGCATGATTTAACAAAAGAGTGTTTAAGTAAGCTTAAGAAACACCATCATTATACAAAAGGACTTAGCATATCTTCTCACCATTAATACTCAAGTCTTATCAAGTATGAAAAAGGAGCAAAAGTTATTTTAACATTTTAAAGTTTGAGAAAATAAGGCAAACACCATTTCATAAGTACATAACTCAAATCCTAACATTTTTCACCATAAATGCACAAGTCCTTTCTTTCATGGAAAAGGAGAAAAATGGCTTTTTAGTAATTTGGATAGTAAGAAAAAGAGGAAAACATCATTTCTTAAGTAAAAATCACATCTTAAATCCTTTCTACCATTAATGCACTTCACATCATGCTTAAGCAAAAGTCAAAAATAAAGCAAGGGTATTTAAGTCACTTACCTTCCAAAACTCAAGTATAAATAAACATGCATACCTTCCATTATTTCACAAACAATTCCACTTCTTATTCTTTACTTTTCTCTTCAATTTCTCCACCTTCTTCCTCCCTTCCATGGCCTCTAACCTCTCCAAAGCTCATGCCTCCCTTTTTTTGTAAAAAAAGAAGAAAAGAAAGAAAGGAAGGAAAGAAGGAAAGAGAAGAATACACGTTAATTTGTAAGACATAAGCACGCTAGTTTGTATATGTAACGACCCGTAAATCCATACCCCTTTGAGCCGACAATATTCTCCATTAGTTCAACTCAAAGTAGTCGGAAATACGGACCGTTAGGGTAAAAGAAGAAAGAGGTAGAAGAAGTAATAGAAAACAACATCAGAAATATATAATAGGTAAATGACCGATCTTTATACAAAAAGAACTACATATGTTTAATACATTACATCAGCAGAATACAACACAATCAATAGCAAAATACTGGACAGCTATATTAACTTGTCCTTACAAAAGCTGACTATACAGCTTATACTGCACAGAAGAATATATATCAAGTACTTGTGATAAGTCTCGCCATCCAGCCCGTCTCCTGAGCACCACAGTATCCAATCCTATATCCTATAATACTCGGTTGACCCGAGCATTATAGTGAAATAACACTCGAGTCAGTCTGGAAAACCAGAGTGAGAAAACACTCTAAATTGGATTATTAAAGTTTTCAAAATCCTTTGAAATCAAAGGTATCTCGTAAGACCATGCCACAAATAAAAATGTTGGGTTTTTACCTTACGATAATCAAAACATTTTTTTATCAAATCCATTTGATATTATAATAGTGTCTGTAGAAAGTAAAATAAAATCTAGCTGAAATGCTTGTATCTCACGTTTTAGCATAGTTGGGCACAATCAAAACCTTACATGCGCTTATTGGAGATTGGATTCCATACAATGGCAGGGCTACTGGGGTACCGCCCGTCATGGTACCTGGCCTAGATCAGCGTACCGAGGACCCTTCCTGATCCCCTGCAATACAAGACCGGAGCTATCCCTTACTGGATAGTCCGAATAAGATCACTCCGCGGTTGGTATCAGCAACCGCCCACACAGCCGAAATAAAAAGGGACTTCTAGACAGGGATGACCTTATCCTAATTGGTTGCTATCCACGTAGCCTTTCTGCACCTCCCCTGTTTTAGCTATTCCTGGTTGATGAGGCTTGAAGCTATGCATTACCTTTTTAGCACACATTCACTTAGAATGCTCACCGTCCTCCTGACGATGGTCTGATAGCATTCATCCATACAAGTTGCTCTGGGTCTGGACAAATTGAATCACCGTCTTCATCATCTTCACGGTATTCATTCGGTAATTTCAAACTGGATCAAAGTGGTTTTCGGATAAATTAACCCGATCCCGTACTCTTTGAAACGATCAACACATTGGCCAATATTAATAGTCGGTTATTTAACTACCAAATTTAAACAATCATCCAACCAATTGTTTATTCCCACAGAAAAAGCACCAATTCTTAATAATTTAGATTTTAATAATTTAAAATCCCTTTACCCAAAAATATACACTTAAAACGTTTGAAATAAAACTAATTAAATCACTTTATTCAAAATATTAGTTATAAAGTTCTAGAATAATTTACCAAATACAAACTTTAGCAAAAAATAGTTTTAAAATAAAACTATTGTATAAATTATAAATACTTAATAATTATCTTTTTAAATCATATTAATTTAATCTTTAAAATAATTACTACTATAATTGATTTAACAAATATTTACTTTAAATTTTTTAAATAATTTAGATAATATATTTCTCTAAAAACATTCTTCTTTAAAACAGCTTTTAAAACTTCTAATTTATACTTAAAACCCTCTTTTGAAAGTATACTTAACCTTTCTGGAAAATACACTTTCTATTCCAATACAACCGTCTAATAATTTAGAAATTGTCCTCAATTTATTTCCAGCTTAATTTACATCCCAAACCCGTAAATTACTTTTCCACACTTTTAAAAGTAAACCACTATTTATTTTTAAAAACATATCACCCTTTACTTTTAGTTTCCCACCGTGAATTTATACTTCCAAATTATTCACTGTGAAATATTTCACTTTATGTATAAGCCCGGTTTATAAATTCAATAATCATATTCTCCTTTAATCACAGTTTCAACACTTAGTCGGTTTTCAAATCGATTTCCAAAATTAACTCCATTTTAAAATAAATTCATCTACTTACCCAAATTTATTCCAAAACCCATTAATTCCATATTCACTTCTTTATTAATGATTTAAAATCTTATTTTAAAACTGAAATATCCATTTCATTCTTTATTCAAAATTCTCCCTTTTTATTTCTTCCCAATCATTCTAAATCTTAAAATTTAAAAATAAAATCCTTTAATTATTAGGCAATATCAGTTAAGTCTCCAAAACTCTTTTAATTTCATTTATTTAAAATCTCTGTTTTTTCCATACCCAGAATTTATTTAATAGAATTTAAAATCAAACTTTTATTCTTTTACAAATTCATTCTTTTAATTTATCTAAAATTATTTTACTTAATATTTCTCTTTTTATATCTCTTTTCAAAATCGAATCTTTTATATTTTTCATATCTTCAAATACCCAAAATATGTTTAGCAAAATCCATAGCATTCCATACTTTCAATTTCCAATAATATCTATCACAGATAATCAATCAATCATATCACAGACTATGAAAGCAAATTTCAATATTTTGAGGAATCTAGTTGGATCCCTCCAACCTGTTTCCCTAAATCAATAGATGTTAGTCAACAAATAAAATACCAAATCCCACTTTGAGGAGGACATTGTGGTATAAAGGGTCATCGCTATTATGCGGGGAGCATAGGGTCTCATCTGCTATACAATGCGGACTCCAATATATATGCTACTATATAATATCACATCTAAACCGATAATAAATCATCAATTCAAGCAACCAACCAATAAATTAAATTTTAACTATTTAAATTAACTAATAATCTAGATGTGAGTGAGATTAACTCGCCTTTGATTTTATGCGACCCAAACCAAACCATCTTGTTTTCTTCACGATTTTTCCCGATTTCAGATCTTGCATAAACAATTTACGATTATTACTATATGAATTAATCAAACAGTTAATCACCATTTACTCATTTAATTTTAACTTATAATTTGATTTAAACTAATTTTCCCTTGAAATCTTTAGTAACTAAAATAATTAGATAAGTTAATCTCCATAATACATTATTTTCAGATAATCTAGTGAGTAAAAATATATGCACGTATATTTATTTATTTATTATTTTTTGTACAAACTCTATAACATTTACAATTCCTACTTTTCCCCCAAATCCTTATCTATAATTATTTCTTCTTCCATATATATAATATAATTAATATAATTAAAATAGGTAAGTATATATATTTTTATATTTTAAAAATTAAACAGTAGGTTCCAATATGTGTATTTTTCTTCTTAATATATATATATATATATATATATGCTAAATTAAATTGTATTAAAGGCAGAACTTATTATATCTTACTACATATACATATATTCTAACCTGGATTTTTTTTTCAAAACTATATATACGTATATTAAATTTAAATCCAATTGGAAACACAAGATTCGAACCTCACTGCCACCTAGCTTCCCTTTACCAACATCGGCGAACAACCACCACAATCGCCGAACTCCAGGTCATCGAATCCTCTGCCCAAACTTTACTCCAACTAAAGAATGACCTCGCGACTTCCACTTCACCACTCAACGCCTCTATTCCTCCGCATCCTAAATTTGTCGAACCCACGTCGCACTCGATTGATACTCATCAGGCGAAGCTCGACAATACGTCATCATTTGTGACGTGGCTAGGCCCACTGCTCTGTAACACAATGTCGCGACTGGTAGAGGGCATCGGGACCCCATAGCACCACCACGGTCAGATGACCCTCGCCATCGAGCCCCGCGAGCACTGGCATCCGGGCTTCATGCAAAAATCGATTTCGATTTATGAATGGAAAACATGATTTTGATTTTTTTTCTCTTCTCTCCATCAAATTCGGTTAGAACTGAGAATGAGAAAACGGGGGAAACGAGATTCAATTTAAAGGGAATTCTTTTGGCCATTAATTCATTTTCAATCAACTGCTTTATTTTTTTGAATTAATTGATCTGTTTGTTTTCGTGAGTTAAAAAAAGAAAGTGGGGGGACACGATGCGATGTTGGCGTGAACAAGGGCAGCTACAGTGAGTTGCAGAGGAGACCAAAAAGCTTTGATGCTGAAAGAATTTTAGCTGATGGAAAGAAAAAGTTGATGGGAAGAATTTGACTAGTCAAACAAAACACACACACACACATGTATATATATATATATATACATATTATATTTAAATTTAAACCGTCTCGATAAATGCAACTTAAAATTTCGACATCCTATCGAGACGTGTTGCTAGGCGTTTATAATGTTATACCCCTATTCTGAACGCAATGGAAAAGGTTTCGAGTCCTAATTTGAACGTATGCAGAAGATATCTTTTTGGACCCAGTTATTATATTGAATTTACTATATAAATTTCAGCGTGTTTACCTATCGTACGATCACACGACAACTCCGAAAGCTACGAAATTTGAAATCCGATAATAATACAATATTATAGATCCAACGGAACTAGTTTCATTGAATTCCGAGACTGTGCCTCGGTATGCAATTTTTAAATGTCAATTCAACGATATAAATTCAAAATTGAACAAAACACTTTAAATTTCAATTTTAACATTTATTTTGTCTTTCATATGATTAATATAAATTTTATAAGCCTTCAAAATATTTTTTTTACAAGCTTGAAACTCCAGATTTCATCTTTCACCCAACTTCCAATTATAAAATTCAATAATTTAATTATCCAATAATTGGTTACATTTGAAATTCAAGTTGAAAATTAACCTTTTGAATATTTAAAACCGATTAAATATCCCAATTTCAAATATCCAAAATTCCAGGTCATTATATTCCTCCCCGTTTAAAAGAATTCCATCTCCGAAATTACTAGTAAAGAAGAATGGCTCAATACCTGTTTACTATTTTCCTAAAACCAAATAGTTTAAACAATTTTCCAAAACAATCTTTTTATTAAAGATACTTTATCACCCTCACCAACTTTTCAAACTCATTTGTCTGTTCCAAAAATATCTCACCAATTCAAATTATAGCCTAAACCAAATTTTAAACTACCAAAATTTTCCTCAAAATTTTTCTAACTCCCTAAATTTTCGAAAAATTTCGCCAGCATCTCCTTTGCGCGGCTAGCTCGGAATAACTACGAATTGCCTCTACGGTCCCCAAATTTTCAAAAGAAAATAAAAGCCAAGTGGCTAGATTAGAAAATCATCAAATTTCATATAATAATTTAAATACATACCTTTTTGTCGGGCAATCAAAATTTATCTTCTGAAATCAAAAACACCAATTTGCTTTTTGCTTTTAAAAATACCTGTATATCCTTCTTAGCACTAACATCCAATTACAGAATCTAAGTTCATCTTATTCATTTCTTTTCAAAATTTACAACATTTGCTTTACTTAAACCCGTACGATGTATATACCATCTGTACGCGATATCAAATCCGATCGCTCACTCGATCACACAATTTCACTTCCGAACTAGTATCGTTCACCCGACTTTCTAGTGCGGACTAAGATCTGGTTCTTTGATCAGAAACTATCATTCTCCTTGCATAGCCACATAGTATGATAGATAATTTCTAGAACTAATCAACAATCCATATCCAGGGTTTGCCGTCGAAAATCGAGTGAAAAATCCCAACTCAGATCGATATAAATATCCCGAAATTTTATGCTCGAATCTGAATCAAATCGTCATGCAAACAAAATAATATACGTACGTCCTACGTATTTATCTAAATTGATTATTAGCTATATAAATTCTCTTTTTATTCACATTTATTTTGATTTCCATTCACTTATACCATTTCACACTTCACTTAACCCTCATTCAATATTAACTTAGAATATTTTTCCAGTACCAAATTTTACTTAAGAATTTCACTATTTCTTCTTAAGTTCAATATAAATATTTTACATGCTTAAATATTTATTTTTACTTCACCACTTTGGTTTATATCTACTTCTATTCAAATTGGATCTCCAATTTCCATACGAATTCATTTTACCTTTCATTTTTAAATATTGAATTCTATTCATCTCATCTCAAACCATATTTAATTAACATTTCTTTAATTAGTTCCACTTACTAATTTATTTTAAATCTTAGTGGATTTTATTTCCAAACCTTTCATTTTATTTAGCCCATTTGAACTAATTTTCGGATTTTACTTTACTTACGCAATTTAAATTAAATATCATTCCAATATTCAACTTCAATACATTTGCTTACCATTTCACTTAATTCGTTTATTTTATCTCATTTATTTTGACATAATTCAAATTTAAACATTATTCAAATGTTTGGTTCCAATTTCCATTTAGTTACACTAAATAAATTTTTTCATTCACAAATTATTTCCAAGTTAATAAATTTTATTTCAATGTCCATTCCATTTAGTCTACTTGGATTCATCTCCGCAAATCCACTTTCATTTAACTTAATTCAGTTATACTTCATTTCAGTTCAGATTTCAAATCTTTATAAGTCTTTTAACTTATTTACATTCCATTCACTAATCTCATTAATTTACTTCATTTAATTGGTTTACTTGCCACTTTATTTCGTTTTCACACTTACTTTAATTTAACTCTTCTTCAAGTTAAATTTTACTTCTAACAAATTTCAAATTTTATAAGTTATCAAACACATTTATTACTCCATAAACATTTTTAATTAAGCTCCCAGAGTTAAACAATTTTTTTCAAACATTCATATTCATTTTTAAGTCATATACACCTAAAATCGGATTATTCTTTTGCAATTTAAAATCAACCCAGTTTTGTAAACAACATCAACCCAAATCACCCAAGTAGCAATTCCTCTCTTGGAAACTCGAAAATGAATATCGATAATGCTATAGTCATCACCGAAACTATTTTCCAGCGACCGAAGTGAGTTTAGTTCTTTTCTCTCTTCAAAAAACATTTTCAAATGTTTTCAATTCCAAATCTCACTAGATTCCATATCCAATTCAAAAATACTTCCGACTTTGAAAATAATTTTCAAACTCAAATGAAATTAAATTTTCTCAAAATTTCAAATTCCAAATCCCTTTCAATTCATATTCAAATATTACTCTAGAATTTTATTACAATTCAATTATAAATCAGCTTTATAATTCACACTTATAAATTGCATTCTGCTCTATGAATTAATTCCTTAACTTTGGTTATAATATTATTTCCTTATCCAATTATCCACCCTACAATGATAATAATTTAATATTATCATTTTCTAGCAATCATGCAACCATATATAACTTTAATAATCTACGAAAAATTATTTCTTTCATATATAAAAATAATTTGGGTAAAATTATTTCATTCACCTCTTTTAAAAAATTACCGCATCGAATTGTTTTGTACAAGTGTTTAGAGATCTCTATCAATAATCTTAACTACTCGTATTGACCAAAATCCATAAACCACTTAACAAACCAATCAACATAATATAAAACAATTTTATATACACTAACAAATACGTGCTCATATCATTAATACACTCAAACCCATTCTAGAGTACTACTGACCCTATCTCTAATGAGTAATCCCCACCAGAGCCAAGGTTCTCGCTTAAGCTTCAACTCTGATACCACTGTAACGACCCGCAAATCCATACCCCTTTGAGCAGATAATATTTTCCATTAGTTCAACTCAAGTAGATGGAAATACGAACCGTTAGGGTAAAAGAAGAAAGAGCTAGAAGAAGAAATAGAAAACAACATCAGAATCTCACAATCGCAGTGGAACAATATATAATAGTTAAATGGCTGATCTTTATGCAAAAAGAACTATATCTGTTTAATACATTACATCAGCAGAATACAATACAATCAATAGCAAAATACATGATAGTTATATTAACTTGTCCTCACAAAAGCTGACTATATAGTTTATACTGCACAGCGGAATATATATCAAGTACGTGTGATACGTCTCGCCATCCAGCTCGTCTCCTGAGCTCCACATCATCCTATCCTGTATCCCATAATACTCAGTCTGACCCGAGCGACTGAGTATTATAGTGAAATAACACCCAAGTCAATCTAGAAAACCAGAGTGAGAAAACACACTCAATTTGATTATTAAAGTTTTCAAAATCCTTTGAAATTAAACGTATATCATAAAATCGCGCCACAAATCAACCTGTCGGGTTTTTACCTTAAGATAACCAAAACATTTTTTAGTCAAATCCGTCTGATATTATAATAGTGTCTATAGAAAGTAAAATAGAATCTAGCTAAAATGCTTGCATCTCATGTTTCAGCATAGTTGGAAACAATCAAAACCGTACAAGCGCTAATTTGAGATAGGATTCCATACAATGGCAGGGGTACTAGGGTACCGCCCGAAACAGTACCTGGCCTAGATCAGCATACCGAGGAACCCTCTCGATCCCCTGCAATATAAGACCAAAGCTACCCCTTATTGCATAGTCTGAATAAGACCACCCTGCGGTTGGGATCAGCAACCGCCTGCATAGCCGAAATAAAAAAGGACATCTAGACAGGGATGACCTTATCCTAATTGATTGCTAGCCACATAGCCTTGTCGCACCACTCTTGTTTTAGCCATTCCCAGTTGATGAAGCTTGAGGCTATGCGTTACCTTTTTAGCACACATTCAGTGAGAATGCTCACCGTCTTCCTGACGATGGTCTGATAGCATTCATCCACACAAGTTGCCCTGGGTCTGGACAAACCAAATCACCGTGTACATCATCCTCACGGTATTCATTCGCTACGTTCAAAGCAAATCGAAGTGGTTTTCGGTTAATTAAACCCGGTCCCGGACTCTTCGAAACGATCAACGCATTGGCCAATATTGACAGTCAGTTATTTAACTATCAAATTTAAACAATCGTCCAACAAAATGTTTATTCCTACAGAAAAAGCACCAAGTCTTAATAATTTAGATTTTAATAATTTAAAATCCCGTGACACAAAAATATACACTTAAAAAGTTTGAAATAAAACTACTTAAATCAATTTATTCAAAATATTAGTTATAAAGTTCTATAATAATATTCCAAACACCAACTTTAGCCAAAAATTGTTTTTAAGTAAATCTATTATATAAAGTATAAATACTTAATAAATATCTTTCTAAACCGTAATACTAATTTAATCTTTAAAATAATTACTATTGTAATTAATTTAATAAATTTTACTTTAAAAAAATTTAAACAATTTAAATAATAAATTTCCCTAAAAACATTCTTTTTTAAAACATCTTTTAAAACTTCTAATTTATACTTAAAACTCTCTTTTGTAAACATACTTACCTTTTAGGAAAATACACTTTCCATTCCAATACAATCGTCTAATAATTTACAAATTCTTCTCGATGTATTTCCAGTTTAATTTACGTCCCAAACCCATAAATTACTTTTCCATACTTTTAAAATTAAACCACTATTTATTTTTAAAACATATCACCCTTTCCTTTTGATTTCCCACTGTGAATTTATACTTCCAAATTATTCGCAGAGAAATATTTCTCTTTATTTATAAACCCCATTTATAAATTCCATAATCACATTCATCTTTAATAACAGTTTCAATACTTAGTCGGTTTTCATATCGATTTCCAAAATTAACTCCATTTTAAAATAAATTCTTTTACTTACCCAAATTTATTCCAAAACCAATTAATTACATATTCACTTCTTTATTTATGATTTAAAATCTTATTATAAAACTGAAATATCCATTTCATTCTTTATTCAAAATTCTCCCTTTATATTTCTTACCAATCATTTTAAATCTTAAAATTTAAAAATAAAATCCTTTAATTCTTAGGCAATATCACTTAAGTCTCGAAAACTCTTTTAATTTCATTTATTTAAAATCTCCATTTTTTCCATACCCAGAATTTATTTAATAGAATTTAAAATCAAACATTTATTCTTTCCAAATTCATTCTTTTAATTTATCTAAAATTATTTTACTTAATATTTCTCTCTTTATATCTCTTTTCAAAATCAAACCTTTTATATTTTTCATATCTTCAAATATCCAAAATATGTTCAGCAAAATCCATAGCATTCCATACTTCCAATTTCCAATAATATATGTCACAGATAATCAATCAATCATATCACAAACTATGAAAACAAATTTTAATATTTTGAGGAATCGAGTTGGAACCCTCCAACCTATTTCCCAACATCCATAGATGTTAGTCGTTATAAAGGGTCATCGCGGTATAAAGGGCCATCCGCTATTTTGCTGGACGCATAGGGTCTCATCCGCTATATAATGTAGGAATATCGATAACTCCAATATATACTACTATGTAATATCACATCCAAACTGGTAATAAATCATCAATTCAAGCAACCAACCAATAAATTAAATTTTACTATTTAAATTAATTGATAGTCCAGATGTGAGTGAGATTGACTCACCTTTGTTTTTTGCGATCCAAACCAAACCAGCTTGTTTTCTTAACGATTCTTCACAATTTCAGACCTTGTATAAACAATTCACGATTTATTACTATTTGAATTAGTCAAACAATTAATCACCATTTACTCATTTAATTTTAACTTATAATTTGATTTAAACTAATTTTCCCTTGAAATCTTAGTAACTAAAATAATTAATTAAGTTAATCTCCATAATCATTATTTTTAGATAATCTAGTAATTAAAAATATATGTATGTATATTTATTTATTATTATTATTTGTACAAACTCTACAATATTTAAAATTCCTACTTTTTCCCCAAATCCTTATCTATAATTATTTCTTCTTATATATATATATATATATATATATATATGTATATGTATGTATGTATGTATATTAATTTAAAATAGGTAAGTATATATATTTCTATATTTTAAAAATTAGATAGCAGATTCTAATAAGTGTATTTTTCTTCTTAATATATATATATATGTATATATGTGTGTGTATATATATATATCTGTGTGTGTGTGTTAAATTAAATTGTACTAAAGGCAGAACTTATTATACGTTAAATTAAATAATACTAAAGGCAGAACTTATTATACCTTAGTGCATATACATATATACTAACCTGGATATTTTTTTTCTAACCTTATATACATATATTAAATTTAAATCTAATTGGAAAAACAAGGACTTCCACCTAGCTTCCCTTCACTTACATCGACGAACAACCACCACAACCGCCAAACTCTAGGTCGTCGAATCCCCTGCCCAAACTTCAATCCAGCTAAAGAACGACCTCGCGACTTCCACTTCGCCAGTCAACGTCGATGTTCCTCCATATCCTAAATTTGTCGAACCCACGTCGCACTCGATCGATACTCACTAGGCGAAGCTCGACAATACGTCGTCGTTTGTGATGCGACCAGGCCCACTGTTATGTAACACAATGTCGTGATTGGTAGAGGGCATCGAGACCCCATAGCCCCTCCACTGTCAAATGCCTCTGGCCATCAAGTCCCACGAGCACTCGCATCCAGGCTTCATGCCAAAATCGATTTCGATTTGTGAATGGAAATCATGATTTTTGTTTTTTTCCTCATCTCTCCGTCGAATTCAATTAGAACTGAGAATGAGAAAAAGGGGGAAACGAGATTCAATTTAAAGGGAATTCTTTTGGCCATTAATTTATTTTACAGGAACTGCTTTATTTTTTGAATTCAATTGATTTGTTTGTTTTCCGTGAGTTAAAAAAAGAAAATGGGAGGACACGATGCGATGTTGGCGTAAACAAGGACAGCTACAGTGAGTTATAAAGGAGACCAAAAAGCATTGATCCTGAAAGTATTTCAGCTGATGTAAAGAAAAAGTTGATGGGAAGAATTTAACTAGTCAAACAAAACATATATATATATTATATTTAAATTTGAACCGTCTTGATAAATGCAACTTAAAATTTTGACATCTTATCATGACGTGCCGCTAGGCGTTTATAATGTTATACCCATATCTCGAATGTAATGGACAAGGTTTCGAGTCCTAATTCGAACGTATGGAGAAGATAGCTTTTTAGAGCCAGTTATTATATTTAATTTTCGATATAAATTTCAGCGTGTTTACCTATCGTACGATCACACAACAACACTGAAAGCTATGAAATTTAAAATCCAAAAATAATACAATATTACGGATCCAATGGAACAGGTTTCGTCGAATTTCGAGACTGTGCCTCGGTAGGCAATTTTTAAACGTCAATTCAACGATATAAATTCAAAACTGAAAAAAAAAAAATTTAATTTCAATTGAACATTTTTATTATCTTCAGTATGATCAATATAAAATTTATAAGCCTTTAAAATATATTTTTTACAAGCTTGAAACTCCAGATTTCATCTTTTACCCAACTTCCAATTATTAAATTCAAAAATATAATTATCCAATAATTGGTTACATTTGAAACTCTAGTTGAAAATTAACCTTTTAAATATTTAAAACCGAATAAATATCCCAATTTCAAATATCCAAAATTCTAGGTCGTCATAGTATAAAGATTAAGGGAGTTGAAATAAAGATGAGAAATTCTCATCACTATTTAATTATATTGATTATCAAGTTTAATTGTTATGTTAGATAATCACCATTTGGTGATATGGACGTTTGAATGATTGTTTGAATATGTTGGATGAATAGTAGAGTTATGCTAATGTACTCACTTATTGATAATCACTATGCTGTGGGAGTGGATGTTATGTTAATGATGAATATTGGAAGTAATTATGCTCATTGTTAATGAAGTAACCCCTTTGTTAAGTATGACCAATTTTGTTAATATGGTATATGTTGGAATTATTAAGCCTCGTTGTGAAAAGTGAAAAAATTCAATTTTGGATTTTGAAAATGAAGTCAAATTGGAATTGAAGTATAATTGAAATTGAAATTGGAAACGAAATCAAAATTGGAATTGACTTTCAAATGGATAGTGAAATTGAAATTGAGATGAATAGTAAAATTGAAAATGATTTTGAAAATTGAAATTGAGATTAAGATTGAAGTTTAATTTAGAATTGAAATATGATTTGAAATCTAAGTTTGAATTAAGTTTAACTGAAAGTTAGAATTGAAATTTATTTGAAATTAGACTTATTAATTTAATATTGAAATAATAGTAATATAATAATATTACAATATAGGAATAGTGAAAAAATATATTTTTAATACTTTAAGAAATGTAAATATCGATTTGAAATGATTTGTAATGTTTTTATAAGTAATTATATTCACTTTAGAGGATTATTTCATATATTGTAAATCAAGTTAAAACTAGGTGTGTCGCGTAACGACGGTTCGAGATTTCGTGCCGAAAAGTTCAAATGAGTGTATAGAGTGAAGCATAGCTTGGATTTCTTTGAAACAAGAAATTTAAAGACTAGTAAAATATAGTTTTCAAATGGAAAAATTAAAACAAGATTTCATCGTATAGGATTTGAATTATATCCAAATCAATTTTATAGAAAAATCACGCTTGTGCAGTTAAGCGACCATAACGGAAAATCTTTTTAAATGGACGTTTTTAATTATGAAAAAATATAGAATAAATTTGATAAAACTATTTGAATAGGTTAAAAGAGATTCGAATGGAAAATATGAATTTTCAAATATTAAAAGTTTTCTTAATCAAATAAGCTTATAAATCACTTTCCGCACCACTTTTCTGTTATTGTTTCTATGAATTTTTAAAAAGAAGGTTTAAACTTAAGATTTTTCCTAGAATCAATTATAAATGTTTTTGAAAGGATAATTAAGCATTTAAAAGCTAATTTGGAATCTTTATAATCAATTCTAAAATAAAAGCTAATAACTGGGTATGCGGAAACAACTAGTACATTTGTCCCGCCTGTGTGATCTAAGAAGATAAAACAAGATGTTTATCTAAGGTTAGAAATGGATTAACCAATGCTTTGAACTTACCTGGCCTCTATTTTCTCTTCTTAGACGAGGGGTGGAACAGATCGAAAGAAAAGGTTGGATGCTCTAAAAAGACTATATTAAGTTTTTCCAAAATAAAAGAGATTAGTATTATCCAAAATTTAAGAAATCTCCAAAATGAATAAACTACAACTTGGATTGCATGGTGATAATATTCTTATACTTTGTATTAAATTTTAAGAGGGAACTAGTCATATTCGTGGAATTTAAAAGGTGATCCCACCGTTATTCCACCCATAGCACTTGTAAATACGAAAATAGATGATGAGTAAAATTGGAATGATTTCTATGATCATGTTTACTCAATAATGTTTTCTAAGATTGATTAAGGGTCTACAGTAAACGATGTCTTAAATAACATTATTTTTGACCCATTTAAAAGTCAAGAAATTTTGCATCGATGATGTGTAAGAAAATAGGAAATGTTTTGCCAATTAATAAGTGAATGAACTTAGAATTACTCTGAGATTAAAAAGGGTTTTAATAAAAAGAATTAAAGTGACAAGAGGCTCAATAAATCATGTGTACTCATATTCACTTTTTTATCAATGATTAATTTTCGAAGGAACCAGGGTTGGATTTGAGTGATTCCGATCCGAAAACCAATTCGAACCAATCCACGTGTTTGAAGAATGAAGCTGCATTAAAGACAGAGATATTGAGATGAATAATAACAAAGGATTACTTGTTGATTAATTGGGGATAAACTCCCGATTTACTTATTAAAGCGGTGGTCTCTTTGTTATGAAAAATCTCGGAACCATAAGAACTTCTCAGCAGGTAATGGGCCAAGGAAAGTACCTTCGGTTTCATTCAGTCCTAGAACAAACTAGTACGGACAAGTGTCTAACCTTGCATTCTAATCACATTGAATGATCTCTATAAACATATATCAGTCAGTGGCAGAGAAGACATCCTCTCTTATCTTAACACCCTTTTATGAGACGTATGAGCTCAGGATGTTATATATTTGTAGAGACCAGTCATATGAATATGGAATGGTAACGTGGCATTCAAAACGGAAGGAATTTGTGCTATATGAAAGGGTAATCGTTGCCTCAAGCCTCATCAACCGATAATGACCAAAACAGGCTAGATGCGAAAGGCTAAGTGGGTTAATCTCATTAAGATTTGATCATTCTCTTCAAGATATATTTCTTCCTACTACGGCGTTTAGGATGTAAATTAAGGTGGTGTATGGAAATCGAGCGCTCGGTTAAAGGTTGGAAACAACCAGGGGATGACATATTCGGACTATCTAATTATAGATATAGGCCGGTCTTGTGTTGGTGAGGAGCTTTGTGATGGTTCCTTGGAACACCCATCTAGAGGTGTACCCATCGAAAGGTAGTCCCTTCACCTGGTCATTCGTATGCAAACCCATTCTTCAATAAAAACTTGTGGTTTTTGTTTGTATAGCCTTAAATGATTAGGCCTAGAATTTAATTATGGAAACAATTTCTGCTAAGATTAATAATTTATTTGCAAAAAATTTCAAAGCAACATCATTATAGATAATATCAAATGTTTTGATATAAAAGCGATTTAGTTTCCGTATGGTAAATATCGATCCATGTTTATATGTGGGTGTGGTCTTATAAAATACTCTTTCTTTCCAAAGGATTTTATTCAAAGGCTGATATATGACACTGTCATTTATTATTGAGTTTTCTCACGCTGGTTTATCAAGCCCGTCCGAGTATTTCCAATACTCGGGTCTGATCCGAGTAGTTTTAGGTTTAGTTGAAGACGGTGGGAGTTTCCAGAGGAGAGTTGGAGATGTTCATCTGCATATGGATGTATTTTATTATCTGTTGCTATTTTTGATGTTTATCAGCATTTGTAAGGACATATGTTTATAACTGTCCAGGATGAATTTAGGTTACTCTGATATATGTAATTTAAATTTTTTCGCTGTAAAGATATTGTTCATTATTATATATCTTATTCCATTCGTGTGAGATTTTATTCTGTCTTATTTTTCTTTTTACCCTTCATATTCCGTCTTTTCATTCAATTTGAGTTGGGTATGTGTGATTTATTGTCTACTTAAAGGGTACGGAGAAATAGGCCTCGATAGTTGGTACCAGAGTTAAGGTTAAGCAAAAACCTAGGCTTTGTTGGGTAAATACTCATTAGAGATAGGGTAAATGACACCTTAGAATGAGTTGAGAGTATTATATATATAAGCGCGTATTTGTTAATTTTATAAAATAATTTTGTTTTAAAAAGTTGGTAAATGAAATAATTTTACCTTGGGTTTATATCTTAAATATTAAAGAGGATATTATTTTTGGTTATAAATTAAGGATTGCTTGTTATTTAGCTTAGTAAAACTAAAATATGAATATCTTGTGATTAGAATTGCACCATTTGACTATAAGATATTCCATATAGAATCAATTAGTTGAAAGCTGGAATATATAATTTTAATCATATAAACCTAGACATTTAGTTATTAAGAAATAATGACTTAATTATCATCAAAATTGATGGATTTAAAAGCTAAGTACAAATATCTTGTTAATTAAAATTCACGATTTGACTGTAAGATAGTTGATGATAATATGAATCTAGAAGTTGTAATTAGAGAAAGTAAAAATAAAATGCACACTTAGAAAAATTATTACCAGCAAGATAGAAAAAGATAACCCTATGAGACTTTAGGTAAATATAATATAAAATGGTAAGTTCTATAATTTATAAAGGGATTAAGATAATTTTCAAATTTAGACACTTTAATTGGGTTAGAATCAAAGTGAAATTTAGGAATAAGAGATATAAGAAATATTATCTTAATATAAAACTTTGAATTAGTGATACATTTAGGGTAACATTTGTAATTCAGAATGGAGTAAAATTCGAGTTGATAGGTTAGAAAAAGTTAAAAAAAATGGGGAAGTTTTGAGGTTAGTGGGTAAATTCTTGGATGAAAATGTTTAAATAACAAATACCATGTGAATTAAGTTTCACAAATTGACTATAAGGTATTTGATGGGTTTAAGGTTACAAAATTTTAATTTAGAAATGGATAAGTTAATCATATAATCATAGAATTTGTAAGAAAAAGATGTACACTTAGTAAAATTGTCTTATTAATATATGGATAAGACAAATAATATTATCCAAATTAAGACCTTAGGTAAATAAAACCAAGGATTAAGTTTTATAACTTAATAATTTGAGATAGTAGTAGAATTCCACATTTGTTAAACACCCTAATTGAAGTAATAACAGTTTGAAGTTTGAGATATGTATATATACTCTTAGGAAGTAAAGGTATATTATACAAGTTTAAGTCATATTTGTATGCTTAAGTAATAATCAAATTAGTAGAAATTAAATGTTTGTGAAATAAACTTAGATTAATAGAAATTTTGAAGAAATATATTAGGTAAAAATAAATGTGAATAAATATATAAGTTATATGTAAATCATTTCAGCACATAAACTTTTGGTCAATACACAATTTTAAGGTGTTTACACCAATCCGAGAAAGGATTTATCACCATATTATTGACTGTGAACATTGATAAAGGTTTATGGTTATGTACGTGAGTTTTCTATCACAGATGAGAGCTATGCAACGAAAGGAATAGTTTGTAATCAAGAAACCTGATCAAAGTCTGCATTAGAAAATTAGGGGATCGGTATTAGGTCAGAAGTAAAAGTTGTGGATTCAAATAATTGATCGAATAAAATATCACATATAATATGATGTTTTGGGTCTATCTACATGGTAGTTGGATAGTTATCTTAGACAGTAGGCACTAAGGTATAAGGGTTAGACTTATGTTTTGGTATGTATGTGTGTGTGTGTGCGTGTGTGCGTGTATATATAGAGAGAGAGGCCTTAGGTGTAGTACATGCTTAGGTCAGGGGATGGGTTAGGTTGGATGTATTCATTTATATAATATCAGTTTGGTTGTTTTTGGAAGTATAATCTTTTTCATAATTATGTATATGATCTTAAGTGTGTAGTACGCACTGGGATGGGAAGGGTAGCAGTCTGACTTTATGTTTCCATATTACGTATAACCTTAAGTATATGATAATTACTCAGATTGGTATGGGGAATCTCTGTATGCATGTCTGGTGTTATTTGTTTCAGTATTGTTATGATATCGACCTTCTTCTTTTTGTATGCATTTTTTTATCATCGGTATAATTAAGCCAGAATGTTTAAGGGTACAAGTATGAGGTAGATTCCTTTATCTAACTTTCATTTGAGGATGAAATGCTTTTAAGTAGGGGAGACTGTAATGACCCATAATTTCGCTACTTCGAAAATGAGGGATTTTGTCTATTTTAAATTTAAAAGGGTTTAAAACTTAAATAAATAAGTTATATATAACAAATAATAATAGAGAAATTATTTATTCTTATAGTTAATATTTAAAAAGGATGAAATTTGGATTTTTGAACCAATTAGCAAAAGTTAAGTTTTGTTAAAAATAAATAAATTCTTAAATATATAGGTTTAAATATTTGTTTGAAAATTTAAATTATTTTAAAATCACCTAATAAATATAATAGAAGTATATTAAAGGGTTTAAAAATAGGTTTATAATCGTTCTACAAAAGTATACAAAAACTTTCACATTTTGTTAATCAACTTCAAATTCGATATTTTGATATTAACCCAAATGATATGAGATATTGACCTAGATAAACCTGTTTTAATTTAAATAATATAATAGGAAATCAATTTTTAAGTTTGCTTTACTTAAGTTTATAGTTTAGCAAAAAGTCAAATATTGACTATAAAATTTGTCAATGACAACGTTGTTTTCAATTGTAAGAAGTCGTCGCAACATTGTATGAACATATGCACTTTATAACATATATAATACATCTTTACAAACCATAACAAAATATATCACATTACATTTATATCACATAAAACAAATATCGCTTTTTTTAAAGTAAATAAAATAACATAAAAGAAAAGTGTAAAAGCATGATTTGACAAAAGATTGTTAAGTAAGCTTAAGAAACACCATCATTACATAAAAGGACTTAACATATCTTCTCACCATTAATGCTCAAGTCTTATCAAATATGGAAAAGGAGTAAAAGTTATTTAACTTTTTAAAGTTTAAGAAAATAGGGCAAATCATTTCATAAGTACATAACTCAAATCCTAACATCTTTCACCGTAAATGCACAAGTCCTTTCTTTTATGGAAAAGGAGAAAAAGGGTTTTTTTAGTAATCTTAAAAGTACGATAAAGAGGCAAATATCATTTCTTAAGTACAAATCTCATCTTAACATCCTTTCCACCATTAATGCACTTCACATATGCTTAAGGAAAAGTCAAAAAGTAAGGCAAGGGTATTTAAGTCATTTACCTTCCAAAAGTCAAGTATAAATAGCATGCATACCTTCTATTCTTTCACAAACAAATTCACTTCTCATTCTTAATCTTTCTCTTCACTTTCTCCATCTTCTTCCTCTCTTCCATGACCTCCAACCTCTTCAATGCTCACGCCTCCTTTTTTTTAAAAAAGGAAAAAAAGAAAAATAAAGAAAGGAAGGAAGGAAAGAGAAGAATACGCGTTCGTTTGCAAGTCGTAAGCATGCTAGTTCGTATAAAGATTGACGGAGTGGAAATAAAGGTGAGAAATTCTCATCGCTATTTAATTATATTGATTATCAAGTTTAATTGTTATATTAGATTATCAACATTTGATGATATGGACGTTTGAATGATTTTTTGAATATGCTAGATGAATAGTAGAGTTATGCTAATATACTCACCTATTGATAATCACCATGTTATGAGAATGGGTGTTATGTTAATGATGAATATTGGAAGTAATTATTCTCATTGTTGATTAAGTACCCCCTTTGTTAAGTATAACTAATTTCGTTAATATGGTATATGCTGAAATTATTAAGCCTCTTTGTGAATAGTGGAAAAAAAAATCAAATTTGGCTTTTAAAAATAAAGTCAAGCTGGAATTGAAGTGCAATTGAAATTTAAATCGAAATCGAAATTGGAATTGGATTTGAAATGGAAAGTGAAATTGAAATTGAGATGAATCGATTTTGAAGATTGAAATTGAGATTAAGGTCGAAGTTTAAATTAGTATTGAAATTAGATTAGAAATCTAAGTTTCAATTAAGTTTAACTTGAAGTTAGAATTGAAATTTAATTAAAACTGGATTTAAAATTTTAATATTAAAATAATAGGAATATAATAATATTATAATATGGTAATAGTGAAAATATATTTTTAATACTTTAAAAATTAAAAATATCGATTTAAAATGATTTGTAATGTTTTTATACGTAATTATATTCAATTTATAGAATTTATCTCAAATAATGTAAATCATGTTAAAACTAGGTGCATCGTGTAATGACGGTTCGCGATTTCACGCCGAAAAGTTTAAATGAGTGTATAGAGTGAAATATAGCTCGGATTTCTTCGAAAAAAGAAATGCCCAAACTATTATAACCATAGTTTTCAAATAAAAAAAGTAAAACAAGATATCATCTTATATGATTTGAATTATGTCCAAATCAGTTTTCTAGAAAAATCGCGCTTGTGTAGTTAAGTGACCATAACGGGAAACCTTTTTAAAAGGACGTTTTTAATTATGGAAAAATATAGAATAAATTTTCTAAATTTGTTTGAATAGTTTAAAAGAGATTTGGAAGGAAAAATATTAATTTGTAAATAAATTTTTTTGAATCAAATAAGCTTATAAAGCACTTTCCGTAACACTTTTCTACTGTCGTTTCTACGACTTTTTAAAAACAAGGTTTAAACTTAACATTTTTTTCTAGAATCAATTATGAATGTTTTTAAAAGGATAAATACGTATTTAAAAGATAATTTGGAATCTTTATAATCAATTTCAAAATAAAAGCTAATAATTGAGTGTGCGGAAACAACTAGTACATTTGTCCTGCTTGTGAGATCTAAGAAGATAAAACAATGTGTTTAACTAAGGTTAGAAATGGAGCAACAAGTGGCCTGAACTTACATGGCCTATATTTTCTCTTCTTAGAGTGGGGTGGATCATATGAAAGGAAAGCCAGGATGCCTTAAAAAGATTATATTAAGTTTTTCCAAAATAAAAGAAGATTAATATTATCCAAAATTTAAGCAAACTCCAAAACGAATAAACTACAACTTGGATTGCATAGATATAATCTTCTTATACTTGGCATTAAATTCTGAAGTAGGAACTCGTCATATTCGTGGAATTTAAAAGGTAATCTCACCGTTGTTCCACCCATAGCACTTATTGAATACGGAAATTGATGTTGAGTAAAATTAGAATGATTTCTATGATCCTGTTAACTTAATAATGTTTTAATATTTATTTAGGGTTTACAGTAAACGATGTCATAAATTATATTGTTTTTGACCCATTTAAAAGTAAACAAATTCTGGGTCGGTGATAAGTAAGAAAATAGGAAATGTTTCCCTAATTAATAAGTGAATGAACTTAGAATTATTCTGAGATTAAAAGTAATTTCGTAAAAAAATTAAAGTGAAAAGAGGCTTAATAAATCCTGTATAATCATATTCACTTTTTTAAGTGATGATTGGGTTTTGAAGGAGCCGGGGTCGGATTTGGATGATCCTATCCGAAAACCACTTCTAACAATTCCACGTGTTCGAAGAATGAAGCTGTGTTGAAGATGGAGATATTGAGATGAATAATAACGAAGTACTACTTGTTGATTAATTGGGGATAAACTCCCACTCTACTTATTGTAGCAGTGGTCTCTTTGTTATGAAAAATTTCAGAACCATAAGGGCTCCACATCTAGTAATGGGCCGAGGAAAGTTCCTTCGATTTTGTTCAGTCCCAAAACGAACTTGTATGGACGATTGTATGACCTTGCATTCTAGTCACATTGAATGGTCTCTATAAAATGTATATCAATCAGTGGCGGAGAAGATATATTCTCTTAGCTTAACACCCTTTCTCAAGATGTACGAGCTCATGAAGTTATGTATTTGTAGAGACCAGTCATTTGAATATGGAATGGCAATGTGGCATTCAAAGTGGAAGGAATTTGTGCTATGTGAAAAGGTTATCATTGCCTCAAGCATCATCAACCGAAAATGACCGAAACAGGGTAGATGCGACAATGCTAAGTGGGTTATTCCAATTAGGATATGATCATTCCCTTCTACATATATTTACTCCTGCTATGACGTTCGGGATATAAACTAATGTGGTGTATGGAAATTGAGTGCTCGGTTAAAGGCCGGTAACGACCGGGGGATGACATATTCAGTACTATATAGTTATAAAGGTAGGCTGGTTATGTGTAGGTAGAGGAGCTTGGTGATGGTTCCTCGAGACATCCATCTAAAGGTGTACCCATCAAATGGTAGTCCCTTCACCTGGTCATTTGTATGGAAATCCATTCTCCAATAAGAACTTGCAGTTTTGTTTGTATAGCCTTAAATGATTAGGCTCGAAATTTAATAATGGCAACAATTTCGGCTAAGATTAGTAAGTCTATTTGCATGTTTTCAAAGCAATGCCATTAGAAATAATTTCAAAGGTTTTGATATATAAAAGCGATTTAGTTATCATTTGGTAAAAAACCGTCCATGTTTATGTGTGGGCATAGTCTTATGAGATACTTTTTCTTTTCAAAGGATTTTATTCGAATGCTGATATATGACATTGTCATTTATTATTCAATTTTTCTCACACTGGTTTACCAAGCCTGATCTGGGTATTTCTAATGCTCGGATCAGATCCGAGTTGTTTCGGGTTAGTTGAAGACGGTGGGAGTTTCCAGAGGAGAGTTGGAGATATTCATCTACATACGGATGTATTCTATTTTCCATTGCTATTTTTGATGTTTGTCAGCATTTGTAAGGAAGACGTTTATAACTATCCAGGTTGAATTTAGGCTAGACTCTGATATATGTATTTTAATAGTTTTCCGCTGTAAAGATATTGTTCAACATTATATATTATTCCATTCTGTTGAGATTCTGTTCTATTTTCTTTTTCTTTTTACACTTCATGTTCCGTCTTTTTGTTTAATTTGATTTGAACATGTGTGGTTTATTGCCAACTTAAAGGGTACGAAAAAACTGGCTTTGACACTTATGTGAGTTTGCAGCTTTGCATATGACTATTATGGATTATCGTGTGTGTTGTTATAGAATCCTTTCAAATGATCGATTGTTTGTATAGTAATCATTGCCAATTGCTTTTGTATGATTGTTGTATGTTAACGTGTGTTATCGCTTGTTATTGTTTGTTGTTGCTTGATTAATAATTGATTATTTATTTGTTGATTGACTGATTATTGATGCTTGTTGATTGCTTGTCATTGCTTAATTATTGATTAATTATTTTTAATAAATTTGTTGTTTGTTTTTGATTGTTCGATTGTCGTTGCTCGATAATTGATTGATTGTTCAATGTTGCTGATTGATTATGGTTTCCTATTGAATACTTGTTGTTGATTGTTGTTGCAAGAATATCATATTTATTTTCCTTTTTCATAGAAGGGATGCACAATGTATTTTGTGAATTATTTTTGTATAAGTGTGTGATGCTAGTGGCATCATCATGGTGAGTCCACTAAAGAAAGTAGATGTGAACCTGATGTGGTTTGGACCTCAAAGAATGATTTATATTTTATAGAATAAGGGTATATGGATTCAGACCGATAGGGTTAACCTTGCCCATGTTCGATGGAACTTGTTAATATGTAAGAAAGCACAGTGTAGAGCTTGCTTTATTATTGCTTATATTTTACAAATATGGTTGTTGTTTCCGATGGTAACATGTTTGTCAAAGATGTCCGTCGCATTAAAGATGCCTATTGCATAGTTTGTTATTACATATTTATTAGAGATGATTGTTGCATTAGAGATGCCCATTGCATAGTTTGTTAAAACATTTTTATTTGGGATGCTAGTTGCATTAGAGATATCGGTTGTAATGTTTTTATAACATGTATATTGGGAAGTCTTGTTGCATGGTTTGATATAGCATATTTATTTGAGATGCTAGTTTCATTAGAGATGCTAGTTACACTGTTTGTTGTAAGATATTTATTTGAGATGCTTTTTGCATAGTTTGGTATAATATATTTATTTGACATGATTGTTACATATGATTAGCACTCTTAAATTCATGATCTAATGTTGCAATTTTGTATAATCCTCTTTGTTGAGTGTATGGTTAGGTATATGGAAGCAGTTGTGCACTATTGGGATCCTTATGGGCATCTAAATGACATGCTTTTGCTGCAAAAGAGGTATGTAAGATCTGTAGTGTAGGTAGAATGGATATATGTATAAGCTTATATCTCCTCAGAAATGAGATGCCTGAGATATGGGATGCTTTAGATATGAGATGTGTGTATGTGCTGTTTTGGGCTTTTTTGGAACTAGCTGTGGTAGAATTAGGGGTATGCCCTAAGTGCAATTATGTAATTTGTTACACAGATCTAGTTCGATAATCAATCTTGTTTGAAATAAAAGGTATTTATTTCTATTATATACTTGATATAATGTGTTATATTAATTAATTAATTTAATTAAAAATACAATTAATTGAAAATCCATAAATTATATGTTTTGTGATAGTAGTTACGACGTGTTGCCATGAGTGATTTATCACAATGAAAACCAATATGCCATTTTGAATGTTCCAAGTCAAGATGCATCAAAATTGGATGTCGATCAATCCATTAAGACTAGAGTACGTAATGTTCTCAAAATGTTAGGCAGTGTATTAATCATAACTGTCGTGGGCAACTAGGGGTTATGTACTCATATTTATTAGATAACCATGGAACAATTTGTTCGATAGTTTTTCAATGGTTAATATAAATAAGTACAAATAGAAAATATCGATGTGACTGATTTATATAGTTCTCTCAACTTTAGAATATTGTGGATCTTCAATATGAAATCTTCACTTTGATTATAGCCAAATTATAGCATGATGTCCATTGAGTGACTATATTTGGGTCGAGTGAAAGTATTGGAAGTGAAGCACTATTCAAGAGAGGATTCGTCTTCTTAGTTATATAGGGTTAGTATCATGGTCAACTAAAGCCAACTCAAAGTCAAAATATTCTTTAGTCAAAGCAGTACGGTTGATAATAATTGTTATTATTGAACCAAGTACTTTTCTTTAGACTATACAGTTGAATATGGACGAAACGGAATTTTAACCATTGCCAAATTTCATTGGTCCAAAGTGATATAGTTTTGATGAAGAGAATCGGTATAAATAAAAATCAAAATCAACTAACGCTTAACAAAGTAAAATTGGATTTTACTAAACCTGGTAAGCAATAAATTTGGCCAAAATGTCACATCTCCTATTAAATGACGTGTGGACATTAATATTCGAATAGTTCGATATTAATCGCTAACCAAAATTACACCTAACGAGTCACACGACCGAATTGATGAATTCTTTTTTGACCAAACGAGTTAATTGTTATAGACTAATTAAATTAATTAATCTTTATGAAATATTAATTATAAAATTTTGATTATGATTTTTGGAATAAATATTATTAAATATATTTATAATAGTTATAAATATATCATTCGATATACGATATCGATAAGCGATTAAATTGGATTTAATTAAATAATATTTTCCTTGGGCTTAAATGGTTTTTAAGCCCATCATAGTGGGTAAAATTTCAGCAGCAACTTGGACATAGGGTGACTCAAATGTGGATTGGAAATGCTTTATTCTGGATGGCTCAGATTGAGGGAGAAACAGTATAACATGAGATCCACTTATTTCTCTCTTTTATCCACTATTTAAACATTCCAAACCCTAATTTAAAATGTTCTTTTTTGCTAGTTCTTCTTCCATCCTTTGATGGAAAAGATTATACCATAGCATCTCCATCAATACACACTCAAACCAAGTCAGATTCAATCACTAATCGATAGCTGAAGGTCAATGGTTCTAGGATTAGCAATTTGCTAAATTAGAAAAGGTTTCAAAAGGGAGAGTTCATCATTTCAAGCTATATTTCAAGGCTTTGTACTTAGGTATGGTTTTTATCAAATTGTAGTTTATTGTTTCCTATATCATATTTTATCATATATTAATATTATTATTACATTGTTTTTTAGGTGACGATTCTGACATGTAACAATGTTGTCATAAATTAGTTTGGTTATATGTATGACTTATGTTAAAAATAGTTTTTCACACAAAAATCAGACCAGTACAGCCGCATAATATATATTATAATTAATTTGTACCAAATTATATCTGTATATATAAATGTATGATTTAATTACATTTATATAGTTTATATTTAATTGCAATAGCATATATGGTTGAAACTAGTCATATAATTATATATATAAAGCTATACAGTAAGAATATTTGTAGTAATAATAATTTTCAACGGTAAGGAAATAATATTTGTAATTATTTATTATTATTTTATATTACTTAAATCAATATATTAAATAAATAAATCATATAAAATCAAATTTATTATGAAAATAGGTTTCGAAAATAAATTTTTTATTAATATTTTATGTAATTTTCAATGAATATTAAGTTACAATATATTCTAAAATAATAAAAATAATAATAAATTTTTCTTATGATGTACACATGATTTGGAATTTTATAAAAAATATTTTAATAGTTTTATTTATATATATGTGTGTGTGTGTATGTCTGTGTGTTTAAATATTATAAATATATTTATGTGTGTGTATATATAGTAAAATAAATTAAAATATTATTTTATCATTATATTTATATTAATATATACATATTTCACAATTTAAAAAATATATTGTTCTTACATTAATATTTAAGTAACATATTTATATTAAATACATGTAATATAATAATATCCAAATATATATTGATATTTTATTCATAAGACTTTATGTGCACATATGTATATATTTAAATATATTATACAATACATAAATTATTTAAACAAACTAACATGTACCTATATATACATATATAATATTTATATATAAGTGATAGTTTGTATACATGTACATATTTGGATAACATATACTTACATATTGGATGAGTTAACATTTCCATTGTGATATAAATCCCAACATCTATAAACATGCAAATTATATCTTGCACAGGTGACATGTTACACATGCACACACACATATATGTATGTAATACATACATACATACATACATGTTTATAAATTAAATAAAGCTATGTAATTTATGCATTTAAATAAAATTAATATTTTTATTCAATAATATATAAAATGTTTTAAATTAATTAGACTTCATAGGCCCAACAAAGATCTAATAAGAGAATTTTTTTTGAAATTCACTCATATCTACCATTGCGGGCCGGCCTAGTTCCAATAATGGTATCGGAGCCTCGTAGCATATGCAGTCTAAATTAGTCTTGTTAGGGTTGACTAATTAAGCTTAGAGCCCAGTTAATAGGGTGTCTAAGAAAAGTAGTATCGAAGGATTGAGTTTGGGTAATCATGTACTTTACCCTACCAAGCTAACGGCTTGAGCCCGAATAAATATGTGGACCAAAAGGTTACCCTTGATAGAAGGGGCATAATTTAAATTGGGCTCAACCCGCATATTTTTCAATTTTATAATTAAATATTTTATTTAAATATTTTATCGATACTCGGAATTTAGTCCGAAAAGCTACTTTTTGCATACGGTCGAATTATGACTCGGGACCACCCCCATTGAGTTCAAAATGACGTTTGCGACCTTTTTGAGTATAAGCTTCGATATGTTTGGAGTAAGTTGATTTTTGCCACTTTTTCACTTAGGGATTTGGTTTGGGCTGAACCCATTAATCACTTACTAACTCAGCCCCAACCCACTCCAACTCTTCATTACTTCATTTCATATTCCTAACACTCAAGCTTAAGCAAAAATGGTGGAAGAGAATGGGAATTAGAAACTCCAAGCCCTAGTTTCTCTTACTAGCTCAAGTTCTTGCTCCAAAATCAAAGAGAGCCCATTAGTAAGCATATCCTTCTTCTTCTCCAACTCATTCTCTCTTTGATTTCAGAAAATTCCTAAACCTAACTTTGGTAATGTTCTTCTTTTGAGCATAGATTCAAGCTCGTTTGGGTTGAGTTGAAGAGTGGTTGATTCTCCCTTTGCTTTCAAGCTTCTTCTTCAATTGTTTGGGTTCAAAGGTGAGATTTTTATCTCACATCTTAGTCTATAACTATCTTCGATTGTTAGGTATGAATTCCTAACACTAATTCGTGTGCCAAAAAAATTAATGGCTAGCTACCATGAGATAGCTTCTCGTTCGTGTGATACATATGTAGGTGAGCTTTAATGCTCCCGTTCGTGTGATAGGCCTCCCCCCTTTCGTGTGATTTCTGGATTTCGTGTGTTGAATTCTGGAATTTATGCTTCACCTATTTTTGTGATTTCTATTGATATGCTTTATCAATTTTTGTGCATTGGTGAATTCATGTGTCATTGACTTGTTGTGAATTCAAGTTTTGGGTATGAAACCCTTTTTGGATCCTTGTGTAGATTTTTGTGATATTGATTAATCTCATGTTGAGTTTCAATTGCATTCTTATTGTAGTATGCCATTATGGATATTATATGTTTATGTCATATCTTTTATTCTACATCATGTTATCTGATATTTATAGCTAGTCTGATCCGTTTATTATTTTCTTATTAAATAATACTCGGGTCAAACCGAGATGTTACAGGTGCTTCAGCTTGACTTCTCACATAGGATTGATTTCTCTGAATTTTGGCTAACTACTTAGATTAGTAGTTTATTTTGTTGTATACACTTGAGATATGGACTCATAGTTGTATTCTTTTGTATAGCACGTGTTGCTATTCTTTTGTATACTGTGGATCTTTGTGACCACTACTCTGATATACACTTTCATGTGATAGTTATATATTCATATCTTCTTCCGCCTTTGTGATATGAATTATCTGTGACTGATTTGTGTTATGCTTATTTCTATATTTTTTTCCGAAGATTATTATAGCCACCATGTGGTAGCTTTGTGTTTGTATCGGTATGTCTGATTTCCTCTTGAAAATTAAATGCATGTTATACTATCTGACATATCGGTGCTCGCGCAAAGCAATTATACGGATGGTCGCTCCTCAACAGCCTTATTCTCCGTGCTAGTTGATAGCATTACACCGTAGTGTTCTTGTCTAGCGTGGGTATAGAAGTGAGGCGTCACATCTTGGTATCAGAGCCAAACTTCGGAACAATGTAGAATAATTTAACAAGGATCATCGTCCTAAGTCCATCTTAGGGGTCGTTCTTTAGGATTTTATTCGGGTCTTCGTACCGTCCTATCCTATTTTCTTTTATGATTCCGTGTTTTGTCTATCAAGACTGCTTGATATTTATTTTGAGAATAACTTTTCTCCTTCTTTCTTTTCTAAAGGAAGGGAAATGGTTAGTCCTAGCAGTCCTAGCGCTGGTCAATCCAGTAGCCCTTCTCTGGATGGCGCATTCATGTTTGCCCAACAACTTTTGGATCTTGTAAAGAATCAAGAGTTTATCTGTGCTTTGAGTAAGAACCCGGAAATGGTTCTACCTTTGAAACTTGAAGTTTCTTTCAATCAGCTTGTGGATGTTACTCTTCTTCATGGAGAGGTTAGTAAAGGAAGTGTTTGTGATATTGGGACTTCCAAGAAGAGGCATATTACGTTCAAGAGCCTTAACCCCAATAAGAGAGTGAAGCAAACTACTTCTGTAGCAAAGACTCCAATCCCTAATCGTGGAGGATGCTACAATTGTAATTCTAAGGACCACTATGCAAGGGAGTGCCCGAAACCTCTCTTTTGCCGTTATTGCAAAAGTTCGGGTCATCTTATATCTGCCTGCCCCATACTTCAAAGCAAGAAAAAGGTGGAACAAGAAACTTTGGTAGACAAGACTCCTACCCCAAGTCGTAAACAATGCTACAATTGTGGTTCCACGGACCATTATGTAATTAAGTGCCCGAAACCCCTTTATTGTCGCTATTGCAAAGACTCGGGTCATCTTTTATCTGCATGTCCCAAACTTTTAAACAAGGACATGAGAAAGCTAAATATTGTGCAAGCCCCTAGCAATACTTCTCTTGGTCAAGGTATTTCTCATTCAATCCTTGATGACGTTTGCTTTGTGATTTTCTTGTTCGTGTTCTTCTTGATATGGGTTCCATCTCACTGTTTATATCAAAAAGAACTTGTTGATTCTTTTCCTTTAAACAATTTTGGGATTGATGTCTTCCTTGAGAATTGCGAATCCGGATGGTAGATCCGCAACACTCAATTTGCTTTTTATTGATGTCCAAATTATTTTATGTGATTTTTCTGTCCGAGACGATTTTTACTTAGGCTTCGGAATCGATTTTTGGAAAGGATTGGCTTATTGCGAAGCCCATATCCTATTTTGTGTGAGAACTAATCATCTTCGACATTCTTAATCTGTTAAGCAGATTTCTATTTCTCCTTTGTGATTTCGATTCCAACTTGATGGCATCATTTTATTCTTTAAGCCCGCATGAGGAAGAAAGTGTTGTTTCTCTCATTCATGTAGTTTGAGAATTTTCCGGTAATTTTGAGTTTGTCTTAGAATTATCACCTAAGAAATCTTTTGTGTGGTGTTAAGGTCTTTCTAGTTCGGCCTTGCCACCGATTTTTATTTGGCTACGAGTTGCGGGAGCTAGCATTCCACTTACCGCATTCCGCACTCGTTATGATTCTTATGAATGACTTATTATGTCATTCGATTTATCCAGCTTATCTCATCCATTTTATAAATCGAATATTCTATGAATATTTCGATGAGACCATTCTTGTATTTATTGATTTTGGATGAAAATAGTAATTTAAAATTTTGCAAATCTTTTCCATAAGATTTATTTATAAGTAAAATTGGAATTTGTTCTTGAAACGAACGAAGAATATTCTTAAAAGTTTTTAAGAAACATGTTTATTATCTAGAAGACGATTTTGTGATTTTATTGCCCATTGAGTGCTTTAAGAATTTTGGTCGATTCGCTTGATCAACGTTATCGATAGGAATTTCCTAAACGCTTTGATGAGACAATCAAACACAATAAAATTCACTTCAAATAAGTAAAATTTTCTAAAAAGATGATTTCATAAGTTAATTGTAATTTTGAAAGTTTTAGTCTTTGGGAAAGAGGATTATTTGAAAGAATTCTTTTTCGATACTCTTATTCTTGTGATTCCTGAAGGAGAACCAAGACTTTTCTATTTGTACCGATACTTGTCGTATTGGTTTTGATGCCGTTCTCTTGCAAAGGAGAACGTGCTATCACTTGTGCTTCTAAATCATTATCGCTTATCGAGACTAGATATGCCACTCATGATCTAGTGCTCGCGGCTATTGTTTTACTTTTAAAATTTGGCATCACCATTTTTGGGGAAGAAATTTGTTATCCACCTCGATCATAAGTCTTTGAAGTATTTATTCTCTCAAAAGGAACTTAATTTGCATCAACAACGTTGGCTCGAGTTCCTTGCTCCTTATGATCTTGATGTCCTTTATACCCACGGTAAGGGTAATCGTCTCGCCGATGCTCTTAGTCGTAAGCAACAAGCAGTTGTTTCCATGATGATATCTGAATGGAACGATCTCCAGATCTTATCCACTTGTGAGATTCGAGACCGTGTATCCGATTTATGTTCATCTCTTGCTTTATGTAGCCTTGAAGCTCATTCTTCTCTTTTAGACCGCATTCTTGAAGCTCAAAGGCTAGATCCCGACTTGGCTCTTCTTGGCCAAAATTTTAAGGATAGAATTGATATTGAAGGTTTGAAAGACTTTGATATTGATTCTCGTGGCGGCATTCGAAAATTTGGTAGACTTGTCATGCCAAATATTAGTGATCTTCGAAAAGACATCTTAGGAGATTCCCATCGTTCTAAATTTACCATTCATCCCGGTAGTAGTAAAATGTACGCGGATATGAAGCGACTTTATTATTGGGAGGGAATGAAACTTGACATCGCTAACTTCGTTAAGCGTTGCATTACTTGCCAACTCGTTAAGGCCGAACATCAAAGGCCAGGTGGGTTATTGCAACCTTTATAAATTCCAATTTGGAAGTGGGACCAAATTTCCATGGATTTAATAGATGGCCTTCCCCGTCGTTCGGGTCATGATAGCTTATGGGTGATCGTTGATAGACTTACTAAATCTGCCCATTTTATTCCCGTTCGGTCTAACCGAACCGTACCTCTTTTGGCCAAACTTTTTATTAAAGAGATTGTTAAATTACATGGAGTTCCTACTTCTATAGTTAGTGATCGTGATCCATTGTTTACTAGTGGATTTTGGAAGAGTCTTCAAAAAGCTTTAGGAACGAAGCTTAATTTTAGCACCGCTTATCACCCCCAGTCCGATGGACAAACCGAGCGTGTGAATCAAACTCTTGAAGATCTTCTTCGTGCTTGTGTTCTTGATTTTGGTGGAAGTTGGGAAGATCATATTTCTCTTGTTGAGTTTTCCTATAATAATAGCTTCCAATCTAGTATTGGTATGGCACCTTTCGAGGCACTCTATGGAAGGCCATGCCGATCTCCTTCTTGTTGGCTTGAGGCCGGTGAGAAGTTGGTTTTAGGTCCAGATTTTATTCGTGATTCCACAGAAAAGATTGACCTTATTCGTCATAGGATGAAAGAAGCCCAGAGTAGACAAAAATCCTATGCCGATAACCGAAAAAGGAAATTAGAATTTTCTGTGGGAGATTTTGTGTTCATTCTTGTGTCACCTATGAAAGGTGTTGTACGTTTCAGCCGATCGGAAAAATTGGCGCCTCGATATATTGGGCCACTTCCTATCAATGAACGTATTGGTTCCGTGGCTTATCGCCTTTTATTACCGGCTCAATTTTCTGCTATCCATGACGTGTTTCACGTTTCTCAACTTCGGAAATGTCTTCGAGATTCCGATTCCATTCTTGAGCCCGGTGTTGTGGAAGAGATTGAAGTTTCACCTAATTTAACTTATGAGCAACATCCTATTCGTATCATTGCTTCGGAAGTCAAACGACTTCGAAATAAAGATGCTCCGCTTGTTAAAGATCAATGGTCTTCAAATCCTAAGGACTGTCCTTGGGAATCTAGAGAGTTCATCGTGCGAACACATCCGGACTTACTTTCTCATGCTCTTTGAGGTGAACTTCTTATTTCAAACTTCTTTTGTGTTGAATATGCTTTTATGGTTGTTACTATATATCTTCTTCTTAAATATTGCGAGGACGCAATTTCTTTAAGGAGGGGAGTCTGTAATAACCCGCATATTAGTCGACTTTATAATTAAATATTTTATTTAAATATTTTATCGATACTCGGAATTTAGTCCGAAAAGCTACTTTTTGCATACGGTCGAATTAGGACTCGGGACCACCCCCATTGAGTTCAAAATGACGTTTGCGACCTTTTTGAGTATAAGCTTCGATATGTTTGGAGTAAGTTGATTTTTTCCACTTTTTCACTTAGGGCTTTGGTTTGGGCTGAACCCATTAATCACTTACTAACTCAGCCCCAACCCACTCCAACTCTTTATTACTTCATTTCATATTCCTAACACTCAAGCTTAAGCAAAAATGGTGGAAGAGAATGGGAATTAGAAACTCCAAGCCCTAGTTCCTCTTGCTAGCTCAAGTTCTTGCTCCAAAATCAAAGAGAACCTATTAGTAAGCATCTCCTTCTTCTTCTCCAACTCATTCTCTCTTTGATTTCAGAAAATTCCTAAACCTAACTTTGGGAATGTTCTTCTTTTGAGCATAGATTCAAGCTCGTTTGGGTTGAGTTAAAGAGTGGTTGATTCTCCCTTTGCTTTCAAGCTTCTTCTTCAATTGTTTGGGTTCAAAGGTGAGATTTTTATCTCACATCTTAGTCTATAACTATCTTCGATTGTTAGGTAGGAATTCCTAACACTAATTCGTGTGCCAAAAAAATTAATGGCTAGCTACCATGAGATAGCTTCTCGTTCGTGTGATACATATGTAGGTGAGCTTTAATGCTCCCGTTCGTGTGATAGGCCTCCCCCCCCTTTCGTGTGATTTCTGGATTTCGTGTGTTGAATTCTGGAATTTATGCTTCACCTATTTTTGTGATTTCTATTGATATGCTTTATCAATTTTTGTGCATTGGTGAATTCATGTGTCATTGACTTGTTGTGAATTCAAGTTTTGGGTATGAAACCCTTTTTGGATCCTTGTGTAGATTTTTGTGATATTGATTAATCTCATGTTGAGTTTCAATTGCATTCTTATTGTAGTATGCCATTATGGATATTATATGTTTATGTCATATCTTTTATTCTACATCATGTTATCTGATATTTATAGCTAGTCTGATCCGTTTATTATTTTCTTATTAAATAATACTCGGGTCAAACCGAGATGTTACAGGTGCTTCAGCTTGACTTCTCACATGGGATTGATTTCTCTGACTTTTGGCTAACTACTTAGATTAGTAGTTTATTTTGTTGTATACACTTGATATATGGACTCATAGTTGTATTCTTTTGTATAGCACGTGTTGCTATTCTTTTGTATTACTGTGGATCATTTTGACCACTACTCTGATATACACTTTCATGTGATAGTTATATATTCATATCTTCTTCCGCCTTTGTGATATGAATTATCTGTGACTGATTTGTGTTATGCTTATTTGTATATTTGTTTCCGAAGATTATTATAACCACCGTGTGGTAGCTTTGTGTTTGTATCGGTATGTCGGATTTCCTCTTGAAAATTAAATGCATGTTATACTATCTGACATATCGGTGCTCGCGCAAAGCAATTACACGGATGGTCGCTCCTCAACAGCCTTATTCTTCGTGCTAGTTGACAGCATTACACCGTAGTGTTCTTGTCTAGCGTGGGTATAGAGGTGGGGCGTCACAGGCTAATTTCAAAATTGTTTTGAAATTAAAAAAGTTTTAGATTTAAAAGTTAAATTTAAAACAAGAAAAATGTTATAAATGCTATAATATAAATTTTCAAATTGTTTTGAAAATTAAAAATTTAAAAGTTAAATTTAAAATATAATATATACATATTATAAATGTTATATGGGCTTTGTACTAGACATAATGGATGTAGCACTCAACATAACTGTCTGGCATATAGAGATCTAAAAAACAATTGAATATTTCAGAATCAAAGCATTCCAGCACAAATTAGACTTGAACTGATTGTAAATGACTATAATAAGATTATCATGAACAAGTTCAAATATATAGCAACTAATAGTGATAATGATACAAAAATTAAGAGGAACTTTGGACTTATTCGATCCTAACCTTGGCGCATGAAAGGATTTCTGACATATCTGATGTTGGGTCGTCTTCAACTTTCATCCTCGGTATTTCTCTTACCAGCCGCGTACGTTAGCTCTTCAATTTTCGAGACATGCAAGGTTAATCTTCCTGTAACAACCCGTATTTTTAGGGTTCGTCGAATATTTATATTTTGGATATTTAAATATTTAATTGATTTATTTTACCGATGAACTGGAAAATAAAATTTCACAGATGGACTTTTTAGGACTTGGGATTTTTTCCATTTGGTTCGGATAGTCCGAGTGAGCCAGAGTGAGTATAAGAATTTATATATTTCGACTGTTTGGTTTCGAGTTAGAAGGTCGAGTTCGGTCCGTAAATCGAGCGACTTGAAAAGATAAATTTTGTATACACTAGAATTAGGTCCAGGAACTTGTTCCATTGAGCTCGGAACATGGGTATTTGGCTAGGAACGTCAGTAAGCACACCTCGATTGGAGTTCGTGAACTTTCGGGCGTGACAAGTGTTGGTAGGGTTATCTTGTGAGGACCATCACCTTCCTTCATTTCATTTTATTTTGTCCTCAAATTTCCAAAACCCAAGCCACTTTTTGTTTAACTCCTTCATCCAATGGCCATGATTGATTGGGGAGCTAGTTGAAGATATAGGTGATGACTCTAACTAGGAAATTATTCGTGGGGTTAAGGGGAGTGTGTTAAACAGTGGGATCGAGCTATTTTAATGCGTGGTGGATAGAATTGGAATTCAACTGCAAGGCCGCATTTGGGGTCGTTCGCCATCATCAAGCGATAAGGGAGGCCAAATGTGGTGGCGTTGGAAGCATAGTGGAGGGGGTACCTTCGATGAAGTCACCGCAGCGGCTAAGGCGATGTGGTGGTCCGATGGTCGATTGAATGTGATTGCATACTTAGGGTTTGTTCTAGATGGCGGTGAAGGATGTGGCCATTGGTGGCTCACGGCGGCATCAGGTCGAGGATGATTAAAGTTTTGAGTGAGGTTTCATTTGCGGCCTAGGATATTAAAGAGGGGATTTAGGGTTAAGCTAGGTAATTAGGGGATCAATTGATGTAATTAATAATTAATTATATTATTTACTTCCGTAATCTTATAAATTGAATAACTTATTCATACAAGGTCCAAATCGAACGTGATCAGCTCCATTGGATTTGTAATGACAATAACTACATTTTGAAATTAGATAGGTTGAGATTGGAATTATTGGAATTTTCTGCTAAATTTGAACATTTCGAATTTAGACAGAACAGAATGTGAAAGCGATAACTGAAAATGTTGATAAGCTAAACTCATATTTTTGGATAAATCAGTATACTATATAATAAACAAAATTTTGTGGTTTCTATTTGGTTGAAATCCTTGGCTAATTGGTTAAAATATCCGTTTTAAAGAGAAACTAGCATTTAAAATTGAAATGCAGGAAAATTTGTAGAGAAATCCAGATTTCTCAAAATTGTGATTATTAATTTCCAATTATGTTCTTGTTGTTTTATTTCAGTTATATTCCTATTAAATATATTGTTAAATGCTAAAATTTAACTGTGTGGCCATATTGAATGTGATGTTGACACATGTGAACAGTTAAACCTTCTAAGTGAAAAGAAGTAATAACATTTGTTAGGTGTCATAGTAACTATTGGCCTCGACATCGCATTTTTATAATACTATTAAGTGATGTTTGATTTGGAAATGGTTTCTGATTTGGAAGATGATTTAAAATTGATATTGGGGTTTTCTATGATATTTTATTTGAAATGGATTTTGAACACCTCCATTTTACTCTAACCTTTGTTAGTCCTTAATTATTACTTTATAATGTTTAAAGTTGTTTAAGTATTATTTAAAATAGTTTTAGAAGTTGTTATTTATAATAGATATTGTTTAAAGGTTATTTATTTATATTTAATATTGTGAAAAGTTATTTAAATAATAATTAATATTGTTCAAAGAGAATTAATTATTATTATTCATTAATAATGTTTTGGAATTAAAAATAATAATTTAATAATAATTTTTCGAAAGTTAATTATTATTTATTAATAAATTAATAAGCATTATTTATTAATAATGTTTTGGAAGTAAATGATTATTTATTATAATAATGCTTGTCGATTAATTATTATAGTTTTATTAATAATGTTTGAAATTACTAATTATTATATTTATAATGTTTCGAAATTATTAATTATTTATATTAATAAAGTATTTATTTTATTAATGATGTTCTAAAGGAAAATTGATTATGTTACTAGTGTTGTTGAAAAACTAATTTATTGTTTTTTTGTGATGTTTAAAGTTAATCAATTATCAGATTGATTGTATTTATAAATAATGAATTGATTTATGAAAGGAATCTCATTTAATAAAAGAGTTTACAAATGAAAATGGGGTTTTGGATTTATAAAAGGGTTATAAAAAGGCTATATAAAGGATTTTTGTAATGGAGTTCTATAAAGGAAAAGAGTTTTAAAAATTATTTTAGAGATTTATAAAAGAATTTTATAAATGATTTTGGATATTTATAAAGAAGTTTTATAAATGATTTTGGGTATTTATAAAAGAGTTTTATAAATAAACTTGGAGATTTATTAAGAGTTTTATAAATGGTTTTTTGAATTTTAGTAAAGGAGATGTCTGTAAATGAAAGAGATTTATTAAAAAGGATTTATTAAAGAAATTTATAAAAGGAATTGAGATTGAATTTTCCCAAATTGACATTCTTAATTTTGGTAGTGTGGACTTTCGTTCCATGCTTAACACCGAAGGAATAGTGTTTGGCTTTATCCTTATCTTCATTTCTTTTTAAACAATATTTGTTCTAATCCTTCTGATATGATTTTGAAATAAGAAATCTTTTATTATTTTTTGAGAATATACTTATATCATTGAAATAAGTATACGAATACATTTTCTAAGTAGCGAAAGTGTAGCATTTTTGTGAATATACTTATACCGTTGAGATAAATATATGGATATATTTTTAAGTATCGAAAGGAATATAAAAGGTTTATAAATATACCTTTGGTACAGTAATTTGATACAAGTATTTACAAAGTGTTTTTAATCAATGAAAGGGTTAATTAAAGAGGTTAGTGGTTGCTTATATGTTTAACTACTGTTGAATTCCTATGGAAATAAAACCTAATTTGATTTTTATTTTTATTTGATAGTTAGATAATCGAATGTCAAACTTGGTTGGTTTTGAACTATCGTTGTCGGTTCTGGGAGACCAGAATCAGATACGTTATCTGAGAACCACTTCGAACTGGCATAAGAATTCAAGTGGATGACATGTTGAAGATGATGTTTTTGAAGACAGAGTTATTTGAAGTGCAATGGGTACTTGCTATTAATCCTGAGGATGATTTCAAAATGAATGTAGCAGAAGTAATGCCTTCGATTTCGTTTAGATCCAGAACAAACTTGTATGGATGAATGCTTGCATTGCATTTCTGCCCGGAGGGCGATGTTTGCCTTCCAAGTGAGAATTAATAGGAGGAATAAGGTATCATTGCCTCACGAGCATCAACCGAGTAAATGACTAAAGCAGGGACATTCATCGGGGCTATGTGGATCGCTTCCATTTGGGCATGATCATCTACTAATATAAAGCCATAGGGGGTAGAGCCGATCTTGAGTAGTTGAGGTGCAACATATTGTAGCCTCATGTACATTTTATCTAAGGCTACACTAATTCGGTGGTAGACCCTTACCCTTTCATAATTAGAATCCAATTTCCAATACAAGCCTTCGAACTTAATTGTATACATATTGTGTTGGAATTTAGTTAATGTAACAATTTCAGCTATATTCAATATTTATTTTAAACCTAGACACTATTATATATTAAAAGATTTCCTATGAAATGTTTTGGTTATCTTAAGGTACCCGTTCGTGTTCATGTGCGACGGGGTCTTATGAGATACCTTTATTTTCAAAAGATTTTCATAACATTAAAATTCAATTAATGTGCATTTCTCATGATGGTTTAGCAGACTAATCGGGATGTTATTTTATTATAATTAACGGGTTAGACTAAGCATATTTATAGATTTAGTTTGGATACTTAGAGCTTCAGAAGATTAGCTAAATGCCTCCAAGTCATATTCACATATGTTTTATTTAACAACATTTGTGAAAACATGTCGTTATAACTGTCCAGGCTGATGAATTGTATAATCTACTCTGATTGATATATGTATATTACATTTTTTCTTTGGTAAAGATCTGTTGTATATCATATATTACTCATTATGATGTGAGTTCTATTCTGTCTTTTTCTTTCGTTATCCCTAACAATCTGTCTTTCCAACACCTAGATGCTCGGCACATGGAGACCGTGGAAGTAGTAATGTCAACTTTTAAGGGTCAAAAATGCAGGTCATTACACTTCCTGACCATTTGAGCACTGTACATAAAGAATGAAGAGATAGATCTATTTTTTATTCCTTCAGTAGTTTGTTTAGCTAGTTGTATTAACTAATGATAGGAGATGTGCTATTGACCAGATCTTTGTGGTCTTCTATCTCGCAAAATAACTTCGGTGTTAAAGCATTGGAGAACAATGGCAGCGCACGTTTGCTTTGATCTTGTTTCTATCTGGTTGTTCTGTTGTTAAGTTTATTGTCCTACTTGAATTATATTGTTCCAGTATGGGGGATTTTTTGGCATAGTTGTCTCTTGTTTTGGAACCAAAGTTAAGACGATATATCTTTATACATTAATATATGGACATAATATGTACTTTTTTCCTTGCAAGGTACCCATCTAGGTTAAAGGAGTTGCAACGTTTTGATGAGGCATATTATTGAAGTATATACTTTTTGTTAATAAAGTACCAATTTTGAAAAAAAAATGTTATAATATAATGAAAATTTTCAAAATATCTAAAAATTAATATAAATTATTTTCAAAATTTATAAAATTTATTAATAAGATTAATAAAATATATTAATTAAATCAGTTAATTGGCTAATAAATATACACATGTACTTTTTTAATGAACTACACACATACACATGTGTTTATTTTATGATATATGTTATATAATGTTAAATTAACATAAGTATACATGTATGTATATAAATGAATTTTGAAATTAATATAAATTTAATTAAATTTGTTTAATTAAATAAATTAATTAAAAGGTTAATTAATTAAATAATATATACACATATATATGATATATGTGTTATACTATCAAGGTTATAGTATATAATAATAATTAAATATAAATGTTATATTAAAATAAAATTAAATAAAATGTTAATTAATTAGGAATAATTAAATAAGATTTAACTAATATTGTATATACACATACACTATTTATAACTACAATGAAAAATAAAAATTATATAACAATAAAACTGATGTAATATGAATGTATAAAATAAAGGTGAAACATTAAGAAACTCTAAATAGACTTATGGAGTAAATACATACGTAAACATCCGTGTACCGTGGTTTCCAATGTATCCGACACTTGAATCACGAGGGTATTTCATAAGAAATACATTATTCCATAAATTAATATCACTCAATACAATATATTGAAGATTATGAATCTTCAATATAATGTTGTCTACTACCATATATATTAATGAATTACTTGCATGCTCCATAGTTGTTGAGTAAACTCAAGCTAGGGATGTTATATGTAGTATTATTAATATATTGAATAGACGAGGTAAGATAACTATATGTATTTGTTAAGCAAACTAAAGTTACATATACTATACTTAGGTCTTCGCGATATGGTAGGTACGAGCAAATAATTTCATTTCAATTTGTTTAGCAAACTAAATGTCGAAGTGAAATTAGGACGAGGTACCAAGGGTTAGGAGTTGTATAAGATACATCCGATAAGGAGTTATCCATCGTCTATTGAGTTATGACCTGTTGAGAAACTCAAGGTCAGTGTAATGACCCATATTTTTAGGTACTCAAATTTTAATATTTAATTTATTTAAATATTCAGATTTGAATTTAAATTACGATATATTATCTGTTTCAAACTAAGACTTGATTTCTAATGACGTATTTTTAATTTAATTTTTAGAATTTTTCCATAATTTCTTAATTTGGAAAATAAATAAATTTCCATTTGACAGTTTTTGCAACAAACGTCGGTACTTTTGAAATTTCACAAAATAAGTTAACTTGTATATTTTATTGTTTTTTATGATTGTCTAATATTACTGAGCGCGATCGTATTTTATTTTTGTCGTTCGCGGCTCATACACGAACGAGATATTGTTTGGTGGGGTACCGCCAAAAAATTAACAATTGAAACAAAACATGCACTTTTTTCTTTTTCTTTTTGATTGTGTAGAGCCTATGTATATTGCCAAGATATTGGCATTCATGTTGACATAAGGTGACATGCAAACAAAATATACACCCATGTACACATATGTCTGTCCTTGCTTGAGCATTAAAATTTAATGTTGTACTTTGTATTTTCTCTTGTCTTATCTCTAACTCTCATCACATATGTGTGTTATGCCCATAACTCAACATCACTCCCTTCCCATTTTAAACTTCCTGGACCAAGAATTTACTCTTCCTTCATTTCAAAAATCAACCGCTTCCAAATCATTGAGTATTAAATCAAGTATAACAAAAGTTGTTCAACTGTGCCAATTGCATTTATAAAAATTAACGGAACTTGATTTCATCGAATATCGATCTAGTTCTCGCCATTTTACAGTAAAGGGTTAAAAATGTTCATAATATTCAAAAAATCATTTCTCTTAATCCATGTCGAATCGATCGCCGCCGCTAACACCATCGAGATCGTATGGAAGTATAGTTTTTTATGGAAGTTACGATGTAATTTAGCGTCAATGATCGACGTTCGTCAATTTCTAGGGTTGGGTTTAATCGAAGTTTTGGTTGTCGAGTCGTGAATTGGGGCTTGTCGCTGTGATCGTGGAGAAGAGAGCTTTGAGTGTTGAAGTTTTGGTGCGGATCAACATGAAAAATTGTCGCATTTTTTTGTGCTTGGACGTGTTTTTCTTGGCTATGTGGTCATATGTTAAGGGAAAGGGCTGGAGGTCATAGTGATGGCGCCGCTAGGATGAGCTCGAGATTTAGAATTTACTAATAACTTCGCATCGTGGATCGACGTTGCGAGTAGGTATGTCGCGTGCACGGGTCGTGCACGTTTATTAAGTTTGAATTTGAGATGGAGTAGGAGAGAGGAAGAAAAGCTATAGATAATGGGCGGTTGCTGATGTTGGATGCTGGATTGTTGGGTGGGCCTTAAGCCATTTCTTTGAAGTTGGTGAGAATTTATATTGCATATGATTCAAATTTTATTGTATAAATATATAAATGTTGATTTTTAAAAGTATGATATCTCATCCATTTTAGGTCAGTTTGACACGAAGATTTTTGCATTGAACTCGTAATGATGAGTACAACATTGTAATGTAACTTATTAATAGCTTTGGATAAGTATAAATTATGACATATTTAAATGGATAGAATTTAAATGACGTTATTAAATTTAATAACATTGTTTAAATTTATATACGTTAATTATTAATGTTTGTTGGCCAAATAAATTATTGTTTAGTTAAATTGGATTGAATATAGAAATCGGACACTTGTTTGAAAGAATAAAACACCGTACCACTAATTAAATTAACTTGATATTTAATTAGCAGAACAAACCCCCTTCTGCTATTTTATAGATTTGAACATTAGATTATATATCGTTAATTGGTATTCCGCTTTGAGTAAGTGATATATTAACTAGTGATGGTTAAGTATTGGATTTATTTACATAATCGTGGATTATGTAAATATATGTTATTAGCTTGAAAGGTTAAATTAAATAATATGGTAACTTATTTAAGTACCACGGTGATCATTACGCCTCCTTCAAAAATTTGAAAAGCTAATTATTAATTTGGAAGTTATGTAAAAATAATTATTTTTTTATAAGGTTAAAAGATAATTATTATTTAGTAATAAGATTTAAAAAGGTAATAACTTATTAGTAATAATATTTTAAAGATAATTTATAATTGTTTTAATAATAATTTAAAGTTAATTATTTTATTAATATGGTTTTTAAAAGTTATTTCTTAAATGTTATTTAAGAATGTTTAATTATTATTTTAAGTGATTTCGTTATTGTTTGGAAATGTTTTAATTTTACTTCAATTATTTATTTAAAGGGGTTTAACTATACTTTAATTTTTAATTAAAGTTAATTAATTATATTGATTTAAGTTATTTAAATATATTTATAGTTTAATTAATTATCAAATTAATATTAGTTTAAAGTTAATTAATTATTGTTTTAATAACGTTTTAAAGTTAATTGATTATTATCTTAATATTGTTTTGAAGTTAACTTATTAATACAATAATAATGTTTAAAATTAATTTAATACATTATTAATGAGATTTTAAGTTATCATTTTAAATGAGATTTAATTTAAATGAGAAAGAAGGATGCTTAAATAATAACTTATTATTTTAAGTTATTTGAAGTTAATTTAAATAATGTATGGTTCGTCAAAGGAACCTTATTGACTTAGAGAGTTATTTAACAAATTGTTAAACAGTAAAAGATTTTATAAATGGTGCCGGATTTTTATAAAAGAATTAAATCAATGAGTTTTTTTAGATTTGAAAAGGAAAGGTGTTATAGATGGGGTTTGAGATTTAGGAAAAAAAATGTTTATAAAGAATGTTATAAATAAATTTGATGTTTGTAAAGAATGTTTTATAAACTTATTGGAGATTTATAAAGAAAATTTATAAATAGATTTGGAGATATTTATAGATAAAGAAATTTAGAAAGAAATGGTTGATTTCATGGTGTAATTCGAGGGGCAGCGACTGTCTACATTTTACTATGGATTCGTTGGGATAGCGACGTAACCAACTACGATCCATAATTGATACTGAACGATACTTTCAAAAATCTATTTTTAAAAGTTTTCAAGTTTTGAAAGCAAAATGGTTTGTGAAAATAATTATACCATTGAGGTAAGTATATAGTTATATTTTCGAAGTATAGAAACAGTAGTGGTTAGTGAATATACTTATCCTATTGAGATAAGTATATCGAAAGTTATTTCCAAGTATTTGAAATGTGATTTTAAATTAATGAAAGATTAATTTAAGAGGCTTGGTGATTTTCGTGGGAAATGTAATTTCTATTTGAATGCTTGTTTATTTGATAGTTAAATAACCGACTATCAAATCATGGCCAAAATTGGCGATCCTTCTTAATTTTGATGGTAGGAAAATATTCCCTACTTAACACCGAAGGATTTTGACTCTGGAAAAATCTAGGGGAAACACAAGGATTATATGTTACAGGTACCATCAGAGGTGCTATACCGTACATATAAACTCGTTTCGTTCTTCTAGAACAAATGATAAGGAGATCCGTCTACTTAAACAGTTAGGGGATGATCCCTGCTCTTAGGTGTTGTCTGATTATTTCCTAAAGAACCAGTACCAAGCATTCCAGAAATCGGCGTTTGGTTTTTTGCAGCACCCGGGAAGCGGAAGAGTGTACTCATAAGAGATGATTCAAAACCCATAACCACTCCAAAAACCATATACAGTTCTATGGAGGAGATTCGTTGTAACGACCCGCCTTTCAAACCACAGAAAGATGCATCACTAAGAAGGGAGAAAGGGATAAAAAAGAGAAAAGATAGAAAAGAAAGAACCAAACAACATCAGAATCTCACAGCGGAACGAATAAATTATATTATATCACATAAAATATTACATAGTATCATAAACATCATAATTATACAACTTATACAACACAAACTAGACAGTTATAAACACCTTTCTAGTTATTGAATTCAAGTACATCACAGAAAACAGATATAATACTAGCACAGCGAAAACAGATATGACACTAGACAGGGGTCTGGTGTGAGTAAACGGGTTTAAAGTTGCTTAGCTTTGAAAATCTTTTGAAAACAAAAGGTATCACGTAAGACTTCCCATAAATAAACATGGAAAAGTTTTTACCTTACCTAACCAAAACATTTGATAGGAGATACAGTGATAATATAATAGTGTCTAGGGTTTTCAAGTAAATAAGAAATAGCCGAAATTTTTACATGATTAAATTCCAGCTACTAGCCACAAAAGTGGGTAATACAAACAAAACCATAGGGGCACGTAGGAAGAATGGGTTTCCATCAATGGCAGGGCTACTGGGGTACCGCCCGTCACAGTAGGTGGCCTAGATCACTGTACCGAGGAGCCACCCAAACTCCCCTGCAACACAAAGCCGGAACCATCCCTTACTGGATAGTCCCGAACAAGACAACCCCGCAGATGGCCGTCGCCAACTGCCCACACAGCCGAAATAAAAAGGAGCTCTAGACAGGGGTAAATGTCGTCCTACTTGGGCATGACCCATTTAGCCTTGCTGCACCTCCCCTATTTTAACCATTCCCGGTTGATGAGGCTTGAGGCTATGATTGCCTTTATAGGACACATCAATCTTAGAATGCTCATCGTCCACCCGACGATGTTCTGAAAGCATTCAATCCATACAAGTTCGTTCCGGGTTCGAACGAAACCGAAGGCACTATTTCGCTACACTCATTTTGGAATCACCCTCAGAGTTAACGACAATAGCCCTTGCACTCTGAATCTTCATCTTGAACCTGAAAGTACTACTCCCGTTAAACTCGTATTGGAATCACCCTCAGAGTATTAGCACGAATAGTCCTTACACCTCGAGTCTTCACTCTTCACTTGAGATTCACGACCAAATGTTTAATTTGGATCGATGTGGTTTTCGGAATTCCAAATTTGGAAACCCGATCCCGTTCTCATCGAAATCCAAACGCCATCTTAATGTCCAAGTGATTTTAGTTTGAACAATTAATTCAATTTATCATTATCTATATACACACAAATAGATAATCCACATATCACATAGATAATCACATTTTCATCAGAAACAGATAATCCGTATTATCATCACAAACAGATAATCATCACAAACAGATAATCCATATTATCATACTTTAACTAAACATCCATATCATGTATACTCATCTCATTACTGAGATCACAACCATTCAATGATATATCAATATCATCCATAAGCAATGATTTATTAACCACCATCTATAATTAATTTAAAATCAATTAAATTAATTACCTCTATCTCTAATTAATTTAAAGTAAATTAAATTAATTACTACATCTATAAATCATGCTTATGTATCCATTAATTAATTAACCTAGTTAATTAGTCCTTCTCTTAGTATTCAACTTGATTAAACACCTTTAATTAATCATTCTAATTACAATAAGTAATTAGTCTTTAGTTAATTTCACAAATTAATTAACCTTAATCATTTAGTAATTAACATTTAATTACTTCATTTATTAATTAACTATAATTAATTACATTTATCCTTAATTAATTACATTAATTAATCACTTTATTATTAATTATTCCTTAATTAAATAATTCTTAATTACATCATTAATAATATTAATTAATGATCTCTAATTTATATTTAAATTAATTACTTTATTTAAATTAATTACATTTTAAAATACAATTATTAATCACCCTTGATTAACATCAATCCAGTAATTAACTACCTTAATTACTCATTAACAAATCAATTATTCCATAATTAATTATCTTCATTAATTAATCCCTTGATTAATTACAAAAGTAATTACCCGAATTACAACATTATAAATCATATTCCACTAATTACATTCCAGTAATTCATTTATTACTTCCCTAAGTAATTATGCTCCATTAATTACATTAAGTAATTACTCTTACTAAATCATCAAATGATTTCTGAAATTAATTAAACTAAATTAATTAACTTAAACTAATGATATTATCATAATTAATTTCAATAAGTAATTAATCCCTTAATTACTTTTATTAAGTAATTATGCTTAACAATTTACAATTGATTATTTTCAATTAATTAATCTAACTAATTATCAAAATTAATCACATTAATTAATTACTTAATAATCCTTAGATAATTATCTTTACTAACTAATAACATTTCTTTAATTACTTTCTTAATAAATTTATCTTAGATTAATTATTATTAATCATCTCTAATTATAAATTAATCTAAATCATTATTTAAAATCAAATAAATAAGTCATTCCTTAATTCTCTTATAAATTAAATTCTTTTATTATCTTAATTATTTCTAAGATAATTCATTTACTTTATTAATGACTTCATTAACATTCAAGTGTATTTAAATCATTACATTTCTAAATTTAAATTCAAATTCCATTTTAAATTTAAGATTCAAAATGTTTAACCATTTAAACATTTATCCAAATTTTGAATAAATTTATAAACCTTAAAATAATTATAAAGAACACTCATTACTTATATAAGATACTTAAATAAGAAAAATTTTAAACTAAATTACTTAATTTTATAAAATGAAATCAAGCTTAAAAATAAATTGATTATTTAACTTCCAAATTTAAGTTAAACACTTCATAACTTTTATTCAAATATTAAAGAAACCTTTATAAAGAATTTTATCAAGTTTAAACATTTATTTGGAACAAACTCATTAATAAAATCTACTTCAAAACATTTAAACTTGCTCAACATTTAAATTTACAAAAATGATTTAAATTCAAGATTTGAATCCATAGTAAACATGAAACCATATTTTAGACTTGAATTTTAAAACTTGATTTAAACCTTGCTTAAAATTAAAAATTTTATTTTAAAACTTAGGATTCAAAAGTTCATCAAACTTAAACTTTGAATTTAAAACCCTGTTTTAAATCTTGCTTCATTTAAATTTTAAAAACCAGAACACTTTCAGGTTATAAAACCTGAAACTAACAATACCCGAGACCATCTACTGATGCTTTGAGTTAAAATCCTAAATACTTCGAGACAAAACCCCAACCTCTTCGTGAAGCAACCCGAGCAGAAAACTACAACATAGAACCCACTATCAACTAGAATCAAACGTGCACCAATCATCATCGTGCACATGCACATCAACCCCGACCATCGATGGTCATCACCACGACCATCCACATGATGTCCTCGACCCTGCCGACATCTTCGACCGACCAGAACGACGCAACCTCCACTGAGGCAAAATCGAGCACTTCGAACCCCCATTTATCCATATCTCAGTCAGCAAAACATCAACCAACGACGAACGCCTCCACCTGAGTACCTTTCGCCTCGCCTATGAATGCGCCTTGAACCCTAAAGACCATCCCCACCCAAGCGATTGAGTCCGGTCACCCCACGGTGACGAACGAATCCCAATTTTCACGTCCCCATAATCCAGATTTTGAACCCAAATTTGACAAAATTCCAATCATCACCTCAAAAGAAAAATCCGATAATAATTTTCCAGTGATTCTTGCTTCTCCGGCCACCCTCACATCAAAGCTAAAGCTTTTAGTTGCCGTCGATCATCGACAAATGGCCGAAACTCGAAAATCAAACAACAATCAATATCTCACTGAAACCCAAATGAAAATTTCCAATTCTTATTCTTAAATTCATGGTTTGTTAAGATGAATCTGACTATATAATCAAATTTTTGAATTATCCTATTTGATTTCTAACAAAATCTTAATTTTACTATAATCTAAATATTTTTACTGAATGTTTACCAATATAACCACTTAAAGTTATTTTTACAAACAAGAACTCAAATATTTTAACTGTTTCTTTTCAGGAATCAAAGTCAAATCTTAATTATACAATGAGATATGAATCATCTCGTGATGAAGATAGGTCTGTTATCAACAACAGAGCAAAACAATACAATATACAGAAACAAATATGCAGGCAGTATTATGCTCATATACACATACTAATATTCAAAAACAAGTAATCATTAGAGACTATATTACCACACATGCAAATAGATTCATCCAGATTTAAAAAAAAAAACTATTTTAAAAAACAAAAATTTACTCACATTTATTGAAGAAGCAGAGAACATTCTGTTTTATTTCACATTTTCCTCGAACTGATTTGCTTTGGATTATGAACCTGAAGTTTTGCATTTGCTTGTTAATTTGTTAATTGATTTTAAAATTGCATGCTGATGAAACTTTGATGAAGATGACCCTAGACTTAAATGCATGCAGATGATCTTGAGTTGATCTTCATTTTGAAGTTGAAACTTGAAAAAAATAAAATTGCAGATTTGCTTTGCAGATTTTTGTACATGAATTGTATTTGGTTTTGAATTCCTCTTTAAATTTGATTTCAGATTTTCTTTTGAAGATAATGGTTTGAACTAAATGAATTGCTAAGTTTTCTACTTAATATATCTTTAATAAAATGTTTTTAAAAATAAATAAAACAATGCCACTTGTTACATTACGATGTAGATTGATTTACAAGTGTTTTCCTTATGAATAATAACCTTACACATGTTCATTTTAATATTATAACAAATTTCTTAATTTTATAAATGTTTTTATATCCATTTCTAATTTATGTTATCATATTTTTAAATGTTTATCTCCACTTAGCTTTTAAATGATTACATATAAATTACCTTTATACAATTACATATTTTAATGTTTATTTGTAACTTTTTAAAATAATATTTTTAAAGCTAAATTTTCAAGAAAGAAAATTTTAAAAAAGAAAAGAATATTGAATTAAACCTTATTTTAAAGTTCCAAACTAAAATATTATCCTTTAATATATATGAACTAAGTCTATTTCAAAAAAACAATTTTTAGAAAGAAACAAAATTAAACTTTTATTATAATATACAATTTAAACTATATATATATATATATATTAAACCAAAAAGAATATTTACTTTAATTCCTTTTGAAAGTATAAGATAGATTTTTAAACAAACTTTTGAAAGGTTTCCATACTAATTTCAATCAAGTCTACCAATTCATAATTTATACACACACACATATATATATATATATTATAAATTTGAAAATATTCTTATTAAATTTAAATTTAAATTAACATCAAACCACCTATTTACAATGTATACACATATATACATTATAAATAGAATATCTTTTAAATTAGCTTAGAAAGATAATTTTATCATTTAAATATTTTTAATCATGTAAAGAATAAAATTCCCAAATTAAATTGTTATTATCATAATTATAAATCTTGAAAAGATAACATTTGTGGAACTAAATAATTATCAGTTTTCAAAAGATAATTTCTGTTTGAATTAGATTATTAAATCAATATTCCACATTTAAAAATAATTATTAATGGAAATTATTAGATAAATATTGCCTAAATTTCCGGGACATCACATTCGTGATATATTGAGGTGTTGGGATCCATGATATATTGAGATGTTGGGATCCATGTGTGAATCCGAGACCCGTTGGGGGATGGGAATCTGGGTGTAATTCCAAGATCTAATTGAGATATGGGAATCTTTGTGCAATTCCGAGACCTGTTGGGGTATTTGAATTCATGTGGGATTCCATGATCTATTTGGAGGCGGTGGGCTGCTGTAACGATCCAGAATTCCTGTCATTTGAAATTCGTATATTTGGTTGATTTTTAAATATTAACAAGTAAAATTTGTAAGTCGAATAAATTTTATTTCGAACATCTAGATTTGATTGGATAATTAAATCGATAGTTTAATATGTGAAATGTCAGAAATAATTGGAAATTTGGTTTAATGTGATTAAAAATGATTTGTAAAGTCATATTATATCATATTGGAGTTAGAATGAAGTTTTAGAACTTTTAAAATTGAATTAAAAGTTAATTCGCAGAAATTGGATATTTTAATATTTAATTGACGACTAAAAATAGTCATTTTTCAAATAGTCTTGGATTTCGACGAAACCAGTTTCATCGGATCTGTAATGTAATATTATTATATGGTTTCAAATTTCGTGTCAATCGGACTTACGGTTTGTCCGGGGCAAGCTAAAACGCACAGAAATCGATTCGAGTGAATTTTGAATTTAAATAGTCGATTCAAAAACTTATCTTTCAAATATGATTGAATTGGCTCCCGATATATATTCCATTGCATTCGGAATGAGGGTAAAACATTATAAACGCCAGGCGGCACGCTTCGTTTGGAGTTCGGAAAAATTATGGGTGAATAGTGTCGCGAAATTTTCTATAACAGGCCACATAATTCACAATTTTACAATCAAACCCTGACTAGGGTTACAGCCAACAGAAACAAATTAATGGCCGAAAATATTCATCTAATTTCTCCTCCAATTTCTTCAAATCCGTAAATTGATTCAACGAACTTCTAACTGCAAAGTTAAAGAGCATTGAGAGAACTATAGATCCATACGGTTGTGATCGTTTTTAATGGCATGGATCGACGACAAACTAGCCGTGTTTGGCTTCCGTTCACACATGGTTTTCAGCTCGAGATGGAGGCCGAGCTTGGTGTAGTTCTGGCCATGGGGGGAGCAGAGGCGCGCGCACGAAATTGGGGGTCCTGATCGAATTCTTGAACGTCATGGTGGTTGCGTTAATTCGATTTAGGGTGGCGGCTTCATGTGTTTCTTCAACGTATTCGAACTGGAAATGGAACGATGGGGAAGGAGGAAGAAACGCACGGCCTAGATGCTTCTAAACAGAAATGAACGGCTCTGATTGGATTAAGGTTTAAAAAATAAAAAATAAAAAGAAATTGTAAATTTAATTATATTATATTATAATTCGTTCAAACTTTAAACTATCATAACTTGTTCATACGAGGTCCGTATTTGACGAAATGACTTGCGTCGGGTTCGTATTGACGAATACTACGCGATGGAGCTAGATTGGAGTTGATTGGAGCTAGTGAAAATTTTGGGTAAAATTAAATGCGCGTTTAATTTTATTCGAAATAAAACGCTGAAACCGCTGTTGGAATCTGGTGAGAACTTCTCACTCAATCGAAATTGTTTCGATTTAAATTTTAAATAGTTAAATTTAAAAATTGCTTGATTTTGTGATTGAATGATAAATTATTATCTATTGTTCTGAAATAGACCCTATACGCCGTATATTAAGCGGATGTTATTTATTAAAAACATATACCGTGATATTCCATCTTGATTGGAATTGGTATTATATATGTACTTGGAGTTGATTTTCTCGCATTATATAGTGGATGAGACCCTATTGCGCCGCATAATAGTGGATAATATTTTATATAAACCCATGTACCTCGATATTCCGTATTGGAACAGGATTGGTATTGTGCTAATATCTGTGGATGTAGGGAAACAGGTTGGAGGGATCCAACTAGATTCCTCACCCGTATTGATTTATTTACAGATATTGAGATATATTCTGTTATCATATGATATATGATGCTTCGGATGCCGTGATTGTTATATTTAGTGCTGTTGCAGCATTGGGCCTATTTTGGAAAATTAAAAGTGTTAAAGTGATGATTTTCAAATTTTAAAAGGATTTTAAAGTGATTTTTGAAAGTATACGTTTTATTAAATTTTGGAATTGATTCATTTTAAATAAATAAACATTATAATTTTAATGTTATAAAAATTATGATTTTTGAGAAATATGACTGAAATGTGATTTTGAGATAAGTTGTTGATTAATTTGTAAAAATGGTTTAAATTGGGATTTTTGAAGTATTATAAACGGTTTAAATAAAAAGATTTATAAAATTGATATTTATAAATTAAAATATTGGGATTATAAAACGAGTTTTTATAAGTGTTAAAATGAAGTATAAATGGATTCATAAGTGAATGAAATTTATAAATTTATAAATTCTGAAGTTATAACATGAATAGATTTTGTAAAATAAAAGATTTATAAGTAATTATCTTATAAATTGGATTTTGGCATTTAAATGAGATATGGATAGAATTTGTTAATAAAGTGATTTTATACGTTGAAGTTGTTATAAAATATGAATGGAATTGATAAACATTGTTTTATAAATCTGAAAAATGACTTATTTTGATAAGTTAATTATTTTAGCTTATTAAAGGAGTATATTCACGATTTTGGGACAGTGGATAATCCTTTAAATAAAATGTGTAAAAATGTTGAATTTGGTTAATGAAGTATATTCACGATTTTGAACAGTGAATGATATAATAAAGAAATGTTTTAGAAAGTGATCTTTTAAATAGAATTAAAACGATTTGAAGTCGTTTTAAAATGTGTTAAGGATCGAAACCATAGATTTCAACATTCATTGTTGAAATAGACGTTTTGAGAAATAAAAGGAAATAGAGGACTATAACACTGTTGTTATAGTAAATGATTTTCGAAAAGAAAGGTTTTTGTATAGTATTGGGATTTATATATCTATCTTAATTTCGAATCCCTATAATAGTGATTTTGGGTTGTCGTAACGATGTTTTACGCAACATTCGTTTTGACTCAAATGAATGTGTTCAAGAGAATGTTTTCCTTAAAAGAATAAAATATATACTTAATCGTGTTTTAAGTATATTGATTATTTTCTAAGTATTGAAAATAAATGGATTTGTGAATTACCGATTGTTAAATAAGTATTTGGAAATGTTTTCCAATATGAAATCGAAATGGTTTAGAGAATATATCTTTTTAAAGATAAATTGAAGTGAATATCTGGCAAGTTATTAATTTATGGAAGATTCATAAAAAGGGCCTAGTGATTGCTATGGTGCTGGATATTTGGTTGTTGACCTTGATAGTTAAATAACTGACTATCAATATTTACCTTTAAATGGGTATTTGTGTGATTTGCTTGAATTTGAATGCTACACTTATTTTTAAAATAAGCACTCGGTATTCGGTTTAGCCGGGAGAGGACCTTTGTGTCATAAATCCCATTCCGAATAGCGATATGTCGAACTGGATAGCATTTGAAGACCGGTGTTGAATACCGGATATTTTTGAAAACGGAAGGATTACCGTCGAATGACTCTACATCGGCTGATCTTCGATATAGAGATTTTATCACCCTTTGTGATGGGAAGTCCGATCGTGATTAGTGAATATACGGATTGCAAGGGCTTTTTTGGAAGTGCCTTCGGTTCCGTTCGATCTCGGAACGGACTTGTATGGATGTGTGTCTGACATTACAATTTGAGATGTAAAGCTGGTTTCTATCAAATATATTTCTATTGGTGACGGAGAATTTATTCTTTTAGCTTAACACCCTTCTCTGAGAAGTACGAGCTCAGAGGTTATGTAGTTGATGGTTACTAGTGATACATTCCCAATTTGGTAATGTGGCATACGAAGTGCTATTGAGCATTTGTTGATTAAAGCGTGGCTTTTATGAAAAGTGTAGCTTTATGGACGAGACTTCGTCGGACCTCACACCCCGAAAATGGTCAAAATAGGAAAGATTCAGCAAGGTTATTAGGGACAGTGCCCCCTTAGTGTATGTCATTTCCTTTTAGATAGAGGTGGTATTATGGTATGGAGCCCTGATACTTAACCTATGTTGTTGCTGCAAACTTATTACTTTGTGGTTGTTGGTGAATCCCGGGATTTAGGTCGGTTACGACCGAGGGATGGCATATTCGTGTTAGTAGTTACCTAGCTAGGGGTAACCCAGCCTTGTGTTGGCAACGATCCGGTTAGGTTCTCGGGGCGTCTTTCCAGAGGCGTACCCATGTGGCAATGGGAAGTTCCTTGGCCTGACCGTTTATTGGAAATCCAAACTCCAATACGCACCTTGTACGGCTTTAGTTGTAGAACCTGCCATTTACTTATGGTGGTGCCCCACAGTTTAGATGGTATCTATAGTAGGCATACGATACTGGTCGTATGTTGGCTAAGATTTATATTGTACTTTTCGAAATGTTTTCCTACACTTTGCACTTATAATAATAATATCAAAGAAAATTTGCGTACCAAGCATGTTTGACTATCATAAGGAGAAATCTCCTCCGATTCTGCGTTTGCATTGTGTGTGTGTGCGGGAGGCCTTATGGTAGTATCATTTTCCAAAAGCATTGCGAATATAATTTAAAATATTTCTTTGGTTGTTTTTAGAGAATAACTGTTTTAAGTTCTCTCTATTTTAAAATATTTCTTTGTTGATTTTTAAAGATAAACTGTTTAAGTTCTCACACCAGTCACATGACTGACCTAGAGTTTATTGTTTCCTTCCTAAACTCTGGGTGCCCACCAATTTCTACACGCGCAGTCTAGAGTCAGGTTATCAGGTCATTCTGGAATTCAGGAGTTGCTGTAGAGATCTGGAGGCAAGCTGGATGGAATGGCGTATCAATTAGTATATAGTATTTATTTTCCGCTGTTTGTTGTTGTACACTCTGATTATGTAATGTAGTGTTATATGATGTAATGTAATAACATATATGATTCTTTGTTTAAAGATATCCATTGTTCTGCTGCGATTGTGAGATTCTGATGTTTTTTCGGTTGCTTTTTCTTTCTTTCTTCTTCTATCTTCTACTCTTCTTTAACCCTAACGATACGGTTTTTCGGCCTTCGATTGCTCGACATTTGATACAGTGGACGTATTGATGTCGACCTTCGTGGTCGAAAAATCCTTCTCGTTACTTTTGGTATCAGAGCATATGGTTAAGTGACAACCTTGGCTCTGTTGGGAATTACTCATTAGAGATAGAGTCAGCAGTACTCTAGAATGAGTTTGAGTGTAATAATAGATATTAGCGTGTATTGGCTAGTGAATATAAAAATTGTTTTGTATTGTATGGACTTATCGGTTGATTGTTTATAGATTCTGGTCGGCGTAGTCTAGCTAACTGTTTCGATAGGGGTTTCTAAACTCTTCAACGGGATAAACCGACATAGTATCATTTTAAATTGGGTAAATGGAATAATTTTACCTTGATTATATTTTATATATAAAGGAGTAATTTTTCAGAATTATAAAAGTGTATATAAAATTGATTGTTTGGTTGTTGAAATGTAAGAATATATAAGTTAATTAAAAGAATAAATTGTATAAGCAAATGAATTATTAAGATGGAATTATAATTAATATGATTTACAATTGTGAAATAATCTTATATATACAATAAGTGAAATTATATAAGTAAAAGATTTGTAAATGTGATTTATAAATATTGAAAAAATATTAAGCACTGAATTCACTACTGTTGCTGGGAAATAATAAGGATGATGACTGCAGCATCATCAGTATCATTTTTGAGTTTCTGTATGATGGATTTGCTACCATAGTAAATTGAAAATTCAAGTTTAGTTGTGATAAACAAATTTGAAATTAAATCCAACTTGTAATTGTTGAATATAAGTGAAACAAGTTTTGGACTTATAATATGAGATAATAATTTTGACTTTGGTAAAAGTTAAATGGAATTTAATTTAGAATTTGAATCTGAATTGGATTTATAAGTGGAAATTTAAGTTAAGTTAAACAAATTATGTTTGAAATGGAATATAGCTTAAGAAATGTTGAATGAAGTTGATTTTGGTATCGAAGTAAAAGGATAAAGTGAATTAAATGGATATGAACTTGAGTTATATAAATGAAATTCAACTTTTGTGGTTAAATGAATTAGCAGTTGAATTAATGAATCAATCGAATGGAAATAAATTGATATGAAATAATGGATGTAAGTGTTAATTCATTAAAGCTAATTAAAAGTGATGAACCAAATTGAATGAATGTAAGCAAAGTAAAGAAATTGGTAATGTTGGATATACATTGTTGTTAAATGATTGTTAGTTGATTGAATAAAAATCCATATGAAATTGTATTAATGAAATTGAAAGCTGTGTAATTGAATTTGATGTGAAAATGAACTAACTTGAATGTAAATTAGTGAATATAAACTAATTGAAAATGAATGTTAGTAAATCCCAATGTTAATGAATCAAATGTGATTAAATGAAAAAAACCAATTCATTGAATATTAATGAGAAGTGCATGAATATTGATTTGGTCATGGATGTTAGTTGAATGCCAGTTGGTTGATGGTTGAATTTATTGCTTTTGTTGCATTTGCTATATTGGCACATATTATTGCTGCTTCTGATATATGTTGTATATCGATATTACTTTCATATATACATGTTTCTCATGATTTGTTGAGTGTTTAGTAGGTGTGGATTGCGCTTGCTTCGCATTTGGAGCTCGCTTTCACACTATATTAGCCGTATATGCTCGCTAATAATATATAAGGTACATATCTCGGATTACATATCGTACTTTTACACTTTTTTCCCTACGGGATGCCTCATTACTTGATGAGATGTATATTTGTGATATATATTGCCCTTTTTTTGGATCGAGCCGCGCAAAGGAGATTATGGCAAAATTTTATGAAAATTTAAGGCGTTATAGTTGGTTTTGAAAACTTAGTATGATTTGAATCATCGAAACGATATAGTTGGTTTTGAAAAGATAACTAAGTATGATTTGAAAACTTAGTAAAGTTATTATAAGAAGTTTAACTATTGGGTTCTGGGAAAGTTAAACACTCAAATGAATTTGAAATTTAATTTGAACGGGTTGTTTTGAAAAGTTAATGGATTCTGTAACTTTTTCTTACTTGGTAATTTCGATGATGAAATTCTTTTAAGGGAGGAAGTTTGTAACGACCTAGAATTCCTGTCATTTGAAATTCATATATTTAATTGATTTTTAAATATTAACAAGTAAAATTTGTAAGTCAAATAAATTTTATTTCGAATATCTAGATTTAATTGGATAATTAAATCGATAGTTTAATATGTGAAATTTCAAAAATAATTGAAAATTTGGTTTAATGTGATTAAAAATGATTTGTAAAGTTATATTATATCATATTGGAGTTAGAATGATGTTTTAGAACTTTTAAAATTGAATTAAAAGTTAATTCGCAGAAATTGAATATTTTAATATTTAATTGACGGCTAAAAATAGTCATTTTCCAAACAGTCTTGGATTTTGACGAAACTAGTTTCATCGGATCCGTAATGTTATATTATTGCATGGTTTCAAATTTCGTGTCAATCGGTCTTACGGTTTGTCCGGGGCAAGCTAAAACGCACAAAAATCGATTCGAGTGAATTTTTAATTTAAATAGTCGATTCAAAAACTTATCTTTCAAATATGATCGAATTGGCTCCCGATATATATTCCATTACATTCGGAATGGAGGTAAAACATTATAAACGGCAGGCGGCACGCTTCGTTTGGAGTTCGGAAAAATTGCGGGTGAATAGTGTCGCAATTTTCTATAAAAGGCCATATAATTCACAATTTTACACTCAAACCCTGGCTAGGGTTACAGCCGCTAGAAACAATTTAATGGCCGAAAATATTCATCTCTTTCTCCTCTAATTTCTTTAAATCCGTAAATCGATTCAACAAACTTCTAACTGCAAAGTTAAAGAGCATTGAGAGAACTATAGATCCATACGGTTGTGATCGTTTTTAATGGCATGGATCGACGATTGTCGTGTTTGGCTTCCGTTCACACGTCGTTTTCAGCTCGAGATGGAGGCCGAGCTTGGCGTGGTTCTAGCCATGGGGGGAGCAGAGGCGCGTGCGCGAAATGGTCGGTCCTGGTCGAATTCTTGAAAGTCATGGTGGTTGCGTTAATTCGATTTAGGGTGGCGGCTTCATGGGTTTCTTCAACATATTCGAACTGGAGATGGAACGAAGGGGAAGGAGGAAGAAACGCACGGCCCAGATGCTTCAAAATTGAAATGAATGGTTCTGATTGGATTAAGGTTTAAAAAATAAAAATAAAAAGAAATTGTAAATTTAATTATATTATAATTCGTTCAAACTTTAAACTATCATAACTTGTTCATACGAGGTCGGAATTTGACGAAATGACTTGCGTCGGGTTCGTATTGATGAATACTACGTGATGGAGTTGGATTGGAGTTGATTGGAGCTTGTGAAAATTTTGGGTAAAATTAAACGCGCGTTTAATTTTGTTCGAAATAAAACGTTGAAGCCGCTATTGGAATCTGGTGAGAACTTCTCACTCAAACGAAATTGTTTCGATTTAAATTTTAAATAGTTAAATATAAAAATTTCTTGATTTTGTGATTGAATGACAAATTATTATCTATTGTTCTGAAATAGACCCTATACGCTCTATATTAAGCGGATGTTATTTATTAAAAACATATATCGCGATATTCCATCTTGATTGGAATTGGTATTATATATGTACTTGGAGTTGATTTTCCCGCATTATATAGCGGATGAGAACCTATTGCGCCGCATAATAATGGATAATATTTTATATGAACCCATGTACCTTAATATTTCGTATTGGAATGGGATTGGTATTGTGCTAACATCTATGGATGCAGGGAAACAGGTTGGAGGGATCCAACTGGATTCCTCACCCGTATTGATTTATTTACAGATATTGAGATATATTCTGTTATCATATGATATATGATGTTTTGGATGCCGTGATTGTTATATTTAGTGTTGTTGCAGCATTGGCCCTATTTTGGAAAAATTAAAAGTGTTAAAGTGATGATTTTCAAATTTTAAAAGGATTTTAAAGTGATTTTTGAAAGTATACGTTTTATTAAATTTTGGAATTGATTCATTTTAAATAAATAAACGTTATAATTTTAATGTTATAAAAATTATGATTTTTGAGAAATATGACCGAAATGTGATTTTTGAAATAAGTAGTTGATTAATTTGTAAAAATGGTTTAAATTGGGATTTTTGAAGTATTATAAACGGTTTAAATAAAAAGATTTATAAATTGATATTTATAAATTGAAATATTCAAATTTTCAATTTAAATTTTAAAGATTCAAGTTTAAATATTCAAACATTTACAATATAAATTTTATTTATATTTCAACATTTAACTTAAATTTTAAATTGCTAAACATTCACTTAACCATTTAATCACAATTTGTTTGAAAACTTAGAAATTTAAATCAATACTAAATATCCAATCTCAATTTTATTTAAAGTTGAGAATATTCATTTAATCACTTTTTTATCAAATCATGTTATAAATCATTTCTTTCGTAACCTCAAAAATCAATAAGTTTAAATCAATTCTTATTTAAATTCGCTTATTAACCAATTTGAATTCCAAACCAACATTAATTTATCTTTTCAACCTTTGTTATTAAAGCTATAAAAGTTTATTTTTAAAATATTAATATAAATTTAAACAAATTCTTTAAACATACTATAAATCAATTATATTAAATTAAATTTAGTTAAATAATATTAAATGTTTTTGTATTAAATCTTATTTTATATATTATTAAAATGACAAAATTTATTAAAAAATCATAAAATTTATATTTTCAAAACTAACTTATAAATTAAGATTTCCAAAACATATTATTATTAGAAATCTAAATTTAGACAGATACAAAAATAACATTTATACATATTATATTTTAAAATCAATATTTCAAAAACCCATATATTTCCTTTCAACTTTGGAAATCATTTTCAAAATATAGACCAACAGTGTTCGTATAAAATTTTCTATCCTATGGCCAAGTGATACATATCATTTAAATCCATAATTTAAATATCTACGGGTATATATCATTTCAACCCGCAGTCCTAAAATTTAAAATTAATGAAAATCGCTTGGGTTTATCATTTATACCCATAACGATTTTCCCCATTTCTACATGATCATTCGGGTATGTATCATTTCAACCTATAGAGAATTTTAAATTAACGGGGGAACTTGCAGAGTGAGAACAAATATAATAATAATATAACATATCAACAACAGACATTTATCATCAGTAACAAATTAAATAAAATATACATAACAGAATATGGTGTCATATATCACAAGTGAACAATTGCAGATGATAGCATATCATATTTAACAATTAAATAACAAGCAATTAAAATTTAATAGCATATTTCAATTGTCTTTTCAAGTGAAATCAGATTTACTAAATATAAGAACGTTAATCGTGAGTGATTGCCCACCTTTTGAGGCTTAAAGAAATTTGATGATGAAATTGAGCTATGAATCCAAACAAAAATTTTAAGACATAGCAAGACGAACACGAATTCGATGAGGAAAGCTGATAGCTTGGAATTGACGAAATCAAATCAAAACTAGATTGATGAAGATCGGTTATATAAGTGAACATACATATATATAACAAATATATATATATATATATATATATATATAACAAATATATATATATATATAACATACATATATAATATATATAGAAATCATCTTTTAAATTTATATACATATTAGAATAAAATCTATGTATATATTTTAAATCATTGTTTAATTAAAATACATCAAATAAAATCAAAATATTTTTGAAAATCAATACTTATTAAGTCCCATATTTTCCAAATTCAACAACATATATGTTAAAGTTATTTCAAAAATACGATATTGTCTAAAAAAAATTCTTTCTCTTTTTTTATAATATAATATAATAAATACCTTTAAACATATGATATATATACATTCTTCTCCTCCATCAAACCAAGATCACTGACATTATGTATAAAATCTCTCCTTATTGTTATATGTAAGCAACAACAATTGCTATTATGAAAATTTACTTTATATATGTATAAACTTACTTAATTACAAACTCCCCAGGTTATATATAAATTTTTATACAAACAACATGTTATATATTAATATATAAACTTATATAGATACAACTAGTTATATATATACTTATATAACTTAATATATATATATATATAACAGATCTTAAAGTATATATATATTTATATGCATAGCAACAGAATTTATACACTATTGGCCAATATCTTAACTGTATAGACTAATACATCTACACTTATAAAAGCTTTTTTTCCAAAATAATATAATAATATATATATAATTACTTTAAAATCAATATTCCTTTACATGTATATAAGACACGACAGCCCTTATACAAAAACTTTGGAAAACATATATATATATATATATATATTATATGTACAAACTATAAATAAAATATGCATATTATACTTATAACAAATATATATTTAATCAAAATATACGTACGTATATACACACTAACATATTATATACAATAAAATATAAACCTTTACACTGTAAACATGTAACAATATATACTGTAAATAGATAAATATATATACTATAATTATATACCTTTATATAGAGAAGTACGGTTTAGGTCAGAGTATAACTAGACTTCAAGCAACTATATATATGAGTTTTACATACAAACATATATATATGATTTGCAACAGAGGAGCACAGGACGGCACAAGAAGGATGTGCAGCTGCAACATGGGGAAGGCGAAGGGGACTACGGCAGAGGTTGGCTACGTGTTGCGGCTAGGGAGGCTCAGGTTTGGTCGTGGTGGTCGGTGTACTGTTTGCGGGGATGACGAGGCCGGAGTGAGAGGAAGTGGCTGTTGAGGAAGGCGAGGCAGAAGTTGGAAGCACGACATGGAGATGTAGGCAGAGGATGGTCTGGATTTTGGTGCACAGCTGGGTTTGGTTGAAGGGGTATGTGGAAAAGCATGGTGGTGGAAAATGGTGGAACTAGTGGAGATGATGGCTTGTGTGGGCAGTGATGGGAGAGGAGAAAGAGGGGAGGGGAACGGTGTAGTGGTTGTTGATTGGAAATTGCAGCGGGCGGAGGGTAGTGTGGGGTGTTCGACATCGGATGGCTAGAGGGTGATGGATGGTGATATGGTGGGTCTGGTGGAGAGGGTGAGGCAAGATACATGGCATGGCTATGGTAGGAGGATGGGTCGAATTAGAAAGGTGGGTTGATTTGTTAGCGTGGAGGGGAAAGAGCTGATCGAAATGAAGAAAAGGAGTGGTGACAGATGATATTTCGAAATTTATATAGACTTTACATATTAATTAATAAAAAAGCCCTTTGGAGTGACCAGAGAATGGACAGCTAAGCTAAAGAAAAGTCACCCATTATATATAATAATGACATAGCAACGATCAGAGGCTTTGATTCTGGAAAAGTTATTAAAGCAATTAATTTGATTCCGTAGGCCGCACGTTCAAATTTGAAAATGCACGGTAGGTTAAAAGTCTAATTTATGGTACCGTTACAACGAACTGTTCAATCATTTCATCGAACCTCAGACCTCAAAATATAGAATTAAATATACAGCAGAAATCAGCACGACGAGGCGAATATAATGCTACCCAGATATCAATGATATGACCATCCTATCAAAAGTCGATATTCGGTATCAAAATGCTTCAAATTCGCTGAAAATAAGATAAACGTAGCAAGAGAAGTCCAAATTTGTAACGACCCGGAATTTTGGCAATATATTTTAATAAATACTTAATCCAATTAAACTTATCATTTTAAAAGATAAGACTATTGAAAATATTTGCCATTTGTTTATATAGATTTGTATTGTTGAAAAGGAAATTTGATTTGGAAAATTTAAAATAAAATCTCCTAAAAATATTTAAAATAAAATCTATCTTATATAATTGAATTAAAATACTTTACCTTGTTAACATTTGGTGAATATATATATATATATATGGATGATAATGTTTGAAATAGAATCAAATTCTGTTAATATAAAATATAAGTAAACCATATAAATATAATTTAAATGTTGATAGTTAAAATAGAAATAAAAATAAAAGCAAGAATTAGGTGATTTCGGTGTACATACAACATAAGTCAAAAATTGTAAGAACAAATGTATAAAATAAAATCATATAAAGTGTATATATATGAATTGTGAAAGCAAGAAGACAAATATTTACATACAAAATATCTTCATATACAAAGACCAAATGTTTAACTGCAAGTATATATTCACATAAAATAAAACAATAAATAATAATAGTATGTAAACAACTTAGGAAACCATGGCATTAAATGCCATCATCTCAGCCAAAAATGGGTCAATTCAAAATATTTAAAAAAATCTGTTCAAATCATAACAAAGAAGCTTAGCCAATCAAACCTTCCCTTATATAGCCTATTTTCTTCTATATATATGTATACATCTAAGCTATTCCAGTTCGTTCAAAACCTAAGCAATACCAGAGAATAAGGAAATCAGTATCTTCATTTTGACAAAGCTAAAAAACATCACTCAATTCAAACAAGAACAGAACAAAACTCAGGCAGATTCAAACTGCAGTCTTCATCATACCAGAGTGTTCCCTGTTCAGCAACCCTTGCAAGTGAGTAAACATAAAATTTTCAAGTTTAAGTTTAATTAAAACAGTAAAGATGAATTCATTGACTATATGGTGTTGTACGTTTTTTATTTTGATATGGATCTGCGTATGCATACAGCTTGTTCCATTAATATTGAATATGTTGTTCTTCTCTGCTATTTATTACAGGGTTAATTATCATTCAAACTCAAATTTATTTTCAACTGATCATTTTAAAACTTTAAGTTTCGAATAAACAAGAAGTTTAAACCTTAATTAAGATTTTAAAAACTGATCAAATCATGTTTGTAAGAATATACCACTGTAACCTTGTTTACGGGTAATCAAGTAAAAATTTGATAAATTTGATTGTTATAAAAAGCTAACTCATGTTCATAACTTGAATTCTTACTGCAAATCATGATTTTTAAAACAAAAACGAAGATTTTTAGTTTAGTATTCCAAGAGCAGTTTGTATTTGAACAAAAAATGCATTTTACAAATTTCTAGTAATCGATCCAATAATAAATGTTGAAATTTGGGTTGAAGCTAGTATGAACATCTGTGATGTTGAGAAAATTGTTGACTAATTTTTCCATTGCATAAATTAAAGGAACGAGATCATTTTAGGGTTTTGTTTCGAGTTTTTGGTCATGTCAGAGACGAGGCGTGTATGTCTCCTATGCGTGATCGAGTTTCATGAGATTCAAGGGAGTGGAAGAGTAGCGTGTGTCGTGGTGTGGACGAAGTTTGGGTGTCTCAGGTGGCTTCAGCAGTGGTGACGAGGTGGTCTTGTTGTTTGGTTGAGTGCATTATTTTCGATCGAACTGTTAAAATTCAATTTGAAATTTTTGAAGGTGAATCGAGTTTGGTTTCTGAGTATTTGGGAGAGTTACGACTTACTTGAGGTGATGGAGTTCACCGAAGCTACGGCGTGTCCCCGCGCACGTGTATGGCGCAATGGGGATGAGTGTTAGTGTCGCTGTTGCTAGCGATCTCGAGTAGTTACTCGAGTTAGGAGGTTGATTGCTTCGAGTTTTAGATCGAGTGCGTGAACATAGTTTTCCTGATACTTTAATCTATAACCTAAGTTTAAATTTTAGACTTACTGGAAAAAAAAAGATGCGTACAGGAGAGTGACTCGGGGAAATGGGTGAGAAGCTCGAAGTGTTACTCGAGTTAAACAGGGGAAGTCTTGGGTTTTTCAGAACTGCGATATATAAAAAAATTACAGTTAAGCAAATTATGTTTCTACAAGATTCAAGCACTTTAAACTAAATAAAGGTTTAACAATTTAAGCTAAGACTTTAATACAAGTTTTAATTATTTTAGTTAATACTTAACAATGTTTTAAACTCTTAATTATTATTTTAATTAAGTAACTAATTTAAGTTAAGTATAAAATTTATTAACATTAAAGTTTTATAGTTAGTAATAAATTGATTTTCAAATTTTAAAGAAGACTTTTAAATGTTAATTAAGATGAATAATTAATATCAATTAATTATTTTGAAAGGTGATTAAGAATGATTAACTTTTTAACTGTAATTAGAGTTTGGTTAATTAATGATTAAGTGACAAATAAATTGTAATTAACTACTTAAAGTTAATTAATGTATGATTAGTAGTTAACTAATTAAGTAATTTAATTATGAATTAATAATTGATTAGTTAAGTAATTAGTGGTTAATAAATGGTAATTAAGTTTTATTAATTAATAAGTAAGGTTATTAATTAATGATTAAGGGGGAATTAATTAAGTAATTAAGGTTAAATAAATTGATTTAATAGTAATTAATTAAATTATGTGAAATGAAATAATTAATTAATTAAGAGATTAATTCTCAAATAATTAATTTAAATTGGATTAATTACAATAAGAATTAAAGATGTTTGCTTATGAATGTTGTATATGTAGAATATCTGATTTGTCATATTTATTTGGTGATATTCTGTGATGCTCTATGTTATGCTTTGATATATCTATGATGATTGTATATAATTTATCGGTGATAACTGTTATGTGAATTCCAAGTACTGAATTAAATGGTTTAAACTATTAAACAACTTGGCCTCTAAAATGGCGTTTGGATTTCGATGAGACCAGGATTGGGTGTCAATTTGATATTCCGAAAACCACATCGATCTAAATTTATACGATAGGTCGTGACATCTCAAGTGAAGATCGAGATGATATTTCAGAGTGCAAGGGTTATTGTCGTTAACTCTGAGGGTGATTCCAAAATGAGTGCAACAAGATAATGCCTTCGGTTTTGTTCGAACCCAGAACGAACTTGTATGGATTGAATGCTTTCAGCACATCGTCAGGCGGACGATGAGCATTCTAAGTGATATGTTCTATAAGGTAATCGTAGCCTCAAGCCTCATCAACTGGGAATGGCTAAAACATGGGAGATGCGGCAAGGTTAGGTCGGTAGCACCCAAGAAGGACGATATATACCCATGTCTAGATGTCCCTTTATTTTCGGCTGTGTGGGCAGTTGTTGGCCACAACTACGGGGTTATCGTGTTCGAGACTGTTTAGTAAGGAATGGTTTCGGCTTTATGTTGTAGGGGGTCGGGAGTGATCCTCGGTACGGTGATCTAGGCCCCGTACTGTGACGGGTTGTACCCCAGTAGCTCTGCCATTGATGGAAACTCATTTTCCCTACGAGACCCTACGATTTTGATTGTATTACCCACTTTTGTGGCTAGTAGCTAGAATTTAATGAATGTAACAATTTCGGCTATTTTCTGTTTACTTGAAAACCCTAGACACTATTATAATATCACTGGATTTCCTATAAAATGTTTTGGTTAGTGTAAGGTAAAAACATAACCGTGTTTATGCGTGGGAAGTCTTACGTGATTCCTTTATTTTCAAATGATTTTCAAAGTTAAACAACTTTAACCCACTTACTCACACCAGACCCATGTCTGACCCGGAGTTTATATTTTGTTTTTCATAAACTTTTGGGTACTCAAATTTTTATGAGTAGCCAAGTGATAGGTTTTTGGGATTGTTGAGTTTTGGAGGAGCTTGGAGCAGAAGCCCAGACGTATGTATCTATCTTTCCAGTTCTACTGTGTAGCTGATGTATGTCGTATTTTGGGATGTATGTATTGACAGATATGTATATGTGTCTTGTTATATGATATTGTGCAACTCTGATATATGTAAAACTATGTAATAGTTATGTGATGTATTATATTTTGTTCCGTTCCACTGTGAGATTCTGATGTTGTTATTCTTTCTTTCTATCTTTTCTATTTCTATCCCTTTCTTTTCTTATTGATGATACTCTTTCTGTTGTTAGAAAGGCGGGTCAGCATAGTTGGTATCAGAGCACTGGTTGAGATAATACCTAGGCTTTGGAGAAATATTTATCTCGAGAGTGTGTATTTGTATTTTCATATAATTATATACCTATCTAAATTTGTTGATTTGCCTGTCCAGGTGGCCAACATGAGTTCAGGAAGGAGAGGCAGAGGTAGGGGCAGTACCTCGACTGATAATAGACGAAGTCAAACTGCTAGTGAGGCTGTAGATCCAGTACCGCCTCAGGTTAGTTTTGCTACTTCATGCAAAGACTTCATTAACCTTGGAGGCAAACCATTTAAAGGGTCAGAATCGATAATTGAAGTCCAAGCCTGGCTACGCTCTTGTGAGCTTATCTTTAAGAGTATGAAGTTGTCTGATGAACGGAAAAGGGAAATGGCATCATGTCAATTACAGGAAGGCGCAGCAGCCTGGTGGGACGCAACGGTAGTAAATATTTCTGAGGAAGACATTTCATGGGAAAGATTTAAAGAGTTATTTGAGGAGAAATTTATGCCTACTGCAGGGAAAACTCGTCTGTACCAGGATTTTCTGACTTTGAAGCAGGGAAGCATGTCTGTTTCTGAGTATGAGACCAGATTCAGTGAACTTTCTTGCTATGGACTATGGCTCATTGATACTTACCTCAAAAAGAACGAAATGTTAGTGCAAGGATTGAGGCCGGAATTTCATGAAAAGATGACGGTGCTTTTGAAAGGATCTTTTGTCAATTTAATTGATATGGCTTTGAGATATGAGAATTTGACGAATAAGAAATCAGCGGCACCAGTAGCAGCATCGAGAGGGAATTTTGCTAATCCAAATAAGAGGACGTTCAATCCCAATTGGAGGAAGCCGAACAAGAAGAAGCCTGGAAGTAACAACAAACCTCGCAAATGCTATATATGTCAACAAGAAGGTCACTTGGTGAATAAGTGTCCCAAAAAAGGATTCCAGCAACTACAGCAGCAACCGCATCATAGTGGACCGGGTTCAGCTTTGGTTCAAAGATCTCTATGCTTTAATTGTCACCAACTAGGTCATATGATCAAGGATTGTCCATTACTTCATAAAGCCCAGCAGAATAAAGTATTTGCTTTGGAAGGTGCACCATCTACTTCATCTAAGGGCAAAGGAGTATCGGAAGGTACATTACTTTTAAATGGCAAGTATATTAAAGTTTTTTTTGATTCGGGTGCTTCTTTGAGTTATATTTCTTTAGAATCTGTAGACAAGTTCTTTCTTACCCCTAGTACTGTAGACTGTCCTATCTTAGTATCTAATCCTATAGGAGGGGTGACCAAATTAGATACGATTTGTAAAGACTTGAAGATTTCCTATCTATCCCATAGTTTTTCTTGTGACCCTTATGTGTTGAATTTTAAAGGATTTGACCTTATATTGGGAATGGATTGGCTTGATAAGTATAGAGCAGTCTTGAATTGTGATGAGAGAACAATTTCGCTGGAAATTGATTTGGGTAGAGTTGCCAGAGTGACGTGTGATAATTCTAGAATTCACTTGAGTAGTCTTTTGCATGGAATTGAGACTTCTCAGGAGAAGGTAGAAGATATCGATGCGGTCTAAGATCTTCCTGATGTATTTGAGGAAGTTAAGTGTCTGCCTCCACATCGAGAGATAGAATTCGCATTGACTTGATTTCAGGAGCAGTGCCGGTGATTCAGCCTAGTAGGAGAATGACTCCTAGAGAGAGGAGTTAGTTAAGCAGACTCAGGATCTTTTGGAGAAGGGGTTGATTAGGCCCAGTTTTTCTTGTTGGGGCTCTGTTGCGGTGCTTGTCACTAAATCGGATGGACCGCTAAGGTTCTGTGTTGATTATAGAGAACTGAACAAAGTGACTATCCATAATAAATATCCTCTTCCTCGTATTGATGATCTCTTTGACCAGTTGCATGGAGCTTCTGTCTTTTCCCAACTGGATTTAGCTTCATGTTTCCATCAGTTGAGGGTAACTGAGGACAGTATTCCCTTGACTGCATTTAGGGGACCAAATTGTTTCTATGAGTGGGTGGTTATGCCTTTCGGGTTAACCAACGCTCCTACTTACTTTGTTGACCTGATGAACCGAATTTTTCGTGATGTATTGAATAAGTTCATTCTGGTATTCATTGATGATATCTTGGTCTGCTCTAAGTCTGAAGAGGAGCACAAGTAGCATTTGAGAATTGTGTTGGAGACTATGAGGAGGCATGTTTTGAAGGCAAAGTTCTTGAAGTGCCATTTCTGAAAATCGAAAGTCAAATTTTTAGGGCACATTGTTTCTGGTGAAGGTATCTCTGTAGATCCAGCGAAGGTTGAAACTATTCTGGAATGGATGCAGCCTAAGACACTGATTGAGTTTTCTGGGATTGGCTGGCTACTACCGAAAGTTTATCAAGGATTATTCCAAGATTTCTTCGCATCTGACCAAGCTGACAAGGAAGGGAGCTAAATTCAAGTGGACACCCCAGTGTGAATAAACTTTCCAGGAATTGAAGACAATGCTAACCAGTGCACCAGTGCTTGCTATTCCGGATGGGAAGAGCAAATTCATGGTTTATACTGATGCTTGTATAGTTGGTCTGGGAGCTGTTCTGACGCAGAATGGAAGGGTAATTGCGTATGCAAGTCGGCAATTCAAGCCACATGAAAAGAACTACGCTACGCATGATCTATAACTGTTAGCCATTGTTTTTGCTTTAAAGATATGGAAACATTATCTTTTGGGAGAGAAGTTCGAGTTATTCACGGATCACAAACCGTTGAAATATCTTTCCTCTCAAAAGGATCTTAATATGAGGCAACAGCGGTGGGTCGAGTTTCTGGCATCCTATGATTTGGATATTCTGTATATTCCGGGAAAGGCGAACGTTGTAGCTGATGCTCTTAGCAGGAGTGCAGTTCTGTCTCTTTTGGAAGTTGTTCCATCTCTTATCAAAAGGATTTCGAGCAAGCAAGCATCTGATAAGATGTTGAGAAGAATTATCAAAAGAATTAGGAAGGGTCAGTGTCCCAGTTTTGAAACTGATGGCCAAGGAACGTTGAGGATTAACGGGAGGATTTGTGTTCCGAATGATAGGGATCTGAGGCAGGAGGCGTTGTCAGAGAGTCATCCTTCCAGATTAAATATCCACCCGGGAATATCAAAGATGTATAAGGATATGAAGAGAGTCTTTTGGTGGAAGGGCATGAAGGAAGATGTAGCTGCTTTCGTTAATAGTTGTGCCATCTGCCAACAACTTAAAGGAGATCAGCAGAAGTCAGCCGGATTATTGCAGCCTTTGGAAATCCCGATGTGGAAGTGGGAGATGATTTCGATGGATTTCATGGACGGTTTGCCTAGAACCAAGAAAGGAAATGAAGGAATATGGGTTATTGTGGATCGTTTAACTAAGAGCGCCCATTTTATACCGGTTAAGGCAACTCGAGCTGCAGCTTCTTTGGCAGAGATTTTCTTGAGGGAGATAGTCAGATTGCATGGTGTTCCTGTCAGTATTATAAGTGACCGTGTTCCTATTTTCACCAGCAAATTCCGGGAGGCTGTGTAATCAGCTATGGGAACGAGTTTGAGATTGAGTACAGCCTATCATCCTCAGACTGATGGACAGACGGAGAGGCTAAATCGTATTCTAGAAGATATGTTGCGAGCTTGTGTTTTGGATTTTGGTGGATCATGGGAAGACCATCTTCATCTAGTGGAATTCTCTTATAATAACAGTTATCAAGCAAGTATTAAGATGGATCCTTATGAAGATTTATATGGAAGACTGTGTAGATCCCCATCCTATTGTATAGAATCGAAAGATCGTCTTGTGCTCGGACCCGATCTAATTCGAGAAGCTTCTGCGAAAGTTAAGCTTATCAAGAAAAGAATGAGAGCTGCTCAGGATCGTCAGAAGAAGTAAGCTGATAAAAGGTGAAGACCATTAGAATTTGAGATCGGAGATTTAGTCTTTATCAAAGTTTCCCTAATCAAAGGTGCTATTAAATTCGGAAAGACGGGAAAACTTGCCCCAAGATATATTGGACCATTTCGAGTGCTGGAAAGAATTGGTGCAGTAGCTTACAGAATTGAATTGCCAGAACGAATGTCTGGAATTCACAATGTATTTCATGTATCCCATCTAAGGAAATTTGTCCATGACCCATCATTGGTTGTAGAATCAGTAGTCCAGGAAGTTTTGAAAGTAGAACCAAATTTGACTATGGTTAGAAATCCAGTTTGGATTGTGGATCAAGACGAGAGGCAACTCAGGAGCAAAGTAGTGAGGCTCGTCAAAGTGCAGTGAAGCGAGGATCCCAAAGATTATACCTGGGAAACTCTAGATAGTTTTAGGAAAGCCTATCCGTATTTGTGTCCAGATAGCTAGTGATGTTTGTTAGGATAGATTGTTTGGTTGTTTGCTAATGTATGAATGATATGTATGTTTGAATGGTTGATATAAAAGCTTTTGAATTATCTTTTGTTTTAAATTTCGGGGACGAAATTCTTTTAAGGGGGGAGGAATGCAACGACCCGGAATTTTGGCAATATATTTTAATAAATATTTAAGCCAATTAAATAAATGTAAACTTAACATTTTAAAAGATAAGACTTTTGGAAATATCTGCCATTTGTTTATATAGATTTGTATTTTTGAAAAGGAAATTTGATTTAGAAAATTTAAAATAAAATCTCTAAAAAATATTTAAAATAAAATCTATCTTATATAATTGAATTAAAATACTTTACCTTGTTAACATTTGGTGAATATATATATATATATGTGGATGATAATGTTTAAAATAGAATCAAATTCTATCAATATAAAATATAAGTAAACCATATAAATATAATTTAAATGTTGATAGTTAAAATAGAAATAAAAATAAAAGCAAGAATTAAGTGATTTTGGTGTACATACAACATAAGTCAAAAATTGTAAGAACAAATGTATAAAATAAAATCATATAAAGTGTATGTATATGAATTGTGAAAGCAAGAAGACAAATATTTACATACAAAATATCTTCATATACAAAGACCAAATGTTTACCTGCAAGTATATATGCACATAAAATAAAACAATAAATAATAGTAGTATGTAAACAACTTAGGAAACCATGGCATTAAATGCCATCATCTCAGCCAAAAATGGGTCAATTCAAAATATTTAAAAAAAATCTGATCAAATCATAACAAAGAAGCTTAGCCAGTTAAACCTTCCCTTATATAGCCTATTTTCTTCTATATATATATATATATATATGTATACATCTAAGCTATTCCAGTTCATTCAAAACCTAAGCAATACCAGAGAATAAGGAAATCAGTATCTTCATTTTGACAAAGCTAAAAAAACATCACTCAATTCAAACAAGAACAGAACAAAACTCAGGCAGATTCAAACTGCAGTCTTCATCATACCAGAGTGTTCCCTGTTCAGCAACCCTTGCAAGTGAGTAAACATAAAATTTTCAAGTTTAAGTTTAATTAAAACAGTAAAGATGAATTCATTGACTATATGGTGTTGTATGTGTTTTATTTTGATATGGATCTGTGTTTGCATATAGGTTGTTCTATGAATATTGAATATGTTGTTCTTCTCTGCTATTTGTTACAGGGTTGATCATCATTCAAACTCAAATTTGTTTTCATCTGAACATTTTAAAACTTTAAGTTCAATTAAACAAGAAGTTTAAACCTCAATTAAGATTTTAAAAACTGATCAAATCATGTTTGTAAGAATATACCACTATAACCTTGTTTACACGTAATCAAGTAAAAATTTGATAAATTTAATTGTTACAAAAAGCAAATTCATGTTCATAACTTGAATTCTTACTGCAAATCATGATTTTCAAAACAAAAACGAAGATTTTTTGTTTAGTACTCCAAGAGCAGTTTGTATTTGAACAAAAATTGCATTTTATAAATTTCTAGTAATCGATCCAATAATAAATGTTGAAATTTGGGTTGAAGCTAGTATGAACATCTGTGATGTTGAGAAAATTGTTGAATAGTTTTTCCATTGCATAAATTAAAGGAACGAGATCATTTTAGGGTTTTGTTTTGAGTTTTTGGTCATGTCAGAAACGAGGCGTGTACGTCTCCTATACGTGATCGAGTTTCACGAGATTCAAGGGAGTGGAAGAGTAGCGTGTTGTCGTGGTGTGGACGAAGTTTGGGCATCTCAGGTGGCTTGAGCGGCGGTGGCGAGGTGGTCTTGTTGTTGGGTTGAGTGCAGTATTTTCGATCGAACTGTTAAATTTCGATTTGTAAATTTTGAAGGTGAATCGAGTTTGGTTTTCGAGTATTTGGGAGAGTTGCGACTTGCCTAAGGTGATGGATTTCACCAGAGCTACGCGCGTCGCCGTGCAAGTGTACGGCACAGTAGGGATGGGTGTTAGTGTCGTTGTTGCTAACGATCTCGAGTCGTTACTCGAGTTAGGAGGTTGATTGCTTCGAGTTTTAGATCGAGTGCATGAACATAGTTTTCCTGATACTTTAATCTATATCCAAAGTTTAAATTTTAAACTTACTGGAAAAAAGAAGAAGATGCATACAAGAGAGTGACTCGGGGGAAATGGGTGAGAAGCTTGAAGTGTTACTCGAGTTAAACAGGGGGAAGTCTCGGGTTTTTCAGGACTGCAATATAAAAAAAAATTACAGTTAAGCAAATTGTGTTTCTACAAGATTCAAGCACTGTAAACTAAATAAAGGTTTAACAATTTAAGCTAAGACTTTAATACAAGTTTGAATTATTTTAGTTAATACTTAACAATGTTTTAAACTCTTAATTATTATTTTAATTAAGTAATTAATTTAAGTTAAGTATAAAATTTATTAACATTAAAGTTTTGTAGTTAGTAATAAATTGATTTTCAAAATTTAAAGAAGACCTTTAAATGTTAATTAAGATGAATAATTAATATCAGTTAATTATTTTGAAAGGTGATTAAGAATGATTAACTTTTTAATTGTAATTAGAGTTTGGTTAATTAATGATTAAGTGATGAATAAATTGTAATTAACTACTTAAAGTTAATTAATGTATGATTAGTAGTTAACTAATTAAGTAATTTAATTATGAATTAATAATTGATTAATTAAGTAATTAGTGGTTAATAAATGGTAATTAAGTTTTATTAACTTATAATTAAGGTTATTAATTAATGATTAAGGCGTAATTAATTAAGTAATTAAGGTTAAATAAATTGATTTAGAAGTAAATAATTAAATTGTGTGAAATGAAATAATTAATTAATTAAGAGATTAATTGTCAAATAATTAATTTAAATTGAATTGATTACAATAAGAATTAAAGATGTTTGCTTATGAATGTTGTGTATGTAGCATATCTGATTTGTGATATTTATTTGGTGATACTCTATGATGCTCTATGTTATGCTTTGATATATCTATGATGATTGTGTATAATTTATCTGTGATAACTGTTATGTGAATTCCAAGTATTGAATTAAATGGTTTAAATATTAAACAACTTGGCCTCTAAAATGGCATTTGGATTTCGATGAGACCGGGATCGGGTGTCAATTGATATTTCGAAAACCACATCGATCCAAATTTAAACGATAGGTCGTGACATCTCAAGTGAAGATCAGGATGATATTTCAGAGTGCAACGGTTATTGTCGTTAACTCTGAGGGTGATTCCAAAATGAGTGCAACGAGACAATGCCTTCGGTTTCGTTCGAACTCGGAACGAACTTGTATGGACTGAATGCTTTCAGCACATCGTTGGGCGGACGATGAGCATTCTAAGAGATATGTTCTATAAGGTAATCTCAGCCTCAAGCCTCATCAACCGGGAATGGCTAAACTAGGGGAGATGCAGCAAGGTTAGGTGGGTAGCACTCAAGCAGGACGAGATATACCCCTGTCTAGATGTCCCTTTATTTTCGGCTGTGTGGGCAGTTGTTGGCCACAACTGCGGGGTTATCTTGTTCAGGACTTTTCAATAAGGAATTGTTCCGGCCTTGTGTTGTAGGGGGTCGGGAGTGATCCTCGGTACGGTGATATATGCCTCGTACTGTGACGGGCGGTACCCCAGTAGCCCTGCCATTGATGGAAACCCATTTTCCCTACAAGACCCTATGTTTTGATTTGTATTACCCACTTTTGTGGCTAGTAGCTGGAATTTAATGAATGTAACAATTTCGGCTATTTTCTATTTACTTGAAAACCCTAGACACTACTATAATATCACTGGATTTCCTATAAAATGGTTTGGTTAGCGTAAGTTAAGAACTTACCCGTGTTTATGTGTGGGAAGTCTTACGTGATACCTTTATTTTCAAATGATTTTCAAAGTTAAACAACTTTAACCCGTTTACTCACACCAGACCGATGTCTAACCCGGAGCTTATACTTTGTTTTTCAAATGATAGGTTTTTGGGATTGTTGACTTCTGGAGGAGCTAGAAGCAGAAGCCTAGACGTATGTATCTATCTATCTAGTTCCGCTGTGTAGTTGATGTATGTCGTATTTTGGGATGTATGTATTGACAGATATGTATATGACTGTCTTGTTGTATGATATTGTGTAACTCTGATATATGTAAAACTATGTAATAGTTATGTGATGTATTATATTTTGTTCCATTCCGCTGTGAGATTCTGATGTTGTTATTCTTTCTTTCTATCTTTTATATTTCTATCCCTTTCTTTTCTTATTGACGATACATCTTTCTGTGGTTAGAAAGGTGGGTCGTCACAAAATTTGATAAAACGAAATATAACTTCTCTCTCAGAAGATAGTCTACATTTTTATTATGTAAAAATATTCAAGTTTCGAAAATATTTTATTTTCATCAATATTAACCAATTCAAATGTGAAGATATAACTAACCTCCATATTTTCAAAAGAAAATTTACCACTTGCTATGTTTAAAAAGACGCATTCCAAACATCAAATTTTTAGTTCCAAATTCAATAATTTAATTTCAAGCAAAATTTCAGTCAATTACGTTAAAAAAATGTTAAAATTTACGGGTCGTTACACTCTCCCCCACTCAAAACTTTTCGTCCCCGAAAAGGAAGGAGATAGGAGAATAGAAACAACCAGAAGAAAAAATAGATTAAAATGCAAAATACAACAATAAATTCAAAACCATATAAATTTCAATTCAATTAATTAATATTCAACAATTTGTTTTAATCCATTTTATTAAATCAGCAATACTCATTCAGTTGATTAAATTTCGAATTTATTAACATTTGTTACAAAATTTTCTTCCAAAACATAATTTATTATATTCAACTTATTTATTTACTCCATTCACCTTTAGTTAAGTTGATTCCACTTAGAATTAAATTATATCTACTCTTCATTTCATATTTATTTGCTCAACTATCATTCTCCTTTATTTATTTTATTTATTTCACTTAATATATATTCAGCAACATATATTACGTGTGTAAACATTTATTATCCCAATATTATTTAACCAATTATTTCTCTTTTATTATTCGATTTATTATCTAATTTATTACTTATGACTTCCCTAAACAAAGTATCATTTTGGACATATTATTACTTGCATCATATTGTATACTATTCAATTACATGCAAACCCTTCGACGTAAGTTTTATTAATGTTTTTGAATATATTTGAACACTACGCAAATTTACCCCTTCCTTTTTCAACATTTCTATTAAGCAAATTTAGTTCGAACATTTTATTACTTAAGTTTCTTCTTGTATAACTTTTAATTATATATTCACCCTAACATTTAACTTTTTGAATAGTTCAGGTAAGTTATATTTATATTAGAATGCAATTTAGTATTATACAAATAAATTTTATTCAAATTCAACTATTTCAAGTTGGTTTAACTTCATTTATCATTTTAGATATTCCAATTATTTAAAAATTTCGCTTTATTTCAATAATTGAAACCGTTTCTTAATATAAAACTTAAGATTTAAATTTCTAGTTACACCTCAAAATATTTTAAAATAACTATATACATATATATTTAATAAATCAAATTATACACAAGAAATTTAAATAAAATCCATTTTTCCAAACCAAACGTGTAACAAAGCTAATAAGGGGCCACTTCATTTCGAGACTCGAAAATGAATGTCGAGGATGCTGCAGTCATCGCCGAAATTATTTTCCAGCGACAATAGAGGAGAGTACTAATTGACTCCTTTTAAAATTCTTTGGAAACAATTTCTATTCAAAAGTACTTCCAATTAATATATATATTTTCAGACTTTGAAATCAAATTTCAAAGGCGCTGAAAATATGATTCTTAAATCTTAAATTTGAATTCATTACATCCTAAATCGGTTTATAAACCATGTTTTATAATTTTATTTATTTATATCATGTTGCAATAGTCAATGGTTAATAAAATAATAAATGATAATCAAATATTATCATCTTTAACAACCAATTCATTTAACTATTTAATTTCAAAAAAATTATACCTTTATATATATAATGTAATCATACATAAAATTACTTCATTTACAAATTTTGAAAACAATATTGTGTCAATTTGCTCTGTTTAAGTGTTTTGGAATTCCTGTCAACATCGTTAGCTAGATGAATCGATCGAAACCCAAAAGCCAAAGTTAACAACTCAAACAGTACAATATAAACATTTTAATATGAATTATAAATACGCTCCTTCACATGATGATTCAAGAATGGATCATGGAATAAGGATAGAGATTCAAATTTAAATGAACCCTAGTCAAAGATAATTCTAACTACGAAGATAGACTCAAAAGGAAGGTAAATAAATGAATTACAAAGAGGAAAGAATGGATAGACTAATATTAATCATGGGTGACCTTAATCGGTCAACCGAGATTTTAGGAATAAAATCGATGCGGAAATTAAATTTCCTGCTTGAAGGGGAGAGAAGTGAGTTTACAAAAACATCTAGATAATATCTGATTATCGGAATGGAGTCAATATTACAAGGGAATTACCCTGATCGTCTACTAGAGACGGTTCAGGCTTTGCAAGAAGTAATAGCATCTAAACCGAGGACGTAGAAATCTCCGATGAATTGGCGCCTTTTGTAAAGGGGTTCACTCCTTTACAAATAATACTAAGGTTGTCAGAACAGAAATTGAGTTATGGGATGCTATAGTATCAAGAAGAACACGAATGGACATTAGAACAAAGGGGGAAGTTCCAAAAATCCGAAAGAAATCCTAAGCAAAGAGAATCCTAATGAAGAAATTCAACCTTGAACGAATATGATTCTATGATTAAATTTTACTCTATATGCTAATTTTTGCCTAAACCAGAGCTCTTATACCAACTGTAACGACCTTGTATTTCACATCATTTGCATCCGCACATATCAGACTCGAATTGCTCAAAATGTCATATTGTTAATTTATATTTAGCAAAACTCAGCATATATGGTAAATAAATCAATCAAAGAATCACAGACATAGAGTATTACAACAATAAGCAGCGGAATAGATAAATAATAGTTTATGAAGCTACTATAAAACATCAGAGTTTGAAATAAAATACAATAGAATCTCAAATACAATCGGATCTTTACTACATAAGCAACAAACGAGTCTGAACATAAATAACTGAAATAAACTGAAATAACTAAAAGCTGGATAGATAGATCTTCAAATAAAGCTCCAATCTCCAAAGGTGAGTCTCAAATGCTGTGGCACTCACTCTGACCTAAGCGTAAAGCAAAGCACAAAAACACTCGATTAAGAATTAACATTCCTAAATTAATAAATTCAACTCAAGTGAAATGTCAACAGAAATACAAGTAACTAAAAGGATAGTTGGAATTTCCATCCTTTAAGGATCCATGGAATTATCTACTATGTAGTAATATATGCTAATATAATATGTCTATAGTATAGTAAACTATTAAAATAGCATTAAGGCTTTACCCATATCCCCCTTCACCCATTTTATATAATGTCATGGTCTATACAAATACTTTAAACTTCACTCGCACGTGGGCTATCAGAGAGCACTCCATAGGTACGACACAAAACAAGCTCGTAGAAGGCGCGATATGGCGTGTGACAAGGCAAGCGAGGCAATGCCAAGGTAGATATACCGTTTGTGGATCCAGACTAGTGGTAACGCATAGCAGCTACTATCGCCCACCTCGTGACACGCTCCTAAATCAAAGGTGCACCTATCAAATCATAAAAGCAATAGAATGGCATCGAAGAAATGTGTCCGATCGGAGGAATGACCTCACTTGGCTCGGCATGGCCCCTGTTTTATCCACATCGAGCTGACTCATGGGTGTCAGGGCTACGTAAATACCATATAGAATTATCACCAAACCATCCTACTTCATTCTGGAATCTCCACAACATACACAGTTGTTAAAGTGGTTTCGGTATTGGCAGAGAGTATGACAATATCTTATCTCCGTCTCTTTAACAACGAAACGCTTATTTCATACCGTAGTCATTTCATTTCAAATAGTTCATACTTCATATCATAATATTATATTCATTTCGAAGTCATATCAATTTGATATCATTATTCACTAAAATAATATTCATTTCCAGAATCGCAACACTTTCAAAATTATAACATTATCGAAATCATAGCACTTTTGAAATCATAACACTTTCGACTTAAATAGTTTAGATATTGAAAATAGTATATATATTAAAATAGTTATAAATTAAAATAGTTTATATATTAAAATACTTTATATAATATAAAAAATTCCCTTCAATTTCACAATTCGAATCAATCATCTTAAATTCCAAAATTCAATTTTAATCAATTTCAGTCTACCCATTTCAATTGAAAGTTTAAAGATTCAAGTTTAAGTATTCAAACATTTACAATACAAATTTCATTTATATTTCAACATTTAACTTAAATTTTAAATTGGAAAACATTCACTTACCATTTAATAACAATTTGTTTGAATCCCAACTTATAAATTTAAATCAATATTAAATATCCAATCTCAATTTTACTTAAAGTTTAGAATATTCATTTAATCACCTTTTTATCAAATCAAGTTATAAAGCATATCTTTCAAAACCTCATAAATCAATAAGTTTAAATCAATTCCTATTTAAATTCACTTATTAACCAATTTGAATTCCAAGCCAACATTAATTTATCTTCCCAGCCTTTATTATTAAAGTTATAAGATTTTATATTTAAAATATTAGAATAAATTTAAATAAATGCTTTAAATATATTATAAATCGATTAAATTAAATATTATTAAATGAATTTGTATTAAATCTTATTTGATATATTTTTAAAATGATAAAATTTATAAGAAAATATTAAATTTTATATTTTTAAAACTAACTTATAAATTAAAATTTCCAAAACATATTATTATTAAAAATCTAAATTTAGACATATATAAAAACAACATTTATACATATTATATTTTAAAAATCAATACTTTAAAAACCTATATATTTCCTTTCAATTTTGGAAATCATTTTCAAAATATAGACCAGCGATGTCCGCATATAATTTTCTACCCTATGGTCAAGTGAGATGGATATTTATCATTTAAATCCATAATTTAAATATCTACGGATTTATATCATTTTAACCCGCAATCCCAAAATTTAAAATTAACGAAAATCGCTTGGGTTTATCATTTCAACCCATAATGATTTTCTCCTATTCTACAAGATTGTTCGGTTATGTATCATTTCAACTCATAGGGAATTTTAAATTAACGGGGGAACTTGTAGAGTGAGAAAAAAATATAATAATAATATAACATATCAACAACAGGCATTTATCATCAGTAACAAATTAAATAAAATATACACAACAGGACATGGTGTCATATATCACAGGTGAACAATTGCAGATGATAGCATATCATATTTAACAATTAAATAACTAGCAATTCAAATTTAACAGCATATTTCAATTGTTGTTTCAAGTGAAATCAGATTTATTGAATATAAGAATGTTAATTATGAGTGCTTGCTCACCATTCGAGGCTTAAAGAAATTTGACGATGAAATTAAGCTACGAATCCAAACATGAATTTCAATGCATAGCAAGACAAATACAAATTCGACGAGCGAAGCTAATACCTTGGAATTGATGAAATCAAATCAAAACTGGATTGATGAAGATCAGTTCTATAAGTGAACACATGCACACACACACATATATATACACACATACATACATAACACACACACACATATATATACATATAGAAATCATCTTTTAAATATAAGCACACATTAGAATAAATCTATGTATATATTTTCAAAATCATTGTTTAATTAAAATACATCAAATAAAATCAAAATATCTTTTAAAATCAATACTTATTAAATCCCATATATTCCAAATTCAACTATATATATGTGAAAGTTATTTCAAAAATACAATATAGTCTAAAATATTTTTTCTTTCTCTTTTTTTAATAATATAATCTAATAAATACCTTTAAACATATGATATACACACACACACACACATTCTTCTCCTTCATTAAAACAATATAACTGACATTATATATAAAATTTCAACTTACTGTTATATTTAAGCAACGGCAATTGCTATTATGCAAATTCAGTTTATATATATAAACTTAATTAGAAACTCCCCAGGTCATATATAATTTTTTATACAAACAACATGCTATATATGAATATATAAACTTATATACATACAACTAGTTATATATAAACTTATATAACTTAATATATATAACAAATATTAAAGTATGTATACATTTATATATATAGCAACAGAATTTCTATACTATAGGACAATATCTTAACTATATAGACTTATACATCTACACTTATAAAAGCTCTTTTTTCCAAAACAAAGTAATATATATATATGTTTACATTAAAATCAATATTACTGTACATATATAAGACACGACAGCCCTTATGCAAAAACTTTCGAAAACGTATATATTATATATATACAAACTATAAATAAAACATGCAGATTATACTTATAACAAATATATATTAATCAAACTATACATACATATATATACACTAACATATTATATACAACAAAATATAAACCATTACACTGTAAACACATAACAATATATACTGTAAATAGATAAATATACATACTGTAATTTTATACATTTATATGGAGAAGCACGGTTCAGGTCAGAGTGTAACTAGACTTCAAGCAACTATATATATATATATGTATATATATATTAATTTTACATACATATATATATATGATTTACAACAGAGGAGCATAGGACGGCACAAGGAGGACGTGCGGCTGCAACGTGGGCAAGGCGGAGGGGACTGCGGTAGAGGTTGGCTGCGTGATGCGGCTAGGGAGGCTCGGGTTTGGTCGCGGTGGCTGGTGTCGTATTTGCGGGGATGACGAGGCCAGAGTGAGAGGAAGTGGCTGTTGAGGAAGGCGAGGCGGAAGTTGGAAGCACGACAAGGAGATGTAGGTAGATGTTGGTCTGGATTTTCGTGCACGGTTGGGTTCAGTTGAAGGGGTAGGTGGAAAAGCGTGGTGGTGGAAAACGATGGAACCAGTGGCGATAATGGATTGCGTGGGCGGTGATGGGAGAGGAGAGAGAGGGGAGGGGAATGGTGTAGGTGGTTGTTGTTGGGAAATTGCGGCGGGCGGAGGCTGGTGTGGGGTATTCGACATCGGAAGGCTAGAGGGTGGAGGCCGGTGAAGTGGTGGGTCTAGTGGAGAGGGTGAGGCAAGATACGTGGCATGATTATGGTGGGAGGATGGGTCGAATTGGAAAGGTGGGTTGACTTATTAGCATGGAGGGAAAATAGCTTATCTAAATGAAGAAAAGGAGTGGTGACAGATGATATACAAGCATTTATATAGACTTTACATATTAATAAAAAAAACCCTTCGAAGTGACCAGAGAATGAACAACTATGCTAAAAGAAAAGTCACCCAATATATACAATAATGACATAGAAACGGTCAGAGGCTTTGATTCTGGGAAAGTTATTGAAGCAATTAATTTGATTCCTTGGGCAGCACGTTCAAATTTGAAAAGGCACGGTAAGTTAAAAGTCCAATTTATGGTACCGTTACAAACTGTTCAATCATTTCGTCGCGCATCAAACCTTAAAATACAGAAATAAATATACAGTGAAAATCAGACGACGAGGCGAACAAAATGGTACCTAGATATCAATAATATGACCATCCTACCAAAAGTTGATATTGGGTATCAAAATGCTGCAAATTCGCTGAAAATATGATAAACGAAGCTAGAGAAGTCCAAATTTGATGAAATGAAATATGATATCTATCTCAGAAAATAGTGTACATCTTTATTATGTAAAAATATTCAAATTTTGAAAATATTTTATTTTCATCAATATTAACTGATTCAAATTGGAAATTGAAAATTACACAATAGAACTAACCTCCATATTTTCAAATGAAAATTTAACATTTGATATGTTTAAATATACGCATTCCAAACATCCAATTTTTATTTTCAAATTCAAAAACTTAATTTCAAGCACAATTTCAGTTAATTACGTTATAAAACTGTTAAAATTTACGGGTCGTTACAAGCATGGTCTTACGAAATAACTTTATTGGCAAAGGGTTTATTTGAACTTTAAGAATCCATTTGATTGTGTTTCTCATGCTGCTTTTACTAGACTGACCCGTGTGTTGTTTTCTTAGAATGCTCGGGTCAGACCGAGCATACTTTCAGGTTTACTTGGATAATTTGGGAGCTACAGGAGACGAACTGAAGGCCTGGAGATGTATACATGTGCGTGCTTATTTTTCTGTTGCATTCATTGATGCATTCATCAGTAATTGTGAGGACAGGTTGTTATAGTTGTACATGCTGAATAGGTTAGTGTACTCTGATTGATGTCCGTATATACCTATATTACAATGCCGTTTTTATGTAAAGATTTGTCATCTATTATAGGTTATACGTTCCGCTGTGAGATTTTGTGCTGTTTAGTTTCTTCTTATCTTCTTGTCTTCTTTCTTTTCCCTAACTATCTGCTTTTCAATTCAGTTTTGGTTGGACATGTATGGATAATTGTCGGCTTAAACTGCATGAAAAAGTGGGTCGCTACAGTCAGAGTTCCAAGAAAGAGTCTAAACGTCCACTAGTTAATAGCATATATTGTAGCATTGTATGGATAGATCTTACGACAGGACCTACAGGCCTACTTCTTTAGAGGAGTTAGTTTTCGGGGTAGTCCACAATATAGTTTTAGCTCTTAATAGGTCTATTTAATAGCTATGGCAATTCAGAATGAATTCAGGATGGGTATCAATTATGGATATTTGTATATGAATCTTGGGTATGAAGATGCTACGTTAGTAGCATCATTATATCACTATATTTGTTTTGAATTTCAAATGCTTTGATAGGGATCATTGAATTGATTAGTATCTGTAGCGGACTTCACCCATCAGTAATGATGTGTATCAACTTATTCTTTGCATCTCTTATCATTATGATTGTTCATATTATATTAGTTGGTTGATAATATTATTATTATTGAACATTATGCATTAGACTTATTGTGTTATCTATATTCTCCTTGCATTTGTATATCGGATTACCTTTATCAAGGTATACAATTACATTTCAGTCACACTATATTAGTTGAGCTAAGTCGTTGATGATAGGACAAGAGCAGGTTATGGTATGACTCCCTACCTTTGAGTTGAGTTTACTTTATTGTTTATGAGTAGTCCAGATTATTCCTAAGCCACATTTGTGGAGAGGACTAGACGTAGTTTAGTAGTTTCATGTTTATCTGTATATGGTTGAAGTATTTCGTTATAGTACCCTTGCACTAGTATTTATGTTTGACCCGCATTTTGTCTTTGTTGTTTATGTCATGACAACTCTCGGGTACTCGATTGAGTAGTTTGTGAGCCAAAAACTTTTGGGGATATAATTCCAGGACAACTGGATCACTATGGAGGTGAAGTCGATACTTCAAATATATAAGTGATATTGTTGTAGTACATAACATACATGCTATTTATATAAGAGATTTGTTGTATCGATATTGTATTCTAATTTATTGTATTGATTGTATTCTAATTTATTGTATTGATATTTATTAATCAGTTACTTCTATCAATATTGGCTCCAATATAATTTATCATATTATTTTCGTGTATGTACAATATATTATATATTATCATTCGACTTTGAGATACTACTGCTATGCCATGGTTGGGTGTTTCGTTTTTTTGATTTTACCTCGACAACCTATTGTTTGTGGTGTTCAAAAGTCAGACGTTGTCATCTGACGTTGATTCACAGTATTACGAAGGGCAGGAGGTCATTGATCCTTGGCAAGTTGAACTATTATTTATTCTCAATTTTTGTATCTTAATAGACTTTTATCGTATTTTTGTTTGTTTAATACGACAATGGATGTTGTTGCCTTCGTTTATTTTATAAGGCATAATCATATGTAGCGAAGGGTCTTCGGTTTTGTATAATCTTTTGGAGGTAAAGATGATATTTTAAGCATTTTGAAATATAAATATAAAAGAAAATCATGTTGGAGAAAAACATTATATATGAAGTAAAATAATTATCAAATGATAAATTTTCATACCAAATTTTGAGGAAAAAAATATAAGTGTATGCAACTTTGAACTTTTGTTAAAGATTAATTATAAACACATGTTTTGTAACTTATTTGTTATTTTAGTTTTTTATGCGACCTTACTCAACTTGATCTTATTTTTTTAAAAATCTAAATCAACTTAGGGTTTAGTACATTTTTCAATGGTACTTTTCTAGTAGAGCATGAAACGTTCACAAACAACACATTTTTTTCATGGAAAATGAGATAGTTATCTTTGATTATTTTATGTACGATGTTATGCTGTTTAGAGTTTTTGTAGATTAGAATTTTTATAGGTAATTATTAAAGACGTGTTTGATTATAATATTTATAAGTGAACTAAATTCAAAACAGATCATATCAAATAACATTATGCAATTAATAAAATGAATTAATTAAATTGAATTAATTATAATTAATTGATATTAGTTTCATATTAATTCTCTTTAATTCTAGTGAATTATAATCCACTTTTACTTCATTATAACATTTCATGTTATTAATTTATAATATACTTAAGTACATATTTTCATAATATATCCGAAGTACATATTTCATGATATTAGTTGGATTGAGATTGCATTTTGGTATTTACTTAAGTACATATTTTAAAAATATATCTTTATTAAATTGTGGTATCTAGTTTGTATCCATATTATTTACATAGATTTTCCGATATACTAGGATTGTGTTCAAACATTTGGAATCATTACAGCTAGAACATACATAGTTAACAAGGGAAAGACTGTAACAAAATCCATGTAATGGGTATAATATATACATAATTATTAATTTAGAATTCATTACATTATTATAAACTTAAATGGTACATTAACTATAAAATTTAGAATATCAGGCAGTGAAACTAATTTTTCTCATGTGAACTTTCAATTTAAAAAATAATATTAGATTTAATTCTGTTTAAACTTTTGGTTTCAAACAAGTAAAGTCTTAAAGAAATTATAAATTCAATGGAGAATATGAATATTTTAGTTAATTTGAAATTTTGATAACATGTTTTGTAGAATACAATAGTTTATGGTTTTTTTTATGATAATAAACGTATAAATTTTAATGTGTTTGTTATGATACTATTGCAATATCACAGAATGAAATAAAAAAATCAAAGTTTTATTTAAACAAGTATTTTATTTCATTATAATTTCAAATAGTACACATTTACAACATAGCTTCCACACTTTCATATACAACATTATTTTTCACTCTCATACAACTCACTCACTCACTCGATTCGATTTGTTTTCTTTTTGGTTTAGCTATGCTTATCCTTATCAACTGATTTGCTTGTCAAATAACAATGTAGTAAAAAGCAAAAAGGAACAAATTGAAACTGCAAAAATAAAAATATAATTGAATATGATATTGTCTTAGTTTATAGGTTTTTTTGTTTCCATTTTTTAAAAAGGAACCAAAATAATTGTGCATGAACAACCTATGACATGCACCTTGTATCACTTTACATGGCATAAGGCCGAGTACACAAAATATACTTGCATCAATTCAATTACAAGGATAAATGCAAAGTCAAGCTGAATAGCTTAACACAAGCACTGCGAGGTCAAGCCAAATAGCTCAACACAAGAAAAGTGAAGTAGCAAATGCATAAGCTTTTTCTAGTACATTCATAACAATAATTTAGTACATGCACATGCATCACAAAAGTCGGTTTTAGGCATATGCAGACCACAACATAAGCTTGAACAGTCAGTTTCGGGCAATAATACAATAAGCATATACGGCTCCATCCGTTTGGTTCATAGCAGGTTCAACATAATGGTGCAGACAGACACAACAAGTATATAGATCAACTAAGAGGCAAGGCTTGCACATGTTCATGCACATGTACAAGGCAAAGCTTTCACAAGATCAAGCAGATGCACTCAAGCACATACACAAACGCATACATGAACAAGACAACTCAATGCGCACATACAAGAAACACATGCTAGGATAAGAATGAGCAAACGTAGATGATCAATCAACTTACCAATATAGTTCAAAGAAACGACCACCAACTAACCAGACACAGCAAATAAGTATAAGCACACAAGCAAAGACAACATCACAAGTACGCGGGCACATAACAATCAAAATTAGGAGTTGATATTCAATCTAGGAAGTGCAGTTTCAGTTGATCAATACAAACACTTAAACAAGCCTTCACCCAACTTCAAAAACAAAAATTTAGAGTGGTCTCACTTCCTCATCGGGTATCACTATCTTCATAGTCCCAAGCATACCATGACTTCAAATCAAGGCAACTCAAGATACAGATAATTCACAAATATATACATATGCATTTATATACATGAAAATTAGGAGCATCTCAGTTCATCAGAAAAATGATCTCAAAATTAGACCTGAACAATCATAGAAGATTGAAATAGCAAATAACAGAAAAAAGGGAATTTCATAGCTTAAACAAATCAAGGGCTGAAATCAAAACAATCAACCAGGGTCAAAATATATTCAAATTTATATAAGAGAATTCAATAAATAAATATATATATATATATATCAACGATGAACAAGTCAGAAATCATCAAAGCCATTTTATCAAAGATCAGCAATTAAATTTAAATATCAAAGTCAAAGTTTGAAAATTTTACATAAAAAATAATGGAATCGATTTTCAAAATTTATCCCTATAAAACCCATTCACCATTGGCAAACATACTTTGTCGAGTTCAAAGTAGAAAAGGAAACTATAATCAAAAGGTTACCATATTTTGAATCAATCTATATTCGATAGGGAAGTAATCAAAGGGGTACCTTATCAAGAGAATCAAGCAATCAATCGACAAAAGGACGCAGCCGAATTAATTTCATTTAATCAACAATCGATACTTCAATTAGAAAACCCTAATTTTAGATCGAAGAGCAAAAAAGGATAATGGCATGAAGAAAACAAATGTGGGCTGAAAGATAAATAAAGGGAGAGAACGTTTTTTATTTTGAGCCATTATCTTTGGACCTTGTCAATTTTATAATTAGGGTTTCAATTTTTATTGTAAGTGTACTTTGTTTCTTAAATTTATATAACTCGAGGTTTAACTAGGATCGAACTATAGGCTGTAGTTCGGGAATTCGTAGCTTACGATTTGAGTTTGGAAGGGTTTTGAGCATAGGGTTAGAACAATCATGTTAGCAATGGTCATGAGTTTGCATGGTTTATAAGCGATCAACTAATTCAAATAGAAACCTTAGAGGCAGTAGTAACCAGGTTTTGCTGAAGCTGGATAAAATTACATGTCACTTTTATTTCTACATTTACTCTGTTATTATCTATTCTGCAATTTTTATCATTCTTGTGAATTTATTATAAATCCTATTCATCTCCCTCTAGTGTTAATTCGATCCTACATGTTTGATTTCTTAGTTTTGCTGTTGATATTTGATGTGCATGAAAATGTACATATTTTTACTTCCATATTTAATCTACTTTTATTTAAATAAATGTCATAATTGGATGTTTTTTACACTTTTACAACCAAATTTCAAAAATGCTTTCAAGTCATCATTCATGCACCTACATGGGGGTAAAATGGTAATTTTATGTATGATTTAATTTGAGAAAATTCACTTGCACATTTTATTTTTATTTATTGGAATTTGGATAGAAAATGGAAGAGGCTTCGTGTATGTATGCATGCACAAGAGAAGGAAGGGAAAAGAATGAATAAATAAATGAATTTATATAATCATGGAGGACCTTGCCTACTCACTTATCTTGATCTACAATTAAGAGCTAATACACATGTTATTGGGGGTTAAAAACACATGCACATTTAATAGAGGATTAATTTCATGCTAATGATTTCTTGGAGGTTGCACTTCCTAAGGGGCATTTTAGGTAGTCTCCTAAAATATAGATTAGGGTTTTAGCCATGTATAAAAAAATCCTCTTGTGTTCATGTAATGGAGCTTTAGAATCTTATCATATTATGTAAGTTTTAGCCACAAAACTAATGAGAACTAAAAGGCTTCCTAAGCCTCTTCTTCTTTTTCTTACATGCTTCTTTTTTATTTTATGCATATTTTTATGCTCTCTTTCTTCTATTTCATGTTAGTAGACTAGTTTTTTTCCATTGCAATTAGTTTATTTTTATGCAAGTAGTTTAGTTCATTTTTATTTTAAGTAGCTCTTACTTTGCTTGCTTTTCTATGTTGATATTTACATGTGTTGAAATGATAACACAAATGAGTAGCTAAACCCTTTAATTTAGGGGTAATGAAGCTCTCCAAAATTATGTAAATTCAACATATTTATTATCTATGATCTCTTTTTATACTTCATGAGTGGTCGAATTATGATGTAATTTATTAGGGAATTTGATAGTCTATGTTGTGTTTCTAATCACAAATGGGCTATGTTTAATCCAAAATAAACATAATTTACATCACCATCTTACTAATTGATTTGATAATGAAATTAAAGTAGAATCAAAATTTGGTGATTTATGTTACTAAAAAAATAGTAAATAGATCTTGCTTAAAATAGTTTTTGCTTTGACTTTATGTTCATTTTAATGACAATTGACAAGTGGTATTAGTTGTTGTTTGTTTAAGCCAAAATTGGTCACAAATCCCAAATATCGTGAAAGCACCAGTGTATGAACACAGATCATTTGTATATGGCCACAAATCATGATCTAGGTAATGTAGAGAATGAAAAATGAAGAATAATAAACTTAAAACAGAAAGAAATAGATAGAGACGTTGGATTTATAATGGTTCGGCTATCTCCGCCCTACATCCACTTTAAAAGTTAATCTTTTACAGCTGATTACAGCGGATGACAATGGTAAAATTCGAGTGCAATAGCAGCCCAGTAATGCAAAGATGTTTTCAACAGAGTCTAGATGTAGAATAGCCCAAAAGATCCCTTTTATATAGGCTCTAGGGTGCTATTTATAGGCGCTCCATGCAAATAACTTGCTCAAATTTCAGTAGACTTCTTCTGGCATGTAAGCGGGCCCACATGATCGATCCCATGCGATTTTGACTCGATCCGTGATCGATACGAACGTAATTTGTATCGATCAAGATTTTGTCCAATGGAGTCGAAATTTGGCATGAACCTTCTTTAGATTGTACACAAGCTCCTGTGAAAATTTCATAGCATTTGGACTTGTAGATTGTGAGTAATGATCGATGCAAATTCGTGTTTTCTTTAAACTGCTTCGCTCGTATCGATACATTTCGCATCGATCTATTCGAATCAATCTCGAGCACGTGCATGTAAGATGACGTGGTGTGAGATTCTTGGATCGATCCACTCTTTGAGCCAAGTGACTAAGTCTTTTGTTTGATTGTATCTTGTTTGTATTGATCATTTTAGCTTCATTCGTACCTATCGTCGTTGCGTTGTTCGCATCGACCGACCGCATTCCAATTCGCATCGATCCCCTGCATGTCCATTCTGTATCTATGAGAAGTGTTGGTTTAGTATCGATGAAAGGTCGATCGATATGAAGTGTGCGCAATCGGTTGATATGAAATGAACACTGACATTACAATCAATGGATACAAAGTGCTACTTTTTCATGGATGTTGATCAGTGGACCCGATGGATACGAAACCATTTGATAGACACGAACCAAGGTCACCTTGATTGATACGAACCGTCGATAATTCGATGGATACGAATAAGGCTTCGCTAGATCGATATGAACACGATGGATACGAGGCGAAGTCACTTTGATCGATACAAACACAATGGATTCGAACAGCGTGGTCATGGATGGATTCGAACAGATCGATTCAATCATTGGTCTTTGATGGATACGAACAGCGTGCTTTGCTTAACTTGTATCGATCATATCTCGATCATACGAGCTCCGATTGACTTGAAATTTCAAATTGGGCTTTTCTTGTCTTGCTTTGTCAATTGTAGCTTTATCTGGACTCGAAAAAAATTCATCGATATCCATAATGAACATGTGATGTATAATCGATATTTGGGATGAGTAATCATTGATTTTCGGCTAATTTCTTGATATCTCGGCCTTGCTTAAAGGAGGGATAACATTATTAAAGTTTGATGGTTTAAGTTATGTAAATTAATAACATAAATAGACTATACTTATGATAAATAGATCACTAATTCTACTTAAGATTAAAATGAGAGATCATAGATTGTTTTTGTGTTGATTTATGTGAGAGTGTGAGAGTGGATTTGCCTCTAAGTTATCATTTATTTTTATTCACTTTTGTCTAGTTTTATTTTTGCTAGCTTTCTTAGTTTCAAAATAATTTCAAAATCTTGGGGTAATTTGATCGAGTATAATTTAAAGTTAATTCAATTCCTTGCAGATCGACTTGTACTTGCCATGTACTAAAATTGTACGCCGTGCGCTTGCGGTTATTTTTATCATAATATTATCTAGCGATTTTCTAACCGATAGAAAATTAGTCATTAAACAAGTTTTTGGCACCGTTGTCGGGGAATAGATTTGGTTTTAATTTTACCCTTTGAATTAGTTTTTCTTAATTTTATTTGTGTGTCATTTTACGTTGAGTTGCATTTAAAGAAAATTATTATTTTTATGTGTTTGTGTGTAATTTTTGTTTTCATTTTGTTCACGTGTTTGTTGCTTTTCTAGTTGCTTTTGCATTTCTATTTAAAAAAACAGAAACATTACATTTCAAAACAAAAAAAAATATTTTATTTCATTTACATTTACAATTTCAGTTTTGATTTTACAATTTTACATTTACATTTACATTTTTCTACAACATTACCTGTGCACTTCTACTCTGTATACACTTCTGTGTCACTATTGCATTTTCACCTCACTATTGCATTCATTTGCCATCTATTTCCATTCAACCACCATTCATACAACATACTTATTTCTGTCATATACAATCATCCACTGCATACTATTTTTATTAGAAAAACCCTCTACCCACCTTCATCCTTCATCCTTTTCTACCTACTACAAATAAATCCAACTCCACCACTTCACCTCAACACTGCCACCATCAATCTTCTTACAAGTTCATCCACAACACCCATAAGTTTATCTACCATCCACTGCCACAAATTCCTCCTAACCATAGCACATCAATATTATAAAGGATATGAACATATTTTTATATCTATGATATTCAATAACTTAATCGTCACTAATGAATATGCCATTAATGTTATTTAGTTCATTTATAGCATCAAAGTTAATTAAATAACATTTAACTAATTCTCTAGATTATAAATTTAAAATCGAATCAAAGAAATAAATTGGAAGTAATGCTTTATTTAGTTTGAATTAAAGTGTAAAATATTAATAAATATATTTTTCATAATTTGATTTTCCATTCAATCGCATATAACACTAAATATGTATTAATAAATATATATTTTTATAACTTAATTTCCCTTTCAATCGCATATAACACTAAATATATATTCATTTTCAAATTGCTCCTATTTTATTTTTAGAACGTGAATTTTTTTTTACTCAATTTAGTGATCTTTAGCACCAATATCTACATATTGAAATGAATTTATGCCATTTATTTCTTTTCTTTTATAATCCCATCATAGAATGAATTTATTATAGGATTCAAGAACTTAAATCATATGTTGGCTACAAAAGTTAAAATGCCAATAGGTAAAATCATATAGTTTTGGTCTGTTTATGCTTTAAGTTTATAAATTCCTACTTTCAACTTTCGCTAATTATATAACTATTAGAAAATATGCTAAATTATTAGTTTTTTCTCAAAAGGGTAAATATCTTAGATAATTTAGCAATTTAGGTATTTAAAACTTTACATGTTCAATTTTTAATTTAAAATTATTAATATTATTGATGATTTTTGATTAGGAATAATGATTCACATAATTTTCCATTTGTAATTTTCAATTACTTAAATGTATCTAAATACCCAAGTTATTGATAACTAATTTTTTTTATTGCGTCAAATAAAATTTATTCAAGAATCCATGTGTAATCAAGGAATCAAATATAGTTTTATACAACATAATTAATTCTCTAATTAGTTTTAATTTAAGTTTGAATCGAAATATCTTTATCATAATTTACTTCCACTTCAAGTTTCATTCGAAATTAAGTATACATTTATTCTCATATGGCGTTTATTCTTATATTTATATACCGGAATTACGAAGGTACTATATGAGTTTTGAACCATATAGTCATAGTTTCAATAATTGTTTTCAAATTAAAAAGTTTTTATGTTAGAGATACTTCTTTTTCAAAATGTAGCAGTGGCAAATATGATTATCTTCATGTTTCAAAAATTATTTTTAAACTACTAGAAAATATGTTAGCTTTAAAAAAATATTTGAGAATATGGATAATTGATTTGAAATTTTGATAATATGTTTGTTTTTTAGTTTAGTTGATATTATAGAAAGGAACGCTCTTCAAATTTCACATTATAAACTTGGGCATAAAATAAACCTCATAAAACTATTTTTTAACATGTTGAACACTAAACATGGTTGATGGAGGATTACTAAAATAATGTACATACAAATAGTTGTTTCATTTTTTTCTTCATGTACTTGGGTTCAAGTATTGTATGTGTATACACATGTATAATATCATACAATAAAATGAATTTGCTTAAGATATGTTTACATACCAATAATGTTTTTATATAAAATAACTACAAATAGGAAGGATCATATAAAATAAAATTATTAATGTGCAACTAGTAAAGGGAATTAATTGTTACCTCTTTCATTTAACTTAAATTCAAATTAATTAGAGAATTTATTACAATTAATCCTTAATCGAATTTTAATTTAATGATAGAATCAGTTACATATTAGTTATCTTTAGTGTTAATCAACAAAAGAATTTACTAGTAGCAAGTTAGTTCCTTTTAGTCAATTCCTTTTGTTAATGAATAAACTCATTAACCCCAAGATTATATAAAAAGTAGAGTCAATTAAGTAGAGGATTTGTCGAAGCTAGTCGAGGTCATCAAGGCGAAGTATGCATCCATATCAATTCTTATTTGAGTCATCAAAGTCATGTAAAGCATCATAAATGATTTAAGTCAATAGGCAAGTTAAGGTGCTAGTCAATATGGGTGTGGATATTCAAGTCATTATGCACATCAATGTATGTGTATACACTAATGAATATGCCATTAATGTTATTTAGTTCATTTATAGCATCAAAGTTAATTAAATAACATTTAACTAATTCTCTAGATTATAAATTTAAAATCGAATCAAAGAAATAAATTGGAAGTAATGCTTTATTTAGTTTGAATTAAAGTGTAAAATATTAATAAATATATTTTTCATAATTTGATTTTCCATTCAATCGCATATAACACTAAATATGTATTAATAAATATATATTTTTATAACTTAATTTCCCTTTCAATCGCATATAACACTAAATATATATTCATTTTCAAATTGCTCCTATTTTATTTTTAGAACGTGAATTTTTTTTTACTCAATTTAGTGATCTTTAGCACCAATATCTACATATTGAAATGAATTTATGCCATTTATTTCTTTTCTTTTATAATCCCATCATAGAATGAATTTATTATAGGATTCAAGAACTTAAATCATATGTTGGCTACAAAAGTTAAAATGCCAATAGGTAAAATCATATAGTTTTGGTCTGTTTATGCTTTAAGTTTATAAATTCCTACTTTCAACTTTCGCTAATTATATAACTATTAGAAAATATGCTAAATTATTAGTTTTTTCTCAAAAGGGTAAATATCTTAGATAATTTAGCAATTTAGGTATTTAAAACTTTACATGTTCAATTTTTAATTTAAAATTATTAATATTATTGATGATTTTTGATTAGGAATAATGATTCACATAATTTTCCATTTGTAATTTTCAATTACTTAAATGTATCTAAATACCCAAGTTATTGATAACTAATTTTTTTTATTGCGTCAAATAAAATTTATTCAAGAATCCATGTGTAATCAAGGAATCAAATATAGTTTTATACAACATAATTAATTCTCTAATTAGTTTTAATTTAAGTTTGAATCGAAATATCTTTATCATAATTTACTTCCACTTCAAGTTTCATTCGAAATTAAGTATACATTTATTCTCATATGGCGTTTATTCTTATATTTATATACCGGAATTACGAAGGTACTATATGAGTTTTGAACCATATAGTCATAGTTTCAATAATTGTTTTCAAATTAAAAAGTTTTTATGTTAGAGATACTTCTTTTTCAAAATGTAGCAGTGGCAAATATGATTATCTTCATGTTTCAAAAATTATTTTTAAACTACTAGAAAATATGTTAGCTTTAAAAAAATATTTGAGAATATGGATAATTGATTTGAAATTTTGATAATATGTTTGTTTTTTAGTTTAGTTGATATTATAGAAAGGAACGCTCTTCAAATTTCACATTATAAACTTGGGCATAAAATAAACCTCATAAAACTATTTTTTAACATGTTGAACACTAAACATGGTTGATGGAGGATTACTAAAATAATGTACATACAAATAGTTGTTTCATTTTTTTCTTCATGTACTTGGGTTCAAGTATTGTATGTGTATACACATGTATAATATCATACAATAAAATGAATTTGCTTAAGATATGTTTACATACCAATAATGTTTTTATATAAAATAACTACAAATAGGAAGGATCATATAAAATAAAATTATTAATGTGCAACTAGTAAAGGGAATTAATTGTTACCTCTTTCATTTAACTTAAATTCAAATTAATTAGAGAATTTATTACAATTAATCCTTAATCGAATTTTAATTTAATGATAGAATCAGTTACATATTAGTTATCTTTAGTGTTAATCAACAAAAGAATTTACTAGTAGCAAGTTAGTTCCTTTTAGTCAATTCCTTTTGTTAATGAATAAACTCATTAACCCCAAGATTATATAAAAAGTAGAGTCAATTAAGTAGAGGATTTGTCGAAGCTAGTCGAGGTCATCAAGGCGAAGTATGCATCCATATCAATTCTTATTTGAGTCATCAAAGTCATGTAAAGCATCATAAATGATTTAAGTCAATAGGCAAGTTAAGGTGCTAGTCAATATGGGTGTGGATATTCAAGTCATTATGCACATCAATGTTCAAGTATAAATTCGAAGTCAAATGAATATCCAAGTCATAAGTTCAAATTGAGTCAATAAGCTATGCAATTGTTAGATATCAACATTCTTATGTGTACAACTTTCAATTAATAGAATTGGAAAAAATCTCCAAATTGATTTAGGGTTTACAAAGTTGAAAAATATAAGAAGTGGGAAGAGAATGAAATCCGTCCTCAAAATAGTGCCAAAAAGTCCATATTTATAGAGGCAGAAATGAGGCCTAGTAGTTGTCGTCGACACTCTTGGCTTTGGCACTCTTGGTGTTGACATGCTTGACTTCCGCGATCATCATATAGTGACATCCCCCAAGTATTGCTGAAATGCGGCTCCAATTAATACAACATTACTTGAGATTCACCATTGTAGTGCGGCAACTTAGGGCAAAATCGACATTAGAGATGATGTAACTTTAATCGAATGCCATATGAAAGAAGCGCGACACTAATAAAGTGTATTATTAATGATTGGTTACCGTAATAGACTTTGTGAATGTGATGATGTTAGGCGTCAACATCGCATTCATGAACAGGCGACGTCCTTTTGTGTAACGACCCGTTAAATTTACGATATTTAATAAATTAAATTAATATAATTTCTAATTTGATTATGAATAAATGTAGAGATTTGGTATAGTAGTTGCATTTTGTGTAACTATAAAAGTTTATGATAATAGAATATGGATCATGTAAATTGGCAAATTGAGTTAAAGTTAATTTTAAGAAACAAATAAATGTTGAATTTGTGAATGTTAGTATAAATATTAACTTAAATGGTATTCATTAATACAAAGATGTAAATTGTGTAGATAGTAATAGTGTATGGCTGTAGTGAAAGGAAAAGAAAACTGATGGAAACATAAAATTTATTATTATGTAAACGAAAACATAGTTTGAACAAATTTATGGAAATTGATATAAACAATGTTTGTAATCAGTTGGGTTATTAATAATTGAAAGATGGAGATGCGTACATACGTTAATATAATTATAATGGGAAAGAATGAAAAATTATATGATAATAGGCATTTGATTCAATTAAGGGAATTAAATTTTAAATTAATGTTCATTAAATAAATTCAACGTTTTGTGAGAAATCATAATAGTTGTGTAAAGTATGTACAAACTTCGATTTGGAATTTTATTGGATTTATAACGGTTCTGTTATTAAGTGTATGAGTTTAAAAGAAATTTTTTTTTTTGTAAGGTAATAGAAGAATGCATAAAAATAAACAGGACTTAATAGAATCGGATACTTAATAAATTGAATAAATTGCCCATTAATGTAGATAGGTATAGTGGACTATAAATGGCCTAAGCAAATTAAAATAGGATAATTATTGAGATTTGTAATATAAGAATAAATAGTAACATTTATTTGCAAGGAATCCTATTTAGGACTAGAATTTGGAGTAATGACTATAGTTTGTTTATCTACCCTTGTTTCTTGTTAATTTAAATTTTGGGAATTTATTCAATCTATCCGCCAATTTACTGCAATTAAAGTGAAATGGATTAGTGTTTGAGTAATGTAAATATAAATAAGATGAAAAACAAAGGAAATCTCAATTATAATAATTTATGTAGAATAAAATAAAGAAATCAGTAAATGATAATGTGAAAATGTGGATGAAAGGAGATCTTAAGTAGTAATAACTTTGTTAGGTAGGTGATAACGGAATTTCGTGTATAACCAAATAAAAATCCAAATTTACGTGTAAATCAATTGCAATCAATTGAATTTATTGCGATAGTTAATTTCATAAAATAAAGGTAAAGCTAACTCAAATTTAGCTGGACTATTGTTGGTATAACTTTAGAAGCAAGATTTATTTAAGATTTGAGTATTTAATTCAACAAGAGGTATTTACGACAAATAAAATAGAATTGAACGTAAAATATTACGTTATTAAATTGAAATGGAATTTGTAAACATTGAGTGAAATATTAAACTAATGTTAGTATTCGTCGTATTTACAACAATAACTTTGAATAATAGAAAGAAAGTGAATATAATAAATTAATCAAATTTATAGTGTTGAATTCGATTGGATTGGAATTAATAAATAGTTAAGAAAAATAAGGGTTATTAATAATTTGGAATTTAATTATGGTAAAAGTTTATTTGCAATCATGAGTTGGAATAGGAATCAAATCTATTTATCTAATTGGATTTTTTTTTTTTTTTTTTGAGAGTATAAGAATATAAGCTTTAATAATTGAGTTTTAGAATATAATTTATAATTTCCAAATAATTATAAAAATGCAGAAATTAACACTGCAATTTGATATGTTTATAGATTTTATTTCACATCCAAGCTGCTAAATCAATTGGAATTGATTGAATTTTATAAGTAATGAAATTTGGCCAATATTAGAAGTTGAAAATATAAAATTGGATTTTTTTTGATTTATTTAATTGATTTAATAAATATTAAAAATAGCCATTTTGTCACGGACTCGGATTTCGACGAAACCAGTTTCATCGGATCCGTATCGGTGAATTATTATAGGGTTTCAAATTTCGTATCGATCGGACTTGTCGTTTGATCGTACGGGCGCGAAACGCCTTGAAATCAATTTTATTAAAAATCAATTTGAAATCAATTTGGAAATCTTGTTTTCAGCATAACTTCTTCATACGATCAAATTTGGACGTGAAACTTTTTCCATCGCGTTCAGAATATTTTAAAACACCTATTTGGATATATAGTTTTAATAAATTCGGTTCCGGAGGCATAGCGGGCTTTTTGGGCCATAGTTATTCCGTACGTTCGCGTATCCAGTCGAGCTACCCTATCTCTAGCCTACCTATATAAACACGGCTATAAACCCTAGTCTCTATTCTTTTTGCTGTACGTTCATTTCTTCACTCTTCCCTCTTCCCAAATGTATACATCTCAGATCCAAATTCAAATTGCAAAATATAAGTGAATATTCAAAGTTCTCGAAAAATTCCCAAAAAATTATATGGCGTAGTGTTCATCAATACAAATCTACGTCTGTTGTTCGTTTTTCAAGATGGTGTCCGGATTCACCAGAAATCACGGTCAAACTATGGAGGTTCGAAACCCTAAATCAAAAATTAGGCGTTTTCGATCGAGCGACATTTGGCGAAATTGGTTTCTGGGTTTGGTAGAGCTCGTCGGGGGAAGTCGATAGGTGGTGGTCGTGTGTCCTAGCACGGCCTGTGGTGCTCGAATTTTGCGTTTTAGGGTTTTGGAACCCAGTGGCGGCGGCGGCAAAATAGGGGCGCGCGTCCTGACAGTTGGGGCGGCCGGCGATGGGGAACTCGGGGAGATGTTTGTCACGAGGAGGAAGGCGGTGTAGGTGGCGATTCTAGGCGGTCAACGGTGCTGGGATGTACGTGTTTTCTGGGTGCGTGCGTTTTTCCTTCGGCCGTGATCTTGGTTTCCTGTAGCTAGTGGGAGAGGAGCTGACGTGGCATGGGGTTTAAATGGGTTTGTTTATTTATTTTAATTTTCGTTTCAATCGTTTTATCGCCATAACTTTTTCATACGAATTCCGTTTCACGCGAAATTTCTTTTGTTAGGATCGTAATTTAATTCCGGACTTGATGACGCTGGTTTGGACGAATTCTGAGACGAGCAAATTTTTGGGTTTAAATCGGGTTTAAATTCGATTTAAATTCAAAAGGTGAGTGTTTTAACCCACTCACAATTACTAGAAGCTTTTATGTTTGTTAAATAAATTTTAGAAATGAATAGAAATTTATTTATGAGCTTTTGGCATGTTATTTCATCCATATCTGTTGAATTGCATTTTATTGAATTTAGCTGTCCATTAAATTGATTGATTGCGTATAAATTGGCTATTAGAAATTATTGTTGCATATGAACTGCATAGATTAACAGTTATATAAATTATTGGGGAATATAAACTGTTAGATTAATAGTTGATAAATATAATTTTAAATAAAACTGCCAATGATTACCTGTTGTATATTACCAAACATATATTGTTATTGATTGATATTGATGGATGTTTGTGATTGGATGATGGACGTTTGTGATTGGATTATGGATGTGTTGTTGAATGGACATTTATTTGGATATCATTAAACTGCAAGTTAGCATACATTTTTCATTTCATTCGGGATTGTGGTTTGAAATGATAAAACCGCAAAGTTTTATTTTTAAATTGCGGATTGAAATGATAAATATCCGTATCACTTGACCATAGGATAGAAAATTATATACAGGCACCGCGGTCTATATATAACTATTTTAAATGTGATTTCTATGGTTTGGATGGAATACGGTTTATAATAATCTTAAATTTTATACTGGATAAATATTTTCTTCCATATTTATATATATATGAAGTTGAAAATTTAAAATTTAAAAAGGTGCATAAATTCCTTTATTTAAATGGAAGAACATTCTTGATGATTTATATCCTATTTTAATTATTAAGTTGGAAATTTTAAAGATATGATAAAAAAAAAAAATTGGATTTTTCCCAATATATATAGAATGAATATTCTAGTAAAAATTTGAATTGGAAAATTTATATATATATTTTACTAGAAATTGAAGTTTTATTAATTATGGATTTTATGTGAATGGTCAAGATTAATTAATAGAATATTGATTTTGAAAGGATAAAAATCCAACTTTAGTTGAAATATTAATGCTCAAAAATGGATATAAATATATATAAAATTGAAATGGTTTTGGGACTTGAAGTAATATTTTGGATTTTGGTTTAACTTTAAAAGAAGAAATATTTGGAAAGCCTTGTAATTTATTTCTTTATAAAGCAACAGTAAAGTTAAACCTTTTTAATTCGCATACCGTTGAATATCCAAACCATTTAGTTTTGAAAATAATGGTTTTAAATTCTATGGATTTCTAAGTATTATATTAAGAGTTAAATTTCCAAATATTTGGTTCAAGGAGTTTTAATAATAAAAGGTGACAAAAATTTTGGAAAGGAAATATTTGGGAAACGATATCATTGATTTGGGTTTTATAAAATTAATATCAAAATGAATTGTCTTGGGTTTAAAAGAAGAAAGGATATCGTAATATTATGGTTTTGAAATGGATTATATTCTGGTTTTAAAGTATAAACAATTTTTAAATGACCGCGGTGTTATAATAACGATTGGTTGGCAAAGAGACCGGGATCGGATATGGACATACTCTCTGTCGATACCGAAAACCACTTTGACTAACCGTGTACGCGGTGGAGATTCCAGAATGAAGTAGGTGGTGGCGACGTTTCCTGTAAGGTAAATACGTGGACCCAACTCCCGTGAGTTGGCATAAGGTGGCTAAAACAGGAGCGATTCTCAGGCCAATGAGGTCATTCCTCTGATCGGACGCTCCTCTTCGATATTATACTTTGACTTGGATTGATTCAGTGGCCACTTCTATATTTTTGATTTTTGGGGGAGTTAGTTCGAGGTGGGCGGCAGCTGCGCGCTGCGCGTTACCATCAGCCTGGATAGCAATTGGTATATCTACCCTGGCATTGCCTAGTTGTGCCGTGTCACCTACCCTATCGCGCCTTGTACGAGTTTGGTTTTCTCCCGTAGCCCGTGTGGTATCCTCTAGTGGCTTCCCGATCAGGAGGGACTATGATATTGGACGGACTACTGGGACTATTACGTGTTAAGGGCTATATGGGTAACCCCTTAACGCTATTAAAAAGTAAGTTTATTTTATAAATAGACACTATTATAATAGCGCAATATACTACATAGTAAATAGTTTAACGGATCCTTAGGAGATGTAAATCCCGAGCATCTCTTGAGTTACTGCACTCATATTTATTTCTGTTTATTTAACTCACATAAGATTTTCTAGTCTGACTCGAGTGTTTTTGTCTTTTCAAATTCGCTCGGGTCAGTCCGAGCGTTTCAGGATAGCAGATTTTAGCTTTGGAGGACGAAGACGAAGAATCAGTATTATTTATATATAGTATTGCACCACACTCTTTCTATTCCGCTGCATTGCTTGTATTGGTATGTGTAACTCTGATATTTATTGTAAAAGAAGAATCAAGCATTTTGTAAACTGTTTATGAACTGTATATTTGTTATTATATTTTATCCTTCCGCTGTGAGATTCTATTTTCGTTTTATTTCTTCTCTGTTTTTCTGATTTACCCCATAACACTCCGCCCTTGCGTATGCTTTGAATTGGCACGTGTGTCGTTTTAAAGTGTGCGAAAAGGCGGGACGTTACAGTTGGTATCAGAGCTTTGGTTTAGCGACTAAACCTTGGCTTTGTGGGGTTTGACTCTTCGTTAATAGGGTAGAAATACCCTATGGGAGTCGCTGAGTGTATACATATATGAGAGAGCGTACTTGTAGTATTAATAAAAGATTTTGATATTGTGTTAATCTGTTCCGCTTTGTATTTATAAATTCTGGTTGATGCATGGGACGCTATGCCATCAATAGGGATTTCTAAACACTTAATAGGACAGACCGACATAATATTTGTTTTAATATAGGTGAATGAAATAATTTTGCCTATTATATTTTCTATATATAAAATATTTTTATAAAGATATATATATTAGGTTGCTATAGATTGGGTGTTAGGAAATAAAATATTTATAATAACTGAAGCTAAGTCAAAATTATGATAAATCAAATTGGAGATTTAGAACTTAAGTCCGGGATTTTTCCAAATTTGCTTTCAAAGAATTTGTGAAATTTATTGATTTGGTTTATAAGTAATTTCTTATATAAATATAGTATAATTTGGAAGAATTTGTTTTAAAAGAAGATTCTTGGAGAAATAAATTTTGTACTTTCCTCTTTGTCGCTGGAAAAATAAATTCGGTGATGACGGCCGCATCATCGACTTTCATTTTCGAGTTTCAAAAGGGAAAGACCACTGTAGTAAATTCTACTGCAGATTTATTTTGAAGTTTTATAAAAAATTTCTTTTATTGTTCTAACTATTTGAGATATTGAGTGTAAGAACTTATTTATTTATTATTTTGAAATAAATTGAAATTTAACCCGGGTATTTAATTCTAAAATTCTCTATTAATTAATTGTTAAATTTTAATGAAATAAAAAGTTGAGTAATAAATGAATTGAAACCTCTAATAAATAAGAGAATAATTGCAAAGCTATAAAGAAGAATTTGCATACATATGAGACAAAGAGTAATATGGATAAACATTAAATTTAATTAAAGAATGGAGATTTAGCTTGTATAAGTTCAATTGCATTTTTCTTTAACATAAATAACTTACCCAAATATAAAAGTTGAAATGTTAAATGAGAAACTAGAATTGAATATTTTACAAGTAGGAATTTAGGAAAATTGAAGTATTCAATAAATGACAGTTATAAATAAGAATTAGTAGTATAAACTGAAGTTATAATTGAGATTTTACTGAAATAAGTTAAGAATTATTAATAGATGATATGAACCTGGGTATATAACGTGAAATTCAAAATAAGAATTTATTATCTGATTTTTCACTCAAGTATGTGTTAATCTCCCCTATTCTAATATAATAGAAAGTAGGAAAAATTGAAATGACTGCAATTAATAGTTGATGAATGAATAAAAATTTCCACTCATAAGAATGAATGTTAGCAGATTTGGAATTTAAGGGAAATCTTACAAGTGAAGAGTAAGGAAATGAAGACATTCAAAATATTTGGTGTTATTAATGAGAACTTATTTTACAAACTTAAGTAATAAAGGAAAACTTAAGAAATAAAAGGAAATACAGATACAATGAATTTCTAATAAATGGAAGATGAAACTGTGAGAATTAAAGAAATTCCACCATATATGAAGAAGAAAATCAAACCAATGAATTATGAAATAAGTGTATAATAAGCTATTTTGGTGTTGATTTGAATTGTTTGGTTGATGTATGTTTGTTGGGTAAGGAATTGTGGAGTTGTTGGATGAACAAATAATCTACCTTTGTTCCATCTTAGGCTGTTGAGCAACGGATACACTTGATAGTTATTCTTCATTCGTACAACTTCAGAATTTGAACCCGAACAACTAATTGTTGTTTGATTTAAATGATTGGTTGTTGTATGTGGGTGTGCTGTTTGTATGGTTGTTGCATTTGATTGGATATGAATGATTGAATCTACCCAAACATTTCACTGTAATATATATATTTAACTTTTTAGATTATATAAGTACAGGTGATGGAAGCAACTGCTACTGCTTTTGGTTCCAAAATAATAAGCGTATATTGCCCGACAAATAGGTACGTTTTCGGATTACGTATAAAGCGCTATTTTATATATATATTTTTTCTCCTGTGTGGGATATTTTAATTTGGATATATATGTAATATATTTGTATATTTGGATAATATATTTTCTCCAGAGTCCCTCCGTACAAAGGAGACTCTGCCAAAATTTTACGTAAATTTTGGACTTAGAATTTTGTGAAAATATTTTCCAACTTTAATAATTCAAGTATTAAGGGATATAATGATTATATAACAAGTGTATTTCATTAAAGGAAATTTATCCAGTAAATATTGTTTATAAGTTAATATTCTGAATAAGAGGTACTGTTTTATTCTCCCTTCTCCCTTCTTTTCCCTTTTCGGGGACGAAAAGTTTTGAGTGGGGGAGATTGTAACGACCCGTTAAATTTACGATATTTAATAAATTAAATTAATATAATTTCTAATTTGATTATGAATAAATGTAGAGATTTGGTATAGTAGTTGCATTTTGTGTAACTATAAAAGTTTATGATAATAGAATATGGATCATGTAAATTGGCAAATTGAGTTAAAGTTAATTTTAAGAAACAAATAAATGTTGAATTTGTGAATGTTAGTATAAATATTAACTTAAATGGTATTCATTAATACAAAGATGTAAATTGTGTAGATAGTAATAGTGTATGGCTGTAGTGAAAGGAAAAGAAAACTGATGGAAACATAAAATTTATTATTATGTAAACGAAAACATAGTTTGAACAAATTTATGGAAATTGATATAAACAATGTTTGTAATCAGTTGGGTTATTAATAATTGAAAGATGGAGATGCGTACATACGTTAATATAATTATAATGGGAAAGAATGAAAAATTATATGATAATAGGCATTTGATTCAATTAAGGGAATTAAATTTTAAATTAATGTTCATTAAATAAATTCAACGTTTTGTGAGAAATCATAATAGTTGTGTAAAGTATGTACAAACTTCGATTTGGAATTTTATTGGATTTATAACGGTTCTGTTATTAAGTGTATGAGTTTAAAAGAAATTTTTTTTTTGTAAGGTAATAGAAGAATGCATAAAAATAAACAGGACTTAATAGAATCGGATACTTAATAAATTGAATAAATTGCCCATTAATGTAGATAGGTATAGTGGACTATAAATGGCCTAAGCAAATTAAAATAGGATAATTATTGAGATTTGTAATATAAGAATAAATAGTAACATTTATTTGCAAGGAATCCTATTTAGGACTAGAATTTGGAGTAATGACTATAGTTTGTTTATCTACCCTTGTTTCTTGTTAATTTAAATTTTGGGAATTTATTCAATCTATCCGCCAATTTACTGCAATTAAAGTGAAATGGATTAGTGTTTGAGTAATGTAAATATAAATAAGATGAAAAACAAAGGAAATCTCAATTATAATAATTTATGTAGAATAAAATAAAGAAATCAGTAAATGATAATGTGAAAATGTGGATGAAAGGAGATCTTAAGTAGTAATAACTTTGTTAGGTAGGTGATAACGGAATTTCGTGTATAACCAAATAAAAATCCAAATTTACGTGTAAATCAATTGCAATCAATTGAATTTATTGCGATAGTTAATTTCATAAAATAAAGGTAAAGCTAACTCAAATTTAGCTGGACTATTGTTGGTATAACTTTAGAAGCAAGATTTATTTAAGATTTGAGTATTTAATTCAACAAGAGGTATTTACGACAAATAAAATAGAATTGAACGTAAAATATTACGTTATTAAATTGAAATGGAATTTGTAAACATTGAGTGAAATATTAAACTAATGTTAGTATTCGTCGTATTTACAACAATAACTTTGAATAATAGAAAGAAAGTGAATATAATAAATTAATCAAATTTATAGTGTTGAATTCGATTGGATTGGAATTAATAAATAGTTAAGAAAAATAAGGGTTATTAATAATTTGGAATTTAATTATGGTAAAAGTTTATTTGCAATCATGAGTTGGAATAGGAATCAAATCTATTTATCTAATTGGATTTTTTTTTTTTTTTTTTGAGAGTATAAGAATATAAGCTTTAATAATTGAGTTTTAGAATATAATTTATAATTTCCAAATAATTATAAAAATGCAGAAATTAACACTGCAATTTGATATGTTTATAGATTTTATTTCACATCCAAGCTGCTAAATCAATTGGAATTGATTGAATTTTATAAGTAATGAAATTTGGCCAATATTAGAAGTTGAAAATATAAAATTGGATTTTTTTTGATTTATTTAATTGATTTAATAAATATTAAAAATAGCCATTTTGTCACGGACTCGGATTTCGACGAAACCAGTTTCATCGGATCCGTATCGGTGAATTATTATAGGGTTTCAAATTTCGTATCGATCGGACTTGTCGTTTGATCGTACGGGCGCGAAACGCCTTGAAATCAATTTTATTAAAAATCAATTTGAAATCAATTTGGAAATCTTGTTTTCAGCATAACTTCTTCATACGATCAAATTTGGACGTGAAACTTTTTCCATCGCGTTCAGAATATTTTAAAACACCTATTTGGATATATAGTTTTAATAAATTCGGTTCCGGAGGCATAGCGGGCTTTTTGGGCCATAGTTATTCCGTACGTTCGCGTATCCAGTCGAGCTACCCTATCTCTAGCCTACCTATATAAACACGGCTATAAACCCTAGTCTCTATTCTTTTTGCTGTACGTTCATTTCTTCACTCTTCCCTCTTCCCAAATGTATACATCTCAGATCCAAATTCAAATTGCAAAATATAAGTGAATATTCAAAGTTCTCGAAAAATTCCCAAAAAATTATATGGCGTAGTGTTCATCAATACAAATCTACGTCTGTTGTTCGTTTTTCAAGATGGTGTCCGGATTCACCAGAAATCACGGTCAAACTATGGAGGTTCGAAACCCTAAATCAAAAATTAGGCGTTTTCGATCGAGCGACATTTGGCGAAATTGGTTTCTGGGTTTGGTAGAGCTCGTCGGGGGAAGTCGATAGGTGGTGGTCGTGTGTCCTAGCACGGCCTGTGGTGCTCGAATTTTGCGTTTTAGGGTTTTGGAACCCAGTGGCGGCGGCGGCAAAATAGGGGCGCGCGTCCTGACAGTTGGGGCGGCCGGCGATGGGGAACTCGGGGAGATGTTTGTCACGAGGAGGAAGGCGGTGTAGGTGGCGATTCTAGGCGGTCAACGGTGCTGGGATGTACGTGTTTTCTGGGTGCGTGCGTTTTTCCTTCGGCCGTGATCTTGGTTTCCTGTAGCTAGTGGGAGAGGAGCTGACGTGGCATGGGGTTTAAATGGGTTTGTTTATTTATTTTAATTTTCGTTTCAATCGTTTTATCGCCATAACTTTTTCATACGAATTCCGTTTCACGCGAAATTTCTTTTGTTAGGATCGTAATTTAATTCCGGACTTGATGACGCTGGTTTGGACGAATTCTGAGACGAGCAAATTTTTGGGTTTAAATCGGGTTTAAATTCGATTTAAATTCAAAAGGTGAGTGTTTTAACCCACTCACAATTACTAGAAGCTTTTATGTTTGTTAAATAAATTTTAGAAATGAATAGAAATTTATTTATGAGCTTTTGGCATGTTATTTCATCCATATCTGTTGAATTGCATTTTATTGAATTTAGCTGTCCATTAAATTGATTGATTGCGTATAAATTGGCTATTAGAAATTATTGTTGCATATGAACTGCATAGATTAACAGTTATATAAATTATTGGGGAATATAAACTGTTAGATTAATAGTTGATAAATATAATTTTAAATAAAACTGCCAATGATTACCTGTTGTATATTACCAAACATATATTGTTATTGATTGATATTGATGGATGTTTGTGATTGGATGATGGACGTTTGTGATTGGATTATGGATGTGTTGTTGAATGGACATTTATTTGGATATCATTAAACTGCAAGTTAGCATACATTTTTCATTTCATTCGGGATTGTGGTTTGAAATGATAAAACCGCAAAGTTTTATTTTTAAATTGCGGATTGAAATGATAAATATCCGTATCACTTGACCATAGGATAGAAAATTATATACAGGCACCGCGGTCTATATATAACTATTTTAAATGTGATTTCTATGGTTTGGATGGAATACGGTTTATAATAATCTTAAATTTTATACTGGATAAATATTTTCTTCCATATTTATATATATATGAAGTTGAAAATTTAAAATTTAAAAAGGTGCATAAATTCCTTTATTTAAATGGAAGAACATTCTTGATGATTTATATCCTATTTTAATTATTAAGTTGGAAATTTTAAAGATATGATAAAAAAAAAAAATTGGATTTTTCCCAATATATATAGAATGAATATTCTAGTAAAAATTTGAATTGGAAAATTTATATATATATTTTACTAGAAATTGAAGTTTTATTAATTATGGATTTTATGTGAATGGTCAAGATTAATTAATAGAATATTGATTTTGAAAGGATAAAAATCCAACTTTAGTTGAAATATTAATGCTCAAAAATGGATATAAATATATATAAAATTGAAATGGTTTTGGGACTTGAAGTAATATTTTGGATTTTGGTTTAACTTTAAAAGAAGAAATATTTGGAAAGCCTTGTAATTTATTTCTTTATAAAGCAACAGTAAAGTTAAACCTTTTTAATTCGCATACCGTTGAATATCCAAACCATTTAGTTTTGAAAATAATGGTTTTAAATTCTATGGATTTCTAAGTATTATATTAAGAGTTAAATTTCCAAATATTTGGTTCAAGGAGTTTTAATAATAAAAGGTGACAAAAATTTTGGAAAGGAAATATTTGGGAAACGATATCATTGATTTGGGTTTTATAAAATTAATATCAAAATGAATTGTCTTGGGTTTAAAAGAAGAAAGGATATCGTAATATTATGGTTTTGAAATGGATTATATTCTGGTTTTAAAGTATAAACAATTTTTAAATGACCGCGGTGTTATAATAACGATTGGTTGGCAAAGAGACCGGGATCGGATATGGACATACTCTCTGTCGATACCGAAAACCACTTTGACTAACCGTGTACGCGGTGGAGATTCCAGAATGAAGTAGGTGGTGGCGACGTTTCCTGTAAGGTAAATACGTGGACCCAACTCCCGTGAGTTGGCATAAGGTGGCTAAAACAGGAGCGATTCTCAGGCCAATGAGGTCATTCCTCTGATCGGACGCTCCTCTTCGATATTATACTTTGACTTGGATTGATTCAGTGGCCACTTCTATATTTTTGATTTTTGGGGGAGTTAGTTCGAGGTGGGCGGCAGCTGCGCGCTGCGCGTTACCATCAGCCTGGATAGCAATTGGTATATCTACCCTGGCATTGCCTAGTTGTGCCGTGTCACCTACCCTATCGCGCCTTGTACGAGTTTGGTTTTCTCCCGTAGCCCGTGTGGTATCCTCTAGTGGCTTCCCGATCAGGAGGGACTATGATATTGGACGGACTACTGGGACTATTACGTGTTAAGGGCTATATGGGTAACCCCTTAACGCTATTAAAAAGTAAGTTTATTTTATAAATAGACACTATTATAATAGCGCAATATACTACATAGTAAATAGTTTAACGGATCCTTAGGAGATGTAAATCCCGAGCATCTCTTGAGTTACTGCACTCATATTTATTTCTGTTTATTTAACTCACATAAGATTTTCTAGTCTGACTCGAGTGTTTTTGTCTTTTCAAATTCGCTCGGGTCAGTCCGAGCGTTTCAGGATAGCAGATTTTAGCTTTGGAGGACGAAGACGAAGAATCAGTATTATTTATATATAGTATTGCACCACACTCTTTCTATTCCGCTGCATTGCTTGTATTGGTATGTGTAACTCTGATATTTATTGTAAAAGAAGAATCAAGCATTTTGTAAACTGTTTATGAACTGTATATTTGTTATTATATTTTATCCTTCCGCTGTGAGATTCTATTTTCGTTTTATTTCTTCTCTGTTTTTCTGATTTACCCCATAACACTCCGCCCTTGCGTATGCTTTGAATTGGCACGTGTGTCGTTTTAAAGTGTGCGAAAAGGCGGGACGTTACATTTTGAATGTTGGTGAGGTGTGCTAAATGAAAGTTGAGATGCATTGATTATCCTTGGCATCGTTGTAGAGCAATATCTTCGAAGAGATGTGAAGTGTAGTACCACTTTAGTGTAACATTGATACTTTCATGGTTATCGACGATGAATTTGTTTGATTATAATAGGTGAGTAACGGTGCTAATAGGACTTAGCATCAATGAAATGCGCTAGGGGTCACTTTGACACTCAATGATGGCTTTCAAAGTGGACTATACTTGATTCCTTCGCATCTTTGGTTATACGCAAAAATGTATATATTTTGTTATTGATGAAGTGCGACACTCTACTCCTTCGACGCTAACTTATCCTTATGTCTTTGATGTTGACCTTTGGTGCCATCAGCGTACCACTATACATATGTCTTCAACAACAATGATGGCATTGCGATCTGAGTAAAGCGTAATTATTGGTATTGGCACTATTACTTTAGTGCTTGCTTATTGGCATGACGCTGCATTTAGATGGCACATCGAACTTGCCTGACGATAAACTAGTAGTAACACTTGCCCCCTTCCTAGTATGGAGGAGCCATTAACTTTTTAAATCAATAGTCTTAGTGTTATTCTTGTAGAGGAGCCATTGACTTTTAAAGCCTTAATACTTATTGATCTCGGCGATAGTGGATATAATTTGATTAGTAACATATCTTTATCCAGGTTTTAACATTAATTGAAGTAGGCATTACACCAGGCACGTTCTAGTTTAATTGGTCAAGAAGATGATTTATTAGACTTGAAACCCGGTATTGCACAACTATGGCAACACTCATAACATTACTATGACGATCAATACTGATGGTTTTCGATATCGCTGTGACACTTGAGGTCAACAAAACCCTTTATTATCTTATTAGCCCGTTAATTAATGTTTTTAGCACAAATCTTTTGTGTTATATATGATGAAAGTAAAACACGGTGACCCAATTAAAGTCACATATGCTATTGGGTGTGAGCCTTGCTAACATTTTAAAAAGATGTTACGATGTTACCGTGACATTCGGCACCATTAAAATTCTTACCATTTCTATAATGCTAACCCATTATTTTGTTGGGACACGACAACCACTTGTTGTCGTGACAGTAGATACTAATAATGTTCTTTGTTGACTAACTAACATTAATAGCGCCAAAGCCAATTCACATATTATCGATTAAGTTGAAGCATGATAACGCTTAGTTGAAAATATTGAGGTCATCGATGATATGTATTCTGATGAGATGCAATGTTAATAAACTTGGCATTAATTAAGGACAATGCTTCTTATTTGTTACTAATGAGCATAGTTCAATAACAATAGCCTTATTGTTTTTCATTAATTTTCCATGATCAATTTTAACATTGCAAACGAAGCTTTGTATGACATCGACTCTCTCGATACCATTACTTTTAACATGCTATAAATTTTTTAACCAACTATTATGTTTCCAATTCACATCGCTGTTATTTATCGATATTGATATCCTTATCATTTCGGAATTAGTCATGGTTGTGAAGCTTGTTAATATTTTATAGCACAAGTTTTATGTCATTATTGATGTGGGTTTATTGGTGCCGAGTATTCGTTCTCATTCAACTTTAATATAGCTCCATTATGGGATTTTCTTATTGGAATTAAAATTTATGTTTTTTAACAAAACCGACATGTATCCTTGTTGTTTCGACAATGAATAGATTACCTAGACAATAATTATAATTTTTTTAAACTTAGCATGTATTAAATCTTTTATATAATATGAACATGATTATTTCTTAAGTTTGGAATAATATCACCTGGCAAGAAGATGGAAGGTCAACAATCGAGCAAGAAGTCTACTAAGAAAGCTAGTAAAGGATCTAAACCTTCGCCTTCAACTAGCAAGAAGGGTCAAATCCATTTTACATCACATCTCATGCTGAGGATAATTCTATTCTTGAACAATTTGGAATCATTGGGGTTGAAGCCATTCCTGGTGGCCCCATAGGCAATATTTATAGCCCACCAGAAGGGTACTTTGTTTTACTTCCTTACATATCTAGCACATGGGCTATCTCCTTTTTTCCGGCTTCCTCTTAAGATATTTAGAGCATCTGAACGTTGCACTTGTCTAATTCTTGCCAAATGCTGATAAATACTTGACTGTTTGAAAATTTTAGCTTGGGAGACCAGACTTCCTTCTCTCGGTACTAAAATTCTCCATTATATAGCTGGTCTTACAAATGATGGTGAACAACCAGGCCATCAATTATATCGATCCATCTCCACCTAAATAGCTTGATTTTTAGAGCGTTAACAAAACAAGTGGATGGGAAGTTCAATCCTTCTTTGTCAAATGATTCTCGAATATCGGAGGAACATTTTTTCGTGCTGGTAAATTTTCCTACTTATCCATATTGGTTTATTATTCTTTACCAATAGATGTCTCTCTTTCATATCCTGCCCCTAAGAAGTTAAACCCTAACTATCAAAAATTCGTGTTGTCGCCAACTTGTGCAATAGAGAAAATAAGAAACAGGCTCAGAATATCAACCCTGGCTAAGCTTCTTTAATAGTCTATCATTTTGGAGTACCACAAAATCCTAGGAAAGCCTCCGATGGTAAAATCCAGTGCTCGAGGAAAAGGCTCATTGGTAATGGGAAATCCCGAATCTTTTACATCTAACAGCCCCGTTCTATCTGAGATACTTGGTAAGATATCATTATACTCACTCAAAATTTATTATAATACCACATCATAAGCTTATTCATTTGATTTATGCTTATCTGCTTTGATAGCTACTCTTATAAAGAAGGAAGTCATAATTGACGCTCCCAAATACAAGTTGGACAAAGATGACACTTTGGCCTCGGTTTAGGCTCCCAAACCTCAATCTCTTATGGATGCTATCTCTAGCTCATTCACTCTTTCCAAAAGGAAATTAAGCTATAGTTCTATGGCCGCACCTACCCCTAATAAGAAGTCTAAGATTGAGGATGTGTAGTCCTCTGTTATTATTGAAGAAGAAAAATTGGTTGGCACTGCGTTATTATTGAAGAAGAAAAATTAGTTGGCATTGATTCAAACCTTAAGACCTCAAATCTTAGCACTGCTGGAAATAAGGCCCGGCAGATGGATGAAGCAGAGCATTCTGGGGATCCACTTCTCTATATCATGTTCCCAAGCTCTCCTGAAGCTCTGAATTGTATTTACGAGGTTCTTAGACTTTCTTTTACACTAGAAGACCTACTTTCTTTCAAGTCCCAATCGTCAACTCCTATTAGTAAGTTTGATGGCCTTCTCTACTGGTCATTCAATCCCCTTCTTTTGTTGCTCTTAAGCCATTACAACCTTCCTCCTATACTCAAGATCATTTATTTACCCTTCTTAAGCAATACGTATTGGTATGCACCCCTCTTGTTTAACCGTTTTGCACTCTTAATATTTCACATAACATCTTAACCGAAGTTTTTCTACTCGTTCAATGTCGCCAAACATTTTTTTTCATTTCAAGAGGAAGCCTCAAGATTGTCTAGCGAGTCATCAAAGCTGAAGAAACAAAATTCCTTGTTAACAACTATATTATTGATTTAACCATAGCGAGAGATGAAGCCGTGAAGGAAAAAAGAAAAGCTGGCTACTTCTTCAAGGAAATGGAAGGTTTACTCCATAAAGAAATGATTGATAAGCATATTTTAGATGATAGAATAAAGACACTAGAATTAGCGCTTGGTAAGGCTAAGATAAAGGATGCCAAGCTTTATAGCGGAGAATGCATCTCTCAAGAAAAGGCTAAAAAAGAAAAGAGTTCTTTTAGATAAGCCAATCGACATAATTAGAGATGCATAGCATAAGATGTCTCATTTCCTCGATAAACCCCTGGACACTATCATCGAGGCTCTCATAAAAAGGCGCTCTTTATCACATATGTTGATAATGCTCAAAAATGCTCATATTTTAGCTTCACTTCTCTCCATCTAGCCTGGAACGGAAAGTTTATGGATAAAGTTAAAGCAAGGTCGAATAAATCTCAAGAACCTAGGAAGGTCCCTCTGAGAAAGAGGAGGAGATTGATGTTGCAAAACTATTGACTTTCGATAATCCTCCAACCGATGAGGAGATAGAGTTAGAAAAGGAAAAAAAGGACGGTGAGAAGAATAGTGATGGGGATAATCATGACAATGATGGTCCCGATGATGATAATTGTCATAACCCAAAATCCAACGTTCAAAAATCGACACCAAATACCTCACTTGTATTCGACAGCCGGAGATTCAAACGTTGAACTCCAGTTCAGATGGAGCTTATAACAACATTAGATGAAAATAGATAGCGGAAACAAAATGAATATCATTGATCATAACGCAGATACAACATTGATACAATATTCATTACAACAACGATCACCAACATCAGAGTGCTACACATATGATACTACAATAAAACGACAACTCCACAGTGGAACAACGGAGACTTCAAAATGTTTCCAACATACTTCACTTCGATAAGGCCTTCAAAACTCCAAGCACTTCGAAAGATTTCCAAGCCCAAAAGCTTTCCAAAATCCGATAGCTTCCAAAAGACTTCCAAATCCAAGCTAGCTCCAAAACACGCATAGCCTGTTTCTAGGATGTCCATGTGGAAATTATAGGCACCCAGAGTTTAGGAAGGGAGCAATAAACTCCAGGATAGTCATGCGACTGGTATGAGTAAGCAAAACAGTTGTTTGCGCAAAATAGTTTATAAAAGAAATCCGATATGCTTTTTGGAAAATGAAACTACCATAAGACCTTCCGCCACAAACACGATGCAATCGCAAAATTGGAGGAGATTTCTTCTTATGATAACCGAACATGCTTGATACAAGAAAACTCTTTTGATATCATTATTATTAGTGCATAGTGTGGAAAACATTTTGAAAGTATAATATTAATCTTAGCCAGCATAGGTACCATTATACTATGCCTACTATAGCTACCACCTGAGGTGGTAGGTTATACAACTAAAACCGTATAGGGCTCGTATTGGATGATTGGATTTCCAACAATGGTCAGACAAAGGAATTTCCTAGACCAAATGGAACGCCTTTGGAGGGATGTCCTCGAGAACCTAACCGGATCTCTGCCAACACAAGGCCAATTTACCTCTGTAACTAGGTGACTACTGACATGAGTATGTCATCTCTCGGTCGTTACCAAACAATATCCGAGGTGCCTCTCAACCAACAATCATAAAGCAATAAGTTTGCAACAACCACATAAGTTAAGTATCTGGGCTTCATACCATGATACCACTTCTTAACCAGAAGAAAATTGACATACCCTCGGGGGCGCTACCCCTAAATAATCTTGCTACAACGATTCATGTTTTGACCATAACCGGGTTGTGAGGTTCGACAAAGTCTCGTCCACAAAGCTACGCTTTTCCCAAAAGCCATGCTTCGATCAACAAATGATCAACAACACTCAGCGTGCCACACTACCAAATTAGGAGTATATCAGTGACAACTACATAACCTCTGAGCTCGTACGTCTCAAAGAAGGGTGTTAAAATAAGAGAATAAATGCTCCGCCACCAACAGAAATGTATTTGAAAGAGATCAACTTTATATCTCAAAGTGTAATGTCAGACATACAACCATACAAGTCTGTTCTAGATTTGAACAGAACCGAAGGAATTTCTAAAGAAGCCCTTGCAATATGGGCATCCACAATCCCGATCGAACTCCCCATCACATATGGAGATCTCTATACCAGAGCAACTCAGTGGAGAGTCATTCGACAGGTTATCCTATCATTCTCGAAGACACCCGGTCTTCACCACCGTCTTCAAATGCTATCCATTTCATCGTATCACTATTCGGAATGGGTTATATGACACAAAGTCCTCTCCCGGCTAAACCGAATAGCGAGCGCTCAATTTAAAAATAAGTGGAATATATCAATCAAAAAAATTCATCATTAATATTCGATGTGGGTTTTGGATAACCAACTGGAATCCGACTCCCTGTTGCATCGAAATTCAAGTGCCGTTTTATGGGCCAATGGGTTTTTACATTCACACAGAAATATATTCATTACAGATATCACAGCTCAGCACAAAGCAATTCATCTTACATAGCATCACAATCACATATCAGAGATGTCAATCCAATGCACAACATTCAATAATAATCAATCATCAATAATTCAGATAAATTAATCGTGTGATTTAAATTAATTAACCACATAATTACTTTCATTGATTATCTTTAATCAATGAATAATTATCCTTAAGTACAAATTAATTAGTTATTAATTATTTGTTAATTAATCTTTAATTTTTAATTAATTAAATCTTAATTACTTTTATTAATTAATTATTCCTTAATTAATTAATTATTAATTACAAATTAATTAACCTTAATTATTTATTTAATAATTAATCTTTTATGTTAAGTAATTAATTAAGTAATTATTCTTTAAGTAATTATATTAACAAATCATTAATTACTTACTAAGTTAAAAGATAAATCTTTTTATCTTTATTAATTTATTTGTTTATCTTTTAAACCTTGTTTAATAAATCATCCTTATCACATTAGTTGCTTTAAAAGGTTAAGGTTGGTTTAACAACATTTTATCTTAATCAACCTTTTTAACTACATTATTCATTTAATATAAATAACTTTATAAAATAATGTAACAAAATTAAATAAATTTAATTTAATTCCTTTAAAAATATCTTACTTAAATCCTTAATTAATTCAAAACTTTAATCCAAATCATCATTTGAAAGCATGGACTAAAAAAATGTTAAAAAGTTTGAATTTTATTTTAAAGTAAAAACCATTATACATATCACACGCGAGGCCCACTTCGAGTCTTACCTAATCAAAATGCCTGAATGCTTCGAGTTTTCCTAGAAATCAACCCGTATGCCTTTAATTTTCAACCTTAAATTTTGTTTAAGTATTTACTCGGTGCACACATGAATCCGCTCGAATCCAACTTCGAGCTATCGTCTTGATTCCCCGAAAACAGCTTCGAGTCTCCACCCTTCCTTCCTCTACCAAACTTCCTGATACAAATCAGGCCTCGTGCACATGCACAGTCGGAACAACCACCTCCGGTCAAAGCTTCGGCCTTCATCTAGTCAACGACAACCCAACCAAACATCCAAACGACCCAGAAAAGCGAAACATCGGCGATCTTGCAAAAGAGCAACTGACTCAATCTAGGACCAAAGTTCGACCAACTAATCCTCCTCGTGCCGACGACATAGATCACCAGAGTCCACGCACCCTCGTCCAGAGCCACTCATATCATCCATGCACCGCTACCAATTTCCTTGGTCCAATCCAATGCAATGTCGACGCTGCAATTGGTCGAATTTCGACCAATTATGGAAAGGCAGCTTCAACCCTAAATGAACCCTATTTGGACACCACGATGATCGGAATTCTTTCCAAGCATTTTTTCCCCAACTCCCCGACCATCACATAAGCTTCAGCTTCAATCGTGACACCCCTCATGCCGACGATCACTAGAATTCGAAAAAAATCCCAAAATTGTTCAACTTCAATTTCCTCGATCGATAGTTCATTAAAAGTCTTGATTTTTCTTTCTAAAATCATTATTTTTGATAACTTTCAGATGGTATACCTGAAACTAGGATTTACGATGTTTGAATTTTAACAAAATTTGAATTATACCTGCATTTCCAAATTTTCAGAAACACTTTAATTTATTTTTGCTTAAACCTTTTTTAAAAAAATTAAATCATGTTTAAATAAACAACTTTTGTTTGAATTCCAAAGTCTAATAGTGATTGAAGAAGAAGAAATCGAATTTTAAACAGGCTTATGCCTATAAACTTGGAACAGAGTTTCGATTCATGTGCACAGACATGCACACCTCATTATCATATATATACATGTATATATATATATATATGCATGCAAACACAAATTTGCAATTCAAACTCAAATATTTTTCACATCAACAGATTTTAATTCAAATCAAACCGGGTTTACTCACCTGTTAATTTTGAAAATAGAGGAGAACTTTTTGTTATCAAACCTGAAGGCTGGAAAAAAGGATTTTGACTGTTGATCTGGGCTTCATCTTGGAGTCCTTGTTTTGCTGAGTTGAATTTTGGTTTTACAGTGCTTAATCTCGGAATTTGCTTAATCACTTGATGATTTTACTATGTTGTTTGCTTATAGACTTGGTTGATTGCTTATGATCTTTTACTTCAATCTGATCTTTGTTGTTTTTTTCTGATTTGAATTTGTTTTTTAGAGTTTCTTGATGATTTCTTTTTCTTTTTCTAGTTTGAGAATTTGTATAGGGTTTTGTCTTTGAAAAATGAAGGTGAAAGAAATTAGAAAGAAGGAGATGTAGTGTTATTATAGGCTTGTTTCTATTTTAATTAAATTTTCAAAACTAAAAACAAAGAAAATGACACTTGTCTTAAATCATCAACACTTGTAAATTTATTCACTTATAATTCTAACACTTGTTGATATTTGTGTTAAAATCTAACATTTGTATTATTCATGCATAAATATTTTAAATAAAATTTTATATTAGCCTTTTCTTATTTATATAATTACATTCTTTTTTATATTTATACAAATTTAAAAGAAAATGCTTTAATACTAATTTATACATTAATAAAATCATACACATATGTTAATATTTTGAATCCAAAATTTTTTAAGATATTTTATATTTATTTTTAAATTATATTTGTTTATTTTAAAAATACATTTCTCTTTTAGTCAAATATATACAATTTAAAAGAAAATATTTTGGAATTAATTATACACTAAATAAATTACCTATATATAATTTAAAATCCAAATTATTTTGTCAAGACATTTATTTAAAATTTTAAATTCAAGTTCAAATTCAAATTTGAATTATAATCCATTTATATATGTATAAATCAATACTAATTCTATTTGTCTTGAAAAAATTTCAAATCAAATTCAAATTAAATCCTAGAAATTCAAATAAATTACTAATTTTAAATTGATAAAATTTGGGGATGTTACAAATTCCTCCATTAAGAAAATTTCGTCCTCGAAATTTGAAAGAGAGAGAAAAAGACAAACAAAGAACTTATGTATATATAAAAGATAGAGAAATGGCTTACCAATCATGCCAGAATATCCACTCTACAACTGAGATAGGAGTTTTTTATGTTATCCTCTGTTTCCCATGTACGGTACTTTGGATCGCCACTCCATTGCACTTTAATCAGTTTCACAATTTTTTTCCTCAAATGCTTTTCATCACAATCAATGATCTTTATCGGTTCTCTCTTTACTGGCAGATTTGGTGTAATCTCCAAATCCTGCTGAGCAACCTCTTTAATGATACTATCTGGATCGTGCACATATTTTCGAAGATGAGAAACGTGAAACACATCATGCACGCCAGATAACCAACTGGGTAACTGCACTCCATATGCTAAAGGACCGATCCTTTCCATTTTAGAAAAAGGACCAATATACCATGGTGCCAACTTACCAGTCTTCCTAAATCTCAACACACCACGCATTGGAGACAATTTCAAGAAAACAGAATCTCCAACTTGAAATTCTAAAGCTCTTCTCCTGCAGCCGTAATAACTCTTATGACGACTTTGAGCAGTTATAAATTTCTTTCGAATAAAATCAACTTTTTCCATGGCTTCGTTAATCATATCTGGTCCAAGGACTAGTCTATCACCTGACTCGAACCAACATGCATGTGATCGACACGGATGACCATATAAAGCTTTGAAAGGAGTGATTTCGATATTGCCTGATAGCTATTGTTATATGAGAATTCAATCAGATGTAAATGGTCCTCCCGAGAACCACCAAAGTCGAGAATAAAGCTCGCAAAAGATCTTCTAAAATTCGATTTATCATTTCAGTCTACCCATCAGACTATGGGTGATAAGCAGTACTGAAGTTCAGTTTGGTTCCCAATGCGGCTTGAAACGCCTTCCAAAATCTACTAGTGAAGATCGGATCACGATCACTCACTATACTGCTGGGTATACCGTGGAGACAAACAATCTCTTTTATATACAGCTCTGCTAAGCTTGCCGCTGTCCAAGTTGATTTCACTAGGATGAAGTGGGCGGTTTTAGTTAGACGATCCACTATAACCCAAATTGCTTCATTTCCTTTCTTAGTTCGTGGCAACCCATCGACGAAATCCATCGATACTCGATCCCATTTCCACTTAGGTACTTCCAAAGGCCGAAGTAAACCCACCATTTTCTTTTGATCACTTTTAATTTTTTGACAGGTAACACAACGACTCACATATACAGATATGCCCTTTTTCAATGTTTTCCACCAGAAAGTTCTTTTGATATCTCGATACATCTTGTTAACTCCTGGATGGATACTAAGTTTGGACCTGTGACACTCATCCAAAACTTCTCGCTTTAGATCCAGGATGTTTGGGACACCCATCCTGCTTTACAGTCTTAGAACTTTACTTTCATCGACTTCAAAACTGGTCTCTTTACCACAACGTATTCTTTCATAAATTTCATGAAGAAACTTGTCTTCTTTCTACCTGCTAGCGACTTTCTCAAGAAGAGTAGGAGTGACAACAAGATGAGCAAGAATAACGTGTTTCCTACTCAAACAATCGGCAACTACATTGGCTTTACCAGGCATATACAGAATGTCTAGGTCATAAGATGCCGGATATTCCAACCAACATTGTTATCTTGGATTTAAATCCTTCTAGGTGAAGAGATATTTCAGAGATTTATGGTCGGTGAACAATTCGAATTTTTCACCTAAAACGAGAATTTTTATTAAGTTTAAATATTAAGTCAAGTTGAATTTTAAAATTTTCCTTTAGAAAAGCTGGAGGAGATTCTCACCCAGAAGATAATGTCGCCAAATTTTTAAGGCGAAAATAACAACCAAGAGCTCTAAATCGTGTATTGAGTAGTTTCTCTCATGAAGACGTAATTATCTACTTACGTAGGCAATTACTTTCCCATTCCGCATTAGCACCATGCCCAAACCATCACCACAAGCACCAATATAGATAGATAAGCCTTGGTTTTCATTAATAATAGCGAGAACAGGAGCAGTAGTCAATCTCTTCTTCAGTTCCTGAAAAGCTTCATCACATTTCGGAGTCCAATCAAACTTAGCATTCTTTATTGTTAGCTTAGTCAACGGACTAGCTATCTTAGAAAAATCCAGAACAAACTTCCGGTAATATCCTGCTAAATCTAGAAAACTTCAAACTTCTTTCGGAGTTGTGGGTTGCCTCCAGTCTAGAATAGCATAAACTTGCTAGGATCAACAGAAATTCCTTCTTCATTAATAATGTGCCTAAGAAATCTAACTTCCTTAACCCAAAAATGGCATTTATAAAATTTGGCAAATAGAATATTCTTTCTCAGTATGTCCAAAACAATCCATAGATGCTCAGCATGCTCCTCTTCGGTTTTGGAGTAGATTAGGATATCATCAACAGACACAAGAACAAATTTATTCAATACCTCTCGAAACACATGGGTCATTAAATCTATGAAGCATGGGGAGTATTGGTTAGTCCGAAAGGCATGATTAACCATTCACAGAAAATGTCTAGACCCCTAAAAGCAGTCAAGTGAACACAATCTTCGGCAATTCGTAGTTGATGGAATCCTTGGGCTAGATCCATCTTTGAAAAGAAACGAGCACCGTGCAGTTGATCGAACAAGTCGTTGATCCTGGGTAAAGGGAATTTATTTTTGAGAGTTAGTTTATTGAGATCATGGTCGTCCACAAACAATCTCAAGGATCTGTCAGACTTAGCGACGAATACCATAGTTGAACCCCATTCGAAAACACTAGGATGTATTAATCCTTTCTCTAGCAAATCTCGAGTTTGCTTGACTAGTTCTATCCTTTCCCTGGGTGCCATCCTGCGACTTGCATGAACGACAGGACGAGCATTTGAAACTAAGTCAATTCTGAATTCAATTTCTCTATGTGGAGGTAAGGATTTTACTTCTTTGAACACTGTAGGATCGATTTCACCCTAGAGGGGGGGTGAATAGGGTGATAGTGTAAATTATAAAAATTAATCGCGGAAGCTTATAAATTAATTTCAATTCAGATCACAGAATAGCAGCACAGATATCGCAGAATATAAATAACAGAATAAAACAGAACAACACAGAATTTACCCAGCTTCGGCAAAACCCTGCCTACGTGCTGCCCCCAAGGTTTCTACTAGAAATTAGATAGTCCCTCGCTTACACACGTAAACTCGCTATACACCGCTATTGACTAATCTAACTCTACGCTCAAAACCTTGACCACAACTCAACTACCGAGTTGCAAATTCCCAAACTACACACCGTAGTTTGCACCCTAGTCACACGACTAGAAAATAAAAACGGTTTAAAAAGAAATACAAATTAAAACAATTAAAATAAAAATAACCCTAATTAAAAATTTAAAACCCTTTGTAAATAATAAAACAAAGAAAAGTAAATAGGCCGGCCCCTTTTATTATTCAACCCGTCTCCTTTCTTTACTATTCCCTTCGTTGTAATGGCGGCCGTTCCTCTTTTAGGGCTTTGTTCTCTTTGCTTGGCTCTGAGATTTAGGGCTATTTCGAAGCTCCGATTCTAAGTTGATCGAATCAGTGGTTAATTGCCTGAAGCCTTGTTCGATCGAATCGCTGTTGCTCACTTCGGTTGCTTCGAATTTGTTCGAGTTCGAGATGGCTTCTGTAAGTGATTTTTTGCTCTTTTAATTCTCTGATTGAATGCTTGAACTCGATGATAATTTTGCCGATGATGATTAGGGTTTTATACGCGTTCGATTTCCTTAATTTGCGTACGTCTGATATTTTCAAAATTGTTGATTTGGCCGTTCGATATTGTATGGATGTTGATGATTTCCTCTGACTAGTTCATAATCGTATATTTGTTACTTGGTATTCACGGCATTGAATTGTGACTTGGTCATTATACTTGATATCACGGTTTTGATTTATTTCGTGAATTTTTAATATGTTGACTTGTTCAACATTGCTTGGCCACGGCTTTGATTTTGGTCTTGTTCAACTGGACTTCGGCTTGTTGTTTTTTTTTTCTTTTACTGTAACAGATGCTACACTTGTTGGTTCGATTCCAGTATGTTGACTGTGACTTGTTTAACTAGACTTCGACTTGAATTTATTTCGAGTTTGACTTGTTCTGCACTTGCATACTCACTATATATGCTGTTGCTTCTGGTTGCACTTTGATGTTGCATACTGAACTGTTGCTCCAATTTGAACCTGTAGTATTGGCCATTGCTTGGTCTCTGTTCATTGTCTCATTCACTGTTGCCTAAGTCCGCACATGTTTGGATTGCATATATGTACTTTCTGCACTTGCATACTTACATTGTTGAGTTGAGTTGATAAGATGCTGCACTTGATCATTTAGTTCAAGTGTAATTTGCATTCACTTTTTGTAGTTGTTGCTGTGCCTCTCTTGTGTCACCTATGTTGCAACTGCACTGTTGCCTTGTTGATTCCACTGTTTCATGCATGTACTTGCTGTCGTAGATTTTTGCAGTTTGTATCACTTGATATTCATTTGTATCTATATTGTCAATATCAATATCTGCTTCATTCTTTGCATTTGAACTCATGATGGCATCACATGCTGCTGTGTTGTAGCCGTGGTCTTTGCATTGCATTCATGTTGATTTCTGAACTTTCACTTGAGTTGAATCCAGTTTCAAAAACTCGGGTTTGACCTTGTGCTGAGAATTGTGACTTTTATATTATTGCACGTGAGTTGAACCCGACTTTATATTTGGGTTTGACCTGTGCTCACCTGTCCCTGTAAATCAATCAAGTGTATATATCGGTGTGCACGGCCTTGTGGCATATACAGTGATACACTGTGTATGTCACAAGTTGTTCGTGTATGATGAATTCAAATTTAAATTATGACGAACAACCCAAATAACTGAGGCAAATCATATTTTTAAAATCATCTTTTAAGTTATATTGCAAAAATATTTTCTTTTCAATTTTACTGCGTTAGTGAATATTTTTGCAGATTGCTCAGATGCTGGATTCAAATTGGAATGCAGTTGAAGATAAATACGAGTGTGAGTGATATGTAGTGAGGTGAACTGTAAATATGAAATGTAATGAAATTTGTATCAAAATTGTATAGTGAATAGTGAGAGTTTGAAATTGTACTATCAAAGTTGTAATAAATATTTGTTTGAATAAAATATTCATTTGAATTTAAAAACTGTGTTATTTATTTTTATTCAGCAAATATTTATTTATTCTGTGAAAATTAAAATAGTACGTTAACAAATACATTTAAGTGAATGTATATATGTTTATTATCATCAAACAAAAATCATATAAGCGCATATTCAACAATCTCCCCCTTTTGATGATAACAAACATATATTTAAGATTTTGAATATATTAAATGTATTTGATAATTTCAATTGCTCCCTCTATTTGAATGCTTCCTTTCTATATGATACTCCCCCTACATATATGACTCCCCCTACATATATGCATACAAATAAAAATGTGCAAATGAGTCTATATGCATATTGAAAACTTCTTTGACCTTTTCTCTTCCTTTTTACAAAATCTTAACTTTTCTCTCCCCCTTTTGTTATCAGCAAAAGAATAATAGTAATAGAAAAGTAGAGATATAGTGATCAATATTAATTAAACATTAAAAACTCAATTGAATATAAAAATTAAATTTCGATAAAAAATCAAACAAAAATCATAAATACTTTAATTGACGCATATTCCACTTTAGAACGATAGGAATGATTTCATCAAATAAAACCATATAGTCGTGTCTATTTGTGGTATATTTATTTCAGGAAATTTGAATATCTACTAACCATGCATAACCGTTAGGACTTTTAAATGAGATTAGTAGTATTCACAATGTTTATTTATTTTAAAAATGAATTCAAGTATCTTCTAACCACGCATAACCGTGAGGACTTTTAAATGGGATTAGAATCAACTTGTCTATTTAACCAATTAATTTTGATATGCGTTCCATACATGCATAACCGTGAGGACTTTTAAATGAGCATGGAAGCACATAATCAAAAATCCAAGTAATTCACCCATGCATAACCGTGAGGACTTTTAAATGAGAGTGAACACTTTGGATATTTATTTTATTGCTAAAATTGAAGCACAAATGATTTCCCGTTTAAAATACCACATATTGGCATACTATATAGAATTTTGATGAGTGATGGTCGTTAGAAATATGTTAGATATAGAGATGGTCATGGAATTTTTACCAATAAAAAGTTTTATAACTCTTGTCTAAATTTCTAAAGAAATTTACTAATTATATTGTCTCGAGTCATAATATATAATTAATATCAACACTCATCACTTTTTCAATCACTATTTTTCTTTTCGATAATCATTTGGGAGTCAGATTAGTCATAATAGTCATTTAAAATCAAATTCAAAAATAATTATGAAATTAATTTTTCAAAAATGAATAATCTGAAAATATGGTCAAAAATGATTTTCTCCAGGGGGTTTTAAAAGAAAATTTTCTGCTATTTGAAAATTATTTGAAATGAAGAATATGCAGATATTTTCTTTGAAAAAAAATGATGCAGCAAATGAATGTTTCAAAAATTAATCACGTTACACTAATAATTTTTCTATCAACCATATTACCAGTGTAATCTGCATCTGAATTTAAATTTCACTCAATATTCACTCGTTTAATGTCAAAGACCAGATTAAGAAATTTCAACAAATTTTCTCATGATTATTATCAACAAATTTTAAATGAAATTCTCTTAGATTTGAAATGAAAAACCGTGTCAACAAACAAACATATATTAAAGTGTCAATTTTAGAAGCCATCAAACATTATTTTTATTTCAAGGCAATTTCTTAAAGATTTCAATACTTTCAAAAAAATTTAAAATCCTTTTTACAATTTTTAAAATAGAATTCATTAGGATTTTAAATCGAGGCCGTGTCAAAACATGAATATAGATTTAGCCAAAAATATTATAACAACAATATTATTATCCAATCAAAACACTATTTTTCTCTCAAACTTATATATCAAGTAATTCTAGAGAATTTTATAGTGTTTTTGGCATAAGAATATAAATGGCTAATCAATTTTGAATAAAGTCAGAATCAAAATCATCATTAAACCATCATCATATCATCATCGCATAATTGGCTGGTTTTATTCAGAAAATGGTACAGATTATCACATTTAATATATCGTACAAATAAATATACTTTTACCTGTCTTTACCTTTACGATATTTCTCGTCGTTGTTCATTGTGATTCTGTCACCCTTATACTAGGCTAAGGAACTTAGCTTTGTCGCCCGTTGTGTTTCTGAAACAGCCAAAATCCAGAGAACACTATTGTTGTTCCTTAGCCTGCCACCACACCTACACGGAAAAGGATTTATGTGACCTATTTGTTTTTATAGGTCCATGGTTGTTAGTGGCAGAAAATTTTGAAAAATAATTTTGTGTAGACCCAAAACTATTTATAATTGTTCCCTTTGGCACCCAAATTTGTTTAACTTTGAGAGATTTTATATTTGTGCCTTTTGGAACCCAAATCGGTATAGTTTTCACATGTTTGGGTCTATACCGACAATTATTGTGATCGTGTCCAAATTTTCTACAAATTGTGCACATAGAATTAACTTGATTAATCTTGTTTTCAACAATTTTCGAATTATTAAATCCAAGTCCTTGTCTAACCGTATTAACAGTTTGCTTTCCTAATAGCATATTCAACGATTTTTCACTTTTTGAAAATTTATCTAAAGTCGTTGACAATTGTTGGACTTGTGTTTTGAGAGATTCATTTTCGTTTAACAACTGTGTGCACTTTTTAATAGAATTCTCTCTCCTAGTATTTTCATTCTCCTTTAAAATCAGAATTTCATTTTCAAGTGATTTTATATTGATTTCTGATTTTTTAATTTCCTCTTCAAATGTTGGACACTTATCACACTTAGGGATTCTACTTTGATAGGTTTTAACTAATTGGTCAAGTTGTTTATTACATTCTATCAAAGTATCTTTTTGAGATTCAAGTTTGGCGTATTTTTCCCTAAGTCGTTCAAAACAACCGTTTACTTCATGAAAATATATAAGCAACTCAGAATGGGTAAGTTTTGATACCTCACTTGGCTCGTCATCGTCACTATCAGTTGTATCACCTCGAAGACACAATTCTGCCTTTTCGCTTTCACTGCCAGTGCTTTGATCATTCTCGTCTATTTCATCCCAAGTGGCTGCAAAACTTTTCTTTTTCTGTTTCTTTCCGTGGCTGGATTTAATTTGTGGACAATCGGGCTTGATATGGCCGGGTTTGTTGCAATTATAGCAAATAAACTTTTGTTCTTCTGAGTAGTCTAGTGCTTTGGCTATTCTGCTTTTTGCTTTTTGAATTCGAGCTGAATTTCCATGTTTTTGATTCCATTTTTTGAATTTCCTTATTAACATCTCCAATTCTGCTGCTCCATCATCTTCATCGTTATCATCATCACTTTCGGTTGTTCCTTTGAGAGCTATTGATTTCTTTTGAGTGTCACCTCCTTCACGCTCTTCTTTGAATTTCATTTCAAGCTCATAAGTGGTGAGATTTCCGATGAGTTCTTCAACTTTAAGTTGTTTTAAATCTTTCGATTCTTGTATGGCAGTAACTTTTGCTTCAAAGCTTCGTGGAAGGACTCTGAGGATTTTCCGGACTATTTCTAATTCGGTGTATGTTTTTCCGAGAGCTTTTGATTTGTATACGATATTGGAGAGTCGTCCGTACATCTCTTTGACATTTTCTTCCTTCGCCATTTTGAAGTTCTCGTATTCGCTGCTTAGCATTGCAAGGCGAGATTCTTTGACTTGAGATGTTCCTTCGTGAGTCACTTCTAGTATGTGCCATATTTCCTGCGCAGTTAGACAATGTGAGACACGATTAAATTCAAATTGATCTAATGAACAGATAATAGAATTCATAGCTTTGGCATTAGTATTCTGTAATTTATTTTCTAGTTCTGTCCATTGTTCCTTTGGTTTCTCTATTTCCTGATCATCTACAGTTATAGTTGGTATTCTATAACCTGTCTCAACAATATCCCAAGCGTCAATGGTTTTCAAAAAAATTTTCATCCTATTTTTCCAAAAAGCATATTCACCATTGAACATTGGTGGTCTAACTATGGATTGACCTTCTGCAAAAGCATTATTAAAAGAAGCCATTTTAAAAATTCGAATTTTTAAACAAAAACTGATTTTTTCAAAATAGAATTTTTTAAAACAAATGTTAACTTCTATTCCTAGCTCCGATACCACTTGTAGGATCGATTTCACCCTAGAGGGGGGGTGAATAGGGTGATAGTGTAAATTATAAAAATTAATCGCGGAAGCTTATAAATTAATTTCAATTCAGATCACAGAATAGCAGCACAGATATCGCAGAATATAAATAACAGAATAAAACAGAACAACACAGAATTTACCCATCTTCGGCAAAACCCTGCCTACGTGCTGCCCCCAAGGTTTCTACTAGAAATTAGATAGTCCCTCGCTTACACACGTAAACTCGCTATACACCGCTATTGACTAATCTAACTCTACGCTCAAAACCTTGACCACAACTCAACTACCGAGTTGCAAATTCCCAAACTACACACCGTAGTTTGCACCCTAGTCACACGACTAGAAAATAAAAACGGTTTAAAAAGAAATACAAATTAAAACAATTAAAATAAAAATAACCCTAATTAAAAATTTAAAACCCTTTGTAAATAATAAAACAAAGAAAAGTAAATAGGCCGGCCCCTTTTATTATTCAACCCGTCTCCTTTCTTTTCTATTCCCTTCGTTGTAATGGCGGCCGTTCCTCTTTTAGGGCTTTGTTCTCTTTGCTTGGCTCTGAGATTTAGGGCTATTTCGAAGCTCCGATTCTAAGTTGATCGAATCAGTGGTTAATTGCCTGAAGCCTTGTTCGATCGAATCGCTGTTGCTCACTTCGGTTGCTTCGAATTTGTTCGAGTTCGAGATGGCTTCTGTAAGTGATTTTTTGCTCTTTTAATTCTCTGATTGAATGCTTGAACTCGATGATAATTTTGCCGATGATGATTAGGGTTTTATACGCGTTCGATTTCCTTAATTTGCGTACGTCTGATATTTTCAAAATTGTTGATTTGGCCGTTCGATATTGTATGGATGTTGATGATTTCCTCTGACTAGTTCATAATCGTATATTTGTTACTTGGTATTCACGGCATTGAATTGTGACTTAGTCATTATACTTGATATCACGGTTTTGATTTATTTCGTGAATTTTTAATATGTTGACTTGTTCAACATTGCTTGGCCACGGCTTTGATTTTGGTCTTGTTCAACTGGACTTCGGCTTGTTGTTTTTTTTTTTTCTTTTACTGTAACAGATGCTACACTTGTTGGTTCGATTCCAGTATGTTGACTGTGACTTGTTTAACTAGACTTCGACTTGAATTTATTTCGAGTTTGACTTGTTCTGCACTTGCATACTCACTATATATGCTGTTGCTTCTGGTTGCACTTTGATGTTGCATACTGAACTGTTGCTCCAATTTGAACCTGTAGTATTGGCCATTGCTTGGTCTCTGTTCATTGTCTCATTCACTGTTGCCTAAGTCCGCACATGTTTGGATTGCATATATGTACTGTCTGCACTTGCATACTTACATTGTTGAGTTGAGTTGATAAGATGCTGCACTTGATCATTTAGTTCAAGTGTAATTTGCATTCACTTTTTGTAGTTGTTGCTGTGCCTCTCTTGTGTCACCTATGTTGCAACTGCACTGTTGCCTTGTTGATTCCACTGTTTCATGCATGTACTTGCTGTCGTAGATTTTTGCAGTTTGTATCACTTGATATTCATTTGTATCTATATTGTCAATATCAATATCTGCTTCATTCTTTGCATTTGAACTCATGATGGCATCACATGCTGCTGTGTTGTAGCCGTGGTCTTTGCATTGCATTCATGTTGATTTCTGAACTTTCACTTGAGTTGAATCCAGTTTCAAAAACTCGGGTTTGACCTTGTGCTGAGAATTGTGACTTTTATATTATTGCACGTGAGTTGAACCCGACTTTATATTTGGGTTTGACCTGTGCTCACCTGTCCCTGTAAATCAATCAAGTGTATATATCGGTGTGCACGGCCTTGTGGCATATACAGTGATACACTGTGTATGTCACAAGTTGTTCGTGTATGATGAATTCAAATTTAAATTATGACGAACAACCCAAATAACTGAGGCAAATCATATTTTTAAAATCATCTTTTAAGTTATATTGCAAAAATATTTTCTTTTCAATTTTACTGCGTTAGTGAATATTTTTGCAGATTGCTCAGATGCTGGATTCAAATTGGAATGCAGTTGAAGATAAATACGAGTGTGAGTGATATGTAGTGAGGTGAACTGTAAATATGAAATGTAATGAAATTTGTATCAAAATTGTATAGTGAATAGTGAGAGTTTGAAATTGTACTATCAAAGTTGTAATAAATATTTGTTTGAATAAAATATTCATTTGAATTTAAAAACTGTGTTATTTATTTTTATTCAGCAAATATTTATTTATTCTGTGAAAATTAAAATAGTACGTTAACAAATACATTTAAGTGAATGTATATATGTTTATTATCATCAAACAAAAATCATATAAGCGCATATTCAACAAACACGTCTAGAAATTCAGAGACTACAGGTATGGACTCCAGACTAGGTTCGGGATATCCCAAAGTATACATCAACTTATCCCTTTTCGGACTAGGGTCTTCACAAGAGATTTCAATGAAATTTCCAAGTTTCGTTTTGACCAAAATCATTCGATTGTTACAATCTAATTTGGCTTCATATCTCATTAACCAATTCATTCCGAGTAATATTTCAAATTCGCTAATGTCGAGAACATAAAGGTTGATAGGAAATTGATGGCAAGAATATGAGATAGGCACTTTCCTACAATATAGACAAAGATTTGCAGGACCTCCAACCGGATTCTTCACGAAAATAGGTTCATCGACAAATTTAGGTTCAAGTTTTAATTCATTTATGATTCATTGGGAGATAAAGCTATGTGTAGCTCCCGTATCAAACAAAACTCTAACAACTCTATCAAAAATGAGGAGGTTACCTTCTAAAACTCATTTTTCTTTATCTGCCTTTAAAGTTGAAGGGTCATCTTTTATCGCATACATTTTCGCTACTTGTGCTTGTTTCTTTTTCAGGAAATTTTTAACTCCGTGACCTGCCTGGTGACAGCAATAGCATTCCTTAGTTCTTTGACTTGTTTTCACGGGTTGATCTTTCTTTATTTGGTTCTTTGGCTTCTTGCAATCGTCTGCATAATGGCCTTTCTCCTGACAGTTGTAACAAGTAGTATTTATACCCGGGTTTTCCTGATTACTCCTCTTCTCCTTGCCTTGATCCGGCTTCATCCCTTCGAATTTTATTTTCTTCCAATTTGGATTGCTTGAACTCCCCTTCTCTTTCGGAACTTCCTGCATATCTAGGGTAGCATATCGATAACCTATATCAATCGAGTCCAAAAAGGATTCTTTTACATGGGCAGTCATCCTTTCATGGTACTTCTTATTCATTCCCCGATTGAATCTTTCATTTTTATTCAAAGGGGTGTCCAGCAGCTCCAGACCAAATCGAGACAATTCGTTGAATTTATTCAAATACTTCTCAAACGATAAACTTCCCTGTTTCAAATCCATGAACTCCTGGTACATTCCGGAGATACCAGCAGATGGCATGTATCGCTGCTCAAACACTTCTTTAAATCATCTCCAAGTAAACTCATCTTCTAGATCATCCACTGTGACTATATCCCACCAGGCTAGGGCTTCTTCTTGGAGTTGCCAAGAAGCTATTAGTTGCATTTGATCGTCTTCCAACTTCAGCCCTCTAAAAATTCTTTCGCACGATCTAATCCAGGCTTGGGCTTCGACAATAGATTCCTTGTCAGTGCACGGCTTTCCACCAAGTCTGGAGAAATTTCGATATAGATCAGCCAGATTTAGCTGAGGTTGAGTAGGTATAGCTGCTGTTGCTGGGACTTGATCAGTGGTAGTGGTATTTCCCCGTCCACTACCTTGTCCTCTTCTTCTGCTCATTCTCACTATCTTTAAATAGTAAGAAAACTTGATTTAGGCATACAGACAAGATTTCTTAGGGAATATTAACAGTTTAAAGAAATAGACCAAGAAATTTTAGGTTTTCGGTCTTTCGGGTTATACTCATTCTAGGGTATACTTCACTCAATCTCTAATGAGCCAACTAATGTGTTATACTCCATAGCTAAAGTGGTTTCTCAACCTTTAGCTCTGATACCACTTGTCACGACCTGAAATCCAACATTTAAAAATTGACACCAAATACCTCACTTATATTCTACTGTAGGAGATTCAAATGTTGAACTGCAGTTTGGATGGAGCTTATAACAACATTAGATGAATAAACAACGGAAACAAAATGAATATCATTGATCACAATGCAGATACAACATTGATACAATATTCATTACAACAGCGATCACCAACAACAGAGTGCTACACATACGATACTACAATAAAACGACAACTCTACAGCGGAACAACAGAGACTTCAAAAAGTTTCAGACATACTTCACTTCGATAAAGCCTTCAAAACTCCACGCACTTCGAAAGATTTCCAAACCCAAAAGCTTTCCAAAATCCGATAGCTTCCAAAAGACTTCCAAATCCAAGCTAGCTCCAAAACACGGATAACCTGCTTCTAGGCTGCCCGTGTGGAAATTATGGGCAGCCAGAGTTTATGAAGGGAACAATAAACTCCGGGTCAGTCATGGGACTGGTATGAGTAAGCAAAACAGTTGTTTGTGCAAAACAGTTTATAAAAGAAATCCAATGTGCTTTTTGGAAAATGAAACTACCATAAGACCTCCTGCCACACACACAATGCAATCGCACAATTGGAGGAGATTTCTTCTTATAATAGTCAAACATGCTTGATACGAGAAAACTCTTTTGATATTATTATTAGTGCATAGTGTGGAAAACATTTTGAAAGTATAATATTAATCTTAGCCAGCGTAGGTACCATTATACTATGCCTACTATAGCTACTATTTGAGGTGGCAATATAACTAAAACCGTACAGGGCTCGTATTGGATGATTGGGTTTCAAACAATGGTCAGGCAAAGGAACTTCCTACACCAAATGGAACGCCTCTGGAGGGACGTCCCGAGAACCTAACCGGATCTCTTCCAACACAAGGTCGGGTTACCTCTGTAACAAGGTAACTACTAACACAAGTATGCCATCTCCTGGTCGTTACCAACCTTTATCTGAGACGCCTCTCAACCAACAACCACAAAACAATAAGTTTGAAGCAACCACATAAGTTAAGTATCTGGGCTTCATACCATGATACCACTTTTTATCCAAAAGAAAATGGACATACCCTCAGGGGGCGCTACACCCAAATAACCTTGCTGCAACGATTCCTGTTTCGACCATAATGGGTTGTGGGGTTCAACGAAGTCTCGTCCATAAAGCTACACTTTTCACAAAAGCCATGCTTCAATCAACAAATGATCAGCAGCACTCAGCATGCCACACTACCAAATTGGGAGTATATCACTGATAACCATCAACTACATAACCTCTGAGCTCGTACATCTCAAAGAAGGAAGTTAAGCTAATAGAATAAATTCTCTACCACCAACAGAAATGTATTTGAAAGAGATCGGCTTTATATCTCAAAGTGTAATGTCATACATACAACCATACAAGTCTGTTCCGGGTTTGAATAGAACCGAAGGCACTTCCAAAGGAGCCCTTGCAATCCAGGCATCCTCAATCCCGATTGGACTCCACATCACATATGGAGATCTCTATACCGGAGCAACTCAATGCAGAGTCATTCGACAGGTTATCCTATCGTTCTCGAAGACACTCTGTCTTCACCACCGTCTTCAAATGCTATTTATTTATTATATCACTATTTGTAATGGGTTATATGGCACAAATTCCTCTCCCGGCTAAATCGAATAGCGAGTGCTCAATTTAAAAACACGTGGATATATCAATCACAAAGATTCATCATTAATATTCGATGTTGGTTTCGGATAACCAACTAGAATCCGACTCCCTGTCGTATCGAAATTCAAGTGCCGTTTTATATGCCAATGGATTTTCACATTCACACAGAAATATATTCATCACAGATATCATAGCTTTAGCATAAAGTTATTCATATTACATAGCATCATAATCACATATTAGAGATATCAATCCAATACACAGCATTCAATAATAATCAATCATCTTCAATTAAGATGAATTAATCGTGTGATTTAAATTAATTAACCACACAATTACTTTCATTAATTATCTATAATCAATGATTAAATATCCTTAATTATAAATTAATTAGTCATTAATTAGTTCTTAATTAATCTTTAATTTTTAATTAATTTAATCTTAATTACTTTTATTAATTAATTATTCCTTAATTAATTAATTGTTAATTACAAATTAATTAACCTTAATTATTTATTTAATAATTAATTTTTAATATTAAGTAATTAATTAAGTAAATATTCTTTAAGTAATTATATTAACAAATCATCAATTATTTAATAAATTAAAAGATAAATCTTTTTATCTTTATTAATTTCCTTGATTACCTTTTAAACCTTGTTTAATAAATCATCCTTATCACATTAGTTGCTTTAAAAGGTCAAGGTTAGTTTAAATAACATTTTATCTTAACTATCCTTTTTAACTACATTATTCATTTAATATAAATAACTTTATTAAATAATGTAACAAAATTAAATAAATTAAATTTAATTCCTTTAAAAATATCTTACTTAAATCTTTAATTAATTCAAAACTTTAATCAAAATCATCATTTGAAAACATGGATTAAAAAATGTTTAAAAGTTTGAATTTTATTTTAAAGTAAAAACTGTTATATATATCAGACCCGAGTCCCACTTCGAGTCTTACCCGATCAAAATGCCTGAATGCTTCCAGTTTTCCCAGAAATCAACCCGTATGCCTTTATTTTTCAACATTAAATTTTGTTAAGTATTTACTCGGTGCACACATGAATCTACTCAAGTCCAACTTCAAGCTATAGCCCTAATTCCCGAAAACAACTTCGAGTCCCCCCTTCCTTCCTCTACCAAACTTCCTGATACAAATCAGGCCTCGTGCATATGCACAGTCGGAACAGCCACCTTTGGTCGAAGCTTCGGCCTTCACCAAGTCAACGACAACCCGACCAAACATCCAGACCACCCAGAAAACAAAAACATCGACGATCTTGCAAAAGAGCAATCTAACACAATCTGGGACGAAAGTTCGACCAACTAATCCTCCTTATGTCGCCGACACAGATCACCAGAATCCATGCTCCCTCGTCCAAAGCCCCTCATATCATCCACGCACCGCCACCAATTTCCCTAGTCCAGTCCAATGCAACGTCGAGGTTGCAATTGGTCGAATTCTGACGAATTACGGAAACGCAGCTTAAACCCTAAATGTACCTTGTTTGGCCACCACGATGATCAAAATTTTTTCTGAGCATTTTTCCCCAACTCTGTGACCATCACACAAGCTTCAGCTTCAATCGCTGCACCCCTCAAGCCGACGATCACCAGAATTTTACAAAAATCCCAAAATCGTTCAACTTCAATTTCCTCGATTGATATTTTATTAAAAATCTTGATTTTTCTTTCTAAAATCATTATTTTTGATAATGTTTCAGATGGTATACCTAAAACTAGGATTTACGATGTTTGAATTTTAACTAAATTTGAATTATGCCTGTATTTTCAAATTTTCAAAAGCACTTTAATTTATTTTTGCTTAAACCTATTTTTAAAATTTAAATCATGTTTAAATAAGCAGCTTCTGTTTGAATTCCAAAGTCTAATAGTGATTGAAGAAGAAGAAATCAAATTTTAAACAGACTTATGCCTGTAAACGTAGAACAGAGTTCAGATTCATGTGCACAGACATGCACACCTCATTATCATATATATATATATATATATATATATATATATATATATGCATGCAAACACAAATTTGCAATTCAAACAATATTTTTCACATCAACGGATTTTAATTCAAATCAAATAGGGTTTACTCACCTGTGAATTTTGAAAATAGAGGAGAACTTTTTTCTATCAAACTTGAAGGCTGGAAAAAAGGATTTTGATTGTTGAACTGTTGATCTAGGTTTGATCTTGGAGTCCTTGTTTTGCTAAGTTGAATTTTGGTTTTACAGTGCTTGATCTCTGAATTTTCTTAATCACTTGATGATTTTACTATATTGTTTACTTATAGACTTGGTTGATTGCTTGTGATCTTTTACTTGAATCCGATCTTTGTTTTTTTGGTTTGAATTTGTTTTTTTAGAGTTGCTTGATGATTTCTTTTTCTTTTTCTGATTTGAGAATTTGTACAGGGCTTTGTCTTTGAAAATGAAGTTGAAAGAAATTAGAAAGAAGGAGATGTAGTTTTTTTATAGGCTTGTTTCTATTTTAATTAAATTTTCAAAAATAAAAACAAAGGAAATGACATTTGTCTTAAATCATTAACACTTGTAAATTTATTCACTTATAATTCTAACACTTGTTAATATTTGTGTTAAAATTTATCGCTTGTATTATTCATGCATAAATATCTTAAATAAATTTTCATATTAGTCTTTTCTAATTTATATAATTACATTTTTTTATATTTATATAACTTCAAAAGAAAATGCTTTAATATTCTATTTTAAAAATACATTTCTCTTTTATTCAAATATATACAATTTAAAAGAAAATAGTTCGGAATTAATTATACATTAAATAAATTACCTATATATAATTTAAAATCCAAATTATTTTATTAGGACATTTATTTAAATTTTTAAATTCAAGTTTAAATTCAAATTTGAATTATAATCCATTTATATATGTATAAATCAATACTGATTCTATTTGTCTTGAAAATTTTTAAATCAAATTTAAATTAAACCCCAGAAATTCCAATAAATTACTAATTTTAAATTGATAAAATTTGGAGATGTTACAATAATGACAATAACAATGATGATAACGGTGGAAGTGACGGAAAATGTCTCTTTAAACCATAAGATGACAAGAATGGATAGGGAGATGCCAAACCAGACATGACGACTCAAGGTATGAAGGCTACTAAAATTCATGACAGTCCAAGGGCAAACTCTCTTAAAAAGGACAGTACTTCTCGAGGCCAAAAATTCAAGGGAAAAGAAAAGATTTCTTTATCTTCAATTCTACTTACTCAGGTATGGATCTCCTTATTTAGATGTCTTAAACTACTTAATAATTCGTAGTTAATGTGTTAACTATTCTAGTAAGAAAGAAATCGAAATATCACTACGATATAATACTTGGAAAGAGACAAATAGGGATAGACTGATTGAATAAGGAACTTGATAGACAGACAAAGAATTATAGTAAGCTATTTGAAAAATACGAGAAGCTTGCTACAAATACGTCGAAGCTATGATTCTTCAAGGAAAGGGAAGTCGCTCTCCTGATGAAAAGAGAATGCCACCATTGGGAAAAACCCTCGGCGAAGAACACGAAGGTAACGATCCTTTTCTGAATGTTAATTGACGATAGGAATGCCTTAGAAGAATTTATCTTTAGAGCTTAGTCAAGGGGAAAATTCGTTGACTTCTTATATTCGGACGATAACTATGGAAGCTTACTTAGACATTTTCATCGTAGATATCTGGATAAACGTGAATCTGATCCCCATCTTGGGGTATGCTAGAATTTCCCTAGAGTTGTCCATATTCCTCTATCTTCTATTTCTCTTTCCCTCAAGAAACTTTGATATAACAAGAAGAGATTCATTTTTGAAATGTATAAGAAAACAATTTTGTATGAACCCTAATGATTGTAATATGCAACTTGGTTTACTTACAGATTTTATCTCTTCAGTTTTTATATCCATGGTCTAATTTCAACGTGTTGTATAGAATAACGACCTCTTAAGCAGTCTGGTCCTCAGAGATCTTTTGATAAATTTTGTCAAGCTAAAGAAAGAATTTATGAAAGAATCTTCGATTCTCAAAATTTCACAGCTAGCGAGACATTGTTTCATCTTAGATATACAAGAAGTCTACATATGTTCCCTCGTTTTCGGTTTGACTTTCTAGGTGATGAAAAGCATAATTTTTTTAGTGAAATTCGATCCTATCACACAAAATTAACATGTAATCATGATAGCTCTCCAATTGGGGAATAGGATTATCATCTGTTTCCTCCTATTTATACCGTGGAAGGTATCAAGGCTTTCTTTGATTCTACACTTGCTTTGTTTGCTAAGTCGTTTGAAAAGGCCAAAACCATCATTTCGAAGCTTTAGGAATCAATTAAATGTCTGGAAATAGATTGCTGATGTATTTCAAGCTTCCATGTTCTCTGTGTTATAAGATGGTATTTGACTTTTTTGTTTTCCATAACTTGTAATGCTTTGACCCTTAATACTTGTTCTTCATGAAGCCGGGCATCATTAGTGACTCGATAAGTGGGCCTAGTTACTTGAGGCTTGGAGGATCCTTGTTCGGATATCTTATCGTGATTAATTGGCATGGTGTTAAGGTATAAAGTAGGTTAGCTTGGAATATGATTAGTCGGGAAAGTTCTTTAAATCCTAAATATGCAGGTTCGAGTAGTTCCACTTGGGTTTTAACGGAGTCATAGGTTCAAGCCATCCTTTAGCTTCAAAATATTAATGAATAATTTTTTTAACCACAATAGTGAGCGGAAAGTATAGTCAATCAAGTAGAGGCTTTGTTGAAGCTAGTCGAGGTCGTCGAGGTGAAGTATGCATCCATATCAATTCTTGGTTGAGTCATCAAAGTCATGTAAAGCATCATAGATGATTTAAGTCAATAGGCAAGTTAAGGTGCAAGTTAATATGCATGTGTATATTCAAGTTAATATGCACGTCATTGTTCAAGTCTAAATTCGTAGTCAAATGAATATGCAAGTCACAAGTTTCAAATCGAGTAGATAGGCTATCAAATCGTTCAATATCCATATCCTTATGTGTATGAAGTTTAAGTATTACAATCGACAAAAGTCCCTAAATTGATTTAAGGTTCACAAAGTTGAAAATATAAGAAGTAGGAAGAGAATGAAATTTGTCCTCAAAATGGCACCCCTAGGTCCGTATTTATAGAGGAAGAAATGTAGCCTGATAGTTGTCTTCGACGCTCTTAGCTTCAGCACTCTTGGTGTTGAATGATTGACTTCAACAATCATCATGTAGTGACATCCACTAAGTATTGTTGAAATGCGGCTCCAATGAATACAACATTACTTGAGATTCACTATTGGAGTGCGGCAACTTGAAGCAAGGTCGACATTGGCGACGAAGCAACTTCAGTTGAATGCCATACGGAAGAAGCGCGATGTTAATGAAGTATATTATTGATGATTGGCGACGTTGATAGCCTGTGTAGATGTCGACAATGTTGGTCATCAACACCGAATTCACGAACAAGTGGTGTCCTTCTGAATGTCGATGAGCTGTATCATATAAAAGTTAAGATGCGCTGATGATCCTTGGCGTCATTGTAGAGCAATATCTTAGAAGATCAGTGAAGTGTAGTGCCACTTTAGCGTAATGTTGATATCATTCATGGTTATTGACGATGAGCTTGTTTGATTGCAATAGGTGAACAGCAGTGCCGATAGGACTTAGCATCAATGAAATTCGTTGGGGATCACTACAACACTCATTGATGGCTTTCGAATTTAATTATACTTGATTCATTCGCTTCTTTGGTCACACATGACACTGTATATATTCTATTATTGATGAAGTGTGGCACTTTATTCCTTCGACGCTAACTTATCTTATGTCTTCAATGTTGAACATTGGCGCAATTAGCATACCGCTGTTCGTATGTCTTTGACAACAATGATGGCCTGTGATGTGAACAAAGAGAAATTATTGGTAGCAGCGCTATTACTTTGGTGCTTGCTTACTGGCATGACACTGTAGTTAGTGTTGAATATGCTAGTATACGATTTTTGTTTGATGATAATAAACACACACACATATATATATATATATATATTCATTTAAATGTATTTGTTATTGTACTATTTTATTTTCACATAATTAAAATAATATTTGCTGAATAAAATAAATAACACAGAATTTGAATTCAAACAGATATTTTATTCAAACAAATATTTTATTACAATTTTGAGTACTACAAATTTGAGCTCTCACTACATATATACATTTTTCAATTACATTAAAATTTCGATTACATCACAAATTTCACTCTACAAATGTTCACCTCACTATGTATCACTCATTCACTCGTATTTTATCTTCAGCTTTTCTCCATCCTAAATCCAGCATCTGAGCTATTTGTAAAATAAACACTGATGTAGTAAAATTGAAAAAGAAATATTTTTGCAGTGTAAATAAAATGTGTGTTTTTGAAAACACTATTTGTCTCAATTATTTGGATTGTTCGTCATCATTTTCATTATGAATTCATCAAACAAGAACAACATGTCACATGCACAGTGTATCAATGTACATGCCATAAGGTCGTGCACACTGATATACACTTGATAAAACTGCAGGGATAGGTGAGTACAAGGTCAAACCCAACCAAAAGCTAGGTTCAACTCAAGTGCAATACAAATAAAGTCACGATATGAGCACAAGGTCAAATCCGAACTGAGGTTGGATTCAACTCAAGTCAAAATGCTCGACCAAAACAAAACTTACTATGCAACATCTCAAATATACACATGAGGGCAAACAAGTATGGCTCGAACGATACAAAACTGAGGTGAACACATACCAAAATGCAACTACCACCAGATAAAGTAAAGTCGTGAGGCCAATAATATAGTTCAGACTTCAAATGAATCAAAAACAAAGTAGTGACCACAAGGACAAGAGGCAATTTTGACTCGATGTAATGTTCAGCTTTAACACGAACAAATTGAATCAGACTTCAACAAAAAAGATACGAGAACACGAAGACCAATAGACCCGAACATATGAAATAGAGGAGACAACAACGGAGCTGTGACTACAGTTCTAAAGTGAACCAGACTACAATATTAGAAACTGGGGTGGCTAGAACACAATGTTGGATCTTAAGGCTATTCGGACATAAGAAGTGGTGAAATGTGTATTAACTACTTACTTATGAATATAAAACTGTATTTACTCAAATTGCAAACAGAAAGAAGTAATCAGAAAATAAGTAAGTAATAAAGTAAAATGCAGTAATGTAAATAACACCCTAATTTTTATACTGGTTCAGATTAACCAATCCTACATCTAGTCATGCACTCTATCGTGCAGAATTCCACTATAATCGCTTGCTTTCCACGGGTGGAAAGAACACCTTTACAATCTTGGTTTCACGGGCTACAAGAGACACCCTCTTGATTTTACAAGCTACAAGAACACCTTCTCCTTATCACCAACAACAAACTATGGCAAGTAGTCGTATCTTCAATACATATTCTCGCAAATTCGGTACAATGGTCCTAAAGACCTCCAGTCACAATATATCTTTGAATTCTTTGAGGAATAGGATGAAATCAAAAAGAGAATGATGTAAATTAAAGTATAACTTTCTGATATTGTGTGGTTTGCAAATCAGTGAAGAATTGGAGTGAAACAATATTGATTTGCAAGGAGATTGAAAGGATATGCAATGGATTTCTTTTGCATATGTTTGGAGAAGGAGTAAGGGAAAAAAAGAATTCTTGATGTTAAAATCCATTTTCAGATGCCTTTATATAGTGGTTGAAGAGACGTGTCTTTTGGTGAAGAGGTGGAGGGAAATGTCTCTGCATTTAAAATTTTGAAATTCTGAAAAATGGCTAGCATGTCGGCATCCCCCTACCCCCCTTGTCGACATGGGTGTGTTGCAAAATGAACGGCAACACTAATAAGTGTTGCAAATTTTCAGCATTTCAAATTACCTTATATTTGTGGATTTTTATGATTCGGTTAAGGTCAATGGTTGATGATCTTCAAGTATAATTGCCATTATATCTTTAACAAGATATTCTAAGGTTCAACCAACTCCTCATCACTTCAAACACCTTTATCCTTCAGCATTCTTCTCTAATTGGGTTTTGTTCTTCAATTGCTCTGATGGACCTTCTTCTATAATTCATTTTCTTCCACTATATTCTTGTTTATCTCTATAAATATCTCCATAATATATCTCATATGAATGCATAACTCGAAGATACGTTAGTAGTAATATTTATGTGGCTATTGTCATCAAAATCAATACATAGGGTATTAACATTTGTGAGAAATGCGGATTATGGATCTTAAGGCTAGTATTAACACTAGAGGGGAAGTGAATAGTGTTTAAAGGAATTACTAATTCTTTTTGAGTTTATATTAATTTGAACACAAATGTATGCAATATTCAGACACAGATATGATTACAGAATTAAACACAGATACAGATATAAAGTAAAAGCAATAAAGGAAAGAACACACCGAATTTTATACTGGTTCGGAGTTACCATACATCCAGCCCCACAGCACAAGTACAGATTTCCTTTCAAAATCAATTCTTACAATTACACCCTCGATTTCAAGGCCACAAGGTACACCGCTCCAGATTCACAATCCTCTGGGTAGATATACTTGATTTTATGGGCAAAAAGTTCACCCGATTGATTTTCCAGGCTACAATCACACCTTTTCTTGCTTGATTGATTTTTCAAGCTACAATCATACCTTTTCTCGCTTGATTGATTACAAAGAAGTCTATAACTCTGAATAGCAGTGGGGTCTTGTTGAGATAATGATAGAGAATCAAACCAGAGATGATCTAGTTAGATTCAATAGTGATTTTGGCAGAGTAATGGGAAAAATGTATATAAAGAAGTATGAAGAAGAAGAGGAGTGAAATCAGAGAAATATATGAATATAAATTTGTTTAAAACAGCCCCTATTTATAGTAGAACAATAGCCATGTCCATTCGTGAAAGGATATGACCAATAGACACTTCCTTTGAAATTCAAAATTTTGAAATAAACTACCACCTTATCGACAAGGGTTCCATGGGGTTGTCGACAGGCCTAAGTTATTTTTGGTAATTTGTTCTTTGAAAATAACTTCTATCTTGTATTAAAACTGTTTTAAACTTTATAAGTATACTTAACTATAGTTAAATACATAAATAAGTATAGAGAATAATATTTTGGTATATATAAAATTTTACTATAATTTTATATTTAAATCTAAGTATAAATGTTAAAAGTTAAATACATTACAATTAAAAGACAGGTTAAAACCAAGGATAATTTGATATTGAAAATAAAGATTATTTTGAGGCTAAAAGTATTTTAAAACCAGTTAGTTGTTTTTGATTTAAATAAGAAGATTTTGAAATCATTTCAAAAATAATATATAATTTTGTAAAACATTTGAATAAAAGTTAGTGGATACAAAACAATGTTCCACTAGATTTTTCGTAGATTCCATCCTACTTAGGGTTCCATCCCTTTAACAGGTTCGAAGTGGATTCCATTCCACGTATAAAATGGATTTTAAGATGTCAATGCTTTTTTAGGAGTTTTAACAAAATTCCTAACTAAATTACTTATATTGAAATCTTGAACTCTTGATAATGTTGATACTCATGAGTCTTGAATCTTGATATCTTCGATCTTGAGTTTATCAATTCTTGAATCTCTATACTATACAGTCTTCATTCTTTGGTACCTGTATATATATCCTGCATATACATATATATATAAACAATAATGTTAGTATTAATATTTTAAAACCTTATTTTAAGGTTTTTATCATCAAAACCAACTTCTCAGGGACTAACATACAAGACCACTACAACACAATGCAACATGAATACCTATACCAAACAGCGGCTCAAATGAGCAAATTTAAACAAGACCAAGTCTTAACCAAAAGGAAATCCACATGAAAACTCACAAGTTCAACATACAGCAGACATGAATCAAAGACCGGAATTCAAGAGGAACAAAGTTAGAAAAGGTCATCTAGCAATGGGTCATCAAAGAAACCCGGTTCAAATAAATGAAAATGAAAATGTACATAATTACATATGCAATAGAATACAAGTCTCGGCCAAGTGATTCTATCACGTATATACATACATATATATGTATGTATATACATGTTTCTATGTGCCCTATTACTAATAGTAGAAACAAGTTCTCAGCCAAGACACAGTGTAAATCAACATAACTCGAAGTGGACCGGCAAATAACAAAAGTTACCAGGAGCAGTGAATAGTGAAGGGAAACAAATGCAGTGACAAAGAACCAGTGCAGTTAAATCAAAGTGGTGAACTGAATGGTTATAGCAAAGTGAAGCATGAGGCATGTACAAGACAGCAACCCAAAGGAACCACATAACAACATGCAATGCAACATGAAAACCACAAAACACACAATTCACATATATACATGCGTAAATACACATGTATACATATATGCAGTGCACTAGACATACTCCAATAGAACAAAGAAAGTGAAGCCATGTGTAACAAGAAGTGGTCGCAATGTTACAGGCATAAACACACACATCGAACAAGTCATCGCAGAAAAGAGTTGAACAAGTCGAACTTAATTTTTATCACAAATTCGAAAAAATCAAAATGCCAAAGTCGTAGGAGAAAAATAAGGAACTGACACAAGCAAATAAAAATGTATCAGTTACATGTAAACAAATGAACCAGTCACGATTAATCACAAGCACTCAAGCAAAATTGAATGGACAAGTGTAAACAATGTGAAGAATTCAAACGAAATATACGAACTTAGTTATAGGGCTTTCATCCCTATTTAAACCCATTCATCATCATCGGCAAATGTGTTCGAGTTTGAGACAAAAATCCAGAGCATACTTGTAAATCGAATACAAATTTGTAACTCGAATCAAAGTCAAAAATTAAAAGCAGCAAAATTCATGTACCAACTAAGAACATTAATTTGATCTCGGCTTAATTGAACCAGCAGTGAACAAATTAATCGATCGAAGAAGCGTTCGAAGCATCAGCAATCAATTCAATAAAGCTGCAGCTTCATCATAGAACCCTAGTTTTTTTAAAAAGAACGAAGAAGGAATCGGCCAAGGGTTACATGATAAATAGAAAGAGGAAGTTCTCTTTTAATAAACATTGGGCCGGTTTTAATTTATTTTGGGCTTTAATTTAATATATGGTTTTGTATTTGTTTTTAATTTGTATTTTTCTTTTAAACTTTTGTAAAATTATATTTGTGTAACTAGGGAACGAACTACGGTGGTATAGTTCGAGAATTCGCAGCTCAGTGGCTGAGTTGTGACAGGGTTTTGAGTATAGAGTTAGTTAGTCAATAGCTTGTGTCACAAGTTTACGTGTGTAAGCGTCGGACTACTTTAAGTAGAAACCGTCGGAGCAACAGTAGGCAGGGTTTTGCCGAAGCTGGGTAAATCAATGTTGTTCTATTTCTGCTTTTCATTATTCTTCTATTATCTGTGCTGTAATTATTTTATATACTTCCACATTAATTTTTATTATTATTAGTATCACCATATTTACCCCTCCCTTCTAGGGTGAAATCGATCCTACAAGTGGTATCAGAGCTAGGAACAACAACCAATTTGTGCTTTAAAAAATTTGATTTTTCATAAACAAATTTTTATTTTTATTCTTTTAAATGGCTTCTTTTAATAATGCTTTTGCTGAGGGTCAGTCTATAGTTAGACTACCTATGTTCAATGGTGAATAGGCTTACTGGAAAAATAAAATGAATTTTTTTTGAAAACCATCGATGCTTGGAATATTGTTGAGACAGGTTATAGGACACCAACTATAGTTGTGGATAATCAGGAAATTGAAATATCGATGGATCAATGGACATATTTTGAAAATAAACTATATAATGCTAATGCTCAAGCTACGAATTCTATTATTTATTCAATGGATCAAATTGAATTTAATCGTGTCTCATATTGTCTAACTGCGTAGGAAATCTGGCATATACTTGAAGTAACTCACGAAGGAACATCTCAAGTCGGAGAATTTCGCCTTGCCATGCTTAGTAGCTAATACGAGAACTTCACAATGGTCAAGGATGAAAATGTCAAAGAGATGTATGGACGTCTTTCCAATCTCGTATACAAATCAAATGCTCTCAGAAAGTCATACACAGAAATAGAAATAGTCCCAAAAATCCTCAGAGTCCTTCCATGAAATTTTAAAGCCAAAGTCATTGCTATTCAAGAAACGAAGGATTTGAAACATATTAAAGTCGAAGAAATTATTAGAAATCTCACCACTTATGAGCTAGAATTGAAATTCAAGGAAGAACGCAAAGGAGGTGAAACGTGAAAGAAATCAATAGCTCTCAAAGGAACAACGAAAAGTGATGATGATGATGATAAATAGATGAATTGGCACTATCAATAAATAAATTCAATAGGTGAAATCACAAGTATAGAAATCCAGCTCTAAATCAACAACTGAAAAGCAGAATAGTCAAAGTTCTAGACAATCTAGAAGAGCAGGAGATCATTTGTCACTAGTGCAATAAACCCGGTCATATCAAGCCTAATTGTCCTCGGAGTCGACTTAGCCATGGAAAGGAACAGAAAAGGAGAAGTTTTGCAGCAATGAAACTGATAAAGATTATAAAAGCATTGGCAGTGAGACTGAAATAGGAAATCTATGCCTTCAAGAACTGACAGTGATGATGATGAGCCAAGCGAGGTATCAAAACTTACTGACTCAGAATTACTTATATATTTTTGCGAAGTAAATGATGTTTTGAAAGACTTTGGGAGAAGTATGCTAAAATTGAATTACAAAGAGATAGTTTGATAGAATTAAATAAATAACTCAACCAATTAGTCAAAAACCATTGAAAGAAAAACCCTAAGTGTGACAAGTGTCCATCATTCGAAGAAGAAACTAAAAAAATCAGAAATTAACATTAAATCACATGAAAATGAAATTTTGATTTTGAAAGAAAGTGAAAATAATAAGAGAGAAAATTCTATTAAAAAGTGCACTCAATTATTAAACGAAAATGAATCCCTTAAAACACAAGTTCAACAATTGTCTACGACTTTAGGAAAATATTCAAAAGGAGAAAGATCGCTAAATATGTTATTAGGGAAACAAACTGTTAATACTGTTAGACAAGGACTTGGATAATCAATCTGAACTTGTTAGAGGCGAAATTAGTCAAGTCAAATCCGAGTGCACAATTTATCGAAAAACTAGAAACAATCAAAACAATTGTTGGTATAGACCCAAACATGTGAAAACCATACCAATTTGGTTTACAAAAGGTACAAATATAAAATCCCTCAAAGTCAAACAAATCTAGATGCCAAAAGGAACAAATATAAATAATCTTGGGTCTACACAAACATATTTTTCAAAATCTTTTGTCACTAGCAACCATGGACCTATAAAAACAAATAGGTCACAAAAATACTTTCTCGTGTAGGTATGGTGGCAGGCTAAGGAATAATAACAGTGTCACCTGAATGGCTGTTCCAGGCACACGACGGGCAACAAATCAAAGTTCCTTAGCCTAGTACAAAGGTGGAAGAGTCACAACCAAAAATTATCGTGAAGCTGAAAGAGGTAACATTACATTTATCTTAAACGATATATTAAATGTGAAAATCTGCACTATAATCTGATTTAATTCATCCAGTTATGAGATAAAGAAATAAACGTTGATTTTGATTCTGACTTACGCAAAATTGTTGGCCATTTATCCTTTTATGCCGAGTACACTATAAGTACCTCTAGAGTCTTTGAACTACTTTATATAGATTTGTTTTGACTAATAATGTTGTTTCATTGGTTGATGATTACTCGAGATACACATGGATATATTCGTTTATCTTACTGCTTTCGGATTTGACACTATGTTCACTAGTTGTTTATTTGCATGGTTTCAATTCAAATCCAAAAGAATTTCATTTAAAAGCGGTAAAAATATTTTAATGTATTTGTTGCAACTTCACGGTCTGGTCTATAACATCCAACTAATGATAATCTTGAGTCAAAGGGAAATTCGAATGCAGATTACACTGGTAATCTAGTTGATAGAAAAATTACTAGTGGAACGTATTTTGTGTACAGACATTCATTAGAGTTGCATCACATTAAAAATTTGCATATTTTTCATTTCAAATGATTTTAAATTAGCAGACATTTTCTTTTATAAAACCCCTTCCAGATTGTTGACCTTGTTTCAGATTAGTCATTTTAGAAAATTTGATTTTATAACTAATTTTGGATTTGATCTTAAATGATTAAATTAACTATTCTGACTCCCTGCCGATTATCAAAAAGATAAATAGTGATTGGAAAAATGATTAATGTTGATATAAATCATATATTATGACTTGAGACAGTATATTTATTAAATTTCTTTAAAAAAATTTAAACATGATTTATAATAACTTTTGATAGGTAAAAATTTCAAAACCATCTCTATTTCTATCATAGTTATAACGACCATCACTCATCAAAATTCAATATAGTGTTGAAATGTGGTATTTTTAACGAGAAATTACTCGTTTTTATTTTATTTATTTTTTTAATAAAAACATCCAAAGTATTTACTCTCATTTAAAAGTCCTCACGGTTATGCATGAGTGAATTACTTGGAATATTAGTATATGAGCTTTCATGCTCATTTATAAGTCCTCATGGTTATGCATGTATGGAACACATATCAAAGTTGATTATCAAATAGACAAGTTGATTATAATCCCATTTAAAAATCCTCACGGTTATGCACGGTTAGAAGATGCTTGAAATTCATTTTTTATAAAAATTGGGAATACTACTAATCTCATTTAAAAGTCCTAACAGTTATGCATGGTTAGCAAGTATTCAAATTCCTGATATAAATATACCATAAATAGACAGAGCTATATGGTTTTATCTAACGACATCATTCTTGTCATTCTAAAGTGGAATATGCGCCTAACATAGTATTTATGATTTTTGTTTGATTTTTTATTGAAATTTAATATTTATACTCGATTGGGTATTAATATTGTATTAATGTCTTTCACTTTATCTTTATATTTCTAACACTATTACTTTTTTGCTGATAAAAAAAGGGGAGAGAAAATTTAAGATTTTGGTAAATAAAGGTCATTTTTTTGCGTCTAGGTTCATTTGCATATTTTTATTTATTTTCATGCATATATGAAGAGGGAGCTTTGTTATAGAGAGAGCATTCAAATAGGGGGTGCAAACAGAGTTCATCAATGACCAAATAATTTAATAAATTCAAAACCTTAAATAGGTGTTTATTATCATCAAAAGGGGGAGAATGTTGAATATGCTAGTATATGATCTTTGTTTGATGATAATAAACATATATATATATATATATATATTCATTTAAATGTATCTGTTATTGTACTATTTTATTTTCACATAATTAAATAAATATTTGCTGAATAAAATAAATAACAAAAAATTTGAATTCAAGCAGATATTTTATTCAAACAAATATTTTATTATAATTTTGAATAGTATAAATTTGAGCTCTCAATGCATATATACATTTTTCAATTACATTACAATTTCTATTACATTACAAATTTCACTCTACAAATGTTCACCTCACTGTATATCACTCATTCACTCACATTTTATCTTTAACTTTTCTCCAGCCTGAATCCAACATCTGAGCTATCTGCAAAATAAACATTGACGTAGTAAAATTGAAAAAGAAATATTTTTGCAGTGTAAATTAAAATGTGTATTTTTGAAAACACTATTTGCCTCAGTTATTTGGGTTGTTCGTCGTCGTTTTCATTTTGAATTCATCAAACACGAACAATCTGTGACATGCATAGTGTATCACTATACATGCCACATAGCCGTGCACACCAACACTTGATAAAATTGCACGGACAGGGGAGCACAAGGTCAAACCCAACCAAAAGCTAGGTTCAACTTAAGTGCAATACAAATAAAGTCACGATATGAGCACTAGGTCAAACCCAAGCCGAGGCTGGATTCAACCCAAATCAAAATGCTCGACCAAAACAAAACTTAACATACAACATCTCAAATATACACATGAGAGCAAACAAGTATGGCTCGAACAATATAAAACTGAGGTGAACACAGACCAAAGTGCAGCTACCATCAGATAAAGAAAAGTCATGAGACCAGTAATACAATTCAGACTTCAAATGAATCAAAAACAAAGTGGCGACCACAAGGACAAGAGGCAATTTTGACTCGAAGTAATGTTCAGCTTTGACATGAACAAATTGAATCAGACTTCTGTGAGAAATGCGAAATACAGATCTAAAGGCTAGGATTAACACTAGAGGGGAGATGAATAGTGTTTAAAGAAATTACTAAATCTTTTTGAGTTTTTATTAATTTGAACACAAATGTATGCAATATTCAGACACAGATATGATCACAGAATCAAACACAGATGCAAATATAAAGAAAAAGCAGTAAAGGAAAGAACATACCGGATTTTATACTGGTTCGGAGTTACCCTACATCCCGTCCCGCACACAATCCTTTCAAAAGCAATCTTTACAATTACACCCTCGATTTCAAGGCTACGAGGTACACCCTCTAAATTCACAATCCTCTGGGTAGAGATATTTGATTTTTCGGGCAACAAGTTCATCCAATTGATTTCCAAGGCTACAATCACACCTTTTCTCGCTTGATTGATTTCCAACTCTACAATCACACCTTTTCTCGCTAAATTGATTACAAATAAGTCTATAACTCTGAATAGCACTGAGGATCTTGTTGAGATAGTGATAGAGAATCAAACCAGAAATTATCTAATTAGATAAAATGTTGATTTCGATAGAGTAATGGTAAGAATGTGTATAAAGAAATGTGGAAGAAGAAGAGAAGTGAAAACCAGAAAAATATGATTTAAAATTCATTGAAAACATCCTATATTTATAGAAGAACAACAGTCATGTCCATTCGTGAAGAGATATGACGAATAGACACTTCTTTTGAAATTCAAATTTTTGAAATTAACTGTCATTATGTCGACATGGGTACCATGAGTATGTCGACATTCCAAAGGAAATTTTGGTGATTTGTTTTTCTTTGAAAATAACCTCTATCTTATATTAAAACTTTATAAATATACTTGTCCGTGGTTAAAATACATAAGTAAATATAGAGAATAATATATATATAATTTTACTATAATTTTATATTTAAATCTAATTTTATCTTTAAAGATAGTTTTAAAACTAAGGATAATTTGATTTTGAAATTAAAGATTATTTTGAGACTAAAAGTATTTAAAATCAAGATAGATGTTTTGATTCTTTTAAAAGGAAGGTTTTAAAATCATTTTTAAAACAAGATAATTTTGTAAGATCATTTGAATAAAAGTTAGCGGATACAAAACAATGTTCTACTAGATTTTTCGTAGGTTCCATCCTACTTAGGGTTCCATCCCTTTAACGGGCTCGAAGTGGATTCCATTCCACGAATAAATTGGATTTTAAGATGCCAGTGCTTTTCTAGGAGTTTTAACAAAATTCCTAATTAAAATTACTTATTCTTAAAATCTTGAACTCTTGATAATCTTGATATTCTTGATACTCGTGAGTCTTCAATCTTGATATCTTGAATCTCTATAATGTCCAGTCTTCGTTCTTGGTACCTGCATGGTTAAATCATGTACATACATACATACATACATACATACATACATAGATATATATATATATATATATCTAAACTATACTGTTAGTATTTATATTTATAATTTATTCTAAGGTTGTTGTCATCAAAACCATCATCTCAAGGACTAACAATCTCCCCCTTTTTGATGATGACAACCTTTGTTTATAAAATATTACTTCTATCCTAGTAACTCCCCTTAAAACTAGTAATTTCCCTTTAATCTATGCCTAACTATCCTATTTTATACTTCTCCCCCTTTGTCGTCAACAAAAACTATCCTGAAACCATAAAACTATAAAACTCCAAATTATGTAACTCCAAACTATGTAACTCCAAACTATATAACTCCCGCTTAATCTAATACTCTATGATATGTGATTATAATGATAGTGTTATCATAAATAATCAACACTTATCTCTAAAACTTAAAACTCAGGCCTAAACTACTAGCTATCCTAACTAAGTATCCATATAATAACACTTTTAATAGAACACATATAAGAACACAACTTATTTATTAATCATATAGTTATATTTACATTTTCGTGGAAAACATAAGAAAGAACATACAACAATAGGTAAAAGAGAAAAGAAACAAATGAGTGTCTTTGAAAATTGGAGATCTATGAACCGAACAATTTGGATAGTGGAAACAGAAATTTCCATGTTGTTCGACAAGATTTCCATCTTTGTCAAAGCACACTTCACCAACGCAAACGACTTTGTCGTCATCTTCCACGTGCACTTCTTCCATAGGGGCTTCCTTTTCTTCTTCTCCTTCTTCCTCGCTGGCCTCTTGTACTTGATCTCCAGAAGAGTCTTCATCAATCAAGATCGGATTAGCATGATTGTCCATTAGAAATTTTTGTAAATTCCTAATGATTCTGCCTTGCCTCTCTTGTTCTTTAGCCATTCGAAGTTGCATCACTTGGATTTCAGTCAGTAACTGAAGTGCATCCTTCAGAGAATCCTCCATTTTCGTCACACGAGCGAGCGTTGTTCGTTGAAACGGTTCAGAAGTAGGAGAAGGGAATGAAAAGGTTGAATTTTTGTTTGATTTGAAAGAGGAGGCCATGGTTTAATTTATTTCAGAAGTTGGAATAGAGAGAGAATAGAGAGAATGATCAAAATTTCGAAAATAAGAAGAATATATAACCAATTATTTGAATTTTGGTGGGAAAAAATTCAAAATTAAAAAATTGTTATATGTCGACATGGGTTGGGGGATGTCGACATGGTCCTTGAAATATTTACTATTTGATTTAATTTGATTTAATTTTTAATTATACTTTGTTATTTATATATTTATATTTCAGTTGTTGAACAAATTCCTAATTCTCTTCTTAATTTAGTAAATATAGATTCATTTAAGGGTTTTGCTAATATATCAGCAATTTGATTCTTGGAACTAATATAATCTAGAGTAATTACTTCCTTATTTATATTATCTCTGAGAAAATGATGTTATCGATATGTTTAGTTTGAGCATGTTGAGTAGTATTTTTAGATACATTTATCGCACTAGTATTATCACAATAAATTGGTGATTTTGAGACATTTACACAATAATCTTTTAAGTTTGTTGCATATATATTACTTGAGAACAAGCCAAAGCAACAGAAATATATTCTGCTTCAGTTGTTGATAAAGAAATTGTGTTTTGCTTTTTACTAAACCAGGAAATCAGAAAATTCCCCAAAAAGTGACAAGTTTCACTTGTACTTTTTTGGTCTGATTTATAACCAGCAAAATCAGCATCACAATAAGATATTAAGTCAAAAGAATCATTTTTAGGGTAAAATAAGCCATAATTAGAGGTGTGTTTAACATATCTTATGATACATTTTACGGCTTTTAAGTGGGTCTCTTTAGGTTGGGATTGATATCTTGCACAGAGACAAACACTATGCATGATATCAGGTCTACCAGCATGATATAGAGGAGTGATCCAATCATTCATCTATATAATTTTTGATCTACATCTTTCGAGAGATCTTCTTTACTAAAGTACTCATTGGTTGCCATGGGAGTGGGTTTTCCACTTGCAGTAGTCAAACCAAATTTATTAATTAGGTCTTTAGCATATTTTTCTTGACTAATAAAGATACCATTATCTAATTGTTTTATTTGCAATCCTAAAAAGAAATTTAATTCACGCATATGACTCATCTCAAACTCTTTTGTCATTATTTCAGAAAATTCTTTATTCATTTCAAAATTAGTTGATCCAAAAATGATATCATCTACGTAGACTTGTACTAGTTGAATATCATTTTTATTTCTTTTAATAAAAAGAGTATTTTCTACTTTACCAATTTCAAAGTTTGATTATAATAAGTAAGATCTTAGTCTATCATACCAGGCTCTAGGAGCTTGTTTTAGACCATATAAAGCTTTCTTAAGTTTGTAAACATGATTTGGTAATTTTTCAATTTCAAAAAGTGGTTGTTGTTCAACATATACTTCTTCTTTTACAAATCCATTTACAAAAGCACTTTTAACATTCGTTTGAAATAATTTGAAATTATTACGATTTGCGAAAGCAAGTAGAATCCTAATGGCTTCAAATCTTGCTACGGAAGCAAAGGTTTCATCAAAATCTATTCCTTTTTCTTGACAATAACCTTGAGCGACTAACTGAGCTTTATTTCTAACAACCTCTCCTTGTTCATTCATTTTATTTTCATAAACCCATTTAGTTCCAATTATAGTTTTGTTTTCAGGTCTAGGAACAAGTTCCTAAACATCATTTCTAGTAAATTGATTTAATTCTTCCTACATAGCCAAAATCCATGAATCATCAGTTGATGCTTCTTTTGGATTTTTAGGTTCAATAGTTGATATAAGAGTTACACTACTCATTTGACTTAGTTGATTTCTAGTTTTAACAACAGATTGCATATCTCCTAGTATATTTTCTATAGGATGTTCTTTTAAAAGTTTAGTCCTTTTATTAGGACGAATAATTTCATTATTAGTTTCAGTTGACTCTTCATTTTGAGTGACTAAATCCTCTTCACCATTTGTATCTTCAAAATTTTGAGATTTTCATCGAACGAAACATGCATTGTTTCTTTAACGGTGCTAGTTCTTAAATTAAATACTCTATACGCTTTACTTCTATTAGAATAAAAGATACCTTTGTTCAAATTTATCTAAGCTATCTTTAGTATTTAAAATAAAACATTTACTTCCAAAAATTCTAAAATAAGATACTTTTGGTTTCTTTGAGTGAAGAAGTTCATAAGAAGTCTTATCAGTTAAAAGTCTAATTAAAATTCTATTTAAAATATAACAGGCGGTAGCAACTGCTTCTGCCTAAAAATTCTTTGGTATTACTATCTGAAAGCATAGTTCTCGCAAACTCTTGAATCGTCCTATTTTTACGTTCTACTACTCTGTTTTGTTGTGGATTTCTTGGAAGTGAAAAATTGTGAGTTATTCCCTTTTTATTGCAGAATTCCTCAAACTTTTCATTTTCAAATTCACCACTATGATCACTACGAATGGTTATAATTTTTAGAGAAAGTTGATTTTGAATCCTTTTATAAAGTACTTAAAACATTCAAAAGTATCACTTTTATGTTTCAAAAATATTGTTCATGTAAATCTAGAATAATCATCTACAATTACAAAAACTTATTTACTATGATTTATTAACAGAATTTGAGATGGACCAAATAAATCAAGGTGAAGTAATTCAAGAGGTTTTGAGGTTGAAATCATATCTTTTAATTTAAAGGAACTTTTTCTAAGTTTTCCTAATGACATGCATCACATAGACTATCTACTTTAAAATTGATTTTAAGGAGACCTCTTACTAGATCATGTTTTGATAGTCTAGATAAGAGTTTGAAATTCAAATGTCCAAATCTCTTATGCCAAAAACAAGGGTCGCTTGTATTTGCCAAAAGACAAAGGTTATCATTTGAAACTTTCACACTAAGAATATAAATATTCTTTTTTCTAATTCCCTCAAATATTATGGTTGAATTATTATCTTCAGTGTGACGCTTATCTTTTTCAAATTTAATTTTACATCCTTTATCGCAGAGTTGACTTATACTTAGTAGATTATGTTTCAGATTCTTAACTAGCAAAACATTAGTAATAATAGGAGTTTCAGAGTTACCGACTTTGCTGATGCCTATCACATATCCTTTTGAATTGTCTCCAAAGTTAACCAGTCCTCTGTCTTTGTATATTATATCATGCATATCTGGATTTCCAGTCATGTGTCTAGAGCATCCACTATCAAGTATCCATTTGTTCTTTTTTATCTGCATAATTTGTCCGTTGTGGATTGATTCCTTAATTCCCATAAAGCATGTTTCCGGCACATCAAACAATTTTGGTAGACAACTTGAATTTGAACATTGATTAAGACTCAAGAGATAATGATGATCTGAATATTTCTAAACTAGTATTAACAAACATAACCATTTTAAAAACTTTTTCAAAAATCAGATTATGAAATTTTGAAAGCCTTGCTTTGATGCCAATTGTGAGAAATGCGGAATACGGATCTTAACGGTAGGATTAACACTATAGGGGGGTGAATAGTGTTTAAAGAAATTACTAAATATTTTTGAGTTTTTGTTAATTTGAACACAGATGTATGTAATTTCAGACACAGATATGATCACAGCATCAAACACAGATGCAAATATAAAGTAAAAGCAGTAAAGGAAAGAACACACCGGATTTTATACTGGTTCGGAGTTACCCTACATCCAGTCCCGCACAAAAGTACAGATTTCCTTTCAAAAGTAATCTTTACAATTACACCCTCGATTTCAAGGCTACAGGTACACCCTCCATATTCACAATCCTTTGGGTAGAGATACTTGATTTTCCAGGCAATAAGTTCACCCAATTGATTTCTAAGGCTGCAATCACACTTTTTCTCACTTGATTGATTTCCAAGGCTACAATCACACCTTTTCTCGCTAAATTGATTACAAAGAAGTCTATAACTCTGAATAGCACTGAGGATCTTGTTGAGATAGTGATAGAGAATTAAAGCAGAAATTATCTAGTTAGCTTCAATATTGATTTCGGCAGAGTAATGGTAAGAATGTGTGTAAATAAATGTGGAAGAAGAAGAGAAGTGAAAACTAGAAAAACTATGATTTAAAATTCGTTGAAAATAGCTCCTATTTATAGAAGAACAACTGCGATGTCCATTCGTGAAGAAATATGACGAATAGACACTTCTTTTGAAATTTAAAATTTTGAAATTGACCGCCACCATGTCGACATGGGTAATATGAGTATGTCGACATCCCAAAGGAAATTTTGATGATGTGTTTTTCTTTGAAAATAACCTCTATCTTATATTAAAACTATATAAATATACTTGTCTACTATTAAAATACATAAGTAAACATAGAGAATAATATATATAAAATTTTAATATAATTTTATATTTAAATCTAATTTTATTTTTAAAGATAGTTTTAAAACTAAGGATAATTTGATTTTGAAATTAAAGATTATTTTGAGGCTAAAAGTATTTAAAATCAGGATAGATGTTTTTTATTCTTTTAAAAGGAAGGTTTTAAAATCATTTTGAAAACAAGATAATTTTGTAAAATCATTCGAATAAAAGTTAGCGGATACAAAACAATGTTCCACTAGAATTTTCGTACGTTCCATCCTACTTAGGTTCCATCCCTTTAACGGGCTTGAAGTGGATTCCATTCTATGAATAAATTGGATTTTAAGATGCCAGTGCTTTTCTAGGAGTTTTAACAAAATTCCTAATTAAAATTACTTATTCTTGAAATCTTGAACTCTTGATAATCTTGATATTCTTGGTACTCATGAGTCTTCAATCTTGATATCTTGAATCTCTATACTGTACAGTCTTCATTCTTGGTACCTACATGGTTAAATCCTGCATATACATACATATATATATATATATATATATATATATATATATATATCTAAACTATACTGTTAGTATTTATATTTTATAATCTATTCTAAAGTTGTTGTCATCAAAACCATCATCTCAAGGACTAACAACTTCAACAGAAAAGACTACAAGAACTTGAAGACCAATAGACCCAAACATATGAAACAGAGGAGACGACATGGAGCAGTGACTATAGTTCTAACGTGAACCAGACTATAGGACCACTACAACATAATGCAACATGAATACCGAAACCAGACTGCAGCTCAAATGAGAAAATACAAACAAGACCAAGTCTTAACCAAAAGGAACTCCACATGAAAACTCACAAGTTCAACATACAACAGACATGAATCAAAGACCAGAATTCAAGAGGAATAAAGTCAGAAAAGGTCATCAAGCAATGGGTCATCAAGGCAACCCAGTTCAAATAAATGCAAATGAAAATGTACACAATTGCATATGCAACTGAATACAAGTCTCGACCAAGTGATCATACACGTATATACATACATACATACATACATATATATATATATATATGTATGTATGCATGTATATACATGTTTATATATGCACTGTTACTAATAGTAGAAACAAGTACTCAGCCAAGACACAGTGCAGATCAAGATAACTTGAAGCAGACTAGCAAACAACAAAAGGTACCAGGACCGGTGAACAGTGAAAGGAAAAAAATGCAAATAGACCAAGCAAATTTACAAATAATACAACCAGACCTAGAGCGATGCCAGAGAACAGAGAGATGGTTTGAAAACCATGTACAAAACAAATGACAGTGCATATAAGCACATACATATGTAATGGGTAAGAGACATAAACCAAAGTATGTATGGAACCAGACCATCAGATTAAATAGAGGCAGACAAGGCATCACAAGCATGCATATATACATGTGCAAACACACATGTATACATGTATATATATGCAGCGACAATATGGATGCAGTGAAGCAGTAAACAAAATGACACATGCATATGGACATGTACTCAGAGCATCATCAATGAACTAAAACTCAAACCATGGTCAAGAACAAACTAGGCATGTGCACCCAAACAGTGACAAAGAACCAGTGCAGTTAAATCAAAGTGGTGAATTGAACGGTTATAGCAAAGTGAAGCACGAGGCATGTACAGGAGAACAACTCAAAGGAACCACATAACAACATGCAGTGCAACATGAAAACCACAAAACACACAACTCACATATATACATGCATAAATACACGTGTATACATATATGCAGTGCACCAGACATATTCTAATAGAACGAAGATAGTGAAGCCATGTGTAACAAGTAGCGATGACAACATGACCCAAGTGCAATCAGAATAACAAAGTGAACCCAGACCAATATCACACAACTACTACAAGCATCAGGTCGCAAATGTTCCAGGCATGAACACACAAATCGAACAAGTCATAGCAGAAAGGAGTTGAGCAAGTCGAACTCAATTTTTATCACAAAGTCAAAAAATTCAAAATGCCAAATTCATAGGAGCAAAATAAGGAACCGACTCAAGCAAATAAAAATATATTAGTTACATGTAAACAAATAAACCAGTCAAGACTAATCACAAGCACTCAAGAAAAATCGAATGGACAAGTGTAAACAACGTGAAGAATTCAAATGAAATATATGAACTTACTTATAGGGCTTTCATCCCAATTTAAACCCATTTATCCTCGTTGGCAGACGTATTCGAGTTTGAGACCAAAATCCAGAGATACTTGTGAATCGATTACAAATTTGTAACTCGAATCAAAGTCGAGAATTAAAAGGGCGAAATTCATGTACCAACTCAGAGCGTCAATTTGATCTCGACTTAATTGAAGTAGCCATGAACTAATTAATCAATCGAAGTAGCATTCGAAGCATCAGCAATCAATTCAACAAAGCGGCGGCTACTTCACAAAACCCTAATTTTTTTAAAAAGAACGAAGAAGGAATTGGCCATAGGATTACACGAGAAATAGAAAGAGAAAGTTCTCTTTTAATAAATACTGGGCCGGTTTTAATTTATTTTGGGCTTTAATTTAATATATGGTTTTGTATTTGTTTTTAATTTGTATTTTTCTTTTAAACTTTTGTAAAATTCTAGTCGTGTGACTAGGTAACGAACTACGGTATTGTTCGAGAATTCGCAACTCAGTGGTTGAGTTATGACAGGGTTTCGAGCGTAGAATTAGGTTAGTCAATAGCGGATGTCGCAAGTTTGCATGTATAAGCGTCTGACTACTTAATTTCTAGTAGAAACCTTGGGGGAAGCACGTAGGCAGGGTTTTGCAGAAGCTGGGTAAATCTGTGCTGCTCTATTTTTTCTTTTTATTATTCTGCTATTATCTATGCTGCAATTATTTTATATATTTCTGCATTAATTTTTATTATTATTAGTATCAACCTATTCACCTCCCTCCCCCTCTAGGGTGAAATCGATCCAACAGTTAGGTGGCACGTCAAACTCTTTCGATGATAATTATTTTTATCACCACCTATTCTTGATAAATACTTTCCTTTCCTTTAACATATTCATAAAGTTAACCAAAATAATGTTAGGGAATTGTTTATTTATACATCTAAACCTACGTTGAACATATGATAAATACATGTTGATCTTATGGTGCTTACTTTTAAATTGAAAGGTATTTTTAGTAATGTAACACTTATCAAGTTAGGAGCAACTGATGGTTGATGTTACCATCATCGTATAAAGCCATCATGCTCTAAAAATATTAGTTATACTGTCCTTTTAAAATTGCAAAACGGATTTACCAGTAAATGTTTGATATTATGGTTCAAGTAAAAGCTAATCCAAAGAAACTATAATCAATAAATATATGTTTTTACCTTCATATAAGTAAAACATCTATGCTCACACCATCAAATAAATTATGTTGTAAACCCGTATACATAACACCGTTTCGTAATAGTATCATATCATTGAGCAGATTTAATTCACTTTTGCGTCTAGCACTAGTTTTCTAGCAAAACATTTGAAATTAATTTAAAAAGGAAGTTACTTCAAAAACCCTTTTAAAGTTTTAAAATTTACTTTCTTCCCCTGTTAGAAGCAATTTGCACCGAAAATGTGCATATTAAACTGCACATATTTGTAGCTAAAACTACAAATGCATATATTCTATGCTGCAAATGTTTGTAATTTTAGCTGCACATTTTTGTAAAATGAAAATTTACAATTTGTATCGTAAGAATGCGCATTCTGCACTTTAAATATTTATAGTCTACATTGCAAATATTTGTTTTACCAATATGTACATTTTAAATTGCACGTATTTACAATTCTAACTGTAAATATAAGTAGTTTAAAATGCACATTTTCGCTGAAAACATTGATAGGGGTATTTCGTTAAGTTTTTTTTTGAGGAAGATTTTTCAGGTATTACGTTTGAAAATAATGCATGATTGCAAATTTGCACAATTTAAAATTGAGACAAAATGTTAAAATGATGTCAAAATTTAAAATATAAAACAAAGTTTATTAGGCCTGTAAATGGCTGGATATAGATTCGAAAAGTGACATATCTATATTTGTATTCGAAGTCATTTTTGGATAATGGATATCCGTCTTCGCTGACGTGGACAGATATCTGAATATTTATTGGATATTCTTCGACCAGTTCACAATTAAAAAGAGCCAAACAAATAAACACAAAATTTGATTCATAAATTCCATTTCCCTAGTAAAAATATAAAAAATAATAAATATGATAAGAAAAATAATCTTAAGCGGCAAATATTGATTTTTTTACACATATTAAACTTTTTTACCTAGATAAAATAATAGAATACAATCATTTTATGTGTAAAAATACATTAATAAAAATTACTCAATTTTGATAAAAACCAAATGAATAATTATTTGATGCAGATATGGTCATATTTGTATACGTATTTATTTTTTCAAAACTGGGTAATTTTTTATACCTCGTATAAGGTTGAATTGCAAAACTATCGGATATTCATTGAAAATCGTAGCATTTATTCCTGGTTTTCTATTAAGGAATAACACAATTAATAAATGAATTAATGGCATAATTTATGACACAAATGACGACACATAAGATCTATATCATCGCTTCCTTATCAAAAATGAGAAACAAAAAAACAATACTCAAAGGCTTAAAAAAAATGCATTAATGGCTGATTTCACAAAAATACAAAATAATCCTATTTTTTGATAATCTTTATCAGAATGGGGACTCTGCTTCATTCCTATCTCCTCCTCCTCCATCATCTGTCTCTATTCCTCTTTCACAGCAAATCAAATTCAGTGATAACCCTCCTAATTCGAGCAATGCAATTGTTGATGAAGATGAGTTTCAGAAAGTAATTTACAACAGAAAGGCAAGCGGAAAAGATTCTGCTTCTGATTTTTAGATAAACATTCAAAGAAAACCAGAAAATACATAACAAAATCCTCTCTTTACAGGGAAAAAAGATTAAAAAAATACAATACACAATCAAGAAATGTGCACAAGCATTTGTTGAATCCAAGAGGTGGAGTTCCTAAGCTCCGGTTAATGTAGACATTGCTCAGAAGATTCAAAAAGCCTCTTCTTAGGCCGTTCTTCTTAAGAAAGGAGGGTTAGATTTTGATTTTGATTTACATTATGTTGCTCCTATCAATATTAATAATAAAAAATTTGTTACTGTGAAAAAAGATATTTATAAACGCACAGAGAATAAGTGGGTTTTTCAGTTATCGGTTATATGTGTGGTCCTCGTCCACCATATCATCATTTCAACACCTATATTACTTGCAATTGGGATCCCACGGGAAGCTTTGAAATCTATGCTAGAAATAATAGGTTTTTCATAATAAGATTTTCCAAACTTGAAGATTGTGAAAAAAACTCTAAGTGGGGGCTATATTTTATAAATAGAAAATTGATTATTTTAAAAAAATGGAGCAAGAAATTTATTTTTGACAGAGATCTTCTATCTACGATGCCAATTTGGATTAGGTTGCCTAAATTAAGCCTTAAATTATGGGATAAAGATGCTTTTAGCGCTATTGCAAGTTTGCTGGGTATGCCATTGAAGTTAGATAAACTAACTGCTAAAGAAACAAGATTGAGTTATGCAAGAATTTTTGTTGAAATAAAAGCTGATGCAGATTTGCCTGATGAAGCTAACACCACAATGCATGATGGTGATATTATAGTGTAAAAAATTGATTATGAGTGGATCCCACCATGTTGTAAATCTTGTAAATGTTTTGGACATTCAAATGAAAATTGCACTGGTAAAAAGTCTAGAAAGAAAGATACAGAGAGAATGATACTGGAGTTGAGATTAATGCAGAGGAAAACAAAAATTGCAGAAATAAATATGAATGAGCGGAATTTTCATGATGGGATACAAATAAAATCAGTGCCACAATCAGAGAATACTTTAAATCCAATTCCTTCAATGATTTAGAAGCTCATGATATTGTTATGGATGCTGGCAATATTTCTAATATGGAAAATCAAGAAAATATGCAAAGTAAAAATAGTTACTCCCCTCAGATCTTGTAGGAAATTGGTGATAATGCAAATGAGATGGATCTTCCAAATACATCTATGGAAGAAACTGTAAATTTTAAGACCTCTGTTCAGGAAAATGTTGGAGAAGATAGCATGAACGTAGATCAATGTTCTCCAAAAATAATGAATCTTGCAGATTTGATTGATCCTCCAAAAAGCACTGCTATATCTTTCCTTCCAGATACACTCACTCAACTAATGAAGAAATCCTTATCTAGAAAAGCTATTCAAGCAGCTATTAATGCTATTTCATCTTTATCATCTACAAACAAAAATAAGAAAACGAGAAAGAAAACTAGAACTAGAATTAAAAGCTTAAGTGATATTCCATCTACAGAACAACTAGAGGATGCTACAGACAAAGAATTTAGGGAAAAATACATCTCAAAAAATGATAAATAGGAAAAGCTTCTAAAAACTAAAAATTACTTTGCAAGCCAAAAAAAGGGAAAGAAGCTGGAGTACGGGAGGAGTAAGATAGTTACAGTGATTCACTATAACTATCCACTTATCCTTTGAGTATCCTTACTATTTTACACTTCATATTTTTATCAATATCAATAATTTCATGGAATGTTAAAGGTCTTAATTCTCCCATTATAAAATTAGACGTTTCTAATTTAATTATGTCTGAAAAACCTAGTATAATAGGTCTTTTAGAACATAAATTAGATAATGTTCAAATTGTTGATTATCATATCAGACATCTCCCTAACTGGAGAATTATTTTAATCGAAAAGGGGTTATGGTAAAATTCTTATTTTATGGGATGATAATATTTGGAATTCAAAAAAAATGGAATTTAGTTAGCCACATTCGAAGCTTCTAATATATTTGCTGCTTATTTTCTAATAAAGGTGGTCTTGTTTTAGATGTTACTTTTATATATGCATCGAATTTTGAAAATGAGAGATTTGATTTATGGAATCATGTTGAGAATTTGAATAAGAAAATCTCTCATCCTTGGAATATAATGGGTGATTTTAATACAATCATGCATGCATATGATAAAAGAGGTGGCATACTAGTCCCTTTTAGCAAGCTAAAATTTATTAATAAATTCTTCTTAAGGACCGGTATTGTTGAAGCAAATATTATAGAAAACAAATTTACTTGGAAGTCTGGTAAATTTAGATACATTCACTACAAACTTGATAGAATTTTAATCAACCAAAAGTTTTCCAATATTTTTCCTCATTACAAATGTTTCACACTTCCTCAAGCTACAAGTGATCGCACCCCTATTCAAATTTTTCTCACTGAAAATAATGATTGTAAGAAAAATATTCCATTTAGATTTATGAATGGGTGGGTCTTTGAAGATAATTATAAAGATGTCCTCAATAAATGCTTGTCATTTAAAATTCAGGGCACTAACCAATATAAATTCTTCAAATTTTTGCAAATTGCCAAGGGTCATATAGAAAACTGGAACAAAAGCAGAAACAAAAATGAGCTTAAAGATATTAGAGGTAAATATGAAAAGCTACAAAATTCTCTTGATAATGATTTCTCAATCAGTAATATTATCAATATTTTTTTTCAAACTCAAAATAATCTCATCACTTCTCTTCATGTTCATTTAGTTAAAATAAGGAAAGAGGTCAAAGTTGACTGGCTTACAATTGAGGATGAAGCTAGCAAATATTTTTATGCAAAAATAACAAGTAAGAAAATATAAATATCACTGGTAAACTTATAGATGCAAATGGTAATGCTTTAAAGAATTCAAATGATATTGAGAGAGAAGCCATTAATTACTTCACAGAGTTATTTAACACTAATAGTTATGTGACCTCTTTTCCTATTATCAGTGTTAAATTTTCCTTAAAAGAAATTAGTACGAAAATTTTATTAGCTCCTGTTAGTTTATTGGATATTAAAAATATTATTTTCAATGCTAATAATGATAAAAGTCCTAGTCCTGATGGATTTAGTGCTAAATTCTATAAAACCCGCTGGCCTGATATTAGCTCTAATATTTTTGAAGTCTTTTATGAATTTTTCAAGACAGGGAAGCTTTTAAAATCTTTCAATCATACTTTCTTAATCCTTGTCTCAAAAATAAATAATCCTATTGGGATGGAAGATTACAGACCAATTTCCTTTTGGAACTTCATTTATAAAATTATTTCAACTATTCTTTGTAATATGACTAAAGTGTTTTCAGAAATTTTAATTTTTAAAATCAATGTGCTTTCATTCCTGGCAGGCTTATTACTGAATACACTTTGCTTGCCTATAAGTTAATTAGAAACTTTAACATGAAAAACAAAAGTGTTAGGTGTATTACACAAAGCTTTTGACAAAATAAATCGGTGTTTTATAATTCATATGATGATTCTATCTAATGGGTTTCAATAAAAAAATTCATGATCTTATTAAAGAATGCATTAATATTGTTACATACTCTGTGACGATTAATGGCTCCCCTAAAGTTATATTCATAGCAATAGAGGAACTAGGCAAGGAGATCCCCTTTCTCCTTATCTATTCACTATTGTGATGGAATATTTCACCTCTAATTGATTCTGAACAAAGCAAGGAGAATATTAAAACCGTATATAGAACCAAACCATCTATTACTCATCTTTTATATGTTGATGGTTTGCTTTTATTCGTCAATACAAATAGTGCTAATTCTATCGCCAGCATCTTTAAAAATCTAGAATTATTTGCTAGACTAAAAGTTAATGAGTGCAAAAGTAAAGTCTATTTCAGCAAAGGATGCAAATGCAAAATAGAAATCTTAAGCATTATTAAATTTAATGAAGGTAATTTGCCAATCAAATACTTGGAACTGTCTTTGAGTATAAATTAGCTAAATGATAAGGACTACTCAAGGTTATATGAGATTATTCAAAGTAAACTTGAAGGGTGGTCTAGCAAATTATTATCTCCAGCTGGTAGGCTTGAGCTCACGCATACTGTCATCAATACAATTGTCATGTACTGGATTCAAGCTCATAATATACTAGTCAAGCCAATTTGTAAAATTGAAAAAATGTGTGCTAATTTTATTTGGCAGGCAAGCAGCACAAAATTGCTTGGGACAAAGTATGCATGACTAAAAATGTTGATGGCTTAGGAATTAGAAACTTTAGTGACTTGAGAAAAGTAGCAAAATACAAGTTATTTTGAAAATTTATAGATGGTAAATCCCTTTGGGCTAGATGGATGAGGGACAAATACCTTAAAATTAAAAACTTCTAGACTGCTAAAGTTGAAAATTATCATTCCTATAATTGGAAAAATATTCTCAGCTGCAGGGAGAATGGTGAAACGCTTAAAGAAAGAAAGTTTAAAGATGGCAGTTTTACTATTTATGGTTTGACCCCTGGATATTTGGAAAATCTTTTATTGATCTGCTTGGTTGGAATAACTTGTTTTTACTTGGTGGTGCTAATGATAAAGTTCAAAATATTATTCATAACCAAAACTGGAATACAAATATACATCAAGCTGCTAATATTTTCAAAACAGCTATTGGGAAAATTACAATTGATAATAGCCTTCAAAGATACACTTGGATTTGGAAACTTTGCTCAAAAGATACTTTCTATTTTAAAAAAGTGTGGAAATTTGTGAAGGATGAAGAAACTGAAGTCTATTGGAGTAAAATCATTTAGTGCAAATCAAACTACCCAAAAATGTCTCATTGTTCTTATTTTGTCATACTCTAGACTTCCCACATTAGAAAGATGTGCCAAAAGGACTAAGAATGCTGATAAAAACTGTCTTTTATGCAAACATGGATTAGAAAATGTGGACCATCTTTTCTACGATTGTGTTTATTCAAAACATACTTGGTTTATTGCAAAAAATGCTCTAATTTCAATCAGCATCAATCAATACAAAGCATAAGTGAAAGCATTCAATATATTCAACACAACCTCAGCCTAAGTCAAAAGAGTTTAAAAGACTTCCATTATGCTAACTACTGTCGTTTATCATATCTGGAAAGAAAGAAACCAAAGAACACACTGCAAAATTGAGAATAGCAGCATTCAAATTTGGAATAACATATTTTCAGAATTTGATTTTCAACAGAAAAGCTAACAAATAGCTTGATTTCAAGGATACTGATAACTTTAAGTAAATAATATTGATGATTATGAGAATAAAGTAGAAGATTTCTTACTTAAAGGAAAACACACTACATGTATCCCTCATAGAAGTCATAGAGATTGCCACTGTCATTTACATGCTACTGATAAGGTTAACATCTCGCTCAAGCAAGACAGCAACCCCCTGGACAATCTACTTAGAGGAGGCCATTCTAAAGCTGCAGGAAATGCTGTTATCTGCAAGGGAAGTACACATGAGAATTTCAATAACAAACTTAATTTATTTCATTTTATGAATAGTAATCGTAGTTTGTTACCTGCTGCAGATTTGAAGAATTACCGCACGTCCAGTAGTGTTTTCAAGGAGATAGTGATGCTGTCAATTGAAGATTACAAGCAAATGAAAGTTAATATCAGAAAAAAGGAGTGCTTACAAAAGCTTGTTAAATAACAATGTCTATCACTTATCTTTTTGGAATAACGGAGAAAGCAGTAAAGCCTCTGCGAATCTATCTCAAAATGGCCGCAATTCCACTAATCATCACTATTCTATAGAGAATCTGGAGAATAACAATGAGTTTGGAAAAGGGGAGAAAGCACAACTATCCAATCGTAATTATCCAACTGAGGATAACATTGTTCTAAAGAATAACATCGAGATTTGGAAGGGGGAGCATAGTAATCTTAACAACTTGTGTATCTCAAGCAACAAAGCTATCAATTTTGAGGAAGTAGATACAAAAATTGCTTTTTCGAGACACATATGCTCAAATCTAAAGTTTACTCATCAGCGCCGCAGAGACAAGAAGGACTCGAAACCTCCTTGATCTATTTCTCTCTTTTTTTAGTTTGAGAGACTTGTGATTTTTCCTTCCGCCATTTTTGTGTATTTTTGAGTTTTTTCGGTGTTTTGGTTTGGAGGCGCGTGTAACCCTAACGTGTTTAGGGTTTGAGTGAGTTTGTCTCGTGTGTTTTGTGTATTCGGGTATTCTTACCCGCTAACCACTGTGTTACCTTGGGCCGGGCCCTTATTTACAGAGTTTCAGAAGAAAAAATCCGAATCATTATCTTTTTGTCTTTATATGAAAGGTGGAATTTAAAAGACAATCTCAGATTGGAATCAAATAAACCTTCATATTAAATTAATGAATGGGTCCGTCTATTAACCTCCCAGTATTTTCTCTTCACACCCCGGTTAAAATTTTAAATTTTTTATTCCAGTTATACCCTTTAATAGTTGAATGCAAACACTCAACACAGCACAACACGTTCCACGCGAACGAGGTTGTTTAACCAACCTCGTCCGATCAGCACGTGGTTGCTGTCACAACCACGTTCTTGGCGGACGAGGTTGGTTCAACAACCACGTTCGTGGCGGACGAGATTCATTCAACAACCTCGTTCGCATGGAACATTGTTGTTCACATAAATACGAAGTACTCGAATCAGCAAAATCGAAGCAGCGTTGAAACGAAAGATTCAAATAAATTCGACTCTGTATGGAATTCGATTCGCTAAATCATATACCGTGTCGATACTTTCTCCTTCTTTTCTTCTCCATGGCGCGACGACAAGTGAAAAATTGAGCACGAAGAGGGGGTTTGAGCGGCGGGTTAGGGTTTGAGAGAGCAAGGAAGAATGGCCGGAGAAGCTTTTTTTCTATTCTTTTTTTTAAAAGAAGAGGAAGGGTAGTATTGAAAGTACACGGGGTATGAAGAGTAAACAACGGGGTGAATTATTTTCTCTCAAAATAACGGGGTGAGAAATACAAAATACGGAGTGAGAATAGACGGACCCTTAATGAATATCACCCTTCCTTCTAGAAGTTTCCTGCCTCCTTTTTATGCCATCCAAAACTTTACCGTCCTTTCCTCTATGACAAATAAAAGAACCCAAAATCCAAATAATAATAATAATAATAATGGAGGGAACGGTAGCGCACAGAACCGTGAAAGTAAACGGAATAAACATGCACATAGCAGAAAAAGGAGAGTCCGGTCCGGTAATCTTCTTCGTGCACGGATTCCCCGAACTCTGGTACACCTGGCGCCACCAGATTCGGTCCCTCGCCAACTTAGGGTACCGGTGCGTCGCACCGGACTTGCGCGGGTACGGCGATACCGATGCACCCAGTGACGTCACCGCTTACTCCATAATGCATCTAGTCGGCGATCTCGTCGCCTTAATCGATTCTCTCTCCGGGGAACAGGTTTTACTAACTCCTCGGTTTCTTTTTATATATTTATTTTCGGATTTTAATATCTAATTGAAAATGAAAAAAAGAAGGTGTTTGTGGTGGCTCACGACTGGGGTTCGATGGTGGCGTGGAATCTGTGCCAGTTCAGACCCGACAAGGTGAAGGCGTTCGTAGCGTTGAGCGTCGCGTACACACCACGTAACCCAGCGTGGAAGACGCTGGACGCATTAAGAGCTGCGTATGGGGACGACTACTACATGTGTAAATTTCAGGAAGCTGGAGTGGCAGAATCGGAATTCGCTCGTTTGGGCACCGATCTGGTACTGAGAAAGATATTTTCATATCGTACTCCTGGGCCTCTGTTTATGCCTAAAGAAGGATTTGTTGCACCTGGTGAGAAAATTACATTGCCGGACTGGATTTCAGAAGATGAGTTTGGTTATTTTGTTAGCAAGTTTGAGAAGACGGGTTTCACTGGAGGGCTTAATTACTATAGATGTTTGAACTTGTATGTTTTTTCTAATTAGTGCATAATGAAGTTGATTAGTTTTAGAAAGTAATTAGAGAATTAATTGGTTTTAATTACTTGGGCAGGAACTGGGAGCTTACAGCACCATGGACAGGGGCGACAGTGAATGTACCGACTAAGTTTATAGTAGGAGATTTGGATCTGAGCTACTGTATTCCTCGAGTGAAGGAGTTCATACACTCAGGACAAATGAAGAAGTTTGTTCCAATGCTTGATGATGTCGTTGTTATGGAAGGTGTAGGTCATTTCATTCAGGAAGAGAAGCCTGATGAGATTACTAATCATATTCATGGTTACTTCCAGAAGTTCAAGTCTGGTTTATGAATGTTGGATGAATGAGAGGTAATATGTAAACTGATTTTTAGTGTGTTTGAAATCAGTTAAATAAAATGTGTTACCGTCTTAAGTTAGTGCCATGACAAACTATCACATTTATTGTTTTATGTCATAAAAAGCTTGAAATTTGTGAAAATTTGAGTGTTGTTTTCAGCTTTATTTATCACCCAGTTGGTTGCTACTGGTTAATTGTCGGGCTTTCACAGCCATTCCAGATAATGGATTTTGTCAAGCAGCTGGTGTTCAATATCAACACGTAAAGAGCAAGCAGTTCTGTATCTAATGGTAATTGATGATGACAAAATTCTACTCCTCAAACTCAAATAAAAGATGTCTGAAGCGCAATTATATCAATTATTGAATACAAGTAAAACCAAGCATGTAGCATGATCAGAAATTGCAATATTCTATATCAACTATGTTAACTAGGAACCCGCAACATGACAAAAATAAGGCATGCACAAACGGTAAGTGTCACAACCAACAAAGAATGCAAGACTGCTTTGATTATTTTTATTTTAGCTATATGCATATGTTTATACACTATTGGTCATAATTTATAGATGGTTATGACCGGACTAAGTTAGCATGGATTATATGTAATGGTAATTAATTTCAATTAATGCAACTCTTATTAAAGGAAAATGTTAAACGTTAAGATTATTAAGTTACCAATATAACCCACTTTTCGATCTATTTAAAATTATATAAGAATAAAGTAGATATTTGAAAAAATATTTTTTATCTTTTGGCTAGTAATTTTTATTCTTAACATATGCTCTTAGGGCACACCTTAACAAAACCTCTTAGTTAAATTTACTTGCATTAATTATAATTGAATATCATTACATTAAAAGAATGAACATTAAGGAGAAATGAATACAAGAATTGAATTTGCTTCATTGCATTTAATATTCTAGTATGTCTTCTTAGGATCAACCTTCGAAATACTAACTCTTAATTCTTGAAAGTGACTGTTTGATGGTTGCTTAGTAAAAGACTTGGAAAAAGACTTGGAAAGGTTATCTAATGAAGAAACATGACTAACACAAAGAGCACCCAATTGAACTTGTTCTTAAATAAAGTGATTGTGGATCGCTACATGTTTCATATGGGCAGGGCCAGCCCAAAGGTTTTTATTTGTTTTTGTTTCCCTTTTATTCGATAATAAAAATACATTTACATGCGTAACAAAATCTATAATAAAATTTAATATCGTCGGAAAATATTGATTAATTAAGTCTTTTATATTACATGCCAAAAATTTAAATGTCAACATGATATCTAGATATAGCAATTCGTATTAATGATTTCAATTTTTTTGGAAGAAAACACATTTATTATCTATTCGCAGAACTTTTTAACTAGAGGTTAAATTTTTTTAAAAAAACCCAGAGTTTCCTTCATAAAGTTAAAATTACTCACAGTAGCTTCTTTTCTATGTATAATATCAGTTTCATCATTAGAGTGCTCTTATCTAAAGTAGAATCACTCATATTATCAAAAAAAGCTTAATTGTTATTCCTGTTGTAGAATAAATCAAATATCAATTAATGAATTAATTATGCAATCAGAAACCATTTTTGTGTCTAAGAAACTAGAATAACAAGAGTATAAAGCATATAAATTTTCATTCAACTACAATAGGTGAGTGACCATGCATTACAGACTTACTAGCAAACATGCAGATTAATAAAGTTTTAAAGTACTTTACTTTTTTAATAGCAAGAGTATAAAACATGAAAATTAACACATAAATTCATACAAACTCTTATTTAAACGTAACGCATTGCTGAAATTATAAATAGCAAAAACATAAAGTGTATAAATTCTTATTCAAACTGAAATTATAAATTGGTTTAATTAGAGAATTAGTTATCCCTAACTTATTCAAACATAAATAATCACATGATTAATTACCGAACATGTAGCAAATTGTTGAGATGATTGATTATTTGATTTAGGGCAGCACGATTTGGGTAGTGCGATTTGAAGCAGCACAACACGAGGAGAGGAGCACTGGGCAGCAGGTAATGGCGGTCGAGAGGCGATGGATTTTGTCGACCGAGGATTGCGATGGAGAGATGTAGAAGAAAGTGAAAATGAAATAAATCATGATTTTTATCTTTTTTGTTGCCCCCTTTCGTGATGATGCCCTAGGCATTTGTCTCTTCCGCCTATGCTTTGGACCGGGCCTACATGCGAGAATGAAAAGCTGAAGCAGAACAGTAAGAGGTACCCATATTGCCACAATAGATTACAGGCCATGTACAAAGGGTAAAACCAAGTCTATTAAAAGAGAGTAAATCCAATATATTTTTAAAGTAGTGACAACAACTGATCGTTGAAAATGAAGCATACTTCTTAAAAGATTAAGAAATGGGATAATGTCTAAGATAAACATCATTAACTATTGTAGAGGTATAGTCATCTTGTTGCCCGTCATCATGAATGATTGTAACAGATTTAGATTTGAGGTTTGTCTTGCACACATTTCTCGCGAAAAATAGAATCCAAATGTATGGATGCCATGAGTTGAAGCGGACATGCAGTAACTTATTCTCTGCAGGAGTTTGCCGGTCCATTGAGTTCTCCAAGTATAGTTCAAGAAAATAGTTTTTTCTTACGAATAATTATCCATAAGTGAATATGCCTATAAGATATCAAAGTATATATTTGTTTTGCAGTGTTCCAATATGTTGGATCTACCGGGTCATGCAGCAGCGTAAAATATTGATTTCAAAAAACTCTTTTATTAAAGATCAAAATTTATTATTATGAACAAATGTGCAAACTATATTAAACCATATTTAATATAAATTCAATTTTGATGTCATCTAGAAGTTACTTTGTTAGACAAATTTAATTATATCATGTGAGTATCAACATACTCAACATATATGTTAATTTAATTTTATGTGAACATAAAGATACGATAACATAGAATTATGTATAAATGATATTATACGCACATAAAGTTATTGAGATTTATAATAGATAAAGTTAATGGTGTGCCTTATGAGTAATTATGTATAAATATATAATTAAACTCTTATACTAAACATTGTTCGAAATAAAGTAAGCTTTTGGTTTTACTTTATTGTATATGCTGTTATACTGGAATATAAATAATGTTTTGAATACATTAAATATATAAAAGTAATAAATCCTTAGAAAAACCACTTAATCAATTGCGGCTAGATCATCCCCAATAGTATAAACCATTAATACCCGTGATAGAGCTAATGGTATGACATAGGGGTAATTATATAATTTGACACATATATCTAACTCTGTAATCAATCTTTTTCATAGTAAAGGTGTTTATTTTTTGTTATATACTTTGTTATATTATGATATAATTAATTAAATAATTAATTTAAAATGTATTAATAAATAAATCCTTAAGTGAAATGGTATGTGATTGTATCTTGAGTAATTAATAAAATGATAAAATAACATTTTGTTTTAAATATTTCTGGTCAAAATGTTTCGACAAATGAGATTGATACATCTGAGACAAGAGTGCATAATGCTCTTCAAAAGTTGGATAGTGCAATATTCATGACCGCTGGAGCCATCAAGGAGTTACATACTCATAATTACTGGATAACCATGGAATGACTCGTCTAAGAGTTTCATATTGGTTGATAACAGCTATGTCGGATAGGAAATCTCACTGTGACAATGTTACACAGTTTTCTTGACTTGTGAATACTATAGAATTTTAGTGCAGATACTCCGTTTTGATTATAGTTAAACAATGGCATAACGATCCATCAAGAGATCATAGTTGGGTCTTGATTGAAGCATTGGAAGTGAAACATCATTCAATAGAGAATTCGCCTCCTCGGTTTTATGAAGTTAGTATCACGGTTAACTGTAATCGACTCAAAGTCAAAATCCCAACTAGGGTAGAACAACTAATAATAAATACTATTATTGAAATAAAGACTTTAGCTGTGGACTAATCAAGTTGAATGTGGATAATATTAGAGTTTTGACCAATACCAAATTACATACATCCTAATGTGATTTAACGTTGGTGAAGTAAACATGTGTAAATTATCGTTACTAATTGTTTCGCTTAAGATAGTATAAAATTTGATTTGATCAAAAGACTTGTAAGCGATGAATTCGGTCAAACTATCACAGCACTAGCTAATGTGACATGTGAACATTAATATTTGAATTGTTCAGTATTAATCATAGACTTAATCCACATCTTCGAGTCATACAATTGCATTTGTGAGTTCTCATAAAAACCAATCGATTTAATTATCTTATAAAGTGTTATAAATTAATGTTTAATATTAATTCTTAATTTATTTGATGTTTTGGTTGTTTTTAGTAATTATTTAGAGGTGTATAAAAAACTTATATACACACACATGCATGTATGATATACAATGTCGGTATATATTTAAACTTGCTTTAAATATAGTATGAGATTCTAGAAATATTAATCCATATTGAGGGGGGGGGGGGGGGAAATGATGGTCGACCACACAAAGGAGAGGGGAAAGGCTTGGTTTAATGTCCCTCGTTCCGAAACTCATAGATGGAACCCCAATGTATTGCAGTCACATTGGACTTATATTTCGGCTATAAAGATGAGATCAGTAATACTATGATGTCTTAAGTAAACAAAGAAGATAAAACTAAAATGAAACACATCATTCCACATTAGTTAAACAATTTTACTTCCTAAATTCATGCTCATGCAAAACAACATAGCTATTAGTGTTGTGTAGCACATATGAAGATGTTGACATGAATACTTTATAGAGCTGAATTAAAATAACATAAATAACAGCCAAGCCTCCTACTTCGTCTTCGGCTTGCATTGCCCATACCAAAAGCAACATATGAAACCTTATAAACTCAACTTACTTGAATGAATACCTGTGAGTTTATACGAAAAACAAAAATAAAACACGGGTCAGACATAAAGTCTGGTATGAATAACATATCACTCTAAACAAGAAAATAGTAAAACCGTTCTTCTAATATATGGGACGAGTGTTCCCCTTTATAATACCAAAGCAATAAATTATCCGATTTACAAACAAACCTAAGTCATAGGTTCATTTCATATAAATATTACAATACTACAATATAAGCGAATACCTTAGTCCTACCTGCCACTATGGTCTTATGCCTTATGCCAAAGATATATGGTTTAAAATCTTATCATTTATTTACTGCCTAGGTCTTATGCCTTTCTTAAGAACAAAGTGTTAAAAGTTAACCTACGGCTGCCACTTGGGCCTTATGCCTTAACACTAACCTAAAATTTCAACCTAGCTTTAGGCTGCCACTAAGGCCTTATGCCCCATCGTTATCGGTTGCCACATCAGGTCTCGCACTAACGCTTTGATATTTTGGTTGCAAATGTTGGCCTTACATCAACTTTGCTTTCACTTTCGATTTCTAGACTGCCACTTATGGCCTTACATCTTCTACCATTCCCTTAGTTGCCACTCTAGGCCTTACACCAATGCTTTCATAGTCCAGACGATTGCCTTCTCAGGCTTTACACTAACGCTTTTTGGTTGATACACTAAGCCTTATACCTACACTTTGGTTTCTTGACTACCATTTTAGGATTTATGTTGTTTATCGTTCATTCTACCCAAACGTTTATAAATTGGATTTTCACTTTGCTTTTTATCAAGCCAATGTTCCAACTAACCGCCTTTCATTTATTGGTATTACTTACTACATTATCACCAATGTTGTAATGGCTGCCCTACACCTACGGTGCAGAACAGTAGTTAAAGGAAAGAAAAAGAAATAAGTTGAAGAAATAGAAAAGAAAAAGATGGAAAAGAAGAAAAAAGAATCATCAAATAACCAAATCACCTGTCGCATATCTCATATCGCATGAGAGTAAATATAATAATCAACACAGGTATAAAACAAGAAAAACAGTAATAACAATGTAAAATAATTATCTGAATAAAGATCCATAAAGTTATACAATACCGTAACTGAGTTTATACAATGGGAAAGTAAATTCCACAGGTACACCGTCTCATAATAGTAAATCAACACTGTAACATCCCTGTTTCAAATCAAATTCAATTTGGTAATTTATTTAATTTTTGAAATTAAATTGTGAATTAATTTGGTATTTTCCAAATTAAATAAGATATTTTTTTATTTTATTAATATAAATGTATATAAATATGATTTTAAATAGAATTTCTAATTGGAAATTCAGAAATAAATATTTTGAATAATATATTAATTATAAACTTAATTATGGATTAATTTGAAAATTTGGAATAAAAATATATTAAAGATTGTAAATAAAGGAATTGGTTTGAAAATTCAATAAATTATAATTAAAATTTTGATTTAGGATTTAAAAAAAATAAATATGTTAATCTAAGTTAAATTCTTATATATAAAATCAATGTGATTACTTATTTTGGTTTTAAAATCATTTTTCCCTAAAAGTTAGATTCAAATATATACACATATTCATATATATATTTATTTATTAGTGTTTGATTAATTTTAAATCAACTTCTTTAAAAGTTATAGATATATATGTGTGTGTCCATATATATATATATATATATATATATATATATATTCTATACATGTGTTTATTTATTAATATGCAATTAAACTTTGAAATCAATTTATTTAAAGTTATAGTTATTTACAAAAGGAAAAGTATTTTTGAAAATAGAATATAAATGTATATAAACATAATATGTATATATATATAAATAATAATACATAAATTAGTATATTAATATAAGAAGACATTTAAATAAAAATTTAAACATTTAGACACATGCATAGGACATGTGTAACTATTTAATGACATAAAAATACAAGTGTAAGTTTTTAACTTAAGAATTAAACAAATGTAAGGTAATTACATCGCAACAATACAAGTGTCAAATATTAATTTTTATGTTAAAAATATTGAATAATCAAAGCTATGTGTATATATATGATTTTTCCCTTCTCTTCTCAACTTTCTTTCAAATGTTCAATGAAAACAAAACATTCCAGATCATTAACAAGAACAAAATCAAAACCTAAAAACAAACTAAAGTAAGATTACAAGCCTGAGATAAAATGAAATCAAACTTCAACTTGAAAAACATTCAAGAACTGAAGCATGCAGACATCAAGCAATTGAGCTTTAACCTGGGAAGTTTGAACCAGAGAAAGCAAGTTCAACCAGAGATCAAAATTCAAAACTGTTCAAGTTTAAAATCTTGAAAGCAACCGATTCAACTAAAGAAATAAAGATCAAAATCAAATGGTAGATAAAACTCAAAATTTAAAAATACCCTAGTTTCAGATATCTAGGCTTCTTTCCTGCTTTCATGTCAGGTGAGAAAACTTCACCTTCTTTATTTTGAAATGCCTGTGGTATTGAGTGCAAATGATGATCTGGAAATGCTTTGTATGGTTGTAGATATGCATTTTTGTTTGGATATACAAATGTGTGGATGCATGTCTGTGTATCTGCATAGGCATACCTCTGTTGTTTAACAGACTTAAGAATTTCTCAAAAATAATTCCTAACTCCTCATCCAAACCATTGTAAAATGTGATGTTTAAAAGGAAATTGACTGTAATGATGTATTAAAAATTTTAAAAAATAAAAACAAGTAAGATTATCAAGTAATTTATGTAGAAATTAAATTCACAGTGGAAAGGAATCAAAACATGTTAAAAATCAATTGTGTAGATTACAAGTCTCTAATTCACGATTGGATTCATTCCTGAATTTAATGTTGTTTAGAAAAAGTTTTGTGATTTCTAGTTTAGAATTAGAAGAGAAATCAACGATGGTCGGAAATTGGGTTTTTCGATGAATTCTGGTGGTCGCAAGGCTCTGAGTTCTTGGGGTGGTGGCTGGAGGAAGATCATAGGTTCGTGGTTAGAGGAAAAATGGTCGTTGAGTTGCTCATAGGCTGTGGGGGTTGAACATTGATGAACTAGGGTTTTAGAACCTAAAATGGTCAAGGTCGGAATTTTCTTTGCCATAGCGTCTCTGGGTGATCGGGCTTCACCATAGATCAGGAGATGGTCGCGGGAAGGTCAATGAGGGTGTAGACGGAGTTTGGGAAGGACCGATGGACGGCGTCGGTGGTTCGAGGAGGTTTTCAGGCGAGGTTTTGTTCCAGTTTTGGCCAGAGTAGCTCGAATTCAATTTGGGCCTTGTGATGATGAATCGATGATTGGAATCGATTGTAGGGTCGATCGTCGACGTGGGGGAGGTATCGACAATGGTCGGAGGTTGGTGGGTCGACCGTCCACGTGCACGCGACCGATTTTGTGCCTGGTCTTGTTAGATGACAACGGGGAAGAAGGAGGTACTTAGGAAAATCTTGAGTCTGGTTGCGTGAGAGGCTCGAAGTCGAGGAGTTGAAGAAATACAGGGGGCTTAACTCGGTAAAAGATGGGTTTGGCTCGAGTTTCTGGGTTGTGTTTAAGTAACCCGATTTTTAATAGAAGTAAAATTAAGTTTCAAGTATTAATAAGTGTTGAAAGGATATAGATCAAGTTTTTGTTTTCAAAGTAAATCTATTAGCAAGGTTTTAAAAACAAATTTGAAGGTTTGTTTAAAATTTATTGATATGGTTTTGTCAAGATGATTAAATAAATTTCCAAGTATTTTCAAATAAAATGAAATAGTGAAGTCAAGAGATGTTTAACCAAAGGTTCTCAAGAGATTTTGTATTGAATAAATGTTAAGCATTTAATTAAATTAAATAATTAAGTGAGAGTTGAGATAAATGATTTATCTTAAATATTTTTGGTCTTATTAATAAAGGTAATTAAGTGTAATTACTTAATGATTCTAAGATAATCAATTTATGAGATAAATTAAAAGAAAGTTAATTAATGTGATTAATTAGGATAAAAGGTTTTATCTTTTAAAATTAATGATTCATTAATAAAAGTGATTAAAGAGTTAACTACTTAATTAATTAAAGGATAAATAATTTATGGGATTAACTGATTAATGTAATAAATTAAAGGTTAACTAAGTAATTAATTAATACGATTAATTAAAAGTAATTAAAGGTTAATTACTTGATAATTAAAGATTAAACCTTGATTAATTAATGTGATTAATTAATTAAGGTAATTAATTTAAGGATAATTAATTAATAAAAGATTAATTAATGAAAGTGATTAGGGATAATCACTTATTATGATTAATTAAATGATAATTTATTAAGGTTTAATTGATTAATTAAGGAAAATTAATTAAAGGATGATTGAATAACTAAGGGTTAATTATTTAATGATTAAGATTAATTGATTTATTAATTATGGTTGATTAATTATAGGTTAATTAATTTGTTATTAAAGGTTAATTAATAAATGTTTACAGGATAATTAATTAAAATGGTTTGTAATTAATTAATGTTAATTAACTAGAATTAGTTATTTGTTCATAAGTGATTAATCTGATTTACATTAATCAGATAATTAGTTGATCTTCTTAAGGATGTTTGGATTCTATTAAATGTTGAATTGTATGATATCCCTGATGTGTGATGCTTTGTGATATGAATTATTTTTCATTCGAGCTGTGATGAAAGTAATTTATATTATCTGTGATGAATGTATATTAATTATCTGTGAATCTGTGTATGGAAGAAAAGCGGTATAGATTATATCGCTTATCGATATTGCTGTGCTTGAATCTGTGGTGATTGATGATGTGGCACTATTGTGTAAAACCCCTGGACTAAATCATACACACACAAATATGGATTGCACGAGGAAATTGGTTAAGTCACAGATATTTGAATTTAATGAAATGGTTTCAAAGATTGAATTTTGAATCCAAAACAGTTTTGGAAATGGAATTGGGTTAAATATAAAAAGATTTTGAAAAGGAGTTTTTAAAAGATAAAAATTATTTTGAATAACTTGATAAAGTTTTGAAATTTAAATAATTTGATTTGAATTTTAATTCAAGATTTGAAATTGAATTCTATGTTTGGAAATTATGGTTTAAAAAGGTTATACAAGTTATAAATGTGTTTATATGGGTTTTAAACCATTTTAAAAATATTATTTTAAAATTTTGAATTTAACCCAAGTTTTAAACTTGAAGGGCTTTAACTTGTGCAAATGTAATCCGATTTTTCCAAAACGAAAACTATTTGTTTTCAAATAATAATAGCTTTCATACAAAGAAAAGATTTCCAATTTGTGTTGAAAAGATTTCAAATTGAAATGAAATTGTTTTGAAAGCTATGAATAAACCTTTGTGAAAGATTGTTGAACTTTGTTTTGAAATTAAAGAGGATTTTAAATGGTGTATCATTTATATAAAAGATTTGAAATGGGAATTGTTTTGAAAATTATGAATGTATCTTTGGAAATGGTTTTGAAAGCTATGAATTGAGTCTTTGATTTAATGATTGGATGAGTTAATCCAATTTGAAAACAAAATTATTTTGAAAGCTGTGAATCAATCTTTGTGGAAGATTGGTGAACTTTGTGAAGTGAATCTTTTTTTTTAAGATTTAAAAATGGTAATTTGTTTAAACCATTTGAAGAAAGGTTTTTGGGCTTTAAGTTGTGACTTAACTAAGATCCCAATATCCATATGTTTTTAAATATTGCGCTCATTATTCGGTTTCGCCTGGGGAGGACTTTGTGTCATATAACCCATTCCGAATAATGATACGGCGTTATGGATAGCATTTGAAGACCGGTGGTAAAGACCGGTTATTTTCGAGAACGAAAGGATAACCAATCGAATGTCTCTGCACTGAGTGACGCCAGTATAGAGATCTCCATATGTAATGGGGAGTCAATCAGGATTGTGAATACCCGGATTGCAAGGGCTTCTTTGAAGTGCCTTTGGTTCTGTTGGAACCCGGAACAAACTTGTATGGATGTGTGTTTGACGTTACACTTTGAGATGTAAAGCTGGTTTCTATCACATACATTTCTGTTTGGTGGCGGAGAATTTATTCTCTTAGTTTAACACCCATCTCTGAGACGTACGAGCTCAGAGGTTATGTAGTTGATGGTTACTAGTGATACATTCCTAATTTGGTAATGTGGCATATGAAGTGCTGCTGATCATTTGTTGATCGAAGCATGGCTTTTGTGTAAAGCGTAGCTTTATGGAGGAGAATGCATCAGGACCTCGCACTCCGAAAATGGTCAAAACAGGATGAATGCAGCAAGGTTATGAGGGTCGCGCCCTTTAGGGTATGTTCATTCCCTTCTGGAAAAGGTTGGTATCATGGTATGGAGCCCAGATACTTAACTCATGTGGTTACTGCATATTCATTACTTTATGGTTGTTGCTTTGTGGTTGAGAGATCTTGGGTAATGGTCGCAAATGACCGGGTGAAGACATACTCGTGAAGTAGTTACCCAGTTACCGAGGTAACCCGGCTTTGTGTTGGCAGAGAGCTGGCTAAGTTCTTGGGGCGTCCCTCCAGGGGCGTACCCATGTGGCCCAAGAAGTTCCTTTGCCTGACCATTTGTTATAAATTCAAAGAAACAATATGCGCCATATACGGTTTTAGTTGTATAACCTGCCATGGAATGTGGTGGTAACCTGCTTTTGAACATGGTAGCTATAGTAGGCATACAATAATGGTTGTATGCTAGCTATGATTAATATTATACTTTCGAAAGGTTTTCTACACTATGCATTAATAATAATATCAAAAGGATTTTTGCGTATCAAGCATATTTGACTGTCATAAGGAGAAATCTCCTCCAATTCTGCGTTTGCATTGTGTGTGCGGTGAGAAGCCTTATGGTAGTTTCATTTTCCAAAAAGCATTGCGGATTTTTTTTAAATTCTTTTTTTGCTTTTGTTAAAGATAAACTGTTTTTATTTGCTCATACCAGTCCCATGACTGACCCGGAGTTTATTGTTCCCTTCCTAAACTCTGGGTGCCCACAATTTTCCACACGGGCAGTCTAGAGTTGGATTTTTCAGATAATCAAATAGTAGGTGTAGAGTCGATAACTTTCAGTTTTGGATCTTGGCAACCGCATTGATGACTGCATGACTGACCTTGCTTAAGTCAACTTGGTGGTGGTTAGAGATTCTTGGATTGGAGCTTTGGGATTTGGCATTGAAGACATTGTCTTTTCGTTGCTGAGTTTTTTTTTGTGTTCTGCTGTAGATTCTTTCCGCTATTAAATTCTAGCTCTGATATATGCATTGATATTCATTGTATCATTGTTGTATCGAATATTGTATATTAATGATATTCATTTCTCTTCCACTGTGTTGTTGTACTTAATGTGTTATAAGCTCTGGCACGAATCGAATTTCAACATTTGAATCTGCGACATTCGAATACGAGTGAAGTATGGATGTCGATTTTCGAAGGCTGAAATTCAGGTCATGACAAACACTATCAAGGCTCCACAGTGTCACACGGCGGAAATACAATAACAAATGCACATGTAAGTATAGATAACCATCACCTCCTATCAGCCCACCTGTAGAACTTCATAATCATCCACCTGCTCTCAATCTACTCGTTTAAGAGTACCCAAGATAATAGAAAGAAAAGCATAAAACCTTGGGTCAGAGAACAGTCTGATGTGAGCGATATCAAATCTCAAAATACTATAAAACTCGATAATATATCTGGAATAGAGGGTATACAAAAATACCCAAACTGTCTCTACGACCACAGAGTCAACGCATAAACATAAGAAATATGCTAATATATACATTGCAAAAAGGGTATATTATACTCAGTATCTATTAGGGTGCCTAGGAATCTCCACCTACAGTCCTTACTCCAAACTAAATAAACTTCAGGTATCTAGGTATCTTCATCCATATTTACTCCACACTAAGTCAAGTCAGGATATCTAGGTATCCTTACTACAATACCTACCTAGTGTGACATCCTTAGGGTGACGGGTGACTAGTGAGAAAACATAACAAGCATAACAACCATCAAATAATACTAACTATCACCCAATGTGACAGATATATGATGGACCGTATGACCAACTATCAAGGGCTAGTGGAAAACTTGGTTCACGATTGTGTTCCACCATACTTCTAGTCCAAAACCTCATACGGTTGTCCCTGTGATACCTTTGTACCACCGGACTAGACCCTGTCGGAGCGGTCCCGGGTACACGGCCATCGCTACCAGCCCTCGGGTATCACCCGCATATAGTACCCCAGCTCTAAACACAACCAGAACACTTCGAGTCATCAACGATCCATAGGCACAAACACATCCATTGAGCCCTAGTCACTCGATACGGATTCAAACTCTACTGGTTCACTATAGGTTCTACGCATGAGCTGTAACACTCAAGCTAGTCCACTATCCATAGCCTCGCTCCAATCCGAGCTGCCACCCTTGATCCTGCTCTCTGCCTAAGCTCCCAATCAAAGAACCATACTTTCATGCCATCCATAGCCTAAGATCTAGCATGATCCATACAGTCCCGATACTATCATCCCTAAGCCTACTCCAAACATCATCGAGTCACTATCCGCTATATCTGACTACCAGGTCGAAGCACCACATCCCTGCCTCACCATCAATATCATTTGTTATAGGGTAATAACATCCAATTTCTAAACCGACTTGACGAACAAACCATCATGCCACGCACCATGATATCTCATCGACGTCCAAGCCACATATCAGCCAAATCACTAATCGACAACAGTGATGACATTGACCAGTCTACTATGGTCAATATCCTCCACCTTGGTCTGGTACCTAACTGAACGGTTAAGTACAGACTAAATGGAAACGTCCGACATCATCCACTTTGAAATCAAGATCTGTCGGTACGTATCCCAAACCCTCTTCTACAGATCATCTCGTTCATTAGATTCCCCCATGTGCGAAAATCCAACATAATAGATGCTATCTAAAATCAAATCATCGCTACTTGCGTTTTCAACCAAAACAGCCAGATAACAAACAAGCCAAACAGTCAAACATTCTTTCATACATCCAAACAACCATATATCCCAAAAGGACATACATATGACATAATAATCCATCCATATAGATTAATGTGGGAAATAACATAAATAATAGGTCCAATCTAATAATTCCCCAACCGCGGAACGACGATGGAAAATAAGTGATATTCTTTACAAATCATTCAAAAATAATTATATATTCTTTTAAAAAAATACATCTGATGAATATATATATATATATATATATATATATATATATATAATATCACGTTTAAAAGCCAAAAATCATTCCCAAGCATCAATATAACAATAAAAAGATAAACCATAGTAAAGTAAGAGACAATATCACTCACCATAGCTAAATCTATCCAAATTAGTGCCAAAACGTAGATCTCGTCAAAATAAGTCCAAAGCAAGAAACCGCGTCCAAAACGTACCACATATGCAAAAGATATAACCAAAATAAGAATCGCCATTAATAAAACCATTAATTAATTAAATAAAATGTTAATTACCTAATTAATGATTAATTCCCCTCCTTATTTTCTTCCATTCGCCTGTACATGCACCCATATACCACTGTGTGTGCAAATCCAGGTAAGATAGAGAAATACTCCATGAAATCGAATTTCGTTTGCGCCAATAGTCTTCTCTTTGCTCGCTTATCTCCGAAATACCAACATTGCCTCGATCGAAGCCTCCATGCAATTCGCCTTTGTCTCGACCTGCTCGTGACATGGCCATAGATACATTTGGGATACATGACTGCACGTGATGAAATTTGGTCGGGTGATGCACGTCGTCGCAAGCAATCCAATGATGACCTCCAATTTGAAGATCGTTGCCTCATTCTAAATGAGATCGAGCCCTAAATCCATGGTCATAAGACCAATCTCGACTAAGCATCACAAAGTCCTAGATCTAAGGTATAGAATTGAAACTCTCTTCGATACGATCTCGTTGAAATTTATTTCAAGATTTTTAGTGGCCTGGATTTAGAGAAATAAATTTTGAAGGTGATTAAAGAAGTTTGGCCATGATTTTTCTAATGTCAGGTGTAAACAGTAAGATGGCAATTGAAATTTCGAAGCGAAGAATCTAATTTGGGTATTTATATATTATTCCATTCCATTTATTTTAGTCTTTAAGATAAAGGGTCACGTGTTTCGAGTCCTTACGATCACATGACGCGTCCGATTGTCATAACTCGTCTGCATACATCAACTCATTTTTCCCGATCCAATGGCACTAACTGCATCTTCAATGAGATTGTGCCTCGGAAGACTAATATCGCGTATTTCAAGACTATTTTGGCCATCGACTTGTTCGATCTTGAAATATAGCAATCCTTATACTCATTTTAATTTGCAATGGCAATCCAAACTCAACGGAAGTGGTCTCGAGTCCCGATTCGACTGTATGCGAAAAATCACATTTTCTTTCCTTTATTTAATTAACGATTAAATATTTATATAAACTATTTAAATATCCAACCATTAAAAATGCGGGTCATTACATTCTCTGCTCCTTAAAGAATTTTGTCCCTGAAATCACAAAGCCAAGAGAACATCTCCTAACCCATCAGCCCTCAAAAATCTATCAGATTTTGGAAAAATTTGATAGAACCTCCTTTGGACGACTAAGTCCAAAAACTCTACTATAACAAAGATATGTATACAACTCATATCTTCAACAATACTAGATCATCTACAGTAATCATCAAATAAGAATGCTATACCCAACCAAACTATTCCGCATGCCTAATAGTCATATAAACATAAACTATTAACTTAAATGCTAATAATCAAATCAAACATAGATACATAAGGTCTACCATCCAAATATAACATCCACGCCTATCCTAGCATGCAGAATACTAAACTATCAACTCCCAATATGATACATAATGAAATATGATGATACAAACAAAGTCTCATCGTCTAAGGAGCTTCGTACTAACGGTCCTTATGCTCCTCACAGTCTACTACACCCTATCGTCTTCGCTCTCATTCCACTAAACCTTACTACTCCTTCGACCTCCTCCCAATATGATTCGTATCACATATACCGACACAAATAGGCTTATGAGGTCTCAAAGTCTATGATTCAGTCTCAATATCATCCAGTCCATTTAGTGCCAAATAACCAGATGCCTCTTATAAGTTCCCCTAGAACCCATTATCGAACAACGGGTCTCGGCCACTTAAAATGCTCTTGGCAAACGATGAAACCATATCAACCATCCCTCAAACAACACAACATAACAAAAACAGATGCCAAACTACTGGACTTAAGGAATTCAAATCTATCGTTATATGTCAACCAATCAGCTGTGACTCAAATGCTATCTCTCTGTCCTTAGTCATCGGCAATTCTATGATGCAGTCCTAAAAAAGTTGTTCCCACTACTCGAGAACAAACATCTCTCATCCATACGTAACAATAATATCGGTCGGGTCCGCACTGCATCACCTCTCCAGACACTATTCATTCTTCTAATTTAGCTGCGATCTCAAAAAGTCTTGTTTAACGCCTTTGACTAGTTCCAATTGGCTAAATCAAAGTAGGTCTGATGATCAAACTAGCCATCACACTGGCCAAAACTCATCGAGTTCTGAAGTCGTCACCTGTGATAGGTTTGAGAGATGCCCATTCTGAGGATATCGCTCACAAACTGGTACGTCTTCCACTCAGAACACCAACCACTACATTTCTCCTTTCAAACATCTAGGAAATGTCAAATCCATAGGAGGCTAAGAACTCCAACTATAACTACCAGCGAAGGTAAAGATCATTCTTAGAGGAAAGATACTACAATGATAAGGAATCACTAAACAACTCAAACTCCTCTCCTATCAAATAGGGCCTCCAAATCCCCAAAGCAAACTCTATCGCCTCTAACTCTGAATCAACAGTCGGATACTACCTCTCGGCCAGATTCTCTTACACATGTCTACACCTCACGTCTCAAACAAAAGCCCGATCCTCTCCTAAACAATAGGACGACGATACTGCTACCTTGGGTCCATTCAGATTTCATACTTCTGTAACTAAAGGATCTACAACGAAGTTCTACTTTGAAACAATATGACCCAAGCATCTCACTCCCCTACTTTAGGAGTGATACCATCAAAATATCACCACTAACCGTGTCTTGTGCCCCTCTTCTATCCATGGCTAGACAAAAATATCATCAACGAACACAAGCACAACCTACTTAAGTTACCACTCCAATCATGGCCTATGAGATCCATAACATATGCCGATACATTGGTTAGCTCGAACGGCATAACCAACCTAAAATCAAGGTAGTGTATGAAAAACTATAATCAACACATTCATCCAAAATACTCTCAGTTGGTGCAGCCTCACCGTAGGGTCTAACTAAGAGTACATCCTCATTCTATAGAGCTGATCGAACAAGTCATCAACAAACGAGAATATGAACATGTTCGTCATCTCACCCAGCTCACGATAATCAACAAACAACTCCTAAGAGCCATCTGTCCTACTAACGAACCCAATAGGTGCATCCTACCAAAAATACATTGATGGATGAACCATTACCTAAATAGGTCACCCACTCGCATGTTTAGTCTCCTAATCTCTTTGGACACTCTATGCCTTAAAGGCATAACTACTGGTCCAATTCCTCTAACCAGAATGATATGAAATCCTATCCATATAGAGTGGTAATTCGGTTACCTCCTAGAGTATGTCCGGAAACTCTCCAAGTACCGGCACAAATGACATCAATTATGTGGAATATCGAGCAAATATATAAGGCTCCGCTATTGGAATCACTACCATTCGCTCCTCCATAACCCTAATCGTCGTCAACGGCCTCTCACAGTCCACCACTATCCATATCCCCTTCAGCCGGTCCATTCTTAAACTATAATACCAACCTAACTAAACTCCAAACATCAATGTCCAATAAAAAACCATGAGTTGATAGGGAAAAGTCTTAACAAACCATGTATAGGCTGGTTGAGCCCTTAACTAGGACTGTCATGATCAAAGATCGGTAATTATCTGGAGCATCTATCCCAATATCTAACCGTTGGATCTAAATATAAAGGAATAAGAAACCTCAATCTCAAATAAAACACATACGGAACCACCATATGTGGAAACATATCTCAAACGGTGACTCTATTTCCCTTTTCTTTCATCAATGGAGCAATTGACGAAACTTAAACAACAACCAATACATATGCTTCCTGATCTATCCCTATACAACTGGCATAGGATAACTCTTTAATACCGGGTACTTCAAATTGGCTAACTCTCTAATCGTCCTCGACTTCAGAATAGTCGAGACAAATCATCTTTGAAGCGACGGAACTAGTCACAAGGAAATTGGTCCTCAGAAATCAGAGCTATCAAAACACTCCATTAGTTCATCATCCGTCTTTCGATTCATCCAGAGGCTAACTTCAACCTCATACATCATCTAAATCCAAGTCATCAAAGATCCTTGCAAGCGACCAACCAATCTTTCCTCCCAATAGCCGACTCAATTCCAAGGAACGACTTTCCTCCTAGACTCTCATGGTCTATATATAGCTCGGTAAAGTCCGCTCTAGCCATTTTCACTTGAGCACCATAACCATCTAGAATAAACTGGGCATCTAGGAAATCATCCGCACTAACTCTATGAACATATCCTATCAATCAGGTACAGTGGCCCAGATCCTGCCTAGTCCTCAACTCTAAAGGTAGAGTAAATAGCATTTTTCTTCCATGCTAGATCGTACCTATTACGTAATCAGGATGATCCGTATCTTACAAAGAAAACTGCATCAACAGTGCTCATTTGTGCACTCAAATCATATATTATATATACTACTATATAGTATTGAAAACCAAAATATATGATAAATACAAACTCTCTCATATATACACACTCTCTTGATACAGTCTATGGCAAAAAAATCCTAACCTATCTCCACTGGATCACGATATCAACTAAAGTTAATTATGTAACCTTTGCTTTGGTACCAAATATAATAACAGCCCTACACCTATGGTGCAGAATAGTAGTTAAAAGAAAGAAAAAGAAACAAGATGAAGAAATAGAATAGAAAAGAATGGAAAAGAAGAAAAAGGAAGCATCAAATAACCAAATTACATGTCGCATATCTTACATCGCATTAGAGTAGACATAATAATCAAAACAGGTATAAAATAAGAGAGACGATAATAACAATATGAAATAATCATCTGAATAAAGATCCACAAAATTGTACAACACCTTAACTAAGTTTATACAATTTGAAAGTAAATTCACCTAGTACACCGTCTCATAATAGAAAATCAATGCTGTCAAGGCTCCACAGTGTCACACAACGGAAATATAACAACAAATGTACATATAAGTATAGATAACCGTCACCTCCTATCGGTCAACCAGTAGTACTTCATAATTATCCATGTGCTTTCAATCTACTCATTTAAGAGTACCCAAGATAATAGGAAGCATAACATATATAAAACCTAAGGTTAGACAACAGTCTGATGTGAGCGACATCAAATCTCAAAATACTATATAACTCGATAATATGTGCGGAATAAAGAGTATATAAAACATACCTGATCTATCCCTGCAACCACAGAGTCGGCACATAAACATAAGAAATATGCTACTCTATAACATCGTAAAAAGGGTATACTATACTCAGTATCTTTTAGGGTGCCCAGATATCTCAACTATAGTCCCTACTCCATACTAAATAAACTTTAGGTATCTAGGAATCTCCATCCATACCTACTTCACACTATGTTAAACTAGGGTATCTAGGTATCCCTACAACAATACCTACCTCGTGTGACATCCCTAGAGTGATAGGTGACTACTGAGCAATTATAACAAATATAGAAACCATCAAACAATACTAACTGTCATCCAATGTGCAAGATATATGATGACCTGTATGACCAACTGCCAAGGCTAATGGAAATCTGGGTTCTCAATTATGTTCCACTATACTTCTAGGTACGAAACCCCACATGGTTACCCCGTGATACCTCTGTACCACCAGACCTAGACCTTCTCGGAGCAGTCTTGGGTACACATCCATCGCTACCAGTCCTCTGGTATCACCCGCATATAATACGCCTGCTCCGAACACTACCAGAACACTCTGAGTCATCAACGATCTCTAGGCACAAACACATCCATCAAGCCCTACTCACTCGATATGGACTCGAACACTACCGGTTCATTATAGTTTCTAGGCATGAGCCCTAACACTCAACTTAGTCCACTATCTACGGCCTCACTCCAATCCAAGCTGCCATCCTCGATCCTGCTCTCTCCCCGAGCTCCCGATGGAAGAACCCTACTGCCATGCCATCCAAGGCCCAAGATCTATCATGATCCATATAGTTCTAATACTATCATCCCAGAGCCTGCTCCATACATCACTGAGTCACTATCCGCAGTATCAGACTACCTGGTCGAAGCACCACATCCCTGCGTCACCATCAATATCACTCATCATAGAGTAATAACATCCAATCTCTAAACCGATCGGATGAAAAAACCATCAAGTCACGCACCATGATATCTGATCGACATCCAAGCCATATATCAACCATGTCGCCAATCGACAATGGTGATGGACATTGACCACTCTACTATGGTCAACACATTCGCCTTGGTCATGACTTAACCGAACAGTTAAGTACAGGCCCGATAGAAACGTCCGGCATCATCCACTCTGAAATTCAGATTTGTCACACGTATCCCAAACCCTCTTCTACAGATAATCTTGTTCATTAGATTCCTGCGTGTGTGAAATTTCAATTTACGAGATGATATCTAAAATCAAATCACCGCTAATTGGTGTTTTCAACCAAAATAGCCAAATAACAAACAAGCCAAACAATAAAAAATGCATCCATACATCCATGCATCCAAATAACCATATATCCATCCAAAAGAACATACATACGACATAAAAATCCATCCATATCAATTAATGTGGGAAATAACATAAATAATAAATCTAATATAATAATTCCCTAACTATGGCACGATGATGGAAAATAAGTGATATTCTTATAAATCATTTAAAAAATTATATATTCTTTATGAAAATATGGCTGCTATATATATATATAATGTTTAAAGCTAAAAACCATTCTCGAGCGTCAATATAATAATAAACAATCAACCTATGACGACCTACAAATCTGAACCCTTTGAATCGACAATAAACCATACATATCTGACCTAAAAAGTACAAACTGACGAAAAGTCAAGAGAAAGAAAAGAAGAGAGAAGAAGAGAAGAGAAGAAAGAGAGAAGAGAAAACAAAACAGAACAATACAGGATCTCACATCGCAACGGGAAACATATAATATCCTATCAATGATCTTTACAAGATAGAAACTGTATATATCTACATCAATCAGAGTTCAACAATCAATAACTAATCATTAGCCTGGACAGTTAAAATAACCTATCCTTACAATTACCGATAATATAAATAACTAAATAGCGGATAATCAAAACAGATACATGTATACAAAATGAAGATCTCCAGTTGTCCTGCTGAAGGTCCAATAGCACCAAATCTGTACCTGTAAATGTACCGGCTTTGACCCAAGCATTGAAGGGGAAGGACGCCCGGATCAGTCTGGTAAACCAGCATGATAAACACACTCAAATGAATTTATTAAATTACCAAACTTTTCCTTTATCAAAATAAAAGTATCTCGTAAGACACGCGGACACATAAACAGGGACATGTTTTTACCTTACGATAACTAAAACATTTCATATCCAATCATATTATATTATACTAGTGATTAGTATACAAATAATATTAATCATGGCCAAAATTGTTACATTGATTAAATTCTAGCATATATCCTAAAATGGGTAATACAATCAAAATGGCAGGCACGTAGTGGAGTTTGGATTTCTATATAAATGACCAGGTGAAGGAACTACATTATGATGGGTACACCTCTAGATGGATGTCCCGAGGCATAGAACATCTGCCCTATACCAACACAAGACCGCTCTATCTCTATAACTAGACAGTACCAAATGTGTTATCCTTCTATCGTTACCTACCTTTTTCGAGGGCCCTTATAGCATACAAACCACAATAATTTACATTCGGAACGGCATAGCGGGAAGAAATATATCTAGAAGAGGATGATAATATCCTACTTGGGAGCGACCCACTTTGAGTGCCACATAGCCATTTCCATTGACTACTAGTTTCCTTCCACAAAAATACAACCCTTAAGCTCATACGTCTCAAGGAGGGTGTTAAGCTAAGAGAAGTTGCCTTCTTCGCCACCACCGATGTAGTTTGTAAAAACCAATGTACGTAATCTTTAGAAATGCAATGTCAGACAAACATCCATACAAGTTGTCCAGGAATAGGATAAACCGAAGGTACTTTCCTACCACATCCTATCGAGAAATCCCTAGGATTAGTAGCGAATAGTCTTTGCATTGGATATTTCATAACGAAGAGACCACTGCTACTGGATGTATATTTGGATTTTCACCCCAAACGTTCAACAAACAATCCTCCATTATGAAAATCCTGAATATCAATATCATCACAACCAACATGCACCCTCGTCGCATAAATATTGGTCCGTAGCAGTTTTCGGATAAATCGATCCTGGTCTCTTTGCACCAACAAAGCAAAAGCGTTTCTCAACCTAACATAGAAACTAAGTCTCATAGACTTATGACGTCTCCAAATTTCAACTTGCTATTCTTTGGCCAAGAAGGAAGCTCGATAGATTGGAGTAATACTCCACACTACATGAATCAACATCCTCAACACAAATGATAATCAAGCCTACACAGAAGGCTACGTACTAAGTGTACGACTAAATAGTTCCCACATCAAGTCGAGGAACTAAAAATGGCCAAATTTTATAGTCGGTTATTTAACTATCAACACAAACAACAAATATCTAGCACCATAAGAAATGACTAGACCCTCTTAATTAATCTTTCATTAATTAAATCATTTGCCAAATATCCACTTCAAATTATCTTTAAAAAGATATATTCTCAAAACCATTTCAATATTTCACTATTTGGAAAACATTTCAATATACTTATTTAGTAATAAGTAATTATAAAATCATTTTATTTTCAACACTTAGAAAATATTACATATACTTAAATCAGGATTAAGTATATATTTATTTCTTTAAGGAAAACATTCTCTTAAATTTATTTATTTGGATCAAAACGAATGTTGCGTAAAACATCGTTACGACAACCCAAAATCACTAGCATAAGGATTTAAAAAAAAGATAGATATATAAATCCCTATACTATACAAAGCATTTCCTTTCGAAAATCATTTACTATAACAACGATATTATAGTCCATCATTTCCTTATTTCTCAAAAATGTCTGTTTCAACAACGAATGTTGAAATCTATGCATTTGATACTTAACATATTTTAAAACATCTTCCAATCATTTAACTCTATTTAAAAGTATCACTTCCCAAAAATTTCCATTTTATTTAATGTATTATTCACTGTCTAAAATCATGAATATAATTCTTTAACTAATTTCAATATTATTGCTCATTTAGTTTAAAGGATAATTCACTGTCCAAAATCGTGAATATATCTCCTTTAAAATATTCATATTCCCACACATATGTTAATGGACTATCCACTGTCCAAAATCGTGAATGTAATTCCTTTAATAAACTTCCGTATTTAACTTATCAAATTCAATTGATTTCGGATTTATAAAACATGTTTTATAAATTCACATTTCTATTTATAAAAACTTCAATATACAAAATTCCTTTGTTAACAAATTCCATTTATACCTCATTTATATTCCAAAGTCCAATTATAAGTTAATTACTTATAATTTGCTTATTTACAAAATTCATTCTTTTTATAACTTTACAAATTCATAAATCTTATTCACTTGTACGATTCATGTATAACTTATTTTTAACATTTATAAAACTCGTTAATAATTCCAATTTTTTAATTTATAAAATATCAATTTTATAAATCTTATATACGTACCATTTATAATAAATCAAAAATCTCAATTTAAACTATTTACAAAATAGTTAACTTCATATTTCAATTATATTTCCTAAAAATCATAGTTTTTATAACATAAAAATTATAACTTTTATTTATTCAAAATTAATTCATTTCTTAACAATTCAAAAATTAACAAAATCACTTTAAAAATACTTTTCAATTTGAAATCATCACTTAAACATTATTAAAGTATCAAATTAGGCCCAATGCTGCAACAATACTAAATACATAAATCATGACATCCAAACATCCAAAACATCATATATCATACGATAACAGCATATATGTCAATATCTGTAAATAAAACCAATACTAGTGAGGAATTCAGTTGGATCCCTCGAACCTGTCACCTGCAACAAATATACGTATTAGAAAATATGTACAATGTTCGCTTTGAGGAAGCCGAGCATACAATGGGTCATCCACTCATACATGAGAATGTAAAGGGTCTCATCTGCTCTAATAGGCAGGAATATATCCAAATACCAATCAATATATAGATAATATATCACATCTCATCCAAACAATCATCAATCATCATAAATAAATTTATTCTCACTTATTTAAAAATATCAGTGAGATAAAAAGAGTGAGTTGTACTCACCTTGGTTCCAATAGCAGTTGCAGTGTTTTATTCCGAATAAATTAAACGAGCGTTTAATTTTACCCAAATTTACACTATCTCCAATCAACTCCAAACCAGGTCTAAAATGTAGTGCCCGTCAACGCGAACCCAGCGCGGCTTGTTTCTTCAAAAACAGACATTGTATGAAGAAGATATGACGTTTTAAAATTTATACGAATTATTGTATATAAATTTCACAATTTTATTTTATTTTATTTTTAAACCCACTTTTTTCCTGGCCGCACGATTCATCAAAACAAGATTTGGGCCGAACGTCTTTTTCTTCTTCCCTTTTGTTTTTTTCCAGGCTTCGTTCATTCGAACCCATTTTTGTTGCCATCCTTCTACAAATTTTCGCGACCTCTTCGCTCGACTAGACGTCGATCAACGACCACCGTATCAAAGCACATCACGAACACCACCTCCGGCCTGAATCTCATTGAACTCGACTGCCTCATGTTCCCAAAAATCATGTTCGAATGAAGTGAATTTGGATGAGATTTGCCGCCAATCCATTGCTCTAAAACCCATCGTCACTGTTGGATTGAAAGATCTCGTTACGCTTTACAATCTTTTAGTTGAAGATTTTTCGTAATTGTTGATGGATTGGAAGAAAAACAAGGAAGATGAAGATGGGGTTTTGGCCATTGAAAGTAAAGTGGCGGCTTGCCCTAATTATATTAGGGTTTTGTGGAAAATAGAAAATAATGAGGCATTTTATAGAAAATTCTCGCGCACTAGTCATCCAAAATTTTTGAACTCGAAACGAAGCGTGGCGCGCGGCATTTATAATATTTTACCTTTATTTCAAACACAATGGAATATATATTAGGAGCCAATTCAATTATATTCGGAAGATAGGTTTTCGAATCGAATTATTTAAATTTAAAATTTCACTTAAACAAATTTCTGCGCGTTTTAGCTTGCCATGACTAAACCGTAAATCCGATTGACACAAAATTTTAAATCCTAAAATAATATAATATTATGGATCCAATGAACTAATTTCGTTGAAATCCAAGACTGTATAAAAAATGACTATTTTTACATGTTAATTAAATATTAAATTATTCAATTTTTGTAAATTAACTTTTAATTCAATTTTAAAAGTTCACTAACATCATTCTATTTCAAATAGAATTTATATCAATTTTATAAATCATTTTCATTCATATTAATTTTGAATTTCAATTATTTACACATTTTCAAATATTAAATTAATAATTTAATTATCCACTTAAATCCAAATATTTTAAATATAAGTTATTCAGCTTAGGAAATTAACTCGTGAATATTTAAAATTAATTAAATATACAAATTTCAAATGATTAAAATTTTGGGTCATTGCACAACCATAGTAAAGTGAGAAAAAATATCACTAATCTTTGCCAAATCTTTCCAAACATATGTTAAAACATAGAGCTCGCCAAACGAGTCCAATACAAGAAACCGTGTCCAAAACGGATATCGTATGCAAAAGATACAGCCAAAATAAGAAACATCATTAATAATATCATTAATTAATGAAATAAAACGTTAATTACTTAATTAACGATTAATCCCCCTCCTCATTATCTTCCATTGCCTATACACACACCCATATATCACCATGTGCACAAATTAAGGCAAGATGGAGAAATACTCCATGAAATCGAACTCTTCGCTCTCTCGTCTCGCCGATACCAAGATTGCCTTGATCAAAACCTCTACGCAATTCATGTTTATCTTGACCTGCTCGTGTACTAGCCATGGATGCATTTTGGGATACAAGACCGCATTCGATAAAATTTGGTAGGGTGATGCACGTCGTCGCAAGCAATCCGATGATGATCTTAGATTTGCAGATCGTTGCCTCATTCGCAAAGGAGATTGAGCCCTAAATCCACGGTCAAGAGACCAATCATGACCAAGCATCATAAAATCCTAGATCTAGGGTATAGGATCGAAGTTCTCTTCGATACGATCTCACTGAAATTTATTCCATGATTTTTAGTGGCCTGGATTTAGAGAAATGAGTTTTTGAAGGTGATTTAAGAAGTTCGACCATGATTTTCTAATCTCAGCTGTGAACGGTAAGATGGCAATTGAATTTTTTGGAGGGAAGAATCTAATTTGGGTATTTATATGTTATTCTATTTCATTTATTTTAATCTTTAAGACAAATGGTCACGCGTTTCGAGTCCGTACGATCACACGACGCGTCTGATCATCACGAAATTCGTATGCATACATCACCTCGTTTTTCCGGATCCAATGGCACTTATCGCATCTCCATCTGAGACTGTGCCCCAAAGGCTAATTTCGTGTATTTCATGACTGGTTTAGCCATCGGATCGTCCGAGCTCGAAATATGGCAATATGTATACTCATTTTAATTCGCAGCGCCAATCCGAACTCAGCGAAAGTGGTCTCGAGTCTCGATTCAGCCGTTCGTGAAAAATCATATTTCAGTCATTTATTTAATTAACTATTGAATATTTAAATAAACTATTTAAATATCCAACCTTTAAAAATGCGGATCGTCACAAATGTCTTAGGTTCTAATCTCGTTTGTCTTAAGCATTAACATTATATCATTATCTCCAGAAGTTCTAGCCCTGTTTTACATTCTCTATTGAGAGTTACACCACTCCTGGTAATCATTACGCTCAGTCTCATCTAGGAAAGCTTCTCATAGTTTAATTTTGGTGATTTATAAGATTAATCTTTACCTCCTCTACCTATAATTCATCCTTAATTGCCAACCATCTTCTGCCCTCGGTTAATACCTCAGTTTACTAACCTTAGCCTTAAACTTCAATTTTCCTAACATTTCTACTTAATTCTTTATCCTTAAGGTTTTGTTTTATTTACTTTTCGATTCAGCTCTATCTCCTTCAGCATTGTCCTTCAATACAAGTTGGGAGCCATTCATGTATATCTTCCAATACCTTTCTACATGTTGATTTCGGATTCGTTTGACTTAATCTTTTCTGACTGTTATTTAGTACTTTGCTGACGCGTTCATCGTAAAATGTGTCTATGATCCATTGACCTAACATAAATATTTTCTTTATTAAAATACTTTCAGTAATGGTTATTTATCTTTCGGCTCTCTATTATAATTCTTCGGCTATGCTTATGTTTCTTTAAAAATTACTTAACTTAGTTCCAATGATCAGTAGTAAAATCGATCATGGCTAGCTTGTGCATTTCTCCTCAAAGGTCCTAGTTTCTATCAATTTTTCATATTTTATGCCTTCTAATAATTCAGAAGAGTTCTTTTTCTTAAGGAAAAATACTATAAATCAAAACCTACTTCTAATAATTTGTTTATATTATCATATTAAATTCTTAGAGTTACCCGCCGTTCGTAGCTCGGTTGGTTAGGGAGCTGGGAGATGGGGACTAAAGGACTGTGTCCGGGCAGGCTCGAATCCCAGCGCCTAACCATCAGTGGGAGTTTCAACGTTAAGCATCCGTGTGCGATGACTAAATAAAAGCGGGGTAGACACACGACGTGGGGTTTACTTAAGTGAGTATCAATGAATACCATGATCTTATGGTTCCCCATGATATCCAAAAAAAAAAATTCTTAGAGTTTAAAGACTATAACAAGTATGAAAATCGTTCAATAATTCTCTTGGCCTTGAGAGATTTAGAGTAGAAAGAGGGGTTAGTGAATATATTACTTACCTAGTTTAACAACATTACTTTCTCCACCGTAAAATAAATAATTTTAATTATTGTAGAAATATTCAAATTTGATTTTTTATGATTGTTATTTTGAAAATAAATTCTTATTTATTTGAATTCAATTTAACAAAAGATTCTTTTGACTAATAAACAAAATATTTTATTAAACAGATTTCAAATAAATAAGAATTCATTTTCAAAATAATAATTATCAAAAATCAAATTTGAATATTTCTTAAATTTATTTATTTTATAGTATAGAAAGCATGGTTGTTACATCTAGATTCCTTAATTAATCAAGTCTCTAGTTTCCTTTGCTTCTAATCTTCGTTTTCTTCTTCTTTCTTATTTAGGTCGGAAGCACAATTAAAGAGCTCAAGTTTTTTATTTTTATTTTATGTTAGTAAGGAATTGTACAATAATAATGAAATGATCTATATTATTCACTTTTATAGGCCATCGGCTGTCATTCCTTCTCTTGCAAACCCTCTCTTTTCGAATATAAACTAGTTAGCTCTAAAGGTTGCATTTTATTTTTCATTTATCTTAGATTTTTGATTAAGATTTTCTTAGCATTACTTAGTTCACCCAAGCATAATAAGTTAATAAACATCCTATGAATATTTACTCTTTTTCATTAGTTTAATTTCTTTATCCCCATAATCACTTACTTAATTATTTATTAATTTATAGGGTATTACAGGCTTTTCCCTTACGGGAATTTTATTCTCGAAATTCAAATAAGGTATGATGAAACTTCCTAGGCTTTCTTAGGCATACACTAACATGCACACGCCTAAGTTTTTCACACGTATGTCTCAATAAAAAATGTATTAGCGTGTCTACCAATACATAATCGAATTATGCAATAATATCATATATACATATGGCATACAGTCAAACATATCAAAAATACATATTGATCTAAACAAACAACTTGGCATAAGTCATATTGACTTTATGCATGCTAATCTAAACAAACAACTTGGGATAAGTCCACTTGAATTTATCTTCCACTTCCTAAGTTCTATCATCCCAGTCTTCACTCCACTGGACTCGTATAAGACTCATTGTCTCATTCCAAAGCCTTTCTCATCTCGACCTACAATCTGAATAGGCTTCCTAACATAAATCATGTTTGGTTAAACAACCAAATCTTCCATGATTCCAGAAATTACAACATCCTTAGGTCTCGAACACACTTTTTTAGATGAGATACATGAAACACATTATGCATCCCAGCAAAACGACTTAGCAATCCCACTCAATGAGCTACCTTTCCGACTTTTTCTAGTATCAAAAATGGTCAAACATATCTCAGTATCGACTTTTTGGCTTTTCCTAACCTCATAGTGCCTCTCATAGGTGACACTTTAACAAACACATGATCTATTAGATCAAACTCTATGGCTCTTTGCCTCCTATCAGCATAGCACTTTGTCCTAGATTGAGCTTCTTTCATCCTTTGCCTAACCATTTCATCTTTTCCTAAAGCATCTCTTATAAGATCGGGACCTGACATAAGTCTATCTCTTCTCTCGCGCCAACTTACCGATGAATCATAAAGCCTTCCATACAATGCCTTAAAAGGTGTCGTCCCAATACTAGACTAGAAGCTATTTGTAACAACCCACACTTTTAACGACAAAATATTTAAATAATTAATTTAAATGTTGAATCTTTAATTAAATTGAAGGTCAAAAATTTGATTTTTCACATATGGTCAAATTACGTCTCGAGGCTACTTCCATTGAGTCTGAATCGTTATTGCAAATCAAAATAATTAAAAATATTGCTATATTGGGGTCACTGTACATTACAATTTAAGTATTGTTACGCAGATTTTATAAAAATATATGCATAGTCGGGACCAAGGGGATCTTGACTGAACGTTTGTGATTGTAGGATGAGGATTTCATTATGAGCATAAGGTTGAGGAATTTTTGGAATCGAGCTATCTGATGGCCAAAATGACCTCAAAATGCATGTAATTATCATCCTAGAGCGCTCTCCTAGATGGAGACAAAATTTATACCATTAAGACCAAAAAAGTAAAGAGATATGAGATGACGAGTTTCATGGTGATTAGGTGTACTGTATGATCGTACAAACTCAAATCGCATGGCGACTTATTGAGGAATTAAATAAAAATATATGTATACATACATACATATATCTATCTATCTATATATATATATTTATATATCCTTCCCCCGCTATAATATCTTCTTCATCCCTATTTAAAATTGACAGCACAAAACTTTCCCAAACCCAAAATGAAACCGCACCTCCTCTCTTGAAGCAAGCTTGTACTCCTTCTATTACCCTCAATTGAAGAACATGGAGGTAGGCAAGGGTGGCGAGGCATGGAGCTTTCATGGAAGTAGAAAAGTGGCCCGGGGACGGTCAGGTGAGGGTGTGTCGAAAGTGGGAGGTTGGCCGTCGTTGTGTGTTTCTATGCATGAGTAAAAACTTACCATTAGTGGCAGTGGCCAGAGGTGGTAGAGGCGAGTGGAAATGACAATCAAATATGGGCCAATGGTTTGGATTTGTGGTTATGATTTTCCATAGGGGACTAGAATTGTTGACATTGGGTGCGTTGGACTCATGAAGGCAAGGGGATCACGTTGGAGGTGGTAGGTCATGCTTTGATGGTCCCTGGAGAAGACAGTAGCGATGAGAAGTATGCGGCATTGTGGAGCAGGCGGGATATTTTACAAGGAAGATGGATTACGAAATCTAATTAATTAAGTTAATTAATATATTTAATAAAATTCATATTCTTATAAAATTTGTGTCCCTAACATATGAGGTCTAGTCGAAATGCGGTCTTTGCCATTGCAATTATAGGAACATTATCTACAGCATGGTAGAGGTTTGAGCTGTACTATGACAGTTGAGAAGTTACGGCTCAAGTGAGTGAAATTATAATTCTGAATTTCTATTTCAGTATAAATTCCAACAATTTTATATTTTGAAAAACCTTACCTAGAAGAGGTAGAATATATATATATATGTTATGTGTGTGTATATATATATATAATTAACTATTTCCCCATTTGATTGAATTGGTTTAAGTAAATATTCGGGATAATTAATTAAGATCTAGTATGTGTGTATAATGTGTTCTATTCATACCGAATAGAGTTAAAAGGATTTAATATTAATGTATAACACATTTATAAAATAATTCAATGCTAATTTGTAGTAACATCAGTGATAGAAATACTATTATATAATTTATTACTAATATTCAGGATAATTGACTGAGATCCCATATATAAATATTCTATTCTATTCATATTGAATAGAACTAGATTGTCTTGTAGTTAATTTATAAAATGATTATAAATTAATTATAACTCTAATTTGTGGTAGCATCAGTGATATAAATATTATTATATATTTTATTACTAATCAAAAAAGAAGTATGACCTTTAAAAATAGCTATGAGGCTAAAATAACGATTGATAGGAAAATGCATTATTTTATAAAATAAGCGTGAGACTTCTATAAAATAATATGAAGTAGATATAATTGTTAGATTGATGACTTAAGTAAGATGCATTTTTGTTGAATTGTTATTGATATTGAGATGATAGATTTGTTAGTTTGGTTAGGTAAATGTGTGTGATATGTGTTTATTAGTTCCACATAGTTGGACTGGTTATATATATATATATATGTATGCATGTATACAGGTATGTATATATATAATTATTATATGTAATGACATACCTTTTCGACTTTCGAATGTCAACACTAAAACATCCATGGTATTCATGCATTGAGCACTCAAGTGCCAGAAAGATAGATTGTTGGGGTAAAATAAAAGTAAACAAAGGCAGAACAAGAAAGAAGGGAACATAATATTAGAATCTCACAATGGAATGTTAACATATAATATCAAAAGACAGTATGAACTCTAAGATACATAGCATTTAAGAGTTACAATTCTAAATACCATCATCAGCCTGGACAATTATAACAACATATCCTTATAAATGCTGACATATACTTAATAGTAATGCTATGGAAATAAGAATAACATGGTAGGTGAAACATCCAGCTCGTCTCCTTGAGCTCCAATGAACATCTAACTAAAACTTGTCTTTCTCAAATTACTTGAAAGATCACACTAGGAATTTAAAGAAATAGAAATCACCTATTAGACATAAGTCTAGTATGAGAAACTCAAGAAATATATAGCTAGCACATAACAATACTTTTGAGACAGCTTGGAATGCTGTAATGGCTATTCCCTCAAAAGAACCACACATCTAATAAGTACATACAACGACAAAATTGGTAATATCTAGGGTGAAGAATATAAATAAGAAAATTATTGTGCCACTTGCATCTCACAATGAGAATATTGGATAGGTGTACAATCAAAACCGCTAATGTACGCATGTATAATGGATTTCTATGGAGAAGTCTCCAATAAACTAAAGTGGATCTCCTGCACAAGGGTCAGAAACTGCCTTCGAGCGTCGTGTATCTCTAGACAGAATATACTATAAGTTAAACATAGCTGGCCCACGCTCGAACATAGTATGAACCACACAGAATCAAGTGTCAACAACTTCTACATGCAACATATCGAAAGCATACTCGAGATATGGAAATAATGTACCCCGTCATGAGTTAGCTAATCCTCAGACTATAAGGCCTACTCTATTTTCTGTCATTTCTGTTTTCTAGATCACATACAACATGTCAACACATAACTCTTCATCACTCAAAACGGATCTCGAATCTCTCTTTGGATTTCAGTATCTCGAGTAATCCACGAATCTCTACAAGGATCCCAACATAAGTCAACCGATGAATACTAACACCGACCTCTCTCTTGGACTTAACCATAGGATAGATAATTCAACCTATAGCATTCCATTTCACAACCTCTCCTAAAACATAGAACTCGTATATCAACTTTGAAGTTTTATTCAAAAAGTAAAACACTTAGTGACCCCAGACTCATCAAAACTAAACTGACGAATTTTCGGTAAAACCAATTTCTGTTCTTTTAGAAGTAAGCAAACAATATATAAAGTGGAGTCCTCCTCGTGGGATCTCATACACACACACATACATACGTACATAAATACATACATATATACATATAAGTTCTTGAAGCCAAAGATGTTTCATACCAATGCTCCTTCCCAAGGGTTCTCAAATTATATGAAACAGTAAAGCTTTTAGATACTTCCCTAGTTAATTTGGTCAAGTTCGACAGTCGACTAATCAGCTATCAAGTTCAAAATTGGTGATCATATATGGATACAAAATCCCATATACTTATCATGTTTCTGAAATTCCTAACTTATCCCTCAGTGGAGAGTGAAGTCAAGTAAGTTAGAGTACTGGTTGCATCAAAGTCGTGCCTAGACACTTCGTTCTTAACTCTTACATATAGACAAGTCTACTTAGTCAGCTTTTAATGCTAATTACATGACTAAATACTTTCCATAAATATGTAAACACAAAAAGCATAATTAAGTCACAGAAAACACGATTAAATTCCATAAGTGAATTCTAATCCCCTTTTTGTTTAATTAATCCTTTATTAATAAAAACCTCTTTTATTACTAAAACTTCTTTTATCTAATAAAAGTTCTTTTATCAATTTCTACTATTCGTTTGTACTATTTCAATACTTCAGAAGGTATTCATATACTTATCTCGAATGGTACAAGTATATTCACAAATCTTTAACAAGATTTCCTACTTTGAACCTTTACTTTCTATATCTTTTTCCAAAAGATTTCATATTTGTTAGTACTTTTAAAATATTCATTTAAAAGGTCTACTGTATACATAAATCTATTTCAAAGTGTTTAAGATAAATGTTACTCAAACATTTCTATGATAACCCAAAACCACTTCACTTATAATTATCTTTAAAACATTCTTTTAAAGATCTAATTATCTTACTACGTATAATCAAAAAGGGTTAAAGGCAAATGTTGTTAACACATTATCACAAGAGAAACCAAAACCATTTCATACTTGTCATTATCTTTAAAAACATTCATTTAAAGATCTAAGAATATCTACACTTATTAAACAAGGTAATATAATTTTAATAACTTTACAAAACCATTTGATATAATCGAAGTATTATAACCGAAAACTATCTCTTGTCCTTTTACAAAATACTTAACTTACTTTTCTAAACTTATATAAATATAAAATACTTAAAAATACTCAAAAATAGGTTTTAAATATCTATGTAAACTATTACTTGAAAATAACTAATTTATAATTTGATGAAAATAATTAAAAAAAATCATATTTTATATTATGAAACCTCTTTACTTTGAAAATTCATAAATAATTATTTAAAATATATTTAAACCTTAAACCAACTTTAAAATATTGAAAACTATGTTAGAACATATCCCTAAAAATATTAGGAAATAATACCAAATTTATAAAATATTTTTAAACACTTACAAACCTCAAGCAATTTACTACAATATTAATAAATGCTGTAAAAAATCTTTAATAAGGAACAACGTGGAAATGCCCAAACTTTTCGACCAATTTTCACCACGTAGATGAATGACTTAAGACTTGAAATTTTTATAGTACGTACTGCACATGGATTACTTAAGAACCGTGAAAATAAAACCCTAAGGATATCTACAAGTTTATTTATAAACATTCCCGAAAGTAAGGTATTTAGTAAAGTGTTCGTTTAACGACCTTTTTACTTTAACTTTAGCCACTTTGTCTGAGCAATTCCAAAATATATTAAACTCCAATTTTCTAGCATTAAGTAAATATATGATAATTATTAAAATGCAAAGAAACCCCTAAGGATGTCTTTCACATTATTTATAAAAATTTCCAAAACTAGGATATTTCAAAGGCTTATATAGCTACCTTCTTCTCGCTATAACTTTTTGCAACTCTGCTTCACAAGTTAATGAATGATTTAAACCTTAATATTTTTCCAGTAATAAGTACTCTTATAGTAATTATTAAAAATGCAAAGGTGCCCATAGGATGTCTTTCAAATTTGACTTTGAAAATCACCGAACACAAGGCATTTTCAAAGTGCATCCATTGCGACTTTTTCGCTTCTAACTTTCACAACTTTTTTCGTAATTTCTATAACTTTCCAAACCAATTTCTTTCTACCCCACACACCAAATATTATGTAGATAACAACCAAAATAAATTCCCAAATCATCACATTGAACAAGTTTATCCAATCAGGGTTCAAAGTGCGCTTATAGCGACCATCACTATATGGACCATTACATATCCATTCCAAATTCAACATACAATCCAAAAAACCATTTAAACACCAATTCAAGGCTACACCACATGTTAGAAAAGGCAATGGGATTGATGTTATACAATATAAAGTTGTTATTTGTTTTCATAAGCAAAAGGGGTCCAAAGTTATAGCTATAATAAGTTAACGTCACTTAAACTTTATATTAGCACACACATAATATATACACAAGACGGTGAGATAACTCACCAAAGTCCAAACCTAACACAAGATCAAGCACACCCAATGTGACGACCCGCAAATCCATACCCTTTGAATCGAAAATAATCCACACATGTCTGACCCAAAAAGCACAAACTGATGGAAAGTCAAGAGAAAGAAAAGAAGAGAGAAGAAGAGAAGAGAAGAAAGAGAGAAGATAGACAAAACAGAACAATACAGAATCTTATATCGCAGCGGAAAACATATAATATCATATCAATGATCTTTACAAAACAGAAACTGTGTATATACACACATCAATCAGAGTTCAACAATCAATCAATAGTTATCAGCTTGAACAGTTATAATAACCTGTCCTCACAAATGCTGATAACAACAACAACTAAGCAATGCAGCGGATAATCAACAATCAAAACAGATACGTGTATACGAAATGAAGATCTCCAGCTCTCCTGCTGAAGCTCCAAAAGCACCAAAGCATAAATGTAAATATACTCGGTCTGACCTGAGCATTCAAAAGGAGAACGCCTGGATCAGTCTGGCAAACCAGCATGAGAAATACACCCAACTGAATTTATTAAATTACCAAACTTTTCCTTTATCAAAACAAAAGTATCTCGTAAGGCAAGTCTACACATAAACACGGACATGTTTTTACCTTACGATAACTGAATCATGTCATATCAAATCCTCTTATATTATACTAGTGTCTACTACATACAAATGGTACTAAACATAGCCGAAATTATTACATTGATTAAATTCCAGCATATAGCCCAATTGGGTAATACAATCAGAATAGCAAACACGTAGTGGAGTTTGGATTTCCTTACAAATGACCAGGTGAAGGGACTACCTTCCGGCAGTACATCTCTAGAAGAATGTACCGAGAAACCATCACAAAGTTTCTCTACCAACACAATACCGGCCCACCTCTATAACTAGATAGTACCGAATATGTCATCCTTCGATCATTACCGACCTTACCGAGGGCCCTCTAGCATACAAACCACAATAATCAGATACACGACGTCATAGCGTGCAAAGATATATCTAGAAGAGGATGATCATATCCTACTTAGGAATGACCCACTTAGCCTTGCCGCATCTAACCCTATTTTGGTCATTTCCGATTGATGAGGCTAGAGGTAACGATTACCTTTCACAAAGCACATATCACATCATTTAGAATGCCATACGGCCATTTCCGTTGACTACTAATTGTTTTCCACAAAAATACAACCCTTAAGCTCATACGTCTTAATGAGGGTGTTAAGCTAAGAGAAGTTGCCTTCTCCACCACCACTGATGTACGTTTTTAAAAACCCACGTATGTAATCTTTAGAAATGCAATGTCAGATAAACATCCATACAAGTTGTCTAGGAACAAGACAAACCGAAGGTACTTTCCTACCACATCCTGTCGAAAAATCCCTAGGATTAGTAGCGAATAGTCCATGCATTGAATATTTCATAATGAAGAGACCACTGCTACTGGATGTATATTAGGATTTTAACCCCAAACGTTCAACAAGCAATCCCCCCACTATGAAACTCTGGAATATCAATATCATCATAAGCAACCTGCACAATCATCGCAAATACGTTGGTCCAAAGCGGTTTTCAAATAAATCTGATCCCGGTCTCTTCGCACCAACAACGCAAAAACGTTTCTCCACCTCACATAGAAACTAAGTCTCATAGACTTATCACGTTTCCAACTCTCAACTTGCTATCCTTCGGGCCAAGAAGGAAGCTTGATAGATTGGAGTAATACTCCGCACTATACGAATCAACATCCTCAACACAAACGATAATCATGCCTACACAGAAGGCTACGTACTAAGTGTACGACTAAATAGTTCCCACATCAAGTCGAGGAACTAAAATTTGGCTAATGTTTGATAGTTGGTTATTTAACTATCAAAACAAACAAACAAATATTCAGCACCATATACAATCACTAGGCCCTTTAATTTAATCATTTTTTAATTAAACCATTTGTCAAATATTCACCTCAAATTATCTTTAAAAAGATACATCTTCAAAACATTTCAACTTTCTATATTGGAAAACATTTCAAAATACTTATTTAATAATAAATAATTCACAGATTTATTTATTTTCAACACTTAGAAAATATTTCATATACTTAAATCAGGATTAAGTATATTTTATTCTTTAAGGAATATATTCTTTTTAAACATCTTTATTTTGGGTCAAAATGAATGTTGCATAAAACATCGTTACGACAACCTAAAATCAATAGTATAGGGATTCAAAAATAAGATAGATATAAAAATCCCAATACTATACAAAACATTTCCTTTCAAAAATCATTTACTATAACAACAATGTTATAGTCCATCATTTCCATACTTCTCAAAAACGTCTATTTCAGCAATGAATGTTGAAATCTATGGTTTCGATCCTTAACACATTTTAATACATCTTTAATGTAACAACCTAGAATTTTTATTAATAAAAATTTGAATATTTAATTAATTTTAAATATTAATAAGTGAAATTTATAAGTCGAATAAATTTTATTTTGAATAATTAGATTTAATTGAATAATTAAATCGATAATTTGATATGTTAAATTATGGAAATAATAGAAAATTGGTTTAAATATGATTGAAAATGATTTGTAAAATTTTATTATATCATATTGAAGTTAGAATGATGTTATAGAACTTTTAAAATCGAATTTAAAGTTCATCTGTGAAAATTGAATATTTTAATATTTAATCGACTAGTGAAAATAGCCGTTTTTTCAAACAGTCTTAGAATTGGACGAAACCAGTTTCATTGGATCCGTAATAGGTTGTTATTTTCGGATTTCAATTTTCATAGCAACCGGAGTTATCGTTTGATCATGGCAGCTCGAAACGCATCGAAATTGTTTTAATATTAATTTGGCGAGTTAAAGTAGCCATTTTTCAAACAGTCTCGGATTTCGACGAAACCAATTTCATCGGATCCATAATGTGATATTATTGTATGGTTTCAAATTTCGTGTCAATCGGATTTACTGTTTGTCCGGTGCAAGCTAAAACGCCTAGAAAATCGTTAAATCGGTATAATTTTAAATCGAACATTTATTGCCATAACTCGCACAGATGACCGAATTAGCTCCTGAAACCTATTCCATTGTGTCCGGAATGTGGGATAAACCCTAGAAACGCTGGTCACCATGCGTAAATCGGAGTTTTGAAAAGCCGAATGAATAGTGTCTTTCAAACTTCTATAAATAGGCCCATTCTCTTCACAAAAATAAAAATATATATTAGGGTTTTAAAACCCTAGCCGCCGGCTATGCAACCGAAGGCCAGAAATTCGCACACTTCCTCCCCATTTTTCTTTCAATTCGTCAATCGTTTCAACAAACCCCCAACTACAATCTTGTAGAGAGTATCGAGATCTACAACCTCAACGGTTGTGATCGAAATTGGAGTCATGAATCGACGGGAAATTTAGCTTGAAGCCGCGTCGTTCGCGCGCAATTTGATGGAGCTGGGGTCGACCGAGTTGGCCATAGCTCTGGCCGTGGGTGAGTCTAGTGTGGGCGCACGCGGGGAAGGAGGCTGATCATCTTCAACTTCATCGTGGAAGGGGCGACTTGGAGGATTTCGAACGCGATATTTGGGTTCTTCCTTGCATGTGTAATCTAGAGATGGAGATGATAGCATAGGCGGCCCTGATTTCATCAAACAAAGATGGACGGCCCAGATTAGAGTAGGTTTAGAAATTGAAATTTAAAAATGTAATTATATATTATAAATTCGTGAATCTTTAAAAATTCATATCTTTTTCATACGAGGTCGAAAACGCGCGAAACCAGTTGCGTTGGAATCGTATGGATGAGCACTATGCTATGGAGTTGGATTGGAGTCATTTGGAATTAGAGAAAATTTTGGGTAAAATTAAACGTCCATTTAATTTTATTCGAAATAAATCGCTAAAACGAAATTGAAATCAAGGTGAGAACTTCTCACTCAATCGAATCGGTTTCGATTTTAATTTTAAATAGTTATATTTAAAATACTTGAATGTATGTTTGAATGATGATTGTTATCTATTGATTGTTAAAATAGACATTATGCGCCGTTAGTAAGCGGAGGTTATTTATTAAAAACATATACCGCGAATATTTCATAAACAGTGAAATTGGTATTATTTATGTATTTGGAGTTGATTTTCCCGCAGTATATAGCGGATGAGACCCTATTGCGCCGTCTATTAAGCGGACAATATTTTAAATCCCATATACCGCGATAATTTCGTACTGGAACGGAATTGGTATTGTGCTAACATCTTTGGATGCAGGAAAACAGGTTGGAGGGATCCAACTGGATTCCTCAACAGTATTTATTTGATTATGGATATTTTGATATTCGTTGATTATCATATACAGATATATGATGTCGTTGTTGTCGTGATTGACTATTTGGTGTGTAGCATTATTGGGCCAAATTTTGGAATTTTAAAAGGATTTTTAAAGTGATTTTTGAAGAGTATACGTTTATAAATATTTTTGGAATTGATTCATTTTAAATAAATAAACGTTATTAATTTTAATGCTATAAAATTATGATTTTTGAGAAATATAGTAAAAAACTGATTTTTTGAAAATATGGGGTTAATGATTTTATAAAATAGTTAAATTAGGATTTTTGAATTTATTGTGAAAAGTTTAAATATAGGATTTATGAAATTTGATTATTTTATAAATCAAAGAGAATGATAAAATTATAAAGGAGTTTAAAGACGTTTTAAAAGAATAATATAAATTGATTTATATAAAAGATTTATAAAATGGATATTTGTAAATTAAAATATTTGAATTATAAAACGAGTTTTTATAAGTGTTAGAATGAATTGTGAATGAATTTCATAAATGAATGAAATTTATAGAATTATAAACGGTGAAGTTATAAATGGAATTTTATAAGCAGTAGGTTTATAAAATTTGTGAAGATATTAAAAGGAATATATTTGGGTAAATAAATGAATCTTATAAGTTATAAGATTTATAACTTGGGAAGTTTAAAAGAATGATTTTTGTAAACAAATAAATTATAAGTATTTGACTTATAATATGAATTTTTAGTATATCATTGAGATATGAATTGAGATAGGTTAATAAAGGAATTTATAAAAGGAGTTGATATAAAATAAATAGAAATGGAATTTATAAACATTGTTTTATAAATTCGCAAATGACTTATTTTGATAAGTAAATTGTTATAACTTATTTATGGAGTTATATTCACATTTTAGACAGTGAATAATCCTTTAAAATAAAATGTATAGAAACGATGAAATTGGTTAACAAGTATATTCACGTTTTTGGATAGTGAATATTATGTTAAAGAAAATGTTTTGGATTTGATGTCTTAAATAGAATTAAAACGATCTAATGATGTTTTACGCAACATTCGTTTTGGCCCAAATAAATATGTTTAAGAGAATGATTTCCTTAAAGAATGAGATATATACTTAATTTCGATTTAAGTATATAGAATATTTTCCAAGTGTAGAAAATAAAAAAAATTTGTGAATTACTTATTAAATAAGTATGGAAATGTTTTTCCAATGTGAAATGAAACGTTTTGAGAATTTATCTTTTTGAAGATAAATTGAAAATGAATAATTGAAATCGTATATTCATAAATATTTTGAAATATAAATTCACTATGAATTTATAAATAAAAGGGGGAAATTTGTTTAAAAATAAATATTGATTTATTTTTGAAGTATTGAAAACATATATCTTGTAAAGATATTTTTAGGAAATAAATAATTTGGAAAATTATTTGGAATCTGGTGATGTTGTGCATATCCATTGATAGTTCAATAACCGACTATCAATATTTACCTTTGAATGGGTATTTGTTGTGATTTGTTTGAATTTGAATGCCACACTTATTTTTGAATAAGCGCTCACTATTCGGGTTAGCCGGGAAAGGACCTTGGGGTCGTATAACCCATTTCGAATATGTGATTCGACGTTATGGATAACATTTGAAGACCGGTGTTGAAGACCGGGTATTTGCGAGAGCGATAGGATGACCTGTCGATTGACTCTGCACCGAGTTGCTCTGGTATAGAGTTCTCCATATGTGATGGGGAATCCGATCAGGATTGTGGATATCCGGATTGCAAGGACTTCTTTGTAAGTGCCTTCGGTTCTGTTCGAGCCCAGAACAGACTTGTATGGATAGTATGTCTGACATTACAAATTGAGATATAAAGCTGATTTCTTTCAAATATATTTCTATTGGTGGCGGAGAATTTATTCTCTTAGCTTAACGCCCTTCTCTAAGACGTACGAGCTCAGAGGTTATGTAGTTGAAGGTTTTTAGCGATATATTCCCAATTTGGTAATGTGATATGCTGAGTGTTGCTGTGAAATGATCATTGTTTGATCATTTGTGATATGATCATTTGTTTGATCACTTATCTTTGTGATCATTTCTATGATCATTTGTTGACCCAAAGCACAGCTTTTGTATAAAGCGTGGCTTTGTGGATGAGACTTCGTCGAGCCTCACACCCCGGAATGGTCAAAACAGGAAAGATGCAGCAAGGTTATGAGGGGTAGCTCCCTTTAAGGTATGTGCATTTCCTTCTGGGAAAGGGTAGTATCATGGTATGGAGCCCAGATACTTACTCATGTTGAAACACTTTATTATTATGGTGTGATGTTGATTACGAGCGCTCGGTTAAAGGTCCCAAAGGACCGGGGGATGGCATACTCGTGTCAGTAGTTACCCAGTTAGGGGTAACCCGGCCTTGTGTTGGCAAAGATCCGGTTTGGTTCTCGGGGATGTCCTTCCAGAGGCGTTCTCATGGTGGCAATGGGAAGTTCCTTGGCCTGACCATTCGTTGGAAATCCAAAGAAACAATACGATCTTGTACGGTATTAGTTGTAGAGCCTATCATTCACTTATGGTGGCGCCCCACTGTTTGGATAGTAGCTATAGTAGGCTTAAGTGCGGAATGCCTATGCTGGCTAAGATTTATATTCTACTTTCGAAATGTTTCCTACACTATGCACTACTAATAATATCAAATGTTTCTTTTTAATGCGTATCAAGCATCTTTGACTATCATAAGGAGAAATCTCCTCCAATTCTGCGTTTGCATTGTGTGTGTGGCTGGAGGCCTTATGGTAGTCTCATTTTTAAAAGCATTGCGAATTGACTTTGAAAATATTCCTCTATTTTGATTTTTAAAGATAAATAAACTGTTTTGAGTTCTCACACCAGTCTTGCTGAGCTTAGGGCTATGTGATGAGGGGTTCTTTCTTCGCGGTTAGGTGGCGAACGGGAGACTCTTGCCCCCACACGTCCTCTTTACGGGGTTGGTTAGGCGTAAGCTGACATAGTCGAGAGGGTGGCCGTAAAAGCAAGTTTGGGATACCTTTGTGAGCCACGGTGGGGCTGGGATGGTTGAAAAGCCTATCGGTTGTGACCACTGACGGCAGCTCCTTCACAGGTGGTATCAGAGCATATGGTTAAGCGACAACCATGGTTCTGTTGGGTATTACTCATTAGAGATAGAGTCAGTAGTACTCTAGAATGAGTTGAGTGTAATAATAGCTATGAGAGCGTATTTGTTAGTGAATATGAAATTGTTTTATATTGTGATGATTGGTTTGTTGAGTGGTATATGGATTCTGGTTAACACGAGTAATTAACGTTGTTGATGGGGATCTCTAAACACTTGTACAGAACAATTCGACACAATATTGTTTTATATTGGGTAAATGAAATAATTTTACCTTGATTATATTTTTATATATAAAGGAATAATTTTTCAGAATTATTAAAGTGTATATAAGTTGATTGTTTGGTTGTTGAATAAGTTGTTTGAATAATCTAAATAAAAGAATAATTGTATAAGTAAAAAGAATTATAAGAATTGAATTATAATTAAAGTGATTTACAATTGTGAAATAAACTTATATATATAAGAAGTGAAACTATATGAATATATTTATGAATATGAGTTGTAAATAAAAATGAATTTAAAGTTAAATGGAAATTTACTTTAGAATTGGAATCTGAATTTATTTATAAGTGGGAATTTAAGTTAAGTAAAATCAAGTGATGTTATAAAATGAAGTATAACTTAAGAGATGTTGAATGAAGTTGATTTTGGTATCAAAGTAAATTAATAAAGTTAAGTGATAAATATGAACTTAAGTTATGTAATGAAATTCAACTTTTGTAATTGAATTGAATGAATGGATTAAATGTTAATCAATCGAATGTAAATTAAGTTGATATGAAATAATGAGTTTAAGTGTTAATTCATTAAAATCTAATGTTATTGGAAGTTGAAAGATTGAATGAAAATCAATTTAATTAAACCAATTGAAAGCAAAGGAATTTGGTTGTAATTAATATACATTGGTTGTTATATGGTTGTTAGTTGATTGTATATAATTCATTTAGTGTTAATGAAATTGAATTAATGAAACTGGAAGCTAAAGTAATTGAAATTCAATTGGAAGTTAAGTGAATCTCAAATAGAATTGAATTTGATTTAGAAGTGAACCAACTTGAATATGGATTAGTAAATATAAACTAATTGAAAATGAATGTTAGTAAAAACACCCACTGTTAATGAATCAAAGGTGATTAAATTGAAACCCATTTCATTGAATATTAATGAGAATATGAATGAATATTAATTTGATATGAATGTTAGTTGGATGCTAGTTGGTTGATGGTTGAATATATAATTGCTTTTACTGCATTTGCTATGTTGGCATATATAGTTATTATGTTGCTATATGTTGTATATCGATAGTATTGTCTATATACATGTTTCTCATCTATTTGTTGAGTGTTTAGTAGGTGCGGATCGCGTTTGCTTCGCATTTGGAGCTCCCTTTCGCGCTATATTAGCAGTATATGCTCGCTAATAAAATATAAGGTACATATCTCGGATTAAATATCGTACTTTTACACTTTTTCCCTGCGGGATGCCTCATCACTTGATGAGATGTATATTTGTGATATATATACTGTCATTTTTTTTTCGGATCGAGCCGCGCAAAGGAGACTATGGCGAATTTTTCCGAAAATTTAAGGCGTTAGAAAAATTTTGGAAATTTTTTAAAACTTTAACTTTGATTTTGGAATTAAAAGTTAAACAATAGTAGTTGTTTTTGAAAAGATAACTAAGTATGATTTGAAAAATTAGTAAAGTATTGTAAGAAGTTTAACTATGGATTTTTGGAAAGTTAATGGATTCTGTAACTTTTCTTACTTAGTAATTTCGAGGACGAAATTCTTTTAAGGGGGAAGTCTCTAACGACCCAGAATTTTTATTAATAAAAATTTGAATATTTAATTAATTTTAAATATTAATAAGTGAAATTTATAAGTCGAATAAATTTTATTTTGAATAATTAGATTTAATTGAATAATTAAATCGATAATTTGATATGTTAAATTATGGAAATAATAGAAAATTGGTTTAAATATGATCGAAAATGATTTGTAAAATTTTATTATATCATATTGAAGTTAGAATGATGTTATAGAACTTTTAAAATCGAATTTAAAGTTTATCTGTGAAAATTGAATATTTTAATATTTAATCGACTAGTGAAAATAGCCATTTTTCAAACAGTCTCATAATTGGACGAAACCAGTTTCATTGGATCGGTAATAGTTTTTTATTATCAGGTTTCAATTTTCGTAGCAATCGGAGTTATCGTTTGATCGTGGCAGCTCGAAACGCATCGAAATTGTTTTAATATTAATTTGGCGAGTTAAAATAGCCATTTTTCAAACACTCTCGGATTTCGACGAAACTAGTTTCAACGGATCTGTAATGTGATATTATTGTATGGTTTCAAATTTCGTGTCAATCGGATTTACCGTTTGTCCGGTGCAAGCTAAAACGCCTAGAAAATCGTTAAATCGGTTTAATTTTAAATCGAACGTTTATTGCCATAACTCGCACAGATGACCAAATTAGCTCCCGAAACCTATTCCATTGTGTCCGGAACGCGGGATAAACCCTAGAAACGTCGGTCACCGTGCGTAAATCGGAGTTCTGAAAGCCGAATGAATAGTGTCGTTCAAACTTCTATAAATAGGCCCATTCTCTTCACAAAAATAAAAAAATATATTAGGGTTTTAAAACCCTAGCCGCCGGCTATGCAACCGAAGGCCAGAAATTCGCACACTTCCTCCACATTTTTCTTTCAATCCGTCAATCGTTTCAACAAACCCCCAACTACAATCTTGTAGAGAGTATCGAGATCTACAACTTCAACGGTTGTGATCGAAATTGGAGTCATGAATCGACGGGAAATTTAGCTTGAAGACGCGCCGTTCGCACGCAATTTGATGGAGCTGGGGTCGACCGAGTTGGCTATAGCTCTGACCGTGGGTGAGTCTAGTGTGGGCGCACGCGGGGAAGGAGGCCGATCATCTTCAACTTCATCGTGGAAGGGGCGACTTGGAGGATTTCGAACGCGATATTTGGGTTCTTCCTTGCGTGTGTAATCTGGAGATGGAGATGATAGCATAGGCGGCCCTGATTTCATCAAACAAAGATGGACGGCCCAGATTAGAGTAGGTTTAGAAATTGAAATTTAAAAATGTAATTAAATATTATAAATTCGTGAATCTTTAAAAATTCATATCTTTTTCATACGAGGTCGAAAACGCGCGAAACCAGTTGCCTTAGAATCGTATGGACGAGCACTACGCTATGGAAATGGATTGGAGTCGTTTGGAGTTAGCGAAAATTTTGGGTAAAATTAAACGTCCGTTTAATTTTATTCGAAATAAATTGCTAAAACGAAATTGACATCAAGGTGAGAACTTCTCACTCAATCGAATCGGTTTCGATTTTAATTTTAAATAGTTATATTTAAAATACTTGAATGTATGTTTGAATGATGATTGTTATCTATTGATTGTTAAAATAGACATTATGCGCCGTTAGTAAGCGGAGGTTATTTATTAAAAACATATACCGCGAATATTTCATAAACAGTGAAATTGGTATTATTTATGTACTTGGAGTTGATTTTCCCGCACTATATAGCGGATGAGACCCTATTGCGCCGTCTATTAAGCGGATAATATTTTGAATCCCATATACCGCGATAATTTCGTACTGGAACGGAATTGGTATTGTGCACACTTTAAACCGACACACGTGCCAATTCAAAGCATACGCAAGGGCGGATTGTTATGGGGTAAATAAGAAAAACAGAGAAGAAATAAAAAAAACAAAACAGAATCTCACAGCGGAAGGATAAAATATAATAACAAATATACAGTTCATAAACAGTTTACAAAAGCTTGATTCTTCTTTTACAATAAATATCAGAGTTACACATACCAATACAAGCAATGCAGCGGAATAGAAAGAGTGTGGTGTAATACTATATATAACATAATACTTATTCTTCGTCTTCGTCCTCCAAAGCTAAAATCTGCTATCCTGAAATGCTCGGACTGACCCGAGCGAATTTGAATAGACAAAACACCCGAGTCAGACTAGAATATCTTATGTGAGTTAAATAAACAGAAATAAATATGAGTACAGTAACTCAAGAGATGTTCGGGATTTACATCTCCTAAGGATCCGTTAAACTATTTACTATGTAGTATATTGCGCTATTATAATAGTGTCTATTTATAAAATAAACTTACTTTTAAATAGCGTTAAGGCTTTACATTTTCCACCTTAACACGTAATAGTCCCAGTAGTCCATCCAATATCATAGCTCCTCCTACTCGGGAAGCAACTAGAGGATACCACACGGGCTACGGGAGAAAACCAAACTCGTACAAGGCTCGATATGGTAGGTGACACGGCACAACGAGGCAATGCCAGGGTAGATATACCAATCGCTATCCAGGCTGGTGGAAACGCGTAGCCGCAGTTACCGCCCACCTCGGACTAACTCCCCAAAATCAAAATATAGAAGTGGCCACTGAATCAAATCCAAGTCAAAGTATAATATCGAAGAGGAGCGTCCGATCAGAGGAATGACCTCATTGGCCTGAGAATCGCTCCTGTTTTAGCCACCTTATGCCAACTCACTGGAGTTGGGTCCACGTATTTACCTTTCAGGAAACGTCGCCACCACCTACTTCATTCTGGAATCTCCACCGCGTACACGGTTAGTCAAAGTGGTTTTCGGTATCGACAGAGAGTATGTCCATATCCGATCCCGGTCTCTTTGCCAACCAATCGTTATTATAACACCGCGGTCATTTAAAATAGTTTATACTTTAAAACCAGAACATAGTCCCTTTCAAAACCATAATATTACGATATCATTTTTCTTTAAAACACAAATAATTTATCTTCATGTTATTTTATAAAAACCCAAATCCATGATATCGTTTCCCAAATAAAATTTTCCTTTCCAAAAATTATGTCACTTTTTATTATTTAATATCCCATGTAACCAATATTTTGTTTGTAACTTTCAACATAATTCTTCGAAAATCCATAGTATTTTAAAACCATTATTTTCAAAACTAAATGGTTTGGATATTCAACGGTATGCGAATTAAAAAGGTTTAACTTTACTGTTGCTTTATAAAGAATAAATTACATGGCTTTCCAAATATTTCTTGTTTTAAAGTTAAACCAAAGTCCAAAATATTACTTCAAGTCCCACAACCATTTCAATTTTATATATATTTATATCCATTTTTGAGCATTAATATTTCAACTAAAGTTGGATTTTTATCCTTTCAAAATCAATATTCTATTAATTAATCTTGACCATTCACATAAAATCCATAATTAATAAGACTTCAATTTCTAGTAAAATATATATATATATATATATAGAATTTTTCCACTTCAAATTATACTAGAATATCCATTTCTATTTATTTTGGAAAAATCCAATTACAAATATCATATCTTATAATTTCCAACTTTACATTTAAACATAGGATATAAATTTACCAAACTCCATTTTCTAAATTTTTTTCCATTTTCAATAAAGAAATTTATATTCCTTTTAATTTCAAAATTCCAACTTCATAGGTATATAAATATGGAATAAAATATTTATAAAATATAAATTTAAGATTTATAGACCGTATTCAATCCGAACCATAGAAATCACATTAAAATAGTTATATATAGACCGCGGTGCCTGTATATAGTTTCTATCCTATGGTCAAGTGATACGGATATTTATCATTTCAATCCGCAATTTAAAAATAAAACTGCGGTTGTATATCATTTCAAACCGCAATCCCGAATGAAATGAAAAATGCATACTAACTTGCAGTTTAATGATATCAAATAAAACATCCATTCAATAACACATCCATCACCCAATCACAAACATCAAGCAATATCAATCAATAACAATATATGTTTGGTAATATACAACAGGTAATAATTGGCAGTTTTATTTCAAATTATATTTATCAACTATTAATCTAACAATTTATATTCAGTGATAATTGACATAACTGTTAACTAGCAGTTCATATGCAAACAATAATTTCTAACAGCCAATTAACACGCAATAAATCAATTAAATTTACGGTTAAATTCAAAAAATTGCAATTCAACAGATATGAATGAAATAACATGCCAAAAGCTCATAAATAAATTTCTATTCATTTCTAAAATTTATTTAACAAACATAAAAGCTTCTAGTAATTGTGAGTGGGTTAAAACACTCACCTTTTGAATTTAAATCGAATTCAAACCCGATTTAAACCCAAAAATTCGCCCGTCTCAGAATTCGTCCAAACCAGCGTCATCGAGTCCGGAATTAAATTACGATCCTAACAAAAAAAAATCTCACGTGAATCGGAGATCGTATGCGAGAGTTATGTCGAAAATTGCACTCGAATTCAAAATTGAAAAATAGCAAAAGTGATACACATCTCACCTAACACATGCCACGTCATCTCTGTGTCTTCACGCAACAGCAAAAATATTTGCAGATACCAACGCACGCCGCCCCCATCTTCTCCCCTTGGCCGAAACCCTAATCCAAAATTCCCGACAATCCAACCGTCGAAACGCCAAACAAAATACATAGGTGCGATCCCCTCGGTTCCCTCTCCAAAACCCAGAAACCGTTTTCCGATCCGACGAAGTTTTGCGCGACGATGATGAACGATTTTGGGGCTGTTTGAATTTATTCTGGATGAACGACAGCTCTAATTGAAAAACGAATTTCACCAGTAATTTACGCGTATCGAATACTTCAACATATATTTTTTCTGGAATTTTCTGAAATTTTTGAGTTTTTGACTTTTGATTTTGAACTGTGGATGGATCTGCAATTGGATCTGAGATGTATACATTTGGGGAAGAGAAAGGAGTGAAGAAATGAACGTACAGCAAATGAAAAAGAAAGGAGCTAGGGTTTATAGCTGTATATTTATAGATAGGCTAGAGGTAGGGTAGCTAGACTGGATACGCGAACGTGCGTGACAAACCATGGTCCAAAAAGCCCGCTATGCCACCGGAGTCGGATTTGTTAAAACTATATATCCAAATAGGTGTTTTAAAATATTCTGAACGCAATGGAAAAAGTTTCGCGACCAAATTCGATCGTATGAAGAAGTTATGCCAAAAAAACAAAAATTTCACATTGATTTCAAAATGCGTAAATTTCAAGGCGTTTCGAGTCCGTACGATCAAACGACAAGTCCGATCGCTACGAAACTTGAAACATTATTATATTTCACCGTTACGGATCCGATGAAACTGGTTTCGTCGAAATCCGAGTCCGTGCCCAAAATGGCTATTTTTATATTAATTAAATAAATAGGCAAATAAATTAATTAAATTCAATCTTTAAAATTTTTGACTTTAAAATTGAAAATTTGATCATTTTTATAATTTCACTTTAGTTACAACAAATTAAACAAACCCAGATATCAATGTCAAGTAAATATATTTATAAATTTCAGTGTTTGAATTCAATTACGGTAAATACAGATATTGTAAATTCCAAGCATTTACTTAAATTTAACTTTGACTATGACCTTATAGTTTACTGCGTATTATTACGTCAATTAATATAACTTTACGTTTATTTCAAATCTACCAATTATAACCAAATAAAACCTTTCAATTGTTTTTCATGAATAGGTATTTCAATGAATTAGTTAGTATTCGACTAGCATAATATTTAATTCTAACCACTGCAATAATTAAGCTTTATTTTAAATTGGATTTAGATGGAAGGATTTGTTTGCCTTTTCTTAACTACTATATTCAAAAATTTTGCCTTTCTTTGTATTGCTACTATTTCCATTTATATTGAAATTGTAAAACATATATAAAAAAAATTAGAATCTCAAATAAGCTCTTATTACTCACAATTACTATATTAATTTGGATTGCACAACATCTTATTCATCACTTGCTTAAACCTAAATTCCTATTTCATTCATAAATGCTAAAATAAATCAATTATTACATAATTTCTTTTATTAATATTCATGCTATTCATGCTATTCATGTTAAATTCAATTCCTTTGTTCCATTCAACATCAGCAATTATCTATTAAAAGTCCCAAAATTTCTATTAAATAAATCTAACGAATCTTTATTATAAATTAGATGAATTTAATATTGCATTCAAACTATTGCGTTAAAATTTCCGTTTCACTTTAAAGTAACTAAATTTGCCCATTATAATACTTATTTCAATTCAAAAAAAAAACATTTAATTAACACCAAAATTTTTACCATTTCATCTTACCATTTATTTACGTATCCTTTTATTGCACTGATTGAAATAAATTCACTTATTAAATTTTTAAGTTCGTTACCTATCCATCTTGATTTTAATTCCATCTATCAATCAAATTCAGTTAGCCTTAACGTTACTACACTAAATCTACAATCAGTTTCAATTTATATAGAATTATATCTTAATACTTACCATTTATTTATAAATTAGGTTACCTTCCAATAAATCTGATTCCTAAGCATTTGATTGGATTGCCATCTTTACTATGTCTATTATTAATTTGCTTCAAATTCTACAATTTCACTTCTTAAATCCACCTTTTGCTATATTATAAGTAAAATTTACATTGGTTACATAAATGTATCATTTATTTATATTTATTACAAACTTATTTCCAGTTCCAACTAACAATCTAAATAAATGAATAGGCAACCTACCATAAACACTACCGTTACCTTTTTGTCACATACAAAATCCTTTATTACAAAAATCAATTTCTGCATATATTTTCATACTACAAATTCAATTTACTTATGTTCAAATTATAACCAAACCTGACCTTTTAAATTATTTTGTATAAAAAATTGGGATTTCATTAAGTTTCTTAATTATTACCCTTAATTGGCATTTATCATCTTGTATTCTCGTTGTCATTTCATAGATATGATTCCCAATTCCTTATTATTGACTTAAAAATGTCATTACTTACATTGCATTAAACGTTGTTACTTAAATCTCTACCCAATAGTAATTAATACTCTAAATAAATATGCTTACTCCTTTCGTTATTTATTCATTATCACAAGAAACGTTTAATCATTTGTAATTTCAAATTACCTACATTGATTGTATATATTTTCCATTATTATCATTTATTAGAATTCTATTCAACTTTCCATCTTATGCATGTAGTTAACCTTTCTATTGATTTTTCCTTCAAAATTTTCAGTTATTTCTTATTTAATCGCTATAAATTAAATGCATTGGTAACGAACAATAGTTGTTACCATTATACAATTTATACATTTGTAATTTATTCTCTACAACAATTATTACCTATCAATATTATTTCGCCCATAAATACAAACTTGCAATTTTTCTTATTATCATATTCCATTTACTGTTAACAATGTTTATTACATTATATTAGTTTAATAATTTCCTCAAATTCCTCATATTCAACTCATACGCTGGTAAAATTCTTTTCACTACTTAAAATCATTTGAATTAACTTCGAATTACTATAAGTAGGTTTTTAATTTATTTTTCTTCTAAATTTAATTACAACTTAATTTGACCAAATTAAATCCATGAAATCTACGGGTCGCTACACTCTCCCCCACTCAAAACTTTTCGTCCCCGAAAAGGAAAAGGAAGGGAGAAAGAAGAATAAAACAGTATATCTAGTTTCAAATATTAACTTATAACAATAATTTACTAAATTAATTTCCTTTAATGAATTACACTTGTTTTATAATCATTGTGTCTTTTAATACTTAAATTATTAAAGTTGGAAAAATATCTGTAACAAAATTCTAAGTCCAAAATTTACGAAAATTTTTGGCAGAGTCTCCTTTGTACGGAGGGACTCTGGAGAAAATATAATATCCAAATATACAAATATATTACATATATCCAAAATAAAATATCCCACACGGGAAAATATATAAATAGCGCTTTAATCGTAATCCGAAAACGTACCTATTTGTCGGGCAAAACGCTTATTATTTTGGAACCAAAAGCAGTAGCAGTTGCTTCCAACCCCTGTATTCACTTATATAATCTAAAAGGTTAAATATTTATTTTACAGTGAAATGTTTGGGTAGATTCAATCATTTATATCCAATCAAATGCAACAACCATAAATTTTAACAAACAGCACATGCCACCAACAGACAATCATTCAATCAAACAAACAATTAGTTGTTAGGTTCAAATTCCGAAATTATACGAAATGTAAAATAACTATCAAGTGCATCCTTTACTCAACAGTCTTAGATGGAACAAAGATAGATTATTTCTCCATCCCACAACTTCAAAATTCCTTACCCAACAACCATACATCAACCAAACACTTCAAATCAACACCACAATAGCTTATTACACATTTATTTCATGCTTCAGTGGTTTTATTTTCTTTCTTTCATTTATGGAGGGATTTCTTTGTTTCTTACAATTTTCATTTTCCATTTGTTACAAAATTCATTATATTTGTATTCCAATTTATTGACTAAGTATATATCATCTATTTATACTACTTACCTTTACTTATATAGTAAAATTTCCAATTTATCTTAAGCTTATACAATTAATTCTCATTAACCATAGCAAATTAATAGAATACCTTTTCCCTCAAGCTTCACTTGTAAGATTTTCCTTAAATTCTTAATCTGCTAACATTCATTCTTATAAGTGGAAGTTTTTATTTATTCATCAACTATTAATTGTAGTCATTTCAAATTTTTCTACTTTCCATTATATTGGAATAGGGAAGATTAAAACATACTTAAGTCAATAATCATACAATCAATCCTTATTTGGAATATCATTTTATATACTTAAGTTCATATCACCTATTAATAATACTTAACTTTATTTTTAGTAAAATTTCAATCATAACTTAAGTTTATACCATTTAATTCTTATTATAGCAGTAAATTTATTGAATACCTTAATTACCTCAAGCTTCACTTGTAAGATTTCCCCTTACATTTTCTTACTAACATTGCAGCTTTTATTATATGGTAAGTTATGTATGTTTAAGAATGCAAGTGAAAATTTACAAGTTTCTTCTCAATTCCTTTTTATTTATTAATGGTTCAATAAATATATATTCGTTTTATTAATTACAATTTCAACTTACCCTTAATTTCATTCCTTTATTTAATGTTTACGTTTTATTATATTTAATTATAGTAACCCTCTACTTACACTCAAATTATTAACCTTAAAACCTCCATTTTTATAAATAAAGGATCTTATTATTTCATTATCTAGGGTTTACAGACATTTATTTATATTACCTACTTTTTATTATATTACTAGTAGCATTTTAAAACATACTTAAGTTTATAACCCTACACATCAATCTTTATTTATTAAAGAATTTCATTTTATTTACTTAAGTTAAAATCACCTATTAATAATACTCACCTTTAATTTGGGTAAAATTTCAATTATCACTTAAGTTTATACCAATAAATTCTTATTATAACAGTAATTTATTGAATACTTCATTTTTCCTAAATTCCTACTTGTAAAATATTCAATTCCAGTTTCTCATTTAACACTCCAACTTTTATATTTGGGTAAGTTATTTATGTTAAGGAAATTGCAATTGAACTTATACAAGTTTAATCTCCATTCTTTTAATTAAATTTAATGTTTATCCATATTACTCTTTGTCTCATATGTATGCAAATTCCTCTTTATAGCTTTGCAGTTATTCTCTTATTTCAATTAGAGGTTTCAATTCATTTATTACTTAACTTTTATTTCACTAACAAATTTTTAACAATTAATTAACGGAAAAATTTAGAATTAAATACCGGGTTAAATTTCAATTTGTTTCAAAATAATAGGTAAATAAGTTCTTACATCTCAATATCTCTAATTATAGTTAGAGCAATAAAAGAAAAAAAAAATTTTTTTTTTTAGAAAATTTCAAAATAAATCTGTAGTAGAATTTACTACAGTGGCCTTTCCCCTTCGAACTCGAAAAATGAAAGTCGATGATGCGGCCGTCATCACCGAATTTATTTTCCAGCGACAGAGAGGAAAGTACAGAATTTAATTTCTCCCAAAATCTTCTTTTTAAAACAATTCTTCCAAATTATACGAAATATTTATATAAGAAAATACTTATAAACCAAATCATTATATTTCATAAATTCTTTGAAAACAAATTTGGAAAAATCCCGGACCTAAGTTCTAAAATCTCCAATTTGATTTACCATAATTTCAACTTAGCTTCAATTATTATAAATATTTTTATTTTCTAACACCCAATCTATAGCAACCAAATATATATATATCTTTATAAAACTATTTTTATATATAGAAATATAATAGGCAAAATTATTTCATTCACCTATATTAAAAACAAATATTATGTCGGTCTGTCCTATTAAGTGTTTAGAAATCCCTATTGATGACATAGCGTCCCATGCATCAACCAGAATTTATAAATACAAAGCGGAACAGATTAACACAATATAAAAATCTTTTTATAACACTAACAAGTACGCTCTCTCATATATATACGCTCAGTGACTCCCATAGGATATTACTACCCTATTAACAAAGAGTCAAACCCCACAAAGCCAAGGTTTATCGCTAAACCAAAGCTCTGATACCAACTGTAACATCCCGCCTTTTTGCACACTTTAAACCGACACACGTGCCAATTCAAAGCATACGCAAGGGCGGATTGTTATGGGGTAAATAAGAAAAACAGAGAAGAAATAAAAAAAACAAAACAGAATCTCACAGCGGAAGGATAAAATATAATAACAAATATACAGTTCATAAACAGTTTACAAAAGCTTGATTCTTCTTTTACAATAAATATCAGAGTTACACATACCAATACAAGCAATGCAGCGGAATAGAAAGAGTGTGGTGTAATACTATATATAACATAATACTTATTCTTCGTCTTCGTCCTCCAAAGCTAAAATCTGCTATCCTGAAATGCTCGGACTGACCCGAGCGAATTTGAATAGACAAAACACCCGAGTCAGACTAGAATATCTTATGTGAGTTAAATAAACAGAAATAAATATGAGTACAGTAACTCAAGAGATGTTCGGGATTTACATCTCCTAAGGATCCGTTAAACTATTTACTATGTAGTATATTGCGCTATTATAATAGTGTCTATTTATAAAATAAACTTACTTTTAAATAGCGTTAAGGCTTTACATTTTCCACCTTAACACGTAATAGTCCCAGTAGTCCATCCAATATCATAGCTCCTCCTACTCGGGAAGCAACTAGAGGATACCACACGGGCTACGGGAGAAAACCAAACTCGTACAAGGCTCGATATGGTAGGTGACACGGCACAACGAGGCAATGCCAGGGTAGATATACCAATCGCTATCCAGGCTGGTGGAAACGCGTAGCCGCAGTTACCGCCCACCTCGGACTAACTCCCCAAAATCAAAATATAGAAGTGGCCACTGAATCAAATCCAAGTCAAAGTATAATATCGAAGAGGAGCGTCCGATCAGAGGAATGACCTCATTGGCCTGAGAATCGCTCCTGTTTTAGCCACCTTATGCCAACTCACTGGAGTTGGGTCCACGTATTTACCTTTCAGGAAACGTCGCCACCACCTACTTCATTCTGGAATCTCCACCGCGTACACGGTTAGTCAAAGTGGTTTTCGGTATCGACAGAGAGTATGTCCATATCCGATCCCGGTCTCTTTGCCAACCAATCGTTATTATAACACCGCGGTCATTTAAAATAGTTTATACTTTAAAACCAGAACATAGTCCCTTTCAAAACCATAATATTACGATATCATTTTTCTTTAAAACACAAATAATTTATCTTCATGTTATTTTATAAAAACCCAAATCCATGATATCGTTTCCCAAATAAAATTTTCCTTTCCAAAAATTATGTCACTTTTTATTATTTAATATCCCATGTAACCAATATTTTGTTTGTAACTTTCAACATAATTCTTCGAAAATCCATAGTATTTTAAAACCATTATTTTCAAAACTAAATGGTTTGGATATTCAACGGTATGCGAATTAAAAAGGTTTAACTTTACTGTTGCTTTATAAAGAATAAATTACATGGCTTTCCAAATATTTCTTGTTTTAAAGTTAAACCAAAGTCCAAAATATTACTTCAAGTCCCACAACCATTTCAATTTTATATATATTTATATCCATTTTTGAGCATTAATATTTCAACTAAAGTTGGATTTTTATCCTTTCAAAATCAATATTCTATTAATTAATCTTGACCATTCACATAAAATCCATAATTAATAAGACTTCAATTTCTAGTAAAATATATATATATATATATAGAATTTTTCCACTTCAAATTATACTAGAATATCCATTTCTATTTATTTTGGAAAAATCCAATTACAAATATCATATCTTATAATTTTCAACTTTACATTTAAACATAGGATATAAATTTACCAAACTCCATTTTCTAAATTTTTTTCCATTTTCAATAAAGAAATTTATATTCCTTTTAATTTCAAAATTCCAACTTCATAGGTATATAAATATGGAATAAAATATTTATACAATATAAATTTAAGATTTATAGACCGTATTCAATCCGAACCATAGAAATCACATTAAAATAGTTATATATAGACCGCGGTGCCTGTATATAGTTTCTATCCTATGGTCAAGTGATACGGATATTTATCATTTCAATCCGCAATTTAAAAATAAAACTGCGGTTGTATATCATTTCAAACCGCAATCCCGAATGAAATGAAAAATGCATACTAACTTGCAGTTTAATGATATCAAATAAAACATCCATTCAATAACACATCCATCACCCAATCACAAACATCAAGCAATATCAATCAATAACAATATATGTTTGGTAATATACAACAGGTAATAATTGGCAGTTTTATTTCAAATTATATTTATCAACTATTAATCTAACAATTTATATTCAGTGATAATTGACATAACTGTTAACTAGCAGTTCATATGCAAACAATAATTTCTAACAGCCAATTAACACGCAATAAATCAATTAAATTTACGGTTAAATTCAAAAAATTGCAATTCAACAGATATGAATGAAATAACATGCCAAAAGCTCATAAATAAATTTCTATTCATTTCTAAAATTTATTTAACAAACATAAAAGCTTCTAGTAATTGTGAGTGGGTTAAAACACTCACTTTTTGAATTTAAATCGAATTCAAACCCGATTTAAACCCAAAAATTCGCCCGTCTCAGAATTCGTCCAAACCAGCGTCATCGAGTCCGGAATTAAATTACGATCCTAACAAAAAAAAATCTCACGTGAATCGGAGATCGTATGCGAGAGTTATGTCGAAAATTGCACTCGAATTCAAAATTGAAAAATAGCAAAAGTGATACACATCTCACCTAACACATGCCACGTCATCTCTGTGTCTTCACGCAACAGCAAAAATATTTGCAGATACCAACGCACGCCGCCCCCATCTTCTCCCCTTGGCCGAAACCCTAATCCAAAATTCCCGACAATCCAACCGTCGAAACGCCAAACAAAATACATAGATGCGATCCCCTCGGTTCCCTCTCCAAAACCCAGAAACCGTTTTCCGATCCGACGAAGTTTTGCGCGACGATGATGAACGATTTTGGGGCTGTTTGAATTTATTCTGGATGAACGACAGCTCTAATTGAAAAACGAATTTCACCAGTAATTTACGCGTATCGAATACTTCAACATATATTTTTTCTGGAATTTTCTGAAATTTTTGAGTTTTTGACTTTTGATTTTGAACTGTGGATGGATCTGCAATTGGATCTGAGATGTATACATTTGGGGAAGAGAAAGGAGTGAAGAAATGAACGTACAGCAAATGAAAAAGAAAGGAGCTAGGGTTTATAGCTGTATATTTATAGATAGGCTAGAGGTAGGGTAGCTAGACTGGATACGCGAACGTGCGTGACAAACCATGGTCCAAAAAGCCCGCTATGCCACCGGAGTCGGATTTGTTAAAACTATATATCCAAATAGGTGTTTTAAAATATTCTGAACGCAATGGAAAAAGTTTCGCGACCAAATTCGATCGTATGAAGAAGTTATGCCAAAAAAACAAAAATTTCACATTGATTTCAAAATGCGTAAATTTCAAGGCGTTTCGAGTCCGTACGATCAAACGACAAGTCCGATCGCTACGAAACTTGAAACATTATTATAATTCACCGTTACGGATCCGATGAAACTGGTTTCGTCGAAATCCGAGTCCGTGCCCAAAATGGCTATTTTTATATTAATTAAATAAATAGGCAAATAAATTAATTAAATTCAATCTTTAAAATTTTTGACTTTAAAATTGAAAATTTGATCATTTTTATAATTTCACTTTAGTTACAACAAATTAAACAAACCCAGATATCAATGTCAAGTAAATATATTTATAAATTTCAGTGTTTGAATTCAATTACGGTAAATACAGATATTGTAAATTCCAAGCATTTACTTAAATTTAACTTTGACTATGACCTTATAGTTTACTGCGTATTATTACGTCAATTAATATAACTTTACGTTTATTTCAAATCTACCAATTATAACCAAATAAAACCTTTCAATTGTTTTTCATGAATAGGTATTTCAATGAATTAGTTAGTATTCGACTAGCATAATATTTAATTCTAACCACTGCAATAATTAAGCTTTATTTTAAATTGGATTTAGATGGAAGGATTTGTTTGCCTTTTCTTAACTACTATATTCAAAAATTTTGCCTTTCTTTGTATTGCTACTATTTCCATTTATATTGAAATTGTAAAACATATAAAAAAAAATTAGAATCTCAAATAAGCTCTTATTACTCACAATTACTATATTAATTTGGATTGCACAACATCTTATTCATCACTTGCTTAAACCTAAATTCCTATTTCATTCATAAATGCTAAAATAAATCAATTATTACATAATTTCTTTTATTAATATTCATGCTATTCATGCTATTCATGTTAAATTCAATTCCTTTGTTCCATTCAACATCAGCAATTATCTATTAAAAGTCCCAAAATTTCTATTAAATAAATCTAACGAATCTTTATTATAAATTAGATGAATTTAATATTGCATTCAAACTATTGCGTTAAAATTTCCGTTTCACTTTAAAGTAACTAAATTTGCCCATTATAATACTTATTTCAATTCAAAAAAAAAACATTTAATTAACACCAAAATTTTTACCATTTCATCTTACCATTTATTTACGTATCCTTTTATTGCACTGATTGAAATAAATTCACTTATTAAATTTTTAAGTTCGTTACCTATCCATCTTGATTTTAATTCCATCTATCAATCAAATTCAGTTAGCCTTAACGTTACTACACTAAATCTACAATCAGTTTCAATTTATATAGAATTATATCTTAATACTTACCATTTATTTATAAATTAGGTTACCTTCCAATAAATCTGATTCCTAAGCATTTGATTGGATTGCCATCTTTACTATGTCTATTATTAATTTGCTTCAAATTCTACAATTTCACTTCTTAAATCCACCTTTTGCTATATTATAAGTAAAATTTACATTGGTTACATAAATGTATCATTTATTTATATTTATTACAAACTTATTTCCAGTTCCAACTAACAATCTAAATAAATGAATAGGCAACCTACCATAAACACTACCGTTACCTTTTTGTCACATACAAAATCCTTTATTACAAAAATCAATTTCTGCATATATTTTCATACTACAAATTCAATTTACTTATGTTCAAATTATAACCAAACCTGACCTTTTAAATTATTTTGTATAAAATTGGGATTTCATTAAGTTTCTTAATTATTACCCTTAATTGGCATTTATCATCTTGTATTCTCGTTGTCATTTCATAGATATGATTCCCAATTCCTTATTATTGACTTAAAAATGTCATTACTTACATTGCATTAAACGTTGTTACTTAAATCTCTACCCAATAGTAATTAATACTCTAAATAAATATGCTTACTCCTTTCGTTATTTATTCATTATCACAAGAAACGTTTAATCATTTGTAATTTCAAATTACCTACATTGATTGTATATATTTTCCATTATTATCATTTATTAGAATTCTATTCAACTTTCCATCTTATGCATGTAGTTAACCTTTCTATTGATTTTTCCTTCAAAATTTTCAGTTATTTCTTATTTAATCGCTATAAATTAAATGCATTGGTAACGAACAATAGTTGTTACCATTATACAATTTATACATTTGTAATTTATTCTCTACAACAATTATTACCTATCAATATTATTTCGCCCATAAATACAAACTTGCAATTTTTCTTATTATCATATTCCATTTACTGTTAACAATGTTTATTACATTATATTAGTTTAATAATTTCCTCAAATTCCTCATATTCAACTCATACGCTGGTAAAATTCTTTTCACTACTTAAAATCATTTGAATTAACTTCGAATTACTATAAGTAGGTTTTTAATTTATTTTTCTTCTAAATTTAATTACAACTTAATTTGACCAAATTAAATCCATGAAATCTACGGGTCGCTACACATTCTCTTCACAAAAATAAAAAAAAAATATTAGGGTTTTAAAACCCTAGCCGCCGGCTATGCAACCGAAGGCCAGAAATTCGCACACTTCCTCCACATTTTTCTTTCAATCCGTCAATCGTTTCAACAGACCTCCAACTACAATCTTGTAGAGAGTATCGAGATCTACAACTTCAACGGTTGTGATCGAAATTGGAGTCATGAATCGAAGGGAAATTTAGCTTGAAGACGCGCCGTTCGCACGCAATTTGATGGAGCTGGGGTCGACTGAGTTGGCCATAGCTCTGGCCGTGGGTGAGTCTAGTGTGGGCGCACGTGGGGAAGGAGGCCGATCATCTTCAACTTCATCTTGGAAGGGGCGACTTGGAGGATTTCGAACGCGATATTTGGGTTCTTCCTTGCGTGTGTAATCTGGAGATGGAGATGATAGCATAGGCGGCCCTGATTCATCAAACAAAGATGGACGGCCCAGACTAGAGTAGGTTTAGAAATTGAAATTTAAAAATGTAATTATATATTATAAATTCGTGAATCTTTAAAAATTCATATCTTTTTCATACGAGGTCGAAAACGCGCGAAACCAGTTGCGTTGGAATCGTATGGATGAGCACTATGCTATGGAATTGGATTGGAGTCGTTTGGAATTAGCGAAAATTTTGGGTAAAATTAAACGTCCGTTAAATTTTATTTGAAATAAATCGCTAAAACGAAATTAAAATCAAGGTGAGAACTTCTCACTCAATTGAATCGGTTTCGATTTTAATTTTAAATAGTTATATTTAAAATACTTGAATGTATGTTTTATGATGATTGTTATCTATTGATTGTTAAAATAGACATTATGCGCCGTTAGTAAGCGGAGGTTATTTATTAAAAACATATACCGCGAATATTTCATAAACAGTGAAATTGGTATATTTTATGTACTTGGAGTTGATTTTCCCGCAGTATATAGTGGATGAGACCCTATTGCGCCGTCTATTAAGTGGATAATTTTTTAAATCCCATATACCGCGATAATTTCGTACTGGAACGGAATTGGTATTGTGCTAACATCTTTGGATGCAGGAAAACAGGTTGGAGGGATCCAACAGGATTCCTCAACAGTATTTATTTGATTATGGATATTTTGATGTTCGTTGATTATCATATACAGATATATGATGTCGTTGTTGTCGTGATTGACTATTTGGTGTGTAGCATCATTGGGCCAAATTTTGGAAATTTAAAAGGATTTTTAAAGTGATTTTTGAAGAGTATACGTTTATAAATATTTTTGGAATTGATTCATTTTAAATAAATAAACATTATAAATTTTAATGTTATAAAATTATGATTTTTGAGAAATATAGTAAAAAAACTGATTTTTTGAAAATATGGGGTTAATGATTTTAAAAAATAGTTAAATTGGGATTTTTGATTTTATTGTGAAAAGTTTAAATATAGGATTTATGAAATTTGATTATTTTATAAATCAAAGAGAATGATAAAATTATAAAGGAGTTTAAAGACGTTTTAAAAGAATAATATAAATTGATTTATGTAAAAGATTTATAAAATGGATATTTGTAAATTAAAATATTTGAATTATAAAATGAGTTTTTATAAGTGTTAGAATGAATTGTGAATGAATTTCATAAATGAATGAAATTTATTGAATTATAAATGGTGAAGTTATAAATGGAATTTTATAAGCAGTAGGTTTATAAAATTTGTGAAGATATTAAAAGGAATAGATTTGGGTAAATAAATGAATCTTATAAGTTATAAGATTTATAACTTGGGAAGTTTAAAAGAACGATTTTTGTAAACAAATAAATTATAAGTATTTGACTTATAATATGAATATTTAGTATATCATTGAGATATGAATTGAGATAGGTTAATAAAGGAATTTATAAAAGGAATTGATATAAAATAAATAGAAATGGAATTTATAAACATTGTTTTATAAATTCGCAAACGACTTATTTTGATAAGTAAATTGTTATAACTTATTTATGGAGTTATATTCACATTTTAGACAGTGAATAATTCTTTAAAATAAAATGTATAGAAATGATGAAATTTGTTAACAAGTATATTCACGTTTTTGGATAGTGAATATTATGTTAAAGAAAATGTTTTGGATATGATGTCTTAAATAGAATTAAAACGATCTAACGATGTTTTACGCAACATTCGTTTTGGCCCAAATAAATATGTTTAAGAGAATGATTTCCTTAAAGAATGAAATATATACTTAATTTCAATTTAAGTATATTGAATATTTTCCAAGTGTAGAAAATAAAAAAATTTGTGAATTACTTATTAAATAAGTATGGAAATGTTTTTCCAATGTGAAATGAAACGTTTTGGGAATTTATCTTTTTGAAGATAAATTGAAAATGAATAATTGAAATCGTATATTCATAAATATTTTGAAATATAAATTCACTATGAATTTGTAAATAAAAAGGGGAATTTTGTTTAAAAATAAATATTGATTTATTTTTGAAGTATTGAAAACATATATCTTGTAAAGATATTTTTGGGAAATAAATAATTTGGAAAATTATTTGGAATCTGGTGATGTTGTGCATATCCATTGATAGTTCAATAACCGACTATCAATATTTACCTTTAAATGGGTATTTAGTTGTGATTTGTTTGAATTTGAATGCCACACTTATATTTGAATAAGCGCTCACTATTCGGGTTAGCCGGGAAAGGACCTTGGGGTCGTATAACCCATTTCGAATATGTGATTCGACGTTATGGATAGCATTTGAAGACCGGTGTTGAAGACCGGGTATTTGCGAGAGCGATAGGATGACCTATCGATTGACTCTGCACCGAGTTGCTCCGGTATAGAGTTCTCCATATGTGATGGGGAATCCGATCAGGATTGTGGATATCCGGATTGCAAGGACTTCTTTGTAAGTGCCTTCGGTTCTGTTCGAGCCCGGAACAGACTTGTATGGATAGTATGTCTGACATTACAAATTGAGATATAAAGCTGATTTCTTTCAAATATATTTCTGTTGGTGGCGGAGAATTTATTCTCTTAGCTTAACACCTTTCTCTGAGACGTACGAGCTCAGAGGTTATGTAGTTGAAGGTTTTTAGCGATACATTCCCAATTTGGTAATGTGATATGCTGAGTGTTGCTGTGAAATGATCATTGTTTGATCATTTGTGATATGATCATTTGTTTGATCACTTATCTTTGTGATCATTTCTATGATCATTTGTTGACCAAAAGCACAGCTTTTGTATAAAGCGTGGCTTTGTGGACGAGACTTCGTCGAGCCTCACACCCTGGAATGGTCAAAACAGGAAAGATGCAGCAAGGTTATGAGGGGTAGCTCCCTTTAGGGTATGTGCATTTCCTTCTGGAAAAGGGTGGTATCATGGTATGGAGCCCAGATACTTACTCATGTTGAAACACTTTATTATTATGGTGTGATGTTGATTACGAGCGCTCGATTAAAGGTCCCAAAGGACCAGGGGATGGCATACTCGTGTCAGTAGTTACCCAGTTAGGGGTAACCCGGCCTTGTGTTGGCAGAGATCCGGTTTGGTTCTCGGGGACGTCCTTCCAGAGGCGTTCTCATGTGGCAATGGGAAGTTCCTCGGCCTGACCATTCGTTGGAAATCCAAAGAAACAATACGATCTTGTACGGTATTAGTTGTAGAACCTATCATTCACTTATGGTGGCGCCCCACTGTTTGGATGGTAGCTATAGTAGGCATAAGTGCGGAATGCCTATGCTGGTTAAGATTTATATTCTACTTTCGAAATGTTTCCTACACTATGCACTACTAATAATATCAAATGTTTCTTTTTAATGCGTATCAAGAATCTTTGACTATCATAAGGAGAAATCTCCTCCAATTCTGCGTTTGCATTGTGTGTGTGGCGGGAGGCCTTATGGTAGTCTCATTTTTAAAAGCATTGCGAATTGACTTTAAAAATATTTCTCTATTTTTATTTTTAAAGATAAATAATCTGTTTTGAGTTCTCACACCAGTCACATGGCTGACTCGGAGTTTATTGTTTTCCTTCCTAAATTCTGGGTGCCCACCAATTTCCACACGGGCAATCAAGAGTTAAGGTTTATCAGGATATTCTGGAGTTGCTGGAGGCAAGTTGGATGGCATGGCGTATTATTAGTATATAGTATTTCTTTTCCGCTGTTTGTTGTTTGTTCTAAACTCTGGTGATGATGTAATGTAATGTAATGTGTTGTAATATAATAACTGATATAGTTCTTTGTTTAAAGATTATTCATTTATTTATTATATGTTGTTCCGCTGCGATTGTGAGATTCTGATATTGTTCTGTTGTTTTCTTTCTGTTCTGTTCTATCTTTTCTCTCTTCTTCTATCTCTTTCTTTTTCTTAAACATTGAGAATTCGTATTTTTGTTCATCTTGAGTTAATCTATGGAGATTAGTGTATATTCAAGGAGTACGGATTTGCGGGTCTTCACATTTAACAATTCAACTTTATTTAAAGATCACCTTTCAAAACTTTCATTTAATTTAAAATATTATTCACTATCCAAAATCATGAATATACTTCATTTACCAAATTTAATGTTCCTACACATTTATTAAAGATAATTCACTGTCCAAAATCGTGGATATAATTCATTTAACCAAATTCAATATTATTACAACATTTAATTTAAAGAATAATTTACTGTCAAAAATCGTGAATAAAATTCCTTTAAATAAACTTCCATATTTAACTTATCAAAATCAATTGATTTCGAATTTATAAAACAATGTTTATAAATTCCATTTATTATTTTATAAAAACTTCAATTTATAAATTCACTTTATTAATCAATTACATTTAATAACTTAATTACATGCCAAAATCCAATTTATAAGTTAATTACTTATAGATCATTTATTTTACAAATTCATTTATTTTATAACTTCACAAAATTTATACATCTTATTACTTATAAGATTCATTTATAACATCATTTTAACAATTATAAAAACACCTTTATAATTCAATTATTCTGATTTATAAAAATTCAATTTATAAATCTTCTTTATAAATCATTTATATTAGTCAACAATCTCAGTTTAAACCATTTCACAAAATCATTAACTTCATATTTCACAAAAATCACCTTTCAATTATATTTCCCAAAATATCATAATTTTTATAACATAAAAATTATCACATTTATTTATTCAAAATAAATCAATTCTTAACGATTCAAAAATTCAAAAAACATTTATTTTCAAAATCACTTTAAAATTCTTTTAAATTCGAAATCGTTACTTTAACATTTTTAAATCCCAAAAATAGGCCCAATGCTGCAACAGAACTAAATACGGCAATCACAACATCCAAACACCATATATCATATGATAACAGCATATATCACAATATCTGTAAATAAAATCGATACTGTTGAGGAATCCAGTTGGATCCCTCCAACCTGTCACCAGCAACAAATATACGTATTAGAATATGTGTACAATGTCCGCTTCAAGGCAGACGCACGTACAAAGGATCATCTGCTCATACGCAGGAACTTATAGGGTCATCTTCTCCACTAGGCAGGTATATATATCCAAATACCAATCAATATAGAATATATCATCGGAACAATCATCAATCATCATATATAAATTATTTCTCACATATATAAAATATCACTGAGTCAGTAAGAGTGAGTTGTACTCACATTGCTTGTAGTCGTCGCGTTAGCGATTTATTCTGATTAAAATTAAACGAGCGTTTAATTTCAACCAAAATTATAACTAGCTCAAATAAATCCCAATCCAGCTCCATAATGTAGTGCTCGTCAATAAGGACCCAATGCAATTCGTTTCGTGCGAAATGAACCTCGTATGAAAAAGTTATAGCGTTTTTAAAGTTTACACGTTTTAAATAATTTACAATTTCTATTATTATTTATCAAACCTAGCTTTAATCACGGCCGTCCATTCCATAACCCTAGATCTAGGCCGCATGCATCTTCTTCCTTCCCATCGTTCAAGCTTCGTTCGTGAAGCCCAATTTGCCGCCTCCACCCTTTGATTTATGCTCCACCATCATCCACCTATACATCGATCAACGACCACCGTATCAAAGCCTATCACCAACACCATCACCGCCTTTGAGCATGTTGAACTCGAATGCATATTCCTCCCAAAAAAACGTGTGTAAACATCCTCCTTTCATTGGCAATTTCTGGCGAATCGAAGCCACTTCAACGCAAATCCACCGTTGGATTTGAAGTTCGCAATGTGCTCTATAATTTACTAGTCGAAGGTTTTTCATATAGATCGATAGAGTGGGAGATATTTGAGGAAGAAGGTTGGAAGATTTCGGCCTTACATTTTGATGGCGGCGGCTGTAAAACCTAGATGGATTAGGTTTTGCAAAAATGAAGATTATACGTCCTTTTATAGAAAATTTGATGACACTATTCACCTAAATTTTTTCCGAACTCGAAACGAAGCGTGCCGCCTGGCGTTTATAATGTTTTACTCCCATTCCGAACACAATGGAATATATATCGGGGGCCAATTCGATAATATTTGAAATATAGGCTTTCAATCGAATTATTTAAATTTAAAATTTACTTAAACTGATTTCTACGCATTTTAGCTTGCTTCGGACAAACCGTAAATCCGATTGACATGAAATTTGAAATCTTACAATAATTTAACATTACGGATCCAATGAAACTAGTTTTGTCGAAATCCGGGACTGTTTGAAAAATGGCAATTTTTACTCGCTAAATAAATATTGAAATATTTAATTTTTACAAATTAACTTTTAATTCGATTTTAAAAGTTCCCTAACATCATTCTAATTCAAATATGATTTAATTCAACCAATTTTCAATTATTTCAGCAATTTCAAATATTAAATCAACAATTTGATTATCCAATTAAATTACTATATTCGGAATATAACTTATTCTGCTTATTAAATTTACTTATGAATATTTAAAATCAACTAAATATATGAATTTCAAATGATAGAAATTATGGGTCGTTACGTTCTCCCCTACTTAAAAGAATTTTGTCCTTGAAATTACCGAGTAAGAAAAAGTCACAAAATCCATTAAATTTTCAAAAACAATCATTGAAATTAGATTTACCAAATCTCTAAGTGTTTAACTTTCCCAATTTCATTAGTTAAACTCTTACAAAAACTTTCCTAAGTCTTCAAATCCTTTCGTAGTTATCTTTTTTAAAGCACTAATATCGTTTAACTTTCAACTCATAAAGCAAAACTTTAGTTATCAAAATCTTCCAAATTTCTCAAAATTTTTCTAACGCCTCAAATTTTCAAAAAAATTCGCCATAGTCTCCTTTGCGCGGTTCGATCCCAAAAAAAAAGTAGCAATATATATATCACAAATATACATCTCATCATCAAGGATGAGGCATCCCGAAGGGAACAAAGTGTAAAAGTACGATATGTAATCCGAGATATGTACCTTATATATTATTAGCGAGCATATACGACTAATATAGCGCGAAAGCGAGCTCCAAAAGCGAAGCAAGTGCCATCCGCACCTACTAAATACTCAACAACAATGAGAAACATGTATATATGAAAGTAATATCAATATACAATATATACCACTACAATAACTATATATGCCGATATAGAAAATGAAATCAAAAGCAACAAACCCAACCATCAAATAATTATCATCCAACAACTCCATAACCAAATCAATGTACATTCACTTCTTATTAATATTCATTGAATTATTTTTCAATTAAATCACATTTGATTCATTAACATTGGATTTACTAACATTCATTTATTCATATTCAATTAGTTTACATTCACTAATTCATTTTCCAATTTGTTCACTTCCAAATCAAATCAAATTCAATTCTATTTAAATTCACTTAACTTCCCATTTAAATTCAATTATTTAGCTTTCAATTTTATTAATTAAATTTCATTAACACTTAATGAATTTCTATTTATAGTCAACTAGTAACCATCTATCAACCAATGCATATTCAATCATAACCAAATTTATTTAATTTACTTTCGTTCAATTATTCAATTTCCAATTTCATTAGCTTTTAATGAATTAACACTTACATCCACTATTCCACATCAATTCATTTACATTCAATGATTAACATTCATTTCATATTTCATTATGTCAATTGCTAATTCAATCTACAAATAAAGTTGAATTTCTTTATATAACTCAAATTCATATTCATCAGTTCACTTTATTAATTCATTTTGATACCAAAATCAACTTCATATACATTTACTTTCACTTATACAACTTAAGTTCACTTCTAATTTAATTCAAATTCTATTTTATTTAACTTTACTTAAGTCAAATTCATATCACTATTCAAATTCATATTTTGTTTTACTTAACAAAATTGTTTAGCCCTTTTAACAATTGGTTTTACTTACATTTTCTCATTTCCTAAGTTATACAACTTATTTATTTAAACTTCCAAATTCATATTATATAATCACTTTACACTTAGGTTCAACTACCATTTCAATAATTTATCTAATCCAATTCTAATTATTTAACCTTCCTTTAGTAAAATTTCAAATCATATGTTTATTATGCTAACTCACATTTATTTCAACTTTTCCAAAGCTAAATCTTTATCATTTCATATTATAAGTCGAAAACTTGTTTTACTTATATTTATCAAATTTAACTTGGATTTTAAATCAAATTTGTTTATCAAAAACAAAACTAAAATTTCAATTTAATATTGGTAGCATATCCATCACACAGGAACTTGAAAATGATACTGATGATGCTGCAGTCATCATCCTTATTATTTCCCAGCAACAGAAGTGAATTCAGTGCTTTACATACTTTTTAAAATTTTCTTTTTATACTTATAAATCTATACTTATATAATTTCAATATTTTACTTCACTTAAAGATTCATTTCAAATTCATTTATCTTACTTAGGTTTATAACAATATAATCTCTTTAACTTTGAAGAATAAATTTCAAAATAAACGGGATTCAAATTTCGCACATTCTTAGTTAAATCTATTTTTTATTTACAACTCATATTTATAAATATACTTATATGGTTTCATCTCTTATACATAAGATTATTTCAAAATTGTAAATCATATTAATTATAATTTCATACTTATAATTCATTTGGTTATATAATTTATTCTTTTTACAATTGTTGTTTCTATTTAGATTATTCAAATAATTTTTTATTAACTTACATATATTTACATTTTCAAACAACCAAACAATCAATTTATTTACACTTTAATAATTTTTGAAAAATCATTTCTTTGTATATAAAATATAATTGAGGTAAAATTATTTCATTTACCTAATTTAAAATGATACTATGTCGACTTGCCTCGTTTAAGTGTTTGGAAATCCCTATCGATAATATGGCATCCCACATATCGACCAGAATTCACAAACAGCTCAACGGATAAGCAAACACAATATAAAATATTTTATATCACTAACAAATACATGCTCATATATATAATACACTCAAACTCAATCTAGGGTGCTAAAATCCCTATCTATAATGAGTACAAATCAAAGCTTAGGAATATACAAAATCTAAGCTCTGATACCAGCTGTGACGGGACGCAACCAGTGGGTAATACCCACCGTAGCTCACATTGATACCTCGCGCTTTGCTTTTACGGCCAGCCTCTCGACTACAACCAACCCTTTCACTCTAGGGACATGTAGGGGCAAGAGTCATCTGTTCGCTACCTAACAAGAAGCGAGAACCCCCTATCACCCTGAACATAATCAAGCAAAAACAATGTACGTAATCTTTAGAAATGCAATGTCAAACAAACATCCATACAAGTTGTCCAAGAACAGGACAAACCGAAGGTACTTTCCTACCACATCCTTTCGGAAAATCCCTAGGATTAGTAGCGAGTAGTCCTTGCATTGGATATTTCATAATGAAGAGACCACTGCTACTGGATGTATATTAGGATTTTAACGCCAAATGATCAACAAGCAATCCCCCACTATGAAACTCTAGAATATCAATATCATCACAAGCAACCTGCACAATCGTCGCATATATGTTGGTCCGAAGTGGTTTTCAGATAAATCTGATCCCGGTCTCTTCGCACCAACAATGCAAAAGCGTTTTTCAACCTCACATAGAAACTAAGTCTCATAGACTTATCACGTTTCCAACTTTCAACTTGCTATCATTCGGGCCAAGAAGGAAGCTCGATAGATTGGAGTAATACTCCGCTCTATACGAATCAACATCCTCAACGCAAACAATAATCATGCCTACACAGAAAGCTACATACTAAGTGTACGACTAAATAGTTCCCACATCAAGTCGAGGAACTAAAATTTGGCTAATGTTAGATAGTCGGTTATTTAACTATCAAAACAAACAAACAAATATTCAGCACCATATACAATCACTAGGCCCTTTAATATAATCATTATTTAATTAAACCATTTGTCAAATATTCACCTCAAATTATCTTTAAAAAGATACATCTTCAAAACATTTCAACTTTCTATATTGGAAAACATTTCAAAATACATATTTAATAATAAATAATTCACAGATTTATTTATTTTCAACACTTAGAAAATATTTCATATACCTAAATCAGGATTAAGTATATTTTATTCTTTAAGGAAAATATTCTTTTTAAACATCTTTATTTTAGGTCAAAATGAATGTTGCGTAAAACATCGTTACAACAACTTAAAATCAATAGTATAGGGATTCAAAAATAAGATAGATATATAAGTCCCAATACTATACAAAACATTTCCTTTCTAAAATCATTTACTATAACAATAATGTTATAGTCCGTCATTCCATACTTCTCGAAAACGTCTATTTCAACAATGAATGTTGAAATCTATGGTTTCGATCCTTAACATATTTTAATATCTTTAACAATTCAACTTTATTTAAAGATCACCTTTCAAAATGTTTATTTAATTTAAAATATTATTCACTGTCCAAAATCGTGAATATACTTCATTTACCAAATTTAATGTTCCTACACATTTATTAAAGATAATCCACTGTCCAAAATCGTGGATATAATTCATTTACCCAAATTCAATATTATTACAACATTTAATTTAAAGGATAATTCACTGTCAAAAATCGTGAATAAAATTCCTTTAAATAAACTTCCATATTTAACTTATCAAAATCAAATGATTTCGAATTTATAAAACAAAGTTTATAAATTCCATTTATTATTTTATAAAACTTAAATTTATAAATTCTCTTTATTGATCAGTTACATTTAATAACTTAATTATATGCCAAAATCCAATTTATAAGTTAATTACTTATAAATCATTTATTTTACAAATTCATTTATTTTATAACTTCACAAAATGTATACGTCTTATTACTTATAAGATTCATTCATAACATCATTTTAACAATTATAAAAACTCCTTTATAATTCAATTATTCCGATTTATAAAAATTCAATTTTATAAATCTTCTTTATAAACCATTTATATTAGTCAACAATCTCAGTTTAAACCATTTCACAAAATCATTAACTCCATATTTCACAAAAATCACCTTTCAATTATATTTCCCAAAACATCATAATTTTTATAACATAAAAATTATCACATTTATTTATTCAAAATAAATCAATTCTTAACGATTCAAAAATTCAATAAAACATTTATTTTCAAAATCACTTTAAAATTCTTTTAAATTCGAAATCGTTACTTTAACATTTTTAAATCTCAAAAATAGGCCCAATGCTACAACAGAACTAAATACGACAATCACAACATCTAAACATCATATATCATATGATAACAACATATATCACAATATCTGTAAATGAAATCAATACTGTTGAGGAATCCAGTTGGACCCCTCCAACCTGTCACCTGCAACAAATATACATACTAGAATATGTGTACAATGTCCGCATCAAGGCAGACGCGCGTTCAGAGGATCATCAGCTCATACACGGGAACTTATAGGGTCATCTGCTCCACTAGGTAGGTGTATATCCAAATACCAATCAATATAGCATATATCATCCAAACAATCATCAATCATCATATAATAAATTATTTCTCACTTATATAAAATATCAGTAAGTCAGTAAGAGTGAGTTGTACTCACATTGCTTGTAGTCGTCGCGTTAGCAATTTATTCTGATTAAAATTATACGAGCGTTTAATTTCAACCAAAATTCTCACTAGCTCAAATAAATCCCAATCCAGCTCCATAATATAGCGCTCGTCAATAAGGACCTAACGTAATTCATTTCGTGCGAAACGAACCTCGTATGAAAAATTATAGCGTTTTAAAGTTTATACGATTTTAAATAATTTACAATTTCTATTTTTTTTAAACCTAGCTTTAGTTATGGCCGTCCATTCCATAACCCTAGATCCAGGCCGCACGCATCTTCTTCCTTCCCATCGTTCAAACTTCGTTCGTGAAACCCAATTTGCCGCCTCCACCCTTTGATTTATGCTCCACTATCATCCACCTATACATCGATCAACGACCACCGTATCGAAGCCCATCACCAACACCATCACCGCCCTTGAGCATGTTGAACTTGGCTGCATATTCCTCCCAACATAACGTGTGTAAACTTCCTCCTTTCATCACCAAATTCTAGCAAATCGAAGCCACTTCAACGAAAATCAACCGTTGGATTTAAAGTTCGCAATGTGCTCTACAATTTACTAGTTGAAGGTTTTTCGTATAGATCGATAGAGTGGGACATATTTGAGGAAGAAAGTTGGAAGATTTCGGCCTTACATTTTGATGGTGGCGGCTGTAAACCCTAGATGGATTAGGTTTTGCAAAAATGAAGATTATACGTCATTTTATAGAAAATTTGACGACACTATTCACCCGAATTTTTTTCGAACTTGAAACGAAGCGTGCCTTCTGGCGTTTATAATGTTTTACCCCATTCCGAACACAATGGAATATATATCGAGGGCCAATTCGATCATATTTGGAAGATAGGTTTTCAAATTGAATTATTTAAATTTAAAATTTACTTAAACCGATTTCTACGCGTTTTAGCTTTCCCCGGACAAATCGTAAATCCGATTGAAACGAAATTTGAAATCTTACAATAATTTAACATTATGGATCCAATGAAATTAGTTTCGTCAAAATCTGAGACTGTTTGAAAAATGGCTATTTTTACTCGCTAAATAAATATTGAAATATTCAATTTTTACAAATTAACTTCTAATTCGATTTTAAAAGTTCTCTAACGTCATTCTAATTCAAATATAATTTAATTCAACTTTATAAATCATTTTTATTCATTTTAAATCCAATTTTCAATTATCAGCAATTTCAAATATTAAATCAACAATTTAATCATCTAATTAAATACTATATTTGGAATATAATTTATTCTACTTATTAAATTTACTTATGAATATTTAAAATCAACTAAATATATGAATTTGAAATGATAGAAATTATGGGTCGTTACACCCAAACAAAAGAAAACATCCCACCATACAAAAACTTCAAAAGATCCAACCTTTAGTACATACAAACCTGGGCAACACCATACCCTCCTTGACATTGCTAATGGCTCAAGGATGAAATTCCTTTCCTTTTTTACTTTTCCCACTTTTACTTTAGATCCATGCTTCCTTTCCTAAGGTTTTCTACAATGTTGTTGAAAGTTTATTGGAGTTTGGTGAAGATTTGAATTAATTAGAGAATATTAGTGAAAAACAAAGTGGATTAGTCCTAATCTAGTTCCACCATTTTTATTCTTTTATTCATTTGAAGCTTTTTGATTTTATGAAGTGTTAACAAGTCTAAACCCTCTTCTGTAGCCCCCTTGGCCAGGCAAAGGAGATCCACCCTTCTGCTTTTCACATGCTTTCACATTATACCTCTTAATTCACATGAAAACATATCCTCCCTTTCACACCTAACTAGTTAAATTTTAGAAGCTTCTAGAAGCTTCTTTCTAATTATTTTCAAAAAATATTTTTATTTACTAATTACCTAAATATTTATTAATTATGTAAGCACAAAAGTTCAAACAACTTCTGTTTAGAATACATAGTTTATCAATAAAACGATTTTCTATCATTTTATCGGTATTTCATCGAGCTATATATATTTATGGAAAAATTCTAAAACAATTTTATCCTCATTAGTTTTTATGCTAAAAGGGGTTAACAAGGTTACTAAATATTTATAACATTTAATCCAAGCTTAAAATATTTAATAATTCAGATATGTAAATATAAAGTGTCTGAAATTCCGGGTTGTTACATTCCCCCTACTTAAAACATTTCATCCTCAAAATTCCAACATGAGCAACAAAAGGAAACAAGGATGCTTGGGATTTCAGTAGTACCCTATTTATATATTATGTCTTTTCTATCTTCATTGATTATCGTTCTTGTTTGAATTTTGAATACGAAATATTCTAAGTGGGGGAGAATGTAACGACCCGTAATTTCAAACACTTCGTCTTTGAATACCATAACTTTTTGAGATATAGTTAAGTATTAGTTAAGTGTTATAAATGTGATTTGATAACTTTTTTTAACATCTTTTAATTAATGAATAATGATATGAAACTTGTTTGCAAAAATAAATACTTCAAAGAAATTCTGACCGGAAAGCGGTTTATTAATAAACAACTTTTTATTCAATATAAGTTGTTCGAACTCTTTTGTACTTTTCTAATTAACATATGAAGACATTAGCAAATAATTAACATACTTTGCTTCATAAATCAATTAGAATTTTCTAGAAGTTTCTTATAACACCCCTAATTTCGATTAACTTATTTAGGATATTTAATTAGATAAATAAAATAAAATAATGTGGAATGTTAAGGATATTGGGATTTGATAATTAAAATGGATCAAGCCTTATGTAACGAACACATGAGATGACTAGAACCTTAATAAGAAGAAGGATATATGAGGATGGAAAAATCAGAAAGGAACACATTTACTTAAAATATATTCTCATTCTCATTTCGTCATTCATTTCATTCAATACAAATGAATTAAGAGAGGAAGATAGTTTGACAATTAACAAGGTATTCATGAGAAGATAAGCTAGAAGAAAGATCAAAGCTTAGGCGAATCAAATGAAAAACAAATGTCAACCTTCTTAAACCATTCAAGGTGAATAACAATTGTGCATCTCATGTTTTAATTGCTATTTTATGTCTTGAGTACAAATCTAAATGTTTTAATGTTATTATGCCATATTTTAAAGGATTGAATGATTATATTCTTATTGATGAATAGTTGGATTTATTATGAAATTATTTAATTGGTTTAAGTGTGAAAACCTATCATATGATATCTAAATGACTTGAAACTTTGATATGATTTTGGAAACATTATTTTCGAAGTGAGTTTTAAATTTCATAATTTTTCAAGCAAGTGAGAATTTATTATGAATTTTCTAAGTGGAAAAAGTGGATTATTTCGAGTTTTAATTATTATAAATAATTAACAATATTTTTTGGTTCCTAAATTTGTATATATGAAAAGATATAATAAATTGGATTTATTATGATTGTTGGGGATTTTTCCCAAGTGTTTACGAAGGTTTATAAAATTATTAAGCCAAAAGGGCTTAATTATCATATTAAGGTATTAATATGAGATTAAAGTTTTACACATGTTTGGAAATGATAAACTTGCTTTAGGTCAATTGTACGATAAAGATTTTAGTAAATAAAGTTGTTATCTAATAGGATTTTGATAAATAAAAGGAGTTGGTGAAAAGAATTACTTTCAATAGCAAATAGTAGTTTTCTGGTTATTTACAACATTTTCCATACCATTGTCATAGTCGTTTAAGTCCTTTTTGCTGCTGTTATACGTTGCCAACCACAATGAATACAAAGGATCCTAGATGATATGGAATGAATTCAAGAGGGTTGGAGTCGATGTCTACAAGGATACTATCGACATCATGTCTTCAACGCGAATGTTGCCGCCTGTAATACTTAAGGGTTTTGACACCGCCTGTTTCTATAATGTCATCAACCCTATTATTTTCAAAGTAACCTATAGCAGCAATAATGATGCCACTTATTTGATAATGACTCCAAAAGGAAAGGAAGTCATGTCTTTTATCTTCGGCTACATAGTGTTGCGTTTTATCTACTTTGACTTTATCCTATGCCGCATGCTTTCAAAGAAGGCAATGATGCCGTGTTTTATCATTTTGACCATAATAATTGCCGACTTTAATCTTTAACACTTTTCAAAGAAGGCTAGGTTGCTGCCTATTATCACTTCGGCCCTGATGATGTCACTTATTTTCCTTAAGACATGGATGTCAAGATTCACCAATGTCGACGAATATCTTTTGTTTGTACCAAAATTGGGCACAACACTCTTCGGAAGTATTTGAAGAGATAAAAATGAAGAACAAAAATGTAAAAAGAGGGTTATCTAACAAACACTTCAAAAGCAAATAATGAAAACACGTAGAAATACAATGATTTAGAGTGGTCCGGCGTACGGCCTACGTCCACTATGAAGTTGATGATTTTATTAACATTCACCTACGAATTACAACTGACTACAGTAGATTACAATGATGAAATTCGAGTAGAACAGCATCCTTGAAGTATAAAAATGGTTTTGGCAGTGTCTGGACGTCAAAGAGCCAAAAGATCCTTTGTCTGTAGGCTCTGGGGTGCTATTTATAGGCGCAGGATGTAAATATCTCGCTCAGATCTCAGGAGACTTCTTCTGCCACGTGGATGGGCCCACGCAATCGATCCCATGAGATTTTGACTCGATTCGCGATCGATACAAACGAATTTCATATCGATCAAGATTTGACCCAATCGAGTCAAAACTTGGCATGACATTCCTTAGGTCGTACGTAAGCTCCTGCGAAAATTTTATAGTATTTGGACCTATGGATTGCCAGTTATGATCGGTGCAAATTACAGTTCTCGGTAGTAGTTCGAATCGGTACATTCGTATCGATCGTTCCGATTCGATGTTGAGCATGTGCCTTCAAGTTGACATAGCGCTTGATTTTTGGATCTCTCCACTTTAGATGATGAGTTGACCGAGTCATCTCAAGGTTTTCGCCTCATTCATATCGAAGACCATTGCCTTGTTTGTACTGATGGAGGTGGCTTAGTTCGCATCGATAAAAGTGGCTCTGTTCGTATCGATCCAAGTTGCTCGACTAGCACTGATTGTACGGCCTTGTTCATGTCGATCAAAGTTGCTCCAACTTGATGGATATGAACAAATGAAAATGTAATAGATACGAACAGATGGCGGCTCTGCTTAGCCTTGATGGATACGAACAGTGGTTTCATGATGGATACGAAGAAAGGTCACCTGATGGATACGAACAAATGAATCTTGATGGATTCGAACAAGGTTCTTCTAGGATGGATACGAAGCAGACCATCCTCGACGGATACGAACTAGACAACTGCCGATCGATATGTAGTGGAGCTTCTTCGATGGTGGAATCGAATAGATCGATACGAACAAGCATATTATTTCGATGGATACGAACTAATGCATTTTTTATGGATGCGATTGAGGTGATCTCTTTGGCTCGCATCGATCATAACTTGATCATACGAACTCGGATTAACTTGAAACTCGGAACGTTGGCTTTCGTAGCTTTGTTTATCGTGTCTTGTCAATTGTAGCTTGATCCGAACTCGGACAAAATCTATCGATATCCATAACAAACCTGAGTATAACCGATATTAGGAATGAGCGATCTTTGGCTTTCCGTTAATTTCTTGATATCTTGGCCTTGTCAAAAGGCGGGATAACATCTTTTATGGCTTTATAATACGCTAAAAGAAGTGGTTACCTTTGACCATATAACCTTGTATTTTGTAAATCAGAGGGGTGAAGATCCTCGTCGACTATATCTTTGCCACATTTTATCAATATAAAGGCTTTATATTGTTTTAGCTCTATAGCCTATGGTTTCAAAGTGAGATAACTTCCAAGTGATTTTGAGATTTATCAACATAATTTATAAAATCATATATCATGGCATAAATATTTTAGGATAAAGTAAATGGCTATATTTTCCTTGGTTTAAAGTATAATTTGTAGTGTTAAATCATTTACAAAGGTTGAGAAGAAAGCAATGGCGTTTGTGTTGTTTGGAGAGGAAAGATAGATGGACACGAAAGGGTCGATCGTAACAGTCAAAGAGGGGTGGTGCGCATCGATCGCAAGATGATCGAAGTTCGTATCGATTGGAGAAGAAGAGGTGTTAAGGAAGCGACTTCGTATTGATCGGAGACGTTGAAATTTCGTATCGATCTGGAGCGATAGATATGAAAAGCTAGCCGTGCGATCGATACGAAGTGGAGACCTCATTTATCAATGTAAAGATTAAAAGCTTGCTAATCGATATGAACTAGAACCATGAGTGATCGATACGACCGATACGAATAGAGCCTCTGGTGATCGATACGAAATCTCTTGCTCCACGACCGATACAAATATTTCGATCGGTCGAACACTTAACTCCGGCAAGCTTCAATCTAGCATAAATGGACTTGACCGTCGAACATCATATTTGACTATCCTTCGAAGATCGTCGATGGAACTGTAACTTAACAAATTTAACTTGAATTGGTCTCTAAAGTCTGGATGGCATGGTTGTGACGGTCAGCAATGACGGTCATTCTAGTTGAATTTCGAAGTCTCATCGTTTAGACATTTTTTCTAACTTTGTTGAATTTCTCAAATAATTTGTGGCACCGCACTGCATAATACATTCACACACTTCTTACTAGGGGATATAAGAGCTTATTATCATCTAATGATGATTTCTCATAAGTTAGTTAGTTATGAAGTCTACAAGCTCACAACAGTAGGAAATTCAGAGTTCACCTCCCTCAATCGAGATACCGGCCATCGCGGCTGAAGTTATAGATCCAACTCCGGATGAGCTAGCAAGTGCTACTTTTATCGGTAATCCACCAGATTACGTACCGTCTAGCATTTCCGAAGACTTTTTGGGATGGATATGCTTAAGGCATGGCTTGTCATTGGACGATGTGCGATTACCAGGACCAAATGATAGACCGCATTTTCCACCGGAGGGATTTACTGCTTTCAATCTCCATTCATGTACAGTTGGGACGCTTCCTCCATTTAACCAATACATTATGGAAGTTCTATCTTTCTTTGGAATCACTCCATCTCAATTACACCCTAATGGATATGCTCTGTTGAATAGCCTATTCATTGTATTTATGGATCATCTCTTCCGGCCACCGACCTCGATAGAGATCAGATATCTATTCAACATCAAGGGTCAAGGAGATAGTCCCTCGTTCACATTCCTAGAGACAGTCAGGAATTGTCAAATTATCATCGGCTCCTAGACCAGGCTGAGCTATTTTAGAACGTAGTTGTTTTATGTCCGATGCCCTCCGGGATTTGTCGGCCGTTGGTTATTTAGACGTAAATCCGCTGTCTTTTCAAGTAGCTAAAAAGGTTATCATAACTGATCTCAAATTAATATCTCCTTTTCTTTACAACTGTAATTCCATGACCCAAAGGCGTGCGTTTTAAAGAGATAATACGGGTTCTCCAACAAGTTCTAAGTGAAGTGAGGGACATTGATTCGGTTCTTACGGATAGAAATTTGAGAAAGTCGGACTGATCGAGCATAGCCAAAGTATAAGGCTTGAGGGAATGCTAAGCGCTGTCTCGAAGAAGCGAGTGAAACATAAAATACTTGGTGTTGTAATAACCGAAGGGGTTGATTCAGAAAAAACACCCATCGATGATGAATTTGTAGTCGGGCCTTCTAACACCTTTTAGGATTCCGAAGGAAAAAGAAAAGGCAAGGCAGTTGCTTTCAAACGCTCTAAATCTATGAGATGGAAATCTGCGGTCGTGTCTTTGCCTATTCCCGAGATTAGAATTTCGAAGGCTCCTCCTTTGTAGGTAGAAAACTTTTTCGAAGGGCACGTCGATATCACAATTCCGGATTATGTGTCACTTCAACATGATGCCGGATTGGAGGGGCTTCAACATGCTTTAGATTAAGTGAGTCTCTTACCACTAGTGTGGCCAACATTTTCGGTTGGTCGGGGTGTTGCACATACATATACACTTCATGACACTACACGATTCCTGACCATAAGTTGCTTACTCTGGGAGATTACTAACTATATTCTTCTTTTACTTCGTAGATACAATGATTAGGCAAGATTATATGCTTGGAAGTCTCCATTCGGCGCACTGGTCATTGAGTTCATATCATGAGTCCCGTAGGAGGGAAGATGATAGAAACCGCAATTGCGGTTATTCCAGTCAGGAATACTACGATAGAGATAGAATATGGATTGGAACTTAGAGCAGAGGTATCGATCCCCATCGCGCTCTCTATCTCCTTGAATACCCATACTACCTTTTGCTTATGTCACGCATCCCTTGGAGCCTCCACATCACAAACCGCCTTCCCATGCTCAAAGGCCTGATCCTCACCGCCGTAGACATGAGACCGAAACTCCTGCCGCCGTTGAACAGGCTATTACTGAGCTCACCAGGGAAGGGGCTATTAAAATCGCACCGTGGAAAAAGGATTTTCCAAATATTTGTTTCGATGGCTTTATCTTTCCCCCGCACTTAAAGAGAATTTCGATGGAAGTTGAGAACACGATGCCCGATTATATCCACGATATCTACACTCAGTATAAGGAGTGGTCGAAAGCCGCAGAGAAAGCGTTGAAGCTGGCCTTTGAGCAGGCAACTACCATTGAGAAGTTAGAAGCCGAGTTCACTCAAAAGGATCACATTATCCAAGTGCTTAACACTGAAGTTGAATCCCCCGAAAGTCAGAAATAGAGGCCACTCAAAAGGCCGACGAGGCTAACTTGGCCATAGAGAGGATGAGGTAGACACACTATGTCCTAGTGGAGGAGATGGACCATCGGAACACCACCATTACTGCCGAGCGGGATGCGGCCCTCAAAGAACTTAACGAGCTTAAGGCTGAATTTTGTGAAATCATTAAAGAGAGCGACGACACCAATACCATAGCACAAGAGACATGTGACCTGGCCTTAGTGCTTCAAGGATAACGAGATGCGGCAGTGAAGAAAGTCCGTGTGGTGGAGACCGAGGTCGAGGAGAGGGTACGAACGTCGGAGTCCAGGCTAGAGGCTAATATCGAAGATCTCCTTATCACTTATAACGCCAATGTGCTGAAGCACAGGAACTTAGCCTGGCTCAAAAATTATTCGATACATCTTCACAATGCCTAGGCCAATTGGTTGAGGCGGAGAAGACGGTGCATCCGAGTGAATCAGTTAACGAGTTTGAGCTTGAGAATCGTATGCTGACTAATGATGAAAGAAATATTCTCCACGAGTTGATGATTTCACATGAAAAGGAGAAGCTCGGCACCCAACATTCGGAGGTTGGAGAAGGTTTGGGCGTTGAGCATCGTGATACAAGTCTTGAGATTCCTGTGCCAACCCAACTGAACCTGCACCAGCAGTTGAACGCCAATCTGTCCCTGCTTACAATCCGAAACAACCGTAGTTATCTCCGGCAAAAGAGCTCACTTCTGAAGCTGTTCGTCCATCCATGAACCAAACCGAGGAAGGTATTCTGAACATTCCTTATATGTGTTCAAAATAAGGAGCTTGATTTGAAGCGTTTACTAACAGTCTTCCTTTTTCTCTATCCAGTGACTGGAGTTACACTGATCGCGCCTCCTGCAACTCAAGAATCACATCAAACGCAGGAGGCTATCATTACCGAGGCAACCACCACAACAACAACTGCATTGATTGATGGAACGCAGGGGTGAACACTCTCCTTTGACGAGCAGATGATGGAGGAACTCCTCAGTCGCCACAGTGACCCTTTTGTGGACGTACCATTTGCTTTGAGTGGAATCGTACCTGCTACTGGCTCTTCAATGCCGACCACTGATGCCCTCTAGGCTCAAGCAATTCACGAAGAAGAGATATTGGATGAGATCAATGCTGAAATGGAGGCATCGACTCATGGTGGTAGTTCTAGAGTCGAATGGCGACACCTGGCCTGGCTCCGCTGAAAATGATATCATATGGTGGTATAGTTATTGATACCAGCATGTCTATTCCGTCTCCTGTAGTGGATCCGACCCCTTCGACTCCGACTACATGAAGTATTCCCATTCATTTGAGCTCGGAGGAGGAGGTAGATATAATGCCACATACTGGAGACCAACCGTCGAAAGACAATGGCTCGAAGCAGAAAATCACTAGCAGCCCCAGCGGGTCTACGCTGAAGAAGAAGCCGAGGAAGAAGAAAGAGTTGATAGGCCTCTTCGGCACATTTTTGAGTAGATAGGAATTTTCTTTTAGCTTTTGCAGGCCGTGTATATATGCGGGTTTAGCCCCTGCTAGTATGAATTTTGAAAATAACTTATATATGAATTTCTTCCACAGATAGTTGAAATGAAATTATTTTTTGGCTTCAACTCTATTATTGTTTATTTTTCTTAAGTTTTCCAGTACTTGAATTCTATTCCAGTGCACTTACGGAGTTCCAACCATTGAGTCGAGTTTGATTGTATTTGTCAAGTTCGGAAATCACAGACACGAGTCATGACCGGTGATTAAGTTGAACTTTGAAGTTGCACTGCTTCAGCCAATGGTTGACACTTAAGTTCTGCCCCTAGTTTTGGGGATGAGTTGTAAAGATTGGTCAGTGATTGGATTTCGCCTTCATTTCTTCGAGCTTAACTTCATTGAATCGATGCTAAAACAAGTAAGAGTCGAGTGACTGAATCACACTTGCTCACTTATCAATGATTGCATCCACACTCCAAGGACCTGCATTTGTATGTCGGCGGCCGGTCATGCCTGTTTAAGTTTTAAGTATATGTCCATGCTTTGGGGACTTAAGTTAGCTTGTGAGTGGTCATTACCCGAGTTATGTTTATACTCTAACCACACTCTAGGGACCTAGAGCTATTTGCGGTCGATTCCCTGGTTTGCACTCTGGGAATTCAGAGAAACCGACATTTGTAATCTGGTTCGCACTCTAGGTACCTGAAGTTAGTGTTTATACTCCAACTTGTACTTTGGGAATTTGGAGTTGATGCTTATACTCTGACTTGCACTTTGGGAATTCGGAGTTAATGTTTATACTCCAATTCGCACTCAATTCGGAGTCGGTATTTATACTCTAGTTCGCACTCTAGGAATTTAGGGTTGGCCGACAGATGGCCAGTCACATCTGTTTAGGCTTTTTGGATTTCATCCACACTCTGGGAATGATGGATTTATCAGGATCGTGGATGGTCGATTCACATCCTCGTTGAGTTAACAAGTGAGGTCGTTAGATGGACGAGTCCATCTTCCTCGAACTTGGTTAGGATACGGTCGAAGTCGTTAGGTGAACCGGTCCACCCTCTTCGAAACTGCGTTTATAAGTTTATACTCCAGCTCGCACTTTGGGAGACTGGAGATAGTTAAAGGATTGTCATATGTCAATCCTTTTTTGGTTTCAGCATGATGGCTTACACCCGAGCTCGGGTTTCACTTAGCGAGTGGCCGGTCGTATCACAGTCATTTCCTATTTGAATAAATTCCACTGTATAATGGAACATAGCTCTTCGTGCGTCATGATGGTTGTTTGTCACATTCAATATATCACAGCTCTGGCTCGAAGAGATGGCATCTTATTGCTGAAATGAGAAAATATGGCAAATTCATTTGCCTTATTACAAATTCAAATTTCGAAATGCAGAAACAAATTACAGATAAAAAATAGACTAAAATAAATAAAACCTGTCATGCATAGTAGAGACGGAGACTCTCGCTGTTTTAAGCTCTCGGCAAAGTAAGACCGTCTATGTCGATAACTTAAATGTGCCATCTTTGAGTTTTCATTCAATCACATACGATCCTTCCTAAGTTGGTTTCATATGCGAAGGAACTAGATAATTTTTTTGAGGACGAGATCGCCGAGTTCAAAGGTTCGGGGTAGGACTTTGGTATTGTATCATCGGGCGAGTCGACTTGGGTATGCGACTGCCCTCAAATCAGCCTCTTCGCGCTTCTCATCGAACAAATCCAAGGATTCGGAAAGTAGCATGGCATTTGTCTTTGGATCATAATAAGTCACACAATGCGAAGGTACTTCTACCTCGACTGGAATAACGACTTCTGGTCCATAGGAAAGAATGGAGTGTGTCCGGTCGTGGACTTGTGGGTTGTCCAGTAAGCCCATAAAGCCATAGGAAGTTCATCAACCCACTTGCCCCTGGCCTTTTCTAGTTGTTTCTTTAGAATAGACTTGATAACCTTATTAACAGCTTCAACCTGGCCATTTGCTTGAGAGTGTGCAACTGCAGAGAATTTCTTCTGGATGTGGAATTGTTGGTAGGAATTCTTGAATTCAACACTGTCGAACTAGATTCCGTTATCAGTGATAATGGTATGCGGGCGATCAAATCGGTAGATAATGTTGCGAACTACAAAGTCGATCACCTTCTTCGTCGTGATTGTAGCAAGAGGTTTAGCTTCGGCCCATTTGGTAAAGTAATCAACCGCGACGATGGCGTACTTCGCACCACCTTTGGCCAAAGGTAGAGAGCAAATGATATCGATGCCCCATACTACAAATGGCCATGGACTGATCATTTGGGTTATCTCAGTAGGTGGGGCTCTAGGAATTCGAGCATGATTTTGACAATTATCACATTTTCGGACGTAATCTACTACATCGCGGTTTACAATCGGCCAGTAATATCCATTTCGGAGTACTTTCTTAGTGAGAGCTTGCTCCTCGGTGTGATTTCCACATTCTCCTTCGTGTACATTATGTAACAGTCGCTTAATTTCATTGTGGGTGATACATCAGAGTAAAGGAACAGAATACCCTCTTCTATACATGACTCCATTCTGAATAGTGAACCACGAAGTTTTCCAAAGAATCTGTCTCTTCTTACTCCTGCGCTCAGGTAGCATTCCATGCTCGAGATAATTATGAAACGGATTCATCCACGACTCCTTATAGGGAGTGATTTCAAATATCTAGTCGGTCTCCATTTAATCAATGCTAGGGAAAGATAACGTTTCCACAGGAACGGGTCCCATTTGCTATGCTTCGCTCGTACTTGCAAACTTTGCCAATGAATCAACCTTTTGATTGCGCTCACGGGTTATGTAGAAGATGACATAATAATCAAACTTATTAAGTATCTCCTGGACTCGAGCTAGATAAGCAGCCAGTCTTCGATCCTTTGCCTGATATTCACCTCGAACTTGACATACAACTAATTGCGAATCACAATAAATTTCCACAGCAATAATTCTCAAATCTCGGGCAAGTTTCAATCTGGCAAGAAAGGCTTCATATTTAGCTTCATTATTGGTCACATGAAAATCAAACTTTAGAGCATAACATATGGACTGACCTTCGAGGGTTTCAAGTACTACCCTAGCATCCGAGCACCGGTCGTCTGATGCACCATCAGTATGCAGCTTCCAGATATACTCGGGAGATTCACTAGTTTCGGGCAAGTCCTCTAGGACGGTAAATTCGGCTATGAAAACCGCTTGGATTTGTCCTTGAATAGCTCGCCTCGAAGTGTAAGTAATATCAAACTGGCTTAGTTCAATGTTCCATTTGAGTAACCTACCAGACGTCTTAGGCTGCGTAAGGACCTGCCGTAATGGCTGATCAGCGTAAACAGTGATGCGATGAGCCTGGAAATACGAATGGAGCTTCTGTGAGGCAATAATGAGGCAATAGCCAATTTCTCTAGCTTCGGATAATTTCTCTCAACTCCGGTTAGTCATTTGCTAACATAGTAGACCAGTTTCTGCATTCGGTCTTCCTCCCGAACTAAGGCAGCACTGATTGCGTTTTTTGATACCGCCAAGTAAAGGTACAATTGCTCGTGATTGGTAGGCTTTGAAAAAATTGGCGGTGTGGAGAGATATTGAATTAGTGCTAGGAATGTGCCCTTGCATTTCGTGGTCCATTCAAAATTCCGTTCCTTTTTCGAATCAAATCAATGAAAGGAATGCATTTGTCAGTGGACTTTGAAATGAACCTGCTCAATGCTGCTACCTTCCAGTTGAGGCTCTGGACTTTCTTTATGGTTCTTGGAGTCTCAAGATTTCTAATTGCTCAGATCTTTTTGGGGTTTTCTTCGATTCCTCGAGCATTGACGATAAACCCAAGGAATTTTCCAGATGCGACCCCAAAGTGACATTTCAGTGGATTGAGCTTCATCCTGTATTCTCGAAGGATGCTAAACATTAATTCCAAGTCTTTAACATGATCAGTGGAGAATCATGACTTTACCAGCATGTTGTCCACATATATCTCCATGGTCTTTCCGATCTGGTTGGCAAACATTCGATAGACTAGTCGTTGGTATGTTGTCCCGAAGTTTTTGAGCCCGAAAGGCATGAATTTGTAGTAGTAGAGTCCCAGACCGGTTACGAAGCTGGTATGATCCTTGTCAGGTAAGTGCATGGGTATCTGGTTGTAACCAGAATACGCATCCATTAAAGATAATAATTCACCCCCAGCCATTGAATCTACGAGATGATCAATTTGAGGAAATGGAAAACTGTCTTTCGGGCAAGCTTTGTTCAAGTCTGAGTAATCAACAAAGATCCTCCATTTCCCATTTGGCTTTGAACAAGTATGGGATTGGATACCCACACCGGGTATAAGGCATCTTGAATAAACCCATTCGATTTCAACTTATCAACCACTTCTCTAAGGGCGGCAGATCTCTGTGGATCCATACCATACCTTTTCTGTTTGACCGAGATATGCCACGGGTCAATATTCAAAGTGTGGCTCACGATGTCCGACGAGATCCTACACATGTCAGAATACGTCCAAGCGAATACGTCAATGTTCTCCCAGAGAAATTCAACCAATTCCTCGTGTCCATTGGCTTTATTGAGATCCAATCTTTACCATCTTTGAATCGTCATCATCAATGATCGGGACATCGATTGTCAGTTCGATCGGGGAAGCTTGACTATCTTTAGTTTCATCTTCACATTCAGTATCTCTCGGGTCAAGATCCCTTTGGAATTGGTTGGGGCGCCCGGGCCTGGGCCCAGGCACCAATTGTCAATTATCAGCAAAACGGACGTAGAGAGATTCCTCTACGCCCTTTCCTTTCTCCTTTCGTTTTTCCCCATGTAGCTTAGCAACATAACAAGCTCATCCAGCAGCCTGATCTTCTTGAACGACTCCAACTCCACAATCAGTGGGAAACTTTAGAGTCAAACACCATGGGGCAATGGCTGCCCTAAATTCAGCAAGGGCCAGTCAACCTAAGAAAGCATTGTAAGGGGAGTGTATGTCCAAACAACAAACTGTAGTATCTGAACTCTCCGACATTCTCCAACTCCCAACTCCACTAGTAGTTCCACCACCCCAGTGGGTATAGTAGCACTCCCACTGAAGCCGTGGATTTGAGACTGGAAAGGTTTTAAATCTTTGGCTTCCATCTTCATCTGATCATATGCCCGCTTAAATAAAATATTCACGGAGCTTCCACTGTCAAGCAAGATCCTCTTCATCCAAGTAGGACCTACCTAAGCAGATATGACAAGTGGATCAATAGTGGGGCTTCGACTTTATCAGTGTCTCTTTTTCAAAACATGATGTCATCGGTCATCGTCTTCTGTTGCTTGGCCAGAGCCCCATCATCACAACTACTACAACATTCGAAGTCCGCATGCCTAATAAAGCAGGCATACGACTCCATTTCCCTCCAGCTTCGGTCTGTTGGATGAGGACCACCACTCATAGTGTTTATCACCAACCTCCTACCGGTACGACCGGGTTGCTCCTATCTTGCTTGATTGGGTATATTATTCTGATTTGATGGGCCCACACCTCCTGAATGTGGTGCCCTCACGACCTGTTCCAACTTCCTCTCTCTAATCAACTTCTCAATGAGATCTTCTAAATGACGAAACTCATTTGTATTATGGCAATAACTCTCATGAAACCTACAAAATTTTCTTGTTTGGATCTGCCTCTCCGATGAAGGCTTCAGAGCAGGCTTCTTGTACTGGATAGTATTGTAGGTTTGTAGATATACATTCTCCAACGATGTATTCAGACAAATATTGGAGCTCTACGTCGCGAACCACGGTTCTGATCCCACTTTCTATTATGATTACCACTGTCTTTCTATTGAGTTTGTTTATTTTGAATATTCAATTGTACTTTCCCAGAGCTTTCCCAGACTGTTTAACTGCAACATTACTTTGGATCCTTCCATACTCGGCTCTGCATCATCCTGCTTCCTAGACTATTTGGCATCCTCCCTTCTTAAGAATTAGGCAGTCTTGGAATAGAAACGGTCCAATGACGCAGGTGATTTTTCGGCCAACCAGTTGCCGAATTCGAAATCGGGGTCAATCCCCTTAGTCAATGCCATAAGAATGGAGTTATCATTTGGGTTGCTGATTTCAACACAAGCAGTATGGAATCTTTCTAATTAACGTCGGAGTGTCTCTCCAGGAGCATAAGTGACACTAGACAGAGTGTTAACATCCTTTGGCCTTGCAACATGCATTCGAAACTGCTCAACAAATTTGGTTGCCAGTTGGTCAAAACAAGAAATAGATCGGGGTGGTAAACGAGTGAACCACATAGTAGCTATGTCCCTCAGAGAGATCGGGAAATTCAACATTTAACTGCATCATTAGCCCGTGCAGCTTTCATTGACCATCAATACTTTAGGATGTGTTGGCTAGGATCAGAGCTTTCTTCATAGAGTGGTAAAGTCGGCATCATGAATCACCGAGGTGGTTCAGCATAAAGTATTTCATCGGTAAAGGGAGTATGACTTCGAGAGATTCCCCAATCGTCATTTGTAAGGCCTTGACTTTCTCGAATCATCTGACAAATCATCGTCGGTATATCCGACATCTCGACATTCTATGCACGTTGAGCCAAGGTGTGGTCGGATTCCATAATGCGAAGCTAGATCGGACGTGTTCGATGGTCCATGTCTAGCCTCCTTGGTTCCAAGTCTTCGGGGACGTAAGATTTGGGAGTAGGTCCATTCTGATGATGGTTCAGATCTGGCTGATTTCGATCATAAATCCCTGGTTCAACAATGGCGGTAGTAGCGCGGTTGTCTGTGGTGTAGTAAGGAACTGTACCTCCCAGGTGGAGGGTCCAGTCTGATAGCTGATTGATGGGCCAACTCTACTTTTCCAACGTTTAGTGCAGGTTGATGTCCGGTAGCTTGAGTGTAGCATACGTCCAGTCGTGGGCGTGTAGATCTGTGATGGTAGTTGGATGAGGCTGAACTTTCGATGGATGAGTAGGAGACATGATCCCTTCTGGATCTCCTACGCCTTTGGCGGTTTAGTAGTTAATTATGCGTTGGCATGTAGTTGTTCAGTAAGTTGTTATCGACTCTGGGTCAACTCTTGAAGTAGTGTCTGAAACTATTGTCTAGTGACAGAACCTGATGGATTTGACGGTCTAGCAGCATTCTGGTAGGATGGAGGCAGTTGCATGGGATTCTGTCTATCCTGTCCTTCTTGATCTGCAGTTGTAGAGGTTGTCCTTGTGCTAACCATGGTAGATAATGAAGTCCTTTCCTGGATCTGATGCAAATCTAAATAGGATGGAAGAACTCTGACTTGAGATCTGGATCTTCTTCTTGGATTTGTGCAATCCGGTATCGATAGTAGATCCAAAGAGCAGGAGAAACACTATGTTTTCTTAGTGAAAGCACCAAAGTGTTTATACCAAAATTGGCACAACACTCTACGGAAGTATTTGAAGAGATAAAAATGAACAATTGAAATGTAAAAAGAGGGTTATCTAACAAACACTTCAAAAATAAATAATGAAAACACATAGAAACACAATGATTTAGAGTGGTTCGACGTATGCCTACGTCCACTATGAAGTTAATGATTTTATTGATATTCGCTTGCTGATTAGAAATGACTACAGCAGATTAAAGTGATGAAATTCGAGTACAACAACAACATTGAATTATAAAAATGGTTTCGGCAGAGTTTGGATGTTAAAGAGCCAATAGATCCTTTTTCTATAGGCTCTGGGTGCTATTTATAGGCGTAGGATGTAAATATCTCTCTCAGAACTTAGGAGACTTCTTCTGGCATGTGGGTGGACCACGAGATCGATCCTATGAGATTTTGACTCGATCTGAGATCGATACGAACGAATTTTGTATCGATCAAAATTTGACCCAATCGAGTCGAAACTTGGCATGAACATTCCTTAGGTCGTACTACAGCTCCTGTGAAAATTTCATAGCATTTGGACCTATGGATTCCGAGTTATGATCGATGCAAATTATAGGCTATTTACTTCGAATCGATACGTTCATATTGATCATTTCGACTCGATGTTGAGCACATGCCTTTGAGTTGACATAGCGCTTGATTTTTGTATCGCTCCATTTTCGATGTCGAGTTGACTGAGTCATCCGAAGGTTTTCGCCTTGTTCGTATCGAAGACCATTGCCTTGTTCGTAACGATGGAGGTGGCTTAGTTCGCATCGAAAAAAGTGGCTCTGTTCGTATCGATCCAAGTTGCTCGGCTAGTATCGATTGCGTGGCCTTGTTCGTATCGATCGAAGTTGCTCCAACTTGATGGATACAAACAAATGACAATGTGATAGATACGAATAGATAGCAGCTCTGCTTGGCCTTGATGGATACGAATAGTGGTTTCATGATGGATACAAAGTAAGGTCACCTGATGGATATGAACTAACGAATCTTGATGGATTTGAACAGGTGCTTCTAGGATGGATACAAAGTAGACCTTCCTCGATGGATACGAACTAGACAACTGCTGATCAATATGAAGTGGAGCTTGTTCGACGGTGGAGTTGAATAGATCGATACGAATAAGCATATTCTTTCGATGGATACGAACTAATGCATTTTATTGGATGCGATTGAGGTGATCTCTTTAGCTCGCATCGATCATAACTTAAGCATACGAACTCGAATTAACTTCAAACTCGGAATGTTGGCTTTCATAGATTTGTTTGTCATGTCTTGTTAATTGTAGCTTGATCTAGACTCGGACAAAATTTATTGATATCCATAGCGAACCTACATATAACCGATATTCGAAATGAGTGATCTTTGGCTTTCAGTTAATTCCTTGATATCTCGGCCTTGCCAAAAGGCGGGATTACATCTTTTAAGGCTTTATAATACACTAAAAGAAGTGGTTACCTTTGACCATATAACCTGGTATTTTGTAAATCAAAGACTTTAACATATTTAGAGGGGCGAAGACCCTCGCCGACTATATCTTTGCCACATTTTATCAATATAAAGGCTTTATATTGTTTTAGCTCTATACCCTATGGTTTCAAAGTGAGATAACTTCCAAGTGATTTCGAGATTCATCAACATAATTTATAAAAGCATATATCATGGCATAAATACTTTCGGATAAAGTAAAAAGTATATTTTCCTTGGTTAAACGTATAATTTCAAGGGTTAAATCATTTGCAAAGGTTTTGTTTTTCAAGGAAATAGAAAAAGGAATTTAGCCTAGGATTTTTACTAAACTGATTATTGTTATTATCACTTTTGGATAGATTGTGATATGATAAATTTGACTCTGAGATTAGAAAACTAAATGGGACAGGTGTAGGGTAGCGCCCTATACTTCAATTGTTAGCTCCTAGCTGATGTGAGTCCAAAATTCTGGCACAAAGGATTTGTTAAGGGTAAGACCAAAAATAGTTTTACGTCCAGAAAGGAATACATAAAGATAAGTTAGGTTATAGGTTGGCCTCTAAAACCTTTAGGTTCATTGTAAGCCTAGCTAAACTATGAGATTAACAGATAGTCAGGTAAATACTAGGATAAGTTTATTTGGACATACCATCCAGTTTTTTTCTAACCGTCGGTTAGGAAATTTGGTATATCCAGTAGGCTCAAATCAGCCATGCGGGTTGGTAGTTACCCTGTGAAAGCTAAATAATGGGACTGATAGTCCATTGATTTGATGGATAGTCATGATTACCTATGTAGTACGCATGTACATGATCATTTATATCGTCTGTTTAATCATTGTGATCATCACTTTTTTTGCAAAAGATATATTTTAAAAAGGGATATTAGTTAATGGAAAACCCATTCCGCTCAGGGCATTGTCTCAATAGATATCTACAAAACCAAGATTGCTTATTATTATTCACACCAGGTTTTTGTTCGATTCAAATTTTATGTTTTCCCCTTAAACTCTCAGGTGCTCAAAATTCAATTTGAGTAGGTCAAGAGTAAGGGTTTGCAGATTAAGTAGGTTTTGGCAAATAAAACTTTCGGAGACATATAAGAGGCAAAGCTAGCTATTTAAGAGTCTATCTTTATATATTATTAATCCCCTGTGTTGAAGTTATCTGGTTGAAGTGTATATAAAGACAGATGTTATAACTGTCTAGTACTGTACACTTTATCTCTATCCTCCCTCTCTCTTAGACTGTTCTTCCGTTTCTTACTAACGTTTTAAGGGCGCAATATATAGAGGTAGGAAATTAAAGAGTGAATCTAGGTGGAGGAAGCATCACTACTAATAGAAATGTCAGACGTTACTCTTGAAGAAACCCAGGTCGACAAACGACTGCTAATGTAAGTGCTAGAACACCACCGGTTGATACGAGAGCAATGTACTAGTTCTTCGTTAACATGATGCAAGCAGGAGTTGCAGCTGGATTAGTTGGTGGAAATGCTAGAGGAGAAAATCCTGAAGTTCCAGCATCAATAACTGCATGTTTTGATTAGAGATTATACAAGACTTGGAGGGAAGCCGTTTATTGGAATAGGTGATGCTATTGAGGTAGAGAATTAGATACTTCATTATGAAATGTTTTTTGTTGATTTTGTTTTGAATGATAATTAGAAGAGGAGTTTGGCATCCAAGAGACTGCAAGGAGCTGCGTTATACTGGTGGAACAATGTTACTATTGAAGTGCCTGAGAAACTTTGATTTGGGCCGAATTCAGGAGGAGGTTTGAAGAAAGATTTATGTCTGAGACCGCTAAGTCAACTTGGTTGAGGAAGTTTGTAGAGTTAGTGCAAGGTGATATGACTATGCTGGAATATGTAACGAGGTTTGAGGAGTTGTCATATGGCACCGTTGACACAGTTATCAAAAGGAATGACTAGTTCATTCGTTGATTGAAACTCGAGCATGCAAGAGCAACTTTACCACATCTCAGGGATCTATGTGATGTAGTTGTGGAGATGGCTTTAAGAAATGAAGAGATGCTTCCTTTGTTTGTAATAACAAGCCAGCAAAGAATCGGGATGGAAATAATCAGAAGAGGAAGATCATTTATAAAAAGGGAGTTTAGAAGGGTGGATGTAACATCCCCTTACCTGGAGGCCCAAAACTAACAGTTACGGATGCTATAGTCATCCATTGTTATTAATCTTCGGTGACCAAATACGGCGGTGCTAGGTACACTGATGCACAGATTACATAAATATGGAAAAAAATTAGCAACTCAAAAACACATTTCCATATTCAAATCAAAACATTTCATGTTCAATACATAATCCTAAATTATGTTAACTACGTTCAACAAAATATAATTATTACAATTATTCCAAGAGCGACATATGAAGATGCCCCTTTGGATGATCAGAGTATATAATAAAGCTAATAAATCTGCCTTTACAAATAAAACGCACAGCGGAATGAAAACTCTAAATATCTATCTGCCTCTTGCATGCTTTCGGAAGCTTTATTCGTTTAAGAAGAGAATCTGAAAATCCTAAACCTCAAACTACTCAAATCAATTGAGTACCTAAGAGTTTAAGGGGAAAACAAAAAATTTGAGTCAAACATAAAGCCTATTGAATAATAATCTAATATCTCAATCCTTTTTAGATATCTAGTAAGACAGCGCCGCTTAGCAAAAAGGGTTTTCCCTTCACTAGTATATTAAAACCATTATAAAGCCATATACTATGCTCCTACATCCACAATGGTTAAAACTTACATTTTCAAATTATTATGATGATATGAAAAGTTGAAAAAAATAAGGGTTTGATATTCCTAGTTTAGTTTGACACCCTATCAATATTATAGTTTCTAGGGTCGCTATCAACCTTTTTGGTTTTCATGGGTTTACTAATTACCTTATTATACCTAATAGACACCCTGCCCTATTCAAAGTTTTCATAGGATCACTAAGAGCCTATAGGCTCCTACCAGTTAACTTAATCAATTCATGTGTCCTCCTGAACCTATTAGTTCTTTCAATAACTAATCACCTTATCCTAGTTTTCATAGGTTTGCAAGGAACCTATGGATTTATCCAGTAACTCACTTCACATCCTAGTTTTCATGGGTTGACTAGAAACCTACTGATATTTCCATTAGTCGCATTCTTATCCTAGCTGGTGTCAATTCTTAATCAGGATATAGTTTTCATGGGTTCACTACAAACAATTAACCCTTGCCAACTGTCCTTAATACATAGTTTTCATTGGTTAATAACAAACTTGTTGGTTTCCTCCAATAACTACTTAATTATTGTTTCATGGGTTTAACTTTACTATGAACCTTTTGGGTTACACCAATAACTACTTTATCATAGTTTTCATGGGTTTACCATGAACCTTTTGGTTACCTCCAATAACTACAAAGTTTAGGCATCCCATATGTATGGTCACCCTGACTCCTTGGATGCAATTCTACTAATTCAGGAGTTTATGCTATTTATATTCACTATTGAGTTAACCTAGTTGGTTCTTTTACCTCTTTTCTTTTCCAAAATATAGTTATGGGTCATTATGTGAATATATTCCTATTTGGAGAAGCAAAACAATAATTTAACAATACCACTCCTGTGGGTTTAAGGTCCTTGAAATATATTTCATAAAACATAGTTAGCACCTTTAACATATACTTTTATCAAGGCAAATTCTTCTTCAAAATTATATACTTAAAGCCATTACAGAACTCCTTTATATAAGTCATGGTTTTCCTTAAAAATTTAGAGTTATGGTTTTCAAACCTTTCGATAATGTCGAAAGCTACTATTTTCAGTCTTTTTCGAAGGGTTTCAATCATATCATTTTAAATTAAAAGGATCCAACCCTCTTTATACTTTAAAACACTTCTTTCCAAACCCTTCGACCCCATTGAAACTCAAACCTTTCGCAAGTATTGGAAAACCATTCGATACTATTAAGCACGCAATTTTTTTTGAAAGCAATGGAAAATAAACCTTTCAAAAACTCACTGGGTTCAATTTAAAACATATGGAGAACCTTCTTTGAAAACCTTTCGACTTCATTAGCAGCAACTTTCGACTTTTTCCAAAGCTCTGCTTCAAAAGCTTTAAAATAAATTATTCAAAACAATAGGCCTCTATCTTATAAAAAAATACTTCGAAAGCTTTGGGTAATACTTTAGTTATAAAACAAGGGTAAATCATCTAGTCGAAAGCTTTGATACATTCTAAAAGCATTAGAGAAGCGGCTGGTTTTAAAATAAGTAAACCTTTCGACTTTTTTGAAAGCAATGACTTTGAAAGGTTAGGGAAAACGTCAATACCCTTTCGACTGTGTCAGAAGATTCAAAACAAAACAATGATAAAGTGGTAGTAACCTTTTGACTGCGTCGAAATATTTGAATCCTTTATTTTAAATCGAAAGGTTTGAAACCTTTTTTTAAATAATTGACCCAATCGAAAGCAACTAATTCGAACGCTCTTTTTCGAAAGAAAACAGATGTAAGCATTTGGTTTATAAACATACCATAACCTCATCGGCAACGAACATTTCAACTGAATACCCTTCGGCCTCGTTCAATTCACTACGTACCAAGTAACTTGATACCATATGCATTAAATTTTGACCTTTTCAAAAGCTATAACCTGTCGACTTTGTCGGAAGGTTTGATGCCTAAATTGGCTGAAACATGCTAAAAGCATGATTTTTTTATTTTTAACTTAAAAAGATAACTTTTCAACTAACCTGCCTTTCAAATTCTCATTGGTTGATAAATACTTTTCAGAAAAGTGCTCCCACTAATTTCAGAATTAAACAATAATTTTTATTTTATAAAATGACCACTCCTTAATTAAATATATAAAACATTTAAGTCCCACACCTTAAATTTTTTTATATATTCATCAACTCACTCAGGAAAAATCTAGAAAAATCCCAGAAAGTCTATTTTAATATTTTCTCCAACATATAAAAATTTCAACCCTAAATAATAATTATTTCAGCCGTAAATAATTTATAACCCAATAAATCATTTTCTTCACTGGAAAATTAATATAAAATCCACATAAATTCATAAAATTATGGAAATTGAAACCCATATCAAAAATCATGTTTTCTATAACATTAAATTTTCCCATGGCATTTAAAAATCATTTCATCTCGGTTTTATCCTAAAACCGTGTATATCTCCTTTTAAACAACCTTGTTTAATCCATATAAACCATAAATTTAGCATATCATCATTCAATATATCATAAATATAGATTTACGCTAAAATTCGAAACCATATGATAAAAAAACTAAAATAGAGATGTAGAAATTTTTATTCACCTTAGATTGGATAAGGAAATTGAAGTTCTATTGAGATTGATTCCTTCTTACTTGAATCCTAAGCTTTAAATTGATTTTCTCTTTTCTTCTTTCTAATGGTCTTCCTTGCTTCTCATAGTTATAAAATTTTGTTTTAAGTAAAATGAACGTGTATGACCTAATGAGAATAGTATCAGGGTAGGAAGTATGGTTATTTACCCTAATGCCCTTATGTTTAATTTCCCAACAATTTATATAAGTTCATTAGATTTTGAATAAGCACGACCACCTAGTTTATTAATCAACCTCAATCTCCTTATCTACATTATTCTATTTAGTTTATTCTAATTAAATCTCCTGAAAAATATCAATAAAATCAGGACTGTTACGGACTCCCTTCCTTAAAAAAAAATTCCTCGAAATTCAGTAAGGACTACCAAGCAAACATAGCAATCATTTGTACATCTCCTAAAAACCATACTAGCCTATTTTCCTATCAACCAATCTATATAAATCTACTATAGACATACCATCAAAGTAGAAGGATAAGCCTCTCGAATTTTGTCCTCTGTCTCCCAAGTACAGTCTTTCTCGTTGTCGCTCTACTGAACCTTCAACAACTTGACTGCCTTGGTCCGCAATTTCTTCTCACCCTCGCTACAACCTGAGCTGGTTATCTAACAAAAGTCCAATATGGCTCTACTACCAAGTCCCTTAACTCTATCTGAGGAATAGTAGCCTTTGGATTATGCACATACTTACAAAAAAGAGACACATGGAATACATTGTGGACAACTGACAAACTGCTCGGTAAATCTACTCTATAAGCGAGCTTTCCAATCCTTTCTATAGTCTAGAATGGACCAACATACCTCAAGGCCAACTTTCTCGAATTTTCAAATCATACCACACCCTTCACTGGTGATACTTTAATGAAAACCCTGTCTCCAACTGAGAACTCTAGGTCTTATTGGCTCTTATTTGTGTAACTCTTCTGCCTGGATTGAGCTTCCTTCATCCGTCCTCGGTTAACTCAATCTTTTCTGATGCCTCTCTAACCAAATACGGACCTAAGACCAATCTGTCCCCAGTTTCCAACTAATATGTTGGCGATTTGCATAGCCTTTCATACAAATCTTTTAAAGGCGCCATTCCTATACTAGTCGAATAACTATTATTATAGGAAAACTCAATCAAATGTAGGTGATCTTTCAATGATCCACCAAAGTCTAACACACAGGCTCTTAATAAATCCTCGAGTACCTTATAAACCCTCTCTGTCTGCCCATCCGTCTGTGGGTGATAAGTTGTACTCATCTTGAGCTTGGTACCTAACTCCTAGACTTTGCCAAATTTTGCTAGTGAATAATGCATCCCTGTCGCCGATTATGCTACTAGGAATCCCATGAAGTCTAACTGTATTCTTCATGAATAACTTAGCCAAAACAGATGCCGTCCTGGTTGACTTTACTGAAATAAAATGGGCACTCTTGGTCAGCCTATCAATAATAACCCGTATGCTTTCATTTCCTCTCCTTGGCCTTGGCAACCCATCTATGAAATCCATTGATATCAAATCCTATTTCCAAACTGGAATATCTAGAAGCTGAAGTAAACCACTCAGCTTTCGATGTTCAGCTTTCACTTGTTGATAGTTTACAAACTGCCTAACCTACAAGCCAATATCCCTCTTCATGCCTTCCCAATAAAAGCTCCCCTTCATATCTTGATACATCTTGGTCCCTTTAGAATGAACCGTAAACTTCGATGACATTTCTCTAGAACTTCTCTCCTTAAGTTCTCTATATTCGGAACGCAGAGCTGTCTCTTCTTTCTCAACCATCCTTTTTGGTCAAGACTAAAATTCTTACGTCATTAATCTCTGATCCGACCTCAAGCCTTCTAATTCTTTCAGCTAAAATTGGGTCTTCTCTTTGCTTAGATGCTATCCTCTCGCACAGCGCTGGTCGAACTTCTAAACAAGATAATATGGTCGTACCCTCACTAGAACTAGAAGTCGATCTTATCTGCACACCACAACTGGCTAATGATTCTAGATCCTTCCATTCTGCCAACATCGCCAACAATACATTCTGATGTCTTCTACTGAGAGCATATGCTACCTTATTTCCTTTCCCAGGAGTATACTCTATACCGAAATCATAAGCAGCCAAAAACTCCAGCCATCTCCGCTGCCTCATATTCAACTCTTTCTAAGAGAATAAATACTTTAATGACTTATGGTCGATATACAACTCAAATATCTCTCCCAAAAAATAATGCCTCCAAATCTTCAAGACAACGATAACCGCAGCCAAATCCTAATCGTGAGTAGGATATCTAACTTTGTGCGGTCTAAGCTGCCTAGATGCATAAGCAATAACTTTGCCCCTCTACATCAATATTGCTCCCAATCGAGTATCACATGCATCAATGTAAACTACCAACCCTTAGTTACCATCCGGAACTACTAATATTGGTGCATTGGTTAACAATTGCTTCAACTTAAGGAACCCATCCTCACATTTGTTATACTAAACAAACTTCACGTCCTTCCTGGTCAAGTTAGTTAAAGGCATGGCTATCCGCGAGAAATCCTTGATGAATCTTCGGTAATAGCTAGCAAGTCCAAGAAAACTTCTGATCTCGGTCACTGTTTTTGGTCTCTTCCACTTGTTCATAGATTCGATCTTGTCTGGATTGATTGACAATCCCTTCTATGAAACCATATGACAAATATACTTAACCACTTTCTTTCAAAAATGACATTTGGAAAACTTCGCCTTAAACTGAAGCTGCCTTAGCGTCTCCAACGTAGAATCGATTTTACCCTAGAGAGGGGTGAACATGGTGATACAATTAATTATAAAAAATTATTGCGGAAGTATATAATCGCAACACAGATATAATAGAGTAATAGCAACACAGATAATAGTAGGATAATAAAGCACAAAATAGAAAACACAGATTTACCCAGCTTCAGCAAAATGCTGCCTATGTGTTGCCCCCTAGATTTCTACTAGAAATTAAGTAGTTAGATGCTTACACACGTAAACTCACGACCCGCTATCAACTCTCCTTAACTCTACGCTCAAAACCCTACCACAACTCAACCACGGAGTTGTGAATTCTCGAACTACACCACCCTAGTTCATCCCCTAGTCACACGACTAGTAATTATAAGAGGTATAAAGTAAATTACAAAATTAAAACAATACAAAACCCTAATTTTTCAACTAAATGCCAAATATAAGCTGGCCCATAATATAGTGATAAAAAAATGTCCCCGTGCTTTCTTTATTCCTTCGGCTTGACTTCTCTTTTGTTTTTTATTATGGCTGCCTCCTTTTGCTCGTTTGTTCCTCCTTTTCTTTTCTCTAAAATTAGGGATTTTCTAAATTTAAGAAGCCGATTGTTTGTTAGTCGATTACAATGGCTTTTACTCTAATTTGCATGGGCAATCGACTGTCTCTTCACTTTCCTCATGGCTCCTTCAATTTGAGTCGAGTTTATTTGTTGCGAAAATTGGTACGTTCGTTCCTTCTTCGATTTATACTATACTCGACTTGATTCTAGTTCCTAATTGATGTTGTGATATGTGATATGCTTGAACTCGAATGATTTTTTATAGCCGATGATGAATGAGTTAAATAGGAATCGAATTCCTTAATTTTCGTTCGTATATTTCATATGAGTTCGTCTGATGATTTTTCCCGGCCATTTGATTTTGCTTGAATGCTGATGATTTTTTTGACCTGTTCAAATTCATTTATTTTGTTGCCTTGATTCCCATGACTTCAATTTTGAACTGTTCCATTTCTTGACAACCACAGCTTTAATTATTTCGAGAATTTTTCTTGCTCACCTCGGTTTTGATTTTCTGCATTCAAATTTGACTTTGGTTCGAAATCCCCTACAAGCTTGTTTTTAGTTCGAACTTTTGCATCACCATATATGTGCCGTGTTGATTGAACTACGGCTTGATTTCTAATAATTTGAAATCTCCTGCGATAATGTTTTGGTTCGAACTGCTACATGATTATTTTGAAACTGCTACTGTTAGTCTTCATGTATCTTGACTGCACGTGATGTTCATTATGAACTTGGCTTTGATTTGCATTTTGAAACTGAGTTTGTCGGATTACATTTTGTTTGATCAGTAGCATGCTGTTGCCTCTGGTTTCACTACACATATATGTTCATGTTATACTACTATATATATGTACATGTGTTTTCATTGAGCTCTTATGCAGTTTGGTCTGATATTGATTTATGGTTCATGTTTGAAACTTTCAGACAGGTCTGGTTGCTTCATATGCATTGATCTTGAGTTGTTTTCATGTTGCATTTGTTTATATGTATGATGTGCACTTGATTTGTACTTAATGTTGTCATATATGGAAGCTGCTTCATTGACTTGTATTTGGTTGTATGCATTTGAACTCGTAGCCTTGTCTCTTTGTAGTCTAGTACTCCTGCCTTGGTTTTGGTAGCATATGCATCACTTTCTGTTGCAAGTGTTCATGTACATTTGGGTCTGGCCTCTGTAGCATTGACTCATGTGTTCTTGTGCTTATTTGTCTGGTATGACACATATGTGTGTGCATTGAGCAATGTGAGCTTATGTGGTGTGATGCAGTTGAATCTAAATTGTAGCTGAAGCTCTCAACTGTTACACATTTATGCACTAACTTCTCTTGAGTTTGCATTATGTTCTTGAGTCGTATGCATTGCTTCATCATTGGCCGTTGACATGTGCACCACTTATGTACCATTTTGAGCTTGTTATGATATGCTAGCTCAAGTTATGTAGTTCCTATGTACACCATTGACTTTGTGCATATCATGCTTGTATTTGTAGTGCACCACTTCTTATGTGCATGTTGCATATTCACTTATGCTCGACAATTTTGTAATGCACCTGCGTTGAATCTAGCCTACAGATCGAGTTTGACTTTGTTCTCATATCGTTTTATTTGTTTTTAACTTTAGTTAAACCCGGCTTTTAATTGGGTTTGACCTTGTGCTCACCTGTCCGTGCAATTTTATCAAGTGTACATCGGTGTGCACGGCCTTGCAGCATGTACAGTGATGCACTATGCATGTCACAAGCTGTTCGTGTATGATGAATTCAAAATTAAATGATGAAGAACAACCCAAATAAATGAGGCAAATAATATTTTCAAAATCATTTTTTATTTTATATTGCAAAATAATTTCTTTTTCAATTTTACTGCGTTAGTGTTTATTTTGTAGATTGCTCAGATGCTAGATTCAATCTGGAATGGAGTTGAGGATAAATATGAGTGAATGAGCGATATGTATGGAGGACATTTGTAAATAAAAATTGTGATGTAATCAAAATTGTATTGTTTGAAAATTGTATATGTAGTGAGAGCTCAAATTTGTACTATTTAAAATTGTAATAAATATTTGTTTGAATAAAATATCCGTTTGAATTTAAATTCTACGTTATTTATATTATTCAGCAAATATTTATTTAATTATGTGAAAAATAAAATAGTACATTAATAAATACATTTAAATGAATATATATATATATGTTTATTATCATTAAACAAAAATCATATACTTGCATATTCAACAATATCCCCCTTTTGATGATAACAAACTTATATTTAAGATATTGAATTTATTAAATGTATTTGGTCATTCAATTTGCTCCCCCTATTTCTCCGTCTCTACACAAAGCTCCCTCTTCGTATATGTATAAAAATGTACATGAATAAATAAACCAAGATGCATATAGAAAATAAAATATTTGACTTTTATTTGCCAAAATCTTAACCTTTCTCTCCTCCTTTTGTTATTAGCAGAAGAGTAATAGTGTTAGAGAAATAGAGACAATGTGATAGACATTAATGCAACATTAAAACCAATCGAGTATAATTATTAAATTTCAATAAAAAGTCAAATAAAAATCATAAATACTCTTTTAGGCACATATTCCACTTTAGAATGATACGGGTGATGTCATCATATAAAACCATATAGTTGTGTCTATTTGTGGTATATTTATATCAGGAATTAGGATATCTACTAACCATGCATAACCGTTGGGATTTTTAAATGAGGTTAGTAGTATTTCGGATTTTAATTAAAAAACGAATTCAAGTATCTTCTAACCACGCATAACCGTGAGGACTTTTAAATGGGATTAGAATCAATTTGTCTATTAAATCAATCAATTTTGATATGCGTTCCGTACATGCATAACCGTGAGGACTTTTAAATGAGCATGGAAGCACATAATCAAAAATCTCAAGTAATTTAGCACATAATCAAAAATCTCAAGTAATTCACCCATGCATAACCGTGAGGACTTTTAAATGACAGTGAATACTTTGGATGTTTTATTGCAAAAAATATGATAAAGTGAAAGCCCTTAATTTGCCATTTAAAATACCACATATTGACATACTATATTGGATTTTGATGAGTGATGGTTGATAGAAATATGGTAGAAATAGAAATGGTCATGGAATTTTCACCAACAAAATGTTTTTACAACTCTTGTTAAAATTTCTAAAGAAATTTACTAATTATGCAATCTCAAGTTATACTATATGATTAATATCAACACTCATCACTTTTTTAATCACTATTTACCTTTTCGATAATTAATAGGGGGTCAGATTAGTTAATGTAGTCATTTAAAATCAAATTCAAAGATAATTATCAAAATTTTCAAAATGACTAATCTGAAATATGGCCAACAAAAATGATTTCTAGAAGAGATTTTCTGAGAAAAAGGTCTGCTAATTGAAGATTATATGAAATGAAAAATATGCAGGTATTTTCTTTGAAAAATGATGCAGCTACAGAATGTCTCAACATAAATCACGTTCCACCAGTAATTTTTCTATCAACTAGATTACTAGTATAATCTGCATCTGAATTTTTCTTTCACTCGAAATTATCATTAGTTGGATGCTATAGACCAGACCATGATGTTGCAACAAATTCTTGAAGACCATTTTAAATGAAATTCTTTTCGATTTTAGTTGAAGCTGTGCCAATAAACAAAACCACAAATATAAAGTCAGCCGTAAAATGACCAAATGTATTACCATCAACCAATAAAACAGTATCATTAATCCAAACTAATCTATATGAAGGAGTTCAAAGACTCTAGAGTTTTTTATAGTGTTCTTGGCATAAGAAAATAATTGGCCAAAATTTTTGACTAAGTCAGAATCAAAATCAGCATTCATTTCTTTATCAATAACTGGCTGAATTAAATCAAGTTATGGTGCAGATTATCACATTTAATAGATCATTCAAGATGAATATACTTATACCTGTTTTACCTTTACTGATAATATTACGTTGTTATTCATTGTGATTCTGCCACCTTTGCACTAGGCTAAGGAACTTTGACTAGTCGCTTGTTGTGTTTTTGGAACAGCCAGAATCCAGATAACACTGTTGTTGTTCCTTAGTCTGCCATCACACCTACGCAAGAGAAGATTTTTGTGACCTATTTGTTTTTATAGGTACATGGCTGTTAGTGGTAGCAGATTTTGAAAAATATGTTTGTGGAGACCCAAAAATAGTTATATAAGTTCCTTTCGGCATCCAGATTTGTTTAACTTTGAGGGATTTTACATTCGTGCCTTTTGGAACCCAAATTGGTATGGTTTTCACATTTTTGGGACTATATCAGCAAATATTGTGATTGCGTCCAGTTTTTCCATATATTGTGCACTTTGAATTGACTTGATTAATTTTTCTTTTAACAGGTTCAGATTGGTTGTACCCAAGTCCTTGTCTAACTACATTAATAATATGTTTCCATAGTAGCATATTTGACTATCTTTCACTTTTTAAAAATTTTCCTAAAGTCGTAGATAATTTTTGGACTTGTGTTTTAAGGGATACATTTTCATTCAATAATTATGTGCATTTTTTAATAGAATTTTCTTTTCGAGCATTTTCACTTTCTTTCAAAATTAGAATTTCATTTTTAAGCGATTCAATTTTGATTTCTGATTTTTTAATCTCTTCTTCGAATGTTGGAACTTATTACACTTAGGGCTCTTAGTTTGGTAGTTTTTAACCAATTGATTAAGATTTTCATTTGATTATATCATACTATCTCTTTGTGATTCAATTTTGGCATATGTTTCCCTAAGTCTTTCAAAACAACCATTTACTTCGTGGAAATATATAAGTAGTTTTGAGTGAGAAAGTTTTGATACCTCGTTTGGCTCATCATCATCGCTATCAGTTATATCACCTCGAAGGCACAGATCTCCTTTCTCACTCTCACTGCGAGTGCTTTTATAATCATCATCACTTTTATTCCATATGGCTGCAAAACTTCTCCGTTTTGATTTCTTTTCTACGCCATGTCGATTCTGAGGACAATTAGACTTGATGCATCCAGGTTTGATGCACTTATGACAGATGATCTCTCGTTCTTCTGGGTTGTTTAGTGCTTTGACTATTATGCTTTTCAACTTTTTGATTTAGAGCTGGATTTCTTTATTTGTGGTTTCACTTTTTGAATCTCTTTATTAGTGTGCCATCTGGCTGCTCCATCATCATCATCATCTTCATCACAACTGCTTTTTACCAATCCTATTTAGCTCGTTTCTTTAACTGAGTCGATTGAGGAGGATTTCTCATTGCTGTTGACTTTTGCACCATATATTGCATCAAAAGAATTCCAAATTTCCTATGCATTTTCACAATGAGAGTTGAAGTTAAAATTATCTTGATTAATATGAGAATATAGTATGTGCATAGCAAGAGCATTAATCGAAGTAATTTTCTCATCTGTTATATCACACCCATTTTCAATAATATTCCAACATTAAATATTAACAGATTTTAAATAAAAATCCATTTTAACTCCTAATTCAAAAAAATCTATTCCATCAAAAACGGGAGGAATAATATTGGAATGACCCTCAGCAAAAGCATTTTAAAAATAAGCCATTTAAAAATTCAAATTTCTAACACAAAAATTGGTCTTTGAATCAAAATTTTAAAAACAAAAATGGGTTCTGTTCCTAGCTCCGATACCACTAGCAGGATCGATTTTGCCCTAGAGGAGGGGGGAACAGGGTAATACTATTAATTATAAAAATTTATTGCGGACATAAATAATCGCAACACAAATATAGCAAAGTAATAGCAGCACTTATAATAGCAAGATAATAAAAGCACAAATAGAACACACAGATTTACCCAGCTTTGGCAAAACCCAGCCTACGTACTGCCCCAAGATTTCTACTAGAAATTAAGTAGTCAGACGTTTACACACGTAAACTCGCCACACCCGCTATCGACTCACCTTAACTTTATGCTTAAAACTCTGCCACAACTCAGCCACTGAGTTGCGAATCCTCAAACTACACCATCGTAGTTCGTTCCCTTGTCACATGACTAGGAAATTACAAATTTAAAACAATATAAAACCCTAATTTTTAATTAAAGGCCTAATATAAGTTGGCCCATAATATAGTGATAAAAAAATGTCCCTGTGCTTTCTTTATTCCTTCAGCCTGACTTCTCTTTTGTTTATGATTATGGCTGCTTCCTTTTGCTCATTTGTTCCTCCTTTTCTTTGCTCTAAAATTAGGGCTTTTCTAAATTGAAGAAGCTGATTATTTGTTGGTCGATTACAATGGCATTTACTCTGATTTGCATCAGCAATTGACCAACTCTTCACTTTGCTCACAGCTCCTTCAATTTGAGTCGAGTTTATCTGTTGCGAAAATTGGTATGTTCGTTCCTTCTTCGATTTTACTATACTAGACTTGATTCGAGTTGCTAATTAGTGTTGTGATCTGTGTTATGCTTGAACTCGAATGATTTTTTGTAGCCGATGATGAATGGGTTAAATAGGAATCGAATTACTTAATTTATCGTATATTTCATACGAATTCGTCCGATGATTTTTCTCGGCCACTTGATTTTGCTTGAACGCTGATGATTTTTTTGACTTGTTCAAATTCGTGTATTTTGTTGTCTTGATTCTCACGGCTTTGATTTTGAACTGTTCCATTTCTTGACAACAATGGCTTTAATTATTTTGGGACTTTTTCTTGCTCATCATGGTTTTGATTTTCTGCCATTCAAATTTGACTTTGGTTTGAAATCCCCTACGACCTTATTTTTGGTTCGAACTTCTGTATCACTGTATATGTGCTGTATTGATTGAACCACGACTTGATTTCTAATAATTTGAAATCTCCCGCAACACTGTTTTGGTTCGAACTGCTACATGATTATTTTGAAACTGCTACTATTAGCCTTCATGTAGCTTGAGTGCATGTGATGTTCATCATGAACTTATCTCTGATTTGCATTTTGAAACTGAGTTTGTCGGATTACATTTTTTTATCATTAGCTTGCTGTTTCCTCTGGTTTCACTGCACATACATGTTCGTGTTACACTACTCTACATATATATATATATGTGTGTGTGTGTGTGTGTGTGTGTGTGTGTGTACATGTGTCTGCATTGAGCTCTTGTGTAGTTTAGTCTGATATTGATTTATGGTTCATGTCTGAACCTTCAGTCAAGTCTGGTTGCTTCATATGCATTGATCTTGAATTGTTTTCATGTTGCATTTGTTTATGTGTATGCTGTGCACTTGGTTTGTACTTAATGTTATTGTAACAACCCGGAATTTTCAAACCCGAAAACTCCAGATAGTTATGAAAAAAAAGAAAGGGATAGAAGAAGAAGAAAAACAACATCAGAATCTCACATCGCAGCGGAATAAAATATAATATATAGAATACAGTTTTAAATACAAGAAATCTGTACTGTATACATATACATACATACCATCATCAGAGTACATCAATCAACTCATACAGAGACAACTACTATAAGATCATACATAGCGGAAATAATAGGCAGCGTAGATACGCTCTGTCATTAGCTCGTCTCCTGAGCTCCAGTATAAAACCTGAACCTGTTTAACTCGGTCTGACCCGAGCATCATATAAAACAACACCCGAGTCAGTCTGGAATACCAACGTGAGAAAATCACACTCAATTGGATTATTAAAGTTTCGAAAATCCTTTGAAAACAAAAGCATCTCGTAAGACCACGCCACAAATAAACATGTCGGGTTTTTACCTTACGATAGCTAAAATAATTTTTATGAAAGTTCTCTGATATTATTATAGTGTCTATAGAAAGTAAATAGAATCTAGCTGAAATGCTTGCATCTCACGTTTCAGCAATAGTTGGGCACAATCAAAACCATACAGGCGCTTATTGGAGTTTGGATCGCATACAATGGCAGGGCTACTGGGGTACCGCCCGTCACAGTACCTGGTCTAGATCAGAGTACCGAGGAGCCACCCTAACTCCCCTGCAACACAAGACCGGAACCATTCCTTACTGAACAGTCCCAAGCAAGATCACCCCGCAGTTGGCACGACCAACCGCCCACTAAGCCGAATAAAAGGGACATCTAGACAGGGGAAACCTCACTCTCCAGTGGGGGCTACCCACGAAGTCTTGCTGCACCTCCCCTGTTTTAGCCATTTCTGGTTGATGAGGCTTGAGGTTAAACGTTACATTTCAAGAACGCGTCACTTAGAATGCTCATCGTCCACCTGACGACGTTCTGAAAGCATTCAATCCATACAAGTTGCCCTGGGTCTGGACAAACCGAATCACCGTCTTCAACTCTTCACGGTCTTCATTCGTATCGTTCAAACCGGATCGAAGTGGTTTTCGGATAATTAAATCCGATCCCGGACTCTTCGAAACGATCAGCGCATTGTCCAATATTGATAGTCGGTTATTTAACTATCAATTAATCACATACAAGCAACCATCAAATAATTTCCATAAATTATTTATCTCAAATATCATTCAGATATAATTCTCATTTTAATCCATTTGAAATAAATTTTCAAAGTCCTTTTATTTCCATGAAATCATTTAACTGATTTCTTATACTCACTCACAATTGATTTATCCTTTGAAAATATTTCTATTTTCTCATTTCTTCCCAATTTCCTTATAATTTCTCAAATTCACTTTCTCCATTTAATAAGATTTCTCCTAAATCTTATCCCATTTAAATTAATTTGTTTACCATCACAAGAGGATTTTAATTGGATTTTAAAAACATTTTGAAAACATATAGATATATAAAATAAGAAGTAATGTTAAATATTAAAATTTATATCTAGTTATTCATAAGTTTCAAGGCTGGTTTTAGAAAACTTAGAGTTTATTATAAACAATAGCTAAACCTTCAAAATAACTAATTCGAAAATATTTTACATTCAAATAATAGTTTATAGAAAAAGAAATTTATATGGAATAGTAATTTAAAATATTCCTTTTAAAATAAATTATAATTTTAGAAATTCCAATATCCATTTATAAATGCCTCTTGTCCATCCAACAAATTCATATCTCATTTATAAATTCCATTCATGAATTAAAAAAAATCTCCCTGAATTTCATTTATTATAAGATAGTTTGTTTAAAAATCTCATCTTTATAATTTATTTCTTTCTATAAAGTTCCATATTTTCCTATTTAATAAGTTCCATTCATTATTAAATAAAATCTCCTTTTGACTCTTAATAGAATTTCTTATTCGTAATTCTTAATAGAATCTTCTTTATTTCTTAATAAATTTTCTTTTCTTTTCTTATTAATATTTCTTTTTATTTCCTTAATAGACCTCCATTCCCATTTCTTAATATAATTCCATTTTCTTTAATTCACTTATCGATTACAATATTCCTCCAAGTATAATTTATAATTTAAATTTTCCAAACTCAACTTTATCACATTAAAGTTTAATTTAAGTAGAAAATATACTTTTATTTTCTTTTCTTCATTCTCACTTTAAGTAGATTCAAATTTCAAATAAATATTTTCTATTTGAGTTATTTAACTTCTTCAAATTAATTTATCAACGGTAATAGAAATTTCAATTTTTCAACTTCTCTGTGATTCAACAGTTGATAATTCAATTATCTATAAAACCACCCAAATCAATATATCATCCTGTCACAGAACAGCATATATATAAATATAATAAATAGTTTTGAGGAATCCTGTTGGATCCCTCCAACCTGTTTTCCCTGCATCCACAAATGTTAGCACAATAAAATATCAATTTCACTTCGATGTGAAATATTGTAGTATATGGTAAAATGTTTATTTAATTATTCACTACCTCAACCATCATTCAAGCAATTCAACAATTAAATTAAAATTCAACAATTCAGATTTTAAACTTAACTGAGTGAGATTAACTCACCTTTGATTTAATTGTTGCAATCCTTTCCAATCCAGACTCGTTTCCATATTTTTGACCTTGAATAACAATTTCGTGGATTTATTAATATTTGAACATATCAAACAATTAATTCCTGTTTAAATAAATTTATTCTTTAACTCTAATAATTTACTTTATCTCACGATTTTTTTCTACAAATAATTAGATAAGTAAATTAACGAATTAATCACCTAAGTAGATTATTTTCAAATAGTTTGAATTTCATATTTACTGCTAAAAATCCTATATATATATATACATATATTTTACCATTAAACTAGAATAAATTCCGAATGTCTAAACTGTTTAACAGTAAAGATAACAGTATAATATATTATACCTCACAGGCAACAGATACGAGACCACCACCAACTTCGCCTCACGTGTCAACACTGCCGCGACGCTCAACAACCACAGCCTTCACCACGTCGCCTCCTCACCACACTACACCCACGCGACCCAACACCAAGGTGAACGGCCTGCCCCCAAACGCGAACAACCACTTCGTCAAACCCATCGCGAGTCTCATCGCTTCATGCCCTACTTCAGCTCGTGGCCACCTGACGATGCTTGCGACCCCAAATTGATGCCAAATCCCTGATGCCGAAGCCCTAGTTCCACGCGCGCGACCCCTACCTTCACATGCGAACGCGCCAATCCCCACGCCTCCGAGCTCGAGAATCGCGACTCCCTTCCACGCACGCGGCCTCCATTAAAATTCGATTTAGGTTTTTTATTTATTTATTTGAATGTCGTGAATCGGCTAAAAGAAGAGAGGCTGATCGAAAAATAAAAAGGGGGTTTCGCATATGAAAGAATGAGGGGTGAGCTTCGCGATTTGGAATACAAGGCTTCAGCCATTAATTAGATTTTATTTTCTGAACGAAGGTTTAAGCAAGAAGCATCGTGAATAAAAAGAAAGATAGGAAGCGTATTCAGGAAGACGAACGATGGTGTGTTGAGGAAGCTACGTTGATTATTTTATTTTTAAACGTTATATAAATCTTCTCGAATTCAATATAGATTATAGCACGTATTTTTATCGTGCAATCACACGGTCACTCCAAAAATTACGAAATTTGAAATCCGGAAATAATTCAATATTACGGATCCAACGGAACTGGTTTCGTTGAATTCCGAGACTGTCCCTCGGAAGGTTATTTTTAAATGTCAATTTAAACGATGTAAATTTAAAATTGAACAAACCGCAGTTAAATTCAATTTTAATCCATCTATTATTCTCAGTATTATTAATATAAATTTTATAAGCCGTTAAAATATTTTCAATAAGCTTACAATTTCCCAATTTAAATAATTTACCCAATTGTCAATTGTTATTTAATTTATTCAATTAATTGTTATTTTTTTAAATTCTGAGTTCTTTTTTTTTTATTAAATCAAACCAACTTTTCATATTGACAACAATTTATATTTCAAACTAATTATTTAAATTTATTTATAATATCACTAATTAACTATTGAAAAAGCCGGGTCATTACATTCCTCCCCCCTTAAAAGAATTTCGTCCCCGAAATTACTAGTTTGGAAGAATGGTCATATACCCGTTATTATTACTTTACAATCAACAATTCAACATCCTACCACTATCTTTTTAATAAAAGATGCATTACCCTTCTTAATAACTTTCTAAACTTTTTTCCTAGTTCCAACTATACTATATGCTTAACTATTCAAGTTTCAATTTAAACTCAAATTTTGACTTATCAAAATTTTCTCAAAATTTTTCTAACACCCTAAATTCCCGAAAATTTTTGCCAGCATCTCATTTGCGCGGCTAGCTCGGTACAACTATAAAATGGCTCTATGGCCTCTCAAAAACCCAAAAGAAAACAAAAGGCCAAGCGGCTCAATCAAAATCCCAATCAATTTCCATATAGAAATTCAAACACATACATTTTTGTCGAGCATTTCAAATTTTATCTTTTGAAACCAAACTCAATTCTCTTAATCTTTATATTACCTGCATAACCTTACGCAGCAATATATCCAATTACAATATACAAAACATTTTATCGACATCCTTACAAATGTCCATATCTATTCATTTAAGTATTTATTTAGCTTACATTTGACATATTAATTCTCGATTGAGAATGCATCGTTCCATACTTAAGTTAGTGTAAGCATTTTATGTGTTCCTTATATTTATTTCCCTCTTACTACTTTAGTTTATATCCATTCCTACTCAATTAATGTTTCCATTTCTATATGAATTCAATTTTATCATTAATTCTGAATATTTAAATTTATTTTTCATTCATATCAAATTCATGTCATTATTTCAAATTAGTTTCATTCACTAACTTATTTCAATTTCCAATTTGAAAACATTTGTCGTTGACAAAATTTTCTAAAATTTCAAAAATTTTCTAACTCCAAATTTCTGAAATTTTTTGGCAGAGTCCCCTTTGTACGGAGGAGCTTTTGCAATTTGACAATAGATATAAATATGTATACATCGACCCACACGGTCGGAAAAACTAAAAACAGTTCATATTTCCTAGTTTGTATTGCGTAGGCGTACCTTATTTAGCATTTTAAGCAAGCGGCTTATTTAATTTAGCATATGTGCGTCCAAAATCTCGCTATACATTCTTCTGGTACCTGTACTTACTCAATTTATAAACATTAGTAACATATTTATGACAATTTATAGCATTGCATTCATTTAAACAACTACAACACATCCAAAACATAAGCAATGCAATATAAATAACTTCATAACAAATTTTTATGGTTTCCAAACTAGTTCCATTTGTTTCTAACTGACGCAAACACTGTTTGCATCCAACTTTAAGTAGGTTACGACACATTTACTTAACTCCAATTCATAATTATGCCTAAACAAACCTATTCTCCATTTAATTGATTTCCAAAATCAATTCCTGCTTCTTATCAATTCAAAACCATATTTTATAAGCAATTTTATGCGAATCAAGTTCTATAAGCAGGTAATAAGGTTTTCCAATTAAATCCGATTGCTTTTACTCAATTAATAACATCATATGTGATTCAGAATGATTTTCAATATCATTCTTTTATTCAATCCATTCTTAAAGCAAACTAATCTGTATTCTTGGCAATTTTATTCAAGAATCAAATTTAATTACTTTTATCATTCCATAGAACTTTATTCAATCATGCTTACGTCAACAACAATTATTTCTATGCAAATTACAACAATATTCATACAAACAAACAGTTACTTTAATTTTATAACTGTTTTTAAAAATTAATTCCAACTCTAGTTATATGAAATTTCATTCCATTTCTAATTTATTTATAAACCATATCTTTGCATTGATTTATCCAACACCGTTTTTATTAAGCTCGACAACTTCAATGCTTAAAATTTAACAAACATGTCTCAAATTTATATAAGTCGTGCTGCATTGAATTTAGACTTAGGTTAATTTACTTCAAATTATTTAATTTTCATAACTTAAGTTAATTTCATTTATCCATAAATTCTTTTCCAAATTAAATTTGATTTTATTTAAATCACATTTCTTTCATTTACTCCTTAACTCAATTAATTATTTCATTTAAAAAAATTCAATTTCCATGTTCGATTCATTCTCGAACTTATTTAATTAAATTCAAGACCATTTTCACTTTATTTATACACAATTGAATTTTTGTTTGCACTTCTAACCATCATATTTAATCCAATTTCATTTTATTTCTGATCAATCCAAGTTGAATTTTATATTTATAATTCAAGTTCTCTTTCTACCATTCACTTAAATTCACAACCCCATCTTATTAATTCACCATTCAACTCTATTAACCAATTCAAAGTTTATTCACATATTCAAGTTAATAAATTATCCCAAATTAGTTTATTTCCAATTTATAATTCAATACTTGATTTTTTTTTAGCTTCAAAAATCTCTCCATTTAATAAATTTCTTTGGTTCAATTTTATTTCATAATTCAGGTTTGGATTTTCTATTCATTTCCCAAATTCAAACAATTCTATTTGACTTATTTATTCCATCTTAATTTTATAAGTCCACGTCTTATTTATCTTCTCGCTTCCATTTATTTACCAGTTAACCATATTCCCATTTTATTTTACTTCGAGTTTATATATTTTTACTTAGCCAAGTTATTTCACCACCTCTCAATTCCTTCATAAGCTATCAAAGTCTTATTACTTCAAATTCAAATTCCACTTAGCTTACATTAAATTCATCTTCATTCAAATTCACACATTAACTTAGCTTAAGTTAATTCCAGTTAAATCAAAGTTCTCAATCCAATTAAATTTTCTATTCACTATCCAATCACATCCAAAGTTTAAGGTACTTTACTCATCTATTTTATTCAATGAACTTCCACTTTCTTCGAAATCACCTTTCCATAAATTTTACATCTTCAGTTAATTTAATTATTGCAACTGCTTACTTAAATTCATTGCAATTGGTTTTGATACTCATCTAGATCAAATCCCATGTGATTTAATTTACCATCCAAATTTGTTAAGATAATATTCAAGGCCAATGTATTCCATCCATACTTGATTTGGATTTAATTTGTAAATTCAAACTATCTTTCTTTTAATCCAATTTATATAATTGAGATTCACATTAAATTTGACTTACCATTCAATGGAATTTCTATTTATAACTCGGGTTTCATCACTAAATTCCATTTTTAATTCCAATTACAATTTAAATCATATACGACTGAATTTATTTCCAGTTTAATTCAATTTACTTCCATTCACATAACTTGAATTAATTTCAATCCACTTCAAGTTTTATTCAAACTTCTCAATTCATTCACATTCTAAATTTTTATTTACTTCTCCTCATTATTTATATTTATTTTATTTTTATATTTTCATCATCTCACTTCAATCACACAAAATTTTCTTATTCATTACTCACATTTCAAAATTTTAATCTTAAATCCAAGTTAAATTCTCATTTCTAACTTCCACTTGATTTTAAATTCCAAAATTCAAATTTAATGGTTTCCTGGGTTATATAAGCTATTTCGGATTTTAAAATCTCATTTGTCTACAATACTAGCATTCAAACATCCAAGTTATAATAATAATTTCAGAAAAATATTCCTTTTATATCAAAATATATTTTGGATGAAATTATTTCATTCACCCACCTTTGAAAATCAGTATTGTGTCGAATTGCTCTACTCAAGTGTTTAGAAACCCCTTCGATGCAGTTTCGAGGCTGTGCCGACGAAGGTTCATATACCACTCAATAAATCAATCAACACAATACAAAATCACTTTATATTCACTAACAAATACGCGCTCATATCTATAAATACGCTCAAACTCATTCTAGAGTATCATTGACTCTATCTCTAATGAGTAATTCCCCATCAGAGCCAAGGTTCTCGCTTAATCTTTCAGCTCTGATACCAAGTGTAACAACCCGGAATTTTCAAACCCGAAAACTCCAGATAGTTATGAAAAAAAGAAAGGGATAGAAGAAGAAGAAAAACAACATCAGAATCTCACATCGCAGCGGAATAAAATATAATATATAGAATACAGTTTTAAATACAAGAAATCTGTACTGTATACATATACATACATACCATCATCAGAGTACATCAATCAACTCATACAGAGACAACTACTATAAGATCATACACAGCGGAAATAATAGGCAAATACGTAGATACGCTCTGTCATCAGCTCGTCTCCTGAGCTCCAGTATAAAACCTGAACCTGTTTAACTCGGTCTGACCCGAGAATCATATAAAACAACACCCGAGTCAGTCTGGAATACCAGTGTGAGAAAATCACACTCAATTGGATTATTAAAGTTTCAAAAATCCTTTAAAAACAAAAGCATCTCGTAAGACCACGCCACAAATAAACATGTCGGGTTTTTACCTTACGATAGCTAAAACAATTTTTATGAAAGTTCTCTGATATTATTATAGTGTCTATAGAAAGTAAATAGAATCTAGCTGAAATGCTTGCATCTCACGTTTCAGCAATAGTTGGGCACAATCAAAACCATACAGGCGCTTATTGGAGTTTAGATCGCATACAATGGTAGGGCTACTGGGGTACCGCCCGTCACAGTACCTGGTCTAGATCAGAGTACCGAGGAGCCACCCTAACTCCCCTGCAACACAAGACCGGAACCATTCCTTACTGAACAGTCCCAAGCAAGATCACCCCGCAGTTGGCGCGACCAACCGCCCACTAAGCCGAATAAAAGGGACATCTAGACAGGGGAAACCTCACTCTCCAGTGGGGGCTACCCACGAAGTCTTGTTGCACCTCCCCTATTTTAGCCATTCCTGGTTGATGAGGCTTGAGGTTAAACGTTACCTTTCAAGAATGCATCACTTAGAATGCTTATCGTCCACCTGACGACGTTCTGAAAGCATTCAATCCATACAAGTTGCCCTGGGTCTGGACAAACCGAATCACCGTCTTCAACTCTTCACGGTCTTCATTCGTATCGTTCAAACCGGATCGAAGTGGTTTTCGGATAATTAAATCCGATCCCGGACTCTTCGAAACGATCAGCGCATTGTCCAATATTGATAGTCGGTTATTTAACTATCAATTAATCACATACAAGCAACCATCAAATAATTTCCATAAATTATTTATCTCAAATATCATTCAGATATAATTCTCATTTTAATCCATTTGAAATAAATTTTCAAAGTCCTTTTATTTCCATGAAATCATTTAACTGATTTCTTATACTCACTCACAATTGATTTATCCTTTGAAAATATTTCTATTTTCTCATTTCTTCCCAATTTCCTTATAATTTCTCAAATTCACTTTCTCCATTTAATAAGATTTCTCCTAAACCTTATCCCATTTAAATTAATTTGTTTACCATCACAAGAGGATTTTAATTGGATTTTAAAAACATTTTGAAAACATATAGATTTATAAAATAAGAAGTAATGTTAAATATTAAAATTTATATCTAGTTATTCATAAGTTTCAAGGCTGGTTTTAGAAAACTTAGAGTTTATAATAAACAATAGCTAAACCTTCAAAATAACTAATTCGAAAATATTTTACATTCAAATAATAGTTTATAGGAAAAAAAATTTATATGGAATAGTAATTTAAAATATTCCTTTTAAAATAAATTATAATTTTAGAAAATCCAATATCCATTTATAAATGCCTCTTGTCCATCCAACAAATTCATATCTCATTTATAAATTCCATTCATGAATTAAAAAAAATCTCCCTGAATTTCATTTATTATAAGATAGTTTGATTTAAAAATCTCATCTTTATAATTTATTTCTTTCTATAAAGTTCCATATTTTCCGATTTAATAAGTTCCATTCATTATTAAATAAAATCTCCTTTTGACTCTTAATAGAATTTCTTATTCGTAATTCTTAATAGAATCTTCTTTATTTCTTAATAAATTTTCTTTTCTTTTCTTATTAGTATTTCTTTTTATTTCCTTAATAGACCTCCATTCCCATTTCTTAATATAATTCCATTTTCTTTAATTCACTTATCGATTACAATATTCCTCCAAGTATAATTTATAATCTAAATTTTCCAAACTCAACTTTATCACATTAAAGTTTAATTTAAGTAGAAAATATACTTTTATTTTCTTTTCTTCATTCTCACTTTAAGTAGATTCAAATTTTAAATAAATATTTTCTATTTGAGTTTTATTTAACTTCTTCAAATTAATTTATCAATGGTAATAGAAATTTCAATTTTTCAACTTCTTTGTGATTCAACATTTGATAATTCAATTATCTATAAAACCACCCAAATCAATATATCATCCTGTCACAGAACAGCATATATATAAATAAAATAAATAGTTTTGAGGAATCCTGTTGGATCCCTCCAACCTGTTTTCCCTGCATCCACAAATGTTAGCACAATAAAATATCAATTTCACTTCGATGTGAAATATTGTAGTATATGGTAAAAAGTTTATTTAATTATTCACTACCTCAACCATCATTCAAGCAATTCAACAATTAAATTAAAATTCAAAAATTCAAATTTTAAACTTAACTGAGTGAGATTAACTCACCTTTGATTTAATTGTTGCAATCCTTTCCAATCCAGACTCGTTTCCATATTTTTGACCTTGAATAACAATTTCGTGGATTTATTAATATTTGAACATATCGAACAATTAATTCCTGTTTAAATAAATTTATTTTTTAACTCTAATAATTTACTTTATCTCATGATTTATTTCTACAAATAATTTGATAAGTAAATTAACAAATTAATCACCTAAGTAGATTATTTTCAAATAGTTTGAATTTCATATTTACTGCTAAAAATCCTATATATATATACATATATTTTACCATTAAACTACAATAAATTCCGAATGTCTAAACTGTTTAACAGTAAAGATAACAGTATAATATATTATACCTCACAGGCAACAGATACGAGACCACCACCAACTTCGCCTCACGTGTCAACACTGCCGCGACGCTCAGCAACCACAGCCTTCACCACGTCGCCTCCTCACCACACTACACCCACGCGACCCAACACCAAGGTGAACGGCCTGCCCCCAAACGCGAACAACCACTTCGTCAAACCCATCGCGACCATCGCGAGTCTCATCGCCTCATGCCCTACTTCAGCTCGCGGCCACCTGACGATGCTTGCGACCCCAAATTGATGCCAAATCCCTGATGCCGAAGCCCTAGTTCCACGCGCGCGACCCCTACCTTCACACGCGAACGCGCCAATCCCCACACCTCCGAGCTCGAGAATCGCGACTCCCCTCCACGCACGCGGCCTCCATTAAAATTCGATTTAGGTTTTTTTATTTTTTATTTGAATGTCGTGAATCGGCTAAAAGAAGAGAGGCTGATCGAAAAATAAAAAGGGGGTTTCGCATATGAAAGAATGAGGGGTGAGCTTCGCGACTTGGAATACAAGGCTTCGGCCATTAATTAGATTTTATTTTCTGAACGAAGGTTTAAGCAAGAAGCATCGTGAATAAAAAGAAAGATAGGAAGCGTATTCAGGAAGACGAATGATGGTGTGTTGAGGAAGCTACGTTGATTATTTTATTTTTAAACGTTATATAAATCTTCTCGAATTCAATATAGATTATAGCACGTATTTTTATCATGCAATCACACGGTCACTCCAAAAATTACGAAATTTGAAATCCGGCAATAATTCAATATTAAAGATCCAACGGAACTGGTTTCGTTGAATTCCGAGACTGTCCCTCGGAAGGTTATTTTTAAATGTCAATTTAAACGATGTAAATTTAAAATTGAACAAACCGCAGTTAAATTCAATTTTAATCCATCTATTATTCTCAGTATTATTAATATAAATTTTATAAGCCGTTAAAATATTTTCAATAAGCTTACAATTTCCAAATTTAAATAATTTACCCAATTGTCAATTGTTATTTAATTTATTCAATTAATTGTTATTTTTTAAAATTCTGAGTTCTTTTTTTTATTAAATCAAACCAACTTTACATATTGAAAAAAATTTATATTTCAAATTAATTATTTAAATTTATTTATAATATCACTAATTAACTGTTGAAAAAGCCGGGTCGTTACAGTTATCACATATGGAAGCTGCTTCATCGACTTGTTTTGGTTGTATGCAATTGAACTCGTAGCCTTGTCTCTTTGTAGTTTGGTACTCCTGCCTTGGTTTTGGTTGCATATGCACCACTTTCTGTTGCAAGCGTTCATGTACATTTAGGTCTGGTCTCTGTAGCATTGACTCATATGTTCTTGTACTTGTTTGTCTGGTATATCACATATGTGTTTGTATTGAGCCATGTAAGCTTATGTGGTCTGATGCACTTGAATCTAGTTTGTAGCTGAAGCTCTGAACTATTGCACATATATGCACTAACTCCTCTTGAGTTTGCATTATGTTCTTGAGTCATATGCATTGCTTCATCATTGACTGTGGACATGTGCACCACTTGTGTACCATCTGGAGCTTGTTATGATATGCTAGTTCGAGTTATGCAGTTCCTGTGTACATCACTGACTTTGTACATATCGTGCTTGTATTTGTAGTGCACCACTTCTTATGTGCATGTTACATATTCACTTATACTCGACGATTTTTTAATGCACCTGCGTTGAAGCAAGCTTATAGCTAGGGTTTGACCTTGTTCTCATATCGTGACTTTATTTGTTTTTCACTTGAGTTGAACCCGGCTTTTGATTGGGTTTGACCTTGTGCTCACCTGTCCCTGCAATTTTATCAAGTGTACATTGGTGTGCACGGCCTTACGGCATGTATAGTGACACACTATGCATGTCACAAGCTGCTCGCGTATGATGAATTCAAAATTAAATGATGACGAACAACCCAAATTTGACGACCCGCCCTTCTACTACCAGAAAGACGTATCATCATTAAGAAAAGAAAGGGATAGAAAATAGAAAAGAAAGAAAAGAGAGGACAATAACATCAGAATCTCACAGCGGAACGGAACAAAATATAATATATCACATAAATATTACATAGTTTTACATATATCAGAGTTATACAATATCAATACACATGACATACATCTGTCATACATTCATCAGAGATCATACATCAACTAACACAGCGAAACTAGGTAGATAGCTACATACGTCTGGAAACTCCTGCTCCAAGCTCTCCAGAAATCAAAGTCCGAAACCTATCACTTGGCTACTCATAAAAATTTGAGTACCCAAGATTTTGTGAAAAACACAATATAAACTTTGGGCCAGACATGGGTCTGGTATGAGTAAACGGTTAAAATTGTTTAACTTTGAAAACATTTGAAAATAAGGGTATCACGTAAGACTCCCCACAAATAAATACGGGTAAGTTTTTACCTTACGCTAACCAAAACATTTCATAGTAAATCCAGTGATATTATAATAGTGTCTAGGGTTTTCAAGTAAATAGAAGATAGCCGAAATTGTTACATCTATTAAATTCCAGCTACTAGCCACAAAAGTGGGTAATACAAATCAAAACCGTAAGGTCTCGTAGGGAAAATGGATTTCCAACAATGGCAGGGCTACTGGGGTACCGCCCGTCACAGTACGGGGCCTAGATCACCGTACCGAGGATCACTCCCCACCCCCTATAACACAAGGCCGGAACCATTCCTTACTGAACAGTCCCGAACAAGATAAACCCCGTGGTTGTAGCTAGCAACCGCCCACACAGCCGAAATAAAAAGGGACATCTAGACAAGGGAATATCTTGTCCTGCTTGGGCATGACCCACCTAACCTTGCTGCATCTCCCCTGTTTTAGCCATTCCCGGTTGACGAGGCTTGAGGATGCGATTACCTTTACAGGACAAATCTCCTAGAATGCTCATCGTCCGCCTGACGATGTGTTGAAAGCATTCAGTCCATACAAGTTCGTTCTGGGTTCGAACGAAACCGAAGGCATTATCTTGTCACACTCATTTTGGACTCACCCTCAGAGTCAACGACAATAACCCTTGTATTCTGAAAACACCATCTCGATCTTCATTTCAGAATTCACGACCTATCGTTTAAATTGGATCGATGTGGTTTTCGGAATATCAATTGGATACCTGATCCCGGTCTCATCGAAATCCAAACGCCATTTTAAGGGCCAAGTTGTCTAATTAACTTAAATAGTTTAAATAATTTAAATTCAACAATTGAATTAACATAGCATTTATCACAGGTGAATCATACACAATTACACAGCATATCACAGTGCATCATAGAATATCATCAAATAAATATCACAATCAGATATTCTACACAACAATCCATAAGCAGTCACCTTTAAATTCTCATTGTAATTAATTTAATTTAAAATAAATTACTTGAGAATTTATCTCTTAAACATGTTTAATTGATTATTAATTATTAAGTAATTACTTATTCCATTTCAAATTATTTAATTAATTAATCATTTCTAAAACAATTATTAAATCTTAATTATTTATTTAATGACTTATTTTATTCCACACCATTTAATTAATTACTTCTTAATCGATTTATTTAGCTTAAATTAACCATTAATTAATAACCTTAATTATTAATAAATAAAACTTAATTACCTATTTATTAACTGCTAATTACTTAATTACTCTTTTATTAATAAGTAGTTTAGATTACTTAATTAATTGAATATTAACCATTCTTTAATTAACTTAAGTGGTAATTGCAATTTCATTTATTACTTAAACATCAATTAACCCATCACTAATTACAATTGAAAAGTATTATTCTTAATTGTTTTCTAAGATAATTAATTAATTACCATTCAATTTAATTAACACTTTAAAGCTCTTAAATTTTGAAATTCAATTAATTTTTAACTTCCAACTTTAAATGTAAATTAAATTTATATTTACTTAAATTAATTACTTAATAATAAATAAGTGTTGGAAACATTCTTAAGGTATTAACTAAAACAAAAGCTTATATTACATTCTTATCTCAACAGTTAAAACTTTATTAAAGTATAGTATTAAAACTTGTAGAAATCAGGATACATCATTACACCTTAGTATATATTTCTGCAATTAAGGATAACCCGAGCCATCCTGCTAAAAACTCGAGTACAACTTCGAGTTAACCACCTAAATCACCCGAGTCTTCCCCCCTACTTCTTCTTCTCCCCTTTTCGTTTTATTTTCCAGTAAGTTTAAATTAAAACAAAGTTAAATAGTATCAGGAATCTTTCACGATCCAACTCGAGACTAACTCCATTATACTCGAGCACGACACGATCCACACCCTTCACAGTACTGACATCCATCACCGCTGCCGTGCACATGCACGACAGCGACTCCCATCTACGGCGAACACCAAAATCGACGACAAGCTGCAAATGGTTCACAAGCTTGAAATCAAACTTCAGATCGCTTGAAGAAACGAATTCAAAAAAAAAAACCAGCAGTTCACTCGAATAACCGCAAACACACCCATCATCGAAAACGCCTCGCCACCACCTCCTAGACCACCGGAGACGCCAAAAGTTCGTCCACTCCCCGACAACACTTCCAGCTACCCTCAACCAAAGCCACGAACAACTCGATCACGTTATGGTGATGAACTCGACACCTAACAGACACAACCCAAAAACTCCAACCACAACCCTAATACGATCTCATACTCTAATTTCACACAATAGAAAAATTAATTCACATTTTCTTTCTGAGATCAAGGATGGTTATGCTTGCCTCAACTCGAGTTTCAACAATTTAAATTGATTCAATCATCTTAAATTTGTGCAAGAGCAATTTTTATTCAATTTCGATCTGCTCATCAAATACCAATCTATAAACCTTCATTTTTGTTTTAAAAATCATGAATTTCAATAAGAATTCAAGATATAAACTTGAATTAGCTTTTCATAACGATCGAATTTACCAATGTTTTTCCTTGATTGACTGTAAATAGGGTTTTCCCGAAGTATATGTTACTAATATGTTTGAAACAGGTTTAAAATTTCTGATTGAAGTTCAAGCAACATGTTTTGTTGGAAAAAAAGTTAAAACTTTACCATAATCAAATGAAAACAATTCAAGATTTAATTGTTTTCAACCCTGTAACACATAGCAGAGAAACAACATATTCAATATTCCAAGAACAGCTTGTATGAAATCACAGATTCATATCAAAATAAAGCACATACAATTCATATATATATATCCCATGAATCATCTTACCGACTTTAATTAACTTAAGCTTGAAAATTTAAGTTTACTCACCTGAATCATTCCACAACAAAGAATAAATTTGATGTTGATTATCTGAAACTTGAAACTGTTTTGAATCTGCAGTTGAAAATGTTTTTATTTGAATTCAATTTGAGTTTGCTCTTCTTTTCCTGCTTTAGTTTACTCAAGTTTTGTTATGTGTTTGTTGAACGAACTAGAAATAAAAAGCAACTGCATATATATATATATATATATATATATATATATATATATATATATATATATGAGATAACAGTAGTATGAAGGAGGTATTATCTGGACAAGTTTTACTTGTTTGACCCAATATGACTTGAATTAAATTACTGCAATATGAAAAGATATTGAGATTTCGTGTAACATCCCGCCTTTTTGCACACTTTAAACCGACACACGTGCCAATTCAAAGCATACGCAAGGGCGGATTGTTATGGGGTAAATAAGAAAAACAGAGAAGAAATAAAAACAAAAACAGAATCTCACAGCGGAAGGATAAAATATAATAACAAATATACAGTTCATAAACAGTTTACAAAAGCTTGATTCTTCTTTTACAATAAATATCAGAGTTACACATACCAATACAAGCAATGCAGCGGAATAGAAAGAGTGTGGTGTAATACTATATATAAAATAATACTGATTCTTCGTCTTCGTCCTCCAAAGCTAAAATCTGCTATCCTGAAACGCTCGGACTGACCCGAGCGAATTTGAAAAGACAAAACACCCGAGTCAGACTAGAATATCTTATGTGAGTTAAATAAACAGAATATAAATATGAGTACAGTAACTCAAGAGATGTTCGGGATTTACATCTCCTAAGGATCCGTTAAACTATTTACTATGTAGTATATTGCGCTATTATAATAGTGTCTATTTATAAAATAAACTTACTTTTAAATAGCGTTAAGGCTTTACATTTTCCACAGTCCCAGTAGTCCGTCCAATATCATAGCCCCTCCTGATCGGGAAGCCACTAGAGGATACCACACGGGCTACGGGAGAAAACCAAACTCGTACAAGGCGCGATATGGTAGGTGACACGGCACAACTAGGCAATGCCAGGGTAGATATACCAATTGCTATCCAGGCTGGTGGAAACGCGTAGCCGCAGTTACCGCCCACCTCGGACTAACTCCCCAAAATCAAAATATAGAAGTGGCCACTGAATCAAATCCAAGTCAAATTATAATATCGAAGAGGAGCGTCCGATCAGAGGAATGACCTCATTGGCCTGAGAATCGCTCCTGTTTTAGCCACCTTATGCCAACTCACGGGAGTTGGGTCCACGTATTTACCTTACAGGAAACGTCGCCACCACCTACTTCATTCTGGAATCTCCACCGCGTACACGGTTAGTCAAAGTGGTTTTCGGTATCGACAGAGAGTATGTCCATATCCGATCCCGGTCTCTTTGCCAACCAATCGTTATTATAACACCGCGGTCATTTAAAAATAGTTTATACTTTAAAACCAGAACATAATCCCTTTCAAAACCATAATATTACGATATCATTTTTTCTTTAAAAACACAAATAATTTATCTTCATATTATTTTATAAAAGCCCAAACCAATGATATCGTTTCCCAAATAAAATTTTCCTTTCCAAAAATTATGTCACTTTTTATTATTTAATATCCCATGTAACCAATATTTTGTTTGTAACTTTCAACATAATTCTTCGAAAATCCATAGTATTTTAAAACCATTATTTTCAAAACTAAATGGTTTGGATATTCAACGGTATGCGAATTAAAAAGGTTTAACCTTACTGTTGCTTTATAAAGAAATAAATTATCTTTAAAGTTAAACCAAAATCCAAAATATTACTTCAAGTCCCAAAACCATTTCAATTTTTATATATACTTATATCCATTTTTGAGCATTAATATTTCAACTAAAATTGGATTTTGTTTTATCCTTTCAAATCACTATTCTATTAATTAATCTTGACCATTCACATAAAATCCATAATTAATAAGACTTCAATTTCTAGTAAAATATATATATATATTTCCAAATTCAATTTTTACTAGAATATTCATTTCAAAATATTTTGGGAAAAATCCAATTATAAATATCATATCTTTAAAATTTCCAGCTTAATATTTAAACATAGGATATAAATCATCAAACTCCATTTCTTAATTTTCTTCCATTTTTAATAAAGAAATTTATTCGCCTTTTAAATTTCAAAATTTCAACTTCATATGCATATAAATATGGAAGAAAACATTTATTCAGTATAAAATTTAAGATCTTTATAAACCGTATTCCATCCAAACCATAGAAATCACATTTAAAATAGTTATATATAGACCACGGTGCCTGTATATAGTTTTCTATCCTATGGTCAAGTGATACGGATATTTATCATTTCAATCCGCAATTTAAAAAAAATAAAAATTGCGGTTATATATCATTTCAAACCACAATCCCGAAAAATGAAATATGCATGATAATTTGCAATTTAATGACATGTAATAAACATCCATTCATCAACACATCCATCATCCAATCGCAACCATCAACCAATATCAATCAATAACAATATATGTTTGGTAATATACAACAGGTAATAATTGGCAGTTTTATTTCAAATTATATTTATCAACTATTAATCTAACAGTTTATTCAGTAATAATTTATACAACTGTTAACTAGTAATTCATATGCAACAAAAATTTCTAACAGCTAATTAACACGCAATAAATCAATTAAATTAACCGTTAAATTCAATAAAATGCAATTCAACATATATAAATGAAATATCATACCAAAAGCTCATAATTAAATTTCTATTCATTTCTAAAATTTATTTAACGAACATAAAAGCTTCTAGTAGTTGTGAGTGGGTCAAAACACTCACCTTTTGAATTTAAATCGAATTTAAATTCAATTTAAACCCAAAATTTCGCCCGTCTCGGAATTCGTCCAAACCAGCGTCGTCGAGTCCGGAATTAAATTACGATCCTAACAAAAAAAATCGCGCGTAAATCGGATATCGTATGCAAAAGTTATAGCGAAAATTGCGAGTTGAAAAATCAAAATTAAATTAAACAAAATGGTACACAATTCTCACCTAAAACAAACAGTGCCTGCCTCTTCACGCATTTCTCCCAGACGCGCGCCCAGGCACGCAACAGAGAACACCCAGAACGCAACATCTCCACTGAACACGCACGCAACCACCTTCGTTGAAACGCCAAACTAACCACATAGATGCGATCCCCTCGGTTCCCTCTCCAAAACCCAGAAACCGTTTTCCGATCCGACGAAGTTTTGCGCGACGATGATGAACGGTTTTGGGGCTGTTTGAATTTATTCTGGATGAACGACAGCTCCAATTGAAAAACGAATTTCACCAGTATATTACGCGTATCGAATACTTCAACATATATTTTTTCTGGAATTTTCTGAAATTTTTGAGTTTTGACTTTTGATTTTGAACTGTGGATAGATCTGGAATTGGATCTGAGATGTATACATTTGGGGAAGAGAAAAGAGTGAAGAAATGAACGTACAGCAAATGAAAAAGAAAGGAGCTAGGGTTTATAGATGTATATTTATAGATAGGCTATAGGTAGGGTAGCTAGACTGGATACGCGAACGTGCGTGACAAACCATGGTCCAAAAAGCACGTTATGCCTCCGGAGTCGAATTTGTTAAAACTATATATCAAAATAGGTGTTTTAAAATATTCTGAACGCAATGGAAAAAGTTTCGCGACCAAATTCGATCGTATGAAGAAGTTATGCTAAAAAACAAAAATTTCACATTGATTTCAAAATGCGTAAATTTCAAGGCATTTCGAGTCCGTACGATCAAACGACAAGTCTGATTGCTACGAAACTTGAAACATTATTATAATTCAACGTTACGGATCCGATGAAACTGGTTTCGTCGAAATCCGAGTCCGTGACAAAAATGGCTATTTTTAATATTTATTAAATAAATTAAATAAATCATAAAAACAAATTTTATTTTTCAACTTCTATTATTAGCCAAATTTCATTACTAAGATAATTCAATCAGTTCCAATTGATTTAACACGCTTGAATTTGAATTAAAATGTATAATTATATTAATTTGCAGCGTTAATATCCGCACTTTCTTATTATTAGGAAATTTAAAATTTTATTCCAAAACCCAATTATTAAAACTTATACCCTTATACTCTCAACAAAAAAATCTAACTAAATAAATAATTGGATTTCCATTTCAACTCATTATCTTAATTGCAATTAGCCTTTTTACCATAATTAAATTCTAATTTATTAATAACCCTTATTTTTCTCAACTATTTATTAATTCCAATCCAATTGAATTCAACACTATAAATTTGATTAATTTATTATATTCACTTCCTTTCTATTATTCAAAGTTATTGTTGTAAATACGACGAATACTAACATTAGTTTAAGATTTCACTCAATGTTTACAAATTCCATTTCCATTTAATAACGTAATATTTTACGTTCAATTCTATTTCATTTGTCGTAAATACCACTTGTTGAATTAAATACTCAAATCATAAATAAATCTTGCTTCTAAAGTTATACCAACAATGGTCCAGTTAAATTTTGAAATAGCTTTACCTTTATTTTATGAAATTAACTATTGCAATAAATCCAAATTTATAAAGAAGGTTAGATTCCTATACTACTTCTTTGGTCTCAATTAACCTTTTATGGCGAGTATGAATTTCCATGTATAATTGAAACTTTTATATCCCTTAAAATTTTTACTATCATTCAATATCTACACATTCTAGCAAATTTCAACTAACATATAAATTAGCTATTCCAACTTCCATTAATTTCTATTATCATACTATAGAAATTAAATTCCCTTAACCACATAAATAAAAGTTGATCCCCATCTATTTACATTATATCACATTTGCATAAATTTATTCAATGGTCACTTTTAATTAATAACTATCAAATTCCCAATCCAAATGTAAATCTTCCACCTTTGAATTCTTATATTAAATGGAATTTAATATTTACTGATTCAACATTTATATGTTTCTAAAATTTAGCTCCAACCAAATGTGACAATTTACATTTCATTTCTATGCAATATATACTCATCTTATTCCATTTATTTGGTTACTGCATTGAAATCTATATATTAACCAATACTAACGTTATTATCATTAAATAAAATTTGATTCCCAATTTCACCCTTCTATTCAAACCAAGTATCATGCTATGATAATATTTTACGTTGTTCACACTGAATATAATCAACCTTTTCATCGTTATCAATTAATCATACATTGATTGCACTAATTTAAGGAATTAATTGTCATTGATATCCGATTAAATTTAATAGGCCATATAAATAGGTAATATATACGAATTAAATAAATTCAATATTTCCATTTCGTTTTTCCTGTACTAAATTTATTACTAAGTGTATATACTCCACTTTATCAATATACCTGAAATTTCTACCTAAAATAAGGATACGTTTCCACTGGAATTTACATTTACACCTTACGTTACAACATTAATCAACTTGCTTAATGTTTTATATGATTTCTATCCTTTACTTCATAAATTAACTCATTCCACCTAAACCCTTATCTACAAAATATTTCAACATCAAATTTCACCACATACCAATTGACCTAATTATTTATTTATTAAGTCTTCTCATTTAAATAATTTATCAAAGTGAAACGTTCATTCAAGGTACAGATTTATTACTTGCGTTACAGAATTCCTTAATTTATTCTAATTTCCGTTTTCATTCCTTTACCGCATTAAATTAATTTAATATTCCCATTTATTTCTCATATTAAATATATATACAGGTAAAGCCTTTTCACTACTTAAATTCATTTGAATTAGCTTCGAATTCTATAAGTAGGTTTAATACATATTATTTTCTACTAAATTCAATTACAACTTATTAAAGAAAAACGAATTAAAACCATGAAATAAATGAAATCTTCCCATTTGTTTTCTTATATTAATTTCTTAGCCTATAAATAACAATTTACAGCACTTAAATTTCTCGTCATTTTGTTCCAACTGGAAATTCTTAGACTTAAATTCCCATGGTTTCATTTCATTTAGTCATTTGCTTCAAAAAAAATCACAGATCTTAATTTCTTTCTAACTTAAATTATTTAAATCCTATTAAAATGACTAAATTGAATTAACGAAAATTACGGGTCGTTACACTCTCCCCCACTCAAAACTTTTCGTCCCCGAAAAGGAAAAGGAAGGGAGAAGGAAGAATAAACAGTATATCTAATTTCAAATATTAACTTATAACAATAATTTACTAAATTAATTTCCTTTAATGAATTACACTTGGTTTATAATCATTATGTCTTTTAATACTTGAATTATTAAAGTTGGAAAACAATTTCAACAAAATTCTAAGTCCAAAATTTACGAAATTTTTTGGCAGAGTCTCCTTTGTACGGAGGGACTCTGGAGAAAATATAATATCCAAATATACAAATATATTACATATATATCCAAAATAAAATATCCCACACGGGAAAATATATAAATAGCGCTTTAATCGTAATCCGAAAACGTACCTATCTGTCGGGCAATACGCTTATTATTTTGGAACCAAAAGCAGTAGCAGTTGCTTCCAACACCTGTATTCACTTATATAATCTAAGAGGTTAAATATTTATTTTACAGTGAAATGTTTGGGTAGATTCAATCATTTATATCCAATCAAATGCAACAACCATAAATTTTAACAAACAGCACATGCCACCAACAGACAATCATTCAATCAAACAAACAATTAGTTGTTAGGTTCAAATTCCGAAATTATACGAAATGTAAAATAACTATCAAGTGCATCCTTTACTCAACAGTCTTAGATGGAACAAAAATAGATTATTTCTCCATCCCACAACTTCAAAATTTCTTACCCAACAACCATACATCAACCAAACAATTCAAATCAACACCACAATAGCTTATTATACATTTATTTCATGCTTCAGTGGTTTTATTTTCTTTCTTTCATTTATGGAGGGATTTCTTTGTTTCTTACAATTTTCATTTTCCATTTGTTACAAAATTCATTATATTGTATTCCAATTTATTGACTAAGGTTTATATCATCTATTTATACTACTTACCCTTTCTTATATAGTAAAATTTCCAATTTAACTTAAGTTTATACAATTAATTCTCATTTATAACAGCAAATTTATTGAATACCTTAATTACCTCAAGCTTCACTTGTAAGATTTCCCCTTACATTTTCTTACTAACATTGCAGCTTTTATTATATGGTAAGTTATGTATGTTTAAGAATGCAAGTGAAAATTTACAAGTTTCTTCTCAATTCCTTTTTATTTATTAATGGTTCAATAAATATATATTCGTTTTATTAATTACAATTTCAACTTACCCTTAATTTCATTCCTTTATTTAATGTTTACGTTTTATTATATTTAATTACAGTAACCCTCTACTTACACTTAAATTATTAACCTTAAAACCTCCATTTTTATAAATAAAGGATCTTATTAATTCATTATCTAGGGTTTACAGACATTTATTTATATTACCTACATTTTATTATATTACTAGTAGCATTTTAAGACATACTTAAGTTTATAACCCTACACATCAATCTTTATTTATTAAAGAATTTCATTTTATTTACTTAAGTTAAAATCACCTATTAATAATACCCACCTTTAATTTGGGTAAAATTTCAATTATCACTTAAGTTTAAACCAATAAATTCTTATTATAACAGTAATTTATTGAATACTTCATTTTTCCTAAATTCCTACTTGTAAAATATTCAATTCCAGTTTCTCATTTAACACTTCAACTTTTATATTTGGGTAAGTTATTTATGTTAAGGAAATTGCAATTGAACTTATACAAGTTTAATCTCCATTCTTTTAATTAAATTTAATGTTTATTCATATTACCCTTTGTCTCATATGTATGCAAATTCCTCTTTATAGCTTTGCAGTTATTCTCTTATTTCAATTAGAGGTTTCAATTCATTTATTACTTAACTTTTATTTCACTAACAAATTTTAAACAATTAATTAACGGAAAAAATTTAGAATTAAATACCGGGTTAAATTTCAATTTATTTCAAAATAATAGATAAATAAGTTCTTACAACTTTTATATCTCTAATTATATTTAGAACCATAAAAGAAATTTTTTATAAATTTCAAAATAAATCTGCAGTAGAATTTACTACAGTGGCCTTTCCCCTTCGAAACTCGAAAATGAAAGTCGATGATGCGGCCGTCATCACCGAAATTATTTTCCAGCGACAGGGAGGAAAGTACAGAATTTAATTCTTTTCCAAAATCTTCTTTCAAACAATTCTTCCAATTTATACGAAATATTTATATAAGAAAATACTTATAAACCGAACCATTATTTTTCATAAATTCTTTGAAAACATATTTGGAAAAATCCCGGACTTAAGTTCTAAAATTTCCAATTTGATTTATCATAATTTCAACTTAGCTTCAGTTATTATAGATATTTTTATTTTCTAACACCCAATCTATAGCAACCAAATATATATATATCTTTATAAAACTATTTTTATATATAGAAAATATAATAGGCAAAATTATTTCATTTACCTATATTAAAACGGATATTATGTCGGTCTGTCCTATTAAGTGTTTAGAAATCCCTATTGATGACATAGCGTCCCATGCATCAACCAGAATTTATAAATACAAAGCGGAACAGATTAACACAATATAAAAATCTTTTTATTAATACTAACAAATACGCTCTCTCATATATATACACTCAGCGACTCCCATAGGATATTACTACCCTATTAACAAAGAGTCAAACCCCACAAAGCCAAGGTTTATCGCTAAACCAAAGCTCTGATACCAACTGTAACATCCCGCCTTTTTGCACACTTTAAACCGACACACGTGCCAATTCAAAGCATACGCAAGGGCGGATTGTTATGGGGTAAATAAGAAAAACAGAGAAGAAATAAAAACAAAAACAGAATCTCACAGCGGAAGGATAAAATATAATAACAAATATACAGTTCATAAACAGTTTACAAAAGCTTGATTCTTCTTTTACAATAAATATCAGAGTTACACATACCAATACAAGCAATGCAGCGGAATAGAAAGAGTGTGGTGTAATACTATATATAAAATAATACTGATTCTTCGTCTTCGTCCTCCAAAGCTAAAATCTGCTATCCTGAAACGCTCGGACTGACCCGAGCGAATTTGAAAAGACAAAACACCCGAGTCAGACTAGAATATCTTATGTGAGTTAAATAAACAGAATATAAATATGAGTACAGTAACTCAAGAGATGTTCGGGATTTACATCTCCTAAGGATCCGTTAAACTATTTACTATGTAGTATATTGCGCTATTATAATAGTGTCTATTTATAAAATAAACTTACTTTTAAATAGCGTTAAGGCTTTACATTTTCCACCTTAACACGTAATAGTCCCAGTAGTCCGTCCAATATCATAGCCCCTCCTGATCGGGAAGCCACTAGAGGATACCACACGGGCTACGGGAGAAAACCAAACTCGTACAAGGCGCGATATGGTAGGTGACACGGCACAACTAGGCAATGCCAGGGTAGATATACCAATTGCTATCCAGGCTGGTGGAAACGCGTAGCCGCAGTTACCGCCCACCTCGGACTAACTCCCCAAAATCAAAATATAGAAGTGGCCACTGAATCAAATCCAAGTCAAATTATAATATCGAAGAGGAGCGTCCGATCAGAGGAATGACCTCATTGGCCTGAGAATCGCTCCTGTTTTAGCCACCTTATGCCAACTCACGGGAGTTGGGTCCACGTATTTACCTTACAGGAAACGTCGCCACCACCTACTTCATTCTGGAATCTCCACCGCGTACACGGTTAGTCAAAGTGGTTTTCGGTATCGACAGAGAGTATGTCCATATCCGATCCCGGTCTCTTTGCCAACCAATCGTTATTATAACACCGCGGTCATTTAAAAATAGTTTATACTTTAAAACCAGAACATAATCCCTTTCAAAACCATAATATTACGATATCATTTTTTCTTTAAAAACACAAATAATTTATCTTCATATTATTTTATAAAAGCCCAAATCAATGATATCGTTTCCCAAATAAAATTTTCCTTTCCAAAAATTATGTCACTTTTTATTATTTAATATCCCATGTAACCAATATTTTGTTTGTAACTTTCAACATAATTCTTCGAAAATCCATAGTATTTTAAAACCATTATTTTCAAAACTAAATGGTTTGGATATTCAACGGTATGCGAATTAAAAAGGTTTAACCTTACTGTTGCTTTATAAAGAAATAAATTATCTTTAAAGTTAAACCAAAATCCAAAATATTACTTCAAGTCCCAAAACCATTTCAATTTTTATATATACTTATATCCATTTTTGAGCATTAATATTTCAACTAAAATTGGATTTTCTTTTATCCTTTCAAATCACTATTCTATTAATTAATCTTGACCATTCACATAAAATCCATAATTAATAAGACTTCAATTTCTAGTAAAATATATATATATATTTCCAAATTCAATTTTTACTAGAATATTCATTTCAAAATATTTTGGGAAAAATCCAATTATAAATATCATATCTTTAAAATTTCCAGCTTAATATTTAAACATAGGATATAAATCATCAAACTCCATTTCTTAATTTTCTTCCATTTTTAATAAAGAAATTTATTCGCCTTTTAAATTTCAAAATTTCAACTTCATATGCATATAAATATGGAAGAAAACATTTATTCAGTATAAAATTTAAGATCTTTATAAACCGTATTCCATCCAAACCATAGAAATCACATTTAAAATAGTTATATATAGACCACGGTGCCTGTATATAGTTTTCTATCCTATGGTCAAGTGATACGGATATTTATCATTTCAATCCGCAATTTAAAAAAAATAAAAATTGCGGTTATATATCATTTCAAACCACAATCCCGAAAAATGAAATATGCATGATAATTTGCAATTTAATGACATGTAATAAACATCCATTCATCAACACATCCATCATCCAATCGCAACCATCAACCAATATCAATCAATAACAATATATGTTTGGTAATATACAACAGGTAATAATTGGCAGTTTTATTTCAAATTATATTTATCAACTATTAATCTAACAGTTTATTCAGTAATAATTTATACAACTGTTAACTAGTAATTCATATGCAACAAAAATTTCTAACAGCTAATTAACACGCAATAAATCAATTAAATTAACCGTTAAATTCAATAAAATGCAATTCAACAGATATAAATGAAATATCATACCAAAAGCTCATAATTAAATTTCTATTCATTTCTAAAATTTATTTAACGAACATAAAAGCTTCTAGTAGTTGTGAGTGGGTCAAAACACTCACCTTTTGAATTTAAATCGAATTTAAATTCAATTTAAACCCAAAATTTCGCCCGTCTCGGAATTCGTCCAAACCAGCGTCATCGAGTCCGGAATTAAATTACGATCCTAACAAAAAAAATCGCGCGTAAATCGGATATCGTATGCAAAAGTTATAGCGAAAATTGCGAGTTGAAAAATCAAAATTAAATTAAACAAAATGGTACACAATTCTCACCTAAAACAAACAGTGCCTGCCTCTTCACGCATTTCTCCCAGACGCGCGCCCAGGCACGCAACAGAGAACACCCAGAACGCAACATCTCCACTGAACACGCACGCAACCACCTTCATTGAAACGCCAAACTAACCACATAGATGCGATCCCCTCGGTTCCCTCTCCAAAACCCAGAAACCGTTTTCCGATCCGACGAAGTTTTGCGCGACGATGATGAACGGTTTTGGGGCTGTTTGAATTTATTCTGGATGAACGACAGCTCCAATTGAAAAACGAATTTCACCAGTATATTACGCGTATCGAATACTTCAACATATATTTTTTCTGGAATTTTCTGAAATTTTTGAGTTTTGACTTTTGATTTTGAACTGTGGATAGATCTGGAATTGGATCTGAGATGTATATATTTGGGGAAGAGAAAAGAGTGAAGAAATGAACGTACAGCAAATGAAAAAGAAAGGATCTAGGGTTTATAGATGTATATTTATAGATAGGCTATAGGTAGGGTAGCTAGACTGGATACGCGAACGTGCGTGACAAACCATGGTCCAAAAAGCACGTTATGCCTCCGGAGTCGAATTTGTTAAAACTATATATCAAAATAGGTGTTTTAAAATATTCTGAACGCAATGGAAAAAGTTTCGCGACCAAATTCGATCGTATGAAGAAGTTATGCTAAAAAACAAAAATTTCACATTGATTTCAAAATGCGTAAATTTCAAGGCGTTTCGAGTCCGTACGATCAAACGACAAGTCCGATTGCTACGAAACTTGAAACATTATTATAATTCAACATTACGGATCCGATGAAACTGGTTTCGTCGAAATCCGAGTCCGTGACAAAAATGGCTATTTTTAATATTTATTAAATAAATTAAATAAATCATAAAAACAAATTTTATTTTTCAACTTCTATTATTAGCCAAATTTCATTACTAAGATAATTCAATCAGTTCCAATTGATTTAACACGCTTGAATTTGAATTAAAATGTATAATTATATTAATTTGCAGCGTTAATATCCGCACTTTCTTATTATTAGGAAATTTAAAATTTTATTCCAAAACCCAATTATTAAAACTTATACCCTTATACTCTCAACAAAAAAATCTAACTAAATAAATAATTGGATTTCCATTTCAACTCATTATCTTAATTGCAATTAGCCTTTTTACCATAATTAAATTCTAATTTATTAATAACCCTTATTTTTCTCAACTATTTATTAATTCCAATCCAATTGAATTCAACACTATAAATTTGATTAATTTATTATATTCACTTCCTTTCTATTATTCAAAGTTATTGTTGTAAATACGACGAATACTAACATTAGTTTAAGATTTCACTCAATGTTTACAAATTCCATTTCCATTTAATAACGTAATATTTTACGTTCAATTCTATTTCATTTGTCGTAAATACCACTTGTTGAATTAAATACTCAAATCATAAATAAATCTTGCTTCTAAAGTTATACCAACAATGGTCCAGTTAAATTTTGAAATAGCTTTACCTTTATTTTATGAAATTAACTATTGCAATAAATCCAAATTTATAAAGAAGGTTAGATTCCTATACTACTTCTTTGGTCTCAATTAACCTTTTATGGCGAGTATGAATTTCCATGTATAATTGAAACTTTTATATCCCTTAAAATTTTTACTATCATTCAATATCTACACATTCTAGCAAATTTCAACTAACATATAAATTAGCTATTCCAACTTCCATTAATTTCTATTATCATACTATAGAAATTAAATTCCCTTAACCACATAAATAAAAGTTGATCCCCATCTATTTACATTATATCACATTTGCATAAATTTATTCAATGGTCACTTTTAATTAATAATTATCAAATTCCCAATCCAAATGTAAATCTTCCACCTTTGAATTCTTATATTAAATGGAATTTAATATTTACTGATTCAACATTTATATGTTTCTAAAATTTAGCTCCAACCAAATGTGACAATTTACATTTCATTTCTATGCAATATATACTCATCTTATTCCATTTATTTGGTTACTGCATTGAAATCTATTTATTAACCAATACTAACGTTATTATCATTAAATAAAATTTGATTCCCAATTTCACCCTTCTATTCAAACCAAGTATCATACTATGATAATATTTTACGTTGTTCACACTGAATATAATCAACCTTTTCATCGTTATCAATTAATCATACATTGATTGCACTAATTTAAGGAATTAATTGTCATTGATATCCGATTAAATTTAATAGGCCATATAAATAGGTAATATATATACGAATTAAATAAATTCAATATTTCCATTTCGTTTTTCCTGTACTAAATTTATTACTAAGTGTATATACTCCACTTTATCAATATACCTGAAATTTCTACCTAAAATAAGGATACGTTTCCACTGGAATTTACATTTACACCTTACGTTACAACATTAATCAACTTGCTTAATGTTTTATATGATTTCTATCCTTTACTTCATAAATTAACTCATTCCACCTAAACCCTTATCTACAAAATATTTCAACATCAAATTTCACCACATACCAATTGACCTAATTATTTATTTATTAAGTCTTCTCATTTAAATAATTTATCAAAGTGAAACGTTCATTCAAGGTACAGATTTATTACTTGCGTTACAGAATTCCTTAATTTATTCTAATTTCCGTTTTCATTCCTTTACTGCATTAAATTAATTTAATATTCCCATTTATTTCTCATATTAAATATATATACAGGTAAAGCCTTTTCACTACTTAAATTCATTTGAATTAGCTTCGAATTCTATAAGTAGGTTTAATACATATTATTTTCTACTAAATTCAATTACAACTTATTAAAGAAAAACGAATTAAAACCATGAAATAAATGAAATCTTCCCATTTGTTTTCTTATATTAATTTCTTAGCCTATAAATAACAATTTACAGCACTTAAATTTCTCGTCATTTTGTTCCAACTGGAAATTCTTAGACTTAAATTCCCATGGTTTCATTTCATTTAGTCATTTGCTTCAAAAAAAATCACAGATCTTAATTTCTTTCTAACTTAAATTATTTAAATCCTATTAAAATGACTAAATTGAATTAACGAAAATTACGGGTCGTTACATTTCGGCTGAAAGATTATTTTATAACCTGAAATGAAAAATTGTGTACTTAGTATTAATGAACATGTCTTCAATTATGTTAACATATAATTAATGTTCCCTGATATTTGTAATTTGTACACAGATATTTGTTTTGAGAATAAAGATAAACTTGAATATGCTGTAAACATTTGTCTTCTTTTGCATATTAAGTTTACAGCTGCATGAATATAAAACTTTGTTAAAATTTGTGCTGTACAGAAATATGTTTCAGGTTATTCTTTTTAACCTATGCATTGAACATGTTCATATGTTATTCAGTAATGAAAATAGCTTCTGTTAAAAATTTTGTGTTGTACAAATGAATTTTACAGGTTATTGTTTTGACTATATTAATTGTATTCTACTTGTACTTCAGATTTTTCAAGCATTTTGATTTATAACATACTTGTATTTTGACTATGACTGAGTTATATTCAATATGGTGATTTATATTAGCTTTATACATTTGTTTGTATTTGTATTTAGCTATACATATTTAAATTATGTTTAATATGATTTACTTACATTTACACTTATTTTTTTTATTTTTTTAATATTTCATTTCCATTTGTATTTTAATTATCAATTATTAAGTTATATTCATGTGTTTGACTTATGTTCAATGTTTATATTTTAAATTTGTAAAAAATTAGATTTTAATTTAAACATTATTATCCAAATATATTTTTATCACTTGATAACAAGAGAAAGCATTTTAACTTAATGGTATAAGATAAATATTATAAAGAGATTTATTTTAAATTTCAAACATTATTATTCATATGTATATTTATCAAATGAAAACAAAGTAAAGTATTTAATTTACTTATATAAGGCAAATTTTATTATAAATATTATTAAGAGATTTAATTTTAAATGTTCCAAACCAATTTCCTTTTTAAAATACAAATTTATATAAACAAATGGTAAATATTTCCAAAATCATATTCATTTTAATATGATCAGTTCACATTTTATTTAATTAAATCAAATATTTATTAAAATAAACAGGGCCCAAATCCAGGGTCGTTAGACCAAATAAATGAGGCAAATAATATTTTCAAAATCACTTTTTATTTTATACTGCAAAATATTTTCTTTTTCAGTTTTATTGCATTAGTGTTTATTTTGCAGATTTCTCAGATTCTGGGTTCAATCTGGAATGGAGTTGAAGATAAATATGAGTGAATGAGTAATATGTATTGAGGACATTTGTAAATGAAAAATTGTGCTGTAATCAAAATTGTATTGGTTGAAAATTGTGTATGTAGCGAGATCTCAAATTTGTACTATTTAAAATTGTAATAAATATTTGTTTGAATAAAATATCCGTTTTAATTTAAATTCTGTGTTATTTATTTTATTCAACAAATATTTATTTAATTATATGAAAAATAAATAGTACATTAACAAATACATTTAAATGAATATATATATATATATATATATGTTTATTATCATCAAACAGAAATCATATACTTGTATATTCAACATCCAACACCACTCTAAGATACATCTCATGCTCCTTTCATCTTTAGAGTACATTAAAATGCCATCTATGAACACCAACATAAAGCTATCTAAGTGCTCTTGAAAAACCCAGTTGATCAAATCAACAAAGAAAGTAGGTGCGTTTTTCAATCCAAATGGATCACCACCGCTCATACGAACCTTACCTAGCCCGAAATGCCATCAAAGGAATGCTATCCTCCTTGACCCGCAACTGATGGAACCCTCGTCGCCAAATCCAATTGGGAAAACATTCTGGCTCTACTCAACCGATCAAATATGTCATCGATTCTTGGCAAAGGGTACCTATTCTTGATCTTCCTTTCGTTTAACTTACGAAAGTCGGTGCACATCCTTAATGACCCATCAGGTTTCTTCACAAACACTGCATGTGATGACCCAGAATTTTGGCAATAAAAATTTGATAATCTTCATTAATAATTATTTAAATTTGACAATACTGGTTTAATAATCTTCTTTTATAAATATTTAATTTGGTAAATTGATCTTTCTAAAGCTAATAAAAATGTTTTCTAATTATATTGTATATATGTATATATACATTGTCAATAGGAAGCTTGGATTTGATTCAATATGATAGTTTTAAAAAGCTATTTAAAGCTAATTCTAAGTTTTTAAAACACAAGATAAATATTTTAAGTTTAAAACAAGATTTAATAAAAAGGTTTAAATTGCTTTCTTTCAAAATTATATTTGAAATAAAGATAGTTTGTATATATCAACACTTAAAAACTAATTAATAAAAACATATAAAAATATAAACATAATAGATAAAATTATTAAAACATAAGAAAGTAATTAAATAAAGGGTTTTGAAATTTGTAAAATTTTAGAAACATGCATTAACATTTGTAAGCTAAGGATTTCATGCAATAATAAGTAGCAAGATTGTTCTTTAAATTTAAATATATATAACAAAGAGTTTTAGGGAACTTGGCTATTTTTATTTCAGATCAAAGTTTCTCAAATCTATTTTTTCTCTTCATCTTTCTTTCTAAAAAAATTTGGAAACCAAAACCAAAAGAAAAATAAAATCAAACTTTCACAAGTTTTCAACCTGATTCAAGTAGCTGATCAAGCAATTTCAGTTTCAACTCAACATTAAGAAGATTCAAATCAACTATTAACTATTAGTTTTCATGCTTCCAAAGCTCTATCCTCTGTTTCACATTTCGGCAAGCAAATAATTTTTAAAAAGATTATATCTGGTTGTATAATGTGATGCATGTGATGAATCTTTGTAGTAATGTAGTAGATAATGTTTGCATAGGTGTTTGTGAATGTGAATGCATGTGTGTATATATACTATGTCTGTGCAATGTCTATGTGTATCAATACATATATACATCTTTGTTTTATGTTAGGCTCAAAATCCACTAAAATAAAATCAATCTCTCTTTCTCTAATCTTTTTCTGGCTTTGCTCATTAAAGAGAAACTAATTGAAACAAAGTGATATCATTTTAAAAAAAAGGTTTCAAGTGTATTTATTGCGTAACTATTTTAAAAATGGAATACAACAGCAATAATCATTTAAAGTCAGAAAATAAATGATCTTAATTTCAAGTTTTGATTTCATAACCAAATTCGTATCTGGAAATAATGAATTTTGATAAAGAAATCATGAATCTTAAGTTCATATAAGTTGGGATATCTCGAGATGATCAGTTTTGGGGTTTTCATCGATTTTTGGCGAACTGGAGGTGGAGGCACGTCGCTACTGAAGCTGTAGGTGGCTTGTGTGCCGATAGTTAAAGAAAAATTGGCCAGAGGATATTTAGGTGGTCGGGGCGTCTCGTCGGAGTCGATTTAGTATTTAACAGTTGGTTTTGGTCGAGAGTGTTGTCAAGGTTCATGCGTCGACGAGGGTGGATCAGAATCGATCGCATGTGGGAGGATTAACATGTGGGATAGTGACGCTGCTCTAGACGAGGTGGCGTCGGTTCCGCTGGATGGGATCGTCGAGGCGAGCTGTTTAAGTTGATTGAGCTTTGGGTTCCAGTGGGGTCGTATAGCTCGTTTTCGATCTCCTGGCGATTTGTTCAATCTGGGTGCTCGGGTTAATCGACTAGTCGTCGATGACTTGATGGAGCCGGTGTGGGTGGCTGGAGGTGGTCGGGACGACGTGCACCATGCACACATGCATGAACGTATCTGGTGTTGTTGAGGGATCGAGGAAGAGAAGGTTGCTCAGGATTGTCTCGATGTCGTGTGGTGGTTGACTCGAAGAAAGAGGAGAGGTGAGTGGTTCAGATATTAGCTCGGGAATCTGGAAGTTGGCTCGGGTTGTTTAGTTAGTTAAAAAGTTTTAGAGTTTGTAAAAAATGAATAAGTTTTTAATATATATATTAACAAGGTTTTATAAAGTAAAGTAAAAGAATTAACAAGTTTTTAAAGATATTAAAGTGATTAAGTTTTCAAAGAAAAGTTACCAAGTTTTTAAAGCAAAGTATTAACAAGTTTAAACTAGTTTTCAAAGATTTAAAGTGTCTAAAATTGTTTGTTTAAGAGTAATTATATAGTAGGTTAATTATGTAATTAATTTCTAAATGTTTTTCAAATGTGATTTAATGATGTAATTAAGATGTGATTAAAGTAAGAGTAATTTAACTTTAATTAATCCAAAAATTCTCAAATGATTTTGTATAAATTGATTTCAAGCATTTAAATTAAATAAGATGTAAATGATAATTAAGTAAATTAAATAAGATGGAGGGTTTATCTTTAATTAATTAAGGATAATTAATATAGTGATTAATTAAGGTAAATGGTTTATTTTTAATTAATTAGGAACTTAATTAATTAAAAAGGATAATTACTTAATGAAAGTTAAGGATAATTACTTAATGAAAGTAAGTAAGGATAGTTACTTAATGAAGGTAATTAAGGATAATTACTTAATGAAACTAATTAAGGATAATTACTTAATGGAAGTAATTAAAGGATTAATTACTCAATGTAATTAATTAAAGGATTAATTACATAATGTAACTAACTATAGGACAATTAATTAATGTAATTAATTAAGGATCAATGTAATTAATTTTGGTATAATTAATTAATATGCGTAATTAAAGGCTAATTAATGTAACTAATTAAGAGATGATTAATCAGTTTCATTAATTAATTAAGGTACATGGTTTATAAATTAATTCAGATAGATAACTAAGAGACGAATAATCAATTTCATTAATTAATTAAGATGCATGGTTTATAAATTAATTAAGATGGATAATTAAGAGATGATTAATTAATTGGTTTGTAATTAATGAATGTTAAGTAAGCAGGATTTAAAAGTAATTGAAGTAATTAATTTAATTTATTTAGAGATTAAATTAAATTAATTAGGAATTGTACAACTTATTCATCTTGCTTATGGATGGTTAAGTTTTATTGAATGCCTTGAATTGTTGATATCTCTAACATATGATGATCTGTGATATGAGATATTTTGGTTGAACTATGATAATATGGATTATCTATCTATGATAAATTGCTATGTGAATATCTTACTCTAAATATAAATTGAATCGTTAAACTTAAACAACTTGGACTTTAAGACGACATTTTGAATTTCGATGAGACAGGGATCGGATTTCGAATTGGATATCCAAAAACCCCATCGATCCAAATTAAACGATAGGTCGTGAATCTCAAGTGAAGATCAAGATGAAGAATTCAGAATGCAAGGGCTATTTATCGTTTCCTCTAAGGGTGATTCCAAAATGAGTGTAACGGAGATAATGCCTTCGATCGAGATGAAGATTCAGAGTGCAAGGGCTATTTGTCGTTAGCTCTGAGGGTGATTCCAAAACGAGTGTAACGGAGATGGTGCCTTCGGTTTTGTTCGAACCCAAAATGGAACTGTATGGATGAATGCTATCAGACCATTGTCATTGGAGGACGATGAGCATTCCAAGATATGTGTTCTAAAAAGGTAATCGTAGCATCAAGCCTCATTAATCGGGAATGGCTAAAACAGGAGAGGTGCACCAAAGCTAAGTGGGTAGCACCCAAGTAGGATGATATTTTCCCGTCTAGAGGTCCCTTTTTCGGCTAATGGGGCGGTTGGTCGCGCCAACTGTGGGGTTGTCTTATTCGGGATTATCTAGTAAGCGATAGTTCCGGTCATGTGTTGCAGAGGATCAAGATGGATCATTGGTACTCTGATCTAGACCAGGTACTGTGATGGGCGGTACCTAAGTATCCATGTCATTGTATGGAATCCAATCTCCAATAAGTGCCTTACGTTTTGATTGTGCCCCACTATGTTGGAATGTGAGATGTAAGCATTCCGGCTATTTCTATTTTACATGAAAACCCTAGACACTATTATAATATCACTGGATTTCCGATCAAATGTTTTGGTTACCATAAGGTAAAAACCCGACATGTTTATTTAGGGCGTGGTCTTACGAGATATCTTTTTTTCAAATAATTTTCAGAGTTAAAAAACTTTAACTCGTTTACTCACACCAGACCCATGTTTGACCCAGGGTATATTTTCTGTTTTTCTTAATCTTTTTGGTAGTTAAATTTTCATGAGTAGCCAAGGGATTCGGGTTTGCTTTGACGAGTTTATGGTGGAGACTTGGAGCAGGAGGCTTTAGCATATATAGATATTGTGTTTCCGTTGTGTTGATGTCTTGTTTGGAATCTCAATATGATAGACGGATCTTCAAGACTGTCTAGTATATTGTATAAGCTATGTAACTCTAATGTATATGACTATTATGTAAATAATTATGTTATGTAATATACTTTATTCGTTCCACTATGAGATTCTGATATTGTTTAGTCCTTTCTTTCCTATCTTTTCTCTTTTCTACCTATTTCTTTCTTAATGATGATGCGTCTTTCTATGGAATGAAAGGCGGGTCATCATAGCTGGTTTTAAGAGAATACCTAGGATTTAGAGTAATATCTATCTTAAGAGAGCGTACTTGTGTGTGTGTGTATATATATATATATATATGTATTTGTATATATATATATATACACCTGATTGTTGGGTTACCTGTTCGGTTGGCCAACATGAGTTCTAGAGGTAGAAGGGGTTGAGGTGTGGGTAGCACGACTACCACACATGGAAGAGGCCTGAATGTTGAAGGAGGAAGAGTATCTGCTGAGGCTGTAAACCTAATACCGCATCGGGTAAGATTTGCGACATTGTGTAAGGATTTCACCAATCTCGGAGAAAAGCCTTTTAAAAGGTACAGAGTCCATCATTAAAGTTCAAGCTGGGTTGCGCTCTTGCGAGCGGATTTTCAAGAGTTTGGATCTGTCGGATGAATGGAAGCGAGTTATGGCATCTTGGCAACTTCAGGAAGGAGCAGCTGCATGGTGGGACGTAGTAACCATGAATGTTCCCAAAGATGATTTCTCTTTGAGCAAGTTCAAGAAAGTATTTGAGGAGCAGTTTATGCCCACTACAGGGAAGACTCGGCGATATAGGATTTTTTTTGGATCTTAAGAAAGGGAGTTTGTCTGTGTCCGAGTATGAGACTAAGATCTATGAGTTGTCTCCCTACGGACATGGTCTTCTTGACCCCCTTAAGAAGAACGAGATGTTTGTGCTGGGTTTGAGGCCTGAGTCTCATGAGAAGATGGCTGCTCATCTCAAAGGCTCATTTGTGGAATTGATTGTTATGGATTTGAGGTACAAAAAGCTTATGGATAAGAGCCCTTGGCATTTACAGCAGCACCGAGTGGAAATTCTTCCAACCAGAACAAAAGGAAATTCAATTCGAATTAGAAGAAGCAAAGTAGAGGGAAACTCGAAGGCAATGCAGCTCGAAAGTGTTATGTGTGCCAGCAGGAAGGTCATCTGGATAAGCAGTGTCCTAGAGGTGGAATTCAGAAGCAGCAGAGTGGAACCATTTCTTCGATGATTCAAAAGTCTTTATGTTCAACAGTCAGCAGCCCGGGCACATGGTGGAAGTTTTCTAACTTCATCAAAAAGCTCAGTAGAACAAGGTGCTTTCTATTAAAGGTAGACCGTTAGTTTCTTCTTCTGGTAGGAAAGGCTAAAGCTGTTCTAGTTTGTGAAGAAAGAACAATATCTTTGGAAACTGTTCTGGGTAGGATTGCAAAAGTGACTTGTGATAGTTCAGGAGCTCACCTGGGTAATCCTTTGCATGGGATTGAGGCATCTCTAGTGGAAGTAGGAGCTATCGAAGTTATCAGAAATTTTCTGGATGTCTTCGAGGAAGTCAAAGGTTTTTCCCTGCATCGGGAGATTGAGTTCCGTATCGACTTAGTTCCGGGAGCGATATCAGTGGTTCAACCAAGTAGAAGGATAGCTCCTAGAGAGAGGAAATAGTGAAGCAGCTTAGGATTTATCTGAGGAAGAGCATAAGCGTCTTTTGGGATAGTATTGGAAACTTTGAGGAAGCATGTCCTGAAAGCTAAGTCTTCAAAGTCATTTCTGGAAGTCGGAAGTAAGATTTTTGGGACATATTGTATCTGGAGATGGTATTTCTTTGGATCCGGTCAAGGTAGCAGCTATTATAGGGTGGAAGAAGCCTTAGACTCCTAAGAAAGTTTGTAGTTTTCTGGATTAGAAGGTTACTACAGGAAGTTCATCCGGGATTATTCTAAGATTTCTTCTCACTTGACCAAACTAACTAGGAAGGGAGCGAAGTTCAAATGGACCCTAAGTGTGAAGAATCATTTCAGGATCTAAAGGCGAAGTTGACAAGTGCACCTATTCTAGCTATTTCGGATGGGAGAAATAAGTTCGAAGTTCTCTGTTGCTGGTGGAGTAGAGTTAAACATTCTGAATTTCGACGGATCTTGGGAGGACCATCTTGTTGGGTAGAATCCGGAGTTTATCTTATTCTAGGTCCAGATTTTTTTCGAAAGGAATATGTGAAGGTTGAGCTGATTAAGAAAAGGATGAAGGTAGCCCAGGATCGTCAAAAAAAGTTACGCAGATAAGAGATGAAGGAATTCAGAATTTGAAAACTTCGTTTTTGTCAAGGTATCTCCGATCAAAGGAGCAACCAAATGTGGAAAGAATGGAAAGTTAGCTTCGAGATATAATGGACATTTCTATATTCTCGAAAGGATTGGTACTTTGGCCTACGGGATTGAATTTCTAGTTTGGGTGGCTGGGATTCACATTATATTTCATGTATCTCATTTGAGTAAGTACGTGCAAGATCCATCACTGGTTGTAGAATCAACAGTTTAGGATGATTTGGAAGTTGAGCCGAATTTGACTGTGGTCAGACATCCTGTTCAGATTGTAGATCAAGATGAGAAGGAGCTCAGGATCATAGTGGTGAAGCTAGATAAGATTCTATGGAGAGAGGATCCTAGATATTGTACCTGGGAAACTCTAAGATAGTATTAGGAAGGCCTATCCAGAATTGTGTCTGGATAGTTAGTTTTGTTTGTTAGAATGAATTGGTTCCTATAGTTGTTAGTATATGGATGATATATGCTTGTTGTTTGAATATAAATAAGTTTTTAATGGATTATTAAATTATTTTTGCTTTTAAATTTCGAGGACGAAATTCTTTTAAGGGGGAGGAATGTGATGACCCAGAATTTTGGCAATAACAATTTGATAATCTTCATTAATAATTATTTAAATTTGACAACATTGGTTTAATAATCTTCTTTTATAAATATTTAATTTGGTAAATTTATCTTTTCAAAGCTATTAAAAATGTTTTCTAATTATAATTTATATATGTATATATACAATATGAATAGGAAGCTTGGATTTGAATTCAATATAATATTTTAAAATGCTATTTAAAGCTAATTCTACGTTTTCAAAAATAGAAGATAAATATTTTAAGTTTAAAATAAGATTTAATAAAAAGGTTTAAAATGCTTTCTTTTAGAATTATATTTGAAATAAGATAGTTATATATATAAACATTTAAAAGCTAATTAATAAAAACATAAAAAAATATAAACATAATTAGTAAAATTATAAAAACATAAGAGAACAATTAAATAAAGGGTTTTGACATTGGTAAAATTTTAGAAACATGCATTAACATCTGTACGCTAAGGATTTCATGCAATAATAAGTGGCAAGATTGTTCTTTAAATTTAAATATATATAACAAAGAGTTTTAGGGAACTTGGCTATTTTTTATTTCAGATCAAACTTTCTCAAATCTTTTTTTATCTTCATCTTTCTTTCTAAAAAAAAATGGAAACCAAAACCAAAAGAAAAAGAAAATCAAACTTTTACAAGCTTTCAGCCTAATTCAAGTAGCAGATCAAGCAATTTCAATTTCTACTCAACATTAAGAAGACTCAAATCAACTATCAACTATCAGTTTTCAAGCTTCCAAAGCTCTGTCCTCTGTTTCATATTCCGGTAAGTAATTTTTTTTAAAAGCTTATATCTGGTTGTATAATGTGATGCATGTGATGAATCTTTGTAGAAATGTAGTAGTTAATGTTTGCATAGGTGCATGAATGTGAATGCATGTATGTATATACGCTATGTCTATGCAATGTCTGTGTGCATGAATATATATATGTCTCTGTTTTATGTCAGGCTCAAAATCCACTAAAATAAAATCAATCTCTCTTTCTCTAATCTTTTTCTCCCTTTGACCATCAAAGAGAAACCGTTTGAAACAATATAATATCATTTTTTTTTAAAAATTCAAGTGCATTTATTGTGTAATTATTTTAAAAATGGAAAACTACAGTAATAATCATTTAAAGTCAGAAAATAAATTATCTTAATTTCAATTTCCGAATTCATAACCAAACTCGTATTTGGAAATAATGAATTTTGATAAAATCATGATTTTTAAGTTTATATAAGTTGAGATATCTCGAGATGAACAGTTTTGGGGTTTTCATCAATTTCTGGCGAACTGGAGGTGGAGGAGCATCGCGACTGAAGCTGGAGGTGGCTTCTGTGCCGATGGTCAAAGGAAAATTGGCCAGAGGATTTTTATGTGGTCGAGGTGGCTCGTCGAAGTCCATTTAGGGTTTAACAGCTGGTTTTGGTCGAGAATGTTGTCAAGGTTCGTGCACCGACGGTGGTGGATCAGAATCGATCGCATGAGGAGGGATTGACGCGTGGGATGGTGACGCTGCTCTGTACGAGGCAGCGTGGGTTTCGGTGGATGGGATCGTTGGGGAGAGCTGTTTAAGTTGATCGAGCTTTGGGTTCCAGTGGTCTCGTATAGCTCGTTTTTGATTTCCTGGCGATTTCGTCAATCTGGGTGCTCGGGTTAATAGGCGAGGTCATCGACGACTTTATGGAGGCGGCATGGGTGGCCGGAGGTGGTTGGGACGATGTGCAACGTGCACGAACTTATCTGGTGTTGTTAAGGGATCGAGGAAGAGAAGGTTGCTCGGGATTGTCTCGATGTCGTATGGTGGTTGACTCGAAGAAAGAGGAGAGGTGAGTGGCTCAGATATTAGCTCGAGAATCTGAAAGTTGGCTCAGGTTGTTTAGTTAGTTAAAAAGTTTTAAAGTGTGTAAAAAAATGAATAAGTTTTCTATCTATATATATATTAACCAGGTTTTATAAAGTAAAGTAAAAGCATTAACAAGTTTTTAAAGTGATAAATTTTCAAAGAAAAGTTACCAAGTTTCCAAAGCAAAGTATTAACAAGTTTAAACAAGTTTTCAAAGATTAAAAGTGTTTAAATTTTTTTGTTTAAGAGTAATTATATAGTAGGTTAATTATGTAATTAATTTCTAAATGTTTTTCAAATGTGATTTAATGATATAATTAAGATGTGATTAAAGTAAGAGTAATTTAACTTTAATTAATCAAAAAGTTCTCAAACGATTTTGTATAAATTAATTTCAAGCATTTAAATTAAATAAGATTTAAATGATAATTATGTAAATTAATTAAGATAGAGGATTTACCTCTAATTAATTAAGGATAATTAATTATAGTGATTAATTGAGGTAAATGGTTAATTTTCAATTAATTAGGAACTCAATTAATTGAAAAGGATAATTACTTAATGAAAGTAATTAAGGATAATTACTTAATGGAAGTAATTAACGATAATTACTCAATGTAATTAATTAAAGGATTAATTACTCAATGTAATTAATTAAAGGATTAATTACTTGATGTAATTAATTATAGGACAATTAATTAACGTAATTAATTAAGGATCAATGTAATTAATTATATTATAATTAATTAATATGGGTAATTAAAGGTTAATTAATGTAAGTAATTAAGAGATGGTTAATCAATTTCATTAATTAATTAAGATACATGGTTTATAAATTAATTAAGATTGACAACTAAGAGATGATTAATCAATTTCATTAATTAATTAAGATGCATTGTTTATAAATTAATTAAGATAGATAATTAAGAGATGATTAATTAATTGGGTTGTAATTAATTAATGTTAAGTAAGCAGGATTTAAAAGTAATTAAAGTAATTAATTTAATTTATTTGGAGATTAAATTAAATTAATTAGGAATTGTACAACTTATTAATCATGATTATGGATGATTAAGTTATATTGAATGGCTTGAATTGTTGATATCTCTGATATGTGATGATTCGTGATATGAGATATTTTGATTGAACTGTGATAATATGGATTATCTATCTGTGATAAATTGCTATGTGAATATGTTACTCTATATATAAATTAAATCGTTAAACTTAAACAACTTGGACTTTAAGACGGCGTTTTGGATTTCGATGAGACCGGGATCGGATTCCGAATTGGATATCCAAAAACGACATCGATCCAAATTAAATGATAGGTCGTGAATCTCAAGTGAAGATCAAGATGAAGAATTCAGAATGCAAGGGCTATTTATCATTTACTCTAAGGTTGATTTCAAAATGAGTATAACAGAGATAGTGCCTTCGATCGAGATGAAGATTCAGAATGCAAGGGCTATTTTTCGTTAACTTTGAGGGCGATTCCAAAATGAGTGTAATAGATATAGTGCCTTCGATTTCGTTCGAACCTGGAACGGACTTGTATGGATAAATGCTATCAGACCATCTTCATTGGAGGATGATGAGCATTTCAAGATATGTGTTCTAAAAAGGTAATCGTAGCCTCAAGCCTCATCAACCGGGAATGGCTAAAACAAGGGAGATGCAGCAAGGCTAAGTGGGTAGCACCCAAGTAGGATGAGACTTTCCCCTGTCTAAAGGTCCCTTTTTTCGGCTAAGTGGGCGGTTGGTCGCGCCAACGGCGGGATTGTCTTATTCGGGATTATCCAGTAAGGGATAGTTCCAGTCTTATGCTGCAGGGGATTAGGGTGAATCCTCGGTACTCTGATCTAGACTAGGTACTGTGACAGGGGTACCCCAGTATCTCTACCATTGTATGGAATCCAATCTCCAATAAGTGCCGTACATTTTGATTGTGCCCTACTATGTTGGAAAGTGAGATGTAAGCATTCCAACTATTTACTATTTTACTTGAAAACCTTAGACACTATCATAATATCACAGGATTTTCGATCAAATGTTTTGGTTACCGTAACCCGACATGTTTATTTATGGCGTGGTCTTACGAGATACCATTGTTTTCAAATAATTTTCAAAGTTAAACAACTTTAACCCGTTTACTCACAACAGATCCATGTCCGACCCAGAACTTATTTTCTATTTTTCTCAAACTCTTGGGTACTCAAATTTTTATGAGTAGCACCAAGGGATTCAGGTTTGCTTTGACGAGTTTATGGAGGAGACTTGGAGCAGGATTTTTCACCGTACATAGATATTGTGTTTCCGCTATGTTGATGTCTTGTTTGGAATCTCGAATGTATGGTAGACAGATCTTCAAGACTATCTAGTATGTTGTATAAGCTGTGTTACTCTGATGTATATGACTATTATGTAAATACTTATGTGATGTAATATATTTTATTCATTCCACTGTGAGATTCTGATATTGTTTAGTTCTTTCTTTCCTATCTTTTCTGTTTTCTACCTATTTCTTCCTTAATGATGATGTGTCTTTCTATGGAATGAAAGGCGGATTGTCACACCGTAGCTGCTGCCCACGGCGAACTGCTTGGTCTTATAAAATTCCTTCCTTCGAGATCCACTAGAGGCACCTTCAATTCCTTTATCCATGTCAAAGTCAATCTACTAGGTTGTTTGCTAACTGGTTCAGCTCCCAGTACAAGGTCTATATGAAACTCAATAGCTCGTTACGGGGGTAATCCAGTGACTGGCTCAAATACATCTCTGCAAATTCTCTCGCCACACGAACCTGACTATGCTCATCTCCAACCTCCATGGCACTTGACAAAGCGCAAACACTCTTTCTGGAATTTTCTACTGAGAAGACGATTCGATTATGATTATGTGGGTGCCTTAAAGATATTTCTCAATCTTGGAAAAATATCCCAGCCTCATACTTACATAGCCAATCCATAACCAAAATAACCCCAAAATCAACGAAATCATGAACATACAATCTGCATGCAAGCTTATGACCCAACAAATCAAGTTCTAGCTGGTCACATCTCATCCCAAGAGTTGCATACCCTCCTATTGGATTCGCAGCCCTTAAGGAAGTAACATGGTATATGGGTTCTATCATAAACTATCAAACAAATACTGAGATATAAATGAATGTGATGCACCAGTATCGAAAAGTACCCCAACTAGTATGCTCTGAATCAAAAGCGTACCTTCCATCACAGTTTTCTCTTTCTCTGCTGTAATAGGTCTATAAGAAGATGGTGGTCTAATAGCAAACACTTTCTCTTTGTCTGCCCTAAATGGCTCTGGGCGTTGGTACTTATAATGCCCAACTTGGTCATAGTTGAAGCATTTCGCATTCTTCTTCTCCACACGCTTCTTTCCTTTACTAGTTCTACACTTGTGGGCATAATGGTCCTTCTTATCACACTTATAACACACCAAACCAGCCTCTTCTTAAAGAATTTCCTTTTCCTTCCTTGAAAAACTTGGGACTCAACTGGTTTCTCCCTAGTTGAAACAACAAGTATTTCCTCATGGCGGATGGTCATCTCCACCATCACATGATAAGGTTCTCTAATATGAGTCATAGCCATCCTTCCTAGTTCTAGCCTCAAACATCTAATGAACTTCTCGTTCCTTCTAACATCCTATCAACCAAAGCATAACCATATCGAGATAGCTCATCAAACTTAGCAGCATACTCAATCACCAACATCTGTCCTTAGACAAGATCCACAAACTTCCTCATCAATGCCGACTTGGCAACCTCAGACAAGAACCTTTGCTCAAACCTCCTTCTGAAGTCGGCCGAAGTCAACTCTTCCACCGACACTTTGATCGTCACACTGTTCCACCAATGAAGCACTAACCCTTGCAACTGTCTAGAGGCTAGCCTTCACTTCTCTCCATCATTCAAGCCTAAATCTATAAAGATCCTTTCATAGTCCAACATCCAGTTCTCAACTTCAACGGCATCTTCCATTCCAGCAAATGACTTTTCTCCCAGACCGATATAGTATTTACTCAGCTTAGCATAGTTATATCCAACCGGAACTACAGGATTAGCTCCTTCCACATTACCAGCAGCTCCAGCTTGCAAAAGATTATCCAACAACTGATACACTATCCCTGCATCTACTGGCGGATTTCCAGCACCTACATTGGCCTCAGCAATTTGGTTTGTATTAGCCTGTCAACCTTGGTTCCTTCGAGTATTAGGTCGAACATTTACATTAATGGTGCTGTTTCCTCCACCTAGATTTACTTTTCCGTGTTCTGCCTCCATATCCTCTTTCTTATATATCTACATAAGAGCCTTAGTAAGATACAGAAGAATGGTCCAAGAGAGAAGGGAATACATACTTAGATATATACCTATATAATACATACTTTGATATATACTTATATATCAAATATAAGTGCACTAATATTGGTCAACCCAAACCCCAATCATATTTTGAAATTTATTGGATTATGTTTGAAAAAGATTTTAGGTTTTACTTTTCTTTTAAAGTTTCATAAACCTATGCTCTGATACTAACTTGTAACATCCTCCTACTTGAAGGCCCAAAACTAACGGCTACGGATGCTGCAGTCATCCATAGTTATTAGTTTTCGACGACCAAATACGACAGTACTAGATATATTGATACACAAATAATAGAAATATGGAAAAAAATTTAGCAATTCAAAAACACATTTCCATATTCAAATAAAAATATTTCATGTTCATTACAAAATCCCAAATTACGTTAACCACGTTCAACAAAATATAATTATTACAATTAAGCCAACAGCCACATATGAAGATGCCCTTTGGTTGATCAGAGTATATAGTAAGGCTAATAAATGTGCCTTTACGAACAAAACACACAGTGGAAACAAAACTCTAAATATCTATCTACCTGCTACATGCCTCCAAAAGCTTTATTCGTCTTAGAAGAGAACCTGAAAACCCTAAACCTCAAACTACTCAAAATCAATTGAGTACCAAGAGTATAAGGAGAAAATGAAAACTTCGAGTCAGACATAAAGCCTGGTATAAATAATAATCAAACATCTCAATCCTTTGTAGATATCTAGTGAGACCACGCCGCTTAGTGGAACGGGTTTTCCCCTCACTAGTATCCTAAAACCTTTAGAAAGCTATATACCATGCTCCTGCATCCACAATCGTAAAAACTTACATTTTCAAAATATTATGATGATATGCATACTTGAAAATAATTAGGGTTTCCCATTCCCAGTTTAGTCTGATACCCTATCATAGTTATAGTTTCTAGCGTCACTATTAACCTTTTTAGTTTTCATGGGTTTACTAATAACCTTGTTATACCTAATAGACACATTGTCTTATGGCATCACTTAGAACCTATAGGCTCCTGCCAATTAAATTAATCAATTCAAGGGTCCTCCTGAACCTATTAGACCTTTTAATAACTAATCACCTTATCCTAATTTTCATGGGTTGACTAGGAACCTATGAATTTATCCAATAACTCACTTCACATCCTAGTTTTCATGGGTTGACTAGGAACCTACTGATACTTCCAATAGCCACATTCTTATCCTAGTTTTCATGGGTTTACTAGAAACCTATTGACTAGCGTCAATTCTTAATATGGATACAGTTTTCATGGGTTCACTACAAACCAATTAGCCCCTTCCAACCATCCTTAATACATAGTTTTCATAGGTTAAATATGAACCTGTTGGTTTCCTCCAATAGCCACTTAATCATAGTTTTCATGGGTTTACTATGAACCTTTTGGGTTACACCAATAACTACTTTATCATAGTTTTCATGGGTTTAATATGAACCTTTTGGTTACCTCCAACAACTACAAAGTTTAAGCATCCTATATTTATGTTCACCCCGACTCCTTGGATGCAATTCTACTAATTCAGGAGTTTAAGCAATTTATATTCACTATTGAGTTAATCTAGCTGGTTCTTCTACCCTTTTTTTTCAAAATACAGTTATGGGTCATTATGTGAATATATTCCTATTTAAAGAAACAAAAGAACAATTTAACAATACCTCTCCTATGGGTTTAAGGTCCTTTAAATATATTTCATAAAACAAAGTTAGCACCTTTAACATATATTTTTATCAAGGCAAATTCTTCTTCAAAATTACGTACTTAAAGCCATTACAAAACTCCTTTATATAAGTCGTGGTTTTCCTTTAAAATTTAAAGTTATGGGTTTTAAAACCATTCGATAATGTCAAAAGCCACTATTTTCATCCCCTTCAAAGGGTTTCAATCGTATCTTTTTAAAATAATAGGCTCCAACCCTCTTTATACTTTAAAACACCTCTTTTCAAACCCTTCGACCCCATTAAAGCTCAAACTTTTCGCAAGTATTGGAAAACCTTTCAAAATCATCAAAACGTAAACCTTTCGAAAGCAATGGAAAATAAACCTTTCGAAAACTCACTGGGTTCAATTTAAAATATGTGGAGAACCTTCTTTGAAAACCTTTCGACTTCATTAGAAGCTACCTTTTGACTTTGTCAAAAGCTCTGCTTTGAAAGCTTTAAAATAAATCATTTAAAACAATAGGCAGCTACCTTTTAAAACAACTCCTTCAAAAGCTTTGGGTTATACTTCAATTATAAAACAAGGGTAAATCATCTAAGTCGAAAGCTTTAGTATCTTCCAAAAGCATTGGAGAAGCGGTGGTTTAAAAACAAGTACTTTTGGCTTTGTCGAAAGCAATGGCTTCGAAAGGTTAGAAAAAGCGGCAATAGCCTTTCGACTATGTCGGAAGGTTCAAAACAGCGGCTGTAACCTTTCAACTACGTCGAAAGGTTTAAAACCTTTATTTTAAATAATTGACTTAGTCAAAAGCAACCAAGTTGAAGGCACCTTTTTGAAAGTAAGCAAGTGTAAGCTTTTGGTTTATAAAATAAACATACCCTAACCTCTTCGGCAACCAACCTTTTGACTAAGTACCCTTCAACCTTGTTCAATTCATTATGTACCAAGTAACTTGATACTATATGCATTAAACTTTGACCTTGTCGAAAGCTATAACATTTCGACTTTGTCGAAAGGTCTGGGTTGGAAGGTTTGATGCCTAAATTGGCTGAAACATGCTAAAAGAATGATTTTCTTGTTTTTAACTTAAACTGATAACTTTTCAAGTAAACAGCCTTTGTTTGTCAAATTCTCATTCCCACTAATTTTAGAATTAAATAATAATTTTTATTTTATAAATGTCCATCCTCAATTAAGCATATAAAAAATTAAGTCCCACCTTAAATAATTTTATATATTCATCAAATCACTTAGGAAAATTTTGGAAAAAACCTAGAAATTCTATTTTAATATGTTTTCCAACATATAAAAATTTCAAACCCAAATAATAATTATTTTAGACGTAAATAATTTGTAACCCAATAAATAATTTTATTCACTAGAAAATTAATATAAATTCCACATAAATTCAGAAAATTATGGAAATTGAAACCCATCTCCATAATCATGTTTTCTATAACTTTAAATTTTCCTATGGCATTTAAAAATCATTTCATCTCGGTTTTACCCTAAAACCGTGTATATCTCCATTCAAACAACCTTGTTTAATCCATATAAATCATAAATCAAGCATATCATCATTTAATATATCATAAAAACATATTTACGCTAAAATCCAAAACTATATGATCATAAAAATAAAATTGAGATGTAGAAATTATTATTCACTTTAGATTGGATAAGGAAATTGAAGTTTGGTAGAGATTGATTCCTTCTAACTTGAATCCTAAGCATTAAGTTGATTTTCTCTTTTTTCTTCCTAATGGTCAGCCTTGTTTCTCACGGTTATATATATATATTTTAAAGTGAAATGAACGTGTATGGCCTAATGTGAATAGTATAATGGTGGGTAATATGGTTATTTACCTTAATGCCCTTATGTTTAGTTTTCTAACCATTTATATAAGTTCATTAGATTTTGAATAAGCATGGCCACCTAGCTTATTAATCAACCTCAATCTCCTTACCTACATTATTCTATTTAATTTATTTTAATTAAATCTCCTGAATAATGTCAATAAAATTAGGGGTGTTACAGTGGAGCTGCCAAGAAATGAAAGTCCGAGGTTGTATGTTACAAGTGGACAAGAAGGGGGAATATGCTCGCGAGTGCCGAACCGGTAGGGGAAAGGGTGTCGCTGGAAAGAAGAACATTAAGCGCTTTAATTGCAACTAAGTGGGACATTATAAGAACAAATGTCTAGAAGTGGCCAAGGCCGAAAAAGGAAAAATATTTTCTTTGGAACCGACTACCTTAAGACCAACTGTTGAGGAGAAAGAAAAGGTTATGGTGGGAGGTATGCTGTTGATTCATGGTATACCTATTAGAGTATTGTTTGATACTAGTGCATCACACTCTTTCATATCTCATTGTTTAGTAGATAAGCTTAAGCTAGAACCCTCATACCTAGTTACTTCCTTAAGGTTTACGAATTCGAAAGGAGGATATGTAATTTAGGGATGAGATGTGACCGATTAAAGTTTGAATTATTGGGTCATATATTTGCATGCAGTTTGCATATATTTGATTTTGTAGGCTTTGGAATTATTTTTGGGATGGACCGATTAAATAAGTATGATGCTAGGATATTTTTCCACGATAGGAAAATATCACTAAAACACCCTAATAGCAGTGACCCAATTGTATACTTAACAGAGAATCCAAGTTTGGATGTTTATGCTTTGTTGATGAGTTGAATTGATTTTCGAATTGATTTTGTATGTGGAGCTGAACTCTTAAGTCGACTGCCTAATAGAAGGGCACCTATCGAGATGACATAGTTAAAGGTACGGCTGATGGACATAGAAGGGAGAAGTTCTATTAGACCAAGTAGTTTGCCTTGATGAGCGGCCGTAGTGTTTGTGAAGTAACGAGGCGAATCATTAAGAATGTGTATCGATTATCATAAATTAAATAAAAAGATTATAAAGAACCGATATCCATTACCAAGAATCGATGAATTATTTGATTAGTTGAGTGGAGCCAAAGTACTTTCTCGCTTAGATTGGGCGATAAGGTTCCATTAATTAAGGGTGGCGAAACTTAGTATTCCATTGACAACATTTAGAATAAGATATGGTTCGTACGGATGGTTAGTAATGCCATAAAAATTGATTAATGCGCCTGCTTTCTTCGTAGATTTAATGAACTGAATCTTCCAAGAGCATTCAGATAGGTTCTGTTGATATTCATAGATGATATTTTGATATATTCCAAGGATGAAAGAGATTGTGAAGTCATCTTAAGAAAGTGCTTAAGACACTGAGGCATCATCAGTTAAAAATGAAGTTTTCGTAGTGTCATTTTTGAAAGAAGAAGGTGAAGTTCCTTGGTCATGTAGTCTTGGAAAAAGGGTTGCCAATGGATCCCGCTAAGATAGAAGTAGTTAGTAATTTGAAAAGACATGAGATAGTGACTAAGATAAAGAGTTTTCTTGGATTAGTTAGTTATTACGGAGATTTATCAAGAATTTCTCTCGTATAACAGTACTGATGACTAAACTAACATGGAAGGAAGTGAAGTATCTTTGGACCGATAAATGTGAGGAGGCATTAAAGAAGATGAAACATTTATATACCAATGTGCCTATGTTAATTGTTCCAGATGGGAATCTAGATTTGGTGGTGTATATGGATGCATGTGGGATTGCATTGGGAGCTGCATTAATGCAAAGGGGTAAGGTGATTGCCTATGCTTCACGATATCTCAAACCGCATGAAATTAGATATCCAACTCATGACTTGGAGTTAGCCACGATAATTTTTACTTTGAAGGTATGGAGGCATTATCTTTTGGGATAACGATTCAAGTTTTATATGAATCACAAGTCTTTAAGACACTTATTCTCTCAAAAGGAGTTAAATATGAAACAATAGAGATGGTTAGAGTTTATAGCTGCTTATGATTTTGGAATTGAGTACATACCCGAGAAAGGAAACCAAATTGCAGATGCGCTTAATAGGAAACATCAGAATGCAGTGTTAGCAATTGGAGTGGAATGATTTTAAAGCACTGACTACTTGTATTGTGCGGTTAAGATTGACTGCCAGTTCTAGTCAGAGTAACACAATGTTATCTTGTTTGGAAGTTCGACCAATATTGATCGACAGAATTGCTTCTAAGCAAAGAGATGATCCATTGCTAGCTGAAAGGATTAGAAGATAGGAAAGAGGAACCAAGATCGATGATCTAAAAGGTTCTAGCCTATACCAAAGAAGATGGTTAAGTAAGAAAGGATGGTTATGTGTTCCGAATGTCGAAAATCTAAGGAGGGAAGTTCTTAAGGAGTGTCAACGATTGAAGTTTACGATTCATCCTGGGGAAATCAAGATGTATTGGGATATGAAGATAAGTTTCTTCTCCGAAGGCATAAAGAGGGATGTTGGCTTATGGGTGAAGCAAAATGCAAATTTCCAGCAAGTAACAGCCGAACATCCGAAGCCAAATGGATTGCTTCAGCCTTTAGATATAAAAATTTGGAAATGGGATTCAACATCCATGGATTTTATTGATTAGTTGCCAGGGTCAAATAAGGGAAATGAAAGTATATGGGTCATAGTGGATAGACTAACTACGAGTGCACATTTCACTCCCGTTAAGTCAGAAGATGGCACCTTTGTTAGCTAAGTTGTTTATGAAGAATATTGTTAGACTACATGAGATTCCTTGTAGTATAGTCAGTGACAGAGATGCTTTGTCCACTAGTGGATTCTGGTACAATCTACAGGTGGTGTTAGACAGTAGCATAAGATGAGTACCACTTGTAACCCATAGACGGATGGGAATATAGAGAGAGTCAATAAGTACTTGAAGATTTTTTGAGAGCTTGTGCACTAGATTTTGGTGGGTTGTGAGAAGACCAATTACACTTGGTTGAGTTTTCCTATAATAGTAGTTATCATACTAGTATAGGAATGGCACCTTTCGAAGCTTTGTATGAAAGGCCATGCAAATCACCAACATCTTGGTTAGAGACCGAAGACAAATCGGTCCTTGTTCCAGATTTAGTAAGAAAAGATACATAAAAGATTGAGGTGATTCTAGCTAGAATGAAGGAAGCTCAATCCAAGCAGAAAAGTTATGCTGATAAAAGATGGAAAGACTTTGAATTCTCAGTTGGAGATTATGTTTACGTCAAAGTATCACCGTCGAAGGGTGTAATAAAATTTGGAAAGTCGGGGAAATTGACATCTAAGTTTGTTGGACAATTTCCTATTATAGAATGGATTGGGAAAATCGCTTATAAGATAGAGTCACTGAGCAGTTTTGCGGGAGTCCACAATGTTTTCAAGTTTCTCATCTAAGGAAGTATGTTCAAGATCCATGGACTACTATAGCTATGACTGCATTAGAAGACTTAGTAATGGAACCAGATATAACAATTAGTAGAAAGGTGAGTATTGTGCCTAATGATGAGAAAAAGCTAAGAGATAAGTTAGTCAGATTACTAAAAATCTAGTTGGAGTGATAACAAGAGAGACTGTACTTGGGAGATAGAGGACGGGATTAGAGGCACTTGTCCTGAATTTTTTGATGGTATGTTTTACATATATGCTTATATGTTTGATGTGTGAACCTAATCGTAATTTCAAGGATGAAATTCATTAAGGAAAGGAGGCTGTAACACCCCTAGTTTTGATTAACATTATATAGGATATTAAATTAGAGAAATAAAATAAAATAATGTTGAATGTTAGTAAGATTGAGACTTGATAATTAAAATGGATCGAGCTTTAAGTAATAAACTAATGAGATAGTTATAACCTTAATAAGAAGAAGGATATACGAGGAGAAAAAAATGGGAAAGGAGCACATTTCCTTAACATATACTCTCATTCTCATTTCCTCGTTCATTTCATTCAATACAAACGAATTAAAAGAGAAGGATAGGCCGACCATTAACTAGGTATTCAAGAGAAGATAATTTAGGAGGAAAGATCAAAGCTTAGGGGAATCAAATCAAATACAAATCTCAACCTTCGTAAACCATTCAAGGCGAATAATAGTTATGCATCTCATATTTCAATTGCTATTTTCGTTTTAAATACAAACTTGAATGTTTTGTTGTTATTATGCCATGTTTTAAAGGGGTGAATGATTATATGTTTATTGATGAATATTTAAATTTATTATAAAATTAATTAATAGGTTTAAGTGTGAAAACCTATTATACGATACCTAAACCACTTGAAATTTTGATAAGATGTTAGAAACATTATTTTAGAAGTGGATTGTAAATTGTAAAATTGGCCAAGCAAGTGAGAATTTATTATGAATTTTCTAAGTGGAGAAAATGGACTATTTCGGGTTTTGATTATTAATAGCAATTAAGTACTTTTTTTGGTCCTGAAAGTTTTATATGTTAAAATATATAATAAGTTGGATTTATTAATATTTTCGGGGATTTTCCCAAGTGTTTATAAAGTGTTATAAAATAATCAAGCTAGAACGACTTACTTATTGTATTTAGATATTAGTATAAGATTAAAGGTTCGCAAATGTTTTGGAATGATAAACCTGCTTTAGGTCAGCTTTTTGATAAAGTTTTTGATAAAAAAGTTTGTTATCTCATAGGATTTTAACAAATAAAAGGAGTTGGTGAAAAGAAATTACTTTTAATAGCAAAATAGCAGTTTTCTGGTTATTTACGACATTGCCATGTTGAAGTCATAGTCGCTGAAGTCCTTGTTGCCATTGTTATATGTTGCTAGACCTAATGAATATATAGGATATAATCCTAGATTATATGGAATGAATTAAGGAGGGTTGGAATCAAATGGACAAGGATACTATCGACGTCATGATCTTCGACGTGAGTGTTGCTGCCTGTTTTACTTATACGTTTTGACACCACCTATTTCTATAATATCGCCCACCCTATTACTTTCGAAATAACCTATAGCGGCGACAGTGATGCTACATATTTTGATAATGACTCCGAACAGCAAGGAAGCCGCGTCTTTTATCTTTGGCTATACAGTGCCATGTTTTATCAGCTTTGACTTTATCCTCTGCAACATGATTTTTAAGAGGGCAAAGACGTCATGTTTTATCGTTTTGACCCTAATGATTTACGACTTTAATATTTACCACCTATTACAAAGAAGGCAAGGTTGCCATCTATTATCACTTCGGACCTAATAATGCCACTTATTTTCCTTAAGACATTGATTTCGAATTCATCAATGTCATTGAATATATTTTAAGGCTTTATAATTCACTATACGAAGTGGTTAGCTTGGACCATATGACCTTGTATTTTATAAATATTTAGATGGGCGAAGAACCTTATCGACTATTTTTTTGCCGCATTTTATCACTATAAAGGCATTTTATTGTTTTGGCTATATAGCCTATGGTTTCAAAGTGAGATAACCTACAATTAATTTCGAGATTCATCAATATAATTTACAAAAGCATATACCATGGCATAAATATTTTGGGATAAAGTAAGAACTAGATTTTCCTTGGTTTAAAGTATGATTTCAAGGGTTAAATCATTTGCGAAGGTTTTGTTTCAAGTAAGTAGAAAAGGGTATTTTGCCTAGGAATTCGACCAAAGAGATTATTGTTCTATCGCTTTTGGATAGATTGTGATAGGATAAATCTGACTCCAAGATTAGAAAACTAGATAAGACTGGTGTACCGTAGCGTCCTATACTTCAGTTGTTATCTCCTAGTTGATATAAGTTCAAAATTATAGTGCATAAAGCTCTACAAAGGTAAGACAAAAAGCAAGTTTATGCATAGAAAGGAATACATAAAAATAAGATAAGTTATAGGCTGGTCTGGAAAACCTTTAGATTCATAGTAATCCTAGCAAAATTATGAAATTGACATATAGTTAGGTAAACACTAGGATAAATGTACTTGAATAGACCATCCAGTTTTCTTCTAACAACCAGTTAGGAAATTTGGTATATCTAGTAGGCTCGGATCAGCCAAGTAGGTTAGCAGTTACCATATAAAAACTAAACATTGGGATGGATTGTTCATCAATTTGACGTATAGTCATGATTACCCATGTAGCATGCATGCGCATGGTCATTTATATCGTCTATTTGACCATTGTGGTTGCAGGATTTTGTTTTTCAAAAGATATATTTTAATAAGGGATATTAGTGAGGATAAAACCCATTGCACTGAACGGTGTGGTCTCACTAGATATCTATAAAATCGAGATGGCATATTACTATTCACTTCAGGCTTTTTGTTTGACTCAAAGTTTATTTTTTCCTCTTAAAGCTAGAATGCTTAGAATTCAATTTAAATAAGTTAGGAGTAAGAATTTATAGGTTAAGTAGGGTTTAGCGAATAAAATTCCAAAGACATGTAGGAGGCAAAGATAGCTATTTAGGACTTTATCTTTATATATTATAAATCCACTGTATTGAAGTTATCTTGTTTAAGTGTATGTAAAGATAGATGTTATAACTATCTAGTAGTAAACTTTGATTAATCAAGGGCGCATTTCATATATAGATCTTGAAGTATTTTGTAATAATTATATTTTATCTGAACCTAGGCAGCGTTTATGGTTATGTAATAAATATGAAATTATGTCTTTGCAATGGAATAAGAATGTTTGTTTTCAAATTATGTTTAAATAATTTCATATTCGTATGCTTTGACATTGTTGATACGATTAACATATCTGCAATATGTCATCGGAGATTAATATTATAGATGACTACAACATCTATAGCACTTAGTTTCAGGCCTAAAATTGGGGAATGTTGCACTTCTAGAAGATAAAGGAGATATTTGAGTGTAAGGGAAAGTTTGATCATTTGCTAAAGAAGAAGGTGGAAAATAGAAGTGATGGGGGCATGTGGAGAGGTGACCCTTCCTTAGCTAGCCATGAGGGTGCGGGAGAGGAATGAGGCTACCTTTTAAAGCTATAAAAGAGTAGGCCTAGCTCTTGAATCCATTTCACATTTTTAGTGCTAAAATCTTCACACTTCATATCCCACTCTTCATTAAATTTCCTAAGAAAAATCAATTCAAATTTTTTTGTAAATTGACTCAAACTTGGCCAAGGACCTTACAGCGGTATCGGAATGTCTTCCATCAGGTTAAATCTTGAAGATTTGGAGTGCACACCCTAAACCACTTGGAGGCCGTGAGTAAAAGCAAGGAGTTTTTGGGTAAGGCAAGTGTAAAGCAATGTTGTAGTAGGAAGTTTGGTATTTGCAAGGTTGAGGTAGGAAGTGAAAGCTTATACTTGCTTGTTTGATTGGTTAAGGGTGAGCTAACTCGCCATTTGAAAGAATATAATGTGTATATGTACTTGTGTTTGATTGTTTAGATGTTGTTTGAATTTATATCGTTGTATGTTGTGATATTGGATTTGATTCTTGCTTTGAAGTCAAATGGCATATGTAATCCGTATGTATGGAATTGAATGGACTTATATGACTTGTTGCATAGCCTTGAAAAAAAGCACATAGTTTGTAGTTGGACTTTAGTTAGAAGTGGACTTGGATTCGAAAGTGCTTTTATAGCAATATGCACTAAGGAATTGCCTTGTGTTCGTCAATTTCTAATGAACTTTCTAGAGAGATCCTTAGGGGTTTCCTACCATATTTGTGATGTATATTGTATGTTAGCTATTATAAAAATATTGGATGTCTAATGTTAAGTAACATATCGAAAAGTGACCAAACGTTCACTTATGTAAAACTGCCCCGTTTTAGCCTTTTTTTAAACTTTAAAAGTTTGAATATATATATATATATATTACTATTAATATGTATAACTAACCCTAAAGTACTAGTTTGAATATATATAGGACTATAAACATCATTCCATGATAAAGTCAAATAAACGTTTTGATAATGTCTAATCCCACATATTTTATTTTACTCAAAGAATATGAATATTTCTGAAGCATGATACTTTCATTAAGTCGAAAGACTTGGACCCAAGTGATTTTAATATCCATGAAAGGGGGAAGTAACGTTTCAACAGAATACAAGCAACTAGGCTTGTCTCAATTTGAGAGGTTTCGATCAAGTCTAAAGGCTTGATGAGGTTTCAACCTTAACAAAAATGCAATATTTTCGATCCAATTGATGATAGGAGGTATAAACTCCTAACTTTTAAAACTTCTAGAGTAAGTCAAAATTGAGCATGATTTACTTGAAATAAAATGACAAACTAAGTTCACTTATATATATATATATATATATATATATATATATATAAAGTTTTGAGTCCTTTAAAAAAGTTAGGCCTTCGAAAGTATATGATGTGTATCCATTAAATTGAATCTTTTAAGATGACTTCATCAAGAGGTGTCAAAATACATCGAAACATATTTTTTTCTTTCGAAGAAGGCCATCACTTGCCAAACATGTCAATCCTTTCGAAAGGGTCCACTTAAAGGTAGATACTTGACATCTTTTCGACCCCTTCGAAAGATGTTGAAAATATAGAGTGGAGTTAGTTGCCTCAACCCCTTCGAAAGGGTTGAAAAGTCAAGTTAAAATATTGAGTTCTAATTTATACAACTTAACCTTCTCTTCGAAGGCACTAGAAAAAAATTCTCCCTAATTCAATTTTCATCCCAATGATTTTAGAAGCTAACAATCAAAGTGATTCGAGTATAAATTTAAATTCGACAATATCAAAAACCCCAAATTCAAGCTCGAAGCATAATTGATTTAAAAAAAGGATTCTGGAGTTAGAATTGAGTGCAATAGAGTTTGAGCTTGGGTTCATGCACAATAATGAAAAATAGCCCTAAATCTGATGAATTCAAATTCAAACCGATAGTCGATACCATAGATTGAGCGAAATCAACATAAAAAGTGAATTTGAAGATAATTGTATACGAATGAAAAACTTGAATCATTCTCAAAAATTAAAGCAGTAATGCAAAATCAAACCATACATTGAAAGTTAAACGTGAACAGTAGATGTATACCTCGAATTTGAATTCGCATCTATTGAGATTAGAAATTTAATAAGAAATTGAAATTTTTGATTCTTACTTTGAGTTTCTCAATTTTAGATAAATGGAAAAGAGGAGAAGGAAGCATGATTTATAAAAGAAGCAGATGCAAGGAAAGCCACCCGATCAAATTTAAATGAATGGCCAAGATCCATTTGGGAATATAAAAAGGTGGGAAATCTTATGCTGAAATAAAAATGGGTTTCGAAACAGTTGACTTGGAAAGTCAAGAGCATTCCTTCGCTAGGGGCCAGGGCAGTTGTTACCATCAATCTTCACTTCAACCTTGTCGAAATCATGAAGAATATAAAAAAAGATTCACAAGGAATGATAGCAGTAACAAAACCTTTTGAAAGAGTCGAAGGGATGCTTTTGCAAAAGTTGGATGTGCTATGAGCTTTCTAAGAGGTCAAATGGGGACAAGAGCACCCTTTTGCTTCAATTGTTTCCTTTCGAAACGATTGCTTTTGCCTGCAAGAAGACGTTACGAATGAGTTGAGGAACACTTTCAAAGGCAATAGCTACAGGCTTTCACATTCACACCAAACCCTTCGAAACAGTGGGTTTTGGCTTCATTCACATTCCACAGAAGAACATTTTACCAGAATTACCCATTCGAAAGCATAAATTAGCCTTTCAAACCAGTTGAGACCATTCATGATTATAAAAGAAAGCTTACTTAAGTTCAATATGGCATTCCCATACAACAGAGGATGGGGTTCCGCATCAATCAACAAGTATGCCTTCGAAAGCTACCTTTCGCATTTAAACCTTCTACTACATTCCAACTCCTTCGAATCCCCAACGATTCACCTATTGACAGAGTGGAAAGCCCATATCCTTTTCTACTTCCAATAGCACATCAACAACAAAGTGGAGATCTCATATACACCTTTTGACCAGCTCGAAAGCACTCAAGTTCAATCTAAATGCAAAGTAAAAGGATTCCTTGATGTTAATAGCAATAAAAGGTCTCCAAGGCACCCTTTCAACCAAGTCGAGAGGATCGACTCGAAAGGGGTCAACCACCATGCCTATAAATAAGACCCTAGGGGTATGGTTTTGGGATCCAATCTTATTCACTATATACTTGTTATTTCTTGAATTTGTAAACCCTAATTCTAAAATTAGATTGGGATTTGACTTCTTTGTATTAGCTAAGCTTCTAGCAATAAAGGAAAATATTATCAAAGCAAGTATATAGAATTTTTTGGATATATTAGCTGATCTAATGCTTCTTTGTTATTTTGGTTATGGTTTGCATTTACCAGTGCTAATCGAAAGGATACCTCTCGAAGGAATCGAAACCCATCAATTCAATTGCAACCCTTAGATCATCAGGTACTAACCTCAAATCACCTTGACTACTTAAAAAGAAGGTTTCGATAGGATTCTCATTCAATTAGACTAGATCAAAAGGTATTTTTAAAGTTAATATAAGCGTAACGACCTTGTCGAAAGGTTGTTTAAAAGGGGTTCCAATTGCCGCAATCTTTTTGAAAGGTGGACTTAAAGGGATCTATATCCCTAGATTTGTTGGATAAAGGGATTCGAAAGCTTTAAACCATCTTCATCTGTTCGAAAGGTAGTTTTAAAGGGCTCACTTATACTTTAAACTTTTCTTTTGGGTGTTGATAAGTTTTCCTGTTAACTGTAGGGTACTTCGATCGAGAGCTCAAGCGGAGAGCAGGATTGAGGATGGGAGCTCAGATTAGAGTATGGCTGCGGATGGTGGACTAGGTTGAGTGTTAGGGCTCTTCCCTAGAAAATATAGTGAGCTAGTAGGGTTTGAATCAGTGTTGAGTGAGTAGGGTTTGATGGATGTGTTTGTGCCTAGGGATCATTGATGACTCGGAGTGTTTTCTATCATGCTTAGAGCAGGGGTGCTATATGTGGGTGATACTCGAGGGCTGGTTGCAATGGTCGTGTACCCTGGACTGCCTCGAGGGGGTCTAGCGTCAAGCAGGTATGGGAGAAGACTGGGCCGTTGTAGCGTACTAGGGTCAAAATGGACCTGTCTATACGTGAGTACGATAAAGAACCGAGGTTTCCACTAGTCCTCAACAATTGTAGAGGGTCGTATGGGTCATCATATATCTAGCACATTGGGTGACGGTTAGCATTGTTTGATGGATGCTATTTTGTTATGGTTGCTCACTTGTCACCTATCACACAAGGGATGTCACACTAGGTAGGTATTGTGGTAAGGATACCTAGATACCCTAACTTGACTTAGTGTGAAGTAGGTATGGATGAAGATACCTGAAGTTTACTTAGTATGGAGTAGGGACGATAGGTGGAGATACCTAGGCACCCTGACAGATACTGAGTATGTTATACCTTTTTTATGATGTTATAGAGCAGCATATTACTTATATTTATGTGTTGACTCCGTGGTTGCAGGCACAGGTCAGGTATGGTTTATATATGCTCTGTTCCGTATATTATCGAGTTTTATAGTATTTTGAGATTTGGTACCACTCACACTAGACTATTGTTTGACTCGAGGTTTTATGCTTTGCTTCTTATTATCTTAGGTATTCTTAAATGAGTAGATTGAGGCAGGTGGATGATTATAGAGTTCTACAAGTGGACCAATAGGAGGTAACGATTATCTATACTAATTTGCGCATTTATTATTATATTTCCACTATGTGACACTATGAAAACTTTACGGTGTTGATTTGCTATTACGAGACAGTGTACCAGTTGAGTTTACTTTCCCATTGTATAAACTCTATTATGGTGTTGTATGACTTTGTGGATCTTTAATTAGATGATTATTTCACATTGTAAGTACTGTCTCTATTGTTTTATACCCGTATTGATTATTATATTTACTCTGATGCGATGTGAGATATGCACAGGTAATTTGGTAAGTTGATGCTTCTGTTTTCTGCTTTTTTCATTCTTTTATCTTCTATTTCTTCATCTTATTTCCTTTCCTTTCCTTTGATTACCATTTCTGCAATATAGGTATAGGGTGGTCGATACAGAAAGAGTGAAATTGGGATGCCAATTTGTAGGGAGCGGCGTAATGACTTGTGAACTGATCATTAGGCTATTTTGACACTAGGAGGGGGGTGAATAGTGTTTTATAACATTTATAAAACTTTATTTTAATCAAAATAGAGATAATCAATAAAAATATATACGTATCCTACTGGGCAATCATAAAAATATAAGGAGTAAAGTAAAGTAATGAGTTAGAGAGATGACACCAGGAATTTATAACGTTTCAGATTTCTTCTAAATCCAGTCCCATATAATTTTTTGTACATAGTTCTTTTCAGTCGCCTACTTTGAACATGTAGTAAGCAAACCAGAATACAAACCTGATTTCAAGGAAACGAGATACACCAACCTAGTTTTTGAGTTCAAGATAGATTGTCTTGATTTAATCGAGCAACAAGATCACCCACTTGATTTAAAAGGGAAACAAGCACACCCATTTGATTTGGATGAGCAACAAGCGCACATACTTTATTTGAATTGACAACAAGTACACCCAAATAGTAGTGGAAAGTTATTGATTTTCGAATACAAATAGTTGTACTATGGATACAATATATCCTATTACCCTTTAGATAGCACTTTGATCTTTGAATTGATGAGAGAATACATGCAGATAAGTGGGTAGTTTGTAGAGAGTAAAGTAGAGTTTAAATTTAAGAGAATATGTAGTGAGTTCATAGTATGAAGAAGATAGAAAGGTTATTTAAAAAATTCATTTTCTAATCCATATAGTCTTTGAAAAGATGTGTTTTTTCTTGAAAAGATGTAAGAATAATCATAACTTTTTAAATTAAAAAGGCAACTTTTCACTACTTTAAACAGTGTTCAAAAGGCTGTCTCTATTCACAAAAAATTATGATAAAAAATCATAACTTTTCAAATTTTAAAAACCAGTTCTCTAATATTCTATATGTTGACATATCTATGTAGTACATGTCAACATACATATGTATGGTTTGAAAAATAAAAAATCTTTTACGATGTTACAAAATATACGAACTCTTGTAAATTATTTAAGCATAGTTTCTAAAATATTTTAGTATATAAACCTTTATAATTTTTTTGTAAAAATATAAAAATAAATATTTTTGATAGTAAAATGATAACAAATATTTAATAAGGAAGTATTCAAAGAATCAAATTATTGCTATCCAAGGACTTTGATAACTTGTTCTAGCGTTGGTTTGCTATAAACTATAGTCTTGAACCCTTCTTGTCTTCATCTCTAAATTCATAAGTCTTCAAATATCTTGATTATCCTTGAATCCCGATCTCTAGTCTTTTTACCAATCAATCTTCAAACTTGATATCGTGTACTTGTATAAACATGTAAAATATCCTGCAAAATATTCTATACAACTTGGGAAAACATTAGTACTTATATTTATATGGTTATTGTTATCGAAATCAACATCTCTATTATCAACAATGTCCCTCTTTTTGATAATGACAGCCATATAAATATATTTATTATAAAATATAATTTAACTAAACTTAAATTGGTTAAGTCTCCTTATTTTGTATAACTCCCCTTTAGTATGTGCATATATTATATTTTATACTTTTCTCCACCTTTGTCATCAGCAAAAATAGGTGAAAAAGACAAACTCTCCCTAAACATGTCATATATGATAATGTTGTATATGGAATCAAAATCAATAATAATTAAACAACAATATTTCAAACAAATAATTATGTATATATAAAATAATAACATCTGATTTAACCATATATATTCAAGACATATTATCCATATCAAACAATTTATTTAGAGACAAAGCACACTATTTTATTAAATATATGTGTTTATACGTAATTAATCAACAAATCAAATGAACTACAAAGATGTAATATTTTCTCGGGAACATAATCCATCCTTCTAATCCAAAGATAGGATTGGTATTGATAACTTCCCAATCTTCATTGTCCACTTTTGCTTCTGAGTTCGAACATTCAAGAGCATTGCTTTGAACTTATTTGCAAATAATAGAAATGAAATGACAAAGAGAATCAAATTGTTTACCCCATTCTTTGATCGTTTGCATTTGCCTCAACTTCGAGGGTTATTGTTTTCATAGAATGAACCAAAAGAAATTCTTAAATGATAGGAGAGTTTCTTCTAGATTTTCACTAAGTTTTTGACTTGAAAAAATTGTGTTTGAATCCATCTTTATGAAAAGAGACAAGTGGAGAGGAATAGAATAAGAAGACAACTTAATTTTTGAGTTTTTCTGGAAAGAAATGGGCTTTTATAGAAGTGAAAAATCGAATTGATAGTTATTCACTTAAAAATAACCGACTTTTTGAATTTTAAAAATGAGAAAAACTATTAGTTCTATATCAATATACCTATGTCCTATACGTCGACATATATGCAGAAGTTTGCATATTTCTTGTTTTTGTTTTTTGTTTATATCTTATACCATCTTAATTTTTGAATTCCAAAGAATATAAGAAAACTATTGAACAACAAAATTATTTTTTTATTGACTTTCTTTAATATGAAAGAGAAGTACATCGACATAATAGAAAAATACTTGATAATATATTGAAACAAAACTTGAAAGCATACAGCTAAGATATACAAAGGTAGATAAAAGATCTAGAAAGATGATGATGATGATGATGAGTTTCCATCAAGTTTCCTAATGATCTTTTCAAAGTATTTGTCCACTTTGTTCGAGAGAGAAATAAGCTTTTTACTAAAGGAATGTTTAAGCTTTTTTGGTTGTTGAGAAGCTTTTTTTGGTTTTAAGAATTTCTTTGTTGGAATAGCAAGATGGTTTGTCGGAGCTTTTTAGGAAAGTGTCCATTTCCTCCTCTTCTACTTCTTGTTCTTCTTCCTCTTCAATTTCCATTCCATCACTTTCTTCTTCTTCTTCTAGAATCTCTTGCCCTTCTTTCCTTGCAATTTTCTTTTACTTTTTAGAAAGATATACATAGGATTTGAATTCGAGAGGAATGTGCATAAAAGAGAGGTTGGTTTTGTCAAAAAATTTGTGAGACAAAATGTTTTCACCTCTTAGATTGATACCAAAATAATTAAAAATTATAGTAAGATACACACCATGTTGAAGAGTGTTCTTATGCCTAGAAGTTTTTTTTTGAACAAAGTCATCCAAAATCACTAAGCCCAATCTATATCATATTTTCAAAAATAGCAAAAGGAGCTTTGAAAAAAATTTAGTGGGGTTATTGTAATTTCCCATCTTGGTGTAATATTTTATTGTAAAATAAGACTCATTAGTCTTGCTTTAGGCCTAAGATTTTTACCTTTAAAATCATACTCTTATCATTAGACAGTAAATCATGTGTTATATCTCTATTACCATGATCAATTTCAACAGCGAAGAGGTTATTTCCACTACTTTTATAACAAAAACTTTGACTAAGAATTTCATAATCTAACATAATAGTAGTGTCTTTTGCATTACTTCAAATTTGACCTTCTTCTCCTCGTGAAAATTTTCCATTCAAATTATTATAAAACATTTTAACCAAAATTGGGATAGCAATCAAAATCATTTTGACATATTAAAGCAAAAATACCATTTTCTAAAGAAAGATCTTGTAAACCATAAGAAGAAAATTCATTTAAATTTGCAAGTCTTCTCGAAAATACTTTTCCATAAGTAGCATACTCAATAAAAGTATTAATAGACTCTTGATCATTATGAAATTAGATTTTGATCTTTTTAGTAAGCCTAATGGCTTTGGATGAAGTGTGTTAGTTTAAGGAAGACATTATTGAAATTTTTTAGAGGAAAGAAAGAGAAGAATAAGTTTGATTTTTGAAATAAAGTGCATGTAGAAGATGAGATAAGAAGGAGTGAATAAGTAGGAATTGAATTGTCATTTGACAAGTGAAAAGGTGGCTTTTCAAATTTTGGATTTACTACAAGGGGGGAATTTCAAAAGTTTGAATTTTGAGAAGATAATCAAAATTCTACCAGGTAAGTTGACATACCCATGTGACATATGTCAACAAATAGGCTGAAATTTCAAAAAATAAGAATCGCAGTATTTTCATAATTACTGATATATATACATATACATATATATACGTATATATATATATATATTATATTTATGTATATTTTTATTATACTCATAATTTTTAAAACATAATAATAAAATAACAATAAACTATGAAAAGGAATTGATTTTTTCGTTTCCTTTGTCTCTTCTGATTAATCTTGCATCACTATGAAACACATATTGATATTTTCTATATCTTGTTTATTGTCACTTGATGTAGTATCAGAATCCTCTTTGTTGAATACATGATTATGTCCATGAAAGTAGTCATGCACTATTGGGATGGTTATTTGCTTGTATTTGCATATAAATGGCATGCACTTGTTGTGAAAGAGGTGCTTAAGATCATTAGTATAGTTAGCATGGATACATATGCTTGTATGTCCTTAGAAATGAGATGCCTTAGATATGAAATGCCTCAGATATGAGATGTATATATATCTGTTGTTTTTGAATTTTTTTCGACGCTAGCTGCACAAAGGAGGTGCTGTCGAATTTTTTCAAAACAAGAGGAGTTTTTAAATATAAGGGTTAGGAGGTATATTCTATGCTTGGAAATTTTGGGGATGAAATTCTTTTAAAGAGGTGATAATGTAACAACCAACATTTGTAACGATCGAATATTTAAAAAATTAATTCAATATTGAATAATTGATCTAATTTAATGTCAAATATAGTATTTTTCGCATATGATCGACTTAGGACTCGAGACTACTTTCGTTAGATCTGTATCGATGTTGCAAATCAAAACGAGTAAAAATATCGCTATATTGGGGTCAGGGTATATTTACAATTTACATACTACTGCACATATTTTATAAAAATAAGTGTATAGGCAAGTCCACTAGGATCTTGACCAATTGCTTGTGATTATGTGATAAGGGTTTCATTATGAGACATAAGATTAAGGTTGAGGTGATGCACATAATATAGTTTTTTTTATATGTATATATAAAGTTCTTGTGTGTCCAACTTAGGCGTACTGTGGGTGGCAGAGAATATTATATATATATGTATATATGTATGTATGTATGTATGCATGCAATTTAAAGCGCTGTATGTAGTTTTAGTATATCCGGTTCGTGCATGAAATCCATTGTAGAATTAGGCGTACAACCTTTAGACGTGGTCCCAAAGTAAGGGTGGAGAAAGATTAGGATGCGAATCCGGAGTAGGTTATATATTATTGCGTTGTACGATGGATGCTGCGATAGGACCTACATGCTAACTTCTTTTGAGATGTTGGTTTTTAGGGGAGTACATAATATATTTGTATCTCTTAATAGGTCTCTTAGGTAACTAAGGACAATTCAACGCGATTTATCGCTACGCAATTTAAGAATGTATAGTTCGGTGTGTCCGACTTAGGGTTATCAAATAGTGGAAAATATATATTATATAGATATATAAATATATGGTTCAAGTGGATTATATATATGCATGGTTTGAGTGATTTATATATATTGGTATGGTATGCCTATCTTGTGACAACCGAGTAGTGTAAATCACTCCAAGAATGAATCACGATCCACACAGGGATGATAATACTTAGATTTTGTGTACATATGTGGGAAGGGTGTACATGGGGTTTATCGTTTACATACGAGTCTGGTATGTCGGTATAGACAACTAAAAGGAAATAACACTCTGAAGTAATTCAGTGTAATATTGAGGTACACGACTTGCAGATGTGGTCTCTAAGAAAGGGTGGATAGAGATTGGAATGCCAAATCTATGGTAAGTCCTATACCATTGTGTTGTACGGATGGATGCCGCGACAGGACCTACATGCCAACTTCTTTTGAGGTGTTGGTTTTTAGGGGAGTTCACAATATAATTGTTGCTCTCGATAGGTCTCTTTAGTAGCTAATGGAAAATTCAAAGAGGTATCAGTTCCATATATGTACATACATACATATATATATTTATCCATATTTTAGTTTGGTATAGAGACACTATGTTAGTAGCTAATGGAAAATTCAGAGGGGGATCAGTTATATATATGTACACACACACAAAGATATATATATATATATATATCCATATTTCAGTTTGGTATGGAGATGCTATGTTTGTAGCATTGTTATATTTTTGGTTTTTTTTGCATTTTAGATGCTTCGATGGAGATCATTGAATAGATTGGTGTCCATAGCGGACTCCACCCATCAATAATAATGGGTATCAATTTATTTCTATTTGTCATTTACTATTATGTTGCATGTAGCATATTAGTTGGTTGTTGGTATTACTGTGATATCTATATTAGCTCTACATTGTATACTATGTTCCCTTTATCACTATATATTATTACGTATCAGTCACACTATATTAGTTCTGCCGACTCATTGATGACAGGAGATGAGTAGGTTATGATATGATTCTCTACCTTTGAATTGAGTTTACTTTACTTGTTTATGAGCAGTCTGGATTAGCCCTTAGCCACGTTTATGGAGAGGACCGGTTGTACTTTAGTAGTTTCCATTTTGTTTGTATATAGTTTTGATATACGATATTTTTAACATAGATCTAGTTTTATGTCTGACCCACGTACTGTTTTTGTTTGTTTATGTCTTGACAACACACTTCCAGGACTATTGGAGCACTTTGGAAGGGATTCGATACTTTGGACATATACTTGATATTGTGGTAGTGCATAACAAATATGCTATATATATAAGACTTGTTGTATCAGATATTGTATTTTGACTTTCTGTATTGATATTTATATATTAGTTGCTTCCAGATATCTTATTTATTGTTTATCTTATTATATTCATGTATGTTTAGTATATTATATGTTATCATTCCACTGTGAGATTCTATCATTGTGCCTTGGTTTGGTGTTTTTTTTTATTTTACCCAGCTGTCTTTTATGGTATGCGGGAGTCATATGCTGTCATTCATCATTAATTCAGGGTATTATGAAGGGCGGGTCATCACACTATTATTGTATGAAAATTCCATTAAATGCATGCGATCTTCCTAAGAACCACCTAAGTATAACATACACGCTCTTAGCCAATCTTGCAGCATCTAGTTGATCTTTTCGGTTTGTCATCTGTCTATGGATGGTAAGTACTCATACATAATTCTGAACCAAAGCACTCTATAAGGTTCGCCAAAACTCAGTGGAAACAATGGGTTTCGATCACTTGCTATAGTATTTGGAATTCCATGAAGTCTAACCATAGCTTTGACATAAATCTCAGTCAACCTGGCACCATCCTTTTAGAAATCACTAGTATTAAATGGGTACTCTTAGTTAACCTATCAACTATGTCTCATATATTTTCAGTCCCGGGATTCGTTCTTGGCAAACTATCAACAAAGTCCATTGAAACCGAATCTTATTTCCATACTAGAACTTCCAAAGGCTGCAAAAAACCACTTAGTTTTTCACGTTTAGACTTCACTTACTGGCATACGAAACATCTTTTTTGTGATGCCCCACCCTGAATCCCACACTAATAGAGAATATTACAAAGTAATATCGTTGGCTAGTGTAGAAAATAAGGCATGTTAAGAACGACCATTCGTGAATTTTACTTTAAGCGAGCATTGACACGTCAATTATTATTCTATAATTTCTTGAATTCGATGGAGTCGACTTATATAATTCAGAACTAAAACAAAAATACGATGGCTATAATCAAAATTAAGAACAACATATAATAATATACAAATAATAGAAAATCAGATCAGTCATAGCGGAATATAATAGATACAAGTCCGAATTGGCACATAATAGATACATCATGTAGACTACACATATACAAAGTGCTTCATCTCAAAATAAATACACACACAATAGGAGTCTAAACTTAACACAATATACTACATAATTTCAATATATACATAGGATGAGAAAAGAATACTACTAGCTAACAGGTAAGATATCGTCTCTAAAGCCTCAAGCTGAAGGAACTAAAATATCTCGGTTCGACTCGGTATTATAGAAATAATAAACGGGTCATCTAGAAAAAGAAAAGTGTGTTAGCAAAACTGAATGATGGATAAAGTAATCTAAACCTCAATTATAAGCATACATCGACAAATTTCAAACATGCGTCAATAACTTCAAATCGCCAAGTACAAAAAACTCATAATAGCTTCTTAAAAGCGAAAACTTCGAAATGATTTGGTGATAATCTAACAACATTAAATCTAGAAATCTCACAAATAGAAATCAAGAAAGCTCATAAATAAGCTGGCCCCAAACTCCAAGATTGGTGATATTTTTTTACCTTCATGCATGTAACTCCAAAATAGACATATAAGTCTATAAACATCAAGATAGGTACGAGGCCTATAAACATAAAAATAGGTGTAAAACCTATTAACTCCAAGATAGGTACGAAACCTATAAACATCGAATAGGAAAAAGTCCTATAAACATCAAGACAGGTACAAAACTTATAAAAATCAAATGAAAACAAGTCCAATAAACATCATGGGTGAGTCATAAACTTGTTGAAAAAGTGTTCAATATTTTAATATAGCAATCGAACACATAACGACCATGTGTCTCATACCACACGGGTTTACCCAAACATTTACTGTACAATAATTAACTTCCACTCGTGCATAATAATGGTTCGGTCGAACAAGTCCAAGATTTAATTGGTAAAACAAATGTGGGCATTCCATACTACTCGTTTTATTAATAGTTTAAATTAATTTCTCATCCGATTGATAATGTGAAATTCTGTGAAAATATTTCTCTTTTAAAACCACTTTTAAAATACTCGTTGATTTTGGATATTTATACGTATGTATGTATGTAAGCTTTTCAAATTATTGTTCCAAATCATTTCTAAAGTCATTGCATATGAAAATAAATAGTGTGTATATACATATATTAATAAAATTCTTTGTATGACTATATATATACACACACTAGATTTGTACATAAATAGTCTTGTATAAAACGGTTGGATTTAGAAATCAATCATTTGTAAATCCAGGTTGAAAACGTGCATCAAAAGAGTATAAATATCCCAAAATCCCTAGAACAATCTCTACGGCATAAAAACATCGAAATGAATTCAACGATTCATAAATCAGAAAATCCAGAAAATATCAATGAAATCAATATTAAATGCAGTATTAAAATTTAGCAATCCACTTCTGGATTCAACAGGGAAAAAAGTGTTAAACGGGTCGATCAGGAATACTAGAACATAGCCTGGATGTCAGGTTTAGGCTACGATCGATGCACCGATTCGACCAAACAGTCTACCAGTTGGTTCGCATGGGCTGACTTCGTGACCACTCTAGTGAGCTTCTATCGATCTCTTTCCACTCTTTCTTCCAAGGTACTGAATAGGTTGTCGTGCATGCATAAACATGTATAATTGGATGAAATTTCTGATTTCATATGATGTTTTCAGTAAACAGCAAATACAATTCAATTGGACAATAAATTGGTCAACATTTTGGGAACATATACACTTTGAATTCAACCACAATCATCTAACAGCAGCAACCATTTATTTAAGGATAGAATTAGCGAGATAAATTCACCTAAACAAACCCAGAATGGAAAATTAAAGAGCTTAGAATATCCTACGCCTTTCTAGTTCAGTCTCAACCTAGGCTACAAACTAAGACTGGATAGGAATAGATCAAAACCAAAAATATAAAACTGAAACAAATCATTAAATTGATGCATAGATAGACAAAGTAGATTTCCTTTTATCAAAAACACTAAAATAGATTGAAAGCCCCTTGATTTCACTCTTTAATTTGAAAATTTGGGGATTTAGGTTTTATTTGCACTTAGAAGAATTTGAGTTCTGGTTTGATGATAGAAATGAGAAGTGAGAAACATCGTACGTACGTTTTTTTTCATTTCCATTTCGTTTGGTTTGTGCTAAGTAAGTAAGGAATGTGGGTCCATTAGTCAAGTGTTGCTAATTCTTTCAAAAACCAAAGTGTTACTAATTTGTTGTGTTTCATTTTAACATTTGAAAAATATTAATTGAAGAAATATTCTTATTTAACAAACATTTATTTCTAAAATTTCCATAATATAAATAACGTGTCAAAATCTCGCTTTTATTAATATTGAAATATTTCACAAAATTAATTACAACTTTTAAAATGAAAAGTTATTCTTCATATTTTTATAAAACGAACCATTAATTAAGTAATCATATTTCAAATAATGAAATTATTTCCGTAAAATTTATTTATTCATTTTCTCCACAAAATAGCATAAAAACAAAATTAGGGCAACTGAACTGCATCACACCTTTCAATAAATATAAAGAATAAAAACTCGATCTCCTATAGAGAATTCCAAGGCCTTTCTCCTATTATTTGCATAAGATTTTTGTCTGCTTTGTTCCTCTTTCATTCTTTATCAAATGAGGTCGATGTTCTCAAATGCTTCACGAATAGAATCGAGGCCTAAAATAAGCTTCTCCCTGGGCTCAAGCCGACAAGAAGGTGAAGGATGCGACCTTCCGTAAAGGGCCCCCAAAGGAGCCTTATGGATACCAGATTTAGAATTGTTGTTGTAAGAAAAATCAATAAGGTAGATAAGATCTTCCCAACTCGCACCAAAGTCGAGAATATAAGCGTAGAGTAAGCCTTTTGGTATCGTCTTCACTCGCTCCGTCCACCCTCTTCCTACGGATTATAGGCAGTGATGAAATTAAGCTGCGAACCTATATCTTTCTGGAAACTCTTCTGAAATCCGCTCGTAAACAAGGGATTTCAATCACATACAGTTGCACCGGGGATGCCATGAATCCTTACAATCTCCTTAACGTAGATTATAGCAAGTTGAGAAGCAGTCTGATTGGACTTAACATGAATAAAGTTGGCTAATTTGGTCAAACGATCAATAACACCCATAAGCTATAATGGCCAACCCTTGAACGAGGAGGACTATCGATAAAGTCCATGGAAATCTAAAAGGAAAAAGGAAGAATAAGATTATTATCATTACAAGATCGACCCAAAAGAGGATTAAAATATGAACTTATGAAAGTAAGCTCATAATACCTAGTCCTATTTCCATATCGAGACCTCTAATGGTTGCAAAAGATCAATGGGACACTGATGCCCAACCTTAACAAGCCGACAAGTCAAGCATCGCTTTACAAACTCCACTACACCCGCTTCATACCCTCTCAATGATAAAGACGCTTCATATATGCTTACATCTTATAATTACTAGGATGAATTATACACTTGAAGCGATGACACTCCTCAAGAATATATCTCCTAAGATCATCCTTATCGAGAACTAAAATCCAACCACTTCTGTGAATACAACCATGGGCATCAATAACAAAATACTTCAACTCGTCACTTTGGGAAACCCCACTACACTCTAAAAAAGATGAGATAGATTGGCATCACGCTTCTGGGCTTCCGCGATCCGATCCAAAGGATAAGGACGAGCCTCCAAGCTAAACAACAAGACAGGAGAACAAGAATCTGAAATATGATCCCCAATTCCACAAGAAGATAAAATTTCATGATCCTTCCACTCGACTAACATCATAGAAACAACAGCCTGCTGCTTATGACAAAGTGCATCCGCCACTCAATTCCCCTTCGCCAGAGTGCACTGAGTATCAATATCATAGGAAGCAACGAATTCAAGCCATCTCCAATTGTCGCATATTGAGCTCTTTCTGAGCGAATAAGTACTTTAATGACTTATGATCGGTGTAAAGGATAGATCGCTCACCCAAGAAAATAATGATGCCAAATCATTAAAGCAAAGACTATAGCTACGAGCTCTAAATCATGAGTGGTGTACCTTACCTCAATCAGCTTCAATTGCCTCGAAGTAAAAGCAATAGCATAGTCTTGCTACATAATAATAGCACCCAAACCAAACCTACTAGCATTGATGTAGACCACAACGTCTTGATTCCCATCCGAAACCATAAGAATAGGAGCACTGGAAAGGAATTCCTTCAAATTATGAACAGAAGCTTCATGCTTATCAGACCAAATATACTTTTCTAGTCAAAGAAGTGAGAGGCAAGGTGATCTTGGAAAAGTCCTTTATGAATTGATGATTATAACCCACTAATCTAAGAAAACTACGAATCTCTTATACATTGTTAGGCCTTTTCTAATTCTGAATAGTTTCAATCTTCGACAATCAATGGAAATACCTTTTTTGAAAACTACATGCCCCAAGAACTTCAGTTGCCGCTGTAAAAGTGGAAACTTAGAAATTTTGTATTTTAACTAATTCTTTCTAAATGTCTCCAAAACAATCCTAAGATGTTCCACATGCTCTTCCTTGGATTTAGAATAAATAAGAATATCACCTATAAACATAAGAACGAAACGATCGAGAAATTCTCAAAAAAAACTATTCATGAGATTGATAAAATAAGCTAGAGCATTCCTTAATCCGAAGGACATAACAAGCCACTCGTAAGAACCATAACATGTACGGAATGAAGTAAGAGGAATGCAATCCTTAGCTACATGAAGCTGATGAAATTCGATCGCTAAGTCTAACTGGGAAAATTTTTAGTGCCATAAAGCTCATTAAAAAGATCGTTGATCCTAAAAAAGGGATACATGTTCTTAATGGTAAGCTCATTAAGCTTGCGGTAATCAATGCAAAGCCTAAAAGTACCATCAGCCTTCTTCAAAAACATGGCAGAAGCTTCCCAAGGGGAAGAAGTAGATTAGATGAACTGCTTTACTTCCAACTCCGACAACTGCTTCCTCAACTCCTTATTCTCTTTAGCAAACATTTGATAGGGAGGATGACTAACTAGATGAGCATCAAGAATAAGGTCAATTCGAAACTCAATCAATCGCTTGAGAGGCAACCCTAAAATAGGTTCAAAAATATCAGGATAATCGAAAACAATAGGAATTCGGGAAATGTCATCATCTTCCCCAACCTCAAGAGAAATAAGGATGATTCAAAATCAAAACCAACATTATGAAGAACAATAGAAATCCGCTTAATGGGTTCTGGATATCTAAGATTAATAGTTTTTCTTAGGACATAGGATATGGGCTTCATCATGGTTAAGCCAATCCATTCCCAAAACCATCCCAATACCAAGATAATGCATAACGTGAAGATCAACATGAAATGAATGACCGCATAAGATAATCTTGACATCTCTACAAAGCATAATAGGGGTTGCGGACTCGCCTACCGGGCCCATAATTCATAGCGAAGTCACTGTGCACACAATATCCAACGTTAACGCATTCGATACGAATGAGTAAGATGTACCCATATCGAAGAGAACCCGAATAGGAAGATTTTGAAAAACTATTACACATTCAAGAAAAGAAGAAGATATACCTCGATGCTGAGAAGATCCATAAGAAGCCTACATAACAATATGCTTCCCAAAAGTAGGGCCTTTGTTGCACGAGGATAAGATGCTACAAGACGACCTTCCTTCTCGCAATAATGAAAAATATGAGCTTTAGGATATTCCTTAATGAAAGCTCATTAGATCCATAATTGAAGCACTCACTTTTAGTTGGTTGCGATGGAGCGGAACTAGAACCTTGCTTCTTGATCCTCTTATTAGGGTAAAAGGTCTTCAACTTGTTGAATGGTTGCTTCTTCTTCGAATGAAAGCTCTTCTTCTTCGCTATGTCTTCCTCACTACTATCCTTTTTGACCACTTCAAGATTAAGGGATGAATCAACTAACTCCTCAAATAAAACCTTCAATTACAACATCAATGCCCTCTTAAGACGCTTCTTCAGACTATCCACAAATCTATGATTTTTTTAGTGGAGTACTTATGTGCTAGACCCCGTATTTGTAAAAGGCTTTAAAGGTCGGCATATAATCCACTATAGAAGACTTCCCTTGCTTCAACTCAATAAACCTCTTATGTAGTGAGGCTTTCCATGATTCAAGAACGAATTTCTACTCAAATCATTTTCTAAAGTGCTCCTAAGAAAGAGTAGTCTCGTCTAGCTCCGCTATGAAAAAAACTATACCAATCAAGAGCTTGCTCTTGGAGCAGACTAGAAGCTACCTGAACTCTATGCTAATCATAAAGTTCCATGCGAGAATCCGCTTGCATATCCTAAGCTATGCCTGCATCTCAATCACACTCTTGGAACCATTAAAGGGCTTGCCACCAAGATGTGCAAAGTGGCTGCACATACCTGCAAAACTCGACTTGCAAGAAAGGAATCCTAGGGAGGGCTGGTAGGCTGAGTATTCCTAACAAGTTCCATAATCTGCTCGGCAGACATAAATACACCGTTCGGAGGAGGGCCACTGGGCTACTTACCAGCATAACGAGCATGTGCTCTACAGCCAGCCATCTAAGATTATGAAAGAAATAAGATATGATAAAAGATTATTCAAGATTCATACAATTCGTTATAAGGAATTTCAATGATAGACACTAAGAAATATACTTCATGAAAACCTATGGGATGATTCCTTAAACTTTCCTAATCCACAATTCGTATATGCAGTATCATACTTTGTTCCAAAATTAGCTCTGATACAAAGCTACGATGACTTACCCTGAGTCATACACTAACAAGAATGTTATAAAGTGATATCGTCGGCTAGTGTGGAGAATGGGGCTGGTTAGGACCGACCATCGATGAATATTACTTTAAGCGAGTGTTAATACGTCAATTATTATGCTATACATTTCTTGAATCAGGTGGAATCAATGTATACAATTCAGGCTTAAAACAAAACTATGGTGGCTATAAATAAAATTCAAAACAACATATAATAATATACAGATCATAGAATATCAGATCAGTTACAACGGAATATAATAGATACAAGTCTGAACCGGCACATAATAGGTACATGATGTAGACAACACGTATACAAAGTGCTACCTCTCCAAATGAATACACACACAAAAGGATTCTAATCTCAGCACAAGATACTACATAATGTCAATATATACATAGGATGACAAAAGAAAACTACTAGCTAATAGATAAGATATCCACTCTAAAGCATCAAGCTGAAGGACTTAATACATCTCGGTCTGACACAAGTATCATAAAAATAATAAAAGGGGCAGTCTAGACTAAGATAATTGTGTTTGCAAAAATATGTGATAGATAAAGCAATCTAGACCTCAATTATAAGCATATATCAACAAATATCAAACATGCATCAGTAACTTCAAATCACCAACTATAGAAACACATAATAACTTCTTAAAAACAAAACCTCTGAAAATATGGTGATAATCCAGCAACTTTGAATCTAGAAATCTCAGAAATAGAAATCCATAAATATCATAAACAAGGGGGGGACCAACTACAAGATTGGTGAAATAAATTCACCTACAAGCATGTAACTCCAAGATAGACGCATATATAAGTCTATAAACATCAAGATAGGTATGTTACCTACAAACATCTAAATAGGTATAAAACCTATGAACTCCAAGATAAGTTCGAAACTTTAGACATCGAATAGGAACAAGTCCCATAAACATCAAGATAGGTACAAAACCTATAAACATCAAATAGAAACAAGTCCGATAAAAATCTAGGGTGAGTCATAAACTTGTTGAAAAAGTATTAAATACTTTTATATAGTAATCACATAGATAATGACCATGTGTCCCATACCACATGGGTTTACCCAAATATCTAATATACAATAGTAAACTCTACTAATGTGTAATAATGGTTTGGTAGAACAAGTCCAAAGGTTGATCGGTAGAACAAACGAAAGGGTTCCATATCACTCGTATTATTTAACCGCTTAAATCAATTTCTCATTCGATCGATAACATGCAATTTTATGAAAATATTTATCTTTTAAAACCAGTTTTAAAATACTTATTTATTATATATATATATATATATATATATATATATAAGTAACCTTTTCAACCTATCGTTCCAAAACATTTCTAAAGCCATTGCATACAAATATAGATAGTATGTACATATTAATAAAATTCTTTGTACGAATAAATAAGAGTGTATATATATATTAGATGTCTTGTATAAAATGATTGGATTTAGAAATCAGTCATTTGTAAATCTTGGTTGAAAATGTGCATCAAAAGTGTATAATTCTCCCAAGATCCATAGAACAATCTCTATGGTATAAAATCATCCAAACAAATTCAACAATTCATAAATCATAAAATTTGGAAAATATCAATGAAATTGGTATTAAATGCAGCATTAAAATTTAGCAATCTACTTCTAGGATTCAATGGGGGCAAACAAGTGACAAACGGGTTGATCAGGAATACCAAAACGTAGTATGGATGTCAAGTTCAGGCTACATAACACATTTTGGGTCGATTAGGAATACAGAAACTTGTTAAAATCTCCCTTCTCATTTTAATCAAAATTCATCACCAACTTCCTTTGAAACTACATGTGATGGGAATATCACTTTCAGTTTTCGATAATGACATTTGAAAATTTTCGCCTTTGGCTTGTGTCTAAGATGGATTTAATGATATTTCTCATGCTTAGAATATACCAAATATCATCTATAAAGAATAACATAAATCTATCCAACTGATTGTGAAAGACTCGATTCATTAAATCTACAAAGCAATCGAAAGAATTGGTTAGCATAAAGGGGATAAAAAAACCACTCATATAAAGCATACCTTGTCCTAAACATGGTCAAAAGAATGCTTCTCGGTAACGCTTAATTGATGGAACCCAGTAGTTAAATCTAACTGCAAGAATAGTTTAGCTCCACCAAACTAATCAAATAGATCGTCTATCCTTGACAATGGGCAAAGATATTTCATTAGCAGCTCATTCAACTTTTTATAGTCGATATACATGTAAAGCGATCCATCCAAATTCTTCACCAAAACCGCCAAAGCTCTCCATGGTTAACTACTTGTTCTAACGAATCTCTGATGCTAAAGTTCCACTAACTACTTCTTTTATTCCTCCATCTCATTTGGTGACATTCTGTTAGGCGGTCTTCTTACAGTTTGTGCCCAAGACACCAAATCAATGCAAAACTGAATCGCTCTTCTCAGAGTTAAGCTGATTATAGCCTCAAAAACATTAGAAAGTTCTCAAACCACAAAAATCTACCTACTTCCTCTTATACACTTTCCATTGCACACAACGAGATCCCATATGTAACATCCCACAAAATTTAACTGGAGATTTAAATAAATATTAAATTTGATTATAACAGAGGCAAAAAGGAATGTGCACAAATATTTGAATTTGGCTATAAAACTTGATTATTGTGTTCGTAGTAATTTTTAGGATAAATTATATATATATTGTTTTATAATCCGAGTTAGTATGAAAAGGTTATTAACCTTGAATATTCAGAATGAAAATAATTAATAATTAAATTAGTATAGAGATATTTAATAGGGAAAGCTCCACTAGTCAACACCATGGATTAGATCGGTTGACCTTTAGTGGTCGATCGCTCCAACCCAAGTGGTCGACCAGTCGATGCTTCTAGATAGGGTTCGGGTTGGCCGAATGGCCCAGGTTTGATCATATTTAATCAAACGGTTTTGGTTGCTTCCAACCCTTATAAATAGAAGCCTAAGCTGCTATCGAAACCCTAATTAAATAAAAGAGTAATAAAACTTTGTCTCTCAAAACTCTAAACCTTTTTTCCTCCTCACTCAAAAATTCTTCTAAAAAAATAAATTCAAGAGATCGGGGAAGGAGAAATCAAATTTAATTTAAGGGAGTTCTACACCAAGTGGAGATGATTCCAAGCATACTGAAAATGGGATAGCTTTCTAGAGGTGAGCGGGTTCATAATTAATTTGGATATTTATATGTAATTTAGTTTATTAATATCCTATTTGACCTGGGATTGATTTATGTTAAATCAGGGATATTGTTTATCTAATAATTGTAGTACATATAAAATTGAATAAGAATTTTACCTATTTGAATATGATTCTTGTCTAATCTAAAACTGGATAAAGTAAGTCTATTGGGAAAAATTGGTTAAGGTTGAATTCCCTTTTTTGAATTGAATATAGACTAATATATCAATACCTTATTAATTTTATACCTGATTTGATTCATTTGGATAACAAGCAAGCGTATGAAATTATAAGAAATTGAAATTGAAAACATCGAAGATTGTAGATTGTCAAAGAATGATGTGAAATCCCCACTTGGAAGTCCAAAACTAATGGCAACGGAGGCCGCATTTATCCATATTTATTAATCCTCGATGACCAACTACAGTAATATTAGATACATTGATATAACAAAAACACATGGATATGGAAAATTTTAAAATCAAAAATCAGCTTTCTCATTCCATTTTAAAATATTTCAAATTTATTATGTAATGCCAGTATGAGTACCACGTTCAGAGAAAATATATTTATTACAAAATACGAAAAGAGTGACATATGAAGATGCCCCCCTTGGATGATCGGAGTATATATTGGAAATTTAACAACTTTTCCTTTACAACAACAACACAACGGAATCAATATAAAAGGGAACTCTAGAGAGCTATCATGCCTCATGCACATCTCCGAAAGCTTATTCATCTAAAGAGGTACCTGAAAACCTCAACTCTCAGACTACTCAAAATCAATTGAGTACCCGACAATTTAAGGGGAAAACATCACTTCGAGTCAGACATAAAGCCTAGTATGAATAATAATCTACCATCTCAAACCTTTTCGATATCTAGTGAGACAACGTCGCATAGCGAAATAGTTTTTCCCCCACCAGTATCCTAAAACTTTATAAAACCATATACCGTGCTCCTACATCCATAATGGTCAAAAAAATTCAAAACAATATGATGATATACGACAAGCAAATCAATTCAGCATTTCCTGTCCCCATTCATTCCGACTATCTCATTTATAGTTTCTAGGGTCACTATTAACCTATTAGTTTTCATGGGATGACTAATAACTTGTTTAATGTTCATAGACTCCTTGTCTAGTTTCATTGTTTTCTTGGGTTCACTAATAACCTATTGGCCCGTACCAATAACATCTTTGCTTCATAGATTTTCTCTAACCCTATTTGTAACTCCAATAACTTCCTATTATCCTAGTTTTCATGGGTTGACTAGAAACCTGTTGACATCTGTTAGTGACTTGATCTGGATATAGTTTTCATAGGTTCACCACAAATCTATTGGTCCTTGCCAATAACTCAATCTAATCAAAATTTTCATGGGTTTACTGTGAACCTGTCTCCCTGATAACTTCTTTTATTCATAGTTTTCATGGGTTTACTATGAACCTGTCCCCCTGATAACTTCTTTAATCAATACCTTAGCATCCTATATTTTGGTCTTCCTGACCTCCAGGATGCAATTCTACCCATTCAGGAGTTAATTTATATTCACTACTAAGTCAACCTAGATGGTTATTCTGCCCTGCCAAAAATACAGTTATGGGTCCTTTAAAATGTGAATATATATACATGTATGAAGAAGAAAACATAATAACTTGGTTAATCCCTTTAACCTATTAATCAAACAAAACTTCTTCAGAAATTCCATACTTAAAATCATTTCAAAACTCTTTATTTTTGCCGTGGTTTTCCTTTAAAATGAGATTGGGTTATTTTTTTTGAAAAGTAAGGTTTTTGAAACCTTAAAACATTACTTTCGAAACCCTGGATAACCTCCTTTGAAAGCACAAAAAACTTTCTTTCAATACATTACATATATATACCTTTTGAAGCTCTTTAATCATCTCTTTTGAAACCAAAATATGCCTTTCAAAAGTATCAAAACATTAGTACATAATCCTTAGAAACATAGCTTCAAAACCAATGAAAGTACCCCTTTTGGTAGCATTGGGTTTACCCAAAAACAACTTTTGGGTCAAAATTAAAATATATACACCCAAAAGTATCTCTTAAGAAACCTTAAATCTTCATACAAAATTGTTTGGGGAAAGTTTGATGGCATCGACACCGTCCTTTCGAAAGCTTCAAAACATTGAGTTAAAATATTGAAGGATAGCATCGAAACCCTCTTTCGAAGCCATTGCCTTCGAAACCCTTAAACCCTTTCAAAAGCATTTAGGAAGCGGCTTAGTACATTTTTAAAACAAATGCTAACCTTTAAAAGCATTGATGACTTCAATACATTCGAAAGGCAAAAGAACGACAGTAGGGCTTAGACTAGGTCAGAACCACCATTTTCGAAACCAATGTTTATAAACAAGGGACTCCTTCAAAAGCTTATACTTAAAAATGAAAGATGGCAACCTTCTTCGAAAGCTATGTAGAAAACCCCTTTCAATAGCATATGTTTCAACTCCTTCGAAAGCTTTAGCAAAATAAAGGCGGGCGCTAACATTTTAAACAAAGAAAAGGTATCGATCCCATCAGAAGCAATGCATTCGACACCTTGCCTTTGCTTTTCTCCAATCCACCTCGTACCAATCTTATTGATACCTTGAGTATCGGTTTCGACCTAGGTTGGTTTCAAATAGGTCGAAGCGGAAGCATTGGAGCCGAAAGGCAATTCTCAAAAAAGCAGAACCCACTTTTCTGGGTAAAACTGAAATATTTGTAATTAAAGAAAATACTTTCCAACTAACTTGCCTACTTGTAAAAATGTGATTGGTTGCCATAACTTTTCAAATTCTTTCCAAAAATAACTGCAGCTTAATTTCAAATCTAAACCAAGATTAATTAAACAAATAAGCCCCTCCATCAAGAAAAATAATTAAATCATTTAGGTCCTCCTTTCAAAATAATTTAATTTTCATAGTAAATCACTTAGGAAAAATCTTCCAAAATTAAAGAAATTCACTTTTAATATGTTATCCAGCGTATCCAAATTTCACCCAAATTCTCAATATAATTTTTGAAATAAATTTCTGAACCGAATTAACAATATTTTCCTTTGAAAATTCATAATAATCTTTCTGTAGCTGGAAAAATTATCAAAGTTAAAAGCTAACTCCAAAATCATGTTTTACAGAACATAAAATTTTCTCATGGCATTCAAAATCATTTACAATCGGTTTTACCCTAAAAACCGAATAAATCCATATATGAACAATTTAATTTAAATCAAACATGATATAAACCCAAGCATATCATCATCCATATCATCATTAAAGCGAATTTAGTCTTAAATCCGAAAATAAATGATTATAAACAAAATAGAGATGGTATAAATTATTATTCACCCTGATTTGAATAAGGAGATTGGATTGAGATTGAGATTCATTCCCCTACATTAAATCCATAGTTTTAGACTGAATTCCTCTTTTTTTCTTTGTTAATGGCCGGCTCCGCTATTAGATTGCATTTGATTGTTTTTGTAGAATTGAGAGAAATGAATATGAATGGTATAAGGAATGGAAATATATAAGGGTGATGGTAATAAAGTGCGGCTAATTCCCTATATGCCCTTGTGCAAATTATTTTGCTTAATAAGCATACTTAAGCTCATTCATTTAATTAAGCACGACCTTCTTTTCATTTATTCAAATCACAATCTCCTTATCATTCTATTTACATTATTATATTTAATTTATCTAACTAAATCTTCTAAATAATGTTATCAAAAATTAGGGTGTTACAGGCTCCTCTTCTTAAAGAATTTCATCCTTGATATTTAGTAAGAACTACAAACTAAACATAACAATCATCCATAATGACTCCTAACAACCATACTAGTCTACCTGACAAGCAACTATCAATATAAAGCTAATGTAGACAAATCCTCATAGGAGATCAGGGTAAGTATCTCTAATTATGTCTTCTGTCTCCCAAGTATAGTCCTTCTCATTGTCGCTCCACTGAACATTCACTAATTTGACTGCCTTGTTCCTTAATATTTTCTCATCTCTGTCTATAACACGAACTGTCTTATTCCTCGGTCCCCTAATGAACCACCCATTCCTCCTGATCATAGTGTCTATAATATTATATCCATAACGAGACAACTCATCAAACTTAGTGGCATACTCAACAACCAACATCGCTCCGTGCTATAGATCCAAAAACTTCCTCAGCAGCGCTGATTTAGAAACCTCAGACATAAACCTTTTTTCAAATATCCATCGAAAATCAACCCAAGTTAATTCCTCCTTTGAAACTCCGACTGTAACATTGTTTCACCAATGAAGTGCTGACCCTTGCAACTACCTAGAGGCTAGCCTCCTCTTTTGCTCATCATCTAAACCCAAATTAGCAAAGATACGCTCATAATGCAATAGCTAATTCTCCACCTCTATGGCATTTCCCGTCCCCATGAATGACTTTCCACCAAGACTGGTGTAATCTCTTCTCAGCTTAGGATAATCGTTTCCAACTTAAGCCACAGGATTAGCTCCTCCTACATTTCCAGCAACACCAGCAGCAACTCCTGCTTGCATCATATTGACAAAAAACTAATACATCGCCCCCATATCTACTGGTGGATTTCCAGCGTCCACATTGGCATCAGCATTTTGGTTAGCATTAGCCTGTCAACTTGGGTTCCTTCTAGTGGGTCGAGTATTTCCGTTAGTCACGGTGCTTCCTCCATCAAGATTTCCTCTTCTGTTTCCTGCTTCCATATCTTCTTTCTCAAAAATCTACATACGGCCTTAGTAAGATACAGAAGAACAGCCTAAGAGAGAGAGGAATATGTGTGTGTGTGTGTGTCTATATATATATATATATCAAATACAATTATGTTACTACAGCGTTAACCCAAACCCTGATCTTATTTTTTGATTCATTGGATTATGTTTGAAAATCTTTTAGGCTTAATTTTTTTAAGTTTCATAAACCTGTGCTCTCATACCAACTTGTAACATCCCCACTTGGAGGCCCAAAACTAATGGCTATGGATATTCCAGTCATCCATAGTTATTAATCATCGACGACCAAATACGATAATGTTAGATACATATATATAACAGAAACACATGGATATGAAATTTTTTTAGAATTAACAAACAACTTTCTCATTCCATTTCAAAATATTTCAAATTCATTACATAATCCCAATACGAGTAGCACGTTTAGAAAAAATATATTTATTACAAAATACGCTAGAAGCAACATACGAAGATGCCTCCTTGGATGATCAGAGTATATATAGGCAATTTAACAACTTTGCCTTTACAACAATAATACAGTAGAATCAAAATAAAAGAGAACTCTAGATTGCTATCATGCATCCTGCACGTCTTTGGAAGATTATTCGTCAAAAGAGGTACCTGAAAATCTAAACTCTTAGATTACTCAAAATAAATCGAGTACCCGAGAGTTTAAGGGGATAACATATACTTTTGAGTCAAATATAAAGCCTGGTATACCATCTCAAACTATTTAGATATCTAGTGAGACCACGCCAATTAGTTGAACAGGTTTTCCCCTCACTAATATCCTAAGTTTTTTTATAAAACCATATATTGTTCTCCTGCATTCACAATGGTAAAACAATTCAATACAATATGATGATATGCAATAAGTAAATCAATTCTAGATTTCCTATCCTCATCCATTCTGACCAACTGTCTCATTTATAGTTTCTAGGGTCACAGTTAACCTATTAGTTTTCATAGGTTAACTAATAACTAGTTTAATGTGTATAGACTCTCTATCCAGTTTCATAGTTTTCATGGGCTCATTAAGAACCTATTGGCCTGGCTAATAACATCTTTGTTTCATGCTCCCTAGACCTATTGGTAACTCTAATAACTTCCTCTTATCTTAGTTTTCATTGGCTGACTATGAACCTATTGATATCTATCAATAACTTAATCTGGATATAGTTTTCACGGGTTTACTACAAACCTATTGGCCCCTACCAATAACTCAATCTAATCATAGTTTTCATGGGTTTACTATAAACATGTCTCCTTGACAATTTCAATTATACATAGTTTTCATGGGTTTACTATGAACCTATCTCCTTGGCAACTTCTTTAATCAATACTTTAGCATCCTATATTTTTGTCTTCCTAATCTCCAGGATGAAATTCTACTCATTTAGGAGTTAACTTAATTTATATTAACTATTGGATCAACCTAGTTGGTTATTTTACCCTTCCCCAAAATGCAATTATGGGTCCATTAAAATGTGAACATATATACATATGTGAAGAAGCAAACATAATAACTTGGTTAATCCCTTTAACCTATTAATCAAAGAAAACTTCTTTGAAAACTCCATACTTAAAATCATTTCAAAACTCATTATTTATGCCATAGTTTTCCTTTAAAATGAGATTAGGTTATTTGTTTTGATAACTAAGGTTTTTAAAAACTTAAAACATTAATTTCGTAACCCTTGGATAACCTCCTTTAAAAGCATAGACAAATTCCGTTCAAAACATTACATGTAAACCTTATGAAGCTCTTTAATCATCTCTTTCGAAACCAAAATATGTCTTTCGAAAGTATCAAAACATTACTTGATATTCCTTAGAAACATAACTTCAAAAAAATTGAAACTGCCCCTTTGATATCTTTGGGTTTACTCAAAAACATCTCTTGGGTCAAAATGAACACACACACACACGAAAGTATATCTTTCAGAACCTTAAACCTTCATACAAAATCGTTTGGGGAAATTTTGATGGCATCGGCACCATCCTTTCGAAAGCTTCCAAACGTTTAAATAAAACATTAAAGGATAGCATCGAAACCCCATTTTGAAACCATTACCATCAAAACCCTTGAACCCTTTCGAAAGCCTTTAGGAAGTGGCTTGGTACATCTTTAAATCAAAAGCTAACCTTCAAAAGCATTGATGACTTCAATTCATTCGAAGGCAAAAGAACGGAAGCAGAGCTTTGACTAGGTAGAAACCACCATTTTCGAAAGCATTGTTTTATATACAAAGGACTCCTTCGAAAGCTTGTGCTTAAAAATGAAATATGACAACCTTCTTCAAAAGCTATTTAGAAACCCCCTTTCAATAGCATATATTTCGACTCCTCTGAAAGCTTTAGTAAAACAAAGGCAAACGCAAACATTTTAAAACAAAGCAAAGGTATAGACCCATTGGAAGCAATGCATTCGATACCATGCCTTCCGCTTTTCTTTAATCCACTTCGAACCAATCTCATTGATACCATGTTTATTAGTTTCAACTGGGTCAAAGTGGAAGCATTGGTGTAACGACCCAGAATTTTAGTCATTTGAAATTCATATATTTAATTGATTTTAAAAATTCACAAGTTAATTTTATAAGTTGAATAACTTATATTTGAAATATAGTGATTTAACTGGATAATTAATTTGTTAATTTAATATTTGAATTTGTGTAAATAATTGGAATTAGGATTTAATGTGAATGAAAATGATTTATAAAGTTGAATTAAATTATATTTGAATTAGAATGATATTAGAGAACTTACAAAATTGAATTAAAAGTAATATTACAGAAATTGAATATTTTAGTATTTAATTAACGTGTAAAAATAACCGTTTTTCAAACAGTCTCGGATTTCAACAAATCGAGTTTCATTGGATCCATAATATTATATTATTGTAATATTTCAAATTTCGTGTCAATCAGATTTACGGTTTGTCCGGGGCAAGCTAAAATGCATAGAAATTTGTTTAAGTGAATTTAAAATTTAAGTAATTTGTTTCGAAAACCTGTCTTCCAAATACTATTGAATTGGCTCTCGATATATATTCCATTGTATTCGGAACAGGGGTAAAAAATTATAAACGCAAGGCGGCACGCTTCATTTTGAGTTTGAAAAATTTAGAGATGAATAGTGTTGCGAAATTTTCTATATAAGGCCACCTTTTTTTCACTTTTTTATCAAAACCCTAACTTTCTTTAAACCCTAGAAGCCTCTGGCTTTTCAACGGTCGAACACAACCAATCTTCTCCCCCTTTTATCTCCTCATCCATGCACTTTTAGGCAACGACATCAACAGGAAGAATGAAGATCTTAGCAAGCTCTACAACCTGAAAGGTCACGATCTAGAACAGAGTGGCATAGGATTGTGGTTCTAGCCTCAAATTCATGCCATTCATCTACAATTATCTCATCACTGGAGAGGCCAAGCTTCGCGAGGCTCTGGACGGTGGGGCATTAAGCGTAGGCGCATCATTTGGTGGGCTCTGATAAACGTCTCGGTCATCGTTGGTGGCGTGGCAACGTGGATTAGATCGAGTTGTATGGGTTGTGCTTCGATCTGTAAACGACGGGGAAGAAGAAGCAAAACATTTAGTATGGATCTTAATTTTCAAAAACGCACGGCCCCAATAAATTTGAGGTTAAAAAATAAAATAAAATTGTAAATTAATATATATTATAATTCGTATAAACTTTAAAATTGCATAACTTTGTCATACGAGGTCTGTTTTTGACGAAACAAGTTGCATTGGGTCCGTATTAACGAGCACCATATTTTAGAGCAGGTTTGGAGTTGATTGGAGCTAGTGTGAATTTTGAGTAAAATTAAACGTGCTATTAGGAATGAAACACTACAACTGCTATTGGAATCAATGTGAGTACAACTTACTCTTTCTAACTCACTGACATTTTTATATAAGTGAGAATAAATTTATTTTATTATGATTGATGATTTTTTGGATGATATATGATATATTATACATATATTGATTGGTATTTGGATATATTCTTGCCTATTGGAGTAGATAAGACACTATACGTTGCCGTGTATGAGCGGATGACCCTTTGTATGCGCATCAGCCTCAAAGTGGACATTGTACATATATTTCTAATATGTATATTTGTCGCAGGTGACAGCTTGGAGTGATCCAACCGGATTCCTCACCAGTATTGGTTTTATTTACAGATACGGTGATATATGCTATTAACATGTGATATATGATGTTTGGATACCGTGATTGATGTATTTAGTGTTGTTGCATCATTGAGCCTATTTTGGAATTTTAAAAATGTTAAAGTGATGGTTTTCAAATTAAAAAGAATTTTCAAGTGATTTTGGGAATAGATGTTTTATTAATTTTGAATGGTTAAGGAAATGAATTTATTTTGAATAAATAAATGTTATAATTTTTATGTTATAAAAATTATGATTTTTGTGAAATATAAACAGATTATTATTTTTGAAATATAAAGTTAACTATTTGGTAAAATGGTTTAAATTCAGATTTTTGATTTATTATAAATGGTTTTATATATAAGATTTATAAAATTGAATTTTTATAAATCAAAATGATGGGATTATAAAGGAATTTTGTAAGTGTTAAAATGAGGTCGTAAATGGATTTCATAAGTACATAGATGTATAGACTTATGAATTTGTGAAGTTATAAAATAAATGAATTTGTAAATAGATGATTATAAGTAACTAACTTATAATTTGGATTTTGGTATATAAATGAGATAAATGGGATAATCTCATCCATACAAGTTTATTAAAGGAATTTCATCCATGATTTTGAACAGTGGATAATCCTTTAATTTAATTTGCAATAGTAATTAATTTGGTAAAAAGGATTATATTCATGATTTTAGATAGTGGATTATCCTTTAATAAACGTGTAGAAATATTAGATTTGGTAAATGGACTATATTCATGATTTTGGACAGTGAATAATATATTAAATAAAATGGATATTTTTTGGGAAGTGACATTTTAAATGGATTTAAATGGTTTAAAGATGTTTTTAAATATGTTAAGCATCGAAACCCTAGATTTCAACATTCATTGACTAAATAGACGTTTGGAGAAATAAGGAAATGATGGATCATAACACTATTGTTATAGTAAATGATTTTTGAAAGGAGATGTTTTGTATAGTATATAGGATTTATATATCTATCTAATTTCCGTATCCCTATACTAGTGATTTTGGGTTATCGTAATGATGTTTTATGCAACATTCATTTTGATCCAAATAAATGTGTTTAAGGAGAATCTTTTCTTTAAAGAATAAAACATATACTTAATCGTGCTTTAAGTATATGGGATATTTTCTAAGGGTTGAAAATAAAGTGAATTATGAATTACTTATTACTAACTAAGTATATGGAAATGTTTGCCAATGTTGAAATGGTTTGGAAACATATCTTTTTAAAGATAATTTGAAGTGGATATTTAGCAAGTGATTTAATTAATAAAAGATTAATTAAAAGGGCCTAGTGATTGTCATGGTGATGAATATTTGTTTGTTTGTTTTGATAGTTAAACAACCGACTATAAAATTTGGTCATTTTAGTTCCTCGACTTGATGTGGGAACTATTTAGTCGTACATTTAGTACGTAGCCTTTTGTGTAGGCTTGACTATCATTTGTGTTGAGGACGATGATTCGCATAGTGCAGAGTATTACTCCAATCTATCAAGCTTCCTTCTTGGCCCGAAGGATAGCAAGTTGAAAGTTGAAGGCGTGATAAATCTATGAAACTTAGTTTCTATGTGAGGTTGAGAAACGCTTTTGCATTATTGGTGCGAAGTGAGAGGGATCAGTTTATTCGAAAACCACTTCGGACCAACGTATATGCGTTGACTGTGCAGGTTATCGATGATATTGTGATTCAGGATTTTCATAGCAGGGGACTGCTTATTGATCATTTTGGGTTAAAATCCCAATATACATATGGTAGCAGTGGTCTCTTAATTATGAAATATCCAATGCAAGGACTATTCGCTACTAATCCTAGGGATTTCTCGACAGGTCTTGGTAGGAAAGTGCCTTCGGTTTCTTCTGTTCGTGGACAACTTGTATGGATGTTTGTCTAACATTGCATTTCTACAGATTACGTACATTGGTTTTTACAAACGTATATCAGTGGTGGCGGAGAAGGCAACTTCTCTCAGCTTAACATCCTTCTTAAGACGTATGAGCTTATGGGTTGTATTTTTGTGGAAGGCAATTAGAAGTCAACAGAAATGGCCATGTGGCATTCAAAAGTGATGTGATTTTGATTTGCAAAAGGTAATCATTACCTCAGGCCTCATCAACCGAAAATGACAAAAATTGGGTTAGATGCGGCAAGGCTAATTGGGTCATTCCTAAGTAGGATATGATCATCCACTTCTAGATATATCTTTGCACGCTATGACGTCGTGTATCTGATTATTGTGGTTTGCATGCTATGGGAGCCCTTAGTAAAGGTCGGTAACGACCGGAGGATAATATATTTGGTACCATCTAGTTATAGATGTGGGCCGGTCTTGTGTTGGTAGAGGATCCTTTGTGATGGTCCTCGCTACATTCTTCTAGAGATGCACTGCCGAAAGGTAGTCCCTTCGCCTGGTCATTTGTATGGAAATCCACACTCCACTACGTACCTGCCATTTTGGGCTATATGCTGGAATTTAATCGATGAAACAATTTCGGCTATGATTAATATTATTTTATACTAGACACTACTATAATATCAGATGATTTGATGTGAGATGTTTTAGCTATCGTAAGGTAAAAACGTGTCCGTGTTTATGTGTGGACTTGTCTTACGAGATACTTTTGTTTTGATAAAGGAAAAGTTTGGTAATTTAATGAATTTAGTTGAGTGTGTTCCTTGCGCTGGTTTATGAGACTGATTCAGGCATTCTTTCCTTTCAATGCTTAGGTCAGACCGAGTATATTTACAGGTTTAGATTTGGTGCTTTTGGTGCTTCAGCTGGCAAGCTGGAGATCTTCATATTCGTATACACATATTAGTTTTGTTTATCCGCTGCACTGCTTAGCTGTTGTATATTATCGGCAATTGTGAGGACAGGTTATTATAACTGTCCGAGCTGATAACTAGTGATTTATTGTTGAACTCTGATTGATGTATGTATATACATTTTCTATTTTGTAAAGATCATTAATATGATATGATATGTTTTCCGCTGCGATGTGAGATTCTGTATTGTTCTGTTTGGTTCTATCTTCTCTCTTTCTTCTCTTCTCTTCTTCTCTCTTATTTTCTTTCTCTTGACTTTTAGTTAGTTGATACTTTGTGGGTCGGACATGTGTGGTTTATTGTCGATTCAATGGGTATAGATTTGCGGGTCGTCACAATTGGTATCAACGCTTAGATTTTATATATTCCTAAGCTTCGATGTGTAATCAGTATAGATTGGGACGGTAGCACCCTAGATTGAGTTTGAGTATATTATATATATGAGCACATATTTGTTAGTGAATATAAAATGTTTTATATTGTGTTTACTTATTCGTTGAGTTGTTTGAGAATTCTGGTCGGTATGTGGGATGCCATGTTATCGATAGGGATTTCTAAACACTTAAACGAGGCAAGTCGACATAGTATTATTTTAAATTGGGTAAATGAAATAATTTTACCTCTATTATATTTTATATATAAAGGAAACAATTTTTCAGAATTATTAAAGTGTATATAAATGAATTGTTTGGTTGTTTGAAAATATACATATAAGTTAATAAAAAGTTGTTTGAATGATCTAAATAAAAGCAATAATTGTAAAACAAATGAAATTATATAAGCAAAAGAATTATAAAATATGGAATTATAATTAATATGATTTACAATTTGAAATAATCTTATATATAAGAAATGAAACTAAATGAGTATATTTATAAAAATGAGTTATAAATAAAATGAATTTAAACTAAGAATTTGAAATTTTGAATCCCGTTGATTTTGAAAGCTATTTTTCAAATTTAAAGAGATTGTATTATTATAAATCCAGGTGAGATATAAGTAATAATTTATAAATATGATTTATAAATATAAAACGATATTATAAAAGAATATAAAGCACTGAATTCACTACTATTGCTTGGAAATAATAAGGGTGATGACTGCAGCATCATCAGTATCATTTTCGAGTTTCTATGTGATGGATTTGCTACCAATATTAAATTTGCAATTGAAGTTTTGTTGTGATAAACAAATTTGATTTAAAATCCAAGCTAAAATTGATAAATATAAGTAAAATTAGTTTTGGACTTATGGTATGAGATAATAAATTTTAATTTGGTAAAGTTAAATAAATTTGAGTAGCATAATAAATTTATGTTTTGAAATTTGATAAGGGAAGGTTAAATAAATTGAATCGAATTTAACTAGATTAGATAAGTTATTAAAATGGAAATTAAACTTAGAAGATAAGTGATATATAACATGAATTTGAAAGTTTAAATAATAAGTTGTATAACTTATAAAGTGAGAAAATGTAAGTAAAACCAATTGTTAAAATGGTTAAACAATTTTGTTAAGAAAAACAAAAAAAATCTGAAATTGGACAATGATTTGAAATTTGACTTAAGTAAGAGTTAAACAAAATAGAAGTTGAAATAAATTAGAGATGAACTTAAGTTGTATAGTGAAAGTGAATGTAAATGAGGTTGAAATGAAACATAACTAAAGTGATGTTGAATGAAGTTGATTTTCGTATCGAAGTAAATTAATAAAGTGAATTAAATGAATATGAACTTCAGTTATATAAATGAAATTCAATTTTAGTGGTAAAATGAATTAGCATTAAAAATGTTGTTGTTAATAAGTTGTAAATATAGTGAATACTAGAATTCAATCTAAATTGAATAATTGAATGAAAGTCAATTATAATATTAAACCAATTGAAATTAAAAGTGTTAAACCAAATTGAATATAAGAGAAGTAAATTAATTTGGTAATGTTGGTTATACATTGGTTGTTAGATGAATGTTAATTGATTGTATAGAAATTCATGTGAAGTTAAGTTAATGAAAGTGAAAGCTAAATAACTGAATTCAAACTGGAAGTAAGTGAATTTAAATAGAATTAAATTTAATTTGAATTAGATGTGAGCCAACTTGAATGTAAATTAGTGAATGTAAACTAATTAAAAATGGTTAGTAAAGTCTAATGTTAATAAATCAAATATGATTTAATTTAAAGCCAATTCAATGAATATTAATGAGAAGTGCATGTATGTTGATTTGGTTATAGATGTTGGTTTATTGAATGATAGTTGTTGATGGTTGGATTTGTTTCTTTTGATTGCATATATAGTTATTATATTGGTATGTCTTGTATATTGATATTATTTTCTATATACATGTTTCTCATTTGTTTGTTAGGTGCGTATGGCGCTTACTTCGCATTTGGAGCTCGCTTTCACGCTATATTGGCCGTGTATGCTTACTAATATTATATAAGGTATATATTTCGGATTACACATCGTACTTTTACACTTTTTCCCTACAAAATGCCTCATCCTTGAAGATGAGATGTATATTTGTGATATATACATACATACATATATATATATATATGTTGTAATCCTACTACGATCGAACCATGCAAAGGAAACTCTGGCGAATTTTTCTGAAAATTTAAGGCGTTAGAAATTTTTTGGAAATTTTGAAAATTTTTTGATAACTAAAATTTTGGATTTTGATTTATAATTTGAAATGATATTCGTTGATTCGTGGGATGGTATTAGTATATAACTAAGTATGGATTTGAAAACTTAGAGAAGTTTTTGTAAGAGTTTAACAAATGGATTATGGAAAAGTTAAAAGGTTTAAATAATTTGGTAAATTTAGCTGAATGAATTATTTTGAAAAGTTAATAGATCTTGTGAATTTTTCTTACTTGGTAATTTTGAGGACAAAATTATTTTAAGTAGGGGAGAATGTAACGACCCATAATTTTATTCATTTGAAATTCGTATATTTAATTGATTTTAAATATTCACAAGTTAATTTCATAAGACGAATAACTTATATTTGAAATATAGTGATTTAATTAGATAATTAAATTGTTTATTTAATATTTGAAATTGTGTAAATAATTGGAATTTGGATTTAATGTGAATGAACATGATTTATAAAGTTGAATTAAATTCTACTTGAATTAGAATGATGTTAGAGAACTTTTAAAATTGAATTGAAAGTTAAATTGCAGAAATTGAATATTTTAATAATTAATTAACGTGTAAAAATAGCATTTTTCAAACCGTCTTGGATTTCAATGAAACTAGTTTCATTGGATCCATAATATTATATTATAGTAAGATTCCAAGTTTCATGTCAATGGATTTACGGTTTGTCCGGGGCAAACTAAAACGTGTAGAAATTTTTTAAGTGAATTTTAAATTTAAATAATTTGATTTGAAAACCTGTCTTCCAAATATCATCGTATTGGCTCTCAATATATATTCCATTATGTTCGGAATAGGGGTAAAACATTATAAATGTCAGGTGGCATGCTTCATTTCGAGTTCGAAAAATTTGAAGATGAATAGTATCGTGAAATTTTCTATATAAGGTAACTTTTTTTCACTTTTTCATCAAAACCCTAACTTTCTTTAAATGCTAGCCACCTTTAGCATTTCCACGGCTGAAAACACCTAATCTTCTCCCCCTTTGATCTCCTCATCCGCGCACTTTTAGGCAACGACATCAACTGGAAGAATGAAGATCTTAGCAAGCTCTACAACCTGAACGGTCACGATCTGGAACAGAGTGGCGTAGGTTTGTGGATCTAGCCTTAAAGTCGTGCCATTCATCTGCAATTATCTCGTTGCTGGAGAGGCCAAGCTTTAGGAGGCTCTGGGTGGTGGGGCATCAAGCGTAGGCGCGTCGTTCGATGGGCTCAGATTAACGTCTCGGTCATCGTTGGTGGCGTGGCAACGTGGATTAGATCGACGTGTATGGGTTGTGGTTCGATCTGTAAATGATGGGGAGAAGATGAAAAACATTCGGCCTGGATCTTGATTTTTAAAACGCACGGCCCAGATAATTTGATATTAAGAAAATAAAAAAAATTGTAAATCAATATATATTATAATTCGTATAAATTTAAAATTGCATAACTTCGTCATAAGAGGTCCATTTTTGACGAAACAAGTTGTGTTGGGTCCGTATTGACGAGCATTACATTTTAGAGCAGGTTTGGAGTTGATTGGAGCTAGTGTGAATTTTGTGTAAAATTAAATGCGCGTTTAATTTCACTCGGAATAAAACAATGCAACTGCTATTGGAATCAATGTGAGTACAACTCACTCTTTCTGGCTCACTGATATTTTTATCAAGTGGGAATAAATTTATTTTATGATGATTGATGATTTTTTGGATGATATGATATATTGTACATATATTGATTGGTATTTGGATATATTCCTGCCTATTAGGGCGACGAGACCCTATACGTTCCCGTGTCTGAGCGAATGACCATTTATACGCGCGTCTGCCTCGATGCGGACATTGTACATATATTTATAATATGTATATTTATTGCAAATGATAGGTTAGAGGGATCCAACTGGATTCCTCACCAGTATTGATTTTATTTACAGATGTTGTGATATATGCTGTTATCATATGAAATATGATGCCTGGACGCCGTGATTGATGTATTTAGTGTTGTTGCAGCATTGGGTCTGTTTTTGAAATTTTAAAATGTTAAAGTGATGGTTTTCAAATTAAAAAGAATTTTCACTGATTTTTGAAACAGATGTTTTATTAATTTTGAATGGTTAAGGAAATGAATTTATTTTGAATAAATAAATGTTATAATTTTTATGTTATAATAATTATGATTTTTGTGAAATATAATCGGAATGTGATTTTTGAAATATGAAGTTAACTATTTGGTAAAATAGTTTAAATTTAGATTTTTGATTTATTATAAATAGATTAATATATAAGATTTATAAAATTGAATTTTTATAAATCAAAATGATGGGATTGTAAAGGAATTTTGTAAGTGTTAAAATGAGGTTGTAAATGGAATGTATAAGTAAATAAGATGTATAGACTTATGAATTTGTGAAGTTATAAAATAAATGAATTTGTAAATAGATGATTATAAGTAATTAACTTATAATTTGGATTTTGGTGTATAAATGAGATAAATGAGATTTGTTAGTAAAGGGGATTTATTAATTGAAGGTTTTATAAAATATAATGAATTTATAAACATTGTTTTATAAATCTAAAATAAATTGAATTTGATAAGTTAATTGTTATAGTTTATTAAAAGAATTTCATCCATGATTTTGGACAGTGGATAATCCTTTAATTTAATGTGCAATAGTAATGAATTCGGTAAAAGGATTATATTCACGATTTTGGATAGTGGATTATCCTTTAATAAATGTCTCGAAATAATGGATTTGGTAAATGGACTATATTCACGATTTTGGACAGTGGATAATATATTAAATAAAATGTATATGTTTTGGAAAGTAATATTTTAAATGGAGTTAAATGGTTTAAAGATGTTTTTAAATATGTTAAGTATCGAAACCCCAAGATTTCAACATTCGTTGTTGAAATAAACGTTTCAAGAAATAAGGAAATGATGTACTATAACACTATTGTTATAGTAAACGATTTTCGAAAGGAGATGTTTTTTATAATATATGGGATTTATATATCTATCTAATTTTCGAGTCCCTATACTAATGATTTTGTGTTGTCGTAATGATGTTTTACGCAATATTCGTTTTGACCCAAATAAATGTGTTTAAAAAGAATCTTTTCTTTTAAGAATAAAATATATACTTAATCGTGTTTTAGGTATATGAGATATTTTCTAAGTGTTGAAAATAAGGTGAATTTTGAATTACTTATTATTAAGTAAGTATATGGAAATGTTTTCCGATGTTGAAATGATTTGGAAATATATCTTTTTCAAGATAATTTGAAGTGGATATTTAGCAAGTGGTTTAATTAATAAAAGATTAATTAAAAGGGCCTAGTGATTGTTATGATGCTAAATATATGTTTGTTTATTTTGATGGTTAAATAACCAACTATCAAATTTGACCATTTTAGTTACTCGACTTGATGTGGGAACTAATTAGTCGTACACTTAATACGTTGCCTTCTATGTTGGCTTGATTATCGTTTGTGTTGAGGATGATGATTTACAAAGTGCGGAGTATTACTCCAACCTATCGAGCTTCCTTCTTAGGCCGAAGGATAGCAAGTTGAAAGTTGAAGACGTGATAAGTCTATGAAACTTAGTTTCTATGTGAGTTTGAGAAACGCTTGTGCGTTGTTGGTGCGAAGAGACTGAAATCGGTCCGAAAACCACTTCGGACCAACGTATATGCGTTCGTTTGTGCAAATCATCGATGATATTGTGATTCAGGATTTTCATAGTAGGGGACTGCTTGTTGATCGTTTGGTGTTAAAATCCCAGTATACATATAGTAGAAGCGGTCTCTTCATTATGAAATATCTAATGCAACGACTATTCGCTATTAATCCTAGGAATTCCCAACAGGATATGGTAGAAAGTGCTTTCGGTTTGTCCTGTTCCTGGACAACTTGTATGAATGTTTGTCTTACATTGCATTTCTATAGATTACGTACATTGGTTTTTACAAACGTACATTAGTGGTGGCGGAGAAGGAAACTTCTCTTAGCTTAACACCCTACTTAAGACGTATGAGCTTAAGGGTTGTATTTTTGTGTAAGGCAATTAGCAGTCAACGGAAATGGCCGTGTGGCATTCAAAAGTGATGTGATTGTGATTTGCAAAAGGTAATCGTTACCTCAGTCCTCATCAACCAGAAATGACTAAAATAGGGTTAGATGCGGCAAGGCTAAGTGGGTCATTCCCAAGTAGGATATGATCATCTTCTTCTAAATATATCTTTACACGCTATGACGTCGCGTATCTGATTATTGTGGTTTGTATGCTATGAGGGCCCTTAGTAAAGGTTGGGAAAGACCGGAGGATGATATATTCGGTACCATCTAGTTATGGAGGTGGGCCGGTCTTGTGTTGGTAGAGTATCCTTTGTGATGGTCCTGGGTACATTCTTCTAGAGATGTACTGCCGGAGGGTAGTCCCTTTACCTGGTCATTTGTATGGAAATCCAAACTCCACTACGTACTTGCCATTTTGATTGTATTACCCATTTTGGGCTATATGCTGGAGTTTAATCAATGTAACAATTTCGGCTATGATTAATATTATTTGTAAACTAGACACTAGTATAATATTAGATGATTTGATATGAGATGTTTTAGTTATCGTAAGGTAAAAACATGTTCGTATTTATGTGTGGACTTGTCTTTCGAGATACTTTTGTTTTGATAAAGGAAAATTTTGGTAATTTAACCAATTCAGTTGAGTGTGTTTCTCACGCTGGTTTACCAGACTAATCCGGGCATTCTTCCCTTTCATTGCTCGGGTCAGACCGAATATATTTACAGGTTCAGACTTGGTGCTTTTGGAGCTTCAGTAGGCGAGCTGGAGATCTTCATATTCGTATGCATGTATCGGTTTTATTTATTTATTGCATTGCTTAGTTGATGCATATTATCGGCAATTGTAAGGACGGATTATTACAACTATCCAGGTTGATAACTAGTGATTGATTGTTGAACTCTGATTGATGTATGTATATACAGTTTTTGTTTTGTAAAGATCATTGGTATGATATTATATGTTTTCCGCTACGATGTGAGATTTTGTATTATTCAACTTTGTTCTATCTTCTCTCTTTCTTCTCTTCTCTTCTTCTCTCTTCTTTTCTTTCTCTTGACTTTCCAATAGTCGATGCTTTTTGGGTCACACATGTTTGGTTTATTGTCGATTCAAAGAGTATGGATTTGCAGGTCGTCACAGTTGGAGTTGAAAGGCACTTCTGAAAATGGCGGAACCCACTTTCTTGGGAGAAACTGATTTATTGCTAATTAAAGCAAATACTTTCCAACTAACCTGCCTACTTGTAAACATGTTATTGGTTGCCACAAATTTTCAATTTCTTTACAAAAATAACTATCGCTTAATTCCAGATCTAAACCACGATTAATTTAACGAATAACCTCTTTCCTTAAGCAAAAAATTAAATCATTTAGGTCCTCATTTAAAAATAATTCAATTCTCATAGTAAATTGCTTACGAAAAATCTTCAAAAATTACAGAAATTCACTTTTATTGTGTATCTAACATATATAAATTTCAGAACCAAATTCTCAATATAATTTCTGAAATAAATTTCTAAATCCAATTAACCATATTTTCCTTTGAAAATTCATAACAATCTTAGCTTGGAAAATTATCAAAATTAAAACCTAACTCCAAAATCATGTTTTACATAACATAAAATTTTCTCATGGCATTTGAAATTATTTACAATTGGTTTTGTCCTTAAAACCGAATAAATCCATATGTGAACAATTTGATTTAAATCAAACATGATATAAACCCAAGCATATCATCATCCAAATCATTATTAAAACGAATTTAATCTTAAACCCAAAGACAAATGATATAAACAAAATAGGGATGGTATGAATTATTATTCACCTTGATTAGGATTAGGAGATTGGATTGAGATTGAGATTTATTCCCCAAGCTTTAAATCCTTTGCTTTAGATTGAATTTTTCTTTTTCTTTCTTTGTTAATTGCTGGCTCCTCTATAAGTTTGCGTTTAATTGTTTTTTTTTTGAAAATGAGAAAAATTGTAACGACCCGAAGTTTTCGAAGCTGAAAATTTTAGATAGTTATGAAAAAGAAGAAAGAGATAGAAGAAGAAGAACAGAAACACCAAACATCTCACATTCGCAGTGGATAAAATATAATAATAGATAATAATAGTTTACAAAAGAATACTATATCTGTCGATTACATTTAATTACATCAGAGTTACACATTTATACAGACAATGGAATATACACAATTACTATGTCATAGATATACAATAATATAATATAGCGGAAGCACTCCAAACTTTCTTGCCATCCAGCTCGCCTCCTGAGCTCCAGAACGTCCTAACCTGAAAATCTGTAATACTCGGTCTGACCCGAGCATTACATCAAAGTAACACCCGGGTCAGGCTGGAAACCAGCGTGAGTAAACTCAACTAACATGGAATACAAAGCATATCACTTATATAGGACCCGGGGTAACTCATTTCAATTCACAAAACCATAATTTATTATTGACATCACTTATTCTTCGCATCCATTTCCTACGTACCATGGTTTAGATTTAATAGTCCAATTCCTTTAAATCATTTCAACCCAGCCTACAGATTTCACATGCCAATCTATAAAAATTCGAAGTGGTTTCAGGTATTTTCTAATACCCGATCCCGGTCTCTTCGGAACCAATCTTATCTTAGAAATAAACTGTTTAAAAATTTAAACTGTTCCATTCATACTCGGAATTTATCACAAATAGGCAACCCATGCTAAAGCAGTTCAATCCAAACATAGCATATTAAATCACCTATCAGCGATATCAAATAATCCAAAACATTCCATAACCTTAATCAGCAATGAGCAAGATTAATTAGTCATACCATCTCTAATTAATCACACTAATCATTTTAATCATTTTAATCTTGCCTACTTAACAATAATTAATTACAATCCATTGATTTATTACATCCAACAATTATCACCAATTACTTCACCTAGTAATTATACTTTTATAAATTACATCAAGTAATTATACCTACCAAATTCCACAATTGATTATCCTTAATTAATAAATAAAAGTTAATTACTTTAAATTTATCATATTAATAAATCATTTCATAACCCTTAACTAATGATCTTTCATTAGCTATATTCATTAACCAATCCTTTAATTACCTCTCTAAGTATTTAACCTTAATTAATCACTTTGATTACAAATTAATTAATTTATTAATTCTTAAGTACAAATTATTTAATTTCTAATTACACAATTAATTTCTAAATTTTAACTAAATTTATGTTAAATTACTCGATTAACGAATTCATAATCATCGATTAACAATCCATACTTATTTGATTAACAATTCTTAATTTCTATTTAATTTGACCCTAATTAATAATCTTAATCCAATCATTAATTTAGAAACCTTAATAACTAAATTGATTAATTAATCCACATTATTAATTCAACAACTTATTTATTTAACCCTTAATTTACTTTAACAAATTTTTAATTCAACTACTAAATTCATTTTCTTATTTCATTTCAAATTAAAATTCATATTGAATACAATCTCCTCAGTACTAAAGTAACATTTAGAGTTCACCTCTAAAATTTAAGATCAACACCGATATGCATATACATATACAGGTCAAGAATTACTCACCTTAGTTCCTGATGATCACCCACTCCAGCGATTCGCGACCGAGCACATTCTAGAATCACTGTAGCGATGCCCCCTAATTCTTCCTCCCTTCTATTTCCTGTACACGCGCAGGTACGTACCTTCCTTCCACAACAAACCACCAGCCGACATCACCCACGATACCTAATCGGTCAACGCCAGATTCGACCACGATGAGCTGCTCCATTTAACAACCCCAACCTTGTCGACGTTACTGCGACATCCTTGGCTCGACAAACAAGTGACCCTCACTTACATGCTCACGCGGCCTGCTCCTCTCGATTTCGAATGATTTCGAATGACGGCCTTGATTCGCGATTTCACGAAATCGAACGACTTTGATTTCCCCCTTTTCGATTCTTCAAGATTTTGAACTTGAGGCTGCGGCCATTGCTTAATTTTATTTTTAACAATTCGATTTCGAAAGAAACGAATGAAAATAAAAAAATTCGGCCTAGAGAGAGGATTGAAGATGAATGAAGAAGCGGTCGTTAATCTATTCGTGAAGTAAGAAAAGGAAAAGGAAGAATAACGAGGTCTGCAATTTTAATAACCATTTTCTTCCCCATTTTTTTCCGTTTGACTTGGTCAGGAAGCTTAAGGGAGACGAAGATTTATATAACTTGGAAATGGCTTCCTACGTACGATTGTTTATTTATAAAAATATCTATGGCTAATTGACCTTAAATTTTTTTTTATTTATATTGTTTTTTTTTATAAAACTTCCAAAATATCTCGTTAATTGCAACTTAAAATTTCGAACTCTTTTCAAGGAATGTCGCTAGGCGATTATAAGGTTTTACCCGCGTTCCGAACACAATGGAACGGGTTTCGAAGGCTAACTCAATCATATGCGCAAGTTACGAAATTAAACGATCGATTTTAAATTAAATCGATTAAAATAATTCTAAGCGTTTTGAGTTGCCAGGGTCAAACGACAACTCTGATTGCTACAAAAATTGAAATACGATAATAACTAACTATTACAGATCCAATGGAACTGGTTTCGTCGATTTCCAAGACTGTGCCTCGGAAGGCTATTTTTAAATATCGATTTAAACGATATATTATTAAAATTGAACAACTCACCTTTAAATTAAATTTCAATTATTCTATTATCTTCAATATCATCGTTATAAATTTTATAGGCCTTCAAATTATTTTAAACAGGCTTAGAAATTTCAGATTCAATAAATTTATCCAATTTCAATTATTAAATTCAATATTTAAACTATATAATTCAATGATTTAATTACCAAGTAAATATTGATATCTTGAATTCAAGTTAAAATTAACTTTTAAATATTTTAAAATCAATTAACTATTCAAATTTAAATTGTTAGAAATTCCGGGTCGTCACATTCCTCCACCCTTAAATGAATTTCGTCCCTGAAATTACTAGTTAGGAAGAATGGACCAATACCTGTTTACTTTTCCCAAAAGTCACAATTCAACATCCTACCATCTATCTTTTATTGAAGACCCACTATCACCTTAACCAACTTCCCAAAACCTCCTATAGTTTCAAAAAATACCCTTCTGCTCAATCATTTAAATTTCAACTTAAAACCAAATTTTGAATTCTCAAAATTTTTCTAACTCTCTAAATTCCAGAAATTTTTCGCCAGCGTCTCCTTTGCGCGGCTAGCTCGGTACTACTACAAAAAGGCCTCTACGGGCTCCCAAATTCCAAAAATAAAACAGAAAGCCAAGTGGCTAGATCAAAAATCCAATCCAATTCATACAGAAATTAAAATACATACCTTTTTATCGGGCAGTTCACATTTATCTTTTGGAATCAAATCCAATGTTCTTTTCCCCTTTAATACCTGCATAACCTACTTAGCAATAATATCCAATCATATCCCTTTCAAATCTCTACATACTTTTCCTTACAGAAGTTTTCATATCCATTTCTATTCAAACTAGTTTTCCCTACTTCATACGAATTCAATTTACTTTAAATTTTGAATGTTGAATTTTATCTTTCAAGTATATCTAATTCATATTAGTTTCATTTACTAATTTACTTAAATTTCCAATTTGAAATCGTTTTGTCGTTAACCACTTTTTTTTCTCGAAATTTTCGAAATTTTTTGACAGAGTCCCCTTTGTACGGAGGAGCTTTTGCAATTTGACAAGAGATATAAATATATATACATCAACCCACCCAGTCGGAAAAAGAAAAAACAGTTCATATTTCCTATTTTTATTGCGTAGGCGTACCTTATTTAGCATTTTAAGCAAGAAGCTTATTAATTTAAGCAATTAGCGCAATCTAAACCAGCCAAACGGCCTTCAGGTACTGTACTTACTCAATTTAAATATGTAAGTGCCATATATAGAGAATTTATTAGCATTCCACTTATATTCAATAGCTAAACACATGTATATCATAAGCAACAAGCACCATAATGCTTCCATAAGTGATTTATATAGATTTAAAGATAATTCGATTGCTTTCAACCAAATTTATATACCATTTCCTTCAATTTTAATGGTTTGCAACTCAATTTCTTACAATCAATTGATTTTTAATCCAAACAAGCTCATATTCCCTTCAAATGATTCAAAACCAATATTATTTAACTTCTCTTAACCAATATAATTTTAATTGCCTTTGTTTACAACAACGACAACTATTTTTATGAAAATTTTGGCGATATTTGCTTAATAGAGTATCCATTTAAGTTTATAACTACTACAATTAAATTTCAACTCATCCTGTATTTAATTCCTTTTCATTTCAAGTTTATTCACCAACCATACACTTGCATTTCATTTCGTTTCCACATCGTTTCCACTTTAAAACTATTTCAATGAGCTTGACAGCATTCAGTGCTTATAGATCAACAATCATTTCCAAATTAATTTAACCCAGACTTTCACTTTTTCTCGAAGCCAACTTCTTTTCTCACTTGAAACCAAGCTTTTATTAAAGAAATTCTGCTTCAAATTAATTCACCTCATAACTTAAGTCCATTCTGATAACCCAATTCCAAATAAAACATTGATTTAATTTTTGTTCAATCAGACTTCCTCCATTTATTATTTAATTCAATCAACCCATTTATTCACCCCATTTTAAATTTTAAATACTCTATCGAATAATTATTTAACTAATAAGCTTACTTCCAACTTTTATTACAAGAATCACTTCATTAAATTTTCCTGTGTTAAATCTTATTTATAATTCCAGTTTGGATTTTCTTATCTTTCAAAATTCCAACATTTTTTTAAAAATAAATAAATTTAGAAATGCTTTTAAACCCACCTCATACTATTAAATAGCTTTTATTAAAATATTTCTCATAACTCGATGTCTCAACCAGTCCATCCTTGTTCTCATAGAAATTCAATCATACGTTGATCAAGCGTAGGACTGAAAATCTATAAGTACTTAGCAGACTCAATTTCAACATCCAGTGAAAATACTTCGAAAATAATTTTACTAAAAATATCGAAAACAATTATTTTTTGAAAATACAGGAAACTTCTTTGTGAGAATGCTCTGGAAATCATCACTCTCATCCATGGTCGTAGTTACATTTCAGGGTTACGTTGCCATCGCAGCAAAAGTCCATATAACTGCAGGCTCTCCGCGGCCTCTCGATTACGCCATGGAACCCACAACAGATCACAGTTACATTCCAAGGTTAAGTTGCCATCACAGCAAAAGTCCATGTAACTGCAGGCTCTCTGCGACCTCTGATTTTCGCTGTCGAAATGAAACTTCTCCACTCCTACATAGGTCGCAGTCTACCGATATAAAATCAAACGCAGACTGTTGGCTCTCAGCGGCACACACGACTTTCGCTATGTTATACCATAGGTCACAGTCTACCAATATAAAATCAAACGCAGACTGTTGGCTTTCAGCGGCACGCACGACTTACGCTATGGTATACTCTACTCATAATCCTCGGGAACTAGTTTTGTCCAGACTTCTCACAAGATAACCTTTAGAACCCCCCTTGGGCTAAAGGCAGCACCACCCGGTGGCACTCCTGAGAAGTTCATTTCAAGGGAGCGCCTTTTTCCCTAGAGCCATCATCAAAACACTTTATACTATATACGTATAGTATCTTTCAAATCATACACCTAGTATGATCTCATACAAAGTTCCTTTACACAAAATCGATCACCCAAAATCGATAATTCTCAAACTAGGCTTTTCAAATTTTTAATATTGATTTTACCCAAAAATCAAAAGCCTTTCCAAATCCAAAGGTTCCCAAAACCTTTTTCAAAATCCTCATAAGATCCTTTATATATATATATATTCAAATATATATAATTTTTTCAAACTTTGGATCATTTCAAACTTGTATAAAACTCCTTTTATACTTCAAACACCTTCAAAAATCCTTTTCTTCCGTCAATAGATTCAACAAGGGGAGTTTCATCTTAAATAAAAGAAAGATATATAACTTTGTTTATTCAAAATCAAATATTCCATTTTGATTACTCCTTTCAATATCAATTTCATTCAAATCCGTACGATGTACACATATCATCCGTACGCTATACCAATCTGATCGCTCACTCGATCACACAATTTCACTTCCGAACTAGTATCGTCCACTCGACTTCCTAGTGCAGACAAAGATTTGGTTTCTTGATTAGAAACCATCATTCTCCTTGCATAGCCATACTATGATAGAGAATATCCAGAACCAATCAACAATCCATATCCCGGTTCGCCGTCGAAAATCGAGTGAAAAATCCCAACTCGGATCGATAAACTATCTCGAAATTCTGTGCTCGAATCTGGATCAAATCACTATGCGAATAGAATAATATATGTACATCCAACGTATTTATTTCCGTTGATTACCAGCCAAATCAATTTCCTTTCTATTCACATTTCCTTAAATTCCCCTTCACTTATTTACAATTGCCTTAATTCTCATTGAATTATCACATCAATTCTTTTCTCATTTGGGTATTAAAACTAATAACAGTTTGAACTCCGACCAGTTTATATTTAGAAAGCAGCTTGAAAATTTTAAAAAAACAGATAAGTAGTTGAAAAATAATCATTAGTTTGCAAAATAGATATAAAATAGGTATCTAATAGTAAAATAGTTGAGAAATAGCTAAATAGTTTCAGAAATTTTAGATAATTGCAAAATAGTTGGAAAATAGAAGTTAGTTTGTGAAATAATTGAAAAATAGTAATTAGTTTAGAAAACAGTTGAAAAATGGTTAAATTTCTCCAAAATAAGTGTAACACAAGTATAAAATAATTTGGCTTTAAGCAAGAAAGATTGTATATATTCAATAGCTTGGAAAAATAAGTTTATATCTAAACAATTTATATTGAAAATAGTCCAGGGTCAAAACTGTTCAATTCCCAATCTCCATTCTCATCAATTCAATTTAAATTTCCACTTCCATTTTAAATTGACCCAATTCCAATTTAAATAACTCCAATTTCCATTGGACTTGATTTATTCCCAATTCAAGTTAAATAAATCCTGATTTCTTTCCCAATTTAAATCAAATACCATTTGATTTTAATCCTGTTTACTTTAATTATAATTTCAAATTATTCCAATCAATTTGAATTATTATCAATTGAACCCATTTCAAATTAAAATCATTTCAATTTAATCCAATTCAATTTCCCATTTAAATTTTAAAATTATACATCTTCAATCACCAATCCAATTAATTCAAACCAAATTCAATTTTGAACTAATTCAATTTCAATCATTAATCCAAACTATCTCGAATTATATAAATTCGAGTTAAATTCTCAAAGGCTGGTTTAACTTTTTAAACCAAAATAACTTTTATTTAAAGTTTTTAAACAATTTAATTTCTGAGTCCAATTCTCAAAATTCCTTTTTAAATTTTCTTAACTTATGTATTTCATGGTTCAATACAATTTTATTTTAAAATTTTAATTTATTATTAAGTTTTATCTTCCGGTTTGAAGCCAGTTCTTAAACAATTTTAATTTACAAACTCAATCATTCAAATTTATTTTATTTATACAATACAATTCTCAATTTAAAGATTTTCATTAACAATAGGATGATATCATCCAATTTATTTTTAAAACGTCCATCCATTTTCAATTTTTAAATCTTAAACCCGATTTGAGATCATAGGAATTCCCAATTCAAATCAACCATTTAACTTCCCAAGTTAAATTCTAATGTCATCTTGAAATTTCCAATTCAGGTTGCTTTTTCTACACTTATTTAACTTTCCCAAATTTAAATTCCAATTTACTTAATCCAATCAATCTTACTCAATTTGAATTCCCGCTTCAACTTCAAAATTCTTTCCCTCTTATAAGTTCAAAACTTATATCACTTTGGGTTCTTACATCACACTTCGGGGAAAAATCAAAACTCAACATCTTAGAGTTTATTTCAAATTATCTTTGATATCATGTGTATCCATACATATATACATATTTATTTCTTGGCCCTCCCAGCCATGTTTTAAAATTTTAAACCACCTTTGGTTTTAAATTCAAATCAAATTTTCAAACAACCCATTGTTTGCAACAAGTCCCAGCTATCCAAATAATACTTATTTATTATTTTTCATTACTTTGAAACAAAATTTCCGAATTCTGGGACCAGATTTAGAATTTCATTTTCAATGCATTAAATTTTAATTTGGTTGTATTTCTATTTCTTCTTAATTTAATTCCAATTCAAGACTTCAATTTGGTTGTATTATATTACTTCTTAATTTTAATTTCAATAATTAACAACCAATCACCTTAATATGTATTAGAAGGAAATATTGCTTTATATATCAAAATATATTTTATATAAAATCATTTAAAATATTTATATAAGAAAATAACAAGTACGCGCTCATATATATATATATATATTCTCAACTCATTCTAGAGTACTACAGACTCTATTAAATGAGTAATCCCCACCAGAGCCAAGGTTCTTGCTTAACGTTTAAGCTCTGATACCAAATGTAACGACTCGAAATTTTCGAAGCTGAAAATTTCAGATAGTTATGAAAAAGAAGAAAGAGATGGAAGAAGAAGAAGAACAGAAACACCAAACATCTCACATTCGCAGTGGATAAAATATAATAATAAATAATAACAGTTTACAAAAGAATACTATATCTATCGATTGCATTTAATTACATTAGAGTTACACATTTATACAGACACTGAAATATACATAATTACTATGTCATAAATATACAATAATATAATATAGCGGAAGCACTCCAAACGTTCTTGCCATCCAGCTCGCCTCCTGAGCTCCAGAACGTCCTAACCTGAAAATCTGTAATACTCGGTCTGACCCGAGCATTACATCAAAGTAACACCCGGGTCAGGCTGGAAACCAGCGTGAGTAAACTCCACTAACAGGGAATACAAAGCATATCACTTATATAGGACCCGGGGTGACTCATTTCAGTTCACAAAACCATAATTTATTATTGACATCACTTATTCTTCGCATCCATTTCCTAGGTACCATGGTTTAGATTTAATAGTCCAATTCCTTTAAATCATTTCAACCCAGCCTATAGATTTCACATATCAATCTATAAAAATTCGAAGTGGTTTCGGGTATTTTCTAATACCCGATACCGGTCTTTTCAAAACCAATCTTATCTTAGAAATAAACTGTTTAAAAATTTAAACTATTCCATTCATACCCGGAATTTATCACAAATAGGCAACCCATGCTAAAGCAGTTCAATCCAAACATAGCACATTAAATCACCTATCAGCGATATTAAATAATCCAAGACATTCCATAACTTTAATCATCAATGAGCAAGATTAATTAGTCATACCATCTCTAATTAATCACACTAATCATTTTAATCATTTTAATCTTTCCTACTTAACAATAATTAATTACAATCCATTGATTTATTACATCCAACAATTATCACCAATTACTTCACCTAGTAATTATACTTTTATAAATTACATTAAGTAATTATACCTACCAAATTCCACAATTGATTATCCTTAATTAATAAATAAAAGTTAATTACTTTAAATTTATCATATTAATAAATCATTTCATAACCCTTAACTAATGATCTTTCATTAGCTATATTCATTAACCAATCCTTTAATTACTTCTCTAAGTATTTAACCATAATTAATCACTTTGATTACAAATTAATTAATTTGTTAATTCTTAAGTACAAATTATTTAATTTCTAATTACACAATTAATTTCTAAATTTTAACTAAATTTATGTTAAATTACTCGATTAACGAATTCATAATCATCGATTAACAATCCAGACTTATTTGATTAACAATTCTTAATTTCTATTTAATTTGACCCTAATTAATAATCTTAATCCAATCACTAATTTAGAAACCTTAATAACCAAATTGATTAATTAATCCACATCATTAATTCAACAACTTATTTATTTAACCCTTAATTTACTTTAACAAATTTTTAATTCAACTACTAAATTCATTTTCTTATTTCATTTCAAATTAAATTCATATTGAATACAATCTCCTCAGTAATAAAGTAACATTTAGAGTTCACCTCTAAAATTTAAGATCAACACCGATATGCATATACATATACAGGTCGAGAATTACTCACCTTAGTTCCTGATGATCACCCACTCCAGCGATTCGCGACCGAGCACATTCTTGAATCACTGTAGCGACGCCCCCTAATTCTTCCTCCCTTCTATTTCCTATACACGCGCAGGTACGCACCTTCCTTCCTCAACAAACCACCACCCGACATCACCCACGATACCCAATCAGTCAATGCCAGATTCGACCACGATGAGCTGCTCGATTTGACAACCCCAACCTTGTCGATGTTACTGCGACATCCCCGGCTCGACAAACGAGTGGCGCTCACTTACATGCTCATGCGGCCTGCTCCTCTCGAGTTCGAATGATTTTGAATCACGGCCTTGATTCGCGATTTCATGAAATCGAACGACTTTGATTTCCCCCTTTTCGATTCTTCCAGATTTTGAACTTGAGGCTGCGGCCATTGCTTAATTTTTTTTTAAACAATTCGATTTCGAAAGAAACGAATGAAAATAAAAAATTTCAGCCTAGAGAGAGGATTGAAGATGAATGAAGAAGCGGTCGTTAATCTATTCGTGAAGTAAGGAAAGGAAAAGGAAGAATAACAAGGTCTGCAATTTCAATAACCATTTTCTTCCCCCTTTTTTTCCGTTTGATTTGGTCAGGAAGCTTAAGGGAGACGAAGACATATATAACTTGGAAATGGCTTTCTACGTACGATTGTTTATTTATTAAAATATCTATGGCTGATTGACCTTCAATTTTTTTTTTTATATTGTTTTTTATAAAACTTCCAAAATATCTCGTTAATTGCAACTTAAAATTTCGAACTCTTTTCAAGGAATGTCGCTAGGCGATTATAAGGTTTTACCCACGTTCCGAACACAATAGAACGGGTTTCGAAGGCTAACTCGATCATATGCGCGAGTTACGGAAATAAACGATCGATTTTAAATTAAATCGATTAAAATAGTTCTAAGCGTTTTGAGTTGCCAGGGTCAAACGACAATTCCGATTGCTACGAAAATCGAAATCTGATAATAACTAACTATTACGGATCCAATGGAACTGGTTTCGTCGAATTCTGAGACTGTGCCTCGGAAGGCTATTTTTAAATATCGATTTAAACGATATATTTTTAAAATTGAACAAATCACCTTTAAATTAAATTTTAATCATTGTATTATCTTCAGTATCATCGTCATAAATTTTATAGGCCTTCAAATTATTTTAAACATGCTTTGAAATTTCAGATTCAATAAATTTATCCAATTTCAATTATTAAGTTCAATATTTAAACTATATAATTCAATGATTTAATTACCAAGTAAATATTGATATCTTGAATTCAAGTTAAAATTAACTTTTAAATATTTTAAAATCAATTAACTATTCAAATTAAAATTGTTAGAAATTCCGGGTCGTCACAAAAATTAATGTGAATGGTATAAGGGACGAAAATATATAAAGGTTATGGTAATAAGGTGCAGCTAATTCCCCATATGCCCTTGTGCAAATTAATTTGCTTAATAACGATTCTTAAGCCCATTTATTTAATTAAGCAGGACCATCTTATCATTTATTCAAATCCTAATCTTCTTATCATTTTATTTTACATTATTCGGTTTAACTAATTTAATTAAATTTCCTGCATAGTGTTATCAAAAATTCAGGATGTTACAAAACGAAAAACAATTAAATGAAAACAAATTTAATTAAAAATAACTATGATCGGTCGACAGCAAGCAGTCGACCGCTCCAGTAACCAGCTATTGACCAGTTAACATGTTATAGGCAAGATTGAACCTCGACTAAGGTCTAAGTTTATAAGTTATATATATATATACATATATATATATATATATATATATTATAAATGTTAGTATAAATAAATGTTAGTATAAGTAGGAAATTAGTTCCCTAGGTTTACAATTCTTGGACATTGCAGGACCAGACATTATTTATTTGACGGGGTTGATATTTGACTAGGGAAATTCTATAGTAATTGCACTTATAGGAGGTTTGATGATGTAGTCGCATACCGACGATGATTCCTAGAGGAGCGTGTGGCCGGACACTAACAGAAATTTGGTTGTGTACAAGGCGACGTGGACATGATGCTTTGTTGTTAATGGATCCTAACGTGGTGCGATAAGAGGCATTTACATTACTATTGATAGGTGGACATGGATGCTGTGACCTTGAGAGGTCTTTGATGAGAGTCGACATTGTGAGATCCCCCTCAATGCATAAATATAGTACATGTAGTCATAATTTTGGAATATAGACCTAAGGTTGATATTGTGAGTGACCCTAGGTTGGAGTAGTTACATTAGCTATTAGCTGATCTGTAGTTATTTTGAAGTTTGATTGTTGTTTTATCCTATGTATAAGCCTTCATAAGATGTTGTTGTAGATGTGTTTAGAAATATACGCCTTGTGTAAATGAAACTACCTTAGTAAATAGATCGCAAACATAGTAGAATACCGTTAGGTCACATAGAGTATTGATAAAGTTAATTGCATGTAATCATTATATATAACGACGTAACTCATTCGCTAGACTTTTTTCTGACCCACTCATTTCCTCTCATTCCCCCCAACCACAAGATAACAAGGTAGCAAATTATTTTGCATGACATATGAAAAAAGTAGCTAAGTGCTAACATTCCATTATTCTTTATTGTTCAGTACATAGCTAATTATTGTATCAAATGTCTATCAGACTTTATATTGTACTTTGGAAACATTGTACATAAATAAGTACTTTTAGAGATTGTTTCTCTTAAATGTTTATTTTAGTACTTATGTATTAAATCCTTCCGCTGTAAGATCTAAAAGTGTAGAATGTTTTAGATATTATCTTAATTTTTTAATGTTTTAAAAAATAGTATCTCGTACTTCTTGGTACAATTCAAGACCGAAAGTCACCCTAGGCTTTTGGTTTTGATGTGTTCAAAGTTATGTATTGTTACATGTGGTATCAGAGCCTTGTTTAGTGTTCCTTAGGGATTAGGTGCATATTGAAAGACTGTACATGAAAAGTTTTTTCAAAAAGTTTTCCAAAAGGTTTTCAAAAAGTTTCTCAAAAACTTTTCCAAAGCATTTGTGTGTCGATATATACATATATATATGTATATACATATGGATAAAAAGTTTTCTAAAGAATTTATATATAAAAATATAAGACGTAAAATGTATTTATACTATTCTTATTTAATACTATATATCAAAAAATTGCTAATAATTCATAATCACAGATTGTGAGAAAAAGCAATTTTTTTAGGAATGGCTCATAGGAGGCTGCTAGGATTATGGGCGTGAACATACCTATATGGTTCCACCGGTATCTGCAAGCAAGGGGATCATCTTAGCCTAACCCAATGGATGAAGTGTATTTCGTAATTTTCTAATATATATACATACATTTATTAATACACAACACCCAATACATATTGACTCATAAGGTAACTGTTCCAATTATGAGTTAAAAAACCAAAGGTTATGATAGTTGAGAATGAAAAACTGACCATTCACACTTATTGTGATTCACTTCATAAAGGAATGCTAGTAGAGGTTTCCTATACCAACTAGCGGTAGTAAGTAAATTATGGATTTATGGTTGAGTGGAAGGAGATTAATACCATTAACCCTATATAATAAAGCTATGATGTGATAAGGCTTAAATTGAACATGACGGACTTCACAAACGCAGAGCAAATCTCCCTATTAAAATGGAAATCTTATTTGTTTATCGGTAGTAGTGGCAAAGACTCCATTTGATTGAAATTTATAGCTGGAATGTTTCAGTACTGGAGATGGAAAATGTATTAGAAAATTAACATGACTTTACCATCTTTGAAGAAGAGGGATGGAAATCCTATAAGCTTTATTTGGTTTAATCAGGCTTGTGTAAATTAAGTTGCTTTTATCTACTTCAGTACGTAATAAATCAGTGGAAATGTTATCTAAAGTTAGAAATGTAGATGTATGATATTTTTAGTGAAAAAATAAGTTAGGTTTAAAAATATTCAACTTAATGGTCAAATAAACTTTATGAAATTTAAAGCAGAATTAAAAGAAGAAAGTTGTTTTCAATAACGGCTTTAATGTTTTTTTAATCTTTTTAGAAACATTGTTGCACTTACTCTCGATGTGTACTTTGCTTTTGATAATGATACTTTTGAAGGAAAATTAAGAAGTAGGTAAAATTCAACTTTTGAATCTCTTTAATAAATAAGAATGGGTCAATGCTTAAAAATGTATTTTATAAATGTTCTGTCATACTTTAAAATAATAATAAATAAGTCAAAATATGACATTTTCTTTTAAGAATATATTTTTGCTCAAATTTCTTATTTATAAATGAAAATTTTGTAAGGATATGTTTATATGTCCATTTTCCTAAGTCAAGATGAAATACTTTGATATAAAATTTAAATTGAAGAAAATTGTCACAATTTTTGTCAAAAGGAAACGTTTGTTAAAATTAATAGAGGATTTTAAAGTTTTAGAAACTCACTAGTTTTATGGAAATGATGTTAAAACCAAGGATTTTGATTTTAAAATGTAAAATGAAAGTATTATGATTATCACTTAATCTTAAAAGAAAAGAGTTAAACTGGAGTTAGATATATATGAAAGTATTATGATTATCACTTAATCTTAAAAGAAAAGAGTTAAACTAGAGTTAGATATATAGGATTACACTTCCTTTTAAGGCTAAATTGACTATGGAGTTTAGAATCATTAAAATGTTTAGGGGCAGATTTAGAAAGCAACATGGAGATTTAATGAACTTTTCAATCAAAATTTGAATTGCAAGGATAGAGTATTAGATTAAACTTCATGTAATAGTTAAGGGTGAACATCACTTCGTGTCTTTCTACCCAAGTATGGTTTGAATTGTAGAATCTTTGCATAAGAAAGTTCAAGAAGCATGATTTGGGTAACTATATCAGAATAAAGAAATTGTAAGAAAGAGTAAGCCAAGATGTTTTATTGTATCAAAGAATGTTGCGAATCCAAGAATTCTTTCGGTCTAGCTGGCGGCTATGAAAAGAATTTAGTTTTTCATGGAACTTGGAATATGAACATGATTTCAGTTAGCTAAAGGAGTGGTTTACTAGTATATCTTTTTTAGTAATACCTGATAGTGCAAAGTCGTTTGTTATATATACCAATGCATGCGGTATAGGATGAGATACTGTTTTGATACAGGAGGGTAGAGTTGTTTGTTATACTAGTCAACTGTTGAAAGTACATGAGAAGAATTGTCTAACCTATAATCTTGAGATGACAACTATTGTTTTGTTCTCAAGTCTTATAGGTGATTTATGTTGTTTATATATTATAAGTCCCATGTATTAGTTGTTTTAACATCACTAAAAGAGGAAAACAATTTGGATTACTTGTGGGTGGCTGGCTATGATCCGACATTTCGGGTAATGTTACACCACACGTGTTACTTTTGGCATGGGAAGTTATAGGTACCTGACATGTCGTTTTTGACTTGGTAAATTATAAGTAACTAACCAAGTAGGTTGTCTTCTTCTAATCTGCATTATATAGCGATATTTATAGAGTAATTCTTACTTGAGTTGTTATTGCAACTATAAGTATGTTATTGGGATTGAGGTAACAATAGTCCAATAAGATGTTTACTAGGCAAGGACACGTCCATTTTAAATGTTCCTAGATAAGTTTTGGGTATGGTGTTCATCATGTCTATAAGATTAAAATGGCAAGGCACCATTCCATATTGAGTCGTCCTAACCATAAAATAATTGGGGTAAAATAGTAAGATGTTATGTTTGGTGAAAAGGTCTCATCGATGGGATGGCATTAAGGAATGGTAAGTTTTGGAAATTCAAATTACAAATGATACCCTAGATGAAATTGGAGTTAAGATTGTGCAAGGGATGGTTAATTCAAGGAATTGGGATCACATTAAGAAAAGATCTTTCTATTTGCATGCATTTAGACCATGAAGGCGATTTACATAAAAAGTAAGACTTGAAAATTTTGGTAAGATTTAGAGGAAAGGATAATATATTCCTTCTGCTCATCCCTCAGACTGGGTGAAGACTATTTATTTAAGAAAATTCATGAAATACCGACCTAGAATGCGTAGTTTGTATTGCATGACAGTTGCACGTGAACGGTGTATCACCTAGTCGATTGTGGTCAATGGTAAACTAAATTTAGGTTACAATGTCATCTAAATTTAGAACTTCACTTAGACTTATGATTTTAAATTGCTAGGTTTGAATAGGAAAATAAACCTAGTTTACCTTAGTAGAATACTTGTGCATTTACTTGTATACCAATGAACTGAGGATAAATCCCTGCAAACTATAAATGTGATAATTGGGTACCACGATTGATGAATGACTGTAGAAACGAATCATAAGTAAAATGAGATAGGTTAAGTTGAGTCAAATTAAATAAGAAGTTATTCTATTTTCAACAGTTTAAGAAATAACCAGGTTTGGATACCCTTGGGTGAAATGGACAAATAACAAAAGAGCTATGTAGACTAAGGGAAGGGGAACTGTCCACTTTCGAATTGTCTTTCCTTAGTATTTAGAAGATGAAGTAATCGGGTATACTACTGGATGATTTAAGGAATTGTGTATGTGCATTGAGGTTTGCAATGGGACATATTACTGTTGGAGCATACTTACCCTTAAGTTATCTATTATAGTGCATGTCAACATCACTTTATTCGAGTGAATAGTAAGGATTGCAAAAGGTTGCCTATGCATGTACATTTAGGTAGAAGTTATATGCTAATGGTAAAGTCAATAAGTTGAGGTCAGAAGAACGATCCAATTAGAAGTAGCTAGAAAGTGGATATGATCCATAAAAGGATAAAGACTGCACAATATAAGCATATGACATATGCTGACACAAGACACACTGAGTTGAAGTCGACAGTGGTGACATGGTCTATGCAAGAATCTCATCACTTAGACATGTTATTGATTTAGTAGTTCGGAAAAGTTTGCACCAAGAGCTGTAAGGCCTTTTTTGATTTTGGATAGAGTAAGGAAGTTAGACTATGGAGTGGAGCTTCCTAGAGGGTTGACGGGAGTTCACAATGTATTTCATGTGTCACACTTGTAGAAGTATTTATGCAATGCATCTACTATGGTCGAACTGTATCAGTTGGGAGAAGTTGAAATGTATAAGTGAGTCACTTGTTCACCATGCACCTACCCGCACTATCAGGTATGGGACAAAGCGACTCCACAATAAAATAATTAAAATGATTAGATTCTAAAGGGGAGATGACCTAATTGAGAGTATATATGATCCAGAGGAGAAGATCCGAGAAACCCTTCCAAATCACTTTTTCGGAACGTTTTAATTTTAAAAGTTGCATGTTTACTAATTAGCTCATTAGATTTCACACGTAGGAATATATGGATGTTAGGTATGGTTGTGAACGTGTTATTATGATATGTTTTGGATGATGGTTGCTCATGGATGAATTTTATTAGTTAGTATCATATATAACAGGATGGTACTTTTGGTTAGCCCATATAGGTACCACCATACTTACTTTATTCTATTAATCGCATGCATATGGTTGCTGCATTTTGCATATGCGTTGAATAGTTTCTCATCCATAGAGTATTGGATAATACATACATTTGGATACATGGCATAAGCACTTGCATTTTAGGAGGTCGAGTAGTTCAGGATGCCCTTAATTTTTGAATTAGTCATTAGAACTTCTAAACCGAGGACAATTTTTGCTTGTGATTGATGGTTAAGTAGATGATTGTAGACATTGGTTTCCATATATATATGAGTTGCATTTTTCCATCTTTAGAGATTTCGGGAATGAAATCCTTTTAGGGGGTGTGAATGTAACACCCTAAAAAGTTTAATCGAAAAAAGAAAAAAAAATTAAATATAACAAGGGGAAATGTAATTATCAAGAATGGCCAAATTCTGCTACGATACTTGCATTGTCACAATCGTAGTGATTTTCTAAAGAAATTCGTATATAATTTTTTATAATCGGAGCTAGCATGAAAATTTATTGATGTTTGAAAATTTGGAATAAAAAATAATTAATAATTAAATTAGGAAACAAATATTTTAATATGGAAAGCTCCATCAATCGACATCGTCGACTAGACCATTAAACCTCTAGCGATCAACTGCTCTAACCTAAGCGATCGACCCCAAATTAGAATTTGGTTTGGGCGAACGGTCCGTATTTGATAATATTTGATCAAACGGTTGCTTCTTATCTCTATAAATAGGACCCTAAGGTGATACCAAAACCTTAATTAAATTATAGAATAACATAACTCCATCTCTCTAAAATCTGAACCCTCTTTCTCTTCAAATAAAAAATTCTTCAAAATAAAACAAAAATTAAATTCAAGAGATTGAAGAAGGAGAAATCAAATTAAATCAAGTGGATTTCTAAACCAATCAGAGGCGATTCAAGCGTATTGAAAAGGGGATTGTTTTCCAAAAGTGAGCGAGTTCATAATTAATATGGAGATTTATATGTAATTTAGTTTATTGATACCTATTTAATCAGGATTTGTTTAGGCTACATAAGAAATACTCATTATCTTATAATTGGAATAGATTGAAAACTGAATAAAAATTTTACCTATTTGAATATAATTCTTGTCTAATCTAAATGTAGATAAAGTAAATCTGTTGAAAAAATATTAGTCAAGGTTAAATACTCTTTTTATTGAATTGAATACATATGAAATTTATAGAAATTGAGATTGAAAACATCGAAGATTGTAGATTAACAAAATATGGTTCACTGTATTAATTTTTTACTGTAATAAACAATTGAAGATTATTAGAGAACAAACATCAATTAAATGAAAACAAATTTAGTTAAAAGAAACTACAACCAGTCGACAGGCTCATTAGAGCCGGTCAATAGCAAGCGGTCTATCATTCCAATGGTTAGCAATTGACCTGTTAACGTGTTGTAGGCGAGGTTAAATCTTGGCCTGAGGCCTAAGCTTATAAGTTTACTTATACATACATACATACATACATACATACATACATACATACATATACATATACATACATACATACATACGTACATACATACATATATATATATATATATATATATATTATATCAGTGTTTGTATAAGTGGGAAAATTGTTTCTCTAGGTTTATGATTCTTAGACGTTGAGGTACCAGACATATGTGCGTGCTAGCAATTAGGCCTAGACACATTTATTTGACGTGGTCGATAATTGACTAGGGTGATTTTATCAAAAATTGCACTCAAAGAAGGTTCTATGATGTATGTGCACACTGAAGATGATACCTAGAGGATCGTGTGGCCCGGTACTAATAGGAGTTCAATATATGCACAATAGCATAGATGTGATGGTGCGTTGTTGATGGATCCTGGCGTGATGCGATAAAAGTCATTACGTTACCATTGAGAGGTGGGCACATATGCAGTGACCTAGAGACATCTTTACCGCGAGGCAACATTTCGAGCTCCTCCTCAATGCATGAATATGATATGTATAGTCATAATTTGGGAATGTAGTCCAAGGTTAATATTGTAGGTGATCCAATGTTGGAGTAGTTCCAGTAGCTATTAGTTGATCCATAGTTGTTTCGAGGATTCAATTAGTTGTTTGATCCTAAGTATAATCCTTCACAAGATGTTGGTGTAGAGTTGTTTAGAAATATACCCCTCCTGTAAACGAAACCACCTTAGTAAATAGTTCACAAACATAGTAGAATACTCTAGGTCACATAGAGTATCAAAAGTTAATTACATGCGATCACTATATATTATGATGTAACTCATTCACCAGACTTTTGTCTAGCCCATTCCTTTCCTTTTATTTTTCCCACCATAGGAAGACAGGGAAACAATTGATTTGGCATCATATGAGAAAGAAGATAAGTGTGGAGTTGCATTATTATTCATTGTTCCTTATGTAGCTGATTATTATATAAAATGTCTATCAGACTTTATATTGTACTTTGGAAATATTGTGTATGAACTAAATGTTCTTGGAGACCGTTCCTTTGACATATTTATTTTTAAAACTTATATTTTAATTCCTTCCGCTGTTAGATATGAAAGTGTAGAATGTTTTGGATATTATCTTTGTCTTTGTAATGGTTTAAAATCCAACAGCCCACACTTTTGGCATCATGCAAGACCGAAATTCACCATACGCTTTGGTTTTGGTATGTCCGTAGATGTGGGTTGTTACACGTACGCTCTTTTCATCTCATCCAAAGATACTAGAACTCTATTCCCCCCTTTGATATTTCATAGAGCAATTATTCTCTCGACATAATAGATTTTAGCATTAGTTTGCACTAGCCAATCCATATCCAAATTCACTCCACACCGTTCATAGTCAAACACAAACGGGTTACACAAAGTAAACTTTAAATCAGTGTGCCTTAATCCAAGAGTGGCATACACACCAATAAGATTAACTACATGAAATGAAACAACATGGTTGGCAACATCCATTCCTACTCTATCAACCACATTCTTAGAAATGAAAGAATGTGTAGCTCTAGTGTCGAACAGAACTCTAACTGAAAAACAAGAAATGGAAATCATACCTTGAAGGACTACTCCTTTCCTTTTCTCCTCAATTGGTGGTCCTGAGGATAGCCCCTCTAATGCGAACAACCCTGCTTCATCTTAGGACAATTCTTCTTCTTATGGCCTGACTTATCATAATTATAAGACTAGACCTTGATAGTCCTTCCTATTGTGAAAACTTTGAAGCGTAGTATCCTTTTTGACCGTAATTTTACAAGTATCCTCCGAAATATCCCTCTAGCCACCCTCTTTCGGAACTTTCCCATTTGATTGCCGCTATTTCTTCCTTTTGTGGTAGGGACCAAACCTCTTCTTCTATTCTCCTTTAGGCTTCATTTTAGCCTTCCTCTCCTCTTGGTACATTATGTCATACCTTCAGGCTACATCCACTATGAACTCATTAGAAGATGATGGATGTGCCATCACCATATTATTTAACCCTTGCTTCAACCTCTAAATAATTTTCTCGGCCTTTTTCATTGGGGTGTTGATCAATTCTTGGCCAAAATTTTCCAACTCACTAAACTTTTGGATGCAATCTTCAATAGAAAGATACCATTTCCAAAGTTTAATGAAATCTCTCAACAACACATCTTTTGAGACTCGGATATGAATTGAGCCTCAAACCTCTCTTGGAACTTCTCCCAAGTGATCTCCTCTTAATGAATTTCAGTAGTCATTATCTCCCACCAATCTAAGGCTTCTTTGCATAGCTTCTTAGAAGATATCCACCTCTTTTGCACAACACTCAATTCTAAATCCCTAAAAATGCACCCACTTAATGTTATCCAATCTAACACTTCCACAGTCCGCTCCTTCTAGGTAAGCATTTCACCCCTAAAGCTCTTGTATTCCTAACTTAACTTAGAGAAATCCACCCTAGTCATTTGTCTCAACTTGACTACTTCCAACATATCAACTCTCATCATATGTGCCATAAAATGCCAGAATAATACATTAACATCCATCCCTGGAACATGTAGGACTGCCTTATTCACTATTAACGGAGGCATTTCTCTACCATTACCTTCGATGGTTTGAGCGCTGTCGTTCTCTCTCCTAGTATTGGGAAGTCCTAACCTAGCCCTTTAACTTCTCAAATCTATTTTCTACTAAGAGGGTCTACATCAAAAATTAAAGAACGAGAGTTATTTAAAAATAGAAAACCTCGACTAACCTTGTCTATGTTTCTATTTAGCAAAATACAAACATGTTAGTAGTGTTTGTCTTTTACTATCTAATGTTACCTAACTTTGTTTAACTTAAGTGTCTCGAATGAGCTCAAATACCAACGGTAACGTCCCTCATTTTGAAACTCAAACATAGAGCCTTAATATGCTGCAGTTAACTTGGAATTACCTTTTGGTGATAGATATGAGGTCGATTATATTATACAATCTTAAGTAAACATAGCAGATATAACTAAAATGAAGCACATTTTTTCAAATTTAGTTTAACAATTTCACATCCTAAAATTGTGCCAACATAGGGTCAAAAATATAGTATAGCATAGCTATTAGCGTTACGCACCACCTATAAAGATGCTGACATGAAATTTTATATAGTGGATTTAAAACAACATATATAAACCCAAAGCCTCCTACTTCTTCCTTGGCTTGCATTATTCATCCATCCCAAAAGAAATCTGTCTAAGCCTATAAACTCAGCATACTCAAATGAGTGCCTATGAGTTTATAGGGAAAACATGAATAAAATGTAGGTCGGGCATGAAGTCGAGTATAAATAACATATTACTCAAAAAAAAATACTAAGATTGTTCACTAATAAATAGGATAGGTTTGTCCCTTTACAATACCAAAGCAATAAATTATCCGATTTACAAGTAAACCTAAATCTTAGGTTATTTCATGGAAATATTGCAGTATTACAATGTAACTAAAATACCCTAGTCTCTGTTGCAACTATGTCCTTTTTCCTTCTTCCATAGATATACGGTTTAAAGTTGTGTCATTCGGTAAACGCCTTTGTTGTATGCTTTTCAAAACAACAAAAGTGTTAAAAGCAAACCTCCGTCTACCATTTTGTAACATCCCCTATCTCGAGACCCAAAGCTAAGCGCTACAACTTTTACAATCATCCATAGTATTAATTTCCGGTGATAAAATACGGTTATGATAATGTATATATAATAATAGCTTTCATATAAATATGAAATAAAATCAACACAAATTTAAAACAAAATTTTTAATTACATCTCAAATCAATATTTCATATATAGATGCATAATCTCAAAGGATTCCCAGATTTTGATCAAATATAATTATTACAAATTTTGTCAAGAGTGACATATGAATATGCCCCCTTAGATGATCAGAGTGCAAAATACACATATCAATCATCACAGTAGAAATAAAATTAAATAGATCCTATATAGCTAGCTTTGCTTTCTGCGTATCTTCGGAAGCTTATTTGTCCAACCTAAAACCTGAAAAACCTTAACTCTCCATCTACTCAAATTAAATTTTGAGCATCCGAGTTTAAGGAAAAGCATAAACTTCTAATCAGACATAAAACCTAGTGTGAATAATACCTACATCTCGGTTAGCTGATATTAAGTGAGATCGTGCTGCTTAGCGGAATGGGTTTCCCCTCACTAATATCCCTTTTTAAAACGTATCATTTGCAAATCAAAAACCTGCAATCAAACTGATTAAAGCAATAGTAGAAATATCGTATATGTACATAAATCAAGTAATCAATGGACAATCTATCCCTAAAATATAGTTTTGTTTGGCTAACTATTAACCATTGGCTAACTCGGGCCTACCAGACATAATCAATTACCTAACATCTGTTAGACACGCTACTGGGCAATCTGCCCTTTTCTATCTTCTTCTATGGTCAACTGAACATAATGGTTTTGTGGACTCATCAATAACCTATCTTCTCTCTCTGTATATTCCTTTCGGTATGCAACATCATTTTTGTCTTACCTGTGACAAAGCCCTACACACTGGAATTTTGGACTAATATTAATTAGCTTGGGGCTTATTAGCTAAAGTACAAGGCATGACCTAATACCGATCCAATCTAGTATTCTAAGATCTAAGTCATTTACATAGGGTTAACTACCCCATCAAATTTTCTTTGAAAAGAAATTGATTTAAACCTTTAAATAATACTTAAACAAGGAAAATATACTCTTTGCTTTACTTGAACATCTTTGCCATGATATATGCTTTACACAAAACTATGTTGATGAAATATAATGTGATTATCTATCCCATCAAAGTAGGTTAAAACCCCTTTTTAACTTAAAAGATCTTAGGCATAAAGCCAAGGTAAACAATTCGAAACCCTTGCTTAAATACTTTAAACGATACCTTTCGAACCCATTAAAAGCACCCCTTTCAAAATAAGTTAACTACTTGAAATACTAGGCCGAAGGGCCAAAACTTGCCTTTTGAAACCCTTAAAAATAAACATTTTGAAATCATTGAAAATATCCCTTTGATAGCTTTATAAAACCTTAGTTGCCTTCTTTTTAAAACACTTCAAACATGCCTTTCGAAATTATTGGAAACCTCCCATTCAAATACTAAAGGTAAACCTTTCGAAAACATTGGCGAATTTCCCCTTCGAAACTATTTCTTTCGAAAGCATTAAACTCCTTTACTTAAAACAAATCTTTCGAAAGCATTGGGTTCAAGTAAAAGTTTATGTAATATATCTTTGAAGTAATTTAAAACCATTCCTTTCGAAACCTTTGGGTTTAAATTTCAATATATCTAACGGTCTTAAAAGAACTGGGGCGAAAGCAACTCTTTCGAAAGCATTATTCCTAAGTAAAGTGTTTGCATCAAAATTGGGCACAACACTCTTCAGAAATGTTTGAAGAGATAAAAATGAAGAAATTAATGTAAAAGAGGGTTATCTAAAAAACGCTCCAAATTATAATCAGAAAGCAACAGAGAAACACAAAGGTTTTGAGTGGTTCAGTGGGTTGCCTATGTCCACTATGAAATGGTTTATCCTTAGTAACTTTTTCTTGCTGGTTACAATGAATTACAACAGCGAATTTCGAGTACAGCAATGGTTTTCGAGCACAACAATGGTTTCAACAGAGTCTGGATGTCGGAGAGTCAAAAAGTCCTCTTTCTGTACGTTCTAGGCTGCTATTTATAGGCCTAGGCAGCAATCTCGCTTAGATCTAAGTAGACCTCGTCTTGCACGTGGGTGTACGTACGCGATCGATCTCACACGATTTGCACTCGATCTGTGATGGATATGAATAAGCTTCGTATCGATCAGTAATCCATACAATCGAGTCGATATCGATCATGAATACTCTCGAGGATGCATGCAAAATTCTATGAAAATTTGGTAGCATTTGGACCTGTGGATTGTGAGTTATGATCGATGCAATTTTGGGTTCTCTATAAGCTGTTGATTTCATATTGATTACCTTCATATCGATCTGTTCATATCGCTTTTGGGGCACGTGCTTGCAAGCTAACGTGGCGCTAACTCCTCGAATCGATCCACTTTTCATTCTGAGTGACTAAGTCTTCCATTTGGAGTGTATCTTATTTGTATCGATCACCTCTTCCTTGTTCGTATCGATCATCATCGCTCTGTTCGTATCGATCGATGGCATCTCACTTCATATCGATCTTTTGCATTCCACTTTGTATCAATGAGAGGCGTTAGTTTCATACTGATCTATGGCTGATCGATACGAAGCTCATTTGAAACTTAATCGATACGAAATGGACACTTATTTTACAGTCAATGGATATGAAGTGCGGTGCTTTTTCATGGAGGTAGGCTAGTGGTCATCTGATGGAAACAAAATGAGGACCACTTGATGGATACAAGCCAATATAGCCGATGGATACGAACTGTTGAAGCTTGACGGACGCGGACAAGGCCTTTCCGTTGATGGATACAAAGAGTGCAGTTCCAGATGGATGCGAGTGGGATTGATGCGAAGAGAGTACAATGATGGGTATGAACGAATTGATTTCCTTGGCTTGCATCGACCATATCTTAGCATACGAAATCGAATTGAATTGAAATTTGTAATGTTGGCTTTCATAGCTTTGCAAGTCATGTCATGTTAATTGTAGCTCGATCCAGACTCGGACAAAATTTGTCGATACCCATAATGAACTTGCATATAACTGATCTTTTGGATGGACTGTCCTCGGTTTCCAATTAAGTTCTTTCTGTCATGGCCTTGCCAAAAGACGGGATAACATTTTGCCCCCAAAGCACATCTTGTGAGAACATGAAGTGCTTTTAAAAGTTGCAATCTTCATCTTGAAAAGTTCCGTTTGACCCATTGAACGGTTGTTGTCTTTTCGTTGAAAGATATAACCTTTAAATTGCCTTCAATGATATAAATAATAAATTATGGGCTACTAATGGTTGTACCGCGCACTATTATAATCGAGCGTTGTGTTATAGCTAAATGTTGTCCGTTATTTTAATTGTCGTCAGGTGAGCATTCAAATCCTATGGATTTTGAAATTTGAATATTAATTGTTGCATATAAAATGTATGTCGAACTGACTCTCATTAATGTTCTTACGTTCACGAGTTGTTGTCAGTTTTCTTGTATCGAATCCCATATCGATCCTCTCCCGAATTGATATGAAATTCATGTTGTAACAATACTTGACGGTTGTTTTGGGACTTTTCTTCGTATCCATCCTCTCCTGAATCGATGTAAAGCCTGGATATGCATTTCGTATCTTCTTTAAAATCTCTTTGTATCGATGGATACGAACTCCTACGGGCTACAATGCAACGGATACAAAACTGTTATTTCATGTCGATAAATTTTCGATGGATCCGTATGACTCGAATTAGTTCCTGCGTATTGTTTGTATCGATAGGTCGTTGATGGATATGAACGGCGACCTTCTGGATCGATGGAAAATAGAGGCGAGCGGTTGCACTTGGGTCTGATATGCATAGACGGATACGAACAGAGCTTTCGTACCGATGACTTTGATGACCATTTTAGCCGGTTGTCTTAACTGGAAGACAAATCATTTCTTACCTTTTCCCCGTGTCCATATAAATATTGATGGGAGTTAGAAAATTTTCGCTTGCTTTTTATTCCTTCTGCGTTGCTTTGCATCGATCGAGAAATTGAGAAAAAGAAACTGCCTTCATTCAAGCCTAAACAATCCCTTAATCCCTCAAATCATTATTTCAATCTAGGTAACTAGCCAATGAGTTCACATGAAAAAACGATGAGATTTAGTTCAATTGCTAGCCCATTCACATTCATGGTCGATTTCGGTGATGCCAGAGCTGGAAATAGACGGAGCTTGGTTATGGAAGGCTGTAGTGGTGTCCGTGTCAATTGGGGGAGAAGGTTTGAGGATGGATATGAAGGATGGCCCGGCCCCTCTTTTGTATCCATGTTTGAGTAAGGATGAGTCGTATCAATTCGGGATGAGAGTCTTTCGAATCGATCTGAGCGATTGGGCTTCAAAATGATACATTGGGTTTCTCGGTATCGTGTGATGATAGGGTTTCTTACCGACTCGAGATGATTGATATGTAGGCTTTGAACTTGTTGCTTGATACAAAGAGGTCGCATTCGATCAGTAAAAAATCCAATGTTTTTGATCGAAACGAACTACATGCCAAAAGTTAGATACAAAGGCGCCTTTGCCAATCGACATGGACTCATATTTTGATGGATACGAATAAAAATTTTGACCGACACAAAATGGAATTTTCTAATGGTCGATTCAAGTTGAACTTTGACGAATTTGATACCCCTTACACACTTGAACATATGGCTCTGACGAGCTTACGCTCTACATAGTCTGACTTAACCATTTCATCGCATATTTGACTGCCTTTCAAAGCTCGTCGATGGAACTGTAACTTAATTGAATTTAATAAACTTTAACTTGGATTGGTTTCTAAAGTATGGATGGAACAGTTGTGACGGTCAGCGATGAGGGTCACTCTAATTGAATTTCGATGTCTCATCGTTTGAACGTTTCTCATATTTTCATAGAATTTCTTAAGTAATATGTAGCACTGCACTGCACAACACATTCATGCACTTCACTCTTGGAACACATGGGCTTATTATCACCTAATGATGGTTTTTACCAAGTTGACTAGTTATGGAGCCTACAAGTTCGCAACAGCAGAAGCCTCAAAGCACGTCTTCCTTTACAATAGAGATTCTGGCCTTCGCAGCCGAAGTAATAGATCCAGCTTCGGACGAGCTTCTGGGAGCAACCTTTATTGCAAATACATAAGATTAATGCCATCCAACATCTCCGAAGATATGTTGGGGTGGATATGCCTAAGGCATGGTCTGTCATTGGTCGACGTCTTGTTACCGAGACTGAATGACAAACCGTATGCTCCCTTGAAAGGGTTTACTGCTTTCAATCGACATTCGTGCATTGCTGGAGCATTTCCCCTATTCAACCAATACATTCGGGAAGTGTTGGCCTTTTTGGGAATTGCCCCTTCACAATTACATCCCAATGGATACGCACTGCAGAATAGTATATTCATTGTATTCATGGAGCATCTTTTCCGACCCCCAACCCCGATTGAGATCAGATGCTGGTTTAACATTAAGAGTCTAGGTGACAGTCCTTCGTTTACATTCTTAGAGGCGGTTAGGAACTGCCAAGTTATGACTGGTGCCTGGACCAGATTAAGCTAGTTCAATATTGAGTGGTTCTAGGTTCGATGCCCTCTAGGTTTTGCCACTCCATAGCTATTCAGATGTAAGTGCACCGACTTTTCTGGTAGTTAAAAAGATGGTTGCAACTGGCATTGATATTAATACCTTTTTTTTTTACAGTCGCAATCCCACGATCTGAAGGCGCACATTTCAAAGAAATAGTAAGGGTCCTTCAAGAAGTGCCAAGGGAAATGAGAGATATAAACTCGATGCTAACAAACAAAAACTTGAGGACCGTTGGGCTAATTGAGCAAAATCAAAACATTAGACTTGAAGGAAAGATGAGGGCTGCCCCTATGAGGCCGGTGAAATTTAAAGTGCTCGGGGTCATAATAGTTGAGGAGGGCGATGAAGAAAGAACACCCGCGAACAATGAACCAATAACCGGGCCTTCTGGTAGTTTTCAGGGATCAAAGGAAAGAAGAAAAGGAAAAGCAGTAGCACATAAGCGTCATAAACCTTCAAGATGGAAATTGGTAGTTGCATTTCTACCGACCTACGACGTTAGAATTTCGGAGGCTCCTCACTCACAAGTTGATAATCTTTTCGAAGGCTTGCTAAAATTCCGATTCCGGACTATATGTCGCTTCAACACGACACCGGATTGGAGGAGTTTACATTACCCGTTTGTCGGGGGGTTGCGCACACACATACACTTCACAACATTACATGGTTTCCCGTCTTAAGTTATTCACTTCAAAATATCTCTAACTCTGTTTTCCTTTTACTTTTCAGATTCAATGACTAGGCGAGATTCTATATTTGGAAGTCTCCGTTCAGCGTGCCAGTCATTGAGCTCGTATTATGAGTCCCGCCAGAGGGAGGATGATATAAACCACGATCGTGGTTGTTTTGTTAGTCCTTAAGATGAGGGTTTTGATGACAATAACCTTAGGACTTCTTATAAAATACATATACTAATGTTGTGGTTTAGATATATATGTATATGCAGGATATAAACATGCAGGTACCAAGAACGAAGACTGTACAGTATAGAGATACAAGACTGATGAATTTAAAGATCGAAGATATCAAGATTGAAGAATCATCGTTATCCAGATATCAAGAGTTCAAGATTTCAATAGTACAAGATAAGTATTGAATCTAGAATTATGTTAAAACTTCTTGAAAGCACTTAAATCTTTATTCGAAATTTATTCGTGGAATGGAATCCACTTCGAGCTTGTTAAAGGGATGGAACCCTAGTAGGATGGAACCCATGACAATATATAGTGGAACATATAGTGGTCCTATTTTGATATCCACTCATTTTATAAAAATGCTTTTCAAAAATATATATCACTTGTTTTTAAAAAATGTTTTCAAAACTTTCTTTTCAAAAAGACATCTCTCATGGTTTTAAATATTTTAGCCTCACAACTATTTTTATCATTTTTAATATTTTGATTTCAAATTGTCCTCGTTTTAAAACCATCTTTTTTTTAAATATTTAGCTTTAAAATATTTATATACTCAGATTTTAAATCACTTTATAGATTAAGATTATATGTATTAAAAATTACTTCCTGAACTCTTTTATATGTTTAAACTATATTCAAATATATTTACAAATTTTAGAAATTATTTTGACAAAATTATAGAAACCAATTTTAATAAGAAAATCAAAACATCAATTTTGCCTTGAGCATGTCGACATCCCTCAACTCCCCATGTCGACATGGTGTCCGTTATTTTCAAATTTCAATTTTCAAAAGAAGTGACTATTTGTCGTATCCTTTCACGATTAGGTATGGCTGTTGCTCTATTATAAATACCAGTAAGTTTTAAACAAACTTTTGACCAGATTTCATTTATTTTCTCTCCTCTTCATCTTCCACATTTGTTCTAAAGAATCCTAAACTATACTCTACCGAAATACCAAGTGAATCAAACTTGGTTATCTCTTGTTTGATTCCCTGCCACTCTCCATAAGATATCAGTGCTATTCAGAGTTATAGAATCTTTTGTAAATCAAACTATTAAGTAAAAGGCGCGTGAGCCTTGAAATAAATTGGGTATGATTGTAGCCCCAAAAATCAATTAGGTGATCTTGTAGCCTAGTTAAATCAAGAGAGTTTTCCCTGGACTCGAATATAGGAGGGTGTACCTCGTAGCCTTGAAACCGAGAGTGTAATCTGGGAGATTATTTTGAAATCCAGCATTAGTCAACTTTGCGATAAAGGATACAAAATTCAATTTGAAAAAGATAAGTGTCACATCGAAGATAATAATTCAAATATTATATTTGAAGGAGTTAAGAAGAAAAATATTTATATTCTTAATATGAAAATCTCTAATGATAATCTATGTCTTTTGGCTGCTAATAGTGACCCTTGGATTTGGCATAAAAGATTTGGGCATTTGAATTTTAAACTCTTATCTAGACTTTCTAAACTTGATCTAGTAAGAGGTCTCCCTAGAATGAATTTTAAAATAGATAGTATATGTGATGCTTGTCAATTAAGTAAACTTAGGAAGAGTTCTTTCAAATTAAAAGATATGATTTCAACATCAAAACATCTTGAGTTACTTCATTTAGATTTTTTTGGTCCATCTCAAATTCAATTAATAAATCATAATAAATATGCCTTTGTAATTGTAGATGATTATTCTAGGTATACATGGACAAATTTTATGAAACATAAAAGTGATACTTCTGATTCATTTAAATTTTTTATAAAAAGACTTCAAAATTAACTTTCTTTAAAAGTTATAACTGTTCGTAGTTATCACCATGTGGAATTTAAAAATGAAAACTTTGAGAGATTCTGCAATAAAAAGGGAATAAAGCATAATTTCTCTTTTCCAAGAACACCACTACAAAACTGACTAGTAGAACATAAAAATAAGATGATTCAAGAGTGTGCTAGAACAATGCTTTCAAGTAGTAATTTACGAATACATTTTTGGGCTAAAGCAGTCGCTACATCTTGCTACATTTTGAATAGAATATTAATTAGACCGTTAACTGATAAAACACCTTATGAACTTCTTTATAAGAAGAAGCCAAAGGTATCTTATTTTAGAATCTTTGGAAGTAAATGTTTTATTCTAAATACAAAAGACAATTTGCATATATTTGATCCTAAATCCAACAAAGGAATCTTTATCGGATATTCTAATAGAAGTAAAGCGTACAGAGTTTTCAATTTATGAACTAATACCATTGAAGAAACAATGCATGCTTCGTTTGATGAAAATTTCAAAGATGCTGAACAAACTGATGATGAAGAAGATTTTGCTACCCTCAATAATGAATCAATTGAAACAAATAATGAACTTATTCATCCAAATAAAAAGGTTAAGCTTTTAAAAGATCATCCTATAGAAAATATATTAGGAGATATTGAATATGTTGTTTGAATTAGAAATGAACTAAATAACATGAGTAGCGCAACTTTTATATCATCTATTGAACCTAAAAATCAAAAGGAAGCATCGTCTGATGGTTCATGGATTCTGGCTGTGCAAGATGAACTGAATCAATTCACCAGAAATGATGTTTGAGAACTTGTTCCTAGACCCACAGATAAAACTATAATAGGAACTAAATGGATTTATAAAAATAAAATGAATGAACTAGGTGAGGTCATTAGAAATAAAGCTCGATTAGTCACACAAGGTTATTGTTAAGAAGAAGGAATAGATTTTGATGAAACCTTTGCACCCACAGCAACATTAGAAGCCATTAGAATTGTATTTGCTTTCGCAAACTATAAAATTTCAAATTACTTCAAATGGATATTAAAAGTGCTTTTCTAAATGGATTTGTTAAAGAGGAAGTTTATGTTGAACAACCTCCACTCTTTGAAGATGAAAAATTTCCAAACCATGTTTTTAAACTTAAGAAAGATCTATATGGTCTGAAACAAGCTCCTAGAGCATAGTATGACAGACTAAGATCTTTTTTATTACAATCAAATTTTGAAATTGGTAAAGTAGAAAATACTCTTTTCATTAAAAGAAATAAAATGATATCCAACTAGTACAAGTTTGTGTAGATGATATTATTTTTGGTTCAACTAATCATGAAATGAATAAAGAATTTTCCAAAATAATGAAAAAGAGTTTGAGATGAGTCATATGGGTGAACTTAATTTTTTCTTAGGTTTATAAATAAAACAATTAGATAATGGTATTTCTATTATTGAAGAAAAATGTGCTAGGTATCTAGTTAGTAAATTTGGTATGACTACTACGAGTGGAAAAAACCACTCCCATGTCAACCAATGAAGCTTTAAATAAAGAAGATCTTTTAAAAGATGTAAATCAAAAACTATATAGGGGAATGATTGGATCACTACTCTATATCACTGTGAGTAGAACTGATATCATGCATAGTGTTTGTCTCTGTGCAAGATACTAATCTCAACCCAAAGAGACTCACTTAAAAGCTGTGAAACGTATCATAAGATTTGTTAAACATACTTTTGACTATGGTTTATTTTACCCTAAAATGATTCATTTGATTTAATCTCTTATTGTGATGTTGACTATGCTAGTTGCAAATCTGACCGAAAAAGTACAAGTGGAACTTGTCACTTTTTGGGGCATTCTTTGGTTTCATGGTTTAGTAAAAAGCAAAACATTGTTTCTTTATCAACAACTGCAGCGGAATATACCTCTGCTGCTTTGGCTTTCTCTTAAGTCATTTATATGCAACAAACCCTAAAAGATTTTGGATTAACAATTTCAAAATCACCAATTTATTGTGATAGTACCAGTGCAATACATTTATATGAAAGTCCTACTCATCATGTTAGGACTAAACATATTGATATCGGACATCATTTTCTTAGAGATAATGTATGTAAAGAGATTATTTCTCTTGAATTTATCAACTCCGAGAATCAAATTGCTGATATTTTAACCAAACCCTTAAATCAACCTATATTTACTAAATTAAGAAGAGAACTAGGCATTTCTTCAATAACTGAGATATAGAAAACAGATATAGTAACATATTTTTTTAATAAATAGAGATGTACAAGAAAATAAAAAATTTCATAGGGATGTCGACATACCCCTACCACTCATGTCGACATACAACGGTACAATTTTAAATTTTGATTTTCCCTCTAAAATCAGTTTGGTAGTTATATAAACCTATGTATTTCGAATTTTTCTGTCTTCTTACTTCTCTTTCTCTATAATAAACTTTTGAAAATTAAAATTAGTGGCCTTGTAACGACCCGGAGTTTTTGATCTCGAAAATTCCAGGTAGTTAGGGAAAGAAGAAGAAGAAAGAGATAGAAGAAAAACAGAAAACAAAATACAGAATCTCACATTTGCAGCGGATCAAAATATAATATCAAATAATAACAGTTGTACAAAAGAAAATTTTATCAGTCAATTTACATTTATTTACATCAAAGTTACAACCACTACACAACACTGGAAAGTTAAAATCAACATGTCCCAGATAAACTACAATATATCACAGTGGAAACACTCCAAACATTCCTGCCATCCAGCTTGCCTCCTGAGCTCCGGAACGTCGTTACCTGAAAATCTGTAATACTCGGTTTGACCCGAGAATTAATCAAAGTATCACCCTAGTTAGGCTGGAAACCATCGTGAGTAAACCCATCTAATAACAAATACTAAACATAAAACTTATTTAAAAACCCACGGGCAACTCATACTCCACTACGAGTTCTTAACTTATTATAGTCAACACTTATTTCACAAATCAACCTCTAAGTATCCTTACTTAGTTTCAATGGTCCAGTTCACTCAAATTATTCCATTCCAGTCTATTGATTTCACATATCAATCTATAAAGAATCATTGTAGGATACAATGTGAAGTGGTTTTGGATATTTACTGATACCCCACCCCGGTCTCTTCGAATTCAGTACCATCATAACCCAAGTTATTCAAGTGAATAAAATTCAATTTCAAATACAGGATGTCACTTTACACATCAATTCATTGTAGATAACTACATTATCACTGTTCATGTGACGACTCATAAATTTTTACATTTGAAATTGAAATATTTGATTGAATTTTAATATTTAGAGGTTGATTTAACTTGAATTTCAAATATAGAATGAAGTTCGCAATTTAATTATTGAATTTAATTTATTAAAGTTGGATAAAAATTTGAATCTTCAGTTTTAAGATGATTTAAAATATTTTCAAGGCTTAGAAAATTAATATTGATAATACTGAAGATAATCGAAGCTTCAGAATTGGATTTGGAAATGTTTTATTCAGTTTTTAAATTATATCGTTTAAATCGATATTTAAAAATAGCTTTCCAAGGCACAGTCTCGAATTTCGACGAAACCAGTTCCATTGGATCTGTAATATTGTATTATTATCGGATTTCAATTTTCGTAGTGTAACGACCCGATTTTACGACTTTCGAAAGTCGACATTTATACGTCCATTGTATCAAATATCGTGCAATCGAATGCCGGAAAACCAAACCATTAGGGTTTAAGAAGAAGAACAGAAACAATAATGGAATCTCACATTTCGCAGCGGAACAAATATAATAGATAAATAAATATCTTTAAACAGAATCACTATATCAGTAATTACATTACATCACATTACATTATCAGAGTGTACAACAACAACAGCAGAAGAATATATAACATATACTAGTAATACGCTTCGCTATCCAGCTTCAACTCCTGATCTCTACAGCAACTCCTGAATTCCAAAATGACCTGATAACCTAACTCTAGGCTGCCCGTGTGGAAAATTAAGGGCACCCAGAGTTTAGGAAGGGAACAATAAACTCCAGATCAGTCATGGGACTGGTGTGAGATCTTAAAAACAGTTATTCACTACTAAAAGGAAAACAAAATATTTTTAAAAGAAACCCGCAATGCTTTTGGAAAATGAAACTACCATAAGGCCTCCCACCGCACACACAGTGCAAACGCAGAATTGGAAGAGATTTCTCCTTATGATAGTCAAATATGATTGATACGCCAAATTATTTGATATTATTATTATTAGTGCAGTGTGGAAAAACATTTCGAAAGTATAATATAAATCTTAGCCAACATAGGCATTTCGCACTATGTCTACTATAGCAACCATCTAAACAGTGGTGACCACCATAAGTAAATGGAAGGTTATACAACTAAACCCGTACTGGATTCATATTGGGAATTGGATTTCCAACAAATGGTCAGGCCAAGAAACTTCCCATTGCCACATGGATACGCCTCTGGATAGACGCTCCGAGAACCTAACCGGATCTCTGCCAACACAAGGCCGGGTTACCTCTGCAAAAATAGGTAACTACTACACGAGTATGCCATCCCCCGGTTGTAAACAACCTTTATCCGAGGATCCTCAACAACAACAATCACAAAGTAATATATATATATTTGCGATATTCATATAAGTTAAGTATTTGGGCTCCATACCATGATACCACTTCTATCCAGAAGGAAATGTACATACCCTAAGGGGCGCTACCCCCTATAACCTTGCTGCATTCTTCCTGTTTTGACCATTCCGGGGTGTGAGGTTCGACGAAGTCTCGTCCACAAAGCTACGCTTTTCACAAAAGCCATGCTTCGATCAACAAATGATCAGCAGCACTTCGTATGCCACATTACCAAATTGGGAATGTATCACTTGTAACCATCAACTACATAACCTCTGAGCTCGTATGTCTCAGAGAAGGGTGTTAAGCTAAGAGAATAAATTCTCCGCCACCAACAGAAATGTATTTGATAGAAACCAGCTTTACATCTCAAAGTGTAACGTGAGACACACATCCATACAAGTCCGTTTCGGGATCGAACGGAACCGAAGGCACTCCAAAAGAAACCCTTGCAATCCGGATATTCACTAATCACGTCTGGAATTCCCATCACAAAGGGTGATAAAATCTCTATACCGGAGCAACTCGGTGCAGAGACATTCGACAGGTATACTTTCGCTTTCAAAAATACCCGGTCTTCAACACCATCTTCAAATGCAATCCCATTTCGTCGTATCGTTATTCGGAATGGGTTTTATGACACTAGGTCCTCTCCCGGCTAATCCAAATAATGAGCGCTTATTTTAAAAATAAGTGTTCATTCAGATTCAAACAATTCACACAAAAAATTTCACTTTGATCTTTTAAACAAAAGATCCATCACAATCACAAAAGTTCACTACAAGAAAAGTTTATTTCTATAACGCAAATAGATAGCGCTTTTTGCTATAGCGTTATTGTTCCTTTTAATTTTTTTTTACTTTAGAGTATAGATACGTTATGTAACACTTTTCATAAAGCGGGATCCCCAATTATTTCATTGGCCGCTTCTTTTCCAAATTACTTCCCTCATCCACTTCAAGTTCGTTCGACAAATTAATACCGCCTTATTTTTCGCTGCCATCTCTTCTTCCTTTATCTTTGTCTTTCAACTTTCATCGAACCTTATCTGTCACTCCCCTCCCTTGCCTTGGGTTCCATACATGGAGACGGATTCTTTTACCCTAATTGGAATCTCACCGTTGTCGAACACAAGCCCAATCAACTACTAGATCGGGATGTCTAAATCTCCTGCAATTTCACAAGCCCTAAATCGAACCAACATGCATCAAGAAATATGCTGGGAAACGGTATGATTTTTTCAAACCCTACATTTTTTTGTAACTTCTGCAATTTTCCGAAATTATTGAATTATTTATCGGTGGTTCAGGTTGTGATTATATAGTTTCTTGTACATAATCTAGTAGTAAATAAAACCAGTATTTGCTTAACCGGATGAGTATGTTACAAAATTAAAGCTGAGGCATGTAATTTGCAACCCAATTAGGCAAAAGTATGATTTAGATATTCGTCTTAGCTTTGAGGTTGTGTTAGTTGAGGTATGTAATCATGATTTTTTATAAAAATAAAATCATTTGGTACCATTTGCCAAATATGATCAGTAACTTCTGCACCAAATTATAGCATCCACTAATTAACCATTATAACATCAATTCAAAGGAAAAAAGAAGAAAAATGGAAAGAAGCATATGTAAATGTACACTACTGTAGAAATGCACACGGATGTACATTAGACTTTATCCACTACTTTGGAAATGTACACGGATTTATATTTGCTTTAGTTGTCGTGGTTTGTCAATTTTTGGTTTAAAGTGATTCAGTTGAAGTAATATATAGTTTAAAGTAAACTTTATGCCGGAATCTATGTTTCTGAAATTCTAAAATTAATCATTCATGTTGACTAGTTCTGCCTACGATAGCTAAAGCGTTTTTGCTGTCCTTGAATCATATTGTAGATGAACTTTCTTAAATATTTCAGTAATATCTTTAGCCAATTCTAGCTGTTGGTATACTCGCTTGTAGCTATAAACCTGAACCTGAATAACAGATGTTGCATGATATAATTAAGCAATAACATCATATTTGTCTAACAAATAAATACTACGTGCTGCTGTATTGTATGCAGGAATAGATGAAACTTACAGCTGGATCAGAATGGCTTCCTGAACATAGAGAAAAGTGAAGAAGTGGTTCTAGGCGTTCGATCGCATATGCTCTCCATTCACCACCAGCTTTTAATCTCATTCTCGGAGAAAGTATAGAACGGAACCACTATAAAGAGAACAGTATATAAGGTAATCCATTTACTGTTACAAATTTGATTAAAATGTTTGATGAGTTGATTTAGTATATTTGAAAGTGTGAAAAGATGGTGGGTTTAATATGAAACATAAAACTGACAAGGAGTTGATGTATACTTGACCATGGCAACTAGTACGACTCCCAAGTATGTATCGTTGTATTGTATATGCACTTATAAAGCGACCACCTATCACACATGATGGCTGTAATGAAGAGTTGTGATTTATTTGTTTTTGAAATGAATTATAGTAAAACTGAGAAAAATTTTCTGTTTGAACTTTAACTCTACCTGAATAAGAAGTGATTCCTTTTTAGTTTGTTTCTGAAGAATTCCCCGACTTAAATATGCCTGAAAAATGGTAATAAGTTTCAATAGAGAGAAATGGATACATATATGTATGAACGTAATTTTGCTAAGGAAATGAACCGTTACATGCATCAATATAGCGTTGTGTATGTCGATCCAGGAAGCAAGCTTTTCCTCATTTGTCATCTTTCTTGGATCCACAGTTTCCAATCTCTGAATAAATGTTCTGAAAATCAAAGGCATGAAAGGTTTCTCAACTAGGAATCTGAAGTAACAAACTACACTACAGGCATTCATATACATTGGGAAAATAATTAAGTTATAGACTCGCTTATAATTCTCCATCAGGTCCTCAACTTCCTGCAGTTTTTGTCTGTCAGTGCAAATTAGTAGAATTTCTATTCTCCATCGGAAATTCTATTGGGTGTCTCTGGAATATGATCTGATATATTTGTACCAAGATATTCTGCTAGGCTCACTATCCCTGAAGTACCACAATGTACTTCCTATTTGGATACAAATGGTTAACGTTAAATGTAGCTAAATATGAGTGAAAAATTTGAAAAAGGTAAAGCACATGATCAAAATTGTGAAAAGAACAAGAGAAAAGGAAGACCCGCTTCCATCCAAATCGCAGCGTCAACAGTTATACTCATATAGGTATATATTAAAAAAAATAACCTACACGAATCATAATTCAGTATTTTACCCAACTCTTATGTCTAATTTTCATTAGCTTATATTAAATTGATAAAATCAACTTTACCTCATTATAATGCAGAGGCAGAGAGTGGCATGCTTGAAGGGCTCTAGATAGGCTATCATCCGATGGTGATGTCCTCGACAAATAAACTGCACGATGAGATAAAGCAGACTGATACCGATGAGCACCTGGACCAGTAAGTTTTTCTGTGTTCATACCAACTACTTGTTTGACTTTGATATCCTTCTTTTCATATGTTAGTGTGCATGTACTATTTTCAATGGATTTTGATCTACTTGATGAGAAGTTAGGTGTTGATTCATCTCTAAATAGCATTCTTTTTGGGTTATCATGGGGGCTTGTAGGAGCTAGAGTAGGTATTTGTTGGTCAAATGTTAGACAAATATGATCGTCGTCAGATTCGCAAAGAATTTTCATAAATGCTCAATGACCAAGTAAGTGCTGCTACATATGACATCGTACGCTTTGTTAATTGTTATATATTGCACCTGTTCTGTTTATAGGTTCTCTTGTTAATTGCTTTTTTCTTCAGTCCCTTACAAACTATATTATATACTAAATTCTTGCATATGAATCCCACTTTGGTAACACACAGGATCCTCAACAGATTGGCAAATTCAACAAATTTCCTTCGATATATAGGACAACATGCTCTCATTGCTCAAGATGATTTGCCAAGTTCAGAAGAAGACCGTGATGTACTCATAAATGAAAGATATCACTTTATGTCACTAATGTTAAACTTAGCAAACACTTTCCTCTATATGGTGAACACGTATATAATAGTTCCGACTTTAGATGATTACTCTATAAGTTTAGATGCTGCAGCTATAGTATGTGGTGTGGTTATAGGATCAATGGTTGTTGCCCAGATATTTTCTTCTGTTTATTTTCAGTGCTTGGTCAAATACATCATATTTCAAACCTCTTATATTCAGCAGTGTCATGCTGTTTCTTGGCAACACTTTGTATGCTATTGCTTATGATTGCAATTCTATTGCGGTTCTACTTATTGGTCGCCTTTTATGTGGGTAAGTTGCTTTCTTCTTGAAAATTCTTTTCAGTTTAATGAGCGTGACATTTATACATGTGTAATTTATATAGTTTGGGTTCAGCCAGAGCAGTCAACAGGATGATATAGATGTTGTCACTGTCGTACAAGGTCTAAATGATATTGATGAGGCATAGTTGAATAGCATAAAAATTGGGAAGGTTCCTAAATTTTATGCTATTTAGCTCTTGCCTTATCAATATCATAGGTAATCTGAAGATTCTGGACTTTGGTTAAGCTCCTTTACTGGGCTGGATGTGTTGCTTCACCCTACGTGTGGGACTCCGGTTCATGCTGTGATGGCGCAAAGGTAACCTAAATTCTCATCACGCAAAGGTAACTAATAATATTATTTAGTTATTTTCAGCAAGTAATTTCCTTTATGTTATATACCTGATTATTTCAGTAAGCAATCCAATTTGGTCTTTGAAGTATTATACTTCATAGAATTTTTTTAATTAATAAATGCTTCAACTTGGGTTTTAAATACAGAATTAGAAATAACATCTATAATTTATAAATGCTTCAACTCCAGTACATTTCTAAAACTTCTTTTGTGTGACATATGTAATTTATAAATGCTTCAACTCCAGTACATTTCTAAAACTTCAACTCCAGCGCTAGTTGAGGTAAATCAGTTATGCTACAATTTGTGTGATATCTTGTCATAATTTGTGTGATATCAGTATTGACAGTGGCAAGTGGAAGGGGTTTGCTGTGGATCTTTGTTAGGTGGGTTTGAATAACTGTGCAAGTTGATGGTGAATGTTGTGTGGATGGTAGAAGTAGTGGTTGGAGGAACTACAGTTGAATGAAAGTGAAGGATATAAGTAGCGGAGTGTGAGGAATGTAAGTGATGCACCATATGCTCATGTGTTTCGATTGCCCGAAACATGAATTGGTATATCTGAAGTGTCAAGCAAAGGTAATTGTATGCAGATGTTGAAATGAAATGAAGATGCTGCCGTGGAGTGGTAGTAATGACTACGTGGGGTGAAGCTTGTAGTTGTTAGTGACAGAGATGCATAGAGATGGTTGATGTGGTAGTTGAGTGCTGTATGAGAAGTTTGATTCAGTGGGAAAGAATGTTGCTTTTCAGGGATATGATATGAAGTTTTGATAGTCATGGGATGGAGCAGTGGTGGTTATGGTCGGGAGCTGTTTATATCACGGGGGGGGAGTGTGAGGCAGTTATGGGATGAGCAGAGTTTTGAACCTTAAATTGAATACTGAAGTTTAATTTGATTTAAGTGATTTAAATCAATATTCTAAAATTGAACTCGAACTTTATATAAACTGAAATGGTTTAAACTCGAGAATTGAATTGAAACTTAAACCATCTGAATCGAATCAATGAAAATTGATATTAATTCGAACTGAAATCGAAATCGAAATTGATTTTAATTAAAGCGGAAATTGAAATTGATTTGAATTGAAATCGAAAGTATGTCGATTTGAATTGAACTGAGATTGAAGATGCTTTAAATTGAAAAGATTTCGAGTTGAATCAGTTTGTCTTTGAAACCGGGTAGCACACGATGATCAACATTAATATCAAAATCTATAATGAGATAGTACATGACCTGTTAAATCCATATTTTGGCCCACTTAGGCTATTGGATGACCCAGAGGTGTTACTATCTTCTAAATTTCAAAGTACAAACTACAAATAGTATTTGATATAGAACTGTATAAAGTATCATTGTTTATGCAGAAAGGAACTATTGTTGATAAATTAGAAGAAGAAACAGCTAAAGATGATCAGCATTTACGGCATCTTATTGGCATTTGCGAAGGTTGGTAATAATTTTTTTAATGAGTAAAACATGGCTTCTGAAGTAGAGTATTCTTGAACTGCAGCCAAAAGACAGGTTGGTGAAACTGCTTTGAATGACACTAGTTCAAGGTCACACCAGATAATCAGACTGGTAAGCGCAGTGAAATGGATATATGATTCCTGAATTCCGTGAAGTTCCATTAATATTGGTTGTGTACATTATTTTGATCCAGGCAATTGAAAGCAGGTTACGTGACAATTCGGGTTGTGTGAAATCTTTTGTAGCTAATCTAGTGAGTATCTCTGCCTGTGTCATTTTAATATCTCGATGTTGAGTTATGATCATGTTATTTATAGAATATAAAATCTGCAGAATTTGGTTGATTTAGCAGGAAGTGAGAGAGTCTCACAAACTCATCCAGATGGTGTTAGGTTAAAAGAAGGATCGCATATCAATCGCAGCCTGTTGACGCTCACAACAGTCATAAGGAAACTCAGGTCTTTTTTCCTCCACAAATATGCAACATTAACTATCAACAATTAGTTCTTCTTACTGTGTACATGCTATCCTATTGATGAGCATTTTTCCTGAGCATGCACTACATTAAAAATCTACATATCGCTTCTCCTTACGGGGCTGCAAATAAAAGTTGAAAATTTGAACTCATGAAACCGTACCAGATCACTTTTTCTCTCAGTTCTTATATTTTAGATACAAAAAGATCAACATAAAACGTACCTCAAACAGTAAAAAATAATGTTGAATTCTACCAGATCAATCTTTTACCATTCAGAAGACAAAAAGTTCTCGCTGTTTTCTAGAGTAGTTTCTTGAAATTAACCACAAACGATGCATTTTTATCTCAAACTTTCCCCTCCAGGCACAGGGACAGGTGCAATACATCATCATCATCATAGTAATAATAATAATAATAATAATAATAATAATAATAATAATAATAATAATAATAATAATAAAATCTTTCATAAGTACCTGGGCATGAATTTGAATATGTTCTCTATTTGGATCACATGGTGTGTCACCATATCTAGGAATCCTCTAAGGAGTCTACACTCAGATGAAACAAATACTTATAGTGCTACCACTTAATTTTTCAACAAATTTTGGATTATCTTGTCTTTCAAGAGAATCTATCGCTGCATAGTTTCTTATTTGTATGACAATATACGTTGTGGTAGAATTATGGATAGGACATTCCAACTCCAAATGGATAGTAACATGTACGAATAGACATGCAATAATATGCAATAATTTAGTTTTTTGTTACATGTAAAAACATCTATCATTAATTATGTATCATTCTTAATGTAATTATTTATCTTATTTGCAGGTGTGTGAAAGAAGAAGATGCTAAAGTTGTGATCTTCATTTTAATGCAAACAATCAAATATGTACTTGTTTTTTTTTTAAACTATGCTACTAATTTTTGGGGTGTGCTTAAAATATTTGCTACTACGTTTTGATGTGTATGAATATTTGGTATGTTTAATGTAATGTGTTACATCTCTATATTTATTATCTTTTATGATTATTATTGTGCCTTTTGATATTGGTATTTAATACTGCAGTTTATTAGTAGGATGTAGAAAATTTTTGAATTGTGAAATTAAATTATAGCACTTCAAAACCGCTATAATATTTAATAGCGCCTAATGGCCGCTATCAAATCTGTTAGTATTAAAGATGCAGACTATAAAAAGCGCTATGGTATTACAAAAAAGCGCTATAAATAATGATGAATGATAGGTCAGTAAGCGCTATAAAATAAGATATTATAGCAGAGCACAAGCGCTATTGTAGCTGACTTTTTATAGCGGCATATTAGAGTTGTGACAAGTCACCGTCTACAATAACCTGTTCGAATACAACGCTAATAATCCGCTATTACCACTTTCTATAGCGCAATATTAGTGCTATCTTAGAAAAAACAAAAAGTATTTTGTGGCTAATAACGAATTTCATAGCGGGCTAATAACGCTGTGATATTAATCAATAACGCCTATTTGCCGCTATAAAAATAAATAACATAGCACAATATTTGCGCTATGAAATTAACAATTTTTATAGCGCTTTTTTTGTGCTATCTAATGTTGGTTGTTTTTAATCACATGTCGTTATACAGCGTTTATCGAACCGCTATAATATCCTTTAATAGCGTTTTTCGAGCGCTATTGTAGGGTCTTTTTGTTGTAGTGGTTCGATGTGGGTTTCGTATATCCATTTGGAATTTGACTCTCTGTCGCATCGAAATTCAAATGCCAATTAAGGCAATATTGATAGTCGTTTATTTAACTGTCAATCATCATTCACAACAGTCACTGGATTTCAGATAAATTTCCCTCAATTATTATTATTTTCAACATATCCTCGCAAGATACAATTTCACTCTTCAATCCTTTGAAAAAATAAGATTTTAAATCAATTTTCAAACATTTATTCATTTCCACTGAAAATCTTCCGATTTCAAATATTTTAAAATAATATAAAAATACTTATTCAAAATGTACTTGGAAACATTTAAAATAAATTTTTTAGAATATTTGCTTTAAATATTAGTTATGAAAAATATTATACTACCATCTCATACAAAATTCAAGTCCAAAAACTATTTTAACATAAAATTTAGCAGACAGAGTATAAATATTTAAATACCTATTTTCTAAATAAAAAATCAATTTAATATTTTTAAATAATCCTTATATAATTAATTAAATAAAATTTCTTACTTTAAAAAATTTCCAAAACTAATTCCTCCAACAATATTATTTTTTAAAACCAAATCTAAAAACTTTTAAATTTTATTTAAAGGCTATTTAAAAATATACTCGGCTTTCCAGGAAAAATCCTTTTCCCAATATAAATTGGTCCATTCAAATAAATTAATAAATCTTCTCGATTTATTTTAATTTACATTTCAAATTTGTAAATTTCTTTACACACTTTAAAAATAAACCAATATTTATTTTTGAACGATTTCTCTTTTTTTTTACAAATTCCCATTGTGAATTTACATTCCAAATATTAACGGATATATGAATTTAAATCGATTTCCCAATAACACCTTCAACCCAAATCAAATCCCAATTTGATTTCCAATTTATTTCAAATGCAAAATCAAATTCCAATTTGATTTCTCCAAGTTAATTTTCCAATATCAAATCAAATCAATTTCAAATTGATTTCCCAAAATTATTTCCAACACACCAAACCAAATTTCCTAATTGGTTCCTAAGATTTATTCTAACTCCAAATTAATTCATGAATCAATTTCTAGAATAAATTTCAACTCTAAATTAAATTCCAAATTAAATTTCTAAATTTATTTCCTTTTGAAATAAATTTTTTATCTCGTTAAATTATTTAAAATCCGTATCTTAAATAAATTCCTCAACTATTAACAACATTACTCGAAATCCCTTTATAAAAATATTTCCCATATTTTTGGAATTCATTCTATAAGTTTTCAAAGATAAAACTTTATCTATTTAAATTTTCGTCCTTTAAAATTCACCTGATTTCCTTTGAGTGAATTCATAATAATTTTCCTATCCAAATTTCAAATTAATTAACTATCTATTTCTGGTATCCTAGGATACCAGAAATATTATTTGGTTGTATTACAGCCTTTACGGTTTCAATCACAAACATTTACACGAATTAAAAATAATCAGCACACAACATAAGCACAAATTAAACATTCGAGGAATCCAGTTGGATCCCTCCAACCTGTTTCCCTGCATCCACAGATGTTAGCACACCATTAAATACCCATTCCACTTCGAGGTGGAATATCGCGGTATATGGGATTTATAAAATATTACCCGCTATTATGCGGCGCAATAGGGTCTCATCCGCTATATAATGCGGGAAATCGATAACTCCAAATACATATATAATACCAATTCTATTTCAAGGTGGAATATCACGGTATATAGGTTTAATATAATAACCTCTGCTATTATGCGGCGCATAGGGTCTAAACTAATATAACTAATAATAAATAAATTATCCAAACACACAATCAATCAATTTTAATTTAACTATCACAATTCCACAACCAATAAATAACTGGAATTTTCAATTAAAATTTTGAGTGAGAAGATCTCACCTTTTTCTCACGCATCCAACTATTTTTCAATCCAGCTCATTTTCCCGAATTTCTTTGACCTTGTATAAATAATTATACAAATTTATTAATATTCGAACCAACTGAACAATTTATTTTCGTTTAATAGATTTTATTTCAACTAATTATTATGTTTAAACTAAATTTCCTTTGATAATAAATTTGGTAACCAAAATAAGTTAAATAAACCTTCTTAATAAATTATTTTAGAAAAATCTATTAAATCGAAATGTGTTTATGTATATTTATTTTATTTCCTACACATACTAAAATAACATAGACAAATTAAAAATCCAATTATTATTATTATTTTTCAAAGCTTACCTTATTCATAAACTTTCCTGTTTTTCTGAAAATAATAACAATGATTCACTTTACTATTTGGGTATATACACATATATACATCAAAATATGTTTACTACTGTAAATTTTTTTTAAATATATATAAACAAAGAAAAAAAAGAAAATAAAATACCTCACTGCCCAATCCATAAGTACGAGCACCAACCTAAAGCGAACGACCACCCTACAGGTTGCGAGCTCTATTGACCGACCCTAAATTAATTTCGAGCCGTCGCACTCGAGCTATACGCGCCCTCCTTTCATGGCTCGCTCGAGCCGCCATCGCCTCCCAGTGGCAATCGCATGCGACACGCCGTGCCGCCCCGATGCCCTAGCTCCAAGCTCGAGTTCGATTCCTCAGCCACTGCTCGCGACTCGCCTCTGGATTCGAACAGTTGCCAAAGCTTCTAGCTCGATCGCCACCCGCTATCCCTAGTTGATTGTCCCCCACTTCGCTCGATCGTGCCTCTCGTTCTTGATCGCCATATTTTTAAAACGAAATCGAATTAGAAGAGGCCGAAGTTTTTTTTTGGAATTTTGGATGGTGAAATAAAAAGGAGCGGCCTTGAATTTGATTTAAGCAAAAGGAAAAAAAATGAGTTCGGCATCACATTTTGCTTTCTTTCAACTACTTACGCTAATTTTAATTTTTTATTATTTGAGAATGAAGATACACGTGGTAAAAAAAAATGACGCGTATTTGAAGAAACAACCACGTGTTGACTTTGTTAGTAAAATATAAATAGAGATATATACATAAATTCAATTTTAAATTCAAATTAAATTTAAATTCAAATCGTCTCGAAAATACAACTTACAATTTCGAACTCCGATCGAGACGTGGTGCTAGGCGTTTATAATGTTATACATCTATTCCGAACACAATGGAAAAGGTTCTGAGTCCAAATTTGATCATATGGAGAAGATAGCTTTTAGAAACAGTTAAAACATCGAATTTTCGATTTAATTTTCAACGCGTTTACTTATCGTATGGTCAAACGATCACTCCGAATGCTATGAAAATTGATACCCGATAATAATACAATATTCCGGATCTAATGGAACTAGTTTCGTCAAATTCCGAGACTGTGTAACAACCCGAGATTTTTCCACCAATTTATATTCATCGTTAAATGGTTAATGTCGATAGCTAATGGCTATTTGAATTTTAATCGAGTTGAAATCCTTTCAAAACTTTGGTTAAGGTTATGCGGGCTTTAAAAATTATTTGGCCCACTTTCTTTTGTGCTGTGATAATAATTAAACCCGTCTCCTTTATTATTTTCAAACCCTAAGCAAAAATCGAACGAAGGAAATTAATGGCGGCCCCCTTTTCATTTCTCGTTCGCCTCTTCATCTTGCTCGTGGCTGCGTCGTTCGATGATCTCGTGCTCGGCTTCTCCTAAATTCGTCGATAAGGTGAGTTTGCTCACATCTAATTCATACCTCGAGTTAATTTAAGGTTCGAATTCTATGATTTCGTTCATATTCAATTGTTTTGCTTGGTCATTCGATTTTGCTTTATATTGGAGATGATTTTGACTTGGTTGCCTCGGCCCTGTTTTTGTTCGATGTTGATGATTTCTGATTTATTCATATCGAATAAGTTTGTTTATTCGATTGATATGGTTTTGCTTTATTTCGTGGCCACCACGTTGTTGAATTACTTTTGACTTCGTACATTCCTAATTTCATGAATTTCTGGCTTTACTGTGAACTTTGTGGTCTGGTTTCACTTTGATTCATGATCCTCTGTGTCGCTTGTATACTGAGTATTGCTGAATCTTGATATTTGCTTGTTCATTTGGGTTTGTGTATGTACTGCATGTGTGCAGTTTTACTCCTTCGGTTTCATGTTGGCTTGGGTCGTCTGCACCTCTGGTATGCAGCAGCTTGTCGAATTTACATGTACACTGTGTCATTTATCTTTGCACTTGCATACTTGGTTTCCACCTTGATATTGTGTAGCCTGGTCTTTGTTGATTTTTGATGGCATTCATTTGTGTCACTGCTTGTGCCCGAGCTTGCATGCTTCATGTTGTTGTGTTGCCTTAATTTGGGGTACACATAATTGTTATCTCCTGATAACATCCCTTTGGTGTAGTATCACGGTGCCACCTCTGTTTGTCCTTGGTGTAGTTTGATTTCTCCAGTTCATGTATTCGTTGAGATGCTCAGTTTGCAAGATGCTTGCTGCCTGGTCATTATTCTGTATTGACACTACCTTTGTGGTTTGTACCACTACTTGTTCATGATACATTTGTTATTTTCACTTTGAGCATTCTGATCTGTGAAGCATTTTGATCATTATATGTTGACTCAAGTCTTCAATTGATATTGATCTTCATATATGTACATATATACAGTTTTGAGTTTGGGCATTGATGTTGGTCTTTGTCTGGTGCTATTTCATGTTCCTTTATGGTTAGCATTGTGTAGTTGCCACTATGTTGCATTTAGTCTCGGTGGTTGCTACTGCAATCATGTTGCAGTTCTGCCTTGTATTTGCGGTGCCTCATTGTCACTCCATATATATATAATTTGCAGTTGCATTTTTGATTGTGTTGTCTTGGGCTTGTGTAATACTTTGTCGAATTCGTTTGCATTGTGTTGCCTGGCCTTTCTAACTATGTAGCCTTACCCCCCTGCTGCATTCGTTTGATTGTTGTATTTGGGTTTTCGGCTGCAGTTTAGGGTCACCTTTTCGTGACCACTTGGGCATTTCTCTGCCTTGTTCGAATTTGTTTGGTTGCCGTTGTTTGAGACAGCCAACCAGTTCAATTCACTTGGTTGAAACTTTTCTCTACTGTCACTTACTTATTGCATTTGTTGGCACTGTGAATTCTTGAGCATTGGCCTTTGTGCCTTATTGTTATTTCTGTATATGCTATTGTGGCGAGGCAGTGTACGCGTGCGTGCACTGCAGCCACTCAGTATCGACATTTTGAATTGATATTTGAATTTTCATTGATCTTTTTAGTACATCATCACTGTAGTGGCAAGGCAGTGCACGCAAGCGTGAACTGCAGCCACACGAAATTGAGTTTTTGGGTACATTATCACTGTAGTGGCAAGGCAGTGCACGCAAGCGTGAACTGCAGCCACACGGTATGGCTTTTATGGTATTCTATCTTGTTTTGATTTATTGATCTTTTGCATATTCCATATGCTGTAGTGGCGAGGCAGTGCAAGCGTGCGTGTACTGCAGCCCTACTCGAAATAATATTTTAATTGATATTTCAATGTTTTGAACTGCTTTGTTTATTCAATTCAATATTCTGATTTTGGTTTAATTTGCTGATTTGTTGTTTAACACTGCTACGTGTTATATTTATCGTTATCCGATTTCTTTATTTAAGGATCGAATAAACGAGATTTATTGTGACTGTCGTCTATTCATTATTTAATTATTATTGCTTCTGTGCACTAATAACTGAGTTTGAATTAGACTGACCCGAGTATTATTTTCTTTTGAATTTAATACTCGGGTCAGACCGAGTATTTACAGGTTGTAGATATTCTGCTTTGGGTTGCTGCTAGAGCTATGAAGTTTTTTCATATCTTTTGGAGTAGTCGTCGTCATTTGTAGTAGTCAATATCATTGTATAGGAAGATATGTATTCATGTATATTATATATGCTAATTTACTTGTATATGTAACTTCCTGAGCCGACTGTTGTAGTTGTATCATATGTATTGTATCATATGTATTGTATCATATGTTCTATGTCAAATGTATTGTAACTGACATCAGTTAGATATATATGAGACTTTTGTTTTAACTGTGTTCCGCATTTATATTATCTGTGTTATTATTATATTTACTGTCCTAAACTATTACGAACCATCGTAGTTCGTTTTATACAGGAATTGGGGTATGTCGATGGGAGAAAATAAATCAAAGATGAAAAATGAAAGAATATTTACATATATATACCACTCCTATCGAGATAACCAATACTAGTGTAAGGCCTAACTATTGATGCCCGATTTCCTTTGAGTGAATCCATTATAATTTTCCTATCCAAATTTCAAATTAATTAACTATCTATTTCTGGTATCCTACGATGCCAAAAATATTTTTCGGCTGTATTACAGCCTTTACGGTTTCAATCACAAACATTTAAATGAATTAAAAATAATCAACACACAACATAAGCAAAATTAAACATTCGAGGAATCCAGTTGGATCCCTCCAACCTGTTTCCCTGCATCCACAGATGTTAGCGCACCATTAAATACCCATTCCACTTCGAGGTGAAATATCGCGGTATATGAGATTTATAAAATATTATCCGCTATTATGCGGCGTAATAGGGTCTCATCCGCTATATAATGCGGGAAATCAACAACTCCAAATAAATATATAATACAAATTCCACTTCAAGGTGGAATATCGCGGTATATGGTTTTAATATAATAACCTCCGCTATTATGCGACGCATAGGGTCTAAACTAATATAACTAATAATAAATAAATTATCCAAACACACAATCATTCAATATTAATTTAACTATCACAATTCCACAACCAATAAATAACTGGAATTTTCAATTTAAATTTTGCGTGAGAAGATCTCACCTTTTTCTCACGCATCCAACTATTTTTCAATCCAGCTCATTTTCCCGAATTTCTTTGACCTTGTATAAATAATTATACAAATTTATTAATATTCAAACCAACTGAACAATTTATTTTCGTTTAATAGATTTTATTTCTACTAATTATTATATTTAAACTAAATTTCCTTTGATAATAAATTTGGTAACCAAAATAAGTTAAATAAACCTTCTTAATAAATTATTTTAGAAAAATCTATTAAATCGAAATGTGTTTATGTATATTTATTTTATTTCCTACACATACTAAAATAACTTAGACAAATTAAAAATCCAATTATTATTATTATTTTTCAAAGCTTACCTTATTCATAAACTTTCCTGTTTTTCTGAAAATAATAACAATGATTCACTTTACTATTTGGGTATATACACATATATACAACAAAATATGTTTACTCTTTACTGTAATTTTTTTTAAATATATATAAACAAAGAAAGAAAAAGAAAAAGAAAATACCTCACTGCCCAATCCACAACTACGAGCACCAACCTAAAGCGAACGAACACCCTACAGGTTGCGAGCTCCATTGACCAACCCTAAATCAATTTCGAGCCGTCGCACTCGAGCTATATGCGCCCTCCTTTCATGGCTCGCTCGAGCCGCCATCGCCTCCCAGTAGCATTCGCACACGACTCCTCCATCGCGACACGCTGTGCCGCCCCAATGTCCTAGCTCCAAGCTCGAGTTCGATTCCTCAGCCACTGCTCGCGACTCGCCTCTGGATTCGAACAATTTCCGAAGATTCTAGCTCGATCGCCAGCCGCTATCCCTAGTCGATTGTCCCCCACTTCGCTCGATCGTACCTCTCGTTCTTGATCCCCATTTTTTATAAACGAAATTGAATTAAAGGAGGCTGAAGTTTTTTTTTGAATTGTGGATGGTGAAATAAAAAGGAGCGGCCATGAATTTGATTTAAGCAAAAGGAAAAAAAATGAGTTCGGCATCTCGTTTTGCTTTCTTTCAACTACTTACGCTAATTTTATTTTTTTTAAATTGAGAATGAAGATACGTGTGGTAAAAAAATGACGTGTATTTGAAGAAACAACCACATGTTGACTTTGTTAGTAAAATATAAATAGAGATATATACATAAATTCAATTTTAAATTCAAATTAAATTTTAAATTCAAATCGTCTCGAAAACACAGCTTACAATTTCGAACTCTGATCGAGACGTGCCGCTGGACGTTTATAATGTTATACGTCTATTCCGAATGCAATGGAAAAGGTTCCGAGTCCAAATTTGATCGTATAGATAGCTTTTAGAAATAGTTAAAACATCGAATTTTCGATTTAATTTTCAGCGCGTTTACTTTGGTCAAACGATCACTCCGAATGCTATGAAAATTGATATCTGATAATAATACAATATTCCAGATCCAACGGAACTGGTTTCGTCTATTTCCGAGTCTGTGCCTCGGAAAGCTAATTTTAAATATCGATTTTAAACGATAAAATTTCAAAACTGAACAAATCATTCCCAAATTCAATTTTGAAGCTTCTATTATCTCCAGTATTATCAATATGAATCTTACAAGCCTTTGAAATATTATTATTCAGTTTAAAACTGAAGATTCGAATTTTTATCGAACTTCAATAAATTAAATTCAATAATTTAATCGCCGAATTCGTAGTTGTATTTAAAATTCAAGCTAAACCATCATTCAAATATTTAAAATCAATTAAATATTTCATTTCAAATGTTTAAAAATTTCCGGGTCGTCACACGTAACATTCGGAGTTGTCGTTTGCCTGTACGATGAGCGAACGCGTTGAAAATTATATCGAAATTTAATTTAATAACTGGGTCCGAAAAGCTATTTTCTCCATACGATCGAATTTGGACTCGGAACCTTTTCCATTGTTCCGGAATAGGGATTTAATATTATAAACGCCTGGTGACATGCCTCGATTGGAGATCGAGATTTTGAGTTGCATTTATCAAAACGATTTAAATTTGAATTCAAATTTAAAATTTCGTTACTATTGCAAACATTGACATGTTGAGAAATGTTAAACACGTGTTTATTTTTCTCTTAATTTTTTCACACACGTTCGAAATAATTTTATGTACGTGTATATAAAAGAAAAATAATAATAAAAACAAACGAATCTCGTTCTTTTTCCTCTTAAAACTAAAAAATAGAGCAAAGAAAATTTTAATGGCCGCAAGAATCATCTTAGGTCGATCAAACAAAAATTCCAAAATCAAAAAAGAAAAAATCGAGTCGCGTTTATCGAGCGAGCGAATCGATTCCCGTTCGATTCAAATTCCAATGCAGGGGGATGTCGCGATCGAGCAAGTGGTGTTGCCAAAACTAAATGTAGATGATACCAAGATTCAAAGCATGTCGCCTGGACGTGGGGGTGACGATCTACGCCAAGAAGATGGGATCGATATCGATCGCAACTATAGTCTCGTATTGTCGTAAAGGTGGAGGTGCGACTGAGGGGTTGCCGTGGTTGTGAAGATAAGTCACGATGAAGAGGTGATTGTTCGAATTCGATAGGGTGGAGTCTGGGTTCGAAGCCGCGTTCGATGTGTTGTCAAGTATAGATTTGCATATTTCATATATATATATATATATATATATATATATATATATGTAGGACCTAAATATATTATGTAGAGTTTACTTTTACAGCAAGATACATGAAATTATTTATTTCAAGATTTAAGAATTATATGTACACAGTAAAGAATAAAATAAATATTCATGTACATTTTTTTAATTTACTTAAATCATTTTTAATAATGTGTTTTAATGATCAATTTATTTGATAAACTTATTTAATAAAATTCTTAGTTACTAAAAAGATTTAGACTCGGTAAATTCTTATTTTTAATAATGTGTTTTAAAATGATTTTTATTTTAGATATTTTCGAATATATATATGTTTGGATAAGTAATTTAATTTATTTTAAAGTATTTGGACTCAGTAGATTTTCAGTGGAAATGAATAAATATTTTAGGAATATATTCCGCGTAAGGAAAAATAATTTGAAATTTATTTTCAAAGAATTGAAATGTGGAAATTGATTTTAAATTTGTTTTCACATGGTAGAAGTATGAAAATATATCTTGCGAAGGTATTTTGAAAATAAATAATTGGGAAAGTTATTTCAATCTGGTGATTGTTGTGAATGTTGATTGATAGTTAAATAACCGACTATCAATATTGGCCTTTAAAGGGCACTTGAATTTCGATGCGACAGGCAGTCGGATTCTAGATGGTTATTCGAAACCCACATCGAATTTTGATGATGAATCTTTGTGATAGAAATATCCACGTGATTTTAAGTTAAGCGCTCACTATTCGGTTTAGCCGGAGAGGACTCTGTGTCATATAACCCATTCCGAGTAGTGATACGATGAAATGAATAGCATTTGAAGAAGGTGGTGAAGACCAGGTGTTTTCGAGAGCGATAGGATAACCTGTCGAATGACTCTGCACTGAGTTGCTTTGGTATAGAGATCTCCATATGTGATGGGGAGTCCGATTGGGATTGTGGATGCCCGGATTTCAAGAACTTCTTTGGAAGTGCCTTCGGTTCCGTTCGAACCCGGAACGGACTTGTATGGTTGTATGTCTGACATTTCACTTTGACATATAAAGCTGATTTCTATCAAATACATTTCTGTTGGTGGCGGAGAATTTATTCTCTTAGCTTAGCACCCTTCTCTGAGACGTACGAACTCAGAGGTTATCTAGTTAATGGTTATTAGTGTGTAATCCCAATTTTGTAGTGCGGCATGCTAAGTGCTGCTGATCATTTGTTGATCGAAGCATGGCTTTTGTGAAAAGCGTAGCTTTGTGGACGAGACTTCGTCGAACATCACAACCCGGTAATGGTCGAAATAGGAATGTTATGGCAAGGTTTTTCGAGGTCGCACCCCTAGTGTAACAACCCGCATATTTATCGATTTTATAGTTAAATATTTTATTTAAATATTTCATTGTTAGTCGGATTTTTAGTCCGAAAACCTACTTTTTGCAAACAGTCGAATTGGGACTCGGGACCACTCCCATTGAGTTTAAAATGCCATTTGCGACCTTTTTGAGTATAAGCTTCGATATGTTTGGAGAAAGTTGATTTTTGCTACTTTTTCCCGCTTAGGGTTTTGGTTGGGCTGAGCCAATTAGCCACTTAACTCAGTTCCAACCCTCTCCTCTTCATTTACTTCTCTTCTATTTTCCTAACACTCAAGCTCAAGCAAAAATGGAGGAAGAGAATGAGAAATAGAAATTCCTAAGCCCTAGCTTGCTTTGCAAATCCATCTCCTTGCTCCAAAGTTCATGAGAACCCATTGGTAAGCTTCCTCTTCTTCTTCTCCAACTCATTCTCTCTTTTGAATTTCAGAAATTTCCTAAACCTAATTTAGGAAATGTTTCTCCTTTAAGCTTAGATTCAAGCATGTTGAGTTGGAATTGAAGAGTGCTTGTTCTTGCCATTGCTTCATAGCTTCTCCTTCATTGATTTGGGTGCAAAGTGAGATTTTTATCTCACATCTATGACTATAATTATCTTTGGTTGTTGGGTATAAATTCCTAACACTTCTTCATATACATTTGCTCTTGATTTGGATTGGTTTTGTGAATATTCCAATTTTTGAGCTTTTAAGTCAAATTTGTGTGAAATCCTTTTATGGATGTTTGATCATGCTTTTGGTGATGCATCGAGGAGCATATAGGGCCGGGTTGCCGATTGGCATAAACCCTTAGAGCCAATGTTCGTCCGGTTGCATTTTGGAAGAGTTTGCTCTTTATTTGTATAAGGCTGAAAAACAGCCCAGGCATGATTCAGTCGACTGAAATCTCTGTTCAGTCGACTGAACCTGAAACCCGAGAGTTTCCAGGCATGATTCAGTCGACTGAAAAATTCTACACAGTCGACTGAACCTGGAAACAGAAAGTTTCCTGAACCTGTAAAATTTCCAGGCACAGGGTCAGTCGACTGAAAACACTGTTCAGTCGACTGAACCTGCTGTTTTAGTCCAATTTACCCTTTTGGATTGAATTTCCAATTTAAATCGATTCGTGATGATCCTATTTATTGTCATCATTTATTATCATCTTTGATGACTTATTTTCTTTGGGGAATTTTAGATATATCCACTTCGATGGATCCTTTATCGATTTCATTGGATTTATATTCACATCTTCGAATGTGATCTTTGTGATTGATTGTTTCTACAATCCCCCTTGTGCTTTGTCACTTTAAAAATATAAAGGTTTTCTATACTAGTAGTAAATATCAAAACTCTTTCCTCAAACGATTTTAATACTATTTTAATACCAAATTCGTTTATAAAACCATTTTCCAATCTATTAGTATATATAAACCTTTACATCACTCGTATGAGAAATTTAATTAAACGGCTTAGTAAAACAAGTGGTATGAAACACTTGCGTTTACTTTGTCGGTTAATTCTTGGACTTGTTCGATTGAACCTTTTGTGACAACTTTCTAGTGGAGATCTACAATTTGTTCGTAAATATTTAAGTTAAGCTAGTGGTTATGGGACATGAAGCTAAGCTCATATATTTACTAGCTTATTGTAATTGACACTTCTCGTTGATCATGACGATCATCTTTGTGGTTTAGACTAGCAATGTGTGATGTCTCTTTGTTTATGTGGAGGACTGTTCCTCATTTGATTGAGCTTCGTCTCATTTCTCACATGGGTCGTACCTTTTTAGGTGCGTCAATGTTTTATTATACATGGGGTGTACCTTTCTAGGTGCATCGATGTTTGTTTTTACATGGGTTGTACCTTTCTAGGTGCATCGATGTTTATTTACTTCGTGGAGCAATCGGCTCAATAAGTCGGGGCATGGGGCGTATCTTTCTAGGTGCGTCGATGTTCGTCTATGCATGGGGCGTATCTTTTTAGGTGCGTCGATGTTCGAATTTGCATGGGGTGTATATTTCTAGGTGCATCGATGTTAGACATTACATGGGGTGTACCTTTCTAGGTGCATCGATGTTTATTTGTGCATGGGGTGTATCTTTCTAGGTGCATCGATGCTTATTTGTGCATGGGGCGTATCTTTCTAGGTGCGTCGATGCTAGAGCATGGGGCGTATCTTTCTAGGTGCGTCGATGTTCGACTGTACATGGGGCGTGTCTTTCTAGGTGCGTCGATGTCCAGTATTTTTGTGGGATTGGCCATCCTTTTTATTGTGATTTGGTTCATCGGATGTCCCGCTGTACGACGTCGTTGATCCTTCTTCTTGTGATTTTTGGATTTCGTGTGTTGATTTCTGGAATTTATGTTTTACCAACTTTTACGATGGGCATTGATATATATGTCATTTATTGTGGCTTGGTGAATGAAACTAGGAGTATGACATTCCTTTTTATCTTGAGTAGATTATTGTGATATTGATTAATCTCTTGTTGATTTTCAATTACTTATTTATCACAGCTTGGCATTGTGATTATTATACGTTTATGTCATATCTCTTTTTATATATCACTTCATCTGATATTTATAGCTAGACTGATCCGTTTATTATTTTCTTCTTAAATAATACTCGGGTCAGACCGAGATGTTTCAGGTGCTTCTGCTTGACTTCTCATCCTGGATCATTACTCTGACTTTTGGATAACTACTTAGATTAGTAGTTTATTTTGTTGTATACACTTGAGATATAGACTCATAGTTGTATTCTTTTGTATAGCACGTGTTGCTATTCTTTTGTATTATCGTGGATCTTTTGACCACTACTCTGATATACACTTTTATGTGTAATATTCATATCTATTTCCGCCTTTGTGATATGAATTGTCTGTGACTGATTTATGTTATGTTTATTTTTATATTTGTTTCCGAAGATATTATTGCCACTGTGTAGTAGCTTTGAGTTTGTGTCGGTATGTCGGATTTCCTCTTGAGATGAAAAGTTATATTTTTATCCGGTATATCGGTACTCGCACAAAGCAATTATACAGATGGTCGCTCCTCAATAGCCTTATTCTCCGTGCTAGTTGACAGCATTTACCGTAATGTTCTTGGCTAGTGTGGGTATAGAGGTGGGGCGTCACAGCTTGGTATCAGAGCCAAACTTCGGAACAATGTAGAATAATTTAACAAGGATCATCGTCCTAAGTCCATCTTAGGAGTCGTGCTTTAGGATTTTATTCAGGTCTTCGTACCGATTCATCCTATTTTCTTTATGATTCCTTGTTTTATCAATCAAGTTTGATTGAAATTTATTCTGAGAATAACTTTTTCCTCTTCTTTCATTCTTTCTTAAAGAAGAGAAATGGTTAGACCAGGCCGTCCCAGCGCCGGTCAATCCAGTGCTACTCCCCAGGATGGAGTATTTATGTCTGCCCAGCAGCTTCTAGATCTTGTTAAGAACGCTCAAGCAGCCGGACCCAATCCAGAGCCTACTCATCCTAGATCCGGTTTTGCACGCTTGTGCAGAGACTATGCCGATTTGGGTGGAAGGCCATTCAGGGGATCCGAGAGTGTTATTGAAATTCAAGCTTGGCTCAAATCATGCGATCGCATCTTTTCTCGCATGAACCTTATTGATCTACATCGAGTCCAAGTGGCTTCTAGCATGCTCCAAGAAAGAGCGTTAGATTGGTATGAACTCCTAATTTCTGAAATCGTTGAAGCGGATCTCACTTGGGAGCGATTCGGGAAAGATTCGAATCGAAATTTGTGCCGGAGGCTGAAAAAGTAACTTTAGCCCGGCGTTTCGTAGACCTTGTTCAAGGTGAATCTTCTGTGACAGACTATGTCGCATCCTTCGAATCTCTGTCCAAATACGGGGTTGAGTACATTAATACCCCATTGAAGAAAAATCAAAGATTTGTCTATGGCTTGAATAAGAATCTTAAGAAGCCATTACTCCTGAAACTTGAGGTTTCATTTGATCAGCTTATTGATATCGCTCTTCGTCTTGAAGAGGCCGATAATGAAGGTGATGTTGAAGTTGTGTGTGCCCAACAGCACTTCGACAATAACTTGAAGAGGCCTATCAAATTCAAAGGCCCCGATTCTAATAAGAAAGGAAAGCAACTAACTATGGTAGCAAATGTTCCTACCTCTAGTCGTGGACGATGCTACAATTGTGGTTCCACAGACCACCATGTAAGGGAGTGCCCGAAACCCCTCTTTTGCCGTTATTGCAAAGGTTCGGGTCATCTTTTATCTTCGTGTCCTAAGCTTCCAAGCAAGTGAGAAGGGAAGCTGCAACTTTTGGTCAAGGTATTTTTCATTCAATCCTTGATGACATTTGCTTTGTGATTATCTTGTTCATGTTATTTTTGATATAGTTTCCATCTCACTATTTTATATCAAAAGAACTTGTTGATTCTTTTTCTTTGAAAATATTTTGGGTTTGATGACTTCTTTGAGGATTGCGAATCCGGATGATAGATCCGCAACACTCAATTTGCTTTTGTTTAGATGTCGAAATTGTTTTGTGTAACTTTTCTTTCCGAGCCGATATTTACTTTGGCTTCGGAATTGACTTTTTCTGTAAGGATTGGCTTAAATTGTGAAGCCCATATCCTATTCTTCGAGTGGACTATTCATCTTCGACATTTTCAATCTGTTAAGCAGATTTCTATTTTTCCTTTGTGATTTTGAATTCCAATTTGGTGGAATCATTTTATTCCTTAAGCCCACTTATAAGGAAAGTGTTGTTTCTCTTATCTAAATAATTTGTGAAACTTTTCCGGTATTTTTTTTTTGAGCTTGTCTTAGGATTATCACCTAAGTAATCTTTTGTATGGTGCTAAGGTCTTTTCAGTTTGACCTTGCCACCGATTTTCATTTGCTACGAGTTGCGGAAATTAGCATTCCACTTACCGCATTCCGCACTCGTTATGATTCTATGAATGAATTATTATGTCATTCAATTTGTCCAGCTTGTTTCATCCGTTTTATAAATGCAATATTCTATGAAAATTTCGATGAGGCCATTCTTATTTATGGATTTTGGATGGAAATAGAAATTTAAAATTTTGCAAATCTTTTTCATAAGATTTAATTATAAGTGCAATTTGATTTTTGCTCTTAAAACGAGCAAAGAATATTCTTAAAACTTTTTAAGAGATTTATTTATCCTAGAAAAGATGACTTTGTGATTGTATTGCCCGTTGAGTGCTTTAAGAATTTTGGTCGATGCGCTTGATCAACGTTATCGATAGGAATTTCCTAAACGCTTTGATGTGACAATCAGACACCGTATATTAACTTGAAAATAGTAAATTTTTGTAGAAAGATTATTACATAAAAGTAAAAATGCAATTTTGAAAGTTTTAACTTTTCGGGGAAGAGAATTATTTAAAAGAACCCTTCCTTTCAATACTCTTATTCTTGTGATTCCTAAAGGGGAACCAAGACTTTGCTATTTGTACCGATACTAGTCGTATTGGTTTGGAATGCCATTCTCTTGCAAAGGAGAACGTGCTATCCCTTGTGCTTCTAAAACATTATAGCTTCTCGAGACTAGATAGCCACTTATGATCTAGTGCTCTCGGCTAATGTTTTTGCTTCTGGAATTTAGCATCATCATATTTGGATGAGAAATTTGTTCTCTACCTCGGTCATAAATCTTTGGAATATTTATGTTCTCTTAAGGAACTGCATGTCGACTCGAGTTCCTAGCAGCTTATGATCTTGATATTCTTTTATTCCCGAGAGGGGAAATCGTGTTGCCAATGCGCTTTGTCGTAGGCAACAAGTGGTTGATTCTTTGATGTTGTCCGAATGAAATTATCTTTTTATCAAGTTCATCGGGCGTTTTGATGTACTTCGTTTTATTGAGTTTCATCTCATTTCTTTTACGAACTTGCGTCCGATGTTCTTTTATTGTGTTCGGTTCATTGGACGTACCGTTTTTGTACTACGTCGGTGTTCCGAAATCATTCGGGCTTTGATTCATCGGATGTACCGTTGTACTACATCGATGTCTTTGCTTTTGATTCATCGGATGTACCGTTTGTACTACATCGATGTCTTTGCTTTTGATTCATCCGATGTACCGTTTGTACTACATCGATGTCTTTGCTTTTGATTCATCGGATGTACCGTTTGTACTACATCGATGTCTTTGCTTTTGATTCATTGGATGTACCGTTGTACTACATCAATGTCTTCGCTTTTTGATTCATCGGATGTACCGTTTGTACTACATCGATGTCTTTGCTTTTGATTCATCGGATGTACCGTTTGTACTACATCGATGTCTTTGCGTTTGATTCATCGAATGTACCGTTTGTACTACATCGATGTCTTTGCTTTTGATTCATCGGATGTACCATTGTACTACATCGATGTCTTTGCTTTTGATTCATCGGATGTACCGTTTGTACTACATCGATGTCTTTGCTTTTGATTCATTGGATATACCGTTGTACTACATCAATGTCTTCGCTTTTTGATTCATCGGATGTACCGTTTGTACTACATCGATGTCTTTGCTTTTCATTCATCGGATGTACCGTTTGTACTACATCGATGTCTTTGCGTTTGATTCATCGGATGTACCGTTTGTACTACATCGATGTCTTTGCTTTTGATTCATCGGATGTACCGTTGTACTACATCGATGTCTTTGCTTTTGATTCATCGGATGTACCGGTTGTACTACATCAATGTCTTCGCTTTTTGATTCATCCATCGGATGTACCGTTTGTACTACATCGATGTCTTTGCTTTTGATTCATCGGATGTACCGTTGTACTACATCGATGTCTTTGCTTTTGATTCATCGGATGTACCGTTTGTACTACATCGATGTCTTTGCTATTTGATTCATCGGATGTACCGTTTGTACTACATCGATGTCTTTGCTTTTGATTCATCGGATGTACCGTTTGTACTACATCGATGTCTTTGCTTTTGATTCATCGGATGTACCGTTTGTACTACATCGATGTCTTTGCTTTTGATTCATGTTATGTACCGTTGTACTACATCTATGTCTTTGCTTTTGATTCATCGGATGTATCGTTTGTACTACATCGATGTCTTTGCTATTTGATTCATCGGATGTACCGTTTGTACTACATCGATGTCTTTGCTTTTGATTCATCGGATGTACCGTTTGTACTACATCGATGTCTTTGCTTTTGATTCATCGGATGTACCGTTTGTACTACATCGATGTCTTTGCAATTTGGTTCATTGGATGTACCGTTTGTACTACATCGATGTCTTTGCTTTTGATTCATCGGATGTACCGTTTGTACTACATCGATGTCTTTGCTTTTGATTCATTGGGCGTACCGTTTTTGTACTACGCCGTTGCACCGACTCAATTTTCTGCTATTCTTGACGTTCCCCACGTCTTGTATCTACTGGAATGCCTTTGGGATTCCGGTTTTCATTCTTGAGCCCGGTGTTATTGTGGAAATTGAAGTTTCACCAGATTTCTTGCTAACTCTTTTGTGCACTTTAGGGTGAACTTCCTATTTCAAATTTTCTTTTGTGTTAATATGCTTCTATGGTTGTTACTTCTTATATTTCCTTCTTACTTATTGCGAGGACGCAATTTCTTTAAGGAGGGGAGTCTGTAACAACCCGCATATTTATCGATTTTATAGTTAAATATTTTATTTAAATATTTCATCGTTAGTCGGATATTTAGTCCAAAAACCTACTTTTTGCAAACAGTCGAATTGGGACTCGGGACCACTCCCATTGAGTTTAAAATGCCGTTTGCGACCTTTTTGAGTATAAGCTTCGATATGTTTGGAGAAAGTTGATTTTTGCTACTTTTTCCCGCTTAGGGTTTTGGTTGGGCTGAGCCAATTAACCACTTAACTCAGTTCGAACCCTCTCCTCTTCATTCACTTCTCTTCTATTTTCCTAACACTCAAGCTCAAGCAAAAATGGAGGAAGAGAATGGGAAATAGAAATTCCTAAGCCCTAGCTTGCTTTGCAAATCCATCTCCTTGCTCCAAAGTTCATGAGAACCCATTGGTAAGCTTCCTCTTCTTCTTCTCCAACTCATTCTCTCTTTTGAATTTCAGAAATTTCCTAAACCTAATTTAGGAAATGTTTCTCCTTTAAGCTTAGATTCAAGCTTGTTGAGTTGGAATTGAAGAGTGCTTGTTCTTGCCATTGCTTCATAGCTTCTCCTTCATTGATTTGGGTGCAAAGGTGAGATTTTTATCTCACATCTATGACTATAATTATCTTTGGTTGTTGGGTATAAATTCCTAACACTTCTTCATGTGCATTTGCTCTTGATTTGGATTGGTTTTGTGAATATTCCAATTTTTGAGCTTTTAAGTCAAATTTGTGTGAAATCCTTTTATGGATGTTTGATCATGCTTTTGGTGATGCATCGAGGAGCATATAGGGCCGGGTTGCCGATTGGCATAAACCCTTAGAGCCAATGTTCGTCCGGTTGCATTTTGGAAGAGTTTGCTCTTCATTTGTATAAGGCTGAAAAACAGCCCAGGCATGATTCAGTCGACTGAAATCTCTGTTCAGTCGACTGAACCTGAAACCCGAGAGTTTCCAAGCATGGTTCAGTCGACTGAAAAATTCTGCACAGTCGACTGAACCTGGAAACAAAAAGTTTCCTGAACCTGGAAAATTTCCAGGCACAGGGTCAGTCGACTGAAAACTCTGTTCAGTCGACTAAACCTGCTGTTTTAGTCCAATTTACCCTTTTGGATTGAATTTCCAATTAAAATCGATTCGTGATGATCCTATTTATTGTCATCATTTATTATCATCTTTGATGACTTATTTTCTTTGGGAATTTTAGATATATCCACTTCGATGGATCCTTTATCGATTTCATTGGATTTTTATTCACATCTTCGAATGTGATCTTTGTGATTGATTGTTTCTACAATCCCCCTTGTGCTTTGTCACTTTAAAAATATAAAGGTTTTCTATACTAGTAGTAAATATCAAAACTCTTTCCTCAAACGATTTCAATACTATTTTAATACCAAATTCGTTTATAAAACCGTTTTCCAATCTATTAGTATATATAAACATTTACCTCACTCGTATGAGAAATCTAATTAAACGGCTTAGTAAAACAAGTGGTATGAAACGCTTGCGTTTACTTTGTCGGTTAATTCTTGGACTTGTTCGATTGAACCTTTTGTGACAACTTTCTAGTGGAGATCTACAATTTGTTCGTAAATATTTAAGTTAAGCTAGTGGTTATGGGACATGAAGCTAAGCTCATATATTTACTATCTTATTGTAATTGACACTTCTCGTTGATCATGACGATCATCTTTGTGGTTTAGACTAGCAATGTGCGATGTCTCTTTGTTTATGTGGAGGACCGTTCCTCATTTGATTGAGCTTCGTCTCATTTCTCACATGGGTCGTACCTTTTTAGGTGCATCAATGTTTTATTATGCATGGGGTGTACCTTTCTAGGTGCATCGATGTTTGTTTTTACATGGGTTGTACCTATCTAGGTGCATCGATGTTTATTTACTTCGTGGAGCAATCGGCTCAATAAGTCGGGGCATGGGGCGTATCTTTCTAGGTGCGTCGATGTTCGTCTATGCATGGGGCGTGTCTTTTTAGGTGCGTCGTTGTTCGACTTTGCATGGGGTGTATCTTTCTAGGTGCATCGATGTTAGACATTACATGGGGTGTACCTTTCTAGGTGCATCGATGTTTATTTGTGCATGGGGTGTATCTTTCTAGGTGCATCGATGCTTATTTGTGCATGGGGCGTATCTTTCTAGGTGCGTCGATGCTAGAGCATGGGGCGTATCTTTCTAGGTGCGTCGATGTTCGACTGTACATGGGGCGTGTCTTTCTAGGTGCGTCGATGTCCAGTATTTTTGTGGGATTAGCCATCCTTTTTATTGTGATTTGGTTCATCGGATGTCCCGCTGTACGATGTCGTTGATCCTTCTTCTTGTGATTTCTGGATTTCGTGTGTTGATTTCTGGAATTTATGTTTCACCAACTTTTACGATGGGCATTGATATATATGTCATTTATTGTGGCTTGGTGAATGAAACTAGGAGTATGACATTCCTTTTTATCTTGAGTAGATTATTGTGATATTGATTAATCTCTTGTTGATTTTCAATTACTTATTTATCACAGCTTGGCATTGTGATTATTATACGTTTATGTCATATCTCCTTTTATATATCACTTCATCTGATATTTATAGCTAGACTGATCCGTTTATTATTTTCTTCTTAAATAATACTCGGGTCAGACCGAGATGTTTCAGGTGCTTCTGCTTGACTTCTCATCCTGGATCATTACTCTGACTTTTGGATAACTGCTTAGATTAGTAGTTTATTTTGTTGTATACACTTGAGATATAGACTCATAGTTGTATTCTTTTGTATAGCACGTGTTGTTATTCTTTTGTATTATCGTGGATCTTTTGACCACTACTCTGATATACACTTTTATGTGTAATATTCATATCTATTTCCGCCTTTGTGATATGAATTGTCTGTGACTGATTTATGTTATGTTTATTTTTGTATTTGTTTTCGAAGATATTATTGCCACTGTGTAGTAGCTTTGAGTTTGTGTCGGTATGTCGGATTTCCTCTTGAGATGAAAAGTTATATTTTTATCCGGTATATCGGTACTCGCACAAAGCAATTATACAGATGGTCGCTCCTCAACAGCCTTATTCTCCGTGCTAGTTGACAACATTCACCGTAATGTTCTTGGCTAGCGTGGGTATAGAGGTGGGGCGTCACACCTAGGGTATAACCATTTTCTTCTGGATAAGAGGTGGTATCATGGTATGGAGCCCAGAGATTTAACTGCGTGGTTGTTTCTATTTGTTGGTGAATCCCGGGATAAAGGTCGGCAACGACCGGGGATGGCTTACTTGTAGGTGTCACCTAGTTACAGAGGTAACTCGGCCTTGTGTTGGTAGGGAACCAGTTTGATTCTTGGGGGCATCCCTCCATAGGCGATCCATTTTGTAAGGAAGTTCCTTAGCCTCACCATTTATTGGAAATCCAAAGAAATAATATGCGCCATGTACGGTTTTAGTTGTATAACCTGCCATGGAATTTGGCAGTAACCTGCTATTGAACATGGTAGTTATAGTAGGTATACAATAATGGTTGTATGCTGGCTAAGATTAATATTATACTTTCAAAATGTTTTCCGCACTATGCAGTAATGATAATATTAAAAAGATTTGGCATATCAAGCATGTTTGACTATCATAAGGAGAAATCTCCTCCAATTCTGCGTTTGCATTGTGTGTGTGGCGGAAGGCCATATGGTAGTTTCATTTTCCAAAAGCAAAGCAGATTTATTTTTATTTTCTTTATGAAAATAACTATTTTTAAGATCTCACACCAGTCTCATGACTGACCTGGAGTTTATTGTTCCCTTTCTAAACTCTGAGTGCCCGTAATTTTTCACAAGGGCAGCCTAGAGTCAGGTTATCATTTTTCTGGAGCGAAGTCGAAAAGGATGTGCTACGGAGATCAAGAGTTGAAGCTGGATGGGGAGACGTATCATTATACTATGTATTATCCGCTGCGTATGGATCACATTTGCTGCAAGTTCAGTTTTAATATGGATTAGTTGTTGTAAATGCCTACTATTGAATGGTGTCATTGTAAACTCTGTAAATGTGATGTATGTAAAACTGATATAGCCCTTTGTTTTAAAGATATTCATTTATCTATTATATGTTGTTCCGTTACGAAATGTGAGAATCTGATTATTGTTTCTGTTCTTCTATCTTCTTTTTCTTAAGCCCTAACAGTTCGGTTTTCCGGCATTCGATTGTGTGGCATTGGATACAGTGGACGTATCGATGTTGACTTTTGAGCGTTGAAAATTGGGTCGTTACAAGGTGGTATCAAAGCAATTGGTTAAGCGACAACCTTGGCTCTGGTGGGGATTACTCACTAGAGATAGAGTCATTAGTACTCTAGAATGAGTTGAATGTAATAATAGATATGAGCGCGTATTTGTTAGTGGATATAAAATTATTTTATATTGTGATGATTGGTTTATTGAGTGGTATATGGATTCTGGTCATTTTAGTCTGTACAACTCTATCGATAGGGATCTCTAAACACTTGTACAGAACAATTCGACACGATATTGTTTGAAAAATCGGATAAATGAAATAATTTTACCCAAATTATTTTTTGTTTAGAAAAGAAATCTTTTTTCATAAATTATTATAGTATATGGTTGTTTGTTTGTTAGGAAGTGATAATATTAAATTATTATCATTGAATATTGAATAAGAGTTGAAATCATAACTTAATGCTGAGAAATAAAATCCATATACAAATGGGATTTGTAAATATGAATTGTAAATGTAATTTATAATTTGAAATATAATTCCAGAGAAGTATTTGGAAATGTTTTTGAAAGGATTTTGATTTTTGGAAACTAACTCCATTTGATTTGAGTATGGTTTTCAAAGGTTTTGGAAAAATTGTTTTTGAAGGGATAAAGGCACTAAACTCTTTTCGGTCGCTAGAAAAGAATTCCGATGATGATCGTGACATCATCGGTGTTCATTTTCGAGTCTCTAGGAGAGGAATTGCTTCCAAATTATTTTAAATGGAGGTTGTTTACAAACTGGGTGTGGTTTTGGGAATTCAAAAGATAATTTGAATTGATATCAAAGATGATTTTGAAAGGTTGAAAAGACTCTGAAAGCTGATAAAAATAGTTATGGAATAATAATAAGTTTGAAAACATAAAAATTCAGATTTAAACTGAAAATAACTTGAGTTAATTTGAATAAAGGTGAATTTGAGAAGTCTTATAGAATAAATGATTGAAATAAAATCTATTATTGTGGAAAATAAAATTGTGAATGACTAAATAAATTTAAAATTTCAATTAAATAAAAGTAAAATTGAATGTTGAAATTCATTTCGAATTTGTAAACAAATAGAACTGGAATTGGAATTGAATTTGATTTGTGATAAACAAAGTGAAGTATTGAAATAAAATTAGTAAGTGAAACTAATTAAAGAAATGACAAATTAAATATGGTTTGAAATGAATTGAATTCAATAATTATAAGTGAAAGGTAAATTGAATTCATATGGAATTTGAAATCCAGTTTAAATATAAGAAGTTGTAAACCAAAGTGGTGAATTGGATTTAAATGTAATTGAAATAAAAGTAAATGAAATTAAACATATGGTGTATATAGAATATTTATTGAACTTAAGAAGTAAATGGCAAAATTCTCAAGTAAAATTTGGAATTGGAAAAATATTCTAAGCTAATAAGTAAATGGAAATTAAACTGGAAATTGTGAAATAGATGATGATGAATAAGTGTGTAGAAATGAAAATCAACGTGAATAATAGAAAAGGAAATTGATATAGCCAATAATCAATTGGATATAAATACGTGGGATATACGTATATTACTTTATTCGCATAACGATTTGATCCAGAATTCGAGCATATAATTTCGAGATAGTTATATCGATCCGATTTGGAATTTTTCACTCGATTTTTGATGACGAACCTGGATATGGATTTTTGGTTGATTCTGGAAATTCTCTATCATAGTTTAGAACTATGCAAGGAGAATTACGGTTTCTGGTCAAGAAACCAGACATGAGTCGGCACTAGGAAGTCGATGGACAATACTAGTTTAAAAGTGAAATTATGTGATTGAGTGAGCGATCGAATTTGATATTACGTACGAATGATATATGTGTATCACACGGGTTTGGATGAAATGAATATTGAAATTTTGTAAAGAAATATGCAAAATGATAAGCAAGATATGCAGGAATTGTAAAAGGGAAGGAAATTGGATTTGATTTTCGAAGATAAATTTGAATTGCTTGAAAAGGTATGTATTTAAATTTCAGTATGAAATTTGATGACTTTCTTGTCCAGCCACTTGGCCTTTTGTTTTCTTTTGAAATCTGGGGGGCGTGGTGCCATTTTGTAGTCGTACCGAGCTAGTCGCGCTGTAATGGCCCATTTTTCCATACCCTTTGAATCGATAATAAACCACACGTGTCCAACTCAAATTTCACGAACAAGCGGACCATTAAGGGTAGAAAGAAAATAAAGATAGAATAGAATCTCACACGAATGGAATAATATATATTATTTCAGTAATAATCTTTACATCGGAAAATTTTAAAATATAATATCAGAGTCTAACCTAAATTCAGCTTGGACAGTTATAAACATCTGTCCTTACAATTGTTGACCAACATCAAACAAATTACACTAAGTACAACGGATAATAGAATACATCCATACGATGATGAAGATCTCCAACTCTCCTCTGTAAACTCCAACCGTCTTCAACTCAACCTGAAACAACTCGGATCTGACCCGAGTATTAAAATTATCTGGATCAGGCTTGATAAACCAGCGTGAGATACTCGAACTTTAAAATGACTACATTACCAAAACCATTGAAAAGAAGGATATCTTGTAAGACCACGCCCACACATAAATACGTACGAGTTTTTTACCTTATGATAACCAAAACACTTTTATATATCAAAACGTTTGATATTATTTCTAGTGACATCTCTTTGAAATCACTTTTCAAATAAACTTACTCAAATAAGGTATCAACACCTGGACTAAGTCTAAGGTAATATATAGTACCAAAAAGGGGTAGCTAAAATGTTTGCAAGTCATTACAGCTATTTTAGAAATACAACCAAAACCGTAAATCTCGTATTGGGATTGGATTTCCAACGTGATATGAAACTAGTGGAAAGATCAATCTGTATCCATGGCTTACGTCCATGACTCAGATGCAGTTATACAACAACCCAAATGGCTAAAAGTGGATACAATCTGCGAATAACATCTAAGGACTCGGACTTCGCGCATCCCTGCCATGAGGCCCAGACGTATCTGGTACCTAGGGCTTAGAACATCTGATAACCCAAATCATTACTATCCGAAATGCGAGCATACATCTGACCACATAGAATCCCATCATAACCGGGGTGTGAGGCTCACGAGGCTACGCTCAATTTCTTCAAAGCCACGTTTTTCAAACAAAACCATGCTTTGATCATAACAAGTTCCACTTTGAATGCCACATTGCCATTCCTTTGATCACTATTTGACTCCCACAAAAATACAACCCTTGAGCACGTACGTCTCAAGGAGGGTGTTAAGCTAAGAGAAGTTGCCTTCTCCGCCATCACTGATGTACATTTGTAAAAGACAAACGTTGTGTCTCAAAAATGCAATATCAGACATTGTCCATACAAGTTCATTCTAGGACTGAACGAAACCGAAAGCACTTTCCTCGGCCATTACTAGGCGAGAAGCCCTTGCAATCCAAAAAATCTCCATCACGAGGAGACAACTGCTATAAATAACTTTATAATGGGGGCTAACCAGAGCATGTTAACAAGAAGTCTTCACGCTATAAAGATCCACGGTCTTCAATACTCATCATCTTTAACATGTCTTCACTTTCGAACGTATACATTGGTTCGACGTGGTTTTCGGATAGGAATTACCCAAATCCGACTCCGGTTCCTTTAAAGCCAATTATCGGTTAATAGATGTTAAGTTCATATGTGGACATCAATCATCAATCAATTACTTCATCTTTCATTTAAATCAAATAGCTTTCTGATATATATTCTTTTCAATTTATTCCATTTTCTTTTCAAGAGTATATGGAATCATTAAGCCTCATTAATCAAATCATTTGGTTTATTTAAACCTTTCTTAAATCTTGGAATAATTCCAAATCATTTTCTCTTTTGCTTGGAAAAACTTTCCAAATCATTCATTAAATCTTAATCAATATTCAAGTTCTAACTTTTAACTTAGGGAAAATATTCCCAAAACATTCATTAAATCTTAATCAAAGGTCCCTTTCTTAACTTCAAATTATATTCTTGCAAATCGAAGATTTTCATAATAGAGTACTACTGCCATCTTAGATATGGTAAATTTCACCTCTGGGAACTAGTGGCAAGTTTCACCTCCATGGACTAATGGTGAGTAATCCTACATCATGAATACCTTTGACTTTAATGATCGTTTCTTCAATATATTTTATTTCGAAAATTAGTTTGAAGGGGTTTCCGGATAGGAATCATCCAAATCCAAACTTGGTTCCTTTGTACAAACCATCGAATAAAAGATGTTAAATAGTCAATTGAAATTAAAGAATTGGTTTCTTTACTTTTATCTCGGAAAAACTTAAATATGATCTTTTAGAGCATCCGGGCTTACCTTTCGATCTGTTCCACCCCTCGCCTAAAAAAAGAAAACATAGGCTAGGTAAGTTCAGAGCACTGGTTGCTCCATCCCTAACCATAGTTAAACACCTTACTTTTATCTTCTCAGATCTCACAGGCGGGACAAATGTACTAGTCGTTTTCGCATATTCTGTTTGTTGTTGCATTCAATATTGTTATCTTTTTGTTTAAGTGGTATAAACAATTCATCTTAACCTTTTATTCAAACTCTTATTAAAACTTCCAAATCATCTTTACATTAATTAATTATTCCTTTAAAATCATTCACAAAAGATTTAGGAAAGAACTGTTAAGTTTAAACACATATGCAAAAGGTTATAGAATTTGCAGCATAAAAGTGCTGCAGAAAGTGCTATATAAGCTTATTTGATTTAAACAACTATTTAATATTTGAAAATTTGTATTTTCCATTCCAAATCTCTTTTAAACCATTATAATAGATTTATAAAATTTATTTCATATTTTTAATCACTTAAAAATATCATTTATAAGGAAATCTCATTTTGGATTCCGAACTACAAAACCGCGATGTTTTTAGAAAATTGTTTTGGACATATTTCGAAATCTACTGAATGAAAACTTGATTTTCTTTCTTCGTTGGAAAACTATGGATATAATAGACTGAAAAATTCTTATCACGAAGAATTCCAAGCTATATTTCACTTTGCAAACACATTTTACTTTTATGGTGTGAAATCGCGAACTACCGTTACGCGACGCACATAGTTTTGACTTGTTTTTCAATTTCTTTTCAAACTTCTTGAAAACACATTTAAATGTTTATAAAACGTTTCTAAATCATTTTAAACTCATTTTAAACAACATTTCCATCATTTCAAATTCATTTTCATTTCATTTCATATCATAATATTATATTATTATAATATCATTTTCAATCTTTTTAGATATTTTGAAATCATTAAGAGGCTAAATAATTTCCATATACACATTTTTATTGATTTAATTCTCATTTAATTAACTATGGTTAATTACTAAATATTTCTCTTATCATTTATCAAACAAAGTTATCATCCATATCACAAACATATAATCAACCGCAATATCAACCAAGTTATCATCCACTAAATCATCCATTATATACCAAGCTTTTAAATCATTATACTTGAAATAATTCATGAATTTATTAAAAACTTAGAGTACTCACTTTTAATCAAATTGTTCACTTCCTACCAATATCCATATTAACACTTCAGTTAAATTTCAACTAATCAACTTCGAAAAATTCGGCAGAGCTTCCGCATCACCTTGAATTTGCTCGCAGCTCCTTAGAATGAAATCGGCGACACTTCCTTCTTATTTTCTTGCCCGGAGCTTTCCAACTTGCTTCCTTCTCTTTTGTAGGTTCGGCAATACCTATATCCTTGCCTTTCTCCATCATTTCTTCACTTCTCAGGTGTTAAACCATGTTTAAATGGTATTCTAAGGTCTTTGGAAAAGTTTGATGGTGTTTGGAGTTGATTTGATATGGTTTTGAAAAAGTGGGCAAGCATTTGAAAGAGAAGAAGAGGCCATTAAACCTCTAAAGAAGAAGAAGAAGAGATCTTAGGAAAGGAAGAAGAAGAAGAATGAAAAGTGTGAAAAAAAGTGAGAAAGTGGTTGGTATTTATAGAAAAAGAAATGAAGTGGTAAATTACCAAAATATCTCTTTACCAAAATACCAAAATAACCTTACTTACTTATAAAGTAATCTTATTTTTTTCAACACTTAACATCACATTTCAAATCATTACTTTATGTCATTTTCACTTAGATATTAAGTAAAGTAAGTAATAATTATATTCCTTTGATTTGATGTTTTACTTTTTTGCTTTGAAATGACATTTTTGTCCTTTTCTGCTTACTTTTTCTTAATTGTTTTCTAGAAGTTTCTAACCTTGTTTAGTAAAAGCAAACTTGATTAGTGAATTAATTTATACTTACACTATTTGAATATATGTTCTTATATAAGAAAATAAAGGTGCGACGACGTTGCGACATCTTTTAATTGATAGAACGTCGTTTTTCGATAAAATGTTTTACGGTCACATTTTGACGTTTTAGTTAAACTATTTATTTATGTAAATCAAATTTAAAAATGAACTTTTTACTTCTTTAAATAAATTAAAACATGTCTGTTTTTATTTTAAAATCATATTTAAATAATATCAAAATCTCTAATTTTACGGTGTGTGTAAAACTGACAAAATGCAACAAAATTTTGTTATTTTTGTAAAACGATTATTAACATACTTATAAGTATTTTAATATACTTTTATTATCTGTATTAGATGTTTTCAATGATATTTATCTTTTTAAACAAACATTTAAACCTATTTATTTAAGCATTTATTTATTTTTAACAAAACTTAATTTTTGTTGATTTGTTCTAAAATCCAAATTTATACATTTTCTTTTTATTAACTATAAGAATAAATAATTTCTCTATTATTATCTATTATATATAACTTTTTTATTTAATTTTTAAACCTTTTTAAATTTAAAACAAATGAAATCTCTTATTTTCGAAGTAGCGAAATTATGGGTCGTTACATTCTCCCCTACTTAAAAGAATTTCGTCCTCCAAATTACTCGAAACAAAAGTTTGCCCAAAACATTTATCTTTAAACTTAATTCCATATAATATACACAGATCATGCATATGAAATTTCTTATTCGATCTCCTATTCGAATACACAACTTTATTTCCGAACTAATATCGATCTCCCGATTCTCTAGTCCTGACTTTAATCAGGCTCTTTTATTAGAAACTTTTGCTTTTCTTGCATAGCTCTCAACTATGATAGAAAACTCAAGTACCTAACCATAAACCCTAGTCAATGGTCGTTGTCAAGAATCGAGTTATAAATCCTTTTTCGAACCATTGTAAACACCTTGAAGTTCTGTACTCAACTCATAGATCAAAACTTGTATGACGAAATGATCTACATATAATATATGTATTTACTTACTTTCAAAAAATTTTCATAAAAACTTCATCTTAAAATCAAACACTTTACAAATGTGCTTCTTTATATAATCCCTTTAATTATTTGTTTCCAAATATTTTTTTAAAGGAAAATATTCTAAAGAAACCATTTTTCACTCAAAAGATATTTATCTTTATCATAATTTTTTTTCCCACAAACTTTGAACTCGGTATATTTCCTTTAACGCCAATATTATTTATGTACCATTTTATAAATCTATTACTTAAGTTTATTACATCTTATAACTTATGTAAATCAATCACTTTTAAAGACTTAAGCCCAAATCCTGATTAATGCTAGAGTTCATTAATAAAACATTTTCTAGGTTATAATTTCCTTTTTTCTTTAAAATCACATTGATAAATTATATTTATCCAATTTCATTTACTCAGAATATTTCATAATCTTTTAGATTTCATAAATTCCTTCGCTCCGAGTAAGTATGATTCGGAAATTTTTGACTGTCCAAAATCGTCAGAAATCCCCCTTTATCTTATCAATTAGCGATCCCAATTTATCTTTAGTTTAAAACACTTTTATAAAGATTACTAATCAATTTTTCAGTTAATGATTCACATTATTTCCTTAACTAAAAAAAATTATATAAATCGAGTAACTCCAAAATAATCCAAGGAACTAGGTACTACCAATAGTATTATATATCCTCTTAACAAGAAGAGTAATACTCAAGAGAAGTGCTTACCATCCGAACACATCACTTGCCCATTTTTAGTTTATTTTTGAGCCAATCAAATTAGTTATCATAAATACCTCTTTATATTTGAAATAATATCATTTTCAAAACCCTTAAGATATTACTTATAAAACCTATTTTATAAATTTTTATGAATTTATCTCATATTAATTAACTTCATTCAAATTACCACAATTCTTTAAATTACTTGAATTTAATTTCTCATTCCTTTCATGTTTATCTTTTTTACGCAATCATTTTCTATTATTTAAATATATTTATATCTTATATGTTCATTCCTTAAACAAATCTTATTACGAACACCTTATAGTCAAATCGCGAAACTTAATTCATAAGGTATTTGCACTTAAATTTTTAAATCAAACATTTGATCAATTTATGATAGTAACTTAACATTAACAATTCTTAATTTATTATTTGGGAATAAGTATTAAAGATCTAAATTACCTTATCAGATTTCTTACTTATTGATTATCTTTATGAAACATCTTATAGTCAAACTTAGAAATTCTAATCACAAGATGTTCATATTTAAATTTCACTAATCCTGATTTCTAACTATACATCTTTTCAACATATATACTTTATATTCAAAATATAATCCTAGGTAAAATTATTTCATTTACCAATTTTTTCAAAATCAGTGTGTTGATTCGCCTTATTCAAGTGTTTAGGAACCCTCATCGATAACGGTGATTAGGCTCATCGATCAAAATCCATAAATCACTCAATAGATAAATCAACATAAAATAATTTATTAGCCACTAACAAATACGCGATCATATATATTACACTCAAACTCGTTCTAGGGTGCTACTAACCCTATCTCTAATGAGTTACTCATCCTAGGGTATTACTAACCCTATCTCTGACGAGTCTTTACCCGACCAAAGCCAAGGTTCTCACTTAACCTTCAGCTCTGATACCAAATGTCACGATCTAGGATTTTCAACCATCGACAATGGATAAACTCCACCGTAGCTCACGTGGGTACCTTACGATTTGCTTTTACGGCCAGCCCCTCGACTATAAGGCAAACTACCAAACCAACCCCTCGATACTCGATCTCAGGGACATGTAGGAGTAAGAGTCATCCGTTCGCTGCCTAACAAGAAGCGAGAACCCCCTATCATGTACGAACATCACTAAGCAAAGCGGATAATAGAATACATCCATACGATGATGAAGTTCTCTAACTCTCCTCTGTAAACTACAACCGTCTTCAACTCAACTTAAAACTACTCAGATCTGACCCGAGTATTAAAAATACCCGGATCAGGCTTGATAAACCAGCGTAAAAACTCAAACTATAAAATGACTATGTTATGAAAACCTTTGAAAAGAAGGGTATCTCATAAGACCACGCCCATACATAAACACATACGAGTTTTTTACCTTATGATAACCAAAACACTTTTATATATCAAAACGTTTGATATTATTTCTAATGACATCTCTTTGAAATCACTTTTCAAATAAACTTATTCAAATAAGGCATCAACACCTGAACTAAGTCTAAGGTAATATATAATACCAAAAAGGGATAGCTAAAATGTTTGCAAGTCATCACAGCTATTTTGGGAATATAATCAAAACCGTAAATCTTGTATTGGGATTGAATTTCCAATGTGATAGGAAACTGGTGGAAAGATCAATCTGTATCCACGGCTTACGTCCATGACTCAGATGCAGTTATAAAACAACACAAATGGCTAAAAGTGGATACAATCTACGAATAACATCCAAGGACTCGGACTTCGCGCATCCCTGCCATGAGCCCAGACGTATCTGGTACTTGGGGCTTAGAACATCTCATAACCCAAATCATTACTATCCGAAATGCGAGCATACATCTGACCACATTGAATCCCATCATAACTGGGGTGTGAGGCTCGTGAGGCTACGCTCATTTTCTTCAAAGCTACGTTTTTCATACAAAACCACGCTTTGATCATAACAAGTTCCACTTTGAATGCCACACTGTCATTCCTTTGATCACTATTTGACTCCCACAAAAATACAACCCTTGAGCTCGTACATCTCAAGGAGGGTGTTAAGCTAAGAGAAGTTGCCTTCTCCGCCACCACTGATGTACATTTGTAAAAGACAAACGTTGTGTCTCAGAAATGCAATGTCAGACATTCGTCCATATAAGTTCGTTCTAGGACTGAACGAAACCGAAAGCACTTTCCTCGGCGATTACTAGGCGAGAAGCCCTTGCAATCCAAAAAATCTCCATCACGAGGAGATCACTGCTATAAATAACTTTATAATGGGGGCCAACCAAAGCATGTTCAACAAGAAGTCTTCACGCTATAAAGATCTACAGTCTTCAATAATCATCATCTTCAACATGTCTTCACTTTCGAACGTATACATTGGTTCGAAGTGGTTTTCGGATAGGAATTACCCAAATCCGACTTCGGTTCCTTCGAAGCCAATTATCGATTAAAAGATGTTAAGTTTATATGTGGATATCAATCATCAATCAATTACTTCATCTTTCATTTAAATCAAATATCTTTCTTAGATATATTCTTTTCAATTTATTCCATTTTCTTTTCAAGAGTGCATGGAATCATTAAGCCTCATTTATCAAATCATTTGGTTTATTTAAACCTTTCTTAAATCTTGGAATAATTCCAAATCATTTTCTCTTTTACCTAGAAAACCTTTCCAAATCATTCATTAAATCTTAATCAAAGATTTCTTGTATTCAAGTTATAAATTTTAACTTAGGAAAAATATTCCCAAATCATTCATTAAATCTTAATCATAGATTTCTTTCTTAACTTCAAATCATATTCTTGTATCGAAGATTTTCATAATGGAGTGCTACAGCCATCTTAGATATGGTAAATTTCACCTCTAGGGACTAATGGCAAGTTTCACCTCCAGGGAATAATGAAAAGTTCCACCTCCAGGGACTAATGACGAGTAATCCTACATCATGAATACCTTAGACTTTAACGATCATTCTCTTCAACATATTTTATTTCGAAAATTAGTTTGAAGAGGTTTTGGGATAGGAATCATCCAAATCCGATCTCGGTTCCTTTGTACAAACCATCGAATAAAAGATGTTAAATAGTCAATTAAAATTAAAAGAGTTTGTTTCTTTTCTTTTATCTTGGAAAAACTTAAATATGATCTTTTAGAGTATCCGGGCTTTCCTTTCGATCTATTCCACCCCTCGCCTAAAAAGAGAAAACATAGGCCAAGTAAGTTCAAGGCACTGGTTGCTCCGTCCCTAGTCTTAGTTAAACACCTTGTTTTTATCTTTTCAGATCTCACAGGCAGAACAAATGTACTAGTCATTTCCGCACACTCAGTTTGTTATTACATTCAATATTCTTTTCTTTTTGTTTAAGTGGTATAAACAATTCATCTTAACCTTTTATTCAAACTCTTATTAAAACTTTCAAATCATCTTTACATTACTTAATTATTCCTTTAAAATCATTCATAAAAGATTTAGGAAAGAATTGTTAAGTTTAAACTCATATGCAAAAGGTTATAGAATTTGCAGCATAAAAGTGCTGTAGAAAGTGCTATATAAGCTTATTTGATTTAAAAAAAATTTAGCATTTGATAATTCATATTTTCCATTCCAAATATCTTTTAAACCATTTTAATAGATTTATCAAATTTATTGCATATTTTTAATCATTTAAAAATATCAATTATAAAGAAATCTCATTTTGGATTCTGAACTGCAAAACCGCGATGTTTTTAGAAAATTGTTTTGGACATATTTCAAAATCTACTTAATGAAAACTTAATTTTCTTTCTTCGTTGGAAAACTATGGATATAGTAGACCGACAAATTCTTATCTCTAAGAATTCCAAGCTATATTTCACTTTGTACACACATTTAACTTTTATGGCGCGAAATCGCGAACTACCGTTACGCGACGCGCGTAGTTTTGACTTGTTTTTCTATTTCTTTTCAAACTTCTTGGAAATACATTTAAATGTTTATAAAACGTTTCTAAATCATCTTAAACTCATTTTGAACAACATTTCCATCATTTCAAATACATTTTTCATTTCATTTCATATTATAATATTATATTATTATAAACTCATTTTCAATCTTTTTAGATATTTTGGAATCATTAAGAGGCTAAATAATTTCCAAACACACATTTGTGTTGATTTAATTCTCATTTAATTAACTATGGTTAATTATTGATCATTTCTCTTATCATTTATCAAACAAAGTTATCATCCCTATCATAAACATATAATCAACCGTAATATCAGCCAAGTTATCATCCACTAAATCATCCATTATATACTAAACTTTTAAATCATTATACTTGAAATAATTTATGGATTTATTAGAAAATAAGAGTACTCACCTTTAACCAAATTGTTCACTTCCTACCAACATTCATATTAACAATATTTCACTTAAATTTCAACTACTCAACTTTGAAAAATTCAATAGAGCTTCCGCAGCACCTTGAATTTGCTCCTAGCTCCTTGGAATGAAATCGGCGGCACTTCCTTCTCTTTTTCTTGCTCCAGAGCTTTCCTACTTGCTTCCTTCTCTTTATAGGTTCAGCCATACCTATGTCCTCACCTTTCTTCTTCATTTCTTCACTTCTTAGGTGCTAAACCATGTTTAAATGGTATTCTAAGGTCTTTGGCAAGGTTTGGTGGTGTTTGGAGTTGATTTGATATGGTTTTGAAAAAGTTAGTAGGCATTTGGAAGAGAAGAAGAAGTCATTAAAGCTCTAAAGAAGAAGAAGAAGAGAGCTTAGTAAAGGAAGAAGAAGAAGAAGAAGAAGAATGAAAAGTGTGGAAAAAAGTGAGAAAGCGGTTAGTATTTATAGAAAAGGAAATAAAGTGGTAAATTACCAAAATATCCCTTTACCAAATTACCAAAATAATATTACTTACTTATAAAGTAATCTTTTTTTTTAACACTTAACATCACATTTCAAATCATTACTTTATGTCATTTTCACTTAGATATTAAGTAAAGTAAGTAATAATTATATTTCTTTGATTTGATGTTTTATTTTTTTCTTTGAAGTGACTTTTTTGTCTTTTTGTGCTTACTTTTTCTTAATTGTTTTGTAGAAGTTTCTAACCTTGTTTAGTAAAAGTAAACATGATCAGTGATTTAATTTATACTTACATTATTTGAATATATGTTCTTATATAAGAAAATAAAGGTGCGACGACGTTGCGACAATTTTTAATCGATATAACGTCGTTTTTCGAAAAAATGTTTTACGGTCACATTTTGACATTTTAGTTAAACTATTTATTTATGTAAACCAAATTTAAAAATGAAATTTTTAGTTCTTTCAATAAATATAAACATGTCTCTTTATATTTTAAAATCATATTTAAATAATATCAAAATCTATAATTTTACGGTGTATGTAAAACTGACAAAATGCGACAAAATTTAGTTATTTTTGTAAAACGATTATTAACATACTTATAAGTATTTTAATATACTTTTATTATCTTTATTAGATGTTTTCAATGATATTTATATTTTTAGATAAACATTTAAACCTATTTATTTAAGCATTTATTTATTTTTAACAAAACTTTACTTTTGTTGATTGGTTCTAAAATCCAAATTTATATATTTTCTTTTTATTAACTGTAAGAATAAAAATTTTCTCTATTATTGTCCATTATATATAACTTGTTTATTTAAATTTTAAACCTTTTTAAATTTAAAACAAATGAAATCTTTCATTTTCGAAGTAGCGAAATTACGGATCGTTACACACGCAAAGAAGTCGCTGGCGAAATTTTTCGAAAATTTAGGGAGTTAGAGAAAATTTTGAGAAAATTTTTAAAATTCAAAATTTGAATTTAAATTTCAATTTGAATTGTCGAGTAAATAATGCTGTTTGGAAACTATGGAAAACTTTTGAAAGTTATTTGAAGTGGCTGAGTCTTGAATAAAAAGATTTGTTTTGGAAAGTTGATAAAACTATTTGGTTTTAGGGAAAAAAATTATAAACGGGTTAAGGATCATTCTTCTTAACTAGTAATTTTGGGGCGAAATTCTTTTAAGGAGGAAGGATGTGACGACCCAGAAATTTTGACATTTGTAATTGAAATATTTGATTGAATTTTAATATTCAGAGGTTGATTTAACTTGAATTTCAAATATCAGAATGAATTTGGCAATTTAATTATCGAATTTAATTTATTAAAGTTGGATAAAAAATTGAATCTTCAATTTTAAGCTGATTTAAAATATTTTGAAGGCTTATAAAATTTATAGTAATAATACTGAAGGTAATGGAAGTTTCATAATTGGATTTGGAAATGTTTTATTCAGTTTTGAAATTACATCGTTTTGAATCGATATTTAAAAATAGCCTTTCGAGGCACAGTCTCGAATTTCGACGAAATCAGTTCCATTGGATCTGTAATATTGTATTATTATCTGTTTTTAATTTTCGTAGTGTTCAGAATTGTCGTTTGACCGTACGATGAGCAAACGCACTGAAAATTATATCGAAATTTGATTTAATAACTGGGTCCGAGAAGCTATTTTCTCCGTACGATCGAATTTGGACTTGGAACCTTTTCCATTGTGTCCAAAATATGGGTTTAACATTATAAACGCCTGGCGGCACGCCTCGATTGGAGATCGAGATTTTGAGTTGCATTTATCGGAACTATTTAAATTTGAATTTAAATTTAAAATAAAAAATATAAAATCTCGTTATTGTTGCAAACACTGACACGTTGAGAAATGTTAAACACGTGTTTATCTTTCTCTTAATTTTTTCACACACGTTTGAAATAATTTTATATACACGTATACAAAAGAAAAATAATAATAAAAACAAACGAATCTCGTTCTTTTTCCCATTAAAACTAAAAATCAGAGCAAAGAAAATTTTAATAGCCGCAAGAATCATCTCAGTTCGATCAACAAAAATTCCAAAATCAAAAAAAATCGAGTCGTATTTATCGAGCGAGTGAATCGATTCTCGTTTGATTCAAATTCGAAAGCAGGGGGATGTCGCGATCGAGCAAGTGGCGTTGCCAAAACTGAATGTAGATAAAACCGCGACTCGAAGCATGTCACCTGGACATGGAGGCGTCCATCTGCACTGAGAAGATGGAATCGATATCGATCGCAACCATAGTCTCGTATTGTCGTAAAGGTGGAGGCGCGACTGTGGGGTTGCCGTGGGTGTGAAGGCTAGTCGCGATGAAGAGGTGATTGTTTGAGTTCGATAAGGTGGAGTCTGGGTTCGAAGCCGCATTCGATTTGTTGTCAAGTAAAGATTTTCATATTTCATATATATATATATATATGATCGAAATATATTGTGCAGAGTTTATTTTTACAGTAAGATACATGTAATTATTTATTTTCAAATTTAATAATTATACTTGCACAGTAAAGAATAAAACAGATATGCATGTACATTTTTTTTAATTTACTCGATTCATTTTAAATAACGTGTTTTAGTGATCAATTTATTTGATAAACTTATTTAATAAAATTCTTAGTTACTAAAAAGATTTATTAAAGTAAAATTAGTTTAAAAATTTAATTCTTTGTTTAAAAATAAATTATTAGTTTAAAATTAAAATTATTAGTTTAAAAAAAATGGCAAATTGAATTGTTCGATTTATTTCGAATATTAATAAAAATTGTACAAATGTTTATATAAGGTCAAAATCGTGGAAAAACAAGTCGAATTGGAAGTGGATTGCAAAAATAAAGGAGCAAAGGTGAGATCTTCTCACTCAATTGGATACCCAATTTAATTTAAATAGTTAATTTAATGTTTGCTTGGATGATGATTGTTATCAGTTGTATTGGATTAGACCATATGCGCCGCATAATAGCGGATGATATTATATTAAACCCATATACCGCGATGTTCAACCTCGAAGTGGAATGGGTATTATATATGTATTTGAAGTGATTGATTTCCCGCATTATATAGCAGATGAGACCCTATGCGCCGCATAATTGCGGATGATATTATATTAATCCTACTTACCGCGTTATTCCACCTCGAATTGGAATTGGTATTTAATTGTTGTCCTAACGTCTGTGGGTGCAGCGAAACAGGTTGGAGGGATCCAACTGGATTCGTCAAATATTTGAATTCATTTAAAAGCTGGTGTTGTTTTATTTATAATCTCTGTGTGATTATATTTGTGATTGAAATCGTTGAAGGCTATAATTTAGCTAAATATTTTTTTTGTATCGTAGGATACCATAAATAAATAAAGTTTGATTTTTGGAAATTAAAGTAGAAAATTCTAAGTAAATTCATTTTTAAGGATTGGATGAGTTCAAAGGAAGGAATTTAAATAGATGAAGTTTTATTTTTTGAAAACTTATCGAATTAATTCCATAATTGGGAAAAGATTTTAATAAATGGATTTTAAATAATATTTTTTTTAAATTGAAGAGTTTATTTTAAATCTAGATTTTAATTAGTTTGGGAGATATAGAAGAATTTATTTTAAAAGATAATAAATTTGAAAATTAATTTGAAAATTGATTTGGTATTTGAAAATAAATAGATTGGGAAATCAATCTGAAATTGATTTGGTGTTTTAAAAATAAATCATTGGGAAACTGATTTGGAAACCAATTTGGTGTTTAAAAACAAATTTTGGGAAATCAATTCTGAAATCGATTTGAAGTTTGAAATAAATGTTTGGAAAATCAATTTGGGATTTGATTTAGTATTTGAAATAAATTTGGAATCGATTTGAAAATCGTATATCAGTGGATATTTGGAAATTTAAATTCACAATGGGAATTTTATAAATAATGGGAAATTTTGTTTTAAAAATAAACACTTGTTTATTTTTAAAAGTGTGGAAAGGAATTTAGGGATTTGGAACGTAAATTGTAACATTCCGAAATTTTTGAAATTTAAAATTTGATTAATTGTTTGAACTTTGGGATCTAACTAGTAAAATTCAATCTAAATTTAATATTGTTGATATTAATATTACACATTAATATAGAATTAAATAAAAAGAGATATTGATAGATGATCTTTTAATAGAATTTAAAATTTGTTAAAGTAAGTTATGATGAAATTATAAAATTTAAATAACATAATCATAATCTGAACAAACAAACAAATAAATAAAAAAATAGTTAAATAAAAGATCAAACAAATAAATAAACAAATAGTTAAACAAAAGATCAAACAGATGAACAAATAAGTAAACAAATAGTTGAACCAAAGAACAAACAATGAACAAAAGAATAAACAAACAAATAAATGAACAAATGAACAAATGAACAAACAAAAGAACATGCTTGTATTAAATGCTATTACTCCTTTTCATGTACAAGAGTAATTCAGCCGAAATTTAGTCAACAAAAAAATAAATAAATAATAATAATAATAATATAGAAAATGTACTTATAGAATATAATTGAACAAGAACATGCTCACATTAAATGCAAGCCTCTACAAAGTAACATACCTGCATTCAATGCCTTTACTTCCAGCATGGTTTATCCTGTACTTGTTTTTAATAAACTTCAGTAAAAAAATCTGTTATAAAGAAACATCAATTGCCTTAGTTATTTCATTCAACAAACTTCTGCAAACCTGATTTTGTATGCTCTGCATTTCATCTGCAAACTTCTGCAAACTTCTGCAAATCTGTTATAAAGAAACCATAGTGCTTTCTGTTTCAAAACAAACAGGTGAGTAGACATAAATTCCTAAAGTTATAAGTTAAATTTAAAAATCAGTAAAGATGATTCATTGTTATAAAAAGAATTGTATCTGTTTAATATTTGAATAAAACCCTGTGCATATATATGTTACTTTGTTCTTCTCTGTTGGTTGTACAGGTTACAAATTTGTTCAAACATTGTCAAACTTTAAACCTTTCTCAAACAAGATGTTTTAAACTTAAGTTATGATTTAGCAAACTGTTTCAAGCTCGAGAAAGAAGAACCACTTATATCCAGGTTGAAAGACAAATTGCTGAAGAAACAAACAGTTTTTTTTTTTTTTTAACTCAAAGTAACTCTCTGTTTCAAACTTGCTACCAAGTGAGTAAACATGATTATGTGAAGGATTTTAAGTTGTTTTGAAACAGTTTAAACTTCAATAGTAAACTGCCTTTGTTCATGCTTCTTGTTTTAAGTCATGGATTATGTTTTATAAAGATTTTAAAACATACAGTAAGTTTATCACCACTGTAACTTGGGTTTACAGGTAATCCACAAATATTAAAAAAATAAACTGTTGTGAAATATTGATTCAAGGATATGTATTGAATCTATACTGCACGACATGAATTTTAAAACAAAATTCTTGGTTTTTTGTTTAATATGCAGAGAGTAGTTAGTTTTGAACAAAAAATTGCATTTTTTGAATCTTTGATTATTGAATCAATTTTAAATGTTGAAAATTTTCATACAGCAAGTTTAGTCCTTTACAAATCCTAGAAAAATGCTCAAATATTTTTCGAATGCAAGGATTTCGAGATTGGATCGAAGTTAGGGTTTAAGGTTCGAGAGTTTTGATGGGTAGAACGCGAGACGTGTTCGTCTCCTCTGAAGCATCGAGTTGCGAAAGGCTTTGGGAAAAGGACGAGTGTAGTGTTGAGATGGTGGGGACGGAATCGAAGCTTCTCCGGTGAAACGAGGAGCGGCGGCGAGGCGTTTAAAGTTGGGTCTGTTCGAATATTAGTTTGAACGAAGGGGTGAATCGCGACCCAGTGTTTTTTTTTTCGAAGTGAAGCTCGATCTCGAGTCAGGGGAGGGAGAGCGACTTGGTGGTGATCGCGGTGGTCACCGGAGTAGAGCCGCGGTAGTGTACACGTGCACGCAGCGTCGTATGTCAGGGGCGCGTTGAATTGTTCCACCAGCCTGATAAGTTGAAGAAAATAAAAAGGGGAGGAGTAGTGTATCAGTGTAAATTTAGTTGGGGAAGAAAGGAATGTTGGGTAGGGGAATGTACAGGTTTGTACTTAGAAAAAATGGGAAAAGAAAAAAAATAACACGGGTTGTTTTTTTTGAAATGACTCGATGCAAACATGAAAATTCTCGCGTGTGACCAGAAGCAAGTCTCGAGACCCATATACAAACAGTCCTTTTACTTTAAAATTTTCAAGTTTTAATGAAGCTGTTAAAATATGTTCAAAACAATAACTTGACTAAGACTTTAAGTTAATATAAAACTGAAGTAAGGTGTTTACAGTAATTAAATTTTAATTTATTTGATTTTGATACATCATTTATAAAGGCATCAATAATAAATAATATAATTTAAAAGAAAATTAAAATAAAATGTTGTTTAAAACTAAATCTTAACCTTTTGAGGTGATTTATTGAACATGGTTTAAAAGAGATAATCATAGCAATTTAAATTACCTTTTGGTTCATTTAAACGATTAATGATTAGTTAATATAATCCCTTAAGAAAAAAAATTTACCTAGTAAATTAATTTATATTAAAGTTTAAATAAAAATAATAATAATAATTAAGATTTAATAAATTAATAATTAAGATAAATTGATTTTGAAATTAATTAAGAAGTGATAAATTAATGAAAATGATTAAGATCTAATCAACTGTAATTGATTGTAAATAATCATTGATTTAAGATTTCTAAAGAAAGTAACTATGTAATAAATAAAACTAAACCGTGTGATTTATTTATCATAATTAAAAATTGCTTTGATTGTTCTTGAGTTCTGTATGTTGGATTGATATTCCTGCAATTGATATGATGCTGTGTGATATTAAATGTTTTGAGCTGAGCTGTGATATTGGTATTACTACTGTATGATTTGAAAAAAAACCCATTGGCCCGTAAACGACATTTAAACTTCGATGCGACAGGGAATCGGATTTCAGTTGGTTATCCGAAACCCACATCGAACCTGTGAATATTTGTGAATGACATCCACATGTTTTAAAATTTGACACTCACTATTCGAATTAGCCGGGAAAGGACCTTTGGGTCGTATAACCCATTTCGAATATGTGATTCGACGTTATGGATGGCATTTGAAGACCGGTGTTGAAGACCGGGTATTTGCGAGAGCGATAGGATGATCTGTCGATTGACTCTGCACCGAGTTGCTCCGGTATAGAGTTCTCCATATGTGATGGGAAATCCGATCAGGATTGTGGATATCCGGATTGCAAGGACTTCTTTGGAAGTGCCTTTGGTTCTGTTCGAACCCAGAACAGACTTGTATGGATAGTATGTCTTACATTATAAATTGAGATATAAAGCCGATTTCTTTCAAATGTATTTCTGTTGGTGGCGGAGAATTTATTCTTTAAGCTTAACACCCTTCTCTGAGACGTACGAGCTCAGAGGTTATATAGTTGAAGTTATCAGCGATATATTCCCAATTTGGTAATGTGACATGCGGAGTGTTGCTGAAATGATCATTGTGTTGATTATTGTGATAGGATCGTTTATTTGATCGTCTATCTTAGTGATCATTGTGTTGATCATTTGTTGACCCAAAGCATGGCTTTTGTATAAAGTATGTTTTTGTGGACGTGACTTCGTCGAGCCTCACACCCCGGAAATGGTCAAAACAGGAAAGATGCAGCAAGGTTATTGGGGGTAGCACCCCTTAGGGTATGTACATTTCCTTCTGGATAGAAGTGGTATCATGGTATGGAGCCCAGATACTTAACTTATGTTGATATCGCAGATATATATATATATATGATTTTGTGATTTGTTGCTGGGGCCCCGGTTAAAGGTTGGTTACGACCGGGAGATGGCATACTCGTGTCAGTAGTTACCCAGTTAGGGGTAACCCGGCCTTGTGTTGGTAGAGATCCGGTTTGGTTCTCGGGGACGTCCTTCCAGAGGCGTTCTCATGTGGCAATGGGAAGTTCTTTGGCCTGACCATTTGTTGGAAATCCAATTCCAAATACGAAACCCTGTACGGTTTTAGTTGTAGAACCTGCCATTTACTTATGGTGGTCACCACTGTTTAGATGGTAGCTATAGTAGGCATAGTTCGAAATGTCTATGCTGGCTAAGATTAATATTCTACTTTCGAAATGATTTACTTCACTATGCACTAGTGATAATATCAAAGAATTTCTTTTCTCGTATCAAGCATATTTAACTATCATAAGAAGAAATCTCCTCCAATTCTGCGTTTGCATTGTGTGTGTGGCGGGAGGTCTTATGGTAGTTCCATTTTTAAAAGCATTCCGAAAATTCTTTTATAAATCTTGTTTATTTAAAATACAACTGTCTTGTTTACTCATACCAGTCCCATGACTGATCCGGAGTTTATTGTTTTCTTTCCTAAACTCTGGGTGCCCATTATTTCCACACGGGCAGCCTAGTAAAAGGTTTAGGTTATTTTGGAGTAGCAGTATTTTGGAGCTCTTATCTTGGAGATATATTAGGAGCTTTTGGAGATTGCAGGTGTTAGCTTTTGGGAGTTCGTTAGCATCTCTCTCATTTGAGAACTTTTGGATATATGATCACTGTTGTATTATCATGATGTTGTATTTGGAGATCGTGGTATATGTATTTATGTACTCTGTTGCAGTATGGATATTATGTTGATGTTGTAACAGTGATATTATTTATGATATTGATTCTGTTCCGCTGTTTTATATTCATCTAATTGTTGTTATAAGCTCCGGCGATGCGAATTTGATGTCGTTTATTGGACATCGAGTTTGGGTCGTCACAAATTGGTATCAGAGCTGTTGGTTGAGTAAGAACTTTAGCTACGGAGTATAACACATTAGATGGCTCATTAGAGATAGGGTGAAGTATACCCTAGAATGAGTATAATCAAAATTGAAACTTTGACATTTCTTAGTCTATTTCTTTTTACTGCTGATATTCCTGAAGATATTTCGCCTGTATATCTAAAACAATTTTCTTACTAATCTCAGATAGTGAAAATGAGTGGACGCAGAGGAAGAATTAGGGGTCAAGGCAATGCTGCAGCACCAAATCAAATTCCCGCAGCCGCAGAAGCAGTAATAGAAATTCAACAGCAGCCGGACTTGGCTGAATTATATAAGAAGTTTGAAAAGCTTGGTGGCAAACCATTTATTGGCAAGGAGTCAATTATTGACGCTCAAGCTTGGGTAAGATCGTGTGAAAAGATTTTTAAAGGGCTAAAATTGCAGGATGAGCAGAAAAGACTTATAGCTTCTTGGCAACTCCAAGGAGAAGCTTCAGCTTGGTGGGAAACCATCATTGTAGATGAACCCGAGGAAGAATTTACTTGGGATCGTTTTAAGGAAGTGTTTGAGAAACGTTACATGCCATCGGCGGGAGTTTCTAGAATGTATCAGGAATTTCTGGATTTGAAATAAGGAAGTTTGTCGTTTGAAGAATACTTGAATAAATTCAGTGAACTATCTCGGTTTGGCCCGGAATTGCTATATACACCTCTGAAGAAGAACGAAAGGTTTATCCGGGGAATGAACCAGAAATATCATGGAAGAATGACAGGTCATGTTAAAGAATCTTTTTCGGATTTGGTAGATATGGGGTACAGGTACGCTACTCTTGATATACAAGAAGCAACTGTGGAGAAAGGTAATTCAGGTAGTCAAAATTATAAAAAGCGAAAATTCGGAGGCAAGAAACCTTGGCAAGGCAATGAGAAGAAGAGGAACACTCAAGGAAGAGCAACAGAAAATGTCACTTGTTACAACTGCAAAGAGAAAGGCCACTATTCAAATGACTGCCCAAAACCGAAGAAACCAGCTAGAGAATGTTACAATTGTCATAAACCGGGACATTTAGTTAAAGATTGCCCAGTGATGAAGCCAGCGCGGGTGGCAAAGGTTTACACGATAAAGGAGGACCCCTCATCTTCAAAAGCTGACAAGGGGAAAAGTGTTTTGGAAGGTAACCTTACTATTAATAATAGAACTGTTAGAGTTTTATTTGATACAGGAGCTTCACATAGCTTTATCTCCCAACAAACCGTAAATGAATTAGGACTTGAAACTAAATTTGCTGACGATCTTATTTGCGTGAAAAATCCGGTTGGAGGTCCCGCAAATCTTAGTTCATATTGTAAGAGAGTTCCTATTTCATATGTTAGCTATAAATTTCCTATCAACCTTTATATCCTCGAATTTGACGAATTTGAAATCTTACTCGGTATGAACTGGTTATCGAGATACGATGCTAGATTGGAGTGTAGTAATCGGACGGTTTTAATTAAAACAAGCCTTGGAAATTTTATTGAAATCTCTTGTGAGAATCCAAGTCCAAGGAGCGACAGATTGATATATACTTTGGGAAATCTTGAACCCACTTTGCAGTCTATACCTGTTGTTCGGGATTTTTCCGACGTATTCGAAGAAGTGAAATCTTTACCTCCTCATCGAGAAATAGAATTCCGAATTGATCTTGTACCTAATACTCGTCCTGTTGTTCACGCAAATCGCAGGATGGCACCCAGGGAAAAGATTGAATTGGTTCATCAAACTAATGAGCTACTAGCAAAAGGATTAATTCGGCCCAGTGTTTCTGAATGGGGTTCAGCCGTCGTATTTGTTGCCAAATCAGACGGATCTTTGAGATTGTGTGTAGATTACCGCGATCTAAATAAACAAACTCTCAAGAATAAGTTTCCACTGCCCAGAATTGATGATTTATTTGATCAGTTGCATGGCGCTCGTTTCTTTTCAAAAATGGATCTAGCCCAGGGATTCCATCAATTACGAATCGCCGAAGATTGTGTACATCTGACTGCTTTCAGAGGTCCTAATATGTTCTATGAATGGTTGGTTATGCCTTTCGGGCTAACCAATGCTCCAGCATACTTCGTAGATCTCATGACTCGTGTGTTTCGGGAAGTTCTGAATAAATTTGTGCTTGTATTCATTGATGACATCTTAATTTTCTCCAAAACTGAAGATGAGCATGCCGAGCACCTTAGAATTGTCTTAGAAATTTTAAGGAGAAATGTTCTATATGCAAAATTTTCCAAATGCCACTTCTGGGTCAATGAAGTCAAATTCCTTGGCCATATTGTTAATGAAGAAGGAATTTCAGTAGATCCTAGCAAAATTTCCGCTATTCTTGATTGGAAACAACCCACTACTCCAAGAGAAATTCGAAGCTTTTTGGGTTTAGCAGGCTATTACCGAAAATTCGTTCAAGATTTTTCTAAGTTGGCTAGTCCGCTGACTAAGTTAACAATGAAAAATGCAAAGTTCATTTGGACTTCAAGATGTGAGGAAGTTTTTCAAGAGTTGAAAAAGAGATTGACCACTGCTCCTGTTCTCACTATAGTTAACGGGAACCGAGGCTTATCTGTCTATACTGATGCATGTGGTGAAGGGGTAGGTGCAGTATTGATGCAAAATGGAAAGGTGGTTGCCTACGCAGGTAGACAATTACGTCCGCATGAGAAGAACTACCCAACGCATGATTTGGAACTTTTGGCAGTTGTTTTCGCTTTGAAAATATGGCGACACTATCTCCTGGGTAAGAATCTTTTCAGCTTTCTTAATAATTTGCGAAATTAACTAAAGAAATATACTTAACAAACTTTCGTTGTTTTAGGTGAAAAATTCGAATTATTCACCGATCATAAAAACTTGAAATATCTTTTCACCCAGAAGGATTTGAATTTGCGACAACAACGTTGGTTGGAATTTCTAGCATCTTATGACTTAGATATTCTGTATACGCCCGGAAAGGCCAATGTAGTTGCAGACGCTTTGAGCAGAAGTTATGCTGTCCTTGCTTATCTTGTTATCACTCCTACTCTTCTCAAAAGGATTGCAAGACGGCAGAAAGAAGATGAGTTTCTTCGAGGAATCCATAAAAGAATATGCCAGGGTGAAGGCACTAGTTTCGAGATGGATAATAGAGGAGTAATAAGATTAAAAGGCAGGATTTGTGTCCCTGACATTCCAGAATTGAAACGAGAAGTATTGGACGAATGCCACAAGTCCAAATTCAGCATCCATCCAGGAGTCAACAAAATGTATCGTGATGTTAAAAGAACATTCTGGTGGAAAACGATGAAGAGAGACATATCTATTTATGTGAGTCGTTGTGCTACTTGTCAGCAGATCAAGAGCGACCAAAAGAAAGTGGCCGGTTTACTGCAACCTTTAGAAGTACCGAAATGGAAGTGGGATCAAGTATCGATGGATTTCATCGATGGATTGCCACGAACCAAGAAAGGCAATGAAGCGATTTGGGTTATTGTGGATCGTTTAACCAAAAATGCTCATTTCATTCCAGTTAAATCTACTCGGACTGCGGCAAGCTTGGCAGGTATTTATATAAAGGAAATTGTTCGCCTCCATGGTATTCCCAGTAGTATAGTGAGTGATCGTGACCCGATCTTCACTAGTAGATTTTGGGAAGCATTTCAGGATGCATTGGGAACGAAATTAAATTTCAGTACTGCTTATCATCCGCAATCTGATGGACAGACTGAGAGAGTTAACCGAATTTTAGAAGACCTACTGCGTGCTTGTGTTCATGATTTTGGTGGTTCTTGGGAGGACCATTTGCATCTGGTTGAATTCTCTTATAATAACAGTTATCAGGCCAGTTTAGAAATGGCTCCTTTTGAAGCTTTATATGGTCGTCCGTGTCGATCACCTACATGCTGGATCGAATCAGGTGACAGACTTGTTCTTGGACCAGATATGATAAAAGAAGCCACTGAGAAAGTAAATTTTATTCGAAAGAAGTTATTAACTGCCCAAAGCCGTCAGAAGAGCTACTATGACCGTCGAAGGAGAAATTTGGAATTTCAAGTTGGAGATTCTGTATTTCTAAAAGTATCTCCGATGCGGGGTGTGTTGAGATTCGGGAAAACTGGAAAGTTGGCACCGCGTTATATTGGTCCTTTTCCTATTCTGGAAAGGATTGGTTCACTAGCATATAAAGTGCAGTTACCCAGCTGGTTGTCTGGTGTACATGATGTGTTCCATATTTCTAATCTTCGGAAATATGTGCACGATCCAGATGATATTATTGAAAAAGCTGCTCAGCAGGATCTAGAAATCACTCCCAACTTGGCAGTTAGAAGGGAACCGATGAAAATAATTGATCGTGATGAGAAGCGATTGAGGAACAAAATTGTGAAACTGGTCAAAGTTAAATGGAGTGGCGATCCAAAGGACTGTACTTGGGAGACTGAAGAGAATATGAAGAAGTCATATCCCAAATGCAGAATTGACATCTCGACTTAAAACTGTAAGTCACTTCCTTGTTTCTGAATTCGTATATTATTTGTTAACGTTTCTCTCTCTTTCAATTTCGAGGACGAAATATTCTTAAGGAGGGGATATTGTAACATGCCGAAATTTTTGAAATTTAAAATTTGATTAATTGTTTGAACTTTGGGATCTAACTAGTAAAATTCAATCTAAATTTAATATTGTTGATATTAATATTACACATTAATATAGAATTAAATAAAAAGAGATATTGATAGATGATCTTTTAATAGAATTTAAAATTTGTTAAAGTAAGTTATGATGAAATTATAAAATTTAAATAACATAATCATAATCTGAACAAACAAACAAATAAATAAACAAATAGTTAAATAAAAGATCAAACAAATAAATAAACAAATAGTTAAACAAAAGATCAAACAGATGAACAAATAAGTAAACAAATAGTTGAACCAAAGAACAAACAATGAACAAAAGAATAAACAAACAAATAAATGAACAAATGAACAAATGAACAAACAAAAGAACATGCTTGTATTAAATGCTATTACTCCTTTTCATGTACAAGAGTAATTCAGCCGAAATTTAGTCAACAAAAATAAATAAATAATAATAATAATAATATAGAAAATGCACTTATAGAATATAATTGAACAAGAACATGCTCACATTAAATGCAAGCCTCTACAAAGTAACATACCTGCATTCAATGCCTTTACTTCCAGCATGGTTTATCCTGTACTTGTTTTTAATAAACTTCAGTAAAAAAAATCTGTTATAAAGAAACATCAATTGCCTTAGTTATTTCATTCAGCAAACTTCTGCAAACCTGATTTTGTATGCTCTGCATTTCATCTGCAAACTTCTGCAAATCTGTTATAAAGAAACCATAGTGCTTTCTGTTTCAAAACAAACAGGTAAGTAGACATAAATTCCTAAAGTTATAAGTTAAATTTAAAAATCAGTAAAGATGATTCATTGTTATAAAAAGAATTGTATCTGTTTAATATTTGAATAAAACCCTATGCATATATATGTTACTTTGTTCTTCTCTGTTGGTTGTACAGGTTACAAATTTGTTCAAACATTGTCAAACTTTAAACCTTTCTCAAACAAGATGTTTTAAACTTAAGTTATGATTTAGCAAACTGTTTCAAGCTCCAGAAAGAAGAACCACTTATATCCAGGTTGAAAGACAAATTGCTGAAGAAACAAACAGTTTTTTTTTTATTTTTAACTCAGAGTAACTCTCTGTTTCAAACTTGCTACCAAGTGAGTAAACATGATTATGTGAAGGATTTTAAGTTGTTTTGAAACAGTTTAAACTTCAATAGTAAACTGCCTTTGTTCATGCTTCTTGTTTTAAGTCATGGATTATGTTTTATAAAGATTTTAAAACATACAGTAAGTTTATCACCACTGTAACTTGGGTTTACAGGTAATCCACAAATATTAAAAAAATAAACTGTTGTGAAATATTGATTCAAGGATATGTATTGAATCTATACTGCAGGACATGAATTTTAAAACAAAATTCTTGGTTTTTTGTTTAATATGCAGAGAGTAGTTAGTTTTGAACAAAAAATTGCATTTTTCTGAATCTTTGATTATTGAATCAATTTTAAATGTTGAAAATTTTCATACAGCAAGTTTAGTCCTTTACAAATCCTAGAAAAATGCTCAAATATTTTTCGAATGCAAGGATTTCGAGATTGGATCGAAGTTAGGGTTTAAGGTTCGAGAGTTTTGATGGGTAGAACGCGAGACGTGTTCGTCTCCTCTGAAGCATCGAGTTGCGAAAGGCTTTGGGAAAAGGACGAGTGTGGTGTTGAGATGGTGGGGACGGAATCGAAGCTTCTCCGGTGAAACGAGGAGCGGCGGCGAGGCGTTTAAAGTTGGGTCTGTTCGAATATTAGTTTGAACGAAGGGGTGAATCGCGACCCAGTGTTTTTTTTTTCGAAGTGAAGCTCGATCTCGATTCAGGGGAGGGAGAGCGACTTGGTGGTGATCGCGGTGGTCACCGGAGTAGAGCCGCGGTGGTGTACACGTGCACGCAGCGTCGTGTGTCAGGGGCGCGTTGAATTGTTCCACCAGCCTGATAAGTTGAAGAAAATAAAAAGGGGAGGAGTAGTGTATCAGTGTAAATTTAGTTGGGGAAGAAAGGAATGTTGGGTAGGGGAATGTACATGTTTGTACTTAGAAAAAATGGGAAAAGAAAAAAAATAACACGGGTTGTTTTTTTTGAAATGACTCGATGCAAACATGAAAATTCTCGCATGTGACCAGAAGCAAGTCTCGAGACCCATATACAAACAGCCCTTTTACTTTAAATTTTTCAAGTTTTAATGAAGCTGTTAAAATATGTTCAAAACAATAACTTGACTAAGACTTTAAGTTAATATAAAACTGAAGTAAGGTGTTTACAGTAATTAAATTTTAATTTATTTGATTTTGATACATCATTTATAAAGGCATCAATAATAAATAATATAATTTAAAAGAAAATTAAAATAAAATGTTGTTTAAAACTAAATCTTAACCTTTTGAGGTGATTTATTGAACATGGTTTAAAAGAGATAATCATAGCAATTTAAATTACCTTTTGGTTCATTTAAACGATTAATGATTAGTTAATATAATCCCTTAAGAAAAAAAAATTTACCTAGTAAATTAATTTATATTAAAGTTTAAATAAAAATAATAATAATAATTAAGATTTAATAAATTAATAATTAAGATAAATTGATTTTGAAATTAATTAAGAAGTGATAAATTAATGAAAATGATTAAGATCTAATCAACTGTAATTGATTGTAAATAATCATTGATTTAAGATTTCTAAAGAAAGTAACTATGTAATAAATAAAACTAAACCGTGTGATTTATTTATCATAATTAAAAATTGCTTTGATTGTTCTTGAGTTCTGTATGTTGGATTGATATTCCTGCAATTGATATGATGCTGTGTGATATTAAATGTTTTGAGCTGAGCTGTGATATTGGTATTACTACTGTATGATTTGAAAAAAAACCCATTGGCCCGTAAACGACATTTAAACTTCGATGCGACAGGGAATCGGATTTCAGTTGGTTATCCGAAACCCACATCGAACCTGTGAATATTTGTGAATGACATCCACATGTTTTAAAATTTGACACTCACTATTCGAATTAGCCGGGAAAGGACCTTTGGGTCGTATAACCCATTTCGAATATGTGATTCGACGTTATGGATGGCATTTGAAGACCGGTGTTGAAGACCGGGTATTTGCGAGAGCGATAGGATGATCTGTCGATTGACTCTGCACCGAGTTGCTCCGGTATAGAGTTCTCCATATGTGATGGGAAATCCGATCAGGATTGTGGATATCCGGATTGCAAGGACTTCTTTGGAAGTGCCTTCGGTTCTGTTCGAACCCGGAACAGACTTGTATGGATAGTATGTCTGAAATTATAAATTGAGATATAAAGCCGATTTCTTTCAAATGTATTTCTGTTGGTGGCGGAGAATTTATTCTTTAAGCTTAACACCCTTCTCTGAGACGTACGAGCTCAGAGGTTATATAGTTGAAGTTATCAGCGATATATTCCCAATTTGGTAATGTGACATGCTGAGTGTTGCTGAAATGATCATTGTGTTGATTATTGTGATAGGATCGTTTATTTGATCGTCTATCTTAGTGATCATTGTGTTGATCATTTGTTGACCCAAAGCATGGCTTTTGTATAAAGTATGTTTTTGTGGACGTGACTTCGTCGAGCCTCACACCCCGGAAATGGTCAAAACAGGAAAGATGCAGCAAGGTTATTGGGGGTAGCACCCCTTAGGGTATGTACATTTCCTTCTGGATAGAAGTGGTATCATGGTATGGAGCCCAGATACTTAACTTATGTTGATATCGCAGATATATATATATATATATGATTTTGTGATTTGTTGCTGGGGCCCCGGTTAAAGGTTGGTTACGACCGGGAGATGGCATACTCGTGTCAGTAGTTACCCAGTTAGGGATAACCCGGCCTTGTGTTGGTAGAGATCCGGTTTGGTTCTCGGGGACGTCCTTCCAGAGGCGTTCTCATGTGGCAATGGGAAGTTCCTTGGCCTGACCATTTGTTGGAAATCCAATTCCAAATACGAAACCCTGTACGGTTTTAGTTGTAGAACCTGCCATTTACTTATGGTGGTCACCACTGTTTAGATGGTAGCTATAGTAGGCATAGTTCGAAATGTCTATGCTGGCTAAGATTAATATTCTACTTTCGAAATGATTTACTTCACTATGCACTAGTGATAATATCAAAGAATTTCTTTTCTCGTATCAAGCATATTTAACTATCATAAGAAGAAATCTCCTCCAATTCTGCGTTTGCATTGTGTGTGTGGCGGGAGGTCTTATGGTAGTTCCATTTTTAAAAGCATTCCGAAAATTCTTTTATAAATCTTGTTTATTTAAAATACAACTGTCTTGTTTACTCATACCAGTCCCATGACTGATCCGGAGTTTATTGTTTTCTTTCCTAAACTCTGGGTGCCCATTATTTCCACACGGGCAGCCTAGTAAAAGGTTTAGGTTATTTTGGAGTAGCAGTATTTTGGAGCTCTTATCTTGGAGATATATTAGGAGCTTTTGGAGATTGCAGGTGTTAGCTTTTGGGAGTTCGTTAGCATCTCTCTCATTTAAGAACTTTTGGATATATGATCACTGTTGTATTATCATGATGTTGTATTTGGAGATCGTGGTATATGTATTTATGTACTCTGTTGCAGTATGGATATTATGTTGATGTTGTAACAGTGATATTATTTATGATATTGATTCTGTTCCGCTGTTTTATATTCATCTAATTGTTGTTATAAGCTCCGGCGATGCGAATTTGATGTCGTTTATTGGACATCGAGTTTGGGTCGTCACATAAATTTAAAATAAATCCAGAAAGATTTGTAAATTGATCTGAATGAACCATTTTAAAATGAAAGGTGCACTTTCCCTGAAAAGCCGAGTACGTTTTCAATACAGTTTATAAATATAAATTGAAGTTGTAAAGATGGTTTTGAGGAAAGAATATTTTGGAGAAATTATTTACTTAGGTTATTTTGAAAATCTTTAAAGTAAAGATTTATTTCAATTTATTATAGAAGTGGTTATTTAAAGTTTTGATTGATATTTGTTTTAGAAAATGGATATTTAAATAGTTATATCCTATCTACTAATTTTATTTTAAATTTAGTTTGGACTTGAATTTTTATATGAGATATTAGTAAAATACTTTCATAACTAATATTTAAGCAAGTGTTTTAGAATGATTTTTATTTTAGATATTTCTAAATATATATATGTTTGGATAAGTAATTTAATTTATTTTAAAGTATTTGGACTCGGCCGATTTTCAGTGGAAATGAATAAATATTTTGGGAATATATCCCTCATAAGGAAAAATAATTTGAAATTTGTTTTCAAAGAATTGAAATGTGGAAATTGATTTAAGTGTGAAAATATAACTTGCGAAGATATTTTGAAAATAAATAATTGGGAAAGTTATTTAAATCTGGTGATTGTTGTGAATGTTGATTGATAGTTAAATAACCGACTATTAATATTGGACTTTAAAGGGCATTTGAATTTCGACGCTTGGGGATTCGGATTCTAGATGGTTATCCGAAACCCATATTGAATTTTGACGATGAATCTTTGTGATTGAAATATCCATGTGATTTTAAATTAAGGCTCACTATTCAGTTTAGCCGGGAGAGGACTTTGTGTCATATAACCCATTCCGAATAGTGATACGACGAAATGGATATCATTTGAAGAAGGTGGTGAAGACCGGGTGCTTTCGAGAACGATAGGATAACCTGTCGAATGACTCTGCACTGAGTTGCTTCGGTATACAGGTCTCCATATGTGATGCGGAGTTCGATCAGGATTGTGGATGCCTGGATTTCAAGGACTTCTTTAGAAGTGCCTTCCGTTCCGTTCGAACCCGGAACGGACTTGTATGGTTGTATGTCTGACACTACACTTTGAGATATAAAGCTGATTTCTATCAAATACATTTCTGTTAGTGGCGGAGAATTTATTCTCTTAGATTAACACCCTTTTCTGAGGTGTACGAGCTCAGAGGTTATGTAATTGATGGTTATTAGTGATATACTCCCAATTTGGTAGTGTGCCATGCTAAATGCTGTTGATCATTTGTTGATCGAAGCGTAGATTTTGTGAAAACGTTGCTTTATGGATGAGACATCGTCGAACCTCACAACCTGGTAATGGTCGAAACAGGTGTAACAACCCTAGATTTTTGAATATAATTTAAATTTGACTTTATTTCATTTTGATTTTTTTTAATTTTTTTATTTTTGGGATTTCATTTCTAAATATTTTTAAAGTGATGAATTTTTCCAAAATTTATTGCATTTATTTCCTATTTTTAAAGGCTAGTTTTTATTTATTTTTTGCTATTTTCTTCATTTCAATTATATTTAATTAAATTTTATTTATTTGTTTTATGAATGAATTTATATTTTATGTTCTTATCTTTATTAATTAATATTTTCCAAGTCCATAAAATTTTTCCAAAGTTTATTCTGTTTATTTTCAATTTTCTAGACTAGTTTTCATTTTCTGTGCTATTTTCTTATTTTAACATATATAATTAATATTTATTTATTTATATTTTGTATATTTGTTATATTTTTGAATTTTAACTGAAATTATAAGTATTTTCAGTTATTTAAATTTATAAAAGAAAATATGAGAAATTTGAAAAGGTTTTTGACTTTTTGTTTTAAAGGCTTTTTGAATCCCCACCTTTTCAATTCCAACCAACATCTTTTCACATTTTTGGCCATATCACTTCCTTCTTTCAGCCGACTATCATTCCTCATTCACGTAAAATATTTCTCATCCTATTTTTGAAAGAAAAAAATTGGCCACTGCTTGAGAAAAAAATTGGTAATCATCTTTTCTTTTTTTCACTTTTATTGCTTGAATTCATTGATTTTGCACTTGATCTTCTTTCTTTTTGGTTCGTCCATGCTCCTCCACAAGCTCTGCCACTTCTACCACCACCTGGAGCCCATCACCATTGCCTCCTCTACAACCCCAAAAAGGTCGTGCACCACCCTTGGTGGTTGATCCATCACCAAATGCATAAAAACTCCAAACTCCTCTTGAATGCCCCATAGCTGAGCACATCTCCACTTCCACCACTTCATCACCCCCTTAGCCGCCACCTACTCCACCACCTCCAACCTCACCTAACCCCTCTACCTTGTTAACCCCTTGACCCCACCAGTGATGGTCATGCCCTATGTGCCTTGGCCAAGCCTTGGATTGCATTGAAAATCATGAGATGTTGTTTGTTTGTTATTGTTTCATGCTCACCACCTTTGCTCCATCTTCAAACATGTTTGACCGACCCTTAGGAAACCAAAACCTGATCCAAACCCTTGCCTTAGACCTATATGCCACCTATAGCTGAGCCAAATGAAAGTAGAAAGCAAGTGCAAAGCAATTCTGCTTTGATTTGTGCAGTTAATTCTAGCTTAATTTAATCGTATTTTTCGTTTGAAAGCTTATGATTGTTGTATTGTTTTGTTTGATTTGTTTTCAAGGAAATTAACCTTTGGCTCTCTTACTCGTACCTTGTCGTGCTATCATGCTTGTGTGGATCTCTTTTGTGCATTCGTTATTATGTCTCCAGCTTAAACCTGTGAGTTATTCTCACCAAAAAATTTGTACCTATATAACTAGTAAATTGATCACTTTTGAATCTGTAAAATGCATAACCACATTACATCTGCTATGTTATGATTATATGATGTTCACCCATGCTTAAAACCTTTTATATCATATGTTACTGTTATATTATGTCGTTCTATTATTTTTATCAGTTTATCAAACTGCAAGTTCCCTTTAGATTAGAATCACTATGGGTTGAAATGATACATACCCGAACGAACTTTATAATAGGGGAAAATCGTTATGGGCTAAAATGATAGGCCTAAGCGATTTTCAATTTATTTCATTTACATGGGACTCGGGTTTGAAATGATAAAACCTGGGTTTTCTTTGTAAATTACGGGTTGAAATGATACATTACCCGTATCACTTTACCTAGCGTAGAAAATTATATACAGACCCGCAGTTGAAATAAGTTTTTCTAAAAAATTTAAAGTATAGAAATGTAAATATTATAATATTTTGATTTAAACTTAATAAAAAATGATTTTTGCAAAGTATTATTGATTTTCTAAAAATTTATAAGTGAAATAAATTAATGAAAAAGTTAGAAAATTTGAGATGTAAGTTATTTTGGAAATTTTGATTTAATTATAAATGGAATTTAAATTAAATATGAGAATATGATAAATTTATGATAATTTGGAATAAAACGAATTTAAATTGATTTTATAATATATTAATGATTTTTGAATAAAGTTAAAATGTGAAATGAATGAATATTTAAGTTGAAATTTTGAAATATAACTAAAATTGGAAATTTGTGAATTTGGCTTAAAAGTGAATTTTAAGTTAAGTAAATAAAAATGAAATTAAGTTATATTTGAAAATTTAAACTTGAGTGTTAAGTTAAAATTTGATTATAAGTTTAAAATTGAATGTTGGAATTTAATAAGTGAATTATTATTAAATATGGATTTTTTAATGGAAATTTAACTTTATAAAATCACGAATTTAAGGAAAACTAAATGATGATTATAAGAGTGAAATATTATGATTTTATAAGCTAAAAATGATTTGAATAAAAATATAATTGTTTGTGAAATTATATTGAACATTTGAATTTAAATAACAGCATTTTTGAAATGCTGTTAATTTTAATGTAAATGATATTACAGCATTTGTAAACGTTGTAGTTGATAATAACGAACTAAAAAGATAAATTGAGTTAAAGGATATCATAGCATTTTGTAAGTGCTATAAAAATAAGTTTTATTTGAATCCAATGTAACCCTATTACAGCATTTTAAATGCTGTCTTTTGTTAAATTGAACTATTTTGAATGTAACTTTCCATAGCGTTTTCTAAATGCCACGAAAAGTGAATTTTCACTGTTTTATAAACCTAAGTGAAGAAATGAACTTCGAAAGGTTTAAAATTTTAGAAATTTAATAATTTAATTATTAAATGTAATAACTTCATTTTAAGGATTTAAATGAAGTAATTCGATTTGAAATATAAACTATTTTTGAAATGTAATTTGAAATGGTATTTTTAAATTGAATAAAGATGAATATGGTTTTGAAATGATATGATAAGTTTGATATTTTGAAATGATTTTGATTTGTTAGATGATATTTGATTTCTGAAATATAAATACCATTTTTAAAATTATAACTACGGGTTATAATAACGATTGATTGTTAAAGAGACCGGGATTGGATATGGACATACTCTCTGTCGATACTGAAAAACACTTTAACAACTGTGTACGCGGTGGAGATTACGGAATGAAGTAGGATGGTGACGACGTTCGTAAGGTACATTACATGGACCTGACTCCCGTGAGTTAGCTTAAGGTGGCTAAAAGAGGAGCGATCTCGGGCCAAAGGAGGTAGCACCTCTGGCCGGACACACTTCTTCGATACCATTCTATTACTATTGTGATCGACTGGGTGCACCCTTTGATTTTGGAGTGTTGTTCGGGGTTGGCGTATGTGGCTGCTGCGTTACCACCAGCCCGTATGCGTAATTGGTATATCTACCCTGGCATTGCCTTGTGTGTCGTGTCACCTACCATACCGAGCCTTTACTACGAGTTTGTTTTTCTCCTGTAGCCCGTGTGGCATCCTCTGATAGTTTCCCGATCTGTAGATGTCATGATATTGGATGGACTACTGGGACTATTATGTGTGAAGGGTGATATGGGTAGCCTGGAAAGCTATTTAAAAGTATGTTTATTTTACTGTAGACACTATTATAAGCGCAATATTACTATATAGTAAATAGTTTGATGGATACTTAGAGGATGGGCGGTCCTAGGCATCCTTTAAGTTATTTGTTCTAATTTATAGTTCACTTGAGTTAGTTTATATTATATAAGTATATATTGTCTTGACTCGAGTGTTTTGTGTTTTGCTTTACGTTCGGATCATCCTGAGCATTCACAGCTTTGGATTCTCTTTTTGGAGCTGGTCTTTGCTGGAGTTTCTGCTTATCTACATTTATATCTACTTTTGTTTCAGCCGTTCTAGTTTATCTCATGTTTAGTGAACTTCTATGTATTTGGGATTTCTATTATGTTATTTTCAGACTGTACTATGTATTTGGTTTGAGACTCTGTTATAGTAGCTTCATGAACTACTATGTTATTTTATATTTCGCTGCGAGTTATACAGATTGTTTTGTGTCTGTGATTCTGTGTATTTGATTTCATTTGCTCCAAATTTATTTACAATCTGTTATTTCGCATCATTCAAGTCTGACATGTGTGGATTATTGTCGATTTGAATGGTAAGAAATGGCGAGTCGTGACAGTTGGTATCAGAGCTTTGGTTTTTGGCAGACCATTGCCTTTGCGGAGCAAAAACTCATTAGAGATAGGGTATTTCTACCCTAGAATGAGTGAAATCAATTTCAGAATCATATCTTTGTGAGAGACGTATTTTCAAAGTATAAAATGATTTTCAAAATGTTTTCAAAAGATTTTCAAAGATTATTTTGATATATAAATTTTTTCTTGTTTCAAAGGATTTTCAAATGTTTTCTAACTTCCTTTCTTTTGTATCAACCTTGTTAGATTTTTCTTTCTTTAGGATATTCATCCAATGAATTCTCTTTTCTTATCTTAATTTATCTTTATCTTGTCTTTATCTTCATCATCAGCTCTTGCTCAGAGGCAACCAGTTGATCTCTCCTCCATCACTTGCTTTAGGTGTGATCAGAAGGGGCACTATGCCAATAGCTGTCCTACTCTATCTGGTGCTGCTATTCCTCCACCTTCTCAGTTGGCTTGGTGTGATCTTTGCCATATCTGTCTCCAGCCTGGTCATTTTAAGAAGGACTGCCCTACCCAGCAGAGAGGTGCTCCTTTTGGTATATTTGTTGTCACTTCTACATCATCTCTTGTTCCTCCACCTTCTCCTGCTCCTAGTGATGACCACTGTACTCTCCAGGGTTCATTTACTTTATTCCATCATCCTGTTCGTGTGTTGTTTGATATTGGTGCTTCACACAGTTTTATTTCTGTTGATTTGTGTGATAAGTTTGAGCATCTCCTATCTCCCGATTATGCTTCTGTTCCATTATGTGTTTCAAATCCTATTGGCGGTCTTCCTAACCTTAATCCGATTTGTCGAGAAGTGAAACTTCTCTATTCTGATCATCGCTTTCGTGGTGCTTTTTATGTTTTGGGCTTCGATGCTTTTGATTTATTGCTTGGTCAGGATTAGTTAGTGCATCATGATGCACATATCTCTTGTAAAGCCCGGACTGTTCGTCTTGTTGATGATCAAGGGAATTCCTTGATTATTCGGTGCCGCTTGCCTTAGGATTTTGCTGGCAACTTTATTTATTCTTTGGATTCCTCTCTTAGTGATCTTGATTCAACTCCTGTGGCTAGATTATATCCCGATGTATTTGGTGAAGTCACTTCTTTGCCTCCGAAGCGGGAAATTGATTTTCGGATTGATCTTATTTCCAGTGCTCGACCTGTTGTTCTTCCTCCTAGAAGAATGGCACCCCGCGAGAAGGTTGAGTTGGGAAAGCAAATTGAGGACTTGTCTTCTAAGGGTCTGATTAGGCCTAGTTTTTCTGAATGGGGAGCTGCGGTGGTTTTTCTATCCAAATCTAATGGTTCTCTTCGGATGTGTGTTGATTATAGGGAGCTGAACAAGCTCACTATGAAAAACAGATATCCAATGCCTCGAATCAATGACATGTTTGATCAGCTTTATGGTGCCACATTTTTCTCTCAGCTTGATCTTGCCACTGGTTTTCGTCTGCTCAGGGTTGCCGAGGATAGCATTCCCAAGACTGCTTCCTGCACTGAGAATGGTTTTTATGAATGGTTACTCATGCCTTTCTGTTTGACTAATGCTCCTGCTTTCTTTGTTGATATGTTGAATCGTGTTTTTCGTGATGTGCTTAATAAATTTGTTCTAGTCTTTGTTGATGATATCCTTGTCTTTTCTAAGACTAAGGATGAGCATAAGTCGCATTTGAAATATGTTCTTGAGACTCTCAAAAACCATCAGTTGAAGGCTAAATTTTCCAAATGCCATTTCTGGAAGGATGAAGTCCGATATATCGGGCATATTGTTTTTTGTAATGGAGTTTCTGTTGACCCAGTCAAGGTCACTGCGATGAATGTAAGCCTTTCTTTCTTTCTTCTCTTATCTCTATCTTTGTTAGTCGATGTGTGACTTATCAGCAAGTCAAAGCCGATCACCAGAAGACCCCTGGTTACAGCCCCTGGAGATTCCCAATTGGAAGTGGGAACAGGTTTTCATGGATTTCATCGATGGTTTACCGAGGACTCGGAGGGGTAATGAGAGTATCTGGGTTATTGTGGATAGACTGATCAAGCCCGCCCATTTCATTCCGGTCAAGTCTAATCGTTCTGCTCCTATCTTATCTGAGATCTACACGAGAGAGATTGTTCGTCTCCATGGTGTTCCTCTCAGTATTGTTTGTGATCATGACCCTATCTTTAATAGTCAATTCTGGAAGGCTTTTCAGGAATCTCTGGGTACCGTTTGAATCTGAGCACTGCTTACCATCCACAGACCGACGGTCAAACGGAATGTAACGACCCGGTATTTTCAACCATTCGCTTCCATTATAAGTGTATAGGTAGACACTCATGCCGGAATTGAATTGCTCAAAATACCGCGTTGTAAATAAAATTTGGCAAATCTCAGGATATACAGTAAATAAAAATCACAGATCACAGACACAGAGTATATAAAAAATGCAGCGGAAGAAAAAGAGATAGTAGTTCATGAAGCTACTATATAAATATGAGATACATCAGAGTTAAATAAGATACAACAGAAGAGTAACGGGATATTTCAGGTACAAATCAGATACATCACTGAACCATTGGATACTGAAACAAAATAGGTGGCTGGATCTTCAAGGAAAGCTCCAACGCCGAAGGTGAATCTGGAATGCTAACTCACTCAATCTGACCCGAGCGTAAAGCAAAACACAAAACCCTCGAGTCAGGACATAAATACTTATAAACTGTAAATCAACTCAAGTGAACAGTAACAAAATGCATCAGTAACTTAAAGGATGCGTGGGACCGCCCATCCTCTAAGGATCCGTTAAACTATTTACTATGTAGTAATATACGCTATATACGGTAGTGTCTAATCAGTAAAGTATAATCATATAGAAAATAGCGTTAAGGGGATGGTGAACCTTAACGCGGTCGGATCTTTAAAACCAAAATCGTAGTGAGCTCGATATAAGGATATGACACGGCACGCGAGGCAATGCCAGGGTGGATACACCGTTTGCACTCCCGGACTGGTGGTGACGGCAAGCCAGCAGCTTCCGCCCACCTCAAACAATACCCCCGAATCAAAGTGGCGCCACCGAATCGAATCACAAAAGTAATAGAATAGTTTTCCGATGGAGCATGCTCGATGAAAGGGTGCGACCCTTTGTGTAGCCCGGTATAGCTTCTGTTTTAGTCATATATGCCAACTCACGGGAGTTGGGTCCACGTAACATACCTCGAGAACGTCGCCACCATCCTACTTCATTCTGGAATCTCCACCGCGTACACAGTTGTTAAAGTGGTTTTCGGTATTGTCCCGCTATAAGACAATATCCGATCCCGGTCTCTTTAACAACCAATCGTTATTATAACCCATGGATATTTATTTCAAATAATTTATACTTTCAAGACCAAAATATCATACTCATTTCAAAACAATATCACAATTGTATCATTTCCATTTCAAAAATAATTCAATATTATATCATTCAAATAAAACCCAAATTTTCAAATCATTGAATATTATTTTAAATTTATTAAACTTGAAATATTCCTTTAAATTATCATAGCATTTTGGAAATGTTACCTTAAGGAATCATAGCATTTTTGGAATGTACTACTTTCCACTTTACATTGTATATAATCAAAGTATTGATAAGCTTAAAATTTTAACACGTCAATTTATCATAGCCTTATAGTTAAATAAACTTTCTTACTGTAATATACAATTTAAACCGAAATTCTTATGTTAAGTTAAAAGCACCTTATTAACTTACATTATTATTACAATAAAGAAACTTTATTATTTTAATCATTTAAAGTATGCCATTCACATAAATTAAAACTTGCTTATCAAATGTACGTTATCAACTTACATTTTATTATTACAGTAAGTAACCTTTATCATTTTAATCAATTTAAAATACACCATTACATTGATTAAAATCTATGTGTCAAATGTACGTTTTAAATTTTATATTCCTATTACAATAATAAACATTTATTAATTTAAATCAATACCACACTACTTAAAACTTTACATGTTTCTTTCTTAATTAAAACTTTACATGTTCTTGCATTAATTAAAACTTTCATGTTCTCTCATTAATTAGGACTTTACACGTTTCTTTCATTAATTAAAAACTTATACGTTTCTTTCATTAATTAAAACTTATACCTTTCTTTCATTAATTAGGAATTTACATGTTCCTATCATTAATTAGAACACCATACGTTCTTTCATTAATTAAACCTATACGTTTGTTTCATAAATTAAAACCTATACGTTTCTTTCATAAATTAAAACCTATACGTTTCTTTCATAAATTAAAACCTATACGTTTCTTTCATAAATTAAAACCTATACGTTTCTTTCATAAATTAAACCTATACGTTTCTTTCATAAATTAAAACCTATACGTTTCTTTCATAAATTAAACCTATACGTTTCTTTCATAAATTAAAACCTATACGTTTTTTATTTATATTACCATTTCACAAATTTAACTAAACTTCCAGTTTATTTAATTAATTTAACATCTTTAGTTAAAACTCAAATTTCACATTTTCAAGTCAAGTTATATTTTAAAATTTCATTTTCAACAGTCATTTATTCAACCACTTAAATTTATAGAAAATCAATAATTCTTTAATAAATCACTTAAATTCAAATATAAATCAATTTATCATATTTACCATTTTCCAAATAAAATTAAAGTCCATTTTATTCATGTAACTTAAATATCATTTTTAGTCAAAATTCCAAGTTTCAAACATAAGTTATATTTCAAAAATCCAGTTAATCCATTCATAAATTACATTTTTAACACATAGAAAAATCATAATTTATTTATTTTAAAACCTTTCAAAATCTATTTAAATCAAATTTCGTAATTTTATATTTTTAAAATACTTAAAATATTCAAAGCACTTTATAGAATAACCACGGGTCTGTATATAGTTTTCTAACCTAGGTCAAGTGATACGGATATGTATCATTTCAATCCGCAGTTTAAAAGGTAAAAATCCGGGTTCTATCATTTCAAACCCGCAATCCCAAGTTTAAATAAATAAATAAAATAACTCAGGCCTATCATTTCAGCCCATAAAATTTTTTCTAACAAGTAACTTGCAGTGTGATCATATACAGAAATAATATAAACAAAGTCAATATCACAATATACAGTCATATATCAGATGTCAGATGAAAATTAACAGTTTTAACATGGTAATAACATGGTAATAACATGGCATAGCATATCATATGATCATCATTAACTTGCATAAACATTTTACATTACTAAACACTTGTCATCAATCCACTTTTCATAAGTATATATGTCAGAGTGAGAAAGACTCACCTTTTTCAAAGCTAGAGACCAAAACAACATACAAGCACGACTCCAAAGGCACGACAAGCACAATTTCACGACTTTTGATTTGAGTTGAAAGATAGACAAGATATGATTTTGTATCATCAACCCAAAACAAAACAAACCAGACAATATATAAACATTCAACATAAAATAACATTAAAACAATTTTGAAATACAAAGCGAAATGAACAAGATAGATTGGAGCTTGCTTCAACCACTTCAATCTTGGCCTAACGGACACTTATGCTTGGCTATGATGATGCTTTGACTCAGATATGACATCATATAGGTCAGGTTTAACATCATATAGGCAAGGCAACAAGTGGAGATGAAGGGAATGAGGCAACAATGGTCAAAAACATTGTTTTTAGGCATGTGGGTTGCAATTTGAAGGGTTTGGCCACCATAGATGGCTCGGCCATGGTCATGGTTGGTGGATTAGATGGTGTTGGAGGCATGAAAGAGATGTAGGAGTTTGTGGCTGCGGCTATGGAGAAGAGGCCGATCCAAACTTAGAAGAGAAACAAGGCAAAATTGCATAGAAAAGTAAGAAAAGTAGAAAGAAGAGAGGGATTTACCTAATTTTTTTTTCTTCAAGGTGGAGGCCATGATTTTTAGGGTTTTGGGGCTTCAAAAATTCATGAATGACAAGTGGTAGTCGGCTGCAAAGGATGGGGAAAGGAATGGCTAAGATGAATTGATGTATTAATGACAGAAGAAACTGCAAAAGAAACGGATAAAACGTTTTTTCCGTTTCTTAGCTCTTAACCCTTTCAAATTTCTCATATATATTTATATACATCCAAATAAATGAAAATAATTAAAATATCAGTTAAAATTCGAAAATATAACAGATAAACAAAATATTAAAAATTAAATATTAATTAGATATGATTAAATAAGAAAAATAGCACAGAAAAATGAAAACTAGACTTAAGAATTAGAAATAACTTCAATACACTTTGGAAAAATTTACTTAAATTTAAATACATGCAAAATGAATAAAATAAAGTAAAACACAACAAATAAAAGTGAGTGAATTAAATGAATAAATAAATTTTAATTATATATAATTAAAATAAGAAAATGGCTTAAAATTGTAGAATGGCTTTAAAATTAGAAATAAATCCAAATGAACTTTAGAAAATCTTCATGGACTTGTAAAATATTTATAACAAATAAAATAACAAAAAAAATAAAAGTGCATTCACAAAAAAAAATTTTATTAAATATAATTTATATGAAGAAAATGGTAGAAAATTAGAAAACAGCCTTTAAAAATAGGAAATAAATACAGTAAATTTTGGAAAAATTTTATTATCATTTAAAAATATTTAAAAGTCAAAATATACATAATAAAAAATATTATCACATATTAAAATAAAATATAACCAAGAAGAAGTAATTTATACAATTTGAAATAGTCATTGTTAAATAACCCTATATACGCACAATATTGTAAAGGGTATAACTTTCACAATTTACATCCAAATTCAACGAAACGAAAAGTGGTGTTCTTATAATTTTAGGTACTTTCATAATAAAAGAAAAAATTTAAATTTTTAAACTTTTAAAATTTTAAGTTGAAAGTCACAGTTTGAGTATTTTGACCAAAATCAGCATTTCAGGCAAATATTCAACTTACAAAATTTTGGAATCATAACTCATATAAAAATCAAGATTACATTTAAATAATAAATTTAATCATTTAAAATAAGTAAAATAAGTTTTTAAATCAAAATCTTACATTAAAAATAATTAAAATATACAATAAAATAATTACAAAATACAGGGTTGTTACACGGAAAGAATGAATCAGATTCTCGAGGATCTTCTTCATGCTTGTGTGCTTGATTATGGACGATCTTGGAAAGATTATCTCCATCTTGTCGAATTTACCTACAATAATAGTTATCATGTATAATCTTATCTTCTTTTTTCAATCTATTCTTAATCTTTTTATGTATCTCATTCCATATTTATATTCAGGTCAGTCTTAAAATGTCTTCGTTTGCTTCTCCATACAGACGACCTTGTAGATCCCCATCTTGTTGGATTGAATTCGGTAATCGTCTGGTTCTTGGTCGTGATTTTGGAAGCTTCTGAGAGAGTTGAGGAGATTAAGAAGAGGTTGAGTGCCGCTCAGGATATGCAGAAGAAGTATGCTGATAGGCGTAGGCTGAATTTGGAATTTTCTGTTAGTGATCAGGTGTTCCTTAAGGTTTCTCCCTTGAGAAATGTCATTCGCTTTAATCGTAGAGGGAACCTTTCTCCTAGGTTCATTGGTCCTTTCCGCATTGTGGAAAGAGTTGGTTCTTTGGCTTATCGTATGGATTTGCCCGAGAATCTTTCTGCAGTGCATGATGTATTCCATGTCTTGCATCTTCGCCATCATCTTCATGATCCATCTCTTATTGTCCTGCCTTCTGTTCTTGATAGTTTGGATATTTAGCCTAATTTGACTGTTGAGAGGAAGCCACTTCGTATTGTCGACGGAGGTATAAAGCAGCTCAGAAGGAAATCTATGAATCTGGTCAAAGTACAGTGGAGTACTGACGATCGAATTGTACCTGGGAAACAGAGGAGAGCATTCGTGCTTCAAATCTGGAATTATTCGTTTAAGGTACTATTTTTTTCTACCTTGTTTCTCTTTATTTTTTCTTTTCGTTCTTTTCGAGGACGAAAAGATTTGAGTAGGGGAGAGTGTAACAAACTTAGATTTTTGAATTTAATTTAAATTTGACTTTATTTCATTTTGAAATTATTTTAAATTTGTTTTATTTGTGAGATTTTATTTCCAAATATTTTTAAGGTGATGATAGATTTTTTTCAAAATTTATTGCATTCTATTTTTTAAGGCTAGTTACTATTTTTTCGCTATTTTCTTCATTTAAATTATATTTAATTAAATTATATTTATTTATTTTATGAATGCATTTTTATTTTATGTTCTTATCTTTATTTATAAATATTTTCCAAGTCCATAAAATTTTCCCAAAGTTTATTCTGTTTATTTTCAAATTTTCTAGACAAGTTTTCATTTTCTGTGCTATTTTCTTATTTTAATCATATATAATTAATATTTATTTATTTATATTTTTTATATTTGTTATATTTTATTTTAACTGAAATTATAAGTAATTTTAGTTATTTAAATTTATAAAAGAAAATATGAGAAATTTGAAAAGGTTTTTGACGTTTTGTTTTAAAGGCTTTTTGAATTCCCACCTTTTCAATTACAACCAGCATCTTTTCATATTTTTGGCCATATCACTTCCTTCTTTCAGCCGACTAGCTTTCCTCATTCACGTAAAATATTTCTCATCCCATTTTTGAAAAAAAAATCGACTATTGATTGAGAAATTTTTTTTTGGTAATCATCTTTTCTTTTTTTCACTTTTATTGCTTGAATTCATTGATTTTGCCCTTGATCTTCATTCTTTTTGGCTCGGCCATGCTCCTCCACAAGCTCTACCGCCTCTACCACCACCTGGAGCCCATCACTATCACCTCCTCTTCAACCCCAGCTAGGCCGTGCACCACCCTTGGTGGTTGATCCATCACCAAATGCATAAAAACTCCAAACTCCTCTTGAATGCCCCATAGCCGAGCACATCTCCACTTCCACCACTTCATCATCCCCTTAGCCACCACCTACTCCACCACCTCCAGCCTCACCTGACCCCTCTGTCTTGTCAACCCCTTGACCCCACCGGTGATGGTCGTGCCCTATGTGTCCTGGTCGAGCCTTGGATTGCATCGAAAATCATGTGATGTTGTTTGTTTGTTGTTGTTTCATGCTCACCACCTTTGCTCCATCTTCAAACATATTTGGCTGACCCTTAGGAAACCAAAACCTGATCCAAACCCTGGCCTTAGACCTGTATTCCACCTATGGCTGAGCCTAATGAAAGTTGGAATCAAGTGCAAAGCAATTCTGCTTTGATTTGTGCAGTTAATTCTAGCTTAATTTAATCGTATTTTTGGTTCGAAAGCTTATAATTGTTGTATTGTTTTGTTTGATTTGTTTTCAAGGAAATTGACCTTTGGATCTCTTACTCGTATCTTGTCGTGCTATCGTACTTGTGTGGATCTCTTTTGTGCATTCGTTGTTGTGTCTCCAGCTTAAACCTGTGAGTTATTCCCACCAGACAATTTTTACCTATAAAACTAGTAAATTGACCACTTTTGAATATGTAAAATGCATAAGCATATTACATCTACTATGTTATGATTATATGATGTTCACCCATGCTTAAATACCTGTTATATCATATGTTACTGTTATATTATGCTGTTCTGTTATTTTTATCGGTTTATCACACTACAAGTTCCCATTAGATTAGAATCACTATGGGTTGAAATGATACATACCCGAACGAACTTTAGAATAGGAGAAAATCGTTATGGGCTGAAATGATAGGCCTGAGCAATTTTCAACTTATTTCATTTACTTGGGACTACGGGTTTGAAATGATAAAACTCGGGTTTTCTTTGTAAATTACGGGTTGAATGATATATTACCCGTATCACTTTACCTAGCATAGAAAATTATATGCAGACCCGTAGTTAAAATATGTTTTTCTAAAATTTTCAAAATATTTTAGAAATGTAAATATTATAATATTTTGATTTAAACTTAATTAAAAATGATTTTTGCAAAGTATTATTGATTTTCTAAAAATTTACAAGTGAAATAAATTAATGAAAAAGTTAAAATTTTGAAATGTAAGTTATTTTGGAAATTTTGATTTAATTATAAGTGGAATTTAAATTAATTATGAGAATATGATAAATTTATGATAATTTGGATTAAAATGAATTTAAATTGATTTTATAATATATTAATGATTTTTGAATAAAGTTAAAATGTGAAATGAATGAATATTTAAGTTGAAATTTTAAAATATAACTAAAATTGGAAATTTGTGAATTTGGATTAAAAGTGAATTTTAAGTTAAGTAAATAAAAATGAAATTAAGTTATATTTGAAAATTTAAACTTAAGTGTTAAGTTAAAATTTAATTTAATAAATTTAAAAATGAATGTTGGAATTTAATAAGTAAATTATTATTAAATATGGATTTTTGAATAGAAATTTAACTTTATAAAATCATGAGTTTAAGAAAAATTAAATGATGATTAAAAAAGTGAAATATTATGATTTTATAAGTTAAAAAATAATTTAAATAAAAATATAATTGTTTGTGAAATTATGTTGAACATTTGAATTTAAATAACAACATTCTTGAAGTGCTATTAATTTTAATGTAAATGATATTACAGCATTAGTAAATGTTGTAGTTGATAATAATGAACAAAAAAGCTTAATTGAATTAAAGGCTATTGCAGCATTTTGTAAGTGCTATAATTATTGAATTTAAATGTGTTTTATTTGAAACCAATGTAACCCTATTACAACATTTTAAATGTTGTCTTTTGTTAAATTGAACCGTTTTGAATGTAATTTTCCGTAGCGTTTTGTAAATGCCGCGAAAAGCGAATTTTCATTGTTTAATAAACCAACGTGAATAAATGAACTCTTAAAGGTTTAAAATTCTGGAAATTTAAATAATTTAATTATTAAATGTAATAACTTCATTTTAATAATTTAAATGAAGTTATTCGATTTGAAATATAAACTATTTTTGAAATGTAATTTGAAATGGTATTTTTAAATTGAATAAAAATGAAAATGGTTTTGAAATGATTTGATAAATTTGATATCTTGAAATGATTTGAAATGATTTTGATTTGTTAGATTATATTTGATTTTTGAAATATAAATACCATTTTTAAAATTATAAATACGGGTTATAATAACGATTGGTTGTTAAAGAGACCGGGATCGGATATGGACATACTCTCTGTCGATACCAAAAACCACTTTAACAACTGTGTACGCGGTGGAGATTCCAGAATGAAGTAGGATGGTGACGACTTTCCTAAGGTACATTACGTGGACCGAACTCCCATGAATTAGCATAAGGTGGCTAAAACAGGAGCGATCTCAGGCCAAAGGAGGTAGCACCTCTAGCCGGACACACTTCTTCGATACCATTCTATTACTGTTGTGCTCGATTGGGTGCACCCCTTGATTTTGGAGTGTTGTTCGAGGTGGGCGTATGTGGCTGCTGCGTTACCACCAGCCTATGTGCTTAATTAGTATATCTACCCTGGAATTGCCTTGTGTGCCGTGTCACCTACCATACCGAGCCTTTACTACGAGTTTGTTTTTCTCCCGTAGCCCGTGTGGTATCCTTTGATAGTTTCTCGTTCTGGAGATGTCATGATATTGGATGGACTACTGGGACTATTATGTGTGATGGGTGATATGGGTAGCCTGAAACGCTATTTAAAAGTATGTTTATTTTGCTGTAGACACTATTATACTAGCGCAATATTACTATATAGTAAATAGTTTGACGGATCCTTAGAGGATGGACGGTCCCAGGCATCCTTTAATTTACTTGTTCTTATTTATAGTTCACTTGAGTTAGTTTACATTATATAAGTATATATTGTCCTGACTCGTGTATTTTGTGTTTTGCTTTACGCTCGGGTCAGCCTGAGTATCCATAGTTTTGGATTCTCTTTCTGGAGCTGGTCTTTACTGGAGTTTCTGCTTATCTACATTTATATCTACTTCTGTTTCTGTTTTTCTAGTTTATCTCATGTATTAGTGAACTTCTATGTATTTGGGATTTCTATTATGTTGTTTTCAGACTGTATTATGTATTTGGTTTGAGACTCTATTATAGTAGCTTCATGAACTACTATGTTATTTTATATCCTGCTGCGAGTTATTCTGATTGTTCTGTGTCTGTGATTCTGCGTATTTGATTTTATTTGCTCCAAATTTATTTACAATCTGTTATTTCGCATCATTCTCCAAATTTATTTACAATCTCTTATTTCGCATCATTCAAGTCTGACATGTGTGGATTATTGTCGATTTGAATGGTAAGAAATGGCGGGTCGTGACAACAGGAATGTTGCGGCAAAGTTTTTAGGGGTCGCACCCCTTGGGTATGTCCATTTTCTTTTGGATAAGAGGTGGCTTCATGGTATGGAACCCAGATATTTAACTGTGTGGTTGTTGCTGTTTGTTGGTGAATCCCGGGATAATGGTCGGTAACGACCGAGGATGGCTTACTTGTAGGTGTTACCTAGTTACAGAGGTAACCCGGCCTTGTGTTGGTAGGGAACCAGTTTGGTTCTTGGGGGCGCCCCTCCAGAGGCATTCCATTTTGTAAGGAAGTTCCTTAGCCTGACCATTTGTTGGAAATCCAAAGAAACAATACGCGCCCTGTACGGTTTTACTTCTATAACCTGCGTGGAATGTGGCGGTAACCTACTATTGAACATGGTAGCTATAGTAGGCATACAATAATGGTTGTATGCTAGCTAAGATTAATATTATACTTTCGAAATATTTTCTACACTATGTACGAATGATAATATTAAAAAGATTTTGCGTGTCAAGCATGTTTGACTATCATAAGGAGAAATCTCCTCCAATTCTGCGTTTGCATTATGTGTGTGGCGGGAGGCCTTATGGTAGTTTCATTTCCCAAAAGCATAGCGGATTTCCTTTTATTTTCTTTGTGAAAATAACTGTTTTTAAGATCTCACACCAGTCTCATGACTAACCTGGGGTTTATTGTTCCTTTTCTAAACTCTGGGTGCCGATAATTTTCCACACGGCCAGCCTAGAGTCAGGTTATCATTTTTCTGGAGCGATGTCAAAAAATATGTGCTGTGGAGATCAGGAGTTGAAGCTGGATGGCGAGAGGTATCATTATACTATGTATTATCCGCTGCGTATGGATCGCATTTGCTACAAGATCAGTTTTAATATGGATTACTTATTGTAAATGCCTACTGTTGAATGGTGTCATTGTAAACTCTGTTAATGTGATGTATGTAAAATTGATATAGTTCTTTGTTTTAAACATATTCATTTATCTATTATATGATGTTCTGTTGCGAAATGTGAGAGTTTGGTTATTGTTTCTGTTCTTCTTCTATCTTCTTTCTCTTAAACCCTAACGGTTTGGTTTTTCGGCGTTCGACTGTGCTGCATTAGATACAGTGGACGTATCGTTGTCGACTTTCGAGCGTTGAAAATTGGGTTGTTACAATGTGGTACCAGAGCAATTGGTTAAGCGACAACCTTGGCTCTGGTGGGGATTACTCATTAGAGATAGAGTCAGTAGTACTCTAGAATGAGTTGAGTGTAATAATAGATATGAGCGCGTATTTGTTAGTGAATATAAAATTGTTTTATATTATGATGATTGGTTTGTTGAGTGGCATATGGGTTCTGGTCGTTATATTCTGTACAACCCTATCGATAGGGATCTCTAAACACTTGTACAGAACAATTTGACATGATATTGTTTAAAAAATTGGGTAAATGAAATAATTTTACCCAAATTATTTTTTGTATAGAAAAGAAATCTTTTTTCGTAAATTATTATAGTATATGGTTGCTTGTTTGTTAGGAAATGATAGATGAGAAATATAATCCATATACAAATGGGATTTGTAAATATGAATTGTAAATGTAATTTATAATTCGGTATAAAATTCCAGAGAAGTATTTGGAAATGTTTTTGAAAGGATTTGGATTTTTGGAAATTAACTCCATTTGATTTGAATATGGTTTTCAAAGGTTTTGGAAAATATATTTTTGAGGGGATATAAGCACTAAACTCTTTTCGGTCGCTGGAAAATAATTCTCATGATGATCGCAACATCATCGGTGTTCATTTTCGAGTCTCTAGGAGAGGAATTGTTGCCAAATTGTTTTAAATGGAGGTTGTTTACAAACTGGGTCTGGTTTAGGGAATTCAAAAGATAATATGAATTGATTTCAAAGATGATTTTGAAAGGTTGAAAAGACTCTGGAATCTGATAAAAATAGTTATGGAATAATAAATAAGTTTGAAAACTTATAAATTCAGATCTAAACTGAAAATAACTTGAGTTAATTTGAATAAAGGTGAATTTGAGAAGTCTTGTAGACTAAATGATTGGAATAACATCTATTTAGGTGGAAAATAAAATTGTGAATGAATAAATAAATTTAAAAATTCAATTAAATGAAAGTGAAATTGAATGTTGAAATTCATTTAGAATTTGTAAGCAAATAGAACTAGAATTGGAATTGAATTTGATTTGTGATTAAAAAAGTGAAGAATTGAAATAAAATTAGTAAGTGAAACTAATTAAAGAAATGATAAATTAAATATGGTTTGAAATGAATTGAATTCATTAATTATAAGTTAAAGGTAAATTGAATTCATATGGAATTTGAAATCCAGTTTAAATATAAGAAGTTATAAACCAAAGTGGTGAATTGGATTTAAATGTAATTGAAATACAAGTAATCGAAATTAAATATATGGTGTATATAGAATTTTTATTGAACTTAAGAAGTAAATGGAAAATTCTTAAGTAAAATTTAGAATTGGAAAAATATTCTAAGCTAATAAGTAAATGGAAATTAAACTGGAAATTGTGAAATAGATGATGATGATGATGATGATGATGAATAAGTGTGTAGAAATGAAAATCAATGTGAATAATAGAAAAGGAAATTGATATAGCCAATAATCAATTGGATATAAATACGTGGGATATACGTATATTACTTTATTCACATAACGATTTGATCCAGAATTCGAGCATATAATTTCGAGATAGTTATATCGATCCGAGTTGGAATTTTTCACTCGATTTTTAACGACGAGCCTGGATATGGATTTTTGATTGATTCTGGAAATTCTCTATCATAGTTTAGAACTATGCAAGGAGAATGACGGTTTCTGATCAAGAAACCAGATTTAAGTCTGCACTAGGAAGTCGGGTGGACGATACTAGTTTGAAAGTGAAATTGTGTGATTGAGTGAGCGATCAAATTTGATATTGCGTACGAATGATATATGTGTATCGCACAGGTTTGGGTGAAATGAATATTGAAATTTTGTAAAGAAATATGCAAAATGATAAGCAAGATATGCATGTATTGTAAAAGGGAAGGAAATTGGATTTGATTTTTGAAGATAAATTTGAATTGCTTGAAAATGTATGTATTTAAATTTCAGTATGAAATTTGAAGACTTTCTTGTCCATCCACTTGGCCTTTTGTTTTCTTTTGAAATCTGGGGGATCGTGGTGCCATTTTGTAGTCGTACCGAGCTAGCCACACAAAGGTGTCGCTGGCGAAATTTTTCAAAAATTTAGTGAGTTAGAAAATATTTTGAGAATATTTTGAAAATTTAAAATTTGAATTTAAATTTGAATTGTTGAGTAAATAATGCTGTTTGGAAACTATGGAAAGCTTTGGAAAGTTATTCGAAGTGAATGAGTCTTGAATAAAAAGATTTGTTTTTGAAAGTTGATAAAACTGTTTGGTTTCGGAAAAAATTATAAACGGGTTAAGGATCATTCTTCTTAACTAGAAATTTCGGGACGAAATTCTTTTAAGGGGGGAAGGATGTGACGACCCAGAAATTTTGACATTTGAAATTGAAATATTTGATTGTATTTTAATATTTAGAGGTTGATTTAACATGAATTTCAAATATTAGAATGGATTTGGCAATTTAATTATTGAATTTAATTTATTAAAGTTAGATAAAAATTTGAATCTTTAGTTTTAAGCTGATTTAAAATATTTTCAAGGCTTCGAAAATTTATATTGATAATACTGAAGATAATGGAAGCTACAGAATTGGATTTGGAAATGTTTTATTCAGTTTTGAAATTAAATCGTTTAAATCGATATTTAAAAATAGCCTTTCGAGGCACAGTCTCGGATTTCAACGAAACCAGTTCCATTGGATCTGTAGTATTGTACTATTATCAGATTTTAATTTTTGTAGCGTTCGAAATTGTCGTTTGGTCGTACGATGAGAAAACGCGCTAAAAATTATATCGAAATTTAATTTGATAATTGGGTGCGAAAAGCTATTTTCTCCATACGATCGAATTTGGACTCTAAACCTTTTCCATTGTGTCCGAAATAGGGGTTTAACACTATAAACGCCTGGCGGCATGCCTTGATTGGAGATCGAGATTTTGAGTTGCATTTATCGGAACGATTTAAATTTAAATTTAAAATAAAAAATATTAAATCTCGTTACTGTTGCAAACATTAACATGTTGAGAAATGTTAAACACGTGTTTATCTTTCTCCTAATTTTTTCACACGCGTTCGAAATAATTTTATATACGCGTATACAAAAGAAAAATAATAATAAAAACAAACGAATCTCGTTCTTTTTCCCCTTAAAACTAAAAATCAGAGCAATGAAAATTTTGATGGCCGCAAGAATCATCTCAGGTCGATCAAACAAAAATACTAAAATAAAAAAAAATCGTGTCGCGTTTATCGATCGGGAGAATCGATTCTCGTTCGATTCAAATTCGAATGCAGGGGGATGCCTCGATCGAGCAAGTGGTGTCGCCAAAACTGAATGTAGATGAAACTGCGATTCGAAGCATGTCGCTTGGACGTGGGGGCGTCGATCTGCGCCGAGAAGATAGGATCGATATCGATCACCATAGTCTTGTATTGTCGTAATGGTGGAGGCGCGACTATGGGGTTGCCGTGGGTGTGAAGACAAGTCATGATGAAGAGGTGATTGTTCGAGTTCGATAAGATGGATCCTGGGTTTGAAGCCACGTTCGATGTGTTGTTAAGTAAAGACTTGCATATTTCATATATATATATATATATATATATATATATAGGGCCGAAATATATTATGCAGAGTTTATTTTTACAGCAAGATACATGAAAATATTTATTTTCAGATTTTATAATTATACCTACGTAGTAAAGAATAAAATAAATATGCATGTACATTTTTTTTAATTTACTCGTTTCATTTTAAATAATGTGTTTTAGTGATCAATTTATTTGATAAACTTATTTAATAAAATTCTTAGTTAATAAAAAAAATTATTAAAGGAAAATTAGTTTAAAATTTAATTCTTTGTTTAAAATTTAATTCTTTGTTTAAAATTAAATTATTAGTTTAAAATTAAAATTATTAGTTGAAAAAAAAATTAAAATGGCAAATTGAATTGTTCGATTTATTTCGAATATTAATAAAAATTGTATAAATGTTTATACAAGGTCAAAATCGTGGAAAAACAAGTCGAATTGGAAGTGGATTGCAAAATATAGGAGCAAAGGTTAGATCTTCTCACTCAGTCGGATACTTAATTTAATTTAAATAGTTAATTTAAATTATTGGTTATTTGCTTGGATGATGATTGTTATCAGTTGTATTGGATTAGACCATATGCGCCGCATAATAGGGGATGATATTATATTAAACCCATATACCGTGATATTCCACCTCGAAGTGGAATTGGTATTATATATGTATTTGGAGTGATTGATTTCCCGCGTTATATAGCGGATGAGACCCTATGCGCTGCATAATAGCGGATGATATTATATTAATCCCATATACCATGATATTCCACCTCAAAGTGGAATTGGTCTTTAATTGTTATGCTAAAGTGTGTGGGTGCAGGGAAATAGGTTGGAGGGATCCAACAGGATTCCTCAAATATCTGAATTCGTTTAAAAGCTGTGTGTTGTTTTATTTATAATCTCCGTGTGATTATATTTGTGATTGAAGTCGTTGAAGGCTGTAAATTAGCTAAATATTCTTTTTGGTATCGTAGGATACCAGAAATAAATAAAGTTTGATTTTTGGAAACTAAAGTAGAAAATTCTAAGTAAATTCATTTTTAAGGATTGGGTAAATTTAAAGGAAGGAATTTAAATAGATAAAGTTATATTTTTTGAAAACTTATCGAATTAATTCCAAAAAATGGGAAAAGATTTTAGTAAATGGACTTTAAATAATATTGTTTAAAAGTTGAAGAGTTTATTTTAAATCTAGAATTTAATTAGTTTGGGAGATATAAAATAATTTATTTTAAAAGATAATAAATTTGAAAATCAATTTGAAAATTGATTTGGTATTTGAAGATAAATAGATTGGGAAATCAATTTGAAATTGATTTGGTGTTTCAAAAATAAATCTTTGGGAAATTGATTTGGAAACCAATTTGGTGTTTAAAAATAAATTTTGGGAAATCAATTCTAAAATCAATTTGGTGTTTGAAATAAATGTTTGAAAAATCAATTTGGAATTTGATTTAGTATTTGAAATAAATTTGAAAATCAATTTGAAAATCAATTTGGTGTTGAAAGTGAATATTTGGGAATCGATTTGAAAATCGTATATTAGTGGATATTTGGAAATTTAAATTCACAATGGGAATTTTATAAAAGAAAGGGAAATCTTGTTTTAAAAATAAATCCTGGTTTATTTTTAAAAAGTGTGGAAAGGAATTTACGGATTTGGAATGGAAATTTAAAATAAATTCAGAAAGATTTGTAAATTGATTTGAATGAACCATTTTAGAATGGAAGGTATGCTTTCCCTGGAAAGCCGAGTATGTTTTCAATATAGTTTATAAATATGAATTGAAGTTGTAAAGATGGTTTTGAGGAAAGAATATTTTGGAGAAATAGTTTACTTAGGTTATTTTGAAAATCTTTAAAGTAAAGATTTATTTCAATTTATTATAGAAACGATTATCTAAAGTTTTGATTGATATTTGTTTAGAAAATGGATATTTAAATAGTTATATCCTATCTACTAATGTCATTTTAAAATTAGTTTGGACTTGAATTTTTATATGAGATATTAGTATAATAGTTTCATAACTAATATTTAAGCAAGCATTTTAAAATGATATTTATTTTAGATATTTCCAAATATATATATGTTTGGATAAGTAATTTAATTTATTTTAAAGTATTTGGACTCGGCAGATTTTCAATGGAAATGAATAAATATTTTGGGAATATATTCCACGTAAGGAAAAATAATTTTGAAATTTGTTTTCAAAGAACTGAAATGTGGAAATTGATTTGAAATTTGTTTTCAAATGGTTGAAGTGTGAAAATATATCTTGTGAAGGTATTTTGAAAATAAATAATTGGGAAAGTTATCTAAATTTGGTGATTGTTGTGAATGTTGATTGATAGTTAAATAATCGACTATCAATATTGGCCTTTAAAGGGAATTTGAATTTCGATGCGACAAGGAGTCGGATTCTAGATGGTTATCTGAAACCCACATCGAATTTTGATGATGAATCATTGTGATTGAAATATCCACGTGATTTTAAATTAAGTTCTCACTATTCGGTTTAGTCGGGAGAGGACTTTGTGTCATATAACCCATTTCGAATAGTGATATAACGAAATGGATAACATTTGAAGAAGGTGGTGAAGACCGGGTGTTTTCGAGAATGATAGGATAACCTGTCGAATGACTCTGCATTGAGTTGCTTCGGTATAGAGATCTTTATATGTGATGGGGAGTCCGATCGAGATTGTGGATGCCCGGATTTCAAGGACTTCTTTGGAAGTGCCTTCGGTTCCGTTCGAACCCGGAACGGACTTGTATGGTTGTATGTCTGACATTACACTTTGAGATATAAAGCTGATTTCTATCAAATATATTTCCGTTGGTGGCGGAGAATTTATTCTCTTAGCTTAACACCCTTCTCCGAGATGTACGAGCTCAGAGGTTATGTAGTTCATGGTTATTATTGATATACTCCCAATTTGGTAGTGCGGCATGCTAAGTGCTGCTGATCATTTGTTGATCGAAGCATGGCTTTTGTGAAAAGCGTAGCTTTGTAGATGAGACTTCGTCGAACCTCACAACCCGGTACTGGTCGAAACAGGAATGTTGCGGCAAGGTTTTTAGGGGTCGCATCCCTAGAGTATGTCCATTTTCTTTTGGATAAGAGGTGGTATCATGGTATGGAGCCCAGATATTTAACTATGTGGTTGTTGCTATTTGTTGGTGAATCCCGAGATAAAGGTCGGTAATGACCGGGGATGGCTTACTTGATGGTGTTACCTAGTTACAGAGGTAGTCCGGCCGTAGTGTTGGTAGGAAACCAGTTTGGTTCTTGGGAGCAACCATCCAGAGGCGTTCCATTTTGTAAGGAAGTTCCTTAACATGACCATTTGTTGAAAATCCAAAGAAACAATACACGCCTTGTATGGTTTTATTTGTATAGCCTGCCATGGAATGTGGCGGTAACCTGCTATTGAACATGGTAGCTATAGTAGACATACAATAATGGTTGTATGTTGGCTAAGATTAACATTATACTTTCGTAATGTTTTCTGCACTATGCATTAATGATAATATTAAAAAGATTTTGCATATCAAGCGTGTTTGACTATCATAAGGAGAAATCTCCTCCAATTCTGCGTTTGCATTGTGTATGTGGAGGGAGGCCTTATGGTAGTTTCATTTTCCAAAAGCATGGCGGATTTCCTTTTATTTTCTTTGTGAAAATAAATGTTCTTAAGATCTCACAGCAGTCTCGTGACTGACTTGGAGTTTATTGTTCCCTTTCTAAACTATGGTTGCCCATAATTTTCCACACGGGCATCCTAGAGTCGAGTTATAATTTTTCTGGAGCGAAGTCAAAAAAGATGTGATGTGGAGATCAGGAGTTGAAGCTGGATGGCGAGACGTATCATTATACTATGTATTATCCGCTGCGTATGGATCACATTTGCTGCAAGTTCAGTTTTAATATGGATTAGTTGCTTAAATGCCCAGTGGTGAATAGTGTCATTGTAAACTCTGTTAATGTGATGTATGTAAAACTGATATAGTTCTTTGTTTTAAAGATATTCATTTATCTATTATATGTTGTTCCACTGCGAAATGTGAGAATCTGGTTATTGTTTCTGTTCTTCTTCTATCTTCTTTTTCTTAAACCTTAAAGGTTCGGTTTTCCGGCACTCGACTGTGCAGCATTGGATACAATGGACGTATCGATGTCGACTTTCGGGCGTCGAAAATTGAGTAGTTACAGTTCAACACAAACACATCATATTACAAAACATTTCATATCACATAGCATCAAAATCACATACCAGGGTTAACAAATAATCCAATATCATTCAATCATCCATAAGCAAGGTTAGTTGGTCACACCATTTCTAATTAATTTAAATAGATTAAATTAATTACTTCATTCATATTTTTAAATCCTGCTTACTAGGCATTAATTAATTAATTAGAATCAATTAATCAATTATCCTTTAATTATCATCTTATTAATCATCCTTAATAAATTATCCTTTAATTGCATTAAGTAATTAGCCCTTAATTAATTACACAAATTAATTATCCTTAAACCAATCACATTATACCATCTTAATTAATTAACTATAATTAATTACTTGAACTCTTAATTAATTACATTAATTAATTATTCTATAATCACTTCCTTTGATTAATTATCCTTTAATTCGTCTCATTCATTAATTAACTAACCTTTTAATTATTTATATTAATTAATCAATCCTTTAATTAATTATACTAAGAAATTAATCCTTAATTACTTCCATTAAGTAATTATCATTAAATAAATCACATTTAGTAATTATCCATTAATTACCCTCCTAAATTAATGACGTTAAGTAATTACTTTCGTTATTATCATTAATTAATTTCATTAAGTAATTAACCATTAATAAAATTAATCATCTTTTAATTTAATTTCTTTAATTAATTAATCAAATTAATAAATCAATCTTTTAAATTTATTACCTAAATTAAAATAAAAGTCTCAAAGCAAATCAAGTTTATTTTTCCAAATTCCTTTGTCTATATAAAATTTTTAAATAAGCAAATACACTAAAGTAAATTGGGTCTAAAATATTTATTTTAAAAACAACATGCTTGTTAAAACTTTTGGAAAGTAAATCGATTTTGGTTTTGTTATATTTCAAAATCCAAATTTCTTTCAATAAAAAAGTCAAGCTTTTATTTAAAACAAAACCTACTGGACCGAAGCCCATAATCCTAACAAAAACAACCCGCACTTACATCGATCAGGTCAACGAAAACTATCTGGACCGAAGCCCAAAATAGAACGTATCGGGACGAACCCGAAGTCCCAAAGCATCGAACACGAACAACACCCCATATTCTTCTACAACCCCTTGTTGCTACCAGGCATCATCCCCAAATCCACACGAAACAATCAACTTCAATCGATTCTAGAATCGTTCTCAGCTTTGTTCGCAATCGATCGTCACTTCGATCGTTTACCCAGACCGTGGACTAACCCTGCCCAGATGAAACACATCTTCTAGTCAAAGCAAACAGCCATGCCGATATAACGTATGTACGGTGCACGTGCACAAACACTCTAATGATATATCCGGCCTCACGAACCACTAAGTCATCGTCCCTTCATCCACTGATCAATATCACCTCCTCGACGATGACTCGAATCCATCTAAGACGAAAAGTAGACCTCGCTTGAACCATCGAAAAACACCAGCCCAATACTCGATGAACATCACTCACCAACTTCCTCCGATCGAATAAAGTCCACTGCCGATCGAAGGCCCTACTCTGACACTTCTCCTCTACCAAAAATCATTCGACCTGGTCATGCTACAAAATTCAAAAACGATCGTGATTTCATCATAGCCGAAGCCATCAATAAACCCTAAAATCAACTCGCATGACCAATTCAAACCTAATTTCAATATTCTACCACGGTCGACCTCTCCTCTATGACCACCTACCTCTTCTAGAGCAAGCAGCATCACGTCTCGTTGACGAGTTCGACAGAAATAATTTTTTGAAGGAAAAACGTTCATCTGACCATATCTCACTACATATGACACTAAAAATTATAATTTTATCACTAAAATTCATATTTTCCTACAACTATCAAGGCTCCATGTTTGAAATCTAGAATTAAAAGCATTTATTTTTCACCTAAATTACATTGTTTACTGTAAAACAGAGCCCTAACGATCTACACAGCAAAGTTTACTCACAATCTATTTGTAACATGAAATTTACCAAAAATTAAACATTTCCCTAGTTTATTGCATCCACAAATATGTACTAGATAATGAGATAAAGAATTTTGAATACTGGTATGAACAGAATTTTCACATTTTAAACAGATAACAGAAAAAATTCATTTCCATGATAAAACTTAGGTCTCTCACATATAAACATATTTGCTTCAAACATCACACACCATAACTGGTTGGATTAAGAGCAGTTGAATTTTTGAGAAGTTTTGTACCTTTCAGAAGCAGGAACAGAGTAAAGCAGTATATATACATGCATCCACATACCCATATATAGTCATGAATACATATTCAAAACTGATGCTTAATATTTAGATAAGGAAAGTTAAACTTTGCAAAGAAAGTTTACTCACAGAAATCTGGAAAAAAACAGAGGACATGGCCAAATGGAAAACTGGGTTTGATTTGGAACTGATTTTTGATCAACTTGAATCTTTCCTTGATGCTTGAATTTGTTTGATCTTGATCTAACTGAGTTGAATTTTCTTGATTCAGTTATAGATTGGATAAAGTTATTGTATACTTTTTTTTCTGGTTTGCTTTAATTCTTTTGATTCAGTTTTTCAGTTTTATTTTGAGAGAATGAAAGAAGATGAAAATACTTTGAATCGTATAAAGCCTGATTAATTCTTTGATATTTGTTTTACATTAAAATTTTAAAAAGAAAACAAAAGTGCCACATGTTACTTTGCATGCTAACTCAAGTTACAATTGTTAATTTCATGTATTATAAGGCTGACAAAAGTCTTTATAAAATTTTTAAATTATATTTGCTATTTATTTTTATATGTTTTTTTATATTATACTTATATTTTTATGTTTAATACTTATATTAAAGAAAGTATAAACCTTATTAAATCCTATTTTAAATATTAGTTTTTTTAGTGCTTTATGTTTTATTTAATTTTATGTTTACATTTTTCCACTAATACATTTTCTCTTAACTTATTTACAAAATATTTTAAAGAAAATAATATAGAACTACTTATATACTAATAAAAATCAAAAATACATTATTTTTAAATCCAATTTACCTTATGATATTTATCTTTGGATTTCAATCTCAAATTCAAATTTAATTTAAATTGACTCATATATATATATATATATATATATATAAATAAACACACATTAAATTTGTTTGAAAATAATGATTTTTCATATTTTAAATAATTATACTAGGAGATTATCAAATAAATATTTATCCAAGTATAAATAGTTATCATCAGATTTATTTATTCAATCTATAAATCAGTGTTCTATTAATTAACCCAGTTATTTTATCAATTACAGATGTCTAAAAATTCGGGTTATCACATTCCTCCCCCCTTAGAATCTCTTTGTCCCCTAAAAGGAACGAAGTCAGAATTTTATTAAAATACTTAATATCAGTTACATTACTCTTTTATTTAGAATTTTTTTTAAAATACTTTAAAATCTATATAATATAGCCAAAACAGTTTTATAAAAATACATCTTATAACTCGATGTTTCAACGAGTCCATCCTCGTTCTCACAGAAATTCGGTCATACATTGATCAGGCGTAGGACTGAAAATCTATAAGTACTTAGCAGACCCATTTTCAATACCCAATTAAAATACTTGGAAAATATTTTATTGAAAATATAGAAAACATTTTTGAAAATAGAGGAAATATCTTTAGTGAGAATGCTCTGGAAATCATCACCCTCATCCATGGTCGTAGTTAACCCGATGGATACCTTACCATCCCGGCAAAATCCATAGATAAATATAGGCACTCCGTGCCCCTCGATTACGCCATGGAAGCTGAGACAGATCGCAGCTACATCTGGGGTTACGTTTCTATCACAGAAAAAACCCATATAACTGTAGGCATCAGTGCCCTCGAATTTCGCTGCCAAAAGAATAATACTTCTCCACTCCACTCGACTATAGATCGCGTCTACCGATTTTACTTTGCCTTCCCGAAAAAATCAAACGTAGAATGTTGACACTCACCTCCACACGATTTCCGCTATAGTCCACAGTAGATCGCAACGACATCGAGTTACACTATCGTCACATCATAACCCAAATTCCTTTATAGGCATCAGCACCCTTGACTTTCGCTACCTAATAATCCTCAGGAACTTCAGTTTGTCAGGACTTCCTCACAGGATCCACTTTAGAACCTCCCCCTTTGAGGCTCAAGGCAGTACCAACCTATGGTACGCATAAGAAGTTCCTTTCAAGGGAGCGTCTTTTTCTCCAGATCCATTTTCAAAACACTTTATACTATACACATATAGTATCTTCCCAATTTTACACGTAGTATGAATCCCATATAAATCTCAATTTCTCAAAATCGATTATCCCAAATCGATAATTCCCAACTAGGCTTTCCAAATTTCCAAAATTGATTTTTCTCCAAAAATCAAAAGCCTTTCCAAATCCATAGGTTCCTAAACCTTTCCCAAAATCCTTCTCATAAAATTCTTTATACATATATATATTAGATATATATAGCCTTGAATTTTTTTTGGAATCACTTTATACTTGTATAAAGTCCCTTTTTATACAATAAATACTTTCAAAAACCTTTCTTCTGGCTATAGATTCTACAAGGGGAGTTTTATCATATATATAACAAAGATACATAACTTTGTTTATTCCAAATCATATTCAAATTTGATTTCTCGTTACTTTTCTTCATAAAGTGAACCTTTAATCATAGAAATTTCCAATTTCCATTTTACTTAATCATATATTTCACAAAATATACTTTTCATTTCAAAACATTTAACAGTTCTTGTCCACAAATTTCCAATATCAATTTCATTCAAACCCGTACGATGTACTCATATCATCCGTACGCAATATCAATCCGGTCACTTCTCGATCACACAATTTCTCTTCCGAACTAGTATTGTCCACTCGACTTCCTAGTGCAGACTCAAATCTGGTTTATTGATCAGAAATAGTCATTCTCCTTGCATAGTCATAACTATGATAGAGAATTTCCAAAACCAATCAAAAATCCATATCCAATGTTTGCCATCGAAAATCGAGTGAAAAATCCCAATTTGGATCGATATACTATCTCGAAATTCTGTGTTCGAATCTGGATCAAATCACTATGCGGCTAGAATAATGTACGTCACCCTACATATTTATCTCTATTGATTATTAGCCAAATCAATCTCCTTTTCTATTCACGTACACTTTAATTTCTATCCACTTATTCACAAATGCTTCAATCCTCATTCGGATTATCACCTCAATTCTTATCTCAAATGGATATTTAATCATAAACAGTTTGAACTCTGTCCAGCTTAAATTTAGAAAATAGCTTGAAGAATTTAAATAGATAAGTAGTTAAAAAATAATTATTAATTTGTACAATAGCTGTAAAATAGTTAAGTAATTTTAAAATAGTTATAAAACAATTAGATAATTGCAAAATAGTTGTAAATAGTAATAAGTTATAAAACAGTTGTAAAATTGTTAAATAGTTCCAAAAATAATTGTAAAATAAGTATAAGATAGTTTTGCTTTAAAAGATAGATTGTATAGCAAGTAACTTGGAAAAATAGGTTTATATTAAAACAACTTATTTTGAAAATAGTCCAGAGCCAAACTATACAACTTCCCAATCTTCATTTCCAATCAATTGCCAATTTCCAATTAACCTTCAATTTCAATTCAAATCAGCTTCCCATTTGAATTTGAACTTATTCAACTTCAATTTCATTTCAAATTAATCCAATTCAAATTTCCCATTCGAATTTTAAACTTATCCGTCTTCAATCATAATTCCAATTAATTCAAATCAAATTCAATCTGAACTAATTCAATTTAAATCTCAACTTTAAAGCATCTCGAATTATATAAATTCGAATTAAATTTTAAATGTTGATTTAATCCCTTAAATCAAATTAACTTTATTTTTAAATCAACAATCTAAATTTTTAAACAATTTAAATTTGAGTCAAAATTTCAAAATTCCATTTTAAATTATCTTTGCCTAACTTATTTCAAAGTTCAAAATAATTTTATCATTAAAATTTAATTTATTACCAAATTTTATCTTCCAACTTTGAAACCGATTCTTAAACAATTTAAATTTACAAATTCAATTCTTAACATTCAAATCTTAAGTTCAAAGTAATTCCATATCCTTAATTTCAAATTAAAGTTTAATTTCCCTTTTATCTCAATAGTGGATATATTACCACACTCCATTTCTTCATTCATTTAAACAAATCCAATTCATAGTTTAAAGATTTTTAATAACAATAGGATAATATTGTCCAAATTATTTTAAAACATCCATCCATTTCCAATTCCCAAATCTCAAACCCACTTTGAGATCACACAAACGCCCAATTCAAATCTACCATTTAACTTCCCAAGTTAAATCTCAATTTCATTTTGAAATTTCCAATTTAGGTTGTATGTTCTAAACTTATTTCATTTCCCCAAAATTAAATTTACTTCAGTTTAATCTAGACAACTTTACCCAATTTGAATTCCTATTTCAAATTTTAAACTTCAGATTAATAATCTTTCCACTTAAGTTTAAAAGCTTAATTCACTTTGGGTTTCACATCACATTCCAAGGAAAATTCAAAACTCAACCTTAGAGTTTATTTCAAATCATCTTTGATATTATGTATACCCCTTATTATACATATTCATTTCCTCTGCACACCAATTTATATCTTTAAATTTTAAACCACCCTTGGTTTTAATTCGAAAAAAATTTCTTTAAAATTTTCAAACAACTCATGTTTGAAACAGAACCTTGTAAATAATACTATCATTATTCTTTTTAACACTCTAAAACAAATTCCAAATTTCTGGACGTAGATTTAAAACTTCACAATCTAGATCATCTTTAATTCCAATTTATAAGTCACACTCACCTAAATGTTTTACTTCCCTAAAACATTTCATTTTGCTTACTCAATAACACACATTTCATTATTAAATACAACAACCATTTATGATAATAACCAAGATTATCATATCTGGAAACCAATTAATTATCTTCTTATTTTGAAAACATTTCTACTAATTTAGGATTTTAGTTTCGGTTTGGAACCATTTCAAACTTATCTTTATTCAATTTCAATTTGGTTGTATCACTATTACCACTTAATTTTCATTATTTAATTCCAATAATCAACGACCAATTTCTTTAATATATTTATAATTGGAAAATTTTACTTACATAAAAATCATTAAATTTTAAAACCAATTTTAAAATGTTTATATAAGAAAATAACAAGTACCACTCATACACCCACACACACACTCAACTTATTCTAGGGCACCACTGACCCTATCCTTAATGAGTAAACCCACCAGAGGCAAGGTTCTCGTTTAACCTCAGCTCTGATACCAAATGTGACGACCTGGAATTTTCGATCTCGAAAATTCTAGATTGTTAGGGAAAGAAGAAGAAAAAGGAGATAGAAGAAGAACATAAAACAAAATACAGAATCTCACTTGCAACGGATCAAAATATAATATCAAATAATAACAGTTATACAAAAGAAAACTATATCTGTTAATTTACATTTATTTACATTAGAGTTACAACCATTACACAACATTGGAAAGTTAAAATCAACATGTCCCAGATAATCTACAATATATCACAGCGAAAACAGTCCATATGTTCCTGCCATCCAGCTCGCCTTCTAAGCTCCAAAACGTCCTTACCTGAAAATCTGTAATACTCGGTCTGACTCGACATTACATCAAAGTGACACCCGGATCAGGCTGGAAACCAGCATGAGTAAACCCATCTAACAAGAAATACTAAACATAAAACTTATTTAAAAACCAAGGGTAACTCGTACTTCACTATGAGTTCTTAACTTGTTATAGTCAACATTTATTTCACAAATCAACCTCTACGTATCCTTACTTAGTTTCAATGGTCCATTTCACTTAAATTATTCCATTCCAGTCTATCGATTTCACATATCAATCTATAAAGAATCATTGTAGGATACAATTCGAAGTGGGTTTGGGTATTTAATGATACCCGACCCTAGTCTCTTCGAATTCAATACCATCTTAACCCAAGTTATTCAAGTGAATACAATTCAATTTCAAATACAGGATGTTACTTTACACATCAATTCATCGTAGATAACACACTGTTCAACCCAAACATATCATATTACAAAACATTTCATATCACGTAGCATCAAAATCACATACCAGGGTTAACAAATAATCCAATATCATTCAATCATCCATAAGCAAGATTAATTGGTCACACCATTTCTAATTAATTTAAATAGATTAAATTAATTACTTAAAATCATTTTTTAAAATCCTGCTTACTTAGCATTAATTAATTATTACAATCAATTTATTAATTGTCCTTTAACTATCATCTTATTAATCATCCTTGATTAATTATCCTTTAATTACATTAAGTAATTATCCCTTAATTAATTACACAAATTAATTATCCTTAAACCAATTACCATTAATTACCATCTTAATTAATTAACTATAATTACTTACTTTAACCCTTAATTAATTAATTATTCTATAATCACTTCCTGTGATTAATTATCCTTAAATTAATCTCATTAATTAATTAACTAACCTTTTAATTAATTATCTTAATTAATCAATCCTTTAACTAATTATACTAAGAATTTAATCCTTAATTACTTCCATTAAGTAATTATCATTAAATAAATCACATTAAGTAATTATCCATTAATTACCCTCCTATATTAATGATGTTAAGTAATTACTTTCATTATTATCACTGATTCATTTCATTAAGTAATTAACCTTTAATAAAATTAATCATCTTTTAATTTAATTTCCATAATTAATTAATCATATTAATAAATCAATCTTTTAAATTGATTACCCAAATTAAAATAAAAATCCCAAAGAAAATTAGTTTTATTTTTCCAAATTCCTTTGTCTATATAAATTTTTTAAATAAACAATTACATTAAAGTAAATTGGTTTTAAAATATTTATTTTAAAAACAACATGCTTGTTAAAACTTTTGGAAAGTAAATCGATTTTGGTTTTGTTATATTTCAAAATCCAAACTTCTTCCATTAACAAAGTCTAGCTTTTATTTAAAACAAAACCTATTGGACTAAAGCCCAAAATCCCAACAAAAACAACCTGCACTTACATCGATCTGGCTAACAAAACTATCTGGACCGAAGCCCAAAACAGAACGTATCGGGACGATCCCCAAGTCCCAAAGCATCTAACACGAACAACACCCCATCTTCTTCTACAACCCCTCATTGCTACCAGGCATCATCCCCAAATCCACATGAAACAATCAACTTCGATCGATTCTAGAATCGTTCTCAGCTTTGTTTGCAATCGATCGTCACTTCGATCATTTACCCAGACCACGGACTAACCCTGCCCAGACAAAACACATCTTCTAGTCTAAGCAAACAGCCATGCTGATATCTCATGCGCATGGTGCACGTGCACAAACACTCTGACGATCTATCCGGCCTCGCGAGCCACTGAGTCATCGTCTCTTCATCCACAGATCAACATCATCTCCTCGACGATGACTCGAATCCATCCAAGACGAAAAGACCTCGCTCGAACCATCAGAAAAACCTCGGCCCAAAACTCGATGAACTGCACTCACTAACTTCCTCCAATCGAATAAACTCCACTGCCGATCGAAGGCCCTACTCTGACACTTCTCCTCTGCCAGAAATCATTCGACTCGGTCACGCCACAAACTTAAAAAATGATCGCGATTTCATCATAGCCGAAGCCATCACTAAAGCCTAAAATCAACTCGCATGACCAATCCAAACCCAATTTCAATATTCTGCCACGGTCGACCTCTCCCCTACGACCACCTGCCTGTTCTAGAGCAAGCCGCATCACCTCTCGTTGATGAGTTCGACGGAAATAATTTTTTGAACGAAAAATGTTCATCTAACCATATCTCACTAAATAGACACTAAAAATTATAATTTTATCACTAAAATTATATTTTCCTACAACTATCAAGGCTGCATGTTTGAAATCTAAAATTAAAAACATTTATTTATCACCTAAATTACATTGTTTACTGTAAAACAGAGCCCTAATGATCTACACAGCAAAGTTTTGCTCACAAACTATTTTTAACATAAACTATACCCAAAATTAAACACTTTCCTAGTTTATAGCATCCACATATATGAACTAGATAATGAGATAAACAATTTTGAACACTAGTATGAACAGAATTTTCACATTTTAAATAGATAACAGAACAAATTCGTTTCCAGGTTAAAACTAAGGTCTCTCGCATATAAACATATTTGCTTCAAACTCCACACACTATAACTGGTTGGATTAAGAGCATTTGAATTTTTGAAAAGTTTTGAACCTTTCAGAAGCAAGAACAGAGCAAAGCAATGTATATACAGGCATCCACATACCCATATACAGGCATGAATACATATTCAAAACTGATGCTTTTCACTTAACTTTAAACAAAATATTTCAATAAGGAAAGTTAAACTTTTTGAAGAAAGTTTACTCACATAAATCTGGAAAAAAAAACAGAGGACGGAGCCAAATGGAAAACTGGGCTTGATTTGGAACAGATTTTTGATCAACTTGAATCTTTCCTTGATGCTTGAATTTGTTTGATCTTGATCTAACTGAGTTGAATTTTCTTGATTCGGTTTTAGATTAGAAAAAGTTGTTGTCTAATTTTTTTCTGGTTTTCCTTAATTCTTTTGATTCATTTTTCAGTTTTATTTTGAGAGAATGAAAGAAGATGAAAATACTTTGAATTGTATAAAGCCTGGTTAATTCTTTGATATTTGTTTTACATTAAAATTTTAAAAGGAAAACAAAAGTGCCACATGTTACTTTGCATGCTAACTAAAGTTACAATTGTTAATTTCATGTATTATAAGGCCTACAAATGTCTTTATAATTTTTTTAAATTATATTTTCTATTTATTTTTATATGTGTTTTTATATTATACTTATATTTTTATGTTTAATACTTATATTAAAGAAAGTATAAACCTTATTAAATCCTATTTTAAATATTAGGTTCTTTAGTGCTTTATGTTTTATTTAATTTTATGTTTACGTTTTTCCACTAATACATTTTCTCTTAACTTATTTATAAAATCTTTTAAGGAAAATAATATAGAACTACTTACATACTAATAAAAATAAAACATACATTATTTCTAAATCCAATTTACCTTAAGATATTTATCTTTGGATTTCAATCTCAAATTCAAATTTAATTTAATTGACTCATACATATATATATATATTTAAACAAACACACATTAAATTTGTTTGAAAATAATAATTTTACAAATTTTAAATAATTATACTAGGAGATTATCAAATAAATATTTATCCCAGTATAAATATTTATCATCAGATTTATTTGTTCAGTCTATAAATCAGTATTCTATTAATTAACCCAGTTATTTTATCCATTACAGATGTCCAAAAATCCAGGTTATCATAGGCCTCCTCCACTAAATCAAACCAAAATGACACGTTTCTTTCCCTTCTCCTCATTCTGGTCCATTCCAACGCACTACACTGGAACGTGTGATAAAGATTAAAGAATCTATAAAGGATGCCATGCAAATGTTGACTGAACTTCAAGTTGTGCAAATAATGATGGAAAAAGAATAAGAAAAGCAACCCAAAATTCTTCGGAATTTCTAAAAATTCCTAATGTATAATCATGCAAATCCTATTGTGATTGAAGAAAATTCTCCTAACACTCAAGTGCATAACCCCTTAGAGCACAGTGAAGAGAAAGAAGAAGAACATGAAGAAGCACTTATGGCAGAAGACGACAACGTGGTTTGCGTAGGCGAAGTACGTTTTGACAAAGATGGGAATTTGGTCGAACAATGTGTAAACTTTTGTTTTCATTATTCAAATTGTTCGATTCACAAACTTTCAATTATCAAAAACTCTTGTTAATAGTGTTATTCTATAATTTATGTACTTTAATATATTTGTGTGTTTATGTTCCACATATATATGTAAATATAACATCGTATATACTGAAAAAATTTGTTTCCCTTATTACTTCCTTATTAGTATTTAGTTTGGATAGTATTAGATTAAGGGGGAGCTATGTATAAGTTTAGAGTTAGTTTTTGTTGATGACAAAGAGGGAGAAATATAAAATAGAGTAGTTTGGCTTAGATTAAGGGGGAGTTATTAGTTTTAGGGGAAGTTATAGTGAAGGTGAAGTATGTTTTACAAACATAGGTTGTCATTATCAAAAAGGGGGAGATTGTTAGTCCTTAAGATGATGGTTTTGGTGACAACAACCTTAGGACTTGTTATAAAATATAAATAGTAACATTGTGGTTTAGATATATATGTATATGTAGGATATAAACATACAGGTACCAAGAATGAAGACTGTACAGTATAGAGATACAAGACTGATGAATTTAAAGACCGAAGATATTAAGATTGAAGGCTCATGAGTATAAAGATATCAAGAGTTCAAGATTTCAATAGTACAAGATAAGTATTGAGTGTAGAATTTTGTAAAAAACTTCTTCAATGCACTTACATCTTTATTTGAAATTTATTCATGGAATGGAATCCACTTCGAGCCTGTTAAAGGGATGGAACCCTAGTGGGATGGAACTCACTACAATATCTAGTGGAACATATAGTGGTCCTATTTCGATATCCACTAATTTTATAAAAATGCATTTCAAAAATATTTATCTTTTGTTTTAAAAAATGTTTTCAAAACTTTCTTTTCAAAATGACATCTCTCTTGGTTTTAAATATTTTAGCCTCAAATCTATTTTTATCACTTTTAATATTTTGATTTCAAAATTGTTCTTGTTTTTAAACCATCTATTGTTTTAAATATTTAGCTTTAAAATATTTGTATACTCAGATTTTAAATCACTTTATAAATTAAGATTATATATTAAAAATTACTTTCTAAACTCTTTTATATGTTTAAATTATATTCAAATATATTTACAAAGTTTAGAAATTGTTTTGACAAATTATAGAAACCAATTTTGATAAGAAAATCAAAATATCAAATTTTCCTTGAGCATATCGACATCCCTCAACCTTTCATGTCGAAATGGTGACCATTATTTTTGAATTTCAATTTTAAAAAGAAGTGTCTATTTGTCGTATCCTTTTAGTAATAGATATGGCTGTTGCTTTACTATAAATATCAGTAAGTTCTAAATGAATTTTTTTGCCAGATTTCATTTATTTTCTCTCCTCTTCATCTTCCACATTTATTCTAAAGAATCCTAAACTATACTCTATCGAAATACCAAGTGAATCAAACTTGATCATCTCTTGTTTGATTCTCTTCCACTCTCTCCATTAGATCTCAATGCTATTCAGAGTTATAGAATCTTTTGTAAATCAAACTGATAAGTAAAAGGTGCGGTTGAGCCTTGAAATCAATTGGGTGTGATTGTAGCCTTGGAAATCAATTAGGTGATCTTGTAGCCTGGTTAAATCAAGAGAGTTTGTCCTGGACTCGAATATAGAAGGGTGTACCTCGTAGCCTTGGAACCGAGGGTGTAATTTGGGAGATTATTTTGATACGAAATCCGTACGATTGTACGGGACTTGATGTAGGGTAACTCGGAACCAGTATAAAATCATGGTATGTTCTTTCCTTTACTACTTTTATTTAGTATTTGCATCTGTGTCTGATTCTATGATTATATCTATGTCTGCGAATTGCATTTGTTGGTGATTAAGTTACATAAGTTTCAAAAAGATTTAGAAAATCCACAAAACACTATTCACCCCCCTCTAGTGTTATTCCAACCTTAAGATCCGTAATCCGCATTTATCACATGTTCGAGTCAAGAGCGTTATGAGAGGATAGAGATAGGGACAGAGAACACAGATACTGATCCCGACCACATTCTCTACCTTCTCGGGTTCTTACACAACTTTCTACCCACAGCACACATCCCCCAGAGCCTCCACGCCAAAAATCATCTTCTCGTGCTCCGAGGTCTGATTCCCAACACAACATGACCGAAGCCATAGCTCCCACAGTTACTGAGCAGGCTATCATTGAGCCTAGTGGGGAAGGGGCTATCAGAATTGCCTAGTTAAGAAAAGATTTTCCTAATATCTGCTTCGATGGCTTTGTCTTTCCCCTACACTTGTAGAAAATTCCCTTTGAAGCTGAACAAACCATGCACGACTATATTCACGATGTATATAGCCAGTATAAAGAATGGATGAAGACTGTTGATAAGGTCTCTGCGCTGGCTTTCGAATGGGCGAAGACGATTGAGAAGTTAGAAACTGATCTGGCCCAGAAAGACCGTATTATTCAAGTGCTTAATAATGAAGCCGAATCCTCTTAGAAATATGAAATATAGGTCACCCAAAATGCTAATGGGGCACACCTAGCTATGGAGAGGATGCGACAAACACATTTTGCTTTGGTGGAGGAGATGGGCCATCGAAAAACCACCGTCACCGCCGAGAGGGACGCCGCTCTGAAAGAACTAAATGAGCTTAAAGCCAAAATTTTCAAATTCATAAAAGAGAAGGATGATGCAAACAAAGCAGACCAGGAGGCGTATGAATAGGCGGTGATGCTTCGAGGTGAACGAGATGCTGCAGTACTCAAAGTTCAAGAGGTGGAAGCCAAAGTTGAGGAGGAAGTCAAAATGGCGGAGTCCAGGCTAGAGACTGATATTGAAGATCTCCTTATTACTTATAATGCTAATGTCTTGAAGCATAGAAACCTAGCGTGGCTCGATAATTAGTCGACACATCTGTACAACACCTGGGGCCGATTAGTTCAAGATGAAAAGGCTGTGCATCAGGGTGAATCAGTTGATGACTTTGAGCTTGAAAACGGAGTGTTGAATGAAGACGAACAAAAAATTCTCCACGACACTATGATTTCATATGAAAAGGAGAAACTTGTCACCTAGTACATGGAGATTGGAGAGGGCTCAAGTGTTGAACGCCATGATACCAACCCTGAAATTCCTGTGCCAACTCAGCCTGAATCCACACCTACGGTCGATCCTCAATCCATTCCTTCTTATAATCAAGATCAGCGGCAGTTATCTCCATCTCGCGAACAAGTGTCTCAGTTGCTTAGCCATCAACAAGTCCAACTAAGGAAGGTACTATGAACATCATGTACGCTTGTTCGAGATCGGAAGCGTTATTTGAAGTAATTACTAACAGTTTTTTCTGTTTCTATTCAGTGATTGAGGCTGCACTAGTCGTGCCTCCTGCAACTCAAGAACGGCACCAAAAGCAGGAGGCCATCATAACTGAAGCAACCACGACGACTGCTACTGCACTCAAGGATCAGGTACAAGGGAGCACCTTGACTTTTGACGAAATAGATGATAGTTCCTTGGACATCACAGTGACCCCTTTGCTGATTTACCATTTGTTATGGGTAGAGTAGCTCTAGTGACCAGCTCCTCAGTTCCAACCATTAATATTTTCGACGAGGCACAAACAGCTCACGAAGAAGAAATAATAGCCGAAATTAATGCAGAAATGGAGGTAGCCACTCGAGCTAGTAGTTTTGGAGGTGGGATGGCGGGACTCGGCCCATCTCCTTTAAAAATGACATCTCGTGGTGGTATGGTGTTTGACACCAGTATGCCTGTCCCGCCTCCTAGAGTTGATTCGGTCCCTCTGACTTTGCCTACAGGAAACATATCTATCCACGTGAGTTCGGAGGAGGAGGAGGTAGACATAATGCCCCAAGCGGGGAGTCAGTCGTCAAAAGGCAAGGGTTTGAAGAGGAAACCAAGTAGTGAATCCAGCAAGTCAACACAAAAGAGGAAGCTGAAGAAAAAGAAAGAACACACATGCTTCCGTGGTGTATTTTTGGGTAGATAGGAACTTCTTTTGTTCTTAATTTTGGCATATATAGATACGGGTTCCGCCCCTGCTATTAGGATTTTTGAAATAAACATGGACATATTTTCCTTCCACAAATAGTTGAAATGAAATTCTATTTTGTCTTCAACTCAATTTGGGTTTATTTGCTTAAGTGTTCCAGCATTTGAATTCTAGTTCAGTACACTTGTGAAGTTTCGACCTTCGGATCAGGTTTGTGTTTAAACTCCAATCCACTCTGTGGGGATTTTAGATGTGTTTGTACTCCGGCTCGCACTACGGGAATCTAGAGTTAATGTCTGCACTCCAGTTCGCACTTCGGGAATCTGGAGCCAATGTTTATACTCCAATTCACACTCTGAGAATTTGGAGTTGATGTTTATACTCCAATTCGCACTCTGGGAATTCAGAATTGGCCGACAAACGGCTAGTCACATCTGTTTAGGCTTTAGGATTTCATTCATACTCCAGGAACGACGAATCTATTAGGATCGTGGATGGTCGGCTCACATACACCCTAAGTTAGCAAGCGAGGTCGTTAGATGGACGGATCCATCCCCGTCAAACTTGATCAATATACGGGTGAAGTCGTTAGGTGGACGGATCCACCCTCTTCAAGACCATATTTTTAAGTTTTACACTCCATCTTGCACTATAGGAACTTGGAGTTAGTTAAAGGATTGTCGTGTATCAATCCTTTTTTAACTTCAGTGTGATGACTCGTCCCCAAGCTCGGGTTTCATTTAGTGAGTAACTGGTCATATCACAGTTACTCCCTATTTGAATAAACTCCACCTTCAGGTGGAATTTAGCTCTCTGTGCATAGTGATAGTTGTATGATGCATTCAATAAATCACAGCTCTGGCTCGAAGAGATTGCATTTTATTACTGAAATAAAAAAATACGACAAAGTCAGTTGCCTTATTATAAATTCAAATTTCGTAATGTAGAAACAAATATAAATGAAAAGTTGACTGAATAAACAAAGCCTGTCATGTTAGTAGCGATGGAGACTCTCGCTGTTCAAGGCTCTTGGCAGAGTAAGATCTTCAACGGTTGATAATTTAAATGTGCCATCTACAAGCTTTTGTTCTATTACATACAGCCCTTCCCATGTTGGTTTCATGTGCGTAAGTACCAGGTAGATTCTTTTGAGGACGTGGTCGTCGAGTTCGAAGGTTCTGGATCGGACCTTAGCATTGTAAAATCGAGCGACTCGACTTCAGTACGCGGCTGCCCTCAAGTCAGCCTCTTCTCGCTTCTCATCCAATGAATCCAGGGATTCGGCAAGTAATATAGCATTTGTCTTTGGATCATAGTAAGTCACATAATGAGAAGGTACTTACATCTCGACTGGAATAACAGCTTCTGAACTATAAGAAAGAGAGAACGGAGTGTGGCCGGTTGTGGACTTGTGGCTTGTTCCGTAAGCCCACAGAGCTATAGGAAGTTCATCGACCCACTTGCCCCCGGCCATTTCCAGTCATTTCTTTAGAATAAATTTTATAACTTTATTAACGACTTCAACCTGTCCAATCGCTTGAGGGTGTGCAACCGTGGAGAATTTCTTCTGAATGTGGAATCGTTGACAGAAATTCCTAAATTCAACACTGTCAAATCGGGTTCCGTTATCATTGATGATGGTGTGTGGGAGACCAAATCAACAGATAATGTTGTGGACTACAAAGTTGATCGCCTTCTTTATCGTGATTGTAGCAAGGGGCTCAACTTCCGCCCACTTGGTAAAGTAATCAACTGCGATGATGGCGTACTTCGCACCACCTTTGGCTAGAGGTAGTGAGCCAATAATATCAATGCCCCATACTGCGAACGGCCACGGACTGACCAGTTGAGTTATCTTAGTAGGTGGGGATCTAGGAATTCGAGCATGCTTCTGACAACTGTCACATTTTCTGGCGTAATCCGAGCATTGTAATTTACAATTGGCCAATAGTATCCATATCGAAGCACCTTCTTGGCAAGGGCTTGCCCGCCAGTGTGATCACCATATTCCCCTTCGTGCACACAGTACGCGTTTGATTTCATCGTGAGCGATACACCGGTGTAAAGGAACAGAGTATCCTTTTCTATACATGACTTCATTCTGAATAGTGAACCGTGAAGCTTTTTGAAGAATTTGTCTCTTTTCACTCCTGCGCTCTGGTAGGATCCCATGCTCAAGATAATTTCTGAATGAAGTTATCCATGACTCCTTATCGGGAACAACCTCCAATACCCAATCCGTCTCCATTCCATTGATGCTTGGGGAAGATAATGTTTCCATAAAAGCGAGTCCCATTTGTTATGCTTCACCTGTGCTGGCTAGTTTTGCTAATGAATCGGTTTTCTGATTACGCTCTTAGGGTATGCAGTAGATGGCATAATAGTCAAACTGATTTAATATTTCTTAAACCCGAGCAAGGTAAGCAGCTAGTCTTCGGTCCTTAGCCTGGCACACACTCGAACTTGACACACGACCAGTTGCGAATCACAATAAATCTCCATAGCAATGACTTTTAAATCTCGGACAAGTCTCAATCTGGTGGGTAGGGCTTCATACTCAACTTCGTTGTTGGTCGCACAAAAATCAAACTTTAAAGCATAGTATATAGATCGACCTTCAGGAGTTTCAAGTATTACCCTGGCACTGAGCAACGGTCATTTGATGCACCGATAGTATGCAACTTCCAGATATATTTGGGAGATTCACTGGTTTCAGGCAAGTTCTCTTGGATGGTAAATTCGGCTATGAAATCTGCTAGGACTTGTCCTTGAATCGCTCACCTTGGAGTGTAGGTAATGCCAAACTGACTTAACTCGATATTCCACTTGAGTAACCTACCAGACGTCTCAGGCCGCGTAAGGACCCATCGTAACGGCTGGCCGGTGTAAATAATGATAGGGTGTGCCTGGAAATACAAATGGAGCTTCCTTGAGGCAATAACAAGGCAATAAGCCAACTTCTCTAACTTTGGATAATTTCTCTCAGCTCCGGTTAGTCATTTACTAATATAGTAGACTGGTTTTTGTACTCGGTCTTCCTCTAGAATCAGGGCAGCACTATTCGTGTTTTCTGATACCGCCAAGTAAAGGTACAATTTCTCATGATCGATAGGCTATGAAAAAATAGGAAGTGTGGAGAGGTGTTGAATTAGTGCTTAGAATGCGCCCTTAAATTCCGTGGTTCAATCAAAGTTATGTTTCCCTTTTTGGATCAAATCGAAGAAATAAGTGGATTTTGAAATGAACCCACTCAATGCTGCTTCTTTCCCGTCGAGGCTCTGGAGTTTCTTTATAGTTCTTGGAGTCTCAAGATTTCTGATCACCCAAATCTTTTCTGGATTGGATGTTGATGATAAACCTAAGGAATTTTTTGGACGCGACCCCAAAGTGACATTTCAACCGATTGGGCTTCATTCTGTATTCTCATAGGATATTAAATATTGATTCCAGGTCTTTGATATGATCAGTGGAGAATCATGATTTCACCTGTATGTCGTCCACGTATACCTCCATGGTTTTTCCAATCTTGTCGGCGAACATCCGATTAACTAATCGTTGGTAACTTGCACCGGCGTACCTAAGTCCAAAAGGCATAACTTTGTAGCTATAGGATCCTAGATCGGTCACGAAGCTGGTACGCTCCTGGTCGGAAAAATGCATGGGTATCTGGTTCTAGCCTGAAGACGCATACATGAAGGATATGAGTTCATGTCCAGTGGTTGAACCTACGAGCTGATCGATTCAAGGAAGTGGACAACTGTCTTTGGGGCAAGATTTATTCTAGTCCGAATGGTCGACACACGTTCTCCATTTCCTATTTGGCTTTCGGACAAGTACAGGACTGGATACTGATTCCGAATATAATGCATCTCGAATAAATCCATTCGATTTAAGTTTATTTACCTCTTCCTTAAGGGTGGTAGATCTCTCTGGATCCATACCATGCCTTTTTTATTTGACCTAGACATGACGTATGTCAGTGTTCAATGTGTAGCTCTCGTTGTTCGGGGAGATTCCAAACATGTCAGAATGTGTCCAGGCAAGCACATCGAGGTTTACCCAAAGAAATTCAACCAATTCCTCTTGCATTTATTGGCTTAACTGAGATCCAATCTTTATCATTTTAGAACCGTCGCTATTATCGATCGGGACATCGATCGTTAGTTCGGCCGAAGAAGATTGACTGTCTTTACTTTCATCTTCACTTTCGTTATCTCCCAGGTCAAGATCTCGTTGGAATTGGTTAGGGTTTCCAGGTTTGGGCCTAGGCACCAATTGTCAATTTTCTACAAAGCGGACGCAGAAAGATTCCTCTACGCCCTTTACTTTCTCCTTTCGTTGTGCCGTGCAGGTCAGCAACATAATAGGCTCGTCTAACAGGCCGATCTCGTTGAACGACCCTAACCCCATAATCAGTGGGCAACTTTAGAGTCAAACACCATGGGACAATGGAATCCCTGAACTCAGCTAGGGCCGATCATCCCAAGAAAGCATTGTACGACGAGTCAATATCCAGCAAAACAAATTGTAATATCTGGACTCTCCGCCGTTCACCGATTCCTAACTCCACTGGCAGTTCCACCACTCCAGAGCGTATGGTTGCACTCCCGTTGAAGCCATGAATGCGAGATTGACAAGGCTTCAAATCTTTAGTTTCCATTTTCATTGATCATAGGCTCGCTTGAACAATATATTAACAGAACTTCCACTGTCTACCAAGATCCTCTTCATCTGAGCAGGACCTACTTGAGTTGATTTGATAAGTGGATCGTCAGTTTGGGCTTCAACACTGTCGGCGTCTCTGCCTCGAAAGACGATGTCGTCGGCCATCGTCTTATGTTGCTTGGCTGGAGCCTCATCTTCCAAACTACTACAAAATTCAAAGCCCACGTGCCTAATAGAACTGGCATACGACTCCATTTCCTTCCAACTTCGGTCTGTTGGATGAGGATCACTATAAATAGTATTTATCACTAACCTCACACAGGTACGAGCGGTTTCCTCCTATCTTTCCTGATTTGCTACATGATTTTGATTTGATAGGCTCGCACCTCCAAACTGCGGCGCCCATACAAACTGCTCTAACTTCCTTTCATGTATCAACTTTTCAGTGAGATCTTGCAAATGATGACACTCATTGGTGTTATAGCCATAGCTTTCATGGAATCTACAAAACTTCTTTGTTTGGATCTGTTTCTCCGACGATTGCTTTAGAGAAGGCTTCTTGTACTGGATAGTATTGCAGGTTTGTAGATACATATTTTCCAGCGACGTAGTCAGAGGATTATAATTATCAAACATAGGAGCCCTACGTCGTGGACCATGATTCCGATCTCATTTCCTATTTTGATTACCATTGCTTTTCTGCTGGTTTTGGCTAATCTGAATATTCAATTGCACTTTTTCGAAGCTCTCCCCGGATTTTTTAACAGCCACATTGCTTTGAATTCCTTCAATATTAGGCCATGCATCATCCTTTGTTCTAGACTGTTTCGCATCCTCCCTTCTCAAGAACTAGGCTGCTTTGGAATAGAAATGGTCCAACGACGTAGGAGGCTCGGCCAGCCAGTTGCTGAACTCGGAATCAAGATCAATCCCTTTAGTTAGTGCCATTAGAACAGAGTTATCATTGGGATTGCTAATCTCAGCACACGCAGCATGAAATCTTTCTAAATAACGTCCGAGTGTCTCTCCAGGAGCTTGAATGACATTGGACAAGGTGTTAACATCCTTCGGCCTCGTTACATGCATCCGGAACTTCTCAACAAACTTTGTCGCCAATAGGTCAAAACACGAGATAGATCAAGGTGGTAAACGGGTGAACCACATAGTTGCTATGCCCCCAAGAGAGATCGAAAAACTCTGGCATTTAACCGCATCATCGACTCAAGTAGCATTCATCAACCATTCGTATTTTAGAATATGTTGATTAGGATTTGTGCTCCCTTCATAGACGAATAGGGTTGGCATCCTGAATCGCCGAGGTGGTTCAACATAGAGTATGTCATTGGTGAAAGGGGTATGACTCCGAGAGATTCCCCAGTCGTCGTTAGTGAGATCCTGACTTTCACGGATAATTTGATGCACCATTGTCGGTATATCCGACATCTGGACATTTTGAGCACGCTGGGCCAAGGTTTGGTTGGATTCCATAATGCAAAGCTGGCTAGACACGGTCGACGGTCTAGGTCTTGCCACATTGGTTCTATGTCTTCAGGGACATAAGGTTCGGGAGTATGTTGGAAATGATTAGGATCTGTCCGATTTCAGGCATCCACTCCTAATTCAGTAGCAACAGCGGTAGTGCGGTTGTCTATAACATGATGAGGAACAGTACCTCCCTGGGAGGACAGTCCGGTCTGATAGCTGGTTGACGGGTCAACTCTCGGTTGCCCAATGTTCATCATATCCAGTAGCCTAAGTATAACTCTCATCCAGCCATGGAGTGTAAATCTATGATAGTAATCTGAAGAGGCTGGACTCTCGGTGGATGAATAGGACGCTTGATCCCTTCTGGATCTTCTTCGTCTTTGACGGTGCAGTTGGTTGGTCAGCTCTTCGTTAGCACGGAGTTGTTGAGTAAGCTACTATCGACTCTGTGTTAGCTCTTCCATTAGCATTTGAAATTCTTCCCTTATGCCTTACGAATCTGATGGTCCGACGGCATTCTGATCAGTTGGAGGTAGTTGTACGGGATTTTATCTGTCCCATCCTTCTGGATCTATAGCTGTAGAAGTAGTCCTTGTGTTAACCATGATGGATAGCGAAGCTCTTTCCTAGACTTGATGCAAATCTGAATAGGATGGAAGAACTTTAAACTTTGAAATATGGATCTTCTTCTTAAATTTGTGCAATCCGATATCGATAGTAGATCCAACGAGCAGGAGAAAAAATGTATTTTTTCAGTGAAAGCACCAAAGTATTTGTACCAAAATTGGGCACAACACTCTTCGGAAGTGTTTGAAGAGATAAAAATGAAGAAAATAAATACAAAAGAGGGTTATCTAACAAACACTCCAAATTATAATCAGAAAGCAGCAGAGAAACACAAAGGTTTAGAGTGGTTCGACGTGTTTCCTACGTCCACTATGAAATGGTTAATCTTTATTGACTTTTGCTTGCTGGTTATAATGAATTACAACAGTGAATTTTGAGTACAACAGTACTTTTCAAGCACAACATTGGTTTCAGCAGAGTCTGGACATCAGAGATTCAAAAAGTCCTCTTTCTATAAGTTGTAGGCTACTATTTATAGGCGTAGGCTGCAATATCTCGCTCAGATCTCGAGAGACCTCTTCTTGCATTGGGTGGGCCCACGTGATTGATCCCATATAGTTTGCACTCGATTTGTGATCGATACGAAAGAGCTTCGTATCGATCAATAATTTATCCAATCGAGTCGATATCGATCATAAACACTCGCGAGATGTATGCAAGCTTCTATGAAAATTTGGTAGCATTTGCACTTGTAGATGTGAGTTATGATCGATGCAAGTTCGGGTTCTCTGTAGGCTATTCAATTTGTACTGATTCCCTTCGTGTCAATCCATTTGTATCACTTTTTTGGCACGTGCTTGCAAGTTGACATGGCGCTAACTCCTCGAATCAATCCACTTTTCATGCCGAGTGACCAGGTCTTCCATTGGAGTGTATCTTGCTCGTATCGATCACCTCTGCCTTGTTCGTATCGATCGTCATCACTGTGTTTGTATTGGTCGATGACATCTCACTTCATATCGATCTTTAATTTGCATTCCACTTTGTATCGATAAAAGGCGTTGGTTTTGTATCGATCTGTGGTCGATCAATACGAAGCATGCTTGAACCTTAATCGATATGAAATGGACATATATTTTACAGTCAATGGATCTGAAGTGCGGTGCTTTTTCATGGATGTAGACTAGTGGTCATCTGATGGATACGAAATGACAACCACTTGATGGATATGAGGCAATATAGCCGATGGATACAAACTGTTGAAGCCTGATGGAGGCGAAGAAGTCCTTGCCGTTGATGAATACGAAGAGTGCAGTTCCAAATGGATGCGAGTAGGATCGATGCGAAGAGTGTAAAATGATGGGTATGAGCGAATTGATTTCCTTGGCTTGAATCGATCATATCTTGAGCATACAAACTCGGATTGACTTGAAATTTGGTACGTTGGCTTTTATTGCTTTGCATGTTGTGTCATGTTAATTATAGCTCGATCCAAACTCGGACAAAATTCATCGACCCTTATAGTGAACCTGCGTATAACCGATATTCTGGACGGACCGTCCTCGATTTCCAATTATGTTCTTGGTGTCACAGCCTTGCTAAAAGGCGAGATAACATAAAAGAAACTGGAGGGTTTCGAAACCAACCCTTTCGAAAGCATGGAGAAGAGGCTCCAAAGTTTAAGGCAAAAGAACCCTTTCGAAGACATTGATTAGAAAGGTTGAATGCGGCAGCTGGGGTTTTGACCCCTTTGAATGCTTATTATAAAAAAAATGGTGGCAACCTTCTTCCGAAAGCCCTTTTCTAAAACAAAGGCGTATTTGACTAAGTCGAAAGCCTCATTTTTCAATCAAAATAGTTTCGAGTTTCTAAAAACTACTTCTACCCATTCGAAATCATGTTTCAACTCTTTATCTTTCGCCTATCTCCAATCCACTGCATACCAAGGAATTGATACTATGCAAATTAGTTTTGACTAGGTTGGAGGGGGCCGTATAGTGCCGATAGGTGGATGCCCAAAGTAGCGAAGAAACAATCCTTTACAATACAATTTTTTAACTTTTTAAAGTAATATCCTTCCAACTAACTTGCCTTATTTGTGAACATATAATTGGTTGCCAATTCTTTTTCAAAATCTTTTCTAAAAGTGTTGTCGATTTTAGTAGTTAACGATTTAAAACATTTAGCAAATTGCCCCTTCTCCTTTTATAAACATATAAAGAATTTAAGTCCCATACCTTAAATAATTTTATATCCTTAGTAAAACACTTAGGAAAATTCTCCAAAATTTTCCATAAATCATTTTGAATATGATTTCTAACATAGTTAAATTTCTGACCCAAAGCTAATTTATAACAACTAAAATAATTTAAACACCTTTTAACCATTTTCTTTACTAGAAAATTCATAAATAATCCTGAACAATGTAGAAAATTTTAAAACTTGAAAACTATCTCTAAAATAATGTTTCTGATCTTATATCAAAATTGCAAGCCATTTGGATGTCGTTCAATAGGTTTTTTAAATCTAAACATACCATAATATCTATATAAAGCAATATGCTTCATCAACATGCATATATATCCATTTAAACAATCAAAAAATGGCATTCTACTTGCAAAATAATTTCGAATCTTATCTAAAAATCGAAAACAATAAAAATGAGATGTAGTCTATTATTAACCATAGCTTGACTGTTAAGAAGATTGAGATTTGCTATTGATCAAAAATGGTTAAGCTTCCTACTTGAATCCTTGCTTATCTTCCTTTAGATTACTTCTAATGGTGGCTGGCCAAGCTCTAGGTTTAGTTTTGTTTATGAATGTTGTAAATGAAATTGGAATAAGGGTTTAGGGTATAAGAATATAACTTGTTCCTATTTTTCCCTTATCTTATTACCTTTATTCACTCATTTTAAATTTCCATATGTGTATTCATTACTTAAGGCATGACTATCTTATAATTAAAAATCTCAATCCCTTAACCATATACATCATTTCATTTAATTTATCTAATCAAATGTCCTAAATAATGTTAGTCAAAATTAGGATCATTACAGATTCCCCTCCTTAAAGAATTTCATCCTCGAAATTACAATAAGGTACCCATAACAATCAATCACAAAGGTAAAGCATACCATGAAACAAGTCAGGATAAGTACCTCTAATCCCACTCTCAATTTTCCATGTACAGTCTCCCTTATCGTCACCACATTGGACTTTGATTAATCTGACTTTCATGTTCCTTGGTCTCTTCTTATCTCTTGTGACTATATGAATTGGCTTTTTAACTATAGTCATATCCGGTTCCACTACTAAATTATCTAACATAGTCGGCGTAATAGTAGTTACTGGATCTCAAATACACTTCCTCAGATAAGAGATATGAAAAACATTGTGGAATACTGCAAAAATGTTGGGCAACTCTACTTTGTATGTGAGTTTTCCGATCCTTTTCTACAATAGGAAATGGTCCAAAAAATCATGGTGCCAATTTTTATGATATTCCGAATCTAATTACATCTTTCATCGGTGATACCTTGACGAAAACATGAACTCTAACTAAGAACTCCGAGTCTTTCTCGTCTTATCTGCATAACTCTTCTGCCTAGAATGAGCTTCCTTCATTCTAGCTTAAATTAACTCAATCTTTTCTGCGACTTCTCGAATAAAATTTGAACCAAGAACTAACCTATCCTCGGTCTCTAACTAACAAAAGGGAGATTTGCATGGCCTTCCATATAAAGTTTCAAACGGCGCCATCCTTATACTAGTCTGTTAACTGTTGTTATACGAAAACTCGACTAAGTATAGGTGGTCTTCTTATGATCCCGCAAAGCCTTGTACGCAAGCTCTTAATAAATTCTCTAGGAATTTGTTGACTCTTTCCGTTTTCCCATCTATCTGCAGATGGTAGGCGGTACTCATCTTGGGCTTGGTACCCAAATTCTCTTGTTGACCCTTTTAGAACTTGCTAGTAAATAAGGAATCACTATCACTTACTATACAACTAGGAATTCCATGTAGTCTGACTATATTCTTCATAAAAAACTTAGCTAAAACAGGCGCCATTCTGATTGACTTAACTGGATTGAAATGAGAACTCTTAGTCAATTAGTCCACTTTGACCCATATAATTTCATTTCCTCTACTCGACCTTGGTAATCGATCTATAAAGTCCATGGATGTTGAATCCTATTTCCAAACTAAAATCTCTAAAGGTTGAAGTAATCCACTTAGCTTCTGATGTTCGGCCTTCACTTATTAACAGTTCGCACACTGCCTAACCCTCAAGCCAACATCCTTCTTCGTGTCTTCCCAGTAGAAACTTTTTTTCATGTCCTAATACATCTTAATTCCTCCTGGTTGAATGGTGAACTTCAAACGATAGCATTCTCCATCCTTTCTGATGTTTCCCACGTTCAAAATACATAGTTTTCCTTTCTTCCTTAACCACCCATTCTAGTCAAGACTGAAATCTTTCAAGTCATCGCCCTCTGTTCCATCCCTTAACTTCCTGATCCATTCAGTTAATAATGAATCCTCCACTTGCTTAGATGAAACCCCATCAATCATTAACTGTCGAACTTCTAGACCTGACGACATTGCAGTTTTTTTTACTAGATACACTCTTAGATCTCCTTTGTACTCTGCATGTAGTTAATGCTTCTAGATCTTTCGACTCAGCTATCATCGCCGTTACTGCATTCTAATGTTTTATGCTAAGTGCATCAGCTATTTTATTGCCTTTTCCTGGTGTGTACTCAATACCAAAGTCATAAGCGGCAAAAAACTCTAACCACCTTTGCTATCTCATATTCAACTCCTTCTGAGAGAATAAATATTTCAATGACTTATGATCCGTATACAACTCAAATCTCTCCCAAAAGGTAATGTTTCCACACTTTCAATGAAAAAATTACAGTAGCTAATTCAAAATCATGAGTTGGATATCTAACCTCATGCGGTCTGAGCTGTCGAGAATCATAGGCAATCACATTACATCTTTGCATTAATACAGCTCCTAATCATGTTCCACATGCATCTATGTACACTACTAAGCTTTGATTCCCCTCCATAATAACTAACACAGATGCATTTGACAATAAGTGTTTAGCTTTAGGAATGCCTCCCCACACTTATCGGTCCAAAAAAACTTCACATCTTTCTAAGTCACCCTAGCAATCAGTGCTGCTATTCGTGAAAAATCCTTAATGAATCACCAATGGTAACCAGCTTAACCAAAGAAAACACAATATCTCAGTCACTATCTCTGGTCTCTTCTAACTATTCACTGCCTCGATCTTAGCTGGATCTATTGACAACCCTTTCTCTAAGACTACATGACCAAGGAACTTCACTTCCTTCGTCAAGAAATGACGCTTTGAAAGTTTCGCTTTCAATTGATGCCGCCTCAACGTCTCAAGCACCACTCTAAGATGAATTTCATGCTTTCTTTCATCTTTAGATTATACCAAAATGTCATTAATGAATACTAATACAAACCTATCCAAGTGCTTTCAAAATCGATTCATCAAATCTATAAAGAATACCGACGCTTAGTTAGCCCGAATGGCATCACTAACCATTCATATGATCCATATCGGGTCCTAAACGCCGTCAAAGGAATACTATCCTCGGCAATTTAAGCTGATGGAATCCTATTACCAAATCCAGCTGGGAAAATACTTTGGCTCCACTCAACTAGTTGAACAAATCATCAATTCTAGGTAACGGATATCGATTCTTTATTGTCTTCTAATTCAACTTACGATAATCGATACATAACCTTAACGATGCGTCCGGTTTCCTTGCAAACACTATGGTTGATCCCCAAGGTGAACTTCTTTTTCTGATAAAATTCTTGCCTTACAAGTCCACCAATTGCACATTTAGCTCCCTTATTTCGGTAGGTGTCATTCTACTTGACAATCTACTCACTGATTCTGATCCTGGTACTAAATCTATCCAAACTCAATAGCTCGTTTCGACGACATCCCCACTACGGGCTCAAAGACACCTAGGAATTCTCTAACAACAAAAACTTGATTTAACTCGTCTTCTGCCTCCATATCACCTAGAAAAGCATCATCCTCAAGACTAGGGTTTTCTACGGGGTATATTATCCGATCAATACAGTCAGGGTGTCTAAGTGATATTTTCCCATCATGGAAAAATATCCTAGCATTGTATTTACTTAACCAACCCATACCCAAACTAATTCCAAACCCTACGAAATCAAACACATGGAAACTGCAAGCAAATACATGACCTAACAATTCAAACTCAAGATGGTCACATCTCATCCCAAGAGTCACATATCCTCCCATCAGATTCACAACCCTTAAGGAAGTAACTGGGTACGAAGGTTCTAGGTTAAGCTTATCTACAAAACAATTAGATATAAAAGAATGTGATGCACCAATATCAAATAGAACTCTAACTGATGCACCGTGGATCAAAAGCATACCTCCCAACATGGCTTTTCCTTTCTCCTCTGCTGTTGGTCTCGAGGTATCTCGCTTTAATACAAACATTTTTCCATTTCCATCCTTGGCTGGCTCCTTGCAATGGTTGTTATAATGTTCAATTTGATCGTAGCTGAAACATCTCACTCCTTTCTTGTCAGCAGCTTTCTTCCCTTTGCTTGTTCGACACTCATGAGCATAGTGTCCCTTCTTATCACACGTATAACATATAACTTCTGCCTTTCCCTTCTTGGCGGCTCCACTCTTCTAAGCGTCCTTCTTAAGGAAAAACTTCCTCTTCTAGTTCTGCATTCCTTGAGCTCATCCTACCTTGTTACCCTCAAGATAAGCAAGCATTTCTTCATGCTTTAATGCCATCTTAACAACTACATTGCATGGATCTCTAATATGCGATAATGTGGCCTTAGCAAGCTCAGGCTTCAACCCACAGATAAACTTTTCATTTCTTTTGATAACAGTATCAACCATACTGTATTCGTATCTACATAGCTCCTCAAATCTGGTTGCATACTCAAGCGTAATTATGTCTCCCTACTCCAACTCCATAACCTTCCTGAGTAGAGTTAACTTAGAAATATCTAACATAAACCTCTCCTCAAACCTTCTCCTGAACTCAGCCCAAGTCATAGTCTTCTCATTGACTCCGACCGTAACACTATTCCACCAGAACAGTGCTACTTCTTATGACTGTCCAGAAGTAAGCCTTCTCTTTTTCTCATCATTAAGCTCGAAATATGCAAAGATCCTCTCGCAATGAATTAACTAATTCTCCACTTCAATTACATCTTCAGTCTCAATAAATAGTTTTCCTTCCAATCTAGCATAATCTCTACTCAATACAACATAATTATTGACCACCGGAGCTCCTTGATTTCCTCCTTCAGCATTCCCTCCAACTAATCCAGCAGCAACTCCATCTTGTGTCATGTTGACAAAATAACTGATACATAGCTCCCATATCAATTTTCGATATTCGAGCACCCACGTTTGCAACTTGAGCCTAACCTAGATTCCTTCTAGTGTTTGGTTTGGCATTTCCATTAGTTGTGTTGCTTCCTCCACTGATGCTAACTCTTCCACTTCTAGCATCCGTATCATGCGTCCGTAAAACCTACATTCGGGTCTTTGTAAGATATGGAAGAATATAAGAGAGATGAGAGAATAGAAATAAAGTGTATACCTATGCAGTTAATGTGCTCGGCAGATTCAATGCGGTGGAGGTGCAAAAAGTCATAATGGGGATACAGTAAGGATATAGCGAGATATAGCGGATGACTCTAAAATAGCATATGCAACTCATACTTAACGTTTTTACAAATATATAAATAGTAATTAAATGGAAAAAATAAAATTCAATTCAATTATAATTAATACATAAATAATTTTGAATAAAAACATATATACTGTAAACAAACATAAAACTGTTATATAACATAATTGAATTTAGTAGAATATTAGAGTATTTTCATTGCTGAAATATATTTATAAATCAATTAAATAAATTAATTTTGCAAATTTTATAATGTATAAATGTCATTTTTTAATTTATTTCTTTTAAAGAGGATATAGCGAAAATAGTGGAGTATAGCGGAAATAACGGGATTAGTGGAAATAGCGGGGCTTAAAGCGGAAATGTTATATTTGGGGCTATATGGAAAAATTGTAGCGATAGAAATCCGCTATGAGATATAATGGGGTTATAGCGGGGTAATAGCGGGGCATCAACTACACAACCGTATATTTATATGTTGAACATTCAAATATGTTACTATAGCGTTATCCCATACCCCAATCTTTTCTCTAATACCGTAGGATTATTTTTAAAATCATTCTAGGTTTGAAATTTCTTTTAAGTTTTCCATTGCTCTGATACCAAGTTGTAACATCCCCTATCTTGACGCTTAAAGCTAAGTACTATAGATGCTGCAGTCATCCATAGTATTAACTTCTGATTGTAAAATATGGTAGTGTTAATGGTATCGATAATATCGGAAGCACATGAATATGAAATAAAATCAACACGGATTTAAAACAACTTTTCTGATTACAAATCAAATCAAACTTTCATATTCGAACACATGATCCTAAACGATTCCAAGAATTTGATCAAATATAATTATTACAAATTACGCTTAGAGCAACATATGAAGATGCCCCCTTGGATGATCAAAGTACTAAAAAGAAATACAATTTTATTGCATCACAGTGGAAATGAAACTAAATAGATCCTATATAGCTAGCTTTGCCTCCTGCACCTCTTTGAATGTGTATTCGTCCAACCTACTAAACCTAAAAAATCTTAACTGTCAATCCACTCAAATTAAATTTTGAGAACCCAAGAGTTTTAGAGGAAAGCATAAACTTCGAGTCAGACATAAAGCCTGGAGGGAATAATGCCATACATCTCGGTTATCTAATATTAAGTGAGACCACGTTGCTTAGCGGAGCGGGCTTCCCCTCACTAATATCCCTTTTTAAAACATATCATTTGCAAATCAAAAACCTGCAATCAAACTGATTAAAGAAATAGTAGCAATATCATATATGTACATAAATCAGGTAATCAATGGATATATGTCCCTAAAATATACTTTTGTTTGGCTAACTATTAACCATTGGCTGACTCGTGTCTACCAAACATAATCAATTATCTAACATCTGTTAGACACACTACTGGGTTATTTACCCTTTACTATCTTCTTCTAAGGTCAACTGAACCTAATGGTTTTGCGCGCTCACCAATAATCTATCTTCTCTCTCTCTGTATATTCCTTTCGGTGTGTAACATCATTTAAGTCTTACCTGTGAAAAAGCCCTATACATTGGAATTTGGGACTTATATTAGCTCGAGGCTTATTAGTTAACGTATAGGGCGCAACCCTATACCAATCCCATCTAGTTTTATAATATCTAAGTCATTTACTTAGTGATAACTACCCCATCAAATATTCCCTGAAAACATTTCTTTTAAATTGATTTAACCCTTTAAATCATACTTAAACAAGGAAAATATACTCTTTTCTTTACTTAAACATCTTTGCCTTTATATATGCATTACAAAAAACCATGTTGATGAAATATAATGGGATTATCTATCCCACCAAAGAGGTTAAAAACCCTTTTTAACTCAAAAGATCTTAGGCCATAAAGCCAAGGTAAACCATTCGAAACCTTTGTTTAAAAAATTTAAGCGATATCTTTCAAGCCTATTGAAAGTACCCTTTCAAAATAAGTTAACTACTATACCTTGAAACACTAGGCCTAAAGGCCAAAACATACATTTCAAAACCTTTAAAAATAGATCTTTCAAAAACATTAAAATATCCCTTCGAAAGCTTTATAAAGCCTTAGATATCCTCTTTTCAAAACACTTCAAACATGCCTTTCGAAAGCATTCGAAACCTCCCATTCAAATATTAAAGATAAACTTTTGAAAATATTGGGGAATCTCCCCTTTGATACCTTCATTATATATCTTTCAAAAGCATTAAAGTCCTGTACTTAAAACATACCTTTCGAAAGCATTAGTTTCAAGTAGAAGTTTGTAGAACATATCTTTGAAACCATTTAAAACCATTCCTTTCGAAACCTTTGGATTTAACTTTCAATATATCTACGGGTCTTAAAAGAATTGGGACGAAAGCAACTCTTTTGAAAGCATTATTCCTAAGTAAAAGAAACTGATGGTTTCGAAACCAACCCTTTCGAAAGCATAGAGAAGGGGCTCCAAAGTCTAAGGCAAAAGAAGCCTTTCGAAGACATTGATTCGAAAGGTTGAATGCGGCAGCAAGGGTTTCGACCTTTTCGAATGCTTATTTTAAGATAAAAGGTGGCAATTTTCTGTCTAAAGCCTTTTTCTAAAAAAAAGGCGTATTTGACTAAGTCAAAAGCTATTTCCTTTGAAAGCCTCATTTTGCAAGCAAAATAGTTCTGAGTTTATGAAGACCACTTCTACCTCCTTCAAAAGCATGTTTCAACTCTATACCTTCCACCTATCTCCTATCCAATACATACCAAGGCATTGGCACCATGCGTATTGGTTTCGACTAGGTTAGAAGGGGCCGTATGGGGTCGAAAGGTGGCTGTCGAAAGTGGCAAATCAATAATCCTTTACAAAACTAATTTTTTAACTTTTTAAAGTTATATTCTTCCAACTAACTTATCTTATTTGTCAACATATAATTGGTTGCTAATTCTTTTTCAAAATCTTTTCTAAAAGTGTTGCCAAATTCAGTAATTAATGACTTAAAACATTTAGCAGATTATCCCCTCTCGTTTTAAAAACATATATAACATTTAATTCCTCTATCTTAAATAATTTTATATCCTTAGTAAAATACTTAGGAAAATTCTCCAAAAATTCTCATAACTCACTTTGAATATGGTTTCTAACATAGTTAAATTTCTGACAAAAAACTAACATATAATAGCCGATAATAATTTAAACCCATTTTAATCATTTTCTTTACTAGAAAATTCATATACAATCCTCAAAAACTTAGAAAATTAAGAAACTTAAAACCCATCTCTAAAATAATGTTTCTGACCTTATATCAAAAATGCAAGCCATTTGGATGTCGTTTAATGGTTTTTTAAACCGAAACATGCCATAAAATCTATATAAAGCAACATAATTCGTCAATATGCATATATAAACACACACACACACACACATTTAAACAATAAAAAATGGCATTTTACTTGCAAAATAATTTCAGATCTTATCAAGAAACTGAAAACAATAAAAATGAAGTGTATATATTATTCACATTGGGTTGATTGTTAAGAAGGTTGAGATTTGCTCTTGAATTGATTAATTAAGCTTCATACTTGAATTCTTACTTATCTTCCTATAGATTACTTCTAAAGGTGGCCGACCAAACTCTAGGTTTAGTTTTGTTTATGAATGTCATAAATGAAATTAGAACAAGGATTTAGGGTATAAGAATATAACCTATTCCTATTTTGCCCTTATCTTATTACCTTTACTTATTTTATTCTAAATTTCCATTTGTTTATTCATTACTTAAGGCACGACTACCATATAATTATACAAATCTCAGTCCCTTAACAATTTACATTATTTCACTTAATTTGTCTAATTAAATTTCCAAAATAAGTTTAGTCAAAATTAGGGTCATTACACACTTAGCCTTCATGTTAACCTAAATTTAGATTAATCTTTTGGTTACCATGAAGACCTTATGCTTCGTCATTCTTAGTTGTCATATTAGGCCTTATACCCATGCTTTTGTTCTGTCATCCTTGGCCTTACGTTAACTTCGCTTTTAATTTCTAGACCGCTACTCACATCCTTTCATTTTCCACCATTCCCTTCGTTACTACTCTAAGCCTTACACTAATGCTTTCATGGTCCAAATGGTTGCCTCTTCTAGTCTTACAATAATGCTTTCAATTTTGGTTGCAACACTAGGCATTAAAACTATGCTTTTGGTTTCTTGACTGCCACCTTAGGTATTATGTCATCTACCGATCATTCTGCTTGACTGGTTACTATTAGACTTTTCACTTAGAAATTTACTAAGTCAACATTTCAACTAACCTCCTTTCAATTATTAATATTACTGATTACATTATTACCAATGTTTTAGGTTCTAATCTCGACAATCTTAAGCCTTAGCATATATTATTATCTTTGGAAGTTTTAGTTCCGGTTTACACTTTCTACTAAGAGTTACAACACTCTCGGAAGTTACTACACCTGGTATCGCGTAGGAAAGCCTGTCATAGTTTAATTTTAGTGATTTATAAGATTAATCTTTAATTATCTGAAATAGTCCCCTTAACCCATATTTCCTCTATAACTCCTGACCCCTTCGGCCATTGGTTAATACCTTCGGTTTACTAATCTTTGCCTCAACCTTAGCTTTTCGTAACATTTCTACTAAGTCTTTATACTTATTTTTATTTTTTACTTTTCTGATCAGCAATACCTCCTTTGGCATTTTTCTTCGGTACAGCCGAGAATCATTCATTCACATCTTCCAGTATAACTTTTGATGTGTTGACTTCCAAAGTAGTCTTTTTTGAAAGTTATTTAGTACTATACTGAAACATTAAACACTAAAAGTGAATCTAATCCATTACCCAATATAAAATATTTGATTTTATTAAAATACCTTCCAACAACTTTTTTTTCCTTCTGGCTCCGTATTATAACCCTTCGGTTATGCTTATTTTTTTTCAAAAATTACTTAACTTTTTTCCAATGATCTGTAATAAAATTAATCATGGTTTGTTTATATATTTTTCCTCTTCCTAATTTCTATCAATTTGTTATCTTTTATTAATAATTCATTAAACTTTATTTTCTTAGTGGAAAATTCAATAATTCAATATCCACTTCTAATAATTTTCTTCTATTATCATATTGAATTCTCAAATCTTAACAACTTTAAGAAGTATGGAAACCGTTCAATAATTGACTTGGCGATGAGAGTTTTAGAGTAGGGAGGGATTAGAGAATATATTAATAACCTAGATTCCTCAATTAATAAAGTCTCTAGTCTCTTAGCTTCTAATCATTTTTCTTCTTCTTTCTTGTTTAGGACGCAACCACCATTAAAGAAATGAAGCGTTTTATATTTAGTTTATATGAGTAAAAAATTGTATAGTACTGATGAAAGATTTATACTATTCACTTTTATGTGCCATTTCCTCTCTTTTCAAATACAAATTAGTTTGCTCTAATGGTTGCATTTAATTTCTCAGTTATCTTAGATTTTGAAATAATATTTTCCTAGTATCACTTGATTTATGATAAGTAAATAAATGTCTCATGAATATTTAATCCTTCTCATCATTTCAATTTCTTTATGCTCATAATTAATTACTTAATTATTTATTAATTTATGGCATGTTAAACTTAGCTTAATTGAGAAATAATTGGATTAAAAAAGGAAGTTTCAAAGAGGGAATGAGAAAGGTTTCTATTATCTACATAAAACAACACTCCTTTTTTCTCAAATTAAAATTTTCATTTTCTTCTTTCTTGCATCATCTATGGCCACCACCCCGTATTCCTCTCATGGCTAAAAATTTCCTATCCAAATCAAATCAAATCAAATGAATGTAGTTCATTCGATTCTAGCAAGATCAAGTGTTGATTCAAAGAGTCTAGGAAGCAATTCATAAATCAATGTATCACAAAAGGATAGATCAACTATGGTAAATATTCTTCTCCTGACTACAATATGTTACACAACCTAATTTATATGTTTGTATTGCCAAATGTGTCTTTATGTTATTTTTTGAATTGTTGAAATTTATATGCAACTTTTAATATGTTTTAATTGTAAATTTCTACTACTATAAGTGAAAAAGGTTTATACATGTATACTAATGAAGTTTGGATTTGGTTATGATTCTCTATGATTATATTCAAATTTATTTAGATTTGGCTTAAAAGAAAAGAAAAATTATTTTTGCCAAAACCATATATATATATATGTATGTATGTATATGTATATGTATGTGTATTCAAATTTATTTAGATCTGGCTTAAAAGAAAAGAAATTTTTTTTAAAAAAGGAAAATTTATTTTTGCTAAAACTATATATGTGTATATATGCATATGCATATGTGTGTATGTATGTCTATATATATATATATATATATATATATTTATGTGTGTGTGTGTGTATAATTAATAAAAGATTAATATCCATTAAATGTAATATGTTAACTTATGTTATAACGCATTTTATTTCTTACATGTGTGCATGCTCATGTGCGCACATATTTAGATATGAAACATTTTATGTTTAATTTAATTCCTTGTTTTGTTTAGAACTCATTTATCAAATTTTGATACATATTCAATAAGGTTAAAGTTAAACATGAATATTGATATGAAATTCAAATATTTGAATAATGTTAATTTTAATATTGTTTAAAAGGTGATTAGGTTTATAAATCTTTGTACAATATTTTAATCCAAAAAGTCTCAAGTCAAACTATTTTTATTTTTATTTAAGAGAAATCATATTCCTTTTTTAACCTAATGATTAAATCTTGTTTTAATTAGGAGATTATAAATATGGAAGGTAGTAAGTGCTTTCCCTTTTTTATTCAATTACTAAATCTTCGTAAGTATTTTAAGCTATCTAATTTAACATGAACATTTATTTTAAAATATGCATATAAATAAATAGATGGCAATACATAATATACACACGTAAATGCCTAAACTATATATGTGGCACTAATAAAATGTTCATACACATCATATACACAAATCATAATACATTTAAACATATGTATATACTTAGGGATTTATATTTCAGATATGCACATGAAGTTATCTCATTTATATGTATAATATATATGTATATATGATAGATGTAAATACTAATATCTATACGTATATAAATATAGTTATACACATGGCTATATACATACCTACATGCATTCATGCAAACACACACACACAGAGACATATGTACAAATATGTGTGTGTCTGTGTGTATCTGTATGTGTGTATGTGTGTGTATCTTTTTATGTTGTTATGTTAGTTCATGAATATATGTGATATATGCAAATAATATTTATTTATATTAATTAGTATGATTGATTAAAAAAATACAAAATAAGTTTTAATAAAATATGATTTTGTTTAAAATAGACAGATTGGATCTAATGCTAGTAAATAAATTTCATGGGTACATTAAGTTCCATATAGGAAATTTGTTTTGAAATTTACCCTTTTACCCACTGCTAAGAGGGACATTCCTAATCATACAGGCCCTGAAGATTATAAGTCGAATAGAGGAGAGTTTTCCAAGAGTCATGTGCATATTTAATAGGCACTTGACTTAAGATGCCTATTAAATAGGTGCCCAGACCTTTGGCGCTTATTTAGTGTAACGATCCGTAAATTTTTGATAAATTTTTTTGTTTTTAATAATATATTTAATTGGATTTTTGTGAAATTTGAAATAATAAAAATTTAAAATAATAAAAATTTGAAATAATAAAAATTTGAAATAAAAATTTAATAATTGCAATACGTTTGTTTAAACATAGCAAATGGTAAATTTTCATCTAATAATATGGAAGTTTATTTTCTTGTGTAATTCTATTTCAATTTATATCACTTAAATTTGATGATAATAAAATATTATCCAAACCTGAATATTTTACAATGGAAAATTTGTAAATCATCTTCTGAGCAAGACGTCATATTTCGTTTCTCAAAATTTGGAATTTTATTGCTCCGTTGTTCTTATTTTCGACGAAATAGTTGTATTTTGGTACTGATATCAACTTTTGATAGGTTGATCGTACCACTGATATCTGTATACCATTTTGACCGTCTCGTCATGCTGATCTTTACGGTATATTCATTTCAGTATTTTGAAGTTCTGGTACGCAATGCAATCTGCGAAACGCTTAGTATATTAGTTCCGCAACCAAGTCTTTTGGTTCCCTACCCTTTCATTTCCTACCATATAAACCAATAGTTATCAACAATTAATGTATTCGGTTTTTCACTATTTTTCCCCTCAATTCACGTGCCAGACTTTCTCTATTTCCACTGGTAATATTTATAATTGCTATTCATATATTTATTATGGTTCATTGACCGTTGCCCTTTCCACTTTGCTTCTGTTCGTATTTTAGTTCAAAGAATATTTTTATGTCGTATGTTCCTTCACGCAAGCCATTTCATCCTCTATTCAAAATAGGACGTCGCCTGCCTCTGGCCACTTGGTTGGGCTTCCCTTCGCCTAGCCTCTGAGTTTCCTACTCTCCACGACAACCGTGCCCGAATCTCTCAACATCACTGCCAAACTGTGTCTTCCATCTTCTAAGCCTCATCAACATCATCCACCAACCCGCTCACGTGCAAGCAACCACAGCCGACCGAACTCATCCAACTCTTCCATATCTCCGCACCATGGCTACATAGCAGTTACTCTACCGAGACTCGGTCTCCTTCTCCCATTTCTCGGCCAGACCACCGCTTTTCTCCCCTCGGCCACCTTGTCGCCGAAGTCCACGGGAACCCTCCAGCAGCTTACTCACGTGCCCTTCCATCCTTCGCCTTTGTTCGTCCCACCTCTTCCATATATAAAAGGTTAGATTTAATATAAACTTGTATATATTAATATATATATATCGTGTTTTATTTACTCTTTAAGTTGTATATACCTTTGTTTGTAATATATATATATATATATATATGATAAGTTATGTTGATACCTTCATGATGAATAAAATAATATATAAGTATCATTCATTTTAAATAAGAATGTATATATAAATATTGGTCTGGTACTGTATATAAATTTTCGTTTCTGTCATATGTATAATTGTTATTGTAGTGATTGACTTTTGAACTAGGTTGACGATATATATATATATATATATATATATATATATATATATATATATATCATTCCAATAGAATCTTTTGGTGCTTTGTTTTCATTTCCTAGAGAATATGTATGACAGCTCACATATATGTATGTGGCTGTTGCATGTACTTATCGACAGCAAGTTAAACTTTTGCTTCTCGAATCCAAGCGTATTATAATTTGAATTTTCATAAATTTATATAGAGATGTTAAAGGTGTTTTATATATTCTGCTTAGAGTAGCATGTATTATCTGTCAGAGTTGTGTTAGAGTTGCATATATTTTCGTGTGTGTATATATATAATTTGGTAATTACTATATAATAGATTTAAATGGTATATGTTGTTTATACATATACATACATACATACATACATACATACATACATACATACATACATACATACATACATACATACATACATACATATATATATATAAAGAAGAAGTTTATAATATAGTACAATATCTAAATTTTAATTTTCTTAAGTGTTATGTGATATAAATACTATCTATATTAGTTTATATATATAGGGTCTGTTTGGGCTGTGTCGTGTTTTGTATACAAGATATTTATATATAAGTATATTACTTGCTTGTGAATATATATATTTATACATTAGTTTATGTAAGATATGAAAGTTAGATATATGTTGTAACTCAGTTATACACATAATTTTAGATATCATTATATAAAGGAACAGTTAAAATGTTCATACATACATACATACATACATATATTAGTTTATAGACTTTACAATGATGTTAGTTACATATCAGTTTAAAACGTACATCTGTTTATATAAAATGTTTTCCAGAGGTTATATAGGTATCATATACTGGTCTTTGTTTACTAATTTATATTTCATCAAATCCATTGATTTCTTTTGTTTCCAAATGTATATGTTCTTTTATGTGCAGTTCTGCATATGTTCTAGTGTTGTACGTGTGTATACATCTATGCAGAAAGTATAATTAAAATATGCTTAAGTGTTATATTGTATAAGATTTATTTGAATAATTATATACAAGTTGATTTGTAGATATCTTGTAAACGAGTATTTTTTATATACTATTTTAAAATATGAGTTTAACTTTTATATTAATAATGGAGAATGATATATATATATATATATATATATAGATCTTAAAGTGCAATGTGCTAGTTTACATAAGTTTAAAAAAATTTATTTGAAATCTTATATATATGTATATATACTATTTCATATGTACGTTTTAAAATTTGGTTTTACAGAATATTATAACGTATATTTTATTTCAGTTATATGTGGATAGTTCTGATTTGATTTCGGCAATTCCTATTTATCAGATTTGTTCGTCGAATTCGTACCAATCTAGCTTTGATTTGAAATTTTTGTTTGGATTCACAATTCTCTTCCATTCCAGTATTTCTCTAGCCTCGAAAGCTGAGCAATCACTCACGATTAAGTTCTTATATTTAGTAAATTTGATTTCAATAGAAACGACAATTGAAATATGTTGTTGTTAGTTAATTACATTGCTATATATGATATTATCTGTATGTGTTCACCTGTGACATCTAACACCATTATCTGTTATTTACATTGATGATATATGCCTGTTATATTATTATTATATCTTTTCTCACTCTGCAAGTTCCCTGTTAGTATAGAATTCACTATGGGTTGAAATAATACATACCCGAATGGACTTTAGAATAGGAGAAAATCGTTATGGGTTGAAATGATAAACCCTAGCGATTTTCATTGAATTTGGGATTGTGGATTGAAATGATATATACCCGTATAAATTTAAATTATGGATTGAAATGATAAATATATGTATCGCTTGACCATAGGATAGAAAATTATATACAGACACCGTGGTCTATACATAAAAATATTTTGAAATGATTTATGTGGTTTCGGAAAGAAATATGTGGTTTAATAAATATTGATTTTTGAGGTTATATAAAATTATTAAATTTAAGCTATGTATAAATTTGTTTAATATAAAATAAGTTTAATAATAGAGTTTGATTTATTAAACTATAATATGGTTAAATATTTATTTGAATTACATTTTAATATAGAGTTTAAATGATTTTATTGAGAAGATGGATTTGAAATAGATTTGAAATTGTATTTAATTAAGAATTATACTTAATTAAAATCGAATTGGAACTTATTGAATTGAGATTTTAAAAGATATGATTTTATAACTTGATGTTGGTTTAAAGTGATTAATAAATTTTTCAAGTTTGATTTTTATTTAAATGATAGTGAATTTATTAAGTAAACATTTCAAAACTAAATAATAGTAAATTGAATTAATCTATGTATAAAACTATGACATTTAGTTTTGAAATTATAGAATATTTAAAGCTTTGAAATATATATTTTTGAAATGGTTTATTTGTGGTTCAAATCTGTATTTGAAATCGATATAATTTTGAATGGTTTATTTAGAAGCTAAATTGGAATTTATGATTTGAGATCTAATTAAATTTGAATTTTTGAAATTCGAGTTGATTTAGAATTAATTTGTGAAATTTGAGGAAAACAATTTTATTATATATATTATTTTAATATTTAAATCGGTTATGTGGGAAGAATCATGATTTCAAAGTATTATGTTTCGAAAGTGTTTTAATTTCAAGTATTAAGTTTCGAAAAGTGTTATAACTTTGAAAATGCTATGATCTTGGAAAAAAGATATATTCGAAATGGAAATGATACCATAATTGATTTTCAAATGGAAAAGGATATCGTATTTATATGGTTTTTGAAATGGCAATGGTATTTGGTTTTGATGTATAAATTAATTTGAAATGACCTCGGTGTTATAATAATGTTTGGTTGTTAAGGAGACTAGGATCGGAAGTTGTCATACTCTCTGCTAACTCCGAAAACCACTTTAACAACCGTGTACTCGGTGGCGATTCCAGAATGAAGTAGAATGGTGGCAATGTTCTATTGAGGTATGCACGTGGACCCGATTCCCGTGAGTTGGCATAAGGTGGTTAAAACAGGAGCAATCGACGGGCTAATGAGATAGCTCCTCTGATCGAACACACTCCTTCGATACCATTCTATTACTTTGTGATTGATTGGGCGCATCTTTGATTTTTTTTGGGAGTGTGGCTCGAGGTGGGCAGTAGTGGCTGTTATGCGTTACCACCGGTCCGAAAGTGCAATTGGTATATCTACCCTGGCTATACCAAAAATGTAAAGCCTTAGCGCTATTTTCAAATATATTATACTTTACTTTAGACAATATTATAATAGCGTATATTACTACATAGTAGACAGTTGAACGGATCCTTAGAGGATGGCTATACCAAACATCCTTTGAGTTACTTGTATTTCAGTTGTTATTTCACTTGAGTTGGATTTATTGACATAAGAATGTTAATGCTGACTCGAATGTTTTGTGTTTTTCTTTACGCTCGGGTTAGACCGAGTGATACAGCTTTTGAGACTCGCCTTTGAAGTTGGAGCTTCGTTTGGAGATCCATCTACATCTTTTCGGTGTGGAGTTATTCAGTTGATTCCAGTGATGTATTCTGATCTTGTATTTGACTATTGTATTTGAAACTTCTGTTGTATCATATTTAACTTTGATATATATATATATATATATATATATATATATATATATATATATATATATAGTAGCTTCATGAAATACTATTCTTTTGTTTCCGCCGCATATTATTATATTACTCTGTATCTGTGATTCTGTGATTTATTTATGTACTGTGTATGTTGAGTTTTTCCAAAAATATAAATTAACAATCTGGTATTTTGAGCAATTCAAATCTAGCATGTGTGGATACGAATGGTTGAAAATATCGGGATGTTACATTTGTTATCAGAACTTTGGTTTTATACAAAACTCAGTATATTGATTAAATCTAATTGCAAAATCACTTTCATTCGAGCTTGAATTCCTTCTTCTTCGATTCAGTTTCCTTTGAATTTTGGAACGATCCACTCGATTCCAAAATCCATTCTTGTCTCCTTCTATTCATCTTTTCTGATTCTGGAGTATCCCATAACTCCGCTGAATGATTTGTAAAGGGGTGAAACTCCTTTACAACAGCATTGATTCACCGATGATTTCTATATCCTCAATTTAGATGCTGACGTCTCTTGTTATACCCGAACCGTTCTCTAGTAGATGATCAGGGTAATTCCTCTTGTGATCGATGTCGAATGCCTTAGAATTCTACATAGATCCTATTCTTGAAGTCACGGTCGGTCCGGTTAAGGTCGCCCGCGATTTATATGAACTTATCCATCTTCCTATTTGTTATTCAAATCATCTTATCTTTGTTTCGAACCTTTCTTCGAATTGAAATTCTCTTTGATTTGAGTCCATCAAATTTGAATCTCTATCCTTGCTTTGAAATCCATTTTTGTATCGTCGAGCGAGGAAGTGTATTAGTAATTTAATATTAAAAATGCTATATATATATTGTGTTGTTTGAGTTGTTGATGTTGATTTGGGCTTCGATCGATTCGTCTGATCAACGCTATCGATAGGATGTCCAAAACACTTGAACAAAGCATACTGACACAATATTGTTTTCAAAATTTGGTAAATGAAATTAATTTTGTATAATTATATTGTATATATATAAGTATACTTTTCTAAAGTTAAACTGTCAAATTGAATTGGTTGTTAAGAGATAATAATATTTGATTTGCATTTATTATTTTGCAAACCATTGACTATTTCAACATCCAAAATTAAAAGTTTAATTGAATTTAAATTTTGAATTTGAGAATTTAATTTTCGGTGATTTCAAACTTTGGTTTTAAATGCATATTATTTAAAATATTTGCAGAAGGAAATCATTTTCAAAGAATTTTAAAATGTTTAATTCAGTGCTCTCCAGTTTTTTCGTTGGAAAATAATTTCGGTGATGGCCGCCGCATCATCGACATTCATTTTCGAGTTTCAGAGTTGGAGAGACCATTCTGTAGCTTTGCTACACTATGTTTTGCAAATTAAAGTGGTTTAGATCTCTAAAGTATGACTTGATTTATAATATATATATATATATAGATTTGATTTGATATATAGTATATATATGTGTACTATATTTATCTCTAAATTGTTTGAAGTTAATCGGAAATTGATTCTTAAATTGTATGATTAAAGGATGATTTCAATAATAAAATGAAACTAAAATTTGGAATAAATATTTAAACTTGAAATAACTGAATTGGGAAAAGTTTACTTGTATAATACCCAATTTCATTCTAAATAACTTACCTACATTATTTAGAAGTTGAATACGTAATTGGATAATATACAATACAAGATGATTTTATAAATGAAATTTGAGTGGCTATAATAAATGTTATACACTTTAATTTTAACTATAAAAATGTTAATAGAGATAAATAGAATAATAAGTTGATTGAATAGTAAAAGGAGACAAATTAAATAAAATCTTCTTTTGAAAGAAACCTATTGTACCAAAATATCAATAAAATTGCATTTAAAATCAAATGGATGAAATACCTTTAATTTAAAATTTAATATTGAATATTAATTAATTTAAATTTAAGTTTATACAATTTAAATTAATTATTTTATTTTGTTATTTGAATATATTTTCTTTCTGGTTGTTTCTATTCTCCTACCTCCTTCCTTTTCGGGGACGAAAAGTTTTGAGTGAGGGAGAGTATAACGAGCTGTAAATTTTCAATAATTTTTTTGTTTTTAATAATATATTAATTGGATTTTTGTCAATTTTAAATATAAAAAATTTGAAATAAAATTTTAATAATTGGAATATGTCTGTTTAAACATGGCAAATGGTAAATTTTCATTTAATAATATGGAAGTTTATTTTCTTATGTAATTCTATTTCAATTTATATCAGTTAAATTCGATGATAGTAAAATATTTTTCAAACCTGAATATTTTTCTATAGAAAATTTGTAAATCGTCTTTTGAGAAAGACGTCATATTTCGTTTCTCAAAATTTGGATTGTTATTGCTCCATCGTTCTTATTTACAGTGAAATAGCAGCATTTTGGTACCGATATCGACTTTTGATAGGATGATCGTACACTAATATCTGCATACCGTTTTGATCGTCTCGTCATGATCTTTACGGTATATTCATTTCTATGTTTTGAATTTCCGGTACGCATGCAATCTGCGAAACGCTTAGTGTATCGGTTCTGCAACCGTGTCTTTTGGTTCCTTACCCTTTCATTTCCTACCGTACAAACCAATAGTTATCAATAAATAATATATTCAGTTTTTCACTATTTTCCCCCTTAATTAACGTGCCTGACTTTCTCTATTCCCACTGTTAATATTTATAATTGTTATTCGTATCTTTATTCTGGTTCAATGACCTTCATCCTTTCCACTTTGCTTCTATTCATATTTTAGTTTAGAGAATATTTTTATGTCGCCTATTCCTTCACACAAGCCATTTCATCCTCCATTCAAAATCAAACGCCGCCTGCCTCTGGCCATTTGGTCGGGCTTCCGTTCGCCTAGCCTTTGACTTTCCTACTCTCCACGACAACTGAGCCTACATCTCTCCACATCACTGCCAAACCGTGTCTTACATCTTCTAAGCCTCGTCAACAACATCCACCAACCCGCTCATGTGCGAGCAACCATAACCTACCGAACTCCTCCAACCCCTCCATATCTCCGCCCCATCGCTTCACAACAGCTGCTCCACATAGGCTCGGTCTCCTTCTCCCATTTCTCGGCCAGACCACCGCTTTTCTCCCCTCAGCCACCTTGTCGCCGAAGTCCACGGCCACCCTCCAACAGCTTACACATGTGCCCTTCCATCCTTCGCCTCTGTTCATCCCATCTCTTCCATATATAAAAGGTTAGATTAAATATAAACTTGTATATATTAATATATATATATATATATATATCGTGTTTTGTTTACTGTCTGAGGTTGTATATACCTTTGTTTATAATATATATATATGATAAGTTATGTTGATATTTTGATGATGAATAAAATAATATATAAGTATCATTCATGTTAAATAAGAATGTATATATAAATATTGATCTGGTACTATATATAAACTTTCATTTCTGTCATATATATAATTGTCATTGTAGTGATTGACTTTTGAAATAGGTTGATTATATATATATATAGCATATGTATTTATGTTATATGTCTATATGAGCTACGATTATATATTTCGTTCCAATAGAACCTTGTGGTGCTCTGTTTTGATTTCCTAGCATATATGTATGACAACTCACATATATGTATGTGGCCTTTGCATGTACTTATCGATAGAAAGTTAAACTTTTGCTTCTCGAATCCAAGCGTATTTTAGTTTGAGTTTTCATAAAATTTATATAGAGATTTTAAAGGTGTTTATATATATTCCGCTTAGAGTAGCATGTATTATCTGTCAGAGTTATGTTAGAGTTGTATATATTTTCGTGTATATATAATCTGGTAATTACTATATAATAGATTTAAGTGGTATATGTTGTTTATATATACATATATATATATATATATATATATATATATATATATAAAGAAAAAGTTTATAATATAGTGCAATATACAAATTTTATTTTGCTTAAGTGTTATGTTATACAAATATTATCTATATTAGTTTATATATATAGGATCTGTTTGGGCTGTGTCTGGTTTTGTATACAGTGTATTTATATAAAACTACATTACTTGCTTGTGAATATATATATATATATATTATATATATATATATATATTTATACATTAGTTTATGTAAGCTATGTAAGTTAGATATATGTTGTAACTCAATTATACACATAATTTTATATATCATTATATATAGGAACAATTAAAATGTTCATATATATATATATATATATATATATGTTAGTTTACAGACTTTATAATGATGTTAGTTATATATCAGTTTAAAACGTACATCTGTTTATATAAAAAAAATTCTAGAGGTTACATAGTTATCATATACTAAAATTTGTTTACTAATTTATATTTCTTCAAATACATTGATTTCTTTTGTTTCCAAATGTATATGTTCTTTTATGTGCAGTTCTACATATGTTCTAGTGTTGTACGTGTCTTGTTGTACGTGTGTATGCATCCATACAGAAAGTATAATTAAAATATGCTTAAGTATTATATTGTATAAGATTTATTTGAATAAAAAGTTGATTTGTAGATATCTTGTAAACAAGTATTTTTTTATATACTATTTTAAAATATGAGTTTAAACTTTTATGTTAATTACTGGAGATTGATATATAGATCTTAAAGTGTAATGTGCTAGTTTATTTAAGTTTAAAATTTTTGATTTGAAACCTTAGATATGTATGTATGTGTGTGTGTGTGTCTATATATATATATATATATATATATATATATATATATATCTTATTTCAAATGTACATTTTAAAATTTGGTTTTACAGAAGATTGTAATGTATATTTTGTTTTAGTTAAATGTGGATAGTTCTGATTTATTTTCGGCTATTTCTATTTATCAGATCTGTTCGTCAAATTCATGCCAATCTAGCTTTGATTCGAAATTCGTGTTTGGATTCACAATTCGCTTCCATTCTAGTCCATCTCTCTAGCCTCGAAAGGTGAGCAATCACTCATGATTAACGTTCTTATATTTATTAAATTTGATTTTAATTGAAACGACAATTGAAATATGCTGCTGTTAGTAATTACAATGCTATATATATGCTATTATCTGTATCTATTCACGTGTGACATCTGACACCATTATCCGTTATTTACATTGATGATATATGCATGTTATATTATTATCATATCTGTTCTCACTATGCAAGTTCCCTATTAGTATAGAATTCACCATGGGTTGAAATGATACATACCCGAACGGACTTTAGAATATGAGAAAATCGCTATGGGTTGAAATGATTAACCCAAGCGATTGTCGTTGAATTTGGGATTGGGGGTTGAAATGATATATATCCGTATAAATTTAAATTATGGATTGAAATGATAAATATCCGTATCACTTGACCATATGATAGAAAATTATATACAGACACCATGGCCTATATATAAAACTATTTTGAAATGATTTCTATGGTTTTGGAAAGAAATATATGGTTTAATAAATATTGATTTTTGAGATTATATAAAATTATTAAATTTAAGCTATGTATAAATTTGTTTAATATAAAATAAGTTTAATAATAAAGTTTGATTTTATTAAACTATAATATGGTTAAATATATTTGAATTATATTTTAATATAGAGTTTATAATGATTTTATTGAGAAGATTAATTTGAAATTGATTTGAAATTGTACTTAATTAAGAATTATACTTGATTAAAATCGATTTGGAACTTATTGAATTGAGATTTTAAAGGATATGACTTTACAACTTGATGTTGGTTTAAAGTGATTAATAAATATTTCTAGTTTGAGTTTTATTTAAATGATAGTGAATTTATTAAGTAAACATTTCAAAACTAAATAATAGTAAATTGAATTAAGATATGTATAAAATGATAAATTTTAGTTTTGAAATTATGGAATATTTAAAGCTTTGAAATATATATTTTTGAAATGGTTCATTTGTGGTTCAAATCTGTACTTGAAATCAATATAATTTTGAATGGTTTATTTAGAAGCTATATTTGAATTTATGATTTGAGATCTGATTAAATTTGAATTTCTGAAATTCGAGTTGATTTAGAATTAATTTGTGAAATTTGAGGAAATTTTTTTTTATTTATATATTACTTTAATATTTAAATCGGTTAAGTGGAAAGTATCATGATTTCAAAGTATTATGTTTCGAAAGTGTTTTAATTTCAAGTATTTAGTTGCGAAAAGTGTTATAACTTTGAAAATGCTATGATCTTGGAAAAAGGATATATTTGAAATGGAAATGATATCGTAATTGATTTTGAAATGGAAAAGGATATCGTATTTATATGGTTTTTGAAATGGCAATGATATTTATATTGAAGATTAATTATTTTGAAATGACCGCGGTGTTATAATAACATTTGGTTGTTAAGGAGACCGGGATCGGAAGTTGTCATACTCTCTGCCAACTTCGAAAACCACTTTAACAACCATATACATGGTGGAGATTCCAGAATGAAGTAGGATGGTGGCGACGTTCTATTGAGGTATGTACGTGGACCCGACTCCCGTGAGTTGGCATAAGGTGGTTAAAACTAGAGCAATCGACAGGGTAATGAGGTAACTCCTCTGATCGGACACACTCCTTCGATACCATTATATTACTTGTGATTTATTGGGTGCATCTTTGATTTTTTTTGGGAGTGTGGCTCGAGGTGGGCGGTAGTGGTTACTATGTGTTACCACCGGTCCGGAAGTGCAATTAGTATATCTACCATGTCATTGTCTTGTTGTGCCATGTCACCTACCCTAGCGTGCCTTATACGATTTTGTTTTGTACCATACCCATGGAGTGCCCTTTGACGACGCCCAGTACGGAGGATATTACGGTACTGTATAGACTATGGGAATATATAAAATGTGTTAATGTGTAAAATGTAAAGCCTTAACGCTATTTTCAAATATATTATACTTCACTTTAGACATTATTATAATAGCGTATATTACTACATAGTAGATAGTTTAACGGATCCTTAGAGGATGGTTATCCCAAACATCCTTTCAGTTACTTGTATTTCAGTTATTATTTCACTTGAGTTGGATTTATTGATATAAAAATGTTAATTCTGACTTGAGTGTTTTGTGTTTTGCTTTACGCTCGGGTTAGACTGAGTGATACAGCTTTTAAGACTCACATGTGAAGTTGGAGCTTCGTTTGAAGATCCATCTACATCTTTTCAGCATGGAGTTATTCAGTTGATTCAAGTGATGTATTCCGATCTTGTATTTGACTATTGTATTTGACACTTCTGTTGTATCTTATTTAACTCTGATATATACAGTAGCTTTATGAACTACTATTTTCTTATTTCTGCTGCATATTATTATATTACTCTGTATCTGTTATTCTATGATTTATTTATGTACCAATATGCTGAGTTTTGCCAAATATAAATTAACAATTTGGTATTTTGAGCAATTCAAATCTGGCATGTGTGGATGCAAATGATTGAAAATATCGAGATGTTACATTTAGTAGGCAATTGATCTCAAGCACCTATTTAGTAAGCATCTGACAATTAATCTCTTATTTTAGGACAGACTGTTGAGCACCTATTTAATAAGTGACACACATTAAATGCCTATAAATAGGTATGCAAACTTTAGGTGTGTTTTTAGTAAGTGACTAAATGAAGTGCCTATTAAATATGCGCCTGATACCTATTTAGGATCTTGAAATTTTCTACGAATATTCAAAAAAATACATACTATTGGAGAACTTTTCCATTTCAAACCCAGATATTTTCCCTAATTATCCATTTATAGAGATGATCATACTAACATATTTATAACCATTGGTACTTAATCGTATGAAATCTAGACTTATCCTTAAATGTTCCAATTCATGGTATATGAGAATGGGATATCAATATACCCATTGAGATTAGTGTATGAACCACTCTCCATATGATGGACAATGAATTACTAAAGACGATGAAAGGTACGAAGAGCTCATACATGTAGTTATTTGGATAAATGACAGGATGACTCATCAAGAGCATTCTATAGTTAAAATCAAACAAAAGATTTCAAGTGATGATATGTAGTAGTCTTTTGACTTGATAGTACTTTGAATCTTTAGTCTCTGTTATGATCAATCATACAACAATGATGAGTGTGTTAAGGCTATAGCTACGTATAAGTTAACCACTTGAAATCAACTATATTCATGAAAAGATTTGACTCCTTTGAATAAAAGGTAAATATCATCATAATTGGTTGTCAACATCAAATCAAAGCATTAGTGTAACGACCCAGAATTTCTATTATTTAAAATTTTAATATTTAATTGATTTTAAATATTAGTAAGTAAAATTTGTAAGTCGAATAAATTTTATTTCGAATATAAGGATTTAATTTGATAATTAAATCGATAATTTAATATGTGAAATTTCAGGAATAATTGGAAATTAGGTTTAAAATGATTTATAAAGTCGTAATTAAATCATATTGGAGTTAGAATGATGTTATAGAACTTTTAAAATTGAATTTAAAGTTAAATTGTGAAAATTGAATATTTTAATATTTAATTGACGAGTAAAAATAGCCATTTTTCAAACAGTCTCGGATTTGAACGAAACCAGTTTCATCGGATCCGTAATGTTATATTTTTGTAAGGTTTCAAATTTCGTGTCAATCGGATTTACCATTTGTCCGGGGCAAGCCAAAACGCATAGAAAATTCATTCAATCGGTTTAATTTAAAATTGATCGTTTATTGTCGTAACTCGCACAGATAATCGAATTGGCTCCCAAAACCTATTCCATTGTGTTCGGGACGCGGGGTAAACCCTAGAAACGCCGTTCACCATGCGAGATTCGGAGTTCGGAAAATTGAGTGAATAGTGATTTTCGGTAAATTTTCTATAAAAGGACTTGCTATATTCTCATTTGCAAACAAACTCAAAACCCTAGGGTTCGAAGAGCCGGCCTCCATCAATACTGTTCACGGCCAGAAAAAACTCGACTTCCCCCTTCAATTTCTCCAAATCCATTGATTATTTTGAAAAGTCTTCAACTACAAAACTATAGAGGGCAGTGAGTACTATAATTTCAATGGTCATGATCGGAAAATTCGATCTAGATCAACAGAAAAATGGAGATGAACGTTCGACGTTCAATTACGTTTTTCAAGCAAGTTTCTCGACCGAGCTTTGCTGCGTTCAGGCCGAAGGTGGAGGTGGCCGAGGCGCATCGCGTGGTGCCACTTGATCGATTTCTCGACGAACGTAGTACGTGCGGCTATTAGGGTTTGAACGTGAGTCTTGGGTTTCTTGCATTCGATACCTGGAGAGGGAAGAAGACTATAGTAACGACCGGATCTGCTTGGCTCAAAATGCACGGCTGTGATGTGTATTAGGTTAAAAATTTAGAAAAGAAAATGAAATTGTTTATATTTATAAATTGTGTAAACTTTAAAAATTGATATCTTGTTTGTACGAGGTCGGAATTTGACGAAACGAATTGCTTTGGCTTCCTTTTGTCAAGCACTATGCTATGGAACTGGAATGGAGTCATTTGGAGCTAGTTTGAATTTTGGATAAAATTAAACACGTGTTTAATTTTATTCGAAATAAAACGCTACAACCGTTATCGGAAACTCAAGGTGAAAACTTCTCACTCAATCGAATTAGTTTCGATTTAAATTTTAAATAGTTAGATTTAAAATTGCTTGATTGTATGCCTGGATGATGATTGCTATCTGTTGTTTTAAAATAGACATTATACAGCGTATATTAAGCGGAGGTTATTTATTAAAAACATATACCGCGATATTTCACTGCAAAGTGAAATTGGTATTATTTATGTACTTGGAGTTGATTTCCAGCATTATATAGCGGATGAGACCCTATTGCGCCATATAATAGCGGATAATATTTTATAAATCCCATATACCGCGATATTCCATTTGGAAACGGAATTGGTATTGTGCTAATGTCTGTGGATGCAGGGAAACAGGTTGGAGGGACCCAACTGGATTCCTTACCAGTATTTATTTGATTTCAGATATTGTGATATTTGTTGATTATCATATGATGATATATGATGTTTGGATGCCGTGATTGATTATTTGGTGTTGTCGCATCATTGGGCCTATTTTGGAGTTTTAAAAAAGTTAAGGGAATTATTTTCAAATTTAAAAGGATTTTAAAGTAATTTTTGAAAGTATACATTTTATTAAATTTTTGAATTGATTCATTTTAAATAAATAAACGTTATAATCTTTATGTTATAAAAATTATGATTTTTGAGAAATATAACCGAAATGTGATTTTTGAAATAAGTAGTTGATTAATTTATAAAATGGTTTAAATTGGGATTTTTGAATTATTATAAACGATTTATATAAAGATTTATAAAATTGATAATTATAAATTAAAATATTGAAATTTATAAAACGAGTTTTTGTAAGTGTTAAAATGAAATAAAAATGGATTTCGTAAGTGAATTGAAATTTATAGATTTATGAATTGTGAAGTTATAAAATGAATAGATTTTTGTAAAATAAAGGACTTATAAGTAATTAACGTATAAATTAGATTTTTGGTATAAAATTGAGTTATGAATTGAATTGGTTAATAAAGGAGATTTATAAATCGAAGTTGCTATAAAATATAAATGGAATTTATAAACATTGTTTTATGATTCCGAAATCAATTGAATTCGATAAATTGAACATAGAAGTTTATTAAAGGAGATATATACGTGATTTTATCCTTTAAGTTAAATGTTGTAATATAAGAGTTCGGTTAGAAAGTATATTCACGATTTGGGACAGTGAATATATTATTAAATAAAATGGATATGTTTTGGGAAGTGATATTTTAAATAGAATTAAAACGATTTAAAGATGTGTTAAAATGTGTTAAGTATCGAATATATAGATTTCAACATTTATTGTTGAAATAGACGTTTTCGACAAAATAGAAGGAAATAGTGGACTATAACACTGTTGTTATAGTAAATGATTTCTGAAAGGAAATGTTTTATATAGTATTGGGATTTATACATCTATCTTAATTTCGAATCCCTATACTAGTGATTTTGGGTTGTCGTAACGATGTTTTACGCAACATTCATTTTGACTCAAATAAATGTGTTTAAGAGATGGTTTTCTTTAAAGAATGAAATATATACTTAATTTCGATTTAAGTATATTGAATATTTTCCAAGTGTTGAAAATAAATGGATTTGTGAATTACTTATTACTAAATAAGTATGGAAATGTTTTCCAATATGAAGTGAATGTTTTGAGATTTTATCTTTTAAAGATAAATTGAAAATGAATATTAGAAATCAATTTGAAAATCGTATATTCATAGATATTTTGGAATTGTAAATTCACTATGGAATTTATAAAAGAAAGGGAATTTTTTTTAAAAATAAACGTTGATTTATTTTTGAAGTGTGGAAATAAATTTACTTATTTTTAACATAAATATAAAGTACATCTGTAAGAATTTATCTAATTGGTTTAAATGTACCATTTTGAAATGAAAATGAATAAAGATTTGTGAATATATCCTGTGTAGGGAAACGATTTGAAATTTGTTTCCAAAAGTTGTAAAGGTGAAAAGTGATTTGAAATTTGTTTTCAAATGTTGAAGTGTGGAAAATATATATATCTTGTAAAGATATTTTTGGAAAAAAATAATTTGGAAAATTATTTGGAATCTAGTGATGTTGTGCGTACCTATTGATAGTTAAATAACTGACTATTAATATTTACATTTAAATGGGTATTTGTTATGATTTGCTTGAATTTGAATGCCACACTTATCTTCAAAATAAGCGCTCACTATTCGGGTTAGCCGGGAAAGGACCTTTTGGTCGTATAACCCTTTCCGAATATGTGATACGTCGTTATGGATTGCATTTGAAAACCGGTGTTGAAGACCGGATATTTATGAAAACGGAAGGATTAATGTCGAATGTTTCTACATCGGCTGATCTTCGATATAAAAATTTATTACCCTTTGTGATGGGAAGTCCGGTCGTGATTAGTGAATATCCGGATTGCAAGGACTTCTTTGGAAGTGCCTTCGGTTCCGTTCGATCCCGGAACGGACTTGTATGGATGTTTGTCTGACGTTACAATTCGAGATGTAAAGCTGGTTTCTATCAAATATGTTCCCGTTGGTGGCGGAGAATTTATTCTCTTAGATTAACACCCTTAGAGGGTATGTAGTTGATGGTTACTAGTGATACATTCCCAAAATTGGTAATGTGGCATACGAAGTGCTGTTTAGCATTTGATGATCAAAGCACAGCTTTTGTATAAAGCGTAGCTTTATGGACGAGATTTCATCGGACCTTACACCCCGGAAATGGTCAAAACAGGAAGGATGCAGCATGGTTATTAGGGGGTAGCGCCCCTTTAGTGTATGTCATTCCTTCTAGATAGAGGTGGTATCATAGTATGGAGCCCAAATACTTAACATATGTTGTTGCTGCAAATTTATTACTTTATGGTTGTTGGAATCGAGGATCCTCAGATGAAGGTCGGTTATGACCGAGGGATGGCATATTCGTGTCAGTAGTTACCCAGTTAGGGGTAACCCGGCCTTGTGTTGGCAGAGATCCGGTTAGGTTCTTAGGTCGTCTTTCCAGAGGCGTACCCATGTGGCAATGGAAAGTTCCTTGGCCTGACCATTAGTTGAAAATCCAAAGAAACAATACGAAACCTTGTACGGTGTTAGTTGTAAAACCTGCCATGGAATGTGGCGGTAACCTGCTATTGAACATGGTAGCTATAGCAGGCATAAGTGCGAAATGTCTATGCTGGCTAAGATTTATATTCTACTTTCGAAATGTTTTTTTCTACACTTTTCACTTATAGTAATAATATTAAAAATAAATTTGCATATCAAGCATATTTGACTATCATAAGGAGAAATCTCCTCCGATTCTGCGTTTGCATTGTGTGTGTGTGCGGGAGGCCTTATGGTAGTCTCATTTTCTAAAAAGCATTGTGAATCTATTTTAAAATTATCCTGTTCTTTGTTTTAAAGATAAACTACTTTAGTTCTCACACCAGTCACATGACTGACCTGGAGTTTATTGTTTCCTTCCTAAAGTCTGGGTGCCCACCAATTTCCACACGGGCAGTCTAGAGTCAGGTTATCAGGATATTCTGGAATTCAGGAGTTGCTGTAGAAATCTGGAGGCAAGCTGGATGACATGGCGTATCAACTAGTATATAGTATTTCTTTTCCGCTATTTTGTTGTTGTACACTCTGATGATGTAATGTAATGTAATGTGATGTAATGTAATAACTGATATAGTTCTTCGTTTTAAAGATTATTCATTTATCTATTATATGTTGTTCCGCTGCGATTGTGAGATTCTGATTTTGTTTTCTGTTTCTTCTTCTTTTTTTCTCTCTTCTTCTACCTTTCTCTTCTTCTTTAACCATAACATTTTGGTTTTCCGGCATTCGATTGCTCGGCAGTTGATACAGTGAACGTATTGATGCCGGTTTTCGAGCGTCGAAAAATCGAAAACGTTACATTTGGTATCAGAGCATATGGTTAAGCGACAACCATGGCTCTGGTGGATGTTACTCATTAGAGATAGAGTCAGCAGTACTCTACAATGAGTTTGAGTGTAATAATAGATACGAGCGCGTATTTGTTAGTGATTATAAATTGTTTTATATTGTGATGATTGGTTTGTTGAGTCGTATATGGATTCTGGTCAACAAGAGTAATTAACGTTGTTGATAGGGATCTCTAAACACTTGTATAGAACAATTTGACACGATATTGTTTAAAATAGGGTAAATGAAATAATTTTACCTTGATTATATTTTATATACAAAGGAATAATTTTTTAGAATGAATTGATTGTTTGGTTATTGAAAATGGTAGAATATATATAAGTTAATTAAAAGAATAAATTGTATTAGCGAATGAATTATAAGTGTGGGATTATAATTAAACGTGATTTATGAATAAAAGGAAAATTTTTGAAAGAATATTAAGCACTGAATTCACTACTGTTACTGGGAAATAATAAGGGTGATGACTGCAGCATCATTAGTATCATTTTCGAGCCTCTATGGGATGATTTGCTACCATAGTAAATTGAAATTGAAGTTTTGTTGTGATAAACAAATTTGAAATAAAAATCCAAGTTGAAATAAATTTGAGTTGTCATCAAAGACATGTGATTTGAAATTTAACTAAAGGAAAGTTAAATAAATTGATTTGGATCAGATAAGCTATTGAAATTGATGAATATAAGTGAAATAAGTTTTGAACTTATAATATGAGTTAATAAATTTAGCTTTGGTAAAAGTTAAATAGAATTTACTTTAGAATTGAAATCTGAATTGGATTTATAAATGGAAATTTTAAGTTAAGTTAAACAAATGATGTTTGAAATGGAATATAACTTAAGAAATGTTGAATGAAGTTGATTTTGGTATCGAAGTAAAATAGTAAAATGAAATGTTAAATATGAACTTGAGTTATATAAATGAAATTCAACCTTATTGGTTAAATGAATTAGCAATTGAATTGAACTAATGAATTGAATGTTAATCAATTGAAAGTAAAATAAATTAATATGAAATAATGAATGTAAGTGTTAATTCATTAGAAGCTAATGAAGTTGAGAAATTGAATAATTGAATGGAAGTCAATTTAATATCAACCAATTGGAATTAAAAGTGTTGAACCAAATTGAATGTAAAGAAATGTAAATTGAATAAATTTGGTTATATTGGATATACATTGGTTGTTATATGATTGTTAGTTGATTTTATATAATTCATTAAGTTTTAATGAAATTGAATTAAGGAAAATTGAAAGCTATAAATCAAATTGGAAGTTAAGTGAATTTGATTTGAATGTGGAAGTGAACCAACTTGAATGTAAATTAGTGAATGAAAACTTATTGAAATTGAATATGAATGAATGTTAGTAAATCCAATGTTAATGAATCAAATGTGATTTAAAATGAAAAAGCAATTCATTGAATAATAATGAGAAGTAAAGGTATATTGATTTGATATGGATTTGTTGGATGATAGTTGTTTGGTGGTTGCGTTTATTGCTTTTGTTGCATTTGCTATATTGGCATATGTAGTTGTTGTAGTGATATATGTTGTATATTGATATTACTTTCATATATGCATGTTTCTCATGGTTTGTTGAGTGTTTAGTAGGTGCGGATTGCGCTTGCTTCGCATTTGGAGCTCGCTTTCGCTTTATATTAGCGGTATATGCTCGCTAATAATATATAAGGTACATATCTCGGATTACATATCGTACTTTTACACTTTTTTCCTTACGGGATGCCTCATCACTTGATGAGATGTATATTTTTGATATATATACACTGTAATTTTTTTTCGGATCAAGCCGCGCAAAGGAAACTATGGCGAATTTTTCCAAAAATTTAAGGCGTTAGAAATTTTTTGGGTGTTTTGGAAAATTTTGAAAACTATAACTAAGTATGATTTGAAAGCTTAGTAAAGTTATTGTAAGAGGTTTAACTATTGGATTTTGGGAAAGTTAAACACTCAAATGAATTTGAAATTTAATTTGAACAAATTATTTTGAAAAGTTAATGGATTTCAAGACTTTTTCTTACTTGGTAATTTCGAGGACGAAATTCTTTTAAGGGGGGAAGTTTGTAACGACCCAGAATTTCTGTTATTTAAAATTTTAATATTTAATTGATTTTAAATATTAATAAGTAAAATTTGTAAGTCGAATAAATTTTATTTCGAATACAAGGATTTAATTTGATAATTAAATCGATAATTTAATATGTGAAATTTCAGGAATAATTGGAAACTAGGTTTAAAATGAATAAAAATGATTTATAAAGTTGTAATTAAATCATATTGGAGTTAGAATGATGTTATAGAACTTTTAAAATTGAATTTAAAGTTAAATTGTGAAAACTGAATATTTTAATATTTAATTGACGAGTAAAAATAGCCATTTTTCAAACAGTCTCGGATTTCGACAAAACCAGTTTCATCAGATCCGTAATGTTATATTATTATAAGGTTTCAAATTTCGTGTCAATCGGATTTACCGTTTGTCCGGGGCAAGCCAAAACGCATAGAAAATTCGTTTAATCGGTTTAATTTAAAATTGATCGTTTATTGCCGTAACTCGCACAGATTATCGAATTGGCTCCCGAAACCTATTCCGTTGTGTCCGGAACACGGGGTAAACCCCAGAAATGCCAGTTACCGCGCGAGATTCGAAGTTCGGAAAATCGAGTGAATAGTGATTTTTGGTAAATTTTCTATAAAAGGACATGCTATATTCTCATTTGCAAACAAACTAAAAACCCTAGGGTTTGAAGAGCCGGCCGCCATCGACACTGTTCATGGTAGAAAACACTCGACTTCCCCCTTCAATTTCTCCAAATCCATTGATTATTTCGAAAAGTCTTCAACTACAAAACTATAGAGGGCAGTGAGTACTATAATTTCAACGGTCATGATCGGAAAATTCGATCTAGATCAACGGAAAAATGGAGATGAACGTTCGTCGTTCAATTACGTTTTTCAAGCAAGATGCTCGACCGAGCTCTGCCACGTTCAGGCCGAAGGTGGAGGTGGCCGAGGCGCATCGCGTGGTGCCACTTGATCGATTTCTCGACGAACGTAGTGCATGCGGCTATTATGGTTTGAACGTGAGTCTTGGGTTTCTTACGTTCGATACCTGGAGAGGGAAGAATAATATAGTAATGACCGGATCTGCTTGGCTCAAAATGCACGGCTATGATGTGTATTAGGTTAAAAATTTAAAAAAGAAAATGAAATTGTTTATATTTATAAATTGTGTAAACTTTAAAAATTGATATCTTGTTCATACGAGGTCGGAATTTGACGAAACGAATTGTATTGGCTTCGTTTCATCGAGCACTATGCTATGGAACTAGATTGGAGTCATTTGGAGCTAGTTTGAATTTTGGGTAAAATTAAACGCGTGTTTAATTTTATTTGAAATAAAATGCTACAACTGTTATCGGAAACTCAAGGTGAGAACTTCTCACTCAGTCGAATTAGTTTCGATTTAAATTTTAAATAGTTAGATTTAAAATTGCTTGGTTGTATGCCTGGATGATGATTGCTATCTGTTATTTTAAAATAGTCATTAAACTCCGTATATTAATCGGAGGTTATTTATTAAAAACATATACCACGAATATTTCACTGCAAAGTGAAATTGGTATTATTTATGTACTTGGAGTTGATTTCCCGCATTATATAGCGGATGAGACCCTATTGCGCCGTATAATAGCGGATAATATTTTATAAATCTAATATACCGCGATATTCCATTTGGTAATGGAATTGATATTGTGCTAATGTCTGTGGATGCAGCGAAACAGGTTGGAGGGATCCAAGTGGATTCCTTACCAGTATTTATTTGATTTCAGATATTGTGATATTTGTTGATTATCATATGATGATATATGATGTTTAGATGCCGTGATTGATTATTTGGTGCCGTCGCATCATTGGGCCAATTTTGGAGTTTTAAAAATGTTAAGGGAATGATTTTCAAAATTTAAAAGGATTTTAAAGTAATTTTTGAAAGTATACATTTTATTAAATTTTTGAATTGATTCATTTTAAATAAATAAAACTTATAATCTTTATGTTATAAAAAATATGGTTTTTGAGAAATATAACCGAAATGTGATTTTTGAAATAAGTAGTTGATTAATTTATAAAATGGTTTAAATTGGGATTTTGAATTATTATAAACGATTTATATAAAGATTTATAAAATTGATAATTATAAATTAAAATATTGAAATTTATAAAACGAGTTTTTATAAGTGTTAAAATGAAATAAAAATGGATTTCGTAAGTGAATTGAAACTTATAGATTTATGAATTGTGAAGTTATAAAATGAATAGATTTTTCTAAAATAAAGGACTTACAAGTAATTAACTTATAAATTAGATTTTTGGTATAAAATTGAGTTATGAATTGAATTGGTTAATAAAGGAGATTTATAAATCGAAGTTGTTATAAAATATAAATGGAATTTATAAACATTGTTTTATGAATCCGAAATCAATTGAATTCGATAAATTGAACATAGAAGTTTATTAAAGGAGATATATTCATGATTTTGGACAACGAATTATCCTTTAAGTTAAATGTTGTAATAATAAGAGTTCGGTTAGAAAGTATATTCACGATTTTGGACAGTGAATATATTATTAAATAAAATGGATATGTTTTGGGAAGTGATATTTTAAATAGAATTAAAACGATTTAAAGATGTTTTAAAATGTGTTAAGTATCGAATATATAGATTTCAACATTTATTGTTGATATAGACGTTTTCGAGAAATAGAAGGAAATAGTGGACTATAACACTGTTGTTATAGTAAATAATTTCTGAAAGGAAATGTTTTATATAGTATTGGGATTTATACATCTACCTTAATTTCGAATCCTTATAATAGTGATTTTGGGTTGTCGTAACGATGTTTTACGCAACATTCGTTTTGACTCAAATAAATGTGTTTAAGAGAATGTTTTCTTTAAAGAATGAAATATATACTTAATTTCGATTCAAGTATATTGAATATTTTCCAAGTGTTGAAAATAATTAGATTTGTGAATTACTTATTATTAAATAAGTATGGAAATGTTTTTCAATATGAAGTGAATGTTTTGAGATTTTATCTTTTAAAGATAAATTGAAAATGAATAATAGAAATCAATTTGAAAATCATATATTCATAGATATTTTGGAATTGAAAATTCACTATGGAATTTATAAAAGAAAGGGAAATTTGTTTAAAAATAAACGTTGATTTATTTTTGAAGTGTGGAAATAAATTTACGGATTTGGAACGTAAATATAAAGTAAATCGGTAAGGATTTATCTAATTGGTTTAAATGAACCATTTTGAAATGAAAATGAATAAAGATTGGTGAATTTATCCCGTGTAGGGAAACAATTTGAAATTTGTTTTCAAAAGTTGTAATGGTGAAAAGTGATTTGAAATTTGTTTTCAAATGTTGAAGTGTGGAAAATATATATATCTTGTAAAGATAATTTTGGAAAAAAATAATTTGGAAAATTATTTGGAATCTAGTGATGTTGTGCGTACCTGTTGATAGTTAAATAACCGACTATCAATATTTACCTTTAAATGGGTATTTGTTGTGATTTGCTTGAATTTGAATTCCACACTTATCTTCAAAATAAGCGCTCACTATTCGGGTTAGCCGGAAAAGGACCTTTGGGTCGTATAACCCATTCCGAATATGTGATACGTCGTTATGGATTGCATTTGAAGACCAGTGTTGAAGACCGGATATTTATGAAAATGGAAGGATTACCGTCGAATGTTTCTGCATCGGCTGATCTCCGATATAGAAATTTATTATCCTTTGTGATGGGAAGTCCGGTCATGATTAGTGAATATCCAAATTGCAAGGACTTCTTTGGAAGTACCTTCGGTTCCGTTCGATCCCAGAACGGACTTGTACGGATGTTTTTCTGACGTTACAATTCGAGATGTAAAGGTGGTTTCTATCAAATATGTTCCCGTTGGTGGCAGAGAATTTATTCTCTTAGCTTAACACCCTTAGAGGGTATGTAGTTGATGGTTACTAGTGATACATTCCCAAAATTGGTAATGTGGCATACGAAGTGCTGTTGAGCATTTGATGATCAAAGCGCAGCTTTTGTATAAAGCGTAGCTTTGTGGACGAGACTTCATCGGACCTCACACCCCGGAAATGGTCAAAACAGGAAGGATGCAGCCAGGTTATTAGGGGGTAGAGCCCCTTTAGTGTATGTCATTCCTTCTGGATAGAGGTGGTATCATGGTATGGAGCCCAGATACTTAACCTATGTTGTTGCTGCAAATTTATTACTTTGTGGTTGTTGGAATCGAGGATCCTCGGATGAAGGTCGGTTACGACCGGGGGATGGCATATTCGTGTCAGTAGTTACCCGGCCTTGTGTTGGCAGAGAACCGGTTAGGTTCTCGGGTCGTCTTTCCAGAGGCGTACCCATGTGGCAATGGGAAGTTCCTTGGCCTATCTATTAGTTGGAAATCCAAAGAAACAATAGAAACCCTATACGGTTTTAGTTGTAAAACCTACCATGGAATGTGGCGGTAACCTGCTATTGAACATGGTAGCTATAGTAGGCATAAGTGTGAAATGTCTATGCTGGCTAAGATTTATATTCTACTTTCGAATTGTTTTTTCCTACACTTTGCACTTATAGTAATAATATTGAAAATAAATTTGTGTATCAAGCATATTTGACTATCATAAGGAGAAATCTCCTCTGATTATGTGTTTGCCTTGTGTGTGTGTGCGGGAGGCCTTATGTAGTCTCATTTTCTAAAAACAATTGCGTATCTATTTTAAAATTATCTTGTTCTTTGTTTTAAAGATAAACTGTTTTAGTTCTCACACCGGTTACATGACTGGCCTGGAGTTTATTGTTTCCTTCCTAAACTCTGGGTGCCCACCAATTTTCACACGGGCAGTCTAGAGTCAGGTTATTAGGATATTCTGGAATTCAGGAGTTGCTGTAGAAATCTGGAGGCAAGCTGGAGGCATGGCGTATCAACTAGTATATAGTATTTCTTTTCCGCTGTTTTGTTGTGGTACACTCTGATGATGTAGTGTAATGTAATGTGATGTAATGTAATAACTGATATAGTTCTTTGTTTTAAAGATTACTCATTTATCTATTATATGTTGTTCTTCTGCGATTGTGAGATTCTGATATTGTTTTCTGTTTCTTCTTCTTTTTTCTCTCTTCTTCTACCTTTCTCTTCTTCTTTAACCATACAATTTCGGTTTTTTGGCATTCGATTGCTCGGCAGTTGATACAGTGAACGTATTGATGTCAGTTTTCGAGCGTCGAAAAATTGCAAACGTTACACTTAGGCCATAAAAAATCATTTAATTGGTAAATGTTATCGGATTAAACCAAGGATTTTAATGTTGGACTTCGTAATTAACTATGGATGTTATAACGGTTTTGACTACTGACCAAGCTAAGGATATTTATGTGATATAGTGATGACTAAGAGAAAATTTGCACATTATATCATACTTAAAGGTATCGCTTTAAAGAATAAAAAATTGTATTTCACCTAGATAGTCTTTAAGCAAGTGAATCGGTGTCCACTATCGTGCATTAACAAAGTCCATACAAGCTTTGATATTTAAATTATTTAAATATTTCTTAGCGCCATGTTACTAACTGGGAGTCACTCTATCATAACTCATAGCCTTGATTGATTGTAATCTAACGATATAAATTATAAGAGTTATACATTATCATTATTGAGAAATTAATATAATGGTTATATTAATCAATTAATTTATTATTAGTTTTATTAATATTAGAAGGGTATAAATTAATTAGTAGAATACATAATTGATATATATTCATTTAATTATAATTTATATAGTATAATAATTTAAATTTAAAAAATAATATATATACATATAAATTTGGAAGATGAATTTTTTAAAATATATTTAAAATAAGATGAGCAAAAACTTATCCAAGTATGAACTTGTTAAATTTGTTTAGTTAATCAAATGAGGTAAGATCTCACTTATAATGGGTCATGGATCTAGACAAGATATTTTCCATAACCTATTAATGTTATAAATACACTTAGAGGCCTCATTTAGATATATCGGAATTTGTTTTTCTTCTCAACATAAGTTACATCTTGTTATCCAGCATTTTTTACCCAGCTATATTGAACTGATTGCACAAGTTAGATTTGACTACTATCAAGACCGACGAGTTTAGAGTGACAGTTGTGGGGCACAAAGGTCAAGTATAGATGATAACACAAAGTAGATGATGAATTAAATTGATGGATATGCATGGTAGAATGTTCGAAGTATGAATTATGGTTCAACATATTGAAGAGATTGGTATAAATTGGCTTCCATGATATAGATCGATATGTTTTAGGGAATAGGAGCATTTCAATAGAAAACGAGAAATATCTCAAGGTCCATAATTCCAATGCATATGAAATTTTGTGAACAAGATATGATGGCCCTAGGGAGCCTACTCTAGGGTTACACCTTAAGAATATGAAGCTAGAGGGATTGGCATTCTTCCCTTGGAAAGGATCAACAGGAACCAGCAAACAACCCATATTGAAGCAAAGATCAAGCACTAGCTCGAGTTCTACAAATCCAATTGGCATAAAATTTGGAGGCTAAGAATATTTTAGCATGAGAGAGCTACCATAGGGATAGCACCCCAAAATTAGACCAAAGTAGGGATCGGTATCGATCCCTCTTCTTTAGGAATTGAGCAATGCTATCCTTCTTGTGGATCTGTATGGTTCGAAAGGTCCTTTTGTCGAGTTATCGGGAAGATGTTTTGCCATCTTCATCTATAAATATAGGTTTGGTTGTTCATTTTCAACACATTACGCTTCTATTTGCTTTATATTCTTTTGTAATAAGTATTTTCATCCGGCCTCTATTGTACTCGATTTATAAAGTGACCAATAAAGCAGTCTATTGAAAGTGGACGTAGGCGGACAACGCCAAACCACTATAAATCATTGTATGCGTATTATTCTCTCAATTTACTGTTATTTATTTTTTTATTATCCCTTGTTCTCATTTTATATTGTTTATTTATTTCTCTTTAAAAATTCTACTGGTTGTTTGTGCCAAGTTTTAGTGCAAAAATTTTAGTGCTTTCACCGAGAACCTTGATTGTCAGCTTATTAGGATCCTTTAGTTACTACTGGAATGTATAAATCCCCTGAAGGAGATTCGTAGTTATCTTTAGAAAGTTTGCTCATTCTATTAAAATTTTAGAAAATATAAGCAAAGCTATCAAAAATAGTGAGGAACAATAGTCTACTTCTCAGAACGTAGAAGGAAATGAGAATGCTAGCATCTAGCAAGGAGGCATGACCAGTCAATCAATGGATGTGAATGTTGATTCCGTTAAAGTTTGCAATCCAGCCGAATCCATTATAGGAGTTTAATTCCATGATATGATGAGAAAGCTTGTGGACAGCCGTTGATAATTAAATCAACAGATTTAAGCCAATATCAACCAAATGAATCAACTCAGTCAGTAATAGTGAGGAGAAGCTAGGAGGGACTCTGCCCCTTACTCAGCATCGGAGAGTTCTAGTTCAACGGACGAGTATAACAGACATAGGCGTCGTAGAATAGACGAATACTGCACAGAAACTTTGGGGTGTCAATGGGCAGAACTTCCTAGCCTACCAGGACCGATTGATGCCGATCCTTCCATAGGGATCGGTACAGATCCTTCCTCCGAAGAAAGGAACTTACCTATACATGATGCGATTCAAGATGGTGCTGCTACGGATGATTTGGATGAGGGAGATTAGTTGAATGTTGACCAGTTACATCCTCAAAATGATGTTGAAGTGAATTTATGAGATATACATTGGGAAGATGTTGAACTAAGAAGGCATGGAACAGCCTGTAGACATCGACCGGACCATTCACGTGAGGTGGAACATGACATCGCTTAGCACCAACTGTCCAAACATCGGAATTGTCAGTTATGGCTAGACAGTTAGTGAGAGTGAATTGAGGCTTGACCAATAATGATTGAAGAATCTCGAGAAGCCATACCCCATTCACCAACAATGTCCTACATGTAGAGTATCCAAGAAAGTTCAACATGCCGTTGATGCCTGCCTATGAGGGAAAAACTTACCCCAAGTAGCACATCATGAAATATGAATGGCTGATGGATTCCGCACAAACAAATGATGCGACCAAGTGTAGATGTTTTCCTAACTCTCTATGGAATAGCAACAATGTGGTTTATAAGGTTACCCCAAGGTCAATATCTAAATTTGATGATTTGGCAACAAGGTTTGTGGAGCAGGTCTGTATGTACGAAACTCACCCCAAAGATGTAATGTGCATATCTAGCATTATCCAGGCTTTGAGAGAATCGTTGAAAGATTACTATAAGAGATTCTATACAGTTGCAACTAAAATCGGTAATCCGAATGACCATGCAATATTGATGGTCGTAATAAGATGGATTGATCTAGAGTCTGGTTTTGGTGATTGGTTTGCTGGCAGCCGACCGCAACCTTTGATCACTTTATGAAAAGGCGACTCGGTATCAAAGAAAGGAAGAAGCCATACGCTCTAGGAAGAAGAATGCTATGGGATCAAGTGGAGAGGGAGTAAAGAGTAACACTGCAGTAAAGCAGTTTGATGATGGCTTTGGAAAAGTTCAAGTGAATGTCTAGAACAAACCAAATCAATAAAAGAAAGGCGGGGATAGGAGCTGAAAAAGAAAAAGGGATTCGGGAAAACTAGGATTTCGATATACGATACTTACATGCCACTGAATGCATACTAGAGAATATCTATTTGTCTACCTGCAACATCATGCAGTACAGGAAGTCGCCTCCGAAATAATCAATGGAGAAGTAGAAATAGATCAGAATATATTGTCGGTTTCATGAATGTTATGGTCATAACACAAACGAATGCAGGCATCTCCGGATATTATCGAAAAGCTGATTCAAAAAAAAAAGTTACTGCAGTTTTTGAAAACCCCGTAGGATGGTGGGCAGGGGACATCTGACCCAAATCGAGGATAAGCACTGCACAAAGCTCAGGAACCTTCTCAAATTGTGGGAAGATTGGTAAACAATACAATAGTAGAAGGACCACATCCGGCTGATAAGAGTTGGCATAAGATGGAGCGCTACGCTAGCGTAATTAATCATGTGAATTCTGAATGTTGTTCAAGTAAGGAAGATACAGCTCTAGCAAACGACAATTTACAATGGCATATGATATTGTGTTAGAGATGCAGACAAAGTGGAGGCTGCAACAATCGACCCAATGGTCAATTCAGCCATGGTCGGCCCCCCTTTAGTGAGAAGGATATTGGTTGATTATGGAAGTTCTGTAAATATAATTTTCAAAAAAGCTAATGATGAAATAAGAATGGAAGCCAAGGACTTGAAATTGTCTAAAACCCGCATCCATGGCTTTAATGGTGCTACAACTGAAGCTGTTGGTTATGTCGAATTACCTGTAGAATTAGGAGAAGGAGACCGAAGGAAAGTGCAGATTCTGCCTTTTGTTATTTCGGATGTCAATTCTCCGTAACACACCTTTTTGGGCTGACTAGTCTTAGCTGAGTTTCGGGAAACTCTTGCCCTATGGTGTTTGACTTGGAAGTTTCCAACAAATAATGGCATTAGATGTATTCATGGTGATCTGGCGATTGGACATGCTTGTTATGTAGCTGAACTGAGGGATGCTTAACGAGAGGAAAACGGTAAAGGGTAAAGGTTTGGATAAGTCTGTCCGCATCCAAGCCACTAAAGATTGGCAACCAGCACTTGAGTCTTGGCTCAGGTGCCACAATTGGTTCCATAGAGACATAGATCTAAGAGATGACAAGGAGGAGCCCATAGAGACCAAGGCTACATCGGCTGAACTGACAATTGACATCATAGTCAGCCATGGTGACCAATCACGGTTCCTAAAGATTGGATCACAGCTCAGCCCCCTAATGATTAAAGAACTTGCTGGATTTCTCCAAGCGATTCTCGATGTCTTCGCTTGGATGCTTGGATGCACTTTAACATGTGTTGAATATCGACCTGAGGTATGTCCTGGTGAAACAAAAAAGATGTGGCATAGATCCATAGAGACTTGCTGCTCTTAAAGAGGAGGTGGATAGGCCCAAATATAATGGGTTTTTTCGCGATGCCCTCTACACTAAGTGGGTATCAAATACTGTACTTGTGAGAAAGGAAAATAGAAAATAGTGGACATGCATTGATTACTCAGACTTGAATAGGGCATACCCAAAATACAACTTTCCCCTTCCAAGGATCAATCAGCTGGTAGACTCAACCACGAGACATGAATTTCTATCTTTTGTGGATGCATACTCAGGATATAACTACATGCCGATGCATATTTCTGATCAAGAGCACATAGTTTCATTATCGATGTTGGATTATATTGCTATGTGATAATGCCGTTTGGACTAAAAATGCATGAGCAACCTACTAATGCCTAGTCAATAGAATGTTTAAAGATCAGATCGAAATAACAATGGAGGTATATGTGGATGATACGCTCATGAAGTCACGACAGTCTAGCGACAACATTAGACACCTGGTAGAAATGTTCAATATTCTCTGATACTGCAAAATGAAGATTAACCCTTTGAAGTATTCTTTTGGGGTAGCGTCAAGAAAGTTATTAGATTTCATCGTTAATTCCCACAGAATCGAAGCTAATCCCAAGAAGATCCAAGCTATTCAACATCCAAGCGCCAAAGACTATCAAATAAGTGTAGAGCCTGAATAGGAAGTTTGTCCCCCTAAGCCGACTTATTTCCAAAGCTACCGATAAATGCATTCCCTTCTGTAACTTGATTAGAAGATAAAAAAGGAATTTTGAATTGACATAAGATTGTAAAAACTATTTACAAGCTTTGATGAATCACTTGGAGAGACCTCCCATCTTGTCAAAGTTGGTAGATCATAAAGATTTGTATACCTACTTGGCCGTATCGGTGCATGCTATAAGTATCGCCCTACATCACGAAGAGAATAGGATCCATATACCGTTCTATTATGTTAGAAACGATTAACAGGAGCCGAAAGGAACTATTCGAATATAGAGAAACTGGCATACTACTTGTTGATTGCATCGCAAAATCTCCACCTGTTACTTTCAAGCATATCCTACCAACATTTACACCGACCGGCCTTATGGCGACCTAAGACGTCTGGAAGGTTACTCAAGTGGAATATCAAACTTAGAATATTCAACATCATCTATCTTTCTCAAAAGTCTATCCTGTGTCAGGCACAGGCGAATTTTATAGCATAATTTCTACACAGGGTGATTTTCCAAAGAGATGTGAAGCCCCTACCATTCAGTGGTGGTTATATACAAATGGATCATCCAATGATCGTTGTTTTGGAGCTGGGATTGTTCTTGTAACTCTCGAAGATTGGTCAATTTGCTATGCTTTTGTTTGATGATGAATTTTCTATCGATTAGAAAATCGTCGAAAAATACGGTAATAAAAATAACCGCAAGAGGACAGCATACAATTTTAGTACATGGAAGTATGGGTCGATCCATAGGGAATTGAACTAATTTTAAATTATACTCAATCAAATAAACCTAAAGTTTGAAGTTGGTTTAAGCTAGAAATGTAACTAAAAAAATGAACAAAAATATGATAGTAGAAGGCAATTTAGAGGCAAATCCCTTCTCATTATCACAACATCAACACAACTAAATTATGATACTTCTTTTAGGTCATTTATGAATTTAGTTGATGTGTTTATTCTATGTATGGTCTATTTGTGCTATTAATTAGCCTAACATAAACCATAAAACTTTAACACACCATCCAAACCATTTGTCAACTCTCACGAAAACGATAATGAAATTAAAAATAAAATCTATTCTAAGCATGATCTATATACTATAGATTAGTACTATAGACCATTAAATTTTGATTCTAAATCCACTTCATTACCAAAATCATATGTAGATGAAGAGGTATTTTATGTTTATGTTGAGTAAGCATAGCCTATTTGGTGTCAACAATATATGCTATCAAATTCAATATTAAACAACGAAATTCTACCAAATCCAAAATTTCCATTAAGCACAAAAAGAGATCAAATGAAATCACTATTTTAATTTTATATGATTCATGCAAGCTTCATCACTCCTAAATTAAAGGGCCTTAGCTTCTCATATTTGAATTAATTATAACATAGTAATTTCAATGTAAACATAAATAAAAGGAATAGGATAGCGAACTAAATTGCAAGTAAATAAATCTAATCTACTAGCATGAAATAAAACTACACTAAATGCATAAAGTAAAGAACAATAATTAAAAGGGCATGAAATTAAAATGCATAAATAAAATTACATAAGGGTAAAAGGTTAAGATGTCATTAAAGAGAGAAAGAGAGTTTATGTTTACATAGCTACAACTAAACTAACTAAAGAGAAAGTAAGATCTCTCTACGTGAAACCTAAGGGGTATTTATATATGCCTAAAACCCTATTTGTATTTTAGGGGACTACCCAAAATGCCCTTTAGGAAATGTAGCCTCCAAGTTATCACTAGCCTGAAATTAATCCCCACTAATATGCCTTTAAACCATCTTGAACATGTCCATGTGCTTTTAGTCTCCATTACATTTAATTTTGGTCCATGAGTTAGTGGGTAGGTGGGCTCCTCCATGTTGCATGCATTCTTTTATTTCTTCGTTCTTGTGTCTTCCTTCACCTGTGCAGGCATATTTCCATGAAGTCACTTTCAAGTTGAATTCAAATTTCTATAAAGCAACATAAAAATGTGCAATTAAATTTTATCAAATTAAATCATGCACAAAATTTTGATTTTACCCCCAAATGAAGATAAATAAATGATGATTTGGAAATAATTAAATTTTTGGTTTAAACGTGTAAAATACCCCAATATGCTTATTTATTAAATAAAAGGAGATTAAATATGGAAGTAAAAATATGCCCTTTTACGTGCACATCAAATACCTCATGCTTATCTTTTTATTCGTCCTCAAATAAACTAAAATTAACATAAATCCGTTTTCATAGGAAACATGATTGCATTGAGCGTATGCAACATGCCATTAAACCTCTAGTGTCCCTAGTAGGACGAGTGTTGTCTCATGAGGGTTTTCAGCAGAAAATACCCGTAAAATCCAAATGCAACATGAAAATTTCCTAAATGCAAGATTTATTTACAAAGATATGAATGCAAGTTTATGAAAACATTTACAAATGAAGAATTTACTTTTAAATTGACACGAATAAGTTAGATATAAATTTCGGTCATCATCATGAAATTTTAATCATGTTACTCATCAAAACATCCAACAAAAATTAAGTTAACATCAAAGTTAGAATCTAGTTTCGCTGGTTGATACGGCTGATAACATAGTGAAACTATGAAATGGATCCTCAGTTGATTGTCAAAGTTTTGCAAAGTGGTATTTTTATTTCTTTTGAATAACAAATCGGATCAAATAAGTGAAAATAGTGTTTGAATTTCTATTGCTTACTCTCACTTTTTTGAATAGTATAAATGTTATTAACATTTACACACCTAAATCAAATAAACCGAGGCCAGATATATCTCGATCATGCACTGCCTTTCGGGCTTACGTGAGAAGAGTGTAGAGCGTGGCGAGTGTACACACTTGCGTATGAACACATGACTCTAGGTGGTTATTTCAAATAAAAATTTATTTACATACACCTAATTCAGATAAACTGAGGCCAGATATGCTGATCATGCACTGCCTTTCTGGCTTAAGTGAGAAGGGTATAAAGCATGGAAAAGGTACACACTTGCGTGTGAACACCTAAATCTAGGTGTTTCTTATTTTTATAAAAACCATTTATATATATACATATATATTATTTCTTTTTTTTAAAGAGAAAGTTTTGCATAATCATCTTAGCACCACTTAACTTAGAAGATCAAAAATGTCATCGCCTTTACTTTAAATCAAGTACTCTTTCAAACAAAGATTCAATTAGGGTATACTTCATAATTATCACCCACGATTTTTCCTGTATACTGGTTAAACCATAGTTACTTGTAATCAAACTTTGTCTTTGTATTTGTTGAGAAAAAATAAATTTTCAAAAATTTCAATTTAAAAAGGAAAAACAAATATTTATCCTATTGTGTTTTTTCAAAAGTAAATCTATATGCTAAAAATTAAATTTATTTTGATTTTTTTTGGTTTTGGAAAAAAAAATGCAAAATATAAACCATGGAAAATGAAAAACGAATATGAGACTCCTCCTCACACTTAATTTTGACCGTGTCCCCACAGTCACCCCAAGTGAAAGGAGAAAAATAAAAATAAAAATATGACCTATATTTACATGAAAATGAAACGATTATTATTTACACGACATCAGAAAATATACCGTTAAAGTGTAAATTAAATGGTATTCCAAAGACCCATTCATTTGCCTCTTCAAGTTTGAGAGACATAGTTTAAGCATAGAAAACCAAACTATAAAAGATTTCAAAGTTGAATGTTGATTTGGAAAACGAATGTCATTTTATTAAAAATCGTATGAGTTGTTTTATTTTCGATGATTTTTAGGGTAGATATAATAATTAGTTGAACTTCAAGTTTATTTTTACTAAATTTAAATTCAAACTCGTCATTGACAAAGTCTTCAAAATTATTGATTTTAAAATCATAATAGTGATTTAAGTATATCCCTTCAGAATTCAACAACTCATCTTCGAAAAGTCTAAAAAAATTATGTTCACTAAATTCATCTTCCTTTGTTGAATTATTCAAACTTCACTGTTTTCAAGGTGTAAAGTTGTTGTTTGAAATTCATTTTGGTCCGAAAAAGGAAGATTGAATTTAAAATCGAGTTTATCACCCTCAAAGAATTGAAATCTAAATCAGTTACCGCACTTTCAACAACTTCATTAAGATTGTCGATTTCAATTTAAAAAATTGTTATTTGAAAATCGTCATTTTTGATAAAAGATGGATTATCACTTCTCGTCACACATTGGGATTCGATTTTGTTTCTCACGTTGTTTCATATATGTTTCAAACAACAATTCCATGTGATTTTTCTGAATTTCATCCAATTGCTCAACAAAATCAAGTTCATAATTATTAACTTGAGAATCGTCAATTTGAAATTGTTGAGAGTTAAAATTGTCAATCACACCGTAATTAACCTACATATAGTTGGTATGGCTGATAATTAATCTTCTTCCAGACAAGGGAACCCTACCCGGGGAAAACCCCCCATTTATGGAATGCCTAATTGGTTTAGAAAATATCTTAGGACCGTTGAGCAGAATCTTATTCCTTCAGCTGCATCAGTAGCACCTGCTGCCCCACCCATTGGTGCAGCACCACATCCTGTCAACTTTCCTAAGTTGCGTAAGGACTTTCTCAATATGGGAGGGAATACATACTTTGGTACTAAAGGATATTCGGAAGCTAAATCTTGGATTAGTAACTACAAGAAGTTATTTAGAGAGCTTGGTTGGGATGATCAGTTAAGAAGGAGAATGGCATTTTGGTACATCAAGGAGGAAGCTTTAGATTGGTGGAACTTTCTGACTGATGAGCATCCTAGAAGAATATTTTCTTATGACGAATTCGAGGATAGAATTGAGATGAGATTCATGTCTAAAGCAGAGTTAGCTTATAAATGGAAAGGTTTATTCAGCTGAGATAAGGAAGTTTTACTCTCAAGGCGTACATAACTAAGTTTATTAAATTGGCTAAATTTTGGATAAGCCTAATAGACACACCTATAAAAAAGGTCATGAAGTTCGTGAAGGGCTTAGATTCCCCATTAAGAGAAATGTTATTGACCCAAGTGCCTATGGAGGCCACGTGTGAGATGTTGGTGGAAATAGTAATGTTGCACATGGTCTATACGGAAGACAAGAAAGTAAAAAGAAGATTGTATCGACCAAAAGCAAGGAGGGTTCAAGAACGAAATCTTATGGATCAATAAGAAGTCAAAGGGAAAGTTTAAGAAGGATGATAAGGTATGTTAGAGATGCCATAAGAAGGGCCATGAACTCAAAGATTGTAGGGTGAGTCTGATGAAGGAATCCTTTACAGGAAATGCTTTAATTGCCACGAGGAACGGCATTACAAGAATCAATGTCCCAAGATGAATAAGGAAGGATCAAGTGGACATGCCTTTTCTTTTGAAGTCATCCCTATTGCTAGTAAACCACCAAGAGACCATGGGAAAGTAGCTCTAGAAGGTATAACTATTTATTTTAGGGTTACTATTCGTACCCTATTTGATTCAGGGGTATCACATTCCTTCATAGCTAGGAATGTAGTAAATTTCTTAAACCTTCAAACCAAAATGATCAATAATCCAATGGAGGATTCTAGTTCATCGGGTGTTCGGCCTATCTTTCTCTTATTTGCGAAGGCCTAGTGTAAGACATATATGACGTTTATTTCATATGCAATGCGTACGTTCTAAATTTTGAGGGGTATGGACTTATCTTGGGTATGGACTAGTTATCATATTATGCACCCATTCTTGACTGTGATAAAAGGGTTATATGACTAAGAAGTTGTAGAGGTCGTGACCTAGAATTTCTCCATACACCTACATATTTAATTGATTTAAGCCATTTATATTCACTGAACCAATCCATTATTGGAGAATCATCATTTGTACCCATAGTTTGGTAATTTCTTGATGTCTTCAAGGAGGTCTTAGGTCTTACACCCCATAGGGAGATCGAGTTCCGAATCGATTAAGAGTGAACACAAGTTCCATCGCTCAATTTTCGAGGTACATGGTCCCCAAAGAAAGAAGGGAATTAGATAAGCAAATCTCAGAGCTATCAAAGGAAGGATTCATCCATAGAAGTACTTCTGAATGAGGAGCCCCTGTTGTTTGTTCTACTAAGGCAGACGGTTTTTTGAGACTTTGCATCGATTATAAATAATTGAACAAGTTGACAAGGAAGAATAGATACCATTTACCTAGGATTGACGACTTGTTCAACCATCTTATAGGAGCTAGGGTTTTTTCTTAATTAGACCTAGCAACAAAATTCCATGAAATAAGGATAACAGAATAGGGCAAGTCAAAGACAGCATTTCGCACTCCATATGGGCTTTATAAGTAGGAAATAATGCCTTTTGAATTGATGAATTCCACAACATACTTCTAGAATTGATAAGTTGAGTATTTGATGGGCAACTTTATAAATTTGTCATGGTGTTTGTTGATGATATCTTTCTTTTCTCCAAAGTCAAGAAGGAGCATAAGGACCACCTTAGGGAGGTATTAGAGACTTTGAGGAGGAACAACTCAAGGGAAAATTTTCTAAATGTCACTTTTGGAAGAATGAAGTTAGATTTTTTAGGTATATTGTTTTGGAGCAAGGACTGACTATCGACCCCGCCAAAGAAGCTGTCTAAGGATGGAAGACCCCTAAGAGTGCATCATGGGATAGAAGTTTCCTAGGGTTGGCAGGCTACTATAGAAAGTTCATCGAGAACTTTGTAAGAATAGCAGTGCCCTTAACCCAATTGACTAAGAAGAACCTAGTTTTTGCTTGGGATGAAAGATGCAGTAAGGCGTTTGAGAAGCTTAAGGGGTCATTAACTAGTACACCTATGTTCATCATTCCCGATGGAACCAAACTATACACGGTTTTTTCAGATGCTTATGGCACATGATTGGAGCAGTTTCAATGCAAGTAGGGAAAGTGGTTATTTATAGTAGTAGGTAGCTGAAAGATCATGAGAAGAGATATCTAGTGCACAACTTGGAATTGGAAACTATTGTCTTTGCCTTAAAGATATGGAGACATTATCTATTAGGAGAAAGGTTTAATTTAGTCACTAATCATAAATCTCTCAAATAATTATTTTCCCAAAAAGATTTGAATCTTAGACAGTAGAGATGGATGAAGTATATAGCATCATTTGACTTTAATATTCAATATACCCTTGGAAAAGGGTACGTAGTCCCCGACACCTATAGTCGAAGGCATGCTATCCTAGGTGCTATATATGAATGGAGACGGTTGGAGTTTATCTCAAATTTTAACTTTCAAACATCAAAATAACCCATCCAGGGTTTTCTAGAAGTTTAAGATTAGACAAACCTTGATGGACTATATCGGGCATGAGCAATTGAAGGATGAGAAGTCAGTGAAGATTTGTAACAACCCGTATATTTGTACCATTTGAACTGACAATAATCCACACATGTCAACTTAAATGATACAAAACACGAATTATTAATGGAGTATATATATATATATATGAGAATCATCACAGAATCATAGAAATAACATAACAGAATAGTGTAGCGGAATTACAACATAGTCATAATAGTAGTTCATGAGGCTACTAAGAAAATACAACAATGTCTCAAGTAAACGAAATAGAACAACATAGATGTCCGATAATATCCAAGTAGGAAAGAACAATACTGATAAGATAAAGATAATGATAGTCTTCGAGCTGTAATTCCCCACCTCTATACCCACGCTAGCCAAGGGCACTACGGTGTAATGCCGTCAACTAGCATGGAGAATAAGGCGGTTGAGGAGCGACCATCCGTGTAATGGCTTTGTGCGAGCATCAATATGCCAGATAAAATATAACTTGCATTCTTTTCAAGAGGAAATCCGACATGCCGACACAAACTCAAAGCTACTACATAGTGGCTATAATATCTTCGGAAACAAATATAGAAATAAACATAACACAAATCAGTCACAGATAATTCATATCACAAAGGCGGAAATAGATATGAATATTACTCATAAAAGTGTATATCAGAGTAGTGGTCAAATAAGATCCACAACATCACAAAGGAATGGATACAAGTGCTAGACAAAAATATATATACATCAAGGAGTCTATATCTCAATAGTATACAACAAAATACTACTAAACTAAAGTAGTTATCCAAAAGTCAGATGATGGTTCCAAATAGGAAGACAAGAGGAAGCACCTGTAATACCTCAGTCTGACCCGAGTATTATTTAATAAGAAAATAATAAACGGACCAGTCTAGCTATAATTATCAGATAAAATGAGATATAAGAAGAGATATAATAAAAACGTATGATAACCAAAAATGTCATACCTCAACAAGTATACATTAGAAAATCAACAAAGGAAAATCATACAAATATCTCACGAATCTCATAGCATAAAAAGAATGTCATATTCTTTATTTAATTCACCAAGCCACAATAAATGACATACATATCAATGTCAACTGAAAAAGGTGGTGAAACATAAATTTTAGAAATCAATAATTAGAAATCCAGAAATCACAAAAATAAGAGGATGGCCAATCCCAAACGGAACGCTATTCCATAGACCGAACATCGACGCATCTAAATAGAGACGCCCCATGCACAGTCAAACATCGACGCACCTAGAAAGGCGCGACCCATGCAAAGACAAACATCGCCGCACCTAAATAGATACGCCCCATGTAATGTCTAGCATCGATGCACCTAGAAAGATACACCCCATGCATAAATAAGCATTGACGTACCTAGAAAGATACACCCCATGTAATGTCTAACATCGATGCACTTAGAAAGATACACCCCATGCAAAGTCGAACATCGACGCACCTAGAAAGATACGTCACATGCATAGACGAACATCGACGCACCTAGAAAGATACGCCCCATGCCCCGACTTATTGAGCCGATTGCTCCACGAAGTAAACAAACATCGACGCACCTAAATAGATACGACCCATGTGTAAATAAACATCGACGCACCTAAATAGGTACGACCCATGCTAGAAATGAATCGAAGCTCAATAAAATGAAGTACAGTCCTCCACATGGACAAAGAGACATCGCACATTGCTAGTCTAAACCATAAAATGATCATCATCGATCATCAAGAAGTGTCAATTACACTAAGCTAGTAAATATATGAGATTAGCTTCATGTCCTATAACCACTAGCTTAACTTAAATATTTACGAACAAATTGTAAATTTCCACTAGAAAATTGTCACAAGAGATTCAATCGAAAAAGTCCAAAAAATTAACCGACGAAGCAAACACAAGCATTTCATAGCACTCGTTTTACTAAGTCGTTTAATTAGATTTCTCATACGAGTGAGGTAAAGGTTTGTATATACTAATAGATTGGAAAACAGTTTTAATAAATGAGCTTTGTATAAAAATAGTGTTGAAATCGTTTTGATGAAAGTTTTCTGATATTTACTACTAGTATTAAAAACCTTTATATTTTAAAGTGACAAATCATTGAAGTGATTGTAGAAATAATCAATCATAAAAATTCACATACGAAGACGTGAATAAATCCAAAGAAATCGATACCGAATCCATCAAAGTGGAAATACCCAAAAATTCCAAAAATAGAAATTATCAATGTCGAAAAAGGTGATAACAACTAACCAGAGAAGAAGAATCGATTAACAATTGGAAAAACAAAGCAAAACGAGCATAGATAGGCAAACAGGGAAATAGGAGCAGGTCGGTTGATCGGACTTCCTGAGTCGGCCGACCGAAAATAGGCCAGAAAGTTTCGGCTACAGCTTCGGTCGACCGGCCCAGGGGATTCGGTTGGCCGAACTGCAAATTCTGCAATTCCTACCCTATTTAATAGAAGTGCAATCTCTCACTCAATTTGCAACCGGTCGAGCACAGACGCCTGGGGATTACACCCATCGGCTACCCGGTCCTATTGGATCCTCAATGCATCACCAAAAACATGTTCAAACATCAAACTTAGGATCTTTAAAGATTTGGACCCAAAACACTAAAAATTGTAATATTCACAAAACCAATCCAAATCAAAATCAAATGCACATGAATAAGTGTTAGGAATTCATACCCAACATTCAAAGATAGATATAAGCATAGATGTGAGATAAAAATCTCACCTTTAAACCCAAAGAACAAGTAAGAAGAAGCTAAAGAGCAAGGCAAGGACAAACACTCTTCAATTCCAACCCAAGAAGCTTCAATCTAAGCTTACAAGTAAAATATTTCCTAAGTTAGGTTTAGTAATTTTATGAAATTAAAGAGAGAAAGAGTTGGAGAAGATGAAGAGAAGGCTTACCAATGACTTCTCTTTGATTTTGGAGACAAGAATTTGAGTTTGCAAAGGAACTAGTGCTTAGGAATTCTAATTTCCAATCTTTTCCCCCATTATTATCTTGAGCTTGAGAGAGTTAGGAAATGAGGAATGAATGAAGAGAAGTGGAGAGGGGTTGGGTTGATATAACCCGAATTGGGCAAATGGGCTCAACCCAAACCCAAAGCCCTAAAGAAAAAGTAGCAAAAATCAACTTACTCCAAACATATCGAAGCTTATACTAAAAATGGTTGCAAATGGAATTTTGAACTCAATGGAAGGGGTCTCGAGTCCCAATTCGACTATTTGCCAAAAGTAGCTTTTCGGACTATAATCCAACTAACGATAAAATATTGAAATAAAATATTTAAATACTCAATCATAAAATATGCGGCTTGTTACAGACTCCCCTCCTTAAAGAAATTGCGTCCTCGCAATACTTTAGAAGAAAATAAAGAGTAACAACCGTAAAAGCATATCAACACAAAAGAAATTTTGAAATAAGAAATTCACCACAAGGAGCACGAAAGAGTAAGTCGGAACGTGTTCGCTCGTTGAATTCTCTGGATTCCCAAGAGCTATCCTCAAGATTTGAGATCCATTGAACTTTCACAAGAAGTACATCTTTATTTAGAAGGCGCTCAAGCTCCGAAGAAATGATGCAAAAAGAATGCTGCTCAGAAGTCAAATCTGGTGAAACTTCAATCCCTACTATAACACCAGGCTCAAGAATAAAAATCGGAAGCCTAAAAGCATTTCCATAGTCGAATGACGTGGAAAACGTCATGAATAACAGAAAATTGAGCCGGTGCAACAACGTAGTATAGTAACAGTACGTCCGAGAAACTAGAAACTCGAATAATTTGAAACAACGGCGTAGTACAATAACGGTACGCCAGATGAACCAAAGCTTGAATAATTTCGGAACACCGACGTAGTACAAATACGGTACGTCCAATGAACCAAACACCATAAAAGAACATCGGACACTAGTCCATAAAAGGAATGAGATAAAGCTCGATAAAACGAAGTATATCAAAACGTCCGATGAACTTGATAAAAAGATAATTCCATTCAGACATCATCAAAGAATCAACCACTTGTTGCTTATGACTAAACGCATTGGCAACACGACTTCCCTTCCAGAAGTATACAAAGAATATTAAGATCATAAGATGCAAGGAACTCGAGTCAACATGAAGTTCCTTATGAGAAAATAAATATTCCAAAGATTTATGATCGAGGTGGAGAACAAATTTCTCCCCCAAAAATGATGATGCCAAACTCTAAAAGCGAAAACAACAGCCGCGAGTACTAGATCATGAGTGCATACCTAGTCTCGATCGGCTTTAAAGATTTAGAAACAAAAGTGATAGCACGTTCTCTTTCGTAAGAGAACGGCATCCAAACCAATACGACTAGCATTAGTACAAAAGATAAAGTTTTGGTTCCCCTCGGGAATCACAAGAATAAGAGTATCGGAAAAGAGTTCTTTTTAAATAATCTTCTTTCCCAAAAAGCTAAAACTTTCAAAATTACAATTTTCTCAATTTAAAAATATTTCTAGAAAAATTTACATTTTATAAGTCAATATATCGTGTCTGATCGTCTCATCAAAGCGTTTAGGAAATTCCTATCGATAACGTTGATCAAGCGTATCGACCAAAATTCTTAAAACACTAAATGGGCAATACAATCACAAAATCATCTTCTATATGATAAAAATATCTCCTAAAATATTTACGAATATTCTATGTTTGTTTCAAGAACAAAAATCTAACTATACTTATAAATAAATCTTATGAAAAAGATTTGCAAAATTTTAAATTTCTATTTTCATCCAAAATCAATAAATACAAGAATAGAGTCATCGAGATATTCGTAAAATACTCGATTCATAAAATGGATGAAATAAGCTGGACAAACTAAATGACATAATAAGTCATTCATAAGTATCACAACGAGTGCGGAATGCGGTAAATGGAATGCTAACTCCCGCGACTCGTAGCAAATGAAAACCGGTGGCAAGGTCGAGTAGAAAAGACCTTAATACCACACAAGATATTGCTTAGGAGATAATCCTAAAACAAATGTAAAAATATCGAAAAGTTCACAAACTATTTAAATGAAAGAAATAACACTTTCCTCATGATGAGGGCTTAAAGAATAAAATGATGCCATCAAATTGGAATCAAAATCACAAAGAAAAATAGAAATCTGCTTAACAGATTAAAAATGTCGAAGATGAATAGTCCACTCGGGACATAGGATATGGCTTCATAATAATTAAGCCAATCCGTACAAAAGTCAATTCCGAAGCATAAGTAAAAATCGGCTCGGAAAGAAAAATCACATAAAATAATTTCGACATAAGTACAAGAAACCAACTGAGCGTTGCGGATCCACCAATCTGGATTCGCAATTCCCAAAGAAGTCAACAAGCCTAAAAATGTTTAAAGAAAAGGAATCAACTAGTTTTTTGATATAAAATAGTGAGATGAAACCCATATCAAAAAGAACTCGAAAAGGAAAATCATAAAACAAATGTCATCAAGGATAGAATGGCTACCTTGACTAAGAGAAGAGTTGCTAGGGGCTTGCACAATATTTAGCTTTCTCATGTCCTTGTTCAAAAGTTTGGGACATGCAGATAAAAGATGACCCGGTTTTTTTCAATGGCGATAGGAATGGGGTTTCGGGCACATATTTCCATAGTGTTCCTTAGAATTACAATTGTAGCATCCTCCACGATTAGGGATTGGAGTCTTTGCTACAAAAGTAGTTTTCTTCACTCTCTTATTGGGATTAAGGCTCTTGAACTTAATATGCCTCTTCTTGGAAATCCCAATATCACTATCACGTCCTTTATCAACCTCTTCATGTCGAAGAGTAACAGCCACAAGATGATTGAAAGGAACTTCAAGTTTCAAAGGTAGAACCATTTCAGGGTTCTTACTCAAAGCACATATAAACTCTTGATTTTTTACAAGATCCAAAAGTTGTTGGGAAGACATGAATGCGCCATCCAGAGAAGGGCTACTGGATTGACCAGCGCTAGAACTGCTAGAACTAACCATTTCTTCCTTTGTAAGAAAGAAAGAAAGAAGAGGAAAAATTTATTCTCAAAGTAAATATCAAGAAATCTTGATAGATAAAACAAGGAATCATAAAGAAAATAGGATGAATCGGTACGAAGACTCGAATTAAATCCTAAAGCACAACTATTAAGTAAGACTTAGGACAATGATCCTTGCTAGATTATTCTACATTGTTCCGATGTTTGGCTCTGATACCAAGCTGTGATGCCCAACCTCTATACCCACGCTAGCCAAGGAAACTACGGTGTACTGCCATCAACTAGCACGGAGAATAAGGCGGTTGAGGAGTGACCATCCGTGTAATGGCTTTGTGCGAGCATCGATATGCCTGATAAAATATAACTTGCATTCTTTTTAAGAGGAAATCCGACATGCCGACACAAACTCAAAGCTTCTACTAAGTGGCTATAATATCTTTGGAAACAAATATAGAAATAAACATTACACAAATCAGTCACAGATAATTCATATCACAAAGGCGGAAATAGATATGAATATTACACATAAAAGTGTATATCAGAGTAGTGGTCAAATAAGATCCACAACATCACAAAGGAATAGATACAAGTGCTAGACAAAAATATGTATACATCAAGGAGTCTCTATCTTAATAGTATACAACAAAAAACTATTAAACTAAAGTAGTTATCCAAAAGTCAGATGATGGTTCCAGATGGGAAGAGAAGAGGAACCACCTGTAATGTCTCAGTCTGACCCGAGTATTATTTAATAAGAAAATAATAAACAGATCAGTCTAGCTACAATTATCAGATAAAATGAGATATAAGAAGAGATATAATAAAAACGTATGATAACCAAAAATGTCATACCTCGATAAATATACATTAGAAAATCAGCAAAGGAAAATCATACAAATATCTCACGAATCTCATAGCATAAAAAGAATGTCATATTCTTTATTTAATTCACCAAGGCACAATAAATGACATACATATCAATGCCAACTGAAAAAGGTGGTGAAACATAAATTTCAGAAATCAATAATTAGAAATCCAGAAATCAAAAAAATAAGAGGATGACCAATCCCAAACGGAACGCTATTCCATAGACCGAACATCGACGCACCTAAATAGAGATGCCCCATGCACAGTCAAACATCTACGCACCTAGAAAGGCACGACCCATGCAAAGACAAACATTGACACACCTAAATAGATACGCCCCATGTAATGTCTAGCATCGATGCACCTAGAAAGATACACCCTATGCATAAATAAGCATCGACGTACCTAGAAAGATACGCCCCATGTAATGTCTAACATCGATGCACCTAGAAAGATACACCCCATGCAAAGTCAAACATCGACGCACCTAGAAAGATACGTCCCATGCATAGACGAACAATGACGCACCTAGAAAGATACGCCCCATGCCCCGACTTATTGAGCCGATTGCGCCACGAAGCAAACAAACAACGACGAACCTAAATAGATACGACCCATGTGTAAATAAACATCGACGCACCTAAATAGGTACAACCCATGCTAGAAATTAGACGAAGCTCAATAAAATGAAGTACAGTCCTCCATATGGACAAAGAGACATCGCACATTGCTAGTCTAAACCACAAAATGATCATCATCGATCATGAAGAAGTGTCAATTACACTAAGCTAGTAAATATATGAGCTTAGCTTCATGTCCCATAACCACTAGCTTAACTTAAATATTTGAGAACAAATTGTAGATCCACTAGAAAATTGCCACAAGAGATTCAATCGAACAAGTCCAAAAATTAACAGACGAAGCAAACGCAAGCGTTTCATACCACTCATTTTACTAAGTCGTTTAATTAGTGTTGGGCGCATTTCTAAACAATACCAAACCATACCATCTCCAACCATTGCCGTTCCAACCTACTTCCATCCACTACCAGTCCATACTGCTACCGAGCCAGCTACCTCCTCCCACTGCCGAACCAAGAAGCAAGGCAGAACATCACCGAACCGTGCCATCTCCACGCATTGCCGGTCCAAGCCAATTCCCATCCACTACCGGTCCATCGCCATCGAACCAGAATCCCCTCTCCTCCATCACCGAACCAAGCTCCACCGGACCAACCTCTCCTCCATCACCGAACCAAGCTCCACCGGACCAACCTCTCACCCATCACCGAACCAATCTCCACCGGACCAAAGCTCACCAACTCTATACCGAACCAAGGATTTGCCGAACCAACTCTGCCAGGCCAGGTTGCTTCAGCCCAGGCCCACCAGCAGCTATATAAATCCAAGACCCCTGCCCCCAGCCTCACTCTATAAATAGAGGGGCAGGGGTACAACAATGGCGGACAAGTTTGAGAGCTCAAGCACGGAAGGAACTTTCAAACAACTTTCATATACTTGTATATAAAGCTTTGTACTTGTAATCTGAAAGAAAAAAGAGAATAACATATAAAGTGGACGTAGGCACGTTCTGGCCGAACCACTATAAATCTGCGTGTCTTTTACAGTTTAGTCCTTGCTTTTTATATATTTGCATAAATCACCCAAACCACTAGAAACAACCTAAAATCAACTAATTCACACGACCTGGAGGTGTTTGTCCATTTTTTGTGCAAACATTTTTGGTGCTTTCACTGAGAACCAAGCTAGAAGCTACAGCTTCTCCTACTCAACCTTCTTCCTCACAGCACCGTTCCTTGCTCCGACAACATGACTTCCAGGCAGAGGAGAGATGTTAACAAAGGAAAGAATGTCGCAACTGGCAGTATCCCAGATCCAGTGGCCCCAAATCAAGAGAATCATCCCGTTTTAACAGCAATACCAGATGAAAATCAGGCAAATCCAACAGCCCCCGCCGCGGGACAACCAATTACTAGGGCAGATCTAGACAGGATTGTGGCTGAAGTAACTAACCGCTTCGCATCTCAACAAGAAGCCTTGGTGGACCAACTCATGTCACGCCTAAGGGATGCTGAAGAATCCAACCGCAACACCAAATCATGGGGCGAGTCCCAATCTGGAGGATCTGGAAGGCGACAAAGACCTTTCTTCTTCGAAGAGGTTAACAACAGAAACAGCCATGGTAGGAGCTGAGCCCGGTCTCAACCCGAAGTCCGACCCGAGGAAACACTTGGAACCGAACCCAACGGGGGAGGTGCAAGGAAAGGGTCGGATGTAGCTGAGCCTGTCATGCTACCTAACCATGAAAACACCAGTAGACGGGGCCGAGCTGGAGTCCAGCCCGAAGTTGGACCCGAGGAAGCGCTGAGAACAGAACCCAGCAGGGGAAGATTAAGGCAAGGGCCAACTATGGCTGACCCCAGCATGCCCCCAGAAGAGCAGAGACAGCCTTTGGAAAATGTTAGGAGTGACAGACGATACCATCCCTACAAGTCATCTGGACGGAATCAATCTCGCAGGGAAGAACCAAGCTCATTTTTGTTCGCTCCAAGTTCTGATGAAAGGATGGCGCGATTGTTCAGAGAGTGCGTCCAACGGGAGCAAAGGGATCGGGGGATAGGTGCTAGGGTAACCAGCCCCTTCACCCGCAATATTGAAACTGCCATCACCCCCGGAGAATGGAAAATGCCAACGATGGAACCATACAAGGGAACCTCTGACCCCATCGTACACTTACAGAGGTACACCCAGCATATGCTCATGAGCGGAGCAACAGAGGGAGTGTTGTGTAAATGCTTCCCACTATTTTTGGCAGATCTAGCTACCTCCTGGTTCTGCCACCTACCTCAAGGGTCCATCAGCTCATGCGAAATGTTGAAAGAAAAGTTCATCAGTCAGTTCCGCATTCATGTGGAGCAACCCAAGGACGCTTATTCCTTATCTAATATCAAACAGAAATCCGGAGAGACATCGCAACAATATCTAACCCGATTTAACGCCGCGGCAACCGCAGTCCAAGATGCCGACGAGAAACTTATCCTAATGGCCCTTTGCAGTGGTGTACATCCAGATACTAAATTTGCTAGAAGACTAACCAAAGAAAGACCAGCTACTTTACCTGATTTCTTCCATGAAGCTGGAAAGTATATGAGACTTGAGGACGCTGCCACTGAGAGGCAATCAGGGCAACAGGCTAAGACGGCTACAGACAGGTTCCCCGCTGCAGCAAAGGCTGTTCGAAGAAATGACTCTAGAGACAATGCTGGGGGCAAAAAGGGAGAAAAGCGCTTATATCGACCAGGACCAAGATTTGACTCTTACACTCCCTTGAATGAAACGATCGAAAACATCTTCCTAGCCACTCAAGACGAAGTTAGGTACAAGCGCCCCCCCGCACAAGAAGGAGTCAGATAGCGCACTCAAATCTGGAAAGTTCTGCCGCTTCCACGATTCCCACGGACATGATACCAATGAATGCCACCATCTCCGGGACTTGATTGAAGAACACATCAGAAGGAGGAGACTGGAGCGCTATGTAAAAGGCCAGAACAGGACTTTAACTCCGGCCAATGAGAATCCTGGACTACCACCCCCCCCAGAAGAAGGTGGGGGAAATCGCAACACCAGCGGCTCTAGTCAAGAGAAGATAGTGGTCCACACCATATCAGGAGGACCGCATATCGCCGACAGAAGCTGGGCGGAGATGGAAAGATAAGGTAAGTCACTGAGGAACGCTGAAGGCTGCATTAATTCTGTTATGGAAGAACGCCACCCGAAACGGAAAGAGAATGACGACATCACATTCAGTAGGCGTGATCTAGAGGGAAGACAATACCCGCACGTGGATCCTATGGTCATCTCTGCATGGTTCGGACCCGCCAAAGTTTTCCGAATTTTAATAGACACTGGAAGCTCGGTGAATATCCTATTCAAGCATGCTTTCGACAAAATGAAGCTATCAATGAAGGATGTGTCTCCCTGCAACAAGCCACTACATGGTTTCACTGGAGATGCGAAGATACCCCTCGGGCAACTGGACCTTTTCGTTGAAATAGGAAGTCATCCCCGCTCCGCTGTGAGAAAACAAACATTTGTGCTAATAGAGAACCACTCGGCCTATAACGCCTTTTTTGGAAGACCAGCTTTGTCTGACTTCCAAATTGTCCTAACCCCGTGGTGCTTGAAGATGAAATTTCCGACCGATAATGGAATAGGAGAAATGGAGGGAGATCAAGACGCTGCTCGAGACTGCTATGTAACTGAACTTCGCAATAACCGCAGAAAAGATAAAGGGAAAAATGCAGAGACTACTCTCTGCATGAAGAGCTTGGAAGCATAGCAACTAAAGAAAGCCCCTCCTCTTCGATATACCAGTGATCCTTTCAATGAACTAGACCCCAGGGACAAAGAGGAGGAGGCTACCACCGAGCCTGCAGAGGCTATGGAATTCGTATCTGTAGACAAACACGACCCAAGTAGACTGCTGAGAGTCTGGTCTCAGTTAAAAAAAGAATTAAAAAATCAACTCATTGATTTTCTTCGCCACAACATGGATGTATTTGCATGGACACACGCTGACATGATAGGAATCTCCCCAGACGTAGCATGCCACATGCTGAACATCAATCCCATCAAGGTGCCAGTGAAGCAGAAAAAGAGGAGCATGGGGGCAGAACGATCAGCAGCCCTCGAGGAAGAAGTAAAGAACTTACTTGCCAATGACATCATATGGGAAGCCATCTACCCAGAATGGATCGCCAACCCGGTATTGGTAAAGAAAGCTAATGGGAAGTGGCGAACATGCATCGATTTCTCCAACTTAAATGACGCCTACCCAAAGGACTGCTTCCCACTCCCCCGAATCGACCAACTCGTGGACAGCACTGCCGGACATGAACTCTTATCCTTCATGAACGCATACTCAGGATATAACCAGATCCCTATGCACGCCCCCGATCAAGACCACACTAGCTTCATCACTGACCGGGGATTGTACTGCTACAAAGTAATGCCTTTTTTGGACTTAAAAACGCCGGGGCTACTTATCAACGCCTTGTCAACAAGATGTTTGCGGAACTAATAGGACGAACTATGGAAGTTTATGTGGATGACATGCTGGTAAAATCGAGGAAAACCAACGATCATATAAACCACCTGGATGAGATGTTTCAAGTACTTCGCCAATATGGAATGAAGCTGAACCCTCTAAAGTGCTCCTTCGGGGTGTCATTGGGAAAGTTCTTGGGATTCGTCGTTCATGCCAGAGGGATTGAAGCAAACCCCGAACAAGTTCGAGCTTTACAAGATATCAAGATACCATCCACTCGAAGGGAGATGCAAAGCCTGAACGGGAAAGTGGCCACCCTAAGTAGGTTCATCTTTAAAGCAACCGACAAATGCATCCCTTTCTTCGAGGCTTTAAAGAAGGACAAAGGAAAGTTCGAATGGACTGACGAATGCTCGACAGCCTTCCTTAACTTAATCGGACACTTCCAGAAACCACCGGTGCTCTCAACTCCAAATGAAGGCGAGGAACTGTACTTATACCTTGTTGTATCGTCTCATGCTTTAAGCGCCGCTTTGGTGAGAGAAGACAATCGCGTACAGCGGCCCGTGTACTTTGTAAGCAAGAGATTTACAGGGGCAGAAGCCAGGTACCCTAGACTTGAGAAGCTAGCATATTGTTTGCTTATCATGTCACGGAAACTGCGACGCTATTTCCAGTCTCATTCCATCAGAGTTTTAATCGATCAACAGCTAAGGCAAGTGCTCCATCGCCCCGACACTTCTAGGCGATTACTTAAGTGGTGCATCGAACTAAGTCAATATGATATCACTTACCATCCTCGCACCGCTATCAAGGGGCAAGCCATAGCTGATTTCATTGCCGAATTCACTACTAGCGAAGGTAAGGACCAATCTGAAATAGCAGAAGATATCAAGTGGAATCTCTTCGTAGATGGAGCGTCGAACGAACAGGGCTCGGGGGCAGGTGTTGTGATAATCACCCCCGGGGGAAAGAAGCTGCACTACGCCCTAAGATTGGAATTCGCTGCCACCAACAATGACGCAGAATACGAAGCAGTGATAGCCAGATTAGAACTTGCACTAGAAATTGGAGTCAGTTCTTTATGTCTCCATAGTGATTCTCAACTCATTGTAAATCAAATACTGGGAGACTTCCAGACTCGAGAAGAACGACTCACAGCATATCTAAAAAAGACCAAGCTGTTGCTCAGTCAATTGGATCACTATCTAATCAAACACATTCCTCGAGAAGAGAACCAAGAGGCCGACGAACTAGCAAAGCAAGCTAGTATGAAGAACATCACTATCTTCGGAGCATTAACCATCTCAAAACAGCCGGCACCAAGTTTCGAGCAAGTGAATCTAGTAGCTGCAATCGACGAAGAAACTTGGATGATTCCTATCCGAAAATATTTACAAGATGGCACACTGCCCGACAGGCGTAACGAAATCAAGAAAATCTTGAGGAAGGCTTCCCGCTATACATTACAAGAAGGCATCCTCTATCGGCGCGGCTTCTCTAATCCCTTATTAAGGTCAATCGCTGGAAGGGAAGCTAGGGAAGTCTTATCCAACATCCATCAAGGAAGTTGCGGAGATCACACTAGAGGGCAGACTCTGGCAAAGAAGATACTCCGATATGGATATTACTGGTCCACTTTAAACAAAGATGCCTTAGACTTCGTCAAGAGATGCGACAGATGTCAGAAATTTTCCAAGATTCCTCGACTACCCACAAATGAGATTACTCAAATGACCAGCCCTTGGCCCTTTGCAGTATGGGGAATTGACTTGATTGGCGAACTGCCAACGGGCCGAGGCGGAGACAAATATGTTATAGTGGCGGTTGACTATTTCACCAAATGGGTGGAGGCGGAACCTCTAAATAAAATATCCTCGGCAGAAGTTATCAACTTCTTGATCAAAAATATTCTGTGCAGGTACGGAGTCCCACTCAAGATCATATCAGACAACGGACTTCAGTTTGACAGCGAAGAATTCGCCGATTGGTGCCAAGAGCACGGAATTCACAAAAGCTTCTCATCTGTAGCTTATCCTCAAGCAAACGGACAAGTCGAAGCTGTCAACAAGATTCTCAAAACCTTAATCAAGAAGAAACTTGAAAAATCGAAAGGCGCCTGGGTGGACGAACTTCCTACGACACTTTGGGCCTATCGCACATCTTACAGAACTTCAACAGGGCATACTCCTTTCTCTTTGGCATACGGATCGGAGGCCATGCTCCCAGTTGAAACTAAGGTGCCCTCTCACCGCAGGATCCACTACAACCCGAAAAAGAACGAAGAACTCCTCCTCATGTCTTTGGATCTAATTGAGGAGAGAAGAAACGATGTAGCACTCAAAGCAGCGGCTCACAAGCAAAAAGTTGTAGCACAATACAACTCCAAAGTCAGGCACCGCAGCTTACAGAAAGGAGATCTCGTCCTCAATCGGATCTTCCCGCGCCCCGGAGCGCTAGATCCAATCTGGGACGGACCCTATGTAATTCATAAAGATCTCCACAACGGAGCTGATATTTTGTCAACAGTGGACGGAGAGGTGTTCCAGAGGGCATGGAACATCCAACACCTCTGTTGATACACGAAGATTTTTGATCAATGACAATGTATCAAGGAAGAAATATATGCAAGATAGAGGAAGATCGATAAAATATAAACTTGAGTATGATTTTTATATATATAGGTTTATTTGTTAAAATCTATCCTCAAGAGTTGCACAAACACAAGAACACATTCATTATACTTTAATTTTTTACTGAGCGTACTTCAATTCTTCATAATGCATAAATTCATATGTCAGTCGACTGAACTGAATTTACCAGTCGACTGAACTGGCAAACATGTACAAATATGCACAGTTTCAGTTGACTAAATTTTCTGCACAGTCGACTGAAAATTTTCCAGAAAGATTCCTACTATAATTTCAGTCGACCGAAATTCCTGCACAGTCGACTGAATTTGAACCTGAGAATTTTGCATGAAAGGACACCTTCTTCTTCTCAAGAGTTGCGACCATTCCTCAATAGAAATGGAAGCTTCTCTTATCTACAACCCTTGGCAATACATGCATCCTTTTTACAACTATAAATACATGATTCAAACATCATTCAAATTATCGAATTCTCTCACTCTAATCTATCTATTTCTTGATCATATTTTCTAAACATTATCAAAGCAATCACTACTCTCTTTGCTTGAATCACTGTTTATATTTAATATATTTTGATTCATAGCAAATTCATAATTCCTTAATCTTCATAAACATATTTCATATTCTTGAGGATAAGATTATAGGAACATTGTACTACAATAGACTCATTCGTGTTATAAAGAACACAACTAGTCAAAACTTGTTTAGCATTGAGATTTGAAGTCCTCTTAGGTAGTTTGAGGCAAAGAAATCCCGTTCGGTTGTTCGGGTAAATTGTAAACCTATTCCTCCGGGTGAAGTGAGGGTTTTGTAGTTAGTGAATACCTAAGTGAAGCTTAGGGACTGGACGTAGGATAAGTGATCCGAACCAGTATAAAATCTTGGTGCGATTTTTACTTACCATATATACATTAACCATATAGCTATTCCATATTACACGATCCTATCAATTACCCCCGACTTTCAATTGGTATCAAAGCCTGGTCGTCCTATAACCATAACACCGTTATTAGACATATTGATAATATGAAAAATAACGCAAGTACAAGTACAACTTCTGCCTATAACTCTACATTTGCCGAAGGACAATCTACTCAAAGACCACCTCTTTTCAATGGACTTAACTATAACTATTGGGCTACAAGGATGAGGATTTATATGCAAGCAACTAGCTTCGAAGCATGGAACGCCACTCAAGTGGAGTTCGTTGTACCCACTACCGACTATCCTACATGGACACAAACTCAGAAGAATGAAGCTAGTGCAAATGCCAAAGCAATGAATATGCTATTTGCGCCTTGGATAGAAATGAATTCAACCGAGTTAGCATATGTACTACTGCACATCAGATATGGGAGACACTTAGAACCATACACGAAGGCACTAACAAGGTCAAACAAACAAAGATCTCCATGCTAAAGAATCAATTCCAAAACTTTAGAATGCGACAAAATGAATCCATCAATGACATGTATTCAAGATTTCAAGACATTCATCATGCCTTAATCGGATTGGGAGAAAAGTTGACGGATTTCGATATTGTATCTAAAGTTCTAAATTCACTCACTGATGAATGGGAAAGAAAGGTGCTAGCAATCGAGGAAGCAAACGATCTATCTTCAATGAAACCAGAAGAATTAATTGGAAATCTCATGTCATATGAAGTTAATATGCAAGCTAAGAAAGATCAAGCTCAAGAAAGAAAGAATGTTGCTTTTCACGCGGAAAAAGAAGATTCAGAATAGGAAGATGAGGATTTAGCATTCATAGCCAAGAATTTCAAAAAATTCTTAAAATTTAGAAAAGGAAACAAAAACGGATTCAAAAAGAATTTCATGAGTAAACCTCCTTCCTCAAATATAGAATGCTTTAATTGTCACAAGAAAGGACACATGCAAAAGGATTGCCAAGAACAAAAGAAGGAAAATCAGAAAAGTTTCAACAACAAAAACAAAAAGGATAAATTCAAAAAGAAGGCATTCTCTGTAACATGGGACGATTCAGATTCATCTTCATCTGAAAGTGATAGTGATAGCGACAATGAACAAGCAAAAGTATGCTTCATGGCTCAAGAGTCTGAGGTAAGCAATTTAACTTTCGATGATTTAATTGAAGTAAACACTGAACTTTTAAGCACAATAAAAAGTCTTAAAAAGAAAATTAAGGAAATTCATGAAAACCAAAATAAAGCTGAGTTTGAAAGAGATATGTTACATGATGAAAAGAAAATTCTTGAAGAAGAACTTGAAAAAGTTCAAGAATCTTATTCAAACTCAGAAACTCAATTATCACTTTTAAGTCAAGAAATTGAAACTCAAAAGACTAAGAATGATATAATTGCTTCTGAAAATCATGAGTTAAAAACAAAAATTAGACAAGTTGAGTTAGAAAACAATGGTCTTCAAGCTAGATTAGATAACATTACTAAAAATGTTTCTAACTTTAATAAAGGAAGAGAAAATTTATCTAAAATTTTAGAAAATTCTCAATCCTCTTCAAACAAACATGGATTAGGATATAAAAAGGAAGTAAAAATTTCTAAAAATAAAAATTTTAAAAATTCAAAACAACAAATATTACTTCAAGAATCTATTCAAACAAAAGAAGAAACCAAGATAGTCAAAATTTGGATTCCAAAGACTAACAATATTTTAATTAGGAATAAATATATTAAAACATTTATAAATAATGTTCACCATAATAAAAACTATATCTATAAAAAGGATACTAAACCAAATTGGGTTTGGTTTCCTAAACTCTAATTTTTCTTTAGGACCCTATTAAAAAGTGGGTACCAATAATTTTATATCTATTTTCAGGTCCCACTCAAAAAGAAAAATGGATATTAGATAGTGGTTGTTCAAAACACATGACCGGAGACAAAGATATGCTTACAAACATAACATACTTTGATGGTGGCTCGGTTACCTTCGGAGACAATTCAAAAGGCTATATCATTGGCAAAGGAGATGTGAACAATTACGGTACATCAAAATTACCTTTTATAACAAATGTTTCATTAGTTAAAAATTTAAAACATAACCTACTTAGCATAAGTCAACTATGTGACAAAGGATTTAAAATAATTTTTTCGGATAATAAATGTAGTATTTTTGATCAAAACCAAAATCTTGTTTTTGAAGGAAATAGAGATAGAAATATTTACATTTTAAATATGAATATTAATCATAATACGAGTATGTGTCTACTTGCCAAAGACAATGATCCTTGGTTATGGCACAAAAGATTTTGTCATATAAATTTTAAAACTATTAGAAAACTCTCTAAAAATGATTTAGTAAGAGGTCTACCCAAGATAAACTTTAAAATAAATAATCTTTGTGATGATTGCCAAAAAGGTAAATTAACAAAATCATCTTTCAAATCTAAGAAAATTATTTCGACTACACAACCATTGGAATTACTCCATATGGATTTATTTGGACCAACACAAGTTCAATCCATTAATCATAATCGATACGTATTTGTAATAGTTGATGATTTCTCAAGATATACATGGACTATTTTTACGAAAAATAAAAGTGATACTTTTGAAAATTTTAAAACATTTGTCAAAAGAATTCAAAATGCTAAAGACTTAAAAATTAAAAATATTCGAAGCGATCATGGAGGAGAATTCGAAAACGAGGATTTTGAAACTTTTTGTAAAAAGAAAGGAATAAATCATAATTTTTCATTTCCTAGAACTCCTCAACAAAATGGAGTTGTAGAAAGAAAGAATAGAACATTACAAAAATGCGCAAGAACATTATTAAATGGATCTTCCTTACCAAAACATTTTTGGGCAGAAGCCGTTGCTACTGCATGTTACGTATTAAATAGAATATCAATTAGACCACTAACTAAAAATACTTCTTATGAACTATTTAATAACAAAAAGCCAAATATATCGTATTTTAAAGAATTTGGATCAAAATGTTTCATTTTAAATACAAAAGATCAATTAGGAAAATTCGATCCAAAAGCTAACGAAGGAATTTTCGTAGGATACTCAGAACGAAGTAAAGCATATCGAGTATTTAATAAACATACAAACATAATTGAAGAAACCTTACATATATCTTTTGATGAAAATTTTAATAGAAATTTAAGTATAAAAGATGATGAAGAATTAATAAATATAGAAGAAACAAATCTTGAAAATAATAATTTAAGATCCCCTCCTAGAATATTATGAGATCATCCAACTCAAAATATTATAGGAGAAATGAATTCTCAAGTTAGAACAAGAAATCAACTAAATCAAATGGGTCATGTAGCGTTCATTTCTTCAATAGAACCTAAAAATCCTAAAGAAGCATCAACAGATGATTATTGGATTATTGCTATGCAGGAAGAATTAAATCAATTTGAACGTAACGACATTTGGAAATTAGTTCCCCGTCCTAATAATCAATCAGTAATAGGAACAAAATGGATTTACAAAAATAAAGTAGATGAATTAGGTAATATAACAAGAAATAAAGCTAGACTAGTAGCACAAGGATATAATCAAGAGGAAGGTATTGATTTTGAAGAAACATTTGCTCCCGTCGCAAGACTTGAAGCAATTCGTATACGTTTAGCTTTTGCGTGTTTTCACAATTTCAAACTCTATCAGATGGATGTGAAAAGTGCATTTTTAAATGGTTTTATCAAAGAAAATGTATATGTAGAACAACCTCCTTTATTTATACACGAAAAATATCCAGATCATGTCTATAAATTAAAGAAAGCACTATATGGTCTTAAACAAGCACCTCGTGCTTGGTATGAAAGACTTAAAAGTTATTTATTAAATTCGGGATTTAAAATTGGAAAAGTCGATCAAACACTCTTTATTAAAGATACTTCAAAAGACATTTTAATAATTCAAATATATGTAGATGATATTATATTTGGATCAACAAATGAAAATTTATGCAAAGAATTTTCAAATATAATGACTAAAGAGTTTGAGATGTCTCATATGGGAGAATTATCATACTTTCTTGGACTTCAAATAAAACAATTATCAAATGGAATTTTTATAAACCAAGAGAAATATTGTACAAACTTAATTAAACGTTTTGGAATGGAAAACACTTCAGCTAAACCTACTCCTATGAGTACTACTACTCATCTCGATCGAGATGACAATGGCAAAAGTGTAGATCAAAAATTATATAGAAGTATGATAGGCTCCTTACTTTACTTAACCGCAAGTAGACCAGACATAATGATGAGTATATGCTTATGTGCACGTTTTCAATCTAATCCTAAAGAATCACATTTAAGAGCAGTTAAACGAATATACGATATCTTAACTACACTAAAGAATTTGGACTTTTTTATCCAAAAGAGTGTACATTTGCATTAGTATCATTCAGTGCTGCTGATTTTGGTGGATCTCGAACAGATAGAAAAAGTACAAGTGGTACATGTCATTTTATTGGAAAATCACTTGTATCATGGTTTAGTAAGAAAAAAAATTGCGTCTCTCTTTCCACCTGCGAAGCAGAATATATATCAGCCGCATTAGCTTGTACTCAAGTTATATACATGCAACAAACACTCAAAGATTTTAATATAAATTTAACAAATTCTATAATATATTGTGATAACACTAGTACAATAAACTTATCTAAAAATCCAGTTAATCACTCTCGTACAAAACATATAGATATTCGTCACCATTTTTACGTGACAATATCGAGAAAGGTATAATTAATCTAGAACATATTTCTACCGAAAATCAAATTGCCGATATATTTACTAAACCCTTATTAGAAAATTCCTTCATAAAACTTCGACGAGAATTAGGGATAATATCCATTAAAGATATCAATTAAATTTACAATAGATATATACATATTTCAGTCGACTAAATTATTTTTTCAGTCGACTGAACATAAATCAAGAGTTATTTTAAGCTATATTATAATCCTCACATTTTTAACTGATTTATTAATAACATCCTTACATTTTTAACAAAGTTTTGCTTAATCATTATATTTTTATGTGGTTAAAAATCTTAGCTAAACAATAACCATTAATTGTTTACTCAAATTCTATTATAAATTCTTAAACAAATTTAGTTTTTAAAACATCTAATTTTTACAATTAAAATTTTAACAAACTCAAAATGTCATCTAACAACTCCTACTCTCCAATCAACATCACATCGTCAAGCAAAAACTCTCCAACATCACCAAAATTTCCCACACCAACACCACCACATGAGCCAATGTATAATTGGAAAAATTATGATACTGGTTACACTCCAGAAACCAAGAAGGCTAAGCGTGGACTTTTTATTTCTCCGGACACGAAAAGAAAGATTGATGAGATTCATCACTTTCAACAACAACAGATTGACCTTCAACGAGAACTATACTTCGAGCAAAAGGTTACAACTAGACGTTTGAACTTTCTAGAGCAAATTGGCTTACGTTTCTGTGGATCAAAGAAGAATGAAGTGGCTGAGCCCCTGCCTCGACCCGTCAGTTCATTTGATCCATCTTCATCTTATCGTACACCAAACGATCCCGTCAATCCATGGATGTCTCCTAAGACACCACAATATAGTCCGAATTCATGGGATAGAAATTACATGAAGAATGAAGGAAAGAAGAATCCAAGTCCTTCTCAAAAGAAATAATTCAATTTGAAATATATTATTTGTAACTATTTTTCTTCAAATAAATTGTTTAAATTCAAAAAGAACCTGAAACAACAAAAGTACATGACTCAGTCGACTGAACTTATAAGCCCAGTCGACTGAATGTAAACAGAAAACATTCTTTCCATATTTTCAGTCGACTAAATATTTCTGCACAGTCGACTGAAACTTAACAGAAACTCTCGGGAAAATATTCAGTCGACTAAAATCTCTGTTCAGTCGACTGAATTCAAACCCACAAACTTTCGGTCTACAATTCAGTCGACTGAACAGACATTTTCAGTTGACTGAACGACCTTTTCCAGGTAAAATTCCCTTTATTTACATCAATTTTTCACTTCCAAAATCACTTTTTACATCTTCTTCCCCAAATTTCCCCAAAACCCTAGATCTCAAATACTTCCAATCTCCCTCAAATCAAAAGCAAATGGCACCAAAACGATCTAGAGCTTCATCCTCTTCATCCTCCGAGCCCATTGATGCTCAAATTGCTCAATGGCTATATGATGAAGTCGCGATAACCCGATGGAACAAGATGAAGAACTCAAGAATTTTCGAGCATTCATTTGTAGATTTCCAAAGTCTTCACACCTACAATTTCCAAGAGCTCACTGATCGAGCAGGCTTAACTCCTCTTCTTGATTTGAAACGGAATGACATTGCCATAAATCATATTATGGTCAAATTGTTCTACGCAAATCTCAATCTTGGACACCAAACTCCAAGGAATCCAAACGACAGTGTTTGGAGCATGGTCTGCGGAAAGAAGGTTTGGTTTTCTTTGGATCGAATAGCTCACATTTTAGGGTCAACTAATATCGGAAGGAAACTAGAAGAAATAGAATTCAATCCACAAATTCGTGATAACATAAATCACCAATTTATGGATGATAATATAAATTTCCAAGATTTGAAATCTACTTCTCTTCGTCCTCGAGCAAGAATTCTACATAAAACTCTAATGAGAACGATCACTCCTCGCACGGGCTCATATGAAATCGTTTACCCAATTAACTATCGAGCTTTATATGCCATCTTTGGCAATATTAAAGTCAATTGGGTACAACTAATCCTTGATGAGTTTCTCTCGTTTCATAATGGTAAAATGCGCACAATTTACTTTGGAGAATATATCATGCGCCTTCTCCTCAATGTTAATACACCATTACCGGATTCAGAAAACACAATGGTCCATCAAATAAACCATCGGACCATAAGCCTTATGCAACTCCCTACTCGACCTCCTCGATTTATACCACTTGCCGAATGGGAAGCTAGGCGTCAAGAGCAACAACAACAACCTCCGCCACCTCAACCCGAAGAACATTTTGAACAAGAAGATGAAATTCGTCTTGTTGACCCGACCTACTCTACCAACCAATCCTTAGGAATATTATCAAGAAATCAACAAATTCTTGATAATCGTCTTAAAAAGGTGGATAAAAAGCTTGACAAAATCAAAGGATTTTTTAATAAGCTTTGGGACGCTATCTCATGCTCAAGCACTACTACCGCTTCAACATCTCGTGGCAAGCGTCCTGCACCAACATTTACATGGACGTCATCCGAGGAGCATACCAGTAGCAGCACAAGCGGAGCTAGTGGTGGACAAGGAGGAAGACCTTATCGACCATCATCAGGAGGACCAGTCATTAGAGAACCAGGAGACAGAGAAGGTTCTTATGATTGGGATAAGGATCAGTAATTTATTTGAGTTATTGTTCTATTATGTTTCTTGCAACTATGACATTTGAACTATTATATTTTATGCATTTTTTTATGCAATTCTAAGATTCATTCTTGAACTGATTGTTTTAATTCCATGCAACTGCGGTTATTACTTCCTTTTTGTCGATGACAAAGGGGGAGAAAATCTATGGTACTAACTTTGTTTTTGTAGGAAAGATAGGTGTACACATTCAGGGGGAGAAAGTTTAAAATCTTTAGAAAATCAAGTATTGTCATCAATCAAAAAGGGGGAGAATGTTGATACACGAAGATTTTTGATCAATGACAATGTATAAAGGAAGAAATATATGCAAGATAGAGGAAGATCGATAAAATATAAACTTGAGTATGATTTTTATATATATAGGTTTATTTGTTAAAATCTATCCTCAAGAGTTGCACAAACACAAGAACACATTCATTATACTTTAATTTTTTACTGAGCATACTTCAATTCTTCATAATGCATAAATTCATATGTCAGTCGACTGAACTGAATTTACCAGTCGACTGAACTGGCAAACATGTACAAATATGCACAGTTTCAGTCGACTAAATTTTCTACACAGTCGACTGAAAATTTTCCAGAAAGATTCCTACTATAATTTCAGTCGACTGAAATTCCTGCACAGTCGACTGAATTTGAACCTGAGAATTTTGCATGAAAGGACACCTTCTTCTTCTCAAGAGTTGCGACCATTCCTCAATAGAAATGGAAGCTTCTCTTATCTACAACCCTTGGCAATACATGCATCCTTTTTACAACTATAAATACATGATTCAAACATCATTCAAATTATCGAATTCTCTTACTCTAATCTATCTATTTCTTGATCATATTTTCTAAACATTATCAAAGCAATCACTACTCTCTTTGCTTGAATCACTGTTTATATTTAATATATTTTGATTCATAGCAAATTCATAATTCCTTAATCTTCATAAACATATTTCATATTCTTGAGGATAAGATTATAGGAACATTGTACTACAATAGACTCATTTGTGTTATAAAGAACACAACTAGTCAAAACTTGTTTAGCATTGAGATTTGAAGTCCTCTTAGGTAGTTTGAGGCAAAGAAATCCCGTTCGGTTGTTCGGGTAAATTGTAAACCTATTCCTCCGGGTGAAGTGAGGGTTTTGTAGTTAGTGAATACCTAAGTGAAGCTTAGGGACTGGACGTAGGATAAGTGATCCGAACCAGTATAAAATCTTGGTGCGATTTTTACTTACCATATATACATTAACCATATAGCTATTCCATATTACACGATCCTATCAATTACCCCCGACTTTCAACCTCCATCGATACTTTTCTTAACTTGTACTTCCTATATGAAGTGAATTAATAAAGAGAATCAGTGGATGTAGGCATTTTCGTGCCGAACCACTTTAAAAATCTTGTCTCTTTTTAACTTGTTCCTTTATATCTTGGCTACTTGTTAACTGTATCCTTTTCTGTTGAACAAAATTCTGTGTAATGGCACCTCCATTCAAGCCACATCAGGGCACGGCCTCATCTGGACAAGGCCTAACAGGTACTATGCGATTCTATGCACTCGCCAATGAGACACTTTTGCTCCAGCATCCCTCTGCTGCGGGTTAACTCATTGCTCGCGACTGCCCTTAAAGCCCACTGTAATGAGCCGATTATAAGCCATCACGAAGGCCGACTATAGCCGATGGCAGCTCATTACGGCGTTCGGCTCGCCGGCAACTGTGAACCTACTTTAAGCCCCAACATAAGGTGTGGCCAGCCAGGGGTAGTTCACGGTTGACGATCGGCACCCACGCTAGCCGGCCACAGTAAATCGAATAATACGCACGATTACGGGCCATAATGGCTCGGGTAGTTATTGTGTGCGTTCTCGGCTCCGATATGTCTTAAGTGCGGCTGTGGTAAAAAAGAAAACTCCCTGCGGAGGCGTAAGATGGGTGACAAATGTCTCCAAGACCCACAGCTAGGGAAAGTGACTACAAAACCCGTTTGCCACGAACTTAAGCACATCGACGGCCTTCCGTGACTGGAAGTTTTACTTTTCCTATATTTCCATTCCATTTAAATACTTTTCTGCTATCCTGTGTAACGATCCCTAAAGTACAGGACACCGACAAGGAGACATTCGCTCATAAGGATCGGAGCCCGCAAACTGGATAACAAGACACTCAGCTGTATCCATGACCAGTTACACAAGACGCTCAAAGCTACCCCCCTGCAACTAAAACATGAAGGGTGGTACTCTCTTCTCTTGTACATAAACATGTAACTATAGCTTATTCATACATCAAACTAACATTGCAAAACATGAGATTATATTTCAAGCAAGAGCTTAGCATCAAACACAACTAAATCACAGGCATATGCATAGTTATACTTCTTATAGAGCACATCAAAATAATAACAGCATTCAAAATATAACAGAATCAGCTTGTGTTATAAACTTACATAAAGTCGTTCAATGACATAATTACAGCTCGAAAGTACATTAATGTTTTTGAACTAGCACATACAGGAATGTCAGGCATACCAAATAAAATAACCAGCTGCACTAGTGCTAACCACTACACCTCAGAACCAGCTCTCTGAATCTACTTGGTTGCTGGATCGGAACTCCCAGCATGTTGACCAGAGGTCCCACCTGTCCAATTCAGGAAAAGAATCCATCAAATAAACCGCAAACGATCAAGTTATGAAAAGCTAAAAAGGAAGAACTCGCCAACACCCGCTTCTTGGTTCTCATCCCCCAACTGCACACCGGCTTCCTCCGTAGCAAGTAGCCGCATCCCCTCCTTCGCCGCTACCTTCTCCTCTTTTGAAAACTGGGCGGTAACCACGTCCATCCTAAATGCCGCTCCACCTTCCTTGTCCGCATCGGCCTTGGCCTCCTCCAAAGCCTAGAGATATATCCTAGCCATGATACGGGGATAGTCATCCATCCAGGATAGATTACCCTGCTTCCAGGTACGGAAGTACATATCCTGCAACATCTCATCCATCATCCCCTCATTCTCCTCAAACTCCCTCACCCGGGCCTCGGAGGACAGCAACTTAGCGATGGCAACATCCCTCTCCGATCGATATCTCAAGTGGTCAGCCTGGAGAGACCTCCTCATTTCCTCTATCTCTTCCTTTAGCCTGGCCTGAGCAAGCTCTGCGGCCTCAAGCCTCCCAGATAACTCCTCTACCTGCTCGAGATCCGCCCTCCGAACCTCGTCCACCGTAGCAATGGCTATGTCAATCCGCTCCTTGTAGGCGGCCTCCATCTTTCGCAACTCAGCCTTGCTAGCCTCCTCCATGGTTTTCTTTAGTCGTCGGGAGGCCGCCTCATGCTGAGATATCTAGATAGCCTGATCGGCAAGCTGTTTGGCCTGATCAGAGACCTGTAGCCGCAACCGGATGTTAGCACTTCCGATTTCCTCCCCAGCCTTGGCCAGTCGAGCGTGATGCTCCATTAGCCTCTTGGTTTCCTCAGCCACCCGATCGATGCTTGCCTTGGCCTCATTCCCCATGGTCACAATCCGAGTAGTAAGCAAATCGAGGTCTAACGACTTAGCCTCATCAAGCACCCGTACCATGGGATTGCGGGGAAGAAGATGCTCACCCGTGACCTCGTCAAAAGAGATATCCTGAAAACTTGGGTCGAGATCCGGGTGGCCGGCAAATGGGTTGCGATCCAAACCAGGACGGTCTATCGTAGTGACGGTTGGATTTTCGGACGGATGGAGGGAAGGCATAAACTCAGTATCCTCCTCAGTAATATCAGGGATGGGCTGGACTGGAGGCTGAGGGCCAGGTGAAGGTTCAAAAGAAGATCGGCCCCTCTTCCTCTTTTGCATATCTTTCTCAATAACTCCAAGAAGAGGGCGATATCTAACTACATCCCCAGGACGGCTAGTTGGCGGCTTTGGTTTGGTAGAAACTTTGAGTAGCTTATACTATTCGAGGCGGTGCCGAATATCTGATGTCTTGGCCGCCTTACCTGCTCCTGGAATAGAAACCAAGTGTTACGAACATACAATGATCCATAATTCAAGAAATATGTTAAGTTAAAAAGAGTGAGAAGGCACATCTATTATACAAACCCTGCGGAGGAGTAGGATACTGCAATAAGTCTTGAATCTCATTCCAGGACGGAAGCGAACCAAAAAATATTCCTAAGTCCCTATCGTAAATGGAGTATGCAGAAGTCAAAAGTTCACCTTGAATCGCTGGAGCCTCCTTAGCTGAAGAACTCTTAGAGAATGGATCGGCGCCAGCCCCGGCCTTGTCAACCTCCTTTGCCTTCTCAACCAAAGCCGATCCTTCCTCCGACTCCCCAAAAGCTTGACGGAAAGCATCATCCGTCCACTCATGAATCTCTCCCGCTTGCCCGGAGGTTAAGGCACCAACGCCACTACCGCTCTGTCTATCGCCTCCTTCACCCTCACCTCTATTTTCCTCCACATCTTCCTCTCGAGGAGCAATTGGGCAAGTGCTAGGTGAGGGACCATCAGACTTCTTAAGCTTCTTACCACCGACAACGGGAGGCTTTGTAAAAGGTTCCCTCTTGCCACTTTTCACCGTGGCCCCTTCCTTGGCTTTGGCAGCCTTCTCCTCAGTCGTATCCCTCTGCTTAACCACGGACTGGTGTGGCAGTATCAAGTTGTGCTCCAGGAGAGTAGCATTCTTGATCAAGAAAGAAGCCGACCTGTCCCGTCCCGAAATGGCCTTTATTTCCGCAGCCATCTGGACCAGGGAATCACTCTCCACGACCGCAAAGCCACCTGTCGCTAGCAAGAAATAGAAGCATATCAGAAGAAGCACTGCAATCAGAATAAGGAAACTGTAAATAAAGTTCAACTTACAGCCAGAAGTGAAGAGGCGGAAGGAGACAGAATCATCCTTGATAAAAAAACCATTCTTTCTTAAACATGGTGAACTTTGAGTATAAGTCCAAGACCGGTTTGAAGGGCACGGCTGCTTCTAAACTAACATACGGAGACCCCTTCTTGTAGCCTCTTAGATTATACAAGTATCGGATTTCCCGGTTAGAAGGGGGGCGCCCATACCTCCTCTGGAAGATAACGAATAAGCACACCAGGATAGCGTAGGAATTGGGCTGGAGCTAGAGAAGGGCCACCTTCAGATAAGTAATGAAGCTGAATATCCATGCATCGATCGGAGGAATGGCCCCACACATGCAATGGTACCTACTGTATGCAAAATATCCTTCAGGGGGATTGTACGACATCACTCCGTCTCCCGGCAATAGCATGCGAGCCCTGTCAATCCCGAAGGAACGAGAGATGACATCAAGCTGCTCCTCCCTGAGGGAGCTAGGAAAACAGTCGGGCGGAGAGTTCAGAAGCTCCTGGGGGCCATACCCATCTACTAGCGACCTCGAGGCAGGTCCATGACGTTCCAGTCTTGGCTGGGCTGGGGGCACGGAGGAGGATTCTCCTTCGCCCCTAGACTTTCGTTTATCTGATCGAGTTTCTGCTTTGCGAGACATTTATCTGCAACACAAGGAAGTAAACATATGAACGATGTAGTCTGGAATTTCACTTGTAATTTGAAGCATGGAAAAATTCAAGGTTTGAATGTCATTCGGCACGTAAATTCATTCGGTACTATGTGTCCTTATGCTCATTCGGTGAAACGAAGAAACCTCAAGGGAAATGCACCTGGCTCGGCACTGGATGATTCGGCACTAGATGATTCGGCACTAAATGATTCGGCACTAAGGTGATCCGGCTGTCTCAAATGATGGAAGTGGAACGAAGGCACGTGGCCCCTATTTATAAGCAAAAACAATAACCGGACCAGATGGTTAGGCATTAGAAACCGAATAAAGCTATCCAAACTACGAGAAAACAAAGCGCGACATATGCTGGCATATGCCCCACTTTGGGGGGCAAGTGTTGGGAGCATTTCTAAACAATACCAAACCATACCATCTCCAACCATTGTCGTTCCAACCTACTTCCATCCACTACCGTTCCATACTGCTACCGAGCCAGCTACCTCCTCCAACTGCCGAACCAAAAGCAAGACAGAACATCACCGAACCGTGCCATCTCCACGCATTGCCGGTCCAAGCCAATTCCCATCCACTACCGGTCCATCGCCACCGAACCAGAATCCCCTCTCCTCCATCACCGAACCAAGCTCCATCGGACCAAGCTCTCCTCCATCACCGAACCAAGCTCCACCGGACCAACCTCTCCTCCATCACCGAACCAAGCTCCACCGGACCAACCTCTCCCCCATCACCGAACCAATCTCCACCGGACCAAAACTCACCAACTCTATACCGAACCAAGGATTTGCCGAACCAACTCTGCCAGGCCAGGCTGCTTCAGCCCAGGCCCACCAGCAGCTATATAAATCCAAGACCCCTGCCCCCAGCCTCACTCTATAAATAGAGGGGCAGGGGTACAACAATGGCGGACAAGTTTGAGAGCTCAAGCACGGAAGGAACTTTCAAACAACTTTCATATACTTGTATAGAAAGCTTTGTACTTGTAATCTGAAAGAAAAAGGAGAATAACATATAAAGTGGACGTAGGCACGTTCTGGCCGAACCACTATAAATCTGCGTGTCTTTTAAAGTTTAGTCCCTGCTTTTTATATATTTGCATAAATCACCCAAACCACTAGAAACAACCTAAAATCAACTAATTCACACGACTTGGAGGTGTTTGTCCATTTTATGTGCAAACAATTAGATTTCTCATACGAGTGAGGTAAAGGTTTGTATGTACTAATAGATTGAAAAACGGTTTTAATAAATGAGCTTTGTATTGAAATAGTGTTGAAATCGTTTTGATGAAAGAGTTTTGATATTTACTACTAGTATTAAAAACCTTTATATTTTAAAGTGACAAATCATAGAAGTGATTGTAGAAATAATCAATCATAAAAATTCACATACGAAGACGTGAATAAAATCCAAAGAAATCGATACCGAATCCATCAAAGTGGAAATACCCAAAAATTCCAAAAATAGAAGTTATCAAAGTCGACAAAGGTGATAACAACTAACCGGAGAAGAAAAATCGATTAACAATTGGAAAAACAAAGCAAAACGAGCATAAATAGGCAAACAGGGAAATAGGAGCAGGTCGGTTGACCGGACTTCCTGAGTCGGCCGACTGAAAATAGGCCAGAAAGTTTCGGTTATAGCTTCGGTCGACCGGCCCAGAGGATTCGGTTGGCCGAACTGTAAATTCTGCAATTCCTACCCTATTTAATAGAAGTGCAATCTCTCACTCAATTTGCAACCGGTCGAGCACGGACGCTTGGGGATTACACCCATCGGCTACCCGGTCCTATTGGCTCCTCGATGCATCACCAAAAACATGTTCAAACATCAAAGTTAGGTTCTTTAAAGATTTGGACCCAAAACACTAAAAATTGGAGTATTCACAAAACCAATCCAAATCAAAATCAAATGCACATGAATAAGTGTTAGGAATTCATACCCAACATTCAAAGATAGATATAAGCATAGATGTGAGATAAAAATCTCACCTTTAAACCCAAAGAACAAGTAAGAAGAAGCCATAGAGCAAGGCAAGGACAAACACTCTTCAATTCCAACCCAAGAAGCTTCAATCTAAGCTTATAAGTAAAATATTTCCTAAGTTAGGTTTAGTAATTTTCTGAAATTAAAGAGAGAAAGAGTTGGAGAAGATGAAGAGAAGGCTTACCAATGGCTTCTCTTTGATTTTGGAGCAAGAATTTGAGTTTGCAAAGGAACTAGGGCTTAGGAATTCTAATTTCCAATCTTTACCACCATTATTCTCTTGAGCTTGGGAGAGTTAGGAAATGAGGAATGAATGAAGAGAAGTGGAGAGGGGTTGGGTTGATATAACCAGAATTGGGCAAATGGGCTGAAACCAAACCCAAAGCCCTAAAGAAAAAGTAGCAAAAATCAACTTACTCCGAACATATCGAAGCTTATACTCAAAAATGTTGCAAATGGCATTTTGAACTTAATGGAAGGGGTCTCGAGTCCCAATTCGACTGTTTGCAAAAAGTAGATGAACTACCTAACTAAACTAAGGGAAGGGGGAAGAAGGGGTTTTCAGACTATAATCCGACTAACGATAAACTATTTAAATAAAATATTTAAATACACAATCGTAAAATATGCGGGTTGTTACAGACTCCCCTCCTTAAGGAAATTGCGCCCTCGCAATACTTAAGAAGAAAATAAAGAGTAACAACCATAAAAGCATATCAACACAATAGAAATTTTGAAATAAGAAGTTCACCACAGGGAGCACGAAAGAGTAAGTCGGAACGTGTTTGCTCGTTGAATTCTCTAGATTCGCAAGAGCTATCCTCAAGATTTGAGATCCGTTGAACTTTCACAAGAAGTACATCTTTATTTCGAAGGCTCTCAACCTCCGAAGAAATGATGCAAAAAGAATGTTGCTCAAAAGTCAAATCTGGTGAAACTTCAATCCTTACTATAACACCAGGCTCAAGAATAAAAATCAAAAACCTAAAAGCATTTCCATAGTCGAATGACGTGGAAAACGTCATGAATAACAGAAAATTGAGCCGGTGCAACAACGTAGTATAGTAACAGTACGCCCGAGAAACTAGAAACTCGAATAATTTGAAACAACGGCGTAGTACAATAACGGTACGCCAGATGAACCAAAGCTTGAATAATTTTGGAACACCGACGTAGTACAAATACGGTATGTCCAATGAACCGAACACCATAAAAGAACATCGGACACTAGTCCGTAAAAGGAATGAGATAAAGCTCAATAAAACGAAGTATATCAAAACGTCCGATGAACTTGATTAAAAGATAATTCCATTCAGACATCATCAAAAAATCAACCACTTGTTGCTTGCGACTAAACGCATTGGCAACAAGATTTCCCTTCCGAAAGTATACAAAGAATATTAAGATCATAAGATGCAAGGAACTTGAGTCAACATGAAGTTCTTTATGAGAAAATAAATATTCCAAAGATTTATGATCGAGGTGGAGAACAAATTTTTCCCCCAAAAATAATGTAGCAACCCTATATTTTGTAATTATTTTATTGTATATTTTAATTATTTTAATGTAAAATTTTGGTTTAAAAAAAAAACTTTTATTTTTTACGTAACGATAACGATTTTTCGTTGCCGAAAAACCGAAATGTTAGGGTTTAAGAAGAAGAAAGAGAGAGAAGAAGAGAGAAAAAGATAGAAAATAGAGCGAAAAGAAAATAGAACGGAACTGAAAGAAATAACAGAACAACATCAGAGTCTCACAATCGCAGCGGAACAACATATAATAGATAAATGAATAATCTTTAAACAAAGAACTATATCAGTTATTACATTACATTATATTACATCATCATTAGAGTGTACAACATCATACAATAACAAACAGCGGAAAAGAAATACTATATACTAGTAATACGCCATGCCATCCATCTTGCCTCCAGCAACTCCTGAATATCCAGAATATCCTGATAAACCTAACTCTTGACTGCCCGTGTGGAAATTGGTGGGCACCCAGAGTTTAGGAAGGAAAACAATAAACTCCGAGTCAGTCATGTGACTGGTGTGAGAACTCAAAACAGTTTATTTATCTTTAAAATCAAAATAGAGGAATATTTTTAAAATCAATTCGCAATGCTTTTAAGAATGAGACTACCATAAGGCCTCCCGCACACACACACAATGCAAACGCAGAATCGGAGGAGATTTCTCCTTATGATAGTCAAAGATGCTTGATACGCATTTAAAAGAAACATTTGATATTATTATTAGTGCATAGTGTAGAGAAAATTCATTTCGAAAATAAAGATATAAATCTTAGCCAACATAGACATTTCGAACAATGCCTACTATAGCTACCATGTTCAATAGCGGGTTACCGCCACATTCCATAGCAGGTTATACAACTAAAACCGTACAAGGCTCGTATTTGAAGAATGGATTTTTCAACGAATGGTCAGGCCAAGGAACTTCCCATTGCCACAAGGAAACGCCTCTGGAAGGACGCCCCGAGAACCACCGTTCTCTGCTAAACAAAGCCGGGAATCCCTTTTCCCAAGGGATATTACAAACCCTCAGATATGCCACCCCCGGTCCTTTGGAACCTTTAAACGAGAGCTCTCTAACCAACATCACACCATAATAATAAGTGTTTCAACATGAGTACGTATCTGGGCTCCATACCATGATACTACCCTTTTCCAGAAGGAATGGTCATACCCTAGGGAAGCGATACCTGAAAACCTTGCCGCACAATTCATGTTTCGACCATTACCGGTTTGTGAGGCTCGACGAAGTCTCGTCCACAAAAACACACTTTATACAAAAGCCGTGCTTTGGGTCAACAAATGATCATAGAAATGATCACCAAGATAGACGATCAAATAAATGATCCTATCACAAATAATCAACACAATGATCATTTCACAGCAACACTCAGCATGTCACATTACCAAATTGGGAATACATCGCTGATAACCTTCAACTACATAACCTCTGAGCTCGTACGTCTCGGAGAAGGGTGTTAAACTAAGAGAATAAATTCTCCACCACCAACAGAAATATATTTGAAAGAAATCGGCTTTATATCTCAATTTGTAATGTCAGACATACAATCCATACAAGTCTGTTCCGGGCTCGAACAGAACCGAAGGCACTTACAAAGAAGTCCTTGCAATCCGGATAATCTCTAATCACGTCCGGACTTTCCATCACATATGGAGTCTCTATACCGTAGCTACTCGGTGTAAAGACAATCGACGAGTTGTCCTTTCGCTTTCAAAAAGATCCGGTCTTCAACACCGATCTTCAAATGCAATTCATAACGACGTATCACATATTCGGAATGGGTTATACGACCCCATGGTCCTTTCCCGGTTAACCCGAATAGTGAGCGCTTATTCAAAAATAAGTGTGGCATTCAAATTCAAACAAATCACATCAATTACCCATTCAAAGGGAAATATTGATAGTCGGTTATTGAACTATCAATGGATATGCACACATCACCAGTTTCCAAATAATTTTCCAAATTATTTATTTTCCAAAATATCTTTACAAGATATATTATTTTCAATACTTCAAAAATAAATCAATATTTATTTTTAAACAAGTTCCCCTTTCTTTTATAAATTCCATAGTGAATTTATATTTCACAATATCTACTAATATACGATTTTCAATAGGTTTCAATATTCCTTTTCAATTTATCTTCAAAAAGAGAAATTCTCAAAATATTCACTTTATATTGGAAAACATTTCCATACTTATTAAATAAGTAATTCACGAACCTATTTATTTTCAACACTTGGAAAATATTCAATATACTTAAATCGAGATTAAGTATATATTTCATTCTTTAAGGAAATCATGCTCTTAAACATATTTATTTGGGCCAAAACGAATGTTACGTAAAACATCGTTACGACGTCCCAAAATCACTAGTATAGGGATTCGAAATTAAATAGATATATAAATCCCAATACTATACAAAACATTTCCTTTCGGAAATCATTTACTATAACAACAGTGTTATAGTCCACCATTTCCTTTTATTTCTCGAAAACGTCTATTTCAACAATAAATGCTGAAATCTATGGTTTCGAATCTCAACACCTTTTGAAAACATCGTTAGATCGTTTAATTCTATTTAAAACATCACATCTAAAACATTTTCTTTAACATAATATTCACTATTCAAAAACGTGAATATAACTCCATTAATAGGTTTCAACAATTTACTTATCAAAATAAGTCGTTTACGAATTTATAAAACAACGTTTATAAATTCCTTTATTAACCTATATTCAATTCATAACTCAATTATAAACCAAAAGTTCACATTATAAGTTAAATGCTTATAAAACGATTATTTTACAAAATCGTTCTTTTAAACTTCATAATTATAAATCTTATAACTTATAAGATTCAATTATTTATCCAAATATATTCTTCAATAATTTCACAAAATTTATAAATCTTACTATTTATAAATTTCGTTTATAACTTCACCATTTATAATTTTATAAATTTCATTCACTTATGCAATTCATTTACAATTCATTCAAACACTTATAAAAACTCGTTTTATAATTCAAATATTCTAATTTACAAATTATCAATTTATAAATCTTATATAAATCAATTTATACTATTATTTTAAAACATCTTTAAACTCCTTTATAATTTCATCATTCTGATTTATAAAATAATTAAATTTCATAAATCCTATATTTTCAACTTTTTATAATAAATTCAAAATCCCGATTTAACTATTTTATAAAATCATTAGCCTCATATTTTCAAAAATCAATTTTTAACTATATTTCTCAAAATCATAATTTTTATAACTTAAAAATTTATAACATTTATTTATTTAAAATGGATCAATTCCAAAAATATTTTATAAACGTATACTTTCAAAAATCACTTTAAAATCATTTTAAAATCCCAAAATTTGGTTCAATGATGTTACACACCAAAATAGTCAATCACGACTACAACGACATCATATATCGATATGATAGTCCATCAAATATCAAAATATCTGAAATCAAATAAAAACTGTAGAGAAATCCAGTTGGATCCCTCCAACCTGTTTTCCTGCATCCACAAACATTAGCACAATACCAATTCCGCTCCAGTACGGAATTATCGCGGTATATGGGATTTAAAATATTATCCGCTTAATAGACGGCGCAATAGGGTCTCATCCGCTATACAAATGCGGGAAATCAATAACTCCAATATATACATATGCCAATATATATATATTGCTATTATATATAATACCAATTTCACTGTTTATGAAATATTCGCGATATATATTTTTAATAAATAACATCCGCTTAATAACGGCGCATAATGTCTATTTTAACAATCAATAGATAACAATCATCATTCAAACATGCTTTCAAATATTTTAAATCTAACTATTTAAAATAAAATCGAAACTGATTCGATTGAGTGAGAAGTTCTCACCTTGATTTCAATTTCGTTTTAGCGATTTATTTCGAATAAAATTAAACAGACGTTTAATTTTACCCGAAATTCTCACTAACTCCAAACGACTCCAATTCCATAGCGTAGTTCTCGTCCATACGATTCCAACGCAATTGGTTTTGCGCGTTTTCGACCTCGTATGAAAAAGTTATGAATTTTCTAAGATTACACGATTTTATAACTTAAATTTACAACATAAATAAAAAAAAATTTAAACCTAACTAATTACAGCCACTAGATCCTTGCTCTCTGTAGTCTCAGCCGCTCCTGCTTTCTTCCCTGGCGCGCACGTCTTCTACAGAAAATCAAACGAAAGGCCGAACCTACTCTTCCATTTTAGGGTTTAATTTTTGCAATCGCTATGCTCGACTAAAATTCGATCAAGTAACGCCATCTTGAAGAGCATCGCACGAGCAAACTTCGGCTGCAAGCTTGTAGATCTCGGCCTCCCTATGGCCTGGGAATTCGTGCGTGAACCACGGCCATTCAAGCTCCAATTGCCATCAATCCAAAGCACTAGAAACGATCATAGCCGTTGGATCTGGAGATCTCAACGTGCTCTTCATCTTTCATGTTGGGAGTTTCTTGAAATAACGCATGGATTAGAAGAAATTTGAGGGGGAAGAGGAGCAGATTTCGGCCGTTGGTAATATAGGAGGCGGCGGCCTGTCAGTTATTAGGGTTTTAATTTTTTTTTTCTAAACAGAGGAGGGTCTATTTATAGGAAAACGACGAAACACTATTCCTTCCGGAAATTCCGAACTTCGATTTACGCGCCGTAACCAGCGTTTCTAGGGTTTACCCCGCGTTCCGGACACAATGGAACAAGTTTCGGAAGCTAATTCGATCATCTGTGCGAGTTATGGCAATAAACGTTCAATTTGAATTAAACCAATTTAAACGATTTTCTAGGCGTTTTAATTTGTACCGGACAAACGGTAAAACCAATTGACACGAAATTTGAAACCTTACAATAATATCACATTACGGATCCGATGAAACTGGTTTCGTCGAAATCCGAGATAGTTTGAAAAATGGCTATTTTAACTCGCCAAAATAATATTAAAAACAATTCGATGCGTTTCGAGCTGCCACGATCAAACGATAACTCCGATTGCTACGAAAATTGAAATCCGGTAATAATAAACTATTACGGATCCAATGGAACTGGTTTCGTCCAATTCTGAGACTGTTCAGCTATTTTCACTAGTCGATTTAAATATTAAAATATTCAATTTTCACAAATTAACTTTTAATTCGATTTTAAAAGTTCTAAAATATCATTCTAACTTCAATATGATAAAATAAAATTTTACAAATCATTTTCAATCATATTTAACTCAATTTTCAATTATTTCCATAATTTAACATATTAAATTATCGATTTAATGATTCAATTAAATCCAATTATTCGAAATAAAATTTATTCGACTTATAAATTCACTTTTTAATATTTAAAATTAATTAAATATTCAAATTTTAATTACTAAAAATCCTGGGTCGTTACAATCTTCCCCCCTTAAAAGAATTTCGTCCTCGAAATTATTAAGTAAGAAAAGTTACATAATTCATTAATTTTCCCAAAATCCATAGTTAAACTTCTTATAATACTTTACTAAGTTTTCAAATCATACTTAGTTATCTTTTCAAAAACAATTACTATTGTTTAACTTTCAATTCCAAATCAAAGTTATAGCTTTCAAAATTTTCCAAAAATTCCCAAATTTTTTCTACCGCCTTAAATTTTAGGAAAAATTCGCCATAGTCTCCTTTGCGCGGCTCGATCCGAAAAAAAATGATAGTATATATATCACAAATATACATCTCATCAAGTAATGAGGCATCCCGAAGGGAAAAAAGTATAAAAGTACGGTATTTAATCCGAGATATGTACCTTATATTTTATTAGCAAGCATATACGGCTAATATAGCGCGAAAGCGAGCTCCAAATGCAAAGCAAACGCGATCCGCACCTACTAATCACCCAACAAACAACATGAGAATCATGTATATAGACAATAGTATCGATATACAACATATAGCAACATAATAACTATATATGTCAACATAGCAAATGCAGTTAAAGCAACAAATGCAAACATCAACCAACTATCATCCAACTAACATCCATAACCAATAAATATTCATTCATATTCTCATTAATATTCAATGAAATAGGTTTTCAATTTTAATCACGTTTGATTCATTCACAGTGGATGTTTACTAACATTCATTTTCAATTAGTTTATATTCACTAATTCATATTCAAGTTGGTTCACTTCCAAATCAAATTCAATTCTATTTAAGATTCAATCCATTCATTCAATTCAATTGGTAATTCATTTAACCATCTTAAGTTGAATTCCATTTATATAACTCAAGTTCACATTTATCACTTGGTTTTATTAATTTAAATTGATACCAAAATCAACTTCATTCAACATCACTTAAGTTATATTCCATTTTATAAACGTCACTTGGTTTTACATAACTTAAATTCCCACTTATAAATCAATTCAGATTCTAAATTCTAAATTAAATTTCCATTTAACTTTAAATTCATTTTTATTTACAATTCATATTCATAAATATATTCATATAGTTTCACTTCTTATATATATAAGTTTATTTCACAATTGTAAATCACTTTAATTATAATTCAATTCTTATCATTCTTTTTGCTTATACAATTATTCTTTTACTTAGATTATTCAAACAACTAAATAATCAGCTTATATACACTTTATTAATTCTGAAAAATTATTCCTTTATATATAAAAATATAATCAAGGTAAAATTATTTCATTTACCCAATTTAAAACAATACTATGTCGAATTGTTCTGTACAAGTGTTTAGAGATCCCTATCAACAACGTTAATTACTCGTATTAACCAGAATCTATATACCACTCAACAAACCAATCATCACAATATAAAACAATTTTATATTCACTAACAAATACGCTCTCTTAGCTATTATTACACTCAAACTCATTCTAGAGTACTACTGACTCTATCTCTAATGAGTAATATCCAACAGAACCATGGTTGTCGCTTAACCATATGCTCTGATACCAGATGTAACGATAAGGATTTTTCGTTGCCGAAAAACCGAAATGTTAGGTTTTAAGAAGAAGAAAGAGAGAGAAGAAGAGAGAAAAAGATAGAAAATAGAGCGAAAAGAAAATAGAACGGAACTGAAAGAAATAACAGAACAACATCAGAATCTCACAATCGCAGCGGAACAACATATAATAGATAAATGAATAATCTTTAAACAAAGAACTATATCAGTTATTACATTACATTATATTACATCATCATCAGAGTGTACAACATCATACAACAACAAACAGCGGAAAAGAAATACTATATACTAGTAATACGCCATGCCATCCATCTTGCCTCCAGCAACTCCTGAATATCCAGAATATCCTGATAAACCTAACTCTTGACTGCCCGTGTGGAAATTGGTGGGCACCCATAGTTTAGGAAGGAAAACAATAAACTCCGAGTCAGTCATGTGACTGGTGTGAGAACTCAAAACAGTTTATTTATCTTTAAAATCAAAATAGAGGAATATTTTTAAAATCAATGCGCAATGCTTTTAAGAATGAGACTACCATAAGGCCTCCCGCACACACACACAATGCAAACGCAGAATTGGAGGAGATTTCTCCTTATGATAGTCAAAGATGCTTGATACGCATTTAAAAGAAACATTTGATATTATTATTAGTGCATAGTGTAGAGAAAATTCATTTCGAAAATAAAGATATAAATCTTAGCCAACATAGACATTTCGAACAATGCCTACTATAGCTACCATGTTCAATAGCGGGTTACCGCCACATTCCATAGCAGGTTATACAACTAAAACCGTACAACGCTCGTATTTGAAGAATGGATTTTCCAACGAATGGTCAGGCCAAGGAACTTCCCATTGCCACATGGAAACGCCTCTGGAAGGACGCCTCGAGAACCACCGTTCTCTGCTAAACAAAGTCGGGAATCCCTTTTCCCAAGGGATATTACAAACCCTCAGATATGCCACCCCCGGTCCTTTGGAACCTTTAAACGAGAGCTCTCTAACCAACATCACACCATAATAATAAGTGTTTCAACATGAGTAAGTATCTGGGCTCCATACCATGATACTACCCTTTTCCAGAAGGAATGGTCATACCCTAGGGAAGCGATCCCTGAAAACCTTGCCGCACAATTCCTCTTTCGACCATTACCGGTTTGTGAGGCTCGACGAAGTCTCGTCCACAAAAACACACCTTATACAAAAGCCGTGCTTTGGGTCAACAAATGATCATAGAAATGATCACCAAGATAGACGATCAAATAAATGATCCTATCACAAATAATCAACACAATGATCATTTCACAGCAACACTCAGCATGTCACATTACCAAATTGGGAATACATCGCTGATAACCTTCAACTACATAAGCTCTGAGCTCGTACGTCTCGGAGAAGGGTGTTAAGCTAAGAGAATAAATTCTCCGCCACAAACAGAAATATATTTGAAAGAAATCGGCTTTATATCTCAATTTGTAATGTCAGACATACAATCCATACAAGTCTGTTCCGGGCTCGAACAGAACTGAAGGCACTTACAAAGAAGTCCTTGCAATCCGGATAATCTCTAATCACGTCCGGACTTCCCATCACATATGGAGTCTCTATACCGTAGCTACTCGGTGTAAAGACAATCGACGAGTTGTCCTTTCGCTTTCAAAAAGATCCGGTCTTCAACACCGATCTTCAAATGCAATTCATAACGACGTATCACATATTCGGAATGGGTTATACGACCCCATGGTCCTTTCCCGGTTAACCCGAATAGTGAGCGCTTATTCAAAAATAAGTGTGGCTTTCAAATTCAAACAAATCACATCAATTACCCATTCAAAGGGAAATATTGATAGTCGGTTATTGAACTATCAATGGATATGCACACATCACCAGTTTCCAAATAATTTTCCAAATTATTTATTTTCCAAAATATCTTTACAAGATATATTATTTTCAATACTTCAAAAATAAATCAATATTTATTTTTAAACAAGTTCCCCTTTCTTTTATAAATTCCATAGTGAATTTATATTTCACAATATCTACTAATATACGATTTTCAATAGGTTTCAATATTCCTTTTCAATTTATCTTCAAAAAGATAAATTCTCAAAATATTCACTTTATATTGGAAAACATTTCCATACTTATTAAATAAGTAATTCACGAACCTATTTATTTTCAACACTTGGAAAATATTCAATATACTTAAATCGAGATTAAGTATATATTTCATTCTTTAAGGAAATCATGCTCTTAAACATATTTATTTGGGCCAAAACGAATGTGACGTAAAACATCGTTACGACGTCCCAAAATCACTAGTATAGGGATTCGAAATTAAATAGATATATAAATCCCAATACTATACAAAACATTTCCTTTCGGAAATCATTTACTATAACAACAGTGTTATAGTCCACCATTTCCTTTTATTTCTCGAAAACGTCTATTTCAACAATAAATGCTGAAATCTATGGTTTCGAATCTCAACACCTTTTGAAAACATCGTTAGATCATTTAATTCTATTTAAAACATCACATCTAAAACATTTTCTTTAACATAATATTCACTATTCAAAAACGTGAATATAACTCCATTAATAGGTTTCAACAATTTACTTATCAAAATAAGTCGTTTACGAATTTATAAAACAACGTTTATAAATTCCTTTATTAACCTATATTCAGTTCATAACTCAATTATAAACCAAAAGTTCACATTATAAGTTAAATGCTTATAAAACGATTATTTTACAAAATCGTTCTTTTAAACTTCATAATTATAAATCTTATAACTTATAAGATTCAATTATTTATCCAAATATATTCTTCAATAATTTCACAAAATTTGTAAATCTTACTATTTATAAATTTCGTTTATAACTTCACCATTTATAATTTTATAAATTTCATTCACTTATGCAATTCATTTACAATTCATTCAAACACTTATAAAAACTCGTTTTATATTTCAAATATTCTAATTTACAAATTATCAATTTATAAATCTTATATAAATCAATTTATACTATTATTTTAAAACATCTTTAAACTCCTTTATAATTTCATCATTCTGATTTATAAAATAATTAAATTTCATAAATCCTATATTTTCAACTTTTTATAATAAATTCAAAATCCCGATTTAACTATTTTATAAAATCATTAGCCTCATATTTTCAAAAATCAGTTTTTAACTATATTTCTCAAAATCATAATTTTTATAACTTAAAAAATTTATAACGTTTATTTATTTAAAATGGATCAATTCCAAAAATATTTTATAAACGTATACTTTCAAAAATCACTTTAAAATCATTTTAAAATCCCAAAATTTGGTTCAATGATGCTACACACCAAAATAGTCAATCACGACTACAACGACATCATATATCGATATGATAGTCCATCAAATATCAAAATATCTGAAATCAAATAAAAACTGTTGAGGAATCCAGCTGGATCCCTCCAACCTGTTTTCCTGCATCCACAAACATTAGCACAATACCAATTCCGCTCCAGTACGGAATTATCGCGGTATATGGGATTTAAAATATTATCCGCTTAATAGACGGCGCAATAGGGTCTCATCCGCTATACAAATGCGGGAAATCAATAACTCCAATATATACATATGCCAATATATATATTGCTATTATATATAATACCAATTTCACTGTTTATGAAATATTCGCGGTATATGTTTTTAATAAATAACATCCGCTTAATAACGGCGCATAATGTAACGATCCGTATTTTACGTGTCGACTAATCGTAAAATAATGGCTACTAGGTTGTTAGTGTTGTTCATGTTGTTCAGAGCTTAAGTCATGAAAAGTTAACTCGTGTGGAAGCTAACTCGTGTAGGTGGATTTAGCTTAGGTCGTGTATTTTTAAGTCGTAGACGACTTAAGGGGTTTCGAGTTATAGGAATTACGACCTATAAAAGTTTCACGAGTTATTGTGTTAGAACGAGTTAAGGGGATAGGTCGGTTATACGACCTAAGGAAATGGTTTAGGACTTAGGATGTTTGCCGAGTTAAGGGTTAACGACCTAAGGAACTGGACGAGTTAGTAGCTTAGGCGAGTTATCGGTTTTAGGGGTTAAGCGACTTACTAGACAACGACTTAAGAGTGTTTACGACCTATGGAAGTTGAGTCATGAACGAGTTATAGTAGTTGACCGACCTATGGGGTTTACGACTTATTCGATGAGCGACCTAAGGAAGTTAGTCATGTTAGTTAGGTCGTAGACGACCTAAGTTAGGATGCTGAGGAATTAGGTCGTGTGAGTTTAGGTCGGTGGGGTATTTAGGTCGTAGGTCGTAACTCGTGAAGACATTAGGTCGCGTAGGAGCTTAAACCATTAAGCCGTTAGGTTGTGTGACCCTGGGTTTGGTTAGGTCGTGACTAGGTTAGGTCGTTGAGTCACGCTGTTAATAAGTCGCTAGGTCACAGGAGTGTTAGGTCGGCCATGCCGTTAGGTCGCGTGAGTATGGTGATATTAGGTCGAGCATTGGTGTAAGGCTTAGGTCGTTGGGCAGCTAGGCCGTGCGTATCTGTTAGGTCGCGTGCATGTGTTTTAGGTCGGAGGTCTTTAGGTCGGCAATAGTTAGGTCGTGGGCGACCTAAGGGGGCGGACGACCTAAGGTTTCAGCCTATAAATAGAGGCGCCTATCTTCACTTTTTTTGGCACCGGTTTTTGAAGTGACGAAGTGCTGCCATTTTGAGAGCTCAACTACAACATTTCTTCATCTTCTTTTCTCCATTCCAATCTAGTTCTAACATCCATCCAAGATCGAAGATCGAGATTGAAGATCCAAGAGCTAAAGTTGAAGATCTTCATCCAACCAAGCTAGATTTCATCGTTTCAAGCGGGATTTCGACGAATCAAGCTTGAAGCTTCGCTGTCCAGATCTGAAGTTGATAGTTTTTGAAGTGTTTGGGTGATTTGGTGAGTGGTGGTTATCTCTCACGCGGACCCAAAGGAGTATATTGGATTGGTGGTTTGTTGGAGTGTTGTAGATAGTGATTTTATGCATTTTTCCTTAGATCCAAGTGTAGATCCATTATTTACAAAGATGTTTACTTATGCAAGTTCATTTACCAAGTTGTAGAGATAAAAACCCATGATTTATATTTGTTAGATCTATGCTAAAAACCCATGATCCATGCATGTTAGACTTATGCTCATTTATTTATGAAGTTGCCACTATAGTTAATATTGCTTATTAGATCTTGTTTGAATGCTTGATTGTTTGGATGTATGATTGATTTGATTGTTTCAAGTTAGCTAGTGGTTGATTTGGAACAAGATGGTTGAGGATGATTCAAAAGCTAAATGGAAAGGCTCTTGAATGGTGAAAGCTGCTTGTGGCATATGAAGCGGATGTTGAAGCTCATATGTATGGATTAGATGATGTTGAGATGGGACTTTGCCATGATGCGATGAGGCAAGCCATGATGTTGAGATGGGACTTTGCCATGATGCGATGAGGCAAGCCATGATGTTGAGATGAGACTTCGCTATGATGCGATAAAGCGAAGCATGATGTGAGATAGCCTTGGTTTAATCCAGACGGGATCATCCCAAGCATGTTGATAACTCGATGATGCGATGCGAGTTGGTTGATAATGGTTAGCTTGAGAGGCGCTTGAGCTAGTATGGAAATAGTCGTCGAGGAGGATGACTAGGAGGCTGAGATCTCATCGTTGTTGAAGGTTCTAGCATGCTCAAAGCAAGAGTACGTTGGAACGGGCTGCGACGACGTTCCAAGCACGGGCTGCGACGACGTGCTAGTACTCTGGGTAGTTGCGAAAATTCCTAGGCACGGGCTGCGACGACGTGCGGAGTTATGTCTAGAACCGGGGTTACCATTAGCCCTTGACAGATGGATAAAAGAATGAGTTGGTCATTCAATTAACGGTGAAATCAAGGCAATGATAACAGTGATAGCCAGAGTCATGGATGTTTGGACGTTTGATTGTATCATCATTCGGTCTCAAGAGCGGTGTATTTTGGGTGCTTATCTGATCTTGGTTTAGGCCTTGGGGGTTGTATTTGGAAAACATCGACCTTGACTCGAATGATTATTGCTTTACTTTAATTGTCTGCCATGTTATGCTTGCTTCTCCTTAGTGTGTGTCTGGGGGCTATCACTGTAGTAAGAGGCGGAGTGGGATGGTTTGGTTCCTATTCCTTATGCTCTTTTGGTATGTTTGATAGTTGATTTACTGCTCACTAAGACTTTGTCTGACTCAAGGTTTTATGTCTCCTCTTATTACCTTGGGCTGTTCATCCATGTTGGGATGGGCAGACTAGGTAACAGGTGGCAGGTGCTGATCTTAGTGGCTCACGTTGATGACGACGAAGGCGAGCAGGAGGCTTTACATATTATTTTCATATTCTATGTACTGGATATTCCGCAGTTTGTTGATTACTCTGAGTGCTATGTAGTGAGGCTTCTTGTATCCATGATTCAGACCATGTATAAAGCTATTATGATTAGATGATGATATTCTGTTCTATGGGAGCTTCACTATATTATATTTCTCTATTGTATTTTATCCATGCGCTGTGAGTTTTACGATAGAGTCTGAAATGTATCTTTTACCCTTGACGGTCACTCATGGTTGCCTGGCACACTTTCAGCGCACCATTCCCTTGTTTCCGTGCGGGAGTCATGGGCGGTCGTCACATTTGGTATCAGAGCTTTGGTTAATCGATTTTAGCCAACGCTCGCTGACGTAACTACGTACGAGAGACGTAATTGTATTTTGATGAATGATTACTATATATATAATATAGTAGTTTAGAAGGATTTGAACTCCTTATGCAGTTGTTTCTCAAGGTGTTCTAAGTCATTCCTTTTTGTAGATATTAAGGATGAGTCGAAGGGGGAGACCAGCTGCTAGGGAAGGCCGTGATGCTAGGGAAGCTGTTGATTATGCTCCTATGTTTGAGGCCATGATGACTTCGATCATGAGAAGGATACCAGCTTCAGGTCCATCAGTGGATGTTGGAGTTCAAGTTCAAGCTCCAAGACCAGTGGATTTTGCTAAGCTTTGCAAGGACTATACTTCTCTTGGAGGAAAGGTTTTCTTGGGAACGGAATCGACCATTGAAGTGCAGAGATGGATAGATGCTTGTAGAAGGATTTTTGGTGACTTGGGAATTGAGGATGCAACTAAGAGGAAGCTCGCATCAAGGCAACTTCAAGGGAGAGCTTCGGATTGGTGGAAATCTATCACCATTGATACTCCGGAGGAGGAGATTACTTGGGAGCAATTCCAAGTTAGATTTGAAGCTAAGTTCATCTCTACGGCTCATAAATCTGTTCTGTTTAAGAAGTTTGTGGAGCTCAAGCAAGGTGGAAGACCCGTTCTTGAGTATGTTTCTGAGTTTGAAGCTTTGTCCAAGTATGCCAGATCGTATATTGATTCTCCCTATCAGAAGAATGAGAAGTTTGTGACCGGTTTGGATGCTTATCTTGGAAGACAGTTGGTGGATCATCTGGACGATCCGTTTGAGAAGCTTGTGGAGAAAGCTCTCAGGCATGAGAGTTTGTTTCCTAGAGAGAGTTCTGTTGTTGCTGTAACCAAGGAAGGGTTTAAGTCACAGAAGGGTGGAAACAAGAAGAGGAAGCAACAGCAACAGAAGGGTAACGATGGCCAGAAGAAGTCGAGGGGCGAAATGACTTGCTATAATTGCCAGCAGAAGGGCCATCTCTCCAAGGATTGTAGGAATCCAAAGGCGCCGGCGAAATGCCACAACTGTGACAAGCCAGGGCATTTCAGGAAAGATTGTCTAGAACCAAGGAAGGACAGGCAGATTGTGCAAGCATATGCTTTGGGAGCTGTGCCGTCGTTTTCAAAAGCTCTCACTGCTGAAGAGAAGGGGAAGGGTGTGGTGGTTCAAGGTACTCTTTCCATTTGTGGTGTTCCAGTTAGAGTGTTGTTTGATACTGGAGCGTCTCATTCTTTTGTTTGTAATGATTTGGTAGGCCGGTTAGGTTTGAAATCGGATATTGTTGATAGGCCATTGGTTGTGACAAATCCAGTTAGGGGTTCGTCATGTTTGTGTATGATATGCCATGGTCTAGTTGTGTCGAGTCATGATTGCTCGTTTTTTTGTGATTGCTTTGTTCTGAACTTTGCGGGGTTCGGAATTATTTTGGGTATGGACTGGCTTAGGAAGTATGCGGCAAGGATTGATTGTGAGAGGCTAGAGGTGACAGTCGGGAATGTGGAAGGGCAAAAGGTTGTGATACGATGTAAGCATGAGGAAGGCGTCTTCATGAGCTTCATGTATTCGCTGGTTGTTCCACGGGATGGACTGTCATCGGTGCCTATTGTGAATGGATTTGAGGATGTCTTTGACGAAGTCAAAGGATTACCGCCGCATAGGGAGATCGAGTTTCGTATCGATCTAGTTGAGGGAGCCAGACCTGTTGTGATGCCTCTTAGGCGGATGGCGCCTAGGGAGCAACAAGAGTTGAAGGTGCAAGTTGATGACCTTTTGCGGAAAGGATTCATTCGGCGTAGTGTGTCCGAATGGGGTGCACCAGTTGTGTTCGCAACCAAAGCGGATGGATCGTTGAGGTTGTGTGTGGATTATCGTGAGCTGAATAAGGTGACTAATAAGAACAAGTATCCATTGCCAAGAATAGATGACTTGTTTGATCAGCTTCACGAGGCTAAGGTGTTTTCTCAGATGGATTTGGCAACGGGATTTCACCAGTTAAGAGTGGCGAAGGATAGTGTACCGAAGACTGCTTTTAGGACACCATCCGGTTTTTATGAGTGGCTGGTAATGCCGTTTGGATTGACTAACGCACCAGCATATTTTGTGGATCTTATGAATAGAGTGTTCAGAGATCAGTTGAATAAGTTCGTACTTGTGTTCGTGGATGATATTCTGATTTATTCCAGAACTGAAGAAGAACACGAGACGCACTTGCGTATTGTTTTGGAAATCTTACGGAAACATCAACTGAAGGCTAAGTTTTCGAAGTGTCACTTCTGGAAGAGTGAAGTGAGATTCTTAGGCCATGTTATTTCTGGAAATGGAATAGCGGTTGATCCCGCTAAGGTGGCAGCGATCCAGGATTGGGTTAGACCTAAGAATGCATCTGATGTGAGAAGTTTTCTTGGATTAGCAGGATATTATCGTCGGTTTATCAAGGACTTTTCCAAGATAGCTGCACCATTAACAGGATTGACGAAAAAGAATCAGGTGTTCAGTTGGGATGCTAAGTGTGAGCAAGCTTTTGGAATCCTGAAAGAGCGACTGACGAGTACTCCTGTTTTGACTATTCCAAGTGGGAATGATGAGATGGTGGTTTACACCGATGCATGTGGTACTGGACTTGGAGCAGTGCTAATGCAAAAGGATAGAGTTGTTGCGTATGCAAGTCGACAACTAAAGCCGCATGAAAGGAATTACCCGACTCATGATTTGGAGTTGGCGGCGATTGTGTTTGCTCTGAAGATGTGGAGACATTATCTATTGGGAGTTCGATTCGAGTTGTTTACGGATCATAAGTCATTGAAGTATCTTTTCTCCCAAAAGGATTTGAATCTTCGGCAGCAACGATGGCTAGAGTTTTTAGCATCATATGATTTTGGTATAGCCTATACTCCGGGAAAAGGTAACGCAGTAGCTGATGCGTTAAGTCGAAGACATGCAGGATTGGGAGCCATGTTTTCGGAATGGAAGAGTCTCGAGTTTTTAGCTAGATTTGACTTCAGGACCAGATGTGAATTGGAACCTGAAATGTTGGCAAACTTATCGATAAGGCCTACTCTTATGGAAAGAATTGGCGGGAGCCAAAAGCGAGACGATAAGCTTGTCAAGATTATCCGTGATTTGGAATCTGGATTGGACCCAGAGAAGGATAAAAGATTCGAAGTCGATCGAGAGGGTTGGCTTCGTAAGCAAGGACGATTGGTTGTTCCCGATATCGATGAGTTGAGAGATGAAGTTTTGAAGGAAAGTCATCACTCGAAGTTAACAATTCATCCAGGAGGAAATAAGATGTATCGGGACATGAAGAGAACCTATTACTGGGAAGGTATGAAGAAGGATGTTGGAAATTTTATTTCCAAGTGCATGAACTGTCAGTTGGTAAAAGCTGAACAGAAGAAGCCCAGTGGATTGCTTCAGCCGTTAGAAGTTCCTACATGGAAGTGGGAGCAAATGTCGATGGATTTTATCGATGGTCTACCTAGGACAAGAGCGGGAAATGAAGGGATTTGGGTCATTATAGATCGTTTGACCAAGAGTGCAAGATTCATTCCTGTTCGATCAACTAGGACTGCATCGAAGTTGGCTGAATTGTATGTTAAGTGGATAGTTCGATTCCATGGTATTCCGAAGAGTATAGTGAGTGATCGAGACCCATTGTTCACTAATGGATTTTGGAAGAGCTTCCAGGAAGTTTTGGGAACCGGGTTGTGTTTGAGTACAGCTTATCACCCCCAAACAGATGGTCAGACTGAGAGAGTCAACCGAGTTTTGGAAGATCTTCTCAGAGCTTGTGTTTTGGATTTCGGAGGATCATGGGAGGATCATCTTCATTTGGTGGAATTTGCGTATAACAACAGTTATCAGTCGAGTATTGGTATGGCACCATTTGAGGCATTGTATGGAAGACCGTGTAACTCTCCGACATGTTGGTTGGAAACTGGAGAAAAACTGATACTTGGGCCAGAGATGATTCGACAGACTTCGGATTGTATAGGGATCATTCGGCAACGAATGAAGGCAGCCCAAGATCGTCAGAAAAGTTATGCCGATAATCGTCGTAAGAATTTGGAATTCGACGTAGGTGATATGGTTTTTGTGAAGATTTCTCCTCTGAAGAATGTTATTCGATTTGGAAAGAAAGGAAAGTTAACTCCGAGATTTGTTGGACCATTCCCGATTATCGAGCGAATTGGAAAGCTCGCTTATAGATTGGAGTTACCGGAAAAGATGGCGGGTGTGCACAATGTGTTTCATGTATCTTATCTACGGAAGTATGTGCATGACTCGAATACGGTGGTTTCTGCTGATAGCTGTGAAGATTTAGAAGTTGATCCAGTTGTTTCGAGACCTCGTAAGCCGCTTCGTGTTGTTGAAACCGACACGAAACAGCTTAGGAGGAAGGCGATTACGTTGCTCAAGATACAATGGAGTGATGATGTTAACGACTGTACGTGGGAGGAGGAAGAGAGGATGAAGGCAGCTCATCCTGAACTCTTCGAGGTATGGCCCTAAGGTGTCGTGACATCTCATGAATTTGTACCTTGTTCTAGTCTTAGAATTCTGCATGCTAGGTTAGGAATTGGATGCATGGTTTGTTGATTGCTATGGATGGTAGGCATGCAGAATAGTTTTGATTGCTGTTGTTTGTTTGGAATTTCGGGGGCGAAATTCCTAAGGGGGAGAGAATGTAACGACCCGTATTTTACGTGTCGACTAATCGTAAAATAATGGCTACTAGGTTGTTAGTGTTGTTCATGTTGTTCAGAGCTTAAGTCATGAAAAGTTAACTCGTGTGGAAGCTAACTCGTGTAGGTGGATTTAGCTTAGGTCGTGTATTTTTAAGTCGTAGACGACTTAAGGGGTTTCGAGTTATAGGAATTACGACCTATAAAAGTTTCACGAGTTATTGTGTTAGAACGAGTTAAGGGGATAGGTCGGTTATACGACCTAAGGAAATGGTTTAGGACTTAGGATGGTTGCCGAGTTAAGGGTTAACGACCTAAGGAACTGGACGAGTTAGTAGCTTAGGCGAGTTATCGGTTTAGGGGTTAAGCGACTTACTAGACAACGACTTAAGAGTGTTTACGACCTATGGAAGTTGAGTCATGAACGAGTTATAGTAGTTGACCGACCTATGGGGTTTACGACTTATTCGATGAGCGACCTAAGGAAGTTAGTCATGTTAGTTAGGTCGTAGACGACCTAAGTTAGGATGCTGAGGAATTAGGTCGTGTGAGTTTAGGTCGGTGGGGTATTTAGGTCGTAGGTCGTAACTCGTGAAGACATTAGGTCGCGTAGGAGCTTAAACCATTAAGCCGTTAGGTTGTGTGACCCTGGGTTTGGTTAGGTCGTGACTAGGTTAGGTCGTTGAGTCACGCTGTTAATAAGTCGCTAGGTCACAGGAGTGTTAGGTCGGCCATGCCGTTAGGTCGCGTGAGTATGGTGATATTAGGTCGAGCATTGGTGTAAGGCTTAGGTCGTTGGGCAGCTAGGCCGTGCGTATCTGTTAGGTCGCGTGCATGTGTTTTAGGTCGGAGGTCTTTAGGTCGGCAATAGTTAGGTCGTGGGCGACCTAAGGGGGCGGACGACCTAAGGTTTCAGCCTATAAATAGAGGCGCCTATCTTCACTTTTTTTGGCACCGGTTTTTGAAGCGACGAAGTGCTGCCATTTTGAGAGCTCGACTACAACATTTCTTCATCTTCTTTTCTCCATTCCAATCTAGTTCTAACATCCATCCAAGATCGAAGATCGAGATTGAAGATCCAAGAGCTAAAGTTGAAGATCTTCATCCAACCAAGCTAGATTTCATCGTTTCAAGCGGGATTTCGACGAATCAAGCTTGAAGCTTCGCTGTCCAGATCTGAAGTTGATAGTTTTTGAAGTGTTTGGGTGATTTGGTGAGTGGTGGTTATCTCTCACGCGGACCCAAAGGAGTATATTGGATTGGTGGTTTGTTGGAGTGTTGTAGATAATGATTTTATGCATTTTTCCTTAGATCCAAGTGTAGATCCATTATTTACAAAGATGTTTACTTATGCAAGTTCATTTACCAAGTTGTAGAGATAAAAACCCATGATTTATATTTGTTAGATCTATGCTAAAAACCCATGATCCATGCATGTTAGACTTATGCTCATTTATTTATGAAGTTGCCACTATAGTTAATATTGCTTATTAGATCTTGTTTGAATGCTTGATTGTTTGGATGTATGATTGATTTGATTGTTTCAAGTTAGCTAGTGGTTGATTTGGAACAAGATGGTTGAGGATGATTCAAAAGCTAAATGGAAAGGCTCTTGAATGGTGAAAGCTGCTTGTGGCATATGAAGCGGATGTTGAAGCTCATATGTATGGATTAGATGATGTTGAGATGGGACTTTGCCATGATGCGATGAGGCAAGCCATGATGTTGAGATGGGACTTTGCCATGATGCGATGAGGCAAGCCATGATGTTGAGATGAGACTTCGCTATGATGCGATAAAGCGAAGCATGATGTGAGATAGCCTTGGTTTAATCCAGACGGGATCATCCCAAGCATGTTGATAACTCGATGATGCGATGCGAGTTGGTTGATAATGGTTAGCTTGAGAGGCGCTTGAGCTAGTATGGAAATAGTCGTCGAGGAGGATGACTAGGAGGCTGAGATCTCATCGTTGTTGAAGGTTCTAGCATGCTCAAAGCAAGAGTACGTTGGAACGGGCTGCGACGACGTTCCAAGCACGGGCTGCGACGACGTGCTAGTACTCTGGGTAGTTGCGAAAATTCCTAGGCACGGGCTGCGACGACGTGCGGAATTATGTCTAGAACCGGGGTTACCATTAGCCCTTGACAGATGGATAAAAGAATGAGTTGGTCATTCAATTAACGGTGAAATCAAGGCAATGATAACAGTGATAGCCAGAGTCATGGATGTTTGGACGTTTGATTGTATCATCATTCGGTCTCAAGAGCGGTGTTTTCTGGGTGCTTATCTGATCTTGGTTTAGGCCTTGGGGGTTGTATTTGGAAAACATCGACCTTGACTCGAATGATTATTGCTTTACTTTAATTGTCTGCCATGTTATGCTTGCTTCTCCTTAGTGTGTGTCTGGGGGCTATCACTGTAGTAGGAGGCGGAGTGGGATGGTTTGGTTCCTATTCCTTATGCTCTTTTGGTATGTTTGATAGTTGATTTACTGCTCACTAAGACTTTGTCTGACTCAAGGTTTTATGTCTCCTCTTATTACCTTGGGCTGTTCATCCATGTTGGGATGGGCAGACTAGGTAACAGGTGGCAGGTGCTGATCTTAGTGGCTCACGTTGATGACGACGAAGGCGAGCAGGAGGCTTTACATATTATTTTCATATTCTATGTACTGGATATTCCGCAGTTTGTTGATTACTCTGAGTGCTATGTAGTGAGGCTTCTTGTATCCATGATTCAGACCATGTATAAAGCTATTATGATTAGATGATGATATTCTGTTCTATGGGAGCTTCACTATATTATATTTCTCTATTGTATTTTATCCATGCGCTGTGAGTTTTACGATAGAGTCTGAAATGTATCTTTTACCCTTGACGGTCACTCATGGTTGCCTGGCACACTTTCAGCGCACCATTCCCTTGTTTCCGTGCGGGAGTCATGGGCGGTCGTCACATTTGGTATCAGAGCTTTGGTTAATCGATTTTAGCCAACGCTCGCTGACGTAACTACGTATGAGAGACGTAATTGTATTTTGATGAATGATTACTATATATATAATATAGTAGTTTAGAAGGATTTGAACTGCTTATGCAGTTGTTTCTCAAGGTGTTCTAAGTCATTCCTTTTTGTAGATATTAAGGATGAGTCGAAGGGGGAGACCAGCTGCTAGGGAAGGCCGTGATGCTAGGGAAGCTGTTGATTATGCTCCTATGTTTGAGGCCATGATGACTTCGATCATGAGAAGGATACCAGCTTCAGGTCCATTAGTGGATGTTGGAGTTCAAGTTCAAGCTCCAAGACCAGTGGATTTTGCTAAGCTTTGCAAGGACTATACTTCTCTTGGAGGAAAGGTTTTCTTGGGAACGGAATCGACCATTGAAGTGCAGAGATGGATAGATGCTTGTAGAAGGATTTTTGGTGACTTGGGAATTGAGGATGCAACTAAGAGGAAGCTCGCATCAAGGCAACTTCAAGGGAGAGCTTCGGATTGGTGGAATTCTATCACCATTGATACTCCGGAGGAGGAGATTACTTGGGAGCAATTCCAAGTTAGATTTGAAGCTAAGTTCATCTCTACGGCTCATAAATCTGTTCTGTTTAAGAAGTTTGTGGAGCTCAAGCAAGGTGGAAGACCCGTTCTTGAGTATGTTTCTGAGTTTGAAGCTTTGTCCAAGTATGCCAGATCGTATATTGATTCTCCCTATCAGAAGAATGAGAAGTTTGTGACCGGTTTGGATGCTTATCTTGGAAGACAGTTGGTGGATCATCTGGACGATCCGTTTGAGAAGCTTGTGGAGAAAGCTCTCAGGCATGAGAGTTTGTTTCCTAGAGAGAGTTCTGTTGTTGCTGTAACCAAGGAAGGGTTTAAGTCACAGAAGGGTGGAAACAAGAAGAGGAAGCAACAGCAACAGAAGGGTAACGATGGCCAGAAGAAGTCGAGGGGCGAAATGACTTGCTATAATTGCCAGCAGAAGGGCCATCTCTCCAAGGATTGTAGGAATCCAAAGGCGCCGGCGAAATGCCACAACTGTGACAAGCCAGGGCATTTCAGGAAAGATTGTCTAGAACCAAGGAAGGACAGGCAGATTGTGCAAGCATATGCTTTGGGAGCTGTGCCGTCGTTTTCAAAAGCTCTCACTGCTGAAGAGAAGGGGAAGAGTGTGGTGGTTCAAGGTACTCTTTCCATTTGTGGTGTTCCAGTTAGAGTGTTGTTTGATACTGGAGCGTCTCATTCTTTTGTTTGTGATGATTTGGTAGGCCGGTTAGGTTTGAAATCGGATATTGTTGATAGGCCATTGGTTGTGACAAATCCAGTTGGGGGTTCGTCATGTTTGTGTATGATATGCCATGGTCTAGTTGTGTCGAGTCATGATTGCTCGTTTGTTTGTGATTGCTTTGTTCTGAACTTTGCGGGGTTCGGAATTATTTTGGGTATGGACTGGCTTAGGAAGTATGCGGCAAGGATTGATTGTGAGAGGCTAGAGGTGACAGTCGGGAATGTGGAAGGGCGAAAGGTTGTGATACGATGTAAGCATGAGGAAGGCGTCTTCATGAGCTTCATGTATTCGCTGGTTGTTCCACGGGATGGACTGTCATCGGTGCCTATTGTGAATGGATTTGAGGATGTCTTTGACGAAGTCAAAGGATTACCGCCGCATAGGGAGATCGAGTTTCGTATCGATCTAGTTGAGGGAGCCAGACCTGTTGTGATGCCTCTTAGGCGGATGTCGCCTAGGGAGCAACAAGAGTTGAAGGTGCAAGTTGATGACCTTTTGCGGAAAGGATTCATTCGGCGTAGTGTGTCCGAATGGGGTGCACCAGTTGTGTTCGCAACCAAAGCGGATGGATCGTTGAGGTTGTGTGTGGATTATCGTGAGCTGAATAAGGTGACTAAGAAGAACAAGTATCCATTGCCAAGAATAGATGACTTGTTTGATCAGCTTCACGAGGCTAAGGTGTTTTCTCAGATGGATTTGGCAACGGGATTTCACCAGTTAAGAGTGGCGAAGGATAGTGTGCCGAAGACTGCTTTTAGGACACCATCCGGTTTTTATGAGTGGCTGGTAATGCCGTTTGGATTGACTAACGCACCAGCATATTTTGTGGATCTTATGAATAGAGTGTTCAGAGATCAGTTGAATAAGTTCGTACTTGTGTTCGTGGATGATATTCTGATTTATTCCAGAACTGAAGAAGAACACGAGACGCACTTTCGTATTGTTTTGGAAATCTTACGGAAACATCAGCTGAAGGCTAAGTTTTTGAAGTGTCACTTCTGGAAGAGTGAAGTGAGATTCTTAGGCCATGTTATTTCTGGAAATGGAATAGCGGTTGATCCCGCTAAGGTGGCAGCGATCCAGGATTGGGTTAGACCTAAGAATGCATCTGATGTGAGAAGTTTTCTTGGATTAGCAGGATATTATCGTCGGTTTATCAAGGACTTTTCCAAGATAGCTGCACCATTAACAGGATTGACGAAAAAGAATCAGGTGTTCAGTTGGGATGCTAAGTGTGAGCAAGCTTTTGGAATCCTGAAAGAGCGACTGACGAGTACTCCTGTTTTGACTATTCCAAGTGGGAATGATGAGATGGTGGTTTACACCGATGCATGTGGTACTGGACTTGGAGCAGTGCTAATGCAAAAGGATAGAGTTGTTGCGTATGCAAGTCGACAACTAAAGCCGCATGAAAGGAATTACCCGACTCATGATTTGGAGTTGGCGGCGATTGTGTTTGCTCTGAAGATGTGGAGACATTATCTATTGGGAGTTCGATTCGAGTTGTTTACGGATCATAAGTCATTGAAGTATCTTTTCTCCCAAAAGGATTTGAATCTTCGGCAGCAACGATGGCTAGAGTTTTTAGCATCATATGATTTTGGTATAGCCTATACTCCGGGAAAAGGTAACGCAGTAGCTGATGCGTTAAGTCGAAGACATGCAGGATTGGGAGCCATGTTTTCGGAATGGAAGAGTCTCGAGTTTTTAGCTAGATTTGACTTCAGGACCAGATGTGAATTGGAACCTGAAATGTTGGCAAACTTATCGATAAGGCCTACTCTTATGGAAAGAATTGGCGGGAGCCAAAAGCGAGACGATAAGCTTGTCAAGATTATCCGTGATTTGGAATCTGGATTGGACCCAGAGAAGGATAAAAGATTCGAAGTCGATCGAGAGGGTTGGCTTCTTAAGCAAGGACGATTGGTTGTTCCCGATATCGATGAGTTGGGAGATGAAGTTTTGAAGGAAAGTCATCACTCGAAGTTAACAATTCATCCAGGAGGAAATAAGATGTATCGGGACATGAAGAGAACCTATTACTGGGAAGGTATGAAGAAGGATGTTGGAAATTTTATTTCCAAGTGCATGAACTGTCAGTTGGTAAAAGCTGAACAGAAGAAGCCCAGTGGATTGCTTCAGCCGTTAGAAGTTCCTACATGGAAGTGGGAGCAAATGTCGATGGATTTTATCGATGGTCTACCTAGGACAAGAGCGGGAAATGAAGGGATTTGGGTCATTATAGATCGTTTGACCAAGAGTGCAAGATTCATTCCTGTTCGATCAACTAGGACTGCATCGAAGTTGGCTGAATTGTATGTTAAGTGGATAGTTCGATTCCATGGTATTCCGAAGAGTATAGTGAGTGATCGAGACCCATTGTTCACTAGTGGATTTTGGAAGAGCTTCCAGGAAGTTTTGGGAACCGAGTTGTGTTTGAGTACAGCTTATCACCCCCAAACAGATGGTCAGACTGAGAGAGTCAACCGAGGTTTGGAAGATCTTCTCAGAGCTTGTGTTTTGGATTTCGGAGGATCATGGGAGGATCATCTTCATTTGGTGGAATTTGCGTATAACAACAGTTATCAGTCGAGTATTGGTATGGCACCATTTGAGGCATTGTATGGAAGACCGTGTAACTCTCCGACATGTTGGTTGGAAACTGGAGAAAAACTGATACTTGGGCCAGAGATGATTCGACAGACTTCGGATTGTATAGGGATCATTCGGCAACGAATGAAGGCAGCCCAAGATCGTCAGAAAAGTTATGCCGATAATCGTCGTAAGAATTTGGAATTCGACGTAGGTGATATGGTTTTTGTGAAGATTTCTCCTCTGAAGAATGTTATTCGATTTGGAAAGAAAGGAAAGTTAACTCCGAGATTTGTTGGACCATTCCCGATTATCGAGCGAATTGGAAAGCTCGCTTATAGATTGGAGTTACCGGAAAAGATGGCGGGTGTGCACAATGTGTTTCATGTATCTTATCTACGGAAGTATGTGCATGACTCGAATACGGTGGTTTCTGCTGATAGCTGTGAAGATTTAGAAGTTGATCCAGTTGTTTCGAGACCTCGTAAGCCGCTTCGTGTTGTTGAAACCGACACGAAACAGCTTAGGAGGAAGGCGATTACGTTGCTCAAGATACAATGGAGTGATGATGTTAACGACTGTACGTGGGAGGAGGAAGAGAGGATGAAGGCAGCTCATCCTGAACTCTTCGAGGTATGGCCCTAAGGTGTCGTGACATCTCATGAATTTGTACCTTGTTCTAGTCTTAGAATTCTGCATGCTAGGTTAGGAATTGGATGCATGGTTTGTTGATTGCTATGGATGGTAGGCATGCAGAATAGTTTTGATTGCTGTTGTTTGTTTGGAATTTCGGGGGCGAAATTCCTAAGGGGGAGAGAATGTAACGACCCGTATTTTACGTGTCGACTAATCGTAAAATAATGGCTACTAGGTTGTTAGTGTTGTTCATGTTGTTCAGAGCTTAAGTCATGAAAAGTTAACTCGTGTGGAAGCTAACTCGTGTAGGTGGATTTAGCTTAGGTCGTGTATTTTTAAGTCGTAGACGACTTAAGGGGTTTCGAGTTATAGGAATTACAACCTATAAAAGTTTCACGAGTTATTGTGTTAGAACGAGTTAAGGGGATAGGTCGGTTATACGACCTAAGGAAATGGTTTAGGACTTAGGATGGTTGTCGAGTTAAGGGTTAACGACCTAAGGAACTGGACGAGTTGGTAGCTTAGGCGAGTTATCGGTTTTAGGGGTTAAGCGACTTACTAGACAACGACTTAAGAGTGTTTACGACCTATGGAAGTTGAGTCGTGAACGAGTTATAGTAGTTGACCGACCTATGGGGTTTACGACTTATTCGATGAGCGACCTAAGGAAGTTAGTCATGTTAGTTAGGTCGTAGACGACCTAAGTTAGGATGCTGAGGAATTAGGTCGTGTGAGTTTAGGTCGGTGGGGTATTTAGGTCGTAGGTCGTAACTCGTGAAGACATTAGGTCGCGTAGGAGCTTAAACCATTAAGCCGTTAGGTTGTGTGACCCTGGGTTTGGTTAGGTCGTGACTAGGTTAGGTCGTTGAGTCACGCTGTTAATAAGTCGCTAGGTCACAGGAGTGTTAGGTCGGCCATGATGTTAGGTCGCGTGAGTATGGTGATATTAGGTCGAGCATTGGTGTAAGGCTTAGGTCGTTGGGCAGCTAGGCCGTGCGTATCTGTTAGGTCGCGTGCATGTGTTTTAGGTCGGAGGTCTTTAGGTCGGCAATAGTTAGGTCGTGGGCGACCTAAGGGGGCGGACGACCTAAGGTTTCAGCCTATAAATAGAGGCGCCTATCTTCACTTTTTTTTTGGCACCGGTTTTTGAAGCGACGAAGTGCTGCCATTTTGAGAGCTCGACTACAACATTTCTTCATCTTCTTTTCTCCATTCCAATCTAGTTCTAACATCCATCCAAGATCGAAGATCGAGATTGAAGATCCAAGAGCTAAAGTTGAAGATCTTCATCCAACCAAGCTAGATTTCATCGTTTCAAGCGGGATTTCGACGAATCAAGCTTGAAGCTTCGCTGTCCAGATCTTAAGTTGATAGTTTTTGAAGTATTTGGGTGATTTGGTGAGTGGTGGTTATCTCTCACGCGGACCCAAAGGAGTATATTGGATTGGTGGTTTGTTGGAGTGTTGTAGATAGTGATTTTATGCATTTTTCCTTAGATCCAAGTGTAGATCCATTACTTACAAAGATGTTTACTTATGCAAGCTCATTTACCAAGTTGTAGAGATAAAAACCCATGATTTATATTTGTTAGATCTATGCTAAAAACCCATGATCCATGCATGTTAGACTTATGCTCATTTATTTACGAAATTGCCACTATAGTTAACATTGCTTATTAGATCTTGTTTGAATGCTTGATTGTTTGGATGTATGATTGATTTGATTGTTTCAAGTTAGCTAGTGGTTGATTTGGAACAAGATGGTTGAGGATGATTCAAAAGCTAAATGGAAAGGCTCTTGAATGGTGAAAGCTGCTTGTGGCATATGAAGCGGATGTTGAAGCTCATATGTATGGATTAGATGATGTTGAGATGGGACTTTGCCATGATGCGATGAGGCAAGCCATGATGTTGAGATGGGACTTTGCCATGATGCGATGAGGCAAGCCATGATGTTGAGATGAGACTTCGCTATGATGCGATAAAGCGAAGCATGATGTGAGATAGCCTTGGTTTAATCCAGACGGGATCATCCCAAGCATGTTGATAACTCGATGATGCGATGCGAGTTGGTTGATAATGGTTAGCTTGAGAGGCGCTTGAGCTAGTATGGAAATAGTCGTCGAGGAGGATGACTAGGAGGCTGAGATCTCATCGTTGTTGAAGGTTCTAGCATGCTCAAAGCAAGAGTACGTTGGAACGGGCTGCGACGACGTTCCAAGCACGGGCTGCAACGACGTGCTAGTACTCTGGGTAGTTGCGAAAATTCCTAGGCACGGGCTGCGACGACGTGCGGAGTTATGTCTAGAACCGGGGTTACCATTAGCCCTTGACAGATGGATAAAAGAATGAGTTGGTCATTCAATTAACGGTGAAATCAAGGCAATGATAACAGTGATAGCCAGAGTCATGGATGTTTGGACGTTTGATTGTATCATCATTCGGTCTCAAGAGCGGTGTTTTCTGGGTGCTTATCTGATCTTGGTTTAGGCCTTGGGGGTTGTATTTGGAAAACATCGACCTTGACTCGAATGATTATTGCTTTACTTTAATTGTCTGCCATGTTATGCTTGCTTCTCCTTAGTGTGTGTCTGGGGGCTATCACTGTAGTAAGAGGCGGAGTGGGATGGTTTGGTTCCTATTCCTTATGCTCTTTTGGTATGTTTGATAGTTGATTTACTGCTCACTAAGACTTTGTCTGACTCAAGGTTTTATGTCTCCTCTTATTACCTTGGGCTGTTCATCCATGTTGGGATGGGCAGACTAGGTAACAGGTGGCAGGTGCTGATCTTAGTGGCTCACGTTGATGACGACGAAGGCGAGCAGGAGGCTTTACATATTATTTTCATATTCTATGTACTGGATATTCCGCAGTTTGTTGATTACTCTGAGTGCTATGTAGTGAGGCTTCTTGTATCCATGATTCAGACCATGTGTAAAGCTATTATGATTAGATGATGATATTCTGTTCTATGGGAGCTTCACTATATTATATTTCTCTATTGTATTTTATCCATGCGCTGTGAGTTTTACGATAGAGTCTGAAATGTATCTTTTACCCTTGACGGTCACTCATGGTTGCCTGGCACACTTTCAGCGCACCATTCCCTTGTTTCCGTGCGGGAGTCATGGGCGGTCGTCACATTTGGTATCAGAGCTTTGGTTAATCGATTTTAGCCAACGCTCGCTGACGTAACTACGTATGAGAGACGTAATTGTATTTTGATGAATGATTACTATATATATAATATAGTAGTTTAGAAGGATTTGAACTCCTTATGCAGTTGTTTCTCAAGGTGTTCTAAGTCATTCCTTTTTGTAGATATTAAGGATGAGTCGAAGGGGGAGACCAGCTGCTAGGGAAGGCCGTGATGCTAGGGAAGCTGTTGATTATGCTCCTATGTTTGAGGCCATGATGACTTCGATCATGAGAAGGATACCAGCTTCAGGTCCATCAGTGGATGTTGGAGTTCAAGTTCAAGCTCCAAGACCAGTGGATTTTGCTAAGCTTTGCAAGGACTATACTTCTCTTGGAGGAAAGGTTTTCTTGGGAACGGAATCGACCATTGAAGTGCAGAGATGGATAGATGCTTGTAGAAGGATTTTTGGTGACTTGGGAATTGAGGATGCAACTAAGAGGAAGCTCGCATCAAGGCAACTTCAAGGGAGAGCTTCGGATTGGTGGAATTCTATCACCATTGATACTCCGGAGGAGGAGATTACTTGGGAGCAATTCCAAGTTAGATTTGAAGCTAAGTTCATCTCTACGGCTCATAAATCTGTTCTGTTTAAGAAGTTTGTGGAGCTCAAGCAAGGTGGAAGACCCGTTCTTGAGTATGTTTCTGAGTTTGAAGCTTTGTCCAAGTATGCCAGATCGTATATTGATTCTCCCTATCAGAAGAATGAGAAGTTTGTGACCGGTTTGGATGCTTATCTTGGAAGACAGTTGGTGGATCATCTGGACGATCCGTTTGAGAAGCTTGTGGAGAAAGCTCTCAGGCATGAGAGTTTGTTTCCTAGGGAGAGTTCTGTTGTTGCTGTAACCAAGGAAGGGTTTAAGTCACAGAAGGGTGGAAACAAGAAGAGGAAGCAACAGCAACAGAAGGGTAACGATGGCCAGAAGAAGTCGAGGGGCGAAATGACTTGCTATAATTGCCAGCAGAAGGGCCATCTCTCCAAGGATTGTAGGAATCCAAAGGCGCCGGCGAAATGCCACAACTGTGACAAGCCAGGGCATTTCAGGAAAGATTGTCTAGAACCAAGGAAGGACAGGCAGATTGTGCAAGCATATGCTTTGGGAGCTGTGCCGTCGTTTTCAAAAGCTCTCACTGCTGAAGAGAAGGGGAAGAGTGTGGTGGTTCAAGGTACTCTTTCCATTTGTGGTGTTCCAGTTAGAGTGTTGTTTTATACTGGAGCGTCTCATTCTTTTGTTTGTGATGATTTGGTAGGCCGGTTAGGTTTGAAATCGGATATTGTTGATAGGCCATTGGTTGTGACAAATCCAGTTGGGGGTTCGTCATGTTTGTGTATGATATGCCATGGTCTAGTTGTGTCGAGTCATGATTGCTCGTTTGTTTGCGATTGCTTTGTTCTGAACTTTGCGGGGTTCGGAATTATTTTGGGTATGGACTGGCTTAGGAAGCATGCGGCAAGGATTGATTGTGAGAGGCTAGAGGTGACAGTCGGGAATGTGGAAGGGCGAAAGGTTGTGATACGATGTAAGCATGAGGAAGGCTTCTTCATGAGCTTCATGTATTCGCTGGTTGTTCCACGGGATGGACTGTCATCGGTGCCTATTGTGAATGGATTTGAGGATGTCTTTGACGAAGTCAAAGGATTACCGCCGCATAGGGAGATCGAGTTTCGTATCGATCTAGTTGAGGGAGCCAGACCTGTTGTGATGCCTCTTAGGCGGATGGCGCCTAGGGAGCAACAAGAGTTGAAGGTGCAAGTTGATGACCTTTTGCGGAAAGGATTCATTCGGCGTAGTGTGTCCGAATGGGGTGCACCAGTTGTGTTCGCAACCAAAGCGGATGGATCGTTGAGGTTATGTGTGGATTATCGTGAGCTGAATAAGGTGACTAAGAAGAACAAGTATCCATTGCCAAGAATAGATGACTTGTTTGATCAGCTTCACGAGGCTAAGGTGTTTTCTCAGATGGATTTGGCAACGGGATTTCACCAGTTAAGAGTGGCGAAGGATAGTGTGCCGAAGACTGCTTTTAGGACACCATCCGGTTTTTATGAGTGGCTGGTAATGCCGTTTGGATTGACTAACGCACCAGCATATTTTTTGGATCTTATGAATAGAGTGTTCAGAGATCAGTTGAATAAGTTCGTACTTGTGTTCGTGGATGATATTCTGATTTATTCCAGAACTGAAGAAGAACACGAGACGCACTTGCGTATTGTTTTGGAAATCTTACGGAAACATCAGCTGAAGGCTAAGTTTTCGAAGTGTCACTTCTGGAAGAGTGAAGTGAGATTCTTAGGCCATGTTATTTCTGGAAATGGAATAGCGGTTGATCCCGCTAAGGTGGCAGCGATCCAGGATTGGGTTAGACCTAAGAATGCATCTGATGTGAGAAGTTTTCTTGGATTAGCAGGATATTATCGTCGGTTTATCAAGGACTTTTCCAAGATAGCTGCACCATTAACAGGATTGACGAAAAAGAATCAGGTATTCAGTTGGGATGCTAAGTTTGAGCAAGCTTTTGGAATCCTGAAAGAGCGACTGACGAGTACTCCTGTTTTGACTATTCCAAGTGGGAATGATGAGATGGTGGTTTACACCGATGCATGTGGTACTGGACTTGGATCAGTGCTAATGCAAAAGGATAGAGTTGTTGCGTATGCAAGTCGACAACTAAAGCCGCATGAAAGGAATTACCCGACTCATGATTTGGAGTTGGCGGCGATTGTGTTTGCTCTGAAGATGTGGAGACATTATCTATTGGGAGTTCGATTCGAGTTGTTTACGGATCATAAGTCATTGAAGTATCTTTTCTCCCAAAAGGATTTGAATCTTCGGCAGCAACGATGGCTAGAGTTTTTAGCATCATATGATTTTGGTATAGTCTATACTCCGGGAAAAGGTAACGCAGTAGCTGATGCGTTAAGTCGAAGACATGCAGGATTGGGAGCCATGTTTTCGGAATGGAAGAGTCTCGAGTTTTTAGCTAGATTTGACTTCAGGACCAGATGTGAATTGGAACCTGAAATGTTGGCAAACTTATCGATAAGGCCTACTCTTATGGAAAGAATTGGCGGGAGCCAAAAGCGAGACGATAAGCTTGTCAAGATTATCCGTGATTTGGAATCTGGATTGGACCCAGAGAAGGATAAAAGATTCGAAGTCGATCGAGAGGGTTGGCTTCGTAAGCAAGGACGACTGGTTGTTCCCGATATCGATGAGTTGAGAGATGAAGTTTTGAAGGAAAGTCATCACTCGAAGTTGACAATTCATCCAGGAGGAAATAAGATGTATCGGGACATGAAGAGAACCTATTACTGGGAAGGTATGAAGAAGGATGTTGGAAATTTTATTTCCAAGTGCATGAACTGTCAGTTGGTAAAAGCTGAACAGAAGAAGCCCAGTGGATTGCTTCAGCCGTTAGAAGTTCCTACATGGAAGTGGGAGCAAATGTCGATGGATTTTATCGATGGTCTACCTAGGACAAGAGCGGGAAATGAAGGGATTTGGGTCATTATAGATCGTTTGACCAAGAGTGCAAGATTCATTCCTGTTCGATCAACTAGGACTGCATCGAAGTTGGCTGAATTGTATGTTAAGTGGATAGTTCGATTCCATGGTATTCCGAAGAGTATAGTGAGTGATCGAGACCCATTGTTCACTAGTGGATTTTGGAAGAGCTTCCAGGAAGTTTTGGGAACCGAGTTGTGTTTGAGTACAGCTTATCACCCCCAAACAGATGGTCAGACTGAGAGAGTCAACCGAGGTTTGGAAGATCTTCTCAGAGCTTGTGTTTTGGATTTCGGAGGATCATGGGAGGATCATCTTCATTTGGTGGAATTTGCGTATAACAACAGTTATCAGTCGAGTATTGGTATGGCACCATTTGAGGCATTGTATGGAAGACCGTGTAACTCTCCGACATGTTGGTTGGAAACTGGAGAAAAACTGATACTTGGGCCAGAGATGATTCGACAGACTTCGGATTGTATAGGGATCATTCGGCAACGAATGAAGGCAGCCCAAGATCGTCAGAAAAGTTATGCCGATAATCGTCGTAAGAATTTGGAATTCGACGTAGGTGATATGGTTTTTGTGAAGATTTCTCCTCTGAAGAATGTTATTCGATTTGGAAAGAAAGGAAAGTTAACTCCGAGATTTGTTGGACCATTCCCGATTATCGAGCGAATTGGAAAGCTCGCTTATAGATTGGAGTTACCGGAAAAGATGGCGGGTGTGCACAATGTGTTTCATGTATCTTATCTACGGAAGTATGTGCATGACTCGAATACGGTGGTTTCTGCTGATAGCTGTGAAGATTTAGAAGTTGATCCAGTTGTTTCGAGACCTCGTAAGCCGCTTCGTGTTGTTGAAACCGACACGAAACAGCTTAGGAGGAAGGCGATTACGTTGCTCAAGATACAATGGAGTGATGATGTTAACGACTGTACGTGGGAGGAGGAAGAGAGGATGAAGGCAGCTCATCCTGAACTCTTCGAGGTATGGCCCTAAGGTGTCGTGACATCTCATGAATTTGTACCTTGTTCTAGTCTTAGAATTCTGCATGCTAGGTTAGGAATTGGATGCATGGTTTGTTGATTGCTATGGATGGTAGGCATGCAGAATAGTTTTGATTGCTGTTGTTTGTTTGGAATTTCGGGGGCGAAATTCCTAAGGGGGAGAGAATGTAACGACCCGTATTTTACGTGTCAACTAATCGTAAAATAATGGCTACTAGGTTGTTAGTGTTGTTCATGTTGTTCAGAGCTTAAGTCATGAAAAGTTAACTCGTGTGGAAGCTAACTCGTGTAGGTGGATTTAGCTTAGGTCGTGTATTTTTAAGTCGTAGACGACTTAAGGGGTTTCGAGTTATAGGAATTACAACCTATAAAAGTTTCACGAGTTATTGTGTTAGAACGAGTTAAGGGGATAGGTCGGTTATACGACCTAAGGAAATGGTTTAGGACTTAGGATGGTTGCCGAGTTAAGGGTTAACGACCTAAGGAACTGGACGAGTTAGTAGCTTAGGCGAGTTATCGGTTTTAGGGGTTAAGCGACTTACTAGACAACGACTTAAGAGTGTTTACGACCTATGGAAGTTGAGTCGTGAACGAGTTATAGTAGTTGACCGACCTATGGGGTTTACGACTTATTCGATGAGCGACCTAAGGAAGTTAGTCATGTTAGTTAGGTCGTAGACGACCTAAGTTAGGATGCTGAGGAATTAGGTCGTGTGAGTTTAGGTCGGTGGGGTATTTAGGTCGTAGGTCGTAACTCGTGAAGACATTAGGTCGCGTAGGAGCTTAAACCATTAAGCCGTTAGGTTGTGTGACCCTGGGTTTGGTTAGGTCGTGACTAGGTTAGGTCGTTGAGTCACGCTGTTAATAAGTCGCTAGGTCACAGGAGTGTTAGGTCGGCCATGACGTTAGGTCGCGTGAGTATGGTGATATTAGGTCGAGCATTGGTGTAAGGCTTAGGTCGTTGGGCAGCTAGGCCGTGCATATCTGTTAGGTCGCGTGCATGTGTTTTAGGTCGGAGGTCTTTAGGTCGGCAATAGTTAGGTCGTGGGCGACCTAAGGGGGCGGACGACCTAAGGTTTCAGCCTATAAATAGAGGCGCCTATCTTCACTTTTTTTTGGCACCGATTTTTGAAGCGACGAAGTGCTGCCATTTTGAGAGCTCGACTATAACATTTCTTCATCTTCTTTTCTCCATTCCAATCTAGTTCTAACATCCATCCAAGATCGAAGATCGAGATTGAAGATCCAAGAGCTAAAGTTGAAGATCTTCATCCAACCAAGCTAGATTTCATCGTTTCAAGCGGGATTTCGACGAATCAAGCTTGAAGCTTCGCTGTCCAGATCTGAAGTTGATAGTTTTTGAAGTGTTTGGGTGATTTGGTGAGTGGTGGTTATCTCTCACGCGGACCCAAAGGAGTATATTGGATTGGTGGTTTGTTGGAGTGTTGTAGATAGTGATTTTATGCATTTTTCCTTAGATCCAAGTGTAGATACATTACTTACAAAGATGTTTACTTATGCAAGTTCATTTACCAAGTTGTAGAGATAAAAACCCATGATTTATATTTGTTAGATCTATGCTAAAAACCCATGATCCATGCATGTTAGACTTATGCTCATTTATTTACGAAATTGCCACTATAGTTAACATTGCTTATTAGATCTTGTTTGAATGCTTGATTGTTTGGATGTATGATTGATTTGATTGTTTCAAGTTAGCTAGTGGTTGATTTGGAACAAGATGGTTGAGGATGATTCAAAAGCTAAATGGAAAGGCTCTTGAATGGTGAAAGCTGCTTGTGGCATATGAAGCGGATGTTGAAGCTCATATGTATGGATTAGATGATGTTGAGATGGGACTTTGCCATGATGCGATGAGGCAAGCCATGATGTTGAGATGGGACTTTGCCATGATGCGATGAGGCAAGCCATGATGTTGAGATGAGACTTCGCTATGATGCGATAAAGCGAAGCATGATGTGAGATAGCCTTGGTTTAATCCAGACGGGATCATCCCAAGCATGTTGATAACTCGATGATGCGATGCGAGTTGGTTGATAATGGTTAGCTTGAGAGGCGCTTGAGCTAGTATGGAAATAGTCGTCGAGGAGGATGACTAGGAGGCTGAGATCTCATCGTTGTTGAAGGTTCTAGCATGCTCAAAGCAAGAGTACGTTGGAACGGGCTGCGACGACGTTCCAAGCACGGGCTGCGACGACGTGCTAGTACTCTGGGTAGTTGGGAAAATTCCTAGGCACGGGCTGCGACGACGTGCGGAGTTATGTCTAGAACCGGGGTTACCATTAGCCCTTGACAGATAGATAAAAGAATGAGTTGGTCATTCAATTAACGGTGAAATCAAGGCAATGATAACAGTGATAGCCAGAGTCATGGATGTTTGGATGTTTGATTGTATCATCATTCGGTCTCAATAGCAGTGTTTTCTGGGTGCTTATCTGATCTTGGTTTAGGCCTTGGGGGTTGTATTTGGAAAGCATCGACCTTGACTCGAATGATTATTGCTTTACTTTAATTGTCTGCCATGTTATGCTTGCTTCTCCTTAGTGTGTGTCTGGGGGCTATCACTGTAGTAAGAGGCGGAGTGGGATGGTTTGGTTCCTATTCCTTATGCTCTTTTGGTATGTTTGATAGTTGATTTACTGCTCACTAAGACTTTGTCTGACTCAAGGTTTTATGTCTCCTCTTATTACCTTGGGATGTTCATCCATGTTGGGATGGGCAGACTAAGTAACAAGTGGCAGGTGCTGATCTTAGTGGCTCACGTTGATGATGACGAAGGCGAGCAGGAGGCTTTACATATTATTTTCATATTCTATGTACTGGATATTCCACAGTTTGTTGATTACTCTGAGTGCTATGTAGTGAGGCTTCTTGTATCCATGATTCAGACCATGTATAAAGCTATTATGATTAGATGATGATATTCTGTTCTATGGGAGCTTCACTATATTATATTTCTCTATTGTATTTTATCCATGCGCTGTGAGTTTTACGATAGAGTCTGAAATGTATCTTTTACCCTTGACGGTCACTCATGGTTGCCTGGCACACTTTCAGCGCACCATTCCCTTGTTTCCGTGCGGGAGTCATGGGCGGTCGTCACACATAATGTCTATTTTAATAATCAATAGATAACAATCATCATTCAAACATGCATTCAAATATTTTAAATCTAACTATTTAAAATAAAATCGAAACTGATTCGATTGAGTGAGAAGTTCTCACCTTGATTTCAATTTCGTTTTAGCGATTTATTTCGAATAAAATTAAACGGATGTTTAATTTTACCCGAAATTCTCACTAATTCCAAACGACTCCAATCCAATTCCATACCGTAGTTCTCGTCCATACGATTCCAACGCAACTGGTTTCGTGCGTTTTCGACCTCGTATGAAAAAGTTATGAATTTTCTAAAATTACACGATTTTATAACTTAAATTTACAACATAAATTAAAAAAAATTTAAACCTAACTAATTACAGCCACTAGATCCTTGCTCTCTGTAATCTCAGCTGCTCCTGCTTTCTTCCCTAGCGCGCACGTCTTCTACAGAAAATCAAACGAAAGGCCGAACCCACTCTTCCATTTTAGGGTTTAATTTTTGCAATCGCTACGCTCGACTAAAATTCGATCAAGTAACGCCATCTTGAAGAGCATCACACGAGCAAACTTCAGCTGCAAGCTTGTAGATCTCGGCCTCCCTATGGCCTGGGAATTCGTGCATGAACCACGGCCAATCAAGCTCCAATTGCCATCAATCCAAAGCACTAGAAACGATCATAGCCGTTGGATCTGGAGATCTCGACGTGCTCTTCATCTTTCATGTTGGGAGTTTCTTGAAATAACGCATGGATTAGAAGAAATTTGAGGGGGCAGAGGAGAAGATTTCGGCCGTTGGTAATATAGGAGGCGGCGGCCTGCAGTTATTAGGGTTTTAATTTTTTTTTTTCTAAAGAGAGGAGGGTCTATTTATAGGAAAACGACGAAACACTATTCCTTCCGGAAATTCCGAACTCCGATTTACGTGCCATAACCAGCGTTTCTAGGGTTTACCCTGCGTTCCGGACACAATGGAACAGGTTTCGGAAGCTAATTCGGTCATCTGTGCGAGTTATGGCAATAAACGTTCAATTTGAATTAAACCGATTTAAACGATTTTCTAGGCGTTTTAATTTGTACCGGACAAACGGTAAATCCAATTGACATGAAATTTGAAACCTTACAATAATGTCACATTACGGATCCGATGAAACTGGTTTCGTCGAAATCCGAGACAGTTTGAAAAATGGCTATTTTAACTCGCCAAATTAATATTAAAAACAATTCGATGCGTTTCGAGCTGCCACGATCAAACGATAACTCCGATTGCTACGAAAATTAAAATCCGGTAATAACAAACTATTATGGATCCAATGGAACTGGTTTCGTCCAATTCTGAGACTGTTCAAAAATTGGCTATTTTCACTAGTCGATTTAAATATTAAAATATTCAATTTTCACAAATTAACTTTTAATTCGATTTTAAAAGTTCTAAAATATCATTCTAACTTCAATATGATAAAATAAAATTTTACAAATCATTTTCAATCATATTTAACTCAATTTTCAATTATTTCCATAATTTAACATATTAAATTATCGATTTAATTATTCAATTAAATCCAATTATTCGAAATAAAATTTATTCGACTTATAAATTCACTTTTTGATATTTAAAATTAATTAAATATTCAAATTTTAATTACTAAAAATCCTGGGTCATTACAATTTACTTATTTCAAATGATTAAATTTATTATTTAAATATAATCTTGATTTTTATGAGTTATAATCCCAAACTTGTGTAAGTTGAAATATTTGCCTGAAATGCTGATTTTGGTCAAAATAGTCAAACTGTGACTTTCAACTTAAAATTTTAAAAGTTTAAAATTTTAATTTTTTTTCTTTTATTATGAAAGTACATAAAATTCTAAGAACACCACTTTTCGTTTCGTTGAAATTGGATGTAAATTGTGAAAGTTATACCCTTTACAGTATTGTGTGTATATAGCGTTATTTAACAATGACTATTTTAAATTGTATAAATTACTTCTTCTTGGTTATATTTTATTTTATTATGTGATAATATGTTTTATTATGTATATTTTGACTTTTAAATATTTTTAAATGATAATAGAATTTTTCCAAAATTTACTGTATTTATTTCCTATTTTTAAAGGCTGTTTTCTAATTTTCTGCCATTTTCTTCATATAAATTATATTTAATAAATTTTTTTTTTTGTGAATGCACTTTTATTTTTTGTTATTTTATTTGTTATAAATATTTTACAAGTCCATGAAGATTTTCTAAAGTTCATTTGGATTTATTTCTAATTTTAAAGCCTAGTCTACAATTTTAAGCCATTTTCTTATTTTAATTATATATAATTAAAATTTATTTATTTATTTTATGCACTCACTTTTATTTACTGTGTTTTACTTTATTTTATTCATTTTACATGTATTTAAATTTAAGTAAATTTTTTCAAAGTGTATTGAAGTTATTTCTAATTCTTAAGTCTAGTTTTCATTTTTCTGTGCTATTTTTCTTATTTAATCATATCTAATTAATATTTAATTTTTAATATTTTTTTATCTGTTATATTTTAGAATTTTAACTGAGATTTTAATTATTTTCAGTTATTTGGATGTATATAAATATATATGAGAAATTTGAAAGGGTTAAGAGCTAAGAAACGGTAAAACGTTTTATCCGTTTCTTTTGCAGTTTCTTCTGTCATTAATACATCAATTCATCTTAGCCATTCCTTTCCCCATCCTTTGCAGCCGACTTCCTCTTGTCATTCACGAATTTTTGAAGCCCCAAAACCCTAAAAATCATGCCGTCCACCTTGAAGAAAAAAAAAAGGTAAATCCCTCTCTTCTTTCTACTTTTCTTACTTTTCTATGCAATTTTGCCTTGTTTCTCTTCTAAGTTTGGATCGGCCTCTTCTCCATAGCCGCAGCCACAAACTCCTACATCTCTTCCATGCCTCCAACACCATCTACTCCACCAACCATGACCATGGCCGAGCCATCTATGGTGGTCAAACCCTTCAAATTGCAACCTACATGCCTAAAAACAATGTTTTTGACCATTGTTGCCTCATTCCCTTCATCTCCACTTGTTGCCTTCCCTATATGATGTTAAACCTGACCTATATGATGTCATACCTGAGCCAAAGCATCATCATAGCCAAGCATAAGTGTCCCTTAGGCCAAGCATTGAAGTGGTTGAAGCAAGGTCCAATCTATCTTGTTCATTTCGCTTTGTATTTCAAAATTGTTTCAATGTTATTTTATGTTGAATGTTTATATATTGTCTGGTTTGTTTTGTTTTGGGTTGTTGATACAAAATCATATCTTGGCTATCTTTCAACTCAAATCAAAAGTCGTGAAATTGTGCTCGTCGTGCCTTTGGAGTCGTGCTTGTATGTTGTTTTGGTCTCTAGCTTCGAAAAAGGTGAGTCTTTCTCACTCTGACATATATACTTATGAAAAGTGGATTGATAACAAGTGTTTAGTAATGAAAAAGTATTATGCAAGTTAATGATGATCATATGATATGCTATGCCGTGTTATTACCATGTTATTACCATGTTAAATCTGTTAATTTTCGCCTGACATCTGATACATGACTGTATATTGTGATATTGACATTGTTTATATTATTTCTGTATATGATCACACTGCAAGTTCCCTGTTAGGATAAAAATCATTATGGGCTGAAATGATAGGCCTGCGTTATTTATTTATTTATTTAAACTTGGGATTGCGGGTTTGAAATGATAGAACCCGGATTTTTACCTTTTAAACTGCGGATTGAAATGATACATATCCGTATCACTTGACCTAGGTTAGAAAACTATATACAGACCCGTGGTTATTCTATAAAGTGCTTTGAATATTTTAAGTATTTTAAAAATATAAAATTATGAAATTTGATTTAAATAGATTTTGAAAGGTTTTAAAATAAATAAATCATGATTTTTCTATATGTTAAAAATGTAATTTATGAATGGATTAACTGGATTTTGAAATATAACTTATGTTTGAAATTTGGAATTTTCACTAAAAATGATATTTAAGTTACATGAATAAAATGGACTTTAATTTTATTCGGAAAATGGTAAATTTGATAAATTGATTTATATTTGAATTTAAGTGATTTATTAAAGAATTATAGATTTTCTATAAATTTAAGTGGTTGAATAAATGACTGTTGAAAATGAAATTTTAAAATATAACTTGACTTGAAAATGTGAAATTTGAGTTTTAACTAAAGATGTTAAATTAATTAAGTAAACTGGAAGTTTAGTTAAATTTGTGAAATGGTAATATAAATCTGAAATGTTAAGTTTTAATTAATGAAAGAAACGTATAGGTTTTAATTTATGAAAGAAACGTATAGGTTTTAATTTATGAAAGAAACGTATAGGTTTTAATTTATGAAAGAAACGTATAGGTTTTAATTTATGAAAGAACGTATGGTGTTCTAATTAATGATAGGAACATGTAAATTCCTAATTAATGAAAGAAAGGTATAAGTTTTAATTAATGAAAGAAACGTATAGGTTTTAATTTATGAAAGAAACGTATAGGTTTTAATTAATGAAAGAACGTATGGTGTTCTAATTAACGATAGGAACATGTAAATTCCTAATTAATGAAAGAAAGGTATAAGTTTTAATTAATGAAAGAAACGTATAAGTTTTTAATTAATGAAAGAAACGTGTAAAGTCCTAATTTATGAGAGAACATGAAAGTTTTAATTAATGCAAGAACATGTAAAGTTTTAATTAAGAAAGAAACATGTAAAGTTTTAAGTAGTGTGGTATTGATTTAAGTTAATAAATGTTCATTATTGTAATAGGAATATAAAATTTAAAACGTACATTTGACACGTAGATTTTAATCAATGTAATGGTGTATTTTAAATTGATTAAAATGATAAATGTTACTTACTGTAATAATAAAATGTAAGTTGATAACCTACATTTGATAAGCAAGTTTTAATTTATGTGAATGACATATTTTTAAATGATTAAAATAATAAAGTTTCTTTATTGTAATAATAATGTAAGTTAATAAGGTGCTTTTAACTTAACATAAGAATTTCGGTTTAATTTGTATATTACAGTAAGAAAGTTTATTTAACTATAAGGCTATGATAAATTGACATGTTAAAATTTTAAGCTTATCAATACTTTGATTATATACAATGTAAAGTGGAAAGTAGTACATTCCAAAAATGCTATGATTCCTTAAGGTAACATTTCCAAAATGCTATGATAATTTAAAGGAATATTTCAAGTTTAATAAATTTAAAGAAATATTCAATGATTTGAAAATTTGGGTTTTATTTGAATGATATAATATTGTATTATTTTTGAAATGGAAATGATACAATTGTGATATTGTTTTGAAATGAGTATGATATTTTGGTCTTGAAAGTATAAATTATTTGAAATAAATATCCATGGGTTATAATAACGATTGGTTGTTAAAGAGACCGGGATCGGATATTGTCTTATAGCCGGACAATACCGAAAACCACTTTAACAACTGTGTACGCGGTGGAGATTCCAGAATGAAGTAGGATGGTGGCGACGTTCTCGAGATATATATTACGTGGACCCAACTCCCGTGAGTTGGCATATATGACTAAAACAGGAGCTATATCGGGCTACACAAAGGGTCGCACCCTTTCATCGAGCATGCTCCATCGGAAACCATTCTATTACTGTTGTGATTCGATTCGGTGGCGCCACTTTGATTCGGGGGCATTGTTCGAGGTGGGCGGAAGCTGCTGGCTTGCCGTCACCACCGGTCCGGGAGTGCAAACGGTGTATCTACCCTGGCATTGCCTCGCGTGCCGTGTCATATCCTTATATCGAGCCCACTACGATTTTGGTTTTAAAGATCCGACCGCGTTAAGGTTCACCATCCCCTTAACGCTATTTTCTATATGATTATACTTTACTGATTAGACACTACCGTATATAGCGTATATTACTACATAGTAAATAGTTTAACGGATCCTTAGAGGATGGGCGGTCCCAAGCATCCTTTAAGTTACTAATGCATTTTGTTACTGTTCACTTGAGTTGATTTACAGTTTATAAGTATTTATGTCCTGACTCGAGGGTTTTGTGTTTTTCTTTACGCTCGGGTCAGATTGAGTGAGTTAGCATTCCAGATTCACCTTCGGCGTTGGAGCTTTTCTTGAAGATCCAGCCACCTATTTTGTTTCAGTATCCAGTGGTTCAGTGATGTATCTGATTTGTACCTGATTTATCCTGTTACTCTTCTGTTGTATCTTATTTAACTCTGATGTATCTCATATTTATATAGTAGCTTCGTGAACTACTATCTCTTTTTCTTCTGCTGCATTTTTTATATACTCTGTGTCTGTGATCTGTGATTTTTATTTACTGTATATCTTGAGATTTGCCAAATTTTTATTTACAACGCGGTATTTTGAGCAATTCAATTCCGGCATGAGTGCCTACCTATACACTTATAATGGATGCGAATGGTTGAAAATACCGAGTCGTTACAGTTGGTATCAGAGCGAGGTTGCTCTAGGCAAAAATCAGCATATAGAGTGAATGTATTTATAGTTGGTACAGAATCACTTTCATTCGAGTTTGAATCTCTTCCCTTTTGACTCGATTGCTTTGAATTTTGGAACGTTCCCTGCGGTTCCAAAGTCCATTCTTATTCCCCGCTATTCATCTACATTTGATTCTGGAGTATCCCACAACTCCACTTCGAATGATCTTTATAGTGAATTGGCGGTCCCGCCAATCTCAAAAATTTTCTTGTAAGAGGGGTGAAACTCCATTACAACAGCATCGATTCACCAAAGATTTTATATCCTCGGTTTAGATGCTAGTATCTCCTATTATCCCAAACTCTAACTCTTGAGATCAAATGTAGATTTACCCCAGAAAATCCACTTTGATCTTATACTTTAAGTCACGGTTGACCCGGTTAAGGTTGCCCGTGATTTATTTTAGCTTATTCACCTCCCTACTCTGTATTTAATCATCTTGTCTTTTGTTTCCAACATATTTTCAAACATTTTGTGTAACGCCCCGAAAATTTTCGACTTTCGAAAATTCAACATCGATACTCACTTTATCGACTGCCGAGAAATCGAAGGCCAAAAACCCGAAATGTTATGGTTTACAAAAAAGAATTTAAGAAAAGAGAAGAGAAAAAGATAAAAGATAGAAGATAGAGAAAACATAGAGAAAAGAAAACAGGAGAATAGAGGGAAAAGAAAGTAGAAAAAAAAATTGAAAATAAAACGGAACGGAAAACAACAGAACAACATCAGAATCTCACAATTCGCAGCGGAACAACATATAATAATAAATGAATAATCTTTAAACAAAGAACTATATCAGTTATTACATTTTAGACATTTCATTACATCATATCATCAGAGTGTACAACATCATACAACATCAAACAGTGCAGCGGAAAAGAAATACTATATAACTAGTAATATGCCATGCCATCCATCTTGCCTCCAGCAACTCCAGAATATCCAGAATATCCTGATAAACCTTAACTCTTGACTGCCCGTGTGGAAATTGGTGGGCACCCAGAGTTTAGGAAGGAAAACAATAAACTCCGAGTCAGTCATGTGACTGGTGTGAGAACTCAAAACAGTTTATTTATCTTTAAAATCAAAATAGAGGAATATTTTTTTTTTAAATCAATTCGCAATGCTTTTAAAAATGAGACTACCATAAGGCCTCCCGCACGCACACACACAATGCAAACGCAGAATCGGAGGAGATTTCTCCTTATGATAGTCAAAGATGCTTGATACGCATTTAAAAGAACATTTGATATTATTATTAGTGTATAGTGTAGAAAAAATTCATTTCGAAAGTAGAATATAAATCTTAGCCAACATACGACCATTATCGTATGCCTACTATAGCTACCATCCAAACAGTGGGGCGCCACCATAAGTGAATGATAGGTTCTACAACTAATACCGTACGTATTGTTTCTTTGGATTCCCAACGAATGATCAGGCCAAGGAACTTCCCATTGCTACATGAGAATGCTTCTGGATGGACATCCCCGAGAACCAAACCGGATCTCTACCAACACAAGGCCGGGTTACCCCTAACTGAGTAACAACTGACCGAATATGCCATCCCCCGGTCCTTTAGGACCTTTTCACCGAGCGCTCGTAATCAATTCACACAATCATAACAAAGTGTTTTCAACATGAGTAAGTATCTGGGCTCCATACCATGATACCACCCTTTTCCAGAAGGAAATGCACACATCCTAAAGGGCGCTACCCCTCATAACCTTGCTGCTTCTTTCCTGTTTTGACCATTCACGGGGTGTGAGGCTCGACGAAGTCACGTCCACAAAAACATACTTTATACAAAAGCCATGCTTTGGGTCAACAAATGATCATAGAAATGATCACCAAGATAGACGATCAAATAAACGATCCTATCACAAATAATCAACACAATGATCATTTACAGCAACACTCAGCATGTCACATTACCAAATTGGGAATATATCGCTGATAACTTCAACTATATAACCTCTGAGCTCGTACGTCTCAGAGAAGGGTGTTAAGCTAAAAGAATAAATTCTCCGCCACCAACAGAAATATATTTGAATGAAATCTGCTTTATATCTCAATTTGTAACGTCAGGCATACTATCCATACAAGTCTGTTCCGGGATCGAACAAAACCGAAGGCACTTACAAAGAAGTCCTTGCAATCCGGATATTCACAATCCTGATCGGATTTCCCATCACTTAGGGAGTCTCTATACCGTTGCAACTCAGTGCAGAGACAATCGACAGGTCATCCTATCGCTCTCGCAAATACCGGGTCTTCAACACCGATCTTCAATGCGATTCACAACGACGTATCACATATTCGGAATGGGGTATACGACCCCAAGGTCCTTTCCCGGTTAACCCGAATAGTGAGCGCTTATTCAAAAATAAGTGTGGCATTCACATTCAAACAAATCACATCAAATACCCATTCAAAGGGAAATATTGATAGTCGGTTATTGAACTATCAATGGATATGCACACATCACCAGTTTTCAAATAATTTTCCAAATTATTTATTTTCCAAAATATCTTTACAAGATATATAATTTTCACACTTCAAAAATAAATCAATATTTATTTTTAAACAAGTTCCCCTTTTCTTTTATAAATTCCATAGTGAATTTATAATCCAAAATATCTATGAACATTCGATTTCAATTATTCATTTCAATTTATCTTCAAGAAGATAAATTCTCAAATATTCACTCTATATTGGAAAAACATTTCCATACTTATTTATTCATAAGTAATTCACAAATTTTATTTATCTTCAACACTTAGAAAATATTCAATATACTTAAATCGAGATTAAGTATATATTTCATTCTTTAAGGAAATCATTCTCATAAACATATTTATTTGGGCCAAAACGAATGTTACATAAAACATCGTTACGACAACCCAAAATCACTAGTATAGGGATTCGAAATTAAAATAGATATATAAATCCCAATACTATACAAAACATTTCCTTTCGGAAATCATTTACTATAACAACGGTGTTATAGTCCAACATTTCCTTCTATTTCTCGAAAACGTTTATTTCAACAATAAATGTTGAAATCTATGGTTTCGAATCTCAACGCATTTTAAAACATCGTTAGATCGTTTTAATTCTGTTTAAAACATCACATTCAAAACAATTTCTTTAACATCTTATTCACTATTCAAAAACGTGAATATACTACGTTAACAAATTTCATCCTTTATTCATTTTATTTCAAAGGATTATTCACAGTTAAAAACGTGAATATAACTCCATTACTAAGTTTCAACAGTTTACTTATCAAAATAAGTCATTTGCGAATTTATAAAACAACGTTTATAAATTCCATTTCTAATTATTTTATAACAACTTCCTTTTATAAATTTTCTTTATTAACCTATTCGATTTATAACTCAATTATAAACTAAAGGTTCATATTATAAGTTAAATACTTATAATTTATTCGTTCACAAAAATCGTTCCTTTGAACTTCATAATTATAAATCTTATAACTTATAAGATTCAATTATTTATCCAAAACCATTTTTTTAATGACTTTATAAATTTTATAAACGTACTGTTTATAAAATTCCATTTATAATCTCACCGTTTATAACTCTATAAATCTCATTCAATTTATGAAATTCATTTTCACTTCATTCAAACACTTATAAAAAACTCGTTTTATAATTTCAATATTTCAATTTATAAATATCCATTTATAAATCTCTTAATATAATTCAATTTATATTATTCTTTAAAACATATTTAATCTCCTTTATAATTTCACCATTTTGATTTATAAAATAATTAAATTTTATAAATCCTATATTTTCCACTTTTCATAATAACTTAAATAAATCCCAATTTAAACTCTTTTTATAAAGTTATTAACCCATATTTTCAAAAATCAACTTTAGCCGTATTTCTCAAAGATCATAATTTTATATAACTTTTAAAAGTATAACGTTTATTTATTTATAATGGATCAATTCCCAAAATATTTTATAACTTACACTTTCAAAAATCTCTTTAAAAACATTTTAAAATTCCAAAATTTGGTCCAATGATGCTACATACCAAATAGCCAATCACGACAACAACGATATCATATATCGATATGATAATCTATCAAATATCAAAATATCTGAAATCAAACAAAAACTGTTGAGAAATCCAGTTGGATCCCTCCAACCTGTTTTCCTGCATCCACAACATTAGCACAATACCAATTTCGCTCCAGTACGAAATTATCGCGGTATATGGGATTTAAAATATTATCCGCTTAATAACAGCGCAATAGGGTCTCATCCGCTAAACAAAAAATGCGGGAAATCAATAACTCCAATATATACATATGCCAATATATATATATTGCTATTATATATAATACCAATTTCACTGTTTATGAAATATTCGCGGTATATGTTTTTAATAAATAACATCCGCTTAATAACGGCGTATAATGTCTATTTTAACAATCAATAGATATCAATCATTATTCAAACATGCATTCAAATATTTTAAATCTAACTATTTAAAATAAAATCGAAACTGATTCGATTGAGTGAGAAATTCTCACCTTGATTTCAATTTCGTTTTTAGCGATTTATTTCGAATAATTTTACCCAAAATTCTCACTAACTCCAAACGACTCCAATCCAATTTCATCGCGTAGTGCTCGTCCATACGATTCCAGCGCAACCGGTTTCGCGCGTTTTCGACCTCGTATGAAAAAGTTATGCATTTTACAAGTTTACTCGAATTTTTAAATATAAATTACAACATATATATTATAATTTTATAACCTAATACTATCATCACCGTTGATTGCTTCAGCTTGCATCTCAGCCATTCCCTTCATCATCTCCCCCTACGTTCTCTACAGGCCGCACATGAACCCATTCATCACGAATTAGGGTTAATTATTGCACCGTCTTCATCGACTTCTAGCTTGATCAAGATACTCCACGTGAATGCCCCTGGCCACCTCTACGCTCGCCCCAAACATAGTTGAACTCGGCCCCTCCCTCTCTCGTGCGCACGTCCATGAACGGCCACGCACGCAGCCCCCTAGCTCCCCCTACGCGACACTAAACCCCATCATATCCGTATGGATTGAAAGCTTTCGTCGAGCTCTACAAGTTTCATGTTGAACACTTCGCGTAATTCTTGATGGATTGAGAGTGATTGAGGGATGAATGTTGAGCATTTCTGGCCGTTCATATATGTGGAGGCGGCTGTGCAGTTTTAGATTAGGGTTTTTCTTTTTTCTTTTTATTTTATGAAGGTGTTGGGGCTATTTATAAAGAAACGATCGACACTATTCATCCGAAAATTCCGAACTCCGATTTACGCACCGTAACCAGCGTTTCTAGAGTTTACCCCGCGTTCCGGACACAATGGAACAGGTTTCAAAAGCTAATTCGGACATCTGTGCGAGTTATGGCTATAAACGTTCAATTTAAATTAAACCGATTTAAATCGATTTCTAGGCGTTTTAATTCGTACCGGACAAACGGTAAATCCAATTGACTTGAAATTTGAAACCTTGCAATAATATCACATTACGGATCCGATGAAACTGGTTTCGTCTAAATCCGAGACTTTTTGAAAAATGGCTATTTTAACTCGCCAAATTAAAATTAAAAATAATTCGATGCGTTTCGAGCTGCCACGATCAAACGATAGCTCCGATTGACACGAAAATTGAAATCCGGTAATAACTAACTATTACGGATCCAATGGAACTAGTTTCGTTCAATTCTGAGACTGTTCAAAAATTGACTATTTTCACTAGTCGATTTAAATATTAAAATATTCAATTTTCACAAATTTACTTTTAATTCGATTTTAAATGTTCTAAAATATCGTTCTAACTCCCATATGATAAAATAAAATTTTACAAATCATTTTCAATCATTAACTCAATTTTCAATTATTTTCATAATTTAACATATTAAATTATCGATTTAATTATTCAATTAAATTCAATAATTCAAATAAAAATTTATTCGACTTATAAATTCACTTATTAATATTTAAAATTAATTAAATATTCAAATTTTAATTTCTAAAAATTCTGGGTCGTTACAATCTTCCCCACTTAAAAGAATTTCGTCCTCGAAATTAACAAGTAAGAAAAGTTACAGAATCCATTAACTTTCCAAAATTCATAGTTAAACTTTTTACAAAACTTACTAAGTTTTCAAATCATACTTAGTTATCTTTTTTCAAAAACAACTACTATTGTTTAACTTTCAATTCCAAAATCAAAGTTAAAGTTTTCAAAATTTTCCAATTTTCTCAAATTTTTTCTAACGCCTTAAATTTTCGGAAAAATTCGCCATAGTCTCCTTTGCGCGGCTCGATCCGAAAAAAAATGACAGTATATATCACAAATATACATCTCATCAAGTAATGAGGCATCCCGAAGGGAAAAAATGTAAAAGTACGGTATGTAATCCGAGATATGTACCTTATATTTTATTAGCAAGCATATACGGCTAATATAGCGCGAAAGCGAGCTCCAAATGCGAAGCAAACACAATCCGCACCTACTAAACACTCAACAAACAACATGAGAACCATGCATACAGATAATAGTATCAATATACAACATATAGCAACATAATAACTATATATGTCAACATAGCAAATGTAGTAAAAGCAATATATTCAACCATCAACCAACTAGCATTCATAACCAATAAATATTCATTCATATTCTCATTAATATTTTAATGAATTGGTTTTCAATTTAATCACATTTGATTCATTAACAGTGGATGTTTTCTAACATTTATTTTCAATTAGTTTATATTCACTAATTCATATTCAAGTTGGTTCACTTCCAAATCAAATTCAATTCTATTCAAGATTCACTCAACTTCCAATTGAATTTCAATTACTTTAGCTTTCAATTTCATTAACACTTAATGAATTATATACAATCAACTAACAACCATATAACAACCAATGTATATTAATTACAACCAAATTCCTTTGCTTATCAATTGGTTTAATTAATTGATTTTTATTCAACTATTCAACTTTCAATAACATTAGATGTTAATGAATTAACACTTACCTTCATTATTTCATATCAACTATTTTACATTCAATTGATTAATATTCAATCCATTTATTCAATGCAATTACAAAAGTTGAATTTCATTTATATAACGTAAGTTCACATTTATCACTTAACTTTATTAATTTTACTTTGATACCAATATCAACTTCATTCAACATCACTTAAGTTATATTTCCATTTCTAAAGTAAATTTCCATTTAACTTTAAATTCATTCTTATTTCAACTCTTCTTATATATAAGTTTATTTCACAATTGTAAATCACTTTAATTATAATTTAATTCTTATAATTCTTTTGCTTATCCAATTATTCTTTTATTTAGATTATTCAAACAACTAAACAATCAGTTTACATACACTTTAATAATTCTGAAAAATTATTTCTTTTTTTATATACAAAATATAATCAAGGTAAAATTATTTCATTTACCCAATTTTAAAATCAATATTGTGCCGAATTGTTCTATTCAAGTGTTTAGAAACCCCTTCGGCATAGTCTTGCGGACCACGCTGACGAAAGTTCATATGCCACTCAACAAACCAATCATCACAATATAAAACAATTTTATATTCACTAACAAATACGCTCTCATAGCTATTATTACACTCAACTCATTCTAGAGCACCACTGACTCTATCTCTAACGAGTAATACCCAACAGAACCATGGTTGTCTCTTAACCATAAGCTCTGATACCAAATGTAACGCCCCGGAAATAGCGGTCACAACCGGTAGGCTTTTCAACCATCCCATCCCCACCGTGGCTTACACCGGTACCCCAGACCTTGCTTTTACGGCCAGCCTCTCGACTGTCTCAGGTTACACCTAACCAACCCCCTAAAAGAGGACGTGTAGGGGGTAAGAGTCTCCCGTTTGCCACCAAACCGCGAAGCGAGAACCCCCCATCACATAGCCCAAAGCTTAGCAAGACTGGTGTGAGAACTCAAAACAGTTTATTTATCTTTAAAATCAAAATAGAGGAATATTTTTTTTTTAAAATCAATTCGCAATGCTTTTAAAAATGAGACTACCATAAGGCCTTCCGCACACACACATAATGCAAACGCAGAATCGGAGGAGATTTCTCCTTATGATAGTCAAAGATGCTTGATACGCATTTAAAAGAACATTTGATATTATTATTAGTGTATAGTGTAGAAAAAATTCATTTCGAAAGTAGAATATAAATCTTAGCCAACATACGACCATTATCGTATGCCTACTATAGCTACCATCCAAACAGTGGGGCTCCACCATAAGTGAATGATAGGTTCTACAACTAATACCGTACAAGTCACGTATTGTTTCTTTGGATTCCCAACAAATGATCAGGCCAAGGAACTTCCCATTGCCACATGAGAATGCCTCTGGATGGACATCCCCGAGAACCAAACCGGATCTCTACGAACACAAGGCCGGGTTACCTCTAACTGAGTAACAACTGACCGAATATACCATCCCCCGGTCCTTTGGGACCTTTTCACCGAGCGCTCGTAATCAATTCACACAATCATAACAAAGTGTTTTCAACATGAGTAAGTATCTGGGCTCCATACCATGATACCACCCTTTTCCAGAAGGAAATGCACACATCCTAAAGGGCGCTACCCCTCATAACCTTGCTGCTTCTTTCCTGTTTTGACCATTCACGGGGTGTGAGGCTCGACGAAGTCACGTCCACAAAAACATACTTTATACAAAAGCCATGCTTTGGGTCAACAAATGATCATAGAAATGATCACCAAGATAGACGATCAAATAAACGATCCTATCACAAATAATCAACACAATGATCATTTACAGCAACACTCAGCATGTCACATTACCAAATTGGGAATATATCACTGATAACTTCAACTATATAACCTCTGAGCTCGTACGTCTCAGAGAAGGGTGTTAAGCTAAAAGAATAAATTCTCCGCCACCAACAGAAATATATTTGAATGAAATCTGCTTTATATCTCAATTTGTAACGTCAGGCATACTATCCATACAAGTCTGTTCCGGGATCGAACAAAACCGAAGGCACTTACAAAGAAGTCCTTGCAATCCGGATATTCACAATCCTGATCGGATTTCCCATCACTTAGGGAGTATCTATACCGTTGCAACTCAGTGCAGAGACAATCGACAGGTCATCCTATCGCTCTCGCAAATACCGGGTCTTCAACACCGATCTTCAATGCGATTCACAACGACGTATCACATATTCGGAATGGGGTATACGACCCCATGGTCCTTTCCCGGTTAACCCGAATAGTGAGCGCTTATTCAAAAATAAGTGTGGCATTCACATTCAAACAAATCACATCAAATACCCATTCAAAGGGAAATATTGATAGTCGGTTATTGAACTATCAATGGATATGCACACATCACCAGTTTCCAAATAATTTTCCAAATTATTTATTTTCCAAAATATCTTTACAAGATATATAATTTTCACACTTCAAAAATAAATCAATATTTATTTTTAAACAAGTTCCCCTTTTCTTTTATAAATTCCATAGTGAATTTATAATCCAAAATATCTATGAACATTCGATTTCAATTATTCATTTCAATTTATCTTCAAGAAGATAAATTCTCTAATATTCACTCTATATTGGAAAAACATTTCCATACTTATTTATTCATAAGTAATTCACAAATTTTATTTATCTTCAACACTTAGAAAATATTCAATATACTTAAATCGATATTAAGTATATATTTCATTCTTTAAGGAAATCATTCTCATAAACATACTTATTTGGGCCAAAACGAATGTTACGTAAAACATCGTTACGACAACCCAAAATCACTAGTATAGGGATTCGAAATTAAAATAGATATATAAATCCCAATACTATACAAAACATTTCCTTTCGGAAATCATTTACTATAACAACAGTGTTATAGTCCAACATTTCCTTCTATTTCTCGAAAACGTTTATTTCAACAATAAATGTTGAAATCTATGGTTTCGAATCTCAACGCATTTTAAAACATCGTTAGATCGTTTTAATTCTGTTTAAAACATCACATTCAAAACAATTTCTTTAACATCTTATTCACTATTCAAAAACGTGAATATACTACGTTAACAAATTTCATCCTTTATTCATTTTATTTCAAAGGATTATTCACAGTTAAAAACGTGAATATAACTCCATTACTAAGTTTCAACGGTTTACTTATCAAAATAAGTCATTTGCGAATTTATAAAACAACGTTTATAAATTCCATTTCTAATTATTTTATAACAACTTCCTTTTATAAATTTTCTTTATTAACCTATTCGATTTATAACTCAATTATAAACTAAAGGTTCATATTATAAGTTAAATACTTATAATTTATTCGTTCACAAAAATCGTTCCTTTGAACTTCATAATTATAAATCTTATAACTTATAAGATTCAATTATTTATCCAAAACCATTCTTTTAATGACTTTATAAATTTATAAACGTACTGTTTATAAAATTCCATTTATAATCTCACCGTTTATAACTCTATAAATCTCATTCAATTTATGAAATTCATTTTCACTTCATTCAAACACTTATAAAAAACTCGTTTTATAATTTCAATATTTCAATTTATAAATATCCATTTATAAATCTCTTAATATAATTCAATTTATATTATTCTTTAAAACATATTTAATCTCCTTTATAATTTCACCATTTTGATTTATAAAATAATTAAATTTTATAAATCCTATATTTTCCACTTTTCATAATAACTTAAATAAATCCCAATTTAAACTCTTTTTATAAAGTTATTAACCCATATTTTCAAAAATCAACTTTAACCGTATTTCTCAAAGATCATAATTTTATATAACTTTTAAAAGTATAACGTTTATTTATTTATAATGGATCAATTCCAAAAATATTTTATAACTTACACTTTCAAAAATCTCTTTAAAAACATTTCAAAATTCCAAAATTTGGTCCAATGATGCTACATACCAAATAGCCAATCACGACAACAACGATATCATATATCGATATGATAATCCATCAAATATCAAAATATCTGAAATCAAATAAAAACTGTTGAGGAATCCAGTTGGATCCCTCCAACCTGTTTTCCTGCATCCACAACATTAGCACAATACCAATTTCGCTCCAGTACGAAATTATCGCGGTATATGGGATTTAAAATATTATCCGCTTAATAACGGCGCAATAGGGTCTCATCCGCTAAACAAAAAATGCGGGAAATCAATAACTCCAATATATACATATGCCAATATATATATATATATTGCTATTATATATAATACCAATTTCACTGTTTATGAAATATTCGCGGTATATGTTTTTAATAAATAACATCCGCTTAATAACGGCGTATAATGTCTATTTTAACAATCAATAGATATCAATCATTATTCAAACATGCATTCAAATATTTTAAATCCAACTATTTAAAATAAAATCGAAACTGATTCGATTGAGTGAGAAATTCTCACATTGATTTCAATTTCGTTTTTAGCGATTTATTTCGAATAAAATTAAACGGACGTTTAATTTTACCTAAAATTCTCACTAACTCCAAACAACTCCAATCCAATTTCATCGCGTAGTGCTCGTCCATACGATTCCAACGCAACCGGTTTCGCGCGTTTTCGACCTCGTATGAAAAAGTTATGCATTTTACAAGTTTACTCGAATTTTTAAATATAAATTACAACATATATATTATAATTTTATAACCTAATACTATCATCACCATTGATTGCTTCAGCTTGCATCTCAGCCGTTCCCTTCATCATCTCCCCCTACGTTCTCTACAGGCCGCACATGAACCCATTCATCACGAATTAGGGTTAATTATTGCACCCTCTTCATCGACTTCTAGCTTGATCAAGATACTCCATGTGAATGCCCCTGGCCACCTCTACGCTCGCCCCAAACATAGTTGAACTCGGCCCCTCCCTCTCTCGTGCGCACGTCCATGAACGTCCACGCACGCAGGCCCCTAGCTCCCCCTACGCGACACTAAACCCCATCATATCCGTATGGATTGAAAGCTTTCGTCGAGCTCTACAAGTTTCATGTTGAACACTTCGCGTAATTCTTGATGGATTGAGAGTGATTGAGGGATGAATGTTGAGCATTTCTGGCCGTTCATATATGTGGAGGCGGCTGTGCAGTTTTAGATTAGGGATTTTTTTTTATGAAGGTGTTGGGGCTATTTATAAAGAAACGATCGACACTATTCATCCGGAAATTCCGAACTCCGATTTACGCGCCGTAACCAGCGTTTCTAGGGTTTACCCCGCGTTCCGGACACAATGGAAGAGGTTTCGAAAGCTAATTCGGACATCTGTGCGAGTTATGGCTATAAACGTTCAATTTAAATTAAACCGATTTAAATCGATTTCTAGGCGTTTTAATTCGTACCGGACAAACGGTAAATCCAATTGACTTGAAATTTGAAACCTTGCAATAATATCACATTACGGATCCGATGAAACTGGTTTCGTCGATATCCGAGACTTTTTGAAAAATGGCTATTTTAACTCGCCAAATTAAAATTAAAAATAATTCGATGCGTTTCGAGCTGCCACGATCAAACGATAGCTCCGATTGACACGAAAATTGAAATCCGGTAATAACTAACTATTACGGATCCAATGGAACTGGTTTCGTTCAATTTTCACAAATTTACTTTTAATTCGATTTTAAAAGTTCTAAAATATCGTTCTAACTCCCATATGATAAAATAAAATTTTACAAATCATTTTCAATCATATTTAACTCAATTTTCAATTATTTTCATAATTTAACATATTAAATTATCGATTTAATTATTCAATTAAATTCAATAATTCAAACAAAAATTTATTCGACTTATAAATTCACTTATTAATATTTAAAATTAATTAAATATTCAAATTTTAATTTCTAAAAATTCTGGGTCGTTACATTTTGAATTGTATTTGTCAATCTATATTTTTTTTATATTGTGTTGTTGGAGTTGTTGATGTTGATTTGGGTTTCCGATCGATTCGTCTGATCAACGCTATCGATAGGATTTCTAAAACACTTTGATAGAACAAACTGACACGATATTATTTTAAATTTTGTTTTGGTTAATGAAATAAAATTTTGATATATATATATATATATATATATTTACGGAACTTAATATAATGATTCAACTTGATAATTTGAAATGATAATACTTGATTTATCATTTATTGTTCTATAAATGAATTTATAAATAATCGTTTATAAATTTATATGGGAACTTAAATGAATTTAGAAAAAGAAATTTGAGAATTTAATTTCCGATGATTCCAAACCTTTTTTTTAAAAGTTTAAAGGGATATAATATTTAAAATATTTTTAAACAGAAATTTGTTTCCAAAGAATTTTAAGTTTAAAATTAGTACTCTTCTCTTTGTCACTGGAAAATAACTTCGGTGATGACTGCAGCATCATTGTAACGACCCGTATTTTACGTGTCGATAAATCGTAAAATGGTTATATTAGGTCGTTAGTATTGTTTGAGTCAACCTGAGTTAGTTCGTGTTGTGGTGTTTAAGTCGTAGGAAGCTTGGGTCGTGTGGCCGAGTTAAGGTAGTGACCGACCTATAGTGCCTGACCGACTTAAGGAAGTTGCCGAGTTATAGAAGTTAACTTGTGTAGAGGCTTAGGTCGTGGTGTAGCTTAGGTCGTATGGTGGCTTAGGCAAGCGGCTTAAGATATGGAGCAACTTAAGTTGGGACAGGTTAGCGACCTAGTAGTGTAGTGAGTGTTAGCTCGTGCAGATTTTGGCTCGTATGATGTTTAGGTTGAGGGGAGCGACTTATAGGATTAGCGACCTATAGGATGGGAGCGACCTAAGGCAGATATCCGACCTATAGGAATGAGTGACTTAGGGTTAACGACCTAACAGTTAGCCGAGTTAACAAGATAAGTGATAGATCGTATACGAGTTATGGTTTCTGACCGACCTAAGTATCGACCGAGTTAAGGAGAAGCGACCCAGTAGTTAGCCGACCTAAGAGTTAAACGACCTATAAGAATGGACTGACTTAAGGGTGTTTACGACCTAAGGAAGTTGGTCATGTTAGTTAGGTCGTAGACGACCTAAGTTAGGACGGCAGGGTTTTTAGGTCGCGTGAGTTTAGGTCTGCACATGCTAAGTCGTTAGCGACTTAGTGATGAGTCGTAGCTCGTGTTACTGTTAGGTCGGGGAGGTGGCTAGACCGTTAGGTCGAGTTTCCATTGAGTCATAGGTCGTTGGGAATGGTAGGTCGGCAATAGTTAGGTCGCTGGGTAGTTATGTGGTGCAGTTAGGTCGATTAGACGACCTAAGGTAGGTTGCATAGATTGTTAGGTCGCGCGCTTATGTTTTTAGGTAGCGTGCATACTGTGGGTCTTAGGTCATAGTATAGTTAGGTCGAGACTTTTTAGGTCGGCAGCGACCTAATAGCGAGCCTAGGAGTTAAGATCTGGGCGACCTAAGGGTGGTTTCAGCCTATAAATAGAGGGGTTTGGCTCACTTTTTGGCACCGGTTTTTGAAGCGACGAAGTGCTGCCATTTTGAGAGCTCGACTACAACATTTCTTCATCTTCTTTTCTCCATTCCAATCTAGTTCTAACATCCATCCAAGATCGAAGATCGAGATTGAAGATCCAAGAGCCAAAGTTGAAGATCTTCATCCAACGAAGCTAGATTTCATCGTTTCAAGCGAGATTTCGACAAATCAAGCTTGAATCCTTGCTGTCCAGATCTGAAGTGATTAGTTTTTGAGGTGTTTGGGTGATTCGGTGAGTGGTAGTTATCTCTCACGCGGACCCAAAGGAGTATATTGGATTGGTGGTTTGTTCGGGTGTTAAAAATAGTGATTTCATGCATTTTTCTTAGATCCAAGTCTAGATCCATTTCTTATGAAGATATTTACTTATGCAAGTTCATTTATCAAGTTAGAAAAACAAAACCCATGATTTATATTTGTTAGATCTATGATAGAAACCCATGATTCATGTATGTTAGACTTATGCTCATTTATTTACGAGATTGCCACTATAGTGAATATTGCTTATTAGATCTTGTTTGAATGCTTGATTGTTTGGATGTATGATTGATTTGATTGTTTCAAGTTAGCTAGTGGTTGATTTGGAACAAGATGGTTGAGGATGATTCAAAAGCTAAGTGGAAAGGCTCTTGAATGGTGAAAGCTGCTTGTGCCATATGAAGCGGATGTTGAAGCTCATATGTATGGATTAGATGATGTTGAGATGGGACTTTGCCATGATGCGATGAGGCAAGCCATGATGTTGAGATGAGACTTCGCTATGATGCGATAAAGCGAAGCATGATGTGAGATAGCCTTGGTTTAATCCAAACGGGATCATCCCAAGCATGTTGATAATCGATGATGCGATGCGAGTTGGTTGATAATGGTTAGCTTGAGAGGCGCTTGAGCTAGTATGGAAATAGTCGTCGAGGAGGATGACTAGGAGGCTGAGATCTCATCGTTGTTGAAGGTTCTAGCATGCTCAAAGCAAGAGTACGTTGGAACGGGCTGCGACGACGTTCCAAGCACGGGCTGCGACGACGTGCTAGTACTCTGGGTAGTTGTGAAAATTCCTAGGCACGGGCTGCGACGACGTGCGGAGTTATGTCTAGAACCGGGGTTACCATTAGCCCTTGACAGATGGATAAAAGAATGAGTTGGTCATTCCATTAACGGTGAAATCAAGGCAATGATAACAGTGATAGCCAGAGTCATGGATGTTTGGCTGTACCATCATTCGGTCTCAAGAGCGGTGTTTTCTGGGTGCTTATCTGATCTTGGTTTAGGCCTTGGCGGTTTGTATTTGGAAAACATCGACCTTGACTTGAATCATTATTGCTTTACTTTAATTGTCTGCCATGTTATGCTTGCTTCTCCTTAGTATGTGTCTGGGGGCTATCACTGTAGTAAGAGGCGGAGTGGGATGGTTTGGTTCCTATTCCTTTTATCCCTTATGCTCTTTTGATATGTTTGATAGTTGATTTACTGCTCACTAAGACTTTGTCTGACTCAAGGTTTTATGTCTCCTCTTATTACCTTGGGCTGTTCATCCATGTTGGGATGGACAGACTAGGTGACAGGTGGCAGGTGCTGATCTTAGTGGCTCACGTTGATGATGACGAAGGCGAGCAGGAGGCTTTACATATTATTTTCATATTTTATGTACTGGATATTCCGCTGTTTGTTGATTACTCTGAGTGCTATGTAGTGAGGCTTCTTGTATTCATGATTCAGACCATGTATAAAGCTATTATGATTAGATGATGATATTCTGTTCTATGGGAGCTTCACTATATTATATTTCTCTATTGTATTTTATCCATGCGCTGTGAGTTTTACGATAGAGTCTGAAATGTTTCTTTTACCCTTGACGGTCACTCATAGTTGCCTGGCACATTTTCAGCGCACCATTCCCTTGTTTCCGTGCGGGAGTCATGGGCGGTCGTCACATTTGGTATCAGAGCTTTGGTTAATCGATTTTAGCCAACGCTCGCTGACGTAACTACGTATGAGAGACGTAATGGTATTTTGATGATTGATTACTATATATATAATATAGTAGTTTAGAAGGATTTGAACTCCTTATGCAGTTGTTTCTCAAGGTGTTCTAAGTCATTCCTTTTTGTAGATATTAAGGATGAGTCGAAGGGGGAGACCAGCTGCTAGGGAAGGCCGTGCTGCTAGGGAAGCTGTTGATTATGCTCCTATGTTTGAGGCCATGATGACTTCGATCATGAGAAGGATACCAGCTTCAGGGCCATCAGTGGATGTTGGAGTTCAAGTTCAAGCTCCAAGACCGGTGGATTTTGCTAAGCTTTGTAAGGACTATACTGCTCTTGGAGGGAAGGTTTTCTTGGGAACGGAATCGACCATTGAAGTCCAAAGATGGATAGATGCTTGTAGAAGGATCTTTGGAGATTTGGGGATTGAGGATGCAACTAAGAGGAAGCTTGCATCAAGACAGCTTCAAGGGAGAGCTTCTGATTGGTGGAACTCTATCACCATCGATACTCCAGAGGAAGAGATTACTTGGGAGCAATTCCAAGTCAGATTTGAAGCTAAGTTCATCTCTACGGCTCAGAAATCTATCTTGTTTAAAAAGTTTGTGGAGCTCAAGCAAGGTGGAAGACCCGTTCTTGAGTATGTTTCTGAGTTTGAAGCTTTGTCCAAGTATGCCAGATCGTATATTGATTCTCCCTATCAGAAGAATGAGAAGTTTGTGACCGGTTTGGATGCTTATCTTGGAAGACAGTTGGTGGATCATCTGGATGATCCATTTGAGAAGCTTGTGGAGAAAGCTCTCAGGCATGAGAATTTGTTTCCTAGGGAGAGTTCTGTTATTGCTGTAACCAAGGAAGGGTTTAAGCCACAGAAGGGTGGAAACAAAAAGAGGAAGCAACAGCAGCAGAAGGGTAAGGATGGCCAGAAGAAGCCGAAGGGCGAAATGACTTGCTATAATTGCCAGCAGAAGGGCCATCTCTCCAAGGATTGTAGGAATCCAAAGGCGCCGGCGAAATGCCACAACTGTGACAAGCCAGGGCATTTCAGGAAAGATTGTCCAGAACCGAGGAAGGACAGACAGATTATGCAAGCTTATGCTTTGGGAGCTGTGCCGTCGTTTTCAAAAGCTCTTACTGCTGAAGAGAAAGGGAAGAGTGTGGTGGTTCAAGGTACTCTTTCCATTTGTGGTGTTCCAGTTAGGGTGTTGTTTGATACTGGGGCGTCGCATTCCTTTGTTTGTAATGAGTTAGTAGACCGGTTGGGTTTGGAAGCGGATATTGTTGATAGGCCATTGGTTGTGACTAATCCAGTTGGGGGTTCGTCATGTTTGTGTATGATATGTCGTGGTCTAGTTGTATCGAGTCATGATTGCTCTTTCGTTTGTGATTGTTTTGTTCTGAACTTTGCGGGGTTCGGAATTATTTTGGGTATGGACTGGCTTAGGAAGTATGCGGCAAGCATTGATTGTGAGAGGCTAGAGGTGACAGTCGGGAATGTGGAAGGGCGAAAGGTTGTGATACGATGTAAGCATGAGGAAGGCGTCTTCATGAGCTTCATGTATTCGCTGGTTGTTCCACGGGATGGATTGTCATCGGTGCCTATTGTGAATGGATTTGAGGATGTCTTTGACGAAGTCAAAGGATTACCGCCGCATAGGGAGATCGAGTTTCGTATCGATCTAGTTGAGGGAGCCAGACCTGTTGTGATGCCTCTTAGGCGGATGGCGCCTAGGGAGCAACAAGAGTTGAAGGTGCAAGTTGATGACCTTTTGCGGAAAGGATTCATTCGGCGTAGTGTGTCCGAATGGGGCGCACCAGTTGTGTTCGCAACCAAAGCGGATGGATCGTTGAGGTTGTGTGTGGATTATCGTGAGCTGAATAAGGTGACTAAGAAGAACAAGTATCCATTGCCGAGAATAGATGACTTGTTTGATCAGCTTCACGAGGCTAAGGTGTTTTCTTAGATGGATTTGGCAACGGGATTTCACCAGTTAAGAGTGGCGAAGGATAGTTTGTGCCGAAGACTGCTTTTAGGACACCATCCGGTTTTTATGAGTGGCTAGTAATGCCGTTTGGATTGACTAACGCACCAGCATATTTTGTGGATCTTATGAATAGAGTATTCAGAGATCAGTTGAACAAGTTCGTACTTGTGTTCGTGGATGATATTCTGATTTATTCCAGAACTGAAGAAGAGCACAAGACGCACTTGCGTTTGGTTTTGGAAATCTTGCGGAAACATCAGCTGAAGGCTAAGTTTTCGAAGTGTCACTTCTGGAAGAATGAAGTGAGATTCTTAGGCCATGTTATTTCTGGAAATGGGATAGCGGTCGATCCCGCTAAGGTGGCAGCGATCCAGGATTGGGTTAGACCTAAGAATGCATCCGATGCGAGAAGTTTTCTTGGATTAGCAGGATATTATCGTCGGTTTGTCAAAGACTTTTCCAAGATAACTGCACCATTGACAGGATTGACGAAAAAGAATCAAGTGTTTAGATGGGATGATAAGTGTGAGCAAGCTTTCGTAATCCTGAAAGAGCGACTGACAAGTGCTCCTGTTTTGACCATTCCTAGTGGGAATGATGAGATGGTGGTTTACACCGATGCATGTGGTACTGGACTTGGAGCAGTGCTAATGCAGAAAGATAAAGTTGTTGCATATGCAAGTCGACAACTGAAGCCGCATGAAAGGAATTATCCGACTCATGATTTGGAGTTAGCGGCGATCGTATTTGCTTTGAAGATGTGGAGACATTATCTTTTGGGAGTTCGATTCGAGTTGTTTACGGATCATAAGTCGTTGAAGTATCTGTTTTCCCAAAAGGATTTGAATCTTCGGCAGCAACAATGGCTAGAGTTCTTAGCATCGTATGATTTTGGTATAGCTTATACTCCGGGAAAAGGTAACGCATTAGCTGATGCATTGAGTCGAAGACATGCAGGATTGGGAGCCATGTTTTCGGAATGGAAGAGTCTCGAGTATTTAGCTGGATTTGACTTCAGGCCTAAATGTGAATTGGAACCTGAAATGTTGGCAAACTTATCGATAAGACCTACTCTTGTGGAAAGGATTGGCGAGAGCCAAAAGCGAGACGATAAGCTTGTCAAGATTATCCGTGACTTGGAATCTAGATTGGAACTAGAGAAGGATAAAGGATTCGAGGTCGATCGAGAGGGTTGGCTTCGGAAGCAAGGACGACTAGTTGTTCCCGATATAGATGAATTGAGAGATGAAGTTCTGAAGGAAAGTCATCACTCGAAGTTGACAATTCATCCAAGAGGAAATAAGATGTATCGGGATATGAAGAGAACCTATTACTGGGAAGGTATGAAGAAGGACGTTGGAAATTTTATTTCCAAATGTATGAACTGTCAGTTGGTAAAAGCTGAACAGAAAAAGCCAAGTGGATTACTTCAGCCATTAGAGGTTCCTACATGGAAGTGGGAGCAAGTGTCGATGGATTTTATCGATGGCCTACCTAGAACCAAGGCGGGAAATGAAGGGATTTGGGTCATCATAGATCGGTTGACCAAGAGTGCAAGGTTCATTCTTGTTCGATCGACTAGGACTGCATCAAAGTTGGCTGAGCTTTATGTTAAGTGGATAGTTTGATTCCATGGTATTCCGAAGAGTATAGTGAGCGATCGAGACCCATTGTTCACTAGTGGATTTTGGAAGAGCTTCCAGGAAGTTTTGGGAACCGAGTTGTGTTTGAGTACAGCTTATCATCCCCAAACAGATGGTCAGACTGAGAGAGTCAACCGAGTTTTGGAAGATCTTCTCAGAGCTTGTGTTTTGGATTTCGGAGGATCGTGGGAAGATCATCTTCATTTGGTGGAGTTTGCGTACAATAATAGTTACCAGTCAAGCATTGGTATAGCACCGTATGAAGCGCTGTATGGAAGACCGTGTAACTCTCCGACATGTTGGTTGGAAACTGGAGAAAAGCTAATACTTGGGCCAGAGATGATTCGTCAGACTACGGATTGTATAGAGATCATTCGGCAATGAATGAAGGCAGCCCAAGACCGCCAGAAAAGTTATGCTGATAAGCGTCGTAAGGATTTGGAATTCGACGTAGGTGATATGGTTTTAGTGAAGATTTCTCCACTGAAGAATGTTATTCGATTTGGAAAGAAAGGAAAGTTGACTCCGAGATTTGTTGGACCATTCCCGATTATCGAGCGAATTGGAAAGCTCGCTTATAGATTGGAGTTACCGGAAAAGATTGTGGGTGTGCACAATGTTTTTCATGTATCTTATCTACGGAAGTATGTGCATGACTCAAATACGGTGGTTTCTGCCGATAGCTGTGAAGATTTGGAGGTTGATCCAGTTGTTAGAAGACCTCGTAAGCCGCTTCGTATTGTTGAAACCGATACGAAACAGCTTAGGAAGAAGACGATTACGTTGCTCAAGATACAATGGGGTGATGATGTTAACGACTGTACGTGGGAGGAGGAAGAGAGGATGAAGGCAGCTCATCCTGAACTCTTCGAGGTATGGCCCTAAGGTGTCGTGACATCTCATGAATTTGTAGCTTGTTCTAGTCTTAGAATTCTGCATGCTAGGATTAGTAATTGGATGCATGGTTTGTTGATTGCTATGGATGGTAGGCATGCGGAATATTTTTGATTGCTCTTGTTTGTTTGGAATTTTGGGGGCGAAATTCCTAAGGGGGAGAGAATGTAACGACCCGTATTTTACGTGTCGATAAATCGTAAAATGGTTATATTAGGTCGTTAGTATTGTTTGAGTCAACCTGAGTTAGTTCGTGTTGTGGTGTTTAAGTCGTAGGAAGCTTGGGTCGTGTGGCCGAGTTAAGGTAGTGACCGACCTACAGTGCCTGACCGACTTAAGGAAGTTGCCGAGTTATAGAAGTTAACTTGTGTAGAGGCTTAGGTCGTGGTGTAGCTTAGGTCGTATGGTGGCTTAGGCAAGCGGCTTAAGATATGGAGCGACTTAAGTTGGGACAGGTTAGCGACCTAGTAGTGTAGTGAGTGTTAGCTCGTGCAGATTTTGGCTCGTATGATGTTTAGGTCGAGGGGAGCGACTTATAGGATTAGCGACCTATAGGATGGGAGCGACCTAAGGCAGATATCCGACCTATAGGAATGAGTGACTTAGGGTTAACGACCTAACAGTTAGCCAAGTTAACAAGATAAGTGATAGATCGTATACGAGTTATGGTTTCTGACCGACCTAAGTATCGACCGAGTTAAAGAGAAGCGACCCAGTAGTTAGCCGACCTAAGTGTTAAACGACCTATAAGAATGGACTGACTTAAGGGTGTTTACGACCTAAGGAAGTTGGTCATGTTAGTTAGGTCGTAGACGACCTAAGTTAGGACGGCAGGGTTTTTAGGTCGCGTGAGTTTAGGTCTGCACATGCTAAGTCGTTAGCGACTTAGTGATGAGTCGTAGCTCGTGTTGCTGTTAGGTCGGGGAGGTGGCTAGACCGTTAGGTCGAGTTTCCATTGAGTCATAGGTCGTTGGGAATGGTAGGTCGGCAATAGTTAGGTCGCTGGGTAGTTATGTGGTGCAGTTAGGTCGATTAGACGACCTAAGATAGGTTGCATAGATTGTTAGGTCGCGCGCTTATGTTTTTAGGTAGCGTGCATACTGTGGGTCTTAGGTCGTAGTATAGTTAGGTCGAGACTTTTTAGGTCGGCAACGACCTAATAGCGAGCCTACGAGTTAAGATCTGGGCGACCTAAGGGTGGTTTCAGCCTATAAATAGAGGGGTTTGGCTCACTTTTTGGCACCGGTTTTTGAAGCGACGAAGTGCTGCCATTTTGAGAGCTCGACTACAACATTTCTTCATCTTCTTTTCTCCATTCCAATCTAGTTCTAACATCCATCCAAGATCGAAGATCGAGATTGAAGATCCAAGAGCCAAAGTTGAAGATCTTCATCCAACGAAGCTAGATTTCATCGTTTCAAGCGAGATTTCGACAAATCAAGCTTGAATACTTGCTGTCCAGATCTGAAGTGATTAGTTTTTGAGGTGTTTGGGTGATTCGGTGAGTGGTAGTTATCTCTCACGCGGACCCAAAGGAGTATATTGGATTGGTGGTTTGTTCGGGTGTTAAAAATAGTGATTTCATGCATTTTTCTTAGATCCAAGTCTAGATCCATTTCTTATGAAGATATTTACTTATGCAAGTTCATTTATCAAGTTAGAGAAACAAAACCCATGATTTATATTTGTTAGATCTATGATAGAAACCCATGATTCATGTATGTTAGACTTATGCTCATTTATTTACGAGATTGCCACTATAGTTAATATTGCTTATTAGATCTTGTTTGAATGCTTGATTGTTTGGATGTATGATTGATTTGATTGTTTCAAGTTAGCTAGTGGTTGATTTGGAACAAGATGGTTGAGGATGATTCAAAAGCTAAGTGGAAAGGCTCTTGAATGGTGAAAGCTGCTTGTGGCATATGAAGCGGATGTTGAAGCTCATATGTATGGATTAGATGATGTTGAGATGGGACTTTGCCATGATGCGATGAGGCAAGCCATGATGTTGAGATGAGACTTCGCTATGATGCGATAAAGCGAAGCATGATGTGAGATAGCCTTGGTTTAATCCAGACGGGATCATCCCAAGCATGTTGATAACTCGATGATGCGATGCGAGTTGGTTGATAATGGTTAGCTTGAGAGGCGCTTGAGCTAGTATGGAAATAGTCGTCGAGGAGGATGACTAGGAGGCTGAGATCTCATCGTTGTTGAAGGTTCTAGCATGCTCAAAGCAAGAGTACGTTGGAACGGGCTGCGACGACGTTCCAAGCACGGGCTGCGACGACGTGCTAGTACTCTGGGTAGTTGCGAAAATTCCTAGGCACGGGCTGCGACGACGTGCGGAGTTATGTCTAGAACCGGGGTTACCATTAGCCCTTGAAAGATGGATAAAAGAATGAGTTGGTCATTCAATTAACGGTGAAATCAAGGCAATGATAACAGTGATAGCCAGAGTCATGGATGTTTGGCTGTACCATCATTCGGTCTCAAGAGCGGTGTTTTCTAGGTGCTTATCTGATCTTGGTTTAGGCCTTGGGGGTTTGTATTTGGAAAACATCGACCTTGACTTGAATGATTATTGCTTTACTTTAATTGTCTGCCATGTTATGCTTGCTTCTCCTTAGTATTTGTCTGGGGGCTATCACTGTAGTAAGAGGCGGAGTGGGATGGTTTGGTTCCTATTCCTTTTATCCCTTATGCTCTTTTGATATGTTTGATAGTTGATTTACTGCTCACTAAGACTTTGTCTGACTCAAGGTTTTATGTCTCCTCTTATTACCTTGGGCTGTTCATCCATGTTGGGATGGGCAGACTAGGTGACAGGTGGCAGGTGCTGATCTTAGTGGCTCACGTTGATGATGACGAAGGCGAGCAGGAGGCTTTACATATTATTTTCATATTCTATGTACTGGATATTCCGCTGTTTGTTGATTACTCTGAGTGCTATGTAGTGAGGCTTCTTGTATTCATGATTCAGACCATGTATAAAGCTATTATGATTAGATGATGATATTCTGTTCTATGGGAGCTTCACTATATTATATTTCTCTATTGTATTTTATCCATGCGCTGTGAGTTTTACGATAGAGTCTGAAATGTTTCTTTTACCCTTGACGGTCACTCATGGTTGCCTGGCACATTTTCAGCGCACCATTCCCTTGTTTCCGTGCGGGAGTCATGGGCGGTTGTCACAATCATCGACGTTCATTTTCGAGTTTCGAAGTGAAGATACTGTTGTAGTCTTACTACAGCTTTGTTTTGGGAAACTAAATTGATTTGAATTTCTAAAATATGACTTAATTTATAATATATCTAGATATATGATTGAAATTTGATTTGACATATTATATATATATTATTACTTATCTCTAAATGGTTTGAAGAAATCGGAAATTTAATTCTTAAATTTTATTTTTAACAATAATTTCAATTATAAAAAGAAAATCAAAAAATTTGGATAAATGATTAAACTTGAGATAATTGAATTGGAAAGTTTTATTTGTATGACACAATTTCATTCCAATATAACTTACCTTAGTTTCAAAAGTTAACAATGTAATTGGGTAATATACAATATAAAAAGATTTTATAAATAAAATTTGAGTGGTTATAATAAATGTTATACACTTAAATTTTAATTATAAAACGATTAACAGAGGTAAATATAATAAAGGGTAATTGAATAACTTATAACAAAATAATATTAAAAGAACTAAGAATAAAAGAAAGCAGTTATATTAAGTGTAAGTATGTTTAACATAAGTGATAAATATAGTGAGAGGAATAAATTTAGTTTTATTTAGGAATAAAGAAGAATTAAATTTATCTTTGTGAGTGTAATAAATGATTATTTTTCAAACCCATGGTTTTGAAATTTGTTAATTTATGTTGATTGGATAATAAGATAATGAAATTTGAGATAGTTAAGATTTATTTAACTTGTGTAAAGATTTATTCTCTATTTAAGTTGAAATTTCCATTGTGCGTATATAGGGTTATTTAACAATGACTATTTTAAATTGTATAAACTACTTCTTCTTCGTTATATTTTATTTTATTATGTGATAATATGTTTTATTATATATATTTTGACTTTTAAATATTTCTAAATGATAATAGAATTTTTCCAAAATTTACTGTATTTATTTCCTATTTTTAAAGGTTGTTTACTAATTTTCTGCCATTTTCTTCATATAAATTATATTTAATAATTTTTTTTTGTGAATGCACTTTTATTTTTTGTTATTTTATTTGTTATAAATATTTTACAACTCCATGAAGATTTTCTAAAGTTCATTTGGATTTATTTCTAATTTTAAAGCCTAGTCTACAATTTTAAGCCATTTTCTTATTTTAATTATATATAATTAAAATTTATTTATTTATTTTATGCACTCACTTTTGTTTGCTGTGTTTTACTTTATTTTATTAATTTTACATGTATTTAAATTTAAGTAAATTTTTCAAAGTGTATTGAAGTTATTTCTAATTTTTAAGTCTAGTTTTCATTTTTCTGTGCTATTTTTCTTATTTAATCATATCTAATTAATATTTAATTTTTAATATTTTGTTTATCTGTTATATTTTCGAATTTTAAATGAGATTTTAATTATTTTCAGTTATTTGGATGTATATAAATATATATGAGAAATTTGAAAGGGTTAAGAGCTAAGAAACGGAAAAACGTTTTATCCGTTTCTTTTGCACTTTCTTCTGTCATTAATACATCAATTCATCTTAGCCATTCCTTTCCCCATCCTTTGCAGCCGACTTCCTCTTGTCATTCACGAATTTTTGAAGCCCCAAAACCCTAAAAATCATGGCCTCCACCTTGAAGAAAAAAAATTAGGTAAATCCCTCTCTTCTTTCTACTTTTCTTACTTTTCTATGCAATTTTGCCTTGTTTCTCTTCTAAGTTTGGATCGGCCTCTTCTCCATAGCCGCAGCCACAAACTCCGACATCTCTTCCATGCCTCCAACACCATCTACTCCACCAACCATGACCATGGCCGAGCCATCTATGGTGGCCAAACCCTTCAAATTGCAACCTACATGCCTAAAAGCAATGTTTTTGACCATTGTTGCCTCATTCCCTTAATCTCCACTTGTTGCCTTACCTATATGATGTTAAACCTGACCTATATGATGTCGTACCTGAGCCAAAGCATCATCATAGCTAAGCATAAGTGTCCCTTAGGTCAAGCATTGAAGTGGTTGAAGCAAGGTCCAATCTATCTTGTTCATTTCGCTTTGTATTTCAAAATTTTTTCAATGTTATTTTATGTTAAATGTTTATATATTGTCTGGTTTGTTTTGTTTTGGGTTGTTGATACAAAATCATATCTTGGCTATCTTTCAACTCAAATCAAAAGTCGTGAAATTGTGCTTGTCGTGCCTTTGGAGTCGTGCTTGTATGTTGTTTTGGTCTCTAGCTTTGAAAAAGGTGAGTCTTTCTCACTCTGACATATATACTTATGAAAAGTGGATTGATGACAAGTGTTTAGTAATGTAAAATGTTTATGCAAGTTAATGATGATCATATGATATTCTATGCCATGTTATTACCATGTTACTACCATGTTAAATCTGTTAATTTTCGCCTCACATCTGATACATGACTGTATATTGTGATATTGACATTGTTTATATTATTTCTGTATATGATCACACTGCAAGTTCCATGTTAGGATAAAAATCATTATGGGCTGAAATGATAGGCCTGAGTTATTTTATTTATTTATTTAAACTTGGGATTGCGGGTTTGAAATGATAGAACCCGGATTGTTGCCTTTTAAACTGCGGACTGAAATGATACATATCTGTATCACTTGACCTAGGTTAGAAAACTATATACAGACCCGTGGTTATTCTATAAAGTGCTTTGAATATTTTAAGTATTTTAAAAATATAAAATTATGAAATTTGATTTAAATAGATTTTGAAAGGTTTTAAAATAAATAAATTATGATTTTTCTATGTGTTAAAAATGTAATTTATGAATGGATTAACTGGATTTTGAAATATAACTTATGTTTGAAATTTGGAATTTTGACTAAAAATGATATTTAAGTTACATGAATAAAATGGACTTTAATTTTATTTGGAAAATGGTAAATATGATAAATTGATTTATATTTGAATTAAGTGATTTATTAAAGAATTATTGATTTTCTACAAATTTAAGTGGTTGAATAAATGACTGTTGAAAATGAAATTTTAAAATATAACATGACTTGAAAATGTGAAATTTGAGTTTTAACTAAAGATGTTAAACTAATTAAATAAACTGGAAGTTTAGTTAAATTTGTGAAATGGTAATATAAATCTGAAATGTTAAGTTTTAATTAATGAAAGAAACGTATAGGTTTTAATTTATGAAAGAAACGTATAGGTTTTAATTTATGAAAGAAACTTATAGGTTTTAATTTATGAAAGAAACGTATAGGTTTTAATTTATGAAAGGACGTATGGTGTTCTAATTAATGATAGGAACATGTAAATTCCTAATTAATGAAAGAAAGGTATAAGTTTTAATTAATGAAAGAAACATATAGGTTTTAATTTATGAAAAAAACGTATAGGTTTTAATTAATGAAAGAACGTATGGTGTTCTAATTAATGATAGGAACATGTAAATTCCTAATTAATGAAAGAAAGGTATAAGTTTTAATTAATGAAAGAAACATATAAATTTTTAATTAATGAAAGAAACGTGTAAAGTCCTAATTTATGAGAGAACATGAAAGTTTTAATTAACGCAAGAACATGTAAAGTTTTAATTAAGAAAGATACATGTAAAGTTTTAAGTAGTGTGGTATTGATTTAAATTAATAAATGTTCATTATTGTAATAGGAATATAAAATTTAAAACGTACATTTGACACGTAGATTTTAATCAATGTAATGGTGTATTTTAAATTGATTAAAATGATAAATGTTACTTACTGTAATAATAAAATGTAAGTTGATAACGTACATTTGATAAGCAAGTTTTAATTTATGTGAATGACATATTTTTAAATGATTAAAATAATAAAGTTTCTTTATTGTAATAATAATGTAAGTTAATAAGGTGCTTTTAACTTAACATAAGAATTTCGGTTTAAATTGTATATTACAGTAAGAAAGTTTATTTAACTATAAGGCTATGATAAATTGACATGTTAAAATTTTAAGCTTATCAATACTTTGATTATATACAATGTAAAGTGGAAAGTAGTACATTCCAAAAATGCTATGATTCCTTAAGGTAACATTTCCAAAATGCTATGATAATTTAAAGGAATATTTCAAGTTTAATAAATTTAAAGAAATATTCAATGATTTGAAAATTTGGGTTTTATTTGAATGATATAATATTGAATTATTTTTGAAATGGAAATGATACAATTGTGATATTGTTTTGAAATGAGTATGATATTTTGGTCTTGAAAGTATAAATTATTTGAAATAAATATCCATGGGTTATAATAACGATTGGTTGTTAAAGAGACCGGGATCGGATATTGTCTTATAGCCGGACAATACCGAAAACCACTTTAACAACTGTGTACGCGGTGGAGATTCCAGAATGAAGTAGGATGGTGGCGACGTTCTCGAGGTATATATTACGTGGACCCAACTCCTGTGAGTTGGCATATATGACTAAAACAGGAGCTATACCGGGCTACACAAAGGGTCGCACCCTTTCATCGAGCATGCTCCATCGGAAACCATTCTATTACTGTTGTGAGTCGATTCGGTGGCGCCACTTTGATTCGGGGGCATTGTTCGAGGTGGGCGGAAGCTGCTGGCTTGCCGTCACCACCGGTCCAGGAGTGCAAACGGTGTATCCACCCTGGCATTGCCTCGCGTGCCGTGTCATATCCTTATATCGAGCCCACTACGATTTTGGTTTTAAAGATCCGACCGCGTTAAGGTTCACCATCCCCTTAACGCTATTTTCTATATGATTATACTTTACTGATTAGACACTACCGTATATAGCGTATATTACTACATAGTAAATAGTTTAACGGATCCTTAGAGGATGGGCGGTCCCAAGCATCCTTTAAGTTACTGATGCATTTTGTTACTGTTCACTTGAGTTGATTTACAGTTTATAAGTATTTAAGTCCTGACTCGAGGGTTTTGTGTTTTGCTTTACGCTCGGGTCAGATTGAGTGAGTTTGCATTCCAGATTCACCTTCGGCGTTGGAGCTTTCCTTGAAGATCCAGCCACCTATTTTGTTTCAGTATCCAGTGGTTCAGTGATGTATCTGATTTGTACCTGATGTATCCTGTTACTCTTCTGTTGTATCTTATTTAACTCTGATGTATCTCATATTTATATAGTAGCTTCATGAACTACTATCTCCTTTTCTTCCGCTGCATTTTTTATATAATCTGTGTCTGTGATCTGTGATTTTTATTTACTGTATATCCTGAGATTTGCCAAATTTTTATATACAACGCGGTATTTTGAGCAATTCAATTCCGGCATGAGTGTCTACCTATACACTTATAATGGATGCGAATGGTTGAAAATACCGGGTCGTTACAAATGATGATGCCAAACTCTAAAAGCGAAAACAACAGCCGTGAGCACTAGATCATGAGTGGCATACCTAGTCTCGATCGGCTTTAAAGATTTAGAAACAAAAGTGATAGCATGTTCTCTTTCGTAAGAGAACGACATCCAAACCAATACGGCTAGCATTAGTACAAAAGATAAAGTTTTGGTTCCCCTCGGGAATCACAAGAATAAGAGTATCAGAAAAGAGTTCTTTTTAAATAATCGTCTTTCCCAAAAAGCTAAAACTTTCAAAATTACAATTTGCTCAATGTAAAAATCATTCTAGAAAAATTTACATTTTATAAGTCAATATATCATGTCTGATCGTCTCATTAAAGCATTTAGGAAATTCCTATCGATAACATTGATCAAGCGTATCGACCAAAATTCTTAAAACACTAAATGTGCAATACAATCTTAAATCATCTTCTGTATGATAAAAATATCTCTTAAAATCTTTACGAATATCCTTTGTTCGTTTCAAGAACAAAAATCTAACTATACTTATAAATAAATCTTATGAATAAGATTTGAAAAATTTTAAATTTCCATTTCCATCCAAAATCAATAAATACAAGAATAGAGTCATCGAGATATTCGTAAAATACTCGATTCATAAAATGGATGAAATAAGTTGGACAAACTGAATGACATAATAAGTCATTCATAAGTATCATAACGAGCACAGAATGCGGTAAATGAATGCTAACTCCCGCGACTCGTAGCAAATGAAAACCGGTGGCAAGGTCGAGCTGAAAAGACCTTAATACCACACAAGATATTTCTTAGGAGATAATCCTAAGACAAACTCAAAAATATCGGAAAGTTCACAAACTATTTGAATGAGAGATATAACACTTTCCTCATGATGATGGCTTAAAGAATAAAATGATGCCGTCAAATTGGAATCAAAATCACAAAGAAAAATAGAAATCTGCTTAACAGATTAAAAATGTCGAAGATGAATAGTCCACTCGGCACATAGGATATGGCTTCATAATAATTAAGCCAATCCGTACAAAAGTCAATTCCGAAGCATAAGTAAAAATCGGCTCGGAAAGAAAAATCACATAAAATAATTTGGACATCAATACAAGAAACCAACTGAGCGTTGCGGATCCACCAATCCGGATTCGTAATTCCCAAAGAAGTCAACAAGCCCAAAAATGTTTAAAGAAAAGGAATCAACTAGTTCTTTTGATATAAAATAGTGGGATGAAATGTAACAACCCTGTATTTTGTAATTATTTTATTGTATGTTTTAATTATTTTTAATGTAATATTTTGATTTAAAAAATTATTTTACTTATTTGAAATGATTAAATTTATTATTTAAATATAAAATCTTGATTTTATATGAGTTATAATTCCAAACTGTGTAAGTTAAATATTTGCTTGAAATGTTGATTCTGGTCAAAACAGTCAAACTGTGACTTTTAACTTAAAATTTTAAAAGTTTGAAATTTAAATTTTTTTCTTTTATTATGAAAGTACATAAAATTATAAGAACACCACTTTTCGTTTCGTTGAATTTGGATGTAAATTGTGAAAGTTATACCCTTTACAATATTGTGCGTATATAGGGTTATTTAACAATGACTATTTTAAATTGTATAAATTACTTCTTCTTCGTTATATTTTATTTTAATATGTGATAATATTTTTTATTATGTATATTTTGACTTTTAAATATTTTTAAATGATAATAGAATTTTTCCAAAATTTACTGTATTTATTTCCTATTTTTAAAGGCTGTTTTCTAATTTTCTGCCATTTTCTTCATATAAATTATATTTAATAAATTTTTTTTTTGTGAATGCACTTTTATTTTTTTTTGTTATTTTATTTGTTATAAATATTTTACAAGTCCACGAATATTTTCTAAAGTTCATTTGGATTTATTTCTAATTTTAAAGCCCAGTCTACTATATATAATTAAAATTTATTTATTTATTTTATGCACTCACTTTTATTTGCTGTGTTTTACTTTATTTTATTCATTTTACATGTATTTAAATTTAAGTAAATTTTTCCAAAGTGTATTGAAGTTATTTCTAATTCTTAAGTCTAGTTTTCATTTTTCTGTGCTATTTTTCTTATTTAACCATATCTAATTAATATTTAATTTTTAATATTTTGTTTATCTGTTATATTTTTGAATTTTAACTGAGATTTTAATTATTTTCAGTTATTTGGAAGTATATAAATATATATGAGAAATTTGAAAGGGTTAAGAGCTAAGAAACGGAAAAACGTTTTATCCGTTTCTTTTGCAGTTTCTTCTGTCATTAATACATCAATTCATCTTAGCCATTCCTTTCCCCATCCTTTGCAGCTGACTTTCTCTTGTCATTCATGAATTTTTGAAGCCCCAAAACCCTAAAAATCATGGCCTCCACCTTGAAGAAAAAAAATTAGGTAAATCCCTCTCTTCTTTCTACTTTTCTTACTTTTCTATGCAATTTTGCCTTGTTTCTCTTCTAAATTTGAATCGGCCTCTTCTCCATAGCCGCAGCCACAAACTCCTACATCTCTTCCATGCCTCCAAAACCATCTACTCCACCAACCATTACCATGGCCGAGCCATCTATGGTGGCCAAACCCTTCAAATTGCAACCTACATGCCTAAAAACAATGTTTTTGACCATTGTTGCCTCATTCCCTTCATCTCCACTTGTTGCCTTGCCTATATGATGTTAAACCTGACCTATATGATGTCATACCTGAGCCAAAGCATCATCATAGCCAAGCATAATTGTCCCTTAGGCCAAGCATTGAAGTGGTTGAAGCAAGGTCCAATCTATCTTGTTCATTTCGTTTTGTATTTCAAAATTGTTTCAATGTTATTTTATGTTGAATGTTTATATAGTGTCTGGTTTGTTCTGTTTTGGGTTGTTGATACAAAATCATATCTTGGCTATCTTTCAACTCAAATCAAAAGTCGTGAAATTGTGCTTGTCGTGCCTTTGGAGTCGTGCTTGTATGTTGTTTTGGTCTCTAGCTTTGAAAAAGGTGAGTCTTTCTCACTCTGACATATATACTTATGAAAAGTGGATTGATGACAAGTGTTTAGTAATGTAAAATGTTTATGCAAGTTAATGATGATCATATGATATGCTATGCCATATTATTACCATGTTATTACCATGTTAAAACTGTTAATTTTCACCTGACATCTGATACATGACTGTATATTGTGATATTGACATTGTTTATATTATTTCTGTATATGATCACACTGCAAGTTCCCTGTTAGGATAAAAATCATTATGGGCTGAAATGATCGGCCTGAGTTATTTTATTTATTTATTTAAACTTGGGATTGCGGGTTTGAAATGATAGAACCCGGATTTTTACCTTTTAAACTGCGGATTGAAATGATACATATCCGTATCACTTGACCTAGGTTAGAAAACTATATACAGACCCGTGGTTATTCTATAAAGTGCTTTGAATATTTTAAGTATTTTAAAAATATAAAATTATGAAATTTGATTTAAATGGATTTTGAAAGGTTTTAAAATAAATAAATTATGATTTTTCTATGTGTTAAAAATGTAATTTATAAATGGATTAACTGGATTTTTGAAATATAACTTATGTTTGAAATTAGGAATTTTGACTAAAAATGATATTTAAGTTACATGAATAAAATGGACTTTAATTTTATTTGGAAAATGGTAAATATGATAAATTGATTTATATTTGAATTTAAGTGATTTATTAAAGAATTATTGATTTTCTATAAATTTAAGTGGTTGAATAAATGACTGTTGAAAATGAAATTTTAAAATATAACTTGACTTGAAAATGTGAAATTTGAGTTTTAACTAAAGATGTTAAATTAATTAAATAAACTGGAAGTTTAGTTAAATTTGTGAAATGGTAATATAAATCTGAAATGTTAAGTTTTAATTTATGAAAGAAACATACATGTTTTAATTTATGAAAGAAACGTATAGGTCTTAATTTATGAAAGAAACGTATAGGTCTTAATTTATGAAAGAAACGTATAGGTCTTAATTTATGAAAGAAACGTATAGGTCTTAATTTATGAAAGAAACGTATAGGTTTTAATTTATGAAAGAAACGTATAGGTTTTAATTTATGAAAGAAACGTTTAGGTTTTAATTAATGAAAGAACGTATGGTATTCTAATTAATGATAGGAACATGTAAATTCCTAATTAATGAAAGAAAGGTATAAGTTTTAATTAATGAAAGAAACGTATAAGTTTTGAATTAATGAAAGAAACGTGTAAAGTCCTAATTAATGAGAGAACATGAAAGTTTTAATTACTACAAGAACATGTAAAGTTTTAATTAAGAAAGAAACATGTAAAGTTTTAAGTAGTGTGGTATTGATTTAATTAATAAATGTTCATTATTGTAATAGGAATATAAAATTTAAAACGTACATTTGACACGTGGATTTTAATCAATGTAATGGTGTATTTTAAATTGATTAAAATGATAAATGTTACTTACTGTAATAATAAAATGTAAGTTGATAACGTACATTTGATAAGCAAGTTTTAATTTATGTGAATGGCATACTTTAAATGATTAAAATAATAAAGTTTCTTTATTGTAATAATAATGTGAGTTAATAAGGTGCTTTTAACTTAACATAAGAATTTCGGTTTAAATTGTATATTACAGTAAGAAAGTTTATTTAACTATAAGGCTATGATAAATTGACATGTTAAAATTTTAAGCTTATCAATACTTTGAATTATATACAATGTAAAGTGGATAGTAGTACATTCCAAAAATGCTATGATTCCTTAAGGTAACATTTCCAAAATGCTATGATAATTTAAAGGAATATTTCAAGTTTAATAAATTTAAAGAAATATTCAATGATTTGAAAATTTGGGTTTTATTTGAATGATATAATATTGAATTATTTTTGAAATGGAAATGATACAATTGTGATATTGTTTTGAAATGAGTATGATATTTTGGTCTTGAAAGTATAAATTATTTGAAATAAATATCCATGGGTTATAATAACGATTGGTTGTTAAAGAGACCGGGATCGGATATTGTCTTATAGTCGGACAATACCGAAAACCACTTTAACAACTGTGTACGCGGTGGAGATTCCAGAATGAAGTAGGATGGTGGCGACGTTCTCGAGGTATGTTACGTGGACCCAACTCCCGTGAGTTGGCATATATGACTAAAACAGGAGCTATACCGGGCTACACAAAGGGTCGCACCCTTTCATCGAGCATGCTCCATCGGAAACCATTCTATTACTTTTGTGATTCGATTCGGTGGCGCCACTTTGATTCGGGGGTATTGTTCGAGGTGGGCAGAAGCTGCTGGCTTGCCGTCACCACCGGTCCGGGAGTGCAAACGGTGTATCCACCCTGGCATTGCCTCGCATGCCGTGTCATATCCTTATATCGATCCCACTACGATTTTGGTTTTATAGATCCGACCGCGTTAAGGTTCACCAACCCCTTAACGCTATTTTCTATATGATTATACTTTACTGGTTAGACACTACCGTATATAGCGTATATTCCTACATAGTAAATAGTTTAACGGATCCTTAGAGGATGGGCGGTCCCAAGCATCCTTTAAGTTACTGATGCATTTTGTTACTGTTCACTTGAGTTGATTTACAGTTTATAAGTATTTATGTCCTGACTCGAGGGTTTTGTGTTTTGCTTTACGCTCGAGTCAAATTGATTGAGTTAGCATTCAAGATTCACCTTCAGCGTTAGAGCTTTCCTTGAAGATCCAGCCATCTATTTTGTTTCAGTATCCAGTGGTTCGGTGATGTATCTGATTTGTACCTGATGTATCCTGTTACTCTTCTGTTGTATCTTATTTAACTCTGATGTATCTCATATTTATATAGTAGCTTCATGAACTACTATCTCTTTTTCTTCCGCTTCATTTTTATATACTCTGCGTCTGTGATCTGTGATTTTTATTTACTGTATATCCTGAGATTTGCCAAATTTTTATTTACAACGCGGTATTTTGAGCAATTCAATTCCGGCATGAGTGTCTACCTATACACTTATAATGGATGCGAATGGTTGAAAATACCGAGTCGTTACAGTTGGTATCAGAGCTTTGGTAGCTCTAGGCAAAGCTCAGCATATAGAGTGAATGTATTTACAGAATCACTTTCATTCGAGTTTGAATCTCTTCCCTTTTGACTCGATTCCTTTGAATTTTGGAACATTCCCTACGATTCCAAAATCCATTCGTATCCCTCACTATTCATCTTCGTTTGACTCTGGAGCATTCCATAACTCCGCTTCGAATGATCTTTTTAGTGAGTCAGCAGTCACGCCAATTTCAAATTGAATTGAAAAAAGGGGGAAAACTCCTTTGCAGTTAGCATCGATTCACTAGAGATTCTTATCTATCCTTGGTTTAGATGCTGATATCTTTTTTTATTTCAAACTCTAACTCTTGAGATCGAATGTAGATTTACCCTAGAAAATCCACTTCGATCTTATACTTTAAGTCACGGTTGACCCGATTAAGGTTGCCCGTGATTTATTTTAGCTTATCCACCTTCCCTGCTCTGTATTTAATCATCTTGTCTTTTGTTTCCAACATATTTTCAAACATTTTGAATTGTATTTGTCAATCTATATTTTTTTTATTGTGTTGTTGGAGTTGTTAATGTTGATTTGGGTCTCCGATCGATTCGTCTGATCAACGCTGTCGATAGGATTTCTAAAACACTTTGACGGAACACTGACACAATATTATTTTGAAAATTTGGTTAATGAAATAAATTGTGATATAAGTAAATTTATGGAACTTAATAAATTGATTTAAACTAATAATTTGAAATGATAATACTTGATTTATCATTTATTGATCTATAAATGAATTTATAAATAATTGTTTATAAACTTATATGGGAACTTAAATGAATTTAGAAAAAGAAATTTGAGAATTTAATTTCCGATGGTTCCAAACCTTTTGTTTAAAAGTTTAAAGGGATATAATATTTAAAATATTTTCAAATAGAAATTTGTTTCCAAAGAATTTTAAGTTTAAAATTAGTACTCTTCTCTTTGTCGCTGGAAAATAACTTCGGTGATGACTGCAGCATCATCGACGTTCATTTTCGAGTTTCGAAGTGAAGACACTGTTCTGTAGTCTTGCTACAGCTTTGTTTTGGGAAATTAAATTGATTTGAATTTCTAAAATATGAATTAATTTATAATATATATAGATATATGATTGAAATTTGATTTGACATATTATATATATATTATTACTTATCTCTAAATGGTTTGAAGAAATCGGAAATTTAATTCTTAAATTTTATTTTTAACCATAATTTCAATTATAAAAGAAAAAAATTTGGATAAATGATTAAACTTGAGATAATTGAATTGGAAAGTTTTATTTGTATGACACAATTTCATTCCAATATAACTTATCTTAATTTCAGAAGTTAACAATGTAATTGGGTAATATACAATATAAAAAGATTTTATAAATAAAATTTTGGTGGTTATAATAAATGTTATATACTTAAATTTTAATTATAAAATGATTAACAGAGGTAAATATAATAAAGGGTAATTGAATAACTTACAATAAAATGATGTTAAAAGAACTAAGAATAAAAGAAAGCAGTTATAATAAGTGTAAGTATATTGAACATGAGTGATAAATATATTGAGAGGAATAAATTTAATTTTATTAGGAATAAAGAAGAATAAAATTTATTAAATACATTGTGAGTGTAATAAATGATTATTTTTCTAACCCATGGTTTTAAAAAAAAATTGTTAATTTAAGATGATTGGATGATAAGATAATGAAATTTGAGATAGTTAAGATTTATGTAACTTGTGTAAAAGTTTATTTTCTATTTAAGTTGAAATCTCCATGCTTTCAAATTCATTTTCTTATTTTGTTTTTCAAACTATCTTTTGGTTGTTCTTATCGTCCTCATCTTGCTATAGACTGGTATATGCATCTTTCTATGATCTTTCTGTTTAGAAATCTTTCTATAATCTTTGATAATCTCCACCTTGTAAAACTTACCTATAACAATAGTTATCAGGTATAACTTCAATCTTCTTGTCATCTTATCTTAATCATATTTCACTCTATCTTTTCTGTGCCCTTCCATACCTCATTCCTTTTCGGGAACGAAATGTTTTGAGTGGGGGAGAGTGTAACAGCCCTGTATTTTGTAATTATTTTATTGTATATTTTAATTATTTTTAATATAAGATTTTGATTTAAAAACTTATTTTACTTATTTTAAATTATTAAATTTATTATTTAAATATAAAATCTTGATTTTATATGAGTTATAATTCCAAACTGTGTAAGTTAAATATTTGCTTGAAATGTTGATTCTGGTCAAAACAGTCAAACTGTGACTTTTAACTTAAAATTTTAAAAGTTTGAAATTTAAATTTTTTTCTTTTATTATGAAAGTACATAAAATTATAAGAACACCACTTTTCGTTTCGTTGAATTTGGATGTAAATTGTGAAAGCTATACCCTTTACAATATTGTGCGTATATAGGGTTATTTAACAATGACTATTTTAAATTGTATAAATTACTTCTTCTTGGTTATATTTTATTTTAATATGTGATAATATGTTTTATTATGTATATTTTGACTTTTAAATATTTTTAAATGATAATAGAATTTTTTCAAAATTTACTGTATTTATTTCCTATTTTTAAAGGCTGTTTTCTAATTTTCTGCCATTTTCTTCATATAAATTATATTTAATAATTTTTTTTTTGTGAATGCACTTTTATTTTTTTTGTTATTTTTTTTTTATAAATATTTTACAAGTCCATGAAGATTTTCTAAAGTTCATTTGGATTTATTTCTAATTTTAAAGCCCAGTCTACAATTTTAAGCCATTTTCTTATTTTAATTATATATAATTAAAATTTATTTATTTATTTTATGCACTCACTTTTATTTGCTGTGTTTTACTTTATTTTATTCATTTTCCATGTATTTAAATTTAAGTAAATTTTTCCAATGTGTATTGAAGTTATTTCTAAAAGTCTAGTTTTCATTTTTCTGTGCTATTTTTCTTATTTAATCATATCTAATTAATATTTAATTTTTAGTATTTTGTTTATCTGTTATATTTTCGAATTTTAACTGAGATTTTAATTATTTTCAGTTATTTGGATGTATATAAATATATATGAGAAATTTGAAAGCGTTAAGAGCTAAGAAACGGAAAAACGTTTTATCCGTTTCTTTTGCAGTTTCTTCTGTCATTAATACATCAATTCATCTTAGCCATTCCTTTCCCCATCCTTTGCAGCCGACTTCCTCTTGTCATTCATGAATTTTTGAAGCCCCAAAACCCTAAAAATCATGGCCTCCACCTTGAAGAAAAAAAATTAGGTAAATCCCTCTCTTCTTTCTACTTTTCTTACTTTTCTATGCAATTTTGCCTTGTTTCTCTTCTAAGTTTGGATCGGCCTCTTCTCCATAGCTGCAGCCACAAACTCCTACATCTCTTCCATGCCTCCAAAACCATCTACTCCACCAACCATGACCATGGCCGAGCCATCTATGGTGGCCAAACCCTTCAAATTGCAACCTACATGCCTAAAAACAATGTTTTTGACCATTGTTGTCTCATTCCCTTCATCTCCACTTGTTGCCGTGCCTATATGATGTTAAACCTGACCTATATGATGTCATACCTAAGCCAAAGCATCATCATAGCCAAGCATAAGTGTCCCTTAGGCCAAGCATTGAAGTGGTTGAAGCAAGGTCCAATCTATCTTGTTCATTTTGCTTTGTATTTCAAAATTGTTTCAATGTTATTTTATGTTGAATGTTTATATAGTGTCTGGTTTGTTTTGTTTTGGGTTGTTGATACAAAATCATATTTTGGCTATCTTTCAACTCAAATCAAAAGTCGTGAAATTGTGCTTGTCGTGCCTTTGGAGTCGTGCTTGTATGTTGCTTTGGTCTCTAGCTTTGAAAAAGGTGAGTCTTTCTCACTCTGACATATATACTAATGAAAAGTGGATTGATGACAAGTATTTAGTAATGTAAAATGTTTATGCAAGTTAATGATGATCATATGATATGCTATGCCATGTTATTACCATGTTATTACCATGTTAAAACTGTTAATTTTCACCTGACATCTGATACATGACAGTAAATTGTGATATTGACATTGTTTATATTATTTCTGTATATGATCACACTGCAAGTTCCCTGTTAGGATAAAAATCATTATGGGCTGAAATGATAGGCCTGAGTTATTTTATTTATTTATTTAAACTTGGGATTGCGGTTTGAAATGATAGAACCCGGATTTTTACCTTTTAAACTGCGGATTGAAATGATACATATCCGTATCACTTGACCTAGGTTAGAAAACTATATACAGACCCGTGGTTATTCTATAAAGTGCTTTGAATATTTTAAGTATTTTAAAAATATAAAATTATGAAACTTGATTTAAATAGATTTTGAAAGTTTTAAAATAAATAAATTATGATTTTTCTATGTGTTAAAAATGTAATTTATGAATGGATTAACTGGATTTTTGAAATATAACTTATGTTTGAAATTTCGAATTTTGACTAAAAATGATATTTAAGTTATATGAATAAAATGGACTTTAATTTTATTTGGAAAATGGTAAATATGATAAATTGATTTATATTTGAATTTAAGTGATTTATAAAAGAATTATTGATTTTCTATAAATTTAAGTGGTTGAATAAATGACTGTTGAAAATGAAATTTTAAAATATAACTTGACTTGAAAATGTGAAATTTGAGTTTTAACTAAAGATGTTAAATTAATTAAATAAACTGGAAGTTTAGTTAAATTTGTGAAATGGTAATATAAATCTGAAATGTTAAGTTTTAATTATGAAAGAAACATATAGGTTTTAATTTATGAAAGAAACGTATACGTCTTAATTTATGAAAGAAACGTATACGTCTTAATTTATGAAAGAAACGTATAGGTTTTAATTTATGAAAGAAACGTATAGGTTTTAATTAATGAAAGAACGTATAATGTTCTAATTAATGATAGGAACATGTAAATTCCTAATTAATGAAAGAAAGGTATAAGTTTTAATTAATGAAAGAAACGTATAAGTTTTGAATTAATGAAAGAAACGTGTAAAGTCCTAATTAATGAGAGAACATGAAAGTTTTAATTAATACAAGAACATGTAAAGTTTTAATTAAGAAAGAAACATGTAAAGTTTTAAGTAGTGTGGTATTGATTTAATTAATAAATGTTCATTATTGTAATAGGAATATAAAATTTAAAACGTACATTTGACACGTAGATTTTAATCAATGTAACGGTGTATTTTATATTGATTAAAATGATAAATGTTACTTACTGTAATAATAAAATGTAAGTTGATAACGTACATTTGATAAGCAAGTTTTAATTTATGTGAATGACATACTTTAAATGATTAAAATAATACAGTTTCTTTATTGTAATAATAATGTAAGTTAATAAGGTGCTTTTAACTTAACATAAGAAATTCGGTTTAAATTGTATATTACAGTAAGAAAGTTTATTTAACTATAAGGCTATGATAAATTGACATGTTAAAATTTTAAGCTTATCAATACTTTGAATTATATACAATGTAAAGTGGAAAGTAGTACATTCCAAAAGTGCTATGATTCCTTAAGGTAACATTTCCAAAATGCTATGATAATTTAAAGTAATATTTCAAGTTTAATAAATTTAAAGAAATATTCAATGATTTGAAAATTTGGGTTTTATTTGAATGATATAATATTGAATTATTTTTGAAATGGAAATGATACAATTGTGATATTGTTTTGAAATGAGTATGATATTTTGGTCTTGAAAGTATAAATTATTTGAAATAAATATCCATGGGTTATAATAACGATTGGTTGTTAAAGAGACCGGGATCGGATATTGTCTTATAGCCGGACAATACCGAAAACCACTTTAACAATTGTGTACGCGGTGGAGATTCCAGAATGAAGTAGGATGGTGCGACGTTCTCGAGGTATGTTACGTGGACCCAACTCCCGTGAGTTGGCATATATGACTAAAACAGGAGCTATACCGGGCTACACAAAGGGTCGCACCCTTTCATCGAGCATGCTCCATCGGAAACCATTCTATTACTTTTGTGATTCGATTCGGTGGCGCCACTTTGATTCGGGGGTATTGTTCGAGGTGGGCGGAAGCTGCTGGCTTGCCGTCAACATCGGTCCGGGAGTGCAAACGGTGTATCCACCCTGACATTGCCTCGCGTGCCATGTCATATCCTTATATCGAGCCCACTACGATTTTGGTTTTAAAGATCCGACCGCGTTAAGGTTCACCATCCCCTTAACGCTATTTTCTATATGATTATACTTTACTGATTAGATACTACCGTATATAGCGTATATTACTACATAGTAAATAGTTTAACGGATACTTAGAGGATGGGCGGTCCCGAGCATCCTTTAAGTAACTGATGCATTTTGTTACTGTTCACTTGAGTTGATTTACAGTTTATAAGTATTTATGTCCCGACTCGATGGTTTTGTGTTTTGCTTTACGCTCGGGTCAGATTGATTGAGTTAGCATTCAAGATACACCTTCGGCGTTAGAGCTTTCCTTGAAGATCCAGCCATCTATTTTGTTTCAGTATCCAGTGGTTCGGTGATGTATCTGATTTGTACCTGATGTATCCTGTTACTCTTCTGTTGTATCTTATTTAACTCTGATGTATCTCATATTTATATAGTAGCTTCATGAACTACTATCTCTTTTTCTTCCGCTACATTTTTATATACTCTGTGTCTGTGATCTGTGATTTTTATTTACTGTATATCCTGAGATTTGCCAAATTTTTATTTACAACGCGGTATTTTGAGCAATTCAATTCCGGCATGAGTGTCTACCTATACACTTATAATGGATGTGAATGGTTGAAAATACCGAGTCGTTACATGAAACCCATATCAAAAAGAACTCGAAAAGGAAAATCATAAAACAAATGTCATCAAGGATAGAATGGCTGCCTTGACTAAGAGAAGAGTTGCTAGGGGCTTGCATAATATTTAGCTTTCTCATGTCCTTGTTCAAAATTTTGGGACATGCAGATAAAAGATGACCCGGTTTTTTGCAATAGTGATAGGAATGATGTTTCGGGCACATATTTGCATAGTGTTCCTTAGAATTACAATTGTAGCATCCTCCACGATCAGGGATTGGAGTCTTTGCTACAAAAGTAGTTTACTTCACTCTCTTATTGGGATTAAATCTCTTGAACTTAATATGCCTCTTCTTGGAAATCCCAATATCACTATCACGTCCTTTACCAACCTCTTCATGTCGAAGAGTAACATCCACAAGCTGATTGGAAGGAACTTCAAGTTTCAAAGGTAGAACCATTTCAGGGTTCTTACTCAAAAGCACAGATAAACTCTTGATTCTTTACGAGATCCAAAAGTTGTTGGGCAGACATGAATGCGCCATCCAGAGAAGGGCTACTGGATTGACCAGCGCTAGGACTGCTACAACTAACCATTTCTTCTTCTTTAAGAAAGAAAGAAAGAAGAGGAAAAAGTTATTCTCAAAGTAAATATCAAGCAATCTTGATAGATAAAACAAGGAATCATAAAGAAAATAGGATGAATCGGTACGAAGACTCGAATTAAATCCTAAAGCACGACTACTAAGAAAGACTTAGGACAATGATTCTTACTAGATTATTCTACATTGTTCTGAAGTTTGGCTCTGATACCAAGCTGTGACGCCCAACCTCTATACCCACGCTAGCCAAGGACACTACGGTGTAATGCCGTCAACTAGCATGGAGAATAAGGCGGTTGAGGAGCGACCATCCGTGTAAAGGCTTTGTGCGAGCATCGATATGCCAGATAAAATATAACTTGCATTCTTTTCAAGAGGAAATCCGACATGCCGACACAAACTCAAAGCTGCTACTAAGTGGCTATAATATCTTCAGAAACAAATATAGAAATAAGCATAACACAAATCAGTCACAGATAATTCATATCACAAAGGCGGAAATAGATATGAATATTACACATAAAAGTGTATATCAGAGTAGTGGTCAATTAAGATCCACAACATCACAAAGGAATAGATACAAGTGCTAGACAAAAATATGTATACATCAAGGAGTCTATATCTCAATAGTATGCAACAAAAAACTACTAAACTAAACTAGTTATCCAAAAGTCAGATGATGGTTCCAGATAGGAAGACAAGAGGAAGCACCTGTAATATCTCAGTCTGACCCGAGTATTATTTAATAAGAAAATAATAAACAGAGCAGTCTAGCTATAATTATCAGATAAAATGAGATATAATAAAAACGTATGATAACCAAAAATGTCATACCTCGACAAGTATACATTAGAAAATCAATAAAGGAAAATCATACAAATATCTCACGAATCTCATAGCATAAAAAGAATGTCATATTCTTTATTTAATTCACCAAGCCACAATAAATGACATACATATCAATGCCAGTTGAAAAAGGTGGTGAAACATAAATTTCAGAAATCAATAATTACAAATCCAGAAATTACGAAAATAAGAGGATGGCCAATCCCAAATGGAACGCTATTCCATAGACCGAACATCGACGCACCTAAATAGAGACGCCCCGTGCACAGTCAAACATCGATGCACCGAGAAAGGCACGATCCATGCAAAGACAAACATCGACGCACATAAATAGATACGCCCCATGTAATGTCTAGAATCGATGCACCTAGAAAGATACACCCTATGCATAAATAAGCATCGACGTACCTAGAAAGATACGACCCATGTAATGTCTAACATCGATGCACCTAGAAAGATACACCCCATGCAAAGTCGAACATCGACGCACCTAGAAATATACGTTGCATGCATAGATGAACATCGACGCGCCTAGAAAGATATGCCCCATGCCCCGACTTATTGAGCCGATTGCTCCACGAAGTAAACAAACATCGACGCACCTAAATAGATACGACCCATGTGTAAATAAACATTGACGCACCTAAATAGGTACGACCCATGATAGAAATGAGACGAAGCTCAATAAAATGAAGTACAGTCCTCCACATGGACAAACAGACATCGCACATTGCTAGTCTAAACCATAAAATGATCATCATCGATCATCAAGAAGTGTCAATTACACTAAGCTAGTAAATATATGAGCTTAACTTCATGTCCCATAACCACTAGCTTAACTTAAATATTTACGAACAAATTGTAGATCTCCACTAGAAAATTGTCATAAGAGATTCAATCGAACAAGTCCAAAAATTAACCGATGAAGCAAACACAAGCATTTCATACCACTCGTTTTACTAAGTCGTTTAATTAGATTTCTCATACGAGTGAGGTAAAGGTTTGTATATACAAATAGATTGGAAAACGGTTTTAATAAATGAGCTTTGTATTGAAATAGCGTTGAAATCGTTTTGATAAAAGAGTTTTGATATTTACTACTAGTATTAAAAACCTTTATATTTTAAAGTGACAAATCATAGAAGTGATTGTAGAAACAATCAATCATAAAAATTCACATACGAAGACGTGAATAAAATCCAAAGAAATCGATACTAAATCCATCAAAGTGGAAATACCAAAAAATTCAAAAAATAGAAGTTATCAAAGTCGACAAAGGTGTTAACAACTAACCGAAGAAGAAGAATCGATTGACAATTGGAAAAACAAAGAAAAACGAGCATAAATAGGCAAACAGGGAAATAGGAGCAGGTCGGTTGACCGGACTTCCTGAGTCGGCCGACCGAAAATACGCCAGAAAGTTTCGGCTACAGCTTCGGTCGACCGGCCCTGGGGGTTCGGTCAGCCGAACTGCAAATTCTGCAATTCCTACCCTATTTAATTGAAGTGCAATCTCTCTCTCAATTTGCAACCGGTCTAGCACGGACGCTTGGGGATTACGCCCATCGGCTACCCGGTCCTATTGGCTCCTCGATGCATCATCAAAAACATGTTCAAACATCAAAGTTAGGATCTTTAAAGATTTGAACCCAAAACACTAAAAATTGGAATATTCACAAAACCAATCCAAATCAAAATCAAATGCATATGAATAAGTGTTAGGAATTCATACCCAACATTCAAAGATAGATATAAGCATAGATGTGAGATAAAAATCTCACCTTTAAACCCAAAGAATAAGTAAGAAGAAGCTATAGAGCAATGCAAGGACAAACACTCTTCAATTCCAACCCAAGAAGCTTCAATCTAAGCTTACAAGTAAAATATTTCCTAACTTAGGTTTAGTAATTTTCTGAAATTAAAGAGAGAAAGAGTTGGAGAATATGAAGAGAAGGCTTACCAATGGCTTCTCTTTGATTTTGGAGCAAGAATTTGAGTTTGCAAAGGAACTAGGGCTTAGGAATTCTAATTTCCAATCTTTTCCCCCATTATTCTCTTGAGCTTGAGAGAGTTAGGAAATGAGGAAAGAATGAAGAGAAGTGGAGAGGGGCTGGGTTGATATAACCAGAATTAGGAAAATGAGATGAACCCAAACCCAAAGCCCTAAAGAAACGAGCAGTTTACGAAGAAGTGTGTTCGCTCGAAGTAGCTAACCCCATTTGGCCCAGTACGGCTCTTGTTTTAGTCATTTCCAATTTGACACAAGTGTCAAGGCTATCCATTATCGTTCTCTTTCTTCAATCATCACGTACGTCATTCCAACCACTTCATTCTGGATCACACTCCGCGCATAGTTACTAAAGTAGTATTCGGTTTAGACAGTGAGTATGCCCTAACCGATTCCGGTTTCTTTAATAATTTTCGTAATTATCACACCGATTGGTCGTTCAATATATTTCAAAACCAAATCAAATTCAGTTTCAAATTAGAATTTGTAAACCAACATTTCATTTATCTTTTTAAATCAATTTCCATAATTTACATTTCATAACTTCCAAATTTACCATTTCAAAAACTCTATAATTCAATTTTAATTTTTATCTAAAACAATTCAAATATTGATTTAAATTCGTATATAAGTTTCATTCCGTAATCATTTAATTTAATTTAATTTAACATTCAAATCAATTTAAATTCATTGATCGATTTCATTCAATATTCGTTAAATTAATTTATCGTTCAAAACAATTTCTATTTAATTTCCAATTCATTAAATCAATTACTTAAGTTCAACTCCATTATATCAAAACTTACAAATTGAATTAAATTAAATTCGTTGAATCAAATTCTTTAAATTACAATTCTTACATTAATTTCAATAAATCACATTTTATTTCTTGTTAAAGAAATTCAATTTTTCATATTTATTTACTTAGTTACAATTTCAAAACTCAATTAATAAAGAAACTTAATTTCACTTATTCAAGAAGTTCAATTTCACTTATTAAAGAATTCAATTTTATTTCATTATTAAATAATTCAATATTATTTAATTATTAAATAATTTCAAACCTAATTATTAAATAATTTCAAAACTTAATTATTAAATAATTTCAAACTTAATTATTAAATAATTTCAAACTTAATTATTAAATAATTTCAAACTTAATTATTAAATAATTAAATTTAAAACAACGTTCTTTCATCAACTACTATGTTAATATTTGTTCCAGATTATTAAATATTAACATTTTCCTTTCATTAAATTTCAAATTCCAACTTCATTTCAAAAATTATTATTTACTGAAAAAAATTTGTTTTATTTTAAATCAAATTATTGACCAATCGGGATTTATTTAATTCTTTATCCTAAGTCAAAGTTTAATTTGGGTATTTATCATTTCAACCCGATTCTATTTCAATTCAAAAATCAAAGCATAGCAAAGGGAACTTGTAGTGTGATAACTGAGATGGTGTCAAAGTAAATAAACAAGCAATAGCAAACATAAATAACAATCCAATAACTTATTTAAATAATCCCAAAATAATCGTATTAATTTACATTTGTTATTTATGCAAATTAATATATTATTTCTAGAATCCTCACTATCATTTCTTGTAGATTAAAGATTATTACACTAATATTTATACGGTTCTTCACATGATATTCATTATTCAATTTTATAATGCATTAATTTATGCAACATACATTCAATGGTTCAAGGTGTACTTAACCAAATTTCTATGTGTCAATTAATTTAACATTTAAAGGGGGTCATATTATACAAATTTAACTAATAATATTCAATACATATATCAATTTTAAATTGTTGATTATTCTTTATCATATTCAATTGCATATTTTTTTATCACTTCAAACATTAATAATTTTACGTCCAATTTCAACATCACACAACAATCGTTTATCAACCAAACTTGTATAAGAATATAAGTCGTGAAATTTAATTCACCTTTCGTGGTTAGAGAAATTGACAGCGAAGCACGAAGAAGCACGAATGGAATTGGTTCAACATGAACAATGGAACACTACAAACATTGACAAAAGAAAGATGATATTAATTCAAGTGAACGTTTATATATAATTTATAAAATTATAAAAATGCGCTTACTAATGATGAAGAAAAGAATGAAAGCTGAGAAATTTGATGCTGCTGCAAATGGAACTCAACCGGTTGCTGCTGTATCAAACAAAGAAGAGAAGTGGTTACTATTTTCAGTAAATAATATACACGCTGCATATATATTTTTCGACAACAGTAATGATTTCACTACCATAGCTATACTGTCCATTTCACTTTTATTTTGTAAACAAAATCTGTTTTTTCCACAACCGAGACTTCAATTTTCCAGACACTGAACTATTCTATACGCACGCACTACGAGACATTAACAAATTCTTTTGTAAACAGTGACTCATCTCTTCATAACAATTGGATTCAAATAGCACGCACTCATTTTGTTCATAAACATAGCACACACACTCCAAACACACGCACGCACACGTGTAGGCCAGGAGGGGGTGGTGGCGCGGCTAGAGTAAGGGACGTGCGGCCGGTGAACAGTGAAGGCGAGGTGAGGGAGGAGACATGTTTAGTGGATGGCATGCGTTTCAGGTAAGGAAAGCAGTGGTGGATCATGCGCACGTGCACGACCGAGGGGATTTGTACAAGGTTTCAGTGGCTGGAGGGTTGCGCGACCAGAGATTGGTGGTTTAGCGTCGTTGCATGCACGCGCGCGGAGAGTTAGTGGATGTGCGCGTGTAGGAGGAGTTTCTAGCAGTGGTGGTTGGGTCGGCGAGTGGATGTGGGCAGCGATAGGTGGTGGAGGCGGTGGCTCGGTCCGGAGAGTGTGTGTGCGAGGTGGCGGGTCAGTCCGCAAGGGAGGCGAAGGGAAGGAGGGTCGGACTGGATAGGTGGGTCGGAGTGAGTGGAAGTGGCGAGGTGAAACAATTTGATGAACTGGGTTCTTGCGTGTGCATTTCGGTGAAGGGTGGAGAGCATGCACGCGTGTATGAAGGAGGGGAGATCCGGTGCGATTTTTTCTTTTGCAAAATTTTTCTTACAGTGGAGGAAATAGAAAAGGAAGAAGAGAATTAGAGAAGATGAAGGTGAGTATGGTTTCGTACCTGTCAGATGGATTTCAATGAATAGCTATGAGACTACGTTTCCTTTTAATTTTATCATTCTTATCAATAAATTTCATTTTTGAATCCCGAACCGTCACACCCATTTCAAGTCACACCTACCATCTACCAACTACCGCATTTATTTCTATCAGCTGGGATTTTTATTTTCAAATTTAAATGGATACGGGCTGAATATTTCTGGGCTGAAAATGGTTTAACCGGTCCGCCGAAAACGGTTAAAATCGACGCGACAATTTACGTCGGACAACGATTTGCACGAATGAATATACTGTTTTGATCAGCGCGACGAGGCGCTTCCAATGGTATATAGATAATGGCGATACGATAGTATTATAAAAATTTGAAATTTACGCCGATTAAATTGCTCGTTTAACAAAACAATTTAAATGAAGTAGGCGACGACGGAATTAGACGAAACGAATTGCGATGTCTAAATGAGATAAATTTTTACAACATTACTGTGTAAAAATATTTGAATTCGAAAGATAAATTTTTCGCAGTTTAAAATGAACTGATATGCAATAAAAACGCGAACGAAATTTACTGCAATATTTTGCGACTAAACTTTTCCTATACCCATAACTCAATAGACGCATCTTATAAACGAAGTGTGGACGTTAATTGAGATCGTATATAAATTTGAAATTTTTATATTAAAATAATGGATTTAAAATTTTAAATTGGGTCGGAAATTCAGGGTCGTTACAATCTCCCCACTCAAAACTTCTTGTCCTAAAAAAGTAACGAGACGTGAGAAGTAAGAATGAAACAAGCAGAAAAGTTAAGATAGATTTTAATAAAATTGAATTATACCTGAAATTAGTAATTCAGGGTTTGAATCCCAAATACTATCCTCAGTTTCCCATGTGCAATCGCGCTCATCTGCACTCCACTGGACTTTGACGAGATTGACTGACTTCCTTCTAAGTTGCTTCGTCTCACGATCGACTATCCGAAGTGGCTTTCGCTCAATAGTCAAGTCAGGCTCAATAACTAACTCTTCCAACTGAGCAGTGGGAATGGTCATAGATGGATCATGCACAACTTTGAGGAGAAGTGAGACGTGGAACACATTGTGCACATGGGCGAACTTTTTTGATAATGCAATTCTATAGGCTAGAGTTCCAACTCTTTCCGTAATCTCAAACGGACCAACAAATCTGGGAGAAAGCTTCCCTTTCCTTCCAAATCGAATAACGTTCTTCAAAGGCGACACTTTCAGAAATACTTCGTCTCCTACACTGAATTCGAGATCCCTCCTCCTTCTGTTAGCGTAGCACTTCATGTCTATCCTGTGCCATCTTTATCTTCTTCCTGATTTCTTCAACTTTCTCGGAAGCTTCCATAATTATTTCTGGACCAAGCACTAATCGATCTCCAGACTCGATCCAACAAGCTGGCGATTTGCACGGCTGTCCATATAAGGCTTCGAACGGTGCCATAACAATACTTGCCTGATTTTATTAAAGATAATTAATTTCAATTCAAATATACGTATTCAAATTTGAAATTTTATTTCCTTACCTGATAACTATTATTATAAGTGAATTCAACCAAATGGAGGTAGTCTTCCCAGGATCCACCAAAGTCTATAATACAAGCCTGGAGAAGGTCTTCCAAAATCTAATTTACCCTCTCAGTTTGGCCATCTGTTTGAGGATGATATGCTGAGCTCAGATTCAGTTTAGTTCTCAAAGTATCCTGAAATGCCTTCCAGAATTTTCTAGAGAAAATAGGATCTCTATCGCATACGATACTAGATGGTACACCACAAAGTTTAACAACTTCTGTCATGTATATCTCGGCCAAACTCGAAGCAATATGAGTGGTCTTGACTGGAATAAAATGAGCAGATTTCATCATTCTATCGACAATCACCCAAATGCTTTCGTTACCCTTTCTGGTCCTTGGTAGCCCATCATTGAAGTCCATAGAAATTTGCTCCCACTTCCAACCTGGAATCTCTAGAGGTTGAAGTAAACCTGCCGTCTTCCGGTTATTAGCCTTAACTTGTTGACAAGTTGTGCATCTACTAACATAAGTAGAAATATCACGCTTCATACCACTCCACCAATATAACTTCTTCATATTTCGATACATCTTTGTGACTCCAGGATGAAATGAAAGCGAGGATTGATGGTTTTCTCTCAGCACTTCCGGTCTTAGACCATCAACATTGGGAACACAAATACGATTGTCAATTCTCAAGACTCCATTACTATCAACTTGTGCACCCATCTTACTGTTAGCATTTCCAACTCTACCGAGAACTATTTCTTTGATGCGATAGAGCAAAGTGTCCTCGTATTGCTTGGCTATAATGCGACCTATAAGAGCTAGGGAGATGATGAGCTGGAATAACATTCCTTCAACAATATTACAACATGCCATTGCTTGGTTTCTGCTCAAAGCATTGGCTACAGCGTTTGCTTTCCTGGAGTGTAGTTAATATCAAGATCATATGCAGCTAAGAATTCGAGCAATCGGACTTGTCTCTGATTCAAATCCTTTGTGAGAAAATATATCTCAATGACTTGTGGTCTGTGAATAATTTGAATTTGGTTCCTAATAGATAGTGTCCCCAAAGCTTTAGAGCAAATGCAACTGCAAGAAGCTCTAAATCGTGTGTTGCATAATTTTCTTCCTGGGTCTTTAACTGACGACCTACATAGGCAATGACCTTTCCTTTTCTGCATTAAAACTGCTCCTAATCCATCATGGCAGGCATCAGTATAAACAGTCTATCCTTCGCTTCCATCAATAACTGTAAGAATTGGGGAAGAGGTCAACCGTCCTTCTACTCATTGAAAGCTGCTACACACTTTTCACTCCAATTAAATTTTACATTCTTTCTGTTCAGTGTGGTAAGTGGTGCGGCAATACGAGCAAAGTTTTCTATAAATCTGCGTTAATAGCGGACCAAGCCCAACAAACTAATAATATCTGTAGGATTTTTGGGAGTCTCCCAATCCTGCAAATTCAAAGGATTCGAATTTAGATAGAGATAAGATGTTTGGATAGAAATGACAAGTAAGGATAGAACTTACATTGATTACGGTGATCTTAGCTGGATTGACTGAAATCCCATTTTCCGAGGCAATATGACCAAGAAATCGAACTTCATCTCTCCAAAAGTAGAATTTCAAAAACTTGGCTTTAAGCTGATGACTGCGGAGAGTTTCAAGAACAAAAGCCAAATGTGACCTATGCTCTTTTCATCTCTAGAAAAGACAAGAATATCATCGATGAAAACAAGAACAAACTTGTTAAGAACATCATGGAAAACTCTATTCATCAAGTCGACGAAATAAGATGGAGCATTAGTAAGACCGAACGACATAACCAGCCATTCAAAGAAACCATTTTTAGTGTGGAATGCTGTTTTAGGAATACTCTCCTCATCGATTCTGAGTTGATGGAAGCCTATAGCCAGATCGAGTTGGGAGAAAACTTTAGCTCGATGGAGCTGGTCGAATAGATCATTGATGCAGGGCATTGGATATCTGTTCTTGTGTGTGAGCTTGTTTAGCTCTCTATAATCCACATACATTCTGAGAGAACCATCAGACTTTGTGACGAATACAACTGCAGCACCCCATTCTGAATAACTTCGCCGAATCAAGCCTTTAGCAAATAAATCTTCAATTTGAACATTCAATTCTGCCTTCTCTTTAGGAGCCATTCTCCTGGGAGGGAGAACTACTGGTCGAGCACCAGGTATAAGATCAATGCGGAATTCGATTTTCCATGGAGGTGGTTGAGAATTGACTCCTCCAAACACATCAGAAAAGAGTTGAACAACCGGAGTAGAGTTTAGATCATTTGGATGAGAGTCAAGGGAGAATATAAAACTGCCAGCACAATCTTGAGGCGATTTACCTTTAATAACTAAAGGTATACTCTTGTTGTCAATTAGAGAGATGGTTCGAGCTTTGTAAGAGATAACGGCTTCGAACTTTCGTAGCCATCAACACCTAATAGGATATTGAATGCCTCGAATCCAAGTACAAAGAAATCCTAAGTGAAACAATGCATGCCATACATAAGCATGACATATTTGCATACCCTTTCGGGTCCTCCAATAGGGTTTGAAACACATAAGAAGGTATGTGCAAGGATAGGTTCCAACCCAAGTTTGTTACATAAATCAATGAATATGAAACTATGTGTTGCTCCGGTGTCAAATAGAACTCTAATAGGTAAAGTATGCAACATAAAAGTACTCCACAATGTACCTTAGTCATCCTAAACTTTCGGGGTAGGTGTGGTAATAGCAAAAACTCCAGATGCAGTGCCCCTCTTATGGGTAGGGAAGTCCTTCTTAAAATGTCATGGCTGTAAGCAAATGTGACAAACATCTCTCTTGGCCATCTGAGCGGGTGGCGGAATAGCTGCACCCTTTGGGGATGGGCAACTACTGGCATAATGACCTTTCTAATTGCAATTAAAGCAGGTGATGGAGGATATGTCAATGGGCTTCTTCTGAGAATAGCCAAGCCCGGATTTCTTCTGCCAGTTCTTCTTCTGTTGCTCAAAGTTTGGCTTCCTCTTCCCAGTCTGACTAGAGGATGGCTGAGTAACTGGAGCCTTAGTGACTAATGTTCCCTTTGGATTTCCCTCATACCTAAGAGCAAAATCCATCAACTCGGTGAAAGTGTCATGGACATTGACATAGATGAATTTCTTAAATATGAAGACGTGCTCCATAGATGAATTTCTCATTCTTCAGCAGTGGTGTATCAATCAAGCCAGGTCCAAACTTGGAGAGTTCGATAAACTTTCTTTCATACTTGGAGAAAGTCATGTTGCCCTGCTTGAGGTCCGTAAATGATCGATAAAGATGGGCCTTTCCGGCTGTTGGCATCCACTGAGCCGTAAAGGAATCCCTATTTACAAGTGATATAAAGATGAATCAAAATTTTTCGAGATAGAAGGAATTTATTTGGATGCAATTTTAGTTAGATTTCTACCTAAACTGAGCCCAGGTGACAATTTCTTCGTCGGTATGGGAGGCGACTGACTCCCACCAATCCTGTGCCGCATCTTGAAGCTGTCAAGCGGCCAATTTACGCTTCTGCGCGTCAAAAATCTCAAGGCCAGTGAAGATCCTTTCTAGACTCTTCAGCCACTGTTGTGCTTCAATGATACTCTTGGAACAAGAGAATTTGACGACGCTAAGCTGAGTGTATTCCTTGCTTAGTGTGGAAAACTTAATTGTAGGAGCTGGGGCATGTGGTTCGGGAGCATTTCCTCTACCCCCGCCTCTAGCATTCCTTCTGGTACTCATCCTGGAATACCAAAGGCGATTTTAGAATCAAAGACAGAGATTTATAGAACTTAAGGAAATTTAAATCAAATGAATTCAATAAGAAGGATGGAATCAAAGGATATGGATTCTGAAATGATTCTCCTCATTCTAGGGTTTGGTTACCCTATCTCTAATGAGCTTTAAAACTCCACAGGCTAAGGTTTTCGGGAACCAAAGCTCTGATACCAACTGTAACAAACCGTATATTTGTACCATTTAAATTGACAATAATCCACACATGTCAACTTAAATAATACAAAACACGAATTATTAATGGAGTGTATATATATATATAAATGAGAATAATCACAGAATCACAGAAATAACATAACAGAATAATCCAGCGGAATTACAACATAGTCATAATAGTAGTTCACGAGGCTACTAAGAAAATACAAAAATGTCTCAAGTAAATGAAATAGAACAACATAGATGTCCGATAATATCCAAATAGGAAAGAGCAATACTGATAAGATAAAGATAATGATAGTCTTCAAGCCTTCAGCTTCCAAGCAGCATAGCAACAGAAATCCTCAGCCTGACCCGAGCATATGCACAAATAAACACTCGAATCAGGACATATATTCTTATACATATAATATGGTTTAAATTGAAATAACAATAACTCAAAGATGAATGGAATAACATCTTTCAGGATCCGTTAAACTATCTATACATAGTTGTGTACGATAAGTAGATAATGCCTAACAGTAAAATAAAATATCAAAATAGTGTTAAGGCGTTACCATTGTTCCTCTTAACACATTTATATAGCATTATGGACTATACAGCACTGTAAGCTCCACTGTAAACTAGTGGGATATCAGGGAGTACTCCATAGGTATAATACAAAACAAATTCGTAGTGGTCGCGTATAGGGATACAAATATGACAAGACACATGAGGCAATACCCAAGGTAGTGAAACTACCATTTGCCTGATCCGGACTAGTGAGAACACATTGTCGCAACGATCGCAACACCGCGAAACTACACTCCAAATTCAAGGGTGCACACCAATCAATAACAAGTAATGAGTAGTTTACGAAGAAGTGTGTTCTCCCGAGGTAGCTAACCCCATTTGGCCTGGCACGGCTCCTGTTTTAGTCATTTGCAATTTGACACAAGTGTCAAGGCTATCCATTATTGTTCTATTTCTTCAATCGTCACGTACGTCATTCCAACCACTTCATTCTGGATCACACTCCGCGTATAGTTATTAAAGTGGTATTCGGTTTAGACAGTGAGTATGTCCCTAACCGATTCCGACTTCTTTAATAACTTTCGTAATTATCACACCGATTGGTCGTTCAATATATTTCAAAACCAAATCAAGTTCAATTTCAAATTAGAATTTGTAAACCAACATTTCATTTGTCTTTCTAAATCAATTTCCGCAATTTACGTTTCATAACTTCCAAATTTGCCATTTCAAAAACTCTATAATTCAATTTCAATTTTTATTTAAAACAATTCAAATATTGATTTAAATTCGTATATAAGTTTCTTTCCGTAATCATTTAAATTAATTTAATTTAACATTCAAATCAATTTAAATTCATTGATCGATTTCATTCAATATTCGTTAAATTAATTTATCATTCAAAGCAATTTCTATTTAATCTCCAATTCATTAAATCAGTTACTTAAGTTCAACACCATTATATCAAAACTTACAAATTGAATTAAATTAAATTCGTCGAATCAAATTCTTTAAATTACAAGTCTTACATTAATTTCAATAAATCACATTTTATTTCTTATTAAAGAAATTCATTTTTTCTTATTTATTTACTTAGTTACAATTTTAAAACTCAATTAACAAAGAAACTTAATTTCACTTATTCAAGAAGTTCTATTTCACTTATTAAAGAATTCAATTTTATTTAATTATTAAATGATTCAATCTTATTTAATTATTAAATAATTTCAAACCTAATTATTAAATAATTTCAAAACTTAATTATTAAATAATTTCAAACTTAATTATTAAATAATTAAATTTAAAACAACCTTCTTCCATCAACTACTATGTTAATATTTATTTTAGATTATTAAATATTAACATTTTCCTTTCATTAAATTTCAAATTCCAACTTCATTTCAAAACCATAATTTTTATTCAAATAAAATCTTTATTTTATTTCTAAATCAAATTATTGGCGAATCGGGTTTATTTAATTCTCTATTCTAAGTCAAAGTTTAATTTGGGTATTTATCATTTCAATCCGATTCCATTTCAATTCAAAAATCAAAGCATAGCAAAGGGAACTTATAGTGTGATAACCGTGATGGTGTCAAAGTAAATAAACAAGCAATAGCAAACATCAATAACAATCCAATAACTTATTTAAATAATCCCGAAATAATCGTATTAATTTATATTTGTTGTTATGCAACTTAATATAATTATTTCTAGAATCTACACTATCATTTCATGTAGATTAAAGATTATTACACTAATATTTATACGGTTCTTCACTTGATATTCATTATTCAATTTTATACTGCATTAATTTATGAAACATACATTCAATGGTTCAAGGTGTACTTAACCAAATTTCTACGTGTTAATTAATTTAATATTTAAAGGGGGTCATGTTATACAAATTTAACTAATCAAATTCAACACATATATCAATCTTAAATTGTTAACTATCATATATCAAATTCAATTGCATATTATTTATCACTTCAAACATCAATAATTTTACGTCTAATTTTAACATCACACAACGATCGTTTATCAACCAAACTTGTATAAGAATATAAATCGCGAAATTTAATTCACCTTTCGTGGTTAGAGAAATTGACAGCGAAGCACGAAGAAGCACGAATGGAATTGGTTCAACACGAACAATGGAACACTATAAACATTGACAAAAGAAAGATGATATTAATTCAAGTGAACGTTCATATATAATTTATAAAATTATATAAATGCGCTTACCAATGACGAAGAAAAAAAGGAAAGCAGAGAAATTTGATGCTGCTGTAAATGGAACTCAACCGGTTGCTGCTGTATCAAACAAAGAAGAGAAGTGGTTACTATTTTCAGTAAAAAAATATACACGCTACGTATATATTTTTCGATAACAGTAATGATTTCACTACCATACACTACACTGTCCACTTCACTTTTATTTTGTAAACAAAATCTGTTTTTTTTCACAACCGAGACTACATTTTTCTAGACATTGAACTATTCTATATGCACGCACTACCAGACATTAACAAATTCTTTTGTAAACAGTGACTCATCTCTTCATAACAATTGGATTCAAACAGCACGCACTCGATTTGTTCGCAAACACAGCACATACACTCCAAACACATGCAAGCACACGTGTAGACTAGGAGGGGGTGGTGGCGCGGCTAGAGTAAGGGACGTGTGGCCGGTGAACGATGAAGGCGAGGTGAGGGAGGAGACATGTTTAGTGGATGGCATGCGTTTCAGGTAAGGGAAGCAGTGGTGGATCATGCGCACGCGCGCGACTGAGGTGATCTGTATGGGGTTTCGGTGGCTGGAGGGTTGCGCGGCCAAAGAGTAGTGGTTTCGCGTCGTTGCGCACACGCGCATGGAGAGTCAGTGGATGTGTGCGTGTAGGAGGAGTTTCTGGCAGAGGTGGATGGGTCGGCGATTGGATGTGGGCAGTGATAGGTGGTGGAGGCGGTGGCTCGGTCCAGAGAGTGTGTGTGCAAGGTGGCGGGTCGGTGCGCAAGGGAGGAAAAGGGAAGGAGGGTCGGACTGGGTAGATGGGTCGGAGCGAGTGGAAGTGGCGGGGTGAAACAATTTGATGAAATCGGTTCTTGCGTGTGCATTTCAGTGAAGGGTGGAGAGCATGCACGCGTGTATGAAGGAGGGGAGATCTCGTGCATTTTTTTCTTTTGCAAAATTTTTCTTACAGTGGAGGAAATAGAAAAGGAAGAAGAGAATTAGAGAAGATTAAGGAGAGTGTAGTTTCGTACCTGTTAGATGGATTTCAATGAATAGCTATGAGACTACGTTTCCTTGTAATTTTATCATTAGTATCAACAAACTTCATTTTTGAATCCCAAACCATCACACCCATTCCAAGTCCACACCGACCATCTACCAACTACCGTATTTATTTCTATCAGTTGAGATTCTTATTTTCAAATTTAAATAGATATGGGCTGTGAAAATGGTTTAACTGGTCCGCCGAGAATGGTTAAAATCAACGCGACGATTTACGTCGGACTACGATTTGCACGAATGATATACCATTTTGATCAGTGCGACGAGGCGCTTCCAATGGTACATAGATAATTGTGATACAATAGTTTTATAAAAACACGAAATTTATGCCGATTAAATTGTTCGTTTGGCAAAATAATTTAAATGAAGCAGGCGACGACAGAATTAGACGAAACGAATTGCAACATCTAAATGAGATAAACTTTTACAACATTACTGTCTAAAAGTATTTGAATTAGAACGATAAATTTTTCGTAGTTTAAAATAAACTGATATGCAATAAAAACGCAAACGAAATTTATTACAATATTTTGCGACGAAACTTTTCCTATACCCATAACTCACTAGATGCATCTTATAAACGAAGTTTGGACGTTAATTGAGATCGTATATAAATTTCAAAATTTTATATTAAAATAATGGATTTAAAATTTTGAATTGGATCGGAAATTCAGGGTCGTTACAAGATTTTAGAGAAATTGAGGAAAGAAGAGAATTTTCCCAATGCTAGGAGTTATTCAATTGATGAGAAGGAATGTCTGAGAAGAGATGGACACCTTTCTTGTTTAGTCAATAATTTGTTAAGAGAAGTGCTTATAGAATGTCACCACTCTAAGATGGCCATCATCCTCGAGGAGATAAGATGTATAAAGACATGAAGAGGATCTTCTTTTAGAAGAAACGAACTTGGAAATGGGAACGTATTTCAAGGGCTTTTATGGAAGAGTTGCCTAGAAGTCGGAAAGGCAATGAGGCTAATTAAGTTGTTGTGAATAGACCCACTAGGAGTGCTCATTTTGTTCCAATTAGGAGAAATAGGACTGTCATCTCTCTTACACGAATTTATATCAAGGAAGTAGTTCATTTCCATAGAGTTCCTGTGAGCATAGTTAGTGATAGGGACCCTTTGTTCATTAGTGAGTTTTGGAGGAGTTTACAGACAGCTTTGGGAACATCTTTGAACCTTAGCACTGCATATTACCGATAAACTAATGGACAAACAGATAGGGTGAATAGGATTTTGGAGGACTTGTTGAAAGCTTGTGTCTTGGACTTCAGGGGATATTAGGCGCAACATCTATCTTTGGTTGAGTTTGCATATAATAGTAGCTATCAAGTAACAAATTGCATAGCCCCTTTTGTAGCGCTTTATGGGCGGTCATGCAAATCTCCTAATTGTTTTCCACCGACAAAGTATTTCTCGAACCCGATTTGATCCATTATACCATAAAAAAGTAGAGTTGACCGGGCAAAGGATGAAGGTGGCATAATACTGTCAGAAATTTTATGTAGATAAAAGAAGGAAAGTGCTTGAGTTTGAGGTTGGAGATATGGTGTTTATTAAAATCTCCCCTCTTAATAAGTTTGTTAGATTTGGCAAGCCTCAAAAATTGGCACCTAGGTTTATCGCGCCATTCAAAATATTAAAAAGGATAGGAAAATTGGCATATCATATGGATCTTCTTGACAAGTTGGCAGGAATCCATAATGTTTTCCACATTTCTCACCTTAGGAAAGCCTTCATGACACTACTATTAGTGTAGAGCTTGATTAGTTAGGGGATCATGAGATGGAGCTGACGGTGCCTTATGCACCGCACGAATTATGGAGCATGGAACTAAGAGACTCGACAACAAAATAATTTGACTGGTCCGAATACAATAAAGGGATAATCGGTGGAAAGCACATAGGAGACCGAGGAAAAGATGAAGAACACTCTCCTAGAGCTTTTCACTGTAAATTTCCCTCTCCAAATTTTAGGATTTTGGTTATATCGTGGATGGTTGATTGGATGGTAGGAGATGGTTTTGATCTTTTTACTATCACTTTGCACTCATGTAGAAATTTTATGCATGTTTAGGGTGTTTGCAAATATACTTGCATAACATGATTACACCTTCACGCTAGGATTAATCTCATTTTAGCATGTCTGCAGTACATAATTGCATTGCACTATTGGTTAAGTAGATGGTAGTGAAGATAACTTGGTTATATAATATGGATGTTATTACATGTTATGTTGTTCGCCGCTTGAAAGATTTCGAGATGAAATCCTTTTTAAGGGAAATGGAGAATGTACCACCCCGTAAAATAAACCATAAAAATGAAATAAAACATAATTAAATGTAGTAAGCTAGAATACGGAAATTTTATAAAAGTTGGAATTTAATCACAGAAGCTATTCCGTTGCATTTGTGGCGAAATTTAATCCGTTTCCATTATAATATGCTGAAAACAGAACTCAAACGAAGAAGGTATGATCTTTTGAAGTTTTCATATTTGAATTAATTTAGTTTGAAATTAAATTCAAATGATAATTTTAATTTAAGGTTTAAATTTTAAAATTAGCTTGGGGTCTAAGTAAACATTTTAATTAACCTTTAAAGTTAAGAATAAAAAGGGTAAAAAATTAACTAAAATCCAAACGCAACTGAAACGGATCATTATTGCCCAAAATAAGGCGGAGCAGTCGACCTACATAGGTCAACCAGTCGACCGGTCGAGCTTAGGCGGTCTACCGTCTCGTAATGGTGGCGGCTAGGGTTTGCGTTGTTTAATGCTTCAGATTTTTCCGTTTCTGTTCCAATTTGATCTTTCGGTTCTGGTGCGTTTCAATCCCTATTAGTAAAATCCTACCCTCTCCACTTTTTATTCATATTATTCTAGGGAACACAACGAAAATCTACCATTTTTTCTCTCTAAGTTGGATTCAGAAACTCCATAGAGATTTCAGGTACGAATTCAATCCCCCTTTTCTAATCATTTCTTCTTCTTACTCCAATCTATTCTTCTATTATTATTTCTCCAATTGTTTTAAATCTAATAAAAATATATACAACTTCCCTATCGTGTGTATATGAAAAGAGAGAGATTCTAGAGGAGATTGAAAGGCACGTAAATCCAAGTAAAGCGAAGTTAAGGCTGTTCCATCAGTGAAATCCTTAGAGTTTCTTTTTCAGTAATTATTTGGTGCATCTCTATGGATTTGAATATGCCTTAAGGATTTTGGAATTGCGATAATATGATAGATAAAATCCTCCAAAATTCCTTTTATTTCGAAATGTCAATTCTATATTGAGATTCTCAATTATTTATATTAATTTGATGAAATTTGTTTAGTTTACGCAATTTTTGATAATTTCATAGTATATTCCGTTTTTCCGTCTACTTTGGTTCAATTTGTGATTCTTCAACGAAATAAGGGGTTCAGATTATGGATCTTATTTTTCCCTCTACTTTGGATCAATTTGTGATTCTTCAGCGAAATAAGGGGTTTAGATTATGGATCTTATTCATAGTTTATAACATTTATTTAATATAAATTTCCTTCTTATCTACTTCTTTGTAAAAGAGGAGTTGAATAGAGTATAGAGTTTAGATTGCAATTCCTATTGTTTGGAATATTCCATTGAACTGGTGTAATAAATTGAGTTTCTATTTTATTTATAAGTCTGTTATTTTAGTTTTGGTTACGAGCATTCTTTTCCTGTTTTGGATATTAGAATCACTTATTTTGGTATGTTAAAATAATGGGAATTTGAAGAAAAAGGACTTATAATAGTTTTTGGTTAGGGAATTGACATTTAAAACTAGTTTAGGGGGTAAAATCTATGCGTTTAGAAATTATTAGGCACGAATATTTATTTATCTCTATTAGCATAATTAATGTATAATTATTGTGCATATGGCATTATTAATTAGGTATTTATTTTCATTTATTTTCCATATTAGGAACGTAATTGATTGTTAGGTGAAAATAAAAGGAAACTCTTATATAGCCTAATTGTTATTCTAAGTTGTAATAAGGAAGAATCCTTATAAAGTCATATTTATGAAATGGTGAGATGTGTATTATTATATATATGGAGTGTATTTAATTTATTGCTAGGTCATAAGGATGCAAGGTCAATAAAGTTACATGACGAAAGTCTGCCCTTTACTTTGAGACTAGCAACAATTATGTACACTTCATACTGATGTGAGATATCCTTATGATAAATATTTATAATGATGCGAGGTTAGTACCAAATTCTATAGGGAAAATCTACCTAGCTAATCTGGCTACCAGTTCCTACGTTAGTCGGACTCATATGAGACGTCATTATAAGTATAGGTCATAGTACAAGGGACTTGCCCAGGTTCTTAAGGTATTAAGTGATTATTTGAGGGTGCATCTCTTTTCCCTAAATGAAGTATTAAATGGCCTAGGGGGCACATTAGGTGGTATCTCTGCAGGGTCCACTTCTAAATAAGAAATTAAGTGACTGGTTAAGAGTCCGCCTTTCTAAATAAAGAAGTATAAATTGACTTGAGAATCCATATGATGGCAGCTAAATAGTACCATAGAGAAGCATGCCTTAGGAATAAGTATTAAATGGTGGGTCTGCCTATTCTTTAATAAATGGTATTAAGTGGCTTGGATACTATCTCTTGCATCGCTAGTTAATTATAACATGAGATTTGGGTTATGGGATTTTAGAGACCTACTTCTTTCCTTAAAAAGAAATATTAAATGATTTTAACGATTTTATGTTCATAGACATATTCTTATTTTGAAATATACTGCCCAAGTACTGGAAAGGTAAGACTCGAGGTTTTTACCATACACTTGTTCTTTTGACCCCCCCCCCTATTACAACACAGCTTAAAGGTCGTTGATAGTGAAGATCACGCTTAGAGACGTAGGTGGTTTGCCTGTGGCAGTATTTATCATTTTCACTTGCTTTAATGTGTATTTATGTATCTAAGCTATTGTTGTAATGATTTATGATATGATTTGATAGTACTTTGTATTTTAACATATTTATGATTTTGAATAAATGGGTACACTTTGATTTTATATTTTGTTCCATCCACTGTGAGTTCTGAAAGTTTATTTATAGCTCTATACTGTTATTTCTTAGTTCTACCAATGGCTTACCCTAGAATGGATATAAGTTTCGATGGGCCTTTTTTGGATCAAAATTTAAGCCTATTCTGGGGTGGGTTATTACATTTATTTTCAGAATTCTCAAAATATTTGAAAATATAGTTTAAAAAACTTTCAAAGTGCAAAATGTGGCCAGACATTTACTAAAATATAAGCACAAGTTCAACATACACAAGGGTTTAATAAGATGATGTTTTATAAGTGACGATATAGCAAAGATCGTTATAACGACAGTAACACAAATCAAACAGTATGTCAAAATTGTTTCAACCAAACACTAATATAAGCAACATAAAAATATAAATAAAATGCATATAACAGTAAATTAATAATGGCGAGAAACTCATTAGGGTTTCTATATAAAAGGCCCATGTGAATCTCATAAGTATATGCACTTCAAAGTGTCCCATAGCGACCTATTTGCTATGAATACACTTTGAATTCTTCTTTTTTGTCCCCTGCAATGATTATTTATGCCATCTACAATCAAGCAAAAATTCAATTCTAAACAAACAATCAAATAATAATAATCCTTTTACATTACAAGCACAAAAGGGTGATTTATTCTGCTCGATAGAAGTCCAATTAATCTATTCAATTTAATTATAGCAGAATGAGATTTTATTCTGATAAATAGATATCCTAAACGAAGAATAACTAATTTCATTACGTTAAATGTACTTAAATTAAATCATTTTATTTTTGTCACTAATCTATACTTTATTAAAACAGTCAATTATCATCCAAGCAATCAATAACAATCTATTACAACATAGATATCATGGTTTATTTAAAGGTAAGTAAACTCATCGAAATTCCAATTGACGCTTTCACGTTCGGGTTTGGTCTTCCACTTGCTCCAAATTCGATTAAAATAGTTCTAATGCATAACTAACATTCATACGAGTCCAATGCAATTTACCGCATCTGAATCCGACCTTATATGAGATAGTTACAGATTAATGAACATTCAACGATTAATTAACTAAATAATTAATAAATTAATTACTAATTACAATTTTACAGCCCTAATCTCGCTTAGTTAAACCAAGATCGTGCTCAAGAAACTTGGCTTCGTCGTATCACTACCTTCCAAAACCTCCACTGGCGACCCCTATGCCATCGCATCACTTCCACCGACTTCCTTAGCCATGATGACCCCAAGGCCACCAACCACACCAGTTGTCGTTGCTTGTAGCTCAAATGCGAACTCAAGAAGAAATCTTCGTTCATCTCCCCTCTAGCGCCACCACGGCCAACCCGAGACCTTAGAACTGTTCCAGAACGAAGCCCTCACAAACCCTGAAAACTTTCCTTCACGGCCCCGTCCAAAGTCAACGTCGACACTACATAGTTCAACCATAGTTGTGCTATTTTAAGTCAGATCCATGCCACCTTGCCTCGACCCACGACAATCCAACTGGCCTAAACACTCATCTCACCCCATGAACATTTTTCATGTTACAGCCATCAACTATTTTGTCCTCTAGTTGCACCAATCAACAATGGCCATTAGATTTGGCTATCCTAGGTTTTTAACTTTAGATAATGAAGAGAGCGAAAGGGTCCTTATGTATGTAGATTTCTCTCTTCCACTATACCCCTCAAAATCATGGACTCCAATCGTGGTGCTAACTAAAGTTCCTAGCCAAATACCCCTATTTCGAACTTAATAGAACTAGTTTCAAGACCTAATTCCGTTGTATGTAAAAGTTAGATTTTATTATCAAATTATATTATTATTTTAATTTATTAAAATTAACAGTTACACGTTTCAAGCTCGCACGATCACACGGTATGTCCGATCGCCACGAAACTCAATGGTGTACATCACCTTAATATTTCGATCCCAATGGCACTAGTTTCACCAAAATCTGATACAGTGCCTAAGACTGATAAATTCATGCGCTTAGATGTCATATTATATTTTTCGATCACATTATCGATATTTGTCCAAACATTTACTATTGTAAATAAATTTACAAAATGAGTTTACCATCATCATTTATTAAAAGGAGTTAAATAAGGTAATTAAATCCATTTAATTAATATTTAACTCACGATTCAAATATTTAAATAATCCTATATTTGAATTCAAGTTATTAAACTTTTAAAAACCAATTATTTCAATATTTAAATTAGTTAAGTAAAAAATTCCGAGATGTTACATCTAACTCCTTAGAGCTAGTTTACTAGATCTAACCATTCGATCTCTCCAAATCCACAATAGCAAGCTGGATTTAAGCCTGGATTCAGTTTTCTTAGCAAGGACACCAAAATGTTGATGCCAAAAATGGATCAACACCCAAGTATGAGTTGTAGGGAACCTGTAGGACCTATATCTAGTAGATAACATAAGAATCAACGAATAATAATGGGGAGACATAAGAGTTTTATACTGGTTCAATGATCTCTGGCCAACATTCACTTTGTAACTTTATTGATTATGAATCTAAGAGAGTTCACATGAGATTACAGAGAATTAAAGTCACAAGTACAAGATGTTGACAAGTTCTTGGGCTTAGAACCGCCAAGAGTAGCTGCCTTGGTGACAATTGCAAGGGAGGAAGATGGTGAAGAGCAATGGAATCCCTGATCTTGAGTGATGAAGCAAGAGTAAGGATAAGATACTATTTTGGTTGCTATATGGTTTGTATTTATAGGGAAATAGATGTACCGAGTCAGAAGCCTGCTTGCAGTCGAGTCCAGTAGTTAGCTCAAGGCCACATGAGTTAACTTGGAGTCCACCAACTTAAAATAATAACTCGGTACCGAGTCATTTAACTCGATGCCGAGTTATTTCCTTTAATGGTAATTTCTCCAACTCTTTTGTATTACTCTTCTATCTTCAAGTTGATGTGCTTCATGCTCTTTTCATCTATTATTGGTTGATTCTAGTGATTGTTCCACCATCACGTGTGTTATCTGGCTTTCTTAGCGTCCTTCTCTTCAACTCTTGGACTTGGTCATCCAAACTCTAGGAAAGCATTTGGTCACGATTAGATGGACTGAGGCATGGGATGTATGAAAATTGGAAGGTGATTGGGGAAAGGAAAATTACTTGGCACTGAGCCAAATGACTCAGGACCGAGTTGTTTCCTTAACTCCATTCTGGGTAAAACTTTTTTTAATTGTTTGTCTACCACTTTTAAGTGTGCTTCAAGTTTTTAGGTCATTTCACCCTTAGCTTGACGTTCTAACTTCCGTTGACTTCTTCTCAGTTAAAAACCTGATTAACGTGTTTACTATTCAATACTTTAAAGAGTAGTCATATACTTATCTCAAAATTGTATAAGTATATTCATAAATCATTATCAAAATTTACTTAGTTTAAAATATAATCAAAGAGGTTAAAAAAATGTTATTATAAACCCCTTCTCCTTTTTATATTTTAAAGCACATACTTTCTCCATCTTTATTCCAAAAGGTCCTCTACTTGTTATCATCTTTACAATTCCATTACTAAAGATCCAAGTATATTTATAATATTTTTACACTTTAGAATATAATTCAAGGGTTTTAAAACAAATATTACTAAAACATTGTTTACTACAAGCCCAAAACTATGTACTTATAGTTATATTTAAAATATTCATTATTAAATATTTAATTATATTTTTAAGTATAATTCATTAATAAGGTTTAAAAAAAAGTTACTTAAACATTGTTTACAACATCCCAAAAACGTCTTTATACTAATTGTCAATTTTAAGACATTCGATTTAAAGATCAAAGCATATCCATACTTCTTAATTAAGGCAACACTTTTCATTAGACTTCTCAAAATAATTTATTTTAAATTAAGTGTTAAAATCAAAGTACATTTACTACATTTGTAAATACTTAACATTCTTTTTAATACTTATATATATTTACAAAATACCTTTTCAAAATGATGTATATACTTAGACAAATATATTTATAAACTACTATAACTAATAAAATTCCAAAATAATTTAAAAGATATAATATTACATAAGCTTTTTAATACTGCAATAAAATCTTTAACTAATTTTATAAAAATGTGCATTTGAAAATACTTTAAAAAAATTTAGACTATGGTTTAAAACATTTATTTTAAATTTTTTTATAATTTATTTAAAAACCATAAAAACATTTTTTATAATTAAAACACTTTACTTTAAAATTATTAAATAATTATCAAAAGTATATTTAAATTTTGATATTTTTCTATTAATAATTATACTTGTAACGACCCTGAAATTCGGACCCAGTTCAAAATTTTAAAAATCGTTTATTAGTGTAGAAATTCGAATTTTCACAAACAAATTCCGATGCTATTCAAACTTCATATTTGGAATGCGTCCAATTAAACATAGCAACTGGTAAATTTTCGTCCGAAAATATGAAAGTTCATTTCGTGCGTAAATTTACTTCAATTTAAACCAGTTAGTAATCAATGAAAATAAACCGTTTTCGAAACCTAAATATTTTTACATAGAAAAATTCTAAATCATCTTCTGAGCAAGACGTCATTTTTGGTTTTTCCAAATTCAGACTTCTTTAGCTCCGTCGTTCTTATTTTTCGACGTTTTGCCGCATTTTCCTTCAGTAGAAAATTTCGAATTTCATAATTCAATCAAATCACGGATATCTTTGTACCGTTGTGTCCATCTCGTCGCGCTGACCAAAACGGTATATTTATTTGTGTCAATTGGAGTTCGGCGTTGCGAATTATAATTGGTTAACGGAGTACAAACTGGTCCGTTACGCAGCACAAACCGGTACCCAACTTTCCAACGTTCAAAATTCTAGGAGTCTATTCAGCTGTCTTGGAAACCCAATAGCCACCACTTTGCAAAAACATCATTGCATTTCCTGTGCACTCTGAACCCCTCTCTATATACGTGCCTTCATCAATGCCTCTGCCAGCTCGTTCATTTCAATGTCTATTCATTTGTCTCGATAATCCAAAGATCACTATTATATTTTTTCCTGAGAGGAATGTTGACTATCTATATTGTTTACTGGCTATTGCAAATTTCACTTGTGCAAATTTATGTTGCTCGTATTATTCAAAGTAAAGAATTTATACAATATGAGCTGTCATACAATTGGTTCTCACTCCTCCACCATTTCAAATAGCTGTTGCTCTTCCATAGTGGTTGTCCTTTTCAATTTTTATTTATTTATTTTACTTGTGATAAGCTGCTTCCCATTCACTTTCCTCTGTAACCTGCTCTTCTTTCTTCTCCTGTAGATGCCTCCTTTCTTCCCTTTCAATTTGTTCTGTCATTCTAACAAAGACACAAAAAAAAGGGTAAAACCTGTCACATTGTCAGCCGCGTCTTCCACCTCAACATCTCTACGCTTCCTCCACGACCAAGCACAGGCCGCAACATCCCCTCATCACCTCATCTCCACGACCACCTTGCGCATCCCAACCCGAGCTTTCGAACCCGACCTCCGCCCTCACCTCGCCCACTCCACTGACTCACGGCCCACCGAACCACCTTCCTCCTCTCTCACAGACCATGTTTTCCCCACCATCTCCCCCCCTCAACCGTAGCTCCTTCCCACTCGCCCTCTCATCCCATCGCCTCCACCTTGAACCAAACCCTCGACTCCTCCGTGCATCTGCCTGCGCATCACCGACACGCACCTGAACATCGCCAAGCACTGACCACATCACCCAGTCACCATCGGCTCACCTACACACTCCTCTACCTCAGACTGTCACTCCGCCGGCCTCTTCCTCCTGCCACGTCGAAAGCAGACCAAGCCTCCATCGTTGCAGCACCTTTCTTCCATCGGCCGAGCACTACTCCTCCCTCTTTCGCCTCGGCCGTGCCGCCTTCTCACAAGCACCGCCCTGACCGATCTTCTCCTCGACCTCCAACAAGTGACGATCATCCCATATCTCCACGGCCGTTGCCTCTTCCCGTCTGGTTTCCTTTCGCTCCCCTGTGCTTTGATAGGTGAATATACGGACAAGTTACATTAATAATATAACAGTTATTATATCTAGGTGGTGTGCTGTAGCTTACAAAGTTGGTATAATTTTAGTTTTAAAAGAGTATGTTATGCAATAAAGTAGTATTATGAGTATAATATTTATTCTAACCTGAGTCAGGGACTTATGTTGTTTGCATACATATTTGTGTCTATGTCTAGTTTATATATCTTGGTTGAAGATGATTACGCCTATATTGTAGAGTAGATGAGTATATAAACGTGTTAAGGTTGTATTATATATATATTTTGCTGTCTGCACCTTTGTTTATTCAGTTTCTTTTGTTCGCATATACATTTTTTTTCAAGCCTACATTAGGTGATGTCTGCATACTTTGTACATGTTAACTTCGTCCCATATATGCTTACAAAACTTTTGAAGGGTTATGTAAAATCTTGTTTTCAGACAAAGTATGTATGTAACAGTATAATTATAATATAGTTATATATGTACAGTTTATATTATATTAGTTATATAGACTATAAAATTTGTTAGCTAGATAGGATAGGAATTTTGTCTACATTGGTTTATACATTATTTCATAAGGCTGCATATGTATTTACATTGGTCCCAGTTCATTTAGTTTACTTAAGTTTACAATGCGTCATATTGAAATAAATAAATCTGTTAGTTACTTAAGTTTTGTATATTGACTCAAATCTTATTCTATATATATTGGACTTTAATGTATGAAATTTAATTTTAAAACAATGATTCAAAATATATATGTATATCTAGTTTAATATGCATTTGAAATTAGAGTGTAGTTTATTTATATAGTTATACATTGTTACATGAAGCTCACTGATATTTATTCTCTTCATCGATCCTGTTCTAATTAAATTTCGTCTATTCCTATCTATCAGCTTGTCCGTCGGATCCGTATCTATCTAACTTTGCTTTGGATTTTGTGCTTGGATTCGTAACACAAATCATCTCTGGCCTCGAAAGGTGAGCAATCACTCACGATTAATAATCTTTTATTTATTAAATTTGATTTCAATTGGAACGACAATTGAAATATACTGCTGTTATCTATTGCACTGTTATTTATGTATCATTCACCTTTGACATCTGACACCGTTATCTGTCATGTATGCAATAATAATCCAGTTTGGTTGATAATTGATTGTTTGTTTGTTGTTGATACTGGATGTTAAATTATAATGTATAAAATGATAAATATTATGCAATTGAATTCGACGTAGGATAGTTAAAATTTTGAATCGACATATGTGTTGAATTTGATTAGTTTAAGTTGTATAACATGACCCCTGTAAGCGTTTAATTAATTGACACGTAGAAATTGATTATGTACACCTTGAACCGTTGAATGTGTATTATATAAATTGATGAAGTATGAAATTGAAATTTAATGACAAGTGAAAAACCGTGTAAAATAATAGTGTAATAATCTTTAATCTACATGAGATGATTGTGTAGATTCTAGAAATAATTATATTAATTTGAACAAATAACAATGTGAATTAATACGATTATTTCGTGGATTATTTGAATTGATTATTGAATTGTTATTGATTGTTGTTATTGCTTGTGTATTTACTTTGACACCATCCCTGTTATCACACTGCAAGTTCCCTTTGCTATGCTTTGATTTTTGAATTGAAATGGAATCGGGTTGAAATGATAAATACCCAAATGAACTTGACTTAGGATAGAGAATTAAATAAACCCGATTGGTCAATAATTTGATTTGAAATAAAATAAAGATTTTATTTGAATAATAAGGTTTTGAAATTAAATTGGAACATAAATTTTGATGAAAGGAAAATGCAAATATTAAAATATGAAACAAAATATTAAGGTAATAACTGATGAAAGAACGTTGTTTTGAAACGAATTATTTAACAATTAAATTTGGAATTATTCATTGAATTAAGTTTGAAATGATTTAATAATTAAATTTGAAATTATTAATGATTAAGTTGAAATTAGTTAATAATTGAATAAGATTGAATTATTTGATAAGTGAATAAAAGTTGAATTCTTTGATAAGAGATTTAACTTTTGTATAAGTGAATTTGAACTTCGTTAATAAGAGAAATTAGGTTTCTTTAGTTATTAAGTTTTGGAAAAATTATTTAAGTAAGTTAAAGTGAAATTTGATTTCTCGAATATATGAAATTTAGTTTCTTTATTAATTCAGTTTTGAAGTTGTAACTATGTAAAGAATAAGTGAGATTGAATTTCTTAAAAGAAATAAATGTGTTTTATTGAAACTAATGTAAGAATTGTAATTTAAGGAATTTGATTTGACAAATGTAATTAATTTGTAAGTTTTGATATAACGAAGTTAACTTAAGTGATTGATTTAATGACTTGGAAATTAAAAAGAATTTGTAATTTAAGGATGTTAAATTAACTTAACGAATATTGAATAAAATCGATAAATAAATTTAAATTGATTTGAATGTTAAATTTAATAAATTTAAATAATTTTGGAATGAAACTTATGTACGAACTTGAATCAATATTTGAATTGTTTAAAATAAAATTTGAAATTGAATTGTAAGATTTTGAAATGATAATTTGGAAGTTTTGAAATATAAATTATGAAAATTGATATAGAAAGACAAATGGAATGTTATTACGAATTCTAATTGAAATTGGAATTGATTGTTTGAAATATATTAAACGACCAATCGGTGTAATAAATACGTAGTTATTAAAGAGACCGGGATCGGGTATGGACATACTCTCTGTCGATACCGAAACCCACTTTAATAACCATTATACGTGGAGTGTTGATCCAGAATGAAGTGGATGGTTTGGTGAACGCGTTGACTGAAGAAAGAGAACGATATTGGATGACCCCTGACATGACTAAAACAGGAGCCGCGCCGGGCCATTTAGGTTCGCCACCTATAGCGGACACACTTCTTCGATACCATATATATTACTTTTGTGATTCGATTTGGGTGCACCACTCGATTTGGGAGTGTTGTTTCGCGGTGTTGAGGTAGCTGCTGTCTATGCTCAACATCAGTCTGGATCACGCAACTACTAGTATCCTAGTTGGTATCGCCTCATGTACCTTGTCATACTGATTATCCTATTCGCGACCACTACGTTTTGCTTTGTGTTATACCTATGGGTTACCCTCTGATAACCACTAGTTTACGGTGGGGTATACGGTGCTGTATAGACTATGGCTTTATAAAATGTGTTAAGGGGGATTATGGTAACGCCTTAACGCTATTTTAATACTTTATATTACTGATAGACATTATCTACTTAGCGTACATTACTACCTAGTAGATAGTTTAACGGATCCTTAGAGGATGGTTATTCCAACGTCCTTTGAGTTACTTGTATTTCGATTGCTATTTCACTTGAGTTGGATTTATTGATATAAGAATATTAATCCTGACTCGAGTGTTTTGTGTTTTATTTTACGCTCGGGTCAGACTGAGTGTACCAGTATTTGAGACTCACCTTTGGAGTTGGAGCTTTGCTTGAAGATCCAGTCATCTATTCTGCTTTCAGTATTCGACGATTCCAGTGATGTATTCTGATTTATATCTGATGTATCGTATTACTCTTCTGTTGTAAACTCTGATGCATTATATATATTTATATAGTAGCTTCATGAACTACTATCTCTTTTATTTCCGCTGCATATTATTACTCTGTGCCTGTGATTCTATGACTATTTATTTACTGTATATCTCAGTTTTGCCAAATTTAAATTAACAATTCGGTATTTTGAATTATTCAAGTCCGACATGTGCGGATGCGAATAGTCCAAAATAGCGGGGCGTTACAATACTTATTGTACTTATTAAAAATGCAAAGAAGCCACTAGGATGTCTTTCAAAGTTAACTTTAAAAATCGTCGAACAAGGTATTTTCAAAGTACATCCATAGCGACTTTTTCACTTCTAAATTTCACAACTTACATTCACAATTTCTATATTTCCCAAACCAGTTCCTTTATGTCAAACACACCGACATGTGTAGAGAATAATCCAATATATACTTTCATAATAAATTCAAACTTTAACCAATTTAACATATATCAAATATTAGGAATTGCGAAGTTTGTTTGTAGCGACTATTTCGCTTCAACCATTTACAACACACTTCAACTTCACATATAACATAAACAAACATGTAAACAATAATTCTTTTCCATGATACATTTTTTAGACGGTTATAAGAGAGACTATACTACATATAATGTTGTCACTTGCTTTCCAAAGCGAGGAAGGGTCCAAAAGCAATAACTTGCATTGGTATCTATTTTTACTTATAATTTTAATAATGAATATACACACAATACTATACGAATTGAACAGAAAATTAACTTACCCAAGCCTAAGCCAAATCAAGATGTAGATAATCTCACTACGAGTGCAACGGCAAAGACGACATCTCAATTGGACTTTGTATACAAACGATACAAATTATATAAGAATACAAATTATAATATTAACTAATTAAGTAAACCATTAATTAAAAAATTACCCTAAATCCTTTCTTCTCCCAATTTCGAGTTGCATAGGTCATGCACTGTAGATGTGCACAAGAAAACCCACTAAGGTCGTATACTCTCTCCTTGAATTCTCACTTCATAGACCAATAATCGATGAACCATCGCCTCCATCGTGCAACACTACGCATGCTCATCATAATAGTCCTAAATTTGACCACTCTGCTGCCTTCAATCGAAACGCAGCTTGCTTTCACCTTCAATGGCTTCATGAAGTCACGGTCATCCATGGATGATCGAACCTTATTCGGTTCACGTAGGAAGAAGCACTCCAGCAAGAGGAACACAACGGTGTTCACTGTTTTGCGTAACTCTTCATTAATCATAGCTAAATGTCAACCCTAACTGACGTTGAAAGACGTTTAACATCCCAAGCACAACTGCATTCTACCAAGATACCATAGATTTGAAGCCTTCCTCCATACGAGTCTAGTGGATCCAACACCATCAACTTTAGTGGATGTAGATTTGGATTTAATTGAGGGAAGGTTGCGACATTGTTTTTGTTTACTGCTAGAGAGTAAGAAAGAAAACGAAAACGGGAAAAGAATAGAATGGGAAATGATTGTGTGTGGGTTTTATACAACTACACAGACACACTCACACACACACATATACATACATACATACATATGTATACATATATATAATTTCTCAAATAAAATCAAACACATCTTTCAAGCTCGTACGATCACGTGGGACGTCGGATTGCAACAAAACTCGTCAATGTATATCACCTCATTATTTCGTTCCTGATGACGCTAGTTTTGGAAAAATCTAAGACAGTGCCCTAGGATAATAAATTCATGCGTTTTGAGGTCAGTTATCATTAAAACGATTTTCTGCCATATCATCGACATTTCCTCGAAATATTTATTTTTGTGCACTTATTTCAAAATCAAATTTATCATCATTAGATATTAATTAAAAGGTGATTAACAAGTTATTAAATCAATTTAATTGAATTAAATCTATGTAGTTAATGTCCAGCTAAAACCCAGCAAAATCCCTATTATAGCCCATAGCGCTCTTCGACCACTAAGTTTTTTCAGTTTATTACTATTAATAGGTAAGTCGCTTTATGCCCTGCTATTTTCGACTACACCTACAAAATTATGCCTTTTTAGCACCCGCTTTACCAACAATAATATAAAATGATTGATTTAACTAGTTCTCTTTTAATCCAAATAAACAAAATTAGGGTAAATACCTAATTTTAAGGCATAACTTCTTAATATAAGTTAGAAATCTATTGTAGTCACCAAATCTTAACTGTATAAATCATAATATTCTTTGATTTAGTTATATAATATTAAACAATATTTCTTTATCCTACACAAATTATATGATAATGAGAATAAATGAACTTTAAATATTTGGTGTTTTATCTACTGAAGCTTTTTCCACTTCCACTATTTTCCGCTATATCTCCACTTTGTACCCGCTGTAACTTTTACCTTTACCGCTGTGGAATCACTAAGCGCTTTAACTACACAACATTAAATCCAAGGTTCAAATAGTTAAATAATTCAAATATGAAGCGTTCGAAACGATGGGTCATTGTATCTTATTTTTGATGTTTCTTTATGAAGCAGAAGTTACCATTCACTCTCTTCGTCGCATCTGTGCCTTAAGTTACTTGCATTTTCATAAACTATTTAATAGGAAACCCTTACTATAGTATCGTAAATAACTCTTTACAAAAGTGCATTTGGTCATCCTTAACATATAAGGATGTCAAATGAGCTGAACTTTACGTAAACTGATCAAATTGACACTTCAATGATCAAATTCTTATACATATATCGTAGCTTTTTGTCTAATGTTACTTTTAACACAATAGGATCATAATCGTAATTAATCATGTTGAATACAAGATCTTACAATATGGTTTAATTTCTTACTTTGAATGAACTAATTTCGCTGAGGTTTCATACATAACGAGTAGTGATCATCACTATATAACATTTATATGTGATTGGAAATGGATCAAATATTCATATCCTAGTATTTCTTTTAGAGTTTGAAACTCATTAAAGAGAATACACAATCTCGGGTAAGTAAACACGTAAGCGACCATGTTACGAATGTATTCAGTAGTTGTGCAATTAGGCGCAAAAATTTATTTGTATTTTTTATATTCCTATTTATCAATATTAATTTAGTTCATTTGTATATTTTAACTGATAAACATTTATCAAATTTTATTAGTTGTAAAAATTTATCGTTGTAGATTATTTTAATTTATACATGGTAGATGTTCCTACAATATTTGAAAGGTTAAATGTTACTACTTTATTTTTCTAATAAGGCTCCCAGTAATCTTTTATGTTTCTTCAAACTCTAAGATTAAATATAGAAGTCTTTCAACTTCAATTATATGTCTAAGGACTTGTATGCCTTTGGATTATGACCTTAAGGAAAGCTCAACAAATGTTAGGCCTACATATAATGGATAATTCCTTGTCGGTTCAATCACATACAACTCCTAACCTTACGATCCTTCTCCTAATCTCATCTTTTCCTTAAAGAATGCTCAATAAATAAATGGAGATAATTCATTCATACCCACCATTTCACAGCGGCCTAATTATAATGCACATACCTTAAGGAAAGCTCAATAAATAGTAAAGTTATCTTACCTCGTTTAATTTAGAATAGTGATACATATCCCTAGCTTGAGGAAAGCTCAACAACTAAGGAGTATGCAAGTAATCTATTAGAGGACAACTTTATATTAAAGTTCACGATCTTTAATGTATTCAATTAAGTGCTATCGACTTATAGAATAATGTGTTTCTTATGAAATACCCTTCATTTTCAAGTGTCGGACACATATAAAATCACAACATATGTATTATACGTATGTATTTATTCCTTAAGTCTATTTTGGGTTTCTTACCATTCCACCTCTTATTATGCATTTATACTATATAAGTTTAATTCTTGTATAACATTTCACAATTTAACTAACTTATATAATAATCTAGGTATAATCATTTATTTGTTGGATCTAATTTAATTAATTAATTAACATTTATTTTATTTTATTCATTTTAAACATTTTAAATTGAATATGTGCACTATAACATTAATAGTTATATACATATATCTTGTATATGTATTATATTATTTATCAATTAACATTTAATTTGTTTATTTAATAAAAATAATTTTAATCAATTATAATTAAGTTTGAAAATTATATGTACATATATTACCTTAATATTTTAAGATAGTGATGCATATATCAATATACGTGTTTTTATTTAATCGGTTAACTTTTAATTATTTATTTATTTACTTAGTCTTATATTTATTAATAATTTTTGAAAATAATTATTTTATTTTCAGAATTATTTTGAAAATTATTTTATAACATTTATAAAATCATTACTTATTTTAAATTTAAACTTATAAATTTAAAATACTTTATTTATTTATTTTAATCTTAACCTTTTGAATTTAAAATTTTATTTTAGTTTCAGAACATATTTTGAAAATTAGCCTAAGATCAGGATTAACTCGGGCATTTATATTAGGGATAACCTTCAGGCTTACCTCATCCTTTTGGGTCAGGCCAGTAGCCATGTAAGGCTGAGTACCTAATTACACAAACGTAAACTTAGAATTCACTTTTCTAGATACCCTGCTATATGGGTAGCTTTAATAAGTTAGCCTTAATACTACTAATTTAGATCGCATTGGCAATTTGGCTCTGGTATCGTTGTTGGATCTGAGCCAGCACGCGATGGGATAAATGGGTAAATTTCATAAATTAATTATTTCATTTGGATCTTATTAGGCCCATGAAGTCTAAATTTACTTAGATATTACAAAAATTTGTTTTAAATAAAATCAGTGTTTTATTTAGTTTATAAATAAAGTTTTACTTAATTTTAAGTTTATATTATATTATATAATATGTGAATCATATACAACCATATATATGTACGTGTATGTGTAGCATAAATTGTATACATGGTTTAACATGCACGTGTATAAGTGTTGGGCTTTACACTACAACAGATATGTTAGCCCATCTATATACATGTGTGTTGGTAATATGTGTATATGGGTGTATAGTTTCATATAGTTATAAAATAGTATTTATAAATATAAATATATAATTTAAATTAAAATATAGAATAATTCAAAATTTAATTTAAATAACTATGAGTTTCAAATTCAAATTTTAAGTTTAAATCTGAATTTGCATTAAAAAATATCTTAGTAATTTAAAATTTAAAATAATATATTAATTTTGAATATATATCTTGAAAATTATTTTTTATTTATTAAGCATATACGTAATTATAAAAGTAATATTTAACACTTAATTAAAAAATATTTACATAATTTTTAGTGCATTTAATAATTAAATTTATATGTATATACACATATTTTCGGCCTAAAAAAATCTTTCTTTTCTAAATTGTATTAATTAAAAGAACTTACATTGCTTTTCGTAAAGAAGTTAGTATAAAACTATTTTAAAAATAATTCTATATTTATACATATTATATTAAATATTCACATACGTATATTTTATGTAATCTATATATTTATATATATAAAAAAGTTAAATATAATTGGAAATAACATTTAAGCAAATAAATAAAATTATTTTGTTTGGTTATATATATATATATATATATATATATAATTCAAAACCATAAATCTAAGTATATATATTACATTAATAAAACATAAAACATACTGTACTTGATAATTTTTATATTAAATCAATTTTGTTTTAAGTCATTTTATTATTATTAATTTCATAATTTTTTTCCAAAACCATATATATATTAATAAAAACCATACTTTAATAAATAATGATTAAATTAATTTTTTATATCATTTTACTATTATTAGTTTCACAATTGTTTTTATCCAAGGCTATGACAATATGTACGAAACTACATATGAATTTTTTTATTATGCATATATATAATATCTTCTAACAAAGATAACGCCAATATATGTAGACTCGTAATAAAATATATATTTCTTAAGCACATAATAATGAATGAACAATTATATGTATGTATGTGTACACATAGTAATTTACCATGTATATAGGCTAGATGAAATACCTTGAAACATTGAACCGAAACTCCATAAAACAATGTCCAAAATCCAGAAAGTGCTATCAATCTAAATGTAGCTAACACCACTCTTTAATTTGTATTTATTTAGTGCTTTAACGGCTTGAAATTTTGAGGAGGAGAGCTAGAAGATTTGCCTGCTTTTTTGATCTAAAGAAAGCAAAAAAAAGAGTCACTAAAGTTAGTGTGACGATCCGGAATTTTCAAGCGTTTAAAATCGGAATATTTAATTGATTTTAAGTATTCAATAGAGCAATTTTAACTTGAACTACGAATATCACAATTTATTTGATAATTTAATTATTGAATTTAAATAATTTAAAATTGGATGAAGGTTGAATCCAGAATTTTGAGCCTATTAAAAATAATTTGAAAGCTTATAAAATTTAAATTGATAATACTGAGAATAATAGAATTTTAAAATTGAATCTAGCACTGAATTGGTTAGTTTTAAAATTTAATCGTTTAAATTGAATTTAAAAATAGCCTTTCAAGGCGCAGTCTCAGAATCCGACGAAACCAGTTCTTTTGGGTCCGTAATATTGAATTATTACCGGATTTCAAATTTCGTAGCTCTCGGAGTTGACGTGTGTTTGTACGTTAAGTAAACGCGTTGATATTGCATTGCGTACTGTAGCTAGCATCATATATAGAGGTTAAAATAATAATAAAAATAAAAATAAAAATAAAAGTTACCTTCTCCAACACGCTTCTTCGTTTAAGAATAAATTAATAGGAGATATTTTCCTTCGTTCAGAGTTGATAGCCGATCCTTAAATTAAACTAAAATGGCCGAAGCTCTCGTCTTTGTTTTCATCTTCTTATGTCACCAATTCGATTTCTCGTGTTAATATATATAAAAAAAAATCGAATTGAAACCTTCAGTTGAGAAACGCGGCCGAGTTTTTCAAATCAAATCCCTAACGAAAATCAGAAAACAAAAAAAAAGGGGGCAACCGCACCCAAAGTTAGAATCGCGTTTGGGGCGGCGTTGTGGTCGCAAGTCGCCCAGTTTTGTCGAAGGCGGCGAGCCCGAGCACCGATGTGGGCAAGCTTTGTCAAGCGCGAGGTCTAGGGTTTCGTTGGCAAGGACCTAGAGGGCGGCTCGGCAGATAGGGTTTTGCAAAGCTGTGCTTTACGCACGATGGGGCAGAGGCGCAATTTTTGGTGTTCGAGCTAGGGTTCGGCATGGCCTCTCAAGCACGCGATCATCGTTTAGGGTTCGAGCTTCTCAGAAGATGTATCAGCACATTCCCCTCTTCCTTATTCGATGCAATTGCTTTGGTCCTGCATTTGAAGGTCGCGATGGTTCATAGGTCAGGATTTCACGAAATAACAGCTGATCAATTTGTGTTTTCCAATTCGATCTGAGGTAATTTGTTTCAACCTTTTCATTTAAATGATATTCAGATATAAACTTTAAATTAACCTATTGATTTATTTGCATGTATTAGTATAATGGGATTTAAAGGTTAAATTAAGTTAGGATTTAGCTTAGCCTGATTTCTTGAAATTTTGGTTCATTTAAGTGAACTAGGAGCTATTTAGAAGAAGAAACCAGATTTGTTTTACATATATATGTATTGGAAAAATAAGGTATGGGTGGTTTATGTGTTTAACTAATTAAGTTTTAGTATTAGTTACCAAAAAATTTAATTAGCTTATGGGAATTAGTTAAAATAAATTTACTTGTTTAAAAAAATGAAATCACTGGTTAATAAAACTATAAATGGAAATTTAATTGTTCAAATTGACTCGAATGTTGATAAAAACAAAAATGTAATGTTTTTACAAGGTCTAAAACTGTGAAGAAAACAAGTCGGGTTGGATCAGATTGCAAATCAAAAATCAAAGGCGAGTTAGTCTCACTCAGTTAAATTTAAATTTAAATGATAAAATTTAAATAATTATTTGAATGGCTGAATTGATTTATGTGATATAGTATGATATTTTGGAATTGGCATATTGTATTGTGCTAACATTTGTGGATGCAGGGAAAACAGGTTGGAGAGATCCAACTGGACCCCTCACATTTATTTAAATCATTCAATATTCTCTGTTGTGATTATTTGATATCTTATGATGAGTTATATTGGGATATTGAATGTTATGGTTCGATTGGATATTTAGGTATAATGAACTACCAAATTATATGAATTGGATTGTTGGAAAGAAATTAAAAAGAAGTAAATTTGTAATCGAAATAATTATAGAAAGTTTGAATAAATTAAGAATGAATTGGAGAGAAATAGAAGTAATATGAAAATAATACTAAATAACTTCGAGTATGAAGAGAAATGGAATTTCGAATAAAATGAAATCGATGAATTGTAAACTTAAGTTATATCAATTAAAGAAATAAAGAATTATTTAAAATTTAAAGTTTAAATTTATTTAAAGGAACGAAGAAGTAATTGAGAAATCTAAAAATTGGAATCAAGAAATGAGATCTGAAATTAATAGATTCTGAATTTAAAGGGAATAAATTGGAAATCAATTTGGGAAATTGATTTAAGTGATTGAAGCTAGGATTTTACTCTGGATAACCAAGTACATGTTTAAAGTAAATTCTTAAATAAATTTAAAGGTTTTAAAGTTGTTGTAAAAATCAAGTTTTAGAAAATTTATTATTTCTAATATTTAAATTCAATAGTAAGTATTTTTCCTAAATCTATTATAGTAGTAATTACTTAAAAAGCGACCTAGTATTTTGTTTTCAAAAGTGAAAATCTAGTTTTATATTCTATTAAGTAACTTTATTTTCAAATACTCATATAGTATGTATTTTACAAAATATTGAAGCAATTTAACTTAAATGTTTAAAAGTATATATTTTAAAAGTAAAGTGTTTTAAATTATTTTAAAAATCTATTTTTGTGCTTGGTGGTTTCAGAGGGAATATAAAATATTTGGGAAAGTTGATTCTGAGAAGAAAGATGGTTTGAAACTGTTTTCAAAGGATTGAAAATAGAAATATATCTTATGAAGATATTTTTTAGATTAATAAATAATTTGGAAAATTATTTATTGGTTGATGGTTGTTGTGTGAATATAATTGATAGTTAAATCACCGACTATCAATATTGGACAAATGCGTTGATCGTTTCGAAGAGACCGGGATCGAGATTTATTTCTCGAAAACCACTTCGATCCGGTTTGTACGTTTCGTGCGAAAAACGTGTACGGAGTCGAATATGGAGCAATGAAGTGCAAGGGCTAGTCGCTACTAATCCTGAGGATATTTCCAAAATGGATGTAGTAGGAATAGTGCCTTCGGTTCCGTTCGAACCCGGGACGGACTTGTATGGATGAATGCTTGCGAAACATCGTCAGGTGGACGATGGGCATTCTAAGTGAAACGTTCTTAAAAGGTAACGCTTAGCCTCAAGCCTCATCAACCGGGAATGACTGAAAATCAGGGGATATGCAGCAAGGTTAGGTGGGTCATGCCCAAGTAGGACAAGATATTTCCCCTGTCTAGATGTCCCTTTTTATATATTTCGGCTTAGTGGGTGGTTGGTCGCGCCAACCACGGGGTTTATCTTGTTCGGGACTATTCAGTAAGGAATGGTTCCGGCCTTGTGTTGCAGGGGATGAAGGGAGTAATCCTCGGTACGGTGATCTAGGCCCCGTACTGTGACAGGTGGTACCCCAGTGCCTAGTCATTAGTTGGAAATCCATTCTCCCTACGAACCTTGTACGAGTTTTGTTTGTATTACCCGCTTTTGTGGCTAGTAGCTGGAATTTAATAATGTAACAATTTCGGCTATTTTATAAGTACTTGTATATAGACCCTATTATAATATCATAGGACTTCTATAAAAAAATGTTTTAGCTATCGTAAGGTAAAAACCCGACATGTTTATTTGTGGCGTGGTCTTACGAGATGCTTTTGTTTTCAAAAGATTTTCCAACTTTAATCATCAATTGGGTGTGATTTTCTCACGCTGGTAATCCAGACTGACTCGGGTGTTATTTAACTGTAATGCTCGGGTCAGACCGAGTATTACAGGATACAGGATATGATGCTGTGGAGCTCAGGAGACGATCTGGATGACGATACGTATTCTCGTACTTGTATATATATATTTCCGTTGTGTTGAGTTGTTGTGTACCCATTGTATGTTATTGATGTGAGTTGTGACTGATGTACTCTGATGATGTAATATATGTAAACTGATATATTTGATTTTGAGTAAAGATTATTTACTACCTATCACAGTTTTTTCCGCTGCGATGGTTAGATTCTGATGTTGATTTTGTTTTCTCCTCTTCTACCTATTCTTCTTAAACCCAAATGGTTCGTATTTCTGTGCAACTTGAGTTGATTGTTGTAGAATAGTGTTGACTCAAGGGGTACGGATTTGCGGGCTATTACACTTGGTATCAGAGCTTAGGTTGGTGATAACCTTGGCTCTGGTGGGAATTACTCATTTAAAATAGAGTCTATGGTACTCTATAATGAGTTTGAGCGTATTAATAGATATGAACGCGATTTGTTAGTGAATATAAATTGTTTTAATATTGCGTTGATTGATTTATTGAGTGGCATATGAACCTTCGTCGACACAGTCTGCGCAACTGTATCGAAGGGGTTTCTAAACACTGGAATAGAAAAATCGACACGGTATTGTTTTAAATATGAGTGAATGAAATAATTTTACCCAAAAATATATTTTCGATATAAAGAAAGTTTTTGTAAGCTATTTAGCTAATATATGGTTGCTTGGATGTTAGAAATGATAATATTAAAGTATTATCATTGTTAAGTGCAATATTTAATTAGAAATTGTAAATATAATCAAAGATTGAGAAGATAAATCCAATTATGAAATGAAATTTATAAATATGAATCGTAAATGTGCATTATAAAATTAAAATATAACCAAATAAGAATTTGTATGAGCATAAGCTATGCAAATAAAATTATAGTAAAATTGTTTTAAAGCAGGATTAGGAAATTTAAATCCCGGAGATTTTGGAAATATTTTGAGGATAAATAGTATTTTTGTTGTTTTTTTGGTATTTCTGAAAGGAAAATTGTTTCAAATAAATTTTAGGAAGAGACTTAGCATTGAGTTCACTTCAGTCACTGGAAAATAACTTCGGTGATGACTGCAGCATCATCGATGTTCATTTTCGAGTTTCTAAGTGATGAATTGCTACCAAATTAAGTTGTTCAGAAAAGCCTGTTTGTTTTTGAAATTTCAAAATAAATTTGTTGGGAAATAAAAACCAGGATTTGTTTGACTTTTGAGAAATGTGATTTGAGATGTTGGAGATTTCAAAATGATTTGAAACCAAAGCCGGGAGTTTAAAAATCCTGATAAGATAAGTTGTAAGCTTATAAATGGAAATGATTTGTAAATCAGGAAGAAATTTTAAGCTTTGGATAATGGAATATAAATTTACAAGGTGAAAAGTTAAAAATGAAATTAACTTGGATTGGGGAATAAAATTTAACTGATTGAAGTAATTGAATTAGGCTGAAGATAATATTCAGTTGTACTCAAATTTAGTTGAAATCAAATTGAGGTAAATTAATCTGAGTTAAAATAAAATTGAATTGGAATAAGGATTCAATTAAGTTATTAAATGAAATTAAATTTTTACCTGGATAACTGGGAAATAAGTTGTATAAGAATTAGATTGAGTTAAATAAATCAGGATGATTTGTAAAAGAATTAAGAATCCATGAAATAAAAATATGCTTGGGTTATAAATAAGCATAAGGCTTGAGTTAAAATAAAAATAAAAGATGAATATATTCAAGCTTATGATGAATGGAATTGTATAAAACAATAAGTTGTGACTTGTTAAATTTGAAGGTGAGATAGAAAACCTAAAAATAAATATTTTTGGTGAATTGGAAAATAAACGAAAAAGCCAACTTGAATTATAAAATAATGTGAACTAAGAAAATTAAATGAAGTGATATTTGGAAATAAAATCAAGTATTATACTATAAATAGGAGAGAACTAATCTGTTAATAAATTAGTTAATGAAATTGAATTGTGAGTTTATGATGAGGTTTGCAAATAAAACTCAAGTCATAATTAAATTCGACTTACATTGTCGATGAAGAAAATATAGTTAAAAGTGGCCTTGAAATTAATTAATTGATTTGTGAATGAAATTGCAATGTAAGTTAATAAAAGTGAATGGTAATTTGAAAATGAATAATGGATCCAGAACTTGAGTTATAGATTAAAATTTAACTTGGAGTGTTAACAAATTAAATATGATTGGGAATGTATCGAATAAAAATGTGATTTTGTGAAAAAAATCCAAATATGTAGAAATAAATTGGATATGGCCTTGTAATCAATTGAGTTAAGCTGAGTATAAAGGAGAAAATTTACTTGTAAAATGAAAATGAGCTTAAGCATAAATTTGAAAAATAAATTGAAGTAAATTGACTTAAGCTGAATAAAATTGAAGAGAGTTGAATTTAATTCAACTTAAACCAAGTTTAATGATGTTGGAATAAATTTTGAATCAAGTAAAAATAAATATGGATTGAAATAGAATTGGGTAGGTTGTAATAATATTTAAGAAAATGGAAAATTCGTAATGGATTGAGTGGATAAGTTAATTATACGGAATAAGTGAATGGATGGGATAAATAAGAACCAAAGGAAGTATGGTTTAAATGAGTTGAGAAATGGTTATTGGATGAAATAGCTTGGATTGTCTTCGAGCTAAATAAAATAGTGTGGAATAAACAATTATGGAATGAAATGTAAATGAATGGATTGTAAATGGAAATTTAAATGGAATGTGTCGAGCTAAATAAATGATTGTGAATGGATTAAAATAAAAAGGAAATTTAATTGGTAAGGGAGGTGGAACCTAAGTTGTTAATGTTTTTTTGAATGAACTAATTTGGTTAATAAAATTGAAATGCAATGGAACTGAGAATATATGGATTGTGAATAAATTTTCTAATGGAACAGAATTAAGAATAAAATTGAGTTAAAATCCATTTAAATTGGTTATAAACCATAAATACTTATTTATTCACATAGATCTTGTCAAATTGCAAAGAATAAATTATCATTGGATGTAAATGGAAGTAATTAAAAATTTATGAGTCGATAGAAGTAAAATAAATTAATTTTGAAAGCAACTGAATTAAATATGAGTTCAGTTTGCTTAAGAATAAATTAAATATAAGCAATTTAGTTTTAAATTATTCAAATTGATGAAGTTGTGTACGAATAGATGGAAGACCATTCAAATTTAATGGAAATGGTTTGTAAATAAGTTGAAACAGTTGAATTTGCTTGGAAACTATATAAATAGCTTACGGAAAATGTTTGGTATGAGTTTCTTTTAGAATTCATATGTTTTAACTATTGTAAACAAGTGAAATGTAGTTAAATTTCATATATTTGGCACTTACATGTTTAAATTGAGTAAGTACAGGTACCAGGAAGCCATGTGGCTGGATTTGTTTGTGCTATTTGCTAAAAATAATAAGCCGCTTGCTTAAAATGCTAAATAAGGTACGCCTACGCAATTAAAATAGGAAATATGAACTGTTTTTGGTTTTTCCGACCGTGTGGGTCGATGTATATATATTTATCTCTTTTGTCAAATTGCAAAAGCTCCTCCGTACAAAGGGGACTCTGCCAAAAATTTTCAGAAATTTTGGGAGTTAGAAAATTTTTGGAAATTTTGGAAAATTTTGTTAACGACAAAACTATTTAGAATTGGAAACTAAAATAAGTTAGTAAATGAAACTAATTAAAGTAATGACTTAAATTAGTTATAAATGAAGGATAAAATTTAAAAGTTCAAAGTTGAAAATAAATGAAATACATATGTAATGTGGAAATCGATTTGAATAGAAATAGGTATAAACTAAAAGTGGTAAAGAGAAATAAAGTTAAGAAACATATAAAATGTTTATACTAACTTAAGAAAGGAATGGTAAATTCTAGATTGGAAATTGATAATACAAATATAATCTAAGATAATATTGAAATGAATAGATATTGACATTTTGTGAGAAAGTCGATAAAATGTTTTGGGAATATTGTGTTTGGATATTGGTGTTAAGCAGGTATGCAGGTATTATAAAGCGAAAAGAAAATTGGGTTTGATATGAAAAGATAAAATTTGAAATGCTCGACAAAAAGGTATGTATTTAAATTTGGTATGGAATTTGATTGGGATTTGGATTTGGATTTGGATTGAGCCACTTGGCTTTTTGTTTACTTTTTGGATTTGGGAGGCCGTAGAGCCATTTTGTAGTTGTACCGAGCTAGCCGCGCAAAGGAGATGCTGGCAAAACTTTTCGGAAATTTAGGGAGTTAGAAATATTTTGAGAAAAATTGATAAGTCAAAATTTGGTTTTAAATTGAAACTTGAATGGTTAAACAAATGGTATGGTTTGGAACTAGAGAAAGGTTTGAAAGTTTGTAAGAAAGATAATGAGTCTTTTATATAAAAGATAATTGGTAAGATGTTGATTTGTTAGAAAACTATTTGGTTTAGGGAAATAGTAAACGGGTTTTGGACCATTCTTCCTAGTTAGTAATTTCGGGGACGAAATTCTTTTAAGGGGGGAGGAATGTGACGATCCGGAATTTTCAAGCATTTAAAATCGGAATATTTAATTGATTTTAAGTATTCAATAGAGAAATTTTAACTTGAACTACGAATATCACAATTTATTTGATAATTTAATTATTGAATTTAAATAATTTAAAATTGGATGAGGGTTGAATCCAGAATTTTGAGCCTATTAAAAATAATTTGAAAGCTTATAAAATTTATATTGATAATACTGAGAATAATAGAATTTTAAAATTGAATCTAGCACTGAATTGGTTAGTTTTAAAATTTAATCGTTTAAATTGAATTTAAAAATAGACTTTCAAGGCGCAGTCTCGGAATCCGACGAAACCAGTTCTTTTGGGTCCGTAATATTGAATTATTACCGGATTTCAAATTTTGTAGCTCTCGGAGTTGACGTGTGTTTGTACGTTAAGTAAACGCGTTGATATTACATTGCATACTGTAGCTAGCATCGTATATAGAGGTTAAAATAATAATAAAAATAAAAATAAAAATAAAAGTTACCTTCTCCAACACGCTTCTTCGTTTAAGAATAAATTAATAGGAGATATTTTCCTTCGTTCAGAGTTGATAGCCGATCCTTAAATTAAACTAAAATGGCCGAAGCTCTCGTCTTTGTTTTCATCTTCTTATGTCACCAATTCGATTTCTCGTGTTAATATATATATAAAAAAAATCGAATTGAAACCTTCAGTTGAGAAACGCGGCCGAGTTTTTCAAATCAAATCCCTAACGAAAATCAGAAAACAAAAAAAATGGAGGCAACCGCACCCAAAGTTAGAATCGCGTTTGGGGCGGCGTTGTGGTCGCAAGTCGCCCAATTTTGTCGAAGGCGGCGAGCCCGAGCACCGATGTGGGCAAGCTTTGTCAAGCGCGAGGTCTAGGGTTTCGTTGGCAAGGACCTAGAGGGCGGCTCGGCAGATAGGGTTTTGCAAGGCTGTGCTTTACGCACGATGGGGCATAGGCGCAATTTTCGGTGTTTGAGCTAGGGTTCGGCATGGCCTCTCAAGCACGCGATCATCGTTTAGGGTTCGAGCTTCTCAGAAGACGTATCAGCACATTCCCCTCTTCCTTATTCGATGCAATTGCTTTGGTCCTGCATTTGAAGGTCGCGATGGTTCATAGGTCAGGATTTCACGAAATAACAGCTGATCAATTTGTGTTTTCCAATTCGATCTGAGGTAATTTGTTTCAACCTTTTCATTTAAATGATATTCAGATATAAATTTTAAATTAACCTATTGATTTATTTGCATGTATTAGTATAATGGGATTTAAAGGTTAAATTAAGTTAGGATTTAGCTTAGCCTGATTTCTTGAAATTTTGGTTCATTTAAGTGAACTAGGAGCTATTTAGAAGAAGAAACCAGATTTGTTTTACATATATATGTATTGGAAAAATAAGGTATGGGTGATTTATGTGTTTAACTAATTAAGTTTTAGTATTAGTTACCAAAAAATTTAATTAGCTTATGGGAATTAGTTAAAATAAATTTACTTGTTTAAAAAAAATGAAATCACTGGTTAATAAAACTATAAATGGAAATTTAGTTGTTCAAATTGACTCGAATGTTGATAAAAACAAAAATGTAATGTTTTACAAGGTCTAAAACTGTGAAGAAAACAAGTCGGGTTGGATCAGATTGCAAATCAAAAATCAAAGGCGAGTTAATCTCACTCAGTTAAATTTAAATTTAAATGATAAAATTTAAATAATAGTTTGAATGGCTGAATTGATTTATGTGATATAGTATGATATTTTGGAATTGGCATATTGTATTGTGCTAACATTTGTGGATGCAGGGAAAACAGGTTAGAGGGATCCAACTGGACCCCTCACATTTATTTAAATCATTCAATATTCTCTGTTGTGATTATTTGATATCTTATGATGAGTTATATTGGGATATTGAATGTTATGGTTCGATTGGATATTTAGGTATAATGAACTACCAAATTATATGTATTGGATTGTTGAAAAGAAATTTAAAAGAAGTAAATTTGTAATCGAAATAATTATAGAAAGTTTGAATAAATTAAGAATGAATTGGAGAGAAATAGAAGTAATATGAAAATAATACTAAATAACTTCGAGTATGAAGAGAAATGGAATTTCGAATAAAATGAAATCGATGAATCGTAAACTTAAGTTATATCAATTAAAGAAATAAAGAATTATTTAAAATTTAAAGTTTAAATTTATTTAAAGGAACGAAGAAGTAATTGAGAAATCTAAAAATTGGAATCAAGAAATGAGATCTGAAATTAATAGATTCTGAATTTAAAGGGAATAAATTGGAAATCAATTTGGGAAATTGATTTAAGTGATTGAAGCTAGGATTTTACTCTGGATAACCAAGTACATGTTTAAAGTAAATTCTTAAATAAATTTAAAGGTTTTAAAGTTGTTGTAAAAATCAAGTTTTAGAAAATTTATTATTTCTAATATTTAAATTCAATAGTAAGTATTTTTCCTAAATCTATTATAGTAGTAATTACTTAAAAAGCGACCTAGTATTTTGTTTTCAAAAGTGAAAATCTAGTTTTATATTCTATTAAGTAACTTTATTTTCAAATACTCATATAGTATGTATTTTACAAAATATTGAAGCAATTTAACTTAAATGTTTAAAAGTATATATTTTAAAAGTAAAGTGTTTTAAATTATTTTAAAAATCTATTTTTGTGCTTGGTGGTTTCAGAGGGAATATAAAATATTTGGGAAAGTTGATTCTGAGAAGAAAGATGGTTTGAAACTGTTTTCAAAGGATTGAAAATAGAAATATATCTTATGAAGATATTTTTTAGATTAATAAATAATTTGGAAAATTATTTATTGGTTGATGGTTGTTGTGTGAATATAATTGATAGTTAAATCACCGACTATCAATATTGGACAAATGCGTTGATCGTTTCGAAGAGACCGGGATCGAGATTTATTTCTCGAAAACCACTTCGATCCGGTTTGTACGTTTCGTGCGAAAAACGTGTACGGAGTCGAATATGGAGCAATGAAGTGCAAGGGCTAGTCGCTACTAATCCTGAGGATATTTCCAAAATGGATGTAGTAGGAATAGTGCCTTCGGTTCCGTTCGAACCCGGGACGGACTTGTATGGATGAATGCTTGCGAAACATCGTCAGGTGGACGATGGGCATTCTAAGTGAAACGTTCTTAAAAGGTAACGCTTAGCCTCAAGCCTCATCAACCGGGAATGACTGAAAATCAGGGGATATGCAGCAAGGTTAGGTGGGTCATGCCCAAGCAGGACAAGGTATTTCCCCTGTCTAGATGTCCCTTTTTATATATTTCGGCTTAGTGGGTGGTTGGTCGTGCCAATCACGGGGTTTATCTTGTTCGGGACTGTTCAGTAAGGAATGGTTCCGGCCTTGTGTTGCAGGGGGTGAAGGGAGTAATCCTCGGTATGGTGATCTAGGCCCCGTACTGTGACAGGTGGTACCCCAGTGCCTAGTCATTAGTTGGAAATCCATTCTCCCTACGAGCCTTGTACGAGTTTTGTTTGTATTACCCCCTTTTGTGGCTAGTAGCTAGAATTTAATAATGTAACAATTTCGGCTATTTTATAAGTACTTGTATATAGACCCTATTATAATATCATAGGATTTCTATAAAAAAATGTTTTAGCTATCGTAAGGTAAAAACCCGACATGTTTATTTGTGGCGTGGTCTTACGAGATGCTTTTGTTTTCAATAGATTTTCAAACTTTAATAATCAATTGGGTGTGATTTTCTCACGCTGGTAATCCAGACTGACTCGGGTGTTATTTAACTGTAATGCTCGGGTCAGACCGAGTATTATAGGATACAGGATATGATGCTGTGGTGCTCAGGAGACGAGCTGGATGACGATACGTATTCTCGTACTTGTATATATATATTTCCGATGTGTTGAGTTGTTGTGTACCCATTGTATGTTATTGATGTGAGTTGTGACTGATGTACTCTGATGATGTAATATATGTAAACTGATATATTTGATTTTGAGTAAAGATTATTTACTACCTATTATAGTTTATTCCGCTACGATGGTTAGATTTTGATGTTGATTTTGTTTTCTCCTCTTCTACCTATTCTTCTTAAACCCAAATGGTTCGTATTTCTGTGCAACTTGAGTTGATTGTTGTAGAATAATATTGACTCAAGGGGTACGGATTTGCGGGCTGTTACAGTTAGGGTTAGAGATGAATAAATAGGCAAGATCAAAAGGAGTGTTAAGGGGAACCAAATTTTAACAACCCGGTTTTTAAGCAATGATTAATTAACATAAGTAAAAAAAAGTTTATTTAACTGAATTGGAATTTGATAATTTATTTTATAAATTGATTTGAGATTATTTAAATAAAAGGATCTTGTTTGTGGAAATTTGATATTAAAATTTGTATAGGATAAAAGTGTGAAATAATATTTTATAAAAGTTAGGCAATTAATTGAGAAAAAGAGTGATATTAGAAAAAAATTGGAATTTATTTAAAATTAAATATAATTTGGCTTTACAGTTGAAAGAAAATAAAAATATACGTTCATTTTAGGCCTAAATCCATATACTCAAGCCCAATAGCCTATTAGCCAAGTCCAATTCCTCTTTCCAAAATTCTCCTCACTTCTTCATATTATTATCGCAAGTTCTCTCTACCAATTAACCTTCTCCCAAAAGCTTAACTTTATTATCTTCCTTATCATTATAATTAGAAAACAAAATCCAATAGGTTATCTAAATTTGTCAAATTTCAATATGAGTTTCTCTATATCCATGTGCATATATAGCTTGAAGTGAACCAAGTTTTCTAGAGTCATTGGTGAGCTTTCCATGTGCGGTCAAGAGGATGAATATGCGGTTCTCAGGTGAGTAATTACATACTCATGCAACCTATGTTTCAATCATTTAAGCCATGATATTTCACTTATGTGCTTCGTTTTATGTGTGTATACGTGTGAGTTTCTTCTTGTTGTTGCCTATGCTTGTCATTGTTGCACCATATTCCGGTTTTTACTTTGCCTTTTTGCCTATGTGTAAATGTTTAAGTGTAATTCATTTTCTGTCTGCATCATTGCCAATGTATATGTCATAGTTTTTTCTCTCTATTGCATTGCTTTGATTTGAGCTTGTGCACTTCATTGTATTTGTGTGTATGGCAGTGTTCTTCTTGTCTTATTGACTGACTATGTTTTGTACATGAGTTGTACTCCATCTTGACATGAGCTATTCCATTGTTGTGTGCATGTCCTCTGTTGATATTAATCTAGTCTTGGCTACGCATATCTGTTTGTTTTGTTTCATACTAGCATGCATATTCTTGCTTATCTACACGTTCTCAGACCTGGCCTTATATATGCATGTATTCGAGGATAGTTACGCATTTGCCTTGTTCTTCTACACCATGCCTGATCTAGTTAAATTACCTCTTGCACTTCCTAGCTATTGTGCTTGCATCTTTATTGATCATCTTAAAGATGTACATGTGCATATAGACATGCGCGCACGCACACACTATGTGTGTGTACACTGTACATACATGTTAGTCTGCCTGTACCTGCAACTTGGGTGGCATCAGGGTCGGTTTCAGGGCAAGTCCAGCCAGACGGCCGCCTAGGGCAACCCCCAGGATAGGGGGCAACATGTGGGAGGAGATGGAAGGTTAACATGATTTATCTTTAGAAACATGCTGTATTTGCTACTAACAAAGTGAGATTTGGTGTAGTGGTTAGGTTTACCTTCCTTGATAATAAGGTTGCAGGTTCGATTCTTGGTTGCTTTGTTATATTTAGATTTTATTTTACTTTATTTCCCTTGATCTAATCTCTTGTTTGCCTAGAGCAACCCAAGTTTTTACAATTTCTTGAGCCGGCCCTGGGTGGCATATGCGTGATGATAATAAGTAGGTGATAAATTATGTGAATTCAGTGGGTTAGTTCATTGGTATTCCAAACTTGAATAGGAGATAAACACATGCATGAGAGAGGAAGAGTTGGGTAATTATGTACATATATTAAATTAAAAAACTAAACTTGTATAAAAAGATAGTAAACTAAATAAATACGTGTATAGATATAATTAATTAAATACTTATATATCTTGTTTCGTATATAGCCTACCGTGCCTGCTTTCTAATTTCCTTGATTCATTCTCAGGCTAGAGAGTTATTTTCACGTGTGTAGCCAAAATGCCAATATCTATCCTTATCATTGCTCCATTCCTTTCTCCTAAAGCAAACCCATGCAAACACACACACACACACACATATATATATATTATAAGATGGTAATTAATATCTATAGAGCATTATGTTTTCATAATTATTGTGTTTTCCTTTGCATGCTTGAATTCTATACAAGTACATGCGTGCATATTCATGTGCATAACTATGTATCCTTCCGCATCTGCCTGTTCATATGTATAAAGGTCTTGAGTTCCTAATCTACTCGTTCACTGAATAAACTTTTGTTGTGCCCTGTACTAATTTATAATTTATATAAGTAATCTTGTACATTGCTTTATTCATCTGCATATGAACTATTTGGGTGTGCTAGAGCTGCTTTATATATATATACTTTGTTTGAGTTTGTCCGTGCAAACTCATCCAATGTCTTCACTGCAAAACTATGTTTTCAATATAAAGTTTAATTGTGTTATAACAAGAAATATAAATATTTGCATGTTGAAATTAGTTGGATCTGAGTTTTAGTTTTCATTTATGAATGTGAGAAACTTTAATATATGTGTATACTTAAAGTTTAGAAATGTATTTATATAAATATTTGATTGACTTATATTGCATCAAAATGGATATTTTATGATTATTTGAAACTAGTATTTGAAAATAGATTTAGAAATAGCTTCTATATGCAGTATTTAGCTTATAAACCATTATGGGAATTTTAAATGAGTTTTTTTTGTTATTAATAAGAATTTAATTATCGACTAATTTTATATGAGAACGAGTAATTAACCAATTACTGTAAATTTTAAGTAATGTTGGAATTTAAATAATTATTTATTTAATTTGGGAAGATGCGTTTATCTTTTAGTAATTATATTGCTACATAAAATTATAAATTTAAATCCTTTGAATATTTCATTACTTAGTATTGATTCATTTATTTATATTATTTTGAATAATATATTTAATATCAATTTCTAATTTCTGCCTTCTTATCTTCTTTATATTGAATTTGATAATATGAATAATCAACTATTGATATTGGTTTAGTTAATGATTTCAATATGATACGCGATCCCATCTTTCTGCTTGATTTATTGATATTTCTTATGTGTGATGAGAAATTTGAATAAATAGCTTAGTGATACCGTTGGTATGGGACTTTCGATAACACTTTTTGGGTTATTCTTTGGACTCGTTATATGGAGTATAGAAGGGCGAGTGTGATGTATGAGGACTGAATAAATGGACTAGTAATGCGAGGTGGTATGGGATATTGTTGTGTTATTTATTTAGTTATTCTTTACTCATAACTGACACTCATACTGGGGCATGTACGGAGGCTACTAGTTAGCCACATAGATTGTGTACATTGTATGTCTGTCTACCTTAGACCGAATCCCTTTATGTTTTGGGAGTGAACCAGATTGGCCAATATCCACCTTGGTGGCCTGATCGTGGGGTCACGCTTCAGATCCGTTGTTATGATATTTGATGCGCATCACCTAATAGGTAGTTGGTTGCCTCTTGTGTCGCATAGGCCAACAGCCAGTTACCATAGGGGCATATGTCGGTAGTTATGGCCGAAGAGGCTATGCGTTGTCGAGCTTATGGTAGATCATTGGAGAGGTAATGATAATCGATTATTGTAGGAGTCATGTCATATGTACCACATACGGTCCCTTGGTGCAAGCAGATGTGTTGTCAGTCTCACGTCTAGTTTCGGAATATGTGGATGTATGAGTATATGTGTGGGTAGTAGATAGACATATATTATGTATGGATGAGATTATACCTGAGTCTGTGCCTAGAGTATGGTCAACCCCGTATCCATTTTAGGCAGATAGTCTATCCTTTACATGTAGACAGCCTACTTATTATTGATTATATTTGGATATTGTTATAAGCTGGCTCAAATCTGCCTTTTTGATTTGATATTGCTATTATATAATATGAGGTTGAGAGAGAGATAGTGGGCATTGTTTTATTACTGTCCGACTTCACTTGAGGATGTCTCATTGATAATTAATTCTGGATTTGATAGTGATTTCAAGATATGGATGATTCACCTTACCATGTTCTATGTGAATTTTGATTCGATATGTTTTAAATGGGTAATGACATCATTATACGGATTTGAAATGTTTGGATTATTTAATGCATTGAGAAATATTACAATGACCCAGAATTTCTGTCATTCGAAAATCGTATATTTAATTGATTTTAAATATTCAAAAGCAAATAAGTTGGATAACTTATATTTTGAATATAAGGATTTAAATTGGATTATTAAAATGTTAATTTAATATTTGAAATTGCAGGAACAATTGAATTGAATTTAGTGTGCATTAAAATTATCTATAAAGTTGAATTAAATTCTATTTGAATTAGAATGATGTTAGAGAACTTTTGAAATTGAATTAAAAGTTAATTTATCAAAATTGAAAATTTTAATATTTAATTAACGTGTAAAAGTAGACATTTTTGACACGGTCTCTGATTTCGATGAAACCAATTTCATTGGATTTTTAATGTTATATTATTGAAGGATTTCAAATTTTGTGTCAATCGGATTTATGGTTTAGTCGTGGCAAGCTAAAACGCGTAGAAATTTGTTTAAGTGAAATTTTAATTTAAAATAAGATGATTCGAAAAACTATCTTTCAAATATGATCGAAATGGATCCCAATATATATTCCATTGTGTTCGAAATAGAGGTAAAACATTATAAATGACAGGCGGCACGCTTCGTTTTGAGTTCGAAAATTTTTTTGGATGAATCTTGCGGGAAATTTTCTATGAAAGACCACATTTTTCTCTATTTTCACAAACCCTAGAAAACCTAGGTCTAGCCGCCATTTACATTTAGGTAGCCACAAACTACTCCCCTTCCACATCAATTACCTCTGCATCCACTCAAATTCAAGCTTCGAGGTGTAAAGTAAATTATAGAGCATCACGAGATCTTCAACTTCAACATTGATGATTGAAAACTACGCAAAGGATCGACGACAATTCAAGTTCAAAGTTTTAACGTTCATGCATGAATTTCTAGGCAGTGCAAGCGCTGAGTTTCTTGTGGCTTCGGCCGATGGTAGGGATCACTTCAAGCTTAGAAGTGGTGGTCGTTGATCGACGTCTAGACGAGTGATGAGGGACACTTTAATTAGGGTTTATGGTGGTCGATGGGTTGTTGCACGCACGTGGAACTGGGAGAGAAGAAGAAGTAGGGATGCAGCCATAATTTGATGATTTTGAAATGCACGGCTAGGATGAAATCAGAGGTTTAAAATAAAAAAATAAAAAGAAATTGTAAATTTATTGTATAAATTTGTGTAATGTTTAAAATTCCATACTTCATACGAGGTCCGTTTTTGATGAAACAAATTACATTAGGATCGTACTGATGAGCAGTACATTATAGAGCTAGTTTGGAGTTCATTGGAGCTAGAGAAAATTTTGGGTAAATTTAAAATGCTTGTTTAATTTTATTCGGAATAAAGCGCCGCAACGTCTATTGGCACCAAAGTGAGTACAACTACTCTTTCTGACTCACTGATATTTTTATATAAGTGAGAATAAATTCATTTATGTTGATTGATGATTGTTTGGATGATATATGATATTATATATATTGACTGATTTTGATATATTCCTGCATATTGGAGTAGATGAGACCCTATATGTTTCTGTGTATAAGCGGATGACCAGTTGTACACGAGTCTGGCTCGAAGCGGACATTATACATATTTTCTAATATGCATATTTGTTGCAAGTGATAGGTTGGAGGGATCCAACTGGATTCCTCACCAGTGTTGATTTTATTTTCAAATATAGTGATATATGATATTATCATATGATATATGATGATTTAGATGTTAGGATTGATGTGAATCACCTTGTTTAGCATTTTTGCAGCACTGGGCCTATTTTTGGTAATTTAAAAATATTAAAGTGATGATTTCGAAGTTAAAAAGAAATTCAAAGTGATTTTAAAAATAGACGTTTTTTAATTTTTGAATTGTTAAGGAATGAATTTATTTTAAATAAATAAAAATTATGATATTTATGTTATAAAAGTTATGATTTTTGTGAAATATATTAAAATGTGATTTTCGGAATATGGAGTTGACTATTTTGTAAAATATTTTAAAATGAGAATATTGATTTATTATAAATGGTTTATATATAAGATTTATAAAATTGATATTTAATAAATAAAAATAATGGAATTATAAATGAGTTTTTATAAGTGTTAAAATAAAATATAAATGGATCTTATTAGTGAATAAGATTTATGAATTGATGAAGTTATAAAAAGAACTAATTTGCAAATAAGAGATTTATAAGTGAATTAACTTATAATTGGATTTTGGAATATAAGTGAAATATAAATGAGACTGATTAATAAAGGAACTTTGTATATGGAATTTATAAACATTGTCTTATAGATCTGAAATCAACTTATTTTGATAGGTTAAATATGGAAGTTTATTAAATGAATTATATTCATGTTTTTGGACAGTGAATAACCTTTTAAATCAAATGAACGTTTTGAAAAGTGGTCTTTTAAATGGAGTTAAAAGGTTTGAAGACGTTTTAAAAAGGAGTGAGCATCGAATACATAGATTTCAACATTCATTATTAAAATATACGTTTTCGAGAAGTAAGGAAAATATGGACTATAACATTATTGTTATTGTAAATGATTTTCGAAAGGAGATGTTTTGTATAGTATTTGGGATTTATATATCAATCTAATTATTGAATCCATATACTAGTGATTTTGGGTTGTCGTAACGATGTTTTACGCAACATTCCTTTCGACCCAAATAAATATGTTAAAGAGAATGTTTTCCTTAAAGAACAAAATATATACTTAATCATGATTTAAGTATATGTAATATTTTCGAAGTGTAAATTGATTTGTGATGTCACGAACCGAAATCCAATGTTCGAAAATTGACACCAAATACCTCACTTATATTCGACTACCAAAAATTCAAACATCAAACTCCAATCGGATGGAGCTTATAACATCATTAGATGAATATAAAAACAGCGGAAACAGAATGAATATCATGCATTACATCACAGATACAACATCATCATAATATCCATTACTACATCAGAGTATTCTTATACATATATCACAACTCCAAATAGAACTTCGCAATGGTACAACAAGTGATCATATGCCAAAAAGTCTTCAAGGAAATAAAGTGATAGTGAACTTCCAAAACTAAGCACCTTGGGATCCAAAAGCTTTCAAAATATCTCCAAGACAAAAGCCTCCAAAACCGATAGCCTCCAAATTACAGCTAACACCAAAACACGGAAACCTGCTACTAGGATGCCCGTGTGGAAATGATGGGCGCCCAGGGTTTAGAAAGGAAACAATAAACTCTAGGTCAGTCATAGGACTGGTATGAATAAAAAAAAAGTTGCTTTTAAATCAAGCGGATTTATACAAGAAAAACCGGTATGCTTTTGGAAAATGAAACTACCATAAGACCTCCCGCCACACACACAATGCAATCGCAGAATTGGAGGAGATTTCTTCTTATGATAGTCAAATATGCTTGGTACGAGATTTTTTTTTTGATATTATTACTAGTGCATAGTGTGAAGATATTTCGAAAATATAATATTAATCTTAGCCAGCATAGACATTCCGTACTATGCCTACTATAGCTGCCATCTAAACAGTGGTGACACCATAAGTAAATGGCAGGTTATACAATTAGAGTCGTACTGGGTTCGTATTGGGAATTGGATTTTCGACAAATGGTCAGGCTAAGAAACTTCCTACTGCTACATGGGTACGCCTCTGGAGGGACGTCCCGAGAACCTACCCGGGTCTCTGCCAACACAAGGTCGGATTACCTCTGTAACTAGGTAACTACTACTCGAGTATGCCACCCCCGGTCGTCTGCAACCTTTATCCGAGGGCCCTCTACCACAAAGCAATAACCACACAGTAATGAGATTGCAGCAACCACATAGGCAAAGTATCTGGGCTCCATACCATGATACCACCTTTTTCCAGAAGGAAATGACATACCCTAAAGGGTGCGACCCTCATAACCTTGCCGCATCTTTCATGCTTCGACCATTTTCGGGGTGTGAGGTCCGATGAGGTATCATCCACAAAGCTATGCTTTACACGAAAGCCATGCTTTGATCACAAATGATCATCAACACACAGCAGTACTTAGCATGCCACACTACCAAATTGGGAGTGTATCGCTGATAACCTTCAACTACATAACCTCTGAGCTCGTACGTCTTAGAGAAGGGTGTTAAGCTAAGAAATAAATTCTCCACCACCAACAGATATATATTTGAAAGAAATCTGCTTTATATCTCAAAGTGTAGTGTCAGACATACAACCATACAAGTCTTTTCCGGGTTCGAACAGAATAGAAGGCACTTCGCCCAATAAAGGAAGAAGCCCTTGTAAATCCACGTATCCACAATTCCGATTGGACTCCCCATCACATGTGGAGATCTCTATACCGGAGCAACTCAGTGCAGAGACAATCGATAGGTTATCCTATCGTTTACGAAGACACCTGGTCCTCACCACCATCTTCAAATGCTATTAATTTTGTCGTATCACTTCTTTGAAATGGGTTATATGACACAAAGGTCCTCTCCCGACTAATCTGAATAGTGAACGCTTAATTTTAAAACACGTGGGCGTATCAATTACAAGGATTCACATTTAGGGTTCGATGTGGGTTTCGGATAACTAACTGAAATCCGACTCCCTGTCGCATCGAAGTTTAAATGCCGTTATATGGGAAAAAAGGGTTTTCACATAATACAGAAACAAATCACAGTTCAGCACAAAGCAATACACATCACACAGTATCACAACGGAAATATCAATCCAGTACACAACATTTGATGATAGTCAATCATCTTCAATTAAGGTGAATGTGATTTAAGTGAATTAACCACATGCTTATTTTTATTAATTACTTTAAGTCAATAATTAATTATTCTTAACTAGGAATTAATTAAATCTTAATTAACTTTATTTATTAATTATTCCTTAATTAATCATCTTAATTGACTACTAATTATTAATTGATTAACTTTAATTATCTAATTAACAATTCTTGATTACAAATAAATTAGACACTTAATTATTAATTAACCAATCTTTAATTACAAATTGATTAATCTCTAAATACCTAGTTAATTATAATTATAAATTAATTAACCATTCTTAATTACCCTTTTTAACAATTAATTAATAATAATTATTTATCTTAATTAACATTTAAAAATCTTCCTTAAACTTTGAAGTCAATTTATTACTAACTTGGAAACTTTAATGGTAATTAAATTTAATACTTAACTTAAGTTAACTACTTAATTAAGATTTTAGAAAACATTGTTAAGTATTTTTTTAAATAATTAATCTTGTAATAAATTTTTAACTTCAATTTGTCAAACATTAATTGTCATATTACTTAAAAAAAATTAAAAAGTTTTCTTAACTTACTTTTATTATACTTCGGGTTTGGGAAATCGACCCGAGCAAGATTCCAGTTTACTCGAGTAAACACTCGAGTTTCACCCTACGTTTCCCCGAGACGTTCTCTCTTCCTCTCATACGCTTCCTCTTTTTTTCCAGTTAGGTTGATTTAAGTTTAAGTTTAAATAATAGTATCAGGTAAACTCTCTCGCGTGCTTAGGTTATAATTCGAAGCAATCGACTACTTTCTCGAGTATCAACTCGAGTCGCTCACCCCCACCAGTTTCTGACATCAAAATGATATCGTGCACGTGCATGGCGTCGCGTCGTCCCTCTGGCGAACTTCACGACCTCCGGCAAGTCCCGAATCACCCCTATATTCGATTACCACCATCGAATCGATGCCAAAGTTTCCAATTCGAAATTTAGCATTTCGTACGAAAAACTGTAACACAACTCTCCTCAGCAAATCACCTTGCCCAAGTTACTCTAACCATCGGAGATGCTCCAACTCCGTCCTCACTTCGCCGAACCCCTATTCTTCCATCTCCTCGAGTTTCAAGAAGCTCGATCCAACGGAGGAGACAAACTCATCTCGTTTTCTGACTGCATCAAATTCTTGCCTTAAACCCTAAATTGAACTCGTCCCACCAATTCGTGCAATAGAAAAATTATTCGATAGTTTTCCTGAAATCATCAATAGCCAAGCAAGCTTCAAGAAAAATCTTAACATTCCAAATTGGTTCGATCATCAGAAATGATTAAATTGCATATTCTGTTCTACTGTGAACTGCTCGTGACATACACAACTAAAAATCACCATATTAGTTTTAAAAATCCGATCTTTGGCTGTTAATTCAAGTTATACAATCAAATCAATAATTTAAAATACTCGAATTAATCATATGATTTCTCTTTTAACTGTAAAACTGAGTTTACAGAGTCAAGTTCTTCATTTTCAAGCTTAAACAATTTCTAGGCCATGATTTAAGTTCAAACAAACTTATTTTGTAAACTCGGTCAAGTTCTTCATTTTCAAGCTTAAACAATTTCTAGGCCATGATTTAAGTTCAAACAAACTTATTTTTTTTTAAATCCTAAGTTTATAATGTTTGTACGAAGATTTGTTAAATTTTCCTCTACTTTACTTTACCTTGTAACCAGAGATTAAGAAGAACATACCCTATACAATTCTAAATACAACAGAATTACACAGAACTTCTTATTTACAATATATAGTAAAAACATAAGTTATTCATGAATCAAACATACAAATTTATATTTTAAAACAGTTTGTTTACTCACCTGAAAGCAAGTTTGAACAGATAGCACTTTTTGTTTTGAAAACCTGCAATTGATCTACCATTAAATCCTGTTTTGTTTTTGTTGAATTGAATTTAAGTTTTGTAAGAATGGTGATGTTTACTTTTTTTTTCCTTTCCTTTCTGGCTTTGCTATGTTATTGAACGAACAGGAACTAATATGGATGTATATATAAAGAAGATAGTTTTGTACAGGGGAGGTATTTTTTGGTATAGTTTATTTCTTTTGGTCAATTTTTTTTTTTGTTTTTCTTTGACCAAAGATTTTTTTCAGTTGGAGGCTGAAATTATTTTTATCATTCGAAATGACTTGTTTTTGTGCTGAGAATAGATAGCATTAAATGTATATGTTTCCCTCTATGTTTACATACTTATGCTATTTGAGTTTTTATATGTACATTTTTTTATCTTCTTGCATACATAATTCACATACAAATCTACATGGATTTCATATGTTATATAGTTCTAGAATTATCTCATGTGTTTTGCTTTATGTTTTTTTTCTTAATTCTGGAATTGTCTGATGTATTCATGTTACCATATAATTTTAACATATATATTCACATATATATAAGATTTAAATTCAATGAGTTTTAAAACATTTATTATTTCAATCTATAGAAATTGATGTTTTATTCATATAAATTAACATATATTTTATTTGTTTTGAAACCTTTTAAATTAAATTCCAAAAGTTCAAATAAGTTACCAAATTTAAATTAATAAATTTTGGGATGTTACAGATATCCCCCCTTAAAAAAATTTCGTCCTCGAAATTTGAAAGAGAGAGAAAAGCAAACAATGAATATACGAATTCAGAAAAGGATAGAGAAATGGCTTACCAGTTTAAACCGAGATATCCACTCTGCAATTGGGATATGATTTCTACATATTATCTTCGGTTTTCCAAGTGCAGTCTTTTGGATCGCTACTTCACTGGACTTTAACTAGTTTCACAACTTTGTTTCTCAACTGCTTTTCATCACGATCTACATTCTTTATCGATTCTCTTTTAACTGTTAAATTGGGAGTGATTTCGAGATCCTGCTGAGAAGCTTCTTCAATAATACTATCTGGATCGTGCACATACTTTCGAAGATTAGAAATGTGGAACACATCATGCACGCTAGATTACCAGCTAGGCAACTGCACTCGATAGGCTACAGAACCGATCCTCTCCAGAATAGGAAAAGGACCAATATACCGTGGTTCCAGCTTACCATTCTTCCCAAACCTCAATATACCTCGCATAAGAGATACTTTTAGAAAGACAAAATCTCCAATCTGGAATTCCAAATCCCTTCTTCTGCGATCATAATAACTCTTTTGACGACTTTAAGCTGTCCTCGATTTCTTCCGTATAGAACCAATTTCTCTGTGGCTTCTTTAATCATATCTTGTCCAAGGACGAGTCTATCAGCCGCCTTAATCCAGCATGCGGGTGATTGACACTGACGACCATATAAAGCTTCAAAAGGAGCCATCTCTATACTGGCCTGATAGCTATTGTTATATGAGAACTCGACCAGATGCAAATTGTCCTCCCAAGAACCACCAAAATCAAGTATACAAGCACGCAATAGGTCTTCCAAGATTTGGTTAATCCTCTCAGTCTGCCCATCAGACTGTGGGTGATAAGCAGTGCCGAAATTCAGTTTTGTTCCCAATGCGTCTTGAAATGCCTCCCAAAATCTACTAGTGAATATCGAGTCACGATCACTCACTATACTGCTAGGAATACCGTGGAGACGGACAATTTCTTTCATATATAACTCGGCTAAACTTGTTGCCGTGCGGGTAGATTTCAGTGGCAAGAAGTGGGCTGTCTTAGTCAAACGATCCACAATGGCCCAGATTGCTTCATTGCCTTTCCGAGTACGAGGCAACCTGTCGACGAAATCCATCGATACTTGGTCCCATTTCCACTTAGGTACCTCTAAAGGCTGAAGTAAACCCGCCATTTTCTTTTGATCGCTTTTGATTTGTTGGCAAGTAGCACAGCGACTCACATATATAGATATGTCCCTTTTCATCGTCTTCCACCAGAAAGTTCTTTTGATATCTCTATACATCTTACTGACTCCTGGATGGATGCAAAGTTTAGATTTGTGACATTCGTCCAAAACTTCTCGTTTCAGCTCCAGGATGTTAGGGACATAGATTCTGCCTTTTAATCTTATAACTCCTCTACTATCCATCTCAAAACTAGTGTCTTCTCCTTGGCATATTCTTTTATAAATTCTCCGAAGAAACTCGTCTTTATACTGCTTGCTCGCGATCCTCTTAAGAAGAGTAGAAGCGATAACAAGATGAGCAACAATAGCTTGCTTTCTACTGAAGGTGTCGGCAGCTATATTGGCTTTTTCGGGCGTATATAGAATATCTAGGTCATAAGATGCCAGAAATTCCAACCAACATTATTGCCGTAGATTCAAATCTTTTTGGGTGAAGAGATATTTTAAAGATTTCTGGTCGGTGAATAATTCGAATTTTTCACCCAGAAGATAATGTCGCCATATTTTCAAAGCGAAGATAACAGCTAGAAGCTCCAAATCATGGGTTGGGTAGTTTCTTTCATGAGGACGTAACTGTCTACTCACGTAGGCAATTACCTTTCCATTCTGCATCAATACTGCACCCAAACCTTCACCACAAGCATTGGTATTAACAGATAATCCCTAATTCCCGTTGTTAATAGCAAGAACAGAAGCAGTGGTTAATCTCTTCTTCAACTCCCGAAAAGCTTCGTCGCAGTTCGGTGTCAAATTGAATTTTGCATTCTTCATCGTTAGCTTAGTCAACAGACTAGCTATCTTAGAAAAGTCCTGAGCAAACTTCCGATAATAACCTGCTAAACCCAAAAAGCTTCGAACTTCCTTTGGGGTAGTAGGTTTTCTCCAATCAAGAATAGCGGAAATTTTGCTAAGATCAACAGAAATCCCTTCTTCATTGACAATATGGCTGAGAAATTTGACTTCTTTGACCCAGAATTGGCATTTGGAAAATTTTGCGAATAGAATATACCTCCTTAATATCTCCAAAACGATTCTAAGATGCTCGGCATGTTCCTCTTCGGTTTTGGAATAGACCAAAATATCATCAATAAACACAAGCACAAATTTATTCAATACTTCTCGGAACACACGAGTCATAAGATCTACGAAGTATGCTGGAGCATTGGTTAGCCTGAAAGGCACGACTAACCATTAGTAGAACATATTAGGACCCCTGAAAGCTGTCAAATGAACACAATCTTCGGCGATTCATAGTTGATGGGATCCCTGGGCTAGATCCATCTTTGAAAAGAAACGAGTGTCGTGCAATTGATCAAATTGATCATCAATTCTAGGTAGAGGAAATTTATTCTTGAGAGTCAGCTTATTAAGATCGTGGTAATCCACACACAATCTCAAAGATCCGTCCGATTTAGCAACAAACACGACGGTTGAACCCCATTCAGAAACACTAGGACGAATTAACCCTTTATTTAGCAAATCATCAGTTTGCTTGAGTAATTCAACCCTTTCCCCGGGTGCCATCCTGCGACTTGCGTGAACGATAGGACGGGCATTGGGTACTAGGTCAGTTCTGAATTCTATTTCTCGATGTGGAGGTAGAGATTTCACTTCTTCGAATACGTCCGGAAAATCTCTAACAATGGGTACGGACTCCAGAATGGGTTCAGGATAACCCAAGTTATACATCAACCCTTCTCTTTAAGGACTAGGGTCCTCACAAGAAATCTCAATAGAATCTCCAAATTTGGTTTTAATCAAAATCAATCAATTATTACAATCCAATTTGGCTTCGTATTTTGCTAGCGAATCCATTCCGAGTAAGACTTCAAACTCGTTAAAATCAAGGACAAAGAGATTGATAGGAAATTGGTAACAAAAATATGAGATAGGAACATCTCTACATCGAAGACAAAGGTTCGCGGGACCTCCAACTGGATTCTTTACGCATATAGGCTTATCAACAAAATCAGGTTCAAGATTTAATTCATTAATAGCATGCTGAGAGATAAAACTGTGTGTAGCGCCTGTGTCAAACAGAACTCTAACGATGCTATCATAAATAGTGAGATTACCTTCCAGAACTCCTTTCCCCTTTTCTGCTTTGGAAGATGAAGGTTTGTCTTTGACTGTGTACACCTTGGTTGTCTGAGGTTGCTTCATGACTGGGCGGTCTTTAACTTCGTGTCCCAATTTCTGACAGTAATAACATTTCTAGGGCTTTGCTTGAACGGATTGATCTCTCTTTGGCTTCTTGCAGCTATTTGAGTAGTGGTCTTTTTCTAGACAATTGAAACAAGTGACATTCTCTGCCGTGCTTCCTTGATTACTCTTCTTTTTCTCCTTACCCTACCATGGTTTCTTGCCTCCAAATTTCCTCTTCTTCCAATTTTGATTACTCGAATTTCCTTTCTCCACCGGGGCTTCTTGCAAGTCAAGTGTAGCATATCTATACCCCATATCAATCAAATCTGAAAAGGATTCTTTGACGTGGCCAGTCATCCTTTCGTGGAACTTCTTGTTCATCCCATGAATGAACCTTTCATTCTTATTTAAAGGTGTGTTCGCCAATTCTGTACCAAAACGAGACAATTCATTGAATTTGTTTAGATACTCCTCGAATGACAAACTCCCCTGCTTTAAGTCGATGAATTCCTGGTACATTCGAGAAATTTCAACTGATGGCATATAGCGCTTCTCAAATACTTCTTTAAATATCTCCCAAGTAAACTCGTCTTCTGGCTTATCTACAGTAACTGTCTCCCACCATGCTAAGGCTTCTTCTTGAAGTTGCCCAAGAAGCTATGAGTCGCATCTGATCGTCCTGCAACTTTAGCCCTTTAAAGATTTTTTCACATGATCTGATCCATTCTTAGGCCTCAACAATCGACTCCTTGCCGGTGAACGGCTTACCACCAAGCCTTGAGAAACTCTTATATAAATCAGTCGGATTCGGCTGATGCTGAATAGATAAAGCTGCTTCTGTTGCTGGGGAAACATGGCTAGGTGTTGTGGCATTTCCTCGCCCCCAGCTCATCCTCTTCATCCGCTCATCCTTATTATCTGTAATTAGTAAGAAAATTGGTTTGGATATTCGGACGAAATATCTTAAGGAATATCAGTAGTTAAGGAAAATAGACTAAGAAAATTTGGAGTTTCGGTCTCGGTTATACTCATTCTGAGGTATACTTCACCCTATCTCTAATGAGTCATCTAATGTGTTATACTCCGTAGCTAAAGTTCTTACTCAACCTTCAGCTCTGATACCACATGTCACGACCCGAAATCCAATGTTCGAAAATTGACACCAAATACCTCACTTGTATTCGACTGCCAAAGATTCAAACATCGAACTCCAGTCGGATGGAGCTTATAACAACATTAGAGGAATATAAAAACAAGGGAAACAGAATGAATATCATGCATTACATCACAGATACAACATCATCATAATATCCATTACTACATCAGAATATTTTTATACATATATCACAACTCCAAATAGAACTTCGCAATAATACAACACGCGATCATATGCCAAAAAGTATTAAAGGAAATAAAGTGATAGTGAACTTTCAAAACTAAGCACCTTGGGATCCAAAAGCTTTAAAAATATCTCCAAGACAAAAGCCTCCAAAACCGATAGCCTCCAAATTACAGCTAACACCAAAATACGGAAACCTGCTACTAGGCTGCCCGTGTGGAAACGATGGGCACCCAGAGTTTAGAATTGAAACAATAAACTCCGGGTCAGTCATGGGAATGGTATGAGTAAACAAAAATAGTTGCTTTTAAATAAAACAGATTTATACAAGAAAAACCGGTATGCTTCTGGAAAATGAAACTACCATAAGACCACCCGCCACACACACAATGTAATCGTAGAATTGGAGGAGATTTCTTCTTATGATAGTCAAATTGTTATCCCGCTTTTTGGCAAAGCCGCGATACCAAAAGATCGATCAGAAACGGAGAACGGTTCGTCTCAGAGACCTGCCATACTTCGTCTCGCTATGGATATCACTGAATTTCTTCCAAGTCCAGCTTGAGCCACAATTGATAGGACACGACAAGAAAGACCATAGGAATCGACGTCTCAAGTTTCAAGTCAATCCGAGTTCATACGCTCCAATTATGATCGATTCAATTTGAAAGAAAAGGCCTGAGACTCGAACCCATCAGGTTCGAAACCATCACCTTCGAACCCTTCAGGTTCGAACCCATCGGGATGCCTCGGGTTCGAACCCATCAAGTTCGAACCTACCAAGGTCATAACAATGGACATCGAATCCATCGGAGAGTAGCTGTTTCGAACCCACCACAAAGCCTTGTTCGACTCCAAACAAGCATACTTGTTCGATTCCATCATAAGACGTTGTTCGAACCCAAACATGGAACCTCGCTCGAAACCATCCGTGATGCCAAGTTCGAACCCATCCTCTGTAGCCTCATTCGAATCCACTGGGTCAACCAACCATGATGACGTGTCTTCCATCGGTTCGAATTCGCCGAGATTTATGGAGTCGAAGCGATCAACTCGGAGTGAAGACCGGGTTGGTTCGAAGTTTGCGCTCCACGTCACCACAAAGAACGTGTCGTGATGGATTCGAAACCATCGGTTCGAAAGCATGGTTTCGAACCAAACAGCCATACAATAAACCCCATTTCGAATCCATCATATCTCCCAATATATTGATCCAAATGCCATGAAATTTTCACAGAAGCTTGCATACATGTTGAAGAATGTCCACGCCAAATTTCACCTCGATTGGATGAATTCTTGATCGGTTCGAATGGAGTTCGAACCGATGCCAAAGTGGGCCCAAACTTCCCGAGACCGTGCGTGTGGGCCCCCTCACGTGCCAGAAGTGGTCTCCCGAGCTTTCAGCGAAATATCAGCAGCCTACGCCTATAAATAGAGCCCCAGGGCCAACATAAAAGGGACTTTTGATTCTGAAGCATCCAGACTCTGTCGGATTGAGATCTCCATCATTTGATATCATAAACTTGCTGTTAAATTTGAATTCCTGACTGTAATTCACTGTTGTTTGTTGTACCGACTTGTAATCATCGAAAGAAAGTCAATAAAAGTATAAAAACTTCACAGTGGACGTAGGCAATACGCCGAACCACTATAAATTGCTTGTCTACGCGTTTATTTACATGCTATTTGGAGTTTTTGTTAGATAATCCTCTTTTTTAATTTGCACTCTTCATTTATTATCTCTTCAAAAACTTCCGACGAGTGTTGTGCCCAATTTTGGTGCAAACACTTTGGTGCTTTCACTGAGAATTGAACTCAGGTTTTCTCCCGCTCCTTGGATCTGTCATCAATACCAGATTGCATAAATCTAAGAGAAAGATCCGAATCTCAAGCTCAGATTCCTTCCATCCTATTCATACTTGATAAAAGTCTAGGAAAGAATCTTACTATTCACAATGGTGAGTACTAGAACCACCTCTAACCTTGGTAACCAGGAAGGCCGGGATAGGCCAGATCCGACGCAGCTACCATCTACTCAGGATGCCGCCGGGCCTTCGGAGTCATCCGGACCGGTAACGAGGCAAGAGTTTCAAACGTTGCTTCAGGAGCTGACCCAGAGTCGGCAGCAGTTGACGGAGCAACTACGCGCTAACGCTGAATTAACCCGCCAGCTGCACAGTCATAAGCGTAGGCGGTCTCGGAGGGATTACGCATCCCAGTCTTCCACGGAGAGTTCGGCTTCCACCGATTATCTTCACCGACCTTCACGGCCCCGAATGGATGGGAATTACGCACAGGCTACCGGAAACCTTCCGGCATTGACGGTCGGGCAACTACGAGTCGGCCCATCTGCTAGCTTCCATACAGGGCCTTCCTCCCGGGGAGGCACTGTCCCTCAACACACTACCGACAACCGTCCTGCAACCATTGCTACGGAGCCAGGGGTTGACATCCATACCCTGTCGGATCAGAACCACCACCGACGACGGCAAACTCCTGAGCCGTATGTACCAGAAGATGTCGAACCAAGGAGGCGAGATCCGGACCATCGACAGCATCCGGTCCAGTCCCGCATTGTGGAACCCGACCACACCTTGGCTCGACATGCCCAGAACGCAGCTGTAACGGATCTTCCGGAAATGATCAGGCAGATGATCCATGAAAGTCAGGGGTTTACTAACGACGATTGGGGAATCTCCCGGAGTCACACCCCACTCACAGACGAGATTCTGTATGCCGAACCCCCTCGGCGATTTAGGATGCCCACGTTATCGATGTACGAGGGAAACTTGGACCCCAATCAACACATATTGAAGTATGAATGGTCCATGAGCGCCGCTAGAGCAGACGATGCAGTCAAGTGTAGGAGCTTTCCTATCTCTTTGGGGGGCATTGCTATGATGTGGTTCACGCGATTGCCACCCCGTTCTATCTCCTCGTTCAATCAGTTGGCCAGAAAATTCGTGGAACAGTTCCGCATGCATGTTGCAAGGCCTAAGGACGCCAACACTTTGTCTAGTGTTACCCAAGCTCCAGGAGAAACTCTTAGACACTATTTGGAGAGATTCCATAAGGCCTGTGTGGAAATCACCAACCCTAATGATAACTCGATTCTGATGGCATTGATGAAAGGGATTGACCCTGATTCGGATTTTGGAAATTGGTTGGCAGGAAAACCTCCTGCGTCGTTGGATCGCTTCTACTCCAAAGCCGCCCAGTTCTTGAGGCGTGAGGACGCGAAGCAGTCTAGGAAACAGGACGATGCAGGACCCAGTGGAGAGGGGATTCAAAGTAATGTGGCTGTTAAACAATCGGGAGAGAGTTCTGGGAAAGTGCAATTAAATATCCAGAACAAGCAATCACAACCGAAGAATAATGGGAATCAGAGCAGGAAGCGGGATCAAAACCGTGGGCCAAGGTGTAGGGCCCCTATGTTCGACAATTATACTCCGCTGAATACATCGTTGGAGAACGTATATCTACAAACTTGTAACGCCATGCAATACAAGAAGCCTACTCCGAAGCCGTCGTCGGAGAGACAGATTCAAACGGGCAAGTTTTGTAGATTTCACGACAGTTACGGCCACAATACCAATGAATACAGACACTTGCAGGATTTAATTGAGAAGTTAATCAGGGAAAGGAAGTTGGACCAGTTTGTACGGGCGCCGCAGTCTGGCGGTGCGGGTCCGTCAAACCAGAACGATCGGTCAAATCAGCCAAGGCAGGAAGAACCCGCCCGAACGGGCGGAAGGCTAGTGATAAACACCGTCAGTGGTGGTCCCCATCCAGCGGATAAGAGTTGGAAAGAGATGGAGTCATATGCTAGCTCAGTTAGGCATATGGACTTCGAATGCTGCAGTAGTTATGACGAAGGGGCTCCGGCTAAACAACAAAAGACGATGACGGATGACATCGTGTTCCGGAACCATGATGCAGACAAGGTCGAAGCCCCGACTATTGACCCGCTTGTTATATCCGCCCAGGTTGGTCCTGCTTGGATGAAGAGGATACTGGTGGATAGTGGGAGTTCAGTCAATATTTTGCTCAAGAGAGCTTACGATCAGATGAAGATGGAAACCAAAGATTTGAAACCCTGTCAGTCCAGGATTCATGGCTTCGATGGAAGTGCTAATATACCCACGGGGGTTGTGGAGTTACACGTGGAGTTGCGGATCGGTGAGTGCAGATGAGTACGCATGTTACAATTTGTTGTTTTGGACATACATTCACCGTACAACGCGTTTCTGGGCCGACCAGCCCTTGCTGAATTTCGGGCGGCAATCGCCCCGTGGTGTTTGACTTTGAAATTTCCTACTGATTGTGGTATCGGTGTGATCCATGGAGATCAGGCTGCTGGAAGAGCCTGTTATGTTGCGGAGCTGCGAGAGGCGCAGCGAAGGGAGAAAGGGAAGGGCGTAGAGGAATCTCTCTGCGTCCGTTCTGCCGATAATTGACAATTGGTGCTCGGGCCTCGGCCTGGGCACCACAACCAAGTCCAGAAGGACCTTGACCCAAGGGACAACGACAACAATGAAGAATCTACAGAGAGTCAGGCTTCGTCGGCCGAACTAACTATCAATGTCCCGATCGATAATGATGGCGGTAATTCGAGAATGTTAAAAATTGGGTCTCAATTGAGCCGGGGGCACAACAGGAATTGGTTGAATTTCTCCGGGCGAATCTTGACGTGTTCGCCTGGACGCACTCTGACATGTGTGGGATCTCGCCGGATATCGCGAGCCACACTTTAAACATTGACCCGCGGTATATCTCGGTCAAACAGAAAAGGCATGGTATGGATCCAGAGAGATCTTCCGCCCTTAAGGAGGAGGTCGATAAGTTGAAAACAAATGGGTTCATTAGAGATGCTTTATACCCGGAGTGGGTGTCCAACCCGGTACTTGTCCGGAAACCGAACGGGAAATGGAGAACGTGTATCGATTATTCTGACTTGAACAAGGCTTGCCCGAAGGACAGCTTTCCACTTCCTCGAATTGATCAGCTTGTTGGTTCAACCGCCGGACACGAGTTGTTATCCTTTATGGATGCTTACTCGGGCTACAATCAAATACCCATGCATGTGACCGACCAAGAACATACGAGCTTCGTGACTGATCTGGGACTATACTGCTACAAAGTCATGCCTTTTGGGTTAAAGAATGCCGGCGCAACCTATCAACGTTTGGTTAATCGGATGTTTTCCGACCAGATCGGGAAGACCATGGAAGTTTATGTGGATGACATGTTAGTAAAGTCGCGGTATTCTGTTGATCACGTAAAGGACTTAGGATCAATGGTTGATATCCTCCGGAGATATGGGATGAAGCTCAATCCGCTAAAATACCATTTTGGAGTTGAGTCCGGAAAATTCCTTAGGTTCACCGTCAACGCCCGAGGGATAGAGGCTAACCCTGAAAAGATTTGGGCCATCAGGAATCTTCAAACTCCAAGGACCATAAAGCAAGTCCAGAGTCTCAATGGGAAAGTTGCAGCATTGAGTAGGTTCATCTCGAAGTCAACTGACAAATGCATCCCTTTCTTCGATCTGATCCGAAAAGGGAAACGAAACTTCGAATGGACCGCAGAATGTGAAGGTGCGTTTCAGTCACTGGTTCAACATCTTTCTACACCGCCGATTCTTTCGAAGCCTGTTGATCACGAGCAATTATATCTTTACTTGGCGGTATCTAAAAGCGCAATCAGTGCAGCATTAGTCCGGGAGGAAGACCGAGTGCAAAAACCGGTATATTACGTAAGTAACGGTTGACCGGAGCCGAGAGGAACTATCCCAAGCTAGAAAAGTTGGCATATTGCCTAGTCATTGCCTCGAGAAAGCTCCGTCCATATTTTCAGGCTCATCCTATCACCGTGTACACCGACCAGCCGTTACGACAGGTCCTCACGCGGCCTGAGACGTCTGGTAGGCTACTAAAATGGAATATCGAATTGAGCCAGTTTGACATTGCCTATACTCCGAGAAGGGCCATACATGGTCAAGTTCTAGCAGATTTCGTTGCTGAATTCACTGTACCCGAGGAATTACCTGAGAGTAGCGAATCTCCTAAACACATATGGAAGTTATATACTGACGGTGCCTCCAATGAACGGTGTTCGGGAGCAGGGGTAGTGCTTGAAACCCCTGAAGGCCGATCTATATGCTACGCCCTAAAGTTCGAGTTCCGTGCAACTAATAATGAGGCTGAATATGAAGCTTTACTCACTGGGTTGAAGCTGGCTCACGACCTGAGAATTGTCGCTGTAGAGATTTATTGTGACTCCCAATTAATCGTATGTCAAGTCCGAGGTGAATATCAAGCTAAGGATCGAAGACTAGCTGCTTACTTATCTCGAGTCAGGGAAATCCTTGATCGTTTCGATTACTATGCCATTTTCTATATCCCCCGGGAGCACAATCAGAAGGCCGATTCGTTGGCGAAGTTGGCAAGTACGGGCTAAGCTCAACAGTTGGGGCTTGTTCCCGTTGAAACCCTACCTTCTCCGAGCATTGATCAAAGTGAGGTCAGCCATGCATTCGAGGCTACCACAAGTAGGGAGTCGTGGATGACCCCCTATCGAAATTACATTGAACATGGGACACTGCCTGAGCGCAGGAGTGAGAAGAGGCAGGTCCTTCGAAAAGCCTCACGGTTTGTCATTCAAAACGGAGTTATGTACAGAAGGGGGTACTCTGTCCCTCTACTCCTATGTATCGCACACGATGAAATCAAGCGAGTGTTACACGATGTACACGAGGGAGAATGTGGAGATCACACTGGGGGGCAGGCACTCGCCAAGAAGGTACTCCGATATGGATATTACTGGCCTACCATTAATCGAGATGCATCAGACTACGCCAAAAAATGTGACAAATGCCAGAAACATGCTCGGATTCCTAGAGCCCCACCTACCGAAATAACCCAAATGGTTAGCCCCTGGCCGTTCGCGGTATGGGGAATCGATATAATTGGAGCATTGCCTCTGGCCAAAGGTGGCGCGAAATACGCCATCGTCGCGGTTGATTACTTCACTAAATGGGCCGAAGCTGAGCCTCTTGCAACGATTACAACAAAGAAAGTGATCAACTTCGTAGTGCGCAATATCATCTGCCGATTCGGTCTCCCACATACTATCATCACCGATAATGGAGCCCAATTCGACAGTACCGAGTTTAAAAATTTCTGCCAACGATTTCGCATACATAAGAAGTTTTCTGCAGTGGCACACCCTCAAGCAAATGGTCAGGTCGAAGCTGTTAATAAAGTTATAAAGTCCATTCTGAAGAAGCGACTAGAAAAGGCCGGAGGCAAGTGGGTCGACGAACTCCCTATGGCGTTATGGGCCTATCGAACAACTCACAAAACTGCAACTGGTCACACTCCGTTTTCTCTATCATATGGCTCTGAGGCCGTTATTCCAGTCGAATTGGAAGTGCGCTCTCATCGTGCGACGTATTATGATCCGAAGACAAATGCCATATTACTTGCTCAATCTCTGGATTTACTGGATGAGAGACGTGAAGAGGCTGATTTGAGTGCAGCCGCATATCGGAGTCGAGTCGCCCGAATATTCAATGCCAAGTCCGTCCACGAACCTTTGAACTCGGCGATCTCGTGCTCAAAAGAGTTTATCTGATTCCTTCGCACATGAAGCCAACTTGGGAAGGGCCGTACGTGATTTCACAAAAGCTCGGAGATGGCACGTTCAAATTATCGACCGTTGACGGTCTCACCTTGCCGAGGGCTTGGAATAGCGAGAGTCTCCATCGCTATTACACATGAAATACTTTACTTTTTCTGTCAATTTATTCTTTTGCATTTTATTTTAGCATTCCGAGATTTAAATTTGTAATAAGGCAACTGACTTTGCCATATTTTCTCGTTTCAGCAATAAAATGCCATCTCTTCGGGCCAGAGCTGTGATTTATTGAGTGTGACGTACAATATCACGACGCACGGAGAGCTAAGTTCCATCATGCGGTGGGATTTATTCAAATAGGGAGTGGCTGCGATATGACCGGTCACTCGCTAAGTGAAACCCGAGCTCGGGGGCAGGACACCATATGAACATTTACAGGGATTGATACACGACAATCCCTCCTTTAACTCCAAATTCCCAGAGTGTGAATTGGAGTATAAACATTCAATAATTCGTTCCCAGAGTGCGAACGGACTCCAACTTCCCAGAGTGTGAATTGGAGTATAAACATTCAACAATTCGTTCCCACAGCGCGAACGGACTCCAACTTCCCGGAGTGTGAATTGGAGTATAAACATTAAACAATTCGTTCCCACAGCGCGAACGGACTCCAACTTCCCGGAGTGTGAATTGGAGTATAAACATTAAACAATTCGTTCCCACAGCGCGAATGGACTCCAACTTCCCGGAGTGTGAATTGGAGTATAAACATTAAACAATTCGCTCCCAGAGCGTGGGCGGACTCCAAATTCCCGGAGCGCGAATTGGAGTATAAACATTAATCAATTCGCTTTCAGAGCGTGAGCGGACTCCAACTTCCCAGAGCGCGAATTGGAGTATAAACATTAAATAATTCGTTCCCAGAGCGCGAGCGGACTCCAACTTCCCAGAGCGTGAATTGGAGTATAAACGTTCAATAATTCGTTCCCAGAGTGCGAACGGACTCCAAGTTCCCAAAGCATGAATTGGAGTATAAACATAAGTTACAAGTTCCCAGAGCACGAACCGAAGCATCCGTGCTAACCCCAGATTCCCGAAGCGCGAGTTGGAGTACAAACATCAATTCCAGGTTCCTGAAGTGCGAACCCAAACATACATGTTTTATCCAAGTTCCCGGCGTGTGAATTGGAGCACAAACACCAAGTTAAAGTTCCCGTAGTGCGAACTAAAATGTTAATACTAACTCCGAGTTCGTAGAGTGCGAGTTGGAATGTGAACATCATTTCCAAGTTCCCAGAGCGCGAACCATGTTACAAGCATCGATAACTCTCGAGTTCCCGAAGTGCGTACCGGATTATCGATCTCAAATTATCTTAAGTCCCTAGAATGTGGACATGTGTTTAAAGTTTGCAATAAACGCACTCAACCACCAAAACGCAAATGTTATTCCCCGAGACTAGGGGGCAAAAAAGCTAAGTGTTAATCGCTAACCAAAGTGATACAATGTCCGAAGTTCGGTTATTCATCGATCACAACTTGCGACCAAGATTCTCAGACTTGGCGAATAAAAACGAACTCCACTTGACGGTAAAAACACCACAAGTGCACCGGACTGAAAACAAGGCACTACAAACACTTAAGCGCAAAAGAAATGAGAGTTGAAACAAAGAAACTAAATTTTATTTCAACTAGCTTAAAATAAGGACTTACACGCAAATAAGTTCTTCCAAAAAAGAATGCCTACTAGCAGGGGCCGAACCTGCATCTATACACGACCTACTAACAAAAAACGAAAACAAGTTCCTATCTACCAAAATATCTGCTGGAGGGGCCGATCTATTTTTTCTTCCTTGGCTTCCTTATTAGCGGTTCATCGTCAGAATCACTAGGAACGGAAATCCTTCGTTTGGACGACCTCCTCTCCGGTGGCTGCTCTTCGGCCGGGGGCATAATATCTACGTCCTCCTCAGAACTTGAGTCTAAAGGAAGGCTCCCCACCGGAGAAGTAGGAGGGACCGGACCCGCAACGGAAGATAGAATAGTGTCACCACCGACACTACCGCTTTGCCCCTCAGCTTCTAATTCAGCATGGATTTCGGCCAAGATTTCTTCATCTCGAGTTGATGGGGCCTGGCTGGGGGCAACTCCGGTCTGCACAAAAGAGCTAGAGGCTGGCGGAAGCTCACTGATGATAAATGGCAAGTCCGTAGAGAAGTCTCCCTATTGACCGAGTAGTTCGCTCACCATTTGTTCGTCAAGAGACAAAGAGCTTTCCTGCGCCGCTCCGGTAGACGCTGCCGTTGTCACGACAGTCGTTTCAGTAGTAATAGCCTTCTGCCCTTGAATCGACTCCTGGGTCGAAGATACCGGGGTAGTCCTGGTCACTGGATAAAGAAGAGAAGGGGTTAAGAACAATCACTTCGAAACGAGAGTTCTAGCGAAAATGCGCTTGAAATTTGTTCAGAATACCTTCCTCAGTTCGACTCGCTGATGGTGGAACGACTTCGGAGACGTGCTCGCGAATTGGTGATAGCCGCGGTTGCTCTGGGTCATAAGAAGGAACGGTCTGTGAGCTAACCGCAGATACAGGCTCAGACGGAGGCGGGGCGGTGATTTCAAGAGCGGTGCCACGATGCTCAACGCCTGACCCTTCTCCGGCCTCCAAAGATCGACCGCCAACCATCTCTTTCTCGTGAGCGATCATAACATCGTGGAGGACCTTCTTTTCCTCATCTGTTAGCAACCGGTTTTTGAGCTCGAATCGGTCGACCGATTCGTCCGGGTGCGCTTCCTCTTCCCCCTCAACCAATCGTTCCCAAGCACTGTGGAGATGCACTGGGTAATCCTGAAGCCAGGCCAAGTTTCTGTGCTTCAATACATTGACATTGTGGGTGATAAGCAGATCTTCAATGTCGGCCTCTAGCCTGGCCTCGGCTTGCTGAACTCTCTCCTCAATCTCCGCCTCGACCACTTGAACTTTGGCCACTGCCTCATCCCGTTCGGCCCGGAGTATCATAGCTTGTTCGCACGCCTCCTGGGCTGCATTGTTTGCATCGTCCCTATCCTTGGCGATTTCGGCGAATTTGGATTTGAGCTCATTTAGCTCCTTTAGCGCCGCATCCCTCTCGGCAGTGACCAGAGTATTCTGATGGCCCATGTCCTCTACCGTGGCGTAATGCTCACGCTTCATTCTATCCATCGTAAGTTGGGCTTCGTCGGCCTTTTTGATGGCTTCCATCTCTGATTTTCTGGAAGATTCGGCCTCGGTGTTCAGCACATCGATAATACGACTCTTCTGGGCCAACTCCGCCTGTAACTTTTTGTTGGCGGCCCCACGCTCAAAGGCCAGCTCCGATGCCTTCTCCGCCGCTTTAAACCATACTTTATACTGAGCGTAGAAGTCATGCACATAGTCATGCACCACCTGCTTCGCCGACGGAGGGATTCTTTTCAAGTGTGGGGGAAAAATGTAGTTGTCGAAGCAAATAGTTGGGAAGTCTTTTTTCAACTGAGCAAGCCTGAACGCCCCTTCACCCGAAATTCCCACAGGAGGTTGTTCCGCAACTACGGCGGTCGATGCCTCGCTTCTGGAGCGGTGAGATTCGTGCCTTGAAGATTAGGAAGTGGACGTATGACGTGAAGGCTCAGAGGGGCGAGGAACATGGGCCGGAGGTTGTACGGGATCTCTGGGAGGAGGAGGAGTACGCGATCCGGATCGACGCTTATAACCCCTATCTGTGTCATATCTTTCACGGCTCGAATATCCGGAGTATTCCTGATCATAATCCCTATCTCCTTCCCGTCTGCGCGAGTCGCGATACGATGGTTTCCGAGCATGTCGCAGACTCCCTAGCATCGAACCGCGCCTGGACATGGTACCTACAAGGCAAAGAGGAGAACAGAGTTAGTGGTTTCTCGAAACCGATGACCTAAGACTCGGGACTATGTAGTGTCGTGAAATGTGTATGAATATGCATTTCCCCCGACCAACCAGAAGTGTTGACTGAGCTAGTAATAAGAGGCTCGCTCAATTCAAGAGTACGATGAAACTCCTCTAACCTGGCGTCATGCTGGAAAGACACATCATCCGGGATTGGAAGGTCTGTAAGCCCTTCGTAAAGACTTTCGGTTCGCGGAGGAGACATCTTGGAAATTCTAACTCCGGGGGAGGATCGGGCCGTGACAACCGACTTCCATCTCCCCTTCTTAGTTGACGTGACGACGGCTGCCTTGCCTTTTCTTTGCTCTTCAACATCTTGAGCCACGCCTGTAGGCTCCAACAACGGCTCGTCGTCAGTGTGAGTTCTTTCAGAATCAACTTCCTCGTCTATAATGACTTTGGGCTTCTTGTGCTTGGCATGTTTTTTCGAAACAATTCTTTGCACCCCGTCGAATATTATACTCTGCCATCGTTCGATTAATCCACAGGCCCGGAGATTCCTATCCGTCAATAACACGTCGATATCCCTGTCGACGCTCGGGATCTCTCGGAGCACTCGTACTATCTCCTTAAAGTTTTCACCGTCGGGACGCTGGATCATCGCCGTACAGAAGAAAAATATATAAGTCACACTCCGACTGCAATCACCTTGGTAATTGTTTGGATACTCAGCTATACTCACGTCTAAATAACCATCGCCTGGCGAAGCCCGGAGGACATCTGACGTAGAACCATTCCGTCCTGTAATAGCTTAACCTAGTCCAGGACCCGGTGACCACTTGACAATTCCGTACTGCCTCCAAGAATGTAAAAGATGGGTAATCGTTTCGAGTTTTGAAGTTAAACAAGTATCTGATTTCAGTTGGGGACGGTGGTCTATGAAAATATTCCATAAAGACGATGAACAGGCTGTTCACCGAAGCATACCCGTTCGGGTGAAGTTGGGATGGGGCGATTCCCAAAAAAGATAGCACCTCTCTTATATATTCATTGAACGGAGGAAGCGTCCCAGCCACGCACGCATGGCGATTGAATGCGGTATAACCCTTCGGCGGATTGTGTGGTCTGTCGTTTGGCCCCGGTAGTAACACGTCGTCTAGTGACAAACCGTGCCTCAGGCATATCCTCCCCAGCATATCTTCGAAAATATGAGATGGGACGGAATCTGATGGATTAGCAATGAATGACGCGTTGGGAAGTTCATCCGGCGCTGGGCCGATAATTTCAGGATCAATGTCCGAGACCTCTAACCTCGGGGGAACTATACTCTGAGTATCTTGTGGGGTTTCCTGCTGATGCGAACTCGAAGGCTCCATAACTGACTAACTCATGAGAAACCATCATTAGATGACAAGGGGCCCGTGAATTCCCCAGTGTATAGTGTATGAATGTGTGTTGTGCGGTGCTGTGCATTACTTGGATGAATATCGCAGAATTAAAGAAAACATGCAAACGACAAAGCTACAAAGCCCAGTTGTGATGACCGTCGTCACTGACCATCATCGCAAAACCCTTCGCATAAGGAAAATTGATTCAAATAAAAATTGTTATTGTTCCGTCAACGAGCTTCGAAAGTTGGTCAAGTATGCAGTTTAACATGTCCAAATATGCAGGAGTGAAGCTCGTCGGAATTATGCTCAGAAAATATCAAACTTTGATATCCACTATATGGAGTTTCGAACCGATCACAAGTGACTTGTTCGAACCCATCACCGTGCCACTTCGAACCAATCCAAAGGAGCGAGCTTCGAATCGATAGCCAGGCGTCGAGCTCGAATCGATCAGTGGGGGATAACTTCGAATCGATCCTTGGTTAATTAGTTCGTACCGCTCAGGGAAGCCTCAACTTAACATCGATCGAGTTCGAATCGATACCTTTCGTATCGGTCATAAATGATTGTTTCGTATCGATGCGAAGTTGAGAGCCTCGGACCAATCAACGGCTGCTCCACGTATCGGTCGTTGTGCGCCGATACGACTCAACACCATGGTTAACTTGGTGCGAACTGCGCCCCCTCCAAGGGAAATCACAAGGATTGATTCAAAATCTGAAAGAGAATGATGCTGCCCCCCCCCCCATCGATTCGAACACGAATCCCTGCGTTGGTTCGAAATTCCTCCAAAAGCCAGATCTGGATTTACCAAATCCCTAGAAAGGCCGATCGATGAAGGAATGATAGGTTCGAGGTAGCTTTGCCATATGGATTCGAGGTTAGTTACCTGGTTTGGATGATAGGTTTGAAGAATTGAAGATTTGGATCTCAAATGGTTCGAATGCAAAACGCAGTGCCCTCCTATTAAGAAGCTTCGAGACGATGCAGAAAATCAGTAAAAAGGTAAAAAGTGAAAAATGTCGAGGTCCTTGCTATTTATATGGGGGGTTGGAGGTGACCGGTCGATTCGCGTTCCAGTAAACTTGACCGATTACAACGGGTCAGAATGCAGAACCGGTTCGAAATCTACTTTCGAACCCATACGTTTGAGGCTCCATCAGTGTGAAGCACACGGCAAGGCATCGGTACGCATCGGATCTCAAATGGTTCGAAACCCGGTTCACGTCAACGAAATTACAACTCCACCCACGGCCCACTGTCATGAACGAAAGCTTCGTACCCATCCAAGTCATCGATTCGAAGATCGGTTTCGAACCCACCATTGCATAAGCGTACGCCACCCATATGGATGTTGACTTCGAATCCATCAGAGCTCGCACCCATCGGTTCGAAATGTCACAATCATGCAACGTAGAGTCGTTTCCTTCAACCTTCTGCATCGGTTCAGGAGAGGATCGATACGAAGGAACCTTCCAGAACAACCATCAAGCGTTGTCTCAATTCAAATTTCAAAATCGGTTCAGGAGAGAATTGATACGAAGTTCAATAGCAAACAAAACTAACAATCGATTTTAAACATTTACAGGGATCAAACACTCGTCCTGTTACAAATGCAACAGCCAACGACTAAGCACTATTATACAGCAATCAATCATGTCAACACAAGGTTACAACAATACAGCATACGAGTTTCAACAAAAAAGAGAGAGCAATGATTGTTCAAAGAAATTGCAGCTGTTCAAAGCACGTCATGTTCCCACAAGACGTACTTTGGGGGGCAAAATGTTATCCCGCTTTTTGGCAAAGCCGCGATACCAAAAGATCGATCAGAAACGGAGAACGGTTCGTCTCAGAGACCTGCCATACTTCGTCTCGCTATGGATATCACTGAATTTTGTCCAAGTCCAGCTTGAGCCACAATTGATAGGACAAGGCAAGAAAGACCATAGGAATCGACGTCTCAAGTTTCAAGTCAATCCAAGTTCATACGCTCCAATTATGATCGATTCAATTTGAAAGAAAAGGCCTAAACTCGAACCCATCAGGTTCGAAACCATCACCTTCGAACCCATCAGGTTCGAACCCATCGGGATGCCTCGGGTTCGAACCCATCAAGTTCAAACCTACCAAGTTCATAACAGTGGACCTCGAATCCATCGGAGAGTAGCTGTTTCGAACCCACCACAAAGCCTTGTTCGACTCCAAACAAGCATCCTTGTTCGATTCCATCGTAAGACGTTGTTCGAACCCAAACATGGAACCTCGTTCGAAACCATCCGTGATGCCAAGTTCGAACCCATCCTGTCTAGCCTCATTCGAATCCACTGGGTCAACCAACCATGATGACGTGTCTTCCATCGGTTCGAATTCGCCGAGATTTATGGAGTCGAAGCGGTCAACTCGGAGTGAAGACCGAGTTGGTTCGAAGTTTGCGCTCCACGTCACCACGAAGAACGTGCCGTGATGGATTCGAAACCATCGGTTCGAAAGCATGGTTTCGAACCAAACAGCCATACAATAAACCCCATTTCGAATCCATCATATCTCCCAATCTATTGATCCAAATGCCATGAAATTTTCACAGAAGCTTGCATACATGTTGAAGAATGTCCACGCCAAATTTCACCTCGATTGGATGAATTCTTGATCGGTTCGAATGGAGTTCGAACCGATGCCAAAGTGGGCCAAAACTTCCCGAGACCGTGCGTGTGGGCCCCCTCACGTGCCAGAAGTGGTCTCCTGAGTTTTTAGCGAAATATCAGCAGCCTACGCCTATAAATAGAGCCCTAGGGCCAACAGAAAAGGGACTTTTGATTCTGAAGCATCCAGACTCTGCCGGATTGAGATCTCCATCATTTGATATCATAAACTTGCTGTTAAATTCGAATTCCTGACTATAATTCACTGTTGTTTGCTGTACCGACTTGTAATCATCGAAAGAAAGTCAATAAAAGTATAAAAACTTCACAGTGGACTTAGGCAATACGCCGAACCATTATAAATTGCTTGTCTACGCGTTTATTTACATGCTAATTGGAGTTTTTGTTAGATAATCCTCTGTTTTAATTTGCACTCTTCATTTATTATCTCTTCAAAAACTTCCGACAAGTGTTGTGCCCAATTTTGGTGCAAACACAAATATGTTTGATATGAGAATTTTTTTTTGATATTATTACTAGTGCATAGTGTGAAGATATTTCGAAAATATAATATTAATCTTAGCCAGCATATATAGACATTCCGTACTATGCCTACTATAGCTACCATCTAAACAGTGGTGACCACCATAAGTAAATGGCAGGTTATACAACTAGAACTGTACTGGGTTCGTATTGGGAATTGGATTTTCGACAAATGGTCAGGCTAAGGAACATCCTACTGCCACATGGGTGCGCCTCTGGAGGGACATCCCGAGAACCTACCCGGCTCTCTGCCAAAACAAGGCCGGGTTACCTCTGTAACTAGGTAACTACTACTCGAGTACGCCACCCCCCGGTCGTTTGCGACCTTTATCCGAGGGCCCTCTACCACAAAGCAACAACCACACAGTAATGAGATTGCAGCAACCACATAGGTAAAGTATCTGGGCTCCATACCATGATACCACCTTTTTCCAGAAGGAAATGACATACCCTAAAGGGTGCGACCCTCATAATCTTGCCGCATCTTTCTTGTTTCGACCATTTTCGAGGTGTGAGGTCCGATGAGGTCTCGTCCACAAAGCTATGCTTTACACGAAAGCCATGCTTTGATCACAAATGATCATCAACACATAGCAGCACTTAGCATGCCACACCGCCAAATTGGGAGTATATCGTTGATAACCTTCAACTAAACCTCTGAGCTCATACGGCTCAGAGAAGGGTGTTAAGCTAAGAAAATAAATTCTCCGCCACCAACAGATATGTATTCGAAAGAAATCTTATCTATATATCAAAGTGTAGTGTGCGACATACAACCATACAAGTCTTTTCTGGGTTCGAACAGAACCGAAGGCACTTCGTCCAATAACGGAAGAATCCCTTGTAAATCCGGGTATACACAATTCCGATTGGACTCCCCATCACATGTGGAGATCTCTATAGAGGAGCAACTCAGTGCAAAGACAATCGATAGGTTATCCTATCGTTTTCGAAGACACCCGGTCTTCACCGCCGTCTTCAAATGCTATTAATTTTGTCGTATCACTTCTTCGGAATGGGTTATATGACACAAAGGTCCTCTCTTGGCTAATCCGAATAGTGAACGCTTAATTTTAAAACACGTGGGTGTATCAATTACAAGGATTCACATTCAGGCTTCGATGTGGGTTTCGGATAACTAACTGAAATTCGACTCCCTGTCGCATCGAAGTTTAAATGCCGTTAATATGGGCAAAAAGTGTTTTCACATACATACAGAAACAAATCACAAATCACAGTTTAGCACAAAGCAATCGACATCACACTGTATCACAATAGATTTATCAATCCAGTACACAACATTTGATGATAGTCAATCATCTTCAATTAAGGTGAATGTGATTTAAGTGAATTAACCACATGCTTATTTTTATTAATTACTTTAAATCAATGATTAATTATTCTTAACTAGGAATTAATTAAATCTTAATTAACTTTAATTATTAATTATTCCTCAATTAATCATCTTAATTAACTACTAATTATAAATTGATTAACTTTAATTATCTAATTAACAATTCTTAATTAAAAATAAATTAGACACTTAATTATTAATTAACCAATCTTTAATTACAAATTGATTAATCTCTAATTACTTAGTTAATTACAATTATAATTTAATTAACCATTCTTAATTACCCTTTTTTAAAAATTAAGTAATAATAATCATTTATCTTAATTAACATTTAAAAATCTTCCTTAAACTTTGAAGTCAATTTATTACTAACTTAAAACTTTAATGGTAATTAAATTTAATATTTAACTTAAGTTAACTACTTAATTAAGATATTTATTAAGATTTTAGAAAACATTGTTATTAGAAAAAATTGTTAAGTATTTTCTTAAATAATTAAACTTGTAATAAATTTTTAACTTCAATTTGTCAAACATTAATTGTCATCATTACTTAAAATTTGTTTAAAAAGTGTGCTTAACTTACTTTTATTATACTTCAGGTTTGGGAAATCGACCCGAGAAAGATTCCAGCTTACTCGTGTAAACACTCGAGTTTCACCCTACGTTTCCCCGAGACCTTCTCTCTTTCTCTCGTACGCTTCTTCCTCTTCTTTTTTTCCAGTTAGGTTAAATTTAAGTTTTATTTTAAATTATAGTATCAGGTAAACTCTCTCACGTGATTAGGTTATAACTCGAAGCAATCGACCACTTTCTCGAGCATCAACTCGAGTCGCTCACCCCCACCAGTTTCTGACATCAAAACGATATCGTGCATGTGCACGGCGTCGCGCCGTCCCTCTGGCGAACTTCACGACCTCCGACAAGTTGCGAATCACCCCTATATTCGATTACCACCATCGACTCGATGCCAAAGTTTCCAATTCGAAATTTAGCATTTCGTACGAAAAAATGTAACACAACTCTCCTCGGAAAATCAACTCGCCCAAGTTACTCCGACCACCGGAGATGCTCCAACTCCATCCTCATTTCGCCGACCCCCTATTCTTCCATCCCCTCGAGTTTCGAGAAGCTCGATCCAACAGAGGAGACAAACTCATCTCATTTTCTGACTGTATCAAATTCGAGCCTTAAACCCTAAATTGAACTCGTTCCACCAATTCGTGCAATAGAAAAATTATTCGACAATTTTCCTGAAATCATCAATGGCCAGCAAGCTTCAAGAAAAATCTTAACATTCCAAATTGGTTCGATCATCAGAAAATGATTAAATTGCATATTTTGTTCTACTGTGAACTGGTCGTGACATACACAACTAAAAATCACCATATTAGTTTTAAAAATCCTATCTTTGGCTGTTAATTCAAGTTATACAATCAAATCAATGATTTAAAATACTCGAATTAATCATATGATTTCTCTTTTAGCTGTAAAACTGAGTTCACAGAGTCAAGTTCTTCTTTTTCAAGCTTAAACAATTTCTAGGCCATGATTTAAGTTTAAACAAACTTATTTTGTTTAAAATCCTAAGTTTATAATGTTTGTATGAAGATTTATTAAATTTTCCTCTACTTTACTTTACTTTGTAACCAGAGATTAAGAAGAACTGACCCTATATAATTCTCAATACAATAGAATTACACAGAACTTCTTATTTACAATGTACAGCAAAACATTAGTTATTCATGAATCAAACATACAAATTTAAATTTTAAAATAGTTTGTTTACTCACCTGAAAGCAAGTTTGAACAGAGAGCACTTTTTGTTTTGAAAACCTGCAGTTGATCTGCCTTTAAACCCTATTTTGTTTTTGTTGAATTGAATTTATGTTTTGTAAGAATGGTGATGTTTACTTTTTTTTCCTTTTCTTTCTGGCTTGCTATGTTATTGAACGAACAGGAACTAATATGGATGTTTATATATAAAGAAGATAGTTTTGTACAGGGAGGTATTTTCTGGTATAGTTTATTTCTTTTGGTCGGATTTTTTTCGTTTTTCTTTGACCGGAGATTTTTTTTCAGTTGGAGGCTGAAATGATTTTTATCATTCGAAATGACTTGTTTTTGTGCTGAGAATAGATAGCATTAAATGTATATGTTTCCCTCTATGTTTACATACTTATGCTATTTGAATTTCTACATGTACATTTTTTTTATTTTATCTTCTTGCATACATAATTCATATACAAATCTACATGGATTTCATATGTTATATAGTCCTAGAATTATCTCATGTGTTTTGCTTTATGTTTTTTTTTTCTTATTTCTGGAATAGTCTAATGTATTCATATTACCATATAATTTTAAACTATATATTCACATATATATAAGAATTAAATTCAATGAGTTTTAAAACATTTACTATTTCAATCAAAAGAAATTGAAGTTTTATTCATATAAATTAACACATATTTTATTTGTTTTGAAACTATTTAAATTAAACTCCAAAAGTTCAAATAAGTTACCAAATTTAAATTAATAAATTTTAGGATGTTACATGTGAATTCACTTATTACTAAATAAGTATGTGGAATTTTTTTCCAATATTGAAATGATTCGAGAATATATCTTTTTAAATATAATTTGAAGTGAATATTTGGAAAGTGATTTAATTAATAAAAGATTAATTAAAAGGACCTAGTGATTGGTTGTGGTGCTAGATATTTGTTTGTTTGCTTTGATAGTTAAATAACCGACTATCCAATTTGGCCATTTTAGTTCCTCGACTTGATGTGGGAACTATTTAGTCGTACATTTAGTGTGTAGCCATCTATGTAGGCTTGATTATAGTTTGTGTTGAGGATATTGATTAGTGTAGTGCGGAGTATTACTCCAATCTATCGAGCTTCCATCTTGGCCGAAGGATAGCAAGTCGAATATTAGAGACGTGATAAGTCTAGGAGACTTAGTTTCTGTGTGTGGTTGAGAAACGCTTTTACATTATTGGTACGAAGAGACCGAGATTGATTTGTCCAAAAACCACTTCAGACCAACGCATATGCGTTCGATTGTGCAGGCTATCAATGATATTGAGATTTAGGATTTTCATAGTGGAGGACTGCTTGCTGATCGTTTGGGGTTAAAATCGCAATAACATCAAGTAGCTGTAGTCTCTTCGTTATGAAATATCCAATGCAAGGACCGTCGCTTCTAATCCTAGGGATTTCCCGATAGAATGTGGTAGGAAAGTACCTTCAGTTTGTGCTGTTCCTGGACAACTTGTATGGACGTTTTTTTGACATTGCATTTCTAAAGATTACGTATATTGGTTTTTACAAACGTGCATCAGTGGTGGAGGAGAAGGCAACTTCTTTTGGCTTAGTAACCTCCTTGAGACGTACGAGCACAAGGGTTGTATTTTTGTCGAAGGAAATTAGTAGTCAATGGAAATGGCAATGTGGCTTTAAAAGCGATGTGATATGTGGTATGTGAAAGATAATCGTTACCTCAGACCCCATCAATCGCAAATGATTGAAACAAGGTTAGATGCAGCAAGGCTAAGTGGGTCATTCCCAATTAGGATATAATCACCCTCTTCTAGATATATATCTTCCCGTTATGATGTTTGGGATGTAAATTAATGTGGTTTTATGCTATGAGGGCCTTCAGAAAGGTCGGTAACGACCGGGGATGATATATTCGGTAGTACCTAGTTATAGAGGTAGACCGGTCTTGTGTTGGTAGAGGTTCCTTTGTGATGTTCCTCAGTACTTTCCTCTAGAGATGTACTGCCGGAAGGTAGTCCCTTCACCTAGTCATTTGTATGGAAATCCAAACTCCCCTATGTGCTTTCCATTTTAATTGTATTACTTATTTTGGGCTATATGCCGAAATTTAATCAATGCAAAAATTTCGGCTATGATTAATATTAATTGTGCAACAGGCACTATTATAATATAAGAGAATTTGATATGAAATGTTTTAGTTATTGTAAGGTAAAAACATGTCTGTGTTTATGTGTAGGCTTATCTTACGAGATACTTTTATTTTGAAAAGGAAAAGTTAGGTAATTGAATAAATTTAGTTGAGTGTATTTCTCACGCTGGTTTATCAGACTGATCAGGGCATTCTTCCCTTTTAATGTTCGAGTCAGACCGAGTATATTTACAGGTTCAGATTGGTACTTATGGAGCTTCAGCAGGAGAGCTGGATATCTTTATTTTCGTATACATGTATTTGTTTATTATCTGCTTTGTGCTTAGTTGTTGTATATTATCAACAATTGTAAGGATATGTTATTATAACTACCCGGGCTGATAACTAGTGATTGATTGTTGAACTCGGATTGATGTATGTATATACAGTTTCTATTTTGTAAAGATCATTGATATGATATTATATGTTTTCCGCTACGATGTGAGATTCTGTATTGTTCTATTTTATTTTCTCTGTTTCTTTTCTTCTCTTCTTCTCGCTTCTTTTCTTTCTCATGACATTCCGGCAGTTTGTGCTTTTTGGGTCGGACATGCATGGTTTATTGTCGATTCGAAGTGTACGGATTTGCAGGTTGTCACACATGGTATCAGAGCTTAGATTTAGTATATTCCTAGGCTTTGATGTGTACTCAGTATTGATAGGGACAATAGCACCCTAGATTGAGTTTGAGTGTATTATATACATATAAGCACGTATTTGTTAGTGATATAAAATGTTTTATATTGTGTTTACTTATCCGTTGAGTTGTTTGTGAATTCTGGTTGGTACGTGGGATGCCATGTTATCGATAGGGATTTCTAAACACTTAAATGAGATAAGTCGACATAATATAATTTTTCAACTAGGTAAATGAAATAATTTTACCTTGATTATATTTTATATATAAAGGAAATTATTTTTAAGGAATTATTATAGTGTATATAAATTGATTGTTTTGTTGTTTAAAATGTAAATATATGTAAGTTAACAAAAACTGGTTGAATAATATAAATAAAAACAACAATTGTAAAAGAATAAATTACATAAGCAAATGAATTGTAAAGTATGGAATTATAATTAAAATGATTTACAATTATGAAATAATCTTATATATAAGAAATGAAACTACATGAGTATATTTATAAATATTGAAAGTATGTTATGGATCGTGTAATATGGATATATGATAACATAGAGTATAATGATGATAATAATACTGTAAATAGTGCGGAATAAAAAGTAGTATAGTAAAATGACACCAGAGATTTTTATACTGGTTCGGAGCACTGTCCTGCGTCCAGTCCTAGACTCCTTCTGGAATTTCACTAAAACAACAACCCTCACATAACCGGAGGAACAAGTTTATACACTCCTGAGCAGCGGAATGGGGACCGAGCAGCAGACTAAGATTTCGCCTCAACAGCCGAAGAGGACTTCACTCACCGAGCAGCAGAATAGGACTTAAACAAACACAAAAAATAGTTTTGACTTTTGTGTGTTCTGATAACACGGATTTGTCACTTGTAGTACAACCTTACTATAATCTTCTCCTCAAAGTATGTATATATATATATATATATATATATATATAAAGTATATGAAGAATAGAAAGGTATAGTATTGCTTTAATGTAGAATAATTGAAAGTATGATAGCAAATAGATTTCATAAAGTTAGATTAGAGAACAAAAGAAATCGATTGTGATTAATTGATTTGAAATCAAGTTGAAGTTTTTATTTATAAAGGTTAGAAAGCAGCGATTGTTGGTGAAGAGTTTCGATCGAAGTGTTGTGTCCGAATTTTTTCGTTAAAGGTTCGCAACTCTTCGCAAAATTCGTGTCTTTTCGAAAAAGCGACTGTTATAGAAATTCAGTCAACTGAGCCTATGGGTCAGTCGACTGAATATTCAAAGTGATATTTAAATTTAAAATTCGTATATTTATGTAACTGTGCATGCTGCACAAAATACCCAGTGTCAATCGACGGTCTCAGGTGGTCAGTCGATTGACCTGGTTAATTTTGTGCAGTAAGCACAATTTCCATACGCATATGAATTTCTATAATTTTAAAATGCATTTATAATTTAAATATATGCTTATATATGTATAAAATATTTAGTAAATATAATGATTAAATATATAACCTAATTTGGATAAAATCAAGGAGAGATTTTAACAATATTAATCTAAGACTTAAAACAAAATACCATAGTTGATGCATCGGTTTTTAAAGTCTCGTCTCCTTGTCTCTTTTGTCGTGGCGGTCGTCAAATCTGTATGTTGCAGTGATAGCTTCGTGTCATGAATCAAAACCATTCTTCCCCTTTTTGATTGATGGCAACCTGTAAATAGATATAGATTTCGACTGAATATATATAACATAAATATTTACTCCTCCTGAATCTTTAACGCTCAATATCCTGCATCCTTATTAGTAGCATTAATATTTCTCCCCCTTTGTCATCGAAAAAAAGAAATAATTAATATGAAATGATAATGTGAAAGATAATATGAGATAAAAACAAGAACAAACATCCACACATTTAACATCCATAGTCAAGAGTGTTCAAATATAAATAAACTAGAATGGCCATTTAGTACAAGCCATACAAATTTAAGACAAATGTTTTGGATAAAAAGAAAAATAACATTTCACGTCATCGGTAGCTTACCCCTACCATTGTCACCTTCATTTCCATCATCATCACTGCTACTTGCTTCATTGTCTTCAGAAGAAGTCCATGTAAAAACGGGTTGCCTACCCGGATCGCCCATAGTAACCGTAGATGTCCGGAAAGAACATGAGATTGCTTTCCATAATTTGATGAAAAATCCTTTGACCTTATAGAGCTTCTTATCAACTTTGAAGATGTTTGATTATAGAATTTGCTTGTAACGACCCGCCTTTTTGGACAGTTTAAACCGACGATCAAATACACATGCCGATTCCAAACCATTCAAAAGGGAAGACGGTTATTGGGGTAAATAAGAAAAGAAAAGAAAGAGAAATAAAGGAAATGAAACAACACAGAATCTCGCAGCGGAACGATAAAATATAATAGTCAAATAAACAGTTCATGAAGCTGTTTACTATACTTTGACAATTATTTATACAACATTTATCAGAGTTATACATATACAACAGAACAATTAAAATAATGCAGCAGATAGCATGATGCAAGGGTAATAATAGTAATAGTATACCAAATCTTCATCTTCATCCTCTAGAATAGATCTTCAAAAATCTGAAAAACTCAGGACTGAACCGAGCGTAATGAAAAGACAAAACACTCGAGTCAGGACTAAAATATCCCTATGAAAGTTAAATCAATCGTAAATAAATATGAGTGTAACGGCGTCAGAGATGTTTACGGGGTTTGACATCTCATATCCAGTGTCAACGTGCGTGCAATAACTCAAGAGATGTTACGAGATTTTCCATCTCTTAAGGATCCGTTAAACTATCTACTATGTAGTAATGTACGCTAAGTAGATAATGCCTATCAGTAATATAGTATCAAAATAGCGTTAAGGCGTTACCATAATCCCCCTTAACACATTTTTATAATGTCATAGTCTATACAGCACCGTAAGCCCTTACCATAATCCCCCTTAACACATTTTTATAATGTCATAGTCTATACAGCACCGTAAGCCCCACCGTAAACTGGTGGTTATTAGAAGGTACCCCATAGGTATAACACACAACATAACGTAGTGGTCGCGAATAGGATAATCAGTATGACAAGGTACATGAGGAGATACCAACTAGGATACTAGTAGTTGCATGATCTGGACTGATGTTGAGCATAGCCAGCAGCTACCCCAACACCGCGAAACAACACTCCCAAATCAAGGGGTGCACCCAAATCACATCACAAATGTAATAGATATGGTATCGAAGAAGTGTGTCTGCTAGAGATAGCGAACCTCAATGGCCCGGCGCGGCTCCTGTTTTAGTCATGTCAGGGGTTATCCAATATCGTTCTCTTTCTTCAGTCAACGCGTTCACCAAACCATCCACTTCATTCTGGATCAACACTCCGCGTATAATAGTTATTAAAGTGGTGTTCGGTATCGACAGAGAGTATGTCCATATCCGATCCCGGTCTCTTTAATAACTACGTATTATTACACCGTTGGCTCTTTTATATTTCAAATCGATTCATAATTGATATCAAAATATCATATTCTCTTCAAAAATCAAATTCATTTCAAATATCAGCGTATTTAAATGTAAGATTCCGTTTCAAAAATCATTTTTCGCATCAATATCTCATTTCGATTTCAAAATCATTTCAAATTTCAATTTAGATTGCAACTTCATTTAACCCAATTCGTATTTAAATTCAAGATTTAAATATAAACATTTCACCTTATTGACCATCTTAGAATTTTAGAAAATAGTTTTAAGTAGTTTAGAAGTAGTTTTAAATAATTTAAAACAGTTAAAGGTACTTAAAATCTTAAAATGGATTTAAAATAGATAAATTAGTTTAAAATAATTTAAATTGGGTTAAGTAGATTTAAAATAGATTAAAATAATTTAAGTATTCAAAAATGGTTTATATAACTGAGTAATTTGGAAAACAAATAAAACAGCTTCAAAACCGAACCATTTCAATTATAACTTCCCAATTCAAAACAATTTCAATTTCCCTTCTACCGATTCAATTTCGATTTCGATTCAATCAACGTCAACTTTGACTTCAAATTAATTTAATTTTACATTCACCTTTAATTTATTCGATTTCCATTTATATCGATTTGGAGCTTGATGTTCAAATACCAATTTATAACACTTAACAAAATTTTCCTTCAATATTCAAATTTTAAATCCAAATTTCAAATATGATTCAATTTCAAGCTCAATTTCAAAATATCTTTTTATATCGATTTTACTTAGTAATACTCGAAGCTCGAAATAATGTTCAATCTTCAATCATATCCCAATTTTAATTCCAAAGTCTCAACTTAAATTATTTAACAATTTCTTTTAACCAAAATTTATTTCAACATTCCAAACTAAATTTTCGATAAATTCGATTTCTATAAATTGATCTCTATTTATAACTTTAAAATCAAAATATTCAAATTAATTTCAAATCGACGATTTCAAAATTATTAATTTAGCCAATCCGGTGTCCGTGTATAATTTTCTATCCTATGGCCAAGTAATTATTTATTTCAATTAAATGTCAGGGATGAATATATATCACTTAAATCAAATCACAGTTTCATAGGTATGCATAACAGGATATATATATATATATATATATATATATATATATATATATATATATATAAGCAAGTAAACATGCAAACATTTAAATATCAACCAATAGCATCCATCGAAATACATCATCCAATATCAATACAATTCATGGCAATTTCACAGTTATCGATTATCAAGAAATTTAATCGCAATTCAATTTTAATTTCAACTAAACTGTCAATTTAATTTTTAACGGTGAATTCAAATGGCGATCTATATGACAACTAAATTTTATCAAACAACGACAAATAAAATTCATATCACTTCGTAATATCAAATTTAACTAGCATAAAGATATTTAGTACGTTGTGAGCGTTATAAAATACTCACCTTGATTTCAATGTAGTTCCAGCGTTTTATTTCGAATAAAATTAAATACGCGTTTAATTTTACCCAAAATTTTCACTAGCTCAAAACGATTCCAATCCAATTCCATAGCGTACTGTTCGTCTATACGAACCCAACGCAACTTGTTTCATGCGTTTTCGACCTCGTATGAAAAAGATATGAATTTTTAAACATTACACGAATTTAAAATAAACTAAAATAACATTTTCTTTATTTTTATATACCCTAGCCAATCCGGACCGTCCATCTCAAAGCCTGCAAATCCAAGACGCACGTTTTTTCTTCTTCCTCAAACGTGAAAACCTACTCACATTCGAGCCCACCAAGGCCGCCCCTAACCCTAATCACGCAATCAACTCCGTCGACATCTAGCTCGATCAGGATGCTCCACCGCGTGCGCCTTCGCCTGAGCTACGACCAGCCTCCGACCGCACCCCCATAGCGCCACCAACACCTCGATTTACGTGCGCGACCTGTAGCCATATGCAGCCCCCTAGCGCCTCCAAACGACAACGATGCACGCAATCAACCGTATGGATTTAAAGCTTACGCGATGCTCTACAATTTTCATTTAGGAATCTAAGCTTGAAAGTGAATGGATCGAGAGAAAAACAAGGAGGAAAGAGGTTGTTTGCTGGCCATTCAAAATGATAATGGCGGCTGAAGCATTGGTTAGGGTTAGGTTTTTTTTCTTTTGTTAATTGTGAATATCGTGCTTATATATAAATTCTGACGAACACTATTCATTCCGGATTTTTCGAACTCCGATTTACGCGCGGTGTCCGGTGTTTCTAGGGTTTATCCCGCATTCCAGACACAATGGAATAGGTTTCGGAAGCTAATTCGATCGTATGTGAGAGTTATGGAAATAAACGATCGATTTTAAATTAAACCGACTAAACAAATTTCTATGCGTTTTGGCTCGCCCCGGACAAACGGTAAGTCCGATTGACATGAAATTTGAAATATTACAATAATATCACACTACAGATCCGATGAAACTGGTTACGTCGAAATCCGAGTCTGTTTGAAAAATGGCTATTTTAACTCGTCAATTAAATATTAAAATATTCAATTTTCACAAATTGACTTTAAATTTAATTTTAAAAGTTCTACAACATCATTCTAACTTTAATATGATAAATTAAAATTTTACAAATTATTTTTAATAATATTAAACACGTTATTCAATTATCCAATAAATTCCAATTTTAAAATCTTATTAACTCTATTAAAATCCCAATATAACTTACATTCACTTTGGAAACCAATTTGAATCATATTAAATCAAATTTCAATTATTCACTCTATTTTCGTATATTAAATTTCAACATCAAATTAATCATATCAAATTCGAAATTTAATTATTCAAACATTTGTAATATTAAATTTAAACAATTTTGATTATTCTTAAATCACTATCTTTTGAGATATTCAAAAACGAACTTAAAAATTTAACTTTTGAAACGAATTAAAATTATAGAACAACCATTTCCATTATACGGTTATTCGATTCCCATTATTAAATTATTCAATAAATTCCAAATATTAAATTTAAACAATTTCGAATATCCAATAATTCATTATCTTTTGAAATATTGAAATTGAACTTATAAGATTCAACTTTTAAAACCAATTCACAATTAGAACACCATTTCATTTTAGAGTTATTCAATTATTCAATAAGTTTTAAATATTAAATTTAAACAATTTACCTATTCAATATTCAATATTTGATTTAAATAGATTTTACTTATGAATCAATTACTCTATTATACCCAATGGATTCAACATTTATTATTATTCCAAACGACTTACAAAATATTTTTCCTAACCTTAAATCATGAAATCTTATCAAATTAGCTATTTTAATTATCGAAAATTTACGGGTCGTTACACTCTCCCCCACTCAAAACTTTTCGTCCCCAAAAAGGAAAAAGAAGGGAAAAGGAACTAAGTATAGAATTCAACATTTGATATATTTTATTCAATGTTACCAACTTATAAAACAATGAAATTCCATTTATAAAGTCATAACTACGCTTCCACTAAGTTACTCCAAACGGCTTTCTAACTTTAAAAGTTAGTTATCAAAACAAGTTATAAAAAAAATTTAAAACTTGAAAATTTTCTAACACCCGGATTTTACGGAAAATTTCGGCAGAGTCTCCTTTGTGCGGCTCGATCGAAAAAAAATGAAAGTATATATCACAAATATACATCTCATCAAGTGATGAGGCATCCCGTAGGAGAAAAAAAAAGTGTAAAAGTACGGTATGTAATCCGAGATATGTACCTTATATATTTTTAGCGAGCATATACAGCTAATATAGCGCGAAAGCGAGCTCCAAATGCGAAGCAAGCGCAATCCGCACCTACTAAACACTCATCAAACCATAAGAAACATGCATATATGAAAATAATATCAGTATACATCATATAACAACATAACTACTACATGTGCCAACATAGAAAATGCAACAAAACAACAAATGCATCCACCAAATCAATTATCATCCAACTATCATCCAACAATCCATAACCAATCAATATAATTCACTTCTCATTAATATTTATTCACTTGGTTTTCAATTTTAATCACAATTGATTCATTAATGTTGGATTTTGCTAACATTCATTCTCAATTCATTAGTTAACATTCACTAATTTATATTTACATTAGTTCACTTCCAATTTGAATCAAATTAAATTCTATTTAAATTCATTTAACTTCCATTTTATTTCAATGATTTATAGCTTCCAATTTCATTAATACTTAATGAATTATATACAATCAACTAACAATCAGATAACAACCAAATCATACCCAACATAACCAAATTATTAATTTCACATTCAATTTGGTTTATCTCTTTTATATATATATCCTGTTATATGATTTTAAAAGGATCATTTTATATTTGGCATCATATATTTCCAATATTAACTTTAATTAAGTCCGTAAGCCATACATATATCATCCGTGAGCAATATAAATCTAATCGCTTATTCGATCACACAATTTCACTTCCAAACTAGTATCGTTCACACGACTCTCTATTGCGGACTCAGATTTGGTTCCTTGATTGGAAACTGTTACTCTCCTTGCATAGCCATATGCTATGATAGAGAATTTCAGAATCAAATTAAAATACATATGCAGGGTTCGCCGTCGAAAATCGAGTGAAAAATCCTAACTTGGATCGATATAAATCATCTCGAAATTTTGTGCTCGAATTTGGATCAAATCGTTATGCGAATAAAATAATATACGTACAATCTCACGTATTACCTTCCAATGGATTTCTATCCAATTTATCTATACTAAATTATTTTATTGGCTTTTATTTTTTTTATTTATTTAATTATTCACAATCCATTATTCAGTTAGTATATTCATTTCTTTACATAGCATGTTCTTTAACATTATCTTTTCTTAAACCTCATATCATAGAATTTTGCTTACTCAAGTTCATTTTAAACATTCTATATAATTTAATTAAATTCAAATTTCATTTCCAATTGATTCTTAGCTATAAGAAATTCCTTTGTTTATATTTATTGCATTTTCATAATTTCAGTTAATAACGAATTCATTTGTGGAACATTTTATTAACCGGCACTTTAGTGTATTAATCATCCTATAAAAGTCTAACCTCTCATAAATGACTTTTCTTAGTTTACAGTTATCTTAAAGGTTAAAAATTCAATTTTTCTATGCCATTTATATTTATTTTCTATAACCAATTTACAAAAGATATTATACAATTCATTTGTCTTCTTTCTTAAGTTCACTTACTTGTTTCATTTATCCATTCATCATTTCATGCTATATTTAAGTATATATAAAAAAAATTCACAACCAAATTTTCATTTATGTACATTTTAATTCCTTTTGAGTTTTCCTTACTTGTATATTTCAATTATTTTCAGGTTCTGTTTAGTTGTACAATATCTCATTACATATCCAAAACATCATTTCAACTTCTTAATATTTGGTAAGTCATATTATATGTTATTAGAATGCAAATTTGGTATTATAAAAATTTATAGAATTTCATTTTACTAATTTAGAATGTTCACAAATTTAATTTATTTAAATCCTCTTTACCTTTTGACTTTAAAGTTTTCCCAAACAATTGCTTAGATATCTTAATCCTCTTATTTTATAAATTCTGGTTATTCACATTTCATTCAAATAATTTGAAAATTATTAATTAACAGAACTTAGAAATTTAAATGCCCAGTTCTTTTCAAATCATTTGAAATAAACATATACACTTATATCTTTAATATATCAAATCATACCTTTGGAGTTTAAACCAAAACCCATTTACCCAAAATAATTTCGAAGAAAAGCAAAGCTTCTTAGAAGTGTCCCCCACTTTGAAACTCGAAAATGAACGTCGATGATGCTGCGCAGTCATCACCGAAATTATTTTCTAGCGACAGAAGAGAGGAGTACTTAATTCATTCCTTCTTAAAAATCATTTCAAAATATTTCCTATAAATATTTTCCAACTAATATCACAATATATTTTCTTCAAAACTTTGAGAACCATTTTAAAAATCTCCGGGTCTTAAATTCAAATTTTTTTCCAATTTAAATCTATTTTAATTCATAAGTCACCTTTATAAAATATTCTTATAGGATTTTCTTTCTTACGATATTCCACGAGTTGTTTTATCATTGTTTATTTTGTAATAAAACTTATTTATTAAATTACAATACCCAATTAATGATAACCACCAATATTATCATTCCTAACTACCAGGTAAGCTAGATAAGTCACAATAAATTTTGAAAATAAATTCTTTATACACAAAATATAATTAGGGCAAAATTATTTCATTTACCCAATTTCAAAACAATACTATGTCTAATTGTTCTGTTTAAGTGTTTAGAGATCCCTATCAATGACGTTAATTACTCGTATTGACCAGAATCCATAAGCCACTCAACAAATCAACCAACACAATATAAAACATTTTATATCACTAACAAATACGCTCTCTCATATATATATTCACTCAGCGACTCATCATAGGGTATTACTACCCTATTTACAAAGAGTCAGACCCCACAAAGCTAAGGTTATCGCTAAACCAAAGCTCTGATACCAACTGTAACGACCCGCCTTTTTGGACAGTTTAAACCGACGATCAAATACACATGCCGATTCCAAACCATTCAAAAGGGAAGACGGTTATTGGGGTAAATAAGAAAAGAAAAGAAAGAGAAATAAAGGAAATGAAACAACACAGAATCTCGCAGCGGAACGATAAAATATAATAGTCAAATAAACAGTTCATGAAGCTGTTTACTATACTTTGACAATTATTTATACAACATTTATCAGAGTTATACATATACAACAGAACAATTAAAATAATGCAGCAGATAGCATGATGTAAGGGTAATAATAGTAATAGTATACCAAATCTTCGTCTTCATCCTCCAGAATAGATCTTCAAAAATCTGAAAAACTCAGGACTGACCCGAGCGTAATGAAAAGACAAAACACTCGAGTCAATACTAAAATATCCCTATGAAAGTTAAATCAATCGTAAATAAATATGAGTGTAACGGCGTCTGAGATGTTTATGGGGTTTGACATCTCATATCCAGTGTCAACGTGCGTGCAATAACTCAAGAGATGTTACTGGATTTACCATCTCTTAAGGATCCGTTAAACTATCTACTATGTAGTAATGTACGCTAAGTAGATAATGCCTATCAGTAATATAAAGTATCAAAATAGCGTTAAGGCATTACCATAATCCCCCTTAACATATTTTTATAATGCCATAGTCTATACGGCACCGTAAGCCCCACCATAAACTGGTGGTTATCAGATGGTACCCCATAGGTATAACACAAAACAAACGTAGTGGTCGCGAATAGGATAATCAATATGACAAGGTACATGAGGCGATACCAACTAGGATACTAGTAGTTGCGTGATCCGGACTGATGTTGAGCATAGCCAGCAGCTACCCCAACACCGCGAAACAACACTCCCAAATCAAGGGGTGCACCCAAATCGCATCACAAATGTAATAGATATGGTATCGAAGAAGTGTGTCCGCTAGAGATGGCGAACCTCAATGGCCCGACGCGGCTCCTATTTTAGTCATGTCAAGGGTCATCCAATATCGTTCTCTTTCTTCAGTCAACGCGTTCACCAAACCATCCACTTCATTCTGGATCAACACTCCGCGTATAATAGTTATTAAAGTGGTGTTCGGTATCGACAGAGAGTATGTCCATATCCGATCCCGGTCTCTTTAATAACTATGTATTATTACACTGTTGGCTCTTTTATATTTCAAATCGATTCATAATTAATATCAAAATATCACATTCGCTTCAAAAATCAAATCCATTTCAAATATCATCGTATCTTTTCAAATGTAAGATTCCGTTTCAAAAATCATTTTTCGCATCAATATCTCATTTCGATTTCAAAATCATTTCGAATTTCAATTTAGGTTGCAACTTCATTTAACCCAATTCGTATTTAAATTCAAGATTTAAATATAAACATTTCACCTTATTGACCAGCTTAGAATTTTAGAAAATAGTTTTAAGTAGTTTAAAAGTAGTTTTAAATAATTTAAAACAGTTAAAGATACTTAAAATCTTAAAATGGATTTAAAATAGATAAATTAGTTTAAAATAATTTAAATTGGGTTAAGTAGATTTAAAATAGATTAAAATAATTTAAGTATTCAAAAATGGTTTATATAACTGTGTAATTTGGAAAACAAATAAAACAGCTTCAAAATCGAACCATTTCAATTATAACTTCCTAATTCAAAACAATTTCAATTTCCCTTCTACCGATTCAATTTCTATTTCGATTCAATCAACGTCAACTTTGACTTCAAATTAATTCAATTTTACATTCACCTTTAATTTATTCAATTTCCATTTATATCGATTTGGAGCTTGATGTTCAAATACCAATTTATAACACTTAACAAAATTTTCCTTCAATATTCAAGTTTTAAATCCAAATTTCAAATATGATTCAATTTCAAGCTCAATTTCAAAATATCTTTTTATATCGATTTTACTTAGTAATACTCGAAGCTCGAAATAATGTTCAATCTTTAAAACAAATAAATTTTAGAAATTCAATCATATCGCAATTTTAATTCCAAAGTCTCAACTTAAATTATTTAACAATTTCTTTTAACCAAAATTTATTCAACATTCCAAACTAAATTTTCGATAAATTCGATTTCTATAAATTGATCTCTATTTATAACTTTAAAATCAAAATATTCAAATTAATTTCAAGTCGATGATTTCAAAATTATTAATTTAGCCAATCCGGTGTCCGTATATAATTTTCTATCCTATGGCCAAGTAATTATTTATTTCAATTAAATGTCAGGGATGAATATATATCACTTAAATCAAATCACAGTTTCATAGGTATGCATAACAGGATATATATAGGTAAGTAAACATGAAAACATTTAAATATCAACCAATAGAATCCATCGAAATACATCATCCAATATCAATACAATTCATGGCAATTTCACAGTTATCAATTATCAGGAAATTTAATCGCAATTCAATTTTAATTTCAACTAAACTGTCAATATATTTTTTGGCGGTGAATTCAAATGGCGATCTATATGACAACTAAATTTTATCAAACAACGATAAATAAAATTCATATCACTTCATAATATCAAATTTAACTAGCATAAAGATATTTAGTACGTTGTGAGCATTATAAAACACTCACCTTGATTTCAATGTAGTTCCAGCGTTTTATTTCGAATAAAATTAAACGCGCGTTTAATTTTACCCAAAATTTTCACTAGCTCCAAACGATTCCAATCAAATTCCATAGCGTAATGTTCGTCTATACGAACCCAACGCAACTGGTTTCGTGCATTTTCGACCTCGTATGAAAAAGATGTGAATTTTTAAACATCACACGAATTTAAAATAAACTAAATTAACATTTTCTTTATTTTTATATACCGTAGCCAATCTGGACCGTCCATCTCAAAGCCTGCAAATCCAAGCCGCATTTTTTTTCTTCTTCCCCAAACGTGAAAGACTGCTCACGTTCGAACCCACCAAGGCCGCTCCTAACCCTAATCACGCAATCAACTCCGTCGACATCTTGCTCGATCAGGATGCTCCACCGCGTGCGCCTTCGCCTGAGCTACCTCCAGCCTCCGACCGAACCCCCATAGCGCCACCAACACCTCGATTTTCGTGCATGACCTGTAGCCATACGCGGCCCCCTAGCGCCCCCAAAACGACAACGATGCACGCAATCAACCGTATGGATTTAAAGCTTACGCGATGCTCTACAATTTTCATTTAGGAATCTAAGCTTGAAAGTGAATGGATCGAGAGAAAAATGAGGAGGAAAGAGGTTGTTTGCTGGCCATTCAAAATGATAATGGCGGCTGAAGCATCGGTTAGGGTTAGGTTTTTTTTCTTTTGCAAACTGTGAATATCGTGCTTATATATAAATTCTGACGAACACTATTCATTCCAGATTTTTCGAACTCCGATTTACGCGCGGTGACCGGCGTTTCTAGGGTTTATCCCGCGTTCCGGACACAATGGAATAGGTTTCGAAAGCTAATTCGATTGTATGTGAGAGTTATGGAAATAAACGATCGATTTTAAATTAAACCGATTAAACGAATTTCTATGCGTTTTGGCTCGCTCCGGACAAACGGTAAATCCGATTGACATGAAATTTGAAATCTTACAATAATATCACACTTCGGATTCGATGAAACTAGTTTCGTCGAAATCCGAGACTATTTGAAAAATGGCTATTTTAACTCGTCAATTAAATATTAAAATATTCAATTTTCACAAATTGACTTTAAATTTAATTTTAAAAGTTTTACGACATCATTCTAACTTTAATATGATAAAATAAAATTTTACAAATCATTTTTAATCATATTAAACACGTTATTCAATTATCCAATAAATTCCAATTTTAAAATCTTATTAACTCTATTAAAATCCCAATATAACTTACATTCACTTTGGAAACCAATTTGAATCATATTAAATCAAATTTCAATTATTCACTCTATTTTCATATATTAAATTTCAACATCAAATTAATCATATCAAATTCAAAATTTAATTATTCAAACATTTGTAATATTAAATTTAAACAATTTTGATTATTCTTAAATCACTATCTTTTGAGATATTGAAAAACGAACTTAAAAATTTAACTTTTGAAATGAATTAAAATTATAGAACAACCATTTCCATTATACGGTTATTCGATTCCCATTATTAAATTATTCAATAAATTCCAAATATTAAATTTAAACAATTTCGATTATCCAATAATTCATTATCTTTTGAAATATTGAAATTGAACTTATAAGATTCAACTTTTAAAACCAATTCACAATTTAGAACACCATTTCATTTTACAGTTATTCAGTTATTCAATTATTCAATATGTTTTAAATATTAAATTTAAACAACTTACCTGTTCAATATTCAATATTTGATTTAAATAGATTTTACTTATGAATCAATTACTCTATTATACCCAATGGATTCAACATTTATTATTATTCCAAACGACTTACAATTTTTTTTCCTAACCTTAAATCATGAAATCTTATCAAATTAGTTATTTTAATTATCGAAAATTTACGCATCGTTACATTGTTGATTGCGGAAAATTATATTGACGGATTCACATGGTTGAAGACCTTCATTTGGAATCATAATTTCTTCTTGTTGATAACGAGTCAATCTTTGATGAGATGGTCATTGACATGGCTTGCCATGTTGTTGTGGTTGGTCTTGAGCTGTTTGCCTTTGGGTACATTCTTCAAAAGATATGATATGAGGCGGTCGGGCAACCGGTAATTTCATCAAGGCTAAAGTCCGAACGTTCAAACATCCAATGGTTGAAACCGGTGAATCCGATTTCAGAACTTCACAAGCTTTTAGAAGACGCATAATATATTCGTGGTAGTAAATTATATTCATTCTACCATTGTTGAAGCATAAAAATTCGTCAAGAATCAAACGGAGCCAGTTTACTTTGATGTTCCCAAAGATAGCATGCAAAGCTTTAAAATTATTTTCGTAGACAAGTTCATAATTCCCGGTTCTGGGAGTTACAGTTTTCATTAGAGCGTGATGAATAATTCATGCCTTTTGGTCGTAAAGACATCTATTTTAGTTAACGCATGTCGTCTTCTAGAACCAAATGGCTTATATTGTCTCGAACAACCAAATCAACATCAATAGTAGCTAATTCTACACCGTTATTTTTTGTTTGTAAAATATGAGCCATGCGGTTTAGAGAGAAAAAGACAGGTTTCCCACATAAGAGACTCCATACACTGTCTTGTTGATTTGGAACATCTTGGTGACCCAAATTTAGGTTTTCATAGAACGATTTCACCTTAATTTGGTCGATTTTGTGTTCGTTATCATCAATGTTAATTAACGACACTAAATTGCTCCTTTGAGCTAAGTCTTGAATGTGATATAGAGAAAAATTAAGGAATTTGACAAACGAACCTTCGAAAATCCTTGAGTCTTGCATTCGTCTCCACCTCTTCATCGTGGTGTCATCAAATAGCCACCTTTGAATTTGTTCATTCGACGGAGGTTGAGATGATGAGGAAGCTTGTCCCTTTCGTTTAGGATCCATTTAATTTTAATTTTGAAGAATAAAAATTGATTTTTGGAGAGCCTAGGGTTTTTGAAAATTTGGAAATCTGAAATGGTAATGAGGAGTGAAGGTAAAGTGAAAGATAAAAGAAGTGAATTGGGTAGGTAGAAGTTAAAAGGTAACTCAGATCTACGGCTCATATTGAACTGGATAGGAGTGAATTTTTATGATTGGGAGTTTTTGGGGAGTTGTTCGAGGCAATGATTTCAACAGATTCCGTGGAGGAGTTGGGCATCGTTGAAATGTAGTTTGTTGGAATGAAGAACAAATGATAGCTTTAGAGTTAATTTCAGTTTGATTTTAAGAAAGTAGAATATGTAACTATTTATAGCCTAATTCTAAGAAAAAATAGGATGGAATTTGGTGGACTATATTAATTCTAGCCAAGACATATGGTGAAACATTAGCTTTTCTGTTGGCTGAGCTATTTTGTGTAAATTTAAGTGTTTATAAAAATAATTATACATATTAATAAAGTTAAATGTGACATGTAAAGCGGTATAAATTAATGTTACCATATAATAAGATGGCTATACTAGAATAGAACAGAAAATTTTAATAGCTCAGGTGGTTAAGACGCATGGGTTATTCACAGTAAGTCACGAGTTTGACTCTCAGCATGGTCAAAATTTCAAATTTTTGTAAAAAAATTATTTTGGAGTTTTTAGTTAAATTTTTTTTATACATTATTTATATATCTTTACTTGAAACTATACCGAGCCCACATCGTAATTTTATAAACGTATTTTCTAATAGTGGTTTAGTAAAAATATCGGCTAATTGATTTTCTGATGGTACATAGTCCATATTATTACTTCTTTTCTATATTATCACGTAAAAAATGATGTCTAATATCTATATGTTTAGCTCTTGAGTGGTTCACTGGATTTTCAGATCGATTTATTGCACTAGAATTATCACAATAAATTGTTGATTTTGATAGATTGATTCCAAAATCTTTAGGTGTCTGTTGCATATAAATTACTTGTTTGCAAGCTAGTGCCGTAGAAATATATTCTGCTTCACAAGTTGATAAAGAGACAGAGTTTTGTTTCTTACTAAACCATGATATTAATGGTTTACCAATGAAGTGATAAGTACCGCTTGTACTTTTCTATCCGTTCATGATCCTCCGAAATCAGCATCGTTGTATGATACTAATTCGAACGAACACTCTTTCAAATAGAAAAGTCCGAAATTTGTAGCTTTACTAAGATAGCGTAGTATATGTTTTACAGCACGTAAATGTGATTCTTTCGGGTCAGATTGAAATCGTGCACATAAGCACATACTCATCATAATATCTGGTCTACTTGCTGTTAAATAAAGTAGTTATCCTATCATACTACGATATAGTTTTTGGTCTATACTTTTGCTGTTTTCATCTTTATCAAGATGTGTTATTGTGCTCATAGGTGTTGGTTTGGAAGAAGTATTTTCCATTCCAATACGTTTGATAAGATTATTACAGTATTTTTCTTGATTAATAAAAATTCCATTTGAAACTTGTTTTATTTGAAGTCCTAGAAAATATGATAATTCTCCTATATGGGACATTTCAAATTCTCTAGTCATTATTTCAGAAAATTTATTACATAATTCATTATTAGTTAAGCCAAATATAATGTCATCGATATATATTTGAACTATTAATATATCATTTTTCGAGTGTTTTATAAATAAAGTTTGATCTACTTTTCCAATTTCAAATTCGGAATTAATTAGATAACTTTTTGGTCGTTCATACCAAGCACGTGGTGCTTGTTTTAAACCATATAAAGCTTTCTTAAGTTTATATACATAATCTGGATATTTTTCATAAATAAATAGAGGAGGTTGTTCAACATAAACGTTTTTTTATATAGCCATTTTAAAAAGAACTTTTAACATTCATTTGATAAAGTTTAAAGTTATTAAAACATGTATATGCCAATAAAATTCATAATGCTTCTAGTCTAGCAACTGGAGCAAACGTTTATTTATAGTCTATTCCTTCTTCCTGGTTATATCCTTGTGCTACTAGTCTTGCTTTATTTCTAGTTATATTTCCTAATTTGTCTGCTTTATTTTTATAAACCCATTTAGTTCCTATAACAGTCTGATTGGTTAGTCTGGGTACTGGTTCCCAAACTTCATTTCATTCAAACTGATTTAATTCTTCATGCATCGCAATAATCCAATTTTCATCAGATGATGCTTCCTTAGCATTTTTAGGTTCTATAGTAGACAGAAAAACTACATTACCCATTAAATTTAATTGATTTCTAGTTCAAACATTTAATTTATTTCTCCAATTATATTTTCTGTAGGATGATTTCGTAAAACTCTTCGAGGAGATCTTATTATATTAGTGTCATTTCTGTTTTCTAAATTATTACTAATGTTTTCATTTTCGCTAGAGTTATAAATGATATCGTCATCATCTTTTGAATTGTTTATTATTATGTTTGTTTTATTATTATTAAGTAAGTCATTATTACTAATTATATTAGAAATAGGTTTAGAGTTCTCATCAAAAGATATATGGAGTGATTCTTTTATAGTATTAGTTCCTTTATTAAAAATCCGATAAGCTTTGCTTCGATTTGAATATCCAAGAAATATTCCTTCGTCGCATTTTGAATCAAATTTGCCAAGCTGATCTTTGGTATTTAATATAAAACATTTTGATCCAAATATTTTAAAATAAGATATATTTAGCTTTCTACCGTTAAAAAGTTCGTAAGGAGTATTTTTGGTGAGAGGGCTAATAGAAACACGATTTAAAACATAACAAGCAGTTGCAACAGCTTCTGTCCAAAATTGTTTTGGTAACATGCTTTCATTTAATAAAGTTCTTGAACATTCTTACAGAGTTCGATTCTTTCGTTCTACGACTCCATTTTGCTGCGGAGTTCTAGGAAATGAAAAAGTTATGAAATATTACTTTCTTTTTACAATAGTTATCAAATTGTATATTTTCAAATTCACCTCTGTGATCACTTCTAATATTTTTAATTTTAATACCTTTTAAATTTTGAATTTGTTTAACAAATTTTTTGAAATTTTCAATGGTATCACTTTTATTTTTCATAAAAATAGTCCATGTATATCTAGAGAAATCATCAACAATTACAAATAAGTATTTATTATGATTTATGTATTGAATTTGGGTAGGGCCAAATAAATCCGTATGAAGTAACTCGAGTGGTTGTAATGTCGAAATAACTTTCTTAGATTTAAAAGAAGATTTAGTTAATTTACCTAATTGGCATGAGTTACACATATTATTAACTTTAAAGTTCATATTTGGCAATCCTTTTACAAGATTATTTTTAGAAATTTTATTTATATTTTTGAAATTGATATGACAGAATCGTTTATGCCATATCCAGAGATCATTTTCTTTAGCTATTAAACACATATCTGAGTTATGATTAATTTTCATATTCAAAAAGTATTTTTTTTATATCTATTTCCTTCGAAAATAAGATTTTGATTCTGATCAAGAATACTATATTTATTTTCAGGAAATGATATATTAAAACCTTTATCACATAATTGACTTATATTTAATAGATTATGTTTTAAATTCTTAACTAATAAAACGTTTGTAATAAGAGGTAAATTAAATGTACCATAATTGCTCACATCGCCTTCGCCGATGATTTATCCCTTGAAATTATCTCCAAAAGTGACAAAACCTCCATCTGAGTATGTAATATTTATCAGCGTATCCTTGTCTCCTGTCATGTGTTTTGAGCAACCACTGTCTAGTATCCATTTTCCTCTTTTCTTGAGTGGGACCTGCAAAAAATATGAGATAGCGTTGGTACCCACCTTTTTTAAAGGATCCTAAGGGTTAGGTCTTAGGAAACTGTGACGCCCCACCTCTATGCTCGTAATAACAAAGAGTATTAAAAGTAATACTGTCTGTTATCACGAAGAATAAGGCTGGATAGGAGCGGCCATCCGTAGTTAGGCCTTACACTAGTATTAGTTACCTCGATAGGAGTGGTATATATTTTTATTTTTCATCTCATATTTATTTACTCCCATCGACATACCCAATTCTAGTATAAAACGAACTACGATGGTTCATAATAGTTTAGGACAATATATATAATAATAACACAGATAATGTAAATGCGGAACACATATATAACAGAAAGTCTCATATATATATAATTGATGTCAGTTGATATACATGTGATATAATACATATGATACAATTACAACTGTCGACTCTGGAAGTTACGTATACAAGTACAGTATCGTGAATAATATACATGAAAATACAACATCCTATACAATGACAACATCTACTCCAAAAATATGAAAAGACTTCATAGCTCAAGCAGCAACCCAAAGTAAGATATCTACAACCTGTAAATACTCAGTCTGACCCGAGTATTAAATTCAAAAGAAAATAATACACGGGTTAGTCTAATTCAAACTCAGTTATTAGTGCACAGAAGCAATAATAATTAAATAAAAATTAGACGACAGTCAAAATAAATTCACCTATCCGATCCTTTAATAAGAAAATTGGATAACGGTGAATATAACACGTATAGTGTTAAACAACAATTCAACAAACTCAAATTATCAACGAAGATAGAAGAAATGATTATTAATGAAGATAATTTAGAAGAACATCAGAATTGCCTAATAGACAATTAACATCAAAATCTGATTATTAATAAATAACTAGAAACTCATAATCTAATTATCAAATAGATAATTAGATAACAACAAAATGATCAAATGAAACTAAATCAATTTAAACAATTGAAATATCACTTAAAAACATCAATTCTAATTGGCTGCAATACACGCTAACGTGTACTGCCTCGCCAATACGGCATATGAAATACGCAAAAGGTCAATGGATCAGAAGTAATTGAAATCTCAATAAATGCAATACCGTGTGGCTGCAGTTCACGCTTGTGTGCACTGCCTTGCCACTACAGTGATGATGTACCCAACGAATACCGTGTGGCTGCAGTTCACGCTTGCGTGCACTGCCTTGCCACTACGGTGATATGTACACAATGAAAATTCACAGACGAACACAAGGTCAAACCCAAGCTATAGGTTTGATTCAACTCAAGTGAACTCGAAAGACAAACAAAATGCAAAGGTCAAGTCACTGCTGTCATGACTCAACTCAATGCAACAATTCAAGCTCCGATATGTCAAGAGAAGGAGACAACAGTGGTACAACAAGAGTGGTCAGTGAAGCCCAGAACTAACAGCAATGCAAAGGAACAAGCCTGGACAACATGAATGCGAACCCAAATGTACCAATGGATGTACACTACTAGTTGCACATGGATAAAATGAAACAGAGGTGCAACATGGAATATATGAATCGACATAAGCAAATGAATGCAAGGGTCGACTAAACACGGTGGAATGCACAGGGATGCAACAGGGCAAAATTGTAACAAACGAAGATGCAACCACCACAATATACAAAGGCAAGATTACCACAAAACAGCAGCCACCTTAAGATCAACAGCAAGTGGATATGACCATCAAGCTGCAATCAATCAACTTCAAAGATACAAGCATGTGCATGCATGGACAAGCATAACAACAATGCACAAAGTATTCGAGTTCGATGCGAAACAAATGCCAATTAAACCTCAAAATACAGACTCGAAAGTACCAAGTGTACAAGTCCAGTCACTTCTTAATGCATCACTGAGACATGAATGCATGGAGCAGAGGCATCAGTCGACAGTGAAGATATAAAAATGCTACAGAGAACAAAATGACCAGTTTGCAAACTTAAGTTGCTGAACCAAAATACATCTTTGTTTTCTAAACTTTATGTAGAAGATATGCACAAACATAATTACTTAAGTGTATCTGCATATTAAACATGCAACTGAAGTTGTAGTTAATCTACAAAAATGCTCAAGTCCAAAACACAGTGCACGAAGTACAAACGGATCCAACAGCAGATGCATAAGGGATTTTAAAACATAGGTGTGACATAGCCATGGCCATTGCAATCATCTGACAGAGGTCATGATATACACGGCATCAAAATGAACATAGAAATGAAAAGCAAGTTCCAAACATGACCGAAGTCAATTACTTAAAGCAATTGAAAAGTCAAAGTACATTCCCATCTAAAATACTTTCACCAAATTAAATTTGCATTCGAAGGCAACTACGGGTCGAATCAAGACCGAAGTCAAAGCAAGGCAGAGACAATTTTAGTCAAGTAATCAATTTCACCAAGTTAAAACTGATGTCAACAAAGAATAGCCAAAAACAATCAGTGATGACTACACATAACATGCAGCTCAAAATTATCTCAAACATCTAAACAAAGTCGAATGGCCGAAGCCCAAAATAGACAAAATCAACCAGTTCAAAGTCAATCGAAGCCATATTAAACAGCAACGATATCATATGAATAAAACAAAAGAACCAGGGAGCTTGAATTGGAAGTGAGTGAAAGTTTCACTCACCTTTGCAAAACGAAGCAGAGGCGAACTCGACCAATTAGAAGCCGCCGTGAGAGCAACTCGAAGAGACGAACGAGAGCGAGATTGAGCAGCCACGAAGAAAGTAAAGTCATCATCGATTCTTACGAGCCCTAGCTTGAAGACGAGCAGGAAGAAGATCGAGCCGCCATTTTCGTTTCCCTTTTTTTTCGATTAGGGCATAGTGAATGAAAATGATGAGGAACAGGTCGAATTGAAATTAAAAAGGGAACGACAACTGTTTCGATATTTCACAGCCCCAAGCCAAATAAACTTGGGCCCAAAAATTAAAATTTTAAAGCCCGAAATCCTCTCAACAATTTCAAACTAATATCAACAAGATAAAATCCCTATAGAAATTAACAACCAATATAATCGTCATTTGACGATAATTAACTGTTACTAAACTCCGGGTTGTTACAGAAATCAAACCCAAGAGGGTTTAGTACCCCATTTATAAATATTATTTTTATTATTATAAACATCTTCCATGAATGAATTAATATACTTTTTCCTTATTAACTAGTTATTAGTTTTAGGTACCCATATATTTATAGTTTTAGTAACTGGTTTATTTGAAGACGTGGGTGTTTTATTATTTTTAACTTTGTTTGAATTACTGGATTATGACTCTTTAACTTTCTTCTTATATCCTAAACCGTTTTTATTACTAAAAGATTGTGAATTCTCAATAATTCTAGATAAATTTTCTCTTCCTTTATTAAAATTTGAAACATTGTTTAGCGATTACCTCTAATTTGGTCTTTAGACTTGAATTTTCTAGTTCTACCATTTTAATACTAGTTTTTAAAACATGATTTTCAGAAACAAGACAATCATTCTTTTCTTTTTGAGTTTCAATTTCTTGATTCGATAATATAAGTTGAGAATTAACATTAGAGAGAGATTCTTGAGTTTTCTCAAGTTCTTCTTCCAATATTTTCTTTTCGTCTTTAAGCGTATCTCTTTTGAATTCTGCCTTGTTCTGATTTTCTACAGCTTCCTATATTTTCTTTTGAGACTTTTTAAAGTATCTAATAATTCAGAATTTATTTCTATCATATCATCAAAAGTAAAATCACTAACCTCATTAGCTTTAGCCATAAAACACAATTTAGCTTATTCATTATCGCTGTCACTTTCACTTCTAGAAGAAGACGATGAGGAATCTGAATCATCTCATGTGACTAAAAAGGCTTTTCTTTTGAATTTTTCCTTTCTTTTATTTCGATATTCTTTCTTTTGATTTGGACAGTCCTTCTGCATATGCTCCTTTTTGTGACAGTTAAAACATTCCATAACTGATAAAGACGGTGGTTTATTGCTGTTTGAGCTTCTCTTGCCATTATTTCTATTTCCTTTTCTATATTTTAAGAATTTCTTGAAGTTCTTGGCCATAAAGGCTAGGTCGTCTTTGTCTGAATCTGATTCTTCTTATTCTGCATGAAATATTATATTCTTTTTATCTTGAGCTTGAACTCTTTTTGCCTGCAAATTCACTTCATAAGACAATAGATTTCCTATTAACTCTTCCGGAGTTATTTTGGAAATATCGTTCGCTTCTTCAATATCGAGAACTTTTCTTTCCCATTCTTCCGTTAAAGAGTTAAGGATTTTGGATACAATATCAAAGTCTGAATATTTTTCTCTTAGTCCAACTAATGAATGATAGATATCCTGAAATCTTGAGTACATGTCATTTATAGATTCATTTTCTTTCATTCTAAAGTTTTGAAACTGACTCTTGAGCATGGATATTTTTCTTTGTTTAACCTTGTTGGTTTTTTCATGTGTAACTTTGAGTGTGCGCCATATTTCATATGTAGTATTGCACATGCTAACGCAGTTAAACTCATTTTTATCTAAGGCACAAAACAACATATTCATGGCTTTTGCATTAGATGTGGCATCTAGTTTCTGTGTATTTGACCGAGTGGAATATTCTTCAGTAGGAACTGTATATTCTGTCGGAGTTATATTCCATGAATCAAAACCATTTTCTTGCATATATATTCTCATTCGTGTGGCCTAATAGTTATAATTTATAATTCGTGCCATTGAATAGTGGTGGACGTGCAGTAGATTGTCCTTCAATGAAACTAGTGTTAATGCTAGTGTTAGTGTCCATATTATTATCAGATAACTGTGTAACGGTTATATGATGTCCTTGCTCTGATACCAAATGAAAGTGTGCTATGGATCGTGTAATATAGATATATGATAATATAGAGTATAATGATGATAATAATACTGTAAATAGTGCGGAATGAAAAGCAGTATAGTAAAATGACACCAGAGATTTTTATACTAGTTCGGAGCACCGTCCAACGTCCAGTCCAGACTCCTTCTGGAATTTCACTAAAACAACAACCCTCACTTAACCCAGAGGAACAGGTTTATACACCCCTAAGCGGTCATACAGGGACTTGAGCAGAAGAATAGGATTTCGCCTCAACAGCCAAAGGGGACTTCACTCATCTGAGCAGCAGAACAGGACTTCAACAAATACAAAAAATAGTTTTGACTTTTGTGTGTTCTGATAACACAGATTTGTCACTTTTAGTACAACCTTCCTATAATCTTCTCCTCGAGTATAAATATATATATATATATTTGAACAATATGAAGAGAAAGGTATAGTATTGCCTTAATGCAGAATAATTGAAAGTATGATAGCAAATAGACTTCAGAAAGTTAGATCAGAGAAAAAGAGAAATCGAATATGATTAAGTGATTTGAAATCAAGTTGAAGTTTATATTTATAGAGGTTAGAAAGCAGCGACTGTTGGTGAAGAGTTTCGATCAAAGTGTTGTGTTCGAATCATTTCGTTACAGGTTTGCAACTCTTCGCAAAAGTCGTGTCTTTTCGAAAAAGTAGTTGTTATAGAAATTCAGTCAACTGAGCCTCTGGGTCAGTCGACTGAATATTCAAAGTGATTTTAAAATTTAAAATTCGTATATTTATGTAACTGTGCATGCTGCACAAAATACCCAGTATCAGTCGACTGTCCCAGGTGGTCAGTCGACTGACCTGGTTAATTTTATGCAGTAAGCACAGTTTCCATATGTATATGAATTTCTATAATTTTAAAATACCTTTATAATTTAAATATATGCTTATGTATGTATAAAATATTTAGTAAATATAATAATTAAATATATAAGCTAATTTAGACATAATCGAGGAGAGATTTTAACAATATTGATCTAAGACTTAAAACAAAATACCATAGTTGATACACCGGTTTTTAAAGTCTCGTCTCCTTGTCTCTTTTTGTCGTAGCAGTCGTAGCAGTCGTCAAATCTATATGTCGTAGTGATAAATTCGTGTCATGAATCAAAACCAAGTCTAAACAAATATGAGTTATAAAAAAATGAATCTAAACTAAGAATTAGGAAATTTGAATCCCGTTGATTTTGGCGTTTATTTTTCAAAGTTAAAGAGATTATATTATTATAACTCTAAATAAAATGAATTTGGAATGAATCTTATATAAGTGAAGTGAAATATTGAAAGTATATTGTACGTCGACGGAAATTCTATCGGTTTAGAAAACCGTCGAACGAATTTAGAAATAAAAATAACCGCAAGCGCACGGTGTACGAATGTAGCACGTGGCGAATACGGGTCAATCCACAGGGAATTGATGATTTTAAAATTCTATTCGATCAAATTAAACCAAAGTCGATGAAAGTTTAGCGAGAGAATTAACTAACTAACTAAAAGAAAAAAGAAGCAAATATAATAGTTAAGTGACAATTGAGAGAATAAATTCACTCTCTAGATCATGTAGTTCAATATATATGAAATCATGATTTCTCTTTTATGGTCATTAGTGCTTAAATTGATGTGCTTATCATAAGCATGGCATATTTGTGCTAATGATTAGCCAACATAAGCCATCAAACTATAACACATCCCTTAAAGCACTTACTAACTCTCATGAAACTTGACAAAGAAAATGAAAATGAAATCTATTTTAAGTATGGCCTATTAACTATTGATTAGAAATATAGACCATCAAATTTTAATTTCAAATCACTTTCTTATGCCATAATCATATTTTGATGAAGAGGCATTTGTGTTAGTGATTGTTTAAGCATAGCCTATTTGGTGTCAACAATATAGGCTATAAAATCAACACAAAAGCAACAAATAAAACAATTCATTGATCATCATTAAGCACAAAAAGAGAGCATGAATTAACAAATAGTTGGAACTACATAATTAGAGAGCTTCATTACCCCCTAAATTGAAGAGCTTTAGCCTCTCATATTTGTCATTAAAACATCAAATGTAGCTTGCAACATGAAAAAAAAGAAATGGAAAAAGAAAGCAAGATAAGGAAAAACTATTCTATTTGCATGAAATAAGAGAGATCCACACTACTTGCATAAAAGGAAATGAACATGGAATTAAAAAGAAACAATAATTAACATTGCATAAAATGAAAAGGAAATTACATAAAATAAAAATGGATAAGTAGCCATGAAAAGAGAAAGATGAGCTTTCATTTTATTTTTGATCTAAACTAAAGAAAAGGAGGCCTAAGAGAGACTAAGAGAAGAGATTGGAGGCTACATGAAACATAAGGGGTTATTTATACAAGCATGAAACCCTAATCCATAATTTGGGGAATGAAAAAACTACCCTTGAGAAAGTGTGGAGGCCAAGTAATCATTAGCTTCTACTAATCATTATTTAAGGTACATGAAGCCATTAATTCCATAAGCATGTGCATTAGCCTCTAATTTGTACATTAAGGTGGTGGGTAGGTGGGGTCCTCCATGATCTTCACTTTGAATTATTTCCATCTTCATTCCTTTATATTGTTTGTGCATGCATATTCCTTCATGAAACGACTCTTATTTGAGACCATTTTCCTACAAAAATATATATAAATTTCCAATCAATTTTTCTCAAAGAAATATATGCACACAAATGACCGTTTTGCCCCTATATGAAGATGGATATGTGACAATTTAGAATTAATATGGATTTTGGTTAAAACAAGTTAAAATACTCAATATGATCATTTCTTTAATTTAAATAGATTAAATATGTTGGTAAAAATATGCACATTTATGTGCACATCAAATACCCCCACACTTATCTTTTTATTCGTCCTCGAATAAAGAAAAACTAAGACAAATCTGTTTTCGTAGAGAGCACGATTGCATTGAGCACGATTGTCTCGTGAGGGTTTTCAGCGGATACTACCCACGAAATCCAAATGTAGGATGTAAATATTTACAAATGAAGGATTTATTTTTAAATTGACACGAATAAGCTAAATAAGGTTTTGGTGATTATCTTGAAATTTAAGTTATTTACTCGTCAATATTTCTAATAAAAACGAATTTATCATAACAAATAGACAATAGTTTAACTCGTTGTTTTGGTTAATAACACATTGTAACCATGAAATGGATCCTTAGTTGATTATCAAAGTTTATCAAAGTGGTATTTTCATTTCTTTTTAATAACAAATCAAATCAACTAAGTAAAAGTAATGCTAGGATTTCAATTGCTTGCTCTCTCATTATTTGCAAGAAAAATTACACACCTAGCTTAGGTAAACTGAGGCCAGATATACTACCCATGCACTGCCTTTCGGGCTTATGTGAGGGGAGTACAGAGCATGGCGAGTGCACACACTTTCGTGCATACACCTATCGACCGTAGGCGGTTTTTATTATGTCTGTTTTTTTTACATGTGTTCCATACATGCATAACCTTGAGGACTTTTAAATGAGTATGAAAGAACATAACCAAAGATTCCAAGTAATTCACCCATGCATGACCGTGAGGACTTTTAATGAGAGTGAATACTTGGATGTTATTATTTTTTATTCTTATTATTTTTTTAAGAGAGAGAGAGTTTTGCGAAATCATCTTAGCACCATTTAACTTAGAAACAAAAAAAATGTTATATCCTTTACTTTAAATCAACCACTTTTTAAAACAAAGATTTTCAATTAGGATATACTTCATAATTAACACATATGAATCTTCCTCCATACTAGTTAAACCATTATTATTTGTAATCAAATTTCATTTTTATTTTTGTTAAGACCAATAAATTTTCAAAAATTTCAATTTAATAAACCAAAACCATATATTTATCTTATAGTGTTTCTTTTAAAAATAAAGAAAAAGAAAATTTTTTTTGGGATTTTTTTTTTTTGAGATTTTAAAGCAAAAATAAACCATGAAAAAAATGAAGATGAGTCTCCCCCACACTTGATTTTGACTGTGCCCCCACAGTCAACCCAAGTGAAAGGGATGTTCATTATTATTTACATGAAAACGAACGGTATTTACACGAGATCAGAAAGTATAGCGTGAAAAAGTAAATGAAACGGTCCTCCAAAAACCGATTCATTTGTCTCGTCAAGTGTGCGAGACAAAGCTTAAGCTCGAAAAACCAAACCATAAAATATTTCAAAGTTGAATGTTGATTTGGAAAAACGAATGTCATTTTGTTAAAAATAGTATGAGTTGTTTTATTTTCAATGATTTTTGGGGTTGATAAAAAAATTGATTGAAATTCAAGTTTATTTTCACCAAGTTGAGGTTCAAACTTATCATTGAAAACTTCTTCAAAATTATTGATTTCAAAATCAAAATGATGATGTAAATCGTCCCCTTCAGAATTTAACAACTCGTTTTCAAAAAGTCCATAAAACTCATGTTCGTTAAATTCGACTTCCTTTGTTGGATTATCAACAACTTCATCGTGTAAATCGAGTTTAAAATTCAAAGTTGTCGTATTTAAATTTTCAAAATTGAGAAAAGGAAGGTCGAATTTTAAATTTGGCTCCACACCCTCAAATGAATTGAAATCCAACTCAATTACCGTGTTTTCAACAACTTCATTAAGATCATCATTTTCAGTTTCAAAAGTTGTTGTTTGAAAATCATCGATTTGGGTAGAAGATGGATTATCGTTTGACTCGTCACACATTGAAATTTGATTTTGTTTCTCACGAAAATTTCCCAATGTTTTAATCAACAAATTTGTGTGATCATCATAAATTTCATTCATTTTCTCAACAAAGTCAAATTTGTAATTATTAACTTGAAAATTTTCGATTTGGACTTGTTGAGAACAAGAATTGTCAATTTCGATATTCGGTAGATTATTATTTGATTCTTCGCAAGTTGAGATTTGATTATGATTTTCACGAATTTTTTTGCATTTTTCAAGTAATAAATCCCCGTTATCTTTTTCCATTTTGTCAACAAAATCAAATTCATGATTATTAATTTGAAAACTTTCATTTTGAATTTGTTGATAACCAAAGTTTTCGATCGTATCATTATTGAAACTATTCCATTGCCAAAATTATTTGAAAATTGGTTTACATTTTCATCTTGATTTTGAAATTCATCTTGAAACTCGAAATTGAATTGGCATGGGTTACACTCAAAATCATTTGAATTTTGAAGTGAATTCAAATTTTGATTATTTTGAAAACCTTGATTCGAGTTATAGCACAAATATGAATTGCACCACTCATTTATCTCTTGATTTTGTTGTGTACCGATTTCAAGTAAAGATGAAATACTATTTTCAAGATTTGAAGGTTGGTCATCGTTTAGAAAATTTTGTGGTTCAAAATTCAAATCGTTTAAAGAATAGTTGTCATTAAAATATCCACACGAATTTGGAGTGAAATCATATGGATTATATTGATTTTCGCAACTATAACTTCACGTAAGGGGGGAAACTCGGACATTTACAAGAATGTTTTTGTGGTTTTTTTGGGTAAAAGAAAAATATTTACAAATGGAATTTATTTTTCAAGAAAAATTCTTTGTTTTTGAAAAGTTGTTTTTTTTGGATTTTTGATTTAAATTTTTTTTTTGGAGTTTTTGAATTTTGATTTGAAAATTTTCAAAGGAAAAGGGAAAAAAACTAAGTTAAGAAATATTTGGATTTTGTATTTTTTATTTGTTTTTTTTTAAATATGCATGAACTAATGCAACTAAATAAATGCAAGGGTCTAATTAAAAATTATTTATCCTAAGTTAACCCCAAATTGTATAATCACAAATTGCCTTAAATCAACAAGATAGTTCTCGGCCAGGTAACGGACAAGATTTATCGGTGCACCACGAATCACCGTAGCAATGCAGCCGAAGGTTTAAGTACCTTCAGAGGAACACCACTATAATATTTACGAATCACCGTAATATTTATAAATGGTAATTACTCTACCGTATCCTAGACACCAAGAAATTAAATTGTTCAAAGAAGACAAATTGTCAATATACAATTAAGTGTTATTGATTTCTAACCGTTACTATTAATCAAAATCTAAGATGAAATGCAAAGTAGAAAATAAACGTGTATTAACAATGCAATTACGAATGTAATTTTTTTTTGAATTTTTTTAAAAATATATATATGCAAATGCAAGCAATCAACAATGCAACTATAATAAAAACAAGAGATATATCAATGCAAGGCAAATAAAAACAATAGATATATCAAGCAAGCAGTTTTTTTTTCTTTTTATAAAGCAAAGCGAAGCATTGGAGGCAGTTACTCTCCTTTGAATTTCTGCTTTTGCAACCTGAAATTAAAAACAAAACATATACAATTGTTTTTTTTTTGTTTTTTGAAAGGAAATTTAAAAGTAGGCTTTTACTTTAAAAAAAATGAAAAAACAAGACAAAGAAAAATTTAAAACAAATTAAGCAACACTAAAAAAAATTATTAAAAAAATTAAAACAAAATAAAATAAGACACTATCAACAAAAACAAAAACAAAATTACTCAGCCTAAAGAGAAAGCAAACCCGATCCAACTAATTTTATTTGTATTCTTCACAAAAACAACTACAGGCAGGCAATTTATACAAATGCGCATTAAATTGTCAAAACCACCTTCCTAATTCAAAAGGAAATCCGCAACTCACATAAATCGAAATTCGCAAATCAAAATAATTTCACAACTTAACAGTTCGCAAATAAACTTATTGGTTCGATTCAGGTTATTTGAGATGGTCGAGGCTGGGTGACAGAGAGTTTGCGACTTCGAGGGGAATTTTGTACTGTTTGGTCGCGATCGCGGTGGTTGCTTCGGAGTAGCGGTTGAAGTAGGAGGAGTGGTCTGGGGATTGATCGTGGGTTTGGTGGTTGGATTTTGGTTGATTTGAGGTGTTGTTCGAGTTTGTTGTCTTTGCTTTTGAAGTTCGCTGATTTGAAGATGGTGGAGGGGATTCTTGTCGCATGGGGTTAGTGCTTGGAATTGGGAAGACTTGTGAGATGCGATTGAATTGTAGGCGGTGGTGATGTCGACTGTTGAGGTGGCTACAGTTGAGTTTGTCTAATAGCAATGGTTTTCTCTGGGTTTTGAAGGATGAAGTCACAGGTGTGGGGTACAGTTTCGTACTGAGGTGGAAGTAGAAGTTGTGGTGTGTAACGGGAGAAAGGAAATGATAATTGCTGAGGAGTATGCAAGTTGTAGGCACAAGGAAGTGCACTGTTGAAGCGAAGCTACTGTTATATGCAATGATTAGAGTGGACTGTTAGCGGGTATGTGACGGAAGTAAAGGCTCGGTTTTGTGAAGGAGATGACGTTGTATTGGTGAATGTTTCAAATTGTTCTGACTTTTGATGGCTTGTAGCTGTGATTTGTGGATGAGAAGGAGAGTTGCTGTAGGATGAAACTTGTAGTAGGGTTTTGTGGTGCTGTTTGTGATAACTGCAGTGTTGTACAGAGGAATGGTTGTATTCTGTGTGTTGCAGGTAGGTAGCTATGGGGGTTGTTGCTTGGTATTGTGTTGTAGTGATGGGAGTGGTATATGGTGAAGTAACAGGAATGTTGAAGGAGGAAGTGGATTGGTGGTTGCTGAGATGTTTGTACAGAGAATTTGATATGGTTAAAGCGAGATGGACTAATGGAGTGTGAAGTAGCTTCGGCAAGTGGTTGTGTGGTTTGTTGGCTGTTGGCTTGCACTGGATGTTGTTTGCTTGAGAAGGGGATGTTGAGTAGGGGAATGCACAAAAGTGTGGGAAGTGGTTAGAAAGGTTGTTCAGACAGTGGCAGTAGAAGTTTGTAGCTACCGTTGAAGGTCACTGATGATAGTTTGGTGGAGGAAGAACAGTAAGAAAGGGATGATAGGGAGATTGTGGCCAGAGAAGGCTGGCCAGGGATGCAAGCAGTGGGTAGGGGATGTAAGTGCTGACTGTAGTTAGAAGCAAGGCAGTGGCAAACAGTGAGATAGTGAATTGTTTCAAAAGTTGTACTTAGTTTTGGGTCAGTGACAGTTATGATAGGGAAGGAGATTGTAGTGCACAGATGTGCACACTACCGGAAGGAATGTTGGAGGTGATTGAGTATGAAGTTTTAGTGTGCAGAGAAGGTATGAAGTTGTAAATGACAGAAAAAAAAAGAGAAATATAAAATGCAAACTGTACAATTTAAACTGAGAATGCAAATTGTAAATGATTTTTTTTTATGAAATTCAAATGAAGAAACAACCAAAAAAACAATAACAACACACAAACAAAAATCAAACAACACACAACAATTCTTTTTTTAAATGCACACACACAAAACAAAAACACACAAAAATCAAACAACACTAATCCGAAGAATAGAAAGTTAAATTCAAAACAACTTCCCCGGCAACGGCGCCAAAAACTTGTTCGTCGACGGAAATTCTTTCGGTTTAGAAAACCGTCGAACGAATTTAGAAATAAAAATAACCGCAAGCGCACGGTGTACGAATGTAGCACGTAGCGAATACGGGTCAATCCACAGGGAATTGATGATTTTAAAATTCTATTCGATCAAATTAAACCAAAGTCGATGAAAGTTTAGCGAGAGAATTAACTAACTAACTAAAAGAAAAAAGAAGCAAATATAATAGTTAAGTGACAATTGAGAGAATAAATCCACTCTCTAGATCATGTAGTTCAACATATATGAAATCATGATATCCTTATTATGGTCATTAGTGCTTAAATTGATATGCTTATCATAAGCATGGCATATTGTGCTATTGATTAGCCAACATAAGCCATCAAACTATAACACATCCCTTAAAGCACTTACTAACTCTCATGAAACTTGACAAAGAAAATGAAAATGAAATCTATTTTAAGTATGGCCTATTAACTATTGATTAGAAATATAGACCATCAAAATTTAATTTCAAATCACTTTCTTATGCCATAATCATATTTTGATGAAGAGGCATTTGTGTTAGTGATTGTTTAAGCATAGCCTATTTGGTGTCAACAATATAGGCTATCAAATTCAACACAAAAGCAACAAATAAAACACTTCATTGATCATCATTAAGCACAAAAAGAGAGCATGAATTAACAAATAGTTGGAACTACATAATTCGAGAGCTTCATTACCCCCTAAATTGAAGGGGTTTAGCCTCTCATATTTGTCATTAAAACATCAAATGTAGCTTGCAACATGGAAAAAAAGAAAAGGAAAAGAAAGCAAGATAAGGAAAAACTATTCTATTTGCATGAAATAAGAGAGATCCACACTACTTGCATAAAAGGAAATGAACATGGAATTAAAAAGAAACAATAATTAACATTGCATAAAATGAAAAGGAAATTACATAAAATAAAAATGGCTAAGTAGCCATGAAAAGAGAAAGAGGAGCTTTCATTTTATTTTTGATCTAAGCTAAAGAGAATGAGGCCTAAGCGAGACTAAGAGAAGAGATTGGAGGCTACATGAAACATAAGGGGTTATTTATACAAGCATGAAACCCTAATCCATAATTTGGGGAATGACCAAACTACCCTTGAGAAAGTGTGGAGGCCAAGTAATCATTAGCTTCTACTAATCATTATTTAAGTGTACATGAAGCCATTAATTCCATAAGTATGTGCATTGGCCACTAATTTGTACATTAAGGTGGTGGGTAGGTGGGGTCCTCCATGATCTTCACTTTGAATTATTTCTATCTTCATTCCTTTATATTCTTTGTGCATGCATATTCCTTCATGAAACCACTCTTATTTGAGACCATTTTCCTACAAAAATATATATAAATTTCCAATCAATTTTTCTCAAAGAAATATATATACACGAATGATCGTTTTGCCCCTATATGAAGATGGATATGTGACAATTAAGAATTAATATGGATTTTCGGTAAAACAAGTTAAAATACTCAATATGATCATTTCTTTAATTTAAATAGATTAAATATGTTGGTAAAAATATGCACATTTATGTGCACATCATATATAAGTAAAAAGATTTGTAAATGTGATTTATAAATAAAAGGAAATTTTTAAAAGAACATAAAGCACTTAATTCACTACCGTTGCTAGGAAATAATAAGGGTAATTACTGCAACATAATCAGTATCATTTTCGAGTTTCTATGTGGTGGATTTGCTACCAATAGTAAATTGAAATTTAAGTTTTTTTTTTATAAACAAATTTGAATTTAAAATCCAGTTTGAAATTGATAAATATAAGTAAAATTAGTTTTGTACTTATAATATGGAATAAAAAATTTAATTTTAGAAAAGTTAATTAAATTGAATTGGATTTGAACTAGATTAGATAAGTTATTGAAATGGAATTTAAACTGAAGTGGTAAGTGATTATGTAATATGAATTTAAAATTTTAGATAAATAAGTTGTATACTTATAAAATGAGGAAATGTAAGTAAAACCAAATATTAAAAAGGTGACAATTTTGTTAAGAAAAACAAAATCTGAATTTGAATAGTGATATGAAATTGACTTAAGTAAAAGTCAAATAAAATGACTTAAGTTAAGTCAAATAGAATGAAATGTAACTCAAATAAAGAAAAAGAAATGAGCTAATGAAATGAATTAAATAAAATTGAATTTGAATTAAAGTAGAAGCAAACTTAAGTCATATAATGAAAGTAAATGTAAGTAGGAATGAAATGAAAAATTACTTAAGTGATGTTGAATGAAGTTAAATTTGATATCAAAATGAATTATAAAAGTGAATTAGTAAATAAAAAATGGATCGAACGTAAATCAATCGAATGAAAATGAATTGATATGGAATACATGGGTGTAAGTGTTAATTCATTAAAAGTTAATGAAATTAAAAGCTAAATAATTGAATTTGAATCTAAATAGAACTGAACTTGATTTAATTTGGAAGTGAACTAACTTGAATATAAATTAGTGAATGTAAACTAATTGAAAATGAATAATTGAATGTTAGTAAAAAAATTGAATGTTAATGAATCTTTTGTGATTAAATTGAAAAGAAATTCAATGAATATTAATAACAATTGAATGTATATTTATTTGGTTAGGGATTTGTTGGATAGAGATTGGTTTGTTGGATGTTAGTTGGATGATAGTTATTTGATGGTTGGATTTGTTTCATTTTGATCGCATTTGTAATATTGGCATATATAGGTATTATATTGGTATGTGTTGTATATTGATATTACTTTCCAGATACATGTTTCTCATTTGTTTATTGAGTGTTTAGTAGGTGTGGATGGCATATGCGTCGCATTTGGAGCTCTCTTTCATGCTATATTAGCCATATATGCTCGCTAATAATATATATGGTACATATCTCGGACTACATATCATACTTATATATTTTTTCTCTACGGGATGTCTCATCACTGCTATGAGATGTATATTTGTGACATATATATATATATATATATATTTGTGTGTGTTGTGATTCTACTACGATCGAACCATGCAAAGGAGGCTATGGCGAATTTTTCTGAAAACTTAAGTCGTCGAATTTTTTTTAGGAAAATTGAAAACTAAAATTTTTATTTTGAGTTATAATTTGAAACAATATTAGTTAGTTTTGAAAAAGATAACTAAGTATGGATTTTAAAACTTAAGAAAAGTTTTCATAAGAAGTTTAACTAATGGATTTTGGAAAAATTTAAAAGGTTTAAATGAAGTTGATATCTAGTTTAAAAGATTTGTTTTGAAAAGTTAATGAATTTTATGGCTTTTTCTTACTTGGTAATTTCGGGACGAAATTCTTTTAAGTAGGGGAGAATGTATCGACCCAGAATTTCTATCATTCGAAATTCGTATATTTAATTGATTTTAAATATTCAAAAATAAATTTTATAAGTTGAATAATTATATTTCGAATATATGGATTTAAATTGGATAATTAAATTGTTAATTTAATATTTGAAATTGCATAAATAATTGGAATTTGAATTTAATGTGAATTAAATGATTTATAAAATTGAATTATATTCTATTTGAATTAGAATGATGTTGGAGAACTTTTGAAATTGAATTAAAAGTTAATTTATTGAGATTGAATATTTTAATATTTAATTAACGTGTAAAAATAGACATTTTTAACACAGTCTTGGATTTCGATGAAACCAGTTTTATTGGATCCATAATGTTATACTATTGTAGGATTTCAAATTTCGTGTGAATTGGATTTACAGTTTAGCCGTGACAAGCTGAAACGCGTAGAAATTTGTTTAAGTGAAATTTTAATTTAAAATAAGTCGATTCGAAAACCTATCCTCCAATTACATTCAAATTAGCTCCCGATATTTATTTCGTTGTATTCGAAATAAGGGTAAAACATTATAAACGCCAGGCGGCATGCTTCGTTTGAAGTTTGGAAAATTTTCGAATGAATAGTGCACGAAATTTTCTATAAAATGCCACATTTTTTCGCTATTTTCACAAACCCTAGAAAACCTAGGTCTAGCCTCCATTTACATTTTGATGGCCAGAAACTCCTCCCCTTCCACCTCGATTATCTCTTCATCCATCCAAATTCAAGCTTTGAGTTCTAAAGTAAAGTTCTAGAGCATCGTGAGATCTTCAACTTCAACGGTGATGATCGAAAACTACGCAAAGGACTGACGAAAATTCGATTTTAAAGTTGTATCATTCATGCACGAGTTTTTAGGCAACGCAAGCATCGAGTTTCACGTGGCTTCGGCTATTGGTAGGGGTCGCTTCGAGCTTTGAAGTGGTGGTCGTTGATCCACTTCTAGACGAGTGATGAGGGCCGCGTCAATTAAGGTTTATAGCGGCCGATGGGTTGTTGCACGCACGTGGAACTGGGAGAGAAGAAGAAGTAGGGATGCGGCCGAGATCTGATGAATTTGAAATGCACGGCTAGGATTAAATCTGAGATTTTAAAAAAAATTGTTAATTTAATTATATAAATTAGTGTAATGTGTAAAATGCCATAACTTCTTCATAAGAGATCCATTTTTTATGAAACAAATTATGTTGGGATCGTATTGACGAATATTACATTTTAGAGCTAGTTTAGAGTTGATTGGAGCTAGAAATTTTTTTGGGTAAAATTAAAACGTCCGCTTAATTTTATTCGGAATAAAGAGCCGCAACGTCTATTGGAACCAAAGTGAGTACAACTCACTCTTTCTGAATCACTGATATTTTTATATAAGTGAGAATAAATTTATTTATGTTGATTGATGATCGTTTGGATGATATATGATATTATATATATATTGACTGATTTGGATATATTCTTGCATATTGGAGTAGATGAGACCCTATACTTTCCCATGTATGAACGGATACGTGCGTCTGCCTCAAAGCGGACATTGTACATATTTTCTAATATGTATATTTGTTGCAAGTGACAGACTGGAGGGATCCAACTGGATTCCTCACCAATGTTGATTTTATTTACAAATATTGTGATATATTTTGTTATCATATGATATATGATGATTTGGATGTTAGGATTGATGTGATTAATGTGAATCACCTTGTTTAGCTTTTTGCAGCACAAAGCCTATTTTTGGAAATTTAAAAATATTAAAGTGATGATTTCAAATTTAAAAAGGAATTCAAAGTGATTTTGAAAATAGATGTTTTATTAATTTTTGAATTGTTGTGGAATGAATTTGTTTTAAATAAATAAAAGTTATAATTTTAATGTTATAAAAATTATGATTTTTGTGAAATATATTAAAATGTGATTTTTGGAATATGGAGTTAACTATTTTGTAAAATAGTTTAAAATGAGAATGTTGATTTATTATAAATGGTTTATATATAATATTTATAAAATTGATATATTATAGATAAAAATAATGGAGTGTTGATATAAAGTATAAATAGATCTTATAAGTGAATAAGATATATGAATTAATGAATTTATAAAAAGAACTAATTTGCAAATAAGAGATTTATAAGGGAATTAACTTATAATTGGATTTTGGAATATAAATGAAATATAAATAAGACCGACTAATAAAGAAATTTTGTATATGGAATTTATAAACATTGTCTTGTTGATCTGAAATGAACTTACTTTGATAAGTTAAATATGGAAGTTTATTAAACGAATTATATTCATGATTTTGGACGGTGAATAACCTTTTAAATTAAATGAACATTTTGAAAAGTGATCTTTTAAATGGAGGTAAGTGGTTTGAAGATGTTTTAAAAAGGTGTGAGCACCAAATACATAGATTTCAACATTCATTGTTGAAATAGACATTTTCGAGAAGTAAGGAAATGATGGACTATAACATTGTTGTTATAGTAAACGATTTTCAAAAGGAGATGTTTCATATAGTATCTCAAATTTATATATCTATCTAATTATCGAATCCCTATACTAGTGATTTTGGGTTGTCGTTATGATGTTTTACGTAACATTCGTTTCGACGCAAATAAATCTGCTTAAGAGAATGTTTTCCTTTAATAATAAAATATATACTTAATCGTGATTTAAGTATGTGTAATATTTTCAAAGTGTTGAGAATAAATTGATTTGTGAATTCACTTATTATTAATAAGTATATGGAATTGTTTTCCAATATTGAAACGGTTTTGAGAATATATATTTTTAAAGATAATTTGAAGTGGTTATTTGAAAAGTGATTTAATTAATAGAAGATTGATTAAAAGGGCCTAGTGATTGCTTATGGTGCTAGATATTTGTTTGTGTGATTTTATAGTTAAGTAATCGACTATCCAATTTGGCCATTATAGTTCCTCGACTTGATGTAGGCACTATTTAGTCGTACATTTAGTACGTAGCCATCTATGTAGGCTTGATTGTCATTTGTGTTGAGGATGTTGATTCGTGTAGTACAAAGGATTACTCTAATCTATCGAGGTTCCTTCTTGGCCGAAGGATAACTAGTTGAATGTTGGAGACGTGATAAGTCTATAAGACATTGTTTCTTTATGAGGTTGAGAAATGCTTTTACATTTTTGGTGCTAAGAGACCGGGATCGGTTTATCCGAAAACCACTTCAGACCAATGTACATGTATTCGATTGTGTAGGTTATCGATGATATTGAGATTTAGGATTTTCATAGTGGAGGACTGCTTGTTGATCGTTTGGGGTTAAAATCCCAATATACATCCAGTAGCAGTAGTCTCTTCATTATGAAATATCCAATGCAAGGATTGTCACTACTAATCCTAGGGATTTTCCGATAGTATGTGGTAGGAAAGTACCTTTGGTTTATCCTATTTTTGGACAGCTTATATGGACGTTTGTCTGACATTGCATTTCTAAATATTATGTACATTGGTTTTTACAAACGTAGATCAGTGGTGGTGGAGAAGACAACTTCTTTTAGCTTAACACCCTCCTTGAGACGTATGAGCTCAAGGGTTGCATTTTTGTGGAAGGCAATTAGTAGTCAATAGAAATCGCAATGTGGCATTCAAAGTGATGTGATATGTGATATGTGAAAGGTAACCTTTACCTCAGGCCTCGTTAACCGAAAATGACCGAAACAGGGTTAGATGTGGCAAGACTAAGTGGGTCATTCTCAATTAGGATATGATCATCCTCTTCTAGATATATTTCTTCCTGTTATGACGTTCGAGATGTAAATTAATGTGGTTTGTATGCTATGAGGGCCCTCAGAAAGATCGGTAACGATCGGGGGATGATATATTCGATACTACCTAGTTATAGAGGTAGGCCAGTCTTGTAGTCATAGAGGTTCCTTTATGATGTTCCTCGGTACATTTCTCTAGAGATGTACTACCGAAAGGTAATCCCTTCACCTGGTCATTTGTATGGAAATCCAAACACCGCTACGTGCTTGCCATTTTGATTGTGTTACCCTTTTTGGGCTATATGCTAGAATTTAATCAACGTAACAATTTCGCTATGATTAATATTTTTTGTGCAAAAGACACTATAATAATATAAGAAATTTGATATGAAATGTTTTGGTTATCGTAAGGTAAAAACATGTTCGTGTTTATGTGTGGGCGTGCCTTACAAAATAATTTTGTTTTAAAAAGGAAAAGTCTGGTAATATAGTAAATTCAGTTGAGTGTGTTTCTCATGTTGGTTTACCAAACTGATCCGGGTGTTTTTCCCTTTCAATTTTCGGGTCAGACCGAGGATATTTATAGGTTCAGATTGGTGCTTTTGGAGCATCAGCAGGAGAGCTGGAGATCTTCATTTTCGTATATACATATCTATTTATTATCCGCTTTGTGCTTTATTGTTGTATATTATAACCAATTGTAAGGACGGGTTATTATAGCTGCCCAGGCTGATAATTAGTGATTAATTGTTGTACTCTGATTGATGTATGTTATAAATTTCTGTTTTGTAAAGATCATTGATATGATATTATATGTTTTCCGCTGCGATGTGAGATTCTGTATTGTTCTGTTTTCTTTTCCTTTCTCTCTTTCTTCTCTTCTCTTCTTTTCCCTTCTTTTCTTTCTCATGAATTTCCACTAGTTTGTTCTTTTTGGATCAGATATGTGTGGTTTATTGTCGATTCAAAGGGTACGGATTTGCGGGTCGTCACAAATATTCTATATATATAGTACTTTGATATGTTGTCTGATGTATTATGTATCTTTAATAGTGACATCATATTGTTCCTTGATTATAGAGTATCAGTTTTTTATAATCCTTGATTAGACATAGTCTAACCCTTGTGTTATTTTATAATACTCGGGTCAGTCTTAGACATTTCAAGTACTGGGATGACTTGACCAGCATGTATTTCATTGGGCTTAAAGGAGTTTTATATTAGGTTTATTACATGATATTTGTTTGACATTGTTTCATTATATGTATATATATAATTGCATTATTATATTGTATAACATTAATGTATTTATACCAAATGTTATCACTGCGATTGACTCTATGTTCTCTGTGTTGTACGCATATCATGTACTCTTCTGTCCTGGAGGTACGTGTGTTTATTACTTTGTACTGATACTACGTACCTACTAATGAGTTTTATATTAGTTTTTAATTACGTACCAGTGTTAGCCCAAGGTAATATTCACATGTGTACCTCTTACAGCCTCATTTTTCATATTATCTGATAGTATTACTCTGTAATACTCTTGGATGGTATGGGTGTAGAGGTGGGGTGTTGCAAAATGGTACTAGATCAGGTTCAGAGCAATATGTCATATATAAAAGACACGTCATTGGCCTACTTGAGATCAGGAGTGCCTGCCCCTTTGGTGAAGTAGAAAATTTTCTATAATAAGCAATTGTATATTTTATTATATGTTGGATGATTACTAAGGATTGATCATTAAGGTACATATTTGTTATTTTGAAAATATAATTACTTTTCACTTAATTTTTTTGAGCTTATAAAATGGTTGGAGTAGCAAGAACTAAAGGAGTCAGTCCAACCAGTAGTATTTGTATCGTATGATTTTGGATGGTTTGATAATTTATCATGGTATTTGTTCTGTTATTATGTATTAAAATTTTTATTTGTTTTCTCAGAGTGCGAAGTGGAATTATTAGTTTTCGCTGATTACTTTTATTTAAGTTTCATTTGTTTATTCGTGTAACATCCTGCCTTTTCGCACACTTTAAACCGACACACGTGCCAATTCAAAGCATACGCAAGGGCGGATTGTTATGGGGTAAATAAGAAAAACAGAGAAGAAATAAAAAAAAACAGAATCTCACAGCGGAAGGATAAAATATAATAATAAATATGCAGTTCAAAACAGTTTACAAACACTTGATTTGCTTTATACAATAAATATCAGAGTTACACGTACCAATACAATCAATGCAGCGGAACAGTATGAGTGTGGTGCAATACTATAGATAATAATAATACGACTCCTTCGTCTTCGTCCTTCAAAGCTAAAGTCTTCGATCCTGAAACGCTCGGACTGACCCGAGCGAATTTGAAAAGACAAAAACACTCGAGTCAGACTAAAAGATCTTATGTGAGTTAAATTAACAGAAATAAATATGAGTACAGTAACTCAAGAGATGCTCGGGATTTACATCTCCTAAGGATCCGTTAAACTATTTACTATGTAGTATATTGCGCTATTATAATAGTGTCTAATTGTAAAATAAACTTACTTTTAAATAGCGTTAAGGCTTTACATTTTCCACCTTAACACGTAAAATGCCAATAGTCTATACAGTACCGTAATACCTCCTGATCGGGAGGCTACCAGAGGATACTCCATAGGTACGACACAAATAGAAACTCGTAGTAAAGGCTCGGTATGGTAGGTGACACGGCACAACTAGGCAATGCCAGGGTAGATATACCAATTGCTATCCAGGCTGGTGGAAACGCATAGCCGCAGTTACCGCCCACCTCGGACTAACTCCCCAAAATCAAAATATAGAAGTGGCCACTGAATCAATCCAAAATCAAAGTATAATATCGAAGAGGAGGGTCCGATAAGAGGAATGACCTCATTGGCCTGAGAATCGCTCCTGTTTTAGCCACCTTATGCCAACTCACGGGAGTCGGGTCCACGTATTTACCTTATAGGAAACGTCGCCACCACCTACTTCATTCTGGAATCTCCACCGCGTACACGGTTAGTCAAAGTGGTTTTCAGTATCGACAGAGAGTATGTCAGATATCCGATCCCGGTCTCTTTGCCAACCCATCGTTATTATAACACCGCGGTCATTTAAAAATAGGTTATACTTTAAAAATCAGAATAAACATTCCATTTCATAACCATGAATACGATATCATTTCAAAACCCAAAACCATATTTTATCACTTATCCCAAATATAATTCTTTTCCAAAATCAAAATGCTTTAACTTCATAACGTCTGAAAATCAAATATTTTCAAAGCATAGTATTTTGAAAATATAATTTAAAACCATAACTTCTAAAACTTGAATGGTTTGGACATTCAACGGTATATGAATTAAATGGTTTAACTTAAATGTTACTTTGTAAAGAAAATAGTTCTCATGGCTTTACAAATACATTTCTTTATTAAAGTCTAAACCAAAATTTATATTATCTCTCTCAAGTTCCAAAATCACTTCAATTTATTTATATATACGTATATGCATTTTGAGTATCAATATTTCAAACTAAAGTTGGATTTTATTCTTTCAACAAATCAATTGTTCTATTAATTAGTCTTGAATATTCATATAAAATCCATAAATAATAAGACTTCAATTTCTAGTGATAATATATATATATTTTTCCCAATTCAAATTATACTAGAATATTCATTTTAATTTATTTTGGGAAAAATCCAATTATAAATATCATATCTTAAAATTTCCAAACCTAACATTTAAACATATGATATAAATTATCAAACTCCATTTTCTTAATTTTTTTTTCCATTTTTAATAAAGAGATTTATACACCTTTTAATTTCAAAATTTTCAACTTCATATGTATATATATGGAAGAATAATATTTATACAATATAAAATTTAAGATTATTATAAACCGTATTCCATCCAAACCATAGAAATCACATTAAAATAGTTATATATAGACCGCGGTGCCTGTATACAATTTTCTATCCTATGGTCAAGTGATACGGATATTTATCATTTCAATCCGCAATTTAAAAGATATAAAATTTTGCGGTTGTATATCATTTCAAACCACAATCCCGAATGAAAGGAAATATGCATGATAATTTGAAATTTAATGATATACAATAAAACATCCATCAACATCACCCATCATCCAATCACAATCATCAAGCAATATCAATCAATAACAATTTATATTTGATAATATATAACAGGTAACAACTGGCAATTTTATTCAGATTAAATTTAACAAATATTAATCTACAGTTTATATTCAGTAATAATCTATATAACTGTTAACTAGCAGTTTATAGGCAAACAAATAAATTCTAACTATCAATTAATACGCAATAAATAAATTAAATTAACAGTTAAATTTAATAAATGCAATTCAACCAATATGAGTGAAATAAACATGCCAAATACTCATAAATAAATTTCTATTCATTTCTAAAATTAATTTAACAAACATAAAAGCTTCTGGTAGTTGTGAGTGGGTTTAAACACTCACCTTTTGAATTTAAATCGAATTTAGATTCGATTTAAACCCAAAAATTCGCCCGTCTCAGAATTCGTCCAAACCAGCGTCATCTAGTCCGGAATTTTAATACGATCCCAACAAAAAAAATTTCGCATGAAACGGATATCGTATGACGAAGTCATGTAGAAAATTTGCGGTTGAAATTAAATAAAAAAATTAAGAAAAGAACACACTTTCACCTAACATGCTTTTACACGTCACGTTCACATATGCCATGCTCACGCTACAGGTACTATCTTCTACCCGCAACCGAGGCAGCCCCTTCACGAAACTACCACCGTTGACCAACGCTCGCCGCCGCTAGGGGCCACCATCGACCAAGCCTCTACCACCATCAGACTCCACTCCTCCGGCCGCCCCTTAGGCCAAGCTCTGGTCGCCTATTTCGCCGCCTGCCGCCACCCAATTTCGAATTTCGAACCCTAGTTCGAAATTTTAGCCCTATCCGACCGTCAACTTGCCATGAAACCCATATGGATGCGACCCCCTCGGCCTCCTCTACAATACCCAGAAAGGAAATTGCGATCAGACGAACTTTGATGCGACGCTGATGAACGGCCGTAACTGATTTGCTCAGATCTGGACACACAGAAACTCGAATCGAAAAACGGACCGCAGATCTGAGTTGCGCTTGCCAAAATCTTCAACATATATTTTTTTCAGAATTTTTAGAGTAGTTTGAAATTTCATTTTGTTTTTGAATTGGTTGGATCTAGGGTTTGCACCCATTGAAGAAGAAGAGGAGCTTGAAGAAATACGCACAGATAAATGAAATTAGGCGGAGGCTAGGGCTGAATAGCTGGGTTTATATAGAGGGTTAGAGGTAGCGTAGATAGACCGTAGAATGAACGTACGAAACAAACTATTGCCCAAAAAGCCCGCTATGCCTTCGGAACCGAATTTATTAAATCTATATATCCAAATAGGTATTTTAAGATATTCTGAACGCGATGGAAAAAGTTTCACGTCCAAATTTGATCGTATGAAGAAGTTATGCTGAAAACAAAATTTCCAAATTGATTTCAAATTGATTTTATTAAAATTGATTTCAAGGCGTTTCACGCCCGTACCATCAAACGACAAGTCCGATCGATACGAAACTTGAAACCCTATAATAATTCACCGATACGGATCCGATGAAACTGGTTTTGTCGAAATCCGAGTCCGTGGCCAAAATGGCTATTTTTAATATTCACTAAATAAATTAAATAAATTATAAAAATCCAAATTTTTATATTATATTCTAAAATTGTCCAAATTGTATTACTTATATAATTTAATCAATTTCAAATGATTTAACAAGCTTGGATGTGAATTAAAATTATAAGTATATCAATTTGCAGTGTAAATTTCTGCACTTTCCTATATTTAAGAATTATAAAATTAAATGCTCAAAACCCCATATATTAGATTTTAACTTTTATATACTCATTCTTTATCCAAATAGGGATGCCACATACTTTGGTTCATGATTCAAAATATTATTCTTAAAGTCCATTTTAAATTTCAGTAATGTAGTATTCAACGTTAAATTTAATAAATCCTGTTATTTAATAATTATTGCTTAGAACCTGATTTTAATCTTCCCATTATCTATTTAATTCCTTCTAGAATCATAGCTAATATTTGTCATCCCTTCATTACCCAAATGTTCTTATCCCATCAAATTTTAAGTTATCGAAATATTAAATGTCAATTTCTTTAATTGCACTAAATTTATCTATTAAAGGTTGCACTTAACCCAAATACATAAAACTTGCCCAATTTCTTCTTAAATCAATAACCTTCATATACAAATATGTTTATCATAAATTTTATCTACTCTTCCTTTTTAGGTAATGTCCTATATATTAGATTTCCATGTAATTTGCAATAAATCATACTCGTAGTTATATCACATTAAATGAATAAATAAGTGTCGACTCTATTCCTTTGATTCAACATTGGTCTACGTTATATTTCATTAATATCTCTACATACATCAGGATTTTTAAAAATGGTTGTAACGTGAAATCTCGTCTACTTCCCATTTTATATTTAAGGCTTCTAAAACCGATTCATATCATTTCTCTAGTCCAAATTTTATTAATATAACCTTAAATTTAATTTATTCCTATCGATGTAATGGTTAAACACAAATTTCACTTATTTGCAATAAATCCACAAATTGGATTTCAAATTTTCAAATAAATAAATAAATTTTAGTTTATCACTTCTTAAATACCCAAACGTCAATGCCTTAATTTAAACTGCATTTATTACATTTTATAAAAATCCTCCATCTTAAGTGACAAATCAAACTACCCTAACTACACAATTTATGGTAATTAATTCCAATTGCTTTTCCATTAAACTACATAAATTGTCCAATTGCAACCTACGTAGAATGTTTATTTATTTACAATCCTACTGTTTAAATGAATTGATCCTTTACGGTATAATTCACATTTGACTTGATTTCTCATTTATTTTGCAAAACAGTAAATTTCATTTGCTACCAACATTATATTTAATATTAGATTTCCAATTAATTCTATTGGAATCAATATATCTTTATATATATACTTTACGTATAAATATCTAAATTACCAAATCAAGTACGTTTATTAGAGACAACATTCAATAAAATTACTTATCACACTTATTGCATTGATTTATTCCAACGGACACTTTTATTTAGTCACTATTTATTATTACAACCAAATGTACAATCTCCACTATTTATTTTATATTAAATGAATTCCATTCTAGTAAATATTTTTATTAATATTCACCGATTCACATTTATATTGGTTTCTTATATTTAACTTTAAATCAAATTGTGACAATCTACATTATCCAAATCTATTGTCATAAAATTTTATTGTTACACTAAATTACAACTACTATACCAAATTTCTACATTTATTCTCAATTAGATTACAAATTATATTAATTCAATTCATTTAATATTATTAATTTAACAGGTCGTTACAATCTCCCCCACTCAAAACTTTTCGTCCCCGAAAAGGAAAAAGAAGGGAGAAGGAAGAATAAACAGTACATCTTATTTCAAATATTAACTTATAAACAATAATTTACTGGATAAATTTCCTTTAATGAAATATACCCGTTTATAATCATTACAACCTTTTATACTTAAATCATTAAAGTTTGGAAAATATTCAACAATATTCTAAGTCCAAAATTTACGAAAATTTTTGGCAGAGTCTCCTTTGTACAGTGAGGCTCGGGAAAAATATAATATCAAAATATACAAATATATTACATATATTATCAAAATATTATATCCCAACACGGGAAAAATAGCGCTTTAAACGTAATCCGAAAACGTACCTATTTGTCAGGCAATATACGCTTATTATTTTGGAACCAAAAGCAGTAGCAGTTGTTTCCATCACCTGTATTCACTTATATAATCTAAAAGGTTAAATATTTATTTTAAAGTGAACTATTCAAGTGGATTCAATCATTAATCAACCAAACAATTCAACAACCATCAACCTTACAAACAACATACATACACAAACAAAGCAACCATTTAATCCATCAAACAAATAGTTGTTTGGGTTCAAACTTGAAATTTTGTATGAAATGAAATTAACTATCAAGTGCATCCTTTACTCAACAGTCTTAGAGGGAACAAAGATAGATACTTATTCATTTAACCACTTCAAATTTCTTACCCAACAACATAAATCAAACAACACAATTCAAACCAACACCCAAATTTATTTATTATACATTTATCTCATGCTTCAATGGTTTGATTTTCTTTCTTTCATTTATGGAGTGATTTCTTTATTTCTTACAAATTTTCATTTTCCATTTATCCCAAAATTCATTATATTTGTATTCCAATTTATTTACTAAAGTTTCTATCATCTATTTATACTACTTACCTTTACTTATAGTAAAATTTCCAATTTAACTTAAGTCTATACAATTAATTCTCATTAATAATAGCAAATTAATAGAATACCTTTATTACCTTACTCTTCACTTGTAAGATTTCCCTTTCATTTTCTTAATAACATTGCAACTTTTATTATATGGTAAGTTATGTATGTTTTAAGAATGTAAGTGAAAATTTACAAGTTTCTTCTCCATTCCTTTAATTAATATATATTTGTTTTATAACCTACAATTTCAACTTACCTTTAATCTCATTTATTTATTTAATGTGGAAGTTTCCATTATATTTAATAGTAGTAACAGTTTAATTACCCACTTTCTATAATATTTAATTACAGTAACCCTTTTTAATTACACTTAAATTATTAACCCTTTAACCTTCATTCTTAAAAATAAGGAATTTTATTAATTAATTACTTAGGGTTTACAGTCATTTATATATTACTTACTTTCTATTATATTAGAATATGGGGAATTAAAGCATACTTAAGTTAATAACCCTACAATCAAACTTTATAAATTAAGGAATTTCATTTTTACTTTCTTAAGGTTAAAATCACCTATTAATAATACAACCTTTAATTTTAGTAAAATTCCAATCATCACTTAAGTTAATACCATTAAATTCTTATTTATAACAGTAATTTATTGAATACTTCATTATTTTTTTCCAAAATTCTACTTGCATAATATTCTATTCCACTCTTAATTTACATTTCAACTTTTTATACTTGGTAAGTTATTTATGTTAAAGAAAAAGCAAAAGAACTTATACAAGTTTAATCTCAATTCTTTTAATTCATTGATTTTCCAATAAATCTTTACCATTATTTATAATTTAAATTTTTAACTTCCTTTATACATAGCATTAATTCTCTTACTTATTAGAGGTTTTCAATCCATTTATTACTTACTTTTTTTTTCACTAAAATTTAACAATTAATTAATGGAAAATTTTAGAATTAAATTCCGGGTCAGATTTCAATTTATTTTGAAATAATAGATAATTAGTTTCCTACAACTTCTATATCTCAATTATGTTTTAAAACAATTAAAATTTTAGAAAATTTCAAAACAAATCTGCAGTAGAATTTTCTACAGTGGATTTCCCCTTCGAAACTCGAAAATGAAAGTCGATGATGCGGCCGTCATCACCGAAATTATTTTCCAGCGACAGAGGGGAAAGTACAAAATTTATTTTTCCAAAATCCTCTTTTAAAACAATTCTTCCGAATTATACTAAATATTTATATAAGAAATTACCTATAAACCAAATCATTATATTTCACAAATCCTTTGAAAGAAGATTTTCAAAAATCCCGGACTTAAGTTCTAAAATCTCCAATTTGATTTATTAAAATTCAACTTAGCTTTAATTCATTACAAATATTTTTATTACCTAACACCCAACTATAGCAACCAAAATATATCTTTATAAAAATATTTTTATATATAGAAAATATAATAGGCAAAGTTATTTCATTCACCTATATTAAAAACAAATATTATGTCGGTCTGTCCTATTAAGTGTTTAGAAATCCCTATTGATGACATAGCGTCCCATGCATCAACCAGAATTTATAAATACAAAGTGGAACAGATTAACACAATATCAAAATCTTTTTATAAAACTAACAAATACGCTCTCTCATATATATACTCTCAGCGACTCCCATAGGGTATTACTACCCTATTTACAAAGAGTCAAACCCCACAGAGCCAAAGTTTATCGCTAAACCAAAGCTCTGATACCAACTGTAACATCCCGCCTTTTCGCACACTTTAAACCGACACACGTGCCAATTCAAAGCATACGCAAGGGCGGATTGTTATGGGGTAAATAAGAAAAACAGAGAAGAAATAAAAACAAAACAGAATCTCACAGCGGAAGGATAAAATATAATAATAAATATACAGTTCAAAACAGTTTATAAACACTTGATTTGCTTTATACAATAAATATCAGAGTTACACGTACCAATACAATCAATGCAGCGGAACAGTATGAGTGTGGTGCAATACTATAGATAATAATAATACGACTCCTTCGTCTTCGTCCTTCAAAGCTAAAGTCTTCGATCCTGAAACGCTCGGACTGACCCGAGCGAATTTGAAAAGACAAAAACACTCGAGTCAGACTAAAAGATCTTATGTGAGTTAAATTAACAGAAATAAATATGAGTACAGTAACTCAAGAGATGCTCGGGATTTACATCTCCTAAGGATCCGTTAAACTATTTACTATGTAGTATATTGCGCTATTATAATAGTGTCTAATTGTAAAATAAACTTACTTTTAAATAGCGTTAAGGCTTTACATTTTCCACCTTAACACGTAAAATGCCAATAGTCTATACAGTACCGTAATACCTCCTGATCGGGAGGCTACCAGAGGATACTCCATAGGTACGACACAAATAGAAACTCGTAGTAAAGGCTCGGTATGGTAGGTGACATGGCACAACTAGGCAATGCCAGGGTAGATATACCAATTGCTATCCAGGCTGGTGGAAACGCGTAGCCGCAGTTACCGCCCACCTCGGACTAACTCCCCAAAATCAAAATATAGAAGTGGCCACTGAATCAATCCAAAATCAAAGTATAATATCGAAGAGGAGGGTCCGATCAGAGGAATGACCTCATTGGCCTGAGAATCGCTCCTGTTTTAGCCACCTTATGCCAACTCACGGGAGTCGGGTCCACGTATTTACCTTACAGGAAACGTCGCCACCACCTACTTCATTCTGGAATCTCCACCGCGTACACGGTTAGTCAAAGTGGTTTTCGGTATCGACATAGAGTATGTCAGATATCCGATCCCGGTCTCTTTGCCAACCCATCGTTATTATAACACCGCGGTCATTTAAAAATAGGTTATACTTTAAAAATCAGAATAAACATTCCATTTCATAACCATGAATACGATATCATTTCAAAACCCAAAACCATATTTTATCACTTATCCCAAATATAATTCTTTTCCAAAATCAAAATGCTTTAACTTCATAACGTCTGAAAATCAAATATTTTCAAAGCATAGTATTTTGAAAATATAATTTAAAACCATAACTTCTAAAACTTGAATGGTTTGGACAATCAACGGTATATGAATTAAATGGTTTAACTTAAATGTTACTTTGTAAAGAAAATAGTTCTCATGGCTTTACAAATACATTTCTTTATTAAAGTCTAAACCAAAATTTATATTATCTCTCTCAAGTTCCAAAATCACTTCAATTTATTTATATATACGTATATCCATTTTGAGTATCAATATTTCAAACTAAAGTTGGATTTTATTCTTTCAACAAATCAATTGTTCTATTAATTAGTCTTGAATATTCATATAAAATCCATAAATAATAAGACTTCAATTTCTAGTGATAAAATATATATATTTTTCCCAATTCAAATTATACTAGAATATTCATTTTAATTTATTTTGGGAAAAATCCAATTATAAATATCATATCTTAAAATTTCCAAACCTAACATTTAAACATATGGTATAAAATATCAAACTCCATTTTCTTAATTTTTTTTTCCATTTTTAATAAAGAGATTTATACACCTTTTAATTTCAAAATTTTCAACTTCATATGTATATATATGGAAGAATAATATTTATAAATATAAAATTTAAGATTATTATAAACCGTATTCCATCCAAACCATAGAAATCACATTAAAATAGTTATATATAGACCGCGGTGCCTGTATATAATTTTCTATCCTATGGTCAAGTGACATGGATATTTATCATTTCAATCCGCAATTTAAAAGATATAAAATTTTGCGGTTGTATATGATTTCAAACCACAATCCCGAATGAAAGGAAATATGCATGATATTTTGCAATTTAATGATATACAATAAAACATCCATCAACATCACCCATCATCCAATCACAATCATCAAGCAATATCAATCAATAACAATTTATATTTGATAATATATAATAGGTAATAACTGGCAATTTTATTCAGATTAAATTTAAAAAATATTAATCTACAGTTTATATTCAGTAATAATCTATATAACTGTTAACTAGCAGTTTATAGGCAAACAAATAAATTCTAACTAGCAATTAATACGCAATAAATAAATTAAATTAACAGTTAAATTTAATAAATGCAATTCAACCAATATGAGTGAAATAAACATGGCAAATACTCATAAATAAATTTCTATTCATTTCTAAAATTAATTTAACAAACATAAAAGCTTCTAGTAGTTGTGAGTGGGTTTAAACACTCACCTTTTGAATTTAAATCGAATTTAGATTCGATTTAAACCCAAAAATTCGCCCGTCTCAGAATTCGTCCAAACCAGCGTCATCTAGTCCGGAATTTTAATACGATCCTAACAAAAAAAATTTCGCATGAAACGGATATCGTATGACGAAGTTATGTTGAAAATTTGCGGTTGAAATTAAATAAAAAAATTAAGAAAAGAACACACTTTCACCTAACATGCTTTTACACGTCACGTTCACATATGCCATGCTCACACTACAGGTACTATCTTCTAACCGCAACCGAGGCAGCCCCTTCACGAAACTACCACCGTTGACCAACGCTCGCCGCCGCTAGGGGACACCATCGACCAAGCCTCTACCACCATCAGACTCCACTCCTCCGGCCGCCCCTTAGGCCAAGCTCCGGTCGCCTATTTCGCCGCCTGCCGCCACCCAATTTCGAACCCTAGTTCGAAATTTTAGCCCAATCCGACCGTCAACCTGCCATGAAACCCATATGGATGCGATCCCCTCGGCCTCCTCTACAATACCCAGAAAGGAAATTGCGATCAGACGAACTTTGATGCGACGCTGATGAACGGCCGTAACTGATTTGCTCAGATCTGGACACACAGAAACTCGAATCGAAAAACAGACCCGCAGATCTGAGTTGCGCTTGCCAAAATCTTCAACATATATTTTTTTCAGAATTTTTAGAGTAGTTTGAAATTTCATTTTGTTTTTGAATTGGTTGGATCTAGGGTTTGCACCCATTGAAGAAGAAGAGGAGCTTGAAGAAATACGCACAGATAAATGAAATTAGGCGGAAGCTAGGGCTGAATAGCTGGGTTTATATAGAGGGTTAGAGGTAGCGTAGATAGACCGCAGAATGAACGTACGAAACAAACTATGGCCCAAAAAGCCCGCTATGCCTCCGAAACCGAATTTATTAAATCTATATATCCAAATAGGTATTTTAAGATATTCTGAACGCGATGGAAAAAGTTTCACGTCCAAATTTGATCGTATGAAGAAGTTATGCTGAAAACAAAATTTCCAAATTGATTTCAAATTGATTTTATTAAAATTGATTTCAAGGCGTTTCACGCCCGTACGATCAAATGACAAGTCCGATCGATACGAAACTTGAAACCCTATAATAATTCACCGATACGGATCCGATGAAATTGGTTTCGTCGAAATCCGAGTCCGTGGCCAAAATGGCTATTTTTAATATTCATTAAATAAATTATAAAAATCCAAATTTTAATATTATATTCTAAAATTGTCCAAATTGTATTACTTATATAATTTAATCAATTTCAAATGATTTAACAAGCTTGGATGTGAATTAAAATTATAAGTATATCAATTTGCAGTGTAAATTTCTGCACTTTCCTATATTTAAGAATTATAAAATTAAATGCTCAAAACCCCATATATTAGATTTTAACTTTTATATACTCATTCTTTATCCAAATAGGGATGCCACATACTTTGGTTCATGATTCAAAATATTATTCTTAAAGTCCATTTTAAATTTCAGTAACATAGTATTCAACGTTAAATTTAATAAATCCTGTTATTTAATAATTATTGCTTAGAACCTGATTTTAATCTTCCCATTATCTATTTAATTCCTTCTAGAATCATAGCTAATATTTGTCATCCCTTCATTACCCAAATGTTCTTATCCCATCAAATTTTAAGTTATCGAAATATTAAATGTCAATTTCTTTAATTGCACTAAATTTATCTATTAAAGGTTGCACTTAACCCAAATACATAAAACTTGCCAATTTCTTCTTAAATCAATAACCTTCATATACAAATATGTTTATCATAAATTTTATCTACTCTTCCTTTTTAGGTAATGTCCTATATATTAGATTTCCATGTAATTTGCAATAAATCATACTCGTAGTTATATCACATTAAATGAATAAATAAGTGTCGACTCTATTCCTTTGATTCAACATTGGTTTACGTTATATTTCATTAATATCTCTACATACATCTGGATTTTTAAAAATGGTTGTAACATGAAATCTCGTCTACTTCCCATTTTATATTTAAGGCTTCTAAAACCGATTCATATCATTTCTCTAGTCCAAATTTTATTAATATAACCTTAAATTTAATTTATTCCTATCGATGTAATGGTTAAACACAAATTTCACTTATTTGCAATAAATCCACAAATTGGATTTCAAATTTTCAAATAAATAAATAAATTTTAGTTTATCACTTCTTAAATACCCAAACGTCAATGCCTTAATTTAAACTGCATTTATTACATTTTATAAAAATCCTCCATCTTAAGTGACAAATCAAACTACCCTAACTACACAATTTATGGTAATTAATTCCAATTGCTTTTCCATTAAACTACATAAATTGTCCAATTGCAACCTACGTAGAATGTTTATTTATTTACAATCCTACTGTTTAAATGAATTGATCCTTTACGGTATAATTCACATTTGACTTGATTTCTCATTTGTTTTGCAAAACAGTAAATTTCAATTGCTACCAACATTATATTTAATATTAGATTTCCAATTAATTCTATTGGAATCAGTATATCTTTATATATATACTTTACGTATAAATATCTAAATTACCAAATCAAGTACGTTTATTAGAGACAACATTCAATAAAATTACTTATCACACTTATTGCATTGATTTATTCCAACGGACACTTTTATTTAGTCACTATTTATTATTACAACCAAATGTACAATCTCCACTATTTATTTTATATTAAATGAATTCCATTCTAGTAAATATTTTTATTAATATTCACTGATTCACATTTATATTGGTTTCTTATATTAAACTTTAAATCAAATTGTGACAATCTACATTATCCAAATCTATTGTCATAAAATTTTATTGTTACACTAAATTACAACTACTATACCAAATTTCTACATTTATTCTCAATTAGATTAGAATTATATTAATTCAATTCATTTAATATTATTAATTTAACGGGTCGTTACAATTCGATAGTTTGAATTTGCTGATGTTGAATTTAATTTTAGAATTCATGTATATTTATTTAAGTTGTAAAGTGATTTCAATATTTTTTATATTTATTATAAATGATTTGTAAAAATCAATGCTTATTGTATTTTATAAATAACAATTTTCGTTTATTTGTCCGTTGAGTGTGTTAGGGATTTTCATCAATGCGGATGCACATATATTCGGTGCAAATTTTTAAATGCCTGAAAGAGACATTTGGACACGATGATTTAGATAGATATAAATAAATTATGGAAGATTAAAGTATTTTGAAATAGAGTTGAATATTTTAAATGGAAAATTGAGAAAATGTTTCAATTAGAAATCTTTTGGAAGTAAAATTGTGTTAATTTGTCCGTATAGTGGTTAAAGAATTCTAGTCGGTACGCCTGATCAATGTTATCGATAACGATTCCTAAACACTAGTACGAGGCATTTGAACACAATAAAGATATGTATATTTTGATAATATTTTGGAAAAGAGTTAATTATTTTAAATGGAAAATTAGGTAAAGTAAATTGTTTTAGTAAAGTAATAATTGAGATTGACATTTGTAAAGGATTGGAAACTAGAGTTTATATTATTTTGGCAAATAGTTTGCAAAATATATTTTATATGTTAGTATTATTTTTTGTGATAGTTACAGCCACTGAATATTAGGGCACATTTGTGGCCACTGGTGAGGCTGTATTGATTATATGGTCAATATTGTAGCCAATTGATATTAGTAATCACTATAATACATGGCAAGGCAGTACCATTCTATTTTATAGTATTTAGAGATTTGTGTATATAAGTATGTGTATATTCAATAATGTTTTATGTATATGATGATAAATGTCATAGAGTTTTGGGATTCTAAGATATAGATACACACACATATGATTTAAAGATATTTTTTTCCATGAGATAATTACATTGAGAATTATTTTTGAAATGTTAGATCTTGGAAATAAATTTAGAATTTTCTTCCCGGATTAATTGAGAAGAGTTAAAAAATTGTTTAATTGTGAAAAGAGTTTGCTAAATTGTTGTTGAACTTAATTTTTAGATATGAAATGTGTTGAATTTTTTTTTAAAATATATTGGAAAATGATTCATTGTATGGGAATTTTTTTGTGTTAGTGGGAATTTGTTTGTAAGATTTGAAAATTTGTTAAAATATTTAAAGTTATTTAAAGATAATACTTGAATTTAAATTATGTTTGAGTTAGAGTAAAATGAATTCTGGAAAATATAATATATATATATATATTATTTGAAAAGATATTTATTAAATAAAGGATTTTGTGATTTTATAAAGCAGTTTTCCATGAATCAATGTTTTGATATTTAAAAACAAAATGAAATTTATATAATACATATAATTAGTGTAATTGATTTGTTCCATATTTTTTCCTTATAAGAAATTGCGAGGATGCAATTTTGTTTAGGGGAAGAATCTGTAACAATCATATTTTTAAGTAATAATTGGTTAACACAAATAAAAAATATTCATTAAATTAAATTGGAATTTGATGATTTATTTACAAAATTGGTTTGAGATTATTTAAATAAAAGGAATTTGTTTGTGGAGATTTAATATTTAAATTTTTTTTAGGATAAAAGTGTAGAATAATACTTTGTAAAAGTGAGGCAATTAATGCTGACTGGGAAAAAGAAGTGATATTGGATGGAAATTGAAATTTGTTTGAAATTAAATAAAATTTGGATTTACAAATGAAAGGAAATAGAAATATACATTCATTTTAGGCCCAAATCTATATAATCATCCCAATAGCCTAATAGCAAAGTCCAATTCCTCTTTCCAGAATTCTCCTCACTTTTTCACATTATTTTCGTAAGTTCTCTCTGCCAATTCACCTTCTTTCAAAAGCTTAACTTTATTACCTTCCTTACCCTTATAATTAGAAAACAAAAATCCAATAAATTATCTAAATTTATCAAATTTCAATATGAGTTTCTCCATATCTGTACGCATATATAGCGAGAAGTGAACCAAGTTTTCTAGAGTCGTTGGTGAGCTTTCCAAGTGTCGTCAAGAGGATGAATATAGGTTCTCAGGTGAGTAATTACATACTCATGCAACCTATGTTTTAATCATTTAAGCCATGATATTGCACTTTTGTACGTATACGTGTGAGTTTCTTCTTGTTGTTTCCTATGCTTGTCATTATTGCACCATATTCCGGTCTTTACTTTGCCTTTTTTCCCCCCGTGTATATGTTTAAGTGTAATTCGTTTTCTGTCTGCATCATTGCTGATTATATGTCACTATTTTTTTGGCTATTGCATTGCTTTGATTTGAGCTTGCGCACTTGTGTAATTCATTGTATCTATGTGCATGGCAGTGTTCTTTTTGTCTTATTGGCTGACTATGTTTTGTACTTGAGTTGTACTCCATCTTGACGTGAGATTTTCCATTGTTGTGTGCATGTCCTGTGTTGATATTGATCTAGTCTTGGCTGCACATATCTGTTTGTTTTGATTCATGCTGTTGGAATTCCTAAAAGAAAATAATGAATGAAAATATACAATGTCCCACATCGCCTATTTGTTGAGAGGTATACTAGTTTATATATGCCTTTCTCAAGTGGAGGTTGGGGGCCTGGGGCTTCCAAATGTATGCTTCGTTGTACGGAGGGAGTTCATGCATCACCATCACACGCGCGCGCCGCCGCCGTCCGTCCGACCGAACCGGGCATGGTCGGGTTTGGGTTTGGGTTTGGTATGATACTCGTATTTTTACTGCAAAATGGACCGGGCTTTCTGACAGTTGTAGGCCATACGAACAGATGCGGATCTGTTCGAAAGCGGACGTGGGTTGAATAGGCGCGAACAGTAGCGGGTGCGACCCGTTAGAAGCAAACAGGCGCAAGCTGGTTGAAGCGGACGCGGGCAAACAGATGCGCCCCGACTGTAGAAGTGCAGGCGGTACAAGCGGGTGCGAAACAGTACCGTTGGATGCAAACCAGTAGCAGGTGGGTGCGACTGGTTAACAAATAGCAACGACCAAAAGGCAAACGGGTGCGACCCGTCAAGCAGACGCGACTGTTTGAAAGGATGCGGATGAAATTATAATAGGATAGAATACTGATCACATTCTCATCCCATTCCAATCTAATTTCTTCTTCTTCTTTGCTCTACTGCTTAATATTCCATACATATCACAGAGTTGACATACTCATTACAATCTCGTGGAGATTACGTCTGTTGTATCTTGAGAGAATTTTGAAATAAAATTCTTAAGGAAATCGTTACGACGAGCCTCAGACACAATCCGGTTAGAATTCTAGTCCAATTGTATATTCATATACATTATTCTATGTTCTATCCGTTATTCCGGTTATACTATTTATTCAAAATAGTATAACGCAGTTGTTGTAATTTATTTACAACATTCATATTGTTATAATAATTACTACAGAATTCCAGTGTAGTGGAAATCTGAGTTATAAACTTGTGCGACGAGTTTATAATTGTTTATTCTCTGTTTTGGTATACTGGACGTATAACAACTTAAGAATTTTACTGTTTTCTAACTAAAACAGAGATGGCAACAGTAGAATTTTCAAAGAATACTACTCATAACAGACCTGAACCATTCAAGGGAGATGATGATGATTTCTTGACATGGCAGAATCAGATATTGTTTTATCTCACCACACTCGGTCTGCAAAAGTACCTCGAGGAGGAGAAACCGATTCCTACACCAGGCAAGGAAGCAGAGGTGAATACGTGGAAGTATTCCGATTTTTTATGCAAAAACTATATTCTGAATTGTCTCGACAAGGTGCTACACAAAGTATATCAGCCTTCAAAGACATCGAAAGCACTCTGGAATGCACTTACCACAAAGTATAAGACACAGAATATCAATCTTAAGAAATTCATTGTAGACAAATTTATGGACTACAAGATGGTTGACTCCAAACCGGTGACTGCTCAACTGCATGAATTGCAAATCATCATTCATGACCTCGAAGCGGAAGGTCATATGGTTGGAGAATCGTTTTTGGTTGAAGCCATCACAGGAAAACTGCTACCGTCATGGAGAGATTACCGCAATTATCTAAAGCATAAAAAGAAGGAAATCTCTTTATAGGACCTCATAGTCCGATTAAAAATTGAGGCAGATAACCATGGAATAATAAAACAAAGCGATGAGGCATTTGTGGCTGAAGGGTCAAAGACCAAAAACAAAAAGAGGAATTTCCAGAAGAAAAGGAAAGCTCCTGAAAACAAATCCAAAGACAACAAACAAACCAAGAAGTTTAATGGTGAATGTTGGGTTTGTGGCAAAATGGGACACGCCGCTAGAGATTGCAGACACAAGAAGGAACGCAACTCAGAGGCGAATATTGTTGACACCATGGAAATGGACGAGTCCGATTTCTCAGGATGATGGCCTATTTAAGGCAAATGTAGCCGTTGTCGGCAACAAAAATGTGTATTCTGATTGTGCTATTAATAAAATTGAAGTTTCTTATTTGCTTGAGCACGAAATTTTACTATGGCATGATAGATTGGGGCACATAAATTTCCGCAAAATGAAAACATTATCAAACTTGGGATTAATTCCAAAATTCCAAGTAGATAAGAACTACAAATGTGAGACATGTGTAGAAGCAAAAATGGTCAAACAACCTTTTAAATCTATTGACAGAAGCACCGAACCATTAGGTTTGGTACAAACATATTTATGTGATTTTAAATCACTACCTACAAGAGGTGGGAAAAAGTATTTCATTACTTTTATTGACGATTATACGCGATATTGCTATGTATATCTTTTAAATAGTAAAGATGAAGCAATAACAGCGTTTATAAAATACAAGGCTGAGGTAGAAAATCAGTTAAATAAAAAGATCAAGATACTAAGATCTGATCGAGGTGGAGAATATGAATCACCAGTTGAACAGTTCTGTGCCGAAAATGGTATAATTCATCAAACAAAAGCTCCATATTCACCACAACAAAATGGTGTAGCCGAGCGGAAGAACAGAACGTTAAAAGACATGATTAATGCCATGCTTTTAACTTCTGGTCTACCGACGAACTTGTGGGGGGAAGCCTTAAATATGTCTAATCACATATTAAACAAAGTTCCTCACAATAAAACGGGGACAATTCCATATGAGATATGGAAAGGACACAAACCAAGTTTTAAATACCTCAAAGTGTGGGGGCGCTTGGCAAAAGTTCCAGTTCCGCCTCCCAAGAGAGTCAAACTTGGACCAAAAACAGTAGATTGTTATTATCTTGGGCCAGCCCAAAAAGTAGTGCCTACAGATTTTTGGTATTCAAGTCTGGTATAACTGATATTCATGTAAATACAATCATGGAATCAAGAGATGCCTCATTCTTTGAAGATGTGTTTCCGCACAAAAGGAATGAAGGAAATAATGTGCTATAAAGGACAAGGGAAGAATCAAACGATTCGCATGAAGATGAAACTCATCATGAAATTGAGGATGCTGAACCAAGAAGAAGCGTAAGGGCTAGAACTTCCAAAACATTTGGTTCGGACTTTTTTACATATGTATTAGAGCACGAACCTCAAACGTACAAGGAAGCAATGTCATCTTCTGAATCTTCATGTTGGAAAGAAGCAATCCAAAGTGAGATTGATTCAATTCTAAGTAATAAATCTTGGGAAATTGTTGATATTCCACCAGGAATAAAACCAATTGGCTGCAAATGGATTTTCAAGAAGAAAATGAAAGCAGATGGCTCTATCGACAAGTATAAAGCCAAATTAGTACCCAAAGGATATCGTCAAAAAGAAGGAGTAGACTTTTTTGATACTTATTAGCCGGTAACACGACAAACCTCTATAAGAATGCTAATAGCAATTGCATCCATCTATAATCTAGAGATGCATCAGATGGATGTAAAAACCACATTCTTAAAAGGAAATCTCGATGAGGAGATTTACGTGGAGCAACCTGAGGGATTTATTTCCAAAGGAAATGAAAACAAAGTCTATAGATTAGTCAAATCATTATACGGACTAAAACAAGCTCCAAAGCAATGGAACGCAAAATTTGATAGTGTCATGATGAGAAATGGTTTTCATATAAATGTATGTGACAAATGTGTTTATTATAAATAACTTGGACAATCATATGTGATGATCTGTCTATATGTGGACGATATGTTAATATTCGGTCCAAATACTCAGGTAATTGAGACCATAAAGAAAATGTTGATCAACAATTTCGACATGAAAGACTTGGGTGTTGCAGATGTTATTTTGGGAATAAAATTAATAAGAACACCTAATGGAATTGAGTTATCTCAAACACATTATGTAGAAAAAGTGATTGAAAGATTTCAAAACTTTGGAATTAAAGGAGTAAATACACCTTTTAATCCATCAGAAGTACTGCATAAAAACACTGATGAGAGTGTAATGGAACTGGAATATTCTCGTGTAATAGGATGTCTCATGTATCTCATGAATTGCACAAGACCAGATATAGCTTATGCAGTAAGTCGATTGAGCAGGTATACGAGCAATCCAGGGAAGGAACACTGGAAAGACTAATGAGAATGCTTGGATATTTAAAAAATACCACTAACTATTCCTTACATTATGAAAAATATCTTGCCGTCTTAGAAGGATATAGTGATGCAAACTGGATTGCAGATTCATAGGAATCAAAATCAACAAGTGGTTATGTCTTTGCCCTAGCAGGGGCAACAGTGTCATGGAAATCTACTAAACAAACATGCATAGCTCGATCCACTATGGAATCAAAGTTCACTGCATTAGATAAAGCAGGCGAAGAAGCAGAATGGCTTTGTCACTTTTTAGAAGATATTCCATTTTGGCCTAAACTTGTACCGGCCATATATATACACTGTGATAACCAAGCTGCGCTAAGCAGAGTGCACAACTCTGTGTATAATGGAAAGTCACGACATATTCGTCGACGCCATAACACAGTTAGGAAGTTACTCTCAAATGGAACTATTTCCATAGACTATGTGAGAACAAATGATAACCTAGCGGATCCATTTACTAAAGGTTTATCAAGAGAGAAAATTGACTGCGCATCGAGGGGAATGGGTTTAAAAGCCTAAACCACAAAGAGTTATCTTATACGGAAACCTATCCTAGCGACTGGAGATCCCACGGACTAGGATCAATAGGCAAACCAGTTCTGAATAACTCAAGACGTAATGCATTTGCATGGACATGGTCCAACTCCATTCCTATGGTGCACAACATAAATGCATGCCTACAAAAGTATTTAAAGGTTAAAACTATGTTTTTTAATGATGACCATATCTTGGAAATAACAAGTGGGGTATATGTAAGGATACTCTTAATGGTTGCGATCACCTATGTTAGTGTGAGCTGGGTCGGCTCTATGAGAATATTAAAAGGCTTTTATTCTCTAAAACACTTGCAGAACCAAAAATTGTTCAGGATCAAAATGAAAACAACCAAGAGATTGGATGAGAAGGGAATCAATGCTTCGTAAAGCTTATTGTCTGGATATATAATAAAGGCCGATGGTTCAAGATGAAATAATTCACCGATTAGCCAAGTAGATCCGATAAGTTTTAACTAGGGAAAGTTCAAAGTGAAATATCTACTTATCCACGATAAAGCATTATTCCATATGTACTCTGTGATATTTTGCTTTGTGTGGGGGATATGTATATTATCATTCATGTGGGGGATTGTTGGAATTCCTAAAAGTAAATAATGAATGGAAATATACAATGTCCCATATCGCCTATTTGTTGAGAGGTATACTAGTTTATATATGCTTTTCTCAAGTGGAGGTTGGGGGCCTGGGGCTCCCAAATGTATGCTTCGTTGTGAGGAGGGAGATCATGCATCACCATCACACGCACGCGCGCCGCCGCCGTCCGTCCGACCGAACCGAACTAGGCCGGGTCGGGTTTGGGTTTGGGTCTAATATGATACTCGTATTTTTACTGCAAACTAGACCGGGCTTTCTTACAGTTGTAGACCATACGAACAGATGCGGATCTGTTCGGAAGCGGACCCGGGTTGAATAGGCGCGAACAGTAGCGGGTGCGACCCTTTAGAAGCAAACAGGCGCGAGCCGATTGAAGCGGACGCGGGCGAACAGATGCTCCCCGACTGTAGAGGTGTAGGCGGTACAAGCGGGTGCGAAACAGTACCGTTGGATGCAAACCAGTAGCAGGCGAGTGCGACCCGTTAACAAACAGCAGCGACCAAAAGGCAAACGGGTGCGGCCCGTCAAGCAGACGCGACTGTTTGAAGGGATGCGGACGAAATTATAAATAGGATAGAATACTGATCACATTCTCATCCCATTCCAATCTAATTTCTTCTGCTTCTTTGCTCTACTACTCAATATTCCATACATATCACAGAGTTGACATACTCATTACAATCTCGTGCAGATTACGTCTGTTGTATCTTGGGAGAATTTTGAAATAAAATTCTTAAGGAAATCGTTACGACGAGCCTCAGACACAATCCGGTTAGAATTCTAGTCCAATTGTATATTTATATACATTATTCTATGTTTTATCCGTTATTCTGGTTATACTATTTATTCAAAATAGTATAACGCGGTTGTTGTAATTTTTTTACAACATTCATATTGTTATAATAATTACTACATAATTCCAATGTAGTGGAAATCTGAGTTATAAACTTGTGCGACGAGTTTATAATTGATTATTCTCTGTTTTGGTATACTAGACGTATAACATCTTAAGAATTTTACTGTTTTCTTACAAAACAGAGATGGCAACAGTAGAATTTTCAAAGAATACTACTCACAACAGACCTGAACCATTCAAGGGAGATGGTGATGATTTCTTGACATGGCAGAATCAGATGTTGTTTTATCTCACCACACTCGGTCTGCAAAAGTACCTCGAGGAGGAGGAACCGATTCCTGCACCAGGCAAGGAAGCAGAGGTGAATACGTGGAAGCATTCCGATTTTTTATGCAGAAACTATATTCTGAATTGTCTCGACAAGGTGCTATACAGAGTATATCAGCCTTCAAAGACATCGAAAGCACTCCGGAATGCACTTACCACAAAGTATAAGATGCAGAATATCAGTCTTAAGAAATTCATTGTAGACAAATTTATGGACTACAAGATGATTGACTCCAAACCGGTGACTGCTCAACTGCATGAATTGCAAATCATCATTCATGACCTCGAAGCGGAAGGTCATATGGTTGGAGAATCGTTTTTGGTTGAAGCCATCACAGGAAAACTGCTGCCGTCATGGAGAGATTACCACAATTATCTAAAGCATAAAAAGAAGGAAATCTCTTTACAGGACCTCATAGCCCGATTGAAAATTGAGGCAGATAACCGTGGAATAACAAAACAAAGCGATGAGGCATTTGTGGCTGAAGGGTCAAAGACCAAAAACAAAAGGAGGAATTTCCAGAAGAAAAGGAAAGCTCCTGAAAACAAATCCAAAGACAACAAACAAACCAAGAAGTTTAATGGTGAATATTGGGTTTGTGGCAAAATGGGACACGCCGCTAGAGATTGCAGGCACAAGAAGGAACGCAACTCAGAGGCGAATATTGTTGACAACATGGAAATGGACGAGTCCGATTTCTCAGGATGATGGCCTATTTAAGGCAAATGTAGCCGTTGTCGGCAACAAAAATATGTATTCTGATTGTGCTATTAATAAAATTGAAGTTTCTTATTTGCTTGAGCATAAAAATTTACTATGGCATGTAGATTGGGGCACATAAATTTCCGCAAAATGAAAACATTATCAAACTTGGGATTAATTCCAAAATTCCAAGTAGATAAGAACTACAAATGTGAGACATGTGTAGAAGCAAAAATGGTCAAACAACCTTTTAAATCTGTTGACAGAAGCACCGAACCATTAGGTTTGGTACAAACAGATTTATGTGATTTTAAATCACTACCTACAAGAGGTGGGAAAAATTATTTCATTACTTTTATTGACGATTATACGCGATATTGCTATGTATATCTTTTAAATAGTAAAGATGAAGCAATAACAGCGTTTATAAAATACAAGGCTGAGGTAGAAAATCAGTTAAATAAAAAGATCAAGATACTAAGATCTGATCGAGGTGGGGAATATGAATCACCATTTGAATAGTTCTGTGCCGAAAATGGTATAATTCATCAAACAACAGCTCCATATTCACCACAACAAAATGGTGTAGCCGAGCGGAAGAACAGAACGTTAAAAGACATGATTAATGCCATGCTTTTAACTTCTGGTCTACCGATGAACTTGTGGGGGGAAGCCTTAAATATGTCTAATCACATATTAAACAAAGTTCCTCACAATAAAACGGGAACAATTCCATATGAGATATGGAAAGGACACAAAGCAAGCTTCAAATACCTCAAAGTATGGGGATGCTTGGCAAAACTTCCAGTTCCGCCTCCCAAGAGAGTCAAACTTGGACCAAAAACAGTAGATTGTTATTATCTTGGGCCAGCCCAAAATAGTAGTGCCTACAGATTTTTGGTATTCAAGTCTGATATAACTGATATTCATGTAAATACAATCATGGAATCAAGAGATGCCTCATTCTTTGAAGATGTGTTTCCGCACAAAAGGAATGATGGAAATAATGTCCTAAAAAGGACAAGGGAAGAATCAAACGATTCACATGAAGATGAAACTCATCATGAAATTGAGGATGCTGAACCAAGAAGAAGCGTAAGGGCTAGAACTTCCAAAACATTTGGTTCGGACTTTATTACGTATGTATTAGAGCACGAACCTCAAACGTACAAGGAAGCAATGTCATCTTCTGAATCTTCATGTTGGAAAGAAGCAATCCAAAGTGAGATTGATTCAATTCTAAGTAATAAAACTTGGGAAATTGTTGATATTCCACCAGGAATAAAAACAATTGGCTACAAATGGACTTTCAAGAAGAAAATGAAAGCAGATGGCTCTATCGACAAGTATAAAGACAGATTAGTAGCCAAAGGATATCGTCAAAAAGAAGGAGTAGACTTTTTTGATACATATTCGCCAGTAACACGAATAACCTCTATAAGAATGCTAATAGCAATTGCATCCATCTATAATCTAGAGATTCATCAGACGGATGTAAAAACAACATTCTTAAATGGAAATCTCGATGAGGAGATTTACATGGAGCAACCTGAGGGATTTATTTCCAAAGAAAATGAAAACAAAGTCTGTAGATTAGTCAAATCATTATACGGACTAAAACAAGCTCCAAAGCAATGGCACGCAAAATTTGATAGTGTCATGATGAGAAATGGTTTTCGTATAAATGAATGCGACAAATGTGTTTATTATAAACAACTTGGACGATCATATGTGATGATCTGTCTATATGTGGACGATATGCTAATATTCGGTCCAAATACTCAGGTAATTGAGACCATAAAGAAAATGTTGATCAACAATTTCGACATGAAAGACTTGGGTGTTGCAGATGTTATTTTGGGGATAAAATTAATAAGAACACCTAATGGAATTGAGTTATCTCAATCACATTATGTAGAAAAAGTGATTGAAAGATTTCAAAACTTTGGAATTAAAGGAGCAAATATACCTTTTAATCCATCAGATGTACTGCATAAAAACACAGATGAGAGTGTAATGCAACTGGAATATTCTCGTGTAATAGGATGTCTCATGTATCTCATGAATTGCACAAGACCAGATATAGCTTATGCAGTAAGTCGATTGAGCAGGTATACGAGCAATCCAGGGAAGGAACACTGGAAAGCACTACTGAGAATGCTTGGATATTTAAAAAATACCGCTAACTATTCCTTACATTATGGAAAATATCCTGCCATCTTAGAAGGATATAGTGATGCAAACTGGATTGCAGATTCAGAGGAATCAAAATCAACAAGTGGTTATGTCTTTACCCTAGCAGGGGCAACAGTGTCATGGAAATCTACTAAACAAACATGCATAGCTCGATCCACTATGGAATCAGAGTTCATTGCATTAGATAAAGCAGGCGAAGAAGCAGAATGGCTTCGTCACTTTTTAGAAGATATTCCATTATGGCCTAAACCTGTACCGGCCATATATATACACTGTGATAACCAAGCTGCGCTAAGTAGAGCGCACAACTTTGTGTATAATGGAAAATCACGACATATTCGTCGACGCCATAACACAGTTAGGCAGTTACTCTCAAATGGAACAATTTCCATAGACTATGTGAGAACAAATGATAACCTAGCGGATCCATTTACTAAAGGTTTATCAAGAGAGAAAATTGACTGCGCATCGAGCGGAATGAGTTTAAAAGCCTAAACCACAAAGAGTTATCTTATATGGAAAACTATCCCAGCGACTGGAGATCCCATGGACTAGGATCAATAGGCAAACCAGTTCTGAATAACTCAAGACGTAATGCATTTGCATGGACATAGTCCAACTCCATTCCTATGGTGCACAACATAAATGCATGCCTACAGAAGTATTTAAAGGTTAAAACTATGTTTTTTAATGATGACCATATCTTGGAAATAACAAGTGGGGTATATGTAAGGATACTCTTAATGGTTGCGATCACCTATGTTAGTGTGAGCTGGGTCGGCTCTATGAGAATATTAAAAAGCTTTTATTCTCTAAAACACCCGCAGAACCAAAAATTGTTCAGGACCAAAATGAACACAACCAAGAGATTGGATGAGAAGGGAATCAATGCTTCGTAAAACTTATTGTCTGGATATACAATAAAGGCCGACGGTTCAAGATGAAATAATTCACTGATTCGCCAAGTAGATCCGATAAGTTTTAACTAGGGAAAGTTTAAAGTGAAATATCTACTTATCACGATAAAGCATTATTCCATATGTACTCTGTGATATTTCGCTTTGTGTGGGGGATATGTATATTATCATTTATGTGGGGGATTGTTGGGATTCCTAAATGAAAATAATGAATGAAAATATACAGTGTCCCACATCGCCTATTTGTTGAGAGGTATACTAGTTTATATATGCCTTTCTCAAGTGGAGGTTGGGGGCCTGGGGCTCCCAAATGTATGCTTCGTTGTGAGGAGGGAGATCATGCATCACTATCACGCGCGCCGCCGCCGTCCGTCCGTCCGAACCGAACCGGGCCGGGTCAGGTTTGGGTTTGGGTCTAATATGATACTCGTATTTTTACTGCAAACGGGACCGGGCTTTCCGACAGTTGCAGGCCATACGAACAGATGTGGATCTGTTCGGAAGCGGATGCAGGTTGAATATGCGCGAATAGTAGAGGGTGCGACCCGTTAGAAGCAAACAGGCGCGAGCCGATTGAAGCGGACGTGGGCGAACAGATGCGCCCCGACTGTAGAGGTGCAGGCGGTACAAGCGGGTGCGAAACAGTACCGTTGGATGCAAACCAGTAGCAGGCGAGTGCGACCCGTTAACAAACAGCAGCGACCAAAAGGCAAACGGGTGCGGCCCGTCAAGCAGACGCGACTGTTTGAAGGGATGCGGACGAAATTATAAATAGGATAGAATACTGATCACATTCTCATCCCATTCCAATCTAATTTCTTCTGCTTCTTTGCTCTACTACTCAATATTCCATACATATCACAGAGTTGACATACTCATTACAATCTCGTGCAGATTACGTCTGTTGTATCTTGGGAGAATTTTGAAATAAAATTCTTAAGGAAATCGTTACGACGAGCCTCAGACACAATCCGGTTAGAATTCTAGTCCAATTGTATATTTATATACATTATTCTATGTTCTATCCGTTATTCTGGTTGTACTATTTATTCAAAATAGTATAACGCGGTTGTTGTAATTTATTTACAACATTCATATTGTTATAATAATTACTACAGAATTCCAATGTAGTGGAAATCTGAGTTATAAACTTGTGTGACGAGTTTATAATTGATTATTCTCTGTTTTGGTATATTAGACGTATAACACATGGTAGCATGCATATTCTTTCTTATCTACACATTCTCAAACCTGGCCTTATATATGCATGTATTCGAGGATAGTTACGCATTTTCCTTGTTCTTCTACGCCATGCCTGATCTAGTTAAATTCCCTCTTGCTCTTCCTAGCTATCATGCTTGCATCTCTACTGATCACCTTAAAGATGTACCTACACGCGCATACATACATACATACATACATATATATATATATATACATACATACATACATACATACATATACATACATACATATACATACATACATACATACATACATATATATGTATGTATATATGACATACCAAATACACACATATGTGCATATATATACAAATTAGTCTGCCTGTACCTGCAACTTGGGTGGCATATGCGTGATGATAATAAGTAGGCGATAAATTATGTGAATTCAGTGGGTTGGTTCATTGGTATTCCAAACTTGAATAGGAGATGAACACATGCATGAGAGGGGAAGAGTTTGGTAATTATGTACATATATTCAACTAAAAAACTAAACTTGTATAAAAAGAGAGTGAACTAAATAAATACGTGTATAGATATAATTGATTAAATACTTATACATATTGTTTCATACATAGCCTACTATGCATGCTTTCTAATTTTCATGATTCATTCTCATGCTAGTGAGTTATTTTCACGTGTGTAGCCAAAATGCCAGTATCCATTCCTTTCATTGCTCCATTCCTTTCTACCTCAGCAAACCCATGCATATATAGATATACATACATTATATAAGATGGTAACTAATATCTATAGAAACATTGTATTTTGTAATTATTGGGTTTTCCTTTGCATGCTTGAATTCCTGATAGGTGCATGCGTGCATATTCATGTGCATAAGTGTGTATCCTTCTGCATCTGCCTATTCATATGTATAAAGGTCTTGAGTTCCTAATCTACTCATTTTTCTAATGCGTCTTCACTGAATAAATTTCTGTTGTACCCTGTATTAATTTATAATTAATATGAGTAGTCTTGTACATTCCTTTATTCATCTGCATATGAACTGTTTGGTTTTGCTGGAGTAGCTTTATATACATATATATATGTACTTTGTTTTAGTTTTTCCATGCAAACTCAACCAATGTCCTTACTGCAAAACTGTGTTTCCAATATAAAGTTTAATTGTGTTGTAATAATAAATATGAATATTTGCATGCTAAAATTATTTAGATCTGGATTTTGATTTTCATTAATAATGTAAGAAACTTTAACATATGTGTATAATTAGAGTTTAGAAATTCATTTATGCAAATGTTTGATTGACTTGTATTGCATTAAAATGGATATTTTACGACTATTTGGAACTAGTATTTTAAATGGAAGATTTAGAAATAGCTTCTATATGCAATATTTAGCTTATAAACCATTATGGGAATTTTAAATGAGTTTTTTTTGTTATTAATAAGAATTTAATAATAGACTAATTCTGTATAAGAATGTGTAATTAAACAATTAAAGTAAATATTAAGTAGCGTTTGAATTTAACTAATTATTTAATTAATTTGGGACGATGCGTTTTTTATCTTTTCGTAATTATATTGTTATACAAAATTATAAATTTAAATCCTTTGAATATTTCATTACTTAGTATTGATTCATTTATTTATATTCTTTTGAATAATATATTTTATATCAATTTCTAATTTCCGTCTTATCATCATCTTTATATTGAATTTGATATTATGAGCGATCAACCGTTGATATTGGTTTAGTTAATGATTTTAACATGATAATTTGATGCCATCTTTTTGCTTGATTTATTGATATTTATTCTGTACGAAGAGAAATTTGAATAAATAGTTTAGTGGTACTATTTGGTATGGGACTTTCAATAACACTTTTCCGGTTATTCTTTAGACGTGTTGTACAGAATACAGTAGGATGAGTGTGATGTATGAGCACTGAATAAACGGACTGGTAACCACAGTGGTATGGAACATCGTTGTGTTATTTATTTTGTTATTCTTTGCTCCTTAATGACGCTCATACGAGGGTATGTGATGTGTAGGTGACTCGCTGCGGTGATCACATATGGAGGCTACTAGCTAGCCACATAGATTGTGTACATTGTATGTTTGTCTAGCTTAGACCGACTCCATTTATATTTCGAAAGTGAACCATATTGGCCAGTATCCACCCTGGCGGCCCGATCGTGGGTTCACGCCACAGATCCGTGAAAACGTTATTGTTATGATATTTGATGCGCATCACTGGATAGGTAGTTGGTTGCCTCTTATGTCGATAGGCCAACAGTCAATTACCATATGGGCATATGTCGGTAGTCATGGCCGAAGAGGCTATGCGTCATCGAGATTATAGTAGATCATTGTCACAATACCGAGAGGGGAGATGTAACGGTAACCGATGACAGCAGGAGTCGTTTCATATGGACCACATGTGGCTCTTAGAGCAAGCAGACGTGCTGTTGTCTCCCGCCTGGTTCCGGGATATATGGATGTCTAAGTATATGCGTGAGTAGTAGATATAAATATATTATGTATATATGAGATTATACCCGAGAGTATGTCCAGAGTATGATCAACTCTGTATCCTTCTTGGGCAGATGGCGTATGCTTATAGGTAGACAACCTACTTATTATTAATTATATTTGGATATTGTTATGAGCTGTCTCAAATCTTCCTTTTTGATTTGATATTGCTATTACATAATATGAGATTGAGGGACAGATAGTGGGCATTGTTTAAAAACTGTTCGACCTCACTTGAGGATTTCTCATTGATGATTATTTCGGGATTTGATAGTCATTTAAGACATGGATGATTCGCCATTTCCATGTTCTATGTGAATTTTGATTTGATATGTTTTAAACGAGTGATGCCATCACTATACAGATTTGAAATGTTTGGATGATTTAATTCCTTGAGGATTATTCTATATGTACATATACTTCGATAAGTCATCTGATTTATTGTATATCTTTAATAGTGGTATCATATTGTTCCTTGATTATGCAGTACCACTTTCTTATGATCCTTGACTAAACATAATCTGAACCGTGTGTTATTTTATAATAATCTGGTCAGTCCGAGATATTTCAAGTACAGGGACGACTTGACCAGCATGTATTTCATTGGGCTAAGAGGAGATCTATATTAGAATTATTACATGATATTTGTTGACACTATTTCATTATATATATATATATATATAATTGGCATATGAAATATATTGTATAACATTAATGTATTTATATTATATGTTACCGCTACGATTGACTCTGTGTTCTCTGTGTTGTACTGCATATTATGTATTGTTCTCTCTTGGAGGCACATGTGTCTATTACTTTATGCCGATACTATGTACATACTGATGAGTTTTATATTAGATGTTACACCAGTAGTCCAAGGTCATATTCATGTGTTTACCCCTTACAGCCTCATTCTCCATATTATCTGACAGTAGTACTTTGTAACACTCTTGAATAGTATGGATATAGAGGTGCGGTGTTACGTAGTTCCATCTTTTGCTCTAAAAAATTACATCCTTTTGAATAAAAATTCATCCCACTTGTCCTCGATATGGCCGGCCGCTCTAGGATCTATAATGGGCCTTAAAACTACTTCAAGTATAATTAATAAAAATGTATTTAAATCTAATTCAAATGGATATCGATATCGTATATTGATAATGTGTTTATAACTATTGTATGCACATTATTTAATATTAAATGATGAAAACTTATATTTCATAAATATTAGTTAATTTATAATAATTATAATTAATTAAATCAGGTGGTAATAGTAGAAAAGTTTCAGTTGTATGACTTTTAGATGTAAATTCCGTCAGCGATTAATCTCGAACGATTAAAATATTAATGTTCACACGTCACTTAGGAGATGGTGTCACATAATGGCCAATTTATCACTTACATAGTTTCGGTTAAATCTAATATTATTTTTTTGTATGCGTTACCTGGTAGTGAATATTATTTACACCGCTTCTCTTTATCAAAAGTATATTACTTTAGTACTTATGGAATTTGATAATGGTCAAAATTCCAATATCATCCATATTCAACTGTATAGCCCTAACATAAAGTCCTTGGTTCAATGATAACAATTATTATTAATCGAACTGCTCTAACTAAAGACTTTGACTTTGAGTTGACTTCGGTTGACCATGATACTAAACCTATATAATTGTGGAGATAAATTATCTCTTGGATAGTGTCTCACTTTCAAATCTTCAAGTCAACACAACTATAGTCGTTCGACGGACACTGTGCCATGATTTAACTATAATCAAAGCAAAGTTTTTGCACTAAAGCTCGACGTATTCTCAAGTCGATGGTTGATTGGTTCTAGCTATATTAACCAACAAAAAACTATCGAGTGAGTCATTCCATAATTATCCAATTACTATCAGTACATAACCTTGGTTTCCCAAGCAGCCATGAGTAATAAACTGCCAACATTTGGAGAGGAGTATGTACTCTAGTCTTAATTGATGTATCGATATCCAATCTTGATGCATCTTGACAAAGAATATTTAAAAGGTATGTTTATTTTTGTATGATAAATCACTCATGATATAACATATTGTAACTACTATCATAAAACATACCATTTATGGATTTTCTATTACATATACTTTTAATTAAAATAATTAATATCACACATTATACCAAGTATATAATAGAAAGGAAATAACTTTCATTTTGAACTATATGGTTATTGAGTTAGATATATACAAAAAATTACATAATTACCCCTAGGGCCTATCCCTAACTCAATCAGAGAGTTTGTATGTTATAGAAATAGAAGATTTTATTGAAGAAGTACTTCAAGAGTTCCATCATCCTAGGATGATTATTCCTCTTGGTGGTGACGATATATAAAATTATGTTAAACATATATATTATTGAAAGCAAATGAAAATGTACGTTTTAGAATTTTAGGGAAGTGCATGACTTGCCAATGACTGAAAGCTAAACAAAAGAAACCCATTGGTCTGTTATTATTGTTTGACGTTCTAGATTGGAAGCGGGTATATATCCCCATAGATTTTATAGATGAGTTACCACGGAGTCATAAAGGAAATGAGAGCATTTGGATTATTGTTGACCGTTTGACAAAAAGTGCTTATTTCATTTAAATAGAGGTCTCTAGGACCATTCCTTCTTTGGTTACATTTTATGTGTGAGAAGTTGTGTGGTTGCATAGTGTGCTTTCTAGTATATTAAGTGATCGAGACCTACACTTCGTGAGCTATTTTTTGAAGAGCTTACAACATGTATTAAGTATGGAATTGAAATTGAGCATGACATAAAATCCCCAAACGGATGGCCAAACCAAATGGGTGAATTGAGTGCTTGAGGATCGTTGAGAGCTTGTACTCTTAATTTGGAGATTATGGGAAGATCACTTGCCTTTTATTGAATTTGCATACAATAATAACCATCAATCTAGTAGAGGTATGGCACCATTTGAAGCGCTATATGGCCGACCTTATAAATTGCCAACATGTTTATGGAAAATAACGGATAAAATAATACTTAGACTGGAAATGATATGTGAGACTTTCAGGAAGATCAAGTTATTTTGGACAAGGTGAAGAGGTCTCAAGATTAGCAAAGTCTTATGCCGATGAAATATGTATGGATCTAGAGTTTGAAGTGGGTGACATGGTATTTTTTAAATTATCACCTTGAAGAGATTTATTAATTTGTTAATTAGGGGAAGCTATGACCTGAATTCATTTGACCATTTTTAATTTAAACGAATCGAGAAACTTGCTTATTGGGTAGACTCTATGAAAAGATCGTTGGAGTACACATTATGCTTCATGTTTCAGACTTACTTAAGTGTACATAGTGTTAGAACCTGATTTATATGTTTTAATGATGACAACTGTATCTCTGTATATATCTAGAATACAATACTATTCAGGTATTAGAAGATCTTGAATCGGAGAATTAAGGAGGAAACAAATTGGAACATCATCTTGAATTAGAGAATCAAGGAGAAACAAAGCGGAACATCCACATGTCAAGAGCTAAAGATATACGAATCATCAAGTCAAAACTTATGTATTTGGTCTTAATTATACTTGTAAAATCTCCTTGGTAGTTCATATGTGCACACACTTACATATAAATGTTTTCAAAGATCAAAGGGTTAAACAAGTTTAAAATAGGTAGTCTATATTAAAAAAATATTTTATATAGTTTAGTTAACTGAATATATATTCAGTCGACTGAGGACATTTGACTAAAATATATTCAATCAACCGAGCCTCTATATTTTATTCTACAAACTAGTATTTAAAATTGCCACATATTAATTGTTTACATCCAGTAGATTGACTTTTTATTTTCAGTTGACTGATCACCCTATAACGGCTATTTTCTAAAAAATCACTTCGAGTAGTTACGATCATTCAAGAGCATCCCTGCGAATGGTAATGACTATTTCTAAATGATTACAACTCTTCGATGAAACTCTTTGATATCTATAAATAGACATCAACTTTCATAAAACATCTTAACCTTTCTCGATTTACTTTCTTGATCTATATTCTCTCTTGAGCACACTTAAACATTCTTTCTTTCAAACCATACTCCCTACTCAAGAATCATTATATATACTTCAATAATCACGGAGCACGCATATTGAATCATGAAGAAGATGGTAGGAAGTCATGTACTACAATTGACTGTATTCAAGTTATCAAGAGCTCATCAGAAGTCAGAGAATTATTCTTTTTTTGTGAAGTCTTTCTGAAGATCTTCAAGCAAAGGTTGAAGTTCGATTCAACTGCTCTAGCATTTTGTAAGATATCTATTCCTCCGGGTTAAGCAAAGGTTAATTATTTAATTCTAGATGGAATCTGGAACTAGATGAAGGATGGGAGTTTCAAATAGTATGAACACCTTAGTGTGATCTTTTTTACTTTACTTTACTTTACTGTACTCTGTCAGTTAGTATTACTTAGTTTTTGAATATACACTTGAATACACATGTGACGACCCAAAATTTTAAATAATTTAAATTGGAATAGTTAATTGATTTTAAAATATTTAAAAGTTAATTTTAACTTGAATTCCAGATATCAATATTTATTTGATAATTAAATCATTGAATTATATAGTTTAAATATTGAATTTAATAATTGTAATTGGGTAAATTGTTGAATCAGAAATTTCTAAGCCTGTTTAAAATAATATGAAGGCTTATAAAATTTATAATGATGATATTGATGATAATAGAATGGTTGAAATTTAATTAAAGGCGGTTTGTTCAATTCTAATAATATATCGTTTAAATTGAGTTTAAGAATAGCCTTCCGAGGCACAGCCTCGAAATTCGATGAAAACAATTCCATTGGATCCGTAATAGTTAATTATTGTTGGGTTTCAATTTTCGTAGCAATCGGAGTTGTCGTTTGACCCTGGCAGCTCAAAACATTTAGAAACTATTTTAATCGATTTAATTTAAATTGATCGTTTACTTCCGTAACTCACGCATATGATCGATTTGACTTTCGAAACACGTTCCGTTGTATATGGAATGCGGGTAAAACCTTATAAACGTCCATCGACATGTCTGTTTCGGGGTTCGAATTTCACGGTGCAACGCGAGATATTTTCGATATTTAATTATATTATAGTCAGGCGTACTCAAGAGGCTTCCCCGACTCTATATCTTATCCTTGCTCTCTCTCTCTCTTACAGCAGGATTGAATCCTAAAAAAATGGAAGCTTGGATTTCGAATTCACGGCAAACCCCTCTTCATTTTCGTCTTCCTCAACTTGAGCCTATCGAAAATGGGGTCTTTCCCAAAATCAATAAAACGAAATTCCCCTTCAATTTAAAAGCCGAGCCCTTTCTCTCCTCTCCTATTCGTATTCTCTTACGCGGTTGTTAATGGCGACCTTCCTGTTGAAAAAAAAGGCGATTCAAGCTCTAATACTAGCACGTCTCCATCTCCTCGTTCTCTTGTTCAAAGCAAAATCGAAGGAATCACGAGTCGAAGGGAATTTCGTGACAACCTCCTCGTTTTGCTCGACTTGATACGGCTAAGCGCGTTCAACTTGGGGTGCGGATTGAACTAGGGTTTTGGGATTCGTGAAGGAAGCGACGTATGGAAGGGGTTCGTTCTAGTCGCGACCGGCCTGGGTGCGTACGCAAATAGGGTTGGGGTAGCAATGTCGTTTCTGGCCTGGAGGGTTTTGGTTGTAGGTGAAGTAACTGCAGTCATGAGACAGTAAGGTATACGAATTTAAATTTATTTAATTTAATTAATGAATAAATATATACATGTGGAATTTTATTTTTACAGTAAAGAAATTTTAAAACAACTCTGTTGATTTTATTGTAGTACATGTATATAGAGGCTAGAAAGAAAATTTTTAAATGTTGAATATTTATATAAAAATAGATTTTTGGGAAACTATAAATTAATTTTAGTATATGGGTTTTAAAAGAAGAGGAATAATTACTATTTTTTTGGGAAATTTGTTCGAATAAAATATTTGGTAAATCAAATTTTATTAAACTGTTTCAATTAACTTATTTAATTTCTAGACTAAAATATATGTTTAAGGTGATTTTTAGTTTAAGAATTTAAGTCAATTTATAAGTAAAATTAAATAAGTGAATGATAATAAATTATTGATTTAAAATTCAAGTGTTATTTAATTTATATGATATTTATACAAGATCTTAAACGAGAAGACAAATATCGAATTGGAATGGATTGCAAACATCAAAATCAAAGGTGAGTAAACCTCACGCTTCTGAATTTCTATTTGAATTAAATGGTTAAATTTAAATAGTTGGTTGAATGATTGGTTTGTTTTGTTGGGCTGTATTATATATGGTAGTATATAATATATATTGGAGTGATTGATATTATGTGATGGATATTATTGGTAATTGGAAGATTGATTGCTGTGGTTTGCTTGAATATTTCGGTGCCCTGAGTCGTCGAAATATATATAAAACTGGATTTTTAAAGGAATATAAGGGTGAAATTTTGAAAGTGAAATAATTATAAAATAAAATAAAAATGAATTGGAAAGAAATAAAAGTGATATTTAAACCCTGGAGTTAAATTGTAAAGTTGAGATTTAAAACAAGTTCTATATCAAAATTAAATCTAACAAATAAAGGATTAAAAAAGAAAAAAATTTAAGTGTTTTAACAACTTGAATGTCAAAGTGCAAGTGAAAACCGAATTGGATTTAAAAAATAAATTTGGTTTAAAATTCCTTTAAGCTTCCATTATAAAATGGGTAATTAAATTAGATTAGAATAAACTGAAATGTAAATGAGAAATCATTAATTTTTATAATCAGTGATGTAAATAGAGATTTATTAGGTAAAATTAAATCAATTCAATAAATAATGACTTATGAGAAATTAATTAAGGATTAATGTAAACAATATGGTTAATTAAATTATAAAGTAATTAAGACTACTTATTGATTTTTGGTTAAGAATAATTAATATTGTGTAATTAAACAAAGATAATTACTTGAGTGTAATTGAAAAATAATTAATCGAGGGTGATTAATTAAGATGAAATATGAAGGGTTGACTAATTAATTGTTTTGGAATTAATTAATGGAGAATGAAGGAATCTAAGTGATTGAGATTTGAAATTCAATAGAATCAAGTGAATTAATTTGGATGTGATTAAGTTTTGCTTCTGGATGATTGAATGGTATTGGATGTTTTGAATGAGTTGATATCCCTGATATGAAATGTTGTGTATTTCATTTGGATAACTTGGGTTAGGATGACATGAGACTCGAAGAGGCTGGGATCGGGTATTGGGAAATACCCGAAATCACTTCGAATTCTTATAAATTGATATGTGAGACTAATAGGTTGGAATGAAACGTTTTAAGTGAATCAGACTATTTGATCTAAATTTTGGTCCTTACAAACTTATGTGTGAAATAAGTTATGTCTATAACATATTGTGAACTTGTAAAATTGGTTTGGTTTACCCCGGGTTCTATATAAGTTGTATGCTTTGTATTCCATGTTGAATGGGTTTACTCACGCTGGTTTCCAGCCTGACCCGGGTGTTACTTTGGTGTAATGCTCGGGTCAGACCGAGTATTACAGATTTTCAGGTAAGGACGTTCTAGAGCTCAAGAGGCGAGCCGGATGACAGGAACGTATAGAGTATTTCCGCTGTGTTATATCATTGTAAATTTGTGATATGATAATTGTGTATATTCAGTGACTGTGTATATGTGAAACTCTGATGTATTAAAATGTAATCGACATATATAATATTCTTTTGTAGACTGTTATTATTTATTATATTTTATCCGCTGCGAATGTGAGATGTTGATGTTTCTGTTCTTCTTCTTCTTCTTCTATATCTTTCTTCTTTTCATAACTATCTGGAATTTTTGGGATGAAAATTCTGGGTCGTTACAACACATCAAAGCCATATTATACGAGATTCTTTTGCACTTTCATTTGGTATCAGAGCAAGGCCATTTCAAATTACCGTAACAAAGTATTCGAATAATCACTATAATATGGAAAGCACTTATCTAGTGGGTCAGTCAACTGCACATCCTCCATTATTCATCTAACTATGCTTACTGGTCTACACATATGAGAATCTTTATGGAAGCTACCGGTCTTGCAATCTGGCAAGCTGATCAAACTAAGTATGAAGCTTTTGCTACTGAAATGAGTACTTGGACAAAAGCTCAAAAGACTATAGTGTCCAACAATGCTAATGCTAAGCATGTCTTATTTTGTTCGCTCGATAAAAATGAGTTCTTAATAGTTATGCATTGTAAAATTGCATATGATACCTAGCGTACACTAAGTCACTCATGAAGGCTTCAATAAAGTAAACAAAATGAAATATCTATTTTACAAAATAAGTTCTCATCATTCAAAATGAAAGCAAACGAGAATATCATAGATATGTATGCTAGATTTCAAAAGATTCAACATGATATTAAGGCACTAGGAGTTACTTTTACAAACTTTGATCTAGTCACACGCATTTTAAACTCTTTAACTATTGAATGGGAAAGAAAAATTTCAGTTATCGAAAAAGCTACGATCTTTCTCAACTCAAAGTTGAAGAATTAATAGGAAATTTGATATCGTATGAAGCTAGTTTATAGACAAGAAAGGAGAAAAATCAAGAGAAAACGAGTATAGCCTTCTAAGTCAACGATGATGACACAAATTTGGACGATGATGAGATCGTATATATTGCCAAATACTATAACAAATTCAAGAAGTTTACAAAGGTGCAAAACGGTGGCAATTCAACGAACTTATCTAACCCGCCATCAATCAAGTATATAGGTGTGGAAAATTTGGCCCTATGAAGAAAGACTATCCAAAACTAAACAAGGAGAAGAAAAAAAACAAGTTCGAAAAGTTCAACGAAAAGAAATAGGCATTCCAAGTTACATAGGATGATTCAGACTCATCTTCTTCAAATAATGACAGTGATGGTGATTCAGAACAAGTAAACGACTATTTTATAGCCACCACTATAGAGGTAAGTCTTGAACTCTCTTATAACGAGATTTTAGAAATGATTTTTGAATTGGATGATAAATTAAGAGGTTTAAAGAAATTATATAAGGAAAATATGGGAAAAATAAAGAGAGTCAAATCAGAGTTTGGCATACTAAAAGATGAGAGAAGTATTCAAGAAGAAGAACTAGAAATTTCACAGAAATCTAATAAAAAATTTAGTTGTTCAAGATGTTGCTTTAACTGATGAGATCAAAGCCAACAAAACCGAGAATGATAAGCTTAACAATGAGGTTAGTGAATTAAAATGTAGTCTAGACTCGATTGGAAATGAAATTGTCGAACTAAAAAATTGTAACAAATTACTAACGATGTTTTGACATTTAGCAAAGGAAAGTACAATTCAAAAAATTGAATCAAAATTTCAAAACTTTCTTGCAACATAAATGGACTTGGTTTCAAAGCTAAACAATTCACAGGAAATTTATTACTTTGTATACTAAGTTCAAAAAGTCCAAAGATAATGTTAGATCAATTAATTCAAATTCAAAAATTTAGAAAATTTGAATTCCTAAAACTAATAATAAATTGATTACGTAGAAATATATAGATGATTATCTCGTAAATGTTGTTTATAATGGTGATTATATTTCTAAAGGTTCCAAACCTTCTTGGTTATGGCCAACTTCTTCTACTAACACATATATCCCTGTAATTTCATGAAGTTAACACTAATTTTATTAAAAATTTCAAAATTTTATAGGTTTAATACAAATTTAGCTAAACAATCTTGTTAAAAATCATTGTCTATAACTATGATTGACTCATATTCATTTTCTAAAAATTATTTGGAAAATATATATATATCTTCTATACATAGAAGGATGATAAAAGTTTGTATGGTATAAATTTTCCTACTAACAAACATGGATTTCGATTTTACTAACTTTAGTTAAAAACTTAAGTATACGTAAACCATAATATGGTTTTCAAACTATAATACAAAACTATGGTTTTTCATGTTAGCACCAGAATTGGTCACTAACACCCTTAAGAGAGATTTTGTAGAGAGATTAATGAAGAAAGTAAATTTAAACAGAGAATAATATGCTAAATTAAACGTAGAAAACAGGAACACCAGATTTATAGTGGTTCGGCGTAACTGCCTATGTCCACTTTGAGGTTAATCTTTATTGCTTTTCTCAATAATCGATTACAGATACAATTTGTACACCAACTACTTGGTTACAATTGTTAAGCAAAGAAGATAAGTCTTGAGTGAGTCTTGAATGCGGCAGAGTCTCCCCGGTGTTTTCGAAAAAAGGACCCTTTCACTGTGCCCCTGCCTCTCTGTTTATAGACGAATATGGATTGGACTTCCCTGGTGGGCCTAGTAGCAAGATACCTCGGCCCAATACGAATGACTTCTGTGTGCCGAGCCAAAAATGTCGAGCGGCAAATGCCGAGCCATGTGTCTAAACCGAACGAGGCAGTATGTTGAGTGCATCGTGTAGGCCGAACGAGATCTGATGCCGACCGAAGGGAGAATTCCGAACGAGGCATGAATGCCGAACGAGGCTGAAATGCCTAACGAGGCGTAATGCCGGACGAGACCTGAATGCGGAACGAGGCTGAATCCCGATCAGGGTTGAACGCCGAGCGACCCAGTTGTGCCGAACGAGGCTGAATGCCGGTCGAGGCTTGAATGCCGATCGAGGCTGAATGCCGAGCGACCCAGTAGTGCCGAACGAGGTTGAATGTCGGTCGAGGCTTGAATGTCGGTCGAGGCTGAATGTCGAGCGACCTAGTTGTGCCAAACGAGGTTGAATGCCGGTCGAGGCTTGAATGCTGGTCGAGGCTGAATGCCGAGCGACCCAGTTGTGCCGAACGAGGTTGAATGCCGGTCGAGGCTTGAATGCTGGTCGAGGCTGAATGCCGAGCGACCTAGTTGTGCTGAACGAGGCTAAATGTCGGTCGAGGCTTGAATGCCGATTGAGGTTGAATGCCGTTCGGGGCTGAGTGCCGAGCGACCCAGTTGTGCTGAATGAGAATGCGGTGCCGAATGGTGTTGGATGCCGAATGGTGCACAAATGCCGTGTTTCCAGTTACCTGGTCAAACCTCCAAGTAACACTTACCCCCCAAAGTGTATCATGCGGTCCAACATGATGTGCTTTGAATCACGAGTTCTCCATGTTTTGCTTCGAGCCTTGGCATAGTCTCCTCGACGGTATTCTTCCCTGAATGCCGAATGAGGCATCATATGCCGAACGACATATAATGTCGAACGGCCAAAAACCGAACGAGATCAATGCCGAGCGAGGGAGGTGTTTTGACCGGTTCTACTGGTCGTTGTCCCTTCAACTTCCTTTCTTCCCTTTATAAAGGTCGGCTCTACACTTCTTTTTCTCTTTTCTACTTTTACCTCCACCCTGTAGAACTTACGGAATTTCCTCTTACATCTGCGAATTACCTACCCTTACCTTCTCTCCTCAAACTCGATACATTGTCTCACCCCCTGCCCAAATCAATGAACCGAATAGAATCATGCTTCCTACTACAGAACATACCCAAGCTTCGATTTGCTTCTTAAGTAATGGTTCTCCCTTTTAACACCTTAATCCCGAATAAGAAACATAGCATGAGATTCGCGCTCGTGAATCTCTGTAAGACCGTGGATGGTAGGAAATGCGTGGACAGAGGACAATGAATTCAAGGTCAAACACATCTTAGGGATAGGCAGAGTGATGGAAGGAAGGAGATGTTAGAGGTGTTCAAAGGAAGGTGTTGGTGGAAGGAGCACTGTTGTGACTCGGTAGGGCTTCCTTATGTCGAGCGAGGACCGAATGTTCAGAAGTGAATTGGAGTTAAGGCTCGGCGTGCCAAGCGATGCGGCTCGGCACGGCCACGGCTCGGTATGACTCTCTCATGCCGAACGAGGTAAGATGGAAGGTAGGAGAGATGTAGGATCCTGGTAAAATGCTGAACGACATGGTTCGACATGAGTGTGGTTCGGCATGACTCTTTTATGCCGAACGATGAAACGGATAATTGGGAGAGTTGTGTGTTGAACGGCTTGGCTCGGCATGTTTGCGGTTCGGTATAACTTGCCGCATGCCGAACGGTGATAATGAGTGGCTGGCGTGCTGAGGTTAGAATGCCGAGCGAGGTGGCTCGGCATGATTATGGTTCGGCATGACTAGTTGAATGTCGAATGATGAAGTAGTTAGGTAGAAGGGTTGTGTACAACAACAATAACAGTCGGGCCTAATGCATAATTGGCTCAACACATATCTTATGCCTGAACACATGATAGTGAACAAGGACAAACTTAAACAACAAAGCATATCGGACAATCCGGACTGACCAATCCCGTGTTTAAACAACTGAAAATTTGGTATTTAACTTATTTAACAGTTAATAACCTTTCAAATGCAGTGACGGCATCGAGTTCAAAACATAAACCGTCTTACGACAAGCTGTCGTAGACGGTCAGCGATGACGGTCTTTGAAGACAACAATTCAAAGCTTAGACTTATTTAATCGATCCAGTGTCTTTTCACTACCCAGCACTTACATTTGAATGATCGCGCTAGTTCACACACCACATGAGGGGCATATTTATGTCGTTAAGTCTAATGTCGATTATTTTTCAAGTATTGTTCAAACAGGTGCCTTGGCAGATTCAATCTTCATTAGAGATGTCTAGGAAATCAAGCTCTGCGACAATCTCCGATAGACCTGGGTCATCCTCTCGACAAGAAGTTGTAGGAACTTCAAATCCATCAACTACCCCTGCCCAAGACATACCGAGCCCTGCGACTGCATCTTCCGATTTGGTCCCGACGCTTTGGAGGCAGCTATTTTCTTAGATGACCCAATCGACTCATAGGCCTCAAAGATTAATGAAAGTACACTTCGTCGGATATGCTCTATCCATGGAATCCCCATCGATGATGTGTTAGTTGCATCGAGGTTGATCGTCCGCACTTGCCCCCAATCAAATACACAGCTTGCAATAGATTCATGTGCTAGGTTGGCAGCGTGCCACCATTCAACTCATTTCTTCGAGACATGTTGTAGTATATCGAGAATGCCCCCCACGCAACTACATCCGAACAGCCACGCATTCATATACGGCACTTGCATCCTCTTTATGAGTGTCCTCTTCAGGCTTCCGACTCCTGGCGATATACGATACATCTATCGCATCAAGAGACGGACGGATAGCCCATCTTTCATTTTTCTCGAGCCGCATAACAAATGCCAAATTCTGACTGGCCATGGAGTAAATTTGCCCAGTATAAGAAAGAGTTGTTCTACGTGTGTTGTCCTATGGCTTCGCTAGAAGATGGGTAGAAGGAAGTAAGTTCTTTTTCCAGATCGATACTTGAATTTGCCGAGAGTTACATCGTTTCTGACTCTTCATTCATTTTTTCAGGTATCAACCCACATCCCGAAGGCTCTGGGTACTCTGAGGCAGTCGAAGCTATTCGAGCCCTTCCCGCGAAAGACCGGGACATCGTATCACTCATTTTAAATGAGTCACTTTCAAAGTTCGGATTGCTGGCGGAAGGTCGCCGAATAAGCCTCCCCTAAGGTGTTTCCATACCCAAGCCTGCTTCAAGCAAAGGAAAGAAGAAGGCCGAGTCCTCAACACACAATGCCCCTGAGACACCAGAGGAGATGGAGATTAAAGAAACCGAAACCCCCGAAGCACAGGGCGAAAATGTTAGTCCATCTCGGGACCCAATAGTTGAACTTCATGACATTGAAACGTCACCTTCCTCTTCGAAGAGGAAGAAGAAACTGACCTATAAGCTAAGGAAGAAAACGGTGGGTGGAACTTCTAAAGTCACCCTTATTCCAACGGAGAAAGAAGCTTCCTCTCAGCACTTAGAGAGTTCTCTAAAGGGCCCGTCGGACCTCACCATACTGGAAGATCTTCTCAATTATGGCTTCGACGATCCAGAGGCCCTTAAGCTTAATTCGTCCGCGAGAGGCGGTACAAGCGTTCAAGCCCAAAACCAGGGAGAAAAAAACTCCTATTAGTAAAGAAACTGGTCCGTCGGGGGGAAACACTAGGACACACACAAACACATGCACTTCACCTTGCACTTAAATTTCTATTATCACCCTTCTCCTTGCTAACTCATCGTTATTTGAATTTGTGTAGGTGACATGGGGCGCACACATGGACTTGACCGCCTTATCGGGTCATCGATTTTCTACCAATCTGGCCGGGATTCGGGCTCCGGCAAGCATCGAGATAGAGATGAATCCGGCGATCGAGACTACCACCGCCGAGAGTCATCACACCAAAGAAAAACTTATAACCAGCCCTCATATCCTCGCAATCCTCCTTCTCAACCGGAGCACAGCAAAGAGAAATCTAGACATAAGGGGTCTCAGCCTGAGGCCCATCGGGATCAACACTCCGGCTCATCAAGCACGTGGAAATCTCGAGACCCCTACAAAACACCCACAGTCTCCAAGCAGACTCATCTCGCTCCTGTAACTGATCCATCAGCCGCTGAGCAACTCGCTGAGCTTAAAGCTTCGTTCTCGAAGATATGCATCAATGGCTTAAAGTTTCTTCCGACGATTCATCAGATTCCAGGGCATGTTAATCAAAGAGTTATCACTTGCACTAATGATGTCTACGTTCAGCACGATGCATTCGTGCACTTAGCCGAGAAAGTTTCAGAAGTTTGGATAGAGCGTCAGCATGAGATAGATCGCCTAAAGCTTGAGGCTATCCATGATAAAGGCATTATTAAAGCTTAGGACGAAGAGTTTGCTTCTTATAAGTCTCAGCTTGAAGCTGCCCAGCAGAGCGCTAAAGACACTGCCGAGGCTGTTACTCGTCTGGAGTCAACCTATAAAAAAGAAATCGAAGAGGCGGTCCAACGCTGTGGGGCCCTGGCTTTAGAGAAGGACTTAGTGCAGAAAGAGAGGGATGCATTTGGCCTCCAAGTCAAGGAACTGGAGGAGTAACCCTGCAAAGAAAGAGAAGAGAAGATCGTTGCCCAAGAAGAGTCGCAACGATATTGCGATGAAATCATTGTTACACGACTCCTAAAGGCGAAGCTCGATGGTGAACTTTCGAAAGTCATGATGCTAGAAGATGAAGACCATGTAGAGGGAAAAAAATAGCATCTGCAGAGGTTGACTCCCGCCTTGAGGCGGCTAAAGAAGCTGGTAGGGAGGAGGTCAAAAGCATGTTCGACCCACTAATTGCAGAATTCAATACCCGCGTCCTCATGATCCGAGACATAACTTTTATGGGTGAGGCTACCTCTAATCCTTAGCTGAGGCGTGGGAGACTTTAATAAAAATTAGGAAGGTCGAACTTGGCACCAAGGAGGTCGATGAAGATGCTTTGATAAAAGAATTTCTTAAGGTAAACGAGCCTTCAAACCTGTCTGCGGCGAAAGCTCTTTACTACAAAGGCTCCCCCTCAACGAAAGGGAAAGATGTCATTACCGGTCCATCCGGGATCGAGTCTCAAGCTCATATGACTACTCAGTCGGCCGATCGGCCGATACTTGATCCATTTGAGCAGCATATTGGTTATGACCTGGAGGACCTGGCCTCGCCGTTCACATTCTGTCTCCCATTCCAGAGGGTGAGACCCTTCGGACGGCTGAGAGCCAGACGGAACCTGGTAAATAACCCTTCACTTTAACATTCCAAAAGTCATCGTTTTTTCACGAGGGGCTATTGTGTTCTAATGCTTGTTTTTCATGATTATGTGCAGGCCGTTCTGATCCCGAGCCCACTCCAAGGAGCAACGTCACCAAGGAGGTGAAGGAAAAGACAAGTGAGGCTACTCACGCAGAGGAGGCTCCTGGTCCAGATGCTCAGGTGATCGGAGCGCTTGATGAGGATAAGTCCGAGACTTCCTCTCCCATCGATGGAAGTTATGAAATCGAAATTACAGGCGCCTCTGAACACACATCTAAACTGAGCATGAAGGAGCAGCTTGAGGATGAGAAGAAAACGACGGTCGATATCAAAGTCGAGCCTCAAGTTGTGGACCTGGACGATCCTCTGAATAAGCCATTGAAGGTCATCCTCCCTGGCAGGTCCAGGCCAATGGAAGTTGTCCGTACTTCTTCAATTGTTACCTCCCCATCAAAGAAAATTACCAAGGGCAAACGCACGGGAGAGGTGTCGTCTGGGAAGAAGTCGAAGAAGTAATCGTTGCTCTCGTTCAACGAGAGTTAGTTTAGATTATGTAATTATTTTTATTTATTTTCGTACTCCATGTAAATAAACTTTTGACTTCGAATTTTGGAGGAGCTGTAGTAGAAATCATTTTTGAATAAATAAAGCCTAGTTCTTTTGTCTTTCGAAAGACTTTTATCCTTCAGCTTTCTGTATGATTGTGGTCGAAACCCAAGCTACTGTGAGTTACATGAACTTCTCAATTCATCTTTATATAACTCCGAAATTCTTTGGAGCTGCTTATTCTGTGTTCCATGCTTCAAACACTTAGAGTATTTTTTAGTCCATATGTCGGGGACTTAATGACTTCAAGTCTTTCATGTCTCGGTCCGCACTCCGAGGACTTAGAGATTTTTAGTCGTTTATACTGTGGTCCGCACTCTGGAGACTTAGAGTTCTCCAGTCCGCACTTTGAGGACTTGGAAATTTTGAGTCGTTTATACTCTAGTCCGCACTCTGTGGACTCAGATTAATCCTGTCCGTACTCTGGGGACTTGGAGATTTTGAGTTGTTTATACTCCAGTCTGCACTCTGGGGACTCAGATACTCCATTCCGCACTCTGGGGACTTAGAGATTTTGAGTCGTTTATACTCTAGTCCGCATTCTGGGGACTCAGAGTACTCCAGTCCGCACTCTGGGGACTTGGAGATTTTGAATCGCTTATACTCTGGTCCACATTTTGGGGACTTAGAGTACTCCAGTCTGCACTTTGGGGACTTGGAGATTTTGAATCGTTTATACTCTAATCTACACTCTGGAGACTCAGAGTACTCCAGTCCGCACTCTGGGGACTTGGAGATTTTGAGTCGTTTATACTCTAGTCCGCACTGTGGGGACTCGGAGTAATACAGTCCGCACTATGGGGACTTGGAGATTTTGAGTCGTTTATACTCTAGCTCGCACTCTGTGGTCTCAGAGTACTCCAGTCCGCACTCTGGGGACTCAGAGATTTTGAGTTGTTTATACTCTAGTCTGCACTCTGGGGACTCAGAGTGCTCCAGTGCGCACTCTGGGGACTTGGAGATTTTGAGTCATTTATACTCTGGTCTACACTCTAGGGACTCAGAGTACTCTAGTCCGCACTGTGGAGACTTAGAGATCTTCAGTCATTTATACTCTAGTCAACACTTTGAGGACTCAGAGTACTCCAGTCCTCACTCTGGGGACTCGGAGATTTTGAGTCGTTTATACTCTGGTCCACACTCTGGGGACTCAGAGTACTCAAGTCCGCACTCTGGGGACTTGGAGATTTTGAGTCGTTTATACTCTAATTCGCACTCTAGGGACTTAGAGTACTCCAGTCCGCACTCTGGGGACTCGGAGATTTTGAGTCATTTATACTCTAGTCCGCGCTCTGGGTACTCAGAGTACTCCAGTCCGCACTTTGGGGACTTGGAGATTTTGATTGCTCGTGCGCGTTCGTACGTCTGACAAATTAATGTATCTCTTAACTATTCATCACTGGGTTATCAAACACAGAAATATCGACAATTCATGGAAAAAATGGCTTCAAGCCTTTATTAATGCAAATAAGCTAAATTGTCTTATTACATGCCGTAAACTAGGAAAAAAACTTGCTGGAAATAATTGCAACTAAAATATGAAAGAAATGAACTAAGTATAATAATGCCGCAAATGCCCGCTATTCCAGGCTCGGGGGTGTGTCGCACCATCAACGGTCGCTAGCTTGAAAGTTCCTTCCCCAAGCTTCCGTTCAATGACGTATGGACCTTACCATGCGGGGCTCATATGTGATGGAACTGGGAAAATTCATTTCAAAATGAGATCACCCACACCAAAGGTTCTCGGTCGGACTTTTTCGTTATAATATCAAGCGACTCAGTGTTTGTATGCAACCGCTCTTAAATTAGCTTCTTCGCGTTTTTCATCAATGAAGTCCAATGATTTTAGCAAAAGATCTTGATTCGACTCAGAGTCATAATAAGTTACTCGATGTGATGGAACTTCAAGTTCTATGGGTATAACAACTTCCATGCCATATGCCAATGCGAATGGAGTGTGGCCAGTCGTGGACTTGTGGGTGGTTCTATAAGCCCAAAGCGCTGTTGGAAGCTCATCTACCTACTTGCCTCTAGCCTTTTCCAAACGCTTTTTCAATATGGATTTTATTATCTTGTTCACGGCTTCCACTTGTCCATTAGCCTTCGGATGAGCAACTACTGCAAATTTTTTCTCAATACCATATTTTCAGCAAAATTCTTTGAACTCTTTGCTTTCGAATTGAGTTTCGTTGTCTGTACTGATGGTTCGCGGAAGGCCAAAACGGCATATGATATATCGTACAACGAAATTAATGACCTTTTTGGTGGTGATAGAGACCAAAGGCTCTGCTTCTGCCCACTTGGTAAAGTAATCGACCGCAACCATCGCGTATTTCACACCACCTTTGGATATGGGTAAGGAACCGACTATGTCGATCCCCCACATTGCAAATGGCCAGGGACTAACCATTTGTGTGAGTTCCGTTGACAGAGCTCTCGGGATTTTTGCATATTTCTAACATTTATCGCATCTTCTCACATAGTCTGCGGCATCCTGATTTACAGTCGGCCAATAGTATACATAGTGGAGGATTTTCTTCGCTAATATCTGCCCTCCGATATGGTCACCACATTCCCCTTCACGGACTTCCTTCAGGACTCGTTTTATCTCATCATGGGCAGTGCACCGGAGTAAGGAGGTCGAGAATCCCCTCCGATACATTACCCCATCTTGCATTACATAACGCGAAGCCTTACGAATGACCTGTCGTCTTTTGCTCCTTCTTTCGGGAACGACCCATGTAACAAGTACTTCTTGAATGAGGTCATCCATGATTCCTTCTCGATTTATGTTTCTAACATGAAATCTACCTCCATCGTATTTATGCTCGGAACATGTAAGGTTTCAACGGGAAACAATCCTATCTGCTGCGCATCGCCAGTGCTTGCAAATTTTGCCAATGAATCGGCTGCTCTGTTTTGCTCACACGGGACATGTGAAATATCATAATACTCGAGATTCGCTAGCAGCTCTTGAACCGAGCAAGGTATAGGGCAAGTATCTGCCCCTTTGCTTGATAGTCCCCTCGGACTTGGTACACCACCAGTTTTGAGTCATAAAACATTTCAACCGATCTTACTCCTAATTCTTTGATAAGTCTCAAGCCAGCAATCAATGCTTCATACTCGGCTTCGTTATTCGTTGCCGTGAATTCGAGCTTCAAAGCGTAGCAAACTGATCGGTTTTTGTAACATCCCAAAATTATCAATTTAAATTGGTAATATATTTAAACATTTGGAATTTAATTTGAAAATAAATTGAAAAATCTAAAACAAATAAAATAACTGATAATTTGTATGAATAAAATTCCAATTTCTTTTAAGTTTAAAATTTTGAAATAATAAATGTTTTAAAAATCATTTGCATTTAAATTATATATGTATATATAATGCATATATGAGTAGTTTGGAATGTATACATTGAATTTGAATTTAAATTGTACAAGTATATGTATGAGTATATAAATGGACATAAATGGTTCTAATTCAAGTTGAATTGGAATTTGAATTTAAATTTAAAATAAATGTTTTAGAAGAATAATTGGCACTTGAAATTATAAAGGTGCAGTTGATATAATGTAAAGATTTGTTAGAAACATTTTTTTTAACATTGTATATATACAAATGAATGAGGGATATGTTCGTTAATAAAGGGAATCTGATATAAAAATTTATTTAAAAAAACATTCTTTTGTCTTTGTAAAAATTACAAGTGTTAAACATGCATAAGGGAGATGGTGTAAAATTAACAAGTGTAGAGATCTCATAATTTGTTTTAACAAGTGGCATTCAATTTGGTTGATTGAATAAAATAATAAAATCTAAAAATCATAAAAACTTTTCAGCTTCCTTGTTTCAATTATTTAGCCTCTCAAATTTCTGAAAGAACAGTAAAAAAAAGATTTTGAGCATCACAAATCTCAACACTAAAGGAAAGAGTAAAAAAAACTACTAACTTCCTCTTGAATTCAAAAAATCTAAAATCTAAGAATCATCTCCAACACAAAGCAGTAGTTTTACATTCAATCTCTTAGGAAAACTTTAAACTTTATAGTTTAGTGAATCTGTAATTTTAAAATCAAGTTTTAACAAATGGTTTCAAACTGCAGATTTATATAAAAAAAATCAAAGCTTCAGTTTTCGCTAGAAAATAGTGCAGGGATTCTCTGAAATAAATTAAGGCAAGTGAATTTCTTCCAAAAATTTGAATTTGAATTTGTTAATCAGTAATAAAGCAAGAATTTAAGCAAAATATGTCAATCAGTTGTAGGAAAAAAATCAAGTTTAAAGACTAAACAAATTTCTGGGTTCAAGCTGCAGACCCTGTTCTCTGTTGCATAAGAAATTCAAAACTGTAAGTAAATTAAATATTGTGTGTTATTGATGAAGTAAGCAAATGAATACAACAGAAATAAGAAAAGATTTGTATTAACAAACTTTGCAGATTTAACTTCAAGATCAAAGTAGGAAAAATTTATCCAGGATTTCATCTCAAATTTTAAAAACTGTGAGAAGCTTATGCTCACACTTTGCAAGGTGAGTAAACTTTGCGAATCTGGATTCTTTGTGTTGATTGACTCAAGCTTGTGATTAAAATGCAAAGTATATACATGCAAGTGAATATTTGTGTGTGATGTGGATGCATGTCTAATATGCAAACAGAGATGTCTCTGTTTATTTCCATGTTTCAAGAAAAAAAAAAGAAACCCTGTCTTAAAAAAAAATCAACTCCACTCCTCTGATTCACTTCAGGCTATAGGATCTGAAGGGAAGTTGTTATTTTTTACATGTTTCAAATCTTAAAAATAGTTTTAAGCAAACCAAATCGAAGAATTTCCTAAAAAATTGAAATTACAGGCAAAATCAAAACCTGTTGGAAAATTTGATCATCATAATCTTTGATTTCAATCATATCAATCGAAATGTTTTTACAATTGATGATTTTTGAAAGCAAAATCAGATTTTTTTTAAGAACATATTCACTGAGAAATTGAAAACTAAACGGAAGATGGGTTTTATTGAAATTCAGATGATCAGAGATGAAGATTGTCTCGCGACCAAGGTGGAGGCTAGCAGGGTGGTCTGGGATCATCGCAAAATTATTGAATGGGTTGTTAGATCATCATGGTGTTACAAATCGTCGAATTGGGTTTTTAACCCTAAATTTTGGGTTGGTCGAAAGGTTGGTTACTGCGGAGCCTCTGGTGATTCGAGTGTCATGGAGTTTTAGGAGATTGTAGTAGGGAAAGCTAGCTAGATGTGGTCGGAGTTTTAGGCGTTCCGATGGTCGGCGTAAGACGTGCGAGGTGATCCTCTAGTGAAGGCCGCTGTGCCTATTTTGATCGAGATAACTCGATTTTGTTTTCGTGTTTAATCTGAGCTTCTTCTTGTTTGGGTAGCAAGAGGGGATCGAGGGTGGTCTGCTGGTGGTGATCTTGGAGGCCGGAGATGACAGTTTCAATGGTGCACGTGCATGTGGTTGTCGTTTGTATCAGTGCTGATGGGTTTGGGAAGAAAAAGGGAGACTCGAAGCGAGCATCGGGGGGGAGGGGGGAGGTTCGTGTGGTAGCTCGAGTTTTAACTCGAGTGGAATGTTGGTGCGCTGGGTAAAAAAAATTACTTAGAAAATTTCAAGTTTTGAAAATTTTAAGCATACGGGTAAGTTTTTGAGAAAACCCGAAGCAAACAGGAAGTTTTCTCGGGTAAAACTCAAAGCGTGTCTCGAGTAATATGATTTCGCGTTTAAAACTTTAACGATTTAAGTTAATTAAATTTCTAAAGCATTCTTTATAAAAAAGATGATAGTTTGTCAAGTGGAATGTGAAGTAAATGGTATTGAAATAATTATTTGAAATTAATGAAGTTCGAAGATAATTCAAATTTATATTTTTTTAAAAATAAAGTTGTTTTAAAGTATATAATTAAGAAGTTAATCAAGTATTCAAAGTGTTAACTTAAAAAAATTATGTATTAAATAGTGATTAAACAATTAATGATTTTTAATTACTTTGTAATTGATAATTAATTAATTAAAGAATAATTAATTAATAAAAGTAATTAAAATTTAAATAATTAACAATTAAGATTTATTTAATTAAGATAAATAATTAAAGAATAATTAATTAATAAAGTTTATTAAGATTTAATTAATTCATAGTTAAGAATAACTAATCATTGATTTAAAATAATTGATAAAAATAAGTATGTGGTTAATTCACTTAAATCACATTCACCTTAATTGAAGATGATTGACTATCATCAAATGTTGTGTATTGGATTGATATTTCTGTTGTGATACTGTGTGATGTGAATTACTTTGCGCAGAACTGTGATTCGTGATTTGTTTCCGTATGTATGTGAAAATCCTTTTTGCCCATAAAACGACATTTAAACTTCGATGCGACAAGGAGTTGGATTTCAGATAGTTATCCAAAACTCACATCGAACCCTGAATGTGAATCTTTGCGATTGATGCATCCACGTGTTTTTAAGATTAAGCGCTCACTATTCGGATTAGCCGGGAGAGGACCTTTGTGTCATATAACCCATTCCGAATAGTGATTCGACATAATGAATAGCATTTGAAGATGGTGATGAAGACCGGGTGTCTTTGAAAACAATAGGATAACCTATCGAATTTCTCTGCACTGAGTTGCTCCGGTGTAGAGATCTCCACATGTGACGGGGAGTCCGATCGGAATTGTGGATACCCAGATTTGCAAGGGCTTCTTCCTTTATGGGACGAAGTGCCTTCGGTTCTATTCGAACCCAGAACAGACTTGTATGGTTGTATGTCTGACACTATACTTTGAGATATAAAGCAGATTTCTTTCAAATACATATTTGTTGGTGGTGGAGAATTTATTCTCTTAGCTTAACACCCTTCTCTAAGACGTACGAGCTCAGAGGTTATGTAGTTGAAGGTTATCAGCGATATACTCCCAATTTGGTAGTGTGGCATGTTGAGTGCTGTTGTGTGTTGATGACCATTTTGTTGATCATTTGTGATCAAAGCATGGCTTTCATGTAAAGCGTAGCTTTGTGGACGAGACCTAATTGAACCTCACACCATGGAAATGGTCGAAACAGGAAAGATGCGGCAAGGTTATGAGGGTCGCACCCTTTAGGGTATGTCATTTCCTTTTGGAAAAAGGTGGTATCATGGTACGGAGTCCAGATACTTAACCTATAAGGTTGCTGCAATCTCATTTGTTGTGTGGCTGTTGTTGTGTGATTGAGGGCCCTCGGATAAAGGTCGCAAACGACCGAGGGGTGGCATACTCAAGTAGTAGTTACCTAGTTATAGAGGTAACCCAACCTTGTGTTGGCAGAGAGCCGGGCAGGTTCTCGGGACGTCCCTCTAGAGGCGTACCCATGTGGCAAGGGAAGTTCCTTAGCCTGACCATTTGCTGGAAATCCAATTCCTAATACGAACCCAGTACGGTTTTAGTTGTAGAACTTGCCATTTAGCATGGCAGCTATAGTAGGCATAGTATAATGGTACCTATGCTGGCTAAGATTAATACTATATTTTCGCAATGTTTTTCACACTATGCACTAATAATAATATCAAAGAGTTTTCTCGTATTAAGCATATTTGACCATCATAAGGAGAAATCTCCCCAAAGTGTGCGATTGCATTGTGTGGGTGCCGGGAGGCCTTGTGGTAGTTTCATTTTCCAAAAGCATAAACGGTTTACTTTAAAAATCTTCTTTATTTAAAGCAACTATTTTTATTTATTCATACCAGTCCCATGACTGACACGGAGTTTATTATTTCTTTCTAAACTCTGGGTGCCCATAATTTCCACACGCCAGCCTAGTAGCAGGTTTCCGTGTTTTGGTGTTAGCTGGATTTTGAAGTCTTTTTGGTTTAGAGGCTATCAGTTTTTTGAGGCTTTTGTCTTAGAGATATTTCAAAAGCTTTTGGATCTAAAGATGCTTAGTTTTGGAGGTTCGCCATCACTTAATTTCCTTAAAGACTTTTTGGCACATGATCACTTGTTGTTCTATTATGATGTTCTATTTGAAGTTGTGATATATGTATAAAGATACTCTGATGTTGTAATTGATATTATGATGATGTTGTATCTGTGATGTAATGCATGATATTCGTTTTGTTTCCGCTGTTTTATATTCATCTAATGTTGTTATAAGCTCCATCCGACAGGAGTTCGATGTTTGAATCTTCGGTGGTCGAATACAAGTGAGGTATTTGATGTCAATTTTCCAACATTGGATTTCGGGTCGTGACAAGTGGTATCAAAGATAAAGGTTGAGTAAGAATTTTAGCTACGGAGTAGCACACATTAGATGGCTCATTAGATATAGGGTGAAGTATACCCTAGAATAAGCATAACCGAGATTGAAACCCTAAATTTTCTTAGTCTATTTCTTTTAACTACTGATATTCCTTAAGATATCTCGTCTGAATATCTAAATCAATTTTCTTACTATTTACAGATAGTAAAAATGAGGGGATGGAGAGGAAGAGCTGGGGGCGAGGAAATGCCACAACACCTAGCCAAGTTCCCCCAACAACAGAAGCGGCTTTATCTACTCAGCATCAGCTGAATCTGGCTGATTTGTATAAGAGTTTCTCAAGGCTTGGTGGTAAAATGTTCACCGGCAAGGAGTCGATTGTTGAGGCCGGTGGTGATCTTGGAGGCCGGAGGTGATGGCTTCAACGGTGCACGTGCACGTGGTTCTCGTTTATATTAGTGCTAATGGGTTTGGGAAGAAAAAGGGTGACTCGAAGCGAGCATCAGGAGGGATCATGTGGTAGCTCGTGTTTTAACTCGAGTGGAATGTTGGTGCACTGGGTAAAAAAATTTACTTAGAAAAATTCAAGTTTTGAAAATTTTAAGCATACGGGCAAGTTTTTGAGAAAACCAGAGGCAAACAGGAAGTTTTCTTGGGTAAAACTCAAAGCGTGTCTTGAGTAATATGATTTCTGGTTTAAAACTTTAACAATTTAAGTTAATTAAATTTCTAAAGCATTCTTCATAAAAAGTTGATAGTTTGTTAAGTGGAATGTGAAGTAAATGGTATTGAAATAATTATTTTAAATTAATGAAGTTCAAAGATATTTCAAATTTTTTTTTAAATAAAGTTGTTTTAAAGTAAATAATTAAGAAGTTAATCAAGTATTCAAAGTGATAACTTGAAAAAACAAATTTATGTATTAAATAGTGATTAAACAATTAATGATTTGTAATTACTTTGTAACTGATAATTAATTAATTAAATAATAATTAATTAATAAAAGTAATTAAAATTTAAATAATTAACAATTAAGAATTTATTTAATTAAGATAATTAATTAAAGAATAATTAATTAATAAAGTTAATTAAGATTTAATTAATTCATAGTTAAGAATAAGTAATCACTGATTTAAAATAATTAATAAAAATAAGTATGTGGTTAATTCACTTAAATCACATTCACCTTATTGAAGATGATTGACTATCATCAAATGTTGTGTACAGGATTGATATTTCTGTTGTGATACTGTGTGATGTGAATTTCTTTGCATAGAACTGTGATTCGTGATTTGTTTCTGTATGTATATGGAAACCCTTTTTGCCCGAAAAACGGCATTTATACTTCGATGCGACAGGGAGTCGGATTTCAGATAGTTATCCGAAACCCACATCGAACCCTGAATGTGAATCTTTATGATTGATACATCCAAATATTTTTAAGAATAAGCGCTCCCTATTCGGATTAGCGGGGAGAGGACCTTTGTGTGATATAACTCATTCCGAATAGTGATTCGATGAAATGAATAGCATTTGAAGACGGTGATGAAGATCGGGTGTCTTCGAAAACGATAGGATAACCTATCGAATGTCTCTCCACTGAGTTGCTCCAGTATAGAGATCTCCACATGTGATGGGGAATCCGATCGGAATTGTAGATACCCGGATTTGCAAGGGCTTCTTCCTTTATTGGACGAAGTTCCTTCGGTTAGTTCGAACCCAGAGCAGACTTGCATGGTTGTATGTCTGACACTACACTTTGAGATATAAAGCAGATTTCTTTCAAATACATATCTGTTGGTGGCAGAGAATTTATTCTCTTAGCTTAACACCCTTCTCTGAGACGTACGAGCTCAGAGGTTATGTAGTTGAAGGTTATCAGCGATATACTCCCAATTTGGTAGTGTGGCATGTTGAGTGCTGCTGTGTGTTGATGATCATTTGTTGATCATTTTTTATCAAAGCATGGCTTTCGTGTAAAGCGTAGCTTTGTGGACGAGACCTCATCGGACCTCACGCCCCGGAAATGGTCGAAACAGGAAAGATGCGGTAAGGTTATGAGTGTCGCACCCTTTAGGGTATGTCATTTCCTTCTGGAAAAAGGTGGTATCATGGTATGGAGCCCAGATACTTAACCTATGTGATTGCTGCAATCTCATTTGCTGTGTGGTTGTTGCTTTGTGATTGAGGGCCCTCGGATAATGGTCACAAACGACCGGGGGTGGCGTACTCGAGTAGTAATTACCTAGTTCCAGATGTAACCCGGCCTTGTGTTGGCAGAGAGCCGGGTAGGTTCTCGGGACGTGCCTCCAGAGGCGTACCCATGTGGCATAGGAAGTTCCTTAGCCTGACCATTTGTTGGAAATCCAATTCCCAATACGAACCTTGTACGGTTTTAGTTGTAGAACCTGCCATTTAACATGGCAGCTATAGTAGGCATAGTATAATCGTACCTATGCTGGCTAAGATTAATACTATATTTTCGAAATGTTTTTCACACTATGCACTAGTAATAATATCAAAGAGTTTTCTCGTATTAAGCATATTTGACTATCATAAGGAGAAATCTCCCCCAAGTGTGCGATTGCATTGTGTGTGTGCCGTGAGGCCTGATGGTAGTTTCATTTTCCAAATACATAAGAGATTTTCTTTAAAAAACTGTTTTATTTAAAGCAACTGTTTTGGTTTACTCATACCTGTCCCATCACTGACCCGGAGTTTATTGTTTCTTTCTAAACTCTAGGTGCCAATAATTTCCACGCGTGCAACCTAGTAGCAGGTTTCCGTGTTTTGGTGTTAGCTGGATTTTGAAGTCTTTTTGGTTTGGAGGCTATCGGTTTTTGGAGGCTTTTATCTAAGAGATATTTTGAATGCTTTTGGATCTCAAGGTGCTTAGTTTTGGAGGTTCGCTATCACTTCATTTCCTTGAATACTTATTGGCATATGATCACTTGTTGTTCTATTATGATGTTCTATTTGAAGATGTGATATATGTATAAAGATACTCTGATGTTGTAATGGATATTATGATGATGTTGTATCTGTGACGTAATGCATGATATTCATTTTGTTTCCGCTGTTTTATATTCATCTAATGTTGTTATAAGCTCCATCCGATTGGAGTTCGATGTTTGAATCTTTAGCACTCGAATACAAGTGAGGTATTTGATGACAATTTTCGAACATTGGATTTTGGGTCGTGACAGTTTTCAGGAGTCACAAGAACTATTCCAGCCCCTGAACAACGGTCGTTAGATGCCTCATCGGTGTACATCTTCCATCGAACGGGAGGTATGACATTGTGGCCGTTTGATTCGTCTATCATGGTGAATTCAGCAATGAAGTCTGCTAGCGCTTGCCTCTGTATGGCCCTTCGTGGTAGGTTGGTAATATCGAACTGACTCAAGTCAATATTCCATTTTAATATCCTTTCAGAAGTTTCCGGTCGTTGGAGTACCTGTCGCAAGGGTTGATCAGTGTAAACACTGATTGAGTGTGCCTGGAAGTATGGGTGAAGCTTGCATGATGCAATCACCAAGCAATAAGCTAGTTTCTCAATCCTGGGATAATTTCGTTCTGCCCCAGTCAAACATTTACTGACATAATAAACTAGCTTTTGAACTCGGTCCTCCTCGCGAATCAGAGCCGTACTGATAGCATGCTGGGATACAACCAGGTATACATACAACATTTCATGGTCAATTGGTTTTGATAGCACCTGGGGACTTTCTAGACGTCTAATCCGAGCTCAAAATGCTTCCTCGCCGTCAGACATCCACTTGAAATTCCTCTTTCCTTTCTTTATCACATCAAAGAAAGGAATGCATTTATCCATTGCTCTGGATATGAATCGGCTCAGCGCGGCCACCATTCCGTTCAAGCTTTGTACTTGCTTTATAGTTCTGGGCTCTTGTATGTCCCGAATAGCCTGAATCTTTTTCGTGTTAGCTTCAATTCCACGTACATTCACAATGAAACCCAAGAACTTCCCTGATGCAACGCTAAAAGAACACTTCAAAGGGTTGATCTTCATCCCATAATGCCTGAGTATATCAAACATCTCTGGTAAGTCTCGAATGTGATCGTTTGACCATCGTGACTTCATGAGCATGTCATCCACATACACTACACCACAAAGCTTTTTTAGCCACACTCCTATGCACCTTATTTGATACGGCTCAAAGCCGTATCAAATTTGATACGGGTAAAAGCCGTATCTAAATTTTGATACGGCTCCCAGCCGTATCAAATTCGTGCCTATTTTCGCTGGAGAATCAAACACCCTTGGAATTAAGCACGGTCTTCTCCAAATTTCCTTTTTCCCTCATTTTTTTCGTTCTCCCCCTAATTCTTCCCCTAACTCAGCGACTAATTCTGGCTATTCTCTCGTTCTTTCTCCTTAAATCGCGTTTTAAAATAACAAGTTTCTTCAGCTCAAACTTCTATCAGCCGCCTTTCTTTTTCCTTCACGTAATCGATGTTTTAGGTATTCTGATGTTGTTTATTTTCCTTTCCATGTATTAGTATTTTTTATTTATTTCTACTATTACGAGCATCACCGTGTATTGCATCATAGCTTCAACATCAAAATTTGTTATCGAGTACATGAATTTATCTTCTTCGTTTTTTTCCTCTGTTCCCAAATTATTGTTTGAAAGGGAGATGTGATTGATGGTATGCGATGGTTCGATTGTTGAATTGGGTGATTGGTTTCACGATTGTTTTTTGTAGTGGGAGAGGTGAGTTACGAAGTGAGTAAATTGCGGTTTTTTTTATTTTTTTATTTTTTGGGTATGGTTGCGATTGGCAGTGTTTGCTGAGGGGGGAGGTGATTGAATGCGCAGATAGAAGTTGGCAAATGGTGACAGTGAAGTTGAGGGAAAGGTTGGTTGGTCAGTAAAGTGTAGGGGAAGTAGCAGTTGTGGATGGCAGAAATTAGGTTGGTCTGTGTATTTGCAGTGCTACTGGATAGGGGTGATGTAAATCCAGTGTTGATGTTAGAGTGGAGATAACTTGATCGTTTCAGGCGGGTTTGGACAGTGGGATGAAGTGGTGTGACTACTGGTGAGGTTGTGGTGGAAGAAGAACTGAATAGCAGTGTGTAATTGTTGGTGCAGGGGGATAATGGAATTGTGAATGCAGTGGTATGGTAGGTAATTTGATGGTTAGAAAAGTTTGTATTGCTGTGGGTTTGTAGAAATGAAGTAGTGGATGGTCAAGGTGGTTTGGTGATCTATTGGGTGGTAAAGGAAGTGTTTGAATAGGAGAAGGGATTGTTTGCTGGCAGTACTTGGGGTGGTCATGTAGTGGGATGGGGTTGTCGAAGCAAGGCAGTGGTGTACGGGGATGATGGCAGATGATCAGGTAAACTGAAGTGGTTGTAGTTTGTATGTGAAGGCTTGTGCACTGTGCACTGGTGATTGTTGAACTGTTGGCAGGAGGGGAGTATGTTGAACTGTGAAGTTTGTATGATTGTTGAATGGTTGGAAGATTGTTGAATGTTTGGTAATTGACAGTGTGTAATGTTGAGGCAAGTAGAGTCAGTGAAGTGGCAAGGAGGTTAGACGAAACTGTGTGTAATGGTATGAATGGTTGCATAGTTCAGAAGTGTGAATTGTTTCAGTGAAGTGAGAAGGGGTAATGAAGTTTGAGGATATGCACAGAGGCAAATGTTTGTGGAGATGATAGCAAGGCAGTTTTAAGTATGCCAGTGAATGTTGTTTTGGTAACAGGGGTTGTGATGGTATGTGCAGTAATGTGTGATGATTTTGACATTGTTGTATAAGTGGATAATGTTGCTAATGTTGTATATTGTTCTGACATTGTTGTATAAGTGGATAAAATTGTTGTTAATGGTGCAAGCCAAGTATCAGGAGAGGGGTAATGCATAAACATTACTCCGGTGCTATAAAATGGCGCCGTTGTAATGGCAAATTTTTTGGAAACAGTTTGGTGCTAATGTTTAAAATAAACCCTATATTTTGAGTTCCATTTATTGAAATTTAAATAGTCCATATATTTTGCCTTTGAATTCCTCATCGAATAAGTTCTCTCATCTAGAATTAGCTTCGATTTGATATTTTTGTTTGTTTCTTTGTGCTAAAAAATGTGTTTATTTCTTTTCTTCCAGATGTAATATATAGTGGTGACGATAAAGCACGAGGCAAGACGCATAATTTGATCAGATCAATTTCATCTTCAAGATTGAGGGGTAACACTTCGTTGCTAAGTTTAATTTTAACTTTAGCAATGTTCGTATGTATCAAGAGCATATTTGGATATACTCATAATTTATAATGTGTATAAATTGCTCAGTAATGACAATTAGTAAGTCAATCAATTAATTAAAAAAAGAGAAATGAAATGTTTCCAACTCCTAAAGTATTCTCAATTAATTGCATAAGTTTTAGAGTAGAGAAATGAAAGAGTTTTTTTTCTTTAAATGAAAGAATGAAAATACGGTTGGGGTTATGTTAATGATTCAAATACTGAACTAACAAACATTAAAGAAGTAGAGATTGACTGACATCCCACGCATTTTGTAAAACTTGCCTTGTGAGAAGTGAGAAACTATATTAGTAAGTGCATAGTTAATTTTAATCAAAGGAAGAAAAAATACGTCTGATAATTAGAAACATGTCTTGTACTTCTGATATTTCTTTGTAGGGAGACTGTAGGATAGTTAATGGAATTAGTTATCTAGATGTATTATCAAACACAGACCTAGGTACATTACTTACATTATTTGTGGCCAAATCAACAAATGCTCTAAATTTTTTCAAAAACATTTTTTGGGATGGCTTTATTTGTATTGCCTACAGCAGTATAAAAAGTTAAGTACTAGCTAGGCCTAATTTGCTGTGTTATTCAAAATCTTCATTTTAACCATCCATAATCACAGTTAACCATTTTGCTAATCAAAGCTAGCTATAGTAAAGTTATATCACGGTTCTTTTATTAACGAAAAATATCTATGATTATGTTTATCAAGATGTAATACAGGAAAAAAATGTATTTCCCATGATAATAAAATCATCAGTACTCTAACTACTTATCGTATTGTCAACTAACTATAAAATTGTTCATCTTGGCCCTATTAGAAAATTAATGACTCGTATGAATGAATAAAACCCCAAAAAAGTCGTGATATAAATTCATAAACTTATGGAGCATTCCATTGACTGCAAAAAAGGTAAAGCAACTCACCAAAGCAAATAGGGAATCATGGATTTGTAGAAGCAATGGCTTCAGATGGTTAGTTCATGCAAATGCCTAGTTAGCCCCCATGTTCTGTTAAATATGATATAGGAGGGCGGTATGTCTTTCAGCATAGACGAACAATGGATAAATGAATCAGATGTAAGATCTACATACTATATAGACGGGGTGCAAAAGTTCATTAGTTTTGTTGAAGAAAACGGTGGTAAGAAAGGATTGTATTTATGCCCTTGCACCCGGTGCAAAAATATGAAGACGATCAAATTAGATGACATTCATTTTCATTTTCTTAGATGGGGTATTATCCAATCGTATACAGCGTGGTATTTTCATGGGGGAAAAAGGGCGGAGATGGAAAAACAACAACCAGTTAGTCATGGCAGAACTACTGCTGAGTCTGAACATATTAGGATGGAAGATCTGGTCAATGATGCAGATAGATTTCATCATTTTCAACCTACAAATTCGTTGCCTGATCATGCTAATGTTGGAGAGCAATCTACTGATTATCCAGATTGGCAGGCCAATGAAAGTAAGAAGTATAAATCGCTTTTTGGTAGCAGAAAATTTATGAGCTCGATTCGCTTTCAAAGGAAATGTTTTTAAGGAGAATGGCCGAGGCTTTTAGGAGATACAAGAAAAACTTGAGAGTAGTTTATTATAACCCTTTCAACAATGATGAAGAACGGTTGAAAAATTGCCCACCTACAGTTGCTCAAGAAGATTGGGCAGAGTTGGTAAAAAATGAATGAACGCCTGAAGCGAGCGGAAGAAGGGAGGTAGGCAAAAAGAACAGAGCATTGCTCAGTTATGCTCATCACGCAGGACGTAAAAGTCACGCTAAAATAGAACAAGAAATGGTAATTTATATTCATTTTCATTCAAATGATTTACACATTGTGATTGGATATTCATGTTGTTGCATCAACTTATAATGCAGATCTTTGCTAGTCCATCAACAAATATCAGTCGTCGTCAAGTATGGGAGAAGACACACAGGAAAAAAGATGGTAGCATATCAGATGCCACTTCTCCATACTTTGTAAGTTAAACAAATATTAACTTGCATATTCTTTAAAATTCCTTATTCATGTAAGTATTATCATATTATAGGATCAAATTGCGAAAGAGAAGGAAAAGATCACTGATAGTGATGAAGAAAAATTGACAGTGGATGAAGACATCTTATCACAAGTGCTTGGTAAGGATGCAAGGGGTAGGAGCCACGGTGTTGGGTCCGTTATACCAAAGACTAAAGTTAAGGCTTGTGCCATTGCGCAGAAACGACTCCGACATGTTCATGGGGAGCAGGATGAGTTGAAAATGAGGGTGGGAAGTTTGGAGAGTACGGTGGGAAATTTGTCTGGGCAAATGGAGGTTTTGATCAACATGGTGGGAAATATTGAACAGGGAATTCGTGCACCGGTCAATTCTTCTGATGGAGGACGCGCCACACAATTCAATGCTCCTGAATTCATTGCTTCGCAGTTTCAGGATTCGACCAATGTTACGAACAATCAAAAATGTGAAACCCTCAACTCTGATTTAGAATTAATAGGAACAGGTATTTTTAACATTTAAACATTTATGACATAATAAGTAGAAAACTTAAATAATAATAAATATTCCCTTTTATTGCAACAGGTACTATATCCCGAGATTCTACATTGTCCAACATCCATGGGAAATCTGTAACATCCACACATGAAAAAGTGGTGTTGGACAGTATACTGCTACCAGATGAGAGAACCAGCAAAATGAATCATCAATTTGCAGAGACCTTTGCTGATGTTGGAGTGGGCGGATATGTATGCCATCCGAAGTGTCTTATTCGATATCTCTAGATGATGGAGCAGGTATATTTGGCAGGAGTAATTTTGAGAAATAAAAAATGGTTCACGAATCATATGGAAGGAGTAAATTAGAGAAAATAATAATAATTTAGTTGATTTTAATATAAAATTACACATAATCATTGTGAGCTATAGTGGAATAATATTTGATTTTACTATAAGGGTCTCAATAGATATTTACTAGATACTATTTATATAATTACATATTGGCCTATTTAGCTTGAAAGGAGCCAACGAGATTTTAATAATATTATTTTAGGATTGAATAATTTTATATATGCAATTACTTTAATTGATTTTAATTAATTTTCAAACAATAGTTATAAATTAAATAACAATTTAGATTTTAAAGAGTATCTTAGAAAAACAAAATCTCATATTGACTTTTTTAAGAACAAAAATATTCAAAATAATAGAAACAATAATATAAAACTAAGTTTAGTCTCCTAGGATAATTAAACCAGGGATACATTTAGTGTTTCATATTTATTAGGATATTAATAGTGTGGTTAATCTCTTTATTAATACAATGTGATGTTGTGAGCACTATGTTATTTCTTTTTATTACATATTTTTTAGCAGAATTTTATTTGGGGATATGATTCACACCTTAAGAAAATTTAACAAGTCAACAAGTTTCAACAAATTAGTTTAATAAGAAAATTACATTAACAATCAAATTTAATAAGTCAGCAAGTTTAAACATTAAACTTTAGTCTTTAATAGTATTTTATATTTTAATTAGCACGAGTGACTAGTCTTGCATAGGCTTGCATTTTATCTATGTTATAGAATTGATATTTTGTTATGCTTCATTTGAGATGTTCTAGATAATTTTTTTATACGAGATATGAGTTATGTAGAGTTTGTTGGATTTTACGTAAACACTAATTGTAACGACCCAGAAAATTTCGATCCCGAAAATTCCAGATAGTTAGTGAAGAAGAAAAGAGAAAGAAGAAGAACTGAAAAGAAACTCACAATCTCACATTCGCAGCGGATAAAATATAATATCACATAAACAATAGTTATACAAAAGAAACTATACTTGTCAAATTATACTTTAATGTATATCAGAGTTACAATAAATTTACAATCACATAACAGATGAATCAATTTGTATCAGATACTATAATATATCCTAGCAGAGACTCTCCATACGATTCTGCTATCCAACACGCCTCATGAGCTCCAGATCGTCCTTACCTGAAAATCTATAATACTCGGTCTGACCCGAGCATTACATCAAAGTAACACCCGGGTCAGGCTGGAAACCAGCGTGAGTAAACCCATCCAACAAGAATTACAAAGCATACAACTTATGTATAACCCGGGTAACTTATATCTATTACAATTCACAAATTGTTATAGACATTACTTCCATCACACATCAATTTCTAACTTCCAGAACTTAGATCAAAGGTCCAATTCAATTAAATCCTTCCATACCAGCCTATTATTTCACGTATCAACCTATAAAGAATCGAAGTGGTTTCGGGTTTTAACTAATACCCGACTCCGGTCTCTTCGATTTCAGTTCATCTTAACACATGTTATCCAGTTAAATACAATTCAACTTTAATTGTCGAATAACATTTTTTTCACAGCAATTCATAATTGATAGATAATCGCATTGCCATTGTTTTCCAAACATATCATAACACAAAGCAATTCCTATCAAAGATATCAACCAATCCAAAGCACTTATCGTTATTCAATCATTTATAAACAGGATTGATCACTTTTATTAATTACATTAATTAATGATCCTTTAATTACTTCCATCAGTTAATTATTCTTAAATTTCATTTAAAAAAATCAACCTTTAACTTAATTACTTTCATTAATCAACCCTGATAAATCACAGTCAGAAATTAACTTCCTTAATTTCTCTATCAATTTAACTAACTCCTTGATTAATTATATTAATCCTTTAATTACACTGAGTAATTATCACAGAATTTCTTCCACCGAATAATTATCTTTTAATTACTTCCCATTAAGTAAATTCTCTTTATTTAATTACATCCAGTAATTTATCCATCCTTTACTTCACCAAGTAATACACTTATCAAACTCATTAAGTAATTATACTTAATCAAATTCCAAACGACTATCTTTAATTAATAGATTAACTAATCACATTCCACTTATCAAATTCAACTGGGTAATTTATCCTTTAATTACCCTATAAACCAATTGATTTATTCTTATTACATCTTAATTCCTTACTTAATAAATCTTAATTTTCCTTAATTACTTAATAATTAACCACAAATCATTAATTAATTATTTCTAATTATTAATTTATTAACCTTAATTATAGTTTAATTTACCACCAATTAATTAACTTAAAACCCTTAAGTGTTAATAAATAAATTCTTAATTATTAACTAATTACCTCATCACTTTCCAAACTTAAATTAAATTTTTAAGATAAATTTTTTCAGCTTTACTGATTTTCTAATCACATATGTTAAGTCACTTTTTATATTAAAGGAAATTTGCTTAGAAGAAGTTTAAACCTAATTCATTTTAAACTCCAAACAAACTACCTGATTTCCTACTTCGGGTAAACCCAGTACTTACTCGAGTTCAGACTCGAGTTCCTTCACTTATTTATTTTTTCTCCTTCTTTATTAAAATTTCGAACTGCATACAAAAGCATGCTGACCTTCACACTTTAGCCCGAAACAAAACCCATCCTACACGAACTAAAACCCGAGCACTCTCCTATTTACTCGACACAATAACATCTTCCCAAACTACAACGACCTACCTCTAACTACTGACACGCGAACAACCCGAGACGAAAACTCCTCAAACCGGAGAACAACCATCGCTTTCCCAATGAAAAATTCGAGTATAACCTCGAGTTGAACATAAACCCTATCCTCTGTCACACGAACTTGGTCGTGCACGTGCACAGCCCAACCACGCCGTCGCAACCACCTTCGACCCCCTCCACAAGTCGACGATCAACCCTACTGTCAATTCCGACCCTTGATCCATCGCCTCGAATCCTAAAACAAAAACAGCATTTTCAAGCGAACCTGTACCTAAACATCACCAGAAAATCCCTACGAACCATCGAAGCCGACCGCCGGAGCCTTCCCAACTCCGTCCACACCTTCGCTACCCTCCATGCTGCCATCACTCAAACCCAGGTGAAACTCGATCACCCCATGACACCGTATCGGCCACAAAATCAACCTCGACCATCTTGGTTTCTAAACCCTAGTTTAATCAAATCCCAATGCCTCGTTGATCGATAGCCACTCCCACTATTTTTCCTGACATCACCAAACGTCAACTCATCTATGACAAAAATCCGAACACCCTGTAGTTCGTCGTTCATCGGAAAAAGGTCGAAATCCCTTTCGTGCTCAACTTCTAACTGCTTCGAAAATACCCAAGGAAAAATCATGATTCCTGTTGTTAAAATCCTACCTTTCTTAGATGTATCTAATTTTGAACTTGAATTTTGCTAATTTTTCATGTTGAAATTTTTATAAAATTAAGTTTTTACTGACATCTAAGCATCCAGGTTGATGCAATCATCAATTATTGCCACATATACTTTTAAAACTTAAATCTCATTAGTATAAACAATTTTGGTTCAAACATTTCAACCTAAAACCAAGCAAAGACAACACACTAAATTTTGGATCTTATTTACATCCAACAGTAAAAAAAACAGAACATAAACTTAAATTTTCAGGCATGCACACAGAGATAACCTGATAAATGTATACATTACATTATTTAATTCAATCATACAAACCACTATTGCCTATTCGAACTAATTTTTCAGCATGCAACAGGGATTAACAGAATTTTTTTCCCTTTTAAAATTAAGTATGATTACTCAGTGTGTTTACCCCTTTTACAGTTATTTGTAAATTAAAAATTACAGAATTTTTTTTTAAATTTACTATTTAACATTAACATGAAATTTTCATTTAATCATCAAGTTCAAATAAGGTATAGGTTGGGAGATCTGGATTTTTTTAAAACAAGAGTCACAGGTTTTATCAAACAGAGAACAAAGCATCAATATGTACTGTCATATGTTCACATACATAAATTATATTTACTTCAAATTAAAGGCATGCAATCAACCTGTACCTACTTAAATTTTTAAAAAGAGGAGTTACTCACCTGTTAAAGCTTGATGAACAGAGCACATTTAATTAGAAAAGCCTTTGAAAACTTTGAACTTTGTTTAAAAATTTTGAGTTGCTGATGCTTTGAGACTTTAAACTTGATTTTGCTAGAATGCTTTTGCTTCCTAATGTACAGGCTACATGCATGCTCCTAGCTCAAAAGAGAATGCAGGACTAATCATCTCAGGTTTGCATGCAGAAGCCAATTCCAGATTGTATTTGGAAACTCAGGTTGAATGAATGCATGTTTGCTTTGAAATGCTTTGATTTAAAAAAAAAACTGCAGTTGCATGCTGGTTCACCTCATGTTGAAGAAGAAGCTACGAAATCTTGAATTGAAAATGAATTACTGGTTTGCTTTTAGCTTGAAACTGAACTAGAGGTTTCGATTTTATTTTGGTTTTCAGATTTGAAAAGAAACATGGAACTAGTTTCTTTTTTTTCTTATTATTAATTTTTTTCATTTTTACATAATAACATTATTTTTCAATTTGAGGAGAACCTATTCCATTTGTAAATTGCATGGCACGTATAGGCTACAAGTGTTAGTATATGAACCATTTTGTTTACAAATGTTTAAATACAAGAACTATGTGTTTACACATGTTTTTAAACCTATAAAATAAAAATTTCTAAGTTGCTTTTGTTTGTTAAATTTTTATATTATACTTTCTATGTTTAATACTTTATATATATACATCTTATACATATATTTGAGGAAAGTATAAATCTTATTAAATCCTATTTTAAACTTGAGCTTCTATTCTTTAACAAATATATATATATATATATATATATATATATATATATATATATTATCCTTGTTGTCATAGAAATATAAATTTTTATCTTAAATAGCTTTGAAGATTAATATTGGATTTAAACTATAGCCAACCATTTATTGAAATTCAAATTTATCTATATACATATCCAAATATTCTAATCATCAGAATTTCACTTGTTCAATTAACAAATAAGTATTTTAACAAATTTTAATCCTGTTAATTTCCAAATAACAGATGCCTAGAAATTCGGGTTATCACATTCCTCCCCACTTTGAATCTTTTCGTCCTCGAAAAGAAACGAAGCCAGAATTTATTAAAATTATCCTTTAAACCCTTTTAATCATAAACTTCTTTTTATTCAAACTTGAAGACACTTTAAAATATATATAATATTACCAAATTAGTTTTTTTTTTTAAAAATACCTTTTATAACTCGATGTTTCAACAAGCCCATCCTCATTCTCAAAGAAATTCGGTCATACGTTGATCAAGCGTAGGACTGAAAATCTATAAGTACTTGGTAAACTCGTTTTCAACACCCTGTGAAAATACTTGGAAAATAATTTTATTGAAAATATTGAAAACATTTTTGAAACTAGAGGAAATATCTTTGGTGAGAATGCTCTCGAAATCATCACTCCCATCCATGGTCGCAGTTAACCTGATGGTTACGTTGCCATCCCGACAAAATCCACAGATAACAGTAGGCCTCCGCGCCCCTCGATTACACCATGGAACCCGCTACAGATCGCAGCTACAACTAGGGTTACGTAGCTATCACAGCAAAACCCATATAACTGTAGGCATCAGCGCCCCCGAATTTAGCTGTCAAAAGAATGAAACTTCTCCACTCCACTTGACCATAGATTGCAGTCTACCGATGTTGCGTTGCCTTCCCGGCAAAATCAAGTGTAGGCTGTTGGCACTCATCCTCCACATGATTTTCGCTATGGTCCCTACAGTAGATCGCAGTGACATCGAGTTACACTGTCGTCACAACATAACCCAAATGCCCCTGTAGGGATCAGCGCCCTCGACTTTCGCTACCCAAAAATCCTCAGGAACTAGTTTGTCCGGACTCCTCACAGGATCAACTTTAGAACCCCCCATGAGGCTCAAGGCAGCACCACCCAGTGACACTCCTGAGAAGTTTATTTCAAGGGAGCGTCTTTTTCCCTAGAGCCGTCATCAAAACATTTTATACTATACATATATAGTATCTTTAAATCATACACCTAGTATGATCTCATACAAAGCTCCTTTACACAAAATCGATTATTCCAAAATCGATAATTCTCAAACTAGGATTTCCAAATTTAATATTGATTTTATCTAAAAATCAAAAGCCTTTCCAAATCCATAGGTTCCCAAAACTCTTTTTCCAAAATCCTCATATGATTCTTTATATATATATATATATATATATATATACATACAGATATATAATTTTTAAAACTTTGGATCATTTCAAACTTGTATAAAACTCCTTTATACTTCAAATACCTCAAAAAAAACATTTTCTTCCGGCAAAAGATTCATCAAGGGGAGTTTTATCTTATATAACAAAGATATATAACTTTGTTTATTCAAAATCAAATATTCAAATTTGATTACTCTTTTCAATATAAATTTCACACAAATTCGTACGATGTACACATATCATTCGTACGCCATACCAATCTGATTGCTCATTTGATCACACAATATCACTTCCGAACTAGTATCGTCCACCCGACTTCCTAGTGCGGACATAGATCTGGTTTCTTGATCAGAAACCGTCATTCTCCTTGCATAGTCATAACTATGATAGAGAATATCCAGAACCAATCAACAATCCATATCCAGGTTCGCCGTCGAAAATCGAGTGAAAAATCCCACTCGGATCGATATAACTATCTCGAAATTCTGTGCTCGAATCTTGATCAAATCACTATGCGAATAGAATAATATACGTACATCCTACGTATTTAACTTCATTGATTATTAGCCAAATCAATTCTATTTCTATTCACACTCACTATATTTTTATTCACTTACTCACAATTGCTTCAATATATTTGGATTATCACCTCTATTCTTATCTCGATTGGGTATTTAACCAATAACAGTTTGAACTCCGACCAGTTTGTTTAGAAAATAGTTTGGCAATTTTTAAAAATAGATAAGTAGTTGGAAAATAATTACTAGTTTGTAAAATAGCTAGAAAATAGTTAAATAATTATAGAAATTTTAGATAATCGCAAAATAATAGTAAGATAGTAATTAGTTTTGTAAAATAGTTGAAATATAATAATTAGTTTATAAAACAGTTGGAAAATTGTTAAACAGTTTCAAAAATAATTGTAAAACCAGCATAAGATAATTTGGCTTTTAAAAGAAAGGTTGTGTATATATAATGAATATCTTGGAAAAATAAGTTTATATTAAAACAATTTATATTAAAAATAGTCCAGAGTCAAAACTGCTCACTTCCCAATCCCCATTCTCATCAATTCAATTTAAATTCTCTTTTACATTTAAATTGACCCAATTCCAATTTTTAAATAACCTCAATTTCCATTGAATTTGATTCAATCCCAATTCAAGTTGAATTAACCTCAGTTTCTTTTCAAATTTAACTTCATTCAATCTTGATCTCAAAATTTACTAATTCGAATAAATTTTAATTGAACTAGTTCCAATTTCAATTCATTTCAACCCCATGTTGAATTAATCCCTATTTCAAACTCCATTTCCAAATCAAGTTGAATTATTCTTGATTTCTTCCCAAATTCAATTCAAATTTCATTTGAATTTAAAAATATTCAACTTTAATTACAATTTCAAATTATTCAAATCAATCCAATTCAAATTTTCCATTTGAATCTTATACTCATACATCTTCAATCACCATTTCAATTAATTCAAATCAAATTCAATTTGAACCAACTTCAAATTCCAGTTCACTATGAACCATCTCGAATTACATTTTAGTACTTCAATTGTTTATTTAATTCCTTTAAATCAATTTACCCTTTTTATCCCAACAATGGATTACCATACTCCATTTCTCATTCATTTAAAGAAATCCAATTCACATTTTAAAGATTATTAATAACAATAGGATGATATCATCCAATTCATTTAAAACATCCATCAATTTCCAATTTCCAGATCTCAAACCCATTTTGAGATCACACAAACTCCCAATTCAGATTAACCATTTAACTTCCCAAATTAAATTCCACTTCCATCTTGAAATTCCCAAATCATGTTGATCATTCCAACTTATTTAACTTTTTCCCGAGTTAAACTCAATTCACTTAATCAGTCAAATTCACACAATTTGAATTCCTATTCAAATTTCAAAATTCTTTCCCATTTATAAGTTCAAAAACTTATCACTTTGAGTTTTCACATCTCATTCCCAATTTAAAACTCAATATTTAGAGTTTATCTCAACCCATTTTTGATATGTATATCCACATGTATACATATTAATTTCTTTTACATACCAAGTTATACTTTAAAGTTTTAAACCACCTTTGGTTTTAATTCAAAACAAATTTCTTTTAAATTTTCAAACAACTCTTGTTTGAAATAGGACCATTTCATTCAAATGCATTAAATAATATTGCTTGTTATTTGTTTAAATTAATTACATCATTAATTAATCACATTCGGTAATTAACTTATTTCTTAATTACCTTCATTAAGTAACTGTCCCTTAAATTACTTACCTCTAGTTACTTCATTAAGTAACTCCCTCTTATTTACCAATTCCAATTATTATCCATTAGTTAATCTCATTAAATAAAGTTTAATTAATTACATAAATTAATTGATTATCCTTATCCTGAAACCTTTCCCAATTTCAAGATTTAATTTTAGTTTGAATCCATTTCAAACTTGTCTTTAATTTAATTTCAATTTGGTTGTAATTCTATTACCACTTAATTCATACTATTACTTTTAATTTAATTAATACTACAACCAATTTCCTTAATATAATAGATAATCTATATTTTATATAAGATTCATTTACATTTGAAATCATTTAAAAACCTTTATATAAGAAAATAACAAGTACGCTCTCTCATATTTATACACTCAACTCATTCTAGGGTGCCATTGACCCTTTCCTTAATGAGTATCCCCTACCAGAGCCTAGGTTCTCGCTTAACCTTCAGCTCTGATACCAAAAGTAACGACCCGGAAAATTTCGATCCCGAAAATTCCAGATAGTTAGTGAAGAAGAAAAGAGAAAGAAGAAGAACTGAAAAGAAACACATAATCTCACATTCGAAGCGGATAAAATATAATATCACATAAACAATAGTTATACAAAAGAAACTGTACTTGTCAAATTATACTTTAATGTATATCAGAGTTACAATAAATTTACAATCACATAACAGATGAATCAATTTGTATCAGATACTATAATATATCCTAGCAGAGACTCTCCATACGATTCTGCTATCCAACACGCCTCCTGAGCTCCAGATCATCCTTACCTGAAAATCTGTAATACTCGGTCTGACCCGAGCATTACATCAAAGTAACACCCGGGTCAGGCTGGAAACCAGCGTGAGTAAACCCATCCAACAAGAATTACAAAGCATACAACTTGTATAACCCGGGTAACTTATATCTATTACAATTCACAAATTGTTATAGACATTACTTCCATCACACATCAATTTCTAACTACCAGAACTTAGGTCAAAGGTCCAATTCAATTAAATCCTTCCATACCAGCCTATTATTTCACATATCAATCTATAAAGAATCGAAGTGGTTTCGGGTTTTAAATAATACCCGACTCCGGTCTCTTCTATTTCAGTTCATCTTAACACATGTTATCCAGTTAAATACAATTCACCTTTAATTGTCGAATAACATTTTTTTTTCACAGCAATTCATAATTGATAGATAATCACATTGCCATTGTTTTCCAAACATATCATAACACAAAGCAATTCCTATCAGAGATATCAACCAATCCAAAGCACTTATCGTTATTCAATCATTTATAGACAGGATTGATCACTTTTATTAATTACATTAATTAATGATCCTTTAATTACTTCCATCAGTTAATTATTCTTAAATTTCATTTAAAAAAATCAACCTTTAACTTAATTACTTTCATTAATCAACCCTGATAAATCACAGTCAGAAATTAACTTCCTTAATTTCTCTATCAATTTAACTAACTCCTTGATTAATTATATTAATCCTTTAATTACACTGAGTAATTATCACAGAATTTCTTCCACCGAATAATTATCTTTTAATTACTTCCCATTAAGTAAATTCTCTTTATTTAATTACATCCAGTAATTTATCCATCCATTACTTCACTAAGTAATACACTTATCAAACTCATTAAGTAATTATACTTAATCAAATTCCAAACGACTATCTTTAATTAATAGATTAACTAATCACATTCTCCTTATCAAATTCAACTGGGTAATTTATCCTTTAATTACCTATAAGCCAATTGATTTATTCTTATTACATCCTAATTCCTTACTTAATAAATCTTACTTTTCCATAATTACTTAATAATTAACCACAAATCATTAATTAATTGTTTCTAATTATTAATTTATTAACCTTTATTATAGTTAGTTTACCACTAATTAATTAACTTAAAACCCTTAAGTGTTAATAAATAAATTCTTAGTTATTAACTAATTACCTCATCACTTTCCAAACTTAAATTAAATTTTTAAGATAAAATTTTTCAGCTTTACTGATTTTCTAATCACATATGTTAAGTCACTTTTTATATTAAAGGAAATTTGCATAGAAGAAGTTTAAACCTAATTCATTTTAAACTCCAAACAAACTGCCTGATTTCCTACTTCGGGTAAACCCGGTACTTACTCGAGTTCAAACTCGAGTTCCTTCACTTATTTATTTTTTCTCCTTCTTTATTAAAATTTCGAACTGCATACAAAAGCATGCTGACCATCACACTTTAGCCCGAAACAAAACCCATCCTACACGAACTAAAACCCGAGCACTCTCCTATTTACTCGACACAATAACATCTTCCCAAACTACAGCGACCTACCTCTAACCACTGACACAAGAACAACCCGAGACGAAAACTCCTCAAACCCGAGAACAACCATCGCTTTCCCAATGAAAAATTCGAGTATAACCTCGAGTTGAACATGAACCTTATCCTCTGTCACATGAATTTCGTCGTGCACGTGCACAGCCCAACCACGCAGTCGCAACCACCTTCGACCCCTTCCACAAGTCGACGATCAACCCTACTGTCAATTCCGACCCTTGATCCATCGCCTCAAATCCTAAAACAAAAACAGCATTTTCAAGCGAGCCTGTACCTAAACATCATCAGAAAATCCCTACGAACCATCGAAGCCGACCTCCGGAGCCTTCCCAACTCCGTCCACACCTTCGCTACCCTCCATGCTGCCATCACTCGAACCCAGGTGAAACTCGATCACCCCATGACACCGTATCGACCACAAAATCAACCTCGACCATCTTGGTTTCTAAACCCTAGTTTAATCAAATCCCAATGCCTCGTTGATCGATAGCCACTCCCACTATTTTTCCTGACATCACCAAACGTCAACTCATCTTTGACAAAAATCCGAACACCCTGTAGTTCGTCGTTCATCGAAAAAATGTCGAAATCCCTTTCGTGTTCAACTTCTAACTGCTTCGAAAATACCCAAGGAAAAATCATGATTCCTGTTGTTAAAATCCTACCTTTCTTAGATGTATCTAATTTTGAACTTGAATTTTGCTAATTTTTCATGTTGAAATTTTTATAAAATTAAGTTTTTACTGACATCTAAGCATCCAAGTTGATACAATCATCAATTCTTGCCACATATACTTTTAAAACTTAAATCTCATTAGTATAAACAATTTTGGTTCAAACATTTCAACCTAAAACCAATCAAAGACAACACACTAAATTTTGGATCTTACTTACATCCAACAGTAAAAAAAACAGAGCATAAACTTAAATTTTCAGGCATGCACACAGAGATAACCTGATAAATGTATACATTACATTATTTAATTCAATCATACAAACCACTATTGCCTATTCGAACTAATTTTTCAGCATGCAACAGGGATTAACAGAAATTTTTTTTTCCTTTTAAAATTAAGTATGATTACTCAGTGTGTTTACCCCTTTTACAGTTATTTTTAAATTAAAATTTACAGAAACAATTTTTAAATTTACTATCTAACATTAACATGAAATTTTCATTTAATCATGAAGTTCAAATAAGGTATATGTTGGGAGATCTGGATTTTTTTAAAACAAGAGTCACAGGTTTTATCAAACAGAGAACAAAGCATCAATATGTACTGTCATATGTTTACATACATAAATTATATTTACTTCAAATTAAAGGCATGCAATCAACCTGTACCTACTTAAATTTTTAAAAAGAGGAGTTACTCACCTGTTAAAGCTTGATGAACAGAGCACATTTAATTAGAAAAGCCTTTAAAAACTTTGAACTTTGTTTAAAAAATTTGAGTTGCTGATGCTTTGAGACTTTAAACTTGATTTTCTGGAATGCTTTTGCTTCCTGATGTACAGGCTACATGCATGCTCCCAGCTCAAAAGAGAATGCAGGACTAATCATCTCAGGTTTGCATGCAGAAGCCAATTCCAGATTGCATTTGGAAACTCAGGTTGAGTGAATGCATGTTTGCTTTGAAATGCTTTGATTTAAAAAAAAACTGCAGTTGCATGCTGGTTCACCTCAAGTTAAAGAAGAAGCTTTGAAATCTTGAATTGAAAATGAATTACTGGTTTGCTTTTAGCTTGAAACAGAACTAGAGGTTTTGATTTTATTTTGGTTTTCAGATTTGAAAAGAAACACGGAACTAGTTTCTTTTTTTTTCTTATTATTAATTTTTTTCATTTTTACATAATAACATTATTTTTCAATTTGAGGAGAACCTATGCCATTTGTAAATTGCATGGCACGTATAGGCTACAAGTGTTAGTATATGAACCATTTTGTTTACAAATGTTTAAATACAAGAACTATGTGTTTACACATGTTTTTAAACCTATAAAATAAAAATTTCTAAGTTGCTTTTGTTTGTTAAATTTTTATATTATGCTTTATATGTTTAATACTTTATATATATACATCTTATACGTATATTTGAGGAAAGTATAAATCTTATTAAATCCTATTTTAAACTTAAGCTTTTATTCTTTAACAAATATATATATATATATATATATTATCCTTGTTGTCATAGAAATATAGATTTTTATCTTAATTAGCTTTAAAGATTAATAATGGATTTAAACTATAGCCAACCATTTATTGAAATTCAAATTTATCTATATACATATCCAAATATTCTAATCATCATAATTTCACTTGTTCAATTAACAAATAAGTATTTTGACAAATTTTAATCCTGTTAATTTCCAAATAACAGATACCCAGAAATTCGGGTTATCACACTAATTGGTTCTCCTAATCATATTTCAGTTCCATTATGTTTATAATAATATAATGATATATATTCTTTTAACATTATAGCATGTTTCAGTTTAATAGTACATTATGTTTATAGTTTTATTCTTGTCTTATGATTGAGAATATCATGCTCATTTAATAGTATATTATTTAGCACCTTATCATATTTCAGTTTAGGCATACTTGTTTATTATTTCCTTCTGTTCTTGTAATTCATAAGCATTGGGTGAAAGATTAATATAAGGTCTGTTTAAGCATTCATGTTCCTCAACCTTTCATACTCCCCTGTTACATAACTAACAAGTGCACATCCCTTCACCTCATCGTCCCTTGCTGCCATCCCCCTGTTCACAAACATCAACCCATACCACTGCATAAACTACTGCATCTCTCACAAACAACCCAAACTACTAACATACCATCACCCACCAGAGCAACTTGAAGCAACAACTCACACACACCACGCCTTACAACCATCTCAACATCTTCAAAACACTCCTGCCTGTACATAACCCTCAAACATCACCAAAACCAGTCATCTCAACACTTCTGCAATAACATACTTCCAGCAACAACCATTCATTCCCAGTGAATCACTGCTTCCTGCCCCTGTCACACCTTCAACCTTCAAGACATACAACTGTTCCATCATCACTGTACCATCCACGTTCAGCCTCACAGTTCAATATCACAAGATCACTTCATTACTGCCTTGCTCCTCTGTAAAACACTGATACTTCATTCACAACCCCCCTCTGACAATCACCACCACTGTCCCTGCCCCTGCCTACATCCCCTTCACCTCAAATTCAACTGCTACACCCACTACCCTTCCCACTGCCTCCCCTATCATCTATCTGTTACACAAACCACAACCAACTACACTGCCTTAGCACACAACCCAACATCACGGCACCTCTGCTGCAACATCTCTCCATATTGTCATTAGCGTTTATTTTTTTGGTACGACACAAACTTCTCAAACTGTCTTTTGTACTGCTATAATTTATACCCATTTTTATGTTTGCAGGTTGAATCAGGGATGATCTTTATGCAATCTTTGGTGCTAGCTAATTTTATTTGGTTTAGCAAGAAGTGTAGCAAGAGACTTGGAGTATGTACTATTTTTATCTGGTTTAGCAAGAACTGTCTTGTATTGATATTGTGACTTGTGTAGCTCTTGTTTTGAGCTTAACTTCATATTTGTACTAAATGCTAGTATGTACTATTTTTCGTGTTATGTAATGATACTGTTAAGTTATTATGCACTGCAATGCGAATTATTGAATCATTTGAATGTGCACTGCCTATAATATTACTTGTTTTCTAATATCATTTGAGTGCGGAATTTTATATATGTATGTGTGATTGACTACTTAGATTATGGCTTATGGCCGTATCTAATGTGTCAATTAGATACAGCTAAAATGGCATACCTAATTGATACATTAGATACGGCTATTAGCCGAATCTAATATGATAATTAGATACGGCCAAAGGCCGTATCTAATTCATTCATTAGATACGGCTAATATCCGTATCTAACGAGTCAGTTAGATACGGCCTAAGGCCGTATCTAATTATCATATTAGATACGGCTACTAGCCGTATCAAAAAAATAAGCACGCCGTATTTTGATACGGCTATAAGCCGTATCTAATAAGATTAGATATGGCTTTTAGCCATATCAAAACATCGTTTACGGTGTAGTGATAGACTTCCATTGTTCTACCGATCTGATCTTTAAACATTCGGTTCACTAAACGCTGATAAGTCACTCTAGCATTTTTCAATCCGAAGGGCATCACTACATAGTAATACAACCCAATGTCTGTGACGAAACTGGTGTGTTCTTGGTCTGGAATGTGCATCGGGATTTGATTGTATCCCGAGTACGCATCCATAAATGACAGTAGCTCGTGTCTGGCCGTTGAATCGACCAGTTGGTCGATACTAGGTAAGGGGAATCTATTCTTCGGGCATGCTTTGTTTAAATCAGAATAATCAATGTAAGTTCTCCACTTCCCATTCACATTTCTTACCAGCACAGGGTTAGACACCCATTCGGGGTAGAGGGCGTCGCGGACGAACCCATTGGCTTTGAGTTTGTCCACCTCTTCTCTGAGAGCAGCGGACCTCTCCGGGTCCATGCCCCTCCATTTTTCTTTTACTGGGACATACTTCGGGTCTATGTTCAACATATGACTTACAATGACGGGAGAAATCCCACACAAATCAGAATTTGTCTAGGCGAAAACATCTAGATTCGCTCGGAGGAAATCAACCAGATCCTCGGCCAATGGCGGGTCGAGTTGCGATCCAATCTTAAGTACTCATGATGGGTCATTCCGGCTGACTGGAATATCAATCGTCAGCTCAGCCGGTGCTGCATTCACTTCTCTGGGTCCCCCATCATCATCTCTCGGATCTATGTCTCTATAGATCCAAGAATGTTGCCCGAGCCAGGGCTCGGACATTACTTGTCAATTCTTAGTGTTTTGGATGCGGACGGACTGTCCCAACCTTCCTCTTTTATCTCTGCTGAGCTTCTCTCGGCTCTGCCACCTAACGTGCGCGACCGGTCGCCTGATCGCCTGTACTATGCCGACTCCTTTGTCTGTCGAAAATTTTAACGTCAAATACCATGGGACCAAAGCTGCCCTATACTCTGCCAGGGCGGGAAGACCCAGAAAAATATTGTATGGAGAGTTAACATCCATTACTATGAATGGTAGGATTCATACTCTCTTACGCTCACCTTCTCCCAGTTCAACTGGTAACTCAATATACCCCATTGCGTTAGTTGCGGCACCATTAAAGCCGTGGATACGGGCTTTGCATGGTTTTAAATCTTTTGTCTCCATCTTCATTTGGTCATAAGCCTTCTTGAAGATGATGTTGATAGAGCTTCCACAATAAATCAAAATCCTTTTGACGTAAGCCAGCCCGATCGTTGCAAATATGACCATCGGGTCGATAGTAGGAGCCTCCACCTTGTCGGCATCTCGACTCCTAAACATTATATCATCTGTCATCATGCGTTGTTGTTTTGCGGGGGTTCCATCTTCCACATTCGAACAACATTCATAATTCGCATGCCTCTAGGAGGTAGCATATCGTTTCATCTCCTATCAATTCTTGTCTGCAGGATGAGGTCCTCCGACTATAGTTTTTATGATCAACCAACCCATGATCCGGGCAGGTTCCTCTGGGTGGCGTGGAGCCGGCCCGTGTCCGGGGTCTGACGTTCCTTGCCTACCCTCTGGTGGGTTCTTAACAAACTCCTGCAGCTTTTTCTGCCTGATTAACCTTTCTATGGCATTATGGAGGTGTCTACACTCCTCAATATGGTGCCCGTGGATCTCATGGAAGCGACAGTACTTCCTCGTCCGCTTCTGTTCCTCTGTGGACTCCTTTGGGTGTGGCTTTCTGTATCGAAAGGTGTTACAGGTAGATAGGTAAATATTTTCAAGAGACGTATTCAGGGGGGGTGTATTCGTTGTAGGTTGGAATCCTCGACTTCCATTTCCCTGTCTCTTTTCTTTCCAGGATTTCCTCCTTCGGATCCTTTAGATTGCCCAGGCTTGTTCTGGACCTTAACTTGAACTTTTCTCGATTTATCGATGGATTGCTTCACGGAGATGTTACTTTTCACAGTCTCCTAAATAGGCCCTGGTGCCTTATCTCATCTTGTACATCGAGCTTCTTCCCTTCTTATGAATTGATGAGCTTTCGAATAGAAACGCTCCAACGTAGTTGGGGGCATTCTCGCCAACCATTCTTCAAACTCTGAGTCTGGATCTACATCTCGCATTACTGCCATCAAAATTGCATGGTCATTAGGGTTGCTAACTTTTATGGAGGCAACATGAAACTTCTGCAAGTACGATTTCAAGGATTCTCCCTGAGCCTGCATTACGCTTGATAAGGACATCACATCCTTTGGACGAGTAGCATGTATCCTCAGTTGTTCAACAAATTTCATTGCCAACTCGTCGAAGCTGGATATAGACCACGAAGGAAGTCAAGTAAACCACATGGTGGCGATTCCGGACAAAGTGATTGGGAAGCACCTACACTTGGTCGCATCATTCACCCTTGCAGAATCCATCATCCATTCATACCTCATCACGTGTTGCCTAGGGTCAGTCTTCCCTTCGTAGGCTGGGATAGTCGGCAAACTAAATTTCCTGGGATACTCAGCCTGTAGAATAGTATCTGTGAAGGGAGTATGACTCCTGGACACTCCCTATTCTTCACTGGTCAAACCTTGGTTCTCTCTCATTAACTGCCTGACCATGGCTGATAAGTCTGGAGTTTGTATGGAGGATGGAAGGTTGGGTTTCATTCCACGGGACCGTGCGGGTTGATGTCCTCATTGCTGGCGACCAGCCAAACGTGCATCCTGAAGGCCAGCTTCATTGGGGACTTGGTGAGCCGAGCGTCTGGTCTCCTCATGTGCACGATCCCTGGTGGATCGATTAGTGGCACCTGCCTGTGCAGCTTCAGTCTCACAGCTCTACGCCTAGGAGGTTCATCAGCCAAGGTCGAGCTATCAAATGAAGAATAAGGAGTAGGGATACCTCCATCATTCTGATGCTGCTGCTGAGTAAGATGAGTCATGAGATTAGCGTTGGCTTAAATCTGCTCAGCAAGTTGCCTTCTACTTTCCCTGAGTTCTCTCATCAAGTCGTTGAACTCTGTCTGGGAAATGACTCCCGTTTGATTTGGGTGGAGGGTCCTATGCCTTGAATTGCTTGTTGGTTGCTAGGCCCAAATTGTTGCACACTAGCAGTCCCGTGGACGTTTGCATTGTGAGAGGCTGATCGGGTACGTGGTCATCCTATAGTAGAGTCGTCTGTCAGAACTCTGAATAGATTCAACAGGCGTCCTATGAATAAGTCGGATCTCCTTCGGGGGATTTTTCAATCCAGTAGCTACAAAGTAGGTCCTATCGGCCTGAGAATTCAATTCTCAGTGAAAGCACCAAAATGTTAGCACCAGAATTGGTCACTAACACCCTTAAGAGAGATTGTGTAGAGGGATTAATGAAGAAAATAAATTTAAATAGAGAATAATATGCTACATTAAACGTAGAAAACAAGAACACTAGATTTATAATGGTTCAGCATAACTGCCTATGTCCACTTTGAGGTTATCTTTTTTGCTTTTCTCAATAATCGATTACAGATACAATCCGTACACCAACTACTTGATTACAATTGTTAAGCAAAGAAGATAAGTCTTGAATGAGTCTTGAATGCAGTAGAGTCTCCCGGTGTTCTCGAAAAAAGGTCCCTTTCACTGTGCCCCTGCCTCTCTATTTATATATGAAGATGGGTTGGACTTCCCTGGTGGGCCTAGTAGCAAGATACCTTGGCCCAATATGAATAACTTTTATGTGTCGAGCCACAAATGCAGAGCGGCAAATGCCGATCTATGTCTCTAAACCGAACAAGGCAGTATGTTGAGTGAATCGTGTAGGTCGAATGAGATTTGGTGCCGACCAAGGGGAGAATGCCGAACGAGGTATAAATGCCGAACGAGGCTAAAATGCCGAACGAGGCATAATGCCGGACGAGACCTGAATGTCGAGGGAGGCTGAATGCCGATCGGGGTTGAATGCCGAGTGACCCAGTTGTGCCAAACGAGGCCGAATGCCGGTCGAGGCTTGAATGCCGATCGACGCTGAATGCCGAGCGACCCAGTTGTGTAGAACGAGGCTGAACGCCGATCGAGGCTTGAATCCCGATCGAGGCTGAATGCCGAGCGACCCAGTTGTGCCAAACGAGGCCGAATGCCGGTCGAGGCTTAAACGCCAATCGAGATTGAATGCCGAGCGACCTAGTTGTGCCGAACGAGGATGAATGCCGGTCGAGGCTTGAATGCCGGTCGAGGCTGAATGCCAAGCGACCCAGTTGTACCAAATGAGGCTGAATGCCGGTCGAGGCTTGAATGCCGGTCGAGGCTGAATGCCGATCGGGGTTGATTGCCGAGCGACCCAGTTGTGCCGAACGAGAATGCCGTGCCGAACGGCGCTGGTTGCCAAACGGTGCACAAATGTCGTGTCTCCAGTGACCTGGTCAAACCTCCAGGTAGCACTTCAAATAAACAAAACTTTTAAAAAAGTAATGTTAACTTCAAATAATACATCATCGTACATCAAAATTAGCATATATATTATATTTTAAATATACATATATAAGAAAATGAAGAAGTTCATAGTATGTGCGTATATGTGTGTGTGTGTATGTCATTACCTTTTCAAAATGAACAACACTTTTTCTTCATCCATCCGGTTAACTAAATAAGATTTTCGGTCGACTTAAATTGTATGTGAAATATACACAATCGACTTAAAGTTTACAAAACGGACGACTAAATAAACATTTAGGCACTGGAATGGAAAACCCCTTGTTTAGTCGACTGAGAAGCTTCCATAATCGACTAAACATAGGCCTAAAACAAAAATAGTCAACTAAAAGATAATAAAACAGTTGACTATATACAACCTACTCGTTATTCACAAATTTACCCCGTTCAGCCGATTGAACAAAAATCCAGTCGACTGAGCTACTATGATTCAGTTGGCTAACTCGAATTTATAGTCAACTAAAAATTTGCATCTTACTCTTGAGAAAACACTCTGTATGATTTCAATCGACTGAATAGTGTGGGCAGTCGACTGAATTGGTAGTTTTCTATTTTTTTTAAATAGAAAAGTCGTGCCTTTTCATTCATTCCTCTACATTACTCTTTCAAAATTCAAAACCTAGTTTTCAGAAGCTTTATTATAACAAGCTTGGTTTGTGGATTACCTTTCAGTATTGAATTATAATGATAATTATAATTTAATATTATAAATTAAATTAAAATTGGAAAAATTAAATTGTTTATTTCGAATAAACAATGGACTTTGGAATTTAAAATGAGAAAATGAAATTCCAAGCTTTATTCTATTTTTTTTGGAGTGATAATAAATGGATTATGTGCTCTAAATAATGAAAATGATTTCATTTTTGAAAAAATGCAATGATTGTATTAATTATTGTCCATTTGCTTCTTTAATAATTTTTAAAAGAAGTATGTAATTTTTAGAGGTGGTTTATTGAAATAAAAGGTGGAAATTGGGTTAAAAATAAGTTTTGGCTATGAACGTTTTTTTGAAATGGTTTGAAATATTTTTGCATTTAAAATAATTATTATGTAATATTTTTAAATTATTTTAAGCTACAAAATCTACTTGTTCTCTATAATAAGAGAATTTTCAAATATTGTCTTCAAAAATTGATTTTGGAAAATGGTTTTAAAAGCTTGTTTTATCAAATAAAATAATTTATATATATAGTACATGTTTTTTTGCATAATTCGAGCAAATGAGATGGAGAACTAAATGGTTTGAAAAACACATGGTACGGGATACATGCGTTTATCTTATCGGTTATTTCCCGACTTGTACGTTTGATCATTTTGACCTTCGGTTCGAATTTGCCGATGAGACGAGGTAAATTTTTTACTGCTTTGAGTGTGAAATTTACCAGTAGTTAGTAAACCATTTAGTGCAAACGTGTGGTATGAGTCACACGCTAATACTTTTCAGGTTCCTATCTGAAAGTTTGTGACACATTTGTTTAAGAGACGTATTTGCCAATACTGGACCTTTGGGTAATTTGTCCTTTGGGATGTTTGTCTAAGAAACGCACTTCTCTATTGTGATGTACTTGTCCTTGGGGATGTTTGTCTAAGAGACGTATTTATCCGTCAGGATGTTCTCCTTTGGGATGTTTGTCTAAAAGACATGGTGCCTTATTTGAGAGAGAGCAGTACTTAGTAGGCTTTAGCCATACGCACGTGCAAATTCTTAAGATGTTTTCATTGATCTTTGTGATTTCCCAAGTGTATTGCCTTTTTACTATTGGCCATTCGAGCCGTTTGGGATATTATGTATATACGACGATTACCTTATGGGAATTTGAACTCTTGTGAGTTCTATCTTTGAGATTTGAGTTGCATACATTGGAGTTTTATCAAGACTATCGATATGGCGTGTATTTGAGATTTTAATCTCCAATTTGGAGATATATTTACTTTGTGGTGTAGTTAGAGATGGTGATTTCTCTGAGTTTCTTTAGAGTTTGTCGATATGGCGGGTTTGGGATTTCTCCTCTTTGGAGTTATGTTTTTCTCCTAAACCATATTTGATATTTTGTGATACGCCGATGCGATGAGGCATGCTGTTATTACGAGATTTGTTATGAAGTTTTGCTGCCATTGAATTGTATTCATATTTAGTGATATCCTTATGTCACTTGAAATTACTATACCTACTTAATTGTGCCTTGTGAAGTAACCATATACCCTTGAATTATTTCTTCTCACTTGAGAAGATTATCACCTTGTCATATGCTTTTGTTATCATTTATCCTCTTAAACTGATTTGTTTAGTTAGACTGACCCGTTTATTTTATACTTGGGTCAGACCGAGGTGTTTCAGGTTAGGTAGAATTAGATTTAGCCTGTTCTTCTTTTGCATGGACTATTCTGCTAGCTCCTTTTGATATAGCTTTTTGTGTAGTCCTTTTATTGCTACTCTGATATGCATATTCTTTTGACTCATGTTTGTATTGTGGTCGTCATACCACATATGTGATGTATCATTTTGTATACTCTGTGATGTATCTGTATATGTATGTATGTATATGTGTGTGTGTGATTATCTGCTGTTCTATGACGTGTTTGCATTTGAGTTGTTGTATTTTGTTATGATAGATCATATAACCACATATGGCTTTATGTTAAGTATTTATTGGGTATGTCGATCCATATGGGAGAAAAAAATATAGCACTTGTCGACGTATCCAATAGATATTTAAGACAAGGTTATAGATGGTCGCTCTAACCAGCCCTATTCTCCGCATTAGCAGACAATATTACCCAGTAATACTCTTAGTTAACGTGGGTCTCGGAGTAGGGCGTCACAACTTGGTATCAAAGATGAGTTCAGAACAAAATATGATAAACACAGAACAAAAACACATATTAAGGTACATCAAAGTGTAATACAAGTGTTACGAATCCATAAATCATCTCTCCTTTGTTCTTTCCGTGTCCTTTGGGGTAGATAGAAGTTTGGGAATACGTCTACTAATGCATTTTCATTCCATAGTATTCCATATTTGAATTAATGATATCTACCATGTGAATAATCTTTATCTTATCTTAACTTTTAGCTAATGGCTGGAAAAGGCAGAGGACGATGCTCGGATGTTGGGCAATCCAGTGGCTTGCATCCGGATGATCTTTATATGTCTGCCCAATCAGTTTATGGAGTTATGTAGGGGCGCTCAGCCTCCATCCCATACTCCATCGTCCCCTCCATGCAAGTCCATCTTTGCGTGATTGTGCAGTGATCTCTCTCATCTCGGAGGAAAGCCGTTTAAAGGCTCCGAGTCTGTTTCTAGAGGTCCAAGCTTGGATTCGTACATGTGAGCAGATATTTTCTAGCATGGATCTTTCTGACCATCATAGAGTTCTTGTGGCATCCAGCATTCTATAAGAGCGTGCCCTCGATTGGTACGAGCTTCTCATAACCAAGCTCGATGTGTCTACTCTTTCTTGGACTCAGTTTCAGGAACGATTCGAGCTCAAGTTTGTTCCTAAATTTGAGAAAGCTTTATTGGCTCGCCACTTACTCGAATTGAAGGAAGGGAAGTCCTCCGTCTTTGATTATATTTCATCATCCGAGACCTTATCTAAGTATGGTCTTGAATACATTATCACCTCTTATAAGTAGAATCTGAAGTTTATCTCTGGTCTTAAGAAATATCTTAAGAAGACGTTGATGCTCCAGCTCAAGCTTTCTTTCGAGGAGTTGGTTGACTCAGCGCTTCATCTTGAAGCCATCGAGAAGGAATGCGATAGTGGTGATGAGGTTGAGGTTCGTAAGAACCCCAATAAGAAGAATTTCCCATTTCATAAGCTAAAGTTTTTCCCTTCCAAGAAGAAGAAGCTGGTTGGATCTAGTCCTAGTTCAAAGTCTAGTGGAACACCTCCTACACGGAAGGGGTGTTTCAATTGTGGTTCTTCTGACCATGTGATCCATGACTACCGTAAGCCTATTATTTGCCGCTATTGCAATAAGGAGGGTTATCAAGTTGCCACTTGTCCTATTGTTCCAATACTCGGCCTAGCAAGCTGAATCTAGTGGATGCCTCTGGAGGGTCTTCTCAGCGTAGAAGTACATCTCTTACTATGCTTGAAGGTTCATTTTTGTTCCGTGATTGTTCTATTCGAGTCCTGCTTAATACGGGTGAATCGCATTCATTCCTATCGAGGAAGCTCATTGATGATTTTTCTTTGGATGTTTCTTGTAAGGTTACTTCATTAAGGATTGTCAATCCTATCGGGGGATCCTCAACCCTTAACATGCTTTGTGATGTGTTGATATTTTTCTATGTGGCTTTTCTTTTCGTGCAAATCTGCACGTTATTTCTTATTAGGGATTAGATATGATTTTGGGTATGGGCTGGCTAGTTCGATACGATGCCAGAATTCTTTATTCTGAGAGAATTTTTTATCTTCGACATCCCAATTTATATCTTGTAACATACACCGTTTATTTTTCCTGCTTGGTTCAACAGAACATAGCTCAATCCTCATCACAAGTTCAACTAGCCATGCAATAAACTACGCAACAAGAGATTTCCAAGGAAGTGGATTGGAGTTCCAATAGTGATAAGGGGTTTGCTTTTGTCAAGCCTTCCAAGATATCTCTACGAACACCGCCATCCTGAAAAATCAATCAAGCGATAAAAGAATTTTGAAGATGTCATAATAGGAAATCTTGAGATGTTTGGAACAATATATCTTTGTGCTCTTATCCATCCTCTTCTCATGAATTGGAACCAAAAATCTTGATCCTGCTTATGGCCTTGGGTTGGTGGGTTTGTGTTTGCTTATGTTTATATGTGTTTGTGTGTCTTTGCTTTGGTAATGAACTATTTTTCTCATTATATTATTTGAACTTAAATTTGTTGAGGTTGGTACTTATATGGTAATTATGTTTATTTTATTTTATTGGTCTTATTTTGTTGGTTTTAAAGAGTATGAACATATGTTTTGTTTATGTTATTTACTTCTTGTTTGTCAACATGTCCAATTGTTAGTTGTTATTTATGTGCATATCATACAAATATATAATGTTGTTCAATTGTGTAGTCTCATTTTTACCATATTATCGTCTTTTTAGTGATGACTACGGGAAAGAAAATATTGAAAGTGGGAGCATTTATTGTGGGGAAGAGGTATATCTTATTTTATCCTAATCTATATAGTTGTTATCATCAAAAAATAAGAGATTTTTAGAATGCTATTTGTATGTTTTAATGATGACAACTACATATCTATCTATATCTAGAATATAATACTATGTAAGTATCAAAAGATCATAAATTAGAGAATCAAGTAGAAAATAAAGTGGAACATAATCTTGAATCAGTGAATAAAGGAGAAAACTAAGCGGAACGTCTACATATCAAGAGCTAAGGAAATACATATCATCAAGTCAAAATGATGTATTTGGTCTTAATTATACTTGTACAATCTCGTTGGTTGTTCATATGTGCACGCACACACCTGTATATAAATGTTTTCGAAGATCAAAGAGTTCAACAAGTTTAAAATGGGAAGTTTATATAAAAAACATATTCTATATAGTTCATTCGATTGAGGGTAATTGACTAAAAATATATTCAATCAACTAAACCTTTATACTTTATTATAAAAAATTGTTTTTAAAATTTCCATGTAACAGTAGACCGACTTTTTTTCTCAGTTGACTAATCACCCTACAATGACTATTTTTTGAAAAGTTACTTCAAATAGTTGCGATTGTTCAAGAGCATTTCTATGAGTGGTAATGATTGTTTTTGAACGATTAAAACTCTTCGATAAAACACGTTGATATCTACAAATGGAGATCAACTTTCAAAAATCATTTTAACTTTTCTCAATTTACTTCATTGGTCTCTATTCTCTCTTAAGCACTCTTAACAATTCTAGCTTTCAAACTATACTCTCTACACAAGAATCATTATATATACCTCCATAATCACGGATCATGCATATTGAATCATCAAGGAGATTATATAAAGTCTTGTACTACAATTGACTATATTCAAGTTATCAAGAACTCATCAAAAGTCAAAGAATTATTCTTGTTTTATAAAGACCTGTTGTAGATCTTCAGGCAAAGGTTGAAGTCATGTTCGACTGCTCAGGCATTTTGTAAGATACATGTTCCTCTGGGTTAAGTGTGGTTGGTTAGTTAATTCCAATAGGAGTTTGATACTCGACGTATGATTAGAGGTCCGAACCAGTATAAAAATCCAAGTGTGATCGTTTTTCTTTAGTTTACTATAATATACAAGTTAGTATTACTTGGTTCTGAATATACACTTTAATACACATTTAAGCCATATTACACGAGATCTTTTTGCACTTTCACATTACTCGAGTATAGTGTAAAGAAAAGTTAATTAAAGGAGGCTATCTTGAACTGGATGTGTCTAATAACAAAGGACCATTTGTATTGTTGAAAGTAAATTCAAGAAACTTTATAACAAGGTTATTACACTTGTTCGGGGTCCAATTAGGCATAGATTTCGAGAATAGCATGGGAGATAGAAGAGAAGATGCATGATTCCCATTCAAAACTTTTTACTTGTATGATTCCATCTTCTCTAAGTAAATTTTTGCTTCAACATAGTTTGTTAAAGTTGTATGCTAGTATAGAAACTTTATTTATTCATTATGATCGATTGGTAGTTTTTGTATTTTGATGCTAAATGTTAGTGTCAATAAGTATGAGTAGGAGCAATATATTTCCATGATTCTTGAAGATTTGGAAGGGATTTCCTTTAAAGGGGTGGAGAATGTAAAGACTTGTATTTTCAAACACTTAGTAGTCAAGGTAATCAATCGATTCAACTAAATTTAATGAATTAATCGAACAAATGACCTTACAAGGTTATGTTTTACATGTAGATGAATTAGGACACAAGACCTATTCCATTGCATTTGTAATTCCATTTAGATATAGAAACGTATAAAGTTTGCTAAAATCAGATAATTGGATAAAAAGAGATGAAAACAGGAGAAAGGGGCAAAATGGTAAATAAGTCAGAGGAATACCTTACTAATTCCGAAAGGAGCATCTCTCCCTATTTCTTTTCATTATTCTTCCTCGTCCCAAAAGGAAAAATTGGGTTTAGTAAAAAAATTCTTCACTGCTTCTTCATACTTCAACATAAAAATCTAACTAAATACTCTAAATTCAAGTTAGAAGATTCGCTACAAAATCATCTACTCAAGTTACCAGCTATAGTTGAATCTGTATTTATGAAATAGAGGAGCTAAAAGAGTGGCATGTCTTTATTTTAGGATTTTCTTTGTAACTTTTGAGTTGGATTTACTATCTATGCTTTAAGGTAACTTAATATGCTACATATATTGTTAAAGCCAATGATTAGGTTAGGGCCCTACAAATGAATTCAAGTTATTGAAGATGAGAATCATGTTGTCTTTATGACTGTTTGTTCATTTTACGCTTAAGAATGAATGTAGTGCCTTGAATGTTTGTTTGTATTATATTGATTGTTATTTGGTTTGGAAATGAATTGCATGGGTATAAATGAGTTAGAAGAATTGAAAATTACTTCGGTTGATGTATGTTAGGTTTGAAATGGAAGATGAATTATTATACTTGTATATTGGTTGGATGCAGTGTTACATCTCAAAGTAATTTTTCTGGTATGGAAGGAAACAATAACCATCCAAATAATGGAGAACCTATAAGAATAACATGAATCAAGTACAGATGTGAGTGCAAAGTGTCTCGGTGACATGAGATTAAATATCAAAAATAAAAGATGGCAGATATATGAGACAAGGAGAAATAGGTGGAACGGTTTTCTTTTAAGAGAAATTCTTTCATTAAGGTTTACACTCAAGCAAAATAAGTACTCGGTTGCCTGAAATTCCATTTAGAAGTCTAGATTATTGAATTATGGTAAGTTTATAGTGTAAATAAGGGGTCATTCTGACATCTAGATGCTTGATCCAAACGTTTGAAGTTAGAGCCAAACGTTTTATTTTATAGCTCAAACATATGGTTAGCTAGTATAATTAACATATAGGGCTACGATTTGAGATTTTAGGGTTTTGGCAATTTAGGCCTGATTTTAAGGCTCTTGGAGGTGCTTAGAAGGTTCGAAGGGATTATGTTCAGGGATAGTATGATAAGTCTAATAAAGTGCACGGTTGGTGCTAAGTGATGGCTATCGCTATGATCCAAGATGTAATGTATAGTGTTTCATAGAATTATTTGGTGATCGAGAGATGAGACAACTAAGGTAGTTTAGCATACTACTCCATAGATGTTGCAAATATGGAGTAAATCCATATCCTTTGGCTACGACCTTGGGATTTGATATTTGAAAACCATTTTTTATATGATGCATGGTTGTCTTGGTAGCATGCATTGAGCGACTTGGGGATGGAGATTGGTTGATGTCCTACCTTTTGTAGCAAGGCTAGGCTACTTTACAATAACAATTATGAGCCTTAAGTTACTTTTACTATGTCCTCTTGTAAATAAATGTTATTAGCGAGGCACACATGTATCAGTTTGCATTTGATATGGATATAGGTGGTGGACGATCCATTTAAGCATAATAGTATTAATATTACATAGATGACCATACTTAGTGGGTCTTGTCCTTACCGAGAGAACCACGTTCCACTAGCCATGTATGTAGCATTTAAGTCACACTTGTTTTCCATAGTAATTAGTTTTTGAACGACTCTTCATGTATTACGCACTATAGTAGAAATTTGTTAACTCACTAGATGTTGGTAAAGATACTAGTTGAGGTATAATTTCATTATGCCGCATTCTTCTATTTAGTATTGTACATGATATACTAGCATATTGGAAATCATGCAATTTAGTGATATTTCATTTTCACTAGACTTTATGTATGACCCTCTCCATGTTTTCTCTTTTATTATCCTTGAATAGGCTGACTTAAAAGAAGGATTATGCTTTTGGAGGAGTGTTTTAGAGCCATAACAATTATCGCTATTATTATACCCATCCAATATCTAGGGTATAGACATGTGAGACTATATGTATTATGAGACATATAATGTATGGATTAGATGTAACATTTGGACTTCATGTTCTTGGAGTTTGATGTACTATTATGTTGGATCTAAAAGTCTATGGGGTGGATCGTGTAGTGTTTATGCAAGTATATGTGACAAAATATATGATGCAACTAAAATAATATTAATCTAAGTAAATATAGAATAAGCACACCAGAATTTTATACTGGTAACCTCTCGTCCTATGTCCAGTCCCGAAAGTCCCCTTTGAAATTCGACTATCAAAAACCCTCGCTTCGCCCGTAAGAATAGGCATGGTTACAATGAGTTCTTCTTGTCAAATGTGTGTTCTAATATAACACGGATGTTGACTAATTAGTACAATTGCTTCTAATATATTTCTAAGGAATATTGTCTATGAAGAACACAGTATATAGAAGAGTGAATACAAGTAAAGATTGCTAGAGTGCAGAGATCAAGAATATAGGATAGAGTATAGAATTAGAAAGCATAAGTGGGTCAAGTTAGTTTGTTCTCTTAATTCTTGATGCTATATATAGTTGTAGATAGGTAGAGTAGTCACACCCATTAGTGAATCCACTAAGGTAGCTTCTGTTGATGGTGAAGAGTTGTGGCAAAGAGAAGTAGAGATGTCCATTCACATATAGCATTTGTAATTCATTTTTGAAGTTTGAGTTTAAATTCAGACGTCTGTTACTATTTTTCTTAATATAGTAGAGGATCAGACGTCTGAGTGATACTACCTAACGTTTGGTTTAGCCTATTTGTTGTTCTAGAGAACTATTTCAGACGTCTGACTTGTGCACCCAAATGTCTGATATGGTGCATGTCAGTTTTTGTGCATCTTTTCTTTTACTTCCTTGTCCCTATCGACTTGTAATCTCTTGTAGTGTTCTTTGAGCCTTGTTCTTGTCGTTCTAGTGATGTTGTTCTAGAAAGTACTTGTATATATAAATATGTATGTATATTTGATTTCCATTGTATAGTTGTTGTCATTAAAACCATAGATTGGATTTCCTAACATTTTCCTCCTTTTTGCTGATGACAACTATAAACTGTAAATGGATATAATTTTATAAATCTCCCCCTGAATATGTGCTTACCATTATTTTATGTGCTTACCATTATTTCTCCCCCTTTGGCATTATCAAAAAGCATTAATACAAGAATATGTATGATATAGTCAATAATCATAAGTAACAAGCCAAAAAGCAATTTTATAACCATTAATCATAGTGATTACATGCATAGATTTATGATTCCATTATAATACCAAAGATGGAACCTATATATATGTATGTATGGATATATGTATATATATATATATGTGTGTGTATATATATACATATATATATATATAATCTAAATATTTTTGGGGGAAGCTTTGGCTTGATCATCTCCTTCATCTGTATTCTTGGATGACCTTGTTTGTATTGTAGGAGATTTTGGAGTATGTTCTAGAGGTTCTTTTTCCTCTTCAAAAAGTTTAGAATGTTTTGAAGGAGGAGGGGGAGAAAGCGTTGGAGTTGGCCAATCTTTCGAAGGTGATATAGGGCCACGGACTCGTTGGAGAACCTCTTTTAGAACAGACAATGTTGTTGAAAGCGATGTCTCAACTGTGGCTAGGCGAGAAGCAAATGTTGTTTCGAAGCTATCGATACACTTAGCCTAATTTTTTTGATTTCTTGGTAAGATAAGTTGATTTTGGAGACTTAAATCTCGAATGCTTTCGTTTGGATTAGTTTCGGTGCGAGTCTCTAAATTGTCGTCTTGCTCTGGATAGTCAAAAGGTGCAGAAGGAGGAGGAATGTGTTCTTCTTGTTGTTTTCTTCTTGTGATGGTTGTGGTGGTTAGTGTTGGGATTGAGGCCTAGCTTGTCCATCTTGTTGACGACGTTGCATTCGATCGTCAATAAAATAAAATCCGGGGGATTTTCTGGTAAGTGCATAAGAGAGAAGCATTTTGTGAAGGCGTATTTGGAGGCAATCTCCTCAAAAGTTGATAAATATCATGGAATGTTTTGGGCTTGCAGAAGGCACATGATGTAGGTAGGTTAAATATCGATGGACAAGATCGAGTCCAATAATGTTTAAGCTCGTCAAATATAAATTTCGCCCAATGTACCCTCATACCACTAAAGATAGTATATAGAGCTTTGTGCTCCAACTCTGTTATTTGCTCATGGCTGCCATGTCGAGGAATGACTGTGTTGATAATCATCCTAGTGAGTAGCATTGCGTTAGTCGTAAGTATTTTGAAGCAAATCGTGGCATTTCATCTTCCCAAATTTAATGGGTAATATTATTCCTTGGTTTGAAGCGCTTATCCAGGATGTCATTCAAATCTTCTCCGGAGTCGAAACAACCTAGAGTACGGCCTATAATTCCAGGAGTAAGTCGAATAGTGTTGCCATAAACATTCGACCAAAGCCAATTATCTTCATTATCGGTATTCCATATGGCAGTGCTATCTATATTAGTGTAGAAAAGGAATATTTCAAGCTGATCGATTTGGACATTATTCAAATTGTTTGAAATAAAATGTTGTAACCCAGCATTTTCACATATCTCATCAAAGTCATACATAGGCAATTTAAGAAAATTATAAAAGGGACCTATGTGTAGCTTCTTCTTTTGGATATCTTCATAACTTTTGATAGAATGAGGCACTCAATTCATCCACTTCTCAATTCGATCATCGGAGAATACTTGTGGGTTGGAGGATGTAGCTTGTTCTTGCTTCCTCTTAGAAATTCTAGGGTTTTTAGTTTAGGGCACCATGAAATCAAACAAAACTAAGGAGATAGTTATTTGGAGAATTAGGGTTTTGGATTTAAAAGAGGAAACAAAATGTAATGTGAACTGAAAATTTGGAAAAACAGTTGTTTTAATTGCACGAATACGCGTCGATTGAATTTCAAATGTTTGGGAAGTGAATCAGACGTCTGATTTAACCCTAGTTTGATGACAGTAAATATTTTCAAACCTTTGGGTGTTAGTGGCAGACGTCTGGAATAGGCAGAATTGTAAATTTTGAAGATATGGAGTTTTGTCAAATGTTTGGATATAATATCAAACGTCCAAAATTAGCCTATTTTTTATATTAAGAAGGCAGAGACAATTTTCAAACGTCTTGATGTTTATATAAGACATTTGATATATGCACATGATTAAAAATGGTATGGTACAAGGGTGTCAGACGTCTGATGGTATTATTTAGACGTCTGAAATCTCTAGTATGTCTAAAAATAGTCTGATTTTGGAAGATTTTGCTTGATTTTCGAGGGATCGATTTTATTGAAACATAATACTATTATTTTTTGAAAAAAATACAAATATAATTAGATGAAAATACAATAAAAAATAGACAAGTTTATTTAGATGAGGATGGAGCATTGCGATCTTCAGATTTGTTATCCTTCCATGGCTTGAGTGGAGACCAAATATTCCCACGTTCGTTGGTTCTTGGGGAACCAGAGAATTGCCTAGGTGGAGGAGCCCAAGGTGTACGATAAGAGGCAGAAGGATCCAGAGGATTGCATGGAATCGGAAGTGGTTCATGTACATCCTTTTTTCGTGTATTGCAAAATTTGATTACTACTTGCTCTAGAAAACTAAGTCGTCCTGCAGCGAATTTTTGTTGAAAGTATAATTCTCATTGTAAATCCATTTGTTGCTTTTGGTAATGGTGTATATCATCGATTGTATCTTTGGTGTTTGGAGAGACAAATAGAGATCGTTTGGACCATTTTTTGTCGTGAGTGAATCCCGTGTGATAGGAGGATCATTTGTGGCTCGGCTCTTGACCTGGTTAGGAGTAGGAAGTCGATGAGGTGTATTTGCTGAACTATCCAAAGTTGGTGTTGGAAAAGAGAGGTGAGAGTTGTCGGAAGACATGTTTTTGTTTTTCTTTCGTTTTTTTAAAAAAAACCAATATACAGTCTGTATTTTATTTGTAAAAGGAGAAGTTATTTATTCATGTTTTAAAAGGTTATAAATAGTTATTTACAGAAAACAAACATTCTAAAGACATTGTTGGTCAGGGTTAAAAGATTTTGTTTGTGGATCAAAAACTTTTTAACCAATAATAGAATGAATGATATTTAGAATTAGCTAATAAGATCATTAAGAGAACATAGTCCTAAATCCCGTCGTAGTTTAACAAATGTTCGTTCATTTGGTGGTTTGTGAAATATCTGCTATTTGACTCTCAGTGTTTACATATTGTAATGTAATAATACCTTTTTCTACATTGTCGCGTAAAAAGTGATGTCGTATATCTATGTGTTTAGTACGTGAGTGATTTATAAGGTTTTTCGATAGATTTATTGCACTCGTATTATCACAATATATTGGTGATTTATCGATAAATTTTTCGAAATCCTTAAGCGTTTGTTGCATGTATATCATTTGTGCACATGCTAAGGCCGCTAAAATATATCCGGCTTCGCAAGTGGATAAAGAGATACAGTTTTGATTTTTGTTAAACCATGAAACCAATGATTGTCCGATAAAATGACACGTTCCGTTAGTACTCTTAGGATCTGTTTTACATCCACCAAAATCTACGTCGCTGTATAAAACAAGTTCAAACGATGATCCCTTAAGGTAAAAAAATCCATAATCTCTTGTACTAGATAAATGTCGTAAGAACGTTTAACAGCTCTTTGGTGAGACTCTTTTGATTTAACTTGAAATCGGGCACAAAGACATACACTCATCATAATGTCGGGTCGACTAGCCGTCAAATATAGTAAGGAGCCAATCATACAATGATATAATTTTTCATCAAAATCGTTTCCGTTATCATCCGGTTCTAAGTGAACACTAGTACTCATTGGTGTTGGTTTGCTCGAAGTTTTATCCATTCCAAAACGACGTAATAAATCGTTGCAATATTTTTCTTGATGAATAAAAATACCATTTTCAAGTTGTTTTACTTGTAAACCTAGAAAGAAATTTAATTCACCCATGTGAGAGATTTCAAATTCACTTTTCATAATATTAGAAAATTGAGTACAAATATTTTCGTTAGTTGAACCAAAAATTATATCGTTTACGTAAATTTGTACAACTAAGATGTCATTATTTTCTTGTTTAATAAATAAAGTCGTATCTATTTTTACCTATTTGAAAACCAAATGCAATTGAATGATTATTAAGACGTACGTACCAGGCATGGGGGCCTTGCTTTAAACCATGTAGGGCTTTGTGCAATTTAAAAACTTGATCGGGTTATTTTTCGTGAACAAATAATAGAGGTTGTTCAGCATATATGTTTTCTTTAATAAAACCATTTGAAAAAGCACTTTTGACGTCCATTTGAGATAATTTAAAATTGCGATGACTTGCAAAAGCAAGTAGTGTACGTATGGCTTCGAGTCTTACTACTGGAGCAAAAGTTTCGTCATAGTCGATACCTTCTTCTTGAATATAACCTTGAGCAACTAAACGTGCTTTACTCCTAACTATATTTCTATTTTCATCTGCTTTGTTTTTAAATACCCATTTTGTTCCAATAATTGATTGATTTTCTAGTCTTGGTACTAATTCCCAAACATTATTACGTTCAAATTGATTTAATTCTTCTTGCATGGCTTTTATCCAAAAATCATCATTTGAAGCTTCTTTATAACTCTTTGGTTCAAAATTTGACACAAATGCAATACGACTTATTTGGTTAAGTTGATTTCTAGTCACTCTAGAATTAAGATCCCCAATGATATTGCCTTTTGGATGATCTTCTGGACTTCTAGGGGGTGACACTAGAGTATTATTTTGTGCATTTGTCTCTTTATTACATGAGTTTGTTGTATTTGTTATAGGAATAATTTCTTCATCATCATTAGTATGATTGTTAAGGAAACTTTCATCAAATGAAACATGTAAACTTTCTTCAATTGTGTTAGTACGTTTATTAAAAATTCTATATGCCATGCAAAGATTCGAATATCTAACAAAGATTCCTTCATCAGCCTTTGGGTCGTATTTCCTAAATTACCTTTTGTATTTAATATAAAAAAATTTGATCTGAAAGTTTTAAAGTATGATACCTTAGGTTTTCTTACAAAAAATATTTTGAAGCACGTATGTTTAGTCATAGGTCGTATGGTTACTCGATTCAAAACATAACAAGCCTTAGCAATAGCTTCAACCTAAAAATGTTTTGGTAAATCACTACTATTTAATAGTGTTCGTGCACATTCTTGTAACGTATGATTTTTTCTTTCTATACACCATTTTGTTGTGGTGTGTGGGGAAAATAGAAATTATGACTTATGCCCTTTTATTACAAAAATTAGTAAAAAGATTATTTTCGAATTCTCCACCGGGATCACTTCGAATGTTCTTAATTTTCAAATCCATTTGAGTTTTAATAATTTTAGTAAAACTATACCAAAAGTGTCACTTTTATGTTTTAAAAATAAGGTCCATGTATATCATGAAAAATCATTAACTATTACGAAAACATATTTGTTGTGATTTATAGATCGTACTTGAGTTAGACCAAATAAATCTAAATGTAATACTTCCAATGGTTGTTTTGCAGAAATATAGTTTTTAGATTTAAAAGAGCTTTTCTTTAGTTTATCGATTTGACAAGCGTCATATAAATTTTCTACTTTATAATTTATTTTAGATAAACCTCGAACTAGCTCATATTTTTCTAATTTATTAATATTTTCAAAATTAATATGGCAGAATCATTTATGCCACAACCATGGATCGCCATGTTTGGCGGTTAGGCATAAGTTTGAATATTGATTTATATTCATATTTAATGCATAAATATTTTTGTTTTTAAAACCCTCGAAGATAAGTTGTTTGTTATTGTCGAAAATATTACATCTATCTTTTTCGAAATTAATTTGAAAACATTTATCGCATAATTGACTAATGCAAAGTAGGTTATGTTTTAAATTTTCTACTAACAAAACATTTGTAATAATATGAGAGTTAGAAATACCAGAGTTGATGGCTTCTCTGATGCCAATGATATATCTTTTTGAGTTATCTCCAAAACTTACCGTTCCACCATCGATGTATGTTATATTTGATAGCATTTTTGCATTTTCGATCATATGTTTGGAGCAGCCACTATCAAGTATCCATTTCTCCTTTTTTTTGAGTACCTGCAGGATAAAAATAATTTAATTGGTACCCATATACTTTGTTAGGGTCCTAGATGTTAGGAGAAGCAGGTAGCCATACCCAAGAAGATTTGGTACCTTTATGAACATAATTTTTGTTATAGACTACATTATCTAGAAAATATTAATATTTTTTGTCTAATCAAATTATTATTTGTCTTAGGAATCCAAATTTTTATGCTTTTGGTATTCGTATTAGACTTAGGTTATCTTTTAGTCTTTTGATAAACAAAATACACTTCTTAATATTATTTCCTTTTTGTTTAGGAATATTTCTAAATCCTATTCCATTTCTATTACCTGAAGGTTTTGAAGTTTCAAAAATATTTTCCAAACCTTTTTTCCTTTATTAAATTTTGAAACATTATTTGTAATTTTATCTAATTTTTCTTTTAATTCAAAATTTTCAATTTTCAACATTTCTATATTACTTTTTAAGTTGATATTTTCTTTTAACAAGTTATCCTTTTCTAGTTTAACTTTTTCAAAATTAATAGATATAGTCTCACATTTAACTAAACTACTTTTAATTTTTTTTTGAGATAATTCTAGTTCCTCCTCTAAAATAATTTTTTCAACTTTTAACATTCCTATTTCAAGTTCTAAACAATTTATTTTGGCTATGTGTTCTTTATTCAATTTTTAATCTGTTTAAATTTATCATCTAATTCCATGCTAAGCTCTAATAATTCATCATAGCAAAGTTTAGGACATACCTCATTAGTTTGTTCCATAAAACATATATTAGCTTATTCTCCATCAATATCGCTGTCGCTATTTGATGATGATGAATAATCTGAGTAATCCCATGTTACTTTGAAAGTTTTCTTCTTTTTGAATTTTTCAAATTTGTTCTTCTTTTTATCATTGTTGAGCTTGGGACAATCTTTCTTTTTATGTCCATGTTGATTACATTCATAGCATTTGATTGACGTTTGATTTTTTGAGCTTGATTTTCCTCCTTTTTGAAATCTGGTCATTTTCCAAAACTCTTGAAATTTTTGTAGTTTTTGGCAATAAATACGATTTCTTCTTCGTCTAAGCTGGAGTCTTCATTTATTGCTGGACATGCTATGTTTTTGTTCTTCGAGATTTGTTCTTTTCTTGCCTGCAGATTAGCTTCATAAGACATTAAATTTCCTATCAATTCTTCAACTAAGAGTGTTGAGAGGTCATTAGCTTTTTCGATAGCTAATACTTTTCTTTCCTACTCTAGAGTTAAAGAATTGAGTATTCTAGATACTAAATAAAAATTTATAAATTTAACTCCAAGTGCCATTAAATTGTGTTGAATAGTTTAGAATCTAGAGTACATTTCCACTATAGATTCATTCTGTTTCATTTTAAATGATGAAAATTGATTTTGTAAAATTGAAATTTTAGTTTGCTTAACTTTGTTTGTGCCTTCGTGTGTAACTTGTAAGGTATGCCAAATATCTTATGCAGTGTTACATAACATGACACATGAAAATTCACTTTTATCGAATGAACAAAATAAAACATTCATAACTTTGGCATTATTAGAAGCTGCGGTTTTTTATGAATCATTCCATGTGTTCATAGCAGTGTCAGGTGCTTTATATTTATTTTGAGTGGCTGACCAAATTTCTAATCCATGAGCTTCTATAAAAATCCTCATACGTGTTGAACAACATGCATAATTAGAGCCATTAAAAAGTGGGGACGTGCTGTGGATTGGCCTTCTTGAAAAATACTTTCCATATTAAAGTGATTCAAATACATTTTACTGTACTTCGATCAAACCTTGCTCCGATACCAATTGAAAGTCTACGGGGTGGATCATATAGTGTATATGCAAGTATATGAGACAAAATATATGATGCAACTAAAATAATATTAATCTAAGTAAATATAGAATAACTACATTAGAATTCTATACTGGTTTGGACCTTCCATCCTACGTCCAGTCCCGAAGCTCCCCTTCGGAATTCGACTATCAAAAACCCTCGCTTTGCCCGAAGGAATAGGCTTGGTTACAACGAGTTATTCTTGTCAAATGTGTATTCCAATATAACACGGATGTTGACTAATTAGTAATTGCTTCCAATATATTTTAAAGAATATTGTCTATGAAGAACTGAGTATATGAAAGAGTGAATACAAATAAAGATTGCTAGAGTGCAAAGATCATGAATATAGGATAGAGTATAGAATTAGAAAGCCTAAGTGAGTCAAGTTAGTTTGTTCTCTTGATTCTTGATGCTATATATTGTTGTAGATAGGTATCTTGAGTAGTCACACCCATTAATGAATCCTCTAAGGTTGCTTCTCTTGATGGTGAAGAGTTGTGGCGAAGAGAAGCAGAGATGTCCATTTACGTATGGCAGTTGTAATTCATTTTGAAAGTTCAAGTTCAAATTCGGACGTCTGTTAATTTGTTTCAGACGTCTAGTACTATTTTTTTGAATATAGTAGAGGATTCGACATCTGAGTGATATTACCAGACGTCTGATTTAGCCTGTTTAGTGTTTCGGAGAACTATTTCAAATGTCTGACTTGTGCACCCAGACGTCTGATATGGTACATGTCAGTTTTTGTGTATCTTTTCTTTTACTTCCTTGTTTCTATCGACTTGTAATCTCTTGTAGTGTTCTTTGAGCCTCGTTCTTATCTTTCTGTTGATGTTGTTCTAGCAAGTACCTGTATATATAAATATATTTGTATATTTGATTTCCGTTGTATAGTTGTTGTCATCGAAACCGTAGATTAGATTTCCTAACAGGATCTCATTCGCATATACGATATGCACAGAGGCTCATGCATGTTTATATTGATATTATATTTATTCTCCCCTTTGCAAGATTGGGTATATACATTGTGATAAAAATGATTTTTTTTTTGTTTTAAATACTACCTTATAGGTCTCATAATACTTTTGGATTTGAGCATTTAGTGTAGTGGTTATGAGTGTCATAAATGGTGGGTCATTCTAGTGTTCTTAAGAAGCTGACATTGATAATAACTATGGATATGAATACTGAAGCTTATATTCTAAGAATGTATCTTTTTCTATAGTTTTGTTGCCCTTTAATCTTAATGTTAATTGGATTCTTAACTAAGCAGAATCAATAAAAGTCTGAACATCGATACGAAGATGAAATAACTTGAAATCTTGGAGGCATACCTAGATATAGCAAGGGAATAGCTCAGAAAAGTTTCACTTGAAAATATGCCAACAATAGAACTTCTCATGTCGATAGAGGCTTCTTATAGCCTCTTATCTTTCACTCAAACTTCACAGGAGTGATTCCTTGCTTTTTCTATGCTGGCTCAAGAGATTTCCAAAGTTTTTGAACAAACAACTACAAAAGTTAAGGAGTTAGCAGTCAAAACAACAAAGTAATTCAAGTGATAAAGGAACTATCACCAACATCCATCAATTATCCATGAAAACAACATGGGACAACTCAAAATCAAGTAGCATGAAGAGTGCAAAAGAGTTAAACTCAATTAGAGTTAACCATAGATGTCGGCACCCACATGAGAGGTCGGTACCGACATGTGTGGTTAATCCAGGTGAACCTACAACTTTGCATACTCCTAAGATCCTATATCTGGACTCTGCTCCAGCTCTCCTTCTAGCTCAATATGACTGCTACTGCTATAAATACAAACCATAGAGAAACTAAAACAGGATTAGGTTTCTACCATCACTACACAGAAGCTCTGTCTCTTTTTCATCTCCTTCCTCTACACAATAGTTACTAAGGCAGCTACGTTAGGCGATTATAGGACTTAGAATTAGTCGAACATATGTACCTATGATTTATTCTCTCTCAAACCTCTTATAATCTAAAGAAAACTCTATCAAATATATAAGCAATAAATGTTATAAAGTGGACGTAGGCTGAAGATTGTCGAACCACTATAAAATTTTGCGTGTCTCTTTCTTATTCAAGTTTATTTACTTTTATTATTTCTACTGTTTGCTAAATCTAGGTTCGATAGGTTTCTTATAACCTATTCTTACGTGTTGATCCATTTTTGGCGTTGACATTTTGGTGCCTTCACTGAGAAAATCTAAATTCAGGCTTAGATCTAGCTTTCTATTTTGGATTAGAAGAGATCCAGAGTTATGTCCAGGGAATTTGCTTTGAAAATTTATAGGCTTGCTGTTGGAGATCAATAGCACCTAGAAAACAGAGAACTACTTCTGGAAGAACCATAGGGGTAACAGTTCATGGTGATGGAGCAAATCCCCAAATAACGGAAGTGAACAATGCTAACAATCATCAAACAGAGGTTAATACTGGAAATCTAGCACTAGATTCATTAACTCAATAGAAGTTGTGACTAAAGGGGCTTAACCAGATGGTTAACGACCTTAACCAGAAAATTGTCGATAACCAAAAGGCTCTCACTGGTAAGATCGATGGTTTTCTAATGCTGTTGCCACTGAGATCCCCGAGAGCTAAACAACAAACTTCAACTGCAATGGAACAAGAGAATTCCTCTGTTTCAGGCCTGAACAAGAGGAACTATAAACAAAAGCAGAAGGAAGTTGTTGGAGGAGCTTTAGTAATTGTAATAGAAGGCAACGGAAGTACTCCTCCCGTTGAAGCAACCAGTTGCAAAGCCAAAATATTGGAGTGAAAACTCCACAAGTGAATAAAGCTGTGCTCGTTTCTGACTTTGAAGATGAAATGCAACTTAATGGCAAAGGATTGGAACTAAAAGATGATGTAAATAGGCAAAATGCTGGAAATGAAATTCAAACTGCCCCAGTAAGACCAACCATGCACCAAAGGGACCATACATGAGTGGTTCTCCTGGAGAATGGAGAACCTAGGCTATAGTTAGAAAATGGAGACATTTGCGGAGTCAAATACTCGACGTAACCCCTCACAGTCGGCCTGTAGATCACCGTGCTAACGAGGAGTATGTTGCTGACATGGTCGAACGATTAATGGAGGATGGTAGGGCAGAAAGAATAAAGACTGAGGTTCCGCGCCAAGCCAAACTCCATTCGCTGAAAACGTTCTAAGAGATGAATACCATATGATGTTCACTACGCTAACTATGCCAACGATGGACCCTAAACAACAGCTATACAAATATGAGTAGCATATGGATTAAGCAATGTAACAACCCTAATTTTGATTAATATTATTTAGGATATTTAATTAGATAAATAAAATAAAATAATGCAAAATGATAAGGAGATTGGGAGTTGACAATTAATATGGGTCAAGCTTTAATTAATGAACTAATAAGGTTAATTAGAATATTAATTAAGGAGGATTATGAGGAGGGTAAAATAGGAAAAGAGCATATTTCCTTAACATAAACCTTCCTACTCTCATCTTTTCCATACTTCATTCATACAAACGAAGCTAAAAGAGAAAGGCTGACCATTAACAACAGCCTTAGGAGAAAGAAAATATGGGAAAATAAGATTAAAGCTCAGGGGAATCAAATCTTAATTCGAATCCCAAGTTCCTTTATCAAATCAAGATGAATAATAGTTATGAATCTCAAGTTTTATCTACCGTTTTTGGTTTTAAGTACGACTCCAAATATTTTGCTTATATTGTGCCACGTTTAAATGTTTGGAAGATTGCATGCTTGAATGATGATTATAGGATTTATTATGGAATTATCTAATAGGATTTAAGTGAGAAAACCTTGTTTTTGATGCCCAATCGACTTGAATTTTTGAAGTTATGTTAAAGACATTATTTTAGATGTAGGAATTTTATGTCACGATTTTCCAAATAAGTATGAAATTATTATGAATTTTAAGTGGAGAAAATAATATTATTTCGAGTTTTAATTATTAAAAAAATTAAATAAATTTTTTAGCCTTGAAATTTTTGTATTCTAAAGAAAATGCAAAATCATATTTATTCTGATTTTTGGGGATTTTTTTCCAAGTGATCATGGTTTAATATGAATTATCTAAGCTAGAAAAGCTTAATTACTATAATAAAATGCCAATATAAAATATATGGTTTGAAAATTATTTTTGAAATGATAAATCTAGTATATAGCAATTTTATGGAAGGATTTTGACAAAGTAAACTCTTAACTAATGAAATTTTGACAAACAATAGGGGTTGGTGGAAAAGAACTTACTTTTAATGGCAAGTTAACAGTTTTGATACTAATTACGAAAATGTCATGTCAACAATGTTGACATCGCCATTCATCTTGTCCGTTGCTATGCTCCCGGCATCAAATAGCAGCAATGCATATGATAACAACTACAGTTGGTATAAGGTGAATTGGCTGTTGTTGAATAAGCTTGAGGTTGGCACTCTTATCATTGATGACAACATTGCTGCATGCTTTATAGTAACTTTAATGATGCTACATGACAAGGTGTCGCATTACTTAAAAGGGCACGGTGCCACCTATTCTCTATAACATCGCCGACTTCATACGACAATGAGGTCGCTTGTTTTCTTATTAGCCATAAGGATGTCGTGTTTCATCAAGCTCGACAACGTAGATGTCGCGTTTCTCTAAGGTAGTGTTGTCACGTGTCTTGTTTATTGGCTATACTAAGATCACATTCCCGTGTTTTTTGTATTAACTCTTTAAGTTATTGACGTCGAAGGTCATCAGTGTCGACCTTCATAAATTTCCACCCTTTATAATTTTATACTATGCAAACCAAGTTTTATACCCTAGGACGTGGGCACTCTATGAAGTGCAATACATATACGCTATTGGCCCTATAGCCTTATGTTTGTAGATTAAAGACCTTAACATATTTTCGACCTTAAAGAGGTGCAATGACCACTGTCGGCTGTATTCACACCTTCAATATTTTTTTGGCTATATAGCCTATGGTTTTGAGAGGCGATAACCTCTAAGTAATTTCAAACTTCATCAATATAGTTTTATTATGCATATATCTTAACATAAGTACTTTAAGTAAAGCAAAGGGCTATAATTCTTCCTTGTTTTATATATGATTTCAAAGGGTAAATCATTTACAAAGATTATCTTTATAAGGAAATAAAAAGGGTATTTAGCCTAAAATTTTACGAAAGAGATTATTTTTCTTATCACCTTCTGATAAATTGTGATAGGATGAATCGGCTTAGAGATTAGGAAACCAGGTGGGACTAGTATAGGTTGTGCAATATAATTCAGATTTTAGCCCCTAATTGATTTTAGCCCATAATTCTAGTGCATAGGGATTTGTCAAAGGAAAGACTAAAAGTAACTTTACGCACAAAAAATAATATACAAAGATGAGGTAGGATATTGGTGAGCATGTAAACCATTAGGATCAAAGTGACCCCAGGGATAGTAAGTTTCGAACATACCATCCTGTTGCCTTTTAATAGATGTTAGAGAATTTGATATATTAGGTAGGCCCGAGTAAGCCATAAATTTGTAATTGCCCTGAGAAAACTATGATGTTGGGATAGATAGTCTATTATTTAGATAGATTGGTCATGATTAACCGAAGTCGCATGTATGCATATTAATATTTTATTGTCTATTTTAACCATTATGGTTGTAGGAGTTTGATTTGCAAAAGATATATATAGTTAGGAGAAACCCATTTTGCTCAATGGCGTGGTCTCACTAGATATCCATAAATCGAGATGGCATATTATTATTCACACTAGGCTTTTTGTTTGAGTCGAAGTTTATGTTTTCTCCTTAAACTTTCAGATTCCTTGACTTGAGATGTTCCTTCGTGAGTCACTTCAAGTATGTGCTAGATTTCCTACGCATTTAGATAATGTGAGACACGATTAAATTCAATTTGATCCAATGAACAAATAATAGAATTCATGGCTTTAGCATTAGCATTCTGTAATCTATTTTCTAGATTTGTCCATATATCCATTGGTTTTCTATTTCCTAATTATTTACCACTATGGTTGGTGTCCTATATCCTGTCTCAACTATATTCCAAGCATTAATGGTTTTCAGAAAAATTTTCATTCTGTTTTTCCAATAAGCATATTCACCGTTGAACATTGGTGATCAAACTATGGAATGACCCTCAGCAAAAGCATTATTAAAATAAGCCATTTTAAAAATTCAAATTTTTAAAACAAAAATCGGTTTTTGAAAATTTGAATTTTTTAAATAAAAATTCACTTCTATTCCTAGCTCCAATACCACTTGTAGGATCGATTTCACCTTAGAGGTGGCAGGGGTGAATAGGATGATACTATCAATTATAAAAATTCAATGCGGAAGTATATCTCTACTAGTAATAAAGAAAATTCGTTGAACTAATTTACTCGATGTCTTTTTGAAATTTCAAAAATGCTCTTGTTTTCCGTTTACATATTTGCGCTCAAACAAATTATCAACGTATACAATAACACAAAGGCCCGTGTGCGAAGCACGGACCGATACTAGTATAATATAATTTCAACACAGATATAGAAGAATAGTAGTAACACAGATAATAGCAGAATAATAAATGCAGAAATAGAACAACACAAATTTACCCAGCTTCAGCAAAACCCTACCTACGTGCTTCCCCCAAGGTTTCTACTAGAAATTAAGTAGTCAGATGCTTACACACATAAACTCGCGACACCTGCTATCGGCTAACCTAACTCTACGCTCAAAACCCTGCCACAACTCAGCCATTGAGTTGTGAATTCTCGAACTACATCACCATAGTTCGTCCCCTAGTCACACGACTAGACTTTACAAATGTTTAAAGAGAAATGCAAAATTTAAAAACAATTTAAAAATCAACACCCTAATTTTAAAATATTAAAGCCCAAATAATAAAAGGAACTGACCCAAACAAAAAACATAGTGATAAAAAATCTCCCTTTCTCCTTTTACATTTTTTGGCCTGGCCTTATATCCTTTGCATTAAAAAATATGGCCGAGTCTTTCTTCGCTCATTCCTCTTTCTAATTTAGGGTTTCTAAGAATTGAAAACTACAATACTAGTTAATCAATTGAATGACTGTTTTGAGTATATTGCTTCATCAATCGATTGTTCCTTTGATATGCACAAGACTGTTTCAATTCTTAGAGTTCGATTAAAAAGGTATGTGATTTATGCTTTTTTCTTTTCTGGTTAGCTTTTCTTGAACTCGTATGCCGATGATGTTACAATTTAAATAGGATTCAAATTCCTATAATTTCGTTCATTTGAATTTGTCAATTAATTTAGCTCGGCCATTGATTATTACTTGAATGCTTGAGATGTTTTCTGACTTCTTCAATTCATATAATTTTGTTGCTTGAATATCACAGTTTTGATTTCTACTCGTTCAATTCCTTGCCTTGGTCACTACAGCTTTGATTTGCTTTTGAATTTTTTTCCGTTCTTTATGCTGTTGACATCGGCCTTGACTTTGTTATACTTGTTAAATGCTTTGTAGCATTCTCGACATGATGCTTGATCACTATTCATCTGGCTTTGACCTTAGTATGAAACTGCTACCTTGATTTGAAACTGCTACCAGATGTTGCATTGCATCTTAAAGTACTCTGAATGTTTGGAACTTCGATCATTTGAAAATTTCTCTATGATATTGTTTTGTTTGCATATGGGTTTTACCTGCTTCATTGCATCCTGTCACTACATGCATATTGTTACTGCATATGTGTGTGTGTGTTTGCGCATGTATATATGTATACTTGTTTCCAGTTCTGGTCTATGCACTGCTATTTGCTTCAAGTGCTAGTTGTCCAGTAGTTTGATAATTTATTTCTTGTTGCCTTTGGTTTCACTACACATGTATATATTCATGTTATATTGCTCTATGTAGTTTATTGATGTATGTTTGTACCCTTGCTTGCATATTTAGCTGCCTCCATTATATCTCATATTTCCACTATAAGTCTGATCTGGACATATGACGTATTGTTTTTTTGATCGAGTCTGGTGCTTGTTTGTTGGTTCATCACTTGGTATAGGTGTTGCATGGTTGTTCGAATCTGGTTTCAATGTGTATGCTTTGACTGTTGAGGCACTACCATTGATATTTGAGTCTACTTTTGATCCTCTGGCCTGATTTCATTGTTTCTTCTAGCTGTAATGTCATTGTATTCATGTTCATATATACGTATACAAGTGTGTATGCGTTTTGTTCTTGTTAGTTGCCTGGTCTGGTACACATGTGCACTGCCTATATATGTGTACATGTGTGTTTGAATTGACTTCACTTGAGTTTGCATTTTGGTCCGGTTGCTTCATTATTTTCATGTCTTTGGTCTTCGAGCCAGTTCATGTAGTGTCTGGACTTGCCTTTGCCCTGACCAGTTCATTGAACATGTTACATCTTCATGTGTGTATATATATGTATGTATGTATGTATGTATGTATGTACGTATATATATATATATATATATATATATTCACATATATATATACGTGTTGATTCACTGTTTTGTTTTCACTTGGATTCGGTTTGGAATCTCTGGTTTATCCTTTGTTTTATTATTGCATCTGAGTTGAACCTAGCTTTTCCTCGGGTTTGACCTTGTGCTCACGTCGTGACATTATTTATATTGCACTCGAGTTGAACCTGGCTTTTGGTTGGGTTTGACCTTGTACTCACCTGTCCCTACAGTTTTGTCAGGTGTATATCTGTGTGCACGGCATTGTGGCATGTACAGTGATACACTATGCATGTCACAAGTTGTTATGTATGATGAATTCAAAAATGAATATGATGACGAACAACCCAAATAGCCGAGGCCAATAATATTTTCAAAATACATTCTATTTTACACTGCAAAAATATTTCTTTTCAGTTTTACTGCTTCATTGTCTATTGTAGATAACTCCGATGCTGGATTCAGACTAGAATAGTGTTGAAGATAAAGTACGTGTGAATAAGTGATATGTAGTGATGTGCTGATGTAAATGATAATTGTATAGTGAAAATTTTTATTGTATTCGAATTTGTATTGTAATTGCAAATTGTGTATACATATAGTAAGAGCTTAAATTTGTACTATTCAAAAATTGTAATCAATATTTGTTAGAATAAAAAATCTATTTGATTTTAAATTCTTTGTTATTTATTTATTCAGCAAATATTTATTTAATTATGTGAAATATAAAATAGTACATTAACAAATACAATTAATTGAATATATATATATATGTGTGTGTGTGTGTGTGTGTGTGTGTGTGTGTATGTGTGTTTATTATCATCGAATAAAAATCATATGCTAGCATATTCAACAAAAGGTATTTGCTTTGGAACCATATACCTCGACACTAATAGCTGAGGAAAAAGAAAAAGCTGTGATGAGAGGTATGCTTTTGATTCACGATATACCTATTGGAGTATTATTTAATACTTGTGCATCACATTCTTTTGTTTCCTATTGCTTGGCAAATCAGCTATGTTTAGAACTATCATGCCTATTTACTTCCTTAAGGGTTACGAATCCAATAGGAAGTTATGCAACTCTATTGATGAGATGTGATCGGTTAGAGTTCGAATTGTTAGGTCATATATTTGCTTGTAGTTTGCATGTGTTTGATTTCATAGGCTTTGGGATTATTTTTGATATGGAGTAGTTAAATAAATATGATGCTATGATAATTTGCCAAGATAGAAAATATCAATAAGACAGCATAACGGAAGCAACTGAATTGTATACTCGGTAAAGAAATCAAATTTTGATGTTTGTGCTTTATTGGGGGTAATGGAGGAGGAAGACGAGTTGAATCGAGCTTATGTCGTTAGGGAATTTGCAGATGTTTTTAAGCCTGTTATAGGACTACAGTCGAAATGAGCTATAGAGATTCAAACAGATCTAATACCTGGAGCTGAACCCGTTAGTAACCCACCTAATAGATTGACCCCTATAGAGACGAAGGAGTTAAAAGTGATACTAGCAAACTTACAAGGAAAACATATTATTAGATCAAGCAGTTCGCCATGGGGAGAGCCATTGTATTCGTGAAGAAATCAAACAGGTCGTCAAGATTGTGTATTAATTATCGTAAGCTGAATGAAAGACGACAAAGAACCCATATTGTAACATTCCCATTTTTAAATCAAATTCAAATTGGAAATTAATTTAATTTTTGTTATTAAATTGTGAATTTTTGGCAAATTGATAAGAAATTTCCAAGATAAATAAAAAAATTAGATTATGAATATAATTTTGGTTTGAAGTTTAAGGATAAATACTTTAGAAATAAAATTGGATTAAATTGAAATTAAAAACTATATATGTATGATTATTTATTGTTTTCAATTCATTTTCTTTATAATTTATATAAATAAAGTAATTGAAAAATGTATGTAAGAAAATGTGTATATGATATCAAAATAAGAATTAATAAAAGTTTAAGATATACATATCTTTTAGAAATAAATAAGTAAAACATATATATGTAAAATTGGTTTGTAAATGTATAAAATAAGATTATAACATTCAAAACCATGATAAATATAATTTGAAAATAAACATATGTTAATATGTATGTAAGAAAATATATATGTTTAAAATTGGTTTGTAAAGATATAAAATTAAGTAAATTATAAAGACATAAGGGTTTAAGATAAAATTTCAAGTAAAATAAAAATAAAGGATTTAAACACAAATTATAAATAAATTAAATGAAAAGGTTTCAAACACAATTTAGTCACAAAAGACATTTGTAACATGAATTAATACAAGTTTAACTTAATTTGATTCATAAATGAATAAGTCGCAAAAGATAAATTTCTCTTTTAATTTGAATTTAGTAAACATGCATGGGAAAAAAGGAATAATCAAGTTTCAATATCCTTTCATCTTCATTAATTCACAAACCTGAAAGAAGAATCAAAAACAAAAATTTATCTCAAAATCAAAGCAAATGCAAACTACAACTTGAAAACAAAATTTCAACCTCGAAGCAAAAATCTGGAAAATTGAAGCTGGAAACCAACCTGATTCAAAAGCAAGTTTAAACCAATTCAAAGCTTAAGTTTTTCAACTCTGGAAATTCAAAGGAAAATCAAAACACAGAGGATACAAGCCTTGAAAACAAAATCTGAAAATAAAAAATCAATGCAAAGATCAAAAAAATACTTCCAAATCAGGCATGCATTTCAAACTTGGAAGCACTGATTCAAGGAGTAGATCAGGCAAATTTACAAGATTAAAGTGATTCATTTTAAACCTGGAAATGTACTTCAGAAAAACAAAAAGAAATCAAATCTGGAACCTAATATCTGAAGCATTTCAAAAATTCAAAGCAACCTGGAAATAAAAAAATCAAAAGCTTGAAACTGGAACAAAGCAAATCTGGAAAAGCAAATGCAACTAAATCATTTCTAGATTTTCATAATACAAGTTATCCTCTGTTTTGCCATTTATCAGGTGAGTAAACTACCCCTTTTTTAATTTGATCCTGCTATGATGATGTTGAAGTTGTTTGCATAAATGTTAACATGCATGTATGTTTGACTGTGTATATATTGTTGATTAAATATTTGTGTGTGTGTATATACAGAGATATCACTCTGTTAGAAAACAGGTTACCAAAATAAAAAAAAATTATCTTCCTTTCTAGGAAATAATAAGCTTTGATCACCGGAAAGAAATTGATTATAACATCAAAATTCAAATTTTAATATGGTCCTAGGTAAAAATAATTAATAAATATTAAAAAAAGAAAAGTGTTTACAGTAAAATCTGTTAATTCCAGAAAAATCAATGGCTTTAATTTTACAAATGGACTTTAAAATCTGATTTGTGTTACGATTTGATGAATTTTGATAAGTAAATATTGATTTTTAAATGAGTAAATTTTGAGCATGAGTATGATGATCAGAAAACCTGTTTCCATCAATTTCAGTCGACCCACGATGAAGTAAAGATCGCGATCATTGGTAAAGATGGCTGGAGTATCAAGGATCAATGGAAAAATACAAATTGAATTTATAAGTGATCAAGGGATTGGAACGATGTGGATTTAGGGTTTAATGACCTTATTTAGTCGAGGATAAAATCAGGGCAATTTCATCATCTATGATGGATCGAGTTCGATCGCACCCAGGGGAATGTGAAGGGGAGAGTATGGCATGGCTTTGGTCAGAAAGGCAATGTTCCTGGTGGTCTGTTCGACGGCGTCGAGGTGATTTACGGTGACTGTGTTTATTCCAGTAAATGCACGAATTGCTCGATTTTGGTCTGAGTCGAATTTGAGGATTCTGGGTGTTCAAGTTAGGTAGCGATGTCATTGATGATTGATTGATACCAACGACAATGGCCGGAAGGCGCTGGAACGCCGATGCACGTGCATGCTATATCGTGAGTATCTGAGTTGTTATGTTTTGGGAAGGAAGGTTTATCTGAGGTTCGTACTTGAGAAAGAAGAAGAAAGGCTCGAGTTTGTCTACGAGTCGTTAGCAAGTGTTGTTGTCATTTTAGGATTTAAAACTAACAAAGAAAAAAAAGGAAAGGAAAAAAAGAAGCTGGGTTTACTTGGGATTTTGGATGATGGGCTCGAGAAATTTACGAACTGGCTTGGGTTATTGTTTAAGCTGAATTAACCAATTTTAAAAAAAAAAAAAGGAAAAAAGAAAATACAAATATTAATAAGGTTTTAAATTTATTTGAGGGATTAAGTTTTTCAAAGAATGTTGCCAAGTTTTCAAAACAATATAGATAAGTTCATAATTTGTTTTCAAAGAATTTACAATGTTTTGAAATTTTTGTTTAAAAATAGTCACATAATGGGATAATAATAAATAAACATCTAAATATTTTCAAATGAAATTTAAAGATATAAAAGAAGAATTAGTTTAAGGATGATTAATCTACGTGATTAATTAATTAAGCTAATTAATTTGAGGATAATTAATTAATATGATAAATCAATTAAGATAATTAATTTGGGGATAATTAATTAATGAAGATTAATTAATGATAAGCTTTTAAAGAGTAATTAATTACATAATGATAATCACTTATTGTAATTAATAAAGGATAATTACTTAATTAAAAGTAATAAAATTAATGATTAAGGTTGATTAATTAAGTAATTAAAGGACAATTAGTCAAAGAAATTAATTTGTGATTAAGGATAATCACTCATTATGATTAATTAAGGATAATTAATTAATGGTAATTAATTAAGGGCTAATTAATTAGTATGATTAATTAAATGATTAAAGGTTAATTAATTATTGAATAAAGGTTAATTCTTTTATTAAAGGATAATTGATTAAATGGGTTGTAAGAAAATTAATATTAATTAACCAGGATTAGTATTTATTCATAAGTAATTAGTCTGATTTAAGTTAATCAGATAATTAGTTGATTTTTCTTATGGATGTATGAATTATATGAATGCCTTGAGTTGATCTGTAATGATTCTATGATGTGGATTGTTTTGATTGAGCCATGTGTGTATATTATTTGTCTGTAATGTATTTATATATTTATCTGTGATGCATTTACATATCTATCTGTGAATCTGTGAATGATGATAAGCGTTATAGGATTATAACGCTTATCAAATATTATTGTGCTTGAATCAGTGATGATTGATGATGTTGCACTACTGGGTAAAACCCCTGGACCACACCTTACACACACAAATATGGATTGCACGAGGAAATTGGTTAAGTCGTAGATTTTAGAAAATAATTTTAAAACGAATTTTGAATTCAAATAGTTTTGGAAATGGATTTGGGTTAAATATAAAAAAATCGAAAAAGGATTTCTGTGACGACCCGGAATTTTTGAGCATTTGATATGGGAATATTTAATTGATTTTAAATATCTGAAAGGTTAATTTTAACTTGAATTCCAAATATCACTATTTATTTGTTAATTAAATTATTGAATTTAATAATTGGAAGTTGGGTGAAATATTGAATCTTCAGTTTTAAGCTTGTTAAAATAATTTGAAGGCTTGTAAAATTTATATTGATAGAACTGAAGATAGTAAAAGTGTTAAATTTTAATTTGGAAGTGTTTTGTTAAGTTTTTAAATTGTATCGTTTAAATTAAATTTAAGAATAGCCTTCCGAGGCACAGTCTCGGAATTCAACGAAACTAGTTCCATTAGATCTGTAATATTGTATTATTATCGGATTTTAATTTTCGTAATGTTTGGAGTGATCGTTTGGCCGTACGGTAGATAAACGCGCTGAATCTATATCGAAAATTTTAATAACTGGGTTCAAAAAGCTATCTTCTCCATACGATCGAATTAGGAATCGAAACCTTTTCCATTATGTTCGAAATAGGGGTATAACATTATAAACGCCTAGCAGCGCGCCTTGATAGGTGATCAAAATTTTAAGTTGATAAAACAAGATATTTTATAATTAAATAAAATTATATATGATCAAATCAAATCAAGTCAGCTGCCTATTCAAGTTTAAATCACATTCTACTTTTCTTTTTGAATCGGTCAAAATACAAAATCACTCGAAACACACCACCTTCAAAATTAAAACCCCTATCCTCACGCTTTTTCTACATTCATAGAAGTTCAAATCCATATGGACATCCCTCTTTTCTTCTTACGGAAATCTAACATAAAAAAAATTCAAATCGATATCACGAAAGAGGTAACATGCGAGCTGAGAGCGAGAGGTAATGCTGCATTTATGCTCGTTTGTAAGCTAGGGATTCTTGTGTTTACGGGGCATGGCAGGAGAGTGATGGCCAAGGCAAGCTAGGGCTTCTCTTTCGAGAGATGGCTAGGGGCAGGGACAAGGCGCGTAGGTCGCACGAGTTGGGAGAAGTTTCAAGCGGTCGGTCTTGGCAACCTCGGTGGAGGTCGGCGGGTGAACTATGGTGATGGAGGGTATAGTAGGCATTGGTGATGGAGGCTGGGCAGATGAAGGGGGAGTGAGGGGGCGTGAGCTAGTCAGAGCAACCTGCTGTGACGTGGTGGCGAACGCGAAGAGCTAGGAGCAGTCGAGGCAAATCGCGAGCTACTTCCAGAAGTGCTGCATGCCTGGAACGAGGGAAGGAACATGATCACCGGAGGTGGGGTTGGCGATCGAGCTAGGGCTTGGGTGGATTTGCATTTGCAGTGAGGGTTTAGGTGAAATAGTTTTAACCTTTGTGGTTTTGTTAAATTTTAATTTAACAAAGATAATTAAGTATACAATTAGTTATTTTTAAAAACTGATAACTTGATGCTGTAATTAATTTAACATAATTTATGAAATTAGTTTAGTTAATTATATCATAAATATATTTACACACCCTTATTCTAATTTAAAATATATATATTGATTAAAAGAAGGATATTTATAGACATGGATTTTAAAGTATATAAGGGTTTTAAATGCCGAAGAATTTTGTAAAAGCTAGATTTTTGAATCTATAAATTTTAATGAAAATAGTGTATTTTGAGAAATAAATTTATTTAATTGTTTGATTGCTAGAATAATCTGTAAAAGGAAAGTTAGTTTAAATTTTAATTATTTTTTCAAAAATAAAATCATTAGTTGAAACTAAAATTTATTAGCTTGAATTAAAATTCTTAAACGGAAATTAATTGATCAATTAGTTCAAATATTATAAAACATCTAAAAAATTTCTAAGGTCTTAAATCATGAAGAAATCATGAAGAAAACAAGCTGGTTTGAATTGGATTGCAAATTAAAATCAAAAGTGAGTTAATCTCACTCATCTCGGTTTTAATTTAAATAGTTAAATTTAAATAACTGGTTGGATGATTGAATTGATTTGATGTGCTATATTATATATAGTAGTATATAGTATATATTGGAGTGGTTGATTTCCCGCATTATATAGCGGATGAGACCCTATGCGCCGCATAATAGCAGATGATATTATATTAATCCCATATACCGCGATATTCCACCTCGAAGTGGAATTGATATTGTGCTAACATCTGTGGATGCAGGGAAACAGGTTGGAGGGATCTAACCATATTCCTCAAAATTATTTTGATTGTTCTAATAATTGTACATTATGATTATTTGATATCCTGTGATGAATTTTACTGATAGTTGGAATATTAGATGCTATAGTTTGATTTAATATATTTCGGTATACTGAGTTATCAAATCTATAGAATTGGATTTTTGAAAAGAAAATAAAAGAGTGAATTTTTAAGTAAAATAATCATGGAGAATTTGAATAAATTTAAGAATGAACTGGATAAGAATAAAAGTGATTTTAAAATTCTAATAAATAATTCCAAGTATGGAAAAAGGGGATTTGAAATAAACAGAGAAATAACGAATTTTAAACTTAAGTGTTGTTATATCAAGAAATAAAGAATTTATTTTAAAATTCAAGGTTTGAATTTATTCAAAAGGATAAAGAAGGAATTTGGGGAAATCTGAAATCGGTGTTTTCAGTTAAAAGATTTTAAATCATAATTAAGGAATAAAAATCTGAAGTCAATAAGTTTTGAAATAAATGAATAAGTAAAGGAATTATTTCAAATTGAGTAAATTGGAAATCAATTTGGAATTGATTTAAGTGTTTGAAATTGAAATTTTAAAGGAGATTGTGACTATGAAATTTATAAACTGGGTTTATAAAAGTGGAGTAATATATCAGTGGATATTTGGAAGATAAATTCACGGTGGGAATTTATTAAGGGAATGAGAAAATTTGTTTAAAAATAAATAGTGATTTATTTTTAAATGATGTGAAAGAGAAGCGTATTTCCCTGGATAGCCAAGTACGTTTTCAAAGCAAATTTTTAAATACAAGTTAAAAGTTTTAATGTTGTTTTAAAAAAAACATGTTTTAGAAAATTTATTATTTCTAAATGTTTAAATTCTAAGTAAGTATTTTTTTTTCAAATCTATTGTTGTAGTAATTTTTTAAAGGCGACTTGGTATTTTGTTTTAAATGAGAAAATCTAGTTTTGTATTTTATAAAGTACCCTTATTTTTAATATTCCTAAAGTATACATCTTTGAGTAAAGTATTAAAGTAGTTTTCAATTTAAATGTTAAAGTATTTTTTTATAATAAAGTATTTTTAAATTATTTTAAAAATATAAAGTATTGGTAGTTGGTGTTTTCAATGGAAATAAATATTTGAGAATTCATTCCATGAGAAGAGTGTGGTTTGAAAACTGTTTTCAAAAAGTTTTGAAAATGGAAATATATCTTGTGAAGATATTTTGAGATCGATAAATAATTTGGTGAAATTATTTATTGTTTGATGGTTGTTTGTGAATGTTAATTGATAGTTAAATAACCGACTATCAATATTGGGCAATGCGCTGATCGTTTCGAAGAGACCGGGATCGGGATTTATTTCCTGAAAACCAATTCGATCCGATTTGAACGTTTTCGTGTGTAAAACAAGAGTTTGGATTCGAAGGTGGAGTAGTGAAGTGCAAGGGCTAGTCGCTAAACCTGAGGTGATTCCAAAATGGACGTAGTAGGAGTAGTGCCTTCCCTTCCGTTCGAGTCTGGAATGGACTTGCGTGGATGAATGCTTTCAGAACATCGTCAGGTAGGCGATGGGCATTCTAAGTGATATGTTCTAAAAAGGTAACGCTTAGCCTCAAGCCTCATCAACCGGGAATGACTGAAAATTAGGGGTTATGCAGCAAGGCTATGTGGGTAGCACGCATTAGGGTGAGGTCATCCCTGTCTAGATGTCCCTTTTTATTCGTCTTAGTGGTGCGGTTGCTAATCCAACCATGGGGTGATCTTACTCGGGATTATCCAGCAAGGGGTAGTCTCGGTCTTATGTTGTAGGGGATTGGGAGTAATCCTCGGTACGGTGATCTAGGCCACGTACTATGACAGGTGGTACCCCAGTGCCTAGTCATTAGTTGGAAAACCATTCTCCCTACGTGTCTTTTTCGGTTTTGTTTGTATTACCCACGACTGTGGCTAGTAGCTGGAATTTAATAAATGCAACAAATTTGGCTATTTTAATAAGTATTTGTAAATAGACCCTATTATAATATCAGAGGATTTTGAAAAATGTTTTAGCTATCGTAAGGTAAAAACCCGACATGTTTATTTGTGACGTGGTCTTACGAGATGCTTTTGTTTTCAAAGGATTTTGAAACTTAAATAATCAATTTGAGTATGATTTCTCGTGCTGGTATTCCAGACTGACTCGCGTGTTATTTAACTATAATGCTCGGGTCAGACCAAATATTATAGAGTATAGATTCTGGATGGGCTGCTATGGAGCTCAGGAGACGAGCTGAACGGCGATACGTGCGTTTGTATTTGTGTTAAATATTCCGCTGTGTATTCAGATTGTAAAGACATGTTATGATTACTATCCAGTTGTGTGTTATGTATACTCTGATGATGTAATGTATAAACAGATTTGTTTTTGTGTAAAGATCATTTATTATCTATTATATTTTATTCCGCTGCGATGGTTAGATTCCGATGTTGTTGGTTGTTTTCTCTTCTTCTATCTCTTTCTTTCTTAACCCCAATGGTTCGTATTTCCATTCTCTTTGAGCTGATATGTTGAAGAATAGTGTCGACGTAAGGGGTGCGGGTTTACGGGTTGTTACAGTGGTATCAGAGCTGAAGGTGTGACACCCCACCCTGAGACCCACATTAACAAAGAGAATAACCGGGTAATTCTGTCTGCTAATGTGGAGAATAGGGCCGGTTAGGAGCGACCATCTATAATCTTGTTTTAAACATCTATTGCATACGTCGATAAATGCTATATATTTTTTTCTACTTCAAATGAATCGACATATCCAATAAATGCTTAATACAAAACTATAGGTGGCTAATGGATCTATCAGAACAAAATACAATAACAGAATGCATATCACATCACAGAACAGTAATCATCATATATATAAATACATATACACAGATACATCCCAGTATGATACAAACTGATACACAAAAGTGGTACAGAGACCACACTATATACATCTAATCAAATACATATCAGAGTCAAGCGGAAAGAATTATAAACTACACAACAATGCTAGGCTTATATCCAAGCAGATGCATCAAAGCTAAGTCCCATAACTGATAGCTAACCTGAAACAACTCGGTCTGACCCCAGTACAAAATACACGGGTCAGTCTAGCTAAAAAAAATCAGTTGATGAGGATAGACGATAATATAAAGCATAAGACACATGGTGATAATTATTTTCGAATGAAAAAAAAGCAACAGAAAGAATACAACCCATGACTTAAGTGAACTAATGTCACTTAAGTATACAAAGACCTCAAAAGAGGTAAATTCAATACTAATACTCAAATAATATAAACATTCGCCTCATATCATCAGCGACATCCCAAAATGTCTACATGGTTTCCATGAACCATATCTCCTCAAAAGGAGAAACATCAATACAAACTCTCGCCAAAATGACAAATATAAAACATTCTCAAATAGGATTATACAAAAATCAAATATAAAGGAATCTCCAAATTCAATTATACCTCATCTCATTGGTATAAATGTATATAATTCTCAATCTCAACTCGCCAAAATGGAAAAAACCCAGAATATATAAAATCATGAAATCATCCAAACTCATGGCTCAAGGAACTCAATAATAGTTCAAAACATCATAAATGAAATCACCATATATATAACATCTTATATAGCACTAGGCTGTTGATGTAGTAAAACATCTTAAAATGGTGAAATCACAATAAAACAGAAAACTTAGAAAACCCGGATTGGCCAAATCCCCGATTGCAATGCCGAAGCAATGCTGCACGTGCTAAACTCAGACGGCCGAAGCCTGTGACAAGGTCACTAACACCTCTCAAAGCGGTTCATCCTCATGACAAGGTCGCTGACACCTCTCCAAGCTATTTTGTCAGCCCTAACAAGGTCGCTAACACCTCCCAAAGCAGTTCGTCCTCATGACTAGGTCGCTGACACCTCTCCAAGCTATTTTGTCAGCCCTAACAAGGTCGCTAACACCTCCCAAAGTAGTTCGTCCTCGTGACTAGGTCGCTAACACCTCCCAAAGCAGTTCGTTAGGTAAACATTGTGAATGTGTCACAAACTCACGGATAGGAACCCAAAAAGTGTTAACGTGTGTCCCATACCACACGTTCGCACTTAGCGGTTTACTAGCCGCTAGTCGATGCCACACTAGGAACATCATAAAACTCATAAAATCATATCTTGCCTCGTCTCATTGGCGAGTGATAAAGAGACGCCATACTCATCTCATCTCATCAACAAGTATTAAATGGCATCGTAAGTTGTCTCATCTCATCGACAAGTGAAAACATCGTGATGGTTTCTCATAAACCATAAATCTCAAAGCAGAAATCTCAAACCATAAAACTCGCCAAATATTGGCCTTCCTATATAATTCCTAAAGATAGGAATTATATTCTCAAAATCCCGCCATAAACTGGCTAAATAACTCAGAAATCAATAACCCAAATAGTTTCGATCGTACAAGTCCGGAATTAACCGAAATAGTAAACGCACATGTCTCATACCACGTGTTTTACTAAATCGTTTAATTTCCTTTCTCATACCTTCGAATAGTGCAAAAATGTGTGTTTTATTCTTAAAATAGTTTACTAGAGAAAACAAGCTTTTAAAACTCTTTCTCGAAAAGATTAATAAAACCAATATTTAAAATTCCTTTATTATAGGAAATAAATAGATTTTATGTTAGAAAAATAATTTTAAAATACTATGTAATAATAATTTGAAATTTCCGTTTATTTCAAAAATCACTTCAAAATGGTTTAGTGAAAATCGTGCTCGAAAATAATGAAAAACAAGAAAGATTACTCAAGACCGATAGCTTGAATTCAATACGAATTCAATTCAAATTTAACCCAAAGTCAATTAAAATTCTATTTAAATTTGGGTTTCAAATTATCTAAATATAGCTAGCCTATTGATAGGCGTCATAGCTCTCAAAACATCTAAAAAAATAACATCAAAATCGAACAAGAATGAGAGCAAAAATAAGCCAATACAAATTCTCAGTTCAATGATTGTTATTGTTGTCGTTTTGCTCTCGAGATAGCAACAAACAACTACAATCTTGACCAAGCTACCTTCGAAATTTCATAAAACGCATAACATGAAATTTCTAGCACAAAGTCTAAGCTTTCCGGAACATCTTAAATTATTAAATTTGGATAAGAAATGTGAAAGATATGGCTAAAACAAATTTCGGATATGAAGTTTACTACAGCTGTCGTTTTAGTTTCGGGAGAGCGATACTAGAATGAACTTTCGACCATGTAAATATCAAAATTTGACAAAACTCAAAACATGAAAATTGTAGCATATAATCTAAGCTTTCAGGAACATCAAGAATCATCAAATTCGGACATCAAACGAAAAGGATATGCTTAAATTACCAACAATACTTAGCACAGAAAGTCACAATTTTACAGTGACAGAGCAGTGATTTTTTATTGGATTTTTCGGCCTTCTATGCCCAAAATTTTCGAAAATGATCAACACGAAAGTTGTCACATTCTTTTCACGCATTCTAGAACTTCAAAAAAAGTCAAATTTCGATCAAAATCGAAAAAGTTATGGCTAAATCAATTTCAGATTCAAACTCAGGAAATTTAGTTAAAGACAGAATCGTACTCTTATTTTTAATTCTATGTCAGGTCAATAAAATTGCAAAATCTCGAAAATTAACCAAATAAGAAACCGTTCCTTATTGAATCTAGTTTCTAGTAAAAAAAGAATGACCTCAATCGGATAAGAAACGAGAAAGTTATCCTTATTTTACTTCAGCGCACTCCTATAATATTTCAGCAATCATCCAAGGTAAGTATTAGGTATAGATACAGTACGATTTCTTCCTCATATTTGCAATTACAGTCAAAATTTAGCTAGAAATGTGAGTTAACAAACTCACCTTTGATTTTAGATAGAAAATACTTGAATTCATGAAGAAAAATTGAAGCTTTTGGATCAAGAGCAGCTCCAATTACCTGTAGAACTCCAAATATAGACATGCAAAGGAAATAACCCATTAACAAACAATCTCTTCTCAAATAAGATTTTTGATGAGATTTCTGGTTTTGGAAAGAATTACCTTTTTATTTCATCATGAATTGGTAAAGATTACAGCTTGTTGAAGAAATTTTTTGAGATTGAAAGCTTGGATTTTAAGAAAATGATAAATTTCTATTTTCTGTCTCTATTCTCAGAAGAGGAAGACGGTGAGATAAATTTTGTACGTACAGGTAAAATGTTTCTCACCTCTTTGGCTATTTTTTTTTAAGTGGGCTTGGACCCAAATTAGACAAAGACAAATAAGCCTAAGTTAATTTAATTCAACATTTAAACAATGTAAACACTTATGTAACAAAACAAAATAACTTATTATGCACAAGTATTAACACAAATAAGGCATGTAAACTTACCTACATATTAAATAAAATATTTTTCATCATATAAGAAGATAATTTTATTTTTAAAACATTTTTATTATTAAAACGCTTATTTTACATAAATACACAATTTTACACTAATAAATGCATAATTCCATATTTTAACTCCAAGAATTCTACTAAAATATTATTCTTGTTTAGAAAAATATGACAAAGCATTTTAAACTTAATTTTATCACCAAAACTCATTTTTAAATCAAATTCCATCCTTTTGTTTGAATAAACCATCTTTAAAAATAAAATACTTCCTTTAAAAATTATTTAAAGAAGTAACAGTAATTAATAAAATTATTGCATTTTCTCCAAATAAAAATCATTTCCCATTCATTATTAACTCAAACAAAATAAAATAAAGTTCCAAACTTTATTTTCTCATTTTATTTCCAAAAATACATTGTTTATTCAAATGAACAATTTAAAATTTAAAATTTATTTTAATTCACAATATTAAATCATAAGTACCGTTATAATTTAATATTTACAGGTAATCTCCAAAACCAGGGTTGTTACAAACTCCCCTCCTTAGCGAAATTGCGTCCTCGCAATTTCTAGAGAAGATTTTATATTCAACTCATCTATTTCATCAATCAAAAGAAGGGTAGACCAGCACGAGATTAAAACTTCTCACACTCAACTCAAGGTGATAGAAGACCAAGATAAAATTACTCAATAAATTCTATGATTTCCCAAGTATAATTACTGGGATTAGCGGACCATTGAATTTCTTCGAGCAATACATTATGATTTCGAAGGCGTCTCACCTTCGAAACAAGAACACAAATTGAATGCTACACAAAAGATCAATCTAGTGAGATTGATTTCTCAGAAACTTCTCGAATAGAGTCCTGATTTTAGCATCACTTTATCCCGGACTCGAATCATCAAGAGCATTATTGACATGACTTTCTGTGTATCACAATGGAAAGAGCCCCATTGATTTTAGATTGATGACATTTTAGATAAGAAAATTTGACGAGAGGTGGTTCTCCAAATGCCACGAAACTCGGACGACCGCATAACTGCAAGTCGTTAGACCATCGCATTAATTCAAGATAAACACAAGGAACCAATATACATATATATCAATTTACAATCAAAAATTCTTAGAGTTTCAAAACTCATTATCTTTATAATCATAATTTTCAATACTTGAAAATTTACAAAACTCTTATTTAAATTTAAATTTAAATTCGAACTCATTACTCTTTATTTAGAGTAAATAAAATTTAAGTTGTTTATTCTCAAACTTTTCCGTAAATATATTTTAATCTGTAACACATATTTTTCCACACTAATATTCAATTTCAAAATAATTTCAAATAAGACTTGTATAGTACTTATAATTACACCCTTCATCGATTGCTATTAACACATAGCTATCCCCTCGCCCATTTATTACTATTATGGACTTTGAGTCTTACACAACTCATGTAGGAGACAAAAAACAACTACTCAAAAACCCATAGAATTATTTTCTTTTCTTTTCCAAATTTAGTTCTCAAATTTTCTAAGTGTAAAAAATTTTGGAAAATTCGACGGAGTCTCCTTTGTACGGAGGGCCATTTACAATATTATAAAAATTATTTATATAATATACATCGACCGTTAGGTCGGAAACACAATATATATCAACATTTAACACTTAAAAATTTAAACCGAAAACATACCTTTCTTTTTAGCATTTTAAAGCGAGTTTGCATAATCTTATATATAATTTTTTTGGCTCAAAATATATCCCAACCATCCTTTTTTACCTGTACTTAACTCAAATAGATGATATTAGATCATGTTCATAAGTAAGAAGTGCTACACTTAACTATTAAGGGAAAATAAATCAATTTCATTTCAGACCTGCTGTAAAGAGGACATGTTTCGACCCAGAAAACAACAAAATCTGAAAAATATTATAAAAAGAAAGTTGTTCTACTCAGTCTATTCTTTCCAGAAATATAAAGATCATCAAAATCGGATTTACGGTTTGAAAGTTATGTTAAATTTACTTTCAGCTTAATCTTAGAGAATTTTGTAATAGGGAAGAATTACCTATCCCCTTTCAAACCCATTTTAGCCTCAGTAAATAGCAAAATATTTAAAAGTGGTAAAAAGAAGTTTTATAGCATACTGAAATCCCTTTCATTAGAAAATGATTGAGCTCATTTGGATTTATAAATCTCTAGTTATCGCTGGTTTAGTACAGCACTTTTCTAAATGAAATTTCAGCTTTCAAACAAATTTGAAATTTGAAATTTTTCCCCAAACAATTTTAATTTTAAACTACATTTTTTTCAAACAATATTTTTTCTAAATAATTTAATAAATGATCTTATTTTTCCCGGAAAGACAAGACATATAAAATTATGATCAACTCTGTGTAATCATCTTTTAAAAGAAACAATTCACTAGTTTGAAACACTTTTATCACTTTACACAAACAAGTTATTTTTTTTCCTCTCAAACAACTAACTTTGAAGACTCATTTTGAAAGAGATAACTAATCTCTTTCATTATTCAAAAGATAATTATCCATCCAAAATAAATTTTGAATTTACTTGTTAAATTTTAAATTGTCTCACAATTTAAAATGATTACATCTCATGACTTATTCATTTATTAAAGCTTGCATCTCTTAATATAGCGTTTTAAAATAAACGAACCATTCAAATTCATATTTCCTATTGTCACAAAATCAATTTTTCCATATTTTTAACAACATAAAATTAATTAGAGTTGATTATTAACTCAAACTTGTTTTCAAAAGAATTTTACAATTTTATTTCAACAATCCTTAAGATAATTTTTTTTTTTAAATTTTGCTACTCTTTATTTTCAAACACCCAAATTCTCAAAACAAACTACATCTTCAACATGTATATCTCATTGTAAAATATTCAATAAAAGTTTTACTTTTCAAACAAAGTATTATCTCATCTCAAGTACATCATTTAAATAACAAAACATAACTATATACCAATTATCATAATGGCAATGCCTCGCCATAGGTTTAAAATAAATGAATAAACCCTATCGATTGGCTGCAGAGTTGACCAAATGGTCAAAACTGCCTCGCCACTCATCCGACCCGCTATGGATCCATGGCTGCATATGTCATCCAAACAAAATTAATTCTCAAACCATTTTAATTTATTCTCCACTTAATTTATATTAAAACTCAAATTTCCATGTCTGATTGTCTCATCACGACGTTTAGGAAATTCCTATTGATAACGTTGGACAAACATATCGACCAGAATTCTTAAAGCACTAGACGGACGACCCAACACAAAAATTCATTTTCTTTAAAAAGAAATACCTCATATATAATACTCAAAATATTCAATTGTCCGATTTGATGCTATACTCAAAACAGACTCACAAAAATCAACAGTGTCAGAACGACTGGAATTCGAGATATATCATCAACATATGGTAACTCAAGAGTGAACACAGAGACTCCGGAATCATTACTAACATTCCGAATAACAAGATACAACAAATCGACTAATTTAGGATACCAAAATACAGTATCCTCTAAATCTCAGAATGTGGCTTGATAATATGCAAGGCACTCCATCTCGAATCATTCCGAACTCAAGATAGAAAATCTAGATAGAAAATAGCGTGCCAATACGCATGAAAAGATAAGCTACAAGGAACGCCCACAAAATTCTCAAACGCCTCACCCAAATATTGCGGATCCCCTCAATAGGATTTGCAATCCTCAAAGAAGAACAAGACAAGAACCAACGAAATGCATCAACAAATTCCTCCGATACGGATGAGCATCAAGCACCCATAGCGAAGAGGACTCAAATAGAATAACCCCAATGGATTACTCCTAAGATAAGGTATCATCAGTTCAAATTGGGAATACTATAGAATAAAATATATTCCTAGACATATCCTAATTATCTACTTCAAAAGATAAAAAAAAGGCTAAGGACCAGAGATTAAGGAATTTGCAACACTTGTACTATACTTGGATGTATCGTCATATATGCTTTTGTTCTGTGTTTGTCATATTTTGTTCTGAACCTGGCTCTGATACCAAGCTGTGACACCCCACCCTGAGACCCACATTAACAAAGAGAATAACCGGGTAATTCTGTCTGCTAATGTGGAGAATAGGGCCGGTTAGGAGCGACCATCTATAATCTTGTTTTAAACATCTATTGCATACGTCGATAAATGCTATATTTTTTTTTCTACTTCAAATGAATCGACATATCTAATAAATGCTTAATACAAAACTATAGGTGGCTAATGGATCTATCAGAACAAAATACAATAACAGAATGCATATCACATCACAGAACAGTAATCATCATATATATAAATACATATACACAGATACATCCCAGTATGATACAAACTGATACACAAAAGTGGTACAGAGACCACACTATATATATCTAATCAAATACATATCAGAGTCAAGCGGAAAGAATTATAAACTACACAACAGTGCTAGGCTTATATCCAAGAAGATGCATCAAAGCTAAGTCCCATAACTGATAGCTAACCTGAAACAACTCGGTCTGACCCGAGTACAAAATACACGGGTCAGTCTAGCTAAAAAAAATCAGTTGATGAGGATAGACGATAATATAAAGCATAAGACACATGGTGATAATTCTTTTCGAATGAAAAAAAAGCAACAGAAAGAATACAACCCATGACTTAAGTGAACTAATGTCACTTAAGTATACAAAGACCTCAAAAGAGGTAAATTCAATACTAATACTCAAATAATATAAACATTCGCCTCATATCATCAGCGACATCCCAAAATGTCTACATGGTTTCCATGAACCATATCTCCTCAAAAGGAGAAACATCAATACAAACTCTCGCCAAAATGACAAATATAAAACATTCTCAAATAGGATTATACAAAAATCAAATATAAAGGAATCTCCAAATTCAATTATACCTCATCTCATTGGTATAAATGTATATAATTCTCAATCTCAACTCGCCAAAATGGAAAAAACCCAGAATATATAAAATCATGAAATCATCCAAACTCATGGCTCAAGGAACTCAATAATAGTTCAAAACATCATAAATGAAATCACCATATATATAACATCTTATATAGCACTAGGCTGTTGATGTAGTAAAACATCTTAAAATGGTGAAATCACAATAAAACAGAAAACTTAGAAAACCCGGATTAGCCAAATCCCCGATTGCAATGCCGAAGCAATGCTGCACGTGCTAAACTCAGACGGCCGAAGCCTGTGACAAGGTCACTAACACCTCTCAAAGCGGTTCATCCTCATGACAAGGTCGCTGACACCTCTCCAAGCTATTTTGTCAGCCCTAACAAGGTCGCTAACACCTCCCAAAGCAGTTCGTCCTCATGACTAGGTCGCTGACACCTCTCCAAGCTATTTTGTCAGCCCTAACAAGGTCGCTAACACCTCCCAAAGCAGTTCGTCCTCATGACTAGGTCGCTAACACCTCCCAAAGCAGTTCGTTAGGTAAACATTGTGAATGTGTCACAAACTCACGGATAGGAACCCAAAAAGTGTTAACGTGTGTCCCATACCACACGTCCGCACTTAGCGGTTTACTAGCCGCTAGTCGACGCCACACTAGGAACATTATAAAACTCATAAAATCATATCTTGCCTCGTCTCATTGGCGAGTGATAAAGAGACGCCATACTCATCTCATCTCATCAACAAGTATTAAATGGCATCGTAAGTTGTCTCATCTCATCGACAAGTGAAAACATCGTGATGGTTTCTCATAAACCATAAATCTCAAAGCAAAAATCTCAAAACATAAAACTCGCCAAATATTGGCCTTCCTATATAATTCCTAAAGATAGGAATTATATTCTCAAAATCCCGCCATAAACTGGCTAAATAACTCAGAAATCAATAACCCAAATAGTTTCGATCGTACAAGTCCGGAATTAACCGAAATAGTAAACGCACATGTCCCATACCACGTGTTTTACTAAATCGTTTAATTTCCTTTCTCATACCTTCGAATAGTGCAAAAATGTGTGTTTTATTCTTAAAATAGTTTACTAGAGAAAACAAGCTTTTAAAACTCTTTCTCGAAAAGATTAATAAAACCAATATTTAAAATTCCTTTATTATAGGAAATAAATAGATTTTATGTTAGAAAAATAATTTTAAAATACTATGTAATAATAATTTGAAATTTCCGTTTATTTCAAAAATCACTTCAAAATGGTTTAGTGAAAATCGTGCTCGAAAATAATGAAAAACAAGAAAGATTACTCAAGACCGATAGCTTGAATTCAATACGAATTCAATTCAAATTTAACCCAAAGTCAATTAAAATTCTATTTAAATTTGGGTTTCAAATTATCTAAATATAGCTAGCCTATTGATAGGCATCATAGCTCTCAAAACATCTAAAAAAATAACATCAAAATCGAACAAGAATGAGAGCAAAAATAAGCCAATACAAATTCTCAGTTCAATGATTGTTATTGTTGTCGTTTTGCTCTCGAGATAGCAACAAACAACTACAATCTTGACGAAGCTACCTTCGAAATTTCGTAAAACGCATAACATGAAATTTCTAGCACAAAGTCTAAGCTTTCCGGAACATCTTAAATTATTAAATTTGGATAAGAAATGTGAAAGATATGGCTAAAACAAATTTCGGATATGAAGTTTACTACAGCTGTCGTTTTAGTTTCGGGAGAGCGATACTAGAATGAACTTTCGACCATGTAAATATCAAAATTTGACAAAACTCAAAACATGAAAATTGTAGCATATAATCTAAGATTTCAGGAACATCAAGAATCATCAAATTCGGACATCAAACGAAAAGGATATGCTTAAATTACCAACAATACTTAGCACAGAAAGTCACAATTTTACAGTGACAGAGCAGCGAGTTTTTATTGGATTTTTCGACCTTCTATGCCCAAAATTTTCGAAAATGATCAACATGAAAGTTGTCACATTCTTTTCACGCATTCCAGAACTTCAAAAAAAGTCGAATTTCGATCAAAAGCGAAAAAGTTATGGCTAAATCAATTTCAGATTCAAACTCAGGAAATTTAGTTAAAGACAGAATCGTACTCTTATTTTTAATTCTATGTCAGGTCAATAAAATTGCAAAATCTCGAAAATTAACCAAAAGGGAAACCGTTCCTTATTGAATCTAGTTTCTAGTAAAAAAAATAATGACCTCAATCGGATAAGAAACGAGAAAGTTATCCTTATTTTACTTCAGCGCACTCCTATAATATTTCAGCAATCATCCAAGGTAAGTATTAGGTATAGATACAGTACGATTTCTTCCTCATATTTGCAATTACAGTCAAAATTTAGCTAGAAATGTGACTTAACAAACTCACCTTTGATTTTAGATAGAAAATACTTGGATTCATGAAGAAAAATTGAAGCTTTTGGATCAAGAGCAGCTCCAATTACCTATAGAACTCCAAATATAGACATGCAAAGGAAATAACCCATTAACAAACAATCTCTTCTCAAATAAGATTTTTGATGAGATTTCTGGTTTTGGAAAGAATTACCTTTTTATTTCATCATGAATTGGTAAAGATTACAGCTTGTTGAAGAAATTTTTTGAGATTGAAAGCTTGGATTTTAAGAAAATGATAAATTTCTATTTTCTGTCTCTATTCTCAGAAGAGGAAGACGGTGAGATAAATTTTGTACGTACAGGTAAAATGTTTCTCACCTCTTTGGCTATTTTTTTTTAAGTGGGCTTGGACCTAAATTAGACAAAGACAAATAAGCCTAAGTTAATTTAATTCAACATTTAAACAATGTAAACACTTATGTAACAAAACAAAATAACTTATTATGCACAAGTATTAACACAAATAAGGCATGTAAACTTACCTACATATTAAATAAAATATTTTTCATCATATAAGAAGATAATTTTATTTTTAAAACATTTTTATTATTAAAACGCTTATTTTACATAAATACACAATTTTACACTAATAAATGCATAATTCCATATTTTAACTCCAAGAATTCTACTAAAATATTTTTCTTGTTTAGAAAAATATGACAAAGCATTTTAAACTTAATTTTATCACCAAAACTCATTTTTAAATCAAATTCCATCCTTTTGTTTGAATAAACCATCTTTAAAAATAAAATACTTCCTTTAAAAATTATTAAAAGAAGTAAGTAACAGTAAATAATAAAATTATTGCATTTTCTCCAAATAAAAATCATTTCCCATTCATTATTAACTCAAACAAAATAAAATAAAGTTCCAAACTTTATTTTCTCATTTTATTTCCAAAAATACATTGTTTATTCAAATGAACAATTTAAAATTTAAAATTTATTTTAATTCACAATATTAAATCATAAGTACCGTTATAATTTAATATTTACAGGTAATCTCCAAAACCAGGGTTGTTACAGAGGGTCAAGCGAGAACCTTGGCTCTGGTGGGGATTACTCATTTAACAGAGTTCGTAGTACTGTAGAATGAGTTTGAGTGTATTAATAGATATAAGAGCGTATTATTAGTGAATATAAAAGTTGTGTTATATTTTGTTGACTTATCGGTTGAGTGTTTATGGATTTTGATCGATATGTGGGACGTCATGTCATCGATAAGGGTTTCTAAACTCTTAAACAAGATAAACCGACACAGTATTGTTTTAAATATGGTAAATGAAATAATTTTACCCAAATTATTTTTGTATATAAAGGAAATGATTTTCCGTAAATTATTATGGTTATATATGGTTGCTTGGTTGCTAGAAGATGATGATATTAAATTATTATCATTGTTAATTGAAAGTTGAATAAAGGATTAAAATTTTAACCAAAGGTTAAGGAATAAATTCATTAACAAAATGAAATTTATAAATGTGAATTATAAATGTGATCTATAATTGAAGATGAAATAAAAAAATTCCAGAGAAATATTTGGAAATGAATCGTGATGAAAGTTCCAGAGTAATGCTTTGGATGGATTTCGAATTTTGAATTTTGGGAAATTTTTTTGAATTGGATTTGAACTCTTGAGAGTTTTGAATATTTGAAGGGATTTTAAAGTGATAAAAGCATTGAACTATTTTTGGTCGCTGGGAAATAATTCCAATGACGATCACGACATCATCGGTGTTCATTTTCGGGTTTCCAAGAGGGGGATTGCTACCTGGATGTTTTGGATTAATGTTTGTCTGCGAAATTTGGTTTGATTTTGATAATGAAAAGGAATAGTTTGATATATATATATATATATATATATATATATATATATATATATATTTAAAATTGAGTTTTGAACATTTTAGTAACGGTTTAAACTCTAGAGTTGGTTTGAAATGTTTGGATGAAACTCTGGAAGCTTATTAAAAATGATTATCGAATAGTAAATATGTTTGGAAACTTATTAAAAAAATTAAAATTTTGTTTAGAATAAAAAATTTAACTTGGAAAATGGTAAAAAAATTTGAAAGTAAGTAAGAAAACAAAAATAAGTTAGAATGTAAGCCAATTAATTTACGTGAGTTAAAAGAAGTTAGCAAATGGAAGATAAATAAATTAGAGAACTTATAGAAACTTAAAATTTAAATTAAATTAGAATGTAACTAAAACAAGTTATATAAAAATGGAATGTGAGGAAATAAATCTAAGTTGGCTAAATGAAATAAGTAAATGAAATAAAATTTATTAGTTAGAAATGAAACTTGAATATTGGATAATGTTTGATTTGAAATTGTGTAAAATGAAGTGTAGAATTAGTTCAAATGGACTAAAATAATTAATGTTTGAAAATAGAATTTGTTGTTTGAAAATAAGTTTGTGAATGAACAAATGAATTTATAATTGTAAGTAAGTGAACTAAAATAGGATATTGGAAGGAGTAAGCCAAAATAAAACATATTTGGTATTTTGGAAAGTGAAATACAAATCTAAACTCGAATTATAAATTAGATTGAAATCAAGTAAAGTAATAAAGTGATTTTTGAAGATAAAAATCAAAGATTGAATTGTAAATTGGAGGTGAGCCAATTGGATAATTAATTAATATGGAAATGGATCACTAGTTGGATAAATAAAAGTTGAAATTTGAGTTAATGATGGGTTTGTAAAAGAAACCCGAGTTATAAATAGAAATTCAACTTGGAATTGTAAGTGAATTAAACATGAATTAAAGTTGTTATAGAATTGGATTAAAATAAGAATGATTTGAGTTGCAAACCATTTAATTTGAATGAAGTCGTATACGAATTGGTTGTAAACAATTAAAATTAATGTCGGAACCCTATAAGTTGCTTATAAATATTGTTTAACCTGCATTGCTTATAGAAACTTGTATGTTTTCTAGTTAAATATGTTAGATGTTGTATAATTACGTGATTTTGGCATTTACATGTTTAAATTAAGTAAGTACAGGTACTGGGAAGCTGTTTGGCTGGATTTTGGTCGCGCTAATTGCCAAATAATAAGCCCCTTGCTTAAAAATGCTAAATAGAGGTACGCCTATGCAATAAAAGTTAGGAAATATGAACTATTGTTTTTTTTTTCTCCGACCGGGTGGGTCGATATATATATATTTATATCCCTTGTCAAATTGTAAAAAGCTCCTCCGTACAAAGGAGACTGCCAAAAAATTTCGAAAATTTAGGGAGTTAGAAAAAAATTTGAGAAAATTTTTATTAGCGACAAAACGATTTCAAATTAGAAATTGAAGTAAATTAGTAGATGATGCTAATTTAAAATAATGATATGAATCAGTTATAAATGGAAGATAAAATTCAATATTCAGAGTTGAAGATAAATTGAATTCATATGGAAATGGGAGAACCAATTGAATTGAAATAGATATAAAATAAAGTGGTGCATTGAAAATAAATATAAGAAGCATATAAAATACTTATATTGAACTTAAGAAGAAATGGTAGAATTCTTAAGTAATATGGGTGTCGGGAAAATATATTGAATAAGCATTTGAGTGAAGATTTAATAAAAATATGTGAAATGATAAGCGTTGATAAGTGAATAGAAATTAAAATGAATGTGAATAAAAGAGAATGGATATAAATACGTAAGATGCACGTATATTATTTTATTCACATAGCGATTTGATCCAGATTCGAGCACAGAATTTCGAGATAGTTATATCGACGGGGTTAGGATTTTACACTCGATTTTCGACGACGAACCCTGGATATGGATTTTTGATTGATTTTGGAAATTCTCTATCATAGTTATAACTATGCAAGGAGAATGACGGTTTCTGATTAAGAAACCAGATCTGAGTCCGCGCTAGGAAGTCGGGTGGACGATACTAGTTCGGAAGTAAATTGTGTGTTCGAGCGAGTGATCGAATTTGATATTGCGTACGGATGATAAATGTACATCGTACGGGCTTGAATGAATGGATATTGAAATTTTTGTAAGGAAGTCAATTCAAAAGTTTGTGTTTAAATTTCTGTATGAAATTTGATTGGGTTTTTGGATCTAGCCACTTGGCTTTTTGTTTTCTTTTGTAATTTGGGAGCCCATAGAGGCATTTTGTAGTTGTACCGAGCTAACCGCGCCAAGGAGACGCTGGCAAAAAATTTCAAAAATTTAGGGAGTTAGAAATTTAATTTGAATTTGGTTTTAAATTTAAATTTGAAATGATTGAGTAAGTAATATTGTTTTGAGGTTATGCAGGAATTTAGGAAATTAATAAGAGTGTAGTGTCTTTACTGACAAGGTAGTTTGGGTTGATGTTAACACTGTTTGGTTTTGGGAAAATAGAAAACGGGTATTGGACCATTCTTCTTAACTAGTAATTTCGGGGATGAAATTCTTTTAAGGAGGGAGAAATGTGACGACCAGGAATTTTTAAGCATTTGAAATGGGAATATTTAATTGATTTTAAATATTTTAAAGGTTAATTTTAACTTGAATTCCAAATATCACTATTTATTTGTTAATTAAATTATTGAATTTAATAATTAGAAGTTGGGTGAAATATTGAATCTTCAGTTTTAAGTTTGTTAAAATAATTTGAAGGCTTGTCAAATTTATATTGATAGAACTGAAGATAGTAAAAGTGTTAAAATTTAATTTGGAAGTGTTTTGTTAAGTTTTGAAATAATATCGTTTAAATTGAATTTAAAAATAGCCTTCTGAGGCACAGTCTCGGAATTCGACGAAACTAATTCCATTGGATCCGTAATATTGTATTATTATCGAATTTTAATTTTTGTAGTGTTTGGAGTGATCGTTTGGTCGTGCGGTAGATAAACGCGCCGAAATCTATATCGAAAATTTTAATAACTAGGTTCAAAAAGCTTTCTTCTTCATACGATCGAATTAGGACTCGAAACCTTTCCATTATGTTCGAAATAGGGGTATAACATTATAAACGCCTAGGGCACGCCTTGATAGGAGATCAAAATTTTAAATTGATAAAACAAGATATTTTATAGCTAAATAAAATTATATATGATCAAATAAAATCAAGTCAGCTGCCTATTCATGTTTAAATCACGTTCTACTTTTCCCTTTAAATCAGTCAAAATACAAAATCTTTCGAAACACACCACCTTCAAAATTAAAACCCCTGTCCTCACGCTTTTTCTTCATTCACAGAAGTTCAAATCCATACTGCATCCCTCTTTTCTTCTTACGGAAATCTAACATAAAAAAATATTTCAAATCGATATCACGAAAGAGGTAACTTGCGAGCGGAGAGCGAGAGGTGAGGCTGCATTTATGCTCATTTGCAAGCTAGGGATTCTCGTGTTTACGGGGCATTGCAGGAGAGAGATGGTCGAGGCGAGCTAGGGCTTCTCGTTTGAGAGATGGCAAGGGGTAGGGACAAGGTGCTTAGGTCGCGTGAGTTGGGAGAAGTTTCAAGCAGTCGGTCTTGGCGACCTCGGTGAAGGTCGATGGGTGAATGATGGTGATGGAGGGTGTAGTAGGCGCTGGTGATGGAGGCTGGGCAGACGAAGGGGGAGTGAGGGGGCACAAGCTAGTCAGAGGCGACCTGTTGTAATGTGGTGCCGAACGCGAAGAGCCAGGAACCGTCAAGGCAAATCGCGAGCTACTTCCCGAAGCGCTGCATGCGTGGAACGAGGGAAGGAACGTGATGACCGGAGGTGGGGTTGGCGATCGAGCTAGGGCTTGGGTGGCTTTGCATTTGCAGTTAGGGTTTAGGTGAGATAGTTTTAATCTTTGTGGTTTTGTGAAATTTTAATTTAGCAAAGATAATTAAGTGTATAGTTAGTTATTTTTAAAACTGAGAACTTGATGCTGTAATTTATTTAACATAATTTATGAAATTAGTTTAGTTAATTATATCAGAAATATATTTACACACCCCTATTCTAATTTAAAATATATATTGATTAAAAGAAGGATATTTATAGACATGGTTTTTAAAGTATATAAGGATTTTAAATGCCGTAGAATTTTGTAAAAGCTAGATTTCTAAATATATAAATTTTAATAAAAATAGTGTATTTTGAGAAATAAATTTATTTAATTGTTTGGTTGCTAGGATAATCTGCAAAAGGAAAATTAGTTTAAATTTTGATTATTTGTTTAAAATAAAATCATTAGTTGAAATTAAAATTTATTAGCTTGAATTAAAATTCTTAAACGGAAATTAATTGATCGATTAGTTCAAATATTAATAAAACATCTAAAAAAAATTCCAAGGTCTGAAATCATGAAGAAATCATGAAGAAAACAAGTTGGTTTGAATTGGATTGCAAATTAAAATCAAAGGTGAGTTAATCTCACTCATCTGGGTTTTAACTTAAATTTAAATGGTTAAATTTAAATAATTAATTGGATGATTGAATTGATTTGATGTGCTATATTATATATAGTTGTAGATAGTATATATTGGAGTGATTGATTTCCCGCATTATATTGCGGATGAGACCCTATGCGCCGCATAATAGCGGACGATTTTTTATTAATCCCATATTTCGGAATATTCCACCTCGAAGTGGAATTGGTATTGTTCTAACATCTGTGGATGCAGGGAAACAGGTTGGAGGGATCCAACTGGATTCCTCAAAATTATTTGATTGTTCTAATAATTCAGCATTATGATTATTTCATATCCTACGATGAATTTTATTGATAATTGGAATATTGGATGATATGGTTTGATTTAATATATTTCAGTATACTGAGTAATCTAATCTATAGAATTGGATTTTTGAAATTAAATTCAAAGAGTGAATTTTTAAGTAAAATAATCATAGAGAATTTGAATAAATTTAAGAATGAACTGGATAAAAATAAAAGTCATTTTAAAATTCTAATAAATAATTTCGAGTATGGAAAAAGGGGATTTTGAATAAACAGAGAAATAATGAATTTTAAACTAAAGTGATGTTATATCACGAAATAAAGAATTTATTTTAAAATTCAAGATTTGAATTTGTTTAAAAGGATAAAGAAGGAATTTGGGGAAATCTGAAATCGGTGTTTTCAGTTAGAAGATTTTAAATCATAATTAAGGAATAAAAATCTGAAGTCAATGGGTTTTGAAATAAATGAGTAAGTAAAGGAATTTATTTCAAATGGAATAAATTGGAAATCAATTTGAAAATTGGTTTAAGTGTTTGAAATTGGAAATTTAAAGGAGAATGTGACTATGAAATTTATAAACTGGGTTTATAAAAGTGGAGTAATATATCAGTGGATATTTGGAAGAATAAATTCACGGTGGGAATTTATTAAGGGAATGAGTAAATTTGTTTAAAAATAAATAGTGATGTGTTTTTAAAAGATGTGAAAGAGAAGTGTATTTCCATGGATAGCGAAGTACGTTTCCAAAGTAAATTTTTAAATATAAGTTAAAGGTTTTAATGTTGTTTTAAAAAAAGCATGTTTTAGAAAATTTATTATTTCTAAATGTTTAAATTCTAAAGTAAGTGTTTTTTTTAAATCTATTATCGTAGTAATTATTTAAAGGTGACTTGGTATTTTGTTTTGAAGGAGAAAATCTAGTTTTATATTTTATAAAGTAACCTCATTTTAAATATTCCTAAAGTATATATCTTTGAGTAAAGTATTAAAGTAGTTTTCAATTTAAATGTTAAAGTATATTTTATAATAAAGTGTTTTTAAATTATTTTAAAAATCTAAAGTATTGGTACTTGGTGTTTTCAGTGTAAATAAATATTTGAGAATTCATTCCATGAGAAGAGTGTGGTTTGAAAACTATTTTCAAAGAGGTTTGAAAATGGAAATATATCTTGTGAAGATATTTTGAGATTAATAAATAATTTGGTGAAATTATTTATTGTTTGATGGTTTTTTGTGAATGTTAATTGATAGTTAAATAACCGACTATCAATATTGGATAATGCGTCGATCGTTTCGAAGAGACCGAGATTGGGATTTATTTCCTGAAAACCACTTCGATCCAGTTTGAACATTTTCGTGTGGAAAAAAAGAGTTTGGATTCGTAGGTGGAGCAGTAAAGTGTAAGGGCTAGTTGCTAATAATCCTGAGGTGATTCCAAAATGGATGTAGTAGGAGTAGTGCCTTCGGTTCCCTTCGACTCCGGAACAGACTTGTATGGATGAATGCTTTCAGAACATCGTCAGGTGGGCGATGCACTTTCTAAGTGATATGTTCTAAAAAGGTAACGCTTAGCCTCAAGCCTCATCAACCGGGAATGTGTGAAAATCAGGGGTTATGAAGCAAGGCTATGTGGGTAGCACCCATTAGGGTGAGGTCATTCCTGTCTAGATGTCCCTTTTTATTCGGCTTAGTAATGCTGTTGTTATCCCAACCATGGGGTGGTCATACTCGGGATTATCCAGTAAGGTGTAGTCCTGGTCTTGTGTTGCAGGGGATTGGGGGTAATCCTCGATACGGTGATCTAAGCAACGTACCGTGACAGGTGGTACCCCAGTGCCTAGTCATTGTTGGAAATCCATTCTCCCTACGTGCCTTTTTCGGTTTTGTTTGTATTACCCATGGCTGTGGCTAGTAGCTGGAATTTAATAAATGTAACAATTTCAGCTATTTTAATAAGTATTTGTAAATAAACGGTATTATAATATCAGAGGATTTTGATAAGAAATGTTTTAGCTATCGTAAGGTAAAAACCTGACATGTTTATTTGTGACGTGGTCTTACAAGATGCTTTTGTAAAACTTAAATAATCAATTTGAGTGTGATTTCTTTCGCTGGTATTCCAGACTGACTCGGGTGTTATTTAACTATAATACCCGGGTCAGACCGAGTATTATAGAGTACAGATTCTGGATGGACTGCTATGGAGCTCAGGAGACGAGCTGGATGGCGATACGTACTTCTGTATTTGTGTTAAATATTCCGCTGTGTATTTAGATTGTAAGGACAGGTTATGATTACTGTCCAGTTGTTTGTTACATATACTCTGATGATGTAATGCATAAACAGATTTATTTTTGTGTAAAGATCATTTATTTCTATTATATTTTATTCCGCTGCGATGGTTAGAATCTGATGTTGTTGGTTGTTTTCTCTTCTTCTATCTCTTTCTTTCTTAACCCCAATGGTTCGCATTTCCGTTCTCTTTGAGTTGATATGTTGAAGAATAGTGTCGACTTAAGGGGTACGGGTTTGCGGGTTGTTACAATTTCAAAGATAAAAAGTTATTTCGAATAACTTAATAAAGATTTAAAATTTAAATAATTTGGTTTGCATTTGAATTCAAAATTTTGAAATTGAATTCTACGTTTGGAAATTTTGATTTGAAAAAGTTATACAAGTTATAAATGTGTTTATATGGGTTTTAAACCATTTCAAAAGTATTGTTTTGAATTTGAATTTAACCCAAGGGCTTTAACTTCTATAAAAGAAATCGGATTTTTTCGAAATGAAAACTATTTGTTTTCAAATAATAAAAGCTTTCATAAAAGGAAAAGATTTCCAATTTGTGTTGAAAAGTTTCAAGTTTGAAATGAAATTGTGAATTGTTTTGAAAGCTATAAACGAACCTTTGTGAAAGATTATTAAACCTTGTTTGAAATCGAAGAGGATTTTAAATGGTGTATCTTTTATATAAAAGCTTTGAATTGGAAACGAGTTTGAAAACTATTAAATCTTTGATTTAAAGATTGAATGAGTTAATCTAATTGAAATGGAAATTGTTTTGGAATCTATGAATGAATCTTTGTGAAAAATATGGTGAACTTTGTGAAGTAAATCTTTCTGTTTAAAGATTTGAAAATGGTAATTTGTTTTAAACCATTTAAAAAGAAAGTTTTGGATTTTAAATTGTGATTTAACTGAAATCCCAATATCCAGATGTTTTTAATATTGCGCTCATTATTCGGTTTAGCCGGGAGAGGACCTTTGTGTCATATAACCCATTCCGAATAATGATACGACGTTATAGATAGCATTTGAAGACCGGTGGTGAAGATTGGATATTTTCAAAAGCGAAAGGATAACTCGTTGAATGTCTCTGCACCGACTGGTCCCCGGTATAGAGACTCCATATGTGATGGGAAGTCCGGACGTGATTAGGGATTATCCGGATTCGCAAGGGCTTCTTTGTGAAGTGCCTTCGGTTCTGTTCGAACCAAGAACAGACTTGTATGGATGTGTGTCTAACATTACACTTTGAGATGTAAAGTTGGTTTCTATCAAATACATTTCTGTTTAGTGGTGGAGATTTATTCTCTTAGCTTAACACACTTCTCTAAGACATACGAGCTCAGAGGTTATGTAGTTAATGGTTACTAGTGATACATTTCCAATTTGGTAATGTGGCATACGAAGTGCTGTTGATCAAAGCATGACTTTGTGAAAAGTGTAGCTTTGTGGACGAGACCTCATCGAGCCTCACAACCCAGTAATGGTCGAAAAAGGAAAGATGCGGCACAGTTGCAGGGGTCGCGCCCCTAGGGTATGTCCATTCCTTCTGGAAAAGGGTGGTATCATGGTATGGAGCCCAAATACTTACCTCATCTGGACACTGTAAATTTATTACTGTGTGATGTTGCTTTGTGGTTGAGGATCCTCGGATAAAGGTCGCAAACGACCAGGGGTGGCATATCTTAGGTTTTACTTCCGGGAAGGGAGTAAACCGACCTTGTGTTGGCAGAGAGCCGGGTAGGTTCTTGAGGTGTCCCTCCAGAGGCGTACCCATATGACAATGGGAAGTTCCTTGGCCTGACCATTTGTTGGAAATCCAATCATCCAATATGCGCCCTGTACGGTTTTAGTTGTAGAACCTGCCATCTAACATGGTAGCTATAGTAGGCATACTATAATGGTACGTATGCTGGCTAAGATTAATATTATACTTGCAAATGTTTTCCACTATGCACTAATAATAGTATCAAATGGTTTCCGCGTATCAAGCATTTTTGACTATCATAAGGAGAAATCTCCCCAAAGTGTGCGATTGCATGGTATGTGTGCCGGGAGGCCTTATGGTAGTTTCATTTTTAAAAAGCATTGCGGATTTCAATATTTTAAATTCTTTTGTTGGTTGTTTTAAAGATAAACCGTTTTTTTTGCTCATACCAGTCCCATGACTGACCCGGAGCTTATTGTTCCCTTCCTAAACTCAAGGTGCCCAGAGTTTTCTATATGGGCAGTCTAGAGTTGGGTTTTTCAGATAATCAAATAATAGGCGTAGATTCGATGGCCTTCGAAGTCTTTGGTTTCGTAGCTTTCAGTCTTTGGGAATCTTCTTCAGTCTTTGGATGGCTGACCTTGCTTAGTATAACTTGATGGGGGTTCGAGCTAGCTTTGGATTGTAGATGGAGTTTTTGGAGTTCGGCATTGAAGAAATTGTCTTTCGGCTGCTGTTGTCTCTGTTATTGTCTTATATCTATCTTTGATATATTGATGGTCAGTTGTATCAAATGTATTGTATCAAATACTGTTGTATATCATTGATATTTCATTTTCTTCCGCTGTGTTGTTATACTTAATGTGTTATAAGCTCCGACGAGCCAGATTCGGCGTTTGAATCTGCGGCATTTGAGTACAAGTGAAGTCCGGGTGTTGATTTTCGAAGGTCGAGTCGGGGTCGTTAAAGATATCCCCTGTCGAGAATCGATGATTTGTTTGATCAGTTGAATGAAACCAAAGTATTTTTTCAGTTGGATTTGGCGAATTGAGGGTAGTAGTAGACAGTATCCCTTTAACGGCGTTTAGAACAAGAGATGGTTCGTACAAGTGGTTAGTAATGCCATTTGGACTAACGAATGCGCCTGCTCTCTTCGTAGATTTGATGAACCGAATCTTCCAAGAGAATTTGGATAGATTTGTATTGGTATTTAAAGTTGAAATTCTGATATATTCTAGGAATGAGCAAGATTATAAAACTTGTCTGAGAATATTGCTTGAGACATTAAGGCAACATCAGCTGAAAGCAAAGTTTTCGAAGTGTCATTTTTGAAAGAAAGAAGTGAAGTTCATTGGTCATGTAGTCTTAGAAGAGGGGTTGTCAGTAGATCCAGCTAAGATAGAAGTAGTTAATAATTGAAAGAGACTCGGGATAGTGACTGGGATAAACAGTTTTTTTGGATTACCCGCCAACTATTGGAGATTCATCAATGATTTCTCTCGTATAATAGTATCGATGACTAAGTTAATAAGGAAAGATGTGAAGTATGTTTGGATGGATAAATGTGAGAAGGTATTCCAGAAGCTGAAACATTTATTGATCAACACGTCGATGTTAGTTGTCCTGGATGGAAATCAATATTTGGTTGTGTATATCGATGCGTGAAGAATAGGATTATGAGCCGCATTAATGAAAAGGTGTAAAGTGATTGCATATGCTTCTCGACAACTAAGACCACATGAAGTTAGATATCCGACTCATTACCTAGAGTTCGCTACTGTAATTCTTGCTCTAAAAGTGTGTAGACGTTATTTTTTGGGGGAATTATTTGAGTTGTATATAGATCACAAGTCTTTAAGATATTTATTCCCTTAGAAAGTGTTAAATATGAGATAGTAGAGGTGGTTAGGGTTTATAGTTGCTTATAATTTTAGAATTGAGTACAGCTAGGGAATAAGAAAAAATTAGCAGATGCGCTTAGTTGAAAGCATCAGAATGTAGTATAAGCAATGATAGTTAAATGGAAAGATTTGGATGCATTGACCATATGTAATGTGCAATTAAGATCAATGGTTAGTTATAATCTGGATATTGTAATGTTATCTTTCTTAGAAGTTCGACCAGTATTGATTGAAAGGAAGATTTCCAAGCAAATAGATGATCCATTGCTAGCTGAATGAATTAGAAGTTCGGAAAGTGGAACTGAGATTGATGATATGAAGGGTTTCTATATTGATCAAAATGGATGGTCGAGAAAGAAAGGATAATTGTGTGTTCCATATGTTGGAGACGTAAGAAAAAAATTCTTAGGGAATGTCATCGATCGAAATTTACTATTCATCCTAGAGGAACAAAAACGTAACTGGATATGAAGAGAAGTTTCTTCTTGGAAGGAATTAAAAGGGATTTAGGTTTATGGGTAAAACAATACTTGAATTGTCAGCAAGTACAAGCAGAGCATCAGAAGCCAAGTGGATTGCTTCGGCCTTTACCAGTATGGAAATGGGATTGTATATCTATGGATTTCACAAATAGGTTGCCAAAGGAATATAGAGGAAATGAAAGTATCTGGGTTATAGTGGATAGACCAACTAAGGGTGCACACTTTATACCTGTTAAGTTGAAAGGATGGCTCCTGTTTTAGCTATGCTATTTATTAAGAATAGTAAAACTGCATAGGATTACTAGTATTAGTCAGTGGTAAAGATTCATTAATTACTAGCGAATACTTGACGAGCTTACAAAAGGTTTTAAGTATCAAGCTCAAGATGAGTACCACTTACCACCACAAACCAATGAGAAAACAGAAAGAGTTAAAAAAGTCTTAGAGGATTTGTTAAGAGCTTGTGTGCTTGATTTTGGAGGATCGTGGGAAGACCATTTTCCGTTATTTGAATTCTCATATAACAATAGTTATAAAATGAATGCAGGGATTGCACCTTTTGAAGCTTTGTATGAAAGACCATGTAAATCACTCGTATATTGGTTAAAGACTGGCTATAGACTAGTTCTTGGTCCAAATTTAGTGAGAGACACCATAGAAAATATTGAGTTGATTCGAGCTAGAATGGAGGAAGCTTAGTTTAGTTAGAAAATATTATGTAGATAAGAGATGGAAAGACTTAGAATTCTCAGTCTGAGATCAAGTTTATAGTAAGATTTAAGAAGTTAGAAAAATTGGTGCCTAGGTTATTGGACCATGTCCTATTATATAAAGGATCGCGAAACTCGCCTAAGGATAGAGTTATCGAGTAGTTTGATGTCCATAATGTATTTCATGTCTCTTATCTTAGAAATTGTGTTAGAGATTCAGAGATTAATATAACTCCGACTACAATGGAAGACTTAATGATGGAACCAGACATGACTATAGTTAGATATCCAATTCGTATTGTAACTAAGGATGAGAAGAAGCTCAGGAACAAGACAGTCAGATCGGTAAAAGTCCAGTGGAGTGACAAAGGGAGGGACTATACGAAGGAGAAAAAAGGCAGGATTAAAGACATTTTCCTGATTTGTTTTGATGGTTTGTTTTGATGGTTTGTTTCATGTTTACAGTTATGATTATTGGTATGTACCTTATCGTAATTTCAAGGATGAAATTCTTTGAGGAGTGGAGTCTCCAACAACCCTAATTTTGACCAATATTATTTAGGATGTTAAATTAGATAGATAAAATAATATAATATAAAATAATAAGGAGATTGCGATTTGATAATTAATATGGGTCAAGCCTTAATTAATGAATTAACAAGGTTGATTAGAACATTAATTAAGAAAGAGGATTATGAGAAGGGTAAAATAGGGAAAAGAGTACATTTTCTTTACATAAACCTTCCCATTCTCATTCCTCCATCGCATCATTCATAAAAACGAAATTAAAAGAGCAAGATTGACCATTAACAAGAACTTCAAGAGGAAGTAAAACTTAGGAAACAATATTAAAGCTCAAGGGAATAAAATCTTAATTCAAATCTCAAGTTCCATTATCAAACCAAGGTGAACAATAATAATGGATCTCAAGTTTTATTTACTATTTTTAGTTTTAAGTATGAACTCGAATCTTTTGCTTGTATTATGCCATGTTTTAATTGTTTGGATGATTATATGCTCGAATGATGAATTATAGGATTTATTATTAAATTTATCTAATAGGTTTTAAGTGTGAACACTTAATTTTTGATACCCAGTTGACTTGAATTTTTAAAATAATGTTAAAGAGGTTATTTTTGGAAGTGGGTTTTTATCTCGTAATTTTCCAAATAAGAATGAGTTTATTATGAATTTTTAAGTGGAGAAAATGGGATTATTTTGGGTTTTAATTATTAAAAATAATTAAAATAGATTTGGCCTTAAAAAATTTATATTTTAAAGAACATGTGAAATATGATTTGTTATGATTTTTGAGGATTTTTCTCAAGTGTTTATGATTTAATATGAATTATTTGAGCTAGAAAAGCTTATTTATTATATTAAAATATTAATATAAAATGTATGATCTACGAATTATATTGGAAATGATAAATCTGCTCTATAGCAGTTTTCTGGAAAAGATTTTTAATAAAGATAACCAATGAATTTTTGATAAATAATAGAGGTTGGTAGAAAAGAGCTTACTTCAATAGCAAATTAACACTTTACATATTAATTATGAAAATGCCATGTCAACAATGTTGACGTCGCCATTCATTTTCACCACAGTTATGCTCTTGACGTTAATGAGTTTCAATGCAGACGATAACAACTATGGTTGCTATGAAGTGAATTGGTTATGGTTGAATAAGCTCAAGGTCGGCACCCTTACCATCGACGATAACATTGCCACATGCTTTGTAGTAGCCTTATCGCATGACTTACGTTCCACATTACTTAAAAGGGCATGGTGTTGTCTATTCTCTATAATATTGCCAACACCATAAGACAATGAGGCTGCTTGTTTTGTTATTAGCCATAAAGGCGCCGCATTTCATCAAGGTGGAGACCATAGATGCCGCATGTTTCTAAGGCAGTGTTGTCGTTGCTCTTATTGATCGGCTATACTAAGATCACATTTCCATGATTTCAGTATTAACTCTTTAAGGTATTGACACCAATGGTTATTAATGTTAACCTTCATTAATTTCCAAACTTTATAACTCTATACAATGCGAACTAAGTTTTATACCCTATGACGTCGACACTCTGTGACGCGCGATACATGCACGCTATCGACCCTATGGCCATATATTTTATAGATTAAAGACCTTAATATATTTTCGACCTAAAAGGGGTGTGATTACCCATGTCAGTTGTATTCACATCGTACTTTATCAATAAACATAGTTATGGTTTGGATTTATAGCCTATAGTTTTAAGAGGCGATAACCTCTAAGTGATTTCAAACTTCATCAATATTGTTTTATAGAATCACATATCTTGGCATAAGTACTTTAAGAAAAGTAAAGGGCTATATTTTTTCCTTGTCTTATATATAATTTCAAAGGGAAAATCATTTAAAAAGATTATCTTTTCAAGGATTAAATATAAAGGATATTCATCCTAGAATTTTACTAAAGAGATTATTGTGCTTATCACCTTTAGATAAATTGTGATAAGATGAATTGACTCAAATGTTAGAAAACTAGAATGGACTGGTGTACGGTAGCGCCCTATACTTCATCTATTACCCCCTAGCTGATATTAGTCCATAATTCCAATGCATAACGCTTTGTTACGGGTAAGAGTAAAAGTAGGTTTATGCATGGAAAGGAATATACAAGATGTAGTTGGTTATTGGTGAGCCCATAAAACCATTAGGATCAGAGTAACCCAAGGAATAGTAAGTTTTGGATAAACTTTCTTGTTGTCTTCTAACATCATACTTGAGAATTTGATATATCGGGTAGGCCCGAGTCAGCCATAGGTTTGTAGTTACCCTAAGAAAACTATGACGTTGTGACAGATAGTCGATTGATTTAGACACATTAGCCATGATTACCCATGTTGCATGCATGCATATAACTGTTTTATTATCTATTTTAACCACTGTGGTTGCAGGAGTTTGATTTTCAAAAGATATAATTTTAAAGATAATATTAAGAGGAAAACCCACTCCACTCAACGGCATGGTCTCACTAGATATCCATAAATCATGATGACATATTATTATTCACACCAGGCTTTTTGTTTGACTTGAAGTTTATGTTTCTTCCTCAAACACTCAGGTGCTCAAAATTTTGATTTGAGTAGGTCGGGAGTAAGGGTCTACAGTTTTTTAGATTGGACGAATAAAGCTTTCGGAAAAATTGCATGAGGAAGATCTAGCTATGTAGGAGCTTCTATAAATATATATTATCCGTTGTATTGAAATTTCATTTTAATGTAATATATGTAATAGCATATGTTATGACTTCTTTGTAGTAAACTCCACTCAACCAAGGGGGCATCTTCATATGTCGCTTTTGGAGTACTTTAAAATAATTATATTTTATATGAACCTGGAACGTTTGGGTTTATGTAGTGAATATGAAATATTATCTTTGAAATGAAGTAATAAAGTTTGTTTGAAATTGTGTTTAAGAAAATTTCATATTCTTGTGCTTTGACGTTATTGATACAAATATCGCATTTTATCACCAAAAATTAATACTATACATGACTACAGCATCTACAGTGGTTAGTTTTAGGCCTCAAAATGAGGGATGTTGCAAGATAGGGCGACGGAAGTTATCCACTATAGATGTTTCCTTATCTTCTTAGAAGGAGTTTCTTCCATGTGGTTTACTAGACTTCCACTGAGATCCACTTCTAACTTTAAGGAATTGGCAAGAAAGTTTCTGGAACAGTTCAAACTCCATACTGCTACATGACCAAAAGACATGATGTACTTGTTTGGCTTTTTCCAAGGTCGTAATGGGTTTTTCATGAATTGGTCTAACATTAAAGTCACGAAGGTAAGAAACCCCAAAGAAGATATGATTTTCATAGCTTTGGTCCAAGCAATCATCTGGACACGGATTTTGGTAGATGGATTAAAATGAATCAACCACTACCATAGAAGAATTCCACTGAAAGGCGAATCAGTTCCTACAGGTGGAAGAAGCAAGTATGATCAAAGGTAAGATCATCAATCAATAATTGAATGAAATGGTCAAGAGTAGTGTCACTGCTAAGCATGAAGGCGACGACTCTAAAAATGCCATTGAAAACCGTTAAAATCAAAAGAGGAGGAACCAAAACTTTGGTGATTGTTGTAACGCGAATGCAAAATGCCTATGGAAATTCGAATTAGAGGACTGTACACTGCGGAATAATAGTATGAAGAATATCTATCTTGCTACTTGGAAAACTGAGCTCTACAACAAACCGTCCAGGAAGGAAGCCTCCAAGTGAGAAAAGCAATCAAGGAAATACTACTGCTTCCATGAGACACATGAACGTAACACCAATGAATGCCAATATCTAAAGGACGTGATTGAGGAGTTCATAAGAAATAACTAGCTCCAATAGTACATGAAGAAACTACAGAATGGAAAGGGATCTACGAGACCCTAGGGTCTAACTGCTTAAGAGAAATTGCCAAGTCCCAGTGGAGAGGGACCCTAGCTAACTGATGGAAGACTCGTCATTAATTAGTAATCCAAGAATGGAGCAGCATCCGATCGCTATGCAACTTCGCTTGGCCATGTCTATGTATTTTCTGTTTTCACAAATAACTCATTTTGGGACATTGGAGGCACTATAAATAGGCAGGACTTGTGTCTCCTTCTATTTTATCGATCAAATTAGCTTCTTGAACTGATGGAATCATGTATTTGCAATAAAAACCATAGAGTCAAAGGGACAAATTAACTCAACCGTCGAATCAACAAGAAAATCAATCCTTACCTTTTGAGAACCTGTGTTGCTCTGGCAATATCGGGAAGGTCCTTGATCTTTTAAGCCTTGGTGTGGCTCCAGCAACATTAGGAAACTCTCCATTCCTCAATATCCTTGGTGTTGCCCTATCAACATCGGGAAACTTATTCTTCCCTGAAGAGTTGCTTCTAAACCCGATGGAACTACATTCTTGCAAGCATCTCTTCTTGTGCACTACCAATAAGCCGCATAATGCTACTTGAACCAATAGAACCACATTCATGTACACAACACTCCTGCATGCCACACCATAAGCCGAGCATTGCTTCTTAGATCGATGAAACCATGTCCTTGCAAGCATATTCTTCTAAGCACCACCAATAAGCCGCATGTTGTTTCTGGAACCAATGAAACCACATTCCCGTAAGCAACTCTCATGTGCGCCACACTGTATGTCACACAGTGTTGCTTGAACCAATGGAACCGCATTCAAGTATGCAGTATTCCTACATGTTATAAGCCACATATCGCTCCTTGAACCAATTGAACTCTGTTCTCGAAAGTAATGAACGTACGTCCCTACAAAACTGAGAAAGTACTTCCTAATCTCTGGGTAAGAAGTATTGATTTCCAAACTGTTAGATCAATGGGGAAAATCAATCCTAACCTCCCACATACCAGCATTGCCTCGGCAACCCTAGGAAATCCCTCTATCTTCAAAGTTATTAATGTTACCCTAGAAACATCGACAACTTGTCAAAATTTTCTAAGTACCGATGTTGCTTCGATGATGTTAGGAAAGTTGTCTATTAGAGGATTGGTGCAAATCAATCCCCGCTTTCCATGAGATTAGCACTGCCCCAGTGGTGCCATGAAGATTCCAAACCACAGGGTCATTGGTGAGAATCAATCCTTGTCATCTAGGTATTGTTGTAGCCTTGGTAACGCTAGGAATTCTAAAGTACCAAGTCGATTGAAAAATCAACTCATAATGTTAGAACTTGATATCGCTCAGAAACTAAAACATCGAAGGAAATTTAAGGACTCGAGCTTTCGTAAGTTGATGGAGATAGAAACTGAATCACGAGCATGATTTCAACATTGAATTTAGGAGATTTTGATCATGGTTAAAAAGAAAAAGCCCTCGGGATCGAGCATCAAATTTACAAGTTCTCAGAGATAGGAGCCACCATACCACCTAAACTAGGGTAACTACAGAGTCGCCTAGAGTACCTAGTATCTTATCAAGTATTTAGATTAATTTTCTAAGTAACCAACTCTACGGAGTGGGGGCACTCACATTAATGCTTGGTCGAAATAGATCAAGTCACACCATAGTTCTGTTATGTGAAAAAGGAAATTTTAGCAATCACAATGGAACTAAGTAAAGTAGTATACTAGATAAACAAGATTCACTACTCACACTTGTAAGGAGTTGTGGTAAATACACACATCACATCATAGGAAATAATAGCATATAATAAGGGAATTGCAAGACCGATAATCGTATTATACATACACGTAATGATGCATAAACAGACATAGAATGCGGGGAAAGTACACAAGAGAGATTATAATAGAAAAGTTAATCTTTCATTACTAACATCTTTTTATGTACATAGACAAAAAGTAGGGGTTGTACCCGCATAATATTGACCTGTTTTAGACATTAAAAAGAAAAATATGGAATCCACTTACATGACAACAAAGCAGAAACTCTCTGTACAGACTTGATCGACTCGAAAACAAATAAAAACCGTAATTTCTCCACTTCACCTGCACTGGATCGCATCATCACTTCTTACCACCTTGGTGGGGGTTGAACTTCTTCTGCTTATCGCCCTTCTTCTTTTTGGAATAAGCTTATCCTTCTCTAGTACCAGAGTAGTGCTCCTCAACCCCATCGATGCTGCATCTACGGACTTCAGCTTGCCACTCATGACTGTGAATGGTAGAATCCTATGCTAAGCATTCTTCGGTTCCTTTTTCAAAATCATCTTCTCTTTATGCTCTCTCTTAAACCGCTCTACTATCGACTCTTTATCAGTTGAGTCAGAGACATTGATAACTTGAACGTTCACCTCCTAAGACATGGAACATCCTCCAGGTTTTGCAATGCTGCTATCTATTCAGAGTCGGAGAATGAGAGCGAAGCCACTATGGAGACAACGGTGGAAGCGGTAAAGATGGCAATGGTTCCCGAGCCCTGTGTAGCTGAAAAAGTAGGAGGTAGAGATGGTTGACCTACAAATTAGGAAACATAATTGTATAGTTTAGTAAATGACTCCGAAGTGAACTAGAGCTTTAGAAATACTAGAGAAATGAGGGAAATATCTGAACCAGGAGTTTGATTGTGAACTTCAATTTCAAAAATCCCTTCATCGATTTCCATATTGGCAGGCCGTTCGATGATAGGAGGAATATACAGATCGTGTAGGGTTTCAAATGTCGGGAGAGTGTAGGTGGTTGCATAGCCAACCCTTGTGGATGTAGGAATGGTCGATGTTAGCTATTGGGATTTGGAAGTAGATATCTCGCCCTGAACCGAAGAACTTTGGCGAGCAATAATCTTAGAAGCAGCCTCGTTGCGGCCTTCCCCTTCTCTTTTTTTAGAATTTCATTGTCGAATGCCAAAAAATCAATATCTTTGGAACTAACATAAGTGGCCGTTAACTCTTCTTCAAAGTGTGTATCCCAGGCTTGCTCTGACATAACTAACACCTCTTCCTAAACCATGGCAAGAGTCTGGGGATAATTATCCGTGAGCCACTAGAAATTGTCCTTCTTTATGATATTGCAAGTATGGAGATGTAGCACGTTGTCATCCTTCTGACACGTCACTTCATCATGCTCTTTATGAAGGTCTGAAAGCTCTAATCGCGTAACTAGATTTTCAATCTCTTCTACCAGTTTATTGGATATAACTTGTTCTTTCTCCTTGGCCAGTTTTGCATTCTCCTCGTAGAGTCAAGTGAGTTCGGTGGCCTGCTTAGCAATAGTGGTGGCTTGTTCAGTAATAGTTTGGTCTCGAGCTTTAACTACTTTCTCTCCTTTAGTGACCTACTCTTTCAGTTTTCCGGACTCCTTTTGAGTTTCTTTGAGCTATTCATTAATCATGAGAAGTGCTCTACCGTGAATCCGGTTCGCCTCCATTAGCAACTTTTCACCGGTAGAATTTTCATTCAAGGCCATGTCTCCTTCAATCTTGAGCTAAGCTATCTTCTTGGCGCAATCCTTAATCAATTTATCGTGATCTTTCCTTTCTAGCTCAAATGAAAGAATCTCCTGATAGTTATGGTTCATGTCAGAAAGGTCTCGTATAAGACTCTGCCACTCGAACCCAACTTAAGTCCTCACAGAATGCCTCGAGATTCTAAAGTGAAGTAGCTTTATTCGTTGGCTTTACGTTCTTATCAAATTTAACTCTACACAAGAACAAGTGTAGGTAAGCAGCTTGAAGTTGGTGTGGACCTGATGGAAGTGTGAACTTTTTGCCCCGACTAGAAGTAGGAATAATTGTAGTAGTTATGGCCTAAGAGGATGGAATTACCTGCATCCGAGTAGTATAAACCTTGATATCAAGAGGAGTAATAGATAGTGAGGTCCTACGGTGATCATGAGAATCCCTGTTGTGCTTGTGCGCATCGCCGAGAGCATCGCTTTCATTATCCCTTTTTCTCTTATCTCCCCTCTCACACTCTCTCTCCAAGTGGTAGGCCTCATCATCTTTTTTGTTCCTCCTCTCCTCGTTAGTTTTGCAGTGAGAGTAATGGGTTAGATCCAAGTTAGTCCCTGTAGGAGCTAAAATGTTAGCGCAGTTGATGGTATAGTCCACGACCCATGGAACCTGAAATGAGAAAAAGAATGGAGTTAACATTTGAACTCTAAAGTTTAACTCAATGCAGAAACGTATGTTCATGATCCTAAAGTGGTATGGTAGTGCTGATGACCCCCAATACAATCTAGCGACCGTATCAGCATGGTTTGAGAGTTAGAGTCTCTTCAACCTCTCTTATGAAAGCATTTGATGATATGTTGATATCTGAGTTGATCTCGCCTATCATTTCACTAATTGAGAAATCACCAAATTCATTCAAGTTGACGGAGATGTCTTCTAGAAAATTCGAATACGACATATCTCCAATAAGGGTTTCAACACTTTGACCTCCAATTTATTAAGTAATTTCAGTGTTTAGTTGTTCTTGAGAAGAAATCAAAAGCTTAGGAATCAGCTTCTCGGTAGTTAACAGTTCTGGAAAAGGCAGGGCAGGAAGATCAGGACTCGTTGCAGGTGGTTCACAAAATTACTCCTCTGCCTCCTCACTTGCATGATAATCGCTATCATTATCATCATTCGACTCATACTCCTCTTCGCCAACGATAGGCTCTTTTCCTGATCTCCTCGCAAATCCTACGTCCTCCTCAAGGATCATGAGCATTCTAACATCATCACCCTCATCGATGGGGGCATCATGCCTCAAAGGCTCATGGACCTCTACATCAATAATATCCTCTTTATGTTTATCACTTGATCCACCTTCTTCCTCTTCCTTCTGAGGACCTCCGCCGCAGCTATGAGTGGCAGCAGTAGAACTGGTGCGTGATCTAGAACTACTTCATGTTAAGGGTTCTATATTGGTTATTCTTCCTGGTTGGAGCAGCCCAAACTCTCGTAGGTTTTCGTTCATCGGAAGGAACGTCATGGTACGCTGGTTCACTCTAATAGCCTTTAAAATTCAGCCATTCTCTCATACTTTGCTTCTTGACACACTTTCGAATATCTACGAAAGACAAATGTTAACTTAGAAATTTAGGACTCTAGTATAATAATGACCAGCGAAAAGTAGCTTACCTCCTGTTACCCAAAGACGGTTGGATCCTTTTGGACAGCGAACAAAGAAGTATTCGTTCTTAAAGTAAGAAGGTTTATTATGCAACCCCTCGATGACCTTGCACCTCACCCATGCTTCTATTGTCACCAAGGATGGTTAGTCGTTCCTACTCTTGAAATTGAGAAGTTAGATGAGCTCATCAAAGCATGAAGGTCGATCAAATCTCCATATGAAGAGAATGTATAACGATTTTAGTAAGGCATGCCATTCAGATGAACTTGGGATGAGGAAAGTCCAATATCTTTCAGAAATCTCAGTAGGAATGGATTGAAAGGAAGGATGGAACCATCAAGGCACACATAGCGATTGCAAGCTGTGAAACCCGATGGGGATTGTGACCAAATTTAGTTATGGTCAGTAAACGAACATCGTCCTTTGGGATGCCATGTTAAGGCAGATGTTTCAAAGCATCTTGGCCGTCAGAGAAGTGGGTGCCCACTCCAGCTGGAACAAAGGGTGAAACGCGGGCAGGAGAAGATGAATGCTAAGAAGACATAGATGATCCTTCGCCAGATTTAAGGCGAGACGACTGATGAGTCATTCTAAACAGGAGAACTTAGCGTTCAACATAGTCGGGTAAATTTAAATTAAAGTAAAAGAACCCATGTGATCAACACCCATAATCCAAAAGAAATCGAGATGTATTGACTGATTGGATTCTGAGTGTTGATGTGGAAGATGTAGCGTGTTATCTACATAGAGTAAGTCCAGTGTCCTAAGCATTGCGAAAAAACCATCCCGTGAAGATTGCTTGCTCATGTTCGAAAAAACAAGTCGTGTCATAATTTAAAATTATCTCTTTTGGAACTTACCCATTATTAATTGAAAATTGATAATGGATCCATTGTTTGGAGCGAAGAGGAATGTCTTCATTTACGGATCATTGGAAGTGCATAAATAGAAAAGGCGGTATGGTGGAATCGTCCAGTGCATCTGATAGAATGAATCGTTGTATTAGAGTCTATCCTATGATTAGAACTTGACCAACCTCACAGGCAGGACAATTGAAGCTGTAGAATCAAACTTTTCTCTGAAATCGTATGCATTCAATCCGAAGAAACCCTAGATTCATCCTTAATTAAACGTACTATGATTTGTTTGTCCACCATCAAGTTGAGATTGGCTAAGCCAATATCATATCCACCACCATCATCCACCAGTACTCACCTTAGATCCAAAACAACCAACAATTCGGCCTAGAATTTCGATTTTAATTCGAAACAAAGAATTTAAATGGTGAAACTGAAGATGATGGGTTAACTCAATGGTGGAGAATGGTCCGGAGGAATAGTAGCGAGTGGTGGTGGAAGCTGAAAATAATGACGATTTTCGAAATCAATGAGGGAAGTTAGATCGGTAGTTGGAGAGTTCAGGTGCAAAGGAAGAAAGCACGGAAGTAATTTGAAAGCATGCGTGTTAGGAAATCAAATCTACAGTTTCGATAACAACAACTATACAATGGAAATCGAATATGCATATATATTTCTATATATAGGTCTTGCTAGAGTAACATCACTAGAAAGACAAGAACAAGGCTCAAAGAACATTACAAGAGACTACAAGTCGATAGGATCAAATAAGCAACAAGAAGGAGGAACAAAGCAGACATGCATAACTTTTAGACGTCTAGGTGCACTAGCCAGACATTTGGAAAAATCCTTTGGAACAACAAAACAGACAGGATCAGACATCTGGTATATGCACTTAGACGTTTGGAAGACTACTATATACAAAAATATACATAATGTCAGTCGTCTGATACAAATACCAGATGCATGATTTTGAACTTGGAATTTATATTCAAATTTCAACTGCCACATTTGGAAAGACATCTTCACTTCTCTTCGTTGCAACTCTTCATCATCATCGGAAGCAACTGTGGAGCACTTGTTAATGGATGCAACTACTCAAGGAACCTCTCTACAACTCTATATATCATCAAGAATCAAAGAGAACAACCACCTTACTTACTTATGCTCTTTACTTACATACTCTATTATATTCTTGATCTCTAGCAATCTATACTTGTATATCACTCTTCCATATATTCAGTTCTTCACAATCAATACTCTCAAGATATATATTGGAAGAATTTATACTTCTTAGTCAATATCTTTGTTATAGAACACATACTTGACAAGAACAAGTTATTGTAACCAAGCCTATTCCTCCAGGAGAAGTGAGGGTGTTTGATAGTCAAATTTCGAAGTGGAGCTTTGGGACTGGACGTAGGACGGGAGGTCCGAACCTGTATAAAATCCTGGTGTGCTTATTCTATATTTATGAAGATTAGTATTGTTTTAGTTGCATCATATATTTGGTCTCATATACTTGCATATACACTACAAGATCCACCCTATAGAATTTCAATTGGTATCAGAGCAAGGTTAGATCAAAATACAGTAACATGTTTTTGAATCACCAAAATATGGCAAGTATTTTTCAAGAAGGTCAATCCACAACACGACCCCCACTTTTTAATGGTTCTAACTATGCATACTGGTCAATACATTTGAGAATTTTTATGGAAGCTTATGGATTAGAAATTTGGTCAACCACTCAAAATAAATATGAAGCACCTGACACTGCTATGAACACATGGACCGATGCACAAAGAACCGCAACTTTTAATAACGCCAAAGCTATGAAAGTTCTATTTTGTTCACTTAATAAAAATGAATTTTCACGTGTCATGTTATGTAACACTGCATTTGATATTTGGCGTACCTTACAAGTTTCACATAAAGGCACAAACAAAGTTAAACAAACTAAGATTTCAATTTTACAAAATCAATTTTCATCTTTTAAAATGAAATAAAACGAATCTATAGTAGACATATACTCTAGATTCTGAACTATTTAACACGATTTAATGACGCTTGGAGTCAAATTCACAAATTTTCATTTACTATCTAGAATACTCAATTTTTTAACTCTAGAGTGGGAAAAAAAGTATTAGCTATCAAAGAAGCTAATTATCTCCCGACACTCTTATTTGAAGAGTTGATAGGAAATTAATGTCATAAGAAGCTAATTTGCAGGCACGAGAAAAACTAAATTCGGAAAAGAAGAACATAGCATTCCCAGCAACAAATGAAGACTCCGACTTAGATAAAGAAGAAATTATATTTATTGCCAAAAACTACAACAAATTCAAAAAGTTAGAAAAATGACTAAATTCAGAAAGGAGGAAAATCAAGCTCAACAAATCAAACGTCAATCAAATGTTATGAATGTGATTAATTTGGACATATGAAGAAAGACTGTCCCAAGCTCAATAATGATAAAAAGAAGAGCAAATTTGAAAAATTCAAAAAGAAGAAGGCTTTCAAAGAACATGGGATGACTCAGATTCTTCATCATCATCAGATAGTGATAGCAATGGTGACGGAGAACAAGTGAATGTGTGCTTCATGGCACAAACTTATGAGGTATGTCCAAAACTTAGTTATAATAATTTGTAGAACTTAGCATGGAATTAGATGATAAATTTAGAAAAATTAAAAAATTGAATAAAGAACATATAGCCAAAATAAATAGATTAGAACTTGAAGTAGGAATGTTAAATGATGAAAAAATTATTTTAGAAGAGGAACTAGAATTATCTCAAGAAAAAAATCAAAAATAATTTGGTCGAAATGAGGCTATTGCTATTGATTTTGATAAAAATAAATTAGAAAAGGATAACTTGTTAAAAGAAAATGTCAACTTGAAGAGTAATATTGAAATATTGAAAATTGAAAATTTAGAATTAAAAGAAAAATTAGATAAAATTACAAATAATATTTCAAAATTTAATAAAGGAAAACAGGATTTGGAAAATCTTATCAAAATTTCAAAATCATCAGGTAATAGAAATGGAATAGGATTTAAAAATACTCCTAAAATAAGAGGGAATGAAATTTAAAAATATAGTTGTATTTATGAAAAGACTAAAAGTTCACCTAAGTCTAATACGAATACCAGAAATATAAAAATTTAGATACCTAAGACAAATAATAATTTGATTAGACAAAAACATATTAATAACTTTTTAGAAAATGTAGTCTATAATAAGAATTATATTCATAAAGGTACCAAACCTTCTTGGGTATGGCTATCTACTTCTCCTAACATCTAGGACCCTAACATAGTATATGGGTACCAATTAAATCATTTTTTATTTTACAGGTAACCAAAATAAAAAATAAGAAGAAATGGATGCCAGATAGCGGATGCTCTAAGCATATGACCGAAAATTCAAAAATATCAACAAATATAGCATACATCGATGTTGGAACGTTAACTTTTAGAGATAACTCAAAAGGATACGTCGTAGGCATTGGAGAAGTCATCAACTCTGGTATTTCTAACTCTCCTAAAATGTTTTGTTAGTAGAAAATCTAAAACACAACCTACTAAGTATTAGTCAATTATGCGATAAAGGTTTTCAAATCAATTTCGAAAATGATAAATGTAATATTTTCGATAATAACAAACAACTTATATTTAAGGGTTTTAGAAACAAAAATATATATGTCTTAAACATGAATATAAAAAAAAATTCAAATTTGTGTTTAACCGCCAAACCTAACGATCCATGGTTGTGGCATAAACGATTTTGTCATATTAACTTTAAATATATTAATAAATAACAAAATATGAGTAAGTTATAGGTTTACCTAAAATAAATTATAAAGTAGAAAATTTATGTGACGACTGTAAAATTGGAAAACTAAAGAAAAGCTCTTTTAAATCTAAAAATAATATTTCTACAAAACAGCTATTAGAGTTATTACATTTAGATTTATTTAGTCCAACGCAAGTACGATTTATAAATCACAACAAATATGTTTTCGTAATAGTTGATGATTTTTCAAGAAATACATGGACTTTATTTTTAAAACATAAAAGTGACACCTTTGGTATATTTAAATTTTTTTCTAAAAGAATTAAAATACAAATTGATTTGAAAATTAAAAATTTTCGAAGTGATCACGGTGGAGAATTCGAAAATGATCTTTTTAATTATTTTTTAATAAAAAAGGAATAAGTCATAATTTTTCTTTTCCTCGCACACCTCAACAGAATGGTGTAGTAGAAAGAAAAAATCATACGTTATAAGAATGTGCACGAACACTATTAAATAGTAGTGGTCTGCCAAAATATTTCTGGGCTGAAACTATTGCCACGGCTTGTTATATTTTGAATCGAGTAACCATACATCCTATGACTAAACAAACTTGTTTTGAAATATTTTTTGGAAGAAAACCTAAAGTATCACACTTTAAAACTTTCAGATCAAATTTTTTTATATTAAATACAAAAGATAATTTAGGAAAACTTGACCCGAAGCCTAAAGAAGGAATCATTGTTGGATATTCGGATCGCAGCAAAGCATATAGAATTTTTAATAAACTAAATAACACTATTGAAGAAAGTTTACGTGTTTCGTTTGATGAAAATCTTCTTAACTATCATACTAATGATGATGAAGAAATAATTTCAGTAACAAATATAACGAAGTCTTTTAATAATGAGACAAATGCGCAAAATAATACTTTAATATCATCACCTAGAATTCTTAAGGATCGTCCAAAAGATAATATCATTGGAGATCTCAATTAACTAGAAATCAACTTAGTCAAATAAGCCATATAGGATTTGTGTCAAATTTTGAACAAAAAAATTATCAAGAAGCTTCAAATGATAACTTTTGGATAATAGCTATGCAAGAAGAATTAAATCAATTTGAACGTCATAACATTGGGGAATTAGTACCAAGACCAGAAAATCAATCGGTTATAGGAACAAATGGGTATTTAAAAACAAAGCAGATGAAAATAGAAATATAGTTAGAAATAAAGGACATTTAGTTGCTCAAGGTTATAATCAAGAAGAATGTATCAACTATGACGAAACCTTTGCTACAGTAGTGAGACAAGAGGCCATACGTGCATTACTCGCTTTTGCAAATCATCACAATTTTAAACTATTTCAAATGGATGTCAAAAGTGCTTTTTTAAATGGTTTTATTAAAGAAACGTATACGTTGAACATCCTCTATTGTTTGTTCACGAAAAATACCCAACCATGTTTTTAAATTATAAAAAACCTTATATGATTTAAAACAAGCCCATGGTACGAAAGTTTTAAAAATCATTTAATTACATCTGCTTTTCAAATAGAAAAAATCGATACAACTTTATTTATTAAACGAGAAAATAACAATATTTTAGTTATACAAATATACGTAGATTATATTATTTTTCGTTCAACTAACGAAAATCTTTGTAATCAATTCTCAAATATTATGAAAAATGAATTTGAACTGTCTCACATGGGAGAATTATTCTTAGGTTTACAAATAAAATAACTTGAAAATAGTATTTTTATTCATCAATAAAAATATTGTAACGATCTATTACGTTGTTTTGAAATGGATAAAACTTCAAGCAAACAACACCAATGAGTACTAGCGTTCACTTGGAAAAAGATGGCAACGGAAAAGATTTCGATGAAAAATTATATCGTAGCATGATTGGCTCCTTACTCTATTTTATGGCTAGTAGACCCAACATTATAATGAGTGTATGTCTTTGTGCCCGATTTCAAGCGAAACAAAAAGAATCTCACCAAAGTGCTGTTAAATGTATCTTACGTTATCTATCTAGTACTAGAAATTATAGTTTTTTTTACACTGAGGGATCATCGTTTGAACTAGTTTCATATAGTGATTCAGATTTCGGTGGATGTAAAATAGATTGTAAGAGTACTAGTGGAAGATGTCACTTTATCGGACAATCATTGGTTTCATGGTTTAGTAAAAAGCAAAATTGTGTCTCCTTATTTATTTGCGAAGCCGAATATATTTCAGCAGCTCTAGCATGTATACAAGTGATATACGTGCAACAAACACTTAACGGATTTTGGCAAATTAATCAATAAATCACCAATATATTGCGATAACACGAGTGCAATAAATCTATCAAAAAACCCTGTAAATCACTCGCGCACTAAACATATAGATGTACGACATCATTTTTTACGTGACAATGTAGAAGAAGGAATTATTACATTAGAATATGTAAATACCAAAAATCAAATAGCGGATATTTTCCCAAAACCACTAAACGAACAAACTTTTGTTAAACTGCGATGCGATTTAGGAATACTCTCTCTTAATGATCTACTAAACCAATAACCACATCTTCATTGATTCTATGTTTAGCTAAAAAAAATTTATCCACAAATTAGAATTGATAACTTCTTCACCTTAAATTTTTTAGGTGGTTAGTTTCTGAAAATTACCTATAAATATTTTTTGAAATTATATATAAATCTTTACACAACAAGAAGAAAAAATATATACATTTAATTTTTTTTTACAACAAGAAAATATATGCATGTCTTCTGAAAATTCTCATATATCCTTCTCGACGCCTACAACGGATAGCTTAGCGGATACATCTCAACATCTTCCTACCCCTACACCAAATCAGGAATCGACGTATAGGTGGTCCTTCTATCACACGGGATTCACTATTAATAATAAGAAGTCCAAATGAGCTCTATTTTTTTCTCCTAACGCCAGAGATACATCACTATCAAAAGCAACAAATAGATCTAGAACGAGAATTATATTGAACAAAAAGTCACGACGCGGCAACTAAGTTTTCTAGAGCAAGTAGCGATAAAATTTTGTAATTCACGAAAGAAGGATGTACATGAACCACTTCTGATTCCTTACAGTTCCTTGGATCCCTCATCGTCGTATCGTACACCTTTGGACCCATCATCAAGGCAATTCTCTGGTTCTCCAAAAACCCACAAACATTGAAATATATGGTCTCCACTTAAGCCATGGAGGGATGACAAGTCAGAAGATCGCAAAACTACATCGCTATCTAATTGATTAAATTATTTTTATTGTATTTGTATCTACATGTATTTGTAATTCTATTTCACAAAAATAATACTACATTTTTTCAAACAATAGAAGTCGAAAAATAAGAAACACCCTTTAAATTTAGGCCATTTTTAAAAAGATTGATCATTTCATACGTTTGGATATTGACCTCAGACGTCTGACACTCTGATATCACACAAATTTTACATCATCATGCATATGTCAGATGTCTAATATAAATTTTCAAATATCTGAAAATTGTCTCTGCTTACTTAAAATTAGATACAGGCTATTTCAGATGTCTGAATTATGAACCAGACGTCTGAATAAAGTCTCTGCCACCATATTATAAAAATTCGATCTATTTCAGACGTCTTAAATTTGAATTAGACGTTTGAGAAAACTCTTTGTCATTTAGAAATAACAATTCAATCCAAACAGGCTGGACCTCCACCTCAACCACACCATGAACCATCGCAAGAGGTGGAACAACATCGTGAGACTACTCCTCCCCTCGTGCACTATTTGATTATACGAGCCATGATGAGATTTTAGAGACTCGAACAGAGACGAATCCAAATGAAAGTATTCGAGATATCACTCTTCAAAATCAACATATCCTATCTCGAAATCAAAAAGTTTTGGCTAAGCGTATTGACGGGTTTGAAACAACTTTTGCCACACGCCTAGCCACAGTTGAAACTTCACTTTCAACTATATTATAGGTTCTCAAAGAGGTTCTTCAAAGGGTTCGTGGCTCTACACCCCTTTCCAAAGATTGGTCAACCCCAGTGCCTTCTCCTCCTTCGAAACATTCCAAACTTTTTGAGGAGAACGAACCTCTAGAACAAGCTCCGACATCTCCTATAAGCAACCTAGCTCTTTCAAAAATGAAGACAAAGGAGATGATCAAGAAAAAGCTTACCCAAACGACTCATAGATTTTTAGGACTTCATCTTATGTACAATTGAAAAAAAATCTATGAATGTACTCGATACAATTATTGATGAAATTTCTCTTTTTTGTGTTATCTCGGTATGTATCTTTATCTTACAACGATTGGTCGATATTTAATAATTTCTACATTTAAAGAGTTAGATATCCTTTTTGACAATGCCGAAGGGGGAGAAATAAATAATAATAATAATAATAATAATAATAATAATAAGCACATATTTACGGGGAGATTTATAAAATTATATATAAGTACATTGTATAGTTTTCATCAACCAAAAGGGGGAGATTGTTAGGAAATCAAATCTACGGTTTCGATGACAATAACTATACAATTGAAATCAAATATGCATATATATTTCCATATACAGGTACTTGCTAGAGTAACATCACTATAAAGATAAGAAAAAGGCTCAAAGAACGTTACAAGAGACTACAAGTCGATAGGATCAAAGAAGCAACAAGAAGGAGGCACAAAGCAAACAAGCACAGCTCTCAAACGTCTGGGTGCACTGGCCAGACGTTTGGAAAAACCCACTGGAACAACAAAACAGACAGGATCACACATTTCGTAGGTGTACTCAAATGTCTAAAAGACTACTATATACAAAAAAAATATAGTGTCAAACGTCTGATATAAATACCAGACGTCTGATTTTGAACTTGGAATTTATATCCAAATTTCAACTGCGACATTTAAAAAGACATCTTCGCTTCTCTTCGCTGCAACTCTTCATCATCATCAGAAGCAACTGTAGAGCACTTGTTAATGGATGCAACTACTCAAGGAACCTCTCTACAACTATACATATAATCGAGAATCGAAGAGAATAATCACCTTACTTACTTATTCTCTTTACTTACATACTCTTTTATATTCTTGATCTCTAGCAATATATACTTGTATTTCACTCTTCCATATATTCAGTTCTTCACAATCAATACTCCCTAGATATATATTGGAAGCATTTGTACTTATTAGTCAATATCCGTGATACAGAACACATACTTGACAAGAACAAGCTATTGTAACCAAGCCTATTCCTCCAGGCGAAATGAGGGTGTTTGATAGTCAAATTCCGAAAAGAAGCTTCCGGACTGAACGTAGGACGGGAGTTCCGAACCAATATAAAATTATGGTGTGCTTATTATGTATTTACCTAGATTAGTATTGTTTTAGTTGCACCATATATTTGTCACATATACTTGCATATACACTACACGATCCGCCATGTAGACTTTCAATGGGAATGGGTTAAGGCACGAAAGCTTATAAAAGAAAATTTTCCAATTTTTCTTAAGTCCTCATGTCATTACCGACTTGAGGAATTCGGTACCAACATGTCATTTTTCAACCGATATTGCTCAAACTGGATATTACAGATCTATTCAACAACATAAAGCTGTTTGTGGATTTCCAATATGCAAACTATTTAGTGAATGTTAAAAAAGGAATTTTGTTTCAAATTAATGCATACTGTTGATGGTAATTGATTAATCAAGCCAAATAAAAGAAATGTCACAAGATGGCACTCAAACAATCAACTAGAATTTGCAAGATAGTAATCCAAGACTTGTCTCGATCCAAAGCATACTTTATTTTCAATGAAAGCATACTTTTGGGGGCAAATGTTAAATGGGTTTTTAACTAAGAAGAAATCAATAAAAGTTAGAACATCAAGACTAGAATGTGGAGACGAAAGCGAAATGATTTGAAATCTTAGAGACACACCAAGATATGGCAAGGGAATAGCTTAGAGAAGTTTCACCTGAATGTATGCTAACCATAGAGGTTAGTACTGACTTCTCATGCCGGTGGAGACTTCTTATAACTTCATATCCTCCACTCAAACTTCACAGAAGTGATTGCTTATTCTATGCTTGCTAAAGAGATTTCCAAATTTCTGAACAAACAATTACAAGAGATGAGGAGTCAACAGTCAGAATAGCAAGGTAATTCAAGTGGTAAAGAAATTACCACCAACATCCATCAACTATCCCCAAAAACAACGTATGACAACTCAAAATCAAGTAGCACGAAGAGTGCAAAAGAGTTCAACTCAATTTGAGTTAACCATAGATGTCGCCACCGATATGATAGGTCAGTGCTGACATGTATGGTTAATCCAGGTGAACTTGCGACTTTACGTACTCCTATGGGCCTACATCTGGACTCTGCTCCCACCTTCTGGCCCAATATGACTGCTACTTCTATAAACACAAAACATAGAGCGACCGAAATAGGATCGGATTTCTATCATCACTACGCGAAAGCTCTGTCTTTTCTTCATATCTTTGCTCTATAAAATAGTTAGCATAGTAGCTATTTTAGGTAATTCCATGAGTTAAAATCAGTCCAATCCCTATGCTTATGACTTATGCTGTTTGAAAATTCTTGTAATCTCAAGCAAACTCTATCAAATCTGCAAGAAACAAACTTATAAAGTGGATGTAGGTCAAAGATTGTCGAAGCACTATAAAATTGTAATGACCCGGAATTTTAGACATTTAAAATTGAAATATTTAATTGATTTTAAATATTAATTTTTTTTGAATAGTTAGATTTGGTTAAATAAGTGAACTTGGAATCTAATGTGAATGAAAATGGTTTCTAATATTGATATAAATTCTACTTGAGTAAGAATAAAGATAGAAAACTTTTAAATATGAATTAAAAGCGAATAATCAGAAATTGGAAATTATCAATATTACTTTAGCAGTAAAAATAGCCACTCGGGGCACTGCCTTAAAATTGGACGAAACTAGTTTCATTTGATCTGTAATAGTTTATTATTGTAGGATTCCAAATTTCATGGCGATCCGACTTACCATTTGATTGTAGGAGCAGTAAATGCATAGGAATTAATTTAAGTAAATTAAATTAATATATTTCGATTTCGAAAAGCTATTTATTCCATTGCTTTCAAAATATGGGTATGGTTGTTATCCGGTGGTTTGACCGAGTAACAAGAGGCTTAGTGTAGAAGGCTCGTTCGGCATTGAAGGCCGTTCGGCATAGCATGGTCATTCGGCATTCCATATTGTTCGGCATTCCATATCACTCGGCACGAACCCCGTTCGGTAGAGCCTCGACCGGCATTCGACACCAATGGGCATAGCAGGGTCATTTGGCGTGAACCTCGTTTGGCATTGCAAGGTCGCTCAGCATTGCAAGGTCGCTCGACATAGAAAGGTCGCTCGGCATAGCAAGGTCGCTCGGCATAGCAAGGTCGCTCGGCATAGCAAGGTCGCTCAACATAGCAAGGCCGTTCGGCAAAGCAGAATCGCTTGGCATTCTAGCCTCGCTCGGCACACAGCCTCGCTCGGCATAAGTATGTCGTTCGGCACCTCCCCTTGACCGGCTTCAGATCTCATTCGGCCTACACACTTTACTCAACACACTGCCTCGTTCAGCTTGGGGATATATGGCTCGGCATTTCCCGATCGGCATATGCAGCTCGGCAAACAGAAGACACTCACCACAGGCCGAGGTATCTTGCTCCTAGGCCCATTAGGGAAGTCCAACCCATCTTCGTCTATAAATAGAGGGGCACGGGCAAAGTGAAAGGGACCTTTCTTCGAGAACACTGGGGAGACTCTACCGCATTCAAGACTCATTCTTTTTACTTAGCAGTTGTATTCAAATAGTTGGTGTACGGATTGTATCTGTAATCAATTGTCTAGTAAAGCAATAAAGATTAACTTCAAAGTGGACGTAGGCAGATACGCCGAACCACTATAAATCTGGTGTTCTTGTCTCTGCATTTAATTTAGCATAATTTTCTCTGTTTAAATTTACTTTCTCCACTAATCTATCTACACAATGTTTCTTAAGGGTGTTAGTGACCAATTAAGGTGCTAACATTTTAGTGCTTTCACCGAGAATCGAATTCTCAGGCTGTTGGGATCTGCTTTGCAGCTACTGGATTGAATAAATTCCCTGAAGGAGACCCAAGTTATTCACTAGGCGTCTATTGATTCTACTCAGAGTTCTAATCAATAACTCTACTATGGGAAGACCACGTACCCGATCAGCCTCTCATAATGCGGATGTCAACGTGACTGCTAGCGTACAACAAATAGGACCTAGCAACCAACAAGCAAACCTAGGTACAAGTACTACTATCCAAAATCAAGCGGAAGTCGTTACAAGGACAGAGTTCAACGACTTAATGAGAGAACTCATGGAATGTAGAAGACAACTCACTTAGCAGATTCAAGCTAACGCTAACCTGATGACTCAGCTTACTCAGCAACAGCTTTAGAATGCTGGAGGTAGCCCTGCTCCTTATTCTTCATCTAATAGCTCGACTTCATCTGATGAACCTCCCAGGTGTAGACGCCCTAAAACTGAAACTACACAAGCAGGTGCTACTGATCGATCAATCAGGGATCTTAAGACCACGCCCAAGCTGCAACAGGAAACTTAAGAGCGGGAGCGAGTGTGGAGATCGGATGCCCGACCCACCAAGATCCTAATGAAGCTGGCCTTTAAGATACACGTTTGGTCGATCTCCAACAGAGGGGACATCAACCTGAGCGGTCACGTAGAATAGAACACGGCCTTCCATCCTCCATACAAACTCCGGACTTATCAGCTATGGTCAGGCAGTTGATGAGGGAGAATCAAGGCCTAACCAACGAAGATTGGGGGTATCCAGAAGTCATACTCCATTCGCTGATACCATTTTGCAGGCCGAGTATCACAGGAAGTTTAGCATGCCAACTATCCCGGTCTATGAAGGAAAGTCTGATCCCAGACAACATGTGATGAGGTATGAGTGGATGATGGATTCGGTTAGAGCGAATGAGGCAACCAAGTGCAGATGCTTCTCGATCATTTTATTCGGAATCGCCACCATGTGGTTCACTCAACTTCCCCTACGGTCTATATATAGCTTTGACGAATTGGAAACGAAATTTGTAGAACATTTCAGGATACATGCAGCTCACCCCGAGGATGTGATATCCTTATCTAGTGTAATCCAGGCTCCGGGGGAGTCGTTGAAAGAATATTTGCAAAGATTTCGTGTTGCAGCTATGGAAGTTAGCAACCTTAACAACAACGCAATTCTGATGGCGGTGATGCGAGATGTGGATTCGGACTCAGAATTTGGAGATTGCTTGGCAGGAAAGCCTCCAATGATGCTGGAGCATTTCTACTCAAAGGGTCATCAATTCATAAGAAGAGAGGAAGCCAGATGGACGAGGCGATATAAGGCACCAGGGCCTGTTCAGGAGACTGTGAAAAGCAACATCGCCGTAAAAAAATCCGGCGATAACTCGGGAAAGGTTCAAGTAAACGTCCAAAACAAGCCTGGACAGTCTAAAGCCTCCGGAGGAAGAAATCCTGGAAAGAAAAGAGAAGCAGGGAAATGGAAGCCAAGGATTCCAACCTACAACGAATACACCCCTGTGAACGCGTCTCTTGAAAATATTTATGTGTCAACCCGTAACACTTTTCAGTACAGAAAGCCACGCCCAAAGGAGTCCACAGAGGAACAGAAGCGGGCAGGGAAGTACTGTCGCTTCCATGAAATGTATGGGCATAACACAGAGGAGTGTAGACACCTCTACGATGCCATAAAAAAGTTGATCAGACAGAAAAAGATGCAGGAATTTGTCAAGAACCCACAGGAGGGTAGGCAAGGAACATCAGACCCCGGATGCGGGCCGGCTCCATGCCAAGAAGTGGTACCTGCCCGAACCGTGAGTAGGTTGGTCATAAACACGATAGTCAGTGGACCTCACCCTACAGACAAGAATTGGCAGGAGATGGAATGATATGCTACCTCATTAAGGCATGCGGATTATGAGTGTTGTTCGAATGTGGAAGATGGAACCCCTAAAAAACAACAACGCATGATGATAGACGATATAGTGTTTAGAAGCCAAGATGCGGACAAGGTGGAGGCTCCTACCATCGACCCGATGGTCATATCTGCGACAATCGGGCCGACATACATCAAAAGAATTTTAATTGATTGTGGAATCTCCGTTAACATCATCTTCTAAACGGCATACGACCAAATGAAGATGGGGGCGAAAGATCTAAAGCCGTCTAAAGCCCGTATCCATGGCTTCAATGGTGCGGTGAATGACATGATGGGGCACGTTGAGTTGCTAGTTGAACTGGGAGAAGGTGAGCGTAGGAGGGTGCAAATCCTACCGTTCATAGTGTTGGATGTTGATTCTCCATATAATGTATTTCTGGGTCGTCCGGCCCTGGCGGAGTTTAGGGCAACTTTGGCCCCATGGTGTTTGACGTTAAAATTTTCGACAGGTAAAGGAGTCGATGTAGTGCATGGCGATCAGGCGACGGGTTGTGTGTGTTATGTGGCTGAGCTGAGAGTGGCTCAGCGGAGAGAGAAAGGAAAGGTCGTGGGCAACTCTGTCCGCATCTGAAATATTGATGATTGACAAGTAGTGCCCGAGCCCTGGCTCGGGCGACATTCTCGGATCTATAGAGACATAGATCCGAGAGATGATGATGGGGGGCCCAAGGAAGCGAATACAGCATCGGCTAAGCTGACGATTGACATTCCAGTCAGCCGGGATGACCCGTCACGAGTTCTAAAGATTGGACCAGAACTCGACTTGTCAATGGCCGAGGATCTTGCTGATTTCCTTCGAGCGAACCTAGAAGTTTTCACTTGGACACATTCTGATATGTGTGGGATTTCTCCCGCTATTGCGAATCATATATTGAACATAGACATGAAGTACGTCCAGGTAAAACATAAACGAAGAGGCATGGACCCGGAAAGGTCCGCTGCTCTTAGAGAGGAGGTGGACAAACTCAAAGCCAATGGGTTCGTCCGTGACGCCCTCTACCCTGAATGGGTATCTAACCCTGTACTAGTGAGGAAAGCGAATGGGAAGTGGAGAACTTGCTTAGATTATTCTGATTTAAACAAAGCATGCCCGAATGATAGTTTCCCTTTACCTAGAATCGACCAGTTAGTTGATTCAACGGGCGGACACGAGTTACTATCATTTGGGGATGCATACTTGGGATACAATCAAATCCCGATGCACATTCCAGATGAAGAACACACCGGTTTTGTCACAGACGTCGGGTTATATTGCTATGTAGTGAGCCCTTCGATTGAAAAATGCGGGAGTAACTTATCAGCGTCTAGTGAACCGAATGTTTAAAGATCAGATTGGTATAACGATGGAAGTCTATGTGGATGACATGCTCATGAAGTCACGATAGTCAAACGAGCATATACGAGACTTAGTAGAGATGTTTGATATACTTAGGCATTATGGGATGAAAATCAATCCTTTGAAGTGTTCCTTTGGCATTGCGTCAAGGAAGTTTTTGGGTTTCATTGTGAATGCACAGGGAATATAAGCTAACCCGAAAATGATTCAAGCTATTAGGGCATACAAGTTCCCAGAACTATAAAGCAAGTACAACGCTTGAACGGAAAGGTGGTCGCGCTGAGTCAATTCATATCCAGAGCTACGGATAAGTGCATTCCCTTCTTCGACGTGATAAAGAAAGGAAAGAGAAATTTCGAGTGGACATCCGATTGTAAGGAAGCATTCTGAGCTCCGGTCAGGCACTTAGAGAGTCCCCTGGTGCTATCAAAACCAATTGACCATGAAATGTTGTATGCGTACTTGGCTGTATCCCAACATGCTATCAGTATGGCTTTGGTTCGCGAGGACGACCGAGTTCAAAAGCCGATATATTATGTCAGTAAACGTTTGACAGGGACAGAAAGAAATTATCCTAAGATTCAGAAACTAGCTTACTGCTTGGTGATTGCATCACGCAAGCTTCATCATACTTTTAGGCACGCTCAATCAGTGTTTACACTGATCACCCTTGCGGCAGGTACTCCAACGACCACAAACCTCTAGAAGGATGTTAAAATGGAATATCGAGTTGAGTCAGTTCGATATTACTTACCTGCCATGATGGGTCATACAAGGGCAAGCGCTAGCAGACTTCATTGTTGAATTCACCGCGTCCGACGAGTTGAACGGTCACAATGTCGTACCTCCCGTTTGAGGAATATGTACACTGACGGGGCATCTAACGACCGTTGTTCGGGTGCTGGCATAGTTCTTGTGACTCCGAAAAACCGATTAGTTTGTTACGCTTTGAAGGTCGAATTCCGAGCAACCAATAACGAAGCCGAGTATGAAGCATTGATTGCTAGCTAGAGACTTATCATAGAATTGGGGGTTAGATCGGTTGAAATCTTTTATGACTCACAACTAGTAGTGTACTAAGTGCGGGGAGACTATCAAGCGAAGGTACAGAGACTTGCCCCATACCTTGCACGGGTTCAGGAGCTGCTAGCAAATCTAGAATATTATAATATCACGCATGTCCCGCTTGAACAAAACAGGGCAGCCGATTCATTGGCAAAATTTGCAAGCACTGGCGATGCACAACAAATGGGGTTGATTCCCGTTGAAACATTACATGCTCGGAGTATAAATATGATGGAGGTAGATTTCGTGTTAGAAACAAAAATCGAGAAGGAATCATGGATGATCCCATTCAAGCAATACTTGTTATACGGGGTCGTACCCGAAAGAAGGATCGAAAGACGATAAGTCATTCGTAAGGCTTCACGATATGTAATGCAAGACGGGATAATGTATCGGAGGGAATTCTCGACCCCCTTACTCCGGTGCATAGCCCACGATGAGATAAAACGAGTCCTGAAGGAAGTCCTTGAAGGAGGGTGCTAGTGACCAATTTTGGTGCTAACAATGACCGATAGAATGACTGGCGGCACGCTTCATTTGGAGTTTGGGACCTCAAGGTCCATATAACGGGATATTTTTAATAAAATAATATATATATATATATATGTATGTATGTCACGTTGACAAATACACACCATACCTACCCCATACCCGTCACTATTCACCCCATGCCTACTACTATTCATGCCATACACTCTCAACTTACACCCTATAACTCTCCTTTATATATTAGCGCAAAGAAATTCAAAGAAAATAGTTTAAAAAATAAAATATAGAGAAACCCTAATCTCTACTGCAGCAGTCGTTCCCAAATTCGACGGCCAGAAAGATCGCATTCTTCAACATTGCTTATCTCTCGATCTTGGCGATATCAGGCAATGGCTTCAACATGAAAAAGGTGGATGATGGCGACCTCTACAAATCTGATGGTGGAGATCGGGAATGGATTAGCGGATTTGCGTAGATCTAACGAGAAAGGCAGCGGTTTTGGGTTCGATTTTCGAGGCAAAAAGGTAGCCGAGTTCGACATCGTCGAGGTCGTAGGTGGAGTGAACGTCAAGCTACACAGCGGTGGTCAATGATCGGCGCTACGTGGTTGGAGGCGGGGGAAATCGTCGGTCAACATGGTCGGGGAGTTTTAGTTTGGTGCGGCTATCATACAAGAGGAAGAAGAAAGGAAGGGGATGGTCTAGATTTTGAGAAGCAGAGATCGACAACTGAGATTAATCTGGAGAATAAAATGTAAATAATGTTATAAATTATATACATTATAATTCATGTAAACTTTGAAAAGTTCTAACTTCGTAATATGAGGTCGGATTTGAGTGAAACGAATGACGTTGGATTTGTATCTGAAAGTAGCATGCGGGGAAGTAGATTGGAGCTAATGGAAATTTTGGTTAAACTTAAATGCTTGTTTAATTTTAATCCAAAACAGAATGCGAGAATTCGACGAATGGAGCTATGCATTGGAAACTATAGAAAAATTATCCGAAGAAAGTTCGGGAAGGAGGGAGCTAAGATTGTAAGACACACTTTGCCTTTTTAGCTGGATTTTGATTAAAAGTCATATATGCTTAGATGATAAACTAATTAGTTAATACAAGTTTAGTAAATTGATTAATTGGTTTAATTAGTATGGATGCAAGTTAATAAGTAAATCACTTAAAAAAGTTTGTGTTGATTTCCTAACTTTGATGATAACAATTGATGTTGTATGGATGATTGGATGACTTGTTTGAATGTAATATGATATGGCAATTATAAATATTGCACATATATTATGATGACATGTTTTAATGTCATAAACTTAAAATGGAATATCAAGTCACGTTTCACTGACATTAATATGTGTACAAACCGGAATTGTTAGGCCTCTTTGATAATAAAAGAAAAAAAAGGAGGGATTTAAAATGGTATTTTAAATCATAGAAAGTTAAGTATAATATTGTAGTGATATGATGTTAAAAAGATAAAATATTGGGAATAATATTTCATAAGTTAATAAAAATTATTAAGTAAAATATTATAGAAATATAATATTATAAAGACAAAATATTAGGGAATAATATTTTATGGGTTAACGAAAATGGCCAAATATAATATTATATTAATATAATATTATATAGATAAAATATTTGGAAATAATATTTTATAAGTTTTAGAAGTAAAATAGATGGTTATAATAATTTATAATCATTTATTCGTAATTTGGAACGGAAGTATAAGATGCATTTCAAATCAGAACAACTTGAAACTAGAAATGTTTTATCCATAAAAAAGATAGCATTCATATGAATCTGAGGAATTAGAATTTTTATTTAAGGATCTCAAGTTATGAGTAATTTTTTAAAAAAAAGTCGCTGCGAAAGTAGTTGAAAATCTAGATTTTGTAAATAGAGTTTTATAACTTCAAAAAATAATTCATAAATTCATTACTAGTATAATGATGAAATTATGGAAGATAAAAAAAATGAGTTTGTACTTAATAATATGTATAGTTATAGAAATTGACCTAGTTAATCACTATTAATTAGTGATTAGGGAATTGGATTTTGAATTGAGAGTTTAAAAGAAGTTTTCCGACCGGAATCTTTTGTAAATATTTTCATAATGATTAGTTATGACTTTTAAAATTTATTTTAGAATTTTCTAAAGACATCGAAAAATAGTCAAATTCTAGAGTTGAATGAATTGTTTAATGGATAAACAATATTTGGAAATAAACTTGGAAGTGGCATTAGACTTCGAGGATAAAGAATAAGATCGAATCAAGGTCTGGGAGGATATATTTTCCCAACTTGGAAGGCCTCATTGTTTGCTGATAAATAGCTATGTTTGAAATCGAAGACATAAGTTATGAATGAGGTATTATATCTGAGTGAGAATCAATATAAATAACAGAAAGGGGTATGTGGAAATACCTAAGAGTACATTTTGTCCCGCCTATGAGATTTGAGAAAGTAGATAACGTAGTTAAGAAGATGGGGAAATCCATCTGACATTTTTTTATTCCTTAGACGAGAGGTGGAACGAATCGAAAGGTAGATCCAGATACTTGTCAAAGATCCTATAAAGGTTTGATAAGAAGGTAAAAGAATCGGGAAAAAAGTAATCGGAACTTGATTTTTGTGAGGTTAAGTTGGTAATCTTCTAGTTGTCGATCTGATGTTGGTATAGGCCTTCGGGGTTTGCACTTAGGAAATTAGTCTCTTAATGTTTTACAATCGAGAAGTAATTCTAAATAGGGAAGTTAGGATTAAGCAATTAATTAAATAAGGCTTAATGATTCTGTGTACACATATACGCATTTTACTTCGATGGTTGATATCGAAGGAATCGGGGTTGGATTTGGGTACTCCAGGTTCGAAGACCACTTCAAATCAATTTACGACATCTAGTAATGGATATGAAATTGAAAGTTTGAAGACCAGGGATCCCTCTTGGCAGGGAAAGACCACTCATTGAGTAGGTCCTTAAGATTTAATCTTTTGGATGGCCAGCCAAAAGTATATAACTACAAAGTAGCGATAGTTCTTTCTTTGTTTAGGAAATCTCCGTTGTATTGAAGACCGAAGATCATTCATGATAAGTCGATTGCTTGTTGATAATCTCGGAGTTGCTCCTGAGGTAAATGAATAGTAGCGATTTCATGTCATAGGATCTACGTTGATGCAAGGGATATGGCTACTGCGATTAGGGATGCACTAGGATGGTGCCTTCGGTTTAACCTGTTTCAGTATAACTTGTATGGATGGATATCTGACAGAGCATGTCAAATGATTACATACATCGATTTTTATAAACGTATATCTGCTTGTTGGCGGAAAATGCAACTTCTCTTAACTTAACACCCTTCTGTAAGACGTATGAGCTTGGAGGTTGTATTTTGTGGAAGTCAATAAGTGATTGGTGGATCTGGCAACGTGACTTTCAGAGTGAATGAGTTGGAATTAAAAGGTAATGCGTTACCTCAAACCTCATCAAATGGGGGTTGATTAAAACAGGGCATGCGGCAAGATGCGTCATGGTTTAGCACCCATGAGAATGCCCGCATTTTCCTTTCTGGATATAAATGATCTCCCGCTATATATTAGGTATGAAAGTTGTGGTTAGAGCTCTCGGAAGGTTGGAAACCACCGGGGGAAATGGCATATTCGGTCTATCGGTTGGGTAGACAGTCTTTTTTGGGCATTGGGTAGGGAACTCACACCTAGATGCATCCCTCTAGAGGTGTACAGCACGGAAGGTAGTCCCTTACCTTGGTTGTTAGTATAGGACCCGATAATCCATTAAGAGCCTTGTATGATTTTGATCGTAGACAAATGTTGGAATTTAATCAATGTAACAATTTCAGCTAAGGTTCATAAGCTTACATGAAAAAATGTCATTAAAAATAATATCCTTTATTTTTGGCATAATCATTTTATGGTTATCATAAGTGAAAAATGCATTCAGTGTTTTTATCCCGCATGGTCTTATGAGATAACCTTTGTTTTCAAAATACAAATTTCTTGTTTGGCACCCAATTGTGACACTGTCACATATGGGATGTGTCCTTACACTGGTTTTTCCAATCCTGATCTGAGTATTTTTATGATAACCTGGATTTTTGGACATCTGTTAATTGGTAATTAACTGATTGTAACTATTGAGATACTGATTTTATTTGGTTTAACATATAAAATTCTGATAATTAAAGATATCTGGATATATATATATATATATATATAAATGCTTTGAAACTATAATAAATGCTGAATTTTAAATATTTGGAAATGATAAATCTTATGGTAAATTGAATAGATATATGTGAACTTTATAATATCGAAAATTATAAGTGTATATGTATTATAATTAATAAAAAAGTCAATGTGATATATAAATATATGTATATATCATAATTGGGAAGTTATGTTTTAAATTCAACATAATAATTTTTCAAAAGTAATTTAAAATTTAATTGGGCATTTTCAAAACACTTAAGATAAATATTTATTAATTCAAAAGGGAATAATAGCTTAAGTTTCAAAATAGGACTTATTAAAAAGTTTAAAACATTTTTCTTTTAAAATTAACATAAGATAAATGCAATTTGTATATGTATGATAATTTAAGACTTAAGACATCAATAAATATAAAACTAAATTGATATTAATATATATATATATATATATATATAAACATATTTTCGTGCAATCTACAAATGTATGCTTAGATAACATACAATTAACAAGTGTAGGCAAATTCAACAAGTGTCATGTTATTATTTTTCTTTTCATTTTTAATAAAAGAAAAATAAGGCTATATATATGTATCTTTCTCTTCCTACTCTCTCTTTTCTTTTCTTTTTGAGAAAAAAAAACGAGGAAACCAACTTGTAAACTAACCATAGGAAAAAGAAATCAAAGAAAAAATTTATAACTTCAAATTCAAACTGAAAACTAAAAACAGGAAAGAAATCAAAACTGAATCAAAACAGCAACTATTTCAAGCTTTTAACCTAAGCAAATTCAAGTTGCAAGTCAAATCAAAACTGTTTCAAGTTCAGCCTGATCTAAAGCTGTAAGATCAAGCAAACACTCAACTCAATTTAATCAAGTAGCAGATCAAAATTCAAAGTACAATTTTTAATTTTCAGAATCAAAGCATTTTCCAGACTCTGTTCTCTGTTTCTTCAAAAAGAAATCTATGAGTAAACAATTCTTTTAAAAACATAATCCATTTATATCTTCATACAGGTGATAAGTAATTGTTGTACTGATGTTTGCAAGAATGAATTAATATAGATGCACGTATATTTTTATGAAATAATCTATGCGTGTCTGAGTATATACACATACTAGCCTCAGTTTAATTTTATTAGGCTTAAACAAGTCCAAAATTCAATTTCTCTTACTTCAATCTCTTTTAGGATATGATCTCCAAATGAAATGTGTTAGAATTTCCCAGATTCGATTTTTAAAGATTGTTTCAAGTATTTAATATTGAGAATTTATTTGAAAAACTAGAAATTACAATAAATAAACAAAATGTGCAAAATTCGAATGGTGTAATTTAAACTTTTACTTATGTAGATGGGTTCGCTATTGAAAATAATGATTTTTGAATGTGGTTTCGTGATGTTCTTTGAAGTATCGAGTGGGAATTTGAGAGTTGAATGGAAAATGTGTTTTTGTGGAATTCCGGTGGAACAGAAATGGTTAAGGTGTGGCATAGGGTCTGGGGGAAGCTACAAAGTATAGAAACTTGGGGAAAATGGCGGGAATTTCCTTATTGAGGGATTGGCTGGGTCGTGCTCGATTTAGGGTTTAGGGAGGAAGCCCGGTGGTCTTGTTTTCGAGGCAAAGGACTACGTCATGGCGAGGCCCCAGACTTACGCATGGGGGGGACAGGTCGACGAATCGATGGGGATGCTCAGGGTATAATTTGTTGAAGAAAGGTAGGCCGTGGTGGTGAGGCGAGGCAGCGTTAGGCACGGTGATTTTGTCCCAGTTTTGGGTTCGAAGGCCGAATTTCCGAGCAATGTTTTTTGTCGCGAATTCAAGTGACAGTCGGGAACGTGGGGTTGAAGGTGACTGAAGTGGATGGTCATTTGTAAGTGGTTATGGCTAAGGATGTAGTGCACGTGCACGTGTACATACACCGTTGAGTGAAAGAGTAGAGATGGAGCAGAGGAATAGGCTGGAAAGGAGGAAAGATAGAGAGGAGAGAAGGAAATAGGGATGGGCCGGAGAAAATAGGAATGGGCCGGAGAAAATAGGAATCAGGGTAAATGGTAGATAAGAAAATAAAATAGGAATAAAATAAATTTATATAAACAATATTGGATATCAATAAGGCTTTTAATTTTTTTTATTAACCAGTGACATATGATTGTATAGTTCCTTTACTGGAAATAGATTTGGTTTTGGCTCGAGTTAGGGATCGTGATATATGGGTTCGGGCCCGAGTATTTTAAAACTGAATGTATTAACAAGTTTTTGTTTTTAGAGAACATTAGAAGAAATTTTCATAGCAATTCCAAATCCTAAGAATTTAAGTAAAATGTTTTAAACTTAAATGGTTTGACCTAGGGTAATTACATTAGGTTAACTTTATTTTAAATTAATTTCTAAAGATTATTTAAATGAAATTTGATGACGCAATTAAGGGTAATTAAGGTTAATTAATTAACTTAAGTAATTAAAGGATAATTAATTAAGTAATTAAAGGATAATTACTTAATGAAATTAATTAAAGGATAATTAATTAATGGAAAGGATCATAAATTACTACGATAAATTAAAGGATAATTAATTAATGAAAATGATCATTAATTAATATGATAGATTAAAGGATAATTCTTTAACGTAGGCAATTAAAGGTTAATTAATTAATGTGAATAATTAAATGATTTAAGAATAATTAATTAATTCAATAATTAATTAAAATGGTTAAATTGATGTTAATTAAGCAAGATTTAAACGTAATTAATTTATTTTGTGTCAATTAAATTCGGTGATAAATTAATCTTGCTTATGGAAGATTAAATTGAAGCGAATGTCTGGATTGATCTCTTGTCCGATGATTTTTGGTACTGTGATATGATATGTTGGGTTAAACTGTGATAATGTTGGTTGTCTATCGATGATAAATTGTTGTGTAAATGTGACATCCTGTATTTAATATTTAATTGTATTCACTTAAACAACTTGAATTAGAGATGACATTGGATTCGAAGTGACCGGGGTCGCGTATCAACAAATACCCAAAACCACTTCGATTAGTAATCTTCAGTAATTCTTTATAGATTTAATTTTAGAATCAAATAGGCTGGAATGGAATAATTTAAGTAACATGACCATTTAAACTAAGTAACAGTTTTAAATATTGTTGGGAATAAGTGATCGACTATAACAAGTTAAGAACTCGTTGTGAGGTACTAGTTACCTTGGTTTTAAAATGTGTTTTATAACTTAGTATTTCAAATTATATGGGTTTACTAGCGCTGGTTTCCAGCCTGACCCTGGTGTTACTTGATTGTACTGCTCGGGTCAGACCGAGTATTACAGATTTTCATGTTAGGATTTTCTGGAGCTCAAATGGTGAGTTGGATGGCAAGAACTATGGAGTATATTCCGCTGTATAATAGAGTTGTATTGATAGTAGTCTGGGACAAGTTGTACACCTGTCCAGTTTATGTATAAATGATTATACTCTAATGTATTATTGTAAAAGTAACAGTTACAGCTTTCTTTGTATAAATGCTATTATTTGATATTATATTTTGATCCGCTGCGAATGTGAAATTCTACGTTTTGTTTCCTATACTTCTTCTACCTCTTTTCTTCTTAACCTTAATAATTTGAGATTTTCATCGTTCGATTGCTCGGCACATCTACAGTGAACGTATTAGTGTTGAATTATCGAGGTCGAAAATTTCAGGTCGTTACATTTGGTATCAGAGCCAGATTAAGCGAGAACCTTGGCTCTGTTGGGTTTACTCATTAAGGATAGTGTAAATAGTACCCTAGGGTGAGTTGAGTGTATTATACATATGTGAGCGTACTTGTTATTTTCTTATATAAAGATTTTAAAATGATTTTAAAAATGAATGATTCTTATATAAACTTATTTTTTGATATATAAAGCAATAATTTTTCTAATTATTATATATACTAAGATAGTTTGTTGTTGGTTATTGAATTAAATGAGATAATAAGAATTAAATGGTAATAAATAAAAGTTTGGGTATGGATTAACAAGATAAGTTGAGCTAAAAGTGGATTCAGACTGAATTTAAATTTAAAAGAAAAGAATTTTCTAAAGTATTGAAATAAGTTGGTTTGATTTTCCAGTAAATGATTATGGAATATATGATGTGTATGATTTCTAGATGTGATAACTATTATAGAATGGGTATTGTATCCTAATAAAGGATGTTTTCTTAATAAACAATGATAAAGTAGAATGAGATGTTTTAAGGAAGTAACAACTTAGATAAGTATGGCTTATAAATTGAAAAATGATTTAAATTGTGAAGCTTTAAATTCTAAGTCCAGAAACATTTGAAATTGTTTTCAAAATGTTAAAAGAAATAATAAATAATATTATTCAGAATATTTTTGAATGTAATCTTATTTTTAAAATAAGAGTTGTTTGAAAATTTAAAAGAAATTAGTTTTAAATTAAAATCAAAAATGTTTTAGAATTTAAAATATATCTTGGGGTGCAAAAGAAATGAATATGTATATATGTGGAATATACATAATAACAAGTTGATTGGATGAAAACACTAGGCGTTGAGTTTGGAATTTTCCCTGAAATGTGATGTAATAACCTAAAGTGAAATAAGTCTTTAAACTTATAAGTGAGAAGGGATACTGATAAGAAGTTTAAAATTTGAAATGGAGAACTCAAATTTAGTAAGATTAATTGGATGAAATGAATTGAATTTAACTTAGGGGAAGTTAAATAAGTTTAGAACAAACAACCTGAATTGAAATTTCAAGATGAAATGGGGATTTAATGTAACGTATCGATTTTATCGGGATCCGAAGGTCGGCATTCTTACGTCCACTGTATCAAATGCCGCATAATCGAATGCCGGAAAACTAAACTGTTATGGTTAAAAAGAAGAGGTACAAGAAAAAGATAGAAGAAGTAAAGAAACAGAACAGAAACAATATCAGAATCTCACATATCGTAGCGGAACAACATATAATAGATAAATAAATAATCTTTAAAACAAAGAACTATCTCAGTTATTACATTACATCACATCATCATCAGAGTATACAACAACAATATACAATACAACAGGAAAATAGATAGTTATACAAACATGTCCTTACAAGTGAATTATACAGCGGAAAGATAATATCATATACAAGTAATACGTCACGCCAACCAGCTCGCCACTTGAGCTCCAAAGCACTTCTGAATCCAGAATGACCTGATAACCTGACTATAGACTGCCCGTGTGGAAAATTATGGGCACCCAGATTTTAGGAAGAGAACAATAAACCCCAGATCAGTCATGGGACTGGTGTGAGAACTACAGTTACTTATCTTTCAAAACAACAACAACAAGGGAAGTGAAAAAAATTATCCGCAATGCTTTTGAAAAATGAAACTACGATAAGGCCTCCCCGCACACACACAATGCAAACGCAGAATTGGAGGAGATTTCTCCTTGTGATAGTCAAAGATGCTTAATACGCAAATTTCTTTGATATTATTATTATAAGTGCATAGTGGAAAACCTTTCGAAAGTATAATATAGATCTTAGCCAACATACGACCATTATCATATGCCTACTATAGCTACCATGTTCAATAGCAGGTTACCGCCACATTCCATGGCAGGTTATAGAACTAAAACCGTACACGCTTCATATTGTTACGTTGGGTTTTGCAACAAATGGTCAGGCTAAGGAACTTTCTACTGCCACATGGGATCGCCTCTGGCGGGACGTCCCGAGAACTTAACCAGCTCTCTGCCAACACAAGGTCGGGTTACCTTTGTAACTAGGTAACTACAACACGAATATGCCACCTCCCGGTCCTTTGGGACCTTTATCGGAGGGCCCTCGATCACAAAGCAACAACCACACAGAAAATAAGATTAGAGCAACCACATAGGTTAAGCATCAGGGCTCCATACCTGACACCACCCTTTTCCAGAAGGAAATGACATACCCTAAAGGGAGCGATCCTCATAACCTTGCCGCATATTCCTGTTTTGACCATTTCCGGGGTGTGAGGTCTGACGAAGTCTCGTCCACAAAGCCACGCTTTTTCACAAAGCCACGCTTTGATCAACAAATGATCAATAAATAATCACCACACAGCAACACTCAGCATGCCACATTACCAAATTGGGAATATATCGTTGATAACCTTCAACTTCATAACCTCTGAACTTGTACATCTCAGAGAAGGGTGTTAAGCTAAGAGAATAAATTCTCCGCCACCAACAGAGATGTATTTGAAATAAATCTGCTTTATATCTCAAAATGTAATGTCAAACACGTAACCATACAAGTCTGTTCCGGGTTCGAAAAGACCCGAAGGCACATCAAAAGAAGCCCTTGCAATCCGGGTATTCACAATCCTGATCGAATTTCCCATCACAAAGGAAATCTCCATACCGTAGCTAACGGTGCAGAGACAATAGATAGGTCATCCTATCATTTTCACAAATACCTGGTCTTCACCACCGGTCTTCAATACTATCCATTACGTCGTATCACTATTCGGAATGGGTAATCCGAATAACGAGCGCAATAATTAAAAAATAAGTGTAGCATTCAATTCAACCAATTCACAACAAATAGCCATTTAAGGGTCAATATTGATAGTCAGTTATTTAACTATCAATCCATATTCACAACATCACCCGATTTCAAATAATTTCCCAAATTATTTATTTTCAAAAATATCTTTACAAGAGATATTTTCCACACTTCAACCATTTGAAAACAGATTTCAAATCACGTTTCACCTTTACAACTTTCATTTCAAAATGGTTCATTTAAACCAATCAAAAAAATCCTTACCGATTTACTTTAAATTTACGTCCAAATTCGTAAATTTATTTCCACACTTCAAAAATAAATCAATGTTTATTTTTAAACAAATCTCCCTTTCCTTTATATATTCCATGGGGAATTTAAATTTTCAAATATCCACTGATATACGATTTTCAAATCGATTTCGAATATTCACTTTCTATTTATCTTTAAAAGATATAATCTCAAAACATTCACTTCATATTAGAAAACATTTCCATACTTATTCAATAATACGTAATTCACAAATCCATTTAATTTCAACATTTGGAAAATATTCAATATACCTAAATCCTAATTAAGTATATATTTTATTCTTTAAGGAAAACTTCTCTTAAACACATTTATTTGAGTCAAAACGAATGTTATGTAAAACATCGTTACGACAACCCAAAATCACTAGTATAGGGATTCGAAATTAAGATAGACATATAAATCCCAATACTATATAAACATTTCCTTTCGAAAATCATTTACTATATCAATAGTGTTATACTCAACTATTTCCTTTTATTTCTCGGAACGTCTATTTCAACAACGAATGTTGAAATCTATGGTTTCGATACTTAACACATTTTAAAACATCTTTAAACCGTTTTAAATTCTATATAAAATATCACTTTCCCAAAACATTTCTTTACTATACTATTCACTGTCCAAAATCGTGAATATACTTCATTTACCAAATTCATCATTTCTACATATTTTATTTAAAGGATTATTCACTGTCCAAAATCATGGATATATTTCCTTTAATAAGCTATAAAAATTAGACTTATTAAAATAAGTCGGTTTCGGATTTATAAAAAAACGTTTATAAATTCCATTTATACTTTATAACAACTTCAACTTATAAAATCACTTTATTAACAAATTCTACCCATATCCCATTTACACGCCAAAATCCAGTTTACAAGTTAATTACTTATAAATCTTTTATTTTACAAAATCTATTCATTTTATAACTTCACAATTTATAAATCTATAGATTTCATCCACTTATGAAATCCATTTATACTTCTTTTTAACACTTATAAAAACTCGTTTTATAATTCCAACATTTTAGTTTATAAATATCAATTTTATAAATCTTTTATATAAATCATTTATAATAATTCAAAAATCCCAAATTATACCTTTTTATAAATTAATCAACTACTTATTTCAAAAATCACATTTTGGTTATATTTCACAAAAATCATAATTTTTATAACATAAAAATTACAACGTTTATTTATTTAAAATGAATCAATTCCAAAATTAAATTTTATTATGAATTCTCAACTTAAATTGTCAAAAATCAAATTTTATTTATTTTCGGCATCTAACGATACCAAAAATATATTCGGGTAAAATTTGGCTATTAACGATTTCAATCACAAAGATAATCACGCAGATTATAAATAGATTAACACACAACATTGAAACAAATTCAAATGTTTGAGGACTCCAGTTGGATCCCTCCAACCTATTTCCCTGCATCCAAAGATGTTAGCACAATACCAATTCCGCTTCAAGACGGAATATCACGGTATATGGGATTTATAAAATATTATCCGCTATTATGCGGCACAATAGGGTTTCATCCGCTATACAATGCGGGAAATCAACTCCAAATACATATATAATACCAATTCCATATCAAGTTGGAATTATCGCGGTATATGTGTTTAATAAATAAGATCCGCTTAATAGACGGCGTATAGGGTCTATTTCAATACAACATATAATAATAATCATCCAATCACACAATCAAGCAATTTAAAATCCAACTATTTAAAATTTAAATCGAAACGATTCGATTGAGTGAGAAGTTCTTACCTTGAGTTTCCGATAACAATTGTAGCGTTTGTTCCGAATAAAATTAAACACACGTTTAATTTTACCCGAATTTTTCACTAGCTCCAAACGACTCCAAACCAGCTCCATTGCGTAGTGCTCGACAAAACAATTGCAACGCAATTCATTTCGCACAATTCCGACCTCGTATGAAAGAGTTATGATGTTTTAAACATTGAACGAATTATAATATATAAATTCTACAATTTCTTTTTATATTTTAAAACCTAATTCATCAGGGCCGCATGTTCCTAAAACCCTAGATCCCTGCCGTGAATCACCATCTTCCTCTTCCAGTAACTCACGCGACCTTATACCCATATAGCCGCCGCTTTGCTCGAAATAACGTGGCCACCACGATCCACTTGAAGACGATCTGACCACCTCACGTCGAAGCTCCCCCTCACCTCTACCTTGGGCCGCAATAGCTCCAAGCTCGACCCCTTCCCTATCTCGAAAAACGTGATTGAACGGCCGCACTTCCAACTCAAATTGTCGTTGATCGACCGCATAATACTCGATCACCACCGTTGGTTTCGTAGAGCTTGAGATGCTCTACGATGTTCACGTTGGAAGTTTTCAGAATTATTAGTGGATTTGAAGAAATTGGAGGAAGAAGATTGCATGATTTGGACCATTGAAATTGTAGCCGGCGGCTATGAAACCCTAGGGCTGTGATGTTTGCAAATGAAATAAACCAAGTCCTTTTATAAAAATTTCTCAAAATACTATTCATACGAGATTTTCCGAACTCCAAATCTCACGCGGTGACCGGCGTTTCTAGGGTTGAACCCGCGTTCCGGACACACTGCAATAGGTTTTGGAGGCTAATTCGATCATCTGTGCGAGTTATGGAAATAAACGATCAATTTTAAATTAAATCGATTAAACTAATTTCTATGCGTTTTGGCTTGCCCCGGACAAACCGTAAATCCGATTGACACGAAATTCGAAATCTTGCAATAATATAACATTACGGATCTGATGAAACTAGTTTCGTTGAAATCCGAGACTGTTTGTAAAATGACTATTTTCACTAGTCGATTAAATATTAAAATATTCAATTTTCACAAATTAACTTTTAATTCAATTTTAAAAGTCCAATATGATTTAATATAACTTTATAAATTATTTTTATTCACATTAAACCCAATTTTCAATTATTACAGTAATTTCAAATATTAAATTATCGATTTAATTATTCAATTAAATCTAAATATTCGAAAAATAAATTATTCGACTTATAAATTTTACTTGTTGATAATTAAAATCAATTAAATATACGAATTTCAAATAATAGAAATTTTGGGTCGTTACAACCATCCCCCTTAAAAGAATTTCGTCCTCGAAATTACCAAGTAAGAAAAAGTTTTGAAATCCATTACCTTTTCAAAACAAACCGTTCAAATTTGATTTACAAATCTCTTAAGTGTTTAACTTTTCCAAAAATTCAATAGTTAAACTTCTTATAATACTTCGCTAATATTTTCAAATCCATATATAGTTATCTTTTCAAAATCAACTATATCGTTTAACTTTTCAACTCAAATCAAAACTTAATTCTCACCAAAATTTTCCAAAATTTCCCGAAAATTTTCTAACGCCTTAATTTTTCAAAAAATTTTGCCATAACCTCCTTTGTACGGAGGAGCTTTTACAATATCACAATAGATATAAATATATATACATCGACCCACATGGTCGGAAAACAGAAAAACAGTTCATATTTCCTATTTTTATTGCGTAGGCGTACCTTTTTAGCATTTTTAAGCAAAGCAGTTATTTATTTAGCATTTTGCGCAACCAAATCCCGCTAACGGTAGCCTCGGTACCTGTACTTACTCAATATAAATATGTAAGTGACATATATAAGAAGTTATTAACATTTTACTCTTTTAAACAACTATAACACATGCATATTAAAAGAAATGCATACTAAGCAAGGTTTATAAGCAACTTAATGATTTCGACATTACTTGTAATTGTTTACAACCAATTCATATACAACGACATTCATTTATTCATTTTCAATTAGTTTACATTCGCCAATTTACATTCACATTTGTTCACTTTCAATTCAAATCAATATCCATTCAATTTAAATTTATTTAACTTCCAATTTGAATTTAATTGCTTTAGCTTTCAATTTTATTCATTCAATTGCATATGAATTACTATCCAATCAATTAACAATAATCTAACAACCAATGTATATCCAACACATCCAAATTTATTCACTTTACATTCAACATTCATATTCACTTTGTTTACCTTCAATTTGGTTTAACATTCAATTAGCCTTAAATGAATTTACACTTATATCCATTATTCTATATCAATTCATTACATTTGATTGACTAATATTCAATTCATTAGTTCAATTCCCAATTAATTTTACAAATAAAGTTGAATCTCCTTTACATAATTCAAATTCATATTCATTCAATTAATTTCATTATTTTACTTCAATACCAAAATCAACTTTATTCAGCATCACTTAAGTTATATTCCTTTTAAACATCATTTGTTTAACTTAACTTAAATTTCCATTTCAACAACATATCTAATCCAGTTAAAATCGAATTCAAATTCCAACTCCAAAGTAAATTCTATTTAACTTTTACCAAAGTCAATTTCATCACTTAATCAGATACGTACCTCGTTTTTCTTAACAAAGTTATTTAACCATTTTAATAATTGGTTTTACTTACATCTTCACATTTAATAAGTTATACAACTTATTATTCAACTTCCAAATCTGATTTAATTTATTTAACTTCCTTTAGTTAAATTTCACATCATATATTTTATCGTACTAATTCAAATTTATTTCAACTTTACCAAAGTTAAAATTTTATCATCTCATAGTATAAGTTCAAAACTTGATAACTTGTATTCGTCAATTTCAACTTGGATTTTAATTTCAAATTTGTTTATCACAACAAAATTCAATTCAATTTACTATAGTAGCAAATCCATCACACAGAAACTCGAAAATGATACTGATGATGCTGCAGTCATCACCCTTATTATTCCCCAGCAACAGTAGTGAATCCAATGCTTTAAATTCTTTCAAAGTTTTCCTTTATTTATAAATCACATTTATAAATCTTTCTTATATAATTTCACCATTTCCCTTTACTTATACAAGATTATTTCACAATTGTAAATCATTTCAATTATAATTCTATACTTATACAATTGTTGCTTTTATATACTTTATTCTTTCACAATTGTTGTTTTTATTCATATTATTCGAACAACTTTGATTCGCTTATATTTTCTTACATTTTCAACAATCAAACAATTCAATTTTACATGCACTTTGATAATTCTAAAAAATTATTCCTTTATACATAAAAAATATAATCGAGGTAAAATTATTTTATTTACCCAATTTAAAAGGATACTATGTCAGTTTATCTCGTTTAAGAGTTTAGAAACCCCTATCGACGCCAGTTAGCTAGACTGCATCGACCAGAATCAATAAACAATCAACTGATAAGTCAACACAATACAAAACAATTTCATATTCACTAACAAATACACGCTCATATCTATTATTACACTCAACTCATTCTAGAGTACTGCTGACTCTATCTCTAATGAGTAATTCCCAACAGAGCCAAGGTTGTCACTTAACCATATGCTCTGATACCACGTTGTAACGTATCGATTTTATCGGCATCCGAAGGTCGGCATTCTTACGTCCACTATATCAAATGCCACATAATCGAATGCCAGAAAACCGAACTGTTATGGTTAAAAAGAAGAGGTAGAAGAAAAAGATAGAAGAAGTAAGGAAACAGAACAGAAACAATATCAGAATCTCACATATCGCAGCGGGACAATATATAATAGATAAATGAATAATCTTTAAAACAAAGAACTATCTCAGTTATTACATTACATCACATCATAAGAGTATACAACAACAATATACAATACAACAGGGCAATGGATAATTATACAAACATGTCCTTACAAGTGAATTATACAGCGGAAAGATAATATCATATACAAGTAATAGGTCACGCCAACCAGCTCGCCACTTGAGCTCCAAAGCACTTCTGAATCCAGAATGACCTGATAGCCTGACTCTAGACTGCCCTTGTGGAAAATTATGGGCACCCAGAGTTTAGAAAGAGAACAATAAAGTCCAGATCAGTAATGGGACTGGTGTGAGAACTCAAAATAGTTACTTATCTTTTAAAACAACAACAACAAGGGAAGTGAAAAAAATATCCGCAATGCTTTTGTAAAATGAAACTACCATAAGGCCTCCCCGCACGCACACAATGCAAACGCAGAATTGGAGGAGATTTCTCCTTGTGATAGTCAAAGATGCTTAATACACAAATTTCTTCGATATTATTATTATAAGTGCACAGTGGAAAAACTTTCGAAAGTATAATATAGATCTTAGCCAAATTACGACCATTATCGTATGCCTACTATAGCTACCATGTTCAATAGCAAGTTACCACCACATTCCATGGCAGGTTATACAACTAAAACCGTACAAGTTTTGTATTGTTTCTTTGAATTTCCAACAAATGGTCAGGCTAAGGAACTTCCTACTGCCACATGGGATCACCTCTGGCGGGACGTCCCGAGAACTTAACCAGCTCTCTACCAACACAAGGTCGGGTTACCTTTGTAACTAGGTAACTATTACACGAATATGCCACCCCCCCGGTCCTTTGGGACCTTTATCCGAGGGCCCTCGATCACAAAGCAACAACCACACAGAAAATGAGATTGGAGCAACCACATAGGTTAAGCATCAGGGCTCCATATCTGACACCACCCTTTTCAAGAAGAAAATGACATACCCTAAAGGAAGTGACCCTCATAACCTTGCCGCATATTCCTGTTTCGACCATTTCCGAGGTGTGAGGTCTGACGAAGTCTCGTCCATAAAGCTACGCTTTTTCATAAAGCCACGCTTTGATCAACAAATGATCAATAAATAATCATCACACGGCAACACTCAGCGTGCCACATTACCAAATTAGGAATATATCGCTAATAACCTTCAACTACATAACCTCTAGGCTCGTACGTCTCAGAGAAGGGTGTTAAGCTAAGAGAATAAATTCTCCGCTACCAACAGAGATGTATTTGAAGAAATCTGCTTTATATCTCAAAATGTAATGTCAGACACGTAACCATAGAAGTCTGTTCCGGGTTCGAACAGAACCGAAGGCACTTCAAAAGAAGCCTTTGCAATCCGGGTTTTCGCAATCATGATCGAGTTTCCCATCACAAAGGAAATCTACATACCGTAGCTAAAGGTGCAGAGACAATCGATAGGTCATCCTATCATTTTCACAAATACCCGGTCTTCACCAGCGGTCTTCAATGCTATCCATTACGTCGTATCACTATCCGGAATGGGTAATCCGAATAACGAGCGCAATAATTTAAAAATAAGTGTAGCATTCAGTTTCAACAAGTTCACAACAAATAGCCATTTAAGGGTCAATATTGATAGTCGGTTATTTAACTATCAATCCATATTCACAACATCACCCGATTTCAAATAATTTCCCAAATTATTTATTTTCAAAAATATCTTTACAAGAGATATTTTCCACACTTCAACCATTTGAAAACAGATTTCAAATCACTTTTCACCTTTACAACTTCCATTTCAAAATGGTTTTTAAACCAATTAGAAAATCCTTACCGATTTACTTTAAATTTAGGTCCTAAATTCGTAAATTTATTTCCACACTTCAAAAATAAATCAATGTTTATTTTTAAACAAATCTTCCTTTCCTTTATATATTCCATGGTGAATTTAAATTTTTAAATATCCACTGATATACGATTTTCAAAAAGATTTCAAATATTCACTTTCTATTTATCTTTAAAAGATATAATCTCAAAACATTCACTTCATATTGGAAAACATTTCCATACTCATTCAATAATAAGTAATTCAAAAATCCATTTAATTTCAACATTTGGAAAATATTCAGTATACTTAAATCCCAATTAAGTATATATTTTATTCTTTAAGGAAAACTTCTCTTAAACACATTTATTTGAGTCAAAACGAATGTTACGTAAACATCGTTACGACAACCCAAAATCACTAGTATAGGGATTCGAAATTAAGATAGATATATAAATCCCAATACTATATAAACATTTCCTTTCGAAAATCATTTACTATATCAACAGTGTTATAGTCCACTATTTCCATTTATTTCTTGAAACGTCTATTTCAACAATAAATGTCGAAATCTATGGTTTCGATACTTAACACATTTTAAACATCTTTAAATCGTTTTAAATTCTATTTAAAATATCACTTTCCCAAAACATTTCTTTACCATACTATTCACTGTCCAAACTCCTGAATATACTTCATTTATCAAATTCATCATTTCTACATATTTTATTTAAAGGATTATTCACTGTCCAAAATCGTGGATATATTTCCTTTAATAAGCTATAATAATTAAACTTATTAAAATAAGTAGATTTCGGATTTATAAAACAACGTTTATAAATTCCATTTATACTTTATAACAACTTCAACTTATAAAATCACTTTATTAACAAATTCTATCCATATTCCATTTACACGCCAAAATCCAGTTTATTAGTTAATTACTTATAAATCTTTTATTTTACAAAATCTATTCATTTTATAACTTCACAATTTATAAATCTATAGATTTCATCCACTTATGAAATCCATTTATACTTCTTTCTAACACTTATAAAAACTAGTTTTATAATTCCAATATTTTAATTTATAAATATCAATTTTATAAATCTTTTATAATAATTCAAAAATCCAATTTAAACCATTTTATAAATTAATCAACTACTTATTTCAAAAACCACATTTCGGTTATATTTCACAAAAATCATAATTTTTATAACATAAATATTACAACGTTTATTTATTTAAAATGAATCAATTCCAAAATTAAATTTTATTATGAATTCTCAACTTAAATTTTCAAAAATCAAATTTTATTTATTTTTGGCATTTAACGATAGCAAAAATATATTCGGCTAAAATTTAGCCTTTAACGATTTCATTCACAAAGATAATCACGCTGATTATAAATAGATTAACACACAACATTGAAACAAATTCAAATGTTTGAGGACTCCAGTTGGATCCCTCCAACTTATTTCCCTGCATCCAAAGATGTTATGAAAATACCAATTTCGCTTCAAGACGGAATATCGCGGTATATGGGATTTATAAAATATTATCCGCTATTATGCGGCGCAATAGGGTCACATCCGCTATACAATGGGGGAAATCAACTCCAAATACATATATAAGACCAATCCCATATCAAGTTGGAATTATCACGGTATGTGTGTTTAATAAATAACATCCGCTTAATATACGACGTATAGGGTCTATTTCAATACAACAGATAATAATTATCATCCAATCACACAATCAAGTAATTTTAAATCTAACTATTTAAAATTTAAATCGAAACAATTCGATTGAGTGAGAAGTTCTCACCTCGAGTTTCCGATAACAGTTGTAGCGTTTGTTCCGAATAAAATTAAACACGCGTTTCATTTTACTCGAATTTTTCACTAGCTCCAAACGACTCCAAACCAGCTCCTTTGCGTAGTGCTCGATAAAACGATTGCAACGCAATTCGTTTCGCGCAATTCCGACCTCGTAGGAAAGAGTTATGATGTTTTAAACATTGAACGAATTGTAATATATAAATTTTACAATTTCTTTTTATATTTTAAAACCTAATTCATCAGGGCCGCACGTTCCTAAAACCCTAGATCCCTGCCGTGAATCACCATCTTCCTTTTCCAGTAACTCACGCAACCCTATACCCATATAGCCGCCGCTTTGCTCGAACTAACGTGGCCACCACGATCCACTTGAAGACGATCTGACCACCTCACGTCGAAGCTCCCCCTCACCTCTACCTTCGGCCGTAAAAGCTCCAAGCTCGACCCCTTCCCTATCTCGAAAAACGTGATTGAACGGCCGCACTTTCAATTCAAATTGTCGTTGATCCACCGCATAATACTCGATCACCACTGTTGGTTTCGTAGAGCAAGAGATGCTCTACGATGTTCATGTTGGAAGTTTTCAGAATTATTGAGTGTATTTGAAGAAATTGAAGGAACGAGATGGCACGATTTCGGCCATTGAAATTTTAGCCAGGGGCTATAAAACCCTAGGGCTGTGATGTTTGCAAATGAAATAAACCAACTCCTTTTATAGAAATTTCTCAAAATACTATTCATCCGAGATTTTCCGAACTCCAAATCCCGCGCGGTGACTGACGTTTCTAGGGTTTAACCCGCGTTCCAGACACACTGGAATAGGTTTCGGAGGCTAATTCGATCATCTGTGCGAGTTACGGAAATAAACGATCAATTTTAATTTAAACCGATTAAACTAATTTCTCTGCGTTTTGGCTTGCCCCGGACAAACCGTAAATCCGATTGACACGAAATTTGAAATGTTGCAATAATATAACATTATGGATCCAATGAAACTAGTTTCGTCGAAATCCGAGACTGTTTGAAAAATGACTATTTTCACTAGTCGATTAAATATTAAAATATTCAATTTTCACAAATTAACTTTTAGTTCAATTTTAAAAAATTTCAAACATTGTTCTAACTCCAATATGATTTAATATAACTTTATAAATCATTTTTATTCACATTAAACCCAATTTTCAATTATTTCAGTAATTTCAAATATTAAATTATCGATTTAATTATCCAATTAAATCTAAATATTCGAAAAATAAATTATTCGACTTACAAATTTTACTTGTTGATATTTAAAATCAATTAAATATACGAATTTCAAATGACAGAAATTTTGGGTCATTACATTTAACTTAGGAAGTTAAATGGGTTGATTTGAGATGGGAGTTATGTGTGATCTCAAATGGGTTTGAGTTCTGGAAATGGATAATGTATGCTATTGATGGATGCTATCAGTAAATGTTTTAAATAATTTGGATGTTTAATTACTTTGGCTTATCCTGATATCATTCTATTGTTATTAATAATCTGGGAAACTGTGAATTGGATTATTTAAATGAATTTAGAAGTAGATAGAGATAATATATATCCATTACTGAAATTAATTGGAAATAAAATTTGAAATTAAGGCAATGGAATCACTTTGAACTTAAGATTTAAATGTTAAAAATTAAACTTGCAAACTGAAATTGTTTAAAATGTGGTTTCAAAGTTTTAAGATGGGTGATAATTTGGATTTTGAAGATCAAACTACCTAAAAAGTTTTGACCTCTTATTTGAACCTTGAGATAAATTAAGTAAAACTAATTTAAATAAATGTTAAAAATTTAGATTCAAAATTAAATTGTTTAGATACTTAAGTTATGAATAAAAGGTTAGGGATTAATTTGATTTGAAGAATTAAATCAACATTTAAAAATTTAACTCGAATTTATGTAATTCAAGATGATTTAAAATTGAGATTGGAATTGGGATAAATTCAAATGAATTGAATTAATTGAAAGTGAGATTGAAGTTGAAAAAGTTTAAATTCAGATGGGAATTGATTAGAATTTGGGATAGGAATTGAAGTTAATTCAAGCTTAATTGAAATTGAATCAATTTAAATGGAAGTGGAAATTGGAAACTGGTTAAAATTAAGATTGGAAAAATTGAATCAGTTTGACTCTGAAATTATTTTCGAAAAAATTGTTTTAAAGTAAATTGTTTTAAATCTATTTTTCAGGCTATTTACTATATAACCTTTCTTTTTAAAATCCAAACTATTTTATACTTATTTTACAATTATTTTGAAAACTAATTACTATTTTACATCTGTTTTAAAACTAATCATTATTTTACAACTACTTATAACTAATTACTATTTTGTAACTATTTTGCAAAAACTTAACTATTCTACAAACTACTTAACTATTATACAACTATTTTATAATTACTTAACTATTTTACAACTATTTTTACAACTAATAACTATTTTAAAACTACTTATCTATTTTAAACTTTTCAAGCTATTTTCTAAATTCAAGTGGTTAGAGTGCAAACTGTTTATAATTGAAATGATTAACCCAGATGGAAATTGAAGCAATTGTGAATAAGTGAATAGAAGTCAAAATGAATGTGAAGTAAGAGAAGATTGATTTAGCTAATAATCAATGAAGATAAATGCATAAGATGTACGTAAATTATTCGCATAATGATTTGATCCAGATATCGAGCACAGAATTTCAAGATAGTATATCAATCCGAGTTGGGGTTTTTCACTCGATTTTGGACGGTGTACCCTGGATATGGATTTTTGATTGATTCTGGAAATTCTCTATCATAGTTATGGCTATGCAAGGAGAACGATGGTTTCTGATCAAGGAACCAGATCTAAGACCGCACTAGGAAGTCGGGTGGTCGATACTAGTTCGGAAGTGAAATTGTGTGATCGAGGAGCGATCGAATTAAATATTGCATACGGACGAAATATGTATATCGTACATGCTTGAATGAAATAGATATTGAAGATTTTGAAAGGAAGTGTAAAAATGATTTCTGAAATGGAAAAGTATATTTTGAAAAATATATGATAAATAAAAGTGGAAGTTGGATATCACTAGAACTGAAACTCATCTTATAAAAAGCAAGTAATGGAGCAACTTAATAAAAGAAATCAAACTTGAATATGTAATTTGGCATAACTAAAGTAATATATTTTCAATATATGATAAACTCCCCTTGTTGAATCTAAAACCGGAAGAAAAGATTTTTTTTTGGAAATATTTAAGGTATAAAAGGGAATCTATATAATTATGAAGTGATCCAAGATTTTTCAAGATTATATATATCTATATATAGGTAAATGATTTTATGAGAATGATTTTGGAAAAAGGTTTTGGAACCTATGGATTTTGGAAAGGCTTTTGATTTCTGGGAAAAATCAATTTTGAGAATTTGGAAAGCCAAGTTTGGAACTATCGATTTGAGATATCGATTTTATGTAAAGAAGATTTTTATTTAAATCATAAAGGGTATGATTTGAAAGATACTATAAGTGTATAGTATAAAATGTTTTGAGATTGGCTCTGGGGAAAAAGGCGCTCCCATGAAATGAACTTCATAGGAGATCCACGGGGTGGTTCTGCCTTGAGCCATAAGGGGGGCTTTAAATTTGATCCTGCGAGGAAGTCTGGACAAACTGAAGTTCCTGAGGATTGTGTGTGTAGATAGCGAAAGTCAAGGGAGCTGATGCCTAAAGAGACATTTGGGTTATGCTATGACGATAGTGTAACTCGATGTCACTGCGATCTACTACGGACCACAGCGGAAGTCGTGTGGTCGTGAGAGCCAACGGTTTACGTTTGATTTTTCCATGATGGCAAAGTAACATCGTTCGACTATGACCTATGAAGACATAGCGAAAATCATGTGACAGTGAGTGCCTACAGGCTACATTAGGACTCGACTGATGTAGTCTGCGATCTATGTGGGAGTGGTGAAGTTTCATTTGGCAGTGAAAATCGAGGTCGCTGATGCCTATAGTTACATGGATTTTTGCCGTAATGGTGGCGTAACCCTAGGTGTAGCTGCGATCTGTAGCGTGTTCCATAGCGTAATCGAGTGACGCGGAGTGCCTACAATTATCTATGGTTTTGCCATGATGGCGATGTAATCATCGGGTTAACTGCGACCATGGAGGGGGTAATGATTTCTACAGCATTCTCATTAAAATGATTTCTACATCTTCAAAAATATTTCTATATTTTCACCAAAATATTTTCCAAGTATTTTCACTGGGTGTTAAAAATGGGTTTACTAAGTACTTATAGATTTTCAGTCCTGCGCCTGATCAACGTATGACCGAAATTCTGTAAGGACAAGGATAGACTTGTTCAGACATCGAGCTATAAAAAGTATTTTTATAAAACTATTTTGGTAATATTAGATAAATTTTATAAAGTGTTTTAAACAAAATTCTTAATAAAATAGTTTATAGTTGAAAATGATGAACAAGTATTTTAACTAATAATAAATATTGTAATGAATTTCTAGCTTCGTTCCCTTTCGACAATGAAAAGTTTTAAAGGGGAGAAATGTGATAACCCAGATTTTTGGACATCTATTATGATTTTTTATATTGAGAAACTGATTTTATTCGGTTTAACAGATAAAATTCTGATAATAAAAGATATCTGGATATATATAACTAGTTTGAAACTATAATAAATGCTAATTTTAAATATCTGGAAATGATAAATCTTAGGGTAAATTGAATAGATATACGTAAACTTTATAATATTGAAAATTATAAGTATATATATTATAATTAATAAAAAAATTCAATGTAATATATATATATATATCATAATTGGGAAGTTATGTTTTAAATTCAACATAATAATTTTCAAAATTTATTTGAAATTTAAGTGGGCATTTTCAAAACACTTAAGATAAATATTTATTAATTCAAAACGGAATAATAGCTTAATTTTCAAAATAGGACTTAATAAAAAGTTTAAAACATTTTTCCTTCAAAATTAACATGAGATAAATGGAATTTGTATATGTATGAGAATTTAAGACTTAAGACATTAATAAATATAAAACTAAATTGATATTATAATATATATATATATATATATATATATAAAACATATTTTCATGCAATTTACAAATGTAGGCTTAGATAACATACGATTAACAAGTGTAGGAAAATTCAACAAGTGTCATGTTATTAATTTTCTTTTCATTTTTAATAAAAGAAAAATAAGGCTATATATATCTTTCTATTCCTACGCTCTCTCTTTTCTTTTCTTTTTCATAAGAAACAAGGAAACCAACTTGTAAACTAACTAGAGGAAAAAGAAATCAAACAAAACTTTTACAACTTCAAATTCAAACTGAAAACTAAAAACAAGAAGGAAATCAAAACTAAATCAAAACAGCAACTGTTTCAAGATTTTAAGTTCAACCTGATCTAAAGCTGTAAGGTCAAGCAAAGTCTCGACTCAGTTTAATCAAGTAGCAGATCAAAATTCAAAGTACAATTTCCAGTTTTCAAAATCAAAGCATTTTCCAGACTCTGTTCTCTGTTTCTTCAAAAAAACCTATGAGTAAAGATTTCTTTTAAAAACATAATCTGTTTATATCTTCATACAAGTGACAAGTAATTGCTATAATGATGTCTGCAAGAATGAATTAATGTAGTTGCATGTATATGTATATGAAATAATCTATGAATGTCTGACTATATCCATATACTAGCCTTAGTTCGGTTTTATCAGGCTTAAACAAGTTTAAAATTCAAATTCTCTTACTTCAATCTCTTTTAGGATATGATCTCCAAATGAAATATGTCAGAATTTCCTAAATTTGATTTTTAAAAATTGTTTCAATTATTTATATTTAGAATTTATTTCAAAAACTAGAAATTACAGTAAATAAACAAAAATGTGGAAAATTCGAATGGCGTAATTTAAACTTTTAACCACATAGATGGGTTTGCTGTTGAAAGTAATGATTTTTGAATGTGGTTTCGTGATGTTTTGTGAATTATCGAGTGGGAATTTGAGAGTTGAAGGGAAAATGTGTTTTTGTGGAATTTCGGCGGCACGAAAATGGTTAAGATGTGGCGTTGGGTCGGGAGATAGCCATGAAGTTTAGAAACTTGGGAAAAATGGCAAGGAAATTTCCTACTGAGGGATTGGCTGGGTCATGCTCGATTTAGGGTTAAAGGAGGAAGCTCGGTGGTCTTGTTTTCGAGGCAAGGGACAGCGACACGGCGGGGATCCAGACTTGCGCGTGGTGGAGGATAGGTCGACGAATCGATGGGGATGCTCAGGGTTAGTTTGCTGAAGAAAGATGGGCCGTGGTGGTGAGGTGAGGTAGTGTTAGACGTGGTGATTTTGTCCTAGTTTTGGGTTCGAAGGCCGAATTTCCAAGAATGTTTTTTGTCGCGAATTCAAGTGACGGTAGGGACGTGGGATTGAAGGTGGCCGAAGTGGATAGTCGTTGGCAAGTGGTTATGGTCGAGGACATAGTGTACGTGCATGTGTACGTCCACGGTTGAGTGAAAGAGTAGAGATGGAGAAGAGGAATAAGCTAGAAAGGAGGAAAGATAGAGAGGAGAGAAGGAAATAGGGACGGGCCGGAGAAAATAGGAATAGGCCGGAGAAAATAGGAATAGGCCAGAGAAAATAAGAATCAGGGTAAATGGGAGATAAGAAAATCAAATAGGAATAAATAAATTTATATAAACAATATCGGATATCAGTAAGGATTTTAATTTTTTTTATTAACCAGTGATATATGATTGTGTAGTTCCTTTACTGTAAATAGATTTGGTTTTGGCTCGAGTTAGGGATCGTGATTTCTGGGTTTGGGCCCGAGTATTTTAAAATTGAATGTATTAACAAGTTTTTGTTTTTAGAGTACATTGGAACAAATTTTCAAAGCAATTCCAAATCCTAATAATTCAAGTAAAATGTTTTAAACTTAAATGGTTTGACCTAGGGTAATTACATTAGGTTAATTTTATTTTAAATTAATTTTTAAAGATTATTTAAGTAAAATTTAATGACACAATTAAATGGGTAATTTAGGGTTAATTAATTAACTTAAGTAACTAAAGGATAACTAATTAAGGTAACTAAAGGATAATTACATAATGAAATTAATTAAAGTATAATTAATTAATGAAAAGGATCATTGATTAGTATTATAAATTAAAGGATAATTAATTAATGAAAAGGATCATTAATTAGTATGGTAAATTAAAGGATAATTCTTTAATGTAGGCAACTAAAGGTTAATTAATTAATGTGAATAATTAAATGATTAAAGAATAATTAATTAATTTCAATAATTAATTAAAATGGTTAAATTGATGTTAATTAAGAAAGATTTAAATGTAATTAATTTGTTTTGTGTTAATTAAATTGGGGACAAATTAATCTTGCTTATGGAAAACTAAATTGAAATGAATGTCTGGAAAGATCTCTAGTCTGATGATTTGTGGTGTTCTGTGATATGATATGTTGGGTTAAACTGTGATAATGTGGGTTTTCTATCAATGATGAATTTCTGTGTAAATGTGACGTCTTGTATTTAAAATTTAATTGTATTTACTTAAACAACTTGAATTAGAGATGACATTGGATTCGAAGAGATCGGGGTCGGGTACCAACGAATATCCGAAACCACTTCGATTAGTAATTTTAGTAATTCTTTATAGATTTGATTTTAGAACCAAATAGGCTGGAATGGAATAATTTAAGTAACATGACCATTTAAACTTAGTAACAATTTTAAATATTATTGGGAATAAGTGATTGACTATAACAAATTAAGAACTCGTTGTGAGGTACGAGTTACCCTGGTTTTCAAATATGTTCTATAACTTAATATTTCAAATTATATGGGTTTACTCACGCTGGTTTGCAGTCTGACCAGGGTGTTACTTGATTGTAATGCTCGTGTCAGATCGAGTATTACATATTTTCAAGTTAGGATGTTCTGGAGCTCAAGTAGCGAGCTAGATGATGGGAACGTATGGAGTATATTCTGCTGTGTAATAGAGTTTTGCTAATAGTAGTCTGGGACAAGTTGTATAACTGTCGAATTTATGTATAAATGATTGTACTCTAATGTATTGTTGTAAAAGTAATAGTTACAGCCTTTCTTTATATAAATGCTATTATTTGATATTATATTTTGATCCGCTGCGAATGTTAGATTCTGTGTTTTGTTTCCTGTTTTTCTTCTACCTCTTTTCTTCTTAACCCTAACAATCTGAGATTTTTGGCATTTGATTGCTCGACACTTCTACAGTGAAAATGTTAATGTCAAATTATCGAGGTCGAAAATATCGAGTCGTTACAGTTTTCAACACTCGGGTCGGTACCGAGTAATTTCAAGATCAGCTATGCAAGCCGGGAAGCGAGGAAGCTGGATTTTGGAGTTTCTTGGATAGAGATTATATGTTATCATGTTTGCTTTGGCATATTGCAACATAATAGGAGGTTCGAGATTTCCAGAGCAATGGTGGAGATCTGCATCTACGTATGGGCATAGTCTCATTTTCCCACTATGTTGTGTTTGTTATTGTTTATCTATTTTAGCAATTCTAAGGGTTGAGTTAATAACTGTCCACACTGATCATAGTCTAGACTCTAATTGTTGTGTTTTAAACATTTTCCACTGTAAATTTTATAATTTAATATTATATATTCTACATGCATAGTGAGTTCTATTCTATTCCGCTGCATTATTCTGCATTGTTCTGTGTTTGTTTTGTTCTGTTCTTCTTTCTTTGATTTCTTCCTTAAGTAGTCGGTCTTTCATGTCTTGAGAATTAGTGGCTGAGGAGTATCGGTGAAGGTTTTTGAGGCACGGAAAATTAGGTCATTACAAAATTCTTATCTCTCTTTTTTATTTTGGTTTATTTTCTTTTACTATTACTACAAACAACTAGATCTTGGTCTTACATGTTTCCTATAACATGTTCTTAGGTGTTGATCCATTTTTCGAATTAACACTTGATAATCACCATAATAAATTTAATTTAGAAGGAGCTCAAAGCGAAGAATTGTAGATGGCTCAATGAGTTGTTATATAAAAGAATTCATGAGACAATTTTCAAGAACTGCCTTTATGGATACTTAAAACGACCCTCCATGACATATTCATATAAATGGGTCTCCCACACAGTTAAACGCCGGACCAATTGAAGGTTCATTTTTAACTTTGACTAATAATCCAATAATATATCATGTATATTATAACACGTAGATAAAATGTTATAGAATGTAGATATAAAACAGGCAAGATAATAGAATCAAAATAAAGTACTCATAAATAAACCCTAAAATATCAGAATATAGAATCTCCTGAATGACCACGCATAAGATGAATGATTCAATATCTCTCAAAACATAAATGATTAAAAATAAACAAGTTATCTCTAATAATATAAATAAGTGCTAATTACTCAAAGCATTGTATAATAAAATACACAAGCACACACATACAGACATACATGCATACATACATACCTACCTACATACATACAAACATACATATATATATAAGCTCCAATAGAGATATAGTCCATTGCCCTCCTACTCGTCTCTACTATTCTAATACCATGCATTGCCATACCAAGCTCTCTCTCTATTAGCCTACTTATGAGGGTAATTTTTTTATAAGAGAATGGACAAAACAAATAACTTCGAGTCAGATAATAGTCCAGTGTGAATGGCTCGTATACCCAAAATAATAAATAAGCTCGACATATATAGATACACACACACACACACATATATGTATATGTATATGTATATGAATAAATATATATGTGTGTGCGTGTATGTATGTATAATAATACATAGATATCCCTATTATAATAGCCATGAGATAAGCATATTGTAGCATGCCCATACCACTCTCCTGCATATACAAAAATTAGTACATAAACTTGATATTCTAATACATAAATAGGCATCACTTCTGAATCAAGTAAGAGCTATTCCAGGAAGCTTGGATGCTGGAGTTCAATTAAATGCTGGCCAAGTACCTCATCGGAACGACGACGACATGAATGTCCAAGGTGCACATCAAGAGGATGGTGGACCAAGAAGGCGTGAAACGGCCCGTAGACATCGACTTGACCATTCACGTGAGGTGGTGCACGACCACCGCTAGGCATCACCCATCCAAACGCCAGATTTATCAACGATGGTGAGACAGTTGATGAGAGAGAACTAAGGTTTGACCAATGATGACTAGGGAATTTTAAGAAGCCATACCCTGTTTAATGACAACATTTTGCATGTGGAATATCTGAGAAGACTCAACATGCCTTCAATGTCTACCTATGAGGGAAAAACTGACCCTAGGCAGCATATTATGAGATATGAATGGCTGATGGATTTTGCAAGAGACAATGACACAACCAAATGTAGATGCTTTCCTATAGCCATCTATGGAATAACGACGATGTGGTTCATGAGGCAACCTTCATGGTTAATTTCAAGATTTGATGAGCTAGCAACCAAGTTTGTGGAGCAGTTCCGAATGCACGCTACTCGTCCTAAAGACGTAATGTCACTTTCCAGCATAATCCAGGCTACGGGGGAATCGTTGAAGGACTATTTGGAAATATTTCATACTAGCACTATGAAATTCGGTAACGCAAATGATCATGCTATACTTATGGCCATGATGAGTGGGAAAACCGCTAGCCACATCGGAGTGCTTCTATTCAAAGGAAGCTCAGTTTCTGAAGAAGGTGGAAGCCAAGTCTTTTAGGAAAAACAATGTCATAGGACCAAGAGGAGAAATAGTACAAAGCAACATTGCAATAAGCAGTCTATTGATAGTTTTGGGAAAGTTCCAATTGATGTTCAGAACAAGCTAGATCAATAAAAGAAAAATGAGGATAGAAATCAAGACTGAAAGAGGGAGTCTGGGAGACCAAGATCTAAGATTCCTATGTATGACAACTACACACCACTAAATGCATCCCTGGAAAATATTTATCTATCCACCTGTAATACCTTCCAATATTGGAAGCCGCGTCCAAAAGAGTCGTTAAAGAGACAGCAACAGATTAGAAAGTATTGTCAGTTTCATGACTGCCACAGGCATAATACAAATAAGTGCAGGCATTTCGAGGACGCTATCGAAAGTTGATTTGGGAAAATAAATTGCAGCAATTTGTGTAAGTTCCGAAGGATGGCAGATAGGGGACATCCGACCCTAATCGAGGACAAGCTCATGCAGGGCTGACAAGCCTACGTGGACCAGTGGAACACTAGTGATTAAAATAATAGTTGGAGGACCACACCTTTTGGATAGATGTTGGCCAGAAATGGAGCACTATGCTAGTGCGATAAAGCATGTGGATTATGAGTATTGTTTGAATACAGATGACGGAGCTCCATCCAAGCAACAACGCATGACGATAGACGATATTGTGTTCAGAAGCAGGAATGCAGATGAAGTAGAGGCTTCTATAATTGACTCGATGGTCATTTCTACCATGATTGGCCCTGCTTTGGTGAGAAGGATTTTAATTGATTGTGGAAGCTCGGTGAATATTATTTTCAAGAAGGCGTATGATCAGATGAGAATGGAGGTCAAAGATTTAAAACGATCTAAAGCTCGCATACATGGTTTTAATGGTGTGGCGAATGAGGCTATTGGTTATGTAGAGTTACCCTTTGAGTTAGGGGAAGGTGAATATAAGAGAACGGATCCTACCTTCATTGTTTTGGATGTTGACTCGCCGTACAACTTTTTCTAGGCCAAGCGGCCTTGGCTGAATTTCGAACAGCTCTTGCCCCATGCTGTTTGACATCAAAGTTTCAACATATAATGGTATAGGAGTCGCTCATGTTGACCAGGCGGATGGACATGCCTGTTATGTAGCCGATTTGAGGGAAGCTCGGCGTAAGGAGAAGGGAAAGGGTATGGAAAAGTCTGTATGCATCCAAGTTATTGAAGATTGACAGTTGGCAGCTGAGCCTTGGCTTGGGCGCCACAGTCGGTTCTATAGAGATATAGATCTGAAGGATGATGAAGAGGAGCCAAAGAGACCAAGGCTGCGCAATTTGAGATGACAATTGATATTACAGTCAGCTAGGATGACCCATCACGAGTCTTGAAGATTGGGTCGCAGCTCACCCATCAACGATGAAAGAACCTACTAGTTTTCTCCGAGAGAATCTAGACATATTTGCATGGACTCATTCTGATATGTGTGGGATCTCTCCTACCGCTGCGAGCCATACATTGAACATTGACCAAAAATATTTTATGGAGAAGCAAAAGAGACGAGGCATTGATCCAGAGAGATCTGTCGCTCTTAAAGAGGAGGTGGATAAACTGAAAGTAAATGGGTTTATCCACGACGCCCTCTATCCTGAATGGATCCAATCCTGTACCGGTGAAAAAGGAAAATGGAAATGGAGAACATGCATAGGACGTGAATTGTTATCTTTTATGGATGCCTATTCGGTGTATAATCAAATCTCGATGCATGTCCCTGACTAGGAACACACCAGTTTTGTTATAGATATTGGACTGTATTATTACATGGTGACGCCGTTTGGATTAAAGAAAGCCAGGGCAACCTATCAACGCTTAGACAATAGGATGTTTAAAGATCAAATTAGGAAGACAATGGAAGCCTATGTGGATGGCATGCTCGTGAAGTCACGACGATCAAGCTACCACATTCGGGATGTGGCAAAGATGTTCAGTATCCTCCAATATTATAACATGAAAATAAATCCTTTGAAGTGTTCGTTCGGCGATGCATCAGGAAAATTCTTGGGCTTTACTGTCAATGTCAGTGGAATAGAAGCTAATCCTAAGAAGATCCAGAATATTTGAGATATCCAAGCACCAAGGACTATTAAGAAAGTGCCAAGTTTGAATGGGAAGGTTGCTGCCTTAAGTGAATTTATCTCCAAAGCAACCAAAAATGCATTCCTTTCTTTGATTTGATTAGGAAGGGAAAAAGAATTTCAAATGGACGTAGGATTGCGAAGACGCGTTTCGAGCTCTAGTGAATCATTTGGAGAGACACCCTGTCCTGTCAAAGCAGGTAGATCATGAGGAGATGTACGTTTATTTGGTTGTATCAACACATACTATAAGTGCTGCCTTAATTCGCGAGGAGAATCAGATTAAGGGATCATTGTATTACGTCAGTAAATGATTAACGGGTGTAGAAAGGAACTATTCGAAGATAGATAAATTGGTGCACTGCTTGCTAATTGCATCATGGAAGCTTCGTCCGTACTTCTAGGCACATTCGATCAACAGTTACATTGATCGGCCGTTACGACAGGTCCTACGGCGAACTGAGACGTTTGGAAGGTTGCATAAATGGAACTTTGAGCTTAGCTAGTATGAACTTATCTCCCTCGAAGCCCTATCTAGAGATAGGGCTTTGGTAGACTTAATAGCAAAGTTTACTGTCTAAGATGATCTTACAAAAGGAAGTTAAATCCCCACTATATGATGGAAGTTATATGCCGATGGAGCATCCAATAATCACTGCTTTGGGGCTGGGATTGTGCCGGAAACTCCTAAGAATTGGTCAATTTGTTATGCTCTGAATCTTAGTTTCCCAGTGACAAACAATGAAGCTGAATACGAAGGGTTGATTGCTAGACTTAAATTTTCCAGAGAACTGGGAATTAAGTCTCTTGAAATCTTTTTCAATTCACAATTGGTGGTGTATCAAGTTAGAGGAGACTATCGGGCTAATGGACAATGGCTTGCCCCATCTCTTACTCGAGTTCAAGAGTTGTTGGCAGAATTTGAATATTATGGCATTTCACATATCCCACGCAACCAAAATGGAGAGGATGATTCGTTGGCCATGTTTGCTAGTACTACGATGTGCAGCAGTTAGGGTTGGTTCTGGTCGAGATATTAAATACCCCAAGTACAAATATGATGGAAATCAATCAAGTACCGGAGGCAGGATCCGAAAGGGAATCGTGGATGACTCTATTTAAAGATTATTTGCTGCATCGAATCTTGCTCGAAGAAGAAATGAAAAGCGACAAATCCTTCGCAAAGCTTCACGATATATTACGCAGGAAGGGACTATGTATAGGAAGGGTTTCTTAGTCCCCGTACTTTGGTGCATCGCTCACGACGAGATAAAGCATTTCTGAAAGAAGTTCATAAGGGAGAATGCAGCGATCACATTGGGGGGCAAACTCTGGTGAATAAAATAATCCATTATAGATATTATTGGTCAACTGTAAACCGAAATGCTACTGACTATATAAGACGATGTGACAAGTTCCAGGTATATGTGAAAATCCCAAGAGCTCCACCAACAAAAATTATGCAAACAGTCAGCCCATGGCCATTTGTTATGAAGGGTATCCATATCATTGGATTCTTACTAAGGTGGTGCAAAGTACGCTATTGTTATGGTTGATTACTTTACCAAATAGGCCAAGGTGGAATCGTTAGCTACGGTCACAACCAAGAAAGTAATCAACTTTATTGTTCGAAACATCATATTTCACTTCGGACATCCACGAACTATTTTAATGGATAAGGGGACTAAATTCTATAGTGCTAAATTTAAATACTTTTATCGAAGATATCGTATTGAAAAGAGGTTTGTAGCGGTTGCTCACTCTTAGGAAAATGGGCAGGATGAAGCCGTAAATAAAATTATCAAGTCTATTCTGAAAAAGCATTTGGAGAAGGCTAGGGACAAGTGAATGGATGAACTTCCTATGGCACCGTGGGCCTACAGAACCACTCACAAGTCTGCAACTAGCTATTCTCTGCTCGCCTTTGCTTACGGGTCAAAGCCGTTATTCTAGTAGAACTCGAAGTCCCTTCTCATCGAGCGACATACTACGATCTCAGAACGAACAAAGATCTTCTCTTGGAATCTTTGGACTTTATAGATGAGAAATGCGAGGAAGCCGATTTGAGAGAAACTGTATACTGACATCGAGTCTCTTGATATTACAACACTAAAGCCAAGTCAAGAACCTTCGAAGTTCGTGATCTCCTCTTGAAAAGGGTTTTTCCCACCCCGTCACACCTGAATCAGATAGGAAGGACCGTACATCATTAAACAGAGGCTTCGAGAAGGAACTTCCAAGCTAGTGACTGTCGATGGCATTGCACTTCTGAGAGCGTGGAATAGAGAGCATTTACAACTCTATTTCATTTAGATTATTTCCTTTACATTTCATTTCGATTTACTTCCAGAATTTTTCTTTAGCATTTGATTTTTTAACTATGCAATAAGACAGATTAGTATGTTCCTTTTCGTTTAACGAATACGTTTTCAAGCTTCTTTTGTTCATATGATTGTTATTGCATTGTATGCTAAGTACATAATGAAACTGATTGATATCGATATGTATGAACAGGCTCCCGGAGTTTGAAATCGATTAGTCATACTAATCCCCGTGGGATCAAACATGATGAGCTTCATTAATTTACTCAATTAGAAATTCCTATAGATGATCCAAAGAATGAGACACATGATAAGGAAAAAATATGGCCGACAACCTGGAGAATGAAAAATTCTTACCCATATCGTAAGACTGGAAAGAAGTCAAGTCAGCCAAAAGGAGTATGACTTAATTGCTCCTAAAATAATTCTAATTCACCGCAGCACAGACTAGAGTATAAACCCAAATTGGGTATGATTCAACTACCCATTAACTAAATCATATTCCTAGAGTGTGGATACAAATATAAGTGAATAAATGAGTGGAGTTCGACCATTCTCTATTCTATAAACTCCAGTCTGAAACCGAAATAAGGAGTATAAACATACCATGGATGGGATTCAACAATCTGTGAATTAACTCTGTTAACCCAAGACTGGAGGCAGGAGCACAAACTATTAAAAGCTGAATGCGATAGCTCACTATAGCTCCGGCTTAGTGTTCTTTACGAGTTAAGGCAATGTCTACAATGAGGCCTTAATACAAAAAATTTGAACAACGTCCGAAGATATGGGCGACCAAAAATTTCGTGCCATTAGGTCGACGGACAATATCAATCCACACCAAAATACCATCATGCTTGATCGATGGCTATATCGATTCATACCAAAATATCGTGCCACTGGATCGATGGTCAATACCGATCCTCACCAAAATATCATGTCATTGGGTCGACGGTCAATATCGATCCACACCAAAATATCATGCCGTAGGTTCGATAGTCAATATCGATCCAACCAAAATAACATGCCGTTAGTTCAACGAACAATATCGATCCACAACAAAATATCATGCCTCTTGGTCGATGGTCAATATCGATCCACACCAAAATATCGTGCTGATGGGTCGACAGTCAATATTGATCCACACCAAAATATCGTGTCGTTGGGTTGACGGTCAATATCGATCCACACCAAACACAAACGGATGTGACCCAGACTTCCTTCGAAAAATTTTGATCGTTGGAATACAAATAGGAGAAACAAGATGAATGTGAACCGAGCATTCATTTATCAACTCTAAGTCTTTGGAACTTAGATGGGAGTATAACATGACTGGGACGAGATTCGACCGTCCATGCAGTACATTTATAAGTTTTAGAAGTAGAATAGATGGTTATAATATTTTATAATCATTTACTTGTAATTTGGAACGGAAGTATAAGATGCATTTTAAGTCAGAACGACTTGAAACTAGAAATATTTTATCCATAAAGAGGACGATTCCGAGAAATTAGATTTTTGATTTAAGAATCTCAGGTTATAAGTATTTTTTTTTTAAAAAGTCGCTGCAAAAGCAGTTAAAAATCCAGATTTTGTAAATGGAGTTGTATACCTTCGAAAAATATGAAATAAATTCCTAAACTCATTATTAATATAATGATGAAGTTTTGAAAGATAAAAAAATGAGTTTATTTTTATTAATAAGTATAATTATAGAAATTGACCTAGTTAATCACTATTCACTAGTGATTAGGGAAATTGGATTTTGAATTGAGAGTTTAAACGATGTCTTCCAACCAGAATCTTTTGTAAATTTTTTCATAATGATTAATTATGATTTTTGAGATTTAATTAGGAATTTTCTAAATACGTAGAAAAATGGTCAAATTCTAGAGTTGCATGAATTGTTTAACGAATAAACAATATTTGGAAATAAACTCGAAAGTGACATTAGACTTCGAGGTATGGAAACGACTATTATTTAAAGGATAAATAATGAGATCGAACCAAGGTCTGGTGGAAATATTTTCCCAACTTGGAAGGCCTCATTATTTATTGACAAATAACTGAGTTTGAAATCGAAGACTTAAGTTATGAATGAGGTATTATCTCTGAATGATAATTAAAGTAAATAATAGAAAGTGGTATGCGGAAATACCCAAGAGTACATTTTTTCCCACCTGTGAGGTCTGAAAATGCAAATAAGATAAGTAACAAGATGGGGAAATCCATCCAACCTTATTTGTTTCTTAGACGAGGGGTGCAACGGATCGAAAGGTAGATCCGGATACTTGTCAAAGATCATATAAAGGTTTGATAAGAAAAAAAAAGTTGGGTAAAAAGGAATTGGAACTTGATTGTTGTGAGGTTAAGTCGGTAATCTTTTTGGTGTCGATCTGATGTTGGTTTAGGCCTTCGGGATTTGCGCTCGAGAAATTATTCTCTTAATATTTTACAATCGAGAACTAATTCTAAATGGGAAAGTTGGGATTAAGCAATTAATTAAATGAGGCTTAATGATTCTATATACACATACACACATTTTATTTTAATGGTTGATAGCGAAGGAACCGAGGTCGGATTTGGGTGCTCCAGATTCGAAGACCACTTCGAATCAATTTACGGCATCCAGTAATGGATATGAAACTGAAAGGTTGAAGACCGGGAATCCCTTTCGTCAGGGAAAGACTACTCGTTGAGTAGTTCCTTAAGATGTAATCACTTGGATGGCCAACCAAAAAGATATAACTACAAAGTAGCGGTAGTTCTTTCTTTGTTTCAAAAATCACCGTTGTATTGAAGACCGGAGATCTTTCATGATAAGTGGATTGCTTGTTGATAATCTTAGAGTTGCTCATAAGGTAAATGAAGAGCAGTGATTCCTTGTTGTGGGATCTACGTTGATGCAAGGGCTATGGCTACTGCGATTAGGGATGTAGTAGGGTAGTGCCTTCGGTTTATCGTGTTTCTGGATAACTTGTATGGACAGATGTTTGATAGAGCATGTGCAATGATTATGTACATTTATTTTTACAAACGTGTATCTACTTGGTAGTGGAGAAGAAAACTTCTCTTAGCTTAACACCCTTCTCTGAGACGTACGAGCTTAGAAGTTGTATTTTTGTAGAAGTCAATTAGTGATTGGCGGATATGGCAATGTGACATTCATAGTGAATGAGGGGGAATGAAAAGGTAATGCGTTACCTCGACCCTCATCAAATGGGGAGTGATTGAAACGGAGCATGCAGCAAGATGAGTCATGGTTTAGCACCTATGAGAATGCCCACATTTTCCTTTCTGGATATAACTAATCTCCCGTTATATAATGGGTATGAAGATTGTGGTTGAGAGCTCTAGGAAGGTTGGAAACGACCGAGGGAAATGGCGTATTTGGTCTATCAATTGGGTAGACAGTCTTGTTTGGGCATTGGGTGGGGAACTCACACCCAGGTACAACCCTCTAGAGGTGTACTCTACGGAAGGTAGTCTCTTACCTTGGTTGCAAGTATGGAACCCAATAATCAATTAAGAGCCTTGTAAGATTTTGATTGTGGGCTGAATGTTGGAATTTAATCAATGTAACAATTTCAGCTAAGATTCATAAGTTTACTTGAAAAGCACTTTCAAAATCATATCATTAAAAATAATATCCCTTTTTCTGGTGTAATATTATATGGTTATCATAAGCAAAAAATGCATTTAGTATTTTCGTCCTGCGTGGTCTTATGAGATACCCTTTGTTCTCAAAATAAGGATTTTTGGTTTGGCGTCCAATTTTGACACTGTCACATTTGCGATTATGTTCTTATGCTGTTTTTTTCCAAGCTTGATAAGAGTGTTTTCAACACTCAGGTCAGTACTGAGTGATTTCAAGATCAGCTATGCAAGCTAGGAAGCGAGGAGGCTGGATTTTGGAGTTTCTTGGATAGAGATTACATAGTATTATGTTTGCTTTGGCATATTGCAACATGATAGGAGGTTCAAGCTTTCCAGAGGAGTGCTAGAGATCTGCATCTATGTATGGGTATAGCCTTATTATTCCAGTGTGCTATGTTTGTTATTTTTTATCTATTTTAGCAACTGTGAGGGCAGAGTTTATAACTGTCCAGGCTGATCATAGGTTGGACTCTTATTGTTATGTTTTAAATGTTTTCGCTACAAAGTTTATAATTTAATATTATAAATTCTCTATGCGTTATGAGATTCTATTCTATTTCGCTGCATTATTCTGCATTGTTTTGTGTTTGTTCAATTATGTTCTTCTTTCTTTTGCTTCTTCCTTAATGAGTCGGTCTTTCGTGTCTTGGGAATTCGTGGCTGAGTAATATCAGTGTGTGTTATCGGGGTATGGAAATTCGAGTCGTTATAGTTGGCATTAAAGCATTGGTTAAGCGACAACCGAGGCTTGATTGGTTAAATATCTAATCAGAGATAGGATTAGTAATATCCTAGGATGAGTTGCTCGTTAGAGATACAGACAGTAATACCATGGAACGAGTATGAGTGTTTATATATATGTATGTATGTATGTATGTATGTATGTATGTATGTATTAGCGCGTATTTGTTATTTTGATATATATATTATATATAAAACGATTTTCATGGTAAATGAAATAATTTTACCTTAGGATTATATTTTGAATATAAAAAGAATATCTTTCAAAAAGGCTATAGATGGTAGTCTATGACTAAGGAAGTGATAGCAATATCATTTGTGATTGATGATTGCTTAAGTAGAAAATAGCTATTTAAAAGTTAGATATTTAATCTGAATTTGAACACCTTGTGATTAGAATCTCGCAGTTTGATTATAAGTTGTTTAGTAAATAATATTAAGTTGGTTAGGAATACCAGTAGAATCGAAGAAAATTGATAATCATGAAACTACCTTAATTCAATAAATAAATGAATAAATAAGGATAAGGCACCTTATATTCGACCGGAATTATGGGTAAGTAAGTTATTTTGGTGTACTTAACTTTTGTTATTATCATCGATGATTGATTGTTTGAAATTTGCTCGCCCACTTTATGAGAAATTAGTTTCTTTTAGCATGAATTGGGAAGAAAACATTATAGGTTAACGTTGTAGGATTTATTTCACGATTGGAATATAGGATGTATAACGACAATATTAGTTCACTTTAATCTAATGAATTGTTGGATTGAAAGCTTAGATACGAACACCTCGTGAGTTTAGTTTCACAATTTGACTAGGGGCATTCGTCAAATGATAGGTTAAAACAAATTTTAAATTTAGTAAATATTTAGGTAAGTGAAGTAGATAAGTTTGTATAGCTTATGAATATCAGAAAATGAATTATATAAGAAGTGGAATTATATAAGTAAAATTGATAAATGTGTTATAAATAAAGAAATGGATTCAAATTACGAATTTGAGAATTTTAAATCCCACGGATCTTATAAGAAGTGAAAATAAGTGTGTAAACCTGTAAACAGAAAATGTATAGGTATGAAATTAAAGTTGAACTTAAGGAAAGTTAAAGGAGATTGAACTGTATTTGAAAAGAATCAAATAAAACGAAATTTAGACTTGAGTTGTGAAAATGGTTATATAACTCTAGGTTATCATTGTTGGATGAGAATAAACTTAAGTAATAATTTGGGAAATTTTAAATAATAAGTTTTTCTAACTTACTGATTTGAGAAATAGTAGGTTAATTTTTTTTAGATTTTTTGAATATGAACTTGAGCGATAAAGGAGAAATAAAAATGAGGCTTTGGTGTATAAAATGTTTATTGCTAATTTAAGAAACTATTATATGGAATGGTCCATAAATAAATTAGTATTGAAGAAATATACTAAGTAATAATAAAATAAGATTTAACATAGGAAAAGTTAAAAAGGGAAAATGATTTATAAAATGGTTCATAAATGAATTTATATGAAACTAAGTGTTGTTAAGCCTAGTATGGATAATTTAACATGAACCAGTGAATTTAAATGATCACGAAATTGAAAAATTATCAATCGAAGGTCAATAATTGAATGGAGTCAATTGGAAATAAATGGAATTTAAATCAATTTAACGTAAGTAAATTGAATATAAACCAGTTGAAAGTAAATGAATGGAATTTAAGTCCATTGAACGATTAGCGAGATGAATGTTAATAAATTTAATATTGTTGGCTAGTTGAATATAAACCAACTGAATTTGAATAAGTGAATGTCGGTAAAATGAATGTGAATAAATTGATTATAAATCAAATGAATGTTAATAAAAAATAGGAGTGTATAAATATTGGCATTTGAAAATACATATGAATATGGTTATAAACTAATAAAATGGATATTTTAGTTAGATGATTTCTTTTGTTTGCATATGATTGTTATATTAGTATGTATTATATATTGATACTACTTTCTGTATATATGTTCTCATTGGTTGTTGAGTGTTTAGTAGGTGTGGATGTTGCACGCTTCGCATTTGAAAATCGCTTTCGCCCTATATTGATTATATACGCTCGCTAATATATAAAAGGTACGTATCTCGGATCACATATCATACTTTTATACCTTTTTCTATGGAATGCCTCATCACTGAGATGAGATGTATATTTGTGATAATATATATTGTTATATTTTATGGATCCATCCATGTAAAGGAGACGTTGGCGAAATTTTCCATGAATTAAAGGCGTAAGAAAATTTTCGAGAAATTTTAGAAATAAATTTATATAACTAAAACCTTGATTTTAAGTTATAACTTGAAAGGACAATAGTTGATTTTTGGAATGTCATTAGTTAATAAATAAGAATGAATATGAAGACTGAGATAGTGTTTTTATATGAAGTTACAACCGAGTAATTGGAAATGTTAAACACTTGGAAGATTGGAGTGATATATTTTAGCCAAATAGGTTGTGAAAAGCTAATAGGTTAGGATTATATCCTTATGGGTAATTTCGGAGACGAATTTCTTTTACGGATGGTAGAATGTAACCATGTAGAATTTTAGACATTTAAAATTGAAATATTTAATTGATTCTAAATATTTGAAAAGTTAATTGAATAGTTAGATTTGGTTAAATAAGTGAATATGGAACCTAATGTGAATGAAAATGTTTTCTCATATTGATATAAATTCTATTTGAGTTAGAATATAGATAGAGAACTTTTAAACATGAATTAAAAGTGATTAATCAGAAATTGAAAATTATCGATATTATTTTAATAGTAAAAATAGCCATTCGAGACACTGTCTTAGAATTAGATTAAACTAGTTTCATTGATCCATAATAGTATGTTAGTGTAGATTCCAAATTTCGTGGCGATCCAACTTACCATTTGATCGTAGGAGCAATAAACGCATAGGAATTAATTTAAGTAAATTAAATTAACATAATTCGCTTTCGGAAAGCTATCTTCCAAATACTTTCGAATTTTCTTCCAATATATATTCCATTGCCTTCGGAATAGAGGTATAACCTATAGAACGACTAGCAGCACGCTACGTTTGGAGTTCGGGATTTCAGGGTCCATATACCATGATATTTTTAATAAAATAACATATATATATGTCACGTCGACATACACAAACTATACCAAACACATACCCATCACTATTCACCCCATGCCTACTACTATTCAAGCCATACCCTCTCTACCTACACCCCATACCTCTCCTCTCTATATAAGTGCAAAGAAATTCAAATAAAATAGTTTAAAAATTTTATATAAAATAAAATATAGAAAAACCATAATCTCTACTGCAGCTGCCGTTCCCAAGTTCACTGGCCAGAAAAGTCGCAGGCTTCACCATTACTTATGTTACGATCTAGGTGATATCAGGCGACAGCTTCAACATGAAAAAGGTAGAGGATGGTGAGCTCTACAAATCTACGGGATTAGCATATTAGCATAGATCTAACAAGAAAGCAAATGGCTTAAGGTTCGATTGTGACGACCCACAATTTCGTACCCTTGTGCCGACAATAAACCACTCCTGTCCGACCCAATTTGTACGGAAGTATGGATGATCAAGAGTAAAAAAGAAAATAAGATAACATAGAATCTCACACGAATGGAATAATATATGATATTGAACATATATCTTTTACAGCGGAAAATTTTAAATACATATATCAGAGTCTAACCTAAATTCAGAATGGGCAGTTATAAACATCTATCCTTACAACTGCTGACAAATATCAAACTAAAACTAGCAAACCAAAACGGATAATAGAATGCGCCAATACCTAAATGAATATCTCCAGCTCCCCTCTGTAAAATCCAATCGTTTTTGACAAAGCTTGCCTTCTACTCAGATCTGACCAGATACCCAGATCAGGCTTGGTAAACCAGTGTGAGAAAAAGTCAATAATAAATGACAGTGTCATATATCATCCTTTGAATAAAATCCTTTGAAAAGAAAGAGTATCTCATAAGACCACGCACACACATCAATATGGATGGGTTTTTACCTTATGATTAATAAAACACTTTTATATCAAAACATTTGATATTATTTTTAATGACATCTCTTTGAAAACATTTGCAAATAAACTCATTAATCTTATCTGAAATGGTTACCTATATAGCATTTCGAGGCTATTCATTACGCCAATGAAAACAAAACCGCAGGTTATTATTGGAGAATGGATTTCCAAACAAATGACCAGGTGAAAGGGCTACCTTTCGACAATACATCTCTAATGGAATGTATTGAGGACCATCACAAAGGATCCTCTACCAGCACAAGACTGACCTATCTCTGTAACTAGATAGTATCGAATATATCATCCCCCTGTCGTTTCTGACCTTTAAACCAGGCACCCGAGCATACAAACTGCATTAATTTACATCCCTAATGTCATAGCGGGAAGAAATATATCTAGAAGGGGATGATCATACCCTAATTGAGAATGACCCACTTAGCCTTTCCGCATCTATCCCCATTTTGGTCATTTCCGGTTGATGAGGCTTGAGGCAACGATTACCTTTTCACATAGCACATATTACATCTATGAATGCTGTATTACCATTTCCGTTGACTACTAATTGCCATCTCCAATCTATCGAGTTTTCTTCTTGGCCGAAGGTAACAAGTTGAAAGTTGGAGACGTGATAAGTCTACGAGACGTAGTTTCTGTGTGTGGTTGAGAAATGTTTTTGGTTTGTTAGTGCAAAGAGACAGGGATCCGTTTATCCAAAAACCACTTTGGACCAACAATTATGCGACGATTGTGCAGGTTGGTTATAATGTTATTGATATTCCGGATTTTCATAGTGGAGGACTATTTTTTGATCGTTTGGGGTTAAAATCACGATATACATCTAGTAGCAGTAGTCTCTTCGTTATGAAATATCCAATGTAAGGACTATTCACTACTAATCCTAGGGATTTCCCACTAGGATGTGGTAGGAAAGTACCTTCGGTTTGTCCTGTTCCTGGACAACTTGTATGGATGTTTATCTGACATTGCATTTCTAAAGATTACGTATTTTTTTTTTAAAACATACATCATTGTGGCGGAGAAGGCAACTTCTCTTAGCTTAACACCCTCCTTGAAACGTATGAGCTTAAGGGTTGTATTTTTGTTGAAGGAAATTAGTAGTCAATGAAAATGGTTATATGACATTCAAAGTGATGTGATTGTGATTTGTGAAAGGTAATCGTTACCTCAGGCCTCATCAAACGGAAATGACCAAAACAGGGTTAGATGCAGCAAGGCTAAGTAGGTCGCTCCCAAGTAGGATATGATCATCCTCTTCTGGATATGTCTTTACACGCTATGACGTTGTGTATCTGATTATTGTGGTTTGTATGCGATAAGGGCCTTCGAAAAATTTCGATAACGACCGGAGGATGACATATTCGATACCATCTAGTTATAGAGGTAGGCCGGTCTTGTGTTGGTAGAGGAACTTTGTGATGGTTTCTCGGGACATCCATCTAGAGGTGTACCCATCGGAAGGTAGTCCCTTCACCTGTTCTTTTGTATGGAAATCCAAACTCCACTACATGCCTGCCATTTTAATTGTATTACCCATTTTTGGCTATATGTTGGAATTTAGTCAATGCAACAATTTCGGCTATGATTAATAGTATTTATATACTAGACACTAGTATAATATCAGATGATTTGATATGAAACGTTTTAGTTATCGTAAGGTAAAAAAGTGTCTGTCTTTATGTGTGGGTGTGTCTTATGAGATACTTTTGTTTTGATAAAGAAAAAGTTTGGTAATTTAATAAATTGAGTTGAGTGTGTTTCTCACGCTGGTTTACCAGACTGATCCGGGCGTTCTTCCCTTTCAATACTCGGGACAGACCGAGTATATTTATAGGTTTAGATTGGTGTTTGGGAGCTTCGTCAGGAGAGCTGGAGATCTTCATTTTCGTATACACATATCTGTTTTCATTATCCACTGCTTAGTTGTTGTATATTATCGACAGTTGTAAGGACAGTTTATTATAACTGTCCAGGCTGATAACTAGTGATTGATTGTTGGACTCTGATTGATGTATGTATATACAGTTTCTATTTTGTAAAGATCATTGATATGATATTATATGTTTTCCGCTGCGATGTGAGATTCTGTTTTGTTCTGTTTGGTTCTATCTTCTGTCTTTCTTCTCCTTTTCTTCTCTTCTTCTCTCTTCTTTTTTTCTCCTGACTTTCCGTCAGTCTATGCTTTTTGGGTTGGACATGTTTGGTTTATTGTCGATTCAAAGGGTATGGGTTTGCGGGTCGTCACAGTCACTTATCCTATCTCTAATCAGTTGCTCATCCTAGGATTTTACTATTCCTATCCCTGATGAGATTTACCCCTATCAGGCTTCGGTATTTGCTCAACCAAAAGCACTGATACCAAATGTGATGACCCACAATTCTATACCCATTATGCCGACAATAAATCACTCCGTCCGACACAAGTTGTAAGGAAGTATGGATGATCAAGGGTAAAAGAGAAAATAAGACAGAACAGAATCTCACACGAATGGAATAATATATAATATTGAACAGATATCTTTTACAGCGAAAACTTTTGAATACATATAAGAGAGTCTAATCTAAATTCAGCTTGACAGTTATAAACATCTGTCCTTGTAATTTTCAGCAAATATCAAACTAAAACTAACAAACCACAACGGATAATTGAATACACCCATACGTAGATGAATATCTCCAGCTCTTCTCTAGAAACTCCAACCGTCTTCAACTAAATCTGAAACTACTCGGATCTAACCCGAGTATTGAAAATACCTGGATCAGGCTTGATAAACCAGCGTGAGAAAAACTCAACAATAAATGACAGTGTCATATATCAGCCTTTGAACAAAATCCTTTGAAAATAAAGAGTATCTCATAAGACCACGCCCACACATCAACATGGATGGATTTTTACCTTATGATTACTAAAAAACTTTTATATCAAAACATTTGATATTATTTTTAATGACATCTCTTTGAGAACATTTGCAAATAAACTCATTAATCTTATCTGAAATGGTTACCTATATAGCATTTCGAGGCTATTCATTACGCCAATACAAACAAAACCCGCACGTTCTTATTGGAGAATGGATTTCCAAACAAATGACCAGGTGAAGGAGCTACCTCTCGGTAGTACATCTCTAAAGGAATGTATTGAGGACCATCACAAAGCATCCTCTACCAACACAAGACTGGCCTATCTTTGTAACTAGACAGTACCGAATATATCATCCCCCGGTCGTTTTCGACCTTTAAACTAGGCACCCGAGCATACAAACCACTTTAGTTTACATCCCGAATGTCATAGCAGGAAGAAATATATCTAGAAGAGAATGATCATACCCTAATTGGGAATAACCCACTTAGCCTTTCCACATCTAACCATGTTTCGGTTGTTTCCGGTTGATGAGGCTTGAGGCAACGATTACCTTTTCACATGGCACATATTACATCTCTGAACGCCACATTGCCATTTCCGTTGACTACTAATTGCCTTCCACAAAAATACAACCCTTTTGTTCGTATGTCTCAAGGAGGATGTTAAGCTAAGAGAAGTTGCCTTCTTCGCCACCACATATGTACGTTTGTAAAAACCAATGTACGTAATCTTTAGAAATGCAACGTCAAACAAACGTCCATACATGTTGTCTAGGAACGGGACAAACCGAAGGCACTCTCCTACTACCAGTAGTAGCAAGTAGTCCTTGCAATCCAAAAAATCTCCACAACAAGGAGACCACTACTATAAATAACTCTATAATGGGAACTACCCAGGGCATGTCAACAAGCAGTCCTCACGGAATGAAGATCCATGGTCTTTAATAATAATCGTCTTAAACATTATATTCGAACATAACATTGGTTCAAAATGGTTTTTCGGATAGGAATCAACCAAATCAGACCCCGGAAGATTCCGAAATCTCTTTCTTTTGACTTAGAATAATTCGGAGTAATTCATTATTTTACTTTGGACAATATCTCAAATTTCCTCACTTAACTCTCGATCCAAATTCCCTAAATTTTAGGCGAGTCAAAAACAATGTTATTTAAGACATCGTTTACAGTAAACCCTAAAATCAATCTTAGAAAACATTCTTGAGCAAATAGGATCATAGAAATCATTCTAATTTTACTCAACATCAATTTCCGTATTCAGCAAGTGCTATAGGCGGAATATCTGTGAAACACCTTTTAAATTTCAAGAATAGGACGAGTTCCCCCTTCGAATTTCAGTACCAAGTATAAGAAGATTATCTCTATGCAATCCAAGTCGTGATTTGTTCATTTTGGAGATTTCTTAAATTTTTGGATAATACCGATCTTTTATTTTGGAAATTTAACGCGATCTTTTTAGAGCATCTGAGCTTTCCTTTTGATTTGTTCCACCCCTCGCCTAAAAAGAGAAAATATAGGCCAGGTAAGTTCAGCGCACTGGTTGCTCCAACCTTAACCTTAGTTAAACACCTTGTTTTATCTTTTCAGATCTCACAGGTGGGACAAATGTACTAGTCGCTTCCGCATACTCAGTTATCAACTTTTTTGGAATTGATTATAGAGATTCCAAATTATCTTTTAAAACACTTAGTTTTCCTTATCAAAACATTCACAATTGATTCTATGAAAAATCGTCATGCTTAAACTCATATTCAAAAAGATATAGAACTCATAGCATAAAAGTGTTGTGGAAAGTGCTATATAAGCTTATTTGATATAATCAACTTTTTAATATTTGAAAATTCATTTTTTCTATTCCAAATCTCTTATAAAATATTTAAATAGATTTATCCAATTTATTCTATATTTTTTAATAATTAAAAACATTCATTTAAACTGATTTCCCGTTATGGTCACTTAACTACACTAGCCCAATTTTAATAGAAAATTGATTTGGACTTAGTTCAAAATCTACTCAACGAAATTTTGATTTTCTTTCTTCGTTTAGAAGATATGGAAATAATAGTTTGTAATTTTCTTATCTCGAAGAATTATGTGTTATATTCCACTCTATACACTCATTTCAACTTTTCGGCGCGAAATACCATTGCCCGACGCACCTAGTTTTAATTATTTTTCGATATTTGAAATAACCTATTCAAATTGAATTATATCACTTATAAAATCACTACAAATCATTTTAAATCAATATTTTCACTTTTTAAAGTATTTAAAATGTATTTTAAATATTCCTATATTATAATATCATTTTTTTTCCTATTATTTTAATATTAAATATTAAATTCCAATTTCAATTCAATTTCAATTCTAACTTCAAATTAAACTCAATTAAAACTCGGATTTCGAATCTAGTTTCCATCTAAACTCAAATTCAACCATAATTTCACTTTCGATTTTCAAAATCAATTTTACTATTCATCTCGATTTCAATTTCAATTAACTATCCTTTTTAATCTCATTTCTCTTCAAATTTCAATTTTTTTTACTTTAATTTTAATTTTAAGTGAAAAGAGACTAATTTTTTCGAAGTATCTCATATCACAAAAATTAGATCTTTAACAAAGAGAATGTTTAATCGAAAATGATAGAAATTTGATGTTCATGTTAACATCACAACTATACAAACAACCATATGACATTAACATATTCAATACGGTAAATGTCATAACATTACTATGGATTAGCCAACATATTCAAACAATCAATCAAACATCCATATCATCAAATGGTGATTATCAGACATAACAATCAAACTTGATAATTAATATAATCCAAAAAGCGATGAGATTTTCTCTCCTTTAACCAAATTTATTAACTTCCTACCAACATTCAAATCACAATAGCACTTCATCTAAATCATTAGTAAACTCAACCAAAACTTTCCATCGCTTCAACCTTTGCTTTGATCTCGGACATGCCTCCCCACCTCTATATTTCTCACGGCAAAGCTCCATTAAAGAAGAGAAGAGTAAGAAGTAGATTAAGAAGATGTTAGAGAGTAACATGTGGATTAATGCTTAAGCACTCCAGTATTTTTAACCCTCATATCTCTTTTAAGGAGATAAGGCATTAAAATAGATTAAAGGAAGAAGAAGAAAAATGAGAAGTGTGAAGAAAATGAGAAGAATGGATGGGTATTTATAGAAAAGTAAGAAGTGGTGAATTACAAAATTAACCATTTACAAAATTACCAAAATATCCTTACTTTATCTTACTTCTTTAAAACTTACCATCACCTTATAAGATCATCACTTTATGTCTTAATCATTTAATATTTAGGTAAAGAAAAGTAAAGATTTGATTGGATTTGATGTGACATGTTTTGTCCTTTTGTGTTTACTTTTGTAATTATTTTCTAAATTTGTTTAGTAAAAGTAAACTTGATTAGTGAATTAAATAATACTTATACAATTTGAATATGTTCATCACATAATAAAATAAAGATGCAACAATATTGTGACAAAACATGTCTATTCATAATATAAAATCACATTTAAATAATATCAAAATCTCTATTTTTATAGTGTATGTAAAACTAACAAAATGTGACAAATTTGGTTATTTTTGTAAAATGATGATTAACATACTTTTAAATATTTTAATATGCTTTTATTATCTTTATTAGATGTTTTTGATAAGATTTATATTTTTAAATAAATATTTAAGCCTAGCTATTTAAGTCTTTATTTATTTTTAACCAAGCTTAACTTTTGTTGTTTTGTTCTAAATCCAAATTTATACTTTTTAAATTGGTAGTTATAATAATAAATAATTCCTCTATTATTGTTTATTATATATAAATTATTTTTTTAAGTTTTAAATCATTTTTAAATTTAAAACAAATGAAATCTCTCATTTTCGAAGTAGCGAAATTACGGGTCGTTACATCGATTTTCGAGGCAAAGGGGTAACCAATTTCAATGTCGTCGAGGTCGTAGGTGGAGTGAACGTCGGGCTACATGGTGGTGGTCGACGATCGGCGTCACGTGGTCGAAGGCAAGGGAAATCGTCGGTCAACGTGCTTGGGGAGTATGGGTTTGGTGCAGCCAATATACGAGAGGGAAAAGAAAGGAAGGGGAAGGTCCCGATTTCGAGAAGCAAAGATCGATGGTCGAGATTAATCTTGAGAATAGATGTAAAAAAAATTATAAATTATTTATATTATAATTCGTGTAAACTTTGAAATCCTATAACTTCGTCATACGAGGCCGAATTTGAGTGAAACGAACGGCATTGGATTCGTATCTGAAAATAGTACACAATGGAATTGGATTGGATTTCATTGGAGCTAATGGAATTTTGGTTAAAATTAATTTTTTTAATTTTAATCCAAAATAGAACTCGAATGCGACGACTGGAATTATGAAGAAAAAACTATGGAAAAATCATTCGAAGAAAGCTCGAGAAGACGGGAGCTAAAATTGTAAGACACATTTCGCCTCTTTAGCTTAGATTTTGTCTAAAGGTCATATATCCTTAGATGGGATACTGATTAGTTAATACAAATTTAGTAAACTGATAATAATTAGTTTATTTAATATGGATGCAAGTTAATAGGTAAATCACTTAGAAAAGTTAATAAACTTGGTTATGTTGATTTCCTAACTTATATGATAACAATGGATGTTATATGGATGATTGGATGACTTGTTTGAATGTGCTATCATATGGTAATTATAAATATTGCACATATGTTATAATGACATGTTTTAATGTCATAACTTTAAAATGGAATACCAAGTCACGTTACATTGATATCAATATATGTACAAACCGAAATGATTAGGCTCTTTAATAATAAAAGAAAAAACGGGGGGATTTAAAATGGTTTTTAAATCATAGAAAGGTTAAGTATAATATTATAGGGACATAATATTATAAAGGTAAAATATTTGGGAATAATATTTTATAGGTTAATAAAAATGTTAAGTAAAATATTATAGAAATATAATATTATAAAGATAAAATATTAGGGAATAATATTTTATGGGTTAATGAAAAGGGTTATATATAATATTATAGTAATAATATATTATAGAGATAAAATATTTGTAAATAATATTTTATAAATTTAAAAGCAAAATAGATGGTCATAATATTTTATAATCATTTACTTGTAATTTGGAATGAAAGTATAAGATGTGTTTCAAGCCATAACGACTTGAAACTGAAAACTTTTTGTCAGTAGAGAGAATAGCTTTCATTTGAATTTGAGAAATTAGGATTTTGATTTAAAAATCTCAAGTTATGAGTAAAACAGTTTTAAAGAAAGTCGTTGCGAAAGTAGTTAAAAATCCAGATTTTGTAAATGGAGTTTTAAAACTCCGAAAAATATGAAATAAATTCCTAACATTATCAATATAATAATGAAGTTTTGGAAGATAAAACAATGAGTTTATACTTATTAATATGTATAATTATATAAATTGACCTAGTTAATCACTATTAACTAGTGATTAGGGGAATTGGATTTTGAGTTGAGAGTTTAAAAGAAGTTTTCCGACTGGAATCTTTTTTAAATGTTTTCCATAACGATTAATATGATTTTTAAGATTTAACTGGGAATTTTCTAAAGACATAGAAAAATGATCAAATTCTAGACTTGAATGAATAGTTTAACAAATAAAAAATATTTGGAAATAAACTCGAAAGTGGCATTAAACTTCGAGATATGAAAATGATTATTATTTAAAGGATAATGAACGTGATTGAACCAAAGTCTGGGAGGATATATTTTCCCAACTAGGAAGGCCTCATTGTTTGCTGATAAATAACTGAGTTTGAAATCGAAGACATAAGTTATGAATGAGGTATTATCTCTAAATGAGAATCAAAGTAAATAACAGAAAGAGGTATGTGGAAATACCTAAGAGTACATTTTGTCTCGCCTATGAGATCTGAGAAAGAAGATAAGGTAGTTAACAAGATGGGCAAATCCATCTGATTTGTTTATTTCTTAGACGAGAGGTGGAACGAATCGAAAGGTAGATCCAGATACTTGTCAAAGATCATATAAAGGTTTGATTAGAAAGGTAAAATAATCGAGTAAAAAGGAATCGAAACTTGATTATTGTGAGGTTAAGTCGATAATCTTCTAGTTATCGATATGATGTTTGTTTTGGCCTTCGGGGTTTGCACTCAGGAAATTATTCTCCTAATGTTTTACAATCGAGAACCAATTCTAAATAGGAAAGTTGGGATTAAGCAATTAAATAAATAAGGCTTAATGATTCTGTGTACACATATACACATTATATTTCGATGGTTGATATCGAAGGAACCGGGGTCGGATTTGGGTACTCCAAGTTTGAAGACCACTTCGAATCAATTTACCGCGTCCAGTAATGGATATAAACTAAAAGGTTGAAGAGTAGGGATCACTCTCGGCAAAGAAAGACTACTCGTTGAGTAGGTCCTTAAGATTTAATATTATGGATGGCCAGCCAAAATTATATAGCTATAAAGTAACAGTAGTTCTTTCTTTGTTTAGGAAAGCTTCGTTGTATTGAAGACCGAAGGTCTTTTACAAACGTGCATCTGCTTGTTGGTGGAAAGGCAATTTCTCTTAGCTTAACATCCTTCTTTGAGACGTACGAGCTTGGAGGTTGTATTTTTGTGGAAGTCAATTAGTGATTGGCGGATCTGGCAATGTGATTTTTAGAGTGAATGAGTTGGAATGAAAAGGCAATGCATTACCTCGAGCCTCATCAAATGGGGGTTGATTGAAAGAGGGCATGCGGCAAGATGATTCATGGTTTAGCACCCATGAGAATACCCGCATTTTCCTTTCTGGATATAACTGATCTCCCATTATATATCGGCTATGAAGGTTGTGGTTGAGAGCTCTCGAAAGGTCGGAAACGATCATGGAAATGGCATATTCGATCTATCAGTTGGGTAGATAGTCTTGTTTGGGCATTGAGTGGGGAACTCATACCTAGATGCATCCCTCTACAGGTGTACTGTACGAAAGGTAATCCCTTACCTTGGTTGCTAGAATGGAACCCAATAATCCATTAAGATCCTTGTATAATTTCAATTGTAGATCAAATGTTGGAATTTAATCAATGTAACAACTTTAGCTAAGTTTCATAAGCTTACTTGAAAAAATGTCATTAAAAATTATATCCCTTATTTTTGGCGTAATCATTTTATGGTTATCATAAGCGAAAAAAGCGTTCAATGTTTTATCCTGTGTGGTCTTATGAGATATCTTTGTTTTCGAAATACGGATTTCTGGTTTGGCGTCCAATTGTGACACTGTCACATTTGAGATTGTGTTCTTACATTGGTTTTTCCAAGCCTGATACGAGTGTTTTCAACACTCGGGTCGGTACCGAGTAATTTTAGGATCAGCTATGTAAGCCGAGAAGCAAGGAGGCTGGATTTTGGAGTTTCTTGGATAGAGATTATATGGTATCGTGTTTGCTTTGGCGTATTGGAGCATGATAGGAGGTTTGAGATTTCCAAAGTAGTGCTGGAGATCTGAATCTACGTATGGGTGTAGTTTTATTATTCCGCTATGCTAAGTTTTTTATTGTTTATCCATTTCAGCTATTATAAGGGCAGAGTTTATAACTATCCAGGATGATCATAGGCCAGACTCTGATTGTTGTGTTTTAAATGTTTTCTACTGTAAAGTTTTTAAGTTAATATTATATATTCTCCACGTGTTGTGAGATTCTATTCTATTCCACTGCATCATTCTGCATTATTCTTTGTTTGTTTTGTTTTGTTATTCTTTCTTTGATTTCTTCCTTAAATAGTCTGTCTTTCGTGTCTTAGGAATTCGTGGCTGAGGAGTATCAGTATGAGTTTTCGAAGTATGAAAAATTAGGTCATTATAATTATTATGTCTCCCTTTTTTTATTTTGGTTTATTTTCATTTATTATTACTACTGTCAACTAGATCTAGGTCTCACAGATTTCCTATAACTTGTTCTTAGGTGTTGATCCATTTTTGGCATTAACACTTAATAGTCTGGTGTGAATGGCTCGTATACCCAAAATAATAATAAGCTCATATGTATGTATGTATGTATGTATGTATGTATGTATGTATGCACGTATGTATGTATATGTATGTGTATATGTATATGTATATGTATATGTATGTATGCCTGTATAATACATAGATATCCCTATAAGAATAGCCGTGAGATATGCATATTGTATCATGCCCATACCACTCTCCTACATATACAAAAATTAGTAGATAAACTTAATATGTCTAATCCATCAATAGGGATAAGGGTTTAGTGATCTACATTGATTGGATATATAGTGTCGGGACATAAGACTCAAAATAATACCTTACATGAAACAAGACATCCATAGCATCTAAAACTTCACTCTTATCGTTAATAAATTGTGCATAAAGGAACACCCAACAGTGACCATGTCACTGACACTCTTATTGTGAACATCCCCACCTCGGGTAGCAGTTTCCTTGTAACACTTCATAGCCTCAATCACCAAAGCTCCTTATTATATTCATCTCGGTTGCAAAACATTCTCCATATGCGCTCCAATTGGTCATCTATGCACTCTAACTCCAATTTCCTCTAATATTTTCTATTCACCCATGTAATTTTATACCATTCTTAATTTGCTCAAGTAATTCTCATTTATCCCTTGGACATTTGTTCACATTTTGCCTCCCTAAAATCGAAGTTCTCAATGTGCCCTTAAATTTTCCAAATATGAATCATTGAAATCACAAGATCAATGATTCAAGTCACATTGAATTTGAACTTAGGATGAAGAATTTGCGGTCTTAGGAAATTCTAATCGATATTAAAGTAAACTTAAGTTTACTCTAGGGTTTCTAAAGGCTTGACCTAAAGTTATGATCCTCTTTGCCCAAAGGCATGGCTTATGGGAATATTAGATAGGATTTTCAAAAAAAGCCTATGTTGACTCTAGAATCGACTCGAAGCAAGTTTTAGGTTCGCATGGAAGTGTTTTCATTGTCTATTCTTTTTTCCCAAACCATTCTTAATCGAGGATTACGTCGAGCTTTTTTATCTCTAGCCCCCTATTAGCCTCCAATTAGCCTTGGGACTGGTTCAAGTTTTTGGATTTTCACAAAAACGTTCATTTTTACTTCCTTTTCCTTATGCATGCCCACTTTCCATTTTTCAGTATTTTCCAACTTCTAAAATAAAAAACCAGGTGCCTAGCAAAAGTTTTCCAACCCTAATATACTCATCTAAACTCTAAAAATCATTCGAATGTATAAATAAACAATCATTCGATCATATAGAAAAACATACAAAATGGCAATGCGAAGAAACTAAACAAAAATTAATTATAGAGTTTTAAATAATTAAATGAGTTTTAATGCTAATAATAAGTGGAATTAATGGGATTTTATAATGAAGACTTAAATGTTTAATTGGGTTTTCTAATTTTTAAATTAAATATATATTCAATATTTTTAGAAATAATGAAAATATTTTATTTAGGAAATATGACTTGTTATAATCAATAAAGCTATTATTAAATCCCAAACAATTTTTAAAGAGTGAAATAAAAAAGAATAAATAATTTTTATGAAGTTAAATAAGGTAAATGAAATGATTTTAGAATTTCATTTAAGAACAAAAAAATTGAAATTCCATTTTAAAAGAAATTTGGGAATTTAATTCACTGATGGACCAATAAGCTAATTTTGTGACAATACTATACATTGGGAAACAATGAAAACAATATTTTAACTAAATCATATTATAAATTAATAACATAAATTTAGGAGGGAAATAATTAAGCGGAGTTCAAATATAATTCGGCCTAAGAAAAATTTATGGAAAGTGAAATAAGAAAAGAAAAGCTAATTTAGTAATGAGCTTGAGCCTAAATAAGTAGCCTAATGTTATTGTTACCCGGTATCCTGATCCGGCTATATTGGACTGATTACGGAAGATAGGTTCGACTGTTGTCAAGAAGGATGACCATGAAGCAATGGCTATAGGACTCGGAAGTAGAGTTCAGATGGTTATACTAAACCCAAATTGAATGAAGTTGATAGATAGACGATGTAGGATTCTAGAAATATGGAAGTTGGATAGGAGCAATAGGGATCGGCATAGCCCTGTGAGTAAGAAGGGGTCGGCATTGCCTTGTGGAACCAAAGAAGAGACCATCATAACATTTTGGTTGAGGAGGTACCAGCATTATAAAATAGATTTCAAGAAATATACATGAACAAGTATGCATGGCATGCAAAAGGGATGGACATGTTTCTTTTAGAATGGGTCGTTTTTAGAATGGGTCGGCATCAATCACTTCAAAATGGGTTCTGACCAAAGATTTACCAAAAACACGAGCTCTATACATCCAATCAATATGATATTTGGAGAGCCATCCTATCTAAGTATGAAAAAGCTACCATAAGATCGCTGCCCTAGAATCAACCAATGAAGAGATCGATACCGATCCCTACTCATTAAGATATGGGCTTAGGACCCCTATGTCGGCTCATATAGGTAAGGAGGTCTTGTAACCGAAGTTTCAGAGAGATTGTTGGTCGCTTTAACCTATAAATACTTGCCAAGGGGGTCATTCTGAGGATCTTTAGGCTGCTGGTTACATAGCCTTTTTATTGTAATCAACTTTCTTCAATACTCCATTTTTTCGTGTTGTTTGCTACTATAATCAAAATTATAGTGAATCAATAAAGAAAAATATTCAAAGTGGACAAAGACAATCGACGCCGAACCACTGTAAATCCTATTATTCTTGATTTTTGTTTTGATTTGCAAACTATTTTGCTATATTCCACTGTTTTAATTTAGTTTCTTCATTTACATCATTGTATAAACCTATTTTTGGGTGGTCAATTTGGTTGCAAATATTTTGGTGCTTTCATTGAAAACTTGATTCTCAGTGCATTAGGATCCCCTTTGTTGCTACTGGATTAAACAAATTCCCCAAAGGAGATCCATAGTCATTTTCATACACCTACATATATTATTCAGATTTACTAAAATCTAAGTAAGGAAATTGATAATGGTAAGGCATACCAGATCAACTTCTCAGAATGTGGTTGGAAAATAAACCGCCAACAATCAACAAGGAGCTCCGAGCAACCAACCTGCAAATCTGAATGTTAATCCTACTAAAGTCCAAAACCCCACCAAATCTATAACTGAAGATGAATTTTATAACTTGATGAGGGAGTTGAGGGAAAGCCATAGACAGATGAATGAACAAATTCAGACTAATGCTAGACTAATGAACTAGATTGCTCAACAACAGTGTGGGAAGGCCAGAATGGGTCCCACTCTTTACTCGATGTCAGAGAGTTCCAGCTTATCGGATGAATACCAAAGGCACCGACATTGTAGGCTTGAAGGATATCATGTAGGAACATCAAAGCATCATTTAGCAGACCAATATGGTCTGCCAAGAAAGATTGATGTCAATCCCTTCCTAGGGATCAATATCGATCCCTCCTCTAGAGGAGGAATTCCCTCGCATCACTTAGGAATCAAGCAGGAGCTATGCCCAGAAGCCTGGATGCTGGAGTTCGATTAAACGTTGACCAAGTATCTCATCGAAACGACGACAAGATGAATTTCTATGATGCACATTAAGAGGATGGTGGACCAAAAAGGTGTGAAACGGCCCATAGACGTCGACCGGACCATTCAGGCGAGGTGGAGCGCGTCCATCGCTTAGCATCACCCATCCAAACGCTAGATCTATCGGTGATTGTTAGACAGTTGATGAGAGAGAACCAAGGTTTGACCAATGATGACTAGGAATTTTCAAGAAGCCATACCTCATTTAATGACAACGTTTTGCATGCTGACTATTCGAGAAGATTCAACATGCCTTCAATGTCTACCTATGAGGGAAAAACCGACCCCAGTTAGTACATTATGAGATATAAATGGCTGATTAATTCTGCAAGAGCTAATGACACGACCAAATGTAGATTCTTTCCTATAGCCCCCTTTGAAATAGCGACGATGTGGTTTATGAGACTACCTTCATGGTCAATTTCAAGGTTTAATAAGCTAGTAACCAAGTTCGTAGAGTAGTTCTGAATGCACACTACTCGTCCTAAAGATGTAATGCCACTTTCCAGCATAATCCAAGCTATGGGGGAATTGTTGAAGGACTATTTGGAAAGATTTCATACTGCCACTACAAAAGTCAATAAAGCAAATGATCATACTATACTTATGGCCACGAGGAGAGGGATTAATCCAGAATCTGAATTTGGTGATAGGCTAGCGGGAAAACCATCGGCCACATTGGAGCGCATCTATTCAAAAGAAGCTCAGTTTGTGAGGAAAAGAAAGCCAAGACTTCTAGGAAAAACGATTTCGTAGGACCGAGAAGAGAAGCAGTACAAAGCAGCATTGCAATAAGTAGTATGATGATAGTTTCGGGAAAGTTTCGTTTAATGTTCAGAATAAGTCAAATCAATAAAAGAGAAATGGGGATAAAAATCAAGACCAGAAGAGGGAGTCTGGGAAACCAAGATTTAAGATTCCTATGTATGACTACTACACACCACTAAATGCATCTCTGGAAAATATTTATCTATCCACATGCAATACTATGCAATATAGGAAGCCGTGTCCAAAAGAATTGTTAGAGAGAAAGAAATGAATAAGAAAGTATAGTCAGCTTCATGAGTGTTATGGACACAATACAAATAAGTGCAGGCATCTTCAGGAAGTTATCGAAAAGTTGATTCTAGAAAAGAAATTGTAGCAGTTTGTGGAAGCTCCATAGGATGGCGGACAAGGGACATCTGACCCTAACCGAGGACAAGCTCTGTGTAGGGCTGAGGAGCCTGCACGGACTAGGGAAAGACTAGTGATTAACACAATAGTTGGAGGACCACACCTTGTGGATAGAAGTTGGCAAGAAATGGAGCACTATGCTAGCACGATAAGGCATGTGGACTTTGAGTATTGTTTGAATACGGAGGACGGAGCTTCGTCCAAGCAACAACGCATGATGATAGACGGTATTGTGTTCAAAAGTAGGGATGCAGATAAAGTAGAGGCTCCTATAATTGACCCGATGGTCATTTATGCCATGATTGGCCCTGCTTTGGTGACAAGGATTTTAATTGATTGTGGAAGCTCGGTGAATATTATTTTTAGGAAGGCGTATGATCAGATGAGAATGGAGGCCAAAGATTTAAAACCATATAAAACTCGCATACATGGTTTTAATGGTATGGTGACTGAGGCATTTGGTTATGTAGATTTACCCGTTAAGTTGGAGGAAGGTGAACATAGAAGAGTGCGGACCCTACCATTCATTGTTTTAGATGTTGACTCGCCGTACAACATTTTATGGGCGACCGACCTTGGTTGAATTTCAAGCAGCTCTTTCTCCATGGTGTTTAACTTCAAAATTACAACTTATAATGGCATAGGAGTGGTTCATGGTGACTAGGCGACTGGACACGCTTGTTATGTAGCTAAGTTGAGGGAAGCTCAGCGTAAGGATAAGGGAAAGGGTATGGACAAATCTGTCCACATCCAAGTTACAAGATATTGAAAATTGGCACTTGAGCCTTAGCTTGGGCGCCACAGTCGGCTTTATAGAGATATAGATCCAGGGGACAATGAATACGAGCCAAAGAGACCAAGGCTGCGCCAGTTGAGATGACAATTAATATTACAGTCAGCCACGATGACCCATCACGAGTCTTAAAGATCGGGTCGCAGCTCAGCCCCTCAACGATGAAAGAACTTACTTGTTTTATCCGAGAGAATCTAGACGTATTCGCTTTGAATCATTATGATATGTGTGGGATCTTGCCTGCCACTGCAAGCCATACATTGAACATTGACCTGAAATACGTTATAGTAAGCAAAAGAGACGAGGCATTGATCTGGAGAGATCTATCGCTCTTAAAGAGGAGGTAGGTAAACTGAAAGTCAACGGGTTTATCCACGACACCCTCTATCCTGAATGGATATCCAATTCTATACCCATGAAGAAGGAAAATGGGAAATGGAAAACCTGCATCAACTATTAAGATTTGAACGAAGCATGTCCTGAAGACAGTTTTCCTCTTCTGGGGATTGATCGGTTTGTTAATTCGATGATAGGACATGAATTGTTATCTTTTATAGATGCGTACTCAGGGTATAATCAAATCTCGATGCATGTCCTTGACTAGGAACACACCAGTTTTGTAACAGATGTTGGACAATATTATTACATGGTGATGTTATTTGAATTGAAGAAAGCCGGGGCAACCTATCAACGCTTAGATAACAGGATGTTTAAAGATCAAATTAGGAAGACAATGGAAGTCTATGTGGATGACATGCTCGTGAAGTCATGACGATCAACCGACCACATTCGAGACTTGGCAAAGATTTTCGACATCCTCCAATATTACAACACGAAAATCAAACCTTTGAAATGTTCATTCGGTGTTGCATCAGGAAAATCTTGGGCTTTATTGTCAATGTTGGTGGAATAGAAGCTAATCCAAAGAGGATCCAGGCTATTTGAGATATCCAAGCGCCAAGGACTATTAAGAAAGTGCAAAGTTTGAATGGGGAGGTTGTCGCCTTAAGTCGATTTATCTCCAGAGCAACCAACAAATGCATTCCTCCCTTTGATTTGATTAGAAAGGGAAAAAGAAATTTCAAATGGACGTAGGATTGCGAAGATGCGTTTAGAGCTCTTGTGAATCATTTGGAGAGACCCCATGTCTTGTCAAAGCCAGTAGATCATGAGGAGCTGTACGTTTATTTGGCTATATCAGCACACGTTATAAGTGTCGCCTTGATTCGCAAGGAGAATCAAATTGAGGTCGGTGTATTACGTTAATAAACAATTAACGGGAACAAAAAGAAAGTATCTGAAGATAGAGAAATTGATGTACTGCTTGCTAATTGCATCACGGAAGCTTCATCCGTACTTCTAGGCACATCCAATCAACATTTACACTAATCAGCCATTACGATAGGTCCTACAGCGACCTGAGACATTTGGAAGGTTGCATAAATGGAACTTTGAGATTAGCAGTTTGACAATACTTATATCCCTTGGCGGTCTATCCAGGGACAGGGCTTTGGTAGACTTCATAGCAAAGTTCACTGTGTAAGATGATCTTACAGAAGGAAGTTAAATCCCCACTATACGATGGAAGTTATTTGCCGATGGAGCATCTAATGATCACTGCTTTGGGGCTGGGATTGTGCTGGTAACTCATGAGAATCGGTCAATTTTTTATGCTTTGAAGCTTGGTTTTCTAGTGACAAACAACGAAGCTGAATATGAAGCATTGATTGCTGGACTTAAACTTGCTAGAGAACTTGGAGTTAAGTCTCTTAAAATCATTTGTGATTCACAATTGATGGTGTATCAAGCTAGAGGAGACTATCAGGCTAAAGGACAACGACTTGCCCCATATCTTACTCGAGTTCAAGAGTTGTTGTAAGAATTTGAATTTTATGACATTTCACATATCCCATGCGACCAAAATGGAGAGGCTGATTCGTTGGCCAAGTTTGCTAGTACCAACGATGCGCAGCGGATGGGCTTGGTTCCAGTCGAGATATTAAATACCCTAAGTATAAATATGATGGAAATCAATCAAAACTGGAAGCAGGATCTGAAAGGGAATCATGGATGACTCCGTTTAAAGGTTATTTGCTGCATGGAATCTTGCCTGAAAGAAGAATTGAAAAGCGACAAATCCTTCGCAAAGCTTCGCAATATATTATGCAGTAAAGGACTATGTATATGAAGGGTTTCTCAATACCCCTACTATGGTGCATCACTCACGATGAAATAAAGCATATTCTGAAGGAAGTTCATAAGGGAGAATGCGGCGATCACACTGGGGAAAACTCCAATGAACAAAATACTCTATTATGGATATTATTGGCCAACTGTAAATCGGGACGCTGCTGACTATATATATATATATATATATATATATATGAAAGTGCCAAAAATATATATATATATATATATATGAAAGTCCCGAGAGCTTAGCCAACATAAATTATACAAATGGTCAGCCCATGGCCATTCGTTATGTGGGGTATTGACATCATTGGCTTCTTACAAATCTCTAAAGGTGGTGCAAAGTACGCTATTATTGCGGTTGATTACTTCATTAAATGGGCCAAGGTGAAATCGTTAGCTACGATCTCAACCAAGAAAGTAATCAACATTATTTTTGAAACATCATATGTCACTTCTGACTTTCGTGAACTATTGTAATAGATAAGGGGACTCAATTCGATAATGTTGAATTTAAAGAATTTTATTGAATATTATTGAAAAGAGGTTTGTAGTGGTTGCTCACCCTTAGGCAAATGGACAGGATGAAGCCGGAAATCAAATTATAAAGTTTATACTGAAAAAGAATTTGGAGAAGGCTAGAGCAAGTGGATGGATGAACTTCCTATGGCACTTTGGGCCTATAGTACCTACTCACAAGTCCGCAACTGGCCATTCTCCGTTCGCCCTTGCTTACGGTCCCAAAACCATTATTCCAGTAGAACTAGAATCCCTTCTCATCGAGTGACTTACTATGATCTTAGAATGAAAAAATCTTCTCTTGGAATCTTTGGACTTTATAAATGAGAAGTGTGAGGAAGCCGATTTGAGAGTAGCTGCACACTGACATCGGGTCGACTGATATTACAACACGAAAGCTTGATCAAGAACCTTTGAAGTTGGCGATCTCGTTTTGAAATGGGATTTTGCTACCCCGTCACACATGAATCCAATTTGGGAAGGACCGTACGTCATTGAACATTGGCTTGGAGAAGGAATTTACAAGCTAGCGACCGTCGATGGCATTGAACTTTTGAGAGCGTGGAATAGAGAGCATTTGTGACTCTATTTCATTCGGATTATTTCCTTTATTCAGTTCTATTTACTTCCAGGATTTTTATTTAGCATTTGATTTTTTGACTATGTAATAGGACAAATTAGTATGTTCCTTTTCGTTTAATGAATAAATTTTCAAGCTTCCTTTGTTCATATGATTGTTTTTGCATTATATGTTAAGTACATAACGAAACTAATTGATATTGATATGTGTGAAAAGGCTCATGGAGTTTGAAATCGATCAGTCATACTAATCCCCGATGGGATCAAACATGATGAGCTTTATTAATTTTCTCAATTAAAAATTCCCATAAATGATTCAAAGAATGGGACATACGACAAGGAACAAATATGGCCGACAATTTAGAGATAGAAAAATTCCTGCTCAGACTGTGGGACTGAAATGAAATCAAGGATATCAAAGGAGTATGACTTAATTGCTCACAAATAACTCTAAGTCACTGGAGCGCGAACTAGAGTATAAACCCAAATTGGGTATGATTCGACAACACATTAACTAAATCATATCCCCAGAGTGTGGATACAAACATGAATGAATAAATGATTGGAGTTCGACCATTCTCTATTTTATAAACTCCGGCCTAAAACCGACATGAGGAGTATAAACGTAATACGGATGGAATTCAACAATCCATGAATTAACTCTATTAACCCAAGACTGGGGGCAGGAGCACAAACTATTAATAGCCGAATACGATAGCTCACTATAGCTATGGCTTAATGTTATTTATGAGTTAAGGCAACATCCGCAATGAGGCCTTAATACAAAAAAATCAAAATGACGTCCGAAGTTATGGGCGACCAATAATATCTTGCCGCTGGGTCGACGGTCAATATCGATCCACCCCGAAATATCATCCCGCTGGATCAAAGGTCAATATTGATTCATAGCAAAATACCATGCTGCTGGTTCGATGGTCAATACTGATCCACATCAAAATATTGTGCCGCTGGGTCGATGGTCAATATAGATCCACACAAAATATCATGTCGCGGGTTCGACGGTCAATATCAATCCAACAAAAATATCATGCCGCTGGGTCGATGGACAATATTGATCCATACCAAAATATCATGCCGCTTGGTCAATGGTCGATATTGATCCACGCCAAAATATCGTGCATCTCGGTCGAAGGTCAATATCGATCACCAAAATATCATGTCGTTGGGTCGACGGTCAGTATTGATCCACACCAAACACAAACGGAAGTGACCCTGACTTCCTTCGAAAAGTTTTGATCATTGGAATACAAATAGGAGAAACAATATGAATGTGAACCGACCATTCATTGATCAACTCTAAGTCTTTGGAACTTAGGTGGGAATATAAACACGACTAGGACAAGACCCGACCATCCATGCAGTACATTTATCAACCTTAGACCGATTATCCCAAGAATGAACGTGATATCTCATTACCACGACTCGTACCTAGTGTTTACAACAACTGAAGAGTACGATCGCAAGTGTCTTTGAGATGAAGATAGTGAATTGTTAACAGAATTTGCAATCAATGAATTACAAGCATATGGAATGGAAAGTTATCGTTCAACTATTTAAATAACAATTCACATGACGCTTAATCAAAAATAAAAACATTTATTCACAAGTGCCAAAATTCCATTACAAGTTATTTCAAAAAGATCGGGATTCATACCCGTGCAATTACGAGTAGTGATAGAAATAATTATGCAAACTATATGTAGTGACATGAAACAACGACTATTTCTTCGATTTTATTCTGGATTTTTCAAGGGTAGAGCTGCTTGTGCTTCTTTTTGGGGACCTCTTGCCACCTTTAGCGGGAGAGCTTTCTGAAGCTGAGTGGATTTCATCAGGGATAGACCCACGGGGTGGAATAACTTGCAACAGTACAGGATAAGGATCATCGATATCCACCTCAAGGGGCTTGGACTTGGCTTTTTTTAGTAAATCCCCCTTTCCAGTATGTTCTTTTAAGCTGAGTTTGGCGGTATTCTCGAAGGCACCAGTGATCATGACATTATCAGGATCATCAGCCTGAACTGATCCATAATTTTATCATCATCAAGTGCTTTAATGACTAAAGCATCGGGTCCTGGAACTTTAATAACGGTTGGGTCTTTGACCGTTTTTATCATGCTGCTCTACAGCGGCACCACTTTTGGGAGTCAGATCAAGGCCCGGAAGACCTGTAAATTTATTAAAACATAGATATTATCTAAAGACCATTGTGCATGGAGAGCAAAGACTTTTCAAATGTGGAGAAGTTTAGTATGATATATGCATCCGGTTGACTTTCCATAGTCACCGGAGTGCCTCTTCAAGAATGGGAGATAACATTTTTTATTCAAAGCCAGGCTTATCCGAATTGTAGCCTAAAGTCTGCTCCATCTCAGGAGACCAGCTACTTGATTGTAGAGGATCCTTTGGGATCAGTTCTTAAGGACCTCACAATGTCCTCTCCGCCTTAAATAGGTGCATAAGCCTTGAAAAATTGAAGTTTTGCAACCGCCAGATCTAAAAGCTCGTTTCCTCGAAGAACCTTCTTCACTAGCTCTTCCTCAATGAATTCGGCTTCGCCAGCTCTTCTTTCTTTATTTTAACAATATGTCTTCAGGATTCAGCAAGTGATTCGAGGCACGCTTAGCCAAGATAAATTAAGTCATGCTGGAGCAGGAATTTCGCATTGTATTCAATATTCAACGGATTGAATATTTCGATGATAACGCAGATTTTTGAACATCTGATAGTTGGATAATTATCTGGTTTATAGATTGAACAGATAAGAATTCTGACAATGAAGGATACCTGAATATAAATAATAGAAACTGAATTTTTATATCTGGATAAATAATTATTTGACAACCTCCTAATATAATTATTTAGAATGGAAAAAATTATTATTTTCAAACAAATTAAATTTGTGTTTGTTTAAATGTATATATATAAGTTGATTTTAAAATTGGATTTTAAATTGAAATTGAATTTGAATTGGAAATTCAAAAGATAAATATCTTAAAATATTTTGGACTTAAAAATATATTATATATGATTTTATTTCTTTTATATAATTGATTTTACATTATTTTGTTTAAAATATTTATTTACACGAATTAAGATAATGTTTTTACTTAATCAAAAAATATAAGTTTTACAAAAATCATCTAAAAATTTATTAATTCAAGGAAAATACACTTGTAAGTTAAATGTATATATAATTTAACAAATGTAATCAATTAATACATGCTACTGACAAATGTTAGATTACTAGAAAAGTGTCAATTGATTTAATTTAAGATTAATAAAAAACTAAACATTTTGTATTTTTAAAAAAAGTAGAAACCAATTTCATATTTTTCTTTCTCTCAACCTTTATTTTCAAATCTGAAAACCGGTAAAAAAATCAAAGAGGAAGCAAACAACAATCTCTTCCAAAATTCCAAAAATAAAATATTTCAAATCATCAACAATATTTTTAAACCTAGAGATCAGTTTCGGTTGCAACTCAAATAATCAAATAAAGATTCAATCAGTTATCAAATCAAGTTTCAAAAAACAAAAGTATTTCCAGGATCATCAAATCAAGAAGCAAGTTCAATAATCAAAGCGACATCCAGATTTTTTTCAATTTATAGTTGATCTCCATTATCATCTTTTACAGGTGAGTAAATTAAACCTTCAATCTGTTTAAATTCTTGTGCATGTAGTAATTACTTAGGAAAAAGTGCGATAGCTGTTTGTATGTATGTTTGTTATGAATTTTATGTTTATATATATGGGTATATGGATGTGAATGTTTGTATGCAAAATGAACACTCTGTTCTTTTTACAGGATTAAGATTTAGAAGAAAAAAATTCAAATCTCCTTCTGTAATCTTCTTTAGGCTGTGAAATGCAATAAGATATGTGTGTTCATGCATAATCTAAGTTTTAAAATTATATTTAAGCATTTTAAGTAGGAAACTATTTGGGAATTTAGAAGAACAGTGAAAAAAAACTAAAACATGTAAATTTCAATCATCACAATCATTTGTTTCATTTGTACAATCTGATTTCCCAACTGAAATCATGATTTTTAAAAGTTAAACCAAAATTTTTAGAATTGGATCGTGTGAGCAATTCCTATTTGATCTGATAATGGGTTTTGGGCTATGATGGGTGGTCGGCAAGGTTAGGGTTCTCGGTGTCGTAGCTGAAGCTAGTCTTGAGGTGGACGATGTCCGTAAAATTGAGCTCTGAATTTTTCAATCACTGTAGCGACGGCGAGAGTTCGATGTAGGGTTTTGTGTACTATAAGAAACACCTGGGTTCGCGAGAGGTTTGCGATGTCAATGAGGATTCGGGCTCGATCGCGATAGGGGGAAAACGAGGCTGTAAGTAGTGGTTGGCCTCTGGTTGATGGGCAAGTGATCACGTGGTCGAGACCATCGGAGAAGGGGGGTTTTCCGATCGAAGGTTTCTATTTCTGTTCGACTATTTAGACTCGATTTCGATTTCGAGCTTGGTGATCGAGTTGGATGGTCGGGATAGAAGGTGGGTTGGATGGTTACTTGTCGACGGTAGTGGAAGAAGTCAGGTCGTCGGCGGCCACCCGTGTACGTGCATAGGAGCACAATGTATCAGGAGAAGATGAAGTTTTCTGGGGGGGGGGGGAGATGTTGCCTCAGTACGATCTCGAGAAATTGTTGAGGGTGACTCGAAGTAGATGGGATTGTTTGTGACTCGGGATTTTGCTCGAGAAGCTCGGGTATTTTCAATAGGAAATCAGGTCCTACTTTGAGATTTTTAAAATGTTTCAAAACAAAGGAAATTTATAGCCAGATTTCATAGCAAATAGAAATGGACAAGTTCAAAGCCGTTTTCAACAGGTTTCAAAATACAAGAAGGTGTTTTTGTCCAAATCTTTAAATTCAAATAAGTTTATTGTTGAAAACTAAGTAATTAATTTAAGTATGTGCTTTATTTTGATTATTTGAAATTTAACTATAATTTGTTAATGTAATTAATGAGTGGTTAATTTGTGTAAGTAATTTAAAGGATAATTACTGAATGTAATTAATTTAGTGATTAGGGATTAATTATTTACTAATTAAGGATTATAAATTAATTAGAGATTAATTAATTTGAAATTTGGGATTATTTAATGTAAGTAATTAAAGATTAATTACTTAAATGATAATTACTTAATGTAAGTAATTAAGATAAATTGTTAAGGATTAATTAATTTAATTAGTAATAAAAGGTTAAATTAATTAATAATTTGGGATAATTAACCAATGAAATGATTACTTGATGAAAGTAAATAATTGAAGGAAATTACTTAATGGAAGTAAGTAAGGATTAATTACTTAGAGTAATTAATTAAGGATTGATTGATTAAAGGAACTAATCAAGGGTTAGTTAATTAATGAGTTTGATTAATTAAAGGATAATTAATCAATGTAAGTGATTATAGAATAGTTAATTTGAGGAATTAATTAGGGATAAATGTAATAAATCATTGTTAATTACTTTATAAGAGTAATTAAGGGATTATTTAAAGTGATGGGTGAAGGTTAATTAATTTGTGTAATTAATTAAGAGTTAATTACTTATTGCAATTAAAGGAAAATTAGTCAAGGGTGATTAATTAAGATGGATAATTAAATGATGATTAATTAATTGGTTTGTAATTAATTAATGTTAAGTAAAGGTAATCTAAGTGATTAAAGTTAGTAGTTAATTTAATTAGAGATAAATTAAATTAATTGGGAAGTGATCAATCTTGTTTATGAATGATTGAATGATGTTAAATGCCTTGAATTGGTTGATATCTCTGATATGAAACGTTTTATGATATGATATGTTTGGGTGGACAGTGATAATATGGCTATCTATCAATGATGAATCGCCGTGTAAAAAGTGATATCCTGTATTTGAAGTAGAATTGTATTTCACTTGAATAACTTTGGTTAAGATGGTATCTTATATAAAGGTTTTTAAATGGTTTTAATGAATGATTTTTATAAAAGCTTATATTTTATTTATAAAGCAATAATTGGTAGTTGGATATGGAAACCGGATAAGAATTAAGTGATAAATATATATATGTATATATATATAAATAAATGGGAATTGTGATTAATCCAAACTGAAATTGAATGAAGATAAGTTTGAAATGGATTCAAACTGAAATTAAAATCTTGAATTTGGAGAAGAATTTGGAGAAGAATTTTCAGAATAAGATAATAGTGAATTGGTTTCCAGTTGTAATAACCTTGGTTATTATCCTAAAATAATTAAAAGTTTTAAGGAAGTAAACTTAGTTGAGTATAACTTGTGAATTAAAGTGGGTTTTAAATAGTGAAGTTTTAAAATCTAGGTTTAGAAACATTTGGAATGTTTCAAAATTTTAAAGGAAATAATAAATGATATTATTCAGATTATTTTGAATATAGTATTATCTTAAAATAAGAAGTTGTTTGAAAACTTTGAAAGAATTTGTTTCGAATTAAAACCAAAAGTGGATTAAATTTCAAATTTTGGCTGGTAGGCCAAGAAGTAAATATGTATGTATGTGCGGATATACATAATATCAAAGATGATTTGAAATAAACCCAAAACAAAATAAGTTTTCGAACTTTTAAGTGATAGAAATTTGAAATTTGAAATGGAGAATTCAAATTTTGAGTGGGATAAATGGGTTTAAATTGAATTTAACTTGGAAGAAGTTAAATAAGTTTGAATGAACAACCTCCTTGGGAAATTTCAGGAAGAAATTGAAATTTAACTTGGAAAGTTAAATGGTTGATTTGAATAGGAAGTTTGTGTGATCTCAAAATGGGTTTGAGATCTGGAAATTGGAATTGGATGGATGTTTCAAATAATTAGGATGATATCATCCTGTTGTTATTAATAAACTTTAAACTGTGAATTGGATTTGTTTAAATGAATGAAGAAAGAGATTGTGATAATATATCCATTACTGAGATAAATTGGGTAATGAATTGAATTTCAAATATTAAATTGTAAAAAAAGGATTTGAATTATTATTTGAACCTAGAAATAGATTTATGGAGAAGTAAAGGAAATTTAAAATAGAATTTTGAAGTTTGGACTAAGAATTAAATTGTCAACAGACTTTGAAAATAAAGGATAATCTGGTTTAAGAGGTTAAACCAACATTTGAAAATTTAACTCGAATTTATATAATTCGAGATGATTTAAAGTGAAATTGAATTTTAAATTAGTTCAAATTGAAATTTGGTTTGAATAATTTGGAATTGTGATTAAAGTTGAATAGTTTCAAATTCAAATGGAATTTGATTTGAATCGAGGTTAATTCAACTTGAATTGGGATTAATTCAAACTGGAGTTAAAATGAACTGAAATTGAAATTTGTTCAATTTGAAAATTATTTGAATAAACTGAGATTGAAATCATAGTGGAATAAGTTAAATTTAGAGTGGGAATTTAAGTTGTTTAAATTGATTTGAGATTGGATCAATGTTAAGAGGAAGTGGAAATTAAAAATTGTATTGATTGGAATAAAGATTGGGTAGTGGAACAGTTTGGCTCTGAACTATTTTCAAATAAATTATTCTAATATAAGCTTTCTTAAATCTATTTTTCCAAGCTATTTACTATATACAATCTTTCTTTTTAAAGCCAAACTATTTTATACTTATTTTACAATTATTTATGGAACTATTTAAATATTTTACAACTGTTTTATAAACTAATTACTATTTTTCAACTACTTTATATCTAATTACTATTTTACAACTATTTTGCAATTATTAAACTATATTATTACTATTTGACTATTTTCCAACTATTTTATAATTATTTTACAACTAATAATTATTTTTATCTACTTTTAACTTTCCAAATTATTTTCTAATTTTAAGATGGTCAGAGTGCAAACTGTTTATGATTAAAATTCCAATTGAGATAAGAATTTTAGTAAGTGGATAGGAATTGAATTGAGTATGAATAGAAAGGTGAAATTGATTTAGTTAATAATCAATGGAGATAAATACATAGGATATACGTATATTATTCTATTCGCATAGTGATTTGATCCAGATTCGAGCACAGAATTTCGAGATAATATATCGATCCGAGTTGGGATTTTTCACTCGATTTTCGACGGCGAACCTGGATAAGGATTATTGATTGGTTCTGGGTATTCTCTATCATAGTTATGGCTATGCACGGAGAATGACGGTTTCTGATCAAGAAACCAGATCTGAGTACGCACTAGAAAGTTGGGTGGACGGTACTAGTTCGGATGGAAAATTGTGTGATCAGATTGATATTACATACGAATGATATGTGTACATCGTACGGGTTTAAATAAATTGATATTGGAAATTTGTGGATAAGAACTGTAAATGATTTTTGAAATAAAATTATATATTGTGAGATGAATGATGAAATAAAGTGAAAATTGGTTATTTCTATGGTGTAAATTTACTTTATAAAAGTAAGTAATATGGTAAGTGACTTTATAGAGTAATCAATGTTTGATTTGGAATAAACAAAGTTATATACTTTTAAGATAAATCTTAACTTGTTGAATCTTTTGCTGGAAGGAAAGGGTTTTTTTGAAAAATATTTGAAGTATATAAAGGGAATTTATACAAGTATGAAGTGATCCAAAGATTTTTAAAGTTATATATATATATATATATATATATATATATATATATATATATATATATATATGAAAGATGTTATGAGAATGATTTTGAGGAAAGGTTTTTGGAACCTATGGATTTGGAAAGGCTTTTGGATTTTTGGGAAAAATCAATTTTGAAAATTTGGAAAGCCTAGTTTGAGGATTATCGATTTTTGGATAATCGATTTTGAGAAAGGAGATTTATATGAGATACATACTAGGTGTATGATTTGGAAGATACTATATGTGTGTAGTATAAATTGTTTTGAAAATGGCTCTGGAGAAAAAGGCGCTCCCTTTAAATGAACTTCTCAGGAGTACCATAGGTTGGTACTGCCTCGAGCCTCAAAGGGAGGAGGTTCTAAAGTGGATCCTATGAGGAAGTCCGGACAAACTGAAGTTCTTGAGGATTATTGGGTAGCGAAAGTCGAGGGCGCTGATGCCTACAGAGGCATTTGTGTTATGCTGTGACGATAGTGCAACTCGATGCGATCTACTGTGGACCATAGCGGAAATCGTGTGGAGGTGAGTGTCAACGGTCTACGCTTAATTTTGCCAGGAAGGCAACATAACATCGGTAGACTGCGATCTATGGTCGAGTGGGGTGAAGAAGTTTCATTCTTTTGGCAGCGTAATTTGAGGGCACTGATGCCTATAGTTATAAGGGTTTTTGCTGTGATAGTAACCTAAACTCAGATGTAAATGCAATCTATAGCGGTTCCATGGCGTAATTGAGGGGCGTGGAGTGCCTAGAGTTATCTATGGATTTTGCCGGGATGGCAATGTAACCATCGGGTTAACTGCACCATGGATGGGGGTGATGATTTCTAGAGCGTTCTCACCAAAGATATTTACTTTATTTTCAAAAATATTTTCTATATTTTCAATAAAATTATTTTTCAAGTATTTTTGCTGGGTGTTGAATACGGGTTTACCAAGTACTTATAGATTTCAGTCCTACACCTGATCAATGTATGACCGAATTTCTGTAAGAACAAGAATGGACTTGTTGAAACATCGAGTTATAAAAGTATCTTTATAAAAACTATTTTATAATATTTTAAAGTGTTTTAAATTTTATCAAAGATTAATTTTTTCTAGTAATAATCATTTTAATAAATTCTGGCTTCATTCCTTTTCGAGGATGAAAAGATTCTAGGGGGAGGAATGTAATAACCCGGATTTTTGAACATCTGATAATTGGATAATTATCTGGTTTATAGATTGAATAGATAACAATTCTGATAATAAAGGATATCTGAATATAAAAAATAGAAACTGAATTTTTATATCTGCATAAATAATTATTTGATAACCTCCTAATGTAATTATTTAGAATGGAAAAAAATTATTATTTTCAAACAAATTAAATTTGTGTTTTTTAAATGTAAATATATATATATATATGTGAGTGGATTTTAAAATTGGATTTTAAAATTGGATTTTAAATTGAAATTGAATTTGAATTGGAAATTCAAAAGATAAATATCTTAAAATATTTTGGACTCAAAAATATATTATTTATATGATTTTATTTCTTTTATATTATTGATTTTACATTATTTTCTTTAAAATATTTATTTATATGAATTAAGATAATGTTTTTACTTAATAAATATTTGTATATAAGTTTTATTAAAATCATCTAAAAATTTATTGATTCAAGGAAAATACACTTGTAAGTTAAATGTATATATGATTTAACAAATGTAATCAATTAATACATGCTAGTGACAAATGTTAGATTATTAGACAAGTGTTAATTGATTTTATTTAAGATTAATAAAAAATTAAACATTTTGTTTTAAAAAAAGTATAAACCAGTTTCGTATTTTTCTTTCTCTCAATCTTTATTTTTAAATCTGAAAATCAGTAAACAAAATCAGAGAGGAAGCAAACAACAGTCTCTTCCAAAATTCCAAAACTAAAGTATTTTAAAACATCAACAACATTTTTAAACCTGGACATCAATTTCAGTTGCAACTCAAATAATCAAAGCAAGATTCAATCAGTTGTCATATCAAGTTTCAGGAAACAAAAGTATTTCCAAGATCATCAAATCAAGAAGCAAGTTTAATAATCAAAGTAGCATCCAGATTTTTTTCAATTTATAATTGATCTCTGTTATCATATTTTACAGTTGAGTAAATTAAACCTTCAATCTGTTTAAATTCTTGTGCATGCAGTAATTACTTAGGAAAAAGTATGAGAACTATTTGTATGTATGTCTGGTATGAATTTTATGTGTATATATATGGGTATATGGATGTGAGTGTTTGTATGCAAAATGAACACTCTGTTCTTTTTACAGGATTAAGATTTAGAAGAAAAAAATTCAAATCTCCTTCTGTAATCTTCTTTAGGTTGTGAAATGCAAATAAGAAATGTTTGTTTATGCATAATCTAAGTTTTAAAATTATACTTAAGTATTTTAAGTTGGAAACTATTTGGGAATTTAGAAGAACGGTGGAAAATAAAACTAAAACATGTAAATTTCAATCATCACAATCTTTTGTTTCATTTATACAATCTGATTTCCCAACTGAAATCATGATTTTTAAAAGCCAAACCAAAATTTTAGAATTGGATCGTGTGAGAAATTCGTAATTGATCTGATAATGGGTTTTGGGCTATGATGGGTGGTCGGCAAGGTTAGGGTTCTCGGGGTCGTAGCTGAAGCTAGTCTTGAGGTGGACGATGTCGGCAAAATTGAGCTCTGGATTTTTCAATCACCATGGCGGCGGCGAGAGTTCGATGTAGGGTTTAGGGTACTGAAAGAAACCCCTGGGTTCGCGAGAGGTTTGCGATGTCAATGAGGATCCGGGCTCGATCGCGATGGGGGGAAAACGAGGCTATAAATAGTGGTTGGCCTCTGGTTGATGGGCGAGTGATCACATGGTCGAGATCATCGGAGAAGGGGGATTTTCCGATCAAAGGTTTCTATTTCTGTTCGACTGTTTAGACTCGATTTCAATTTCAAGCTTGGTGATCGAGTTGGATGGTCGGGATAGAAGGTGGGGTTGGTTGGTGACTTGTCGACGGAAAGAGGAAGAAGTCCGGTCGTCGGCGGCCACACTTGTACGTGCACAGGAGCACAATGTATCAGGAGAAGATGAAGTTTGGGTGGAAGATGTTGCCTCGGTACGATCTCGAGAAATTGTTGAGGGTGACTCGAAGTAGATGGGATTGTTCGTGACTTGGGATTTTGCTCGAGAATTTGGTTAAATGGCTCGCGTATTTTCAATAGAAATCAGGTCCTACTTTGAGATTTTTAAAATGTTTCAAAACAAAGGAAATTTGGAGCCAGATTTCATAGCAAATAGAAATGGACAAGTTCAAAGTCATTATCAACAGGTTTCAAAATATAAGAAGGTGTTTTTTCCAAATCTTTAAATTCAAATAAGTTTATTGTTGAAAACTAAGTAATTAATTTAAGTATGTGCTTTATTTTGATTATTTTAAAGTGAATTATAATTTGTTAATGTAATTAATGAATGGTTAATTTGTATAAATAATTTAAAGGATAATTACTGAATGTAATTAATTAGAGGATAGTTAATTACTTAATGTAATTAATTAAAGATTATTAAATGGTTGTAATTAGTTAAAAAAATTAATCAATGAAAGTGATTAGAGATTAATTACTAAGTAATTAAGGATTATAAATTAATTAGAGATTAATTAATTAGAAATTAGGTATTAATTAATGTAAGTAATTAAAGATTAATTATTTAAATGATAATTACTTAATGTAAGTAATTAAGATAAATTGTTAAGGATTAATTAATTTAATTAGTAATGAAATGCTAAATTAATTAATAATTAAAGGTTAATTGATTTGGGATAATTAACCAATGAAATAACTACTTGATGAAAGTAAATAATTGAAGGAAATTATTAATGGAAATAATTAAGGATTAATTACTCAGAGTAATTAATTAAGGATTGATTGATCAAGGGAACTAATCAATGGTTAGTTAATTAATGAATGTGATTAATTAAAGGATAATTAATCAATGTAAGTGATTATAGAATAGTTAATTTAAGGAATTAATTAGGGATAAATGTAATAAATCATTGTTAATTACTTTATAAGAGTAATTAAGGGATTATTTAATGTGATGGGTGAAGGTTAATTAATTTATGTAATTAATTAAGAGCTAATAACTTATTCTAATTAATGGAAAAATAGTCAAGGGTGATTAATTAAGATGGATAATTAAAGGATGGTTAATTAATTAGTTTGTAATTAATTAATGTTAAGTAAAGGTAATCTAAGTGATTAAAGTTAGTAATTAATTTGATTAGAGATAAATTAAATTAATTGGGAAGTGAGCAATCTTGTTTACGAATAATTAAATGATGTTAAATGCCTTGAATTAGTTGATATCTCTGATATGAAATGTTTTATGATATGATATGTTTGGGTGGACAGTGATAATATGGCTATCTATCAATGATGAATTGCTGTGTAAAAAGTGACATCCTGTATTTAAAGTTGAATTGTATTTCAATTGAATAACTTTGGTTAAGATGGTATTGAATTCGATGAGACCGGGGTTGGGTATTAGTAAATACCCGAACCCACTTCGATTTGTAACCTACAATGATTCTTTATAGATTGATATGTGAAATCAATATGCTGATATGGTGTAATTTAAATGACAGGACCATTTAAAACTAAGTAAAGGTATTTAGGGATTGATTAAGTGTTGACTAAAGCAAGTTGTGAACTTGTAGAGATGAATGAGTTACCCCAGGTTAAAAATAAGTTCTATGTTTTGGAATTTCATGTTAGATGAGTTTACTCACACTGGTTTCCAGCTTGACCCGGATGTTACTTTGATGTAATTCTCGGGTCAGACCGAGTATTACAGATTTTCAGGTAAGGACGTTCTGGAGCTCAGGAGGAGAGCTGGATGGCAGGAACGTATGGAGTGTAACCCGCTGAGTATTATTGATTTGTATCTGGAACATGTTGGTTGTATATGTCTAGTGTTTGTGTATGTGTTGTAACTCTGATGTATCTAAGTGTAATTTGAAGGTACGGTTTTCCTTTGTAAAACTGCTATTTTATTTGATATCATATTTTGATCCGCTGCGAATGTGAGAATCTATGTTTTAGTGTTTTTGATTCTTCTTCTATCTATTTTCTTCTTTTCCTAACTATAATGAATTTTTGGGATCGAAAATTCCGGGTTCTTACAATTTCCTTGATTTTGTTCCTATCGAACTCCATGGCGGCTTCCACTTGGGAGTTGACTTGCTCGAGCATCTCTTTTCTGCCCTCTTCCTGGGCCTTCTTTGAGTGCTTCAATTTTATCCAATTACTCATCAACTTTTGCCTTCAAGCCCCTAGCCTCAATGACTTCTTCGTATTATTTCTACGAATCGTCTTGGGCTTTAATCCTTTTCCTCTTTTTCCTTCTTTAACAATTTATAACATCCCCTACTTAGAGGCCGAAAACTAAGTGCTACAGATGCTACAGGTATCTATAGTATTAGCTTCCGGCGACTAAATGTGTCTATGTTAATGGTATCAATAATATTAGAAGCACTTGAATATGCAACAAAACACAGATTTCCAAAACCACAGATTACTTCATTACATTTCCATATAAAATTTGTTCCACATTTGCGTCGCATAACCCACAACGTTTTCCTAGGCATAGATTAAATATAGTTATTAAAAATTACATCGAGAGTGGTATATGAAGATACCCCCTTGATTGATCAGAGTCAAAGGGTCATATAAGACCTAATACATCATAACATAGCGGAAAATCATCTAATCGTAAATAAAAGCATCAAATCCTAAATAGCTATATGTTGCCTCCAGCATCCTCCGGTAGCTTATTCATTAACTTTCTAAAAACTTGAAAAGATCCTTAACCTCTCAACCTACTGAAATTAATTTTGAGTACCTGAGATTTTAAGGAGAAAACATAAACTTCGAGTCGGACATAAAGCCTAGTATTAATAATACTATACATCCCGGTTTAATTATGTTAAGTAAGACCTGCCGCTTAGCGGAACGGGTTTCCTCTCACTAACATCCTCTATAAAACATATCTTTGAAAATCCTTTCTTATAACCATACATTATGCACCTATATCCACAATGGTTAAATTCTACAAAATAAACATTATGTAAACCAACATAAATATCAGGTAATAATGAACTTCCCATTCAACACAAATAACTTTTAACATTTGGCTGACTTGGGCCTACCAGACAACATAATCGAAATTTACCCAACATCTGTTAGATATTCATATTTAGAATTATTTATCCTTATCCATCTGTTTAACATTTCCCATTATGACAGCTTGTCCTAAACTATCTGTTAAATATCTCACTTTTGGACGGTCCATCCCTAACTTAATTATCTCCCAGGTTCTCCCGAGCATAATGGTTTTTTGGGCTTGCCGATAACCTATCTGTATACAGCATATATTCCTTTCGGTGTGTAATCATAATTTTAGTCAACCTGTGACCAAGCCATACATGCTGGAATTTTGGACAACAATTAGCTTAGGCTACAAGCTAATGTGTAGGGTGTGACCCCATACCAGTCCCATTTGGTTTCCTAATATCTGTGCCATTTATACTTAAGGATCCCCTTCTATAATTTTCCTTGAAGACAACTTCAAAATGATTTAAACCTTAAATCAAACTTCAAACAAGGAAAAAGAAAAAGTATTTATACTTTACTCAAATCATATTACCATGTTATAAATATATCCTTTTTCTCAAAACTTAGTTAATGAAAACACTTCACCATTTGAAGGAACCTCTTTCCATACTTTGAAACTACCTCCTTGAAAATCATGTTTAAACCTTTCGAAATCATCTCTAAAACCTTTTGAATTTATTTAAAGCGTTCCTTTCGGAAGTTATAACCTTAGACATCCTTCTTTAAAATCACTTTAAGTTATTGCCTTAGAAAAACCTTTGGAAAACCTTCCTTTAAAAACCCTTCGAAAACTTCAAACAAACCTTGCGAAACAAAACCCTTCGAATACATAAAACCTTTTAAAACAGAAACGCTTCATAGGCATACTCGCTCAATTTTAAATAATCTAGAAATGGTCATTTAAAACCTTTTGTCTTTATTATAACAACCTTTTGAAAAGACCTGAATAACCTTTTGAAAGTCTTTGGTTATATTTCACGAAACAAGGGTAACCACCTAAGTCGAAAGCTTCCCTCCGAAAGCATTGGAGAAATGACTAATTTTAAGAACAAGTAAACCTTTCGACTGGGTCAAAGGTTAAAAACAATAACCTTTATAAAAGCAGTGAAAACCCTTCGGCTGTGCCAGTAGGTTTCAAAACAAAGTAATGGCGGTAGCAGCTACAACCCATCGACTATATCGGAAGGTTTTAAAGTCTTTTCTTTCAACCTTTTAGGCCATCAACCTTTTGGCTTATAACCTTTCGGCTACATTCAATTCATTACGTACCAATTACTTGATACCTTATGCATTGAACTTTGACCATATCGAAAGCTAACCCTTAAACTGAGACGAAAGGTCTGGAGCGGAATGTATACTGTCGTTTGGGGTGAAACATGGAAAAACAGTGATTTTTGTTTTTTAACTTAGAAAGGAAACTTTTCAGCTAACCTGCCTTTGTTTATCAAATTTTCATTGGTCAATAAAATGCTTTTCAGAAATGTGATGCCGCAATTACCAGAATTTATAAATCATTTTATTTTGCAAAATGCCCATTCTCCTTTATAAATATATAAAACATTTATGTCTCATGCCTTAAATAATTTTATATACTCCTCAAAATGACTTAGGAAAATTATAGAAAATATATTTTAATATCTTGCCTAACATATTAAAATCCCAAACCCAAACAATTATTATTTCAGCCGAAAATAATTTAAAACCCAATAAACAATTTTCTTCATTCGAAAATTCATATAAAATCCATAATAAATTGGAAAATTGTGAAAATCAAAACCCATCTCTAAAATTATATTCCAGGCCTATATTTAAATTTTCAAGGTATTTGTATGTCATAAATAGGGTTTTCATGTTAAACATTATCATAAAACATGAACAAACATTTATAATTTCATCGACAATAAACATATATTTCTTAAAACATCAAACATGGCAATATAATAGCAAAAGCATTTCGGATCTAAACATAAAACCTAAACTAAAAGTATTAGGGTGTATCAATTAATCACCTTAGCTTTAAAGATTATAGATGATATTTTTAAGTGTTGATTTAATTGATTTCTTCTTTCCTCTTGAATCATAGCTTTACTTCTCTTCTTGAGATTGGAATGGTGGCTGGCCTTAGAAATTTTCGTTTTTAATGAAATGAGAATAATGAACGTAAGTTACCCATTTCCGAAGAGTTTAGGATATAAGGTTTTGCTATTTTACAAAATACCCTTCTCATTTTCTAACACACTACCTGGTGTTATTTCATTTTAGTCAACCCTATTAACATGGCATGGCTACCTCTGACTGATCAACTCTCAATCTATTAATCTTCACATTATTTAATTCAGTTTTACTAATTAAATATCTTAAATAAGGTGACAAAATATATAGGGTGTTATAGACTTCCCACCTTAAAGAATTTCATTCTCGAAATTACGATATGATACACAATAAAACAATCTAAGGTAAAACATACCATCAAATAAATCTGGGTAAGAGCCTCTTATCCTGCTCTCTACTTTCCATATACAATCTCTAGCATCATTACTCTACTGGACATTTACTAACTTGACTGTCTTGTTCCTCAATTTCTTCTCTCATCTCTAGCCACAACTTGAATCGGTTTCCTAACTATATTCAAATCCGGTTCTACTACTAAGTCTTCTAATACTGTAGGTGCTATATTAGTCTCCAGGTCTCTAACACATTTCCTCTGATGAGAAATATGGAAAACATTATAGACTCCAGCCAAACTACTTGATAACTCTACTTTATAAGCGAGTTTCCCAATCCTCTCAATAAAACAAAATGGACCAATGAACCAAGGTGCTAACTTCCCTGACTTCCCAAATCTGATTTCTCCTTTCATCGGCGAAACCTTAACAAACATATAATCCCCGATAGAAAATTCCAAATTCTTCCTTCTTTTATCTGCATAGCTTTTTTGCCTAGATTGAGCTTTCATCATCCTAGGTCGAATCAACTCAATCTTTTCACAGCTCCCTTCACTAAATCCAGACCAAGAACTAACCTATCCCTGGTCTCTAACCAACATGCGGGACTTGCAAGGTCTTCCATACAATGCTTCAAATGGTGCCATCCCAGTAATAGTCTGATAATTATTGTCATACAATAACTCGACTAGATGAAGATGGTCTTCTCATGATCCCCTAAAATCTAATATACAAGCTCTTAACAAATCTTCTAAGAATTTGTTAACTCTTTTCGTTTGCCCATCCGTTTGTGGATGGTAAACGGTATTTATGCTGAGCTTGGTTCCTAATGCTTCTTGTAGACTTTTCCAAAACTCACTATTAAATAAAGAATCTCTATCACTGATAATATTACTAGGAATCTCATGCAATCTAACCACATTCTTCATGAATAACTTCGCCAAATCGAATGCTGTTCTAGTTGACTTTACCAGAATAAAATGGGCACTCTTAGTCAGTCAATCTATTAAGACCTATATGTTTTCGTTTCCCCTTCTAGATCTCGGCAACCCATTAATAAAATCCATGGAGATGGAATCCTATTTCCATAATGGAACCTCTAACGGTTGAAGCAATCCACTTGACTTATGGTGTTCAACCTTTGCCTGTTGGCAAATCAAGCACTGTTGAACATACAATCCAATATCCCGCTTCATACCTTCCTAGAAGAAATTTCTCTTCATGTCCTGATATCTTTGTTCCTCTTAGGTGGATATTGAACTTCGAATGATGGCACTCATCCAAAACCTCCTTCCTTATATCTCTTATATTTAGAGCACATAGTCTTCCTTTCTTTCTCAACCACCCATTATGGTCAAGATTGAAATCTTCTAGGTCATCACTCTCTGTTCCTTCCTTCAACCTTATGATATGCTCGGCCAATATTGGATCCTCCTCCTTCTTAGAAGCTATCTTCTCAATCATTAATGGTCGGACTTCTAAACAAGACAATACAGTACCTCATGTACTCAATCCTACTTTGGACCTAAACCGCACATTACAATCCGATAACGCTTCCAAGTCTTTCCACTCAGTGATCGTAGCAAATAATGCATTCTGATGTTTCCAACTAAGTGCATCTGCTACCTTGTTTCCTTTTCCGGGTGTGTACTTAATTCCAAAATCATAGGAAACACTAAACTCCAATCATCTTTGTTGTCTCAAATTCAGCTCTTTCTGAGAGAACAAATACTTCAATGACTTATGATCAGTATATAGCTCAAATCACTCTCCCAATGGATAATGCCTCCACACCTTTAAAGAAAATATAACGGCAGCTAACTCCAAATCATGCGTTAGATACCTAACTTCATGTGGTCTGAGCTATCTAGAAGCATAAGCAATTACTTTACCCTTTTGCATCAACACAGCTCTCAATCCTGTTCCACAGGCATCTGTATAAACAACTAAGTCCTGATTACCCTCCGGAACCACTAACACCGGTGCATGGGTCAATAAGTGTTTCAAGCTCTGGAATGCTTCTTCACACTTATTGGTCCACACGAACTTCATATCTTTTTGCATAAACTTAGTCATCAATGCTACTATCCATGAAAAATCTTTTATAAATCTCCAATAATACCCCGCCATCCAAGGAAACTATTTATCTCAGTCACCATCTCGGGTCTCTTCCAATTATTCACCGCTTCATTCTTAGTCGGATCTACAAACAACCCTTTCTCAGAGACGACATGACCCAGGAACTTCACTTCCTTCTTCCAAAAATGACACTTCGTAAACTTAGCCTTCAACTGATGCTCCCTCAACGTCTCGGACACGACTCTAAGATGGACTTCATGCCCCTTCTCCTCTTTAGAGTATATCAAAATGTCATCAATGAAGACCAACAAAAACCTACCCAAATGTTCTCGAAAAATCCTATTAATCAGATCTACAAATAATGCCGGTGCATTAGTTAATCCGAATGGCATAACTAACCATTCATACAATCTATATCTCGTCCTAAAAGTCGTTAAAGGAACGCTATCCTCTGCCACTCTAAGCTGATGAAATCCCGTCACCAAATCTAACTAAGAAAATACCTTTGCTCCACTCAACTTATCGAACAAATCATCGATTCTCGGCAAGGGATATCGGTTCTTTATCGTTTTCTCATTCAACTTACGATAAACGATAGGCTTAACGATCCATCCGACTTCTTAGCAACACAGCAGCAACTCCCATGGCAAACTACTCGGCCTATTAAAACCATTTCCTTCTAGATCAATCAAATGCACCTTCAATTCTTTCATTTCTGTAGGTGGCATCCTACTCAGTGGCCTACTCGCTGGTTTAGCTCCAGGCACTAAACTAATCTAAAACTAAATAGCTCATTTTGGTGGTAGCTCAACGACTGGTTCAAACACATCGGCAAATTCTGCAACTACAAAGATCCGATGCAACTCATCCTCCAACTCCATAACACCCAGTAAAGCATTCACCTCACAACTAGGGTTCTCTACAGCATAAATTATCCGATCACTACAATCTGGATGACAAAGTGATATTGTCCTATCTTGGAAAAATATCTTAATATCGTACCTACTCAACCAATCTATCCCTAGGATAATCCCAAATCCCATAAAGTCAAATACATCCAAACAACAGTCAAAGGTACGGCCTAACAAATCAAATTCTAGATGGTCACACCTTACCCTAAATGTTGTTTAACCTCCTATTGGATTAGCAACCCTTAAGGAAGTAACTAAGTAAGAGTGTTCTAGGTTAAGTCTATCAACTTGACATCGCGAAATAAAAGAATGAGATGCCCTAGTATCGAATAGGACGCTAACAGACATACCGTGGATCTGTAGTGAGACTCCTAAAATAGCTTTTCCCTTTTATTGAGCAACTGATTTTGCGGTTGTGGGATCCAAGGCATAAACCCACCCCTTTCCTTCCTTTGGTAGCTCTAGGCACTTGTTCTTGAAATGACCCGCTTGATCGCAATTAAAGCATCTGACATTCTTCTTCCCACCGGCTTCTTTTCCTTTTCCCTTTCTGGCTCGACACTATTGGCATAGTGTCCCTTCTTGTTGTAGTTGTATCAAACCACTTCAACTTTACTCTTGTTTTTTTCCCCTTCTTTATAAGCAATCCTCTTTTAGAAAAATTTCCTCTTTTGAGCCTATCCAGTCTGTGCCTCTTTCACTTTCTTCCTTAAGCAAGCCAATGCTTCTTCTTGCCTCAATGTTATCTCAACAACAACATTAATAGGGTCTCTTAAGTGCGGCAAAGTTGCACTTATCAGTTCTGACCTTAATCCACTGATGTACTTCTCATTTCTGCTAATAATGGTATCAACCAATGCATATTTGTATCGGGCTAGTTCCTTGAACTTTCTGGTATACTCCAACACACTCATATCTTCCTGCCCCAGCTCTACAAACCTTCTAACCAATGTAGCCTATGCCATAACAGACATGACAAAACCTTCTTCTGAATTCCTCCCAAGTAATTGTCTCCTCATCAACTCTAATAGTGATAGTGTTCCACCAAAATAATGTAGCTCCCTAAAGATGCCTTGAGGCCAACCTCCTTTTCTATGCATCATTTAGCCCTAATCAGCGAAAATTCATTCACAATGCAGTAGCCAGTTTTCTACTTCAATCACGTCCTTGGTACCAATGAACGGCTTCCCTCCGAGCCTAATGTAATCTCTACTCAAATTGGCATACTGATTGACCGTAGGAACTTCTTGAACTCCTCCTCCCATAGAGTTTCCTCCAACAGCACCTGTTGGTACTCCAGCTTGCACCATATTCACAAAGAATTGATACACTGTCCTCATATCCACTTGGGGAACTCCTGCACCAGCATTTTCAGCTTGTGCCTGACCAGGACTTCGCCTTGCGTTTGGTCGGGAATTTCCATTGGTAGTGGTGATGTCTCCTTCAACATTCACTCGGCTTCGTCTTCAATCAATATCGGTATTCAAACCTCGTGAGATATAGATGAATGACCTAACTAAGATAGGAGTCCAAAGATATAGCATATACTTATATATATATATAAGTATGTTATTATAGCGTTATCCCATGCCGCGATCTCAACTCTAATCTCTATGGAATATGTTTTCAAAAATCAATTTTTTAGTTAAAGTATTTCATAAACCATAGGCTGCTACCAAGCTGTAACATCCCCTATCCTGATGTCCAAAACTAAGCGCTACAGATGCTGCAGTCATCTATAGTATTAGCTACCGACAACTAAATATGGCTACGTTAATGGTATCAATAATATCACAAGCACTTGAACATGAAGAAAAACATAGATTTCCAAAATGACAGATTACTTCATTACATTTCCATATAAAATTTATTCCCCATTCACGTCACATAACCCAAAACGTTTTCCTAGGCACGGATTAAATATAATTATTACAAATTACATCAAAAGAGGAATATGAAGATACACACTCGATTAATCAGAGTCAAATGGTCATATAAGACTTAATACATCATAACACATCGGAAAATCATCTAATCGTGAATAAAAGCAGCAAATCCTAAATAGTTATTTATTGCCTCCAGCATCCTCCAGTAGATTATTTGTCAACTTTCTAAAATCCTAAATGATCCTTAACCCCTCAACCGATTCAAATTAATTTTGAGTACCCGAGAGTTTAAGGGGAAAACATATACTTTGAGTCAGACATAAAACCTAGTATGAATAATTTTATACATCCTGGTTTAATTATGTCAAGTTCGACCACACCGCTTAGCGGAACGGCTTTCCTTTAGCTAACATCCTTTTTTATAACATATCTTTGCAAATCCTTTCTTATAACCATACACTATGCACAAGCATCCACAATGGTTAAATTCTATAAAATAAATATTATGTGAACCAACATAAATACCAGGTAATAATGAACTACCCGCTCAACACATTTAACTTTTAACATTTGGCTGACTCGGGCCTACCAGACAACATAAACTAAATTTACCTAACATCTGTTAAATAATCATATTTAGGACTATCTATCCTTCTCTATCTATTTAACATTTTCCATCAGGATGGTCTGCCCTAAACTATCTATTAAATATCTCACTATTGGACGGTCTATCCCTAACTTAATCATTTCCTAGGTTCTTCTGAGCCTAATGGTTTTCCGGGCTTAACAATAACCTATCTGTATACAACATATATTCCTTTTGGTGTGTAATCATAATCTAACTCCACCTATGACCAAGCCCTGGACATTGGAATTTTGGATAACAATTAGCTGAGGCTACAAGCTAATGTATAGGGCGCGACCCCATACTAGTCCCATCTGGTTTTCTAATATCTGATCCATTTATACTTAATGATCCCCTCCCATAATTTTCCTTGAAAACAACTTCAAAATGATTTAAACCTTTACATCGGACTTCAAACAAGGAAAAGAAACAAGTCTTTATACTTTACTCAAATCATGTTACCATGTTATATATATGTATCCTTATCTCAGAACATATTTGATGAAAACACTTTACCATTTGAAAGAACCTCTTTCCATACCTTGAAACTATCTCCTTCAAAATCCATGTTTAAACCTTTCGAAATCATCTCTAAAACCATTCGAATTTATTCAAAGCAATCCTTTTGGAAGTTATAAACATAGACATCCTTCTTTAAAACCACTTTAAGTCATTGCCTTAGAAAAACCTTTGGAAAACCTTCCTTCAAAAACCTTTCGAACAATTCAAACGAACCTTTCGAAACAGAACCCTTCAAATACATAAAACCTTTTAACATAAAAACCCTTCTTAGGCATATTGGGCTCAATTTTAAATAATCTGGAAACCGCCTTTTAAATCCTTTCATCTTTATTAAAACAACATTTCGAAAACACCTGAGTAACCTTTCGAAAGTCTTTGGTTGTATTCCATGAAACAAGGGTAACCACCAAAGTCGAAAGCTTCCCTCCGAAAGCATTGGAGAAACGGCTAATTTTAAGAACAAGTAAACCTTTTGACTGGGTCGAAAGGTTCAAAACAAAAACCATTATAAAAGCAGTGAAAACTCTTTGGCTGTGTCGGAAGGTTTCAAAACAAAGTAATGGCGGTAGCAGCTACAACCTATCGACTACATCGGAAGGTTTTAAAGACTTTTCTTTTAAATAACCTGACCTGGCCGGATGTGACCAAGTCAAAAGCTCAAATTTGAAAGTAAAGCAAGCAAAAGCTTTTCATTTATAAGGTAATTATATTTCAACCTTTTAGGCCATCAACCTTTCGACTTGAAACCTTTCAGCTATATTCAATTCATTACGTACCAATTACTTGATACCTTATGCATTAAACTTTGCCCTTATTGAAAGCTATGCCCTCGACTGAGACGAAAGGTCTGGGGCTGAAGGCGTACTTCCGTATGGGCTGAAATATGGACAAAGAGTGATTTTTGTTTTTAAACTTAGGAAGGAACTTTTCAACTAACCTGCCTGTGTTTGTTAAATTTTCATTGGTCAATAAAATGCTTTTTAGAAATGTGCTGCTGCAATTACCAGAATTTTAAAATCATTTTATTTTACAAAATGTCCCTTCTCCTTTATAAATATATAAAACATTTAAGTCTCATACCTTAAATAATTTTATATGTCCCTCAAAATGACTTAGGAAAATTTTGGAAAAATTTCAAAAAATATATTTTAATATATTGCCTAACCTATTAAAATCTCAAATCCAAAAAAATTATTATTAAAGCCGAAAATAATTTAAAAACCAATAAACAATTTCCTTCGTTAAAAAATTCATTTAAATCCATAATAAATTGGAAAATTTTGAAAATCAAAAGCCATCTCTAAAATAATATTCGAGGCCTATATTTAAATTTCTTAAATATTCGGATGTCATTAAAAAGGTTTTTCATGTTAAACATTGTCATAAAACAAGAATAAACATTTATAATTTCATCAATAATAAACATATATATATCTTAAAACATCAAATATAGCAATATTATAGCAAAAGCATTTCAGATCTAAACACAAAACCGAAAACTAAAAGTATTTGGGATGTAGTAATTATTCACCTTAGCTTTAGAGATTATAGGTGAGATTTTTGAGTGTTGATTTAGTTGATTTCTTCTTTCCTCCTGAATCTTAGCTTTACTTCTCCACTTGAGATTGAAAATGGTGGCCAGCCTTAGAAATTTTCGTTTTTAATGAAATAAGAATAATGAACGTGAGTTACCCATTTCCTAAGGGTTTAAGGTGTAAGTTTTTCTATTTCCCAAAATACCCTTCTCATTTCCTAACACACTACCTAGTGTTATTTCATTTTAATTAACCCCTTTAACATGGCACGGCTACCTCCCACTAATCCAATCTCAATCAATTAATCTTCAAATTATTTAATTTAATTTAACTAATTAAATATCCTAAATAAGGTTATAAAATATATGAGGTGTTAAATAATTCTTCCAGTTCCTCAACACGGCAAGCTAAAGAGTCTTTCTCCTTTTGCAAGGAGTCCTTTTCTGAAGCAAATGTTCCGCTGCGTTGAAGTTCCTCGTTAAGTTCTATTTTGTGATAAGCTTTCAAGCGGCTTACTGCCTCTGCTATCTTCTTGGCATTCTTTTCTGCCTCAGCAAGTTTGGTTTTGAATTGAAGCAACTCATCATCCTTGATTATTTCTTTGTCATGAATTGCTTCTAACTTGAGACGATCTATTTCAAGTTGACACTCGATAGAAACTTCAGAAACTTTCTCTGCCAAACGGATGAATGATTCGTGTGGAACGAATACATCGTCCACAGATGCTAGCGAGCTTTCCTTGGCGTGCCCTACGATAACATGAATAGAAGGAAGGAATTTGAAACTATCGAAGAAAATCTTCAGGAAAGTGGCTTTAAGTTCAGCCAATTTTTATACGGTAGAAGAGTCGGGGACAGTGGCCGGCAGGGGTGGATCAGAAGTAGTAAGTAAGTGCTTGCCAAATCGGTGCTCATGAGCTTGTCTTGAACTTGAAGAGCCAAAGTGCTGCTCGTGAGACGTAGCGACGGGAAGGCCATGATAAGAAGATTTTCCTCCACTCTGAATTGGAAGATTAGAATGTTCGCCCTGATGAGACGCATGAGATTGAGATTTTCGCTTAGAAGTGGAAGAAGATTCCCTCAAATGATAATCTTTTTTCCTTACTTTATCCTTTTCTCTACGTCGAGTGAACTCAAAACCCCTGCTTGGGTGATGATAAGTAGAAGTGCTTCGAAGACAATCAAAGGCTCGTGATTGAGACATTGCACTTGTAAATCCTAAAGAAGAGCGTATTAGAAGTTGTCGTATGAGAGATCTATAACAATTGTATTATGGAGTGCAAGTGATTATTAGTGTCCTAGTGTTCCTCCCAATGGACCGATGATGGTAGCTTTCCTCATCGGAATGTTCTCCTCTTTATTAGGATATTGGATGCCTTCATCGCTTCTTGTAGTAGAATTAAGTCCTTCGATATTAATATTTGGAAAGTCATAGGACATAATGTCGTCCAGAATTTGAAGATTGGAGAATCCTTTTAACGAGCTTTCTAAATGATGAGAAGATGATTCCTTTTCGAGAGGAGTAATAATGAACTCCGGGTCTGATGCAATCTTTCTGCTGCATAGCTTGTAGGCCGACCTCTTTTTTTCTTTGGAGGTGTTTGCGATTGCCCGACGTGCGACGGTTCAACCATCGGCGCTTTTCCAAGGCTTACATCATCATCTCCTGATTTATCAACTTGAGAATCTTTGATTTCCCCCTCTTCTATATCTTCTCGTGCCCCCTCAATAGGAGGCACGATAGGGTCAACCACCTCCTTTCTTTGCTCTTGAATATTTCTCTATAATGCCATGCTTTTGGGAAGTACGATCCTACGCCCGTCTTCCAACGACCCAAATAAAGATAGCAGTTCAATGGTTACAAGGAGTTTGATATCCTGGTCCTCAATGGGGGTAGCGTAGATGGCAGCAATGGTTCTGGAGAAATCAGTGCCTTTGGGACATGGACAAACACCTAAAAGAACTGTGAATGTTAGTAAATTCAAGGGAAAAATCATGACTTGAGTCAGTGAACTTGAGAGAAAAGTGGAAGTAATACTTACCTCCTTCTAGCCATCTTCTTGTGAATCCAAAAAGCATTACACATAGAACCATTCATGTTTAAATAATGAAAGTTTGTTCCATGGGCTCGTCAAGACTTGACAATTTGGTGAAGGTTCAAGGAAAACATAAAAAGGGCTTCCCGTTCGTATGTTGAAATTGTAAATAAATCTGATGTCTTCAGGAATGGGTGGACGAAATAGAACATTCATGAATAGCAGGAAAGTCCTATGGATAAAAGCATAACTGTTGGGATGCAGTTGTGTAGGGGCGATCTCGAGATATCTCAATATCTCCCAAAAAAAGGAATTAAAAGGTGGAACGCATCCAGTGCAGCACATAAATTTTTTACACGCTGTATATCCAACAGGGGGAAAATGAGGTCTATATTGTCTTGTATGAACTAAGACATCCTCAAACTGAATTTTGTGGATGGAGCACAACCGACGAAGAGCGACTTTGGGGGAGGGGGGGTTGCTTGATATCGCATTTAGATTTGAGGTCTAAAGTCAAAGCGCTTTCATTCATCAAGGAAGTTTTGTGGTATCCTGGTTTTGGCAGAAAGGATTATGCAAAGGCAAGTAAACTAAAAATAGGGAAGTAAAATAGTGAAGGAAAGAAAGAAGGAAGGTCCCATATATATATATATATATACATGGATGTACTGGAATATGCACGTGAGTGATTTAAAGGTTCAATCTTTTTGAAATCAACAAAGACTGAAATCAAACGTGAGACCTTCAAGTTCAAGGCTAGATCAGATAATAAAAGTTTCTAAGTCCTGCATGATCAGATCAGTATATGCTGACAGACTTCGACATAAGACTTGTATTATTAAAAGTCTACCAAGCGTCATAGCAATCAACGGAGGATCCAATGCCTTTAAAAAAATGTTTTGACAAAGAAATAACAATCAATAAGGAAGCTAGATGGACTTCTTTTCAAAAATTCAAACTTTTTTCGATTTAAAGCACGTAATTTTACTTACAAAATGTACTTTATGAGGAAAGTGTTATCTGGTATCCTGACCTGGCTATACTGGACTGATTATGCAAGACAGATTCTCCTGTTGTCAAAAAGGATAACCATGAAGCAATGGCTATAGAACCCGAATGTGGAGTTTAGATAGTTATACAAACCCAAATTGAACGGAGTTGATAGATAGACGATGTAGGATTCTAGAAATATGAAAGTTGGATAGGAACAATAGGGATCGGCATAGCCCTGTGAGTTAGAAGGGGTCGACATTGCCTTGTGGAGCCAAAAAAAGGATTGGCATGGCATTTTGGTTGAGGAGGGATCGGCATTATATAATATATTTTAATAAATATACACGAATCAGTATGCATGGCATGCAAAAGGGATCGGCATGTTTCTCTTAGAAGGGGTCGGCATCAATCACTCCGAAATGGGTTCGAACCAAAGATTAACCAAAAACATGAGCTCCATACATCCAATCAACATGATATTTGGAGAGCCATCATGTCTAAGCATGAAGAAGCCACTATAGGGATTGCTACCCCAGAATCAACCAATGAAGGGATCAGTACCGATCCCTATTCATTAGGATTTGGGCCTAGCGACCCTATTGTGGGCCCATATGGGTAAGGAGATTGCAACATCTCCCACTTGGAGGCCTAGAACTAACGACTATGGATGATGTAGTCATCCATAGTTATTAATCCTCGACGACTAAATATGGTAATGTTAAATACATTGACATAATAGAAACACATGGATATGGAAAAAAATTTAAAATCAACAAACATCTTTCTCATTCCATTTCAAAGCATTTCAAATTCCAAAGTTATTAAAACATACGCCAAGAGCGACAAATGAAGATGCCCCCTTGGATAATCAGAATATATAACTAAGCAATTGACAACTTTGACTTTACAACAACACACGGCGAATCAAAATAGAAAAGAACTCTAAATAGCTAACATGTCTCATGCACGTCTTTTGAAGCTTATACGTATAAAGAGGTACCTGAAAACCTCAACTCTCAAACTGCTCAAAATCAATTGAGCGCCCGAGAGTTTAAGGGGAAAACATAAACTTCGAGTCAAACATAAAGTCTGGTATGAATAATAATCTACCATCTTAAACCATTTAGATATGTAGTGAGACCATGCTGCTTAGCAGAATGGGTTTTTCCTTCACTAGTATCTTATCAAAAACTTTATAAAACCATATATTGCACTCTTGCATCCACAATGGTTAAGACATGGCAATTCAAAATATTATGATGATATACATACAAATTAAAACATTTTGGATTTCACATCCCCTGCTTAATTGACAACTTGTCATATTTAAATTTTCTTGGGTGACTATTAGCCTATTAGTTTTCATAGACAAACTAATAATCGGTTAAATGTTTATGGACTCCCTGTCCAATTTCATTGTTTTCGTGGGGTTACTATTAAACTATTTTTAACTTAAGGACTCCATGTCCAGTTTCATAATTTTCATAGGATCACTAAGAACCTATTGGCCCCTGCCAATAACTTTATTTTTTTATCGGTCCTCCCTAAACCTATTTGTAACTCCAATAGCTTTACTCTTATACTAGTTTTATGGGTTGGCTAGAAACCTATTGACTTCTGTTAATAACTTAATCTGGAAATAATTTTCATGGATTCACTACAAATCAATTGGCCCTGCCAATAAATCTTTCTAATAATAGTTTTCATTGGTTTACTATGAACCTATTAGCACCTGCTAATATGTTTTCCTAAACATAGTTTTCATGGGTTTACTATGAACCTTTCTATTTGACAACTTCACTATTTAGGCATCCTATATTCTGGTCCATCTGACCTTCTGGATGTAATTCTGCTCATTAAGGAGTTAATTCAATTTTTATTCACCAATGGGTCAACCTAGCTGGTTATTCTTTCCTTCCACAAAATGTAATTTTGGGTCCATTATAATGTGACTATATATATATATATATATATATATATATATATATATATATATTAGAAGAAGCAAACATAATAACACAATAATATTAACACCTATGTTTTAATATCCTTGAAATCACTTTCATATAAAGCAAGGTTAATCCCTTTAACTTATTATTTTATCAAGGAAAAGCTTCTTCAAAACTTCATACATAGAACCATTTCTAAACTCCTTTATCTTAGCCATGGGTTTTCCTTTAAAATGAGATTGGGTTATTTGCTTTGAAAACTAAGGCATTCAAGACCATTAAACCTTTAATTTCGAAACCACTGGAAACTTCCTTTCTAAAGCATTAAAATCTTCTTTTCAAAACACTAGGACCTGCCTTTTGAAGCACTTTAAAGCCTTTATTTCGAAACCTTTCTAGTTTATTAAAGTAATACTTATTAACTCTTAAAAGCATAGCTTTGAAACTATGAAAGTACCCCTATCGAAACCATTGGGTTTATCTTTAAAATATCTTTTGGGTAAAAGTGAACATAAATGAAAGTATCCCTTTCGAAACCATTACTTATCATATAAAAGTGTTTGGGTAAAAACTTGATGGCATCAGAACTATCCTTTCGAAAGCTTAAACCATATAAGTGAAACGTTTGAAGGTTAGCTTTGAAACTCCTTTCGAAACCATTGCCTTCGAAACTATTAACCCCTTCAAAAGCTTTAAGAAGTGGCTCATATTTACGAAACAAAACCAACCTTTCGAAAGAATTGATATCTTCAGTTCCTTCGAAAGGTATAAGGTCGACAGAAAGGTTTTGGCTAGGTTGAAACTACCCTTGTTGAAATCATTAGTTTGAAAACTAAGTAACTCATTCGAAAGCTATGCTTTAAACAATAAGGCGGAAATCCCCTTTAGAAAGATATTCAAAGGACCCCTTCGAAAGCATATATTTTGACACTTTTGAAAGCATTTAGTAAAACAAGCAAGTGCGTTTCTTTAGAAAACAAAACAAAGGTTTCGTTCCCATCGGAAGCTATGTTTCGACACCATGCCTTCCGTCTTTCTCCAATCCACTACGTACTAAAGTTGATACCTTGTGTATTGGTTTCGGTTTCTTGGGTTTCAACTTGATACGTTTTGATTCGATTGAAGGCGGAAGCTATGAGTCAAAAGGTACTTCTAAAAGCAGCGGAACCCACTTTTCTTGGTAAAAGCTGATTAATGCCAATAAAAGCAATAACTTTATAGTTAACTTGCCCATTTATAAACATTTATTTGGTTTCCATAGACTTTTCAAATTTTTATCCAAATGAAACTACCACATAATTTCAGATCTAAACTAGGATTATTTAACAAATAAGCCCTTCCATTAAGCAAAACAATTAAATCATTTAGGTCCTCCTTTCAAAATAATTTAATTCTCATAGTAAACCACTTAGGAAAGATCCCAGAAATAACAGAAATTCACTTTTAATATGTTTTCTAGCATATCTAAATTTCAAACCCAAATACTCAATATAATTTCAAAACTAAACTTCTAAATCTAATTAACCATATTTTCCTTTAAAAATTCATAATAAATTTTCCATAACTTGAAAAATTATGAAAGTTAAAACCCAACTTCAAAATCATGTTGTACATATCATATAAATTCCTCACGGCATTCTAAATCAATTTACATGAATTTACCCGTAGAACCATGTATGAACCATTTTCAAAAACATCATAATGAATTTAATCTTAAACTCAAAAACATATGATCTTAAAACAAAATAGAGATAATTTAGATTATTATCCGTCTTGATTAGGATAAGACTTTGAGGTTTGATTGAGATTAATTGCCCTAACTTGAGTCTTAGCTTTAGACTAAACTTCTCATCTTTTCTCCTAGAAATGGCTGGATCCTCTTTTGTTTGTGTTTTGTGTTTTGTAAATATGAAAGTGAGAAAGAATGAGACGTAGGTTATATGGGTTATCGTAATATGGTGTGGCTATTTCCTAATAAGCCATTATGTTAATTAATTATCATATATAACCATTTAATAGCCCATTTATCATGTTAAGCACAGCCTTTAATTTATTCCCAAATCTCAATCCCCTTATAACTTTAATATTTATTTTATTATATTTAATTTATCTAATTAAGTCTCTTGAATAATATTATCAAAAATTAGGGGCGTTACAGAGGTCCAATAGCCGAAGATTCAGAGAGATTGGTGGTCACCTTCACCTATAAATACTGGCTTAGGGGGTCATTCTTATGATCTTTAGGCTGCTCGTTACGTAGCTCTTTTATTATAATCAACGTTCTTAAATACTCCATTATTTCTTGTTGTTTGCTACTGTTAAAGATTATAATGAATCAATAAAGAGAATATTCAAAGTAGACGTAGGCAATCGATGCTGAACCACTATAAATCCTACTGTTGTTGATTTTTGTTTCGATTTTCTTACTAATTTGCTATATTCCAGTGTTTTAATTTAGTTTCTTCATTTAATTTGCTACACAAACCTATTCTTGGGGGTTTATGGCTAGTTTGGTTGCAAATAGTCGAACATCCAGTATCTAGACATTTCCATAACTAAAATCTTCTAACTCAACTACAAGAATCACATCCCGTTACTCCTATTTCCTTCCTTTAGCTTATTTTTATCTCTTTCAGTATATTATCTCAAGCCCTAACTCTTCTTTTAAAATCAAAATAAAACAAAATAAAAATATATAAAATACCAAATTAGGGTATATGCTTCTCAATATGGATCTACACCACTAGGCAATGAAAAGTTGGGTTTTGATCAACTTGGTTAAGCAATTTATAGTAGAGAAACAAGTTAAGCATGGAAGGAGCAGTACAGAGAAGTGAAGGTTTAAGAGCATAGTCATTGCATGTGAGTAAAGTATACTCGTAATCTATGGCTAATTCAAATGTTTGAAAGTGTATTATTCTTAAATTGTTGTGAATTACTAATTGCTCTATGCCGTTGAATCACTTCTGTTGCTCATGTATTTGCTGCTTCCTAACATTTAACCGATTATTTTAAATCATTCTTGAATTGATATGTTGTATTTAGACGCTTGTGTGTGGAAGTATGGTGCTTGAATTCATGCTAGAATAAAGGGAAAATATAGGAAGTTAACCAAAGAGGTAGAGAGTTTGAAATAGCTCAAATGGGTGCACCGCCTAGGGCTTCATTGCCCAAATCATCACAATCGATCGACATCCTTAGGGGAGAGCGATTGACTAGTAGGACATAGTCTGGAGCATTGAAGCTTTAAATCGTGTTCATTTCTAAAGTGTTTTTACAACTTAATTTATCATAAAGTATTTTTCACCATTTATTTGTAGTCAAAGCATATTTTCCAAGCCTTTTAATTATTTTCTAAAATGGACTTTAATTTTTAAATCATGTAAAATTTCATTTCATATTCCTAATTATTTATTAAAAATATTTCTTAACATTCTCAAAAGGAATACAAATTTAAAGATTCAAAACAATTCATACTCATTTTTAATTCAATTTTATTTAAACAATTATTATTTAACCAAACTGAAATATTTTGTCGAACAAATTTCACATTTGGAAAACACCTCTTTTCTTCTTTCCAAAACACATTTTAATTAATTTTTGAATGAAAATTTTTCTATTTTTTTTAAATCAGTGAAGTTCAATCTATTTTTTCTATAATTAATACCATTTTAAAAGGAATTGTATGTGAGCTTGTCATTTCTATATGACTATGAATTTGAATAAACAGAGTTATAATACCGTCTAGTATGGGAACGCTTGTTAGTACTTCCCTGGCTTTTAGTTGGACTCGTCATATAAATAGCTATATGTGTCACGACCCAAATTTCAGCGTTCGAAAATCGACACCGTACTTCACCTATACTCGAATGTCGCAAATTCAATCGTTGAAATTTGACTCATGCTAGAGCTTATAACACATTAAGTACAACAATACAGTGGAAGAAAAGATAATATCATTGCTATACAATATATAAAATATCTGATACAATAATGATACAATTAAGATATCGATACAAATATCAAAGACAAGATATATCAGCTGACTAAAGTCTTCGACAAAGGAACTCCAACAATAACTTAAATAGAAGAGAGATAACATCGGCAGTAGCAGCGGAACACAACATTTCCAAAGCCAATCTCCAAAGCTCTCAAGCTATAAGCTCGAATCCCCATCAATGCTGAACTTGTAGCAAATGCGTTCCCGAAAATCCAAAGACTCCAACGATTTCCAAAAGCTATCAAGCCGAAGGCTGATGGCTATCGAATCTACACCTACTATTGGATTATCTGAAAAACCCAACTCTAGACTGCCCGTGTGGAAAATTGTGGACACCCAGAGTTTAGGATGGGAACAATAAACTCTGGGTCAGTCATGGGACTAGTATGAGAAAACAAACAGTTTTATTTAAAACAAACAACAAAATAATTTAAAACATAGAAAACCACAATGCTTTTTGGAAAATGAAACTACCATAAGGCCTCCCGTCGTACACACCATGCAGACGCAGAATTAGAGGAGATTTCTCCTTATGATAGTCAAAAATGCTTGATACGCGAAAACCATTTGATATTATTATTAGTGCATAGTGAAAAACATTTGCAAGTATAATATTAATCTTAGCCAGAATACATACCATTATAAAATGCCTACTATAGCTACCATATTAGATGGCAGGTTCTACAACTAAAACCGTACAAGGCATGTATTGGTAATTGGATTTCCAACAAATGGTCAGGCCAAGGAACTTACCATTGCCACATGGGTACGCCTCTGGAGGGGTGCCCCGAGAACCTACCTGGCTCTCTGCCAACACAAGGCCGGTTTTCCCCCTTCCCAAGAGTAACACCTAAGATATGCCATCCCCAGTCGTTTGTGACCTTTACCCTAGAGCTCTCAACCACAACAATCACACAGTAATAGATTTACAATGCCCACATGAGTTAAGTATCTGGGCTCCATACCATGAACCACCCTTTTCCAGAATGAATGGACATACCCTAGGGGCGCGACCCCTGCAACCTTGCTGCATCTTTCCTGTTTCGACCATTTCCGGGGTGTGGGGTATTGATGCAGTCTCGTCCACAAATCTACGCTTTTCACAAAAACCATGCTTTGATTAACAAATGATCAGCAGCACTTCGTATGCCATATTACCAAATTAGGAATGTATCACTAGTAACCATCAACTACATTACCTATGAGCTCGTACGTCTCAAAGAAGGGTGTTAAGCTAAGAGAATATATCTCCACCACCAAACAGAAATGTATTTGATAGAAACCGTCTTTACATCTCAAGGTGTAATGTCAGACAACCATCCATATAAGTCTATTCCGGGTTCGAACAGAACCGAAGGCACTTCCAAAGAAGCCCTTGTAATCCGGGTATTCACAATCCCGATCGGATTCCCCATCAAATATGGAGATATCTATACCGTAGCTACACAGTGCAGAGTCATTCGATAGGTTATCCTATAGTTCTCGTAAATACCCGATCTTCAAATCTATCCATAACGTCGTATCATTATTCGAAATGGGTTATCTGACACAAGGTCCTCTCCCGGCTAAACCGAATAATGAGCGCCATATTTAAAAATATGTGGATATTGGGATTTTAATTAAGTCACAGCTTATTACCCAAAACAATGGCTTAAAAACAAATTACCATTTTAAATCTTTTTAAACAAAAAGATTCACTTCACAAAGTTCACCAATCTTTCACAAAGTTCACCAATCTTTCACAAAGATTCATTCACAATATATAAACAAAAGATCTATCTTTGAAACCTTCTTTTGTTTGAAAACAAAGTTCACCAAATATTTCACAAAGATTCCTTCATAGCTTTTGAAACAATTCCATTTCAAATCCTTTATATAAAAGATACACCTTTAAGATTCTCTTCAATTTCAAAACAAAGTTCAATCATCTTTCGCAAAGATTTATTCATAGCATTCAAAACAATTTTCATTTCAAATTTGGAATCTTTCAATACAAATTGGAAACCCTATCTTTAGATGACAGCTATTATTATTTGAAAACAAATAGTTTTGTTTCGGAAAAATCCGATTTCATTTACCTGAGTTAAAGCCCTTCAAGTACAAAACTAGGGTTAAATTCAAATTTCTAAAATAATATTTTTACAATGGTTTAAAACCCATATAAACACATTTATAACTAGTATAACCTTTTTAAACCATGATTTCCAAACATAGTATTCAATTTCAAATCTTGAGTTTAAATTCAAATCAAACTATTTAAATTTCAAAACTTTATCAAGTTATTCAAAATAACTTTTATCTTTGAAATTCCTTTTCAAAAGCTTTTCACTTTTAACTCAATTCTATTTCCATAACCATTTGGATTCAAAATTTAATTTTAAAACTATTTCATAAAATCTGTGACTTAACCAATTTTCTTGTGCAATCCATATTTGTGTGTGTATGGTGTAGTCCAGGGGTTTTACACAGTAGTGCAACAACATCAATCATCACAGATTCGATCATATCAATATCGATAAGCGGTATATTCCTATAACGCTTACTTTTGTTCACAGATAAATGTATCACAGATAAAATGAGTAAATAAATAAATTACACATGGTTCAATTCACAGAACAGAATATTACAGTCCAGAGATAACAATCAATTCAAGTCATTTCATACAATACAAATATTTATAAACAATCCAAACATTCAATGATCATTTATACACAGGATCAATTAATTGTTTAATCCTAAATTAATTACTCATGAATTAGTTTCTCAATCCTGATAAATTAATTACAAATCATTTAGTATTAATTAATTAATAATTAATCCTTAATTATCCATCTTGATTAATTACCCTTAATTAATTAATTAGTCCTTAATTAATCACATTAACTAAATTAACTTTTAAGTTAATTCATAATTAATTAACCCTTAATTATAAATAAATCAACTTTAATTAATAAATTAATCAATCCCTAATCATTAAATAATTAACCCCTAATTATTTACTCTTAATTAATTAATGAACCTTTAATTAATTACCATTTAATTAATTATCCTTAATTAATTAAATTAATTAATTACACCTTAATTAATTATCGTTCCTTAATCATTTTCATTAATTAATTAGCCTTTAATCATCAATTAATCAACCCTGATTTATAAATAAATCAACCTTTAATTATTTAAATAATTAACCTTAAATTATTTAATTACCCTCTAATTAATTAGTGAAATAACCCTTAATTAATTACCTTAATTAATTAATCCTTAATTTTAAATTAATTAACCTTTAAATTAATTACCTTAATTAATTAACAACTAATTAATTAATTGTATTGAAATCTTATCAATAATCCTTTAAAAATAATTATCATTAACATATAAATTGTTTAAAAAACCCTTTTTAAGTAAATCTAAAATCAAAATAATGTTTAAGACAAACCATTTATCTTTAAATCTCATTTAAATAACCTTGAGTATTTAATTTATTTTAATACAGGAATTAACTTTAATCTCTTAAAATAATTAAAACCATCATCTTTTAACTACTTTAATATAACATTTAAATAAACTTAAGATTTCTTTTAAAATACAGAATTAGAACACTTTACTAAAAAAATTATTTAAAACTCTAACTAGTTCTTAAATTGGTATAAAACATTTATTTTGAAGCAAGAAAGGGTTTAAAACTTGATTCATTTTAAATTGGAAACTTGTTTTATTTATCAAAGCTGTTTTAACACCCACTTGAGTCAACGTTTAGAACTCCTGAGTGCAAACCTGAGCTAGATGTACAAAATCTCGAGCTCAAACCCGAGTTGTTTTCCCCTCTTCTCTTATTAACTTTGTTTTTTTAAAACATACAACTGTTATACTCACACGAATGAACCCGGTAACCCACTCGAGCCACGATCCTATTTTCCCATTACCTTCTTCGAGTCATCCACCTTCTTCTTCGATCCACAACCCAGAAAACACAAACGTGCACGAGCACGTGTACAACTGGCCGACGCTGCTCTGACCATCACCGTGGCCTTCGTTACATCACTGACAACTTCTCTTATCATTACATAAACCCAGATTATCGAATTAAACCGAGAATTGAAACCCCGTAGTTCAAACATCCAAGCATTCAAATCTAGCCAACCCAAAATGCCTCGCCGACGACAAGATCGAACATCAGAGGCCACGTAACCTCATCCATAGATTCACCGAACACCCACGTGACATTTCACCCTGGTCCGATCAAGACCGATGCTCCCATCTACGCCGTAATTATCTCAGAAAAATCACGATCGATATTGGGTATAAAACCCTAGTTCTTCAATGCATTGCCGCTATGACCATCTATAATTACTTCTGCTATTTTTCTTGAGTTCGCTACCATTCAGGCCTCCTCCCACCTAAATCTCGACGACCAAGGCCTTGCCAGTCGACGGCAATTGACCAAAATGCAACTATCGATCAACTCAAAATATCTCAACACCTACATATTTAAAAATCGTGAACTTGCTTTTAAAAATCATCATTTCAAAGTTCAAATCTATTTCTAAAATTAAAAAATGAAATTAGATTATCAATTTCCTGACTTATAGAAGTTATCACTGTATTTTGTCATTTTCGAAAATATTTACTTGACATAAATTCTGGAAACTATTTTTATAATTGATGTTATAGTCTTAAAAAATTTCTTCTTTAAAGATCATAGCTTGATATTGATTATATAAAGTGAAATCAGAATTTGAACTTGATTGGAAAGTCTGTAACAAAAACAGAACTCTATCTTCCAAATACTAGACATATACTCAGATATACAGTCATGCAATGATAATTCACATTCACACAATACATTTCATATCACGGTTTCAATCACATGAATTAGAGATGAACATAACAAGGGGACAGAGGTTTACTCACCTGATGGGAAGAACAGAGGCCAGTATGTTTTTATTTAATTTGATCTGTTTATTTTGATCTTCTGGTTTACAGCTTGAATCTAGATTTTTGATTTTTCCACGCTTGAATTATTTGAAAACTACTGTTTGATCTTTGATTACAGGTTTGATTCTTTATTACTGAGGAAATCTTGATGTTGAGTTGATCTGATCCTTATATTGCTTCAGCTTGATTGCTTTAACTCGACTGCTCTCAGTTTTGTAGCTTATTACAAGTTTGACTTGATCATCCTGATCTTCAACTTGATTTTGTTTCTAATTTCATTTGTTTTCAGATCTGGTTTCAGGTTGAAAATGGTTTTGATCTTCTTTGTTTATGATTTTCAGGTTTTGAATTTGTTTGCAGTTTTGAAAGAGCTTGAGAAATCTGATCTAACTCTTTCTTACGCATGTTCATAAAATTTAATTAAAAGAAAATTTTATCCTTTGCCACTTGTATGATTATGTTAACACTTGTAAATACAAATGACAATTAAGCAACACATGTTTCCTTAAATGATAAAATGTTTACATTTGTCAAAATTAGTATTTTTATCTTAAAGACCTTAACCAAATTTCTATTTATTAATTTTGTTTTAAATCCCTACTTCAAATTTAATTTATGAAACATGTTTTTATGTTTTGTACATTAATTGTGTATTATGAGATATATATATATATATATATATATATATATGGACACAACTTATATTTATCTTTAAAGAAATGATCCTTTAATAAACCTTATTTAGTTTTAAAAGAAATGTATAATAAAGTTTTTCATATATTTATTCTTATCTATATTTATAATTATACATTTTATTTTGTACTTATACAATTTTAAAATAGATGAATTGAAATCAAACTATTCATTACTAACAATCAACTATATATATATATATTAGTTCCTTGTAACATAAAGTTTAATAAATCCAATATTTATTTACAAGGTATTCATCTTTGAAAAGTTTTTTTATCAAATTCCAAATTAAAATCCATTTATATAAATAAACATATGTCTTATTTAATTTTGGAAAATGCAAATACCATTTATTTTCTAAGATATTTAAAGTTAAATTTAAACATTTCAAATTCTATTTTAAATCTATTTTATATACATATTCATTTCCAGATATTCAAATTAATTCTCTATTAATCCATAATTTAACCAAAAATTTATATTAATTTCCAATTTAATTAGGATTAAAAATCAGGAATGTTACAGATTACCCCCTTAGGAAATTTCGCCCTCGAAATTTGAAAGACAAGGAAACAACAAAAGAATATAGATAGATGAATTACTAGATCAAGCTGAATATCTATTCTTCATTTGGCTTACCAAATCAGAATATCATCATAGATATAAGAACGAATCTATTTAACTCTTCATAAGACACTCGGGTCATCCAGATCTACGAAGTATGCAAGGGCATTGGTTAGTTCAAAGGGATAACTAACCATTCATAGAATGATATCCGGACCCAAAGAATAGATAATGGACATTCAATCCCAAAGTTTACACTATCTTGTCCCTCTTCAGACTTTGATCTTCATAAGAAATCAAAATAGAATTTCAAATTTTAGTTTTAATCGAAATCGTTTTATCGATACAAATAAATTTTAACTTCTTATTTTATTAACCAATTTATTCCAATTGAAATTTCAATTTGATTAAATTAAAGGGAACCGATGAAGAGAATATGAACTTATCTACATGATTCGTAGGGCCACCATCGCACCAAAGTTTTCTCCCTCGAGCTGCCATGAAGCAATCAAAGAATCGAAATTGAATGGTGATCAAAATAGATTGATAGGAAAAGATTGTTTCCGTTATTGTTTCAGGGCATTGACCATTTGTACTGGTATTCCCCTGTCCCCTACCTCGTCCTTTTCTTGTACTCATTCTCACTATCAGTGGACAGTACGAGAATTAACTAAGGCATACAGACGGATATCTTAGGGATATACTCATTCTAGGGTATACTTCACCCTATCTCTAATGAGTTGCCTAATGTGTTATACTCCTGAGCTAAAGTTTCAACCTTCAAATCTAATACCAAAATGTCACGACCCAAATTTCAGCGTTCGAAAATCGACACCTATACTTCACTTATACTCGAATGTCATAGATTCAACCATTGAAATTCGACTCAGCAGCTGACTAATCTTCGACAAAGGAACACCAACGTTAACATAAATAGAAGAGAGATAACATCAGCAGTAGTAGCGGAACATAACATCTCTAAAGACAATCTCCAAAAGATCTCAAGCTATAAGCTCGAATCCCCATCAATGCTGAACTTGTAGCAAATGCGATCCCGAAAATCCAAAGACTCCAACGATTTCCAAAATCTATCAAACCGAAGGCTGATGGCTATCGAATCTACACCTACTATTGGATTATCTGAAAAACCGAACTCTAGACTGCCCGTGTCAAAAATTGTGGGCACCCAGAGTTTAAGAAGGGAACAATAAACTCAGGGTCAGTCATGGACTGGTATGAGCAAACAAAACAATTTTCGTTAAAAAAAACAACAAAGGAATTTAAAACATTGAAACCACAATGCTTTTTGGAAAATGAAACTACCATAAGGCCTCCTGTCGCACACACCATGCAAACATATAATTGGAGGACATTTCTCCTTATGATAGTCAAAAATGCTTGATACACGAAAACCATTTGATATTATTATTAGTGCATAGTGAAAAACATTTGCAAGTATAATATTAATCTTAGCCAGCATACATACCATTATAGTATGCCTACTATAGCGACCATATTAAATGGAAGGTTCTATAACTAAAACCGTACAAGGCGCGTATTGGTAATTGGATTTCCAACAAATGGTCAGGCCAAGGAACTTTCCATTGTCACATGGGTACGCCTCCGGAGGGATGCCCCGAGAACCTACCCGGCTCTCTGCCAACACAAGGCCGGTTTACCCCTTTCCCAGGAGTAACACCTAAGATATGCCATCCTCGGTCGTTTGCGACCTTTACCCGAGAGCTCTCAACCACAACAATCACACAGTAATAGATTTACAGTGTCCACATGAGTTAAGTATATGGGCTACATACCATGATACCACCCTTTTCCAAAAGGAATAGACATAACCTAGGGGCGCGACCCTTGCAACCTTGCTGCATCTTTCCTATTTCGACCATTTCTGGGGTGTGAGGTCCTGATGCAGTCTCTTCCACAAAGCTACGCTTTTCACTAAAGCCATGCTTTGATCAACAAATGATCAACAGCACTTCGTATGCCACATTACCAATTGGGAATGTATCACTAGTAACCATTAACTACATAACCTTTGAACTCGTACGTCTCAGAGAAGGGTGTTAATCTAAGAGAATAAATCTCCGCCACCAAATAGAAATGTATTTGATAGAAACCGGCTTTACATCTCAAAGTCTAATGTCAGACGCACATCCATACAAGTCTATTCCGGGTTCGAACAGAATCGAAGGCACTTCCGAAGAAGCCCTTGCAATTCGGGTATTCACAATCCCGATCGGACTCCTCATCACATATGGAGATCTCTATACTGTAGCTACTCAGTGCAGAGTCATTCGACAGGTTATCCTATCGTTCTCGTAAATATCAGGTCTTCACCACCGGTCTTCAAATGCTATCCATAACATCGTATCACTATTCGAAATGGGTTATCTGACACAAGGTCCTCTCCCGGCTAAACCGAATAATGTGCGCAATATTTAAAAATATATGGATATTGGGATTTCAGTTAAGTCAAAACTTATTACCCAAAACAAATGGTTTAAAAACAAATTACCATTTTAAATCTTTTTAAACATAAATATTCACTTCACAAAGTTCACAATTTTTCACGGAGATTCATTCACAATATTTAAACAAAAGATCTATCTTTGAAATATTCTTTTGTTTGAAAACAAAGTTCACCAAATATTTCACAAAGATTCCTTCGTAGCTTTTGAAACAATTCCATTTCAAATGTTTTATACAAAAGATACACCTTTAAGATTCTCTTCAATTTCAAAACAAAGTTCAATCACCTTTCACAAAGATTTATTCATAGCTTTCAAAACAATTTTCATTTCAAATTTGGAATCTTTCAATACAAATTGGAAATCCTTTCTTTATATTAAAGCTTATTATTTGAAAACAAATAGTTTTTGTTAAATATCCAATTTCATTTACCCAAGTTAAAGCCCTTCAAGTATAAAACTAGGGTTAAATTAAAATTTCCAAAATAATATTTTTAAAATCATTTAAAACCCATATAAATACATTTATAACTTGTATAACCTTTTGAAACCATAATTTCCAAACATAGAATTCAATTTTGAATTTTGAATTTAAATTTAAATCAAACTATTTAAATTTCAAAACTTTATCAAGTTATTTAAAATAACTTTTATCTTTGAAACTACTTTTCAAAAGCTTTCCACTTTTAACTCAATTCTATTTCCAAAACCATTTAGATTCAAAATTCAGTTTTAAAACTATTTCAAAAAATCTAGGACTTAAGAAATTTCCTTGTGCAATCCATATTTGTGTGTGTATGGTGTCGTCCAGGGCTTTTACACAGTAGTGCAACAACATTAATCATCGCAGATTCAATCATATCAATATCGATAAGCGGTATATTCCTATAACACTTAACTTTGTTCACGGATTCACAAATAAATGTATCATAGATAAAATGAATAAATAAATAAATTACACACAGCTCAATTCACAGAACAGAATATTACAATCCAGAGATAACAATCGATTCAAGGCATTTCATACAATACAAACATTTATAAACAATCCAAGCATTCAATGATTATTTATAAACAGGATCAATTAATTGTTTAATCCTAATTAATTACTCATGAATTAATTTCTCAATCCTGATAAATTAATTACAAATCATTTAGTATTAATTAATTAATTAATCCTTAATTATCCATCTTGATTAATTACCCTTAATTAATTAGTCCTTAATTAATCACCTTAATTAAATTAACTTTTAAGTTAATTACATAATTAATTAACTCTTAATTATAAATAAATCAACTTTAATTAATAAATTAATCAATCCCTAATCATTAAATAATTAACCCTTAATTATTTACTCTTGATTAATTAATGAACCTTTAATTAATTACCATTTAATTAATTATCCTTAATTAATTAAATTAATTAAATTAATTAATTACACCTTAATTAATTATCATTCCTTAATCATTTCCATTAATTAATTAACCTTTAATCATCAATTAATCAACCTTGATTTATAAATAAATCAATCTTTAATTATTTAAATAATTAACCTTAAATTATTTAATTACCTTCTAATTAATTAATTAATTAGTAAATCAACCCTTAATTAATTACCATAACTAATTAATCATTAATTATAAATTAATTAACCTTTAAATTAATTACCTAAATTAATTAACTTCTAATTAATTAATTGGTATTGAAATCTTATCAATAATCCTTTTAAAAAAATTATCATTAACATATAAATTATCTAAAAACCCTTTTTAAGTAAATCTAAAATCAAAATAATGTTTAAGACAAACCATTTATCTTTAAATCTCATTTAAATAACCTTGAGAATTTAATTTATTTTAATATAGGAATTAACTTAAATCTCTTAAGATATTTAAACCCATCATCTTTTAACTACTTAAATATACCATATAAATAAACTTAAGATTTCTTTTAAAATATAGAATTATAACACTTTACTAAAAAAATTATTTAAAACTTTAACTAGTTATTAGATTGGTATAAAACATTTATTTTGAAGCAAGAAAGGGTTTAAAACTTGATTCATTTTAAATTGGAAACTTGTTTTATTTATCAACACTGTTTTAATACCCACCCGAGTCAACGTTTAGAACTCCTGAGTGCAAACCCAAGCCAGATGTACAAAATCTCGAGCTCGAACCCGAATCGTTTTCCTCTCTTCTCTTTTTAACTTTGTTTTATTAGAACATACAACAGTTATACTCACAAGAAAGAACTCAGTAACCCACTCGAGCCATGATCCCATTTACCCGTGACCTTCTTCGAGTCATCCACCTTCTTCTTCGATCCACAACCCAGAAAACACTAACGTGCACGAGCACGTGAACAACTGGCCGACGCTGCTCTGACCATCATCGTGGCCTCCGTTACATCACTGATAACTTCTCTTATAATTACATAAACCCAGATTGTCGAATTAGACCGAGAATTGAAATCGCATAGTTCAAACACACAAAACCCAGCCAACCCAAAATGCCTCGCCGATAACAAGATCGAACATCAGAGGCCACGTAACCTCATCCATAGATTCGCCGAAGACCCACGCGATATTTCACCCTAGTCCGATCGAGACCGATGCTCCCATCGACGCTGTAATTATCTCAGAAAACTCGCGATCGATATTGGGTATAAAACCCTAGTTCATCGGTGCATTTCTGCTACGACCAACTATAAATACTTCTGCTATTTTTCCTGAGTTCACTACCATTCAGGCCTCCTCCCACCTAAATCTCGACGACCATGGCCTTGCCAGTCGACGGCAATTGACAAAAATGCAACTATCGATCAACTCAAAATATCTCAACGCCCACATATTTAAAAATCATGAACTTGCTTGTAAAATCATCATTTCAATGTTCAAATCTGTTTCTAAAATTAAATCATGAAATTAGAATTATCAATTTCCTGACTTATAGAAGTTATTTAATTAATTAAATTAATTAATTACACCTTAATTAATTATCGTTCCTTAATCATTTCCATTAATTAATTAACCTATAATCATCAATTAATCAACCCTGATTTATAAATAAGTCAACATTTAATTACTTAAATAATTAACCTTAAATTATTTAATTACCCTCTAATTAATTAATTAGTAAATCAACCCTTAATTAATTACCTTAATTAATTAATCCTTTATTATAAATTAATTAACCTTTAAATTAATTACCTAAATTAATTAACTTCTAATTAATTAATTGGTGTTGAAATCTTATCAATAATCCTTTTAAAACAATTATCATTAACATATAAATTGTCTAAAAAACCCTTTTTAAGTAAATCTAAAATCAAAATAATGTTTAAGACAAACTATTTATCTTTAAATCTCATTTAAATAACCTTGAGAATTTAATTTATTTTAATACAGGAATTAACTTAAATCTCTTAAGATAATAAAAACCATCATCTTTTAACTACTTACATATACCATTTAAATAAACTTAAGATTTCTTTTGAAATATAGAACTAAAATACTTTACTAAAAAAATAATAATAATAATTTATTTAAAACTTTAACTAGTTCTTAAATTAGTATAAAAAATTTATTTTTAAGCACGAAAGGGTTTAAAACTTGATTCATTTTAGATTGGAAACTTGTTCTATTTATCAAAACTGTTTTAATACCCACCTGAGTCAATGTTTAGAACTCCTGAGTGCAAACCCGAGCCTGATGTACAAAATCTCGAGCTCGAACCCGAGTCGTTTTCCCCTCTTCTCCTTTTAACTTTGTTTTATTAAAACATAAAACAGTTATACTCACACGAATGAACCCAGCAACCCACTCGAGCCACGATCCCATTTACCCGTGACCTTCTTCGAGTCATCCACCTTCTTCTCTGATCCACAACCTAGAAAACACAAACGTGCACGAGCATGTGTACAACTGGTCGAGCTGCTCTGACCGTCTCCGTGGCCTCCGTTACATCGCTGACAACTTCTCTTATCATTACATAAACCTAGATTGTCGAATTAGATCGAGAATTAAAATCGCGTAGTTCAAACACCCAGGCAATCAAACCCCGCCAACCCAAAACGCCTCGCCGACGACAAGATCGAACATCAGAGGCCACGTAACCTCATCCATAGATTCGCTGAAGACCCATGTGACTTTTCACCCTGGTCCGATCGAGACCGATGCTCCCATCGATGCTGTAATTATCTTAGAAAACTCGCGATCGATATTGGGTATAAAACCCTAGTTCATCGATGCATTGCCGCTACGACCATCTATAAATACTTCTATTATTTTTCCTGAGATCGCTACCATTCAGGCCTCCTTCCACCTAAATCTCGACGACCATTGCATTGCCAGTCGACGACAATTGACCAAAATGCAACTATCGATCAACTCAAAATATCTCAACACCCCCATTATTAAAAATCATGAATTTGCTTTTAAAAATCATCATTTCAAAGTTCAAATCTATTTTAAAATTAAAAAAATTAAATTAGAATTATCAATTTCCTGACTTATAAAAGTTATCACTGTATTTTTTCATTTTCGAAAATATTTACTTGATATAAATTCTGGAAACTATTTTTATAATTAATGTTATAGTCTTAAAAAAATTTCTTCCTTAAATATCATAGCTTGATATTGATTATACAAAGTGAAATCAGAATTTGAACTTGATTTCAAAGTCTGTAACAAAAATAGAACTCTATCTTCCAAATACCAAACATATATACCCAGATATACAGTCATGCAATGATAATTCAATTCACACAATACATTTCATATCATGGTTTCAATCACATAAATCGGAGATGAACGGAACAAGGGTCTAGAGGTTTACTCACCTGAGGGGAAGAACAGAGGCGAGTATGTTTTTATTTAATTTGATCTGGGCAATTTAATCTTCTAGTTACAGCTTGAATCCAGATTTTTGATTTTTCCAGGCTTGAAATGTTTGAAAAACTGCTGTTTGATCTTTTGATTATAGGCTTGATTCTTTATTACTGAGGAAATCTTGAGTTGCTCTAATCCTTAATTTCTTCAGCTTGATTGCTTTAATTCGATTGCTCTCAGTTTTGTAGCTTATTCCAGGTTTGACATGATAATCCTGATTTTCAACTTGATTTTGTTTCTAATTTCCTTTGTTTTCAGATCTGGTTTCAAGTTGAAAATGGTTTTGATTTGCTTTTTTTTTATTTCCAGGTTCTGAATTTTTTTTTGTAGTTTTGAAAGAGCTTGAGAAATCTGATCTAACTCTTTCTTATGCATGTTCATAAAATTTAATTAAAAGAAAATTTTATCCTTTGCCACTTGTATGATTATGTTAACACTTATTATACAAATGACAATTAAGCAACACATGTTTCCTTAAATTATAAAATGTTTACATTTGTCAAAATTAGTATTTTTATGTTAAAGACCTTAACCAAATTTCTATTTATCAATTTTGTTTGAAATCCCTACTTCAAATTTAATTTTTGAAACATGTTTTTATGTTTTGTACATTAATTATGTATTATGAGATAGATTTATATATATAGACACAAATTATATTTATCTTTAAAGAAATGATCCATTAATAAATCTTGTTTAATTTCAAAAGATATGTATATTAAAGTTTTTTTATTTATTCTTATCTACATTTATATTTATACATTTTATTTTGTACTTATACAATTTTAAAACAAATGATTTGAAATCAAATTATTCATTACTAACAATTAACTATATATATATATATATTAGTTCCATGAAACATAAAGTTTAATAAATCCAATATTTATTTATAAGATATTCATCTTTGAATTTTTTTTATCAAATTCCAAATTAAAATCCATTTATATAAATAAAGATATGTCTTATTTAATTTTGGAAAATCCAATTACCATTTTATTTTCGAACATATTTAAATTTGAATTTAAACATTTCAATTTCTATTTTAAATCTATTTTATATACATATTCATTCCCAAATATTCAAATTAATTCTCTATTAATTCATAATTTAACCAAAATTTTATATTAATTTCCAATTTAATTAGGCTTAAAAATCAAGAATGTTACAGTATGGGGTGAGCATAATTTGCGAGCTTATAGTAAACAATTGATTAACACTAAGTAGTATGGGATGCTCAAGTGATATTTGATTAGTTACTATTTGTAGGTAAATGTCACTCATTTGTAGGGTTAACGGTTTTAAGAACCGTATGAGGAATTTATTTCAATTTTTTATTCAAGATATGTTTTTCTCTCCAGGAGCTCTAAGTTAATTATGCAGAGTCAAGTATATTCTCTAAGACTATCTAAGTTAATTCTCTCCAAGGGCTAGTAGTTAAGAATAATTTAGAGGATGACACTCTCCTTTGGACCTATTGAGTCAAGGAGATTTATTAGGAATATATGTCATAGGGTTCATGCCACTATGTAGAGAGCATGATTAGAGCCCACCATATAGGCCATATTCACCCTTGAGACCCGATCATGGGGTCACTCCCTAGATCCGTGATGTCAATTTGAAGTTAAGATTTATTTTCTTCATTGGAATCATTGTTCTAACGTCATAAAAGGCCAAAAGTCTCTTACAAAGGGAAAGTAGAAATCATGACCAATGCATATCATAGACTTGCAACATGTTTATGACATGTAGATAGAGATATGTGTCGTGAATCATGGAGTAACTAAGAGACTATAAGAAATAGGTTTCGGTCGTTTCCTAGAGTTATGCTATGATATGGCAGTCTTCTATCTAGATGACCTTAGTAGATTTGCTTTTGATGTCTGTTCTACTGTATAAAACCAGTAGGAGATGATGATTATATAAGACAATAGAAACTAGACACGTGTTATTTTTATGAAGATATCTCCATTGAAGTGTGTTATGAGGTTCGATAAATTGAGGAAGCTTATACCTTGATTTTCTAGTCCATTCCCAATTACTGAGCGCATTGGTCATGTCACATATCGAGGTGCTCTTCCCGATCATTTCTCTAGTATCATGGTGTCTTTTATATCTCTCACCCGAGGAAGTGTTTGAGGAATACTAAGACAGTTTTGGAGCCAAGGAATATGGAGGGGCTCGTTATTTCCTAAAATCTAACTTATGTGCAGCATCCTATCTATATAGTTGACTTAGTTGTCAGATAGCTCAAAAGTAAGAAGGTTCTGTTAGCAAAGGTGTAATAGTCCAACAACCAAGTGGATTGAACTAGGGACACTCGAGTAGACATGGCATGGACCTACTTTGAGCTATTCCTAAATGCGCATAAGTCTAGTATGTCTTGTTTATGTGTTTGGTTTGTTAGATTGTTTGATTTTTTAAATATTAGATGGTGTAGGTAGTTAAGAGTTAATCGGCTAGCTAAACATTTTCCATAGGGAGAGAATGCGAGGATGTAATTTTCTTAAGGAGTGGTATGTAACAACCTGATATTGAAAAGCAATTAATTAAAAATTAATAATCGAGTTTTAAAGAATCAAATGAGTTTTAATAATAATAATGGTAATTAAGAAGGATTTTATAATGAAAAATTAATTAATTAAATAGGCTTTAATATTTTATGAATTAAGGATTTATTGAAGTAGTTTGAAAATTTAAATATTTTAATATTCCTAGAAGTAAAGAAAATATTTTAATAAAGAATTATAACTCGTTATAATTAATAAATCTATTTTTAAATCTTAAATAATTTTCAAAGAGTGAATCGAAAAGGAAAAATAATTGTTACAAACTTAAATGAGGTAAGTAAAATAGTTTTAAATTTTCATTTAAGAAGATATTCAATTTATATTCCATTTTAAAGGAGATTTGGGAAACTAATTCATTAACTGGCCAACAAACTAATTTTGTAAATAATTGCTACATACTGGAAAATAATGTAGATAATAATTATAAAATCATATTACGAGTAACATAAATTCGGGAGGGAATGATCATTAAGGGGAGTTTAAAGTTAGTTTGAGCTAAGTAAAATTTATGGAAAGTGGAATAAGAGAAGAAAAGCTAATCTAGTAATTATCTTAAATCCAAATTAGGAGCCCAGACCTACACATGAAGTATTCAAACCTTTCAATATCCAAAGTATTCTAATTCAATTGCTTATATCACATTACGTAGCTAATTTTGCATCAAGTAGCTCATTTTTATCACTTCTACTAAATGATCTTCAGCTATAACCTCTTCTTTCAAAATTAAAATAAAATAAAGAAAAACTTATAAATTACCAAATCAAGATATATACTTCTCAATATGGATCTACATCATTAGGAAAAGAAATGTTGTAGTTTTATGGAGAATTTAGCTTGGTCTAGTAATTTACAGTAGGGCAAGGAGTTGAGAGCAGAAGAAGCCAAGAAAATTTTGAAGATTTATGAGCTTAACAATTACATGTAGGTAAATATACTATAATCTATATCCAATTCCAATGTTTGAAAGTGCATTGTTCTAGAATTGTTGTGAATTTCTTTTTTTCTAATGTGTTTAAATCACCTTTCTTGCTTCTATGTTTGTTTCTTCCTAACAATTAACCCATTACTTCAAACCATTCTTGAATTGATATCTTGGATTTGGATGCTTGTTTATTAATGGTTGGTGGTTGAATTCATGTTATAATGATGGGAAATAGTATAGGAAGTTGATCGGAGTAGAGAGCTCAAAATAGCTCAAATGTTTGCATGCCTACGGCTTCATTACCTGAGCCAACACAATCGATCGATGGCCCTAAGGGTGGGGATGGGTGGTTGATTGGTGGATTAAAGCCTAGAGCAGTGAAGCACTAGGTCGTGAACCCCAATGGTTTAGAAAAAATATTTAAAATTTAGTTATTTTAAAGATTAATTAAAAATATGATTTGGAAAGAAGAAAAGAGATGCTTCCAAACGCAAAAAATTTCTAAGAAAAATATTTCATTTTGATAAATAGTAAGTATCTAACTAAATATGAATTAAAAATGAAGATAAAATATTTAAAACTTTAGAATTTATATTTTTGTTTAAGAATTTTAAGAAATAATTTTAACAAATAAATGGGAATTTTATATGATTTTAAAATTAGAAAGCTTTTCAAAAATTAATAAAGAAGGTTGGAAAAATATTTTTTCATTACACATAAATGGTGAAAATATTATTTTGATAAATTAAGTTGTGAAAACACTTTAGAAATGAATAAATATTTTTTTCTATAATTAATACTCTTTTTCAAAGGATTGTATGTTAGTTTTTCATTTATATATGACAGGGAATTTGAATAAATAGAGTTACAATACTGTATCGCATGGGACGTTCGATAATGTTTCTCCAGTTATTCATTGGACTTGTTATATAGAAATAATCGTGTGAGTTTAGTTTACAAGCATATAGTAAATGATTAATTAACACTGAGTGGTATGGGATGCTCAAATTATATTTGATTGGTTACTATTTATGAGTAATTGTCAATCATATTTAAGGTCTAAGGTTTCGAGAATCATCTAGAAGTGTCTATTTGAATTTGATAGTTGAGATATGTTTATCTCACCAAGTTCTATGAGTTGATTATGCAGAGTCAAGTATATTCTCTAAGGGCTATCTGAGTTAATTATCTAGTAATCGAGAATAATTAAGAGGATTATACTCTCATTAGAAATAATTAAGTCAAGGGTATCTATTAGGAATCCACATCATAGGGTTCATTCTGCTATATAGAGAGAGCAGATTAAAACCCGCCAGATAAACTACTATCCTTCCTAGCGGTCAAATTCGGGGTTGGGCCTCAGAATCGTGAGGTCAATCTGATGAGTTTGAGGCCAAGATTTATTACTCCCATTAGAGCTAGTGCCTCGATGTCACAAAAAGACTAGTAGTATGTTACCAAATGCAAGTAGGAATCGTGACTAATGCATAGTGTAGTCTCACAACATTTTATGACATGTAGATGGATATAAGTGTCGCTATTCTAGGAGCAACTAAGATTGGTTGGAAATGGGTTATGGTCATTAGCGTTTCCTGGAGTTGTACTATGATATGTTAGTCTCCCACCTGGATGACTTAGATAGTTCATTTTTAATGTTTTTTCTATTGTATAACCTCACTAAGAGGCGATGATTATGTGATATGTTAGAGACTACTTGCATGTTAGTCTATCACCTGAATTAACCTTACCTAAAGTTCGTTTATGCCTTATATGTGTGGTTGCTATGCTATGATATATGTTCCTACTTGGTGTCTTCATATTCTATCATCATATACGCCTTCTAGGTCCAATCAATCGCGAGTTTCCTTCTCTCATTAGGACTGTTGGTCGAGGTATAGTTATGCTTATGTTATATGGATGTTGTTAAGTGATGCTTACACTTGTGACTTGTGGATGATAATTTTTGCCATATATTACCCTATATGTTATGACATAGATTTTTAAGAAATGGTGTCACCCGTGTGTTGATTTTGTAATACTAGGATCAATCTGAGGCATTTTAGGCCTAGGGATGAAGTAACTAGTTAGTTCCATTTAGGCATCTTTTGAAGGGTAGTCTACATAATAGAACTTTGATCTCTTTATGTATTTTTTAAGCCTCATTTATGTATGATAATGTATAGTGTATTTATTAGTCTATGTTATGTACTGTATATTATATGGACCGTGGGCTTTGACTTGAATTTTGTTGAACTATTGAGACTTATGTGATGTATTATATTTTATCATTGCATTATAACTCTATAATATGTTATATTTATTATGTACTGTGTATTATTCTATTCTGGAATCGCATGTGTTTATTTCTTTATGTCGATACTGAGTACATCTGGGTAAGTTATGTATATGATATGCAAATTTATTGGTGTTATCCTAAGCGAATTTTCACATGTAACATCCTAATATAATTCAATTTTTCAAGTATATGACATTATTACTTAGTAAAATTATTAGGTAGTATAGGTATAGAGGCGGGGTGCTACGGTTGGTATCATGGAAGAACCATAACAATACATGATAAAGGAGACACGTGTTATTGGCCCTAGATGGATTAGGAGTACATGATGATTACTTGGATAATCATCTGGAGGCGTACTTGTTATTTTTATGTTTGAATATTTAAATATTTCAATCTTTTTTCTTCTAAATGTGAATCTCACTTTAATAAAGAATGACAACAGCTATGTTCGATTTACCATGGCGAATGCTGGATAGTCCAGTTGACTGGTAATGAGAGTGTGTACATAACTATGATCGGTTGATGAAGTTTATGCTTGACATCCAAGCATCTGATGCTTCAACAACTGATACTCCTCCTACTCCCCATTTTGATTTTGCTTGAATGTGTAGTGATTATGCTAGCCTTGGTGGCAAGACCTTTAATGACACCAAGGGTGTTATTGGAGTTCAGGCATGGCTCATGACACACAAACGCATCTTTACTTACATGAAAGTCACCGGTCATTAGAGGGTGTAGATTTCCTCTAGTCGATTATAGAAGAGAGCTCTTGATTGACATGAGTTGTTGATGGCCAATATTAATGAGGCTAAACTGGCTGGGACCAGTTTATGCTTCATTTCGATAGAAAGTTCCTTTACTAAGCAAAGAAATCATATATGTCAAGGAAGTTTATTGAGTTGAAGTAAGTGCAAATGCCAATGGTTGAGTGCTACCTTTAAGGTTCTTTCTAGATATGGCATAGATTTCATCGGCACTCATATCAAGAAGACTCAAAATTCTTTATATGGGTTGAGTAAGATCTTGAGGAAGGTTTTACTTCCGCAGCTTGAGTCTACATTTGAGAATCTTTTTGTTACTACTTTAAGACTTGAGGAAGCTAAGAGAGAGTGGTGATGAAGCACATAAGAGTAAGGTCAACTTTAGTCATATACAAAAATTTCCATTCATGAAATAAAGGCTGAACTCTAGATGAAGAAGGAAGCTAAAGGTAAGGCACAATTTACACCAAAGAAAGACAATTCTTAGGTTGTCAACTGCAATCATAGAGAGATCAGGCATTATACTAAGGACTGCAGCAAGCCTATATAGGAGATTGGTCCGAAGCAGTGCACCGTGTGCAAGGAGACAGGTCATTTCAGTTACTCAAGTCCAATTATTAGGGAAAACAAGAAGGGTGGGAAACTGTATGCTATAGAGGCTACCAACACGTCATCTCATGCAAAAAATATTTAGCCATCCTCCAAGGTATTATCCTATTCAAAGATTCTCCTATTAGAGTTCATTTTGACAAAGGTGCATCTTATTCACTTGTATCGAAGGAATGAGTTGATAGATTTGATCTTGATATGGTATGCTTAGTTACATCTTACTCATAAGGGGATATGAAACCCTTGGAATGCAATGTAGAAATGTTGAGTTGGAGTTATGTGCTTCTATTTCTTCTTTGATTCACATGTGTTTGAATGTTAGGGATTTGCAATTTTAAGATGGATTGGCTTGATCGATATAAGGTTCATTTATTCTGTCTAGAAGACTAATCACTCTTAACCATCCCGACTCTATAGAGCAAGTAGCCTAGCTCACGGAAATAATATTTAAAGCTTGAGTGGTTCTCTTTTTTCCTTAGTCATGAGAAGAAGATGACATTGCCAGAATTCCTATTGTCGGAGATTATTTGGATGTATTTGAACTTATCACTTAATTGCCTCCAATGCAGTAATAGAGTTCTAAATTGATCTCATTCCCGGAGCCTAACAAGTTAGTTCTCCTCCTACAAGAATATCCGCTAATGAGAATGAAGAGTTAAAGAAGTAGTTACCAGAATTGGAAATTAGGCTTTTATTTAGTTGAGTATTTTTTCCTTAGGGTGCCACATTAGTGTTTGTCAAGAAAGCGGATGATTCCCTTAGGTTGTGTATGGATTATCCGAAGTTGAAAGAGCTCTCCATGATGAATAAATATCCTCTGCCCAAAATTGATGATATTTTTTACCACTAAAGTGGTGCTAAGGTCTTTTCCAAGCTTGACTTAGCAATTGGTTTCCATCAACTCAAATTTATAGAGACAACATTCCGTTGAAAATTTTCATACTAGATATGCCTCCTATTAGTGGCTAGTAATGCCATTTGGATTGACAAATACCCTCGTGTATTTCGTCGATCTAATGAACAAGAGATTCAAAGATTGTCTAAATATGTTTGTCTTGGGTTCATTGACTATTTCTTAGCAGAAGAAGCATCTCGAGTTTGTTTAGGAGACAGTTAGGCGGAACCAGTTGAAAGCAAAATTCTACAAATCTCATTTTTAGAAGAACGAGGTGAAGTTCTTCGGCCATGTTTAAGGCAGGTATCTCTGTAGATCCAACCAAAGTTATAGCTATTCGGAAATGGAAGCAGCATGAGACTGTTATTGAAATCAAAAGCTTCTTGGTTCTAGTCGATTATATTCGGTGAATTACATATTTATTAAAGGTAGTGCTACCTCTAACCAATCTTACTGGGAAGGGAGTAAGATAGAAGTGTGGAAGTTTTTTAGAGGCCGAAGGATTTGCTTACTTATGCATATGTTCTTATTGTTCCTGGAGGCAACTAGGATCTTGAATTTTATAATGATTCTTGTTGCTTTGGTTTAGGTTTAGTACTTATATAGAGAGGCAGAGTAGGTTCTTATGCATTGAGGCAATTAGGTCCTAATGAAGTCTGATATACCACCCATGATTTAGAGCTTTCCTCCAAATCTTTGCCTTGAAGATTTGGCAATACTATTTTCTTAGAGAGAGATTTCTCTTGTACACAAATCATAAGTCATTAAAGTATCTGTTTACTTAGAATGATCTTGATATAAAGCAACAACGGTGGTTGGAGTTCGTAGTAGCTTATGATTTTAAGAGCCAATACCCTTTGGAAAGGGGAATATAGTAGTTGATGCACTGAGTAGGAAGCGTCACACAGTAGTTTCTATAATTATATATGTCTTGATAGGTCTTCAGTTTCTTTATATGTGTGGTATCCGATATAGAGGTTCTGTTGTTGGTTCGAGTGTAATGTTGGCTAGTCTTGTTAACCAGCCATCTTTGATTAATAGATTATAGATGCTCACAGAAGAGATCCAACTACTTTTGTTCTTATTTAAAGATTTAAATCAAGTGATGATGGTGATAATTTGGTTGGTTATGATCATTATTATCATGGTTTCTTATAGAGAAGGGATAAACTAGTTTTTCCTGATTTGGATAATCTCTATAAGGATGGTTATCATTGATAATGCTACACCATTCACCTAGTTGGAAGTAAGATACGTATGGATATGATGCATATCTATTATTAGGAAGGGAAAAACCATGATATTTGGCAAATATGAGAAGTGATGCATGACATGTTAACTTGTCAAAGCCGAACATTAGAGGCATAGCGGTCATCTTCAGGAATTGGAAATTCCGCTATGGAAGTGGAACCAAGTATATGTGGATTTAATTTTTTTAATAATTCACTTGTACAAAGCCAATGAGATCTAGTAATGATTTCATTGATGTTTTGTCATTTTACGAGTCTATTTGTTGATGGCCTACCTTGATCTAGAATTGGCAATGATAAGATTTTGGATAGTAGTTTATTGCTTAACCAAATCGACACATTTCATATCGATGAAGTCAAGCAAGACTACTCTATATTTGGCCAAACTTTATTAAAAGAGGCAGTGAGACTTCATGGTGTTCCCCATACCATTATGAGAGGCCACGATCCATTATTCACTAGTGGTTTTGGAAGAGTCTTCAAACGACTTTGGGTATGAAGCTGAACTTCAATACTTATTACCTGCAGAATAATAGCCGGATGAAGCGAGTTGACCAGGTTCTTGAAAAATTGCTTCGCTTTTATGTTCTAGATTTAGTAGGTAGATGGGAAGATCATATCCATATGCTTGAGTTTCCATATAACATAGCTATCAATCCAATATCGGCATGGCTTTGTTCGACACCCTATATGGTAGACCATGTCAATCATCTTCTTATTAGCTTAAGACTAGAGATAGATTTGTTTGTGGTCCAGATTTTATCCGAGAAGCTTCCAAGAAGATAGAGTTAATTAGGTAGACGATGAACTGTAACAAGCCACGCTTTAAACGGTCTGAATTTCAATTAGATCGAAACCTAAGTCCATTAGGGAATGGATCATTGGTTTTGGTAATCTATAATAAAAACAAGTATATCAAAATGCGGTAAACATAAACTCACGCTAGAATTGAAAATTATAATAGAACTTATGCATTGACTAAGGCTACTACCTTGAAACAGCATTCCTTGGATAATTAGTCGCCTTGTACATTTAAGCATGAAAGATAGAACTTCATCATCTGTTGTTCCCATCTTAAAATAATAATTTGTCCTTCTTAAACCTAACCTGTGAGTTGTTATCAGGAGGAGGGGCTAGAACAACGTTCTAGTGACTGGAAAATCACATACTTTACCCATACCATTAATTTATGCCAATTGATTTCCATTTAAATGTTATGTCTATTCTTTATGCCTAATCCGTTAAATCGTGTGTGTGCAAACGATATGTCTATCCTAACCTTATACAAGGTATTATATATATATATATATATATATATTGTGTGTGTACTCCAAATATGTCTAAAAGTATATATTTACACTTATCTACCCAAAACTCTAGCCACTTAATACGTTTTAAATATGAAGTGGACGCTTCACATTGTCAATGCTAGTCTATCGTTCTAGCTAAAGGGATCAATGACTCCTATACACCACTTGTGATGTAATGTATAGTTTAATTTTCGTACTACAACCACAACTCAAAAAACCTGTCTATGAGTTAATTAGCCCACCCTTAACTAAATTTTTCACTAACCATCTACATGAGGCATTTGCGTATCCCATACTGATTATACACTGGTAGAAAGTAAAACCAATCAAGGCATAACCCATGTCTTTGCTACCACTCATTTAAGATCGTCGGGAGTCAAAGACTATATGTTAGACCTACTACTAAATATCGGTATTAACCACTGACAAAGCTCGCTGACCCTCCATAATTGGCATCCCTATTTAGACTAACCTAAGTAAGTCAAGGAAATATTCCTTTTGGTTACTTATTGCTTCTTATTTTATAAGAATCAGACCTCATTCTTCAAAAGGCACTAGCCCATTTAATACTTCAAACCCGAGGCATACCCCTAGAAATTTTCCCCCTTCTTATCTGCAATGTATATCCTTTTCCCATGAGTCCTATGGTTGGTGATGTCCCACATCAGTAGTAACTATACACTTCTACTGGTAGCCTCTGAGCGCAGGGAAAACTTTTTTTTTATGTAACTCTATTGACCATGCATCCCAACCTACTAAATCGAGTCTACCACCCAAAGCCTATGTATTGAGCTAAGCCCACTAATTTATGTTTTATCTAAACGCATAATTTAAGTTATATAGTTCCCTACTATGGAAATTATATTGCTTCCTATATGTAATTAATAGTATTAATATGTACTTGTTCGTTATGTTATTATTCCTAATTCATTCTTAGGCTTTTGTTCCCTTGTAATGTCAAATAAATGTCTATTACCTATATTGATTAGTCACTAATGTTTAAATTAGACTTTCTCTCATCAATCCTCATTTAAATCCTTTAATCTATTTACTAATTTAAAATCCTCATAAATGCTATATTAATCTGAATAATCTATCCTCATAAATGTCATATTAACCTTTCTAATCAATACTCACAAAATGCATATTTATCTCTCTAATCAGTCTTCAGAAATGTGTATTAATCTCATTAATCAGTACCATTAGTCCATTTATAACATATTTAAATCCTGGTAACTCTTTATTTATTGCACATTTACTTCCTTATTAATTTTGGAGTTACGATCTTTCCATCTTTATTTCCTAATTCTATCATATATTGTGTGATTTTTTTCTAACATTTTAACTATACGTAATGTTGATTTAGCGTGTATTACGTAGTATTAATTATATTTTTATTTTGAGTGTTTAGCTTGATTACAAGTATTTACATATGTATTCTTATATTTCTAGTTATTAATCCCTTTAAAATATTTCATTTTATATTTTAATACATTAGAATTACCCTTTCAAAAAGGTTTCCCATTGTAACATTCCATAAATTGACCTAAACTAAGAGGTTTGCTTCATCTGAAATTACAAGGAATCATTTACTTGATGGTATAAACTACGGAAAGAAAATTCGTACTTTACACATCTCTTTCCTCTTGTTATGGTTCCTAGTCAAATCAAATGTTACAATTTTTCCATGTAGTTAAGATATTAGACAAATTTATGAAGGTTAAATAAAATATTCCCAGTAAATTAAAATACAAAATTTTACATTCCAATAGAGTTAGGGAAAATCTAGATTATACAAACATCTTTATAGCCCAATTGTAGATCTCGGATAAATTCTACATCTTTATCCATGTTCAATCTTTTATTCACATCTAGGTGTAAATAATATTCCCATTTAATCTTCCTAATTTGTTGAATATGTAAGCAATTTATTGCATAAGATTTGAGCCCACAACTCTTAAATAGTTATTTAAAAATTAAATATAAATACAAAGAAATAAATTCCAATGCATAAACAAATTGTATAATTTCTCACACACTTTTCTGAAGCATTCCATATGTCCAAATCTTAGTATAAATCCCTTAATGACTCTTCTTTTTCCATTCTAATCTAAAAGAGTATGCATAATAAGATATATACATATTATGAGAATTACAAATCTGAGAAGAGATTAGGGGTCAAAGGAAATATATATTGGAATTTTCCTTTTTTTTCCTAATATGGTTTCGCTACTTCTCTTCTTCACTTTTATTTTCTACTCTTCTCCCATTCATGTGTGTATGTGTATAATATTTTATATTTATAAGAACAATGGAGAAGAAAAAATGACAGAGCTTCATGGTTTGGAGTGGAAAACATGAGAAGCGAAGTAAGGGATTAAACATTATTTATAGGCGCTCGTATCAATCATAATCTGTTCTATTAAAAGTATTATATCCAGGCTATTAGCTATGGTTCAAACCATAGCCGTCATTCACCTACTGGTCGATCACACCCCTATAAGTGGTCAACCGCTAGCGGTCGACTGGCCCTTAGTGAGAGTCGACCGGTGGGCCTAGGAATTTATGTTATTACCATTTATGTTATTCTAATTGTTTTCTCTCTTGAAACATCAAGCACTGATAATTTTTCTGTCCAAGCTCCAATCGCCGCACTCAAAATAGGAGAGTTTCATAAAAAAATCATCACGAACACAATGGTGCAAGTTTCATGACCAAATTCCATCATTTTTTCAAATTTCATTTCTGGAGCCTTATTAATTAACGCTAATTTTATGAGGTGTTACATTCTCTCCTCCTTAAATGAATTTTGTCCTTGAAATTTCTCAAAAGACGAACCAAGTAATAAGACACACAGCTAATCTAAACTAACAAACCACTTAGTGTACAACCAATTTTGCAGCCAAATGTGTAAAGTGAATGGTGTATCACAACAATAAAACATGCTTGTAAAATGACTCTAAATTTTTGCCTCCTATATGAATGCATTCTTTTCGAAACATTTTAAAAATATGATGCAAACAACCTAGATATACTGGTAGATCTATATGTATGAAGGTTTTCAAAAATCATTTTTCATACAAAATTCTCATACTCCAACGAGTAGGAGTATGATTCAACCAATTTTGCATCCAAACCCTACCATCCAAAACCTAGCACAAAATTTTTAACATCCAAAATATTAAAAATTTAGGTTTCTAAATCTTTACTCCTATGTTGGAAATGGAATTTAGATGGAAATTTTTACAATTCCACCCTTATTTTAGATACCCATTCCATTAGAACTTGGAACCTTCTTTTTCGTCCCAATATTTTTCCCAAGTTTCCAAGTACAATTTACATAAAAAGATTAATTTTTGGATGTTAAAGCATAATTATTCTAAGGGAAAGTTTCGTTTCACTATAAACAAGATATGGAAATAGAAATTCCAAAAGCCTAAATAGCCTATCCCTTTTTATTATGTATGTTTTCTTTACTGTCACCATGTCGGACAGTAAAACTCATACTTATTAACACATCAATGCTCCTTACGATAATTTGTGGCATTTGAAAATCGAAAATTTCTCATTACAAAATAAAACTTTCAAACACAATTTCCAAAATAACACTTAACTTGCAAAGTGCTTTAAAAAATCGCTTCGAAAAAGAATTTAATCAACATATTTTTATATTTATTTTTTATTATATATTTTTTTCGAAAGCACTTCAACCAAATCTTCTAAAAACATTTGATCTCAACTTCTCCAAACTTACACCAATTTTTGTAAATCACTTGAAATTCCTTTATACAAAATTTATCCACTATTTTATTTTCTAAAACATTCCACCACTTCTAACATAACCTACGAAACATTTCAAAAATTCTTTATCAAACAATCATTAAATTTTCAAATCCTCTTTTTAAAAATATTTCATATCACTTCTAAATTACCACCATCATTTCATAATTTCCAAATATTTCAGAATTAGTTTTTTAAAAGCATTTGAACAAAAACTCTCAAAGCTTCTAAACAAATTTGTTTTTCAAAATACTTGCCACTTTACCCTTGAAAACAAATCAAGACACATCTTAACCGAATCAAGATTCAATCAATGAGTGAATGCATATAATTGACCCTAATACTGTGTGTTAATTATAGGTTTGAGGAACTGTTTCTTTTCTTTAACTCATGAAACCACAAATTACTTATAAATATATTTATAAATTTTAACTTTTAAGGTATAGGAATAGTGACAACAACCTTTCCCTTTCCTCCCTTTGCTAAAAAAATTCTCAAGCTTCTAAAGTTTTAGGATCTCAATATTTTAAATTTCTTATTGCTGACATAATTTCCTAATTTACTTTATAAACTCCTAGTCCTGCCAATATTTTATCGCTAGTTAAGTGTTCTTATAAGATTTTCTTATTTACACTATCCCTCAATATATATATATATATATATATATATATATATATATATCGTGGTCTCATCATATCCATTAAATTAATAGAATGATCAAACAGGAACATATCTCATACTATACCATACACTTTAATCTAGGGGAGACGACTAGCGATTTAAACCCAAAAATCATAAAAGAAAATTTTACTGGAAGCTATCATTCATCATCAACTAGGGTTCATGATGTTGTGGCTCTAACACTCCTTACTAAATTAAGATAGGCATTCCTACTATGCCATTAATTAATACCCGCCTTCCTCAACTTACCTTTTTGGCCTATAATAAATGTGTTCCATCTATTACTTCAGTCATTGTATCCAATTATGGGGTAAATTGCACATTCTCACACATCACCAGTAAATATTCTTAGATTCATGCCAATATCCATTATATTTAACAGAAATTTCTTATTGCTATCCTATAAGCATTTGTAGCCATTCCATTCGTAGCATAAACCTTTACCTCGTCTTAACTTAGTAGTCATCCTCATCCACTCCTCATCAAAAATTGAGTTAGGTTCCACTTTTCTTTACAAAACTAAAGCCTCGCAATCATAAAGCACCTAATCAAAAATCTTTATTTTAAAAAAAAACTTAGAAACTCCTTTTTTCAAAGGTTCAAAAGTTACTCGATTTCCAAAATGGAGTTATGATAATTTTCCCTTCCTAAAGACTTTCTACATCCAAGGCTTACTTTTCATAAAGTACGATTTTTAACCCAAAACATTTATCACGTTTAACCTAGTTGTCACACCCAACCCTTTTTTGAAAAAAAAACATCTTCTATAACTTTAAATTATGAAAAATGGAGTAGACACAATAACTTCCATCCTATTATTTTCTTGCTACTCATGATATTTCCATTTCCACCTTTAAGGAGATTTTAATAGCACAAGAGGGGGCTTCTAAAAAATACGAGTAATTGTGACATCTATCTAAGCATCTATCTAAAGTGTATATGCAGTTACTATATATCCACGAAATTCATCCATTCTTCATATTGTAATCATATTGCTTTTCTCTTATATTATTTCTAACTAGATTACTAATCCTATATATATATTTCTAATACTATCTTCATCTAAATTACTACGTGTTCTTACCTTTTATTCTCTATAACCCATTTGAATCAAGTACCATTTTCATTTATCCACCCGTAAAAAAGAATTTTAAAATTGTACTTCTAAGTTTACAAAATAGGAAAAATTATCAGGCCCAGTCTATGCCCTATTTTACTTCTATTTCGTAAATGAAAAATCTCTTTATTAAAAAAATTTAAATCCAAACATTTTGACTCGACCAATTTAAAACTAGAATTTCAAAATTTCCTTGCTTTTCCAAAACATAAACTTCCTATTAAACCATTTAAAAAACTTGTTCAAAACATTCCAAGGAATTCTCAAAAATCTTTTTTTTCCAAATTCTTTCACATGGGTTGGACTTGGAAATGGACTTTCCTTCTTCTTACTCAATCTTTATAAAAATATAGTATCTTCTTGTGGTATTTAATGCTCAACTTCTTGTGGAAACTTGCTCCACTACTTCTTCATATCATGCGCTTCTTGTTCTACACCATACATACGACCTCTACCCCGTGGGCTAATCGGGGTAGGGGTATAAATTTAACTCTATTTATTTTTTCAACTCATAGTCGCCTCATGCATCATTTTAGAATATAGCCACAACTACTTCTATAGTTGGAATTCATATAGTTAGGATTATAATTTATATAATTATAGGTAAAAATACAAACACATTCTCTCAAGCATATCCTAATTTCTATGATCGACTAACATAAGCTTTGATACCAAATGTAACAACCCACACCTTAATGGGCTCTAATTTCAACTAGATCGAAAACCAAGTCCACTAGGGAATGGATATTTGGTTTGGTAACATATAATAAATTTAAGTACATCAGAGTGCAATAAACATAAACTCACAGCCGAAGTGAAAAGTATAATAGAACATATGCATTGACTAAGGTTACTACCTTGGAATATCATTTCTTGGATAATTATTCACCTTGTCCATGTTGAGCATGAAAAAGAAGACTTCATCGTCTATTGTTCCCATCATAAACCAATGGCATGTCCTTCTAAACCTACTCTATAGGTTGTTATGAGGAGAGGGATCAGAACAACATTCTGGTGATTGGAAAATTACATACTTTACACGTACCATTGATTTATGCCGATTGATTTCCATTTAAATGTTTTGTCTTTTATTTATGGCTAATCCGTTAAATTATATGTGTGTGCATGATATGCCTTTCCTAACCTCTGTAAGGTATCATTATATATATATATATATATATATATATATCCATGTGTGTGTATAAATATATATATACACACATACACACCCCAAATATATCTAAACAAATATATATGAAGTGGGCTTTTCGCATCGTTAATGCTACTTTATTGGTTCTAGCTACAAAGATCGATGACTCCTACATATTGCTTATAATATAATATTTAATTTTACTACTACTGCAACTCAAAGACTTATCTAAGGGTTAACTAGCCCACCTCCACTAAACTAATTTTTCCATAACCATCTACATTAGGCTTCTGTGTATCCCATATGGATTCTACACTAATAAGAAGTGAAATCCATCAGGGTGATGTGCACATAAAAGTGCATATTTTTACTTCCATATTTAATCAACTTTTATTTAAATAAATGAGCATATTAGGGTATTTCACATGTTTAAACCAAAATTTAAATTGTTTTCAAATCATCATTTATTCATCATCATTTGTAGGGTAAAACGATAAATTTATTTAAGATTTAATCTAAGAAAAATTATTTGCGCATTTTTATTTTTAATTGTAGGAAATGGAGAGAAAATATGAAGAAGCTTTCATGGATAAATGCATGCACATATGTTGAAGGCAAATGAAGATTGGAAATAAATGAATTCATTCAACATGGGAAAGCCCACTAACCCACTACCATATGGTCCACAATTAAAAGCACATGCATATGTTAATAGAGGTTTATAGGCATGTTAGTAGGGATTAATGAATTTCCTAATGATTATTTGGAGGTTATAGTTCCTAAAGAGCATTTTAGGTAGTCCCCTAAAATATGAATTATGGCTTTAAACATGTATAAATACCCCTTATGTCTTATGTAATTATCTTCTTACCTTTTATGCGAGTTGTAACACAAAATCATAGATAAATAAAATTTTCTTTCATGGCTTCTTAGCCTTGTTTTTACTTTCATGCAATTTTTTATTTATGCTTTCTTTTATGCTCTTTTATTCTCCTATGTTTTCTTATAATTCAAGCAATTAGTTTAGATTTATTTTATGCAAGTAGTTTGTTCATTTTTCTTTTAAATAGCACTTCTCATTCTCCTTTTGTTTTATGTCGAAATCATTATATGTTAGCATAAATTCAATTATGTGTAGCTAAACCCCTTCATTTTAGGGGTGATGAAGCTCTCATGATTCATAATCAATCAACAAACAGAATTCATATTATGTTCTATCTTTTTGGTGCTTAATGACATGTTGATGTTTATGTGATTTTGTGTCTAATATCGAGTTTGATAGCCTATGTTGTTCTAAACAAATAGGCTATGCTTATTCACATGAATCATTAATTACCTCTTCATCTACATAATATTATGGTAATGAAAATATAATTTGAATCAAAATTTGATGGTTTATGTTACTTATTAAATAGTAAATAAGTCATGCTTAAAATAGATTCTACTTTTAATTTCTTGTCATTTTTATTAAAAATGGAAAGCGGGTTAGAGGGTGCATTAGAGTTTGATGATTTAAGTGTGTTAATTAATAACACAATTAAGCCATGCTTATGATAAATGCATCAATTAATTCACAAATGGAAAAAAGAAAATAAAGATCATCACTCCATGAACATTGATTTATATGACCATGAGAGTAGATTTGCTCCTAAATTGATTATAATCTCATATTTAATTTTCAAACTTCTTTTGCTAGTTTTTTTTAGCAATTTTAGTTAACGCATCTATGTTTGATTTTACATCGGTAGACAGCGACCTATGGTAATATAGCGAAAGTCGAGAGGCCGTGAGAGCCTAAGGCTGCATTTGGATTTGATTGATGTAGTCTGTGACCTATGTGGGAGTGGTGAAGTTTCATTTGACAGCGAAAATCGAGGGCGTTGATGCCTACAGTTGCATGGACTTTTGCTGTGATGGAAACGTAACCCTAGAATGTAACTACGATCTGTGACGGGTTCGATGGCGTAACCGAAGGGCGTGGAGTGCCTACAGTTACATGGACTTTTGCTGCGATGGCAACGTAACCCAGGATGTAACTGCGACCATGGATGGGGTGATGATTTCCAAATCATTCTCGCCAAAGATATTTCCTCTATTTTCAAAATGTTTTCGATATTTTCAATAAAATTATTTTCCAAGTATTATCACTGGATGTTGAAAACGGATTTACTAAGTAATTATAGATTTTCAGTCTTACGCCAGATCGACGTATGACCGAATTTCTGTGAGAACAAGGATAGACTAGTTGAGACATCGAGTTCTAAAATGTATCTTTATAGAACTATTTTTGAAATACTATGTAGATTTTAAAAGTGTTTTAAAAATTCTTAATAACAAGGGAGCTTACAGTTTAAAATGATTCAGAGAACAATTTATCTGACTTTAAGTACTTAATAAGTTCTGGCTTTGTTGCTTTTCTGGGACGAAAAGATTCAAAGGGGGAAGAATGTGATAACCCGGACTTTGGTCATTTGATAATTGAATAATTATCTGATTTTACTACGGGGATCTAATTTTATTTGGTTATACATATAAAGCTTTGATAATTAAAATATATCTGGATGTATATAACGGATTCGAACTAGAATAAATGTTGATATCTGAATAGATATTTCAAACAGTTGGAAATGATAAATTTTATAATAAAATAACAAAGATAAAAATAGATATGCAAAATCTATAAGTTGGAATTTATAAGTGTATATATATAGGTTTATAAGTGTGTGTGTGTGTGTGTCTATATATATATATATATTGCCTTGGGAAGTTGAACATTTGAAAGTTATAAAAGTGAGAATATCTATAATATTAATATTTACATATGATAATTAGAATATATATATATGTATATGTATATGTATATGTATATCTATTGTAATTAGAAGCTTTGTTATGAATTCAAAAAATTTCAAAATACTTAAGATCAATATTATTATATTTAAAAGCATGATAGTTTAAATAGGATATAAAGAAAAGGTTAAAATCTTTTCCTTTTATACTTGAAATATAAATATAAAAAGACATAAGTATTTTTTTAAAATAAGAGTTAAACATTTGTAAGAAAACAATTCAATGAACTAACACTTGTAGCTAAGATTATATGCATAGTTAAGAAGTGGCATTAATTCCTTTTAATAAAAATGTATGGATTAAATGTTTATAGAATCAGGCCGCAAAAGTTCATTCCACTTTCTCAAAATCCATTCTCTTTCTTCATCTTTCATTTTTCAATACAAACCAAAGCAGCTAAAATTAAACAAAGCAACAACTATCTCAAATCTTAACGTGAATCATCAAGCAAATCAAAACAAATTCATCCCAGATTTAAGGCAAGGAGCATCTCAAAACAAAGAAAAATAAAAGATCAAAAGCTGAAGCTTGTATCATAAATTAGCTAAAACAAACCAAAGAAAATTAACCAGTAAAATTTGAAATTCCTGAAACAAGATAAAACAAATTCAAATTTGAAAGCAAATCAAGTTATAATTCAAGATCAAGTTTCAATCAACTCCCAGATTCCAGGCTTTCTCTGCTTTGCATGTGCAGGCGAGTAAAACAAGGCTTTAAAGTTGTTTAAAACTAATGCATGAGAATAATGTTTGGATAGATTAGGTGTTAGTAGTTGCGTATGAATGAATTATGTTGCATGATAAAGAAAAAATATATCATAATAAAAGATTGTAAGTAGGCATGTATGTATACTTTTATACACTCTGTTTCATAGTAACAGATTAAAGATTTTAGATCAAATTCCTAGTCTTTTTGTATAATCTCTGATAGGCCCTGAGTTTTAAAAAAATTATGTTTGTTTCAACCTAAATAAAAAAAATTTAAAATGGGTTTAGGTATTATAAGTCAAAATATCACCTGAGAATGGAAAGACGGTGTAAATTTTGAAAACTATGTTAAAATCGGATATCACAATCCCTTGATTTTCTTACATAATCTGATTTCCCGTCGAAAATCATGAATTTTACAGTTGAATTAAAAAAAATTAGCTTGGTTTTGAATGTGTAATTTGGGGTTGACCGGAATTGGAGTTCTAAGCTTTTCCTGGTGATTGAAGTAGCTAGGGTGGTCGTGGTTCGTGTCAGAGGTGGCTCGTAGGTCAGGGATGATGGGAAAAATGTTGAGGGATTTTTCTTGGGTCTATGGTGGTCGGGCGAGGTGGAGTTAGGGTTTTTGACCCAAAATTTTGTCGATGTTGTTGAGTGAATAGTTCGATGGTGTGGCAACGTCGAATTGATCTAGGATAGGGTGAAAAGGAAGGTAAGTGATTGGTAAAGTTTCAGGTGAGGCAATGTTGTATCAGGTGGTCATCAGCGGCGGTGAAGGGCCGATATGGTGATCGGTAAGGTTATCAGGATATGGGTAGGTAGGCTCGATTTTGATTTCAAGGACTTCGGGGAGTTCTGAGTAGTGGCGATAATCAGGCTTGGCAACGGCGACTTGGCAATGGCGACTTGGGAACGTCGTCGAAGTTGGTCGATGTCTCCTCGATTGTGCGTATACGTGCACAAGATGTTCCAGCATATCTGAAGATTTCTATGTCATTGGCTCGGGAAGATGAGGAAGTATCCTCGGGTTAGAACTCGGGATAAATTGGGTTTGGCTCGGGTACACGATCGAGTTGCTCGCAAATATTAATATTCTATAACTGTTTTAATTGTAACAACTGAAAAGGAAAGAAAAGTTTTGACTCGGGTTTGGGTGAGTTTTTTTTCAGGCTTGACTCGGGTCAAAAGGTGAGAATATCTTCAAGTTTGAAGTTTAGCAAGAAAAGCAAGATTAAAAATAATTTTCTTAAAGCAATTTATCTTAAATAAACTTAAAGTTTCAAGTTAGTAGGTTAATGTTGTTTAATTCTAAGATTTATTAAAGAATATTTAAATGAAAATTAGTATTAATTAAGATAAACGGATTATCTTAGAATCTATTAAGATTTAGGCGATTAAAAATTGATTAATCGATTAAAGTAATAAAGGAGTAATTAATTAATTAACTGACTAATTATAAAAGATTAATTAATGAAAGAAGTTAAAGATTAACTATTGATTAGTTAATTAATAATTAAGGGTTATAAATTAATAAGTTAGAGGATTAATCTGTTGAGGGTTAATTAATTTAATTAACAATTAAAGGTTAAAATTAATTAATGATCGGGGTTAATTAATTGAGAATAATTAACCAATGAGATAATTATTTGTTGAAAGTAATTAAAGGGTAAAGGGAAGTAATTAAGGACTAATTACTTAGGGTAATTAATTAAAGGATTGATTAATTATGGAAATTAATTAAGGGTTAGTTAAGGAATGTGATCATTTAAAGGATAAATTAAACAATGTAAGTAATTATAGGATAATTAATGTGTGTACTAATTAAGGATAAATGTAATTAATGTGAATGAGTGAAGGTTATTAATTAAAAGCTTATTACTTAATGTAGTAAAAAGGAAAATTAAGGGATGATTAATTAATGGTAATTAATTAATGTTAGGTGAGCATGATTAAAAGTGATTAAAGGAGTAAATTTCATTTATTTAAATTAACTGGAATAGTGTGATTAATTAATCTTGCTTATGAAGAACTGAATGACACTGTATGCCTTGGATTACTTGATATTTTTTATAAGTGATGCTATGTGATATGGTATGGTTGGACTGAACTAAGACTGTAGGGTATGTTTATTTGTGACGAATGGCTATGTAATTCTGGATATATATGGAATTGTTTAAAACTTGAACTGTTTTGTTTTAAGATGATATTGGATTCGAAGAGACCGGGGTCGGGTATCGGTACATACCCGAAACCACTTCGATTTGTAATCTAAAATAATGTAGAAGAATTTGACTTTGGAATAATTAGGCTGGAATGGAATAAATGATGTAAACTTGGTCATTTAATCTGGTAATAATGCTTAAGATATGATTGTAAGATGTGTATTTGATTTTGGCAAAGAACTTGTTGTGAAGTACGAGTTACCCGGGTTTTAAATAAGTTTATATATCGGTATTTGCATGTTAAATGTTTACTCACGCTAGTTCCAGCACGACCCGGGTGTTACATTGATGTAATTCTCGGGTCAGATCGAGTATTACAGATTTCCAAGTAAGGACGTTCTGGAGCTCAGGAGATGAGCTGGATGGAAGGAACGTATGGAGTGTTTCCGCTGTGTATATTATTGTAGTTTGTCTGGGACCTGTTGATTGTATCTATCCAGTTTTTGTGTAAATGTTGTACTCTGATGTATTAAAGTGTAATTTGACAAGTACAGTTTTTCCTTTGTATAATTGATATTATTTAATATTATATTTTTATCCGCAGCGAATGTGAGAGTCTATGTTTTGTTCTATTTCTTTTCTATCTCTTCTCTTCTTTTCCTAACTATCTGGAATTTTCAGGATCGATAATTCCGGGTCGTTACATTAAGCTTTTATAAAAAATTTATAAACTAAAGTTACGAAATGATTCACAAATAAATGTGTATTAAATGAGAAATATTACATGTGAAAGTGAATATAATGTAAATGAAGAGAAATATAAGCAACGTTGTGAGAATGGATATGTAAATGTTTTATATTGAATAGAGAAATTCTGTGAAACAAATATTAAAATATGAAGTGATACCATGTTAATCAACGAGATTAATAATGAATTTAATTGAAATGTAATCGTGATGAAACAAATTGGAATAATTACGTAAGTCCTATGTATATTGTTTTATTTGCAATATTAATTTGATCCGGATTTGAATACACAAGTTCTATGTGAATTACACCACTTCGTTTTAGGATTTTTCATTCGATTCTTGATGGTGAATATTTGATATTGATTTTTGGTTTGATTTTAGAATTCTCTATTATAATATGTGGCTATGCAAGGAGGATGATGGTTTCTAGTCAATAAACCTTATCGAAGTCCGCATTAGGGAAGTCGAATGAAAAATGGAGCAAGCGGTTGAATGTGATTTACGAAATGATGGCGTATGTACATCTTATATTCTAATATTATTGATATGCTTTGACGTCGAAATTGATAGTTGTTAGGTTGGATATCTTTGTAATTTAAATTGGAATTTTTCTTGTATGCAAAACTACTATTAATTTAAAACCATTTTACAAAAAAAATTCTTCTATTTTTCTTATACAAACAATCTTATTTTATTTTATATACAAACTATTTTATTTACAAAACTATTTTACAAACTATTTTGTTTACAAACTATTTTATTTAAAAACTATTTTACAAATTATTTTATTTGCAAAACTATTTTACAAACTATTTTATTTACATACTATTTTATTTACAAACTATTTTACAAAGCTATTTTATAAACAAAACTATTTCAAAAAACGATTTTATTTATAAAACTATTCTAAATTCAAAACCTTTTATAAAGCAAAGATTTTAAATCCTATATGGCTTTTCGTATAGCGAAATTGATTTTGGAAAAAAATTGGTTCTTGTATAAGACGAATTTTATATAAGTATAAGGTGATTTTGAAAACTTTTGATTTAGGAAGGCATTCGAGCTGAAGAGATAAATCTTATATAAACGAAATTTATGTAAGAATGATTTGATATACTCGAGATTATTGATTTTGGAAAGTACTTTATCTGAAAATGAAATCTTATATATAATGGAATTTATATAAGTGCAATATTTGAACCTATGATTTAGAAAGGGTACTATATATGGTATGTTATATTTTGAAGTAATACGTATAGGGAAGTACCCTCCGTGAAGAAGTATAGTTGTTATGCTTCGATCCAGATGGACTTAGGGAATCCAGTAATGAATTCGACCGATAAACCCTAATATACTCAGGTGAATTCAAAAATGGATTCGAACTGATATGGTTGTCCAGACTTCAAATCATGAGTTCCTTGATTTTTTCCAAGGTAGATGGTTCTTTAGTTTACCCAATGGAGAAGCTTTCAATCATAGGATCTGTTGTTTATGGGTCTTCTAGGAAGGAAGTGCATCCATTGCGTAAATCATAAAATCAGTAGTTACCACTGCAGCAGGGGTTGATGGTCATTTGTTTATGAAATGGCTACGATATTTTTCTGGAATCCGGAATTTGGAAGGATCTTCTGGGAAGTATTATGCCCATTGCGTAAACACAGCAAGAAGCGGGCCACTACTAACGTAACATTGTTGTTTGACATCAGATTTTGGGCGGTACTTTTCATACCTCTTTTTAAGTATTTTTCACTAGGTGTTGAAATAGGTCTACTAAGTACTTAGAGATTTCTAGTCCTACGCCTAATCAGCGTATGACCAGAGTCTGCATGAGCGAGGATAAACTTTCTAAAACATCGAGTTATAAAAGTATTTCGATAAAGTATTATATAAAAGATATTTTGGTCATTTTTTCTTTCTAAATACTTTAAAATGTCTAAAATATTGTTTATTTATGTACAACATGGTTTAATATTAAATTATTAGTATTGTAAATATTGTGAGAAGTTATTAATTACATAAAACATACTTAAAGTTAATGATTATTGACTTATTAATAATGATTAAAAGAATTTTAAGATTTAAAACAAACAAAATTTATAAATAATGGATTTAAGGTTTTCAATAACTTCTTTTTAAATATAAGTAATGATGTAAACAATTGTTTTCAAATAGTTTACATATATTTATAAAGATGTTATTTAAAAATTTAAATGGTATTTATAAATAAAGCAAGAAATTTTATAGATGAATTTTTCCGTAATGTATTAAAGTATTAAAGACAATTGATTTGCAAATGAAGTGTTCAAATGAATATTTCAAGTAAAATTTTATAAGTTTCTTTGAATGTATAATTTAAAAATATTTTATAAATGGAAAAAAAATTATTTGCGAAGTTTATTTATAGTAATATACTTGACAAATAAACTTGAATCTCTATTTTGGAAGTATGGTTTGAAATATTTACTTAACTTAAAAGTCTAATGGTAAACTTATTTACTATTTGAATTTTGTATTAAACCATAACAAAAGTTTTTCCATGATTGGAATATTCATTTTAAAACAAGTATGTAAAATTAATTATGAAGATATGAAATTTTATATTTTTGATTTGGATATTCTATGTAAGATTTGAGTATACTATTAGTTTCAGTTTAATAATCTAGAGTTTATACTTATTTTAAAATAACGAGTCTAATAAATTACCAAATTTAAGGAACTTTACTTTTTTTAAATGTGTATCGTAATGTCTTGACATAAACTTCTAACATTGTTTTAACTTTATGGAAAATCCTTGCAAAATGCTACGAGGATGTTTTAAGTATATCTTTTATTCTTACTAAGTAAATGAGGTTAAATTTTTTAATTGAAATTTTAGATAAATTGAAACATTTCTTTTCTCTTCAAGAGCGAATACCAAAAACTTAAATTTTTATTCTCTAATAGAATTAAGTTATAAACTTAGGTAAGGCAGTAGGAGCTCAAGTAATATTTTATGAAATGACTCATTAATGAGTTAAATCTTTAATGGAAAATAAATTATGTAAGCGATTGGTATTTATATAAATGAATGAATGGTAAGGTAAATGATGAGAGAGAAAAACTAGTAGAATAAACTTAAGTAAATTTAAAATTCTTGTTGTTTGGCTGATGGGAGGTTGGGAAAGAATACTTCTAATTGTTTGAGGTTGTATGAATAATCTATTAAGTAATTATCCAAGGCTATTGAGCATAAGGTGCACTTATTGCTTTATTTATTACCCTTGTATAATTAAAAGTTCTGAACCAGAACAAACCATTAGTTTTGGTTGCTATCGATGTGTGATGGATTCTTTGTTGCCTATGATGGTTGTATAGTTTTGTTTGCATATGATTGTGATATATTATATATTGTTTGTGCTATTGATTTGAAACAACTGAAATATTATTCTTTCACATAATTTTAACTCTTTGGATTATATAAGTGAAATACAGGTTACGGAAGTAATAGCTACTACTTTTGGTTTCATAAATAAAGTTTGTTTGCCCGACAAATAGCTACATTTTTTTGTTACGGCTTTATAGCGACATTATATTATTTTTCCGTGGTTTGGGATATTTTATTTTGAAATATTATATATATATTGAAATTATTTATATTATTATTTTTCAGACGCATTCGCACAAAGGAGACTCTACCGAAATTTTTCGAATATTTAAGACTTAGAATTCTTTTGTAGAATTTGAGTTATTTTCAAATTTCAAAAAACCTAAATATATAGGTTTAGTTGTTTACGAAACGACTGTTTTAAATAAAATATAACAAAATTTTGGATTCCTTCTTGTTTCTTTTTGGGGACGAAAAGTTTTGAGTGGGGAAGATTGTATCGACCCGTATTTTTAAACATTTCAAAACATTAAATTAATTTGATTTTTGAATAAAATTGTTATGAATAAAAAAATTAAGATTTTACTAATACAAATTAAATTATAATACAAGTTATGAGCTTAAGTAAAATTTCTAATAATGAAACATGTTTGCAATAATGTAAGGATGATAACAAAATGCTAGTGTGTATTTTAATAAAATTTTGAGTGAAATTAACAATTGTCCGAAAGTAAATTTCCAATTAATTGGAATAATAAATGTTAATCAAGAATAATAAATGTTACTTTGTTAAAGAAGAAATCATATGTTTGTTTATTTAAAATGTTTGGCAGTTGAAAGTTTAATTGCAGATACGAGAAACTATTATTTGGAAAGAAATGTATAATTCCTTTTATATCCAATAATGTATAAATATGTTTAAATTACTATTAGATAAGAAATATTATTCTATTTCTCATTACATTTATTTTGTCCATTTTGAAATTCACCTTTGTAAACAATTGAAATCAATGTAATTGAATAATTTCAATTAACGGTAGAGAGGACACCAAATTGTAAATTAATAGGTGTAATTAAACGTAGCTTATGTTTTGTGAAAATATAAGGAAAGTTGAATTAATCAAAGTACATTTATACCAAATAAAAAGAATGTTTCATTTGTAATTGTAGGTTTAATTTCATTAAAATAAAGAATAGAATGATTGATTTAAAGGAAGAAATATATGTATATTTGAACTGTGTTTTAGTATACAGATGGATTACAAGAGTAGGAAAATAATTTATTTAAGTTATTTATATTCTGTTGTATAAACAACCAATTTATAAAGGTGTTTAAATGACTAATGGAAACAATTATTCTATTTTTCATCCATTTTAATTTGTTTTGAAATTTATCTTTGTAAGTAATTACAATCAATGTTATTGAAATATTTTAACTAGAAGGGAAGAAAACGTTGATTGCAATTAATAGATTTAATAAAAGAAACGCACCTTTTGTGTTAAACAAAAAGAATGTTTTAATGGAACTAAAAGATCATTTTAGGAAAACCAAATTGAACGTTTTCATTTTTAAGGTAGGTAATTTTATTTACTATACATACATAAAAAACTAAATGCGTACAAATTTGAATATTATTTGAGTTAATGAAGTTAATTTGATTACGTTTCAAAAATTGAATTTTAAAAAGGCTGTGCGATGTACATGGTCCATTCATGTATTTTGTTATTAATTATTGCATATACGTTTTAAAATAGTTATATCATTATTAATACTTGATCCGTTCATTTTTCCTTCTATTTAATACTCGAGTCAAGACTTTTAGGTTGTATTTAATTCTTGTCACCTCATTTTCACGTATACAAAATTTCACTTTCCTTTGGTTTGCAAACTTTCCATTCTTACATACATTTCTTTATGCATTATTAATGCTCGAAGCTTTAAAAATAAAACATGACATTTATTTTTTTCTCTCCACCTTCATTGCCTAATTATTAAATAATCTGCAGCTTATTTCTTTTATATGTAGTGCATATTTGTGTTCTTTTTTTGGCTAACTCTTATTGGGTTTGTTTCACACTAATGGGCTCCTTAATAAACCAAGAGATCCTAGGAATCCTAAGAGACTTTCGACCCTTTCTTTTTCCACTCATTGAACTTCTATTTCCTATCTGATTAAAATCAAGTATGTACAAAAATTCCTCATTTGAGAAACTTTTTGTCTACTCTTCTTCTTCTTCTTGCTCAAATCTACAGAAACTCCAAACCCCAAAACTCCTAAATCTCCAAATCAAACTTCATCCTTCCTCCTTCAAAACCCTAGCCTACCTCTCTCCTCTTGCCTCATCCACCTTCATCGCCACCCACAACCCATGGTAGTAACCCATGGCCAAAGCGCCACCATCGCTCTCCTCTTCTTTCTCCTTTTTCCCTTCCCTTTTTCCCTCTTTTTTCACCTTATTTCCATGGCTTGTATATTCCACTAAACTACTTCAAATCAAATAAATATTTTTTGAAACCGTGTGTAATTTCAATGGCAACAACTTTGTTGTTGGACCCTTCTTCCCATTCTGAAAATTTCTATATCAAAAATTCCATTTTTCAAGTCCTTTCTTGGGTCCAGTGTTGGCCGAAAATATCCCATACCGTATCAATCATATTTCCTTCGGGAAAGAACCAAATTATATGCTTATTTTTTTTCAAAACATTAATTTTTCCAGTGACTTCAACTTTCTTTTATGTCAGCTCTTCAAATTTCTTAATTTTCTATGCCGAAAACTCTCTTTTCAAAGTATTTTTGAACTCAGATTTTCAACTCAGAAAACATCTCTACTTGTTTTGACCATGACTTCCTCAAAACAGAAGCTTTTGGAGTAATTTTTTTTGCAAGTGGAGAGAAGAGAATTTTCAATAACTTTCAAGTTAGTCTCTTTTACAGATTCGGTAATATTCTAGTTCGAATATTTTCTTAAAGATGACCTAGTTTCAGGTTTGTCCGCAGTTTGGATCTTGGGTTGTTTGTAAGTTGGAAGTAGTTGAAACTTATTTATTTATTCGTGTGTGTGTCTAAGCTTTGTTGGATTTCTTTGCATTTGGATCATTGCTAAGAATCTGCATATTGCTCCATTTTTATCGTCACCTTAGTAGCCACGAAAGGTGAGCAAACACTCGCAACTACTAGATTTTCTTATGTTAGTTAAATTGAATTTATGATGTGATTAGAAATTGATTGGTTGTTCACTAGTATATTTTAAATAGTCATTCAAGTTAAATCTGACTTTTATTGAATTTATTTGTCATTTAATTTAATATTGAAATTTAAATTGCCGGTTAAATACCTGTTAATGAAAATTAGTAAATTGTTGGTTGTTGTTGGTTGATTTCAATGATGATTTGTGCGGTATGTTCAATTATTGATATTTGGGTGATTGGATGAATATTATTGGTTGACATTTTGGATGATTGGATGCTATTTATGTCCATATCTCTGTTATCCCTATGGGTTGAAATGATGCAAACCCGAACCATCTTATAGATTATGGGAAAATCGTTATGGGTTGAAATGGTAAACTCGAGCGGTTTTCATTGATTTGGAGATGTTGGTTTTTGGTCCTGGTTGAAATGATATATACCCATATAATTTCTTAAATTTGGATTTTTATTTGGAATTGAACTATTTGAAGGGTTTAAGTTGATTCAAACTTCGAATTTGTTTTAATTAGACGATTAAGATTGATATTTCGAATTATTTGAAACCTTTTAAATAATTATATTCATGTTGTACACTTAATAGGAGATGAAAATCCCGTAACATCTATGAAAACATTGCACTAATATTTCTATTTTACTTATTTTGATCTGACTTACATAAGATCTTTTAGTTTTGACTTGAATGTTTTGTCTTTTCATTATGCTCAGGTCGGTCTGATCTTTCAAGTGTATTAAAGACTATTTTCTAGAGGACGAAGACGAAGATTCAGTATATTATTGCTATTTATTATTCTACTGCATACTGTGTTCCGCTGCATTATTTGTTTATTTCTGGTGTATGTATAACTCCAATTTGAATTGTAAAAGTGTAATCAAATATTATTCGTAAAACAGCTTCATGAACTGTTTATTTGATTATTATATTTTGTCGTTCATCTACGAGATTTTTTGTTTTTTTTTTCTTTTTTTGTCTTATTATCCCATTAACAATCCTCCCTTTTGAATTGTTTGATTCCGACACGTATCGTTTATTGTTGATTTAAACTGTCCGAAATGGTGAGTCATTATACAGTGCGTAATTTAAGACGTTGCTAACGCTCGTTTGAGATCGTCGGACGTCAAATCCTATATTCAGATCTACTACTAATTACCAGTACCAACTACTGACATAGCCCACTGATCCTCTAGAACTGACTCCCTATTTGTACTAACTTAAGTAAGTGAAAGAAATATCATCTTTGGTTACTTACTACCACTTATTGGATATGATGTAGACCCTATTTTCCAAAAGGTACTGGGCCATTTATTATTTCAAACTCAAGGCGTATCCCCAGAATATATTTCCCATACTTGTCCATAACATATATCTCTTTCCCATGGGTCATATGGTTGGAGATTGTAACAACCCGCATATTTATCGAGTTTACATTTAAATATTTTTATTTAAATATTAAATCGTTAATCGGATTTTGGTCCGAAAAACTACTTTTTGCAAACGGTCAAATTAGGACTCGAGACCACTTCCATTGAGTTCGAAATGTCGTTTACAACTTTTTAAGTATAAACTTCGATAGGTTTGGAGTTAGTGAAATTTCACTAACTTTTCCCGCTTTGGACTTTGGGTTAGTTTAGCCTATTAAGCCCAAGTTCCAACCCTCTTCTCCTCACTCTTCATAAATTTCCTAACTAACTCAAGCTTTAGCATTAATGGTGAAGAGAATGGGAAATTAAAACTCCAAGCTCAAATTCAATTGCAACTCCATCATTCAACTCCAAATTCAAGTAGAAGATATTGGATTCAAGCTTTGGATTGCTTCTCCTTGCTTTCAAGCTTCATCTTCATAAAATTTTAGTGCAAAGGTGAGATTTTTATCTCACAATTCTAGTCTATAACTATATTGGACTGTTGGGAATGATTCCCTATCACTTTAGCATGCATATTTGCTTTTGGTTTGGATTGGATTGGCGAAAAACTCCGATTTTTGGTGTTTGGGAGAAATTTCTGCATTTAGGTCGTTCTGGCCGTTTTTAGCTCGCTCGGAGTTAGGTCGTGTGGACCTTAGGTCGTAGGTCGCGTACGAGTTAACCCCTAGGTCGTTCTGGCCATTTTTAGGTCGTTCGGAGTTAAGTCGTTCGTCCATGGGTCGTGAGTCGTTCACGAGTTAACTTTAGGTCGTTCTGGGAGAATTGGCACTTCGGAATTAGGTCGCTCACGAGTTAAGTTGTTAGGTCGCTCGCGAGTTAGTACCATAGGTCGCAGGGCTTTAGGTCATTCTGGAAGTATTGGCACTTCGGAGTTAGGTCGCTCGCGAGTTAAGCCTTAAGTCGTAGGTCGCTCACGAGTTAGGCCTTAAGCCGTAGGTCGCTCGCGAGTTAAGCTTTAAGTCTTAGGTCGTTTCCGACCTATAATCTCCAGGCAAACGTTAAGTCGGCCTGCTTTATCTCGTAGGTCGTCTCCGACCTAAGCTCCAGATAAGTCGTTCGAGTTAGGTCGTTGGACCATTTACCTTAGGTCGCTCGACTCTGTTAAGTCGTAGGTCATTAGACCTTAGGTCGCTCGACTCTGTTAAGTCGTAGGTCGTTAGACCTTAGGTCGTTCGCCTTCCTTAAGTCGCTCGACCCCTCCACACTAGGTCGCTCGGCTTGCTTGAGTCGTAGGTCGTTGGACCTTAAGTCGCTTGCCTCCCTTAACTCCAGTTAGGTCGCTCGGCCATTGTGTTAGGCCGCGTGAACCCTTAGGTCGTTAGACCTCATTTTGCTTTAGGTCGTAGGCCGCTTGTCTTCACTTAGGTTGTACCGTTTTGGACGGGGCGCTGCCCCGCACCCGCCGGGGGCGCTGCCCCCTGGACCCCCACGACCTGACCGGGCAGGTCGAACCCCGTAAGCGGTGGCGTTGCCCCCGCACCCCCATCTTCGGATTGTATTGGAAACACTTAGGAGTAATCAATTAAAGGCGAAATTTTCTAAATGCCACTTTTGGCAATCTCGTGTGAAGTTTCTCGGTCATATTATTTCCGAATCCGGGATATCTGTAGATCCTTCAAAGATTGAAGCGATTCAAGATTGGAAGAGACCGGAGAGTGTGACAGAGATTCGTAGTTTTCTCGGATTGGCGGGCTATTACCGTCGTTTTATTAAAGACTTTTCTAAGATTGCCGTGCCTCTTACTGGCTTGACTAAGAAGGGAGTTAAATACATTTGGTCGGACAAATGTGAAGCCTCTTTTCAGAAATTGAAAGAACTCCTTTCCGATGCTCCTATTCTTGTTATTCCCGAGGGGAATCAAGATTTTGTTGTTTATACCGATGCTAGTCACGTTGGTTTGGGTGCCGTTCTTATGCAAAAAGAACGTGTTGTTGCTTATGCTTCTAGGAAATTGAAGCCGGACGAGACTAGATATGCCACACATGATCTAGAGCTCGCGGCTATTGTTTTCGCCCTTCGAATGTGGCGTCATTATCTATTGGGAGAGAAATTTATTCTTTACACGGATCATAAGTCTTTGAAATATTTATTTTCTCAAAAAGAACTTAATTTACGTCAACAGCGTTGGCTCGAGTTCCTTGCACCTTATGATCTTGATATTCTTTATACCCCCGGTAAGGGTAATCGTGTCGCCGATGCTCTTAGCCGTAAGCAACAAGCAGTTGTTTCTATGATGATATCCGAATGGAACGATCTCGAGATCTTATCCACTTGTGAGATTCGAGAGCGCGTATCCGATTTATGCTCATCGCTTGTTCTATGTAGCCTTGAGGCTCATCCTTCTCTTTTAGACCGCATTCTTGAAGCTCAAGGGCTAGATTCTGAATTGGCTCTTCTTGGCAAAAATGTTAAGGATAAAATTGATATTGAAGGTTTGAAAGACTATGATATTGATTCTCGTGGCGGCATTCAAAAATTTGGTAGACTTATCGTACCAAATATTGGAGATCTTCGTAAAGATATTTTAGAAGATTCCCATTGTTCTAAATTCACCATTCATCCTGGTAGTAGTAAAATGTACGCTGATATGAAGCGACTTTATTATTGGGAGGGAATGAAATCTGATATTGCTAACTTTGTTAAGTGTTGCATGGCTTGCCAACTTGTCAAGGCCGAACATCAAAGGCCTGGTGGGTTATTGCAACCTTTAGAAATTCCAATTTGGAAGTGGGATCAAATTTCCATGGACTTTATAGATGGCCTTCCCCGTTCTCGTTCGGGTCATGATAGCTTATGGGTGATTGTTGATAGACTTACTAAATCCGCCCATTTTATTCCGGTTCGGTCTAACCGAACCGTTCCTCTTTTGGCCAAACTATTTGTCAAGGAAATTGTAAAATTGCATGGAGTTCCTACTTCTATTGTTAGCGATCGTGATCCATTGTTTACTAGTGGATTTTGGAAGAGTCTTCAAAAAGCTTTAGGAACGAAGCTTAATTTTAGCACCGCTTATCACCCCCAGTCCGATGGACAAACCGAGCGTGTGAATCAAACTCTTGAAGATCTTCTTCGTGCTTGTGTGCTTGATTTTGGTGGAAGTTGGGAAGATCATATTTCACTTGTTGAATTTTCCTATAATAATAGCTTCCAATCTAGTATTGGTATGGCACCTTTCGAGGCACTCTACGGAAGGCCATGCCGATCTCCTTCTTGTTGGCTTGAGGCCGGTGAGAAGCTGGTTTTAGGTCCAGACTTTATTCATGATTCCACGGAAAAGATTGAACTTATTCGACATAGGATGAAAGAAGCCCAGAGTAGACAAAAATCCTATGCCGATAATCGAAGAAGGAAATTAGAATTTTCTGTTGGAGATCCTGTTTTTATTCGTGTTTCACCTATGAAGGGTGTTGTACGTTTCAGTCGATCGGGGAAGTTAGCGCCTCGATATATTGGGCCATTTCCTATCACTGAACGTATTGGTTCCATGGCTTATCGCCTTGCATTGTCGGCTCAGTTTTCTGCTATACATGATGTATTTCATGTTTCTCAATTACGGAAATGCCTTCGGGATTCCGATTCTATTCTTGAGCCTGCTGTTGTGGAAGAAATTGAAGTTTCGCCGAATTTAACTTATGAGCAGCATCCTATTCGAATTATAGCTTCTGAGGTTAAACGACTTCGAAGTAAAGATGTTCCACTTGTAAAGGTTCAATGGTCCTCAAATCCTAAGGATTGTTCTTGGGAATCCAGAGAATTCATCGAGCGTACACATCCGGACTTGCTTACTCCTGCCCTTTGAGGTGAACTTCTTATTTCAAATTTCTCTTGTGTTAATATGCTTTTATGGTTGTTACTTTTTATTTCCACCTTATATATATATTGCGAGGACGCAATTTCTTTGAGGGGAGTCTGTAACAACCCGCATATTTATCGAGTTTACATTTAAATATTTTTATTTAAATATTAAATCGTTAATCGGATTTTGGTCCGAAAAACTACTTTTTGCAAACGGTCAAATTAGGACTCGAGACCACTTCCATTGAGTTCGAAATGTCGTTTACAACTTTTTAAGTATAAACATCGATAGGTTTGGAGTTAGTGAAATTTCACTAACTTTTCCCGCTTTGGACTTTGGGTTAGTTTAGCCTATTAAGCCCAAGTTCCAACCCTCTTCTCCTCACTCTTCATAAATTTCCTAACTAACTCAAGCTTTAGCATTAATGGTGAAGAGAATGGGAAATTAAAACTCCAAGCTCAAATTCAATTGCAACTCCATCATTCAACTCCAAATTCAAGTAGAAGATATTGGATTCAAGCTTTGGCTTGCTTCTCCTTGCTTTCAAGCTTCATCTTCATAAAATTTTAGTGCAAAGGTGATATTTTTATCTCACAATTCTAGTCTATAACTATATTGGACTGTTGGGAATGATTCCCTATCACTTTAGCATGCATATTTGCTTTTGGTTTGGATTGGATTGGCGAAAAACTCCGATTTTTGGTGTTTGGGAGAAATTTCTGCATTTAGGTCGTTCTGGCCGTTTTTAGCTCGCTCGGAGTTAGGTCGTGTGGACCTTAGGTCGTAGGTCGCGTACGAGTTAACCCCTAGGTCGTTCTGGCCATTTTTAGGTCGTTCGGAGTTAAGTCGTTCGTCCATGGGTCGTGAGTCGTTCACGAGTTAACTTTAGGTCGTTCTGGGAGAATTGGCACTTCGGAATTAGGTCGCTCACGAGTTAAGTCGTTAGGTCGCTCGCGAGTTAGTACCATAGGTCGCAGGGCTTTAGGTCATTCTGGAAGTATTGGCACTTCGGAGTTAGGTCGCTCGCGAGTTAAGCCTTAAGTCGTAGGTCGCTCACGAGTTAGGCCTTAAGCCGTAGGTCGCTCGCGAGTTAAGCTTTAAGTCTTAGGTCGTTTCCGACCTATAATCTCCAGGCAAACGTTAAGTCGGCCTGCTTTATCTCGTAGGTCGTCTCCGACCTAAGCTCCAGATAAGTCGTTCGAGTTAGGTCGTTGGACCATTTACCTTAGGTCGCTCGACTCTGTTAAGTCGTAGGTCGTTAGACCTTAGGTCGCTCGACTCTGTTAAGTCGTAGGTCGTTAGACCTTAGGTCGTTCGCCTTCCTTAAGTCGCTCGACCCCTCCACACTAGGTCGCTCGGCTTGCTTGAGTCGTAGGTCGTTGGACCTTAAGTCGCTTGCCTCCCTTAACTCCAGTTAGATCGCTCGGCCATTGTGTTAGGCCGCGTGAACCCTTAGGTCGTTAGACCTCATTTTGCTTTAGGTCGTAGGCCGCTTGTCTTCACTTAGGTCGTACCGTTTTGGACGGGGCGCTGCCCCGCACCCGCCGGGGGCGCTGCCCCCTGGACCCCCGCGACCTGACCGGGCAGGTCGAACCCCGTAAGCGGTGGCGTTGCCCCCGCACCCCCACCTTGGGGGGTTGCCACCCCCCCCGGACCCCCCCTCCGTAGGGGATCTTATCTGAAAAATATTGAGCTGATTTCCTTGGATTTTATTCGCATCTCCGTATGCGATCTTTGTGACTGATTGTTTCTACACTTGCTTATGTGTTTTGTCACTTTATAATATAAAGGTTTCAATACTAGTAGTAAATATCAAAACTCTTTTAACAAACAATTTCAACTCTATTTTTAATAACAAAGCTCTTTTCTTAAACCGTTTTCCAATCTATTAGTATATACAAGCCTTTACCTCACTCGGATGAGAAATCTAATTAAACGACTTAGTAAAACAAGTGGTATGAAACGCTTGCGTTCACTTCGTCGGTTAATTCTTGGACTTGTTCGATTGAACCTCTTATGACAATTTTATTAGTGAAGATTTACAGTTTGTTCGTAAATATTTAAGTTAAGCAAGTGGTTATGGGACATGAAGCTAAACTTCTATATTTACTAGCTTAGTGTAATTGACACTTCTCGTTGATCTTGATGATCGCTTTATGAATTAGACTAGCAATTGCGCGATGTCTCTTTCATTGCAAGGTTAGACTAGACACCACTTGTGTGATTCCATTCACACATACCTTTCTGCTTTTTGGTTAGTCTTGACCTCATTATGTGTGATTCCACTCACACATGTGGGGTAGCTCCCCATGGTCTTCGGACCGTCATGTGATAGGCCTCTTTCCCTTTTTATGATTTCTGGATTTCTCGTGTTGATTTCTGGAATTTATGTCATTGACTTGTTATGAGTACAAGTTTAGGGTATGATGCCCCCTTCGAATCTTTGAGAAGATTCTTGTGATATTGATTATCTCTTATTGATTGATCTTCTGTTGATCATTATTTACATACTTATAGTGGTATGTCGTTATGGATGTTTATGTTTATGCCATATCTTTTATGTTATATCATGTCATCTGATATTTATAGCTAGACTGATCCGTTTATTATTTTCTTAAATAATACTCGGATCAGACCGAGATGTTACAGGTGCTTCTGCTTGACTTCTTCCCAGGGATTCATCACTCTGACTTTTGGCTAACTGTTTAGATTAGCAGTTTTTGTTGTATACACTTGAGATATAGACTCATAGTTGTATTATTTTGTATAGCACGTGTTGCTATTCTTTTGTATTATCGTGGATCTTATTGACCACTACTCTGATGTGCACTTTCATGTGTTAGTTATATATTCATATCTTCTTCCGCCTTTGTGATATGGATATCTGTGACTGATTTGTGATATGATTATTTCTATGTTTGTTTCCGAAGATTATTTATAGCCACCGTGTGATAAGCAATTACATGGATGGTCGCTCCTCAACAGCCTTATTCTCCGTGCTAGTTGACAGCACTTCTCCGGAGTGTTCTTGGCTAGCGTGGGTATAGAGGTGGGGCGTCACAGCTTGGTATCGAAGCCGAACTTCGGAACAATGTAGAATAACTTAACAAGGATCATCGTCCTAGGTCTATCTTAGGAGTCATACCATAGGATTAATTTGAGTCTTCGTACCGACTCATCCTATTTCCTTTATGATTCCTTGTTTTATCTATCAAGATTGCTTGATGTTCATTGGTAAATAACCTTCTTCCTTCTCTTCTTTCTTTCTTTAAGGAAGAGAATGTCTAGACCAGGCCGTCCCAGTACTGGATCATCTGGTGCTGCTCCTCCGGATGGAGTTTTTATGACTGCTCAACAGCTTCTTGATTTAGTAACTAATGCTCAAGCAGCTGGAGCTAACCCGGAACCTACTCACCCAAAGTCGGGATTTGCACGCTTGTGCAGCGATTACACCAACTTGGGTGGGAAGCCCTTCAAAGGTTCGGAAAATATCATCGAGGTCCAGGCTTGGTTAAAATCATGCGATCGAATCTTTTCTCGCATGAATCTTATCGATCTCCACCGCGTTCAGGTGGCTTCCAGCATGCGCCAAGAGAGAGCATTGGACTGGTACGAACTCCTTATTTCAGAAATTAATGAAGCGGATCTCACCTGGGAGCAATTTCAGGGACGCTTCGAGTTAAAGTTTGTACCAGAAGCTGGGAAAGTAAGCTTGGCTCGACGTTTTATAGACCTTGTTCAAGGTCAATCCTCTGTGACTGATTACGTCGCAGCCTTCGAGTCGCTTTCCAAATATGGGGTTGAATACATCAACACCCCATTGAAGAAGAACCAGAGGTTCGTTTATGGCTTAAATAAGAGTCTTAAGAAGCCACTGCTCCTGAAACTAGAAGTCGCATTTGATCAACTCGTCGATATCGCTCTTCGTCTTGAAGAGGCTGATAGAGAGAGTGATGTTGAAGTGGAAGGCGCTAAACCAAACTTCAACAACAAGAAGAGGCCAAACAAATTCAAGGGTCCTTATCCCAACAAAAAGGGTAAGCAGGCAACCCCTGTGGCAAAGTATCCTTCTCCTAGTGGTGCGAGTTGCTTCAACTGTGGGTCTGGGGATCATTATGCGAATAAGTGCTCTAAGCCCAAATCTTGTCGCTATTGTAAGAGCCCAGATCACTTATACATCAATGCCTCAAACGTAAAAGCAGGAATGAGGGAAAGTTAAATGTGGCTCAAGCCCCTGGCAACACATCTCGTGGCCAAGGTATTTCTCATTCCATTCTTGATGGTATTATTTTATTTCATGATCAACCTATTAGAGTTCTCTTTGATACGGGTGCATCCCATTCCTTTATATCAAAGGAACTGGTAGACACTTTTTCCTTAAGTGTTACTGCATTGATGACTTCTTTAAAAATTGCGAATCCTATTGGTGGATCCGCAACTCTTAGTTTGCTTTGTAAAGATGTGGAGATTATTTTATGTGATTTTTCTTTCCTAGCCGATTTGCATGTCATGCGTTACTTAGGCTTTGGAATAATTTTGGGAATGGATTGGCTTAACCGTTATCAAGCCCATATCCTATGTCATGAGCGGACTATTCATCTCCGACATCCACAATCTGTTAAACATATTTCTGTTAATCTTAAAGATTCAGAATCATGTTTGGTGGCATCTTTATATTCTTTAAATCCTCGTGATAACGATGATGATGATGAAGATGATATTATTTCTTGTATTCATGTTGTTCGTGAATTTTCCGACATATTCGAGCCCGTTTTAGGTTTACCACCTAAACGAGCAATTGAGTTCAGAATTAATCTTGTTTCTGGAGCTCAACCTATTACTCGTCCTCCTTATCGCATGTCCAATAAGGAAAATGAGGAGATGTGTAAACAATTATCTGAGTTGGAGACGAGGCAATTTATTCGCTCTAGTTCCTCGCCTTGGGGAGCTTCGGCTATTTTCGTAAAGAAATCCGATGGTACTCTGAGGCTCTGCGTTGATTATCGCAAGCTTAACGATCTTACTATTAAAAATAAATATCCTTTACCTCGGATTGATGATCTATTCGATCAGCTTAGTGGTGCTAAGGTCTTTTCACAATTGGACTTGGCTACCGGTTTCCATCAGCTTCGTATCGCTGAGGATAGCATTCCGTTGACATCATTCCGTACTCGATATGGATCTTATGAATGGCTTGTTATGCCATTTGGGTTAACGAATGCTCCAGCTTATTTCGTTGACCTCATGAATCGAGTTTTCAAAGATTTCCTCGATCGGTTTGTTCTCATATTCATTGATGATATTCTTGTGTATTCAAAAACCGAGGAGGAACATGAGAAACATCTTCGGATTGTATTGGAAACACTTAGGAGTAATCAATTAAAGGCGAAATTTTCTAAATGCCACTTTTGGCAATCTCGTGTGAAGTTTCTCGGTCATATTATTTCCGAATCCGGGATATCTGTGGATCCTTCAAAGATTGAAGCGATTCAAGATTGGAAGAGACCGGAGAGTGTGACAGAGATTCGTAGTTTTCTCGGATTGGCGGGCTATTACCGTCGTTTTATTAAAGACTTTTCTAAGATTGCCGTGCCTCTTACTGGCTTGACTAAGAAGGGAGTTAAATACATTTGGTCGGACAAATGTGAAGCCTCTTTTCAGAAATTGAAAGAACTCCTTTCCGATGCTCCTATTCTTGTTATTCCCGAGGGGAATCAAGATTTTGTTGTTTATACCGATGCTAGTCACGTTGGTTTGGGTGCCGTTCTTATGCAAAAAGAACGTGTTGTTGCTTATGCTTCTAGGAAATTGAAGCCGGACGAGACTAGATATGCCACACATGATCTAGAGCTCGCGGCTATTGTTTTCGCCCTTCGAATGTGGCGTCATTATCTATTGGGAGAGAAATTTATTCTTTACACGGATCATAAGTCTTTGAAATATTTATTTTCTCAAAAAGAACTTAATTTACGTCAACAGCGTTGGCTCGAGTTCCTTGCACCTTATGATCTTGATATTCTTTATACCCCCGGTAAGGGTAATCGTGTCGCCGATGCTCTTAGCCGTAAGCAACAAGCAGTTGTTTCTATGATGATATCCGAATGGAACGATCTCGAGATCTTATCCACTTGTGAGATTCGAGAGCGCGTATCCGATTTATGCTCATCGCTTGTTCTATGTAGCCTTGAGGCTCATCCTTCTCTTTTAGACCGCATTCTTGAAGCTCAAGGGCTAGATTCTGAATTGGCTCTTCTTGGCAAAAATGTTAAGGATAAAATTGATATTGAAGGTTTGAAAGACTATGATATTGATTCTCGTGGCGGCATTCGAAAATTTGGTAGACTTATCGTACCAAATATTGGAGATCTTCGTAAAGATATTTTAGAAGATTCCCATTGTTCTAAATTCACCATTCATCCCGGTAGTAGTAAAATGTACGCTGATATGAAGCGACTTTATTATTGGGAGGGAATGAAATCTGATATTGCTAACTTTGTTAAGTGTTGCATGGCTTGCCAACTTGTCAAGGCCGAACATCAAAGGCCTGGTGGGTTATTGCAACCTTTAGAAATTCCAATTTGGAAGTGGGATCAAATTTCCATGGACTTTATAGATGGCCTTCCCCGTTCTCGTTCGGGTCATGATAGCTTATGGGTGATTGTTGATAGACTTACTAAATCCGCCCATTTTATTCCGGTTCGGTCTAACCGAACCGTTCCTCTTTTGGCCAAACTATTTGTCAAGGAAATTGTAAAATTGCATGGAGTTCCTACTTCTATTGTTAGCGATCGTGATCCATTGTTTACTAGTGGATTTTGGAAGAGTCTTCAAAAAGCTTTAGGAACGAAGCTTAATTTTAGCACCGCTTATCACCCCCAGTCCGATGGACAAACCGAGCGTGTGAATCAAACTCTTGAAGATCTTCTTCGTGCTTGTGTGCTTGATTTTGGTGGAAGTTGGGAAGATCATATTTCACTTGTTGAATTTTCCTATAATAATAGCTTCCAATCTAGTATTGGTATGGCACCTTTCGAGGCACTCTACGGAAGGCCATGCCGATCTCCTTCTTGTTGGCTTGAGGCCGGTGAGAAGCTGGTTTTAGGTCCAGACTTTATTCATGATTCCACGGAAAAGATTGAACTTATTCGACATAGGATGAAAGAAGCCCAGAGTAGACAAAAATCCTATGCCGATAATCGAAGAAGGAAATTAGAATTTTCTGTTGGAGATCCTGTTTTTATTCGTGTTTCACCTATGAAGGGTGTTGTACGTTTCAGTCGATCGGGGAAGTTAGCGCCTCGATATATTGGGCCATTTCCTATCACTGAACGTATTGGTTCCATGGCTTATCGCCTTGCATTGTCGGCTCAGTTTTCTGCTATACATGATGTATTTCATGTTTCTCAATTACGGAAATGCCTTCGGGATTCCGATTCTATTCTTGAGCCTGCTGTTGTGGAAGAAATTGAAGTTTCGCCGAATTTAACTTATGAGCAGCATCCTATTCGAATTATAGCTTCTGAGGTTAAACGACTTCGAAGTAAAGATGTTCCACTTGTAAAGGTTCAATGGTCCTCAAATCCTAAGGATTGTTCTTGGGAATCCAGAGAATTCATCGAGCGTACACATCCGGACTTGCTTACTCCTGCCCTTTGAGGTGAACTTCTTATTTCAAATTTCTCTTGTGTTAATATGCTTTTATGGTTGTTACTTTTTATTTCCACCTTATATATATATTGCGAGGACGCAATTTCTTTGAGGGGAGTCTGTAACAACCCGCATATTTATCGAGTTTACATTTAAATATTTTTATTTAAATATTAAATCGTTAATCGGATTTTGGTCCGAAAAACTACTTTTTGCAAACGGTCAAATTAGGACTCGAGACCACTTCCATTGAGTTCGAAATGTCGTTTACAACTTTTTAAGTATAAACATCGATAGGTTTGGAGTTAGTGAAATTTCACTAACTTTTCCCGCTTTGGACTTTGGGTTAGTTTAGCCTATTAAGCCCAAGTTCCAACCCTCTTCTCCTCACTCTTCATAAATTTCCTAACTAACTCAAGCTTTAGCATTAATGGTGAAGAGAATGGGAAATTAAAACTCCAAGCTCAAATTCAATTGCAACTCCATCATTCAACTCCAAATTCAAGTAGAAGATATTGGATTCAAGCTTTGGCTTGCTTCTCCTTGCTTTCAAGCTTCATCTTCATAAAATTTTAGTGCAAAGGTGATATTTTTATCTCACAATTCTAGTCTATAACTATATTGGACTGTTGGGAATGATTCCCTATCACTTTAGCATGCATATTTGCTTTTGGTTTGGATTGGATTGGCGAAAAACTCCGATTTTTGGTGTTTGGGAGAAATTTCTGCATTTAGGTCGTTCTGGCCGTTTTTAGCTCGCTCGGAGTTAGGTCGTGTGGACCTTAGGTCGTAGGTCGCGTACGAGTTAACCCCTAGGTCGTTCTGGCCATTTTTAGGTCGTTCGGAGTTAAGTCGTTCGTCCATGGGTCGTGAGTCGTTCACGAGTTAACTTTAGGTCGTTCTGGGAGAATTGGCACTTCGGAATTAGGTCGCTCACGAGTTAAGTCGTTAGGTCGCTCGCGAGTTAGTACCATAGGTCGCAGGGCTTTAGGTCATTCTGGAAGTATTGGCACTTCGGAGTTAGGTCGCTCGCGAGTTAAGCCTTAAGTCGTAGGTCGCTCACGAGTTAGGCCTTAAGCCGTAGGTCGCTCGCGAGTTAAGCTTTAAGTCTTAGGTCGTTTCCGACCTATAATCTCCAGGCAAACGTTAAGTCGGCCTGCTTTATCTCGTAGGTCGTCTCCGACCTAAGCTCCAGATAAGTCGTTCGAGTTAGGTCGTTGGACCATTTACCTTAGGTCGCTCGACTCTGTTAAGTCGTAGGTCGTTAGACCTTAGGTCGCTCGACTCTGTTAAGTCGTAGGTCGTTAGACCTTAGGTCGTTCGCCTTCCTTAAGTCGCTCGACCCCTCCACACTAGGTCGCTCGGCTTGCTTGAGTCGTAGGTCGTTGGACCTTAAGTCGCTTGCCTCCCTTAACTCCAGTTAGATCGCTCGGCCATTGTGTTAGGCCGCGTGAACCCTTAGGTCGTTAGACCTCATTTTGCTTTAGGTCGTAGGCCGCTTGTCTTCACTTAGGTCGTACCGTTTTGGACGGGGCGCTGCCCCGCACCCGCCGGGGGCGCTGCCCCCTGGACCCCCGCGACCTGACCGGGCAGGTCGAACCCCGTAAGCGGTGGCGTTGCCCCCGCACCCCCACCTTGGGGGGTTGCCACCCCCCCTGGACCCCCCCTCCGTAGGGGATCTTATCTGAAAAATATTGAGCTGATTTCCTTGGATTTTATTCGCATCTCCGTATGCGATCTTTGTGACTGATTGTTTCTACACTTGCTTATGTGTTTTGTCACTTTATAATATAAAGGTTTCAATACTAGTAGTAAATATCAAAACTCTTTTAACAAACAATTTCAACTCTATTTTTAATAACAAAGCTCTTTTCTTAAACCGTTTTCCAATCTATTAGTATATACAAGCCTTTACCTCACTCGGATGAGAAATCTAATTAAACGACTTAGTAAAACAAGTGGTATGAAACGCTTGCGTTCACTTCGTCGGTTAATTCTTGGACTTGTTCGATTGAACCTCTTATGACAATTTTATTAGTGAAGATTTACAGTTTGTTCGTAAATATTTAAGTTAAGCAAGTGGTTATGGGACATGAAGCTAAACTTCTATATTTACTAGCTTAGTGTAATTGACACTTCTCGTTGATCTTGATGATCGCTTTATGAATTAGACTAGCAATTGCGCGATGTCTCTTTCATTGCAAGGTTAGACTAGACACCACTTGTGTGATTCCATTCACACATACCTTTCTGCTTTTTGGTTAGTCTTGACCTCATTCTGTGTGATTCCACTCACACATGTGGGGTAGCTCCCCATGGTCTTCGGACCGTCATGTGATAGGCATCTTTCCCTTTTTATGATTTCTGGATTTCTCGTGTTGATTTCTGGAATTTATGTCATTGACTTGTTATGAGTACAAGTTTAGGGTATGATGCCCCCTTCGAATCTTTGAGAATATTCTTGTGATATTGATTATCTCTTATTGATTGATCTTCTGTTGATCATTATTTACATACTTATAGTGGTATGTCGTTATGGATGTTTATGTTTATGCCATATCTTTTATGTTATATCATGTCATCTGATATTTATAGCTAGACTGATCCGTTTATTATTTTCTTAAATAATACTCGGATCAGACCGAGATGTTACAGGTGCTTCTGCTTGACTTCTTCCCAGGGATTCATCACTCTGACTTTTGGCTAACTGTTTAGATTAGCAGTTTTTGTTGTATACACTTGAGATATAGACTCATAGTTGTATTATTTTGTATAGCACGTGTTGTTATTCTTTTGTATTATCGTGGATCTTATTGACCACTACTCTGATGTGCACTTTCATGTGTTAGTTATATATTCATATCTTCTTCCGCCTTTGTGATATGGATATCTGTGACTGATTTGTGATATGATTATTTCTATGTTTGTTTCCGAAGATTATTTATAGCCACCGTGTGATAAGCAATTACATGGATGGTCGCTCCTCAACAGCCTTATTCTCCGTGCTAGTTGACAGCACTTCTCCGGAGTGTTCTTGGCTAGCGTGGGTATAGAGGTGGGGCGTCACAGAGATGTTGCACATCAGTACTAACTGTAAACAACTAATGGTAGCCTCTGATCGAAGGGTAGATTTCTGTCGTGTAACTCTACCGACCTTGCTTCCCAACTTACTACATCGTATCTACCACCCAAATCCTAAGTAATGGGCTAAGCCCACTAATTTATGGTGTATTTAAACATATAATTTAAGATATTTAATTCCATACTATGGAAATTATAATGCTTTCTATATGTAATTAATAGCATTAATATGTACTAATTTGCTATGTTATACTTCTAGATTCATGCAAAAGCCTAGGTTTTCTTCTAATGTCCAATAAATGTACGTTACCTATACTGATTACTCACTAATGTCTAAATTAGACTATCTCTCATCAATTCTCATTTAATTACTTTAATCTAGTTGCTAATTTCAAATCCTCATAAATGCCATATTAATCTTACTAATCAATCCTCATAAATGCATATTAATCTCTCTAATCAATCTTCGTAAATGTGTATTAATCTCATTAATCAATCTCATTAGTCCACTTAGAACCTATTTAAATTCTTGTAACTCCCTATTTATTGCATACTTATTATCTTATTAATTATGGAGTTACAATCTTTCCATTTTATTTCCTAATTCTATCATTTATTGTGCAATTTATTCTAACATTATAATTATACATAATTCGGGTATTAACGTGTGTTACACAATATTAATTATATTTTTATTTTTAATATTTAGCGCGATTACACTTATTTGCATATTTATTATTATATTTCTAGCTATTAATTCCTAACTTGAATATTACATTTTATATTTTAATCTACTAGAATTACCCTCAAAAAGGTTTCTCATTATAACTTTCCATAAATTAACCTAAATTATGAGGTTTACTTCATTTGAAATTACAAGGAATCGTTTATTTCATTTTTATGGAAATAGACGGTGTATCCTATGAAAAGAAAATCCATACTTTACACATCTCTGTGAAAAATGCGGAATATGAATCTTAAGGCTAGGATTAACACTAGAGGGGGGTGAATAGTGTTTAAAGGAATTATTAAATCTTTTTGAGTTTATATTAATTTGAACACAAATGCATGCAATATTCAGACATTGATATGATCACAGAATCAAACATAGATGCAGAAATAAAGTAAAAGCAGTAAAGGAAAGAACACACCGGATTTTATACTGGTTCGAAGTTACCCTACATCTAGTCCCACATACAAGTACGGATTTCCTTTCCAAAGCAATTGTACAATTACACCCTCGATTTCAAGGCCACGAGGTACAACACTCCAGATTCACAATCCTCTGGATAGAGATACTTGATTTCACGGGCAACAAGTTCACCCAGTTGATTTCCAAGGCTACAATCACACCGCTACAATCACACCTTTACTTGGTTGATTTCCAAGGCTACAATCACACCTTTTCTCGCTAAATTGATTACAAAGAAGTCTATAACTCTGAATGGCACTGAGATCTTGTTGAGATAGTGATAGAGAATCAAACCAGAAATGATCTTGTTAGATTCAATGTTGACTACGGCAGAGTAATGGTAAGAATGTGTATAAAGAAATGTGGAAGAGGAAGAGGAGTGAAAACCAAAAAAATATGATTACAAATTCGTTCAAACCATCCCTATTTATATTAGAACAACAGCCATGTCCATTCGTGACAGGATATGACGAATATATACTTCCTTTGGAATTAATTTTATTGAAATAAACTACTACCATGTCGACATGGGGTACTTGAGTATGTCGACATGCCAAAGGAAATTTTTGTGATTTGTTTTTCTTCGAAAATAACTTCTATCTTATATTAAAACTATTTTAAACTTTATAAATATACTTAACTGTAGTTAAAATACATATGTAAATATAGAGAATAATATTTTGGTATATATAAAATTTTACTATGATTTTATATTTAAATCTAAGTATAAAAATATATTATTATTTAAAAGATAGTTTAAAACCAAGGATAATTTGATTTTGAAAATAAAGATTATTTTGAGGCTAAAAATATTTAAAACCGGGATATATGTTTTTGATTCTTTTAAAAGGAAGGTTATGAAATCATTTTGAAAACAAGATATAATTTTGTAAAAATATTTGAATAAAAGGTTAGAGGATACAAAACAATGTTCCACTAGATTTTTGTAGGTTCCATCCTATTTAGGGTTCCATCCCTTTAATAGGCTCAAAGTGGATTCCATTCCACGAATAAATTGGATTATAAGATGCCAGTGCTTTCCTAAGAGTTTTAACAAAATTGCTAATTAAATTACTTATTATTGAAATCTTGAACTCTTGATATTCTTGATACTCATGAATCTTTTATATCTTGAATCTTTATACTGTACAGTTTTCATTCTTGGTACCTGCATGGTTAAATCCTGCATATACATATATGTCTAAACTATAATGTTAGTATTTATATTTTATAATCTAATTCTAAGGTTGTTGTCATCAAAACCATCATCTCAAGGACTAAAAATCTCCCCCCAATTGATGATGACAACCTTTGTTTATAAAATACTCCCCCTAAAACTAATAACTCCCCCTAAAACTAATAACTCCCCCTTAATCTATGCCTAACTATCCTATTTTATAATTCTCCCCCTTTGTCATCAACAAAAACCATCATAAAACCATAAAACTATAAAACTCCCCGTTAAACTAATACTCGAACAAAGTATAGTAAATGGAATGTGAAAGACATTATATTATAATTATTCAATACATAAATATGTATAAATATATTTCAACACACACATCAAAACCAATCATGTCAAACAATTCAAACAAATCAATCAAATCAAAAAAGCCAATCAAATCAAACAAGTCAATTAAGTCAAACAAGTCAATCAAGTCAAACAAATCAAAAAGTCAATCAAAACATACCAAACAAATCAAAAACTAATAATCCTATACTATAAGAAAATACTACAAACTCCTCCTAAATAAAATACACTCGTTATGTATACATGTATGCAATATGTAGTTTGTAATGCAGTATGAAATGTATGACATATGCAATGTAACATGAGATGATATGCCGAATGAAGTGCAACTTGTGATGCAAATGATTATGATATTTCATGCATTGTAATTTTTGATGTAATATGCAATGAAATGTGATATGAAATAGGATGCACAATGATATGTAATATGAAATGAAATGGTAACAAAGTAAAAATAATAATATGCAGAATGATATGATGATATACACTATGGTAAGAGATATTCAGATTATAAGATAAACATGAGTGATAAAAAATATCTAATTGACAAGTATATATATATGTGTGTGTGTGTGTCTGTATGTATGTATATATGTATCAAATTATTTATTATAAATTACTTAAACCAAACAAAGTAATACACACCAATTACTAGACTTAGGTTAAGGAAACTAATGAATGGGACTGAAAGACTAGTAACGAAAAGAGTTTAAAGATAATAAATGATAATAAAACTATAACATATTCATGAAAGGTAGTAATCAAACTCAATATCAAAATCAAGTTGCTAAGAAATATGGATTTAAAAATTTTAATACCCTCCTTGTTAAAAAAAATTAATTTTTTTTTAAGAATCCAAACTTACATGTTTATAAAATACTTAACTTACTAGTTAAAAATTATATATTAAATTATTATAGATTAAAATATTTAGAAACATGTTTAAACACCTTTAGAAAAATATCATAGTGAAATATTCAATAAAATAATAAAGATTGAAAAACTAAAATTAACATGTGTTATATTTAGGCCTCTTTCATTTTAAAATTTTAATCAATTACTAAAAAATATCTAAACATTAATTTTATAATATGCTAATATAAGTTAGAAAATAACTTCTAAAAAGAGTAGAGAAAAATACTTAATTTAAAAATTATTTTTACATAGTTTAAAGTTTTAAATAGAAAAGGAAGCATTTACAAAATGTTGTAAAAAGTTTTTGTAGTAAAATATATTCAAAACATTATAAATAAAGACTACAGTATTTACCAAATGCTGTGAAAAGTTTCTAAAACACTACAGTGTTTCAAAACACAGAGATGCTATAAAAACAAATTTGCAGCACTTAAGAAACGTTCCAAAAGAAAAGACAGCATTTCAGATATACTATGATTTTGCACTAATTTTACGACTAGATATTAACATGTAAATAATTGATATTTTTACCCAATTTTTTATAGTATTTAATTAACATAAAAAAATAATGATAAAACATGTGTAAAGATACTTGGCATTATGCATGTAAAAATGTTTTTCTACTTAGTATAGTTGTAATAAATTAGTAGTAAGATTTTATTTGAAAGAAAACACATTTTAAAAACTTTAAAAAAAAAATTAGAATGGTATATCAAAATTTATACTATGGTGTGTCAATATATGGACCAAAATATCAAAACTTATAAAAGAGATAAATTTCTTTACCTAACCAAATACATAAATATATATTCCTAAATGCAACAATAAAGATGAAATAATAGTAAAGCCTACCAATTTTTACACTCAATCTTTCCAACTTTGTTGTTCTTCCATTGTCGCCAACCACACATTTATATCTTTCAGAATTTGACGACGATATCTATTCTATTGCGATGGGCTCGTTTTTCTGATCAGCGTAGTATGTTTATTTGCTGAATTTGAAGATCGTATGAGAAAGATACAGATGATTTAGTAAATTAACTAACTTGGCGCCAAAACTTTGAATTTGAATTTTGAATAAATGGACACTTCAACCACTATAAATAGGCCCAACAGTCACCACTTTTCGTAAAAATTTCTCTTCTTCTTCTTCCCGTTTTTCTATTTACCATCAAACTTCTAGAAGGCATATCTCCTTCGTTTCTTAACGGAATTTGACGAAACTAGCGGCAAATCGAAGAGGAAGGCAAGGGCTACAATCTAGTAATAGTTTGGTAACGAATTTGGATGGTATTATGGTGTAACAGGCCAAATCAGTAAGAGAAATGTAGAAAATCTCGTACACAGTTTTTCAGTTTTGGATAGCCAACTTCAAACTGTCATATCTCACTCAATTTTGATCGGAATTTGACGATCCACCCATCAAAACGACCGTGAGAATAAGAACTACAATCTGAAAAGGAGTGCAAACAAAATACTCAAATCTTTAGATGCAATTTGAAGAATTCCATTGAAAGTTTGCTTCCTTTTTCTCTTTGTTCACCAAAACAACATTTGACCATAACTTGGTCATTTCTTGACGGATTCGCACAAAACCAGTGGCGTTGCGAAGCAGATGAAGAGAAGTACAGTATCAAGTCAAGTTGTAGATGAGCACCAAAAGTTTTGTATTGATATGGTACCCATTTCATTGTCGATTTCCATTATATATACATTTGTTCTTCTTGATCGATGAATGATTATCATGTATCTTTTAACCAACGGTCATTAGACATAACTCTTCTCCTGCAAAACAACGTAACTTTTTAAAGAATCAGGTGACTTTTCAAAATAACTAAATATAGTTTTAAACAACAATATCATGATGATTCTGTGACATATTCGTATGAAAATAGCGTTAGTAATTTTATCAAAAAAAAATGCCATTTTAAAATTTTCAAAATTCAAATTATGAAAACTTTGAAAACCTTGCTCTGATACCAAATGTGAAAAATACGGAATACGGATCTTAAGGCTTGGATTAACACTAGAGGAGGGATGAATAGTGTATAAAGGAATTACTAAATCTTTTTGAGTTTATATTAATTTGAACACAAATGTATGCAATATTCAGACACGGATATGATCACAGAATCAAACACAGATGCATAAATAAAGTAAAAGAAGTAAAGGAAAGAACATACCAGATTTTATACTGGTTCGGAGTTACCGTACATCCAGTCCCGCACACAAGTACGTATTTCCTTTCAAAAGCAATTGTACAATTACACCCTCGATTTCAAGGCCACGAGGTATACCACTCTAGATTCACAATCCTTTGGGTAGAGATACTTGATTTCATGGGCAACAAGTTCACCCAATTGGTTTCCAAGGCTACAATCGCACCTTTACTTGATTGATTTCCAAGGCTACAATCGCACCTTTACTTGATTGATTTCTAAGGCTACAATCACACCTTTTCTCGCTGAATTGATTACAAAGAAGTCTATAACTCTGAATAGCACTAAGATCTTGTTGAGATAGTGACAGAGAATCAAACCAAAAATGATCTAGTCAGATTCAATGTTGATTTCGGCAGAGTGATGGTAAGAATGTGTATAAAGAAATGTGGAAGAAGAAGAGGAGTGAAAATCAGAAAAAATATGATTACAAATTCATTCAAAACCATCCCTATTTGTAGTAGACCAACAACCATGTCCATTTGTGAAAGGATATGACGAATAGACACTTCCTTTGAAATTTAAATTTTTGAAATAAACTGCTACCATGTCGACATGGGGTCCTTGAGTATGTCGACATGCCAAAGGAAATTTTGATGATTTTTTTCTTTGAAAATAACTTCTATCTTATATTAAAACTATTTTAAACTTTATAAATATACTTAACTATAGTTAAAATACATAAGTAAATATAGAGAATTATATTTTGGTATATATAAAATTTTACTATAATTTTATATTTAAATCTAAGTATAAAAATATATTATTATTTAAAAGATAGTTTAAAACCAAGGATAATTTGATTTTGAAAATAAAGATTATTTTGGGGCTAAAAATATTTAAAACCAGGATAGATGTTTTTGATTCTTTTAAAAGGAAAGTTTTGAAAACAAGATATAATTTTGTAACAACATTTGAATAAAAGGTTAGCAGATACAAAACAATGTTCCACTAGATTTTTCGTAGGTTCCATGCTACTTAGGGTTCCATTCCTTTAACAGGCTCAAAGTGGATTCCATTCCATGAATAAATTGGATTTTAAGATGCCAGTGCTTTTCTAGGATTTTTAAAAAAAATCCTAATTAAATTACTTATTATTGAAATCTTGAACTCTTGATATTCTTGATACTCATGAGTCTTTAATCTTGATATCTTGAATCTCTATACTGTACCGTCTTCATTCTTGGTACCTGCATGGTTAGATCCTGCATATACATATATATCTAAACTATAATGTTAGTATTTATATTTTATAATCTTATTCTAAGGTTATTGTCATCAAAACCATCATCACAAGGACTAACAATCTCTTTACTCTTTTTATGTATATTCCTAGTCAATTCAAACGTTGCATTTTTTACATGTAATTAACAAATTAGACAAATTTATCGAGGTTAAATGGAGAATATTTCCATTAAATTAAAATACAAAAAATTACATTCGAATTGAATTAGAGAAAATTTAGATTATACTAATATCTTTACAACCCAATTGTAGATCTAGAATAAATTTTACAACTTTATCCATATTCAATTTTTTATAGCTTGGGGACCCATTTCCATATTTGGGTTTAAATAATATTCCTATTCAATATTTCAAAACTGTAGAATTTGTAGGGAATGTTTATTACATAAGATTTGAGCCTGGAACTCTTATAAATTTATCTAGGCATAAAAATTAAATAGAAATCCAAATTTCAATGTTAATTACTTAATTTTCCACTCACCTTTTTTAAGATTCCAAATCTCCAGTTCTGAATCTAAATCATTTGATGACACCTCTTTTCCATTCTAATATTAAAAAATATGTATAACATGGTATATAAGTATTATTAGAATTACAGATCTGAGAAGAGACTGGAGCTTAAGAGAAATATAGATTGAAATTTACCTTTTTATGCAATATTGATTCGCTACTTCTCTTCTTCTCTCTTATTTTCCGCTCTTCTTCATTTTTTGTGTGCGTGTAATGTTTTATAATTTAGAAGAATAGCGGAGAAGAGAAAATGGTAGAGCTTCCCAACTTAGAGTGGAAAATATGAGAAGAGAAGTGAAGGGTTAGATTTTTATTTATAAGCGCTCGAATTAATCGCATTCGTTTGATTAATTATACTAAATCTAGGCCGTTAACTGAGATTCAAACCCTAGCCATTATTTTCCTACCGATCTACCGCATCCCTATGAGTGGTCGGCCACTTGTGGTCTATTGTCTCATAGTGGAGGACAATAGTGGGTCTCAGTTTTTTTATTTTATTACCATTTTTGTTATTCTAATTTTTTTTGCTCTCAAAACATCAAAGGTTAATAACTTTTTCACTTGAACTCCAATCACGACATTCTAAATTTGAAAGTGCTCAGAAAATCCCTATGAACGCAATGGTGCAAGTTTTGCGACCAAATTCCTTAGTTTGCTCAAATTCCATTCCTAGAGCCTTGTTAATTATTTATTAATTAAAGCTAATTTTATGGGGTTTTAGATGAACAAAGCTCATAACCATTATAAATCATATTCAGACCGAACGAGAAAGGATATCGAGTTTGAGGTTAATGGTCTAGTCTCTATGAATATATCTCGTTTGAAATGTGTGATGAGGTTTAGTAAATCGAGGAAGCTCGCTTCTCGCTTTGTTGGTCAATTCCCAGTTACTAAGCCTATTGGTAGATTGGCATATAGAGTTGCTATTCCTAATCATTTCTCTGGTATTCATGATCGCTTCCACGTCTCTTATTTAAGGAAGTGTTTGAGGATACCAAGATAGTTTAAGAGACATGGCATATTTAGGAGCTCGATATTTCCCCAAATTTGACCTACGTGTGGCATCATATTTGTATAGTTGACTCGGATGTCTACTAGCTCAAAAGTAAGAGATTCTGTTAGTAAAGGTGTAATGGTCAAACAACCATTAGATTTAACTTGCGAGACTAGAAAGCACATAGCATAGACCTACCCCAAACTATTATCTAATGTGCATGAGTCTAGTATGTCTTGTTTGCTTGTTTTTTTATTAAATAGTAAATGGTCTATATTGTTAAGAGTTAATCAGCTAGTTATACATTTCCCCTAAACAGAGATTTCTAGGATGCAATTCTCTTAAGAGGCAGTCTGTAACAACCCGATGATGCAAAGCAATCAATTGAAAATCAAATATAGAGTTTTAAATAATCAAACGATTTTTAACAATGATAATAATGAGAATTAAGTAGGATTTTATAATGAAGATTTAATTAATTAATTGGGCTTTAAAATTTATAAATGGTAGAAATTTGGGTACTTAATACTTTTAAAAGTAAAGAAAATATTTTAATAAGGAATTATGACTTAATATAATTAATAAAGCTAATTTTAAATCTCAAATAATTTTTAAATAGTGAATTGTAAAGGAAAAGTTGGATATTTAAGAAATTAAATAAGTTAAATAAAATAGGTTTGGAATTTTATTTAAGAAAAGAGTAGATTTATATTGAATTTTAAAGGAGATTTAGGAATTTAATTCATTAATATAGCAATAATCTGATTTTGTAAATAATTTCTATATATTGGAGAATGGTGGAAATAATATTATTATAGAATCATATTATGAGCGAGTAACATAAATTTGGGAGGAAATGATTTTTAAGGATATTTTAAAGTTAACTTAGGCTAAGTAAAATTTGTGGAAGTGGAATAAGAGGCAAAAAGCTAATTTAGTAATTGTCTTGAGCCTAAATTATTAGCCTAAGCCCACATACCAAGTATCCAGACATTTTCATATCCAGATTCTTCTAACTTTATCATAAATATCACATCATATGACTCATTTTTGCACCTTGTAGCTCATTTTTATCTCTTCTAGTAAATTATCCCAAGCCCTGACCTCTTCTTTTAAAACAAAATTAAAATAAAATAAAATCTATAAACTACCAATTCAAATATAAGCTCCTCGATATGAATCTACACCATTAGGCAAAGCAAAGTTTAAGTTTTGATCATAATTTAGCATGGTGTATCAGTACAGTAGAGCAAGGAGTTAAGAGTAGAAGGAGCAGTAAAGAGCCATGAAGATTTAGGAGCTCAGCTATTATAGTTAAGTAATCACACTCATAATCTATGTATAATTCTAATGTTTGAAAATGTGTAGTTTTGGAATTTTTTTTGAATTGGTTGTTGTTCTGTGTGCTCGAATCACTTTGGTTGCTTCAGTGTTTGTTGCTCCATAACATTTAACCCGTTACTTTAAATCATTCTTGAATTGATATGTTGAATTTGGCTTCTTGTATGTGAAAGTTCGATGCTTGAATTAATGCTAGAATAAGGTGAAAAAAATATAGGAAGTTAACCAGAGAAGTAGAGATCTCAAAATAGCTCAAATTGGTGTATGGCTTAGGGCTTCATTGTCTAGGCCATCATAATCGGTCAATGATCTTGGGAAGAGGTCGTTAATTGATGGGTCATAGTAAGGATTAGTAAAGCTCTAGACCGTGAATGCTATAAATTTGCAAAGAAAAATTAAATAAAAATATGGTTTGGAAAGAAGAAAAAAAAGCATTTTCCAAATGTGAAATTTTTTTAAGTAAAATGTTTTATTTTAACTAAATAATAAGTAACTAAAGAAATTTGAATTAAAATGAACATAAATTATTTTGAAGCTTTAAAAATTATATATAATTATATTTATGTTTGAGCATATTAAGAAATATTGTTAATTAATAAATGGAAATTTAAAATGGAATTTTACATGATTTTAAATTAGAAAGTTTTTCAATAATTCATAAAGAGGGTTGGAAAATATAATTTGGCTACAAATAAATGGTGAAAATGTTGTTTAAATAAATTAAGTTGTGAAAACACTTTAGAAATGAATGAATAAACTTTTTATGATTAATACTCTTTTTCAAAAGGAATTGTATGTTAACTTGTCATTTCTGTATGGTGAGGTATTTGAACAAATGGAGTTATAATATAGTTTGATGTATGATGTTTGGTATTATTTCTTCGATTATTCATTGGACTTGTTATATAGAAATAACTGTGTGAGTGTAGTTTATGAGCATATAGCAAACAATTGATTAATATGAGTAGTATGGGACGCTCGAGTGATATTTGATTAGTAACTATTTGTAAGTAAATGTCACTCATTTATAGGGTAAAAGGTTTCAGGAAACGTCAAGAGGTTCCTAATTGAATTTGATAGTCAAGAGTTGTTTATCCCAACAAGGGCTATGAGGTGATTATGCAGTGTTAAGTATATTCTCTAAAGGCTATCTAGGTTAACTCTGTAGTAGTCGAGAATAATTAAAGAGCATGATACTCTCATTAGGACTCATTTGGTTGAGAGTACCTTTTTAGGATCTACGTTATAGGGTTTAGACGGCATGATTGGAATCGGCAAGATAGGCTAGTATCCATCCTAGTGGCCAAAACACGGGGTCATGCCCTGAAATCTTGATGTCAATTTGATGAATGTGAGGATGAGAGTTAGTACTCTCATTAGAGCCATTGCCCCGACGTCGGAAAAAGACCAATAGTCGGTTACATGAGCAAGTAGGAACCATGGCCAATGCATAGCATGGTCTTGCAACGTGTTTATTACATGTAGATTGATATAGGTGTCGTGATTTTAGGAGTAACTAAAGAAATGTAGGAAACGAGATGTTGTCTTAGCAATTATAGAAGCAATGTTATGGGACATTGTCTCCCATCCGGATGACTTAAGTAGATTCGCTTTTGATGTTTGTTTTACCATATAACTTAATTAAGAGAATACAATTATATAAGATGTTAGAGACTAACAACGTGGTAGTCTGCCACTCAAATTACGCGTAGGCAAGACCATTTGTATTAGTTATTCTATGTGTGGTCACTATATTATAATGCATGTTTACCCTTCTTGGAGTTTTCATATTCTATCATCATGTACGCCTTCTATAGCCAATCAATCAAGAGTTCCCTTCTCTCATTAGTATGTTTGATCGAGGTAAACTTATGCTTATGTTATATATGTTGTTGGGTGATGCTTACAATTATGACTTGTGGATGATACTTTTTATCATACATCACCCTGTATGTTCTGACCTTACTTTTTAAGACATGGTCTAACCCGTCTGTTATTTTTATAAGGTCAATCTGAGACATTTTAAGCCCAGGGACGAAGTAGCCAGTTAGTTCCGCTTAGGCACCCTTTAGACGCTAGTCTACATAATAGGATTTTGATCTCTTTATGTATTTTTTTAGCAACATTTATGTATGATCACGTATAATGTATTTGTCAACCTACGTTGCAGTATGTATTATATGAACAGTAGTCTTTGACATGTATTTTATCGACCTATTAAAAATTATATGATGCATTATATTTTATCTCTACTTTAAAACTCTATGATATGTTTTATATATTACGTACTGTGTATTTTTCTTTCCTAGAATCACATGTGTTTATTTCTTTGTGCCAACACTGAGTACATATAGGTAGGTTATGTATAAGATATGCAATATGCACCGATGTTATCCTAAGGGAGTGTAATATCCTAGAATTTCCAGGAGTTTAAAATGTTGATAATCTCTTAATCATTAATTAATAAACTTAATTATTAATTAACAACCTTAATTATAAATTAATTAATATAATAAATTAATTCTTAATTACAGTTAATTAACCTTAATAAAAATAGTTAATTAATTCTTAATTATCTTGCATTTTAGATTAATAACCTTTTAATTATTAATTAAGAAAACCCTAATTATTACTTAATAAAACCTTTATTAAGTATTAATTAATTACTATTTTAATTAACCCTAAATTACATAATTAATAAGTAATTACAATTTAATTAATCATTAGACCTTAATTAAATCAATTAATTATTAGTAATTAATGTTTAGTTCTAAACACTATGTTAACAAGTGTTAAAATATTATGGAAATTGAGACAAGTGTCCATTTTCTTTTTAATTTTCTTTTTAATTTAATAAAATCTGAAAATTTCTATTTAAAACACCATTTCCTCCATCTTTCTTTTTCTTTAAAAAAAACTTTGTTTCATTTCCAAAGAGAAACTTGAATATGCATGCAAATTTGAAGCTCCTCAATTCAAACCATCTTCAAAACAAAAATCTAAAAATCCTTGCTCAAATCAAAACTGCATATCTGCAGTTTGTTTTCAAAACAACATTCAACCCAGTTTTGCATTTGAGTATCTGCATCATCTTCAAATGCATGCAAGTTTTTATGATGGAAATCTGAAGTAAACCTGAAGCACTTCTGATGCAAGTTTTCAATCTCCTGTCTGCATCAATTTTCTTATGCATGCAAGTAGGAATTTGGTTCAAGAGAACTTCTGTTCAAAAGAGGCTTCAGCTTCAAAATTAAAGCATTTTGACAACTCCCTGTTCTTTTTCAAAACGACTGCATTTCTTTTATGAGGTGAGTAAACTTTTTATTAAAAATCTAAGTAGTACTTATCTATTGCAAATAAGTCAGTAATAATGTTTATATAAGTTGCCTCTGTGAAAATAAATATGCAATAGAGTTTATAATGTTTTAAAACTATGCATGAATATCATTTCCTTGTTTACAGGTTTGAGTGTTTACAAATGTATATAATTCCATATCTGTTTATTTATGCATTTTAACACTTGAATAAAAACAAATTAGCCAAGTATTGTTATAAACTAGGTACTGAATATATAACATGAATTTATGAATTAAGGATATGTTGTATCAGAAAAGAAAAAAACAGTAGTAATCTGTAACTTTAATAAAATCAAATGTTAAATTTTATTAATTCAAGCTTATATCATAGATCAGCTTGGAAAGTTAGGATTTTAGAAACAAATATTACAATTTTTCAATTTGTATTAAGCTAGCATTTGGGGTTTATATGGAAATGGGGTTTTTGGTGATATCTGTTGATCTGTGAATCTGGGTTACTTGAGATGGTTGATGGAGCTAGGTGAAGCATCAGAGAGTGCAGCAAAAATTGTTGAAGAATTTATAAATCACGGTGAAGTTTGATTTTGCCAGAGATTGATTTTTAATTTAGTTTTTGGGGTCTGCAGTAAATTGGTCTACTGTGTTTTCCTCGGAGCATCGAGCTTGAAGAAAATTTGTGTGAAGGAAGCTGGTGGATCAGTGATCTATGGCCAGAGTTGTGGTGCTTAACGTTGATCGGAGGTGATGATTTTGGGGTTTGCTGATGATGGTGTTTGGGTTGTGTACACCCAGGGATGCTCGATTTTGATTTGGGGTAGATGTTGGAGTTTGGTTGGTCGTGGAGGCTTGTAGGGTGGTAGAATGTCTTGTCGGTGGGTTCGACATTGATCGGAATGGATCCGGCACCGGTGCAAGTTGCACGGGGGTTGGTTGTTATCAGTGGGATTGGGTTTTGTTTGGGTTTGCTTGGTTTTCTCGAAGCAGGTCTCGGGATTTAAGGGAGGTAGCTCGGGGAGGAACTCGTGTAGGTTCTGGGTTGTGTGCAGGGGTTAAACAGTTATGTATTTAACAGTTTTTAGTTTTTAAATTTAAACAGTTTTTTTTAAATTTTCAAATCAAATTTGTTTAAAAAAAAAAGATGTACTTTGTTTTCTTAGATTCCGGTAAACATGGGTTGAACCCAGTAAATTGGAAGAATGTGGCTTCGAGAGATCTGGGTGGACTACTGCCTCTTCTAGCACAAAGTGGAGCGGGAATCGGTGAGGAATTCGGGCTTTCTTTAGGTACTTTCGATTACTGTACGGATTTTGTGGTATTTCTTGAAAAATCTCTATTTTTCGACAATTCCCAGCCTCCTCATATTCCCCAATCCAATGAAGTTTGGTTGCCACGTATTCTCCTTCCTTCGAGTGGAGTTTCATCCCTGGGTATTCCTTATTTGAGTGAGACCCCGCCCCGGCCATATGATTAAGTCTGCCCTAAGGATTTGTAGTAGCTTGTTGTATCTTAGTGTCTTGAGCGTTCCATACTTTTTATGCTTTCTCTCTTTCTTAGATTTAACGTTGTTGCCCGTATTCTAAGGAAAAGGAGAAACCCAAAGCGGAATGAAGTCTCCAGGCGACTTGAGAAGTTCAAACGGATGAAAATGACTTCTATTTCTTCCAAGGTGACTTTTCAAGAGGGAAAACCATGCAAGATAATATTAGGGAGAACCCATCAGGCCCGGATAAGGGAGAGAGATGTGAGTCATCCTAGAAACATGCAAGGTCCTCGGGTAAGGAAGCCACCTCCACTGGCTCCCAAACTTCCTCCCGTCGTCGCCTTCGCCGTCGCTATCTGATGGGTTTCGAAGTGCATGAAGTGTCGAATGAATTGGGAGAGGGCAATGTTGATTCTTTTTTCTTGGATTATCAGCAGCTAACGTGGAATCCCTTTGAGAGTCATCCTAATATAAATCCCGACTATGCGGGTCATCGTGCGGCGGATCCTGACACCTGGTTCCTTTTACCTCAAAATCCATTGGTCTGGATCCTAGATGAGGCGAAGACTCTTGATTTTGCTAAATTGACAACAAGGATGGTCTAGATTACCGATGAGACCAGAAACATAGTTGATTATTAGTCCCGTTTAGCCAAAGCTAGTGAAGAAGTTGGGAGTGCCAATGTGCGGTTGCTTCAAGAGATAGAGGACCTTCGCAATGCACTCAGGGAGAAAGAGGCTAAGTTAGAGGAAGTCAAAGCATCCCACGCCTCCAAGAAAACGAAGGCCAAGGAAAAGGCAAGGAAAGAGGCTACCAACCTATGTAAGATGTAGGTTGACATGGCTATCAGCTCAGTGGATGAGTCTCGGCAGAAGGCAAAGTGAAGACATTGGAAGAGGCCTTAGCCGAACTGAAGGAGTTTTGGGGAAAATGGCAAAAGTAGAAGGACTAATATCAAGTTGAGATCGAAATTAAAGGTGGAGCATGCTCAGTTGAGGAGGTATAAGGAGCAGTACATGAATAAGGTGGTGGCTCTCCAGACTGAAGTCGATAAATTCAGTGACTTTTGCAACAAGGTCAACCAGATGTTGAAGGTTACTTTTTCATGTTCTAGAAACACATTAACCTTCAGTGGATGGATGACTAGACACAGGTGATGGTCGGGATCCATGCTCGGCTTATCGAGGAGACTAAGGCTGTAGTCGTGTAGAAGAAGGGGCTATGTATAACGTTGGGATGGTGAACAGCTAATTCATAGTGGAGGAGACCAAAGCTATTGCTAAGGAGTATGAGTTGCTGGCTGAGGATGAGGATGATGAGGGTGGATATGATCTCGAGGGGCTTGGTGATCCAAATCACATTGCCATAGGTATCTCGCCTTTTTACTTTAGCTCTTCCATTATCTATTTTGGATTGCAAAACTTATAATTATTTTTACTTGCCTCGTGCAGAGATGTCTTCGGGGAAAATTGGGCCTTTGCAAAAAGAAGGCGAGTCTCTTGGGCAATTAGAACTCTCGCAGGACACGGCTAGAGGGAGCGGGCCGAACGGCAAGGACGACCCTCCTCCTTAGTCAAAGAGATTTCTTTTTCCCTTTCTTGCATGAATTTTTGGAGGATGTATGGAAATTCTGCATATGTATATTAATATAACCGATAGGCTTTGTACCAGAAAAGTTTAACATTGTACTGTTCAACTTCTGTTTTTTATATGTTTATCTAGGATGACTTATGTGATGCGTGCTTTTTATAGTCTGCTCTGTCTATTTGTGAACTATTTACAACTTAGTTAATTATTATAGTGTTTAGAGATATATAAAACCATAGAAGCATTGTTATATCAAGGACGATCGCGAACGATAACTACTTGGGCTAACGCCTGTGCCGTGAGTATTATTCGATTTATCGATGCCAACGTGTGTAATGTTGATCGTCAAGTGGAAACTACCCCTGGCTGGGGAAAATCATGGGGTTTATAATAGGTTTGCAATGGCCAACAAGCCGAACGCTAATGATGAACTGCCTAGGCTATAATTTGTGCCTAATTCGTGGCTTATGATTGGTCCATTATTGCTGGATTGGGGGTGCCGATCGTCAGCAGCGAATTTCCAAGGCTTGTTTCGTCCCCTTCATCGTGGCTATCTTATTTTCACTGCTGCCGGCGAGAGTCTGTGATTGCTCATAGTAGGAATGGTCATTAGATAAAATAATTAAATGAAAGAACATTAAATAAGGTAAGTAATACAAGACACTAGATTTTATAGTGGTTCGGCCGAAATATGCCTGCGTCCACTATCTTTCTTTTATTGCTTTAGTACATGTTTCTTTACAACTCAAGAAAAGTAGCGGCGGAGATATTGGAGATTCCATGCTTTTCCAAACACCTCTCCATCTACCGTTGACAAGATGTAAGCTTCATTGTGAAGGCCTTTATGTGCAACAAACGGTCCTTCCTAAATTTTATCTAACGCCCTAGGTTGTGGAAAGACTCGTTTGAGAACCAAGTCTCCTTCTTGTAGTGTTCGAGGATTCACCTTGGAATTGTATAAGCCTCTTCCATTAGTGGTAGTCGTGTTCCACACACTCCTACCTTATCTGCCTCTATGACCTATGTTGGAAAATCCGAACAGATAACCCAACAGATTAGGTAGTTATATATAAGTGTGTATATATATATATAAATTACAAGTACGCTCTCCCAAGACAGACACCACTCCAAAGCCTAGGTATTCACTCGACCTCGCTCTGATACCAACTGTAGCGACCCGACTTTCTATCACCAGAAAATCGCATCACTACTTAAGAAAGAAAGGGATAGAAGAAGAAAAGAAAGAGAAGAAAGAACAACAACACATCAGAATCTCACAGCGGAACGATTTAAATATAATATAGGACATATACATAGTATCATATACATCAGAGTACACAACTATACATCTCAATTTAGACAGTTATAACATTTCTGTCTAATACAATACAAGACATCATACAGAATAACAACACAGCGGAAACTCTAACTATGTATCTACACACTGAAGCCTCCTGCTCCAAAGCTCCTCAAGATTTCGTCAAGATAACCAGAATCACTTGACTACTCATACAGTATATGAGTACCCAAGAGTTTAATAAAACAAAAAATAAACACTCGGGTCAGACAGGGGTCTGGTGTGAGTAAACGATTTAAGATTTCTTAACTTTAGAAAAATCCTTTGAAAAGAAAAGGTATCACGTAAGACTTCCCACATATAAACATGGAAAAGTTTTTACCTTAAGCTAACCAAAACATTTGATAGGAAATCCAGTGATATTATAGTAGTGTCTAGGGTTTCCAAAATAAAATACAGAAATAGCTGGAATGCTTACATCTCACGTTCCAACATAGTTGGGCACAATCAAAACCGTACAGGCACTTATTGGAGTTTGGATTCCATACAATGGCAGGGCTACTGGGGTACCGCCCGTCACAGTACGTGGCCTAGATCACCGTACCGAGGAGTACGCCCGCTCCCTTGTAATACAAGGTCGGAACCATCCCTTACTGAACAGTCCCAAACAAGACCACCCCGCAGTTGGCTGCACATCCAACCGCCTACAAAGCCGAAATAAAAAGGGACATCTAGACAGGGATGTATCTCGCTCTCCAGTGGGAGCTACCCACGAAGCCTTGTTGCACCTCCCATGTTTTAGCCATTCCCGGTTGATGAGGCTTGAGGCTGCGATTACTTTATAGAACACATCTATCTTAAAATGCTCATCGTCCACCTGACGATGTTCTAAAAGCATTCAATCCATACAAGTCTGTTCCGGGTTCGAAAGAAACCGATGTCACTATCTCATTGCACTCATTTTGGAATCACCCTCAGAGTCAACGACCATAGCCCTTGCACTCTGAATCACCATCTCGAGCCTATAAGTACTATTCCATCAAACTCATCACGGAATCACCCCCAGAGTTATACTGACGTATAGTTCTTACACCTCGAGTCTTCACTTACTCCACTTAGATTTACAACCTAACGTTTATTTTGGATCGGTGTGGTTTTCGGATATCCAAATATGGAAACCCGATCCCGGTCTCACCGAATCCAAACGCCATTTTGATGTCCAAGTTGTACTCAAGGGTTTAAAATAGTGGATATTCAGAATATTACTTAAACATAAATGGATGATTCACAACACAGGTAGATAATCATCTATTGTCACATTCATCCATATATATCACAAAGCAACACATATCACATCTCAGATATAATACATTCACATCATCACATATCAACCAATGACATATAATATCAACCAATATCATTAACTCATCCAATGATGCTTATCAACCAATCAATAAACACCTATACACAAGGTTGATCCAACTTAAATAATTTAATTAATTCTTAATTAAATTAATTCCTCACTTAAACACATGGATTATCATCAATCCATATTCATTAATTAATTACAAATCATTTAATAAACATCACTTAATTATTCTCTTTAATTAATCATCTTTGATTAATTATTACTTAATTGCTATAAGTAATTATTCCTCATAATTATTCACACCTAATTAATCACTTTTAATTAATTACAATTGATTAATTACTTTTATTTAATTATACTTAATTAATTACTTTTAATTAAAATGCTCTTGATTAATTACCTTTAATTAACCATATTTGATTAATTACTTTTAATTAATCATATTTGATTAATTACTTCTTAATTACATTTAGTAATTAAAACTTGATTATCCTTAAATTATTAATTAATTATTTTCATTAATTAATGATTACTTCATTAATTAAATTTCTTTTTAATTAATTACTTAACAAGTAATTAATCACATAATTAACTACTCTTAATCCTTTTATTAATTAACTATTAATTAAATAATTTAAGCCTTTAATAAAAATTTTAATTAATTCTTTAATTAATGACTCAAGTGATTAATCCTTAATGACATCCACTTAATTACTTTTAATAAAGTAATTAACTCTTACTTAATAACATCTAGTAATTAATCACTTAATTACTTAATTACTTCATCAAGTAATTATATTAAATTAACCTATAAATGATTAACTTAATTAATCACAAATTTATTACTTAATAAATTATTTAATTAATCATTTAAATTTAATTAAATAATTTTTAACTTCTTATATATATAAAAAATCCCAAATTAAGAAAAATCATTTTCTAAATTAAATCATTTATATTTACCAAAATACATTCATTACTAATAAAAGTTGAACTATCTTAATTATTTTCACAAACTTATTTAGCTTTAATTAAATCAAAATTATAAATTTATATAAGATAAATCTTTATTAAACTGATTTCCAAATTCTGATCATTTCACTTTATTTTGAAATAAAATATAACATTTTAGAAATCAATTTATAGTTAAACACATTTTAAATTACCTTTAAATCTTTAAAACTTTTCCCAAAGTTATTTGATAAAACTTACTAATTTATTTCAAAATTCACTTATTTTATATTAAAGCTTCCATAATTTTATATATACATAAAACATGTTTAAATTTGGTTTTGAAATAAATTTAATTTATAAATAAGGCTTGTTTCGCTCTTGTTTAAAACTGGTACAAAATCATATTAGCTTGTTAAAACTCCTTTTTTTATAAAACTCACAGTTATATTCTAAAAACCTTAAAACAACTGAACACCAAACACAAAAACCCCTGCTCGACCAAACACGAGCAACTCACTGCAAATTCACGCGACAAATTTCGAGCCAACCACAGAAAAACACGCGACAACACCGAGTCTTCCCCTACCCTATACCTGCTTCGAGCTCAACCCACACGAACCCGAGACCATCTTCGAGATTCCCCCCTTCTCTTCCAGCAGTAACACACTTACGTGCACGCAAACGTGCACGTCACCGATGGACATTGGCGAACTCCACGCCGACTACCTACAAGTCGCCCTCAACCCCTACAACCCATCGCGCAACCCAGAAACTAAATTTCAATCGAAGATCGAAATTCGACCCTTCAACTAAAAATTTCTACAGCCATTGCTACCGAAAACACTCACCGCCGATCATCCCCCTCACTAGACACCACTCCTCCTCTACCATAGCTCCGTCTCACATCCCTGCAACCCCAGAACCCCATGCGATCATTCCCGGTTGCCCACTGACGCCGAGCAGACCCAAGGAACTTCGACGACATTTACAGGATAATAAACCCTATCTCGAGCAAATTCGACCACCTCATCCAAAAAGTAATCACCAACCTATTTTTCCCATGATCATTGCTGACCCCTCCACCTTCGAGCACAACCACGATCACCACTTCGTCGTGGATTGGGCAAAATGTCAAAAACAGTCAAATCCCAAATTCACACAAGTTACTGATCTAAAAATCGTGATTCGAGTTTCAAAAATCATGATTTCTTAATTGCAATATGATTATAAAATCAAAACTTAAGTTTGCATTCGAAAACTTTTGACCCAATTTATAATTTTACTGTAATTATTAAATTTTGAGTTAATTATTTAATTTAACAACCTTTAACTATTTTAGATGCTAGATGATTTGATTACAATCATCTTTTCTTTACAAATCAAAGGCAAAAACAAATTCAATATGGGATTGCTGATTTTAATATGAAATCGGAGCCTGTTACATTATACAGAACATAAGTTTAACTTCTCAGGCAAATCAAAGATTCAAAAGTCAACCATGCATTCAAATTTAAATCAAAATAATTCATCAACATCATGTTGATCAATCACAAGATCAAGATAAGATTCAAAAATCAAGAACTGTTTTTAAAAGAAATCAATTTACTCAACTTAAACAAGGAGCAGAGAATAGAAAGTGTTTTTTTAGATTTGATTCACTGCATCCTTCTAGAATTTACTTGCATGCCGATGTTCCAACATTGCGTGATAATTTCTAACTTTGCATGATGATGGATTAGTTCTCTTGCCTGCTGTACTTTCCAGATTTGCATATTTGCAATTGATTTGAACTGTTTGATGTTGAAAACAAATTTGCATTTGTATTACATTTCTGATCTAGGGTTTGAATTACATTTTTGTTGAAAGAAGAAAGTAAGTTTGCAGAAGATAAATTTTTTTCTTTAAATTTTACACTTAAATTTTATTTTATTAAAAGATGACATTTGTCACTATAAAGCTCTAATCATTTTACACCTAAGCTCAAATATTCACAAGTGTTAAAATGTTAAATTGATATTTACTAAAGTATTTCCCTAATGCTTTATAAATTTTTTAAATGTTATCTTCTTTTTAATAATCTATTTAAGATATATACAATGTATTTATGTAATATTATAAAATATTTTTATCTTATAAAAGTAAACTTTGGACTTCGATAAATATTTCAAAAGTAAATTCATATAGGCATTTATAAATAACATATATTTTAATCAATTTAATTTTATCATTGTTTAAAAAAAATTGAGAAACTTAGTTTAGTTCTTTATTTAAAATTTTTTAAAACAATTCTATCTTATGTTAAAATTAAAATGAAAGACTATTAAAACAAATGAAACTTTAATTTAAATCTTATTTAAAACCAAAGCTTAAAGTATATATTTATAATAAATAAGAAATAAATTTTGTTATTAAAATTTTAAATCTCAAATATCATTTCAAAAACATTAAATCAAATTAACTTTTCAAGTTACAAAACTATATATTTATTAAAGTTTGAAAATACTTATTAAGTTCAAATTAATAAAATTCCTATTTCAAATATATATATATATATATATATACAAATATACATATTTCAAATAGAAAACATTTCAACATTATATTTGATAATTACTGTATTAAATTTTGAAACACAAACCAAATCATAATATATACATTTATATATATTACAATTTGAGTAGATAGCTTTTATTACTTAAAAACTTCCTATTTACAAGATATATCAATACATGTATATTATAAATAGAAAATATTTTGATTAGCTTTAGGAAAATAAATCTTACCAATATTAAATTGCCAAATAAATATTTCCAAATTAAAATACTATAAATTTTCAAAAGAATTGAATTTGCCAAATTTTATATTGTTAAGAAAAATGTTGATAGATATCATCAGATTGTTATTATCAGCCCTTAAAATAATTTTACTTGTCAATTTATAATGTAAAATGATCAAATCAATTTAATTATTATCAAAGATTATTAAATTGATATTGCTCAAATTTCCGGGTCGTCACATTCCTCACCCCTTAAAAGAATTTCGTCCCCAAAATTTTAAAAGCAAAGATAATTTAATAATCCAGTACAAGAATTTAAATTTCAAACAGCAATAACACAACCAATCATAGCAACCATTTCAAACAAACAATTTTATCTATCCAGAAAAATTCTGAATAGAACTCCCTAATATTATCTAGAGTTTTCCAGGAACCTATATTGGAATACTCGCTCTACAGGATCTTAAGTAACTTTATTACTATAATCAAGAACTCCCTCATCTGATCTACACATCTGAACAAGATATCAGATTAAACTCAAAACTAGCCCAACTACCATATCCTTTTGAACTGTTGATTCTATCACTCGAAGAATCATACACATGTTCCTCAGAAATATATGAATTATAATGAATTCCAGTTATCCAAACTGGCAATTCAATCCTGTAGATACAAATCTAATCTTCAGAGGACACAGGAAAAACTCAAAATACTTCTGGAGCTAACTTTCTAGTTTTACCCAGACTTATATATCCTTTGATTGGATAAATCTAAAGCAATATCCAAAATCCAATTTCACATCCCAAATCTTCTCAATACTTAACTGCATAACTCTTCCGATGATCCTGAGTCACCTCCAATATTCCTGATCAGCTTAACTCTTGCTGATTGCTTCAAGAACAAACAGGACCAAAATCAAACCAATCACCTGATCCTACTCACAAAATGGCTCTCCAAAAATTTGCTGAAATCCAATACACAACTCTATTCCACAAACATCAGTGGACTTCAAACCTACATCTCTTATCTGGAATAGCCAAACAGTTGCACCTGACAACATTGCCTACCAAATCCGGAAAATTCCTTCATACTTAAATTACCTATAGAAATCCTTTAATCCAAGAAAACTGCTACTCCCGGTTGCTCCCACTCTAAAACAACTGCTATCTCGCTTCCGCTGCAAAACTCTGATCTAGAGCAGATAAGAATGCTATCGAAGAACACAAGCACAATCTTTCTCCATACACAGTTCATCTGACTCATAAAATCTTAGTGACCATTCCTCTTGATCAAAACATCTCAGCAGAATCTCAACTAGAATTAGATGATCAATCCCTCTCCAAAGAATCCTGAGCTGCCTCACTAACCTCTTCTCTCTCCAAGAGTCATCCCACTATATTGTTGAATCATCAATATTGCTCTTAGAATCCAAGTTGATAAGAAAATTCAATCTCCGATTCAGGTCAACTTCTGAATTCCCCAAAAACATCTGGAAAATTTCTGACTACTCTAATGGCTTTTACCTCCATATGAGATGCCTCAATCTCAAATCAAAGAATACTCAGAGATTCCCAAACTAATCGCAAGTCACTTTTGCGATTCCACTCACTTTAGATTCCAAAGAACTATCTGCTTCACCAACTAGAACAGATTTTCCTAATCAAAATCAATCCTTTCAGAATGGCTTGTCTACCAGAAAACTAATAGATCACTTCTAACAAATATCCTACTCTGCTGAGCTTCCCGAAGAAATGAATAAGCCTTCACTATCTGTCTGGTCTGCCGATAGTAGAATCCCGAAGATTACTGAATCATCGAAGAAACAGATCCATGCTACTGCTTCCAAACTTCACTTCAGTGATACGGCTAAGCCAAAAGATCATCCTTAACCACAAGCTTCTTGAAACACAAAACTATCATCCAATTCTCCAAAAATCCTTGAGACGGGTAGACATCTTCTCAAGAAACTCGACTCCAAACTAAACACCAACCACTTATCTTCTTAAGGAAAACAAATGAGACCATGTCTGAAATGAGGTAACTCATCGACCTTAGTCTCATACTTCAATATAGATAAGTCACCCTTACTTTATAGATCCAGAAAATTTCTAAACATCCGAATCTTCACTGCAGTAGGCATCACAGTTCCCTTAATACCTTCTAAATCTGGCTCCAAAGGAACATCTTCAGAAACATCTATGGATATTGCATCTCATCACACTACTATCCCTCCTGAAGTCACTAAGATACCATCACCTGCTCTACTTAGCTGATAGATACAACTCTTGGAAATCCCTCTCACTCGAGAGCAAATCAACCTCACACTCCAAGAATATACTCCAATTCTTGCAAAGACTTCCTTTAGGATCAATCAAATCCTTTCACCAATCTACAAAACTTATTCGAGACGGTATTAGATCTATAATCTCGACAGATACACCTCTAACCACGACACATAAGCCTCTTCCATTAGTGTTAGTTGTGTTCCACACACTCCTACCTTATCTACCTCCATAACCTATGTTGGAAAATCCGAACAGATAACCCAACAGATTAGGTAGTTATATATAAGTATATATATATATATATATATATCTAAATTACAAGTACGCTCTCTCAAGACAGACACCACTCCAGAGCCTAGGTATTCATTCAACTTAGCTCTGATACCAACTGTAGCGACCCGACTTTCTATCACCAAAAAATCGCATCAATAATTAAGAAAGAAAGGGATAGAAGAAGAAAAGAAAGAGAAGAAAGAACAACAACACGTTAGAATCTCACAGCGGAACGATTTAAATATAATATAGAACATATACATAGTATCATATACATCAGAGTACACAACTATACATCTCAATTTAGACAGTTATAACATTTCTGTCTAATACAATACAAGACATCATACAGAATAACAACACAGCGGAAACTCTAACTATGTATCTACACGCTGAAGCCTCCTGCTCCAAAGCTCCTCTAGATTTCGTCAAGATTACATGAATAACTTAACTACTCATACAGAATATGAGTACCCAAGAGTTTAATAAAACAGAAAATAAACACTCGGGTCAGACAGGGGTCGGGTATCAGTAAACGGTTTAAGATTTCTTAACTTTAGAAAAATCCTTTGAAAAGAAAAGGTATCACGTAAGACTTCCCACACATAAACATGGAATTTACCTTACGCTAACCAAAACATTTTATAGGTTATCCAGTGATATTATAGTAGTGTCTAGGGTTTTCAAAATAAAATACATAAATAGCTGGAATACTTACATCTCACGTTCCAACATAGTTGGGCACAATCAAAACCGTACAGGCACTTATTGGAGTTTGGATTCCATACAATGGCAGGGCTACTGGGGTACCGCCCGTCACAGTACGTGACCTAGATCACCGTACCGAGGAGTACGCCCGCTCCCCTGCAACACAAGGCCAGGACCATCCCTTACTGAACAGTCCTGAATAAGACCACCCCGTAGTTGGCTGCAGATCCAACCACCCACAAAGCCGAAATAAAAAGGGAAATCTAGACAGGGATGTATCTCGCTCTCCAGTGGGAGCTACCCACGAAGCCTTGTTGCACCTACCTTGTTTTAGCCATTCCCGATTGATGAGGCTTGGGGCTGCGATTACCTTTATAGAACACATCTATCTTAGAATGTTCATCGTCCACCTGTTGATGTTCTGAAAGCATTCAATCCATACAAGTCCGTTCCGGGTTCGAAAGAAACCGAAGGCACTATCTCGTTGCACTCATTTTGGAATCACCCTCAGAGTCAACGACCATAGCCCTTGCACTCTGAATCACCATCTCGAGCTTATAAGTACTATTCCTCAAACTCATCACGGAATCACCCCAGAGTTATACTGATGTATAGTTCTTACACCTCGAGTCTTCACTTGATCCACTTAGATTTACGACCTAATGTTTATTTTGGATCGGTGTGGTTTTCGGATATCCAAATATGGAAATCCGATCCCGGTCTCACAAATCTGAATGCCATTTTAATGTCCAAGTTGTACTTAAGGGTTTCAAAATAGTAGATATTCAGAATATTACTTAAACATAAATGGATGATTCACAACACAGGTAGATAATCATCTATTATCACATTCATGCATATATATCACAAAGCAGTATATATCACATCTCAGATATAATACATTCACATCATCACATATCAACCAATGAAATATAATATCAACCAATATCATTAACTCATCCAATGATGCTTATCAACCAATCAATAAACACCTATACACAAGGTTGATCCAACTTAAATAATTTAATTAATTCTTAATTAAATTAATTCCTCGCTTAAACACATGGATTATCATCAATCCATATTCATTAATTAATTACAAATCATTTAATAAACATCACTTAATTGTTCTCTTTAATTAATCATCCTTGATTAATTATTACTTAATTGCTATAAGTAATTATTCCTTATAATTATTCACACCTAATTAATCACTTCTAATTAATCACAATTGATTAATTACTTTTAATTAATTATACTTAATTAATTACTTTTGATTAAAACACTCTTGGTTAATTACCTTTGATTAACCATATTTGATTAATTACTTTTAATTAATCATATTTGATTAATTACTTCTTAATTAAATTTAGTAATTAAAACTTGATTATCCTTAAATTATTAATCAAAAATTAATTAATTATTTTCATTAATTAATGATTACTTCATTAATTAAATTTCTTTTTAATTAATTACTTAACAAGTAATTAATCACATAATTAACTACTCTTAATCCTTTTATTAATTAACCATTAATTAAATAATTTAAGCCTTTAATAAATTTATTAATTAATTCTTTAATTAATAACTCAAGTGATTAATCCTTAATCACATCCACCTAATTACTTTTAATAAAGTAATTAACACTTACTTAATAACATCTAGTAATTAACCACTTAATTACTTCATCAAGTAATTATATTAAATTAACCCATAAATGATTAACTTAATTAATCACAAATTTATTACTTAATAAATTAGTTAATTAATCATTTAAATTTAATTAAATAATTCTTAACTTCTTATATAAAATAAATCCTAAATTAAGAAAAATCATTTTCTAAATTAAATCATTTATATTTACCAAATACTTTGATTACTAATAAGAATTGAACTATCTTAATTATTTTCACAAACTTATTTAGCTTTTATTAAATCAAAATTCTAAATTTATATAAGGTAAATCTTTATTAAACTGATTTCCAAATTCTGATCATTTCACTTTATTTTGAAATAAAATATAACATTTTAGAAATCAATTTATAGTTAAACACATTTTAAATTACCTTTAAATCTTTAAAACTTTTCCCAAAGTTATTTAATAAAACTTATACTAATTTATTTCAAAATTCACTTATTTTATATTAAAGCTTCCATAATCTTATATATATATAACATGTTTAAATTTGGTTTTGAAATAAATTTAATTTATAAATAAGGCTTGTTTCACTCTTGTTTAAAACTTGTACAAAATCATATTAGCTTGTTAAAACCCCTTTTTTTTATAAAACTCACAGTTATATTCTAAAAACCTTAAAACGGCTGAACCCCAAACACAAAAACCCCTGCTCGATCAAACACAAGCAACTCACTACAAATTCACGCGACAAATCTCAAGCCAACCACAGAAAAACACGCGACAACACCGAGTCTTACCCTACCCTATACCTGCTTCGAACTCAACCCACACGAACCCAAGACCATCTTCGAGATTCCCCCCCCCCCCACCATCTCTTCCAGCAGTAACACACGTATGTGCACGCAAACGTGCACGTCGCCGATGGACGTTGGCGAACTCCACGCCGACCACCTACAAGTCGCCCTTAACCCCTACAACCCATCGCGCAACCCAGAAACTAAATTTCGATCGAAGATCGAAATTCGACCCTTCAACTAAAAATTTCTACAGCCATTGCTACCGAAAACACTCACCGTCGATCATCCCCCTCACTAGACACCACGCCTCCTCTACCATAGCTCCGTCTCACATCCCCGCAACCCCAGAACCCCATGCGATCATTCCTGGTTGCCCACTGACGCCGAGCAGACCCAAGGAACTTCCACGACATTTACAGGATAATAAACCCTATCTCGAGCAAATTCGACCACCTCATCCAAAAAGAAATCACCAACCTATTTTTCCCATGATCACTGCTGACCCTCCCCCTTCGAGCACAACCACGGTCACCACTTCGTCGCGGTTCGCCGTGGATTGGACAAAATGTCAAAAACAGTCAAATCCCAAATTCACACAATTACTGATCTAAAAATCATGATTCGAGTTTCAAAAATAATGATTTCTTAATTGCAATATGATTATAAAATCAAAACTTAAGTTTGCATTCGAAAACTTTTGACCCAATTTATAAATTTACTGTAATTATTAAATTTTGAGTTAATTATTTAATTTAACAACTTGTAACTATTTTTAGATGCTAGATAATTTGATTACAATCATCTTTTCTTTACAAATCAAAGGCAAAAACAAATTCAATATGGGATTACTGATTTTAATATGAAATTGGAGCCTGTTACATTATACAGAACATAAGTTTAACTTCTCAGGCAAATCAAAGATTCAAAATTCAACCATGCATTCAAATTTAAATCAAAATAATTCATCAACATCATGTTGATCAATCACAAGATCAAGATAAGATTCAAAAATCAAGAACTGTTTTTAAAAGAAATCAATTTACTCAACTTAAACAAGGAGCAGAGAATAGAAAGTGTTTTTTTAGATTTGATTCACTGCATCCTTCTAGAATTTACTTGCATGCCGATGTTCCAACATTGCGTGATAATTTCTAACTTTGCATGATGATGGATTAGTTCTCTTGCCTGTTGTACTTTCCAGATTTGCATATTTGCAATTAATTTGAAATGTTTGATGTTGAAAACAAATTTGCATTTGTATTACATTTTTTGATCTTGGGTTTGAATTACATTTTTGTTGAAAGAAGAAAGTAAGTTTGCTGAAGATAAATTTTTTTCTTTAAATTTTACACTTAAATTTTATTTTATTAAAAGATGACATTCGTCACTATAAAGCTCTAATCATTTTACACCTAAGCTCAAAGATTCACAAGTGTTAAAATGTTAAATTGATATTTACTAAAGTATTTTCCTAATGTTTTATAAATGTTTTAAATGTTATCTTCTTTTTAATAATCTATTTAAGCTATATACAATGTATTTGTGTAATATTATAAAATGTTTTTATCTTATAAAAATAAACGTTGGACTTCAATAAATATTTCAAAAGTAAATTCATATAGGCATTTATAAATAACATATATTTTAATCAATTTAATTTTATCATTGTTTAAAAAAATTTGAGAAACGTAGTTTAATTCTCTATTTAAAATTTTTTAAAACAACTCTATCTTATGTTAAAATTAAAATGAAGGACTATTAAAACAAATGAAACTTTAATTTAAATCTTATTTAAAACCAAAGCTTAAAGTATATATTTATAATAAATAAGAAATAAATTTTGTTATTAAAATTTTAAATCTCAAATATCATTTCAAAAACATTAAATAAAATTAACTTTTCAAGTTACAAAACTATATATTTATTAAAGTTTGAAAATACTTATTAATTTCAAATTAATAAAATTCCTATTTCAAATATATATACAAATATACATATTTCAAATAGAAAACATTTTAACATTATATTTGATAATTACTGTATTAAATTTTGAAACACAAACCAAATTATAATATATACATTCATATGTATTACAATTTGAGCAGATAGCTTTTATTACTTAAAAACTTCCTATTTACAAGATATATCAACACATAGATATTATAAATAGAAAATATTTTGATTAGCTTTTGGAAAATAATCTTACCAATATTAAATTGCCAAATAAATATTTCCAAATTAAAATACTATAAATTATCAAAAGAATTGAATTTTCCAAATTTTATATTGTTAAGTAAAATGTTGATAGATATCATCATATTGTTATTATCAGCCCTTAAAATAATTTTACTTGCCAATTTATAATGTAAAATGATCAAATCAATTTAATTATTATCAAAGATTATTAAATTGATATTGCTCAAATTTTCGGATCGTCACAGGTAGTCTTGGGATTTTGGAAAATCTCTGGCACTTACCGCATCTTCTAGCAAACTAGGTTGCATCTATGTTTAGTATGGGCCAAAAGTACCCATAGCGCAGGATCTTTCTGGCTAGATTTTGGTCGTCGGTATGGTCGCCGCAACTTCCTTGGTGTATGTTGTTGAGAATATCTTTTGTTTCGTTTCCTGTGACACACCTCGGTAGGGGATTACAAAACCCACGCCAGTGTAGGATGCCTTCCTGGATGGTATAGTGGGATGCCTTCCTTAGGATTTTTTCTAATTTCATATGATTTGCCGGTACGATTCCTTATTGTAAGTATTTGGTGATGGGGGTCATCCATGACTCTTCGCTACTACTGATGGGCCTGATCTGAAGACATTCGAAGCTTATTGTAGCTTGCATCATGATGGGGGTTACCCCCAGCATCGGCTCGTTTCTGATGCTAGCTTCTTCAGTGAGGGCATCAGCTTCTCGATTCTCCTCCTATGGGATATGTTTGACTACATAGTAGTCCAGCTCGTTCAGGAGGGTTTTACTCCCGTTGAGGTAAGAGGCAAATCTTTGCCCTCGAGTCTGAAATTCTCCAGGATTTGGTTTACGATTAGCTTCGAGTCACTATGTATGCATATTGATTTGATCCATATTTCTGTATTGATCTCCAAGCCAGCTATTACTGCTTCGTATTAAGCGTCGTTATTGGTTGTGGCGAATTCTAGCATCGGCGTGTAACTTAACTTTCTTTCTCGAGGTGTGATGATTACTATTCCTTCCCCTGAGCCGAGCTCGTTGGATGCTCCATCCATAAACATATTCCACTCGATTGTTTCCTCTGTTCTGATGGTCATATCCTTTGTCCTGAATGGTGAATTCAACTATGAAATCAGCCAGGGCCATCCCTTTGATTATGATGCATGGATGGTAGGTGATATCATACTGGCTTAGCTCGATGCACCATTTTAGCAGGCACCCCGATGTATCCAGTTTATGTAGGACCTAGCGCAATGGTTGGTTTGCCTGGACCCTTATGGAGTGAGATTGGAAGTAATGATGCAATTTCCTGGACATATGAGCAAATAGTAAACCAATTTTTCGATCTTCGGATATCTGGCCTCTGACCTTGTAAACCTCTTACTGATGAAACATAAGGGTTTTTGGATATGGTCATCTTCTCGTACCAAGGCGGCACTCAAGGCATGAGGGGACACAGCTAAGTACAAGTAGAGGCTTTCTCCATCTACGGAGGTGGAGAGCACTAGCGGTTTCTACATGTGTTCCAGCGGCCATTGGAAGGCCGAGTGGCATTCACCAGTCCATTCAAACATTCCCTTATCCTTTTTTAGAGCTTCGAAGAATGGGACGCGCTTGTATGTGGCCTTAGACATAAATCTGCTTAAAGCAGCTACCTTCCCATTTAGATTCTGCATTTCCCTTCGTGTGGTTGGTATTTTCATGCCCTTTAAGGCTTTGACTTTTTTGGGATTCGCTTCAATCGCTCTGGCATGCACAATGAAACCCAAGAATTTTCCCGAGGATACTCCAAAGGAGCATATCAATGGATTCAGCTTCATTTGGTATTTGCGCAATACCTGAAACATTTTGTTTAGGTGGTGTAAATGATATGTTTCTTTTCTTGATTTGACAAGCATGTCTTCGGCATACACTTCCATGAAATGACCAACCTGCTGCTCAAACATCTTATTAACCAAGCGTTGATAGGTTGCACCAGCATTCTTAAGCCCAAAGGGCATGACCTTGTAGCAATATAGGCCCAAATCTATGATAAAGCTAGTATGTTCTTGGTCTGTTACATGCATGGGAATCTGGTTATACCACGAGTAGGCGTCCATAAATGATAACAATTCATGCCCTGCTGTTCCATCCACCAGTTAGTCGATTCGAGGCAGGGGAAAACAGTCCTTGGGGCAACTATCATTGAGATTGGAGAAGTCGATGCAAGTTCGCCATTTTTCATTGGATTTTTTCACCAGAACTAGGTTAGAGATCCATTTAGGGTAGACAGCCTCGCAAATAAAACCGTTGGCGGGTATATTTTTTACCTCCTCGTTGAGGGCAGTTGCGCGTTCCATCCCCATGCTCCTTTTCTTCTGCTTGACTGGGATTTTGGTTGGATCTATGTTTAGGTAGTGACAGGCTATGTCGTGGGAAATTCCTACCATGTCTTTATGGGTCCATGCGAATACATCCAAATTTCTACGTGAGAACCCCATCAATTGGAATTTCATATTTTTGTCTAGCTGCGACCCTATCTTGAAAAGTTTTGTGCCATCGTGATGATCTGGTGCAATGTATTCCATAGCCTCCGTGGGCTCGGTGTTGGCCTCCTTCTCTCTGTCCCTTGGATCTAGTTCACTAAACAGGTCGCTAGTATACTCGGGAGGATGGGCCTTCTTTGATTTCTATGCTTCCACAGTTTTGGCGTAGAGGGCGGTCTCTATAATTTTTTCCTTTTTCTTCCTTTTATTCTGGCGGAGTTCTATCACATAACAATCGTGGGCTACGTCTTTGTCGCCTTATACTTCTGTTATTCCCACATCGGTAGAGAACTTCATTTTCAAGCACCAAGCGGCTAAGATATTTAGAAATCTATTAATGTAGGTATGCATAGAAATGTGTTATAAGTAGAATGTTCGTCTACCAGTACAAATGTTTGCTTTCGGATAATGGATCGAGAGTGACTTCCTAGTTCAACAAACAAGTCACACTACCCCAGCGGAATTGTGGCTTCTCCGGTGAATCTATGTAGGGGCTTATTGCACGGTGATACATCTTTCATTGAAACTTCATTTTATTGAAGGCATGTTTGAACAATACATTCTCCGAGCTTCACGTATCGACCAAAATGCAGAACACCTCTACTGGGCCGATCTAGGTGGAAATGACCATGGGATCAATATGTGGGTACTGCTTTCCAACCAAATCCTTATCATTGAATGTTATATTGGTCCTTTCTCTTCGTTTGGTGAGGCATCCTTCTGTAATGAAATGAATATACCCTTCTCCATCCTTTAAAGATTTTTCGTACCTCTTCATCTCGGCCCAACATCCGTTGGCTGAATGTGGACCCCTAATATAGTATGGACAATTATTTCTCTTGATTGGAGAGGCTTGCACTTGCTTCTTCTTTTTTATTTTCGAGTCAGAGTGGCCCTGGTCCTTCGTGGGTCAGAGTGGGAGAGTTATGCTTTTGCTGCACGTACTGTTCCAGTTTCTTTTTTTGGATGTATTATTTAATAAGGACCCGCAAATGTTGACATTCTTCTGTGTTATGTCCACGAGACTCATGGAAGCGATAGTACTTTCCCGTTCTAACCACAACTTCTGATTCCTTCTTATAGGGAGGGTGTTAGTACTTTAATTCGTGTTGAGTAGCCAAGTAAATGTTTTCCACGGTGTCATTCAAAGGAGTGTAGGAATCAAATCTTGGTCCCAGTCTGTATCATCGTTTATTGCTCTTTTCCAGCTCCGGGGTTACCCTAATGGTTACTTTTATCGTCATTATTCGGCGTGCTCCCTTCTCCTCGAGGTAGGACTCTCGTGTTTCCATGGGAACCGAAAACCCTATGGGTTGCTCACCATGCTGGATAGCCATTACATCTTCCAATCTCATATATTTTCCTACTTCATGGTAGAATTCCTGAAGAGTTCATCAGATGGCTAGAGCACCCATTTAGTAAGCGAGAGGTCCCAAGTTCAGTTCTCAGTGAAAGCACTAAAAATGTTTGCTCAAAAAATAGACAAACACCTCTAAATATGATTTTCTTTTTTAGTTAAGTTTCTTTTTATTTGATTGGCTTGGGTTTTTATGTTCCAGCACGTAACGGAATGAATTTCAACAAGTGCAGAGACATTTCACAAGTGCAAAATTTGGAAAGCGGATAAGGAAAGTAAATAACACAGAGTTTTTATAGTGGTTCAGCCCGAATGTGCCTACATCCACTTTCCACCTTATTATTCTCTCTTTGATTTGATTATAAGTACAGCATATATTCGAAAAGAGTAAAAACTTTTAAGTATCCAAAGTGACGGATTTTCAGCAGAGTTTTCTCCCTTTTTCTCCAAAAATCTATCCCCATTGTTGTTGAGAAGCTATCGTATTTATAGAGTGGAGTTATGAAGTGTTGAGAAGAAGTTATAGCTTCATGAGTTTGGTTCAACAGTTGGGCCAGGGACAGTTGGATCGGCATTTAGGTTAGGAGGTTTTCTTTGGTTCGATGATCCTTACTTGTTGGGCCATTTTATTCGGCATGTTCGTCATAGCGGACCAAATGTTTGGTCCGACAATTGATATGTCATGCTGGACCAAGTACTTGGTTCGACATATCAGGGAAGGTCGGACCAAATGTTTGGTTCGGCATTCCTAAGGATATGGGACCGGATATTTGGTTCAGCATACCATAGGATGTCGCACCAATATCTGGTCCGGCATGCTGGTCCATATGTTTGGTTCGGTATTTTGGCAAATGTTGAACTAATCATCTAGTCTGGTAATTCTACTTCCTATATCCTTGTCTACCTTCACTGGAAAACCGAGCCAATAGTTATTAATAGCGATGATTAGATTTCTTGGCTTCTTATGACTTTGACATTTCCTATGAGCCCGGTAAGGGAAATGTAGTTGTCGATGCTTTGAGTAGGGGACATGCTAGGTTAGGAATGATATTCCTAGAGTGGAAGCGGTTGGAGTTTACCGCAAGCTATGATTTTAGACCTCGATGTGAGCTAGAGCCAGAAGTGTTGGCTAGCTTGACAATCAAACTACTTTGATTGAGCAGATTGGTACTAGTCAAAGGCGAGATTGTAGACTAGCAGAGATCATGGCGAAGATAGAGGAATAATGGAGTTTGAGAAGATGAAGTAGTACAGGCTCAACCATGATGGTTGGATCCATAAGGTCGGGTGATTGTCTGTCCCAGGGTGGAATTGGGAGTAGAAGTTGATGGATTTCATCGATGGATTGTTGAGGATAAATGATGGGTATGATAGCATTTGAGTCATAATAGACAGACTGACAAAGAATGCTAGATTATTACCCATTAAGTCTGGTAGAATGGCATCTGAATTGGCTGATTTTTGTTGAAGTTGGTTATGCTGTTCCATGGTGTGTCGAAGTGCATTTTGAGTGATCTAGACCCTTTATTGACTAGTGATTTTTGAAAGAGCTCACAAGTAGCGTTGGGGACAGAGCTGCAACTCAGTGTAGTTATCACCCACAAACTGATAGGCAAACCAAGAAGATGAATCGTATCTTTGAGGATCTCTTGCAAATCTGCCTTCTTTATTTCGGTGGTTTGTGAGACGATCAATTGCACACAGTAGAGTTTGAATGCAACAAAAGTTACCAGTGCAGCATCAGTATGGCATCGTTTTAGGTGCAATATGGTCGACATGCAACGCTCCTTCATGTTGGTGGAAAGTGCGAGAAATTGGTATTTGTGCCAGATATGATTAGAGAGACTCCGAAGAAGATCAAGATCATTCGAAAATGAATGAAAGCTGCTCAGGATAGGCAAAAGAGCTATGTTGATGGAGAAGGCGTAATTTAGACTTCTCCATCGATGATATGGTATTTATCAAGAACTCTCCACTGAAGAACGTTGCTTGGTTCAATACTAAGGAGAAGTTGGTGTCAAGATAAGTTGTCCCTTTTCTGATACTTGAGAGGATAGGGAATCAAACATAATAAGTCGACATACCTCAAAAGATGATTTGCATGCACAGCGTGTTCCAAGTCTCTCATTTGCGGAAGTTTTGTGCACGACTCAGGCGTGATAGTTGAACCGAATTAGATTGATGTTGTCGAGATTAAACCAGAAGCATCAAGTCCATGTAGGCCTATTAGTATCGCAGATGTGATATGAAGCAGCTTAGGAGGAAGATTGTAACACCCCACATTTTTAGATAATTAAATAATTAAATAAAAATAAACGGTGAAAATAAGCATTTTTGGAATTATCAGAATATAGCCTCGAAAATAGTACCGTTGTGTTCGTGGCAATTTTTTGATCAATTTCCAAATATAACTTTTCGAAATCCGAGTTAACATAAAGAAGATACGAGTGAATAAGAAATTAGAAAAACGAAAAAAATAAATAAATAGTAGGTCGACCACCATCCTCCCTAGGTCGACTTGCAATGATGTAGGGTCGACCAGCAAAGCACAAGGGTCAACCTATAAGTCGACTCATAAAACACACAGGTCGACCTATTGGTCGACCTACATTTTGCCTTAGACTAAAAATCGTCTAGGGACGTGCCGAAGTTATAAATTTTGAATTTCGTACGATTTGAATCGTTGTTTTCTAGACCAATGAATAGCAGCGAACCTGTGACGTGGTTGTATCAGATTCAATCCTAAAATCCAATAGTCTGAAATTCTCAAACACCACTATAAATAGGACACTAGGCCTAGCTATTTTCTCACAGTCAGATTTTCTCCAAATTTGGTTCATTGCCTGAGGCTGAACCCTGGATAGAAAATATTTTTAGGGAGAATATCTTTTTAATAAAAATATTAGATGCCTTATAAAGGGATCCAGGAAGTCCATGAGTAAAGCTAAGGACGATAGGTGAGTGGATTTAAATTATATCTCTTTTATGTTTATGATATATAATATCGTTAGATTCCCGTTAAATAATTAATTCAGCGTTTATTTCAGTAATTAGTTCTTCTAATTGGTTATGTTGGAACTGTAATTTTTATAAGAGAAGTGTACTTATATTTAAATGTTATTTATCTGGAAAAAAGAAAAGGATCCAATTAAATATAAGTAATATTAAGCTTAAAAGTTATAGAGAAAGACATAAGCCTAAAAGTGAGAAATTTACAGTAAATTATGTTTAAACGGGGGAAATAAATTAAAAAGTAGAAATTCTAATAACTTGATTTGGAAGTTAGTGGTAGATTAGCTGGTTGGTTTAGAAAAGGGAACACATTTCCATAGTTTAATATTGTAAGACTAACGATAAATGTAACTGCAAGAATAAAAGCAAAAAAAAATGGAATTAGTGCAAAATAGAGACATTGCTATATTTTGCATTACCCAATAATTTAAGAAACAATAAAAGAAGTATCTTGTAGTTGCAAGTTATTGTTTATAGCATTATTTAGTGTTAAAATATGGAAATGAATTTTTAGCATAGTTTTTGTAACCAATCAAATAGAATAGAAATACTTCCTAGAATAAAAGAGAATAATGTGAAGCATTAAAGAATTAAAGAAGAGGAAATAATCAAGTTAATTATTTGACAAGACTAAAAACAATAAACGTAATATGTAACTAGATTTGCATTTACTACGCAGATAATAGAATAAAAAGTAAAGCAGTTATTATGATAAGTAATTTGTGATAGTTGGATGTAGTCCCAGGCTAAGAATATTATATAATATAAGAGAACTAAAGAAAATTTAATATCATAATGAAAGAAGATAGACAAGAATATGAAAAATACACGTGTAGATAAATTTATAACATGTAGGTTACAAAAGAAAGAAAAGAATTTAAAAGTGACAATTGCAAGTATAATTATAACACGTGGGTTATAATTAAAAAGAAAGAAATAGAATAGGCTTATTTTATCTAACATAGATCTTGGATTAAGTTGATAAGCAAAATAATAGAAGTGGCATATACCGGCAACATTCCCTTTCAGGTCTAGGACTGATGGTCTCACACATAGGTGGGCTAGGCTTGTTGATTAGGGTAAATAAGTAGCCAACAGAATAAGAAAAGTAAACTAAACGCATAGTAAAATATTAGAATAGGGTCTAATAAAATGGTAAGGTGCGTTTGGAGCAGCCCGAAAGAGAATCTGGATAAAGAGCCGAATGAAGTAGTTCATCGCAGATTTTTAGTACAAAATGAGCATGTCCAACTTAGTTAGTTCGAGCTAGAAGGAAGTACGAGACTTCAATGAGACATGAGGACACTCCAGGATGGCCCTCTGGGGTAGGTCGAATGAAGCTGCACCCTCGGAGGCACGTCTGTAGGTGTTCCATCAAGAGAATATGCCTTGACTGATTTTGCATTGCAGGCCTAACGAAGCGGACCTCTATAGGCAGTCAAAAGGTTAGTGATGGAGTAGGATATTCATATGATACCGTACTCTAGTTTACGAGTAGGTTATAGTGAGCAGGACCCAAAAGGATAGTCGCATGTAGAGATCAAGCCATCATCCGTCAGAGCAAGTTCGGGAAAGACTAGAGTTAAACCAACATGCCAGTGATTATTTCATTATTGAGACATTAGATGAGGGACACAGCCAATTGGATGTTTAGATTGTTTAAAGTAGGGCACAACCACTTAGCTCTTTAAAGGTCTTTCGATTAGTTGAGGGGGGGCCGCGTTGGGCCTTTGTCACGATGAGAAAAGAGGTAGACCAAGTAGAATAATTGTAGGCCTGATGAAGCGAACCTTTATAGATATAGAAAATCCCTGACTGAGTTCCATACAAGGTAGATCTGGTTGGCGGAATTCAGTGAGTAGATAGAACAATTACGTGTAGTCCTCAAGGTACACATTGGGTGGTACATTGTGGACGTCTGAGCATTAGTATAAGCAAGTGTTACTGTGGATGCAGTTTCACGTTTTCATAGCAGATGATGGAACATCTGTATTAATAGCCTCACAAAGCTGTTTTTTACAGATGTAGTTACAGTATGCACTAGTAGCAAGATGATGGAGTCCTTTTCAAGGAGAATACGGAAGGTACTATAGGTAGTGCCCAGGACCGATGCGGTCTTTGGGAATGTAACTACATATATGTATTGGTTATTAGGTCTTAATCTACTATGGAGTAGATAGGTACGATTCACCCACAGAGGCGACTCAATAAACCAAATATAGCAGAAAATGGAGATAGAACGATATATGTAGAATTATGCTTAGAAGTGTATAGTTTGTCTATTCACTAAAACTTTTGTTCTAACCACCTCCTCATATCATCCCACAGGTTTGAAGGATGGCAGAGATTTTCCAGCTTTGAGACACTTGTTTAGAAAGTTTTGTTACCTTAGTGAGTATTTACTGCTATTATATTTTAGTCAGTTCCAATGTGAGATATTTATTTGAGCTCTAATATATTTATCTTTGCCTATTTGCAGGATACCAGATACACAACTCGGGCTTCAGTGAGCTTGGATTTTAGTATTTTTGCAAAAAATCCGGACCCACAGGAGTTCGGGTTATTACATTTAGTATCAGAACTTAGGTTAGTAGATCCTAGTAAGTTAGAAAATATGAGTGAACATGAAAGTATTATAAAATAGAAATGTGAATTTATAAACATTGTTTTATAAATGTGAAATCAATTTAAATTGATAAACTAGATATGGATCTTTATTAAAGGAATTTCATCCACGATTTTGGACAGTGGATAATCTTTTAATTAAATGTGCAATAGTAATGATTCGGTGAAATAAATATATCCATGATTTTGGACAGTGGATAATCCTTTAATTAAATGAACTATATTCACGATTTTGGACAATGAATAATATATTAAATAAAATGGATATGTTTTGGAAAGTGATCTTTTAAATTTAAAGACAGGTTTTGAAAAGTGATATTTTAAGTGAAGTTAAATGGTGAAAGATGTTTTAAAATGTGTTAAGTATTGAATACATAAATTTCAACATTTATTATTGAAATAGACATTTCGAGAAATAAGGAAATGATGGACTATAACACTGTTGTTATAGTATGATTTTTGAAAGGAGATGTTTTGTATAGTATATGGGATTCATATATCTATCTAATTTTCGAATCCCTATACTAATGATTTTGGGTTGTCGTAACGATGTTTTACGCAACATTCATTTTGACCCAAATAAATGTGTTTAAAGAGAATGTTTTCCTCAAAGAATAAAATATGTACTTAATCATGATTTAAGTATATGTAATATTTTCTAAATGTTGAAAATAAGTTAGAATTATGAATTACATATTATTAAATAAGTTTATGGAAATGTTTTCCAACATTGAAAAGTAGAAATGGTTTGAAATATATGTTTTTAAAGATGATTTAAAGTGAATATTTGGCGAGTAATTTAATTAATAAAAGATTAATTAAAAGGGCCCAGTGATTGTTATGATGCCGAATATTTGTTTGTTTGCTTGATAGTTAAATGACCGACTTTTAATTTGGCCAAATTTTGGTTCCTCGACTTGATGTGGGAACTATTGAGACGTACACTTAGTACGTAGCCTTCTGTGTAGGCCTGATTATCATTTGTGTTGAGGATGCTGATGCGTATAGTGAGGAGTATTACTCCAATCTATCGAGCTTCCTTCTTGGCCTGAAGGATACCAAGTTGAAAGTTGGAGATGTGATAAGTCTATGAGACTTAGTTTCTATGTAAGGTTGAGAAACGTTTTTGCGTTGTTGGTGCGAAGAGACCGAGATCTGATTTACCTGAAAACCACTTCAGACCAACGTATATGCAACGATTTTGCATGTCGCTTATGATGATATTGATATTCCGGATTTTCATAGTGAGCGACTGCTTGTTGATCGTTTAGGGTTAAAATCCCAATATACATCCAATGGTAGTGGTCTCTTCATTATGAAATATCTAATGCATGGACTATTCGCTACTAATCCTAGGGATTTCCTGACAGGATGTGGCAGGAAAGTACCTTCGGTTTGTCCTGTTCCTGGACAACTTTTATGGATGCTTGTCTGACATTGCATTTCTAAAGATTACGTACATTGGTTTTTACAAACGTACATCAGTGGTGGCGGAGAAGGAAACTTCTCTTAGCTTAACACCCTCCTTGAGACGTATGAGCTTAAGGGTTGTATTTTTGTGGAAGGAAATTAGTAGTCAATGGAAATGGCCGTGTGGCATTCAAAGTGATGTGATTAAAATTCGTGAAAGGTAATCGTTACCTCAGGCCTCATCAATCGAAAATGACCAAAAGAGGGTTAGATGCGGCAGGGCCAAGTGGGTCGCTCCCATTAGGGTATGATCATCCTTTTCTAGATATATCTTTGCACGCTATGACGTCGTGTATCTGATTATTGTGGTTTATACGCTTCGAGGGCCCTCAGTAAAGGTCGATGACATATTCCGTACGATCTAGTTATAGAGGTGGGTCGGTCTTGTGTTGGAAGAGAAACTTTGTGATGGTTTCTCGGTACATTCTTTTAGAGATGTACTGCGAGAAGGTAGTCCCTTCACCTGGTCATTTGTATGGAAATCAAAACTCCACTACGTGCTTGCCATTTTGATTATATTACCCAATTGGGCTATATGCTGGAATTTAATCAAAGTAACAATTTTGGCTATAATTAATATTACTTGTATACTAGACACTAGTATAATATCAGATGAATTTGATATGAAATGTTAACAATGTCCATATTTATGTGTGGACTTGTCTTACAAGATACTTTTTTTGATAAAGGAAAAGTTTGGTAATTTAATAAATTCAGTTGAGTGTGTTTCTCATGCTAGTTTACCAAAATGATCCAGGCATTCTTCCCTCTCAATGCTTGGGTTAGACCGAATACATTTACAGGTTCAGTTTTTGTGCTTTTGGAGCTTCAGTTGGAAAGCTAGGGATCTCCATTCCGTATACACATACATGTTTTGTTTGATTATCCGCTGCATTGTTGCTTAGTTGCTAATAATATATAAGGTACATATCTCAGATTACATATCGTACTTTCATACTTTTTTCCCTACGAGATGCCTCATCCTCGAAGATGAGATGTATATTTGTGATATATATATGTTGTGATCCTACTACGATCGAACAACGCAAAGGAGACGCTGGCGAAATTTTTTTTGAAAATTTGAGGCATAAGAAATTTTTTGAGAACTTGGATTTTTTTGATAACTATAAGTTTTGATTTTGAGTTATAATTAGAAAAGTTAAAATGTTTAAGTAGATTTGATATGTAGTTTGAACAAATTGTTTTGAAAAGTTAATGGATTTTGTAACTTTTTCTTACTTGGTAATTTTGAGGACGAAATTCTTTTAAGTAGGGGAGAATGTAACTACCCAGAGTTTCGGTCATTTGAAATTTGTATATTTAATTGATTTTAAATATTCACAAGTTAAATTTTATAATGTGAATAAATTATATTTTAATATCTAGATTTAATTGGATAGTTAAATGGCTAAGTTAATATTTGAAATTGTAGAAATAATTGAAATTTGAATTTTATGTGAATAAAAGTGATTTATAAAGTTAATTTAAATTCTACTTGAATTAGAATGATGTTAGAGGACTTTATAATTGAATTGAAAGTTGAATTACAGAAATTGAATATTTTAATATTTAATTGACGTGTAAAAATGGTCATTTTTCAAACAGTCTTGGATTTCGACAAAACTAGTTTGATTGGATCTATAATGTTATATTATTGTAGGATTTCAAATTTCATGTCAATCGGATTAACGATTTGTCCGGAGGATGCTAAAACGCGTAGAAGTTCGTTTAAGTGAATTTTAAATTTTAATAATTCAAGTCGAAAACCTATCTTCCAAATATTATCGAATTAGCTCCCGGTATACATTCCATTGCATTTAGAATAGGGGTAAAACAATATAAATGTCAGGCGGCACGCTTCGTTTCGACTTCGGAAAATTTTCGGGTGAATAGTGTCGTAGAATTTTCTATAAAATGACGTTAACTTTTCTAATTACGAAAACCCTAATTCAGCTAGGTTTGGCCGCCATTTATTTTCAATGGCCAGAGATCTTTGATCTTCCTCCTCCCTTATCTTCCAATCGGCGTGTTATTACAAGAAACTTTCAACTGCAAAAAGGTCAAGCTCGACGAGATCTTCAATCTCAACGGCCATGATCACGATTCAAGCAATGGATCAGCGAAAAATGGACGATGAACGTCACGCGTTGAGGGGGGAAATCCAGGTGATGGCAGCACTATGAGGGTGCGGTCGGCCACCGTGGGTGTAGCGTGGAATGGCGCTCGCGATGGCAGGGGTTGATCGACTTCTGATCGTCGATGGGGAGGTGTGGCTATCAAGAATCGTGATTGTGTATTGGGTTATTGTCGATCGTACGAAACCTGAGGAAGAAGAAAACATGTGGGCTATATCTCATCTCTCAAAATCAACGGCTCAGATGTTGGAAGGTTTTAAAAAAATTGAAATTGAAATTATTTATATATTAATTCGTACGAACTTTAATATCATAACTTTGTCATACGAGGTCCGTTTTTGACGAAATGAATTGTGTTAGGTCCGTACCGACTAGCACTACAATTTAGAGCTAGTTTGGAGTTGATTGGAGTTAGTGTAAATTTTGAGTAAAATTCTACAACTGCTATTGGATGCAATGTGAGTACAACTCACTCTTTCTGACTCACTAATATTTTTATATAAGTGAGAATAAATAGTATTTATGATGACTGATGATTATTTTGGATGATATATGATATGATGTATCTATATTGATTGGTATTTGGATATATTCCTCCCTATTAGAGCAGATAACCCTATACGTTCCCGTGTATGAGCGGATGACCCTTTGTACGTGCGTCTGCCTTGAAGCGGACATTGTACACATATTTTCTAATATGTATATTTGTTGCCGGTGATAGGTTGGAGGGATACAACTGGATTCCTCACCAGTGTTGATTTGTTTACGGATATTGCGATATATTCTGTTATCATATGATATATGATGTTATGGATGCAGCGATTGATGTATTCAGTGCTTTTGCAGCATTGGGCCTATTTTTGGAGATTTAAAAATGTTGAAGTGATGATTTTCAAATTTAAAAAGGATTTTCAAGTGATTTTGTAAATAGATGTTTTATTAATTTTAAATGGTTAAGGAAATGAATTTATTTTAAATAAATAAAAGTTATAATTTTTATGTTATAAAAATTATGATTTTTGTGAAATATACTTAAGTATGATTTTTAAATTTATATAAGTTTTAATAATGATTTGTAAATTATTAAAATGATAAATTTATTAAAATTGAGATTTTAGATTGCTTTTAAATGGTATATGTATAAGATTTATAAAAATGAATTTTTATAAATCAAAATAATGGAATTATAAACGAGTTTTTATAAGTGTTAAAATGAGTTATAAATGGATTTTATAAGTCAATAAGATTTTTGATTTGTGATGTTATAAAATGAATGAATTGCTAAATAGATGATTTATAAGCAATTAACTTATAAATTTGATTTTGGCATGAAAATGAGTTATGAATAGAATTTGTTAATAAAGGGATTTTATATATGGAATTTTTATAAAATAGAAATGTGAATTTATAAACATTGTTTTATAAATGTGAAATCAATTTAAATTGATAACTAGATATGGATCTTTATTAAAGGAATTACATCCACGATTTTGCACAGTGGATAATCCTTTAATTAAATGTGCAATAGTAATGAATTTGGTAAAAGAAACATATCCATGATTTTGGACAGTGGATAATCCTTTAATTAAATGAACTATATTCACGATTTTGGACAGTGAATAATATATTAAATAAAATGGATATGTTTGGAAAGTGATCTTTTAAATTTAAAGACAGGTTTTGAAAAATAATATTTTTAAGTGAAGTTAAATGGTGAAAGATGTTTTAAAATGTGTTAAGTATCGAATACAAAGATTTCAACATTTATTGTTGAAATAGATGTTTCGAGAAATAAGGAAATGATGGACTATAACATTGTTGTTATGGTAAATGATTTTCGAAACGAGATGTTTTGTATAGTTTATGGGGTGTGTGTGTGTGTGTGTGTGTGTGTGTATATATATCTAATTTTCGAATCCTTATATTAGTGATTTTGGGTTGTCGTAATGATATTTTATGCAACATTCGTTTTGACCCAAATAAATGTGTTTAAAGAGAATGTTTTCCTTAAAGAATAAAATATATACTTAATCATGATTTAAGTATATGTAATATTTTCTAAATGTTGAAAATAAATAGAACTGTGAATTGCTTATTATTAAATAAGTATATGGAAATGTTTTTCAATATTGAAAAGTTGAAATGGTTTGAAATATACCTTTTTAAAGATAATTTAAAGTGAATATTTGGCAAGTAATTTAATTAACAAAAGATTATTTAAAAGGGCCCGGTGATTGTTATGGTGCTGAATATTTGTTTGTTTTCTTTGATAGTTAAATAACCGACTATCAAATTTGACCAAATTTTGGTTCCTCGACTTGATGTGGGAACTATTGAGTCTACGTAGCCTTCTGTGTATGCTTGATTATCGTTTGTATTGAGGATGTTGATTCATATAGTACAGAGTATTACTCCAATCTATCGAGCTTCCTTCTTGGTCGGAAGGATAGCAAGTTGATAGTTGAAGACGTGATAAGTCTATGAGACTTAGTTTCTATATGAGGTTAAGAAATGCTTTTACGTTGTTGGTGCGAAGAGACCGAGATCGGATTTATCTGAAAATCACTTCGGACCAACGTATATGCTACGATTGTGCAGGTTGCTCATGATGATATAGATATTCCAAATTTTCATAATGGGGGACTGCTTGTTGATCGTTTGGGGTTAAAATCCCTATATAAATCCAGTAGTAGTGGTCTCTTCATTATGAAATATCCAATGCAAGGACTATTTGCTACTAATCCTAGGGATTTCCCAACAGGATGTGGTAGGAAAGTACCTTCGATTTGTCCTGTTCCTGTACAACTTGTATGGATGTTTGTCTGACATTGCATTTCTAAAGATTACGTACATTGGTTTTTACAAACGTACACCAGTGGTTGCGGAGAAGGCAACTTCTCTTAGCTTAACAGCCTCCTTGAGACGTATGAGCTTAAGGGTTGCATTTTTGTGGAAGCCAATTAGTAGTCAACAGAAATGGCCGTGTGGCATTCAAAGTGATGTGATTGTGATTCGTGAAAGGTAATCGTTACCTCAGGCCTCATCAACCGGAAATGAACAAAACAGGGTTAGGTGCGGCAGGGCTAAGTGGGTCACTCCCATTATGGTATAATCATCCTCTTCTAGATATATCTTTGCACGCTATGACGTCATGTATCTGATTATTGTGGTTTGTATGCTTCAAAGGCCTTGGTAAAGCTCGATAACGATAAAAGGATGACATATTCAGTTGAGTGTGTTTCTCACGCTGGTTTACCTGACTGATCCAGGCATTCTTCCCTTTCAACGCTTGGGTCAGACCGAGTATATTTATAGGTTTAGTTTTGGTGCATTTGGAGCTTCAATAGGAGCTGGAGATCTCCGTTCTGTATACACGTACATGTTATGTTTGACTATTCACTGCATTGTTGCTTAATTGTATATATTATCAGCAACTGTAAGGATAGATTATTATAACTGTCCAGGCTGATAACTAATGATTGATCGTTGTACTCTGATTGATGTGTGTGTATACAGTTTCTGTTTTGTAAAGATCATTGATATGATATTATATGTTTTCCGCTGCGATGTGAGATTCTGTATTGTTCTGTCTGGTTCTATCTTCTCTCTTTCTTCTCTTCTAATCTTCTCTCTTCTTTTCTTTCTCCTGACTTTCCGTCGGTCTGTGCTTTTTGGGTAGGACATGTGTGGTTTATTGTCGCTTCAAGGGGTACGGATTTACGGGTCGTCACATTTGGTATCAGAGCTTAGATTTTGTATATTCCTAAGTTTTGATGTATACTCGGTATAGATAGGGACAGTAGCACCTAGATTGAGTTTGAGTGTATTATATATATGATCACGTATTTGTTAGTGATATAATATGTTTTATATTGTGTTTACTTATCTGTTGAGATGTCTATGAATTCTAGTCGGTTCGTGGGACGCCATGTTATCGATAAGAATTTCTAAACACTTAAAACAAGGCAAGTCGATATCATTTTAAATTGGGTAAATAAAATAATTTTACCTCGATTATATTTTATATATAAAGGAAACAATTTTTTTAGAAATTATTATAGTGTATACAAATTGATTGTTTGGTTGTTTGAAAATGTAAATACATATAAGTTAATGAAAGTTGTTTGAATAATCTAAAAAAACAACAATTGTAAAAGAATGAAATTATATAAGCAAATGAATTATATAGTATGGAATTATAATTAATATGATTTACAAGTGTGAAATAATCTTATATATGAGAAATGAAACTATTTGAGTTATAAATAAAAATGAATTTCAACTAAGAATTTGAAAATTTGAATCCCGTTTATTTTGAAAGTTGTTTCTCAAAGTTAAAGATGTTATACTATTATAAATCTAAATAAGATAAAAGAATTTGAAACGGATCTCATATAAGTAAAGTGAAATAGTGAAATTATATAAGTATGAATGTATAAATGTGATTTATAAGTAAAAAGAAACTATTTGAAAGAATATAAAGCACTGAATTCGCTACTGTTACTGGAAAATAATAAGGGTGATGACTGCAGCATCATCAATATCATTTTCGAGTTTTATGTGATTGATTTGCTACCAATAGTAAACTGAAATTGAAGTTTTGTTTTGATAAACAAATTTGACTTAAAATCCAAATGGAAATTGATAAATATAATTAAAATGAATTTGGACTTATAATATGAAATAAAAATGAATTTACTTTAGTAGAGTTGAAAATTTTAGGTTAGCATAATAAATATACGATTTGAAATTTAATGAAAGGAAAGTTAAATAAATTAAATCGGATTTTAACTGGATTATATAAGTTATTGAAATGGAAATTTAATTGAAGTGGTTAGTGATTATATAAAATGAAAGTTTATATAAATAAGTTATATAACTTGTAATGTGACAAAACGTAAGTAAAACCAATTGTTAAAATGGTTAAGCAATTTTTGTTAAGCAAAACAAAATCTGAATTTTAACAAGGATATGAAAATTGACTTAAGTAAAGGTTAAATAAAATGACTTTAGACATGAAATAAAACGTAACTTAAGTAATGTTGAATGAAGTTGATTTTGGTATCGAAGTAAATTAATAAAGTGAATTAAATGAATGTGAACTTGAGTTATATAAAGAAATTCAACTTTAGTGGTAATATTGGTTGTACATTGGTTGTTAGATGAATGTTAGTTGATTGTATAGAAATTCATCAAGTGTTAGTGAAATTGAATTAATAAAAGTGAAAGCTAAATAATCGAATTTAAATTGGAAGTGAAATAAATCTAAATAGAATTGAATTTGATTTAAATTGGAAGTGAACTAATTTGAATGTAATTAGTGAATGTGAACTAATTGAATTTGGATAAATGAATGTTAGTAAAATCCAATGTTAATGAATCAAATGTGATTTAAATTGAAAATCAATTCAATGAATATTAATGAGAACCGAATTTACAATGATTGGGTTATGTATTGATTGGATAGATATGGTTTGTTGGATGTTAGTTGGATGATAGTGGTTTGATGGTTAGATTTGTTGTTTTGTTGCAATTTCTATATTGGCATATATAGTTGTTGTATTGATATATGTTGTATATTGATATTACTTTTCATATATACATGTTCTCATTTGTTTGTTGAGTGTTTAGTAGGTGCATATAGCGCTTGCTTCGCATTTGGAGCTCGTTTTCGCGCTGTATTAGCCGTATATGCTTGCTAATAATATATACGGTACATATCGCGGATTACATATCGTACTTTTATACTTTTTTCCCTACGAGATGCCTCATCCTCAAAGATGAGATGTATATTTGTTATATATATATATATATATATATATATATATGTTGTGATTCTACTACGATCAAACCGCGCAAAGGAGACGCTGGTGAATTTTTTTCAAAATTTGAGGCGTTAGAAATTTTTTGAGAAATTGGAAAAAAAAATTGATAACTATAAGTTTTTATTTTGAGTTATAATTGGAAAAGTAAAATGTTTAATTGATTTGATATCTAGTTTGGACAAATTATTTTGAAAAGTTAATGGATTTTGTAACTTTTTCTTACTTGGTAATTTCGAGGACAAAATTCTTTTAAGTAAGGGAGAATGTAACGACCTAGAGTTTCAATCATTTGAAATTTTTATATTTAACTGATATTAAATATTCACGAATTAAATTTTATAAGCTGAATAAATTATATTTGAATATCTAGATTTAATTGGATAGTTAAATGGCTAAGTTAATATTTGAAATTGTAGAAATAATTGAAATTTGAATTTTATGTGAATAAAAGTGATTTATAAAGTTGAATTAAATTCTACTTAAATTAGAATGATGTTAGAGGACTTTTAAAATTGAATTGAAAGTTGAATTACAGAAATTGAATATTTTAATATTTAATTGACATGTAAAAATGGTCATGTTTCAAATAGTCTCGGATTTTGATGAAATCAGTTTCATTTCATCCGTAATGTTATATTATTGCAAGATTTCTAATTTTGTATCATCGGATTTACGGGTTGTCCGGGGAAAGCTAAAACGCGTAGAAATTCATTTAAGTGAATTTTAAATTTAAATAATTCGATTCGAAAACCTATCTTCCAAATATGATCGAATTGGCCCCGATATATGTTCCATTGCATTCGGAATAGGGGTAAAACAATATAAACGCTAGGCGACACGCTTCCTTTCGAGTTCGAAAAACTTTCGGGTGAATAGTGTCGTAGAATTTTCTATAAAAGGACATTATTTTTTCTAATTTACGAAAACCTTAATTAAGCTAGGTCTGGCCGCCATTATTTTCAATGGCCAGAGATCTCTGATCTTCCTCCTCCATTATCTTTCAGTCGACGCGTTATTACAAGAAACTTTTAACTGCAAAACGTTATAATTTTTATGTTATAAAAATTATGATTTTTTTGAAATATACTTAAGTATGCTTTTTGAAGTTTAAAAAGGTTTTAAAAACGATTTGTAAATTATTAAAATTATAAGTTTATTTAAATTAAGATTTTGGATTTATTTTAAATGGTATATGTATAAGATTTATAAAAATGTATTTTTATAAATCGGATTAATGGAATTATAAATGAGTTTTTATAAGCGTTAAAATGAGTTATAAGTAGATTTTATAAGTCAATAAGATTTATAATTTGTGATCTTATAAAATGAATGATTTGGTAAATAGATGATTTATAAGTAATTAACTTATAAATTTGATTTTGGCATGTAAATGAGTTATAAATGGAATATGTTAATAAAGGGATTTTATATATGGAAGTTTTATAAAATAGAATTGTGAATTTATAAACATTGTTTAATAAATGTGAAATCAATTTAAATTGATAAACTAGATATGGATCTTTATTAAAGGAATTTCATCCACGATTTTGGACAGTGGATAATCCTTTAATTAAATTTGCAATAATAATGAATTTGGTAAAGAAATATATAAACGTTTTTGGACAGTGGATAACCCTTTAATTAAATGAACTACGTCATAATTTTGGATAGTGAATAATATATCAAATAAAATGGATATGTTTTGGAAAGTGGTCTTTTAAATTTAAAGACAGGTTTTGAAAAGTGATATTTTAATTGAAGTTAAATGGTAAAATATGTTTTAAAATGTGTTAAGCATCGAATACATAGATTTCGACATTTATTGTTGAAATAGACGTTTTGAGAAATAAGGAAATGATGGACTACAACACTGTTGTTATAGTAAATGATTTTCGAAAGGAGATGTTTTGTATAGTATATGGGATTTATGTATCTATCTAATTTTCGAATCCTTATACTAGTGATTTTGGGTTGTCATAACGATGTTTTACGCCACATTCGTTTTGACCCAAATAAATGTATTTAAGGAGAATGTTTTCCTTAAAGAAAAAATTAAATACTTAATCATGATTTAAGTATATGTAATATTTTCTAAATGTTGAAAATAAATAGAATTTTGAACTACTTATTATTAAATAAGTATATGGAAATGTTTTCTAATATTGAAAAGTTGAAATGGTTTGAAATATATCTTTTTAAAGATAATTTAAAGTGAATATTTGGCAAGTAATTTAATTAATAAAAGATTAATTAAAAGGGCCCAGCGATTGTTATGGTGATAAATATTTGTTTGTTTGCTTTGATAGTAAAATAACCGACTATCAAATTTGGCCACATTTTAGTTCCACGACTTGATATGGAAACTATTTAGTCATACGCTTAGTACGTAGCCTTCTGTGTAGGCTTGGTTATCGTTCGTGTTGAGATGTTGATTCGTATAGTGCGGAGTATTACTTCAATTTATCGAGCTTCCTTCTTGGCCCAAAGGATAGCAAGTTGAAAGTTGGAGACATGATAAGTCTATGAGACTTAGTTTCTATGTGAGGTTGAGAAACGCTTTTGCGTTATTGGTGCGAAGAGACCGAGAACGGATTTATCTGAAAACCACTTCGGACCAACGTATATGCACGATTGTGCAGGTTGCTTATGATGATATTGATATTCCAGATTTTCATAGTAGGGACTGCTTGTTGATCGTTTGAGGTTAAAATCCCAATATGCTCCAATGGCAGTGGTCTCTTCATTATGAAAATGTGGTAGGAAAGTATCTTCGGTTTGTCCTATTCCTGGACAATTTGTATGGATGTTTGTCTGACATTGCATTTATAAAGATTACATACATTGGTTTTTAAAAACGTACATCAGTGGTGGCGGAGAAGGCAACTTCTCTTAGCTCAACACCCTCCTTGAGACGTATGAGCTTAAGGGTTGTATTTTTGTGGAAGGCAATTAGTAGTCAACGGAAATGCCATGTGGCATTCAAAGTGATGTGATTATGATTCGTGAAAGGTAATCGTTACCTTGGGCCTAATCAACCGGAAATGACCAAAACAGGGTTAGATGCGGCAGGGCTAAGTGGAGCTTCAATTAGGATATGATCATCCTCCTCTGGATATATCTTTGCATGCTATGGCATCATGTATCTGATTATTGTGCTTTGTATGCTTCGAGGGCCCTCGGTAAAGGTCGGTAATGACTGGAGGATGACATATTCGGTACCATCTAGTTATAGAGGTGGGTCGGTCTAGTGTTGGTAGGGAAACTTTGTGATGGTTTCTCGGTACATTCTTCTAGAGATGTACTGCCGGAAGGTAGTCCCTTCACTTGGTCATTTGTATGAAAATCCAAACTCCACTATGTGCTTGCCATTTTGATTGTATTACCCAATTTGGCTATATGCTGGAATTTAATCAATGTAACAATTTCGGCTATGATTAATATTATTTGTATACTAGACACTAGTATAATATCAGATGAATTTGATATGAAATGTTTTATTTATCGTAAGGTAAAAACATGTCCATATTTATATGTGGACTTGTCTTACGAGATACTTTTGTTTTAACGAAGGAAAAGTTTGGTAATTTAATAAACTCAGTTGAGTGTGTTTCTCACGCTGGTTTACCAGAATGATCCGGGCGTTCTTCCCTTTCAATGCTCGGGTCAGACCGAGTATATTTACAGGTTCAGTTTTGGTACTTTTAGAGCTTCAGTAGGAGAGCTGGAGATCTCCATTCTGTATACACGTACATGTTTTGTTTGATTATCCACTGCATTGTTGCTTAGTTGTTTATATTATCAACAACTGTGAGGACAGATTATTATAACTATCAAGGCAGATAGCTAGTGATTGATCGTTGTACTCTGATTGATGTATGTATATACAGTTTCTATTTTGTAAAGATCATTGATATGATATTACATGTTTTCTACTACGATGTGAGATTCTGTATTGTTCTGTCTGGTTATATCTTCTCTCTTTCTTCTCTTCCCTTCTTCTCTCTTCTTTTCTTTCTCCCGACTTTCCTTTGGTCTATGCTTTTTGGGTCGGACATGTATGGTTTATTGTCGATTCAGAGGGTAGGGATTTGCGGGTCGTCATGGTTATTTTCTAGATAAAACGATTCGCAGCGAGTCGGTGACTTGGTTGCACCAGATTCAATCCTAAAATCCGATGGTCTGAGATCCCCAAACACCGCTATAAATAGGACCTTGGGCCTAGCTATTTTCTCACGATCAGATTTTCTCCCAATTGGGTTTATTACCAGAGGCTAAACCCAAAATATAAAATATTTTTAGGGAGAATATTTTTTAATAAAAATATTAAACGCCTTAGAAGGGTATCCATGAAGGCCATGGAGTAAAGCTAAGGACAACATGTGAGTGGATTTAAATTATATCTCTTCTATGTTTGTGATATATAATATCGTTAGATTCCCGTTAAATATTTAATTTAACATTTATTTTAGTAATTAATTCTACTAATTAGTTATGTTGAAACTATAAATTTATAAGAGAAGTGTACTTATATTTAAGTGTTATTTATCTGGAAAAAAGAATGAATCCAATTAAATATAAGTAATGTTAGGCTTAAAAGTTGTAGAGAAAGGCATAAGCCTAAAAGTGAGAAATTTACAATAAATTTTGTTAAAACGAAAGAAATGAATTAAAAAGGAGAAAATCTAATAACTAGATTTGGAAGATAATGATAGATTAGTTAGTTGGTATAGAAAAGGGAATACATTTCCATAGTTTAATATTGTAAGAATAACGGTAAATGTAACTGCAAGAATAAAAGCAAGAAAAATGGAATTAGTGCAAAATAGAGACATTACTGTATTTTGCATTACCCAATAATTAAAGAAACAATAAAAGAAATTTCTTGCAGTTACGAGTTATTGTTTATAGCATTATTTAGTATTAAAATATGAAAACGGAATTTTAGCATAGTTTTTGTAACCTACCAAATAGAATAGAACTACTTCTTAGAATAAAAGAGAATAATGTGAAGCGTTACAGAAATTAAAGAAGAGCAAATAATCAAGTTAATTTTTTTAACAAGACAAGAAACAATAAACAGAATATGTGATTAGATTTGCGTTTGCTACACAGATAGTAGAATAAAAAGTAAAGCAGTTATTATGATAAGTAATTTGTGACAATTGGACGTAGTCCCAAGCTAAGACTGTCATATAATTTAAGAGAACCAAAGAAAATTTAATACCATAATGAAAGAAGACAGACTAGGATAGAAAAAAGACGCTTGCAATTACATTTATAACATGTAGGTTATAAAAGAAAGAAAAGAATATAAAAGTGACAATTGCAAGTACAATCGTAACACATAGGTTATAATTGAAAAGAAAGAAATAAAAGAGGCTTTTTTTATCAAACTTAGATCTTGGATTAAGTTAATAAGGTAAACAATAGAAGCGGCTCGTGCCGACATCATTTCCTTTTAGGTCTAGGACTAATGGTCTCACACATAGGTGGGGTTGGACTTCTTGATTAGGGTAAATAAATAGCCAACATAATAATAAAAGTAAACTAAATGCATAATAAAAGATTAGACGTAGGGTCTAATAAAATGGTAAGGTGTGTTTGGAGCAGCCCGAAAGAGAATCTGGATAAAGAGCCTAAAGAAGCAGTTCATCACAGTTTTAAGTACAGAAAGAGCACGTCCAACTTAATTAGTTCAGGCCAGAAGGAAGTATGAGACTTCAATAAGACATGAGGATACTCTAGGATGGCCCTCAGGGGTAGACCTAACGAAGCTATACCCCCAAAGGCGGATCTGTAGGTATTCCATTAAAGAGTATGCCTTGATTGCTCTTGCATTGCAGGCCTAACGAAGTGGACCTCTATAGGAATTCAAAGATTGGTGATGGAGTTGGATATTTGTATGACACCACACTATAGTTTACAAGTAGGTTATAGTGACCAGGACCCAAATGGATAGTTGCTTGCGGAGATCAAGTCATCATCAGTCAAAGCAAATTTGGGAAAGACTAGAGTTAAACCAATAGGCCAATGATTCTTTCACTATCGAGACATTAAATGAGGGGCATAGCCAATTGGATGTTTAGATTGTTTGCAGTAGGGCAGAGCCACTTAGCTCTTAAAAGGTCTTTCCATTAGTTAAGAGGGGCTGCATGGGGCCATAGCCACGATGAGAAAAGAGACAGATCAAGTAGAATATCTATATTGTAGACCTAACGAAGCAGACCTTTACGGATACAGAAAAACCCCGACCGAGTTCCGTACAAGGTAGACCTTACTGGCGAAATTCAGTGAATAGACAGAACAATTACGTATAGTCCTCAAGGTACGCACTGGGTGGTGCATTGTGGATGTTCTATCACTAGTATAAGCTAGTGCAGATGCAGTTTCACGTTTTCATAGTAGACGACGAAACAACTGTATTGTAGGCCTCACGAAGCTGTCCTTTAAGAGGATACGGAAGGTACTATGGGTAGTACCTAGGACTGATCCGGTCTTTGTGCATGTAACTTCATATATATTGGTTATTAGGTCTTAATCTACTAGGCAGTAGATGGGTATGATTCATGCACAGAGGCGAGAGTATTATCAACCCAATAAACCTAATTTAGCAAAAAATGGAGACAGAACGATATATGTAGAATTGTGCTTAGAAGTGTATAATTTGTCCACTCACCAGAACTTTAGTTCTGACCCCCTCCTCATATCATACCACAGGTTAGATAGGTGGTAGAGATTTTCTAGCTTTGAGACACTTATTTAGAAAATATTATTACCTTGATGAATATTTACTTGCTATTATATTCAATTCCGCTGTGAGTTATTTATTTGAGCTCTGGTATACTTATCTTTGCCTATTTGCAGGATACAGATACCCAACTTAGGCTTCAGTGGGCTTGGATTTTAGCATTTTTGTGAAAAATCGAGACCCACTAGAATTTGGGTTGTCACAAAGATGGTAGAGCTAGTGAAGGTTCAACAGAGTGAGAACAAAGGTGACTATACCTTGAAGATTAGGGAGAGCATAAGAACCGCTTATTCGGAGCTCCTCACTTGTTGAGACTTTCAGTTTATCACATTTACATTCACTCTCGATATCATATACGATGGTTTAGTAACTTATATATTAGGGTGGACGTAGATATCATATCTTACTTGTATGTGCGTGTTTGATGTTTGGTATGATTGCTCATGGTTATTAGACATGCAGGATAGCTAAGCTTTATTTTACCTTGTTTGTATTGAGAATTTCGAGGATGAAATTCCTAAAGAGAAAGAATGTAACGACCTATATTTTACACATTAGAGGTCATAAAATATTATTTTGAAATTCATATTTGGTCTAATGACATATTAGGTCTTATGACACTATAACTTTGGGGGATGTTAAATAGTGAAAATTATGAGCCAAGAAGTTTTACCGGATGAATTTACTGCTGAAAACTTGTAGTGGCGATAACTTTTTATAGGATTCGAATTAGAATCGGGGACTACTTCCATCCGTAAGATATGATGGTTTCACATCCATATATTGGTCATAATAGCAATTTGGATTTCTAACTAGGAGATATGGCTATTTGAAGTTTGGTAGTTTTTGGAGGAACTTGATGAATAATTGGTGAGATTGAGGAGAGTCTAATAACCCATTTCGGGTTTAGGGATTATACTGGTTAAAATAAACATCCTTTAATTACTTCTACCATCTTCCAAAGAGATGTAAGCCTCCATTAACCTATTCTTCACCCAAAACCTTCTCTTTTCTCCTCCAAATCAGTTCTAAATCACATATTAAGGGTACATTAACAAGGGGTTTAGTTAGAGATCATCATATCTACATTTTTTTGAAAGAAAAATTAGGGCTTGGCTGTTCATTCTTGGATTAGCCTTGATTTATGTATAAAACTTGGATTTTAAAGGGCCTGGTGAGTGATTTATCATCTCACGCCTTGTTATATATGCATCTATAGGTTTTAACAATTTTAGATCCATTTTTAATTCAAAATAAAGTTTTAATATTGTTTTAAAATCCTATATGTAACAAGAATGTGAATAAAGGGAATTTTGGCATTCTAATCATGTTATTTTAATGTGTGATTGCCTTAATATATGTTAGGTTGTATATTAGATACAATGATAATTGCTATGATTGATTGTGTGATTTGCATGTTTGTAATGCCCCAGAAATTCATAGAATCTTATTTGGTTGAATTTTGAAAATATATGAATTCATTTGTATAAGAATACATGAAAAAAAAAATAAAGTGTGCAAGTGTGTGCACACTGATATGGCACAAGAAAGAACTCCAAATCCACTGAAATCAAAACAAGAATTAAAAAGTATTACAAACATAATTTTGTGATATGGATATTTGATCTCTGGAATTATATGAATCATCCAAGAAAATAAGGAAAAGTAAGTTTTGTTTTGAATCAGTAAACATATTTTATTTAAACCCAGAAAAGAAAATATTACAGGGATTTAAAAGTCTGTATGCACATATAGGTGCATATCTTTCTGAAATTAAGGAGGAGTTAAATAAGCCTAGATAGGATATGTATGCAAATGTACATTTCTGTAAGAATAGAAAATGTTAAAAAGAAATAAGCAAGTAAAAGAAAACTGTAATACTAAAATGGCAAAAGACAAATTGCAAGCAGAATAATTGCTTTAGGCAGAAATAGAAAGGAGGATTTCTAGAAAATAAACAAGTGACAATGTCACACAATTTTCATGACTTGGTAAGAATAGGATATATTTTGAAAAGGTAAAGAAAAAAAAAATATAAGGGAAAGTAAGCACCACATATGGCCGGGGTATCAAAAGTGAAAATGAACAAATCTGAAATGCAAAATGCATGAGTCTTGGCCAGGGTAGGAATGGGATTTTACAATGATAAACCCTAGAAAACTTCTCTTATAAATTCAAGTATAAACCAGAAAAGAATCATTTTGCTACCCAAAACATTTAAGAAAACAAAGAGGAAAATATTTGCAAGCAGAAAAGCAAGTTTTAAAAGGTTTTCTTTCTGATTTAAGCAGGAGAAGCATTTTTCTGTGAGTAATCTCACTAATCCATGGCATTAAGTCCTGTTATGAGGCAGCCTAGCTTATGCTAATTTTTCTGCATATTTTGGATTTTATTACTATGGTTTTAATGGATGCTTTAATGGGTGTTTCTAAATGCTTTTAGTTTTGATAGTGAGTATTATGCTCTGATTGTTTATACCCAGAAATGTTATAGTATGAAAATGTAATAGTAAATAGAGAATGCTTGTAGCTGGTTTAGTTATGGCATGACAAACATATGTATATGAGTTGCATTACACTTGTGTAAGTGCTGAGGCTCAAATGAAAGATTCAAGGTTGCAATGGAAATTCCTAATGTGCTGAACCTTTGATCAAATAGAAAACCATGGGCCAGAAATCTTGTTTAAGCTAGATCTTGAATTTAGTTCAAACATGGTTGCTTGTGAAACAATAATAACCCACATGCCTAGTCTTTATTCCCAGTTACAAATATTCTTGTATTTTCTTTTAAACCAGAATACTTGTAGATATGAATTCCCTGGATATGAAAGTTAGCTTGTTCTGGAATTATGCTTGAGAGCTCTATATAATGTTTCATGTACACTGTGATTCAGTCACCTAGCTATCTCATGATAGGATCAAACATGAACACTTAGTAAATAAACAAAGGATTGTGAGCCAAGAGAACTGCTGGAATGCTTGTTGTATTTAAAGTATGCAAGTTGACACATGGTTTGTTTAAGCCCTGAGATCTTTGTGCAATATTGTGAATTATTTTATTGCAATGTGTCCCCATGATTCCTTATGGCAGATGAGGCTAGGAAGAAATTTGGTAAATGCAATCTATACAAAATGTTTAGGTCTTACTTAATTACTTAATATCATGGAATTTTTGATGATGCTCATACCAGATCTTGTATCTGACCCTTGTTTGCTTATGGCAACTGGGGTGTCTCATTTAAAATGGGGCAGCCCTTAATGCTTTTTCAGGGAATGCTGGCTCTAAATAGGAAGCTGCTATGGCTAATGAGAATGATTGGATAAGCATGCTAAACTAGAGTTAAATAAGAACTTAGAATGAGATATTTGCATGTAATCTGGAAAATTTGATAGTTCTGTTTAGGCTGTTATGCAAAACCTTGAAAGTTTGGAATTATTCAGTTATTTTAAATGAATCTAGTGATGTATTAAGTAGGAAGAACTTGCAAGAGATATGTGTTATGTTATTTCTGTTTTCTGGTTTGGTATGTATTAAGAATATTGAAGTTAAGCTGAATTGATTATCTATTTGCTAAAGTTGTTTTGATTAAAGGAAAAACTGGATTTTATAAGTATGATCACTTTATGATGGTTTTAGTTAATCCTAAATCTTTTCAAAAGATAGATATATAGGAAATTATATTGGGAAAATCCAGAAAGAATTATAACTGTTACACTTTCATGTCTTGATACTGAAACTTGTCCAAATGCAAGTAAAAGAATGGTTTCTTTAACCAAACAGTTAGACCATAGGTCAGGCCACATACACACTTTAAAAAAATGGAGCTAGGAACCATTTGAACCCAGTTTTTCTGGAAAATGAACAAAAACATAGACATGTACCTGTATATCTGTGTACATGTTGATATTTAGGCAACAAAATAAATACAAATTCCTAGAAAAGTAGTAGGAATGGGTTTTGAAAATAATAAAGCAAGAAATATTGTTTTGTATGTTAGATTATAGGCAAAACTTAAGTGTATATGTATAGAGATAGGTAGGTATCAGATTTTAAAACCCTGCAGGAAAAAAAAAAGAAAGCAAAAATTGAGTTTGAACTGACCAGCATAGTACTTGAACTCGTGACCTCTCATGTGTAAGTTAGGCGCGTTTCCATTACGCCTAGATGTTGCTTGTGTTCACTTAGGATCCACTTTCTTTTAGCTTGAGTTTGAAACTATGCAGATTTTAACACAAACATCCATATTAAAAAGCTTTCTTCCACTAGATTATTACTTAATCATTCCTTAATTAGAATAACAGACCAAAGTACATGTTTACAGTGGATTCTATGGTCAATAATCAGAATGTGAAAATAAATCTTTTATTAGGGAATTATCACATTTTAATAGATTTAAAAAGATTTCTACTTCCCTATTATTATTATGCTCTGATTCTAGTAGGATATAACATAGATATCTTCATATATGTATGTTAGGAAAGATTTAGATTTAAAACAATATTTTTATATTGAGAAAGATCCTGGATAATATGAGAATAGGTAAGGATGACCCTAGGTAGTCTTAGTTAAGTATGTAAGCAAAAAAAAAAAAAAATTTTGCTTAAGAATTAGGGTCATTCCATTTTGGTATCAGAGCTATGTTAAATTTACACATAGCTAAGAATGATTGTATTGATTGATTGAAGTACTATAATCATATGTATGTACTGTTTGAGTAAAATAATAATATAGATAGAAAGTTAAAATATATAGATATATATATATACTCTCATGATAAACTAACCTTATCTACCCATACTGTAGTTGTCCAATTATGGTAGGAAGAGGATCTCAACACAATGTAGGATCAAGTACACCACAAATGCTTGATATGCAAGACTTTATGAGGGCTTTAAGGGATGGAGTAGGGCAGAGACTTGAGTATCCACATGAGGAACTTTCCAAACTATTAAAGACTTATACCAATTTAGGAGGCAAGAGCTTTGAAGGGACTGAAAATGTGATGGAAATTCAAACATGGTTGAGAACACTGGATAGAATTTTCAATGACATGCAGTTGGATGATCAAAGGAAGAGGCAAGTGGCCTCAAGACAACTGAAAGGTGTGGCTTTAAGTTGGTGGGAGGTAGTCATAGCTGGGAGGATTGAGAATGAAATCACTTGGAATCAATTCAAGGAGATGTTGGAAGCTAGATTTGTTCCAGCATCAGCCAAGACTCTACTGCTTGAAGAATTCATCAGATTTAGGCAGGGAACTTTTAATGTGACTGAATATACTCATAGGTTTGAAGGCTTGTCTAAGTATGGAGCTATGCTTGTGGCTGATGAGGCATCAAAGAATGATAGGTATATTAAGGGTTTAAATCCAGGGCTTAGTAGGGCCATGTTGCCATATGTAGATAAAACTTTTGATCAAGTCATTGATCTGGCCTTAAAATTTGAGCAACATGACAAGGAAAGGGAGAAGTATAGGAGTTTTAAGAATAACAACAATAAGAAGAATAAGGGAAGATATCACCCCTATGACAAGAGGAAGGAGGAGATAGAAAGTAAGAAAACTAATGATACTAAGACCACTGATACAAAAAGGAAAATAACATGTAATCATTGTGGAAAAGAAGGACATATCAAACCAAGGTGCCCAGAATTGAAGGGAGGAGCTTTCAAGTGCTATCTATGTGGAAAGGAGGGACATATCAAGAGAAACTGCCCTGAGTATAAACAGCAAGGGAAGCTAGCAAGTTTGGAGAGCAAGGGCAAATCCACAGTAGAGACTATTGCAGAAAATCATGGTCAAGTAGAAGGTACCTTATTTATTTGTACCTTACCTATATCAGTAGTGTATGATACAGGGGCAACACATTCTATGATTTCCCATGAATTAGTTGCATTGCTTAAATTAAATTGCATATTGGTTGAAACTCCTTTGTTAGTGCAAAGCCCATTGGGAAGTTCTAGTGTTTTAAACATGATTTGTGTGGATGTGGGATTAAACATAGGAGGAAATGTTTTTATTTCCAATTTATATGTTTTAAATTACCCAAATATAGGTGTTATATTGGGTGTAGACTGGTTAAGGCAATACAAAGCCATAATTAATTTAGACTCATCCACCATATCCTTACAAAATTCTAGAGGTCAAAGAATCACAATTTTGTGTGAAGCAGCTAAAGAAAGAAAATTATATCACTTGATTGACTTAAATAAGGATTCCAGTGAGCCTTCTATTGAAGAAATCCCCATAATTAACAAATACATAGATGTGTTTGGAGAAGTTGAGGGGGTTCCACACCACAGACCAGTGGAATTTCAGATTAGTCTGATACCAGGAGCAAGTCCAATTATTAAGAAACCCACTAGGATGGGGCCAAATGAGTTGAAGGAATTAAAGAAACAGTTAGAAGAGTTAGAAAGCAAAGGATTTATAAGACCAAGTAACTCTTGCTGGGGTGCTCCAGTAGTATTTGTAAAGAAACATGATGGTACTTTAAGAATGTGCATAGATTACAGGGAGTTAAACAAAGTCACTATCAAGAACAAGTACCCCTTACCTAGAATTGATGATCTTTTTGATCAACTTAGTGGAGCAAAAATATTTTCTAGGTTAGACTTGGCATCTGGATTCCATCAGATGAAGGTTGAAGACTCAAGTGTTAAGTATACAGCCTTTAACACTAGGTATGGTTTATATGAGTTTCTTGTCATGCCATTTGGGTTGACAAATGCCCCATCATATTTTGTAGACTTAATGAATAGGATATTCAGGGATTATTTAGACAAGTTTGTATTGATTTTTATTGATGATATTTTGATTTATTCTAGAACAGTAGAGGAACATGAAAATCACTTACACCTTGTTTTGTCAAGATTAAGAGAAAAAGATTTAAAAGCCAAATTTTCTAAGTGTGCATTTTGGAAAGAAGAGGTGCATTTCCTTGGGCATGTTGTATCTGCCAAAGGCATTTCAGTGAACCCTAATAAAATTGTGGCTATCCAAGCATGGAAAAGGCCAAGCACAGTGGGAGAAGTTAGGTCATTTATGGGAATGGCAGGGTATTATAGAAGATTTATAAAAGATTTTTCTAAGATGTCATCACCTCTTACCAACCTAACTAGAAAGAACCAACCCTTTAGATGGACTGAGAAATGTGAACAAGCCTTTAGTAAAATCAAAGAGGCTTTAGTCAATGCACCAGTGTTGAGAGTACCAGAAGGAAATGAGGATTTGATTGTTTATACTGATGCAAGTGGCTCTGGGCTAGGAGCTGTATTGATGCAGCAAGACCAAGTTATAGCCTATGCATCAAGGCAACTGAAGCCGCATGAATCAAAGTATGCAACCCATGATCTTGAATTGGCAGCAGTGGTATATGCACTAAAGCTCTGGAGACATTATCTTCTAGGTGCAAAGTTCATTTTATACACTGACCATAAGGCATTGAAATATCTTTTTTCACAAAAAGATCTGAATATGAGGCAACATAGATGGGTTGAATTTTTAGCAGCATATGATTTAGACATACTTTATACTCCAGGAAAAGCTAATAAGGTTGCAGATGCTTTGAGCAGGCAGCACGCAAAAGTAGCCATGTTAATGATAGAAGAGTTTAAAAATTTATCCCTACTTACTGATTTGGAAATTGAGGAAGACAATGAGGTAAACATGGAGATGATTGAAGAAGGGAAAAAGGGAAAATTAAGTTTGATAACTTTGCAATCAGATTTAATTTTGAAAGTGGGAAAAATGCAAGAGGAAGATCCAGATTTGTTAGAAAAGAAATCTCTAATAGAAAAAGGAGAAGAAGTACCAAACTACCACATTGATAAGAATGGTTACTTAAGGAATAAGAGTAAGATATGTGTTCCAAAGAATATAGGATTGAAGGAAGAGATACTTAATAAATATCATAGAAGCAAGTATTCTATACACCCAGGTAGCACCAAGATGTACCAAAACTTGAAGAGGGATTATTGGTGGACAGGGATGAAAGCTGATGTGGCCAAATATGTTGCAAAGTGTATGACTTGCCAACAAGTCAAAGCAGAAACCCAAAGACCCTCAGGCCTATTACAACCTCTAAGTATACCACAGTGGAAGTGGGAAGATATATCTATGGATTTCATAGATGGTCTGCCTAGATCAAAGAGAGGAAATACAAGCATTTGGGTAGTAGTTGATAGATTGACCAAAGTGGCACATTTTATACCAGTAAAGGCAGAAAGAAATGCCCCTAAACTAGCTCAGATATTCATGAAAGAAGTAGTAAGGTTGCATGGAATCCCTAAAACTATAGTGAGTGATAGGGACACAATCTTTACCTCCAGATTTTGGAAGAGCTTTCAAAAAGCCATAGGGAGTGAATTATGCTTGAGTACAGCATACCACCCCCAATCAGATGGTCAAACTGAAGTGATAAATAAGGTTTTGGAGGATTTATTGAGGGCATGTATATTAGACTTTGGAGGTAATTGGGAAGATCACCTCCATTTGGCTGAATTTACATATAACAATAGTTATCAAAGCACCATAGGCATGGCACCATTTGAAGCCTTGTATGGAAAACCATGTTTGTCACCAATATGTTGGGTTGAAGCAGGAGAAAAGGCTGTCTTAGGGCCTGAGTATATAAAAGAGACCACAGAGAAAATTGAACTGGTGAGGAGAAGAATGGCAGCAGCTCAAGATAGGCAAAAGAAGTTTGCAGATAAAAAGAGAAAGCAGGTAGAATATGAAGTTGGTGATTATGTTTTCATCAAAGTTTCACCTATGAAGAAGGTGTTAAGATTTGGCAAGCAAGGAAAACTTACCCCAAGATATGTTGGACCTTACAAGATTTTGGAAAGAATAGGTTCATTAGCATATAGGCTAGAGCTGCCTGAAGAGATGAGTGCAATGCACAATGTATTCCATGTATCACAACTTAGAAGATGGGTACATGAAAAAGAAGAGATTTTAGAGAAACCCACTCAGGTTCAAATAAATTCTGATTTGGTCTATGAGAAAGAACCCATGGGGATTTTGGCTAAAGAGGAAAAAAAGTTGAGGAACAAAACTTTAAAATTGGTAAAGGTTCAATGGAGCCTAGACCCTAAGGACTGTACATGGGAATTGGAGGATAAAATAAAGATGGATTACCCTAAACTTTTTGTAGTGGAAGGTAAAAAACTAAATTCCTAAAAGTTTAATATGTATGGTTGTTTTGACTGAATTGTTTGCTTATGCAATGTCTGATAGATTTTAGGAGAATCTAGAAATATAAAAAAAAAAAAAAAAAAATGAATGAGAAAATTGTGAGGACACAATTCCTAAAAAGGTGGGGTGATTGTAATGCCCCAGAAATTCATAGAATCTTATTTGGTTGAATTTTGAAAATATATGAATTCATTTGTATAAGAATACATGAAAAAAAAAATAAAGTGTGCAAGTGTGTGCACACTGATATGGCACAAGAAAGAACTCCAAATCCACTGAAATCAAAACAAGAATTAAAAAGTATTACAAACATAATTTTGTGATATGGATATTTGATCTCTGGAATTATATGAATCATCCAAGAAAATAAGGAAAAGTAAGTTTTGTTTTGAATCAGTAAACATATTTTATTTAAACCCAGAAAAGAAAATATTACAGGGATTTAAAAGTCTGTATGCACATATAGGTGCATATCTTTCTGAAATTAAGGAGGAGTTAAATAAGCCTAGATAGGATATGTATGCAAATGTACATTTCTGTAAGAATAGAAAATGTTAAAAAGAAATAAGCAAGTAAAAGAAAACTGTAATACTAAAATGGCAAAAGACAAATTGCAAGCAGAATAATTGCTTTAGGCAGAAATAGAAAGGAGGATTTCTAGAAAATAAACAAGTGACAATGTCACACAATTTTCATGACTTGGTAAGAATAGGATATATTTTGAAAAGGTAAAGAAAAAAAAAATATAAGGGAAAGTAAGCACCACATATGGCCGGGGTATCAAAAGTGAAAATGAACAAATCTGAAATGCAAAATGCATGAGTCTTGGCCAGGGTAGGAATGGGATTTTACAATGATAAACCCTAGAAAACTTCTCTTATAAATTCAAGTATAAACCAGAAAAGAATCATTTTGCTACCCAAAACATTTAAGAAAACAAAGAGGAAAATATTTGCAAGCAGAAAAGCAAGTTTTAAAAGGTTTTCTTTCTGATTTAAGCAGGAGAAGCATTTTTCTGTGAGTAATCTCACTAATCCATGGCATTAAGTCCTGTTATGAGGCAGCCTAGCTTATGCTAATTTTTCTGCATATTTTGGATTTTATTACTATGGTTTTAATGGATGCTTTAATGGGTGTTTCTAAATGCTTTTAGTTTTGATAGTGAGTATTATGCTCTGATTGTTTATACCCAGAAATGTTATAGTATGAAAATGTAATAGTAAATAGAGAATGCTTGTAGCTGGTTTAGTTATGGCATGACAAACATATGTATATGAGTTGCATTACACTTGTGTAAGTGCTGAGGCTCAAATGAAAGATTCAAGGTTGCAATGGAAATTCCTAATGTGCTGAACCTTTGATCAAATAGAAAACCATGGGCCAGAAATCTTGTTTAAGCTAGATCTTGAATTTAGTTCAAACATGGTTGCTTGTGAAACAATAATAACCCACATGCCTAGTCTTTATTCCCAGTTACAAATATTCTTGTATTTTCTTTTAAACCAGAATACTTGTAGATATGAATTCCCTGGATATGAAAGTTAGCTTGTTCTGGAATTATGCTTGAGAGCTCTATATAATGTTTCATGTACACTGTGATTCAGTCACCTAGCTATCTCATGATAGGATCAAACATGAACACTTAGTAAATAAACAAAGGATTGTGAGCCAAGAGAACTGCTGGAATGCTTGTTGTATTTAAAGTATGCAAGTTGACACATGGTTTGTTTAAGCCCTGAGATCTTTGTGCAATATTGTGAATTATTTTATTGCAATGTGTCCCCATGATTCCTTATGGCAGATGAGGCTAGGAAGAAATTTGGTAAATGCAATCTATACAAAATGTTTAGGTCTTACTTAATTACTTAATATCATGGAATTTTTGATGATGCTCATACCAGATCTTGTATCTGACCCTTGTTTGCTTATGGCAACTGGGGTGTCTCATTTAAAATGGGGCAGCCCTTAATGCTTTTTCAGGGAATGCTGGCTCTAAATAGGAAGCTGCTATGGCTAATGAGAATGATTGGATAAGCATGCTAAACTAGAGTTAAATAAGAACTTAGAATGAGATATTTGCATGTAATCTGGAAAATTTGATAGTTCTGTTTAGGCTGTTATGCAAAACCTTGAAAGTTTGGAATTATTCAGTTATTTTAAATGAATCTAGTGATGTATTAAGTAGGAAGAACTTGCAAGAGATATGTGTTATGTTATTTCTGTTTTCTGGTTTGGTATGTATTAAGAATATTGAAGTTAAGCTGAATTGATTATCTATTTGCTAAAGTTGTTTTGATTAAAGGAAAAACTGGATTTTATAAGTATGATCACTTTATGATGGTTTTAGTTAATCCTAAATCTTTTCAAAAGATAGATATATAGGAAATTATATTGGGAAAATCCAGAAAGAATTATAACTGTTACACTTTCATGTCTTGATACTGAAACTTGTCCAAATGCAAGTAAAAGAATGGTTTCTTTAACCAAACAGTTAGACCATAGGTCAGGCCACATACACACTTTAAAAAAATGGAGCTAGGAACCATTTGAACCCAGTTTTTCTGGAAAATGAACAAAAACATAGACATGTACCTGTATATCTGTGTACATGTTGATATTTAGGCAACAAAATAAATACAAATTCCTAGAAAAGTAGTAGGAATGGGTTTTGAAAATAATAAAGCAAGAAATATTGTTTTGTATGTTAGATTATAGGCAAAACTTAAGTGTATATGTATAGAGATAGGTAGGTATCAGATTTTAAAACCCTGCAGGAAAAAAAAAAGAAAGCAAAAATTGAGTTTGAACTGACCAGCATAGTACTTGAACTCGTGACCTCTCATGTGTAAGTTAGGCGCGTTTCCATTACGCCTAGATGTTGCTTGTGTTCACTTAGGATCCACTTTCTTTTAGCTTGAGTTTGAAACTATGCAGATTTTAACACAAACATCCATATTAAAAAGCTTTCTTCCACTAGATTATTACTTAATCATTCCTTAATTAGAATAACAGACCAAAGTACATGTTTACAGTGGATTCTATGGTCAATAATCAGAATGTGAAAATAAATCTTTTATTAGGGAATTATCACATTTTAATAGATTTAAAAAGATTTCTACTTCCCTATTATTATTATGCTCTGATTCTAGTAGGATATAACATAGATATCTTCATATATGTATGTTAGGAAAGATTTAGATTTAAAACAATATTTTTATATTGAGAAAGATCCTGGATAATATGAGAATAGGTAAGGATGACCCTAGGTAGTCTTAGTTAAGTATGTAAGCAAAAAAAAAAAAAAAAATTTGCTTAAGAATTAGGGTCATTCCAATGTTTGAATATTGTTTGGTGCGTGTGTGGTATTTATGTGTATGCTTGAATGGTTGAAAATGCTCATCAAAGCGAATCAGATGTAGGAATAGTAAAACCAAACTTCGACAGATAGACTCTAGGATGTTTGAAGTTACACCGATGTGTATAGAACACATGCGGGTCGAAGGACGAAGCGTAGCGATGAAATCATTTGAAATTGGCAGTCAGAGCTATTATGGAATTTTTTCCTTATGGTGTTGTAGGGCATACTTCAGTCCAGTATGGAGTTTGCCTAGGCTTAGCTTCGAGTCGATGCTAGGTAGGATCCGACAGCAAATGTTGTCCAATGGTGCTATTGTTCAAGGATCGAATGAGATATACGGTTCGATGGTGCTTTGTGTCATGCTCTAGGAATGAGGGTGGTTGCTTTGGTCGGCCCCCAAACAAGACATGTGGTTCAGTGTTTTTAGAGTTTTCTTTGAATCAGAGGGGAGGTGGCTTCAGGTTTTTCTATCAAATGCTTTAGGTTCAGCAGAGGAAATGCCTCGACAAAAATATGAAGTTTCAAAAAAAAAATTCGTGCTAAGGCAACACTTCAGGGCTTCTTCGTGACTTGTTCCATAGGTTTTGTGAGTTATGTAGAGTGAGATAGACAACTCCATATGACTTGGGATGACCTTTATTTTAAGAAGGAGACCAATGAAGTGCGACGACTTCGATGACTCAATGTGGAGAATGACTATGGAATTTAGTGATGGACTGAGAGGATGAGTTCTATGTGGTAGCTCTTGGAGTAGAACTTGTGGTTATGATGCTCATGAGTAGGATGGAGTAGTCTGTGTACACTTGGTGTAGTCTATGTGTACCCATATTTTTGGACATCTACGTGCGTCTAGTTCATGAGTCGAGCATTTGGGAGGTAGTTCTATTGTCAAAATATGGGCTAAGGGATCAATAAATGACACTGCGGTTGTGATGCTCATTGGTGGGATAGTGTAGTCTTTGTGTACCAAAGATTGTCTACGTGTACTCACATATTTGGACGTATGCGTGTGTCCATTCCTTAGCCATCTGCATGGACAATGAGTTGAGCATATGTAGGAGTTATCATATATCCAATGCACTCAAGTGAGAGATGCATGGTTGTGTGATGGACGTTGTGTTTTTAGTATGCTTGATATGTTGTATGATACAACTATACCCCATAGTTTCCGCATGTGATGGTAGTTTAGCATATACTATGTATATATTCTAACTCTTTAGATATAGGACAAGTCGGGTGTGGTTTTACATACCCACGTCCTTATTACAAAAGGCTTTTATAGTACCTTGATATGATGTATCGCTCACACCATATTGTTGTCAAAACTGAGGTTTTATGCTTTGCTTCTTATCATCTCAAATACTCTTAACTGAGTAGATTAGCGATAATAGGTCAACATAGCGTATGGAGCTATACAGAGTATGAGTAGGTGGCTACGCTTTCATATGTCATTCTTTATAGCTTACCATCGTTTATATTCTGCTATGTAGTATTGTGGAATTATGTCAGTACTTGTGTTACTTTAGAGACAGTTATAGAGTTTATTTTGGAGATTAGGTTGTATAAACTCTATTATTTTTGTTTTGTATAACTGTGGCCGAGGTACTTGGATTATTCTAGTTCACTTAGTTATGTTCTATATCGCCTATATTGCAACTTTTAGATTATTACATTTTTCTATCCCTTGTGAGATGTATTACGGGTTCTTTGTTTGGATTTTCTCTATTTTACACCCTTGGCTATCGTCCTACATCGGTCGGGTACTTCCCCAGCTCGTTATACATGTATATTGGGTGTCGGTTGTGTCGGTCGATTGTTCGTCACCTTTTTATCAAAGCTTAGCTTGCGTAGACAGCTTAAGTTGATATTTGGATCCATTAGAGATAAGGAGCTACAACCTTAAAATGGATCAAGCAATAGATGAGAGAGTGTATTTTTTATATTTTGATTTTCAAAACTAATTATAATTCGCATTGCATATATGAGTACTATTGATGCAGTTTTCCTCTATGAGAGGATCATCATTCTTATTATAGTTTGTAAGAATAGACAGGCATATTGGGAATTCTACAGTATAAGCTAAGGAAGAAAGGGTCTCTGTGATAGCAAACGTCCCAAAAGTGCAGGCAGCATTCATTTGTATGATGGTGAGCATAATGTGAATAACCCAAAGAGATGCTAGGGGACAGTGGATAATGTGCTGAAAATGCAAGTGCAACAGGTTGTGGTTCCTCTAGAAGAAGCTCAACCGCATGTAGGATGAAGTAGCAAGAGAATAATGGGACAACGAAGGCGGAAAACAATCCTAAAAGAAAGGTGACAAAAAGAAATGCAAGTAGGAGCCGATTTGCTTTAATTGCAACGAGAGGGGTCATATTAGCAAGGACTACAAGGACCAAAAGGTGGCGAGAGGAAGTGGTGTTAGGACTGGGTACGTTAAGACAGATTGTCCAATGTTGGTTAAGGAGACACAACCCCAAATGAAGAATGGTTTAAGGAAGAGAAAATTGAAGTATATTTTCTATGATTGTAGGGAGAAGGGCCATGTTTCTAAATACTGTAAGGTAGATGGTAAGAAGTGCTACAACTACAATAAGTTTGGGCATATCAAGAAGGATTGTCCAAAACCGCCTAGGAACAAGCAGTTCAGTCTGCTTACGCTTTGTGCGTTGTCCCAGCTTCGTGGAGTGCTCCATCGATGAAGAAGAAGAGGAAGAGCATCATTATATAAGGAATGTTTTTTATTTTCGATACATCTGTACATGTTTTATTTGATATCAGGGCTTTATATTCCTTCAATCTAGTGATTTGTTAAATAGAATGGATTAAGGCTTGAGATAGTTGACCGACTTTTAAATTATGATGAATCATGTTCGGGGCTCAGCCATCCTCTACATGGTTTGTCAAGGCATAGCCATATTTAGTAATGGATGCTTATTTTCTTATGATTGCTTTATTTTGGGTTTTTTTGGTTTGGTATTATTTTGGGAATGGACTGGCTAAGAAGGTATGAAGAAGTGGTGGACTGTGAGAGGCTATTGGTGATGGTAGGGATGTACAACGAATGTAGATTGTAGATAGGTCGCCAACCTAATGATGAGGTGAAGATTAGCTTTTTTTGTATTCACTCAAGATCCCTCATAGCGAGTTGTCATCTGTGCCTATAGCGAGGGAGTATCTGAACATATTCGAGGAGGTGACCGGATTACCACCACATAGGGAGATAGAATTATGTATGTATTTAATGAAGGATTTTAGATCGATTGTTATTCCATTGAGGCATATGGCGTCGAAAAGTGGACGGAACTAGAGGTGTACGTGAATGACCTACTGCGACAAGGATTCATTCGATAGAGTATATCTAAGCGGGGAGCACCAATGGTGTTCTCTACTAAGGCAGATGGCTCTTTGAGATTGTATGTAAATTACTATGAGCTGAATAAAGTGACGAAGAAGAATAAGTATCCATCTTCGCATATTAGTGAGTTGTTCGATAGGCCCCATAGTGCTACAGTGCTCTCTCAGTTGGTCTTTGCGATGAGGTTTCATCAACTGAGAGTGGTGAAGGAGAGTGTGTCGATGATAGAATTTCATATACCATATGGATCTTAAGAGTGGTTGGTTATACTGTTCGAGCTAACTAACCTACCAGCTTACTTTATTAATCTAATGAACCATGTTCTCAAGGATCGGGTAAATAAGATTCTACTTATGTTTATGGACGATATCCTTGTATATTCAAGGATAGAGGAAGAACAAAAGGAGCATTTGAGGATTTTGCTCGAGGTCTTGAGGTGACACTGATCGAAGGCGAAGTTTTCGAAGTGTCACTTTGGGAGAAGGGAAGTGCGATTTTTGGATCACCATGTTCATGAGCAGGGTATTGTTGTAGTCCTATGAAAGTGGCAGCAGTACAGGACTTGATTGAACATATATGTTTATAATTTAAATATATACAAGTATTTTAATAAACATGTATATGTTTATAAGATCAGAAAAAACACACACACACACACACACAGATATATATATATATATATATATATATATATATATAAGTTCATGATAAAGAAGAGACATATTTATACTTGCATATGGACATAGATGAATGTAAATATACATAAGCTGCCTAGAGATAACCAAAGGATATAGCCATAAATATAAACCTTCAATATTGAATCTGAAACTACTTAATTCAATTTGGATTCCTCTTGAGTTTGCAGCAGACAAGATGAGGACACCACAAACCAGGACTAGATTTATTTGATTTGAATAACTTGGAAAGGAGAAAGGGAAGGAACTTTACACTTGCAGCCAAAGGTGGGGCGGAATGAAGGCTTAGTCTTAACTGGAAAGGAAAGAGGATTTATGGTTTATATATGCAAGAGAGTGGGGTAAAAGGAGAAGATCAGGATCTGCTAATTTACTTCTACTCCTTATCGATTCAAACTTGATTTTTCAAACAAAAACCTCCTTCCCCCCACCTTTGTTGGCCGCCCATATATAAGTCTAGTGGTCCTATATAATTTTTCAAATCAATCAATATTGATTCATTTTAAATCCAATTTAAAATGCTCTTCGATATCATGTATTGATACATACATACATATATAGATACATACATATATATATATATAATTTTATATACATACGTTACTAAATATTGATTCAAATAAATGAAACAAATTTAATAATTAATATTACATAAATATTAACTGATTATTTAATTTATAATAATTATAGTTTAACTAAATCGTGTGGTATTTTAGAGTATTCAACATTATGATTATACGACTCATGGATGTACATTCAATCAACGGTTAATATCAAACAATTCGAATATTAACGTTCACATGTCACCTTAGCTGGTGATGGACATTTTGGCTGAATTTATTACTTACAATTTTTTTGTAAAATCCAATTTTACTATTTTAAGTGGTTCCTAATAGTAATGATTATTTATACCAATTCTCTTCATCAAAACTGTATTACATTAGAATTATGAATTTGTTTTACTCAAAATTCCAATATCTTCCATATCTAAACATAAAGTCCTTGGTTCAATAGGTTTATGTGATAAGACGATCGAATGGACTAGTGCTCTAGCTAGAGACTTTGACTTTGATTTGACTGTAGTTGACCGTTAATCTACCATCATATAACTGATGAGGTGAATTCTCTATTGAATAGTTTTCACTTTCAATGCTTCAACTCAAATCCAACATAACCATTGGACATAAGTCGTATCACGATTTAAGTATAATCAAAGTGGAATGTCCACGTTGAAGTTTCACAAATTCTCAAGTCAAGAGAGAACTATGTAATATCATCACTTTAATATTCTCTGTTAGACCATAGTTATTAACTGACAAAAAATTATCGAGTGAATCATTTCATTTTTATCAAATAACTATCAATATGTGACCCCTAGTGCCCCCAACAGTCATAAGTAATACACTACCTAGCATTTAGAGAGCATTATATACTCTAGTCTCAACTAATGTATCAATACCCATCTCAAAGCTTCTTAAATAGGAATATTTAAAACAATATGTTATTTTCATTATGGTAAGTTTCTCATGCTACACGCTGTAATTACTATCATAAAACATATTATTTAATGATTTTCTACTAAGTATACTTAAACTAAATAAATAATTAACATAACACGTTGTGACCAGTAAATAATAGAAAGAAAATACCTTTTATTTCGAAAGAGATAGTATTACAAAGTTAATAATTTATAGCAAATTACAAAATGCCCCTAGGTTATATCTCTAACTCTATAAATCGGCCTCCATGGTAGAATTAACCATAACTTCTTGCTTGGAACTCTTCCAATCAAGGGCCCCTCCATTGAGGATAAAGACAAACCCCAGGTCTGACTTACTGTCATCGATATCTCTTTGAAAATTTGAGTTCGAACCTTTGAAGTTAATGCCCCGCCATTACCCCACTATAACCCGCTATATCTCATAGCGAATTTCCACCGCTATGATTTTTCTATATAGCCCCAAATATAGCCTTTCCGCTTTAAGCCCCGCTATTTTCGCTCTATCCCATTATTCCCGCTATATTCAGTTGTTGCCACTATATCTTCTTTAAAAGAAATGAATTGAAAAATGACATTTATACATTATAAAAATTATGAAATTTATTTATTTAATTGAATTTTTAATATATTTTTAGAAATGAAAATACTTTAATATTCTACTAAATTCAGTTATGTTATATAACAGTTTTACGTTTATCTACAGTATATCCGCACACGTTTTATTTAAAATTATTTATGTATTAACTATAATTCAATTGAATGTTAATTTTCATTTAATTACCATTTATATATTTGTAAAAACATTAAGTACGGGTTTTATATGCTATTTTAGAGTCATCCGCTATATCCTCGCTGCATCTCCGCTATGACTTTTTGCACCTCCACCGTATTGAATCTGTCGAGCGCTTTAACTGCACAGGCCCGAACACCGCTTCATATTGAGTTTATTATTTTCATAAATAAAAAAATCATTAATATTTATTAAGTATATTAGGATTAATTTAACTGTCATCCGCTGGTTTTCCTCAGGATTAAATTGATATCGACTTACTGCACCTAGTGCCAAAGCAACGTCCGGCATAGTACATAACATGGTGTACATGATTGGTCCTATTGTCAAAGCATAATGAATTTGTCTCATGTGTTGCCTTTCTTCATCTGTTAAAGGGGACTATTCCTTAGAAAGGACAATTCAGTGTTGTGCTAGAACATTTACATGCTTAGAATTTTCCATACTAAATCATCTTAATATGGTATCTATGTATATAGAATAAGATAGTCTTAATTTCCTTTTAGATCTATCTTTGTACTTAGTATGTGGATGTCTCACCTAAATCATTTATCGAGAAGTTATCGGACTGCGGATCTTTCACTAATTGTAACATTGATAAATCGTTACCAATCACTAACACATCATCTACGTATAATACTAATAATATTGTGGCATCATTTTTCTCTTTCTTGTATATGCATGCTTCCTCGGTGTTCTGACTGAAAACAAATTATTTAATTACTTTATCAAAACCCATTTTCAACTCCATGATGCTTGATTAAGACCGTAAATTAACCTTAACATTCTATATGGCTTATCACTACTCCCACTGACTTCGAAACCTCTGGCTATGATATATAAATAATCTCATCTAAGTCACTATTTAGAAACCTTGTTTTAATGTTCGTTTTCCGAATTTCAGAGTCATAATTAGGGACGATTAAAGTAGTATCCAAATGGTCAAGTCTAGGACTGAAGAAAATGTTTCATCATAATTAACACCTTGAATTTGACGAAACCCTTTTGCGACCAACCTCACTTTGTACGTTTCAAATATTCCATTTACACTGACCTTTTTCTTAAAGATCCACTTGCAACTAAGGGGTTTTACCCTTTTGGGTACATTCTCCAAAGTCCAAACTTTGTTTCTATACATGGAATCCATCTTGGATTTCATTGCATCAAGCCACAAGGCAGAGTCTTTACTCTCTAAGAATTGTTGGTACATGAGAGTATCTTCAATATGAATGGCATAATCCGCATTCTCACCGTCAATAAGAAGCACATAGTATTTTTCTAGCACATGGGATACCCTATTAGACCTTCTAACAGCTTGTGTATTTTCACTGGGTGTTGTATTACTATCCAAATATTTAGTCCCTCTTGAAGTTTCCCGGATCTCGTCTAAGTTTACCTTACTGCCACTAGTTTCTCATGAAAGAGATCCTTCTCCAAAAAGGAGGAATGTCTAGGAAAAAAAGCCTTATGTCCTTCAAAATGATAGAGTGCGTGTCCATGAGTATCTCTTAAATACCCTACAGACTTACAAAAAACTAATCTTGCCTTTAACTTACTGGGGTTTATCTTCTTAACATAAACCAAACATCCTCAAACCTTAGGATAATTATGGAGGGGTTCTTCCCACTCCATAACTCATATGGTGTTTTAGGCACAGATGTGGAAAAACTCTATTCATCTTATATTTCATGGTTTCAAGCATATATTCCCAAAATGAAAGAGGTAACGCAACGTCACTCATCACTGATTGAACAATGTTTAAAAAGGTTCAATATCTCCTCTCAGAAACATCATTGTGTGTTAGTTTATATGGAGAAGTGACTTGAGAGTACCCTTGGGTTCAGATCCATTATACTTATCTCCCCTATAAGATAAAAGTATCTTATTTTCTTATTACTTTGGTTTTCTGCATTGCTCTTATATTCAATGAACTTCTACCAACATTGGGTTGTGAAGTGAGTGATTTGAGAGTACCTTTGGAGTATAGATCCATTATACTCACCTCCTTGCTAAGATCAAAGTATATTTACTATCTTATTACTTTGGTTTTCTACTTCGTTCTTATGTTCAAAGAACTTTTCATAAACCTCTAATTTGTGGTTTATAAGATAACATATCCATATCAACAAAAAATAATTAGTGAACGTAATGAAGTACTAGGTTCCATCTTTGGTAGTTGTAGACATCGAACCACATACATGTACTGGCCCTAAATAGTTTATTAACTCTTTCATTACTCTCACTAAATAGATTCTTTGCCATTTTACCTTTACGAAACAACTCATAAGTATCCAATGATTCATAATCAAATGATGGTAGAAACCCTTAGTTACTTAACTCATTAAGTTGTTTCTTACTAATATGGCCTAGTCTCTAATCCCAAAGATAGCTACCATTTTCTTAGACGCGTTATTATTTTTAACATTAAATACATTATTTAAATTAAGAACATAAATACCATTATTTAAAGCACCAAATCCAACTATTTCACTTCCATAACAAATATTCATAATATTGTCTCTATAAATAAAACTACATATGTCCTCTATTAGAGGAGAGATGAATATCATTGTATTAATAAAATTAGGCACATAGTAATAATTGTTCAAAATTAAATCATATCCACTCACAAGTTTCAAAAGGTATTCTCCCATTGCGACTGCAGCTACACTAGCACCATTGGAAAAATTGAAATTCCATGCTCCGTCTAGCGAAGCATATATAGATAAATAACTGTATGTATGCAAAATTTTGTTAGGAGCGGGTCTCATTTCTTTCACTTTAGCATCTTTAACTAGTCTGAACAATTCATCTTTTGATGCTCTTTCTTCGAGAAAAAAGTGACATTCACCTTTCTCCTACGCCTTAACTTCCCTTTGTCTCTTCTTCTAATTATTCAATGAAGAACTACCAATGACAACAAGCAACATACTTGGTTCCTTCATGAACATACTCTCGATCATCTTTAATACATTAAGGAGGTCCATAATAGTAGACTTCAACATGTTCATATTAAAAAACAATATGAAAGGGTCAAAGTATAGAGTTAATGGCCTAAGAATCAAGTCGGTCTAAAGCTTGGTATCAAGTGTAGTACCAAGCATGGCCAACCATTCGACGTACCCAATCATATTGAGCACATAATCCTGGACTGATGATCCTTTACTCATTATTATGTGAAACAATTTCCACGAAATCTCATACCTCGCGGTACAGGATTTCTCGTTATACAACTTTTGTAAGTGTTTTAATATTTCATGGATATTCAAATTCTCATCTTTCCTTTGGAACTCGACGCTCATACTGAACAGCACATAACAATGACCAAGTTCACGATCCATTGACCAACCCTCATAAGCGGTAGCCTATTTAGGCATGGAATTTTTGTACGGTTTATTTTGAAGGATCGATTTCATCCAGGAGTGGGGTGAATAGGGTGATACTATTAATTATAAAAATTTAATGCAAAAATATATAAAATAATTGTAGCACTGATAACAGCAAAATAATAGCAGCATAGATAATAGAAGAAATAGAACAACATAGATTTACCCAGCTTTGGAAAAACTCTGCCTACGTGCTGCCCCCAAGGTTTCAACTGGAAATTAAGCAGTAAGACGCTTACACACATAAACTCACGACACCCGCTATCGACTAACCTAACTCTACGCCCAAAACCCTGCCACAACTCAGCCATTGAGTTGCGAATTCTCGAACTATACCACCATAGTTCGTAACCTAGCCACAAGACTAGAAAATTACGAATGATTAAAAGAAAAATTACAAATTAAAAAACAATTTTAAACACAAAACCCTATAATATACTAAGCCCAATAGAGAGAAAAATTGCCGGCCTAGTATGTTAAATGATAAGAAATTATCCCCCTTTTTCCTTTTATACTATCGGTCGTATTTTCATGACTGCCTTTTCGTTCCTCTTTGTTCTGAAAAGTTAGGGTTTCATGGGAAATTGAAGTCGCCACATTCTATTGATCGATCGAAATGACTCTCATGCTTGCTTTGACGATCGATTGTCTCTCTGATTTGCGAACGGCTGCTTCGACTAAGTCGAGTTCGATTGTTGAAATGGTATGCAATTTTTCCCTTTTTCGATATTTGATAATACTCGACTTTGATTCGAGTTCTGGATTAATGCTTTTCTTTGTGATATTGCTTGAACTCAAGTGCTATTGTATGCCAATGATGATTGGGTTTTAAATAGGGTTCGATCCCCTATAATCTCATTTGTATACATTTTATTTGAATTCTTGCTTAGCCACTGATTTTTGTTTGGATGCTTGCGATGATTTCTGACCTTTCCAATTTGTATATTTTCGTTGCTTGTTTGACACAGCTTTGAATTTGATATGGAAGTTGGTTTCGTTCTTTTCTCTGTTGACATCGGCCACTTTGATTTTGTTAAAATTTTAACTTGTTCAATTTTAGCTTGGTCACCACAGCTCTAGCTTGATTTGAAACCGCTGTTACATTCAATTGTACTGTTATAATTTTTGTAACTGCAAATTGACTTCGGCCACTTCTGACAGCATTCAAAAAAAATTCTCTTGAGTCTCCATGCACCTGCTATGTCACTCTATTACAGTTTGGTTACTTGCACTCTGGTTGCATATGAATATGTGTTCATATAGATATGTACATTGATATTCAAGTATGTCTTCCTGGCATCATCCTTTGCAGTGTTTTGTAATCTTCTTATTCACTCGATTGCCTCTGGTCTAATTGTTGTATATTGATCTTCATATATTTGCAGTCTTCATGTTGCATTTGCATCATGTACTCATGTCTCGGTGATGCATTGCATTTGTTCACTATTCTATGCCATTTGGTTGGTCTTATTCATAACTGCATATATGTATACATGATTATTTGAAGACCTATGTCTAGTAGCTTATATGTTGGACTGGGTTTACTTGTGAAATCTTGCTCGACTTGATACTTTGTTGCTTCCCATTTAGTTGTAGCCTCTCTTTTTTGCCTGACCCATTTTCTTGTTCACTGGTTGTTTGATGACAACAAATGTTGGAATCTTAACTTTGTTGCATTTGAAATTGTACTGCCCTGGTCTTGTTCCTTGATTTTTCCTGTATACTTTGTGGATCACCATTCACTGTTTCACTGCTTATATCATTTATGCTTATAATTTTTGTGTACTTCATGTTGATTTGGGTCTGGTCACGACTGCTCATTGTAATCTGAGTTTGTATTCATATGCTTTCACTTGTTCCACATAAGTCATGAGCTTAGTTAGTGCACATTATTTTATAACTGTGTTGTTTACAGTTTAAAGTTTTGTGTACACTTTCATCTGGATTTGTTTTTCATATTGCACCTGAGTTGAATCCAGCTTATAGCTCATGTTTGACCTTGTGATGCTATTTGTATCGCACCTGAGCTGAATCCAGCCTCAGCTCGGGTTTGACCTTGTGCTTACCTATCCCTGCATTATTATCAAGTGTATATCGATGTGCACGGCCTTGTGTATGTACGGTGATACATTGCGCATGTCACAGGTTGTTCATGTAGATGAATTCAAAAATAAATATGATGACGAATCAACCCAAATAACTGAGGCAAATAATATTTTCAAAAGCACTTTTTATTTTACACTGCAAAAATATTTCCTTTTCAATTTTACTTCATCAGTGTGTATTCTGCAGATTGCTTGAATGTTGGATTCAATCTGGAATAGAGTTGAAGATAAATACGAATGAATGAGTGATATGTAGTGAGGTGCACATTGTAAATTGAAAATTGTAACGTAATCAAAACTGTATTGTAATTTGAAATGTTGTATATTATATAGTGAGAGCTCAAAATTGTACTATTCAAAATTGTAATAAAATATTTGTTTGAATAAATATCTACTTGAATTTAAATTCTATGTTATTTATTTTATTCAGCAAATATTTATTTAATTATGTGAAAAATAAAATAGTATAATAACAAATACATTTAAATATATATATATATATATATATATATATGTTTATTATCATCAAACAAAAATCATATACTTGCATATTCAACAATCTCCCCTTTTTGATGATAACAAACATATATTTAAGATTTTTAATTTATTAAATGTATTTTATCATTCAATTTGCTCCCCCTATTTGAATTCTCCCTCTCTACAACAAAGCTCCCCCTTCATATACGCATGAAAATAAATAAAAATATGAAAATGAACCTATATGCAAATAGAAAATACAAAATAAAATATTTGACCTTTATTTGCCAAAATCTTAACTTTTCTCTCCCCCTTTTATTATTAGTAAAAGAGTAATAATGTTAGAAAAATAGAGATAAAGTGATAGACATTAATACAACATTAATATCCAATCGAGTATAAATACTAAATTTCAATAAAAAATCAAACAAAAATCATAAGTACTCTGTTAGGTTCATATTCCATTTTAGAATGATAGGGATGATGTAAAACCATAAGCTGTGTCTATTTGTGGTATATTTATATCAGAAATTTGAATATCTACTAACCATGCATAACCGTTAGGGCTTTTAAATGAGATTAGTAGTATTCCTTATTTAAAAAAATGAATTCAAGCATCTTCCAACCACGCGTAACTGTGAGGACTTTTAAACGAGATTAGAATCAACTTGTCTATTTAATAATCAATTTTGATATGCGTTCCATACATACATAACCATAAGGACTGTTAAATGAGCATGAAAGCACATAATCAAAACTTCCAAGTAATTCACCCATGCATAACCGTGATGACTTTTAAATGAGAGTGAATACTTTGTATATTTTTATTGCTAAAAATAAAATCAAAACACACAATTTCCTGTTTAAAATACCACATATTGACATACTATATTGGATTTTGATGAGTGATGGTCGATAGAAATAGAAATTGTAACGACCTAGAAATTCAGTCATTTGAAATTCGTATATTTAATTGATTTTAAATATTCAGAAGTTAATTTTATAAGCTGAATAAATTATATTTCGAATATCTTGATTTAACTGGATAATTAAATTGTTAATTTAATATTTGAAATTGTGTAAATAATTGGAAATTGAATTTAATGTGAATGAAAATGATTTATAAAGTTGTTTTAAATTCTATTTGAATTAAAATGATGTTACAGAACTTTTAAAATTGAATTAAAAGTTAATTTGTTGAAATTGAATATTTTAATATTTAGTTGACGAGTGAAAATAGCCATTTTTCATACAGTCTCGGATTTCGACGAAACAAATTTCATTGGATCCCTAATGTTAAATTATTGTAAGATTTCAAATTTCCTGTCAATCGGATTTTCGGTTTGTCCGAGGCAAGCTAAAACGCAAAGAAATCTGTTTAACTGAATTTTAAATTTAAATAATTCAATTCGAAAACAATCTTTCAAATACGATCAAATTGGCTTTCGATATATATTCCATTGGGTTCGAAATAGGGGTAAAACATTATAAACGACAGGCGGCACGCTTCATTTCGAGTTTGAAAATTTTCGGGATGAATAGTGTCGGGTAATTTTCTATAAAAGGACATTATAATCTTCATTTTGCAAAATTCTAATTGAAATTAGGGCAGGCCGCCAACATAAATTTCAATGGCCGGTATTTTTCATTTCTTTCTCCTCTATTATCTTCCAATCCACAAATCGATTCAAAAAACTTTCAACTATAATATTGTAGATCTATGTGAGGCCTTCAAATCCATGCGGATGTAATCGTTTTTAACATCTTGAATCAACGGCAATTTGTTTGTGAATGTTGCACCTTCGAACACGTTTTTCTACATGTAGGATGATAGAGTTCGTTGTGGCTTCGGCCGATCGTGTATCTCGTGTAGGCGCAGCGTTAGGTAGCTTTGGGTCGTCGTCATATTCATCGTGGTGGCCGCAATATTCAATGATAATCGATCGGCTATGGGTTTGATGCTCGCGATTTTTAATTGGGAAAAGAAGAAACAAAATAGACGGCCGCAATCTAGTTTGACGAAACGTACGGATAGATCTTGATGTAGGTTTTAAAATTAAAAAGGAAATGTAAATTATTATACTATAAATTCGTATGATGTTTAAATATGCGTAACTTTGTCATACGAGTCCGTTTCGCACGAAATGAATTGCGTTGGGTTCGTATGGACGAGCACTACATTATGGAGCTGGATTGGGATTTATTTGAGTTAGTGAAAATTTTGGTCCAAATTAAACGCTTGTTTAATTTTAATCGGAAAAAATCGCTACAGCAACGACTACAAGCAATGTGAGTACAACTCACTCTTTCTAACTCACTGATATTTTTATATAAGAGAATAAATATTATTTATGTTGATTGATGATTGTTTGGATGATATATGATATATTGTATATATATTGATTGGTATTTGGATATATTCCTGCCTAGTGGAGCAGATGACCCTATACGTTCCCGGGTATGAGCAGATGATCCTTTTTACGCGCGTCTGCCTCGAAGCGGACATTGTACATATATTTCTAATATGTATATTTGTTGTAGATAACAAGTTGGATGACATATTGGAGGGATCCAACTGGATTCCTCACCCGTATTGATTTATTTACATATATTGTGACATATGCTGTTATCATATGATATATGATGTTTTGGATGTCGTGATTGATGTATTTAGTGTTGTTGCAGCATTGGGCCTATTTTGGAAATTTACAAAAATGTTAAAGTGGTGATTTCAATTTAAAAAGGATTTTCAAAGTGATTTTGAAAATAGACATTTTATTGAATTTTGAATTGTTGATAAATGGATTTATTTTAAATAAATAAAAGTTATAATCATTATTGTTATAAAAATTATGATTTTTGAAGTTTATATAAGTTTTAATAACGATTTGTAAATTATTAAAAGAATAAGCTTATTTAAATCAAGAATTTTGATTTATTATAAATGGTTTATGTATAAGATTTATAGAACTGAATTTTTATAAATCTAAAGTGACGAAATTGTAAAGAAGCTTTGTAAATGTTGAAATGAAGTTATAAATGGATTTTGTAAGTGAATAAGATTTAAAATTGTGAAGTTATAAAACAAATGAATTTGTAAACAAATAACATATAAGTAATTAACTTATAAATTAGATTGGCATGTAGATGGGATATAAATGGAATTTGTTAATAAAGGAATTTTATATATTGAAATTTTTATTATATAAATGGAATTTATAAACATTGTTTTATAAATCTGAAATCAATCGAATTTGATAAGTTAAATGTGTAAGTTTATTACAGGCATTATATCCATGTTTTTGGATAGTGGATAATCCTTTAATAAAAGTGCAATAGTAGTAAATTTGATTAGGCATTAAATCCACGATTTTGGACAGTGGATTATTCTTTAAATAAAATGTGTAGAAGTATTGAATTTAGTAAGTGAATTATATTCACGATTTTGGATAGTGAATAATCTTTTAAATAAAATGGATGTTTTTGAAAAGTGATATTTTGAGTGAAGTTAAATGGTAAAATATGGTTTAAAATGTGTTATCAAGTACATAGATTTCAATACTCATTGTTGAAATAGACGTTTCGAGAAGTGTAGGAAATGATGGACCATAACACTATTATTATAGTAAATGATTTTCAAAATAAAATATTTTGTACAGTATATAGGGTTATATATCTATCTTATTTTTTGAATCCCTATACTAGGACTTTGGGTTGTGGTAACGATGTTTTACGTAACATTCGTTTTAACATAAATAAAAGATGTTTAAGAGAACGTTTTCCTTAAAGAATCAAATATATACTTAATCCCGATTTGAGCATATGTAATATTTTCTAAATGTTGAAAATAAAGTGAATTATGAATTATTTATCATTAAATAAGTATTTGAAAGTTTTTTCCAATGTTGAAATGTTTTTTAGAATATATCTTTTTGAAGATAATTTGAAGTGAATATTTGGCAAATGATTTAATTAATAAAAGATTAATTAAAAGGGCATAGTGATTGTTATGGTGTTGAATATTGTTTGTTTGTTTTGATAGTTAAATAACCGACTATCAAATTGGCCAAATTTTAGTTCCTCGACTTGATGTGGGATCTATTTAGTTGTAACTTAGTACGTAGACTTCTGTGAAGGCTTGATTATCGTTTGTGTTGAGGAAGTTGATTCGTATAGTGCGGAGTATTACTCCAATCTATCGAGCTTCCTTCTTGGCCCGAAAGATAGCAAGTTGAAAGTTGGAGACGTGATAAGTCTATGAGACTTAGTTTCTGTGTGAGGTTGAGAAATGCTTTGCGTTGTTGATGCGAAGAGACCGAGATCAAATTTATCTGAAAACCACTTCGGACCAACGTATATGCGACGATTGTGCAGGTTGCTTGTGATGATATTGATATTCGGGATTTTCATAGTGGGGGACTGCTTGTTGATCGTTTGAGGCTAAAATCTCAATATACATCCAGTAGCAGTGGTCTCTTCGTTATGAAATATCCAACACAAGGACTATTTGCTACTAATCCTAGGGATTTTTCGACAGGATGTGGTAGGAAAGTACCTTCGGTTTGTCTTGATCTTGGACAACTTGTATGGATGTTTATCTGACATTACATTTCTAAAGATTATGTACATTAGTTTTTACAAACGTACATCAGTGGTAGCGGAGAAGACAACTTCTCTTAGCTTAACACCTTCCTTGAGACGTATGAGCTTAAGGGTTGTATTTTTGTGGAAGGCAGTTAGTAGTCAGAGGAAATGGTCGCGTGGCATTCTAAGTGATGTGATTGTGCTTTGTGAAAGGTAATCGTTACCTCAGGCCTCATCAACCGAAAAGGACCAAAACAGGGTTTGATGCACCAGGGCAAGTGGGTCACTCTCAAGTAGGATATGATCATCCTCTTCTAGATATATCTTTACATGCTATGACGTCGTGTATCTGATTATTATGGTTTGTATGCTAGAGGGCCCTCGGTAAAGGTCGGTAACGACCAGAGATGACATATTTGGTACCATGTAGTTATAGAGGTAGGCCGGTCTTGTGTTGGTAGAGGGCGGTTGTTCTGTGCCTCGGGACATCCATCTAGAGGTGTACCCCTTCGGAAGGTAGTCCCTTCACCTGGTCATTTTATGGAAATCAAAACCCCACTATGAGCTGCGATTTTGTTTGTAAAGGCATAATGAATAGCCTCGAAATGCTATATGGGTAACCATTTCGACTATGATTAATATATTTTTTATATACTAGACATTACTATAATATAAGAGGATTTAATATGAAAGAAATGTTTTACTTATGTAAGGTAAAAACATGTCTATGTTTATGTGTGGGCGTGTCCTATGAGATACTTTTGTTTTGATAAAGGAAAAGTTTGGTAATGTAATAAATTCAGTTGAGTGCGTTTCTCATGCTGGTTTACTAGACTGATCTGGGCGTTTTTCCCTTTCAATGCTTGGGTCAGACCAAGTATATTTACAAGTTTAGATTTGGTGCTTTTGGAGCTTCAACAGGGGAGCTGGAGATATTCATTCGTATACACGTACTTGTTTTGCTTGATTATCCATTGCATTGTTGCTTAGTTGTTTATATTATCAGCAATTGTTAGGATAGGTTATTATAACTATCCAGACTGATGACTGTTGTTTGATTATTGAACTTTGATTGATGTATGTATATACATTTTTTGTTTTGTAAAGATCGTTGATATGATATTATATATTTTCCGCTGCGATGTGAGATTCTGTATTGTTCTGTTTAGTTCTATCTTCTCTCTTTCTTCTCTTATCTTCTTCTCTCTTCTTTTATTTCTCCTGACTTTCCATCAGTCTATGCTTTTTGGGTCAGACATGTATGGATTATTGTCGATTCAAAGGGTATGGATTTGCGAGTCGTCCCATTTGGCATTAGAGCTTAGATTTTTTATATACCTAGTCTTTGATGTGTACTCGCTATAGATAGGGACAGTTGCACCCAGGATTGAGTTTGAGTGTATTATATGCATGATCATGTATTTGTTAGTGAATATAAAATCTTTTATATTGTGTTTGCTTATCCGTTGAGTTGTTTGTGAATTCTGGTCGGTATGTGGGACGTCATCTTATCGATAGGGATTTTCAAATACTTAAACTAGGCAAGTCGACATAGTATCGTTTTGAATTAGGTAAATGAAATAATTTTACCTTGATTATATTTTATATATAAAGGGAACGATTTTTTCCAAAATTATGAAAGTATATATAAATGAATTGTTTGGTTATTGAAAATGTAAATATATATAAATTGATAAAAGCTGTTTAAATAATCTGAATAAAAGCAACAATTGTAAAAGAAAGAAATTGTATAAGCAAATGAATTATAAAGTATGGAATTATAATAAAATGATTTACAATTGTGAAATAATCTTCTATATAAGAAATGGAACAACTTGAGTATATTTATAAATATGAGTTGTAAACGAAAATGGACTTAAACTAAGAAGTTGAAAATTTGAATCCTACTGATTTTAGAAGTTATTTTTCAAAGTTTAAGATGTTATACTATTATAAATCTAAATAAGATAAATAAATTTAGAATGATGTTATATATGTAAAGTGAAATAGTGAAACTATAGAAGTAAAAAGATTTATAAATGTGATTTATAAATATAAGACGACATTTTTAAAAGAAAATAAAGCGCTGAATTCACTACTGTTGCTGGGAAAAAGTAAGGGTGATGACTGCAGCAGCATCAGTATCATTTTCGAGTTTCTATATAATGGATTTGCTACCAATGGTAAATTAGAAATTGGATCTTTGTTTTGATAAACAAATTTGAATTTAAAATCCAAGTTGAAATTGATAAATATAAGTAAAATGAGTTTTGGACTTATAATAAGAAATAAGAATTTAACTTTGGTAAAGTTGAATAAATTTGAGTTAGCATAATAAATATATGATTTAAAATTTAACTAAAGTAAAGTTAAATAATTTGAACTAGATTAGATGAGTTATTGAAATGAAAATTAAACTGGTAAGTGATTATATGATATGAATTGGGAAGTCTAAATAAATAAGTTGTATAACTTATAAAATGAGAAAAGGTAAGTTAAACCAATTGCTAAAATGGTTAAACAATTTTGTTAAGCAAACAAAATCAAAATTTGAATAGTGATATGAATTTTACTTAAGTAAAGGTTAAATAAAATAGAATTTGAATTAAATTAGAAGTGAACTTAAGTTGTATAGTGAAAGTGAATGTAAATGAAGTTGAAATGAAATATAACTTAAGTGATGTTGAATGAAGTTGATTTTGGTATCGAAGTAAATTAATAAAGTGAATTAAATGAATATGAACTTGAGTTATATCATGAAATTCAATTTTAATTGTATAAATGAATTAGTAAATGAGTTGATATTTAAAATGTTGTTGTTAAGAAGTTGTAAATTAATAACAATATTAGAAATGTTGTATAGAAATGTGAATATAATGAATACTAGAATTCAATCTAAATTGAATATTAAACCAATTGAAATTAAATATGTCAAACCAAATCGAATGTAAGTGAAGAGACGTAAATTAAATAAATTTGGTAATGTTGGTTACACATTGGTTGTTAGATGGGTCTTAGTTGATTGTAAATAGTAATTCATTAAGTTTTAATGAAGTTGAATTAACGAAATTGAAAGCTATAAATAATTGAAATCAAACTGATAGTAAGTGAATTTGAATAGAATTGAATTGATTTGAATTGGAAGTGAGCTAACTTGAATGTAAATTAGTGAATGTAAACTAATTGAAAATGAATGAATGAATGTTAGAAAAAAAATCCAATATTAATAAATCAAATGTGATTTAAATTGAAAAATCAATTCAATGAATATTAATAAGAAGTGAATGTAAATTGATCTGGTTATGGATATTAGTTGGTTGATAGCTGTTTGATGGTTGATTTGTTGTTTTTGTTGCATGTTATATCGGCATATATAGTTGTTGTATTGGTATATGTTGTATATTGATATTACTTTCTATATATGTGTTCTCATTTATTTGTTGAGTGTTTAGTAGGTGCGTATGGCGTATGCTTCGCATTTGGAGCTCGCTTTCGCGTTATATTAACCGTATATGCTCGCTAATAATATATAAGATACATATCTCGGATTACATATTGTACTTTTACACTTTTTTCCCTACGGGATGCCTCATCCTCGATGATGAGATGTATATTTGTGTTATATATATATATATATATATATATATATATATATATATATATTATGATTCTACTGCGATTGAGCCGCACAAAGGAGACATTGGCGAAATTTTTTGAAAATTTGAGGCGTTAGAATATTTTGGAAAAAAATGGGAAACTTTTGATAATTAAAATTTTGATTTTTAGTTAAAGGTTAAACAATATCGGTTAGTTTTAAAGATAATTAAGAATGGATTTGAAACTTAGTAAAGTTTTTATAAAAGGTTTAACTAATGGATTTGCAAAAAGTCAAAATGTTTAAATAGATTTGATATCTAGTTTGAAAGAATTGTTTTTGAAAAGTTAATGGATTTTGTGACTTTTTCTTACTTTGTAATTTCGAGGACGAAATTCTTTCAAGTAGGGGAGAATGTAACGACCTAAAATTTCAATCATTTGAAATTCATGTATGTAATTGATTTTAAATATTCAGAAGTTAATTTTATAGGCTGAATAAATTATATTTCGAATATCTTGATTAATTAAATTGTTAATTTAATATTTGAAATTGTGTAAATAATTGGAAATTGAATTAATGTGAATGAAAATGATTTATAAAGCTGTTTGAAATTCTATTTGAATTAGAATGATGTTAGAGAACTTTTAAAATTGAATTAAAAGTTAATTTGTTAAAATTGAATATTCGGGAAATTATTGTCAAGGACAAAATTTCACAGTTTTTTAGCCTCAAGGACAGAACTTCAATATTTTATCCTGAAGGACAACTTTCTGTAGGTACCAGTTTTTAGTTATAGATAGCAGTTTTTAGGTATCAGTTTATAGTTATCGGTAGCAGTTTTTAGGTATCAGTTTTAGCTCGGTAGCAGTTTTGTTGTCCTTATAATAATTTTGAAAAATGTTTGTCCTTATGAATAAATTTTGGAAGATGTTTGTCCTTGTGATAAAAATATTGAGGTCGTGTCCTTGAGGCAAAAAATATACAACTCTTTGTCCTTTAAATCAATTCCCCTTGAATATTTTAATATTTAATCGATGAGTGAAAATACCCATTTTTCATACAGTCTTGGATTTTAACGAAACCTGTTTCATTGGATCCATAATGTTAAATTATTGTAAGATTTCAAATTTCGTGTCAATCGGATTTACGGTTTGCCCGAGGCAAGCTAAAATACGGAGAAATCTGTTTAAGTGAATTTTAAATTTAAATAATTTAATTTGAAAAACTATCTTTCAAATACGATCGAATTGGCTTTCGATATATATTTCATTGCGTTCGGAATAAGGGTAAAACATTATAAATACCATGCAGCACGCTTCGTTTCGAGTTCGAAAATTTTCGGGATGAATAGTGTCGCATAATTTTCTATAAAAGGACGTTATAGTCTTCATTTTGCAAAACCCTCATTGAAATTAGGGCAGGCCGCCACCATAAATTTAAATGGATGATATTTTTCGTTTCTTTCTCCTCTATTATCTTCCAATCCACAAATCGATTCAAAAAACTTTCAACTACAATATTGTAGATCTATGTGAGGCCTTCAGATCCATATGGATGTGATCGTTTTTAACGTCGTGAATCAACGGCAGTTTTTTTGTGAACATTGCACGTTCGAACACATTTTTCTACGTGTAAGGACGACCAAGTTGGTCGTGGCTTCGGCCGATCTGTATCTCGTGTATGCGCAGCGTTCGGTAGCTTTGGATTGTCGCCTTATTCATCGTGGTCGCCACGGCATTCAATGATAATCAATCGGCTACGGGTTTGATGCTCGCAATTTTTAACTAGGAGAAGAAGAAACAAAATATGCGGCCATGATCTAGTTTGATGAAACGTATGGTTAGATCTTGAACGTAGGTTTTAAAATTAAAAAGAAAATGTAAATTATTATACTATAAATTCATGTAATGTTTAAAAATGCGTAACTTTGTCATACGAGGTCCGTTTCGCACGAAACAAATTGCGTTGGGTTCGTATGGATGAGCACTACAACATGGAGCTAAATTGAGATTTATTTGAGCTAGTTAAAATTTTGGTTGAAATTAAATGCTTGTTTAATTTTAATCATAAAAAATCGCTGTCGCGATGAGTACAAGCAATGTGACTACAACTCACTCTTTCTGACTCACTGATATTTTTGTATAAGTGAGAATAAATATTATTTATGCTGATTGATGATTGTTTGGATAATATATGATATATTATGTGTGTGTGTGTGTGTGTGTGTGTCTATATATATATTGATAGGTATTTGGATATATTTCTGCCTAGTAGAGTAGATGACCCTATACGTTCCCGTGTAAGAGAAGATGACATCCTGTACGCGCGCATGCCTCGAAGCGGACATTGTATATATATATTCTAATATGTATATTTGTTGTAGGAGACGGTTTGGAGGGATCTAATTAGATTCCTCACCTGTATTGATTTATTTACAGATATTGTGATATACGTTGTAATCATATGATACATGATGTTTTGGATGTCGTGATTGATGTATCTAGTGTTATTGCAGCATTGGGCCTATTTTGATAATTTAAAAAAATGTTAAAGTGGTGATTTCAATTTTAAAAGGATTTTAAAAGTGGTTTTGAAAATAGACATTTTATTGAATTTTGAATTGTTGGGTAAATGGATTTATTTTAAATAAATAAAAGTTATAATCTTTATTGTTATAAAAATTATGATATTTGTGAAATATACTTAAGTCTGATTTTTGAAGTTTATATAGGTTTTAATAATGATTTGCAAATTATTAAAAGAATATGTTTATTTAAATCGAGGATTTTGATTTATTATAAACGGTTTATGTATAAGATTTATAGAATTGAATTTTTATAAAGAAAAGTGATGTCAATTGTAAAGAAGCTTTGTAAATGTTGAAATGAAGTTATAAATGGATTTCATAAGTGAATAAAATTTAAAATTGTGAAGTTATAAAACAAATGAATTTGTAAACAAATAATTTATAAGTAATTAACTTATAAATTGGATTGTCATGTAGATGGGATATAAATGGAATTTGTTAATAAAGGAATTTTATATATTGAAGTTTTTATTAAAATATAAGTGAAATTTATAAACATTGTTTTACAAATCCGAAATATATCGAATTTGATAGGTTAATTGTGTAAGTTTATTAAAGGCGTTATATCCAGATTTTGGACGGTGGATAATCATTTAATAAAAGTACAATAGTAATAAATTTGATTAGGCATTAAATCCACAATTTTGCCTAGTGGATTATCCTTTAAATAAAATGTGTTGAAGTATTGAATTTCGTAAACGAATTATATTCACGATTTTGGACAGTGAATAATCTTTTGAATAAAATGGATGTTTTTTAAAAGTGATATTTTAAGTGAAGTTAAATGGTGAAAGATGTTTTAAATGTGCTAAGTATCGAATACATAGATTTCAACATTCATTGTTGAAATAGACGTTTTGAGAAGTATAGGAAATGATGGACTATAACACTATTGTTATAGTAAATGATTTTCCAAAGAAACTATTTTGTATAGTATATGGGGTTTATATATCTATGTTATTTTTTGAATCCCTATACTAGTGAATTTGGGTTGTTATAACGATGTATTAAGCAACATCCATTTTAACCCAAATAAAAGATGTTTAAGAGAACGTTTTGCTTAAAGAATTAAATATATACGTAATCTCGATTTAAGTATATGCATTATTTTCTACGTGTTGAAAATAAAGTGAATTGTGAATTACTTATTATTAAATAAGTATTTGGAAATGTTTTCCAATGTTGAAATGATTTTGAGAATATATCTTTTTAAAGATAATTTGAAATGAATATTTGGCAAATGATTTAATTAATAAAAGATTAATTAAAAGGGCTTAGTGATTGTTATGGTGTTGAATATTTGTTTGTTTGTTTTGATAGTTAAATAATCGACTATCAAATTGGCCTAATTTTAGTTCCTCGACTTGATTTGGGAACTATTTAGTCATACACTTAGCATGTAGCCTTTTGTGCAGGCTTTATTATCGTTTGTGTTGAGAATGTTGATTCGTATAGTGCAGAGTATTACTTCAATCTACCGAGCTTCCTTCTTGACCCGAAGGATAGCAAGTTGAAAGTTGGAGATGTGATAACTCTATGAGACATAGTTTCTGTGTGAGGTTGAAAAACGCTTTTGCGTTGTTGGTGCGAAGAGACTAGGATCAGATTTATTTGAAAACCACTTTGGACCAACGTATATGCGATGATTGTGTAGGTTGCTTGTGATGATATTGATATTCAGGATTTTCATAGTGAAGGATTGTTTGTTGATCGTTTAGGGTTAAAATCCCAATATACATCCACTAGCAGTGGTCTCTTCATTATAAAATATCCAATGCAAGGACTATTCACTACTAATCCTAAGGTTTCCCGACAGGATATAGTAGGAAAGTACCTTCGGTTTTTCCTATTCCTGGACAACTTGTATGAATGTTTGTCCGACATTGCATTTCTAAAGATTATGTACATTGGTTTTTACAAACGTACGTCAGTGGCGGCGGAGATGGCAACTTCTCTAGCTTAACACCCTCCTTGAGACATATGAAATTAAGGGTTGTATTTTGCGGAAGGCAATTAGTAGTCAACGGAAATGGCCGTGTGGCATTCTAAGTGATGTGATTGTGCTTTGTGAAATGTAATCGTTACCTCAGGCCTCATCAACTGGAAATGACCAAAATATGGTTAGATGCAGCAGGGCTAAGTGGGTCATTCCCAAATAGGATATGATCATCATCTTCTAGATATATCTTTACATGCTATGACGTCGTGCATATGATTATTGTGGTTTGTATGCTAGAGGGCCTCGGTAAAGGTCGGTAACTACCGAAGGATGACATATTCGATACCATCTAGTTATAGAGGTGGGTTGGTCATGTGTTGTTAGAGGGCAGATGTTATGTGCCTTGGAACATCCATCTAGAGGTGTACCCCTTCGAAAGGTAGTCTCTTCACATGGTCATTAGTATGGAAACCCAAACCCCATTACGAGTTTGCGATTTTGTTTGTAAAGGTGTAATGAATAGCCTCGAAATGCCATATGGGTAACCATTTCGACTACGATTAATATTATTTTTATATACTAGACACAAGTATAATATAAGAGGATTTGACATGAAAGAAACGTTTTAGTTATCGTAAGATAAAAACATGTCTGTATTTATGTATGGTCGTGTCTTACGAGATACTTTTGTTTTGATAAAGGAAAAGTTTGGTAATTTAAAAATTCAGTTGAGTGTGTTTCTCACACTGGTTTACCAGACTGATCTGAGTGTTCTTCCCTTTCCATGCTCGGGTCAGACCGAGTATATTTACAGTTTAGATTGGGTGCTTTTGGAGCTACAGAAGGAGAGCTGGAGATCTTCATTCATATACACGTACCTGTTTTTCTTGATTATCCGCTGCATTTTTTCTTAGTTGTTTATATTATCAGCAATTGTGAGGATAGGTTATTATAACTCCCCAGGCTGATGACTATTGTTTGATTGTTGAACTCTGATTTATTTATGTATATACAGTTTCGGTTTTGTAAAGATCATTGATATGATATTATATGTTTTCCGCTGCGATTTGAGATTCTGTATTGTTCTGTTTGGTTCTATCTTCTCTCTTTCTTCTCTTCTCTTCTTCTCTCTTCTTTTCTTTCTCCTGACTTTCCATCAGTCTATGCTTTTTGGGTCGGACATATGTTGATTATTTTCAATTCAAAGGGTACGGATTTGCGAGTCGTCATAGAAATGGTCATGGAATTTTTACCAACAAAAAAGTTTTTATAACTCTTGTTTAAATTTCTAAAGAAATTTGCTAAATATACTGTCTCAAGTTATAATATATGATCAACATCAACAATCGTCTCTTTTTCAATCATTATTTATCTTTTTGATAATCAATAGGATGTCAGATTAGTTAATGTAGTCATTTAAAATCAAATCCAAAAATAATTATAAAATCAAATTTTCCAAAATGACTAATTTGAAACAAGGCCAACAAAAATGATTTTCTGGAAGGGGTTTTATATGAAAATTGTATGCTAATTAAAATCGGTTGAAGTGAAAAATATGCAGATATTTTCTTTGAAAATATGATGCACCTAGTGAATGTCTCTTCATAAAAATCGTTCCACGGGTAATTTTTCTATCAACTAGATCACCAGTATAACCAACATCCGAATTTTCCCTTGACTCGAGATTATCATTAGTTGGATGTTATTGACCAGACCGTGAAGTTGCAACAATTACCTTAAAATCATTTTTAACAGCTTTTAAATGAAATTATTTTGAATTTGAATTGAAACCGTGCAAATTTACAAACAGTGACTGAAAGTGACTATTGTGTGGTTAGTTATCACTTAGGATCGTGTAATATGCAATGTATTATAATCTAAATGTAGAAATAGATAATAATATCAAAGTAAATAAGAATAAGCACACCACGAGTTTTTATATTGGTTCGAACTTTCCATTCTACGTCCAGTTCCAGACTTCCCTTTGGAGTTTTTCACAATAACCCCTCACTTAACCCGAAGGAATATGTATACAACACCTGAGCAACCGATCAGGATTTTTTCGCCTCTAACAACCAAAAGAGGACTTTACCCGCCTGAACAATCGAACAGGACTTCAACAGTTTCAATAAAATTGCTTTGAACTTTTGTGTTCTTGATAATACTGATTTGTCTTTGATAGTACAACCTTCCTATAATCTTTTCCTCAAGTATATATGTGTATGTAAAGATTTAGAAAAGAGAATATTGCTTTGAATCGAAGAATAAGTTAATTGATTCAGAGATTCAAGAAATATATGCAAATTGTGATTGCTTTTTAGAATGCAGAGATAGTAGAGAGTATGATCAGAAAATAAAATGAAATTCGATGATTTGTGAAGTGAATCTTATGTGTTTATATAGTAGATAAACAGCTGCAACCATTCACGAAGATTTCTGACCAAAAGAAGCATCCATAACTTTTCAATTTAGATCGTATCTCTTAGCAAATGGAAGTGTCTGTTCAGAAAAATAGCTGTTGGAAAAGTTCAGTCGACTGACCCAAAATGACCAGTCAACTGAAAATTCAAAGTTGGTGCAAAACAGAGTGTTTATGTGCAACTAAGCGGGTTCAGTCGACTGATCATATATGGTCATTCGATTGACCTGACTCTCAGTGCACAGTTCACATTAATTTTGAAGAATTTGAAGCTTAAAAAAACTTTGATTTGCGTGGACTACTTGAGGATAGATTTTTAACAATTCTAAGACTAAAAACTTCGATAAATAAACAAACTATACTCAGTTTTGTAGTCTTGTCTCCTTTGTAGTTTTAATAGCATATTTCTTTCTCTTTTTGTTGCTTGTCCATATAGTCTCATTCACTGATTTGTTTAAACTATTTGTCATGAATCAAAACTTATGATTCAAAATTCTCCCCCTTTTTGATTGATGACAACCCTGTTACAAATGATACTATATTTTGAGAAATATATAACGAGAGTTATATATATCTCCCCCTGAATATCTGGCGACATATTTAATCTTGCAAGAAATGGTTAGTCATACAAATTTCTCTCCCTTTGTCATCAACAAAAAAAGGAAATAGCAATAATTCCATTATTGAACTAACAAAAATTGCAATCACATAAAAATGTATCAAATTGTTTTGAGCTACTTATACAAGCTCATAGAAATAAAATGTTTGGCATAAATAGAAAACTTACTACCACCAAGAAACAATATTATATTAATCAGAGTCAGACTCTGTTTCTTCTTCTTCCATTTGCATTAGAGCTTTACCTCTAGAAGAACTTTCCACAAACTGTCTTCCACCTCTATTTCCGCTTGTGTCACAACTTGTGTGTTCTTCTGATGTAGATCAAGTAAAGCAACGAGCTGGATGTTTACCAGGATCACGGTGTGAAGTTTCCATAGTTTGGAAGAGGAACAAGAGATTGCATCCCATAAAATTCCGAAGAAGTTTTTAATTTTGTCAAATTTCTTGTTGAGATTTTTTATACGAGAATCCAAAATGACTTGATTTCGCACAATTAGATCAATGGATTCCCAAGTGCTTTAGGATCGGTTTGGTGTTCGAATATCATCTCTTTGTTGTTGTTGCTGTGGAGTAGAAGTTTGTTGACGAGGTCGTGATTTCCAGTCATGAAAAGACATGATAGATAGAGGTCTAGGAGGCAATTTCATTAGACTTATTGTGCAGCTATTTAGAGTTTTTGGAATGGAGGTATCAGACTCTGGAATAGGAACTTGTAAGTTCATGAGTAGCCACATAATATGTTCTCCATAATAGATGATGTTCATACGACCTTGTTTAGAAGACAAGAATTCATCTAGAATAAGCTTAGGCCAATTTATTCGAACATATCCCCAAATAGCGTACAACGCCCCAAAATTGTTTTGATATACAAGCTCATAAGAACCAGTACAAGGTAGAATCGTGTGCATTAATGCTCGATGCACAATACGAGCTGTAAGGCGTAAGGCGATAGACTTTAGTTCAATCATGCCATCTTCTAAGAACCGATGACTTACTTCATCTCAGGTACATTTAATTCTTCCAATGGAATACCATCAGTTGGAGTATGGAGAATATGGCCAATTCTATCTAAAGACAGAAATATTTGTCGACCCCAAACTAAACTCCAAATGCAATTATCACGATTACGTGGATTTTGATGGCCTAAATTCAAATTTGCATAAAAACGTTTGACCAAAGTATGATTAATCTTGAGATTATTTTGATTGTGGACAAGAATTATCTCCAAAAGTGACGGATCCTCCATTTCAGTAGACAATGTTTGTTAACACATCCTTATTACTTGTCATGTGTTTCGAGCAACTACTGTCTAAAATCCATTTTTCTCTCTTTTTTAGTGGTACCTGCAAAAAATAAAGATTAAGATGGTAACCACTTTTCTTTTTAGGGTCCTAAGAATTAGGTCTTAAGAAACCAAACCCAAGAAGGTTCAGAATTCCCTTTATAGATATAATTCTCATTTTTATGAACAGTTTCTATAAATGATTTGATATGCTTATTCCTAATTAAATTATTATTGGTTTTAGGTATCCATATTTTAATAGTTTTAAAATCTTTAGAAACAATTTTCTTAATATCTTTCTTAATTTATTTTTAAACTTATTTTTAAACTTTTCAGATTTCTTTGGATTTTCAATTTTCTTATATCCTAATCCCATTTTATTTGAAGTAGATTGAGAATTTTCTATTATTTAGAAAGATTTTCTCATTCTTTATTAAAATTAGAAATATTTTTATTAATATCTTCTAACTTAGTTTTTTGAGATTAGATTTTTCTAACTCTAATACTTTAGTGTTAGATTTTAAATCATTAATTTCAACTGATAAATCATCATTTTTATTTTTCTAAATTTCTAATTCCTGAGTTATCATAGAAAGTTGAGATGCTAATTTAGAATTAGATTCCTGAGATTTTTCAAGTTCTTCTTTTAGAATTTTCTTTTCATCTCTAAGCATACTAATTTCTAATTCAGATCTATTTAGTTTTCCATGTAACTCCTTATTTTTCTTTTTAGTTTGTTTTACAATCTTGTTCTGAATTAAGTTCAACTAAATCTTCAAAACTTAGTTCACTTACATCATTATTTGTATCCCTAAAGCATACATTTGCTTGCTCCGTGTCACTATCACTGTCGCTTTCTGATGAAGAAGAATCTGAATCATCCCATGTTACTGAAAAAGTTTCTTCTTGTTCTTCTTGAATTTATTTTTCTGTTTCTTTGGACATTCTTTCTTCATTTAACCCTTTTTATGACATTCATAACATTCCATGATAAAAGATGATGGTTTATTGCTATTATTGTTGCTAGAGTTATTTTTGTAACTCCTGAACTTGTTATTCTTTTTGAATTTCAAAAACTTTTTGAAAAATTAGCAATAAATGCCATATCCTTTTCATCTGAGTCAGAGTCATCTTGTTCTGCTTGAAATGTTAGATTCTTCTTATCATGTGCTTGAACTTTCTTTGCCTGCGAATTCACTTCATATGACATTACATTTCCTATTAACTCTTATGCTTTCATAGTAGAAAGATCGTTTGCTTCTTCAATAACTAGGACCTTTCTTTCCCATTCATCCATTAAAAAGTTTAGAATTTTTGATACTACATCAAAGTCAGAAAATTTTTCTCCTAGTGCCAATAGTGAGTGATACATATCTTGAAATCTAGAGTACATGTCATTTATACTTTCATTTGATTTCATTTTAAAATTTTGAAACTGATTTTTCAACATAGAAATTTTGCTTTGTTTGACTTTGTTAGTTCCTTCATGATTTATTTTAGAGTTCTCCATATCTCATAAGTAGTTGTACACATACTGACCCTATTAAACTCATTCTTATCTAATGCACAAAATAACATGTTCATAGCTTTAGCATTTGCAGTAGCATCAGTTTTCTATGCAGTAGTCCAAGTTGAAAAATCTTCTGTTGGAATGGTATATTCATTTTGGGTAATATTCCAAGTTTCAAAAACATTAGCTTGCATATATATTCTCATTCTAGTTGACCAGTAATTATAATTCATGCCATTGAATAGTGGAGGTCGTGCAGTAGATTGACCTTCAATAAAACTAGTGTTAATGACAATGCTTGTGCTGGTGTTATTTTCCATATTAGCAAAAAATTATCAAATAACTATTTTACAGTTATAGGATGTCTTACTCTGATACCAAATGAAAGTAACTACTGTGTGGCTAGTTATCACTTAGGATCGCATAATATGGAATATATTATAATCTAAATACGAAAACAGATAATAATAGTAAAGTAAATAAGAATAAGCACACCATGAGTTTTAGGATGACCTCCCTCTGGAATTTTTCACAATAATCCCTCACTTAACCCGGAGGAAAAGGTATACAACACCTAAGCAACCGATTAGGATTTTTCTGCCTCTAACAACCAAAAGAGGACTTTACTCGCATGAACAACCGAACAGGACTTCAACAGTTTCAATAAAATTGCTTTGACACTTTATATTCTTGATAACACTGATTTGTCTTTGATAGTACAACCTTCCTATAATCTTTTCCTCAAGTATATATATGTGTGTGTAAAGATTTAGAAAGGAGAATATTTCTTTGAATTGAAGAATAAGTTAATTGATTCAGAGATTCAAGCAATACACGTAAATTATGATTGCTTTTCAGAGTAGAGAGTATGATCAGAAAATAAAATGAAATTTGGTGATTTGTGAAGTGAATCTTATGTGCTTATATATTAGATAAACAGCTGCAACCATTCACGAAGAGTTCTGACCAAAAGAAGCATCCATGACTCTTCAATTTAGATGCATCTCTTGGCAAATGGAAGTGTCTGTTCAGCAAAATAGTTGTTGGAAAAGTTCAGTCGACTAACCCAAAACGACCAGTCAACTGAAAATTCAAAGTTGATGCAAAATAGAGTGTTTCTGTGCAACTAAGCAGGTTCATTCGACTGGTCATATATGTTCAGTCGACTGACCTAGCTGTCAGTGCACAGTTCACATTAATTTTGAAAAATTTGAAGCTTAAAACAATTTTGATTAGTGTGGATTACTTGAGGATAGATTTTAACAATTCTAAGAGTGAAAATTTCGACAAATAAACATACTATACTCAGTTTTGTAGTGTTGTCTCCTTTGTACTTTTAACAGCGTATTTCTGTCTCTTTTTGTCGCTTGTCTATATAGTATCATTCACTGATTTGTTTAAGCTCTTTGTCATGAATCAAAACTTACGATTCAAGAGTGACCATAATGTCAGATAAGGTAAACAAATATGTCCACTTGTATCTTGAGTAATCAATAAAACACCATCATTAGTTCAAAACACATCTATATGAACTAATTCAAAGTCTTTAGAAATACTTATAGTATTCTTGGCATAAAATATAATTGGCCAAAAATTTTGAATAAGTCAGAATCAAAATCAACAACTATTTCTTTATCACATAACTGGCTGATTTAATTCAGATTATGGTGCAGATTTTCACTTTTAATAAATAAACATATCGTTACCTATTTTACCTTTATGATAATTTTCGTTGTTGCCCATTGTGATTCTGCCACCTTTTACTAGGATAAGGAACTTTGGTTTATCGCCTTTTTGTGTGCCTGGAATAGCCAGAATCCAGATAACACTGTTGTTGTTCGTTAGCCTGCCACCACACCTACACGAGAAAAGATTTTTATGACCTATTTGTTTTTATAGGTTCATGGTTGTTAGTGGCAAAAGATTATGAAAAATATATTTGAGTAGACCCAAAACTATTTATATACGTTCCTTTCGGCATCCAGATTTGTTTGACTTTAAGGGAATTTAATTCATGCCTTACGGAACCCAAACTAGAATCGTTTTCACATTTTTGGCTATATACCAGCAAATATTGTGATTGTCTCCAGTTTTTCCATGTATCGTGCACTTTAAATTGACTTGATTAATTACATTTCTAGCACGTTCAGATTGATTATACCCATTTCCTTGTCTAACAATATTAGTTTGTTTCCCTAATAGCATATTTAACGATCTTCCAACTTTGGAAAATTTTCCTAAATTTTAGACAATTGTTGGACTTGTGTTTTAAGAGATTCATTTTCATTCAGTAATTGTGTGCATTTTTTAATAGAATTTTCACTCCTAGTATTTTCACTTTCTTTCAAAATCAGAATCTCATTTTCAAGTGATTTAATTTTAGTTTCTGATTTTTTAATCTCTTCTTCAAGCGATGGACACTTATCACACTTAGGGCTCTTGCTTTGATAGTTTTTAACCAATTGATCAAGCTGTTTATTTAAATCTATCAAAGTATATCTTTGTGATTCAGTTTTAGCGTATTTTTTTCCAAGTCTTTCAAAACAGCCATTTACTTCGTGAAAATATATAAGCAATTCTGAGTGAGTGAGTTATGTTATCTCGCTTGGCTCATCGTCATCACTATCAGTTATATCACCTCAGAGACAAAGATCTTCTTTTTCACTCTCACTGCTAGTGCTTAAGCATAATCACTTTTATTCCACGTGGCTGCAAAACTTCGCCTTTTTGATTTCTTTCCTTGGCCGAGTCGATTTTGAAGACAATTGGGCTTGATGTGACCAGGTTTGTTGCACTTGTGACAGATGATCTCCTGCTCTTCTGGGTTGTCTTGTACTTTGACTATTCTGCTTTTCAATTGTTGTTTTAGAACTGGATTTTCGTATCTATGGTTCCACTTTTTGAATTTCTTTATTATCGGTGCCAGTCAGCTGCTCCATCATCCTCATCATCATCACTTTCTGTTATTCCTTTAAGAGCTATTGATTTCTTTCGAGTATCACCTCCTTCACGTTCTTCCTTGTTTTCATTTCTAGCTCATAAGTGGTGAGATTTTCGATGAGTACTTCGACTTTGATTTGTCTCAAATCTTTTGATTCTTGAATGGCAGTAAATTTCGCTTCAAAATTTCATGGATCTGAGGATTTTTCAGACTATTTTCAACTCTGTATATAATTTTCTGAGAGCTTTTGATTTATATAAAATATTGGAAAGTCGTCCATACTTCTCTTTGACATTTTCATCCTTGGCCATTGTGAAGTTCTCGTATTCACTACTAAGCATGGCAAGGCGAGATTCCTTGACTTGATATGTTCCTTCATAAGTCACTTTTAGCGTGTGCCAAATTTTCTACGCAGTTAGACAATATGGGACACGATTAAATTCAATTTGATCTAATGAACAAATAATAGAATTCATAGCTTTAGCATAAGTGTTGTATATTTTATTTTCTCGATCTGTCCTTTGATCCATTGGTTTTTTCAATTTCTTGATTATCTACCACTATTGTTGGTGCTCTATAACTTGTCTCAACAATATTCCAAGCATCAATGGTTTTTAGAAAAAAATTCATTCTATTTTTCCAGAAACATGAACATTGGTGGTCTAACTATGGACTGGCCCTCAACAAAAGCGTTATTAAAAGAAGCCATTTTAAAATTTTAAAATTTTCAATAAGGTTCATTTTTTTTTTGAAAATTCAAATTTTTAAAACAAAAATTGGCTTTTTTCCTAGCTCTGATACCACTTGTAGGATTGATTTCACCATAGAAGGGGTGAATAAGGTGATACTATTAATTATAAAAATTTAATGCGGAAATATATAAAATAATCACAGCACTGATAATAGCAGAATAATAACACCATAGATAATAGCAGAAAGCAGAAATAGAACAATACAGATTTACCTCGCTTCGGCAAAACCCTGCATATGTGCTGCCCCTAAAGTTTCTACTCGAAATTAAGTAGTCAGACGCTTACACACATAAACTCATGACACCCGCTATCGACTAACTAAACTCTACGCTCAAAACCCTACCACAACTCAACCACTGAGTTGTGAATTCTCGAACTACACCACCATAGTTCGTAACCTAGTCACACGACTAGAAAATTACAAGCGATTAAAATAAAAATTACAAATTAAAAAACAATTTTAAACACAAAACCCTATAATACACTAAGCCCAATAGAGGAAAAAAATGCCGGCCCAATATGTTAAGTGATAAGAAATTATCCCTTTTTTTCTTTTATACTATCGGCCGTATTTTCATGACTGCATCTTCGTTCCTCTTTGTTCTGAAAAGTTAGGGTTTCATGGGAAATTGATGTCGCTGCTTTCTGTTGATCAATCGAAATGATTCTCATGCTTGCTTTGACGATCAATTGTCTCTCTGATTTGCGAACGGCTGCTTCAATTAAGTCGCGTTCAATTGTTAAAATGGTATGCGATTTTCCCTTTTTCGATATTTGATGACACTCGACTTTGATTCGAGTTCTCGATTGATGCTTTGCTCTGTGATATTGCTTGAACATAAATGCTTTTGTATGCCAATGATGATTGGGTTTTAAATAGGGTTCGATCCCTTATAATCTCGTTCGTATATATTTTATTTGAATTCTTGCTTGGCCACTTATTTTCATTTGGATGCTTGAGATGGTTTCTGACCTTTTCAATTTGTATATTTTCATTGCTTGTTTAACACGGCTTCGATTTTGATATGGAAGTCGGTTCCTATCTTTTCTTTGTTGACATCGGCCACTTTGATTTTGTTAAATTTTGAACTTGTTCGATTTTAGCCTTGGTCACCATGGCTCTGACTTGAGTTGAAACTGCTGTTACGTTCACATGTACAGTTACAATTTTTGTAACTGCAAACTGACTTCGGCCACTTCTGAAAGCTTTCGAATTTGTTTCACTTGAGTCTCCATGCACCTGCTATGTCACTCTGTTGCAGTTTGATTAATGCATATGTGTTCATATAGATATGTATATTGATATTCAAATGTGTCTTCCTAGCATCGTCCTTTGCAGTGTTGTGTAATCTGCTTATGGACTCGATTGCCTCTGGTCTGATTTGTTGTATACCAAACTTCATATATTTGTAGTCTTCATGTTGTATCCAGTACTCATATCTCAGTGATGCATTGCATTTGTTCACTGTCCTATTCCATTTGGTTGGTCTTATTCATAACTGCATATATGTATACATGATTGTTTGAAGACCTATGTCTACTAGCTTGTATGTTGGACTGGGTTTACTTGTGAAATCTTTCTTGACTTGATACTCTGTTGCTTCCCATTTAGCTGTAGCCTCTCTTTTTGCCTAACCCATTTTCTTGTTCATTGGTTATTTGATGAAAACAAATGTTGGATTCTTTACTTTGTTGCATTTGAAAATGTAATGCCCTAGTCTTGTTCCTTGAGTTCATGTGTGCTCATTCTTGTATGCTTTGTTGATCACCATTCATGTTTCACTGCTTATATCATTCATGCTTATAATTTTTGTGTACTTCATGTTGATTTGGGTCTGGTCATGACTGCTCATTGTAGTCTAAGTTTGTATTCATATGCTTTCACGTATTACACATGAGTCATGAGCTCGGTCGGTGTACATTACTTTATACGTGCGTTGTTTACAGTTTTAAGTTTTGTGTACACTTTTATCTGGATTTGTTTTTCGTATTGCACCTGAGTTGAATCCAGCTTATAGCTCGGGTTTGACCTTGTGATGTTATTTGTATCGCACTTGAGTTGAATCCAGCTTCTGCTTGGGTTTGACCTTGTCCTCACCTATCCCTACATTTTTATCAAGTATATATTGGTGTGCACGGCCTTGTGGCATGTACAGTGATACACTGTGCATGTCACAAGTTGTTCGTGTAGATGAATTCAAAAATAAATATGATGATGAATCAACTCAAATAACTGAGGCAAACAATATTTTTAAAAACGCCTTTTATTTTACACTGCAAAAATATTTCATTTTCAATTTTACTGCGTCAGTGTGTATTTTGCACATGCTGGATTCAATCTACAATAGAGTTGAAGATAAACACGAATAAATGAGTGATATGTACTGAGGTGCACATTGTAAATTGAAAATTATGATGTAATCGAAATTGTATTATAATTTGAAATTTTTTATATTATATAGTGAGAGCTCAAAATTGTACAATTCAAAATTTTAATGAAATATTTATTTGAATAAAATATCTGTTTGAATTTAAATTCTGTGTTATTTATTTTATTCAGCTGATATTTATTTAATTATGTGAAAAATGAAATAGTACAATAACAAATACATTTAAATGAATATATGTTTGTTTATTATCATCAAACAAAAATCATATACTTGCATATTCAACATATTTAAGGGTTCATTTGTGACATGTACCAAGCGTTTCGTATGTGAGTGCTATTTTAATATCCTGTAGCCCATCTATGTAGTTTATGTCAGTTATTGTGTTTTGAAAAATAGCTTCAGTGTTGTCATTTGATCTATGTAATTCGTTAGAGTAAATTAGATATCATTTCATATTTTTTTATACTTATTATAACGGTTTATTATATATATCTAATAAGGTTCCCATTGAATTATATATCTCTCCAAAAGCCCTGAAGGAGATACGAGAATTTCATAAAATCTTTCAGTGGGTGTTAGGATCCATTTATCATGTTGCTACAACCTTGAATTTGCTCAACAAATCGTAGTATCCATAAACGGTAAGTAACAATTTACAAGTTATATCGTATATAAAACTTCTAACAGACATTTTAGATGTACTCCTAATCATTTTCATGACGTTTAAGGTTGCTCAACAAATATTAAAGTACATTAGATCCCCTAGACCCATCGTTTTTTGTTATCCTGGGGGGAGTTATACAATCCTTGAGGTTACTCAACAAAGTTACATACACATTCTTACTTATCCAGAAATAATATACACATCATCTTAGATACTCTTTAGCTTGAGGTTGCTCAAAAACCATGTATATATAAGGTACTCTATTTATATTATGAATGATGAAGAGCAATATTAATTTAAATACATAATTCAAAATAAATTTTTAATAGTATTATCGACCATTAAGGGAGACGAGTATAACAATTATAACTCATGTTATCACATACCTTTTACATACATCACGTGTGTACTCCCATAAGTCTCATGACTTTTATTTTGTTTTTAACCTCCCATTATGGTGTACATATTATGTATGTGTGTGCACACACATATATTTAGTTACTGTAAGATTTTATTAAGATATGTATGTATGTATGTATGTATGTATGTATGTATGTATGTTTGTATGTATGTATGTATGTATGTTTGTATGTATGTATGTATGTATGTATATGTGCGTGTATCTGTGTGTGCGCGCGTGCGCGCATTCTTTTATTAATTAAATAATTTTATAAATATAAAATTTTATTTATTTATTAAAATTTAAATGATTTTAAATTTACATGGACGATTTCCAAATGGACTCCTCATTTATTAGATAGAGATGATCACCAAGACTTCATTATCTGCTGCCGAACCTATTCCAATTCCAATATATCGGACTCGGATTGTGGGGATCGCCGAAATACTTCGTATCAATAGATAAGATACTCGGTATATCAATATTGATTAGATCCGAAATCTGTTATTGAATTGCTCATTCAATGAGCATTCTCAATATTATGCCTTGAAGAGGACTTGAACCTCCTGCTATTTAGCACGAGATTTTGAGTCTCACATGTCTACCATTTCACCCATCAAGGCTTCTTGAATTATTTAATTTAAATATTTAATAATTTTTAATACTCAAATATGATATTTGAATTCACCTAAGAACCAAAAACACTTTCGAGTCTTCCATATGGACATACACTATAAACACACCATTTTGACGAACCAAGTAAAGGCCAGGATATCTGAAGGTTTTCTACCTAAGAGTGATCCTTAATTAGATTAATTATTTTCTTAATTTAAGCACATTTTAGATACCCATCCATTTTTGACCTTTCTAGAACTAGTCCTCGCATGTTGGTCTATTATTTAGACAAACACAACACAGGCTCTGATAGCATTGTTGGATCAAGCGCACTAACAACTGAGTTAAAAGGGGTTGAAATCCAAAAAAAATTACCTTTTATTAAATTTCACAAAATTTTACTTTGTGTTTTATGCAAATAATATTTTGTTTATACAAAATCTAATTTAGTATTTAATTAATAAAAGAGTTCTAACAATATTCTAATTTATTTAATTTGATTAGAATATTTACTTATTGTTATTGTTTAAAACAATATTTATTAATAATTCAAATTATTATGACTTTTTAATATAATTCTAATTGTATATATTAATATTTAATGATATTATTATTCATAATATTAACTTGATAACACTGTAAATATATAAACTATCTTAGAGGTTCATAGGAATAAAGTTCATTATGCCCCATGCTCAAAAAAAATTAAAGTGTGATGAAATAATATCAGCTTAATTTTATAAAAATACCATATTGAATTAACCTAATACAAATATGAAATGATTTTTTTTTTATTCGGCCAATTTATATTTTAAATAACATTTATATTTAATAAATATAAGTGGGTACAATATATAAGTATAGAATATTTATATTTAAAGTAATAAAAACACAAAATTTACAGCTATATATTTTGTGTATATATATATATAAACAGATATGTACATTAATTTATTTTCGGTATATAAATAAAATGATTTAAAATTTCAAACTTCAAGTTATTTGACTTATTCAAAATTAAAAAAAATTATGTTCTTGTCGTCAATCATAAATAATTTGTTTTGTTTATTAATAAATAAATAATATTTTTTAGTAATTAATCAGTTATGTCAATATTATTTTAATTTGAAAAATTCAAATGAATTTAATTTTAGAATAATTTAACTTCGTAAATAAAATTAAAAAACGTACTTACGATAATCAAGGAAGATCCTCTCATGGAAACAACTCATATACTTTCTTTCCATACTTCCAACCATACCCTGCCCTCTAACCATGCCCTTTCTACCGCTACCTTGTCACCTCCACGACCTGCTCCAGGCCCTCCTCCTCCTCCTCCTCTAAAGTAGATGGTTCGTCCTTTCCTTCCTCTTCCGATCATCCCTTTTCTTTCTCTTCTCCTTCCTCTCTTCCATTTTTTCCTCTTCAGTTCCTGCTTCCAATGGCATTAATCAATAGAAGCGGACTTCTCTTTTCAAGAACAAGCCACGTAATGCGGGGAAGTACATCCCTATTGATATGAAGCCTATCTTCTTAGGTGATAATCTAGTTCCACCTACTGATGTAGTTAAAGATGGTACTCGGGTGTGGAGTGAGTATTTAGTGGGTATTTTCTTGATAAGCCTTTATCGTATGTTGTAGTTTTACAAACCCTTAAAAAAATCTGGAAACTGAAAGGCTCAACTAAAGTTAAGTCTGATGGATTTTTTTTCCTTTTCGGAGGATAAAAGAAGGATTCTTTAAGGAGATCCTATTCTAATGCATATCCTATTCTAATGCAAAATAAATTATTCAGTGTGAAGCCATGGGATCTACAGTTGGAATTGTTTGTGGTAGCATCACTTCAGTACCTGTTTGGGTTCAGCTATATAATATTCTCATTTTTTCTTAGTCTCATTTGGCCATATATTGGTCGGCAATTAGGCTTGGGAAACTGCTATGCATGGATGAGTCAATAGACCGACTCAAGAGGCTAGACTACGCTAAATGTATGTAGAGGTTAATCCTGAAAAAAACTTGTTGATAGCTTTGATGTGCAATTAGTTGATGGGGGTACACAAAAACTTGAAGTTAGATATCTCTGGGAAGCTGACATTTGTTCTAAATGTAAGATATTTAGGCATTGCATTCAAAACTATGACAATCTTGAGGAATAAGGAGAGCACCAAAAGGTGAATAGTAAGGCAGTTGGGAGAAAGAAAAAAATCAAAAGTGGCAGTGGTTAACAATTCAAAAAGAAAGAGAGTTAGCATGCAAGAAGTTAGATCTGCTGATGAAGAAAGTCATAAGAATATCCTGGAGTAGGACAGAGATAATAAGGAAGTTCAAGATAGGGAAGTAGCATGTGAAAAGAAAAGTGCTAAAGAGAATGTAGCCCACGATCATTCTGATGACGTGAATAATATGGATAAACAGAATCAAGTTGCCACAAGTAAACAAATTTTATGTTTTAGATGATTTAATTAATTCTAAAGTAGTGATGGATGGAAGTCATGTATCTGATGAAAGTCCAAACTGTGATATGCACATTCACAAGGGTTCTCAGTTATTTAATAAAGTCGCATGCATGGAGAACGGTATTTCTAATGCCAATGTATCTAAAATTAACACTCTTGTATCTCTTCAACAAGAAAATGTCACTTTGCAACATATTGATGTTACCAAACCCAATGAAATCACTAATCATTCCAAACAATTAACTCGTTCTGACTTATCTCATAATGTTTCTGGTACAACTAATAATGCACAGAGTGAAATGTGCATGTGGAAGTCCACGACCGAAATATATATGATCCTAACTTTCAAGGCACGAATGCATGCATGCATGCAAGCCTATCAACACTTTCTCCTTCGTTTGAAAACCTCTTTTATTCTTTTCAAGAGAAATCTTCTTCAACTAATAAGGAATCATCTTCAAATCAACTTATCATCACATCCTTCCACCTGATGCTTGGAAGGACCCTCCTCCCATCTCTTCAATCTCAAATTCATCTTTTAATCATCTTACCCAAGCCATTGTCCCTCTTTCTAATACCATTTCAAAAATTTCTTCACTCACAATCTACAACAAAAAGAAAATTCATACAAAAGGAAAATCTTTGGATAATGATTTAAGTGAAGGTGCTAACACCCCTATAATATCCACAATCCCTAAAAACAAGGAATTCAAAACTCTTGTTACCAGGAGTAGTTGGAACAAGCAGCTCGTCAACCAAGAGTTTACTCAATGATACACAACTTCGGTGCATGGAATATCAGGGGTATGCATAGTGATGTCAAACTTAATCAATGTGAAGAGCTCATTCAATCTCACAACCTCAAACTCATTGCAATTCTGGAAATAAAATTTAACTCTCCTCTTACTATTAGAACAGCCAATTATATTAATCCTACATGGTTGCTATCCCATAATCTAGTTGAGGCACCATATGGTGGGATCATGGTGATCCATGACCCTCAGGCCTATACACTAACTCCAATTTTAGCCACCAGGCAACTAATTCACTTTCATAATCAGCACCGTCCTTCTTCTACCTCCTTCTACATTTTTATTATTTACGCTGACAACTCTCTTATGTCTTGGCAATCTCTCCTTGATCTCCTCCCAATTTTAGATAAGAAACCCATCCATGGATAGCAATTGGAGACTTTAACTGCTCTATGAGAATCATTGATAGATTTGGTGCTAATGCATTATCCTTGACTGAAATCAAACCCCTTAATAATGCTGTTGAATCCTCTTCTTTGGTTGAAATAAAGGTTTCTAGTGCTCATTACTCATGGAATAATTGTAAGAGGAATGGCATTAGAACTTTCTCCAAAATAGATTTTGCCTTCCGCAACCAATCAACTATGAAATTCCGGCCAAATATTTTCAACTTTCTTCCAATGCCTTCCCTATCGGATCACTCCTTTCAAATTATATAAATTATATCCTCTTGAGATGTTTCCATGCAAGGAGAATCAAGTTTTAAAACTTTCAATGCTTGCATAAATGATCCATAATTCCATGACATTGTGAAACCAGATTAATCTAATAAATTTTATGGCAATCTAATGTTTGTTTTGCAAAGAAAAATGAAAGCTACTAAAGAAGACGTGGTCAACGAGAAAGTTTGGAAGAGGAAATACATTAACATCAACTTCAAAAAACAAACTTGAAGAAGTGCAAAATTCAATGCTCAACCATATGGATGACCCAACCTATTCAGAACTAGAGACTGCTCTATCAACTCAATACAAAGAAGCTTTGCATCAGGAAGCTAGCATGTTCAAACAGAAGTTAAGGCAGAGATAGGACATTGAATGGGATAGAAACACTGCATTTTTTTCATTCTTCCCTTAAATCTAAGCATGCTAGAGAGAACATCAATGTTGTTTTTGGCAGTATGGTGAGTTAACATACTAATCCACCCAAAACTGAAGAGGTGTTTCTTTCTTTCTTGCTTCAAGGATTTATTGAGTAATTCTACTAACTTTGTCCATGATTAAGAAGCCCTTGACAATATAAGTCTGCCAAGAATTAGTTCCCAGGACTATAATTTTCTATGCACTGAAGTAACTGATTCTGAAATCAAGCAATCTTTCTTTTCCATGGATCATAAATCATGTATGTAGCCTGATGGTTTTATTGTGGCCCTTTTTACATCATGTTGGGACATTATAGAGCAAGACATTTACAAAGTAGTTCAAAATTTCTTTAATAAGTGTAAAATGCTAGGCTCCATCAATGCAGCTAATATTCCCTGATACCAAAAGTTAAACAAGCTTATTCTATTCATTTATTTAGGCCTATAGCTTGTTGCAACACCATATACAAATATCTCTCCAAGATCATAGCCGCCAAACTGAAATGTGTCCTTCCCACTTAATCAAGCAGCTTTTTTTTACCATCAAACAGTATTGTGGATATGTTTTGATCGCATGAATTGTTAAAGGGTTACAATAATTCTCATATCTCTCCTAGGGCTATGTTGAAGTTTGACATTAGAAAGGCCTATGATATTCTACACTGGGACTCTATAGTTAGAATTATGGTTATGATGAATTTTCACAAACACATAATTGCATGGATATATGCTTGTATTTCAACTGCTAGATTTTCTTTAATTGTAAATAGCTCTATTGTAGGATACTTCCAGGGCAGACAAGGTATAAGACAATGTGACTACATGTCCTCCTACCTTTTCATTATTGTTATGGAAGTTTTAAATCAAATATTTAATTAATTGGTTTTGAATGGTCAGTACAAATTACATATAAAGTGCAAATAGCCTCAGATAACATCTTTGATGTTTCCTGATGACTTAGTTGTGTTCACTAAACCTGATATGTCCACTATCCAAGAAATTCTGGAAGGACTGGATCTTTTTTATAAGATCACTGGTCTTAAGGTAAACCTCTCAAAATCTGATATCCTATTTGATGGGGTTAATCAATTACATTATCGGACTATTCTTCAAGCTACTTCCCTCCAGCCTAATCAGGAAACTCTGAGCAACTTAGATATTCCTCTAGCTACATCCAGAATAACCAAAGTGCAATGCTTGCCTCTATATGGGAAAATCCTAGCCAGATTAGACAACTGGGCTAATAGACAACTGAGTCGAGCTGGAAGATTATCTCTCATTAATTCAGTTATTTTTTCTACGACAGTTTATTGGTCAAGGACTTTTATACTTCCCATTAAGTTGATTAGAATGATTAGAAGTTCTATGTGAAAATTCTTTTAGAAAGGTAGCATTCACACAAATAAATTAGTCTTATGTTCATTCAGCAAATTGGAGTTTCCAAAAAGTATGGGAGGACTTGGTATTTAAAATATGTTACTATGGAACAAAGCTACTTTTTTAAAGAATCTGGATGATATTTTCAATAGAAAGAATAATATCTAGGGAAATGGTCAGTTAAATACATTGTACGCAGCAAGAACTTCTGGCAAATGCAAACTCCTCAAAATAGTAGTCGGACATGGAGGGATTTACTTCTTGGAGAGGGCATGCTTACTGAAATCAGATATGAAGTAGCCAATGGTGGTAGAGTCAGTTTTAGGGATGATCCATGGTTGAAACCTGTTACATGGCTAGTGTACTAAAAGAGATAGCACGCTACAATAAACTCGTCGCACAAGTTTATCAATTAGAATTCCACTACGCTGGAATTCTGTATTAGATAATTGTAACTATATGTTACGTTGTAAATAAATTACAACAATAACGTTATACTATTGTAAGAAATAGTACAACTTATAAACGAGAAAGATTATAGAGAATCTAACCAGTATATATACGAAATTCCGTCTGAGGCTTGTCGTAACAATTTCCTTAAGAATTTTATTTCAAAATTCTCCCAAGATACAACAGACGTAATCCGCACGAGATTGTAATGAGTACGTCAACTCTGTGATATATATGGAATATTGAGCAGTAGAGCAAAGAAGCAGAAGAAAACAGATTGGAATTGGATGAGAATGTGATCAGTATTCTCTTCTATTTATAATTTCGTCTGCATCCCTTCAAACAGTCGCGTCCGCTTGACGGGTCGCACCCGTTACCTTTTGGTCGCTGCTGTTCGTTAACGGGTCGCACCCGCCTGCTACTGGTTTGCATCTGCTCGCGTCCAACAGTCCGCACCCGCTCGCATCGCACCGCCTGGTACTGTATGCGTCGTATCTGCTTCAATCGGGTCGCACCCGCTCACGTTCGGCCGCACCTGTTCTGTTTGCTTCTAACGGGTCGCACCCGCTACTGTTTGCGCCTATTCAATCCGCGTCCGCTTCCGAACAGATCTGCATCTGTTCGTATGGCATGCAACTGTCAGAAAACCCGGTCCAGTTTGTAGTAAAAATACGAGTATCATATTAGACCCAAACCCGGTCCGGTCGGACGGACGCGGGCGGCGCGCGCGCGTGTGGTGGAGATGCATGATCTCCCTCCTCATAACGAAGCATACATTTGGGAGCCTCAGGCCCCCAAACTCCTCTTGAGAAAAGCATATATAAACCAATATAGCTTTCAACAATTTGGCGATGTGACACTTTGTATATTTCCGTTCATTCTACCTTTAGGAATTCCAACAATCCCCCACATGAATGATAATACACATATCCCCCACACGAAGCGAAATATCACAGAGTACATATGGAATAATGCTTTGTCGTGGATAAGTAGATATTTCACTTTGAACTTTCCCTAGTTAAAACTTATCGGATCTACTTGGCTAATCGGTGAATTATTTCATCTTGAACCGTCGGCCTTTATTGTATATCCAGACAATAAGCTTTACTAAGCATTGATTCCCTTCTCATCCAATCTCTTGATTGTGTTCATTTTGGTCCTAAACACTACTTGGTTCTGCGAGTGTTATAGAGAATTTAAAGCCTTGTAAAATTCTCATAGAGCCGACCCAGCTCACACTTACATAGGTGATCGCAACCATTAAGAGTATCCTACAAATACCTCACTTGTTATTTCCAAGAAATGGTCATCATTAAAAAACATAGTTTTAACCTATTAATACTTCTGTAGGCATGCATTTATATTGTGCACCATAGGAATGTAGTTGGACTATGTCCACGCAAATGCATTACGTCTTGAGTTACTCAGAACTGGTTTGCCTATTGATCCTAGTCCGTGGGATCTCCAGTCGCTAGGATAGGTTTCCGTATAAGGTAACTCTTGTTGGTTTAGACTTTTAAACTCATTCCCCTCGATGCGCGGTCAATTTTCTCTCTTGATAAACCTTTAGTAAATGGATCCGCTAGGTTATCATTTGTTCTCACATAATCTATGAAAATAGTTTCATTTGAGAGTAACTGCCTAACTGTGTTATGGCGTCGACGAATATGTCATGACTTTCCATTATACACAAAGTTGTGCGCTCTGCTTAGCGCAGCTTGGTTATCACAGTGTATGCATATGGCCGGTACAGGTTTAGGCCAAAATGGAATATCTTCTACAAAATGACGAAGCCATTCTGCTTCTTCGCCTGCTTTATCTAAAGCGATGAGCTCCGATTCCATAGTGGATCGAGCTATGCATGTTTGTTTAGTAGATTTCCATGACACTGCTGCCCCTGCTAGGGTAAAGACATAACCACTCGTTGATTTTGATTCCTCTTAATCAGCAATCCAATTTGCATCACTATATCCTTCTAAGACGGAAGGATATTTTCCATAATGCAAGGAATAATTTGTGGTATTTTTTAAATATCCAAGCACTCTCATTAGTGCTTTTCAGTGTTCCTTTCCTGGATTGCTTGTATACCTGCTCAATCGACTTACCGCGTAAACAATATCTGGTCTGGTGCAGTTCATCAGATACATTAAGCATCCTATTACACGAGAGTATTCCAGTTGCATTACACTCTCATCAGTGTTTTTATGCAGTACTTCCGATGTATTAAAAGGTGTCCTCACTCGTCACACAAGTTTATCAATTAGAATTCCACTACGTTGGAATTCTATATTAGATAATTGTAACTATATGTTAATTGTAAATAAATTACAACAATAACGTTATACTATTGTAAGAAATAGTACAACTTATAAACGGGAAAGATTACAGAGAATCTAACCAGTATATATAGGAAATTCCGTCTGAGGCTTGTCGTAACAATTTCCTTAAGAATTTTATTTCAAAATTCTCTCAAGATACAACAGACGTAATCTGCACGAGATTGTAATGAGTACGTCAACTCTGTGATATATATGGAATATTGAGCAGTAGAGCAAAAAAGCAGAAGAAAATAGATTGGAATTGGATGAGAATGTGATCAGTATTCTCTCATATTTATAATTTCGTCTGCATCCCTTCAAACAGTCGCGTCCACTACCGCCTGATAATGTATGCGCCGTATCTGCTTCAATCGGGTCGCACCCGCTCGCGTTCGGCCGCACCTGTTCTGCTTGCTTCTAACGGGTCGCACCCGCTACTGTTTGCGCCTATTCAATCCGCGTCCGCTTCCGAACAGATCCGCATCTGTTCGTATGGCCTGCAACTGTCAGAAAGCCCGGACGGACGGACGGCGGCGCGCGTGTGGTGGAGATGCATAATCTCCCTCCTCACAACGAAGCATACATTTGGGAGCCCCAGGCCTCCAACCTCCTCTTGAGAAAAGCATATATAAACCAATATAGCTTTCAACAATTTGACGATGTGGGACTTTGTATATTTCCATTCATTCTACCTTTAGGAATTCCAACAAAACCTAGCTTTATACTAAGCAAGCATCTAAACTATCAATAAATACAGCAGTCTGGGATTAATGGGCAAGCAAAGGCTTATGAGTATATCCATGTTGGCTACATTCAGTTACCATATTCCAGTAATCAAGTTATCGGAATGCTTTAGTCTAATTTTCAAGGTATTCATCATCCTATGGTTGACAGGGATGATGTTAAATGGACATGCAAAGCTATTAGTTTTGATATTGGTGTTGTGTACATTCCTTTGCAAATCATGTGACAGCCTAAAATTTAAGTTGGAATAAAGGAATATGGTTGAAGCATAATAATGAGAAAGAGAATTTAATGCTATGAAAGGTAATGAGAAACGCTTTGCATACTAAAGGAAAGTTACAAGCTAGAGGTTTGGATGTCGGCAGTCTATGTTCTTTCTGCAATGTTGTAGTTGAAGATAATATGTATATATTTTTCAACCGCTCATTTGTTTTTATTCTCTAGCAATATCTGATGTTAAAAATGGGCAGAAACAATGTTGTAAGGGATAGTGCAATAGAATGGTCTTTGATCTATAAAGCAAATAAATGGAGAGGTATGAACACCTATGCATTGCTATTTGCTTTGAAGAAATTTTTGAAAGTGATGTGGGATGAGAGAAATGATATTCGCTTTCATGGACAAAAGAATTTTTTTTTACCAACTTAGGAAATATTGTTGCATGAAATAAGGAATGGGATGGTTCAGCTTGTCTATGAATTCGACCCTGACATTGTGGATGATTTCCAATGACTTCTGCCTTATTTTTCTTCTTTTGTTTCTTCTGCTTTCTTTCCTTTAGCGTATTGTTATGCCATGTTGTCCCTATTCTTAGTCTTTCTTTTTTAATTTGTTTCCTAATCAAAGCATGTTTTGGTTGGGGTTTGTTCTTTTCTATAATTCCTGGGCATTTCAATAAAATTGGTAGAAGACCAGTCAACCCCGTTGGCTTGCCAAAAGAATAATTTTTATTATATTACACACACACACATATGTGTGTATACTGTTTTGTTTTTTCTAATTTTTTCGCTGAAAAATTTGTTTAGCATATACATATATAATGTGTATGTATGTACATATAAATGATTTAGAAAAATAATATTTATATTATCATTTATACGTATACACGCATACGAAATTTAAGAAAAAAACTAAAAGAAATAAGATTAAATATGTTTAATGAGACCATAATGATATAATATATACATTCATACACACACAAGTGTGTGTGTGTGTGTTGTGTGTGTGTGTGTATATGCTTACGAAACTAGTTAGAAAGTATACTGGGGGTGGCAATTAGACCCAGCCCAACGAATCCGGACCCAACTCGAAGGGTGGAGTTTTTTCGGGTTCAAATTATATATTTTATGACCTAGACCTCACCCGAGCTTTAGTTCAGGTTCGATCGGTTTGAGTTTTGGGTAATAATATTAAAATACATATATTTCAATGTTTTTTTGTCAGCTCTTTTGGATCAAGTCGGGTTCGATTGGGTCTTTATGGTGTTTTTCATCACCTAAGCCCGACTCGAGACCCATCGAGTTCAGTTCAAGTTCGGGTCTTCTCGGTTGGTTTGGGCTAGGTTTGCGGTTCTCCATTCTAATTGATAGCCATAAGTGTACCTTTCACCGAAGAGTTCTGCCGAAAGCTTAACACTTATTTGTTTAGAATTTCCTCTTGGAGCTTCATAGTCTCCTTTTATTCTTCAGTTTGCAAGGCTGAAAAGTTGGCTTGGGCAATGGCCAAGGGATGCAAATAAAAAGTTGGCTTTGCCAATGGCTAAGGGTATGGACGGCTAGGGATGAAATAGAGAGAAAGCGCATCCGATAATGTGTAGAGAAATTGTGTGGGGGCTAGTTAATTATAGCCAAGGGTTTGCATCCTTTTCACTATTATTCTTACTCTGGAGTAAAGTCTTCCTTTGCCCTTAATGTGACCAGTCTAGGATTGAATGAGCAAGGTCGATTACATATTTTTCTCCCATTAGAATCATCAATTAATTATTTAGTTTCGAGCTCCTAGATCGAAAGAATCATTGTACAACTTTTATGCATTGTTTGTCTAATTTTAAGCTTTAAAGAAATTATTGAGGTGGCAAAAAAATATTAGTACAAAATTTGTGTTAATTTATAACATTTATAAATTAATTTTGTCGTTGGTTGAACATGAAAATAACTAATAATGTAGTTGTATTACCTCTTTAGTACTAACTTGGTCCTCGGTCAATATTTAAATAATTTAGATAGTGAAATCCATTAAGACTTTGCTGAAACATGATATATGACCAAGTTTAACACTTACAGAACATTCAGATGAAATCGTATTTCTAATCTAAAATAAGCTCATTGCCTACGATAATTTTTCACGTGTACGCGTCCTCAACGACAGTTTGTACACGTGTTCTTTTTGTTATTGTTGTATCAATTAGATATCTATATTTGGTTTTATGTCGAAAAATCTATTAATATCTGTATTAATTACGAGAACAAATTTTAAAGTCCTTCACTTCAATTCAATAATATTTATCGATTAACAAATTTACTCCGACTAGATATTTGGCTTTTAAGTTAATACCGAATACGGTGGTTACTAATTTTCTATATTGAAGGAGATGAATTCTCTCTTCGATGGTGTCTCACTTCAAGTAGTTCAATGTATACCCAACTATGGTTGTAATAAGACATCATGCCAAGTATTTAACCATAATCAAAGCATAGCATAGCTTGTTAAGATCAACAACATCATCAGGCCATAAGACTGCTTGTATGTCGTAAACATGGTATCTTCTATTTTGACTATTATATTCATATATAGAAAACTCTCGTTGAGTCGTTTTGCGGTCATTTCAGACAACCACAAGTACGTAACCTATTAGTACCCCCAACGATAATGAGTAAATCACCGTTTATCATATAGAGAGCATTATGTTACCTACTGTCATTCTTTCTCAATACATCTCGATTGGAAATAATTAAGGAGTTGGTGTTTTGATTATACTGGTTCAGTGCTCATGATTATGAACACATTTATAACTACAGTCGATTAAACATTACTCCTAATGATTTTCTATTTTATATATATATGTGCGTGTGTGTGTGTGTGTGTGTGTGTGTTTAATGTAATCGATTCATTATTTATATTAGAATATAACAACACATATAATCAATTAAACATTGCCCCTATGGCACATCCTTAACTCTATCATAAATTATTATTGTGACCTTTCTATGGAAAGAGAAACTAAAACAAGAATCAAGTCCTAATTCCATTTATATCAAAATTTATGGTCTCTACAAGGTTTCAACCAAAATGTAAAAAAATTCTAAAGTCCAAAAGCATACGCATTTAAATAAAGTTTTCGCTTATTTTAACATTATTCGATCATGAAATCAAATTTCAAATTTTACTTGCTTATATATATGTAAAAATATGGATCGTTATAGTACTTCCTCTCAAAGTTTGGAACGAGGGATAGGAAATGGAAGGCCTGCTTCGGGTAAGTAGCAGCATGACCCGAAGCAAGCTTCAAGATTTCACATGCTCGACTCGCAGCATGGTCGTCCTTGGGTATGCTTCCGGCAAGTGGCGCTTCGACTCGAAGTGCACTTCGGCTAAACATCGGCAGGACCAGGACGAGCGCCGGGTGATTACCAACTTGAACAATTCCTGCATCGTACCGATTGTCCAAACGCACGACCAAGTGCACGATTTTAGATTATAGCGGCTCCACTCGAAGCTAGCTTTGTTAAATTAATGGGATCTTCAATCAGATGCATCGAACATGACAGCCAACTACGGACAAACATATTTCTCGAGTCGACTTGCAGCTCGACTCGAACCACGCTACAAACATTCATATACTCCATCAATAGCAAACATCAAACTTTCACATGCTAGACCCAGAGCAAGCATCAAGTTGTCAACTTACTCCTTAACCAGAAGAGATCTTCGATTTTTCACATGCTTAACTCAAAGCACGATCTTACAACTTCAAGCTCTGGGTAAATACCGACTTAAACTATTTCCGCATCTTATCGAGTTGTCGAACATTTGCTTGAGCATTGTTTGGGAAAAAAGTGGTTCCACTCGGATCTTGCTTTGCTTTCAGATGAACCAATCAATGGCAACCAGCTACAGACAAATATTTTTCTCGAGTCAACTTGCGGCTCAACTCGGAGCACGCTTCAAATGTCTGTATGCTTGATCTTGAACCAGCTTCAAATTTCCACATGCTCGAGCCGAAGCAAGCTCCGAGTTTTCACATGCTCGACTCGAAGCAAGGTCGTACATGGTCAAGCTTCGGGTACGTAGAAGCATGACCAGAAGCAAGCTCCGAGTTTTCACATGCTCGACTCGAAGCAAGGTCGTCCAATGGCGTATGTAGCCGCATGACCCGAAGTAGGCTTCGAGTTTTCACATGCTCGACTCAAAGCAAGGTTGGCCTTGGGAATGCTTCAAGTAAGTGATGCTTTGACTACGCACATCGGGTCACGGAACGAGTGTTTGCTAGGATGTCAGGTAGCAGGTTTGTAAGGTGTAGAAGCTTAATTAGTGTAATCGACTATTGGCATTTTGGATTGTAAAATATTTTTCTCCCTTTATTTTCTGTTTTACTTTACCGTTAACAGAAGCTTGGTTACGCCGCTCATTTTCAGATTTGGTACGTGAAAAACACTTTACTAAAACATGTTTTAAATTACACTTCTATTTTTAATTTCAATTAAAAAAAATCATATGCTTTGAAAATTAAATCTGAATATTAGTCGCATGTTTTATGGTCAAATAGTTATTTTGAAATTTTTCTAAAAAAACGAAATTGTAAAAAATTTCAAAAAATTATAGCTTTCTCTGCAAATATATATTTACATAGTTCTCTATAATATCCTAAAATTTAAAAATGAGATATTTTTTATAACTTGTTTTTAAGAAGGACTGCTATGTATTTTAAAATATGAGAATGGTGTTTTTAAGTAAGTTCACTTATTGTTATGTATCGAATAAGCGAATTTTGTATTACAATGTCGCTTATAACAAAAAAAACTTTGCTTTTTTCTTTACTAAATGGTGTTACTATCTACACACCTAAACTAAATAGAATATAAAATTAATTTAAAGAGAATACTACACACCCACTTAGGTCGTTATGCAAAGCTGAGTAAAGTAATAGTCGTACGGTTTTGCAAGGAGTAAATATAAAAAAACCAAAACCCTAACTATAAACACAATGATAACTTCCCTTATCATCAATTAGTGGCAAAGCATATTGAAATTAATAATGTAAGTAAGACCCAATATTTTTGTTTTTAAACAAATCATTGTATGAATCGATCGGTTTTTCTATTACTATTTAATGTATGCAAGGTATTTATTTGTGCTGAAAGCTCATTAAGTTTAATGCTGAATTTTTTGTGGTATTTATTAAGTTTTTTAAGATAGTATGTATTATAATTTATTTTCAGTTGAAACAATAGCATGTAGGGTAATAAAAAAGTTTCGGAATTGAATGGATTCGTAAAACTCTAGTATGGAAAACCATTCACGGTATTTAGTTTTGGACGAAATCTGATATGAGTGTGGAAATATAATTGCGCGATGTTGGTTTTTTAAAAAAAAACAAATATGGAAGGAAAAATGAAAATAAAAATTAGTAGATGTGCTTAGGCGCATAGAATGATTTAGTAGATGAGAAATATATATATATATATATATATATATATATATATATATAATAGTTGTAATACCTTCGGTGTTACGCTTTTTTGTGTCAGCATGAACTATCGAAAATGCCCCTCTACATAAATTAACAAATCTAGATATCACTTAAAAATAGGATCTAACAATTGTTTAAAAATACAATCTAACAATCAAACTTCCTTTATAGATTTGAAATGCTCCTTTACATATTATCATACCATAATATTACTTAAAAATATGATCTAATAAATAAATTTCCTTTATAAATTCTTTCTTTATTAATTAATAATGTTAAAAGGATTCAAACTAACAAAAAATTAAATGCTGCAATTTAGAAATAAAAATTCAAACTAACTACACATGATTTTAATACAAAAGGATGGATTAATATTTGTGCAAATCATTTTCTCTTGAATGTGTTAAACATATACGATTTATAGGAATACAATTCACGCACGAATTGCATGCCCTCTCACGCGCGAAGCACGTGCCGTAATGCTCGTATATATAGTCAGGTTGGAAGCGCAATATTTCGATCCGACCGTGAACTTCCCAAAATACTCATATATATAACTTTTTAAACATTAAATTGTTGTTTCACATGATCTTCCCAATAAATTAAAAGATAAAATCTCCCTACAATTACTTTAGATGTATTCAAACCTAGATGTTGATTCCAATTATTCATAGAATAGAATTGTTCATACGTAATTATAATTAGACCTCAAAGAGTGAGTCAAACATACATGGCTTCATTTGAATAGGTAATGCAAGATCTTTCTAGATAAATCAATCAATCTATAAATCTTTATTCATCTTTATTAATGGTTGAAATAAAATCATAATTTTTTAGTCCGACTGTGAAATTTCATACCCTTCCATGCAAACAACATGTCATGAATTTGAATCTCACCGTGAACAAATATTAACATCGATTTTCAAATGGAAAATTTAAAACATAAACAAGGTTACAAACTCAAACCCTGTTCCAACAACAGAATTAAAAAAATTCTTTATATTTTTTAGTTTATTTTTATCAAACTACATAAAACTTTCAAAATTAATTAATTTAGTAAAGAGCTTATATGCACGTGCGTTGCAAGTGCCAAAATATATTTCTTTAATAATAGTTGTAATACATTTGGTATCACATTTTTTTGGTATCAGCGTGAACTATCAAAAATGCTCATCTACAAAAACTACCAAATTTTAATATCGCTTAAACATAGGATCTAACATTAAACTCATTACAAATTCAAAACGCCCCTCCATAAATATTATCGACTCTGAATATCACTTAAAAATTAGAATCTGACAAATAATTTATTATTTTTAATAATAGTTGTAATACATTTGGTATCACACTTTTTTAATAGCATTGTGAACTATCAAAAACGCCCTCTACAGATATTATCAAATTTTAATATCGAATAAAACAGAATCTAATATTAAACTCTTTTACAAATTTAAAACGCCCCTCTTTACATATTATCAACTTTTAATATCACTTAAAATAGAATCTAACAAATAATATTTTTTTCCAAATTATTTATTAATTAATTAATGATATACAGAAAAATTCAAACTAACAAAAATAAATGCAGAAAATGAAATTAAAATTCAAACCAACTACACACGATTTTAATGCTAAAATATGACCAAATATTGTGCAAATCATTTTTACTTAAATATATACTTATATGGAAGGTGGAATCCAAGGGGTAATCTAATAGTGGAGATTTATCGTGTCACCAAGTTCTGTCCAAATAGATTTTACCATACACACATATAAAAGAAAGTAAATAATAAGAATTAGATGTTGTGGAGTAACATGACTTTAGAGAAGATTTTATGTATAAAAAAAATTGTGGAAGATTTATGAAATATAATTTTAAAAAGAAAATTGAAGGAAGGTGGTGTTATTTCATTTTGAAAAATATATATAATAGAATTAATTTGAAACTGAAAAAGATTTTTCAAATACACGTATTGTACATATATTTTTACTAATAATTGTAATTCTTTTGGTGTAGCATTTTTTAGTGTAAACATGAACTACCAAAAATGTATCTCTACAAATATTACCAAAACTTAATAATACTTAGATCAAAGAATTAAACTTATTTTACAAATTCAAGCGCTCCATCACAAATATTAATAAATCTTAATATGTAAGTATTTAACAAATAAATTTCTTTTACAAATTCATTCTCTATTTATTAATAATATAAATAAAAATTCAAACTAACAAATATTTAAATGACACAATCTTTAAAATATAGACCAACCACACATGAAAATACTACTAAATATTTGTGTAAATCATTTTCTCTTGAATGCATTCAACATATAAAATTTGTATAAAAACAATTCACACACGGAACACGTGTCATAATGCTACACACATGTCATAATGCTACACACAGGTGTGTGTATTTGGTGAGTGTAAATAGCAACACCTTTAGTAAATGCACCGATTTCAAAAAAAAAAAAAGCCTATTCTTGCCATTACTTCTCAAATATGTTTGCTTTTTCTATCCAATTATAACTCACCAACAGACACGACATCCACCGAGACAACATTAGCAAATTTTGCATACCATATTAAAATTGTATGACATAGAAAAGCTACATATCTGGGAGAGCAAAATGTCATTCTACTAACTAGATACAAACTGGTGAGGGAATGTACAATGATCCCAATTGGAAAAACATATGTACAGTAACACTAGATAACGCAAACTTCTTCACGCGCCCGTAATCAAGATTAATATTAAAAAAATAAAAAATATTGTATACAGAAGCTGTTTAATATCAAAATCAATAAAACAAATAGATACAATTCAATCAAACCTATCCACATCAGAACATTTTTGAACAAGAAAGCAAGTATCAACATGGAAATTACAGAGATGGCGTTTCTTCAATTTCTAAAACCTGGGCAACTAGGAGCGACTATAAGGTCCAACATGCTTCATTGTTCCCCTGCAAAATTACTTTGCTTGCACAGAATTTAAAAAATTCACAACCGACACTCTGAATCACTTCACGTAGAGTAAAACCACGAGCTCCAATATTTACCATTTTGTAGTTTCACATTTACATACACTGATGAAAGAGCTTATTATGTATTATGACAAAATATACTTATAAAAAATCTCAACATCCTAGGATTTCAATCTAGGACACACATTTCATTACTTATGGACAAATAACCAAAAAGAGCCGTAAGTTTTATGCTTTTACAGGAACACTATCTGATAATCTAGAACAAATTTTAGAGCATCCCGGTTAGAGTTGTCAATGGATACCCGAAAAATCCGATATCCGTTTAAATCTGTATCTGAAAATATGAAAAATATCCGTTATCCAAAAAGAGGATACGATATCCGACATCCGAAAAGATTTTCGAATACGGATTATTATTGTATCTGTATCCGAAAAATATCCGTCCAATTAACTGATGCATTATATATATATAATTATATTTAATTAATATAAGATTTTCCAACTATTTCTTAACGATTGGATATGGTATGGTATTAGCTTAGATAATCATAACTAGGCAAAGAAAATCAACATAAGGTAATATGGTATGGTATTAGCTTAGATAATTATAACTGGGCAAAGAAAATCAACATATGGCGTGGTATTAGCTTAGATAATTCAAGAATATTATATTCATGTCTTATATATATCTTCTATTATACAGAGACCCATAATGAGCTGGGATTTTTCACAAGGTACAATGCACATTAAAAATTAGTTTTCTTATAAAAAATTCATTTGGGATCAGAACTATAAATAAAGTTTTCTTATACAAAATTCATTTGGGGTCAGAACTATAAATCAATAATCATCTTAATGATGCTAACTCAACTCTCTTGGTTATAACTTATCTACACGACCACCAACCTTGTCATTTTTCAATTATTAAAGTGAAAAAAATATTTACAATTTCTAACTTTATTAAATCACTATAAATTTTGCCCTCTGGTCTGTCTTTCCTCCTCTTCCATTTTCTTTCTCCTAAATTAACTTGATTACAAGCATGACAACTTCGAGTCCGCAATAGTGGGAAAGGAATCATGTTAACAAGGCAATAAGAATATGGAAACCTCTAAACTAAGATAAACTGAATCAAATTATCATTGATTCGATTTTTCCTTGCTTATTTATTTTGAAACAATTAGTTGTTTGTCTAGGTTTACAATTCAATAAAATAAAGTTATTAATCAAACTTATGTAAGATTAGTTAGACACACACTCGCACCTTCCTTACTTTGTTTTCTCTCTACATTAAAAAAAATGATGCAAAGGTATTGTAATTTATAATTTATATGTGGACGTTGATAAGATGTTTGTACGAATACCTTGGTAAACATAAAGAAATGAATATTGAAATCTTGATATAATAATTCATAATACAATACGGTTTTAATAATGCAAGTATCCTTGTTAAATCATGTTGTTAATTTCGATATTTTGATTTATGGACTTCGGTTGTAATTGTAATTTTGATGTTGTTTCCACCAAATATATTTGATGTTTTGAGTGATAAAGGCATTAATTACATTTTGAAAAACAACAGATGCTTATATAAGAGGCTTTCAACAAAAGTCTCGTTAGTAAAATACTCTTCGATAAAATATGCATCTTTTATATTCTCCATGGGGTGTGTGTGTGTGTGAAACTAAATGTTACACGCTGAATTACTTCAAGTAGGCTTCTTTCTCAATGGAGCAAAATGACAGGCTCAAATGTTTTGGGATTTGGATATCTATACCGCAGTGCTAAAAAAAGAGCTTTGTATATTATGACAAAAAACAAGCGTCAAAATACCTAACATCCCAGGAATCTCATTTAAAATTGATTGTCTCTAATTCAAAGATCTGAACAAAGTTGCAATGAGATAAATCATTCACTCCACTGAAATTTAAATTTAAAAAATCCCAACGAGAAGAAGAAGATGATACTCCTTCGAATGTAGTTCAAATTTTACTGTTCCGAAACAAATACAGATAAAACAAAAGAGAAGCACAAATTTAGATACAAAAGCTAAACAATCAAATCAATTTAATGGTTGATTAATAAGAAAAATATCAGTGTCTTTACATAGTTGAACTTTATGTAAAATTTACATTTGTATCTACATAAGTTCATTACTTGGCAAGGAAATTCAACATATGTTGTAGTTTTAGCTCAGATAATTCAAGAATATTATATTCATCTGTCTTCCATTACAAAAAGACTCATAATGAGCTGAGATTGTAAATTATCATCACTGCTAACAAATTAACGCGACCATGAAGCTCACAGAAACAATGGCTAAAGCCTTTTAAGTGGTTACAGGGAAAAAAAACAAATAACAAAAAGAAAGGAATGTGTTGTGTTGAAGTACAGTGACAATAAACTGTAGATTTCAAAAGGCTCCATCAGTAAAAGAAAAAATAGTCTTCAATGTAATTCAGTATTGGATTGTTCAAAATTTCAAATACATCATAGGGAGCCATATTGAATTTGGAAAAATACCATTCAATTCAATATACATTTCGTATTTGCAATACAAGAATATTCTAGGTGTTTTACAGGAAATAAGTAGATCTATTTAAAATGCAGTTAAAACCCACAGAAACAGAGGGTAAAACCTTAAGTGGTTGCTTAGAAACAAGAAGTAAAGTATATTTAAAAATAATAAATAAATAAATCTTGCTTTATTAAAGTCAAATATAAAGGTGATACGGAAACAATAAATTGTAGATTTGGAAAGGCTCCATCAGTAAAACAAAAAACAGTCTTCAATGTAATTCAGTATTGGATTGTTCAATATTGCAAATACATCATACGGTGCCATTCCTCGGGGTTAAAAAAAATTCTTAGAAGCACAAAACTTTTTGAAAAACCGTGACAATAAAACTAAGACAAAAGATTATAATGAGTCAAAGTCAGATCAGTCCAGAAACACCTTATAATGGATTCTGACATGAGCAAGCCTGAAATTCAAATTGATTTATATTCCAGCAGAAGTTGAAAATGATGAAAGCAAATCATAATCAAATAAAATGGTTCCCTTCATTAGATAGGCATCATGATAATCCTAGATAAACTACTAACACATTGAATTTCCCAAAAGAGCCCAGTCTGAAATTAGCTGTGCACTCGAACAAAATAGAATATGGAAACATTTCTGAGATTTAAGATGAAATACAAATTCAAAACATATTCTCAATAACAAGGTAGTGTTCGGTTTGAAAACAAGTTTTGTATTTTGTATTTTGTATTTTCAAACATCTAGGAATGAAATGCTTTGAAAGAGGAGAAGAGAGGAGGGAAAATATCAATTCAGAAAATGATATTAACATATAAATTATAAAATTTAAAAAAAAAAAAAATCTTGTTTCTAAAATATCAAAAATTATCTTCTGCTTTCCCCTTCTTCACTTTGCTGGAATGAGTGGACTGAGTGAAACAAAATATTTAGTCGCTGCTGTTGTAGCATTCTTCTCTTCCACATTGACGTACATACTGAAAACACAAAACTTGTTTCAGGCCAAACACTACCTCTAAGCGGGCAAATCTTAAAGCTTTCGATATTCTTGTCTTTGCTGTCTGGCCAACCCTCAAAGCTGTCGCTTTCATCGCAGAGACTATACACCAGGACTTGATGAACAGTTTCGTTGTTTTGAGAACTTAGACATTCCGTTCAGTTTCAGCAATTTTGTAGTTTTGACATTATACAAGTTACACTAATACAAAATTATTTAAATAAAACGTATGTTGTTAATTCAAATTAAAAAATAAATTATAACATAATAGCTAATAAAAGTATGACGTTTGGGGACTCAGATGCTCTGCTCTGCAATTTTACAGAATGGCATTTAACTGCTAAAACGAACTGATGAAGCTTGACCTGAATCGGAATTTTAAAGCTCCTATTTTGCAGAGTACCATTCCCTGTAATTTTGAAGAGCAGGGGAGCCGATGCATGAGGTCTGGAGGACTTTGTTAGGCACAAGCTATCTGAAATTTGATACAGCTGCTCCTATCTTAACCCAGTTTGTCATTTTCCTTTCCTGACAACATGCATAACTTGAAGTGGGAATTTAATTCCGTCCATTATTTTCAGATTTGATATGTGAAAAAGTTGTAGTAAATTACACCTCCATTTTTAATTTCAATAGAAAACACCTTTTTGTCGGAAATTAAATCAAAATATTAATCGCATATTTCTATGATCAAAACTTTTTTTATGTTTGAATAAACTGTGAATATTTGCAGAGAAATTTATAAATATTTAACAATAGAAAACTCGGCGCACCTGCACATATTTGAAGTTTCCACGCTGAAAATGTTTAAAAAGTTTTCTATAGATATCCTAAAACTTGAAGAAAAAAAATTACACATGACATGCTTTTGAGGAAAGACAGCTATGTATTTTGAAACTTAAGCGAGAGTGTTTTACAAATCTTTGCTAATTTTAAATTATACTATTAAGAGGTCACTCACATATCTTCTGTCCTTTTTCCCAACCCGCTAAATACCTCTTTTTTCACCAAACCTTTCAAAAAAAATCTCAGATTAACGTTACCCCATATAGGTTCCCCTCAAATCCGTAGTTCCTTGGCTATTCCTTTAAAAGATAATTCAAAATTCCATTTTTATTTAACAAAACTGATTGAGAAGTTCGGATCTTAGCAAATCTAGATTGATAGGTTGTTCTATTGTCATTTGTAAACGCTTTGGTAATTTATGTTTTTTTTTTCTAATTTACTACAGAAAAACATGGGATCTATCCCAAATCCGAATTTAGGGTTGATTTAGTTTGGCTCCGACCAAAACCGATCGGATATGGCCAGAATTTCATGACTCCGGCCGGAAGCTCAACCCTTACTTCATACTCTCAGTTATCATCAGAAATGATTCCTATGGTCACAGGCAATTCTATTCTCTTGTTCCAAAATCACAATCAAAACTACAAAAAATTAAATGGGAGAATGTAATTAGAGCTATTTTATCTAATAGTTCAATAACGATCTCATTGCACAAATGATTAAAAGAAAAAATCCACTAAAAATGAATCAAGAACAACACGGCGACGAGAGTCGATATCCAAATAACACAAGTTTAATAAAACACAACTTCACAAGTTCCGAGTAATGGACGGTTACCAGGAGTAACGAGCCTCTACTTCTGGCGGCTACTAGGGTTTCAGCACCCTACGAAAGAATAAACGTCAAATTTGTGATTTATAAGATGGGTTACGGTATTCATTGATATCCAGCGAACTTAAAAGAATAGACCCGCTGAATTCAAGACTTAATAAAAAATTATATATTACAAAATAAAGAGAATGGAGAACAAAAGAGAGAGCAATTTTATTGAATTGAGATAGATGTTACAATACAATCAAACTCCATATTTATGGACTCCTTATGCAGTGCAGATTACAATAATGCCCTTTGTTATTTAGCATATTAATCTCTATTATTAATGTATATTACAACACTCCCCTTGAATATGCGTATGTAAAGATGATAAGAATAATTGTCTCATTAAAACCTTGTTATGAAAAACCCAGTGGAAAAAAATCATAAATAAGGAAAAGAGTACAACATGATTTCATCTTTAAGTAGCATATATTTTATAATGCTACTATGAGGGTTGATACTTCTGAATCAAAATAATGCCTCATTAAAACCTTACTAATAAAAACCCAGTGGGAAAAAATATTAGTGAAGGAAAACGAGTACATTATAGCGTATTTCATACGCTCCCTCTGAATTATAACGCATTATTCAATTAGTTTGTTGATGCAGCTGACGCATACCAATTTTGTACACCATCTTCTGAAATGTTGATTTTGGAAGCGTCTTTGTGAATAAGTCCGACGGATTTTCTTGGGATCGGATTTGTTTCACTTCTATCTTATTATCCTTTTGTAGCTCATGTGTGAAGAAAAATTTAGGAGAAATATGTTTCGTCCTATCACCCTTAATGTAACCCGCTTGAATTTGAGCTACACAAGTTGCATTGTCTTCATAAATAATGGTTGACCCTTCTGTTACTGATGGAAGTTGGCAGCTTTTTCGAATATGCTCAATTAGTGATCTTAGCCAAATACATTCTTTACTTGCTTCATGTAGTGCTAGTATTTCAGAGTGATTGGATGATGTTGCTACTGATGTTTATTTTGTAGATCGCCATGAAATTGCTGCATTGCTGTTATTAAACACATATCCAGTTTGTGATCTTGCTTTATGTGGGTCAGAAAAATAACATACATCAGCATAGCCAATTAGATTTGGATTATTGCCTGAATTAGAGTAAAACAAACCCAAATTTGTCGTTCCACGAAGATATCTTATATGTTTTATATCATTCCAGTGTCTTTTTGTTGGTTCTGAACTGTACCTTGCTAGAAGATTTACTGAAAATGCAATATCTGGTCTTGTGCATTGGGCCAAATATAATAGTGCACCAATGGCACTAAGATATGGCACTTCCTGGCCAAGCACATTCTCGTCTTCTTCTTTTAGACGGTAAGGGTCCTTTTTAATATCTAAAGATCTAACAACCATCGGCGTACTAAGTGGATATGCTTTATCCATTTGAAAACGCTTTAGAATTTTCTCAATGTAGTTTGATCGATGGATTAATACGCCATTAGTACTATGCTCAATCTGTAGACCGAGACAGTGCTTAGATTTGCCAAGATCTTTTATTTCAAATTCCTTCTTTAAATAATTTATTGTTTCATCAATCTCTTCTGGAGTCCCAATCAAATTTATGTAATCAACATAAACTTCTAAGATAGCAAATCCCTTTACCGATTTCTTTATGAAGACACATGGGCAAATGAGATTGTTTTTGTATCCTTCTTTTACCAAATATTTACTAAGACGGTTATACCACATCCTTCCAGATTGTTTCAAGCCATATAGCGATCGTCTTAGTTTTAATGAGTACATGGACTTTGATTTTGCTTCAGGCAATTTATATCCATCTGGGATTTCCACGTAAATGTTGGTATCTAATTCACCGTAAAGATAAGCTGTCACAACATCCGTTAATCTTATATCGATTTTTTCAGAAACTATAAGACTTATCAAATATCGGAATGTTATGACATCCATAACAGGGGAGTAAGTTTCCTTAAAGTCAAAACCTGGTCTCTGCAGGAAACCTTGTGTGACAAGCCGTGCCTTGTACCTCACGACTTCATTTTTATCATCTCGTTTTCTAACGAATACCCATTTATAACCTACTGGTTTAACATTTTCTCGTGTTTTCTCTATTGGTCCAAATACACCATGTTTTTGAAGTGAATTTAATTCCACTTGGATAACATCTTCCCATTTTGGCCAATCGTGTCTTTTTCGACATTCATTTATGCTATTTGGTTCATTATCGTCATTCTCATTATTCTCATTATGGTCATGACTTTCAATTATTTCAGTAGCTACTGCGAATGAGAATACATCATCAATTATTATTTCACTTCGATTCCATATTTGTCCATAGTTCGTATAAAATATTGAGATCTCATTATTATTAGGTACCATTTTATCGTTGGAATCTTCTTTGATCTCTTCTGGGATAATATTTCCTTCCATACTTCTAGGAGAATTGAGATTTTCATTTGAGTGGTCCTTTTGATCATTTATAACCTCTTCAGGAGGTTCCTTAATTGATGATTTTTCATTAGACTTTCTTTTTCTAGGCGCCAAGTCTTTTGAACCAATTGGCCTTCCACGTTTTTGTCTTGCTTTAGATTCATTTGCTGCTATATTTACTTTTGATCCTTCAGGGACATCAATTTTTGCTGGTGCATTTGCTGCTGGAATGTGAGATTTAGTTATTTTTGCAGTGTCACTAAATGCATCTGGCAGTTGATTTGCAATATTTTGAATATGCAAAATTCTTTGTGCCTCATATTGGCATTGTTTGGTTCGTGGATCCAAATAAGACATAGATGGATTGTTTCATGATATTTCACGCCGTTCTACTGAAACGGTCTTTCCTCCCGCTAACGGCGGAAAGATTGTCTCATCAAATTTACAGTCTGAAAATCTTGCAGTGAAGACATCACCTGTAAGGGGTTCAAGGTAACGAATTATCGATGGAGAATCAAATCCCACATAAATTCCCAACCGTCGTTGAGGACCCATTTTAGTACGAAGTGGGGGATTAATAGATATATGCACAGCACAACCAAATTTTCGTAAATGTGAAATATTTGGTTGAGATCCAGTTAAGAGCTGTGATGGTGAAAGCTGATGATAAGTTGTTGGTCTAATTTTAACCAATTTTGATGCATGCAAAATTGCATGCCCCCAAGCTGAAACGGGTAGTTTTGATTGCATAAGCAATGGTCTTGCAATAAGTTGCAAGCGTTTAATTAATGATTCCGCTAGACCATTTTAAGTATGAACATGAGCTACTGGATTTTCAATTTCAATTCCCAATGATAGACAATAATCATCAAATACTTGAGAAGTAAATTCTCCAGCATTATCTAGTCGAATTGATTTAATTTGATGATCAGGGAAGTGTGCTCTCAATTTTATTATTTGAGCAAGTAGCTTGGCGAATGCCAAATTTCTTGTAGAAAGTAAACAGACATGTGACCAACAAGGTAATGCATCGATCAATACCATAAAATATTTGAATGGTCCACATTCAGGGTGGATTGGGCCACGTATATCACCTTGAATTCTTTGTAGAAATGTTGGAGATTCAGATGTGATTTTACTATATGAAGGTCGAGTGATTAATTTTCCTTGTGCACATGGGGCACATAAGTAATCACTTGGTAAATTCAATTGGTTTGATAAATCATGTCCATTTGAATTTTTGGCAATTTTACGCATCATAGTTGATCCAAGATGACCCAAGCGATCATGTCAAAGAATCAATGTCTTTGTATTTGTGAGCTTCTGGCTCATATTTATAGAGTGAGATTCAACTATGTCAATTTTTGTAAAATATAAACCAGTTGAAATTGTACCAAATCTTTCTAGGATAAGCTTCTGGCTTTCAATTCTAGAAATAACACAAAGATATTCTTTGTTGTTTTCATTTATAGTTTCAATATGGTATCCATTCTTTCTTATATCTTTGAAACTCAACAAATTTCTTTTAGAGTTGCTTGAGTATAATGCATTCTGAATAAAGATATGCGTACCATTTGGTAATATTATATGGGCTCTTTCGGACCCGTCAATTATATTAGCAGATCTAGCTATAGTGGAGACTTTAGCTAAGAAATTTTCAGATAGTTCAGAGAAAAACTTCTGGTTTTTCAAAATTGTATGAGTAGTTTCACTATCTAGTAAGCATATATCATCACCCAAATGGCGTGCCATACCTTAAGAATTAAAGGCAATAATTAGTCAATCATTAAAAATTTGTATGCATAAATAAATGTAATGTAAACAAACAAAGTAATATGATTAAAATAGGTTACTGATTAAAAACAACATCCACATTGCACATTATTTTTAACTAGTGCTGCAAAGGGAAATACAAGTAAACAAACACAAACTTCAAACTGATTTATTGATGCAAGATAATGAAATAAAACGAAATCTACATAACAAACTTGAAGATATTTCTAATTGATCAAATCGGTCATATCATTGATCATTGCACTTAGATTTTCATCATTAATGAAATTTCCATTGTCATCTTCGAAGAAATCATCTAACTTCAGGTTAGTGTTTTCAGGTAACTTTTCGGCATTATTTGCCCCAATATTCTTCGAGCGATGATATTCTTCAACTGTTTTCTTTGATGATCTACATGTACGTGACCAGTGACCAGATCGTCCACATCTATAACAAACTTCCTCATAGTGCCTTTTATTTTCTGAAGCTGAATCATTGTTTTTTACAGGCTCAATTTTCTTTTGTTGCTTTTTAAAGTTGGTGGTTTTGTTACCTTTAAAACCATCATAACCTCCTCTGCTAGAGTTATATCCACGTCCACATCCACGACCATGTCCTCTACCTCGACCTCAACCCCTACCTCTTCCAGAGTGGGCAAAATTAGCATTAACTTCAGGTAATGCAGTCAAACCAGTTGGTCTTGAGGAGTGATTTTTTATAAGCAATTCATTATTTTGTTCAACAATTAGTAAGCATTCTATGAGTTCAAAATATTTTGTAAAATGACGCTCTCGATATTGCTGCTGCAGGAGTATATTCGAGACATGAAATGTTGAGAAAGTCTTTTCAAGCTTTTGTGTGTCATCCACCTTTTCTCCACATAATTTCAGTTTAGAAGTGATTCTAAACATTGTTGAATTATATTCTCTTATGGACTTAACGTCCTGAAACCTCAGGTTCAACCACTCTTGCCTAGTGTTTGGAAGTATGACCGTCTTCTGGTGGTCATAACGCTCCTTCAGGGAGTTCCATAAGTGGAGAGGGTCTTTTTCAGTCAAATATTCTGTTTGTAGATCGTCATGGATATGGCATCTTAAAAATATTAGAACATTTGCCTTGTCCTGCTGGGACATAGTATTGCCATTTTAATGGCATTTTCTAAGCATTGAGATTGCAAATGAATCTCAGCATCCAGTATCCATGATAAGTAGTTGTCTCCAGATATATCCAAAGCTTTAAATTCAAGCTTGGCGATGTTTGCCATTTTTGTGAACTGCTTGCTGTTTTAAAGGAAATAAGAAATAGAACGTATGTAGATATATTATAAAAGACTCGTTTGCTCCAATATATAATAGGATTTTGAATATGAATAGCCTTAGAATTGGAATGGTCAGAAGTGGAACAGTCAGAGTAATTAATATACAATTACTTGTTGAGAAGTTGGAAAGTTTGAAGGTGAACAGGTTGAGAACAATAATTGATTCGCATTCCTATGCAGAATATTTAGAATGCAGTATATAGAAAGTTCGTGCTGATAACGTGTTACAAAATAAAGAGAATGGAGACCATTAGAGAGAGAGAACAATTTTATTGAATTGAGATAGATCTTACAATACAATCAAGCTCCATATTTATAGACTCCTTATGCAGTGCAGATTACAATAATGCCCTTTCTTATTTAGCATATTCATCCCTATTATTAATGTATATTACAACATTATAACATTTTTGGTGTGCAGTAGAATAGGAAAATATTCTAGAGGTAAAAGTTATTTTTTTATTATTAAGGACAAAAACACGGTCCACTAATAATTTTTCTTTAAGGACAAAAACGTTTAATACTACGTTCGAGCTCTAAGTCACGTTCTTTCTTCTACTTTTGGATGATCCTAGAAGATTAACCATGTTGTTCAATTTCCAACTCCAAAATTCTCTCCTTTTCACAATACCCTAACCGCGAGCATGAGATATCCTCTTCAAAATCCAAATAATTTGAGTACAAATCGCAAAGTAAGGAGAGTTTCTGAGGAGGTAACGAATGAACGAATTGTCGGTTACTTGAATCGATACTTCATCAATTTAGGTTTCGGTTGAAAGAGCAGAAGAAGAAACCATGAAAATTCTATTAACTTTTCTGGACTTTGAACTGAAAAAAGTATTTATTTGGGAAAGAGATAGAGTTGAGTTTGAGAATTTGAGAGTTGTATTCATTTCTGCGAGGATCGATTTTTAAGTATCGTTTTTGTTTTTTCTTAGTATCATTTTTCACGTAATGCAGTGTGAGTTTTTAATGTTTTGGTTGTTTGAGTGCATAAAAATAAAGTTGTTGCAGAGTAAATATGATAATATGTATCAAACAATTAATGAGTTGAATTAATGTTTTGTTGGTGATAATCATTTAGTGAAGTCTATTTGAGTATCGGTTTTATTACTAATTTGAGAATCGGTTTTTAGGTATCAATTTATATACTGCAGGTATCATTTTTGAAAAATCTATTTTTTTATGACGTCGTTGTATAAAGAATATTATTGTACTAAAACAAAATGACAATATGAAGCAAACATTTTTTTTATTGAAGCTTTTTTTTGCAATGGTGACAATAGTCTTCTTGTTTGTTGTTCTTTGATTGTTCTTTTTATGATCTGAAAAATGAAATTTATCGTTCTTGGTCTCAACTTACTTCTTGTCCATTAATATTTCTTACATTGTTGAGAATAAAGTTATCGTGGTTGAACCATGTAGTATCAATTGTTGTGATAAAGTGATATTTTGTACATTATATTTGTAGCATTGGTGTATATTAGATTATTGTTTAGTATTAGTTTTTAAGTACCGGAATTTAAACATGTTTTATTGTATAGTATCTGAAGGATGCAGTGTGCAAGTGCACGTGCTAATATAGTACACACGGATCGTGTAATATGGAATATAATATAAATGCGGAAATAGATGATAATAGCAAAGTAAATAAAAATAGAAAAATCACACCAGAGATTTTTATACTGGTTCGGAGCACCGTCCTACGTCCAGTCCCAGACCTCTATCTGGATTTTCACTACCAACTATCTCGCTTCACCCGGAGGAACAGGTTTACAACACCCGATCAGACGAACGGGATTTCACGCCTCTAATATACTGGGGACTTCAACACTTGCCTCTTACAACACAGAGGACTTCAACACCTGCCTCTTACAACACGGAGGACTTCAACAAAGATGAATATAATTGTTTGTTGACAGTATGTGTTCTTTCTAACACTATTTTGTCACTTGTAGTACAGACTTCCTATAATCTTATCCTCAAATAGATTATTTGTATATATGAAGATTTGGAAGTGGATATCGTATTGAATCAAAAGGATGTTAAATAAATTTCAGGATTCAAAACGATATATGATAGAATATGAGCAATTTGAACGCTTGAGAGTACAAGATAGTGATCAATAGAATAGAGATTAGAAGAATAGAAAATTAGATTTTTGGAATAATGATTTCATGATGTTTATATAAGAAATAAACAGTTGTAACCTTTTGTGAAAAGGTATGAACAAAGGTCATGATCATTGGTGAAGAGAAAGAGAAGCAACCGTTGAAGAAAAGGAAGTGTCTATACGAAGGGTTGCTTTCTGTTTGAAAACGGTCGACAGGTCAAAAAGGACCAGTAGATAGGAATTTGAATATATATACGTTATGTTCACTTGTGCACGTTATCTGTGCATTCTGGGCAGAAACGGTCGACCACCTGGTTTTGACCAGTCGACTGGTTTTTCCCAGAGTGCACAGTTAAGGTGCACTCGTATATATATATTCGAAGATTGAAGGTATAAGATTATTTGAGAATAGATTTTAACATAAATAATCATTACTAACATACCAAATAATCAACCTCTAATCATATGGAGCTCTTTGTGTCTGAATAACTTCTTTTTGTCGATCACGGCTTATCCCTTTGTCAGAAATCAAAACTCTATAAAAATCTTGACTCAACATTCTCCCCCTTTTTGATTGATGACAACATAGTTATGAATCTCCCCCTGTATACGATATCTCCCTGAGATTTTGTCCTACATATATACTGTTAGCACAATTTTCTCCCCCTTTGTCATTGACAAAAAGGAGTTGTTAAATGGAAGATGTAAAAGAGATTATAAGCAACATAAAACTACTATCACAGATTAAGAGTAACATTCACACAGAATTATAATACACATAAGTCTAGTACGAATTAAAAACATGACACTATTTAGTACAAGTGCCAGATAATGTATTTAAAGCAAAAGCTAAAGTCATAAGTAAGCATAAAAGATAAAAAGAGATAGACTAAAAAAAGACTTATTCTGACTCCGTCTCACCCTCTTCTTCTTCTTCAACAACAAGCTGAGATTTCCCGTGTCGACGTTCATGACTAGTTCCCGAGCTTGTGCCCTCCTCCGAAGATGTCCAAGCAAAAGTAGGAGGAGCTGGGCGCTTGCCAGGGTCTGAAGCTTGCATTGATGAAGATGATGCACTACAAGATATTGCTTCCCATATAGAAACGAAGAAAGACTTAAGTTTGTTAAAGCATTTATCCATTTTTATGTCCATGCGCTTAAGTCGTGCTTCGAGAAGGAATTGATTTCAAGCAATAGTTTCAAGTGATTCTTTTGTTGAGGAGGATGATCGTAAAAGTTTGACTTCCTCAGGTTTAGGGCGAGATGGGCGAGATGAAGCTTCTCTATGTCCTTGTTCTTTCCATCGTTCAAAAGGCATAATATTAAAGTATGGAGCGGGAAGCTTCATTCTTGTAATGGTTGCTTTGTTGATTACCTTTGGTTTGGAAATTGAAGACTTGGGAGGTTCAATGCCACAATCAAGCAAGAGACGAATAATATACTCGTTGTAGAACAAGTGTGGTCTAGAGGAATCATTTACTTTCAAAATCTCATCAAAGATCATACCAATCCAATTTATGCGAATACCTCCATAGATTAAGTATAATGCCTTGAAATTTTCTTTATAGACGGCATCAAAATTTCCTGTTCTTGGTAAAAGAGAGTGCATAAGAGTATAGTGAAGAATTCTTGCAGATGGTCGTAAACCCATAGACTTAGTGCTATCCTTGTCATCTTCAATAAATTGATGACTAATTTGATTACGGATATGAACATTGCAAAAATTACTTGAGAATTTTTCACCAAAAATGAGGAACCAAGAACGGTTGCCATCCTATCACAAGAGATGAATACTTCTTTGCCACAAACAACGGACCAAAGACAATAATTGGGATTCTCGGGCTTGTTTTTCTCTAAATTTAAGTTAGCATAGAATAATTTGATCATTACATGGTTAATTTCAACATTGTTTTGATCAAAATCAATGAGATTTTCAATGTCGGCTTCCTTTGCTAAACTAAGAATACGATAATTAGAGAAATCTGAAAATTTAATAAAAGAACCCGAATGGATTTTAAAATCCTTCATATCATTCCACCTTTTGACTGCTATTGGATCTACAAGCCACTTCCTGATAGAGAGATCAATTGGTTGTGTTTCGGAGGTAGAAGCTTGTTTTAATTTCTTTTGTGGAGGAGCCATTTTAGTGAGATTGGTGGAAGAATATATTTTTAGGGTTATGAGAGTTTTGTTGGAGAAGGAAAAAATGAAGAAATGGGGGAAGAAAGGACCGTATAGTGCCTTTTAAAAAAAATAACAGAACGAAACCGGTCGACCGCCACTTATTCACCGGTCGACCGTTTTCATGCAGAGACCAAAACGGTCGACTGGTTCATTTTGGTCGGTCGACTGGTTTGCCTGTGAGTAGTTTTCCTTCCTTCATGCATGAATTTCTGAATGTGAACGGTCTATATAATATTTGAATTTATTCAAAAACATGATATATGTGTATATATATATATCGATATATAAAAAATACTAGAATACAATCATAATATTAAAACAAATTTTTTAATGAGAGGTAGAGGAATTATGATCGGAAGTCTCTTCTTTGACATCGGTAATGCGTGGTTTCCATGGCGATTATTTTTCTTTTGCTCCTTCATTCTGAGCATAGTTTTTATCCCATGAATTTGGGCTTTTAGAGGATGAAGGTGCATGAGGCATTGGCTCGTATACACCATGTTTGTTTGAACCACAGAAGAATGATGCCATTCTTTCTAGAAGAGATAGACGTTCCGAAGTCAGTTGTTGCTCATAATGCAGCTGTCTTTGAAGATCGATTTGATGTTTTTGATAATGATGAATCTCATTGATCTTTTCTCTGGTACAGGATGAACAAAACAATACCTTCTTTGCTCGTTTCGAAGTAGGCGTATTGCCAGGAGTATGAATGCATTGGTGATGACACTTTGATTTGTGTTTTGGAGTTTCAGGAGAGTAATATTCTTCTGGCTCAGAACTTGTGACCGAAATATGGGATTTTTGAGCACACTCATCACAAACATGTGCCATAATGAACTATAAACTTATTAGGCTCAGATAGAAGTGTTGAAAACAATATTTTTGTTAAGCTTATATAACAATTCCTATATATAAGCTTGTGGATGAAAAATGACATGCAAATTTGGCCATAAAAAAAATTTGAAGCTCATATTCAATTTCCTAATATAGTAATAGGAGAAATAATCCGAAAGAAACTTAGAATATTACATTAAAGATTTACTTATCAAGTTCTTTTCTAGAAATTAAACCAAGTTCTCTACGAAATTTAATGAAACTAGGCTCAAGTAGAGGCTTAAGGAAAATGTCCGCTAGTTGATTATCAGTTTGGACATATTCGAGACATATATTTCCTTTTTCGATATTGTCTCTAAGGAAATGATGACGGATATCAATGTGTTTGTTTCTGGAGTGATTCACTGGATTCTTAGAAAGATTTATAGCACTTGTGTTATCACAGTATATAGTAGAATTTGATAAATGAATATCAAAATCTTGAAGTGTTTGTTGTATGTATGTTACTTGAGTACAAGCGAGAGCTGTTGATATATATTCAGCTTCACATGTTGATAGTGAAACACAATTTTGTTTCTTACTAAACCAAGAGACAAGTGATTTTCCAATAAAATGGCACTACCACTTGTACTCTTTCTATCCGTTTGAGAGCCTCCAAAATCAGCATCACTATATGATACTAATTCAAATGGACATTCTTTTGGATAAAAAAGACCGAAATCTTTGGTATTATTAAGATAACGAATTATACGTTTCACTGCTCGTAGATGTGATTCCTTTGGATCTGCTTGAAAGCGTGCACATAGACAAACACTCATCATTATATCTGGACGACTTGCTATAAGATAAAGAAGAGAACCAATCATGCTTCGATAAAGTTTCTGGTCAACATTCTTACCTTTTTCATCTTTTTCAAGATGTGTAGTTGTACTCATAGGAGTAGGTTTACCAGATGTTTTATTTAACCCAAAGCGATTGATAAGATTTCCGCAGTATTTTTCTTGATTAATAAAGATACCATTCGAAAGTTGTTTGATTTGAAGTCCAAGAAAATATGACAGTTCTCCCATATGAGACATTTCGAACTCTTTGGTCATAATACTTGCAAATTCCTTGCAGAGTTTATCGTTTGTTGAACCAAAGATGATGTCGTCTACATATATCTGGATAACTAGAATATCCTTTTGAGAATGTTTGATAAACAAAGTTTGATCGACTTTGCCTATTTTAAATCCTGAGTTAATAAGATAGCTACGTAATCATTCATACCAAGCACGAGGTGCTTGTTTTAAACCATACAGAGCTTTCTTAAGTTTGAACACATGGTCAGGATATTTTTCATGAACGAACAAAGGAGGTTGTTCGACATATACATTCTCTTTGATAAATCCATTGAGAAATGCATTTTTGACATCCATCTGATAAAGTTTGAAATTATGGTGACAAACAAAAAATAATAGGATTCTAATAGCTTCTAGTCGAGCAACTGGTGCAAAAGTTTCTTCATAATCGATACCTTCTTCCTAATTATACCTTGTGCTACTAATCTTGCTTTATTTTTGGTGATATTTCCTTGTTCGTCAGCCTTATTTTTATAGACCCATTTAGTACCAATAACTGACTGATCAGTTGGTCTTGGAACAAGTTCTCAAACGTCATTGCGCTCGAACTGATTTAGTTCTTCCTGCATGGCAATGATCCAGTAATCGTCTGTAGCAGCTTCTTTTGGATTCTTAGGTTCGATATTTGAGAGAAAAGCGACATAACCCATTTGGTTGAGTTGACTCCTTGTTCTGACATGTGATGTTACTTCACCGATTATATTTTGGGTCGGACGGTCTCTTAATATTCTTGGTGGTGATTGTAACTCACATATTTGAGGAATATTCTCAATAATTATTTCCGAGTCAGAGTCAGCATTTGTGATGATTGGATTGTCAGTGACTATTGTTTCGTCATCATCTGAAATAGTTTGAGGATCCTGATAGAATTCATCAAAAGAGACATGAAGTGATTCTTCAATAGTTTTGGTTCGTTTATTAAATATACGATAGGCCTTGCTTCGTTCCGAATAACCGACAAATATTCCTTCATCGGCTTTTGGATCGAATTTGCCAAGCTGGTCTTTCGTATTTAAAATAAAGCACTTGGAACCAAAAACTTTGAAGTATGAGATTTTAGGCTTTCTTTTGTTAAATAATTCATAAGGAGTATTCTTGGTAAGAGGTCTTATGGACACACGATTTAAAACATAACAGGCAGTTGCGACGGCTTCTGCCCAGAAATATTTTGGTAAGGTGGTTCCATTCAATAATGTTCTTGCACATTCTTGTAAAGTTCGGTTCTTCCGTTCTACAACTCCGTTCTGTTGTGGAGTTCTGGGAAACGAAAAATTATGATATATACCTTTCTTTGTACAAAAATGTTCAAATTCATTATTTTCAAACTCTCCTCCATGATCAATTCTTATATTTTTAACTTTAATCCATTTTGATTTTTGAATTCTTTTAATAAAAGATTTAAAATGATTGAAAGTATCACTTTTATTTTTTAAGAAAATTGTCCATGTGTAACGAGAGAAATCATCAACAATTACAAGCACATATCGACTGTGATTTATTGACTGAACCCTAGTAGGTCCAAATAAATCCATGTGTAGTAACTCAAGTGGTTGTAATGTTGATACGACTTTCTTGGATTTAAAAGATGATTTGGTCAATTTTCCTAGTTGACATGCATCACAAATGTTGTTAACCTTAAAACTCATTTTGGGTAGTCCTCTAACTAGATTGTTTTTGGCTAGCTTGTCAATAGTTCTGAAGTTTATATGACAGAAGCGTTTGTGCCATAGCTGAGGATCATTATCATTAGCCACGAGACACATATCTGAATTATGATTAATATTCATATTCAGAATATATATATTTCTGTCTCTATAACCTTCGAAAACTAAATTATGGTCTTTATCTAAAATACTACACTTATTATTCGAAAAGGAAATTGTAAAACCCTTGTCACATAACCGACTAATACTAAGTAAATTGTGTTTTAAATTTCTAACTAGCATGACATTAGTAATAAGAGGTAAGTTAAATGTACCGCGATTGCTCACATCGCCTTTGCCGATGATATAGCCTTTTGAATTATCTCCAAAAGTGACGGAGCCACCATCTGAGTATGTAATATTTGTCAATAAGCTCTTGTCTCCAGTCATGTGCTTCGAGCAACCACTGTCCAATATCCACTTTCCTCTTTTCTTAAGTGGGACCTGCAAAAAATAAAATTAAGTCCATGGTATCCACTTTTTATGGGGTCCTAAGAGTTAGGTCTTAGGAGTCCAAACCCATACGGGTCTGTTATCCCCTTTATATACATAATTAATATTAAGATGCACAGTATTCATGAAATTCTGAATATATTTGTTCCTAATCAAATTGTTATTTGTTTTAGGAACCCATATTTTGATAGTCTTGATATATTTCTTTTGAAATTTCACAACTGGTTTTGGTTTGGAATATAATAAACTAAGATTTTTCTTAGCTTCAGTTTTTTGTACTTTCTTCTTCCTTTTATTACCAAGATGTTTCTTGGTTTCTTTTTTCTTATATCCCAAAGCTTGTTTATTTGAAACAGATTGTGAATTTTTAATGATTTTTTTCAAATTTTCTCGACCTTTGTTAAAGTTAGAAACATTTTGAGTAATGTTATCTAACTTAGTTTGTAAACTAGCCTTTTCTAGGTCCAGAATTTTGACTTTTGCCTCAAGCTCATGATTTTTAGTAGTGAGAGCATCATTTTTCTCTTTTTGAGTTTCAATTTCTTGACTCAAAAGAACTAGTTGAGAGTCAACATTAGATGATGATTCTTGAAAATTTTCAAGTTCTTCTTCTAATATTTTCTTCTCGTCTTTTAACATATCTCGTTCAAATTCTGCTCTACTCAAATCTGCTTTGGCTTCTTTTAGCTGTCGTTTTATGTCTTTATATTTGACTATCAATTCAGCATTAATATCAAGCATTTCATCGAATGTAGGAATTTGTACCTCATCTTTTGTTGCCATGAAACATACATTTGCTTGTTCATCTTCCGTATTACTATCACTTTCTGATGAGTCTGTATCATCCCATGTTACCGAGAATGCTCGTTTCTTTGATTTGTCCTTCTTATATCTTAATTTGTCATTTTCTTACTTCTTCTTTTGCTCCGGACAATCCTTGTGCATGTGCCCCTTTTTGTGACAGTTGAAGCATTCTATAGAGGATGATGTTGGTTTATTTGATCCAGATTTCTTTCTGTTATAACGACTGGCTTTTTGCTGTTTTAGGAATTTTTTGAAACCTTTTGCTATGATGCCAGATCTTCATCTTCAGACTCTGATTCATTTTCGTCTTTTTCAGCATGGAATGCCATGTTTTTCTTTTCTTCTTTTTGTTCCTTTCTAGTCTGCAAGTTAGCTTCGTAGGACATTAGATTTCCTATCACTTCATCTGGCTTCATGACGGAAAGGTCATTAGCTTCTTCAATTGCTAATACTTTTCCTTCCCATTCACTAGTCAGAGAATGTAGGACTGTTGAAACAACATCAAAATCAGAATAATTTTGTCCTAAGCCAATAAGTGCATGGTGGATAGTTTGAAATCGTGAATACATATCATTGATTGTCTCATTTGGTTTCATTTTGAAATTTTGAAATTGACTTTTCAGCATGGCTATTTTGGCTTGTTTAACCTTGTTAGTACCTTCATGAGTGATTTTTAGCGTTTGCCAAATTTGATATGCAGTAGTGCAAATACTAACACGGTTATATTCATTTTGGTCTAATGCACAAAACAACATATTTATTGCTCTTGCATTTACGGCTGCTGCCGTTTTCTCAGCCGCTGTCCATTCTGAATAATCAGTTGTTGGATTCACTATTTCTTTTTGAGTAGCATTCCAGGCATCATAACTATTTGATTGCATAAAGAATGACATACGTGTTGCCCAATAACTATAGTTAAGACCATTGAAAAATGGAGGTCTTTGTGTCAATTGACCTTCCATGTAAGCGGTGTTTTGAGTGCTAGTACTTGCGTTATTTTCCATATTACAAGAATATATCAAATAACTGTGTTACGATTATATGATGATCGTGCTCTGATACCAAGTGAACGATGCAGTGTGCAAGTGCACGTGCTAATATAGTACACACGGATCGTGTAATATGGAATATAATATAAATGCGGAAATAGATGATAGTAGCAAAGTAAATAAAAATAGAAAAATCACACCGGAGATTTTTATACTGGTTCGGAGCACCGTCCTACGTCCAGTCCCAGACCTCTATCTGGATTTTCACTACCAACTACCTCGCTTCACACGGAGGAACAGGTTTACAACACCCGATCAGACGAACGGGATTTCACACCTCTAATATATTGAGGACTTCAACACTTGCCTCTTACAACACGGAGGACTTCAACAAAGATGAATATAATTGTTTGTTGACAGTATGTGTTCTTGCTAACACTATTTTGTCACTTGTAGTACAGACTTCCTATAATCTTATCCTCAAATAGATTATTTGTATATATGAAGATTTGGAAGTGGATATCGTATTGAATCAAAAGGATGTTAAATAAATTTCAGGATTCAAAACTGATGCAGCACGATCTACTATTCCCCAAGAGATAAGTCGGTCACGAGTTAACATGCTTCTAGGTCGTGTGGGGGAAGCTAGGGAGTTGGATAACTCGGAGTTTTTAAGTCGTTACCGACTTAAGGGACATAGGTTACGAGCTAAAGAGAAAGCCCTAAGTCGTTTCCGAGTTAACAAGGTCAAGTATGACGAGTTACGAGCTATGGAAGAAAGGCCACGAGTTAACGAGCCAAGGGGAAAGGAAAGCCGACTTAACAAAGCAATGAGACGTCGCCGACCTAACAGAGGTATATTGGGTCGTCTCCGACCTAAGGGATCATGTGAGGGGAAGGTGCGAGTTAGTGAAGAAGAGTTGAGTCGGGACCGAGTCAATTGGAGACCAGTGGAACCGTTGCGCCGAGCTAACGAGCTACGACCTAAGATAAGTCGGCAAGGAGCTAAACCATGCGTCTTTGAGTCGTAGGTCGGCATGGAGATGAGTCAGTAGTGCAGCGTTGTAATATGCTGAGTCGGCATGCGCTTGAGTCGTGTAAGCGGTGTGGTGTAGTTAAGTCGGTGCCGACCTTGTATGAGTCGCTTGTATTTCGTTCTGTTGTAAAAAGGTTGAGTCGCGTGTGTTAAGTCGGTCACGACTTAAGTTGAGTCGGCCGAGATGAGTCGTACATGGTGAGTCGGTGCCGACCTAGGAGTTGAGTGTTGTAGGTTGTGTTGAGTTGTAATGCCTATAAATAGCGGGTGTGTTGTAAATTTTGTGGTTGTTGATTTTTGAATAAAACTCTCTTTTGTTAGCTTTGTGCTTTCATACCAATTGGTAGTTGAGTGTAATCTCCTATCTCCACTTACGTCATTCGAGTGCGCTCGAATCCACGTTTGTTGAAGCCGATTCACGGAATCTAGTGCGCTAGATCAACGTGCGAAGAATCGTAGATCTTTGAACACGGTATAGTGCGCTATCAACGTGTTTGAGATAGCTAGAGTTCGGTATCTTTGGATCAACGAACTTGGGCATTTTGGTATCTTCAACTCACCGATTGCTACATTTCATCGATTGAAGTTTATTTCGAATTATCCGCTGCGTCAGTTTTGGTATCGGAGCCATACTTAGCCAATCATAGCTAAGTTTGATTCTTGGAGCCAAGTTTTTGAAGTTTTTGAAGTTTGGAGTTGTTCATTGTGTTCATATTGAAGTTACAACAAGTTTGGGGTGTTTGATCCATTTCATTTTGGATCGAGGAGTTGGACTTTGTTTGGATTTTGAATTGGAGTTTTGCGCGCCAAATTTTGAAGGGTTTTGGAGTTGTAGGCCGAGCTAAGCAAGTGAACCGAGATAGATTGGTGCGAGCTAGTTTGAGCCGTGCCAAGTGATTGAGTTGTGCATTGTTGAAATCGACCTAAGTTGAACCGTGAAGTGTCAAGGCCGAGACCAGTTGGAGCCGAGACATTGTTGAACCGTGACTTGTTGATTGAAGTCTTGTGTTGAATTTTTGAAGTCTTGTGAAGTTTTCGATCATGCCACCAAGGAGAGCTAATCGTCATCAAAACGTTGAAGCTTTGTATCGTAGAGAAGAAGCCGAGCTTATGGAACAACGTATTAATGAAAAGTTTGATGAAGGCATTGGTAAATTGGAGAGATTGATGACTGATTTGAATCAAAGGAGGAGATCACCAAACTCGAACCATGGAGGAATCCGAGTTTCGCCATTGGTTACGGAAGCGAGGAGGGTATCACCACATTCTTGTAGAGATAGAAGAGAAACATCAATTTCATCACGAAGAGATCATCATGACTATGCACATGAAGAAAGAAGAAGTCATCGAGAATTTGACCATGAAGTATATAGAGATGAAGAGAGACATAGTCAAAGAAGCATGCATGAGAGAAGGGATGATGTTAGTCGAGATCGATGTAGGCGTACCTTTGATTTTGTTGAAGAGGGTGATAGAGCAAGTATTCCTTATAGAGATCGAGACCAAATTCGAAATTCTTACCGTGATGTGGAGGATGATCGTCGTTGGGAGTCGGGTATGAAAATGGAGATTCCGGAGTTTAAAGGCGGGATGGTTGCTGAGGAATTCTTAGATTGGTTGTCTAATGTGGAGGAAATCTTTGATTTCAAGGAGGTGCCGGAGAATCGAAGGGTGAAGTTAGTTGCTACAAGGCTGAGGGGGAGAGCATTGGCATGGTGGCAGCAAACTAAACTTACTCGAGAACGAGTGGGGAAGTCAAAGATAGAATCTTGGGAGAAGATGAAGAAGTTGATGAGATCTACTTTCTTACCTTACAACTACCAGTCACTTATGTACCAAAGGTTGCAGAATCTGAGGCAGGGGACAAAGTCTGTTAGTGATTATGCTGATGAATTTTACCAACTCATCGCCAGGAATGATATCATGGAAACAGAAGAACAGCTAACTGCTAGATTCATTGGGGGCTTGAGAATGCAGATCCAAGATATGGTTAATATGTTTGATCCTAGATCAGTAGCAGAGGCACATCAGAAAGCGTTAGCTTGGGAGAAACAAGGAAGGCGTGGAGGTGGTGTGTTTACTAATTCCAATAATCAAGCAAGGGGTGTTGGCGGAAGTTCTAGTGTTCCTAAACCTGTTACAAAGCCAGTGGTGAAGGAGGCAGAGAAAGCGAAGGCTAGTAGTGTTTTCAAATGTTATAATTGTCAGGAGTTGGGTCACAAAAGCAACGAATGTCCGAAGCCGAAGAAGAGAACCATGGTTGCAGAGGTTGAGGCAGATGATGGTGAGGAGGCAGAGTATTCAAATGTACCTTATGTTGAGGAAGAAGAAGAAGTGTCGGGAGATGAAGGATGTAATCTTATGATGAGGAGAAGTTGTTTGACACCAAAGCAAGAGGAGGATTGTAGTTGGCTGAGAAGCAATATTTTTCAATCGACATGTACTATTCTGGGAAAAGTTTGCAAGTTCGTTATTGATGCTGGAAGTTGCGATAATATTATTTCTACAGAGGCTGTGAGGAAATTGAACTTGAAAACTGAGAAGCATCCTAAACCGTACAAGCTAGCATGGTTAAGGAAGGGAGGTGAAGTGAAAGTATGTCGAAGAGCTTGTGTGAATTTTTCGATTGGGAAGAAGTATAAGGATGAAATATGGTGTGATGTCGTAGATATGGATGTTTGTCACTTGTTATTGGGCAGGCCATGGCAGTTTGATAGAGCAGTTCAGCATGACGGTCGTGCCAACAGTTACAGTTTCATGTTCGAGGGTACTAAAATCACTTTGGTTCCTAAGAAGCAACAGCAGAAGGAGAACAAACTGGAGGAGATTGAAGAATTGAAAACTCTGTTGACTTTGAAGGAGTTTGTTAAAGAAGTGGAGGAAGAACCGGAAGTGTTTTTGTTGATTGGGAGAGAGAGTAGCGAAGAAGTTGAGATTCCTGAAGAAGTGAAGCCTGTTTTGAAAGAGTTTGAAGATGTCTTTCCAGAGGAGTTACCGAAGGAGTTACCACCACTTAGAGACATTCAACATCAGATTGATCTTGTTCCCGGAGCAGTGTTACCACACCGACCACATTACAGAATGAGTCCGAAGGAACATGAGGAGTTACGAAGGCAGGTGGAAGAATTACTTGAACAGGGTCGTATTCAGGAAAGTTTGAGTCCGTGTGCTGTACCTGCATTGTTAGTACCAAAGAAGGACGGAACTTGGAGAATGTGCACTGATAGTAGAGCTTTGAATAAGATCACTGTTCGTTACAGATTTCCTATGCCGAGGTTGGATGATTTGTTGGATCAGTTGAGTGGGGCAACTATATTCTCGAAAATTGATTTGAAGAGTGGTTATCATCAAATCCGAATCAGACCTGGAGATGAATGGAAGACAGCTTTCAAAACAAGAGAGGGGTTGTACGAATGGTTGGTTATGCCATTTGGTTTGTCTAATGCACCTAGTACATTCATGCGGGTGATGAATCAAATCTTTCGACCATTCATTGGGAAGTTTGTCGTGGTGTATTTCGATGATATTCTGATTTATAGCAGAAGTACAGAGGAGCATGTTCTACATCTGAGGGAAGTGTTGCTTATACTTCGAGAAGAACAATTTTATGCTGCTACAAAGAAATGTGTGTTTATGACACCTACTGTTTTATTCCTGGGTTATGTTGTTTCTGGAGAAGGTATCCAAGTTGACCATAGCAAAGTTGAAGCAGTCAGGAATTGGCCACAGCCAAAGACAATTACAGAAGTGAGAAGTTTTCATGGGCTAGCGTCATTCTACCGAAGATTCATTCCACACTTCAGTAGCGTGATGGCTCCAGTGACTGATTGCATGAAAGGTAAACAATTTGTATGGTCAGAGGAAGCGGGGGTTGCCTTTGAGAGAATCAAGGAATTGCTGACGTCTGCACCAATTCTTGTTTTACCTAATTTTCAGTTGTTATTTGAATTGCATACTGATGCTTCGAAGGTTGGTATTGGAGGAGTTCTGAGCCAGAATGGAAAGCCAGTTGCTTATTTTAGTGAGAAACTGTCAGGAGCAAAGATGAGATACAGTACATATGACGTGGAATTTTATGCTGTTGTTCAGGCTATCAAGCATTGGAGGCATTATTTGTTTCAGAAGGAATTTGTTCTTTACACAGATCATGAAGCTTTGAAACATTTACAGGGACAGGATAAAATTTCAGCGAGACATGCATCATGGATTTCTTATTTACAACAGTTTACTTTTGTCGTTAAGCACAAATCAGGGGTGACAAATCGGGTAGCTGATGCTTTAAGTAGGAGGAGTCATTTACTAACGACAATGAAGATTGAAGTGACGGGGTTTGAAATGTTGCCAGAGATGCTTGAAGAAGATCCTTACTTTGTGAAATATGTTGAAAAAGTGAAGGATGGGATTACCGATGAATTCATGTTGGTTGATGGTTTTCTGTTTAAAGGAAGTCGATTATGTATTCCGGATTGTAGTTTGAGGATGAAAATTGTGAAGGAATTGCACGAGGAAGGACATGTGGGCCGTGATCGTACTTTACAGTTGATTTCGCAATCTTACTTTTGGCCATCGATGAGAAAAGAAGTTGAGAGATTTGTGGAGCGATGTCATATTTGCCAAGTTTCAAAAGGAACAGCAACGAATGCAGGGTTGTATATGCCATTACCAGTACCATCTAAGCCATGGGTTGATATTAGCATGGATTTCGTTTTGGGTTTGCCGAGAACTCAAAGGGGAAATGATTCGATATTTGTTGTGGTGGACAGGTTTTCAAAGATGGCACATTTTGTTGCTTGCAAGAAGACAGCAGATGCAGTTCGAGTAGCACAGTTATTTTTCAAGGAGATTTATCGACTTCATGGATTGCCAGAATCTATTGTTTCTGATCGAGATACTCGTTTTCTGAGTCACTTTTGGCTGAGTTTGTGGAAAATGGTGGGAACGAAGTTGAATTTCAGCAGTGCTTATCATCCACAAACCGATGGACAGACAGAAGTTGTTAACAGGTCATTGGGAAATTTGTTGCGTTGTCTTGTACAGGATAATTTGAGAAGTTGGGACCTGAAACTATGTCAGGCAGAATTTGCTCACAATCATGCAGTTAATCGAAGCACAGGATTCAGTCCGTTTCAGATTATTTATTCATGTTTACCCAGGGGACCGTTGGATTTAGCAGTTGTACCACAGTCAAAGAAAACAGTTAAACGAGCTGCTGATTTTGTTGATGAGCTGACGGAATGTCATAAAGTCGTTCAGGAACGATTGGAGAAATCGAATGAGAAATATAAGAAGTTTGCAGATTCGAAACGACGAAATGTTGAAATTAAAGAAGGTGATTTAGTTTATGCTGTGTTAACAAAGGATCGATTTCCAGTGGGTGCTTATAACAAGTTGAAAGCGCGAAAAATTGGTCCAGTTGAAGTTTTGAAAAAAATCAATGAGAATGCTTATCGATTAAAGTTACCAGATGATGTTTATACTTCTGATGTCTTTAACGTCAAACATTTAATTCCGTATCATGGAGATGAGATTGTTGGGAAAGAAGTTGCAAATTCGAGGTCGAATTTTTCTCAACCAGGGGAGGATGATGCAGCACGATCTACTATTCCCCAAGAGATAAGTCGGTCACGAGTTAACATGCTTCTAGGTCGTGTGGGGGAAGCTAGGGAGTTGGATAACTCGGAGTTTTTAAGTCGTTACCGACTTAAGGGACATAGGTTACGAGCTAAAGAGAAAGCCCTAAGTCGTTTCCGAGTTAACAAGGTCAAGTATGACGAGTTACGAGCTATGGAAGAAAGGCCACGAGTTAACGAGCCAAGGGGAAAGGAAAGCCGACTTAACAAAGCAATGAGACGTCGCCGACCTAACAGAGGTATATTGGGTCGTCTCCGACCTAAGGGATCATGTGAGGGGAAGGTGCGAGTTAGTGAAGAAGAGTTGAGTCGGGACCGAGTCAATTGGAGACCAGTGGAACCGTTGCGCCGAGCTAACGAGCTACGACCTAAGATAAGTCGGCAAGGAGCTAAACCATGCGTCTTTGAGTCGTAGGTCGGCATGGAGATGAGTCAGTAGTGCAGCGTTGTAATATGCTGAGTCGGCATGCGCTTGAGTCGTGTAAGCGGTGTGGTGTAGTTAAGTCGGTGCCGACCTTGTATGAGTCGCTTGTATTTCGTTCTGTTGTAAAAAGGTTGAGTCGCGTGTGTTAAGTCGGTCACGACTTAAGTTGAGTCGGCCGAGATGAGTCGTACATGGTGAGTCGGTGCCGACCTAGGAGTTGAGTGTTGTAGGTTGTGTTGAGTTGTAATGCCTATAAATAGCGGGTGTGTTGTAAATTTTGTGGTTGTTGATTTTTGAATAAAACTCTCTTTTGTTAGCTTTGTGCTTTCATACCAATTGGTAGTTGAGTGTAATCTCCTATCTCCACTTACGTCATTCGAGTGCGCTCGAATCCACGTTTGTTGAAGCCGATTCACGGAATCTAGTGCGCTAGATCAACGTGCGAAGAATCGTAGATCTTTGAACACGGTATAGTGCGCTATCAACGTGTTTGAGATAGCTAGAGTTCGGTATCTTTGGATCAACGAACTTGGGCATTTTGGTATCTTCAACTCACCGATTGCTACATTTCATCGATTGAAGTTTATTTCGAATTATCCGCTGCGTCAAAAACGATATATGATAGAATATGAGCAATTTGAACGCTTAAGAGTACAAGATAGTGATCAATAGAATAGAGATTAGAAGAATAGAAAATTAGATAAAATTAGATTTTTGGAATAATGATTTCATGATGTTTATATAAGAAATAAACAGTTGTAACCTTTTGTGAAAAGGTATGAACAAAGGTCATGATCATTGGTGAAGAGAAAGAGAAGCAACCGTTGAAGAAAAGGAAGTCTCTATACGAAGGGTTGCTTTCTGTTTGAAAACGGTCGACAGGTCAAAAAGGACCAGTAGACAGGAATTTGAATATATATACGTTATGTTCACTTGTGCACGTTATCTGTGCATTCTGGGCAGAAACGGTCGACCACCTGGTTTTGACCAGTCGACCGATTTTGCCCAGAGTGCACAGTTAAGGTGCACTCGTATATATATATATATATATATATATATATATATATATATATATATTCGAAGATTGAAGGTATAAGATTATTTGAGGATAGATTTTAACATAAATAATCATTACTAACATACCAAATAATCAACCTCTAATCATATGGAGCTCTTTGTGTCTGAATAACTTCTTTTTGTCGATCACGGCTTATCCCTTTGTCAGAAATCAAAACTCTATAAAAATCTTGACTCAACAGTATCAAAATTTAGTTATTGGTTTTTAAGTATCAGTTTTTAGGTATCAATTTTCAAGTAACAATTTTTAGGTATCAGTTTTAAGTTAACATTTAATTAAATTTTGCTTTAATATTTTTTTAATTTATGGTTTTTTTCCTTTAGCTATGGGTATAGTATATCTACAAAATATGGATAGTTGGAAATAGTATTTGAATCATTTAAAACAAATGCTTAAGAAGATCGTGGTTTGATTTTTATGTCGGATCGCCATCAAGGTTAGATTTTACGTGCTCGTGAAGTTTTTTCGTCATCCTTGCATAGTCGTTTTTATCTTCATATGGAACAAATGTTTCAAGAAAATGTTGAGTATTATTCCACTATGGATGCTTATCATTTTTCTTAAGCTAATGTTATTAATTCTATTCCTAATTTTGACAAGCCTATTTGTTGATGCAAGTGTTGAAGATGTTTTTAAGTGACTAAGGAGAAACGTGGTGCTGGTAGATCTTTTATAAAATTGTAAGGAGGATTTGCATATTTTAAAAATAAGCAAAATAGTAGTATATGCAAGCAATTTGGTCACAATAAGTGTAATTGTCAAGCTTCTAAGAAGAAATGATTTAGTTTTCATGTTTTATAAATTTGTTGAGATTTATACTTTGTTATATGAATTTTTTTTGGCAATTTTATGTAATTGAACCTGATTATATAAGTATATTGGTTTAGCGTATTTATAATTTGTCATTGATTTGCTCTTTGTAATTTAACTTTTATATGGTATTATATATAGTTTCATTTACAATATCAGTTTTATTATTTATTTGTTCGTAGGTTATATAGTAACATTTATAGTTTCATTTTAAGCATCAGTTTTGTAGTATAAGTGGTATCGGTTTTATTATTTGTTTGTTGGTAAGTTATGTGGTGATGTCGGTCAGTTTATTCAATATTAGTTGTTTAACATTAGTTTTTGATACTATTAGTATCAGTTTCAAACATGTAAAAATATGGTATCAGTTTTTGCATGCTACTGGTATCAGTTTCAAGTATTACAAAATATAATATCTGTTTTGCATACTATTAGTATCTGTTTCAGGTATAGCAGAACATGGTATCAGTTTTTCATTATATTAGTATCAAAATCAGTTTAAGGTATGTCAAAAATAGTATCAGTTCATGCGCACTATAGTATCAGTTTCAGGTATAAATTAATATAAAATATAGTCATAAGATAATATCACATGTAAGAAAATTTAAACAAAGCTAATTTTTACAACATCAGAAATAAGATCACAGTTTTTGCAATAGACGGACATAATTTCAACAATTGTTTATAACTACATCAAAATAAAACTAAATTCAATTACTCCTAACACAACATCTCAAATGTAATTAGTTTAACTGAACATCACAGCGGTTTTCACAACAAATTCAGTTCTTTATATTTTCTTCTTTTTCCAATGTTGACATGAACTTAGTTAAATTCCAGCAGGATCACTGTCCAACAATACGCCGTACACAATTCTTGCTCTTATTTGCAACATTTGTTCAGGTTTTATTTTGATCAGCATTTGGCTTCTGTTCAATGATATGAGGAATATCATGACATATATACCATAGTCAACTCTGTTTAACGCAAAAAATATTGTTAGTATTGGTTTGCATCACTTGTAGTTATTGTGAAATTTTTAAATGAGCGGAAGCGTATTTTATCAGGACCTAGTATTGCCTATTTGAATGCCAATGCAACTTAAAATCAACTATGAAAGCACACTAGAACAAACAATGGAAAGAAAAAGAAAAAGAGACGCGGAAGATTTAAAGTAGTTCAGGTATAAGAATCCGACGTCCATGGAGACCCAACAACCCTCTATTATTTCTTCACTTCGAGAGAGAGTACAACATGAGAAGAGTATGAATCACTTAATAAATTTCACTCAACTTAAAAACTACAGAAATAAGGATCTTATTGAGGATATTTTGGTGGAGAACACTCTTGTTGGTTTGTGATGAAAAGATGAGAAAATGTCTTCATATTTATAGGTGCAAGGATGAAGGTTGCCGTGGAGATAAGGATGAAGCTTTTCCAGATTTGCTTGATTTGATTTCAACACAATTTAGCATATTTGTGTTTGTTTCCACATAAATCTTTATTTAATTGATTCCTCAAATCAACTAATATCTCTTCTGAAACTAATTGATTATCTTTCCAACTTATTTTTCATATTTGATTGATTACGGTAATCAATTAATATATCCTCCCTTATAAATTTAGAATAGATTTACATCGTCCAAATTTAACACTCTTCCTCGATTTAGATGTATTCGTCAATCAACGAAATTGGTTGTTAGTTTAGCGCCATAGTTTAGCGCCACATGGCGCTCAAGCAGTTGAAATCAAATTGATCAAGTTGGAGCATTCACTCCACCTCGATTTAGACATATTCATCAATCAACAAAATTGGTTGTTAGTTTAGCGCCACATGGCGCTCAAGTAGTTGAAATCAAATTGATCAAGTTTGAGCAATGCTAAAACTTGTCCTTAGGAAGTGACTTTGTCGTCATATCTAAAAGATTATCTAAAAGTACTCACTTTCACCAACTTGATCTTGCTTCGTTCTTCCTCAAGCATAAGAAAGAATCCTCTAACATCAATGTCCTTCATCCGAGAACTATAAGCTTGATTCTCTATAAGATGAATCGCACTCTAACTTTCTAAATATAGCTATACTGTCTACTGCACCATAGAAAGATCATCCAATAGGTGAAGTAAGTACAATGCCTCCTTAGTCGTTTCCACAATCGATATTAGCTCGGCCTCGGTAGTTGACAAAGCTACTACAGACTACAACTTCGATGTCCATGAAATCGAGCCCATGCCAAGTGTAAAAACATAGCACATTGACTTTCATGCATCTTTATCCCGAATACGATTTGAATCATAATAACCTCAAGCCATTTAGGCTTCCTTCTCTATATAATAGGATTGTCTCTGAATAAGCTCCACCTTGAGTCTGATCCTCTATATCAACATATGTACTATCCTTATCAACCATGGTGCCATTGGAAACACCATATGTACCTCTATGGAAAGAATCTAAAGATGACTTGCCTTGTATTTGGTATTTTGAATCTGTTCACATACCATCATCAAATGAGGAAGGGTCCACGTTCAGCATAGCTTTCTCATCAAAAGTCATACGCCTGCTAATAATGATCTTCTTGCTAATAGAACACCATAATCTATATCCCTTCACTCCTCTCTTGTAACCTAGAAAGATACACCTATGAGCTTTAGGTTCCAGCTTTACTCTGCTCTCATGTACATAAGCTAGACATCCAAATACTCTGACAAATGAATAACTAATAGGCACTCCTTTCTATACTTCTTCCAGGATCTTCATAACTATGACAGTGGAAGGTGTGTAGTTGATAAGTAAAGCTGCCATAGATAAAGTTTTTGCTTAAAATCCCTTTTTCAACTTAGAAATCAATCTGAGGCAACAAGTTCTCTCCAATAATGTCTGATTAATTCTTTCAGCCACTCTATTCGACTAAGGGTTGCCATGTGTGGTGTAATGGCTCTTAATGCCTTCGGACTCTAAAAAGCAATGAATTCCTATGACTACAAATTCTCCGTCATTATCTCAACGGAGAACTTTCAAGTTCTTTCCTGACTGCTTTTCAACCATAGATTTCCACTTTCAAAACCTAGCAAAGTTTTCACTCTTAGACTATAGGAAGTATACATATACTTTATGAGAGAAATTATCTATAAATGAAATGAAGTACCTAGCTGCATCTAAGGATGAGTAAGGGGAGGGACCCTAAATATATGTACAAATATATTCCAAGACAGCTTTTACTTTATGCTTACTAGTGCCAAAAAATATATTTGTTTGCTTTCCAAGAACACAAAAGCCAAACTTTGAATGTTGAACACCATCAGTCAAAACTCGCTTTCTCAACTCATCCAAACAACGTTCACCAATATGTCTCATCCCCAAGTGCCATAATCTGGAAGAATCCAGATCAACAGAAGTAGCAGAAAATGATTTACCAACTATAGTAGTTCCTTCAATAAACAAAGATTTCCTTCCCTCGCACCTTTCATGACAATTATGGAAACCATCGATATCTTCATTTTCTCTCCCTCAACTACAATCTTCAATCCAAGCCTACACAAAGCCCTAATAGAAATCAAGCTCCTTCTCAAATCAGGTACATGTCTAACATCAGTAATAGTGCGAACAACACAGTCAAACATCCTGATCTTTACACTACCAACACCAACCATACGGAAAGAAGCATCATTGCCCATCAGAACCTCTCCATCAATCTCATGGAATGTAGAGAAGTAGTTCCTATCACGTGTCATATGGTAGGATATGCCAGAATCAATAAGCCATAAGTTGCTCTTCCCAGAAGAGCCAAAAAATGTAAACACATCGGTATAACTTTTTATATCTGATTTCTCTACAGTAGATGCTAAAGCTTGCTTTGGGTCTTTTCTTCTTTCTTCGAGCTTGGGAATTGAGCTGTAAAGTGCCTCGGTTTCTTATAATAATGTCAAGTCAATCGCTTAGGCTCCTTAGATTGAGACCTTGAATTACTTCAACCTTCACCATCTTTTGAATTGCTGTGGCTTCTACTTCTCTGAACAGATAAACCCTTTTTTCACTATCCAAACTAGTGCTTGCCAATCTAATTCTCAACACTTCATTATGGAGACCAACTTTTACACCTGATAGACTAATCTTACTGCGATCATATATCATGGAATTAACCAAAGTAGTATACTCCTTAGGCAAGAAATACAAGAGGATCACTGCTTGAGCCACATCATTAATATCAACATCTGTTGCCTTCATGTTCATAATCAAAGTAGTCAAAGCATCTACATGCTCCATAAGATCCGCTCCAGGCTTCATCTTAAATGAATAAAGTTTTTGCTGAAGAATGATCCAATTGGTGATAGACTTGTCTTGATATGCATTAGATAATGCATCACATAATTCCTTCACCATCTTCTTTTGAGAGAATTGTAACGTCCCCATACTTGGAGGCCTAAAACTAATGGCTACAGATGCTGCAGTCATCCATAGTTACTAATCCTCGATGCCCAAATACGGTGGTGTTAGATACATTGATATACATGACCACATGATTATAGAAAAAAATTAAACATCAAACATTTCTAATTCATAACATAATCCCATAATCGTCAACCATGTTCAAAGAAAATATATTTATTACAACATACGCCAGGAGAGACATATGAAGATGCCCTCTTGGACGATCAGAGTATATATAGGCAATTTAACAGCCACTACAAACAACATAGCAGAACCAAATAAAAGAGAACTCTATATAGCTATCATGCCTCCTACACGTCTTCGAAATCTTTATTCGTCTAATTAGGTACCTGAAAACCTCAATTCTCAAACTACTTAAAATCAATAGAGTACCCTAGAGTTTAAGGAGAAAACATAAATTTCAAGTCTGACATAAAGCCTAGTATGAATAATAATCTACCATCTCAAACCATTTAGATATCTAATGAGACCATGCCGCTTAGCGGAACGGGTTTTCCCCTCACTTGCATCCTAAAACCTTTTTAAAACCATATACTGTGCTCCTGCATCCACAATGGTTAAAACAATTCAAAACAATATAATATGATGATATGCAAAACAAATGAATCGATTCTGGATTACACGTCCCCATTTATTTTGACTGTCTATCTATATTATAGTTTCTTGGATTAATATTAACCTATTAGTTTTCATGGACTAGCTAATAACTGGTAAAATGTATGAGGATTCCCTATCCAATTACATAGCTTTCATGGGATCACTATGAACCTATTGGTAACTCTAATACCTTTACTCTTATCCTAAGTTTCATGGGTTGACTGGGAACCTATTGGTAACTCCGATATCTTCTCCTCTTGTCCTACTTTTCATGGGCTAAATAGGAATATATTGACATCTGTCAATATCTTAATCTGGATATAGTTTTCATGGCTAACTACAAACCTACAGGCGCCTCTGGCAGTATCAAATCATAGTTTTCATGGGCTTACTATGAACATGCCTTTCTGACATCTTCCTTTACATACAGTTTTCATGGGCTAACTATAAACCTGTCTTTCTGACATCTTCCTTTATACATAGTTTTCATGGACTAACTATGAACCTATTGGCCCCTGCTAATATCTTTTCCTATACACAGTTTTCATGGGCTTCCTAAGAACCTATTGGCCCCTGCTAATATCTTTTCCTCTAATGTTCTAACGTCCTATATTCTGGTCTTCCTGCCCTCCTAGATACAATTCTACTCATTCAGGAGTTAACTTAATTTATATTCGCTACTGGATCAACCTAGCTGGTTCTTCTGCCCTTCTCTAAAATTTAATTATAGATCCATTACAATGTGAATATATAAATAATGAAGAAGCATACATAATTCCAGCAGCAGCTCCTGCTTGCATCATATGGATGAAGAACTGATACATTGCCCCATATCTACTGGTGGGTTTTCAGCACCCACATTGACTTTAGTAGTCTGTCGACCTTGATTCCTCCTGGTATTAGGTCAAGTATTTCCGTTAGTTGTGGTGCTTCCACCACCAAGATTTCATCTTCTATTTCCTGCTTCCATATCTTCTTTCTCGTAAATCTGCATCTGAAACCTTTCGAATGTAATAAAGTATTACTTAATAACACTTAGAAGCATAGCTTCGAAACCGTTGAAACTGCCCCTTTCGAAACCTTTGGAAGTATCCCTTCCAAAATCAATTAAAGTTCCCCTTTCGAAACCTTTGGGTTTATAATTAAAATATTATTTGGGTCAAAGTGAATATAGAAGAAAGTATCTCTTTCGAAACCATCCTTTATCATATAAAAATATTAGGGGAAACTTGATGGTGTCAACATCATCCCTTTCGAAAGCTTCAAACTATTTAAACAAAACACCGAAGGATAGCATCGAAACCCCCTTTCGAAGCCATTTCCTTCGAAACCCTTGGACCCTTTCGAAAGAATTTAGAAAGTGGCTTAAAACATCTTTAAAACAAGCACGACCTTTCGAAAGCATTGATGACTTCAATACACTTGAAAGGCTAAAGAACGACAACAGGGCTTAGACTAGGGCGGAACCTCTTCTTCGAGAACCTCTTCTTCGAAAGCATTATTTTATAAGTAAAAAAACCCATCCGAAAGCTTATTCTTTAAAACATAAGTTGATGGCATCCCCATCGAAAGCATTTAGAAAATCTCTTTCGGAAACATATGCTTCGACTCCTTCGAAGGCTTAAATAAAACAAAGGCAGATGCTTCTCTTTCTAAAACAAATAAAGGTATCGACCCCATCGTAAGCAATGCTTTCGACCCCTAGCCTTCCGCCTTTCTCTAATCCACTATGTACCATCTAAGTGATACCCTGTGTATTAGTTTTGACTTAGTGGGGCTTCGACTTGATTAAAGGCGGAAGCTCCGAGTCGAAAGGTACTTCTAAAGAAGACGGAACTAACTTCTCTAGGTAAATATGATTTAATACTAATTAAAGCAAGCACTTTCTAACTAACCTGCCACGGAACACAAGATTGGTTGCCTTAACTTTCCAAATTCTTTACTAAAATAACTACCGCTAATTTCAGATCTAAACCATTGTTAAGTTAACAAATAAGCCTTTCCATTAAGCAAAACTAATATTGCAAATAAGTCCTTCTTCTAAAATAATTTAATTTTCATAGCAAATCATTTAGAAAAAATCCCCAAAAATTTCAGAAATTCACTTTAATCATGTTATCTAACATATCAAAATTTCAGACTCGAATTCTCAATATATTTTCGAAATAAATTTACAAACCCAATTAATCATATTTTCTTTCGAAAATTAATAGTAATCTTTCCATAACTTGAAAAATTATCAAAATTAAAACCCAACTACAAAATCATGTTTTATACAACCTAAATTTTTTCCATGGCATTTAAACGTCAATATCAATGGGTTTTGCCCTAAAGCCACGTATAATCTTATTTAAACATTCTTGTTTAAATCAAACAAATTGTAACTCAAGCATATCATCGTCTAATTCATCATAAAAACGAATTTACCCTTAAATCCAAAAACATACGGTTATAAAACAAAATAGAGATGAAATGAATATTATTCACCTTGATTAAAATAAGGAAATTGGATTTAGATTAATTTCTGTTAAGTTTGAATCCTTAGCTTTTGATTGAATTTTTCTTTTCTTCCATTGTTGATGGTCGGCTCCTCTTTACGTTTTTGTTTTGCATTTTTAAAATGACATGAATGGGAAATGAAATGGTAGGAACGGAATATATAAGGTTAAGGGTTGTGTGCAACAAATTTCAATTATACCCTTATGTTAATTAATTAACCTAAAAACCATTCTTTAGCCCATTTAGTTAATTAATTGAGCATGGCCTAAACTTATATTTATTCAAATCTCAATCCCTTTATTATTTAACATTTATATTATTCTATTTGATTTATATAATTAAATATCCTGAATAATGTTATTAAAAATTAGGGGCATTACAAGAATTCTCTAAGGACTTCATTTGAAAGACTCAACTGAATTGTCGTAAGAGCTTCATCTTCCATCTCTTCCAAAATAGCTCCTCAATATCTTTTAATTTCTTTGATGCAGAAACAATCTTAAAAGTCTTCTTTCCAACATTGCCTCCATCTTTGTCTTCCCAAGTTCCAAAATCTCATTTTCCATCAAAACGTGTAACAACAAAATTGACACCAGATCTACCAATAGACTTTCAAGAAGTAGCCATTAATACCCAAACAGAACAATAACACTAGCTCTGATACCAAACTGTTATGAAAATTTTGAATGAGGTAAAGCATATTTGATTAGGATCTAGTATTGCCTATTTGAATATCAATGCAACTTAAAATCAACTATGAAATCACATAAGAATAAATAATGGAAAGAAAAAGAGAAAGAGACAATGTAGATTTAACGTGGTTTAGATATAAGTATCCTACGTCCATGAAAACCCAACAGCCCTTTATTATTTATTCACTTCGAGAGAGAGTACAACATGAGGAGTATGAATCACTCAATAAATTTCATTCACCCTAAAAATTACAGAAATAGGGATCTTATTGAGGATATTTTGATGGAGAACACTCTTGTTGGTTTGTGATGAAAAGATGAGCAAATGTCTTCATATATATATGTGTGTGTGTGTGTGTATGTATATATAGGTGCAATGATGAAGACTTCCTTATAGATAAGGACGAAATATTTTCAGATTTGGCTAATTTGATTTCAACACAAATTTAATATATTTGTTTTTGTTTCCACATATATTCTTATTTGATTGATTCCTTAAATCAATTAATATCTCTTTTGATACTAATTGGATATATTTCCAATTTGGTTTCCAGATTTGATTGATTACGAGAATCAATTAATATCTTCTCTCTTATAAATTTGAATAGATGTAAATCGTTCAAATTTAACAGTAGTATCAGGTATGTAACAATATATAATATTGTATTTAAGAGATAATGGTGCAAACATATCATATGCTTTGATGTAAAATAATTAAAAGTTTTAGTGTCAACTTTAGGTAACGTTTTTGCACATATTTTGGTATCAGTTTTGAAATAAATTACAGTCAAAATAATTTATCGAATAACTAGGCATCAACTCCAAACAAACGGTTACTAGGTATCGGTTTTGCTTTATTTTGGTATCACTATCTTCATACATGACAGTCAAACGAATAGTTAAAATTACAGAGCATAAACTTATATCAAATAAAAACCATGTATCATTTTTGCAAATATATAAGTATCAGTTTTGATATAAATAACCGTTGAAATAATTTATAAAGTAAGTAAGCATCAACTCCAAATAAATAGCTACCACATATCAGTTTTGCATTATTTTGGTGCTACTTTTGTCATACATGACAGTCAAATAAATAATTAAAATAATAAAGCATCAACTTTTATCAAACGGAAATTAGGAATCGGGTTTTTTTATAAATAACAGCCAAACTAATTAATAAAATAACAAAGCATGAATTTTAATAAATAGCTACTAGGTATCAGTTTTGCACTATTTTGGTATCACTTTTGTCATACATGAGGGTCAACTAAATAACTAAATTTATAGAGCATCAACTTATATCAAACAGAAAATAGGTATCATTTTTGCATATATATAGGTATCAGTTTTGTTATAAATAACAATTAAAATAACTTATAAAATAACCAAGCATGAATTCTAATCAAACAACTATTAGGTATTTGATTTTGTTATTATTTTGATTGGCAGTAGTATATTAAGTAAAAAATTTAATTTATGCACATGTCCATTCATCATGTATGGTTTTGCATTAAAGCTGCCTTGAACATTGTGTCACTGGATATGAAAATGCTTATGTCGAAGCCTATCCGAGCTGAGCATGGAGCTATTATCTGAATTCATGTTTGCGATTTCTATCTATGCTGAAATGGGGAAGTCGAGTTGCATTGGAGTTGTCAAGACTTTTGAACTACTAAAATATAAAGCATATACAAGATATTGCTTGGTTACCAGTTCATGCTTGGGCATAAAAGGGAAATATTATGTACTATAGGTTTCGATTTTATGCTTTAGAATCCTTTTCAATTTCACGCTTTATTTCCAGAGCTGCTCTCATAACATTCCCTATAGTAATGATTCCAACCTTTGAATAGGAAACTACTGTTGAATATGCTAGTATATAATTTTTGTTTGATGATAATAAACATATATATATATATATATATTCATTTGAATGTATTTTTTAATGTACTATTTTATTTTTTACATAATTAAACAAATATTTGCTGAATAAAATAAATAATATAGAATTTAAATTCAAATGAATATTTTATTACAATTTTGAATAGTATAAATTTGAGCTCTCACTATATATATATACACGTATATAATTTTCAGTTATAATACAATTTTGATTACATCTCATTTTTCCACTATAAATTTGCACCTCACTACATATCACTTGTTCACTCGTATTTGTTCTTCAATCATACTCCAGATTGAATCCAGCATTTGAGTTATCTGCAAAATAAATACTGACGTAGTAAAATTGAAAATGAAATATTTTTGTAGTGTAAAATATAATGTGTTTTTGAAAATATTATTTTCCTTAGTTATTTGGGTTGTTTGTTATCATATTCATTTTTGAATTCATCATACATGAACAACCTTTGACATGCATAGTGTATCACTGCATATGCTACAAGGCCGTGCACACCGATATACACTTGATAAAACTACAAGGACAGATGAGCATAAGGTCAAACCCGAGCCAAAGCTAGGTTCAACTCAAGTGCATTACAAATAAAGTCACGATATGAGCACATGGTCAAACCCGAGCCAGAGCTAAGTTCAACTCAGGTGCATGCAATACAAAATAATAGGTCAAGACACATAAAATATGCCTCGACCAAAAATTCAGTAAGTACACATGAAAGCAGAGGCTAGACAGTCCAACTAGACTCGAGTACACATGAAGACATTGTGAACCAGTGGACTATACTCAGAATCAAGGAAATATGAAATAGTAAAATGATTAAACCATAAATGAATTCAAATATCAAGTGCAACATCAACACAAACTATCACAGTAGTTAAACCAGATAAGCGAAATAAGACTAGACCAACATATACAAGCAGTTGACAATGCACACAAATGCACAAGAACAAAAATGAAACAGAGGTGGCAACATGGATGTGCATACCACATAAACTCAAAGGCAACCAAACCTGAGTACAAGCTCAGAGGCACCAGAGATGAGATCAAAATACATGAAGCTCAACTGAATGCAAGAACATGACTACATAGACCAAGTTAATGAACATAGCAGTTCAAACTAGACCATGCTAACAAGTGCATATACAAAAAGCTTTAAATGCAAACAAGTATACTTAATGCAATAACCAAGTGAAGACTTCAAATGAACAAAGTACAGACTTGTATCAAAACAACAAAGCATGACGGGTCAAATGTCAACAAAGAATGGAAGAAACTACAACAAGCCTGGCAACATGGAAGCAAATGCAAATTGCCTCGAAGCAATATGACATAGTTACAATATGGACTCAATGCACAAGACCGCAATGAGACCGCAAATATCAAAGTGAAAAACAAATGAAACTATACCAGATACAACATGCATCATAAATAGAGTAAATAAACCAATTCAATGATGCAAACATTGTCAAAAAGACTACAATAATGAATTGATCAGACGCATACATATATACATATATGCATGACTCAAAGCATTCAAATGATACCAGTTATCATAAATGAACGAAATCAACTGTACAGTTCAAGCCTTAACATTTACAAGTATAAGTCAAGGCAGAATTGAACAAGTAAATATTATCACCAAACTCAAGTAGCAGATGTCAAACCAGAAAAGAATCGAACTTCTATTTGATAATATCAAATAACAAAGTCAAAGCCGTGGGTGTCAAAGTGATAACAGGAATTGATCAAGCCGAAGAAGTCAACACAAAAAATTGTAATAGTGTCATGTAACAGCAGTTTCAAATTAAGTCAAACATTCATGCTTATGAAAATATTCTCTATGCTTCAATTATTGTTTTGATAAATTATTACTGCTGTTAGTTCTTCCTTTTTGTCGATGACAAAGGGGGAGAAAAATCTATGGTACTAACTTTGTTTTATAGGAAAGATAGTGCATACATTCAGGGGGAGAAAATAAGAAAAACGTCTAGAATAAATCAGTATTGTCATCAATCAAAAAGGGGGAGAATGTTGATACGCGAAGATTTTGATCAATGACAATGTGCTTTAAAGAAATATATGCAAATGCTAAAGAAAGATAGATAAAGACCAAACAAACTTAAAGTATGTTTTTACATGTGTCTTAGTCTAGATATATTGTTAAAATCTATCCTCAAGAAGCTTGCACGAACACTAGAAAATTTTTGTAAACTTCATTTTTCATTAAGTTTTAACTAAGCAGGTTTTATGAGTTCAGTCGACTGAACAGGAACAGTCAGTCGACTGAAACTGGAACAAATTTATACACATGCACAGTTTCAGTCGACTGAATGTTCCTGCACAGTCGACTGAATTTGGTCCCGAAAATTTTACTTCATATTTTCAGTTGACTGAATTCCCTGCTCAGTCGACTGAATTTGAACCTGCAAATTTTCTCTGAAAAGACACCTTCTTCCTTCCAAGAGTTGCAACCATTCATTAGTGGAAATGGAAGCATCTCTTGTTTGCAACCTTTGACAACATATGCATCTCTTTTACATGTATATATACATGATTCTAACATCATTTAATTCACCGAATTCTCTTGCTTTAATCTAACTATTCTCTTGTTCATATTTTCTAGATATTTTCAAAGCAATCACTAATCTATTACTTGAATCATTGTTTTTGTTTATAACATTCTTTTGATTCATAGCAATTCACATTTCCTAAATCTTCACAAACACATTGCATACTCTCGAGGATAAGATTATAGGAATATTGTACTACATTAGACTCATTATTGTTGACAAGAACACAACAAGTCAAATATTGTATTTTAGTAATTGAGTTGAAGTCCTCTTCGGTAGTTGAGGCAAGAAATCCCGTTCGGTTGTTCGGGTAAGTTGTAAACCTATTCCTCCGGGTGAAATAAGGGTGTTAGTTAGTGAAATTCCTAAGTGAAGCTTAGGGACTGGACATAGGACGAGAGGTCCGAACCAGTATAAAATCCTGGTGTCTCCTTGTATTTACCTACTTTATCTACCTAGACTATTCCGTTATTCCATATTACATGATCCTACAGCATAAACCCCCTTTTCAGTTCCCACCTTCCACTATATAAACTCCACATTCCAGCCGAGGCAATCACCAACCACCCCTTCTTTTGCCTCACCATAAAATATAAAAAATAAAAGTAAAAGAAGAAAATAAAAACTGTCGATTATCGGCCATTAGCTCTTCACCACCCTCCTTCCCCACGTGACCAGACTCCTCCGACTCCGACCCCACCTTGCTTCGACTTCACCAAGATCCTCCTTTTCCCCTTTGCAAGCGCCGCCTCTTCCTCCATCGACTCGGTCAAACTCCGACATCCGCCTCTGACACAACCACCGCCCCCTCTGCCTTCGCCGTCCGCCATTCAATGGCCGCCCGACTGTCACTGTCCACTTCGACTCCCTCCTCCATTAACCCACAAGCACCACACATGCGACCCGCCTCCTCTAATTTGACAAGACACGACCGACGATCTCCGTGCAAACCGAGCACCTTCTATTTTACCGGGCTTGTTCCTTGCCGAGACCATATGTACATGTAGCATTTTTCCTTACATTTCTAAAGATCTGCTATATATATAACTCATTGTTGAGTATATTAATTGCATAAGAAAGTATAAAAGGGTATTATATATTTTCAACTACATATACGTTTGCATTATAGTATATGTTATTAGCTTATGAATAAAAATAATTGTGTACAGTTTGGCCTGTTATTCTTATTTAGGTTTCTTTTATATATGTTAAGGCGTGATACGTATGCTTCTATATATATCGATTATATATATCAACTTTATGTAAACTATGACTATATGAATGTATATAAATATAATATGTATGTAAGACTTTTTATTGTCAGTTCTTTTATATAAAAAGTTTAGATATATTACTGTAGTATATAAACTTATCTCCTAACCTTTTATTCTGTTTTACATATATGCGCACTCTGTTTTCATAAATATACATACTAGTTTACCTATAAGGTCAGGTGGGTTCGAGTTTTAATAGTATATACATACATACATACATATATATATATATATATATATATGTACAACCTGTCTTCATAAATATATAATTATTTATATCAATTCAACAATATCTATATTCCCAAAGCTTCCTTTTTTGTGTACGGTCTACAAAAGATTATATAAATAAAGATATTTTATGATTTAAAAGTATGTATATGTTCAAACGTTTTATTTTGATTTTGTTACAACATATTCTATGCATATATAACAGGTTGTAATATCCTAAATATATGTGTATTTGACAGTTTGGTTAATGGTCTAAATGTATATAGATAGATAATTAACAGTATTGAGTTTAAGATGAATATGTATATATAGATAGATAATTGAGATATGTCTTTGGTTTGATACAATTGTATTTTTAGAAAAGTATGAGTTACGTTGGCTTTAGCGCTGATTTTTAAATACAATATATGTATAGCTTGTAGTTGAGTTTGTATAATTTACCAAGTTGACTGTACATATCATAGAATATAAGATTCGATTATATAAAGGTTTATTGGTATAGATGTGTATAAGTCATAAGTGTATTAAATATTTTATCTCCTTGTACATTTATATATTAGTATTATATATATCCATTCTGATTCTATAGTTTAGACTATTCTAATAAAAAAAGAAAAAGAAAATATGTATGTATATATATAATATGTATACATGTTTAAATTTAAGATTTATTTAAAATGTATATGTATTTTAAATTGAATTTTGGGTTTAAAGAAATAATAATACAATATAAATTTTATATCGAGCTACATTGATTTGTTCCCATCGATTTCTGTTATCAGATCTGTTCGTCAAATTCGTGACAATCTTGCTTTGATTTGAAATGTGCTTGGATTCGTAACTCAATTCATTATCAAATCTCTCTCTAGCCTCGAAAGGTGAGCAATCACTCACGATTAATGTTCTTGTATTTATTAAAATTGATTTCAATTGAAACGACAATTGAAATATGTTGACGTAGTTATTTAAATTGTTATATATGCTATTACCTGTAATTGCTCACCTGTGGGATATGACACTATATTCCGTTGCTTATGTTATATTGTTATTCATGATATATGTCTGTTATTATTATTACCATATCTGTTATTACTCTGTAAGTTTCCTGTTAGTATAGAATTCACTATGGGTTGAAATGATACATACCCGAACGATCTGTAGAATAGGAGAAAATCTTTATGGGTTGAAATGACAAACCCAAGCGATTTTCATTTGAATTGAATTTGGGATTACGGGTCAAAATGATATCTACCCGTATATATTTAAATTTTGGATTGAAATGATAGATATCCGTATCACTTGATCATAGGATAGGAAAATCTATACAGACACTATTTGTCTATATATATAAATGTTTTGAAAATAATTTCTATGGTTTAAAAAAGAAATATATGGTTTTAAATAAATATTGGTTCTTAAAATAGTGTGTATATATATATATGGAAATTTTATATATAGATTTAATAATAATATTACTGAGATTGGTTTAATACACATAATATATTTAAGTATTTATTTAAATTTATATATCAAAATAGATTGTTGTAATAATTTGAATAAGTTAAGGTTGAGAATATAAAGTTGAATTAATAGAAATTGTATTTCGTTAAGAATTATACTAAATTAGATCGACTTGAACCGTTAAACTTGAAGTTTAAGATTTGATCTTATAACTTGATTTCTGGTTTAAACTGATTAAATGGATATTTCAAGTTTAAATAAATCGAAAGGAATAGTTGGTTTAAGGGTAAATTAAGGTTATTTAAATAATACTGAATTTATTTAGTGAATATTTCAAGACTAAATAATAATGAGGTTAAATCGAGATTTATACGAAACCATTAAATTGAACTTTGAAAATGTTAAATATTAAAGCTTCGAAATATACTGGAATTTAAATGGTTTATTTGTGATTCGGATCTGTATTTGAAATCAATATATTTAATTTGTTATTTAGAAACTGAATTGAATTAAAATGGATAAATCTATATTGAATTAAATGTGAATTTGGAACTCGAATTGATTGGAATCTATTTGTGAAATTGAGGATATATATATATATATATATATATATATATATATATATTCAATGGAAATGACATTTTTGTTTTGAAGTATAAATTTATAAAAATGACCACGGTGTTATAGTGTTTATTTCTGCATAGTAGATAGTTCCATGGATCCTTAGAGGATGGTTATCCCAAACATCCTTTGAGTTACTTGTATTTCAATTGGTATTTCACTTGAGTTGGATTTATTGATAGAAGAATGTTAATCCTGACTCGAGTGTTTTGTGTTTTGCTTTACGCTCGGGTCAGACTGAGTGATATAGCATTTGAGACTCGTCTTTAAAGTTTGGATCTTTGTTTGGAGATCCAACTATCGATTCAACTTCAGTTTTTCCAGTTGATTGGTTCAGAGAAGTCATATGTTCGTACTGGAGACTTCACTGTATTTGAGATATTCTGTTGTATTTAATTTCTAACTCTGATGTTTATATAGTAGCTTCATGAACTACTATTTATCTATTCCGCTGCATTATTTCATATTACTCTGTGTCTGTGATTCTGTAGTTGATTTATTTACTGTATATGCGGAGTTTTGCCAAATTTAAATTAACAATCTGATATTTTGAGCAATTCAAATCCGACGCGTGTGGATGCGAATGGTTGAAAATACCGGATTGTTACATCCAATATATCAAAATATATGTTTTTGATATTTTTAAACTCAAAAGAACTAGTTTCAAATCCTAATTCCATTGTATATGGAAATAAGCTTTAAAACTCAAATTACTTTATTTAAATTCCATTAATTGATTTCTATGCGTTTCGAGCTCGCACGATCAAACGGTTAGTCTGATCGCTACAAAACTTGAAATCCTATAATAATTCACCATTACGGATCCGATAAAAATGGTTTTGTCGAAATCCGAGATTATGGCCAAAAGGCTAATTTTCACGTTGATTAATTGAATTATGATTTAAAGTCAATTTAATCACTTTTAAACTCTAAATTAAAATTTAATAATTTTACCATTCTTGATTACACAGGAATTGAGAATCTTTTACAATACTGTTTTCCATGTTAAATCCAATATTTAAATATTACATTAATTTTTAATGTTGAGTTATAACTGCAATAAATCAATTCTTTATGTTTACATTCCAAACAAATTATTTTATGCTGATTTACATGCTTATATTAAATTTAATATTACCTTATGAATATAATTAACATTAGTTTACATTTTATTACACTTGACTCTACAGTTAACGTTTTTTACCATATCAAATGCAATATTTAATTGCATTTATTTCCATTGATTTCTAAATTAATTTCTAACGGATTAGATAATAAAATAATAATTAAAACAATTATTACAAATTAGTAATAATTCAAACACATTTCTAAGTCTATTGTTTACAAACAAAAGCTAATAAATTACATACTAATTAATTGATTTCATATTCCATAATAAACCTATTCCATATTATAACATATAATTTCAACATTATATCCAACATTTAATTTATTCCTTATTTACAATTATAACCAAATCAACTCAATTATTTCAATTAATTGAAATTACATTAAATAGTTGTCAATAACATTCAAACAACGTTAGTAAATCATATTAAAATTATTTTTCTCATTAATAAATCACAAATTTTAATTTCTCACAATGTTAAATTTCAAAATCTTATTAAATTTAATAGTTTTAATTATCAAAAATACAGGTCATTACATTCTCCCCTACTCAAAACTTTTCATCGTCGAAAAGGAACAAGAAGGAATTAAGAAACTTGATATAATTTTATTCAAATTATTAAATTTATAAACACTTTAAATCTACATCATTAAGTTTTAATATAAATTTGAACATAACCACGTTTGCGCAAAAAATTCTAACTCCTAAATTCACGAAAAATTCTGTAGAGTCTCCTTTGCATGGCTAGGTCCGAAAAAATAACAATATCAATAATTTCAATACATATCATATTTCAATAATAAACATCCCAAACCATGGAAAAACGTTAAACATCACTCCAAAACCGTAATCTGAAAACGTACCTATTTGTCGGGCAAACAACTTTATTTATGAAACCAAAAGCAGCAGCTATTGCTTCCATAAACCTATATCTCACTTATATAATCCAAAGAGTTAAAATTTTGTAAAAGATTATATATTAGTCGTTAGAATTAACAGCACAAGCAAAACAACATATGTAATAACCATATGAAAACAAAAGCAGTACAACCATTATGTGCAATAAAAGAATCCATCAACCATTTATAGCCACCAATCTAATCGTTTGTCCAGGTTCAAAAACTTCCCCTTGTACAAGGGTGATAAATAAACTACCAAGTGTACCTTAGGCTCATCAGCCTTAGATAATTACTTAATAGATTATTCATACAACCTCAAAAAATTTGAAGTATCATTTCCCAAACTTCCTACAAGCTAAACAACATAAAATTTAAATATTATTTAAGTTTATTCTATTAGTTTCTTTCCACATCATTTATTTCCATTTATTTTCATTCGTTCTTACAATGATTATCTTTTATTAATTTACTTCATTACTTACACTATTTATTTTCCATTCAATTGGAATCATTAATGAATCCATTATTAAAGTATTACTTACATTTCATTGTAGTTTATTTCACATTTATTATTTACTTATAACCTTGAAATCCATTTAAATATTAATATTCGTCAATGAATCCTTTCAGTCATTTTCTTGAGTTTATAATCATTTACTTAAACAATATTCACTTTTTTCTATTTAGTTTAATCACTAGCATTTCGAAATATTAACTTATGTTTAAAATATTTATTGTAAATCATAATTCTTATTTGTAGACATAACTCCATTACTTAAGTTTTACTTGTATAAAAATTCTATTACATATTCATATTAACATTTCAACTTTTTAAACACTTCCAGTAATTTTTATATATGATTTTAGAATGTAATTGAATGTTATACAAATTTATCTTATTCATTTTATTTAGAAAAATATTCAATAATTTACATCTTTTAAATCTCATTATCCTTTAATTTACAAGTGAAAAATCTCCAATTTATTTACAGTTTCATTAATCACTTAGCTTCTAATTTCTTATTTTTCATTTTGGAAGTTTCCAACTATTAAAATTTCACTTCATTTCTACAACTGAAAATCATTAATTTAATAGGAAATTAAGAACTAAATACCAAGTTCATTTCAAATCTTTTTGAAATAATATATATATTTATATATATTCATATCTTTTATATATATCATATCATAATTAAAAAATAAAATTTAAATTTGTTTATTAGGATAAATGTGTAGCCTACAATGGTCTTCCCACGTTGAAACTCGAAAATGAACGTCAATGATGTTGTGATCATAAATTTTAATTTCCTACAATATTAAATTTTAAAATCCTATTAAATTTAATAGTTTTAATTATCAAAACTACAAGTCGTTACAAAGGCTTTACATTAATCCCTCTAAAACATCATTAAGCATTGTCCTATAGTTTTCCTTGTGACACAACCTATAACGTCGGTAGTCAGGGGGGCGTCTGATAAGACAACACTAAAAAAATCATAGTGGTTGCATATAAGGATAAAAGTGTGACAAGGCACGTTAGGCAATGCCCAGTGTAGGATTATACCAATTTTTCCTTTTTAGCAGGTGGTAATACATCGTAGCTACGGCCATCCACCGAGTCCACAACCCCAAATCAAATCAAGGTGCACCGATTAAGCATAAAATCAATATAATAATACGAAGGGGTAATGGCCCCTAAAGGTTGCGAACTCCTTGGTCAGACATAGGCTCTTTTTTTAGTAATTTCCAATTGACACAAGTGTCGGGGTCATCCATCATCGTTCTCTTTCTTCAAATCTCGCAAAGGTTTATAAAAATTCAACCACCTCCTTCTGGATCATCCAGCACGCACACAGTTGTTGAAGTGGTTCCAGTATTGACAGAGAGTATGTCAATAAGAGGCCCCGGTCTCTTTAACAACCAAACGTCATTTTTCGCACCGGTTGGTTCTTTTACATTTCAAATCGATTCATATTTGACATCAAAATATCTTATTCGCTTCAAAGTATCAAAATCATCACATTTACTCAAAATATGTCATTTTTTCTTGATAGTATCACTTCAAATTCCAACTTAGGTTATAACCTTATTTAACCACCTTTGCATTTAAATCAATTATTTAAATATAAACATGTCAACTTTGCACAGTTTAAAACTTTAGAAAATAGCTTGAATATTTATTATAGTTTAAAATAGTTTAAATAGTTTAAAATATTTTGATATAAAATGGTTTGAGTATTGAAAATAGTTTATATAGTAAAATAGTTTGAAAAATCAAAATAATTTGACTGTTAAAAAATAGATTTTAAAAAGTTTATATCAAAATAATTTATTTTGAAAATAGTATTAAATTAAACTTTTTCTTTCCATTTCGACAATCTGGACCCATGTCCAAATTTCAAATCAACAAACTCAATTTCAAATCTTTCAGTTCAATTGATTCAATCTCAGGTTAGTTTCAAATCAACGTGATTTCAATTTCAATTCAAATTAACTTCAATTTTTGAAACATTCATTTTAACTTCAAATTCAATTCAACAATTCAATTCAATGATTTAAAATCCCAATTCAATTCTTATTTTAAACCATTTCAATTCATATCTATTTCAAGTCCAACTTCAATTTACTGATTTAAAACATTTAAATTAAATTAAAACCCATTGTTCAATTCTAATATCCAAATCCTTAAATAATTAAATTTCTAAAATTAAAGTCATATATCAATTACAGCTTCATATTTCCAATTCAATTCTTTAAAACAATTTCCTTCTAACCAATTTTAGTTTCAACATTTCAAAGCTTGAATTAGAAGATAATTTAATTCATATAAATCCATAATTTATTTCCTTTAAAACAGTATCATTATCAAAATCCAAAAATTAAGGTTTCAAAAACATTTAATTTAACCAATCCGTTGTCCGTATATAATTTTCTACCATATGGCCAATGATCAGTTATTTCAATTTTAATTCATGGACGGATATGTATCATTTCAATCCAAATCAAAGTTTCATAGGTATCTATCATTTCAACCCATTTTTTAATTTATTCGAAATAATTCAAATAACAGTTTATATGCTGTCACTTAATATAAAGAGTAAAAACAGGAATATGTAAAATAGATAAACATCCAATCATCCAAAATGTCAACAAATAGACATCCATCACAATCAATATCCAAACCAGCGAACAAATTACAATAATTGACTGGTTATCATTATCAGGTATTTAACTAGCAATTAAATTCAATATTACTTTAAATGTTAATTTTATTCAACATAAATTCAAATTAATTTTAAATGATGATTTAAATTACCAAGCAGAAATAATAAAATTCTTACACTTCATAAATTAAATTCAACTAACATAAGAAGATTTAACATTGCGTAAGTGAGTTAAATCACTCGCCTTTGATTTATAGTCGATTAAAAATCCAATAAAAGCCCAAAATTTGAGGATTCTCCTAATTCAACCAAACCAGTTGCATGTTGTCTTGAATTTCAATACGAACCCATTGGAAGGAACTGCACATTAATTGGAGTTCGGATGCAAAAGTTATGTGTGTTAGAAGTTGGAAATTTAAATTTGAATTAAAAATAAAAAAAGGGCAAAAACGTAAATATGTATACCTCCCCAAACCTTACAGGAGAACAACCGAACCCGATAGTAACTGCAGCCGCCATGCTTCAATGGCCAACCACCATTGCCTACGACCACTTTCCCTCAATCAGACGAGCAGCCGCATCGCCCTCCTAAGGCCGCACCTACAATTGGTCGTGCGGCCACTCCGGCCTCCCCTACAAACTCCGCCCCCACCGAACTTCTTCGCCATTCTCTAGCAAACTCGAGCCACTAGGCGATGATCGACCACCATGGACCAAAATCCTCTCGTCTCCTCTACACTGCAGCGCTTCTCGATCGTCGATTGGTCGACGATCCACCGTTAAACGTGAAACCCTAGCACGAACGGTTGAGAATGATTCGCCGATTTTTGGAAAAACCGAAACTCGATTGCACAAATGAATTGTAGAAATATATTACATTCACTGAGAGCTTCGCGATGATATATAATATGATAGGGATTTAACAGTTTGAATTTTTGGAGTTTGATTTGGAGTCAGTAATTAGGGTTTTGAGATGTCTGCCATTGAGATGGAAAAGATGAGATAGAAATTTTACGTACAGAAAATGCAAATAGAAAGCTGATAAAGTTTATAAAAACATATATATATATATATATATATATATATATAATATATATATATAGAGAGAGAGGGAGAGAGATGGATAAGAATGGATGGAATAGATCGAATGGGTCGAGGCTATAACAAGACCCAAATATCCCATTTCATTCCTGAAATGAAAATAGGTCATGCTATATATTGAAATATAGGTTTTCAATATTTTTATAATCAATGCAATCAATTTCAAACCCTAATTCCATTGTATATTATCTTTTAAAATCAAATTATATTTATTTAAATTCCTTTAATTTATTTCTATGCGTTCCAAGCTCGCACGATCAAACGATAAGTCTGATCGCTACGAAACTTGAAATCCTATAATAATTCACTATTACGGATTCGATGAAACTGGTTTCGTCGAAATCCAAGACATGCCCAAAAGACTAATTTTACACGTTATTTAAATGAATTATTATTTTAAAATTAATTTAATCTCTTTTAAATTTAAATTTAAAAGTTAAACATTTTATAATTCTTGAATACACAGAAATTTAATGGTCTTTTGAAATTAAATTTCCATGTTAATTTCAAGATTTAAAAATTAAAGTAATTACAACATTAAATTATAATAATAATAATAAGTCCCCAATTTATTATATTTTAAACTCTAACAAATTCTACTATTTCGATTTACATTCTTATTATTAAATCATTAAACACCTTTTGAATTTATTTAACATAAGTCTTAATCCTATTATTCTCATTACTCCATGTTTAACGTCTTTTCTTATATTAACTGAAATTTTTAGTTACATTAAAATTTATTGATTTCCAAATTAATTTCAACGGATTAAATAATAAGGTGATAAATAAATCAATTGTTACAATTTAGTAATTTAAACCCTTTTCAAAATTAATTGTTACATCTTAATAATTCAACACGTTTATACATTTATCGTTTGCACACAGAGGTTAATAAATTACTTACCACCTAACTAATTTCATATTCTATATTAAAAATAATTAACTAAAATAACATACAATTTCACCATTAATACATTATTTAATTTAAATCCTTATTTACCTTTGTTATTGCAAAAATTGGAATTACATTAAAACAGTTGTCAATTTCATTCAATCAACATTATTAACTTATATTATTATAATTTTTTCCCATTTATAAATCATAAATTTTAATTTCTCACAATATTAAATTCCAAAAATATTATTTAATCAATTATTTTTAATTATCAAAAATATGAGTCGTTACAATCTCCCCCACTCAAAACTTTTCGTCCCAAGGAAAGGAACAAGAAGGAATCAAGAAATTTGGTATAATTTTTTTCAAAATACCAATTTATAACAATTTAAATTCCATATTTAAGTTTAATATAAATTTGAAAATAACTAAACTTTCATAAAAAAATTTGAAGTCCTAAATTTATAGAAAATTTCGGCAAAGTATTGTTTTCGCGGTTAGGTCCGAAAAAATAACGATATTAATAATTACAATATATATCATATTTCAATAATAAAATATCCCAAACCATGGGAAAAGCAATAAAATAACTTTCCAAGATCGTAATCATAATATGTACTTATTTGTCGGGCAAACAAACTTTATGTATGAAACCAAAAGCAATTGCTATTGCTTCCATAAACCTATATTTTACTTACATATAATCCAAAAGAGTTAAAATTACGTAATAAGAGTAATATATTAGTTATTTCAATTAATAGTACAAGCAACATACAATATATAATAATCATATGCAAACAAAAGCAGTACAACCATTATATGAAATAAAAGAATTCATCATACAACCATAGCAACCAAAACTAGTAGATTGTCCAGGTTCAGAATTTTTTCATCGTACAAGGGTGATAAATAAACTACCAAGTGTACCTTATGCTTAATAGCCATAGATAATTACTTAATAGATTATTTATACAACCTCAACGATTTGAACTGTCAATTCTCGAACTTCCCATAAGCCAAACAAAGAATTTTAATGTTGTTTAAGTTTATTCGATTGGTTTCTTTTCACATATTAACCATTTATTCATTTTCATTCATTCATACAATGTCATCTCATGTTAATTTACATTCGTTTACTTATAATAATTTTCATTCAACATTTGGATACATCAATGAATCAATTGTTAAAGCATTACATTTGTTTCTTTGCATTTTAATTCATAGTTATTATTTACTTATATAACTTGATTTCCATTTAATATTAATATTAATTAATAAATCATTTCATACTTAAGTGTTTCTATATTTTAATTCACATTTATCCTTTCTCATATAGTATCATTTAATATTAAATACATTTATGAATTATTTTTGTTACTTAAGCTTTCACTTGTATAATATTCAACTACATATTCATATTTAACATTTCAACTTTTTTCAACATTTTTGTAAGTTTAATATATGTTTTTAGAATGCAATTGAGTGTTATACAAATTTTATCTTATTCATTTTAGTTAATAAAAATGTTCAATAGTTTACATCTTCTTAATTCTCGTTATCTTTTAATTTACAAGTTACAAATCTCTAATTTCTTTGCAGCTTCATTAAACAATTACATTTCAATTCAAATTTCAAATTGAATGTTTCCAACTTATTAAAATAGTCAAGATTTCATTTAACTACAATAATTGAAATCCCAAATTTATAGAAAACTTAAGAACTAAATACCGAGTTTCATTTCAAATCATATAGAAATAATATATACTTATATCTTCTGTATATCAAATCATACTCAGGAAATTTAAATCAAATCTTGTTTTTAAAGACAATTGGTCAGCAAAGCTACTAAGTGGCATCCCCCACTTTGAGACTCGAAAATTAATGCCGATGATATTGCGCAGTCATCACCGAAATTATTTTCCAGCGATAGAAGAGGGGAGTACAGAACTTATTTCCCTTTAAAATTATTTTAAAAAATTCCAAGTACCCTTCGAAAATATTTTGAAACATTTCTATTTGCAAATACTTCCAAATAATACTAATATTATTTTTCCAAAATCTTTGAAAATAAATTTTAAACATCGGAACTTAAGTTCTCAGTTTTCCAATTTAAATTCATTTTATTGGTAAATCCTATTTTATAAACCATATTTATAAAATTACATTTCCTTATAACATACAAAGTCAATAGTCGTAAGAACCTTGACTAACCAAACGATAAATGATAATAATCAAACATTATCATTTCCTAAAATCCAACATAACAAAAATAACAAATTCAATTTATGAAAAATTATATATACATATATATTTTTATATATATAAAATATAATTACCAGGTATCACTATTTCATCTACTTATTTCAAGAACAATATTGTGTCCGTCTACCCTGTTCAAGTGTTTAGAAACCTCTACCGATGCCATAGCATCCTCTGTACCAATCAAAATTCATAAATACTCAACAGAACAAATTAACACAATGCAAAAACATTTTCATAGCACTAACAAATACGCTCTCTCGTATACACACACACACACTCACACACACACTTGGATTCATTCTAGGGTATTAGTAATCCTATCTATAATGAGTTAACCCTAACAAGCGAAGGTATCTCTAAACTAAAGCTCTGATACCAACTGTGAGGAGCCACCTTTTTGGACGGTTAAATCGACAATAAACCACACATGTCTAACTCAAACCATTGAAAAGGGAGGATTGGCAATATGGTATAATAAGAAAATAAGAGGAAAAGAAAAACAAAACACAGAATCTCGCAGCTGTAATGACCCAGTATTTAGAACCATTCGCATCCGCATATGTCAGACTTGAATTGCTCAAAACAACAGATTAATAATTTTATATTTGGCAAAACTCAGCACATACAGTAAATAAATCAATCACATAATCACAAACATAGAGTACATAACAATAAGCAGCGGAATAGCTAAATAGTAGTTCATGAAGCTACCATAAACATTAGAGTCTGAAATAAAATACAACCGAATCTTAATACAAATAATCTCTAATACATAAGCAACTGACGAGTCTGAACATAAATGACTGGAATAAACTGAAATAACTGAAAGCTGGATAGATAGATGGATCTCCAAGCGAAGCTCCAAACACCAAAGGTGAGTCTTAAAATACTGTGACACTCGGTCTAACCTGAGCATAATGCGAAATACAAAACACTCGAGTCAAGATTGACATTCCTATAATGTAAATTCAACTCAAGTGAAATGTCAACTGAAATACAAATAACTTAAAGAATGTTTGGTATTCCCATCCTATAAGGATCCGTGGAACTATCTACTATGTAGTAATATACGCTATTATAATATGTCTATAGTAAAGTAAACTATTAAACTAGCGTTAAGGCGTTACCCATATCCCCTTTAACACATTTTATATAATGCCATAGTCTATACAGATATTGTAAACTCAACTCGCAAGTGGGCTACCAGGGAGCACTCCATAGGTACGACACAAAACAAACTCGTAGATGGTGCGATAGGGCATGTGACAAGGCACGCGAGGCAATGCCAGGGTAGACATACCATTTGCACTCCCAGACTGGCGGTAACGCATAGCAGCTACTACCGCCCACCTCGTGACACACTCCCAAATCAAAGGTGCACCCAATCATATCACAAAAGCAATAAAATAGTATTGAAGAAATGTGCCTGATTGGAGGAATGACCTCACTTGGCCCAATATAGCTCCTGTTTTAGTCACATCAAGCTGACTCACGGGAGTCAGGGCTACTTAAATACTATATAGAATCATCGTCAAACCATCCTACTTCGTTCTGGAATCTCCATCACGTACACAATTATTAAAGTGGTTTTTGGTATTGGCAGAGAGTATGACAATATCCGATCCCGGTCTCTTTAACAACAAAACGTTTATTTCACACCGTAGTCATTTCATTTCAAATAGTTCATATTCATATAAAAATCATATTTATTTCAAACCATATCAATTTATCATTTTTCACTTTAAATCATATTCATTTCCAGAATCGTAACACTTTAAAAATTATAACACTTTCAAAATCATAACACTTTCGAAATCATAACACCTCGAGATCATAACAATTATCACCTAAATAGTTTAGATGTTGAAAAATAGAATATATATATATATTAAAATAGTTATAATTTAAAATAGTTTATTTATATTATAATATTTTATATAATAAAATTAATTTTCTTCAATTTCGCTAATCGACTCAAATCAACTTAAGTTCCAGAAATTCAACTTAAATCAATTCCAGTTTAGCCATTTCAATTTTAAGTTCAAAGATTCAAGTTTAAACATTCAAACATCTACAGTATAAATTTCATTTGTATTTCAACATATAACTTTTATTTTTATTCAAATTGGAACATATTTACTTAACCATTTTAATAACAACTTATTTAAATCCCAATTTATATTTTTAAATCAATATTAAATATTCAATCTCAATTTTATTTAAATTGGGAATATCCGTTAACCACTTTTTAATCAGATAATGTTATAAATCATATATTTCCAAAATCTCAAAATCAATAATTCAAATAAATTCTTATTTAAATTCAAATTTTAACCAATTTAAATACCAAGTTAACATTAATTTATCTTCCAGACCTCTATTATTAAAGTTATAAAAATCTATTTTCCAAAATATTAATAAATATTTAAATAAATACTTAAACATATTATGAACCAATTAAATTAATTTTTTATTAAATTAAATCTTATTATTAAATGTATTTTGTACTTAATCTTATTTTATATATTGTAAAATAATAATATTATAAGAAAATCTTAAATTTTATATTTTAAAATTAACTTATAAATTAAAATTTCCAAAACATAAAATTTTAAAAATCTAAAATTTAGACAAATATAAAAATAACATTTACAATATATATTTTTAGAAAATCAATATTTATTAAAACCATATATTTCCTTCCAAACTTTGAAAACATTTTCAAAATATGGACCAATGGTGTCCGTGTATAATTTTCTATCCTATGGTTATGTGATATGATATTTATCATTTCAATTCGCAATTTAAGCATTTACGGGTATATATCATTTCAACCCGCAATCCCAAAAATTCACAATCAATGAAAATCGCTTGGGTTTATCATTTCAACCCATAACGATTTTCACCTATTCTAGAATATTGTTCGCGTATGTATCATTTCAATCCATAGGGAATTCTAAATTAACAGGGAACTTGAGAGTGAGAAAAAATATGATAATAATACAACATATCAATAACATACATATATTACAAGTGATAAATTAAATAAAATATATATAGTAGGATATGTTGTCATATATCAAAGGTAGATAATTGCAGATAATGGCATATCATATTTAACGATTAAACAACTAGCAATTCAAATTTAACAGCATATTTCAATTGTCGTTTTAAGTGATATCAAAATTTACTAATTTTAAGTATGTTAAACGTGAGTGACTGCTCACCTTTCAAGGCTAGAGAGATTTGAAAATTAAATGGGTTACGAAGCCAAGCAACAATTTCCAAAGCGAAGCAAGATGGACACTAATTCGACAACAAAGCTGATAAATTGGAGTCAATGGGAAAATCAAAATCAGCTTGATATAACTGAAACAAAATATATTATATAACCAAAAATTAAATTTAGAAATACACATTTTAAAAATAAAATTTCCATGTTATATATTTTAAACATAATATATTGATGTAATCCATATATATAATTACACAATCCTTGCTCGAATTTAAACACACATATTTTAAAATTAAACATATATATATATATATATATATATATATATATATATAATAGGACAGCATAAACTATCACCGTGATTCACTAAACTAAAATATATATATATATATAACAAAAAAACTAATGCAATATAAGTCAATATATCAACTTACACCAAGGCAGACAGTATACAAAAATCTTAAATAAACTGAATCTTACAAAATTGAAGAAAAAAAAGGTTATAATTTTTTTTTATAAACAAGAGTGTATAAACCCAAACTTTTTTCACACACACACAGATATATATATATATATATATATATATATATTAAAAGAAGAATGGAATGGAAAAATCAAACAAAGCAGCAGCAATTTATATACAACTTATATACATTATATGCAATAGATCGTCTATAACAAATGTAAACTTCCACATTACAAACCGACATACCATAGTTTGAATTTGCTTCGTATAAATATTAAACACAATATCTATATACGTTTTAAAATCATAAAATCCTTTTCAAATATTGACAAACATATTGTATATATATACACTCCAAGATAATCACAATATATATGTCTATATATTCTTCTCAAAAATCATCAACATAAGTATAGTTTATATATATATATATATATATATCAACATATGAAACTTATATATATATATATATAACAACCGATCATATATACGCATATATATACACAAATGGTAGAAGCACAGGAGGTTGCTCGGCTATGTTGGAGTGGAACGTGCAGGTGGTTGCGAAGGTGGATACGGCATCAGACTTCAGTGGTGGAGAAGTGGGCGATTCGGTAAACTGGGCTGTCAGATGTAGAAATAAAGGGAAGTGTAGGCGATTCAAGGGTCTGAGATGCTGTGGCGCATAGTGTTTTGGAGGGGATGGGTTAGAGCAGGCAGTGGCGAAGGCGTTCATGTCTTGGAGGTGAAGGGAAGGAGCAGAGATGGAGGCGTGGGTTTCAGGGACAGTTGTGGTGTTTGAAGGTGGAACAAATACAAGGTGGAGAGGTGAACGGGCTTAAGGGTTTTGTGTAAGCGGGCTGTGCAAGTGAAGAGGCTGTCCGTGCATGGTGGTAACCGGCTACACGGGGTGAGGGTGGAATAGGCAAAGAGGGGCGTTGTGCATAAATGAAAGGGTATGTGTGGCGGTCAATTTTTGCTGGAGGTGCATGATGGAGAAGGGGACGGTTGGTGATGGGTGGATTGAAGGGGAAGTGGATGTGGACACTACGCACGCAGTCGAGCTTCGGCAAAAATAAAGGAAAACATGGGCAAAATGGAAAGAAAGTGGATGGCATGAACATATGAAAGGCTATGCGTTTGTTTGAGCAACATAAGGTAAACACAAGAAGGCAAAGGAGTTGCTTCAGGAAATTTTTAGGAGAGTCGCAGGAGTGACTGCGAGCAAAAAAAGGAGAAGGCAAGGGCATAGCTTCTGTTTTCTTAGAGTGAACAGAGAAGAAGACAGAGAATGAAAAATGAACCAAACAATATATTGAAATATTAGGAATACAAAAGTCCAAAATCCGAGTTGTTGGGAATATAAATGGTTGATGGCTATTGATTATCACGGTGGAAAATGAAAAGACAAAGGAAAACCAAAAGCCAAAAATACGAAATCGATATGGCTAGCCGTTTTGTCGATTTCGTCGCATACCAAACTCCGAAACACACAGGTGAATACACTACAGAGATCAGCACGGCGAGATGAACAGAATGGTACATAGATACCAGCAATACGATCATTCTATCAAAAGTCGATATTTCGCTGCCAAAATGCTGCAAAAATGCCGAAAAAAGATAAACGGGGCTATAACAATCCAAATTTTGAGAAACGAAATATGACGTCTCGCTCAGAAAATGATTTACAAATTTGTTGTATAAAAATATTCAAATTTCAATAATATTTTATTTACATCAATTTTAACTGATTTAAATTAAAACTGAAATTACACAACAGAACTAACATTCATATTTATCAACAAAAATTTGTCAGTTGCTATGTCCAAATAGACGTATTTCAAATATCAAATTTTCATTTCAAAATTTTATTATTTAAATTCAAGCAAAATTTCAGCTAATTACGTTATAAAAACCGTTAAAATTTATGGGTCGTTACACTCTCCCCCGCTCAAAACTTTTCGTCCCCGAAAAGGAAGGAGATTGGAGAATAGAAACAACCAGAAAGAAAAGATGGATTGGAATACACATTATTATATACAATAGTTAATTAAAAACCATATAAATTTCATCAGTTTCAAATTGATTAATATTCAACAAATTTGGTTTCAGTTCATTTCATTCAATCAATATCTATTAATTATAATCATATTTTGTTGATTCGATTTAATGTATTTCAATCAATAGATTGATTTCAAGTTATTAACCTTTGTTATAAAATTTTCATTCAAAATAAAATTTATTTTATTTAACTCATTTATTTTATCCATTTATCTTCAGTTAAGTTGATTCCACTTAAAATCTAATTTCAACTATTCTTAAGCTAATATTTATTTTCTTAACTATCATTCCCTTGATTTATTTAATTTATTTTACTTAATATATATTTTGCAACATATATTACGTGTATATACATTTTTTATAACCCCATATTATTTAACAAATATATTCCTTTTTTCATTATTAAATTTATTATCCAATTTATTATTTTTAACTTCCCTTAACAAAATATCATTTTTTTGGACATATTATTACTTACATTTATATCGTATATTATTCAATTACATTCAATCTTTCCCAGTAGGTTTTATTTATGCTTCGAATGCGATTGAATCCTGTGCCAATATTTGCCTGTTATTTATAATATTTTTATCAAGCAAAACTTAATTTGAACAATTTTTTGCCTAAGTTTTCTCTTATATAACCTTCAATCTGCAAATTCATCTTAACATTTCCACTTTTTATATAATTCAGGTAAGTTATACATGTTTATTAGAATGCAATTTATTATTATACAACTATATTTTTTCTTATTTCAATTGTTTTAGGTTATTTAAATTCTATTCTCACTTCAAACACATCAATTATTCAAAATTTTACTTTATTTCAATCATGAAACTGTCATTTAACATAAATCTAAAAATCAAATTTCCTGTTTCATTTTAAACAAATTTAGAATAAATATACACACACATATATTTTTTTATAATTCAAATCATACTCAAGAAATTCAAATCAAATCCATTTTCCAAAACAAAAGTGTAGCAAAGCTACTAAGTGGTCTCTCCACTTTGAGACTCGAAAATGAATGTCAATGATGCTGCAGTCATCACCGAAATTATTTTCCAGCGACCAACTAAGAGAGTACATACTAAATTCCTTTAAAATCATTTTTTTGCAACAATTTCCGTCCGAAAATACTTTCAAATGATATATTCCAAAACATTACAAAAAAAAAATTATTTTTGAAAATACCGAAAATTGAATTCTCAAATTCTCAATGTAAATTCATTTCAATTCCAAATCAATTTATAAAACATATTTTATAATTTAATTTATTTATATCAGGCTGCAATAGTCAATGGTTTATAAAACAATAAATTAAAATCAAATATTATCATTTTCTAACAACCAATTCATTTAACTATTTAATTCTAGAAAATTTTACCTTTATATATATAATATAATCATACACAAAATTATTTCATTTGCAAATTTGAAAAAAGTATTATGTCAGTTTGCTATCTTTAAGTGTTTTGGAATTCCTATCGATAGCGTTGATCAAACGAATCGATCTAAACCCCAAATCGCCTTAACAACTCAAACAACACGATATAAAACGTTTTTATATCAATAAAAAATACATTCCCTCACACAGTGACTCAAAAATGGATTCTAAAACAATGATAGAGATTCAAATTTAGATGAATCCTAGTCAAAGAGAATTCTAACTACGAAGACATACTCGAAAGGAAGATAAAATAATTAAATTACAAAAGAAGAAAGATGGATAGAATTACATTAATCGTGGCGACCTTAACTTGGTCAACCGAGATTCCAAGAATAAGATCGATGGAGAAATTCATTTTCTCGCTTGAAGGGAAGAGAAGTGACTTTACCAGAACATTAGAATAATCTCTGATTATCGGAATGGAGTCAATATTACAAGGGAATTACCCTGATCATCTACAAGAGATGATTCGGGCTTTGTAAGAAATAATAGCATCTAAACCGAGGAAGTAGAAATCTAGAGTGGATCAATGCCTGTTGTAAAGGAGTTTCACCCCTTTACAAATCATATTTAGGTTGGCGGGATCGTCGATGGGATTAGTCACACAAAGGATGAAGTTGGACTATGGGATGCTCCAGTATCAATAGAACGCGAACAGGAGAAGACAAGAATGAATTTTCGAAACGATGGGGAGAGTTCCAAATTCAAAAGAAATATCTAATCAAAAAAGATCCTAATGAAGAATTTGAAACCCGAATGAAGATGATTTTGTAAGTAAATTTTACTCTATATGCTCAGTTTTGCCTAAACCTAGCTCTGATGCCAACTGAAACGACCCGGTATTTTGAACCATTCACATCCGCGCATGTCGAACTTGAATTGCTCAAAACAACAGATTGTTAATTTTATATTTGGCAAAACTCAGCATATTCAGGAAATAAATCAATCACATAATCACAGACATAGAGTACAAACAATAAGAAGTGGAATAGCTAAATAGTAGTTCATGAAGCTACCATAAACATCAGAGTTTGAAACAAAATACAGCCGCTTCACAATACAAATGAATCGATAATACATAAGCAACCGAGAGTCTGAGCATAAAAGACTGGAATAAACTGAAATAACTGAAAGCTAGATAGATAGATGGATCTCCAAGCGAAGCTCCAAACACCAAAGGTGAGTTCAAATGCTATGACACTCTCTGACTCGAGCATAAAGTAAAGTACAAAACACTTGAGTCAGGATTAACATTCTTATATAGTAAATTCAATTCAAGTGAAATGTCAACTGAAGTACAAACAACTTAAAGGATGTTTGGGATTCCCATTCTTCGAGGATCCCTGGAACTATCTACTATGTAGTAATATACGCTATTATAATATGTCTATAGTAAAGCAAACTATTGAAATAGCGTTAAGGCGTTGCCTATATCCCCCTTAACACATTTCTTATAATGCCATAGTCTATATAGAACCTATAAACTCCACTCGCAAGTGGGCTATCAGGGAGCACTCCAAATGTGAGACACACAAAAAATTCGTAGAAGGCGCGATAGGGCATGTGACAAAGCAAGCGAGGCAATGCCAAGGTATATATACCATTTGCACTCGCGGACTAGTGGTAACGCATAGCATCTACTACCGTCCACCTCATGACAAACTCCCAAATCAAAGGTGCACTCAATCAAATCACAAAAGCAATAGAATGGTATCAAAGAAATATGCCCGATTGGAGGAATGACCTCACTTGGCCCGGTATAGCTTCTGTTTTAGCTACATCAAGCTAACTCACGGGAGGCAGGGCTACGTAAATATCATATAGAATTGTCGTCAAACCATCCTATTTCATTCTGGAATCTCCACCACGTGCATAGTGTTTAAAGTAGTTTTCGGTATTGGCGGAGAGTATCACAATATCCGATCCCGGTCTCTTTAACAACCAAACGCTTATTTTAAACCGTGGTCATTTCGTTTCAAATAGTTCATATTCATATCAAAATCATATTCATTTCAATCCATATCAATTTATCATTTTTCACTTTAAATAATATACATTTCCAGAATCATAACACTTTAAAAATTATAACACTTTCGAAATCATAACACTTTTTAAATCATAACACCTTGAAATCATAACAGTTATCACCTAAACAGTTTAGATGTTGAAAATAGCATATATATTAAAATAGTTATAAATTAAAATAGTTTATATATATTAAAATATTTTATATAATAAAATTAGTTTCCTCCAATTTCGCAAATCGACTCAAATAACCTTAAGTTCCAAAAATTCAACTTAAATCAATTCCAGTTTAACCATTTCAATTTTAAAGTTCAAAGATTCAAGTTTAAACATTCAAACATTTACGATATAAATTTCGTTAGTATTTCAATATTTAACTTTAATTTTTATTCAAATTGGAATATATTTACTTACCATTTTAATAACAACTTATTTAAATCCTAAGTTATATTTTTAAAGCAATATTAAATATTTAATCCCAATTTTATTTAAATTGAGAATATTCATTTAATCACTTTTTTATCAAATAACATTATAAATCAAATTTTTCCAAAATATCAAATCAATATGTTCAAATAAATTCTTATTTAAATTCAAATTTTAACCAACTTAATTACCAAGTCAACATTAATTTATCTTCCAGACCTTTATTATTAAAGTTATAAAAATCTATTTTTTAAAGTATAAATATATATTTAAATAAATACTTAAACATATTATAAATCAATTAAATTAAATTTTTGTCAAATTAAATCTTATTATTAAATGTATTTTGTATTAAATCTTATTTTATATATTTTAAAATAATAAGAAATCTTAAAATTTATATTTTAAAACTAACTTATAATTTAAAACTTCCAAAACATAAAATTTTAAAAATCTAAAATTTAGACATATATAAAAATAACATTTATGTATTATATTTTTAGAAAATCAATAATTGTTAAAACCAAATATTTCCTTTCAAAATTTGAAAATCATTTTCAAAATATAGAACAACGGTGTCCGTATATAATTTTCTATCCTATAGTCAAGTGATACAGATATTTATCATTTCAATCCGCAATTTAAATATTTACAAGTATATATCATTTCAACCCGCAATCTAAAAAGTTTATAATCAATGAAAATCACTTAGATTTAACATTTCAACCCATAACGATTCTCCCTTATATTAGAATATCGTTCGGGTATGTATCATTTCAACCCATAAGGAATTCTAAATTAACAGAGAACTTGCAGAGTTAGAACAAATATGATAATAATACAACATATCAATAACATGCATACATCGTTAGTGATAAATTAAATAAAAAACAATAGGATATGGTATCATATATTAGAGATGGATAATTGTAGATAATGGCATATGTTAGCACCAAAATTGGTCACTAACACCCAAAGAAAGATTTGTATAGAGAGATTAATGAAGATAGAAAATTAAGATAGAGGAATATATGCAGAATTAATTGCAAACCCTAGAACACAAGATTTATAGTGGTTCGGCTTAACTGCATACGTCCACATATATAAAAGCCAACACTTCTCTTCTTTTTCTCTTCACTCTTACTTCAACACCACAGGACCTTTTAACCAATCTTCTCCCGAATTTCAGCTGCCACTCAATCTTCCTCTCTATGACGACCCGTAATTTTTGAGCATTTAAAATTGGAATATTTAATTGATTTTAAATATTCAATAGAGTAATTTTAACTTGAATTACGAATATCACAATTTATTTGATAATTTAATTATTGAATTTAAATAATTTAAAATTGGATGAAATGTTGAATCTAGAATTCTAAGCCTATTAAAAATAATTTGAAGGCTTATAAAATTTATACTGATAATACTGAAGACAATAGAAGCGTTAAGATTGAAATTAACAGTGATATGTTAAGTTTTGAAATTTGTATTGTTTAAATTGAATTTTAAAATAGCCTTCCGAGGCACAGTCTCGGAATTTGACGAAACCAGTTCCATTGGGTCCGTCATATTGAATTATTATCGGATTTCAAATTTCGTTTTGATCGAAGTTAGTGTGTGAGTGTACGATATATAAACATGGAAAATTTAATTGATTATAAGCTAATGAAATTTAATTTAATTAATTAAGCTTCTTGTGTACGCCAAGTCTTCCCTTATCTTCCCGTATACTTCAACACTCGTCATTTTTATTTATTTTTTATCAAAGCCCCTTTCTTTTAAAATTAAATCTTCAGAAGAAAATTTCGTTCCAGTAAAAAAATGGCCGATCAAAGCCCTCTATCGTTCAAAACCCAAGCCCGCTTCATCTCATTACAGCCCTAATTCACTAAAGAGAATTGCGATTTATATTAGAAAAACCCTCAGTATGTGTGATCATCGACGATCGATTTAGGGATGAGAACGCGAGGGGGAAGAGGCTCGACTCTGAAGCCTAGGCGGTTGGAGATCCTTGCATTGTCCACAATGTCACGCCGTGTCCTGGATCGACGATGAGGGGGTCATGATTTGGGAGTTCGCGTCTCATAGGGTGTCGCGACTTAGAGTGGCCACATATTCGAAAGACGTCGACTTGGCTGCGGTGTGGATACTGTAGTCGATCAGGATTGAGTGGCGGTTTAGGGTTTTCGATCATCATGGGTAGGCTTCGCGAGGAGTGGCGTTCGTTTGATAGCAACGAGCTCGTTGGGGTTTTTAGGCAAGCGGGGCTGGGAGTGGGTCACAGCGGCTCGCTTGGTTGCCGCGAGTACAATCAATGGCCTGGGCTTAGTCTCGAGACGATGGGGAAGAGGTGATTTCTTCTGGTAATCGTTTAACTTAAAATTTCCTTAATCTAAATCATAGCTTTAAAGGAAATATATTATATATATTTTTCTCAATAAAGTAGATAAAACAGTTTTGTACTGATTTACTGTATATATACTCGTGGGTTGGAAAAATTTAACAGTAGATTTATAGAATAATTTATTTCAATTTGAACCTACATACAGTAAACAGATTTTGGTTACAAAAACAGAAGGAGTAATTTTAACCAGATTCTGCAAAAAATATATATATATATATTGGAAGCAAAGTTTCTACAGCAACAAATTTTATATTTTTCATTTTTACAAGGAAAACATTTATTTAAAATTTAAATACATAAGTTTAAACTTATCCATATAAAATACACATTTTAGCTTACTAATTTAATTTAATATGAATTAGAGTGATTAACTTGTTTAATTAATTTAATCCAATTATTTTAGTCATTAAGAAACAATTTATTAAGGGAATTAGTTTAAGTAGAATTTTTAGTTAAATTAATTAATAAATGGTAATAAATTCATTAAATGGTGATGGATTGTTCGAATGTTAATAAACTCATCAAATTGTTTATTCAAGGTCAAATCTGAAAAGAAACCAAATCAAGAATGAAGTGGGTTGCAAAACAGGAATCAAAGGTGAGTTAATCTCACTCGGTTTAAATTTAAATGATTAAATTTAAATAATTATTTGAATGGTTGGAATTGATGGATGTGCTATGCTATGTTATATTCTGGAATTGGCATATTATTGTGCTAACATCTTTGGATGCAGGGAAAACAGGTTGGAGGGATCCAACTGGACCCCTCAAAATTATTTATATTGTTTAGTATTCTGTGGTCTGAATATTTGATATTCTGTGATGATTTTATGAATAATTGGAGTATTGAATGGTATGGTTGGATTGAATACCTCAGTAAAATAAATTATCAAATCTCTAGAATTGTATTTTCGAAAGAAATAAAAGAGTAAATTTTTAAGTAAAATAATTCTAGTGAACGGGAATAAATTAATAATGAATTGAAAATAAAATAAAAATAAAAGTGATTGCAAAACTCTAACAAATTTAGAATAAGAGGAATTTGAATTATTAGGGGTAGTAATAAATTGTAAAGCTTAAGTGATATTATTTGAATGAATAAAGAATTTATTTTAAATGAGATTTGAAATTTTTAAACTGGGATATCAGGTAAAATAAAATAACGGTGGATATTTTAAATATGAATTCAAAGTGGAAATTTATAAAGGAATGGAAATTCGTTTATAAATAAATAGTGGTTCTTTTTTTAAAAAAAAAGATGTGAAAGAGAAAAGTGTTTCCCTTTATAGCCAAGTACGATTTTCAAGCAATTTTAAATAAAAGTTAAAGGTTTTAATGTTGTTTTAAAAAGCATATCTTAGAAAATTTATTATTTTTAAATGTTTAAATTCCAAAGTAAATATTTTTCAAACCTATTATCGTAGTAATTATTAAATGACTTGGTATTTGTTTTTAAGAAAAATCTAGTTTTATATTTTATAAAAGTAGCCTTATTTATTAAATATTCCTAAAGTATATATTTTAATTAAGTATTAAAGTAGTTATAAATTTTTAAGGCCGTGAAGTATATTTTATAACTAAGTGCTTTTAAATTATTTTAAAGCTAAAAGTACTTTTACTTGGCGTTTCAGTGGAAATAAATATTGGGAAATTATTCCGGGAAAGGAATATGTTTGAAACTGTTTTAAAAGGGGGTTAAAATCTGAAATATATCTTGTAAAGATATTTTGGATAAATAAATAATTTTGGGAAATTATTTATTGTTTGATGGATGTTTATGAATATTAATTGATAGTTAAATAACCCACTACCAATATTGGACAAATGCGTTGATCGTTTCGAAGAGACCGGGATCGAGATTTATTTCTCGAAAACCACTTCGATCTGGTTTTGTACGTTTCGTGGAAACGAATTTGGATTCGAAGATGGAGCAGTGAAGTGCAAGGGCTAATCACTACTAATCCTGAGGATATTTCCAAAATGGATGTAGTAGGAATAGTGCCTTCGGTTCCGTTCGAACCCGGGACGGACTTGTATGGATGAATGCTTGCGAAACATCGTCAGGTGGACGATGGGCATTCTAAAGGGTATGTTCTGAAAAGGTAACGCTTAGCCTCAAGCCTCATCAAATGGGAATGACTGAAAATCAGGGGTTATGCAGCAAGGCTAGGTGGGTAGCACCCAAGCAGGGTGAGGTCATTCCAGTCTAGATGTCCCTTATTATTTTGGCTTAGTGGGCGGTTGCTGATCCCAACCACGGGGTGATCTCACTCAGGATTATACAGTAAGGGGTAGTCCCGGCCTTGTGTTGCAGGGGAGCGGGCGTACTCCTCGGTACGGTGATCTAGGCCCTGTACTGTGACAGGTGGTACCCCAGTGCCTAGTCATTAGTTGGAAATCCATTCTCCCTACGAGCCTTGTACGAGTTTTGTTTGTATTACCCACTCTGTGGCTAGTAGCTGGAATTTAATAGATGTAACAATTTCGGCTATTTTATAAGTATTTGTAAATAGACCCTATTATAATATCAGAGGATTTCTATAAAAATTGTTTTAGCTATCGTAAGGTAAAAACCCGACATGTTTATTTGTGGCGTGGTCTTACGAGATGCTTTTGTTTTCAAAAGGATTTTTGAAACTTTAATAATTAAATGGGTGTGATTTTCTCACGCTGGTATTCCAGACCGACTCGGGTGTTATTTAACTGTAATGCTCGGGTCAGACCGAGTATTATAGAATACAGGATATGATGCTGTGGAACTCAGGAGACGAGCTGGATTGACGATACGTACTCTCGTGCTTGTGTGTGTGTGTGTGTGTGTGTGTGTGTGTGTATATATATTTATATATATTTCCGCTATGTTGAGTTGTTGTGTATCCATTTGTATGACATTGATGTTGAGCTGTGATTGATGTACTCTGATGATGTAATATATAAACAAAGATATTTGATGTTTGAGTAAAGAGTATTTATTATCTATTATATTTTATTCCACTGCGATTGTTAGATTCTGTTGTTGTTTTCTATTTTCTTCTTCTACCTCTTCTTCTCTAACCCAAATGGTTCGTATTTCTGTACAACTTGAGTTGATTTAGGTAGAATAGTGTTAACTCAAGGGGTACGGATTTGCAGGCTGTTACAGTTGGTATCAGAGCTTAGGTTGATGATAACCTTGGCTCTGGTGGGAATTACTCATTTAAAATAGAGTCTGACGTACTCTATAATGAGTTTGAGCGTATTAATAAATATGAGCGCGTATATGTTAGTGAATATAAATTGTTTTAATATTGTGTTGATTGGTTTATTGAGTGGCATATGAACCTTCGTCGGCACAGTCTAGACAACTGTATCGAAGGGGTTTCTAAACACTTGAATAGAACAATCCACGGTATTGTTTTTAAATGTGGGTGAATGAAATAATTTTACCCAAAAATATATTTTCGATATAAAAAAAGTTTTTTGTAAACTATTTTAGCTAACACATGGTTGCTTGGATGTTAGAAATGATAATATTAAATTATTATCATCATTGTGTGAAAATTTAACTAGAAATTGAAGTATTACTAAAAATTTAAGGGAATAAATTCATTATAAAATGGAATTTATAAATATGAATTATAAATGTAAATTATAAATTGAAATATAATCAAATGAGAATTTGAATGAGAATGAGCTGTGCAATTGAATTATAATTAAAATTGGTTTAAGCAAGATTTGGAAATTTAAATCCCGGAAATTTGGAAGTGTTTATCGAAGTATTTGAAGATGAAAGATAGCATTATTGTTTGGGGGTATTTATGAAAGGAAATTGTTTAAAGGGATTTTGGAAGTGATACAACATTGAAATCACTTGGATTATTGGAAAATAATTCTGACGATGACGGCCGCATCATCAGTATTCATTTTCGAATTTCTAAGTGACGAATTGCTGCCAAAATTTGATTTGTTCAGAAAAGCTAGTTGTTTTTGAAAATTTCAAGGGGAATTTGTTGGGATAAAACCAGGATTGGTTTAATTTTTGAGAAATGTGATTTGAGATGTTGAAGATTTCAAAATGTTTTGAAAACAATAACCGGGTGTTTGAAAATCCGGATGAGATAGTTGTAAGCTTATAAATTGAGATGATTTTTAAATCAGGAAGGAAATATAAGCTTTGAATGTTGGAATCTGAATTAAAAGTATAAAGTTAAAAAATGAAATTAACTTGGATTGGGAAATAAAAATTTAACTGGATTGGAATAAATTGAATAAGTTGAAAATAATATCCAGTTGTATTCGAATCAAGTTGAAATCGAATTGAGTTAAATAAATCCGAGTTAAAATAAAATTGAATTGGAACAAGAATTCAATTGAATTATTGAATGGAATTAGGTTCTTACCTAAACAAATGGAAAATAAATTGGGTAAGGATTGGAATTGAAATAAAAAAATTAGAATAACTTATAAGAGAATTAAAAATCCATGGAAATAAAATATGCTTAAGTTATAAATAAGTGTAAATTTCAAGTTAAAAATAAAAGATGAATTTATTCAAACCTAGAATGAATGGAATGTGTAAAATAATATGTTGTGACTTATAAAATTGAAAAGAGTGAGTTAGAAAACCCAACATTTATATTGTTTGGGGTTTTGGAAATAAAACAAAGATCCAAACTTGAATTTATAAAATAAATTGGACTTAAGAAAATTAAATGAAGTGGTATTTGGAATTAAAAATGAAGTATTGAACTATAAATAGGAAAGAACTAATTTGTTAATAAATTAGTTAATGAAATTTGTAAATGGAACCTATTATAGTTAAATAAAGCTGAATTGTGAGTTTATGATGAAACTGGAAAATAAAACTCAAGTTATAAATCAAAATTCGACCTGGATTGTTAATGAAGTAAATGAAATTGAATTGTGAGCTCATGAAATTTGGTGGTAAATTGAAAATGGATAGTGGATTCAGAACTTGAGTTTTAAATTAGAATTTAATGTGAAGTGTTAATAAATTAAATATAATTGGAAATGTATCGAATAAAAATGAAATTGGATTGAAATAGTAATGGTTTGAATTGCAAATAAAATCCAAATAAGTGGAAATAAATTGGAAATGGTCCTGTAATAAATTGATTAGCTGAATCTAAAAAGTTAAAATGTATAATAACTGATGGAAATAGTATTTGTCGTAAAAAGAAATGGAAATGAACTTAGGTTATCGACTTAAGTGTTGAATAAAAACCAAACTCAAAATGAAGTGTGGTTTAAATGTGTTGGGAATGGTTATTGAATGAAATAGCCCGGTTTCCTTTCGAGCTAAATAAAATAGTTTGGAATAAACAAATATGAAGTGAAATGTTGTTAAACTTCAATTATATGGCACTTACATGTTTAAATTAAGTACAGGTACCTGGGAGCCGTGTGGCTGGATTTGGTTGTGTTATTTGCTAAAAATAATAAGCCGCTTGCTTAAAATGCTAAATAAGGTACGCCTACGCAATAAAAATAGGAAATATGAACTGTTTTTGGTTTTTCCTACCGGGTAGGTCGATGTATATATATTTATATCTATTGTCAAATTGCAAAAGCTCCTCCGTACAAAGGGGACTCTGCCGAAAAAATTCAGAAATTTTGGGAGTTAAAATTTTTTTGAAAATTTTGGAAAAGTGTGTTAACGACTATCGAATCCAAATTGGAAACTAAAATAAATTAGTAAACGAAACCAATTTGAAGTAATGATATGAATTATTTATTAATGAAAAAATAAAATTTAAATATTCAGAGTTAAAGATAAATTGAATTCATATGGAAATGAAAGAATCGATTTGAATAGAAATGGATATAAATTAAAGTGGTAAAGTGAAAATAAATGTTAGAAGCATGTAAAATGCTTATGTTAACTTAAGTAGGGAATGGTGAATTTCTTAATTGGAAATTGATAATATAAATATATTCCAAGTTAATATTTGGATGAATAGATATTTGCATTTTGTGAAAAAGTCGATAAAATGTTTTGGGATATTGTGATTGGATATTAGTGCTAAGCAGGATATGCAGGTAATCTAAATGGAAAAGAGAATTGGTTTATGATTTCAAGAAAGATAAATTTGAAATGCTTGACAAAAGGGTATATGTTTATATTTCTGTGAAATTTGATTGGAATTTTGGATTGAGCCACTTGGCTTTTTGTTTTCTTTTTGGATTTGGGAGGCCGTAGAGCCATTTTGTAGTTGTACCGAGCTAGCCGCGCAAAGGAGATGCTGGCAAAAAAATTCGGAAATTTAGGGTGTTAGAAAATTTTCGAGAAAAATTGAAAATTTAAAACTTAGTTTTGAATTGTGATTTGTATGATTGAGCAAGTAATAATATTTGGAAACTATGGGAGAGTTGAGAAGTTAATAAGAATATTAATGGGTCTTTTATAAGAAGATAGTTGGTAAGGTGTTCAATTGTTAAAAAACTTTTTGGTTTTGGGGAATAAGTAAGAGGGTATTGGACCATTCTTCTTAATTAGTAATTTCGAGGACGAAATTCTTTAAAGGGGGAAGGAATGTGACGACCCGTAATTTTTGAGCATTTAAAATCGGAATATTTAATTGATTTTAAATATTCAATAGAGTAATTTTAACTTGAATTACGAATATCACAATTTATTTGATAATTTAATTATTGAATTTAAATAATTTAAAATTGGATGAAATGTTGAATCTAGAATTTTAAGCCTATTAAAAATAATTTAAAGGCTTATAAAATTTATATTGATAATACTGAAGACAATAGAAGCGTTAAGATTGAAATTAACAGTGATATGTTAAGTTTTGAAATTTGTATCGCTTAAATTGAATTTTGAAATAGCCTTCCGAGGCACAGTTTCGGAATTTGACGAAACCGGTTCCATTGGGTCCGTAATATTGAATTATTATCGGATTTCAAATTTCGTTTTGATCGAAGTTAGTGTGTGAGTGTACGATATATAAACACAGAAAATTTAATTGATTATATGCTAATGAAATTTAATTTAATTAATTAAGCTTCTTGTGTACGCCAAGTCTTCCCTTATCTTCCCGTATACTTCAACACTCGTCATTTTTTTATCAAAGCCCCTTTCTTTTCAAATTAAATCTTCAGAAGAAAATCTCATTCCAGTAAAAAAAACTGGCCGATCAAAGCCCTCTATCGTTCAAAACCCAAGCCCGCTTCATCTCATTACAGCCCTAATTCACTAAAGAGAATTGCGATTTATATTAGAAAAACCCTCAGTACGTGTGATCATCGACGATCGATTTAGGGATGAGAACGCGAGGGGGAAGAGGCTCGACTCTGAAGCCTAGGCGGTTGGAGATCCTTGCACTGTCGACTATGTCACGCCGTGACCTGGATCGACGATGAGGGAGTCACGATTTGGGAGTTCGCGACTCATAGGGTGTCGCGACTTAGAGTGGCCACATATTTAAAAGGCGTCGACTTGGCTGCGGTGTGGATACTGTAGTCGATCGGGGTTGAGTGGCGATTTAGGATTTTCGATCATCAGGGGTAGGCTTCGCAAGGAGAGGCGTTTGTTTGATAGCAACGAGCTCGTTGGGGTTTTTGGGTAAGCGGGGCTGGGAGTGGGTCACAGTGGCTCGCTTGGTTGCCGGTAGTTCAATCAATGGCCTGGGCTTAGTCTCGAGACGATGGGGAAGAGGTGATTTCTTCTGGTAATCGTTTAACTTAAAATTTCCTTAACCTAAATCATTGTTTTAAAGGAAATATATTATATATATTTTTTCCTCAGTAAAGTAGATAAAACAGTTTTGTATTGATTTACTGTAAAAATACTCGTGGGTTGGAAAAATTAAACAGTAGATTTGTAGAATAATTTATTTCAATTTGAACCTACATACAGTAAACAGATTTTGGTTACAAATACAGAAGGAGTAATTTTAACCAGATTCTGCAAAAAAATTATATATATTGGAAGAAAAGTTTCTACAACAACAAAATTTATATTTTTCATTTTTACAAGGAAAACATTTATTTAAAATTTAAATACATAAGTTTAAACTTATCCATATAAAATACACATTTTAGCTTACTAATTTATTTTAATATGAATTAGAGTGATTAACTTGTTTAATTAATTTAATCCAGTTATTTTAGTCATTAAGAAACAATTTATTAAGGGAATTAGTTTAAGTAGAATTTTTAGTTAAATTAATTAATAAATGGTAATAAATTCATTAAATGGTGATGGATTGTTCGAATGTTAATAAACTCATCAAATTGTTTGTTCAAGGTCAAATCTGAAAAGGAACCAAATCAAGAATGAAGTGGGTTGTAAAACAGGAATCAAAGGTGAGTTAATCTCACTCGGTTTAAATTTAAATTTAAATGATTAAATTTAAATAATTATTTGAATGGTTGGAATTGATGGATGTGCTATGGTATGTTATATTCTGGAATTGGCATATTATTGTGCTAACATCTTTGGATGCAGGGAAAACAGGTTGGAGGGATCCAACTGGACCCCTCGAAATTATTTAGATTGTTTAGTATTTTGTGGTCTGAATATTTGATATTCTGTGATGATTTTATGAATAATTGGAGTATTGAATGGTATGGTTGGATTGAATACCTCAGTAAAATAAATTATCAAATCTCTAGAATTGTATTTTCGAAAGAAATAAAAGAGTAAATTTTTAAGTAAAATAATTCTAGTGAACGAGAATAAATTAATAATGAATTGAAAATAAAATAAAAATAAAAGTGAATGCAAAACTCTAACAAATTTGGAATAAGAGGAATTTGAATTATTAGGGGTAGTAATAAATTGTAAAGCTTAAGTGATATTATTTGAATGAATAAAGAATTTATTTTAAATGAGATTTGAAATTTTTAAACTGGGATATCAGGTAAAATAAAATAACGGTGGATATTTTAAATATGAATTCAAAATGGAAATTTATAAAGGAATGGAAATTCATTTATAAATAAATAGTGATTCTTTTTTTAAAAAAAGATGTGAAAGAGAAAAGTGTTTCCATAGATAGCCAAGTACGATTTTCAAGCAATTTTAAATAAAAGTTAAAGGTTTTAATGTTGTTTTAAAAAGCATATCTTAGAAAATTTATTATTTTTAAATGTTTAAATTCCAAAGTAAATATTTTTCAAACCTATTATCTAGTAATTATTAAATGACTTGGTATTTGTTTTTAAGAAAAATCTAGTTTTATATTTTATAAAAGTAGCCTTATTTATTAAATATTCCTAAAGTATATATTTTAATTAAGTATTAAAGTAGTTATAAATTTTTAAGGCTGTGAAGTATATTTTATAACTAAGTGCTTTTAAATTATTTTAAAGCTAAAAGTATTTTTACTTGGCGTTTCAGTGGAAATAAATATTGGGAAATTATTCCGAGAAAGGAATATGTTTGAAACTATTTTAAAGGGGGTTAAAATCTGAAATATATCTTGTAAAGATATTTTGGATAAATAAATAATTTTGGGAAATTATTTATTGTTTGATGGATGTTTATGAATATTAATTGATAGTTAAATAACCGACTATCAATATTGGACAAATGTGTTGATCGTTTCGAAGAGACCGAGATCGAAATTTATTTCTCGAAAACCACTTCGATCCGGTTTTGTACGTTTCGTGGAAACGAGTTTGGATTCAAAGATGGAGCAGTGAAGTGCAAGGGCTAATCACTACTAATCCTGAGGATATTTCCAAAATGGATGTAGTAGGAATAGTGCCTTCGGTTCCTTTCGAACCCGGGACGGACTTGTATGGATGAATGCTTGCGAAACATCGTCAGGTGGACGATGGGCATTCTAAGGGGTATGTTCTGAAAAGGTAACGCTTAGCCTCAAGCCTCATCAAATGGGAATGACTGAAAATCAGGGGTTATGCAGCAAGGCTAGGTGGGTAGCACCCAAGCAGGGTGAGGTCATTCCAGTCTAGATGTCCCTTATTATTTCGGCTTAGTGGGCGGTTGCTGATCCCAACCGCTGGGTGATCTCACTCGGGATTATCCAGTAAGGGGTAGTCCCGGCCTTGTGTTGCAGGGGAGCGGGCGTACTCCTCGGTACGGTGATCTAGACCCCGTACTGTGACAGGTGGTACCCCAGTGCCTAGTCATTAGTTGGAAATCCACTATCCCTACGAGCCTTGTACGAGTTTTGTTTGTATAACCCACTCTGTGGCTAGTAGCTGGAATTTAATAGATGTAACAATTTCGGCTATTTTATAAGTATTTGTAAATAGACCCTATTATAATATAAGAGGATTTCTATAAAAATTGTTTTAGCTATCGTAAGGTAAAAACCCGACATGTTTATTTGTGGCGTGGTCTTACGAGATGCTTTTGTTTTCAAAAGGATTTTTGAAACTTTAATAATTAAATGGGTGTGATTTTCTCACGCTGGTATTCCAGATTGACTCGGGTGTTATTTAACTGTAATGCTCGGGTCAGACCGAGTATTATAGAGAAACGACCCGACTTCCTATCTCCAGGAAATCGCATCATTTTGAAGAAAGAAAGGGATAGAAGAAGGAAAGAAAGAGAAAGAAGAACACAACAACATCAGAGAACTCACAGCGGAATGAATAAAATATAATATATCAAATAAAATATTACATAGTATCAGATTACATTAGAGTTACACAACTTACAACACATATTAGACAAGGATATGATGCTGTGGAACTCAGGAGACGAGCTGGATTGACGATACGTACTCTCGTGCTTGTGTGTGTGTATATATATATATATTTCCGCTATGTTGAGTTGTTGTGTATCCATTTGTATGACATTGATGTTGAGCTGTGATTGATGTACTCTGATGATGTAATATATAAACAAAGATATTTGATGTTTGAGTAAAGAGTATTTATTATCTATTATATTTTATTCCGCTGCGATAGTTAGATTCTGTTGTTGTTTTCTATTTTCTTCTTCTACCTCTTCTTCTCTAACCCAAATGGTTCGTATTTCTGTACAACTTGGTTGATTTAGGTAGAATAGTGTTAACTCAAGGGGTATGGATTTGCGGGCTGTTACACTCTCTCATCCTGAATCCAGTGTGTCTGCTCTGTAACTTCCCCTGGTAACAAACCGAAACGAACTCCAGCCTCTAATCTTTCAATTCCCCAAGCCTCGACTCACTTTCTTAGGTATGAATCTTCCAAACGACCGACCATCTCAAGCTAGGGATTTTGTACAAAATTCGGTTTTGTAATTTTTCTTCAGGTTACATACGGTAGGAGTTGTGTAGGTAATGAAGTCAAACCCGAGGTTAGAACATATCTTAGGCTGGAACCAATGATTCCCAGGACGTTGGTTCCTTTTGGGACCTCAAGTGAGGGAGAAGGAAGTGGTAGTGGGTCGTTAGGAGTTAGTGAGTTCAAGAGGTGTTGTCTGAATGTTAATGTTGAGTCGTTAGGCTATGGAAGTGGAAATAAATTGGTGATTGATGTCGTTCGGTAACCAGGGAACGAGGGAAAAGTGAGTGTGAACGGGTTGACATTTTCTTTTGGGGTGGAAGCCGGTCAACTCCAAAGTAGGTAGCTCGGTAGTTTTCATGTGAGAATGATGTTAGGGAGGTAGGAAGTGAGTGGGTCGACATCTCTGGTCTAGAGGGTCGTTTGGTCGCATGCTTTTGGGAGTCGCTCGACATCGAACCTTTAAATGGGCAATGACAGTCAAAATCATTTTAACTTGAACACAACGGATGTTAAGTTCAGTTACTTCCCATGCATAATCATAGGACAATAAATAAGGACAAGAACTTAAGCAAACAAGCATATTGAACTAATTCGGATTGATAACTCCCCAATTTCAATAACTATAAACCTGAGTTCAACTCGATAAAAACAAATAATAGCCTTCAACATATAGTGTCAATGTCTGAGTTCAAAACTAAAACCATCATAGGGTAGGCTCTCGGAGATGGTCAATGATGACGGTCTTCGAAGATGACAGCCCAATGCTTAACTTTTACTGTATCAGCTCTATGACTTTTAATTCTTTTACACTTATACTAGAACGATTGTACTAGTCTACACACCACATAGGGGGAGCACTTTTGTCGTTATGTCTAATATTGATTGATTTTCAAGTATAGTTCAAACAGGTGTTTATCCAAATTTGACGCTCACTGAAGATGTCTAGAAAGTCGAGCTCTGCCAAAGTCTCAGATAAACTTGAGCCAAGTTCTCAACAGGAAGTAGTGGGAACTTTGAATCCATCGACAATTCCTACATATAACATCCCGAGTCCAACGGTTGCATCTGTTGACTTGGCTCCTGATGCCATAGATGGAGCAAACATCCAAGATAATCCAGCTGATTCTCAAGCTTCGAGTATCAATGAAAACTCTCTTCGTCGACAATGCTCGATCCATGGAATTCCTTTTGACGATGTCCTGGTTCCATCGGGACAAGATCATCCTCACCTGCCCCCAGCTGGATATACTGCTGCAACAAATTCATGTATTGGGTTGGTAGCGTGCTATCATTCAACTCTTTCCTCCGCGATGTGTTGCAGTATATTGATATCACCCCAGCACAACTACATCCCGACAGTCATCCGTTCATATATGGCACGTGTATACTTTTCATGAGAATTCTATTCTGGCTCCCTACTCCCGGTGACATCCGCTACATTTGTCGTTTCAAGAGACGATCCGACAGCGTATCTTTCATATTCCTGGAGACATAAACAAGTGCCAAATAAAAACGGGGGCGTGGAGGAAATTCGCCCTATACAAGCAGGAATGGTTTTACGTGTGCTGTCCCACTAGCTTTGCGAGGAGGTGGTTAGAAGGGAATAAGTTTCTTTTCTGGATCAATATTTGTATATGGCAGAAAGGGCATCCTTTCTAAATGCTTTCTCGACTTTTACAAGTATCAGCCCACGTCTCGAAGGTTCCGGGTACTCTGAGGCTGTTGAAGTTATTCGAGTTGCTCCCGCGGAAGACCAGGACATCAGACCCATTATTTCCGATGAATCGCTCTCAAAATTTGGTTTGTTGGTGGAAGGTCGTCGAATAGGTCTTCCTCACAGCACCACTATAACTAGACCTGCCTTGGATAAAGGCGAAAGGCAAGCTAGGCCTTCGATGCCTTCAACACGTGGTGCCCCCGCCACACCCGAGGAGGGCGAGATTAGAAAAACTAGGATGTCAGAAGCACCGGGTGAGAATGTAAGTCCTGCTCCGGAACCGGTGGTTGAGGCATGTGGCACTTATGAACAACCTCCCCCTTCAAAGGGAGAAAATAAACTAGGTTACAAACTGAGGAAAAAGACAGTAGGCGGAACCTAAAAGGTGACAATTACTCCAATGGAGAAAGAGCCGTCTCTAGAACATTTAGAGGGTTCATTGAAAGGCTTATCTGACCTCACTATTCCCGATGACTTGCTTAATTATGGCTTCAACGATCCAGAAGCCCTTAAACTTCATTCGTCCGTGAGAGGCGATGAAGGCGTTCAAGCCCGTAATCGAGGAGAAAAAACTCCAATAAGTAAAGCTAAAGAAACCAGTCCGCCGGGGGGAAACATTAGGACACACACGATAACACTTACACCTCACCTCGCACTTAAACTTCATCCATCATGTTATTCTTGCTAACTCGTGTTCATTTAATTTCTATGCAGGTGATATAGTATGCTCTCATGGATTCGGCTGCCATCGTAGGTCCTCTATTTTCCATCATTCCGGCAGGGATTCGGGCTCCCGCAAACGTCGACATAGAGACGACGATAGGGATAGGGACTATCGATCCTGGGATTCATCATCTTAGTGGAAAATTTACAATCAGCCTTCATACCTTCTCGATCCTCCCTCTCAACCAGAGCAAGGCAGGGAAAATCTGCCCATAAGGGATCCCAGTCTGGTACTCACCGTGACCCACACTCTGGTTCATCTATCACTAGGCATTCTCGGGAACTTCCCAAAAAACCGTAGTCTCTAGACAAAATTCTTCTGCTCCCGCACATGATCCGTCGATAGAGGAAAAGCTAACCGAGCTTAAGGCCACGTTCCTAAAAATATGTTTCAAATTTCTAAAGTTTCTTCCAGTGATTCATCACATTCTGAGGCACGTTAAACAAAGTGCCATTGATTGCAACAATGATGTCTACATTCGACACGATGCATTTGTTCATTTGGAAAAAAAAGTCTTAGAAGTCACTATCGAACGCCAACATGAAATTGATCGTCTGAAACTCGAAGCCATCCACGACAAAGACATTATCAAAGCCTAAGATGAAGTGCTTTTCTCATATAAGTCTCAACTTGAAACTACTCAGAAAAATGCTAAAGACACGGTTGAGGCGGTTAATCATCTGGAGGCCGCACATAAGAAAGAGATCGATAAAGCGGTTCAACGCTGCGGCGCCTTAGCTATAGAGAAAGACTTAATTCAAAAAGAAAGAGATGCGTTCGCTCAACGATTCAAAGAGTTAGAAGAGCTACTTGTTAAAGAGAAGGAAGAAAAAATTGCTGCTCAGGAAGAGTTGCAACAATACTGCAACGAGATTGTTGCTACATGACTCATGAAAGCAGAGCTCGATGAAGAACTTTTCAAAGCTGAGACTTGAAGGATGAAGCCAGTGAGGAGGGCAAAAGAATAGCGTTCATGGAGATTGATTCTCGCCTTGAGGCAGCTGCTGATGCTGGCAGGGAGGAGATTAAGTGCATGTTTGATTCGCTCATAGCCGAGTACAATTCTCAAGTTCTCATGCATCGCGACCTAACATTTCTTGGCGAGGGTTACCTTGAATCTTTGGCCGAATCATGGTAGACTTTGATAAAGATCAAAAAGGTTGAGTCGGGCACTAAAGAGGTTGACGAAGAAGCTTTAGTGAATGCATTTCTTTGGAGGAACGAGCCTTCAGACTTGTCCACGGTGAAGGCTCTTTATAGTAAAGACTCCTCCTCGTCGAAAGGAAAGAATGACATTGCCGGCCCGTCCGGAACTGAATCTCCAGTTTCTTCCCCTACTCAACCGACTGGTCACCCATCACTTGACCCCTTCGAGCAGCATATTGGCTACGACTCAGAAGATCCTGGCCATGATATTCACGTTCTATCTCCCATTCCAGAGGGTGAAACTCCTTGGACAGTTGAGAGTCGGCTAGAAAGCGGTACATAAATTTTCTTCTCAAAGTTCAAAGGGTCGTCGTTTTTGGCGAGTAGTTCATGTATTCTAGCATTCGTCTCTTATGATGCCGTGTAGACCGTTCTGATCCCAAGCCAACTCCAAGGGGCGATGCCGCCATGGAGAAGGAGGAGAAAATGGCAGTGGCAATTCAAGCAGGAGAGACTCCCGGACCCGACGCTCAAGTAATCGAGGCGCTTAACAAAGACAAATCTGAAAATCCATCACCCGTCGAAGAACATGAAAAGGTTGAAATTACAGGTTGCTCTTAGCATACTTCAAAATTGAGCATGGGGGAGAAACTTATGGAAGATAAGAAGAAGAATGCCAAACTCATGGTCGTACCTAAAGTAGTGGAACTAGATGATCCCTTGAAAAGTCCTTTGAAGGTCATGCTCCCTGGTGGGATCAGGCCATTGGAAGTTCTTCTTCCTTCCCCAGACACCACTTCCCTTGCAAGCAAAGCGTCCAAGAGGAAACACGTGAGGAAGGAGACGTCTGGGAAATCGAGGAAGGAGAAGAAGTCAAAGAAGTAGTTATCATGCTCGCTCAATGAGAGTCAGCCTGGATTATGTGATTATTTCTATTTATTTTCGTAGCCAATGTAAATAGACTTTTGATTCCGAGTCTAGAAGGAATTGTAGTGGAACTTTGTTTTGGGATTTGTGAATAAAACTTAGTTTCTTTTTTTCCGATGACCATCGCTTTTCAGCTTGTTGTTTAACTTGTTTCCATAGCTCGGAATTCGGTGAGTTACGTAAGTTCAGTTCACCTCCCTGTGACTCGAATTTTTTTGGGAATCGTATATCCTCTATTCCGCGCTTTGGGCACTTAGAACTTTTAGTCTGCACTCTGGGGACTTAGAGATTTTGAAGTTGCTTGTACTGTAGTCCGCATTCTGAGAACTTAGAGATTTTGAAGTCGCTTATACTATAGTCTGCATTCTAGGGATCTGGAGTACTCCAGTCCGCACTTTGGAGACTTGGAGATTTTTAGTCGTTTATACTATAGTCCGCACTCTAGGGATTCAGAGTACTCCAGTCCGCACTCTGTGGACTTGGAGATTTTAAGTAGTTTATATTCTAATCCAAGCTTTGGGGACTCAGAGTACTCCGGTCCAAACTCTAGGGACTTGGAGATTTTAAGTCGTTTATACTCTAGTCTGCGCTCTGGGGACTCAGAGTACTCCGGTCCATGCTCTAGGGACTTGGAGATTTTAAGTTGTTTATACTCTAGTCTGTGCCCTAGGGGCTCAGAGTACTCCAGTCCGCGCTTTGGGGACTTGGAGATTTTAAGTCGTTTATACTCTATTCCATGTTCTAAGGACTTAGAGTGCTCCAGTCTGTGCTCTGGGGACTGGGAGATTTTAAGTCATTTATACTCTAGTCCACACTCTAGGGACTCAGAGTACCCCGGTCCGCACTCTGGGGGCTTGGAAATCTTACACTCAGAGTACTCCAGTCCGTGCTCTGGAGACTCAGAGTACTCCAGTCTGTGCTTTGGAGACTTGGAGATTTTAAGTTGCTTATACTCTAGTCCGCACTCTTGGGACTCAGAGTACTCCGGTCCGCACTCTGGGAATTGGAGATTTTATGTCGTTTATACTCTAGTCCGCACTTTGGGGACTCAGAGCACTCCGGTCCACACTTTGGGGATATGGAGATTTTAAGTCGTTTATACTCCAGTACGTGCTTTGGGGACTCAGAGTACTCTGCTCCGCACTCTAGGGACTTGGAGATTTTAAGTTTTGTGCATGTTCATACGCCAGACCAAATAATGTAACTTTAATTTTTGCTGTAGAATTGCAACACACGGAAACATCAATAATTCATGGAAAAGATGGCTTTAAGACTTTATTAATGAAAATGAACTAAATTGTCTTATTACATGCCAAAAACTACGAATCAATGAAATTAAAAAATACACTGGAAATAATTGCAACTAAAATGCGAAAGAAATAGACTAAGTATAATAACGTCGCAGATGCTCGTTATTTGATGCTTGAGGGAGTGACGCGCCATCAACGGTCATTGTCTTGAAAGTTCCCACTCCAAGCCTCCATTCAATGACGTATGGACCTTCCCATGTGGGATTCATATGTGATAGGACCGGGAAAACTCGCTTCAAAACAAGATCGCCTACATCAAAGATTCTCGGTCATACTTTTTCATTGTAATATCGAGCAACTTGGTGCCTATATGCAGCTGCTCTTAAATCAGCTTATTCACGTTTTTTGTCAATAAAGTCCAGTGATTCTAGCAAGAGATCCTAATTCATCTTGAGGTCACAGTGAGTTACCCGATGTGAAGGAACTTCAAGTTCCACGAGTATAACGGCTTCCGTGCCATATGCTAATGTGAATGGAGTGTGGCCACTCGTAGACTTATGGGTGGTTCTATAAACCCAAAGTGCTGTTGGAAGCTCATCCACCCACTTGCCTCTAGCTTTTTCCAGACATTTTTTCAATATGGATTTGATTATTTTGTTCACGGCTTCTACTTCTCCATTGGCTTTTGGATGAGAAACTTCTGCAAACCTTTTCTCAATGCCATACTTTTGAAAAATTCTTTGAACTCCCTACTTTCGAACCGAGTTCCGTTGTCCGTAATGATAGTTCGCGGGAGGCCAAAACGGCATATGATGTTTCGTACAACGAAATTAATGACCTTTTTGGTGGTGATTGTAGCTAAGAGATCTGCTTCCGCCTACTTGGTAAAGTGAACGACCGCAACTATTGCGTATTTTGCACCACCTCTGGATATAGGCAAGAAACCGATTATATCGATTCTCCATATTGTATATGGCCAGGGACTAACCATTTCTGTGAGTTCCGTTGGCGGTGCTCTTGGGATTTTTGCATATTTCTAACATTTTTCACATCTCCTTACGTAGTCTACAACATCTCGATTTACAGTTGGCCAATAGTATCTATAGCAGAGGATTTTCTTTGCTAGTGTCTGCCCTCCAGTATGGTCACCACATTCTCCTTCATGAACTTCCTTCAGGACTCGTTTATCTCACGGTGGGAAATGCACCGGAGTAAGGGGACCGAGAATCCCTTTCTAACATTATTCCGTCCTGCATTACATGTCGCAAAGCTTTGCAAATGACTTGTCATCTTTCGCTCTTTCTTTTGGGCAAGACCCCACATAGCAGGTATTGCTTGAATGGGATTATCCATGACTCCTTCTCGATTTTTGTTTCTAACATGAAATCTACCTCCATCTCATTTATACTTGAAGCATGTAAGGTTTCAATGGGAACCAATCCCATTTGCTGTGCATAGCCAGTACTTGCAAATTTTGCCAAGGAATCGGCTTCTTTGTTTTGTTTATGAGGGACATGCGAAATATCGTAATATTCAAGATCTTCCAATAGTTCGTGAACCCGGGCAAGGTACGGAGCAAGCCTTTTCCCCTTCGCTTGATAATCTCTCTGCACTTGGTACCCCACCAATTGTGAGTAACATACTCGGCTTCATTATTTGTAGCTGGAAAAAGCTTAAAGCGTAACAAATTGATCAATTTTAAGGAGTCACAAGAATTATATAAGCCCCAGGATAACGGTCGTCGGATGCCCCATCGGTGTACAGTTTCCATTGAATGAGAGGAATGACATCATGGCTGTTTGGTTCGTCTGATACGGTGAATTCTGCAATGAAGTCTGCTAGCGCTTGCCCTTGTATGGCCCTTCGTGGAAGGTAGGTAATATCAAACTGACTCAACTCGATATTTCATTTTAACATCCTTCCAGAGGTTTTTGGTCGTTGGAGTACCTATCGAAAGGGTTGATCGGTATGAATACTGATCAGTGGCTGAAAGTACGAACGAAGCTTGCGTGATGCAATCACCAAGAAGTAAGCCAGCTTCTCGATTTTAGGATAGTTTCTTTCTACACCCGTTAGACGTTTGCTGACATAATATACTGGCTTTTGAACTCGTTCCTTCTCGCGAACCGAAGCCATACTGATGGCATGTTGAGATATGGCCAAGTATACATACAACACTTCATGGTCTACAGGCTTTGACAGCACCGGGGGACTTTCCAAATGCCTTACCACAGCTTGAAAAGCATCCTCACAGTTGGGCGTCCATTCTAAATTTCTCTTTCCTTTCTTTATTACATCGAAGAAGGGAATACACTTATCTATGGCTCTGGATATGAATCGACTCAGGACGGCCACTTTTCTGTTTAAGTTTTGTACTTGCTTTATAGTTCTGGGCACTTCTATATGTCGAATAGCCTGAATCTTTTATGGGTTAGCTTAAATTCCCCGTGCATTAATAATGAAACCCAAAAACTTCTCTGACGCAATTCCAAAGGAACACTTTAGAGGATTGATCTTCATTCCATAATATCTTAGTATATCAAACATTTTCGCCAAGTCTTGAATGTGGTCGTTCGACTGTCGTGACTTCACGAGCATGTCATCCGTATAGACTTTCATTGTTCTACCAATCTGGTCTTTAAACATCTGATTCACTAGGTGCTGATAAGTTTCTCCCGCTTTTTTCAATCTGAAAGGCATCACCACGTTACAATACAGCCCAACGTCTGTGAAAAACTAGCGTGCTCTTGGTCTGGAGTGCGCATCGAGATTTGATTATACCCCGAGTACACATCTATAAATGACAATAACTCGTGCCCTACCGTTGAGTTGACCAGCTGGTCAATTCTGGGTAAAGGGAAACTATCATTAGGGCATGCTTTGTTCAGATCAGAGTAATCTATGCAAGTTCTCCATTTCCTATTTTCTTTTCTCACTAGCATGGGGTTAGACACCCATTCAGGGTAGAGGGCATCGCGGACGAACCCATTGGCTTTGAGTTTGTCCACCTCCTCTTTGAGAGCAGCGGACCTCTCCGGGTACATGCCTCTCCTTTTTTGCTTTACTGGTACATACCTCAGGTCTATGCTCAATATATGACTCGTAATGGCGGGAGAAATCCCGTACATATCAAAATGCGTCTAAGCGAAAACATCCAGATTCGCTAGGAGGAAATCATTGAGATCCTCGGCCATTGAGGGGTTGAGTTGTGATCCAATCTTAAGTACTCACGATGGGTCATCTCGGCTGACTGGAATGTCAATTGTCAGTTCAGCCGGTGCCGCTTTTGCCTCCTTAGGTTTCTCATCATCATCTCTCAGATCTATGTCCCTATAGATTCGATCATGTTGCCCGAGCCAGGGCTCGGGCACTACATGCTAATTTTTAGTGACTCGGTTGTGGACGGAGCAGTCCACAATCTTTCCTTTCTCTCTTCGCTGGGCCTCTCTCAGCTCAGCCACATAACACGCACGACCAGTCACCTGATTACCATCCACAACACCAACTCCTTTGTGTATCGAAAATTTCAAGGTTAAACACCAAGGAGCTAAAGCAACCCTAAACTCTGCCAGGGCCAGTCGACCTAGAAACACATTGTAGAGAGAATCGACATCCAAAACGATGAAAGGTAGGATTCACACCCTCCTATGTTCACCTTGCCCAAGTTCAAATGGAAATTCAACAAAACCCACTACATCAGTAGATGCACCATTAAAGCCATGGATACAGGCTTTGGATGGTCTTAAATCCTTTGTCTCCATCTTCATTTGGTCATACGCTTTCTTAAAGATGATGTTAACAGAACTTCCGCAATCAATCAATATTCTTTTCACGAATGCTGGCACGATCGTCGCGCAGATGACCATCGGGACAACGGTAGGAGCCTCCACCTGATCAGCATCTTTGCTCCTAAACCCTATATCGTCTGTCATCGTTCACTGCTGCATAGTCGGGGATACATCCTCCGTATTTGAACAACATTCAAAATCTGCATGCCATAGGGAATTAGCATACCACTCCATTTCTTGCCAATTCTTGTCTGCTGGGTGAGGTCCACCGGCTATCATGTTTATGACCAGTCTACCTACAGTTCGAGCAGGTTCCTCTGGATGGCACGGAGCTTGCCCGCAACCTAAGTCTGATGTTCCTTGTCTAGCTTACTACAGATTCTTGACAGACTCCTACAACTTTTTCTGTCGAATCAGCTTTTCTATGTCATCGTGGAGGTGTCTACACTCCTCGGTATTGTACCCATAAATCTTGTGGAAGTGGCAATGCTTTCCGGTTCGCTTTTGTTCCTCTATGGACTCTTTTGGGCGTGGCTTTTGGTATTGAAAAGTATTACAAGTCGATAGGTAAATATTTTTCAAAGTTGCGTTCAGAGGAGTTTATTTGTTGTAAGTCGGGATCCTTGGTTTCCATTTTTCCTGTTTCCCTTTTCTTTTCGGGATTTCCTCCTCCAGACCCTTTAGGTTACCCTGGCTTGTTCTGGACATTGACCTGGACCTTCCTCGAGTTATTACTGAATTGTTTTATAGCAATATTTCTCTTCACAGTTTTCTTGCTAGGCCTTGGTGCATTATCTCGCCTCGTCCACCTGGCTTCCTCCCTTCTTATGAATTGATGTGCCTTGGAATAAAAATATTCTAGTGTAGTTGGAGGCTTCCCTGCTAGCCAATCGCCAGACTCTGAATTCGGATCTACCCCTCGCATGACAGCCATCAGAATGGCATGGTCATTTGGGTTGCTAACTTCAGTAGCCGCAACATGAAATCTCTGTAAGTACTCCTTTAGCGACCCCTAGAGCCTGAATCACACTAGTAAAGGGCATCACATCCTTGGGACGAGTGGCATGAATCCTGAACTGTTCCATAAATTTCGTCGCTCATTCATCAAAGCTGGAGATAGACCATGGAGGAAGTCGGGTGAACCACATGGTAGCAATTGAAGATAAAGTTATTGGGAAGCACCTACACTTATTTGCATCATTTGTTATAGCTAAATACAACATCCATTCATATCTCATCACATGCTGTCGGGGATCAATCTTCCCTTCGTAGGCCGGAATAGTTGGCAACTCGCCCTTTAGAATAGTATCTGTGGACGGAATATGACTCTTGGATATCCCCCAATCATCATTAGTCAAACCTTGATTTTCTCTCATAAGCTGTCTGACCATAGCAGATAGGTTCGGGGTTTATGTGGAAGATGGAAGGTTGGAATCTATCCTACGAGACCAATCTGGTTGGTGTCTCCTCTGTTGGCGATCTACCAAACGTGTATCCTAGGGATCAACTTCATTAGGACCTTGGTGAGCCGACCGTCCAGCTTCCACTCGTGCTCCAGATCCTAAGTCCCCTCTCCAGCTTGGGTGTGATTTCCTTGATGTAAGTGAGGGGCCATGGTTCCAGGTAGGGAACCTGGACTATCCCTGGTTGATCGATCAGTAACACCTGCTTATGTTGTTTCGGTTCTATGGCGTCTACGCTTGGAAGGTTCATCGGACAAAGTCGAGCTATTAGAAAAGGAGTAAGGAGTGGGGCTACATCCAGCATTCTGATGTTGTTGTTGAGTAAGCTGAGTTATGAGGTTGGCGTTAGCTTGAATCTGTTCGTTAAGTTGTCTCCTGCTTTCCATGAGTTCTCTCATCAACTCGTTGAACTCCGTTCTAGTAACAACTTCCATTTGGTTTTAGGTGGCGGTAGTCCATGTGCATGTATTAACTTGTTGATTGTTGGGTCCTACTTGCTGTGATATTGGTAAGAACTCTGAGTAGAATTAATAGACTTCCTGTGAATGACTTGCATCTCCTTCGGGGGATTTCTTCAATCCAGTAGCTGCAAAGTAGATCCTAATAACCTCAGAATGTGATTCTCGGCGAAAGCACCAAAGTTTTAGCACCAAAATTGGTAACTAACACCTAAAGAAAGATTTTTGTAGAGAGATTATTGAAGATAGAAAATTAAGATAGAGGAATATATGCAGAATTAATTGCAAAAACTAAAACACCAGATTTATAGTGGTTCAGCATAACTGTCTACGTACACTTTGAGTTTAATCTTTATTGCTTTTTCAAATAATTGAATACAGATGCAATCCGTACACCAACAACTTGAATACAAGTTCTAACTGAAAAGGTACAAGTCTTTGAAATGGCAGAGTCTTCCTATTGTTCTCGAAAAAAAAGGCCATTTTTCACTACGCCCCTGCCCCTCTATTTATAAGCGAAGATAGACTAGACTTCCTTCACTGGCCCAGGGACAAAGTACTTCGGCCCATAGCAGGTGACTTCTGCGCACCGAGCCACATATGTCGAACGATACACGCCGAACGTCACTTTGCCGGGCGATTCTTGCCGAGTGAGGTATGCCGAATGATATATGCCGAACAAAAACACCCTCAGTCAAGGTTGAGTATTGATCCTCCCTTTAAAGCCGAACGACATCCAAGCTGAAACAATGTGTCTAGGCCAAACCACATGCCTATGCTGAATGGCATCCGGGCTGAGCCATATGTCTAGGTCAAACGGCATCCAGGCCGAGCCACACGTCTATGCCGAACGGCATCCAAGCCGAGCCACACATCTATGCCAAATAACATCCAGGCCGAGCCACACGTTTATGCCGAATGTCATTCAGACCGAACAAAGTGTTTATGCTGAAAGGTGTGCTTTCATGACGAGCCTCTTGTAACCGGGCCAAACAGCCGGGTAACATTTGCCCCTCAAAGTGTGTCGAGTGAGGCAACACGACACGCTTTGAGCTAGTATCCTATTCCTACTATCAAAAGTTGAGTGCGTCCAGTGAAGGTCAAAACACGACAGTCCTCCCTAGTATCTTGTGCAGTCTCGAGTCTATTCTCTCCCTTCCTTTCTTTCATACAAAAACAAGGGGTCGTTCGGCATATAGATACCGAACCACTCATTCGGCAAGTTTACTGCCGCTCGGCACAATTGCTTACCGACCCACTGAGATATCTTGACTGGGCCATAGGTTGATGCATGTTCACCTCCCCTTCTTCATATATAAAAGCCAACACTTCCCTTCTTTTTCTCTTCACTCTTACTTCAATACCACAGAACCTTTTAACCTATCTTCTTTCGAATTTCAGCTACCACTCAATCTTCCTCTCTCATCCTCAATCCAGTGCACCTGCTCCGCAACTTCCCCTGGTAACAAGTCGAAACGAACTCCGGCCTCTAATCTTTCAATTCTTCAAGCCTCGACTCGCTTTCTTAGGTATGAATCTTCCATACGACCGGCCATCTCAAGCTAGGTTTTGTACAAAATTCGGTTTCATGATTTTTCTTCAGACGGTAGGAGTTGTGTAGGCTATGAAGTTGAACCCAAGGTTAGAACATATCTTAGGCTGGAACCGATGCTTCCCAGGACGTTGGTTCCTTTTGGGAAGTGGTAGTGGGCCGGTAGGAGTTAGTGAGTTCAAGAATTGTTCGCTGAATGTTAATGCTGAGCCATTAGGTTGTGGAAGTGGAACTAAATTGGTGATTACGGGTTTTACATCTTCTACCCAGTGTATAACGTGCATGCAATAACTTAAGAGATGTATGTTACGGGATTTTCCATCTCTTAAGGATCTGTTAAACTATCTATATGTAGCAAGATACGTTATATATGTTGTGTCTAATCAGTAATATAAATATTTTTCTTAGCGTTAAGGATTTATATTAATCCCCCTTAACACATTTTTAAGCATTGTCTTACAGTTTGTCTTGTGACACCACCAGTAACGTTGGTACTTAGGGAAGCTCTGTGATAAGAGAACACTAAAACAAATTCATAGTAGTCGTGTATAAGGATAAAAGTATGACAATGCACGTTAAGCAATGCCCAAGACATGATTCTACCAGTTTACCCTTTCTAGCTAGTGGTAACGCATCGTACCTACCACCGTCATCGAGTCCAACACACCGAATTAAGTCAAGGTGCACCGATCAAGTCCTAAATCAATATAATAATATGAAAGGGTGATAGCCCCTAAAGGTTATGAACCCCTTGGCTAGTCATAGGCTCCTGTTTTAGTCATTTCCAATTGACACAAGTGTCGGGGTCATCCATCATCGTTCTCTTTCTTCTAATCCAGCAAACGTTCACCAAAATCTAACCACTTCATTCTAGATCATCCACTACGTACACAGTTGTTAAAGTGGTTCCAATATTGACAAAGAGTATGTCAATAAGAGACCCAAGTCTCTTTAACAACCAAATGCCATTTTTCACACCGGTTTGTTCTTTTACATTTCAAACCAATTCATATTTGATATTAAAATATTATATTCACTTCAAAATATCAAAATCGTCACATTACTCAAAATATGTCATTTTTCTTAAAAGTATTACTTTAAATTCCAACTTAGGTTATAACCTCATTTAACTACTTTCGCATTTAAATCAACGATTTAAATATAAACATTCCAACTTTGCATAGCTTGAATAGTTATAATAGTTTAAATAGTTTTAAATAGTTTAATATAAAATGGTCTGAGTATTGAAAATGGTTTATATAGTAAAATAGTTTTGAAAATCCAAATAATTTGACTATTAAAAAATAGATTTCAAACAGTTTACATTAAAATAATTTATTTTGAAAATAGCATCAAATCAAACTGTTTCTTTCCATTTCAACAATCTGGACCCATGTATAAATTTCAAACCAACAAACTCAATTTCAAATCTTTCAATTCAATTGATTCGATCTCGATTTAGTTTTAAATCAACTTGATTTCAGTTTCAATTTAAATTAACTTCAATTTTTGAAACATTCATTTTAACTTCAAATTCGATTCAACAATTCAATTCAATGATATAAAGTTCCAATTCAATTCTTATTTTAAACCATTTCAATTCATATCGATTTTAAGTCCAACTTCAATTTACTGATTTAAAACACTTAAATCAAAGTTAACCTCATTGTTCAGTTTTAAGATCCAAGTTCTTAAATAATTCATTTTCCAAAATTAAAATCATATATCAATTACAACTTCACATTTCCAATTCAATTCTTTAAAACAATTTCCTTTTAACCAATTTCAGTTTCAACATTTCAAAGCTTGAATTAGAAAATAATTTAATTCATATAAATCCATAATTTATTTCCTTTAAAACAATATCATTAACCAAAATCGAAAAATCAATATTCTAAAACCATTTAATTTAACCAATCTGATGTCCATATATAATTTTCTACATATGGCTAAGCGATCAGTTATTTTAATTTTAATTTCATGGATGAATATATATATCATTTCAATCTAAATCGAAGTGTCATAGGTATCTATCATTTCAACCCATTTCTTAATTTATTCGAAATAATTCAGATAACATTTTATATGTTGTCACTTAATATATAGAGTGATAACAGGGATATATAAAATAAATAAACATCCAATCGTCCAAAATGTCAATAAATAGACATCAATTACAATCAACATCCAAAACAGTCCATATATTATTAGTATAAGTGGTCCCTTCATTTGCTTTATATTTATTATCACATCCACATTATCTTTATTTTCATTTTCAAGTTCTCCATGTTGGTTCCACTTGAGCATCCATTTGATTATTAGACTACTCATTCGTTTCTTGTTAATTAATAGTAGCCGCATTTGATTTATTTCTAATTAATAATTGCCGCAATCTTTTCATTTGTTCCTCGTTTGTTTCATTTGCTCCTTTCCTAGTACTTTATCTAAAGTTTATTTCCATTTTTAGTGTGAACATTCAAATTAATATTCATGCCACTTTATTAGCATTTACTATTCTTCGTTTTTTAATTTCATTTTATTTGTGCATTATTAGTTCTCATAGCTTCCTTTCATTGGCAATTTGCCACACCTTCGGTTAGCCCTGTTCTTTGGAAATGCCGATATGTTTATTCGAAGAGGAAGATTTATTTTTGTCTTCATTCATATTTTTGTTCTTTTACTTCACCTCTTTTAGTACCTATTTTTTTTCAAGGTTGTTCACATGTTTACTATATTTCAATTCCTAGTTTGTTTATATTTACTTTATTAGCTTTTCATTTGTTTCCATCTTCATTCTTGTAGCCTCTTTTCCTTTTTCAAATCTCATCTTCTATAGATTCATTTTTTTTTCAAATAAAAGTTCCATTTCATATTTTTCCTCTCTTCACCTTCCTTCTACCTTCATTTTCATTTTTCTTCTTCAAATCTCCTTCTTCTCCTTTTTTAAGCTTTTTTCTACTTTTTTTTTTCTTATTCTTCAAATCTTTATTTTTCAGCTTCCTTTTCTTTTTCAATTCTTCTTCTTCCTTAAATTTTCTTCTTCTTTTTCAAACCTTCTTTTTCTTTCCAAATATTTTTCTTCAAATCCAGATATATACAAACTTCTCCATCTCTTCCAAAACTTTCTAAAAAAGAGATTAAAATAGCAAGGAAATAAAACAAAAGGAGAATGTAGTAGCGGATCCAAATCTGACAAAAAAAAGAGAAGACCAAAATGTGAGAGTTTTTGAACTCACTCATGAAGTATTGAAATTTTATTGCAAGTTAAACCAAGTCATATAGTGATAAAAGTATTGATTGTTGGTTGAGAATTTTAGTTGACATTTTATTTGAATATCGTTGATAGTTAAACACCAATATGTGATAACTAATAATTATTGTGATATGTTATTGAATTGGTTGATTTGAATGTTGATTGTATATTGTGATGGATCCTATCGTGATTGAATGTGTATTTGTTCATCTATTTTGATATATCCTTGTTATTACCCTATAGTTTATTATAGTCGTATAAATTTTCATATTGATTATCTGAACATTAAATAAGGATGCAAAACCCTTGGATTTCTTATATTGACATGTGAAAGACATTAGTATGTTTTGATTTACTATTTGAACCATAAAAATAATTTTCGAGAAATAAATTGCCATTACCTTATTTGAAAGTTTTCAAATTTAAATTTTAAAACCTTGGGAAGTTTTCATAAAATGAATTTTGAAACTTTGGAAAATTTTCGTAAATCGAATCTTTTGAACAATAAAATTTAGTTTGAAATTTTCTATAAATTTGTAAGTTATTATAATTGATCTATTTTTAAATCTGATGTATTTTGAATATTAAAATAATAACTTTTTTGGAAAATTTAAAACTTTAAAAATGTATTTATCTTAAATCCATATTTCATCTAATTTTATTAAATTTGTATAAGAATTTTGTTTCTAACTCGAGTTTATTATTTTCCTTTACGCTCGGGTCAGGCTGCGTATTTCAGTGTCTCAAAGATATTATTTCTTGAAGATGAAGATGGAGTTTGAAGACTGTATTCATTAATATTATTCTGTTGCATTACTTTATTATACCTGTTAAATGTATAATTCTGATGATATTATAAAGTGAATTTATTGTATATTGTTAAACAGCTTCATGATCTGTTTATGTAATTATTATATTTTGTCATTTCACTGCGAGATTCTATATTTCTATTCTTTTATATCTTATTTCTTTAGAATAAAACCTCATTGACAATCTATTCTTTTAGGCTGTTTGAGTTAGATATATGTGGTTTATTGTCGACTTGAATCGCCCAAAAAGGTGGGCCGTCACAGATGTAGTCACATATCCTTTACTTTTCTACCACTTCCTTTTCTGGTTGTGTAATCGGCATTTGTAAGGATAGGCTGTTAAAACTGTCTAAGTTGATAATAGAATAGTGTACTCTAACGTTCTGTATAAATAAGGATGTTTTCTTTTTGTAAAGATCATTTGTTATACTATATATTTCTTCTTACTATGTGAGATTCTGTTCTGTCTTCTTCTTTCTTCACCTCAAATGACCTATCTTTCAGACACTTAACTGATCGACATATGAATATAAAGGATGTATTAAGGGTTGTCTCTAGAAAGGCAGATCAGTACCCGTGGTAGTAGAGCTTAAGTTGAGCGAACACTAGACCATGGTGGGGTAAACTCATTTGAGATAGGGTAAATGAGACTCTAGATGAGTCTGAGTGTGTTATATATTTAGAGTGCTTATTTGTTAGTGCTATAAAAATGTTTTATATTGTGTAGATTTATCTGTTGAGTGGATTATGAATGCCGATCGACACAGAAGGTACAACTATATCGATAAGGGTTTCCAATCTCTTTAACAAGGCAAACCGACGCAATATTATATTAAAAGTGGTAAATGAAATAATTTTACCTAGGATATATTTTATATATAAAAGAAATATTTCCAAAATTAATATAGTTATATTTATGTGTTGATTGGTAGGAAATGATACTATTTTATTATTATCATTTACGGTTTGTTTAGTTATGCTCGTCCAGTTTGAGCATTAACAATTGTTGAATAGTTCATAAGAAATTTTCCTTAGCAAATTATTGGCTGGGTAGGTAGAAATTTGTGGGAACGTTGAAACGAACACCTTATGATTTAAGTTTCATAGTTTGAATATAAGGTGTTCGACGATATGTTGGGTTAAAATTGGATTTTAATATAAAGTGTTTATAAAATGAAATGTTTCGTATATTTTATACAAAAGGCTGATTATAAAATTTATTCTAAAAATATGATGGATTTCCTTAGAATTTAAAACCGTGGCTTTGCTAAAGTTTTTAAACGATTCTTGGTAAAGTAATGACAATGTTACTTAAACATAATTTAAGATATAAATATTTTAAAAGGGAATTTGTTAGTGATATTTTTCTTTGTACAGTTCGAGAATGAATCTCGATTTATTTTGTGATGATCTAAACAATCTTTTGGGTGACAATTGGGTGTTTGCTTAGGCGAATGTGATGGTGTACTTAGTAAATTATTCTCTTCGTCATTATACAATCCAAACAAGTTCGAACCCTAATGAATCCAAAGCAAGTAGATAATCAATATTTTGTTAAAAACTATTTAGCCGAATATATATATATATATATAGTATTGTTTCATAAGGGGATTTGAAAAGAAGTATTTTTATGATTAACTTGTTCGAGTAGCTTGGAAATAACTAAAAATGGGAAAGCGACATGCTCGGATAGTAAACATTTCTTCTGAGTATTACCCCTCTTTGTAAGGAAATATATGATACTGTTTGTTAATACCCAGTTCCTTGATATCATTTTGTTATTACTCAGGCTATATGTATATTTTCTATGGGTTAAAAATGAAAATAAAGTATCATTTCAAAAAGTTTTTGAAATAAAAACCGCGTGTTTGGCTCCTAAGATTTCATAATAATAAGGTATTTTTATTAAAGAGTGGATCAATAAATGAAGTTTTTGATTGGGCTACATTTAATAAGGAGGTTAATAAACTTTGTTTTATTAAACATGTCTTTTGATTCTAACATCTTGGATGTAGAAATTTTTTGATGTTATTGGGCCAACTAATAAACATTTTTGCCTTAGAAGTGTCTAAGAAAAAGTATACTCTACGACGAAGTTTGGATACCATCATCCTACCCTTCTTAGCTACTCACCATACCGATTGGCTAAATAGGTTGAATTGGTTGACTCAGTTTTAAGACCCAAAATTATTTTGGGCCAACATCTGAATAGTTAAAAGATGAATAAGATTTACAAATCTAATGTTTTGTATACACTCTGAGGAAGTAGGAGGGCATTATACAAGTTAACAAATTAAAATGATTTCATGAAAGGTTTCATAAACAAGTTATGACATTTAAATGTTTAAACCTAGGCTTAATTTTTTGTGAAATGTTTCCATAAATATTATTGGGAAGGTAGAAAGTAGTTAGTAGTAAGAATTAATAAGATAAGTACATAAGTTCTATATAAATCCTTTCTTTTTTCACACAGTTCTCGATCCAGGATTCAATTATATGACTTGAGGTCTTTTACACCATTCTGGATAAGGATTTATCGCTCAATTATTGATGGCGAACACTTGGAGAGGGTTCTTAATATGGAACCAGAATTTTTTCATCATAGTATATGACTATGCAAGGGGAATAGAGCTTTCTAATTAAGAAGCCTGATCAGAGTCCGCAATAGGAAATCGAGTAAGCGATACTACTTTGAAAGTAAAGCCATGTATTTGAGTGAGTGATCAATCAAATTTTGCATAGGAATGATCTATGTACATCATACGGACTAATGAGTAATGTTAAGTTTTTTTGGATTATTTGGGTTAGGTTGTGGCAAAATTTCGGGAAACGAAATTCTTTTAAGGGAGAGAGTGTAACTATCCAAAATTTCACTGCTTTGATTTTCGGATATTTAATTAATTTTAGATCTTCAAATAGTAGGTTTTATAAATAAATTAAACTCTTTTAAGTAATAAATAGTGATTGCGAAATATTTCCCAAATTTGTTTACAAATATATCTAGTTCGAAGAAAAATAAAAAATGTGACCGGAATTTGTTTTTCCAATTTTCGAATTTTCTTCAGATAAAAATTGTCGAAAATATGTGAAACTTGTTAGAATAAGTATACACATATTTACAAATTAGTTAGGATATATGTATGTATGTATTAGTATATATATACACTTTAGTGCTTAAAGTAGGATGTGACCTTTTATGTAATATAAAATAAAAAATATTTAAATTAGAACGATGCTTAAGAAAACATTAAGTACTAAGGCATTAATGCAATGTTGGCTAAGCATAAGAAGAGGGGACATGATTAGGGGCATGAGATACATGGGAGGAAGGAGACATGGTGTGGTGGCAAGGTTTGAGTGGAGGGCAGGTACTTACGGAATTTTTGGTAATTTAATTAATCCACTTACTATATAATTAAAATTCCTAACAATTTCTCATTTTCTGATTTGATTCCCCCTTTTTAAATCTTCCTCTAAGCTCTTAAGAACAATTTCATGGCTTCAATAGTTCTTCCAAGATTAAAAAACCATGCCTTTCCACTTTTAAATCTATTTAAAACTAGTTAAAGTACCTTTCTTCCATTTCTACACCTCTCTTTCTCCTAAAGCAAGTCTAAAGACCTCTTAGAACCCTTCAAACATATCATGGCCAAACCCATCCTCCTCTTGGCTGAAATCAAACTCCAATTAACAAGGTTCCAAAATCACATTTTAAGAAGGATAATCAAAGATCTATACTAGTTTCAAAACATAGTGAAAGTTGGTTTGATTTGGATAGTTTGGTGAGTAAAAGCTCACTTTTTAATATAAAGTTCTAAACTTTATTTTGTTGTTTACTTGGTTGCTAAGCTATTAGTTGTTTGAATGGAAAATAATATTGGTTGTATTGATGGCTATAGTGTTTTGTTGTACTAAGTGTGAGTAGATGTTGAATTTGTTACGAACTTGAAAATAAAGTCAATAAGAGAAGTTAGGGTTTAAAGTGGTGATTTTTACCTTATGTATTATATATGGAATGCGATAGATGTTTGTGTTATCCTATGTGTTGTATTAAGTTGCTTGTTCCGCGACTTCGAAATCCCTCGTATAAATTTACTTCTATTTACTTTACTTTATAGAAAGTTTTATAAAATTTCTAAACTTTATTTTTCAGTCTTAAAATTTTTATCCGAAGTTTATAAAAGTAAATTAAAATATAAAGGTAGAGTTTTGAAAGCTATCTGCATATAAAAACAAGTTTTGAAATTACGGGTCATATAACGATAATCGCTATAAACACAATTCGTAAAATGGACTCTTTTTGCAAATTTTGAATTTTTTCCATCTTAGTTATATTTCTGAAAAGTGTTAGCAAAACTTATTATAAGTATTTAAAAATAAATATTAATTATTTATTCATTTATTTAATGATTATTTAATTAAGTAATTTAGTTGAGGTCATTAGTATTTCCTCATTAATTAAGTTATGGTAATTAGTACATTTTTCAATTAATTATAATTAGTTAATTAATAAAAGGTAAATTATTATTTAATTAATTATTTTAGGATTATTGTTATTTAATTGTGATTAATTTTTAATTATTTATTTATTTTAAAAGGATTTAACTATTTATTAATTTAAATTAAATTAAGAGTTAATTAAGACTCATTTAAGATTTAAATTCTTATTTAATGAAGGTTTCAATTATTATTTAATTATTAATTAAATATTAATTATGGTTCAATTATTTATTTAAAGTCTAAATGTTATTTAATTATTTATTTAAGGATAATTACTATTAACTATTTATTTAATAGTTAATTATTGTCTAATTGTAAATTAAAGTTTTAATAACAATTAAAATAAATGTCTAAATGTTATTTAATTATTAAGTAAAGTTTCAAAAAAAATTAAATCATTTTGTTTCTGAAGATCGGTTTTGATTTAAAGTAACTTTCTTTTAAAAGAATGTTTTTTAAAAATTCAAGGGATTTCTTTATCGACTACCCTTAAGTAACCCCAATTGAATAGGGAGAACCAAATGACAACTATTTAGCAGAAATAAATATTGTTCTGCTAATTAAATTTTATTGGACGACCATTGGTAGAAAAAATGACAATTCTACCATAATTCACCATGTAGATTATGTTAACATCTACCTAAGCAAAAATTAAACCCAGTTTTGCTATTTTTTTTAACTTGGACATTTACCTATCTATTGATTAATTGTTACTGGTTGATTCCCTTTACATGGCTACTTCTCATGTAAATACCGATGTTATAACTTGGATAAGTTAAACTAAATTAAATGAACCATTATGGTCACTAAACCTCTTTTGATTTTTTGAAGTCGGTTATTTCATTTTTCCTTTTGATAATGGTCTAAAGTTTATTACTATTTAAAATAAGGTATTTAGAGGATGATTAAGCAATGATTTTATATAAAGTGTTTTTGAAGTAATTTAACATTTTTTAAATGATTGTTTAAAATCATTATTTTGTTAATATGGTTTAAAGATAAATTTAATGAAGAATGTTTTTAAATGATAACTTGTTTATTTAAAGTTGTTTTGAATAGTTGAATTTTTTAAAGAAACTTTATTGATTAAAGTTTGTTTAAGAGTTTGTTTAAATAAGGAAAGTTTATTAAAGAAGTATTATAAATTGAAAGAGATCTTAAAATTTGAGAAATAGTTTATAAACGATTTTGGATATTTATAAAATAAGTTTTATAAATGATTTTGGAGATTTATAAAGTGTTATATAAATGCTTTTGAAATCTACAAAAGACTGTTGTAAATAAGATTAGAGGTTTATAAATGTTTTACAAATGGGTTTGGAATTCAAGTAAGGGGGTATCATAAACGAAATAAATTAATTAAAAGGATTTATTAAAGAAAATTTATAAAAAAATTTGAGATTTGGAGTTTCCTTTACTGACCTTCTTAATTACGATGGTGTGGAACTTCCATTCCATGCTTAACACCGATGAAATAGTGTTAGGGTTATTCTTATCTCTAGTTTGAACACCATTTGCTTTAATCCTTTTAATATGATTTTGAAATAAGAAAATGTTTCATAATGTTTTGTGAATATACTTATGTCAGTGAGATAAGTATACAAATATTTTGATAAAAGTTTTGGAAAGAGATTTAAATAAATGGAAGATTTACTTAGAGGCTTAGTGGTTGATATGGGTAATTAAATCTTTGTATTGTTGTTGTTTGTTTATTTGATAGTTAAATAACCAACTATCAAAAACTTGGCCAATTTTGGCTTAGAAAGTAAATAAAAGCTTCACGTGATCATACGGTTTGAGTTCCCTTAGGAGAACCCATTCAGATGAAATGTCTCTAGCCTTAACGAATATATCTGTTATCTCGCCTTTTGGCAATGCCATGACACCAAGGACTTGACTAGAAACCAAAGATAATCCATCCCGAAGATCGATTATATATAGGTCCACTATGGATATTGACAAATTTGGTCCGAATCCGAATCGAGCTACAATTGACATGGTACAACAAACAAAGCTATAAAAGGCGGCATTCAAAATTTCAGGTCAATTGGAGTTCGTATGCTCAAATAATTGATTAATTAAAATCCATGTATAAGATGTCAAAGTCCATCCCTCTTCATATCCATCAGATCTTGTATCCATAAACCCCACTTCCATCATGTTCATATCAATCGCACATCATCAATCCATATGTTCAGTTCGTATCGGTCAACCCTTTCCCTCTGTTTCGTATCAATCATTCCAGGCATCGATACGAAGTTAGCAACCGTGCATCGATACGAAGACGACTTCCAAGCAACGATAAGAAGCGGCATAAAAATATCGATACGATCGATACAAAGAAGGCAAAGTCAACCAAGAGGAACGATCACTCGACATGAGATGTGGATCTCCCATAAACTATCGCTCCACGTCATTGATGACCACTGATTGATACGCAGCCTATCGATACGAAGAAGTATTGATACAAACAGGGATCGATACACATGCTTCAGCCAACTACAAAACCAACCCTGGATCGATCATAACTCAAAATTTTCAAGTCCAAATGCTACAAAAAAATTTCACAGGAGCTTTCTTATGAATGCCTCTAATCAATCGTAGCTCAATATGATGAAACCTTGATCGACAAGAAAGAGATGGGGATCGATCCCAAATGACCTCTGATTGATCTGGTAGGCCCACCCACATGTGAGAAGGAGTATTCCGAGTTCAGGGGCAGATATTTCAGACCAATACCTATAAATATCACCCCTACGCCTACAGAAAAAGGATTTTTGACTCTCCTACGTCGTTACTCCGCCACAATTCAATAGTAACTTGAGCGTTAGAGTGTTGTACTATTATAATCAGTTGTCAGTCATCAATGAACAGCCAAACATTCAAAGTGGACGTAAGCTACAAGGCTGAACCACTATATTTTCTTGTCCTTTTCTATTTCTATGCTTTTATTGGTGTGATTATTAGAGTAGCCTCTTTTTTCATTTAATTTCTTCATTTTAATCTCTTCAATCACATCTGAAGATTGTTGTGCCCAATTTTAGTAGAAACACTTTGGCGCTTTCACTGAGAAAACTTCATTTTTCTCCGATTCATTGGATCTACTGTCATTGTTGGATTGCTATAATCTAAGGTGGATATCCTGATTTGTATTCTTGTGGTTCCTTCCATTCTAATCAGATTACTCAAGATCTAAGAAAGAGCTACATCAACCATGGTGCGTACTACCAGAACTGCTTTAGATCCAGAAGGAAGAGATAGGCAAAATCCCATGTAGCTGACTACCGTAGGCCAGACATCAGCGAGAGCTTCAGATCCACAAGGTTCTATGACTAGAGAGGAGTTCCATATCCTCATGCAAGAGCTCATTTAGAAAGGAGTTCCAGATCCACAAGGTACAGAGTTCGCGAACCTACTAAACGACGAAAAGCAAAGGAGATCTAAAAGGGATCATCTCTCATATTCCTTGACTGGAAGCTCGGCTTCATATGACTTCAACTACAGATCTACACGCCGTCGGCTGGATGGAAATTATGCAAAAGCCTCTAGACATCAGCAAGCTGTGAATCTCGGACAAGCCGGGGTTAGTCCTTTTATAGGGCACCAAGCTGTACCCTCCTCCCGAGAAGGGGCGCTTCCTTACCACACCGTCCATGACCATGCAGCTGCTGCCACTATAGATCTGGAAGCCGAGATCCAAAACCAACCAGATCTAGCCCTTCGTAAACACATACATGCTCGTGAACCCTACGTTCCCAAAAACCAAGAACCAAGGAGGCAAGAAATTGACCATCGACAATGCTCGAACCGTCCCGGCAACATGGAACCCGACCATGCCTTAGCCCCGAACATTCGAATGCCTGACATTCCAACCACGATCCGCCAAATGATCCGGGAAAGTCAAGGTCTTACTAATGACAATTGGGGAATCTTTCGATGTCATACTCCATTCACCAACGACATTCTTTATGCTGAGCCACCTCATCGATTCAGGATGCCTACCTTGCCAGTGTACGAAGGAAGTTCGGATCCTAACCGGCATATATTAAAGTATGAATGGCTCATGAGCGCCGCTCGGGCTGACGATGTAGTCAAGTGTAGGAGTTTCCCTAGCTCTTTGGGAGGTATTGCAACCATGTGGTTCACTCACATACCACTCAGATCCATTTCAAGTTTCGATCGGTTGGCTACAAAGTTTGTCGAACAATTCCATATGCATGTTACAAGGGAAAAGGATTCAACACATTGTCCAGTGTTACCCAAGCTCCAAGAGAGACTCTTAGACGTTATCAAGAAAGGTTTCATGTTGCCTATGTTGAAGTCAGCAACCTCAATGATAATTCTATTTTGGTGGCATTAACTAAAGGGATCGATCTCGATTGCGATTTTGGCAATTAGTTGGCTGGGAACCCCCTGCTTCATTGGACCGTTTCAATGCTAAGGCAGCCTAGCTTCTGAGGAGAGAAGACGCTGGCCGATCTAGGAATTAGGATGATGTAGGGCCTAGTGTTGAAGGCATTCAGAGTAATGTTGTTGTGAAATAGACTGACGAGAGTTCTGGCAAGGCACAATTGAATATTCAGAACAAAAAAGGTCAACCAATGGGTAACGAAGGTCAGGGAAAAAAGAGAGACCCAAATCGGACCGAGACCCAGAATTCCCATATTCGACCGATATACCCTTTTAAACACATCGCTGGAAAATGTTTACCTTTAGACTTGTAATACTGGACAGTATAAGAAGCTAGCTCTAAAACCATCATCTGAGAAACAAATTCGGACTGGAAAATTCTACAGATTCCATGATTATTATGGCTGTAACACGAATGAGTGCCAACATTTACAAGATACCATTAAGAAGTTGATTAGAGAGAAGAAGTTGGAACATTTTGTGTGGGATCCGTAGGATGGAGGTGCAGGCCCATCTAACCCAAATCAAGGTCAAGGCCAAGCTAGGCCCGAAGAACTCGCGTGTACTGGCGGGAGGTTGGTAATAAACATTATGAGTGGTGGTCCTCATCCGGCTGAACAGAGCTGGAAGGAAATGGAGTCATATGCCAGATAAGGCATGTGGACTTTGAGTGTTGTAGTAATTCTAATGATGAGGCCCTGGAAAAACAACAGAGAATGATGACAGACGACATCATTTTTAGAAACCAAGATGCTGATAGAGTCGAGGCCCCCACTATATATCCGCTGGTCATTTCAGCCCAGTAGGTCCTGCTTGGGTGAAGAGAATCTTGGTCGATAATGGAAGCTCTGTGAACATCCTTTTTAAGCGAGCTTACGACCAAATGAGAATGGAGCGAAAAGATCCAAAACAGTGTCAGTCACGTATATATGGTTTTAACGGAAGCGCAACTATGTCAGTTGATATGGTGGATTTTCCAGTTGAGTTGGGTATTGGAGACCACCAGAGAGTCTGGATGCTTCAATTTGTTGTGTTAGACATTCATTCCCTCTACAATACTTTCTTGGGCCGACCGGTCCTCACAGAATTTAGGACAGCGATTTCCCCATGGTGTTTGACTCTGAAGTTCCCCATTGATAACGGGTTGGAGTAATACATGGTGATTAGGCAGCTGGATGTGCTTGTTATGTTGCTGAGCTGTGGGATGCATAGTGTAAGGAGAAAGGCAAGGGCGTAGAGGAATCTCTCTACATCCGTTATTCAGATAATTAACGGCTAATGCTTGGGCCTAGGCCCGAGTGCTAGAACCAGTTCCTTAAAGACCTTAATACCCAAGACAATAGTGATGAAGAGGAGGTCAAAGATAATCAGGTTCCCTGGTAGAGTTGACGATCGATGTTCCGATCCACGACAATGATGACTCCAGAATGATAAAGATCATATCTCAATTCATCCCCCGGATGAGACAGGAATTGGTTGATTTTCTTTGGGCAAACCTCGATGTGTTTGCTTGGACTCATTCGGACATGTGTGGGGTCTCACTGGACATCGCGACCCATGCATTAAATATTGACCCACAGAATGTCACGGTCAAACAAAAAAGGCACAGTATGGATACGGAGAGATCTATCGCCCTTAAGGAAGAAGTAAACAAAATCAAGTCAAATGATTTTATTCGCGATGCATTATACCCGGAGTAGGTATTAAATCCAGTGCTTTTAGGGAAATCGAACAAGAAATGGTGAACATGTGTGGACTACTCAGATTTAAACAAAGCATGCCCCAAAGATAGTTTTCCACTTTCTAGAATTGATCAACTTGTGGATTCAACTGTCGGACACTAGCTCTTATCTTCCATGGACGCATATTCTGGCTATAATCAAACCCTAATGCACCTTTCCAACAAGGAGCATACTAGCTTCGTCACTGATTTGTGACTCTGTTGTTACATAGTAATGCTGTTTGGACTTAAGAATGCTAGGGAAACTTATCAAAGGCTCGTAAATCGAATGTTCACTAACCAGATCGGGAAGACCATGGAGGTGTACGTGGACGATATGCTTATGCTGTCGCGACTGTCCATCAACCATGTCGAAGATTTGGAAACAATGTTCAACATACTCCGACAATATAGAATTAAGCTCAATCTATTGAAGTGTCACTTCAGAGTTGCATCGAAAAAGTTTCTTGGATTCATTATCAATGCTCGAGGAATTGAAGCTAATCCTGAGAAAATCTGGGCGATTCGAAATCTCGAAACTCCTAGAACAATAAAGCAAGTTCAGAGCCTCAACAGGAAGGTGGCAGCCTTAAGCAGATTTATTTCCAGATACATAGACAAGTGCATCCCTTTCTTTGATTTGATTAGAAAAGGAAAGCAAACTTCAAATGGACAGAGGAGTGCGAGGGTGCATTCCAAGCACTAGTTCAACATTTGGCGACACCTCCCATTTTATGGAAGCCGTTTGAGAGATTATATATCTATCCGGAGGTTTCAGTTAACGTGACCAGTGCTACGCTAATTCGAGAAGAGGATCGAATCCAATGACTGATCTATTATATTAGCAAAAGGTTGACGTGGCAGAAAGAAACTACCCGAAGTTGGAAAAGTTGACTTACTATCTCGTCGTAGCCTCGAGAAAACTCCGTCCATATTTCCAGGCTCACCCGATCACAGTCTACACTGACCAGCCATTACGATAGATCCTTATAGACCTGAGACGTTTGGTAGATTTCTTAAGTGGAATATCTAGTTGACTCAGTTTGACGTCGCTTATACACCAAGGCGAGCCATTTAAAGACAAGTTCTAGCGGACTAAATTTACCATATCGGAGGACTTTCTCGAAACCAGTGAATCTCCCAAACACGTATGGAAGTTGTACACTGATGGTGCATCAAACGACCATTACTCGGGTGCTGGATTGGTACTCGAAACCCCAGAAGGCCGAACCGTATGCTCTGCTTGAAGTTTGACTTCCACGCAAATAACAACAAGGCCGAGTATGAAGCTTTACTAATGGACTTAGTCTTGTCAAAGACTTGGGAATTATTGCTGTGGAATTTCACTATGATTTCTAATTGGCCTATGCCAGGTTCGAGGAGAGTATCAAGCAAGAGACAGGAGATTGTCCACATACCTTACTCGGGTTTAGGAAATGTTGAATCAGTTCGACTACTATGCTATCCGTTATATACCTGAGAGAAAAATCAGAGAGCCGATTCTTTAAAGAAACTGGTCAACACTGGCGAAGCACAACATATGGGTCTCATCCCCATCGAGACACTAATTGCTTCGAGTATCGATCAAATAGAGATAGACTGTGTGAATGAGGCCACGACCAAGAAGGAGTCATGGATGACTCCATTTAAAAACTATCTTGAGCATGGAGCTTTACTAGAGGAAAGAAGCAAGAAAAGACAGATTCTCCAAAAAGCTTCATGATTTATTATCCAGAATGGAGTCCTGTACATGAGAGAGTGTTCTTTTCCTTTACTTTGGTGTATCGCCCACGATGAAATCAAACGAGTGTTACACGACATACACGAGGAAGAGTGTGGCGACCACACTGGGGGCAGGCCCATGCAAAAAAGACACTCAGATATGGATATTACTAGCCAACCGTGAACCGAGATGCGTTTTCTTATGCCAAGAGAATGCGATAGATGCCAGAAGCATGCTAGGATTCAACGAGCCCCGCCTACCGAATACTCTCTCATGTTTTGCTAAGTCGTTTAATTAGATTTCTCGAACGAATGAGGTAAAGGTTTGCATATACTAAAAAAATTAGAAAACGGTTTCAAAAAAACGAGCTTTGTATTAAAAGTAACATTGAAATCATTTTTGTGAAGGAGTTTGGATATTTACTACTGGTATAGAAACCTTTGTATTTTAAAGTGACAAATCACAAAAAACGACTGTAAAAACAATCGATCGTCAAAATTCACATTCAACGAGGTTAATTAAAACCCCAAAAATCGATATCAAATCCATTCAATTGGATATTCCCAAAAATCCAGAAAAGAAGTCATCAAAGTCAATATTACATGACAACAACCAATCAGATCAACAAAAATTGATAAAAATTGAAAATCCACTCAAAAACAGCCAAAATAGGTAAAATTGATAGTTCCAAACGTCTGGTAGGTTTAGCCAGACGTCTGGCCCTAGGTTATGAAAATATATGTTTTTTTCCTTTCTCTTTTTAATTCCAAAACACTTTCAGACGTTTGGATTTTTCAACCAGACGTCTGGATTTTGTTCCAGACATCTAGAATTTTGTTCCAGACATCTGGATTTTAGCTCTGTCCTTTTTTTATTTCCAAAACCCTTTCAGAAATCTGGATTTTTGTGCTAGGCAAAAATCAGCCTAGCCCAAAGAGGGCAAAAATTCAAATCGGAAGCGATCGAACGAGCGACGGATACTAGAGATTTATGCCAATCGACAACCCAGCCCTATAGGATCTTCGATACACCATCGAAAACATGTCCAAATATCCAAGATAGGATCTTTAAAGATTTTGACTTCATAACACCCAAATTATAAAATTCACCAAATCGGTTCAAATCAAAAGCAATAGAACACGAAATAGATGTAAGAAATTCATACCTAACAACAATGAAATGTATAGACATAGATGTGAGTTCAAGAACTCACGTTTAAACCCAAAAACAATGAATGAGAAGCTCTAAAACAAAGCAAGTCCAATTCCTCTTCAATACACCTCTAGAATCTTCAATCTATTATCAAAGGTGAAGTTTTTCCTAAGTTAGGGTTTAGGAATTTTTGAGAATTGAAGAGAGATTGAGATGGAGAAGATGAAGATGATTCTTACCAAAGCTTCTCTTTGATTTTTGGAGCTAGAATCTTGAATTTCCTAGTAATCTGGGGTTTAGGAATTTTAATTTCCCTTTCTTCCCCCCATTTTTCGATAGCTTGAGTGTTAGGAAATGCTATGAATGAATGAAGAGGAGTGGAGTGGGAGTTATTAGGTAGAGGAGTTGGGTTCTCTTGTTGGGTTAGTGGGCTGAAATCCAAACCCAAAGCCCCAAAAAAAATATAAAAATTCTAATCAACTCCAAATATATCGATGTTTATACTCAAAAAGGTCGCAAACACCGTTTTGGACTCAATGGAAGTGGCCTCAAGTCCTAATTCGACTGTTTACAAAAAGTAGCATTTCAGACTTTAATCTGATTAACGTGCTATATTTAAATAAAATATTTAAAAATATAATCATAAAATATGCGGGTTGTTACAGACTCCTCTCCTTAAAGAAATTGTGTCCTCGTAATACTTAAGAAGATAATAAATAGTAACAACCACAAAAGCATATCAACACAAAAGAAAATTTGAAGTAAGAAGTTCACCTTAAAGAGCACGAGAGAGTAAGTCTGGATGTGTTCACTCGATGAATTCTCTGGGTTCCCAAGAGCAATCCTTAGGATTTGCAAACCATTGAACTTTCATAAGCAGAACAGCTTTATTTCGAAGGCATTTAACCTCCATAGCAATGATATGAATAGGATGTTGCTCATAAGTCAAATTAGGTGAAACTTCAATTTCTTTAATAACACCGGGCTCAAGAATAGAATCGGAATCCCTAAGTCATTTTCATAGTTGAGAAACGTGGAAAACTTCGTGAATAGTGTAAAATTGAGCTGGTAACAAAAGGCGATAAGCCACGGAACCAATATATTCGGTCATGACCCAAACGAGATCGAGGAAGACCATCAATAAAGTCCATGGAGACTTGATCGTACTTCCAAACGGGAATGTCTAAAAGTTGCAATAACCCACCGGGTCTTTGATGTTCGACCTTAAGGAGTTGGAAAGTCATGCAATGTTCAATGAAGTTAACAATATCAGATTTCATCCCATACCAATAATAAAGTCGCTTCATGTCCTCATACATTTTAATACTACCGGGATGAATGATAAATTTAGAACGATGAGAATCTTCTAAAATGTCTTCACGAAGATCACTAATATTTGGCACGATAAGTCTACCTACCACCACAAGCATCGATTTCAAAGTCTTTCAAACCATCAATATTTCTATCCCTACAACTTTGGCTAAGATGAGCCTATTTGGGATCATGCTTTTGAGCGTCAAGAATACGGTCTAAAAGAGATGGATGAACCTTAAGCTACGTAGAACAATTGATGAACATGAATCGGATTCACGATCTCGAATCTCACAAGTGGATAAAGTCTTGAGATCATTCCATTCGGATATCATCATTGAAACAACCGCTTGTTGCTTACGACTAAGGGCATTGGCAACACGATTTCCCTTTCTGGGAGTATAAAGAATATCAAGATCATAAGATGCAAGAAAATCAAGCCAATGTTGACGCAAATTAAGTTCCTTTTGAGAAAATAAGTACTTCAAATATTTATGATCGGCGTGGTAAACAAATTTATCTCCTAAAAGATAATGATGCCAAATTCTAAGGGCGAAAACAATGCCCGTGAGCTTTAAATCATGAATGGCATATCTAGTCTCGGCAGGCTTTAATTGTCTAGAAGTATAAACGATAACATGTTCCCTTTGCATGAGAACAGCTCCTAAACCAACACAACTAACATCGGTATAAAAAATAAAGCCTTGATTCCCCTCGGGAATCACAAGAATCAGAGCATCGGAAAGGAGTTCTTTTAATTTCCAGAAAGAAGTTTCACATTTGTTTGACCAAATGTACTTAACCCCCTTCTTTGTCAAATTAGTAAGAGGCACGGAAATTTTAGAAAAGTCTTTTATGAACCGACGGCAATAGCCCACCAATCCAAGAAAGCTATGAATTTCTGTCACACTCTCCAGTCTCTTCTAATTTTGAATCGCTTCAATCTTTAAAGGTCCACGGAAATTTCGGATTTAGAAATAATATTTCCTAAAAATTTCACAAGAGATTACCAAAAGTGGCACGTAGGAAATTTTGCTTTCAATTGATTTCTCCTTAGAGTTTCCAATACAATCCGAAGATGTTTTCCATGCTCTTCCTCGGTTTTAGAATAAATAAGAATATCATCTATAAAGAAGAGAACAAATTGATCGAGAAAGTCTTTGAAAACTCGATTCGTAAGGTCAACGAAATAAGCTGGAGCATTCGTTAAACCTAATGGCATAACAAGTCATTCATAAGATCCATATCGAGTACGGAATGATGTCAAAGGAATGCTATCCTCTGTAATACGAAGCTGATGAAAATCAGTTGCTAAGTCTAACTATGAAAAGACTCTAGCACCACAAAGTTGATCGAATAGGTCATTAATCCGAGGTAAAGGATATTTATTCTTGATGGTGAGATCATTAAGCTTGTGGTAGTCAATGCAAAGCCCAAGTGTACCATCGGATTTCTTCACAAAAATAGCTAAAGCTCCCCAAGGAGAGGAACTAGAATGAATAAATTGCTTCGCTTCCAATTCGGATAATTGTTTACGCATCATCTTATTTTCCTTGTTGGACATACGATAAGGAGGACAAGTGATAGGTAGAGCTCTAGGGATTAGATTAATTCTGAACTCAATTGCTTGCTTAGGTGGTAATCCTAAAACGGGCTCAAATATGTCGGAAAATTCAAGAACAACATGAATGAGGGAAATGATATCTTCCTCATCATCATTATCGTTACCACATGGATTTAGAGAATATAAGGATGCTACCGAATTGGAATCTGAATAATTAAGAGCAATAGAAATCTTCTTAACAGACTGAGGATGTCGAAATGAATAGTCCTCTCAGGACATAGAATGTGTGCTTCATAATAGTTAAGCCAATCCATTCCCAAAATCGTTCTGAAGCCCAGGTAATGCATAACATGCAAATCGGCTCGAAAAGCATAATCGCATAAAATAATCTCGACATCTTTACATAGTGAACTGAGTGTTGCGGATCCACCAATCGTATTCGCAATTTTCAGTGAAGTCATCAAGCACATAACATTTAGAGACAAAGCATCAACAAGTTCTTTTGATATAAAAGAGTGAAGTGCACCCGTATCAAAAACAACTCGAATAGGATGATCATGAAATATAATAACGCCACAAGGATCGAATGAGAAATACCTTGACCAAGAGAAGTGTTACTAGGGGCTTGCACAACATTCAGATTTCCCTCGTTCTTGCTTCGAAGTTTAGGACATGAAGATATATAATGATCCATTTTTGCAATAGTGACAAGCAAGGGGCTTTGGACACTTATTTGCATAATGGCCCTTAGAACCACAATTGTAGCATTGTCCATGACTATATGTAGGAGTGTTTGTTACCAAAGTTGATTTCTTTCCTTTTATGTTGGGATTAGGGCCTTTGAACTTAATAGGCCCCTTCTTGTTGATGTTGAAGTTTTGTTTGGCACCCACAACTTCAACATCACTTTCTTTATCGACCTCTTCGAGTCGAAGAGCAATATCAACAAGCTGATTGAAAGAAACTTCTAATTTCAAAAGTAATGGCTTTTTGAGGTTTTTATTCAACCATAAATAAACCTCTGATTTTTCTTCAATGGGGTATTAATATACTCGACCCCATATTTAGAGAGAGATACAAAAGATGCGACGTAATCCGTTACAGAAGATTCACCTCGAACAAGGTCAATAAAGCTCCGCACTAAAGTTACCTTTTCAGCCTCCGGAACAAACTTTAACTCGAACCTTTCCCGGAATTACTCCCAAGTAAGATTCGTTTCGATAATTTCCGAAATCAAAAGCTCATACCAATCCAATGCTCTTTCCTGGAGCATGCTAGAAGCCACTTGGACATGATGTAGATCAACAAGATTCATACGAGAAAAGATGCGATCGCATGATCTAAGCAAAGCTTGGACTTCCATAACGCTTTCGGAACCCTTGAACAGCCATCCACCCAAATTGGTATAATCACTACACAAGCGTGCAAACCCGGATTTAGGATGAGTAGGCTCTGGAATGGGTCTGACAGCTTGAGCATTCTTTATGAGGTCTAAAAGTTGTTGGGCAAACATAAATACTCCATCCTGAGGAGTAGCACTGGATTGATCGACGCTGGGACGGCCAGGTCTAACTATTTCTCTTCTTTAAGAAAGAAAGAAAGAAAGAGGAGGAAAAAGTTATTCTCAAAATTAATATCAAACAATCATGATTGATAAAACAAGGCATCATAAAAGAAATTAGGATAGAACGGGTCCCATGACTCGGATAAATCCTAAGGCACGTTTCCTAAGAAAGACTTAGGACAATGATCCTTGCTAAATTATTCCATATTGCCCCGAAGTTTAGCTCTGATACCAAGCTGTAATGCACCACCTCTATACTCACACTAGCCATGGACACTACAGGGCAATGTCGTTGACTAGCATGAAGAATAAGGCTATTGGGGAGCGACCATCTGTGTAATTGCTTTGGGAGAATACTGATATATCAGATAGTATTACATGCATTTTATTTCAAGAGAAAATCATACACATCAATTACAAACTCAAGGATACTACACAGTGGCTATGCGATCTTCGAAAACAAATATAAAATAAGCATAACACAAATCAGTCGCAGATATTCACTAAGGCGGAAACAGATATGAATATATCACATAAAAGTGTACATCAAAATAGTGATCATACAAGATCCACTACATCACAAAAGAATATGTACAAGTGTTAGACAAAAGAATATGTATACATCAAGGAGTCTCTATCTCTAATGTATAAAAGGAAAAACTACTAAGCTAAGTAGTTAGCCAAAAGTCAAAAACTAGTCCCCAGCTATGAAGTCAAATGGAAGCACCTGTAACACCTCGGTCTGACCTAAGTACTATTTAAGAAGAAAATAATAAATGGATCAGTATAGCTATAAATATCATATAAAATGAGATAGAATAAGAGATATGACAAAAATGTATGATAACAATAATGTCATACTGTGACAAGTATACATTAGATAACAACAAAAATCATACAATATCTCGAATTTTCTCAAAACACCAAAAAGAATGTCATATTCTTCAACATATTCACCAAATCACACAAATATTGATAAAACTTATCAATGTAATGGTGAAACGCAAATTCCAATCAATTAGAAATCCAAAAAACACAAAGGGGGAGGCCTATCACAATCGGGAGCATGAAAACTCATCAACACGTGCGTCATAAACGAAACGCTATTCCATGGTCGTTAACCATCAATTTTAAGTCGAGGCTCCACAAACGGACCAAAGATCATGGGTCGCTACCCCACCAATTTTGAGCCAAAACTCCACAAACGGGGTTTAGTCCCCTACATAAACAAAGATACTTCGCACATCGCTAGTCTAAATCGCAAAATGATCATCATTGATCGATAAGTGTAAATTAACTAAGCTAGTAAATAAATGAGTTTAGCTTCATGTCGCATAACCACTAGCTTAACTTAAGTATTTACGAACAAATTGTAGATTTGCACTCGAAGATTGTCACAGGGTTTCAATCGAACAAGTCTAAGACTTAACCGATGAAGTAAACGCAAAGGTTTCATAACACATCTTTTGCTAAGTCGTTTAATTAGATTTCTCGAACGAATGAGGTAAAGATTTGCATATACTAATAGAATGGAAAACGGTTTTAAAAAAAAGAGCTTTGTATTAAAAGTAAATTGAAATCATTTTTGTGAAAGAGTTTGGATATTTACTACTAGTATAGAAACCTTTGTATTTCAAAGTGACAAATCACAGAAAATGATTGTAAAAATAGTCGATCCCCAAAAATTCACATTCGGCGACATGAATTAAAACCTCAAAAATCAATATCAAATCCAAACTATTGGATATTCCCAAAAATCCAAAACACTTTTTAATTCCAGAACACTTTCAGAAGTCTGGATTTTTCAACCAGACGTTTGGATTTTGTACTAGATGTCTAGACTTTTGTTCCAGACATCTAGATTTTAGCTCTGCCCTTTTTTATTTCCAAAACCCATTCAGACGTCTGGATTTTTCTGCTAGGCAAAAATCAGCCTAGCCCAAAGAGGGCAAAAATCTAAACCGGAAGCGATCGAACGAGCGACGGACGCTAGGGATGTATGCCAATCAACAACCCAGCCCTATAGGCTCTTCGATACACCACCAAAAACATGTCCAAATATCCAAGATGGGATCTTTTAAATATTTTGACTTCAAAACACCAAAATTGAAAAATTCACCAAATCAATTCAAATCAAAAGCAATTGAACACAAAATAGATGTAAGGAATTCAAACCTAACAACAATGAAATGTATAGACATAGATGTGAGTTAAAGAACTCGCCTTTAAACCCAAAAACAATGAATGGGAAGCTCTAAAACAAAGCAAGACCAATTCCTCTTTAATACACTTCTAGAATCTTCAATCTATTATCAAAGGTGAAGTTTTTCCTAAGTTAAGGTCTAGGAATTTTTGAGAATTGAAGAGAGATTGAGATGGAGAAGATGAAAAGGATTCTTATCTAAGCTTCTCTTTGATTTTTGGAGCTAGAATCTTGAATTTCTTGGTAATCCGGGGTTTAGGAATTTTAATTTCCCTTTCTTTCCCCTATTTTCTATAGCTTGAGTGTTAGGAAATATTATGAATGAACGAAGAGGAGTGGAATAGGAGTTATTAGGTAAAGGAGTTGGGTTCTCTTGTTGGGTTAGTGGGCTGAAACCCAAACCCAAAGCCCCAAACGAAAATATCAAAATTCTAATCAACTCCAAACATATGAATGTTTATATTCAAAAAGGTCGCAAACGCCGTTTTAGACTCAATGGAAGTGGTCTCGAGTCCTAATTCGATTGTTTACAAAAAGTAGCATTTCGGACTTTAATCCGATTAACGATGCTATATTTAAATAAAATATTTAAATATATAATATGCGTGTTGTTACACAATGGCTTAGATAGCCAAGGCCGAGAACAAAGGTCGGGATAAATGGAAGATATGCAAGAAGTTATATATAAAAGCATCATGTCAGCAATCCATGTCAAAATGCACTCAGCCAGATGATGACAAGTGTTAATTTCTAAGCTCCAAGATAAAACACTTGCACCAAAGGAAGAACCTTAAACTTGCTATAAATAGAGAATCACCTACTACAATAATGGGTTGAAAATCAGAATCTCCGGTGTTCCATTATCATTCAGTACTTCTTACCTCTTTCAGAAAAGCTTGGCTTAAAGGATCATTTATGGCCAATTTTCCGTGGATGTACTTGTAAACCAAACTAAATGATAAAGCCTAGAGCAGAACCTACAGAGTGGTCGTAGGGTTCTTAGTGCCGAACCACCATAAATCTTGCGTTACTTGCACCTTTCAGCGTTTATTTCCTATTTAGTCTCGGTCGTCTTCCAATTTTCTATATCTTTTCGAAATTAGCTTCTAAAAGCTTTGGAGTGTTAGCCAGGTAAAAAAATATGTCTTACACTTTTGGTGCTAGAAGGAGGTCCCTAACCCCTGCTCTCTTCCAGTCCAGCAAATTCAGTAATTGAAATCAAGCATGAAGTCAAAAGCATCCTTTTGAAAGACCGCTCGCTCTCCCACCCAAGATGAAGGAATCGTAGAAGTTCCTGTAATTGATGGAAATCAAGCAAACCATGTTGTTACTAAAGAAATTAGAGCTCCATTCCTTATTGAAGAAGAATTTTGACAAATGATGTTGAAATTCATTTCCGACACGGCATAACGGTTAGAAGATAATCAAACCGAAGTTAAAAGCACTTTTGCTAAATTAGAGAAGAAGGTTTCAGCTATACTTGAAGAGGACGAGAATCCTTTGACCTCCAGTTGAAACCCTAGAAAATTGCCAATGGTTAATGAAACCTTAGAAGCCGAGTTCATAATAGTAAGAGAAGCAGCTAAGACTGCTGAGACTGCAAAAGCAGCAAGAGAGGTCCTTCTGAAAGGCCCTTAATTCGAAATACTGAAAGGTTAAACTCTGGAGGAATGAAGCAAAATAGGCCAGCATATTAAAGTATTGAAACCGTAACCCTTAGACTCGACAGGGATCGAGGAATGGAAGTCTTATTAATAAAATAGTCAGAGCAAGTATAAAAGCTATAAGACGATCGAACTAACCTTGGTGTTGAATAAAGCTCTGAAAGATTCAACCTTTCTTCTGAGAAATTATGAAAGCACCTATGCCTTCGGGATTTTAGATCTCAAAACTTTCTTATATCGGATCATCCAGCCCTAAGGATCACATCTTTTATACGAGATCCAGATGTAAGCTATCCAGGCTTCAGATGAGATTAAATGCACTCTTACCCGCAACTTTTAGTGGGCCTGCCTTGACATGGTTCCAAAGCTATCCACTGAATTTTTATTAGCTTTTTGGAGAAACTGACTATGAAGTTCTAGACACAATTCTTCGCCTCAAAAGATACCAAAACATGACTGAACCTAGAAAAGGGAGAGAAGAACTTCTAAAGGGCTATTGTAAAAAAATTAATGGCATAGTTGCTCGATGCAAGGGCATGACGGACGAGACCAAGCTGGTCATTATTATCTCAGGGTTATAGAGGAATACCCGACTTTGGAATGATCTACTACGACAGGAATGCAAGTCCCTAAATGAATTCCTTTTCTAAGCTTGAGGGGAAATCTGAATTGAAGAATCTAAGGAGTTATCAGAAAAAACCCAAAATGGAATGGCGACCACAAGATGGCCCCTCAGCAAAAGGGTTTAAAAGAGAATTTCAGGTGGTAGAAGCTTATCCCCTAACTCATTCTTATGCTCAAGTGTACACAATGACTCAAGATCGGATCCCGTACCCTCCGTGAAGAGGGAAAGAGTAAGAAGTTAACCGAGGAGGAAAATATTGTAGCTATCATAGGCAAAATGGCCATAACACTAAAGAGTGTCGATTTTTGGAATCCTTCATCAACAAATTAGTTGGAAGGAAAGTTAAACGAGTTCCCAAAAAGTGATAATACTCAGTGATCCACCACTCCAATAGGAAGCGAAAATGTACAGCCTCAGCACCAGCTCCAAGGTCCGAGGTCTTTACCAACTCCTCGAAATTTTGTTGGCATCATCTTGGGTAGACTCCATATTACTAGGACAAGTAATGGTAGTTGGAAGAGATACGTTAATGAAGTCAAAGACGGAGACACGTTGGTGTATGGCATGAAAATGTTCGAAAAGAAGTTGAAGGTTAGGCTAGAAATTACATTTGGCGACTCCAATAAGTAGGGTGTCTTCCCCCACAATGGCCCAGTTGTAATTACAGCTAAAGCTGGACTTTCAGAGGTTGCAAAGATAATGGTGGATACCAGAGCCGCTGCTAACATCATCTTCAAGCATGCTTTCAATAAGATGGGATTACCTAAAAGGTTGCTTAATTCTAGCCAAGCTTCCACATATGGATTCAACACTGATGGAACCATTCCTTTTAGAGAATGCAACTTGATGGTCAGAATTGGAAGTGACCATTGCTCTTAGTTCTTCAAAACCACTTTTGTCAATATGGACGTCCCTTTGGTGTGGACGCCCTCTTTAGGAGGCCAGCTCTCGACGCCATAGATGGATATGTATCTACAATGCATTTGCTTTTAAATTCTTCCACCAAGAAAGGTGAAGAGCTTGTAAGAGGAGACCATTGGATGTCGAGGAAGTTGTATTATGCAACTTCGAACATGATCAATAAAGGGAAAACTTCTCTTATGGGACTAATGTCAAAGTTAGTCAACCAACTCCTTTCAAAGTTAAGAAAATAGTTAATACCATGTGTTCTAAATCTATGGAAAGTCATAAGAAACCTTCAAGGATCCTCCCAAGACAAGAAGATTCCATTGTCGGAGAATTAACTTACATATAAAGCTATCAAAAAGAATATAATGAGATAGAATAAGGGTACAGTAGTAAGTTCTCTGGGAGAAAGAGGAAGATTTTTCACGTTGTAAAAGAAGTCCCAAGGGAAGAAAAAATTAGATTGATCTTGATCCGAGACAAGAGACCAAAACGGCTTCAGCAATCGAGACTTTAGAAGAAGTTTGGCTCGATATAAATGGAAAATCTAAGACAGCTAAGATAGGAACGTATTTCCATCCCTTTGTCCGAGACGAGCTAATTTTCTTCCTCAAACTTAACCAAGATGATTTGCTTGGACTCATGATGACATGGTAGAAATTAACCCTGGAGTTATTTCCATTATTCAAATACAAATCCAAGTTTACTATTATAAGGATAAAGAGGAGGCGTTTACAAAAGGACCAACATATGGAATTTGTGGAGACCATTGTGGTGCCCAAAAGTTGGCAAAGAAAATATTCCAGCAAGGTTTCTATTGGATGACACTAAATCAAGACGTATTGGACTATGCAAGAAAATGTGATAAGTGCTTGTTTTATGCAAAAGTGCCAAGTGATCCTCCCAGCGAGCTCACCCTAATGATGAGTCCATGGGCCTTTGATATCTGGGGCATCGATCTTATTGGTCCTCTTCCGACTACTAAAGGAGGGACAAGATATGTCATTGTGGCGATTGACTACACAAAATGGGTCGAGGCTGAGCCCTAGGCTATCATAACCTCCAATCAAGTGATAAAGTTCCAGATGAAGAGCATTATATCTAGATTCCGTCTGCCACATAAGATCATTACTGATAATGGCACTCGATTCGAGAGTCGAGAGTTTGTAGAGTATTGTCGAGATCACAGTATCATAAAGAGTTTTTCTTCAGTGGCCCATCTACAAGCAAATGAGGCGATGGAGGTAGCCAACAAAATTATCAAGGCTTGTTTGAAGAAAAGATTGAACAAGGAAAAAGACAACTTTTCAAATGAATTACTTTTCATTTTGTGCGCGTAAAGAACATGCTCCAAGACCTCAATAGGATATACTTTTTTCTCTCTAGCTTATGGCTTTGAGTCCATGCTCCCTGTCAAGTTAGAAATTGCCTCTCACCGAAGGTATTATTATAATACATATCAGAACGTAAAGCTCTAAGAGGAGTCATTAGATTTGTTGCCCAAACTACGAGACCAAGCCGCTTTAAGGACTGCAGAGTGTATTCGAAAGATAACCCGATACAACAACTTGAGGGTTCGAACTAGAAAATTTGAGAAAGGATACCTCGTTTTTTGAAAAATAATGCCAAACACAAAGTATCCGACAGATGGACCTTTCAGCCAAATTGGGAAGGACCCCTAATAATATATGACGTTATCCTTTGGGAACATATAGATAAAGAGGCCATATGGCAATGTAATACCTCGGACATGGAATGCCGAGTATTTGAAACGTATCACAGCATGAGGCTGCTACCTGAATAAAAGCTTTATCAAAAGTTTGAGATAATCATTAATCTCTTAGCCATGACTCAGGTATGTCATGTGAGACTACAGACTATTAAAGTTTTAAGCATTTCAAACGTTTCATAAAATGTTTTAGTCATGATTATTATCATGATCAAGTAATATCACGCAACTTTCAAAAGTGCATCAAAATGTTTTAGCAATGATACTACTCTGATCAAGTTGCATCATGCGAGTTTCAGACCATGCTTTCGCCTCTGGCAAGTAAATGATTTTACCTCACGACAATTATTTAGTTTCACCTTTGGGCAAGTAAATGATTTTGCCTCACGGTAATTACTTAGTTTCACCTCTTGGTAAATAAATGATTTCACCTTATGGTAATTACTTAGTTTTGCCTCCGGGCAAGTAAATGATTTCGCCTTACTGTAATTACTTAGTTTTTCCTCCGGGCAAGTAAATGATCTGTCTCCAGGTAAGTAAATAATTTTGCCTCATGCCAATTACGTAGTTTTGCCTCTGAGCAAAGTACCAAAGGCAAGTAGGATCATGCATTAGGTAAATTCCCAATAATAGTGAGCCATGGTCAAGTAGTACCATGCATTGGGAAGATTTCCAATAAGAATAGTATATTTTGTAGATTCCTAATAATAGTGAGCCATGGTCAAATAGTACCATTTATGGGGTAAATCCCCAATAATAGTAAGCCATCGCCAACAGTATCGTGCAAAGAGTGAGTCATGGAAAAGATGATCGTGCTGAACCCACCTAGTGTGGCATATGTAGAGTGTTGTGAAAAAAAGTGAGCTATGGCTATCGTGTCATGCAAAGAGTGAGCCATGGTGGAATAGTACCACGCACACGGAGCCAAGTTCTTAAAGTAACATGCAAGTGTATGCATTATACCACCATTAATAATTTTCAAAATTCGTACTTATGTGAGACAATATTTAGATGACTGGGGCATGGTATCGAAGTATTTTCGCCTTTAGGCGCCAATTTCAGTATCTGAAACCCTCTAGACGAGGTTAGATTTCAAATTATTTCCAAAACCCTCTAAATTGGATAAGATTTCTATAAGTTGTCTTAGTGAACCAACACTTCCGAAAGTTCTCAGAATACTGCCTTACCCAAAAGCCAGGGATCAATTTCATGATGGGGATAGAATAAACAAGCCAAGTATTAAAGCATGAAATGACACTATTCTTTTCAAAGCTCATCCTCACATCAACCATGTGAGGTGAATTTTGGGGGGCATTATTTCACCGTAGTTTCTATGAAGTACAAATTGCAAATATTCAAAAGGAAATTTCCTTGGCTTGTAATTCCAAGACTCATTATTTAGTTTCTAACGAGAGCTTAAATGCCGGATTCAGTATCCAAGAACATGTTGTCCAAGAGCATAAGCCAAAGCATCGATCGAGACCAAGATCATTGTAACCAAGGGCATCAGTTACCATGACTAAAAGAACTTTAGCAAGTATCGATAATCAACGGCCCAGATAGCCCAGGTCGAAATCAATGGTCATGAAAGATGGAAGATATTCAAGAAGTTTTATATAAAAGATTCATGACACTAATCCCCATCAAAACACACTCGGTTAAATGATGGCAAGTGTTTAAATCTAAGCTGCATATAGCAAGCCAAATCATCAATCTAAGAGAAAACATCAACACTAATGGATACTTAAACATGCTATAAATAGAGGACTACCTACTATAATAAAGGAGTTGAAAAAGAGAATCTTTGGCATTTCGTTGTCATTCGACACTTCTTACCTCTTTTGGAAAAGCTTAGGTCAAAGATCATTAATGGTGGAATTTGCCATAGATGTACTTGTAAATCAAACTAAGATATAAAGCCTAGATTAGAACCTTCAAAGTGGACGTAGGGATCTTGGCCCCAAACCACTATAAATCTTGTGTTACTTTTACCTTATGGCGGTTATTTCCTATTTAGTCTCAGTCATCTTCCATTTTTCTATATCTTTTTAGAATTAGCTTCTAAAAGCTTTGGAGTATTAGACAGATTTTGTTTTACCTGGCTAACACTCTAAAGCTTTCGGAAGCTAATTCCAAAAAGATATAGAAAATTAGAAGACGATCAAGACTAAACAGTAAATAAATGATGAAAGGCAAAAGTAGCACAAGATTTATAGTGGTTTGGGACTAAGAGCCCAATGTCTACTCTAAAGGTTCCGCTCTAAGCTTTATCACTTAGTTTGGTTTATAAGTACATCCATGGAGAATTCTGCCATCAATGACCTTTGAGCAAAGCTTTTTTAAAAGATGTAAGAAGCACTAAATGACAGTGGAATACCAAAGATTCTATTTTTCAACCCCTATATTGTAGTGGATGATCCTTTATTTATTGCAAGTTTAAGGTTCTTCCACTACTGCAGGTGTTTTCACTTGAATTGATGACCTAGCTTGCTATGTGCAGCTTAGATTTGGACACTTTTCATCATCTAGCTTAGCATTTTTACGTGGAATACTGATGTGATGCTTTTATATATAACTTCTTGCATATCTTCCATCTATCCTGACTGTTGGTCTTGGCCTGGGCTATTTGAGCCGCTGATTATTGATACTTGCTGAAGTGCTTTTGGTTTCGACAACTGTTGTCCTTGGTAAGCTTTTTGCATAAGTTGGCAGTGATCTTAGTCTCGATCGATGCTTTGGCTCATGTTCTCGGACTACATGTTATTGGATACTAAATTTGGTGTTTAAGCTCTCATTGGAAACCAAACAATAGGACTCGAAATTACAAGCTAAGGAACTTTCCTTTCGAATATTTGGAATTTGTACTTCGTATAAATTATGGTGTAATACAAAGCTTTTCTTTAATGTGTCAAGGGTGTCCATATGGGTTTTTTAAGGCTCTATTGGATTGAGACAGGGGATCCCCTTTCACCTATGATGTTCACTTTAGTTTTGAAATATTTTACATTATTAGTGGACGATAAGGTGAGAAAGGATTAACTACAACCAATGTTCAAAAATAGTAATAAGATATCCCGCATTATATAGGCTAATGATATCCTTGTCTTTGTCTAACCTGATTATGAAAGTGCTCTAAAGAAGGTCTTCCAAAACATGTATAAGAGTATGATATTGCTCGTAAATTGTTACAAATCGAGTACATTCTTTGGAGAGGGTGACGTGTACAGTTGATATCTTTACCATATTAAATATCAAACAAGGGGAATTACCCTTAAACTATCTGGGGATCTCACTTTCTAATGTGAATTTGAGGGATAAGGACTATAATAATCTTATAGAAAAAACTGCATAGAGAATAGATGTTTTCAAGTGTTGCAAGATGCCTAGAGCTTATAAAATCAACGATTTATCCAATAATGCATTATTGGATGGAATTTTCAAAATATCGGTCTCAACTATTGATAAAGTAAAGCATATCTTGTCAATTTTTTTATGGAAAGGACAAAAAGAAAAGTCCCTTGGGAAGTGGTGTATGGACAAAGAGTAAAAGGGGCCTGGGGTTAAGAATGTTAGAGGAAGTGAATATGATAATGGGCATTAAACTAATATGGAAAGTGTTTACGTCAAAAATGGTCATAAACACCCAATTGTCGATGAAAGCACTCGTTTACAACCACCGATCACAGATAACAAATATGTAGATAAAATAAATGTGAAGAACACTACAAATTTCAAAGAAAAGCAGTAGAAACATACAATTTATAATGGTTCGCATTGTAGCCTACGTCCACTTTGAAGGATTTTAAGGTTTTATTGATGGTTTTCGCTGGTTACAATTGATTACAACAGCAGAAGTGAAATACAAGGGTGATTTCGACAGAGTCTGGATGCCGAAGAGCCAAAAATCCCTTTTCTGAAGATCCTGGATGTTATTTAAAGGCGTAGGATGCAAATATCTCGCTCAAATCTCGGGAGACCCCTTCTGGCACATGGATGGGCTCACGCGATCGATCTCATGTGGTTTGCACTCGATCCATGATCGATACGAACGAATTTCGTGTGGACCAAGACTTGGCCCAATCGAGTCAAAATTGAGCACGAATATTCTCTAGGTTGCATGTAAGATCCTTTGAAAATTCGATGGCATTTGGACTTGTAGATTCTAAGTTATGATCGATGCAAGTTTTAATTTTCCAACGTAGGTTAATAGTTTCGAATCAATCCAGATCCCAATATTCCTTCTCTTCGCATCCATGCTTTTCGTATTGATGATGTGTCTCAGAAAATCTAGGAGAGATCCATTTTTCGTGTCGCTCGACTGTATCTTTTTCTCATTTGTCTTCCATTCGTACCTTTCCATCCAATAGCTTTTGAGTCCATTCTTCATACCCATTCATATAACAACCTTCGTATCGATCTTCTATACCTACCTTTGTATCGATTGTTTTGTATCACCTCACACGTTAGCCATTTCGTATCGCTCTGCATGTATGTTGTCTCGTATCCATGTATGTGGCTTTATTCGTATCGATAGTTCAAATGCATTTCGTATCGATTTTGTTGATGGGGATCGATATGAAATGCGAGCCATTTATGGATACGAAGTGGTACACTTGATGGATACGAACTGCAGTAAACGTTGATGGATATGAACTGCGGTGCATGTTGATGGATACGAACCAACATATTTGATGGATACGATGAAGGCTTGTTTTAGGATAGATTCGAACAAGATCGATATAAAGTAGGTTGCCCTTTTGATGGATACGAAATAATGATGGTGGGGTGGATACGAAGTGCATGGATATGAATAGAGTTGGATTTCTCAACCGTGATCGATCAATATCTCGAGCATACAAACTCCGAGACTTGAAATTTGGAATGCTCGTTTCTATAGCTTTGTTTATCGTGTAATACCAATTGCAGCTTGATCCGAACTCGGATAAAATTTACCGACATACATGGCTGATTTGTACATAACTAGCAATCGAGGAGAACTGTCATTGGTTTTCAGTTAATTTTTTAGTATCATGGCCTTGCCAAAAGACGGAATAACATTTACCCCCTAAAACATGCCTTGCGAGAGGAATGTGTGTTTTGTAATGTCAAAAGCTGGGTGTCCATATCCTGTCAATTACCTGCAATGAGATTAATAATCTTACTTGACTACGAATGATGATCGTTCGAGATCGTATGTCACTCGGGGTGGTATGTGAACGTTCGAGGTCGGGTGCCATTCGCGGCAAATGGTGATCGTTCATAGTCGAGTGCCGTTCATGGGGAATTGTGATCGTTCGCGATCGGGTGCCGTTCGCGGCGAATTGTGACCATTCGCGGTCGGGTGCCGTTCGAGGCGAATTGTGACCGTTCGTGGTCGGGTGCTGTTCGAGGCGAGTTATGTGTGCCCATGGGGGACTTAGTATCATTAATGTCAGATTTCACGTTCGAGTGAGTTTTTGAATTGTTTGTTATGGTGGTTTATCATTATCTCAGAGCATGCTTGAGGACCGCTCGCGATCTCGTACATGTATAAGTGGCTTAGCCATTATGGAATCACAAATAGCATATTTACATTCAAAACGAGTCTTTCAACAAAAATGTCCAATAAAACCAAGTCCAAACATGAGAAATAGAAAACAAAAGAAAAAAGAGATGTCAAAGTGCAATTGATGCGATTGATAGTCGTATCAGAGCATACCCGAGGATCGTTCGCGCTCCTGTACATGCGTAAATGTCATAATCGTATTGGTGTGGAGTTTTCCACTTATTTGTCACTATTTCTTTCAGTTGATGACAAGCTGACGCCTCGATCATGAGCCGTTCCCAGTTGATGCAGGTGGTGGTCGTTCTTGATCCACCATCACGATTTGCCTTCTCACGTACTATAATAGCATGCCTTTCCGAATATACCCTTCTATCCCATCCCTCAAGTGCTTGCTATCATTGGTATTATGGCCGCTTAGCTCATGGAATAAGCAGTACTTGTCTGATTTCCTCTCATTGTTGTTCAGGTCTGTCCTCATTGGCTTTCAATAAGGAACCTGCCCCTCATTCCTAGTAGATTCGTTCCAAAGTCTCATTCAGCTCCGTATAAGAGGTGAATCTCGATTCCTTTTACAGTCATTTTGATTCATCGCCGGCATCCTCATATTTTCGTTTTACTTTATCCTCTTTTCCAGACGGATCTCCGCTTTTAACTGTACAAACATCTACTCCCTCTCCTTCTTCTCTCTCAGCATTTGCATCCTCTAATCATAGAAATCCTTCAGCCTCATGATAAAACTCCCCTAGATCCATAGGTGGATCCCTTGTTAGTGAATTTTTGAACTCTGTTCCATCAACTATGCTAGATACAGCTGCCATTAAGACCATGGATGGATCTGGGCAATCCACCGATGCTACTGCAGCATTAAATCATGTTAAGAAGTTCCTCAAAGAATCTTCAGTCTTTTGCTTCAGTGCTGCTAGACTCATCACATTCTTGGGCCTTGAGATGTGAACTCTAAACAGCCTCATTAACTTCTCAGTCAGCTTGAACCATGTTCTAACGGAGCCGCTTTCCGATTTCCTGAAACATAATGCTGCAATGTCTGTTAGATACAATGGAAAACACCGGGACATAACTTCCTCCGTTGTTCCTAGTACTTCCATATGTCTCATGTATCTTGTCAGATGAACAGCTAGATCTGTCCTTCCATCATATGTCTCCAATGTCGGTAGCTTGAACTCTAGTCGATTCCTGGCCTGCCTAATTGTAGGAGCGAAGGGGCATTTGTTAACATCTTCCAAATCTATATTTACCAGTCTACCTCTCATGGCTCGTCGGCCTCTCATGGCTCGTCTGACCATCTCCGCTAATCTGTCACCATCGTTGAGCTATAGTCCTTGTCTGTTTCCTTCGATCTGCCCCTCGAGTTCACGATGGAATCCGAAAATTTTCTCTTCAGATGGGCGTCCATTCCTCTATCAATGCCATGTTGAACAGCTCCACCTGGTATCCGGCCTGAGGTTGGATCAACACGCTCCTGGGGAGTGCCCCCTAGCTCTGGGGTCGCTCTTGATGGTCCCACTTTGTTCTGGGTTCTGATTGCTCCATGCTCCAGACTCCTATCTTTAGCATCTCCTACAGTCGGGTTAGCTTGATTCTGCACTCCAGTTTTTCCAGTTTGTCGAAGAAAATTCTGTATCATCTCCTATTGTCTTTTCAGAAGCTCTTCATGCATAGCTCTCATCATCATCTCCATCTTGTCTCTGGTGATGAAGGTTGAGGCCTGGTTTGCTCCTGAGGAAGGCTCCTGACTCCCTTCATCCTGGATCCTTTCAGTCCTCTATCTTCTTGCAGATTGCCTTGTCATTGCTTTCTAGATCTAAGCCCTTAAGACTTTAGATCCAAAATCCAAGCTGTAGAGTCCTTGAATGCTAGCTCTCTAAGTGAAAGCACCAAAAAATTTACGCCAAAAATGGTCACAAACACCCAATTGTCGATGAAAGCACCCGTTTTCAATCACAGATCATAGATAACAAATATGTAGAGAATAAATGTGAAGAACACTCCAAATTTCAGTAAAAGCAGTAGAAACACACAATTATAGTGGTTCGGCATTATAGCCTACATCCACTTTGAAAGATATTCAGTTTTATTGATGGTTCTTGTTGGTTACAAATGATTACAATAGTAGAAGTGAAATACAAGGGTGATTTTAGCAGGACTGGATATCGAAGAGCCAAAGATCCCTTTTCTGTAGACTCTGGGATGCTTTTTATAGGCGTAGGATGTAAATATCTCACTCAGATCTCTGGCATATGGATGGCACACACGATCGATCTCATATGGATCGCACTCGATCTGTGATCGAGACGAACGAATTTCGTATCGACGAAGACTTAGCCCAATCAAGTTGAAATTGAGCATGATCATTCTTTAGGTTGCACGCAAGCTCTTGTGAAAATTTGGTGACATTTGGAGTTGTAAATTCTGAGTTATGATCGATGCAAGTTTTAATTTTCCAATATAGGCTGATAGTTTCGAATCGATCCAGAGCCCCACGTTTCTTCTCTTCGCATCCATGCTTTTGGTATTGATGACGTGTCTCAGAAAATCCAGGACAGATCCATTTTTCATGCCGCTCGACCGCATCTTCATCTTATTTGTCTTCCATTCATACCCCTCCATCCAATAGCTTTCGAGTCCATTCTTCGTACCCATTCATATAACAACCTTCATTTCGATCTTTTATACCTACCTTTGTGTCGATTGTTTTGTATGTCCTCGCACGTTAGCCATTTCATATCGCTTTGCCTGTATGTTGTCTCGTATCCATGTATGTGGCTTTGTTCGTATCAATAATTCAGATGCGTTTCGTATCGATTTCGTTGATGGGGATCGATACGAAATGCGAGCTATTTATGTATACAAAGCGGTACACTTGATGGATACGAACTGCAATGCACGTTGATGGATACGAACTGCGGTGCACATTGATGGATACGACCAACATATTTGATGGATACGATGAAAGCTTATTTTAGGATGGATTCGAACAAGATCGATATGAAGCAGGTTGCCCTTTTGATGGATACGAAATGATAAAGGTGGGATGGATACGAAGTGCATGGATGCGAATTGAGTTGGATTTCTCAACCGTGATCGATCAATATCTCGAGCATACGAACTCCGATTGACTTGAAATTTGGAACGTTGGTTTCTGTAGCTTTTTTTATCGTGTCATACCAATTGTAGCTTTATCCGGACTTGGACAAAATTTACCGACATTCATGGTCGATCTGTACATAACTGGCAATCGAGGAGAACTATCTTTGGTTTCTAGTTAATCTTATGGTATCATGGCCTTGCTAAAAGGCAGGATAACAGAAAGTGATAAATAAAAAAGGAATTTGGGTGAGGTGGATGCAAGCCAAATACATCAAATGAAAATAATTCTTGGAAATGGAGAGTAGAACTGATTATTCAATGGTGCGGAAATACTTACTGAGTGTAAGACTACTAGCGATTAAATGTCTTAGGAAAAGTGTGGGTTGCGTAATAATGGAACTTAAGGCTAATTCAAAACTAAAGGAGGGTAAATAGTGTTTTCAAAATTATGCAAATATTTTTAAAATTCTTTCAGTATTAATATCAAATAACATATTAACAACACAAATTTATACAAATAATCAGTCACAGATGCAATCATAAGATAAATACAAGAGCAATAACGAAAAAGTAAAGAGTTAAAGAGATGACACCATGGATTTTCATATTTCTCCTACTTCCAGTCCCATACAATGTCTTATACATATTTTTTTTCAAGCACCTACTTTGTCCGGCAGCAAGCAACCAAATACAACTTAATTTCATGGCTACGAGACACACCCTCTTGTATTCTGAGTCCAAGGAAAGTCACTTGAATTAAATGGGCTACGAACATTTCCATTAGATTTGAGCGGGCTACTAAGCATATCCACTTAATTTAAATAGGCTACAAGCACATCCACACAAACACTAGTAGAGTTGATTGTTTTTCCAAGTTCTGGTACTTTGGATACAATGGATCCTATAGCCTCTTTGATAGCACTTTGATGTTTGAAACGAGATAGAGATGTTTCCATAGCAGCAAATAGTATTGAATCGGTACAATGGTGTAGAAGTTGACTCAATATGATCTTGAAGATTGTAGATTATATTTTTCAAGGGAATTTTGAAGAGAGTAAGGAGTGGGAAGAAAGTAATTAGTTAAAATTCATTTGGTCTCCTCTTTATATAATAAATGAATGGATGTATTCATTCATAAAGAGTTGTATCCAAAAGACACTTCCATTCCAAATTTAAAAAACAATCCTATGGTCTATGTGTCGACATTAGAAAAAAGTATATCGACATATCCTAGTAATTTTTGAAAATATTTTTCTTTTTAAATTGTTTTGAAAAAGCTTATACTTTGTAAAATAATTTGAACATAGTTACAAATATTTTATACTCTAAAACACTTTTATAAAATATTTAAAATATATATATATTTTGAAATTTAAATAATTTATTTTTATTTAAAATATCAATGATCTAAAATTGGAGATAAGGATCAGAGACTGCTATCAAGGACTTTAATAATATATTCTAATGACTTTAAACACTAAATTATACCCTCGAGGTCTTCATATTTTTTTCTTCGAACTCATGTGTCTTCATATCTTTATCTTGAGTCTTTATACTTTAAAGTCTTCGATTCAGCACTTGTGTAATATTCTACACTATATACTATATGCTATATAACTGTATGGTAGTTGTCAAAAAAGTCAATAACCGAGGTATTAACAATATCCCTCTTTTTGATGATGCCAACCTTTAAAAATTATTGTATATAAAATATGACATAACTCTCCCTAAGTTACATTACTCCCCCTAAATATATGCATGTGTATATTTTATATTTTCTCACCCTTTGTCATCAACAAAAATGGATGAAAAATAAAACTCACCTTAAATGATATACTTATAAACTATAGAGTCAAAATCAATAAATAAGAATTTAAGTGTTATGCTGATTAATATGGATTCACTTATATAATTGTGATTAGACTAAAAGAAATACATAAGGCATAAAATAAGGATATTAAATGTGACATTATCAAGATGTAATATGTGAGACATAAATAAAGAAAATACTATATAATATGATATTGACATATATTAAGATATACTATGATCAATTGTTAATTTATATATTAAATATTAAGGACAAAAAATAACAACCAAATTCTATTTATTTTATTTATAATGCACACAATCAAAGTAAAATCTAATACTTAACTAATCTAATCCTAATTATTATATAATCCATATAATCACACCAAATCAAACTTATAATAATCAATCCAAACCAAAGGGTACTAATTACTTACATATCAATATTAAAAATAAATAAGTTTAGTACACACACTTATGAATTAAAACAAGTAGAAATCTAGATAATCATAGGGACTTCAACCCAACCTTCAGATCCATAGATTGGATTTATTTTAATGGAATCTCCATCTTCATTGTCCTTAGTGTTTGAGAAATTTGGGTTGTTGGATTGATCATCTTTGATAAAGGAGGAAATCAACCAGCAAAGAGCATCAAAATGCTTCTCTTGCTCTTTTAACATTTGCATTTGGCTTAGTTCCAAATGCTTTTAATTCCTTAGAATAAAATATGCAATATTCTTGAATGATTGGAGTGTCTCTTTAAGGTTTTCATAAAGTTTTCGGTGTGGAGAAGACATATTAAGAAAAATGTTGAGAATGAAAGAGGGTGGAAAATGAAATGACAAGTGAATTTTTCAGGAACTAATAGGTTTAAATAGGAATAAAAATTCGTTTGGAAGATTTGAATTGATGGTGGTGACAACAATTTTAAAAATTTTAAAAATTGTCAAATGGCTATAATATGTCGACATTTGTACCTGAAAGTTATTTTTCAATTTTTCATATAATTTAGTTTTAACTTTGTACGATTATAGTTCAATTATTTCCAAAGACTAATAGAACAATATATAACAGCAAGAACTAATCAGTTAATTAAAAAAAGATGATACATAGTAAAAAAGAAGATAAGTTGAAATAAACTATGGAAATACAAGGAAATAAAAGCTAAAAAAGATACAATGGATAACTATATAGAATTAAAAGATAACTAAGGAGATGAGCTTCTATCAAGCTTGTTCATAGTCTTCCCAAAATACTTACCCACTTTGTTGGAAAGATTAGTAAACTTCTTACTTAGATTCTTTTGATTTTTGATAATCCTCTCTTGGTTATTTAGAATTCCTTCGTTAAGCTTTGAGATGGTCTCTCATAACTTTTAAGAGAAGTTTCTACTTCTCCCTCCTCTTATTATTCATCTTCTCCTTGAATTCCATAACTTTCTTCTTCTCCTTCCTCTTCTCTAATTTCTTGTTGCTCTTCCCCCGTTAGTCTTTGTTCATTTTGGGAAAGAGTCATATAAGGTTCAAAATAGGGAGGAATATGAATGAGAGATATGTTTGACTTATCAAAACTTTTCTAGGTAAAGTGGATTTTCCTCGTAAATCGACACCAAAATATTCAAAAACTCTAGCGAGACACGCACCATAATAAAGTGTGTTCTCATGTCTAGAAATGTTCTTTTGAACAAAATCATCTGAGATGACTTGTGCCAGTTTATGTTTTAGTTTCCATAGATGTCAAAAATAGCTTTAAAAACCTTTTGAGTCAGGTTATTTGTACTTACTCGTCCTCGGAGTGATGCTTTGTTATAAAATGATTCTCAAAAATCTCGATTTTGGTTTCAGAATTTTATTTGAATTCAAAGTCTTCGTCATTTTCAAAAATGTCATGAAAAGTTTCTTGATTTCATTCATCAATTTTAAAAGTGGAGATGTCGATTCCACTAAATTTACAAGCAAGTATTTGACCCAAAATTTCATAATCTAAAATAATCGTAGTGCCATTTACACTACTCCAAATTTGTCCCTCTTCTCCTTCTAAAAATTTTCCATTTAAATTCTCATAAAACATTTTAAGTAAATCTAGATAACAGACGAAATTATTTTGAGAAGAGTCGACTAAACCAAAAATATCATTTTGAAAACAAAGGTCTTGAAGACCATAAGATGAAAAATCATCAAACATTGCAAATATTTCATAAAAACTTTTTCGAAAGTAGCATATTCGACATTAGTGTCGATGACTTATTTGTCACTGAAAAGAAAGCCTTTGATTCTATCGTTGAATCTAATGGTTTTTAGTTGGCTTAAGGAGGTCATTGTTGAGGAGTCGAGGAGATAAGAGAGTGAAGAGATATTTTGAATTTTTGAAATAAAGTAAGTGAATGAACGGATAGAGATAGGATGATTTAATAGAGAGTGAACTGGCATTTTAGTTTTTAAAAGATGACTTTTCATTTTTTTTAGAATAAATGCAAAAGGAGGGAAAGTCAAATTTTAAATTTGAAATGAAATTTAAAAATTCTAATAGATAAGTCGACATATAGATATACATATGTCGACATATGGGTCGAAAAATCCATAAAATAAAAATAATTCAAAAATTATTATATATATGTATGTATGCATACAACGTTATTATTAATCTATATGTTATTCCTAAATTCAATAATAATAATAATAAATGAAATAAAAATCAAATGTAAAAAGTTCCATTTTTGCTTCTTTCCTTTGATCTGTTGTGATTGATTTACTATTGCCGTAAAACACATTTTTGCATCCTCAGTGTCCAGTCATTTTCACTTGAAGCAGTATTTGAATCATTTAATGTTGTTGTGTAAGCCTTCTTTCATTTTGTAGATAAATCGGTAATTGGCGAGATCTTTGATTTATTCTAAAGCAGACAGTATCTTTGTAGATGACCAGGTTTATTGTAGTTAAAATATATAATTGCAGTTCCATTTCCAGAAGTCTTGCTTTCAAGTCTATGAAAGTTGTTTATTTTTATATACTTCAGGAACTTTTTGAAATTTCTAGTCATGAAGGCAGTCTCCTCATCATTATCATTGTTTGAATCCTAATCGCCAGAAATTTCATTAAAAGCAATGGATTTCTTTTCCACTGTCTTGCTTTCTCTTCTACTCTGCAATTATGCTTCATAGAACATTAGATTACCTATTAACTCTTCAATTTTAAAGTACTAATGTCATTAGCCCCTTCTATTGCTAATGTCTTTCGATCCCATTCTGAAGAGAGTGAATTAAGGATTTTCCCAACTTGGTCCTCTTAAGAAACGTTTTTACCTAATGATACTAAAGAACGTATTATATCTTGAAACATATATTACATGTTAGAAATAAACTCATTCTTATCCATTTTAAATAATTGAAATTGATTAGTTAACATGGAAAAAATTTCTTTTAGCTTTTCTAGTGCCTTCATGTGTAACTTGTTATGTTCTCCAGATTTCATATGTAGAATTACAATAGAGACTCTATTAAATAAATTTTTATCTAATGAGAAAAAATATATTCATGGTCTTAGAATTAATAAGTGCTTGTGCCATTTAGTCTAGTGTCCATGTTGAAAATTTGGTCTAGGGTTCAGTGTACTCATTCTGTGTAATATTCCAAATATCTAGACCATTAGACTGTAAACATATGTTCATTCCACATGATCATTAAGTGTAATTACTGCCATTAAAAGTGAGGGTATAGTTGCGAATTGTCCTTTACAAAAGTGTTAAAAAGAATATTAGTAATGTTATTAGCCATTTATATTTTTCAAAAATCAAATTATGAGTTTTTGGAAATCTAGTGCTCTGATACCAAATGTGGGTTACGTTATAATGAATCTTAAGGCTAATTTAACACTACAGGAGGGCGAATAGTGTTTTTTAACATATGTAAATATTTTTAAAATTCTTTCAAGATTAATATCAAATTATAGATCACATATTAACAATCAGTCACAGATGCAATCATAGATGAATATAAAAGTGTTATCCAGCCTTTTGGCCTAGCAATATTCGAACTGATTAGACACATTAGACTCGACTGTCATCGAGACCGACAAGGGGGATTAATAATCATGAGCCTGGAGATCAGACACAGATGATAATATGAAGCAGTGGCAAAGAGAAAGCAGAAGGCAGACTCAATAGAATGATAAAAATATGAAAATATACCATTTACTAAAAATGGATTGGATACGATCCATATTAACCAATTATGGATCGTACTATATCGATATTACAGTTCAACTCAGTGGATTACAATCGATATCTCAATATTTATAAGTCAATTATACATCAAACTTTGGGAACATCCCCTTGTTTTCCTCAAAAAAAAAACCTTTACAAGTCAATTACATATCTTTGTCCCAATATCTTGCTTCTTAATCTCATCTCTTGCGACTATACGAACTTATTTTCTAACTATAGTCATATCCAGTTCCACTGCTAAATCATCTAACACTGTCGGTGCAATAGTATTTTTGGATCTCGAATACACTTTTTTGATGAGAAATATGAAAAACAATGTGGACTTCTGCCAAATTACTTGGTAACTCCACTTTATAAGCGAGTTTCCCAATCCTTTCCATAAGAGGAAATGATCCAACGAATCTCGGTGCCAATTTTGCTGATTTTTCAAATCTGATTACACCTTTCATCAGTGATACCTTGACAAAAACATGATCTCCAACTGAGAAATCTAAGTCTTTCCATGTTCTATCAACATAGCTCTTCTGCCTAGACTGAGCTTCCTTCATTCTGGCTCGAATGAACTTAATCTTTTCTGCAGCTTCTCTAACCAAATCCGGACCAATAACTAACGTATCCCTGGTCTCTAACCAACAAATGAGAGATTTGCATAGCCTTCTATATAAAGCTTCAAATGTTTCCATCCCTATACTTGTCTGATAACTATTGTTATATGAAAACTCGACCAAGTCTAGTTGGTCTTCCCATGATCCCCCAAAATCTAGTACACAAGCAAGTAACAAATCTTCTAAGACTTTATTAACTCTTTCCTTTTACCCATTTGTCTGTTGATGGTAAGTGGTACTCATTTTGAGCTTGGTACCCAAAGTCTTCTATAGACGCATCCAAAACTCGCTAGTGAATAAGAAATCTCTATCACTTACTATACAACTAGGAATGCAGTCTAACTATATTCTTCATGAATAATTTAGCCAAAACAGGTGCCATCCTGATTGATTTAACTGGAATGTAATGGGCACTCTTCGTCAATCTATCCACTATAACCCATATGCTTTCATTTCCTTGATTCGGCCTTAGTAACCCATCTATAAAATCCATTGAGATAGAATCCCATTTCCATAATGGAACTTCTAAAGGCTGAAGCAACCCACTTGATTTCTGATGTTCAGCTTTTACTATTGATAGTTCAAACACTATGTCACCCATAAACCTACATCTATCTTCATGCCTTCCCAGAAGAAACTCACTTTCATATCCTAATACATCTTAGTTCCTCCTGGATGAATAGTGAACTTTGAACGATGGCATTCTCCAAGTACTTCCTTCCTAATGTTTCCCACATTCGAAACACACAGTCTCCCATTTTTCCTTAACCGCCCATTCTGGTCAAGACTGAAATCTTTCAAGTCCTGTCTCTCTCTATTCCATCCCTTAACTTTCTTATCATTCAGCTAATAATGAATCCTCTCCTTTCTTAGAAGCAACCTTTTCGATCATCACTGATTGATCTTCTAAACAACATAGTGGTTTCCTTACTAGATCTAGCTTCAGATCTCCATTGTATTTTGCATGTGGTCAATGCTTCCAAATCTTTCCACTCAGCTATCAATGCCAATATTGCATTCTAATGTTTCCTGCTAAGTGCATATGCAACTATATTGCATTTTCCTGATGTGTACTCAATATCAAAGTCATAAGTGGCTAAAAACTCCACCACCTTTGTTGTCTCATATTCGACTCCTTCTGAGAGAATAGATATTTCAATGACTTATGATCCGTAGACAACTAGAATCTTTCTTCCAGAAAGTAATGTCTCCACACCTTCAATGCACAAATTCCCGCAGCTAACTCCAAATCGTGAGTTGGATATCTAACCTTATGCGGTCTGAGCCGTCGAGAAGCATAGGCAATCAATATACCTCTTTGCATTAACACAGCTCCTAATCATGTTCCACATGCATCCGTATACACTACTTAGTCCGGATTTCCTTCTAGAACAACTAACACAGGTGCATTAGTCAATAAGTGTTTCGATCTCTGGAATGATTCCTCACAATTATCGGTCCAAACAAACTTCACATCCTTCCGCGTTAGCTTAGTCATCGGTTCCGTTATCCGTGAAAAATCCTTGATGAATCTCTGATTGTAACCAGGTAATCCAAAAAAATCTTTATCCCAGTCACTATCTCGGGTTTCTTCCAATTATTCACCGCCACTATCATAGCCACATCTATAGACAACCCTTTCTCTCAGACTACACGACCAAGAAACTTCACTTCTTCCTTCCAAAAATGGCACTTTGAAAATTTGCTTTCAGTTGATGCTGCCTCAACGTATCAAGCACCACTTTAAGATGAACTTCATGCTCTCTTTCATCTTTACAGTATATTGAAATGTCATCGATGATTACCAATATGAACATATCCAAGTGCTCTCAGAAAACTTGGTTCATCAAATCTAAAAAGAATGCTACCGATTAGTTAGTCTGAACAATATTACTAACCAATTGTACGATCCATATCTGGTTCTAAATGTCGCCTAAGGAATACTATCCTCAACCACTCTAAGCTGATGGAACCCTATTTCCGAATCCAATTGGGAAAATACTTTGGCTCCACTCATTGAACAAATCATCAATTCTAGGTAAAGGATATAGATTCTTTATCGTCTTCGCATTCAAATTATGAAAATCAATACATAACCTTTACGATCCATCAGTTTTCCTTGCAAACATTGCGGTTGATCCCCATGGCGAACTGTTTGGTCTGATAAAGTTCTTATTTTCCAAATCCACCAACTACACCTTTAACTCCCTCATCTCGGTAGGTGTCATTCTGCTTGGCAGTCTACTCACCGGTTCTGCTCCTGGTAATAAATCTATCTGAAACTCTATATCTCATTTCGGTGGCAGTCCTACTATATGCTCAAAGACATCTATGAATTCTCTAACAACAAAAACTCGATTTAGCTCGTCTTCCGCCTCCATAACATCCAATAAAACATTATCCTCAAAATTTGGGTTTTCTATAGAGTATATTATCCAATCACTACTATCAGGTTATCTAAGTGATATTTTCCTATCATGGCAAAATATCCTAGCATCGTATTTAATTAACCAATCCATACCCAAAATAATTCTGAACCCTATGAAATCAAACAATGCTAACTGCAAACAAATATATAACCTAACAATTCAAATTCTAGGTGGTCACATCTCATCCCAAGAGTCGCATCACCTCTTATCAGAATCCAACCCTTAAGGAAGTAACTAGGTATGAGGGTTCTAGGTTAAGCTTATCTATTAAACAATGAAGTATAAAAGAATGTGATACACCAGTATCAAATAGAACTCTAACTGATACATCATGAATCAAAAGCATACCTCCCAACATATCTTTTCCCTTTTCCTCTGATGTTGGTCTCGAGGTAGCTGGCTCCAATGCAAACGCTTTCCCTTTCCCATCCTTGGCTGGCTCCATGCACTAGTTCTTATAATGTCCAATTTGATCGCAGTTAAAATACCTCACTCCTTTCTTGTCAACAGCTTTCTTCCCTTTGCATGTCAGGCGCTCATGAGCGTAGTGTCCCTTCCTATCACACTTATAACAGATAACTTCAATCTTACGCTTCTTGGCTGCTCCATTCTTCTGGGCTCCCTTCTTATGGAAAATTTTCTCTTCTAGTTTTTCCCTCCTTGAGCTCCTCCTGCTTTATTACCCTCAAGAAAAGCAAGCATCTCTTTCTACCTCAAAGCTATCTCAACAACTACATCGCACGGATCTCTAATATGCGATAATGTGGCGTTAGCAAGCTCAGGCTTCAACCCATGAATGGACTTCTTATTCCTTTTAATAATAGTAATAACAGTAGCGTAATCGTATCTTAATAGCTCCTCAAATCTGGTTGCATACTTAAGCACTGTCGTATCTCCCTACTCCAACTCAACAAACTTCCTGAGCAGAGTTGACTTCGCAATCTCCGACATAAACCTCTCCTCAAACCTTTTTCTGAACTCAACCCAAGTCATGGTCTCCTCATTTACTCCATCTGTAACATTATTCCATTAGTACAGTGTTACTCCCTGTATTTGTCTAGTAACAAGCCTCCTTTTCTGCTCATCATTGAGTCCTGAATCAGCAAAAATCCTATCGCAATGAAGTAACCAATTCTCCACTTCAATTGCGCCCTCAGTCTCGATAAACAGTTTTTCTCCCAGCCTGGGATAATATCTACTCAACACAGCTTAATTATTGACCACTTAGACTCCTTGATTTCCTCCTTCAGCATTTCCTCCAACTAATCCAGTAGCAACTTCAGCCTACATCATATTAACATGGCATTAGTACATGGCTCCCATATCTACTTGTGGCATTCCAACGCCCACATTTGCAGCTTGTGCCTAACATGGATTCCTTCTTGTGTTTGGTTTAGCATTCCCATTAGTTATGGTGCTTCCCTCACAAATATTAAATCTTCAACTTCTAGCATCCATATCTTACATCCGTAAAATCTACATTTGAGTCATTGTAAGATACATAAGAATAGCCTAAGGGAGATGGGACAATAGAGATAAAGCGTATACTTATATATAGCAAATACAAGTGCGTTACTGTAGCATTATCCCATACCCCAATATTTTCTCTAGTTCCCTAGGATTATGTTTTCAAAATCATTTTAAGTTTGAAATTTCTTTTAATTTCTTCATAAACCTATCCTCTGATACCAAGGTTTAACATCCCCTATCTTGAGGCCAAAAGCTAAGCGCTTCAAATGTTGCAGTCATCAATCGTATTAAATTCCGGTGAAAAAATAAGATAATGTTGGTGGTATTCATAATATCAGAAGCACATGAATATTGAATAAAACCAACACAGATTTAAAAATAATGTTTTCTAATTACATTTCAAATCAACATTTCATATTCAGATACATAATCCCAAAACGATTCCTAGGTTTTGATCAAATATAATTATTACAAATTACACCAAGAGCGACATATGAAGGTGCCCCCTAGGATGATCAGAGTACTAAATATATATCTCAGTTTTACATACGTCATATCTTAAATAAAACTAATTACTCCTAAATAGCTAACTTTTGCCTCTTGCTCATCTTTGAAGCTTATTCCTCCAACCTACTAAACTTGAAAAACTTTAACTCTCAATTTACTTAAAATAATTTTGAGCACCCGAGAGTTTAAGGGAAAACATAAACTTTGAGTCATATATATATATATATAGTTTAGACATATATACATATATATATGTATGTATATGTTATATTTTGTTGCTACTTTTGTATATTATATATATTGTTATCCTGCCTTTTGACCATATAGAATCCTAACAAACTAGACGGATAAAACATCAAGTTATCAAAGCGAAAAGCTCGAAGAGAAAGCCCAGAGGTCCAGAAACAAAGCATAGACAAAGCTAAAAAGTCAAAGCCAAAAGCTTAAAAAACAATAGGATAGTGGGATCCCCAAGCCGGGGATCGGTGCTGACTCCCACTAAGGATCGATAGCTTGAAAAGCTAACGGAGTGGAGGCTCTAACAATTGACCCACTCATGATCTTAGCCGCGATTGGTCCTACTGTTGTATGAAAGGTGCTTGTTGACTATGGGAGTTTAGTCAATATTTTGTTAAAAAAGCTTATAAACAGATGATGTTAGAGGAGAGATTTGAAGCCTTGTATATCCCATATACATGGGTTCAATGGAATGGCTACTAAAGCTATAGGGTTAGTCGGATCACCAATGGAACTTGGTAAGGGCGACCACAGGCGAGTGCGATTCGTACTATTTTTAGTGTTGGATATCTATTCTACTTATAATGCATACTTTCGCTAACCGGCCCTGGTTGAATTCAAAGCGGCTATTGCTCCTTGCTGTTTAGCTATGAATTTCCCTCCGAACAATGGAGTAGTGATCGTGCATGGTGACCAAGTGGCTGGCCATGAGTGCTATGTTGTTGAACTGAAGGAAGCAAGGTATAAGGAGAAAGGAAAGAGCAAGGAGGGGGTCCTTTACATAAAGGCTTTGGATGCATAGCAACCACGTTTGAGCCCCAGCTAAGGAAAACTAGTCGACTCTACAATGACATGGACTGACGAGAGCTGGAGGGTGGACAAGTAGCTCCCGACGAGTTGACGATCTTTGTTCCAATTAGTAGGGATGACCAAAGTAAAGTCCTAAAGGCCATATATCAGTTCGGTATTGGCTATATGTGGGATACGTTTGCTTGGACATACTTGGATATATGTGGGATCTCACCCGGGATAGCAAGCCATGCATTAAATATAAATCCCTAAATGCGTTCCTGTGAAACAGAAATGTCGTAGCCTAGTTCCGGAGAGATCCACTGCACTTAAGGAAGATGTGGATAAGATAAAGGATAACGCCTTCATCCATGACGCATTATACCCAAATTAGGTATCAAACCCTATTTTTGTGAAGAAAGCGAATGGGAAGTGGATGCCATGACTATTTGGACTTGAATAAAGCATACCCGAAGGACAGCTTCCCGCTTCCAAGAATAAATCAATTGGTGGACTCAACTACAGGATACCACTTACTTTCCTTTATAGAAGCATACTCCGAATATAATCAAATCTCGATGCATGTCCAAGATCAGGAACATACTAGTTTCATCATCGATCTCGGACTCTATTACTATCTCATCATGCCGCTCGGATTAAAGAAAGCAAGAGTGACTTACAGAGACTTGAGTGAACTGGATGTTAAAGAACCAGATCGGATGGTCAATAGAATTTTACATGGACGAAATGCTCCTGAAGTCATGACATTCGAACAATTACATTGATTAGAGATGTTTAATGTCCTCTAACAGTACGGAATGAAGCTCAATCCCTTGAAATGCTCTTTCGATGTTGCGTCAGGAAAATTCTTGAGCTTCATTGTGAACTCTTATGGAATCAAAATCAATCCACAGAAGATCAAGGACTTGTGAAAGATCGAAGCCCCAAGGAAGATCAAGAAGGTCTAAAGCTTGAATAGGAAAGTTCGTGCCTTGAGTCGATTCATTTCAAAGTCCACTGACAAATGCGTCCCTTTCTTTGAGGTGATCAAGAAGGGAAAGAGAAACTTTGAATGGAACCAGGAGTGCAGAGATGCGTTCCTAGGATTGGTCTTGGAAAGACCTCTCATCCTTTTGAAGCCGGTGGATGATGAGGACTTGTTTATATACTTGGCAATGTCGATGCATGATCTGAGCGACGTGCTTGCACGTGAGGAATCTTGCATCCAATAATCGGTCAACTTAGCTACATTAGCAAGTAGTTGGCAAGAGCAGAAAGAAACTATCCGAGATTGAAAAAGCTCACATACTATCTATTTATCACTTCGAGAAAGTTGGTCCCCTACTTTTTGGGTCTTCCAATCAATGTCTTTATTGACCAACGTTTACGATAAGCCTTTCGACGACCCAAGACTTCAGGAAGGCTGTTAAAATGGAACATTGAATTGAGTCAATACGATATCACTTATCACCCTCGGAGAGCAATCCAAGGTCAAGGTTTGGTGGATTACATAGCTGAATTCACTAACGAGATGATTCTCCGAGAGCAACGAAAGAAGGGAAGTTGGATGGAATATGTTCACAATGGTGCATCCAATGATCGGCGTTCTGATGCTGGAGTTGTGCTTATCACTCCTAAAGAACACCCAATCTGCTATGCCTTGAAACTTGACTTTCCAGCAATGAACAATGAAGCCGAATATGATGCCTTGATTGCAAGACTCAAGATCACCGAGAACTAGGAATAAAGACTTTACACATTTTCTATGACTTCCAACTAGTAATGTGCCAAATTTGAAAAGAATACTGGCAAAAGGACCCAGGCTAGCTCCCTATCTAAACCGAGTTCTTGAGTTGCTTGATGATTTTGAATATTACATGATCACTCATGTTTCCAGAGAGGAAAATGAGAAAGCCGACTCACTTGCTAAGTTGGCTAGTTCTGGAGATGCGCAGCTCGTGGGCCTAGTACCGACAGAAGTGCCTTCAGCACTAAGCACCGATCAAATAGATGTCGATTGGATCTTGGAGACTGAGGCTGAACTGGAGTCAAGGATGATTCTAATTCGAGATAATTTGCAAAAAATGATCCTTCCAAAGAGAAGGAAAAAACAATTCAAAATACTTCGCCAAGCTTCAAAATACATCATGAAAGAAGGATTACTATAAAGGAAGGATTACTCTGTCCCCTTGCTTCGGTGTGTCGCACACCACGAGGTTAAACGTGTTCTGAGAGAAGTTCATGAAGGGGCTTGTGGCATCCGCACTGGAGGGTAGATCCTAGCGAAGAAAATCCTTCTTTACATATATTTTTGGCCAATTATCAATCGAGACGCTGCTGATTATACCCAAAAGACATGTGCAATAGATTTGCTAAAATTTCGAGGGCTGCACCGATAGAAATTACCCAAATGGTCATACCTTTTCCATTTGCAATTTGGGGGATTTGTATTGTCGGTGTATTACCGATATCTAAAGGTGGCGCAAAATTGCCATCGTGGCGGTTGATTACTTTACTAAATTGGCCGAGGTGGAGCCTTTGGCCATGATTACCGTAAAGAAAGTAAACAATTTTGTTGTTCAGAATATCATCTGTTTTTTAGAGATCCACAAGCAATCGTTACTGATAACAGGATCTAATTTGATAGCATGGAGTTTAAGGATTTCTGCCACCGACACCGCATAGAGAAAAGATTTGCAGCGGCAGCACATCCTCGAGTGAATGGATAGGTTGAAGCTATAACAAGATTATTAAATCTATTCTTAAGAAATGATTGGAGAAGGCCAATAATAAGTGGGTCGATGAACTGCCTTTAACACTCTGGGCTTATAAAACCACCCACAAGTCAGTGACTGGACATTCTTCGATCACATTTGCATACAGATCGAAGTCTACGATCCCCGTTGAACCGGAAATACTTTCTCATCGAGTCACCCACTACGATCCATGGATGAATGAGAAACGCCATTTGGAGTCTCTTGATTTGATCGATAAGAAGCAGAAAGCTGAGTTAAGAGCTGCTTCGCATAGACAACAAGTCGCACGAGATTATAACACCAAAGTTAGGGTCGAACGTTTGAAATCGGCAATTTGGTCCTCAAACAAATCTTCCATGTCTTAAGAACTTAGGCCCGATTTGGGAAGGTCCATACACAACAGAGGAAAAGTTTAGAGACGGCACTTTCAAGCTAGTAACTATGGATGGGATCTCACTCCCGAGGGCATGGAATAGCGAGCATCTACGATGTAATTTCCTTAGAGAATAAATTTGTAAATAACTGGCTAGAGCCATGTAATAAGATAGAATTTTGTCACTTCCATTTTTAACCAAATAAAACGGCCTTTCAAGCCATAAATTCCGTCTCTCCATTTCTTAAGAGTTGTTACTTGATCAACTCGAGTGAATCCATATATGATTAATGTAGGTGCAGGTACCTGGAGATAGGTACCGGTCAAACTTCTATGGCCCACGATCGGGCTCATAAGTCCTTTTTTGATGTTCGGAGATTGACATCGGCTAACTCTTGCCTTCAGATTGGGGGAAGGAGTATAAATATAAGTCAGACATGACATAACTGTCTACATCCTAACTCTCTCTCCCCTGAAGTAGGAGCTGGTGTATATACATAAGCTGGACACGACATACTGTCTGCATCTTAACTCTCAGTCCCAGAGTAGGATCCGGAGTATAAACATAAGCCAGACATGATATGATTGTCTGCATCCCAATTCTTGCCTTCGGATTAAGGGCAGGAGTACAAACATAAACCGGATGCGATATGAGATTTCGTACCCTAACTCTCATTCCTAAAGTAGGAGATGGAGCATAAACTTAAGCCAAGTGAAACACATTCATCGGCAAACTGGCCCTTGCCTTTAGATTAGAGGGCAAGATCACAAACATAGAACCGAACATGGCACAACCATCTATATGCCAACCCTTAACCTCGGATAGAGTATATGAGTATCAAAAGGAGCGTGATACGACCGATCTCTCACCCAACTCTTGTCTTTGGATTGGGGTAGAAGGAAACGGAAGCAGGCATGACAAGTCTGTCCAATCCTTAACATCTTGCCCGAAGTAGGCAGAATGGAGAGTTCATGCTTGGAGTAAAACTAGATCCATTTTGAAAAGCCTTCAGTCAATGCCTAGAGTTAGGCGTAATCTAATATCCTGGATGAGGATATGCAGACTACGATTTTAAGTATTTAATGTGAACCCGCATCCAAAGTTTGAAGCGGTTGGGACTTATTATCCTAGAAAAGGATATTCAAACCACTGTTTAAGTGGTTTACCCTAAGGATTGCTTATATTCACTGGAGCGACATGAGGTCGACAAATTACACGATGAACTAAGGACTTGTTTCGAAAATGATCACTAAAGGAAATGAATCGCAAGTACATTGAATGGAAAGTGTATTTCTTAAGTACTTAGACAAATTTGAGCAAATATTTTTACACTTTGTTATTAGCATTTCACCAAGAAAGCTAAGTTCAAGTGATTCGCACCAAAAGCGAAAAAGTAGTAACAGGGGCCAAACCTGTACAATGCAATAGTAAGTATACATACGGAAAAACATACTAGCAACTATTTCCATTTGGACTTCATTTTCTTCTAGAACCAAGGAATACTTCACTCGAGCTTTCTCCTTGCCTCTTTCCACCTCTCCCTCTACCACCTTGGCCTTTGGGAGGAAAGCTTTGCGAAGATCCAGTAGGCACACTCTAGCCACTCTTGGGAGGAGAAATGAAGGCTGGAATGCTTTATGAAAATATCGTCGACGTACTTGGAGCACCCCTAGGGGGAGGAATGTAAACTGGAGTGAAAATGGTTTGGCTGGGGAAAGCGATCTATAATGGAGATGGGAAAACTTCAGTTTGCTCCAACTTGATTTAAATGACAAGGAGGATATTTGCCCTAAGTTTTTGTTCAAGCTCATGCATGGAGGGACCCGACAGGGACCGGGAGACCCCATTAATAATAATATCCTCAACAACTGGAGTACTCTGATTCTTATCGTTTCTTTCTTCCAACAAAGCATTTTCTTCTCAAAGGCACAAGGTCTCCTCAACCAAGATGTTGGGAATTGTGGTCAAAATCGTGATAATTAAGGACTCCGTCATTGTTATTTGTGAATCATCATCAAAATTAGTCAACAAGCTACGGAATTATTTGGAGAGCATTGCTATGTAGTAAGAAGCTTTACCAAACAAATCAGAACCAAAAATTGGCTAAGGATTTGAATCAGTATCGACCCAGTTGGGTCATATCGGTACCAATCCAAAACGATAGCTAATTTTGGCTCCAAACTTTCCGAGGTCTCTCTGCATGATGACTATAGGCTTCTGATAAAGCGATTCTCGGCCCTAGTACTCTCCAACCCCTGTAAATGCAATCTCATTTGCAACAGAAAGGGGATCTTTTGGACTGGCTACTGTAACTCTGCCATTGTTATTCTTTACTCTTCTGTTCTCACATAATAGCCATTAAGAGGCGACTGAGGTCCTTTTGGTTATCTCTAACAATGATGGCTTGATCTAACTTGGTAAATTCAACCATGTTGTAATCTAAATCAATCTTGTAAAAGCAGTCGGTTAATAAAAGATATAAAGTGGACGTAGGCTTCATTAACAACTAAACCACGATAAACATATCTTGTCTCTTTACTATTTAGGCTCTTTTTTTAATTCATTTTCTATATTGTTTACTCTAAGAAACAGGGGATGTGCTTAAACACTCAATACAAGGTATTGATCCATTTTTTAGGTTAATACTTTGGTGCTTTCACTGAGAGATTCCTCTTTTGATCCACCAGATCCAGAAACTAGATCCATTAAATCAGATTTGGGAAGTTTGAAGCTTTCCATTAAAGATCAATGGTGGGTAGAAAAAGAAATGCTTTCGAAAGATCCATAGTAGCTATAATAGCTGGAGAGAAGAACAATCCTCAGCAAATTAAGGTCAAGGGCCCCAATAATCAATTAATCGGAGAAAATTCTGGAGCAAACACTAAAGATCAGGTGTTGGGAACTTCTACCTAGCATGAAGTCATCGCTAAAGGAGAATTGAATAAAATTGTTGATGAAATAAATCAAAAGATGGAGAAGAGCCAAAAGATTTCATGGACAAATTAAATGCCATCCTGACCTTGCAATCACAAGCTGCTCTAAGAATGATGTCAGAGCCCACAACTACCATTGAGTATGAAAACTCTCCCATTTCCGGCCTAAACAGGAGAAACGGAAGGCAAAATCTAAAAGGAGTAGTGGATGCAACTGCAGGAATCGCTATAAAAGGAAATGCAAGCACTCCACTATCTGCAAAGAAACCTGCTACGAACTTGAATTTAGGGGTGAAAATCCCATAGGAAGATATCGCAGTGGATCTCTTTGAATCTGAAAATGGTGAGCAATTTGATGACAACAAGCCAAAAGGAAAACCCACTAACCTATAACCAACCAATGCTGGCTAGAATGGTGTGGCAACTATGTAACATCCCTTATCCTAAGGCCCGAAGCTAAGTGCTACATATGCTGCAGTCAGTTATAGTATTAACTTTCGACGACAAAATACGGGAATGCTAATGGTTTCCATAATATTAAAAGCACATGAATATGGAATAAAATCGACACAAATTTAAAAAACCTTTTCTGATTACATTTCAAATCAAAATTTCATATTCAGATACATAATCTCAAAACGATTCCCAGGTTTTGAACGGATATAATTATTACAAATTACGCCAAGAGCGACATATGAAGATGCCCCCTTGGATGATCAGAGTACTAAATAGACATCTCCGATTTAAATACATCACGGTGGAAATAGAACTAATTACTCTTAAATAGCTAACTTTTGGCTCCTTCTTGTCTTCTTAAGCTTATTCATCCAACCTACTAAACCTGTAAAAACTTAACTCTCAATCTACTCAAACTAATTTTGAGCACCCGATAGTTGAAGGGAAAAACATAAACTTCGAGTCAGACTTAAAGCCTGGTGTGAATAATACTATTACATCTCGGTTTACTGATCTTTAGTGAGACCACGCCGCTTAGCGGAACGGATTTCCCCTCTCTAATATCCCTTTTAAAACATATTTATTTGCAAATGAGTCCTATAATCAAACTGATTAAAGCAATAATAGCATTATCATATATGCACATAAATTATGTATTCAATGGAATATCTGTCCAAACAATGTAGTTTTGTTTGGCTAACTACTAACCATTGGTTGACTCGGGCCTACCAAGAAAAATAAATAATCTAACTTCGGTTAGACATACTCCTGGATGGTCTATCCTTAACTTACTTCTCCCAGGTCAACTAATCCTAGTGGTTTTGCGGGCTCACCAATAACCTATCTTTCTCTATATATTCCCTTCTGTGTGTAACATCATTTCAGTCTTACCTATGACAAAGCCCTACACACTGGAATTTTGGACTTATATTAGCTATGGGCTATTAGCTGAAGTATAAGGCGTGACCCTATACCAGTCCCATCTGGTATTCTAATATCTGTGTCATTTACTTACCATCAATTTTCCTTGAAAATATTTCTTTCAAATTGATTTAACCTTTCAAATAATACTTAAACAAGGAAAATATATTGTTTGCTTTACTCAAATATCTTTGCTATGATATATGATTTACACAAAACAATGTTGATGAAAACCTAAATAAATAGGGATAGATCTCTTCTTTAACTTAGAAAACATTAGGTTTTTAAGTTCAAGATATCACCTTCGAAACTCTTGTTTAAAAACTATAAACTGTCCCTTTTGAATCCATTGAAACTACCCCTTTCAAAATAGGTAACTACTTTACCTTGAAACACTAGGCGGAAAGGCCAAAACATACCTTTTAAAACCTTTAAAATAGACCTTTCAAAATCATTGAAAATGTCCTTTCAAAAGCTTTATAAAACCTTAGACGTCCTTTTTTTAGAACACTTCAAACTTGCCCTTCAAAAGCATTGGAAACTTTCCATTTAAAGACTTAAGTAAACCTTTTGAAAACATTCAAGAATCTCCCCTTCGAAACCTTCATTATATGTTTCAAAAGCATTAAAGTCCCTTACTTAAAACAAACCTTTCGAAAGCATCGGGTTCAAGTAAAACTTCGTAGAACATAGCTTCAGAACCATTTAAAACTATTCCTTTCGAAACCTTTGGTTTTAACTTTCAATATATCTACAGGGTCTTAAAATAATTAGAGAAAAAACATTTGCTTTCGAAAGCATTATTCCTAAGTAAAAGAAAGTAGATGGTTTCGATACAAACCCTTTCGAAAGCAGGGAGAAATAGCTTTAAAGTTTAAAGGCAAAAGTACCCTTTCGAAAGCATTGGTTCGAAGGCTTGAATGCGACAATAGGAGTTTCGACCCCTTTGAAAGCTTGTTTTATAAACAAAATGCGGCAAGCTATTCGAAATACCTTTTGGTAAAACAAAGGCACGTTTGAGTTAGTTGAAAGATAATATTACTCCTTCGAAAGCCTTATTTGTAATCAAAATAGTTCCAAGTTTATAAGAGCTGCTACTAGCCCTTCGAAAGCATGTTTCAACTCTATACCTTTCGCATTTCTCCAATCCACTATGTGCCAAGGCATTGATACCATGTGTATTGGTTTCGACTTGGTTGGAGGTGGATATGTAGGGTCCAAAGGTGGCTGCTATAAGTGGCGAAGCAGTAATCCTTTACAAAACTAATTCTTAACCTTTTAAAGTAATATCTTTCCAACTAATTTGCCTTATTTGTCAACATATAACTGGTTTCCAATTCTTTTACAAAACAATTTCTAAAAGTGCTGTCGAATTCAGTAATTAACAATTTTGAAACATATAACAAATTGCCGCTTCTCTATTTTTAAACATATAAAACATTTAAGTCCCATACCTTAAATAATTTTATATCTTCAATAAAATACTTAGGAAAATTCTCCAAAAATTTCCATAAATCACTTTTAATATGTTTTCTAACATATTTAAATTTCTGACCCAAAGCTAACATATAATAGCAGAAAATAATTTAAACCCAATTTAACCATTTTCTTTACTAGAAATTCATAATAAATCCATAACAACTTAGAAAACTATGAAACTTGAAACCTATCTCTGAAATAATGTATCTGGCCTTATATAAAAAACACAAGCCATTTGGATGTCATTTAATAGATTTTTCAAATCAAATCTTATCATAAAATCTATATGAAACAACATAAATGATCAACAAGCATATAAATATATTTCAACAATCGAAACATGGCACTTTTCTTGAAAAATGAATTCGGATCTTGTCTAGAAACTGAAAGTAATAAAAATGAGATGTAATTTATTACACATATTAGCTGGATTGTTAAGAAGATTGAGATTTGCCATTGAATTGATTTGATTAAGCTTCCTTCTTGAATTCTTGTTTATTTTCCCCTTGTTTTCTTCTAATGGTGGCTGGCCAAACTCTATGTTTTGTTTTGTTTTTAAATGTTGGAAATGAGAATGGGATAAGGGTTTAGGGTATAAGAATATAACCTATTTCTATTTTGCCCTTATCTTATTATCTGTACTTACTTCATTTTAAATTTCCATTTGTTTATTCGTTACTTAAGGCATGGCTACCTTATAATTATATAAATCTCAATCTCTTAACCACTTTAATCTTTACATTATTCTATTTAATTTATCTAATTAAATCCCATAAATAATGTTTGTCAAAATTAGGGTCGTTATAGACTCCCCTCCTTAAAGAATTTCATCCTCGAAATTTCGATAAGGTACTCATAACAATCAATCATAATGGTAAAACATACCATGAAATAAGTCAGGATAAGTATCTCTAAATCCGCTCTCAATTTCCCAAATAGTCTCTCTCGTCGTCAATCCACTGGACTTTGACTAATTTGACTGTCTTGTTCCTTAGCCTTTTTTCATCTCTCGTGACTATACGAACTAGTTTTCTAACGATAGTCAAATTTGGTTCCACTACTAAATCATCTAACACGGTCGGTGTTATAATACTCTCTGGATCTTGAATACACTTTCTTAGATGAGAAATATGGAAAACATTGTGGACTTCTGCCAAACTACTTCGTAAATCCACTCTATACGTGAGTTTCCCAATCCTTTCCATAATAGGAAATGGTCCAACAAACCTCAGTGCCAAATTTCCTTATTTTTCAAATCGAATTACACCGTTCATCGATGATATCTTGATGGAAACATGATCTCCAACTGAAAACTCTAAATCTTTCCATCTCTTATCAACATAACTCTTTTGCCTAAACCGAGCTTCCTTCATTCTAGTTCGAATTAACTCAATCTTTTCTGCATCTTCCTTAACCAAATCCAGACCAAGAACCAACCTATCCCCGGTCTCTAACCAACAAACGAGAGATTTGCACAGCTTTCTATACAAAGCTTCAAATGATGCCATCCCTATACTAGCCTGATAGTTGTTGTTATATGAAAACTAGACTAAGTGTAGATGGTTTTCCCATGATCCCCTAAATTATAGCACACAAGCTCTTAACAAATCTTCTAGGACTTTGTTAACTCTTTTCGTTTGTCCATCTGTCTACGAATGGTAAGCAGTACTCATCTTGAGCTTGTAACCTAAAGTCTCATGTAGATTGTTCCAAAACTCGCTAGTGAATAAGGAATCTCTATTACGTAATATACTACTATGAATTTCATGCACTCTAACAACATTCTTCATAAACAAATTAGCTAAAATAGGTTCCATCCTGGTGGATATAATTGGAATGAAATGGAAACTCTTAGTCAATTTGTCCACTATAACCCATATGCTTCCATTTCCTCGATTCGAGCTTGGAAACCCGTCTATAATATCCATTGAGATAGAATCCTATTTCCATATTAGAACGTCTAAAGTCTAAAGTAACCTGCTTGGTTTCTTATGTTCAGCTTTTACCAGTTGACAGTTCATACACTGCTTCACCCATAAGCCTACATCTCTCTTCATATTCCAAAAGAAACTCCTTTTCATATCCTGCTACATCTTAGTTCCTCCTAGATGAATGGTGAACTTCGAACGATGGTATTCTCCAAGAACTTCCTTCCTAATGTTAACACACGGTCTTTCTTTCCTCCTTAACCACCCATTCCGGTCAAGACTGAAACCTTTTAAGTCATTGCTCTACGTTCCATTCCTTAACATTCTGATCCGTTTAGCAAATTATGGATCCTCCTCTTGCTTAGAAGCAATCCTTTCGATCATCACTAGTCGAACTTCTAAACTTGATAACATAACGTTTTCCTTACTAGATCTAGGTTCAGATCTCCACTGTGTTATGCACGTAGTCAATGCTTCCAAATCTTTCCGCTTAGCTATCACTGCCAATACTGCATTCTGATGTTTTCTTCGAAGTGCATCTGCAACTTGTTGCCTTTTCCTAGTGTGTAGTCAATATCAAAGTCACAAGCGTCTAAAATCTCTAACCACCTCTACTGTCTCGTATTCAACTCCTTTTGGGAGAATAAATACCTCAATGACTTATGATCCATATACAACTCAAATCTTTCTCCAAAAAGGTAATGTCTCCACATCTTCAATGAAAAAATTACTGCATTTAGCTCCGAATCATGAGTTGGATATCTAACCTCATGCGGTCTGAGCTGTTGAGAAGCATAGGAAATCGCTTTACCTCTTTGCATTAACACGGCTCCTAACCCATTCCATAGGCATCCCTATACACCACTTAGTCCTATTTCCCCTCTGGAACAATAAACACAGGTGCACTTGTCAATAAGTGTTTCAGCTTTTGGAATGCCTCCTCACACTTATCATTCCAAAAAAAACTTCACATCTTTCCGCGTTAGTTTAGTCATTGGCGCCATTATCTGTGAAAAATACATAATGAATCCCCGATAATAACCAGCTAATCCAAGAAAACTCTTTACCTCATTCACTGTCTCGTGTCTCTTCCAATTATTCACCGCCTTGATCTTAGTTGAATCTACAGACAACCCTTTTTTTCTGAACTTCACTTCTTTCTTCCAGAAATGACACTTCGAAAATTTCTCTTTTAGTTGGTGCTGCCTCAATGACTCAAGCACTACTCTAAGATGAACTTCATGCTCACTTTCATCTTTAGAGTATACAGCAATGTCATCTATGAATACCAATATAAACCTATCCAAGTGTTCATGGAAAACTTGGTTCATCAAATCTACAAAGAATTTTGCTGCATTAGTTAGTTTGAACGGCATTACTAATCATTCGATCATTCGTACAATCCATATCTAGTTCTAAATGTCATCAAAGGAATACAATCCTCAGCCACTCTAAGCTGATGGAACCCTGTTTCCAAATCCAAGTGGAAAAATACTTTGGATCCACTCAACTGGACGAACAAATCGTCAATTCTAGGTAACGGATATCGATTCTTTATCATTTTCTCATTCAACTTATGATAATTGATACATAACTTTAATGATCCGTCTGGTTTCCTGGCAAACACTGCGACTGCTCCCCATGGCGAACTACTTGGTCTGATAAAGTTATTATTTTCTAAATCCACCAACTACACCTTTAGCTCCCTTATTTCGGTAGGTGTCATTCTGCTTGGCAATCTACTCATCTGTTCTAATCCTAGTACTTAATCTATCCAAAAATCAATAGCTTGTTTTGGCAGTGTCCTACTATCGGCTCAAAGGCATCTGCAAATTCTCTAACAAAAAAATTCTATTTAACTCATCTTCTGCCTCCACAACACCCAACAAAGCATTAAACTCAAAACTAGGGTTTTCTACGGAGAATATTATTTGATCACTACAGTTAGCGTGTCTAAGTGATAGTTTCTTATCATGGCAAAATATCCTAGCATCGTATTTACTTAACCAATCCATACCCAAAATAATTCTGAACCCTACAAAATCAAACACAGGCAAACTGCAAGCAAACACATGACCTAACAATTCAAACTCTAGGTGGTCGCATCTCATCCCAAGAGTCACATATCCACATATCGGATTCGCAACACTTTAGGAAGTAACTAGGTATGAGGGTTCTAGGTTAAGCTTATCTATCAAACAATGAGATATAAAAGAATGTGATGCACCAGTATCAAATAGAACTCTAACTGATACATAATGGATCAAAAGCGTACCTCCCAACACAGCTTTTCCTTTCTCCTCTGTTGTTATTCTCGAGGTAGCGGTTTCCAATGCAAACATCTTGCCTTTTCCAACCTTGGCTGGCTCCTTGCATTGGTTCTTATAATGTCCAATTTGATCGCAGTTGAAACTTCTCACTCCTTTCTTATCAGCGGCTTTATTCCATTTGCCTGTCCGGTACCTGTGAGCATAGTGTCCCTTCTTATCACGCTTATAATAGATAACTTCTAACCTTCCCTTCTTAGCTGCTCCACTCTTCAAAGCTCCCTTCTTATGGAAATTTTCCTTTTCTGGTTCTGCCCTCCCTGAGCTCCCTCTGCTTTGTTACCCTCAAGAAAAGAAAGCATCTTTTTCTGCCTCAAATCCATCCAACAACAACATCGCACAGATCTCTAATGTGTGATAATGTGGCCTTAGAAAGCTCAGGCTTCAACCCATGAATGAACTTCTCGTTCCTTTTGATAACAGTATCAAGCATATCCTGATCTCGATAGCTCCTCAAATCTAGCTGCATATTCAAGCACTGTCATGTCTCCCTGCTCCAACTAAGTGAACTTCCTAAGCAAAGTTGACTTCGCAATCTACGACATAAACCTCTCCTCAAACCTCCTCCTGAAGGCATCCCAAGTCCTGGTCTCCATATTAACTCCAAGCGTAACACTATTCTACTAGTACAATGCTGCTCCATGTAATAATCTAGAAGCAATCCTCCTTTTATGCTCATCTTTGAGTCGTAAATCGGTAAAAATCCTCTCATAACGAAGTAACTGATTCTCCACTTCAATTGTGTCCTAAGTCCTCATAAACAGCTTTCCTCCCAACCTGGCACAATCTCTACTCAACACGGCATAATTATTAACCACTGGGGCTCCTTGATTTCCACCTTTAGCATTTCCTCCAACTAATCTAATAGCAAGCCCAGCCTACATCTTATTAGCAAAGAACTGATATATAGTGCCCATATCTAGTTGCGCATTCAAGCACCTACATTTGCAGCTTGTGCCTGACCTGGATCTATTCTAGTGTTTGGTATTGCATTCCCATTAGCTGTGGTGCTTCCCCCACCAATATTAACAATTCCACTTTTGGCATCTATATCTTACGTCCATAAAATCAACATTCGAGTCTTTGTAAGATACAAAAGAATGGCCTAAGGGAGATAGGAGAATAGAGATAAAGTATACACTTATATATAGCAAATACAAGTACATTACTATAGCTTATCTCGTACCCCAATCTTTTCTCTAATTCCTTATGATTACGTTTTCAAAATCATTTTAAATTTTAAATCTCTTTTTAATTTTTCATAAACCTATGCTCTGATATGAAGTTGTAACATACCATATCTTGAGGGCCGAAGCTAAGCGCTACAGATATTCCAGTCATCCATAGTATTAATTTCCAGTAACAAAATATGGTAATGTTAATGGTATCAATAATATCAGAAGCATATAAATATGAAATAAAAATCAACACATATTTAAAAACAACTTTTCTAATTACATTTCAAATCAATATTTCATATTCAGATACATAATCCCAGAACGATTCTCAGGTTTTGATCAAATATAATTATTACAAATTGCGCCAAGAACGACATATGAAGATGCCCCCTTGCATGATCAGAGTACTAAATGGACATATCGGTCTTAAATACATTATAACAGAAATAAAATAATTACTCCTATATAGCTAATTTTGCCTCCTACTCATCTTCAGAATCTTATTCGTCCATCTACTAGACCTAAAAAATCTTTACTCTTAATCTACTCAAATAAACTTTGAGCATCCGAGAGTTTAAGGGAAAAACATAAACTTCGAGTCAGTCATAAAGCTTGGTGTGAATAATACTATCACATCTCAGTTTACTGATATTAAGTAAGACAATGCTGCTTAGCGGAACGGGTTTCCCCTCACTAATATTCCTTTTTAAAACATATCTTTTGCAAATCGGAATCCTACAATCAAACTAATTAAAGCAATTATAACAATATATTATATATACACATAAATCAGGTAATCAATGGACAACCTGTCCAAACGATATAGTTTTGTTTGGGTAACTGCTAACTATTGGCTGACTCGGGCGTACCAGACAAAATAAATAATCTGACTTATGTTAGACATACTCTTAAACGGTCTGTCCTTAACTTACTTCTCGCAGGATCAACTGATCCTAATGGTTATTTGGGCTCATTAATAACCTATCTTTCTTTGTATATTCCTTTCTTTGTGTAACATCATTTTAGTCTTACATGTGACAAAGCTTTACACACTAGAATTTTAGACTTATATTAACTAGGAGCAATTAGCTAATGTACACGACGTGACCCTATACCAGTCCCATTTGGTATTCTAATATCTGTTTACTTAGGATTAACTACCCCATCAAATTTTCCTTGAAATTATTTCTTTCAAATTTATTTGACTGTTTAAATCATACTTAAACAAGGAAAAAATACTTTTTTCTTTACTCAAATATCATTGCCATGATTTATGCTTTGAATAAAAAAATGTTGATGAAAACCTAAATCAATAAGGTTCTCTATCCCTTTAAAACAAGTTAAAGCCCTTCTTCAACTTAGAAAACATTAGGTTTTAAATCCAAGATATCATCTTCAAAACCGTTGTTTAAAAACTTTAAATGGTCCCTTTTGAATCCATTGAAAGTAATCTTTTCAAAATAGATTAACAACTTTATCTTGAAACACTGGGTCGAAAAGCCATAACATACCATTCAAAATCTTTAAAAATAGACCTTGCGAAATCATTGAAGTATCCCTTTGAAAGCTTTGAAAAACCTTAGACGTCCTCTTTTCAAAATACTTTAAACTTGCCTTTTGAAAGCATTGGAAACCTTCCATTTAAAGACTCAAGTAACCTTTCGAAAACATTGGGGAATATCCCCTTTGAAACCTTCATTTTATACCTTTTGAAAACATTAAAGTCCCTTACTTAAAACAAATCTTTCGAAAGCATCGAGTTCAAGTAAAATTTTATGGAACATAGCTTCAAAACCATTTAAAACCATTCCTTTCGAAACCTTTGGGTTTAGCTTTTAATAGAACAAAAGATCTTAAAAGAATTGAGTTAAAAGCATTACTTTCAAAAACATTATTCTAAGTAAAAGAAAGTGGATATTTTGAAACCAACCCTTTCAAAAGCATGGAGAAGCGGCTTCCAAGTGTATAGGAAAAAGCACCCTTTCGAAAGCATTGGTTCGAAGGCTTGGATGTGGTAGTAGGAGTTCCAACACCTTCGAATGCTTGTTTTAAAAACAAAAGACAGCAACCCATTCGAAAGCCCTTTCTTTATATAAACAGAAGCAAGCTGGTTAAGTCGAAAGCTCCAACCCCTTCGAAAGCCTTATTTATAACCAAAATAGTTCCAAGTTTATAAGAGCTACTTCTACCCCTTTGAAAGCATGTTCCGACTTTATACATTCCGCCTTTCTCCAATCCACTATGTACCAAGGCATTGATACCATGTGTGTTGGTTCGACTTGGTAGGAGGCATATGTATGGCATCGAAAGGTGGCTACTATAAGTAGCGGAGCGGTATCCTTTACAAAAGTGATTTTTAACCTTTTAAAGTAATAACTTTCCAACTATCTTACAACATATAATTGGTTGCCAATTCTTTCAAAAAAAATTCTAAAAGTGTTGTCGAATTCAGTAATTAACAATTTCAAAACATTTAACAAATTGGCCCTTCTCCTTTTCTAAACATATAAAACATTTAAGTCCCATAATTTAAATAATTTTGTATCTTTAATAAAGTATTATAGAATTCTCTAAAAATTCCTATAAATCGCTTTTAATATTTTCTAACATATTTAAATTTCTGACCGAAAGCTAACGTATAGTAGCCAAAAATAATTTAAACATAATTTAACTATTTTCTTTACTAGAAAATTCATAATAAATCCACAACAACTTAGAAAATTATGAAACTTGAAACCAATCTCTGAAATAATGTTTCTGACCTTATATAAAAAACGCAAACCTTTCGGACGTCATTTAATAGGTTTTTCAAATCAAATGTTATCATAAAATCTAGAAACAATATAAATCTTCAATAAGCATATATATCCAGTTAAACAATCAACATGGCATTATTCTTGCAAAATAAATTTGGATCTCATCTAGAAATCGAAAGTAATAAAAATGAGATGTAATCTATTATTCACATTGGCTTGCTATTAAGGAGTTTGAGATTTTCTCTTGAATTGATTTGATTAAGCTTCCTTCTTGAATTCTTTCTTATCTTCCCCTGTTTTCCTCTAATGGTGGCCAGCCAAGCTCTAGGTTTAGTTTTTGGTTATGAATATTGTAAATGAAATTATAATAAGGGTTTAGGGTATAAAAACATAGTTTATTCCTATTTTTCCCTCATCTTATTAACCCTTCTTTGTTCATTTTAATTCTCTTTAGCTTATAGATTGGTCAAGGGAAGGCTACCCTATAATCATACAAACCTCAATCCCTTAACCATTTATATTATTTCATTTAATTTATCTAATTAAATGCTGTAAATAATGTTAGTCAAAACTAGGGTCGTTACATATTGACATGTCTGAGCAGGTTCCTAAAGTTTGGAGCTAGATGATTACACAAGTTTACGATTGGACTAAACAAAATGAATGTGGTCCGACCGTTCATTCAATGATTCTCGCTCACAATCTGATGAATGGATTACTTAATGAGAAATGGATGCGACTTAACCATCAATAATCAAATTAATTCCACCAAGTAATGGGATAGATATGAATCAAAAGTGATCATGACACGATCGATCGCTCACTAAGACAAACCCAGATTTGGGGGCAAATCAATCAGTTAAGGAAAGTACGGTCCGACTATTTTTCAAAATAACTCTAAGTCCCAGAGTGTGGACTAGAGTATAAACATAAATTGGGTACTATTTGATCACCCATTTACTACCTCTTATCCCCGAAGTGCGAATATGAGTATAATCAAATAGATGAGTGCGGTTTGACACTCACTATTCCATAAACTCCGACCTGAAACAGACAAGAGGAGCATAAATTCGCTAAAGATGGAATTCGACCCTCCAATATCTAACTCCTTAACCCAATAACTGGGGGCAAGAGTATAATTACTTGAATTACTGAATCCAACAACATAACACTAGCGCTTGAGCCTAATGTCTAGTGCGACTTGAGGCCACGATCGTATGGAGACTTTGAGATAAAATTAACGGATTATCATTTGCATCAATGAGCAATGAATTGCAAGTACATTGGATGGAAAGTGTCATAGCTCAACTAATTAAGCATATTCACACAAAAGTTCGGCAAAAGTAAAAGAATTTTATTTATACAAGCTTGAAAAGTCAAGTACAAGTATTCACAGCAAAAGAATCAAAAAACAGGGGCCAATCCCATATAAATTCGGCCAATAAAACCCAAAAGACTTGGGAGTATGAGTACACACAGAATCATTTCCCCCTCGGATTCCTTTTCTTCTTCTTGGAATCGGGGGAGATTTCACTCAAAATTCCTCACTCCTCTTCTCTCCTCTCTACCCGCTTCCTTGGCCTTACATCGGAATAGTTTGGGTTGACCCAGTAGGTGCATTTTGAGTAGGTTCTGGCTAAGGAGAGAAAGCATCTACAGTTTCTCCAGGAAAAATGATGGAGATGGAAGGTGGAACGATCTCTATTTTCTCCTGCTTGGCTTTCATCTTAAGGGCAATGTATGTCCCGAGTTTATGTATCATTTCTTGCATAGAGGAGCCCGACAAGGATTAGGAACTCTAATAACATAACGTCGTCATAAACAGGAATCTCTTGACATGGATCGCTTTCTTCCCTTAACAAAGTGTCCACCAAGTGCTCGTCAATCATAAAAGCTTCCTCTTTCAGGACATCTTAGGTGGTCGTCGAAGCCGTGATAGCAACGGACTCTTTTGTTGGCACCTAAGGTCATGTTTGAGATTATTGAGGAGGATTTGGAACTATAGCTGATAGATCTATTGTTTAGGAAACAACTCTAAAGAGATTAGATATATCAACCAGGGATACTTAGACTTTCTGAAGAACAAACGAGTTTAATGAAATACCTTCTCTAGATTGGTCCTCTACGTGAGACGGAGTGCCACCGGAACCTCGTTCTATAACCGGAGAGAGCCGCTAGATGCAGCAATATGTAGCTTCTATGGATTGTTGCCAGGCTCAATAGAAGAATCCACAATGGTGCTCAGAATAGCTTAGGTCACCGGATTCTAGTCATCTACGACATTATGTGACATAGATCTGGAACCTTCACCAGTTTCATGTTGAGAGGTTGTGGCATGCTTTTTTTAGAGTATAAGCTGGGTTTTATGTAGAACTTTGGGTTCATCACCCAATATGATTTCGCCTTCCGACCTCATTAAACGATTTCTTCAGTGCTGAGAGACTCCTCCTCCTGAACAAGATGCTTCCAAGCACGTATAAGATGGTAAGGGTAGTACCCTTAAAGCCACTCCAAGTTTCTATGCTTCGAGACATTAACGTTGTAAATAATAAGCAGTGGATATAGTTCTTCCATAACTCCTCCCCGACCTTTTCTTTCACGGCCTCCACTTCTTGTTTGACGAGGGGATCAATGTCTTTGGCCTTTTCAACAACCGCGTCACGTTCAAGCCTGACGGTAACTAATTCATCACAGGCATCCTGACCAATTTTCAGTGCTCCCTCTTTACCTTTGGATTCACGCTCAAACTTACTTTTGTACTCAGTTGCGCTTCTTTGGGCTGCATCCCTTTCTAACACCGGTTTATGATTCCGATGATGAAGTGCTTAAACCTTGGCCAAGTGCTAAGCCTTCTCATCCTTAGTTGCCTTGATGGCGGTTTCTGCTTTTCGCTCGACTTCTGTGTGTTAGCTCCTTAAAGATTCTAACTCATTGGTTAGAGTTACGATAATCTGCTTATCCCGGGCCTCTTGGTATTTGAACTTCTCAATCTCTACCACTCTCTCCTAAGATACTTTAAAAATCCTCTCTGCTGCTCTCATCCACTCATTATACTGCTTATGGATATCATTCACATAATCCACGGTCATTTATTGGACTCTTGCAGAAACTTTCTAAAGATTAGGTACAAAGAAAAATCCATCGAGACATACATTTGGAAAATCTGGCTTAAGTTGGACCATACGAGTGGCGGCATCGACTTGTTGAGCTTCAATGAAAACTTGGGTGTCAGCACTTTCTTTGCCTAGCCTTTGTTGGTGAACATCATACTCACTATGACGTGGACGATCATTGGTTCGCTGAGGATAAGATTGAACAGTGAACTGTGAAGAAATTGAAGTGGGAGGGGAACAATGAGAGGTGTTAATAGGAGAAACGTTATCTCAGCGATCTTGCTACCTTTCAGAACCTTTAGGAGGAGGAGATCTAGATTTGGACCGATGTTTGGGAAGACTTGTCTTTATCGCCTTTATTCTAGTAATTCTGATCTCGGTTAAAGCAATAACTAGGGTCGTATCATAACCACTATCATGGCAGTATTGTCCCAAACAAGAACCAGGATTCTAGCATGATATTTCCTATAGAGATTGAAACATGTGCTTCTTCAACATTATTTTTGCAAAGAAAGAAAAAGAATGAATAGGCTGTAAATATTGAAGGATGCAAGATAAGTGCAATGCAATATTGTGAAGTGCATGTGAATATGTGTGTCCTTGTGTCCCCCCAACGGACTAGGTATTAAAGCTTTACTGGCAAAGGTAACCTCTCTACTAGTAGTAGGAGGGATTCCAGCCCAGCTCTAGAAGGAGGTTTTGATCCATTCGCGCTTACGTCAGTAAAATGGAAGGCATCAATGTCATCAGGTATTTAAAGATCATATAATGCCCCAAATGTTTCATCTAAGTGCTTTGAAGGTTGAGGAGCGAAATGATCCGGAATAACATGAGGAGTGATGGATAGCTTGGGCTGTTTGAAGAGGCGACTCTTAGGGAACCTACAAACGAGTTTCTTCGTTTACCTTTTTCAAGAGCGGGGGTTTGTGAGGTTTACGAGGATTCAACCGCAGCTTAGAAACTAGAACCTGCATCATAGCCACCAAGGTCATCACCATTATCTACTTTTGCATCTTTAACGGTAGCTTCCTGTGGTCCCTCAACCGAGGACACATCAGGATCAGCATGATGGCCTTCATCATCATGCGCATCCCGCTACTCAGTCGCTATAACTCCAGTAGTAACTGGTAGCCCTAAACTACGACCCTCTTCCATCAGGCAATAGGTAATTAGGCATTCATCAACAAGGAGATTCTCATGTCTATCTTCTGATGGAACCCTTTTGAGCGTCGAGACTGCATCTGTATATTATTTTCCATCAGGTCGTGGATAAGAACCTACACAATCCAGATTTTTTTTAATTTAGGATACGACCTATATACAAGCGCTCAAGAAATTAAGCAAGGAGTAATACTTAAGTCCTTCTAACCACTATCTGGCAAAGCCGGGCGAGAAGCGAATATAGAACCACTCGCCTTTTCTTTTGATAGCGCTCAACTTATTCCAAGTACCAGTCAGAATCTGGCACTTCTTAGTTGACTCAAGAAATGTGAACGAATGGCTTCCCTTTCATCGCTTGAAGGTGAAAAGAAATCGAATGTCCTCAGGAGTTGGAGGATGAAATGAAAAATGCATGATTGCTACGTACGTAAAGTTAAGCAAGGCATAGACATTTGGATGCAGTTGTGGCAGTGCTAACCTCATATGATATAGCAAATCTTGGATAAATGAATTGAAGGGTGGGACAGCATCCTGCCCAACACATGAACTTATTGGATGAAGTGAACCCCTCAAGGGGCATATGAGCTCTATTATTCTGAGTCAGGACTCGCACGTCATCAAACGAGATCCCGTGTTTGGCACAAATTCAATCGAGATAGGCTTCATTAATTTTCAAAGCCATAGAATTCTCTGGATCTTCCAAAAATATCACGTCTTCTAGAGTGTTGGGACATGGTTTATCACTTCTACTGGAAGGACGGGAATGACAGAAAAAAGGTCGAGTGATGGACAGGAACTTTTCGGTTATTCGGCTTGATGTCCAAGGAAGAGTTTATTAGAAGCAGTTGCGGAGCTCGATCAGTCACTTGTACTGTTGTGATGTGAAGTATGTCCAAAAGACATGGCAGCTAAACACCCCGAGCATCTGGAACCCACGACTACTAAACTCAGTAGACAACCATCATTAGAAACAATAACCCATTTCCCCTATGCAAAGTGTGTGCTAGTGCAGAGTGGTGCAGTGTCACGCAATGCAGTGAAAAATAGTTCAAAATTAAAGACTATGACTATAGCAAGACTCCGAGGTTCGATCAGAGTGACCGTCTTTATTGACAGTCTCAACTGATTATCTACATCAATGGCTAATGATTCAGTCTAAGCATCGGGATCAGTTGTTGGCATGTTAAAGTTCGGATTATGCATTTAGGATTCGATGAGCTTCAAAAATCTATCCAAAGCAAAGGCAAAAAATATAAATATGTAAAAGATTAGTCAAGTTCGTTCCATAATTCAATTATCATATACATCTGAATACACAGTCCATTTCATATGCAAGCCATGTATGACCATTCAAGTGTTCAAGGCAGAAGCTTATTGCAAAGTTATAAATAATATTTGAGGATTTTAAGTATGTTCATTAAAATTAAACCAACAACTGATCGTATACATCTGAATATACAGTCCATTTCATATGCAAGTCATGTACGACCATTCAAGTGTTCAAGGCAGAAGCTTATTGCAAAGTTATAAATAATATTTGAGGATTTTAAGTATGTTCATTAAAATTAAACCAACAACTGATCGTTGATGATGTTATGACCGATCTATCCCAATGCACATAATCGATCGTTTCTACACGATCATTTCACAACCGATCATTTCTGCACGATCATGTCACAATCGATCATTCTAGTGACTCCCACCGATCGTTATCCATATTGATCATTGTGACCGATCCAACCTTCGGCTTTGGTTCCACTCTTCACTCTATTTCAAATCTCCTATCTCCAAACACCGATCCTTAAAAATGATCAGCCAAAAAACCATACCAAAAAATGATCGGTTGAACTCCCTTCCAATCCCTTGTGCTATATTTTTCAGATCAATGAGGAGAGGCTGTTCTACACTTTGCTACATTGATTTTGTTAGAAACTATCGATAATGGTCCACCTATTAGAACTCTAGGAACTGTCGAATAAAATCAATCTTCCATCCTCAACCATTAATTGGTTCAACCACGATCATCTCAATTGCTCCATCACCGTCCCCATAAAAAAGCTTGTCATCGCCTTCCATTTAAAAACACAAACGCCATTGCAATCATCTTACCAACATAAACAACTTGCCCAGGGGTCACCGTCTCCCCCCTCCCCCAATTACGACTGATCAAACTACATGATATAAATCATGCGAACTAGAACAAGTTCCCATCATCTCATCACTAAATTACTATGAGTAAGAGACGTTTGACATATGTATGTTAGAAATTGAAAAGCGTAGGGGACTTGGATTCGATTATGAAACAAGATCTATAGGAGGTGGCGATGGTGATGGTTGATGTAGCAAGGAGTTGGACCGATTCATGAAGATGGTTCAAAGGAAGTATAAAGTTGGATCGAAAAGCTCGGTAGATCGACGGTGATGGAGAAAAAAAAAGATGGGGTTTTCTTTTTTGGTTCAGGTAGCAATGATAGAAAATAAAGTGAAGTGAAGAAAATAATCTAAATATCCAAGTATGTATACGAAGGAAGCAAGTTTGCAGTTCAATGGAGAATCCAACTGTTAAACGATCAAATAAGATCATTTTGTGATGATCTTGCACTGATCCATCTTTCTTAACCCATGATTCAATCAAATGAAAAAACCAAGAAATAATCGACTACAATCGTTATGTGATAGGTGTATACTGATCCTTCTCTTTAATACACAGTGCATATGGTTCGTTCAACATATACTTGAATCATGTACGATCCAAAACTAATGGCTTTGGAACGATCCATTATTTTCTTTAAAAAATGAGAGAAGGGAGGACGATCGGACATGATCCAATCTCAAATGAATTTGATCTGATCCATATAAAAATGGATCAAGTACGATCCATTTACTTAATGGATTCATGCCGATCCATCTTTAAGAAATGCAAATGATTGAGTAACATTCCACCAAATTGGCAATGACCCATGACTGTACGAACACATGTGAGAGCCAGCAAAAATAACATGAACGTTCACGTATGCATCCCAAAAAATTTTGATTTCTTGAAATCGATAGAAATTGAGTTCTCAACTGTATCAATCGAAAGGAAAATTTGAACTAGTCCGACAAAGCCTGTAGATTCATTGAAATAAAGACTTAAATGATCACCATGAAGATGTGACTTGGAATTTATACTATTGGAAATCAATCAATCAATCGATTGTCATGTCAAATAGAAAGCGATACGACTCTCCAAAGAAAGAAATTCATCGAAACGATGTCTACTGTTCAGAAAACTGGATGGATTCCTTCCCGATGACTCTAACTTGCATCAATTCAAGCACATCAAGTTGAAACAAGACGTACTTTGGGGTGCAAGTGTTATCCAGCCTTTTGACCTGGCTATATTCAAACTGATTAGACAGGTTAGACTCGACTGTCATCAGGACCGAAACAATCATTGTTATCTGCCATTCTAACCTCGCTATATCATTGCAGGAGTTAGATTCGATTGCCATTAAGGCCGATAATTCTAGAGTGACGATTGTGGGACCTAAAAGTCAAGTATAAATGATTGTATAAAGCCGGAATCGAATGGATTTAATGGATGTACAATGTAGGATGCTCAAAGCATGGAATATGGTTTAAAGAATGGAAGGGTTCGACATAGATTAGCTCATTTGGAGGGATTGGCATACTTAATCGAGAGGGGTCGACAATCTTTGCTGAAGAGGGGTCGGCGTGCGTCAAAGTTCAAGTGCATTCTTGCATATAATGATCAATATCACGAGATCTACAAGTCAAATCCCTATGAAATTTAGAGAGCAAAGGTGTATGGACCCTAGGAAAACTACCCTAGGTATCGCCTATCAAAATGGTAGAATGGGAGGGATCGGCATACATCACTGTAGAGGGTTCGGTACAAGCATTACATAAGTCAAATCAAATCAAAGATCGAGCAATAACTCGAGTTCCAATGGTCCAAATGACATGAAAATTGGAGGGTAAACATATTTCAACATGGAGAAGCCACCATAAGGATTGCGGCCCAAAAATGACCAATAAAGGGGTCGATACCGATCCCTCCTCATTGAGAATTGGGCCTAGCGATCCCTCTAGTGTGCCCATGTGGATTACAAGGTCCTTCAACCGAAGTTTCAAAGAGATTTGTGGTCGTCTTCATCTATAAAGGCCTGATGGGTCATTGTAAGGATCTTGACGCTGCTTATTACTCTAGACTCTATTGTAATCAAATGTTTGATATTTCCTACTACTGTAATTAGATTTATAAGTGATTAATAAAGGATAATCTTTAGAGTAGACGTAGGCATACAATGCAGAACCACTATAAATCTCTGTGTCTCTGATTATTACTTTTCATCTATTATTAGCTTAATCATTTCCTTAATTTAATTTGATTTTTCTTCACTTACTTCTATACAAAAATTTATTGTTGGGTGTTTGTGACCAATTTAGTTGCAAACATTTTGGTGTTTTCATTGAGAACTTTGATTCTCAACTTGCCAAGATCCTTTTGTTGTTACTATCAGATAAATCCCCCAAAGGTAATCTATGGTTATCTTCAAGAAGTTGATAATACTACTCAAATTTATAGAAATCTAAGCAAAGCTATTAATACTGGTGAGACATACTAGATCTAATTCTCAAAACGTGGAAGGAAATAAGAACATTAGCATTCCACAAGGAGTCCCAAGCAATTAACCAACAAATGTGAATGTTGATCTGGTTAAGTTCAAAATCCTAATTCTATTATAAGAGCTAAATTTCATAATTTAATGAAAGAGCTGATGGAGAGCCATCGACAATTACATCAACAAATTTAGACCAATATCAACTTGATGAACCAAATCAATCAGCAACAGTAAGGGAAAGCTAGGAGGGATTCCACTCCATACTCAACATCGGAGAGTTCTAGCACATCAGACTAGTATCATAGGCATATGTATTGCAGAACAGAGGATATCGTGTAGAAACTTGGGATGTCAATTGGCAAACCATCTTGATCTGCTAGGATCGATCGGTACCGACCCTTCCATAGGGACCAGTACGGATCCCTCCACCAGATGGGGGAATTCATCCATGCCTTATGGAAATCAAGTTGGAGCTGCTACGGATGGTTTGGATGCTGGAGTCAAATTAAAACTTGACCAAGCTCTTCCTCGGAATGATAATGAAGCGAATTTACAAGATATTTATCAGGAAGACGGTGAACCAAGAAGGTGTGAAACGGCCCGCAAACATCAACTGGACTATTCATGTCAGGTGGAGCGCGGCCACCGCTTGACACCAACCACCCAATGGCCACACTTATCGGGAATGGTCAGATAGTTAGTGAGAGAGGGCCATTACTTGACTAACGATGGTTGGGGAATTTCGAGAAGCCATACCCCATTTACTGATAATGCTTTACATGTGGAGTATCCGAGTAGGTACAACATGCCATTAATGCCTGTCTATGAGGGAAAAACAGACCTTGGGCATCATATTATGAGATACAAATGTATGATGGATTCTGCATGAGCGGATGATGCGACCAAGTATAGATGCTTTCCCATAACTCTCTCTGGACTAACTGCGATGTGGTTCATAAGGCTACCCTCACTATCAATTTCTAGATTCGATGATCTGGCAATCAAGTTTGTGGAGCCGTTCTGGATGCACATGATTCGTCCGAAAGATGTGATGTCCCTTTTCGGTGTGATTCGGGCTCCAGAAGAGTCGTTGAATGATTATTTGAAGAGATTTCATACAGCTGTTATGGAGGTCAGTTGTAACAACCCTGGTTTGGAGATTACCTGTCGATATTAAATTATAATGATGGTTATAATTTAATATTGTAAATTAAATTAAAATTTGAGGAACTAAATTGTTTATTTGGAATAAACAATGGATTTTGAAGTTTAAAATGAGAAAATGAAATTCCAAGCTTTATTTTATTTTGTTTGGAGTGGTAATAAATGGAATATGGGTTTAAATAATGAAAATGGTTTTATTTTAGAATAATTATGTTAATTATTGTCCATTTGCTTCTTTTAATAATTCTTAAAAGAAATATGTAATTTTTAAAGGTGGTTTATTGAAATAAAAAGGTAGAAATTGGATTAAAAATAAGTTTGGCTATGAATAATGTTTTGAAATGGTTTGAAATATTTTTCTAAGTGAGAAAATAAATTTTATGGAATTTTAGAAGTTAAAAACAATGTTTTATTCATTTATTTGAGTGGTGTATTTTTGTTAATTTAAGGATTTTAATAATAATTTTTTTAATGTAAATTAATCTTTTTATATGATAGAAAAATGTTTTATTTTGTTTGTATTTAAATTTTACATAACATATAGTCTCAAAATAGATAGAACCCATAAAACGCTAAATGTAGCGAGCCTCGTATCATCAGCATTCACAAAATATCAAATATGGTTTAGGAGAAAAGCTAATCCTGCCAAATCAGCAAACCTAAAACATACACAAAGAGATCCCATCGCAAACAAGCCATAAGGCAAACGTATCTCCCAAGAGGAGAATAGAATCTCAAGTAAATGCCAAAAGGAAAGTCTCAAAAATAGAACTCCCAAGAGTTCAAATTCCCGAATGGTAATTGTCGTAAATATATATTGAATGGTTCAAAGGCCCAATTCCGGAAAGAGCGATACTCTAGGGAAAATAGTCAAAGAAACCCCTAGCTGCCGCTTTTCTTCCTTTCGAAACCAATGGTTTCGAAAGGTATACTTTTTTTTAAAACATAAGCCACTTCCAATGCTTTCGGAAGGGTTGGTTTTGACACCATCACTTCTTTACTTAGGAATAGCTTTCGAAAGAGTGCTTTCGACTTAAATGTTATATGACCCTTTTGCTCTGTCAAAGGTAAAACCCAAAGTTTTCGAAGGAGTTAAACTTAAATGGTTTTGAAAGGTGTTTCCACATGTTCTAAATTGAATCCAAATGATTACGAAAGGTTTTTTGTTTACAAAGGTTTTGATGCTTTCGAAGGGTTTTAATGAAGGTTTCGAAGGGGTGGTTCCCCAGTGGTTTCGAAAGGTTTAAAAGGAAAGGTTTTCTAATGTTTTGAAAAGGCATTATTTAAAGAGTTTTAAAAGAAGGATGTCATGGTTTTTAAAGCTTTCGAAGGTGATTTTTTCAATGATTTCGAAAAGATGATTATAAATGGCTTCGAAAGGGTTTGCTTTGGCCTTTGGCCTAAAGTTTACTTTGTTTCGACATGGATACATTCAAAGGGATCGAAAGGGATACTTTCAAAGGTTTAGATGTTTTCATCAACAAAGATTTGAGTAAAGTATAAATACTACATGGCAAGGTGATTTTAAGTAAAGCATAGAGTATATTTTCCCAGTTTAAGTTTGATTTAAAGGTTTTAAATCAATTTGACATGAAAAGGTTTTCAAGGAAAATTTAAGGAAAGATTATCCTAAGTAAAATGACTAAGATATTTGTATACCAGATGGAACTGGTATAGATTCGCTGCCTACACATTAGCTAGTAGCCCTGGCTATTTAGTCCATAATTCCAATATGTAGGGCTTTGTCACAGGTAAGACTAAAACGATGCTACACATAGAAGGGAATGTATATATTTGTACAGAGATAGGTTATTGGTGAACCCGCAAAACCATTAGGATCAGGTGAACATGGGAGAAGAGAAGTTAGGGACAGACCGTCCAAAAGAGGAGTGTCTAACAGGTGTCAGATTATTTCTTTATATTGTCTGGTAGGCCCGAATCGGCTAAAAGTCAGAAATTAGCCAAGCAAAACTATAATGGTCGGACAGATAGTCCATTTGTTACCTTATATGTATGTTTACATAATAATGCTTTAAAGTTTTAACCAGATTTGGTTGTAGGATTATGATTCGCAAAAAAAGTATTTTAAATAGTGAGGGAAAATCCATTTCGCTAAGCAGCGTGGTCTCACTTAATATCAAACAAATGAGATGTCTAGTATTATTCATACCAGGCTTTATGTCTGACTCGAAGTTTATGTTTTTCCACTTAAACTCTCGAGTGCTCAAAATTTATTTAAGTAGACTGAGGGTTAAGGATTTTCAGGTTTTAGTAGGCTGGCGAATAAAGCTTCCAGAGACGGGCTGGTGCTTGACGGATATCTATTTAAGAGTTGTTGTTTTATCTTGTTTAATTCTGTTGTATTGTATTAAGTCAGTTATGACTATACAGTACTCTGGTCAACTAAGGAGGCATCATCATATGTTGCTCTTGGCGTATTTTGTAATAATTTTATTTGATGTGAACCTGGAAAATGATTGGAATTGTGTAATTCGATTATGAAACATGTTTTGGAAATGTAATCAAAAATGTTGTTTTTGAAATCTGTGATTTGTTTCATATTCATGTGCTTCTGATATTCTAGATACCATTAACGTTACCATATTTGGTCAGTGGAAGTTAATACTATGGATGAGTGCGGCATTTGTAGCACTTAGACTCAGGCCTCCAAATAGACGATGTTACAACTTGGTATCGAACCATAGGTTTATAAAAAACTTCAAATTAAAATTATTTTTGAAAGCATAATTCTAAGGAATTAGAGATTAGATCGGGGTATGGATAGCGCTATAGTTACGTACTTGTTTTTGTTATATATAAATATACGCTATATCTCTATTTTCCTATCTCTCTTAGGCTATTCATCTGTATCTCACGAGGCTTCAATACAGATATGGGCGCTAGAAGTGGAAGAGTGAATCTTGTAGGAAGCATTACCACAAATGGTAATTCCAAACCGAATACTAGAAGGAACCAAGGTCAGGCATAAGTTAGGAATGTTGGTGCTGGGATTCCACAAGTGGGTGTGGGAGCTATGTATCAGTTTTTCATGAACATGATGTAAGTTGGAATTGCTGCTATAGTGGTTGGAGGAAATGCTAGAGTAGGAGTTAAGGAAGCTCCAGTGGTCAATAATTATGCTATCTTGAGCAGAGATTATGTTAGGCTTGGAGGGAAGCCATTTATTAGAACTAAAGATGCTATTGAGGTGGAAAACTGGTTGTTGCATGTGAGAGAATCTTTGCAGACTTGGGGCTCAATGAAGAGCATAAGAGGAGGCTTGCTTCGAGACAGCTTCAGGGAGCAGCATTATTCTAATGGAATAGCATGACAGCTGGAGTGAATGAAGAGACGATAATATAGGATGAGTTTAGGAGAAGGTTCCAGGAGAGTTTCATGTCTGTGATGGCGCAGTCTGCTTTGCTCAGAAAGTTTTTTGGGTTGGAACAAGGGGAGATGACTGTGTTGGAGTATGCTAGAAGGTTTGAGAAGTTGGCTAGATATGGACATGCCACCATGGATACCGTAATGAAGAGGAATGATAAGTTCATCAGGGGGTTGAAGCATGAGTTGGCCAGGGCTACATTACCTCATCTTAGGGATCCTTATGATGTTATGGTTGAGATGGCTTTCAAACATGAGGAGATGCTTACTTCTTTAAAGAAGAGTATGACAAAGGAGGTCCAGGTGGGGAAGAGTCAGAAAAGGAAGTTCTTTCATAAGAAGGGTTCTCGGAAAGATGGAGCCGCAAAAAAAGGAAATTCGGAGGTTCTTTGCTATAAGTGCGATAAGAAGAGGCATTTTGCTAATGAATGTCGTACTAGAAAGGAGAAGGAAGTGATCGGGAAGAAGAATATTAGATGCTTTAACTGCTATCAGATTGATCGTTATAAGAATCATTGCAAAGAGCCTGCAAGGGAGGGAAGGCGCAATGTATTTGCATTGGAACCTGTTATATCGGGACCAACAGCGCAGGACAAAGGGAAAGCAATGTTCGAAGGCACGCATCTGATCTATGGTATGTCTGTTAGTGTTCTGTTTGATACTGGTGCATCGCATTCTTTTATATATCATTGTTTGGTAGATAAGCTTAACCTAGAACCCTCATACCTAATTACTTTTTTAGGGGTTGCAAATCTGATAGGAGGGTATGCAACACTTGGGATGAAGTGTGCCTAGAGTTTGATTTGTTAGGCCATACCTTTGTTTGCAGTTTGAATTTCTAGGGTTCGGAATTATTTTGTGTATGGAATGGTTAAGTGTGATGCTAGGATATTTTTCCATGATAGGAAAACATTGCTTAGACACCCAGACTGTAGTGATCGGATTGTATATATTGTAGAAAGCCCTAGTTGTGAGGTAAATGCTTTGTTGGGACTTGTGGAGGTAGAAGACGATTTAAATCAAGTTTTTGTAGTTAGAGAATTCACAAATGTTTTCGAGTCGGTAGTAGGACTGCCACCAAAACGAGCCATTGATTTTCGAACAGATTTGGTGCCTGGAACAGAATCGGTGAGTAGGCTACCAAGCAGGATGACACCTACCATGATGAGAGATTTAAAGGTACAGTTAGTAGATTTGGAAGGCAAGAATTTTATCGGACGTAGTAGTTCACCATGGGGAGCAACCGTAGTGTTTTCTAAGAAGCCGGACGAATCATTGAGGTTATGTATCGATTATCATAAGTTGAATGAGAAGACGATAAAGAATCGATATCTGTTGCCTAGAATTGACGATTTGTTTGATCGGGTTAGTGGAGCAAATGTATTTTCTCAGTTGGATTTAGCAACAGGTTTCCATCAGCTTAGAGTAGCAGAGAGTAGTATTCCTTTGACGGTGTTTAGAACTAGATATGGATTGTACGAATGGTTAGTTATGCCATTCGGACTAACTAATGCACTGACATTCTTTGTGGACTTGATGAATCAAATTTTCCAGGAACATTTGGATAGATTCTATTGGTTTTCATAGATGGTATTTTGGTTACTCTAAGAATGAAAGGGAACATGGAGTTCATCTTAGAATTATGCTTAAGACTCTAAGGCAGCATCAGCTGAAGGTGAAGTTTTCAAAGTGTCGTTTCCGAAAGAAAGAAGTGAAGTTTCTTGGTCATGTAGTCTCAAAGAAAGGGTTGTCTATAGATCCAACTAAGATTGAAGCGGTGAATAATTGGAAGAGACCCGAGATAGTAACAGAGCTAAAGAGTTTTTTGGAATTGGCTGGATGTTATAGGAGGTTCGTTAAGGATTTTCCACGGATGGTCGCACCGACGACTAAGCTAACACGAAAGGTTGTGAAGTTTGTTTGGACTGATAAGTGTGAGGAAGCACTCCAGAGCTTGAAACACTTATTGACCCATGCACCTATATTAATTGTTCCAAAAGGGAACCTGGATTTGGTAGTATATACAGATGTGTGTGGAACCGGGTTAGGAGCTGTGTCAACACAGAGAGGTAAAGTGATTTCCTATGCTTCTCGACAGCTTGGGCCGCATGAAGTTAACTATCCAACACATGATTTGGAGTTAGCTGCAGTGATTTTTGCACTGAAGGTGTGTTGACATTACCTTTTGGGAGAGAGGTTCGAGCTATGTACGGATCATAAGTCGTTGAATTATTTGTTCTCTCAGAAGGAGCTGAACACGAGACGACAAAGATGGTTGGAGTTTATTTTGGCTTATGATTTTAGAATTGAGTACACACCCGGGAAAGGCAATAAGGTTGCTGGTGTGCTTAGTAGAAAGCATCGGAATGTAGTGTTGGCAATGATAGTAGAGTGGAAAGATTTAGAAGCATTTTCGACTTGTAGAGTGCAGTGGAGATCTGAAGTTGGGTCTAGTGAAGGAACTGTTGTGTTGTCTTGTTCAGAAGTTCGACCGATGATGATCGGAAGGAGTGCTTCCAAACATGAGGAGGATCCAGTGTTGGCTGAATGGATCAGGAAGTTGCAGAAACGTCAAAGTATCGGAGTCTCATGGCAGCAAGATCTAGGGGTTCGTTTTCGTGGAGAATCTCCCGCACTAATTTTTCTTCATTAAACTCAGCTCTACCCAACTCCCCCTTTTTCATCTCAATGATATCCTCGTAGGCTTCAACAAGTGACTCGAGATAACCTTCACCAAGAAAACTCTAGTCGCGGTGGAGGAGGACTTTGGCGTTGTATTCAACGATCAATGTACTAAACAAATCCTTGATTTCATTCCGACCAGACTCCTTAGCATCTTCTACTCGGGTTTCAAATTGTTCCATCGTCTCCTTGCGACCTTCCTCTTGTGCCTCGACTTTAATGGCTTCTATTTTGGAAATTGCTCATCAAGTTTAATTTTCAAGTTCTGGCTTCGACTGCCTCTTCGCAGTATCTTTGTGATTCTTCCTCAACCTCAATTTTTTCTTTCCTTTATTTCTTAATAAGCTCCTCGGATTTCCAATGCGATGGGCCATGCCACTTTTCCTTTTGCAAGAAATCTTTTTCCAGAGTGAGCGACCTACTATGATTGAGGACAGCATCGAGTTCTTTCTTATGTGAAGCGACTCACTGCCTCTGACATTTCCTTGGCACTTTTCTCCGCCTCGGCAAGTTTTGTTGTCAATTCCGAAAATTCGTCATCTTAGTGTTTGATTATGTCTTTATCATATATCGACTCTAACTTGAGATGATCTATTTCATATTATCACTCAATTAACACTTCAGAGATTTTTCCACCAAGTGTTGAAATGATTCATGCTACACGAACATGCCATTAACACACGTGAGAGAACTTGATTTGGCATTCCCTGGGATCATATGTACCGAGGGAATAAATTTAAGCCCATCAAAATAGATTTTGGGAAGGTGGCCTTAAGTTCGGCCAATTTCTCCACTACTAAAGTGTCAGAAGAAGCGGTCGACAATGATGGATCGAAAGCTGCAATTAGATGCTTTCTTGATCTACGATCGTGAGATTTCTTAGAGCTTGAATAATGAGAGTTTTGTTCATGTGATGCGGCAATTTGAGGGTCATGAGAGGGATGCTAGTCTCGGCTATAAATAGAAAAATTAGGCTGATCTCCTTAGCGAGATGTATGAGATTAGGACTTGTGTTTGGAAGAAGACGATTCCCTCGAATGATAGCTTTTTTACCATATATTGTCTTTTTCCCTACGCTTACCAGATTCTGAGTCATGGCTAGATCGATGATATGTCGAAGAACCTCTTAAGCGTTCGAAGGCCCGGGACCAAGTCATTGCACCTACAAAGACCAAATGAGAACATGTGAGTAAATATCATGTAAAGGATTAATGAAGAGAATGTAGTGAAGTGCACGTGGTCGTGAGTGATCTAGTGTTCCCCCATGACAGACCGGTGGTTGTAGCCTTGCTTCTCTCTCCTTAATCAGTAGGATGAATGCCTTCACCGCTCCTAGTAGGAGAATTAAGCCCTCTGATATTGATATTTGGAAAATTGTAGGTCACAATATCATTAGGATTTGGAGATTTGAAAATCTCTTTAGTGAACTTTCCAAGTGTTGGGAAGATGATTCTTCTTCAATAGGAGTGATGATGAATTCTGCATCTTTGGCAGTTTTTCTTCAACGAAATTTATATGCCAGCTTTTCTTTCACTTGGTTGGTGTTTGAGATTGCACACTTGGTGGCGGTTAGACCACTGGCGCCTTACCTGGGCCTGCATTAGCATTGCCGGGTTTATTAGCCTAGGAATCCCTAATCTCACCCTCTTCAATGTCATCTCAAGTCCCCTCGGTTAGGGGCACGACTGGATTGATGACATCCCTTTCTTGCTCTGTGTCGTTTCTCGGCAATGCTGCACTTTCGAAGAGCCCAATGCTTCGACCCTCTTCCAACAGCTCGAATAAAGATAGTAACTCATCGTTAATAAGAAGTTTGATGTCTCTATCTTCGACAGGGGTAACATGAATAGCGGTGACTGCTCTTTAAAAACTAACACCTTCAGGATGTGGGTGGATAGCTGAAGGAATTCCGAATGTTAATAGATTCGAAAATATGACTTGGATTAACGGTCTTAAGAATGAAATGAAAATATTACTTACATCCTTCCAACCATTGCTTCGTGAAGCAGGTGGACATCGAACATAGAACCATTCATGCTTAAGTAGAGAGAGTTTGTTCCAAGCACCTGTTAAGACTTGGCAGTTAGGCGAAGGTTCAAGAAAATCATAGAAAGGAATTCCTGACTGCCATTTAAAGTGGTAAATGAATCTTATTTCCTTGGAAATTGGCGGACGAAATAGAATGCTTATGAATAGCAGAAAGGTCCCATGTAGGAAGGCATACCTGTGTTGGCATAGTTGAGTGGGAGCTATTCCAAGATATCTCAACATCTCTCGAATAAACGAATTAAAGGGTGATATGCATCCGGCCCAGCACATAAATTTATTACACGCCATATACCCCTCCAGGGGTAGGTGAGGCCTGTCGTTTATTGAAGGAACCAAGACGTCTTCAAATGGAATTCCATGTATGGAACACAGCCTACAAAGGGCAGTCTCACTAATTCGAGAGGCTTGAGATTCTATCGGGCTATCTAGAAGAATGGAACCCTCTACTACATCGGGAGTAGGACTTATATCCTCCGTCGGGAGGACCGGAACATTTGAAAAATGGTTGACCGACGGGTTAGAAACTTCCGTATATTTTGTTCGATGGCTCGGAGAAAGCATACCGGATATAGTCGTAGAGCTCGATTACTTCAGGATCGGTGTGTTGTAGGGCTGGTTCAGAAGACATAGCAATTTAACGCTCTAAGAATCTGAAGTCCATATTAGCTATACTTAGTAGATAATCGAGGTTAAAAAATTTTACTTGGTCCTTCCCCTGTTAAGTGTGAGCTAGCGTAGTGCAATGCACTATATAATAGATATAAACGATTTAAAATTAGAAAAAAGAAGTAAAAAGACTAGAGTTAGGATTTCGACCAGAGTGATTGTCATCGCCGACCATCTCAACTGGCAGAGAGATTGATCAATTGTAAAAGCTTTGGGATCGGCTATCAATATATCAAAGTATGAAGTTTGTCATTCAAGTCTATATATAAGTTTTTAGTATATGTTGAAAGTTCCAAGGATTTGATTGTTTGATCTCAAGTTTAATAGTGAGTCTACAAGTTTTATTGTTCATCATCATTGTATCTCCAAGTTCGTTAAGGTGAATTAGTAAAGATTGTCCGAGCAAGTAAGGTTGGATTGGATTGCAAGTTTAAAGAGTTGGTTATACCGATCCCTAATGTAATGTCGATCCCTATGTTTATGCCAGTTCTTATCATTAACTGACCCCTATAGTTATTCCGATCACTTTTTTGGACCTCACGACCGATCCCTCTCTTCGACCTAAAAAACACTGATCCCTTTTTACTAATCTTTCCAATCTCTTTACTTCCACATATTCCACCGATACCTCTTTAACAGCAAGCATTGCAAAACCAAAAACATACAGACCCCTTCTACTTCGTCCTCGACTCATCTAGCCTCTAAGCCGAGGTATCGGCATATAACCAAACATCCAACACTGATCCCTCCTCCATTTTATCTTCTCCCCCATTTATCCTGTTTTCATTCCTTGTCCTCATTCATTTTGCCAAACCTCATCCACCAACGATTCATATTTTTCAAGCTGCTTCGATTACTGTGCCACCGCAGCCTCGAGCCCAATCAAAATCCTTAACGACTCCCTTATCTCAGCATGAAACCAAAAGTGAAGTCAAGAAGGCTCGCCTATGTTTAATTATACTGAGGAAGTTGACAAGGAGTTCAAAGGCGATAAAAATAGAAAATATGGAAAGTTAGTTTGTTCATGCGGTTTTGTTTCGAAATTAAGGAGAAGAGAAGGATAATTCGTTTTGAATGGAAGAGCGAGAGGGTACGTGCTTAAGAAGGGAAACGACAAAATGAAATAAGTGAGAGCGAAGGGATGGAAAGTTGCTTTATTTATATGGACGGAGGGGTCAACCTAGGCCCTTGGCACATAGTATAGAGAGAGGGCTCAGCATGAAAGCCCACCGATCCCTGTTAGCATAGACCTAAAAAAGGGATCGGCATAAATATATGTCGATCCCTACAAAGGCTTTTAAAAAAAGAAGGAGAGAGAGAGGGGTCGGCTAAATGCATGCCAATCCTTACAGTAAAAAACGACGATGAATGAATAACTAAAAAAAGAGAAAAGGATTGAATGAATGATAGGGATTGGCTATAGGTATGTACGTGAATAAATATAGGCATAGAAATTATTGGAAGCATGTGCATACAATATGCTATGAAAATTGGCAATGACCTGTGAATGTTCGAACACGTCCGAAAGCCAACAACAAAAACGTGTATGTGAGCATGCCAACAACAAAAACGTGTATGTGAGCATGCACGTGTATGACCGAAGAGTTCAACTTTTGAAATCAATAAGCAATTGAAGTTAAAACCTAAAACTTTCTAATTCGAGGCTGGAGCATGCAACAAAATCTTATTAACCTCACAGAAGCGGGCTTATATATATATATATATATATATATATATATATATATATCAATTGGTAGAATATAGCATTAGATTTATATTAAGAGAAATCAACCAAGCATCATGGCGATAAATAAGTCATTTGGCACCTTGAGAAAATGACTCGACGATAGCAACCCTTTAGGAAGCTAGTTGGGTCTCTTTTCGACAATTCAAACTTGTTTCGATCCAAAGCACATCATATTAATCACAAGACGTACTTTCGAGGAAAGTGTTATCCGTCATTCTAGCCCGGCTATACCAAGCTGATTGCACGAGTTAGATTCAATTTCTATTAAGGCTGACAACTCCAGAATGATGATTGTGGGACCCAGAAGTCAAGTACAAATGATCCTATAAAGTCAAAATTGAATGGATTTGATGGATGTACAATGCAGGATGCTCAAAGCATGGAATATAGCTCAATGAATGGAAGGTTCAGCACAGATTGGCACATTAGGAGGGGTCGGCAACTTAATCGACAGGGGTCGGCAGGCTTTGCTAAAGAGGGGTCGGCGTGCATCAAAGTTTAAGTGCATTATTTCATTCAATGATCAATATTATGAGATTTACAAGTCAAATCCTTATGAAATTTGGAGAGTAATGTATATGGACCCTGTTATCACGCATTTTGGCAAGGTTGTAGGCAAATGGATTAAACTAAGTCGATTTCCAAGTTATCGAGGATGGAATGCGGTAGGTTTGAGTCGACTGGATGGACAGGTAACGCAGCACGTTTTGGAAGTCGGTCGGCATGGAAGTCGGTCGACGTGGAAGTCGATCGGGATGGAAGTCGGTCGGGGTGGAAGTCGGTCGGCATGGAAGTCGGTCGGCATGGAAGTCGGTCGGCGGGAAAGTCGGTCGGCGTGGAAGTCGGTCGGCGTGGAAGTCGCTACAGGAATAAGAAGTCGCTATAGGAATATGAAGTCGCTACAGGAACATGAAGTCGCTACAAAAACAGGAAGTCCCTACAGGAAGAGAAAGTCGCTCGGCATGGAAGTAGCTCGGCAGGAAGTAGCTACAGGAAGTCGCTCGGCAGGAAGTAGCTCGGCAGGAAGTTGCTACAGTAAGTCGCTCGGCAGGAAGTCGCTACAGGAAGTCACAAGAAGCCGCTACAGGAAGTCGCTACAGGAAGTCGCTCGGTAGGAGGTCGCTCGTACCATAATGAAGGATGTTGGCTCGGCTATGGTCCTGATGGGCCCGGACTACTTAGGAAGCCCAGTAACTCGGGATTTGCCTATAAATACAGCATGTGGAGTTCAGAAAAAGGATCTTCATTCTGATTCCCTTCTTCTTCCTCATTAAGGCTACTCTGCCATAATTGTTTTGAAAACTCCGGTCTGTAAATGGTTCTCATATCAATAAAAAGGAAAATTTTAGAGTGGACGTAGGCAAGAGTCAACCAAACCACTATAAGTCCACTGTTTTTTTTTGTTTTCTTTTAAATTTTACCGCTCTTCATATTTATACTCTTTACATACACTCTATCTGTTATCTGTGACTGTTAGTTGGTGCTTTCATTTACATTTGGGTGTTAGTGATCAATTTTGCCGCTAACATTTTGGTGCTTTCACTGAGAAGGCAAGCACTCAGGGATTTTGAAGCTAGGAACTTAGATTCTAGAAAGCAATGGCTAGGCCATCAATAAGGAAGCAAGTGACAGAAGGAAGTAATCAGGAAGGAAGTTAAGAGGCCTCCTCTGGAGCTGGAGCTGGCAAGCATCCATCTATATCACTAGGGACGAGATGGAGACGATGCTGAAAAGGCAGGAAGACATGATACATAACATGCTTCGACAGGTTGGACATGTTGGAGCACAAAGTCAAGGGAATGGACCAACAACGGCTGCTGGCATTGCGGAACAAGAAACCAGAGCTGTAGAAGTGTCTGGAGGTCAACACTAGAACCAGACTGGAGGGAGTGAAGGAAACCTGCAAACGCTCGGGGGTAGACCTCCAGGATTGGATACCGGGAGAGCGGTGAATGAAGCTCAGCAAGCAGGGACCAACTTGAATGTAAATGACTAACATGAAGAGTACTGCCTGGAGTACCCCAGGACGTGGGGGGCAAGGTAGAGATGCAAACAGGGGACTACCCCTGGATGGAGACGAGCAGATGGCTGGATTAATAAGAAGGATTATGAGAGGAGGATTGTCAAGCGGAGGCCTAAAGGAAGTCAGTCAAAGTCCGTTCACTCCGAATATCAAATATGCATGGAATTCTCCAAAGTTCAAGTTGCCCACGCTGGATCCTTATGATGGGAGATCAGAACCAACATGCATGTTACTAGATATATCGAGCATACGGAAATGCTGGGGGCATCCGAGAAAGTGATGGCACGATGTTTCCCTCTATATCTAACAGACTAGGCTGCGCTTTGGTTCAGGAAGCTAGAGAATAGATCAATCAAAACATGGGGTGAGCTAGTGGGACGCTTCATGAGACAGTTTAGGGTCCATGTGACGCGACCCAAGAGTGTGATGATCTTAGCTTTAATGAAGCAGAGGACCGGAGAGTCCATAAGAGATTTTCTATTACACTTCAATGTAATGGTGGCTTCAGTAGATCGCCCGCATCCATCGATGGTTTTGATGGCGGCGGTAGCAGGGGTTGCGTAAGGCATAGAGTTTAAGGACTCTTTGGCAAGAGATCCACCACAAGACTTTGGAGAATTCAATCATGAAGCTGAAAGGTTCATTCGGCTAGTGGATTCACGCGCCGAAAGGCGAGAAATAAACGCCGTGCAAGGCGAAGGAACCTCCAAGTAATAAACCGGAATAGACAAAGAAAGCGGAAGCGGGATGGTAGATACGATGGTCCACACAAACGGAAGAAATTTCGGGAACCCAGATTCAAACAATACGCTGACTTGACAGCAAACCTGGAACAGATTTGCACGAAAACTCGAGGGCACCTCCCTTATCGAAAACCACCCAGGAGAGATCCCACGAAACGAGAACGTAGAAGTGAAAAATATTGCATGTTCCATGAGCTGGAAGGACAAGCTACTGATGAATGCCACCATTTAAAGGATGAGGTGGAAAAGCATGTTAGAAATGGTAGATTGCCATATTACATGAGAAACCAGACAACGGTCGTAGGACCTGAGCAATTATCGCCTGTCCAAACAGAACTAATCCTGAATCGGGATCACGACTCGTCATCAATTGATCATGATGGCATGGGCCAAGTTTAAGACTCGAACTCTATTGATTATGATTTCAAAATAAAATAGCTATTCCACTTACACATGTGAGAGAATCGGAGAGATCCCTAGGCATGCTCTGAGATCGTAATAGACTGCTCTACCCAGAGTGGCAGTATCTAGATTTTTCCTTTGTTTGTCGTTGAACATTTGGACTTTTAATTTAATAAATGAACTTGAATTTCATGAAATAAACCTTAGACCGGAGAGTTAAAGGATGAATATTGGAAGTCTATTTGAAATTAATCGCTTTATGACCCTACCCAGAGAGACGGGATCCGGAGTTCAAGAAGTGAGTTGCTTCACCGGAGAGCGACAAGATTAACTCACTTAACGTCGTTCCCCATTCACCGGTGAGTGATTGGACCAGGGTTCGATAAGAGCCCGAAGTGGCTATAATCGGCCTAGGATTTAGGCCATGACATCGCTTAACGTTCAGGGACACTAAACCGGAGTGCAGGGAGTGACCCTGCTTCGTTGGAGAGCGACAGGATTGGCTCACTCAACGTTGTTTCCCCTTCACCGAAGAGTGATAGGATGGGATCCAGTAAGAGCCGGGAGAGGTTGACATCGGTCCAGGAGGATCAAGTCATCGCTAAACATTCAGGGGCACTGAACCGGAGTGCAGGGAGTGACGCTGCTCTGTCGGAGAGCGACAGGATCGGCTTACTCAACGCTGTTTCCTCTTCACCGGAGAGTGACATGATGGGATCCAATAAGAGCCCAGAGAGGCTATGATCGATCTAGGACGACCAAGAATCGCTACATGCCCTCACTGGGGGAAGAGTGCAAGGGATAGAAAGCAACGTCGGAGCGCATCAGGATCTTTCTCTTCGACCGTTGAGTTTGGGATGGACTTGGAAAGGGTCCGAAGTGACCATCGATAGTCCGAAGAGGCTGCAGAATTTAATTCTTGACTTCCACAAGTGGAAATGAATACCGATTCGGTTTCGAACAGCCACGAACTTGATCAAGTATACTATAGCTATTAATAAAATAGGGACTCACGATATTGGATTCAAAGCCATTCAAAACACGCCTTTTACCCAAAGGCATGTCTTGGGGGGCAAAGTGTTATCCCGCATTTTGGCAAGGCTGTAGGCAGACGGATTTAACTAAGTCGTTTTCTCAGTTATCGAGGATGGAATGTGGTAGGTTTGAGTCGACTAGATGGATAGGTAATGCAGCACGTTTTGGAAGTCGGTCGGCGTGGAAGTCGGTAGGCGTGGAAGTCGGTCGGCGTGGAAGTCGGTCGGCGTGGAAGTCGGGCGGCGTGGAAGTCGGTCGGCATGGAAGTCAATCGGCGTGGAAGTCGGTCGGCGTGGAAGTCGTTACAGGAACAGGAAGTCGCTACAGGAAGTCCCTACAGGAACTGGAAGTCGCTACAGGAACAGGAAGTCGCTCGGCATGGAAGTCGCTCGGCAGGAAGTCGCTACAGGAAGTCGCTCGGTAGGAAGTCACTATAGGAAGTCGCTCGACAGAAAGTCGCTATAGGAAGTCACTACAGGAAGTCGCTGCAGGAAGTTGCTCGGCAGGAAGTCGCTCGACAGGAAGTCGCTATAGGAAGTCGCTCGGCAGGAAGTCGCTACAGGAAGTCACAGGAAATCGCTACAGGAAGTCTCTACAGGAAGTCGCTACGGGAAGACGCTATAGGAAGTCGCCACATGAAGTTGCAATAGGAAGTTGCAACTGGAAGTCGCTACAGGACGTCACCACAGGAAGTCGCTTGACAGGAAGTCGCTCGGCAGGAAGTCGCTACACAAAGTCGCTCGTACCGTGATGAAGGATATTGGCTCGGTTATGGTCCTGATGGACCCGACCTACTCAAGAAGCCCAGTAACTCGGGATTTGCCTATAAATACAGCATGTGGGGGTTTAGAAAAAGGATCTTCATTCTGTTTCCCTTCTTCTTCCTCATTAAGGCTACTCTACCATAATTATTTTGAAAACTATGGATTGTAACTGTATTAATTCTCATATCAATAAAAAGGAAAATTTTGGAGTGGACGTAGGCCAGAGTTAGCCGAACCGCTATAAATCCACTATTTTTTATTTCTTTTTAATTTTTACTGCTCTTCATATTTATACTCTCTACATACACTCTATCTGTTATCTGTGACTGTTAGTTGGTGCTTTCATTTACATTTGGGTGTTAATGACCAATTTTGCCGCTAACAGACCCTAGGGATCACATATCAAAATGATAGAATGGGAGGGATCGGCATACATCCCTGTAGAGGGTTCGGCAGCAAGCAGTACACAAGTCACATCAAATCAAAGATCGAGAAATAACTCGAGTTGTAATGGTCCTAATGACATGAAAATTTGAGGCTAAACATATTCCAGCGTGGAGAAGCCACCATAGGGATAGCTGCCCAAAAATCAACCAATGAAAGGATTGGTACCATTCCTTCCTCATAGGGAATTGGGCCTAGTGATCCCTTTAATGGGCCCATATGGATTACAAGGTCCTTCAGTCGAAGTTTTAGAGAGATTAGTGGTTGTTTTCACCTATAAATACTAGCCTGATGGGTCATTATGAGGATCTTTACGCTTCTTATTACTCGAGATTCTATTGTAATCAAGTGTTTGCTATTTCCTATTATTGTAATCAGATTTATAAGTGATTAATAAAGGATAATCTTCAAAGCGAATGCAGGCATACAACGCCAAACCACTATAAACTTCTGTGTCTCCGGTTATTGCTTTTTATCTTTTATTAGCTTAATTATTTCCTTAGTTTAATTTAATTTCCTTCACTTACTTCTCTACAAAAATCTATTATTGGGTATTTGTGACCAATTTAGTTGCAAACAATCAAAGCCTAGAGATCAAGCACGGATGATAATATGAAGATATAGTGAAGCGAAAGCAATAGACGGATTCAATGGAATGATAAAAATATGAAAATATACCATTTACTGAAAATGGATCGGGTACGTTCCATATTCACTAATTATGGATTATATTATATCACTACTACAGTTCAACTCGGTGAAGAATGATCGATATCTCAAAATCTACAAGTCAATTATACATGAAACTTTGGGTATATCAATATATCGAAGAGTAGAGCCCACCAAATAGATCGCATGCCAAAAGGAGCTCATAGAACGATAGGTGTCGATCGTTATTATAAATGATTTGGGACTAGTGATCGATACTATGATTTCTTCTGGCTTTGGAGACTCTACTGCCGAAATTTCAAAAAGATATTTCATCGTATTCCCCTATAAATATAGATTTTATTATTCATTTTTGAGATCTTTACGATGTTTGTTGCTTTGCACTCCTTTGTAACTAAAGGCTCGACTCTGATCCATCCCTTTGTACTCAGTAATTCAACTGATTAATAAAGTTATTTTTTTCAAAATGGATGTAGGCTTTCAACGCCGAACAACTATAAATCGTTGTGTTCATGTTATTGCTTATTTTCTATTATTTCATTGCTTATTTCCACTTTTCCATTTATTATTCTTCATTTATTTCTCTACAAAATCTTTATTGGTATTTATACAAAGTTTTGGTGCAAACAAAATGCAATAAGTAAAAGTAACGAGTTAGAAAGATGACACCAGGATTTTGTACTGGTTTAGATTTTTCCTACATCACGTCCCGTACATTTTCTTGTACAAATTCCTTTTCAAGCCTCTACTTTGCATGGTAGCAGGCAAACAACATACAACCTCGATTTCAAGTCTACGAGACACGTCCTCCTATATTCCGAGTCCAAGGCAAACTCACTAGATTTGAATGGACTACAAGCATACCCACTAGATTTGAACAGGCTACTAAGCACATCCACTTGATTTGAACGGGCCACAAGCGCACCCATACAAATACGAGTAGAGTTGATAGTTTTTCCAAAGACAAGTTCTTATACTATAACAATCTGAAAATTTATTACTTTATTTTTTGAAATATTTATTAGTTTTAAATATTTGAACTGGGGTTTTTAAAATATAATAGAATTTATGTTTCAACTAATGGTTCAATTTTTGGCGACGTATTTTTTATTAATATATAGAATTTTTCTATAATTTTTAATTTGGAAAAAATTTGAATTTCCATTTGACATATTTTACGGCAAACATTGGTATTTTTAAAAACTTAATAGAATCTAATAGCCTGTGTATTTTATTCTTGCTTTATGATCGCATCACATTCCTATACGCGTTCGTTTTCTATTTTCTATCATTCATAGCTTGTATGCGGATATAGTGCTCTGTACTACATACCCGAACACAACCAACACAAAGTCAAACTGTATCTTCAATTATGTGTGCGTTGTACTCAGCCGCATCCATGTCCTCTTTCCCCCTTGTTCCCCTTGGTCTCCCTGCCATTGTCCCCTTTGATTCGAGCATGTGGATCTGGTGTGCCTGACCTAGAATTTTGCTCGATATGTATATATACGCATACACAGTTAATCTTCCTCTTCTTCCTTATTTTTTGTTTCATTGTCAACAAAAATAAACAACTCCCCCTCTTCAAAAATTAACAACTCCTATTTCAATCACTTTTAGCCCCAACCTTCAATAGGAAAGTCGTTCGTATTGGCCTCTAGTGTTTTTAGAAATTGATCGCTCGGAATTTTGTTGAGCGACGAGCGAGAAATCGTTAAATAGCAATAAGAGGGAAATATGTTCACAAATGTTCAAAAATCAAATTCTTTAATCAGCTTCAAATTGGTCGACACCGTATGCATCATTGGAGTCATGTAAAGGAGTAGGATTTTTGGTGTAAGTTCGACGATGTTATGTGATGGTCAACCATGATGTTTGAGAACTAGGGTTTGGGTATTGGTATGATTGAGGCAAAGTTAGATGGTTTCAGGCTTAGATTGAGGTTCGGGGTGACGAAGTGCTTCTGCCGGTGAAATTTGGAGGCGTGCAGTCTCCCGGAGCAAAATGTGACTTGCGTTTGTCATGTATGCAAGCTTCAGGTTGCATTTTAGGGTAGTGCTTTGGAGATGGGTTCGGCGAGTCCAGGGTGGCGAAGAGGTGATGGGTGATTGATCGGAGGGTTCGGCTAGTGTTTACGGGGGTTGAAGGAGTAGTGCATGTGCGCTTCCATGCTCATTTTGTTCTAGGCAGTAGAGTTTTTAAATGAGAGATGGAGGAAGGAAGGACTTGATGCAGGTTGGGTTTCAGATGTTAGGTCTTAGGCCGAGCTTGGGTGAGACATTTAATTTTAAATTATTGTTAATTTTATAAATGAAGTGTTGAATTTAAATGGCTGTATATCGTTCATTTTAAATCCGTTTAACAGGAGGATTTTTGCTTTATGTTCATATTGACGAATACGACGTTTTGACATAATTTATGGATAGTTTTGGTATAGTATAATCTAATAATAAAGTAATACTGAATGATAAAAATTACGTCAATTTGGATAATTATGTAGTTAAATTCATTATACTTAATGTGTGTTATCTATTTGGCTAAATAAACATCATTCTGCTAAAGTAATTTGAATTAGGTAATTGACACTTATTTAGTAGAATAAAACACCGTTTCGATAATTAAATTAATCTGACACCTATTTAGACCATTCTGCAATAATTAAATGGATAGATTTTATTTGGAAATCTACTGGACAGAAATAAATCCCCGTTCTTCTATTGTAATTTGGATATTTAATTATACATTGTGAATTGATATGCCCATAAATCGGTATCGAATAGTTGATGCGTTAACTAATGATAGTTAAGTATTGAATTTATTTACATCGATGTTGATTATGTAAATTCCATTAATTAAATTTAGAAAGTTAAATTAAATGAGATGGTAACTTATTTAAGTATTATAGTGGTCGCCACGCCTTTTTCTAAATTTGAAAAGTTAATTATTGAATCAATGTTATTTTAAAGATAATTATTATTCATTATAGGAATTTAAAGGTAATTATTATTTATTAATAATGTTTTAAAGGTAGTTAACTATTTTTTTAAATAACGATTTAAGTTAATTATTTTATTAATATGATTCTTTAAAGTTACCTTTGAATGTAATTTAAGAATATTATTTATCGTTTTAAAGTTATTTAATTATTGTTTTAAAATGTTTTAATTATGTTTTAAATATTTATTTAAAGTTATTTAATTGTATTAATATGTAGGGGTTAATTAATTATCATATTAATATTATGTAAAAGTTAATTAATTACTATATTTATATTGTTTTAAGTTAACTAATTGTTATATTTGTATTGTTTTAAAGTAAATTAATTACAATATTTATATTGTTTTAAAGTTTAATTAATTACTATATCAATAATGTTTTGAAGTTGATTAATTATTATATTAATATTGTTTAGAGGCTAAATTATTAGTATAATAATATTGTTTAAAGTTCATTTAATATATTATTAATAATATTCTAAAGCTAGTAATCTGAATGGGGTTTAAAGATAATTAAATGAAGGATATTCAAATAATGACTTATTTATTTAAAGGTTTTAAATAATTGATTGTTTAACAAAGGAACTATATTGATTAAAGTTTATTTAAGAAGTTTTGCTTTAAACAATGAAAGTTTATAAAAGGAGTTCTACAAATTGAAAAGAGATCCTGAAATTAGGGAAAGAGTTTTATAAATGATTTTGGATATTTATAAAAGAATCTATAAATGGTTTTGATATTTATAAAAGAGTTTTATAAAATGATTTAGTGATTTATAAATAAATATAGAGTTTTGGCAAAAGAGATTTCCATAAATGAAAGAGATACATTAAAGGGATTTATAGAAGAAACTTATAAAAGAATTTGAAATTTGGATTTCCCTTAACTGACCTTCTTAATCATAGTGGTGTGGGACTTTCATTCCATGCTTAACAACGAAGGAATAGTGTTAGGGGTTATTCTTATCTCTAATTTTAATAACATTTGTTTTGATCCTTTTAACATGATTTCGAAATAAGAAATCTTTCATAATGTTTTGTGAATATATTTATACGGTGAGATAAGTGTATGAATATTTTAATAAATCTTCCGAAAAGAGATTTAATAAATGGAAGATTTATTTAAATGAGGCTTAGTTGTTTATACGGTAATTAAATATCTGAATTATTGGTTGTTTGCCTATTTGATGATTAAATAACTAACGATCAAATCTAGACCAAAATATAACTTTAGAAACATTTAGAAGAAACACGTGAGCTATATGGCACAGTCATCTTAGATGAAGCTGTACTATACGTATAAATATCGTTTTGTTCTCCTATGACAAATTATAGGAAGATCCATCCACTTAAATAGTTAGGGGGTGATCCCTGCGCCTATACATTATCTAATTATTTCCAAAAGAACCATGGTTGAGTTTACTGGAAACGACCAAATTTTGGTTTGGAGAGACAGGGATCAGATATGTTATCTGGAAACCACTTAGAACCAATATAACTGTTCGAATGGAAGATGACTTGAAGATGATTAAAGATAGAGTTCTCTAAAGTGCAAGGGCTACTTGCTACAAATTTTATGGATGATTCCAAATGGATGTAGTAGAAGTCGTGCCTTCAGTTTCGTTCAGACCCAGAACGAACTTGCATGGATGAATGTTGGCATTGCATTTCTATATGGAGGGCAATGTTAGCATTTCAAGATGGTTTTCTATACAACAAGGTAATCGTAGCCTTAACCATCATCAACCGGGAAATGAATAAAGTAGGGACATGCGGCAGGGCTATGTAGGTCGCTCCTATTAGGGTATGATCATCCCTTATCTAGAGTCGGTATCTATGTTTACTTTATGGACCATTTTGGTTATTTATCAAACTAAGGGTGATCATATTCGACGCTATATAGTAAAGGGTAGGGCCGGTCTTGAGTAGCTGAGGTGCACCGTGTTGTAGCCTCTAGTACATTTTATCTAGAGTATTACTGATTTGGTGGGTAGGCCCTTACCCTTTCATAGTTGGAATCCATTTTCCAATACAAGCCTTCGGACTTGACTGTATACCTATTATGCTAGAATTCAATAATGTAACAATTTTGGCTATGATTAGTATGTCTTTGTACCTTAGACATTATTATAATATCACTGGATTTTTTACAAAAATTGTTATGGTTATCGTAAGGTAAAAACTCATCCATGTTTATGTGTTGCATGGTCTTACGAGATACATTTGATTTTGAAGGATTTTACAAGTTATAATAAATAAAATTCCATGTGATTTGAGCTTCTCACGCTGGTTTTATCAGACTGATACGGGGGTTATTTTTCTTATAATGCTCGGACCAGCCCGAGCATATTTTCTAAATTTAGCCGGATACTTTGTAGCTTTTCGAAGATGGGTTGGACTCTCTAATATGTATTCACGCATCTTATATTCTTTCACTATTTTGTTGTTATTGTTTTCCGTTTGTATTTATCAAAAATTATAAGGACGTGCTGTTATAACTGTCCAAGCTGAAAATACTTTAGTGTGCCTGATGTTGTGTGTAATAAAGATGGTTTCTTTTGTAAATATCTTGTATATATTATATACCATCTCGTCACGATTAGAGATTCTATTCTTTCTTCTATTTATTTCACCCCAACAATTTGTCTTTTTGCATTTGGATATTCAGCATGTGAATACCGTAGATGAATTAGTGCCGATATATGAGGGTCGAAAGGGTGGGTCGTTACATTTAGTATCAGAGTTGAAGATTAAGCGAGAACCTTCGCGTTGGTGGAGTAAACTCATTAGAGATAGGGTAAGAGACATCCTGGAATGAGTTTGAGTGAGCGAGTGTGTGTCTGCGTGTATGAGAGCGTGTATTTGTTAGTGATATAAAAATGTTTTATATATTGTGTTGTTTGATGTGTTAAGTTTGAATTTTGGGTTTCAACTGATGCATCTGGCCAATGTTATCGATAGGGATTCCAAAACACGTGAACAAAGCCAAACAGACACAATATTGTTCTAAAATAGGTAAATGAAATAATTTTACCTGGAAATATATTTTATATATAAAGAGAGATTTTCAAAAATGTGTATTTTTGATGTGTTTGGTTGTTAGGAAATGATAACATTCCATCTTATCCTTTAGGATTTGATTAGTCATGCTCGCCCAGTTCTGAGCATTTGCTATTGTTTGTTGATCTATCGGTAATCTTCATTTTTGAAACTTGAGTTGGCTAAATAGAAATTTTAGGATCATTGAAACGAATACCTTGTAAATTGAGTTCACAATTTGACTATAAGGCGTTCGTTGATAATGTTGGATTAAATTTTGGTTTTGAAAAAGGGTGCTTATTAAAAGAAAGTTGGAATATTCTGAAATAAATATTTTGGAAATGATTTTATATAAAAGTTGATTTTTTATAAAATAGAATTTTAATAAAAGAGGTTTAGTAAAAGAAAATTTGAATTTGAGAATATGTTTTATATATAAATGGAATTTGAGAATTTAAATCCTGATGGTTTTGAAAAATGGTTTTCAAAGTTTAGAAGATAATAATAGTACTATTTGAAAATATTTTTGGGATAAAAATATTTATATGGATTTTCTAGGAGATATAAAGCACTAAACTCACTACGGTCTTTGAAAAATAATTCCGATGATGACTGCGGCATCGCCAATGTTCATTTTCAAGTTTCTAGGTGGGGGATTGTTACAATTACGATTTTGCTGTAGAATTGTTTTGATAAAATAGACTTTGATTTAATCCCAAAAGCATGTTCTAATTTACAAAGGGAAATATTATATATTATTATATCAAATGACTTTGGAAATAGTAGTGATAGTTTACTTAAAAGTATTCTTAAGTATAAATACGTTTGAAAAAAAAATTATAGAAAAATATTTCTTCTTTGGTTTGGTTCGAGGAACGATTCCTAATTATTTTATGATGATCGGAATAAGTTTCTAAGTGATAATCGGATGTTTGCCGAGTTGAACCTTTTAGTGCAGTTATTCTCTTTGTCATTCCATGGTCGAAAATGAGTTCAAATCTGAATAAATCCAAGGCAAGTTGGAAATTGATATTTTGGGTAAAACTATTTATTTGAAAATTATATGGCGCTGTTCCAAAATGGGTTTGAGAAAGAAGGAAAGTGTTTTAAATTAACTAGTTCGAGTGGCTCGGAAATAACTAAAAATGGACAAATGATGTGTTCGGATGGTAAACGCTTCCCTTCAATATTACCCTTCTTGATAAGGGAATATATGATATTGTTTGATAGTGCCTAGTTCCTTGGTATTATTTTGGAATTACTTGGGCTATATATATATATATATATATATATATATATAATTTGATTCTAAAAAGAGTATTGAAATTAAAAACCAGATGTTCAATTTTCAAGCTGAGTTTAAAGTAGAAAGCTTGGATAAAAAATGTATACATCAGGGTGTGATAGGGTGTTACACTAGTTTTTATACTTAAGTTGTGTTTTATGAAATGTTTTGAGAAATAATTTAGTAGAAATAGAATTGGTATTAGCGAGAACTAATAATATAAGTGCATAAGTTGAACGTAGATCATTTCTCTCTTTCATATAGTTTTGATCTAAGATTCGAGTATATGATTTGAGGTGTTTCACATCGTTCCAAATAAGAATCTATCACTCGATTTTTGATGGAGAACACTGGGTAAGGGTTCTTAATATGTAACCAAGGTTTTCTATCATAGTATATGGCTATGTAAGAAGAACAGAGATTTCTAATCAAGAAGCCTGATCTGAGTCTGCACTAGTAAATCGAGTGAGCGATACTAGGGTGGTAGTGAAGTATTGTTTCGAGTAGTGATTGAATCAGATTTTGTATATGAATGATCTATGAACATCATGAAGACTTATGAATAGTACTGAGTGTTCATGTGATGAAATTTCGGGGACAAAATTATTTTTAAGGAGAGAGAATGTAACAATCTGAAATTTTATCACTTTAATTTTCGGAATATTTTATTAGTCTAAATATTTGATTTGGGGTTTTTAAAATATAATAAACCTATGTTTCAAATAATGGTCTGATTTTTGATGACGTATTTTTAATTTAATTTATAGAATTTTTCCATAATTTGTAATTTGAAAAATAATTGGACTTCCATTTTACGTATTTTAGGGCAAACGTTGGCCTTTTTGAAAATTTAACAGAATTTGGTATATTTTATACTTGCTCTGTGATCGTGTCGCATTTATATACATGTTCGTTTTCTGTTTTCTATCATTTGCAACTCGTACACGAATACAGTGCTCTGTAGTGCACACCCGAACACAACCAAAACAAAATCAAACTGTATCTTCAATTATGCGTGCGTTGTACTTAGCTGCAACCATGTCCTTTTGCCTCCTTGTCCCTTTTGGTCTTCCTGCCATTGTCCCCTTCGATTTGAGCCTATGGATATTTTGCTTGGCATGTATACATATGCATACACAGTTAGTCTTCTACTTCTTCATTTTTTGTTTCGCTGTCAATAAAAATAAACCACTTTCCCACTTCAAAAATTAACAACTCCCATTCCAATCACTTTTAGCCCCAACCTCCAATACAAAAGTCGTACGTGTCAGTCTCTAGTGTTTTTAGAAATCGAACCCTCAAATTTCATCAAGCAACGAGCGAGAAATTATCAAATAATAGTAAGAGGGAAATATGTTCACAAATGTTCAAAAATCGACTTCTCTAAATCCGCTTCAAATTGGTCAACGACGTATGCATCGTTGGATTCGTATAAAGAAGCAAGATTTTTGATGTAAGTTCGGCGACATTCTGTGATGGTCGACCGTGATGATTGAGAACTAGGGTTTGGGTATTGGTTTGATTGAGGTAGAATTTGCTGATTACATGCTTGGATTAGAGTTCCGGGTGGCGAAGTGCTTCTACCGGTGAAGTTTGGAGGCGTGCAGCATCCTAGAGCAAAATGCGACTTGCGTTTGTCATATATACAAGCTTCAAGTCGCATTTTAGGGTTGTGCTTCGGAGGTGGGTTCGGTGTGTCCATAGTGGCGAGGAGGTGATGGGTAATTGATCGACGGGGTCGGCTAGTGGTTTCGGGGGCTGGAGGAGTGGTGCACGTTTACCACTGTGCACGTTTCGTTCTAGGCAGTGGAGTTTTTAAATGAGAGATGGATGAAGGAAGAAGGACTTGATGCAGGTCGGTTCAGATGTTAGGCCTTGGGCCGAGCTTGGGTGAGACATTTAATTTTTAAACAATTGTTAATTTTATAAATGAAGTGTTAAATTTAAATGGCCATATATCATTCATTTTAAATCCATTTAACATGCTAATTAAATTTATTGGATACCTATTTAGTAGAATAAACCACAGTTCTACTATAATTAACTGGATAGATTTTATTTGGACATCTATTGGGCAGAAATAAATCTCTGTTCTGCTATTGTAATTTGGACATCTAATTATACGTTGTGAATTGATATGCCAATAAATCAATATTGAATAGTTGATGTGTTAACCAGTGATATTAAGTATTGAATTTATTTACATAGATGTTGATTATGTAAACTCCAGTAATTAAACTTAGAAAGTTAAATTTAATGAAATGGTTACATGTTTAAGTACCGTAGTGGTTGCTAAGCATTTTTATAAATTTGAAAAGTTAATTATTGAAACAATGTTATTTTAAAGATAATTATTATTTATCAATAAGGTCTTAAAGGAAATTATTATTTATTAATAATGTTTTAAAGATAGTTAATTATTGTTTTAAATAATGATTTAAGTTAATTACTTTATTAATATGATTCTTTAAAGTTACTTAAGAATATTTAATTATTGTTTTAAAGTTATTTAATTATTGTTTAAAATGTTATAATTATATTTTAATTACTTATTTAAAGTTATTTAATTATATTAATATGCAAGGGTTAATTAATCATCATATTAATATTATGTAAAAGTTAATTAATTGCTATATTTATACTGTTTCAAAGTTAATTAATTACTATATTTATATTATTTTAAAGTAAAGTAATTACTGTATTTATACCATTTTAAAGTTAATTAATTACTATATTTATTTGTTTTAAAGTTTAATTAATTAATGTATTAATAATGTTTTTGAAGTTAAATTAAGTTAAATTAATTATTATACTAATATTGTTTTGAGGCTAAATTATTAGTATAATAATATTGTTTAAAGTTAATTTAATATATTATTAATGATATTCTAAAGTTATTTTAAGAATGCGGTTCAAAGATAATTAAATGAAGAATGCTTAAATAATAACTTGTTTATTAAAGGTTTTTAAATAGTTGATTGTTTATCAAAGGAACTTTATTGATTATAGTTTATTTAAGAAGTTTTGTTTTAACCAAGGAAAGTTCATAAAGTAGTTTATTAAATTGAAAAGAGATCTTGAAATTAGGGAAATATTTTTAATAATGATATTGGATATTTATAAAAGAGTTTTATAAAGAGACTTGGAGATTTATAAAGTAATTTTATAAATAGATTTGGAGTTTCGGTAAAAGGAATTTCCATAATATTTATTAATGAGATCTATAGAAGAAATTTATAAAAGAATTTGAGATTTGGATTTTCCTTAACTGACCTTCTTAATCATGGCGATGTGGAATTTTCATTCCATGCTTAACACCAAAGAAATAGTGTTGGGGTTATTCTTATCTCTAATTTAAATAACATTTATTTTGATCCTTTTGATATGATTTCGAAATAAGAAATCTTTCATAATGTTTTATGAATATACTTATACCAGTGGGATAAGCATATGAATATTTTAATAAATATTCTAAAAAGAGATTTAATAAATGAAAGATTTAATTATTTAAATGAAGCTTGTGATTACTATAGGTGATTAAATCTCTAGATTATTGGTTGTTTGTCTATTTGATAGTTAAATAATCGACTAATCTAGACCAAAATATAACTTTGGAAATATCTAGGAGAAATACGTGAATTATGTGGCACAATCATCATAGATGAAGTTGTACAGTGCGTATAAATCTCGATTTTGTTCTCCTCGGACAAAGGATCGAGAGATCAGTCTACTTAAACGGTTAGCAGATGGTCTCTGCTCCTATATATTATCTGATTATTTCCAAAAGAACCAGGCTTGAGTTTACCGAAAACTATCGAATGTTGATTCAGAGAGACTGGGATCAGATATGTTACCCGAAAACCACTTCGAACCAACATAAGCGTTCGAATGGAGGACATCTTAAAGATGATTGAAAACGAAGTTCTTTAAAGTGCAAGGGTACTTGCTACTAATCCTGAGGGTGATTACAAAATGGATGTAGGGGAGGTAGTGCTTTCGGTTTCGTTCAGACTTAGAACAAACTGAAATGGATGAATACTGGCATTTCATTTCTACTTGGAGGACAATGTTAGCATTCTAAAATGGTTTGCTATACAAAAAGGTAATCGTAGCCTCAATCCTCATTAACCAGGAAATGACTAAAGAAGAGACATGCAGCAAGCTATGTGGGTCGCTCTCATTACGGTATAATCATCCTTTATTTAGAGCCAACATCTTTGTATGCTTCGAGGCCCGTTATGGTTGTTTATCAATCTAGAGGTGATCATATTCGGCATTATCCCGTAAGGGGTAGGGCCGATGCTGAACAGCTAAGGTGTAATGTGTTGTACCCTTCAGTACATTTTATCTAGAGGTTTACTGATTCGATGGGTAGACCATTACCCTTTCATAGTTGGAATTCATATTCCAGTATGAGCCTTCAGACTTGATTGTATACCTATTATGCTAGAATTTAATAATGTAATAACTTCGGCTATGATTAATATGTATTTTTACCATAAACAATATTATAACATCACTGGATTTTCAAAAAGTGTTTTTGTTATCGTAAGGTAAAAACATGTATGTGTTTGTGTGTGGCATGGTCTTATGAGATACCTTTTAATTTAAAGGATTTTACAAGTTATAATAGATAAAATTCCTTGTGATTTGAATTTCTCATGTTGGTTTTACCAGACTGATCTAGACGTTATTTTTCATATAATGCTCGGGTCAGCCTGAGCATATCTTCCATATTTAGCTCGACGTGTTGGAGCTTTCGCGAGTGAGCTGGATTCTCCAAGACGTATTCACATATCTTATATTCTTTCACTGTTTTTTTGCTTTTGTTTTCTGCATTTACGAGCAATTGTAAGGACACGCAATTATAACTGTCCAAGCTGAAATTAGGTTGGTGCACCTGATGTTGTGTATAATAAAGATGGTTTCTTTTTATAAAGATCTTATACATGTTATATATCTTCTCGTCATGATATGAGATTATGTTATGTCTTCTATTTTTTCACCCCGGCAATCTTTCTTTTCGGTACTTGGATGTTCGACGGGTGAATACCGTGGATGTATTATTGTCGATTTCTAAGGGTCTAATGGGTGGGTCGTTACATGTACTTTGGATACAATGGATCATATAGCCTCTTTTATAGCGCTTTGATTTTTGAAATGAGAGATTATAATGTTTCCAAAATAATAAGATAGTAGTATTGAATCAATGCAATGAAGTATGAATTGATTCTAAGGATTTTAAAGAATGTATAATATAGTTTTCAAGAGAATTTTCAAGAAAGTAAAGAGTGGAAAGAAAGTAAATAATTAATTAGTTAAAAATCCGTCTTCACTCCCATCTATATAGTAAATGAACAGATGTATCCATTCGTAAAGTGTTGTATCCAAAGGGAATTCCATTCAAAATTTAAAAAGCAATCCAACGGTCTATATGTCGACATATAGAAACAAGTATGTCAACATATCCTCGTAATTTTTGAAAATACTTTTCTTTTAAATTGTATTGAAAATTCTATACCTTGTAAAATAATTTGGACATAGTTTTTAAATATTTTGAACTCTTAAAAACTTTTATAGAATATTATTTAAATATATTTTGGAATGTATATAATTTATTTCTATTTTGAAATATCAATGATCGGAAATTGAAGATAAGGATCAGAGATTGCTATCAGGGACTTTAACAATATATTATAATGACTCTAAACACTAAATTATAACCTTAGAATTTTCATTTCTTTGTCTAACTCATTAGTCTTCATATCTTTATCTTGATTCTTCATACTGTACAGTTTTTGATTCAGCATCTGTGAAATACTCTACACTAGGTACTACATACTATATAACTTGGAAAAATGTTAATATCAATATTTGATTTGGTTGTTATCATTAAAATCAATAATTGGGGTATTTACGAAAAGAATTATGAACGGTATGACTACTTCGATGTGGTTTGCGCCATGGCTTCAAGGGGACAGGCTAGCAAACAGGCTGTCTCGACGTGGAAATTAGAACAAAAGTGAAAGAATGCTTGTAGGATAAATCATAAAGACTAGAGAATAGAGAGGTTATTATTGGGTATTAGAATAGAAATAGAAAGTACTGGCTTGTACGATGACCACGATATGGACAATTGGACTGGAACGTAGAGAAAATGGTAGATACAAATTAAAAAATGTTTGGGAAGAAGTCAGAAGAACTTACGAACATAAAACAAGGACTAAGATGGCATGTCATAAGATTCCTATCACTAAGATGGCTTATCTATATTTTACGCAATGAACTAAAAGAACACATTTCACACTTATACTTTAAATGAACGTACACGTCTCTTATTTGGAAATGATACAAGCTAAAGTGGCCAGTCGTGATTTCAAACGTCCAAACACTACAGATGGTGGTCGAAAGTATGACCCCAAAATGCATAAAGAGATACATAAGTTGCGATATTGCAAAAATCATACTTTCGACCTCTGTGTGGTTTATCTGGCATGAGAGAAATAATATAGTTTCCAATGATATTTTCAATTTAGAACAATACATTTACAATTAATATCAGAAACAGTTCAGATCAGAGCCAGCAAATCAAAGCAAGAACAATACAACAACATTACAGATGTGGATATATGTAGTGATGGGGGGTCTAACATACTTAACAACCAGTGTCATAGTGGTTACCTGGTTATTGATCATATGAACTATTGCGTCAGAGCGGTTTTCTCCTGCCATCAGGTACGATATCCAATCTATTTTAATTTACATTTTTTACGACGAACTTCATAATTTAAAGGATACACGAATACATAATAATTATTATATCAAAAAAGCATCTCTTTGGGTTCCCTTTGGTTAATGACAGAGCCTATATACAACAAACAAGATCAAGCTTTGAATTTGGATCTAACATTTCTAAATAAGGATATAACAATAAGAAGTCACTTATCTTATGAGTGCTTAGATCTATGGTTGCATGTTGATTATTCATTCAAATCCGAAAAGAGTAAGTTAACGAGAAACCAAAATGACATAAAATAAATGATTTTGACTCTTTATCTTGTGGTGGTAGGTTTTCAGAGAATCTATAACTAATTCGGGATGGGGAAGGGGAAATAGAGGTTATTTGGAGTAAAATACTTTGGAGGTGAAGTTTTCACGAAGAAGAGTTCGAGTCGCCATTATTGGAAGGCTCGAGATTAAAGAGAGAAGATAGATGAAATGAATGTGTTAATTTGGTCATACACATTATGTTTTCTAATGGAATTGGTGGGCTAAGTTCTACTGTTATATGGCCATTGGCCTGTAAATATAGGGATATTGGACTATGTACATTGTTTTGTTTGTTTTGGAGGTGTAGACATTGAGGATACTTCTGTACATACGTTTGTTTTTGAAATAAACAAGTTAGAACCTGGTTCATACACACACATGTTAAAATTAATTTAGACTATTTTATATGTTTTGAAATTTAAAATTAACAATTATAAATCTAGTTTCAATAAAGTAAGAGTTCAAAATCAAAATTTACAGTTTACACAAAAGTTCATTTTATGAAATTTGATTTAAAATAACATACATACACGTATATATACACATATACAAGTAATTGCAAACCGAGTTTAATATTATAAATAATACATAGACACACACACATATATATAAAGTCTCTAATCAAATATACGTTTTTGTAACAACACATACCTTAATAAACCTAAATTTTGATAAAATTTGAAATCCAAGTCCATCAAAGCACAAATCGTAGGATTTGATGTCTGCAAACAAGCATGGGCGTTATCGAAGATTGATAGAAATCTAAACTCACACCGGAAACAATAAAAGGATAAAAATACCGACTATGGCTACTACCTTGAAATTAATGGTATTTCTTGGATAGCAGATTGTTGCATCAACATCAAGCATGAGAGAAAAGAAGATTTCTACAACACCTAAACACATATAGCTCCAGCAACCTGTTCCTCTAAATCTATCGTGTGCGTTGTAATGAGGAGGGAGTCGGAATAATGTTCTAGTGATTGGAAAATCTATAAACTATCCATAATATAAATTTATACCGATTAGGTTCCATTTAGTTATTATGTCTATTTAGGTTAGCAATTCTAATCTAACCTTGAATTGCATACACGATTACTTATCTATCCATTCAAGGTACAAAATACCGACGAAGCCTTATTAACCACTCAATGCTTTCAAATCTATTTGCCACTTAATGCTTCTAAGTATGAAGCGGGCTTCTACTATCACCACATAATACTTTTCAAAGAGAAATAGGCGGACTCTGCCATTTAAGATCTCAATCGAGGTAGACCCCGTCATTAAGACCTGTTTCCAAGGTGGACTTCTAGTATCGTCATTATTGGTCTATTAGCCCTTTCTACAGAGACCTTTGACCACTATATATTGAAAGGGAATGCAGATTAAGGATTTTAAGGCTAATTTAACACTAGGGAGAGGGTGAATAGTGTTTAATGGATTCTAAGACTTATATATAATAAATTAAACTTATGACACAAACAAATGCAGAATTTAATCACTGAACAATCACACACTCAAACACAGATGCCGAAAGTAAAATAAAAGGCAGAAAAAGGAAAGAACACACCGGATTTTATACTAGTTCGAAGTTACCCTATATCCAGTCCTGTACCAAGGCAAACACCTCATGCAAAATTTTATTATACCAATGTCGAGATTACAATCCTCAATTTCTAAAGGCCTTGAGGTACCCTCCGGTCTCTCCAGTCCGGGGCAAACTCTCTTGATTTACAGGACAAAAGATCACCCAATTGATTTCCAGGCACAACCAATCCTTATAGAGAGACTCAATAAACTTTTGATTACACTTTGATCTTCGAGAGAGGGTAAGAATCAAACAAGAATGAGATTCTAATTTGATCCACTTGAGAATTTGGCAGAATTTTGACACGATCTTAAAAATATGAAAATTTTAGAATATGGATTTGTGGAGAAGAAGGAGTGAAGAAAATAGTTAGTTAAAAAATTCATTTGTGAATGCTATTTATAGAGTACCAATGGCATAACCATTCGTGAAGAGATTTAAACGAATAGACACTTCTTTTGAAAATTGAAACTTTTGAATTTAACGTCCACAATGTCGACATCCCTTAGTTAAAAATAATGTAAAATTTGTTTGGAAAATGTTATTAAAAGGAAAACAATATGAAATGATTCTGGAGTAAAATAAACTAATTGCTTTAAAACAAAGAAGAGTAGAAAAAAAATATTTTTCAAATGTATAATTAACTTTGATTTTTAAATCTCAAGTGCGTGTATATATATATATTATAAAGAATATTTAAAAACAAAAATAAAGGATATTTCAAGGCTAAAACATCTTTTTGAACATCATTTGAAAAGATACTTTTTAAGGCTAAAACATTTTGAAAAGTAGTTTTGAAAATTATTTTGAAAAATCATTTTGAAGTAGTTTTGTAAGCTTTTTCCTGCAGAATGTCTCATCACATCAGGAATCGAGAACTTGTACAAAACCAGGATGTTCGCGGGTTTGTAAGCCACTTGTCATAGGTTTGTAAGCTACTTGTTGTGGGTTTGTAAGCCACTAAGAAGGTTCCATCCCAAATGAAAATCCGAATGAAGATTTCCATGTTATTATGAAGTTTTAACAAAAACTAGACACATGTCTTGAAATCTTGATCTTGATGCTCTAGATTCTTCAATCTTGATATCTCCATTCTGAATCTTGAGTCTTGAGTTTTTATACTGATCAGTCTTCAGTAATCAATACCTGCATATATATATATACATACATACATATATATATATATATCCTGCATATTCATATCTATTTAGACAACAGTGTTAATATATATTTCATAATAAGATAAGTTAAAAGGTTGTTGTCATCAAAACCAACATCTTAGTTCCTAATATATATGACGTTATAATTTATAATAACCATACCACTTGCGCATCCATTTTTATTAAAGTCTTAGTAATGTGAGAGACCATACCCAAGCTACTTAATACCTCATTGACAAGGACTAGGCAAGCCATTGACCATTTAAGACCTATTTATAGGTAGGTCCTTGCCATTTAATACCTAACCCCAAGAGTGACTCCTTACTGGTACTATCTAGCTGACATTGCTTGAAAATCTCATTGACTACTTAGTACTTCTTTTATAGGAGAGAGGTGAACCATAGATCAGTCACTTAGTACCTCAAACCCGAAGCGAACCATTTCCGTTATATCCATCATTACTATTAATTAAAAATATGGAATCTCATTAGGTTACTTCTTTCGGTTGGGAGGCAGGCCCTACAATAACCACTTAATACCTCAATACCGAAGTGAAACTTTTTGGAGATATCCTTATTTATTTGGAATCATAATAGGTTACTTAATACTTCCTTTTAGGAGAGAGGCGGACCCTATATCCACTTATTACCTCAAACCAAAAGTGAACCCCTATGAAGATATCTCTCACCACTCCTAATTTCAAATTTGGACCATTTAATACTTTTTAATTGGGAAAGAGGCGGCCCCTCAAACAACCACTTAATACCTCTGACCCTTAAGCAAGTCCTATCTCGCGTAAAGTCACAGGTCCTAGGCCTAGTGATATCTGACATCAGTAGTAAGTGCATTCGACTACTGGTAGCCTAAAAGTGAAGGACGGTCTTCCGTCGAATGATTCTACTGACCTCGAATCACTAACCCACTAAGTCCAATTGACCGTCCTAAGTTTTTACTTATATTATCTTAGGTAGACATTGGACTTAGTTTACTAATTCCCTTTTTATTTAAGGTAATAAGATTCACCTTAAATACTTATCTTTCTATAAATCATCTTTTAATGCTCATAAATGTAAATTTGTTCATATAATCCTAACGATATTTCCTAAAACATTTATGTATGATTACTAATTTCAAATTAGTAACCTTTTTATATCTATTCCATTTTTTATCAGTCCCTTTTTACCATTTGTCCCTATTAATTGTAACTCGCAAATTCATTTCCATTAATTGTCCATTAATTAGAGTTACAGTCTTTGATTCTCATACTAACCAATTCTAACCCCTAATTTAATCCGACCATTATTTCTCATTAATTGCCCATTAATTGGGGTTACAATCTTTTATTTCCTATTAATTATGGACAATTCCTAATTTTTTGCCAATTAATAGGAATTACTACATTTCCTAATTCTACCTATTTGCTTCACTAAATATAATAAAACGAATGTTATGCAAAAATAAACGTTGTTCTTCTTTATTAACGCAATAAATATGTATAAATTGCCTAATAGAACTACTTATTCCTGATCATAAATTTTTAACTATAATATGCCTTCTATATTTAATTTGCTAGAATTAAACTCCTTAGGAAGACTTTTCGCTATAATTTTCATAAATTGGTTTAACACACAAAAAGAAGGATTGACTCCGTTTAAAATTACAAGGAATGGATTTCTTTCTAATTAGAATAGGCAGTGTAAACTATGAAATCTATACTTTACACATCTCTTCACTTTTTGTTGTATTCCTTGTTAAATCAAGCATAGCCCTTTTGAATGAAAAGTGGAAAAGCAAACAAACTTATAAATATCAAATGGATGTTCTTTCCACAAATTAAACTATGGAAAATCTACAACTTAGCACAAATTAGGCAATAATCCAGAAATCTTATTTTACATCCAAGTACAAATCTGGAATAAAAATATACAACATTCAAATTCTAAAATCTTTAGGACTGATTTGCAGATCTTGGTGTAAAGATATTTCAAATTAGATCTAAAACAAGAATATGTAGGCAATAAATTTCTACACTAATTTAAGCCTACAACTCACAAATAAAGTTGATTTAAGCATAGTAATCTAACGTATGCCAACGTAATAGATTTAGAATCATAAACAATATATAAAATTTCTCACCCACCTTTTAAAAGCGACCCGAATCTCCAGATTTGAAGTTGAACCTTAAATTCATCTCCAATCCTTTTTAATCTAAGAAATATGTACAAAAAGGTATATACATATATTAAAATTACAGATCTGAGAGGAAATTTGGGATTAGGAGAGAAAATAGATACAAATATACAATTATGTATAAATTACCTCAAATACGTGTATAGTTGATTCTCTACGCTTCTTCTTTTCATTTGATTTCTATTCTTCTTCAACTTGTATGAATATAAATACAAATATCTTATTTTTATAATTTAGAAAGAAAGTGGAGGAGAAGAAATGTCAGAGCTCCATTGCTCTATTTAGGAAAAAATGGGAAGAGAAAGGAGGGTTATGTTTGAATTTATAGGCTATGGAATCAAGCAGAACTCGATGATTTAAAATATACAATCCGAGTTTATATGGCCTACAATTATTGTGGCCGCCACATACGAAGTGGTCGACCGCCCCCCCCTAAGGGTCGATCATTGCAATACGTAGGTTGACTTATGAGCCCTATGTAATTAATATAAAGCGTTAATTTCCTATTCAAATTATTTCCATTCAGAATTCGTTTTTCGTCCGTAATTTTTTCGTTTGGACTCCGATCGTAAAACTCCAAATACGAAAGTTGCTTAGAATTTCGCCAAGAATGCAATGGTGCAAGTTTCAAAGTTAAATTACATCATTTGCACAAATTCCATTTTAAATCATGGAGTACCATGATTTATTTATAGGAGAGAGGCGAACCATAGATCAGTCACTTAGTACCTCAAACTCCAAGCGAACCTAATTAACTAACTAACTAATTAAATAACTAACGTCAAATTACGGGGTGTTATAGTTTTTAAATTAAGTAACATATTGAAATCAAACTTTAACTTAAGAGGGATTCGAAAGGTTTATGATGTTTTGCACAAAAGTCCACTTATTTTATTAATTAAAATAAATTTTAAACTAAAGTAAATAATAACCAAATGAATTAAATTCAAAGCAACAAATATGTAAAAACATGTATTCAATTCCCAAAGTGATTTCAAATAAACAACTATGTAGTTTATTCATGTTTGTATATAAAACAAGTAACAAAATTATAACAATTAATTAGAAATTAGTTTTCAATCAAAAATTAGTATTTTTTGTTAAATAATAATTTATAAAACAATAATAAAATAGATATGACAACTTAGGCATATAAAAATTTGTTGTAAAAAGGTTCAGATATAAACTATACAAACAATATAGATAGACAAGGTGTAAAAACATAAGATTTAAACTGTGTAAAAATGGTGAACGTATAAATAAATGAAATCAGAATTTTACCTTAAGATGTAGCAAACAATGCACCTTGAACGATGAATAAAGCTCCTTGATTCAAATGAATCATCTCTAAAAGTTGCAATAATCTAAAGCACCACCCTTGTATCTATGTAATTTGATTTGATTTTGTTTTGGAAAATTTCATGGTTGGGAGTCCATAGGTTTTCGATCATGAAAGGAGAGAAGAAGAAAAATATTGTATGTATAATCAAATGAATAAATGAAAGAAAAATTGTTTTCAAAGGAAACTTTGAAACCTTTCAATTCTCTCCTTTAAAACTTTCCCTATTTAACTCCTCACTAAATCTAATCAAATCATCCCCCCCTTCATCACATAAGGCTATAAAGGAACTAGGTCAGTCTGCAATTGAAGAAATGAGTGAATTTCAAATTATTTTTACCTTATTGGATCTTACTTGGGCTTATGAAGCCTAATTTATTTAGAAAATTTCTAAATTTCTTTTAAATAAAATCAATTATTTTATTCAAATTAGTTAAAGAAATTTTTTAATTTCAAATGTACAGTGTATTAAACACACCCAACATTTAGTTAATGTATAGGGAATAAAACTTTTCATTTCTTTTCATAGAACAAGAATTAATTGAGAGTATTAATTGCATTAAACGGAGAGAGAAACCTTTCATTTTCTCTCTTTAATTTGAATTGATTGATACATTAAATGTCATCAATTAATGATTTATTCATATCAAGATTTATTACTATATCCATATGTATTGTAATTGTGCAAATTGTAGTTTGAGATTTATTTAATTTTGTTGTATTTATTTATATAAGCGTGTGTGTGTGTGTATGTGTGTGTCTGAACCATATATATACACGTACATGTGTGTGTGTGCATGTGTATCATCATAATCCGTGGAAGGTATAATATGCCCGTACATAGATGTTGAGATTTACATTGCAACGAACATATTAGCCAAAACAGGATATTAATATATGTATATGAATATTTATGTGTGTGTATATATATTATTGAATAAAAAAAATTCTGCCATAATAAATTAATGTAAAATAATCACATGATATACAAGTTTCATAATTTTAGAAAAACTGATAACATATTTTGGGCTTAAGATTAATTTATGGAATTTTTTAATTAAAATAATATTTATTATTAAATAGTTGACAATAGACCTTAATCAAAATAATTCTTAAAAATATGAAATCAAGTTGAAAAATTATAAAACTTTTTCTAAAGGTAGATGAGACATATTTTGGGCTTAATAAAATTTTCTAGAATTTTCTCAACTGAAATTATAATTTTAATTAAAAAATTAACTCTAGTTTGAAAAAAAATTAATCATAAAAAATATTAAATTAATTTTCAAAATATGATATTCTTTCTGAAGATACTTGTGAAATATCTAACGGTTAAGAAAATTTTCCATAATTTTATCATTTGAATTTATATTTTTAATTAAAAAATTGATTGCATGCCGAAAGTAAATTAATTTAAAAAAATAATAAATTAAGTTCAAAAAATCTTACAATTTAACATTAAGCATATTACATGGTGCAAAAAATACAAAAAATATAAAATTGAAATTTGAACCATTAATTAATTTATACATAATAAACAATTCACAAAATCATTAAATTAGAATAAAATACGCATACACAAATTTAATAAATAATTTTATATTTTATGATTCATAATAGGTATAAAAAATCATATGACATTTTTCAGATTAAATATATACAAGATGTAAACATGTATATAATTATACATATAGATAATTTGCAAATCTTTGTGTGTGTGTGTATATATATATGTGATCTAGATCTATTTATACATATTAATATAAATCAAAACTAATTTTTTTTAGAAAAAGAATTCAGCAATAAATCAATAAACAATATACTACAACGAGTAACCAATCCAATTGTAACAAACACATATACCTTTAAAAATCTCACATAATCTAAACAATAAACAGATCCGAATATGAATAAGTGATTTGGATGTAAATCAGCATTCATTTGATAAACTTGAAATCATAATGATAATAATAAATAAAAGTTCACCTCCTAGTTAAGCCTTTGGGTCTACGTTGAATAATAAATTCTCTTCTAAAAATAATTTCTAATCCGTCAGGTTGCTAATCCAGAATTGGAGACCTTCTTCTACAAATTAATATTTTTTTCATTTAAATTGGATTTGAGAATGTTTAGGATGATTTTAGAGAAGAATTGCTGCCATTAAAACGAAGAAGAAGAACAAAAAATTAGCGACTCAAAAATGAATTAGCCTTTGACTAGGGTTTTGAGATTAGCTTTTCTATGGGTAGGATAAGAGAGAAAATAATGATCTCAACTACACATCTCAAAATCCTAATCTCATGTATAGTAATTGCCCCTTTCCTCTACTAATACCAACAACTTTCACCTCTAAAATTCATGAGTTGTGAGCATATTTAACCGAATTTAAATATACATAATTATATTCAATTAAATTTGGTTTCGGTGCCTCATATCGATCAACATGTTTATAACTTTTTATAAATACATGCAACAAATTTACTTCTCAAATTATATCCAAATTTTATAATTAATATTTCATAAATATTAATTAAATTAATTGATTTATAATGATTGTAAACTAATTAAATCATTCCGTCTTAATATAATTCATCGATTCAGTTGTGTGACTCTTGGGTGTAAATTCGGTTAGCGATTAAAGTCAAACTATTCGAACATTAATGTTCACACTTCATATGGCAGATGATGTGACATTATGACCAAATTTATTGCTTGCTCATTTTTAGAAATTTTTTATTTTTATTTAATAAGCCTTACCCAGGTGTGGCAATTATTTATACCAATTCTCTTTGTCAAAACTATATCACTTTGGACTTACTGAATTTGGTAATGGTCAAAAATTCCAACATCGTCCATATTCAACTCTATAGTCCAAACACAAAGTCCTTGGTTCAATAATAACAATTATTATTAACCGAACTACTATGGTCAGAGGTTTTGACTTTGAGTTGACTTGATTTGATCGTGATATTAACCTCATATAACTGAGGAGACGAATCCTCTCTTGAATAGTGCTTCCCTTTCAATACTTCCACTCGACCCAACTATAGTCATTCAATGGACGTCGTGCCATGATTTAATTATAATCAAAGCGGAGATTTCATATTGAAGATTCATAGTATTCTCAAATCGAAAGAAATGTGTAAATTATTCACATCGATATTTTATGTTTGACCTTAGTTATATTAACCAACAAAAAACTATTGAATGAGTCGTTCCATAGTTATCCAATAATAATTATTTTATAACCCTTAGATCCCCCTATAAGTCATGAGTAATACATTTCCCAACTGTTAGAGAGCCTTGCGCTCTAGTCTCAATGGATACATTGATATCCAGTCTCAATGCATCTTGACTAGTAATATTTAAAATGATATATTTATTTATATTATGATAAATTACTCGCGGTTACAACACTTTGTAACTACTATCACAAAATATACCATTTATGGATTTTCTATTAAATATACTTTTAATTAATTAATTAATATAACTACATCATATCAAGTATATAATAGAAAGGAAACGCCTTTGTTTCGAACAAGATTAGCCAACGAGTTAGATATATGTAACAAATTACTTAATTACCCGTAGGACATACCCCAAACTCTGTCCTGCCGGCTATAAAAGAGGTAATGTAGGGCTCAAAAATTTCTCAAACCCACTTAACAATTAATCTACTTAAATATCATTTAAATATTCTACCGATATCGTATATTGATACGTGCATATATAACTTTTATGCACACACTTTATTAAATAATAATGATATTCAAACAAATGAAATAAAATTTAATAATTAATATTTCATAAATATTAACTAATTTTATTAGTTTACAATTATTATCGATTAATTAAATCATGTGGTTTTTTGGAGTATTCATCATTACGGTTGCTCGATTCATTGGTATAAATTCAGTCAACGATTAATATCAAATAATTCGAATATTAACGTTTACATGTCACATATAGTGTTATGAGATTTTGGCTAAATTTATCGCTTGCACCTCTTTTTAATAAAATCCAAATTTACTATTATAAGTGATACCTAGTAGTGACGATTATTTACACCAATTCTTCTTGTCAAAACTATATCACTTTAGGACTTATAGAATTATTTTAGGTTAAAACTTCAATATCGTCCACATTCAACTCAGTAGTTCAAACACAAAGGCCTTGGTTTAATAATAACATTTATTTATTATCACCTTACCGCTCTGGCTAAAGACTTTGATTTTAAATTGACTATAGTTGACCATGATACTAACCTCTTATAATCGAGTAGAAGAATTTTTTATCAAATAGCATTTCACTACCAATGCTTCAACCTGGACCCTACTATGATTGCTTCATGGATTGCCATACCATGATTTAACTATAATAAAAGTGAAGTATCCATATTGGAATTTTATAGTATTCTTAAGTTGAGGGAATTATGTAACATCGCCATTTTGAGATCTCCTATTTGACATTAGTTATATTAGCCAACGGAAAAGTTATTAAGTGAGTCATTCAATGGTTATCTAGTAACTATCAGTACGTAACTCTAAGGTGCCCCCCAACCGCCATGAGTAATACACAGGGAGTGTTACATACTCTAATTTCAAAGGATAAAACAATATCCTTTCTCAAAACATCTTGATTAGGAGTACTTAAAATAATATGTTATTTTCAATGTGATAAATTTTTCATGACTACAACACATTGTAATTATTATGACATAACATATCATTTAATAATTTTCTACTCAATACACTTAAACTAAAATATTAACTAACATATCACAATATGACAAGCATATGATAGAAAGAAAATTACCTTTTATTATGAACAAGATTTATTATCAAGTTAGATACATGTAATAAGCTACATAATTTCCCACAAGGCATGCCCCTAAATCTATCACCTAACATATTCCATTTTTTGGTTTTTGATTGAAAAAGAAAGTGGGAATAGATTAAGAATTAAATTAATACATTCTATATTTGTATTTTCATAATATAAAATATACTTATGTTGTAAATATAAATACGATAACTTATCAAATACAAATTAAAACAAATTAATAAATTAATTTTTAATTAAATTATTAATAAATTAATTTTAAATATTAACATTAAATAAATATTTTAATCAAATTAATTAATTATAAGTACTTCTAAACTCCTTTTATTATTAAAACTACTAAATTTGATTTAGTATAAACAAAATATTATTTGTACAAACATGAAATAAAGATCTTTTGCAATTTAATAAAAGGTAAATTTTTGGAAATTCACCATTTTAGCCTCATTTCCAGTGCAACTGATCCAATAGTAAAATCATAACATTATATTGCTATGATTGTTTATCCGGTATTTTTATATATTGACATGTCAGACTTTATCTCATGTAGGAGACATATTGTAGGACCCACCTTTTCGATCCTCAAAAGTTGACACTAATATATCTACAGTATTCACATGTTGAACATCTAAGCGCCGAAAAGATAGATTGTTGGGGAGAAAGAAAGAAAAGACAGGTCAGAATCTCACATTGTGATAAGTAATATATAATATACAACGAATCTTTACAAAAGAAAATTGTAATATACATACGTCAATTAGAGTTAACCAACTAATCATCAGCCTGGATAGTTATAACAACCCGTTCTCACAATTGCAAATAACTATAAACAACCAATGCAATGGAAAATAAAATATACACGAATACATCTAGGTAGCCTCTCTCATCTCCTGAAGCTCCAAGGCATCCATGATTGAATCTGAAAATATGCTCGATTTAACCCGAGCATTATAGGAAAATAACATCCGGACCAGTCTGGTAAACCAGCGTGAGAATCACACCTCAATTGGATTTTAATATTATAAAACCTTTCAAAAATTAAGGTATCTCGTAAGACCACACCGCACATAAGCACAAACAGGTTTTTACCTTATGGTAACTAAACAATTTCATAGGGTATCTTCTGATATTATAATAATGTATAGGGTTCAAAATAAATATTGAATCATAGCCTAAATTGTTACGTTTATTGAATTCTAGCATATAGCTTTACAACTAAGTCCGAAGGCAGTTATTGGAGAATGAATTTCCGTATAATGACAAGGTTACTAGGGAAACGTCTACCACAATATATCTCTAGAAAATGTACCAAGGTCGAACCTATTGACCCCTTCGAATTAGGACTGGCCTACACCGAATATGTCATCACCCCGATTGCTTCGCAACCTTTTCCTAAGAGCTCTCATGCACAACCAAATCCATATATGTATATATAATGGTAATGAAAATACCTTAATGGGTGCGACCCACATAGCTCTGAAGCATATCCCCTATTTTAGTCATTCCTGGTTGTTGAGGCCAGAGGCTATGTTTTACCTTTTATATAGCAATCCCACTTGGAATGCTAACACTGCCCTCTATGCAACAATCAATGTCAACAATCGTCCAAACAAGCCGTTCAGGATAAGAACAAACCAAAGGCACCACTTCTACTACATTCATTTTGGAATCACCCTTAGGACTAATAGCAAGTAGCCCTTGCACTTCAAAGAGCTCCATCTTCGATTTTATCATCTTTAAGATGTCTTCAATTCAAATGCTTATGCTGGTTTGAAGTGGTTTTTGGATAATATATCCGATCTCGGTCTCTCCAAACTGACAATAATAATTTAAAAACTAGCTAAGATTGATAGTGGGTTATTTAACTATCAAACAAACAAACAATTCAACTAGGGATTTAACAAAGCACGGTTAAGCACAAAGCAACCACTAAGCCTCTTTAATTTATCCTTTCGTTAATTAAAACCACTTTTTATATACTTGTACTAAAATATTTTTACAAAGATATAATCAAAAACCATCTCTGCACTTTTCCATATTTGACAATATTGATATACTTATCTCAACTATATAAGTATACTCACAAAACATTTCACTTTCAAACCATAGGAAATCTTTTCCATAAACCTATATTTAACAGTATAAGTATATTTCACAAAGCGCTACATTTCCAATGCTTAAGAAATGTACCCATATACTTATCTCAATGGTATAAGTATATTCACAAAGAAAGATTTCTTTTCCAAAACCCACTTAATTTGGATTAAACAAATGTTAATTGAAAACGTTGATAATAATAAACCCACAATACTTTTGGAGTAAGTAAAACAGGTCTTACGGAAATTAAACCATATATACTTAGCACGACTTTCCGATTTCAAAAAGTATTATCCCTCGATTAACAATGAGAATGGACAAGTTAGAAAGTTATCCTTGCCTCGACACCCATTCTTAATTCTCAAGATAGAGATGAGTTTCCATACCTCGGAATTTAGTGTTAAATATGGAAATGCCATTTTTCATACCACCGTAATTTAAAACGATCATTTATGGAAATCGAATCTCATCCTTTTATTTAAAATTATTTTATAAACCTCTTTTATACAATTCCTTTATAAAAACTCCTTTCGATTTATAAAACCTCTTTATACTTACAAACTCCTTATAAAACTCATTTCACAAAACTCCAACTCCATTTATAAAACTCTTTTATATAAATAAACTCTTTTATATAAAACTCCAAATATACTTATGAACTCGAAATTCACTTATAAAATTTCTTTTATAAAAGTCGTTTTCTATTTATGAAGCACCTTTATGAAAATCCTTTATACATATCCAAAACTCATTTTTATAAAATCTTATATCCTTAACACAAATCTTCGTTTCCACAATAAGACAAGATACTTTCATTAAACGATCATTTCCAATATCACCGTACATTCGCAAATGGAATTAATTATTCCAATTAATCAAAATGATATTAATTTCCTTTTTATAGAATACCATTTATAAAACCATTCTTTTATTTATAAACACTATTTATAAAACTATCACTTCCTTATAAAATAATATTTATAAATCTATCCTTTTACACAACATTTTTATATACACGTTTCACAAATATTTATTCCAAAATATTTTTATCTTCTTTTAAACACAAAATCTCCTTAAAATAAAAGATCCTTAAAATAAAAGATAACCTCTTTTATTTTCTTTTAAAATAAACATTCATTATCATACTAATTTTTCTATAAAAATAAATATTTTCTAAAATAAATTTAAAACATTTACATATATAAATATATTAAAAAGGAATAATAAAAGAATTGAAAGTTTAATAGAAAAGTACAAAACTATTTTTGAGTAAAATATCATAGAAAATAAAAAACGACAGATTTAAAAATCATTTTTCAAATTGGAACCTGTTTCCAAATCGAACAGCAATTAATAATATATTTCAAAATACTATATCAAGGCCAATAGTTACTATAGCACTTAACTAATGGTATTGCTACCCCTTTTCTCTAAAAAAGTTCAACTTTTTAACATATGTCAGTATCACATCCAAAATGGCCAAACTATCAAATTTTGACATTTAACAATCTATATAATATGCATATAACAGAAATAAAATCAATAGATATATAACTGGAATTAAAATTCACAATGATGACAAATCTAGATTTCATTATAAATTTTCCCTATATCTTCTTTTAAATGTAATTCGCTTTCCAAAAGCAGATATTTAACCAAACCAACCAATAATTCATCTAAATAAAAATAGTAGATTTTATCTATTATATACCATACTAATTATCCAAAAAGGTGAGTTTATCTCATCGAAATTCCAGTTGACACCAACGGGTTTCGGTTAGTCTAAATTTTCACTTGCTCTAAATTCAATCCAACTAATTTTATCGCATAGCTATTGCCATTATGATCGCAACACAATAATATAATTTAACACTAATTACATTAATAATTAAAGCATCCATCCAAAATCACTGCAAATCCTTCTTCTCCATTCTAGGTGGTGCACAAGAAACCCATCCTTCACTGTGCACATCCATCACTAATACGAAGCTCCGGTCAATAGCTTCACCAACCGACTGTGCCATTTATTTCCCATTCACATGCTCGACTCGACCCACCCTGCCATTACAAATTCAGCGTCATCCTACTAAGAGCGACTTGACGCCATGCCTACTACAGTGCCATGGACGCACTCCTTCCCAAACAACCTTACCCCTTAAAAGTTTGCCACCTGATGCCCCTTTGCACCCTAAACTAATGCCACCCTCAATTTTGACTAACTTCGCCTAAATCATCCAAAAAAGCAACCATAGCTTCACCCTCCATGTGTCCAAAACTACCGCACATACCAAACTATCACCGAACATCACAAAATCCATATCATCCCATAGATCTCTTGAATATGAATCCAAATATCCTTGTTTTAAATTTTTTCATTGAGCGGATTATGATATTTTAATTTTTAAAATGCTGATTTATTTTCTTTTTATTATTGATTGAAAATAAGAGTGGGAGGGTGAGAATAATGATTGCATTGAAATTTCTAAAGGTTTGAGTTAGGTTTACGTTGAGATTTCCAGCATCTCGTTACACAGATTTTCATTGCATATGAACCCCAAATGACAAAACAAAAATATGGACGTGTACAAAAATATGTCACAATTTTAAAACAATAACAATATACGATGGATATTCGATTATGTAAAAATCCAAATGTAACGACCCGAAATTTGATCATTTTAATTAAAGATATTTAAATTATTTTAAATATTCAAATATATATTATTTTTCATAAATAATCAAGTTTTAAGTGATAAATATAAATAATGAACTTATTTTGGAAGAATGCCCATAAAAAAATATTTCGTTTGGAAAGATATATTGATAAAATGGCTGGAAACCGTTTTATCAATAAACAACTCTATAGTCATAAAAACATCATGCACGGACCTGGATACGTACACTTGTTTTATGATTAAAAAAGAATATGAAATAAAATCAATTATTTTCTTAATGTATTTATGACATTATCGATAAGGCCCTTATAATTAATTTATTAAATTGAGATTTATTGATTTAATAATTATTTTAATTATTATAATAATTTTTAAAAAATTATGATTCATTATGAAGTAATAATAAATAATTTGTAATAATTTTATGAGAATATATACTTGATTTGAAAATATAAGAAAATTTATTTCACTTTATCAATATAATTGCAATATATGTAAATAATCATTAATGTTAATTTATATGATTTTATAAATAAAATGTTATCATTTTAAGTTAGTTAAAAATGATAAGAAATTAGTTTTTAAATTTTGTTTACAATTATATATAAATTAAAATGTGAACGGGAATCGGTTTCCTAATTTTCAACGAATGGAAGTTGTTGCAACCTTATTTATATGTTATGTGCACCTATATAACATACATATGCACACCCTATTATACATGAACATATATGTATATACATATAAATAAACATATGCACTTAAACACATACACACATACATATATATATATAGAAGTATTAAAAACTTATGACATAAGCAACCATTAACTCATCTTACACACCAAAGTACACTAACATGGGCTAGCACATAGAAGAGAGGACATTGAGGGGGGTGGTCGTGTAGAATGAAGTGATGGAGGGTATGGGTTGAGGGTAAAAGGTAATTAGGTGTTTAGATTTTTTTTTTTCAAGTTTTTTCTATAAATACCTACCCCTTTCTTCATAAATTCCTAACACTTATTCTTCATCTTCTTCCTCCTTCTTCAAGCTATTTTAATGGCTTCCTATGTTAGCAAAATTATGGAGAATATAATTGCAAAAAGAAATTAAATTATTAGTGTGTACATACACACACACACACAGATATATATGTATATGTATGTATGTATGTATGTATGTATGTATATATTAGTATAAACACCTCAAAACCACTTCAAATCACTCCATTCTCCCATCAGAAATCATGACCGCTTCCACATCAATGTTTGACCGAGCTATTCCACCTCCTCATTCTTAGGCTGCGACTTCCCTAGCTAAGGCTAAACTCATTCAAAGCTTAGGAGCTCGATTCTGTAGAGTTCAAAGTAATCATAGCGAAGCTATAGTCGATTAAAAACTAGTTCAAGTCAAAATAAAGATGAGAAACTCTGTTTATAATATGATATATTGAACAAATATGTTTGTTATGCTCGGTTGTGATGATAAAGTTTGGATGTTGATTATATGTTGTTTGATTGTAGTAACAAGTCACGTTTAATGGATGATATATATGTTTTGTTGTGCTCGGTTGTGATGATTGTTTATCAAGTTTGGATGTTGATTATATATTGTTTGATTGTATTAACAAGTCACATTTAATACACGTCAAAAATTACAAAGGAAACCACTTTCCTTTAATAAATGAAATGATGTGTATGGGATTGTTAAACCTCTTTAAAATGGTTTAAAATAGTTTAGAAATGTTTTATAATCATTTAAAAGTGTTTTGATGAAGTTTGAAAAGAATACAAAAATTGAGTTAAAATAGGTAGGTCGCGTAACGACGGTTCGCGATTTCACGTCGTAGAAAGTTAGATCAATTTATATGATGGATTCGGAGTTGGAATTTTTTGTATAAGAATTTTCTGAACCCTTATAATCAGAGTTTTCAAATAAAATAAAAAGATTGAGATTTCATTTAGTATATTTTGAAATATGAGCAAAACAAGTTTTCAAAATAGTCGAGGTTTGGCAGATTGGAAACCAAACCGTCAAATTCTTTAAAATTGATATTTTTAATTCTTTGAAAATATGAAATAAATTATACAAATCTTTTATAATATTTTAAAAAGTTTTGAGTTATAAAAATGGATTTTTAAATGGTCGAATAGTTGTTTTTATCGAATAAGCTTTGAAAACACTATTCGCAGCACTTTTTGTAGCACTTTCAATAACTTTTGCAAACAATGGTTTTAACTTGATTAATTTTTACCAAATCCTTTGTGAAAATTTTAAAATAAATAATTAAGTAACTTAAAAATAATTAAGAGGTTAAAAAAAGAGTATGCGAAAATGATTAGCACATTTGTTCCATTTGTGAGTGTCATAGAAAATCCGACCGAGGAATGGAATAGATCGAGGGGAAAGCTCTGGTGCTATAAAATGATTAAAAGTAAATTAGGTATGTTAAAATATTTAGAGTTGATCAAATAACTTGACCACCTTATGGGTGATAAATAGGTAATCTCTAGGCTTGGATTAGGGAAACCAATTGCCTGCCCTCCCTAGCTATCCGGACTGGCCCAGCGGAGAGGATAGTAAATTTGATTCACTCATATCAAAATTATCCAAAGTATGAAAGATATAATTTTTCAAATTCAAACAAGTTGGATTGCATAGAAATAATCTTCTCAGACTCGGTATTAAATTCCGAAGAGGGAACCCGTACCATCCATGTGAGTTTAAAAGGTGTTCTCACCGTTATTCGATGGATAGTAAAGGATGCGGCAATTGATATTGAGTATAATTAGTATAATTTACATGATCCTATTTACTCAATAATTTGTTATAAAATAATTTATGAAAATGATTTTAGTAATTCCAAAGTTAAAGAGAGATTTAATGATTCCATATATACTGGAAAGAATGTTTTAAAGATATATATATATATATATGTATGTATGTATGTATGTATGTATGTATGTATGTATGTATGTATATGTATATGTATATGTGTGTGTGTGTATAGAAGATATTTTGATTAATCATCAAAGAATTCACTTAACATATTTTTATCGGTGATTGGTTCAAAGGAACCCATGTTGGATTTGGAAGATTCCTATCCGAAGACCACTTCAAACCAATATACATGTTCAAAAATAAAAGACATGGAATGATATGATTTGGAAGATGGGATGTAGGGCTGCTTGTCACTGACCCTCAAAGGAATTTTCCCATATCACTTATTAGCGATAGTAGTTCTCCATTTGAGATCTTCGATGCAAGGATTTCTCGCTACTAATCCTAAGGTTAATACCCGACAGGATGTGGTAGGAGAGTACCTTCTATTTGTCATGTTCCTGGACAACTTGCATGGATGAATATCTGACATTGCATTTCTAATCACATTGATTGATCTCTATAAACATACATTTGTCTGGTGGCGGAGAAACCAATTTCTCTTAGCTTAACACCTTTCTCTGAGACGTACGAGCTCAGGGGTTATACATTTATAAAAGTTAGTTGTGTGATCATGGAATGGCAGTGTGACATTCAAGTGGAATGCGTGCTATGTGAAAGTAATCGTTACTTCAAGCCTCATCACTCGGTAATGGCTAAAATAGGGTACGTCGTAAGAATATGTGGTTCGCAACAATTAGGGTATGATCATCACCTTTCTAGACAACCCTCTATATTTTGGGTATGTGGTGTATGCTATGAGACGTCTCGGATAGGTCGATAACTGACCGGGGTGATGACATATATGGTTTCTATCCGAGCCATGTCTGAGTGCCAAATACGGATAAACCGGTCTTGCCAAATGCGGAGGGTTGTACGATTATTCTTGGTACATCCCTCTAGAGATATACCGTACGAAAGGTAGCCTCATTACCTTGCCATTGTATGGAATTCGTTCCTCAATAAGTGCCTTCAAACTTGTTTGTAGAGCCTAACATATCCGTAATTTAATAATGGTAATAATTTCGGATAAGATTAATAAGTTTAATTGCAAAGTGTTTTCAAAAGAATGTCATTAAAATTAATATCCTTAGTTTTTGCATAGAAAATGTTTTGGTTATCATAAGGTAAAACTCATTCCTTGTTTATGTGTAGTATGGTCTTATAAGATGCCTTTATTTTTAAAAACGTATATTTTGAGTATCTCACACCACTCCCACGACTGACCCGAAGTTTATTTTCGTTTTTGCTTAAACTCTGGGTGCTCTAATTTCTCAAGCAGCCAAGTAGTTTAGGTTTGACTTGGAGTAATTGGATGGAGCTTGCACTATACCTAATTGATGATTTTGCAACATTTTGCATTTGTAAATTTCTAACACTTACAAATGTTACAAACTACTAACAGTTAATAAGTGTTAGAATAGCTGAAAAAGCGTTGGTAAAAATAAATAATTTTCTATATAAACTTTACAACACATTACTTATGATATATAACACAAATAAGTGTTACAATGATTGGTAAATTTATAAATAATTCATGACCAAGTGCACTTGTTTGTAATTTAGCGTGCCTTTCATTTCCCACACTTATCCATTCCCGTTCTCATTTTTGGCCGCACTTTTTTATTTCCAATTTAGGTTTCTCCTTCTCAGCTACTCTTTACCCTAGTTACCCTCATTTCAATTGCTGCTCGAATTGAAGTTGAGCCTAAACTCTAGTTACCCTCATTTCAACCATGGCCATGCCGTACTACCAAATCAAGTCCGAACAACCATGGCCATGCCTCATTCACGTTTAAAGGAGGCGGTGGATTCAGGTTTGAGCAAATTCGTGGATTGAAGGTGGCCGGTCAGTGGTAAGCAGGCGATTCCAGAGGTTGTGGGTTCGTTGATTATTGGATTTTGAATTTGGGGCTGGTCGCGATTTTTTTTTGCTTCGAGATCAGGGATTTGCTATTATTGACAACAGACTGATGGGGAAGAGTGGATGTTTTCAGTGTGATCAGGTGCAGTGATGGGTGTGGAGTTTGTCACTGGTGGTTAGCAGTTAGGTGTGAGTTTTGTTAGGTTTTAGGCAGTTTTGAGGAGGAGCTGGTGGTTGGCACAAATGGATGTATGTTAGCAGAGAAACAAAGCAGAAAATGGAGTGAAAAAGAGAACAAGTTCTTTGAGATCATGTTGGCACAAACTGATTTTCAAAGACCTGATATATGGGAAAGAGTTGCAGATATGTTACCAGGGAAGTCAGTGAGTGATGAATTATCTCATTATAAAGAATTGGAAGATGATGTAAATCATATTGAAGCTGGATTGATACAGGTGCCTGGATACAGTTCTTCATTCTTCTTTATCACATTCAGTGGAGTTCATCGATCTTATAATCGTGTAAAAGGCAAGAAAGGTACAAGAAAAGGAGTTCCTTGGACCCAACTGGAGCACAGGTATTTTTCCTTTTTGTGTACCACTTTTTTTTAAAAAGGGAAGTTTATGACATAATTCTGTGATATATGGAAAACTGCATGGTTATAGAACATATTCATAAGACATATGCAGTACCGGTATGTTGCATGTTCAACTAATTAATGGTTGCTTTCAGTATTCATTAACTATGCAACTACGTAAAAGATTTGGGATTGACATAGGATTTTTGTGATGTATTTATAGCAGACTATTCTTAGTGGATCTAGAAAAGCATGGAAAAGGAGACTGGAAAAACATATCGAAAAATTTCGTGACAACAAGAACGCCAGTTCAAGTAGCTAGTCATGCAAAGAAGTATTTCAATAGGCTCAACTCAGAAAGTAAAGACAAAAAACGAGCGAGCATTCACGACATTACAATTGGTAACCTGTCATAAGTACTTATACAGCAAGGCAGTGCTGGTGTGTATTCATCTGGAATGGAATTTGGGTATCAAAATCTGTTTATAGGAGGAGGCATTCATCAAATGAAGCTTATTTAGATACTTAAATTAGTGTTGTGCATGTTTGATTTAGTTAAGAATAGTTATAGGAACTCATGCAAATATTGACAAAACTCGGCTAATGCAAGCTTTCATTTTGTTAAAAATAACAAAATCTACATTTTATTCAGCTGAATGGGCAATGTGCCTTAGGTCTTCAATCCAATCAACAAAACAACGTATCGCATACATTTATGAAGCCATGCTAACTTTTGATTTTATGTTGGTTTAAATGATATTCTTTCATCATGTACTACTTTAATTTTGATGAAAGTAATCTTCAATTTATAATAGAGTAAGTAGTTTCTTTAGAATTATATTGGTTTCTCGGTGGTAATTACTCCCTAAATATTGAATTGGTATAACCGCATAATATTGATTACCTTTGTGGATTCAACTCATTTCAAAGTTTTGTTCCATACTAGTATAAGTTCATGCACTCTGCGCACCCCCTTATCAAATTTGTGCTTTTCTTGACTTCTCTTGCAATGCAAAACACACTATCAAATTTTTATCCATTCCCTTCATTTGCATATGACAATCTTCACACGTCATCTGATAACGTAAATTTAATGACACCACAAAATCTGATTGTAAATACATCTTGCAGATTAAATGGTATTGTTGATTGTGGGGATCGACACAAACACATTTATGAAAGAGCTATGGTTCTTGTGGAGCAAGTTAGAGTGAGCGAGGGAAGTCCTCTTATTACATGCCTTTTAGAAGGTCCTGGTGGTAGGTAAGGTTTCCAAATATATATCTGTACCACCATATCCCATATATTGTAACAATTGTTCGCTATGGCTAATGACTTTCCTTTGCATCAGTGGTAAGAGTGCTATGGCAGCATCGATTGGAATAGATAGTGATTTCCCTTATGTCAAAATTGTAAGTTCCTACAAAGGAGCTTTGTATGCTATTGGTATAATTTAATGTATTACCTATTATTGATTAAAATTTTCATTAATATAGATCTCAGCTGAAGCAATGATTGGATTAAGTGAAAGTATTAAATGTGCAAAAATTGTCAAGGTTAGTCCATTGTGATTGTTATGAACTGTATTTTTGTTTCTATTTTTTGGGGTATTTTGGAAATATCTTGATCTCATCTAATTTAAATTCCAGTCATTGATTGACAAGGTTAGTCACTGTAATGTCTGGTTTTGTTGAATAAATACGGCACTTTATATCGTTTCTTGTATTATTTTACAAGTTATTACTTCTCTTAAAACTGTTCTTTCATATCAATGCTGCTGTAGGTGTTTGAAGACGCTTACAGATCCCCATTGAGCATTATAATTCTTGATGACATCGAAAGGTGGACACTTGATTCCATAGCTTTGATTATAGTTATGGACTCGTATCTATCACAAAACTTGAAGCCTTTATCTACCAGTACTATGTGCATGTGTTCTTATGCGATGACTATAGTTCTGTTTCATATTGACATACCAATATGAATTTCACTTCAGGTTAATAGAGTATATTGCAATTGGGCCTCGCTTTTCTAATTCGATTTCACAGACGTTGTTGGTTCTCTTGAAACGTCAACCTCCAGAGGTACATTTAAACTAATGTCTTAATCACTTTTTATAGGATGTTGCACAAAGGATACTCAAAACTCAGATAATGTATTAGTATATGCATTTTATCGATTGGTTCCTTATCCTGAAGTATATGAGTGTATTTCAACGTGTTTATTTCACTGGTAGTACTATGTAAATATAGATAAACTCATAATAGCACTCTTTTTATGCAGGGGAAGAATTTGTTTGTACTTGGTACAACAAGTGAAGTTGATTTTCTGGAATCTATTGGCATTTGTAACACCTTTTCTGTTACCTATCATGTTCCTACATTGGACAAGGAAGATGCCAAAAAGGTAAATGGTTTATGAACGTGGTAACACCTACACCTGAAACTGTAAATAACCATCGGCACTATTATTTATAGTTAAATCACACCTTTTTCTTGTTCTAAAAGTGGCTAGTCAGAGATGGATATATGTGATTTACACCACAGGCAAGAAACCTAAATTTTGACAAAGAAAGAGAGAAATTAGTTCACTCGATGCACTGATTTTTATGTCCTTCTAATCATGTTATGCTTGTAAACAAGAGCAATTAGGATTTGGGAACTACGTAGTAGGATTCCTCACTGGCATCCAGGTCTCCATACATGAACTTGAATAGTTGAATGAGTTACTAGAAATTGTTTTCAAAAGGGTGCTCATGTTTTTTCCCCCTTCATTAATCAAATTTTAGTTATGTGCTATTTATCACGAAGCAGTTTCCTGCAGGTATTGCAATCGCTCAGTGTGTTTCACCATGAGGATATCGATTCAGCTGCTAAAGCATTACATAACGTAAGTATACTCTTTGTTCTTTCTATTATCACATTGTATAATTCAACTGTTGTTTCGGTTCCACTTAAATTTATAATCATTTTTCTCCAAATAAAAGCATCCCTTCATTTCCTGAATTTTTGAATGATTACACTCTTTGTCATCGATCATGTAAATCATATCTTTTATAGCTATGGTTGCCTATCATATGAGACTACAAAAATCATGAATAAACCTTGGCTAGCAAGGAGATATGAATTATTTGATAGAGCAATTTAGTATTTTATATTAATATTTATTGTGTGTATTCATTTTATATGGATATGTGGTTTCCAAGACTGTTGGTAAACTCTCATCTACTTCATCATTTTTTAATAAATACCTATAGTTGATTTTTCATTACACATTTATTTCAACTTGATGTTCATAAATCGATCTAATATTACCTTTTTATAATGGTGCACATTTGACATTTGATTTTTTTTTTGTCATTTTATTGTAGTAGTTATCATGACCATAATTCATCCTACATATAATTCTTATTTGATGATTGATTTTTCTAACTTGTTCAATATTCTTTTTAATCATTCACTTGATAATCAGCTATTTTTCAACCTATTTACTTTGTCTCTATATATCATAACAGTTGCATAACTTTTTACAATGTAGAAAATTTTAGAGCTCTGTGCATAGGTATATACCACAATGTATAATTACTTTGGATTTTGAGCACATATTTGAAAAAAGAGATCAAAGTTAATTCCTCAATGCAGGCGAAAAAGGCAAGGGTAAAAGCGGTAAACAACTTCATTACAAAGGGACACCATTTCATAGAATAATTTCTGGTTTCATGATACAAAGCGGTGATATTACTCATAAGAATGGTTGGGGTGGTGAATCAATATAGGGTGACACCTTTCCTGATGAAAATTTTACCATAAAGCGTTCACATGCAGGTTTTAATTAAATTCCGTTACGGTTTTATTTTATTTTATTATGGTATGCTAGTTCTGTCTGGTTGAACTTTGTGTGGATATTCCAAATTCATTCAGCCATTAGTGATTATCAGTTTGTCTCATGAACATAACTCATCTGCTAAAATAGAAGTTTACAGCTAATAATATCAAAATATGTTAACAAAGATTGTAAGGAACATGATTCATTTCAACCACATGTCAATGCACCAGAGTATATACTTGCACGTTGCATTTTATGCTGCAAACGATGTAGATTTGTGCACTGAGAAATTTGTAACATTTATTGTATACTGAAATATGTATCATTTTTTGTTTGACATCAAGTTTATCAAAATTTCCTCTTGAATTTGTTTAGCGGAGAAATTTGTCAAATTTAATAATATGTTTCAAGATGAAGTTACAATTGTGGAAGTTGCTTTTTTTTTAAACCCACCTTTTACATAAATTCCTTTTTTTTGAATATTTTGCATTGGTTAATTGGTGAAAATCAAATAAAATAACTGTTAACATGCTTAGCATGGTTTCTAATGAGTCTGCAAAACAATTATTTTGGTCTTGCTATAAAACAGTTCAGATTAGTATTCACCATGTTGTTATTATGCCCAAAGCGATAGTTTTATGCCAATACTTCAAAAAATTCCTTGATGTAGACCTTTTATCAAAACCATCCGAGCTTATATCATTCTATTAATTATGATTGTTTCTATGGTAGACATCAAATTGTTACATTCATTATATTTGCCCTCTTTTTCAATAATTGTACAAGTCTCATCTCAGTTATTCCGGAACTTAATACGATAGAGCACGGTTACCTCTTAAATTGATATATTAAAAATTGCTTATTATATGCATTAGCATCACTAAATTTATAGGCTGGACCGTAGCTTCAAATGATTTTGACTAATATTTTTTTTAATTATTTATTACAATAGTCTAACCTGTAGTCAATACAAGTCTCAGTCTTTAACCTTTTGATTTTGAAGGTATAAGTTTTTATCGAGTGTTTATATTAAATGCAGGAACTTGAAGAAGGACGCTTTGGATTGTTGTATTGGGCGTTGAAGAATATTCAAAACCATTAGAGTTTGGAGTGGATGATCAGGAATGGTTAGGTTAACCGTAAGTTAAACTTTAAGTGTATTTTGAATTTTTTTTTTGAAGCTTATATTGTAATAATATCTGAATATATGACATTATGGTATTTTAGATATGTAAATAATTGTTTATGATATATTATACTACATTTGTAGAGCGTTTAAACTTTGCATTGAATATGTATGATAAATTATTTGTGATATGGAAACCATTATTTGCAGAGTGTTTATATTTAAACTTTGCGTTTAAGTTTTGGTGTGTGTATATATATATATATATCTGTGTGTTACTAAATAATCATTTTTCAACACTTATAAGCATTACCGTATATTTCTGTACCAACACTTATAAGTGTTACCGTATATTTCGTTACTAACACTTATAAGCGTTACCATATATTTCTGTACCAACACTTATAAATGTTGCCATATATTTCGTTACCAACGCTTATAAGCGTTACTGTATATTTAGATACCAACACTTATAAGTGTTAGTAATACGTATATTTGTAACACTTATAAGTGTTACAAATTTGGCTGCTGCATTCCTCACAGTCCATTGGTAACACTTAAAAAGTGTTACTGAAATTATTTGTAACACTTATATATGTTAGAATTTGCCTGTTTTGGTGTAGTGTTGGAGCTGAAGATTTCCTATAGATAATTACCCATTCCCATTCCCACTAATTTGTGTTTTGTTGTTTTCAGCAATTGTGAGGGCAGGAATTTATAACTGTCCAACCTGAGCTTAGGATAGACTCTCAAAAATTTATTTAATTTTCCGTTGTAAAGATTATATATTGAAATAATATATGTTATTCTATTCATGTAAGATTCTATTCTATCTATCACTACACCAAAACAGGCAAATTCTAACATTTATAAGTGTTACAAATAATTTCAGTAACACTTTTTAAGTATTACTAATGGACTGTGAGGAATGCAACGACCAAATTTGTAACACTTATAAGTGTTATAAACATACGTATTACTAACATTTATAAGTGTTGGTATCTAAATACACAGTAACGCTTATAAGTGTTGGTACAAAAATATATGGTAATGCTTATAAGTGTTAGTGACGAAATATACGGTAAAACTTATAAGTGTTGGTACATAAATACACCGTAACGCTTATAAGTGTTGGTACAGAAATATACGGTAACGCTTATAAGTATTGAAAAATGATTATTTAGTAACACACAGATATATATATATATATACACCAAAACTTAAAGGCAAAGTTTAAATATAAACACTCTGCAAATAATGGTTTCCATATCACAAATAATTCATCATACATATTCAATGCAAAGTTTAAACACTCTACAAATGTAATATAATATATCATAAACAATTATTTACATATCTAAAATACCATAATGTCATATATTCAGATATTATTACAACATAAGCTTCAAAAAAAAAATTCAAAATACACTTAAAGTTTAACTTACGGTTAACCTAACCATTCCTGATCATCCACTCCAAACTCTAATGGTTTTGAATATTCTTCAGCGTCCAATACAACAATCCAAAGCATTCTTCTTCAAGTTCCTGCATTTAATATAAACACTCGATAAAAACTTATACCTTCAAAATCAAAAGGTTAAAGACCGAGACTTGTATTGACTACAGGTTAGACTATTGTAATAAATAATTAAAAAAATTAAAAAATATATTAGTCAAAATCATTTGAAGCTACGGTCCAGCCTATAAATTTAGTGATGCTAATGCATATAATAAGCAATTTTTAATATATCAATTTAAGAGATAACCATGCTCTATCATGTCAAATTCCGGAACAACTGAGATGAGACTTGTGCAATTATTGAAAAAAAGGGAAAATATAATGAATGTAACAATTTGATGTGTACCATAGAAACAATCATAATTAATAGAAGGATATACGCTCGGATGGTTTTGATAAAAGGTCTATATCAAGGAATTTTTTGAAGTATTGGCATAAAACTATCGCTTTGGGCATAATAACAACATAGTGAAAACTAATCTGAACTGTTTTATAGCAAGACCCAAATAATTGTTTTGCAGACTCATTAGAAACCATGCTAAGCATGTTAACAGTTATTTTATTTGATTTTCACCAATTAACCAATACAAAATATTCACAAAAAGGAATTTATGTAAAAGGTGGGTTTAAAAAAAGCAACTTCCACAATTGAACTTCATCTTGAAACATATTATTAAATTTGACAAATTTCTCCGCTAAACAAATTCAAGAGGAAATTTTGATAAACTTGATGTCAAACAAAAAATGATACATATTTCAGTATACAATAAATGTTACAAATTTCTCAGTGCACAAATCTACATCGTTTGCAGCATAAAATGCAATGTGCAAGTATATACTCTGGTGCATTGACATGTGGTTGAAATGAATCATGTTCTTTACATTCTTGGTTAACATATTCTGATATTATTAGCTGCAAACTTCTATTTTAGCAGATGAATTATGTTCACGAGACAAACTGATAATCACTAATGGCTGAACGAATTTGGAATATCCACACAAAGTTCAACTAGACAAAAGGAATTTATGTAAAAGGTGGGTTTAAAAAAAGCAACTTCCACAATTGAACTTCATCTTGAAACATATTATTAAATTTGACAAATTTCTCCGCTAAACAAATTCAAGAGGAAATTTTGATAAACTTGATGTGAAACAAAAAATGATACATATTTCAGTATACAATAAATGTTACAAATTTCTCAGTGCACAAATCTACATCGTTTGCAGCATAAAATGCAATGTGCAAGTATATACTCTGGTGCATTGACATGTGGTTGAAATGAATCATGTTCCTTACATTCTTGGTTAACATATTCTGATATTATTAGCTGCAAACTTCTATTTTAGCAGATGAATTATGTTCACGAGACAAACTGATAATCACTAATGGCTGAACGAATTTGGAATATCCACACAAAGTTCAACCAGACAGAACTAGCATACCTTAATAAAATAAAATAAAAGCGTAACAGAATTTAATTAAAACCTGCATGTGAATGCTTTATGGTAAACTTTTCATCAGGAAAGGTATCCCCGTATATTGATTTACCACCCCTACCATCCTTATGAGTAATATCACCGCCTTATATCATGAAACCAGAAATTATTCTATGAAATGGAGTCCCTTTGTAATGAAGTTGTTTACCGCTTTTACCCTTGCCTTTTTCGCCAGCATTAAGGAATTAACTTTGATCTCTTTTTAAAAACATGTGCTCAAAAACCAAAGTAATTATACATTGTGGTATATACCTGTGCACAGAGCTCTAAAATTTTCTGCATTGTAAAAAGATATGCAACTGTTATGATATATAGAGACAAAGTAAATAGGTTGAAAAATAGCTGATTATCAAGTGAATGATTAAAAAGAATATTGAACAAGTTAGAAAAATCAATCATCAAAATAAGAATTATATATAGGATGAATTATGGTCATGATAACTACTACAATAAAATGACAAAAAAATCAAATGTCAAATGTGCACCATTATAAAAAGGTAATATTAGATCGATTTATGAACATCAAGTTGAAATAAATGTGTAATGAAAAATCAACTATAGGTATTTATTAAAAAAGATGAAGTAGATGAGAGTTTACCAACAGTCTTGGGAACCACATATCCATATAAAATGAATACACAATAAATATTAATATAAAATACTAAATTGCTCTATCAAATAATTCATATCTCCTTGCTAGCCAAGGTTTATTCATGATTTTTATAGTCTCAGCTGATAGGCAACCATAGTTGTAAAAGATATGATTTACATGATCGATGACAAAGAGTGTAATCATTCAAAAATTCAGGAAATGAAGGGATGCTTTTATTTGGAGAAAAATGATTATAAATTTAAGTGGAACCGAAACAACAATTGAATTATACAATGTGATAATAGAAAGAACAAAGAGTATACTTACCTTATGTAATGCTTCAGCAGCTGAATCGATATCCTCAAGCTGAAACACACTGAGCGATAACAATACCTGCAGGAAACTGCTTCGTGATAAATAGCACATAACTAAAATTTGATTAATGAAGGGAAAAAAACATGAGCACCCTTTTGAAAACAATTTCTAGTAACTCATTCAACTATTCAAGTTCATGTATGGAGACCTGGATGCCAGTGAGGAATCCCACTACATAGTTCCCAAATCCTAATTGCTCTTGTTTACAAGCATAACATGATTAGCAGGACATAAAAATCAGTGCATCGAGTGAACTAATTTCTCTCTTTCTTTGTCAAAATTTAGGTTTCTTGCCTGTGGTGTAAATCACATATATCCATCTCTGACTAGCCACTTTTAGAACAAGAAAAAGGTGTGATTTAACTATAAATAATAGTGCCGATGGTTATGTACAGTTTCAGGTGTAGGTGTTACCACGTTCATAAACCATTTACCTTTCTAGCATCTTCCTTGTCCAATGTAGGAACATGATAGGTTACGTAAAAGGCGTTACAAATGCCAATAGACTCCAAAAAATCAACTTCACTTGTTGTACCAAGTACAAGCAAGTTCTTCCCCTGCATAAAAAGAGTGCTATTATGAGCTTATCTACATTTTCATAGTACGACCAGTGAAATAAACACGTTGAAATACACTCATATACTTCATGATAAGGAACCAATCGATAAAATGCATATAATAATACATTATCTGAGTTTTGAGTATCGTGTATGCAACATCCTATAAAAAGTGATTAAAACATTAGTTTAAATGTACCTCTGGAGGTTGACGTTTCAAGAGAACCAACAACGTCTGTGAAATCGAATTAGAAAAGCGAGGCCCAATTGCAATATACTCTATTAACCTGAAGTGAAATTCATATTGGTATGTCAATATGAAACAGAACTACAGTCATCGCATAAGAATACATGCACATAGGACTGGTAGATAAAGGCTTCAAGTTTTGTGATAGATACGAGTCCAGAACTATAATCAAAGCTATGAAATCAAGTGTCCACCTTTCGATGTCACCAAGAATTATAATGCTCAATGAGGATCTGTAAGTGTCTTCAAACACCTACAGCAACATTGATATGAAAGAACAGTTTTAAGAGAAGTAATAACTTGTAAAAAAAATACAAGAAACGATATAAAGTGCCATATTTATTCAACAAAACCAGACATTGCAATGACTAACCTTGTCAATCAATGACTGGAATTTCAATTAGATGAGATCAAGAGATTTCCAAAATACCCAAAAAATAGAAAGAAAAATACAGTTCATAACAATCACAATGGACTAACCTTGACAATTTTTGCACATTTAATACTTTCACTTGATCCAATCATTGCTTCAGCTGAGATCTATATTAATGAAAATTTTAATCAATACTAGGTAATACATTAAAGTATAACAATAGCATACAAAGCTCCTTTGAAGGAACTTACAATTTTGACATAAGGGAAATCACTATCTATTCCAATTGATGCTGCCATAGCACTCTTACCACTGATGCAAAGGAAAGTCATTAGCCATAACGAATAATTGTTACAATATATGGGATATGGTGGTACAAATATATATTTGGAAACCTTACCTACCACTAGGACCTTCTAAAAGGTATGTAATAAGAGGACTTCCCTCGCTCACTCTAACTTGCTCCACAAGAACCATAGCTCTTTCATAAATGTGTTTGTGTCGATCCCCACAATAAAAAAATACCATTTAATCTGCAAGATGTATTTACAATCAGATTTTGTGGTGTCATTAAATTTACGTTATCAGATGACGTGTGAAGATTGTCATATGCAAATGAAGGGAATGGATAAATATTTGATAGTGTGTTTTGCATTGCAAGAGAAGTCAAGAAAAGCACAAATTTGATAAGGGGGTGCGGGAGTGCATGAACTTATACTAGTATGGAAAAAAACTTTGAAATGAGTTGAATCCACAAAGGTAATCAATATTATGCGGTTATACCAATTCAATATTTAGGGAGTAATTACCACCGAGAAACCAATATAATTCTAAAGAAACTACTTACTCTATTATAAATTGAAGATTACTTTCATCAATATCAAAGTAGTACATGATGAAAGATTATCATTTAAACCAACATAAAATCAAAAGTTAGCATGGCTTCATAAATGTATGCGATACGTTGTTTTGTTGATTGGATTGAAGACCTAAGGCACATTGCCCATTCAGGTGAATAAAATGTAGACTTTGTTGTTTTTAACAAAATGAAAGCTTGCAATAGCCGAGTTTTGTCAATATTTGCATGAGTTCCTATAACTATCCTTAACTAAATCAAACATGCACAGCACCAAATTTAAGTATCTAAATAAGCTTCATTTGATGAATTCCTCCTCCTGTATACAGGTTTTGATACTCAAATTCCATTCCAGGTGAATACACACCAGCACCACCTTGTTGTATAAATACTTCTGACAGGTTACCAATTGTAATGTCATGAATGCTCGCTCGTTTTTTGTCTTTACTTTCCGAGTTGAGCCTATTGAAATACTTCTGTGCATGAGTAGCCACGTGAACTGGCGTTCTTGTTTTCACGAAATTTTTCGATATGTTTTTCCAGTCTCCTTTTCCATGCTTTTCTAGACCCACTAAGAATAGTCTGCAGTAAATACATCACAAAAATCCTATGTCAAATCTTTTACGTAGTTGCATAGTTAATGAATACTGAAAGCAACCATTAATTAGTTGAACATGCAACATACCGGTACTGCATATGTCTTATGAATATGTTCTATAACCATGCAATTTTCCATATATCACAGAATTATGTCGTAAACTTCCCTTTTTTTAAAAAAAAGTGGTACAGAAAAAGGAAAAATACCTGTGCTCCAGTTGGGTCCAAGGAACTCCCTTTCTTGTACCTTTTTTGCCTTTTACATGATTATAAGATCGATGAACTCCACTGGATGCGATAAAGAAGGATGAAGAACTGTATCCAGGCACCTGTATCAATCCAGCTTCAATATGATTCACATCATCTTCCAGTTCTTTATAATGAGATATTACATCACTCACTGACTTCCCTGGTAACATATCTGCAACTCTTTCCCATATATCATGTCTTTGAAAATCAATTTGTGCCAACATGATCTTAAAGAACTTGTTCTCTTTTTCACTCCATTTTCTGCTTTGTTTCTCTGCTAACATACATCCATTTGTGCCAACCACCAGCTCCTCCTCAAAACTGCCTAAAACATAACAAACTTCACACCGAACTGCTAACCACCAGTGACAAACTCCACACCCATCACCGCACCGGATCACACTGACAACATCCACTCTTCCCTATTAGTTTGTTATCGATGATAGCAAATCCCCATTCTCGAAGCAAAAAAAAAAAAATCGCGACCAGCCCTAAATTGAAAATTCAATAATCAACGAACCCACAACCTTTGGAATCGCCTCCTTACCACTGACCGGCCACCTTCAATCCACGAATTTGCTCAAACCCGAATCCACCGCCTCCTTTAAACGCGAATGAGGCATGGCCATGGTTGTTCGGATTTGATTTGGTAGTACGACATGGCCATGGTTGAAACGAGGGTAACTAGGGTTTAGGCTCAACTTCGATTCGAGCAGTAATTGAAATGAGGGTAACTAGGGTAAAGAGTAGCTGAGAAGGAGAAACCTAAATTGGAAATAAAAAAAGTGCGGCCAAAAATGAGAATGGGAATGGATAAGTGTGGGAAATGAAACGTACGCTAAATTATAAACAAGTGCACTTGGTCATGAATTATTTACAAATTTACCAATCATTGTAACACTTATTTGTGTTATGTATCATAAGTGATGTGTTGTAAAGTTTATATAGAAAATTATTTATTTTTACTGACGCTTTTTCAGCTATTCTAACACTTATTAACTGTTAGTAGTTTGTAACATTTGTATGTGTTAGAAATTTACAAATGAAAACTGTTGCAAAATCATCAATTTGGTGTAGTGTATTTTTCTTTCTTACCTTTAAAGAACTACCACTCAGGCAGTTGGATTTGTGGCATGTGAATATCGGGGATGTATTAGTGTCAATTTTTAAAGGTCGAGGAAACGGGTCTTCTCATTTGGGTGAACACCTAAGCTTTGGTAGAGGTAAAGTCTCATCGGAGATAGGGTTAGTAATGCCCTAGGATGAGTAACTCATTAGAAATAGGGTTAGTAACCCCCTAAAATGAGTTTTAGAGTATTGTTTACGGGCGTGTATTTTTTAATGGTATATACAAATGATTTTGGTTTTGAAAATTGGTAAATGAAATAATTTTACCTAGGATTATATTTTGAATAAAAAGAATATCTTTGAAAATTTTAGTTTTGGATGATTAAAATCAAGTTAGTTAAAACTGAGTATAAACATCTAGCAATTAGAATTTCACTATTTGACTATAAGATGTTTATAATAAAAGTAAAAGGATTAGCAAGGGATGTTTTTCATGACAAAGGATTTCGAAGGAGATAAAACATTTTGATAGAAATCTCAAATTGTTTTCAAAGATTGGCTTGAGGGAAAGTAACACCAAATGCTTAAAAAAATCCTTTCCCTCAGAAATATTATAGTTGCTGTCGATATATATTAGGATATGCCTAAGTAAATAAGATACTAATAGCTTGACGTTTGTATGAGTTAGAATAAGTAAAACACCTCGTGTCAATATCTAAGCGGTTGCGTTTACATTTTTAGAAATCACATGGAAAAAAGTATTTTAAACGGGAGTCCTCGTGAGCAAATTGGTGAGAAAAGGATAATCCCATTATCCTCTCCAACGATGAGGAAGAAACATCAAAGCGGTCACCAAACAACATTTGGCCCTAGATTAAGGAGGGTGTATCCCGCACACCAAAAGGAATAAAGATGGGCACCCAATGACAGAAATGCTCATCCCACCCACTACTCCAGAAATGATCATTATATCCACCGATGATAAGGCTGCACAAGCCTCAACATGAATGTGGGTAACAGATCCGACCAGTTCTGAATTGGAACCCATAGAGGAGTCCAAACCTATGAAAGAGGTATCCAAACCTATGGAAGAAGAATCCGAACATACGGAGGACCCAAAAACCATGATATCAAACCACAGCAGCGTAGACAACAATGTGATTTGGGAGATGGAAGGAGAAAAGGTCATCTAGCAAGAAGAATCATCCAGTTCTTACATCAACTGGAATGAAATGGAAGGAGACAGTAAGGGGGTAACTGAGGATGAAGCTGGAGTGTTTCAAAACCCGTGGGAGGTTGAAATGCAAAAAATAGTAGAAGGTGAGGAAATGCTAGATGTATCGGTTGGTCTCGATCACATTCCATGGAACCAGCCAAGGCTAGCTTATGGTGAAGGAGGGATGCAACATTTGGAAAATGGAAATGATGCGGACGATGAGCTTGTAAGTGACGAGGAAGGGAATAGAGAAGTCATGATTCAGAAGAGTAAGAAAGATGAGGAGTATGATGGGAGAGGGCGGTTTTCTTTCTGTCTATTTTTTTTAAATGGTACTTAGATACAACATGTCACTGGGACAACAAATCACATGTCAATATATGTTCGAATCACGCTACACAAGTTTTAAACTTGTGACCTCTCGCACCAAAGTCAAATCACTTAACCACTGGGACAATGGTGCTTATCTCTTTTCGTCTCTTTAGTGTGTATATATATAGCTTATGTATTGAATGTGATGGGATGTGGTGATGGTTATAGACGAATAGTATTAGCATTATGTGCTTAAATAGGAGTTGTGTGTTTAGGTATGACCTGTATTGGAATTGGAACATTGATGTAAGATTATAAATTGTATGATATTCTATTTTGATTTAAACTTCGTTCGTTGCACTTGTCTAGATCTCTTAAAACAAATCAATAAGAATTCTTGATTATTACAAATTTAAGTGGAAAATTTTCTTATGAATTTGAAACGGAATTTTTCTAAACATTTATGAAAAAGATATATTTATATATACATGTAAAGGAAGTTTTGATTAATAAAAAGGAAATAGGTAAATTTTGACTAACAAAGATGTTTTATTAAAAAGAAAAGTATTGTGATTAATATATTCATTTAAAAAAAGTAAAAGGCTTTATTATAATAAAAGGCAAGTTATCTTTTTAACTTGAATGGTTTCTTTGGAAAGAAGATAGAAATTCTTGGAGAATAAACTTTTATGAAAGGTTTTCATAAATATTTTGGAAAAGGTTAGTAAGTACGTATGAGGTACGTAAATCATTCCGTCACATAATTCTGATCTAGGATTCACGTACAGAACATGGAAGTGTTTACTCTAGTCTGAAAAAAAATTATCACTTGATTCTTGACGAAGAACATTATTGAGGGTTTATGATTGGATACTTTAGTTCTTTATCACAGTTGAGAGCTATGTAAGTGTAACAAAAAATTCTGATGGGAAGACCTGATCAGAATCCACACTAGAGGATCGAGGGATCAATACTGGTTCAAAAGTAAAGTTATGGATTCGAATAAAAAGACCGAATCTGTGACAACCCCGGATTTTGGTCATTTAATTTTGAATATTTAACTAATTTTAATTATTAAAATATTGATTTAAAGGTTTTAAAACTTGAATTAAATCAAAGGATTGTTTAAAAATCCTTGAAATATTTGAATAATGATTTAAATATCTGAAATTTTAAATTGAATATTCATTTAATGAGTTTAATGAACTTATTTAACTCCTTTTAAATTATAAATAATAATACCGAATTCAATTTGTAAATTTATTTATAGTAGTTAATGGTTAAACTAAATAATTGCTTTTACACCTCGATTTTTATTGACGTATTTTTAAATCAATTTAATTTATTTGATTTTCTATTATAATTAATAATTTTAAAAATATTTAAATTATCTTTTGATGTTTTATCGTCAAATAGTAGTGGTTTGGTGATTTTACAGAATCTAATAACCAGTGTATATTTTTATTGTTTTGAAATCGCGTCGCCATTCGAAGCGCGACCGCATTTTTATTTTGTCAATCGGAGTCCATACGCTAAACGGAAAGCGGTATTGCAAAACACCGAAAAACTACTATTTTATATATATCCAACACTTAACAAATTTTCACTCAAACCCTTCATCTCTTCCTTTTTCTTTTCATACATGTATTGCCGTGTTCATGTCAGACGCAAGAAAAGAAAGTAAAATAGATCCGCCACTTGCAAATTCAAAATCAAATTCGATTCTCGTTGGAAAATTATAAAATCGATTTCTTTGGATTCAACGAATCAAGATCTTCATTTTGATATGTGTTTAGATGGGTTTGGTGGGTGTGTGAGCTCGGCATTGTGTAGGCAGTGGCGTGTTTTTGAGTTAGGTGGCCTAGGGTTTCGGTTTTGTGAGGTTTTGGTGGACGATTTGCAAAATGGAGTTTGGTGTGGTGGTTGTGGGTGGAAGGAGCATCGGCAGCCTTGAAATGGCAAGGTGCGAAGTGGATTTGGAGAGTGTGATTACTTTTACTATAGCACTGTGAGCTACAGGTCGCGATTGTCTAGGCCGAGTCGGAGGCGACAAGGGTGTGTGGGTTTGGAAGCTAGTGCGATGAGAGGCTCAATGGAATTGTTGGGTTTGGTTATCGTGAAGGAATGGAGGAGTAGTGGTCAGTCTATGGCATCTATGAAGGAGCTAGGGGCAGGACTTCGGTAAGGAAGAAGTATATTAGAAGGTGATTAAGAATTAATTAAAAGCGATATGTTTTAATTAATAAATTAAATAATCGACGGCTCATAAATTTAATATCTTCTCCATACGAGGTCCTATCGAGACGAAACTTTTATGTTGTGCTCGTTATGACGATAGTTTTGTGATGAAACCGGTTTGGTCCAATTTGAAGCAAGTTGAAAATTTGGGCTAAAATCGGACGTCGTTCGATTTTAATCCAAAGCGGAACCCTCGTGAGTTAAACTCACTTTTCTGATTCACCAATAAAATATTGTATAGATTAAATTTATTTATATCTACTTGAATTGATTGAATTTTCTAGTTGATTAAATTTAGTCTAGAATCACGATATAACATCTTAAAATGCTATTAGATTGGTTGAATTTGATCTATGATCCCGATATAGCATCTTGAAATGCTATTAGATTATTTGAATTTTTAGTTTGTATTTAAACTTGCTTCAAGTAATGGATCATATATGAGGTAATAAGTTGATACTGATTTTGATAACATTACGTTGTTTGAACTTATAACATAGTTAATGTAAGTATACTTCTTGATGTTATCTATTTGGCCAAATAGACACCGTTTGATAAATGCAAGGGTTTACATTTAAATGTCATTGGTTAGCAGAATAAATCCTCGTCCTACTATTATATTAATTTGGACATTTATTTAAGTGTCAATTAATCGTTAATTATGGATTGGTTTACATAGATACTTGATTATGTAATTTCAGCAATTTGACTTGAGAAGTTAAATGGTAGCTTGTTAAGTACCACTGGGATTGTCGAGCCTTTTCTAGATTTGGAAATTGGAATTTGATTAACTTCTAATTTTATACATTGGAAGATAAATGTTTTAATTATTTATATATATACAAAGAGCTTTATTAATAATTAATTAAAAATGTCCGTAAGAAAATATTTTTGTAAGTTAATTACTAGATTATCTATAATGTTTTAAATTAAATTATTTTATTATTGTTTTTGAAGATAATAATTATTTTTTTATTAGTTAAGTAGATGATTATTTCATTAAAAATATTATTGAAGCTAATTAATTTTATTTTGTTTAAAGTTATTTTATTTTATTTACCTATTGGAGATGTTTTAAAGGTTCAAGAGTTTATTTATTATATTATTAAAATGTTTTTAGTCATATTTCTTTTATATTATTTAAAAATGATTAAAGCTAAGTTTACGATGTTTTAGTTTATTTATTGTAAAATAAATAAATAAGTTGTTATAAAAGGAATTCTTTTATAAAACAGATGTACGTAAAGGGGTTTATAAACTTGGGGAGAGAAATAAAATTGAAAAAGAAGTTAGATTCTGAATGATTGTGGAAAAGAGGATTTTTATAAATGGATTAGGAGATTTTAAAAGAGTATCTTTGTAAATAAAACTTGGAGATTTATAAGGAACTATGTAAGTAAAGTTTGGATATTTTTAAAGAAGATATTTTAAATTAAAAAGAAAAGACAGTTATAGATAGAAAGGGTATTTCGGAATATTTATAACTTTGTTTAAAGGATACCTGTGTGTAAATCATTTTAAATGATCTTGAAATAAGTAAATATTTATAAGTGATTAGTTATGATACTTATACCATTTTATAGGTATATGGGGAAAGGTTCTTTGAGTTTCGAAAAGAATGATTTGAAAGTATACTTACACCGCTAGGATAAGTACATGGTTATGTTTTCTAAGTATCGAAAATATTTCATTTTGTGAATATACTTATTTTGTTGAGATAAGTATATGGAAGTGATTTCCATGAAAGAGATTTCAAATTTATGAATGTGAGGCTCAGTGGGTCCCATGGAAAATGAAATCTATGATTTGAATTTTGTTTATTCGATGGTTAAATAACCGACTATCCAATTTGGACCCAAAAGTAAATTTGGAAATATTTAGAGGAAACACGTGAGTTATATGATATAGTCATCTCCGATGATGTTGTATTGTGAGGATAAATCTTGTTTTGTTCTTCTAGCACGAATGATAACGAAATCCATCCACTAACGGTTAGGAGGCGATCTTCGCTCTTATCTTTGTCTGTTTATTTTCTAAAGAACCGGGGTTGAGTTTACCGGAAACTATCGAATGTTGTTTCAAAGAGATCGACATCAGATATGTTATCCGAAAACCACTTCGATCCAACTTAAGCATTGCGTAGTGAAGACATCATGAAGATGATGGAAATTCAGAGACGCGGCTCTCAAGTGTTTCGTTCAGTCCCAGAACGAACTTGTATGGATGAATGCTGGCATTGCATCGTTGCTTGGAGGGCAGTGTTAGCATTCTAAGTGGGAAGTGCTATATAAGAGGCAATCTTAGCCTCAAGCCTCATCAATCAAGAATGACTAAAATAGGGATATGCTTCAAGGCTATCTGGTTCGCTACCATTAGGGTATGGTCATCACCCAATCTAGATCGATATTATAGATCATGTATGCTTGGGGCCCATTTAGGTTGTTTATACCAAGCAAGATGATGACATATTTAGTGCTATCCAGTAAAGGGTAGGATCGGTCTTGACTCGTAGGGAATCCACGTGAGGCTCTCGGTGTATTTTATCTAGAGATGCACCGTGCTGTGCGGTAGCCTAATAGTCCAATCATTATATGGAAACCAATCTTCAATATGAGCCACCACGATTTGGATTATGCCCAACTATGTTGGAATGTGAGATGCAAGCATTTCAACTATTTTATATATTTACTTTAAACCCTTAGACATTATTATAATATCACTAGATTTCATATGAAATGTTTTGGTTATTATAAGGTAAAAACCCTTCCGTGTTTATGTGCGGTGTGGTCTTACGAGATACCTTTGTTTCCAAAGGTCTTTATAACTTTAAAACTCCGTTGGATGTGTTTTTCTCACGTTGGTTTTCCAAACTGACTCGAGTGTTATTTTATTATAATGTTTGGGTTAGACCAAACATATTTACGGATTTCTTTGGATGCATTGGAGCTTATTAGATGAGTTGGAGGTCTTTAAATCGTATTCTCGTGTATGGTTATTTTATGCTGTTTTGTTATTGAAATTATCGGCAATTATGAGAACAGGCTGTTATAACTGTCCAGGCTGATAATTGTAATTGTTGTTGTACTCTAATGGATGTGTGTATATAACAGTTTCTCTTTTGTAAAAATCTTTGATATTATATTATATGTTGTTCCGTTGCGATTAGGAGATTTTGTGCTGTTTTTGGTTTCTTTTCTCTTCTTCTTCTCTTCTTTTTCTCTTCTTCTTTCTTCTTTCTTCCTTATAACTATTCGTCTTTCCATTAGAATTGGGTTGGACATGTGTGGTTTATTGTCAACTTAAATAATACGAAAAAGCGGGTCGCTATAGAATCAGATATTATGGATGATCTATGTATATCATGTAAAATTGTGTCTATAAAATAATGTTTTGGGTAAGAATATTACCGAGCTTTTGTTTCGGTGCAATTTCGAGGATGAAATTCTTTTAAGGGGGGAGTATGTAACAATACGAAATTTGGTCACTTTAGTTAAAGATATTTATATTATTTTAAGTATTCAAATAAAGATTATTTTTCATAAATAGTCAAGTTTGAAGTGATAAATAATAATAATGACCTTATTTTGGAAGAATGCTCACATAAAAAATTTCCTTAGAAAGATATATCAATAAAATGGATGAAAACCGTTTTATCAATAAACAACTTCATAATCATAAAAATATCGCACATGGAGCTAGATACATATATTTATTTCTATAACTGAAAAAGAATATGAAATAAAATAAATTATTTTATTAATGTATTTATGACATCATCAGTAATGCCTTTATAATTGATTTATTAATTGAGATTTAATAAGTTAATAATTATTTTAATTATTATAATAATTGTTTTAAATAATTATAATTCATTATGAAGTGATAATAAATAATTTTTAATAATTTTATGAAGATATATATACTTGATTTGAAAATATAAGAAAATTCGTATCACTTTATCGATATAATAGCAATTTTTGTAAATAATTGTTAAAATTAATTCATATAGTTTTATAAATAAAATGTGATCATTTTAAATTAGTTAAAAATGATAAGAAATTGGTTTTCAAATTTTGTTTACAACTATAGTAAATTAATTTGTAAGTAAAAATGTGAACGGGAATCGTTTTCTCGATTTTCAACGGTTCAACGAAAGTTGTTTAAAGTTGTTGCAACCTTGTTTTATATGTCATGTGCACCTATATAACATACATATGCATACCCTAACATACACATAAACACACACACACACACACATAAATATACATATACACTTAAACACACACACATATATATATTCCAAAATATTAAAAACTTAAGACTTAACAACCAAAAAACAACCATCAACTCATTTTACACACCAAAGTACACTTACATGGGCTAGCACATGGAAGAGAGGGCATGGAGAGGTGACTATGTAGAATGAAGTGATGGGGGTGTGGGTTGAGGGTAAAAATGTAATTAAGTGTTTATATATATATTTTTTCTAAGTTTTTCCTATAAATACCCACCCCTTTCTTAAAAAATTCTTAATACTTATTCTTCATCTTTTTCCTCCTTCTTCATGCTATTTTAATGGCTTCTTATGTTAGCAAAATTATGGAGAATATAATTACAAAAATAAATTAAATTATTAGTATGTATGTATGTATTAGTATAAACACTTCAAAACCACTTTAAATCATTGCATTCTCTCATTAAAACTCACGACCACACCCATATCAATGCTTGGCCGAGCCCTTCCACCTCCTCATGCATAGGCCATGACTTCTCTAACTAAGGCCGAACTCATTCAAAGCTTAAGAGCTCGGTTCCATAAAGTTTAAAGCAATCGTAGCGAAGCTATAGCCGATTTGAAACTAGTTAACATCTAAAAGAAGGTGAGAAACTCTATTTATAATATGATATAATGGATGATATATATATATGTTTTGTTATGCTTGGTTGTGATTAGGGCTATCAACGGATACTTTCGGATACGGATAGTGCCATATCTGTATCCATATCCGAAATCATTTTCGGATATCCGTATCCGCTTAATTTTCGGATATCGGATATCCGTGTCCATTTAATTTTCGGATACGGATATCCATGTTTGTTTAATTTTCGGATATGGATGGATATCAGATATTTATCCGCTTCATCCATAATCAATAAATTTAAAAGTATAAGCGAAAAGGTTTGGATCAACATAAAACATTTTTTGTACTAATGTTCATGAAAAAACTAAGCAATCAAAAAATGTGATGATAAAACACTGTTTTATACCAATATCCGTATGTGTATCCAAAAATATTCGAAAATTAAACACTAAAACTGTCTATTTTCACTAAAAATGAGCAAAAAACCATATCGTAGTAACATCCAATGGTTAGGAAATAGTTGAAAAATCCTATATTAATTAAATATAATTCTAATTATATATGTGTGTGTGTGCGCGCGGGCGGGCATCAGTCAATCGGACGGATATTTTCCGAATACGGATACCACAATAACCATATCCATATCCGGAAAGCTTTTTGGATATCGGATATCCGTATCTGCTTTTCGGATAATGGATATTTTTCATATTTTCGAATACGGATTTGGACAGATACCGGATTTTTCGGGTACCCATTTACAATCCTAGTTGTGATGATTGTTTATCAAGTTTAGATCTCGATTATATATTGTTTGATTGTATTAACAAGTCACGTTTAATGATGATATATATGTTTTTTATGCTTGGTTATGATGATTGTTTATCAATTTGGATGTTGATTTTATGTTATTTGGTTATATTAATAAGTCACATTTATTACACGTCGAAAATCACAAAGGAGATCACTTTCGTTTAATAAATGAAATGGTGTATATGAGATTGTTAAATCCCTTTAAAATGGCGTAAAATAATTTAAAAATGTTTTGTAAGCATTTAAAAGCGTTTCAATGAAGTTTAAAAAGAATACAAAAATTGAGTTAAATAGATGCATCGCGTGACGGCAGTTCACGATTTCGCATCGTAGAAATTTAACTCCATTTATACGATGGATTCAGAGTCGGAATTCTTTGTAATAAGAATTTATCAAACTCTTATAATCATAATTTTAAATAAAATAAAAGGATTGATATTTTATTTAGTTAATTTTGAAATATGGACAAATCAAATTTTCAAAATAGTCGTGGTTTGGCAGTTCGGAAACCAAAGTGACAAATTCTTTAAATTAATATTTTTAATTCTTAAAAATATGAAATAAATTACATAAATATTTTAAAATGTTTTTAAAGGTTTTGAGTTATAAAAATGGATTTTTAAATGATCGAGCGGTCGTTTTTTCAAATAAGCTTTAAAAACATCATTTGCAGCACCATTTGCTGCACTTTTTGTAGCACTTTTAATAACTTTTACAAAAAATGGGTTTAATTAATTATTCTTTCTCAAATCTTTTGTGAACCTTTTCAAATAATTAATTAAGTAATTTAAATATGATTAAGAGGTTATAAAAATGAATATGCGGAAACGACTTGTACATTTGTTCCATTTGTGAGTGTCATAAAAAATCCGACCGAGGAATGAAAGAGATCGAAGGAAAAGCCTGACTGCTCTAAAATAATTAAAAGTATATTAAATATGTTAAAATATTTAGATTTGATCAAATCACTTGACCACCTTATGGGTGACAGATAGGTAATCTCTAGGCTTAGGTTTGGAAAACCAGTTGCTTGCCCGCCCTAGCTACCCTGACTGGCTTGACGGAGGGGATAATAAATTTGATCCACTCGGATCAAAATTTCCCAAAGTATAAATGATATAATTTTTCAAATTCAAAGAACTTGAATTGTATAGAAATAATCTTCTTATACTTTGTATTAAATTCCAAAGAGGAAATCATCTGTGTGAATTTAAAAGGTGATCTCATCGTTATTCGACGAATAATAAAGGTTGAATACGGAAATTGATATCGAGTAGAATTAGTATAATTTCCATGATCCTATTTACTCGATAATGATTTCTAAAATGATTTATGAAAATGATTTTGGTAATTCCAAAGTAAAGAGAGATTTAATGATTCCATATATACTAGAAAAAATGTTTTAAGGATATATATCTTTAGAAGATATTTTGATTAATCAATCAAAGAATTCACTTAACATATTTTTATCGATGATTGGTTTGAAGAAACCAGAGTTGGATTTTGGAGATTCCTATCTGAAGACCAGTTTGAACCAATTTATGTCTTCGAAAATAAAAGACATGAGATGATATGATAAGGGAAGATGGGATGTAGGGCTACTTATCACTGACCCTCGGGGGGATTTTCCAATATCACTTATTAGCGTCAATAATTCTCCATTTGAGATTTTCAATATAAAGACTTCTTGCTACTAATCCTAGGGGCAATTCCCGACGGGATGTGGTAGGAGAGTACCTTCAGTTTGTCCTGTTACTGGACAACTTGTATAGATGAATGTCTGACGTTGCATTTCTAATCACATTGATTGATCTTTATACACATACATCTGTTTGGCGGTGGAAAATGTAACTTCTCTTATCTTAACACCCTTTCCTGAGACATACGAGCTCAAGAGTTATATGTTTGTAGAAATCAGTTGCGTGATCATGGAATGGCAGTGTGACATTCAAAGTGGAATGTGTGCCATGTGAAAGGTAACCGTTACCTCATGCCTCATCACCCCGGTATTGGCTAAAAAAGGGTATGCCATAAGGCTATGTGATTCGCAACCACTAGGGTATGATCATCACCTTTCTAGATAACCCTCTATATTTTAGGTATATGACGTATACTATGAGACATCTCGGATATGTCAGTAACAACTGGGATGATGACATATTCGGTTTCTGTCCAACCATGTTTGAGTGCTAAATAGGAATAGACCTGTCTTGCCAGATGTAAAGAGTTGTTTGTGTATCCTTGATATATCCCTCTAGAGATGTACTACACGGAATGTAGTCCATTACCTTGTCATTGTATGGAATCCATTCCTCAATAAGTGCCTACGAACTTGTTTATAGAGCCTGAAATATCCAGAATTTAATAATGGTTAATAATTTCAGCTAATATTAATAAGTTTAATTGCAAAGTTTTTTCAAAAGAATAACATTAAAAATAATATTTCCAGTTTTTACGTAGCAAATGTTTTGGTTATCATAGGTAAAATCTCGTTCCGTGTTTATATGCAGTGCGGTCTTATGAGATACATTTATTTTCAAAAATATGCATTTTGAGTTTCTCACACTAGTCCCATGACTAGCCTGAAGTTCATTTTCCTTTTCCCTTAAACTTCGGGTGCCCTAATTTTCCTGAGCAGCTAAGTAGTATAGGTTCGACTTGGAGTAATTGGATGGAGCTTGGAGCTAAAGATTACCTATAGATAATTACCTATTCCCAGTCCCACTACAATTGTGTTTTTTTAGCATTTGTGAGGACGAACATTTATAACTGTCCAGACCGAGCTTAGGATAGACTCTGATAAATGTATTTAAATTTTTGCTGTAAAGATTATATATTAAAATAGTATATGTTATTCCATTGTGTACGATTCTATTTTGTCTATTTTTCTTTCTTACCTTTAAAGAACAACATCTTCGACACTTGGATTTGCGGCATATGAATACCAAGGATGTATTAGTGCCAATTTCTGAAGGTCGAAGAAACAGGTCTTTACACCAAATATATCATTTTTTGCTGTAAAATACGTCAACGACAAATTAAATACTTTTCAAATTAAAAATTATGAAAAAAAATCAAATTAAAAATACGTCATTAAAAATTGAGTCGTTATATTAAAAATTAATTTCTAATTATTTATTAAATTTAAATCAAATATGAATATTTAAATAAATTAAATATTCCTGTTCGAAAATGTTATGTATTATGATGATGAATCTTATTGTATTCGTATCATTGTGATATTGATAGTCTTGCATATGCATATGTTATTTTTATATATATCTTTCCGTTGCGAGTTCTGTACAAACCTGTATAGATAAGTTGTATTTGTTTTTTACCACCCTTAAGAGTCCTTATTTTTTGTACTTGGATTCCAGATGTCGTTGTGCATGGATTTTTGGATACTATGAATGATGGATCTTTACGCCAACGATCATGAGCAATTCATCGTCTAACATTTAGATACGTTTTATATACTAGTCTTAACGTATGCATCAATATCCTTTTTTTGATGCATCTTGACTATGAACCTTTAAAGTTGAATAATATTACTAGATCGATTCAATACTCATAGTTGCAATTGATTCACAACTGTAATCGATAATATTCTACTTAGAGATTTTCTATTTATATATATGTCAAATGCTAGTGATAATTATTTATGCACCCCCACGTATACACACATTTCAGACACATGTAATAGAAAACAAAAACAAAAATGTATACGTTTATTTCGAATAAGATTCACTACAAAGTTGAGATTACATATAAATTAAATAATTTTTCCTAGGCCATACCCTTAACTCTTTTTTTGGGTACATAAGCTTAACAACATAATTTTCTATTCAACCGACGATACCAATGTCATTTTAAACTTCTTTCCCTATTATACAAACACCAAACTCTATATCAACACAAACTTCTTTTTTTGGTCCACACTCCGCTACCTTTACATCATCATATATTTGCAAATATGATATTACACAATCCATGTTGTGGGGTTCTTCAAATTGTGTTTAGGGACAAAATCCATTTCATTGCACATATCTGCCATCAAAACCACATTGCAGTTAAACTCAAAAGCACCATAATATCTAAATAGCGTCTTCTTTTTAATATTTCAAAGTTATCCATATTAGCTACTATTTATTGAAAATAATTGTACAAATCAAAACTAAATCTACAACATGTTTATTTAACGACATGTGATTGTGTCAAGAACTTATAGCTTAAGTGGTTAGAGCTATGACGCTTTAGAAAAACGTTCTAGATGTCATAGGTTCGAGCCTTTGAGACATATAATGAGTACTTTGTTTGAATAAAGCATCACTTTAATTATAAAAAAACACATGTGACTATAGCGAAATACCTTGAAAAGTTGTACCAAATCTTCAAAATAGTACGGTTTGATGTAAAGAAGTTGGAAATTTTGAAAGTGAAGAGAGGGTTTGCGTTACGGATACAGGCAAAGCCTTAACTTCACAACTAAACCCTTGCTCACAAGAAATCTCGGATGATTGCCTAAGGTAGCCCCAAGGTCACTAAAATACGTAGGCTTCTCGGTCTATCCAATTCATCCATGCCTTTTCAATTCCATTAAATAGGCAAATTGAGATGGCTTAGTTGTATTTCTCTCAGAGAACTTCCAAATTTCCAATTTGGAGGATGTTTCTGGCATTTTGACACGCTTCCAATGATGTTTACTCTAATATGTGTGTTAAGCATATTGAGAATACTCTCGCTTACCTAGACTCCCTATTAATACTCCCCGAATGTTTATACCGACGAAGTGTATTGGACCTCTAATTAAGATACTGGATCGCCTCGTCCCCATGTCTTATCTATCATTTACCTCTCGATGATACCGTATCACCGATTAAATAATCTTTCTTATTTTTTTTACCCAAAGCCACTCGTTCAAAGGCTAGGGCAGCGAATTTAAGGTCCCCGTGAGAAATGATGGCCGACTTCTTGAATAAGAAATGAGAGGCATCTACTTTGGACTTTGATAAAGTAAAAATGGAAAGAAAGAAAGAACTGTTGCTATTTTAGAGTGAGACTTTATTCCTGACGACTTTTGAAATGGTGTCAAAAGTGAAGATCCCAGTGTTATATTGTCGAAATATAACTAGCTACATTTCAAAATTTGCCAGTATAAAATTGCATAAAGTTTTTACCTGGTGCCATTTGAAATGTCGTCAATGTGCTTTTTTTAACACGACGTTGACGTGATAAAAACAATGTAAATAGTTTCAAAAGTGACCTATTTACATGATAATTTTAAAAGTGAGCCAAACCGACAAAAATTTCTGAAAAAGAAAAATGCGACTTAGATATAATTATTTCATATCATGTTTTTTCGTATATTGCATTGAAGATGGTGTTTCATCTTCTTCTAAAAACATGTTAGGAAAAAAATAAATAAAGAGCAGTATAGCATTAAATAGTTGTAAAGTAACTTACCATTGTATTGTTGAATAAAATATTTTTTTTAATTAAATTACATTTGACTACCACTGATCGAATCATGCTAAGTTAAATATTATATGTCTAAGGGTATTGCGGTCGTGGTGAACGCCAGCGGCGACTAAACTGCGTCCCACACCAGGTGCGGGTTTAGCAGTCCCACCCCGCACCCCGCACCCCGCACCCAGCTCCAAAAAAAAAAAAATGCTGCCTTGGACCAAAAAAGGGCCGCTCTCTTGGCACAACACGATAAATAAGTACGGTAAATCACATGTATGAAGGGTTTGGGTACTTCGGTGTCTCCAGCATTTCTCCTAATTCGCCCTTCATGGTTATCAACATCATTTCGATTTGTTAGTTCAAAAATCATTTGTTATTTGTTTCCATCGGCTTTTGTACAGTCGATGTCTTTAAGTATACGAGGTATGATTCGTGGTTTTCCCCTTTTTTACACTTTGATCTTTGTAATTCTCAATAAGCTTCTTGTTTATATTTCTCTCTCTTTCGGCATCGTGGGATTCTCTCGGCTATACCATACTGTTTGCTTTGGTGCTAAATTTCTAACATTTATTCTCCTGTTTTTTCTGGGTCATTGATCCATGCATTTTGCTTGCTATATGGGTATTGCTTTCGTTCCTTTCACTAAGCTGCGATTCTTTTGAATACAATTAAAACTATTATCTTTCCTGTTTTTATTAGTTGCGACGCAAGAAATATCTATGCCGAGCTTATTTCTTCTTTGTTGTTCACTGATTTTTAGCTTTTGCAGTGTTTATTGATGTTAAATAGACAATTGTGGCGTTAAACTGCTTTAACTGATACATAGCTAGTTTTTTGTATTTGCTGCATAAAGGCATACACAATCTCAAGCTTTTTGTTCACTCCCACTTTACCGTTTGCTTTTATGCATCTATAAAGGTGTCCAACAAAGTTGGTTTAGCAATTTAGGCTGCGGTTGGTTTACCCTTTTTAAGTTGTCGTCCGTCCAAAAATGCACACGGCGCATATATATTGTGAAAAACAGCCAATTTAGAAAACGAAGTTATATTTTGGGAAAAAATGGAAGCACGAGAGATAATTCATCCTTCCGTCGTGCCTCCATCCTCTCCGCCGTTCTCTCCATCTTCCTTTAACCCTTCCGTCGTCCCTTCACTATTTTCATATTTTGTAATTAATGTTATAAATTTAAAACATAAAATACAAAATAAACCAAACGGATCTTTAGTTTTTTCTGCAACCTAGCAACTCTACTAGTATAATAAGAGAAGTATTTGATGGCCGATAATGAAATATTATGTGCTAAACATTCAACCAAGTGAAAAATCATGTCCATGTAAGTATGTTGGCGTACCAATGATAAGTGCTCCATCCGTTGTGCACTAGACTAGAGATTTTTGTAATGTGTCACCCAATTGACCTCATCATACAGTTTTAACATCTCCTACATTGGTATGAGATTCGTAATAAGCGGATCTTATTTTAAATGAGTGCCACAGGTCTCCATCTCATCTGAACACTTAGGGGAAGAAGTGCACGTTTGTTGAACCAGTGTCTGTGTTATTCCCTCTACCTACAATTGCAAACAATTAAATTAAGCTAGTGTGAATTAATTGCATGATGATGTTAATATGCTGATCTCCATAGCTATAAAGTTTGAGTTTGCCTAAATTAATAGTGTCTATGTTAGCATTTCAAACAAAATTTTAGTTGTGGGCATGTGTGTTGATTTTGTGATTTGTATTTAGATTAGTTAAAAAATTGAATCAATATGCCATTATGTTACTTCATTAGCAACACAATTAGCTGCAGAAATATGCTAGCGTATGCAACATTTAAATTGGCGCTTGTGAGGGGAGCCCCTAGGTTTGTTCCATTTTTGTTAAGACTCATAACGTAGCAGTTGCAATTTTATGAGTCTCAAAGCTTTTAGGTTTTGATTATTGAACTTTGTAATACTAACAGCATATAAAAAAGACTTGGAAGAAATGGGGAAAAAACAAGAACAAAGTTCGGTAGAGTGCAGTTGATTTTGTTGGTCAAAAGTTTGGTAGTCTGAATGAACTAAAGTTGTTGGTTGGAATTTTTGCCGACTGGATTATTTGCTCGATCACCAAACATTATAAAAGTTGTTACTTTTGTTAGCTAGAACCACTTTGACTGACACATCTCCTAGGCTGAGTTTTAGGCTTAATGTTGCTATTGATGATTGAGATGGGTCTTTGGTTTCTACAACCTAAAATTAAATGATAATTTTAAGTCAACGTAGATCCTTAAAGTAGTCATCGTGTTTCTTGACACTGGGATGCAACTGATAAAGAATATCAAAAACTCATTTTCAATCTTGATTATTCGTTCATGTTGTTTTATGCTTCATTAATTAGTTGTTGCGGGAATCGATAAAAGGTGTGGTGGATGAAATGTATTAATTTTGTTGGTTCCCTGTGTATTTAAATTGTATATTGTTTGAATGTTTTTGTCATAGGAATTTATGTAATTTTTTTTTTAACATACGTATACGTACACATATACATACATGCGTGCATGTGTGATACACATGTTTAAAACTTATCAAAAGCTTCCATTATCTTCTATTATTAGATTTCGTAATTGGTAGATAACAATGAAATCCTAGCTATTGTTATGGGCAGTGGAAAAAAAAAATATCGATGTGAGAGTAAGATCTTCATATGGTTTTGAGATTTTGGGATATAACAAACATAAGTTATTTAAGGTCTACAATAGTTGATTTAAACTGAAGATGAAATATTGAAGTTTGGGGTGGATGGTTATCAATCGCAATGATATTTATCGAGCCAATGATGTAGGTGAAGGATTGCCAAAATATATGTTCCTATGATGATGCTCATCGCCGTTGTAGATGATAATTTCTGAATGGTAAATACAAAAGTTAGTGTACACATGTAGCATAGCTAATAATTTGTGATGCTAAATCTATTGATATTCGTATCCCCTAATGTTAGTGCCAGGGGAAAATTTGGAGCTCAGATAAGGAAAATACATAATTAAGAGGACTGAAATTTGTTATTTTAGTCCCACATCTTAAGAAAGAGAGAGTAAATCAAATTATCATACATGATAATTTTTGAAAGATAAATACAAAAGCTAGTATATACATGCGGTGATATTCATTGTTTCTAGTCTTATGGGTAGTGTGTCAATATGGTTAGAACTGTAAATGGAACATAATTACTAGTTTGTAATGCTGGTTCCATTAAGATGCATATGCATGTTGTTATTGATTGAGTAGTCTTGCAGTTCAGGTATGGCAAAAATATAATTAAGGAGGTCGAAATATGTTCTTTTAGGTTGCATTTGTTTGAAGCGAGAAGTCTGTATGCTGAGAGCTGGTTAATTTTAAGTGTTCTAGTTTTTAATTAGAATTTTATGTTTATTAAGTGTTTTCTATAATGTATAATATTAAAACTTGAGTAAGCACTAAGATGTGCTTATACTGCTTAATGCTTAATAGTATAGTTAATTAAAAATCACTTATTGCAGTAAGTGCATAATGGCATCTAACACTTATCTATGTATAATAAGGATACCTTCATTTGAAGCTTTTAAAATGTCCATATCGCCCTCCCAAAGTTATACCAGATGATAAGGATATTTTTTTCAATTCATTTTTTCATGTTTTTATCTGCTCGCTCCAAACGCAGTGCACCGTATGAACTCCCAATCGCACCATTTTCTTTTAGTAAAAAAATTAATCCTCATTCTTCAAATTAACATAGGGCACATCCGATCACACTTGTCCATCACCACCTCAGTTGGCTTCTTCTGTCCATAACAACAAAAACCCATAAAGCGCAAAACCATCAATCTCTAAACTGAGAAGAATCTAGGTAGCGCGGTTGTAGCTGGGAAGAAAATGTAGAGTGGTTTTGTTTGCAGATTCAAGTTTTGATTAAGAGAAACATAAGTCGATAGCTAATAGGTAACTGTGTTTTGATTAACTTTTCTTTAATTTTGTTATCAATTTGAAGAAAATTGGACCGATGATATCTTTAATGTTATCGTCGTTCTAGAGATTCAATCCAACTTTGGATTTGATACGGGAACACTCAACTTTGGAATTTGTAGAAAGGAGGGATTAGGGAGTAAAAATGTGAATTTGTATTGCAACAGTCCACATATAATGTTTGATACAATTCCTAGCACAGTTTGATGTTCTGTTATCCAAGGCTTTGTTTAGTTTTAGGATGATATAGAGATCTAAGTTGTATAGATTCAATTTTGTTGGTTGGATTTTGTTTCCCATTGTTTCTCTTTATAGCTTTTGAGATGGAAGACAACGTTATAGATTTATGATTGAAGGAGAAAGTCGTTCTTGGATATATGACACTTATATATTTGCTCTCCCAATGTGAAACCATATATTCTTGCTTCAGTAATAAGTGTTTCTGATGCTAAATGGATTTACACGACTCTTTATCCCTCCCATTAGTAATTTTATTACATGCTTCAACGGTCAGGTATTATCTAATGATTTTACTTTCATGGTTACATACTGATTTATATTTGTCAAAATTTCTTTCTTTTTATAAAATTACAACTCATGTCAGGTTTTGAACTATATATAAACATTGTATCTTTGTTTAAAAATGCTTCCTTTAACAGTATATTGAAATCCAAGTCTTCCTTAAGCTTTGGTCAAATTTTTGTTCTCACATGTCTTATCGTGGTTTTGTGTGGTAAAGATGCTTTTTGTACTTTTATCAAGTATAACACACGATCATGTATTGATAAGCATGTTCTGTATATAATATGTTTTAATATAAACTGATAGTTAATAAACAGAAAGCACACATGAATACATGTTGATTTTTTGATTGTATGGATAAGATTTAGTGGTGATGAAGAATGTAGCGACATCAGATGTCTACTTGCATATTCAATACATGTGCGGATATTAAAATCATGCGGCTATTTGCCAGTTAAGAGGCTAATCTTGATTGAACATAATTAGCATATAATATTTTTCATACTATAGGAAGAGTTATGTTTGTTAGTTTATTGATACAGCCTGCGTTGTGTTTGTTCATTTATGAGGCAAATCGTTAATATTAAGCTTATGTTAATATTGTCTACTACATTGGTTTGCTAATGAGGAAAACGTTTTTATTTTTTTAATCATAAATTCAATATTGTGTACTACATACGTTTGGTTACTTTAATTAGCTTTCGAGTATGATATTATATTAATATCATGCAACTATTAGAATTTCAAAGTTAACATGTAGGGTCTGCATGGAGATTGGTTAGCCAGAACCATTCCACTTAAGAATTTTTCATTTATTTATTTTGAATTCTACGCGTTTGAGCAATTTTGACAACTTCTTAACATGACCGACTAATTTATTACCGACTGTTCCCTTTATTTTGTTATACTATATGAGTTAATTAACTAAGAACATAACTCAACATTAAATAAATTCATCTTCGACTACACAGAAATAAATTATTTAATTTGAGGTCGAAGCAGAACCCAAATTGATGCTTGAAAATGTAGTAACGAGTCTGTGTGCATGGTACTTTACAATAAAAGGATTTTAGTTCACATATTTCTTTTCGTCAAATATCACCTATACATATGATTGTTATTTCATACTAAATAAATCTGCTCCTGTTTTTTCTGCACACGTCCAACGGACGTGACTAACGTACTGCTTATGTAAAAGACAAAGCAGTGACTCAAATTAGCAGCTAAATAGTGAGGTAGTAGGGAATTGTTGTTAACGTTTATATGCACAATCATATGGAATATGAGCTTTACAACTATGATTAGGTTGGCCGATCGGACTGCAATGCAATCTTAGCTACAAATAATTATAAAATGCTAGTGTTTTATATTAAGAATTGCCTAATCCAGCTATGGTGCTAGCCCCAACTAGGTATAATCTAGATCCCTTCCTCCATGATGCACATGTACCAGCTAGTATAATGGTTTTAAATCTCCTTCGTCTCGTCCAAGATTCCTTTTTGTCCTTGGGTGGCTTGAGATTTCAAACATAACTATTAACTTGTTTGACTCATATCACCAACATGTTAAAATCTCAACTAGAGATATGGAGTGAGAATTGAGTCCATGATTTCTTCTGAAATCTAAGATTTAAAAGCTTGGCTAGGTTATATAGCATTGTCCTCTTTGTCATTGGATTGCACGAGATAGTCTTGAGGATTAAAAAAACAGAAAAAAAAAGTTGCATCAGGTTATGCATATAAACCTTATATTAAACCTTCGTAGTGCATTGTCCTTAGCTTTCTTTTTAGGCAAGTATTATGCAAATTATGAAGCATGTCCATACTTGTTTCAAATGGCTTAATGTTGGATTGTAATACTATAGTATAAAAGTGTTTTTTGTATTGTCAGTTTTTTCCCATGTTTACTACTAGTTTTCATTAAAACAAATGTCATGCCATAATGTTACATGACTTGTGTCTATTGTTTTATTGTTCTTCATACATATACGTATACAGTTTGTGTGGTTGAGACTATTTAGAGAGTCGAAAGTTCTGACATGTTGACTGTTATATGAATTGAAAATGAAATCCATTATTAGTTCATTTTGTCATTAATTCTGTTTGAACTGGAAGTTGTTTACATCTTTCATCATCCTGTAATTTTGGAGGTTTCTAGTACTATCAGGTTAAGATGATACTTAGGGCACTACATACCATACATGCTATATAGCATACCAATTTTCTACTCAATTAGCATTTTAATGCTCTATACTTTAACATTATTGCAGGGACAGAGTTATAAATTTGTGGTGTAGATACTGAAATGAACATGAGCTACTTTATCACTTCAGAAAATGTAAATATTATTGACTCGATATAAAGGGCTGTGCTGGAGAAGAATTTCTTAGTGCATTTGGATATCAAACTGTAATACCTCACTTAAAACAACACTGATTCTCATGGATTTGTTTGTGTAGTAAGGTTTAATATTGGTCAGTACATATTATATATCAACCAGTACATCATTTTGGAAGTGGTGGTAAGATGTGGTAACTAGTTTGAACCGTAAAATAATCCATTATGCAATTTGGCCATTTCCAGTTCCCTAGAACCTTGTCATGTATGCTGACTTGAATCTTAGTAAAGTTCCAGAGATCATTATCGTTTTCATTATTATTCATCTTCTTTTTTATCTCTTGTGAATAGCATATGCTTGTTTTATATCTTTCATCAGATTGAAGAAAACACCAGTGCAATGGAAACAAGCTTAGAAGAGCAACTTGTAGAGGAAAGAGATGAATTAATGATAAAAGCAGACAATGCTGCAGGTCCGTATCGGAGAAAAGGTTGGTTTCTCAAACCTCAAGATTATATCTTTGGTAGAGACATCGAAGTTGTTCCTTTCTTGCCTTCACTGAAAAGACCCAACTCAGACTGGCTTTCTAAACACGCCCATAAGATCACTTTTAAAGGCTGGCCTAACCCACAACCAAACTGGGAGCAATGGGTTGATAAAATGAGTCGATCCTATGGAAATACCTGGAAACAAGCCGGTATTTATGATGCGATACAAGTTTCTACTATTAAAATCAGAAGAGACCCAACTTCTTTCTGGGAAGTGTTATCTTATTGGAATTGTGAGACAAATACATTTGTTTTCCCATCATTTGAAGCCACCATGACTTTAGAAGATATGATGATTCTAGGTGGTTTCTCTCCTCTAGGACTGTGCGTTAGAGAGGTAGAAAATCTTAGTGGAGAGCTTGAAGAAATCAATCTTCGTCTAGTTAGAGCTCATAAATTTTTCAACAAAACAAAAGCAAAAAAAGCCTCGTATTATGCATGGATGAATCATTTTATGGAGTGCAACGATGTTATGATTGAGCACATAGCTTTTCTTTCTTTATGGTTATCGAGATATGTTTTTCCTAGAGCACCTGGAGATGTTATTCAAAGAGAATTGTTCCCTCTTGCCATACTCCTTGGACAAGGCGAAAGATTTGCACTTGGGCCTGCTGTCCTTGCAAGTCTTTACCGTGATATGAGCTTTTTAATCAGTAATGGAAAGAATGATAATATACCAATTTTCCTTTGGGCTCCTTTCGGATTATTACAAATGTGGATATGGGAGCATTTTTTATCTTTAAGGCAACATGCTTATCCTAAACTGATTGAGCAGAATAAACCACGGGCAATTAGGTGGCATAATTTGCCAATAAATAAAACTCCTTACCCTGAATTAGCAATCGAATCAGTTCATAGCTTTAAATGGAGGCCATATGCAGAAATATTAGATAATTGGAATTTGCCAGCATATTATAAGGAAAATGGGCATTGGATTTCTAGTAATGAATTGAAGGACGAGTGGTATGTTTCATTTGTACACTGTGTAAAAGCAGGCGAGCTTGTTGGATTGGACAGTTATCAAATTTATCTTCCATATAGAGTAGCGAGGCAGTTTGGCTATGATCAGGATGTTTTGGGATGTGCTAAAATTAATTTTAGGGTTTCTAGTTGGGAGGTTGCTTGGTCATTGTATAAGAATGATGGAATGAATAGCTTGCTCTATATTCCACCCAGGCATTTTGAATCAGAAGCAACTGATCAATACAATTCATGGTGGAAGGAAAATATATATCGCTATTCTTCAGATGATGAGATGGAAGAGAAAAATGATATATGGACTATCTCAATGAAGAAGCAAAAGTTGGAAACCGATCTGAATACAACTCCATTGAAGGGTTCATTTTTAGAAGGACTTGCAAGAGTTAATGTAAAAATTATAAAAGCGGTTGCAAGGACGATAAAAGCTTCAAGTACCGATGTAACTCATAATCATGGTGCAGTTGGAGCTATTAATTGCGGTTAGAATCTTCTTAGCTTGATATTTCTTTATTTATTTAAGCATGTTGCTTGGAAAATACGATTTATACCTGAACTGAAATGATATGTCCTTTGTAGTTAAAATGATCGTCTCAACCTCCTTTTCCATTACCAAATGATTCCCAGTTTTAGTTAAGAAATTTTCGCTACGAGGGCTCTATTTGGACTTGAGGTTTTAAGGGCACACGATATTTTGTTTCATTTTAAGGATAAAATATATTATTTTGTAAAACTATGTTTTTCTCTTTGATCATTTAGGGCAAGAAAACAACATCGCTCTGCATCATAATGTGCGCCCTCAAAATTAGGTTTGAAATACTGAAGGTCTACTCTAATCTTCTTAAATCCTCCCTAATATCAAATTATAGTTTAGTTAAATTGTTCTGGATTGGTTGTAGAATATTTTGTATTGTTTGTTATAAAGTTATATTCTGTTAGCCTTTTGATTATACGATGCTAATTAGTGCTTCAAGAGTATAAAATTCGAAAATGTAATGTATTCCTTCCTCCTGAAAATGAATATGTTGATATTTTTAGTTTATGTTTGGCTTGGTTTTGATAAAGTCAGTATGTAGGAAGTGCAGATTAATTACTTAACTCATGTGCAAATAAAATGGATATTATAAAAAGGATTGATCCAAATATACTTTTCACAAATGTATGTTAGAACAGCTCTTTGAAAACTTACTAAAAGACAAAAATTGTTGCTACTAAATGAAATTGATTCATTTGAAAAAAAGTTGAGAATGAACGGTAGAATCTAGAATGATTATTTGACAATTTATTAGAAAAAATTGTTGCCACTAGGGGTTTAAGCTCCAAGGTTAGAGTTTATAATTTAAAACACAGCCACATGGACCAATATGATTTTGACGATCTTCTTTATGATATAATATAATTTAAAACGAAATCAGAAAAAAAATTATAAACTCAAAACCTAGGATTATAACTGAATTTATTTTTTCTTTGCATTTTTCATTATTTGAATGAAAAATATAAAAAAGTAATGAAGAACAATTTCAAATCATCTTGAAATAATGAAAAGTTTTGTTATGCTTTATTTTAACTTTTGACTGTCATAATAATGTAAAGTAAAGTGGAAATATTTCTCATCTATACTCATTTACACTTCTTTTATTTCACAATGTTTAAACATTTTGTAATTTGTTTTTGGTTTCAATTGCAATAAGTTATAACTAGCTGAAAATAAATGGTGATGGCATGTTCATTTATACTAGAAAGTTTTTGCTATATGTTCATCCATTTGCAGTGGATAATAATATTATACACGTTTGTATGTAAAGAGAGCATGTTAGAGAACGTTCCGCGTTTCAACTAAGTGTATTCCGTTTCAAAAAATAAAATAAAATAAAAACGTTCCGATTAAGTCTACCCCTATCGTATTATATTCCGTAGCATTAATATTTCTGTCTACCAGGTAACATAAGACATGATAAAATGAATTTCGGCTGGTGGATCTCCATCATATCTTAAATATAATAGAACCACAACAAGAATTAATAGTCAAGATCTATTCTGTCACCAATTTTGCGATCAGTTTGTGTCATATATATAAGTATATACGCACATGTCATCATCACCATCATCCTTGTTTTTTCTTAAAAGAATCGAGGTCGGCCACATAGGATCTCAATTTCTATAGAGCATATTCTGATCGTACTCCATAAATTATTATATGTACATCGAAAATTTTGCCAAAATCATATACATCTAATTTTACTTACCATACACCATACATATTACAAAACTACATTTTTACTGTAAAATAAAACAATACACCTCTCATTTCATTGATTCTCTCTTGCATTAATCAAGCTTAAATTCTTAAAATTCACTTTTGCAAATACCAAATTTCAATTTAAAAACTTCAAATGAAATTTAAATTTATTTAATTATTTTAGTGCAAAAATTTGAATTTAATTTTTGAATATAAAATGTTGAACTATTTAAATTTTGATGTTAAATATAAATTTGATCTAATTTAAGCTAAATGATAGAGAGGAATTTAGTATTTTATGAATCCGAATAATTTAGCACTAAATTTTAAAAAATAATAATTTTCAGTTAAAATTGCTGAACTTGCATGAATAGAAGCTGAAACTGTATAAGTGGAATTTGATACCTGAAAGGAATTCAATTTTAATTCGATGATCTATAAAAATTTTGGTTATTTTATGAAAGGAATTATACTGACTGTACGCAATTTGGATAAAAATGGATATGAATGATATGATTTTTCCATTCTTTAATATTGGCTTAATTTTTTGTTTGTTGAATAAGAGTGCTTGAGTGCTTTTGTCTTAATATTATTAGAAATTAAACGGTGTATATAATTTACGGCGTACAAGTATAATTTGCAACTGGTATAGTTTTGATACCATCGAGAGTTCGAATCCCTCTCTCTCCTTTTTTTTTTTTTTTTGCTTCTTAGGGAATCAATTTTTTATATTGTTATCGATCTAAGTCATTTTTAGTTAAATTTATTTATTTTTAGATCATTTTTAATACCTTTTCCCTATGTTAATGTTGATCTTTATTTTTTTCCTTCAATATAAAGCTTATCTCCCCTCAACAGTGCATCACTTTGGCATATACACATTAGACACATACTTAATTGTATGCTGATTTATTTATCATTCGGTCCTTTTAGTTTCAGTATAAATTTAAATTAATTTCTACTTTTTATTTTTGTTTTCAAGTATACTGCAACGATCATTATTTAAAAAACAGAATATATTTATACTTTAATATGGTAAATAAAAAGAGAAAAGGCTTGAATAAAAATTAACATATCTTTTAAAATTCAAACTTATCCCTAATTTTTAAACGAATTAACATATCTTAACTTGGAAGTAGGGATTCAAAAAACAAGTTAGTCACTAAACTAGCAGGATCATGCTAATTGTATTAGCCATGGTTTAAATTTCAAGAAAATAATTTTGCATCCCTAAAACTAGTTACTGGAGTGGAAGGGCTTGGACATAATCGAAATTGAGAAAAATGGCTTGTTTTTATGATTTTCGGTGGTTTTGCCACCTCACCATTTTTCATTAATATTACGAAAATATCACTACTTATTATCTCCAGTAACACAACACTGAAAATTTATAGACTCCGCATTTTCTAAATTTCATTTCTACATGTTTAATGATAAAAAATTATATATAGTACTTTATGCGTACACACACATATACATACGAACATATTTAAACTGTGTTTATTAGTCAAATTGAAAGTTCTTGGAAATAATTTTCATGTTTACATAATTGCCTATTCATATTTTCGATAAGTGAAAAATTGTTGCATTTTTCAAGAAATGTGCAAAATTTGTTTATTTTGGATGAAAAACATTTGAATTTTATACTTGATAGTAAATTTTTCAACTACATATTCTGCAATCTAATTTTATATTTCCTTTTACACTTTTTTCAGAAAATGTGAACTTTATGCATTTTCCTGACTATGACTTGCATTATTGTATCTTAGCATATAGTTAATTTAATTAAGTATGTTATATGCATAATTTTTTTTTACGCTCTTTCAATAAATTCATAATTTATGCTTTTTCTAAAATATGACCTTTTTTTAGCGCTTTTTTTTGGGTGTATATAAATTATGCAAATTTTAGTTATATTTCAAGTTTTTGTAGATAATTTGCAGTTTTTATGTTTTACATTTTTTTTATACTTCAGTAAAATTATAATATTTACACTTTTTAAAATATGTATGTTTTTTTCATTCTTTGTTTTCTATACAGGCAAGATATATTTTTTAGTTATACTCCTTGGTTTCGGTCTCGGTTTCGGTCTTTTGTAATTTTAGAAATTTCGATCTGAATCATAAATTCTGGGAATTTCGGTTCGAGTTCCAGTTTTCATATAATTATACGTACATTTGTTTAATTAATTAAAACTTCAAACCAATTTTGTATTGATAATTTGCTCTTTTGCATGTCATTTACTACTGTTTAAAATCTGTAAACGTTAAACTTCTTATAAATCAGTGCCGGTCCTGATTTTGCTGTGGCCCTAGGCAAATAGAACTTCGAGGCCATGAAATTTTGAAATGAAGTGAAAGTGCAAGTTTCTTGAAACTAGTTAAAAATAGTACGTAAAGATGCTCATTTCTGGTAACTTTAAAAAAGAACGGTGCATAAAATGGTTCTCCCCAATGACTTTAACCCTACAGCACAGATAAACAGCCAAATTACTCTTACCATGCACCACTTTAATTATATATACTTCTATATGACTTAATGTTTATAAAGTTTTTTTTTTTTAAAAAAAAAACTCTTGAGGCCCCTAAATTTTTTGGGCCCTAGGCCTAGGTGGCCTAGTCCCATGGCCGGGCCTGTTACAAATGTGCACAAAACTTGTTTGTTTTGTGAAATTTGTGGTAAAATGAAGTGTTAAAGTCATCTTTTTATTTACATGCAATCTGCACTTTTATTTTCCTAGCTCACATGTGGATTTTAAAAAAGTGCATATATTTTGCATTTCCTTGAAATCAGTTTTCTTTTTAACTCTTCTTTGTTTTTGACATAAAAGAAACAAGGTTATTTATACCCTCAGTTTTTGTGCATAGTCTTTGCCTTTTGGATAATGCAGAACATGTGCGTTTTCAGTTTTCAAAACTGCAGAAACCGTGATTATAATTTTTTAGATTTGTGCACACGGTCTTAAGTTATATTTATTGATTTGGTTTAGAAACAACTATCTGATGGAGAATCCGAGGAACAGGGCAAGTACCGATAAATTTCCACAGTTTTTAAATCAGAGGAATTGTATTACAAATGATGAAGGAATGGATTAAGAAGCTTAGAAAAGGGCAAAGATGAGTTGTCGAAGGAAAAGTTTGAGTTTGGAACAAGCTTGATGGATATGTATCGATCGATCCATCACCGATTGATCAAAAAGTGGATATCGGGTCCACTTTACTTATACGATGATTCTACATTCCATTTTGAAGAAAAATATAAGTTTTGATAATGAGGGATCAATCCAAATAACCATTTTGCCTCTAGAAACCCAAAGCTCAAAGACTTGAGCGTATCAGGAGAAATTTTGGTCAAAATATCGATAGGTACCGAATCTTGGGAAACTTGCAAATACTCTTTTGTGCTGAAAACTCGGATCCGACTATTTAAGCAATTCAAATGAGATTTGGTGATTCCGGTGCATGTATTTGTTTATAAATAACGAACTACAACATATGAAAAAAGACTTTTGGCACGTTGATCAACTTTTCTAAGGGAGAACTCTTACAATCCAAGATTTAACCATTGCGCTGTGAAATTTTCTTGTAAAGTCGATTGTTCTAGCAATGAGTAATCAATAAAAAGGACAAAGTGGACATTGACCAGTGAGTTGCCGAACCATTATAAAAACACCGTGTCCCTATTCTCTTTAATTTCTTACTTTTTTTCATTTATTTACCATGTTATCGTCTATTTGGGGTGTTAACCCAGAAAAATACTAATATTTTTTGTGCTTTGACTAAGAGAAATTCAGATCCGATCTGTTGAAGATAAAGGATCCAACAACTAGGAAAACTACGGTCGGAGGAAACCAATCAGGGCATGAGGGAGCCAAGAAGTGTCCTCTAGTTCAAACGCACCTTCAATGTTTGTGACCAAAGATGAGATGGAAGAAACGATGACGAATATGCAGACGATGCTACTAGTTTGACAGGAGAAACTGTTGAATTGTTTTTTCCAACGAATGGAGCAATAAAGAGCGACTGGAGTTGCTGGAAATCAAGACCAAAGGAGATTAGAGATTAAGGATGATAGATTAGAGACATGAGGACCTACGGTACTTGGCCCCCAACATCTACGATTGATTGTATCGATCGATGAGATCGACCCTCATCGATTGATATCAATTCATCCGTGCCAACCAGACATGGATGATTTGAATCTCAAGCAAGGAAAAATACACTAGAAGGATAATATCGAGACTAAAAACAAAGATTTGAATTCAAACTTACAGTCGCATGGAAAAGAACTAGAAGGTCCTCGCAGAAATGTGGACATGAGGTTGTTTGGATCAAAGATACATTGATTCCCATATATTTCGATTTCAACTAAGTCAAGATCGTATAACTGAGTTGATATGGCACGCTTTGAGGTGGAGTCCCAGATCGAAGTTTAGATGATGTGAATCGAACCCCTTCACCTCAAATATCGATATTCTAGGGATCCATTTGATTTCAAGCTACTTACATTGGAGTTGTATGATGGAAAGATGATCCTACAATTCATTTAATGAGATACATTCAACACATGAGAGTGTTGGAAGCCTCAAAGGAAGTGATGTAACGTTGCTTTCCATTGTGCTAAACCATTTGGCTGTAATGTAGTTTTGCCAACTTTGTAATGCATCTATTAACACATGGGCCAAATTAGTTAGAAAAGCTCATGAGTCAGTTTTGGGGTTTATATTATTCATCCTAGGAGTGCGATGTTCCTTTTGAATGTAAAGCAGATGAGAATTAATCATTGCAAAGTTATTTAATCAGGTTTTACATAGCAGCCGCTACAATTTCAGATTCTTCAATAGTTCTTATGGCGGTGGTTGTAGGGTTCGATAATTCTACTGAGTTTAAAAAGGCATTGGCAAAGGATCCACCGGTGGATCTAATGGATTTATATTATCAAACAGAAAAGTATTTATTTCAAGAAGACGCTGAAGCTGAAAATGTCAAAGTTGATGCTGTTGAGGATGGATCATCCAAGGTAGAATCTGAAAATGATAAAGGAAAGAGAGGTTGTTAATGATTTCAAAGCTCCATAGTGCCCGAAGAGAGAGCCGAAGTTTGCTTCTTACACTAACTTGATTGAAATCGCGGAGAAGATTTATCTTGAAACTAGGACGCAGATTCAATATAGAAAACCTTTTGAGAAAGAGAGCCCATAGAATGGAAGATGAAGTTTGAAAAATATTGTTTGTTCTATGAGCTGGACGGACACAAAACGAACGAATGCAGACACTCGCAAGATCTAATAGAGTAGCAAGTTCAGAACAATCAATTGCAGCGATATGTAAGGAATTTGATCACTATTGCACAAACCGCAGTGGTGTCGTAGGCACGATCACCAGCTGCAACGGACAACACCGATCGCAATGGAGGGCATAAACGTAGCATGACTATCCCATGATCAGGATGAATTTAAACTAGGTCTATATTTTATATTTTACTTTATTTGTGCTTTAAACAACCTATAAAGGTTTATCTTTGGGCCACTTGCAACTATGCGTGATCTTGGTCTCAATTGGTCCCAGAGGCATGCCTTGAGTTTAAGCCTAAGGATAATCTTTGATTAGGCTATTTGTTTAAATTTTCATTTGATGCACTTTGATTTAGATGCAGTAAGGTTGTTTGAACAATTTGATGATGGATATTAGATTTATTAGCCATGAATTCATTTGAATATGATTTGATTTCGACATTGCTACGGGATAATCGAACTGGATTATCCTTTAGATTTGATACGACTAGTAGATTATGATTTTCCTGACCGGAGAGATGGGGCGATGAACCATAAAATACAAGTTCCCTTCACTAGAGAGTGAGTGGATGGACTTGTATAAGATAGCTAGTCCCCTCATCGGAGAGTTAGTGAATGGACATGCCTCAAGCATCGAGTCCTCTCACCAAAGAGTGAATGAATGTACCCACCTTAAGCATCAAGTCCCTTCATTGGAGAGTGAGTGGACGTACTCAATGCAACTTTATGATTGTTTTATCCGAAGAGATTAAAATTTGACTTCAAGGTGCGAAAACCTTCTGAATTGGAACGACTTCATTATGATTAAGGGTTGATCGATAGATACTGCATTGATTCGACTGAACTTATTTATAATGGGATGCTACTGGACAATTTATGAGTAATGCTTCAATCAAAGATAATATGTCAACATACACTTTGATATTGATATACGATCGCCAACTGATAATACTTTGATCTGGTTGGACTTACTCGTAATGGGAGTTGGGAGATACCAATCAATTTGCAAGTCACTTTGACCAGAGGAAAAGCATAACCATACACACCAAGGGACGATTTATACCGCATGATAGCAAGATATACGATTTGTGTATGATATACGAGCCTTGAGAGAACGCATGATAATGTTTTGTGACTAACATTTAGGCAATGATACAAGTCATTGATCTTGATGGGTCCGAAGCGATCGTTGATTTGCAGGTGAAGCTGAAGAAAATGAATGATTCATCACATTTGATTTGATAGACGACTCGAGAACATTAATAACAAATTTTCAATATTGATACGTGTTTTTTATCAAAGCACGCTTTGTATCCACAAACGCATGCTTTTAGGGGCAAGTGTTATTGACAAATTTTCTGTAATCTTACAATTGATTAAAATCAAAGGAATTGGATTATAAAATGATAAATGAATGGATTAAGAAGCTTGAAAGAGAGCAAAGATGAGTTGCCAAATGAAAAATGTGGAACAAACTTGATCGATGGGCATCAATTGATTAAAAAGTGGATATTGGATCCACTTTACTTCTACGATGATTTTACATGCCATTTTGAAGAAAATAAATAAATTATGATAATGGGGGATCGATCCAAATTACTATTTGGCTCACGTAGACCCGAAGCTTGAAGACCTAAGCATATTTGGAGAAATTTTGCTCAAAATATCAATCAATCGGGTACCAACCGATCACGTCTAAGGAAAGATGCAAATTGACTCATTTTTCATGCTGAAAACTCGGATCTAACTTTTTGAGTGATTCAAATTAGATCTGGCGATTTTGATGTGTAAATTCACTTATAAATAGCAAGTTACAACATATGGAAAATGACTTTTGGCACTTCGATCAACTTTTCTAAGGTAAATCTTTTTCAATCCAAGATCTAACCATTGTACTACGGAATTCTCTTGTAAAATCGGTTGGTTTAGCAAGAGAAATCAACAAAAAAGATAAAATTGACATAGGCCAGAAATTTGCTGAACCAGCATAAAAACATTGTGTCGTTATCCTCTCTTTTTCCTTTAATTTCTTACTTTTTTTCAATTATTTACTACGGTATTGTCTACTTGGGGTCTTAGCCCAGAAAAAAGGCCAAGAAGGCCCTACTCATGAATATTGATTATGAAGTGTCTTTCCACTGGGTTATTGATTGTAATGGAGATTTGATCTAAAACCCTTTAAAATTTATATTGTGGGTCCCACTGACATGTGGGACTCTCACAAATTTTTCTTTCCATATTGTATGTCCTCATTTCGATTGGCAAAATGGAAACTAGCAAACCAAACGAAATACCCTATTCCATTTATTGAAATGAGCAAACTGGCGATCGGTTTGAGGAGAAACTCAGGCAAACCACCATACACCAAAAATTTATGTATACCGACTAATATAGATTCGTATAATAGTTAATCTCTTGTTTATATTTTATTACGCCCGTCAACGGAAGCAGATGGAGCTGTATGGTGCTGTATTTGTATCTCAATACGAAATCCTTATTCGCATCTGCGGATAATCTCTGATGTCCCAGAATATCCGTATTTGAAAATCGAAAAATACAGTGATTTGAATTGTGATTTATTGAATGTTTTTTCACATAAAAATACAGTTTGTCACATACAAATCAGTATCTTTTTTTTTTTTCCATTAAAATGCATGCCATACAGAAATCTAGGTTTTTTCGTTGGATATTTTTGATTGCAAAATTCCATTATAATTGCAGCTGTATCCAAAAAATTATTTGTATAATGGATATCCGCATTTTTTTTCAATCATGATTAATTTTTAAGCATTCGGATGCAAATGTATACGGTCTGGATTTTCCGTTTTTAATTTATTTTTGATGCTATACTTGTTCTAGTATATTAATACATCTCACTTGATACCATTATGACATTATATTTTTACGATTCATTCATGCTTCATTTCGTCTATCGTTTAGTTTCCTGTGTTCTGATTTTTTTTTTTCTGATTGATACGATACCATTATATTGTAACACTGCCAATGCTGTATATCTTCTTGCTCATTTTTAAGATTCATCTATTATAAACTTATTTTTCAGTATAAATGTTTTGCAGGAACAAGTAGAAGTAAGCCCCAATTAAACCAAGATGAAGGCGAAGGAAACACCTGACAGAGAATATCACAACTCCGACTTAATGTAAGATTAGTTGTATCAAATTCAGGCGACTTAGTAATGTATCTTAACATCAAGTTGTAATTTATTTCGGTTAGGCGGCAGTTATGTAATATTTCAATAGCTGTAAAGTAGAAAAAAATGTCGCACAATGAACAATGAGCAATTTGATGATGTGCGACATGGATCAACTGGATTATCAGTTTGGCATTCTGAGGTTTGACTATTGGTGGTTAGATATGCGTTACTGATGTATAAGTTAGCAGATGCTGCTGCTATATTAATGGATGAAGTTGTAAAATCAAGATTATGCTATTGTTATATGAATGTGAATATTTGATGTTGATTCATTTTTCCGATCAATGAAGTTGGTGACTGGTGTTGAAGTTGAAAGTATCACTAATGTTTTTGTTTGATTGAACAGTAGGCAACATTTTGATAGCACAAAAGCGGAAATACATGGGAATTCGAAGTGAATGTATTGTAATGCAAAAAACGAGCAAGTTTTTGTAATGGTTTGATATTTGGATGATCCTTTTGATTACAGATTACAATAATGGAGTACTCTTGGAATAAATGCTTGAAAACCTGTTTGGTTGCGTACGCATGCTTTTCTAGATGATGAACTTGTCTGAAATCAAGGGATGCCTTCTGAGTTTTTTGCATGTGTTTTCGCTTCTGGCTTCTGACGTTCCAGTTTAATAGTCCTGGAAAGTGACCTCGACGGATGTTTCAAAGGGGGCGCATCTTTAGGCCTTTGGATGGTCATCTAAAAAAAGATTCACTTCGAGGCTATTGATCAACTGCATCGATATTTCGAGTGTGCAGTTTTTTAGGCTATGTTTGTTTTATTGAGTAATTCTTACTAGAACTTCTGATTAGTGATTGAGAATTCATAACTTTAGTGTTGTTTGTTTTTGGGTAAGCATTTTGGTTGAAAACCTTATTTAGAAAATATTCGGAACTTTTTTCTGGTTTATTCTTATTTTTGAATGCTGAATGACATTTTGTTGTCTGTACCCTCATTAAAAACTATAAATCTAATCCAAATTTAAATTTTAATATTAACCACTAAAATTTCAAATTTAAAAAATAAAAATTCCCAAAGCTCAGTTATTCTAAAATCTACTTTTATGAAAATTTTAAAGCTGAAAATTCATGATTTTTAAATTCTAATTATTGGAAATAAAAATTTGAAAAATATTTGTATTAATCAAAAGATCCAAAAAAAAGAAATTACATTTTGAAGTCCAAAAATTTATTACTTATAATAATTATAATTTCAAATATTAAATAAAATGTCCAATACCACTGTCCAAGTGGTTAGACACTCTAGCTTGGTCCATGATGTTGGTTTGTAGTATATTGCTATATACTAGCTAAGACTTATAGTATTACTATATACTATCATCTAAGTACCCAATTTTTTCTTAAAAAAAGTTAAAAATACCGTAACTAATAATTTTGACAATTTAATCTTCCATTTTTTTAAACTTTTTATTGTATTCAAATTTCTCTTAATTCAAATATTTTTGAAATTTAAAGCATTTCAAATTTCAAATTCCTACTTTCAATAATAATTATTTAAAAACTAATTGGTATACATGGCATTATTGTCAAGAGAAACATAATTGTTAAATCTAATCAGAAGTTTTAGAATGCAAACAAAAGTGATTATTCAGAATTCAACATTCAATAATCAACATTCAAAATTTGGCAATCAGCTTTTAGAATTCAACATTTTTAGTAAACTCAGCCTTAGTCATCCATTGGAGGTCATTTATTAAATTCTTCAGGAGTCTTTGAATTATTGAATGAATATCTAGTTCCAAAATAGTGATTGATCCAATGTTGGGCCATGACACTTCATTAGTTCTTTCGTCCTTCAAACGAGGGGAGTCCTCGGAGAACACCCGTAACATTTTCTTTTCAAGCCTATTTCCATGGGAGCACAAATTGAACTTTAATATTAATGGAGCGGTGTGTCAAGAGCATTGATTGAATGTCTTGCCATGTGTTGCTCTTCTATGGCCTAGCCTTCATTGGTAACCATTTTACCATTCATCTCATGTTACAGTCAAGCATTGAAGCATTGGATCTTAGACTAATGGTTACCTTTTAATAGAAGTTTTTCTTTATAACTATCCTACTTCTACTTCTACTTTCTTCATTTATTGGTCTGCCATTAGAAAATGAAAGCTTCGAATCTTCCAACAAATGCAAATTGTAAGCTTTTTTTATAACAAGTGTGTTACTTTTTATTCAAGTAGAACACTCATTTTGATGTCTCATGAGTTTGAGTTTATGACCCTCAAAACCTCTTTCTAAAACGTCATACCACTTGACACTTGAGCTAGTGCTCCTTGACAGAAAACCTATTTATAATTTCATATTTATAGCAATATGCACATATTTATAGCAATACTCGTAACATAATACCGAAACAAAGAAAACATTGTTAGTACTCTATTTTCAATGTTAGCGTAGTGGAAGTACCTTAACAATAATATAACATAAGGACCTATTTTTCCAACAACGTAGCTGACAACTATCAAATCCTTGGAAAAATTCGATATTCATGCACAAATCACTAAGTGTCGATGTTTATAGTTATTATTTTTTTTATAAAAATCGGTATAAAATTGTGAGTCGCACGTACCTGTAGAGTTTCATTGAGTTTCAAATAGTTCTTAAAAATATGAAAAGTGCATGAGACCCACACTTTCCTATTTAAAATTTATTTTTGCATTTCTAGAGTTCAAAAATTTGTTAATGCAACTTCATATATTCTGCAATTACCTTTGATTTTCTAAAGGTGATTTGCATTTTTTAGTCTTTTTTTGTATTTTTCACTTAAGCGCTTACTTTTAGCGTTATAAAAAATACTTTTTATTATGATGTTTTTGTACGTCTAAGATGTTAATTAATAGTCATATTTTAATTCATTGCTGATAATTTATTTGTTCCTCATTATTTTTTATTTTGAAAGATTCGTACGGTTTTATTTCTAGAAAAAAATGTTTAGAAGGTTTTTGTTTTATTGATTCTTTTTGTTCTAAATAGTGTATAAGAATCATCTATCAATCACAATTAATGTGCACTTTTATTTTTATCATTTCCATATGGCTTTTGAAAAGTGCATATGCTCACCTTTATTTTTAAAAAGTCCAAATGTTCAATGTTTTGTTAGTACATGTTTTTTCCACGAATTTTATACATTTTCTAATATAAAGAAGGTGATGCCTATCCGTACTTCAGTTTGAATTTTGACTACTTTGCGTATTTATTTCGACGCAATTTTCATTTTTTTCAAGCAAGGTGTATGAACTTTTTACTTTTTTTTAACTACATAAATGTCTAGGAAAATTTTCATGAGCCATCTTACATGCCCTTCTTTTTTATAGGTAAATTTTCGAATGACTTTTTTTTATAAAAAATTAGGTTGATGAAGGACTTTGTCACTAAATCTTTTTCTAATAGAAGTAGCCATGAAAATATACTTTACACTTATCACAAGTGACTAATTAGGAAACGAACATCCTTTAATGATTAGAATGACTCCATCTACATAAATCAGTGCAACAAAAAGACCTTCAAGGACCACTCGTACGAACTCGCTCAATTGGCAATCATTCACAATCGGACCACTCAAACGCTTGGGAAATTATATCCTACTACATTCTAGAAGGATTGACAACCATTGATTTCTGATCCAAGTGAGTCGATTTTCAATGGAGTTATTGTGGATCATTTAACGTAGGATCGAATTGCTTTCATAAAAAAAGTGACAAAACCACTTCATAGATCTCGTAATTAAAGCCAAAATACTTAATATTTTTTTGTAATAGCTTGGGTTCTTCTCCTCCTCCTCTCTTGTAAATACCTTGATCATTGTTGTGTGCAAAGGAATTTTTGGAAGCCAAGATTTTGGTTGATGCTTAGGAAAAGCTTTGTATTCTATTGCAAATTTTTCCTCCAAATCTTTTTCCTTTTGTAGTTTTTTGTTATAACACCTAATTGTGTTTTTGTAGCAATAACAAGAGAATGTTTTATAAACGTTATAGACTTCTAGCCTAAACCAATATCAATCATTGTTCCTTATTTTCTACGATATATATTTTTGTCTTCTCTTTTATTTTAATATATTTTCTCTATCGAATTATAACTTAAATATCCATAAAATTCATACATTTGAGAATTACTCAAAGCTTAGACATCTTCACCATAATTTTTTAATGGTTGGTGAATAAAAATTTCATTAACACTTTGGTGGTTTCATTAAGAAAAATCTCGACATTTTATCAATTCATTTTCTTAAGTGAAAGATGGATGTAGAGTGCTAGATCATTATTTGATGGAAAAAGGTGCAGAGTAATATATCAACTGTCGAAGATTATTGACACCAGCTGAAGCAAAAAAAGGGAACCTTCTAATCCTCCTTCAATTCCTATCGTGTAGGAAAACATAGATTTAGCTTAAGTTATCTTCACATTGAAGGAGAACATGATGAAATTACATTAAAGGCAAATGAAAATTTTGAGTCTATGGTTTTGAGAAAAGCACATGGACCAAATAATGGTGAGAATGCTCCAATATATGACAATATCAACCAATCAAATTAGGGAGGAAGTTAAAAGAGAAGCCACTATGAAAATGAAAATAACTGATTGCATAGGATAAATAAGAGGATAACTAGTGACAAATACGAATAAGAAAAATTAGAATAATAATGGTGATTGATTGAAAGAGAGAGGCGAATCGAAAAATTGAGAGCAAGGAGAACGTTTATAGAGAAACAAAGCAGCCTTGAATGACATCGGCGGTTACTATTAATGATCAAGGAGTGACTATTTTGTACCAAATGTTGTAGAGTTAATTAAGAGGACCCTACTCGATCATGTGGATTGATATTCAATTAGATTCGATTGAGCTTTTGATAGCTATGATCTCAATGAAAACTTTGTTTTTAGATAAAAAAACAAGGAAAATATAGCTCAGTAACCACTATAATAAGAGTGAGATAATATGACAACTATAAGGACACTGTGTATGAAGAGTGGATGAGCTTCATAGATACCTTAGACATATGGAAAGTCGGAGACGGAAGGAACTCTAACACAAACGATGAGCAGGGGAATCCCTTTGCTCCTACATCCTACAAGGATAGATATTCAAAGTGTTCGACATAACTTACATTTATGTTTACGTTGGGATGAATGACCAAAAAGAACATCTTAAGGAATTGAGCCGGTGTGCAACAGGTGAAATGTGTCAATTTCAAAAAAAAATCTCCTATTTGGATCACAATGGGCCAATAAAGTCTAATGGGTTTCACTAGATCCAATCTAGTTATTAAATTAAAATCATATTTTAGTTAACATTATTTTATATTTGTTAATTAATCATACTACAACTAAAAGTTTATTTTGACGTATTATGTATACATCCGATGATATAACAAGATAACACAATGTGATAGATAACATGTACATAACTATATATACATATAGATATTGGGATTTAAATCCACTGTGCGTATTATACTTACATATACATATGACTATTACATATGTATATCTGGAATATAAATGCCTAAGTATATACATATGGTTGAATGTACCATAATATGTGTATATAGTGGGATCTTCAAGTTGGGGATCGGTGCTGACTCCCACTAAGGATCAGTACCGGCCCCCAAATACAACTTAGGTAGACCCCATCTTCTGCCTACATGCTTATCTCAGTGCCAAAAACCTATTTTCAAAGTTGGTTTATTGATTCAATGCATTTCTCCATCGAACTCCATGAATACTTGAAGCTATAACTTTGTTCTCGTTCAACTCCATCATTTAGGCTTGAAAATAGGCTAAAAAAAGTACAAACAACCGTGGAATTGAGAAACTAACTACAAGACAATTCAAGTAAGGGATTGAAGATTCCATACATGGGCATCTTAGGGATCGATTCTGACTCCCACTTATGGATCAGTACCAAGTCCCAACTTCTGTTGTGGTATCACTTATTATTTTAGAAGAATCAGTCAAGTTTGTGCATAACGGTTTGGAGATATTTTAAATGAAATTTTAGGCCCTCTAAATCTATAAATAGGGGGTAAAACTCATTTTTGAGGATCTTTTGACTCTAGTTCCATTATTTCTTATATTCTTGTGACTCTGAAATTATAAGTTTTGAAGTTGTACCGACCCCAAGAACTTTTGCCTCCATATCAGAAATAAGCAATAATACTTTAAAGTGGATGTAGACCTTACTCTATCGAACTACTATAAACGACCGTGTCTTGTGTATTTCCTCATTTCATTTTATTTTCTTCATTTATCTCTACTACATAAACATCTAGGTGTTTGTGTCACTTTTGGTTCAAATATTTTAGTGCTTTCACTGAGATGGACATATTCTGCCATTTGGATCCATCATCTACTATTGGATTTTCTATATCCAAGAAATAGATCCAATTTCTCTATCTTTTAATTCTACAATTTAGATTTGCAAAGGTATACCAAAGCTTTCTGCCATGGCCCCATCAAGACGAGATCGTTCTACTAATTCCAAAGCTACTACTGAAATCGAGAATCAGAATCCTTAGTACGGAGATGGAGTTGTCTAACCAACTCAATCGAAGGTCCAGAATCCAACTGATGTTGTGACCAGAGTGGAGATGGATAGGATGATGAAGCAAATGGAAGACAGATTCCAACCTAGCCAACACGAGATGAACAACACGATGCAAGAGAGCTTGAAGCTACTGCATGAGTTGACTCAAAACAGTCGCAGACGGAGTAGAAGGGATTCCAGATCAAAATCAGAGAGTTCTTCTTCATTCGAGCAAAGATGGAGGAAAGGAAGGTAGAAAAAATCAATATGCTGCTGGAAGATCGACACAAGGAATAGGACGAGCCCCAGGCTCAAATTATGGGATCGGTACCGACCCTAAAAATGGTGGACCAAGCGCCTATCCTGTGGAAGGCTGCTTGGATGTCATCCTTGGACGTGCCGTTGAAGGTCTGAATCTGGAAAATCACAATAATACTGATTATGCATCTCATGAGAATCAGACATAGGGGAATGCTAGATGAATGGGTCCCTCGAAGTTTGGGGAGCCTAGGTATCGAGCACCTTCCCGAGAACATTCGCCAGGCCGAACACTTGGGGCATGACCCGGTCACTGCCATTCATTCGAACCTGTTGATTCAGGCTATTTGGAGGATATGATTAGGAGGTTGGTTAGTTAAAATAGATCCAGAAGTAATGATGATTGGGGAACTTATGCTAGTAGAGGACATCCTTCATGCAAGATACCCCTAGAAATTCAACGTGCCAACGATTGTTGGAAATGCAGATTACGGATCTTAAGGCTGGAGTAACACTAGAGGGGAGGGGGTGAATAATGTTTAATGGATTTTATAAAAAATTGAAATCTTTTCAAATTAAATACAAACAGATGCAATTCACAAACACAAAGATAATCACAGAACTAGACACAGATGCAAATAGTAAATAAAAGCAGTAAAGGAAAGAACACACCGGAATTTTATACTAGTTCGGAGTTACCCTACATTCGATCCCATACAATTTTTTGTGAAGATTTATTTTTAAATATAATATCAATATTACAACATCGATTTCAAGGCTACAAGATACACCCTCCTGTCTCCGAGTCTAGGGCAAACTTTCTTGGTTTAACCAGACTACAAGATCACCTAATTGATTTATGAGCTACAATCCCACCCAATTGATTTACGGGCCACAATTACACCGTTTCCAATCACACTTTGATAGAGAGAGACTCGATATACTTTGATCTTTCGATCTTTGATTACAAATGATCCTATAACTCTGAATAGCACTGAGATCTTTGAGAGAGAGTGGCAAAGAATCAAACTAGAGACGATCAAGTTTGATTCACTTAGGATTTTGGCAGAGTTTTGTTAAAGCATTTGAAATACAAGAAAATATTTTAGTGAAAAAGAAGGAGTGAAGAAATAAAGAAAAACAAACTTAAAATTCATTGAAAACAACTGGTATATATAGGAGAGTAATGGTTATGTATATTCGCAAAAGGTTATGACGAATAGACACTTTTTTTGAAAATTAAAAATTTGAAATCTATGGCTACCATGTCGACATGGGGGTATAGGGATGTCGAAATGCCTATGTTATTTTTGAAAATTGGTTTTGCTTTAAAATGATTTCTATTCTAAAAATTGTCAAAACAATTTCTAAACTTTGTAAATCATTTTGAATATAGTTTAAACTTATATAAAAGAGTTTTAAAAAGTAATTTTATAATATATAATTTATAATATAAAAGTAGTATTAAAAACTAAGTATAGACTTCTTTAAAATATTTTTTTAGATTTAAAGCTAAAATATTAAAATCAAGAGATTAAAAAAACAAGAGATGATTTTGAGATCAAAATATTAAAAGATGATAATAATAGTTTTTGAATTAAGGCTAAAATATTTAAATTGATAGAGATGACTTTTAAAAAGATAGTTTTTGGAAAAATAGTTAGTTAAAATAAATTATTTTTAATATTTCGTGGATTCCATTCCACTGGAGAAAGTCGTGGATTCCATCCTACTAAAGAGGTCATGGGTTCCATCCCACTATTAAAGCGAGAAGGTGGATTCTATTTCACAAAGAAAATATAAATAAAGATTTTAGTGCTACTATAAAGTTTTAACATAAATCTAGACTCTATTACTTATCTTGATATCTTGAACTCTTGATACTCATGAGTCTTCAGTCTTGATTCTTCAATCTTGAATTCGTACGTCCTGAATTTCTGTATTGTATAGTCTTCATTCTTAGTACCTGCATATATATACCCTGCATATACATATATATCTAGACAAGAATATTAGTATTTATATTTTATAACAAGTCCTAAGGTTGTTGTCATCAAAACCATCATCTCAGGAGCTAACAACGATGCCATTGTACGGAGGAACAACGGATCCTAGGCAATACTTATTAGAATATGAATGGTACATGGATTCAGCTAGGGTTTCGGATGCTGTGGAGTGCCGTTGTTTCCTAATTTTCTTAGATGGGGTGGCTACGATGTGGTTCACTCGGCTTCCACCGAGGTCCATATCATCTCTTGGTAAATTATCACGAAAATTCATGGAGAAATTCCGTTTGCACACCTCACGTCCAAAACACGTGATGTCATTGTCTATTGTATATCTGGCTAAAGGAGAGTCACTAAGGGACTATTTAAATCGGTTCCACATGGCTGTAATGGAAATAATGGATTCAAAAGAAGATATGGTGTTGATGGTGCTTTGTATAGGATTTCATCGCAACTCAGATTTTGGGGATTGGATAGAAAGGAAGCAACCGTCAACAATGGAAGCTTTCTATAGGAAAGCTAATGAGTATTTGCATGGGGGGATGCGCATAAACATTCATGGAGAACTGACGATGGAAGTTCAAATTAGCCGATTTAGACTAATATTGCTGTAAAGAAATTTAGAGAAAGCTGTGGAAATGTTGATGCAAAAGTTGGTAATCAGAAAAAAGGAGGAAAACAAAACAATGATGGGGCAAAGAAGGGAAAGCCAGATAATAAAAATCATTTAAGAGGTCCCAAGTATGATAATTACACCGAATTAAACAACTCGATAGAGAACATCCATCTAACTACTTAGAATACCGTACCGTATAAGAAGTCGGCTCCTAGAGAGTCAATTGAGAAGGAGGGGAAGTCAGGCAAGTTTTGCATATTCCATAAGGCTTACGGTCATAATACTAATGAGTACAGGCACTTGCACGACATGATTGAAGAATTAATAAAGAAAAAGAAATTGTAGTAATGTGTGAAATCCCGTAGAATGGAAGGCATGGAAATTCGTACGCCCCTGGGTCGTCTTCCCAGCGGGGGCAAGTTGAGCCTGGTGCTGATGCAATCAGTCCGCTAAGAAAACAATTAGTGATACACACAATCATAAGTGGTTCTCATCCTGCCCAATAAGAGCTTTATGGAAATGGACATATATATTGGAGCTTTGAAGCATGCTAAAATTGAAAGTTTTTATGTTGTCGAGGATGGAGCTCCGGCAAAACAATCTTGAACTACAAAAGACAATATAGCTTCCTGAAACAGGAACGCTGTGTAACAACCCGCATATTTATCGAGTTTGTATTTAAAAATTTTATTTAAATATTAACTCGTTAATCGGATTTTGGTCCGAAAAGCTACTTTTTGCAAACGGTCAAATTAGGACTCGAGACCACTTCCATTGAGTTCGAAATGTCGTTTACAACTTTTTTAAGTATAAACATCGATAGGTTTGGAGTTAGTGAAATTTCACTAACTTTTCCCGCTTTGGACTTTGGGTTAGTTTAGCCTATTAAGCCCAAGTTCCAACCCTCTTCTCCTCACTCTTCATAAATTTCCTAACTAATCAAGCTTTGGCATTAATGGTGGAGGGAATGGGAAATTAAAATTCCAAAACTCAAATTCAATTGCAATCCATCTTTCTACTCCAAATTCAAGAAGAAGACATTGGATTCAAGCTTCTTGTGCTTAGATAGAAGAAGGATTGATTCTTGCTTGCTTAAAACTTCATTTTCATTGATATTTGGTGCAAAGGTGAGATTTTTATCTCACAAATCTAGTCTATAACTATATTGGACTGTTGGGAATGATTCCCTATCACTTTTGCATGCACATTTGCATTTGGTTTGGATTGGATTGGCGAAAAACTCCAATTTTTAGCGTTTTGGTGAAATTTCTGCATTTAGGTCGTTCTGGCCATTTTCGTGTTTTCGGAGTTAGGTCGCTCAGGACCTTAGGTCGTAGGTCGCTCAGGACCTTAGGTCGTAGGTCGTATGGTCGTTAGGTCGCTCTGCTTTGACTCTGGCCATTTTTGCTCACTCGCAGTTAGGTCGCTCACGACCTAGGACTTAGGTCGCTCGCGAGTTAGTGGCTTAGGTCGTTGGGTCATATAACCCATTAAGTCGCGCTCTTTTAGGTCGCGCCTCTTTTAGGTCGCGCCTCTTTTAAGTCGCCCTTCTCTGGACCTTGTTAGGTCGCTCAACATTGACCTCGTTAGGTCGCTCAACACACCGTGTCGCTAGGTCGCTCGACTCTGGACTTCATTAGCTCGCTCAACCGTCTACCTTTATAAGTCGTAGGTCGTCTCCGACCTTAAACCACTCGGCCGCATTAGGTCGTGTACCTTTTAGGTCGCGTGTTGCACTAGGTCGTATGACCTTAGGTCGTTAGGTCGTATGGCTTTAGGTCGCTAGGTCGTATGACCTTAGGTCGTTAGGTCATTTGGCTTTTAGGCCGCTTCCACGCTAGGTCGTTCGACTCTTAGGCCGTAACACTTAGGTCGCTCGCCTCTTAAGTCGCTAGGTCGCGTGCCTTTAGGTCGCGTTTCTTTATTAGGTCGCGTGTCTTTGTTAGGTCGCTGACCTTCTTAACTCGCATGACCTAACCCCTAGGTCGTTGGGCCTCGTTTCTACTTAGGTCGCTGCTTCTTATAGGTCGCTCGGCTCCTTAATTTCTTTAGGTCGTTTGAGTGTTAGGTCGCGAACCCATTTTAGGTCGCATGACCTTTACCCTTTAGGTCGCTGGACCACTAGGTCGTGCCCCTTAGACCCCTAGGTCGCAACCATTAGGTCGCTCGACCCTATCCCTCTTAGGTCGTTAGACCTCATTTTGTCTTCACTAAGTCGTACCGTTTTGGACGGGGCGCTGCCCCGCACCCCGCCGGGGGCGCTGCCCCGCACCCCGCCGGGGGCGCTGCCCCCTGGACCCCCGCGACCTGACCGGGAAGGTCGAACCCCGTAAGCGGTGGCGTTGCCCCCGCACCCCCACCTTGGGGGGTTGCCACCCCCCTGGACCCCCCTCCGTAGGGGATCTTATCTGAAAAACATTGAGCTGATTTCCTTGGATTTTATTCACATCTCCGTATGCGATTTTTGTGACTGATTGTTTCTACAATTGCTTCTGTGTTTTGTCACTTTATAATATAAAGGTTTCAATACTAGTAGTAAATATCAAAACTCTTTTAACAAACAATTTCAACTCTATTTTTAATAACAAGGCTCTTTTCTTAAACCGTTTTCCAATCTATTAGTATATACAAGCCTTTACCTCACTCGGATGAGAAATCTAATTAAACGACTTAGTAAAACAAGTGGTATGAAACGCTTGCGTTCACTTCGTCGGTTAATTCTTGGACATGTTCGATTGAACCTCCTATGACAACTTTATTAGTGAAGATTTACAGTTTGTTCGTAAATATTTAAGTTAAGCAAGTGGTTATGGGACATGAAGCTAAACTTCTATATTTACTAGCTTAGTGTAATTGACACTTCTCGTTGATCTTGATGATCGCTTTATGAATTAGACTAGCAATTGCGCGATGTCTCTTTCATTGCAAGGTTAGACTAGACACCACTTGTGTGATTCCATTCACACATACCTTTCTGCTTTTTGGTTAGTCTTGACCTCAATCTGTGTGATTCCATTCACACATGCGGGGTAGCTCCCCATGGTCTTCGGATCGTCATGTGATAGGCCTCTTTCTCTTTTATATGATTTCTGGACTTCTTGCATTGATTTCTAGAATTTATGTCATTGACTTCTTATGAGTACAAGTTTGGGGTATGATGCCCTTTCCGAATCTTTGAGAAGATTCTTGTGATATTGATTATCTCTTATTGATTGATCTTCTGTTGATCATTATTTACATACTTATAGTGGTATGTCATTATGGATGTTTATGTTTATGCCATATCTTTTATGTTATATCATGTCATCTGATATTTATAGCTAGACTGATCCGTTTATTATTTTCTTAAATAATACTCGGGTCAGACCGAGATGTTACAGGTGCTTCTGCTTGACTTCTTCCTAGGGATTCATCGCTCTGACTTTTGGCTAACTGTTTAGATTAGTAGTTTTTGTTGTATACACTTGAGAGATAGACTCATAGTTGTATTCTTTTGTATAGCATGTGTTGCTATTCTTTTGTATTATCGTGGATCTTACTGACCACTACTCTGATGTACACTTTTATATGATATATATTCATATCTCTTTCCGCCTTTGTGATATGGATATCTGTGATTGATTCGCATGTTATGCTTACTTCTATATTTGTTTCCGAAGATTATTTTATAGCCACCGTGTGATAAGAAATTACATGGATGGTCGCTCCTCAACAGCCTTATTCTCCGCGCTAGTTGACAGCACTACACCGTAGTGTTCTTGGCTAGCGTGGGTATAGAGGTGGGGCGTCACACGCTGATAGAGTGGAGGCTCTGATGATTGACCAACTCATGATCTTAGCCGCGATTGGTCCTTCTGTTGTACGAAAGGTGCTTGTTGACTATGGGAGTTCAGTCAATATTTTGTTCAAAAATCTTACAACCAAATAATGTTGGAGGAGAGAGATTTGAAGCCTTGTAGGTCTCATATATAGGGGTTCAATGGAATGGCTACTGAAGCAATAGGATTTTTCGAATTACCGGTGGAACTTGGTAAGGGAGACTGCAGGCGAGTGCGGGTCATACCATTTTAGTGCTGGATATCGATTTTACTTATAATGCATTATTTTGCTGACCGGTCCTAGCTGAATTCAGAGCAGCTACTGCTCCTTGCTGTTTAACTATGAAATTCCCTCTAGACAATGGACTGTGGATCATGCACAGTGACCAAGTGGCTGATCACGAGTGCTATGCCACTGAATTGAAGGAAGCAAAGGCATAAGGAGAAACGAAAGAGCGTAGAGGGGTTCCTTTGCATAAAGGATTTGGATGCATAGCAACCATCGTTCGAGCCTCGGCTTTGGAAAACTAGTCGACTCTAGATGACATAGACCGACGAGAGCCAGAGGGTGGGCAAGTAGCTCTCGTCGAGTTGACAATCTCTGTTCCAGTTAGTAGGGATGAACCAGTAAAGTCCTAAAGGTTGGATCTCAGTTTGGTTGGTATGATGAGGGAGTTGTTGTTTTTCTCCAGACAAACCTGGATGTGTTTGCCTGGACACACTCGGATATATGTGGGATCTTGCCTGGGATAGCAAGCCATGCATTAAATATAAATCCCAAATGCATTCCTATGAAACAGAAACACTGCAGCCTGAGTCCAAAGAGATCCGCTACACTCAAGGAAGAAGTGGATAAGCTAAAGGATAATATCTTCGTCCACGATGCATTGTACCCAGGTTAGGTATCAAACCCTGTTTTGGTGAAGAAATCGAATGGGGAGTGGAGAATGTGCAGTGACTGTTCGGATTTGAATAAAGCATGCCCAAAGGATAACTTCCAAGAATAAATTAGCCGGTGAACTCAACTGCAGGATACGAGTTACTTTCCTTTATGGAAGCATACTTCGGATATAATCAAATTTCGATGCACGTCCAAGATTAGGAACACACTAGTTTCATCACCGATCTCGGACTATATTGCTATCCAGTCATGCCCTTCAGATTAAAGTATGCAAGAGTGACTTACCAAAGACTAGGGTGAACTAGATGTTAAAGAACCAGATCAGATGATCAATAGAATTTTAAGTGGAGGACATGCTCCTGAAGTCACTTCCTTCAAAAAATCACGTTGATGATCTAGCTGAGATGTTTAATGTCCTTCAACAGTACAAAATGAAGCTCAATCCCTTGATATTCTCTTTCGATGTCACATTAGGAAAATTCTTAGGCTTCATTGTGAAATCTTATGGAATTAGAGCCAATCCAGAAAAGATCAAGGCCTCTTGCGAGATCGAAGCCCCAAAGAAGATCAAGGAGGTCCAAAGCTTTAATGGGAAAGTCGCTGCCTTGAATTGATTCGTTTCTAAGTCCACTGACAAATGCATCCCTTTCTTCGAGGTGATCAAGATGGGAAAGTGAAATTTTGAATGGAACCAAGAATGCAAAGTTGCATTCCTTGGTTTAGTGAATCACTTGGAAAGACATCCCATCCTTTCAAAGCCGATGGATGATCAGGGATTGTTTATATACTTGGCAGTGTCAACGCATGCTCTGAGCGCCATGCTTGTATGTAAGGAATCTCACATCCAATGATCGGTCAACTCAACTACATTAGCAACCGGTTGACAAGAGCAGAAAGAAACAATTTGGAAATGTTTTCCTAAATAAAAGGTGATTTTTTTTGGAATTATTGGGTTTAAATGAACCAAAAGGATTTGATAAATGAGGCTTAATGATTTCATATACTATTAAGAAGATAAATAGGAAATTTTAAAATAATATGTCTCCATGAGATATTTATGAATGACTACAAAAGATGAATTAAATTGAATGATGATTGATAATCACATACGAACTTAACATCTTTTTAATCGATGATTGGTTCAGAGGAACCGGGGTCGAATTTGGGTAATTCCTATTTGAATACCACTTCGAACTAATGTATACATTCGAAAGTGAAGACATGATGATGATTTTTGAAGGCGGGGATCTTCATGATGAAGGGCTGCTTACCACTAGTCCTTCGGGGTGAAATTTTCCATATCATATATTTATGGTGGCAATAGTGCACTGTTATGAAAATATTCAATCACAAGCACTAATCACTACTAATCTTAGGGTTAATTCCTGATAGGATGTGGTAGAGGAGTGCCTTCGGTTTTTTTCAGTCCCAGAACGAACTTGTATGGATGAATGTCTGACATTGCATTTCTAAGACCACGATGTTGATTTTTACAAATGTACATCTGTTTGGTGGTGGAGAATGCAACTTCTCTTAGCTTACACCCTTCTCTGAGACGTACGAGCTCATAGGTTGTATGTTCGTGAAAGTCAATAGTGATTGAAGGAATGAAAATGTGACATTCAAAGTGGAACCGGTGATAATCAAATTGTGGCTTTGTGAAAAGCAAAACGTGGCTATGTGGAGCATAGCCTCACGAGCCTCACATCTTAGGAATGATATGAGATATTATGTGGTCTAAATGACATATTTTCAGGCTATTATTGAGGGAAGATGTCCCTGTAGGCACTTATTGCCATATTGTATGAATGGAAAGATGTGGAGGTTAACGAAGGTCGTGTATAGCCACTGAGCAATACTTTGTTCCATGGTAGTATAGAAGTATAGTTCGAAGGCTGATGGAGATCGTGTAAAGACACTGGTGTGAACTAGGATTGTTATACGTGGATTTGCGGGTCTGAATGGTCACTAGTTCCCTATCATGTTGGAAATCCTATTCTAATACGTTGTCTTTACGATTTTGATTATAGAACCTACTTTTAAAAAGTAGCCAGTAGGCCGTCAAATTTAATCAATGTAATAATTTCGACTATCTTGATATATTGTTTGAAAAGCATTTTCGAAGGAATGTCATTACAGATAATATCAAATTGTTTTGGTATAAAAATGTTGGTTATCATAAGGTAAAAACCCGTCCATATTTATGTATGGGCATGGTCTTATGAGATACCCTTCTTTTCAAAGGTTTTTAACTTGCATCAATTTATAAATCGAGTATCTCATGCTGGTTTATCAAGCTTGATCTGGGTATTTTTAATACTCAGATCAGATCTGAGTAGTTTTAGGTTTAGTTGAAGATGCTTGGGGTTTCCAGAGGAGAGCTGGAGATCTTCATCTACGTATGGACGTACTCTATTATTCGTTGCACCTATTGCATTTGTTTTTAATTTTCAGCATTTGTAAGGATGGAGAATTTATAACTATCCAGGCTGAATGAAGGTTAGACTCTAATATTGTATTCATATTTTTCCGTTGTAAAGATTATTATTGAAATAATATATGTTATTCCATTCATGTAAGATTCTGTTTTTATCTTTATTTTATTTTCCCTAATAATCAAGCTTTTCAACACTTGGATTTGCAGCACATGAGGTTGCATTAGTGTCAATTTTCGAGGGTTGAAAATCTATGTTCGTTTCATTTGGTATTAGAGCTTAGGTTGAGCGAACACCTAGGCTTTGGCGGGGTAACTCATTATAGATAGGGTTAGTAATACCCTAGAATGAGTGACTCATTAGAGATAGGGTCAGCAACATCCTAGAATGAGTTCTAAGAGTATTATACATATGAGCACTTATTTGTTATTTGATATAAAATGTTTTGTGTTGATTTATCTGTTGAATAGTATATAGATTTTGGTCGATGCGCTTGATCACCGCTATCAATAGGGATTTCTAAACACTTAAATAAGGCAAACTGACATACCATTTTAAAAGGAATATATTTTAGTGGAAATTAGCCACAAAGGCGTCTTTAGCAAGTGTAATTAGTTTCTAGGATACACAATGGAAATAATTACTTTTAAGGACAAAATGCAAAATAATTAGGTTTTTAAGGCCTAAAAACCTATGAAATTATGTCCTTCAAAGTAATTGGACTACTGACTTCGTCCTTAAAAGTAATTATTCTGCTAACTTTGGCCTTGAAATTAATTCCTGTGGATGTGTGTCTAGAAACTAATTGTACTACAATGTTTGTCCTTCTAGTGAAATTCCCCTATATTTTATATATACAAAAGTATAAATATTTGTGTGATATGGAAATTTATAAGATGTTAAATCTTTAGAAAGTTCCAAGAATAACGTCTTGATCTATTTGGCGATGGTGGGAATAAACTTATAAGTATCGATCATATGTTGGCTTGGGCGAACGATATCGAATACTTGGTGAATTATTCTCCTTATCATTATATGATCAAGCCAAGTTCAACTCTGAACAAGTTGAACTAAGTTATTTGGATAAAAGATTTTAAGTAAAGAAATAAATGGTATAAACCTTCTAATGATATCTTGGTATATCACTTAGGTCATAGTGTCTTATTTCACGGGGAAAGTTTTTTGGATGACTCCAAAGCACACGAAGAGCATGTCCAACAAAAGCAGTAGAAGGGAAATTAAAACTAGGATCTTATACTGGCATGTACTGTTATAGATGCGGTAAAGAAGAGCATTATGCAGTTCTCTGTAAGGATAGGAAAGAAAAGGAAAGGGATAAAAGGAAAGCAAAGAAAAAGAAGAAAGAAAAATCTTTTAGGATTGATATATTCTGTTACAAGTGTTAAAGACAAGTACATTTTCTACATGTGTGCCCCAAAAAGGAGAAGAAACCCAAAATTCGGTCAAGAAAGGAAAAGGGTTTCTACCGTCACAAGGGATTAGGACATATGGCCAAAGAATGTCCACAAACATGCATTTGGTGCTACCAGTGGAAATACTTAATAAAGGACTGGTCGAAAATGAAGGTGGCTGACTTAAGACCTCAAAGATAAAGTACGTATCCTTAAGAAGTTCAAGTGTATAGCAGTACATATGTTTATATATGTATGATGGTGGTGTGTGATAGGCTGTATTCCCTAAGAAGTTATCCCTCAAAGTTTGTGATACAGCTAGGAATGGATGTATAAATATGATGTTAATTAATAAACCTCTCTTTGGATTATCCTCTCGGAGCACTTCTTCTATCTTATATCCAATCAAATTTAATACAATATTTTGAAATAAGAATATTATATAATATAAAGTAGCGTCTTTATAAAAAATGTTTAAATTAAGAAATTATTTAAGAAATTATTTTATAAAACAAAGTGTAGTTAGAAAATATAAAATGATGTTTGAGAAAGATGTGTTTGAGAATTCATATCCTAATATTTTGAAAAGGTATAAAAGGGAAATTTATGTAATATAAAATAAGTTTGGAACTAAATTTATGATGTGATTTATTAACAAAGAAATTTCAAAGGAATTTTGAAATAAGAATCATAATGGTATTATTCCAAATAAAGGATAATCAATTTGTTGTGGAAAAGAGATAGAAATATTTTTTGGAATAAATATTTTGATGAAAGAGATTATAAAGGTATTTAAATGAAAAATAAAAGTTTATGAGATATTTTCATCAAAATTAGAAAAAGTTAAATAAGTTGTAAGTAGATCATTCGTCACACGATTTTGATCTAAGATTCGAGTACGGAACTTTGAGGTGTTTACACCAGTTCGAAAAAGGATTTATCACTTGATTCTTGACGGCGAACATTGATGATGGTTTGTGTTTGGGTACTTGAGTTTTCTATCTTAGTTTAGGGCTATATAAGGGAAACAAATTTTTTTGATCAAGAAGTCCGATCAGAGTCCGCAGTAGAGAATCGGAGGATCAATACTAGTTCAGAAATAAAGTTGTGAATTCGTGTAGCATATCAAATCAAATGATCTATATACATCATACGAATATAATTTAAAAATAAATATTTTTGGAAATACCTTCGGGTTTTGTTTTGGCGTAATTTCAGGGACGAAATTCTTTTAAGAGGGAGGAGGGGGGGGGGGGGGGGGGTTTGCAACGCCCCATAAATTTATCAGTTTAATAAATTTTATTTATTTTTAAAATATCCAAACATAAGCTTTTAAAAACATAGATTATGATGTTTTGAACAATAAATAATAGTCGTAATCTTATTTTGATATAAGTATTTACGAAAATATAAACTTTGACGGAATATCGATAAAATGAAAAAAAACCATTTTATCGGTAAACAGCTCTATAATCGTAAAACGTCATGCACAGAGCTGGATACATAAACTTATTTTTATAATTGAACAAGAATATGAAATAAAATTATCTATTTTATTTTTGGAAATTAAAAGTACGTATGACATCCTCTGTAATGCTCTTATATTTAATAACTGATATTTGATTTTAAATTGAGATTTAATGATTAAATAATTATTATAATTATTCAAATAATATTTTTAAACGATTGTAATTCATTTTTAATAGTTATAAAGTGATAGTAAATAATTTATAATAGTTTTATAAAGATATATAATCAGTTTGAAAACATGAGAAAATTGATATTGCTTTATAGGTATAATAGCAATTTTTGTAAATAATTGTTAATATTGATTTTTCTGATTTTATAATTCAAATGAGATCATTTATATTTATGTAATTTAAATTAGAAGTGAATGTGATCGAGAATCAGTTTTTCGATTTTCAGCGGTTTAACCAACGAAAGTTGTTTGAAAGTCTTTGCAACCTTGTTTACCTGTAATGTGCACATATATAACATATAAATGCATCCACTAATATATAAATGAACACATACATACATACATATGCCATACATACGTTTATAAATACATAAACCTTATAAATTTCATGATATTTTCACCTTTCTTTATCATTAAGCAACGTTAAGTCAACTAAGGACATGAAGGCATGGCTTGGAAGTGAATGATGTGATGAAGGCACATTGGGAGGGGGGATAACGTGGAGAACTTGATGATTAAGGAGCGTGTGGGCTAAGGGTAGTTTTGTCCATTCATTTTTAGATATTTCCTACTTTTTTCCCTATAAATATCCATGCATACTTTTCCATTTCATTCACGTTCTTCTTCATTTTTCCTTATCTCCTCCTCTCCATTTTAATGGGTTATTCCTTAAAGAATTCATGAAGAAATTTCAGTAGTAAAGAATATAGAAATATTTATACATATATATGCTGTAGTATTACACCTCCAAGACAAAGCAAACACCTCCTTTTCCTCAATCAAGTGCACGACCTTCACCATCACCATTAAGACCAAGCGCCATCACCTAGTTTAGAGGGAGGCCAAGCCCATCAAGGATAAAAGAAGGAGTTTGAAAGCTTCGAAGCAAGAAAAAGTGAAGGAAATGCTACCGAAATCGATTCAAGAAGCTGCGGAAAAGATTGGTGGAGTGGAACCATAAATAAGTATTCAATGTTTATTAAATGATAAATAATATCTATAACTATTTTTAAGTATGATAATATGACCATTTAATCTCTTAATGTTTTGTATGAATGTTTAATAACTTGGTTGATTATATGGTTGATTATATGTTGATGTGGTCGATAACTTGATTGTGTTAAGTTATGAGAAATCATAACAAAAATAGTTAAGTAATTAACCATGATCAACTAATGAAAAATAATTCCATAAAAATGTGTATATGAAGTTATTTAGCCTCCTAATGGTTTTGAAATTAAAATGGTTGAAAATGAATATCATAATAATATAATATTATAAAATGATTTAAAGGTGAAAAAAGATTTAATATGAAAAAAATTGATTTAAACATTTGAAAATAGTTTATAAGTGTTTTATAAACAATAAAATTCAATTTGGAGAAGTTTTGAAAAATAATGAATTTGGAGTTAAAAATAGACACGTCGCGTAACGGTAGTTCGCGATTTCGCGCCGTAAAAATTAAATCCTTCTATGGATGGAGTTGGAGTAGAATTTCTTTGCAATAAGAATTTTTGAACTATTATATGCATAGTTTTCAAAAAAAGAAAGAAAATCGAGATTTTAATAAGTAGATTTTGAAATATGAGTAAAACAAGTTTTTGGAAAAATCGCGGTTTTGCAGTTGGGAATCCATAAAATGATTTCTTTGAAAATGATATTTCAAAATTGTTTAAAATTATGAAATAAATTCTAAAAATCCTTTAGTTTTTTAAAGTGATTTGAGTTATAAAAATGAATTTACAAATGATAAAAAGTCGTTTTGATCAATAGAGCTTAAAAACGCACTTTCCACAGCACTTTTCAATAACTTTTGAAATATGGTTTTAAACTTAACGATTTTTTTCAAATATTTTGGTAAATGTTTTTAAATGATTAACAAAGTATTTTAAAGGTGATTTGAAGGATTTATGAAGTGGTTAAATAAATAAAAGTTAGTAGAGTATGTTAAATGATTTAGAGTCGATTAAATTACTTGACTGCCTTATGGGTGTTAGAGAGGTAATGTCTAAACTTAGGTTTAAAAAACCAGTTTCCTTCTCTCCTTAGCTACTCGGACTGTCCAAACGGATGAGATAGTAAATTTGGTTTACTCGGATCGAAATTTTCCAAAGTATAAAAGATAAAGAATTTCAAATTTAAATAACTTGGATTGCATAGAAATGATTTGGAAATGTTTTCCTAAATACAAGGTGAAACAATTTGGAATTATTTCAAGATAAAAAGGTTTAAATTAACCAACATGATTTGATAAATGAGACTTAATGATTTCATATACTATTAAGAAGATAAATAGAATAATTTAAAATAATACGTCCCCTTAAGATATTTATGAGTGAATACAAAAGATGAATTAAATTGAATGATGATTGATAATCACATATGAACTTAACATCTTTTTAATCGATGATTGGTTCGGAGGAACCGGGGTCGGATTTGGGTAATTCCTATCCGAAAACCACTTCGAACCAATGTATATGTTCGGAAGTGAAGACATGATGATGATTTTTGAAAACGAGGATCTTCATGATGAAGGGTTGCTTGCCACTAGTCCTTCGGGGTAAAATTTACCATATCATATATTTATGGTCGCAGTAGTGCTTTATTATGAAAATATTCGATTACAAGGACCAATCACTACTAATCTTAGGGATAATTCCTGATAGTATATGGTAGGAGGAGTGCCTTCGGTTTCGTTCAGTCCCATAACGAACTTGTATGAATGAATGTCTGACATTGCATTTCTAAGACTACAACGTTGATTTTTACAAACCTACATTTGCATGGTGGTGGAGAAGGCAACTTCTCTTAGCCACACCCTTCTTTGAGACGTACGAGCTTAGAGGCTGTATGTTCGTGAAAGTCAATAGTGATTGAAGGAATGTCAATGTGGTATTCAAAGTGGAACCTGTGATGATCAAAGCGTAACTTTTCAAAAAGCAAAGCGTGGCTTTGTGGAAAGCAAAGCGTGGTTTTGTGGAGCGTAGTCTCACGAGCCTCACATCGTAGGAATGATACGAGATACTATGTTGTCTAAAGGACATATTTTCGAGCTATTATTGAGGCAAGATGTCCTTGTAGGCACTTATTGACATATTGTATGAATGGAAAGGTACAGAAGCTGACGGAGATCGTGTAAATCCACTGAGCGATACTTTGTTCCATGGTAGTATAGAAATATAGTTCAGAGGCTGACGGAGATCGCGTAAAGCCACTGGTGTGAGCTAGGATTGTTATACGTGGATTTGCAGATCTGAAGGTTACTAGTTTCCTATCATGTTGGAAGTCCAATTCTAATACGTTGCCTTTACGGTTTTGATTGTACGACCTAATTTTAAAAAGTAGCTAAGAAGCCATCAAATTTAATCGATGTAACAATTTTAGCAATCTTGATATATTATTTGAAAAGTTTTTTCAAAGGAATATCATTAAAGATAATATCAAATTATTTTCGTACAAAAGTGTTTAGTTATCACAAGGTAAAAACTCATCCGTTTTTATGTGTAGGCATGATCTTATGAGATACCCTTCTTTTCAAAGGTTTTTATCTGGCATCAACTTATAAATCGAGTATCTCACGCTGGTTTATCAAGTCTAGTTCAGGTATTTTTAATGCTTGGGTCGGTTCCAAGTAGTTTCAGGTTTAGTTGAAGACGCTTGGAGTTTCGAGAGGAGAGTTGGAGATCTTCATCTATGTATGGACATATTCTATCATCCGCTGCATCTATTGCATTTGTTTTTATTTTTCAGCATTTGTAAGGATTGATAATTTATAACTTTCCAGGCTGAATCTAGGTTAGACTTTGATATTGTATTCAAAAATTTCCACTATAAAGACTATTGTTGAAATAATATGTGTTATTCCATTTATGTGAGATTCTGTTCTATCTTTATTTTCTTTTTCCTCTAACAATCGGACTTTCTGGCACTTGGATTTGTGGCATGTGAATACCGAGGTTGTATTAGTGCCAATTTTTTAGGGTTGAAAATCTTTGTTTGTTACACCAACGATAGAAATTACCCAAATGGTCAGTCCTTGGACGTTTGCAATTTGGGGGGTTGATATTGTTGATGTATTACCGATATCTAGAGGTGGCGCAAATTGCCATCATGGCAGTTGGTTACTTTACTTAATGGGCTGAGGCAGAGCCTTTAGCCATGATTACTATGAAGAAAGTATCAACATTGTTGTTCGAAATATCATTTGTCGCTTTGGAGTTCCACATAGAGAAGAGATTTGCATAGAGTTTAAGGATTTCTACCGCCGACACCGCATAGAGAAGAGATTTACAGCAGTAGCACATCCTCAGGTGAATGGATAGGTTGAAGCTGTAAACAAGATTATTAAGTCCATTCTTAAGAAACAATTGGAGAAGGCCAAAGGTAAATGGGTCGATGAACTGCCTTTAACACTCTGGGCTTATCGAACCACCCACAATTCAATAACTAGACATTCTTCGTTTGCCTTAGCATATGGATCAAAGGCTATGATCCCCATCTAATCGGAAGTACCTTCTCATCGAGTCACGCACTATGTTCTATGGACGAACGAGCAACTCCTTCTGAAATGTCTTACTTTGATTGATGAGAAGCTGATGAAAGCTGAGTTAAGAGCTGTTGTGCACAGGCATCAAGTCGCATGATATTATAAAGCCAAAGTTAGAAGTCGAACCTTTGAAATTGGCAATTTGGTCCTCAAATAAATCTTCCCCTGCCTTAAGAACTTAGGCTTGATTAGGGAAGGTCCGTATGCAACAGAGGAAAATTTTAGAGAAGTCGCTTTCAAGATGGCAACTACGGACGAGATCTCACTCCCGAGGGCGTGGAATAGTAGACATCTACGACGCTATTTCACTTAGAGAATAAATTTGCAAATAACTGGCTAGAGTCGTGTAATAAGACAGAATTTTGTCACTTCCACTTTTAATCAAATAAAAAAGCCTTTCAAGCCAAAAATTCCGTCTCTCCATTTCTTAAGAATTATGACTTCATCAACTCGAGTGAATTTGCATATGATTAATGTAGGTGTGCTGAAACTTGGAGCTAGCTACCTGTCAAACTTCTATGGCATATGATCGGGCCCGTAAGTCCCTTTTTGATGTCTGGAGATTGACATCAGCTAAATCTTGCCTTTAGATTGGGGGAAAGAGTATAAAAATAAGCCGGACATGACGTAACCATCCGCATCCTAACTCTCTCTCTCTCAAAGTAGGAGCCGGAGTATACATATAAGTCGGACACGACATAACTGTCCGCATCTTAACTCTCACTCCCATAGTAGGATCCGACGTATAAACATAAGCCGGACATGATATGACTGTTCGCATCCCAACTCTTGCCTTCGGATTAAGGGCAGGAGTATAAACATAAAGAAGATGCGATATAAGCTTCCGTACCCTAACTCTCTGATGTGCACGTAAATGTGCATATTTTTACCATCATATTTAATCTAATTAAATTGAATAAATGATCATATTGGGTTAACTTATTTAAAACAAAATTCAAATTATTTGAAATTGTCACATATTCATTTTCATCCAAGGACAAAATGGTCATTTTTGTGCATATATTAAATTGAGAAAATTTAATTGGAAATTTCTATATTATTTTGTAGGAAATTAAACTCAATTACATGTGGTTTCATGAAAGAATATGCATGCACAAAGAAGATACAAAAGAATAAAGATGGAAATAATTCAAAGTGAAGAACATGAAAGACCCCACACACTTACCTTGATTTTCAATTAGGAGCTAATGCACACGCTAAAAGGCAATTAAAGCTTCATGTACATTTAAGTGAAGGATTATTGAAGCTAATGATAACTTGACCACCACACTTCCTATAAGTGCATTTTGGGCATTCTCCAAAAATATGAATTAGAGTTTAACACATGTATGTATACCCCTTATGTTTCATGTAACCCTTTTCTTCCTTAGTCTGTCTTTTAGGCTCTCTTCTCTTAGTCTCTTTTCTTGGGAAAATAAAATGAGAGCTCTCTTTCTTTTCATGGTTACTTAGCCACTTCTTCTTTTCATGTAACTTTTGTATGCAATTTAATACATGTTCTTTTTCTTTTCTTTTTTATTTCCTTTCATGTTATAGTGTAGATCTCTTTTATTTTATGCAATTAGATTAGTTCGCCTTTCCATTGGCTTTCATTTTCCTCTTCCTTTTGTTTTTGTTTATTTCATATTGCTTTCTACTTGTGTTGACATGACAACACAAATACCCTTCAATTTAGGGATGATGAAGCTCTCTTGAATCATGTAGATGCAATATAATTTCTCATTTATGTCTCTTTTGTGCTTAATGGAAAGTTGGATGTTTGTGTGATTTTGTGTTTAATATTGAGTTTGGTAGCTTATGTTGTTCAAAACAAATAGGCTATGCTTAGTCATATGAATCACTAATTACTTCTTCATCTACATATGATCATGGTAATGGAAGTGGATTTAGAATCAAAATTTGATGGTTTATATTTCTAATTCAATAGTTAATAAGTCATGCTTAAAATAAATTCTACTTTTAATTTCATATCATTTTTATTGAAGTTAGTAAGTGGGTTAGAGAGTGCATTAAAGTTTGATGGCTTAAGTGTGTTAATTAATAACACAATTAGGCCATGCTTATGATAAATGCATCAACTAAACTCACGAATGACCAAAAAGAGATCATAATTTCATTATGTTGATTTATGTGATCATGAGAGGGGATTTGCCTCTAAATTGCTCTTTAATCTCATGTTTTTTATTTTCCTTAGTTTTTGTTTGTTTTTACTTTCTTTTAATAGTTAACAATCATTCGACTTTGGTTTAATTTGATTGAATAGAATTTTAAAATCATCAATTCCCTGCGGATCGACCCGTACTTGCCACGTACTACGATAGTACGCCGTGCGCTTGTGGTAAATTTTTATTTTGAATTTTTTTGACGGTTTTCTAATTCGATAGAAATTCCGTCAATTAACAGGTTTTGGCGCCATTGCCGGGAGTTGTTTTGATTTTGATTTTCTATTCTTCGAATTATTTTTGTGTGTTTGTTTTGTGTGTTTGTGCATTTAAAAAAATTCTGTGTGTGCATTTTGATTTTGTTGTTTGTAGTTTGCTAGTTTCTTTTTCATTAGCATTTGCATTTTCTATACAAAAAAAACACACACACACACACACAATTCAAAAAGAAAAAAAATCATTTTATTTCAAATTGCATTTACATATAATTTGCACTTTCTTCTTTTGTTTACATTGCTTTCAAAAAAAAGACACTACACTACTCTGTTTTCTGTTGTGTTTTTTCATAACTGTGCAACTGTGCACAACAACCCAGTACGACTCACCATGTCACCATCTAGCACTTCATCACTTGCTTGCTACAACACAGAACAAGCAACAACCCCTGCATTGACATAATCGTCCTCCTGACCTCAACACTTCAACCTCCTCCATCTCCTCTCACTGATCACCCTATACATCCACATTTCAACCTCCTTCCTTCAGCCTCTCCCTGTTAATACTTCCATTTACTGCCATTAACACATATCCCCCATTACCTGTGCCCGTGCACATTCCAAATACACCGCCACTTTCAAACTCATTTACTCCAACACAACCACACTTCTCAGCTACCAGTGCACACAACCAGTGCACCTCAGCGCATACTTCATTAGCCATACCAAACAAACCACAACAAAGCCTTGACATCTTACTATTGCCATTCACAAGTAACTTCACCATCATCCCATCTCTTGTTTCCTTAACATCAACTGTTCTTCACCTATCACCCACCACTGGTCAATGCTGCGCAAAATCCAACCACCAGAGTCACCACACCATCCAAACCTGTACCCACATTCTTCGAGCATACCCCTGCACACAACATCCAACTACAACTCTTATCTCCTCATTGCTGCTGCCATAATACTTATACCATCCCTTTACTGTGCCCACACCACCTATCATCATTCCCACCTCTATACAAACACAACATTCATATACTTGCCTGCATACCTTTCCTTTCCCAAATCCACAACCAAACATCCATATTTACTACAACAGTAGTGCACACCATCTTCTGTCTAGACAACAAAACTGCAACTACACTGCTCCTACATCATTTTTGTGCCACACCACAGTCATCACAATCCAAACTCTCATCCACTGCCTCACTATCTCTTCAACAACCACGTAAGAATCATCAATCATCACCTAACAGACCACAATCCCCCACCATAACTGCCTTCCTCCACCACCCGCATAAACAGTTTCAAATCCCTCTCTGCACTTCTCATACGAGCAGTGCACTTCCCCTCACTACAACCATCACACCCTTACAAGCCCACTCCACTGCATCCCTTCCAACCACTGCCTTCACCTCTGCTACACTTCACCACCACCATATACGTCACTCATTCCATCCACATAACAGCCAAATACCCTTTCCTCCCTTTTCATCACATACCAGCAACCCAAACAAAAAAAAAACTGAAAAAAAGAGAACAAGAAGGGGCCACTTTTCACATACCATTCACAATTTCACCGACAATCATCTCCAAACCTCTCGAACCCAAACACAAATTCCACTGAATCGAAGTCACCGTAACTTACCATTCTCACCCAATCCCATAGTGACTCGCCTCCTCCAACCACAAACAATCTTGACAATCATGGTGAGTTCGATTCCTCCCTAAATCCATCAAAAACCTGCAGTCAACCTTGAAATACCTGAAATAATTCGCTTTCTTCAATCGCATAGCCATCTCCAACTTCGATCAACCCCAAACTCGCCTCGCGACATGCCACCAATCCCCTTGAAGTTGCAATTACTTATATTGAGCTGTGAGAGTTAGATTTCTTCATGAGACAACACTCGCCCTATTGGGGACACCCAACGGTTTAACGGCTTGTTGCGTATGCTCAATGCAATCATGCTCCTTAAAAAACGAATTTATTTTAGTTTTTCTTTATTCGAGGATGAATAAAAAGATAAGTGTGGTGGTGTTTGATATGCACGTAAATGTGCATATTTTTACCACCATATTTAATTTATTTAAATTAAATAAATGATCTTATAGGGTATTTTAACTTGTTTAAACCAAAAATTCAAAAATCTTCATCCAAGGGCAAAATGGTCACTTTTGTGCATATATTAATTTTCTAAAATTTAATGAAAATTTCTATGTTGTTTTGTCGGAATTTAAATTCAAATACAAGTGGCTTCACGAAGATATGCATGCACAAAAAGAAACAAAGCAAATGAAGAATGAAAATAATTCAAACTCATGAACGTGGAGGACCCTACCAATCCACTTACCTTGATTTTCAATTAGGAGCTAATGCACATGCTAAAAGGCCATTAAAGCTTCATGTATATTTAAGTGGGGGATTAAAACATGCTAATGATTTCTTGGTGGCCACACTACCTCAAGGGTATTTTGGGCATTCCTTAAAAAATAAATCAGGGTTTAAAACATGTATAAATACCCCATATCTTCATGTAACTCTCTCTTCCTCTTAGTTAGTTTTTGGCTCAAAATAAAACACAATCTCTCTTTCTCTTTTTTCATGGCTACTTAGACTTTTTTTTATTTCATGCAATCTTTCTTTTATGCAATGTTAGTTAATGTTCTTTTACATTTACATGCTTTCTTTCTTATTTTGTTAGTAGCTTAGTGTTCATTTATTTTTACTTAGATTTTCTTTTCATTTTGTTATCTTTTTCCTCTTGTTTATTTCATGTTGCTTTCTACATTTGTTGATTTAATAATAAATATGAAAGGCCAATCCTTACAATTTAGGGGTATGTAAATGCAACATAAATTTTCATTTATGTCTCTTTGTGCTTAATGAAAAGTTAGATGTTTGTGTGATTTTTAATATTGAGTTTGATAGCTTATGTTGTTCAAAACAAATAAGCTATGCTTAATCATATGAATCACTAATTACCTCTTCATCTACATATGATCATGGTAACAACTATGCTAAGCTGAGCAGGGGTTATACCTGTCTTGATGGGAAACTGTTTTTGTGAACAAAGGATGCTATAGAAGTAGAGAATTGGCTTTTTCATTGTGAAAGGATCTTCACTGACTTGGGATTAAACGATGAGCAGAAGAGGAGACTTTCCTCTAGACAGTTGTAGGGAGCCGCACTGGAATAGTGTTACTACGGGAGTTCTCGAGGAGGATTTGACTTGGGTGGAATTTCGAAGGAGATTCAAAGAGGGTTTTTGCCTGAAGTTTCCAAATCAGTATTTCTAAGAAAGTTCATGGACTTAGTGCAGGGTGAGATGTCGGTGATAGAGTATGCTACAAAGTTTGATGAGTTGTGCAGATACAGATATGCTACCATTGACACCGTCATCAAAGGAAACTAGAAGTTTATTCAAGGGTTAAGGCCCGAGGTTGCTATGGTGATAATGCCACATCTCCATGATCCAGTACTATTATTATGGAGGTGGCAATCCGGAATGAAGAGATGCTTTCTACTTATGGGAAGGAGAAGTAGGTCGAGACTTAGGGTAATCAGGGCAAGAAGAGAAAATTCTTTAAGAAGAAAGGAACCCAAAAGGAAAAAGTTGCCAAGAAGGCAAAGGCTAATTAGTTTGCTTTAAATGTGATAAGAAGGGATATTATGCTCATGAATGTCAAACTAAAAAAGGGAAGAAGGTTGCAGATAAGAAGGGAGTGAAGTGCTTTAACTATGACATTGGGCTATACAAGAATCAGTGTCTAGAAATGGTAAAAGCAGACAAGGGAAAGATCTTTGCTTTAGGACCATCATCTCCTGGGCTAACTACTGCTGAGAAGGGAAAGACTGCAATGGAAGGTATTTTTTGATTCAAAATATACCATTTAGGGTACTGTTTGATACTGGTGCATCGCATTCATTTATATCTCGATGTTTGGTAGATAGGCTATGTTTAGAACCCTCATACCTTGTTACTTCCATAAGGGTTATGAATCCGATAGGAGGATATGCAACTCTAGCGTTGAAATGTGACCAGTTAGATCTTGATTTAATAGGTCATAAGTTTGTATGTAGTTTGTATGTTTTTGATTTTGTAGGCTTCGGAATCATCTTGGGTATGGATTGGTAAGACAAATATAATGCTAGAATATTTTTCCAAGATAGGGAAATATCATTAAGACATCTTAATAGTCATAACCGAATTATGTACTCGATGGATAAATTAAACCCAAGTGCTTGTGCTTGGTTGAATGCAATGGAAGTAGAAGAAGAGTTGAATCATCTTTTTGGTAGTAAGAGAGTTTGTAGATGTTTTTGAGCCAGTTACAGGACTATCATCGAAACGAGCCTTTGATTTTCGGACAGATCTTATGCCAGGAGTAGAACTTATAAGTGGGCCATCTAGTAGGATGACATCGACCAAGATGAAGGAATTGAAGGTGCAGCCAGTGGATTTAAAAGGGGCGGCCGTAGTGTTCGTAAGGAAACCTGACGAGTCGTTAAGGATGTTTATCGTTTATCATAAGTTGAACGAGAAAACGATCATGAATAAGTACGCTTTGTCGAGAATTGATAATTTATTTGATCAGTTGTATGGAGACAGAGTATTTTCGCAATTGCATTTGGCAACAGGTTTCCATTAGCTAAGAGTGGCAAAGGACAATATTCCGTTGATGGCGTTTTGGATTCGGTATGGTCCGTACGAGTGGTTAGTAATGCCATTCGGGTTAAGGAATTCATGGGCTTTCTTCATGGATTTGATGAATCAAATTTTCTTAGAGTATTTGGATAAGTTCGTACTGGTATTCATAGATGACATTTTAATATACTCTCGGTATGAAAAAGAGCATGAAGTTTATCTTGGAACAGTGCTGGAGATGCTAAGGCGGCATCAGTTGAAAGCGAAGTTTTTCAAATGTTGTTTTCAGAAGAAAGAAGTTAAGTTTCTTAGTCACGTAGTTTTAGAGAAGGGTCTATTAGTTGATCCAAATAAGATCAAAGCTATTAAAAGCTGAAAGAGACTAGAGATGGCGACTGAGATTAGAAGTTTTCTTGGACTTGCCAGCTATTACCGGAGATTCATTAAGTATTTCTCATGGATAGCAGCGCCTTTTACTAAGCTAACCAGGAAGGACGTGAAGTTTATTTGGTCTGAGCAATGTGAGGAAGCATTTCTTAAGTTAAAGCATTTGTTGACCAATGTGCATGTGTTGGTGGTTCCTGATGGAAATTAAGAGTTAGTAGTGTATATCGATGCATGTGAAACCGGATTAGGGGCTGTGTTGATGCAGAAAGGTAAATTTATTACTTACACTTCACGATAGCTTAGACCATATGAAGTGAGATATCCTACTCATGATCGAGAGTTGGCTGCGGTGAACTTTGCATTGAAAGTATGAAGACAATATCTCTTAGGAGAGATTTGAGTTATACACAGATCATAAGTCCTTAAGGTATTTATTCTCTCAGAAGGAGTTGAATATAAGACAGCGGATATGGCTAGAGTTTTTAGCGGCTTATGATTTTGGTACAGAGTATACATTTAGAAAAGGAAATAAGGTAGCGGATGCTCTTAGCAGAAAACATGAGAACGTGGTGTTAGCTATGTTAACAGAATGGAAGGATCTAGAGGCTTTTACTACTTGTAGTGTGTAGTTAAAATCGACTGCTAATTCTAGTCAGGGCAATGCCATGTTATCCTACTTGGAAGTTCGACCATTACAAACTGAAAGGATTGTTTCTAAGTAGAAAGAGGATCCATGTTTAGCTGAGAAGATTAAAAGGCTTGAGGTTGGATCAGAGATTGATGATCTAAAAGATTTCAGTCTTGACTAGAAGGGATGGTTGAGAAGGAAGGGACGGTCATGTGTTCTGAATGTTGGGAATTTAAGTACAGAAGTCCTCAGGAAATGTCATCGATCCAAATTCATGATTCATCCTGGGGGAACCAAGATGTATCAGGACATGAAGAGAAGTTTCTACTGGAAAGGTATGAAGAAGGATGTTGGCTTGTGGGTAAGACAATGTGTGAACTATCAATAAGTGAAGTTCGAACATCAGAAGCCAAGTGGATGTAGTAGACTCGAAACATACCTCCGCTTATGAACCCATTCGAAACAAAAACACATGGTATCAAGCCATTGATATGTAGTAGATTGGAGAAAGGTGGAAGGGACAGTGTCGAAACATAACTTTCGAAGGGTTATAAGCTATTATTATTAACTTTGAATTACTTCTGTTAATAAATAATGCTTTCGAAGGGGTTGAAGCTAACTATAATATCTTTTGAACCAATTAACCTACCTTTGTTTTAGGAAAGAGCCTTCGAATGAGTTACCGCCTTTCTGTTTTAATTAAAGCTTTCGAATAAGTTTTCGTTTACTTAGTTTTTTTAGAAGGAGATTTTGAAGGGTAGTTGCTTTTGAATCTAGTCAAAACCTAGCTGCCGTGTTCATACCTTTCGAATTGGTTAAAGGTCGGTTTTCTTTGTAGTCTTATAACAATGAGTTCGAAAAGGAAGGTTTTGTTTTATTAATATTAAAGCTACTTCCCAATGCTTTCGAAAGGGTCCCTGTAGTCACTTATATTAAAGGTTTCGAAGGCAATGCTTTTGAAAGGTCGTTTCAAAGCTATCCTTTACCCCAATTATTTTACTTAAAGATCATTGCTTTCGAAAGGGTGGTTTTGCAGCCATCTATTCTCCAAATTCTTTTACTTGGAGATTAATGTTTTCGAAAGGGGTTACTTTCGCTTATGTTCACTTTGAGCTAAAGTTATATTTAAGGGTAAACCTAAATATTGAAAGAGATACTTTCAAATGGTTTCGAATCTATGCTTCTATAAATTCTACTTGATAAGCTTTAATACTTTCGAAGGGTATGTTTTAATGGTTTCAAAAGAAAGGTTTCAATGTTTTCGAAAGGAATGTTTTAAGGGTTTTGAAAGGTATATCTTTAATATTTTGAAAATAAGGTTTGAATACTTTTAAAAGGTGTGTTTCAATTATTTAGAAAGGGAGGCTCTAAGGTTTCGAAAGCCCTAGTCTTCAAAACAAGGAACCAATCTCAATTTCTAAGAAAAACCTATGGCAGTATGAAAGAGTTTTTGAAATGACATTTAACTTTGGAGTTTCTGAAGAAGCTTTCCTTGCCAAAGGCAATAGGTTAAAGTTATTAACCATTTTTCATTTGAAAAATGATTACAAAGAAATTGAACCATAGATTTTATATTTTTATGTTATGATCAATTATCATGTGTGCTTCTTCCATAAACATTTCACTTTATAATTAACCTATATCTGCACTTTGGGGTGTTAAGGGCATAATAACTAGTTAGGATGGCCCAGTAGTAAATATATATTGAGTTAACTCCTGTGTGTGTAGAATTGCATCTAGGAGGTCAGGCATACCAGAATATAGGATGCCCAAAGATTGATCAAAGGATTATTGGTTTATACAGGTTCTTAGTAAGCTCCTGAAAGCTATGCATAGAAAAAGTTATTGTTATGGGCTAGTAGGTTCTTAGTGATCTCATGAAAACTATATCTGGATTAAGTTATCGATAGAGATCAAAAAGTTCATAGTTAACCCATGAATACTATGATATAAGAGAAGTTATTGGAGAACCTAATAGGTTCATAGTAAGCTGATGAAAACTATAATTAGTTAAAGTTATTGGAAGGTACCAATAGGTTCTTATTGAATCCATGAAAACTATGAAACCATGTAGATAGTCTGTAAGCTTTGAACAAGTTATTAGTCAGCCCATGAAAACTAATAGGTTAATAGTGATCCTAAAACTATAACCGAGAAAGATAGTCAAATGAATGGGGATGAGAAATCCATAATATATTGCATGTTTGCATATCATCATGATGTTTTTATTATGTTATATTTTAACCATTATGGGTGCAGGTGCACAATATATGGTTATTATTAATTTTAGTTAAGATACTAGTGAGGGGAAAACCGATTCCGCTAAGCGGTGTGGTCTCACTAAATATTTATATGGTTCGAGATAGTAGATTATCGTCCATACCATAATTTTTGTTTGACTCGAAGTTTATGTTTTCCCCTTAAACTCTTGGGTGCTCAATTGATTTTGAGTAGTTTGAGAGTTAAGGTTTTTAAGTTCTTCTTTAGATAAATAAGCTTTCGGAGACATGAATAAATGATTTAGGTTTATCAAGATTTATATCATGCTAATTCCATATTGGGTATTGCAAGGAATTATCAAGATTTATAGAATTTTATTTGAGCATGAATAAATGGTTTAGGTTTAAGAGATTAAGAGATGATTAGGAAAGTAATTAGAAGAAAAGGAAGCAATATTACATGAATGAAAAGTGAATGGAAGTAATGAAGAGGTTATGGAACACCTCGTAAAAATTAATAAGAAATTAACATGAAATTAATTAAATCATAATAAAGGCTAAAAGTGAAAATTTTGTAGACATCGGAATTTGGCCGCGAAAATTTTGTTGTTGCGTTCATGATGATTTTATAATCAAATTGCATTTACAATGTTTTGAAATTGGAGCTAAAAGGAGAAGCTATTGACATTTGAAGTTTGGAATTCAAATTTGTAACTAATGCTAATAATTTTAAATGTAAACATTAATGTTGGTTAGAAATGGGGTTTAGAGAAAATGTTAAAATAATTGTTAACATTAAAATTAATTAAGGAATAAAATAAAATAATTAAAACGGCAGAAAAACCTTCCTAAATACAAGCTACCGGTGGACCGCCTTCGTTGGGCTGGTCGACTGCCTTCCTTGAATTGGTCGACCACTTGAGGAAGGATGATCGATCGGTGGGTGTTGTGGTGGCTAGGGCTATTTAGGCTAGGAACGGCCCGGATTATATTATTTTAAACCGACTTAAATCCGATGGTTTTGGTGATTTCTAACCACCATAAATAAGAGCCAAGCCCTCTCATTTTTATTTACAAATTATTTAGGAACGTAAGTGGGCCTCTATCAGTCTCTTTTTTCCATACGATTCATAAATTTTCTAAGTTCTTCGTGTAACGGATTTTAGATATTAATATTTATTTCTAGTTCTATTCTCCTTCAATCCTTGAAATTTTAAATCTAATTAATAGACAAGCCAATTATTGTATATTTAAAAGGAAGAGGTCTGGAATGAGAAAAGAGAAGTAGACGTATTCAATTCCAAAGGAGAAAGCTAGGAATCATTTATTAGTGGAAATCTTCGTTTTTCTCATTTTAGTAATTACATAGTATAAGTTAAATTTGATATGTGCCTTCGGGAATTTTTTTATGAAAAAGTCCATGCTAAAACCCACAAAATTCCCCAAAGCGAAATGTCAATTCTTATGTTTTGGAATCTCAATTATTCTATGTTAAAATAACAGAATTTGAGTTGTTATTGCAATTTTCATATTTTACATGCTATTCCACTTCTTGCTTTTCTCTTTTGACGCGATTAAGGGTTTTAAAAAGACATAATATAGGAAATGTTGTGTAAAATACGAATTCTTCTATTCGTAATTTGCATTTCTATTTCCGTAATTTGAATATGAAACCCCTTTCATTTTATATGCAGAAGTTGAACAAAGTGTAAAAGGATTTGAATTATTTGTTTTACTATTTTAATATAAAATGAGTTTGGTAATTGATTCCATTTTCTTATAAAAGTCTATTGTTGGGCTAAGGATATTAGCTAAATTGCATGTTATGATCAAGGTTTTAAATCTCCCTCATTTCATCTAAGATAGAAATCCGAGATTTTACCTAGAATCCGAGATTTGACAGCTTTTTTAGTTATCGGTGTTTTAAATATCATTCATTTGAGGCGAGATATCAGCACGAGGTTTTCTTCGAAACCCGAAATCTGAAACCTTAGTTATGATTAGCGTTAGACTTGTACAGATTGGAGGTTTTGACATTTAACGATTTGTATTGGGTGCAATCTTCGCACGCTTAGGAATATTTTAGTTACATGTGTGTATATTAATGTATAAATAACATATAACTAATATGTATTAATTGCATAATAAATAGATTAGCAATTAACATTGAAACCCCATAGAATGGTAGTTAATGATGATTATGATTAGTGGTGGAATAAAGAATCTTTCTTTATAGCCTTGGTAAAATTTGCGGTGAAGTTTGTGGTAGTATGGTTATGGCAGTGTAAATTATGACTAAGTTATAGGTATGCAAAGTCAATCAAAAGCACACAAAAGTCTGCCCAGCTAATCTAGCTACCAACAGTGTGACTTTGGGACTGATGTGAGACATTGCCCATGATAAGTATTCACGGGGGACGTGAGGTTAGTCCCAATCCTATAAGGTAAGACTGCCTAGTTAATCTAGCTACTAGTGCCTACGAAAAGTCGAACTAATGTGAGACGTCACAGTTTGGGTTACAGGTCATAATAAGTAGGACCTGCTTCGGGGATCGAGGGTAGTAAGTGGCTGGTGTAGGGTCCACCTCCTACCTAATTAGGATGCATTAAATGGTCGAGGATAGCATTTAGGCATGGTAGATAGAAATCTCGGAAAGTGTTCGCTTTAAGTTTGAGGTATTAAGTGGCTATTGTAAGGTCCACCTCTTCCAAAAAGAAGTATTAAGTGACCCAATGAGATTCTGTGTGATGTCAACTAAATAGCATTAGATAGGGGTCTGCCTTGGGTTAGATATTAAATGGTGAAGACCTGCCTAAGATAAAGGTATTAAATGGCTAGATTCTGATAACTCCGATTGAAAATGTATAAGTGGCATGGGTTCTTTCTCTCATATTGTTAGAACATGATTGAAGATAGATGTGTGGGACGGGGAAAGACCTTTGGCCTGGAGTTAAAGGTAAGTTATCGAGCTGGGTCAGAAAAGTGTAAGTTATAGGATTTGATTGGGAGAGACTTTGGGCTTACATGAATATAAGGTATTTATAAGAAATATAGTTAGGACAAGTAAGGCGTATTCTAATCCAAATTATACAACCTAAGTATTATTAAGGAAAGACTCGAGATTTTATTCACTGGACATTTTTGTTTTGACCCCCTTCTCATTACTACACAGGTTAGGGAAAGACGATGCTGATTTCGAAGATGAAGGCAGAAATGGAGTCTTGTGGCAGTTATCTATCTTCTTATGTTTATATATTTTGACATACCTATTTCAAACATGATATTGTTGTATTTTGAGACATTGTACCATGGGTATTCGGATGTTATGTTTTGTTTTGAGATTTGAATTTTTATAAAATAGGTATTATTTCTGATATTACGTTTTATCCTTTCTGCTATGAGATTCTGATAGATTAGTAGATAGATCTGTATCTTCTTCATTGTATTAATTTTACCAGCCAATAGCCAGCTTTGGAATGGATCTAATGTTTGATGAACCTTTTTTAGGTCGAAAATTAGGCCCGTATTGAGGTAGGTTGTTACAGGTTATCTAACTTATAAGTTAGGCTATGGGCCTTAACCTCAAGTCCTTTCTTTCTCAAGAATCATTGTTCACTCCAAAAAATATCAACTCCAAACTAAGCTAACTTATACTCATTTTACTTATGATGGAATTGCAATCTCAATGGATAGTGTCTTAAGTGTCAATTCATCCATCTGTGAAAAACTGAATATAATGGACATTCCATTAATCAAAGATCAAAAATATTTCAATTATTTATTTAAATATTCAGTCATTAAAATCATGGATTGTCACATTCTCCCCTCTTGAAAAGAATTTTGTCCCCGAAATTCCTACGACTACGACAAAGTAACAGTACTAGTCAAAATTCCCGGTCTCATCTTCGAAAAATTTCGGCAGTACTTCCCTTAAGCAATAAGCATTAGGAAAACTCCCAAATTATGCAACTCGCACTTTAAATAGCTATATTTCAGCGAATTCGACATAGTACATTCCTCTTTTTAAGGAACCTTCTCAACATTCTATTGCAAATTCAGACAAATAAGCATTTAAATAGTTATATTTCAGCTCTCAAGTACCTAATTGTACTATACAAAGAGGATTATGCACCTAACAACAACTTAGAATTAAAAAATGTATAATTTTAGCATAGCAACTGATACTACCACAATCATACCTGACCCAAAACTAGAGAATAAGCTCAAAAAGGTCTATATCTAAGTATACCATAGAAGTCATATCAAAATGCAATTGAATCATATAGATCTCACCTCAACCCCACTATAAGCATGTGTGATATGTGACCTATTTTAGATAACTATTGTTGTTTCTCTCCAAACAGATTATAACATGTAATTATAACTAACCTATAAGCAACCAGACACACAAAACAAGCAACAACAAGCGACAAAAATCTTCCAAAAATCAATCAACAATCAATCAAAAGCAACACAAGCAACAATAATCAACAATAATCAACAATCAATCAATAAATCAAGCAATAGCAAGCAATCAACAAGCAACAATAAGCAATGGAAAATAATAACAAACAAAAACAATCAATAATAAGCAATGACAATCGACAACAAGCAACGAAAATCAATAAAATCAATTAATAAATAACACCGGCAAAAATAATCAACAACAATAATCAATCAATCAACAACAAATAGCAATAGTTAAACGTCAAGCAGTAGCAAGCCAATCAACAAGCAATAATAACTAGGACATAAACAACCAAACACACAAAAATAATCTACTACAACATACACGGTACTAATAATGGCCAGAGCGTGCATGTCAAACTATAAACTCCCTTGAGTATGTTTGACATCCAAGATGAACAAAATGCTTAAGTGGTGCAACTCCTTTTATGAATATGATGTATAAAAGACTATTACGCCTTCCACTACGAAGAGGAAAACTTATATGATATGCTAGATCATCGATCTTCAAAACTATCAAATAAACCCAGCAATCTAAGTCTCAACTTTCCTTCCGAACAGATTACAAATTGAATCTAAGTAAATGACAATCTACAAATGCTTGGGTTCGCTCGGGTTCAAACTCACCTCAACCACACCATTTTAATAAGGATAATATGCTAAGTGTACCATAATGCTTGCCTAGGAAAGTATCATATCGCCACTTTGAAGTTTATCTAAATCTTCACAAAACAAGTCGAGAAGGCCTCCCCCAAACTATAACAAGCTACCTTAACTAACTATTATATAAATAATTTTACCATAAATAAATACCATCCAAAATAGTATAAGATGCCCATTCTAATCCTTTGTTCACTCACACGATTTCTTTGTTAAACAAGAGTCCGCCACTGACTCTTCGCATGCGAACTCTGATCTGGTTCCTTGGTCAAACCATTTAAATCTTCTAGCACGATTAGAGTCTTGCTTCGAAAATCTTTCAGTCATCTCTAGAATATGAATCAAGTATTCGCCTTTAGGAATCGAGTGACCAACCATTGCCTAACTGGTGCAAATCACTTGGAAATATTGCACTTAAATTAGTGATTAGGAACAAGTATGTGAGTGGACTGGTACCTAGAAAATATCTCTTTAGCATATGGGATTAACCCCAGCACCAAAGGTTTACTAACATAAAGACAAACAACTTCTAACATGAATGACTCTATGTAAAATGTATAAGTCTCGCACTTTATCTTCGCTCATTATTGGGCATCTACCAAATCCTACTTAGATGCAAATCCAAGTCATAGTTTATCGACTAACCCCACTCAACTCGAAAACATGTGCATCGAGTCCGAATGATAGTACTCTCGATTACTACACCACCTTTTACACCTACCGCAGCTATTAAAATGTCTGTAGGCAGTAGAACATCCTGTACGGTATCCAAATAGCCTCTGAACCAATCAAGCATCTCAGGCTGCCTATCCGCATTACTCGTATATCCCGTCTGATCACACTAAATGGAGATAGCATAGAAATTAGCGATAGAAATAATTCATGTTCATAAGACAAGTGTGTGTGCAATATTATAGAATAGAAAAATACAAGTACACTCAATCTACGTATCTCCTCCTACCAGGTTGTTTTAACTCAAAGTGGTCCAGTCGGTTTTGAGTGTTGAATTTAAGCTCTGATACCAAATGTAACATACTGGCTTCGTAAAATGAGAAAATCAAAATTGAATGACAACTTCTAATTCTCGAATACCACAAAAGACAAATTGTCGAGGTTAATTAAAATAAAAAATTAAAACAAAACACTATACCTAGGCATAATAATATAATCTCACAACAAAATGATAATATATAATATATTGAATATACAAGAATAGAATTAGATGAACAATATATAAGAGACTACACTGGCAAAAGTAACAGATAAATAAATAATAATACAAACAATCAGAATAAAATATCTAATACAACAAGTTTCATATACAAATAACATATGTATCGTGTACTACCACAATATCAAGTATATGTCTAAAGTATTGTCTTTTCCTCCAAAGCTCCAGCTGCACCACACCAATAACGTATCCCAAAAAGCAATAAACTCTCGAACTACTCAATTGAGTACTCGAGAGTTGTCATGGCATAAATAGACAAAGACAAAATATAGGTCAGACATAAAGCCTGATGTAGGGGTAACTATCTCAAAATACTGCACATCAAAGTATAAAATAGGATGCTACTAAGGTACGGCTGGTTCCCTCCACCAACATGGCTTGGGGATAATCCAAACTGCTCATAAACAAGTAAAGTAAGTGCATCTCAAAGATAGGGAATCATGGCATGACCCGCTCTTCTCTTATAATCGACGAGTCAACATAAGTAATAAAATGTAACTAAAACATAACAACATACTACGATAAAGGAAAATCCATATACAAATGCAGAAATAATATAAACATAAAATTATAAGCATTTTCTAGAATACACAACAGTAATATCAACCAACTAATTTAACACACACAATACAACGATAAGTAATAAACAAAGAATAAACGAATACCCATCATTGTTGATGGGTGGATTCCACTACGAACACCAATCGATTCGATGATCCATATCTAAAACAAATAAAGTCAATATAAAATTACACTATAGACATCACTCACATACTAATCATTCCTATTGAGGGTCCAAAATAAAGAGTCAGTATCGAATTGTACCATACACCCCGAGCCCTATCCTCGTGGTCGAACTCATGTAGATCTCACTATATCCCTCATCAAGCATAAGTGATATATGATCTACTCTAGATATCTTAAACCTATGAGAGTGGTAGAGTTAGGAGTATACCGTAAGGGTAATTATTTAATTATTACATATATCTAACTCGATAACCAATTTTGTTCGAAATAAAAGGTGATTTCTTTCTATTATATACTTGATATAATGTGTTATATTAATTAATAAATTAAAAGTATATTAAATAGAAAATCCATAAATGGTATGTTTTGTAATAGTAATTACACGGTGTTGAAACCATGATTGATATATCATAATAAAATTAAAATATCGTTTTAAATATTCCTTGTCAAGATGTATCGAGACTGGACATCAACACATCCGTTGAGACTAATATACTTAATGCTCTAGTCTCACCAGATATATCAATATCATTTATTGACATAATATATCAACAGTCAAGATGTCACACCGCCCGCTAATTTAACTATGAAAGTTAATATTCAAACTATTTGATATTAATTGTTGAATGAATATGCCCTAGGAATTACATAGCCAAAACATTGAATACTCTATTTACCACTCAATTTAATTAATTTGTGACAACCGACAACTCCCGACAAACCGATCTAAAGCCTAAGGTGATTTACGGACACGTGTAGGTGCCAAAAAGTACGAGCTATCAGGTTTTTAAACATTACATAGACTAAGAATATAAGGATAAAATCTAAGACATTCTAACTTTCAGATCTCATGGCGGAAGGTGGTAAAATATAAATAAAGAAAATAATCTTCTTAGAAAATATTGTAGAAAACACAGTCTCAAAACATACGTAGTCATAATTCAGAGTTATAGAAAATACAACATATAGTCTGATAAGTACTAAGTATGATTAATAGTTACATGGAGAGTAATGGGAAATAATAAGCAACGCATGCCAAGATCGCCTCTCCACGTACTAATCTCTGGGCATATCATCCGCTTCCCTATCCTCCTATGGGTTATGGGAAAAAGGAAAGGAGTGGGATAGAAAAAAGTCTGGTGAATTAGTTACATCATTAATATATGGTGATCACATGCAGTTGACTTCATTAATACTCTATGTAACCTAGTGCGTTATACTTGTGTTTATGAACTGCTTAATAAGATAGGTTTCGTTAACCTAATGGGTATAGTTCTAAATACCCTTGCACCAACATCTTGAGAAGGTTTATGCTTAGGATCGAACAAATGATTGAACCTCAAAATAGTTACGGATCGGCTAACCTCCACTAGAACTATTTTAACATAGGTTCAGCTATAATATCAACCTTGGGACTACATTCCTAAAAATGACTACACGTATCATATTTATGCATTGAGGTAGGTCCCGCCATGTCAACTCCTACCAAATACGTCTTAGGGTCCGCTGGATCCGTGTCCACTCTCAATGGTAACGTAACTCCACTTATTGAACAACATTGGGCATTCATCAACAACATCGTATCACACCCTCCTTGTCGTGCATACCAAGGAAACTCTCGTTAGTGCCGGGCCGCACACTTCTTCAGGAATTATCATTAGTGTACACGTACACCATAAAACCACCTATGAGTGCATTTTGCAATAGAATCGCCTCAGCTGAATATCGACTGTGCCGAATAAATATTGTCCATACCTCTTTGCCAATGTACAAATCTATTCAGTCCCATAATGTCTAAGAGTCGTAAACCTAGGGAACTAATTTTCCTACTTATGCTAACATTCATTCATATATATATATATATATGTATATTATACATAAACTTATAGCTTAGGGCCTTAGGCTGAGGTTTAAATTGCACCTATAAAGCAATAACCGATCGACTTCTGGTCACTGCAGTGGCCGACTTCTTGATGTCGATCGACCCCGGTGAGCTCGTCAACCTGTCAGAGTTGTTTTGCTATTATTCTGTCTTTCCAATTAATTATCCCTCGTTCTCTATTAATTACAAATTGTCCATTGCAGTAAAACTTAATATGTAAATCTATAATTTATAATATTTCATGATTCCATATTCAATTCTAGTAAACCAAATTAACTTGGTTTAGAATTAATAGGGCTATATCCGTCTATATTTAATTTAACAAAAATGGTGTGTTTAATCTAAATCAACTTTTATTCAATCAATTTTTACTTAAACCCATTTTAGATTAGACAAAGATCATAGTTAAATAAGTTACATTCTTATCGAGTTTCCAATCTATTACAACTACTAGATAAAATGTGTCTAATTAAACTAAACCAAATCTTGATCAAATAGGGTATAACAAATTTAATTACATGTATATCATCATATAACTATGAACCACTCACCCCTAGAAAGATATACCTGTTATCCCGCCTTTTGGCAAGGCCGAGATAACAAGGCACTAGTTTAAAACCAAGGGTTGTTCGTCCTGTATATTGAGCGTACACAGGTTCACTATGGACGCCGATGAATTTTTTTCGAATCCGGATCAGGCTAAAATCAGCAAGCCATGACAAGCGAAGCCATAAAAGCCAGCATTCCAAATTTTAGGTCAATCCGAGTTCGTGTGCTCAAGTTGTGATCGGTGCAAGTTGAAGGGAAAAGCCATGTTTTCGTATCCATCGATGAGCCCTATTTCGAATCCATCAGCTTCGCACCAACCAGCCTCGTATCCATCAAGAAGCCTCGGCTTGCACCGATCAAGTTCGTATCCATCAATAGAGCACGCATTTTGTATCGATCGGCTAGATACTGTTTCGTATCCATCCAGCTAGACGCAGTTCGTATCCATGGTTGGGCCTCTATTCGAGTCCATCATCTTCGTATCGATCAGGCATACAATACCCTCGTATCCATCTATCTCGAATCCGTTAGCTCACAATCATTTACAACCATCCAGTTCGAAACCATTAGTAGGTGATTACTCGAATCCATCAGGATTTGTTAGTTCGAATCCATCAGGCAACTGCTCTTCATACCCATCAGATGACCTTGTTTCGCATCCATCAGACGGTGACTACTTCATATCCATTAGGGTCTCTTGTTCGAATCCACGTCCAATGGCTTGTTCGTGTCCATCAAGTCAAATGAGCCCAGATTGACGCAACGGTCATCGATGCAAATAAGGCGAGATTCATGGATGTGAAACGGTCAACTCGAAGCAAAAAGAGGATCGATGCGAGGAATGCGCGCCGCGTCATCACAGAGGCACGTGCGTCATCGATTTGAAGTGGGTCGATTCGAATTGATGGATTCGAACCAAACAGCCAATGAAAAACTCAAGCTCGTATCGACCATAACTCAAGATCCACCGATCCAAATGCTATGAAATTTTCATAGAGGCTTACGTACAAGCCAAGGAATATTCCTGCCAAGTTTCAGATCAATTGGACCAATTCTTGATCGATGCTAAATCGGTTCGCATCGATCACAGATCGAGTCGAAACTTGGTGGGATCAATCGCGTGGGCCCACTCACGTGCCAGAAGGAGTCTCCCAAAGTTTAAGCGAGATATTAGCCTCCTACGCCTATAAATAGCCCTCTGATGCCTACAGAAAAAGTATCTTTTGATTCTGAAGCACCCAGACTCTATCGGGTCGAGTTTTGCATCTTAATCCTACTGTTCTACTCGAATTTCCAGTTGTAAGCTTCTGTTGTAAGCTTCTGTTGTTCGCTGTAATCAAGTGTAATCGTTGAAAGAGAATCAATAAAGTCATAAAAACTTCATAATAGACGAAGGCAACACGCCAAACTACTCTAAATTGCATGTCTGTGCATTTACATTTTTGTTTGTTGGAGTTTTTGTTAGATATTCTTCATTTTAAATTTATATTCTTCACTTTTATCTCTTCAAAAACTTCCAAAAAGTGTTGTGCCTTTTTTTGATACAAACACTTTGGTGCTTTCATTGAGAGAACCCAGATTTTCTCCTGCTCCTTGGATTGCATAAATCTAAGAGAGAGATCCAGATCACCAATCCGAATTCCTTCCATTCTATTCTGATTTGCACAAAGTCTAAGAAAGGAATTCAACTGTGACGACCCGGAATTTTTAAGCCTTTAATTGGAATATTTAATTGATTTGAAGTATTTAAAGGTTGATTAACAACTTAAATTATGAATATCATAATTTATTTGACAATTATATTGTTGAATTAAATAGTTTGAATTGGATTAAATAATTTGAATTGGATAAAATATGAAACCTTAGATTTTAAGCCTGCTAAAAATATGATTTGGAAGCTTATAAAATTTATATTGATAACATTGAATATAATAAAAGTGTTAAAATGGAATCTAACACTGAATTGGTCAGTTTTGAAATTTAATCGTTTAATTTAAATTTAAAAATAGTCGTCCGAGACACAGTCTCGGAACTCGACGAAACCAGTTCCCGTGGATCCATAATATTTAATTATTGTCGGGTTTCAAGTTTCGTAGCATTTACGGCATATAAACGCGCTGCAAATTTAATTGATTATAATCTGGTGAAATTTAATTTATTTGGTTAAGCTTCTTGTATAAGCCTCCTTTCTCTTTTATTTACAAGCCGATCATTCTAAAGTATCTCACCCTTTTTCCTTCCATCGATTCAAAACTATTATCAGAAAAAATAATGGCCGACCTCTCTCTTTTCCCTTCTTTTTTCTTTCTTTCCCTTTCAGTAAACAAAACCCCTAAATCAAGCACTTTGATCTAAATCTTAAAATCGTGAAACCCTAAAACTCAAGCAATAATCAACGGTAGATCGCCTAGTTTGCCTAGAACCCTAAGTCGCGTTCGCGCGTGTGATGAGGCGTCACGGCAATTGGTTTGTCTCGTGCACGAAGTCACGTGGGATTTTGGTATTGTGGCAACTCATGAAAGCCTGGGCGCATGTGAGTGGGTTTGAGCAACTGGATCGTGCATTTCGGAGAACGAGGAAGGGGTCGCGTGAAGGGCAGCGGGCGCGAACACCAGATGATGGAAGCGTCGATGTGAGGTATTCGTTCATTTTCGATTTAGCTTGTTTATATATATATATATATATATATATATATATATATATATAATAATAATAATAATATATGCAGATTGAAGATTACATATAAAAAATATAGTTATAAGAGTTGCTATCAGGAAGCATATATACATATGAGATTTTGAGGTGGAATATATAAGAACTGTAAATCAGTTTATTTTATTTTTACAAAATATATATATGAAAGAATTGCTGTTTGTTAATTTCATAAATATTTTAGTGTGAAATAAAATAGTTCTTCTTTAGTTAATATATAGTGGAAAGGAATTTTATTAAGGTTCAATATAGATTTGGAAGAAAATCTATTTATTAAAATTAGTATATGTATATATGCAATTTTAGAAAAAAAAAGGAATTTGAAATGTTGAAGGGTTTATAATTTTTTTTTAAATTAATTAATTAAATCTTTAGTTTTAAATATAGATTATAAACCTACTATTTAATTTTAAAAAAAAGTATGAATTATAATGGTTAAGGAATTTGAAATGTTGAAGGGTTTATAATTTTTTTTTTAAATTAATTAATTAAATCTTTAGTTTTAAATATAGATTATAAACCTACTATTTAATTTTAAAAAAAAGTATGAATTATAATGGTTTACTTGTTCAATCCACTTGTTCAACTACTTTAGTACTAAAATAATTGGGAAAGGATAATTAGTTCAAATAAACTTATTACTTTAAATTAAATTGTTAGTTTAAATTCAAATCAATAGTTAAATTAAATTATTAAATGATTTGAATGGTAATTAATTTGTTAATAAAACTCATTTATTTGTTTTAGTTGCCAAAGGATATTTTATTAAAGGAAAAGTAATTTAAATAAATAATTAGCTAAGTAAAATTATCAAGAGAAGTAATTGTTCAATAAGTTCAAATATTAATAAAATGTAAAATGTTTATACAAGGTTAATTGTGAAGAATTGTGATGAAACAAGCTGGATTGAATCTGATTGCTAGTAAAAGCAAAAGTGAGTTAATCTCACTCAGTTTAAATTTAAATTTAAATGATTAAATTTAAATAATTGATTGTGTGGTTGAATTGATTGATGTGATATAGTATAGTATAATTTGAAATTGGCATATTATGTGATGCTAACGTCTGTGGATGCAGGGAAACAGGTTGGAGGGATCCAACTGGATCCCTCAACATTTATTTAAATTATTTAAATCCCCCTGTTATGATGATTTGATGTTCTGTGATGATTTATGTTGGAATATTGAATGTTATGGTTAGGTTGGATATAATTTGGTATAATGAATTACCATGAAATATATATAAATTGAATTTTTGGAAATAAAATAAAGGAAGTGGATTATAAGTAAGATATTTATAAATAAATTCAAAGAATGAATTTGAAAAGGAATAAGTGACTTTAAAATTCTAATAAATAAATCTTGGATATAGAAAGGAAGTTTTGAATAAACAGGAAGTTAATGAATTTTAAATCTTTAGTGATATTAATTAAAAGAACAAACATTTATTAAAAATTTAAGATTTAAATTATTGGAAGGAATAAAGAAGAAATTGGAAAATCTGAAAATTTTATATTTCAGTTAAAAGGTTTAAAATCAAACGGAAAATAATAACATAAATAATAAGTCCATAACTAATGAATTTTGAAATGAATTGAGGAATTAAAGGAACTCATTTTAAATAAAATAAATTGGATATCAATTTGGGAAAATTGATTTAAGTGATTGAAGTTGAAATTTTCTCTGGATAGCCAAGTACATGCTTTAAAAAGTAAATCTTTAAAAATTAATTTGATGGTTTAAAGTTGTTTTTATAGAAAGCAAATTTTGTAAAATTTATTATTTCTAATATTTAATTTTCTAAAGTAAGTTTTTCCTTTTAATCTATTATAGCAATAATTATTTAAAGAGTGATTTAGTATTTGTTTTAAAAGTGTAAATCTAGTTGTATATTTTATTAAGTAACCTTATTTTCAAATATTCATATGGTATGTATTTTTATTAAATTATTGAAGTACTTTTTAAAATAAATGTTTTAAAGTATATATTTCAAAGTAAAGTGTTTTAAATTATTTTAAAAATCTATTTTTGTGCTTGGTGATTTCAGAGGAGATAGAAAATATTTGGAAAAGTTGATTCTGAAAAGAAAGATGGTTTTGAAACTATTTTCAAAGGATTGAAAATAGAAATATATCTTGTGAAGATATTTTTGAGGTAAATAAATAATTTGGGAAATTATTTATTGTTTGATGGATGTTTGTGAATGTTAATTGATAGTTAAATAACCGACTATCAATATTGGCCAACTGCGTTGATCGTTTCGAAGAGACCGGGATCGAGATTTATTTCTCGAAAACCACTTCGATCCGGTTTGTACGTTTCGTGAAAACGATTTTGGATTCGAAGATGGATCAGTGAAGAGCAAGGGCTAGTCGCTACTAATCCTGAGGATATTTCCAAAATGGATGTAGTAGGAATAGTGCCTTCGGTTCCGTTCGAACCCGGGACGGACTTGTATGGACGAATGCTTGCGAAACATCGTCAGGTGGACGATGGGCATTCTAAGGGATATGTTCTATAAAGGTAACGCTTAGCCTCAAGCCTCATCAAATGGGAATGATGGAAAATCAGGGGTTATGCAACAAGGCTAGGTGGGTAGCACCCAAGCAGGGTGAGGTCATTCCAGTCTAGATGTCCCTTTTTATTTCGGCTTAGTGGGCGGTTGTTGATCCCAACCGTGGGGTGATCTCACTCAGGATTATCCAGTAAGGGATAGTCCCGGCCTTGTGTTGCAGGGGAGCGGGCGTACTCCTCGGTACGGTGATCTAGGCCCCGTACTGTGACAGGTGGTACCCTAGTGCCTAGCCATTGGTTGGAAATCCATTGTCCCTACGAGCCTTGTACGAGTTTTGTTTATATTACCCACTCTGTGGCTAGTAGCTGGAATTTAATAGATGTAACAATTTCGGCTATTTTATAAGTACTTGTATATAGACCCTATTATAATATCAGAGGATTTCTATAAAATTGTTTTAGCTATCGTAAGGTAAAAACCCGACATGTTTATTTGTGGCGTGGTCTTACGAGATGCTTTTGTTTTCAAAAGATTTTTGAAACTTTAATAATAAATTGGGTGTGATTTTCTCACGCTGGTATTCCAGACTGACTCGGGTGTTATTTAACTGTAATGCTCGGGTCGTACCGAGTATTATAGGATACAGGATATGATGCTATGGAGCTCAGGAGACGAGCTGGATTGACGATACGTACATTCGTACTTGTTTATATATATATTCCGCTGTTGAGTTGTTGTGTATCCATTGTATGTTATTGATGTGAGCTATGACTGATGTACTCTGATGATGTAATGTATGTAAACAGATATATTTGATTTTGAGTAAAGATTATTTCCTATCTATTATATTTTATTCCGATGCGATGGTTAGATTCTGATGTTGATTTTGTTTTCTCTTCTTCTACCTCTTCTTCTTAAACCCAAATGGTTCGTATTTCTGTACAACTTAAGTTGATTGTTGTAAAATAGTGTTGACTCAAGGGGTACGGATTTGCGGGTCGTTACAGTTGGTATCATAGCTTAGGTTGGTGATAACCTTGGCTCTGGTGGGAATTACTCATTTAAATAGAGTCCGTAGTACTCTAGAATGAGTTTGAGCGTATTAATAGATATGAGCACGTATTTGTTAATGAATATAAATTGTTTTAATATTGTGTTGATTGGTTTATTGAGTGGCATATGAACCTTTGTCGGCACAGTCTGGACAACTGTATTGAAAGGGTTTCTAAACACTTGAATAGAACAATCGACACGATATTGTTTTAAATGTGGGTGTATGAAATAATTTTACCCAAAAAAATATTTTGATATAAATAAAAGTTTTGTAAACTATTTTAGCTAATATATGGTTGTTTGGATGTTAGAAATGATAATATTAAATTATTATCATCGTTGTGTAAAAATCTAACAAGAAATTGGAAGTATAACCAAAGTATTAGGAAATGGATTCATTATAAAATGAAGTTTATAAATATGAATTACAGTTAAAATTTGATTTAAATTAAAATTGAAAAGAAATAATACATATGTGAGTAATATTTATGAATGGGATGTGAAATCTAGAGAGATTTGGAACTCAAAAATACTTGAAGGGTTTTTAAAAGAAAGAAAAGCATTGAACTATTTACGGTCGCTGGAAAATAATTCCAATGATGATCGCGACATCATCGATGTTCATTTTCGAGTTTCCAAAAGAGGGATTACTACCATGACATTTTGGATTTAAGTTTGTTGAAGAAATTTGGTTGATTTTGAAAATGCAAAGAATTTTGGATATAAGTGATTTCACAAAGAATTTTGAAGTGTTGAAAGATTGTTTAAACCTTGGGGTTTTGACTAAGAATGTTTATGGCATACAAAAAGTTTGATAACTTGTAAATTTGAAATTTGTTGGGAATAAAACAGGATTGGTTTAACTTTTGAGAATTGTGATTTGAGATGTTGGAGATTTCAAAATGATTTGAAACCAAAGCCGGGAGTTTAAAAATCCTGATAAGATGGGTTGAAAGCTTATAATTTGAGATGATTTTTAAATCAGGAAGGAAATATAAGCTTTGAATGTTGGAATTTGAATTAAAGGTGTAAAGTTAAAAATGAAATTAACTTGGATTGGGAAATAAAATTTAAACTGGATTGAAGTAATTGAATAGGCTGAAAAATAATATCCAGTTGTATTTGAATTAAGTTGAAATCTAATTGAGATTAAATAAATCTGAGTTAAAAATTTAATTGAATTGGAATAAGAATTCAATTGAATTAATGAATGGAATTAAATTCTTACTTGAACGAATGGGAAATAAATTGAATAAGGATTGGAATTGAAGTAAATAAATTAGAATAACTTATAAAAGAATCAGAATTAAATTGCAGGGAATAAAAATATGTTTGGGATATAAATAAGCATAAGGCTTGAGTTAAAACGAAGAAGAATATATTCAAGCCTATGACGAATGGAATTGTGTAAATAATAAGTCGTGGCTTATAAATTTTAAAAGTGGAATAGAAAATCCAAAATTAATATTGTTTGATGAATTGAAAAATATAAAGAAGATTAAAACTTGAATTATAAAATAAATTGAACTTAAGAAAATTTTATGAAGAGATTTTGAGATTAAAATCAATGGATTATAAGTTGGGAAAAGACTAATTAGATAATAAATTAGTTAATGAAATTGAACTGTGAGTTCATAAAATTAGGTGGTAAATTGAGAATGGATAGTGGATTCAGAACTTGAGTTGTTAATTTAAATTTAACTTGAAGTGGTAATAAATTGAATATAATTGGAAATGTATAGAATAAACTGAGAGTGGATTAAAATAGTGATGGTTTGAATTGCAAATAAAATCCAAATAAGTGGAAATAATTTGAAAATAGCCTTGTAATAAATTGAATGAGTTGAATCTAAAAGTTAAAATGTAAAATAACTAATCAAATAAATTTGTAGTTTGGAATGAGATTGGATTAAAATAGAATCAAGTTAAATTGAAAAGAGAAATTTATTTGCAAAATGAAATGAGCATTAGTATATATAAAAAAAAATTGAATAAATCAAAATAAATTGACTTAAGCTGAATATAAGGGGGAGAGTTGAATTGAAACTCAACTTAAAACTAAATGTAATGATATTGGGTTGGATTTAAATCAAGTGAAAATAAATTTGGATCGAAATAGAATTTGGTGGGTTGTAAATAAAATTTAAGAAAATGAAAATTCAAAATGGATTGAGTGGATAAACTAATTATATTGAATAAATGAATGGATGGGATAAATAAGAACCAAATGAAGTATGGTTTAAATAAGTTGAGAAATGGTTATTGAATGATATGGCTTGGTTTGTTTTGAGCTAAATAAAATAGTTTGGAATAAACAAATATGGAATGAAATGAAATGAATGAATTGTGAATAAAATTGGAACAGAATGTGTCGAGCTAAATAAATGGTCGTGAATGAATTAAAATAAAAAGGGAATTTAATTGGTAATGAAAATGGAACCTAAGTTGTTAATGGTTTTGTATGAACTAGTTTGGTTAATAATATTGAAATGCAATGAAACTGAGAATATATGGATTGTGAATAAATTTTCAAATGAAATAGAATTAAGAATAAATTGAGTTTTAAATCATTCAAATTGATGAAGTTGTATACGAATGGATTGAAAACCATACAAATTGAATGAAAATGTTATAAATTAATTGAAACAATTGAATTGATAGGAAAATTGTATAGATTGCTTACGGGAAAAAAAAATGTTTAGTGTGAATTTCTTTTAGAACTCATGTGTTTAACTATTGCAACTAAGTGAAATCTTGTTAAACTGCATATATTTGGCACTTACAAGTTTAAATCGAGTAAGTACAGGTACCTGGAAGCCGTGAGGCTGGGTTTGGTTGTGCTATTTGCTAAAAATAATAAGCCGCTTGCTTAAAATGCTAAATAAGGTACGTCTACGCAATAAAAATAGGAAATATGAATTGTTTTTGGCTTTTTCCGACCGTATGGGTCGATGTATATATATTTATATCAATTGTCAAATTGCAAAAGCTCCTCCGTACAAAGGAGACTCTTCCAAAAGTTTTCATAAATTTTGGGAGTTAGAAAATTTTTGAAAATTTTTGAAAAATTTTGTTAACGACAAAACGGTATCAAACTGGAAATTTAAAATAAGTTAGTAAATGAAACTAATTAAAATAATGACATGCATTCGTAATAAATGACAAATAAAATTCATATATTCAGAGTTAAAGATAAATTGAATTCATATGGAAATGAAGGAATCGATTTGAATAGAAATTGATATAAACTAAAGTGAGAGATGAAAATGAATATAAAAAGCATATTAAATACTTATGCCAAACTTAAGAAAGGAATAATGAATTCTTAATTGGAAATTGATAATATAAATATATTCCAAGTTAATATTGGATGAATAGATATTGGCATTTTGTGAAAAAGTCGATAAAATGTTTTGTGATATTGTGATTGGATATTAGTACTAAACAGGATATGCAGGTAATATAAAGGGAAAAGAGAATTGGATTGATTTCAAAGATAAAAATTTGAAATGCTCGACAAAAAGGTATGTATTTAAATTTGGTATGAAATTTGATTGGGATTTGGATTGAGCCACTTGGCCTTTTTGTTTTCTTTTTGGATTTGGGAGGCCGTAGAGCCATTTTGTAGTTGTACCGAGCTAGCGCGTAAAGGAGACGCTGGCGAAATTTTTCGGAAATTTATAGAGTTAGAAAATTTTTGAGAAAATTTTGATAATTCGGAATTTGTTTTTAAACTGGAACTTGAATAGTTAACAATGATATAGTTTGAAACTATGGGAGGGTTGAAATGTTAACAGAAATAATAATGATTCTTTTATAAAAGATAGTTGGTAGAATGTTAAATTGTTTGGTCTTGTAAATAGGTAAACGGGTATTGGACCATTCTTCCTAATTAGTAATTTCTGGGACGAAATTCTTTTAAGGGGGGAGGAATGTGACGACTCGGAATTTTTAAGCCTTTAAATCGGAATATTTAATTGATTTGAAGTATTTAAAGGTTGATTATCAACTTAAATTACGAATATCATAATTTATGTGATAATTAGATTGTTGAATTAAATAGTTTGAATTGGATTAAATAATTTGAATTGGATAAAATATGAAACCTGAGATTTTAAGCCTGCTAAAAATATGATTTGGAAGCTTATAAAATTTATATTGATAACATTGAATATAATAAAAGTGTTAAAATGGAATCTAACACTGAATTGGTCAGTTTTGAAATTTAATCGTTTAATTTAAATTTAAAAATAGCCGTCCGAGACACAGTCTCGGAACTCGACGAAACCAGTTCCCTTGGATCCGTAATATTTAATTATTGTCGGGTTTCAAGTTTCGTAGCATTCAGAGTTGTTGTGTGAGGATACGGCATATAAACGCGCTGCAAATTTAATTGATTATAATCTAGTGAAATTTAATTTATTTGGTTAAGCTTCTTGGATAAGCCTCCTTTCTCTTTTATTTACAAGCCGATCATTCTAAAGTATCTCACCCTTTTTCCTTCCATCGATTCAAAACTATTATCAGAAAAAATAATGGCCGACCTCTCTCTTTTCCCCTCTTTTTTCTTTCTTTCCCTTTCAGTAAACAAAACCCCTAAATCAAGCACTCTGATCTAAATCTTAAAATCGTGAAACCCTAAAACTCAAGCAGTAATCAACGGTAGATCGCCTGGTTTGCCTAGAACCCTAAGTCGCGTTCGCGCGTGTGATGAGGCGTCACGGCGATTGGTTTGTCTCGCGCACGAAGTCACGTGGGATTTTGGTATTGTGGCAACTCGTGAAAGCCTGGGCGCGTGTGAGTGGGTTTGAGCAACTGGATCGTGCATTTCGGAGAACGAGGAAGGGGTCGCGTGAAGGGCAGCGGGCGCGAACACCAGATGATGGAAGCGTCGATGTGAGGCATTCGTTCATTTTCGATTTAGCTTGTTTTTATATATATATATATATAATAATAATAATAATAATAATATATATGCAGATTGAAGATTACATATAAAAAATATAGTTATAAGAGTTGCTATCAGGAAGCATATATACATATGAGATTTTGAGGTGGAATATATAAGAACTGTAAATCAGTTTATTTTATTTTTACAAAATATATATATGAAAGAATTGCTGTTTTTTAATTTCATAAATATTTTAGTGTGAAATAAAATAGTTCTTCTTTAGTTAATATATAGTGGAAAGGAATTTTATTAAGGTTCAATATAGATTTGGAAGAAAATCTATTTATTAAAATTAATATATGTATATATGCAATTTTAGAAAAAAAAAGGAATTTGAAATGTTGAAGGGTTTATAATTTTTTTTTTAAATTAATTAATTAAATCTTTAGTTTTAAATATAGATTATAAACCTACTATTTAATTTTAAAAAAAAGTATGAATTATAATGGTTTACTTGTTCAATCCACTTGTTCAACTACTTTAGTACTAAAATAATTGGGAAAGGATAATTAGTTCAAATAAACTTATTACTTTAAATTAAATTGTTAGTTTAAATTCAAATCAATAGTTAAATTAAATTATTAAATGATTTGAATGGTAATTAATTTGTTAATAAAAATCATTTATTTGTTTTAGTTGCCAAAGGATATTTTATTAAAGGAAAAGTAATTTAAATAAATAATTAGCTAAGTAAAATTATCAAGAGAAGTAATTGTTCAATAAGTTCAAATATTAATAAAATGTAAAATGTTTATACAAGGTTAATTGTGAAGAATTGTGATGAAACAAGCTGGATTGAATCTGATTGCTAGTAAAAGCAAAGGTGAGTTAATCTCACTCAGTTTAAATTTAAATTTAAATGATTAAATTTAAATAATTGATTGTGTGGTTGAATTGATTGATGTGATATAGTATAGTATAATTTGAAATTGGCATATTATGTGATGCTAACGTCTGTGGATGCAGGAAAACAGGTTGGAGGGATCCAACTGGATCCCTCAACATTTATTTAAATTATTTAAATCCCCCTGTTATGATGATTTGATGTTCTGTGATGATTTATGTTGGAATATTGAATGTTATGGTTAGGTTGGATATAATTTGGTATAATGAATTACCATGAAATATATATAAATTGAATTTTTGGAAATAAAATAAAGGAAGTGGATTGTAAGTAAGATATTTATAAATAAATTCAAAGAATGAATTTGAAAAGGAATAAGTGACTTTAAAATTCTAATAAATAAATCTTGGGTATAGAAAGGAAGTTTTGAATAAACAGGAAGTTAATGAATTTTAAATCTTTAGTGATATTAATTAAAAGAACAAACATTTATTAAAAATTTAAGATTTAAATTATTGGAAGGAATAAAGAAGAAATTGGAAAATCTGAAAATTGTATATTTCAGTTAAAAGGTTTAAAATCAAACGGAAAATAATAACATAAATAATAAGTCCATAACTAATGAATTTTGAAATGAATTGAGGAATTAAAGGAACTCATTTTAAATAAAATAAATTGGATATCAATTTGGGAAAATTGATTTAAGTGATTGAAGTTGAAATTTTCTCGAGATAGCCAAGTACATGTTTTAAAAAGTAAATCTTTAAAAATTAATTTGATGGTTTAAAGTTGTTTTTATAGAAAGAAAATTTTGTAAAATTTATTATTTCTAATATTTAATTTTCTAAAGTAAGTATTTCCTTTTAATCTATTATAGCAATAATTATTTAAAGAGTGATTTAGTATTTGTTTTAAAAGTGTAAATCTAGTTGTATATTTTATTAAGTAACCTTATTTTCAAATATTCATATGGTATGTATTTTTATTAAATTATTGAAGTACTTTTTAAAATAAATGTTTTAAAGCATATATTTCAAAGTAAAGTGTTTTAAATTATTTTAAAAATCTATTTTTGTGCTTGGTGATTTCAGAGGAGATAGAAAATATTTGGGAAAGTTGATTCTGAAAAGAAAGATGGTTTTGAAACTATTTTCAAAGGATTGAAAATAGAAATATATCTTGTGAAGATATTTTTGAGGTAAATAAATAATTTGGGAAATTATTTATTGTTTGATGGATGTTTGTGAATGTTAATTGATAGTTAAATAACCGACTATCAATATTGGCCAACTGCGTTGATCGTTTCGAAGAGACTGAGATCGAGATTTATTTCTCGAAAACCACTTTGATCCAGTTTGTACGTTTCGTGAAAACGATTTTGGATTCGAAGATGGAGCAGTGAAGAGCAAGGGCTAGTCGCTACTAATCCTGAGGATATTTTCAAAATGGATGTAGTAGGAATAGTGCCTTCGGTTCCGTTCGAACCCGGGACGGACTTGTAAGGACGAATGCTTGCGAAACATCGTCCGGTAGACGATGGGAATTCTAAGGGATATGTTCTATAAAGGTAACGCTTAGCCTCAAGCCTCATCAAATGGGAATGACTAAAAATCAGGGGTTATGCAGCAAGGCTAGGCGGGTAGCACCCAAGCAGGGTGAGGTCATTCCAGTCTAGATGTCCCTTTTTATTTCGGCTTCGTGGGCGGTTGTTGATTCCAACCGTGGGGTGATCTCACTCGGGATTATCCAGTAAGGGATAGTCCCGGCCTTGTGTTTCAGGGGAGCGGGCGTACTCCTCGGTACGGTGATCTAGGCCCCGTACTGTGACAGGTGGTACCCCAGTGCCTAGTCATTGGTTGGAAATCCATTCTCCCTACGAGCCTTGTACGAGTTTTGTTTCTATTACCCACTCTGTGGCTAGTAGATGGAATTTAATAGATGTAACAATTTCGGCTATTTTATAATTACTCGTATATAGACCCTATTATAATATCAGAGGATTTCTATAAAATTGTTTTAGCTATTGTAAGGTAAAAACCCGACATGTTTATTTGTGGCGTGGTCTTACGAGATGCTTTTGTTTTCAAAGGATTTTTGAAACTTTAATAATAAATTGGGTGTGATTTTCTCACACTGGTATTCCAGACTGACTCGGGTGTTATTTGACTGTAATGCTCGGGTCGGACCGAGTATTATAGGATACAGGATATGATGCTATGGAGCTCAGGAGACGAGCTGGATTGACGATACGTACATTCGTACTTGTTTATATATATATATATATTCCGCTGTTGAGTTGTTGTGTATCCATTGTATGTTATTGATGTGAGCTATGACTGATGTACTCTGATGATGTAATGTATGTAAATAGATATATTTGATTTTGAGTAAAGATTATTTCCTATCTATTATATTTTATTCCGCTGCGATGGTTAGATTCTGATGTTGATTTTGTTTTCTCTTCTTCTACCTCTTCTTCTTAAACCCAAATGGTTCGTATTTCTGTACAACTTGAGTTGATTGTTGTAGAATAGTGTTGACTCAAGGGGTACGGATTTGCGGGTCGTTACATCAACCCTCAAGATGGTTAGCACAAGGACCACCTCCAACGTTGGTGATCAGGAAGGCCGGGATAGGCAACATCCCACGCAGTTTCCATCAATCAACCAGAACGCAGCCGGACCCTCAGACTCACAAGGCCCGGTTACCAGGCAAGAGTTCCAGTTGTTGCTACAGGAACTAACACAGAGTCGACAACAGTTGACAGAATAGCTGCGTGCAAATGCCGAGCTGACCAACCAGCTAAACCGCCAGAAGCGTAGAAGGCGTATAAGAGATCAAGTCTCTCACTCCTCCACAAAAAGTTCTGCCTCGTCTGGCTACAACCAAAGATCCGTTCGTCCTCGACTAGACGAAGGTCATGCACACAGGCCATCGGACATCAGCCCACATTGACTGTTGGACAGCTGAGAGTTGGTCCATCGGCAAGATTTCATACTGGACCCTCTTCTCGGGGAGGGACTGTTTCCCATTACACCGCAAATAACCGTGCCACCACCACTACGGTCGAAACAGAGATTGATGTCCGGAATCAACATGGACGTATTCCTGAACCTTATGTCCCAGAAGACGTCGAACCAAGGAGGCAAGATGTGGATCGTCGACAACGCCCGGTCCATCCTCGCAATGTGGAACCCGACCACACCTTGGCTCCACATGCGTAGAACATTCAAACGCCAGACCTCCCAGCTATGATACGTCAGATGATCCGTGAAAGTCAGGGTCTTACCAACGATGATGTGGGAATCTTCCGTAGTCACACCCCCTTTACGGATGACATACTCTATGTCGAACCTCCTCGACGGTTCAGAATGCCCACTTTACCGGTTTATGAAGGAAATTCAGACCCAAACCAACACGTCCTGAAATATGAATGGTTGATGAATGCTACAAGAGCGGATGATGCGGTGAAGTGCCGTAGTTTTCCTATCTCTTTGGGGGGGGGGTGTGCATTGCCACTATGTGGTTTATGTGACTGCCGCCCCCATCCATTTCTTGTTTTGATCAAATAGCCACAAAGTTTGTAGAACAGTTTCGTATGCATGTTGCTAGGCCTAAGGATGTTAACACTTTGTCTAGCGTCACTCAAGCTCTCGGGGAGACGCTTAGGCGCTACTTGAATGGTTCCATGCTGCATGTGCACAGATCAGTAACCCTAATGACAACTCAATCTTGATGGCACTAACTAAGGGAATTGACCCTGACTCCGAGTTTGAAAATTGGTTGGCCGGGAAGCCTCCCACGTCGTTGGACTATTTCTACTCCAAGCCGCCTAATTCTTAAGGCGAGAGGACACAAAATAATCTAGGAAGCAGGACGAAGTGGGACCCAGTAGTGAGGGGATTCAGAGCAATGTAGCAGTTAAACAGTCGGGTGAGAGTTCTGGAAAAGTACAGCTAAACATACAGAACAAGCAATCTCAACCAAGAAATAGTGGTAGTCAGAATAAGAAATGGGATCAAAGCCGTGGCCCGCGACGTAGGGCTCCAATGTTTGATAACTACACACCATTGAATACGTCGCTAGAAAATGTGTATCTACAAACCTGTAATGCCATGCAGTATAAGAAGCTTGCTCCGAAGCCATCATCGGAGAGGCAGATTCAAACGGGAAAATTCTGTAGATTCCATGAGAGTTATGGCCATAATACCAATGAATGTAGACATTTGCAGGACCTCATTGAGAAGTTAATCAGGGAGAGAAAGTTAGATTAATTTGTGCGGGCGCCGTAGTTTTGTGGTGTGGGCCCGTCAAACCAAAATTGTACTCAGAATCAAGAAAGACGAGAGGAACCCGCTCGTACGGGTGGGAAATTGGTAATAAATAGAGTCAGTGGTGGTCCCCATCTAGCAGATCGAAGCTAGAGGGAAATAGAGTCGTATGCCAGCTCTATCAGGCAGCAGACTTCGAGTGTTGCAGTAGTTTCGATGAAGGGGCTCCGACCAAACAACATAAAACAATGACTGATGACATCGTGTTCAGAAGCCGGGATGCTGACAGGGTCGAATCCCCCACTATTGATCCACTAGTCATATCTGCCCAGGTTGGTCCTTCTTGGATGAAGAGGATCCTGGTTGACAGTGGGAGTTCAGTAAATATCTTGTTTAAGAGAGCTTACAATCTAATGAAAATGGATGCCGAGGATTTAAAACCTTGCCAATCCTGAATTCATGGCTTCGATGGATGTGCCATTATACCCACTGGAGTAGCGGAGCTGCCAGTGGAGCTGGGAGTTAGGGAGTGCTGGAGAGTCCGGATGTTGCAGTTTTTTGTGTTAGACATTTAAACCCCCTATAATGCATTTTTGGGACGACCGGCTCTCGCTAAAGGCAGCAATTGCCCCATGGTGTTTAACTTTGAAATTCCCACCGATCGTGGGATTGGAGTCATTCAAGGAGATCAGGCTGCTGGAAGAGCCTGTTATGTTGCTGAGCTGCGCGAGGCGCGGCGAAGAGAGAAATAAAGTGCATAGAGGAACCTCTCTGCGTTCGCTTGCAGATAATTGACAATTGGTGCCCGGGTCTCGGCCTGGGCACCACAACCAATTCCAAAGGGATCTTGACCCTAGAGACAATGAAAATAAGGATGAATCTATAGAAAGTCAAGCTTCTCTGGTCGAACTGACGATCGATGTTCCGATTGGTAACGATGATGATGATGATTCGAGAATGTTAAAGATTAGGTCTCAGTTGAGCCAAGAGACACAGCATGAATTGGTTGAATTTCTCCGGGCGAATCTCAACGTGTTCGCCTAGACACATTCTGACATGTGTGGGATCTCGTCGGACATCGCGAGCCACACCTTGAATATTGACCCGCGGTGTATCCCGGACAAACAGAAAGGCATGGCATGGATCTAGAGAGATCTTCCTCCCTTAAGGAAGAGGTCGATAAGCTCAAATCAAACGGATTTATTCGAGATGCTTTATACCTGGAGGGGGTATCCAACCTCATACTTGTCCGAAAGCCGAATGGGAAATGGAGAACATGTGTTGATTATTCTGATCTAAATAAAGCTTGCCCAAAAGACAGTTTCCCACTTCCAGGATTGATCAGTTTGTAGATTCAACAGCTGAACACGAATTATTATCTTTCATGGACGCTTATTCCGGTTACAATCAGATACCCGTGCATGTACCCGGCCAAGAACATACTAGCTTCGTAACCGACCTGGGACTCTACTGCTACAAAGTTATGCCCTTTGGACTAAAGAACACCGGAGCAACATATCAACGCCTAGTCAACCGGATGTTCACTAACCAGATCGGGAAGACCATGGAGGTTTATGTAGATGACATGCTGGTAAAATCACGGTTCTCCACTGATCACATCAAAGATCTGGAGTCAATGTTCAACATCCTTCGAAAGTACGGAATGAAGCTCAATCCATTGAAGTTCCACTTTGGAGTCATATCCGGAAAGTTCCTTGGGTTCATTGTCAACGCTCGAGGAATAGAAGCCAATCCAGAAAAGATCTGGGCAATCAGAAACTTGAAGACTCCAAGAACAATAAATCAAGTTCAGAGTCTCAACGGGAAGGTAGCGGCGTTGAGCAGGTTCATATCGAAGTCTACCGACAAATGCATCCCTTTCTTTGATCTGATCCGAAAAGGAAAGCGAAACTTCGAATGGACTACGGAGTGCGAGGGCACATACCAAGCACTGGTTCAACATCTTTCCACACCGCCAATTTTATCAAAGCCTATCAACCATGAGAAGTTGTATATTAACCTGGCGGTATCAGAAAATGCGATCAGTGCTGGCCTAGTTTGGGAAGAAGACCGAGTGCATAAACCGATCTATTATGTTAGCAAGCGACTAACCAGAGCTGAGAGAAACTACCCAAAGTTACAAAAGTTGGCCTACTGCCTAGTCATTGCCTCGAGGAAGCTCCGTCCATATTTTCAGGCCCATCCTGTCACTGTGTACACCGAACCGCCGTTACGACAGGTCCTTACACGGCCTGAGACGTTTGGTAGGTTACTTAAGCGGAATATCGAACTGAGCCAGTTCGATATCACCTATACCCCAAGAAGAGCCATTCAAGGTCAATTCTTAGCAGATTTTATAGCCGAATTCACCCTTCCAGAGGACTTGCCTGAGCCCAGTAAATCTCCCAAATACATCTGGAAGATGCATACCGATGGCGCATCCAACGATCGGTGCCCAGGTGCTGGGGTAGTACTTGAAACCCTCGAGAGTCGATCCATATGCTATGTTGTGAAATTTGAGTTCCGTGCGACCAATAATGAAGCTAAGTATGAAGCTTTACTTGCTGGGTTGAAGCTAGCCCGTGACCTAAGAATTATTGCTGTGGAAGTTTACTGCGACTCTCAGTTAGTCGTACGCCAAGTTCGGGGTGAATATCAGGCCAAGGATCGAAGACTAACAGCTTATCTAGCTCGAGTCCCGGAAATACTTGATCAATTCGATTATTATTCCATTTTCTACCCCGTGAGCACAACCAGAAGGCTGATTCATTGGCTAAGTTAGCAAGTACGGGTGAAGCACAGTAGATGGGATTCATTCCTGTTGAAACTTTATCTTCTCCCAGCATTGATAAGATGGAAACTGATTTTATATTTGAAATCGCTTCCGATAAGGAGTCTTGGATGACCGCATATCGAAAGTATATCGAGCACGGAACACTGCCTGAGCGTAGGAGTGAAAGAAGACAGATCCTTCGAAAAGACTCGCGGTTTGCCATTCAGAATGGAGTCATGTATAGAAGGGGATATTCCGTTCCTCTCCTCCGATGTATCGCACATGATGAAATCAAACGAGTATTACGTGATGTGCATGAGGGAGATTTTGGCGATCACACTGGGGGGGGGGGGGCAAACCCTCGCCAAGAAAGTACTCCGATATGGATATTACTGGCCAACTTTGAACCATGACGCATCAGACTATGAATGGAAATGTGATAAATGCCAGAGACATGCTCGAATTCCGAGAGCCCCACCTACTGAGATAACCCAAATGGTCAGTCCCTGGCCGTTTTCAGTATGGGGTATTGATATCATTGGTACTCTACCTCTTGCCAAAGAAGGAGCAAAGTATGCCATCGTCGCAGTTGATTACTTTACTTAATGGGCTAAAGCCGAACCCCTTGCTACAATAACGGCGAAAAAAGTAATCAACTTCGTAGTTCGCAATATCATCTGCCGATTTGGTCTCCCGCATACCATCATCACTGATAACGGAGCTCAATTCGACAGTGTTGAATTCAAGAATTTTTGCCAACGATTCCACATCCATAAGAAATTCTCTACGGTTGCGCACCCTCAGGCGAATGGCCAAGTTGAGGCTGTTAATAAGGTTATCAAATTTATTCTGAAGAAGCAACTGGAAAAGCCCGGGGGCAAGTGGGTTGATGAACTACCTATAGCTTTATGGGCTTACCGAACGACCCATAAGTTCACGACCAGACACGCTCCTTTTTCTCTATCTTACGGCTCAGAAGCCGTTATTGCAGTCGAAATGGAAGTACCTTCTCATCGTGTGACTTATTATGACCCGAAAACTAATGCCACATTACTTGCTGAATCTTTGGATTTACTGGATGAGAAGCGTGAAGAGGCTGACTTGAGGGCAGCCACATATCGAAATCGAGTCGCCCGATTATACAATGCCAAGGTTCGGCCACGGACCTTCGAACTTGGCGATCTCATTCTAAAAAGAACTTATCCGGTTCCTTTACACATATAGCCAAATTGGGAAGGGCCATATGTGATCACACAAAAGCTCGGGGATGGCACGTTCAAGTTATCGACCGTTGACGGTCTTATTTTGCCGAGAGCTTGGAATAGTGAAAGCCTCCGTCGCTACTACATATGACATGCTTCATTTATTAAATTCATTCTCTTATTTGCAATTTTTTTCTGCATTTCGAAATTTGAATTTGTAATAAGGCAACTGACTTTGCCATGTTTTCTCATTTCAGCAATAAAATGCCATCTCTTCGAGCTAGAGCTGTGATTTATTTAATATGACGTATGACATCACGGTGCACGGAGAGCTAAGTTCCATCAAACGGTGGAATTTATTCAAATAGCGAGTGACTATGATATGACCGGTCACTCACTAAATGAAATCCGAGTTCGGGGGAAAGCTACTACACTAATATAAAAAAGGATTGATACACGACAATCCTAAAAACCACTCCAAACTCCCAGAGCGTGGGTTGGAGTGTGAAAATTCTAAGTATGGTTTTGGAGAGGGCGGACCCATCTGCCTAATGACTCCAACCGTATCCTAACCAATATCCTAACCAAGTTAGAGGAGGATGGACCCGTCCATCTAACGACCTCGCTTGTTAATTTGGGATGGATGTGATCCGACCATCCACGATCCCGATAAATCTATCATTCCCAGAGTGTGAACGACCTCCTAAATGGTCCAAGCAGGTGTGACTGACCATCTGCGGACTAACTCCAAATTCTAGGAGTGCAAATTGGAGTATAAACATCAACTCTAGGTTCCCGGAGTGCAAACCAGAGTATAAATACTAACTCTAAATTCCCGGAGTGCGAATTGGAGTATAAACATCAACTACATGTTCCCAGAGTGCGAACCGGAGTATAAACACTAACTCCAAATTCCCGGAGCGTGAATTGGAGTATAAACACTAACTCTAAATTCCCGGAGTGCGAATTAGAGTATATACATCAACTCTAAATTCCCGGAGTGCGAATTAGAGTATAAACATCAACTCTTGGTTCCCAGAGTGCGAACCATAGTATAAACGCCAAATCCAAGTTCCCAGAATGAGAATTGTAGTATAAATACTGAGTCAAAGTTCCCGCAGTGTGAGCTGCGCTACAAACGTTGATAACTCTCGGATTCCCAGGGTGTAAACCAGATTATCGATCACAGATTGTCCTAAGTCCCTAGAGTGTGGACACGAGCTCATGATTTGTGATAGGTGCGATCGACCACCGAAATACAAATACCGATTCCCAGAGTGTGAGTGCGATTATTACTATTGAACACGCACAACCAAAACTGCCTATCCTTCGCTTGCTTCTACATCGATTTGACAATGTCAAGCTTGGAAGGCAGAGATAAAATTGTGATCGCTAGTCGATCACTACAACTGGTTCCCCAAACCGGCGGCAGAGCTTAAGTGTGAAACGCTGACTGAAACAATACGACATCGAGTGTCTAGCTTAGTCTTGGGTCGCGGCTTGTATCCACGATTTTAAGACTTGTGTATGAAACAGATTCAGCTCCAGAACTGACACTCCACAAGCATACCAAGCTATGATTCAAACATCACAACACTTAAGCATAAAAGACATGAAGAACAGTTGAAGCCAAGAAAATAAAGTTTTATTTCAACTAACTGGAAGTAAGAATCTATGTACAAGCTCTTCCAAAAAATGCCTTCTAGCGGGGGCCGAATCCGCGTTTATACACGACCTAGAAAAGCAAAAGTAAACTCCTATCTATCCAAAAATGTGCTTAAGGAATTTATCTATTCCTTCTTCTTCCTTGGTTTTTTCTTCAGTGAGGAGCCACCGACACCGCTAACGATCTTCCGTTTCGAACTTTTCCCTTTAGGCGGGAATCTCCGGAAGAAGGCATGATATCGATTTCTTCCTCCGAACTTGAATCTACGGGAATGCTCCCTTCAGGAGGAGCTTTTCCCTTCACCTAATCCGACATCATGCTGCATGGACACGTCGTCCGGAATTGGAAGATCGACGAGCCCTTCGTAAAGTTTTTCTGTTCTTGGGGGAGATATGTCCGAAATTCTAATTCCGGAGGCGGGCCGGGAGATGACCACAGATTTCCATCTCCCCTTTTTGGATGGCTTGAAAACAGCTGCCTTGCCTTTTCTCTTTTCTTCAGAATGCTGGGTTGCATCAGCAGGTTCACCCAACGGTTCATCATCAATGTGGGTTCTTTCGGAATCAGCCTCTTCGACTATAACAACTCTAGGCTTCTTACGCTTAACTCGCTCCCTTGAGATTCCTATCCGTCAGGACCAAGTCAATATTCCTATCTTCGCTTGGGACCTCTTGAAGAATCTGAACTATCTCCTTGTAATATCCGCCTTCAGGTTGCGGAATTATCGCTGCAAAGAAAAAGAGATACGAGTTGGCTTTCATTTACAACTTTCTCGCCAACCGCTCGAGAAGATAGCAATACTCACGTCTAAATAGCCATCGCCTGGCAAATCCTAGGGGGCATCTAACATAGAACCAACACGTCTTGAAGTAGCTCAGCCTGGTCCAGACCCCGTAATTATTTGACAATTTTTCATGGCCTTTAGAAATGTGAAAGATGGACTGTCTCTCCGACTCTTGAAGTTGAACAAATATCTTATCTCGGTCAGTCGGGGTGGTCGATAGAGGTGCTCCATAAATGCAATGAACAAGCTATTCAGTAAAGCATATCCATTTGGGTGTATCTGGGATGGGGCAATCCCTATAAAAGATAGCACTTCTCTTATATACTGATTGAACGGGGGGAGCGTCCCAGCTGTGCACGCATGTCGATTGAATGCGGTATACCCCTCCGGTGGATTGTGTGGTCTGTCATTTGGTCCCGGCAAGTACGTCGTCCATCGACAAACCATGCCTTAGGCATATTCTCCCAAGCATATCTTCCAAAATGTTGAATGGAAAAAAGTCTGGCGAACTATTGATAAGAGATGGGTCTGGTGCCTCGTTCGGGGCTGGATTGATAACTTCGACCTCAATCTCCTGTATTTGAAGCACAGGAGCAATTGAACTCTGAGTTTCTGTGGCTGCAAGCTTGGAGTTTCCATAACTAGCTAACTCACAAGAAACCATCATTAGACGACAAAGAGCCCGTGTGTTCCCCTCGTGTAAAGTGTGTGTTGTGCAGTGCTGTGCTGTGCATTGCTTGAATAAATTTTGCAGAGTTGTAGAAAAATTTGCCAACGACAAAGATAATCGGAATCTAGTTGGAGTGACCGTCATCGCTGACCGTCACCACCATACCATCCAGATGTTAGCGATCGATCCAAATTAAAGTTGTTAAGTTATGGTTCCATCAAAGAGCTTCGAAAGGCAGTCAAGTATGCAGTTTTATAGTCGAGTCCAGATATGCGGGAATAAAGCTCGTCGGAATCATGCTGTCGAGTACTCAAAATTTCGTATCCATCATAGGATGGGTTCGAATCGATCATGGGAAGCATATTCGTATCCATCAGGATCCAAGTTCGTACCGATCACCAAGAACGTTATTCGAATCGATTGCCAACACTTGGGTTCGTACCGATCAAGATCAGTAGCTTCGCATCGGTCAGGAAAGCCTTGGCTTCGCATCGATCGCGTTCGAGTCAATACTTTTTCGTATCGATCGCAAGTGTACATTTCGAACCGATCTGAAGCCCTCGTACTGATCGCTCACCTGTTTTTTTTGCATCGATCATTATGGATCGGCATGATTTACCACCACCTCGGTCGATACAAACTACGTCATTTACCATATAAATCCCTGATACCGATACGAACTCCAAGGAAAGGCATAATCGCCTGCATCGATTTGAACATAATCCCCCAAATCGACAGGAAGTACGGATCGAGCCATCTTCATTTTATTTTCTCTCTGCGTTCGTTCTCCAATTATCAAAGGCATCGCCATGGCCATCCTCGACCAAGCTCCGATCCTATTCTGACCTTAAATATTGCTGGAATTGATAATCGGTAAAGAGGGGATGGATTTGAGATTTGAACTACGTCGTCAGGATGTAGCTATAACCGATTAATTACTTAAGTTAGAAGTCGAAATTAGAAGAATTAAGGGACTGTATGTGATCGATTCGAAAGAAGCGTGCAACTCCTCTCTCAAGTTTCTGGATCGATGCGAAAATTAAAGGCGTCAGTAAAAAGTAAAAAGTGAAAAATGTCCGAGTCCATGGGTATTTATATGGACCCAAGAAGAAACAGGGGAGATTCGCCTCCCGGTTCACATGACCGGTCACTACAAATCAACTCCTAGGTTGAGTCGAATGGCCAGTTCGAATCCATCAGCCAAAACTCCTATCGATTCGAAATGAACAATGGGGTCCATCGATACGAAGTGTGTAATGAAGTCGATGCAGAAGGCTTTTGGTCCCATCGGTGCAAAACCTTCATTCGAATCGATGATTTTGGAACACCAACCACGGTCCATCGATACGAACTAGCTGGACGAATCCAACAGCACAATGCTTCAATGATACGAAGGGCTCCATGAGGACCTACTGAAGTTCATAACCATCGATACGAACGGTCATTTAGCATCCATCATGACTCATAAATATCAATGCGAAGTGTTAAAATTCACATCCATCAAATGCAAGGACCAATGCGAGAACAACTTTCCAAACTTCTATATTGATTCAGGAGAGGATCAATACAAAGGAACACCCAAAGACAACCATCAAGCGTTGTTGCAACTCGAGTTACACATTGGTTTAGGAGAGGATCGATATGGAATTTAACGCCAGAAAACTAACAACAATTCGTGAACGTGCAACGTTAACAAGAGCCAGGTTAACATATATGCATATATGCCGAGCTAATATTCAATTTTCAACATTCATAGGAATTAGATGTTTATCAAATAACGATTACGACAAAAAAGCAATAGCTGTTCATAATGAAGACTGCAGCTTTTCAAAGCACGTCATGCTATCACAAGACGTACTTTGGGGGGGGGGGGGGTAAATGTTATCCTGCCTTTTGGCAGGGCCGAGATAACAAGGCACTGGTTTAAAACCAAGGGTTGTTCGTCCTGTATATCGAGCACACAGAGGTTCACTATGGATGTCAATGAATTTTTTTCGAATCTGAATCAGGCTAAAATCAGCAAGACACGACAAGCGAAGCCATAAAAGCCAACATTCCAAATTTCAGGTCAATCCGAGTTCGTATGCTCAAGTTGCGACCGGTGCAAGTTGAAGGGAAAAGCCATGTTTTCGTATCCATCGATGAGCCCTATTTCGAATCCATCAGCTTCGCACCAACCAGCCTCGTATCCATCAAGAAGCCTTGGTTCGCACCGATCAAGTTCATATCCATCAATAGAGCATGCATTTCGTATCGATCGGCTAGATCCTGTTTCGTATCCATCCGGCTAGACACAGCTTGTATCCATGGTTGAGCTTCTATTCGAGTCCATCATCTTCGTATCGATGAGGGATACAATACCCTCGTATCCATCTGTGTCGAATTCGTTAGCTCACAATCATTTACAGCCATCCAGTTCGAAACCATCAGTAGGTGATTACTCGAATCCATCAGGATCTGTTAGTTCGAATCCATCAGGCAATCGCTCTTCGTACCCACCCGATGACCTTGCTTCGCATCCATAAGACGGTGACTACTTCTTATCCATTAGGGGCTCTAGTTCGAATCCACGTCCAATGGCTTGTTTGTGTCCATCAAGTCAAATGAGCCCAGACTGACGCAACGGTCATCGATGCAAACGAGGTGAGATTCATAAATGCGAAACGGCCAACTCGGAGCAAAAAGAGGATCGATGCGAGGAATGCACGCCGCGTCATCACAGAGGCACGTGCGTCATCGATTCGAAGTAGGTCGATTCGAATTGATGGATTCGAACCAAACAGCCAACGAAAAAGTCAAGCTCGTATCGATCATAAATCAAGATCCACCGATCCAAATGCTATGAAATTTTCATAGAGGCTTATGTACAAGCCAAGGAATGTTCCTGCCAAGTTTCGGCTCAATTGGACCAATTCTTGATCGATATGAAATCGGTTCGCATCGATTACAGATCGAGTCGAAACTTGGTGGGATCGAGTTTTGCATCTTAATCCTACTGTTCTACTCGAATTTCCAGTTGTAATCTACTGTTGTTCGCTATAATCAAGTGTAATCGTTGAAAGTGAATCAATAAAGTCATAAAAACTTCACAGTGGATGTAGGCAACACGCTGAACCACTCTAAATTGCCTGTCTGTGCATTTCTGTTTGTTGGAGTTTTTGTTAGATAATCTTCATTTTAAATTTATATTCTTCACTTTTATCTCTTCAAAAACTTTCGAAGAGTGTTGTGCCCATTTTTGGTACAAAAAATACCCTTCTTAATATGATTGGAATCGCCTCCGTTTGATGTAGAACTCTCCTTAATTTAATTTGATTTTTCCTTCTTCAATCTCTTGAATTTGACTTAGAGTTTTGTTGTTTGAAGAAAATTTATTTGAGGAGAAAGATGATTGAGTTTCAAAGGGACACGGTTTTGTTATGCTTAGATTTAGTTAGTGTTTTGACTATTAGCTTAGGGTTCTATTTATAGGGTAGTAACTAACGAGAGCCGTTTGATCAAATATTAAAAAATTCAAGCCGTTCGGCCAGCCCAAACCCTAACCTGAAAGCGTCGACCAGTCAACCGCAAGGGCCTACCGGTCCACTCAACAGTGTGGATTGGTGGAGCTTTCCTTATTTAAATATTTCTTTCCTTATTTTATAATTTTATTATTCTCGATTCTAAATTTTTAAACATTAATAACCTTTTTATACTAGCTCCGATTACAAAACATCACATATGAAAATTGTTCAGAAAAATCACTGTGAATGCTGCGGTACAAGTTTCATAGCAGAATTCTGACATTTGTGAAAATTCCATTTCCTCCCTTGTTATAGTTAATCTAACTCGTTTATTAAATTTCTAGTTAATTTTTTCAGGGTGCTACATTCTCTTTCCTTAAAAGGATTTCATTCCTGAAATTTCCAAGGATGGGAAAAATGCAATACATACGGAAATTAATAATTAGAACCATCTACACATCCATCTACCATTGCAACAACCCACATTTTTAGTGACTTTATTTGGGATATTTAATTACTTAAATAAAATAATGTGCTAAATAATGGATTGAAATTTGTGATTAAATTAAGGTGTAGCCATGCCATGTTAATAAATAGATAAAATAAACTAATATGGATTTAATTGTTTTGAAATAAGGATGGGAAAATAGGAAAATGAATAAACTTATACCCTAAACCCTTAGGAAACTAAAACACATGTTCTTTACACATTTTCTCAAACAAAAACTACACTAAGATCGGCCACCATTATCAAAGGGGAAGAAGAGGATGGCTAAAATTTTAAGAGGAAAATCAAATCAACTTAATCAAGATTAAATCTCACATCCTAATCACAAAGCTGAGGTGAATAATTTCTACATCTCAAGTTTTCTAAATGATTTCAGTTTTAAGATGAAACCCGAATTTATCTTGCATGATTTAGCCATGATTTTGAAGAGCATAATGTTTATATATACATGTTGATAATTTATGCTTGCTCATACAGATTTTATGATATGTTTTTATGTGAAAACCCTATTTAATTACATCCAAATGCCTTGCAATTTTTTATATAGACCAAAAATATTATTTTAGAAATGAGTGTCAGTTTTCATAATTTTTTGAATTAATATGGATTTTATATTAATTTTCTAGTGAAGAAAATAATTTATTGGGTTATAAATAATTTAAGGGTAAATTATAATTAATTTAGGTATGAAATTTTTATATGTCAGAAAAGATATTAAAAAGGATTTTCTAAAATTTTTGTAGAATTTTTCAAAATGTTTTGATGAATATATAAAATTATTTGAGGTATGTGACTTAAATGTTTTATATATTTAATTAAGGAGAAGGGGTATTTTGCAAATAATTTAAATTAATTAGTTCTAAAATTATGGCAGTACTTTTAGAAAAGAAACATTAGCAACCAATAGGTGTTTGGTAAACAAGGCAGGTTAGTTACTTAAAAAGGTTTAAAATTATAAATTCATGTTAAAGGCATGTTTCGCCTCTTTTGGTTCTGCCCAAGTAGCTTTCGACTAAGACCCTCCGCCTCCTTCCACAAACCAATGCACATAGTATCAACATCTTGGTACACAGTGAATTGGACAAAAGCGGAAGGTAAGAGTCAAGACCAAGGGATTTCGAAATGGTCCAAGCGCCTTTTTGTTTTAAATGAGAAAAAGAGCCTGCTTGCTTTCGACTAAGTAGTTTTGGATTTAGTTGGCTTCAAACTAGGTCAATTGATTTAAAGAGGTTGTGCATGTGTTGTAAGGAATAACTTTCAATTAAGTATGCTTTTGACTAAGTCAATGGTTTTAAAGGAAGGTTTCAAAATAGTAGCTCCTTTTTTTTAAAATAATAGCTTTCGACTATGTCGATGCCTTTGCTGTCGCTTTCTACCTTTCGAAAAAGAGCTTTCGAAGGGGGTTGTTTTGTTTTATAAAAACCATTCCGATTCTCCAATGATTTCGGAAGGGGTGGTTCCGACACCATCACTTCTCAATTCAATTATAGCTTTCGAAAGAGTAAGCTTTCAACCCTGTTGCTTGTGACCCTTAGTGATTTTTAAAAGAATAACCCAAAGGTTTCGACTAGTTAGTGTCGAATGATTTCGAAAGGTGTTTTCCACATGTTTTAAATTGAATCCAAATGCTTTCGAAAGATTTGAGGTTTTTAATACCTTTGAAAGGTTTTAAAGAAGGTTTCGAAGGGGTGGTTCCCCAATGGTTTCGAAAAAATCTAAAGGAAAGGTCCAATAGTCTTGAATGGTTTAGAGGAAAGGAATTTTAATGGTTTCGAAAGGCAACGTTTAATGGTTTTAAAGAGGGATGTCTAAGGTTTGTAGCTTTCAAATGAAAAGGAATTTCAATGGTTTCAAAAGGTTTATATAAATGATTTTGAAAGGAAGATTTAGCCTTTCGGCCTAAGTGAAAGAAGAGATTTTACATGGTTTCGAAAGGGGTACTTTCAATAGGATTGAAATGGCTACTTTCTAATATTTAAAAGTTTTCATCAATGAAGATTTGAGTAAAGTGTATTAGCATGGCAAGGTGATTTTGAGTAAAGCATAGAGTATAAATGATTTCCTTGTTTAAATTTGGTTTAAAGAAGGTTTTAAATCAATTTCAGATGAAAAGGTTTTCAAGGAAAATTTTAGGATGGTATCCCCAAGTAAAAAGGACTCAGATATTAGAATACCACATAGGATTGGTATAGGGTCGCGCCTTATACATTAGCAATTGGGCCTAGCTAATCTAGTTCAAAATTCTAGTGTGTAGGGCTTTATCACAGGTAAGACTAAAATTATGATTACACATCGAAGAGAATATATGTTTGTATACAGATAGGTTATTGTTGAGCCTGCAAAACTATTAGGATCAGGTGACCCTGAGAGATGTTAAGTTAGGGACAGACTATCCAGAGGAGAAGTATTTAACAAATAGTTGAGGACATACCGTCCAGAAGTGTCTAACAGATATTAGATTATTTTGTTTTTGTCTGGTAGGCCCAAGTCAGCCAAAGGTTAATAGTAAGCCAAACAAAACTATAGTGTTCGGATAGACATGCCATTTTTACCTGATATGTATGTTTACATAACGATGCTTTACAGTTTTAACCCGTTTTGGTTGTTGGATAAATTTTTGCAAAAGATTGTTTTAAAAAGGATATTAGTGAGGGGAAACTCATTCCGCTAAGTAGTGTGGTCTCACTTAATATCAAATAACCGAGATGCATAGTATTATTCACACCAGGCTTTATGTCTGACTCAAAGTTTACGTTATCCTCTTAAATTCTCGGGTGCTCAAAACTGATTAGAGTAGGCTAAGGGTTGAGGATTTTTAGATTTTTATTAGAATGACGAAAAGCTACCGGAGGAAAGCAGGAGGCTAACGGATAGCTATTGGAGTTGCAGTTCTTTGTTTTGCTATTTATTTTCGCTGTGTATGTAATTAGTCAATTATGACTGTATGACTCTGATCATCCAAGGAGGCATCTTCATATGTCTCTCTTGACATATTTTATAATAAGTATATTTTATCATTGCCTAAGGACGTTTGGGATTATGTAATCTAAATATGGAACATCTATTTTGAAACGTAACGGAAAAAATGTTGTTTTAAAATATGTGATTTGTTTCATATTCAAGTGTTTTTGATATTATAGATACCACTAACATAGCCGTATGTAGTCGTTGGAAGTTAATATTATAGATGACTGCAGCATCTGTAGCACTTAGTTTTGGGCCTTTGGATAGAGAATGTTATAACCACTGGCAATCATTGTCCTTAGTTCAAAATCCTAATGCAATATGTATGGTAGGAATGAAATGCATATGAATCTATACTAAAAATTAGGCGGTTTTCTGATCTAGTCAACCTCTTGGAATGCAAGTGCTTAAGCCATCTATCCAAATGTATGTAACATCCTAAGAACTTATACTAGTAATTCTACATGTATGCACAAGCATCCAATCCATATGCAACAACTGTCAGCATATAACCTAGTGAAATAAGACAAGTGATGATGTGAGTGTATGCTAACTCGAGAGTATATTTACCTAAGTGTGCAAAGATCAATTTAATAAATACATCCATTAGAATCTAACATCCAAAACATGTTCTAATAACACGTTCGCAACCATTCCTAACATCCAATTGTCCATACATATGGGGTATACTAAGCTAGAACCTAAACATATAAGTAGTTTATATCTATTTAAGTAGAATGGAAATGTGCCAGAAACGAGTTCTGGATGGTAGCTCGGATCTTCTTCTGAAACTCTCATGTACTCTCCACTGGATCGTCTCCCTACTGGACCTTAAGAAGCTCGATAACTTTATTGCAGAGTTGCTTTATACCATACTCAAGAATACGAGTGGGCGCATAGCAAACAAGTAGCTCTCTTTCTACCTCCACCTCCTCTAGCTGACTCGGCTTGACTACATCGGCTATATCGTGCAGACACTTCCATAAGTGTGAGACATGAAAAAAGTTGTGTACTCCAGCTAACTTCTCAGGAAGCTTCATCCTATAAGCTAACTTCCCTACTCTACCAATGATTAGAAAATGCCCTATAAACCTTGGTGCTAAATTTCTCGAACTACCAAGTCTTATGACATGCCTAAGTGGTATGACCTTCACAATGACCAAGTCGCCCACTACGAACTCCAACTCCTTGCGTCTCTTGTCAGCATAATACTTCTGCCTATCCTACATAGTTTTCATCCTTCTATAGATCAAGTCAACCTTCTCTGATGTCTCCTTCATTATGTCTAATCGAAGAATAATCCTATCTGTAGTGTCCCACTTACAAGATAGTGATCTTCAAATCCGCCCGTATAACGCTTCAAACGGTACCATCCCAAAATTTTCTTAATAGCTTTTATTATAGGTAAACTCCACTAAAGGCAAGTGATCCTCCCAAGAGCCTCCAAAATCTAAGATACACATCCGAATAAGTCCTCCAACATCTGGTTCGCTCTCTCATTCTTTCCATCGGTTAGTGGATGATAAGCGGCACTCAAACTCAGCGTAGTGCCTGAAGACTCTTGCATAATCCTCCAAAACACACTGGTGAAAAGAGGATCTCGATCATTAACAAAATGAGCGCACTTAGTCAGTCGGTTGAATATGATCCAAAAACTCTATTCCCTCTCCTGCTCCTAGATATTCCATCAATGAAATCCATAGAAACTCTCTCCCGCTTCCACGGTGGAATATTCAATGGCTTCTACATTACTCACGGCTTCCTCTGCTCCACCTTTACCCTCTAACAAGTTATACATCCAGCCACATACTCTTCCACATGCTTCTTCTTACCAGGCCAATAAAAGACGCTCTTCGTGTCATGGTATATTTTATTTCCATTGGAATTAATGGTCATTCTAGAACAACGAGATCAACTAGTACCATGTGAATCAAATCCATAATAAGAGAAACACATAACCTACCATCTCTCTATAACCACCCTTTCGAGTCAATGGTATAGCGCATCAAATGACTCGACTGCTCTCCTCTATCAAGCATCTCTAAAATATCTAGTAGTTCCTTATTATTCTTCTAACGTGACCCAATATGGTCCATAAGTGCAGGCTGCACATCCAAAGCTGGTACCAATCCTGGAGTGATGTCCGATGATGCTCGAAAATCAGACATAGAGATAAACTCTAAGTGCTTCCACTCTAAGAACATTGGACTCAATATCCCACGCTTCCTACTCAAAGCATGGGCTATAAAATATCCCTTGCTTGGAGTATAGGAGATATTGAAATCATATGATGCCGAAAACTCCAATAACCTTTGCTGTCTTACATTCTAAATCCTTCTGGAAGAATAAATACTTTAAAGACTTATGATCTGTATACAACTCAAACTGCTATTCTAATAAATAGTATCCCATGACTTGAGTGCAAAAATAATGGCTGCCAACTCAAGATCATGAGTAGGATATTTTCTCTTGTGGACTTCCAATTATAAACTTGTATAGCTCGCCACTCTCCCTTCCTACATCAAGAGTGCGCCCAAACCTATACCGCAAGCATTAGTATACATTATGAATGCCATTGTACCATTAGGTAATACAAGAATAGATGCACTAGTAAATGCTTCCTTCAACTTGATAAAAGCATCCTCACACTTCAAATCCCATAAGAAAGCCAAATTCTTCTTGGTAAGGTGGTCAAAGGGGCAGAGATTTTAGCGAAGTCCTTAATGAACTTCCTATAGTAGCCTACCAAACCGAGTAAATTCTTCACTTTCATGGCATTCTTCGGCACATGCCTAACTGTACTGCATCAACTTTACTAAGATCGACCGCTAGCCCAGGCTTAAAACAACATGTCCAAAAAGCATATCACCTTGCACCAAAAGTAATATTTGGAAAACTACACCTTCATCTTATGCTCACGGAGTGTATTGAGCGTTTCTTCTAAACGCAACCTATGCTCCTCCTTACATCTCAAATAGACTAAGATGTTATCTACAAACACCACCACGAACTTATTAAGCAACCCTCTAAAAACTCTGCTCATCATGCCAACAAAATAGGCAGGTGCATTGGTTAGTCCAAAGGTATGACTAACCACTCATAAAGTCCATTGGGTATATCAAAAGCAGTCTTCTTAATACTTTCCTCGGCTACACGTAGCTAATGGAACCCAATAGCCAAGTCAAGCTGAGAGAACACCTTCACTCCACCAATTGATCAAAGAGATCATCTATGAGGGGCAATGAGTAATGATTCTTCCTTGTCAGCTTATTAAGCTCACAATAATCGACGCAAAGCCTTAGAGAACCATCTACCTTGGTGGCAAATACAACTAGTGCTACCTCCTCTGAAATAATCATCCTAATGAAGCCCTTCTCCAGTAGCTCATTTACTTGCTTATTCAGCTCACATCACTACTTAGGAGCCATATACCTCAAGGGTAGGCAACAGGTCTGCCGTTCTTCACAAGATAAATCCAAAACTCGCTCTCTCTCTCACTCTAGGGTGGAAGACCAGTGACCTCAAAGAAAATTGTCTCTAACTACTGGCACTGAATCTAACTCATAATGTGATAAGTCTAAAGAATATCGGTAACTCAACATAACTAAACCTTTAGGTTCACAATAAACCTCTAGACTATGTCCACCACAAGTACCCGAACGAATAGCCTTCCTATCACAATCTAAGATCACCCAATATATGGCCATCTAGTCCATACCCAAATTCAACCATACCTAGTAAATCCTAAGGAAAAAGCATTGCAATCGAACTCGACCCCCAAATAAAAAATTTCAAAACCCTACATATCATAGATAAATAGGTCAATCCTCCAACAGGATTTGATACAACTACTGGGCCTGTAAGTATGCTAGTGTCTAAGTGCAACTCATTTACAAGTATACTTGAGATAAAAGAGTGTGACGCCCTAGTGTCAAATAAGGTAGGAATATGTAAAAAAGATAAAGTTAACACACCTTCAATTACGAACTTCTTCCCCTTCTCCGGTACTAGAGGCGCACTAGAGCTGAGAACAGCATCAAGCGTGTAAGCTGACATCACTTGGGAGAGGTCTTCGGTGGTGTCAAACACTCCCTCCTTATGTGCCCGACTTGGTTGAAGTTGTAACATTTGATCTTTGAGATGTCTGCCTTGCGCTCCTTCACAAAAAGCCCCCTCTTACCACATCTCCTACACTATAGATCCTACTTCTTAATCTTCCCTTTAGCCCCAATTCAGCCTTTGAGTTAATTTTGTCGAGGTATCTTTCCTCCTTGGAAATAGTGTTTATCAAGGCCATCTCTACCAAACCTTAAAATTCGCACCCTTGGGAATACGATTAAGGGCCAAACCTTAGAGAGGTTGATTTATCCCCTCTGCAAACTTTGATGCTTTTATGTGAGGGGTTTATATCGGCCTCATACCAAACCTAGCCAACTTATTGGACTAATTTTCATACTTCTTCACTGACATCTCCCCTTGTTGCAAATGTATGAACTTCTCCAACTATAGTTGCTTTGTCATGGAAAAAAACTTCATCCCAAAATTCCTCCTAAGCTCTCCCTAAGTAATCTCTCCTTCATCAACCTTTGCCACAACGTCCCACCAATTTAGAGCCCCTTCTTGTAAGTGCCAAGTGGCAACCTATGTCCTAACGTCATCTCTAAGTCCTATCAATCCAAAAATCCTCTCACAAGTGCGGATCCATGGCTTTAAGTCCATATATGACTCATTCCCCATATATGGTTTTCCTTCTAAACTCGCAAAGTCCTTACATAGCTTGGCGAAATCAGCAACATATGGATGGGTAGGAACTACACCAGGTGCCTACTCTTTGTGTCCCTATTAGGATTAAACTTGGCTTGGTCTCTCGCTTGTAGATACCGTAGAACCAAATCGGGACATTCAAGCCCAGAATCTCAGCTACATCACTTATGCTGCAACCATCAGAATCACTCATCCTTTCTTTATGTGATTTATAAATTATTAGCAACTTTTCTACATATAGTATTGGCAAAAATAAATGTTAGCATTTTTTCATACTATATTTATATATAAATCCATTGAAAAACTTTTTATCTATACATTGATATACTTTTAGAACCAATTTGAAAAAATAATTTAAAACTTTTCAAGCACGCCCTCTCAATAAGCACCAAACTCCTAAGGAATTTTAAAACAGGCACTGATACCAAGTGTGAAAACCCGTACCTCCCGACACACCGATCCAAAGCTAGGGTGAATTTCGGACTTGCGTCGATGTCAAGAAGTACGAGCTATCGGGTTTTTAAATGTTACAAAGACTAAGAGTACAAGGATAAAATCTAAGACATTCTACACTTTCAGATCTCAAAGTAGAAGGCTGTAAATATAAATATAGAATATAATCATCTTGGAAAATATCCCAAAAAACACATTCTTAAAACATACCAATCATAATTTAGAGTTTACAGAAAATATAGCATATAGTCTGATAAGTACTACATACGATAAATAGTTACATGGAGAGTAATGGAAAATAATAAGCAACTCTAATGCCAAGCTTGCCTCTCCACATACTAATCTATGGACTTTTCACCCGCCTTGTCCTTCTGTTTGTTATCAGAAAAGGGAAAGGAGGGGGTCATACAAAAGTCTTGTGAATGAGTTACATCATTAATATATGGTGATCAAATGCAATTGACTTTGATAATACTCTATGTGATCCAAGGTATTCTACTTTGGTTTGTGAACTACTTACTAGGGTATGTTTCGTTAACCTAAGGGGTATAGTTCTAAATACCCCAACACTAACATCTTGTGAAGGTTTATACTAAAGATCAGATAACTAATTGAACTTCAAAATAACCATGGATCAGCTAATAGCTATTGGAACTATTCCAACATAGGGTCACCTACAATATCAAACTTAGGACTACATTCCTAAATTACGACTACAAGTATCATATTTACGCATTGAGGTAGGGCTTGCAATGTCAACTTGCACTAAAGAAGTCTTAGGGTCTGCTGCATTTGCGTCCACTCTCAATAGCAACATTACGCCACTTATTGAACAATGTCAAGCATCCATTAACAAGACAGTATCACGTCCTTCTCATCGTGTATACCAAGGAAACTTCCATTAGTGCTGGGCCACACACTCATCATTGTTAGTATTGTGCATACATTGTAAAACCTCATGTGAGTGCAATTTGTGATGTAATCACCTTAATTGAATAATGACCACACCAAATAAATAGTGTCTAGGCCTTATTGCCAGCGTATGCATTTATTCAGTCCCGTAACATCCAAGTGTCGTAAACCTGTGAAAATAATTTCCCTACTTATTCTAACATTCATACACACACACATATATAAACGTATAACATTAGACCTTAGGCCGAGGTTCGGACTGTGCTTGTAAAGCGATAACTGGTTGAACGTTGGTCACTAGAGCGGTCGACCGCTGGTTATTGGAGTGGTCAACCATTGGTTACTGGAGCGGTCGATCGTTTGCTATCAACCGGTTCATGTGAGCCTATCGATCGATCAGAGTTGTATTACCTTTTTCTTTCTTTTTGTTTAATTATTATTCGTTCTTTGTTAATTAAAATTGTCCATTACAGTAAGCCCTAATCTGTAAATATATAATTTGTAACCATTCATAATTTTAAGTTCCATATACAATTTCATATTCAATACCAACAAACCAAATCAAGTTAGGTTTGGAATCAACAGGGTTATATCAATCTATATTTAATTGAGTAAAAAGGGTGTGTTTAACCTAAACCAATTTTTGTTTAATTAATTTCTACTTAAACTTATGTTAGATTAGACAAGGAACATATTAAAATAAGTTACATTTCTATACAGTTTCCAATCTATTAACTACTAGATAAACAATGTTTCTAAACCAAAGCTAGATCAAATATGGTATAATAAATTTAATTACATGTAAATCATCATATTAATTATGAACCTACTTGTTATCCCGCCTTTTGGAAAGGCCGAGATATCATGGAACTGGTTCCAAGCTTAAGATCAATCGTCCTGGGCATCGAGCATGCACAGGTTCGCTATGGATATCGATGTATTTTGTCTGAGTCCGGATCAAGCTGCGACTGACAAGACATGACAACCACATCCAGGGAAGCCTGCATTCCAAATTTCAAGTCAATCCGAGTTCGTATGCTCGAGTTATGATCGATTCAATCTGGAGGAAACGACCTCGTTTTCGTATCCATCAGTGAACCACAGTTCGACTCGATCCAGTTCGTATCCATCACCCACTTCGCATCGGTCAATTCCCATGAGTTCGTATCGATCAAGTTGGCAGTGTTTGAATCCATCGAGTTCATATCGATGGACTTCGTACCCATCAACAAATAATGCGCCTCGTAACGATCGACCAGTATCTACTTCGCATCCATCATAGAAGCCTCTATCCGAATCCATCTGAACGGAGCAATTCGTATCCATCAATTACAGCAAGTCACTGTTTCGCATCCATGAAATAACTGCCCTATTCGTATCCATCCACTTTCGTTGGTTCAAAACCATCATGAAGCTACTGTTCGAAACCATAAGAGTGTGTTAGTTCGAATCCATCAGGCAGCTACTCTTCGTACCCATCGGGGGCCTTTGTTCGAATCCATCGAATTGTCATCATTTCGTATTCATTAGAGGCTCTTGTTCGAACCCACGCCCAGAGGCTTGTTTGTGTCTATCAAGTCAAATGGACCTGGATTAGTGCAACGGACTTCGATTCAAATAAGGCGAGATACATGGATACGACGCGGTCAAACCGAAGTAGAAGGTGGATCAATTCAAGATACGCATGCCACGTCACCTCATAAGCACGTGCAACCATCGACTCGAAAGAATCGACACGAAGCTATGGAGTCGAATAAAACAACCATTCGAGAAAACTCAACTCGTATCGATCATATCTCAAAATCTACCGATCCAAATGCAATGAAATTTTCATAGGAGGTTGCATTCTAGCCAAGGAACATTCTCACCAAATTTCAGCTCCATAGGACATAATCTTGATCAATACGAAATGATTTCGTATCGGTCACAGATCGACTCGAAACTTTCTGGAATTGGTCGTGTGAGCCCCCTCATGTGCCAGAGCGATCTCCCGAAGTTTGAGCGAAGTCTCAGCCTCCTACACCTTTAAATAGAGCCCCAGAGCCTACAGAAAAGGTATCTTTTGACTCTCAAGCGCCCAGACTCTGCCGGATTGAGATCTGCATCGTTCTATTGCTGTTGAATTCGAATTTCCAGTTGTAACTTGCTGTTGTTTGTTGTACTCGCTTGTAATTGTTGAAAGAGAATCAATAAAGCTGTAAAAAACTTCATAATATACGTAGGCAACATACCGAAACACTCTAAATCGCTTGTCTGTGCATTTATATTCCTGTTGCTTGGAGTTTTTGCTAGATAATCCTCATTTTTAATTTATATTCTTTATTATTATATCTTCAAAAACTTCCGAAGAGTGTTGCGTCCAATTTTGGTGCAAACACTTTGTTGCTTTCACTGAGAAAACCTAGATTTTCTCCTGCTCGTTGGATCTGTCATCGATACCGGGTTGCATAAATCTAAGAGAGAGATCCATATCTCAAGTCCAGATTCCTTCCATTCTGTTCAGATTTGCAAAAATCTAGAGAAAGGAGTTCACCGTTCAAGATGGTAAGTACAAGAACCGCCTCTAATGTTGGCGATCAAGAAGGACGGGATAGGAAGAATCCCACGCAATTGCCACCAACCAATCAAAATGTAGCTGGACCCTCGGATTCACAAGGCCCAGTTACTAGGCAAGAGTTCCAGTTGCTGCTTCAAGAGCTAACGCTGAGCTGTCAGCAACTAACCAAACAGTTACGCACGAATGCTGAGCTAACAAACCAGCTAAATCGCCAGAAGCGCAGAAGACATAGAAGAGACCAGGGTTCTCATTCCTCCACAGAAAGTTCTGCTTCCTCTGGATACAACCGCAGATCCGTCCGTCCTCGACCGGACGAAGGCTACGCGCAAGCTACAGGACATCAGCCCACATTGATCGTTGGGCAGTTAAGGGTTGGACCATCAGCCAGCTTCCATACTGGGCCCTCTTCCAGGGGAGGGACTATCCCTCAGTACACCGCAGATAACCGTCCTACCGCTACCGCAGTTGACATAGGAGTTGATGTTGGAAATTAGTACTGACGTACTCCCGAACCTTACGTCCCAGAAGATGTTGAGCCAAGGAGGCGAGATGTGGACCGTCGACAGCGCCCGGTCCAACCTCGTAATGTGGAACCCGACCACACTTTGGCCCAACGAGCGCATAACGTTGCAATGCCAGACCTTCCGACTATGATTAGACAGATGATCCGTGAAGGCCAGGGTCTTACCAACGACGACTGAGGAATCTCCCAAGGTCATATCCCTTTCACGGACGAGATTCTTTATGATGAACCTCCTCGACGATTAAGGATGCCGACATTACCGATGTATGAAGGAAATTCGGACCTCAATTAGCATATTTTGAAATATGAATGGTCAATGAGTGCGGAAAGGGCTGGCGACGCAGTAAAGTGCCATAGGTTTCCCATTTCTCTGGGGGGCACTGCAACAATGTGGTTTACAAGGTTACTACCACGATCTATCTCTTCGTTTGACCAGTTGGTTACAAAGTTTGTTGAGCAGTTTCGTATACATGTTGCAAGACCTAAAGATGTTAACACTCTATCCAGCGTCACCCAGGCACCAGGTGAAACACTTAGGCGCTATTTAGAAAGGTTTCATGTAGCATGTGTAGAGATTAGTAATCCCAATGATAATTCAATTCTAATGGCACTGAATCGACCCTGATTCTGAGTTTGGGAATTGGTTAGCTGGGAAACCTCCAGCGTCGTTGGACCGTTTCTACTCCAAAGCCGCTCAATTCTTAAGGCGTGAGGACACGAAACAGTCTAGGAAGTAGGACAACGTGAGACCCAGTAGTGAAGGGATTCAAAGTAATGTAGCAGTTAAACAGTCGGGTGAGAGTTCTGGGAAAGTACAGCTGAATATACAGAACAAGCAGTCTCAGCCGAGTAGCAATGATAATTATAGTAAGAGACGGGATCAAAACCGTGGTCCGCGACGTAGGGCCCCAATGTTTGACAACTATACACCATTGAATATGTCGCTAGAAAACGTGTATCTACAGACTTGCAAAGCTATGCAGTATAAGAAGCTCGCTCCGAAGCCGTCGTCAGAGAGACAGATTCAAACGGGAAAATTCTGTAGATTCCATGAGAGTTATGGCCACAATACTAATGAGTGCAGACATTTGCAAGACCTCATTGAGAAGTTGATCAGGGAGAGGAAGCTAGATCAGTCCGTGCGGACGCTGCAATCTGGAGGTGCGGGCCCGTCAACCCATAATCGTGTGCAAAGTCAAGAAAGACAGGAAGGACCCGCTTGTACGAGCGGGAGATTAGTTATAAATACAGTTAGCGGTGGTCCCCATCCGGCAGGTTGGAGCTGGAGGGATATGGAATCATATGCCAGTTCTATCCGGCATGCGAATTTCCGGTGTTGTAGTAATTTTGATGAAGGGGATCCGGCCAAACAACAGAAAACAATGAATGATGATATTGTGTTTAGAAACCGAGATGCTGATAGGATCGAAGCCCCTACCATTGACTCACTGGTCATATCTGCCCTGGTTGGTCCTGCTTGGATGAAGAGGATCCTGGTTGACAGTGGGAGTGCAGTGAATATTCTGTTCAAGAGAGCCTATGACTTGATGAAAATGGAAGCCAAGGACTTGAAACCTTGCCAATCTCGAATTCATGGCTTCGATGGAAGTGCCAATATACCCACTGGAATAGTGGAGTTGCCAGTGGAGCTAGGAGTTGGAGAGTGCCGGAGAGTCCGGATGTTGCAGTTTGTTGTGTTGGACATTCATACCCCCTATAACGCATTTTTGGGCCGACCGGCACTCGCCGAATTTAGGGCAGCAATTGCCCCGTGGTGTTTAACTTTGAAGTTCCTCACCGATCGTGGGATTGGAGTTATTCAAGGAGATCAGGCTGCTGGGAAAGCCTGTTATGTTGCAGAGCTGCGCGAAGCGCAGCGATGCTAGAAAGAAAAGGGCGTAGAGGAATCTCTCTGCGCCCGCTTTACAAATAATTGACAATTAGTGCCTGGGCCTTGGCCCGGGCACCACAACCAATTCCAAAGGGATCTTGATCCTAGAAACAATGAGAACAAGGAGGAATCCATAGAGAATCAAGCTTCCCCGGTTGAACTGACGATTGATGTCCCGATCGATGGCAATGATGATGATGATGCTAGAATGTTAAAAATTGAGTCTCAGTTGAGCCATGAGACACAGCAGGAATCGGTTGAATTTCTCCGGACGAATCTCGACGTATTCGCCTGGACACATTCCGACATATGTGGGATCTCACCGGACATCACGAGCCACACCCTGAATATCGACCCGAGGTGTATCCCGGTCAAACAGAAAAGGCGTGGTATGGATCCAGAGAGATCTTCCCTTAAAGAAGAAGTCGATAAACTCAAGTCAAACGGGTTTATTCGAGACGCTTTATACCCAGAATGGGTATCCAATCCTGTACTTGTCCGTAAGCCGAATGGGAAATGGAGGACATGTGTTGATTATTCAGATCTAAATAAAGCTTGCCCAAAAGACAGCTTTCCATTTCCCAGGATTGATCAGCTTGTAGATTCGACAGCTGGACACGAATTATTATCTTTCATGGATGCTTATTCCGGCTACAATCAAATACCCATGCATGTGCCTGACCAAGAACATACCAGCTTCGTAACCGATCTGAGACTCTACTGCTATAAGGTCATGCCATTTGGACTAAAGAACGTCAGCGCGACTTACCAACGTCTGGTCAACCGGATGGTCGCCAATCAGATTAGGAAGACCATGAAAGTTTATGTAGATGACATGCTTGTGAAATCATGATTCTCCACTAATCACGTCAAAGATTTGGAGTCAATGTTTAAAATCCTTTGGAAGTACGGGATGAAGCTCAATCCGCTAAAGTGTCACTTTGGAGTCGCCTCCGGAAAATTCCTTGGGTTCATTGTCAACGCTCGAGGAATAGAAGCCAATCCGGAAAAGATTTAGGCAATCAGGAACTTGCAAACTCCACGAACCATAAAGCAGGTTCAGAGTCTCAACGGGAAGATAGCGGCGTTGTGTAGGTTCATATCAAAGTCTACCGATAAATGCATCCCTTTCTTTGATCTGATCCGAAGAGGGAAGCGGAACTTCGAGTGGACTACGGAGTGAGAAGGCGCATTTCAAGCACTGGTTCAACATCTCTCCACACCGCCGATTTTATCGAAGCTTATCAACCATGAGCAGTTGTACCTTTACTTGGAGGTATCGGAAAACGCAATCAATGCTACCCTAGTACGGGAGGAAGATCGAGTGCAAAAACCGGTCTACTACGTCAGCAAGCGGTTGACCGAAGCTGAGAGAAACTATCCAAAGCTGGAGAAATTGGCTTACTGCCTAGTCATTGCCTTAAGGACGCTCCGTCCATATTTTCAGGCTCGCCCTATCACTGTGTACACCGATCAGCCGTTACGACAGGTCCTCACACGACCTGAAACGTCTAGCAGGTTAATCAAGTGGAACATCGAATTGAGTCAGTTCGATATCACCTATACCCCGAGAAGAGCCATTCACGATCAAGTCCTAGCAGATTTTATTGCCGAATTCACTGTCCCAGAGGATTTTCCTGAGGCCGATAAATCTCCTGAACACATCTGGAAGCTGCATACAGATGGCGCATCCAACGATCGGTGCTCAGGTGCTGGAGTAGTGCTTGAAACCCCTGAGGGCCGATCCATATGCTATGCCCTGAAATTCGAGTTCCGTGCGACAAACAATGAAGCTGAGTATGAAGCTTTACTTGCTAGATTGAGGCTAGCCCGCGATCTGAGAATTACTGCCGTGGAAATTTATTACGACTCTCAGCTAGTCGTATGTCAAGTTCGGGGTGAATATCAAGCCAATGATGGAAGACTAGCGGTCTATTTAGCTCGAGTCAAAGAAGTACTTGGTCAATTCGATCACTACGCCATTTTCTGCATACCCCGTGAGCACAACCAGAAGGCTGACTCATTAGCCAAGTTAGCAAGTACGGATGAAGCGCAACACATGAGACTCGTTCCTGTTGAAATTTTGTCTTCTCCAAGCATTGATAAGATGGAAACTGATTTTACATTTGAAATTGCTGCCGAAAAAGAGTTATGGATGACCCCCTATCGAAACTATATCGAGCACGGGGTACGGCTCGAGCATAGGAGTGAAAGGAGACGGATTCTTCGGAAGGCCTCACGGTTTACCATTCAGGATGGAATCATGTATAGAAGAGGATATTACGTTCCTCTCCTTCGATGCATCGCCCACGACGAAATCAAAAGGGTGTTATGTGATGCGCATGAGGGAGAATGTGGTGACCACACTGGGGGGCAAGCCCTCGCCAAGAAAGTACTTCGATATGGATATTTCTGGCCAACTGTGAACTGTGATGCATCAGATTATGCAAGAAAATGTGATAAATGCCGGATATATGCTTGAATTCCTAGGGCCCCACCTACTGAGATAACCCAAATGGTCAGTCCCTGGCCGTTTGCAATATGGGGCATTGATATCATCGGTACTCTACCACTTGCCAAAGGAGGAGAAAAATATGCCATCGTCGCGGGCGATTACTTTACTAAATGGGTTGAAGCTGAACCACTTGCGACAATTACAACGAAAAAAGTAATCAACTTTGTAGTTCGTAATATCATCTGCCGGTTTGGTCTCCCGCATACCATTATCACTGGTAACGGAGCCCAATTCGACAGTGTTGAATTCAAAAATTTCTGCCAACGGTTCAACATCCACAAGAAATTCTCGGCAGTTGCACACCCTCAGGCGAATGGCCAAGTCGAAGCCGTTAATAAAGTTATCAAATCTATTCTGAAAAAAGACTGGAAAAGGCTAGGGCAAGTGGGTTGATGAACTACCTATGGCTTTATGGGCTTACCGAACGACCCATAAGTCCGCGACCGGACACACTCCCTTTTCTCTATCCTACGGCTCAGAAGTTGTTATCCCGGTCGAAATGGAAGTACCATCTCATCGGGTAACTTACTATGATCTGAAAACTAACGGCCATACCACTCACTGAATCTTTGGACTTACTGGATGAAAAACGTGAAGAAGCTGATTTGAGGGCAGCCGCATATCAAATCGAGTCACCCGACTATATAATGCCAAGGTCCGACCACGGACCTTCGAACTTGGCGATGTTGTTCTGAAAAGAATTTATCCGATCCTTTCGCATATGAAGCCAAATTGGGAAGGGCCATATGTGATCACTCAAAAGCTCGGAGATGGCACATTCAAGTTGTCGACCGTTGACGGTGTTACTTTGCCAAGAGCTTGGAATAGTGAAAGCCTCCGTCGCTACTACATGTGACAGGCTTCGTTTATCCAATTTATTCGTTTAATTGCAGTTTGTTTTCGCATTTCGAAATCTGAATTTGTAATAAGGCAACTGACTTTGCCTTGTTTTTTCATTTCAGCAATAAAATGCCGCCTCTTCGAGCCAGAGCTGTGATTTATTGAACATGACGCACAACATTACGGTGCATGGAGAGCTAAGTTCTATCGCACGATGGAATTTATTCAAATAGTGAGTGACTGTGATACGACTGGCCACTCACTAAGTGAAACCTCAGCTCGGGGACAAGCCATCACGTGAAAGGCTGAACTGGACCGATACACGACGATCCTATAACCAACTCCAAATTCCCAGAGTGTGAATTGGAGTATAACCATCAACTCTAGGTTCCCAGAGTGCGAACCGGTGTATAAACACCAACTACAAGTTCCCAAAGTGCGAATTGGAGTATAAACATCAACTCTAGGTTCCTAGAGTGCGAACCGGAGTATAAAAACCAACTTCAAATTCCCAGAGTGCGAATTGGAGTATAAACATCAACTCTAGGTTCCTAGAGTGCGAACCGGAGTATAAACACCAACTCCAAATTCCCAGAGTGCGAATTGGAGTATAAACATCAACTCTAGGTTTCCAGAGTGCGAACCGAAGTATAAACACCAACTCCAAATTTCCAGAGTGCGAATTGGAGTATAAACATAAACTGTAGGTTCCCAGAGTGCGAACCGGAGTATAAACACCAACTCCAAGTTCCCAGAGTGCGAATTAGAGTATAAACATCAACTCTAGGTTCTCAGAGTGCGAACCGAAACATAAACACTAACTCCAAACTCCCAGATTGCGAGTTGGAGTATAAACAAATAAATGCAGTTCCGAAGAGGGTGGACTCGTCTGCCTAATGACTTCGGCTGTATCCTAACCAAGTTTGAGGAGGATGGACCCGTCCGTCTAACGACCTCGCTTGTTAACTAGGGGTGGATGTGATCCGACCATCCACGATCCCGATAAATCCGTCGTTCCCAGAGTGTGAAAGAATTCCTAAAAAGCCCAAATAGATGTGACTGACCATCTGTCGGCTAACTCCAAGTTCCCAGAGCGTGAATTGGAGTATAAACATCAATTCCAAGTTCCCGGAGTGTGAACCGAAACATAAATGCTAACTCCAAGTTCCCAGAGCGTGAATTGGAGTATAAACATCAATTCCAGGTTCCCGGAGTGCGAACTGAAATATAAATGCTAACTCCAAGTTTCCACAGCGTGAACTGGAGTATGAACATCAATTCCAGGTTCCCGGAGTGCGAACCGAAATATAAATGCTGACTCCAAATTCCCAGAGTGTGAATTAGAGTACAAATACCAAGTCAGAGTTCCTGGAGTGCGAACTGTGTTACAAACATCGATAACTCTCGATTTCCCAGAGTGCGAACCAGATTATCGATCACGGATTATACTAAGTCCCCGGAGTATGGACATGTGCTCAAGATTTGCAATAGGTGCGATTGACCACCAAAATACAAATGCTAGTCCTCGGAACTGGGGGCAAAAGCTTAAGTGTTAATCACTAACCGAAGTGATACAATGTCCAAAATTCAACTCATTCACCGATAACGACGTGTGATCAAGATTTTCGGACGCAACAAATAAAATGAACTCAACTTGAAGGTGAAAACACCACAAGTGCACTGGACTAATATTCAAATACTACAAACATCTAAGCACTATCATACAACAATCAGATATAGCAACGCAAGGTTACGACCTTCAACAAAAGAGCAATGACTTTTCAAAATAAAGATTGTAGCTGTTTCAAAGAACATCATATTTCCACAAAACGTACTTTGGGGGGCAAATGTTATCCCGCCTTTTGGCAAGGCCGAGATATCAAGGAACTGGTTCCAAGTTTAAGATCAATTGTCTTGGGCATCGAGTACGCACAGGTTCGCTATGGATATCGATGAATTTTGTCCGAGTCCGGATCAAGCTGCGACTGACAAGACATGACAACCATAGCCAAGGAAGCCTGCATTCCAAATTTCAAGTCAATCCGAGTTTGTATGCTCGAGTTATGATCGATTCAATCTGGAGGAAACAACCTCATTTTCGTATCCATCAGTGAACCACAGTTGGACTCGATCCAGTTCGTATCCATCACCCACTTCGCATCGGTCAATTCCCATGAGTTCGTATCGATCAAGTTGGCAGTGTTCGAATCCATCGAGTTCGTATCAATGGTTACATACGTACCCATCAATAGATAATGCGCCTCGTAACGATCAGCCAATATCTACTTCACATCCATCATAGAAGCCTCTATCCGAATCCATCTGAACGGAGCAATTCGTATCCATCGAGTGATCTTAGTTCGTATCCATCAATGGCAGCAAGTCACTGTTTCGCATCCATGAAATAACTTCCATGTTCGTATCCATCCACTTTCGTTGGTTCGAAATCATCATGAAGCTACTGTTCGAAACTATAAGAGTGTGTTAGTTCGAATCCATCAGGCAGCTACTCTTCGTACCCATCGGGGGCCCTTGTTCGAATCCATTGAGTCATCGCTACTTCGTATCCATCGAATTGTTAGCATTTCGTATCCATTAGAGGCTCTTGTTCGAACCCACGCCCAGAGGCTTATTCGTGTCCATCAAGTCAAATGGACATGGATTAGCGCAACGACCTTCGACTCAAATAAAGCGAGATACATGGATACGACGCGGTCAAACCGGAGAAAAAGGTGGATCGATTCGAGATATGCACGCCACGTCACCTCATAAACACGTGCAGCCATCGACTCGAAAGAATCGACACGAAGCTATGGAGTCGAATAAAACAGCCACTCGAGAAAACTCAACTCGTATCGATCATATCTCAAAATCTACCGATCCAAATGCAATGAAATTTTCACAGGAGGTTGCATTCGAGCCAAGGAACATTCTCACCAAATTTCAGCTCCATAGGACATGATCTTGATCGATACGAAATGATTTCGTATCGATCACAGATCGACTCGAAACATTCTGGAATTGGTCGTGTGGGCCACCTCACGTGCCAGAGCGAATCTATCGAAGTTTGAGCGAAGTCTCAACCTCCTACGCCTATAAATAGAGCCCCATAGCCTACAGAAAAGGGATCTTTTGACTCTCAAGCGCCCAGACTCTGCCGGATCGAGATCTGCATCGTTCTATTGCTGTTGAATTCGAATTTCTAGTTGTAACTTGCTGTTGTTTGCTGTACTCGCTTGTAATTGTTGAAAGAGAATCAATAAAGCTGCAAAAAACTTCATAGTGGACGTAGGAAACACGCCGAACCACTCTAAATCGCTTGTCTGAGCATTTATATTCCTGTTGCTTGGAGTTTTTGTTAGACAATCCTCATTTTTAATTTATATTCTTCATTATTATATCTTCAAAAACTTCCGAAGAGTGGTGCTCCCAATTTTGGTGCAAACACTACTCACCTCTAGTAAGCTATCCCCATCTTAGTTCACTAGGAATCTCCTTCGCTTGACATAGAAATCTCCTTGATTTAATTTGATTTTTCTTTCTTCAATCTGTTGAATTTATTTTTTAGTTTTTTTAAAGAAAATTAAATTGAAAAGAAATAAGGCCGAGTTTCAGAGAGATAGAGTTTTATTACACTCAGGTTTAATTAAGGTTGTGACTATCAACTTGGGTTCTATTTATAGAGGTAGGAACTAATGACAACCATTCAATCAAATATCATAAAATCCGGAACGTTTGGTTAATCCAAACCCTAAACTTAAATCCTTGACCAGTCGACGACTTGATTTGGAGTGGTCGACCTCTAGGGATAGACCGATCTACGCAACAGTCTCGACCGGTGGAGCTCATGACCAAAAAAATTATTAAAATAATATTCCTAAATGGTCTTATGAACTAAATCTAAAAACAAAAGGATTAAATCATATAATAAATATATTTCAAATTATATAACAATTTTGTTCATACCCAAAAGGCTTTCAACGGTAATAATATATATATATATATATATATATATATATATATATATATATATATATATATATATCTGTGTGTGTGTGTGTGTACACGAATGCTATTATTTAATTCAAAAATGATTATATGAATAAAATGTTTGTATGTATATATATATCTATATATATTAATGATCAAAATTATATAAAAAATTTATGTAATATAAAATTTGCATTATGGTGTCGAAAATGATTTTTTTCTTGTATTAATTTTATACATTTTAATTAATCATATATTTTTAGTTAATAAATTGTTTAATATCGAAAATTAAATTAAAAAAATTCTTTGGCCAAAAATAACAACAAAATATACGTTTACTTACAAAATTTTATTTTATACATATACACACATAATTATAATTAGTTTTTTACTTATATGTAATATACATTTAAATCAATAAATATAAAAAAATTCAGTTTGAATTTCACATTATAAATATTCTAAATTAATTTACAAAATAATATTTAAAAATAATTTTATAATTTAATTATATATATATATTTGTATATATGTGTGTGTATGAATTTTAGTAAATGCTTAGTGTAAATAATTTATAACCAAAGTTTATAATAATTCTGTAATTATAATTCACATATATAGATAAAATATTTTGTTGCACACACACACATTTAGATAGTCTATTTGCATACACAAAGGGTTAACATGTCCGTTGCGGTGTAAATTCCAACTCCTATACACGAGCATGTCAAAGCATGTACACATTATCCTGTTGCATGGGCACGCACACAAATATGTGTATATGATACACATATATGAAATATAATAAAAATTATATAAAATAAAAAATTAGTTATAAAATTAAACAAAATATTGATTTTAGTTAAATATATATGAGAGGTGTGCTCATCTTTGTAATGCGGCCACCAGTGTTTCCAATGACTCTAGCTAAGGTATGGATTTACTTTTAGGCAATACTTATAGTCCTTGGTGCTTTGAATAGTTTAACTACCCATGATATGTTTCATCTAGCTAGGAATTCAAGTTTTATTTTTGATGATATTTAGTTAGATGCTGATTATATTAGGAGTAAGGAACTAAAGAGTGTTAGATCGGTTGGACCATGAGATACATCAGTTGGAACGTTAGAGGTTTACATGATTTAGGTAAATGTAGTAAAATTATGTTAATTTTTAAAAATAATAATATTGATATTGCTTCATTATAAGAAACAAAACTAGAACACTCTGATTTTAGTTTTTGTAAAAGTTTAAGGAGTCTATATATTAGTCATTTGGTTCATCTTCCTCCTAAGGGTAGTTCTAGGGATTAATGGTGGGTTGGGAAGAGAACCGTGTTATGCTTTTACAATCTATTATTAAAGATCATTCAATTCATTTAATATTTCTTATTTTAGTGATGGCTCATTTCTAAATAACTAATTTTTAAGGACCGAATCCTAAATTGGATTGTGGGGTTCTTTGGAGTGAGTGTCTGTAGTTTAGATAACTTGCTCCATGTCCTTGGATGTTGGGTGGAGATTTCAATGTCACTAGATTTCTAGAAGAACAAACTCCTAATGAAGGAGATTTTTCAGCTATGGAAGAATTTGATTAATTCATTATTAATTAAAATTTAATTAAACCATAGTTAAATAATAGACGATTCACTTGGTTGAATAAAAGGGATGATCCATTGATGGCCCTTTTAGACAGATTTTTTATTAGTAATGAAATAGAAAATAAATATCCTATTTGTAAGGTGGTTGGGCTTCCAAGTATTTACTCGGATCATGGTCCAATTGTTTTATCTTGTAATAACCAAAATAATAGAAATAAAAATTTTAGATTTGAAGAAATATGGTTGTTAGAAAATAATTTTCCAGAATTAATTGCAAAAAAGGGTTTTTTATGAGCAAATATAATTATATATCTTTGGGAAATTAAATAAAATATTTGTAAATAAAATTAGATATTTGAGAATTTTTTAAAGAAATGGAATAAAGATGTTTTTGGTAATATTAGAATTAAAAAGGATAAATTACTAATTGAGATCTTAAATTGAATAAAATAGAAGAAATTAGGAATTTAAATATTTCAAGAAAAAAATATGCATTCAAATTTAAAAGATGAATTAAATAAAATTCTAACACAAGAAGAAGTAATGTGCAAATGATCTAGAATTCTATGGATGGAAGAGGGTGGTATGAATACAAACGAGGTAGCAGTAGTTCAAGAATTTATTAGTCATTGTTGTAAAAATAATATCACATGTGCACTTCTAAAACTTGATTTTTCAAAAGCTTATGATTCATGTAACGACCCAGAATTTTAATCATTTAAAATTTGAATATTTAATTAATTTTAAATATTTATAAGTGAAATTTATAAGTCGAATAAATTTTAATTCGAATAATTGGATTTAATTGGATAATTAAATCGATAATTTAATATGTGAAAATATGGAAATAATTGAAAATTGGGTTAAATATAATTGAAAATGATTTGTAAAATTTTATTTTATCATATTGGAGTTAGAACGATATTTTAGAACTTTTAAAATCGAATTTAAAGTTAATTTGTGAAAATTGAATATTTTAATATTAAATTGACTAGTGAAATTAGCCAATTTTTGAACAGTCTCAGAATTGGACGAAACTAGTTTCATTGGATCCGTAATAGTTAGTTATTACCGGATTTCAATTTTCGTAGCAATTGGAGTTATCATTTGATCGTGGCAGCTCGAAACGCATCGAAATTGTTTTAATATTAATTTGGCGAGTTAAAATAGTCATTTTTCAAACAGTCTCGGATTTCGACGAAACTAGTTTCATCGGATCCATAATGTGATATTATTGTAAGGTTTCAAATTTCGTGTTAATCGGATTTACCGTTTGTCCGGTACAAATTAAAACGCCTAGAAAATCGTTTAAATCAGTTTAATTCAAATTGAACGTTTATAGCCATAACTCGCACAGATGACCGAATTAGCTTCCGAAACCTGTTCCATTGTGTCCGGAACGCGGGGTAAACCCTAGAAACACTGGTCACCGCGCGTGAATCTGAGTTTGGAAAATCCGGGATGAATAGTGTCGATCGATTTCCTATAAATAGCCCACTTTCACAAGAGAAATTAAAAAAAAATAAAATAGAACCCTAATTTGCAAACCCTAGCCGCCTCAGTCAAAACCGAAGGCCGAAAATTTTGGTTTCTTTTCCCCTTGATTTCTTCAAATCCATCAAGTAATTCGAGAAACTTTCTAAATGAAAGTTGTAGAGCACAACACGTTCTATAAATCCAACGGTCAAGATTAAGTTTCAAGCTACGGATTGATGGCAATTGGAGCTCGAATGGCCGAAGTTGCGCATGAATTTCGAGGAGGAGGGGGGAGCCGAGTGCCACCATGTCATGGCCGAGTGTAGAGGCTGTGATGGGCTTTCAAATGGAAGTTGTTGATCGTGTTTTAGTCGAGCGTGGAGATGGTGGTTTGGAACCCTAATATCGAGCTATGGGTTTTGGTTACGTGATATGTTACTGGAGGCGCGTGAAGATGGAAGAAGAAACAAAGAAGGGCCGTGATTTGCAGGGTTTGGAGATCTACGGCTCTGAATTGATTTAGGTTAAAAAATTATAAAATAAATTGTAAATTTATATAGTTTAAATTCATGTAACTTCATAAAATCATAACTTTTTCATACGAGGTCGAAAACGCGCGAAACCAGTTGCGTTGGAATCGTATGGACGAGCATTACGGTATGGAATTTGATTGGAGTCGTTTGGAGTTAGTGAGAATTTTGGGTAAAATTAAACGTCCGTTTAATTTTATTCGAAATAAATCGCTAAAACGAAATTGAAATCAAGGTGAGAACTTCTCACTCAATCGAATTGGTTTCGATTTTTATTTTAAATAGTTATATTTAAAATATTTGAATGCATGTTTGAATGATGATTGTTATCTATTGATTGTTAAAATAGACATTATACACCGTTAGTAAGCGGATGTTATTTATTAAAAACATATACCGCGAATATTTCATAAACAGTGAAATTGGTATTATATATAATAGCAATATATATATTGGCATATGTATATATTGGAGTTATTGATTTCCCGCATTGTATAGCGGATGAGACCCTATTGCGCCGTCTATTAAGCGGATAATATTTAAATCCCATATACCGCGATAATTTCGTACTGGAGCGGAATTGGTATTGTGCTAATGTTTGTGGATGCAGGAAAACAGGTTGGAGGGATCCAACTGGATTCCTCAACAGTATTCATTTGATTTCAGATATTTTGATATTTGATGGATTATCATATCGATATATGATATCGTTGTTGTCGTGATTGACTATTTGGTGTGTAGCATCATTGGACCAATTTTGGAATTTTAAAAGGATTTCAAATGTTTATAAAATATTTTTGGAATTGATCCATTATAAATAAATAACGTTATAATTTTAATGTTATAAAAATTATGATTTTTGAGAAATATAGTTAAAAGTTGATTTTTGAAAATATGAGGCTAATGATTTTATAAAATAGTTTAATCGGGAAATTTGAATTTATTATAAAAAGTTGAAAATATAGTATTTATAAAATTTAATTATTTTATAAATCAAAATGATAAAATTATCAAGGAGTTTTAAGATGTTTTAGAAGAATAACATAAATTGATTTATATAAAAGATTTATAAAATGGATATTTGTAAATTAAAATATTTGAATTATAAAACGAGTTTTTATAAGTGTTTGAATGAAGTGAAAATGGATTGCATAAGTGAATGGAATTTATAGAATTATAAACGGTGAAGTTATAAATGGAATTTTATAAGCAGTAGGTTTATAAAATTTGTAAAGTTATTAAAGGAATATATTTGGGTAAATTAATGAATCTTATAAGTTATAAGATTTATAATTATGAAGTTCAAAGGTACGATTTTGCAAAGAAATAAATCATAAGTGTTTAACTTATAATATGAACCTTTGGTATATAATTGAGTTATGAATTGAATATAGGATAATAAAGGAATTTATAAACATTGTTTTATAAATTCGCCTACGACTTATTTTGATAAGTAAATTGTTATAACTTATTAAAGGAGTTATATTCATATTTATATAGTCAATAATCCTTTAAAATAAAATGTATAGAAATGATGAAATTGGTTAACGTAGTATATTCACGTTTTTGAATAGTGAATAATATGTTAAAAGAAAATGTATTGGATGTGATGTTTTAAATAGAATTAAAACGATCTAATGATGTTTTAAAAATGTGTTGAGATTCGAAACCATAGATTTCAACATTTATTGTTGAAATAGACGTTTTCGAGAAATAGAAGGAAATGGTGGACTATAACACTGTTGTTATAGTAAATGATTTCCGAAAGAAAATGTTTTGTATAGTATTGGGATTTATATATCTATTTTAATTTCGAATCCCTATACTAGTGATTTTGGGTTGTCGTAACGATGTTTTACGCAACATTCGTTTTGACCCAAATAAATATGTTTAAGAGCATGTTTTCCTTAAAGAATGAAATATATACTTAATTTCGATTTAAGTATATTGAATATTTTCCAAGAGTCGAAAATAAAAAGATTTGTGAATTACTTATTATTAAATAAGTATGGAAATGTTTTCCAATATAAAGTGAATATTTTGAGAATTTATCTTTTTGAAGATAAATTGAAAATAAATAATTGAAGTTGTATATTCATAGATATTGTGAAATATAAATTCACTATGGAATTTACAAAAGGAAGTGGAATTTGTTTAAAAATAAATATTGATTTATTTTTGAAGTGTGAAAATTATTTATCTTGTAAAGATATTTTTGGGAAATAAATAATTTGGAAAATTATTTGGAATCTGGTGATGTGTGCATATCCATTGATAGTTCAATAACCGACTATCAATATTTACCTTTGAAAAGTATTTGTTGTGATTTTCTGAATTTGAATGCCACACTTATTTTTAAATTATTGCGCTCGTTATTCAGATTACCCATTCCGAATAGTGATACGACGTAATGGATAGCATTGAAGACCGGTGTTGAAGACCCGGTATTTGCGAGAGCGATAGGATGACCTGTCGATTGACTCTGCACCGAGTTGCTCCGGTATAGAGTTCTCCATATGTGATGGGGAATCCGATCAGGATTGTGGATATCCGGATTGCAAGGACTTCTTTGTAAGTGCCTTCGGTTCTGTTCGAGCCTGGAACAGACTTGTATGGATTGTATGTCTGACATTACAAATTGAGATATAAAGCCGATCTCTTTCAAATATATTTCTGTTGGTGGCAGAGAATTTATTCTCTTAGCTTAAAACCCTTCTCTGAGACGTACGAGCTCAGAGGTTATGTAGTTGAAGGTTATCAGCGATATATTCCCAATTTGGTAATGTGACATGCTGAGTGTTGCTGTGAAATGATCATTGTGTTGATCATTTGTGATAGGATCATTTGTTTGATCGTTTATCTTGGTGATCATTTCTATGATCATTTGTTGACCCAAAGCATGGATTGTATAAAGTGTGTCTTTGTGGACGAGACTTTGTCGGACCTCACACCCCGGAATGGTCAAAACAGGAAAGATGCGGCAAGGTTATGAGGGGTAGCTCCCTTTAGGGTATGTGCATTTCCTTCTGGAAAAGGGTGGTATCATGGTATGGAGCCCAGATACTTACTCATGTTGAAACACTTTATTTATGATTGTGTGATGATGGTAAAGAGCGCTCGGTTAAAGGTCCCAAAGGACCGGGGGATGGCATACTCGTGTCAGTTGTTACCCAGTTAGGGGTAACCCGGCCTTGTGTTGGCAGAGATCCGGTTTGGTTCTCGGAGACGTCCTTCCAGAGGCGTTCTCATGTGGCAATGGGAAGTTCCTTGGCCTGACCATTCGTTGGAAATCCAAAGAAACAATACGATCTTGTACGGTATTAGTTGTAGAACCTATCATTCACTTATGGTGGCGTCCCACTGTTTGGATGGTAGCTATAGTAGGCATAGTTCGGAATGTCTATGCTGGCTAAGATTTATATCTTTATTTTCGAAATGAATTTTCCCTACACTATACACTAGTAATAATATCAAATGTTCTTTTTAATACGTATCAAGCATCTTTGACTATCATAAGGAGAAATCTCCTCCGATTCTGCGTTTGCATGTGTGTGTGTGCGGGAGGCCTTATGGTAGTCCCATTTTTAAAAGCATTGCGAATTGACTTTAAAAATATTCCTCTATTTTGTTTTCAAAGACAAATATACTGTTTTGAGTTCTCACACCAGTCACATGACTGACTCGGAGTTTATTGTTTTCCTTCCTAAACTCTGGGTGCCCACCAATTTCCACACGGGCAGTCAAGAGTTAGGTTTATCAGGATATTCTGGATATTCAGGAGTTGCTGGAGGCAAGCTGGATGACATGGCGTATAACTAGTATATAGTATTTCTTTTTCCGCTGTTTGATGTTGTTGTTGTTGTACACTCTTATGATATGATGTAATGTAATGTAATAACTGATATAGTTCTTTTTTTAAAGATTATTCATTTATCTATTATATGTTGTTCCGCTGCGATTGTGAGATTCTGATGTTGTTCTGTTGTTTTCTTTCTGTTCTTTCTATTTTCTTTTCTCTCTATTTTCTATCTTTTCTCTCTTCTTCTCTCTCTTTCTTTTTCTTAAACATTGATAATTCGTATTTCTGTTCATCTTGAGTTAATCTATGGAGATTAATGTATATTCAAGGAGTACGGATTTGCGGGTCTTCATAGTTGGTATCAGAGCATATGGTTAAGCGACAACCATGGTTCTGCTGGGTATTACTCATTAGAGATAGAGTCAGTAGTACTCTAGAATGAGTTTGAGTGTAATAATAGCTATGAGAGCGTATGTGTTAGTGAATATAAATTGTTTTGTATTGGGTTGACTTATCGGTTGATTGTTATAGATTCCAGTCGATGTAATCTAGCTAACTATCGTAGATAGGGTTTCTAAACTCTTAAACAAGATAAACCGACACGGTATTGTTTTAAAATTGAGTAAATGAAATAATTTTACCTGATTATATTTTGTATGTATAAAGGAATAATTTTTCAGAATTATTAAAGTGTATATAAGTTGATTGTTAAGATGTTTGAATAATCTAAATAAAAGAATAATTGTATAAGTAAAAAGAATTATAAGAATTGAATTATAATTAAAGTGATTTGCAATTGTGAAATAAACTTATATATATAAGAAGTGAAACTATATAGATATATTTATGAATATGAGTTGTAATAAAAATGAATTTAAAGTTAAATGGAAATTTACTTTAGAATTGAAATCTGAATTGATTTATAAGTGGAAATTTAAGTTAAGTAAAACCAAGTAATGTTTATAAAATGAAGTATAACTTAAGAAATGTTGAATGAAGTTGATACTGGTATCAAAGTAAATTAACAAAGTTAAGTGATAAATGTGAACTTGAGTTATATAAATGAAATTCAACTTTAGTAATTGAATTGAATTAATGGATTGAATGTTAATCAATTGAATGTAAATAAAATTGATATGAGATAATGAATGTAAATTTAAATTCATTAAAATCTAATGTTGTTGGAAGTTGAATAATTGAATGAAAATCAATTTAATTAAACCAAATTGAATGAATATAAGCAAAGGAATTTGGTTGAAATTAATATACATTGGTTGATATATGATTGTTAGTTGATTGTATATAATTCATTAAGTGTTAATGAAATTGAATTAATGAAATTGAAAGTTAAAGTAATTGAAATTCAATTGGAAGTTAAGTGAATCTTAAATAGAATTGAATTTGATTTGGAAGTGAACCAACTTGAATATGAATTAGTGAATATAAACTAATTGAAAATGAATGTTAGTAAAAACATCCACTGTTAATGAATCAAATGTGATTTAAATTGAAAACCCAATTCATTGAATATTAATGAGAATATGAATGAATATTTATTGGTTATGGATGCTAGTTGGATGATAGTTGGTTGATGGTTGAATTTATTGCTTTTACTACATTTGCTATGTTGGCATGTATAGTTATTATGTTGCTATATGTTGTATATCGATACTATTTTCATATATGCATGATTCTCATGTTGTTTGTTGAGTGTTTAGTAGGTGCGGATCGCGTTTGCTTTGCATTTGGAGCTCGCTTTCGCGCTATATTAGCCGTATATGCTCGCTAATAAAATATAAGGTACATATCTCGGATTAAATATCGTACTTTTACATTTTTTCCCTGCGGGATGCCTCATTACTTGATGAGATGTATATTTTTGATATATATACTGTCATTTTTTTTTCAGATCGAGCCGCGCAAAGGAGACTATGGCGAATTTTTCCGAAAATTTAAGGCGTTAGAAAAAATTTGAGAAAATTGGAAAATTGTGAAAACTAAATTTTGATTTGGAATTGAAAGTTAAACAATAGTAGTTGTTTTTGAAAAGATAACTAAGTATGATTTGAAAACTCAGTAAAGTATTGTAAGAAGTTTAACTATGAATTTTGGGAAAGTTGATAGATTCTGTAACTTTTCTTACTTGTTAATTTCGAGGACGAAATTCTTTTAAGGGGGGAAGTTTGTAACGACCCAGAATTTTAATTGTTTAAAATTTGAATATTTAATTAATTTTAAATATTTATAAGTGAAATTTATAAGTCGAATAAATTTTAATTCGAATAATTGGATTTAATTGGATAATTAAATCGATAATTTAATATGTGAAAATATGGAAATAATTGAAAATTGGGTTAAATATGATTGAAAATGATTTGTAAAATTTTATTTTATCATATTAGAGTTAGAACGATATTTTAGAACTTTTAAAATCGAATTTAAAGTTAATTTGTGAAAATTGAATATCTTAATATTAAATCGACTAGTGAAATTAGCCAATTTTTGAACAGTCTCAGAATTGGATGAAACTAGTTTCATTGGATCCGTAATAGTTAGTTATTACCGGATTTCAATTTTCGTAGCAATTGGAGTTATCATTTGATCGTGGCAGCTCGAAACGCATCGAAATTGTTTTAATATTAATTTGGCGAGTTAAAATAGTCATTTTTCAAACAGTCTCGGATTTCGACGAAACTAGTTTCATCGGATCCGTAATGTGATATTATTATAAGGTATCAAATTTCGTGTCAATCGGATTTACCGTTTGTCCGGTACAAATTAAAACGCCTAGAAAATCGTTTAAATCGGTTTAATTCAAATTGAACGTTTATAGCCATAACTCGCACAGATGACCGAATTAGCTTCCGAAACCTGTTCCATTGTGTCCGGAACGCGGGGTAAACCCTAGAAACGCTGGTCACCGCGCGTGAATCGGAGTTTGGAAAATCCGGGATGATTAGTGTCGATCGATTTCCTATAAATAGCCCACCTTCACAAGAGAAATTAAAAAAAAACCCTAATTTGCAAACCCTAGCCGCCTCAGTCAAAACCGAAGGCCGAAAATTTTCGTTTCTTTTCCCCTTGATTTCTTCAAATCCATCAAGTAATTCGAGAAACTTTCTAAATAAAAGTTGTAGAGCACAACACGTTCTATAAATCCAACGGTCAAGATCAAGTTTCAAGCTACGGATTGATGGCAATTGGAGCTCGAATGGCCGAAGTTGCGCACGAATTTCGAGGAGGAGGGGGGAGCCGAGTGTCACCATGTCACGGCCGACTGTAGAGGCTGTGATGGGCTTTCAAATGGAAGTTGTTGATCGTGTTTTAGTCGAGCGTGGAGATGGTGGTTTGGAACCCTAATATCGAGCTATGGGTTTTGGTTACGTGATATGTTACTGGAGGCGCATGAAGAAACAAAGAAGGGCCGTGATTTGTAGGGTTTGGAGATCTACGGCTCTGAATTGATTTAGGTTAAAAAATTATAAAATAAATTGTAAATTTATATAGTTTAAATTCGTGTAACTTCATAAAATCATAACTTTTTCATACGAGGTCGAAAACGCGCGAAACCAGTTGCGTTGGAATCGTATGGACGAGCACTACGCTATGGAATTAGATTGGAGTCGTTTGGAGTTAGTGAGAATTTTGGGTAAAATTAAACGTCCGTTTAATTTTATTCGAAATAAATCGCTAAAACGAAATTGAAATCAAGGTGAGAACTTCTCACTCAATCAAATCGGTTTCGATTTTTATTTTAAATAGTTATATTTAAAATATTTGAATGCATGTTTGAATGATGATTGTTATCTATTGATTGTTAAAATAGACATTATACGCCGTTAGTAAGCGGATGTTATTTATTAAAAACATATACCGCGAATATTTCATAAACAGTGAAATTGGTATTATATATAATAGCAATATATATATATTGGCATATGTATATATTGGAGTTATTGATTTCCCACATTGTATAGCGGATGAGACCCTATTGCGCCGTCTATTAAGCGGATAATATTTAAATCCCATATACCACGATTCGTACTGGAGCGGAATTGGTATTGTGCTAATGTTTGTGGATGTAGGAAAACAGGTTGGAGGGATCCAACTGGATTCCTCAACAGTATTCATTTGATTTCAGATATTTTGATATTTGATGGATTATCATATCGATATATGATATCGTTGTTGTCGTGATTGTCTATTTGGTGTGTAGCATCATTGGACCAATTTTGGAATTTTAAAAGTATTTCAAAGTGATTTTTGAAAGTATATGTTTATAAAATATTTTTGGAATTGATCCATTATAAATAAATAACGTTATAATTTTAATGTTATAAAAATTATGATTTTTGAGAAATATAGTTAAAAGTTGATTTTTGAAAATATGAGGCTAATGATTTTATAAAATAGTTTAATCGGGATTTTTGAATTTATTATAAAAAGTTGAAAATATAGTATTTATAAAATTTAATTATTTTATAAATCAAAATGATAAAATTATAAAGGAGTTTAAATATGTTTTAAAAGAATAATATAAATTGATTTATATAAAAGATTTATAAAATGGATATTTGTAAATTAAAATATTTGAATTATAAAACGAGTTTTTATAAGTGTTTGAATGAAGTGAAAATGGATTGCATAAGTGAATGGAATTTATAGAATTATAAACGGTGAAGTTATAAATGGAATTTTATAAGCAGTAGGTTTATAAAATTTGTAAAGTTATTAAAGGAATATATTTGGGTAAATTAATGAATCTTATAAGTTATAAGATTTATAATTATGAAGTTCAAAGGAACGATTTTGCAAAGAAATAAATCATAAGTGTTTGACTTATAATATGAACCTTTGGTATATAATTGAGTTATGAATTGAATATAGGATAATAAAGGAATTTATAAACGTTGTTTTATAAATTCGCCAACGACTTATTTTGATAAGTAAATTGTTATAACTTATTAAAGGAGTTATATTCACATTTTAGATAGTCAATAATCCTTAAAAATAAAATGTATAGAAATGATGAAATTGGTTAACGTAGTATATTCACGTTTTTGAATAGTGAATAATATGTTAAAAGAAAATGTATTGGATGTGATGTTTTAAATAGAATTAAAACGATCTAACGATGTTTTAAAAATGTGTTGAGATTCGAAACTATAGATTTCAACATTTATTGTTGAAATAGACGTTTTCGAGAAATAGAGGGAAATGGTGGACTATAACACTGTTGTTATAGTAAATGATTTCTGAAAGGAAATGTTTTGTATAGTATTGGGATTTATATATCTATTTTAATTTCGAATCCCTATACTAGTGATTTTAGGTTGTCGTAACGATGTTTTATGCAACATTCGTTTTGACCCAAATAAATATGTTTAAGAGCATGTTTTCCTTAAAGAATGAAATATATACTTAATTTCGATTTAAGTATATTGAATATTTTCCAAGAGTTGAAAATAAAAAGATTTGTGAATTACTTATTATTAAATAAGTATGGAAATGTTTTCCAATATAAAGTGAATATTTTGAGAATTTATCCTTTTGAAGATAAATTGAAAATAAATAATTGAAGTTGTATATTCATAGATATTGTGAAATATAAATTCACTATGGAATTTACAAAAGGAAGTGGAATTTGTTTAAAAATAAATATTGATTTATTTTTGAAGTGTGAAAATTATTTATCTTGTTAAGATATTTTTGGGAAATAAATAATTTGGAAAATTATTTGGAATCTGGTGATGTGTGCATATCCATCGATAGTTCAATAACCGACTATCAATATTTACCTTTGAAAAGTATTTGTTGTGATTTGCTGAATTTGAATGCCACACTTATTTTTAAATTATTGCGCTCGTTATTCGGATTACCCATTCCGAATAGTGATACGATGTAATGGATAGCATTGAAGACCGGTGTTGAAGACCCGGTATTTGCGAGAGCGATAGGATGACCTGTCGATTGACTCTGCACCGAGTTGCTCCGGTATAGAGTTCTCCATATGTGATGGGGAATCCGATCAGGATTGTGGATATCCGGATTGCAAGGACTTCTTTGTAAGTGCCTTCGGTTCTGTTCGAGCCCGGAACAGACTTGTATGGATTGTATGTCTGACATTACAAATTGAGATATAAAGCCGATCTCTTTCAAATATATTTCTGTTGGTGGCGGAGAATTTATTCTCTTAGCTTAACATCCTTCTCTGAGACGTACGAGCTCAGAGGTTATGTAGTTGAAGGTTATCAGCGATATATTCCCAATTTGGTAATGTGACATGCTGAGTGTTGCTGTGAAATGATCATTGTGTTGATCATTTGTGATAGGATCATTTGTTTGATCGTTTATCTTGGTGATCATTTCTATGATCATTTGTTGACCCAAAGCATGGCTTTTGTATAAAGTGTGTCTTTGTGGACGAGACTTCGTCGGACCTCACACCCCGGAATGGTCAAAACAGGAAAGATGCGGCAAGGTTATGAGGGGTAGCTCCCTTTAGGGTATGTGCATTTCCTTCTGGAAAAGGGTGGTATCATGGTATGGAGCCCAGATACTTACTCATGTTGAAACACTTTATTTATGATTGTGTGATGATGGTGACGAGCTCTCGGTTAAAGGTCCCAAAGGACCGGGGGATGGCATACTCGTGTCAGTTGTTACCCAGTTAGGGGTAACCCGGCCTTGTGTTGGCAGAGATCCGGTTTGGTTCTCGGGGACGTCCTTCCAGAGGCGTTCTCATGTGGCAATGGGAAGTTCCTTGGCCTGACCATTCGTTGGAAATCCAAAGAAACAATACGATCTTGTACGGTATTAGTTGTAGAACCTATCATTCACTTATGGTGGCACCCTACTGTTTGGATGGTAGCTATAGTAGGCATAGTTCGGAATGTCTATGCTGGCTAAGATTTATATCTTTATTTTCGAAATGAATTTTCCCTACACTATGCACTAGTAATAATATCAAATGTTCTTTTTAATACGTATCAAGCATCTTTGACTATCATAAGGAGAAATCTCCTCCGATTCTGCGTTTGCATGTGTGTGTGTGCGGGAGGCCTTATGGTAGTCTCATTTTTAAAAGCATTGCGAATTGACTTTAAAAATATTCCTCTATTTTGTTTTCAAAGACAAATAAACTGTTTTGAGTTCTCACACCAGTCATATGACTGACTCGGAGTTTATTGTTTTCCTTCCTAAACTCTGGGTGCCCACCAATTTCCACATGGGCAGTCAAGAGTTAGGTTTATCAGGATATTCTGGATATTCAGGAGTTGCTGGAGGCAAGCTGGATGACATGGCGTATTACTAGTATATAGTATTTCTTTTTCCGCTGTTTGATGTTGTTGTTGTTGTACACTCTGATGATATGATGTAATGTAATGTAATAACTGATATAGTTCTTTGTTTAAAGATTATTCATTTATCTATTATATGTTGTTCCGCTGCGATTGTGAGATTCTGATGTCGTTCTGTTGTTTTCTTTCTGTTCTTTCTATTTTCTTTTCTCTCTATTTTCTATCTTTTCTCTCTTCTTCTCTCTCTTTATTTTTCTTAAACATTGATAATTTGTATTTCTGTTCATCTTGAGTTAATCTATGGAGATTAGTGTATATTCAAGGAGTACGGATTTGCGGGTCTTCATAATTCGGTTGATTAAAATTTTCTTAAGTACTTATTATTGGCTAAGGGTTTCAGTATTAGATGGGTGAGATGGATTATGTCTTTACTTAGAACTGGGAATTCAAGTACTATGGTTAATGGTATATTAGGAAATAAAATTCAATTGAAACATGGACTTAGGCAAGATGATCAATCATCACCTATTTTGTTTAATTTAGCAACGGATGTTTTTGTTAGATTTGTCGAATTAGCCACTAGTAATGGATTTATAAAATGTTGGAAATGAAATTACAAGTAATGGAATTTCGATTCTATAGTTTATGGATGATGCCATGCTCTTTGCATCACACTCACTTAAACATATTATAGCACTTAAGTTTATATTATATAATTATGAATTGCTATCAGGACTAAAGATTTACTTTGATAAGAGTTCTGTGTTAGTTTTGAATGATATAGATAAGATAGAAAATTAAGTCGCTTGTACATTAAATTGTAAAACTACGATATTTCCTATAGAATATTTAGGATTTTTAATAAAACCAACAAAACTAAGCATAATGACTAGTTAATAATAATAGATAAAATTAACAAAATATTAACAAAATGGAATGGTAGGTTTTTATTAAGGATGGGTAGGATAGTCGTTATTAACTTGGTTTTGTCACCATTATCCATTTACTGGATATCGTTTTATCACTTTCCAGAATGGGCTATTGACAAAATAGATAAAATCAGGAGGGATTTTTTATTAGTGGTGATAATCCTAATAATAGTTCAAAGTGTTTAGCTAAGTGTAATATACTATGTAAGCTAAAGTAAGGGAGGATTAGGTGTTATAAATTTACATAATTTAGACATTTCTTTATTAGGAAAATGGATATGGAGATTTATAGATAATAATGAGAATTTAATTTGGAAATAAACAATATCAAATCAATGGTATAGTGGTTTGTATAATATATAACATATTTCCACTAATAATACAAATAATATCTCCCTTTTTGGAGATCAATAACAAAAAATTATGATATTTATAAATTAGGTATTAATAATATGGTATATTCGAAGAATAATTCCTCCTTTTGGCATGATAGTTGGATATCGTTAATTCCCCTTAAAGTAAATTTAATGAACTTTGCAGAATTTGCAATTTTAAAATTGTGTTGATTTGAAAAATATATCGACCAAATTTAAATTTTCTATGGGAATTTAGTTTTAATCGTACTTTGGCTGGAAATATATTATCAAAACTTACCTTACTTTGTGCTAAATTAGAATTATATAATGTTAATAATAAAAATGACTTTAAAATATGGTTTTGGGATAACAATAAAACCTATACAACATGCACTTTTTATAATTCTTAATTTTTTGAGTATAAAATCGAATATATTTAGATATATTTGGAAAGTTAATACTCCACCCAAAGCTAAATTACATATGTGGTTAATTATACATGGAAAATCAATTATAGAATTACTAAAAAGGAAAAATATAGTTATTGATAATAAAAAAAACCGATAGTATGGGAAAGGAAAATATTTTTCATTTATATTTTGAGTGTCATATCACTAATTATATTCTTATAAATTGTCTTAATATTTGTTATTTTAATAAAATTAATAATGATATTAGTTATGAATTATTTTGGAGTAAGCTTAGGTTTTATTATAATAGTTATCATAGATTAGTAACTGATACTATTTTACGATAATATATCTGTATTTATGGTTTGAAAGGAATCAACGGTTTTTTTATAATATAAATAGTCCAACAGACAATTTAATATATATAGTTACTTTGTTTTATGTTAATTTCAATGAATACCTTAAAAAGTTAAATCTTCAATTAATTTAATTAAGAAAAATGTAGTATTTACAAATGGAAATAATAATAGCACTTTAAATACCTTTTTAATTGAAATGTATGCCAATGAATCTGATGTTATATTATTATATTTATGAAATTAGTTAATTTAAAAATACTAAAATTTTAAATATAACAGTCATCTCAAAATTTATGATATTTATTCTCAATAATAGAAAAAATAGCAATGAATCAAATTTTCCTTCCTTGGAAACCTTTACCAATGACACATTTGATACTTCACAATTATTAGGATATCAGCGTTGAAATAGAATTCTCGTTAGTTTGTTTATTTTTATATAATTGGATTTTGTTATACCCTTTATTGTTTCTTACTCAGTGTTATAATATTTCTTGTTCTATTGTTTATTGGACTAGTATGTTTTTATTTAGCATATACATGTATATAAATTTGTGCACACACACACACATATATATATGTGTGTGTGTGTGTGTGTGTGTACTGGCCATACACTTTTGGTATAGTCTTTTTTGCAACTTTAGGTATGCTCGATGGACTGGATGGATTCAACTGATTTTGATGAAATGATCACTCATCTCAATTAATGGATTATAGTGTTATGTCATTGTAACTACCCTAATTTTTAGTAACATTATTTAGGATATTTAATTAGTTAAATTAAATAAAATAATATGATGATTAGGGGATTGAGATTTATGTTAATAGAAAAGTAGCCGTGCCATATAACAAATGAACTAAAGGGGAACTAAATAAAATAGGTAAGGCAAGTAGATAAAGGGTAAAATAGGAATAAGTATATTCTTATACCCTAAATCCTTTGGCCATTCATTATACACGTTCATTTGCAAATATTAAACATAAGAGGTTGGTCACCATTAAAGAAGAACAAGAAGAAGATAAAGAAATCAAAGGAAGGAAGCTTAAACAATTCAAAATCATTCTCAAATCTCAACTCCTTAATCACAAAGCTAAGGTGAATAATGACTGCATCTCATGTTTTTGGTTTTAGATTAAATCTAAACTATTTTCAAGGTATTGCCTTGTTTTTTATTATTAAAATGGATATATATGCTTGTTGATGATTTATGCTAATTCATATGTATTTTATGATTTGTTTTATTGTGAAAACCCTATTAAATGACATCCAAATGCCTTGTTATTTAAGAATAAGGTCAGATATGATATTTTAGAGATGGATTTCAATTTTCATAATTTTATGAATTAATGTAAATTTAATATTAATTTTCTAGTGAAGAAATGGTTATTTGGGTTTGAAACTAATTATGGCTAATATATGTATGTTTTGGGTCGGAAATTAATATATGTTATAAAACATATTAAAAATGATTTTTGTGAATTATTATAGATTTTTCCCAAGTGTTTTAATAAGTATATAAAATTATTTAAGATATGGGACTTAAATGTTTTATATATTTATAAACGGAGAATGGGCATTTTGTAAATAAATTAATTTGTTTATTTTAGAAATTTTGACAGTACTTTTATAAAAATAAATTTTCCACCAATCATATTTTGACAAACGAGACAGGTTAGTTGAAAAGAATTGCTTTAAAAAGTTAAAAATCAGTTTATACATGCTTTTTACATGTTCTACCACTTTTGGCACCTAGCCTTTGACATATTACTTCCGCCTCCACCTCCATCGAAACCAAAGCACAAGGTATAAAAGAGTTTGTACATAGTGAATTGGATATAGGCGAAAGGTACTGGGTCGAAACAAGGGGTTCCAAAGGGGTCGAAACCTTATTTTGCTTTTAAATGATAATGCGACTACTTTGCTTTTGAAAGGAATTCTTTTGACTTTGTTAGCTTTCAAGTGTGAAAAACTTATTTAAAGGAATGGTTTCGAAAGAGCTTGCGTCTTTTTATTCTAGGTAAATGCTTTCGAAGGGGTCAAAACCCCTTGCTGCCGCCTTCCACCTTTCGAAGCAAATGGTTTTGAAAGGGTTACTTTGTTTTTAAAACTTAGCAACTTCTCCAATGCTTTCGAAGGGTTGGTTTCGACACCATCACTTCTTTATGTAGGAAATAGCTTTTAGAATAGTGCTTTCGACTTAGTTGTTTTATGATCCTTTTGTTCTATTAAAAGTTAAACCCTAAAGGTTTTGAAAGGAATAGTTTCTTATGGTTTCGAAAGGTTATTCCATATGTTTTATTTGAACCCAAATGCTTTTGAAAGGTTTGATTTTATGAAAAGGATTTAATTCTCTCAAAAGTTTTAAGATAAAGGTTTCGAAGGGGTGGTTCCCTAATGGTTTCAAAAGGTTTTAAATGGAAGGTTCTAATGTTTTCGTAAGGCATTGATAAGTGTTTTAAAGATAGGATGTCTAAAGGTTTTAAACTTTTGAAAGAAAGGTTTTTCAATATTTTTGAAAGGTTTATGAAGAATGGATTCGGAACGTATGTTTTGGCCTTTTGGCCTAAGGGTATAAAGCAAAGTAGTAACTTGGTTTCGAAAGGGGTACTTTCAATAGTATCGAAAGGGGTACTTTCAAAGGTTTAAATGTTTTCATCAACAAATTTTTATGTAAAGTATATATAACATGGCAAGGTTATTGAGTAAAGCATAAAGTATATTTTCCTTGTTTAAAGTATGATTTAAATGTTTAAATCAATTTGAGAAAAAATGTTTTCAAGGAAAATTTTATGGGTAGATGACCATAAGTAAAATGACTCAGATATTAGAATGCCAGATGTGACTAGAATGGTGTCGCGCACTATACTTTAGCTAGTAGCCCCTAGCTAATATAAATCCAAAATTCCAGTGTGTAGGGTTTTGTCATAGGTAAGACTAAAATGATGTTACATACAGAAAGGAATCTATAAAGGAGAGATAGGTTATTGGTGAGCCTGTAAAACCATTAGGATCAGTTGACCCTGGAAGAATTAAGTTAGGGACAGACCATCCAGGAGAGAAGTATCTAACAGAAGTTAGATTATTTGTTAATTTTGTTTGGTAGGCCCGAGTCAGCCAAAGGTTAGTAGCCAACCAAACAAAACTATAGTGTTCATACAGATAGTCCATTGATTTCTTGATTTATATGCTTACATGATATTGCTTTATTGTTTTAACCAGTTTTGGTTGCAGGATTAAGATTTGCAAAAGATATGTTTTAAAGGATACTAGTGAGGGAAAAATCATTCCGCTAAGTGGTGTGGTCTCACTTAATATCAAATAAACGAGATGTATAGTATTATTCACATCAGGCTTTATGTCTGACTTGAATTTTTTGTTTTTCCCTTTAAACTCTCAAGTGCTTAAAATTGATTTGAGAAGGCTGAGGGTTGAGGATTTACAGGTTTTAGTAGGTGGACGAATAAAGTTTCCGAAGACGAGCAGGAGGCTGATGCTAGCTATATTTAAGAGTTGTTATGTTTTATTTCCATTGTGTTGTATTAAGTCTGTTATAACTATTTATTACTCTAGTCAACCAAGGGGGCATGTTCATATATCGCTCTTGGCATACTTATGTAATTATTATATTTGATCTGAACTTGGGAAACGATTAGGATTATGTAATTTGGATATGAAATGTTGTTTTGAAATGTAATCAGTAAAGTGTTTTAATCTACGATGATTTTATTTCATATTTAAGTGCTACTGATATTATGGATATCATTATCATTACCGTATTTGGTCACCAGAAGTTAATACTATGGATGACTACAGCATTTGTAGCACTTAGCTTCGGGCCCTCAAATAGGGGATGTTACAACTTGGTATCAGCGCATAGGTTTATTAAAAACTTTACACTAAAATGATTTTTGAAAACGTAATCCTAAGGAATTAGAGATAAGATCAGGGTATGGGATAATGCTATAGTAACGTATTTGTTTTTGCTATTCATAAGTGCGCGCTATATCTCTTTTCTCCCTTCTCTCTTTTGCTACTCTTATGTATCTGACGAGGCTTGAATAAAGATATGGATGCTAGAAGTGGAAGAGTTAATCTTGGAAGAGGAAGCACCACTACAATTGGAAATGTTGGACCAATTACAAGAAGGAACCAAGGTCAGGCAGAAGCTGGAAATGTGGGTGCTGGAGTCTCGCAAGTTGACATGAGAGCAATGTATCAGTTCTTTGTCAACATGATGCAAGCGAGAGTTTCTACGGGAGTAGTTGGAGGAGAAAACCAAAAAGCTCTGGTGGTGAATAAGTATGCTATTCTGAGTAGGGATTATACTCAGTTGGGAGGAAAGCCATTTATTGGTACTGAAGATGCAATCGAAGTTGAGAATTGGGTACTTCATTGCGAAAGGATTTTCACTGATCTAGGGCTCAATGATGAGCAGAAGAGAAGGCTCAGTTCTAGACAGTTATAAGGAGCGGTGCTGTGTTGGTGGAACAATGTTACTATTCGATTTAATGAGGAGACTATGACATGGGCTAAGTTTGAAAGGAGATTTGAGGAGAGGTTTATGTCAGAGATTGCGAAGTCCACTCTTCTCAGAAAGTTCGCTGAGTTGGAGCAGTGGGAGATGACTGTGCTGGAGTATGCTACAAGATTTGAGGAGTTTGGCGAGGTATGAGTATGCTACTATTGATACCATGATTAAGAGGAATGAGAAGTTCATTGAGGGGTTGAAACCTGAATTGGCCAGGGCTACATACCTCATATCAGGGATCCTTGTGATGTTTTAGTAGAGACGGCTTTAAAACATGAGGAGATGCTTGCTTTTCGAAAGAGAAATATGGAAAAGGAAGTCTAAGTGGGGAAGAGTCTGAATAGAAAGTTCTTCCATAAGAAAAGAGCTTAGAAGGATGGGGCTGCAAAGAAGGGGAAGTCGGAGATTGTCTGCTTTAAGTGTGATAAGAAATGGCTTTTTTCTAATGATGTCATTCTGGAGAGGGAGAGAAGGCGATCAGGAAGAAAAATATCAGGTGCTTCAACTACGATCAAATTTGATATTAGAAGAACCAATGCAAGCAGCCTGCTAAGGATGGGAAGGACAAAGTATATGCATTGGAGCCAGCTACCGCAAGGCCAACAGTAGAGGAAAAGGGAAAATCTATGTTGGGAGGTATGCTTCTGATTCATGGTATGTCAGTTAGCATTCTCTTTGATACTGATACATTACATTATTTTGTATCTCGTTGTTTGGTAGATAAGCTTAACCTATAACCCTCATACCTATTTACTTTCTTAAAGGTTGCATACCCGATAGGAGGGTACGCAACACTTGGGATGACGTGACTACCTAGAGTTTGATTTTTTAGGTCATACCTTTGTTTGCAATTTGCATATGTTTGATTTCATATGGTTCGGAATTATTTTGGGTATGGATTAGTTAAGTAAGTACGATGCTAGGATATTTTGCTGTGATAGGAAAATATCGTTTAGGCACCCTACCTGTAGTGATCGGATTATATACACCGTAGAAAACTTTAATTTTGAGGCTAATGATTTGCTGGGTGTTGTGGAGGTAGAAGACGAGTTGAATCACGTTTCAATTGTTAGAGAATTCACAGATGTCTTTGAACCTATAGTAGGACTTCCACCCAAATGAGCCATTGGGTTTTGGATAGATTTAGTACGTGAAGCAGAACCAGTAAGTAGGCAGCCAAACAGGAAGACGCCTACCTAGATGAGGGAGTTAAATGTGAAGTTGGTGGATTTGGAAGGCAAGAATTTTATCAGACTAAGCAGTTCACCTTGGAGACCATTTTTAATGTTTGCGAAGAAGCCGGATAGATCGTTAAGGTTATGTATCGATTATCGTAAGTTGAATGAGAAAACGATAAAGAATCGATATCTGTTGCCTAAAATTGACGATTTGTTTGATTAGTTGGATGGAGTGAATGTATTTTTTTCAGTTGGATTTAGCAATAAGGTTCCATCAGCTTAGAGTGGTAGAGGATAGTATTCCTTTGATGGAGTTTAGAACTAGATCTGGATCGTACGAATGGTTAGTAATGCCGTTAGGAGTAACTAATTCACCAACATTCTTTGTGGAATTGATGAACCGAGTTTTCCGGGAGCACTTGGATAGGTTCACGTTGGTATTTATAGATGATATTTTGATATACTCTAAGGATGAAACGGAAAACAAATTTCATCATAAAGTGGTGCTTGAGACATTAAAGCAGCATCAATTGAAGGCGAAGTTTTCGAAGTGTCATTTCTAGAAGAAGGAAGTGAAGTTTCTTGGTCATGTAATCTCATAGAAAAGGTTGTCTATGGATCCAACTAAAATCAGGCATTGAATAATTAGAAGAGACCCGAGGTAGCGACTATGATAAAGAGTTTTCTTGGATCAGCTAGGTATTATCGAAGATTCGTTATGGATTTTTCATGGATAGCATCATCGATGACCAAGCTAACACGAAAAGATGTGAAGTTTATATGGACCGATAAGTGTGAGGAAGCATTCCAGAGCTTGAAACACTTATTGACTAATGCACATGTGTTAGTTGTTCTGGAAGGGAATCATGACTTAGCAGTATATGCAGATGCTTGTGGAACTAGGTCAGGGGTTGTGTTAATGCAAAAAGGTAAAGTGATTGCCTATGCTTCTCGACAGCTTAAACTGCATGGGGTGAGATACCCGACACATGATTTGGAATTGCCTGTGGTGATTTTTGCATTAAAGATGTGGAAAGATTATCTTCACGGAGAAAGATTTGAGCTGTAAATGGATCATAAGTCGTTGAAGTATTTATTCTCTTAGAAGGAGTTGAATATGAGGCAGTAGAGGTGGTTGGATTTTATAGTCGTTTATGATTTTGGAATTGAATACACACTAGGAAAATGTAACAAAGTTACAGATGCACTTAGCAGAAGACATCAAAATGCAATGTTGGCGATGATAGCTAGTGGAAATATTTGGAAGCATTAACGACGTGTAGAGTATAGTGGAGATCTGAAGCTAGATCTAGTAAGGAAACTTTTGTGTTTTCATGTTTAGAAGTTCGACCGGTGATGATCGAAAGATTGCTTCTAAATAGATGGAGGATCCAGTACTAGTTGAACTGATCCGAAAGTTAAAGGATGGAACCAAGAACAATGACGTGAAGGATTTTAGTCTTGACCAGAATGGGTGGTTGAGAAAGAAAGGAAGATTGTGTGTTCCGAATGTGAGAAACATTAGGAAGGAATTTTTAGAGGAATTCCATCGTTCGAAGTTCACTATACATCATGGAGGAACTAAGATGTATCAGGACATAAAGAGGAGTTTCTTATGGGAAGGAATGAAGGGGGATGTAGGCTTATAGATAAAGCAGTGTGTGAACTGCCAAGAGGTAAAGGCCGAACATCAGAAGCCAAGTGGGCTACTTCAGCTATTGGATATTCCTATATGGAAATAGGTTTCTATTTCTATGGATTTTATTAACGGGTTTCCAAGATCTAATAGAGAAAATGAAAGTTTATGGGTTGTAGTGGACAGGTTAACCAAGAGTGTCAATTTCATTCCAGTTAAGTCAACTAGGATTGCACCTATCTTGGCTAAGTTATTTATGAAGAATGTAGTTAGACTGCATGGGATTTCTTAGTATAGTGTGATAGAGATTCATTATTCACTAGTGAGTTCTGGAGAAGTCTATAGGAAATTTCAAGAACCAAACTCAAAATGAGTACCGCTTACCATCCACAGACTGATGGCAAACAGAAAGAGTCAAAAAAGTCTCGGAAGATTTGTTACCAGCTTGTATGTTAGATTTTGGGGGATCATGGGAAGATCATCTACACTTGGTCAAGTTTTCGTATAACAATAGTGATCAGGCTGGTATAAGGATAGCACCGTTTGAAGCTTTGTACGGAAGGCCGTGCAAATATCCTATTTGTTGGTTAGAGACAGTGGATAGGTAGGTTCTTGGTTCAGATTCATTTAAAGAAGTAGTAAAGAAGATTGAGTTGATTCGAGCTAGAATGAATGAAGCTCAGTATAGGAAAAAAAGTTATGCTAATAGAAGATGGAAGGACTTAGAGTTCTTAGTAGGAGATCATGTTTTCATCAAGGTATCACCGATGAAAGGTGTAATTCAATTCGGGATATCAGGGAAATTAGCACCGAGATTTGTTGGACCATTTCCTATTATAGAAAGGATCGAGAAACTCGCATATAGAGTAGAGCTACCGAAAAATTTGGTAGGAGTCCAAGAAGTTTTTCATTATTCTCATCTAGGAAAGTGTATTAGAGATCAGGAGACTACTATAGCACCGACTGTGTTAGAGGACTTAGTAATAGAGTTAAATTGACTATACTTAGAAAGCCAGTTCATATAGTCGCAAGAGATGAGAAGAGGCTAAGGAACGAGATAGTCGGATTAGTTAAAGTTCAGTGGAACAATAGTGAGAGAGGCTGTACTTGGAAGAATGAGAGTAGGATTAGGGACGCTTATCCTGATTTGTTTGATGGTATGTTTTACCTTTTTGATTAATTTGTTGAGTACATTATCGTAATTTCGAGAAATTCTTTAAGGAGGGGAGTCTGTAACAACACTAATTTTTAGTAACATTATTTAGGATATTTAATTAGTTAAATAAAATAAAATAATATGATTAGGGGATTGAGATTTGTGTTAATAGAAAGGTAGCTGTGCCATATAACAAATACACTAAAGGGGAACTAAAATAAAATAGGCAAGGCAAATAGATAAAGGGAAAAACAAGAATAAGCATATTCCTATACCCTAAACCCTTACGCCATTCACTATACACATTCATTTGTAAAAATTAAACATAAGAGGCCGGTCACCATTAAGGAAGAACAAGAAGAAGATAAAGCAATCAAAGGAAGGAAGCTTAAACAATTCAAAACCTTTCTCAAATCTCAACTCCTTAATCACAAAACTAAGGTGAATAATGTCTACATCTCATAATTTTGATCGTTTTCGGTTTTAGATTAAATCCAAACTATTTTGCAAGGTTTTGCCATGTTTTTTATTGTTAAAATGGAAATATATGCTTGTTGATGATTTATGCTAATTCATATGAATTTTATGATATGTTTAAATGTGAAAACCCAATTAAATGACATCCAAATGCCTTGCGATTTTAGAGTAAGGTCGGAAATGATATTTTAGAGATGAGTTTCAATTTACATAATTTTTTGAACTAAAGTGGATTTAATATTAATTTTGTAGTGAAGAAAATGGTTATTTGAGTTTAAAATTAATTGCGGCAAATATATATATGTTTTGGGTCAGAAATTAATATATGTTAGAAAACATATTAAAAATGATTAATGAGGATTTTTATAGATTTTTCCTAAGTGTTTTAATGAGTATATAAAATTATTTATGGTATGGGACATAAACGTTTTATATATTTATAAAAGGAGAAGGGGCATTTTGTAAGTAATTTAATTTGTTTATTTCAGAAATTCCGGCAGTACTTTTAGAAAAAGAAATTAGCAACCAATCATGTTTTGACAAACGAGGCAAGTTATTTGTGACGACCCACCTTTCTGACCCTTGAGGACGACACTTAATACATCCATGGTATTCATGTGTCAGTGCCCAAGTATCTGAAGGACAAGTTGTCATAGGGTATAAGAACGGAACAACAATCTCACAATGGAATGGTTAAATATAACATAAAAGTAATATAGTACATAAGGTTACTCCCCAAGATGGAGCTATCAGAGTTACAACAAAAGTACTACTATCAATCTAGATAGTTATAACAACCTGCCTTTAAATATACATACATAGAGCCAACATCTCATAACAGCGGAAATAAATAGCTAGATAGATAAAAGCCTCCTGCTTGTCCACCGTCTTTAAAAGAGCCCAAAGAAACCTATCATTTTCGGACTACTCAAATATAATTGAGTACCCAAAAGTTTAAGGAAAATGAACAATTCGGGTCAGATAATAAGTCCGGTATGAGTAAACTTCAAAAAATAGAACATACAAAATAACTAGTGAGACCACGTCGCAAAAACGCATAATGGGTTTTTCCCTCACAAGGACAACATCCAAGTGTAAAAGAATGGACAAAAATAATTAAACATCGCGAAGAGCGCAAGACGCTTCCTGTTTCAATTAAGAAAGAATCAATCCAAAGATTTGAATCAAAAATAAGGAAAATGAATTTTTCCAACAATGACTAGGAGGATGCGCCCCCTATCGAAAGTATACCTCTAGAAAATATACTTGAGAACTACGATGGATCTCGAAAAGCTCTAAGCCGGACCTCACCAACCGTACCGAGTATCCGAGTATTTCACATCTCCATGCGCATACAACCGAAACCAATCTAAAGTAGATGTGACAATACCTTCATGGGAGAAACCCCACATAGCTTGGCCCCCACTTGCTCTTTATTTAGTCGTTTTCGACAAAGGATATCAATGCTCTAAATGAGCAACAAATCGTCTTTGATTGACGAAAAACAAAAGGAAGAAGGGTATCGAAATCGATAGTTAAGTCAACTATCGGAGATAACAAAACGATCATATGTGGAAATAAAATCTTATACTCTTTCAATGCTTGGAAATATCCATATACTTATAAGTATATTCACAAAACAATTAAGTGGATTTCATATTTCAAAATCATGCTTAAATGGGTCAAAAATAATTGTCTACAAGAAATGTGAATGTTTTCCATTATAATTATAAAGATCATTTGTGGAAATCAAATCTCCTACACTTGTCACGTTTCCGATACTCTAGACTTACTCTACCCCTCGCCCAAAAACAAAGCTAGGTAAGCCAAGCCATTGGTTGCTCCTAGCCTTGCCTAGACACTTCAGTTCCAGATCTCACAGATAAAGGATCAATCAACTCATCGGCTTTTAGTGCCAAGTATAGGACTACCTACTTTCAATAAATAACTCATTTGAATCATTATATAAATTTTGAAACTCCTTTAAAATACTTTAAACGAAGATTTAAAACTTCCATTCAAATCATAACTTTAGCCCATCATCTTTAAAGAAGAATACGACTAAGAGGGGTGAAGCTCCCTCTTAATCAAATGAGATTGCTAAAAGGGGTGTTATTTCCTTTTAACCAAAAAGTCACCAAATTTGTCAATCCTAAGTTAAAAGGTAGAGTAAGTTCCCTTTAACTAAACATCAAAGTTATTGCTCATAAACTGGCCAAGCACAAATCAAACAACCAAATACGAATAATAACAAGAATAATAACATACTCATTATTATTAACAATTTAAGATCAATAGTTAACACAACATTTGTTAAAATGTGAATGAGTCAAAGGAAGGAGATTAAGATTACAATGACTGTAAACTAATAAAATTATACTCACAGAATAAGTTATACCCACTAAACTATGAAAACAAGGAATATACTCGCTAAACTATAAAAACAAGGAATATACTCATATCTTATTTGCTTTGCTGGAGATTTGGAATACTTTACCTCTAATAATGAATTTAAGTTAACTTCCATTTGTGAATGAATTAAAACGAGATATGGACTTGGCTATTTATAGGTAAAGAGAAGGGTACTTTAGTCATTTCCTATAGCCTAACCAGATTCGACCAGATTTTGGTCTAATAGAAACCAGCCTAATGGTCTAATTTGATTCGACCATATTTTGGTCCAATAGAAAACATCTTGATGGCCTAATTTGATTCGCCACATTTTAGTCCAATAGAAAAACATCTTGATGGCTTAATTTGATTCGACCATCTTTTGGTCCAATAGAGATCCTCCTTATCAACTATGGCATAACTTGATTCGACCAGATTTTGGTCCAATGGCAACCATCCTCATGGAATATAATAATCATTATGTTATTTTGTTTCATTAGGCAAATAATTGTACTATTCTGTTTTATTAAGCAAGTAATTATACTATTCTGCTTTATTACGCAAGGTTGATAATTCTCTCTTGTTTTATTAGGCAAGAAATTTACGATTCTATTTTATTAGGCAGGTTTAATAATTCTTTCTTGTTTTATTAGGCAAGTAATTATACTATTATGTTTTATTAGGAAAACTTATTCTTAAATAAACTGGTACTCCTAACTGCCTTATAACTCGAACCATCTTTAGACTAACATTTTACATCAGTTTAAAATAATCCATTCGAGTTGTTTTATCCAAATTTTTATTCTAGATTTAAAGTCCATTATTTAATCATTTAAAATTATACTGACTATTCAAATTCAAAGTGATTAAATTATGGATCGTTATATTATTTGAAAAGAATTGCTTTAAAAAGTTAAAAATCAGTTTATACATGCTTTTTACATGTTTTGCCACTTTTGACACCTAGCCTTCGATACCTTACTTCCACCTCCATCTCCGTCGAAACCAAAGCACAGGGTATCAAAGACTTGGTATGTAGCGAATTGGACATAAGCGAAAGGTACTGGGTTAAAACAAAGGTTCCAAAAATGTCGAAAGCTTATTTTGTTTTTAAATGAAAATGCGACTGCTTTGCTTTTGAAAGGAATGCTCTCGACTTTGTTAGCTTTCGACTGTGACAAACTTGTTTAAAGGAATGGTTTCGAAAGAGGTTGCGCCTTTTTGTTCTAAGTAAATGCTTTCGAAAGGGTCGAAACCCCTTGCTGCCGCCTTCCACCTTTCTAAGCAAATGGTTTTAAAAGGGTTACTTTGTTTTTAAAACTTAGCCACTTCTCCAATGCTTTCAAAGGGTTGGTTTCGACACCATCACTTCTTTACTTAGGAAATAGCTTTCGGAAGAGTGTTTTCAACTTAGTTGTTTTATGATCCTTTTGTTCTATTGAAAGTTAAACCCAAAAGGTTTTGAAAGAAATAGTTTCTAATGGTTTTGTAGACATGTTTTACTTGAACCTAAATTATTCAAAAGGTTCGATTTTATGAAAAGGATTTAGTGCTCTCGAAAGGTTTAAGATAAAGGTTTCGAAGGAGTGGTTTCCCAATTGTTTTGAAAGATTTAATTGGAAAGTTTCAATGTTTTCAAAAGGCAATGTTTATAGTGTTTTGATAAGTGGATGTCTAATGTTTTAAAATTTCAAAAAGTAAGGTTTTTCAATGTTTTCGAAAAGTTCATTAAGAATGGTTTCGAAAGGTATGTTTTAGCCTTTCGGCATAAGGGTACAAAGAAAAGTAGTAACTTGGTTTCAAAAGGAGCACTTTCAATGGTTTTGAAAGGGGTACTTTCAATGGTTTAAATGTTTTTATCAACAAAGTTTTATGTAAAGTATATATAACACGACAAAGTAATTAGAGTAAAACACAGAGTATATTTTCCTTGTTTAAAGTATGATTTGAAGAGTTAAATCAATTTGAGAAAAAATGTTTTCAAGGAAAATTTAATGGGTAGATGACCCTAAGTAAAATGAATCAGATATTAGAATATCAGATGAGACTAGTATGGGATCACGCCCTATACTTTAGTTAGTAGCCCCTAGCTAATATAAGTCCAAAATTTAGTGTATGGGACTTTATCATAGGTTAGACCAAAATGATGTTACACACAAATAGGAATTTACAGAGGATAGATTGGTTATTAGTGAGCCCGCAAAACCATTAGGATCAGTTGACCCTGGGAGAACTAAGTTAGGGATATTCCGTTCAGAAGAGGAGTATCTAACAGAAGTTAGACTATTTGTTTATTTTGTCTGGTAGGTTCGAGTCAGCCAAAAGTTAGTAGTTAGCCAAACAAAACTAAAGTGTTTGGATATATAGTCCATTGATTATCTGATTTATAAGCTTACATAATATTTCTTTATTATTTTAACTAGTTTTGGTTACAGGATTAAGATTTGCAAAAGATATGTTTTAAAGGATATTGGTAAGGGAAAACTCATTCCGCTAAGCGGCGTGGTCTCACTTAATATCAAATAACCGAGATGTACAATATTATTCACACCAGGCTTTATGTCCGACTCGAAGTTTATGTTTTTCCCTTAAACTCTACGGTGCTCAAAATTGATTTGAGTAGGCTATGGGTTGAGAATTTTTAGGTTTTAGTAGGTGGACGAATAAAGCTTCCGGAGACGAGCAGGAGGCTGATGCTAGTTATATTTAAGAGTTGTTATGTTTTATTTCCACTATGTTGTATTAAGTATGTTATGACTATTTAGTACTTTAGTCAACTAAGGGGGTATCTTCATATGTCGCTCTTGACGTATTTGTGTAATAATTATATTTGATTTGAACATTGGAAATGGTTGTGATTATGTAACTTGGATATGAAACATTGTTTTGAAATGCAATCAGAAAAATGTTTTAATTTTTGATGATTTTATTTCATATTTAAATGCTTTTGATATTATGGATATCATTAACATTACCGTATTTGTTCACTGGAAGTTAATGCTATGAATGACTGTAGCATCTGTAGCGCTTAGCTTCGGGCCTCCAACTAGGGGATGTTATAATTATATTATTACGGACCTTAGCTCTCTAGGATTGGGTTTTTTTTTCCTTTTTTCACATTGTATGGGGTGGGTATTGCTCCTTTTAGGCATGTTGAAATTTGAAAGTTCCTTTTTCTAGTGTAGAATAAAATACATGAGTGCTTTCCTCTTCTAATAAAGGATCACTCATTTTTCTCAAAGAAATATATTGATTTTATTTAATAGAAAATTTAGAAAAATTCTAAATGAATTAGACTACATAAGTTCATTAAAGATCCAATAAGGTATTTTTTTGTTTAAATTTACCTAATTCCTTCACTACGGATGACCATGTTCCAACAATGTTATCGGAGCCCAATAGCCTATGCAGTCTAAATTAATCATATTAAGGCTAACTAATTAAGCTTACGACCCAGTTAGTATGGTGTCTAAGAAAGGTAGTGTCTAAGCTGGATTATTGGATAATCAAGTACCCTGTCCTAACTGGCTATCAACCTGCCCAAAGGTTTCCCCTAAAAGAAAAGGCCAAATTTGAATTGGGCCTTGGGCTAATTTAAAAAGTGTTTTGAAATAAAAATTTAAATTTAAATTCAGAATAAGAAAAATATCATGAATGTTGTAATATAGATTTTCAAATTGCTTTGAAAATTAAAATAAATGTTTAGAAATCCTAAGTTAAGTTTAAAATTAAACACATATTATAAAGTTATAATATAATTTTTCAAATGTTTGAAAGTGTTATAAATTTAATTTTAAAAATATTATTTATTAGTAAGATTACTAAAATAAATGAATTAATTAAATAAGTTGATTAATTAATAAATATGTATACATGTATAGTATATATAATGATATATGTTATGTTACCTTGAATTCTTTAAGATAATACGAGTGTACATGTGTGTATAAAAGGATTTTAAAAATTAATAAAATTTAATTAAAACTTTTTAATTAAATAAATTAATTAAAAGTTAATTAATAATTGATATACATATATATAAGATATATGTGTATTACTACAAAGTTTATAGTATGTATATTCAATATAATATGTTATAATTGAATAATGTAATGATTAATTAAAGCGTTAATTAATTAAATTTTATTTGATTTCTATAATGTTATATATTATATAAGTTAAATAAAGTATAAAGTTATATAATAATAAGACTTATACAATATGATTGTATAAACTAAAGGTGCAACAGTAAGAAATCCAATTAGATTTAAGGAATAAAAATATATGTATAGTACATACATCAAGATTTCCAATGTGTCTGACACTTTAACCACGAGGGTATTTCATAAGAAATACATTATTCCATAAGTCAATATCACTCGTTATAATATACTAAAGATTATGAATTTTTAATATAAAGTCGTCCTTTACCATTTTTACGTTAATAAATTGCTTGCATACTCTCTAGTTGTTGGCCTTTCCTTGAGCTAGAGATGTTATGTGTAGTATTATTAATGTATAGACTAGACAAGGTAAGAAATTTATACATATTTATTGAGCTTTCCTCAAGGTATGTCAAGTATACTTAAGTCATCACAAAATGGTGGGTACAAGTGAATAATCTCGTTTTTACTTATTGAGTTTTCTTCGAGGTAAAAATGAGATTAGGTTAAGGAACCATGGGTTAGGAGTTGCATATTATACAACCGATAAGGAGCTATTCATCGTATATGAGAGTATGATTTGTTGAACTTTCCTAAAGGTCAGAATTCTAAGATATACGAGTCCTAACACCCATTAATGAAGTCGAAATACTTTTATGTTTCGTCTTAGGATTTGGAGTAACATAAAGACTAATTGGAGCCTTATTTGAAAAAAGAAATGGTAACATTTAACCTTTCCAATATCGTAAGAACTTCTGGTATATAAAGTTAGAATAATCTACACTAATAAATTTATGAAATTAATATAATTGATACAACATTTATCAATTAAAATATACAAATGAACTGAATTAATATTAACAAATAGAAATATAAATATAAAATATACTTACCAATAAATTTTTGCATGTTGACCCATGCAAGCACCTTTTTTATACAACCATTAAATATATTCGTAACTTGCTCACTTAGAGTTTATTTTGAGACTGTGTACTATCTTCAATGAGTTTTCAAACTCCAAAAGTAACATAAGAATATGGATAGTTTATGCATATATGATCACATATAAATGTTCTATGGTGAACGGTTACAATTTGTAATAATATAAATCATGATGAAATTAGTTCATTGAAATAAGCAACTAAACTATAATGTGAGATCGTGTATTCAATATGATTGATTAAAATAATGATTTTTTGTGCTAAATGTAACATTGGACCAAATGCTACAAGATAGATCTAAGTATTCGATCACTGAAATGTCAATTTTATCAGTTTACATAAAGTGAATTTATTTGATGTCCTTAAGAGTTAAGGATGACCAAATGCACTTTTATAAAGAGTTCGTTATGATATTACAGTAAAGATTTCCTTTGAATGGTCTGACCATTTAGAAAGAAAATCAAATGTATAAGAGTGGATGTAACATAAGGCACAGTGGGATAAAAAGAGTGAATTATCGCTTCTGCTTCATAAAGAAACATCAGAAATGAGAATTGTAAAATAATACTTGGTACATAACATTAGAATTAGAAATGTGATTTTTATTCCAAAATGTATTTTTCAAATATAAAATTATTTTTTATAAGATTTATTTCTTTGAATTTAAGATACTTGATCAAAAAATCATCGATCGTAAACTAGTTAATGTGCATGAAACAAATAGTCCATATCAAGTGGTTGAATGGAGCTTCGTATTTCATACGCTATTATAGTAATGGCAGAAATAGTAGAAGAATGTCATATATCACATATTGGTCACATCAAGTTATGAAAATTATTTTCGTAAATCATACCAAATTATTTATGAAATAATAATAATTTTTAATTATTGATTGAAAAATAAACATGGCATTATTTCAACAAGAATATTATTAACATTCATTATAAATAAAACTATAGTACTAGTATTTGTGATGCGTTAGAAAATAAAAAGTGTGCAAACGATGGAAATAGACCAGGAAACTTACACTACGAATTCATGGCAAAATTTTGAGCAACATTCATTTTTGATGTTTTGCGATCGGAGTCCAAATGAAGAATTTATGGATGAAAAACGAATTCAAAACAGAAGTTTAAGAAATTAACGTTTTAAATTAATTAAATGGGGTCCATAGGTCGACCGCCACGTATAAGAGGTCGACGAGGGCAATCGACCCTTAGGTATGGGCAGTCGACTCGCCTCTATGTGGCGACTTCGGTAACCCTAGGACATATGCGGTTCGAATTTTAAATCTTGCAGATCTGGTTGATTCTAGTGCCTGTAAATTCAGACCTGACCCTCCCTTCTTTTCTCATATTTTTCTAAATAGAGCAATGAAGCTCTATCATGTCTTCTTCTCCACTTTCTTTCTAAACTATAAAAATAAGATATTTATATTTACATTTATACAAATTGGAGAAGAATAGAAATCAAATGAAAATGAAAAGAGAAGAGAATCAACTATATGTATATTTGAGGTAATTTATATATTTATATCTATTTTCCCTCCCAATCTCAAATCTCTATTCATATATGTAATTCTATGTATGTGTATACCCTTTTTATACATATTTCTTGGATTAAAAAGGATTTAGAGACGAATTTAAGGTTCTACTTCAGATTTGGAGATTTGGTTCACTTTTAAAAGATGAGTGGGAAATTTAATATATTTGTTATGATTTTAACCCACTATGCTGGCCTATGTTTGATATTTTATGCCTAAGTCGATTTTTTTTGTGAATTTTAGGCTTAAATTAGTATATAAAACTATTGCCTATATATTCTTGTTCTATATTTAATTTTAAATATGTTTACACCGAGATATGGAAATCAGTCCCAAATATTTTAGAATTTGAATGTTGCATATTTTTATTCCAGATCTGTACTTACGTGTAAAATAGGATTTTCAGATTATTGTCCAATTTGTACTATCTTGTAGATTTTCCATAGTTTAATTTGCGGGAAGAACATCCGTTTGATTTTTATAAATCTGTTTACTTTTTCCACTTTTCATTCAAAAGGGAAACAATTGATTTAACAAGGAATACTGTGACGCCCCATCTCTATAACCACGCTAGCCAAGGACACTACAAAGTAATGCCGTCAACTAACACGGAGAATAAGGCTGGTTAGGAGCACCATCTATAGCCTTGCTCTAACTATCTATTGAATACATCGACAATAAACATACCAACCTGGTCGACGTACCCAATGAATACTTAAACAAAACCATAGGTGGTTGGATCTATCAGAACAGAATATAATAACTCAAATGTAATATACATCACAGAACAGTAAATCATCATATACACATATACAGATACATAACAGAGTTATAAAATAATACATATCAAGTGGTATAGCAAACCACCATATACAGACGAGTCAAAAGAATACATATCAGAGTTACTACAAAATAGGACTACACAAAAAGCTATGACAAAAAGAACAAGCTGAATAGTCCATGCGGAAGCAAAATAGGCTAAGTCCAAAAGCACCTAACCTGAAACATCTCGGTCTGACCCGAGTATAAGATACACGGGTCAGTCTAGCTAAACAAATCAGTTAGATAAACTAAATAACAATAAACCTGCAAGATTACAATGTATAACATATATCTCTAAGGGAGATAACACAATCATCGAACAAAAGATGAATCATATGATAACAAGCCTCATATCATCGGCAACATATAGAAACAAAGGATACGAATATCCCAAAACAAGCCAAAAGGCAATAACAAATACCAATAAGGTATACAAGTTCCACAAGGTAAACGCTACGCATCATGCGGCTCATAATGACCAACACCGAAGGGCGATACCAAGGGAATATACATATGAATGAAACATCAGAATATTGCTCGAGCTCAGTACTGTATAAACAAGGATCCATGAGCCCGAAGACTCCAAACCCAATATCACCCATGCGGCTCATAACGACCAACATTGGAAGCGATACTAAAGGGCAACCCAATATCACCCATGCGGCTCATAACGACCAACATCGGAAGCGATACTAAAGGGCAACAAACCCGAAGGCAACAAACCGTAGTGGTGAAGGTCAGAGACCCAGTACTGGACACCACTAACTGGCGGAATGTGTCACAACTCTCGAAAAGGAATCCGAAAAGTGTTAACGTATGTCCCATAACCACTCGTTCGCACTAAACGGTTTACTATCCGTCATCCACTTTCACACTCAAAGCAGTACAAAGTTCACCTCATATCATCGGTAAACCAAACCTGAAGGTTAAAACGATCAGTTGAATAGGTCGGGAATTAATCGGAAGGATAAACGCACAGATTCATGGTCCGTGTTTTGCCCAACCATTTAATCACCCTTCCACTTCGCTCGAAGTGCGAAATTGCACGTGTGGTTTAAATAGAATTTATAAATCGGAGAAGCGAACTTTTAATACCATTTGAAGAAATAATTTATAAAAACCCGTGAATGAATTCAAAAAGAAATTATCAAGGTCAAATATGCATAAACAACTAATTGGAATCAATTTGCATCGATCAAATTTGGAAAATTAAAGGAACAAGGCAAATTGGCCAAAAACAACATATTCAGACGTCTGAAAGAAGGGATTCAGACGTCTGAATCTGGAAATCAATTTGTTTTCCAAAACAGAATTCAGACGTCTGAATCCTAACATCCAGACGTCTGAAATGGGCAATATTTTGCCTTTTTCTTTTCTGGTCGAAATTTAGCTAATTCAGACGTCTGGAATATAAATTCAGACGTTTGAATCTGGGAGTAAATTTCTTCCAAGAACAATATTCAGACGTCTGAAATAGGCATTTCAGACGTCTGAAACCTGATGGTCAGGCAATTCCTGAACCTAGGCCAACTATGGCCAAACAAATCGAAAGCGATCGGATGCGTGTTGATTATGGGCTTACGTCAAACGACTACCCAACCTTAACAGCACTCCCAAACACTCCGAACAACATAAACACCAACCATAAAAGGTTTTACATAGATTTGGCTTCAAAATTCAATATTTGGTAATTTCACCAAAGCAATCCAAATCGAAAGCAAATGCACATGAACAAGTATTAGGAATTCATTCCTAACATCAATGATATCAAAAGAAGTAGATGTGAGTTCAAAACTCACCTTTTACCCAAAAACAAAGAAGTTGAAGCTCAATATCAAGGAGAAGACCAACCAAACACTACTTCAACTCAACAAGCTTCAATCTAAGAATAAAACACATATTTTCCAATTTAGGTTTAGGAAATTTTCTGAAATTGAAGAGGAGAAGAGTTGGAGAAGATGAAGAAGAGCTTACCAATGGCTTCTCTTTGATTTTGGAGCAAGAATTTGGAGTTTGCAAATGGATTTAGGGCTAGGAGTTTCTAATTTCCTTTCTCTTCCCCCATTTCAGTTTTTGCTTAAGTTTTTATGAAATGAATAAGTGAATGGGAGGAGAGAAGGGCTAAGTTGGGGTTAATAGAACAGTTTGGGTGAAACCCAAACCCAAAGCCCACTTAGCAAATAGAAAAATTCGACTTACTCCAAACATATCAAAGCTTACACTCAAAAAGATCGCAAACGCCATTTTGGAATCAATGGAAATGGTTTCGAGTCCCAATTCGGCTGTTTGCAAAAAGTAGCATTTCGAACCTAAATCCGACTAACGACGCTATATTTAATAAAACATTTAAATATAAAATCGTTAAATATGCGGGTTGTTACAGATCTCCCCTCCTTACAAATTGCGTCCCCGCAATTCCTAGAGACGATATTTGTAACAACTACATACATACAACATTCAAAAGAGAAGGAAATAAGCTAGAAACGAAAAGATAATCTCACCATCGACAAGCAAAGATAGAAAACCCAGATAAGATCGCTCGATATACTCTCTGGTTTCCCAAGTACAGTCATTGGGATTAGCGGACCATTGAACTTTAACGAGCGTCACGTCCTTGTTCCGAAGGTGTCGCACCTCCGTGTCAAGCACGCGAATAGGTTGCCGTGCAGTAGTTAAGTCCGGTGAGATCCCAAGTTCTTGCAAATCAGGAGAAGTAATAACAGAATCCGACTCCCGAAGACACTTCCGGAGTTGCGAGACGTGAAACACGTCATGAATGCCAGATAAATGAGCTGGAAGTGAAACTCTATAAGCCACAGGGCCAATACGTTCAGTAATAGAAAATGGTCCTATAAAGCGAGGAGCCAATTTTCCAGTCGCACTGAAACGCATAACCCCCTTCAAAGGAGAAACACGAATAAAAACAAGATCGCCGATCGATAACTCGAGAGGCTTCCTACGGTTTTCCGCGTAGGATTTCTGACGACTCTGTGCCTCTTTCATTCTCAATCGAATAAGATCAATCTTCTCAGAAGAATGACGAACAAAGTCCGGGCCAAGAATAAGCTTCTCCGCAGACTCCAACCAACATGAAGGTGATCGACATGGCCTTCCGTATAAGGCTTCGAAAGGAGCCATACCGATACTAGACTGAAAACTATTGTTGTAGGAGAACTCTATAAGAGGTAGGTGATCCTCCCAACTTCCACCAAAATCAAAAATACAAATACGGAGAAGATCTTCCAAGATACGATGCACCCGTTCAGTCTGTCCGTCAGACTGCGGATGATAAGCTGTAGAAAAATTAAGCTTTGTTCCCAAAGCTTGCTGAAGACTCTTCCAAAAATGACTCGTGAATAAAGGATCACGATCGCTCACAATAGAACTAGGAACACCGTGAAGTCTCACGATTTCCTTGACATATAACTTAGCCAAAAGCGAAACAGTCCTATTAGACTTAATAGGGACAAAATGAGCAGACTTGGTGAGGCGATCAACAATAACCCAAATGCTAGAATGGCCAGATCTCGAACGAGGTAGGCCGTCAATGAAATCCATAGAAATCTGATCCCATTTCCACAATGGAATCTCAAGAGGCTGAAGAAGACCCAAAGGACGCTGATGCTCGGCTTTAAAACGCTGACAAGTTATGCAATTGCTCACATAACTCGCCACATCGCGCTTCATGCCTTCCCAATAATAAAGACGACGCATATCGGCATACATCTTGCTACTACCGGGATGAATGGTATACTTAGAACGGTGACAGTCATCAAGAATGTCATGCCTAAGTGCAAGATCAGAAGGCACAAAAAGATGGTTCTTCTTACGAAGACACCCATGAGAATCAATGCTGAAATCTTGCAACGCCTCCTCACAAGATCCAGACTCACAAAGCTGAATAAGATGCAACAACTCAGGATCACGCCGCTGACCATCGGCAATACAATCCAATAAAATAGGTCGAGCTCCCAAACTAAATAATAGAATAGGAGAATCAGAAGATGAACCTCGATCACGAATTTCACAAAAAGATAGAGTCTCAAGAACATCCCATTCGGCAAACATCATAGAAATAACAGCCGAATGTTTGCGATTAAGCACGTCTGCAACACGATCACCCTTACCAGGGGTATACTGGATATCAAAGTCATAAGAAGCAAGAAACTCGAGCCAACGCTGTTGTCTCATATTGAGTTCCTTCTGAGTGAACAAATACTTCAAAGATTTATGATCGGTATAAAGAATGAAGTGCTCGCCCAATAAATAATGTCGCCAAATCTTCAAGGCAAAGACAATGGCGGCAAGCTCAAGATCATGTGTGGCATATCAAACTTCATTCGGACGCAGTTGCGTAGAAGCATAAGCAACTACCCGATCCTTCTGCATAAGAACAGCACCGAGACCACTACCACAAGCATCGGTGTAGGCAACAAGATCATGATTCCCTTCGGGAACCACAAGAATAGGAGCATTAGTGAGAAGTTCCTTTAATGTCAAAAAGGAAGCTTCACACTTGTCGGACCAATCAAAACGAATGCCTTTCCGAGTAAGGCAAGTGAGAGGAAGCACAACACGGGAAAAGTTCTTAATGAACCGACGGTAATAACCCGCCAATCCAAGGAAACTACGAATCTCATGAACATTCTCAGGCCTCTTCCAATTCTGGATGGTTTCGATCTTTGAGGGATCGGCAGAAATGCCATCAGAAGATACAACATGGCCTAAGAACTTAACCTTATTCTCCCAAAAGTGGCATTTGGAGAATTTGGCTCTAAGCTGATGACGACGGAGGGTACTCAAGACAATTCTCAAGTGATTAGCATGCTCAGCTTCAGACTTAGAATAAATAAGGATATCATCAATGAACACAAGGACGAACTTATCGAGATATTCCCGGAATACCCGATTCATGAGATCAACAAAGAAAGCAGGAGCGTTCGTCAAACCGAACGGCATAACGAGCCACTCAAAAGAACCATATCGAGTGCGGAAAGCTGTAAGAGGTATGCTATCCTCCGCGACTCGTAATTGATGAAAACCCGTGGCAAGGTCGAGCTGAGAAAAGACCTTAGCACCACTCAATAGATTGAACATATCATCAATCCTAGGCAATGGATACCTATTTCTGATGGTTAACTCGTTAAGCTTGCGATAATCAATGCAAAGCCTAAGAGTTCCATCAGACTTCTTCACGAAGATGACCGTGGATCCCCACAGAGAAAAACTGGACCGAATTAACTGCTTGGACTCAAGCTCTAAAAGCTGCTTTTTGAGTTCCTCATTTTCCTTTGTAGACATCCTCGTGGGAGGACGACTAACTGGCTGCGCGCCTGGAATGAGATCAATGCGGAACTCAATTGCCCGTTTGGGTGGCAAACCCGATACAGGCTCAAAAACATCAGAAAAGTCACAAGCAACCGGAATACGAGATATATCATCATCATCTCGTGAGTCAAGAGAACACAAAGCCATTTCGGAATTATCCACATTCCGAAGAACAAGAGATAGCTGAGTAGGCGAATCCGGATGTCGAAGATATATAGTTCTCTCCGAACAAATAATCCTGGCATCATATCTCACCAGCCAGTCCATACCCAAAATCATATCGAATCCCAGACAAGAAATAACGTGCAGATTCGCACGGAAAGAAAAGTCACATAAAACAATCTCAACATCATCACAAAGCAAACTAAGGGTCGCGGATCCCCCAATTGGATTCGCAATCCTTAAAGAAGTAATCAAACAAGAAATATCCAAAGATAAATCATCAACGAGCTTTTTTGATACGAAAGAATGTGATGCACCCGTATCGAAAAGAACTCGAATACTATGGTCATGAAATAAAATAGAACCTTCCAAAATAGATGAAGATGTACCTTTGGACTGAGAAGGACCTTCAGAAGCCTTAGCAGCATAAAGCCTGCTAGACTTGGCACTAGCCGGAACAGTAGGGCAAGCTTAAACATGATGACCTTCCTTCTTGCAATAACGGCAGAAGAGAGGCTTAGGACAAGCTCGAATAATATGATCCGGAGAACCACAATTGAAACACTTCCGAACGAAAGGGTTCCGGAAGACTGAGGCTGAGAGCTAGGACCACCGGTCTTCTTTTTCTTAGAAGGAAAAGGCTTCTTCTGAATTGAAAACGACCTCTTGTTGGGGTTCTTGGAAACCTCAACATCAACATCACTATCACACTCCTTCTCGACGGTCTCGAGATGAAGTGCCGAATCAACCAACTCCTTAAAAGAAAGTTTAAGCTGAAGCAACAAAGACTTCTTAAGATATTTCTTAAGACCAGAAACAAACTTCAAATTCTTCTTATAAGAAATACTGATAAATTCAAGACCATACTGAGATAAAGCCTCGAACGATGCGACATACTCAGAAACAGAAGATTTCCCTTGCTTCAACTCAAGGAAGCGACGGGTCAATAAAACTTTTTCAGATTCAGGAACGAACTTGAGTTCATGTCTCTCCCGAAACTGAGTCCAAGAAAGAGTAGACTTATCAATCTCGGCTACAAGAAGCTCATACCAATCAAGAGCACGCTCTTGTAATAAACTAGAAGTCACAAGAACTCTATCATGGTCGGAAAGATCCATGCGAGAGAAGATACGCTCGCACGTGCGAAGCCAAGCTTGGACTTAAAGAACGGACTCGGAGCCCTTAAACGGCTTCCCTCCAAGATGAGAAAAATCACTGCACTGCCGTGCAAAGGCAGACTTGCGAGGTGGAGACACTCGAGGAGGAAATGGAGGCTGAGTGCTCCTAAACAACTCCAAAAACTGATCAGCAGACATATAAACACCATCCGGATGTGAGCCACTGGATTGCCCAGCACCCGAACGTCGTCCCCTGCCTCTTCCAGCCATATGCTGAAGGTAAGATAAGAACAAGATTATTCACAAGGTAGATATTGCAATATGGAATACTACGGAATAAAATGCATTCCTAGACGTATTCCCAAACTCTATCTAACCTTGATAGAATAAAGAGACACAATGATTCAAAGATTTGTATCACTTGTACACTTTGATGTACCATAATATGTGCATCTATTCTGTGTTTATCATATTTTGTTCTGAACCTGGCTCTGAAACCACGCTGTGACTCCCCACCTCTATACCCACGCTAGCCAAGGACACTACAAAGTAATGCCGTCAACTAACACGGAGAATAAGGCTGGTTAGGAGCGACCATCTATAGCCTTGCTCTAACTATCTATTGAATACATCGACAATAAACATACCAACCTGGTCGACGTACCCAATGAATACCTAAAAAAAACCATAGGTGGTTGGATCTATCAGAACAGAATATAATAACTCAAATGTAATATACATCACAGAACAGTAAATCATCATATACACATATACAGATACATAACAGAGTTATAAAATAATACATATCAAGTGGTATAGCAAACCACCATATATAGACGAGTCAAAAGAATACATATCAGAGTTACTACAAAATAGGACTACACAAAAAGCTATGACAAAAAGAACAAGCTGAATAGTCCATGCGGAAGCAAAATAGGCTAAGTCCAAAAGCACCTAACCTGAAACATCTCGGTCTGACCCGAGTATAAGATACACGGGTCAGTCTAGCTAAACAAATCAGTTAGTTAAACTGAATAACAATAAACCTACAAGGTTACAATGTATAACATATATCTCTAAGGGAGATAGCACAATCATCCAACAAAAGATGAATCTTATGATAACAAGCCTCATATCATCGGCAACATATAGAAACAAAGGATACGAATATCCCAAAACAAGCCAAAAGGCAATAACAAATACCAATAAGGTATACAAGTTCCAGAAGGTAAACGCTACGCATCATGCGGCTCATAATGACCAACACCGAAGGGCGATACCAAGGGAATATACATATGAATGAAACATTAGAATATTGCTCGAGCTCAGTACTGTATAAACAAGGATCCATGAGCCCGAAGACTCCAAACCCAATATCACCCATGCGGCTCATAACGACCAACATCGGAAGCGATACTAAAGGGCAACCCAATATCACCCATGCGGCTCATAACGACCAACATCGGAAGCGATACTAAAGGGCAACAAACCCGAAGGCATAAACCCGAAGGCACATACCCGAAGGCAACAAACCGTAGTGGTGAAGGTCAGAGACCCAGTACTGGACACCACTAACTGGCGGAATGTGTCACAACTCTCGAAAAGGAATCCGAAAAGTGTTAACGTATGTCCCATAACCACTCGTTCGCACTAAACGGTTTACTATCCGTCAGCCACTTTCACACTCAAAGCAGTATAAAGTTCACCTCATATCATCGGTAAACCAAACCCGAAGGTTAAAACGATCAATTGAATAGGTTGGGAATTAATCGAAAGGATAAACGCACAGATTCATGGTCCGTGTTTTGCCCAACCATTTAATCACCCTTCCACTTCGCTCGAAGTGCGAAATTGTACGTGTGGTTTAAATAGAATTTATAAATCGGAGAAGCGAACTTTTAATAACATTTGAAGAAATAATTTATAAAAACCCGTGAATGAATTCAAAAAGAAATTATCAAGGTCAAATATGCATAAACAACTAATTGGAATCAATTTGCATCGATCAAATTTGGAAAATTAAACGAACAATGCAAATTGGCCAAAAACAACATATTCAGACGTCTGAAAGAAGGGATTCAGACGTCTGAATCTGAAAATCAATTTGTTTTCCAAAACAGAATTCAGACGTCTGAATCCTAACATCCAGACGTCTGAAATGGGCAATATTTTGCCTATTTCCTTTCTGGTCGAAATTTAGCTAATTCAGACGTCTGGAATATAAATTCAGACGTCTGAATCTGGGAGTAAATTTCTTCCAAGAACAATATTCAGACGTCTGAAATAGGCATTTCAGACGTCTGAAACCTGATGGTCAGGCAATTCCTGAACCTAGGCCAACTATGGCCAAACAAATCGAAAGCGATCGGATGCGTGTTGATTATGGGCTTACGTCAAACGACTACCCAACCTTAACAGCACCCCCAAACACTCCGAACAACATAAACACCAACCATAAAAGGTTTTACATAGATTTGGCTTCAAAATTCAATATTTGGTAATTTCACCAAAGCAATCCAAATCGAAAGCAAATGCACATGAACAAGTATTAGGAATTCATTCCTAACATCAATGATATCAAAAGAAGTAGATGTGAGTTCAAAACTCACCTTTTACCCAAAAACAAAGAAGTTGAAGCTCAATATCAAGGAAAAGACCAACCAAACACTACTTCAACTCATCAAGCTTCAATCTAAGAACAAAACACATATTTCCCAATTTAGGTTTAGGAAATTTTCTGAAATTGAAGAGGAGAAGAGTTGGAGAAGATGAAGAAGAGCTTACCAATGGCTTCTCTTTGATTTTGGAGCAAGAATTTGAAGTTTGCAAATGGATTTAGGGCTAGGAGTATCTAATTTCCTTTCTCTTCCCCCATTTCAGTTTTTGCTTAAGCTTTTATGAAATGAATAAGTGAATGGGAGGAGAGAAGGGCTGAGTTGGGGTTAATAGAACAGTTTGGTTGAAACCCAAACCCAAAGCCCACTTAGCAAATAGAAAAATTCGACTTACTCCAAACATATCAAAGCTTACACTCAAAAAGATCGCAAACGCCATTTTGGAATCAATGGAAATGGTTTCGAGTCCCAATTCGGCCGTTTGCAAAAAGTAGCATTTCGGACCTAAATCCGACTAACGACGCTATATTTAAATAAAACATTTAAATATAAAATCGTTAAATATGCGGTTTGTTACAAATACCTTAAAAAGAAATCAATTACTTGTAATTACAAATGGAGTCGTTCTTTCCTTTTTGTGTTAGAAATCATAGTGGTCCTAAGGAATTAGGTTCCAGTAAATTAAATATGGAAAGCATATTCTAGTTACATATTTATGACTAAAAAATATTTGTTTCGAATAGGGAGTTTTATTAGGCAGTTTATACATATTTATTGCGTTAGTAAAGAAGAAGAGAATTTATTCGTGCGTTATTTATCTGCAACATTCGTTAGTTATTATTTTATTTAGGGAAGCAAATAGATTGAATTATAAAGGGTCGCATTTCATATTAATGGGAAATAAATTAGGAATTCCTTTTCATTAATTAATAGGAAATGAAAGATTGTAACCCAAATTAATGGGCAATTAATGAGAAATAATGGATAGTTTTAAATTAAGAGTTATAATCAATTGAGAAAATGGATTAATGAGACTGATAAAAATGGAATAGATATAAAAAGGTTAATAAATTTAAATTAGTAATCATACAAAAATGTCTTAGGAAATGCCTGTTATGATTTTATGGACAAATGGACATTTATGAGCATTAAAAGGTGTTTATGGTTAGATAAGTATTTAAGGTAAATGTTATTACCTTAAATAAAAAGGGAATTAGTGTGCTAAGTCCAATGTTAACCTAAGATAGTATAAGTAAAGACTTAGGATGGATAATTGGACTTCGTAGGTTAGTCATACGAGGTTAGTAGAGTCATTCGATGGAAGATTGCCCTTCACTTTGAGGCTACCAATAGTCGGGTGCACTTACTATTGATATCACTAATCCAAGGACCTATGACGACGTGAGAGATTGGACTTGCTTTCTTAATTGGAAAGTGCTAAATGGTCCAAATTTGAAATTACGAGTGGTGAAGGATATCTATAAAATGGTTTTCTTCAGTGATGAGATATTAAGTAGCTATCTTAGGGCCTGCCTCCCTACTAAAAGAAGTAATCTAATGAGATTCCATATTTATAAGAGAAATACTGGATATCTCGAGAAAGGTTTGCTTCAGGTTTGAGGTATTAAATGGTTGTAAGGTCCACCTCTTTCCTATTAAAGAAATATTAAGTAGACTAATGAGATTTTCAAGCAATGTTAGCTAGATAGTACCAGTGAGGTGTCCGCCTTGGGTTTAGGTATTAAATGGAAAAGGATTGCCTATAAATAGGTGTTAAATGGTTAAAGGTCTACTTAGTCATTGTTAATAAGGTATTAAGTGGCTTAGGTGCAGTCTCTCTCATTGCCAAGATTTTAATAGCAAGATGCGCTAGTAGTATCGCTATTATAAATTATAAGGCCACAGATAGTGGTCAAAGGTCTCTGTAGCTAGGACCAATAAACCAATAAAGACAGCGTTAGAAGTCCACCTTGGGAATAGGTCATAATTGATGGAAGCTACCTCAATTGAGGTCTTAAAGGCAAAGTCTGCCTATTTCTCTTTTAAAGGTATTATGTGGTGATAGCAGAAGCCCGCTTCATATTTAGAAATATTAAGTGGCAAATGGGTATGGAAGTATTGAGTGGTTGATAAGTCTTTGTCGCTATTTTGTACCTTAGGAATGGGTAGGTAAGTATCGTTTGTGCAATGCAAGGTCAGTTTAGAATTGCTAACTTGATAGACATAACAATTTAATAACCAATCAGTATAAATGTTATGGATAGTTTATAGATTTTCAAGCCACCAAAATGTTGTTCTGACCCCCTTCTAATTACAATTCACTGGATAGATTTAGAGGAATGGGTCATTGGAGCTGGATGTGTTTAGTTGTTGGCGAAGTCTTCTTTTCTCTTATGCTAGATGTTGATGTGAAAATCTTCTATCCAAGGAATACCATTAATTCTAAGGTAGTAGTCATAATAATAATTAGTATTCTTATCCTATTATTGTCTCTGCTATGATTTTAGATTTCTATCAATCTCTGATAATGCTCATGCTTATTTACACGGTACCAAATCCAATGATCTATGCTTTAAAGGACTAGGGTTTCGATTTTTGTCGAAGTTTAGGCCCATTAAATTATGGGTTGTTGCAATAAGTATCTAAATTTATTTGCAATTATTTTGGAATTATGGACTAAGCCATAGTTTTGAGAAATAATTTTTATTATATGATTATGAATCATATGGAACTAGTAAATTATATCTTGAACAATTAAGGGCAAAGCTCTATTCAGTGGGAGCATCATAAAAGTTGATGAACTCTACGGATTGATACATATAGATGTATGCAATCAAAAGTCTATTTTTCCAAAATGGTCCCATGTACTTTATTGTATTCATCGATGAATTATCACAAACATGAACATGTGCATATGATGCACATCTGGTATGTAAATGATGAGTTCATAGAATATAAAATGAAAGTAAATAAGATGCGTGCAATACAAAATAAAAATGATTCAATTTGATTGAATTGGTGAGTATATTGGAATGTGTTCCAAACATACCTAAGATTGAATAAAGATTCAATCTCAAAAGTTACTCCTCCCTGTGATACATAATAACGTATCGATGAGGAGTAATTAAACTTTGTTGAATAAAGTATGATTAATTGTGAGTAATGTTGAGCTAACTTCTTTCTATAAGGTCGTATACTTAAGAGTAGTACCCGAGTTTAAAATTAATTTCATCAAAAGAATGGTTTGCAAAATCATATAAGATAAGGATTTATAAGAAACCCCAACATATCCTAGGCCAATGAGTTAGTAGGTTGTGCGAGCCGAAAGACTGCGTGTAACAATTGTATGTAAGCAATCTTATGTGAATCGCTCCAAAAGAAGTTTGGGAATGATATTCATTGGATGACCAATTATGTTTTGAACATAAGTTTTGTAAACAAAAATAAAATTGGTTTTATATATAAGGCAATTCATAAAGCGTTAATGAATACCAATTCCATTGCACTGAGAAACAATTTTTGCTTCAAGAAATACCAACTTCGTAGTAAAGGAATTTCTTTTAGAAATTATTGGTAGTAAAATGAATTTGGATACAATCCAAAGAAGAAACTCGTTGCGTAGGATCAAACAAAATTAACTTAACCTAAATAAACATAATGCATTTGAGAGTCTAATATGTATTTTGTGACGAACTGCAAATCCGTACCATTTGAATCGACAATAAACCACACATGTCCAATCCAAAAAGCAGAGACTGATGGAAAGTTAGGAGAAATAAAAGAAGAGAGAAGAAGAGAAGAAAGAGAGAAGATAGAACCAAATGGAACAATACAGAATCTCACATCGTAGCGGAACAACATATAATATCATATCAATGATCTTTACAAAACAGAAACTGTATATACATACATCAATCAGAGTTCAACAATCAATCACTAATTATTTGCCTGGATAGTTATAATAACATATCCCTACAATTGTTGATAATATAAACAACAACAATAATGCGCAAAGCAGATAATCAAAACAGATACGTGTATACCAAATCTGTGCCTATTGAAGCTCTAAAGCACCAAATCTGAACCTGTAAATATACTCGGTCTGACCCGAGCATTGAAAGGGAAGAATGCCCGGATCAGTCTAGTAAACCAACGTAAGGAACACACTCAACTGAATTTATTAAATTACCAAACTTTTCCTTTTTAAAACAAAAGTATCTCGTAAGACACGCCCACGCATAAAGACGGACTTTTTTTTTACCTTACGATAACTAAAACATTTCATATCAAATCATCTTATATTGTAATAGTGTCTATTGTACAAATAACATTCAAATAGCCGAAATTGTTACCTTATTAGATTCCAGCATATAACCCAAAATGGGTAATACAATCAAAATGGCAGGCACGTAGTGGAGTTTGGATTTCCATACAAATGACCAAGTGAAGGGACTTCCTTCCAATGGTTACACCTCTAGATGGATATCCCGAGAGACCATCACAAAGTTCCTCTACCAACACAAGACTGGCCTATCTTTGTAACTAGATAGTACCGAATATGTCATCCTCCGGTCGTTATCGACCGTTTTCGAGAGCTCTCATAGCATACAAAACCACATTAATCAGATACACAACATCATAGCGTGTAAAGATATATCTAGAAGAGGATGATCATATCCTACTTAGGAGCGACCCACTTAGCCATGCTGCATCTAACCCTGTTTTGGTCATTTCCGATTGATGAGGCATGAGGTAACGATTACCTTTCATATATCACATATCACATCACTTTGAATGCCACAAGGCCATTTCCGTTGACTACTAATTGCTTTCCACAAAAATACAACCCTTAAGATCATACGTCTCAATGAGGGTGTTAAGCTAAGAGAAGTTGCCTTCTCTGCCACTACTTTTGTAAAAACCAATGTATGTAATCTTAGAAATGCAATGTCAGACAAACATCCATACAAGTTGTCCAAAAACAGGACAAACCAAAGGTACTTTTCTACCACATCTTGTCGGAAAATCCCTAAGATTAGTAGTAATAGTCCTTGCATTGGATATTTCATAACGGAGAGACTACTGTTACTGGATTTTATATTGGGATTTTAACCCCAAACGATCAAAAAGCAGTCCTCCACGGTGAAAATCCTGAATATCAATATCATCACAACCAACCTTCACAATTGTCGCATAAATGTTGGTCCAAAGTGGTTTTTGGATAAACCGATCCCGGTCTCTTTCCACCAACAACGTAAAAGAGTTTCTCAACCTCACACAGAAAATAAGTATCATAGACTTATCACGTCTTCAACTTTCAACTTGCTATCCTTCGGCCAAGAAGGAAGCTCAATAGATTGGAGTAATACTCCGCACTATATGAATCAACATCCTTAACACAAATGATAATCAAGCCTACACAGATGACTACGTACTAAGTGTATGACTAAACAGTTTCCAAATCAAGTCCAGGAACTAAAATGGCCAAATTTGATAGTTGGTTATTAACTATCAAAGCAAACAAACAAATATCTAGCACCATAATCAATCACTAGGCCCTTTTAATTAAGCTTTTATTAATTAAATCACTTGCCAAATATTCACTTCAAATTATCTTTATAAAAGATATATTCTCGAAACCATTTCAACTTTTCATATTGGAAAACATTTCCATATACTTATTTAATAATAAGTAATTCACAAACCAATTTATTTTCAACACTTAGAAAATATTACATATACTTAAATCAGGATTAAGTATATATTTTTATTCTTTAAGGAAAACATTCTCTTAAATACATTTATTGGGTCTAAATGAATGTTGCAGAAAATATCGTTACGGCAACCCAAAATCACTAGTATATGGATTCAAAAATTTGATCGATATATAAATCCCATATACTATACAAAACATTTCCTTTCGAAAATCATTTACTATAACAACAGTGTTATAGTCCATCATTTCCTTATTTCTCGAAAACGCCTATTTCAACAATGAATGTTGAAATCTATGGTGTCGATACTTAACACATTTTAAAACATCTTCAAACCATTTAACTCCTTTTAAAAGATCACTTTTCAAAACATTTTAAAAGATTATTCATTGTCCAAAATCGTGAATATAATCCTCTAACCCAAATTCATTATTTCTACTTATTAATTAGAAAGATATCCACTGTCCAAAATCGTGGATAATATCCCTTTAATAAGCTTTCATATCTAACTTATCAAATTTAATTGATTTCAGATTTATAAAACAATGTTTATAAATTCCATTTATATATTATAAAAACTTCCATTTATAAAATCTCTTTATTAACCAAACTCATTTATATCTCATTTATATGCCAAAATCCGGTTATAAGTTAATTACTTATAAATCTCTTATTTACAAATATATTCTTTTTATAACTTCACAAATTTATAAATCTTATTTACTTATAAAATTCAATTATTACTTCATTTTAACATTTACCAAACTCCTTTATAATCCCATTATTTTTATTTATAAAATATTAATTTAATAAATATTATGTACATACCATCTATAATAATTCACAAATCTCAATTTAAACTTTTTACAAAATAGTTAACTCCATATTTCAAAAATCACATTTTGATGTATTTCCCAAAAATCATAATTTATATAACATAAAATTATAACCTTTCATTTATTTAAAATAAACCTATTCCTTATCAATTCAAAATTTGATATATTTTCAAAATCACTTGAAAACCCTTTTCAATTTGTAATCATCACTATAATATTTTAAAATTCCCAAAAATAGGCCCAATGCTGCAACAACGCAAATACATCAATCACAACATCCAAATCATCATATATCACGTAGTAACAGCATATATCACAATATCTGTAAATAAAACCAATACTAGTGAAGAATCCAGTTGGATCACTCCAATCTGTCACCTGCAACAAATATACATATTAAAATATGTGTACAATGTCCGCTTCATGGTAGATGCACGTACAAAGGGTCATCCGCTCATACATGGGAACGTATAGGGTCTCATCTGCTTCAATAGGCAGGAATATATCCAAATACCAATCAATATATATATATATATATATATATATATATATAATATCATATCTCATCCAAACAGTCATCAAACATCATAAATAAAATTTATTCTCACTTAAAATAAATATAAGCAAGTCAGAAAGAGTGAGTTGTACTCACATTGCTTCCAATAGCAGTTGTAGTTTTTTTATTGCGAATAAAATTAAACGAGCGTTTAATTTTATCCGAAATTTTCACTAGCTCCAATCAACTATAAACCTACCTTATACTTAGTGCTCGTCAATACGGACCCAATGCAACTTGTTTCGTCAAAAACGGATCTTGTATGAAGAAGTTACAACGTTTTAAAGATTACACAATTTAATATACAAATTAATTTGCAATTTCTTTTTATTATTATTTTTTGTAAACCTTCTCCCCTGGCCATTAGATTTCGCAAGTTGGATCATGGCCATGTGTGCATCATCTCCTTCCCAGGTATCTTTACGCGCAAAACAATCCACAGCCACCATTTTTTGGCGAATTGTGCTCCCTCCACTTTGCCTTTGAAGACGATCGACGACCATGGTCTCGAAGCCCAACGCGAGCACTATCTTCGGCTGCAACACCATGGAGCTCGGCCTCCATATCATCTTGAAAAATGTGCTTAAACGCACGGCGTTCAAACATAAATTATCGTCGATCCCTTGCGTGTTTTTCGATTATTGCCATCCAAATCGAAGAACCCGACGAGCTTGACATTTTTCTAGTTGGAGGATTTTCGTGGAAGTCAAGGGATCGAGTAGGAATTGAGGAAGAAAGTAATGAAATTATGACCATTGGTTTTGTATGTAGTGGCTGGCTTGAAACCCTAGGCTAGGTTTTGAGTGCAAATGTGAAAATATGGTGGACTTATATAGAAAATTTACGTGCACTATTCATCGTCAAATTTTTCGAACTCCAAACGAAGTTTGCTGCCCGACGTTTATAATGTTTTAGCCCTATTTCGAACATATTGGAATACATATCGGGAGTCAACTCAACCGTATTTGGAAGATGGGTTTTCGAATCGACTTATTTAAATTTGAAATTTACTTAAACAGATTTCTACGAGTTTCAGCCTACCACGGTCAAACCGTAAATCCGATTGGTACGAAATTTGAAATCCTACAATATATAACATTACGGATCCAATAAAACTAGTTCGTCAAAATCCATGACTGTATGAAAAATGACTATTTTTACACGTTAATTAAATATTAAAATATCTAGTTTTTATAAATTTACTTTTAAATCAATTTCAAATGTTCTCTAACATCATTCTAATTCAAATAGAATTTAATTCAACTTTGTAAATCATTTTCATTCACATTAAATTCAAATATCAATTGTTTACACAATTTCAAATGTTAAATTAGCAATTTAGTTATCCAATTAAATCACTATATTCAAAATATAAGTTATTCAGCTTATAATATTTACTTGTGAATATTTAAAATCAATTAAATATCCGAATTTCAAATGACTGAAATTTTGGGTCGTTACATTCTCCCATGCTTAGAAAAATTTCGTCCATGAAATTACCAAGTAAGAAAAAGTCACAAAATCCATTAATTTTCAAAACAATTCGTTCAAATTGGATTTCAAATTCATTTAACCTTTAAACCTTTTCAAAATCCATTCGTTAAACTTCTTACAAAAACTTTTCTAAGTTTTCAAATCCATATATAGTTATCTATATATAGTTTTTAAAAACTTTTCTAAGATTTCAAAAACCTTTAAACTTTTCAAATACATATATAGTTTTCTTACAAAAACCTTTAAACTTTTCAAATCCATATATAGTTTTCAAAAACTTTTCTAAGATTTCAAATTCATTTAACCTTTAAACTTTTTCAAAATCCATTCATTAAACTTCTTACAAAAACTTTTTCAAAATCCATTAATTTTCAAATCAATATTAGAAATTTTGTTATCAATTTTTTTTTCAATTTTCCCAAAAAATTTCTAATGCCTTAAATTTTCAAACAAAATCGCCATAGTCTCCTTTGCACGGTTCAATCGTAGTAGGATCATAACATATATATATATATATATATATATATCACAAATATACATCTCATCTTCGAGGATGAGGCATCCCGTAGGGAAAAAAATATATAAAAATACGATATGTAATAGGAGACATGTACCTTATATATTATTAGCGAGCATATACGGCTAATATAGCACGAAAGCGAGCTCCGAATGTGAAACATACGCCATCCGCACCTACTAAACACTCAGTAAACAAATGAGAAACATGTATATATGAAAGTAATATCAATATACAACATATACCAATGCAACAACTATATATGCCAATATAGCAAATGCAATCAAAAACAATAAATCCAACCATCAAACCACTATCATCCAACAAACCAATCTTTGTCCAACAAATCCATAACCAAATCAATATACATTTACTTCTCATTAATATTCATTGAATTGGTTTTCAAGTTAATCATACTTGATTCATTAACATTGGACTTTACTACCATTCATTTATTCATTTTCAATTAGTTTACATTCACTACATTATATTCAAGTTTGTTCACTTTCAATTCAAATCAAATACAATTCTTTTTAGATTCACTTACTTCCAAATTAAATTCAATTATTTAGCTTTCAATTTCATTTATATTTAATTAATCACTATGCAATCAACTAACATCCATCTAACAACCAATTTATATCCAATATAACCAAATTTATTTAATTTACTTACATACAATTTGGTTTAACACATTTAATTTCTATTGGTTTAATATCTAATTGACGTTCATCCAATTATTAATTCATTTTACCACTAAAGTTGAATTTCAATATATAACTCAAATTTATATTCATATTCATCACTTCACTTTATTAATTCATTTTTATATCAAACTTAACTTCATTCAGCATTACTTAAGTTATGTTTCATTTCATGCTCACTTGCATTTACTTTCACTATACAACTTAAGTTCACGACTAATGTAACTGAGATTCTATTTTACTTAACTCATTTCATTAGCTCGTTTTCTTTTCTTTACTTGAGTTAAGTTTAATTTTCAAAGATCATTTCCATTTAACTTAACTTAGATTTCATTTCTAAAGTCATTTTATTTAACTTTTACTTAAGTCAAATTTCATATCACTATTTAAATTTAGATTTTGTTTTGCGTAGCAAAATTGTTTAAGCATTTTAATATGGGTTTTACTTACCCCTTTCTCACTTTATAAGTTATACAACTTATTTATTTAAAGTTCAAAGTTCATATTACATAATCATTTACCACTTAAGTTAATTTCCATTTCAATAACATATCTAATCTAGTTCAAATTCAATTTAATTTATTTAACTTTCCATTAGTTAAATTTCAAATCATATATTTTATTATGCCAACTCAAATTTATTTAACTTTACCAAAATTAAATTTATTATCTCATATTATAAATCCAAAAATAATTTCACTTATATTTATCAACTTCAACTTAGATTTTAAATTCGAATTTGTTTATCACAACACAACATAAATTTTCAATTTACTATGGTAGCAAATCCATCACATAGAAACTTAAAAATGATACTGGTGACGCTGTTATCATCACCCTTATTATTCCCCAGCAATGATAGTGAATTCGGTGCTTTATGTTCTTTTACGAAATCCTTTTATTATTTATAAGTCACATTTTTAAACTCTTTTACTTATATAATTTCACTATTTTACTTTATTTATATAAGATTCGTTCCAAATTTATTCGTCTTACTTAGATTTTTAATAATATAATATCTTTTTAATTTGAAAAATAACTTTCAAAATAAATGGGATTCAAATTTCCAAATCTTAGTTTAAATCCATTTTATTTATAATTCATATCTATAAATATATTCATATAGTTTCATTTCTTATATATAGGATTATTTCACAATTGTAAGTCATATTAATTATAATTCCATATTTTGTAATTCATTTGCATATATAATTTATTCTTTTACAATTGTTGTTTATATTTTGATTATTCAAACAACTTTTATTAACTTATATATATTTACATTTTCAACGACCAAACAATCAATTATATACACTTTAATAATTTATGAAAAATTAATCCTTTGTATATAAAATATAATCGAAGTAAAATTATTTTATTTACCCAATTTCAAATCAATACTATATCGATTTGCCTCTTTTAAGTGTTTAGAAATCCCTATCGATAACATAGCGTCTCACAAACAGACCAGAATTCACAAACAACTCAACGAATAAGCAAACACAATATAAAACATTTTATATTCACTAGCAAATACGTGCTCATATATATAATACACTCAAACTCAATCTAGAGTGCTACTGTCCTTATCTATACCGAGTACACATCAAAGCCTAGGAATAACAAAATCTAAGCTCTGATACCAAATGTGGGAGCCGTAAATACGTACCCTTTGAATCGACAATAAACCATACATGTCCGACCCAAAAAGCACAGACTGATGGAAAATCAGGAGAAAGAAAAGAAGAGAGAAGAAGAGAAAAAAGAAAGAGAGAAGATAGAACCAAACAAAACAATACAGAATCTCACATCGTATCGGAATGACATATAATATCATATCAATTATCTTTACCAAGCAGAAACTGTATATACATACATCAACCAGAGTTCAACAATCAATCACTAATTATTAGCCTGGACAGTTATAATAACCTGTCCTCACAATTGTCGATAATATAAACAACAACAATAATGCGCAAAGCGGATAATCAAAATAGATATGTGTATACGAAAATGAATATCTCCAGCTGTAATGGCCCGTTTTCCGTACCGTTTGAATCGACAATAAACCGCACATGTCCAACTCAAATTGCATGAATAAGCGGATCATTAAGGGTAGAAAGAAAATAAAGACAGAAAAGAATCTCACGTGAATGGAATAACATATATTATTTCAATAATAATCTTTACAGCAGAAAATTTTCAAATACAATATTAGAGTCTAACCTAAATTCAACTTGGACAGTTATAAACATCTGTCCTTACAATTGCTGACAAACATCAAACATAATACATTAAGTACAACAGATAATAGAATATATCCATGTCGATGATGAATGTGACGCCCCACCTCTATACCCACGCTAGCCAAGAACACTACGGAGTAATGCTGTCGACTAGCACGGAGAATAAGGCTGTTGAGGAGCGACCATCCGTGTAATTGCTTTGTGCGAGCATCGATATGTCAGATAGTATAACATGCAAATCTTTTCAAGTGGAAATCCGACATGCCGACACAAACTCAAAGCTACTACACAGTGGCTATGATGTCTTCGGAAACAAATATAGAAATAAACATAACACAAATCAGTCACAGATAATTCATATCACAAAGGCGGAAATAGATATGAATATAACACATGAAAGTGTACATCAGAGTAGTGGTCAAACAATATCCACAATATCAAAAAGAATAGATACAAGTGCTAGACAAAAGAATAAGTATACATCATAGAGTCTGTATCTCAAATGTATACAACAAAAACTACTAATCTAAGTAGTTAGCCAAAAGTCAAATGATGGTCCGATAAGGAGTCAAGCAGAAGCACCTGTAAAATCTTAGTCTGACCCGAGTATTATTTAATAAGAAAATAATAAACGGATCAGTCTAGCTATAAATATCAGATGAAGTGATATATAATAAGAGATATGACATAAACATATAATAATCACAATGCCAAGCTGTGATAAATAAGTAATTGAAAATCAACAAGAGATTAATCAATATCACAATAATCTACTCAAGATAAAAAGGAATGTCATACTCCTAATTTCATTCACCAAGCCACAATAAATGACATATATATCAATGCCCATCGTAAAAGTTGGTGAAACATAAATTCCAGAAATCAACACACGAAATCCAGAAATCACAATAAAAAGGATGGCCAATCCCACAAACTGGACATCGACGCACCTAGAAAGACACGCCCCATGTACAGTCGAACATCGACACACCTAGAAAGATATGACCCATGCTCTAGCATCGACGCACCTAGAAAGATACGCCCCATGCATAAAAAAAACATCGATGCACCTAGAAAGATACATCCCATGCATAAATAAACATCGATGCACCTAGAAAGATACACTCCATGTAATGTCTAACACTGATGCACCTAGAAAGATACACCCCATGCTAAGTCGAACATCGACGCACCTAGAAAGACACGCCCCATGCATAGACGAACATCGACGCACCTAGAAAGATACACCCCATGCCCCAACTTATTGAGCCGATTGCTCCACGAAGTAAACAAACATCGATGCACCTAGAAAGGTACACCCCATGCATAAATAAACATTGACGCACCTAAAAAGGTACGACCCATGTATAAACAAACATCGATGCACCTAGAAAGGTACACCCCATGCATAATAAAAAATTGACGCACCTAAAAAGGTACGACCCATGTGAGAAATGAGACGAAGCTCAATAAAATGAGGAACAGTCCTCCACATAAACAAAGAGACATCGCACATTGCTAGTCTAAACCACAAAGATGATCGTCATGATCAACGAGAAGTGTCAATTACAGTAAGCTAGTAAATATATGAGCTTAGCTTCATGTCCCATAACCACTAGCTTAACTTAAATATTTACGAACAAATTGTAGATCTCCACTAGAAAATTGTCACAAGAGATTCAATCGAACAAGTCCAAGAATTAACCGACGAAGTAAACGCAAGCGTTTCATACCACTTGTTTTACTAAGTCGTTTAATTAGATTTCTCATACGAGTGAGATAAAGGTTTGTATATACTAATAGATTGGAAAACGGTTTGAGAAAACGAGCTTTGTAATAAAATAGTGTTGAAATCATTTGAAGAAAGAGTTTTGATATTTACTACTAGTATAGAAAACCTTTATATTTTTAAAGTGACAAATCACAAAGAAGATTGTAGAAACAATCGGGCATAAAAATTCACATTCGAAGACGTGAATAAAATCCAAAGAAATCGATATAAAATCCATCAAAGTGGATATATCTAAAATTCCCAAAGAAAAGGTCATCAAAGTCGATAATAAATAACAACAACAAAAGGGAGACGACACGAATCGATTAAAGTTGGATATTCAAACGAATTAGCAATACAGGCTAATCTGGCAAATAGTAGCAGGTCGGTCGACCGGACTCCTTGAGTCGGTCGACCGAACCAGAGGTTGGAAGTGCTCGGGGCACCAGGTCGGTCGACCGGCCCAGGGGGCTCGGTCGGCCGAAGCCTATAACCAGCACTTCCAAACAGAGGCAGGAAGTGCCTGGACTACAGGTCGGTCGACCGGCCCAGGGGACTCGGTCGGCCGAACCTGTATGCTTGCACTTCCTACCCTATTTCAAAAGAGGTGCAACTCTCAATCAAATTGCAATCGCACGAGCAACGGCGCTAAGAGTTTATGCCAATCGACTACCCGGCCCTATATGCTCCTCGACGCATCACCAAAAACATGTTCAAACATCAAAGATAGGATTTTTAACGAATTGAACTCAAAACACTAAAAATTGGAATATTCACAAAAGCAATCCAAACCAAAATCAAATGCACATGAATAAGTGTTAGGAATTCATACCTAACAATCGAAGATATATATAAGCATAGATGTGAGATAAAAATCTCACCTTTGAATCCCAAACGAATGAAGAAGATGCTATGAAGCAATGGCAAGAACAAGCACACTTTAATTCCAACTCAACAAGCTTGAATCTAAGCTTAAAAGAGAAACAATTCCCTAAATTAAGTTTAGGAAATTTCTGAAATCAAAGAGAGAATGAGTTGGAGAAGAAGAAGAGGAAGCTTACCAATGGGTTCTCTTGAACTTTGGAGCTAGGAGATGGATTTGCAAAGGAAGCTAGGGCTTGGAGTTTTAATTTCCACTCTCCACCTCCATTTTCAGTTTTGCTAGAGAGTTAGGAGTTGGAATGAAGTAATGAAGAGGAGAGGGGGATTGGGACTAAGTTAGTAAGTGGTTAATTGGCTCAGCCCAAACCAAAGCCCTAAGCGGGAAAAAGTAGCAAAAATCAACTATCTCCAAACATATCGAAGTTTATACTCAAAAAGGTCGCAAACGTCATTTTGAACTCAATGGAGGTGGTCTCGAGTCCCAATTCGACTGTTTGCAAAAAGTAGTTTTTCGGACCAAAATCCGACGAACGATAAAATATTTAAATAAAATATTTAAATATAAAATCGATAAATATGCGGGTTGTTACAATGAAGATCTCCAGGTCTCCTCTGGAAACTTCAACCGTCTTCAACTCAACCTGAAACTATTAGGATCTGACCCGAGTATAGAAAATACCCGGATCAGGCTTGATAAACCAGCGTGAGATACTCGAAATTTAAAATGACTATGTTATCAAAACCTTTGAAAAGAAGAGTATCTCATAAGACCATGTCCACACATAAACACGGACGGGTTTTTACCTTATGATAACTAAAACACTTTTATATATCAAAACGTTTGATATTATTTCTAATGACATTCTTTTGAAAACGCTTTTAAAATAAACTTATTCAAATAAGGTATCAATATCTGGACTAAGTCTAATGAAATATATCTGGACTGGGTCAACGGAATATAACGAACGGAATATAATACCAAAAAGGGGTAGCTGAAATGTTTGCAAGTCATTACAGCTATTTTGGGAATACAATCAAAACCATAAATTTCGTACTGGGGTTGGATTTCCATTATGATAGGAAACTAGTGGAAAGATCAATCTATATCCATGGCTTACGTCCATGACTCAGACGCCATTATACAACAACACAAATGGCTAAAATTGGATACAATCTGCGAATAACATCCAAAGACTCGAACTTCGCGCATCCCTGCCATGAGGCCCAGACGTATCTGGTACCTGGGGCTCAGAACATTTGATAATCCAAATCACTACTATCCGTAATGCGAGCATACATCTGACCATCTAGAATCCCATCATAACCGGGGTACGAGGCTCGCGAAGCTACGCTCAATTTCTTCAAAGTCACGCTTTTCATACAAAACCACGCTTTGATCATAACAGGTTCCACTTTGAATGCCACATTATCATTCCACGTCACATGACTGATTCTAGAAAAGTATAACTTCCTGAGCTCGTATGTCTCGGGAAATGGTGTTAAGCTAAGAGAAGTTGCCTACTCCACCACCAACTGATATACGTCTATAGAAACCACTCAAATGTAATTTAGAATACAATATCAGACAAACATCCATACAAGTTTGTTCTGGGATTGAACGAAACCGAAGGCACTTTCCTTGGCCATTACTAGGCGAGAAGCCCTTGCAATCCGAAAAAATCTCCACAACGAGGAGACCACTGCTATAAATAACTCTATAATGGGGGCCAACCAGAGCATGTTCAACAAGCAGTCTTCACGCTATAAAGATCCACGGTCTTCAATAATCATCATCGTCAACATGTCTTCACTTTCGAACGTATACACTGGTTTGAAGTGGTTTTCAGATAGGAATCATCCAAATCTGACTCTGGTTCCTTCGAAGCCAATCATCGCTTTAAAAGATGTTAAGTTCATACGTGGATATCAATCATCAATCAATTACTTCATCTTTTATCTAATCAAATATCTTTCTTAGATATTATATTTTCAAGTTATTCCATTTTCTTTTCAAATTTATATAGAATCATTAAACCATATTTATCAAATCATTTGATATATTAAACTTCTTTAGATCTTGGAATTATCCCAAATCATTTTTCTCTTTTACTTAGGAAAACCTTTCTAAATCATTCATTAAATCTTAATCAAAGATTTCTTATATTCAAGTTATAACTTTTAACTTAGGAAAAATATTCCCAAATCATTCATTAAATCTTAATCAAAGATTTATTTCTTAACTTTAAATCATATTCTTGCAAATCTAAGATTTTCATAACAGAGCACTACTGCCACTTTAAATATGGTAACTTTCACCTCCAGGGACTAATCGTAAGTTTCACCTCCAAGGACTAATGGCAAGTTTCACCTCCAAGGACTAATGGCAAGTACTCCTACATCATGAATACCTTTGACTTTAACGATCATTGTCTTCAATATATTTTATTCGAAAATTAATTTGAAATGATTTTCGAATATGAATCACCCAAATCCAGTCTCGGTTCCTTTGTACAAACCATCGAATAAAAGATGTTAAATGGTTATTTAACATTTGAAGAATTTGTTTCTTTTCTTTTAACTTGGAAAAACTTAAATATGATCGTTTTAGAGCATCCGGGCTTTCCTTTCGATCTATTCCATCCCTCGCCTAAAAATAGAAAACATAGGCCAGGTAAGTTCAGGGCATTGGTTGCTCCATCCCTAACCTTAGTTAAACACCTTGTTTTATCATCCCAGATCTCACAGGCGGGACAAATGTACTAGTCATTTCCGCATACTTGGTTTGTTATTACATTCAATATTCTTCTCTTTTTGTTTAAGAGGTATAAACAATTCATCTTAATCGTTTATTAAAACTTCCAAATCATCTTTACATACTTAATTATTCCTTTAAAATTGTTCACAAAATATTTAGGAAATAATTGTTAAGTTTAAAACTGCATTTCAAAAGTTATTTCAAACTGCAGCGAAAATCCTTGCGAAAAGTGTTTGCAAATAGCGTTTTAAAAGCTATATTCTTCAAAATGACTTTTATATCATTTAGAAATCCATATTTTCAACTTAAATATCTTTTAAAACATTTTAAAATATTTTTAGGATTTATTTTATATTTTTAAAGCATTTAAAATATCAATTTTAAACTTTGGTCACTTTACTGCAAAAGCGCGATTTTTCTGGAAAATTATTTTGGACATATTTAAAATATACAAGATAAAATCTTGATTTTCTTGCTTTATTTCTTCATACATATTTAAATGTTCATAAAACATTTCTAATTGATTTTAAAACTATTTCCAAAAGGTCTAAGCATTCCATATACACCATTTCATTTTCAAAAGGAAAGTAATTTCCTTTGTCCTTATCGACGTGTATCAACGTGACTTGGTAAAACAATTTTAACAAACATATCAAACAATCAATACTTCACGATCAAAGCATATATAAGCATCCATAGCAATCATAACACAACATCAAACATGTATAAATATAAATAGATGTTAATAGAGTTTCTCACCATAAACCAAAGCGATTAACTTCTACCAACATTCTAATCAACCAACACTTCACTAATTAATTTCAACTCTATTAAACACTAGCAAACAACACCATCTCCATTCTGATAGCTTAGCCGAGGCTTGAGATGGAGGTTGGCCGAAAATATAGAGAAGAAGCGGTAGAGCTTTGAACTTGAATTTCCAAGATTTAGATCCGAAAAATAGATCATATTCTCTATTATTTTTGACTCTCTTACTAACAAAATTTGAAAAACTTGTTAACTGAAAAATTGTTGAAATTCTTTTCTATTGAATTTAAAAAAAGAATCATTTGAATCCATGTAGTTTTAAGGGAGATATAATAGAATGAAGAAGAGGTACTGTCGGATTGACAAAAATGAAGCCCGAAAATGCACTTCAAAGAATTGAGTTTCAGGCATAGCAAACTTCAAAGCTGAAAAAAGTGATCAACATAAAAGTTGTAGCCACTGCAATTTTATATGGTTTTGAAAAAATAATTTCTTAATTCGGTTATGTTATTTTCAAGTTATGATCAAAACAAAATGACCTATTCTCTGGCTTAAAAACTAGGCTAGAAAATGCATGGGAAAGAAATATATTTTTGATATAGTTAACTTTAGAATGAGATAAACTGATCAACATAAAAGTTGTAGCCACTGGAAAAATACATGATTTAAAAAAAAATTGTATTCTGGTTCGGTTTTGGAGATTTTATGGCTGAGAGACGAAGAGATAAAATATGAAGAAAAAACGAGTTTGATTTTGAAGAGAATGAACATTGATTTCTTTTGAATATTTTGTAAATATTTTGACATTATTGCTTTACAATTTTTTCTATGGATTGGAAGCCATTAAACAGACAAGGAAGAAGATGAAGAAGCTTGAGAAAAGAAGAAGAAGAAAATGTGAATGAAAGTGAAGAAGTAGGTGGATATTTATAGAAAAAGAAAGAAGTGGTAATTTTACCAAAATAACCTCTTACCAAATTACCAAACAAACCTTACTTCAACTTATAGCAATCCACATTTTTTCAAAACTTAACATCATCCTTTCACTTCTTACTTTATGTATTAATCCCTTAAGAACAAAGCTAAGTAAAATAATAATTATGTTGGCTTTTGATGTGATATTGATTTGATGTTTACTTTTGACTTTTCTTACTTACTTTTGTTAATTCTTACTTACTTTTCTTAATAACTTCTAGAAGTTTTCTAATTTTATTTTGTAAAAGTAAGCATATTTAGTGAATTAATTAATACTTACACTACTTGAATATATGTTTCTATATAAGAAAATAAAGGTGCGACGACGTTGCGACAACTTTTAATCGACAAAACGTCGTTTTTCGACAAAATGTTTTACGGACACATTTTGATGTTTTAGTTAAACTATTTATTTATGTAAACCAAATTTAAAAATAAATTTGTATAATGCTATTTAAAAATATAAACAGTCATAAATTAATTAAGATAAATTTATTTAACCATTGAAACATACTTTTCTGAAATCAGCATTTTGTCACTTTTGACGTTATAGGCAAAGTTACTATTTTTATGTATGTTTCTACTTCCAAATCCTATCGAATATTATTTAAATCATAAAAGATTTTATATTTAAAATCACTCTAAATGCTATATTTTCAAGTGGTCAAATTCTGGGTCGTTACACCAGCTCACCTGTTGAAGCTCCAAAGCACCAAATCTGAACCTGTAAATATACTAGGTCTGGCCCAAGCATTGAAAGGGAAGAATGCACGGATCAGTCTGGTAAACTAGGGTGAGAAACACATTCAACTGAATTTATTAAATTACCAAACTTTTCCTTTTCAAAACAAAAGTATCTCGTAAGACACGCCCACACATCAACAAGGATATGTTTTTACCTTTCGATAACTAAAATATTTCATATCAAATCATCTTATATTATAATAGTGTCTATTGCACAAATAATATTCAAATAGCCGAAATTGTTACCACTATTAAATTCCAGCATAAAGCCCAAAATGGGTAATATAATCAAAATGGAAGACATGTAGTGTAGTTTGGATTTCCATACAAATGACCAGGTGAAGGGACTACCTTCCAATGGGTACACCTCTCGATGGATGTCTCAAGAAACCATCACAAAGTTCCTCTACTAAAACAAGACCGGCCTACCTCTATAACTAGATAGTACCGAATATGTCATCCTCCAATCGTTACCGACTTTTTCCAAGGACCCTCATAACATACAAACCACATTAATCAGATACATAACGTCATAGCGTGTAAAGATATATCTAGAAGAGGATGATCATATCCTACTTGGGAGCGACCCACTTAGCCTTACTGCATCTAACCTTGTTTCGGTCATTTTCAGTTGTGAGGCCTGAGGTAACGATTACCTTTCACATATCACATCACTTTGAATGCCACACGACAATTTCCATTGACTAATAATCGCCTTCCACAAAAATACAACCCTTAAGCTCATACATCTCAAGGAGGGTGTTAAGCTAAGAGAAGTTGCCTTCTCCACCACCATTGATGAACGTTTGTAAAAACCAATGTATATAATCTTAGAAATGCAATGTCAGACAAACATCCATACAAGTTATTCAAGAACATGACAAACCGAAGGTAATTTCCTACCACATCCTGTCGGGAAATCCCTAAGATTAGTAGCGAATAGTCCTTGCATTGAATATTTCATAACGGAGAGACTACTCCTACTGAGTGTATATTTAGATTTTAACCCCAAACGATCAACAAGTAGTCCTCCACTATGAAAATCCTGAATATCAATATCATCACAACCAACCTGCACAATCATCGCACAAATTTTGGTCCGAAGTGGTTTTCGGATAAACCGATCCCGGTCTGTTCGCACCAACAACGCAAAATAGTTTCTCAACCTTACATAGAAACAAAGTCTCATAGACTTATTACATCTTCAACTTTCAACTTGCTATTCTTCGGCCAAGAAGGAACTCGATAGATTGGAATAATACTCTGCACTATACCAATCAACATCCTCAACACAAATGATAATCAAGCCTACATAGGTGGCTACGTACTAAGTGTACGACTATATGGTTACCACATCAAGCTGAGGAACTAAAATGGCCAAATTTGATAGTCGGTTATTTAACCATCAAAGCAAACAAACAAATATCTAGCACCATAAGCGATCACTAGGCCCTTTTAATTAATCTTTTATTAATTAAATCACTTGCCAAATATTCTCTTCAAATTGTCTTTAGAAAAGATATATTCTCAAAACCATTTCAACTTTCTATATTGGAAAACATTTTCATATACTTATTTAATAATAAGTAATTCACAAATCAATTTATTTTCAACACTTAGAAAATATTACATATACTTAAATCAGGATTAAGTATATATTTTTATTCGTTAAGGAAAAAATTCTTTTAAACACATTTATTGAGTCTAAACGAATGTTGCGTAAAACATTGTTACGACAACCGAAAATCACTAGTACAGGGATTCAAAAATTTGATAGATGTATAAATCCCATATACTATGCAAAACATTTCCTTTCGAAATCGTTTACTATTGTTATAGTATTGTAGTCCATCATTTCATTATTTCTTGAAAACGTCTATTTCACCAATGAATGTTGAAATCTATGGTGTCGATGCTTAACACATTTTAAAACATCTTCCAGCCATTTAACTCCTAAAAGATCACTTTTCAAAATGTTTTAAAAGATTATTCACTGTCCAAAATCATGAATATAATTCTCTAACCTAAAATCACTATTTCTACATATTTAATTAAAAAGATTATCCACCGTCCAAAATCATGGATAATATCCCTTTAATAAGCTTTCATATCTAACTTATCAAATTTAATTGATTTCAAATGTTTATGAATTCTATTTATATATTATAAAATCTTCCATTTATAAAATCCCTTTATTAACCAAACTCATTTATATCTCGTTTATATGCCAAAATCCGATTATAAGTTAATTACTTATAAATCTCTTATTTACAAATTCATTCTTTTTATAACTTCACAAATTAATAAATCTTATTTACTTATAAAATTCAATTATAACTTCATTTTAACGTTTACCAAACTCCTTTATAATCCCATTATTTTTATTTATAAAATGTTTTATAAATCTCATATACATGCCATCTATAATAATTCAAAAATATCAATTTAAACTATTAACAAAATAGTTAACTCCATATTTCAAAAATCACATTTCGATATATTTCCAAAAAATCATAATTTTTGTATCATAAAAATTATAACCTTTTTCTTATTTAAAATAAACCCATACCTTAACAATTCAAAATTTGATATGTTTTCAAAATCACTTGAAAGCCCCTTTTCACTTTAATATTTTAAAATTCCCAAAAGTAGACCAATGCTGCATCAGCACTAAATACATCAATCACAACATCCAAATCATCATATATCACATGATAACATCATATATCACAATATCTGTAAATAAAACCAATACTGGTGAGAAATCCAATTGGATCCCTCCAACCTGTCACCTGCAACAAATATACTTATTAGAATACGTGTACAATGTCCGCTTCGAGGCAGACGCGCGTACAAAGGGTCATCCGCTCATACATGGGAACGTATAGGGTCTCATCTGTTCCAATAGGCAGGAATATATCCAAATACCAATATATATATATATATATATATATATATATATATATCATATTTCATTCAAACAGTCATCAAACATCATAAATAAAATTTATTCTCACTTATATAAAAATATAAGCAAGTCAGAAAGAGTGAGTTGTACTCACATTGCTCCCAATAGCAGTTGCAGTTTTTTATTTCGAATAAAATTAAACGAGCATTTAATTTGACCCAAAATTTTCACTGGCTCTAGTCGACTACAAACCAACTCTAAAATGTAGTGCTCTTCAATAGTACCAAACGCAACTTGTTTCAACAAAAACATATCTTGTATGAAGAAGTTACAACGTTTTAAAGATTACACAATTTAATATATAAATTAATTTTCAATTTCTTTTTATTATTATTTTTTGTAAACCTTTTCCCCTGGCCATTAGATTTCGCAAATTGGATCATGGCTGTGTATGCATCATCTCCTTTCCAGGTATCTCCACACGTAAAACAACCCATAGCCGCCATTTTTTCCATGAATTGTGCTCCCTCCACGTTGCATTTGAAGACGATCGGCGACCATGGTCTCGAAGCCCAACGCGAGCACCATCTTTGGCCGCAACACCATGGAGCTCGACCTCCATATCATATTTAAAAACATGCTCGAACGTAGGCATTTAAACATGAATTGTCGTTGATCTCTTGTGTATTTTTCGATATAGTCATCTAAATCGAAGATCGCGACGAGCTTAACTTTTTACTAGTTGGTGGATTTTCATGAAAGTGAAGGGATTGAGTAGAAATTAAGGAAGAGTAACGAAATTCTGGCTATTGGTTTTGTATGTGGCGGATGGCTTGAAACCCTAGGCTAGGTTTTGGATGCAAATGTGAAAATATGGTGGACTTATATAGAAAATTTACACGCACTATTCATCGCCAAATTTTTCGAACTCCAAACAAAGCGTGCCACCTGGCATTTATAATGTTTTACTCCTATTCTGAACACAATGGAAGATATCAATTTGATCATATTTGGAAGATGGGTTTTCGAATCGACTTATTTAAATTTAAAATTTACTTAAACAGATTTCTATGCATTTCAGCATGCCACGGACAAACCGTAAATTCGATTGACACGAAATTTGAAATCCTACAATAATATAACATTACAGAATCAATGAAACTGGTTTCATTGAAATCCGGGACTGTGTGAAAAATGACTATTTTTACATGTTAATTAAATATTAAAATATCCAATTTATATAAATTTACTTTTAAATCAATTTCAAAAGTTCTCTAACATCATTTTAATTCAAATAGAATTTAATTTAACTTTATAAATCGTTTCCATTCGCATTAAATTCAAATATCAATTATTTACACAATTTCAAATATTAAATTAACAATTTAATTATCCAATTAAATCACTATATTCGAAATATAAATTGTTCAGCTTATAAAATTTACTTGTGAATATTTAAAATCAATTAAATATTCGAATTTCAAATGACTGAAATTCTGGGTCGATGCATTTTCTCGCGCATTGAAGAGAGACTAAGAGTATTGATTCTATGATATGGTATGATGCGCAAATCCAAAATGGATTCTAAGTACATTATCAAAATATGATTTGATATATTTATCCAAAAAAATATGATCCATCGACCGCAATGCGTCTTCAAGATAAAGACTAATATAGTTGGAATATAATGAGCAACATTTATAAGAATAACATCGTAAATTTTAATTATGGAAATTAATGTAACAGATTCACCATTCGATATACTTAAGTTAATTCGGATTTTACCCACAAAATTATTGCTTGATTTATCTTTATGTATTGATACATATGTGTTGAAATATAAAATTTTAAATCACGATTTAGAATAAATTATTTGCACATAACAACTGTTTGCACCAAAAATTGGCACAAACACCCAATAAAAAATTTAAAGAGAAATAAATGAAGAATAAAAATGAAAATAGAGGATAATAATAAGAATATAGCAGTAAATTGAAAGAATAACATGCACATAACGATTTATAATGGTTCGACGCTGTTTACCTATGTCCACTTTGAACATATTGTTTTACTAATCACTTTATAAACTAAGTACGGTAGGGATCAGATGAAAATCCTTAGTTACAAGGGAATATAAAGCAACAAGCAGTGTGAAAGTTCGAAAAATGAACAACCAAGCCTGTATTTATAGACGAAGATAGCCAAATATCTCTCTGAAAATTCGACGTAAGGACCTTCAGAACCATATAGACCCACAAGAGTGATCGCATAACCCAATTCTCAAAGAAGAGGGATCGGTATCGATCCCTATTTTGGTTTAGTTTTAGGGTGCAATCCATATGATAGCTCCATCACGCTAAAATATCTTTAGCCTCCAAATTTCGTGCCAATTGGATCAGTAGAACTCGAGTTATTGCTTGATGTTTACTTCAACATGGATTGCTTGCTAATTCCTGCCGATCCTTTCCAAGGAAAGAATGTCAGTCCCTCTAACTTTACCTTTTTGAGATGCGATCCCTATGGTAGGCTCTCTAAGGCCCCATATCTTGTTCATAAAATTTCATATATATCGGATTTGCGGATCTTGAGATATTTCTTGTTTTCTATTGAAATGCTCATATTCCTTAAAACATACCGATCCCTATGATGGAAGCCACTTTATACCGGTCCCTCTTGTATGTTGAACCATATTTCATACCTCAAATATTCTGCCTTGTATATCCATCAATTCCATTCAACTTCACTTCATGTTATCATCTGTACTTGACTTTTGGGCCCCACCATCGTCACTCTGGACTCATCGGTCTTGATAAGAATCAAATCTAACTTGTGCAATCAATTCAATATAGCCGGGTAAAAATGATGAATAACACCTTCCCCTAAATTATGTCTTGTGCTGAACATGATGTGCTTTGAACATGGCAAGTTAGAGACGTCGGAATGAAACTCGTCCAGTTTTTTGAACAGTCGATATCCCGCTATCGAATTAATTTCCCAAAGTAATGTATCCATCTTTGTTCATCACGACGCTTGGTTGATCTCCGATAGTATAAATCTAGGGTAATATTCCGTCAGTTGATATATTAGTCCGATTCCACGAGATTAATACGCTTTGATTATCTGATCCAGCCTTGAACTTGAAGGTTTCAAGTTTGATTTCAAGTTTTGTCGAATTCAAAATTGAACAGTAACATCTCCCTACTTGGGGACCCAAAAGTAACGGCTATAGATGCTGCAATTATCCGTAGTTATCAATCCTCGACGACCAAATACGGTGGTGTTAGATTCATTGATACAAAGAAACACATGAATATAGAAAATATTTAAAACATCAAACAAAATCACATTCGATTTCAAAACATTTCCAATTCATTACATAATCTCATAATGGTTAACCACTTTTGGAGAAAATATATATATTATAACACACGCCAAGAGCAGCATAAGATGATGCCCCCTTGGATGATCAAAGTATATACAGGCAATATAACAACTTTGCCATTACAAACAACACAGCGGAATCAAATAAAAGTGAACTCTAAATAGCTATCATGCCTTTTGCATATATCCGGAAGCTTTTTTCATCTAATGAGATACCTATAAACCTCAACTCTCTAACTACTCAAAATCAATTGAGTACCCAAGAGTTTAAGGGGAAAACATAAACTTCGATTCAAACATAAAGCCTGGTATGAATAATAATCCACCATCTCAAATCATTTAGATATCTAATGAGACCACGCCGCTTAGCAGGACGGGTTTTCCCCTCGTTAGTATCCTAAAACCTTTATAAAACAATATACTGTACTTTTGCATCCACAATGGTTAAAACGTAGTCATTTCAAAATATTATGATGGCATGCAAACATTTTGAAACATACTGGATTTCCCATCCTCTGTTTAAGTGACTCCCTGTCATATCTATATTTTCTAAGGTCACTATTAACCTATTAGTTTTCATGAGCTTACTAATAGCCTTTATAAAATATATAGACTCCCTGTCCTATTTCTTTATTTTCATGGGTGCACTATGAACCTATTGGCCCCTGCCAATTAACATAACACTACCACTCATGTAGGTTTAGATTCATGGGTTCCCCTGAACCTATTCGTTACTCCAATAACTTCTCCCTTATCCTAGTTTTCATGGGTTGACAAGGAACCTATTGGCCCTTGGCAAAATCTTTTCTTTCTTATCCTAGGTTTCATGGGTTGACTAGGAACCTATTAACATCCGTCAATAACTTAATCCAGGTATAGTTTTCATGGGATCGCTATGAACCAATTGGCCCTTGCCAAGCCCTCTTATAACAAAGTTTTCATGGGATCAGTATGACATTATTGGTAACTCCAATAACTTCTTAATTACAGTTTTCATAGGATCAATATGAGCATGTCTCTCTGACAACTTCCATATATAGGCATCCTATATTCTGGTCTTCCTAGCCTCTTAGATGCAATTCTACTCATTTAGAAGTTTAATCAATTTATATGCACTATAGGGTTAACCTAGCTGGTTCTTCTACCCATCATCCCCAAAATACAATTAAGGGTCCATTATAGTGTGAATATATTTATATTTGAAGAAGCAAACATAATTACAAAACAATACCACTCCTGTGGGTTTAATGTCCTTGAAACACTTTTCATATAAAACATGGTTAATACCTTTAACCTAAAATTTATCAAGGAAAGCTTCTTCTTAAACATCATTTCAAAACTTCTTTAATTTAGCCACGGGTTTTACTTTTAAAAATGATTTAGGGTTACAAAACCTTTCGACGCCACCTTGTTTTCAACTTCATAGGATAACCTCATTCGAAAGCATTAAAATCTATCTTCAAAACATTAGGCTCTTGCCTTTCTATTACTTTAAACCCTTCCTTTCAAAACCTTTCGATTGTATTAAAGTATTAACATTTAACTTTAGAAGCATAGCTTCGAAATCATTTGAAAGTACCTCTTTTGAAATCATTGGAAGTAACCCTTCCGAAATCATTGAAAGTCCCCATTTCGAAAGCATTGGGTTTATACTTAAAAATGTTATTTGGGTCAAAGAAAATAAAGGCGAAAGCATCTCTTTTGAAACCATCCTTCATTATATAATAACATTAGGGAAAACATGATGGTGTCGGCACCATCTCTTTCGAAAGCTTCAAACCATTTAAACAAAACATTGAAGGATAGCGTCGAAGCCCCTTTTCGAAGCCATTGCCTTCGAAACCCTTGGACCGTTCGGAAGCATATAGGAAGAGGCTTAAAACATCTTTTAAAAACAAACACTACCTTTCGAAAGCATTGATGACTTCAACACCATCGAAAGGCTAAAGAACGGTAGTAGGGCTTCGACTGGGTCGTGATAGTTCCTGAGACGATGGTTTTGATGACAACAACCTTGTGGCTTGTTATAAAATATATGTACTAATATTCTTTTCTAGATATATATGTATATGCATGATATATATATGTATGTATGTATGTATGTATGTATGCAGATACTAAGAATGATGACTGTACATTATAAAGATTCAAGACTAAGTATAGAGATTCAAGACTGACGAATCCAAGACTGAAGAAATCAAGACTGAAGACTCATGAGTATCAAGAGTAGAAGAGTTCAAGATATCAAGATAAGTAATGGAGTTTAGATTTATGTCAAAACTTCATAATAGCACTAAAATATTTATTTTGATTTTAATTGTGGAATGGAATCCACCTTCTTGCTTTAATAGTGGGATGGAACCCACGTCCTCTTTAGTGGGATGGAACCTATGACTTTCTACGATGGAACGGAATCCACAAAATTTTCCAAATGACTTATTTTTCTCAAGAACTGTCATTTTAAAGCCATCTCTATCAATTTAAATATTTTAGCCTTAATTTAAGAAAAAACTATTTTAATTATATTAATTTCAAAATCATTACTTGTTTTTTAAACTATCTCTTGATTTTAATATTTTAGCTATAATATATTTAAAAAAAAATCTATGTTTAGTTTTTTTAACATTACTTTTATATTATAGATTATATATTTTAAGATTACTTTCTAAAACTCTTTTATATGTTTAAACAATATTCAAAATGGTTTACAAAGTTTTGACAAGTTTTAGAATAGAAATCATTTTAAAGCAAAATCATTTCAAAATTAACATAGGCATGTCGACATCCCTCATCCCCCCATGTCGACATGGTAGCTTTAGCATTTAAAATTCAAATTTTTAAAAGAAGTATCTATTTGTTATAACTTTCACGAATGGACATGACCATTGTTCTCCTATAATACCAGTTGTTTTCAACGAATTTTAAGTTAGTTTTTCTTCATTTCTTCACTCCTTCTTCTCCACTCAAATATTCTCTTACATTTCAAATGATTTAACAAAATTCTACCAAAATTCTAAGTGAATCAAACTCGATTGCCTCTAGTTTGATTCTCTGCCACTCTCTCTCAAAGATCTCGTCGCTATTTAGAGTTATAGGATCATTTGTAATCAAAGATCAAAACATCGAACTTTATCAAGTCTCTCTCTATCAAAGTGTGATTGGAAACGGTGTGATTCTGGGTCGTAAATCAATTGAGTATGATTGTGGCCTATAAGTCAATTAGGTGATCTTGTAGCCTGGTTAAATCAAGAGAGTTTGTCCCGGATTTATAGAAAAGAGGGTGTGGTGTATGTAGTGGCCTTGAAATCGAGGTTGTAATCTCGACATTATATTTGAAAAGAAATCTGCACAAGAAATTGTGTGGAACTGGATGTAGGGTAACTTAGAACCAGTATAAAATTCTGGTATGTTCTTTCCTTTACTGCTTTTATTTTCTATTTGCATCTGTGTCCGATTTTGTGATTGTCTCTGTGTTTGTGAAATTGCATCTATACAGATTTAATTTGTAAAGATTTGAAAAATTCCATAAAATTTATTAAACACTATTCACCCGCCCCTCTAGTGTTAATCCAGCCTTAAGATCCGTAGTCCGCATTTTCTATGTTTTGGTATCGAAGCATTGGTTTTCAAAGTTTTCAGAATCGTATTTTTAAAAAGTTTTTAAATGGCTGCCAAGACTGATAATGTCAACACTATCACTAGTTCATTTATAGAGGGTTAGTCTACTACCATACCACCATTTTTTAATGGCAGTAACTATGAATATTGGGCATGTAGGATAAAAATCTAAGGGATTAAATGCTTGGAATATCAAAAAAACTGAGTACCTTGAATCCACAACTAATTTCGCACAGTGAACTGCTGAGCAAAAGACTGTTGCACAAAACAATTCCAAAGCCATGAATATTCTATTCTATTCACTTGATAGAAATGAGTTTAATGGGGTGTCCGTCTGTAAGTCTGCATATGATATTAGAAAACTTTGCAAGTTACTCTTGAAGGAACAATCAAATTTTAACAGACCAAAATATCTATCTTGACCAATCAGTTTCAATTATTCAAGATGAATCCAAATGAGTCCATTTCAGACATGTATAGCAGGTTTCAAGACATTGTGCATTCACTAATTGCATTAGGAAAGAACTTTTTCGATGAAGATCAAGTTAGAAATTTTTTGAATTCGCTCACTTCGGAATGAAATCAGAAGACTCTAGCAATTGAAGAGGCTAATGATATTAGTACTCCGAAAATTGAAGAATTGATTGGGAATTTGATGCCGTTTGAATTACAAATGAAAGGGAGAATACAGAGGCAACAGAAAAGAAGTCAACGGCGTTTAATACAATAACATATGGTTCCGACTCAAACTGTGACGATGATGAAGAAATAGCCTTGATGACAAGGAATTTTAAAAAGTTTTTGAAACACAAAAAGATGAACAATTACAAGAGAAATGGTCACAAGAACTCTAGAAACAATAATGAAACTTAAAACAATGGTAGATGCTACAATTGTGATGAGCCAGGCCACTTAAAAAGAGATTGTCTGCATCCGTATAAACAGAAATTTTCTCCAACTAATAATTAGTCAAAGAAAAGAAAGAGAGCATATACTGCTACACTGGACGATTCGGACCCATCCTCAAGAGACAGAAATTTCAAATATGTGCTTTATAGCTATTACGATTTGGATGATCTCGGAAATATGGATCTAGGTACGCATTTAAATTATATTGATTAAAATTGCTTATTTGAATGTTTGATTGTTTGCATGCTTTGAAATTGCTTGTTGTTTGAATTTAAATTTTTTAATTTTCAAAATATTATTATTTCAATATTAAAAATATTAATATTAAAGTGTTATTATATATAATATTATTTCAGACAAAATATAAATTAGATTATAGAATGTATATATAATAAAATAAAAAATAAGTCACATGATTTAAGGGACCCATGTCGACATGACCCTACCCTCATGTTGACATACCTCTAGAAATTTGAAATTCAAATTTGAATTCAAAACTTTGAATTTCCCTCCACCTTTTCACCAACTCCAAAGCTCTGAAAAGGTGTCTCTTGACCAGAGAACATGGCTTTTGGATATCTATTTATCTTCTTAACTTTATCCAATCTTTTCACTTTCATTTCAAAATTCAAACTCTCTTTCAAACTCTCAAGCTCTCTACTTTCTTTAAAATGGCTTCCTCAAGCACTCCATCCGCCATTAGACTGTCCAAGGCCACCAAAGAGTTCCTCCACAGTGATCTGAAAGCTATCAAAGCATACATAAACTATGTAGACTTCGGAAAGGTCCATACGGGAAAATTTGCTATCTTTAATGATTTTTTTGCCTATGAAATCAGTGTTCTTTTTGAAGAGAATCAAATTCTTAGCTTAATTGATGATTCTTAAAATGATTTTGTTTGTTATCCAAATCTTGTCAAAATGTTTTATGGCAAATTTGAATCATGGTTTTTATGAAGGAAATGAAGAGGAATTGTGGAGCAGCGTTAAAGGAACGCATATTATTTTAAATAGTGAGATTTTGGGTAACATTCTTGGTTGTAAGTATACGAGAATGGATCTTTCGGATTTTCAAATTGATAAACACGATCGTGAGACATTTCATCACATTTTTGAAGGAGATGATAATTTTGAGTTTATAAACTGAAATTTCCATCCTAAAGGTAGAATTGTAAACCTTTTTTTGCAATATACCATAATTCCAAGATCGGGAAATTTTCACCCTAATTTAAAAGTTTTAATGCACTTTTTACTATTTTTGGGCACTATGACATTAATTGAATGCAAGTGATTTTGGATGAACTTCGTCTCAAAAAATTTATTATAGGTGAAAACACTTTATATCATGGGATTTATCTCACTCGGATTTTTACCTACTTTGGTGTTGATTATAAGGAAGAGTTGGTTTCTACAAAAGTGTTTAACCATGCTAACATCTCTCTCATGAAAATTCCGTTTATGTTTCAACCATATGAAACACTTGCCGAAAAGGATGAGAGATTGGCTCATGAAGATATGGAAGAAGAAGAGGAGGTGGAGGAAGAAAGGGAGGAGATGGAAATTAAAAAAGAAGGAGAGGAGGAGGAAGAAACTTCATTGGAAATAACAGAATACCCTATCACTCCTAATAATCCATCCAACAAAACGCTTCTCAAGAACCAAATTCTTATCGTGGAAAATCAATGGATTCTCAAAAGATCCGTTGGTAAAAAGTTGGAAAAGATTTCCACCAAAATGAACAAGTTATTTGGGAAAGTGAGTCGCAAGCTTGGATTATCGTCATCATCATCATCCTCTACTAATACTAGTTCCATTTGATGTTGTATTAGTTTGTATATCTCTTTAGTTAATGTTATATATCATTTATGTAATGTTAACTAAATTTATCAATGAAAACCTTTTTTCTAATTATTAGCTCTAAAATATCTTTGGAATGCTTATTATTATATTATATAAGTTTATACATATAGACTTGTAGATAACATAAAGAAACAAAGAAAATTTCCAAAATTAACAGAGGCATGTCGACATCCCCTACCCCCCATGTCGACATGTAATGGCCAGAATATGGTTTTTTTGAAATTGAAATTGACATAACTACCTTGTGTCTTTTCATTTCAGACGACTTTCTAACTCTTTAAATACTTGTTTCTTCCAGAAAAATGCATACTTTCAATTCTCTTTATTTTCTATTGAATTATCAAAAAATGGCATCTCCTATTCATAATCTAAGTGAAAATCTTGAAGAAACTCTCAATTCCTTCAAAAACATACTTACTTTTATCATTCGCAATCAAAGTCACTTAGAATTAAACCAAATCCAAATGATAAAAGAACAAGAAAATCATTTCGATGTCATTCGATGGACGATCTTAGCCCTCAACAAAGAAGAACTTGAAGCGAATCCAGAAGGAACTCTGAACAAAGATAATGAAGAATAGGATGCTATAAAGGCAGATCCTATCTTCGGTGAAGAAGGATGGGTTCAAGTTCCAAGAAATGTTTGATTTGACATATGTGGTTTGATTAACTTTGTTTAGGTTTGAATTGTTTGGTTTGGTTTGATTTGATTTGGTATGGTTTGGATCGATTTGAATATGTGTGTAATATATGATTGAACATAGTATGGTTTGATAAAAACATGATGTATATATTGATTGATTATGTTTGAAATTTTCATATCACTCACATTTACCTTACAATATTTTGTTCATAATTATCTGTCTCGTTTATATTCTACTATATTGTGTTATTATCCCATGTAGTGCTATAGTATACGATTTAGGGGGTTATGTCGTTTAGGATTAGTTTTTGTTGATGAAAGAAGGGGAGAATTATAAAATAGGTCAGGCTTAGATTAAGGGGGAGTTAATAGATTAAGGGGGAGTTGTTGGAATAAAGGGGAGTCGGAGTAGAATCAGAATTTCGTGACATATATTTTATAAACATAGGTTTCATCATCAAAAGGAGGAGTTTGTTAGTTCCTGAGATGATGGTATTGATGACAACAACCTTAGGGCTTGTTATCAAATATATATACTAATATTCTTGTCTAGATATATATGTATATGCAGGATATATATATATATATATATATATATATATATATATATATATATATATATATGCACGTACAAAGAATGAAGACTGTACAGTATAAAGATTCAAGACTGAGTATAGAGATTCAAGACCGACGAACTCAAGATTGAAGAAATCAAAGACTGAAGACTCATGAGTATCAAGAGTACAAGAGTTCAAGATATCAAGATAAGTAATAGAGTCTAGATTTATGTTAAAACTTCATAATAGCACTAAAATCTTTATTCTGATTTTAATTGTGGAATGGAATCCACCTTCTCGCTTTAGTAGTGTGATGGAACCCATGACCTCTTTAGTGGGATGGAACCCACGATCTTCTCCGGTGGAATGGAATCCATGAAATTTTCAAAATGATTTTTTTCCAAAAACTCTTTTTAAAGTCATCTCTATCAATTTAAATACTTTAGCCTTAATTCAAAAAAACTATTTTTAATCATATTAATTTCAAAATCATCTCTTGTTTTTAAACTATGTCTTGATTTTAATATTTTAGCTTTAATATATTTTAAAGAAATCTATATTTAGTTTTTAATATTACTTTTATATTATAGATTATATATTTTTAAGATTACTTTCTAAAACTCTTTTATAAGTTTAAACTATATTCAAAATGGTTTACAAAGTTTAGAAATTATTTTGACAAGTTTAAAATAGAAATCATTTTGAAGAAAAATCTATTTTTAAAATTAACATAGGCATGTCAACATCCCTCATCCCCTGTGTCGACATGGTAGCTGTAGAATTTAAAATTCAAATTTTCAAAAGAAGTGTTTATTCATTATAACCTTTCACGAATGAACATGATCATTGTTCTCCTATAAATACAAATTGTTTTCAACGAATTTTAAGTTAGTTTTATTCATTTGTTCACTCCTTCTTCTCCACTCAAATATTCTCTTATATTTCAAATGCTTTAACAAAATTCTACCGAAATTCTAAGTGAATCAAACTCGATCATCTCTAGTTTGATTCTCTGCCACACTCTCTCTCAAAGATCTTAGTGCTATTCAGAGTTATAGGATCATTTGTAAACAAAGATCGAAAGATCAAAGTGTATCGAGTCTCTCTCCATCAAAGTGCGATTGGAAACGGTGTGACTATGGCCCATAAATCAATTAGGTGATCTGGTAGCCTGGTTAAATCAAGAGAGTTGGCCTAGACTCGAATACAGGAGGGTGTATCTCATGGCCTTGAAATTGAGGTTGCAATATCGACATTATATTTGAAAAGAAATATGCACAAGAAATTTTGTAGCACTGGATGTATGGTAACTTCGAACCAGTTAAAATTCTGTTGTTTTCTTTCTTTTACTGCTTTTATTTACTATTTGCATCTGTGTTTGATTTTGTGGTTGTCTCTATGTCTGTGAAATTGCATCTTTATGTGTTTAATTTGAAAATATTTTAAAAAATCCATAAAATTGATTAAACATTATTCACCCCCTCTAGTGTTAATCTAGCCTTAAGATCCGTAATCTGCGTTTCCTACAGGTCGGAAAACCCTTCTTTCAAAACATTCTTTCATAAGTAAAGGAAACCATTTAAAAGAAAACTTCTGTTAATGGCAACCCTTTCAAAATCCTCTTTGGAACCCATTTTCTTCGACTCCTTCGAAGGCTTAAATAAAACAAAGGCATGCGCTTCTCTTTGAAAAACAAACGAAGGTAGCGACTCCTTCTGAAGCCATGCTTTCAACACCTAACCTTTCGCCTTTCTCCAATCCACTACGTACCATCTTTATTAAACCTTGTGTATTGGTTTCGGCTTAATAGGTTTCGACTAGGTTGAAGGTCAAAACTTTGTATCGAAAGGTACTTCTAAAGATGGCAAAACCATCTTTTCTGAGTAAATCTAGTTTATACTAATTAAAGTAAACTTTTTCTAACTAACCTGCCATGTGTAAGCACCGGACTGGTTGCCTTAACTTTTTCAAATTCTTTTCAAAATAATTACCGCTAATTTTAGATCTAAACCATGGTTAAGTTAATCAAATAAGCCATTTCATTAAACAAAACCAATATTGCAAAGAAGTCCCTTTTTAAAATAATTTAATTTGCATAGAAAATCACTTTGGAAAAATCCCCAAAAATTCTAGAAATTCACTTTAATCATGTTATCTAACATATCAAATTCCAGATCCAAATTCTTAATATAATTTTCAAAATAAATTTATAGACCTAAATAACCATAATTTCCTTTGAAAATTTATAACAATCTTTCCATAGATTGGAATATTATCAATATTGAGGCCTAACTACAAAACCATATTTTATACAACATAAAAAATTTCCATGGCATTTACAAATCAATATAAATTGGTTTTACCCTAAAACCACGTATAATCCCATTTAAACAATCTATTTTAAATTAAACAAATCAATAATCAAGCATATCATCAACCAATTAATCATAAAAACGAATTTACCCTTAAATCCGAAAACACATCATTCAAAACACATACAGAGATGGAATTATTATTCACCTTGATTTAGATAAGGAGATTGGATTGAGATTGATTTTCCCTAAGCTTGATTCTCAAGCTTTTAATTTCTCTTCTCCTGATTATGGTCGGCTCCCCATTTTAGTTTTTGGTTTTCCTTTCAAAATGATGCGAATGGGAAGTAAAATGGTAGGATGTAACGTCCCGCCTTTTTGCACGATTTAAAAAGACACACGTGCCAATTCAAACCATACGTAAGGGCGGATTGTTATGGGATAAATAAGAAAACAGAGAAAGAAACAGAATCTCACAGCGGAAGGATAAAATATAATAATCAAATATACAGTTCATAAATCTGTTTACAAAAACCTTTGATTTATTTATACAATACATATCAGAGTACACATACCATATAACAATGCAGTGGAACAATATGAGTGTAGTGAAACCATATTATCTATAGTAATAATAATAAAATCTTCGTCTTCTTCCTCCGGAAATAAAATCTTCAATCCTGAAACGCTCGGACTGACCCGAGCGAATTTGGAAAGACAAAAACACTCGAGTCAGAACTAAAAGATCTTATGTGAGTTACATTAACAGAAATAAATATGAGTGCAGTAACTCAAGAGATGCTCGGGATTTATATCTCCTAAGGATTCGTTAAACTATTTACTATGTAGTATATTGCGCTATTATAATAGTGTCTAATTGTAAAATAAACTTACTTTTAAATAGCGTTAAGGCTTTACATTTTCCACCTTAACACAGTTATATATTCTCATAGTCTATACAGTACCGTAATCTCCCCCGTACTGGGCGTCGTCAGAGGGCACTCCATAGGTATGGTACAAAACCAAAATCGTATAAGGCGCGCTAGGGTAGGTGACACGGCACAACTAGGCAATGCCAGGGTAGATATACCAATTACGCTTCCGGGTCGGTGGTAACGCGTAGCCGCAGCTACCGCCCACCTCGAGCCACACCCCCAATAAAAAAATCAAAAGTGGCCACCGAATCAATCCAAGAGTCAAAGTATAATATCGAAGGGATGTGTCCGATCAAAGGTGCTACCTTATTAACCCGTCAATCGCTCCTGTTTTAGCCACCTTACGCCAACTCACGGGAGTTGGGTCCACGTATTTACCTTACAAGAAACGCCGCCACCAACCTACTTCATTCTGGAATCTTCACCGCGTACACGGTTTTAAAGTGGTTTTCGAAGTTGGCAAAGAGTATGACAACTTCCGATCCCGGTCTCTTCAACAACCAAACGTTATTATAACACCGCGGTTATTTAAAAAAAATTTATACTTTTAAAACCATAATAAAATATCCATTTAAAACCCATATAAACCCGATATCATTTATTCTTAAAACCCCAAATCAATACGATATCATTTATTTTCCAATATATATTCTTTCCAAAATCATAGGGTTTCCAAAGTAAAATATTTAGAAATCAAAACTCTTGAATATAATATTTCCAAATTATACTACCTTGAAAACATAGCTTTGAAACAAAATTTCCATCTCTTAAATGGCTAAATATTAAATTACTTTTATAAACAAAATAGCTTTTCACAAATCAATTTCAAATATCGATTTAAACTTCCAAATACCATTTCAATTCTTATGTTTCAAGGGTTTAAATATTTCACCATTTCAAACAGACTCATTTGACAATTCCATATATATATATATATATATATATATATATATATATATATATATCAAATTCAGTTACTTACTATTTAGACTTGAAATGTTTGCTTAATGAATTCAATATAATTTAAGAAAACCTTTAACTTCATATAACTAGATCATCTTTCAATTTATTATATATTCATTTAATCAACCTGATATTCATTAAAATCACTTTACACAAAAATCAAGTTATAAAAATCATATCCTTTAAAAATTCTAATTTTTATTAAATTTCAATTTAACTTAATATTCATCTTCCAAATCTATTCTCATTTAAGTCATAAAACTCCAGAAATTAAATTTTAAATAAATATTTAATCTTATTTGATCTTAAAGTCAAACTTTATTTAAACTTCAAATCAAATTTATACAAAGCTTAAAAATCGGAAATTACTATATATATAATAGCCTTTATCAATAACCAAATCAATATCTCATAAACCATATATATATAACTTTACAAAACCATAGAAAAGCATTTCAAAAATAATTTTATATATTTACCGCGGTGCCTGTATATAATTTTCTATCCTATGGTCAAGTGATACGGATGTTTATCATTTCAATCCGCAATTTAAAATAAAAAAAAAAGCGGTTATATATCATTTCAAACCGCAATCCCGAATGAATGAAATGCATAGCAACTTGCAATTAATAAAATTAATCATCCATTCATCCATCAAATCATACATCCATTTATCACAGTAATGGTAACAATTATCAGTTTATACTCAAAATAAATTTAATAACTGTTAATTGGCAGTTTATATGCAAAAATAAACGTAAATTTAACTGGCAGTTAATATGAAATAAAAATTTAACATAACTATGACTGGCAGTTAATATGCAATTAAATAAATTCTAACTGTCAAATTTATGCAATAAATAAAATTAATTAACAGTTCTATATTAAATGAATGCGATTTATCAGAGATAATGAATAAAACATGCCAAACAGCCATAAATAAATTTCTACTCATATCTAAAATTAATTTAACAAACACAAGGAATTTTAGAAATTTTGAGTGGGTTAAAACACTCACCTTTTGAATTTAAATCGAATTTAAATTCAAACTCAAAAATTCGACGGTCTCCGAATTGGTCCAAACCAGCGTCAACAGATCTGGAATTTAATTACGATCCTAACAAAAAAAAAATCTCGCGTGAATCGGACTACGTATGAGAAAGTTATTCGAAAATTTCGATTGAAACAAAAATTAAATAAAACAAAATAAACAAATATACCCCATCACCATGCCACGTCACAGGCCACGTCCTTCTTCTCAAATTCGAGCATGCTACAGCACCAATAAAAAAAACGGACAGTACCAACAGATTACGCTCTTCGAGAATTATGACATATAATTTTTCTGGAATTTTTAGAGGAGTTTGAAATTTTTTTTTTGGCATCGCACTGTTACTTAAATAAATAGCCTATACCAACACTAATTATCATTAATTTGAAAACGGGTTACCAAATTTTGGATTTTATTAATAATTATTATTTATTACTTCATTGTTTATTCAAATTTAGACAATTTAAGATGTTTCTTAAATGCTGAGTACATTATTAACTTCAGCGTAAAACTTCAATTTTATTTTATCTACAAATTATAAATTAACTTTGCAGAAATCCTTTAGTTGACCTTTCATTTAATTATCCTATCTATTGGTATCCCATAGATGGGAATTCCTAAAACATCTCCGAATTCCAACTTTAATTTCAATCACATAAAATGTTCTATTCAGTTTCCAATAATTTCAATAAATTCAAATTATCATGTTCTAAATCCAAATGAATCCATATATCCTGCCTTCCATTCTTTTAATCTAACTAATTATCATATTCTGAATAAAGTTTACGTTATTTCCACCTATAAGCTACAAATAACAACGAATGTTGCATTTTGATTTAGATTCTAAATAAATTGATTGGTAATAATTAATAATTCTCACTATTGCCCGATTTATTCCCATTCATGCTTAAATTACCACCAAACAATCATTAAATTTACCTATCTTTTATTGATTCCATAAAATCTATTTGCCCTGAGTTAGTTACTGCATTTATCAAATTCCAATTTCGCAATCACCTTAAATACATAAATTGGTATTGCATTAACATTTAAATTTATTAGCTTATGTCAACACTATTAACATTAATTGCAATGTATTACCAATTTTAGTCACTACCCTAACTACTAACTCATATTAACCAACGTTATTCCCAAGAATTTCATTGGTTTTTCTTATATTAAATTTATCAACCATATTAATTAAGGTTTTTTAAAAACAATTAATAAAATTCCCTTTAATATATACAACTTAGCAATCTATTAAGCATGGTATTATATTTCACGTAAATGTACATTTAATTACATTTATTACAATGTTATGCAAATAAATTGAATGATCTAAGTATATAACTCCTAATATCCACCCATCTTGCCTTAATCCCAAATAACATGCAAATCAAACTACCCTTAATTTCGATTAACCCTAACATTACTTTTTGTGTTCCAAACAAATAAATTAATAATAGGTTAATTGAATCAGATTTACAATCCAACTTTAATTATTTGCAAATTTTGTCAGTTTGGACCACTCGGTAAATTCAGAATCCTTTAACAACTTCCTACATTAATTTATTTTTGAATAATCCCAAAATTTTCAATATTAAAGTACAAATCCAATTTATCAAAAATTAAAACTTAAATTTCAAGGAATTTATTTATTTAGGTTTGGATTCCGTTATTCACTAAAATTGGTTGGTATTTATTTCATTCGCCTCTTTAATTGTACGTAAATTTCTCATAAATACACCTAAAATTTCATTTAATTCCAACTGCTTCCTAATTTCCATTTCTACGTCTTAACACACTCTATATTAAACTTCTAGACATTGTATTACTTATCATATTAATGTAACCTTTATTTAGTGTATTAACATTTATTTCAATTCAAATTCTATCAACCAATTAAACATGTAACCTATTACTATTGCTTACAAATCAAAATATTGCACCCATTGTCATCTTCTGAATGGAATTAGTCTTTATTTCAAAACTTATCTAAATTTACATTGAGACCATATTTAATCCTCTTCGATAATATTAATCCTCAATTTATTAAATGGAATCAATATATCTTACATAACATGTTTTACGCATAAATTTTTAGTTAAAATTATTTCAACTTATTCCCCATATTCTCAATAATTACCTAACATAAATCTACGCTTATTTTATTCTACGTTCACACTTCCATTACTCTCAAATCAATAAGTAACGTTCATATAAATAAATGTTATGTCAGTTTCCTATTTATTGCAATATTTTTATTTATTTATTACTGCATAACTTTACTTATTTTCTTCCCATCACTTTAAAATTAATCGTTAAAGTAACGCTTATCAATACGCATCAATTTATTTACCAAATTAAAAGGTTTTGATTTTTTTAACAAATTAATTGACAGATTAATTAGGTAATGTATACGAATTGTTATTATACCCATAAATTTACACTTAACTAATTAAATGCCTTACCTATATTCTCTATCTTCCCATTTATATTCAGGTACAATACTTACACCAATTTTTATTGAAAAATTTATTCATATTACAAACAAAGGCTTAAATTACCATTGTTAAATTAGCGTTCAATATATATTTATCACCTTTTATTATTTCTACTAAATTTTTATTACAAAATTCTATTAAATAAATTAAATCGTCGAAATTTATGGGTCGTTACACTCTCCCCCACTCAAAACTTTTCGTCCCCGGAAAGGAAAAAGAAGGGAAAAGAAGGATTTAAAATCTACATATCTTATTCAAAACATTACCTTATAAACAATTAAATTTACAATATCTGTTACTTTTCTTAAAATATACAAATTTACAACATTATCTTTTTATACTTAAATTTATTAGAGTTTGGAGAACATTTCAAAATATTTCTAAGTCCAAAATTTAAATATCTAAGTAGTTCGAATCACTAATCATCCAAATTAATAAACAACCATCAATTTCCTCGAACAGCATACATACAATTACAAAACAACCATACAATCACACAATCAAATAGTTGTTTGGGTTCAAACTTGAAATTGTACGGAATGAAAAATAACTATCAAGTGCATCATTTACTCAACAGTCTTAGATGGAACAAAATAGATTATTTATTCATCCAACAACTTCAAATTTCCTTACCCAACCAACCATAAATCAAACAATAACAATTCAAACCAGCAACCAAACTAACTTATTATAAATTTCATGCTTTAGTTATTTGATTTCCCTTTTTGTTTATATAGTGATTTTTTTCTCATTCACATTTACTTATCAAAGGTTTGCTCATTCATTTTTACTTATTACTTACAATTATTCAATTCCATTAACTCGGGTCATGCTGGTTCCTTATATTTTGTTATAATCATTCATTCATTTATAATAGCATGTCCTTATTTATTTACTTTAATTCCTTAAGTTTTATAATCATATATCTATCATGCTTACCTTTATTTATATTTACTTGGTAAAATTTCAATTATATCTTAAGTTATTGAATACAGCAAATTCATTGAATGCTTCATTACCTACTATTACTTGTACAAATTTCTACTACATTTCTTATTAAACATTTCAACTTTTTATATTTGGTAAGTTATATATGTTAAAGAAAATGCAAATGAACTTATACAAGTTTTATCTCATCTTTTAATTAAATTTAATGTTCAACAATATTACTCTTTATCTCATATGTTACAAATTTCAAATTTCCCTTTATAACTTTGCATTAAATCTCTTACCTAAATTAGAGGTTTCAATTTATTAATCACTTACCTTTTATTTCACTACAATAATTTAAACAATTAATTAATGGAAATTTAAGAATTAAATACCGGGTTAAATTTCAAATTATTTTGAAATATTAGATAAATATATTCTTCTAACTTATATACCTCTAATTTTATTTAAAACAATTAAAAATTTATATCTTTTTCGAAAATGAATCTGCAGTAGAACTACTACTGAGGCCTTTCCCCTTCGAAACTCGAAAATGAAAGTCGATGATGCGGCCGCCATCACCGAAATTATTTTCCAGCGACAGAGAGGATAGTACAAAACTTATTTTCTCAAAAATCTTCTTTAAAACGATTCTTCCCAATTATGTTAAATATTTATATCAGAAAATACTTATAAACAAAATTATTAATATATTTCAAAATCATTCAAAAGAAAAACCCCGGACTTAAGTTCTAAATTTCCAAATTTCATTTATCTTATTTTTCAATCTTATTTCTATTATTATTTACACTTTATTGCCTAATAATCAATCTATTGCGGCCAAATATAAATATCAATTTAAATTTTTTATTTTATATATAAAAATATAATAGGCAAAAAAATTTCATTCACCTATATTAAAAACAAATATTATGTCGGTCTGTCCTATTAAGTGTTTAGAAATCCCTATTGATGTCATAGCGTCTTATGCACCAACCAGAATTTATAAATACGAAACGGAACAGATTAACACAATATAAAAACCTTTTTATAACACTAACAAATACGCTCTCTCATATATATACACTCAGCGACTCCCATAGGGTATTACTACCCGATTAGTAAAGAGTCAAACCCCACAAAGGTAAGGTTTATCGCTAAACCAAAGCTCTGATACCAGATGTAACGTCCCACCATTTTGCACTATTTAAACAGACACACGTGCCAATTCAAACCATACGTAAGGGCGGATTGTTATGGGATAAATAAGAAAACAGAGAAAGAAACAGAATCTTACAGCGGAAGGTTAAAATATAATAATCAAATATACAGTTCATAAATCTGTTTACAAAAACCTTTGATTTATTTATACAATACATATCAGAGTACACATACCATATAACAATGCAACGGAACAATATGAGTGTAGTGAAACCATATTATCTATAGTAATAATAATAAAATCTTCGTCTTCTTCCTCCGAAAATAAAATCTTCAATCCTGAAACGCTCGGACTGACCCAAGCGAATTTGGAAAGACAAAAACACTCGAGTCAGAACTAAAAGATCTTATGTGAGTTACATTAGCAGAAATAAATATGAGTGCAGTAACTCAAGAGATGCTCGGGATTTACATCTCCTAAGTATCCGTTAAACTATTTACTATGTAGTATATTGCGCTATTATAATAGCGTCTAATTGTAAAATAAACTTACTTTTAAATAGCGTTAAGGCTTTACATTTTCCACCTTAACACAGTTATATATTCCCATAGTCTATACAGTACCGTAATCTCCCCCGTACTGGGCGTCGTCAGAGGGCACTCCATAGGTATGGTACAAAACCAAAATCGTATAAGGCGCGCTAGGGTAGGTGACACAACTAGGCAATGCCAGGGTAGATATACCAATTACGCCTCCGGGTCGGTGGTAACGCGTAGCCGCAACTACCGCCCACCTCGAGCCACACCCCCAATAAAAAAAATCAAAAGTGGCCACAGAATCAATCCAAGAGTCAAAGTATAATATCGAAGGGATGTGTCCGATCAAAGGTGCTACCTTATTAACCCGTCAATCGCTCCTGCTTTAGCCACCTTACGCCAACTCACGGGAGTTGGGTCCACGTATTTACCTTACAAGAAACACCGCCACCAACCTACTTCATTCTGGAATCTTCACCGCGTACACGGTTGTTAAAGTGGTTTTCGGAGTTGGCAGAGAGTATGACAACTTCCAATCCCGGTCTCTTCAACAACCAAACGTTATTATAACACCGCGGTTATTTAAAAAAAAATTATACTTTTAAAACCATAATAAAATATCCATTTAAAACCCATATAAACCCGATATCATTTATTCTTAAAACCCCAAATCAATACGATATCATTTATTTTGCAATATATATTCTTTCCAAATCATAGGGTTTCCAAAGTAAAATATTTAGAAATCAAAACTCTTGAATAATATTTCCAAATTATACTACCTTGAAAACATAGCTTTGAAACAAAATTTCCATCTCTTAAATGGTTAAATATTAAATTACTTTTATAAACATAATAGCTTCTTTAGATTTCACAAATCAATTTCAAATATCGATTTAAACTTCCAAATACCATTTCAATTCTAATGTTTCAAGGCTTTAAATATTTCACCATTTCAAACAGACTCATTTGACAATTCCATATATATATCAAATTCAGTTACTTATTATTTAGACTTGAAATGTTTGCTTAATGAATTCAATATAATTTAAGAAAACCTTTAACTTCATATAACTGGATCATCTTTCAATTTATTATATATTCATTTAATCAACCTTATATTCATTAAAATCACTTTACACAAAAATCAAGTTATAAAAATCATATCCTTTAAAAATTCTAATTTTTATTAAATTTCAATTTAACTTAATATTCATCTTCCAAATCTATTCTCATTTAAGTCATAAAACTCCAGAAATTAAATTTTAAATAAATGTTTAATCTTATTTGATCTTAAAATCAAACTTTATTTAAACTTCAAATCAAATTTATACAAAGCTTAAAAATCGGAAATTACTATATATATAATAGCCTTTATCAATAACCAAATCGATATCTCATAAACCATATATATAACTTTACAAAACCATAGAAAAGCATTTCAAAAATAATTTTATATATTTACCGCGGTGCCTGTATATAATTTTCTATCCTATGGTCAAGTGATACGGATGTTTATCATTTCAATGCGCAATTTAAAATGAAAAAAAATGCGGTTATATATCATTTCAAACCGCAATCCCGAATGAATGAAATGCATAACAACTTGCAATTAATAAAATTAATCATCCATTCATCCATCAAATCATACATCCATTTATCACAGTCATCATCCAATTTCGAACAATCATCAATACATAACAGGTGATAAATAATGGTATCAATTATCAGTTTATACTCAAAATAAATTTAATAACTGTTAATTGGCAGTTTATATGCAAAAATAAACGTAAATTTAACTGGCGGTTAATATGAAATAAAAATTTAACATAACTATGACTGGCAGTTAATATGCAATTAAATAAATTCTAACTGTCAAATTTATGCAATAAATAAAATTAATTAACAGTTATATTAAATGAATGCGATTTATCAGAGATAATGAATAAAACATGCCAAACAGTCATAAATAAATTTCTACTCATATCTAAAATTAATTTAACAAACAAAAGAAATTTTAGAAATTGTGAGTGGGTTAAAACACTCACCTTTTGAATTTAAATCGAATTTAAATTCAATTTAAACTCAAAAATTCGACGGTCTCAGAATTGGTCCATACCAGCGTCAACAGATCTAGAATTTAATTACGATCCTAACAAAAAAAATCTCGCATGAATCGGACTACGTATGAGAAAGTTATTCGAAAATTTCGATTGAAACAAAAATTAAATAAAACAAAATAAACAAATATACCCCATCACCATGCCACGTCACAGGCCACGTCCTTCTTCTCAAATTCGAGCACGCTACAGCACCAATCAAAAAAAATGGACAGTACCAACAGATTATGCTCTTCGAGAATTATGACATATAATTTTTCTGGAATTTTTAGAGGAGTTTGAAATTTTTTTTTTTTGGCATCGCACTGTTACTTAAATAAATAGCCTATACCAACACTAATTATCATTAATTTGAAAACGGGTTACCAAATTTTGGATTTTATTAATAATTATTATTTATTACTTCATTGTTTATTCAAATTTAGACAATTTAAGACGTTTCTTAAATGTTGAGTACATTATTAACTTCAGCGTAAAACTTCAATTTTATTTTATCTACAAATTATAAATTAACTTTGCAGAAATCCTTTAGTTAACCTTTCATTTAGTTATCCTATCTATTGGTATCCCATAGACGGGAATTCCTAAAACATCTCCGAATTTCAACTTTAATTTCAATCACATAAAATGTTCTATTCAGTTTCCAATAATTTCAATAAATTCAAATTATCATGTTCTAAATCAAAATGAATCCATATATCCTGCCTTCCATTCTTTTAATCTAACTAATTATCATATTCTGAATAAAGTTTACGTTATTTCCACCTATAAGCTACAAATAACAACGAATGTTACATTTGATTTAGATTCTAAATAAATTGATGGGTAATAATTAATAATTCTCACTACTGCCCGATTTATTCCCATTCATGCTTAAATTACCACCAAACAATCATTAAATTTACCTATCTTTTATTGATTCCATAAAATTTATTTGCCCTGAGTTAGTTACTGCATTTATCAAATTCCAATTTCGCAATCACCTTAAATACATAAATTGTTATTGCATTAACATTTAAATTTATTAGCTTATGTCAACACTATTAACATTAATTGCAATGTATTACCAATTTTAGTCACTACCCTAACTACTAACTCATATTAACCTACGTTATTCCCAAGAATTTCATTGGTTTTTATTATATTAAATTTATCAACCATATTAATTAAGGTTTTTTAAAAACAATTAATAAAATTCCCTTTAATATATACAACTTAGCAATCTATTAAACATGGTATTATATTTCATGTAAATGTACATTTATTACAATGTTATGCAAGTAAATTGAATGATCTAAGTATATAACTTCTAATATCCACCCATCTTGCCTTAATCCCAAATAACATACAAATTAAACTACCCTTAATTTCAATTAACCCTATCATTACTTTTTATATTCCAAAAAAATAAATTAATAATAGGTTAATTGAATCAGATTTACAATCCAACTTTAATTATTTGCAAATTTTGTCAGTTTGGACCACTTGGTAAATTCAGAATCCTTTAACAACTTCCTACATTAATTTATTTTTGAATAATCCCAAAATTTTCAATATTAAAGTACAAATCCAATTTATCAAAAATTAAAACTTAAATTTCAAGGAATTTATTTATTTAGGTTTAGATCCCGTTATTCACTAAAATTGGTTGGTATTTATTTCATTCGCCTCTTTAATTGTACGTAAATTTCTCATAAATACACCTAAAATTTCATTTAATTCCAACTGCTTCTAATTTCCATTTCTACGTCTTAACACACTCTATATTAAACTTCTAGACATTGTATTACTTATCATATTAATGTAACCTTTATTTAGTGTATTAACATTTATTTCAATTCAAATTCTATCAACCAATTAAACATGTAACCTATTACTATTGCTTACAAATCAAAATATTGCACCCATTGTCATCTTCTGAATGGAATTAGTCTTTATTTCAAAACTTATCTAAATTTACATTGAGACCATATTTAATCCTCTTCGATAATATTAATCCTCAATTTATTAAATGGAATCAATATATCTTACATAACATGTTTTACGCATAAATTTTTAATTAATATTATTTCAACTTATTCCCCATATTCTCAATAATTACCTAACATAAATCTACGCTTATTTTATTCTACGTTCACACTTCCGTTATTCTCAAATCAATAATTAACGTTCATATAAATAAATGTTATGTCAGTTTCCTATTTATTGCAAAATTTTTATTTATTTATTACTGCATAACTTTACTTATTTTCTTCCCATCACTTTAAAATTAATCGTTAAAGTAACGCTTATCAATACGCATCAATTTATTTACCAAATTAAAAGGTTTTAATTTTTTTAACAAATTAATTGACAGATTAATAAGGTAATGTATACGAATTGTTATTATACCCATAAATTTACACTTAACTAATTAAATGCCTTACCTATATTCTCTATCTTCCCATTTATATTCAGGTACAATACTTACACCAATTTTTATTGAAAAATTTATTCATATTACAAACAAGGCTTAAATTACCATTGTTAAATTAGCGTTCAACATATATTTATCACCTTTTATTATTTCTACTAAATTTTTATTACAAAATTCTATTAAATAAATTAAATCGTCGAAATTTACGGGTCGTTACATAGGAACAAAAATATATAAGGGTAAGGGTTATGAGCGGCAGTTCCTAATATACCTTTACGTAAGTTAATTATCCTAAAACCATTCTTAAGCTCATTTATATACTTACTAAGCACGGCCTTAATTTGATTTGTTCAAATCTCAACCCCTTTATTACTTAACATTTACATTATTCTATTTAATTTATCTTATTAAATCTTTTGAATAATTTTATCGAAAATTAGGGGTGTTACGTGAAATTTTTGACCATATGCATGCACATTCAAATACACGTTCTTATCGTTGACTCCCGGACATGTTCGTAAGCTTACGGGACGTCGCTAATTTTCATTCAGTAAGATGCAATTTCATTGCATTTTGAACATGTGTTATTTGAATAATTTCTATGCCTAGGTTTGTTTGCATACATGCTCATATGCGGATCCCTTTACAAGTCATCCCACCTGGCAGATCGACTCCCTGAGAACTATATCCATCCTCCAAAAGTTCTCCTTCCAAGGGCAACAAAGGATCAAGGGAAAGGACAGGCGGAAGTTCAGGTGGTGGCGCTCCTAAGAGATCCAGAAAGAATAAAGAGCAAAAACAATAGTCATCACTCCGACTCAGTCTGTATATAGTTTGCATAACTGTTTTTCTCTTTTACTGACCGTGATTGTGCGGGTGCAAGCCACATTCTTGAATAAACTTGTATCACCGTTTTTGAAGTTTATTATGTAAATAAAAGTTTTTTTTGTTTTCTATTGAACTCTTATGTGAATTTTTTATTTAAGTAGTCTAGCTATCACTTTCCATTCAATGTACTTGTAATTCGTTGCTCGTTGCTTTAGATGATAATCCGTTGATTCTGTCTCAAGGCCTCCATGTGGTCGTGGTCTTGAGTCGTACCAAATATAGGGTTCAAGCCTTAATGTTACACTATCGAATTCAGCATTTTGAATGATTACATTCTTTCCCCCGGTCTTAGGTTAGTGGAGTTAGACGATGGATAGTCAAACTCCATCCTTTGAGAGTTTATTCTCCTGTCGGTTTCAGGTCTGAGTTTATGGAATAGTGAGTGGTCAAACCACACTCGTCTATTTATCTATACTCATTTCCGCACTTTGGGATAAGAGTTAGTTAGCAAGTGGTCTAATGACACGCATATATTGTTTATACTTATATACGCACTCTAGGGATAAGAGTTAGTTAGCGGATGGTCAAACCGCACCCGACTTGTGTCTATGCTCCTGACCACACTTTGAGGACTTGGAGATAGTCGGATCATACTTTCTTTAATTGGTTTATTTGCCCCTAAGTCTGGGGGTTAACTTAGAAAGTGGTTGGTCATGTCATGATCATTTTTGATTCATATTTGTATCATTATTTAATAGGATTAAGTTGGCCATTGGATGGTCAAACCACATCCAATCCTCATTAGGCATTCCATCCATCGGGTTATGAGTGCGAATCGTCAAACGAACGGTCGGGCCATTCTCATTTCATTTGGTTCAGTTGTGAACTTATGTAATCAACTATTTCCAAACTCTAGGAACCCGCTTGGACATGTCAATACTAGTTAGTCCGGTATCGTAACTATTATGTAGTGCTACAGTAGACATAGACATGAAGAAAATTCAATACTTTTTTGCCAAACAAAAAGAAATTACATAATTTGTCTTATTACATATATTTTAAAATCAAATGATAAATCAAATCCTGGAATTAAATATAGCTGAATGAAAAAGAAATAAACTAACTGAAATAGCATCGTAAATGCTCAATATTCTATGCCCTTGGAAGTGTGATGCCATCAACAATCAAAAGCTTTAAAGTTCCCTCTCCAAGCCTCTGTTCAATGACATATGGCCCTTCCCAAGTAGGATTCATGTGCGATGGGATAGGAAAAACCCTTTACAAGACGAGATCTCAAATTTCAAAGGTTTTAGGTCGGACTTTAGTGTTGTAGTATCGAGAGACTGGGTGTCGGTGCGCAGCTGCCCTCAAATCAGCTTCTTCACGCTTCTCATCTACAAAGTCTAGATATTCCAAAAGGAGATTTTTATTCATTCGGGGATTGTATTAGGCACTCGATGAGAAGGAACTTCAAGCTCAATAGGAATAACGGCTTCGAAACCGAAAGCAAGGGCGAATGGAGTATGGCCAGTTGCAGACTTGTGGGTGGTTATATAAGCCAATAGTGCTATCGGTAGTTCATCTACGCGCTTGCCTCTGGCCTTCTACAAATGGTTCTTCAGAATGGATTTTATAATTTTTTTCATAGCTTCAACTTGTCCATTGACTTGAGGGTGAGCGATGGCTGCAAATCTCTTTTCAATATGATGCCGACGGTAGAAATCTTTGAATTCAACACTGTCGAATTGAGTCTCATCATCTATTATAATAGATCGTGGATGACCGAAACGACAGGTGTTGTTCTAAATGTTGAAGTTGGTTACTTTCTTTATTGTGATCATAGATAATGGTTCCGTTTCGACCCACTTGATGAAGTAATCAATTGCGATGATCGCGTACTTTGCACCATCTTTAGAGATCGGTAAGGAACTAATAATATTTATGCCCCATATGGTAAATGGCCATGGACTGACCATTTGTGTATTTCCATCAGTGGAGCTCTTACAACTTGTGCATGCAATCAGTAGCATCTCGATTGATGGTCGGCCAATAGTATCCATAACGGAGTATTTTTTTTGCCAGAGTTTTCCCCACAATGTGATCGCCACATTCTCCTACATGAACTTCTTTTAGGAATCGTTTTATTTCATCATGAGCAATGCACCGGAGTAGGGGAACGAAAAAACCCTTTTTGTACATAACCCTTTTCTATATGATATATCGTGAAGCTTTACGGAGGATTTGACATTTTTCATTCCTTCATTTGGGAATAATTCCCTGTAGCAAATAGTATTTAATCGGAGTCATCACAAACTCTTTCTCAGGCTCCATCTCCAGTACCCGATCGATTTCCATCAGGCTTATGCGCGGAGCGTTTAATACTTCAACTGGAACCAATCCCGTCAGTTCTACATCCTCGATGCTAGCAAACTTTGCCAATGAATTAGCCTCTTTGTTTTAATCCCAAGGAATGTGCGTAATATCATAGGACTCAAAGTCGGTCAACAACTCTTGAACTTGGGTAAGGGATGGAGCAAGTCGTTGTCCTTTAGCTTGGTAATCTCTCCTAACTTGGTATAATACCAATTGTGAGTCACAAAAGATTTCAAAAGACTTTATCCCCAGTTCTCTAGTGAGTTTAAGTCCAGCAATCAGAGCCTCATACTCAGCTTCATTGTTTGTTCCAGGGAAATCGAGCTTCAAATCATAGCAAACTGACCGATCTTTTGGAGTTACAAGCACAATGCTAGGTCCAAAACAACCTTCATTAGATGCTCTATCTATATACAACTTCCACCGTATGGTAGGGGTTTCACTACTCCCCGAAAAATCATCCTGCGCAGTAAATTCTGCTACAAAGTCTACCGGTGCCTGAGCCTAGATAGCCATCCAAGAAAGATAAGTAATGTCAAATTGGCTAAGTTCGATATTCCACTTGAGTAACCTTCTAGATGTCTCGGGTCACTACAGGACCCGTCGTAATGGCTGCTCGGTGTAAACATTGATAAGATGCGCCTGAAAGTAAGGGTGGAGCTTTCGCAAAGAAATCAACAAACAGTATGCCAGTTTCTCTATCTTTGGATAGTTTCTTTCAGCCCCTGTCAATAGCTTGCTAACATAATAAATCGGTCTATGGATTCGGTTCTCTTCGAAGAGCTACGCGACACTTATAGCGTGTACCGACATGGCTAAGTGGATATATAAATCTTTATGATCCACCGGCTTTGATAAGGTAGGAGGTCTCTCTAATGGTTTACCAAAGCTTGGAATGCGTCTTTACAATCCCGTGTCCATTCAAATTTCCTTTTTCCTCTTCTAATCAAGTCGAAGAAAGGAATGGATTTGTCGATAGCTCTGGAAATAAATTGGCATAGAGTGGCAACCTTCCCATTCTGGCTCTACACTTGTTTGATAGTCTTTGGCCCTTGGATATTGCAAATAGCTTGATCTTTTTGGGATTAACTTCAATTCCACAGGTATTAACAATAAAACCCAAGAACTTTCTTGATGCAACGCCGAAGATTAATCTTCATTTTATAATGTCGAAGGACGTCGAACATTTCTGCCTTGTCTCTAATGTGGTCGCTAGACTGTTGTGACTTCACGAGCGTATCATCTACATATATCTCCATTGTTTTTCCGATCTGATCTTTAAACATTCTTTTGACTAGGCACTTGTAGGTCGCTCATGCATTCTTTAGACCAAACAGCATTACCGCATTGCAATATATATAATACAACATCAGTAATGAATCTGGTGTGCTCTTGATTAGGAATATGCGTCAGGATCTGGTTATATCCTGAGTATGCATCCATGAAAGATAGCAACTCATGTCTCGCGATTGAGTCCACCGGTTGGTCGATCCTTGGAAAAGGAAAGCTGTCTTTTAGGCATGCCTTGTTTAAGTCCGAGTAGTCAATGCATGTTCGCTATTTTCCATTTACCTTTCTCACAAGTATAGGATTAGATACCCACTGAGGGTAGAGGGCATTGCGAATAGATCCATTGTCTTTGAGCCTATCCACCTCCTCTTTAAGAGTGGTTGTAACATTCCCGTTTTTAAACCAAATTGAAATTGGAAATAAATTTAATTTTTGGAATTAAATTATGGATTAATCTGGTATTTTCCAAAGTTTAATAGATATTTGTTTGTTTATTAACATAAATGAATGTGAATATGATTTTTCAATAGAATTTCTAATTGGAAATTTTGAAATAAATATTTTGAATAATATTTTAATTTCAAATTTAGTTGTAAATAAATTAGAAAATTCCCAGAATAAATAATAGATTTTAGATTACTAATAGAATTTTGATTTGAAGTTTAAGAATAAGTATTTTATAAATAAATATTGGATTTAAAAATAAATGTAATTAAAAATAAATAAATAAAATTTGGATTATAAATAAAATTTGATTTGGAATTTAAAGAATAAGTTCTAATGTATATATATACATGTTGTTTATTTATATAGATAAATACTTATTTGAAGGTATAATAGTTTGAAATGAATAAACGTATTTAATACTTTCTTTTAATTTTATATATATACATAAGGAAATATATTACCTAAATTATTTTAACATAAGGATTTAAAACTAAAAATATAAATAAAATGAAACAAGGGTTTTAAATATTATTTAAAATGTACATATCTTTAGAAATTAATAAGAAACTATATATATGTAAATGGGTTGTATTCATATATATATATATGAATTTATAAGTACATAACATTTAAACCCATAATTAGTATAAATTAGAATTGAACCATTTTAAAATATGATTCCTAATTTAAGTTTGTAAATATAAAATAAATCAAGGTTTAAAAAAAATTTGTAAATAAATTTTAAATTAATTAGAAAGAAGGACTAAACATAAAAAGTTTATATTTCAACAAATGTTAAAATAAATGTACAAGTGTATGGCTTTAATGATACAAGTGGCAACAAATAATTTGCTTTTTTAATTTAGAATTATAGGAAATTATGTAAAAAGAAGAAAACTAGTTATCTACTTAGTTCACACTTTCTCTCCACCTCTCAATCATCTTCTTTCCCAAAAAAATTGAAAACAAAAGCCATATTGAAAACAAAAGAAATCAAAACCTGGTAAACCAGAAACAATCATCTGCAAACTGGAAACCAAAGCCCTGTTTTTTTCAAGTGTAATCTGGAAACAAAAAGAAAAAAAAAACAACCAAATACATAGCAAAGAGAAAAGCAAAGACTGCAACTTCAACATCTTCTCAAATTCAAAACAAATGAGGCAAAGATTCAAGTGCTGATCAAAGCTGCAGATCAGATTCACAAAAAAAAACTAGTCGCCAGATTCAAAAAAATCAAAAACTGTTCTCTGTCCTCAAGTCAAAGGTGAGCAAACCTTTTTTTTGTTTAATTTTATTAAACCTGATATATCTTAATGATTTTTTTTTTTGAAACATGATCTGAAGGTGCCTGAAAGACTGTATGAATATACTTGCATGCCTTTGTATGTAGAGGAAGAATGTTGTGCATGTCTGTTTAAAAGTTACAGATCTAAAACCTGATTAAAATTTTAATTCATTCCACGTACAAACAATTTTAAACATTGATCTATGAAAGAAAGGTGTTTGTGTGTGAATAACATCGTTTCTAAAAATAAAATCAAGAGAAAATATTGAGTAAATGTTTTAGAAATTATAAATAACAATGAAATTGGAAGAATAGGTAAAAATTCAAACTCAACGATTTGTAAATTCAAGTATATATCCTGAATCCTCTAAGAAAAACATGATTTTTAAAACAAAAATTGTGATCTTTAATTTAGTATTTTGGTTGCAGTTCGTAGATGAACAGAAAACATTATTTGACCGATTTCTGACAATCGCGTAATTGTAAAATCTTGGAATTGTTTCTGGAGGTAGATGGAGGAGTATAGATTATGGGAAAAATGTTAAAAAAATTATTTATTGCAAAATTTTTTAGGTCGACATGGAATTAGGGTTTAACGTGCAGTATTTGGTCGGCTTGGTTCTCCTGCTCGTGAGGAGCCAGTGGTGGATCGAGTTCGATGATATTCAAGGAGGTGATGGCTTGGGGGTTGACGAAGATGTGGCCGGAGGTGGCGACGCTCTCGTGGTCGAGGTTGCGCATGCGAGGCAGATTTGTGTGATGGGTTTGAGTTAGAAGTTGATCGAGAAACTTAAATTTCAATTTCAGACGAAATTGTTGGTACTAGGTAGTGGAGTTTGTAATCGGGGTCAAAGGTGACTCGTGGTTGGTCGCGACGTTGATCAGGGAGGGTCAGAGTGTCAGGACACGTGCATGGTGTCGCGTTCGTGTCAGCAAGTTTGGGTTTTGAGGAAGGAAGACATCGTCTCGGGTTTGGACTCGAAGTTGTTTTGTGATTTTCTCGGGGAAGCTGGATAGTTGCTATGCATATTTGCCTGGTTTACTGGGTTGTTTGGGGTAGATAAGGATTATCTCAAGTAGTTGCTCGGGAAGTATAAGTTTTGGCTTGGGTAAAAGATGTTTGGGCTCGGCCTGTAACAAGTTATATATGCTTGTTAATAAGTAAATCAGACTTCAAAAACTTATCAGGGGAATAATTTCAAAAGAAATAGGAATTGAGTCCTAAATATAGTATTGATAGGTTTTTAAATAAGTTTTTCAAGTTTTAAAATAAGTTTCAAAGACTTGGTTTTAAAGTCAAAGATATGTTGGAATTGTTTGGGTTTTAAATAATTTTGTTGAAATGTTAATTTAAAATATTATTAAATATTTCCAATGGAATTTGATGATGTGATAAATGAAAGTGATATTTAAAATATATAATTGATTTTCTAAATTAGTTTTAAATGAGGTTAATAATAGAAATAGTATTGAATTTAAAGAAAGAAGTGATTTTAAATGGGTTGAGATTAATTAAAGATAATTAACAAATAAATTAAAGGTTAATTACTTATTTGTAATTAGGAATAATTACTTAATGAAGTAATTAGTGGATGGTTATGGAATTAATTAGTAATTAAGTGATGATTAATTAATTTACAATTAATTAATGTAATTAATTTTAGGTTAATTATTCAGTCTAATTAATTAAAGATAATCGATTAAGGAAAATTAATTAAGATTTAATTAATAATTAAGGATCTATTAATTAAAGTAATTAATTAAAGATTAATTAAAGAAGTTAATTAAAGGCTAATTAATAAATTAATAATTAAAGGTGGATTAATTTCTAAATTATTAAGGTAATTAATTAAGGTAAATTTATTGCTAGTTAATTTATGGTTAACGATGACTAAGTGATTAAGAATGATCACTTATTATAATTAATTATGTGTAATTAATTAATGTGATAAATTAATTTAAAGGTTAATTAACTTATGAAAACAATTAAGGGATGATTATTAATCAAGAATTAATTAAATAAATCTTTGTAATTAATTAAGGATAATTAATCAAAGATTATTAGTAATTAAAGATTAATTATTGATTAAAGAGTAATTAATCAAAAGGTTTGTAACAAATTAATGATTAATTAACCAGGATTAGAAATTTATTCATAAGTAATTTTTCTGATTTAAATAAATCAGATAATTAATTGATCTCACTCATGGATGTTGGGATTCTATGAAGTGCTTTGAATTGATTGATGTCCCTGATTTGTGATAATATGTGATATGAATTATTTTGTTTTATGAACTATGATGTAATTCTATTCTGTGATAAAATTAATTATCTGTAATGTAAATTATTAGCTGTGACATATATCTGTGATCTGTGAATGAAACATAAGAGTTATAGTTTATACCGCTTATCAAATATATTGTTATATTTGAATCTGTAATGGTTGATATTATTGCACTATTGTGTGTAAACCCCTGGGCCACACTATACACACACCAATATGGATTTCACGAGGAAGTCAGTTAAGTCACTGTGTTTGAATTTAATATTTTGAAATGGTTTCAAAGTTTGAATTTTCGAATCCAAAGGGTTTTTGGAAATGAATTTGGGTTGAATTTGAAAAATATTTGAAAAGGAGTTTTGAAGATAAACGTTATTTAAAAATAACTTGGTTTAGTTTGAAATCTGAAATATTTTGACTTGAGTTTGAATTCAAATTGAATTCAATGATTTGGAAATTTTGGCTTAAAAAAATTATACAAGTTTATAAAGATGTTTATATGGGTTTTTAACCATTTAAAAAATATTGGTTTGGGAATTTAAATTTAACCCAAGTTTATATTTGAAAGGCTTTAACTCGTGCAAATAAAATCGGGTTTTCCGAAACGGGAATAAGTGGTTTCAAATAATAATTATGATGAAAGATTTCAAATTTGAAATTAAATGATTTTGAAAGCTATAAAATCAGTCTTTAATTTAAAGACCGGATGAGTTAATCCAACTTAAAATAGAATTGTTTTGAAAGGCTAGAAATGAATCTTTGTTAAAGATTGGTGATCCTTGTTTTAAATTGAAAAGAGGTTTTAAAAGTGAATCTTTGTTTAAAAGATTAAAGTGTGGAAATTGTTTAAAACATTGAAAGGTTTTTGGAAGTAAATCTTTTTGTTTAAAAGATTTGTAAATAGTAATTTGTTTAAACCATTTGAAAGAAAAGTCTCGGGTTTTAAAGTTGTGAATTAAATGAAATCCCATTATCCATATGTTTTTAAATATTGCGGTCATTATTCGGTTTAGTCGGGAGAGGACCTTGTGTCATATAACCCATTCCGAATAATGATACGACGATATGGATAGCATTTGAAGACCGGTGGAGAAGACCGGATACTTTCGAAAGCGAAAGGATGACCTGTCGAATGTCTATGCACCGAATGGCCCCGGTATAGAGATTTGAGCACCCATTGTGATGGGAAGTCCGGACGTGATTAGAAATTATCCGGATTGCAAGGGCTTCTTTGGAAGTGCCTTCGGTTCTGTTCGAACCCGGAACAGACTTTTATGGATGTGTGTCTGACATTACACTTTGAGATGTAAAACCGGTTTCTATCAAATACATTTCTGTTTGGTGGCGGAGATTTATTCTCTTAGCTTAACACCCTTCTGTGAGACGTACGAGCTCAGAGGTTATGTAGTTGATGGTTACTAGTGATACATTCTCAATTTGGTAATGTGGCATACGAAGTGCTGCTGATCATTTGTTGATCAAAGCAATGCTTTGTGAAAAGCGTAGCTTAGTGGACGAGACTGCATCTGGACCTCACACCCCGGAAATGGTCGAAACAGGAAAGATGCAGCAAGGTTTCAGGGGTCGCGCCCCTAGGGTATGTCCATTTCTTCTGGACAGAGGTGATATCATGGTATGGAGCCCAGATATTTAACCTATGTGGTTACTGCAAATACATTACTTTGTGGTTGTTGGTATCGAGCGCTCGGACATAGGTTGGTTACGACCGGGAATGGAATATCTTAGGTGATACTCCCTGACAGGTGGTACACCGGCCTCGTGCTGGCAGAGAACTGAGGGATGGTTCTCGGGGCGTCCCTCCATAGGCGTACCCATGTGGCAATAGAAAGTTCCTTAGCCTGACCATTTGTTGGAAATCCATTCATCCAATATACGCCTTGTACGGTTTTAGTTGTATTACCTGCCATCTAGTTATGGTGGCGCCCCACTGTTTGGATGGTAGCTATAGTAGGCATAGTTCGGAATGTCTATGCTGGCTAAGACTAATATTATACTTTTGAAATGTTTTCCACTATGCACTGATAATAATATCAAAATGGTTTTCGCGTATCAAGCATGTTTGACTATCATAAGGAGAAATCTCCTCCAATTCTGCGTTTGCATGGTGTTGTGGCGGGAGGCCTTATGGTAGTTTCATTTTCCTAAAAGCATTGCGGATTTCAAATTTAAAATATTTTGCTTGTTTTTAATGATAAAATGTTTTCGTTTGCTCAAACCAGTCCCATGACTGACCCGGAGTTTATTGTTCCTTTTCTAAACTCTGGGTGCCCACAATTTTCCATACGGGCAGTCTAGAGTTGGGTTTTTCAGATAGTAGATATCGATTCGGTAGCTTTTAGCTTTCTCTTTGTATTCTTTGGAGATCCTGGATATTGGAGTCTTTGGATTCATGGTTGAGACTTGCTTATCTTAGTGAAATGTGAGGGTGGTTCGAGCTAGTGGTTTGGAATTTGGCTTTGGAGCATTGGATTGGAGTTGCAGTTTGATATTCGAGTTACCTCGTTTTCTATTCATTTTCCACTGTAGTTTATTGTCTCTGATATTTCTTCTATCTTATTGATATCATTATTGTATCATTGGATATTGTATTCATTTGGAATTGTATCTGATATTTATTTTTCTTCCGCTGTGTTGTTATACTTAATTGTGTTATAAGCTCCGGCGTGATTCGAATTTCAACGATTGAATCTGCGGCATTCAGGTACAAGTGGAGTACGGATGTCGATTTTCAAACGCTGGAATTTGGACCCTGACATTTTGGTATCGGAGCTGAGGGTTAAAACTTTGGCTCAGGAGTATAACACATTAAGTAGCTCATTAAAGATAGGGTGAAGTATACCCTAGAATGAGTAATCCCTAAGATATCCGTTCGTATGCCTCATTAAATTCTCTTACTATCCACTGATAGTGAGTATGAGTGCAAGAAGAGGACGAGATAGGGGACAGGGGAATACCACTACAAATGGTCAGTACCCTACAACAACGGAAACAATCTTTCTCTATCAATCTCCTTTGATTCATCTTTTCAGTTCTTTGATGATTCCTGGTAGCTCCAGGAAGAAGCTTTGATATATTTGCATGGGACACAAACTCCAGATGGGTCAGAATTGTTTGTTTGAATGAATTGTTTGCTTGGGTTGCTATGGTTGATAAGTATATCTTGGTTGTTTAAACTAAAAGATTTGGATTGCATCCATATATCTGTTTATTCTGTTGGGTCTCGATATATTCTACGAGTGGTTAGTTATCTTTTGAACTAACCGATTCCTTGTATATTTCGTAGATCTGGTGACCCGAGTATCTTGATTCGTTTTTATATCCATTATTGATATTCTGATTTGGGATGTCAAATGCAGAATAAATATTTCGATCTAATTTGATAAATTATTTCTCTATCTATCATTTGATCTTTGTTATCTCCCTACTTTCAAATTTCGAGGACGAAATTTTCTTAGGGGTGAATCTGTAACATTCCCGTTTTTAAATCAAATTGAAATTGGAAATAAATTTAATTTTTTAAATTAAATTATGGATTAATGTGGTATTTTCCAAAGTTTGATAGATATTTGTTTGTTTATTAATATAAATGAATGTGAGTATGATTTTTCAATAGAATTTCTAATTAGAAATTCTGAAATAAATATTTTGAATAATATTTTAATTTCGAATTTAATTGTAAATAAATCAGAAAATTCCCAGAATAATTAAAAGATTTTAGATTATTAATATAATTTTGATTTGAAGTTTAAGAATAAGTATTTTATAAATAAATATTGGATTTAAAAATAAATGTAATTAAAAATAAATTTAAAAAAATTGGATTATAAAAAAATTTGATTTGGAATTTAAAGAATAAGTTCTAATGTGTATATATATATACATGTTGTTTATTTATATAGATAAATACTTATTTAAAGATAAAATAGTTTGAAAATGAATAAAAGTATTTAATACTTTCTTTTAATATTATATATATACATAAGGAAATATATTACATAAATTATTTTAACATAAGGATTTAAAACTAAAAATATAAATAAAATGAAACAAGGGTTTTAAATATAATTTAAAATGTACATATCTTTAGAAATTGATAAGAAACTATATATTTATAAATGGGTTGTATTCATATATATATATATATATATATATATATATATATATATATATATATATGAATTTATAAGTACATAACATTTAAACCCATAATTAGTATAAATTAGAATTGAACCATTTTAAAATATGATTCCTAATTTAAGTTTGTAAATATAAAATAAATCAAGGTTTAAAAACAAAATTTGTAAATAAATGTTAAATTAATAAGAAATAAGGACTAAACATAAAAAGTTTATATTTCAACAAATGTTAAAATAAATGTGCAAGTGTATGGCTTTAATGATACAAGTGGCAACAAATAATTTTCTTTTTTAATTTAGAATTATAAGAAATTATGTAAAAAGAAGAAAACTAGTTATCTACTCAGTTCACACTTTCTCTCCACCTCTCAATCATCTTCTTTCCCAAAAAAATCGAAAACAAAAGCCATATTGAAAACAAAAGAAATCAAAACCTGGTAAACCAGAAACAATCATCTGCAAACTGGAAACCAAAGCCCTGTTTTTTTCAAGTGTAATCTGGAAACAAAAAGAAAAAATAACGACCAAATACAGAGCAAAGAGAAAAGCAAAGACTGCAACTTCATCATCTTCTCAAATTCAAAACAAATGAGGCAAAGATTCAAGTGCTGATCAAAGCTGCAGATCAGATTCACAAAAAAAAAAAAACTAGTCGCCAGTTTCAAAAAAATCAAAAACTGTTCTCTGTCCTCAAGTCAAAGGTGAGCAAACCTTGTTTTTGTTTAATTTTATTAAACCTGATATATCTTAATGATTTTTTTGAAACATGATCTGAAGGTGCCTGGAAGACTGTATGAATATACTTGCATGCCTTTATATGTTGAGGAAGAATGTTGTACATGTCTGTTTAAAAGTTGCAGGTCTAAAACCTGATTAAAATTTTAATTCATTCCACCTACAAACAATTTAAAACATTGACCTCTGAAAGAAAGGTGTTTGTGTGTGAATAACATCGTTTCTAAAAATAAAATCAACAGAAAATATTAAGTAAATGTTTTAGAAATTATAAATAACAGCGAAATTGGAAGAACAGGTAAAAATTCAAACTCAACGATTTGTAAATTCAAGTATATATCCTGATTCCTCTAAGCAAAATATGATTTTTAAAACAAAAATAGTGATCTTTAGTTTAGTATTTTGGTTGCAGTTCGTAGATGAACAGAAAACATTATTTGATCGATTTTTGACAATCGCGTAATTGTAAAATCTTGGAATTGTTTCTGGAGGTAGATGGAGGAGTATAGATTATGGGAAAAATGTTAAAAAAAATTATTTATTGCAAAAAAATTTAGGTCGACATGGAATTGGGGTTTAACGTGTAGTATTTTGTCGGCTTGGTTCTCGTGCTCGTGAGGAGCCAGTGGTGGATCGAGTTCGATGATATTCAAGGAGGTGTTGGTTTGGGGGTTGATGAAGATGTGGCCGGAGGTGGCGACGCTCTAGTGGTCAAGGTTGCGCATGCGAGGCAGATTTGTGTGATGGGTTTAAGTTAGAAGTTGATCGAGAAACTCAAATTTCAATTTCTGATGAAATTCTTGGAACTAGGTAGTGGAGTTTGTAATCGGGGTCAAAGGTGACTCGTGGTTGGTCACGACGTTGGTCAGGGAGGGTCGGAGTGTCTGAACACGTGCATGGTGTCGCGTTCGTGTCAGCAAGTTTGGGTTTTGAGGAAGGAAGACATCGTCTCGGGTTTGGACTCGAAGTTGTTTTGTGATTTTCTCGGGGAAGCTGGATAGTTGTTGTGCATATTTGCCTGGGTTACTGGGTTGTTTGGGGTAGATAAGGATTCTCTCGAGTAGTTGCTCCGGAAGTATAAGTTTTGGCTCTGTTGAAGATGTTTGGGCTCGGCCTGTAACAAGTTATATATGCTTGTTAATATGTAAATCAGATTTTAAAAACTTATTAGGGGAATAATTTCAAAAGAAATAGGAATTGAGTTCTAAATAAAGTATTGATAGGTTTTTAAATAAGTTTTTCAAGTTTTAAAATAAGTTTCAAAGACTTGGTTTTAAAGTCAAAGATATGTTGGAATTGTTTGGGTTTTAAATAATTTTGTTGAAATGTTAATTTAAAATATTATTAAATATTTCCAATGGAATTTGATGATGTGATAAATGAAAGTGATATTTAAAATATATAATTGATTTTCTAAATTAGTTTTAAATGAGGTTAATAATAGAAATAGTATTGAATTTAAAGAAAGAAGTTATTTTAAATGGGTTGAGATTAATTAAAGATAATTAACAAATAAATTAAAGGTTAATTACTTATTTGTAATTAGGAATAATTACTTAATGAAGTAATTAGTGGATGGTTATGGAATTAATTAGTAATTAAGTGATGATTAATTAATTTACAATTAATTAATGTAATTAATTTTAGGTTAATTATTCAGTCTAATTAATTAAAGATAATCGATTAAGGAAAATTAATTAAGATTTAATTAATAATTAAGGATCTATTAATTAAAGTAATTAATTAAAGATTAATTAAAAAAATTAATTAAAGGCTAATTAATAAATTAATAATTAAAGGTGGATTATTTCTAAATTATTAAGGTAATTAATTAAGGTAAATTTATTGCTAGTTAATTTATGGTTAACGATGACTAAATGATTAAGAATGATCACTTATTATAATTAATTATGGGTAATTAATTAATGTGATAAATTAATTTAAAGGTTAATTAATTTATGAAAACAAATAATGGATGATTATTAATTAAGAATTAATTAAATAAATCTTTGTAATTAATTAAGGATAATTAATCAAAGGATTATTAGTAATTAAAGATTAATTAATGATTAAAGAGTAATTAATCAAAAGGTTTGTAACAAATTAATGATTAATTAACCAGGATTAGAAATTTATTCATAAGTAATTTATCTGATTTAAATAAATCAGATAATTAATTGATCTCACTCATGGATGTTAGGATTCTATGAAGTGCTTTGAATTGATTGATGTCCCTGATTTGTGATAATATGTGATATGAATTATTTTGTTTTATGAAATGTGATGTAATTTTATTCTGTGACAAAATTAATTATCTGTAATGTAAATTATTAGCTGTGAAATATATCTGTGATCTGTGAATGAAAGATAAGAGTTATAGTTTATATCGCTTATCAAATATATTGTTATATTTGAATCTTTAATGGTTGATGTTGTTGCACTATTGTGTGTAAACCCCTGGACCACACTATACACACACCAATATGGATTTCACGAGGAAAACAGTTAAGTCACAGATATTTGAATTTAATATTTTGAAATGGTTTTAAAGTTTGAATTTTCGAATCCAAAGGGTTTTTGGAAATGAATTTGGGCTGAATTTGAAAAATAATTGAAAAGGAGTTTTGAAGATAAAAGTTATTTAAAAATAACTTGGTTTAGTTTGAAATCTGAAATATTTTGACTTGAGTTTGAATTCAAATTGAATTCAATGATTTGAAAATTTTGGCTTAAAAAGATTATACAAGTTTATAAAGATGTTTATATGGGTGTTTAACCATTTAAAAAATATTGGTTTGGGAATTTAAATTGCCCCAGTATAGAGATTTGATTACCCATTGTGATGGGAAGTCCGGACATGATTACAAATTATCCGGATTGCAAGGGCTTCTTTGGAAGTTCCTTCGGTTCTGTTCGAACCCGGAACAGACTTGTATGGATGTGTGTTTGACACTACACTTTGAGATGTAAAACCGGTTTTTATCAAATACATTTCTGTTTGGTGGCGGAGATTTATTCACTTAGCTTAACACCTTACTCTGAGACGTACGAGCTCAGAGGTTATGTAGTTGATGGTTACTAGTGATACATTCCCAATTTGGTAATGTGGCATACGAAGTGCTACTGATCATTTGTTGATCAAAGCAAGGCTTTGTGAAAAGCGTAGCTTTGTGGACGAGAGGTTTCAGGGGTCGCGCCCCTAGGGTATGTCCATTTCTCATGGATAGAGGTGATATCATGGTATGGAGCCGAGATATTTAACCTATGTGGTTACTGCAAATACATTACTTTGTGGTTGTTGGTATCGAGCGCTCGGATAAAGGTTGGTTACGACCGGGAATGAAATATCTTAGGTGATACTCCCGGGCAGGGGGTACACCGGCCTTGTGCCGGCAGAGAACCGAGGGATGGTTCTCGAGGCGTCCCTCCATAGGCGTACCCATATGGCAATAGGAAGTTCCTTAGCCTGACCTTTTTTTGGAAATCCATTCATCCAATATGCGTCTTGTACGGTTTTAGTTGTATTACCTGTCATCTACTTATGGTGGCGCCCCACTGTTTGGATGGTAGCTATAGTAGGCATAGTGCGGAATGTCTACGCTGGCTAAGATTAATATTATACTTTCAAAATGTTTTCCACTATGCACTAATAATAATATCAAAATGGTTTTCGCGTATCAAGCACGTTTGATTATCATAAGGAGAAATCTCCTCCAATTCTGCGTTTGCATGGTGTGTGTGGCGGGAGGCCTTATGGTAGTTTCATTTTCCTAAAAGTATTGCGGATTTCAAATTTAAAATCTTTTGCTTGTTTTTAAAGATAAAATGTTTTCGTTTGCTCATACCAGTCCCATGACTGACCTGGAGTTTAATGTTCCTTTCCTAAACTCTGGGTGCACACAATTTTCCATACGGGCAGTCTAGAGTTGGGTTTTTCAGATAGTAGATATTGATTCGGTAGCTTTTAACTTTCTCTTTGGTATTCTTTGGAGATCCTGGATATTGGAGTCTTTGGATTCATGGTCAAGACTTGCTTATCTTAGTGAAATGTGATGGTGGTTCGAGCTAGTGGTTTGGAGTTTGGCTTTGGAGCGTTGGATTGGAGTTGTAGTTTGATATTGGAGTTACCTCTTTTGCTATTCATTTTCCGTAATTGTTTATTGTCTCTTATATTTCATGTATCTCATTGATATCATTATTGTATCATTGGATATTGTATTCATTTGGAATTGTATCTGATATTCATTTTTCTTCCGCTGTGTTGTTATAATTAATTGTGTTATAAGCTCCGGCTCGATTCGAATTTCAACGATTGAATCTGCGGCATTTAGGTACAAGTGGAGTATGGATGTCGATTTTCAAATGCTGGAATTTGGACCGTGACAGTGGTGGATCTCTGTAGATCCATGCCTCACCTTTTTTGTTTCACCAAGACATGCCATGGATCGATATTCAATGCATGGCTTGCAATAGCAGGCAAGTCCACACATGTCAGAGTGAGTCCAAGCAAACATAACGAAATTCACTCGGATAAATCCAACAAATTCTGTCATCATTGGGGGGTTGAGTTGTGATCCAATCTTTAGGACTCATGACGGATCATCGTGGCTGACTTAGATGTCATTCGTCAGCTCAGCCGATGCAGCCTTGATCTCTTTAGGCTCCTCCTCATCATATCTTAGATCCATGTATCTATAGAACCGACTGTGGCGCTTGAACCAAGGCTCGGGTGCTAGTTGTCAATCTTCAGTGGCTTGGATGTAAATAGACTTATCTACACCTTTACCATGTTCCTTTCGATGAGCATCTCTCAATTCAGCTACATAACAGGCATGTTTGGTCGCCTGGTCACCATGAACAACTCCAACACCATTATCTGTCCGGAACTCTAAAGTCAAACACCATGGGGTAAGAGCTGCTCGAAAGTCAACTAGGGTCGGTCGGCCAAAAAAAGCGTTGTAAGCAGAGTCAGCATCCAAAAGGACAAAAGGCAAATTCTGGATTCTCCTACGGTCACCTTCTCCCAACTCCACGGGCAATTCAACATAACCAAGAGCTTTAGTGGCAGCACTGTTAAAGCCATGAATGGGGGGCCATAGATAGTTTTAAGTTTTGGCTTCCATCCTCATCTGATCATAAGCTTTTTTGAAAATTATATTTATAGAACTTTCACAATCAACCAATATCCTTCTTACTGATGCATGGCCGATCATGGCCCAAATGACCATTGGTTCGATCGTCGGAGACTCCACCTTGTCTACATCTCTGTTTCTAAACACAATATCATCTGCCATTGTATGTTGATGTTTTGACGAAGCTCTACCTTTTGTACTTGAACGATATTCAAAATTCACATGCTTAATCACGCTAGCATAGCGCTTCATCTCATGCCAACTCTTATCAGCCAGATTTGGTACTCTGACTATTGTATTGATTATCAATCTTCCGCCAGTCCGCACAGGCTCCTTAGCTCTATGCGGTACTTGTCTTCAGTTGGCGTTGGATGTTCCATGCTCGCTGTAATATTACTCTGTACTCCCTCTCCACTTAGTCCCATAACATTCTACTTCCTAGAGCATCTGACTTCCTCATTCCTCAAATACTGAGCCGCCTTTGCATAAAAGTGCTCCAACATTGCGGGTGGCTTTCCAATTAACCAATCACCAAAATCAGACTCTGGATCAATCCTTCTTTTTTCGGCCATCAATATTTCATGGTCATTCGGATCAATGATCTCTGTGACGACTTTATGAAATCTCTCTAAGTAGTCTTTCAACGATGCTCCAAGAGCCAGGACCACGCTGGATAGGGACTACATTTTTAGGGCGAGTTACGTGCATACGAAAGTGCTCCATAAACCTTGTTGCCAAATCATCAAATCTAGAGAACAAATGTAGGGGTAACCTTGTAAACCACATTGTTGCTATTTTAGAGAGAGTTATGGAAAAACATCCACACTTGGTTTCATCATCTGCTCATGCAGAATCCATCAGCTATTCATATCTCATAATGTGCTGCTTGGGGCCAATTTTTCCCTCATAGGTAGGCATCAACGATATGTTGAACCTTCTTGGATACTCTACATGTAGGACATTGTTGTGAACGGCGGTATGGCTCCTCGAGATCGCCAAGTCGACCTTGGTCAATCGTTGGCTCTGTCACAAACTGTTTAACCATAACCAATAAATTTGGCGTTTGAATAGTTAATGCTAAGCGGTGGTCACGTTCCACCTCACGTGAATGGTCCGGTCGATGATTATCGGTCGTTCCACGTCTTCTTGTTTTAACCTCTTCCCATTATATATCACGAACATTCACTTCATCGTCATTTGGGGATGCAATTGGTTAACATTCAACTGAAATCCATCATCCAAATCCGTTACAACAAACATGTATAGGTAAGTTCCCTCATTTGGAGGAGGGATCGGTACAGATCCTTACGGAGGGATTGACATCGATCAGTCCTAGCAGACTAAGAAGGTCTAACTATTGATGCCCCAAAGTTTCTGCATGATATTTGTTTATTTTGCGATGCCTATATATGTGATACTCATTCAATGAACTAGAACTCTCCAATGCTGAGTAAGGGTTAGGGTTCCTCGTAGCTTTCCCTCGCTGTTGTTGATTGAGTTAGTTCATTAGGTTGATATTGGCTTGAATCTACTGAATTAATTATCAACGGCTATCCACTAGCTCTCTCATAAGATTTTGGAATTCAAATCTTGTAATAGAATCGGCTGGATTCCGGACTTCCACTGTATCAGCATTCACATCCTTTAGTTGACTGCTCGGGCCTCCTTATTGGATGCTAGCATTCTCGTTTCCTTCAGCGTTCTGAGAAGTAGATCTAGTGTTCCTCACCATTGTTATTAGCACAGCTTAGATTTTCTTAAATCTAAATAGAACAAACTAACTTTCAAAAGATAACTGTGGATCTCCTTCGAGGGATTTATGCAGTCCAGTAACAACAAAAGGATCCTAATAAGTTAAGAACTAAGGCTCTCAATGAAAGCACCAAAATGTGTGCACCAAAAATTGACATAAACACCCAATAGAAATTTTAAAGAGAAATAAATGAAGAATATAAAATGAAAACATAGGATAATAACAAAAAAATAGCAGTAAATCGAAAGACTAACACGCACACAATGATTTATAGTGGTTCGGCGTTGTTTGCCTACATTCACTTTGAATAGATTGTTTTATTAATCACTTTATAAACTGAATACAGTAGGGATCAAATGAAAATCCTTAGTTACAAAGGAATATAAAGCAAGTAGCAACGTAGAAGTTCCAAAAATGAACAACCAAGCCTGCATTTATAGACAAAGATAGCCAAATATCTCACTGAAAATTCGACGGAAGGACCTTCTGAACCATATGGACCCACAAAAGGGATCTCATGGCCTAATTCCCAAATAAGAAGGATCGGCACCGATCTCTACTTTGGTGGAATTTTTAGTGTGATCCACATGGTAGCTTCATCATGCTAAAATATGCTTAGCCTCCGAATTTCATGCCAATTGGATCAATAGAACTCGAATTATTGCTTGATCTTTGCTTCAACATGGATTGCTTGCTAATTCCTATCGATCCCTTCCAAGGGAAGAATGTCAATCCTGCTAACTTCACCTTTTTAAGGTGCAATCCCTAGAGTAGGCTCCTTAGGGCCCTCATATCTTGTTCACAAAATTTCATTTGCATTAGACTTGTGGATCTTGAAATTTTTCTTGTTTACTATTGAAATGCTCATATTCCCTAAAACATACGGATCCTGATGATGGAAGCCACTTTATACCAATCTCTCCTATATGTTGAAAAATATTTCAAACTTTGTACATTCTGCTTTGCATATCCATTAATTCCATTCAACTTCGACTTTGTGTTATCATCTATACTTGACTTCTGGGCCCTACCACCATCACTTTTGACTCATCGGCCTTGATAACAGTCAAATCTAACTTATGCATCACTTCAATATAGTCGGGTCAAAATGTTGGATAAGAATAACCAAAGTGTCTCAAAGTCTATGGGAGTAAATTGAGTTTGTCAATTTTCGAATATGATCCAAGAATGGATATGAAGATTTCATTTGAAAAGCATTAAAGTTGAACAAATGTTTTGATAGAAATATCAAATTGTTTGATTTTTCAATCAAAATGCAGAGGAAGCGTATGTCTGTAAGAAAGAGCATTAAAGGTACAGTGATATTTCTAAATTATAAATAAAGAACATACTGCTGATTGTTAATGATGCATTTGTGTTTTGGTTGTTTACTACACAATATAGGATTTGTAAATTATATATTTTATATTAATTATAAAGGATATTGGGAATATCCCAAATGATATGCAAAGACACCTTATTAAAATGCTTAATACGGAACATGTAAAATGGATTCTTTATGCATTGGCAATAGGAATTATCATACATGTTATGTTGTCTACAATATCATAATTTTATTATGTATTTGATGCATGAAAAAAATATCAAATCCAAATTAATATCACTAAATGGTAGTTTAGAGTGGTCTTAAGTATTTACGAAATACTAAAGAATTGTTTAAAAAACAAAGAACTTCCTAAGGAGTGTTCGGACTTGAATATATATATATGTGATATCGAGTATAATATATTAGTACTAAATTCATGTTCAGACCTTAACTAACAAGCTTTAAGTTGGAAATGTTATGAACGATACATTGTGGCGATTCAGAGAAAATGCTAAGTACATCGCCTTGAATAATGCCATAATAAAAGCAATGTAAAATTATAAATGCACAAATGTATAGCTTAGGTAGGGGTAATTAACAAGTATTGAGAATACTACATAATTGTTATATAATGACGATTCAATGATAAGAGCTCACTAGAAGTCAAGAATTTTACTCCGACTAGTTCCAAATGATAAAGGTAGTTTGTCAATACCGGAGAGAGTTGATTGACAAAGTAGATAATTAAAACAACATAGCAGATCAATTCACAAAGAGACTAACTCGATCAGCTCTAATTTTATAGTCAAAGGAATAGGATAGATATTCCACAACTAGCCTCGAGTGCAAGTGGAAGATTGAAAGAGTTAGGGGTATACCATAGGGAAAATTATGTAATTGTCACATATATCCAACTTGATAACCAATCTTATTCAAAATAAAAGGTGTTTTCTTTATAAAATATTCTTGATATAATGTGTTGTATTAATTAATTAATTAAAAGTAAATTATATAGAAAATTCATAAATGGTATGGTTTGTGATAGTAGTTTTAATGTGTTGTAATCATGAATGATTTATCACAATAAAATTAACATAATATTTTAAATATTCCTTGTTAAGATGTATCAAGACTGGATATTGCAACTGTTAGCACCAAATTTAGCCACTAACACCCAAGCATAAATGAAAGCACCAAATCACAGTCACTGGTCACAGATAGAATGTATGTAGAGAGTATAAATATGAAGAACGGTAAAAATTAAAAAGAATGTAGTAAGAACAGAGGGTCTATAGTGGTTCAGCTGATTTTGGCCTACGTCCACTCTAGAAATTTAATTTCTATTGATATGAGAATCAATTACAGTTACAATCTAGAGTTTTTAAAACAATAATGGCAGAATAGTCTAATGAGGAAGTAGAAGGGAAATAGAATGAAGATCCCCTTTTCTAAAGCCTCGCCTACTTTATTTATAGGCATAACCTGAGTTGTTAGGCTTCCTGAGTGATCTGAGCCCACCAAGACTATAGCCGATCCAGACTCTTCATCCTGACCGATCCCAAGCTCTCCATAAGCCGACCCGAAGTAGCCAGGGTACTAATCCGAAGTCCATTTCGAAGTTAACCTAGAGCAAAGCTAAATGTCGATCCCAAGCTCCATATGTCGATCCCATGCCGCGCTTGGCGACCAACCCATTCCAGTGCCGACCCGCTCAAATGTCTATCCACTCTAGTGCCAAACCACTCAAATGTCGATCCGCTGCACATCGATCGCTAACCTTCCTGCAGTCCCAAACTGACCGATCCACATAGCCGATCGACCTATTCGGACCCACCTTGACCAAACTACTTCAATGTCGATCCACTTCACGCCTATCGCTAGCCTTCCTACCGACCCAAACCGACCAATCCACACAGTCGATCCACCTTGACCAAACCACCTCAATGCCGATCCACTTCACGCCGATCACTAGACTTCCTACCGACCTAAACCATACCGAGCCACACATGCCGATCGACTTATGCCGACCCACCTTGACCAAACCACCTCAATGTCGATCCACTTGTGATGCCAACCCATCCATGATGTCGCTCCCTTTACTCCACCGACCTGAAGTATACTAGATGTCGCGGCAAAGTTTTCATCAATCCCAAGCAAATATAACGATCCCAAGCCAATCACTCCATGACCCGCAGCAAGGCCAAGTGCGACTCAAAGGAAACTCCAAGTAATTCAAAATGACTCGACTCTTGTCGAAACTTGTCTTTCATGTATCCCATGCCTTTTATCTATCGACCATGCTCAATCATGGCTTCAAATTATTATCTGCTGTTGAGTATCCATTCATCCATTTGAACCAAATTCATGATATTCCAGCCTCGATAACCGTGAAGTTGATTAGGTTGAATCCGCCTATTTATGGCCTTTCCAAAAGGCGGGTTAATATTTGTCCTCCAAAACATGCCTTTCGATAGGAAGGTGTGTTTTGAGTAGACTTTAATCCATCATCCAAAGTCCACATTCCATCCATAGCCATACCATCTAATTCGCAATCCAATCCGTTTTATCCTGGTGTCATTGTCGTATCCTTATTCGAACCGCAACTTCTCGGAGGTGATATCCTATTACGAATCCAATAACCAATAACCAAATCCATGACCATTCCGAGCCAATATCCTGTTCCGGCCTTGACTCTCCAGTCAAGGGCTTTTATGTTCTCCAACATCGGATCTCCTGCCAAAGATTTTAATATTCTCCAGCCTCGGCTCTCCGGCCAAGGACTTTTTATATTCTCCAGCATCGGCTCTCTGGACAAGGACTTTTTATATTCCCCGGCCTCAGTTCTCCAACCAAGAACTTTTTATATTCTCCAGCCTCGGCCCTCTGGCCAAGGACTTTTTATATTATGTTCGAGTCCATTTTATCGCTCTCCGAAGAAGGGACTCGTAACTTGCGATCACCGCCCCGTCTCTCCGGTTGGGACTGTGAGCGCGAGACTTGTATTATTTATTACATTGATCCAAATCCAATCATTCAAAATAAGAGTTTTTTACAGCAAAGGAAAACCAAATAAATGTCTGGACATCCAAGGAAGAAACTAAAGTTTTCAGGAAAACGAAAAGAAAAATAGGATTTCATAAACTTAAGCGACACGATTTATCATCGTATAAGAGCATGCCTAGGGAACGCCCTCGATCTCGTACATGTGTGAGTGATTTAGTCATATTACTTCAAGTTTTATTACTTATTCAAAGCCATAAATCTATTTAGTTGATAACAAGCCGGTGTTGCTTAGGTCCAGTGCCATCTCTGTTAGGGGTGGGCGGTGGCTGCTCCTGTTCCACTGCCATAGCTCGATTCCTTACATACTGCTGAGATGACCAATCCTTACATGCTCCTCAATGATATCTTTCAAATTCATGCGGTCATCTGTGTTGTGCCCATCCATCTCATATAATAGGCAATGCTTTCCCAATGCCCTCTTGTATTCAGAAGGTTTCCTTCTTGTCGGCCTTCGATACTAGAGGCGCCCTCGAGTATCCAAGTAAATCCTTTCTAAAATCTCAATTAAATTTGTGCAAGAAGAAAAGTTTGACTCCCTTCGAGGCCCTTTCGAAGTGCTATTGTTGTCATTCATTTTCCTTTATCATCTTTATTTGGATCCTCCCTGGGTGAACCTCCATCCCTTACTACATAAGCTTCAGCCTCTCTCTCTTCTCTCTCAGCCTGCGCATCTTCCTGACTTAGGAACCTTTCCACATAATGGTAGAACTCACTGAGATCCCTCGGTGGGCCCCATTCCAATGATATCTTGAAATCTAAATTATCTATAATTCCTGAAAATATCGCCATCAAAACCTTTGATGGATCGGGTCAATCCACCCCGCATTGAATCTGGCTAAGAAAACCCTAAAAGACTCTCCTTTCCATTGTTTCATCGATGTTAAAGTCATCACATTCTTGGGTCTGACTATGTGGACCCAAAACAGTCTCATAAACCTTTCACTCATCTCCATCCATGTGCCGATAGAGCCACTCTACAGCTGTCTGAACCATAATGCTGCAATATCCATCAAATACAAAGGGAAGCATCATGCCATAACCTCTTCAGATGCGTCCAGCAATTCCACATGCCTCATGTACCTCGTCAAGTGAACAGTGGGATCCATTCTCCCATCATACATCTCCATTGTTGGTAGTTTAAAATCTGGTAGGTTTCTAGCTTTCTTGATTGCAGGAGCAAAGAGACTCCTATTCACATCCCCCAAGTCTCTATTTACCAATCCACCTCTCATGGCTCGCCTAACCATCTCCGCCAACCAATCACTGTCGCCAAGCTGTAGTTCTTGTCTGTTGCCTCCAATCTGCCCCCCGAGTTCATGAGGGAATCCTGGGACCTGCTCTTTTAGATGATCATCCATTCCTCTATCGACACCATGTTGTACAGCTCCACCTGGTACTCCGCCCGAGATTGGATCAACATGCTCCGAGGGAGTGTCCCTAGTCCTGGTGTTGCTCTTGATGGTCCTGCTCTGTTTTGAATCATGGTTGCTCCGTGATCCCGACCCCTATTTCCAGCATCTCCTGCAGTTGTGTTCCCTTGACTCTGCACTCCAACTTGCGTAGCTTGTTGAAGTAGGTTCTGCATCATCTCCTCTTGACTTTTCAGCATTGTTTCCATCTCGTCTCTGGTGATGAAAATCGAGGCCTGATTAACTCCCAAGGAAGCCTCCTAACTCCTCTCATGTTATCTCCTTTCAGTCCTCTGTCTTCTTGTCGATTGCCTTGCCATAACTTTCCAGATCCAAGTCTTTAAGTCTTCAAATCCAAAGTCCAAGCTATAGGTTCCCTGAGTTCTATCCCTCTCGGTGAAAGCACCAAAATGTTAGTGCCAAAATTGGTCGCTAACACCCAAGAGTAAATGAAAGCACCCAATCACAGTCACTGATCATAGATAGAATGTATGTAGAGAATATAAATACGAAGAATGGTAAAAATTAAAAAGAATGCAGTAAGAAAAGAGGGTTTATAGTGGTTCGGTTGATTCTGACCTACTTCCACTCCAGAAATTTCCTTTCTATTGGTATGAGAACCGATTACAGTTATAACCGAGAGTTTTTGTAACAATAATGGCAGAATAGCCTTAATAAGGAAGTAGAAGGAAAATAGAATGAAGATCCCCTTTTCTAAATCCCTGCCTACTTTATTTATAGGCAAAACCTGAGTTGTTGGGCTTCTTGAGTGATCCAGGCACACCAAGACTATGGCCGATCTAGACTCTTCATCCCAACCAATCCCAAGCTTTCCATAAGCCGACCAGTAGTAGCCAGGGTACTGACCCAAAGTCTATCTCGAAGTTAACTCAGAGCAAAGCTAAATGCCGATCCCAAGCTCCTTATGCTGATCCAATGCCTTGCTTGCCAATCGACCCATTCCAGTGCCGACTTGCTCAAATTCCGATCCACTTTACGCCGACCGCTAGCCTTTCTGCCGACCCAAACCTGTTGAGTCAAGATTTTTATAGAGTTTTGATTTCTGACAAAGGAATAAGCCGTGATCGACAAAAAGAAGTTATTCATTGAAGAAACACAAAGAGCTCCATATATTAGAGGTTGATTATTTGGTATGTTAGTAATTTATGTTAAAAATCTATCCTCAAATAATCATATAACTTCAATCTTTCAATATATATACATATGCACATTAACTGTGCAAATTGGACTAAACCGGTCGACTGGTTGAAAATAAGGTGGTCGACCGTTTTTGCCCAGAATGCACAGATAACATGCACACATGCACATAACGTATATATATTTGAATTCCTGTCTACCGGTCCATTTTTGACCTGTCGACCGTTTTTAAACAGAAAGCAACTTTTCCAAAAGACACTTCTCTTCTCCAAAGGTTGCATCTCCTATCTTTCATCAATGATCATAACTCTTAATGGCAACTGTTCACAAAGAGTTACAACTATTTTTCTCTATATATACTCATCTAAATCATTGATTCAAACACAAGTTTTTACACGATCATATATGCTCTCTAATCTAATCTCTAACACTCCTGCATTCTAAAAATTAATTTAGCTTATTGAATCATTGAAATTATTTCATATCTTTTGATTCAATAAGTAAATGCCTTCTTTAATCTTTACAAAACATCATTCATATTCTTTGAGGATAAGATTATAGGAAGGGTGTACTACTAGTGACAAATCCGTGTTTTCAAGAACACAAGTTGTCAACAACAATTGTATTTGTTTTTGTTGAAGTCCTCGTGTTGTAAGAGGCAAGTGTTGAAGTCCTCAGTGTATTAGAGGCGTGAAATCCCGTTCGGCTGTTCGGGTATTGTAAACCTGTTCCTCCGGGTGAAGCGAGGTAGTTAATAGTGAAAATCCAGATAGGAGTCTGGGACTGGACGTAGGACGGTGCTCCGAACCAGTATAAAAATCTCTGAGCATAGCGACTTTCAAAACCGACCAATCCACACATCCGATCCACTCCAGTGCCGACTTGCTCAAATTCTGATCCACTCTACGCCGGCCGCTAGCCTTTCTACCGACCCAAACCGGCCAATCCACACATCCGATCCACTCCAGTGCCGAACCACTCAAATTCCGATCCACCCCACGCCGGCCGCTAGCCTTTCTGCCGACCTAAACGACCAATCCACACAACCGATCGACCTATGCCAACCCACTGTGACTAAAACACCTTAATGCTGATCCGCTTCACGCCAATCGCTAGCCTTCCTGCCGACCCAAACCGACCGATCCACACAACCGATCCACCTTAACCAAACCACCTCAATGCTGATCCACTTCATGCTGATAACTAGCCTTCCTACTAACCCAAACCATACGGAGCCACACATGTCGATCGACCTATGCTGACCCACCTTGAACCAACCACCTCAAAGCCGATCCACTTGTGATGCCAACCCATCCATGATGTCGCTCCCTTTACTTCACCGACCCGAAATATACTAGATGCCAAGCCGAAGTTTTCATCGATCCCAAGCAAATACTGATCCCAAGCTAATCACTCCATGACCCGAAGCAAGGCCAAGTGTGACTCAAAGGAAACTCCAAGTAATTCGAAATGACTCAACTGTCGGAACTTGTCTTTCATGTATCCCATGCCTTTAGTCTATCGACCATGCTCAATCATGGCTTCAAATTATTATCTGTAGTTGAGTATCCAATCATGCATTTGAACCAAATTCATGATATTCCAGCCTCAATAACTGTGTAGTTGATTAGGTTGAATCCACCTGTTTATGGCCTTGCCAAAAGGCGGGTTAATAGTAACACACCGTAATATAGCATTAGTTATTTAATTAGTTAGCTAGTTAATTAATTAGGGTCAATGGAATTTGACCATGAAACTTGCACTATTGCGTTTGTGGCGAAATTCTAAGCAACTTTCATATTTGGAGTTTTGCTATTGGAATCTAAATGAAGAAGTTATGGATGAAAAATGAATTCGGAACGAAAATAAATAAATAAGAAAAATTAACATTTATAATTATTTGTTGGGCCCACGGGACTACCATTCACTACAACCGATCGACATGTAGCAGTCAACCGATGCATATAAGGCAATTGAACGGGTGGGTAACCGCGGGGGAAATAAACCTAGGCCACAATGGCCCAGATTTAAATATTTTAAATCGAACCGTTGAGGTTGATTCTTATGCATATTAATACAGGCCTGACCCTCCCTTCTTTTCTCATATTTTTTTGGAGGCAGTAGCAAAGCTCTGTCATTTCTTCTTCTCCACTTTCTTTCTAAATTATAAAAATAAGATATTTATATCTATATTCATACGAATTGGAGAAGAATAGACATCCAATAAAAACGAATTGGAAAAGAATAGAAATCCAATAAAAAGCAAAAGCATAAAAGCTCACTACTCCTCGATGATGGATCAGGTACGATCCATATTCAATATTATGGATTGTATCGTATCAATTCCACAACTCAATTTTGCAGCGATGATTGATCAATAAATCAAAATCTACACTTGTTATCAACATGAAACTTGGAGTACAGGCTTAATACCACATGTGGAACACCCATTAAAGATTTCGTTCCATTTGGATGAAGTTGGAGGGATTGGCACAACTCTCTTTGGAGGGATCGACAGAAATCAGAATTCAAGCAACACTGCTTCACAGAAAATGCAATATCTCACAAATCGTATATTGGAATTGCATGAAATTTGGAGAGAAAGTAGCTAACATCATCGGGAATCCCTCATAGGGATCACAGTCCACTTGGATGCATCGATTGGGATCGGCACCGATCCCTATTATGGGCCCTGATGGGCCTGCAAATTTTTGGGCAGCCTCGTCTTGGTCTCCAGAACCTTCTGCCAAAATTTCAGTCCAATCCATGCAAGTCTTTCCCTATAAATACGACAAGCATGGCATCAGAAAAGGGATCATGCTCTCTCTGTCGAGGCTCTGCCATTTTTATTCTTCACTTTTGTACTAATAGATCCTGATTGGTCTAAACACTCTTGTAATAATAAACAAGTGGAAGATCAATAAAAATATGAAGTGGACGTAGGACAAGATTGCCGAACCACTATAAAAATATGTGTATTCATTTATGATTTTTTCTCTATTTTAGTTTCATTCTTCATTTAATCTCTACTAGATTCTATTGGGTATTGATGCCATTTTTGGCGTCAACATTTTGGTATTTTTACTGAGAATCAAATTCTCAGCTTGATTGGATCTTATCATCTACTTGTAGATTCCCATATTCGCGAGATAGATCTAGCATTCAACTGACAAACTTCCTATTCTACTCAGATTGAAGGAAATCTAAAGGAAGCTGATAGCCATGGTTAGAGGAAATAAGTCTACTTCTCATGTTATTAGAGGATTTGATTATGCCAGTGCTCTGGTTTGGAGTTGTTCCTGTGTTCGTGTCCATTTGGAAAGGATCAGATTCACTTATATATGCAAGTTCTTGGGATCAAATGATGAACTTTGCAATCGAGTTAGTCAAAATAGTTGATCCCTTTGTCAAGGCCAAAATGGCTGCGGTCAGAATGGTCGATACATCAAAATAGTCGATCCGTCAAAATAGTCGATCCCTCTGTCAAGGCCAAATTGGCCAATTCCTCTCTCAAGGCCAAAATGGCCGACCCCTCAAAACCTACTACAGTTCCCTATTTATATGTACATACTCAATACCAATCCCTCCAATGACATCAATACTGATTCCTTCAACATATATGTACACCGGTTCCTCCGGTATATATATCGATCCCTCTATAAGGTATATATACCAATCCCTCTCCAACGTCTATACACTGATCCCTTTCCAAGGTACGTATCCCGATCCCTCTGCAAAGTATATATACTAGTCCCTCTACAAGTATATCGATCCCTCCATACTCCATATGACTGATCCCTCTCACAAAACATTCAATACCAATCGCTAAGGGATTGGGCATGTCATGACCGATCAATCTACCAACTACCGAATCTGTGTCGCAGCACAACGCCCCCATATTCTGCGTTCGAAACTCAACTTTAAAATGGTAAATTCTATCCACTTTCTTTACGTCCTATGACTAACCGGGGAATAGGTGATCAAGCGGTAACTACTGAATTGCAATTATGGAATGGATAAGAAACTGCTACTCAAACGATGCTTCCAATAGCTAGAGAACCAAGACAATATGACACAAACTAGGATCGATTACTTGGTTAAGTTCCCAAAGTAGATTGCGACTACTCTCAACTGACCAGCTTCCAAACACCTGACTTGCCAGCTATGATATGATGGCTGATGTAATGACCACCCTATGCCGCTTATTATGCCATCTCAAAGTATAGCTATCCATCATCAAAGTCGAACTCAAAGTAGCCACCCATTCAACTCGAAGCAAACCTAGGAAGTTCTGGCCTAAGGTCAACCTCAGGTAAAACCAAGATTTTCTCCAAGCAAACACCAGTATGACTCCACACACCATTCATCACCAACCTAGCACTTCAAATTCAGTGACTCCAAGCGAACCAGGGGCTAACTCCAAGGAAATGGAAAATTTTCTTAGGTAGGACTCCAAGTAAATTATCATAAATCCATCAAATGTTGGACAATCATGCATGCAATATTCACAAGCATTACAAACAGCCGTAACCTGAAAATGGACCAGACTAATGACGACTGAAGCATTTCCCCAACTTGAAGCACATTTACTAAAGCCATTCAATATGCAGAATATCCCAAGAGATTCAATATGCAAACTATACCAGCATATTCTGGAAACATGGACCCATAAGAGCATCTCATGGAATATGAAGGGCACATGAATTCCGCTAGAGCGACGAACGCAGTTAAATGCTTATTCTTCCCCATATTCCTCTAGGAAGTAGTGATCGATCATGTGATTTATGCTATTACCACCTACGTCCATCTCGTCGTTTACCTAACTTCCTAAGGAGTTCACCAAGCAATTCAGAATGCATGTGACTCGCCCTAAGGATGAGATGTCGTTATCCAACTTATCTCAAGAACCAAGTGAGATGCTCAAAGATTTCTTGCATAGATTCAACGTAACCGTCACTGAAGTGGGAAGTCCTAGAAAGGATATCAAACTAATAGCATTGATAAGGGGAATCGACCCCAAGATAGACTTTGGCAACTGGTAAGATGGAGAGACTCCATCGACCTTGGATCATTTCTATTACGAAGTGAACCAGGACCTAAGAAAGGAGGAGGTAGAGCATACTACAAGAAAGAATGATGCATGCCCGTTGGCTGGATAAATTCAAAGCAAGGGCAACATTGAGGCTTTAGATGAGGACTCAGATTCTATGAGATGATCCAGAACCCCAAAATCCGACTCGCATACTCCTTTGAACGATTCAATCAAAAACATCTGCTTGGAGATTAACAGCTCATAGTAGTACCGAGCCTCGAGAGAATCCACCGAAACCCAAAAAAATAAGGAAACGTTGTATATTTCAAGATACACGCGACCATAACACCAGTGATTGCAGACACCTTTGAGATGTGATCTGAAAGTTGATCCAGAAAGGAAAGCTTCAACACTATGTGCAAGCCCTGCAGAATGGCAGGCAGGAAACATCCGTTGCCTATCAATAAAGAACTTTGATTACTAATTGGACCGTTGACGGTCAACATCTCGCTAAAAGGAGCTAGAGAAAAAGTGGAATAGCAAGCACACAATGCTGTTTCACTTATCAATGAGTTTTTATATCTTCTTCGAATTATTTTATTTCAATTATGTTGTGAACTACGATCAACTTGAATTAAACTACTTGCATACGATGCAGGTTACCAAGTACCTAGAGTTGTTCACCAACCAACCTCTAATGACCATGATCGGATCTTCGAAGCATTATAAGAAGAGCATGGTTCGACCGCTCATCAGTTACCATATGCCCCTGACTTGAGGGCAAGAACTCGAAATGGAAATTGTGTGTGACTTGACCTTCCACTTCCTACTTCGTGTTTCAATTCTACAGAACATCCATACCTTACTCAGAGCCTGACAAGGTCAGAGTCTAATACAAAGTGGACATGACTTACCATCCACTCATCAACCTCCCAACTTGACTTGGAGAGCAAATAAAGACTTGGAGTGGATGAAACTCAACCATCCACTCCCCAGCTCATACTTGAAGTTTGCCAAAATACTTATGCCTCTCCCGAAGCTCAGCATGATCAAGGTCCAACTAAAGTTGATGCGATTTGACCGTCCACATATTAACTCTTTCCCTGGACACAGGAGGCAGTTTGAAAGCTCAAGTTATAGTAGGCATGACTGACTGCTTACTCATCAACTACCGCCCTCAGCACGTGGACACGATTGCAGCTTGAGGTGGATGTGACTTGATTGTCCACCTGAATATTCTCTCTCTCTCGACTTGTAGGGAGGAGTATGAATCAAAAAGATGGATGTGGTTCAATCGTCCACCGATCAACTCTGGTTCCCTGAGCGTGGATCGGAGTATAAACATCAAACGGGTATGACTGACCACCCATCATAAAACTCTAGTCCCCAGAGTGCGAACCATAGTATAAAAACGAAAACATGGACGGGGTTGGACCATCCATCGATCAACTCTGGTTCTTAGAGTGCGAACCGATTATAAACATCAAAAGGTGTGACTGACCACCCGTCATAAAACCTCTGGTCCCCAAAGTGCAGAGCGAAGTATAAATGCAAAAAGATTGATGTGGTTCGACTATCTGTCAGTCAACTCTAGTTTCCATAGCATGGACTAGAGTATAAACATCAAACGGGCGTGACTGACCATCCATCATAAAACTCTACTACCTCGAGTGTGGATCAGAGTATAAACACAAAAAGATGGACGTGGTTCGACCGTCCATCGATCAACTCTGGTTCCCAGAGCGCGAATCGGAGTATAAACATCAAACAGGTATGACTGGCCACCCATCATAAAACTCTGAACCCCAAATTTCATATCAGAGTATAAACATAAAAAGATGGATATGGTTCGACCGTACATCGATCAACTCTAGTTCCCAGAGCATGTACTGAAGTATAAACATCAAACAGGTGTGACTAACCACCCATCATAAAACTCTACTACCCAAAGTGTGGATCGAAGTATTAATACAAAAAGATGGACGTGTTTCGACCGTCCATTGATCAACTCTGGCTCCTAGAGCAAGGACCGTAGTATAAACATCAAACAGGTGTGACTGACCACCCATCATAAAACTCTGGTCCCCAGAGCGTGGACCGGAGTACAAATGCAAATGTTGATGCGGTTCGACCATCTATTCCAAATCTCTTGCCTTTGAATTGGAGGAAAACACACGACTCAAAGTGGATGCAATCTAGCCTTCTCCTCCCCTGCTCCAGCTCGAATTTCTTCAAAATGCTCCTCGTACTCCCAAGGCTCGACGGAAATTGGATCCAAATGGAAGTGGATGTGGTACGATCGTCCATGCATCGACTCGTGCCCTGGATGTAGGGGCAGTTTAAGAGCCGAAGCCTAAACTTGACGTAGTTCGACCATCCAACCCAAAGAGAATTTGATATGTCCATCCACTCCTAAGGTACGGCGCACTATCCAAGCCTTTCTCGGATATTGGCAAGCCTAAAATCCAAACCAAGACATGGATGTGGTTCGACCGTCTAGCAAGTAACCCTATTTCTTCTATGCGGATTGGAGTATAAACACAAATTAGGTGTGATTCGATCACTCGCCGATAAACTCTTATCCCTAAAGGGAAGATATGAGTATAAACAAATAGATAAATGCAGTACAACCACTCGATATTCCATAAACTCCAACCTGAACTCGACAGGAGGAGTATAAACTCAATACGGATGGAATTCAACCATCCATGAACTACCCAAGAATGGAAAGAGAGTACAAACTACTACAAGCTGAGTACGACATATCACTATAGGTCTGGCTGGGTGATCTTTACAACTTAAGACAATGACTGCAAGGAGGCCTCAATACAAAACCAATCGAAACGACATCCAAAGTTACGAGTGACCGACTTTATCATACCATCAGATCAAGGGTCAATATCGATCTGCACCAACCATAAATGGATGTGACCCGAAAGTCCATCGAATAATTCCGGTCACCACAGCACGGATAGGAGAATAAACGAGGAATGAGTGCGACTTAACCCTTAATTCTACCCTTATTTGATCCATTAGTAGGAGTATGAAACCGGATGAGCATGATCCAACTACACCTGAGCAAATTCATTCCTAAATCTAGCGGTAGAATATGAATCAAAATGCACGCGACTGACCGTCCACCTCCAAATGAATGCAACACAATCGTTCATTCATTGACTCTTACCATGATCTGACTAGAAGAGCAATATGAAATGGGCGTGGATCGACCATTCGCACATTGATCCTTGCCTTTGCTCCAGTAGGGAGAGCATCATTCACTGATTAGAGATGACCTGCCTACCAACTTATCAATGTATGCCCCAGACTTGGGGGCACGAGCGACAAACAAGATAAAATGTGAACTAACCATTCATTGATCAAATCTAAGTCTTTGTAGCATACGTGGGAGTATAAACATGATTAGGACGAGACTCGATGGTCTATGCAGTACATTTATCAACTTGAAACCGAGGGTAAAAGTGTGATCATCCAAAGGTTGTCCGGGATAGCTCAATACTATGATTAATACCTATTTTTTACAATGACTCGAGGCTGCGACTGAAAGGAATCCTAGAGATAGAATCATCGAACCAATTCCTAAGCTTATGGGTAACCGACCATTACTCCAAATCGAACAACGAGCAACATATCCTGAGTACATTAAATGGAAAGTGCATTACTCGAATACACAAGACTAAACTCTGCTGGGTGTTTGATTCAACGCTCCTTTAAGCCTGATATTCAACCATCCTAGATAGTCGCTAAAAGCGTCTAAAACCCATCACTATCAGGCAGCTCATGACAAAACTTTAGGATTCGACCGAAATGATGGTCACCATTGACTGTCCCAACTGTATTTCACGTTGATTGTTACGCAAGTTTGAACTCAAGGATTCGCTATCGGCATACATGAATCTGACATGCATATTCAAGTTCACTCATGCCACAAGTTACAATCCATACAAGTACACATATGCTAATCTATTCAACTTTGAAGTGGAAAACATCTGGTTGAAGGCCATATGCTAGTTCAAGTATGCAATTCATATATGGCATGTCATATTGCCTGTTTTCGAGTTCACATGGTCTAATATATTCATGTCAAATCAAAACTACTAAGTTCCACTAAAACAAGGGATCGAAACTGATCTGATTGCTTGGGAAAATCCATTTAAGCATTTTTCAACTCATAACATAAAGCCGGTATCAAGCACCAACAGCACAATTAGTTCTATAAAGATATAGACAACAAAGATGAAGAAGAAGAGCCTAAAGAATCCAAGGCTGCACCTATTGAGCTAACGATACACATACGATCAGCCATGACGACCCATCATGAGTCCAGAAGATCGGATCACGACTTAGTGAAATGATGATGAAGGAATTAGCTGGGTTTTTTGAATGAATCTTGATGTGTTCACTTGGACCGAATTTGACATGCGTGTGATCGCACCAACTATCGCGAGCCATGCATTGACTATCGACGCAAGGCATGTCTCGGTGAAACAAAAGCAACACGGCGTGGATCTAGATAGATTTATTGCACTTAAAGAGCAGGTGGATAAACTCAAAAAAATAGGTTTGCCCATGACACCCTCTATTCGAAATGGGTATCCAATCCAGTTCTTATGAGAAAAGCTAATGGAAAGTAGCGGTCCTGCGTCGACTACTCAGACCTGAACAAAGCATGCCCAAAAGACAGTATTGGAAGACTCAACTTCTAGATATGAACTGCTATCATTTATGGATATGTACTCCAGATACAACCACATCCTAAGCACATCCTCAACTAGGGGCACACCAACTTCATTACCGATCTAGAGCTATATCGTTATGTTTGTGATGTCGTTTGAACTAAATAATGCTGATAAAACTGGTCAATAGGATGTTCAAAGAACAGATCAAGCGATCGATGGAACTATATGTAGATGATATGCTCATGAAGTCATGACGATCAAACGACCACATGATGACTTCGCAGAGATGCCCAATGTTCTACGAAAATATGAAATGAAACTAAATCCCTTGAAACTCTCTTTTGGTGTTGTGTCAAGGAAATTTCGGGGTTTCATCGTCAACACTCACGGAATCGAAGCCGGTCCTAAGAAGATTCATGCAATTTGAAACATCTATGTACCGAAGACGATTAAGCAAGTACAGAGCGTAAATGAGAAGGTTGCTGCCATAAGGTGCTTCATCTCCAGGGCCACCAACAAGTGTATTCCTTTCTTTGACTTGATCAGGAGATGGAAGAGGAACTTTAAATGGACGCAAGATTGCATAGATGTGTTTCAAGCTCTGGTAGATCATTTAGAGAGACCTCCCATCCTATCCAAGCTACTGGATCATGAAGATTTATACATTTATTTAGCGGTGTCGGTACACACCCTAAGTGCTACACTGTTATGTGAAGAGAATCAGATCCAGAGGCCAGTATATTATGTTAGAAAGTGATTGACAGGTGCTGAAAGAAACTACTCAAAGTTGGAAAAGCTCATGTGTTGCCTGTTGATTGCATCATGAAAGCTTCTACATTACTTCCAAGTTCACCTCATCAACATCTACACCATCCCGCCGTTATGACATGTCCAACATCATGAAAGCCGTTATGACAAGAACATGTACCTAAACGTGCAAATGTATATTCAAAAAATTCAACTTCTTGAAATCAACTGAAATTGAATTTTCACCTAGAGTTATTAAAAAAAAGACTGGATTAGATAGCCAAAGTTTACTAGCACTGTAGAACCAGACATGGATAGCAACTGATGGAATACATTCATGAATTTATACTATTGAAAATTGACCAAGCGTCATGACGATCAAAGAGAGATACAACACTTTAAGAAGATAATTCAATGGAAGGATAGCGACTATTCAGGAAGCTGGATGGATTTCTTCCTGACGACTCTAACTTGCTTTGATTCAAAGTAGACCATGTACGCAACAAGACGTACTTTGGGGGAAAATGTTATCCGGTATTTTGACCTGGCTATATGCGAACTGACTGGAAAAATTAGACTTGACTGCCATCAAGGCCAGCATCCCTGAGTAATGATTGTGGGGTCCAAAAATTAAGCATAGATGATAATATGAAGCAGAATCATGAAAGCTCACTCCTCCCAGAAGATGGATCAGGTACGATCCATATTCAACACTATGTATCATATACTATCGACTCCACAACTCAATTTTGCAACAATGATCGGCCAATAACTCAAAATTTACACATGCTATCAACATGAAACTTGGAGTACAAGCTTAATACAACATGTGGAACACCTCCTAGGGATCTCGTTTCAACTGGAGGTAGTTGGAGGGATCGGCATAGCTCCCTTTGGAGGGATCGGCAGAAATCAAAATTCATGCAACACTACTTTAAGGAAAATGCAATATCTCACAAATTGTACATCGAAATGAAATTTGGGGAGCAAGTAGCTAACATATAGGGCATCCCTCATAGGGATCGCAGCCTTTTCGATGAATTAATAGGGATCGATACTGATCTCTATTGTGGGCCCAATGGGCGTATAAATTATTGGGTTGCCTCATCTTGGTCTCTCGAACCTTCTGCTGAAATTTTAGTCCGATCTGACGCGTCTTTTCCTATAAATACAGCCGGCATGGCGTTAAAAAAGGGATCATGCTTTCTCTTCCGAGGCTCTGCCATTTTTATTCTTCACTTTTGTACTAATAGATCCAAGTTGATCCAAACACTCTTGTAATAATAATTAAGTGGAAAATCAAATAAAAAATAAACTGGATGTATGCCAAGATTGCCAAACCACTATAAAAATTAGTTTGTTCATTTATAATTTTTGCTCTGTTTTAATTTTATTCTTCATTTAATCTCTACTAGATTCTATTGGTTATTGATGCCATTTTTGGCATTAACATATATATGTGTGTGTGTGTGTGTGTATTTATTTATACGATATTTTGATGCACACACACGCAGATGTGTATGTATGTATGTATGTATGTATATGTATACATTTAGATAATCCATTTGTATAAATGAGGGACTAACATATCCGTAGTGGTGTAAATTTCAACATCTATACATGGGCATGTTAAATCATGTACACATTATCATGTTGCATGAGCACGCACACAAATATATGTATATAATACACATATATAAAATATAATACAAATTACATAAAATAAAACTTTAATAATAAATTTAAATAAAAATTGACTTTATTTAATAGAAAATTTAGAAAATCTCTAAATGAATTGGACTACATAGGACTATTAAAGATCGAATAATGGAAATTTTTTGAAAATTTACCTAATTCCTCCACTGCGGGCTAGCCCTATTCCAAATGTGTGTCCCACCATGTCCCTCATCGAGCATAGGTGGTACTTAACCCACTTATGGATCTCATTATGTCCCTCACTGAGCTTAGGTGATATCTAAGTCACTTGTTGATCTCATCAACTCACTCGTCGAGCATAGGATATATCAAATATAATGTTGCGTAATCAAATGTGCCTATCAGAAACGAAGGCCGATTTCAATACGAAAGCAATCTTTTATGTTTAGAGTTCCACGAGATGATTCCAACAACCTGGCCTCCTCTAACATGCCAAAATGAACTCAACCTATCTTCTAACCTTACGTGATGCTCACATGTGTGCCGAAGCATCTATTTGTGCATGCATATGCACATATGTACATGAAATTGCATATAACCTTTACAAATCACGTTTCGAGCTTCACTTGAGCGATTACTCGACTTGGTGTTCTTTCATGCAACTTAGCGCACTCGATAGTCGCTACGGCCACATGAGATTGCTTGTAACGTGCTTATATACAAATATGGATATTCCTGTACATATATATAATCAATCACGCAAATATATTTACATATTGACACAATCACAGCCCTGTTTTTTTTCATTACCACTTATCCCTATCGCATCTACCATGTTTTTTCCATTACCAATGTGTGAGGCTTAAGGTAACGATATACCTTTCACATTACAAATCCCACTTTGAATTCCACATTGCCATTTCCAGCAACACATTAATTGATTTCCATAAAAGCACAAACTCTAAGCTTGTACATCTTGAAGAAGGATGTTAAGCATAGAAGGGGTTGCCTCCTACACCACCAACAGATGTACGTTTGTAGAGATCAGTGTACGTGGTCATAGAAATGCAATGTCAAATAGTTGTATATACAAGTTGTCTAGTCACAGGACACCGAAGGCCCCTATTACATCTTGCTGGGAATTACCCCTAGGATTAGAAGCGAGTAGTCCTTGGATTGAAGATTTCAAACTGAAGGAACCACTGCCAACATATATATGATAAGGGAATTAACCCAGAGGTTAGTGACAAGCAGCCCTACATTATGAATATCTCCATCTTCAAAATCATTATCTTTAACATGTTTTAACTGTCGAATGTATATTGGTTCAAAGTAGTTTTTGGATAGGAATCGCCCAAATCCGATCTCGGTTTCTCCGAACCAATTATTAATAAAAGATGTCAGGTATATAGGTGATTATTATTCAATGTAACGACCCAGATTTTTATAGCGGTTAATTTGAGATATTTAAAATAGATTTAAATATTGATTTGAACTATAATTTGATTTTGAATATGAAAAGTTTGGTTGTATTTAATAAAAAGGGATTCAGAATTTAAATATAGCAATCTATTGAATAAATTAATTATTAAAGTAGCAATTGGATATTGGGTAAAATATAAAAATTTGGAATTATAAGCTTGTTAAAAATATTTCAACGGCTTATAAAACTTATATTGATAATACTGAAGATAATAGATGGATTAAAATTTAATTTGACAGTGGTTTGTTCAATTTTAAGAATATATCGTTTAAATTAATATTTAAAAATAGCCTTCCGAGGCACAGTCTCGGAATTCAACGAAACTAGTTCCATTGGATCCGTAATATTGAATTATTATCGGATTTCAATTTTCGTAGCATTCGGAGCTATTGTGTGATCGTACGAGATATAAACGCTTCAAAAATAATTAATCGTTTTAATTAAAATATCTTACATCTTTTCACTAGTCAAATTCATCTCCCATCAGCGTTTAAAATATCATCTCGTTCCCTGAAACACGCAGGCCGACCTGCTCCTCTCTGATTTATCTCGTACCCTTTGTCTCCCATACGAAGCAGAAATCAAATCGAGGTCGCCTTTGTCCACCTTATATCGCGTTATCCCTCTTCTTTTTCCCATTCACGAATCTCAAATGAATTGATAATGGCAGCCACTTCAAATTTAACCTTAGAACGAAATTAAAATCCCCTTTTCTATTTCCTTAGACCAAATCAACTCATATCTCCCTCTTCTGTCTTCGATTTGGAAATCGAGCATCGATTTTATTTAAAAAAAAAGACGAGCGAAATCGAGTTCGAGCTGCACGCAAGGCAATCGAGTCGCGCGAGGGGGGTCGTTCGTGATTTGGGAGAGCGCGATAGGTGGAGGCATGTTTTCGTGTAGGGTCGTGCAGCGTGGATCTGTGCTAGTGGGTGGCCAGGGCTGTTCTAGGGTTTTGGCTCGGTTTCGAGCATCGCGGTAGGTTCGGCAACATCTCGGAGGCGACGTCAGTGGTAGCGCAGTGGCAACGTGAGATTTTCTCATGCTTGGACTCGCGAATTGCAGTGAGGTATAGTTCTGTATATTTGAAATTTAAAATATGTTACAGTAAAGTATAAATGTTTCTGTTTTTAATTTAATACATATACAAGTTTTAGAAAAGAAATATAGAAGTTTAAAGTGTTCTCAGCAAGGAAAGTTTCGTTTGATATTTTCAAAAAGGTAAAATATAAATATAAGTATTTATAGAGGACAGAAAATAATACATACATAAGATTTAGAAAGCAAAAAGGAATTTTGAATGGTAATATAGGTTATTTGTATAAGTATATATGTATGTTGTTTCAAGAATAAAATAAATATACATGTTTTAAATATTATTTTAAATAGTGGATTTAGTGATTAAAATTTGTTTAATATACTAAAGGATTTTTAAAGATAGTAGTTAAAATAAATCGTTAGTTAAAAATTAAAATGGAAATTTGTCGATCGACTATTTCAAATATTAATAAAATCATTGCAATTGTTATTCAAGATCAAAAAATATGGAAACGAGTCGGGATTGGGAAGGACTGCGACAATTAAATCAAAGGTGAGTTAATCTCACTCAGTTGAATTTAAATTTAAACGTTGAATTTAAATTTATTTGTTGAATTGCTTGAATGATGGTTGAAATTAGTGAATAAATTAAATAGACCCTATACGCCGCATAATAGCGGATGATAATTTATAAAACCCATATACCGCGATATTCCACCATTGTAGTGGAATTGGTATTTTATGATGTGCTAACATCTATGGATGCAGGGAAACAGGTTGGAGGGATCCAACAGGATTCCTCAAAATATTTATTGATTATATATATGTTGTTATATGACAGGTTGGATGGATTGATATGGATTTATTGGTGAATTGAACTATTAACTGTTAAATTACATGGGAAGTTAAAATTTGAATAAAATTCTATAAATAATTTAATTGATGGAAGTTAAATGGAACTTGAAGATAAATATTTAATTTAGAGTTTGAATTTATTTCTATTCGAAATTTTAAGGAAGATAAAAGTATGTCTATGCTTTAATGGGTTAAAGATGAGTTTTGGCAATTTAATTTATATATTAAAACTTGAAGAAAAATTGTAATCGTTAAATGGAATTGAGGTAAACGGAATTTTATTAAAGAATAAAAATGGAGTTCTATTATGGAAATAAAGGAAATACTAATAAGAAACAAAAAGAAAATGTATTAAGAAATAAATGGAGTTTTAGCAAGAAACCATACGAATGTTATTTAAAGAATAAATTATAAAGATAAGATTTTTTTTAAATAAAAATTTGTTTGTGTAAATAAATGGAAACTCATGGAAACTTTATAAACTATAAACGGGGTTTATAATTAAGATAGAAAGATATCAGTGGATATCTAAAGAGATAAATCATAAACTTATATTGAGTTATGAAATTGTTTTGAATAGAAATAGAAGAATATTTTTGAAGATAAGAAGGTGAATATGGACACGAGGCATTTATAGATGAATATTGGGTTTTCTAAAATTATAAACTTATTTTAAAAGGGAATTTTTAAATTACTATACTATATAAATTTTTATGAACTATTATTTAGATTTTGTATATTTCAAATTTTGTTATTTTTGAAGGCTTAGCAAATATTTATTAATAAACTCTACTTTTCTAAAACCAGTTTTGAATTTTATCATTAATTGGATATGAACTTTAATATTACTTTCGAACTATAATTTGTATAAAACCATACTTCTTATTTTATAAATATAAATGTTTTCAAATTGTTTTTAAAATCCAATTAAAATCCTCTTGTGATGGTAAGCAAATTAATTTAAATGAGATAAGATTTAGGAGAAATCTTATTGAGTGGAGAAAGTGAGTTAGAGAAATTATAAGGAAAGTGTAAATTAATTTTTGAGGAAGGAATGAGAAAATAAAGGATATTTTCAAAGGATAAATCAAAATGTGAGTATAAGAAATCAGTTAAATGATTTCATGGAAATAAAAGGACTTTGAAAATTTATTTCAAATGGGTTAAAATGGAAATAATATCTGAATGATATTTGAGATAAATAATTTGAGGAAATTATTTGATGGTTGCTTGTGAATGATTAATTGATAGTTAAATCACCGACTATCAATATTGGACAATGCGCTGATCGTTTCGAAGAGTCCGGGATCAGATTTAATTATCCGAAAAACCACTTCGATCCGGTTTGAATGATTACGAATGAAGACCGTGGAGAGTTAAAGATGGTGATTCGGTTTGTCCAGACCCAGGGCAACTTGTATGGATTGAATGCTTTCAGAACACCGTCAGGGGGACGATGAGCATTCTAACTGGGACTCGTTCTTGAAAAGGTAACGCTTAGCCTCAAGCCTCATCAACCGGGAATGGCTAAAACAGGGGAGGTGCAGCAAGGCTTCGTGGGTAGCCCCCACCGGAGAGTAAGGTTTCCCTTGTCTAGATGTCCCTTTTTATTTCGGCTTAGTGGGTGGTTGGTCGCGCCAACCATGGGGTGATCTTGCTTGGGACTGTCCAGTAAGGGATGGTTCCGGTCTTGTGTTGCAGGGGAGTTAGGGTGGCTCCTCGGTACTCTGATCTAGACCTGGTACTGTGACGGGCGGTACCCCGGTAGCCCTGCCATTGTATGGAATCCAATCTCCAATAAGCGCCTGTACGGTTTTGATTGTGCCCAACTATTGCTGAAACGTGAGATGCAAGCATTTCAGCTAGATTCTAATTTAATTTCTATAGACACTATTATAATATCAGACGAATTTAATAAAAATGTTTGGCTATCGTAAGGTAAAAACCCGACATATTTATTTGTGGCGTGGTCTTACGAGATGCCTTTGTTTTTCAAAGGATTTTTGAAAATATAATAATCCAATTGAGTGTGATTTCTCACGCTGGTTTTCCAGACTGACTCGGGTGTTGTTTTATATGATGCTCGGGTCAGACCGAGTTAAACAGGATCAGGTTAAAAGCTAAGGAGTTCAGGAGACGAGCTGATGACAGAGCGTACTTCCGCATTTGACTATTATTTCCGCCGTGTATGGACAATTATTAGTTGTCTCTGTATGGATGTTTGTTGTACTCTGATGATGGTATGTATGCATATGTATACAGTACAGATTTCTTTGTATTTAAAAGCTGTTATTATATATTATATTTTGTTCCACTGCGATTGTGAGACTCTGATGTTGTTTTTATTTTTCTTCTTCTGCCTCTTTCTTCTTTTACCCAAAGACTCGTACATTTGTGCCACTTTGGACAGAACTGTGGTGGAATTTTGTCAGTTCAAAGGGGTACGGATTTTCTGGCCTTTACACTTGGTATCAGAGCTGAAAGGTTAAGCGAGAACCTTGGCTCTGGTGGGAATTACTCATTAGAGATAGAGTCATTAGTACTCTAGAATGAGTTTGAGCGTATTAATAGATATGAGAGCGTATTTGTTAGTGAATATAAAATGATTTTATATTGTGTTGATTGATTTATTGAGTGGCATATGAACCTTCGTCAGCGCAGTCTGCACAACTGGGCTGAAGGGGTTTCTAAACACTTGAATTGAACAATTCGACACAATATTGTTTTCGAAAGCGGGTAAATGAAATAATTTTACCCAAAATATATTTTGATATAAAAAGAAATAATTTTCTGCAAATTATTATATGTTATTAAAGTGTTTGGATGATAGTATGATAGACAAATAAGATTATAAAGATTTAAAATGGCTTATATAACCAAGGAAAATGTGAGATTGAATTTTTGAGTTAAAATTAAAATGAAGTCAAAAATAAGGATTTAACTTGGATTAAGCTAAAAATTTAACTTTTGAAATTTAACTAATGATGGAAAATAATAATAATATAAGTAAATTGGTGAGGTAAATAAAATTTAGAATGTAGATGAATTGGATTAAGAAAATTTAATAGAAATAAATTAATAAATTTTGAATGTGATTGAAATGGTAAAATAGAAATTAAATGTGAATTGGGAAGACAAAATCAAATTGGGTTGAAATTAATTTAAGCTAAGTAAATAGAGGTGAGTTGAATTAATCCGGAATAAAATTTAACTATATTTGAATTAAGTTGGATTCAAATTGAAAGGAAATGAATGGAGATATGGATGATATTAAATGAAATTAAGTTCTTATTTAATTAAATCCAAGTGAATTGGCGGATTAAAGAGTATAGTATGATGTTAGATTTAACTGAAGTTCAGTTAAATAAAATTGAATTGTAATAAAATTCAATTGAGTTGTAAATAATATTGAGTGGAGTTAAATTCTTACTTTAACAAGTGAAAGTAAATTGAATAAGACATTGTTTGGGGTGAATGGGGTTGATTGTTAATGGATGGAAATGTGAATATAAATAAGAGTGTGACTTATAAAATCTAAAGGAGTGAAATTCTAACCCAAATAGAATAAAAGAGAGTAGGTTGAAATGAAATTGAATTGGAATAAATGTATTCCGATAGCTTATAAAGAGTTGACAACCCATCGGTTAAGAATACTTTTAGCAGTAAATAAGTGTTCAAATCTCGAGTTAAAAAGAAATATGAATATATTCAAGCTTAAAATGGTAAAAACGTGAGAAAATATAATTGTGTGACTTATAAAAAAATAAAGTAAAAGGAGAAGTTAAATAGTAAGCCAAAATAAAATTGTTTTGTAATTGGAGAATGAAATAAAAATCCAAGTTTGAATTATAAAATGAAATTGAACTCAAGTAAAATAATAAGATGATTTTAAAGATAAAAACCCAATATGGAATTGGAAGTGGGAATGAACTAATTTGGAATAACTTGGTTAATAGAATATGTTAATGAGATTTAAATTGGTTAAATAGAAGTTGGATTATGAGATAATAATGGAGTTGGGAATGAACTCGAGTTACAAATAAAATTCAACAGGGATTGGTGGTGAATTAAATATAAGTGGAAATGTTGTGGAATTAGATTGGAATAAAAATGGTTTGCATTTGCAAATAAAATCCAGTTCGGGTATAAATAAGTTAAACATGACTTTGTTATTAATAAAATAATTTCAGATGAATTGGGTATGGAATTTGAAATTAAAATGGATTATGAGAATGGCTAATTGAATTTAAATGGAATTTGATCTAGGTGAGTATCAAAAAAAATTGGAATTGAATTTAAGTATGAAATTGAAATAAGTAAATTAACTTAAGATTAAACTTTATAGAAGCGTAGCTTCGAGGAAAATGGAAGTTTATTTAATAAAAGCTTGAATAATTTAAGTTGAATGGAATAAAATCTTTATTCGAATAGAGATAGTTGGATAAAGATTAAATTTGTATAAATAAACTCCGATGGCTTATCAAAAGAATTTAAATGCTTGAAATAAAAAATATGCTTGCTTAATACAGGTAAGATCTGGAGTTTGAAGTGAAATAAATAAGCAAAAATAGAATTGTTTTGGAACTTTAGAAATGTAATAGAAATCCAAAATTGAATATGTAAATGAAATTTGAATTGGTCAAATAGAAGTTGAATTGAGAATTAATAAAATTGGATTGTGAATTAAAGTGAATGGGAGGAACAGACCTTGAGTTATAAATATAAAATTCAACTTGGATTGGTTAGCAAGTAAAATGAAATTGGATTAAAATGAAATGGCTTGTAGTGCAAATAAAATCCAAATGATATAAATAAATAAATAAATAAAATGGTCTTGAAATTAATTAATTAAGTTTGAGAATGAATCAAACATGGAAATTGAAATTTTTAAATGAATTAAATTAATTAATTAATTAAGCTAAGTGGTAAATGAAAGAGATTTGAATTAAATAGAATTAAATTAAGTTGGAAGAGAATTTATAGGCAAATGAAATAAAACTTAAGTTATGAATTTGGAATGGTTTAGGGTGAATTAACTTAAGTATAAAATTGAATGAAGCATGGCTTACATGAAATTGGGGAATGATTGCTAAATTTTAAGCAGTGAGGTTGTTGAGCTTAATAAAAATGGGTTTGAATAAAACCCAATTTAAAAATTAAGTAAATACAAATATATGGATTCTAAATAAATTGAAATGGAATGGGTTTAAATATAAATTGAATTGGAATCAATTTTAAAATAGTCATAAAACTAAAGAAATTGTTTGTTTGAATGAACATTGTCGAATTTGCATAGGAATAATTGTTGTTTGTCGTGAACAAGATTAAATAAGTTCTATGGATTAATATAAGTAAATAAACTTGATTTGAAAGCAATTAGATTGAAAACAGGTTTGTTTGGACATGAAAATGAATTGGAGATAAGTAAACACTTAAAGTTGAATGCAAACGGTATATGTGTCAGTTATAAACAAATGGAACTAGTTGGAAACTATATAAATTTGTTATGAAGTTATTTATATTACATTACTTATGTTATTGATGTGTTGTAGTTGCTTAAATGAATGAAATGTTATAAATTTCATAAATATGTTACTTATGTGTTTAAATTGAGTAAGTACAGGTACCAGAAGATTGTATAGCGGGATTTTGGACGCGCATATGCTAAATTAAATAAGCCGCTTGCTTAAAATGCTAAATAAGGTACGCCTACGAAATAAAAATAAGAAATATGAACTGTTTTTGGTTTTTCCGACCGTGTGGGTCGATGTGTGTGTGTGTGTGTGTGAGTGTGTATATATATCTCTTTTGTCAAATTGCAAAATCTCCTCCGTACAAAGGAGACTCTGCCAAAAAATTTCAGAAATTTTGGGAGTTAGAAATTTTTGGAAATTTTTGAAAAAAATATATATTTTGTTAACGACAAAATGATTCGGAATTGGAATTGGAATGAAAGATGTTAAATTTATAATTGAAAACAAATTGTTTAGGTAAAGAGAAGAATAAGGAAAGTGAATAACAAGTCTAACTTAGTAACGTTTGATAAATTAGCGGGTTAGGACATTCTTATGTGTTAGTAATTTCGGGGACGAAATTCTTATAAGGGGGAGGAATGTAATGACCCAGATTTTTATAACGATTAATTTGAGATATTTAATATAGATTTAAATATTGATTTTAACTATAATTTGATTTTGAATATGAAAAGTTTGGTTGTATTTAATAAAAAGGGATTCAGAATTTAACTATAGCAATCTATTGAATAAATTAATTATTAAACTAGCAATTGGATATTGGGTAAAATATAAACATTTGGAATTATAAGCGTGTTAAAAATATTTCAACGGCTTATAAACTTATATTGATAATACTGAAGATAATAGATGGATTAAAATTTAATTTACCAGTGGTTTGTTCAATTTTAAGAATATATCGTTTAAATTAATATTTAAAAATAGACTTCCGAGGAACAGTCTCGGAATTCAACGAAACTAGTTCCATTGGATCCGTAATATTGAATTATTATCGGATTTCAATTTTCGTAGCATTCGGAGCTATTGTGTGATCGTACGAGATATAAACGCTTCGAAAATAATTAATCGTTTTAATTAAAATATCTTACATCTTTTCACTAGTCAAATTCATCTCCCATCAGCGTTTAAAATATCATCTCATTCCCTGAAACATGCAGGCCGACTTGCTCCTCTCTGATTTATCTCGTACCCTTTGTCTCCCATACGAAGCAGAAATCAAATCGAGGCCGCCTTTGTCCACCTTATATCACGTTATCCCTCTTCTTTTTCCCATTCACGAATCTCAAATGAATTGATAATGGCAGCCACTTCAAATTTAACCTTAGAACGAAATTAAAACCCCCTTTTCTATTTCCTCAGACCAAATCAACCCATATCTCCCTCTTCTGTCTTCGATTTGGAAATCGATCATCGATTTTATTTATAAAAAAAAGAGAAGACGAGCGAAATCGAGTTCGAGCTGCACGCAAGGCAATCGAGTCGCGCGAGGGGGGCTCGTTCGCGATTTGGGAGAGCGTGATGGGTGGATGCGTGTTTTCGTGTGGTGTCGCGCGCCGTGGATCTGTGCTAGTGGGCGGCCAGGGCTGTTCTAGGGTTTTGACTCGGTTTCGAGCATTGCGGTAGGCTCGGCAACATCTCGAAGGCGACGTCAGTGGTAGCGCAGTGGCAACGTGAGATTTTCTCATGCCTGGACTCACGAATTGCAGTGAGGTATAGTTCTGTATATTTGAAATTTAAAATATGTTACAGTAAAGTATAAATGTTTCTGTTTTTAATTTAATACCTATACAAGTTTTAGAAAAAAATATATAGAAGTTTAAAGTGTTCTCAGCAAGGGAAGTTCCGTTTGATATTTTCGAAAAGGTAAAATATAAATATAAGTATTTATATAGGACAGAAAATAATACATACATAAGATTTAGAAAGCAAAAAGGAATTTTGAATGGTAATATAGGTTATTTGTATAAGTATATATGTATGTTGTTTCAAGAATGAAATAAATATACATGTTTTAAATATTATTTTAAATAGTGGATTTAGTTATTAAAATTTGTTTAATATACTAAAGGATTTTTAAAGATAGTAGTTAAAATAAACCGTTAGTTAAAAATTAAAATGGAAATTTGTCGATCGACTATTTCAAATATTAATAAAATCCATGCAATTGTTATTCAAGGTCAAAAAAATATGGAAACGAGTCGGGATTGGGAAGGACTGCGACAATTAAATCAAAGGTGAGTTAATCTCACTCAGTTGAATTTAAATTTAAACGTTGAATTTAAATTTATTTGTTGAATTGCTTGAATGATGGTTGAAATTAGTGAATAAATTAAATAGACCCTATACGCCGCATAATAGCGGATGATAATTTATAAAACCCATATACCGCGATATTCCACCATTGTAGTGGAATTGGTATTTTATGTTGTGCTAACATCTGTGGATGCAGGGAAACAGGTTGGAGGGATCCAACAGGATTCCTCAAAATATTTATTGATTATATATATGTTGTTATATGACAAGTTGGAGGGATTGATAGGGATTTGCTGGTGAATTGAACTATTAACTGTTAAATTACATAGGAAGTTAAAATTTGAACAAAAATTCTATAAATAATTTAATTAAAGGAAGTTAAATGGAACTTGAAGAGATATATTTAATTTAGCGTTTGAATTTACATCTATTTGAAATTTTAAGGAAGATAAAAGTATATCTATGCTTTAATGGGTTAAAGATAAGTTTTGGCAATTTAATTTATATATTAAAACTCGAAGAAAAATTGTAATCGTTAAATGGAATTGAGGTAAACGGAATTTTATTAAAGAATAAAAATGGAGTTCTATTATGGAAATAAAAGAAATACTAATAAGAAATAAAAAGAAAATGTATTAAGAAATAAATGGGGTTTAAGCAAGAAACCATACGAATGTTATTTAAAGAATAAATTATAAAGATAAGATTTTTTTAAATAAAAATTTGTTTGTATAAATAAATGGAAACTCAGGGAAACTTTATAAACTATAAACGGGGTTTATAATTAAGATAGGAAGATATCAGTGGATATCTAAAGAGATAGTCATAAACTTATATTGAGTTATGAAATTGTTTTGAATAGAAATAGAAGAATATTTTCGAAGATAAGAAGGTGAATATGGACAAGAGGCATTTATAGATGAATATTGGGTTTTCTAAAATTATAAACTTATTTTAAAAGGGAATTTTTAAATTACTATACTATATAAATTTTTATGAACTATTATTTAGATTTTGTATATTTCAAATTTTGCTATTTTTGAAGGCTAAGCAAATATTTATTAATAAACTCTACTTTTCTAAATCCAGTTTTGAATTTTATCATTAATTGGATATGAACTTTAATATTACTTTCTAACCATAATTTGTACAAAACCATACTTCTTATTTTATAAATATAGATGTTTTCAAATTGTTTTTAAAATTAAATTAAAATCCTCTTGTGATGGTAAGCAAATTAATTTAAATGAGATAAGATTTAGGAGAAATCTTATTAAGTGGAGAAAGTGAGTTTGAGAAATTACAAGGAAAGTATAAATTGATTTTTGAGGAACGAATGAGAAAATAAAGGATATTTTCAAAGGATAAATCAAAATGTGAGTGAGTATAAGAAATCAGTTAAATGATTTCATGGAAATAAAAGGACTTTGAAAATTTATTTCAAATGGGTTAAAATGGAAATAATATCTAAATGATATTTGAGATAAATAATTTGAGGAAATTATTTGATGGTTGCTTGTGAATGATTAATCGATAGTTAAATCACCGACTATCAATATTGGACAATGCGCTGATCGTTTCGAAGAGTTTGGGATCGGATTTAATTATTCGAAAAACCACTTCGATCTGGTTTGAACGGTTACGAATGAAGACCGTGAAGAGTTGAAGACGGTGGTTCGGTTTGTCCAGACCCAGGGCAAATTGTATGGATTGAATGCTTTCAGAACATCGTCAAGGGGACGATGAGCATTCTAAGTGGGACTCATTCTTGAAAAGGTAAGGCTTAGCCTCAAGCCTCATCAACCAGGAATGGCTAAAATAGGGGAGGTGCAGCAAGGCTTCGTGGGTAGCCCCCACTGGAGAGTAAGGTTTCCCCAGTCTAGATGTCCCTTTTTATTTCGGCTTAGTGGGTGGTTGGTCGCGCCAACCACGGGGTGATCTTGCTTAGGACTGCTCAGTAAGGGATGGTTCTGGTCTTGTGTTGCAGGGGAGTTAGGGTGGCTCCTCGTTACTCTGATCTAGACCAGGTACTGTGACGGGCGGTACCCCGGTAGCCCTGCCATTGTATGGAATCCAATCTCCAATAAGCGCCTGCACGGTTTTGATTGTGCCCAACTATTGCTGAAACGTGAGATGCAAGCATTTCAGCTAGATTCTAATTTAATTTCTATAGATACTATTATAATATCAGACGAATTTAATAAAAATGTTTTGGCTATCATAAGGTAAAAACCCGACATATTTATTTGTGGCGTGGTCTTACGAGATGCCTTTGTTTTTCAAAGGATTTTTGAAAATATAATAATCCAATGAGTGTGATTTCTCACGCTGGTTTTCCAGACTGACTCGGGTGTTGTTTTATATGATGCTCGGGTCAGACCGAGTTAAACAGGATCAGGTTAAAAGCTAAGGAGTTCAGGAGACGAGCTGATGACAGAGCGTACTTCCGTATTTGACTATTATTTCCGCTATGTATGGACAATTATTAGTTGTCTCTGTATGGATGTTTGTTGTACTCTGATGATGGTATGTATGTATATGTAAACAGTACAGATTTCTTTGTATTTAAAAGCTGTTATTATATATTATATTTTGTTCCGCTGCGATTGTGAGACTCTAATGTTGTTTTTATTTCTTCTTCTTCTACCTCTTTCTTCTTTTACCCGACGACTCGTACATTTGTGCCACTTTGGACAGAACTGTGGTGGAATTTTGTTAGTTCAAAGGGGTACGGATTTGCGGGCCTTTATAATTCAATTAATCAATATCTTTTATCCAAGTAAAATATCTCTTTAGATATATAAATATTTAACCATATTCTGTCTTAGTATATATGGGATTATTAAACCTCTTATATCAAATTTTTTGGTTAATTAAAACCACTTTTTAACTTTGGAAATACCGAAAAGATTTCATCTTTAATTACGTAGGAAAAGTATTATTCAAATCTTAATGAAGATTTCACATTCTAAAACATATCTTTAATGGGTCAAAAACATGTTATTTAAGACATCGTTTAATGTAAACCCAAACAAGTTTGTATTGAATAAAAGGGATCCATAAATTTTAGACTTATTTTACCCAATACTAAGTTTCGTATTCAACCCGTACTATTCGTCGAATAATGATGAAATCACCTTTTATATTCATACGGATAGTACGAGTTCCGTCCTCGGAATTTAATACAAAGTTTAACTAGAATGTTTTCTTTGACAACCAAAATCCTAGTTTAAATCTTGTTTTGACTTTTGGAAAGCTCTAAATCTCTTTTAATCTTAGAAAGATGTGGTCCAAGTAAAGCAAATTTACTATCCCCTCTATTGGGCCTGTCCGGACAGCTAGAGCGGAACTCAGATACTGGTTGTCCAAACTCGGGTCTAGAGACTATCTCTTTTCACCCATAAGGCAGTCAAATTATTTGATCAACTCTAAACTGTTTAAAATCATTGATTTATTATTTGAAAAACTTTTGCAAAAGATTTAGGAAGAAAATCCTAAGTTTAAATCTTAATTTAAAAGTTACTAAAAAGTGGTGCAAAAAGTATCGCGGATAGGGGTTTTAAAGCTTCTTTGATAAACTTGCTAATTTCATTCCACATATGTCCATTTTAATAACTCGAATCTGTTTTAGAACAATTAATATATTTATGGATTTTATTTCATATTTTTAAATATTTAAAAATATCTATTTTAAAGATTTTTCCACTTTGGTTTTCGAACTGCAAAAACGCGACGTTTTTGAAAACTTGATTTGGACAGATCTCAAACTTTACTAAATGAAATCTCGATTTTATTATTTTATTTGAAAACTATATTCATTATTGTCCGAAAAATTATTATTGCGAAGAATTCCGACTCATATTCCATTCTACACGTCCGTTAACTTTTCAGGTCGCGAACTGCCGAAATGCGATGGCTTATTTTTACCCCATTTTTTCAAACTTTACCGAAGTAAGTTTTAATGTTTATAAACCATTTATAAATCATTTTAAAATATTTTTATAAGGTTTAACAATGCCATATGTACCACTTTATTTTATAAAGAAAAATGATTCCTTGATGTAAACTCGACGTGTATTATATCGTGAACCATTTCCACATCAAGCAAACATATCATCAACATCCAAAACATGATGATCAAACATAGAAAACATCCATATCAAACATATCATATCATCATATAATTTATAAATTTTATAGTAGAGTTTCTTACCTTCATTGGTTTCTATATTTTCTAAATTTGACTATAGCTTCGCTACTATCTCACCGAAGCTTATAGGATCAACCCTGGTTCCTTATAGAAGTGCACAACCAAGCTAGTAAGAGACATGGACTCGGGCTTGATCACTAAAGGTGTTGTCCATGGGTTTAAAAGGGGAAGAGAAGGAGTTTCGATTTATTTTTGAAGTGGGTTGATTATATATATGTACTTATATAAATTTACTTTCTCTTTGCCATTATTTTCAGCATTATTTATCTAAGGTAGGTACCCATTAATATATCTTGAGAGGAAGGAGAAGATGAAGAAGATTGGTGCCTAAAATCATGAGAGAACGGGTAGGTATTTATAGAGAGAAAATGTGTAAAATATCTAAATGGTGCAATTACCATTCTACCGCTTTCTCATACCCCTCCTCTCCCATTATGCAGGCCTTGAGTTTTCACCCACACCCCCTCCAAATGTGCCACCTCTATGTGGTGTGTAAGTGTGATGTGAAATCTTGATTTATTACTTTTGTATAAATATCATGGTATTTTGTGATATTTATATATATGTGTGTGTGTGTGTGTGTGTGTGTATGTATGTATGTATGTTTGTATGTATGTATGTATGTATTTGGCATGTATACATGTGTATATGTATATGTTAGGACATGCATGTGTTGGTAATATATGTGCAAAAGACATATAAACAATGTTGCAATCACTTTGAACAACTTCCGTTCGTTAAATCAGTGCAAATCTGAAAGCTGATTCCTGGTCATATTTTCACTTATCAAATTACATATAGACATAAACAAAATTTGAAAACTAAATTCTCATCATTATTATTTAATTAAAATGATCGCATTTGAATTATAAAACCATATAAATCAATATTAAACAAGTGTTTACAAAAAGTGTTGTTATATCGATAAAGCGTTGTGAATTTTCATATATTTTCAAATCAATTATATGTATTTATAAAACTAGTATAAATCAGTTATTGTCACCATATAACTTATTAAAATGAATTACTATCAATTTAAAATAATTATTGGGTTATTTAAACTTAATTTAAAACTCCAAAAACTATATAAAATAGATAACATCCCTAATGATGTCATAAATATATTTTATTTTCAAAACTAAAATAAATAATTTTTATTTGATATTCTTTCTTAAATGGATAAATAAATTTATGTATCCAGTTTCGTGCGTGCTAATATTGAGAAAATCTCAATTTTTACCAAAAATTGATTTCCATCGTTTTTCTGATGAAAACTCCCAAATATCCATATTTGTTACTATACCTTTAAAACAAATTTACCATCATTATTTATGGTTCAAAAAATTATAGTTTGTGCTATGAAATCTTGTATTTGAATATTTCAAATATAAATATAATTTATCAAAGTGATAAATTCAAGGGTTACTACTCAACAGATTGGAGTGTTATAACAACCAATCCTTACAAACGCTAATAAATAAAACAACATATGCAACAGAAATAAAGAATATATGAGAGATACGTCTTGGACATCCAGCTCGTCTCCTTAAGCTCCAAGGCATGCAAACTAGATTTGAAAATATACTCGGTCTGACCCGAGCATCATAAGGAAAATAACTCCCGGATCAATCTGGTAAACCAGCGTGAGAAACACACTCTAATTGAATTTTAGTGTTATAAAAACCTTTCAAAAATAAAGGTATCTCGTAAGAACATGACATATATAAACACGGACGGGCTTTTACCTTACGATAACCAAACCATTTCATAGGAAATCTTCTGATATTATAATAATGCATAGGGTTTAAAATAAATATTGAATCACAGCCGAAATTGTTACATTAATTAAATTCCATCATAATAGGTATACAACTAAGTCCGCTAGGCACTTACTGGAGAATGGATTCCATACCGTGAGAAGGCACCGGGGTACCGTTTTCCTAATATGCCTCTAATAAGATGTACCGAGAGCCAAACATGGACTCTTTGCCAACACAGGACCGGTCTACCCCTTACTGGAAAGTACCGATTATTTCATCACCACGGTTGCTTTTGCAATCTTTTCAAGAGCTCTCATGCACAACCAAATCCACAAATAAATATATCTAGAATGGTTATGACAATACCCTAATGGGTGAAATCCATATAGCTCTACTGCATATCCCCTATTTTTTTCATTCCCGGTTGATGAGGCTTGAGGTTACGCTTTTACCTTTCCTCCTAGCAGACCGTCTTGGAATGCTAACAATGCCCTCCTAGCAAAAATGCAATGATAGCTTTCATCCATACAAGTTATTCCGAAATTGAACAAACATTCAACATTCACTACCTTCCACTTTGGAATTACCCTCAAGAAGAATAGTATAGTCCCATAGCATACTTTAAAATATCTTTAATTCGAATGCCTATGCCGGTTCAAAGTGGTTTTTGAATAATATATCCAATCCCGGTCTCACCGAACCGACAACAATAGTTTAAAACAGGCCAACATTTGATAGTCCGTTATTTAACTATTAAATAACAAACAATTCAACCATAGATTTAATTTCTAAAGGAAGATAACGCTGGTTAAGCTTAAAGAACCTATTAGCCTCTTTAATTTATCCTTTCATTAATTAAAATCACTTTGTAAATACTTGTATCAAAAATACTTTTAAAAGATATATTCACAAACATTGTATACTCATTTCAATACTTGAAAAAAATATCCATATGCTTATTCCAACGGTATACTTTCCTTACTTAGAAAATGTATTCATACACTTAACTCAATGGTATAAGTATATATTCACAAAACGTTGTGAAAGATTTATTATTTCAAAATCATATCAAGGATTAAAATAGATATTGTTTAAAAGAAATGGAGATAAAAATAAACCTAATATTATTCCTTCCGTGTTAAGCATGGAACAAATATCCACATCATTAAAATTAAGAAGGTCAATTTGGGGAAATCCAATCTCATTTTTTTTATAAATTTCTTTAATAAATCCTTTTTATAAATCTCTTTCATTTATAAACATCTCCTTTACTAATATTCCAAATTCATTTATAAAACTCTTAATAAATCTTCAAGTTTATTTGTAAAACTCTTTTACAAATATCTAAAGCCATTTACAAAATTCTTTCACAAATATCCAAAATCGTTTAAAAAATTCTTCTATAAATATCCAAAATCATTTATAAAACTCTTTTTTTATAAATTTCCAAAAATCCTTTATAAAACTTCTTTACAAGAATCATTTATAAAGCCTTTTAAAAATTCTCATAAATCCAAATTTCATTTTCATTTATAAACTCTTTGATAAAAATCCCTTTTATTAAATGAGATTCCGTTATAAATCAATTTGTTATTTATAAATACAATTAATTGGATAGATTAATTTACTTTAAACATTCTAAATAAATAATAAATTAACTTTCCAACATCATTATAAACTAATTTATTAACTCAAAAAAATTATTAATATAATAATAAATAACTTCAAAATATTATAAATAAATAATTATTATTTACCTCAAAACATTATTACATAATAATAATTATTAACAGCAAAACACTACTAATAAATAATTATTATTAACTTCAAACATTATATATATAATAGATAATAATTTTAAACACTATTGATAAAACAAAAATAATTAATCTTCAAACGTTATTATAACAAATAATAATTAACTTCCAAAACATTATTAATAAATAATAGTTATTAAAACGTTATTAATGAATAACCATTATAACTTCCAAAACATTTTTAATAAATAATAATTATTAATTATCTTTAAAAAATATTAATTATTTAAATAAAAATGTATTTACAATGTTCAAATATTGATAAATAACTTCAAACAATAAAATATAAATAAACAATTTTTAAAATACTACTAAACAATAGGTAGACAACATTAATGAAGGAACTGGGCCAACCCACGGTGGAAGAATTAGGTGAGTTTCAAAATTTAACCATTTTTGGATCATTAATAGGCCTATGAAGTCTAAATTTATTTAGATCTTATCTAAATTTATTTTAAATCAAATCAGTATTTTATTTAATACAATATTTTGTTTTATTAATTTGATTCTAAAATAATAAAGAATGGGATATAAAAATAAGGTTTGAATATATCAAATATATCCATTCCTTAATTATGTGATAGAATAGTTTAACCTAAGGCAGGCATGATCAATTGATAACATGAGGCATATGAATAAATAAGAACAAGTTTAAAGGTAATCACATAAGGGACAAAAAGAAAAGAAATAAAAGATGACAAAAATCAATATTTCATCTTCCCTTTTTTGACAAACATGATTTATGTAGCATTTAATTAGCAATCAATGAACCATTATGACATAATATTAGGAATAGCCTACAATAATTCATACGCATAAACTATTGCCTCATTTAAAATTATTTGATATTAATAAAGCATTTAAACTATAGAATTTGAAATATAAACATTAAATTTTACATGTACGTATATATATTATTTTTTCTATGTAAAGATTAACCCAAAGTTTCTTAATTAATTCAAAATAAGCTATGTAGCATTTAAATATTCTAGCGTAGTTATGAATTTATATAAACTTAAATTATTTAATAAAATATATATGTATACATTTAAATCAAAAGATTTAACATGTATGACATCTTTTTTTTCAAAAGTAAAACATACTAAACTAATCAATATACTAACAATCCTTTGAATACTTAAAAAGTATTAGTCATGTCAAATAGGTTAACAAATTTATAAGTTTATTGTAATCAATTTATTATCCAAGCATCCTTTAATCATGTGTAGGTTTCAATTACAATAAGATGCAGATAATAAGAACAAATAAACTTTCAAACCTAAAGAGATTCAACCTATTTGAATAATAATAATAAAAATTAAACAAAAGTGAAACATATTGAATTGAGCAATATATTAATAATCCTTTAAATGCTTAAAGAATGATATTAGTCATGTCAAATAGGGTAACAAATTTATAAGTTTATTGTAATGAATTTATTATCCAAACTTCCTTTAATTATGTGTGGGTTTCAATTACAATAAGATGCAGATAATAAAAACAAATAAACTTTCAAATCTAAGGAGATTTAACCTATATGAATAAATAATTATAAAACAAAAGGTGATACATACTGAACTGAGCAGTATGTTAGAATCCTTTGAATAGTTAAAGAAGGATAATTGTGATGTCAAATAAAGTAACAAATTTAGAAATTAATTGTAATCAATTAATGATCAAAACTTCATTTAATCATATATATGTTTCTATTACAGTAAAAATGAAAACAATAAGAACATGTAAACATTCAAATTAAAAAAATTACGTTTTGATTTGAATGTTTAAACATAGACCTAAAATTAAAATATTGTCTAATCGTATACAAGTTTCGGTTTTGATTTATCCAAATTAAAAAAACCAATCAATTCATATAATAAACAATTTGAAATATATAAACCATTTTCAAATCAAATGAGACAATATTATACACATATAAATTAAGAAATTCAATTTAGTACATTAAAACATTATATCAAAATTATTAGAATAAAAAGATCATACCTTAGTTTTAAAGTCTTGAAGTACACCATGAAATATTGAATTTTTTCCTCTAGACGTAGTCAATGAATCATACATTGAATGATGAATCAAATCTCCTAGATTCGGAAATCAGCTCCAGATGTTGCAAGGATCAAGAGGAATAAACCACTTTTCATAATTGATTTTATTTGTATTTGGTTTTAGGAATAATTGAAGCCATGGAAGATCTCATTTTTTCAGCCATTAGAGAAGGAGATAACCATAAAAATTACAGAAAGAAGAATGAAAAATGAGAAAATCAATTGTACGTACAGAATGAATTAGAGAATATGTTTTGTTTGAAAGAAGGAAACATTTCCCATTCTTTAATTAAAACTTTTCTAATTACTTCTCTTGATTAACTTTCTCTTTTCACACCTATTTCTTTACATGGTATGGATGAAAATTAACTGCCATCAAATGACATAAGATTCTATAAATTAACGCATGTAATTATCTTTTATTTAATTACGCAAATATAACTTTTATAAATACATTCAAATAATTAAAAATAACTCCCGAGCATCAAATAAAATAAATAATAATTTATATTTCTCAAATACTAATTAATTTAGTTAATTTAAAACTTTTTATAAATTGATTAAATCATGTGGTTTTTCAGAGAATTCATCATTACGGTTGTGCGACTCAAAGGTATAAATTCATTCAGCGGTTAATATTGAACAATTCAAATATTAACATTCATACATCACTTAACAGGTGGTGTGACATTTTAGCTGAATTCATTGCTTACATGTCTTTTGGTAAAATCCAAATTTACTTATTATAAATGGTACCTAATGGTGACAATTATTTACACCAATTCTCTTCGTCAAAACTATGTCACTTTGGATTTATGAAATTTGGTAATGATAAAAATTCCAATATCATCCACATTTAACTTTATAGTCCAAACACAAAGTCCATGGTTTAATAACAATAATTATTATTAATCAAAATGCTCTGTCCAGAGACTTTGACTTTGAGTTGAATTGAGTTGACCATGATACTAACTCCATATAACTGAGGAGATGAATCCTCTCTTGAATAGTGCTTCACTTCTAATACTTCTACTCGACCCAATTATAGTCACTCGATGGAGCTCCATGCAATGATTTGACTATAGCTTTCATATTGAAGATCCACAGTACTCTCAAGTCGAGAGAACTATGTAAATCAGTCACATCAATATTTTCTATTTGACCTTAGTTATATTAACCAACAGAAAACCATCGAGTAAGTCGTTTTATAGTTATCCAATAACTATCGGTACGTAACCCCTAGGTGCCCCTAGCAGTCATAAGTAATACATTGTCCAACATTTGAAGAACCTTACACACTCTAGTCTCAATGAATACATCGATATCCAATCTCGATGCATCTTGACTAGGAACGTTTAAAATGGTATATTCATTTTATTGTGATAAGTTACTCACGGTTATAACACTTTGTAACTACTATCACAAAATATATCATTTATGGATTTTATATTTATATTAAATATACTTTTAATTAAACTAATTAATTAATATAACCATATTATATCAAGTATATAATAGAAAGAAACACATTTATTGTAAACAAGATTTTTCAACGAGTTAGATATATGTAACAAATTGCATAATTACCCCTAGGGCATACCCCTAACTCTATCAATCTCCCACTTGCACTATGGAATCTTATTCGAACTTCTCCAATCGGTTTCTCAAAACCAATTGGGTCGGTCACTTTGTGAATGGCTATGCTATTATGTTTCAATTATCTACTCTGTCAATCAACTCTCTCCGACGGGTGATATACTGCTTTTTCATGTGGAACAATTCGAAGTATCTCTCTCGACCTCTAGTGAACTCTAAGTTCTATTACGAACCATATCACGACATTGTTATCATATAACAATGTTATGAGATTCTCAACATTTGGAATTAGCTTAGTTATAAATTTGTGCACTTATATTTTTACATTATGTTTTATTGCGGCAATATTCAAGGCGATATACGTAGCCCTTTTTTCATTGAATAAGAGATGGTCTTTTATTTGGAAAATTTCTAACTGAAAGATTCTTAACTTGAATTTACTATTAACATACTACACTCAATATGACTTATGAAGTTTGAGTTCGAACACTCCTTCATAAGGAGTTTTTGTTTATGTAAACAATTCTCTAGTATTTCATAAATACACGAGAATACTTCAAACAACCATTTAGTGATATAAATTTGGATTTATGTATCAAATACATAAAGAAAATCATAAAAATCATGGTATCGTAGACAACACAACATGTATGATAATTTTGTTTGCCAATGCAAAGGAATCACTCTTACATGTTCCATATTAAACATTTTAATAAGGTGTCCTTGCATATCATTTGGGACATTCCCGACATCTTTTATACTTACCATAAAAGACATCATTTATTAATCCAATTCTTGAGTATTAAAAAACTAAGGCTGATTTTAACACCAGTACATCGTTAAATGTAACGATCGGCGATTTTTCGTTGCCGAAAAACCGAAATGTTATGGGTTTAAGAAAGAAGAAAAGAAAACGAAAGAAAAGAAAGAAGAGAGAAGGTAGAAAATAGAGAGAAGAAATACAATAGAACGGAACAGAAAACAGAAAATAGAACAATATCAGAATCTCACAATTCGCAGCGGAACAACATATAATAGATAAATGAATAATCTTTAAACAAAGAACTATATCAGTTATTACATTACATCACATTACATCATATCATCAGAGTGTACAACATCAAACAGCGGAAAAAGAAATACTATATACTAATAATACGCCATGCCATCCAGCTTGCCTCCTGCAACTCCTGAATATCCAGAATATCCTGATAAACCTTAACTCTTGACTGCCCGTGTGAAATTTGGTGGGCACCCAGAGTTTAGGAAGAAAAACAATAAACTCCGAGTCAGTCATGTGACTGGTGCGAGAACTAAAACAGTTTATTTTTCTTTAAAATCAAAATAGAGGAATATTTTAAAAATCAATTCGCAATGCTTTTAAAAAAATGAGACTACCATAAGACCTCCTGCCACACACACAATGCAAACGCAGACTTGGAGGAGATTTCTTCTTATGTTAGTCAAAGATGCTTGATACGCATTAAAAGAAAACATTTGATATTATTATTAATGCATAGTGTATAAAACGATTTCAAAAGTAGAATATAAATCTTAGCCAGCATATGTACCATTATATTATGCCTACTATAGCTACTTCCTGAGGAAGCAGGTTCTACAACTAAAACCATACAAGTCTCGTATTGTTTCTTTGAATTTCCAACGAATGGTCTGGCCAAGGAACTTCCCATTGCCACGTGAGAATGCCTCTAGATGGACATCCCCGAGAACCAAACCGGATCTCTACCAACACAAGGCCGGGTTACCCCTAACTGAGTAACAACTGACCGAATATGCCATCCCCCGGTCCTTTGGGACCTTTCAACCGAGCGCTCGTAATCAATTCACACAATCATAAAGTGTTTTCAACATGAGTAAGTATCTGGGCTCCATACCATGATACCACCCTTTTCTAGAAGGAAATGCACATATCCTAAAGGGCGCTACCCCTCATAACCTTGCTGCATCTTTCCTGTTTTGACCATTCCAGGGTGTGAGGCTCGACGAAGTCTCGTCCACAAAAGCATACTTTATACAAAAGCCATGCTTTGGGTCAACAAATGATCATAGAAATGATCACCAGGATAGACGATCAAACAAATGATCCTATCACAAATAATCAACACAATGATCATTTCACAGCAACACTCAGTATGGCACATTACCAAATTGGGGATATATCGCTGATAACCTTCAACTATATAACCTCTGAGCTCGTACGTCTCAGAGAAGGGTGTTAAGCTAAGAGAATAAATTCTCCGCCACCAACAGAAATATATTTGAAAGAAATCAGCTTTATATCTCAATTTGTAATGTCAGACATACAATCCATACAAGTCTGTTCCGGGCTCGAACAGAACCAAAGGCACTTACAAAGAAGTCCTTGCAATCCGAAAAATCTCTAATCACGTTCGGATTTCCCATCACATATGGAGATCTCGATACCGGGGATCAGCCGGTGCAGAGACAATCAATAAGAAACCCTCACGTTTTCAAAAATATCCGGTCTTCAACACCGATCTTCGAATGCAATTCATAACGACGTATCACATATTCGGAATGGGTTATACGACCCCAAGGTCCTTTCCCGGTTAACCCGAAAAGTGAGCGCTTATTAAAAAAAAATAAGTGTGGTATTCAATTTCAAACAAATCACATCAAATACCTATTTAAAGGTAAATATTGATAGTCGGTTATTGAACTATCAAGAGATATGCCAACATCACCAGATTCCAAATAATTTTCCAAATTATTTATTTTCCAAAAATATCTTTATAAGATATATATATTTTCCATTCTTCAAAAATAAATCAATATTTATTTTTAAACCCAATTTCCCAATTTCATTTATAAATTCTATATTGAATCTACATTCCAAAATATTTATGAATATACGATTTCCATTCATTTTCAAATATTCATTTTCAATTTATCTTCAAAAAGATAAATTCAAAATATTCACTTAATATTGGAAAAACATTTCCATACTTATTTATTTATAACTAATTCACAAGTCTTTTTATTTTCTATACTTGGAAAATATTCAATATACTCTAATCGAAATTAAGTATATATTTCATTCTTTAAGAAAATTATTCTCTTTCACATATTTATTTGGGCCAAAACAAATGTTGCGTAAAACATCGTTACGACAACCCAAAATCACTAGTATAGGGATTCGAAATTAAAATAGATATATAAATCCCAATACTATACAAAACATTTCCTTTCGGAAATCATTTATTATAACAACAGTGTTATAATCTACCATTTCCTTTTATTTCTCGAAAACGTCTATTTCAACAATGAATGTTGAAATCTATGGTTTCGATAGTTAATACTTTTTAAAACATTTTTAGATCGTTTTAATTTTATTTAAAACATCCCATTCAAAACATTTCTTTAACATATTATTCACTATTCAAAAACGTGAATATACCGTGTTAATAAATTTCATCACTTCTATTCATTTTATTTTAAAGGATTATTCACTGTCTAAAACATGAATATAATTCCATTAACAAATTACAACGATTCCTTATCAAAATAAGTCGTTGCGGATTTATAAAACAACGTTTATAAATTCTATTTCTATTTATTTTATATCAACTCTTTTTTTTATAAATTCCTTTATTAACCTATCTCAATTCATATCACAATGATATACTAAAAATTCATATTATAAGTCAAGCACTTATAATTTATTCGTTTACAAAAACATTCTTTTGACCTTCATAATTATAAATCTTATAACTTATAAGATTCATTTATTTATCCAAATCTATTCTTTTAAATAACTTTATAAATTTTATAAACCTACTGTTTATAAAATTCTATTTATAACTTCACCGTTATAATCTTATAAATTTCATTCATTTATGAAATTCATTCACAATTCATTCTAACACTTAGAAAAGCTCCTTTTACACTTTAAATATTTTTAATTTATAAATATCAATTTATAAATCTTTTATATGGATCAATTTATATTATTCTTTTAAATAACTTTAAACTCCTTTATAATTCATCATTTTGATTTATAATATAATCGAACTTCATAAATCCTAATTTTAAACTTTTATAAATTAAGAAATCCCAGTTTAAACTATTTTATAAAATTATTAATACTATATTTTCAAAAATCAACTTTTAACTGTATTTCTCAAAAATCATAATTTTTATAACATTAAAATTATAACGTTTATTTATTTAAGATGAATCAATTCCAAAAATATTTTATAAACGTATATTTCCAAAAATCACTTTAGAAATCAAAATCGTTGTTTCTAAACTTCAAAAATTGGATCCGATGATGCAACACATCAATAGTCAATCACGACTTTCAAACATCATATATCGATATGATAATCAATCAAACATCACAATATCTAAAATCAAATAAATATTTGTGAGGAATCCAGTTGGATCCCTCCAACCTGTTTTCCTGCATCCACAGACATTAGCACAATACCATTCCACTTCGAGGTGGAATATCGCGGTATATGGGATTTTATAAATATTATCCGCTTACTAACGGCGCAATAGGGTCTCATCCGCTATACAATGCGGGAAATCAATCAACTGCAATATATACATATGCCAATATATATATATATTGCTATATATATAATATAATACCAATTCCGTTTCAAGGTGGAATATCGCGGTATATGTGTGTAATAAATAACCTCCGCTTACTAACGGCGTATAGGGTCTATTCACATCCAATATATATATATATATATATATATATATATATATATATATATATATATATAACAATCATCATTCAAGCATTCAATCAACACAGTCAAACAATTTTAAATCTAACTATTTAAAATTTAAATAAATCCTTTTGAGTGAGAAGTTCTCACCTTTATTCCCGTTTGCCATCCACTTCCAATTTAACTTGTTTCCTTCATTTATACCTTGTATAAATATTTATACAATTCATTAATATTCGAACAAATCGAATAATAATTTTCGTTCTTGACTGTTTAATTAATCAATAGTTTTATTTAAACCAATCTCTTCTTAAATAAATTTATTTTAACTAATTATTTTACTTTAAAAATAATTCTAACTAGAAATTTCCAATTGAACTAAATTCCCTTTTTAATTTTAAACAGATTACTCTTAAACATTTTTTTATTTGATGAAATTTAAATTTCAACTAAATTTACTTATCAAAAATAAATTTATTTAACTACAATTAAATTTTAAAACTAAATTCTCTTTAAATAAAATTTATTTTTAACCACTAAAAATTAAATAAGTTAATTTAAACCAATTTGTAAATCCTCACTGACTTATTTAAATTTACTTCTCCTTTAATAATTTTTTTATTTCATTTCAATTTTTTTTTTACTAAGTTTTCCTTTAATAAATCATTTCGCTTAATAAATTGAATTTCCATTAAAAATCTATTTTTTTTCAGTAACTAAACGAATCAAATAAATTTCATTAACGAGTTAATCACCTTAATGTAATTATTAAATATTCTTTCCAGGTTTAAACATGATAACAGTATTTAATTTTCACTGCATATAGGTATATATATTAAATTAAAATAATGGAATACCTTACTGTTTATCGAAATTCCAGCTGCCTCGAATCACTTCCAAAGCCTAACAGTTCCAAGCCTGCATCGCCTTGATTGATTTCGATCCCCCCTCGCACGAACGCCCACTGCCGCGTGCGCCAAAGAAGACCTAAATCGCCATGGCCTCGTCAAACTATCCAGACCGCACTTCGAAAAACCCACCGCGATATCACGCGAACCCTCCCAATGACGCGCCAGCATCCCTTGGATCGCGATCTCCATCGCTGCTACCACGACCTCACCAAAAATCCACGCGACCACAACTTCGTCGCGGCCATCTCCAGACCAAAAATCAAAGCCCAAATCGATCGGCTCGAGCCGCGCCACCATCATCATCTCGCGCACGCCTTTTGCCAAACCCCAGCGCCGCCGCAAGTGCCTCCATCCCATACGCGTACGCGCGCCACGCCTCACTCCATCGCCTCATGTCGCCGTCCCTCTCGAATCCATCGCGTGCTCGCGATTTCTCTTTTAGGGCTTCGGCCATTATTTTGATTTTTCACCTTTTGTTTGATTTCTGAAGTAATGGAGGAAGGGGTATCGGCCATGTATAAAAAGAGAAAGGGGAGACGTGCTTTGGCGTGGTTTAGGGCGTAAAAAATGGCGTGTTTTTAGCTGAACAAAGTAAGGCAGTGTTGTGTTTGACCAATTTAAATTTTAAATTTAAATTGAACCCAATTTGATTTCGACGCGTTTATATCTCGTATGCTCACATATCAACTCCGAAAAATACGAAATTTGAAATCCGACAATAATTCAATATTACAGACCCAATGGAACTGGTTTCGTCGAATTCCGAGACTATGCCTCGGACGGTTATTTTAAATATCGATTTAAACAATATAATTTCAAAACTGAACAAAGCAGTTTCAAATTCGATTCTGAAACTTCTATTACCTTCAGTATTATAAATATGAATTTTACAAGCCTTTGAAATATTTTTAATTGGCTTAAAATTGAAGATTCAAATTTTTATTCAACTCTCAATAAATTAAATTTAAAAATTTAATCGCCAAATTCAAAATTATATTGAAAATTCAATCCAAACCATCATTCAAATATTTAAAATTAATTAAATATTTTCAAATTAAATTGTTAAAAATTCTGGGTCGTTATAATCTTCCCCCCTTAAAAGAATTTCGTCTCGAAATTACAAGTTAAGAAGAATGCCCTTATCCCGTCTATTATTTTTCACAATCCAAATAGTTTTAACAACTTATTAAAACAAATCTTTTTACTAGAGATTTATTTTCATTTGAATTAGCTTTCCAACTTCAATTATAAGTTTCAACCAACATTGTTTCCCTAACAATTCAAATTTAAATTTAAATTCAAATTTCAAACTTTCAAAATTTCTCAAAATTTTTTCTAACACCCTAAATTTTCGAAAAATTTCGCCAGCGTCTCCTTTGCGCGGCTAGCTCGGTACGACTACAAAATGGCACCACGGCCCCTCAAAATCAAAAAGAAAAGAGAAAGCCAAGTGGCTGGAGAAGAAAATCATCAAATTTCATACTGAAATTCAAATACGTACCTTTTTGTCGAGCAATTCAATTTTATCTTCAAAATCAAAATCCAATCCCTTTATAATATCTGTATATCCTGTATAACAGTAGCATCCAAATCCAACATTCAAACCATTTTGCCAATTCTATTACAAAATTTTCCAATATATGCTTCTTTTACATTTTTACTTCACTATTGAAGTTACATATTCATTCTTATTTAATTTTACATTTCAATTGAATTCACAATTTCAATTCCATTTGAATTCAATTCACAATTTAAATTTCATTCGAATTCAATTCTCAATTCTAAATATTGAATTCTATCGATTAACTTTCACTTACTAATTCATATTACTACTTTAAATTAGCTTCCTTCACTTATTCATTTCAATATTCAATTCATCTCGAATTTACTTAATTACTAACAAAGGGAATTTCAATTTATTTCTTCTACTTACTTGAATTTATATACAAATTCAAATTTATCTTCAAATTTAGCTCACGACTAAACTTTAATTTTAACCAATTCAAATTCCAATTCATTAGTCCATAAATTAATAATTTATCAAGTTAGTTTACTTGAATTCAATCCATTTTTATTTTTATTTAATTTCATATACTAATGATAATAATTCTATATTATCACTTCCTAACAATCATGCAACCCTATACTATAATAATTCATAGAAAATCATTTCTTTTCTATACAAAAATAGTTTTGGGCAAAATTATCTTATTTACCCGATTCAAAAACAATTTTATATTCACTAACAAATACGCGCTCATATCTATTATTACACTCAAATTCATTCTAGAGTACCGCTGACTCTATCTCTAATGAGTAATACCCAACAGAACCATGGTTGTCGCTTAACCATAAGCTCCGATACCAAATGTAACGATCGGCAATTTTTCGTTGCCGAAAAACCGAAATGTTATGGGTTTAAGAAAGAAGAAAAGAAAAAGAAAGAAAAGAAAGAAGAGAGAAGATAGAAAATAGAGAGAAAAAATACAATAGAACGGAACAGAAAACAGAAAATAGAACAATATCAGAATCTCACAATTCGCAGCGGAACAACATATAATAGATAAATGAATAATCTTTAAACAAAGAACTATATCAGTTATTACATTACATCACATTACATCATATCATCAGAGTGTACAACATCAAACAGCGGAAAAAGAAATACTATATACTAATAATACGTCATGCCATCCAGCTTGCCTCCTGCAACTCCTGAATATCCAGAATATCCTGATAAATCTTAACTCTTGACTGCCCGTGTGAAATTTGGTGGGCACCCAGAGTTTAGGAAGGAAAACAATAAACTCCGAGTCAGTCATGTGACTGGTGCGAGAACTAAAACAGTTTATTTTTCTTTAAAATCAAAATAGAGGAATATTTTAAAAATCAATTCGCAATGCTTTTAAAAAAATGAGACTACCATAACACCTCCTACCACACACACAATGCAAATGCAGACTTGGAGGAGATTTCTTCTTATGTTAGTCAAAGATGCTTGATACGCATTAAAAGAAAACATTTGATATTATTATTAGTGCATAGTGTATAAAACGATTTCGAAAGTAGAATATAAATCTTAGCCAGCATAGGTACCATTATATTATGCCTACTATAGCTACTTCCTGAGGAAGCAGGTTCTACAACTAAAACCGTACAAGTCTCGTATTGTTTCTTTGAATTTCCAACGAATGGTCAGGCCAAGGAACTTCCCATTGCCACATGAGAATGCCTCTGGATGGACATCCCCGAGAACCAAACCGGATCTCTACCAACACAAGGCCGGTTACCCCTAACTGAGTAACAACTGACCGAATATGCCATCCCCCGGTCCTTTGGGACCTTTCAACCGAGCGCTCGTAATCAATTCACATAATCATAAAGTGTTTTCAACATGAGTAAGTATCTGGGCTCCATACCATGATACCACCCTTTTCCAGAAGGAAATGCACATATCCTAAAGGGCGTTACCCCTCATAACCTTGCTGCATCTTTCCTGTTTTGACCATTCCGGGGTGTGAGGCTCGACGAAGTCTCGTCCACAAAAACATACTTTATACAAAAGCCATGCTTTGGGTCAACAAATGATCATAGAAATGATCACCAGGATAGACGATCAAACAAATGATCCTATCACAAATAATCAACACAATGATCATTTCACAGCAACACTCAGTATGTCACATTACCAAATTGGGAATATATCGCTGATAACCTTCAACTATATAACCTCTGAGCTCGTACGTCTCAGAGAAGGGTGTTAAGCTAAGAGAATAAATTCTCCACCACCAACAGAAAAATATTTGAAAAAAATCGACTTTATATCTCAATTTGTAATGTCAGACATACAATCCATACAAGTCTGTTCCGGGCTCGAACAGAACCGAAGGCACTTACAAAGAAGTCCTTGCAATCCGAAAAATCTCTAATCATGTTCGGATTTCCCATCACATATGGAGATCTCGATACCGGGGATCAGCCGGTGCAGAGACAATCAACAAGAAACCCTTACGTTTTCAAAAATATCCGGTCTTCAACACCGATCTTCGAATGCAATTCATAACGACGTATCACATATTCGGAATGGGTTATACGACCCCAAGGTCCTTTCCCGGTTAACCCGGATAGTGAGCGCTTATTTAAAAAAAAAAGTGTGGCATTCAATTTCAAACAAATCACATCAAATACCTATTTAAAGGTAAATATTGATAGTCGGTTATTGAACTATCAAGAGATATGCCAACATCACCAGATTCCAAATAATTTTCCAAATTATTTATTTTCCAAAAATATCTTTATAAGATATATATTTTCCATTCTTCAAAAATAAATCAATATTTATTTTTAAACCCAATTTCCCAATTTCATTTATAAATTCTATATTGAATCTACATTCCAAAATATTTATGAATATACGATTTCCATTCGTTTTCAAATATTCATTTTCAATTTATCTTCAAAAAGATAAATTCAAAATATTCACTTAATATTGGAAAAACATTTCCATACTTATTTATTTATAACTAATTCACAAGTCTTTTTATTTTCTATACTTGGAAAATATTCAATATACTCTAATCGAAATTAAGTATATATTTCATTCTTTAAGAAAATTATTCTCTTTAACATATTTATTTGGGCCAAAACGAATGTTGCGTAAAACATCGTTACGACAACCCAAAATCACTAGTATAGGGATTCGAAATTAAAATAGATATATAAATCCCAATACTATACAAAACATTTCCTTTCGGAAATCATTTATTATAACAACAGTGTTATAATCTACCATTTCCTTTTATTTCTCGAAAACGTCTATTTCAACAATGAATGTTGAAATCTATGGTTTCGATAGTTAATACTTTTTAAAACATTTTTAGATCGTTTTAATTTTATTTAAAACATCCCATTCAAAACATTTCTTTAACATATTATTCACTATTCAAAAACGTGAATATACCGTGTTAATAAATTTCATCACTTCTATTCATTTTATTTTAAAGGATTATTCACTGTCTAAAACATGAATATAATTCCATTAACAAATTACAACGATTCCTTATCAAAATAAGTCGTTGCGGATTTATAAAACAACGTTTATAAATTCTATTTCTATTTATTTTATATCAACTCTTTTTTTTTTATAAATTCCTTTATTAACGTATCTCAATTCATATCACAATGATATACTAAAAATTCATATTATAAGTCAAGCACTTATAATTTATTCGTTTACAAAAACATTCTTTTGAACTTCATAATTATAAATCTTATAACTTATAAGATTCATTTATTTATCCAAATCTATTCTTTTAAATAACTTTATAAATTTTATAAACCTACTGTTTATAAAATTCTATTTATAACTTCACCGTTATAATCTTATAAATTTCATTCATTTATGAAATTCATTCACAATTCATTCTAACACTTAGAAAAGCTCGTTTTACACTTCAAATGTTTCTAATTTATAAATATCAATTTATAAATCTTTTATATGGATCAATTTATATTATTCTTTTAAATAACTTTAAACTCCTTTATAATTCATCATTTTGATTTATAATATAATCGAACTTCATAAATCCTAATTTTAAACTTTTTATAAATTAAGAAATCCCAGTTTAAACTATTTTATAAAATTATTAATACTATATTTTCAAAAATCAACTTTTAACTGTATTTCTCAAAAATCATAATTTTTATAACATTAAAATTATAACGTTTATTTATTTAAGATGAATCAATTCCAAAAATATTTTATAAACGTATATTTCCAAAAATCACTTTAGAAATCAAAATCGTTGTTTCTAAACTTCAAAAATTGGATCCGATGATGCAACACATCAATAGTCAATCACGACTTTCAAACATCATATATCGATATGATAATCAATCAAACATCACAATATCTAAAATCAAATAAATATTTGTGAGGAATCCAGTTGGATCCCTCCAACCTGTTTTCCTGCATCCACAGACATTAGCACAATACCATTCCACTTCGAGGTGGAATATCGCGGTATATGGGATTTTATAAATATTATCCGCTTACTAACGGCGCAATAGGGTCTCATCCGCTATACAATGCGGGAAATCAATCAACTGCAATATATACATATGCCAATATATATATATATATATATTGCTATATATATAATATAATACCAATTCCGTTTCAAGGTGGAATATCGCGGTATATGTGTGTAATAAATAACCTCCGCTTACTAACGGCGTATAGGGTCTATTCACATCCAATATATATATATATATATATATATATATATATATATATATATATATATATATATATATATATAACAATCATCATTCAAGCATTCAATCAACACAGTCAAACAATTTTAAATCTAACTATTTAAAATTTAAATAAATCCTTTTGAGTGAGAAGTTCTCACCTTTATTCCCGTTTGCCATCCACTTCCAATTCAACTTGTTTCCTTCATTTATACCTTGTATAAATATTTATACAATTCATTAATATTCGAACAAATCGAATAATAATTTTCGTTCTTGACTGTTTAATTAATCAATAGTTTTATTTAAACCAATCTCTTCTTAAATAAATTTATTTTAACTAATTATTTTACTTTAAAAATAATTCTAACTAGAAATTTCCAATTGAACTAAATTCCCTTTTTAATTTTAAACAGATTACTCTTAAACATTTTTTTATTTGATGAAATTTAAATTTCAACTAAATTTACTTATCAAAAATAAATTTATTTAACTACAATTAAATTTTAAAACTAAATTCTCTTTAAATAAAATTTATTTTTAACCACTAAAAGTTAATAAGTTAATTTAAACCAATTTGTAAATCCTCACTGACTTATTTAAATTTACTTCTCCTTTAATAATTTTTTTTTTCATTTCAATTTTTTTTTACTAAGTTTTCCTTTAATAAATCATTTCGCTTAATAAATTGAATTTCCATTAAAAATCTATTTTTTTTCAGTAACTAAACGAATCAAATAAATTTCATTAACGAGTTAATCACCTTAATGTAATTATTAAATATTCTTTCCAGGTTTAAACATGATAACAGTATTTAATTTTCACTGCATATAGGTATATATATTAAATTAAAATAATGGAATACCTTACTGTTTATCGAAATTCCAGCTGCCTCGAATCACTTCCAAAGCCTAACAGTTCCAAGCCTGCATCGCCTTGATTGATTTCGATCCCCCCTCGCACGAACGCCCACTGCCGCGTGCGCCAAAGAAGACCTAAATCGCCATGGCCTCGTCAAACTATCCAGACCGCATTTCGAAAAACCCACCGCGATATCACGCGAACCCTCCCAATGACGCGCCAGCATCCCTTGGATCGCGATCTCCATCGCTGCTACCACGACCTCACCAAAAATCCACGCGACCACAACTTCGTCGCGGCCATCCCCAGACCAAAAATCAAAGCCCAAATCGATCGGCTCGAGCCGCGCCACCATCATCATCTCGCGCGCGCCTTTTGCCAAACCCCAGCGCCGCCGCAAGCGCCTCCATCCCATACGCGTACGCGCGCCACGCCTCACTCCATCGCCTCATGTCGTCGTCCCTCTCGAATCCATCACGTGCTCGCGATTTCTCTTTTAGGGCTTCGGCCATTATTTTGATTTTTCACCTTTTGTTTGATTTCTGAAGTAATGGAGGAAGGGGTATCGGCCATGTATAAAAAGAGAAAGGGGAGACGTGCTTTGGCGTGGTTTAGGGCGTAAAAAATGGCGTGTTTTTAGCTGAACAAAGTAAGGCAGTGTTGTGTTTGACCAATTTAAATTTTAAATTTAAATTGAACCCAATTTGATTTCGACGCGTTTATATCTCGTGTGCTCACATATCAACTCCGAAAAATACGAAATTTGAAATCCGACAATAATTCAATATTACAGACCCAATGGAACTGGTTTCGTCGAATTCCGAGACTATGCCTCGGACGGCTATTTTAAATATCGATTTAAACAATATAATTCCAAAACTGAACAAAGCAGTTTCAAATTCGATTATGAAACTTCTATTACCTTCAGTATTATAAATATGAATTTTACAAGCCTTTGAAATATTTTCAATTGGCTTAAAATTGAAGATTCAAATTTTTATTCAACTCTCAATAGATTAAATTCAAAAATTTAATCGCCAAATTCAAAATTATATTGAAAATTCAATCCAAACCATCATTCAAATATTTAAAATTAATTAAATATTTTCAAATTAAATTGTTAAAAATTCTGGGTCGTTACATTAAAATCAACAAATTGTTGTTTACTTATAGTTTAGAAATATAAATGTACCTTTTAACATTCTTTCTTATGAACACATGCTTCATCTGCACTTTGATTAAATCAAATTATTTGATATTTCTATCAAAATACTTATTTAATCTTGATGCTTATAAAATGATACTTTCTTATCATTTCTTGGATCATATCGAACGACTCACAAACTCAATATTGCTCCTACCGATTTTGAGACATTTTTGGTTAATATGTGTAAACAGCTTATGCTAAATCGTTATTTAGAATTTTCTATTTCAATACATATGTACCAAAACATTAGAACTTATCAACTGATAAATTCTGTGAGTAAATCTGAATTGACTTGAATGTGTTGAATGTCGAATTTATTACACTAATTTCAATAATTGAAATTAGCAATATTATTATTATTATCAACATTTCTCATTTAATTCCAATTGCATTAGTCTTACTCATTAAGACTGGTCGATGTATCATATCCCTTCAGTTACGACCACCATAATCTATATTTTGACAGCGTACTTGGAATTCTTTCGGATTTGCGCATCATACCATATAGAGTCAAAACTCTCAATGGTTTAATTAAACAATCTAGGATTATATATTTTCGACCTTAATAAGTTCATAGTTTCTCTTAGATGTGCGAGAATACTTATTAGACATTCTAATGTTATGTGTTCGTTTAGGTTAGTTAATTTCATTTCATCTCATATAATCCGTTTTATCCATGGATTATATCCAATTCCATTTTACTACCAATAATTCCTCGAAGAAATTTCTTCACAATGAAGTTGGTATATCTTGAAACAATATTTTTTCTTAGTGCAAGAGAATAAGTATTCATAAACATTATATGAATTTCTTTATTTATAAAACTGATTTGGTTTTAGTTTACAAAACTTATATTCAAAACATAAATACATCATCCAATGACATTCATTCTTCCAAAAACTCTTTTTGGGAGGTTCATACAAGATCCCTTACGAAGAATTATTATGTGCAATCTTTCGACTCGCACAACCTGCCAACACATTGGCCTAGGATATGTCGGAGTTTCTTATAAACACTTATAATATAAAATTTAGTAATCTGTTATTCAAATGAAATAATATTAACCTTGTGTACTGCCCTTAAGTACATTACTTCATAGAAGAAACTAACTCAACATCACTCACAATTAATCGTACATCGTCCAACAAAGTTTGCTTACTCCATATCGATGCATCATTATGTATCACATGGAGGAGTAATTTTGAGATTGAATCTTTATTCATTTTAGGTACGTTTGGAACATTTTCTTATATACTCAATCATTCGATCAAATCAAATCATTTCTATCATATGTCATTTGATTTACTTCTGTTTTATATTCTAAAAGTTTATCATGGATATACTATATGTGTATCAAATACACATGTCCATGTCGACGATAACTCATCAGTGAATATGACGAAGTTCATGGAACCGTTTTGGTATTTATAGAATTATGATTGCATACATCTATATGTATCAACCCGAAGAGTTCATCAACTCTTGTGATACTCTCACTAAGTGGGTGCATAGCACTTTATTTTTTGAGATATAATTAACAAGTATCATATGATTCAAAATCATACAATAAAATTATTTCTCAAAACTACAGCTTGGTCAATAATTCCAAAACAACCATAAATTATATTAGATACATTTATATTTTCCAATGCATCACTTTTGTTATAAAAAATAATTATAAAATTATAGTTTTATTTTATAAATAATATTCAAGTTGAAATATAGATACGTTTTTTCAATCGATGCCGAAAAATAATCATTATTTCGTAAATATTGTATGGTAAGTTTTACGGAAACAATTTTCATACTATGATGCAATTAATAAGTGCTATATGGCATGCTACCACTATTTCTACCATTACTATAATAGTGTACTAAATTCAGAGCTCCATCGTTCACTTAATACAATTTGTTGATTTCATGCACAATAACTATTTACAGTGGAGAGTTCGTTAATCAAAAATCTTGAACTCGAAGAAATAAATCTCATAGAAAATAATTTTCTATATGAAAATACATTTCAGAACATAAATCATATTTCTTGTTCCAATATTATGTATCAATTATTATTACAATTATCGTTTCCAATATTTCTCTATGAAGAAGAAGTGACTATTCATTCTCTTCATCTCAACTGTACCTTAAATTACGTCTATTCTTATACATTCGTTTTATTTCAAATGTTCTAACTATTCAAAAGAAAAAACCATACTACAATATCATAACGAAATCTTTACAAAAGTGCATCCGATTATCCTTAACATTTAAGGACATCAAATATGTTGCACTTTACGTAAACCGATCAAAATGACATTTCAGCGATCGAGTTCTTAGATCTATCTTGTAGTTTTTGTTCTTGTATTACATTAACACAATATAATCCCTTTTGTAATCAATTAGATTGAATACTCGATCTCACACCAAGGTTTATTTGGTTTTTCAGATTAACTAATTTCATTGAAATATTGTACGTTACAAACTTTGACCGTTCACTATATGACATTTATATGCAATTGTATATGGATCAAATATCCATAGTCTTGTATTTCTTTTAGAGTTCAAAACTCATAGAATGCAATACATGGTCTTGACCAAATAAATGCGTAAGTGACCAAACCACGAATTTATTCAGTAGTTGTAAAATCAGGCACTTGCATGGGTGTTGAAACGTTAACAGGCAATGGGAATTCAATAGTGGGTATTATATTTCCATTTGTCAACTTTCAATTCAGTTCATTTATATATGTTAATTGATAAACATTTTATTAATCATATTAAATGCATAAATTTATCATTTTCGATAATTATAACATTATTTAGCATATGTTCTTATAATATTAGAAGGGTAAAATGTTACCATTTCATTTTTCTAATAAGGCTCGCACTAGTCTTTTATGTTTCTCCAAACCCTAAGATGAAACATAGAAGCCTTTCGACTTCACTAGTGGAGACTCGTCCGTCTTGGTATTCTGACCTTGAGTTTGCTCAACAAATCATAGTCCCATAAACGATATATAACTCCTTATCGGTTGTATCACATACAACTCCTAACCTATTTTTCCTTATCCTAATCTCACTTCTATCTTGAGTTTGCTAAAAAAATCGAAAGATATTATTCACTCGTACCAATCATACTGTAATGGCCTAAGTAAGTATATGTTCCTTGAGTTTGCTCAACAAATACATATAGTTATCTTACCTCATATGTTCAATGTATTAATAATACTACACATAATATCCCTAGCTTTAGTTTGCTCAACAACTACGGAGTATGCTAGCAATTCATTAATATATATATATATATATATATGGTAGAGGACAATATTATATTGAAGATTCATAATCTTCAATATATCATATTGAGTGATATCGGCTTATGGAAAAATGTATTTCTTATGAAATACCTTCATAATTCAAGTGTCAGACACATCAGAAATCAAAGTATATGTACATTCACGTAAGTATTTATTCCTTAAGTCTATTTGGGTTTTTATAATTTTCCACTTTCAATTTATACATTCATATCATATAGGTTTTATTGTTAAATAACTTTTATATTTCATATTACTTATACGATTGTCTTATGTATAATATTTCATTAATTAAAAATTATTTAATTGATTTTAATTAATTAACTATTTAATTAATTTTATATTAGTATTTCAATACAACTTTTATATTGGACATATCTACTATAACCATTATAACATATATTATAACCTTTATAATGTAACATATATAACTTATGTATGTGTTATTTAATTAATTAACCTTTAATTAATTTATTAATTAAACAATTTTAATTAAATTATATTAGTTTTGAAAATTTATCTTATACACATACATGTATGCTTATTGTCTTAAACACTTTAAAATAACATTACATATATTAACTTATATAAACATGCATGTAAGTATTAATTAATTAACTCATTTAATTAATTTATATTATTAATCTTATTAATAATTTAAATTTTGAAATTAATATTTACATAATTTCAAACATTTTGAACTTTTTCATTACATTTTCAAACATTTTGAAAATTTATGTTATACTATAACCTTTTGTAATAAACATGTTTTTATTTTAAATTTAAATTTAAAATTTAAAATCATGTCTTAATTTTCAAAAATATTTTGAAAATTAGCCCAAGGCCCAATTCATATTGGGCCTTTTCTATCAGGGGTAACCTTTGGGCTCACATCACCTTTCAGGCCAAGCAGGTAACCAAGTAGGACATGATACTTGATTACCCAATTCCAATCCTAGATATCACCTTTCTAGACATCGTACTAAGTGCACAATCTTAATTAGTTAGCCCTAACATGACTAATTAGACCGCATAGGCTATGTAACGATCCATAATTTAATCACTTTGAATTTGAATAGTCAATATGTTTTTATATGATTAAATAATAGATTTTATATCTAGAAAAAAAATTTAGATAAAACGTCTTGAATGGTAACTAATGTAAAATGTTGGTTTACAAATGGTTCGAGTTGTAAGGCGGTTAGGGGTGCCAATTTATTTAAGAATAAGTTTGCCTAATAAAACAAAATAGTATATTTACTTGCCTAATAAAATAAGAAAGAATTATTAACTCTGCCTAATAAAATAGAATAGTATAATTACTTGCCTAATAAAACAAGAGAGAATTATTAACTTGCACAATAAAATAGAATAATATAGTCACTTGCCTAGTAAAATAAAACAGTATAATTACTTGCCTAATGAAACAAAATAGCATAATGATTATTATATTCCATGCGGATGGTTGCCATTGGACCAAAATCTGGTCAGATCGGGTTCTGCCATGCGGATGGTTGTCATTGGACCAAAATCTGGTCGAATCATGTTTTGCCATAGTTGATAAGGAGGATTCCTATTAGGCCAAAATGTGGCCGAATCAAATTAAGCCATCAAGATGTTTTCTATTGGACCAAAATATGGTCGAATCAAATTAGGCCATCAAGATGTTTTCTGTTGGACCAAAGTGTGGTCGAATCAAATTAGACCATAAGGCTGGTTTCTACTAGACCAAAATCTAGTCGAATCTGGTTAGGCTGTAGGAAATGACTAAAGTACCCTTCTCTTTACCTATAAATAGCCAAGTCCATATCTCATTTTAATTCTGCTTTCTCGGGCATTTTCGTTAACCCAGTCGGGAACATATCTCATTCACAAACTAAAGAAAAGAACTAAAATTTATTATCAAAGGTGAAGTATTCCAAGTCTCCATCAAAGAAAATAGGATGTGAGTATATTCCTTGTTTTCATAGTTTAGTGGGTATAACTTATTCTGTGAGTATATTCCTTGTTTTCGTAGTTTAGTGGGTATAACTTATTCTGTGAGTATATTCCTTATTTTCATAGTTTAGTGGGTATAACTTATTATGTAAGTATAATTTAATTATTTTACAGTCAGTGTAATCTTAATCTCTTTCCTTTGACTCATTCACATTCTAACAAATATTGTGTTAACTATTGATTGTAAATTGTTAATAATAATGAGTCTGTTATTATTCTTGTTTGGTTGTTTGATTTGTGCTCGGCCAGTTTATGAGCAATAAATTTGATGTTTAGTTAAAGGGAACTTACACCACCTTTTAACTTATGATTGACATTCAGTGACTTTTTATTTAAAAGGAAACAACACCCCTTTTAGCTATCTCATTTGATTAAGAGGGTGCTTCACCCCTCTTGGTCATATTCTCCTTTAAAGATGATGTGTTTAAGTTATGGTTTGAATGGAAGTTTTATAAAGTATTTTAAAGGACCTTCAAATTTTATATAATGATTTAAATGGGTTATTTATGGAAAGTAAGTAATCCTATACTTGGCACTAAAAGCCGATGAGTATATTGATCCTCTATCTGTAAGATCAGGAACCGAAGTGTCTAGGCAAGGCTGGGAGCAACAAGTGCCCTGACTAACTTGGCTTTGTTTCTAGGCAAGGGGTAGAGTAAGTCGAGAATATACGAAACGTGACAAGTGTAGGAGATTTGATTTTCATAAATGATCTTTATAATTATAATGGAAAACATTTGCATTTCTTGTAGACAATTGTTTTGACCCATTTATGTATGCTTTTGAAATATGAAATCCTCTTAATTGTTTTGTGAATATACTTACACCGATGAGATAAGTATATGGATATTTCCAAGCATTGAAAGAGTATAAGATTTAATCTCCACATACGATCGTTTTGTTATCCCCGATAGGTGATATGTTAACTATCGATTTCGATACCCTTCTTCCTTTTTTTCCCATCAACATAAGATGATTTGTTGCTCATTTAGAGCATTGACATCCTTTATCGGAAATGACTAAATAAAGAGCAAGTGGAGGCCAAGCTATGTGAGGTTGCTCCCATTAGGGTATTGTCACATCTACTCCAGATTGGTTTCGGTTGTATGCACATGGAGATGTGAAGTACTTGGATACTCTGTAAGGTTGGCGGGGTCCGGCTTGGAGGTTTCCGAGAGCCATCGTAGTTCTCGAGTATATTTTCTAATGGTATACTTTCGATAAGGAGGGCGCACCCTCCTAGTCATTGTTGGAAAATTCCTTTTCCTTATTTTTGATTCAAATCTTTGGATTGGTTCTTTTTTAATTGCATCGGGAAGTGTCTTGCACTCTTCATGAGGTTTAATTATTTATGTCCAATCTTTTATACTTGTATGTTGTCCTTGTGAGAGAAAAACCCGTTCTGCGTTTTTGTGACATGGTCTCACTAGTTATTTTGTGTGTTCTATTTTTTGGAGTTTACTCATACCGTACTTATTATCTGACCCGAATTGTTTGTTTTCCCTAAACTTTTGGGTACTCGTTTATATTTGAGTAGTCCGGAAATGACATGTTTGTTTGGGCTCTTTTGAAGATGGTGGACGAGCAGGAGGAACCTTATCTATCTAGTTATTTATTTCCACTGTTATGAGATGTTGGCTCTGTGTATGTATATTTAAAGGTAGGTTATTATAACTACCTAGACTGATAGTAGTACTTTGTTGTTACTTCGATAAGTCCATGTTGGGGAGTAACCTTATGTACTGTCTTATTTTTAAGTTATATTTAATTGTTCTGTTGTGAGATTATTGTTTCATTCTTATATTTCACCCCATGACAACTCATCTTTCAGATACTTAGGCAACGGCACATGAATAACATGGATGTATTAAGTGTCGATCTCAAAATTCAGAAAGGTGGGTCATCACAGCCTATTGGGCTCTGATACCATTGAAGGAACCAAGTCATCCCGCAGCTGAAGAAATGGGTGAATTTCAAAATTTTACGATTTTTGGATCATTAATGGGCCTATGAAGTCTAAATGTATTTATGTCTTATCTAAATTATTTTTAAATAAAATCAGTATTTTATTTAATACCATTTTTTTATTAATTTGATTCTAAATCAATAAAGAATGGGATATAAAAATAAGGTTTGAGTGAATATATCAAATATATTCATTCCTTAATTATGTGATAGAATAGTTAAACATAAGGCAATCACATAAGGGACAAAAAGGAAAGGAATAAAAGAAGACAAAGATGAATGATTCATCTTCTCCTTTTTGACAAACTTGATTTATGCAGCATTCAATTAGCAATCAATGAATCATTATGACATAAGATTAGGAATAACCAACGACAATTCATATGCATAAACACTGCCTCATTTGAAATTGTTTGATATTAATAAAGAATTTAAACTATACAATTTGAAATATAAACATTAAGTTATATATGTACATATATATATATATATAATTATTTCTATATAAATATTAACCCAAAATTTCTTAATTAATTCAAAATAAACCATATAGCATTTAAATTGTCTGATGTATTTATGAACTTATATAAACTTAAATTATTTAACAAAATATATATGTATACAATTAAATTAAGAAGTTTAACCTATACGAAATTTTTTTCAAAAGTGAAATATATTAAACTGAGCAATATATTAACAATCCATTGAATACTTAAAAAGTATTAGTTAATCAATTTATTATTAAAACGTCCTTTAATCATGTGTGGGTTTCAATTAAAATAAAATGCAGAAAATAAGAATAAATAAACTTTCAAATCTAAAGAGATTCAACCTATCTGAATAATAATAAAAATTTAAACAAAAGTGAAACACACTAACTGAGCAATATATTAACAATCCTTTGAGTACTAAAAGAATGATATTAGTTATGTCAAATTGGGTAACAAATTTATAAATTTATTTTAATCAACTTATTATCCCAACATCATTTAATCATGTATGGGTTTCAATTACAATAAGATGCAGATAATAAGAATAAATAAACTTTCAAATCTAAGGAGATTCAACCTATATGAATAAATAATTATAAAACAAAAGGTGATACATACTGAACTAAGCAATATGTTAAATTCCTTTGAATAGTTAAAGAAGGATAATTGTGATGTCATATAGGGTAGAAAATTTAGAAATTAATCGTAATTAATTTATTATCAAAACATCATTTAATCATATGTAAGTTTCTATTACAGTAAAAATGCAAACAATAAGAACATGTAAACATTCGAATTAAAAAAATTACGTTTTGATTTGAATGTTTAAAACAGATCTAAAAATAAAATACTGTCTAATCATATACAAGTTTCAGTTTTGATTTATCCAAATAAAAATACCAATCAATTCATATAATAAACAATTTGAAATACACTAACCATTTTCAAATCAAATGAGACAATATTGTACACATACAAATTAAGATTTCCATTTTGTTTATTAAAACAGTATATCAAAATTATTAGAATAAAAAGATCATACCTTAATTCCAAAGCCTTGAAGTACACCTTTAAACATTGAATTCTTCCTCTAGATGTAGCCAGTGAATCGTACCTTGAATGATGAATCAAATCTCCAAGATTTGAAAATCAGCCTCCAGATGTTGCAAGGATCAAGAGGAATAAACCAATTTTCATAATTGATTTTATTTGTGTTTGATTTTAGGAATAATTGAAGCCATGGAAGTCTTATATTTTTAGCCATTAGAGAAGGAGAGAAACAGAGAAATTACAGAAAGAAGAATGAGAAATGAGAAACTCAATTATACGTACAGAATGAATTAGAGAATATGTTTTATATGAAAGAAGAAAACCTTTCCTGTTCTTTAATTAAAACTTCTCTAATTAATTTTCTTGATTTACTTTCTGTTTTCATTCCTAGTTCTTTAGAACGTATGGTTGAAAATTGCATACCATCAAATGACACAAGATTCCATAAATTAATGCATGTAGTTATTTTTTACTTAATTACAATGATATCATATATCACTGCGCAAATATAACTTCTATAAATTCAATCAAATAATTACAAATAATTCCTAAACATCAAATAAAATAAATATTAATTAATTTTTCTCAAATACTAATTAATTTACAACTCTTTATAAATTGATTAAATCATGTGGTTTTTTGGAGAATTCATCATTACAGTTGTGCGACTCAAAAGTTGTAAATTCAGTCAGCGATTAATATAGAACAATTCAAATATTAACGTTCACAAGTTTCTTAGCAAATGATGTGACATTTTGGCTGAATTCATCGCTTACACATCTTTTGGTAAAATCCAATATTACTTATTATAAGCGGTACCTAATAGTGACATTTATTTACACTAATTCTCTTCATCAAAACTATATCACTTTGGATTTATGGAATTTGGTAATGGTATATTAGTTTTATTGTGATAAATTACTCACGGTTACAAAATTTTGTAACTGCTATCACAAAATATACCATTTATGGATTTTCTATTAAATAACTTTTGAATAAACTAATTAATTAATATAACCACATTATTTCAAGTATATAATAGAAATAAACACCTTTATTGTGAACAAGATTGTTCAACGAGTTAGATATATGTAACAAATTACATTATTGCCCCTATGGCATACCCCAAACTCTATCATTTAAAACATTTCTAAATGGTTTAGTAAAAATACAAATCGAAAGATTGGGTTAAAATGGAGAAGTTCAAAATCCACTTAAATAAAAATATTCCAAAAAACCCAAGGTTATATTAAAAATCATTCTCCGAATAAAAAACAATTTCAAGCTAAACGACAATTAATAATATTTCAAAATACTAAATTGAGGCCAATAGTAACCCAAGCATTTAATCAATATTGTTACGATTTTTATCACTACAGGGGTTAAGTTTTAACATATAACGATGTCATCTCCAAAAAGGAACCAAACAATCAGGTTTGATATTCAACAAATCATATAATAGGAGTATTGTTGAAAATAAATCAATAATGACAAGGAATCCCTTTGGATGCCTATACAAATTCCATGTACATCTGATAAATTCCCTGCGAATGATTTCATATATTGATCGCTTTCAAAAGCAACAATTCAACAAAACCCATTACTCAATCAAACAAGCGTCTAAACATGCAATCAATTTATCTACTATATAACATTTATGGCATTCATTCAGGGGTGAGTTAACTCACTAAAATTCCAGTTTTCGCCGAAACATTCTGGTACTGTCTAAAATCGAATGGCTCCAATCTCCACCAATCCACTTTAATAATGTAGATATCGTCATTATGAATCTAATGCGGCTGACTGCGTTTAATTTGGACCTTGTATGAACAAGTTATTGATATTATAAGATTTACGAGTTAATAATATAATTGATTTAATCAGTTAGATCATTAACATTAAAATCACCTTATTTAACAACTTAAACCCCTTTATTTACAACTCCAGGCCAAAATATCACAAATCCCGACTCATTTTCTTTCTTTCCCTTCACCGCCGTCGTGTTCCATGACCATCCACTACACTTCACCCACGAGTATCCCCCACCGAGACACTTCCATCGATACTAACCTCGCTGTCGTTCATCGCCTGACCATTGAGAATGAGTTCAAAAACCCAACCGCAATCAGCTCAAAATTCTGGTTGCCTCCGTACGAATCACGTCAATCACACCAATCAAAATACTCGTCTCCCCTGACCGCTTAAGTTCCCAGTTGAGGTTGAGACCTGAAATGGACTCTGGTGGTTCAGATGAAATATAATCATTGGATGATGAGGATAATTAATGTCGACTAGGGTTTAGTTTAAAGTTTGGAAAGAAATGAGGGGGGTATGGGTCCTTATATAGAAAATATTTGCAGCACTATTTATGTCCAAAACTTTATGAACTCCAATCGAGGCGTGCACACTGGCATTCGAAGCTAAATACTCCAACTTCGAACTCAATGGAACTAGTTCCAGGATCTAATTCTAACATATATAGAAGTTATCTTTTCGGTCATTATATTTTAATTGACTTCATTAAATCACTGCGTGTTGTGAGCTTGCATGACCATACGATGTATCGGATCATCATAAAACTCATCGGCGCACATCGTCTTATTATTCAGATCCAATAGCACTGGCTTCATCAAAATCCAAGATAGTGTCCTGAGAAGATAATTTTCAAACATTAAATAAAAGGAATTGATATTAAAACCTGTTTAATCACTTTTAATTATAAATTAAAAGTTTACTATTATCATTATTATGTAACAAGAGTTTAAATAGGCTTTCGAAATCATTTTATTCAGATTTAATTCAAGATTTAATTTTTTAAATAATCCTTATATTTTAATTTCAAGTTATTAAACTTTAAAAACCAATTATTTCAACATACAAAATTAACTAAATATTCAAAATCAAACAACCAAAATTTCAGGTTGTTACATTCTGCTCCTTAAAAGAATTTTGTCCCCGAAATTTCCAAAGTAAGAAAATGCCTCTAAACTATTAAGCTTTCCAAATAAATTAGCTGAAATGGGTTATTAAAAATTTTAAAGTCTCAATTGTTATGTAAAATTTCGATAGCACCTCCATTAGGCGGCTCGATCGAAAAAACTACAACTTGCCACAAATGGACCAAACCGAAAAAAGAAAACAATGCTCAAAAGTGGCCTTCCATATCTAGGGCATAAAACCATCTAACCAAAACAATATATAAACATGTACCATTAGCCATGCAAACAACTCTACGCATGAAGCAAAAGCATCAACTAGCCTTTGCTTCTATGAACCTACTTCTTACTTACACATAATATCTAACTATATAACTTGCATTTATACATTTCAAACGTATATAATCACATTTAAGCCCATACAAGGCACATATACCATCTGTACATAATATCAAATCTGATTGCTCACTCGATCGCATAATTTTACTTTCGAAGTAGTATCGCTCACTCGGCTACTCTAGTGCGGACTCCGATCTGGTTCCTTGATTAGAAACTTCCGTTCTTCTTGCATAGACTTATACTATGATAGAAAACATTAGAATCAAATCAAAAATCCATATCAAGTGTTCGCCGCCAACAATCGAGTGAAAAATCATTGTTTGGATTGGTGTTAATCACCTCAAAATCGTGTACTCGGATTTGGATCAAGACATTTATGCTAATAAAATAATCTACGTACAACTTACATACTTATTCTATTGGCTTCTCTTAACTATACCAAATTCTTTTTCTTTTTAACTTTCAATTTAAATCAAAAATAATTTTCCAATAGTATTTGCTTTAATACTAAAATTCATTTATGAACCATTTCATAAAATTATTTCTTAAGTTTATAAACATTCTATAACTCAAGTTCATATTCACATACTACTCCGTAACAACTTAAAAATATATACACAAACTTCAGCTTATACACATTTCAAAAGGCCATAACTTCATCCTTAAAGCCCTTCCATACTTATGTTTGTTATAAACATTTTATAAAGCACACTAATGTTTACTATCCACTTTAAACTTATGTCCATATTTGTATAACACTCCGCTATAATCTAAGAACACATATACATCTTTCAGATTTGTTTTAACTTGACCTAAATTTCCAACAAATTATAGCTTATTATAACTTACTATTTCTCAAATTTATATGTTACAGAAACTTCTTATCTTATATTTTCACCAAAAACACTTGGCTTATATTTTCAATTTAACTCCAGAGTTTTCGACCGTCTAAAATTCCCGAAAATTCCATTCATTTTAATAAATAAAAATTACCAGACAACATCAAAAAATGAGATGCATAAACCAAACTATCCAAATTGATAAGATACATGAGTCTATAAGATCACTTAGCTAAAAATTCAAGAACTAACACTAAGTTTTTATTTCAAATCATTTTAAAATAATAATAATAATGTAATATACATATCTCCTTTATATATATCAAATCATACTTTTGAAAAAGAATTTAAAGAAAAACTTGTTTTACCAAACAAGTCTATAACTAATTTCTATTATTGTAGCAATCCGTCAATTAGAAACTCAAAAATTAACACTGGTGACATTGTAGTCATCACCAAAATTATTTTCCAACGATCAATGTGATTTTAGTGCATTTTATCTCAATTAAATCCATTTTTGAATACCATTCTTTATATATACTTTCAAAATAATGACATTATTATTTCCTCCAAAACATTAAGAAACAATTTCCAAAAACACCAAAATTAATGTTCCGAAATTCTCAGTTTCAATCCATTTTATTTATAAACCATATTTATAAATTATACTTATATAATGTTATTTTCATAAAACATTTCATGTAACGACCCAGAATTTTTATTAATTAAAATTTGTATATTTAATTAATTTTAAATATTAATAATTGAAATTTATAAGTCGAATAAATTTTATTTCGAATAATTGGATTTAATTGAATAATTAAATCAATAATTTAATATGTGAAAATACAGAAATAATTGAAAATTGGGTTAAATATGATTGAAAATGATTTGTAAAATTTTATTTTATCATGTTGGAGTTAGAATGATGTTATAGAACTTTTAAAATTGAATTTAAAAGTTTATTTGTGAAAATTGAATATTTTAATATTTAATCGACTAGTGAAATTAGCCGTTTTTCGAACAGTCTCAGAATTGGACGAAATTAGTTCCATTGGATCCGTAATAATTTGTTATTGTCGGATTTCAATTTTCGTAGCAATCGGAGTTTTCGTTTGATCGTGGCAGCTCGAAACGCATCGAAATTGTTTTAATATTAATTTGGCGAGTTAAAATAGTCATTTTTCAAACAGTCTCGGATTTCGACAAAACTAGTTTCATCGGATCCGTAATGTGATATTATTGTATGCTTTCAAATTTTGTGTCAATCGGATTTACCGTTTGTCCGGTGCAACCCAAAACGCCTAGAAAATCATTTAATCGGTTTAATTTTAAATCGAACGTTTATTGCCATAACTCACACAGATGACCGAATTAGCTCCCGAAACATGTCCCATTGTGTTCGGAACGCGGGGTAAACCTTAGAAACGCCAACTGGCACGCTTCGTTTGGAGTTCGAAAAATCCGGATGAATAGTAAATTGTGAAATTTTCTATATAAGCCCCCTTATTTCTCATTTTTGCAAAAAAATACAACCCCTAGGGTTTCATCTTCAGGCCTCCACCCTCTTATATAATCAATGGCTGAAACAACATCTCCTTCTTCCTCAATTATCTCTTCATCCATCAACATTTACAAGAAACTTCCAACGTGAAACTTGTAGAGCACCTCACGAACTACAACTTCAACGGCTATGATCGTGTTTGGAGCTGTGGATCAACGGGGATTTGGGCTCAAAGGCCTGCAGGTCATGCACGTTTTCCCATGTCATATGGAGGCCAAACTCCACCCCATGGCAGCCGAGTGTAGCTTGCTTGATGCTCTTCAATATGGCACTCTCTGATCGAATTTTAAGCAAGTGATTTGGTCGCAAGATTCAACCCTAATTTGAATGAGATGGGTTCTTTGTTGCGTTCATTTACTGGAGTTGTACGCGTGAATGAGAAAGGAGAAGAGAAGGGGAGCAGCTCAGATGTGGATGGCTTGGATCTAGTGGCTGAGATTGATTTAGGTTTAGAATTTATAAATATATATGTTGTAAATTGATATATAAAAATTCGTGAATCTTTAAAATATGATATCTTTTTCATACGAGGTCGAAAACGCGCGAAACCAGTTGCATTGGAATCGTATTGACGAGCATTACGCTATGGAAATGGATTGGAGTCATTTGGAGTTAGTGAGAATTTCGGGTAAAATTAAACGTCCGTTTAATTTTATTCGAAATAAATCGCTAAAACGAAATTGAAATCAAGGTGAGAACTTCTCACTCAATCGAATCGGTTTCGATTTGAATTTTAAATAGTTAGATTTAAAATTCTTGAATGCATGTTTGAATGATGATTGTATCTATTGATTGTTAAAATAGACATTATGCGCCGTTAGTAAGCGGAGGTTATTTATTAAAAACATATACCGCGAATATTTCACAGTACAGTGAAATTGGTATTATTTATGTACTTGGAGTTGATTTTCCCGCATTATATAGTGGATGAGACCCTATTGCGCCGTCTATTAAGCGGATAATATTTTAAATCACATATACCGCGATAATTTCGTACTGGAACGGAATTGGTATTGTGCTAACATCTTTGGATGCAGGAAAATAGGATGGAGGGATCCAACTGGATTCCTCAACAGTATTTATTTGATTATGGATATTTTGATATTTGTTGATTATCATATCGATATATGTTGTCGTTGTAGTCGTGATTGACTATTTGGTGTGTAGCATCATTGGGCCAAATTTTGGAATTTTAAAAGGATTTTTAAAGTGATTTTTGAAGAGTATATGTTTATAAAATATTTTTGGAATTGATTCATTTTAAATAAATAAACGTTATAATTTTAATGTTATAAAAATTATGATTTTTGAGAAAAATAGTTAAAAGTTGATTTTTGAAAATATGGGGTTAATGATTTTATAAAATGGTTTAAATCGGGATTTTTGAATTTATTGTGAAAAGTTTAAAAATAGGATTTATAAAATTTAATTATTTTATAAATCAAAATGATGAAATTATAAAGGACTTTAAAGACGTTTTGAAATAATCATATAAATTGATTTATATAAAAGATTTATAAATTGATAATTTATAAATTAAAATATTCGAATTATAAAACGAGTTTTTATAAGTGTTAGAATGAATCGTGAATGAATTTCATAAATGAATGAAATTTATAGAATTATAAACGGTGAAGTTATAAATGGAATTTTATAAGCAGTAGGTTTATAAAATTTGTAAATTTATTAAAGGAATAGATTTGGGTAAACAAAATGAATCCTATAAGTTATAAGATTTATAATTTGGGAAGTTAAAGGAACGATTTTGCAAACAAATAAATTATAAGCATTTAACTTATAATATGGACTTTCGGTATATAATTGAGTTATAAATCGAATAGGTTAATAAAGGAGATATATAAAGGAAGTAGTTATAAAATAAATAGAAATGGAATTTATAAACATTGTTTTATAAATTCGCAACGACTTATTTTGATAAGTAAATTGTATAACTTATTAATGGAGTCATATTCACGTTTTAGATAGTGAATAATCCTTTAAAATAGAATGAATAGAAATGATGAAATTGGTTACCGAAGTATATTCACGTTTTTGAATAGTGAATAATATGTTAAAGAAAATGTTTTGGATGTGATATTTTAAATAGAATTAAAACGATCTAACGATGTTTTAAATGTGTTAAGATTCGAAACCATAGATTTCAAAATTTATTGTTGAAATAGACGTTTTCGAGAAATAGAAGGAAATGGTGGACTATAACACTGTTGTTATAGTAAATGATTTCCGAAAGTAAATGTTTTGTATAGTATTGGGATTTATATATCTATTTTAATTTCGAATCCCTATACTAGTGATTTTGGGTTGTCGTAACGATGTTTTACGCAACATTCGTTTTGGCCCAAATAAATATGCTTAAGAGAATGATTTCCTTAAAGAATGAAATATATACTTAATCTCGATTTAAGTATATTGAATATTTTCCAAGTGTTGAAAATAAATGGATTTGAGAATTACTTAATAAGTAAGTATGGAAATGTTTTCCAATATAAAGTGAATATTTTGAGAATTTATCTTTTTGAAGATAAATTGAAAATGAATAATTGAAATCGTATATTCATAGATATTTTGGAATGTAAATTCACTATGGAATTTATAAAAGAAAGGGGAATTTGTTTAAAAATAAATATTGATTTATTTTTGAGGTATTGAAATTTTATATCTTGTAAAGATATTTTTGGGAAATAAATAATTTGGAAAATTATTTGGAATCTGGTGATGTTGTGCATATACATTGATAGTTCAATAACCGACTATCAATATTTACTTTTGAATGGGTATTTGTTGTGATTTGTTTGAATTTGAATGCCACACTTATTTTTGAATAAGCGCTCACTGTTCGGGTTAGCCGGGAAGGACCTTGGGGTCGTATAATCAATTTTGAATATGTGATTCGACGTTATGGATAGCATTTGAAGACCGGTGTTGAAGACCGGGTATTTGCGAGAGCGATAGGATGACCTGTCGATTGACTCTGCACCGAGTTGCTCCGGTATAGAGTTCTCCATATGTGATGGGGAATTCGATCAGGATTGTGGATATCCGGATTGCAAGGACTTCTTTGTAAGTACCTTCGGTTCTGTTCGAGCCCGGAACAGACTTGTATGGATTGTATGTGTGACATTACAAATTGAGATATAAAGCTGATTTCTTTCAAATATATTTCTGTTGGTGGCGGAGAATTTATTCTCTTAGCTTAACACCCTTCTCTGAGACGTACGAGCTTAGAGGTTATGTAGTTGAAGGTTATCAGCGATGTATTCCCAATTTGGTAATGTGACATGCTGAGTGTTGCTGTGAAATGATCATTGTTTGATCATTTGTGATATGATCATTTGTTTGATCACTTATCTTTGTGATCATTTCTTTGATCATTTGTTGACCCAAAGCACAGCTTTTGTATAAAGCGTGGCTTTGTGGACAAGACTTCGTCGAGCCTCACACCCCGAAATGGTCAAAACAGGAAAGATGCGGCAAGGTTATTGGGGGTAGCGCCGCTTAGGGTATGTGCATTTCCTTCTTGAAAAGGGTGGCATCATGGTATGGAGCTGTGATGCCCCACCTCTATACCCACGCTAGCCAAGAACACTACGGTGTAGTGCTGTCAACTAGCACGGAGAATAAGGCTGTTGAGGAGCGACCATCCGTGTAATTGCTTTGTGCGAGCACCGATATGCCAGATAGTAAAAACGTGCATTTGATTTCAGGAGGAAATCCGACATGCCGATGCAAACTCAAAGCTACTACACAGTGGCTATAATAGTCTAGGACAAAAATATAAAATAACAACACAGATAATATAAATGCGGAACACAGATGAAATATATATATATATATATATATATATATATATATAATAACTGATGTCAGTTACAATACATTCACACGGTACATATGATACAACTACAACAGTCGACTAAGGAAGTTACATATACAAGTACATTAACGTATTTAATATACATGAACACATATCTTCCTATACAATTTTACAGACTACTACAAATGACGACGACTACTCCAAAAGATATGAAAGAACTTCATAGCTCTAGCAGCAACCCAAAGCAGAATATCTACAACCTGAAATACTCGGTCTGACCCGAGTATTAAATTCAAAAGAAAATAATACTCGGGTCAGTCTAATTCAAACTCAGTTATTAGTGCACAGAAGCAATAATAATTAAATAACGAATAGACGACAGTAATTAAACCAAATCAGAATGCAATTCAAAATATTTAATTGAATAAACAAAATAGTTCAAACCATTGAAATATCAATTAAAATATTAATTTGAGTAGGGCTGCAGTACACGCACGCGTGCACTGCCCCGCCACTACGGAATATGGAATACGCAAAAGATCAATTAATCAAAACAAGATAGATATCATAAAACCATACCATGTGGCTGCAGTTCACGCTTGCGTGCACTGCCTTGCCACTACAGTGATGATGTACCCATTGAATACCGTGTGGCTGCAGTTCACGCTTGCGTGCACTGCCGTTGCCACTACAGTGATGATGTACCCATTGAAAATTCACAAACATCGCCGTGAATTTCATAAGGACGAGTGTCGAGTAAATTGCAGAGACAAATGCAAGGTCAAGCTCAATGAATTTTTAGGCTCAACACAAGGCGATGAGCAAAGTAGCAAGTCATGTACACTAAAATAAAATCAAGAAACATATAAATGCACATGAAAAGGTAATATGCATCTACAATTGCACATAAACAAGTGTAGTTCAATGACTAGACTAGCAAATGTAGTAAACAAGTGATGTGGGCAACAAGTGCACCAGCAAAACAAGTTGAAACAAAGTGTACAAGCATCTCGGCCTAAAACAGAAACAAGGGGAACAAGTGCAACACAGTTCAGTACATGCACAAAAGTCAGTGAAATAGACATGTACGACCAAGCACTTGCATATATAAATTGCACAGGTAACCAAACAGTGATCATCACTGTCCCAAAGCCACTCTGCTAGAACAGTGGGTAAAATCAGGCTACAACCCAAAACCACAAGCATATTGGAACATGCGGTGGCAACCAAAATGATGAAGTATATAAGTGCAGATGCACAGTGCAGCAGCAGGTCGAGCACGATGCAAATACAATAAGGCAACACATAACTCGAATAACCTCACTCAAATAAGTAGATCATAAATACTCAAAGATAAGGAAATGCAGCAGTGATACAGCTCACAACAGTGGTGAGAAAGGAACAACCACATGAAGGGACCAGGCCACCAAGAAAAATCAAAATGGTCGAGCAATCCAAAATACAAGATAGCTCGGTGCACAGTATAAATATGAATTACGTTCATATATGCTGTGCAACCACTAAAACAATAAAAGCTGCTGTATGAAGGCAGCAAAGCCAAACCATTAACAATAATGCAATGATCAAGCTACTGACCAGACACACAAGTGCACCTAGGCACTGTTACTACATAAAGTCATCAAAAATGAAGGTGGGGGCACCAAAAACATGGCACCACAACACACATCATAAAAGAACATAGAGAGTCAGTACCCAACAGAGGCAAGTTCAAGTAAAACACATAGGAAAATTGAAATCAACAAGGTTGCATGCATGCATATGTATGAATACACATACATATTACACCAACTGAAACAGCACATAACATAGGTAATTGCCAAAGGTAGCTCGAACAGAACCATTAAAACTGGGTCGAACCCAAAGTTAAAATGCAGCAGGCACAAATAAAGGCTAGGAAAAAATTGAACAGCAAGAACAGGTCAGAAATCAGGTCAGAGAAACAAACATGTGGAACAACAACAAGCGATGTACACATGAATGCAACAATGAAACTTCTACACCAAAATGCATCAAGCAACCCAGGACAGTCACTTGAGAATATGATCTGTCTCAAAATATAACAAATACAACATGTATGCACGCAGTGACACTATAAAATCACGCTGCAACATGTACGCAATGACGACCAGGTAGCAACAGAGAATCAAGAAAGATTCGAGTACTACAAATTCAAAATCAATGTGTGAACATGTAAATCAAAACCAATGTACAGTTCGAATAAATTGGCATCAGCAAGGAGTTGTTTTATAAACTGCCAATGAACATCAACTAATCTGTTTAGTCAGACCAGGCAACCTAAACAAAAAATTTAAGGTAACAATTAACTGAACAAGCAGTAGCAATTTATACGAATTTTATTTTTTTCTTAGTAACTGGAATCAAATATAGGTAAGAACAGTGAGTGCTTGCAACAGTGGTGAAGCAATGCAAACAACAAGCATGTCATAATGAAAGAACGAAGACAAAAAATACGAAGTCCACAAAAATCAATATCAACAAAAGAATTCGAGATAGTGGTGGTCACGAAATCCACATCACAGCAAAACATTCAAACAAATCAAAGTGACCAAGTTAGACATCAATGCCGAGAATATCAGGTCACAAAATTAACATCGATAAAATCAAGTCGAAGTCGAAGACCACGAAATCAAAATAAGCAGCGAAATCAAACCAGTCGAATTAGATGTGAGTGTTGAACACTCACCTTTGTTCGAAGCAGCCGAGACTCAACCAAGGAGGCGAACGGCGACGAGAATTGAACGAGCACGCGTCATCTTTCGTCTTCGATTTCTATGCCCTAGCTTCAAAAGGGGGAGAATGAGTGAGGCCGCCATCATTTTCTCACAGAAAATAAAGGTGGATCGGGTTCGAATGAATTTCTTTAAGAAAGGGGATGGGTTATATGCTTAGCAAAATTATCGCGGCCCAATAAAGAAAATGGACCACTATTTGAGTTTCAAAGCCTACCAATCTTATTAACACTTTATAAAAGAATTTTAAAAACTTCAATTGGTAATTAGCGGAAATATTAATCGTTTAATATCGATTGTAAATCAACGTGAAATACCGGGTTGTTACAGACTCCCCTCCTTAAAGAAATTGCGTCCTCGCAATCATAACGAATAAATGGACAAAAGGTAACAACCATAAGAGCATGGAAGAGAAAGCTTGAACGTATTTGCTCGATGAATTCTCAAGATTCACGATCAGGGTAGAGAACAAATTTCTCACCCAAAAATAATGATGCCACATTTTTAAGAGCGAAATCGACAGCCACGAGCACTAGATCATGAGTGGCATATCTAGTCTCAATAGGCATTAATGATTTAAAAACACAAGAGACAGCACGTTCTCTTTTGCAAGAGAATGGCATGCAAACCAACACGATTAGCATTGGTACAAACGATAGAGTCTTGGTTCCCTCTGGAATCACAAGAATAGAGGTATCGAAAAAGAGTTGTTTTAAATAATATTCTTACCCGAAAAGCTAAAGCTTTCGAAATTTACAATTTACTTTATGTAATTATCTTTTCATAAAAATTTACATTTTATAATTTAATTTATTGTGTCTGATTGTCTCATCAAAGCGTCTAGGAGATTCCTATCGATAACGTTGATCAAGCGCATCGACCAGAATTCTTAAAGCACTCAATGGGCAATACAATCACAAAATATTCTCTTAATTTTATAAAAGGAATTTACAAATTTTCACCCTAAAACGGACAAGTCCGGAATTAAACGAATCAGTAAAAGAAAGGGATCATAGTCCTCGATTTTGCTGAAACGTTTAAATCGCTTCCTCATTCTTTTGAAAGCGTAAACTATAAAAATTTTGAAAACGATTTTTATTTTGAAACAATTTTTATAACACGTGATTAAAACAGCGATATCAGTAGCAACTTCGATAAGTGGATTTTCATTCATCAAAAGTGTCACAAGAATCTTCTCAAAGATAGAAAGGGATATCATACCCTAAACTTGTACTCATAACAAGTCAATGACACACGAATTCACCAATGCACAAGAATTGATAAAACTTATCAATAGAAATCACGAAAATTGGTGAAGCACAAATTCTAGAAATCATCACAAGAAATCCAGAAATCACAAGATGAAAGTATGAAAACTCAAACGGGAGTATGAAAACTCGAACGGAGTATGAAAACTCGAACGGAGTATGAAAACTCGAACGGAGTATGAAAACTCGAACGGAGTATGAAAACTCGAACGGAGTATGAAAACTCGAAGTAGAGTATGAAAACTCAAACGGAGTACGAAAACTCGAACAGAGTATGAAAACTCAAACGGAGTATGAAAACTCGAACGGAGTATGAAAACTCGAAAGAGAGTATGAAAACTCAAACGGAGTATGAAAACTCGAAGGAGAGTATGAAAACTCACCTACACGCGAGCATGAAAATTCATCAACACATGTAACGCATAACGAGAACGGGAGCACGAAAACTCACCTACACGCGAGCATGAAAATTCATCAACACATGTAACGCATAACGAGAACGGGAGCACGAAAACTCACCTACACGCGAGCATGAAAACTCATCAGCACATGTAACGCAAAGCGAGAACAGGAGCACGAAAACTCACCTACATGCGAGCATGAAAATTCATCAGCACGTGCAACGCATAACGAGAACGGGAGCACGAAAACTCACCTACATGCGAGCATGAAAACTCACCAACACGTGCAATGCAAAGCGAGAACGGGAGCACGGAATCTCACCTACACGTGAGCATGAAAATCACCAACACGTGCAACGCAAAGCGAGAACGGGAGCACGGAATCTCACCTACACGCGAGCATGAAAAATCATCAACACGTGCAACGCAAAGCGAGAACGGGAGCACGGAATCTCACCTACACGCGAGCATGAAAAATCATCAACACGTGCAACGCAAAGCGAGAACGGTAGCACGGAATCTCACCTACACATGAGCATGAAAATCACCAACACGTGCAACGCATAACGAGACGCTATCTCATGGTTGCAAGCCATTAATTTTGACACACGAATGGTCCGAAGACCGTGGGGCGCTACCCCACATGTGTGAGTCGGAATCACACAGATTGAGGTCAAAACTAACCTCGCAATCAAAAGAAAAGTATGTGTGAATGAAATCACACCAGTGGTGTCTAGACAATCCTCAAAGCCCAAGAGATATGTGTGAGACAAAATCACACCGATGAGGCCTAGTCTAACCGAAAAGGTATGTGTGAACGAAATCACACAAATGGTGTCTAGACAATCCTCAAAGCCCAAGAGATATTTGTGAGATGAAATCACACCGACGAGGCCTAGTCTAACCGTAAAAATGATCGTCATGATCACGAGAAGTGTCAATTACACTAGGTTGGTAAATATAAAAGTTTAGCTTCATGTCCCATAACCACTTGCTTAACTTAAATATTTACGAACAAACTGTAAATCTTCACTAGAAAATTGTCACATGAGGTTCAATCGAACAAGTCCAAGAATTAACCGACGAAGCAAACGCAAGCGTTTCATACCACTTGTTTTACTTAGCCGTTTAATTAGATTTCTTATCCGAGTGAGGTAAAGGCTTGTATATACTAGCAGATTGAAAAACGGTTTAGGAAAAGAGTTTGATATTGAAAATAGAGTTAAAAACATTTTGATAAAAGAGTTTTGATATTTACTACTAGTATAGAAAACCTTTATATCTTTAAAGTGACAAATCACAAAAATGATTGTAGAAACAATCAATCACAAGAATTTCACATACGAAGACGTGAATAGAATCCAAAGAAATTGATAACGAATTCATCGAAAGGTATGTTCACAAAAATCCCGAAGAAAAGGTCATCAAAGTTGCTAATAAATGATAGCAACAAATCGGGAAATAATCAAGAATCGATTAAATTCGAAAACCAAATCAATTCACTAAGATTCACATTCGAAGATGTGAATAAAATCCAAATAATTCGATTCCAATCCATCAAAGTAGGAATACCCAAAAATTCCTGAAATAGAAGTTATCAAAGTCGACAAAGGTGATAACAACTAATCGGAAAAGAAGAATCGATCAACAATTGGAAAAACAAAGCAGAACGAGCATAAATGCTTGAATGACTTTAGTAAAAGTAAAAGTCAAGTCAATGTCGATATCGACAAGGCAAAGTCCAAGACAATTTCTTTTATACCAAAGAAATTTTAAAACTATCAGAGAGAGGCACATGAAAGCCAACAAACCATGGGTAAACAGACAGAGTCGACAATTGAAATGCAATATGTCGGATAAACAGACAGAGTCGACCATTGAAACTCAATTTGTCTCAAAGATTGATACCCAAAACCGAATTGCATGGAGACTGCATTAAGTACACGAATCAGAGATAAGAATGCATATATATAGCAGTTCGAATAAACAATGCGAGTTCAAATTGAAGTGGTACGAGTTGCAGCAATATGCAACTTGGTAAAGCATATACACAATGATACTTAGCAGTGCATACAGAAATGAGCAAGTGCAATAGAGAATAGCAGCAATGCTCATGAATAAGAGTTAGGAATTCATACCTAACAAATCAAAGATGATCTTAAGCAAAGATGAGAGAGAAAACATCGACAAATAGTTGTAACACATGTACTATCTAAGTTATGTTTTATATTTGTTCTAAACTCCAGGCTCTGATACCAAGCTGTGATGCCCCACCTCTATACCCACGCTAGCCAAGAACACTACGGTGTAGTGCTGTCAACTAGCACGGAGAATAAGGCTGTTGAGGAGCGACCATCCGTGTAATTGCTTTGTGCGAGCACCGATATGCCAGATAGTAAAAACGTGCATTTGATTTCAGGAGGAAATCCGACATGCCGATGCAAACTCAAAGCTACTACACAGTGGCTATAATAGTCTAGGACAAAAATATAAAATAACAACACAGATAATATAAATGCGGAACACAGATGAAACAGAAAGTCTCATATATATATATATATATATATATATATAATAACTGATGTCAGTTACAATACATTCACATGGTACATATGATACAACTACAACAGTCGACTAAGGAAGTTACATATACAAGTACATTAACGTATTTAATATACATGAACACATATCTTCCTATACAATTTTACAGACTACTACAAATGACGACGACTACTCCAAAAGATATGAAAGAACTTCATAGCTCTAGCAGCAACCCAAAGCAGAATATCTACAACTTGAAATACTCGGTCTGACCCGAGTATTAAATTCAAAAGAAAATAATACTCGGGTCAGTCTAATTCAAACTCAGTTATTAGTGCACAGAAGCAATAATAATTAAATAACGAATAGATGACAGTAATTAAACCAAATCAGAATGCAATTCAAAATATTTAATTGAATAAACAAAATAGTTCAAACCATTGAAATATCAATTAAAATATTAATTTGAGTAGGGCTGCAGTACACGCACGCGTGCATTGCCCCGCCACTACGGAATATGGAATACGCAAAAGATCAATTAATCAAAACAAGATAGATATCATAAAACCATACCGTGTGGCTGCAGTTCACGCTTGCGTGCACTGCCTTGCCACTACAGTGATGATGTACCCATTGAATACCGTGTGGCTGCAGTTCACGCTTGCGTGCACTGCCGTGCCACTACAGTGATGATGTACCCATTGAAAATTCACAAACATCGCCGTGAATTTCATAAGGACGAGTGTCGATTAAATTGCAGAGACAAATGCAAGGTCAAGCTCAATGAATTTTTAGGCTCAACACAAGGCGATGAGCAAAGTAGCAAGTCATGTACACTAAAATAAAATCAAGAAACATATAAATGCACATGAAAAGGTAATGTGCATATACAATTGCACATAAACAAGTGTAGTTCAATGACTAGACTAGCAAATGTAGTAAACAAGTGATGCAGGCAACAAGTGCACTAGCAAAACAAGTTGAAACAAAGTGTATAAGCATCTTGACCTAAAACAGAAACAAGGGGAACAAGTGCAACACAGTTCAGTACATGCACAAAAGTCAGTGAAATAGACATGTACGACCAAGCACTTGCATATATAAATTGCACAGGTAACCAAACAGTGATCGTCACTGTCCCAAAGCCACTCTGCTAGAACAGTGGGTAAAATCAGGCTACAACCCAAAACCACAAGCATATTGGAACATGCGGTGGCAACCAAAATGATGAAGTATATAAGTGCAGATGCACAGTGCAGCAGCAGGTCGAGCACGATGCAAATACAATAAGGCAACACATAACTCGAACAATCTCACTCAAATAAGTAGATCATAAATACTCAAAGATAAGGAAATGCAGCAGTGATACAGCTCACAACAGTGGTGAGAAAGGAACAACCACATGAAGGGACCAGGCCACCAAGAAAAATCAAAATGGTCGAGCAATCCAAAATACAAGATAGCTCGGTGCACAGTATAAATATGAATTACGTTCATATATGCTGTGCAACCACTAAAACAATAAAAGCTGCTGTATGAAGGCAGCAAAGCCAAACCATTAACAATAATGCAATGATCAAGCTACTGACCAGACACACAAGTGCACCTAGGCACTGTTACTACATAAAGTCATCAAAAATGAAGGTGGGGGCACCAAAAACATGGCACCACAACACACATCATAAAAGAACATAGAGAGTCAGTACCAACAGAGGCAAGTTCAAGTAAAACACATAGGAAAATTGAAATCAACAAGGTTGCATGCATGCATATGTATGAATACACATACATATTACACCAACTGAAACAGCACATAACATAGGTAATTGCCAAAGATAGCTCGAACAGAACCATTAAAACTGGGTCGAACCCAAAGTTAAAATGCAGCAGGCACAAATAAAGGCTAGGAAAAAATTGAACAGCAAGAACAGGTCAGAAATCAGGTCAGAGAAACAAACATGTGGAACAACAACAAGTGATGTACACATGAATGCAACAATGAAACTTCTACACCAAAATGCATCAAGCAACCCAGGACAGTCACTTGAGAATATGATCTGTCTCAAAATATAACAAATACAACATGTGTGCACGCAGTGACACTATAAAATCACGCTGCAACATGTACGCAATGACGACCAGGTAGCAACAGAGAATCAAGAAAGATTCGAGTACTACAAATTCAAAATCAATGTGTGAACATGTAAATCAAAACCAATGTACAGTTCGAATAAATTGGCATCAGCAAGGAGTTGTTTTATAAACTGCCAATGAACATCAACTAATCTGTTTAGTCAGACCAGGCAACCTAAACAAAGAATTTAAGGTAACAATTAACTGAACAAGCAGTAGCAATTTATACGAATTTTATTTTTTTCTTAGTAACTGGAATCAAATATAGGTATGAACAGTGAGTGCTTGTAACAGTGGTGAAGCAATGCAAACAACAAGCATGTCATAATGAAAGAACGAAGACAGAAAATACGAAGTCCACAAAAATCAATATCAACAAAAGAATTCGAGATAGTGGTGGTCACGAAATCCACATCACAGCAAAACATTCAAACAAATCAAAGTGACCAAGTTAGACACCAATGCCGAGAATATCAGGTCACAAAATTAACATCGATAAAATCAAGTCGAAGTCGAAGACCACGAAATCAAAATAAGCAGCGAAATCAAACCAGTCGAATTAGATGTGAGTGTTGAACACTCACCTTTGTTCGAAGCGGCCGAGACTCAAGCAAGGAGGCGAACGGCGACGAGAATTGAACGAGCACGCGTCATCTTTCGTCTTTGATTTCTATGCCCTAGCTTCAAAAGGGGGAGAATGAGTGAGGCCGCCATCATTTTCTCACAGAAAATAAAAGTGGATCGGGTTCGAATGAATTTCTTTAAGAAAGGGGATGGGTTATATGCTTAGCAAAATTATCACGGCCCAATAAAGAAAATGGACCACTATTTGAGTTTCAAAGCCTACCAATCTTATTAACACTTTATAAAAGAATTTTAAAAACTTCAATTGGTAATTAGCGGAAATATTAATCGTTTAATATCGATTGTAAATCAACGCGAAATACCGGGTTGTTACAGGAGCCCAGATACTTACTCATGTTGAAACACTTTATTTATTACGGTGTGATGTTGGTTACGAGCGCTCGGATAAAGGTCCCAAAGGACCGGGGGATGGCATACTCGTGTCAGTAGTTACCCAGTTAGGGGTAACCCGGCCTTGTGTTGGCAGAGATTCGGTTAGGTTCTCGGGGACGTCCTTCCAGAGGCATTCTCATGTGGCAATGGGAAGTTCCTTGACCTGACCATTTGTTGGAAATCCAAAGAAACAATACGATCTTGTACGATTTTAGTTGTATAACCTGCCATGGAATGTGGCGGTAACCTGCTATTGAACATGGTAGCTATAGTAGGCATAAGTGCGAAAGGTCTATGCTGGCTAAGATTTATATCTTTATTTTCGAAATGATTTTTCCCTACACTATGCACTAGTAATAATATCAAATGTTCTTTTAAATGCGTATCAAGCATCTTTGACTATCATAAGGAGAAATCTCCTACGATTCTGCGTTTGCATTGTGTGTGTGTGCGGGAGGCCTTATGGTAGTCTCATTTTTAAAAGCATTGCGAATTGACTTTAAAAATATTCCTAAATTTTGTTTTTTTAAAGAAAAAAATAAACTGTTTTGTGTTCTCACACCAGTCACATGACTGACTCGGAGTTTATTGTTTTCCTTCCTAAACTCTAGGTGCCCACCAATTTCCACACGGGCAGTCAAGAGTTAAGGTTTACCAGGATATTCTGGAATTCAGGAGTTGCTGGAGGCAAGCTGGATGGCATGGCGTATTATTAGTATATAGTATTTCTTTTCCGCTGTTTGTTGTTCTACACTCTGATGATAAGATGTAATGAAATGTGATGTAATGTAATAACTGATATAGTTCTTTGTTTAAAGATTATTCATTTATCTATTATATGTTGTTCCGCTGCGATTGTGAGATTCTGATATTGTTCTGTTGTTTTCTTTCTGTTCTATCCTATCTTTTCTCTCTTCTTCTATCTCTTTCTTCTTCTTAAACCATAACGGTACGGTTTTTCGGCCTTCAATATCTCGACAGTTGATACAGTGGAGGTATTGATGTCGGCGTTCGTGGACGAAAAATCGTTGACGTCACATTTTGGTATCAGAGCATATGGTTAAGCGACAACCATAGCTCTGTTGGGTATTACTCATTAGAGATGGAGTCAGTAGTACTCTAGAATGAGTTTGAGTGTAATAATAGATACGAGTGTGTATTTGTTGGTGAATATAAAATTATTGTATATTGTGATGATTGGTTTGTTGAGTGGCATATGAACCTTCGTCAGCACGGTCTGCACAACTATGCCGAAGGGGTTTATAAACACTTGAATAGAACAATTCGACACAATATTGTTTTAAATTGGGTAAATGAAATAATTTTACCTTGATTATATTTTTATATACAAAGGAATAATTTTTCAGAATTATTAAAGTGTATGTAAGTTGATTGTTTGGTTGTTGAATAAGATGTTTGAATAATCTAAATAAAAGAATAATTGTATAAGCAAATGAATTATAAGAATTGAATTATAATTAAAGTGATTTACAATTGTGGAAAAAAACTTATATATATAAGAAGTGAAGCTATATGAATATATATTTATGAATATAGTTGTAAATAAAAATGAATTTAAAGTTAAATGGAAATTTACTTTAGAATTTGGAAGCTGAATTGATTTATAAGTGGGAATTTAAGTTAAGTAAAACCAAGTGATGTTTATAAAATGAAGTATAACTTAAGAGATGTTGAATGAAGTTGATATTGGTATCGAAGTAAATTAATAAAGTTAAGTGATAGATGTGAACTTGAGTTATATAAATGAATTGTAATTGAATTGAATTAATGAATTGAATGTTAATCAAATTGAATGTAAATTAAGTTGATATTAAATAATGAATATAAGTGTTAATTCATTAAAATCTAATGTTATTGGAAATTGAATAATTGGATGAAAATCAATTTAATTAAACCAATTTTAAGCGATGGTGTTAAACCAAATTGAATGAATATAAGCAAAGGAATTTGGTTGTAATTAATATACATTGGTTGTTATATGATTGTTAGTTGATTGTATATAATTCATTAAGAGTTAATGAAATTGGAAGTTAAAGTAATTGAAATTCAATTGGAAGTTAAGTGAATCTTAAATAGAATTGAATTTGATTTGGAAGTGAGCCAACTTGAATATGGATTAGTGAATATAAACTAATTGAAAATGAATGTTAGTAAAAACATCCACTGTTAATAAATCAAATGTGATTTAAATTGAAAACCCATTTCATTGAATATTAATGAGAATATGAATGAATATTTATTGGTTATGGATGTTAGTTGAATGTTAGTTGGATTATAGTTGGTTGATGGTTGAATTTATTGCTTTTACTGCATTTGCTATGATGGTATATATAGTTATGATGTTGCTATATGTTGTATATCGATACTATTGTCTATATACATGTTTCTCATCTGTTTGTTGAGTGTTTAGTAGGTGCGGATCGTGTTTGGTTCGCATTTGGAGCTCGCTTTCGCGCTATTTTAGCCGTATATGCTCGCTAATAAAATATAAGGTACATATCTCGGATTAAATATCGTACTTTTACACTTTTTTCCCTGCGGGATGCCTCATCACTTGATGAGATGTATATTTGTGATATATATACTACCATTTTTTTCTTCGGATCGAGCCGCACAAAGGAGACAATGGCGAATTTTTCCGAAAATTTAAGGCGTTAGAAATTTTTTTTGAGAAAACTGGAAAATTTTGAAAACTTTAACTTTGATTTGGAGTTGAAAGTTAAACAATAGTAGTTGCTTTTGAAAAGATAACTAAGTATGATTTGAAAACTTAGTAAAGATTTTGTAAGAAGTTTAACTATGGATTTTGGAAAGTTGATAGATTCTGTAACTTTTCTTACTTGGTAATTTCGAGGACGAAATTCTTTTAAGGGGGGAAGTATGTAACGACCCAGAATTTTTATTAATTAAAATTTGTATATTTAATTAATTTTAAATATTAATAAGTGAAATTTATAAGTCGAATAAATTTTATTTCGAATAATTGGATTTAATTGAATAATTAAATCAATAATTTAATATGTGAAAATACAGAAATAATTGAAAATTAGGTTAAATATGATTGAAAATGATTTGCAAAATTTTATTTTATCATGTTGGAGTTAGAATGATGTTATAGAACTTTTAAAATTGAATTTAAAAGTTTATTTGTGAAAATTGAATATTTTAATATTTAATCGACTAGTGAAATTAGCCGTTTTTCGAACAGTCTCAGAATTTGACGAAATTTGTTCCATTGGATCCGTAATAGTTTGTTATTATCGGATTTCAATTTTCGTAGCAATCGGAGTTTTCGTTTGATCGTGACAGCTCGAAACGCATCGAAATTGTTTTAATATTAATTTGGCGAGTTAAAACAGTCATTTTTCAAATAGTCTCGGATTTCGACGAAACTAGTTTCATCGGATCCGTAATGTGATATTATTGTATGGTTTCAAATTTCGTGTCAATCGGATTTACCGTTTGTCCGGTGCAAGCCAAAACGCCTAGAAAATCGTTTAATCGGTTTAATTTTAAATTGAACGTTTATTGCCATAACTCGCACAGATGACCGAATTAGCTCCCGAAACATGTTCCATTATGTTCGAAACACGGGGTAAACCTTAGGGACGCCAACCGGCACGCTTCATTTGGAGTTCGAAAAATCCGGGTGAATAGTAAATTATGAAATTTTCTATATAAGCCCCCTTATTTCTCATTTTTGCAAAAAAATACAACCCCTAGGGTTTCATCTTCAGGCCGCCACCCTCTTATATAATCAATGGCTGAAACAACATCTCCTTCTTCCTCAATTATCTCTTCATCCATCAACATTTACAAGAAACTTCCAACATGAAACTTGTAGAGCACCTCACGAACTACACCTTCAACGGCTATGATCGTGTTTGGAGCTTTGGATCAACGGGGATTTGGGCTCAAAGGCCTGCAGGTCGCGGATGTTTTTCCGTGTCATATGGAGGCCGAGCTCCACCCCATGGCAGCCGAGTGTAGTTTGCTTGATGCTCTTCAATATGGCACTCTCTGATCGAATTTTAAGCAAGTGATTTGGTCGCAAGATTCAACCCTAATTTGAATGAGATGGGTTCTTTGTTGCATTCATTTACTGGAGTTGTACGCGTGAATGAGAAAGGAGAAGAGAAGGGGAGCGGCTCAGATGTGGATGGCTTGGATCTAGTGGCTGAGATTGATTTTTAGGTTTAGAATTTATAAATATATATGTTGTAAATTGATATATAAAAATTCGTGAATCTTTAAAATATGATATCCTTTTCATACGAGGTCAAAAACGCACGAAACCAGTTGTGTTGGAATCGTATTGACGGGCACTACGCTATGGAATTGGATTGGAGTCATTTGGAGTTAGTAAGAATTTTGGATAAAATTAAACGTCTGTTTAATTTTATTCGAAATAAATCGCTAAAACGAAATTGAAATCAAGGTGAGAACTTCTCACTCAATCGAATCGGTTTCGATTTGAATTTTAAATAGTTAGATATAAAATTCCTGAATGTATGTTTGAATGATGATTGTATCTATTGATTGTTAAAATAGACATTATGCGCCGTTAGTAAGCGGAGGTTATTTATTAAAAACATATACCGCGAATATTTCACAGTACAATGAAATTGGTATTATTTATGTACTTGGAGTTGATTTTCCCGCATTATATAGCGGATGAGACCGTATTGCGCCGTCTATTAAGCGGATAATATTTTAAATCCCATATACCGCGATAATTTCGTACTGGACGGAATTGGTATTGTGCTAACATCTGTGGAAGCAGGAAAATAGGTTGGAGGGATCCAACTGGATTCCTCAACAGTATTTATTTGATTATGGATATTTTGATATTCGTTGATTATCATATCGATATATGATGTCGTTGTAGTCGTGATTGACTATTTGGTGTGTAGCATCATTGGGCCAAATTTTGGAATTTTAAAAGGATTTTTAAAGTGATTTTTGATGAGTATACGTTTATAAAACATTTTTGGAATTGATTCATTTTAAATAAATAAACGTTATAATTTTAATGTTATAAAAATTATGATTTTTGAGAAAAATAGTTAAAAGTTGATTTTTGAAAATATGGGGTTAATGATTTTATAAAATGGTTTAAATCGGGATTTTTGAATTTATTGTGAAAAGTTTAAAAATAGGATTTATAAAATTTAATTATTTTATAAATCAAAATGATGAAATTATAAAGGACTTTAAAGACGTTTTGAAATAATAATATAAATTGATTTATATAAAAGATTTATAAATTGATAATTTATAAATTAAAATATTTGAATTATAAAACGAGTTTTTATAAGTGTTAGAATGAATTGTGAATGAATTTCATAAATGAATGAAATTTATAGAATTATAAACGGTGAAGTTATAAATGGAATTTTATAAGCAGTAGGTTTATAAAATTTGTAAAGTTATTAAAGGAACAGATTTGGGTAAATAAATGAATCTTATAAGTTATAAGATTTATAATTTGGGAAGTTAAAGGAACGAGCAAACAAATAAATTATAAGCATTTAACTTATAATATGGACTTTCGGTATATAATTGAGTTATAAATCGAATAGGTTAATAAAGGAGATTTATAAAGGAAGTAGTTATAAAATAAATAGAAATGGAATTTATAAACATTGTTTTATAAATTCACAATGACTTATTTTGATAAGTAAATTGTATAACTTATTAATGGAGTTATATTCACGTTTTAGACAGTGAATAATCCTTTAAAATAGAATGAATAGAAATGATGAAATTGGTTACCGAAGTATATTCACGTTTTTGAATAGTGAATAATATGTTAAAGAAAATGTTTTGGATGTGATATTTTAATTAGAATTAAAACGATCTAACGATGTTTTAAATGTGTTAAGATTCGAAATCATAGATTTCAACATTTATTGTTGAAATAGACGTTTTCAAGAAATAGAAGGAAATGGTGGCCTATAACACTGTTGTTATAGTAAATGATTTCCGAAAGGAAATGTTTTGTATAGTATTGGGATTTATATATCTATTTTAATTTCGAATCCTTATACTAGTGATTTTGGGTTGTCGTAACGATGTTTTACGCAACATTTGTTTTGGCCCAAATAAATATGTTTAAGAGAATGATTTCCTTAAAGAATGAAATATATACTTAATCTCGATTTAAGTATATTGAATATTTTCCAAGTGTTGAAAATAAATGGATTTTAGAATTACTTAATAAGTAAGTATGGAAATATTTTCCAATATAAAGTGAATATTTTGAGAATTTATCTTTTTGAAGATAAATTGAAAATGAATAATTGAAATCGTATATTCGTAGATATTTTGGAATGTAAATTCACAATGGAATTTATAAAAGAAAGGGGAATTTGTTTAAAAATAAATATTGATTTATTTTTGAGGTATTGAAATTTTATATCTTGTAAAGATATTTTTGGAAAATAAATAATTTGGAAAATTATTTGGAATCTGGTGATGTTGTGCATATCCATTGATAGTTCAATAACCGACTATCAATATTTACTTTTGAATGGGTATTTGTTGTGATTTGTTTGAATTTGAATGCCACACTTATTTTTGAATAAGCGCTCACTATTCGGGTTAGCCGGGAAAGGACCTTGGGGTCGTATAACCCATTTCGAATATGTGATTCGACGTTATGGATAGCATTTGAAGACCGGTGTTGAAGACCGGGTATTTGCGAGAGCGATAGGATGACCTGTCGATTGACTCTGCACCGAGTTGCTCCGGTATAGAGTTCTCCATATGAGATGGGGAATCCGATCAGGATTGTAGATATCCGGATTGCAAGGACTTCTTTGTAAGTGCCTTCGGTTCTGTTCGAGCCCAGAACAGACTTGTATGGATTGTATGTCTGACATTACAAATTGAGATATAAAGCTGATTTCTTTCAAATATATTTCTGTTGGTGGCGGAGAATTTATTCTCTTAGCTTAACACCCTTCTCTGAGACGTACGAGCTTAGAGGTTATGTAGTTGAAGGTTATCAGCGATGTATTCCCAATTTGGTAATGTGACATGCTGAGTGTTGCTGTGAAATGATCATTGTTTGATCATTTGTGATATGATCATTTGTTTGATCACTTATCTTTGTGATCATTTCTTTGATCATTTGTTGACCCAAAGCACAGCTTTTGTATAAAGCGTGGCTTTGTGGACGAGACTTCGTCGAGCCTCACACCCCGAAATGGTCAAAACAGGAAAGATGCGGCAAGGTTATTGGGGGTAGCGCCCCTTAGGGTATGCGCATTTCCTTCTTGAAAAGGGTGGCATCATGGTATGGAGCCCAGATACTTACTCATGTTGAAACACTTTATTTATTACGGTGTGATGTTGGTTACGAGCGCTCTGATAAAGGTCCCAAAGGACCGGGGGATGGCATACTCGTGTCAGTAGTTACCCAGTTAGGGGTAACCCGGCCTTGTGTTGGCAGAGATCCGGTTAGGTTCTCGGGGACGTCCTTCCAAAGGCGTTCTCATGTGGCAATGGGAAGTTCCTTGGCCTAACCATTTGTTAGAAATCCAAAGAAACAATATGATCTTGTACGATTTTAGTTGTATAACCTGCCATGGAATGTGGCGGTAACCTGCTATTGAACATGGTAGCTATAGTAGGCATAAGTGCGAAATGTCTATGCTGGCTAAGATTTATATCTTTATTTTCGAAATGATTTTTCCCTACACTATGCACTAGTAATAATATCAAATGTTCTTTTAAATGCGTATCAAGCATCTTTGACTATCATAAGGAGAAATCTCCTCCGATTCTGCATTTGCATTGTGTGTGTGCGCGGGAGGCCTTATGGTAGTCTCATTTTTAAAAGCATTGCGAATTGACTTTAAAAATATTCCTTGATTTTGTTTTTTTAAAGAAAAAAATAAAATGTTTTGAGTTCTCACACCAGTCACATGACTGACTCGGAGTTTATTGTTTTCCTTCCTAAACTCTGGGTGCCCACCAATTTCCACACGGGCAGTCAAGAGTTAAGGTTTACCAGGATATTCTGGAATTCAGGAGTTGTTGGAGGCAAGCTGGATGGCATGGCGTATTATTAGTATATAGTATTTCTTTTCCGCTGTTTGTTGTTGTACACTCTGATGATAAGATGTAATGAAATGTGATGTAATGTAATAACTGATATAGTTCTTTGTTTAAAGATTATTCATTTATCTATTATATGTTGTTCCGCTGCGATTGTGAGATTCTGATATTGTTCTGTTGTTTTCTTTCTGTTCTGTCCTATCTTTTCTCTCTTCTTCTATCTCTATCTTCTTCTTAAACCATAACGGTACGGTTTTTCGGCCTTCGATTGCTCGACAGTTGATACAGTGGACGTATTGATGTCGGCGTTCGTGGACGAAAAATCGTTGACGTCACATTTTGGTATCAGAGCATATAGTTAAGCGACAACCATGGCTCTGTTGGGTATTACTCATTAGAGATGGAGTCAGTAGTACTCTAGAATGAGTTTGAGTGTAATAATAGATACGAGTGCGTATTTGTTGGTGAATATAAAATTATTGTATATTGTGATGATTGGTTTGTTGAGTGGCATATGAACCTTCGTCAGCACGGTCTGCACAACTATGCCGAAAGGGTTTATAAACGCTTGAATAGAACAATTCGACACAATATTGTTTTAAATTGGGTAAATGAAATAATTTTACCTTGATTATATTTTTATATATAAAGGAACAATTTTTCAGAATTATTAAAGTGTATGTAAGTTGATTGTTTGGTTGTTGAATAAGATGTTTGAATAATCTAAATAAAGGAATAATTGTATAAGCAAATGAATTATAAGAATTGAATTATAATTAAAGTGATTTACAATTGTGGAAAAAAAAACTTATATATATAAGAAGTGAAACTATATGAATATATATTTATGAATATAGTTGTAAATAAAAATGAATTTAAAATTAAATGGAAATTTACTTTAGAATTTGGAAGCTGAATTGATTTATAAGTGGGAATTTAAGTTAAGTAAAACCAAGTGATGTTTATAAAATGAAGTATAACTTAAGAGATGTTGAATGAAGTTGATATTGGTATCGAAGTAAATTAATAAAGTTAAGTGATAGATGTGAACTTAAGTTATATAAATGAATTGTAATTGAATTGAATTAATGAATTGAATGTTAATCAAATTGAATGTAAATTAAGTTGATATTAAATAATGAATATAAGTGTTAATTCATTAAAATCTAATGTTATTGGAAATTGAATAATTGGATGAAAATCAATTTAATTAAACCAATTGAAAGCGATGGTGTTAAACCAAATTGAATGAATATAAGCAAAGGAATTTGGTTGTAATTAATATACATTGGTTGTTATATGATTGTTAGTTGATTGTATATAATTCATTAAGAGTTAATGAAATTGGAAGTTAAGTGAATCTTAAATAGAATTGAATTTGATTTGGAAGTGAGCCAACTTGAATATGGATTAGTGAATATAAACTAATTGAAAATGAATGTTAGTAAAAACATCCACTGTTAATAAATCAAATGTGATTATCATTCTTTAACAATCAAACACGTGATAAATAACTATTTTAATTTTTTTTAAATTATTCTTTTATAAATAAAATATAATCTAGGTAAAATTATTTCATTTACCCATTTTCAAAACAATATTATGTGAGTTTTCCTAGTTCAAGCGTTTAGAAACCTCGATACAATTGTACATTCTGTATCGATTAGAATTCATAAGCCACTCAATAGATAAATCAACAAAATATAAAACATTTTATATCACTAATAAATATGCGCTCTTATATATAATACACTCAAACTCATTTAGGGTCTCATTTACCCTATCTTAAATGATTCAACCCCACCAAATCCAAAGAGTTCGCTTAACCAAAGCTATGATACCATGTTGTAACGACCCGTCTTTCCGACCCTCAAAAGTTGATACTAATACATCCACGGTATTCGTGCATTGAGCATTCAAGTGCTGAAAAGATGGATCAATGGGGAAAAAGAAAGAAAAGATATAATAGAATCTCACATCGCGATGAGTAATATATAATATACACTGATCTTTACAAAAAAAGTGCAATATACATACGTCAAATCAGAGTACACTAATCACTAATCATTAACATGGAAAGTTATAAAAATTTGTCCCCACAAACGTTGATAAATAAAACAAAACGTATGCAAGAAATAAAGAATATATGAGAGATACGTCTTGGACATTCAGCTCGTCTCCTGAATCTCCAAGGCACCCAAACTAGATTTGAAAATATGCCCGGTCTTTCCTGATAATTATAAGAAACATAATGCCTAGATCAGTATGATAAATTAGCATGAGAAACATGTTGGTTTGAATTTTAATATTATAAGAACATTTCAAAAATAAATTTACTTCGTAAGACCACGCCACACATAAACCTAGATGGGTTTTTACCTTACAATAACCAAACCATTTCATAGGAAAACTTCTAATATTATAATAATGTCTAGGATTTAAATTAAATATTGAAAAAATAGCCTAAATTGTTACATTAATTAAATTCTAGCATAATAGGCATAAAGCTAAGTCCGCGAGGCACTTATTGGAGAATGGATTCCATACAATAAAAAGACATCAGGGTATCGCCTGCCACGGTACACCACTGGATAAAATGTACCTGAAGCCACACATGGACTATAACGACCTGCCTTTTTAGACGTCTTAAGCAGACACGCATGCCAGACTCAAACCAATGAAAATGTCACATTGTTATGGGGTGAATAAGAAAAAGAGAAAGGAATAAAACAAATGCAAAATCTCGTAGCGGAATGACAAAATATAATAATCAAATTACGGTTCATGAAGTTGTTTTATAAAAACATTTGACTATTCTTTTACAACATAAAAATTAAGGTTACAGAAACAGGAATAAATAAATAATAAATGCAGCGAAACAACATGATGTAGTGAAATAAATATAATAATAATAAGAGTACAAATCTTCGTCTTCGTCCTCCAAAAATAAGGTCTTCAACCCTAAAATGCTCAGGCTGATCCGAGCGAATTGAAAAGACAAGACACTCGGGTCAGGACCAAAAATCTTATGTATGTTAAATCAAACATAAATAAGTATGCATGCAATGGTGTCAGAGATGCTTACAGGGTTTGACATCTCCTATCCAGTGTCTAATGTGAGTGCAATAACTTAAGAGATGTTCGGGATACCCATCTCCTAAGGATCCGTTAAGCTATCTACTATGTGGCACAATACGCTATTATAATAGGTCTAAAACAAAGTAAAAGTACTAAAATAGCATCAAGGCATTACCCATATCCCCCTTAACACATTTTATATATTCCCATAGTCTATACAGTACCGTACGCTCCTCCGTAAACTGAAGGTTTACCAAGAGGCACTCCATAGGTATGGTACAAAACAAACTCGCAGAAGGCGTGCTAGGGCATATGAGCACGGTACTTGAGGTAATGCCAGGGTAGATATACCAATTCATATCCGGACTGGTGGTAACGCATAGCAGCTACTATCGCCCATCTCGGAAAAACTCCCAAATCAAATCAAGGGTGGCCACCAAATGAATCACAAAGTAATAGAATGGTATGAAGAAATGTTCCCGATCGGAGGTGCAACCCCACTTGGCCCGGCATGGCTCATGTTTTAGTCACATCTATGCTAACTCACGGGAGTCAGGATCCATCATACCCCATACAAAGATCGTTCACCAAACCATATTACTTCATTTTTGGAATCTCCACCACGTACACAGTTGTTAAAGTGGTTTTCGGTATTTGCAGAGAGTATGACAATATCCGATCCCGATCACTTTAACAACCAACCGCTTATTACACACCGGATGGTTCTTTTACATTTCCAAAATCATTTCATATGGATATCAAAATATCATATTCAATTCAAACCATATCGCTTTTTAAATCATATTCACTTTCAAAGATCATATTTTCAAAACAGTTTACAACCCTCATTTCAACACATCATATTCAAATCAAATATGTAATTTAAATCCCAACTTAGGTTATAATATCATGCAATCATATTCACTTTAAAATCGAGGATTCAAAATATAAACACATCTATTGTATTTAGTTTGAAATTTAGAAAGATAGTTTAAATAGTTATAAATAGTTTAAATAGCTATAAATAGTTAAAATACTCTAAAATAATTTAAAATAGATTAAAAATAGTTTTAACTTGATTTAAGATAGTTAAATAGATTTAAAATAGTTTAAATACAATTAAAATAGATTAAATATCTTTAAAATAGATTAATTAGATTAAAATCAAATTAAATGGTTAAATTAGTTTAAAATAAATTAAATTGGTTTAAAATAGGTTAAAATAATTTATATAGTTAATATAGGTTAAAATAGTTTAATAATTTTGAAATCTTAATGATTCAAAATTTTAAAATAATATATTTTTAAAACAGTTTATATTAAATATGAATTTGATATTTATATAAATTTAACTATTTATTTCATTTCAACATATCTGGACCATTCCATATTTACAAATCATAAAACCCAATTTCAATCTTTCAATTCAAACTCTCAATAAAATTATTAAATTTTATATTGATTTCAATCTGTGTTTGAAATATCAATTTAATTTTCCAATTTCAATACATTACAAAGTTATATTTCAAACCATTTTTATAACTCGATTTCTATAAATTTCATTTATACTTCAAAATTTGATTTTGCAATTTCAGTTAAACTTTTTTCGACAATTCCATTAAACAAATTCCAATTTTAACATAAAACTTGAATTTCAATAATAATTTAATTTATATAAATCAAGTTTTATTTCAAAACATCATTTAACTAAATTCAAAAAATTTGGATTTTAAAGTCATTGAATTTAACCAATCCGATGTCCATATATAATTCTCTACCCTAGGGTCAAGTGATACGGATATTTATCATTTCAAGCCGCAATTATTTTATATTTACGGATATATATCATTTCAATCCGCAATCTCGAGTTAATACAAAAATCCATAAAATCGCTCGAGTCTATCATTTCAACCCATAACGATTTTTCCTTAATATATAGATCATCCTGGTATATATCATTTCAACCATAGTGATTTTCCTAAACAATAACTAAGGGAACTTGCAGAGTGATAATGATATATAAATTAACATAACATCCAATCATCCAATATCAACCATCAAGCATCCAACACAATTATCATCCAATTCAACTAATAAATATCAACAAGTAACAAAATATCAAAAACAGGCATTTAACTGGCAATTTAATTTCAAGAATAAATTAAATGACAATTTAATTCAAAGTAAATTCAAATTAACAGGAATAGCAATTTAAATATACCAAACAGCCATAAATAAATTTCTAATCACCTATAAATTTTATTTAACTAACATAAGAAATTTTAGAAGTTGTGAGTTGGTCAAAACACTTACCTTCGATTTAAAATCGAACTAAAATTCAATTTAGGGCCCAAATTCAAACGGTCTCAAAATTCGTTCAAACCAGCGTCAAAATGTCCAAAATATCGATACAATCCCAACGGAGCAAACCGTGCATGAATCAGACACGTCAGCTCCCATCCTCCATGCGCATCATCCCGCTCGTCCGAAAGTTAGATCGAGCCCACTCGCATACTACAGTTACACTCCCGAACACTGATCAACGTAGCCACAGCCTGGCGCCTCCGACACGCCACACTGCCGCCCTCCCAGATTCTGACCCCACGCATGTTCGAGATCTAGCAGCAGCCATCAAATATGCCAAACCCTAATCGAATTCTACAGCTCGATCCAACCATCAAATCATCACGCCAACCACCTGGATGAACTCCCCTCCTCCCTCTCCATAATACTGCACCAAAGAATCGCCTATCCGTCGAAGTTGATCACAATACAATGGACGGCCGAGAATAAATCACCCAATTCTAGCCACATAGAAACCCAAATTGAAAAATGAGCTACAGATTTGACTTGCGCTCGTCGAGAGCTTCCAATCGATATATAATTCGATATATTTCGAGGAGTTTAATTTTTGGAATTGAATTTGAAATTGAATTGTGGGTTTGGAAATTTGGATATGTTCTACCATTGGAAAGAAGGAGATAGATAGGAAATGTACGTACAGACAAATAAAAATCAGAAGTAGCTAGGGTTTATAATGGTCTATTTATAGGTAGGTCAAAAATAGAAATGAATGGACAAGATTGATTTTCAAGTTTGAATGATAAACGACCCAAAAATCCCGTTTCATTCCCGAAATGTAATCGGATCATCCCATATATCAAAATAGATGTTTTCAATATTTTTAAGCTTAATAGAATAGGTTTCAAGTCCTAATTCGATCATATGAAGAAGTTAACTTAAAATCAGCTTATTTCAAATTGATTTCAATTAAATTAATTTCTACGCGTTTCGAGTCCGTATGATCAAATGACAAGTCTGATCACTACGAAACTTGAAATCTTACAATAATTTACCATTACGGATCTGATGAAACTAGTTTCATCGAAATCCGAGTCAGTGGCCAAAATGGATATTTTCTCATTAATTAAATAAATTAATATTATATTAATTAAATCACTTTTTTTCCAATTCAAATTTAATGTTTTACAAATTCTATTATTTTAGATTACTTCGTACTTTGTAATCTTTTAAAACAAATTTCTATATCAAGAATATTTCACCAATTTCAATGTTAGATTTCAATTTCAATAAATTCAGTAATTAAAAATTTAATTTTCAATGATTCCATTTAATTAAACTTTCATCTTATTATTCAATCCATAATTATCAAATGGGTTAATTTAACATTGGTTCACGATTTATTACATTAATATTCTCCAATTTCATCTTAATTTCCATTAACATAATATTTAAATATTTAATTTCATTTAATTGCAATTAATCTAATTATTATAATTTAAATTCCAATAAATTGATAAATCTTGATTTCCATTCTTTTTATTCAACCAATTGTCCTATTATGAATAAATTTAACATTATTTCCAATTATTACCTTAGTTTACATTAACAATATATTCATTACTTACAAAATTCATTCCATTTATTCATTTAATGAAAATTTATTTTCATTACTTTACATTCATATCTTGCATAAGTTATGTCCATTCAGTTATTTATAATAATCTATTATTTCAATATTTAAGTATTGCATACATTTTTTTGCGGTTTAGTTTACATTTACAAATTTTGTATGATTGATTTCCATTAGATATTAATATTCATTAGTGTAGAAGTTCTTACTTAAGTTTCTTACTTTTTAATTTACATTCATTTCCTTATATAGTGTCATTGACTATCAAATCTATTTTCTAAATCATGTCAACTTTTCTGAAGTTATAATCATTTAATTTAATATAGTATTCATTTTATTATAAATGGTTTCCATCATTAACTTGAGTTTATAATCATCTACTTACACGTATTCATCTTTTCCACTTGCTTAAATTATAATTAACTTCAAACATTTATTTAAGTTTATAATCATTTATTTATAATACTCACTTTTCTATTACATTTAATTAGTAGCATTTAAATTATAACTTAAGTTTATAACAACTATAATATCAAAGTTCTTAATTATAAAAGTAATTCCATTACTTAAGTTTACATGTATAATATCCTACTACATATCCTATTCAACGTTATAAATTTAGTACTTTGGTAGGTTATATACATGTTTTATAGAATGTAATTGAATGTTACACAAGTTTATCTTATTTATTTTGATTAACAAAAGGTTCCATAATCATATCTTCAGGATTTTCATCCTTTTACTTACGGGTTATAATTTCAAAGTTCTTGTATATTTCATTTATAACTAAGCAATTAATTCCTTATCTTCGTTTTAGAAGTTCCAATTATTAAATAATTAAAATTTCATTTCATTACAATAATTGAAATCTCTGATTTATAGATATTTAAGAACTAACTGCCGGGTTCCATTTTAAATCATTTTAAAATTATACACACACAGACACACTCATGGCTTTTATATCCAAATCATATTTAGAAAATTAAGATTTATTATCAAATAAATGTGCAGTAAGACTACTACAGTAGCCTCCCTACTTTCAGACTTGAAAATAAATGTTGATGATGTGTGCACTCATCATCAAAATTATTTTCCAACGACAGAGAGGAGAGTACAGAACTTATTTCCTTCAAAATTTCTCTTTAAAACTTTCTTTCAAATCACATTGAAATATTTATATTAGAAAATACTTCTAAATACTATTAGTATTCTATTCCAAAATCGTTCGAAAAAAATTTCAAAATCTCGAAACTTAAGTTCTCAAATTCCAATTTGTATTCATTTTATTTTACTAACAGTATTTAAAACTTCACTACCTAACAAACAAATATATAACAACCAATTATGTCATTTTTAAAATTTATTCTTTTATACACAAAATATATAATAGGCAAAATTATTTCATTAACCTATATTTTAAAAAAAATTATGTCGGTGTGCCCTATAAAGTGTTTAGAAATCCCTATAGATATCATAGAATCCTTGCACCAACCAAAATTTATAAATGCAGAACTAAAAATATTAGCACAATATAAAATAATTTATAACATTAACAAATACGTTCTCTCATATATATATACACACTCAGAAACTCATTCTAGGGTATAACTACCTTATTCTATAAGAGTCAGATCCCACAAAGCTAAGGTTATCGCTAAACCGAAGCTTAGATACCAACTGTAAGGACCTGCCTTTTTGGAGGTTTTAAGCAGAGTCATATGCCAGACTCAAACCATTCAAAAGGGCAGCTTGTTACGTGGTGAATAAGAAAACGAGAAAGGAATAAAACAGATACAGAATCTCGCGGTGGAATTACAAAATATAATAATCAAATAACAGTTCATGAAGCTGTTTTATAATGTAACGGCCCTGAATTTTGAACAATTTAAAAATAAAGATATTTAATTAATTTTAAATATTTGAATGAGAATTTAAATTGAATTTCAAATTTTCAGTATAAATTGGCGATTAAATTTTAGAATTTAATCTATTTAAGTTGAATAAAATTTGAATTCGACTTTGGAGTTGAAATTGAATATTGAATTTGTATTTTAAATTCAAACTAATGACTTAGGAAAATAATAATTTAGATACAAGAATTATTATTTAAATTTAAAAAGGATGGTTAGTTTTAAATAATATTTTCTTCTCTTTAAAATAAAAAGGAATAAATTTTAATCAATACAAAACAAATAAATAAATACACTTAGTTAAAGTTTTAACAACAAAATTAAACAAAAACAAAGTAAAAGAAAATAATTTATACAAAACAAATTGGATTTAAAATAAAGAAATAAGAAAAAAATAATATATATAATAAAAATAAAATAAATAAATAATAATAAAAAATATATAATAATATATATAATATAAAGAGTACGTCACCTTACCTTATCAGCTAAATCCACGCCGTTACATATGCTTAAACCCACGCCCTAAATCGTGCCCCTCTGTAAAATCACGTTCTCTTTCTCTTTTATATTCGAAACCCTTTTTCCTCCATTTCAAATTATACGAAAAAAATAAACGAAGAAATAAACAATGGCGGCCTCTCTCTAAAATCGTTCGCCGTTCCTCTTCGCTTTCAAATTAGGGCTTCAATTTTGCTCGACTTTCCTCTTCGCTCGCGGCTGCTCAATCTCGCGTTCGTTCGTCGTCAAACTCGTGAAGCCCGTTAGTTCTTTCTGTTCCTCTTCAACAATTAGAGCTTGGATAAATCGAAGGCGACAACTCCAGTAGTTCGATCGATTCTTTAGCCTCGTCAACATAAGGTGAGTGGTTTGCCACTCACATCTAATCCAAATTTTGTGAATGATTTCTGTCTCGTTCAAACTGGTGATTTTAGTTGATTTTTGGAAATTGTTAATTCTTTATCTTAGCCATTTAAAATTATTTTGTTTTTGTTTTTGTTTTGGAGTTGATAATTTCTCTGATTTGTTGACTTCGTTTGATTTGGTGACGTGTTTGATACTTGCGGCTTTGTATCTCCTTGATCAGCACAATCTCGATGTTTACTAATCTGACTTTGGTCGTACCTCCTGACTTGATTTTGTGTCCATCCTATTTGGTTTCATTGTCCACTGATGCCCATATCTCGTATACATGATGCAGTGCAGTTGTTTGAATAATGAGTATAGTACCCTCGCTGTTTTTACAATAAAAAGAAGAATATACTTTTGCTTATAGTAAATCATACTTTGATTTAAACAGTAATGATTATGATTTTTTTTTTCTTGCATTATAGATTAGCATAAACCAATTTATATTAGATGTTAATGGCTTGGTAGCCTATGCTGTTTGGGTTCATGTCATTGAATGCTTGAGTTTGATGACTGTGTTGCTTTTATTGATTGATGAAAGAGTATTAGTATCTGTTTGAAATTAAAAACATGATAAAAGATAGATGGAGAATTTTAATATAAACTATGATAGGAAGAAAATCAAAATTGTTTATAAAATAAATTAATTGAAAGTATAAAAACTGTGTTTATATGTATGCAAATGGAATTGATATAGTTATATTTTGATTGTTAAATTGCTTGATCGGTTAAAATAATATTGCTAAATATAAGTTTATCAATATATGATTGTTTTCTTTATCCTAAGATGAGAATTTTATGGGACAAAAATTCATTGTACTAAGAAGAGAATCTGCTTATTTAAAGCCATTTTTAACAGATTTTCAACAAAACAGAATCTACCACAAAGGCATATCATTTTTGAAGATGACAAATGTGTTTTGTGTAATCAAGTTACAAAAGACGCTAACCATCTGTACTTTGACTGTAATTATTATACATATATCTGGAGTTGGTGTAAGCTCAAGTCTGGTTCATTTGCATTGTATGTTTCTCTTGTTGCTCGTTACTTGAACCCAGTTGCTTTTGTCTTGTGTTATGATGTTGGGTTCATGTTTAAATACCTGTTTGAGTGTTGCTATGTTTCTGTGTACATGTACAGTTTCATTGTGCAGTAATATTTTGAATTTTGGTCGAGGCCGTTTGTACTTGCGTTGAATTTGATTTTGATTTGACCTTGTGCACTCGAGTTGGCGAGGCAGTGCACATGTATGTATGTGTGTACTGCAGCCACACCGTCTTGATTTTATTGGTATTTCTTTTGCTTTGATGCTGTTTCGATTTGTTGAAGTTTGCATTGAGTCAGATAAATGATTCATATGCATTGATGTTGACTTTTGCCACTTATGAAACCGCTGTTTCACTATGTTGTTCTGCACTTGTATTCATGCTGCAGTGACTTTTGTACCTGTTGCACTTGCTTGACCAGTTTCATTCATCCTTGTTTATTTTTGTTGCCTTCTGCATATACTCTCTGATTTTGAACTGCCTAGCCTACCTGCCCGTGCAGTTGCATTCTGGTCATGATAGCATTATGCATTCTCTGTTGCATACATGTTGGGTTCGTACAAAGTGCCATTCTGGCTGTCGCAGTCCCATTTTTGCATTGAGGTTCCAATTAGTGATGGTTCCTGTAAGGTCGTAGTTGCATGGGTTTTGGTATTGCAGCTGTGTTGAGTCACTGACTTGACCTCTGCAGCTTTGATTTTTGATAGTAATTCTATGTTGAAATGATTTCACATGTTATTGTGGCGAGGCAGCGCACGCGTGCGTGAACTGCAGCCACGCAGTATCGACATTTTGAATCGATATTTGAACCTTCATTGATTTTGGTTCATTGACCTTTTGAGTACATCACCACGATAGTGGCGAGGCAGTGCACGCAAGCGTGAACTACAGCCACACGAAGTTAACATTTTAAAAATGTGGCGAGGCCGTATACGCGTGTGTGTACTGCAGCCCTACCCAATCTAATGTTTTAATTGATGTTTTCTACTTGATGAAAAATTGTTTTATGTTGCCAATTCAATATATTTTGAATCGATTTTGATGATTTTGTTGTTAAATGTCGTTTAGGCAGATTTTGATTGTTTCTAAATTATCTTCATCAATAATCCCTTCATCTATCCTCATTGATAATTTGAATCTACTGAGTTATTGTTTAACACTGTTATGTGTTATATTTACCGTTATCCGATTACTTGTTAAAGGATCGGATAGGTAAATTTATATTTGACTGTCATCTAATTGCTATTTAAATTATTATTGCTTCTATGCACTAATAACTGAGTTTGAATTAGAATGACCTGTGTATTATTTTCTTTTGAATGTAATACTCGGGTCAGACCGAGTAATTTTACAGCTTGAAGATTTTCAGGCCGCGAAGTTAGAGAGAGAGTTGGGGAAATTGCTTCACTTTAGCTTTTCGAAGAATTTTTGTACTTAAAAGAAATATTCCGCTGTATAAATATAATGCATTGTACAAACTCTGATATATGTATAAAAATTCATTTATGTAAAATATTATGATTATTCTGTGATTCTGTGGCTGTTTCTGTTTAAATCCTATAAACTGAATAACAATCCGTCATTTTGAACGTCTCAAGTTGGTTTAATTACCGACTGGGGCGGTCAGAAGGGCGGGTCGTTACAAAAGTGGTATCAGAGCTTTGGTTTACACAAAGCTCAGTTTATGATGTTTAATATGAATAGTTACTAGAACCACTTTAAAGAAAAGTGTTTTTCAAATTTAAAAGAAGTATGAAATTGTTTTCTTTGAAAAAATAAAAGGTATTTTGAAAATTCAAATTTTTTCGAAAATTCCCCTCTCTAAATTTAGGATTGCGATAGTTTCTCATTCGAAACCCATTATTGAATTATTGAGACTTATGAAAAATAAAATATAAGTGAAGTGAATTAATGAATTGGTTTAAATCCAATATTTTGAATATCTCCAAAATAATAAATTGGGTAATAAAAAAAAACATTTCAATTTAGTTATAGCCAAGAGGATAATTAAACTATAACTTGGGAATTTAATTCTGAATTCTTTTGAAAATTGATTTCAAATGTTTTGAAGAACGATTTAGTGAATAAATAGATTATAAGTATTTAAACTTATAATATGGACTTTTGGTATATAATTAAGTTATATAAATTGATTGAATTAATAAAAAGATTACAAATCGAAGTTTTATAAATAGAAAAGGAATTTATGAAGATTGTTTATAAATTCGAAATCAATTGAATTAGATAGGTAATTTGTTGTAGCTTATTAAAGGAGTTATATCCACGATTTTGGACAGTGGGTAATCCTTTAAAAATAAAAATAAGTTGTAGAAATGATGAAATTGGTTGATAAAGCATATTCACGATTTTGGACAGTGAATATATTATTGAATAAAACAGATATGTTTTAGGGAAAATGATTGAATAATCCAACCTCTGCTAATAAGGATTGCAAATATATATAGGAAACTTTGAAAACACCTTGTTAATCATAATGGCGAAAACCGAAGCACAAAAATTAGCACGTCGTGAACAAAGAGCAATTGCCCGTAGAGAAGCAGAAGCGACACGTGCGGAGATTGAAAGGAGATTCAGTGAAAGGCAAGCACCTGGTCCATATGATAAGGTTATTTGCTATCGATGTCATAAAAAGGGACACTATGCCATTAAGTGCCGAGTAAGGAGAAAGAAAAGGAATGTGGATGACCGGTTCGCTCGTCCTGAGATTGTGTGTTTTAAATGTCGGGAAAAAGGGCATTTTCTTAGTCATTGCCCTAAAGTGAAAAGGAAAAAGTGCATACTCGATTTACCCGTCGATAGATTGACAATCTGCTACCATTGTCGTCAGATTGGACATATAGCCAGAAACTGCACCGAAAGACAGCATGGAAAGCAAGCTATTGCCCGACCAGCTAGAGCAAAAACTGTTAAGGTGATAGATAAGGATGGAAACATCTCATATTTTTGCAGTAACTGTGGGGATTGGGGACATGTTGATTTTGAATGTGTTAATTCTCCTTTAATACAACCTAAAATAGTGTCATCCGAAGATGAAAGTTTGGCGAAGATGCGTACTACCAGACGAGAAGTCGATAGTCCTTAAAAATTCTGAATCTTAAACCAATCAATATATTCTGTAATACTATCTTTTGTAATCCACAATCTTCTGTGTACGTCTTTTAAAAGTATTAAGCTATGTAAAATTTTGTACTGAAGGAAATATTTTAATGAAATAGCATCTTGGGAAGGAAGTTTATTTGTTAACTTTACTATATGAATCAAACTACTTTTGATGAAAAGCTTATATTTCAAGTTTAAAACTAATGCCTAAAATAGTTAATGTGGAAATATGAATTTAATGGAACTAAATCGACGAATGACTTACTAAAGAACTAGTTGATTATTTTTGGGAATAGAAAAGCAAATGCAAAGTTCAAATAGAATTTAAATTTCAAATTTGAAGTTGTCAATATGATAATCCATAATAGGTTTAATAAATTCAGTGATGAATTTGAATTTAAACGTGCGGAAAATTAAATTAAGTGAAAAACTTAATATTGAAAAGTTTGAAATCGGTTTAAAATTAATATTGTGAAAAGTAGGAGGAATTCAAACTATGAATTAAGTTGAAGTTGAAAAGGTTAATAGTTTTAAAGATGTTTTAAAATGCATTAACTATCGAATACATAGATTTCAGCATTCAATTGTTGAAATAGACGCTTTCGAAAAAATAAGGAAATGGTGGACTATAACACTATTGTTATAGTAAATGGTTTCCGGAAGGAAATGTTGTTTATAATATTGGGATTTATATATCTATCTTAAATTTTGAATCCCTATACTAGTGATTTTGAGTTGTCGTAACGGTGTTTTACGCAACATTAGTTTTGACTCAAATAAATGTGTTTAAAAGAACGCTTTCCTTAAAAGATGGAATATATACTTAATTTTGATTCAAGTATATTGAATATTTTCCGTGTTGAAAATAAATGAACTTGTGAATTACTTATTAAATAAGTATGGAAATGTTTTCCAATATGAAATGAAAGGTTTGAAATTTTATCTTTTAAAGATAAATTGAAAAAAATGAATATTTGAAATTTGTTTCAAATAGTTAAGTTGGAAAATTATATATCTTGTAAAGATATTTTTGGGAAATTTGAACGATTAGTTCAACTTGAATATTTTCCAAAAAAGATTGAATCTTGAGTTAAATTGAGTTTAACTTTGACGTTAAAAACAATATAAGTTGAACTTTGAATTTTGGATAGTCGATTTGGATTGTATGTCTAGTATTGTGAATTGATGACATAGCAATTGATCTCTATTAAATATATATCTGTTGGTGGCGGAGAATTTATACTTTTAACTTAACACCCTTCTCTGAGACGTACGAGCTTAGAGGTTATATATCGGTAGACATCAATTATGTGTTGAGAATTGACGATGTAACGTGAAATCCAAATCGAATGTGAAGTCGATAATGAATTGGATTATGAATGTGAATTAGGTTTGAGATAACCTTAAATTTTCAAATTGATTTAGAGGAAAATTTTAAAACAAGATGGAAAATTTAGAAATCCTCTATTTGTTATGAATGTGAATTGAGTTTTCGTAACTTATATATGTGAATGTAATAATTCGAAAACTATCAGTTTGGAAAGACATTATTATGAAAAGTCCTGTGTAGGTTTACATAGGTATGATATGTACGAAATGTGAAATGAAGTACTATATGTATATGACATATGTTTTCTAAAAACTGAGGATATGGAAATGTACCTTCCATTTATTATTTGTGAAGGTGATTGGAACTCGGTGGAATGTCCATTGGAAATCGTAGCTACGTAGAATTTCCATTAGTGGAATGTCCATTGGGACTGACTGGAATCCCCCACGATGGATCATCGTGTTTGGGATTATGTGAATTGATGCTGGCGTAATTCGTGGGGCGTGATGCCTACAGATACAAGCGATTCCACTGGGATAGTGGCGCAACCGCCGTGTAAACTGCGATCTAGAAACCAAAGCGTAATTTGAGGGGCGAGATGCCTACGGTCACGAGCGAATCTACTGGGATAGTAGCGTAACCGCCGTGTGAACCGCAATCTATGGCAACAACCATGGCGAAATTCAAGAGAGATGTGAAATCTACACTTACAAGCGATTCTACTGGGATAGTAGCGTAACCGCCGGGTAAACTGTGATCCATGGGAGAGCGTGCTTTCCATATTCATTTTTAAAAGAATTTTTAAAAAGTATTTTCACTGGGAGTTGAAGCAAGTATATTTAGTACTTGGAGATTTTTAGACCTGCGCCTGGCCAGCGTATGCCTAAAGTCTGTAAGAACGACGATGGACTTGTTAAACTTCGAGTTAGCAAGTATTTTCAAAACTTTGAATAGAAAATCAATAATCTGAAATTAGAATTACATAATTCTAACTTAATGAATTAAGGAAGAAGATCTTTAAAATATCTTGAAAGCACACAGCTTTGGAAAAGATGTAATATGCAAATATTTAGCATGAAAGATTTCAAGTTTAAAAATATGAGTTTTGTAAGTCGAAAATTTTGGTAAAAGACTTTTGCGTCTTGATTATTGAAATCGATGAACAAAACTGCTGAGATAAAATAAATGGAATGAATCCTATATTTATTTATAAGTTTAGAACTTAGTAAAATTGAGTAGGGTATAAATATCGGTGAGATTTTAGCAATCGTTTTACCTAACTTATAATTTCGGGACAAAATTCTTTTAAGGAGGGAAGATTGTAACGGCCCTGAATTTTGAACAATTTAAAAATGAAGATATTTAATTAATTTTAAATATTTGAATTAGAATTTAAATTGAATTTCAAATTTTCAGTATAAATTGGCGATTAAATTTTAGAATTTAATCTATTTAAGTTGAATAAAATTTGAATTCGACTTTGGAGTTGAAATTGAATATTGAATTTGTATTTTAAATTCAAACTAATGACTTAGGAAAAAAATAATTTAGATACAAGAATTATTATTTAAATTTAAAAAGGATGGTTAGTTTTAAATAATATTTTCTTCTCTTTAAAATAAAAAGGAATAAATTTTAATCAATACAAAACAAATAAATAAATACACTTAGTTAAAGTTTTAACAACAAAATTAAACAAAAACAAAGTAAAAGAAAATAATTTATACAAAACAAATTGGATTTAAAATAAAGAAATAAGAAAAAAAAATATATATATAATAAAAATAAAATAAATAAATAATATAAAAAAATATAATAATATATATAATATAAAGAGTACGTCACCTTACCTTATCAGCTAAATCCACGCCGTTACATATGCTTAAACCCACGCCCTAAATCGTGCCCCTCTGTAAAATCACGTTCTCTTTCTCTTTTATATTCGAAACCCTTTTTCCTCCATTTCAAATTATACGAAAAAATAAACGAAGAAATAAACAATGGCGGCCTCTCTCTAAAATCGTTCGCCATTCCTCTTCGCTTTCAAATTAGGGCTTCAATTTTGCTCGACTCTCCTCTTCGCTCGCGGCTGCTCAATCTCGCGTTCGTTCATCTTCAAACTCGTGAAGCCCGTTAGTTCTTCCTGTTCCTCTTCAACAATTAGAGCTTGGATAAATCGAAGGCGACAACTCCAGTAGTTCGATCGATTCTTTAGCCTCGTCAACATAAGGACAGTGGTTTGCCACTCACATCTAATCCAAATTTTGTGAATGATTTCTGTCTCGTTCAAACTGGTGATTTTAGTTGATTTTTGGAAATTGTTAAATCTTTATCTTAGCCATTTAAAAAAAAATTTGTTTTTGTTTTTGTTTTGGAGTTGATAATTTCTCTGATTTGTTGACTTCGTATGATTTGGTGACGTGTTTGATACTTGCGGCTTTGTATCTCCTTGATCAGCACAGTCTCGATTTTTACTAATCTGACTTTGGTCGTACCTCCTGACTTGATTTTGTGTCCATCCTATTTGGTTTCATTGTCCACTGATGCCCATATCTCGTATACATGATGCAGTGCAGTTGTTTGAATAATGAGTATAGTACCCTCGCTGTTTTTACAATAAAAAGAAGAATATACTTTTGCTTATAGTAAATCAACTTTGATTTAAACAGTAATGATTATGATTTTTTTTTCTTGCATTATAGATTAGCATAAACCAATTTATATTAGATGTTAATGGCTTGGTAGCCTATGTTGTTTGGGTTCATGTCATTGAATGCTTGAGTTTGATGACTGTGTTGCTTTTATTGATTGATGAAAGAGTATTAGTATCTGTTTGAAATTAAAAACATGATAAAAGATAGATGGAGAATTTTAATATAAACTATGATAGGAAGAAAATCAAAATTGTTTATAAAATAAATTAATTGAAAGTATAAAAACTGTGTTTATATATATATATGCAAATGGAATTGATATAGTTATATTTTGATTGTTAAATTGCTTGATCGGTTAAAATAATATTGCTAAATATAAGTTTATCAATATATGATTGTTTTCTTTATCCTAAGATGAGAATTTTATGGGACAAAAATTCATTGTACTAAGAAGAGAATATGCTTATTTAAAGCCATTTTTAACAGATTTTCAACAAAACAGAATCTACCACAAAGGCATATCATTTTTGAAGATGACAAATGTGTTTTGTGTAATCAAGTTACAAAAGACGCTAACCATCTGTACTTTGACTGTAATTATTCTACATATATCTGGAGTTGGTGTAAGCTCAAGTCTGGTTCATTTGCATGTATGTTTCTCTTGTTGCTCGTTACTTGAACCTAGTTGCTTTTGTCTTGTGTTATGATGTTGGGTTCATGTTTAAATACCTGTTTGAGTGTTGCTATGTTTCTGTGTACATGTACAGTTTCATTGTGCAGTAATATTTTGAATTTTGGTCGAGGCCATTTGTACTTGCGTTGAATCTGATTTTGATTTGACCTTGTGCACTCGAGTTGGCGAGGCAGTGCACATGTATGTATGTGTGTACTGCAGCCACACCGTCTTGATTTTGTTGGTATTTCTTTTGCTTTGATGCTGTTTCGATTTGTTGAAGTTTGCAATGAGTCAGATAAATGATTCATATGCATTGATGTTGACTTTTGCCACTTATGAAACCGCGGTTTCACTATGTTGTTCTGCACTTGTATTCATGCTGCAGTGACTTTTGTACCTGTTGCACTTGCTTGACCAGTTTCATTCATCCTTGTTTATTTTTGTTGCCTTCTGCATATACTCTCTAATTTTGAACTGCCTGGCCTACCTGCCCGTGTAGGTGCATTCTGGTCATGATAGCATTATGCATTCTCTGTTGCATACATGTTGGGTTCGTACAAAATGCCATTCCGGCTGTTGCAGTCCCATTTTTGCATTGAGGTTCCAATTAGTGATGGTTCCTGTAAGGTCGTAGTTGCATGGGTTTTGGTATTGCAGCTGTGTTGAGTCACTGACTTGACCTCTGCAGCTTTGATTTCTGATAGTAATTCTATGTTGAAATGATTTCACATGTTATTGTGGCGAGGCAGCGCACGCGTGCGTGAACTGCAGCCACGCAGTATCGACATTTTGAATCGATATTTGAACCTTCATTGATTTTGGTTCGTTGACCTTTTGAGTACATCACCACGATAGTGGCGAGGCAGTGCACGCAAGCGTGAACTACAGCCACACGAAGTTAACATTTTAAAAATGTGGCGAGGCCGTATACGCGTGTGTGTACTGCAGCCCTACCCAATCTAATGTTTTAATTGATGTTTTCTACTTGATGAAAAATTGTTTTATGTTGCCAATTCAATATATTTTGAATCGATTTTGATGATTTTGTTGTTAAATGTCGTTTAGGCAGATTTTGATTGTTTCTAAATTATCTTCATCAATAATCCCTTCATCTATCCTCATTGATAATTTGAATCTACTGAGTTATTGTTTAACACTGTTAAGTGTTATATTTACCGTTATCCGATTACTTGTTAAAGGATCGGATAGGTAAATTTATATTTGACTGTCATCTAATTGCTTTTTAAATTATTATTGCTTCTATGCACTAATAACTGAGTTTGAATTAGACTGACCTGTGTATTATTTTCTTTTGAATGTAATACTCGGGTCAGACCGAGTAATTTTACAGCTTGAAGATTTTCAGGCCGCGAAGTTAGAGAGAGAGTTGGGGAAATTGCTTCACTTTAGCTTTTCGAAGAATTTTTGTACTTAAAAGAAATATTCCGCTGTATAAATATAATGCATTGTACAAACTCTGATATATGTATAAAAATTCATTTATGTAAAATATTATGATTATTCTGTGATTCTGTGGTTGTTTCTGTTTAAACTCTATAAACTGAATAACAATCCGTCATTTTGAACGTCTCAAGTTGGTTTAATTACCGACTGGGGGCGGTCAGAAGGGCGGGTCGTCACATATAAGTACATTTGACTATTCTTTTACAACACAAAAATCAAAGCTACAAAAACAGGAATAAATAAATAATAAATGCGGCGGAACAACATGTTGCAGTGGAATAAATATAATAATAATAAGAGTACAAATCTTTGTCTTCGTCCTCTAGAAATAAGGTCTTCAACCCTGAAATGATCAGGCTCACCAGAGCGAATTGAAAAGGCAAAACACTTGGGTCAGAGCTAAAAGATATTATGTAAGTTAAATTACGGTAAATAAGTATGTGTGGAATGGCGTCAGAGATACTTACGGGGTTTGAAATCTCCTATCCAGTGTCTAACGTGAGTGCAATAACTTAAGAGATGTTCGGGATTCCCATCTCCTAAGGATCTGTTAAACTATCTACTATGTAGTACAATACGCTATTATAATATGTCTACAGTAAAGTAAAAGTATTAAAATAGCGTTAAGGCATTACCCATATCCCCCTAAACACATTTTATATATTTCCATAGTCTATACAGTACCGTACACTCCTCCGTAACTGGAGGTTTACCCAGAGGACACTCCATAGTTATAGTACAAAACAGTCTCGTAGAAAGCACGCCAGGGCATGTGAGCACGGCACTCGAGGAAATGCCAGGGTAGATATCCTAATTGCATATCCGGATTGGTTGTAACGCATAGCAGCTACTACCGCGCACCTCGAACACACTCCTAAATCAAATCAATGGTGGCCACCAAATCAATCACAAAGTAATATAATGGTATCGAAGAAATGTACCCAATCGAAGGTGCGACCTCACTTGGCCCGGTATAGCTCCTGTTTTAGTCACATCTAAGCTGACTCACAGGAGTTAGGGTCACGTCATACCTTATACAAAAGTCGTTCACCAAACCATCCTACTTCATTTCTGGAATCTCCACCACGTACATAATTGTTAAAATGGTTTTTGTTATTGGCAGAGAGTATGACAATATCTCGATCTCGGTCTCTTTAACAACCAACCACTTATTACACACCACATGGTTCTTTTACATTTCCAAAATCATTTCATATGGATGTCAAAATATCATATTCAATTCAAACCATTTCACTTTCGAAATCATATTCACTTTCAAAGATCATATATTCAAAACAGTTTAAAACCCTCATTTCAAAACTTCATATTCAAATCAAATATGTAATTTAAATCCCAACTTAGGTCATAATATCATGTAACCATATTCACTTTAAAATTGAGGATTCAAAATATAAACACATCTACGGTATTTAGTTTGAAATTTAAAAAGATGGTTTAAATAGTTATAAATAGTTTAAATAATTATAAATAGTTTAAATAATTATAAATAGTTAAATACTCTAAAGTAATTTAAAAATAGATTAAAAATAGTTTTAAATTGATTTAAGATAGTTGAATAGATTTAAAATAGTTTAAATACAATTAAAGTAGATTAAATAGCTTTAAAAAAGATTAATTAGAATTGAATTAAATTTAATGATTAAATTAGTTTAAAATAAATTAAACTGGTTTAAAATAGGTTAAAATAATTTATATAGTTAATATAGGTTAAAATAGTTTAATAATTTTGAAATCTTAATGATTAGAAATTTTAAAATAATATATTTTTAAAATAGTTTATATTAAATATGAATTTGGAATTTATATAAATTTAACTATTTATTTTATTTCAACGTATCTGGACCATCCCACATTTCCGAATCACAAAACCCAATTTCAATCTTTCAATTCAAACTCTTAATAAAATTATTAAATTTTATATTGATTTCAATCCGAGTTTGAAATATCAATTTAAATTATTCCAATTTCAATACATTACATAGTTATATTTCAAACCATTTTTATAACACGATTTCTATAAATTTCATTTATACTTCGAAATTTGATTTTGCAATTTCAATTAAATTTCTTTAAACAAGTCCTTTAAACAAATTCCAATTTCAACATGAAACTTGAATTTCGATAATAATTCAATTTATATAAATCTAGTTTTATTTCAAAATATCATTTAACTAAATTCAAAATTTTTGGATTTTAAAGTCATTTAATTTAACCAATTCGGTGTCCGTATATAATTCTCTATCCTATGGTCAAGTGATAAGGATATTTATCATTTCAATCTGCAATTATTTTGTATTTACGGATATATATCATTTCAATTCGCAATCCCGAGTTAATATAAAAATACATAAAATAGTTCGAGTCTACAATTTCAACCTATAATTATTTTTCTTTATTCTATAGATCGTCCGGGTTTATGTCATTTCAACCCATAGTGATTTTCCTAAACAATAACTAAGGGAACATGCAGAGTGACAATGATATATAAATTAACATAACATCCAATCATCCAATATCAACCATCAAGCATCCTGTAACGACCCTGGATTTGGCCCTGTTATTTTAATAAATATTTAATCCAAATGAACAAAAGTAAACTGATCATTTTAAAATGAATAAATCTTGTGGAATAATTGTCATTTGTTTATATGGATTTGTATTTTTAAAAGGAAATTGGATTCTGGAAATTTAAAATAAAATCTCTTAATAATATTTACAATAAAATCTTTCTTATAAAATTGAATCAAAATGCTCCATCTTATTATCATTTGGTAAACATAAATATATAAATGCAATATATAGAAAATAATGTTCAAAATAACATCTAATCCTATCAATATAAAATACAAATATGTCAAACATATGAATGTAATTTAAAGAGTGATAGTTAAAATACAAAATAGAAATAAAGATATATAGATAATAATGTTTGAAATTAAATTAAATTCTATCAACATAAAAATAAGTCTAACATATGAATATAACTTAATTATTGATAAAATACAAATAGGAATGAATATAAATAAACCATATTGAATATAACTTAAATATTGTTAGTTAGAAATAAAAATAAAAAGGAAACAAGGATTAAATAATTTTGGTGAACATACAACATAAACTGGAAATTGAAAAAAACACAAATGTATAAAACTAATATAAGCACAAAGTATAGGATAGAATAAGAATAAAGTATAAATAAAATAAGCAAAGTGTAAGATGAATCCAGACAAATATGTATACCTGAATTATTCTAGCAAGAATATTTATATACAAAGTTCACAAAGCCAAGGCATAAAGTAAAAATCTGACAACATATATATTGTAGTTCAACTAGAAGTTAATAAAATAAAATAAACATCTCAAAACATATGATTTTATACAAAACCCATGTCAACCTGAAATTTATTCACAATACAAACATCTACCTGCAAAATATGGAATAGAATAAAACAAAACTAAAACAAGCACAAGGAATATACAGTTAAAAACAGACAAATATTTATAAATGAATGTCTTTATTTATAAGCCATATGCATGCCTGCATATATTTTTTTTTATACAAATATCTTTATGCAGCCGAACATAATTATAATTATGTAAACATGTTAAGAAGCCAAGGCATTAAATGCCATCATCTCAGCATAACATTTTGTCAATTCAAAAATGTTTACAAATCTACACAATTCAGAAATAAAATCTGTTCAAAACAGAACAAAGCTAAGGAAACCACTGTACTAGTTACCCCCTTCCCTTACAATCCACCCTCTTCTATTTATATATGTATGCATCTTGCCATTCTGGTTCGTTCAGAAAACATATAAGAATACTTAAGAAAACTAAAGCAAGAAAAGGGGGAGCAAACTCAAATTGAATTCAAATAAAAATAGACAGTATTTCAAGAGGCAGTTTCAACTGCAGATTTAAGAAAACAGGAGATATTCTCTGTTCAAAAAGAAATTGCAGGTGAGTAAACAAATTTAAAGTTTTATGTTTAAATTAAAATCAGTAAAAATGATTTCTTTATTATATGGTATTTATACATGTTTTATCTTGAACATGATTCTGTGTATATATATTATTACTCTGCATATTGTTCTTCAATGTGTTTGGATCAGGGTTGATTTTCATTTAAAATCAAATTTGTTTTCAACTGAATCATGGTAAGGTTTTCATTTTTTTAAATCAAACAAGATGTTAAAACTTCAAACAAGTCGAAGCTGATTGAATATGTTAGTGAAGTATTCCCATTGGAAACTTTGTTTACAGGTAATCTAATAATTTTTGATAAATTTGATTGCCATAAAAAACTAGTTCAATTTCGTAGTCTGAATTCTTACTGTAAAACATGATTTTTAAAATGAAAACTAAGATTTTTAAAATGAAACTAAGATTTTTAATTAAGTATTGCAGGAGCAGTTTGAGATTGAATAAAGTTTACATTTTTCTAAATTCCTGACAATTGAATCATTAATAAATATTAAAATTTGTTCTAAAGCATGTTTGAACATCTGTAACGCTGGGAAAATTGTTGAATTTTTTTTCAAATATAAGAATTTGTCGAACGAGATGGATTTAGGGCTTGAGTTCCAGTTTTTGTTCTTGTCTGTAATGTGTAGAGTTCGTCTTCATCTTGTGATCGAGTGGCACGAGATTTTGGGGGTTGATGGCTTAATGTGTTGTCGTCGTATGGGCGAAGGTTTGGGTGCCGCAGGTGGCTGGAGTGGCGGTGGCGAGGCGCTTTGCCGAAGGTATTTGTTCAGTGTTTCGACCAAATGACCAAATTTTGATTTGGCAACTTTGAGAGTGACTCGAGTGTTGTTTTCGTGTTTTCGTGGATTTTGTGACATGCCGATGATCTTGGAAGATCATCAAAGCCTCGCACGCCGCCGTACACGTGTACGGCAGTGGTGGTGTATCAGCGATTTTGAGGGGGAGCACGGTCGTGAGTCGTTCTCAAGAAAATTGGATGATTGCTTCGGGGCTTTGATCGAGTTACGTGAGCGAACCTGATGCTAGCTTATTTAAGTTTTATAATTTATCTTGCTACAGAAAAAAAAGATGGAGAAGAAGAAGATGTACACGAGAGAACGAGGGAGAGGACTCGGGGCCAGTAGGTAAGTAACTCGAGGATTAATCGAGTTAACAAGGGGGGAGTGCTCGGGTTTTTAATTGCAGTACACAAAACAAAACAAAAATTAAAATAAATATAAAGTTAACCAGATTTTGTTTTCAACAGTTTTAGCACTATAAACTAATTAAGGTTTAAAAATTTGAGGCAAAACTTAGTACGAGTTTTAATTACCCTAATTAATGTTTAACAACGGTTTAACTCTTAATTTAATATTTTAATTAAGTAATTAAATTAAGTTAAGTATAAAGTTAATTAACACTTAAGTTTGTAGTTAATGATGATTTGATTTTCAAAATTTAAAGAAGAGCTTTAAAATGTTAATTAAATTGAAGGGTAATTAACTAATTATCTTAGAAAAAAATTAAGAATAATTACTTTTTAATTGTAATTAGTGATGGATTAATAGATGTTTAAGTAATAAATGAAATTGCAATTAACTACTTAAGTTAATTAAAGAATGGTTAATAGTCAATTAATTAAGTAATTTAACTACTTATTAATAAATGATTAATTAAGTAATTAGCGGTTAATAAATAGGTAATTAAGTTTTATTTATTATTAATTAAGGTTATTAATTAATGATTAAGAAATGTTTAATTAAATTTAGATAAATTAATTAAGAAGTAATTAATTAAATGGTGTGAAATAAAATAAGTAATTAATTAAATAATTAAGATTTAATAGTTGATTAAGAAATGATTAATTAATTAAATAATTTGAAATGGAATAAGTAATTAATTGATAATTAATGATTAATTAAACAGGGTTAAGTGATTAAATCTCAAGTAATTAATTTTAAATAATTACAAATGAGAATTTAAGATGATTGCTTATCGATTGTTATGTAGAATATCTGATTTGTAATATTTATTTGGTGATATTCTGTGATGTTCTGTGATATGCTCTTGATATATCTATGATGATTGTGAATGATTTATTTGTGATAAATGCTATGTGAATTCAATTGTTGAAATTAAATTGTTTAAGTTAATTAGACAACTTGGCCTTTAAAATGGCGTTTGGATTTCGATAAGACCGAGATCGGGTGTCAATTTGATATTTCGAAAACCACATCGATCTAATTTAAACGCTAGGTCGTGAATTCTCAAGTGAAGACCGAGATGGTGTTTTCAGAATGCAAGGGTTATCGTTGTTGACTCTGAGGGTGATTCCAAAATGAGTGTAACGAGATAATGCCTTCGGTTTCGTTCGAACCCGGAACGAACTTGTATGGATTGAATGCTTTCAGAATATCGTCGGGCGGACGATGAGCATTCCAAGGGATATGTTCTGTAAAGGTAATCGCAGCCTCAAGCCTCATCAACGGGGAATGGCTAAAACATGGGAGGTGCAGCAAGGTTAGGTGGGTCATGCCCAAGCAGGACGAGATATACCCCTGTCTAGATGTCCATTTTTATTTCGGCTGTGTGTGGTGGTTGATTGCAACAACTATCGGGGTTATCTTATTCGGGACTGTTCAGTAAGGAATGGTTCCGGCCTTGTGTTGTAGGGGGTCGGGAGTGATCCTCGGTACGGTGATCTAGGCCCCGTACTGTGACGGGCGGTACCCCAGTAGCCCTGCCATTGATGGAAACCCATTTTCCCTACGAGACCCTACGGTTTTGATTTGTATTACCCACTTTTGTGGCTAGTAGCTGGAATTTAATGAATGTAACAATTTCGGCTATTTTCTATTTACTTGAAAACCCTAGACACTATTATTAATCACTGGATTTCCTATAAAAAAAATTGGTTAGCGTAAGGTAAAAACTTACCCGTATTTATTTGTGGGGAGTCTTATGTGATATCTTTATTTTCAAATGATTTTTAAAGTTAAACAATTTAAACCATTTACTCATACCAGACCCATGGCTGACTCGGAGTTTATATTTTGTTTTTCATAAACTCTTGGGTACTCAAATTTTTATGAGTAGTCAAGTGATAGGTTTTGGTTTGATTTCTGAAGCAACTTGGAGCAGGAGTTTCCAGATGTATGTAGATATCTATCTAGTTCCGTTGTGTGGTTGATATATTCTGTATCTTTGATGTATATAGTGACAGATATGTATATATGACTGTCATGTGTATGATATTGTATAACTCTGATATATGTAAAAACTATGTAATAGTTATGTGATATATTATATTTGTTCCGTTCCGCTGTGAGATTATGATGTTGTTGTTTCTTTCTTTCTATTCTTTTCTATTTCTATCTCTTTCTTTCTTAAAGGATGATACGTCTTTCTGGGAGTAGAAGGGCGGGTCGTCTCAGTTGGTATCAGAGCCCTAGGTTGAGCGAATACCTAGGCTCTTGAGTGATTTCTTTCTTGAGAGAGCGTACTTGTAATTTTGATATATATATATATATATATATATATATATATATATATATATATCTACCTATTTATTGGGTTATCTATTCGGGTTTTCCAATATAAGTTATAAGGGTGGATAGGGTAGTGGTGTGTGTAACATGACTACCAATGGTTGAAGTTTGAATGTTTGAGGTTGGAAGTATATCCGTTGAGACTGTAGACCTATTACCGTCTCGAGTGAGCTTTGGATGGTGTAAGGATTTCATCGATCTCTGAAGGAAACCTGTTAAGGTTCGGAGTTCATCTTTGAAGTGTAAGTTTGGATGAACCAGAGTTTGGATCTGTTGGTTGGACAAAAGCAAGTCATGATATCTTGATAACTCATGATATAGTAGCTGTGTGATGAGACACAGTGATTATGGATGTTTCCGAAGATGTTTCTTTGGGACAAGTTAAGGAAGTATGTTTTCTTCGGTGTTGTGGCTAAGTTCGGTAGGGTGTTTCTGTTTGGTTCGAGGTCCGAGTTTCTCGAAGAGCTTTGGATAGGAAGTCTTTGGACATATGTGTCAGCATTGTAGCTCGAAGTGCTCTATGTGCCGTCGAGAAGATTTTCTGGTTAGCAGTTTTTCGTGAGGTAATTTCAGGAGTAGCAGAGTGGATCCGTTTCTTTAATGGATAGGCTCAGCAAATATAAGCTGTTCTGAATTGTGATGAGAGAACAGTTCTGTTGGAAACTGATTTGGATAGGATTGCCAGAGTGTCGTGTGATAATTCTGGAATTCACTTGAGTAGTCTTTTACATGGAGTTGAGACTTCTCATGAGAAGATTGAAGTTATTGATGCGGTCCAAGATTTTTCTGATGTATCTAAGGAAGTTAAGTGTTTGCCTCCCCATCGAGAGATAGAGTTTCGCATTGATTTGATTCCAGGAGCAGTGCCGGTGATTCAGCATGGTAGGAGGATAACTCCTAGAGAGAGAAGAGTTAGTTAAGCAGACTCAGGACCTTTTGGAGAAGGGATTGATTAGGCCCAGTTTTTCTTGTTGGGATTCTACGGCAGTGTTTGTCACTAAGTCGTAAGGAGAGCATAAGCAGCATTTGGGAATAGTGTTGGAGACACTTAGGAGGCATGTTCTGAAGGTGAAGTCCTATAGTGCCAATTTTGAAATCGAAAGTCAAATTTTAAGGCACGTTGTTCTGGTAAAGGTATCTCTATAGATCCAGCGAAGGTCGAGATTATTCTGGAATGGAAGCAACCGAAGTCACCGACGGGAGTTTGCAATTTTCTAGGTTTAACTGGCTACTACAGGAAATTTATCAAGGATTATTCCAAGATTTCTCCGCATCTGACGAAGTCGACAAGGAAAGGAGTTAAGTTTAAGTGGACATACCAGTGTGAAGAAGCTTTTTGAGAATTGAAACAAGGCTGACCAGTGCACTAGTGCTAGCTATTCTGGGTGGGAAGAGAAAATTTGGAGTTTATATAGATGCTTGTATAGTTGGTTTGGAAGCAGTGTTGATGCTGTATGGAAGAGAAATTGGGTATGCGAGTCAGCAATTAAAGCCACATGGAAAGAACTACGCTACGCACGATCTCAAGTTGTTAGTCATAGTTTTTTCTTTAAATATCTAGACATTATCTCTTGGGAGAGAAGTTTGAGTTATTCGCGGATTACAAACCATTGAAATATCTTTTCTCTCAAAAGGATCTTAATCTGAGGCAGCAGCGATGAGTCGAGTTTCTGGCATTATATGAGTTGGATATTCTATATACCCCGGGAAAGGCAAATGTTGTAGCTGATGCTCTTTGTAGGAATGCAGTTTTATCTCTTTTGGGAAGTTGTTCCATCTCTCCAGGACAGAATCATAAGTAAGCAAATGGAAGATAGATCCTTTGAGAAACTAATTCTTGGAACTAAGGATGGTCAGTATTCGGATTTCATGGTGAACGATCAAGGTGTTTTGAGGATTAATGGTCGTTTGTGTATAGATGGATTGAGGCAAGAAGTCTTAGCTAAATGTCATCACTGCAAATTGAATATTCACCCAGGAATCTTTAAGATGTATAAAGTCATGAAAAGAATTTTTTTGGTGGCCGAGCATGAAGTGGGATGTAGTTGCTTTTGTTAATAGTTGTGCCTTCTGTCTGCGAGTGAAGGAGAACAGCAGAAGTCAACCGGTTTATTGTAGCCTTTGGAAATCCCAGAATGGAAATGGGAGATGATTTCGATGGATTTCATCGACGGTTTGCCAAGAACCAAGAAAAGTAACGATGGAATATGGGTTGTTGTGGATCAGTTAACTAAGAGTGCACATTTTATACCAGTTAAGTAACTCGTACTGTAGTTCTCTGGCAGAGATTTTCTTGAGGGAGATAGTTAGATTGCATGGTGTTCTTGTTAGCATATTAAGTGATCGTGATCCTATCTTTACCAGCAAATTCTGGGAGGCCATGCAATCAGCTATGGGAACGAGTTTGAGATTGAGTACAGCCTATCTTCCTCAGACAGATGGACAGATGGAGAGGCTGAATCGTATTCTAGAGGATATGCTGTGAGGTTGTGTTTTGAATTTTGGTAGAGCGTGGAAAGACCATCTTCATTTGGTAGAATTCTCATATAATAATAGTTATCGAGCGAGTATCAGGATGGCTCCTTGTGAAGCTCTGTATGGAAGACCGTATAGATCCCCATCCTGTTGGATAGAGTCAGAAGATTAACTTATGCTTGGGCCAGATTTGATTTCTGAAGCTTCTACTTAAGTTGAGCTTATCAAGAAAAGGGTATAAGCTGCTTAGAACCGTCAGAAGACAATTGGAATTTGAGATTGGTGATTTATTTTTCATCAAGGTTTCCCCGATTAAAAGGAGCTATTAGATTCGGAAAGACGGGAAAACTTGCCTCGAGATATATTGGACCATTTCAGGTATTGGAAAGGATTGGTGCAGTAGCTTACAAAGTTGAATTTCCAGAACGGATATCTGGAATTCATAGTGTATTCCATGTGTCCCATCTAAGGAAGTTGTTTAGGATCCATCATTAGTTGTAGAACCAATAGTACAGGAAGATTTGGAAGTTGAGTCGGATTTGACTGTGGTCAGGAATCCAGTTCGAATTATTGATTAAGATGAAAGGCAACTCAAGAGTGTGGTAGTAAAGCTTGTCGGAGTGCAGAGGAGCGAGAATCCCAGGGGTTGCACCCGTGAAACTCTGGATAGTTTTAGGGAAACTTATCCGGACTTGTGTTCGGATAACTAGTGATGTTTGTTAGGATAGATTGTTTGGTTGTTTGCTAATGTATGAATGATATGTATGTTTGAATGGTTGGTATAATAGCTTTTGAATTATCTTTGTTTTAAATTTCGGGGACGAAATTCTTTTAAGGGGGAGGAATGTAATGACCCTGGATTTGTCCCTGTTATTTTAATAAATATTTAATCCAATTAAACAAAAAGTAAACTGATCATTTTAAAATGAAATCTTGTGGAATAATTATCATTTGTTTATATGGATTTGTATTTTTAAAAGGAAATTGGATTCTGGAAATTTAAAATAAAATCTCTTAATAATATTTACAATAAAATCTTTCTTATAAAATTGAATCAAAATGCTCCATCTTATTATCATTTGGTAAACATAAATATATAAATGCAATATATAGAAAATAATGTTCAAAATAACATCTAATCCTATCAATATAAAATACAAATATGTCAAACATATGAATGTAATTTAAAGAGTGATAGTTAAAATACAAAATAGAAATAAAGATATATAGATAATAATGTTTGAAATGAAATTAAATTCTATCAACATAAATTTAAGTCTAACATATGAATATAACTTAATTATTGACAAAATACAAATAGGAATGAATATAAATAAACCATATTGAATATAACTTAAATGTTGTTAGTTAGAAATAAAAATAAAAAGCAAAACAAGGATTAAATAATTTTGGTGAACATACAACATAAACTGAAAATTGAAAAAAACACAAATGTATAAAACTAATATAAGCACAAAGTATAGGATAGAATAAGAACAAAGTATAAAATAAAATTAGAAAAGTGTAAGATGAATCCAGAAAAATATGTATACCTGAATTATTCTAGCAAGAATATTTATATATAAAGTGTCTTCACTCACAAAGCCAAGGTATAAAGTAAAAACCTGACAACATATATATTGTAGTTCAACTAGAAGTTAATAAAATAAAATAAACATCTCAAAACATATGATTTTATACAAAACCCATGTCAACCTGAAATTTATTCACAATACAAACATCTACCTGCAAAATATGGAATAGAATAAAACAAAGCTAAAATAAGCACAAGGAATATAAAGTTAAAAACAGACAAATATTTATAAATGAATGTCTTTATTTATAAGCCATATGCATGCCTACATATATATTTTTTTATAAAAATATCTTTATGCAGCCGAATATAATTGTAATTATGTAAACATGTTAAGAAGCCAACGCATTAAATGCCATCATCTCAGCATAACATTTTGTCAATTCAAAAATGTTTACAAATCTATACAATTCAGAAATAAAATCTGTTCAAAACAGAACAAAGCTAAGGAAACAACTGTACTAGTTACCACCTTCCCTCACAACCCACCCTCTTCTATTTATATATGTTTTCGTGTTTTCGTGGATTTTGTGACATGCCGATGATCTTGGAAGATCATCAAAGCCTCGCGCGCCGCCGTACACGTGTACGGCAGCGGTGGTGTATTAAGCGATTTTGAGGGGGAGCACGGTCGCGATTCATTCTTGAGAAAATTGGATGATTGCTTCGGGGCTTTGATCGAGTTACGTGAGCGAACCTGATGCTAGCTTATTTAAGTTTTAAAATTTATCTTGCTACAGAAAAAAAAGGGAGAAGAAGAAGATGTACACGAGAGAACGAGGGAGAGGACTTGGGGACAGTGGGTAAGTAACTCGAGGATTACTCGAGTTAACAAGGTGGGAGTGCTCGGGTTTTTAATTGCAGTACACAAAACAAAACAAAAATTAAAATAAATATAAAGTTAGCCAGATTTTGTTTTCAACAGTTTTAGCACTATAAACTAATTAAGGTTTAAAAATTTGAGGTAAAACTTAGTACGAGTTTTAATTACCCTAATTAATGTTTAACAACGGTTTAACTCTTAATTTAATATTTTAATTAAGTAATTAAATTAAGTTAAGTATAAAGTTAATTAACACTTAAGTTTGTAGTTAATGATGATTTGATTTTCAAAATTTAAAGAAGAGCTTTAAAATGTTAATTAAATTGAATGGTAATTAACTAATTATCTTAGGAAAAAATTAAGAATAATTACTTTTTAATTGTAATTAGTGATGGATTAAATATGTTTAAGTAATAAATGAAATTGCAATTAACTACTTAAGTTAATTAAAGGATGGTTAATAGTCAATTAATTAAGTAATTTAACTACTTATTAATAAATGATTAATTAAGTAATTAGTAGTTAATAAATAGGTAATTAAGTTTTATTTATTAATAATTAAGGTTATTCATTAATGATTAAGAAATGGTTAATTAAAGTTAAATAAATTGATTAAGAAGTAATTAATTAAATGGTGTGAAATAAAATAAGTAATTAATTAAATAATTAAGATTTAATAGTTGATTAAGAAATGATTAATTAATTAAATAATTTGAAATGGAATAAGTAATTAATTGATAATTAACGATTAATTAAACAGGGTTAAGTGATTAATTCTCAAGTAATTAATTTTAAATTGAATTAATTACAAATGAGAATTTAAGATGATTGCATATGGATTCTTGTGTAGAATATCTGATTTGTAATATTTATTTGGTGATATTCTGTGATGTTCTGTGATATGCTCTTAATATATCTATGATGATTGTGAATGATTTATCAGTGATAAATGCTATGTGAATTCAATTGTTGAAATTAAACTGTTTAAATTAATTAGACAACTTGGCATTTAAAATGGCGTTTGGATTTCGATGAGACCGGGATCGGGTGTCAATTTGATATTTCGAAAACCACATCGATCCAATTTAAACGTTAGGTCGTGAATTCTCAAGTGAAGACCGAGATGGTGTTTTCATAATGCAAGGGTTATCGTCGTTGACTCTGAGGGTGATTCCAAAATGAGTGTAACGAGATAATGCCTTCGGTTTCGTTCGAACCCGGAACGAACTTGTATGGATTGAATGCTTTCAATACATCGTCGGACGGACGATGAGCATTCTAAGGGATATGTTCTGTAAAGGTAATTGCAGCCTCAAGCTTCATCAACCGGGAATGGATAAAACAGGAGAGGTGCAGCAAGGTTAGGTGGTTCATGCCCAAGAAGGACGAGATATACCCCTGTCTAGATGTCCCTTTTTATTTCGGTCGTGTGGGGCGGTTGATTGCAACAACTGTCGGGGTTATCTTGTTCGGGACTGTTCAGTAAGGAATGGTTCCGGCCTTGTGTTGTAGGGGGTCGGGAGTGATCCTCGGTACGGTGATCTAGGCCCCGTACTGTGACGGGCGGTACCCCAGTAGCCCTGCCATTGATGGAAACCCATTTTCCCTACAAGACCCTACGGTTTTGATTTGTATTACCCACTTTTGTGGCTAGTAGTTGGAATTTAATGAATGTAACAATTTCAGCTATTTTCTATTTACTTGAAAACCCTAGACACTATTATAATATCACTGGATTTCCTATAAAATGTTTTGGTTAGCGTAAGGTAAAAACTTACCCGTATTTATTTGTGGGGAGTCTTACGTGATACCTTTATTTTCAAATGATTTTCAAAGTTAAACAATTTAAACTGTTTACTCATACCAGACCCACGGCTGACCCAGAGTTTATATTTTATTTTTCATAAACTCTTGGATACTCAAATTTTTATGAGTAGTCAAGTGATAGGTTTTGGTTTGATTTCTGGAGGAGCTTGGAGCAGGAATTTCCAGACGTATGTAGATATCTATCTAGTTCTGTTGTGTAGTTGATATATTCTGTATCTCTGATGTATATAGTGACAGATATGTATATATAAGTGTCATGTGTATGATATTGTATAACTCTGATATATGTAAAAACTATTTAATAGTTATGTGATATATTATATTTGTTTCGTTCCGCTGTGAGATTCTGATGTTGTTGTTTCTTTCTTTCTATTCTTTCCTATTTCTATCCCTTTTTTTCTTAAATGATGATACGTCTTTCTGGGAGTAGAAGGGTGGGTCGTCTCACATCCAACACAATTATCATCTAATTCAACCAACAAATATCAACAGGTAACAAAATATCAATAACAGGCATTTGACTGGCAATTTAATCTCAAAAATAAATTAAATGACAATTTATTTCAGAGTAAATTCAAATTAATAGGAATAGCAATTTAAATATACCAAATAGCCATAAATAAATTTCTAATCACACTATAAATTTTATTTAACTAATATAAGAAATTTTAGAAGTTGTGAGGGGTCAAAACATTCACCTTCGATTTTAAATCGAACTAAAATCTATTTAGGCCCCAAATTCGAACGGTTTCTGCGCCGACCCAGAATTTTCAACGTTTGAAATTGAAATATTCAATTGATTTCAAATATCTGAATTGTTAATTTAAGCTTGTGTTTCAATTTTAACAATGAAATTAGCAATTTAATTATCAAATTTAATTATAGAAATTTGGGTAAAATTGTAAATCTTCAATTTTAAGCTTGTTAAAAATAATTTGATAGCTTAGAAAATTTATATTGATAATTCTGAGGTTTATGGAAGCTTCAGAATTTGATTTGGAAATACTTTGTTTAGTTTTGAAATTATATTGTTTAAATCGATATTTAAAAATAGCCTTCCGAGACACAATCTCGGATTTCGACGAAACCAGTTCCATTGGATCCGCAATATTGTATTATTATCAGGTTTCAATTTTGATAATGTTTGGAGTGTTCGTTTGGCCGTACGATAAGCAAACACATTGAAATTTAAATCGAAAATTCGATATTTTAACTGATTCAAAAAGCTATCTTCTCCATACGATCGAATCTGGACTAGGAACCTTTTCCATTGTGTTCGAAATAGGGATATAACATTATAAACATCGGCGGCATGCCTTGATTGTAGATTGAGATTTTGAATTGCGAAATTTAACGATTTAAATTTAATTTTCGATTTCAAATGATGTATGTTGCGTGTTTAATATAATATTATTTCTCAAGGTAAATTACACGTCTCATTTTTTCTTGCACTTGGCAAAAGATGAAAACACGCGTTCGTTTAAAATTAAAAGAAAATTGTTTATATCGTTAAAATTTAAAAAAAAGGAAAGAAACGAGAACCCCCCTTCTTTCGTTCGAAAATCGATCCTCGATTTTTCAATGGCCGCTTCCTATTCGAAATCAAATATCATTTCGTTCGAATTCAATCTAAAAAGAGGGGAATGCCAAGACTTTTGCGAAATCAAAATCGCGTTTCCTCTTCCATGCCTTTTCTATTCAAATCGGAGCTATTCGATTTTGGGGCCGCACTCTTTCGAACTCAAATTTGGAAGCAGGGGTCGCGCGGCTTCGTTCAGGCAATCAGATTGTCGTTAAATTCACGAGCAGCTAGGGTTTCGTTAAATTGGCAAAACAATGCCGCGAAGTGATTGAAGCAATCGAGGACGTGAATCGGCGGTGACGTCGTCTACAAGGGTGTTTGTCGTTCGAATCCATGGCTAGGGTTTTATCTATTCTGGAGTTCGGTGTCGTATTCATCAAGCAGCAGTTCCAAAGTACAAGCGCCAGACGAAATCCAAGATGATTTAATAACTATGTTGGATGAACGAGTTCAGAATCAAAATCGAGATTGAGTGCTCGGGAACATTAGCATTCGGTCGAGCAGGCTCTATTGGAGGTGACCAGCATCTCGTTTCTCCTTCATTTTCAAAATTGAATTGTGAACACTGAAAACAAAATGAAAAAAAAAACTTATTTTATTGCTACAAATATTTATATATATCTTTCTTATGAACTATTTGAAAACGAGAGGGAAATTTATATCACTAAGGTCACTTTACATTATTATTATTATAATAATAATATCGATATATGAGAACCAATTAACTTTTAGGGATTTGGTATATTCATTTGAGGAAGGATGATATATATATATATATAACCTGACGTAAAAATTTATATGATGAAAACATGTAATTTAAGCTAGTCTAATTATCATTTAAAATTAGTTAACTACATTTATTTAAATGGTAATTGGGTTGTTCGATTTATTTTGAATATTAAATAAATTGTATAAATTGTTTACAAGGTCAAAATCTGAAAGGAATCGGAGCCGTAAATGGAAATGGATTGCAAAATTTAAAAGCAAAGGTGAGATCTTCTCGTTCAATCAATTATTTTTCTGATTTTAATTTTGAATAGTTAGATTTAAAATTGATTGTGCTTGGATGATTTATTTATTATTAGTTATATTAGTTTAGACCCTATGCGCCACATAATAGCAGAGGTTATTATATTAAACCCATATACCATGATATTCCACCTCGAAGTGGAATTGGTATTATATATGTATTTGGAGTTGTTGATTTCCCGCATTATATAGCGGATGAGACCCTATTGCGCCGCATAATAGTGGATAATATTTTATAAATCCCATATACCGCGATATTCCACCTCAAAGTGAAATGGGTATTTAATTGTTGTGCTAGCATCTGTGGATGCAGGGAAAACAGGTTGGATGGATCCAACTGGATTCCTCAAAACATATTGATTCATTTCAATATTGAATGTTGATTATTTATTATCTGTGTGTGTGACTATTTGTGATTGAAACCATTGAAGGCTAAAATCTAGCCAAATATATTTTTGGTAACGTAGGATACCAGAAATATGAAATTGGATTTTTGGAAATTAAAGTAGAAAAGCCTAGACCGTTACAATTAAAGTATTAAAGTTGATTTCTTATAATCCGATCGAATTAATTCCAAAAATATGGGAAAATATTTTAAGAAAGGAATTTCGAGTAATATTGTTTAATAGTTGAAGAATTTATTTAAGATACGGATTTCAAATAATTGAAAGAGATAAAGAAATTTATTTCAAAAGGAAATAAATTTAGAAATTAAATTTGGAATTTAATTTGGAGTTGAAATTAACTTTAGAAATCGATTCAGGAATAAATTTGGAGTTAGAATAAATCTTAGGAATCGATTTTGAAATTTGGTTAGAAGTTTTGGAAATAATTTGGGAAATCAATTTGAAATTGATTTGATATTGGAAAATTAATTTAGGAAATCAAATTGGAATTTGATTTTGTGTTTGGAATAAATTGGAAATCAATTTGGGATTTGATTTTGTTTGAAGATGATATTTGGGAATTGATTTAAAATTCGTATATCCGTTGATATTTGGAAATGTAAATTCACAACGGGAATTTGTAAAGAAAAGGGAAATTATTTAAAAATAAATATTGGTTTATTTTTAAAGTGTGGAAAGAAATTTACAAATTGGAATGTAAATTAAAATAAATCGAGAAGATTTATTAATTTATTGGAATGGACCATTTTGTAATGGGAAAAGAATTCTTCCCTGGAAAGCCGAATATATTTTTAAAATAGCTTTTGTATAAAATTAAAAGTTTTAGATTTGGTTTTAAAATAATATTGTTGGAGAAATTAGTTTGGAAATTTGTTTTGAAGTAAAAATTTATTTAATTAATTATATAAGGGATTACTTTAAAGATTTAAATTGATATTTGATTTAGAAAATAGTTATTTAAATATTTATACTCTATTTACAAATTTCTATTTTAAAATTAGTTTTGGACCTGAATTTTTATAAGAGATATTAGTATGATATTTTTCATAACTAATATTTAAGAAAATATTCTAAAATAGTTTATTTTAAATGTTTCCAAGTATATTTGTAATAAGTATTTTTATGTTATTTTAAAATATTTTAAATCGGTAGATTTTCAGTGGAAATGAATAAATGTTTGGAAATGTATTCCGCGTGAGAAGAGTGATTTGAATTTGTTTTCAAAAAAAAGATTAAAATGTGGAAATTGATTTAAAATTTATTTTCAAAGGATTGAAGTGTGAAATTTTATCTTGCGAAGATATATTGAAAATAATAATAATTGGGAAAAAATTATTTGAAATCCAGTGACTGTTGTGAATGATGATTGATAGCTAAATAACCGACTATCAATACTAGCCTTAATCGGCGTTTGAATTTCGATGCGACTGGGAGTCGAATTCCAACTGGATATTCGAAACCCACATCGAACCTTTGTGATTGTGATGGATCTTTTGTTTGAAAGATCAAAGTGAAATTGTTGTGATTTGTTTGAATCTGAATGTAATACTTATTTTTAAAATAAGCGCTCGTTATTCGGATAAGCCGGGAGAGGACTTGTGTCATAAAACCCATTCAGAATAACGATATGACGAAATGGGTTTGCATTTGAAGATGGTGTTGAAGACTGCGTATTTTTGAAAGCGAAAGGATTACCTGTCAAATGTCTCTGCACCGGGTTGCTCCGGTATAGAGATTTTATCACCCTTTGTGATGAGGATTCCGGACGTGATTAGTGAATATCCGGATTCCAAGGAATTCTTTGGAAGTGCCTTCGGTTCTGTTCGATCCAGGAACGGACTTGTATGTATGTGTGTCTGACGTTACACTTTAAGATGTAAAGCTGGTTTCTATCAAATACATTTCTGTTGGTGGTGGAGAATTTATTCTCTTAGCTTAACACCCATCTCTGAGACGTACGAGCTCAGAGGTTATGTAGTTGATGGTTACTAGTGATACATTCCCAATTTGGTAATGTGGCATACAAAGTGCTGTTGATCATTTGTTGATCAAAGCATGGCTTTTGTGAAAAGCGTAGCTTTGTGGACGAGTCTTCGTCAAGCCCCGCATCCCGGAATGGTCGAAACAGGAAGAATGAAGCAAGGTTATAGGGGGTAGTGCCCTTTAGGGTATGTGCATTTCCTTCTGGATAGAAGTGGTATCATGGTATGGAGCCCAGATATTTAACTTATGTGGATATCGCAAATATATATTATTTTGTGATTGTTGTTGTTGAGGATCCTCGGATAAAGGTTGTTTACAACCGGGGGATGGCATACTCGTGTCAATAGTTACCTATTTTTGCAGAGGTAACCCGTCCTTGTGTTGGCAGAGATCCGGTTAGGTTCTCGGGGCGTCCTTCCAGAGGCATACCCATGTGGCCCAGGAAGTTCCTTAGCCTGACCATTTGTTGGAAATCCAAAGAAACAATACGAGCCCTTTACGATTGCAATTGTATAACCTGCCTCCTCAGAAGGTAGCTATAGCAAGAATAATATAATGGTACCTATGTTGGCTAAGATTAATATTATACTTTCGAAATGTTTTCCACTATGCACTAATAATAATAATACTAAAAAGATTTTGCGTATTAAGCATGTTTGACTATCATAAGGACAAATCTCCCCCATGTGTGCGTTTGCATTGTGCGTGTGGCGGGAGGCCTTATGGTAGTTTCATTTTCCAAAAACCATTAAAGATTTATTTTAAATTCTTTTGTTTTCTTAGTTAAAAATAACTGTTTTAAGATCTCACACCAGTCACATGACTGACCTGGATTTTATTGTTCCCTTTCTAAACTCTGGGTGCCCATAATTTCCACACGGGCAGCCTAGAGTCAGGTTATCAGTTATTCAAGAGCGAAGTCAGAAAAGAGTTGTTGTGGAGGTTAGGAGTTGAAGCTGGATGGTGAGACGTATCTCTTTACTATGTAGTGTCCGTTGCGTATGGTTAGTGCAAATCAGTTTTCATATAGTCGAGTTATAATAACAGTCAGTGATGTATGATGTCATCGTAAACTCTGATGTTGTATTGCATTAACAATGATGAGTCTTATATTTAAAGATTATTCATTTATCTATTATATATTGTTCCGCTGTGAAATGTGAGATTCTGTTAGTGTTTCTGTTCTTCTTCTATCTTCTTCTTCTTTAACCCTAACGGTTCGGTTTTCCGACATTCGACTGTGCGACATTTGATACAGTGGACGTATAAATGTCGACTTTCGAGCGTCGTAAAATCGTGTCGTGACAAATTTGGTATCAGAGCATTTGGTTAAGCGACAACCTTGGCTCTGTTGGGTATTACTCATTAGAAATAGAGTCAGTAGTACTCAAGGATGAGTTTGAGTGTATTAATAGATATGAGCGCGTATTTGTTGGTGAATATAAAAAAATTGTTCCATATTGTGATGATTGGTTTGTTGAGTGGTATATGGATTATGGTCGGTATAGTACGCACAACTCTATCGATAGGGATCTCTAAACACTTGTACAGAACAATTCGACATGATATTGTTTTAAAATAGGGTAAATGAAATAATTTTACCCAAAACTATATTGTATATAAAAGGAAATAATTTTTGTCAATTATTATAGTATATGGCTGCTTGTTTGTTAGGAAGTGATAATATCAAATTATTATCATTGAAGTTGAATAAGGAATTGAAATCATAATCAAAAGTCGAGAAATAAAATCCATATACAAATGAAATTTGAGAATGTAAATTTATAAATGTGATTTATAATTAGGAATAGAATTCCAGAGAAGTTTTTGGAAATGTTTTTGAAAGGATTTGGAATTTTGGAAATTAAATTCCTTTTGAGTTTGAAAATGATTTTCAAAGGTTTGGAAAATGTTTCGAAAGGATAAAAGCTCTAAACTCTTTTCGGTCGCTGGAAAATAATTCCGATGATGATCGCGACATCATTGGTGTTTATTTTCGAGTTTCCAAAAGAGGGATTGCTGCCAAATTGTTTTAAATGAAAGTTGTTTGCAAAACTGGTTTAGATTTTTGAATTCAAAAGATAATTTCAATTGATTTCAAAAATGAATTTTGAAAGGTTGAAAAGACTCTGGAATGTTATATAAAATACTTATGGAATATCATTAAGTTGATAACTGGTAAAGTTTGAAGTTGTTAAAATAAAAATCTAACTTAAAGAGAAGTTAGAAAAAGGTAGACGTGGAAACAAAATAAGTTGGAAGGAAAATTTAATTCAAGTAAAATTAAAAATGAAAATTGAATAAAAGAATTGAGATTGAAAATTTAAGTCAAACAAAATGATGATATGGATTCAAAATAAAATTGAAATTGAAGATTTGAGTTAATTTGTATAAATGTGAATTTGGGAAGTCTTATAGACTAAATGTTGGAATAAAATTTTATAAGATGGAAAATTAGATTGTGAATGAATAAATAAATTTACAATTGAAATTAAATGAAACTAAAATTAAATGTTGAAATTCATTTCAAATTTGTAAGCAAATAGAATAGAATTAGAATTGAATTTGATTTGTTATAAGCAAAGCGAAGTATTGAAATAAAATTAGTGAGTGAAGCTAGTTAAAGGAATGACAAATTTGATATAGTTTTAAATGAATTGAATTCAATAATTATAAATGAAAAGTGAATTAAATTCATATGGAATTTGAAATCCAGTTTAAATATAAGTGGTTATAAACCAAAATAGTGAACTGAATTGTGTTTGGGAATGAACAAAAGAATAAAATGGGATTGGAACCGAATGTCGAAAACCAATTTGAATTGTGTGAAATAAAATGAAGTTGTAAAATTAGTTCGAAGTGAACTAAAGATAATATAGGTGAAAGAAATGGTTTGAGATAAAATGAATTGGAATTTGTAGTGAATTAGTAAATGGAACTAATTTAAAATAGTGATATGAATCAGTTGTGCAGAAAAGATAATTGATAAAATTCAATATTTAGAAGGTAAATTGAATTCAAATGAAATTGATAATGTAAGACTGAAATAAAATGGATATATAACTTCAATAGTAAAGTAAAGATGGTACAAGAAGTATATATTGAAGATTTTGTAAAGGAATGTGCAAAATGATATTTGAATGTTGTAATTGGATATTATGGCTAGCGGGATATACAGGTGTATTAAAGGAAATGGAATTGGGATTTTGATTTCGAAGATAATTTTTGAAATGCTCGACAAATAGGTACGTATTTGAATTAGATAATTTTTGAATTGCTCGACAAATAGGTACGTATTTGAATTTCAGTATGAAATTTGATGATCTTCTTGCCTAGCCGCTTGGCTTTTTCTTTTCTTTTTGAAATCTGGGGGCCGTGGTGCCATTTTTTTAGTCGTATCGAGCTAGCCGCGCAAAGCAGACGCTGGCGAAATTTTTCAAAAAGTTAGGGAGTTAGAAATTTTTTGAGAAAATGTTGGAAATTTGCAATTCGAAATTAAATTTAAATTTGAATTGTTAAGAAAACAATGTTGTTTGAAACTTATAGTTAAGATTGGAAAGTTAGTTGAATCAATAATCGGTTGTTAGTAAAAAAATTGTTTTGGGCAAGTTAATAAAACTGTTTAGTTTTGGGAAAATAATAAACGGGTTAAGGTCCATTCTTCTTAACTAGTAATTTCGGGACGAAATTCTTTTAAGGGGGGAAGGATGTGACGACCCAGAATTTTCAATGTTTGAAATTGAAATATTCAATTGATTTCAAATATCTGAATTGTTAGTTTAAGCTTGAGTTTCAATTTTAACTCTGAAATTAGCAATTTAATTATCAAATTTAATTATAGAAATTTGGGTAAAATTATAAATCTTCAATTTTAAGCTTGTTAAAAATAATTTGATAGCTTAGAAAATTTATATTGATAATACTGAGGTTTATGGAAGCTTCAGAATTTGATTTGTAAAATACTTTGTTTAGTTTTGAAATTATATTGTTTAAATCGATATTTAAAAATAGTCTTCCGAGGCACAGTCTCGAAATTCGACGAAACATGTTCCATTGGATCCATAATATTGTATTCTTATCGGGTTTCAACTTTCATAATGTTTGGAGTGTTCGTTTGGCCGTACAATAAGAAAACGCGTTGAAATTTAAATCGGAAATTCGATATTTTAACTGATTCAAAATGCTATCTTCTCCATACGATCGAATTTGGACTCGGAACCTTTTCCATTGCGTTCGAAATAGGGCTATAATATTATAAACGTCTAGCGACACGCCTTGTTTGGAGATCGAGATTTTGAATTGCGAAATTTAACGATTTAAATTTAAATTTGGATTTAAAATGATATATGTTGTGTGTTTAATATAATATTATTTCTCAAGGTAAATTACACGTCTCATTTTTTCTTGCACTTGGCAAAAGATGAAAACACGCGTTCGTTTAAAATTAAAAGAAAATTGTTTATATCGTTAAAATTTAAAAAAAAGGAAAGAAACGAGAACCCCCCTTCTTTCGTTCGAAAATCGATCCTCAATTTTTCAATGGTCGCTTCCTATTCGAAATCAAATATCATTTCGTTCGAATTCAATCTAAAAAGAGGGGAATGCCAAGACTTTTGCGAAATCAAAATCGCGTTTCCTCTTCCATGCCTTTTCTATTCAAATCGGAGCTATTCGATTTTGGGGCTGCACTCTTTCGAACTCAGATCTGGAAGCAGGGGTCGCGCGGCTTCGTTCAGGCAATCAGATTGTCGTTAAATTCACGAGCAGCTAGGGTTTCGTGAAATTGTCATAACAATGTCGTGAAGTGATTGAAGCAATCGAGGACGTGAATCGACGGTGACGTTGTCTGTAGGGGGGTGTCATTCGAATCCGTGGCTAGGGTTTTATCTTTTCTGGAGTTCGGTGTCGTATTCATCAAGCAGCAATTCCAAAGTACAAGCGCCATACGAAATCCAAGATGATTTAATAACTATGTTGGATGAACATCAAAATCGAGATTGAGTGCTCGGGAACGTTAGCATTCGGTCGAGCAGGCTCTATTGGAGGTTAGCAGCATCTCGTTTCTCTTTCGCTTTTAAAATTGAATTGTGAACTCTGAAAATAAAATGAAAAAAAAACTTATTTTATTGCTACAAATATTTATATATGTCTTTCTTATAAACTGTTTGAAAATGAGAGGGGAATTTATATCAGTAAGGTCACTTTACATTATTATTATTATTATAATATCGATATATGAGAACCAATTAACTTTTCGGGAGTTAGTATATTCATTTGAGGAAGGATGATATATATATATAACCTAACGTAAAAATTTATATGATGAAAACATGTAATTTAAGCTAGTCTAATTATCATTTAAATTAGTTAACTAAATTTATTTAAATGGTAATTGCGTTGTTCGACATATTTCGAATATTAAATAAATTGTATAAATTTTTTTACAAGGTCAAAATCTGAAAGGAATCAGAGCCGAAAATGGAAATGGATTGAAAAATTTAAAAGCAAAGGGGAGATCTTCTCACTCAATCAATTGTTTTTCTGATTTTAATTTTGAATAGTTAGATTTAGAATTGATTGTGCTTGGATGATTTATTTATTATTAGTTATATTAGTTTAGACCATATGCGCCGCATAATAGTGGAGGTTATTATATTAAACCCATATACTGCGATATTCCACCTCAAAGTGGAATTGGTATTATATATGTATTTGGAGTTGTTGATTTCCCGCATTATATAGCGGATGAGACCCTATTGTGCCGCATAATAGCGGATAATATTTTATAAATCCCATATACCGCGATATTCCACCTCGAAGTGGAATGGGTATTTAATTGTTGTGCTAACATATGTGGATGCAGGGAAAACAGGTTGGAGGGATCCAACTGCATTCCTCAAAACATTTTGATTCGTTCCAATATTGAATGTTGATTATTTATAATCTCTGTGTGTGTGACTATTTTCAATTGAAACCATTGAAGGCTAAAATTTAGCCGAATATATTTTTAGTATCGTAGGATACCAGAAATATGAAATTGGATTTTTGGAAATTAAAGTAGAAAATCCTAGACTGTTACAATTAAAGTATTAAAGTTGATTTCTTATAATTCGATCGAATTAATTCCAAAAATAAGGGAAAATATTTTAAGAAAGGAATTTCGAGTAATATTGTTCAATAGTTGAAGAATTTATTTAAGATACGGATTTTAAATAATTGAAAGAGGTAAAAAAAAATATTTCAAAAGGAAATAAATTTAGAAATTAAATTTGGAATTTAATTTGGAGTTGAAATTAACTTTAGAAATCGATTCAGGAATAAATTTGGAGTTAGAATAAATCTTAGGAATCGATTTGGAAATTTGGTTAGATGTTTTGGAAATAATTTAGGAAATCAATTTGAAATTGATTTGATATTGGAAAATTAATTTAGGAAATCAAATTGAAATTTGATTTTGTGTTTGATATAAATTGGAAATCAATTTGGGATTTGATTTGGTTTGAAGATGATATTTGGGAATTGATTTAAAATTCGTATATCAGTTGATATTTGGAAATGTAAATTCACAATGGGAATTTGTAAAGAAAAAGGAAATTGTTTAAAAATAAATATTGGTTTATTTTTAAAGTGTGGAAAGAAATTTACAAATTGGAAGGTAAATTAAAATAAATCGAGAAGATTTATTAGAATGGACCATTTTGTAATGGGAAAAGAATTCTTCCCTGAAAAGCCGAGTATATTTTTAAAATAGCTTTTGAATAAAACTTAAAAAACTTAGATTTGGTTTTAAAATAATATTGTTGGAGAAATTAGTTTGGAAATTTGTTTTAAAGTAAAAATTTATTTAATTAATTATATAAGGGATTACTTTAAAGATTTAAATTGATATTTGATTTAGAATATAGTTATTTAAATATTTGTACTCTATTTACAAATTTTTCTTTTAAAATTAGTTTTGGACCTGAATTTTTACATTAGATATTAGTATGATATTTTTCATAACTAATATTTAAGCAAATATTCTAAAATAGTTTATTTTAAATGTTTCCAAGTATATTTCTAATAAGTATTTTTATATTATTTTAAAATATTTGAAATTGGCAGATTTTCAATGGAAATGAATAAATGTTTAGAAATGTATTCTGTGTGAGAAGAGTGATTTGAATTTGTTTTCAAATAAAATATTGAAATGTGGAAATTGATTTGAAATTTATTTTCAAAGGATTGAAGTGTGAAATTTTATCTTGCGAAGATATATTGAAAATAATAATAATTGGGGAAAATTATTTGAAATCCAGTGACTGTTGTGAATGATGATTGATAGTTAAATAACCGACTATCAATATTGGCCTTAATCGGCATTTGAATTTCGATGCGACCAGGAGTTGGATTCCAACTGGATATTCGAAACCCACATCGAACCTTTGTGATTGTGATGGATCTTTTGTTTAAAAGATCAAAGTGAAATTGTTGTGATTTGTTTGAATCTGAATGTAACACTTATTTTTAAAATAAGCGCTCGTTATTCGGATTAGCCGGGAGAGGACCTTGTGTCATAAAACCCATTCCGAATAATGATACGATGAAATGGGATTGCATTTGAAGATGGTGTTGAAGATCGGGTATTTTCGAAAGCGAAAGGATTACCTGTTGAATGTCTCTGCACCGGTTGCTCCGGTATAGAGATTTTGTCACCCTTTGTGATGGGGATTCCGGATGTGATTAGTGAATATCCCGATTGCAAGGACTTCTTTGGAAGTGCCTTCGGTTCTGTTCGATCCCGGAGCGGACTTGTATGGATGTGTGTCTGACGTTACACTTTGAGTTGTAAAGCTGGTTTCTATCAAATACATTTCTGTTGGTGGCGGAGAATTTATTCTCTTAGCTTAACACCCTTCTCTGAGATGTACGAGCTTAGAGGTTATGTAGTTGATGGTTACTAGTGATACATTTCCAATTTGGTAATGTGGCATACGAAGTGCTGCTTATCATTTGTTGATCGAAGCATGGCTTTTGTGAAAAGCGTAGCTTTGTGGACGAGTCTTCGTCGAGCCTCACACCCCGGAATGGTAGAAACAGGAAGAATGCAGCAAGGTTATAGGGGGTAGCACCCCTTAGGGTATGTGCATTTACTTCTGGATAGAAGTGGTATCATGGTATGGAGCCCAGATACTTAACTTATGTGGATATCACAAATGTATATTACTTTGTGATTATTGTTGTTGAGGATCCACGGATAAAGGTTATTTACAACCGGGGGATGGCATACTCGTATCAGTAGTTACCTATTTTTGCAGAGGTAACCCGGCCTTGTGTTGGCAGAGATCCGGTTAGTTTCTCGAGGCGTCCTTCCAGAGGTGTACCCATGTGGCCTAGGAAGTTCCTTAGCCTGACCATTTTTTGGAAATCCAATGAAATAATACGTGCCATTTACGATTGCAATTGTATAACCTGCCTTCTCGGGAGGTAGCTATAGCAGGCATAATATAATGGTACCTATGCTGGCTAAGATTAATATTATAATTTCGAAATGTTTTCCGCTATGCACTAATAATAATAATATTAAAAAGATTTTGCGTATTAAGCATGTTTGACTATCATAAGGAGAAATCTCCCCTAAGTGTGCGTTTGCATTGTGTGTGTGGCGGGAGGCCTTTTGGTAGTTTCATTTTTCAAAAAGCATTGTGGATTTCTTTTAAATTCTTTTGTTTTCTTAGTTAAAAATAACTGTTTTAAGATCTCACACCAGTCCCATGACTGACCTAGAGTTTATTGTTCCCTTTCTAAACTCTGGGTGTCCATAATTTCCACACGGGCAGCCTAGAGTCAGGTTATCAGTTATTTAGGAGCGAAGTCAGAAAAGAGTTGCTGTGGAGATCAGGAGTTGAAGCTGGATGGCGAGACGTATCTCTTTACCATGTAGTATCCGTTGCGTATGGTTAGTGCAAATCAGTTTTCATATAGTCAAGTTATAATAACTGTCAGTGATGTATGATGTCATTGTAAACTCTGATGTTGTATTGTATTAACAATGACGAGTCTTTGATTTAAAGATTATTCATTTACCTATTATATATTGTTCCGCTGCGAAATGTGAGATTCTGTTATTGTTTCTGTTCTTCTTCTATCTTCTTCTTCTTTAACCCTAACGGTTTGGTTTTCCGGCATTCGACTGTGCGACATTTGATACAGTGGACGTATAAATGTCGACTTTCGGGCATTGTAAAATTCGGTCGTTACAGTCTTAAAATTCGTCCAAACCAGCGTCATAATGTCTGAAATATCGATACAATCCCAACGGAGAAAACCGTGCATAAATCGGAACCGTCAACTCCCATTCTCCCATGCGCATTATCTCGTTCGTCCAGAAGCTCGATCGAGCCCTCTCGCATACTGCCGCCACACTCTCAAACACCCACCTCTGATCATTTCAGTCATGGCCTAGCGCCCACGATGTCTCCGACATGCCACACTGCCTCCCTCCTAGATTCCGAACCCACGTGTGCTTGAGTTCCAACAGCCGCCGTCAAATATGTCAAACCCTAATCGAATTCTACAACCCGATCCATCCATCAACTCGTCACACCAACCACCTTGATGAACTCCCCTCGGCCCTCTCCATAATATTTACCAACGAATCATCGATTCGTCGAAGTTGATCACGACGGAATTGACGGCCGAGAATCAATCATCCAATTCTGGCCACATAGAAACCCAAATCGAAAATAGAGCTGTAGATTTGACTTGCGCTCGTCGAGAGCATCGAATCGATATATAATTCGATATATTTTGAGGATTTTAATTTATGGAATTGAGTTTGAAATTAAATTGAGGGTTCGGAAATTTGGTTATGTTCTGCCATTGGAAAGGAGGAGATAGATAGGAAATGTACATACAGACAAATGAAAATCAGAAGTAGCTAGGGTTTATAACTGGCTATTTATAGGTAGGTCGAAAATAAAAATGAACGGACAAGATTGATTGTCAAGTTTGAACGATAAACGACCCAAAAAGCCCGTTATGTTCCCAAAATGGAATTGGGTCATCCCATATATCAAAATATATGTTTTCAATATTTTTAAATTCAATGGAATAGGATTTAGGTTCGAATTCCAACATATGAAGAAGTTAACTTAAAATCAGCTTATTTCAAATTGATTTCGATTAAATTAATTTCTACGCATTTCGAGTCCGTACGATCAAACGACAAGTCCAATCGCTACGAAACTTAAAATCTTATAATAATTCACCGTTACGGATCCGATGATACTGGTTCCATCGAAATCCGAGTCAATGGCCAAAATGGCTATTTTCTCATTAATTAAATAAATTAATATTAAATTAACTAAATCACTTTTTTCAATTCAAATTTAATGATTTACAAATTCTATCATTTTAGATTACTTAGTACTTTATAATATTAAAAGAAAATTCTATATCAATTTATTATTGAATATTTCACCAATTTCAATGTTAGATTTCAATTTCAATAAATTCAGTAATTATAAATGTAATTTCCAATGATTCCATTTAATTGAACTTTCATCCTATTATTCAATCCATTTTTATCAAATGGATTAATTTGACATTGGTTCATGATTTATTACATTAATATTCTCCAATTTCATCTTAATTTCCATTAACGTAATATTTAAATATTTAATTTCATTTAATTTCTATATATCCAATTATTATAATTGAAATTCCAATAAATCGATAAATCTTGATTTCCATTCTTTTTATTTAACCAATTGTTCTATTATGAATAAAATTAACATTATTTTCAATTATTAACTTAATTTATATTAACGTAATATTTAATTAGATTTATTGCAATTGATTTCCAATTTTAAATTTTATAGACCAAATAGATAGGTAACATATAATAATTGTTACCATTAACTTTTAATCACACTTATTAGTTCGTTATTGTAACGATCCTCGTTTAAAGATAAATTTAATTTTGTAATTAATATAAGTTTTTGGATTAAATTATGAATTAAATTAAAAAAAATCCAAATTAAATAAGATATTTGTTTGTTTATATATGTATACAAATTGATTTTAAATTAAATTTGAAAAACTTTATAATTATAATATATGTATGTAATATATATTGTGAAAGTTATATTTCGAATTGGATATAAATAATTTTCAAAAGTTGTTTAAAGTTAAATTTATATTTTAAAGACTTATATATATATTATATATGTGTGTTTTATTTATTAAAGTATAATTAGATTTTAAAATCATTTTCTTTAAATTGATATAAGTATAAACAAAAGAAAATGAATGAATGAAAATATAAAATATAGGTACATATAAACTAAAATTGAAAATATAGTATAAAGATAAAAATAAATAAGAAGCCTTAATATATATATATAACTATATATATATATATTAAAATTAATAAGATAAACATAAATGTAATTTGTATATACATAAACGTTTAAAAACATAATACATAGTTTATGAAATGTAGTACATATTAATAAAAATATAAGTAGTGGTTTAAACATAAATCACTTGCATTTAACAAGTGTATAAAAATCAAAACATGCTTATGACATTTGTAAGAAAATAATTAAAGGTTTAAAACATTTGTAATCAAATTAGCACACAAAGATACAAGTGTAAGACATGAAAACAAGAAAATAACAAGTGTCACTTATTTTCAATTTAAATAAAAATGAAAATAAAATTTATATATATATATATATACACACACACGCATCTACTTCTCCTATTCCTCAATTTCTATCATACTCTTTCAAGATTTTATCAAAAGACAAATCTGGTAACTTATCAAAGCTATAAGCCAAAAAAAACAAAATAATCAAACAATCGTTTAAAACCTCGAAAAATTCAAAAGCAAAGAATCAATAGCAAGCAGTAGAATTAAAGCATCTTAAACCTGAAAGCCTGAAAAACAAAGAAAAAAAGAAAATCCAATTCAACAAGTTTCAGATCAAAGCAAACAAGTTCAGATTTAATCAAACATGAAGCTAAAATTAAGTTCTAGTTTTTCCAAGTTCAAATTCATCTCAAAATCTAGGAGCTACAGACCAGAGCATCTCAAACTTAATCAAGCAAGATTCAAAATCAAGTACAACATTCAAAGATCAGAGTCAAAAAAAATCGGTTTCTAGATTTTCAACATCTTTTCCAGGTTTTCAAAGTTCTCTGCCTTTCTTCATCCAGGTGAGCAAACTACCCTTTTTAGGATTTGATTTCTAAATGAAATGTGTTAATGTCAACCAGAATTCATTTTAAAAAATAATAATTTAAGTGTTTATATTAAAAGATTATTTCATAAATAATATAGTTACAGAGAAAATCAAATACAAGTTAAAATTTGAATATCTAGAAATTATGTTTGGGTTTTACCATCAGATTCGCACTATAAATTCATGATTTTTGATAACCATTTTATGATTTTAAAGTTAGTATATGTCGTGAATTCGTGAGTTGACCAGATTTGGTACTAGCGTTGATCACCGATGATTGGCGAGGTGATATTGGTTGTGATTGATGTCGAGGGTAGTTCGGAGGATGTAGATCATAGGAAAAATAGTGGGAAGGTTTTTAGGTGGTCATGGCAACCGATCGACGACAATGTAGGGTTTTATACTTAGTTTTGGTTGAGGTGGTTCCCGTGACAATTTCGTCAACATTAAAGCACCGGAAGTGTTCGAACCGAGGGGATTCGATGCGTAGTGTCATGGCGAGGCTATGGTCCGAGTTTCAGACCTTTTGGTGGTTGGGGGTAGCTACACGAGGCATTTCAGATGGTCAGTTTTGGGTTCTAGTTTGTTTAACATACTTGATTTCGATTTCGTAGATGATTCAAAGATCAGGGTGGTTAATTGGGGTGAGGTGATCATGGATGACTCGCGGGTGATCTCGTCGATGATCGGAAGGTCGGCGATCAGTGGTGCACGTGTATGCATGCATCTGTGTGTGTCAGAGATTTTAGAGGAAAGAAGAAGGAGGCGACTCGAGTCTGTACTCGGGTAAGTCGGATCGTGGCTCGAGTGAGTTACCGGGTGTTTGTGAGTGTGTTAATAGGTTTATAAAATTTAAAAATTTTAAACAAAGTTTCCAAATAAAGAAGGAGTTTTTCTCGGGGATGGACCCGAGAAATTTGGCATCTGGCTTAGGTTGATACCCGAAGTAATCTCGGGTTTGAATTTTGAATTTTTAGTTAAACAAGTTTTTTCCAAATTCAAATTTAAAACAAGTTTAAACACCTTCTTGTTAATTCTTTTAAAATAATAAATGCTTTATTCTAATTTTGGATTTAGTTAAGTTTTTAAAGAAATTATTTCAAAATAATTTAGTTTTAAAGTGTTTTTATATGTATATATAACCTTTATTTTAAAGTTTATTTTAATAAATTTAATATTGTAATTATATAGTTAATTAAGGAAATGAAATGATTTTAACTATTGATTAACTTAAATGTTTTAGTTAATCCATGTGTTGATGATAATTAATTCAAAAGGTTTATCAAATAAACTTGAATGTAATTAAGTGATTAATTGAGATAAATGGTTTATCTTAATTTGAAATTTAATGATAATTACGTAATTAAAGGTTAATTAAGTATTAATTCAGGATTAATTAATTTTTTAAGAGTTAAGTAATTAATGATGAGTAATTAAAGGATAATTACTTAATATAAATTAATAAAAGATTATTACTTAATGTAATTAAGAATAATTGCTTTATGTAATTACGTTAAAGGATAATTAATTAATTAAGATTAACAAATGTAAGTAATTAAAGATAATTAATTACTTAAGGTTAATTACTTTATAAAAAAATAATTATTAATGATTAAAATTGATTAATCAAGTGATTAAAAGATAATTACTCAATGTAATTAATTTGTGATTTATTAATGTAAGTGAATAGGGTAATCACTTATTTTAATTAATTAAGGATAATTAATCAAATGGTAATTAATTAAGGGTTAATTAATTAATGTAATTAAGGATAATTAATTAAGGATAATTAAATAATTAAAGGTTAATCATTTAATGATTAAAGGTTGATTGAATTATTAATTAATGTTGATAAATTAATAATTGAAGGTTAATTAATTTATTATTAAAGGTTGATTCATTTATCATTAAAGGTTAATTAAGAAATGATTAAAGGATAATTAATTAAAAATTTGTAATTAATTAATGTTAATTAACCAGGATTAGTAATTTATTCATAAGTAATTAATCTGGTCAAATTAATTATAATCAAGTGATTAATTGATCTTGCTTATGGTTATTTGGATTATATTGAATGCTTTGAATTATTTGATATACATGATGTGTGATGTGTTGTAATATAATTGAGCTATGAACTGTGATTTATTTATCTGTGATGAATTTACATATTTATCTGTGAATCTGTGAATGAAGATAAGCGTTATAGGATTATACCGCTTACCGATATTGTTGTGCTTGAATTGGTAATGGTTACGATATGTTATTATTGTGTGTAAAACCCCTGGACTACACCACACACACACAAATATGGATTTCATGAGGTATTGGTTAAGTCATAGATATTTGAATTTAATATTATGAAATAGTTTTAAAAGATTGAATTTTGCATCCAAAATGATTTGAAAATGGAATTGGGTTGAATATGAAAAGCTTTTGAAAAGGAAGTTTTGAATTTGAAATTTAGTTTGAATATAATACGTCTTGTTTTAATTTTGAAATTATTTTGGAAAATATGGTTTGAAAAGTGGTGATACAAGTTATATAATATATATATATATATGGATTTTTAAACCATATTTAAAGTATTTTAAATGTATTATTTGAGAATTTAAATTTAACCCAAGTTTATACTTTAAGGGCTATAACTTGAGCATATTGAATCGGATTTTCCCAAAACGAAAGCATTTTTTTTAAATGATAATACCATTCATATAATGAAAGAACTTCCAGTTTTTGTTGAAAGAATTTCGAGTTGTAAATCAAATTTGAAGTGGAAATCGTTTTACAAGCTATGAATGAATCTTTGTGAAAGATTGGTGAACTTTGTTTTAATTTGAAGAGGATCTTAAAAGGGTGAATCTTTTGTTTTAAAAGATTAAAGTGGAAATTTGTTAAAACCATTTGAAGAATAGGCTTTGGGCTAAAAGTGTGACTTAACTAAGATCCTAATATATCCATATGTTTATAAAATTTGCACTCATTATTCGGTTTAGCCGGGAGAGGACTTTATGTCATAAAACCCATTCCGAATAATGATACGACGAAATGGATAGCATTTGAAGACAGCGGTGAAGACCAGGTATTTTCGAGAATGATAGGATTACCTATCGAATGTCTCTGCACTATGTAGCTACGGTATAGAGATCTCCATATGTGATGGGGAGTCCGATCGGGATTATGAATACCCGAATTTGCAAGGGCTTCTTTGAAGTGCCTTCGGTTCTGTTCGAACCCGTAACGGACTTGTATAAATGTATGTCGGACATTACACTTTGAGATGTAAAGCTGGTTTCTATCAAATACATTTCTGTTTGGTGGCGGAGAATTTATTCTCTTAGCTTAACACCCTTCTCTGAGACGTACGAGCTCAGAGGTTATGTAGTTGATGGTTACTAGTGATACATTCCCAATTTGGTAATGTGGCATGCTGAGTGCTGCTGATCATTTATTGATCAAAGCATGGCTTTTGTGAAAAGCATAGCTTTGTGGACGAGACTTCTTCGAACCTCACAGCCCGAAAATGGTCGAAACAGGAAGAATGCAGCAAGGTTATGAGGATCGCGTCCATTAGGGTATGTACATTTCCTTTTGGATAAAAGTGGTATCATGGTATGGAGCCTAGATACTTAACTTATGTGGCTGCTGCAAAATTTGTTGGTATTGAGAGCTCTCGGATAAAGGTCGGTGACGACTGAAGGATTGCATACTCATGACAGTTAGTTACCTAGTTACAGAGGTAACCCAGCCTTGTATTGGAAGAGAGCTGGTAAAGTTCTCGGGGAGTCCCTCTAGAGGCGTACCCATGTGGTGTAGGAAGTTCCTTAGCCTGACCATTTGTTGGAAATCCAAACAAAACAATACGAGCCCTGTATGGTTTTAATTGTATAACCTGTCATTTATTATTGGTGGTGACCTGCCGTTTAAATGGTAGCTATAGTAGGTATACCATAATGGTGGTATGCTGGCTAAGATTAATATTATACTTTCGAAATGTTTTCTGCACTATGCACAAATAACAATATCAAAAAGGATTTTTGCATATCAAGCATATTCAACTATCATAAGGAGAAATCTCCTCCAATTGTGTGTTTGCATTGTGTGTGGCGGGAGGCCTTGCGGTAGTTTCATTTTTCCAAAAACATTGCGAATTTCTTCTTACTTCTTTTGTTGTTTGTTTATTTCAAAAATAAATTGTTTTCAATTGCTCACACCAGTCCCATGACTGTCTGGAGTTTATTGTTCCCTTTCTAAACTCAGGGCGCCAACAATTTTCCACACGGACAGCCTAGAGTCATATTTTTATATAATTAGGTAGTAGATATAGTTTTTGGCAATCTTTGGAATCTGTGGTTTGGCGATCGCATTGTGCACCGAGTTTGCTACAAGTTCAGCACTGATGGTGGTTCGAGCTTATTGGATTGGAGTCTTTGAAGCTTTTGAATTGAGCTATTTGTTTTGAAGCATTGGAGATGGAGTTGCAGTATGGATGTTGGATTCTTTTGAAGCCTATGTTGGTGCTTTCTTTCCATTGTTGTGTTTCCATTGTGCTTTTTTGGCTCTGATAATGTTGGGCATCTGTTGTATCATATTGTATCAGATATTGTATCCATTGTTGTATCAATGATATATTGTTTTTCTTCCGCTGTGTTGTTGTACTTAATGTGTTATAAGCTCGGTCGAACCAGATTCGATGTTTGAATCTACGGCATTAGAATACGGGTGATGTATTTGGTGCTGATTTTCGAAGGTCGAGTCAGGGTCGTTATAGTTATTTACAAGAAAATTCTACAATTACTTACCTAACACTGATTTTAGTCAATTACCATTAATTATATATTATCTCATTAATTAATTCAATATTCACATTTGTTTTCCTATGTTCGCTTTATAACCAAGTATAACCTTTAAATCACTTCAATTCATTGAAATTTCAATTAAACTTGTCAAAAATTAACTTAAATGAACATTGTTACTTTTCATTCTATTTATTATTTCATAAATAAATAACAAATTTTTGTTTCTTGCAATATTAAATCACAGTATCTTTTTAAATTAACAATTTTTAATTATTGAAAATTTACGGGTCGTTACATAGACTCCCTACCAACAGAAGACCGGTCTACCCCTTGCTGGATGGTATTGGATATTTCATTACCCCGATTTATTTTGCAACCTTTCCGAGAGCTCTCATGCACAATCTATGAATGAATATATCTAGAACGGCGATGACAATACCCTAATGGGTGCGACCCACTTAGCGCTGCTGCATATCCTCTATTTTTGTCATTCTCAGTTGATGAGGCTTAAGCTTATGCTTTTACCTTTCCTCTTAGAAGACCATCTTGGAATGCTAACAATGCACTTTTAGCAAAAATGCAATAATAGCTTTCATCCATACAGGTTGATCCTAGATCAAACAAAGATTCAACATTTACTGCCATCCATTTTGGAATCACCCTCAAGAAGAATAGTATAGCCTCATAGCATACTTCAAGACATTTCCAATTCAAATGCTTATGTCGGTTTGAAGTGGCTTTTGGATAATATATCGGATTCCAGTCTCTGCGAACCGACAACGATTATCTAAAACATGCCAACATTTAATAGTCGGTTATTTAACTATCTAACAACAAACAATTTAACCAAAGATTTAATTTCTAAAGGAAAATAATGTTGGTTAAGCACAAAGCACCTATTAGCCTCTATAATTTATCCTTTCAATGAAAATCACTTTGTAAATATTTGTATCAAAATAATTTTACAAAGATATGTTCACGAACCCTTCATATTCCTTTAAATACTTGAAAAATATCCATATACTAATTTCAACGGTATAAGTATATTCACAAAAACACTACACTTTCTCTATATAGAAAATGTATTCATATACTTATTTCAATGGTATAAGTGTATTCACTAAACACTATGAAAGATTTCTTATTTCAAAATCATATCAAAGATTAAACTAAATATTGTTTTAAAAGAAATGGAGATAAAGGTAAACCCAAATACTATTCCTTCGGTGTTAAGCATGGAACGAATGTCCACACCACAAAATTAAGAAGGTCAATTTTAGGAATTCCAATCTCAAATTCTTTTATAAATTTCTTCAATAAATCCATTTAGTAAATCTCTTTCCTTTTTGAACATCTCCTTTATTAAAATTCCAAATCCATCTATAAACTCTTAATAAATCTCTAAGTTTATTTATAAAACTCTTTTACAAATATCCAAAATCATTTATAAAACTTCTTTTATAAATATACAAAATCATTTATAAAACTCATTTTTTTATTAATATCCAAAAATACTTTATAAAACTTCTTTATGAAAATCCTTTATAAAGCCTTTTAAAAATTCTTATAAATACAAACCCCGTTTTCTTTCATAAAACTCTTTAATAAATTTCTTTAATTAAATGAGATTTTTTTGTAAATCGATTTATAATTTATAAGTACAATTAATTGGATAAATTAATTTTCTTTAAACATCCTAAATAAATAATAAATTAACTTTCAACATCATTAATAAAATAATGTATTAACTCCAAAAAATTATTAATATAATAACTAATAACTTCAAAACATTACAAATAAATAGCAATTATTTACTTCAAAACATTATTATATAATAACTATTATTAAATATCAAAACAGTACTAATAAATAATTATTATTAACTTCAAACATTATAGGTATAATAGTCAATAATTTCAAACATTATTAATAAAACAATAATAACTAATATTCATACATTGTTATAATAAATAACAATTAACTTCCAAACATTGTTAATAAATAATAATTTTTAATTCTAAAACGTTATTAATGAAAAACTATTATAAATTCCAAAACATTTTTAATAAATAATAATTATTACTTAACTTCAAACAATATTAAATATTTAAATAAATAACTTCTTACAATATTCAATTATGGATAAACAACTTCAAACAATAAAATATCAACGAAATTTTTTTAAAACACTATTAAACAATAGTTAAATAACTTTAAAACGTTTGTAAATGGTTTATAAAGAAACAAGTAGAAAGGTTGGGTAAAATAGAGAAGTTTAAAATCAACTTAAATAAAATATTCCAAAAAACCCAAAATCAAAAACAAATTTCAAGCCAAACGATAATTGGTAGTATTTCAAAATACTAAATTGAGGCCAATAGTCACCCAAGCACTTAACCAATATTGTTATGGATTTTTATCACTAAAGGGGTTAAGTTTTAATATATAACTTATATCCAAAAAGGAACGAAACAATCAGGTTTGATATTCAACAATTCATATAACAAAGGTATTATTGAAAATAAATCAACAATGGCGAGGAATCCTGTTGGATTCCTTTATAATTTCCCTGTACGTTAGATAAATTCCCTGCAAATGATTTCATATATTGACCGTTTTCAAAAGCGATAATTCAACTAAATCTAACAATCAATCAAAAAAGCATCCCAACATGCAATCAACCATTTTAATATACTATATAACATTTATACTATTAATTCAAAGGTAATTTAACTCACCAAAATTCCAGTTACCGCTGAAGCATTCTGGTTCGGTCTAATATCAAACGACGTTCGATTTTAGCTTGAAATTCTACAACCTCCGATCTCTACCAATCCAATTCCATAATTCAGATATCATCATTATGAATCTAACATGATTGGCCGCGTTCAATTTAGACCTTGAATGAACAAGTTATTGATATTTAAGATTTATGAATTAATAATTTAATTAATTACATCATTAACATCAAATTAACCTTAACTAACAACTTAAAGCCCTTTTACAACTTCAGTCCAAAATATCACGAACCCTGACTCGTTCGCATTCTTTTCCATCACCGTCCCTGTGCTCCCCGACTGGCCACTGCACTTCACCCACGAGTAGCCCCCACCGAGACGCTTCCATGACACTGACCTCATCGCAGTGTTCATCGCCCGACCGTTGAGAAAGAAAACTAAAACCCAACCAAGATCAACTCGAGATTCCGGCCGCCTCCGCACGATCACATCAATCGCATCGACCAAAATACTCGTCTCCCTTAGCCGCTCAAGTTCCTAGTTGGGTTCGAGACCTGAAATGGCCTTCGATAGCTCAAACGAACTATGGTTATCAGATGATAATGGTGACTAGGGTTTAGTTTAGGGTTTGGAAAAATATGAGGGGGTATGGGTCTTTATCTAGAAAATATTTGCGACATTATTCACGTCCAAAACTTTACAAACCTCAATCGAGGCGTTCTCACTGGCACACCTAGCTAAATGCCCCTATTTCGAACTCAATGGAAATATTTTCAGGGCCTAATTCCAATGTATACAAAAGATATCCTTTCAATTATTATATTTTAATTCACTTAATTAAATCACTACGCGTTTCGAGCTCGCACGACCATATGGTGCATCAAATCATCATAATACTAGTCGGTGCACGTCACCTTATTATTTAGGATCCAATTATATTGGCGTCGTCAAAATTCGAGACAGTGTCCCGGGATGATAATTTTAAACATTAGTTAGAAGGAATTAATATTAAAACCGGTTTAATCACTTTTAAGTATAGATTAAAAGTTTACTATTATCATTATTATTTAAGAAAAGTTTACATAGGCTTTCGAAATCATTTTATTCAAATTAAATTCAAGATTCAATTATTTAAATAATCCCCATATTTGAACTTCAAGTTATTAAACTTTAAAAAATGATTATTGCAACATTTAAATTTAATTAAATATTCAAAATCAAACAACCAAAATTTTGGTTGTTGCACTGAGAGCTTCAAAGATGTTCTTGAAGATGATGTTGACTGGACTACCCAATCCATGAAGGTCCGATGTACATTGAAGTTGGCTAAGGAAAGAATTATGACCATGGGGTCTGATGGGGGTAAGATATTGCTTCCTTTTCTTTGGCGGTGATTCTAACTGGTTGCTCTGACCCTAGCCAGGGCACCTTGGATGTTCGAGATACCAATTAATAAACTTGCCTATCAGTACCAACCTCCCTTTGAAGCTAGGATTAGGCCCCCCTACTGCTACCGGCTACATGTGGTCCACAGCATATGGCCGGACCTTAGTGATGGCTTGGACATTGGTTGAGGGGGCTAATTCTATCATTCTTCATAGTTTGCTCTTTGCTCGACCCGATGTCAAACAAACTCCAAAATATTCTTTCCTAAATGAGTCTTTCGATTTCATCCTTGAGAATGCAGCAGTCTATTATAAGGCGGTCGTTGATTTGATGGAACTCGTAGTACTTTTGTTATGGCATGGTTCATACCGCTTCCCAACCCTGGCGTTAGTAGGCTATTGAAATTGCACTCGGTTCTTAGTGGCGATGTAGATTGTAGCGATGTCCCATTCAAACGAGAGTAATCATTGTACCTGGGTCCTATGTTTGTACATAGGACTGACCTCTGTATGACTTTCAACTAGGTGACCGCTACATCGACGATAGTTATTGCCATAAGGACAAGCATGGGTAGGATGCCTTGCCTCATTCTCGCTGTCTGAAAGATCTGCATCTTCCATCCTTATTATGTCATTCACCCATTAATAGAAGTCGGTTAGGGACAAAACCAGTTGCTTTTGGAGCTCTATCCACATTTAGGGCTTGTACCTGACCTCGAACGTAGGGCTATGACCTAGTTATTTACATCCACACCCTCGGATGGATTCTTTGTTAAAGTGACTAACATATAACCTGAGGCTTTTAGAAGGAACATGTGTGATATTGCCTAGCTTACTAACCAACATGACATGGGTATGAGATGTGAATAAACAAGTCTTGAAATTTATGCATAGTTGGACCTAGAGTTGATACTGCTCGACCGCAGATGCAGGAACCAATGGGAGGCTGGCCGTGAGAGGGTAGTGAGGAAGAGCAAACACTTTGTGAAGCAGGAAAGCTGTCCAGCATAGATGATGAAGTTGAATGCCGCAATATGGTTGGATGGGTCTATACTCCCATTATACTTGTCAATAAGCAGCAAAGCATATCTCCAATGGATATAAGCATCTAGGACTTCATCGGAGAATGGCTCATCATTCTCTTCTTTTGGGAATTCCTTGCCTCCAGCATTGCAAGCTTGCATTTTGTTGAGCTACTAGTGGAGGATATGCATTGCTTCCCTGAGGTCGGTATCAACCTATTGTGGGATGTTCTAGTCGACTATAGGCTGAGGGCTTAGCATGTGCCATAGAAAAGTAGCAGATTGATGACGAGATGGAGACTGAAGACGATAAGTAAGATATTTCCTCCATGCATAGAGGGCGATCTAAAATGCATGTCCTACTCTTTCTCTTTGTCTGTTTCTAACCATACCCCTATAGGACTTGAAGTGTGCGAAGAGTGCCACGCATGCCTTACCGATGGCAGGGGACTGCCATCGAGATGGTCTAAAGCAGAAATTCATAGGCTATCAAAGTCTGGTGGTCGTTCCGCTGAAAAGGAACGATGATGACTATTTGGCCCATAAGGAAACCATGCTTGGGGTAAGATCAATCAACTAGGTACACATACAACATACCTTTTGGGATGAACCTGAACGTCCATAAGCGGAGTTTTTTGTACAACCCTCTACTGGGCTTTGGTGGCGTCTAGGAGTTCGTAATCATTGAGAAGCATGTGTTGTGCGTAAGAAGGATGAACAAATCGACTATCGGAGGAGCGGTGGAATAAAATTTATGCTAGCTCGAGGGTCAAGCTACACCCTCAAACCATGCACTTCATGGGTCGGTTGACCCATATTTGACAACTATAGCATTATAGTATACCATACTTCTTTGTTGATGCCTACATTAGGTTGGGCAGCACTAGCGAGAGTGTTGCCTTAGATTTGGTGCTCATTGGAGTAGTTACCTTTGAGTGTCGCGAGATTATCCATGGTAACAAATCAGATCGAGTCTTTGCAGAGTAAAAAGGTAAGGAAAGGTGAGAGCTTTAGAGGATACCCTCATTCCAGCATCAAAATTTTGACTAGAGATTTAGCCAACCTCGAAATTAGACTAATGTGCAAATGTTACTTACTAACACTAGGATTAAAATGAAAAAAATAAGGAGTTAAATATGCAGTTGAAAGGTAATTAACATAAGAAATAGAGTGGTTCCGTAAAGCTACCTACGTCCACTATAAAATTATCTTAATATATATTTCTCTATAACTACAAGGAATTACAAGAGAATAATAAGAAAGCAGGAAGCACTTAAGATTAATATTGTTGTATAATCTTAAGGACTTATGGTATGAAGATCCCTGACTTGTGAATAGTATTCAGAATTCTTGCAAGTTCCAGCCAATTGATTGCCAGCCAACCATTTTGAAGTTACAACACGTAGGGTTCTTACAGTAGCTGAAGTGGATGATGGACGGTCGAGATTGAGTTATAAAGCAAGGCGGGAATAATGCCCTAACAGTTGATATGGATGTAAGGGTAGATGGACAACAGTTGTAAAAGTGTAAGGAGATGCATTGGATGAAATTATACTCATTTCTCCTCTATACTAGGCATGGATCTCACATTTAATGCACAGACTTCGCTTTACATGCACATTCAATAATGATGGTAAGCCACATCAGTTCAGCCGGTCAACCATAATGTTTCAGATAGATGAATGGGTCAGGCCTAGACCCTCTTAAAGGTGATATGCTAGAAGTAGATTGATATAGGCCGATTGTCATTGTGACAGTCTAGGCTGGACAAGAATGGGTAAGGCCAAGACCTTCTTAAAGGTGACAGGTACCAAGGGACGAGGGAATTAGGCTTATCTTGGTGCCATGCTGAATAGAAGAGATGTTTGAAATCATTATGGACTTGGGCTACCTTATGTGGCTTTGATGTAAAGTAGTTGGGCGGACTTTGGTTGAGCCAGACTACCTAAATAGGACTACTAATTACACGTGAGTAAATTAAGCAAAAACGACCATTAAAAGAGTTGCGACCATTGGGAGGAAGAAGAGTCTCCATTCAAATTTTTGATAGTTGCAGCTGACCAGACGTCTGAATATTGATTCAAACGTCTGAATCCATTAAAATTTGAAATGCCACTCTATTTTGTAAGAGGACTGCTTTTAGATGTATATGAAAACTTCAATCAGATGTATGAATCTATAATTAGACATTTAATTGATATATTTTGGACATTTGAAACATAGGTAAAAATAATTTACTTATGCAAAGAATATTCAGATGTTTGAGGCTTTTATTCAGACGTTTGAATATCCAGTCAGACGTTTGAAAATTGGCTTTAGTCATTTAGACAAGGTATTTTTCCAAACTGAGAGCACACAACTTTAAAAATACTAAATAATGATGTCTGAAAATTAAGACCAGACGTCTGAAAAATGAGAAAACTATGTTTTTCTTTCTGAAAAATTTTCAAACTATAAAATTTTATGTTTTAAATTTTTTCTCTACATAAACACAAGTTAGAAAACGTTTATGTGTGTGTCAACTTCACCAAGAAGATTGTACAATATTAAAACATTTAAGATTTACAAAAGATGACAACTTGAACACATGCTTCTTGAATTCCTCAATCTCCAATATTCGTCGAACTTTTTACGTCTTAATCTTCATAAATCTTGTTTCTTATAGATAAGAACTTGTGCGTATATATTCATATCGCTTTTGCGCTTTTGCGCTTTTAAATTTTGATTTTGCGCTTTTAAATTTTGTGCTTTTAAATTTTGATTTTGCTAAAGCTTTTGCGCTTTTAAATTTTTCACTTTTAAATTTTGATTTTGCTAAAGCATTTGATTTAATTGATTAATATTTTTCTACGGATTTATGCTGGCTAGGGGATTCTGTGTTAGATGAGTGAGTTGGATTATGTCTACTTAAAACTAGAGATTCACATATTATGGTTAAAGGATATTAGGAAATAAAATTCAATTGAAATGTGTATTTAGACAATGTGACCCTCTATCACCTCTTTTGTTTAATTTTGTTGTTGAAGTTTTTGCTAGAAGCCAGCCACTAGTAATGGGGTTTTAGCCGACGTTGGAAACGAGATTACGAGCAATGGTCTTTCCTTTTTCAATTTACGGATCATACAATGCTCTTTACATCTTATTTGTCTTGACATATTATAGCGCTTAAGTTTATTTTATATAATTTCGAGTTACTCTTCGTATTAAAGACTAATTTTAATGAGAGTTATGTTTAGTATAGAACGATATATATAAGATAGAGAATCAACTTGCTTATATGCTGAATTGTATAATTATGAAACTTCCCATAGAATATTTATGATTTTTAACAAAGGCCAACTAAACTCAAGCATGATGACTGGTTAATAATAATGAATAAAATTAATAAAATGCTTTCTAAATGAAATGGTATATTTTTATCAAGGGTGGGTAGAAAGGTTCTTATAAATTCTATTTTATCAGCACTGCACATATTCTGGATATTGTTTTATTATTTGACAAAAAGGGTAATTGATAAAATAAATAAAATTAGGAGAGATTTTTTATAAAGTAGGGATTACTGTAATAATAATTCAAAGTGTTTAGTTAAATGGGGAATGGTCTGTAAATCTAAAGAAGAAGGAGGGTTATGTATTATAAATCTAAATAATTTAAATACATCTTTATTAGGAAAATAGATATGTAAATTTACTAATGATAATGAAAATTTAATTTGGAAAGAAATGAAGAAATGATATCGAATCAATGGTATGGTGATACTTATAATCTACACCATATTTCTACTAGAAATATAAATAATATTTCATATTTTGGAAATCAATAACAAAAGGCTATGATATTTATAAATTAGGAATTAATAAAGTGGTACATTTGAGGAATAACACTTCATTCTAGCATGATTGTTGGATATCAGTTATTCCCCTTAAAGTGGAATTTAAAGAACTTTATGAAATTTGTAAGTTAAGAAAAAAAGATTTAAAAAAATATGGGCCAAATTTAAATTTCCTATGGCAATTCAGTTTTAGCATACGCTAGTTGAAAATATGTTATCTCAGTTTGCTTTACTGTGTGTTAAACTAGAATTATACAACATTGATAATGAAAATGATACTAAAATATGTGCTAGGATAAGAGTAAAATCTATAAATCGCACTCTTTCCACAAATTTTCTAATTTTTTGGGAATAAAGTCAAACATATTTAAATATATTTGGAAATGTAATACTCCACCCAAAGCAAAAAATACACCTATGATTAATTGTACTTGAGAAATTAAATATGATAGAACATTTAAAAAGGGAAAATATAATTATCGGTAATAAGTGTTTTCTTGTTGTATAGGAATGGAAAATATTCGTATTTATATTCTAAGTGTCATGTAACTATTTTATTCTTATAAATTGTCTTAATATATTTGATATTAATATAAGAAATAGTTGTATTATTTGTGATTTATATTGATACAGTCTTATATTTTATTATACTGGATTTCATATATTAGTATTTGATACTATTTTTACTATAACGATCCAAAATTTTAGTCATTTGAATTTGAAATATTTAATTGATTTTAAATATTTAAAAGTTAATTTTATAAGTTGAATAACTTGAATCTCAAATATAATGCTAATTTGAATATTTGAAATTGTTTAAATAATTAAATCTTGAATTTTTTGTGAATGAAAATGATTTTTGAAGTTGGATTAAATTCTAATTGGATAAGAGTATAGATAGTAAACTTTTGAATTTGAATTTAAAAGCGATTAAACTTGTTTTATGATAACCGTTTTAAATAACGTGTGAAAATAGCCTTCTACGACGCTGTCTTGGATTTCGATGAAACCGGCGTCATTGGATCAATAATAATGTATTATTGTATGTTAAATAATTTCATGAATCGTTCGGTCGTGCGAGCTCAAAACGCTTATGAATTACTAATAGAAATTAATATAATATAACTGGGTTTAAAAAGCTAACTTCTGTATATGATGGAATTGGCTCTCGATGCTAGTTCCATTGTGTTCGGAATAGGCATATTACCTATGGAACACCAAGCGACACGCCTCTTTTGAGGTTTGAGATTTTTCAATGCATCAAGCTAGATATTTTCGAATATAAAATATATATATATATATATATATATACCATAATTACCTTCCCTCTCCCTTTTAAATTGATTTTTACCAGAGAATTCGTTCGCCATTTTTTATAAATTTTCTCCTCTCCATCTAATAGCTCGAGATCATCGGCGCCACCACAAACATTTTCAGCCTTCGATTTCAACTAGGGAAACGTGCGCGAGGCCAAGACATGGAAGACAACAGTGCAGATGGGCTATTGTCAACGATGGCGGTGCCATTTTAGGCGTGAAGTCATGGCAGTTCTTAACAAAATTCTCGCGAAAGGCAGCGATAGGGGCGACGAGGCCGATGGCGTTGAGGTCTCCATGGCCGGGCGCGGGGGGGAGGGAGGGGGTGAGTTTGCTACCATGCGATCAACGGAGGCAGCAGCAGTGGGGTGGCAAAGTTATGGTGTCGAATTGAGTTAGGCTGGGTTTAAACGTGATTAGGGTAATTACAACTAATTATATAATTATTAATATAACAATGTTGTTTAAAATCCGAACGCTTATAAAGGTTATAGCTTTTTCATATGAGATTTGATTTGAACTCGACAAATTGCGTTGGGATCATATTAGAAAATACTATGATATAGAGTTGGATTGGATAGACTTGGAGCTAGTAGGAATTTGGGTTTGAATTGAATGCATGTTCCATTTTAATTCAAACTGAAGCACTTTGACGGTTAATGTAATCAAGGTGAGTTAAACTCACCTTTTTGGTTAGCCAGTAATATTATATAGTTGATAAAAATTATGATTGAATGTTTGGATGATTTACTATTTTATCAGTTGGCTTGGGTTTTTATTCCCGCCTTTAGAACGGGTGACCTTCTATATATATCCGCCTAGTAGTGGATGATCCATATTATATGATTATATATTGTTCGCAATGCAGAGGGACAGGTTGGAAGTATCCAACGGGATTCCTCGCCATTATTGATTTTAATTACAATAATATTCCTTTCATATGGATCATTGGATATTAAACATGATTGTTGGCTCTGTTGATTATGGCACTATTACATGTTTAAAACTTAAACTCGGTAGTTATAGAAAATCAATATCCATATTGGTTAAACGTTGGGTAGCTATTGGCCAAATTAGTATTTCAAAAATACGATAAATTGCCATTTGAGTTAAAGTTGGTTTTGAAACAGGAAACGATTTTGAATCTGAAATTGGACTTTGGAAAAAAAATTAAAGGATTTAACTTCTATTTTACTCCAACCTTTTTATATGTCTTTTCTAAGTTATTTATTTATATTTAATATTGTTTTAAGTTTATTTATATTTAATATTTCTTTAAAGATTATTTATTTAGATTTAGTATTGTTTCAAAGTTATTCATCAATATTTTAATATTTTTGAAAGTTAATTATTTAAATAATTAATATGGTTTGAAACTAATAATAATGATTCATTAATAAAGTTTTAGAAATAAATTATTATGGTTAATAATAATGATAAAAATTAATTATTATTGTTTGTTTTTGAAATTATTAAATATTATATTTAAGATGTTTTCAAGTTAATAATAATTATTTATTTATAATGTATATTGTTAATAATTATTATTAGGGTTTTGAAGTAAATGATTTTTATTTATTTATAATGTTTCGAGGATTGTAAATAGAGTTTAATAAGCGAACTTGGGTTCTACAAGAGGATTTTTATAAAATGGTTTAAAGGAAGATTTTTTACATTGTAAAGGAGTTTTATAATGGTTAAATATTTACAAACGAACTTTAGAAATGGGTTTATAGATTTATAAGAGGAGTTTTATAATTAGTTTTATGGATTTATAAAGAGTTGTAAATGATTTAGAGATATTTATAAATGATTTCTAGATATTTATAAAGTGTTTTATAAATGGGTTTATAGATTGATAAAGGATTTAAAAATGATTTTAGAATTATATAAAAAGGAAATCTTCTTTGTTTTGTGGATATACTTATACCGTTGAGATAAGTATATAAATACATTTCCTAAGTTGTGAAAGTGTTATGTTTTATGGATATACTTATACCATTGAGATAAGTATATAAATACATTTTCTAAGTTGTGAAAGTGTTATGTTTTGTGAGCATACTTATATCGTTGAGATAAGCATATGGATATTTTTTCAAGTACTGAAAATATAGAGATTTGTGGATATATCTTTGTAAAAGTTATTTTATATAAGTATTTACAAGGTGATTTTAATTAATGGAAATATCAATTAAAGAGGCTAATAGTTGCTGATGTGCTTCACCAATGTTGGTTTTCCCTATGTAATCAAATCCCTAATTTTAATGTTTTTTTATTCGATAGTTAAAAAACTAACTATCGAATTTGGACCCAAAATGTAACTTTGGAAACATTTAGAAGAAACATGTGAGTGATATGGCACAGTCATCTCTGATGATGTTATACTGTGCATATAAATCTCGTTTCGTTCTCTTAGGACAAATGATAAGGAAATCCGTCCACTAACGGTTAGGAGGTGACCTCCGCTTTTATTTTGACTGTTTATTTCCTAAAGAACCACGGTTGAGTTTACCAGGCTCTATTGAATGTTGTTTCGAAGAGAGCGAGATCGGATATATATTCAAAAACCATTTCGATCCAACTCAAGCGTTTTAAAGTGAAGACATCTTGAAGATGATGGAGTTTGAACACAGAGCTCTTTGAAGTGCATGGGCAACTTGCTACTAATCCTAAGAGTGATTCCAAAAATGGATGTAGTAGAAGTAGTGTCTTCGGTTCCTTCATCTCTTGAATGACTTTTATGAATGAATGCTGAATTGTGTCGTCGATTGGAAGGCAATATAGCATTCTAAGTGGAAAGTGCTATATAAAGATAAAATATAGCCTCAAGCCTCATCAATCAGGAAATGACAAAAATCGAGCATGCAACAGGGCCATGTGGGTTACTCCCATCAGGGTATAGTCATCCTAAATGTAGATCGATTACTATCTACTTATGTATGCTTCGGGGTCCATTAACAAAAGGGGTGATCATATTCGGTACTACTAGTCAAGTGTAGGCTAGTCCTATGTGGTAGGGATACACGATGTTCATGTTAGCCTTGATGCATTTTTTCTAAAGATGTACCATCGGAAGTTACTACCTTACCTTGTCATATTATGGAATTCATTCTCCAATACAAGCCTTTATGGTTTTAGTTATATACCTTATGCTGGAATTTAATTAACTAACAATTTGGCTACGTTAATTATTTACTTGAAAACCTTTGACATTATGATAATGTCACCGTATTTTCTATAGAATATGTTTTCGTTATCATAGAGTAAAGACCCGTCTGTGTTTATATGCAGTTTAACAGCCCGATATTTTCAACCATTTGCATCCATTATAAGTGTATAGGTAGACACTCATGCTGGAATTGAATTGCTCAAAATACCGCGTTGTAAATAAAATTTGGCAACTTTCAGAATATACAGTAAATAATAATCACAGACACAGAGTATTTAATAATGCAGCGGAAGTAAAAGAAATAACAGTTCATGAAGCTACTATATAAATATATCAGAGTTAAATAAAATACAAAAGAAGAAATAAAGTACAACAGAAGTCTCAAGATGATAACCAAGTACAAACTGAATTGAACAACAGAACTGGAATAGATAAAATTAGATAAGCATATAATCTCCAGCGATTCAAATCTCCAGAAAGTGGAATCCAAATCTGTGAATAACTCAGGCTGACCAAGCGTAAATAAAAATACAAACACTCGAGTCAGGACAATATATACTTATATAATGTAAACTAACTCAAGTGAACTGTAATAAGGTACAAGTAACTTAAAGGATGTCTGGGACCGCTCATCCTCTAAGGATCCGTTAAACTATTTACTATGTAGTAATATTACGCTATTATAATAATGTCTACAGTAAAATAAACTTACTGTTAAATAGCGTTCCGGGCTACCCATATCACCCTTCACACATAATAGTCCCAGTAGTCCATCCAATATCATGACATCTCCAGATCGGGAAACTATCAGAGGATACCACATGGGCTACGGGAGAAAAACAAACTCGTAGTAAAGACTCGATATGTTAGGTGACACGGCACACAAGGCAATGCCAGGGTACATATACCAATTACGCATACGGGCTGGTGGTAAAGCAGTAGCCACATACGCCCACCTCGGAACACACTCCCAAATCAAAATCGGAGGATGACCATCTAATCAATCATAAGTAAAAGTAGAGTAACGAAGGAATGTGTCCGACCAGAGGAGCTACCCCTTTCGGCCCGAGATCGCTCCAGTTTTAGCCACCTTAAGCCAACTCACGGGAGTCGGATCCACGTAAATATACCTTAAGAACGTCGCCACCATCCTACTTCATTCTGGAATCTCCACCGCGTACACGGTTGTCAAAGTGGTTTTCGGTATCGACAGAGAGTATGCCAGATATCTGATCCCGATCTCTTTGCCAACCAATCATTTATTATAACCCACGGTTATAACTTTTAAAATAATATTTATACTTCAAAATATAATATCATTTCAAATCCAAATCTTTATCAAAATAAAGATTAAATTAATTCCAAACCATTTCAGAAACATCATATCTTTCCAAAACTTCCTGTCAAATCATTTCAATATATATCGAAATATCATATCATTACAAAACTTCATTTCCAATCATTTTAATATGTCAAAGTATCATATCTTTACAAAACTTTGTTTCCAATCATTTTAATATATCAAACTATCATATCTTTACAAAACTTCATTTCCAATCATTTTAATATTTCAAAATATCATATCTTTACAAAACTTCATTTCCAATCATTTTAATATATCAAAATATCTTATCGTTACAAAACTTCCTTTCAAATCATTTTAATATATCAAAAATATCATATCTTTATAAAACTTCCTTTCAAATCATTACAATATATCAAAATATCATATATTTTCAAAACCGCATTTCAAATCATTTTAATATATCAAAATATCATATCTTTATAAAACTTTCTTTCAAATCATTTCAATATATCAAAATATCGTATCTTTACAAAACTTCCTTTCCAATCATTTTAATATATCAAAATGTCATATCTTTTCAAAACCACATTTCAAATCATTTTAATATATCAAAATATCATATCTTTTCAAAACTTCCTTTTAAATCATTACAATATATCAAAATATCGTATATTTTCAAAACCACATTTCAAATCATTTTAATATATCAAAATATCATATCTTTATAAAACTTCCTTTTAAATCATTTCAATATATTAAAATATCATATCTTTACAAAACTTCCTTTCCAATCATTTTAATATATCAAAATGTCATATCTTTTCAAAACCACATTTCAAATCATTTTAATATATCAAAATATCATATCTTTTCAAAACTTCCTTTCCAATCATTTTAATATATCAAAATATCTTATCTTTACAAAACTTCCTTTCAAATCATTACAATATATCAAAATGTCATATCTTTTCAAAACCACATTTCAAATCATTTTAATATATCAAAATATCATATCTTTTCAAAAATTCATTTCCAATCATTTTAATATATCAAAATATCACATCTTTTCATAACCCCTTTCATTTTTATTTTTATATATCATTTCAACACATATTTCAAAATAGTTTATATTTCAAAACAAATTACTTCATTTTAAATTATAAAATGAAGTTATTATATTTAATAATTAAATTATTAAATTTCCAAAATTTTCAACTTTCAAAGTTCATAACAGTGAAAATTCACTTTTCGCGGCATTTAAAAAACGCTACGGAAAGTTACATTCAAAACAGTTCAATCTAACAAAAAACAGCATTTTAAAAATGCTATAATAGGGTTTACTTAAATTTCAAATAAAATTAGTTAAATTCAACAATAATAGCACTTACAAAAATGTTTTAATAGCCTTTAATTCAATTTAGCTTTTTAGTTCATTATCATCAACTATAGCATTTACAAATGCTGTAATATCATTTACATTGCAATTAATAGCATTCCAAAAATGCAGCTAATTAACTTCAAATATTCAATATAATTTCACAACCAATTATATTTTTATTTAAACACTTTTAACTTATAAAATCATGCATTTTCACATTTATAAACATCATTAAATTTTCCTTAAGTTCATGATTTTATAAAGTTAAATTTTCATTCAAAAATCAAGATTTAATAATAATTCAATTATTATATTTCAACATTCAATTTTAAATTCATTGAATTAAATTTCAACTTAACACTTAAGTTTAAAATTTCAAAATATAACTTAATTTCAATTTTATTTATTTAACTTAAAATTCACTTTTAAGCCGAATTCACAAATTTCCATTTTGGTTATATTTCAAAATTTCAACTTAAATAATCATTCATTCCACATTTTAACTTTATTCAAAAAAATCATTAATATACTATAAAATCACTAATTCATTTTTAAATTCAAATTATCATAAATTTATCATAATTTCATATTTAATTAAATTTCCAATTATAATTAAATCAAAATTTCCAAAATAACTTACATTCAAATTTTCTAAATTTTCCATAATTTATTTAACTTATAAATTTCCAGAAATTCAATAATACTTTACAAAAATCATTTTTAATTATGTTTTAAATCAAAATATTATAATATTTACATTTCAAACATATTTTTAAAATTTTTAGAAAAATATATTTTAACTATGGGTCTGTATATAATTTTCTAGCCTAGGTAAAGTGATACGGGTAATATATCATTTCAACCCATAATTTACAAAGAAAATCCTATTTTTATCATTTTGAACCCGTGGTCCAAAGTAAATGAAAATAATTGAAAATCATCCAGGCCTATCACTTCTGCCCATAACGATTTTCCCTTATTCTAAAGTCCGTTCGGGTATGTATCATTTCAACCATAGTGATTCTAATCTAAATGGCACTTGCAGTGTGATAAACTGATATAAACAACCGAACAGCATAATATAATAGTAACATATGGTATAACAGGTGTTTAAGCATGGGTGAATATCATATAATCATAATATAGCAGGTGTGAATGGTTATGCATTTTTACAGATTCAAAAGGGGTCAATTCACTAGTTATATATGTACATATTGTCAGGTGAGACTAACTCACTTGTGTAAGCTGGAGACAACGATCAAAAGCACAAACTGAGATCTTCAGAGGCACGATAGAATGACAAAGATTCAAGTTTGCGACAGCCAAATATTAATTTCCTTTAACACATTCAAACAAGACAATACAAACAACATAAGTTTCAACCCAAAATACGATTAAACAATGTTAGAATTGAATGCATAAATCATCTCCAAACCACTTGCACTTGCCTTCTACCACCTATGCTTCAGATATAGGTCGGAAAGGCACGGCTAATTAAGGACTAGGATCTGGTTTGGGTTCATAAGAGGTCGGCCAAACATAGGAAAAGATGGTGCAAAGTTGGTACAAAGAGCTAGGTGCATGGAACTAACATCACAAGGCAACTACCATTGATTCTATGCAACATATGGGTTCGTCCACAAGCTAGAATGGTGTGGCCATCACTGTAGTGGGATGGAGGATGGTGTGATGGAGGGTTTCAGGTCATCCATGGGTGGTGGAGGTGGAGTTGGTGGCGGTCAAAGGAAGGTTGAAGGTGATGAAGACATAGGTGTTGGCTATGGTGCATATAGGTGAAGTTTGTGTAGATTTAGGTGGAGCTTCACCATAGGATGGATCGTCTTGGCTATGGGGTTAGAGAGGAGGTGGTGGAGGCTGGCTCAGGTGGTTGTGGAGGCGGCAAGGTGGCTGGAGTGGTGGGGCCAAACCTGAAGTAGAAGAGAAGGCAAGTGAAAATCAACATAAACAAGTAGAAAACAAGAAGAAATTTCATAGAAAAGAAGAAGAAGTTTACCACCACTTTGCTACAGAAATGGCCGTGATTTTTTTGTGATGAGGAAGAAAATGTATTCACGTGAAATGGAAAATAAAATGTCAGCTAAAGAGTGGAGTTAAGGCAGCCAATTGAAGAGATGTTGGTTGAGAAATGAAAAGACAGAATACAAAAAGGCTTAAGCAAATAAAAGGTCACTAAACTCTTCAAATTTCCAATATTTCTTTTTTAAATTTTATATAAATGAAATATATATGTAATTCAGATAAAAATACGAAAATTTAGTAAATAAACAAAAATAAATAAATAAATATTAAATATATATAATTAAATTAAGAAAATAACAAAGAAAATGTAAACTAGTCTAGCAAATTTGAAAATAAATGGAACAAACTTTGGAAAATTATTATGTACTTGAAAAATATTTATAAGTAAAGATAAGAACAAAAAATTAAAATGCCTTCACAAAAATAAATAAATTTTAATTAAATATAATTTAAATAAAGAAAATAACAGAAAAATGGAAACTAGGCTTTAAAATAGAAAATAAATTCAATACACTTTGGAAAAATTCAAACACCACTTTAAAAATATTTAAAAGACAAAATATATGTAACATAACACATAACACAAATTAGAATAAGATATGACAAATAAAAATACTATTTATATAGATTAGAATAAACAATATTGTTAAATAAAACAGTTTACACCCAATATTGAAAAAAGCATAACTTCCACAATATAAATCCAATTTCAACAAAATGAAAAGCTGTATTCTTGAAATTTAATCTAATTTCATAATAAAATATAAATTCAAAAATTTTAATTCTTAAATTTTAAATTTAAAAGTCAAAGTTTGACCAGTTTTGACCACAAATCCATTTTTCAGGAAAATATTCAATTTATACCAGTTTGAAATTATAATTCATATAATAATCAAAATTTATATTTAAAAATGAAATGTTTGAATAAAAAAGTTTAAAATAATTTCAAAATAAAATAAAGTCAAATTTAAATTATATGCAAAAAAATCTAGGGTTGTTACACTCTCCCCCACTCAAAATTTTTCGTCCTCGAAAAGGAATGAGGTACGGAAAAGCACAGAAAAAGATAAAGTGAAATAAGATTAAGACAAGATGACCAGGGATTGAAATTATACCTGATAACTATTGTTATAGGTAAGTTTAACAAGGTGGAGATTATTAAAGATTATGTAAAGATTTCTAAACAGAAAAATTATAGAACAACGCCTACACCAGCCTGAAGCAAGATAAGGAAAATAAGGACAACCAAAAGATAGTTTGAAAAACAAAATAAGATAATAAGTTAGAAACCATGGAAGTTTCAACTTAAATAATTAATTAATTTTTTACACAAGTTGAATATCTTAACTATCTCAAATTTTATTATCTTATCTTCTAATCATCTTAAATTAATAATTTCTAAGATCATGGATTTGAAAAATAATCATTCATTATACTCATAATGTACTTAATAAATTTAATTCTTGTTTATTCCTACTTAAAGTTAAATTTATTCCTCTCAATATGTTTTATCATCTATGCCAATTATACTTACTCTTGTTATATCTGCTTTAATTTATTGTTAGTTCCATTAACATCATTTTATATTGTAAATTATTCAATTAAGCTTTTATTCTATTTACTCTTGTTAATCATTTTATAACTAAAATTTAAGTGTATAACATTTATTTTAACCATTCAAATCTTATTTATAAAATCTTTTTATATTGTATATTATCCAATTACATTGTTAACTTTTGTATAATTTGGGTAAGTCATATTTAAATGCAATTGAGTATTATACAAATAAAACTTTCTAATTCCCTCATCTCAAGTTTGAATCATTTATCTAAAATTTTGATTTTTTTTTAATTGCAATGATTCTTTAAGACAAAGTTTAAGAATAAAATTTCCGATTCCTTCAAACCATTTAAAGATAAATAAATATATATACATAATATGTCAAATCAAATCTAAACCATATATCTACATATATTATAAATCCAGACTTATTTTAGAAATCCAAATCAATTAAATTTCCCAAAACAAAGCTGTAGCAAGACTACAGAATGGTCTCTTCACTTCGAAACTCGAAGATGAACGTCGATGATGACGCGGTCATCACCGAAGTTATTTTCCAACGACAAAGAGAAAAGCACTAATTTCAAACTTTAAAATTTCTTGGAAACAAATTTCTATTAGAAAATACTTTAAATAAAATACCCCTTTTAAAACTTTAAACACAAGGTTTGAAACCATCAGAAATTAAATTCTCAAATTTCTTGTTTTAAACTCATTTCAGTTCCCAAATCAATTTATAAACAGTTATTTATAAATTCATTTATAGAACAATAAATGATAAATCAAGTATTATCATTTCAAATGATTAATTTAAATCAATTTGTTAAGTTCCATAAATTTACTTATATCAAAATTTATTCCATTAACCAAATATTAAAATAATATTGTGTCAGTTTTTTTTGTCAAAGTGTTTTAGAAATCATATCGATAGCGTTGATCAGACGAATCAATCGGAAACCCAAATCAACATCAACAACTGAAACAACACAATATAAAACAAAACATTAATATTGATTTTACAAGTACAAATCAAATGTTCGAAAGATATATTGGAAACAAAAGACAAGATGATTGAATAACAAAATAGGGAGGTGGATAAGCTAAAATAAATCGCGGGCAACCTTAAATGGGTCAACCGTGACTTTAAGAATAAGATCGATGTGGATTTTCTAGGGTAAATCTACATTCGATCTCAATAGAGTTTGGAATAAAAAAAATTAGCATCTAAACCAAGGATAGATATAAATCTCTAGTGAATCGATGCTAATTGTAAAGGATTTTCCCCCAGAGATTGGCGAGACCGCCAATTCACTGTAAAGCTCATTCGAAGTGGAGTTATGGGATACTCCAGAATCAAAAGGAGGTGAATAGTGAGGGACTCGAATGAATTTTGGAACCGCAGGGAACGATGCAAAGTTCAAATGGAATTTGAATCAAAGAGGAAGATATTCAAGTTTGGATGAAAGTGATTCTGTCACTAAATTTACCATACATTCTAAGTTTTGCCTCAAAGCCAAAGCTCTGATACCACCTGTAACAACCCGATATTTTCAACCATTCGCATCCATTATAAGTGTATAGGTAGACACTCATGCCGGAATTGAATTGCTCAAAATAACGCGTTATAAATAAAATTTGACAAATTTCAGAATATACAGTAAATAATAATCACAGATCACAGACACAGAGTATTTAATAATGTAGCGAAAATAAAAGAAATAGTAGTTCATGAAGCTACTATATAAATAGATCAGGGTTAAATAAAATACAACGGAAGAAATAAAGTACAACATAAGTCTCAAGATGATAACCAAGTACAAGCTGAATAGAACAACAGAACTGGAATAGATAAAACTAGATAAGCAGATAATCTCCAGCGATTCAAATCTCCAGAAAGTGGAATCCAAATCTATGAATAACTCAGGCTAACCAAGCGTAAATAAAAATACAAACACTCGAGTCAGGACAATATATACTTATATAATGTAAACTAACTCAAGTGAACTGTAATAAGGTACAAGTAACTTAAAGGATGTCTGGGACCGCCCATCCTCTAAGGATCCGTTAAACTATTTACTATGTAGTAATATTGCGCTATTATAATAATGTCTACAGTAAAATAAACTTACTTTTAAATAGCGTTCCGGGCTACCCATATCACCCTTCAAACATAATAGTCCTAGTAGTCCATCCAATATCATGACATCTCCAGATCGGGAAACTATCAGAGGATACCACATGGGCTACGGGAGAAAAACAAACTCGTAGTAAAGGCTCGATATGGTAGGTGACACGGCACACAAGGCAATGCCAGGGTAGATATACCAATTACGCACACGGGCTGGTGGTAACGCAGCAGCCACATACGCCCACCTCGGAACACACTCCCAAATCAAAATCGGAGGATGGTCATCTAAGCAATCACAAGTAAGAGTATAGTAACAAAGGAATGTGTCCGATCATATAATCACAAAACTTCTTTTCAAACCATTTCAATATATCAAAATATCATATCTTTACAAAACTTCCTTTCCAAACATTTTAATATATCAAAATGTCATATCTTTTCAAAACCACATTTCAAATCATTTTAATATATCAAAATATCATATCTTTTCAAAACTTCCTTTCCAATCATTTTAATATATCAAAATATCTTATCTTTACAAAACTTCCTTTCAAATCATTTTAATATATCAAAATATCATATCTTTATAAAACTTCCTTTCAAATCATTACAATATATCAAAATGTCATATCTTTTCAAAACCATATTTCAAATCATTTTAATATATCAAAGTATCATATCTTTTCAAAACTTCCTTTCCAATCAATTTAATATATCAAAATATCACATCTTTTCATAACCACTTTCACTTTTATTTTTATATATCATTTCAACACACATTTCAAAATAGTTTATATTTCAAAACAAATTACTTCATTTTAAATCATAAAATGAAGTTATTATATTTAATAATTAAATTATTAAATTTTCAAAATTTTCAACTTTCAAAGTTCATAACAGTGAAAAGCATTTAGAAAACGCTACGGAAAGTTACATTCAAAACAGTTCAATTTAACAAAAAACAGCATTTTAAAAATGCTATAATAGGGTTTACTTAAGTTTCAAATAAAATTAGTTAAATTCAACAATAATAGCACTTACAAAAATGCTTTAATAGCCTTTAATTCAATTTAGCTTTTTAGTTCATTATCATCAACTATAGCATTTACAAATGCTGTAATATCATTTACATTGCAATTAATAGCATTCCAAAAATGCAGCTAATTAACTTCAAATATTCAATATAATTTCACAACCAATTATATTTTTATTTAAACATTTTTAACTTATAAAATCATGCATTTTCACATTTATAAACATTATTTAATTTTCCTTAAGTTCATGATTTTATAAAGTTAAATTTCCATTCAAAAATCAAGATTTAATAATAATTCACTTATTATATTTCAACATTCAACTTTAAATTCATTGAATTAAATTTCAACTTAACACTTAAGTTTAAAATTTCAAAATATAACTTAATTTCAATTTTATTTATTTAACTTAAAATTCACTTTTAAGCCAAATTCACAAACCCCCATTTTGGTTATGTTTCAAAATTTCAACTTAAATAATCATTCATTCCACATTTTAACTTTATTCAAAAAAAATCATTAATATATTATAAGATCACTTTAAATTCATTTTTAAATTCAAATTATCATAAATTTATCATAATTTCATATTTAATTAAATTTCCAATTATAATTAAATCAAAATTTCCAAAATAACTTACATTCAAATTTTCTAACTTTTCCATAATTTATTTAACTTATAAATTTCCAGAAAATCAATAATAATTCACAAAAATAATTTTTAATTATGTTTTAAATCAAAATATTATAATATTTACATTTCAAGCATATTTTTAAAAAATTTAGAAAAATATATTTTAACTACGAGTCTGTATATAATTTTCTAGCCTAGGTAAAATGATACGGGTAATATATCATTTCAACCCATAATTTACGAAGAAAATCCGGGTTTATCATTTCAAACCCGCAGTCCCAAGTAAATGAAAATAATTGAAAATCATTCAGGCCTATCATTTCAGCCCATAACGATTTTCTCCTATTCTAAAGTCCGTTCAGGTATGTATCATTTCAACCCATAATGATTCTAATCTAAATGGAACTTGCAGTGTGATAAACTGATATAAACAACAGAACAACATAATATAACAGTAACATATGGTATAACAGGTGTTTAAGAATGGGTGAATATCATATAATCATAATATAGCAGGTGTAAATGGTTATGCATTTTTACAGATTCAAAAGGGGTCAATTTACTAGTTATATATGTACATATTATCAGGTGAGACTAAATCACTTGTATAAGCTGGGGACAACGATCAAAAGCACAAACTGAGATCTTCAGAGGCACGATAGCACCACAAAGATTCGAGTTTGTGAGAGCCAAAGATTAATTGCCTTGAACACATTCAAACAAGACAATACAAACAACATAAGTTTCAACCCAAAATACGATTAAACAATGTTAGAATTGAATGCATAAATCATCTCCAAACCACTTGCACTTGCCTTCTACCACCTATGCTTCAGATATAGGTCAGAAAGGCACGGCTAAATAAGGACTAGGATCTGGTTTGGTTTCATAAGAGTTCGGCCAAACATAGGAAAAGATGGTGCAAAGTTGGTACAAAGAGCTAGGTGCATGGAACTAACACTACAAGGCAACTACCATGGATTCTATGCAACATATGGGTTCGGCCACAAGCTGGCCGTCACTATAGTGGGATGGAGGATGGTGTGACAGAGGGTTTCAGGTCATCCATGGGTGGTGGAGGTGGAGTTGGTGGCGGCCAAAGGAAGGTTGAAGGTGATGAAGACATAGGTGTTGGCTATGGTGCGTATAGGTGAAGTTTGTGTAGATTTAGGTGGAGCTTCACCATAGGATGGCTCGGCTTGGCTATGGGGTTGGAGAGGAGGTGGTGTAGGCTGGCTCAGGTGGTGGTGGAGGCGGCAAGGTGGCTGGAGTGGTGGGGCCAAACCTGAAATAGAAGAGAAGGCAAGTGAAAATCAACATAAACAAGTAGAAAACAAGAAGAAATTTCATAGAAAAGAAGAAGAAGTTTACCACCACTTTGCTACAGAAATGGCCGTGATTTTTTTGTGATGAGGAAGAAAATGTATTCACGTGAAATGGAAAATAAAATGTCGGCTGAAGAGTGGAGTTAAGGCAGCCAATTGAAGAGATGTTGGTTGAGAAATGAAAAGACAGAATACAAAAAGGCTTAAGCAAATAAAAGGTCACTAAACTCTTCAAATTTCCAATATTTCTTTTTAAAATTTTATATAACTGAAATATATATGTAAATTATGATAAAAATACTAAAATTTAGTAAATAAACAAAAATAAATAAATAAATATTAAATATATATAATTAAATTAAGAAAATAACAAAGAAAATGTAAACTAGTCTAGCAAATTTGAAAATAAATGGAACAAACTTTGGAAAATTATTATGTACTTGAAAAATATTTATAAGTAAAGATAAGAACACAAAATAAAAATGCCTTCACAAAAATAAATAAATTTTAATTAAATATAATTTATATAAAGAAAATAATAGAAAAATGGAAACTAGGCTTTAAAATAGAAAATAAATTCAATACACTTTGGAAAAATTCAAATACCACTTTAAAAATATTTAAAAGACAAAAATATATGTAACATAACATATAACACGAACTAGAATAAGATATGAAAAATAAAAATATTATTTATATAGATTAGAATAAACAGTATTGTTAAATAAAACAGTTTACACCCAATATTGTAAAAAGCATAACTTTCACAATATAAATCCATTTTCAACAAAACGAAAAGCAATATTCTTGAAATTTAATCTAATTTCATAATAAATGATAAAATTCAAAAATTTAAATATTTAAATTTAATAGTCAAAGTTTGACCAGTTTTGACCACAAATCCATTTTTCAAGAAAATATTCAATTTAGTTTGAAATTATAATTCATATAATAATCAAAATTTATATTTAAAAATGAAATGTTTGAAATAAAACCAGTTTAAAATAATTTCAAAATAAAATAAAGTCAAATTTAAATTATATGCAAAAAAAATCTAGGGTTGTTACATGCAGCTTGGTCATACGAGATATCTTTATTTGAAAAAAGATTGATAGCGTTAAAATCCATTGGGTATGCATTTCTCACGCTGGTTTACCAAACTGACCAGGGCGTTCTTTCCTTTTAATGCTTGAATCAGACCGAGCCAATTTATAGATTGCTTTAGATGTATTTAATTTTAGGAGACGAGTTGGAGGTCCAAGACGTATCTATGTATTTCTTTGTATTCCGCTGTGTTGCTTTTTGATTGTATTATCAGCAATTGTAAGGACAGGCTGTTATAATTATCCGGACTGAAATAGGTTAGTATACTCTGATTGATATATATATATATATTATAGTTTTATTTCTTTTGTAAAGATCTATTTCATATTATATATATTATTAAGTACATTGTGAGATTATGTATTGTTCGGTTTTCTCCTTGTCTTCTTACTTCTTTATTTCCCCTAACGATCGGATTATTAGGCGTACGATTGCTCTACACACAATATAGCGAACCTATTAGTATTGATTTTCGAGGGTCGAAAATCCTGATTCGTTGCAGCTGGTATCAGAGCGCCAGGTTAAACGAGAACCTTGGCTTTGGTGGACCAACTCATTAAGAGGTAAGGTAATGGAATGCCTTATTCCGAGTTTGAGTTTGTATGCGTGTGTGTATGAGCACGTATTTGTTAGTGATATAAAAATGTTTTATATTATGTTGATTGATCTGTTGAGTGGCTTATGGATTCTTGTCAGTACATGTAATTAACGTTATTGAAAGGGTCTACAAACACTTGAACACAGCAATTCAACATAGTATTATTTTGAAATTGGGTAAATAAAATAATTTTATCTTGAATATATCTTATATATAACTGGATAATTGCTCAGAAATTACTATAGTATATATTGTGTGTTTGGTTGTTAGTGAATGATAATATTGATTATTATCAATGGTTGTTTGTTGTTTGTGTTCTAATAGAAGTTGTTATTATTATAATGTGAACAAGATAAAAAATTAAGATATGGTTTTATATAACCATAGTGAAATTATATATAAGGGAAATTTATAAATATGATTTGTAAATAAAAAAGAATAAAAGCTGAGAATTTGGGAATGTAAATCCCGTTGATTTTGAAAATTGTTTTTCAAAGTTTTGGAAAACAATAATATTATTATTTAGAAAGTATTTTAACTAGAAATATTTTTAAAAGAGATAGAAAGCACTGAACTTACTTCAATCGCTGAAAAATAATTTCTATGGTGAGGGTAACGTCATTGGCATTCATTTTCGAGTTTATAAGTGAACGGATTGCTACCATAGGAGATTTGTTTTGGTAAACAAGTTTTGATTTAAACATTAAATAGGATATGTTATACAAAAAGAGATGTAAATTATATTATGAATTATTTTAAAATAGAGTTGAAATAAAACAGAGTGTTTAAATTTTGAAATTTTTATCCAAGTATTTTGTTGAAATTATAAGAAATCAGTTTTTGTAACTTATAAATTGAGAAAATATAAGTTAAAACCAATTTTAAACTTTTTAAATATTCTATTAAAATAAATTAAGTGGAAATTTACATACTCTTAGATATAGAAGAGTGTAAAATGAAATTAAACTCAAGTTGTAAAATGATTATATACCATAAGTTGTAATTATAGAATGTGAATAAACTTAAGTACAGATTTATGGAATTTTAAGTAGATAAGTTTGTATAACTTGTAGAATTTGAGAAAATGGAAAAATAAAACCAAAATTAAAATGGTTGAACAATTTGGTTAAGCAAAAAAAAATATCAAATTGAGATGACATGGAATTTAACTTAAGTAAAGTTAAATGAAATTGAATTTGGTTTAAAGCGAATATGAACTTAAGTTTTGAAGTGATAATAAACATGAGAAGTGTTGTATAAAATGTTTATAATAAACTTAAGTATGATGGAATGATTCTTAAGTGATATTAGTATTGAAAGAAATATACTAAGTAAATAAATGAATGTAAGTAGAATCAATGTGAATAATTGAATTTGATTTAAAATGAATGAAAATAAATGAATGTAAATAAAAGAATCTGAATAATGAGAAACCAATTGAAATAAATACGTAAGTTGTATGTATATTATTTTATTCGCATAACTGTTTGATCCAGATTCGAGTATATGATTTTGAGATAATTTACACCAGTTCAAGTTATAATTTTTCACTCGATTCTCGACGGCGAACACTGGCTATGGATTTTTAATTGAGTCTGATATTCTCTAACATAGTACATGGCTATGCAAGTAGAATGGCGGTTTTTAATCAACCAGATCCGAGTCTACACTAGACTGGTCATGTGGATGATACTAGTTCGAAAGTGAAATTGTGTGACCGGGCGAGCGATCGAGTATGGTTTTGCATATGAAGGGTATATGTATATCGTATGGGCTTAAATAAATTAATTGTTGACATTGGAAAATGTAAATTGATATGGTTATGAATTAATTGGATGAATATTATTTATTGATGGTTTCTCTTGTTACATTTGTTACATTTGCATATATTGTATACTCGATGTTATATATTAATATTACTTTCTATACACATGTTCTCATAGGTTGTTGAGTGATTAGTAGGTGCGGATGACGTATGCTTTGCCACTGGAGCTCGCTTTTGCATTATGTTGATTATATATGATTGCTAATACTAATAAAAGGTACACATCTCGGATTACATATCGTATTTTTATATTTTTCCCTATGGGATGCCTCATTATGGAAGATGAGATGTATATTTATGATTATATATATATTGTAAATTTTTGAAATGAACCGTGCAAAGAAGATGCTGGTGATTTTTTTTGTAAATTTAAGGCATTTGAAAATTTTTGATAAATAAAATTTGATTTTGATGCTATAACTTTGAATGGTATTAGTTAATAACTATGAATGAAATTTAAGACTTAGAAAAGGTGATAACAAGGTTTCAACAAATTTATTTTGGAAAATTAAAAGCGTAAAAGAATTTGGCAATCTATTTCAAATAATTGACTTTGAAAAGTTAATGGGTTTGAGAAAATTTTCTTATCTTAGAAATTTCGATGACGAAATTCTTTTAAGAGGGAAAGAACATAAAGACCCAGAATTTTAGTCATTTGAATTTGGAATATTTAATTAATTTTAAATATTGAAAAATTAATTTTATAAGTTGAATAACTTGATTTCAAATATAATGGTTATTTGAATATTTAAAATTGTTTGAATAATTAAAACTTGAGTTTTATGTGAATGAAAATGATTTTGGAAGTTGGATTAAATTCTATTTGGATAAGAATGAAGATAGTAAACTCTTGAATTTGAATTTAAAAGCGATTAAACTTGTTTTATGATAATTGTTTTAAATAACGTGTGAAAATAGCCTTTCAGGACACCGTCTCGGATTTCGACGAAACTAGTGCCATTGAGTCCGTAATAGTGTATTATTGTATGTTAACGAATTTCATGGCGATCGGATGATCTTTTGGTCGTGCGAGCTCGAAATTCTTAGGAACTAGTTACAGAAATTAATATAATATAACTGGATTTAAAAAGCTAACTTCTGTATGTGATGGAATTGGCTCCCAATACTGGTTCCATTGTGTTCGGAATAGGGGTATTACCTATACACGCCTTGTTCGGAGTTTGAGATTTTTGAGTGCATCGAGCTTGATATTTTCGACATGTGTGTGTGTGTGTGTGTGTGTATATGTATATATAGCATACCTACCCCATACTCTGAACCATACCTCTGCATGTTCAAACTCATAACCCTTTCCCTTTTTAAATTGCGTTTTACTAGAGAATTCATTCTCCTTTTTTTCAAAAATTTCTCTTCTCCATCTAACGGCTCGAGATCATTAACGCCACCACGAGCATTTTCAGCCTTCGACTTCAACTAGGGAAACATGCGCAAGGCCAAGATGTTGAAGATGAATGACGGAGATGGGCTATCATCGACAATGGCGGCAGCACTTTAGGCACGAAGTCGCAGCAGTTCTTAACCAAATTCTCACGAACGGCGGCGATAGAGGCGACAAGGCCGGTGGCATTGGGGTCGCTTTGACCAGGCGCGACGGCGAAGCGACAAAGTCGTGGTGTCAAGTTGAGTTCGGCTGGGTTTAAACATGATTAGGGTAATTAGAACTAATTGTATAATTACTTAATATAACAATGTTGTTTAAAATTCAAATTCATATAAATGTTATAACTCTTTCATACGAGATCAGATTTGAACGCAACAAAATGCATTGGGATTATATTAGCAAATACTATGATATAGAGTTAGATTGGATGGACTTGAAGCTTGTGGGAATTTCGATTAAAATGATTTTAAATCTGAAATTGGGTTTCGAAAATGTTTTGTTTTAAAGGATTTAACTTTTATTTTACTCCAACCATTTTATATGTCTTTTCTGAGTTATTTATTTATATTTAATATTGCTTTAAAGATTATTTATTTATATTTAATATATTTTTCAACTTATTCGTCAATATTTTAATATTCTGAAAAGTTAATTATTTAAATAATTAATATGGTTTGCAATTAATAATGATGATTATTAATAATTTTTTAGAAATAAATTATTACTACTTATAATAACGATAATGACTAATTATTATTTTTTATTTACTAATGTTTTGGAATTATTAAATATTATTTTAAAGATGTTTTGAAGTTAATAATTATTATTTATTTGTAATGTTTATTATTAGTTATTATTATTATTATAATAGGGTTTTGAAGTAAATGATTTTTATTTATTTATAATGTTTTGAGGCTTATAATAGAGTTTAATAAGCAGACTTGGGTTCTACAAGAGGAGTTTTATAAAATGGTTTAAAGGCTTAAAGGAAGATTTTTTTATAAGGTAAAAGAGTTTTATAATGGTTGGATATTTATAAACGAATTTCAGAAATGAGTTTATAAATTTATAAGAGGAGTTTTATAATTAGTTTTAGGGATTTATAAAGAGTTATAAATGATTTGAGAAATGATTTAGATATGTTTATAAATGATTTCTAGAGATTTATAAAATGGTTTATAAATGATTTTAAAGATTGATAAAGGATTTATAAATGATTTTAGAATTATATAAAAAGGAAATCTTCTCTGTTTTTTTGGATATACTTATACCGTTGAGATAAGTATATAAATACATTTCCCAAGTTGTGAAAGTGTTATGTTTTGTGGATATACTTATACCGTTATGGATATACTTATACCACTGAGATAAGTATATAAATATATTTTCTAAGTTGTGAAAGTGCTATGTTTTGTGAATATACTTATACCATTGAGATATTTACAAGGTGATTTTAATTAATGAAAAGATTAATTATAGAGATTAGTAGCTGCTGATGTACTTAACCAATGTTGGTTTTTCCTATGTAATCAAATCCCTGATTTGAATTTTTTTTATTCGATGGTTAAATAACCGACTATCGAATTTGGACCCAAAACGTAACTTTTGAAAAATATAGGAGAAACACATGAGTTATATGGCATGGTCATCTTCAATGTGTTATACTGTGCGTATAAATCTCATTTCATTTTCCTAGGACAAATGATAAGGAACCCACTAACGGTTTGGAGGTGACCTCCAATCTTATTTTCGATTGTTTATCTTCTAAAGAAGTGCGGTTGAGTTTACCGGGAGCTATCGAATGTTGTTTCGAAGAGACCGGGATCAGATATGTATCCAAAAACCACTTTGATCCAACTCAAGCATTTCGAAGTGAAGATATCTTGAAGATGATGGAATTTGAAGACAGAGCTTTTTGAAATGCAAGGGTTGCTTGCTACTAACCCTAAGAGTGATTCCAAAATGGATGTAGTAGAAGTAGTGCCATCGGTTTTTTCATCTCTTGAACAACTTGTATAGATGAATGCTGACATTATATCGTCAACTGGAAGGCAATGTAGCATTCCAAGTGGGAAGTGTTATATAAAGGCAAAACGTAGCCTCAAGCCTCATCAACTGGAAAATGACAAAAATCAGGCATGTAGCAGGGCCATGTGGGTCACTCCCATCAGGGTATGGTCATCCCAAATCTAGATCGATTACTATATACTCATGTATGCTTCGGGGCTCATTAACAAAAGGGGCGATCACATTCGGTATTGCTAGTTAAGTGGTAGGCCAGTCCTGTACGGCTGGGTACAAGATGTTCTTGTCAGACCCCGGTGCATTTTATTTAGAGATTTATCATCAGAAGGTAGTTTCTTACATTGTCATAGTATGAAATCTATCTCTAATATGAGCCTTTGCAGTTTTAGTTGTATACCTATTATGCTGGAATTTAATTAATGTAAAAATTTCTGCTCTGTTAATTATTTACTTGAAAACCCTTGACATTATGATAATATCACTGGATTTTCAATAGAAAATGTATTGGTTGTTGTAAGGTAAAAACCCGACCGTGTTTATATGCGGCATGGCCTTATAAGATACCTTTATTTTGAAAGGAGTTTGATAACTTTAAAATTAATTAGGTGTGATTTTCTTACGTTGGTTTACCAGACTAATACAAGCATTCTTTCCTTTCAGTGCTCGGGTTAGACCAAGCATATTTACATATTGCTTTGGATGCATTGGAGCTTAGAAGATGAGCCGAAGGTCGAAGACTTATCTACGTATTTCTTTATGTTCCGTTGTGTTGCCTGTTGGTTGTATTATCAGCAATTGTAAGGACAAGCTGTTTTAACTGTTTGGGCTGAAATAGGTTAGTATACTCCGAATGATGTCTGTATATATATTACACTTTTGTTTCTTTTGTAAAAATCGGTTTCATATTATATATATTATTCACTGCGTTGTGATATTCTATATTGTTTAGTTTTCTTTCTTTCCCCCAATGATCGGGTTTTCCAACATTCGATTACTTGACATGCAATACGGGAATGTAGTGTCATTTTCGAGGATCGGAAATCCCGGTTCGTTACATTTACTATAGTTTATTGATGTATATGGTTTGAAAAAAAGAAAACAGTTTTTAATAATATAAATATTCCTAGGGAAAATTTAATATATACGATTGCATTGTTTTGTTTTAATTGGATTTCAAATCCTGGTTACAAAGTAGATAACAATATCACTTTCAAAGAATACCTTAAAAAGGTAAAATCTAATATTCATTTAGCAAAGGAAAATTTAGTCACTAAAAATAGTAATATTAATAACAATATAAATACCTTTCTAATTATATGTGTGCTAATGAATTTTCTGGTGCTAATTGGAATACAAATGATGTTTAGAATTTATTTTTCATTTCATAATTATACATGTCTAATCTATACCATTATGTAATGTTTTTTATTTAACCTTTTATCTGTAAAATTGTTTTTATTTAGTATGTTTATTTTTCTTCTCGGGGCATATATACGAATAAAACATTTTTATATGCATGTGTGTGTGTGTCGATCTAATTATTAGGTTTAACAGAGGATCGCCCATTTTCCTCAAAAAATCCTCAGCCGAATACATAACAATCAACCACCATGAATGCCTTAACTTCCTAACACAGCCCATGATAACATCTCTTGCCAACGTCATCAGATCTATAAACAAAGAGACATTTTTCATCATCACAATAATAGCTAGAAAAGAAAGGTCATGTCGTAATCGTTCCAAACAATCACATATATGTAACCACTTAATATCTCCAACGATCATGAGTAATTCAATGTCTATCATATGAAGGACGTTCTGTACACTATTCTCAACGGGTATGTTGAAATTTCATCCTCGAAACATCTTGATTAGAAACATTTAAGAACAATTATTTATTGCATATAATTCAGTACTCTTGGTTACAAACACATTTGTAACCACAATCGATTAAATACTTCTTCTAAGAATTTTCTACTTGTATATAATTAATGTATTTAAAATATTAATTATATTCCAATATATACAATAGAAAATAAAACAAAAAGTTACATAATTGACCCCAGAGTGCACCCAACAATAGATATTAACTATAACACTTACATACCACTATCACCACCTAACAAGCCTTTTTGTAAAACCTCACATATCAAATTTCAAGCTTCCCTTAAATATGCCGGCCATTTACTATTTGATCTCTGCACAAAAGTCTCCTCCTTTGCCACACCCTAAGGAAACTCCCATGTTAACATCCCCTCTTCCATCAGCATCAGTTATGACCAAGTTGTTGACAACCCCCCAAACCCATCTAATGTCCTCTCTCTCCTCATCTCAAGTTCAACACCTAACTACGACATTGATGCCTCTCGTCACACTACCCCTGATACCCCCTCCCCATCTTCCTTTTTCTTCAGATTGACAACCCCAACCGCAAACACTAACTTATTGTCCTTCGCAAAACCTAATAGCACAACAATCGTTGGGACAACAACAACTTCCTTTATGTATCTGACAAACTGTTGCTCTCTCCCTCTCCCTCTCCCTCTCTCCAACACCATCTCTCTCTCTTTCTGACTCCATCATGCACCATCTTCACCGTTGGCTCTAAGACTTCTTTCTCCCTTCTAAATCCCACCAGTCTCATCATCCAGCCATCTAGCCCCAATTTTGCCAGACCAACTATTGAAAGTATTCATCATAATATATCAAATTAGAGTATTGATTCTGAGTCAAAGTCAAATGTTGTTTTCAAGAAGATATTTTTTTAATAGAAAACTTCGAAGTTTCTTAATCTTCAAGCCATCGTTCTTCTATATAATTGTAGAGGCTTTAACTATTGTAATCAAGTAAATAAAGTGAAAAAATATAATTTTAATATAAGTAATCTTAGCTTTCAATTTGTAGTGTCTCTTGTATCTCCTCAAATTCATTAATAAAAAAAATATTTGGGTCTCTCTCGTATCTCCCCAAATTCATTAATAAAGAAAAGATTTTGGTTCAATTTTGTGTTCTTGTATTGAATCTATAGTTGTTTGTATCAATGGATCTTTTAATACCTTAAGCAGTGACTCTAGATCGATTCATTAAAATTACACTACTAGTTGGTATCAAAGCAAGCGAGTCATGGGTAGTTATTTGGCTATAGCGAGATCCAATAATAGTTTGAATGATTATGTAGTGAATTGATTCAATGGAAAATAAGATTTTTGAACATGGAAGGCTGAAGACGGAGGTGATGCTTAAGAAGGAGAAGACTTTTAGAGCAGGATAAATTGAAAGGCCTGCCAATGGACAAATTGAAGGTGAAGGAAGAAGAGGCCCTTACCACCATTCACCTGTACTTTTGAAATGAGACCCTTGGGGAGTTTTCCCACATAAAAGAGGCGAAGAAGCTATGGGACACGTTGACAACAACGTATCAGGATTAGTCATTGGCAAAACATATTGTTCTTCAACAGCAGCATTATACCTTTAGAATGAAATACGAAACCTTGCTTTCGGAGCACATAGGTACCTTGACCACTTTGGTGATGAAGTTGAAGGCAGTGGATGTAGATATTAAAGATGAAACGCATGTGATCTTATTGTTATGCTCACCATCTTTGGAGTATGGTATGTTTATGAATTCCATGATCTATAGGAGGACTACCATTACCTCGGCTGATGTTAAAGCAAGGCTGCATAGAAAAGTGTTGATAGGGAAGTTGTCTGGTAATGTGGTTCAGAGGCTTTATTTTTAGGGGGAGAAAGCAAAACAAATACAAGGCAAAAATATATCAAAGTCTAGATCCAAATCTAAAGGATCTAAGAAGGGAATTTGTTACTTACTTGAAAAGCCTGAAAATCATAAGTACGAGCGGGAAGAAGAGAGAAAAGAAAGTTGTAGAAAAGACCTCAGCGTCTACAACATAAACGTAGACATCAGATCGAAGTAGTGACGCTGTTGTATCTATTATTTCAGCTAATGCATCTTCTACGAGGAATGCACTATGTATTATTGATTCTAGAGCTTCTTATCGTATAACATCGTATAAGAGTTGTTTCGTTGCCTATACGTGTAACGACGCGATTTTTCGACGCTCGAAAACCGACATCAATACGTCCACTGTATCAACTGCCAAGCAATCGAAGGCCGGAAAACCGTACCGTTAGGGTTAAAGAAGAAAAAGAGGTAGAAGAAGAGAGAAAAAGATAGAACAGAACAGAAACAACAGAACAATATCCGAATCTCACAATCGCAGCGGAACAACATATAATAGATAAATGAATATCATTAAATCAAAGAACTATATCCGTTATACATTATATCATTATCAGAGTTTACAACAACAATAGACAACAGAGTCAATACATCAATGGACAGTTATATAAACCTGTCCTCATACAGTATACACAGCGGAACAAAACATAGTATAATATCATATACAAGTGGTACGTCTCGATATGCAGCTCGCCTCCTGAGCTCCATAGCACTCCTAAATCCAGAATAACCTGATAACCAAACTCTAGACTGCCCGTGCGGAAATTCGTGTGCAGCCAGAGTTTAGGAAGGAAAACAATAAACTCCGAGTCAGTCATGTGACTGGTGTGAGAACTCAAAACAGTTTTATTTTTATCTTCAAAAACAAAATAGAGGAATATTTTTAAAGTCAAATCGCAATGCTTTTAAAAATGAGACTACCATAAGGCCTCCCGCACACACACACAATGCAAACGCAGAATCGGAGGAGATTTCTCCTTATGATAGTCAAAGATGCTTGATATGTATTAAAAAGAAACATTTGATATTATTACTAGTGCATAGTGTAGGAAAGATTATTTCGAAAGTAAAGATATAAATCTTAGCCAACATACGACCATTATCGTATGCCTACTATAGCTACCATGTTCAATAGCAGGTTACCGCCACATTCCATGGCAGGTTATACAACTAAAACCGTACAAGATCGTATTGTTTCTTTGGATTTCCAACAAATGGTCAGGCCAAGGAACTTTCCATTGCCACATGAGTACGCCTCTGGAAAGACGACCCGAGAACCAAACCGGATCTCTCCCAACACAAGGTCGGGTTACCCCTAACTGGGTAACTACTGACACAAATATGTCATCCCCCGATCGTAACCGATCTATCCGAGGATCCTCGATTTCCGACAACCACAAAGCAATAAATTTGTAGCAACAACATAGGTTAAGTATCTGGGCTCCATACCATGATACCACCTCTATCCAGAAGGAATGACATACACTAAAGGGGCGCTACCCCCTAATAACCTTGCTGCATTCTTCCTGTTTTGACCATTTCCGGGGTGTGAGGTCCGACGAAGTCTTGTCCACAAAGTCACGCTTTATACAAAAGCTGTGCTTTGGGTCAACAAATGATCAAAGTAATGATCACCAAGATAAATGATCAAACAAATGATCATATCACAAATGATCATATCACAAATGATCAAACAATGATCATCCCACAGCAACACTCAACATGCCACACTACCAAATTGGGAGTATATCACTAATAACCTTCAACTACATAACCTCTGAGCTCGTACGTCTCAGAGAAGGGTGTTAAGCTAAGAGAATAAATTCTCCGCCACCAACAGAAATATATTTGAAAGAAATCAGCTTTATATCTCAATTTGTAATGTCAGACATACAATCCATACAAGTCTGTTCCGGGCTCGAACAAAACCGAAGGCACTTACAAAGAAGTCCTTGCATTTCGGATAATTTCTAATCACATCCGGACTTTCCGTCACTAAGGCTGATAAAACCTCTATATCGGAGATCAGCTGATGCAGAGTAACTCAACGGTAATCCTTCCGTTTTCAAAAATATCCGGTCTTCAACACCGGTCCTCGAATGCAATCCATTACGACGTATCACATATTCGGAATGGGTTATACGACCCCAAGGTCCTTTCCCGACTAACCCGAATAGTGAACGCTTATTTTAAAAATAAGTGTGGCATTCAAATTCAAGCAAATCACAACAAATACCTATTTAAAGGTAAATATTGATAGTCGGTTATTTAACTATCAATAGGCGTGTTCAACATCACCAAATTCCAAATAATTTCTCAAATTATTTACTTTCCAAAATATCTTTACTAGATATATATTTTCCACACTTCAACCATTTGAAAACAAATTTTCAAATCACTTTTCACCTTTAACACTTTTGAAAACAAATTTCAAATCATTTCCCTATATGGGATTACTTTCATTTCAACATGGTTCATTTAAACCAATTAAATAAATCCTTACGATTTACTTTATATTTATGTTCCAAATCCGTAAATTAATTCCACACTTCAAAAATAAATCAACGTTTATTTTTAAACAAATTCCCCTTTTTATTTATAAATTCCATAGTGAATTTACATTCCAAAATATTTATGAATATACGATTTCAATTATTCATTTTCAATTTATCTTCAAAAGGATAAATTCTCAAAACGTTTCATTTCACATTGGAAAAACATTTCCATACTTATTTAATAATAAGTAATTCACAAATCCATTTATTTTCAACACTTGGGAAATATTCAATATACTTAAATCGAAATTAAGTATATATTTCATTCTTTAAGAAATCATTCTCTTAAACACATTTGTTTGGGCCAAAACGAATGTTACGTAAAACATCGTTACGACGACCCAAAATGACTAGTATAGGGATTCAAAATTAAAATAGACATATATAAATCCCAATACTATATAAAACATTTCCTTTCGGAAACCATTTACTATAACAACAGTGTTATAGTCCATCACTTCCTTCTATTTCTCGAAAATGTCTATTTCAACAGTAATTGTTGAAATCTATGGTTTCGATTCATAATATATTTTAAAACATCTTTAAATCGTTTTAATTCTATTCAAAGCATCACTTCCCAAAATAAATCCATTTTTATTTAATAATATATTCACTGTCCAAAATCGTTAATATACTTCCTTTAATAAGCTATAATAATTAACTTATCAAAATAAGTCGTTTTCGGATTTATAAACAATGTCTATAAATTCCATTTCTATATTTTATAATAACTTCGTTTTATAAATCTCCTTTATTAACCAATTCTATTTATATTCCATCTACATGTCGAAATCCGGTTTATAAGTAAATTACTTATAATTCATTTATTCACAAATCCATTCTTTTATATCAATAATAATTTATAAATCAAAAATTCTTATTTACTTATGAATCTAGGTTCAAACTTTATTTTAACACTTATAAAAGCTCGTTTTATAATTTCTATATTTTAATTTATAAATATCAATTTTATACAACTTTTATATAAATTGTTTATAATAATTCAAAAATCCCAATTTAAACTATTTTATAATTTATCAACTACTTATTTCAAAAATCACATTTCAGTTATATTTCGCAAAAATCATAATTTTAAAATATTAAAATTTTAACGTTTATTTTATTTAAGATGAATCAATTCAAAATTTGAATAAAACGTATAATTTCAAAAATCACTTTAAAAATCCCTTTAAAATCAAAATCGTTATTTTTAAACTTTAAAAATGGATCCAATGATGCAACAGCACCAAATAGTCAATCACGACATCCAAATATTATATATCAATATGATAATCAACAAATATCACAATATTTGTAAATAAATCAATATAGTTGAGGAATCCAGTTGGATCTCTCCAACCTGTTTCCCTGCATCCAAAGATGTTAGCACAATAACAATTCCGTTCCAATACGGAATTATCACGGTATATAGGATTTATAAAAAATATTATCCGCTTAATAGGCGGCGCAATAGGGTCTCATCCGCTATATAATGCGGGAAAATCAATTCCAAGTACATATATAATACCAGTTTCACTGTACTGTGAAATATTCGCGGTATATGTTTTTAATAAATAACATCCGCTTACTAACGGCGCATAATGTCTATTTTAACAATCAATAGATAACAATCATCATTCAAACATGAATTCAAGAATTTTAAATATAACTATTTAAAATTAAAATCGAAACCGATTCGATTGAGTGAGAAGTTCTCACCTTGATTTCAATTTCGTTTTCAGCTTTATCTCGAATAAAATTAAACGTGCGTTTAATTTTACCTGAAATTTTCACTAACTTCAAACGACTCCAATCCAATTACATAGCGTAGTGCTCGTCCATACGAACCCAACGCAACTTGTTTCGTGCGTTTTCGACCTCGTATGAAAAAGATATGAATTTTTAAAGTTACACGATTTTATAATATAAAAATTTACAACATTTATTTTAATTTCTAAACCTAATACCATCATGGCCGTTCGTTGCTAGCCCTAGGAAATCAAGGCCGCTGGAATCATCTTCCCCATCACGCGGCAACACCAGTGAAAACCGAAACCATTGCCGCCGTCCTTTCTCGAATTAAAGCGACCTCCACCTTTACTTCTACAACGATCAACCTACGCCACTTCGAAGCCACGGCCAAACCCCATATTCGGCTACAATATGGCAGAGCTCGGCCTCCATTCTGGCACGTGAAACGAGGCCGAACGTGCGACATTTACATGCAATTTGCCATTGATTCTTGACTTCGATTTCGATCATAACCGTTGAGATTGAAGCTCTCGACGAGCTCTACAACTTTCATGTTGAAAGTTTTTCCGAATTATTGAAGGATTGAGATGAAATTGAGGAAGAAAACGATGAATTCCTGGCTGTGCATCAGGTTGGAGGCGGCGGCTGAAGAGAATAAAACCCTAGCCTTTTTTTTTCTTTGCAAATAATGAACTTTTAGGGGCTTATATAGAAAAATTCTCAAACACTATTCATCCCGAATTTTCCGAACTCCAAACGAAGCGTGCCTGTTGGCGTTACTAAGGTTTACCCCACGTTCCGAACACAATGGAACGTGTTTTGGGAGCTAATTCGATCATCTGTGCGAGTTATGGCAATAAACGTTCGATTTAAAATTAAATCGGTAAATCAAATTTCTCGGCTTTTTAGCTTGCCCCGGACAAACAGTAAATCCGATTGACTTGAAATTTGAAACCATACAATAATATCACATTACGGATCCGATGAAACTGGTTTCTTCGAAATCCGAGACTGTTTGAAAAATGGCTATTTTAACTCGCCAAATAAATATTAAAACAATTTCGATATGTTTCGAGCTGCCACGGTCAAACGAAAACTCCAATTGCTACGAAAATTGAAATCCGATAATAACAAACTATTACGGATCCAATGGAACTAGTTTCGTCCAATTCTGAGACTATTCGAAAATTGGCTATTTTTCAGTCGATGATTAAATATTAAAATATTCAATTTTCACCAATTAACTTTTAATTCGATTTTAAAAGTTCTAAAATATCATTCTAACTTCAATATGATAAAACAAAATTTTACAAATCATTTTCAATTATATTTAACCAAATTTTCAATTATTTCTGTAATTCAACTATTAAATTATCGATTTAATTATCCAATTAAATCCAATTATTTGAAATAAAATTTATTCGACTTATAAATTTCACTTGTTAATATTTAAATTCAATTAAATATACAAATTTAAATTAACAAAAATTCTGGGTCGTTACAGACTTCCCCCCTTAAAAGAATTTCGTCCTCGAAATTATCAAGTAAGAAAAGTTACAGAATCTATTAACTTTCCATAAATCCATAGTTAAACTTGTTACAATAACTTTACTAAGTTTTCAAATCATACTTAGTTATCTTTTCAAAAACAACTACTATTGTTTAACTTTCAACTTCAAATCAAAGTTATAGTTTTCAAAATTTTCAAAATTTTTCAAATTTTTCTCAAAAATATTCTAACGCCCTAAATTTTCAAAAAAAATCGCCATAGTCTCATTTGCACGGTTCGATCCGAAAAAAATGACAGTATATATATCACAAATATACATCTCATCAAGTGATGAGGCATCCCGCAGGGAAAAAAGTATAAAAGTACGATATTTAATCCGAGATATGTACCTTATATATTATTAGCGAGCGTATACGGCTAATATAGCACGAAAGCGAGCTCCAAATGCGAAGCAAGCGCAATCCGCACCTACTAAACACTCAACAAGAACATGAGAAACATGCATATATGAAAATAATATCAATATACATCATATAGCAATATAACAACTACATAATATAGCAAATGCAACTAAAGCAACAAATGCAACTACCAAAATCAATATAAATTCACTTCTCATTAATATTCATTGAATTGGTTTTCCAATTGATTCATTAACATTGGAATTTTACTAACATTCATTCATTCGATTTCAGTTAGTTTACATTCACTAATTTATTCACATTAATTCGCCTTCAATCCAAATCAAATCTAATTCTATTCAAATTTATTTACTTTCAATTTGGATTCAATCACATAGTTTTTAATTTCGCTAATTTACTTTCATTAACACTTAATGAATTATATACAATCAATTAACAATCAAATAACAACCAATCTTTATTTAACATAACCAAATTATTCAATTTACTTTCAACATTCAATTCGGTTCAACACTTTTTAATTTCAATTGGTTTAAAATTTAATTGATTTTCATTCAATTTATTCAATTTCCAATAACATTAGCTTTTAATGAATTAACACTTATATTCATTGTTTCATACTAATTATTTACATTCAATTGATTAATATTTCATCCATTCATCAATTCAATTGTTAATTCCTTTAACAATATAAAGTTGAATTTCATTTATATAACTCAAGTTCAAATTCTTAATGACTTCATTTCATTAATTCACTTATTAATTTTACTTTGATACCAAAATCAACTCTATTCAACTTCACTTAAGTTATATTCCATTTCAAACGTCTTATCTAATGCCAAATCAATTTATTTAACTTTCCTTTTGTTAAATTTCAAATCACATGTCTATGATGACAACTCAAATTTATTTCTACTTGGATTTTATTGATTTACTTATACTTTCCTTAATTTAACTCCATCCTTTAAGTTAAATTTATTCTATCAAAATTCAAATTGTATAAGTTATCAACTCATTTATCATTCTCATAAATATTTTAAATAAGATTCCATAGTCTTTTCAATCTTTCAAAACCATTTTTGAAATCAATTCAATTTCCCTTTTTGAATTTCAAAACCAAACCTAAATTTTCCAAACAACTTTCTTTTAAACAATTTGGCAGCAATCCCTCTTTTGGAAACCCGAAAATGAACACCGATGATGTCATGATCATCATCGGAATTATTTTTCAGCGACCAAAAAGAGTTTAGAGCTTTAATTTCTCCAAAACAATTTTCCAAAATATCAAATCCTTTCAAAACACTTCTCTGGAATTTTATTTTCAGATTATAAACCACATTTATAAATCTTTTCCTTATATAATTTCACTTCTTATATATATAAGATTATTTCACAATTGTAAATTACATTAATTATAATTTCACACTTATAATTTATTTGTTTATAGAATTCATTATTTTTCAACTGTTGTTTTTATTTAACTTATTCAACAACCAAACAATCAATTATATACTTTAATAATTCTGAAAAATTATTCCTTTGTATATAAAATATAATCAAGGTAAAATTATTTCATTTACCCAATTTAAAACAATACTGTGTCAGTTTATCTTGTTTAAGAGTTTAGAAACCCCTTTCGATTACGGTTGTACACCCCGCACCGACCAGAATTCATAAACAGCTCAACGGATAAGCAAACACAATATAAAACAATTTATATTCACTAACAAATACGCGCTCATAGCTATTATTACACTCACACTCATTCTAGAGTACTACTGACTCTATCTCTAATGAGAAATACCCAACAGAGCCATGGTTGTCGCTTAACCATATGCTCTGATACCAAATGTAACGACGCGATTGTTCGACGCTCGAAACCGACATCAATACGTCCACTGTATCAACTGCCAAGCAATCGAAGGCCGGAAAACCGTACCGTTAGGGTTAAAGAAGACGAAAGAGGTAGAAGAAGAGAGAAAAAGATAGAACAGAACAGAAACAAGAGAACAATATTCGAATCTCACAATCGCAGCGGAACAACATATAATAGATAAATGAATATCATTAAATCAAAGAACTATATCTGTTATACCTTATATCATTATCAGAGTTTACAACAACAATAGACAACAGAGTCAATACATCAATGGACAGTTATATAAACCTGTCCTCATACAGAATACACAGCGGAATAATACATAGTATAATATCATATACAAGTGGTACCTCTCGATATGCAGCTCGCCTCCTGAGGTCCATAGCACTCCTAAATCCAGAATAACCTGGTAACCAAACTCTAGACTGCCCGTGTGGAAATTCGTGGGCACCCAGAGTTTAGAAAGGAAAACAATAAACTCCGAGTCAGTCATGTGACTGGTGTGAGAACTCAAAACAGTTTTATTTTTATCTTCAAAAACAAAATAGAGGAATATTTTTAAATTCAAATCGCAATGCTTTTAAAAATGAGACTACCATAAGGCCTCCTGCACGCACACACAATGCAAACGCAGAATCGGATGAGATTTCTCCTTATGATAGTCAAAGATGCTTGATACGTATTAAAAAGAAACATTTGATATTATTACTAGTGCATAGTGTAGGAAAAAATGTTTCGAAAGTAAATATATAAATCTTAGCCAACATACGACCATTATCGTATGCCTACTATAGCTACCATGTTCAATAGCAGGTTACCGCCACATTTCGTGGCAGGTTATACAACTAAAACCGTACAAGATCGTATTGTTTCTTTGGTTTTCCAACAAATGGTCAGGCCAAGGAACTTCCCATTGCCACATGAGTACGCCTCTGGAAAGACGATCCGAGAACCAAACCGGATCTCTGCCAACACAAGGCCGGGTTACCCCTAATTGGGTAACTACTGACACGAATATGTCATCCCCCGATCGTAACCGATCTATCCGAGGATCCTCGATTTCCAACAACCACAAAGCAATAAATTTGCAGCAACAACATAGGTTAAGTATCTGGGCTCCATACCATGATACCGCCTCTATCCAGAAGGAATGACATACACTAAAGGGGCGCTACCCCCTAATAATCTTGCTGCATTCTTCCTGTTTTGACCATTTCCGGGGTGTGAGGTCCGACGAAGTCTCGTCCACAAAGTCACGCTTTATACAAAAGCTGTGCTTTGGGTCAACAAATGATTAAAGTAATGATCACCAAGATAAATGATCAAACAAATGATCATATCACAAATGATCAAACAATGATCATCCCACAGCAACACTCAGCATGCCACACTACCAAATTGGGAGTATATCACTAATAACCCTCAACTACATAACCTCTGAGCTCGTACGTCTCAGAGAAGGGTGTTAAGCTAAGAGAATAAATTCTCCGCCACCAACAGAAATATATTTGAAAGAAATCAGCTTTATATCTCAATTTGTAATGTCAGATATACAATCCATACAAGTCTGTTCCGTGCTCGAACAAAACTGAAGGCACTTACAAAGAAGTCCTTGCATTTCGGATAATTTCTAATCACGTCCGGACTTTCCGCCACTAAGGGTGATAAAACCTCTATATCGGAGATCAGCCGATGCAGAGTAACTCAATGGTGATCATTCCGTTTTCAAAAATATCTGGTCTTCAACACCGGTCCTCGAATGCAATCTATTACGACGTATCACATATTCGGAATGGGTTATACGACCCCAAGGTCCTTTCCCGGCTAACCCGAATAGTGAGCGCTTATTTTAAAAATAAGTGTGGCATTCAAATTCAAGCAAATCACAACAAATACCTATTTAAAGGTAAATATTGATAGTCGATTATTTAACTATCAATAGGCGTGTTCAACATCACCAAATTCCAAATAATTTCCCAAATTATTTACTTTCCAAAATATCTTTACTAGATATATATTTTCCATACCTCAACCATTTAAAAACAAATTTTCAAATCACTTTTCACCTTTACCACTTTTGAAAACAAATTTCAAATCATTTCCCTATACGGGATTACTTTCATTTCAACATGGTTCATTTAAACCAATTAAATAAATCCTTAACGATTTACTTTATATATACGTTCCAAATCCGTAAATTAATTCCACACTTCAAAAATAAATCAACGTTTATTTTTAAACAAAATCGCCTTTTTATTTATAAATTCCATAGTGAATTTACATTCCAAAATATTTATGAATATACGATTTCAATTATTCATTTTCAATTTATCTTCAAAAAGATAAATTCTCAAAACGTTTCATTTCACATTGGAAAAACATTTCCATACTTATTTAATAATAAGTAATTCACAAATCCATTTATTTTCAACACTTGGGAAATATTCAATATACTTAAATCGAAATTAAATATATATTTCATTCTTTAAGAAATCATTCTCTTAAACACATTTGTTTGGGCCAAAACGAATGTTACGTAAAACATCGTTACGACGACCCAAAATCACTAGTATATGGATTCAAATTTAAAATAGATATATATAAATCCCAATACTATATAAAACATTTCCTTTCGAAAACCATTTACTATAACAATAGTGTTATAGTCCATCATTTCCTTCTATTTCTCGAAAACGTCTATTTCAACAATAAGTGTTGAAATCTATGGTTTTGACTCATAATATATTTTAAAACATCTTTAAATCGTTTTAATTCTATTCAAAGCATCACTTCCTAAAATAAATCCATTTTTATTTAATAATATATTCACTGTCCAAAATCGTGAATACACTTCCTTTAATAAGCTATAATAATTAACTTATCAAAATAAGTCGTTTTCGTATTTATAAACAATGTCTATAAATTCCATTTCTATATTTTATAACAACTTCGTTTTATAAATCTCCTTTATTAACCAATTCTATTTATATTCCATTTACATGTCGAAATCTGGTTTATAAGTAAATTACTTATAATTCATTTATTCACAAATCCATTCTTTTATATCAATAATAATTTATAAATCAAAAATTCTTATTTACTTATGAATCTAGGTTCAAACTTTATTTTAACACTTATAAAAGCTCGTTTTATAATTTTTATATTTTAATTTATAAATACAATTTTATACAACTTTATATAAATTGTTTATAATAATTCAAAAATCTCAATTTAAACTATTTTATAATTTATCAACTACTTATTTCAAAAATCACATTTCAGTTATATTTCGCAAAAATCATAATTTTAAAATATTAAAATTTTAACGTTTATTTTATTTAAGATGAATCAATTCAAAATTTGAATAAAACGTATAATTTCAAAAATCACTTTAAAAATCCCTTTAAAATCAAAATCGTTATTTTTAAACTTTAAAAATGGATCCGATGATGCAACAGCACCAAATAGTCAATCACGACATCCAAATATCATATATCAATATGATAATCAACAAATATCACAATATCTGTAAATAAATCAATATAGTTGAGGAATCCAGTTGGATCCCTCCAACCTATTTCCCTGCATCCAAAGATGTTAGCACAATACCAATTCCGTTCCAGTACGGAATTATCGCGGTATATGGGATTTATAAAAAATATTATCCGCTTAATAGGCGGCGCAATAGGGTCTCATCCGCTATATAATGCGGGAAAATCAATTCCAAGTACATATATAATACCAATGTCACTGTACTGTGAAATATTTGCGGTATATGTTTTTAATAAATAACATCCGCTTACTAACGGCGCATAATGTCTATTTTAACAATCAATAGATAACAATCATCATTCAAACATGCATTCAAGAATTTTAAATATAACTATTTAAAATTAAAATCGAAACCGGTTCGATTGAGTGAGAAGTTCTCACCTTGATTTCAATTTCGTTTTCAGCTTTTATCTCAAACAAAATTAAACGTGCGTTTAATTCTACCCGAAATTTTCACTAATTCCAAACGACTCCAATCCTATTCCATAGCGTAGTGCTTGTCCATACGAACCCAACGCAACTTGTTTCGTGCGTTTTCGACCTCGTATGAAAAAGATATGAATTTTTAAAGTTACACGATTTTATAATATAAAAATTTACAACATTTATTTTAATTTCTAAACCTAATACCATCATGGCCGTTCGTCGCTAGCCCTAGGAAATCAAGGCCGCTAGAATCATCTTCCCCATCACGCGGCAACATCAGTGAAAACCGAACCCATTGCCGCCGTCCTTTCTCGAATTAAAGCGACCTCCACCTTTACTTCTACAACGATCAACCTACGCCACTTCGAAGCCACGGCCAAACCCCATATTCGGCTACAATATGACAGAGCTCGGCCTCCATTCTGGCACGTGAAACGAGGCTGAACGCGCGACATTTACATGCAATTTGCCGTTGATTCTTGACTTCGATTTCGATCATAACCGTTGAGATTGAAGCTCTCGACGAGCTCTACAACTTTCATGTTGAAAGTTTTTCCTAATTGTTGATGGATTGAGATAAAATTGAGAAAGAAAACGATGAATTCCTGGCCGTGCATCAGGTTGGAGGCGGCGGCTGAAGAGAGTAAAACCCTAGCCTTTTTTTTTCTTTGCAAATAATGAATTTTTAGGGGCTTATATAGAAAAATTCTCAAACACTATTCATCCCGGATTTTCCGAACTCCAAACGAAGTGTGCCGGTTGGCGTTTCTAAGGTTTATCCCGCGTTCCGAACACAATGGAACGTGTTTCGGGATCTAATTCGATCATCTATGCGAGTTATGACAATAAACGTTCAATTTAAAATTAAATCGGTAAATCAAATTTCTAGGCGTTTTAGCTTTGCCCCGGACAAACGGTAAATCCGATTGACTTGAAATTTGAAACCATACAATAATATCACATTACGGATCCGATGAAACTGGTTTCGTCGAAATCCGAGACTGTTTGAAAAATGGCTATTTTAACTCGCCAAATAAATATTAAAACAATTTCGATGTGTTTCGAGCTGCCACAGTCAAACGACAACTCCAATTGCTACGAAAATTGAAATCCGATAATAACAAACTATTACGGATCCAATGGAACTAGTTTCATCCAATTCTGAGACTGTTCGAAAATTGGCTATTTTTCAGTCGATAATTAAATATTAAAATATTCAATTTTCACCAATTAACTCTTAATTCGATTTTAAAAGTTCTAAAATATCATTCTAACTTCAATATGATAAAATAAAATTTTACAAATCATTTTCAATCATATTTAACCAAATTTTCAATTATTTCTGTAATTCAACTATTAAATTATCGATTTAATTATCCAATTAAATCCAATTATTTGAAATAAAATTTATTCGATTTATAAATTTCACTTGTTAATATTTAAATTCAATTAAATATACAAATTTAAATTAACAAAAATTCTGGATCGTTACAATACGCAAGTTGATAAAACTTCTGTTCTTATGAAAAACAACGCTCCTGTCGTATGGTTGGTGTTGGAAGTGTAACACAAATGAAGCAACATGGGAAAATCGATACCAAATTGCACATATCATTCCAACCTTCAACCTTGGAGACAAGGTGGCTTTCCAAGGGGATGGCAATGATGCAGCACCAACTAACATAACAACACGAACAATGCAATGCCTTCAAAAATTGTATCCACTTTACCATATGAGGCAACCTATGGAAGCACCATCTTTCTTTCGCTTTTAATCTTCCTCTTCTTGCTGCTTATGAGTCTTTTTTATCTAATTAAGTTGTCCCAAAATATCGCCTACCGTATCACACTCAAAACTGGACAAGGAATCAGAGACGGACTATAACATTCACATACAAAAAATTAAAAATAAAAGATAGATCAGCATCCCTAGAATCAACATGTTCTTCTAATTAGCATATTATAGCCATTCTTCGATTTTCATGATTCATTCACATATCAAATATTTGTACAGAACTAAAAAAGAAGAAAGAAACAATTACATTATGCTCTCAAACCATTTACACCCTCCTCCTACTGTTAACCCATGTTTTCTTCATCCCTTTCAATATCTTTGCAAACCATATCATATTCATAATCGTCAACGCAAAGGGCACAACAAAAACAAGAAAGTAACCATAGATGTCCATCTGCCTTACCTGTAAATTAAGCAAATGCATGAAATTATGAAGGAAACATTAGAGGCAACTATTAAATAGGTGAGGTTGTTCACCTGTTCATAATGGATGTAAACATGGTGAAACAAGTAAATGAACAAGAGAATTCTTGCAAACTGCACAAATTAACAAATAAAAGATAAAAATGCGCTATAAATTGTATGTTAATAACCATAGCCTAAACATTATATTAACTTAATGGTTGTGCATCTATGAAAAATAATAAGTTGGTGTATTGCTTCTTTTATTAATCATTATTCTTTAGAGTGTATGACACACAAAACATGCATACAATACGCGGGATGTAGAGATGATGTGGAGTATGAAAATTGAAAAGGGATTGACGATTCGAGTAACGAACACCAATGAATCATATACGACCAATTCTCTTTATTATTAGTAGATGTATAGCCCATTATATGGAAAGCAATTCTAGAGTGCAATTTTGTGGTTAATGAATGACATATCTACTTGATCCTTTTGATTCGAATTAAGTCCAAAACTGAGTCTGCATGGTCTAGAGTCTTCAACTGTAGCTATGCATGTGTTGTTTGTGCGTTTAGAGATATTCCAGTAATCAAAATACAATAATGATACAAGTATTAATTATATTTATCAAATTTTCTGCATAAATTATTAATCATAAGCGACATACTTATTCAAATTTTATTATAAACACTACTTATCTTACAACACAAAACAAAATTCTTTTTTACCGAAATGTAGATATCTAATAATTCTATAAAGATGATTAGAAGCAACAAAAACACTTCATGTGAGTAAAGGTTAATTTATTTATATATCTCAAGTATGTGTTAATTGCTATTGTTTGTGTTAAGTTGATGTTTACAGCAAATTACTCTAGTCTTAATAGATGCCTCAAGTTTGGAAGGTGCTGAACAGAGAACTACAATATATCTGTATTCTTAGTTTGAAATCAACCTTCTTAACAAGTTATCACTAATGCCGAATAAACATGGTATCCCATTTTTGGGAAAATGTAAGATTTGATAAAATAATATCGAAGATGTATTTGATTTAAGCATATAATTTTTACTCGTCAACCATGCAGAACATCTATCAGGTTCTTTCAAAAAAAGCACAGAAGAAAAAATGAAAGAAAAAAACGTAAAGAGAAAGATAAAGAAAAAAAGGCATTTGTTGCGCAAATTAATAATATAAGAAATTACATATTACCAGCCAACCAAGGAACAAAATTCCCCCATTAACAAGATACGCAGTGGAATTTTTCAACCCAGCAGTGTCCAGAAACCTTAACACACATGAAAGCGAATAACATAAGCAAAAGGAAGTTTTTAAGTATTCCAAAGAAAATCAATTGATTTAAATTCTATAAAGTTACCAACGTAGATTAACTGCTGGAGTAGTAGCCTCGGAAATGAGGACCATACAGGTGTACAATTGACCCTCTCCGGCTGACATGGAATAAGCCACAGAAACTAAAGCAAGCAGATGATGGATAACCTAAAACATACATTAAATACTAATATGCCCATTCCTACTCGAAACTGTAGGCTGTTAAGAAGATACCAGATAAAAATGCTGTCATGACATAAGAATAAGAGTCTCCAGCATATGTAAGGGTATATGAATCATAGAAATATCCAAGTAGTCATAACATCATAAACTTCCTTCTGAAATTTCTAGTGAACAGAAGAAATTGTTAAGAATTGCTTTTGACATTTTCTTAGAACCCTTGACTGTACTTCATGTTAAAAAAGGTCTGGGACAAGACAATTGAAGGTATAAAATACATCTGAGAAAGCTAAGAAAATTAGCCAAAGGGCACACATAAAAACATTTATTGCTACTTTTTACAGTTCATAATATAGAACTTTTGTTCAGTTGACAAAAGGTTGTGCACCTATGAAACTAGAACGTACAATATCAAAAAATAAAATGAAAGCTTCAGATATTGCACTGCAGGATAACAATGTAACTATAAGACGATAATCAAAAGCTTTAGTTATTATATTGTAAGATGGCTATGCAACCTGAACTAGAGTCAACAATTGACCCCAAATGCACTGGGAGGTTGAGAGAGGTAGAGGTATGCCCAAAAAAAAAATTATGTAATTTATTACATATATCTAACTCTAAGTTAATCTTGTTCGTAACATAGATATTTGATTTTTATTATATACATTGTTATATGGTGATATAATTAATTAAGCAATTAATTTAAAATATTAAACAGAAAATCATCAATGACAAGTTATGTGATAATAAGTAGAAGCAATTGTAATGATAAGAAAATTATTACAGCATAAAATAACATATTATTTTAAATATTTCTGATCAAAATGTTTCGAGAAAAAATGTTGATACATTCGTTGAGACCAAAGGTATGTAACGCTCTCCAAATGTTAAACAGTATATTACTTATGGTTGTGGTGAGCATCAAGAGATTACATAGTGATAAATATTGTAAAACCATGGAACGCCTCACCAAAGAATTTCTTATTAGTTGATAACAACTAGATCAAACAGGAAATCTCGAAGTCACGGTGCTATATAGTTCTCTCAACTTGAGAATATTGTTGAGCTTCAATATGGATACTACACTTTGATCATAATTAAATTACGGCATAGCGATCGTTGAGCGACTAAAATTGTGTTTGAGTTGAAGCATTGGAAGTGACGCTATTTAAATAAGAATTCATCTCCTTATTTGTATACGGTTGGTATCACGGTCAACTATAGTCAACTCAAAGTCAAAATCTCAAATTAGAGTAGTACGGTTGATAATAAATGTTACTATTGAAACAAGAACTTTATTTATAGACTAACCGAGTTAAATATGGATGATACTGGGATTTTGACCAAACCAAATTTTATAAATCATGTGATATAACGTTAAGAAAATTGACGTAAATAATTATTATTAAAAGATACCACTTAAATTATAAATTTGAAGTTTACCAATCATGATGTGATAAATTCAGTTAAACCGTCACTCCACTAGCTAAGATGACAAATGAACGTTAATATTCGAATAGTTCGACGTTAATCGCTGACTGAATTTACATCCACGAGCCGCGCAACCGTATTGGTGAACTCTCCGAAATATGGCACGATCTAATTGACATGTAAATTGTTAAAAATTAACTAAATATTAATTATGTATTTATTTGATGTATAGGATGTTATTGGTATTTTTTTGGGTACCATTAGTAATCAACCGGGTACGTAAATAAAAATTATACATGTATTACGATATTGATACGCATTTAAATACGATTAGTGATGTCAAGTACTAAACGAATTTGGAGTGTTTGATGGCCCATACAAACCATGATATGCCCAGCAATGACTTGGGGAGGAAAGGGGATATTTTTGTTTTAAAATTCTGTAGCTGTATCCGAAATTAGAAAAAGGAGAAGAATCTGTCTCCTCCCTTTCTCTAATTAAACAATCATATCCCCTCACATTTTCACTGTTGAATAGCTTGCTCCCTTCATAATTGTGAACTCATTGTCCCACGTTGTCGAAACTAGTTAAAGGCAGTATCACATGAAAACAAAAACAGATCGTGATACTCCAAGCCATTGCAACGTCCAGAGATCGATTCAAGATGAATCTAGAAGATCACATCAATCAACGTGCGTTCAAAGGCTGCATCTTTAAGGTATAACATCTTATTTACTATTTACGTCTTACTTATTATACAGTGGATGGCATGTAAAATGATTTTATATGCACATTAGTTGTTGTTAACCGCCTTTTTAACAAGGCAGTACAAAGACGGATTTAACCCAACGAATATCATGATCATTAAGGCATGAAGTCCGAAGAGATGGTTACCATGATTGGAGATCGATTATATTTTAAACTATGGATTATAGTCGAATGGATTTGGATGGACAACACTCAATAAATGGCTAAATATGGAACTAATACTTTCCCTAGAAGGGGGATCGAAATAGAGGAAGGATCATTTCATAACTCAACAACCAAAAAGCAGATTGAAATGAAATTTTGAAAATGAAAAGAAGGGATCCTAGGGAGTCAACCCTAGGGATCGCACAAATAGAGCAAGTTGGAGGAATCGGCCGTCTTCCCTAGGGATCCTATGGAGTCTACCCTAGGTTTCGGCTATAATCAGCCTTCACAACATATGCAACAAAGATCGATCAATAACTCGAGTTCTACTAATCCAATGGGCATGAAACTTCAAGGCTAAACATAATACAACATATAGAAGCTCTCATATGGGATTGCATATCATTTGAAGGAGTTCGGAGGGATCGGCCTCTATACTTATTCAGGGACTGGTTTAGTTGAATTTGCAGTGATGATCGGTAAATAACTCAAGATCTATACATGCTATTGAAACTTGGAGTACAAGCATATTACAATACAAGAAACACATTTTATGGATCACAACCCCAAGGGAGCAACTTGGAGGGATCGGGCCCTATTCCTATATAGGGATCGGCCCTATCCCTATTCAGGGAATGGTTTAGTTGAATTTCCAGTAATGATCGATCGATGTCTCAAGATCCGTAAGTGCGGTAGATATGAAATTTGAAGAGCAAGAAGATAACATCATGGGGGACCCACCATAAAGATCGCACCTCATGATTCCACCAAAATAGGTGTAACATCCCGCCTTTTCGCACACTTTAAAACGACACACATGTCGATTCAAAGCATACGCAAGGGCGGATTGTTATGGGGTAAATAAGAATAATAGAGAAGAAATAAAACAAAATAGAATCTCACAGCGGAAGGATAAAATATAATAATAAATATACAGTTCAAAACAGTTTACAAAATAGTTATTCACTTATAAAATGAACATCAGAGTCACACATACCAATACAACAATGCAGCGGAATATAAAGAGTGTGTGGTGCAATACTATATATAAATGATGCTGAATCTTCGTCTTCGTCCTCCAAGCTAAATCTGCTATCCTGAAACGCTCGGACTGACCCAAGCGAATTTGAAAAGACAAAAACACTCGAGTCAGACTAGAAAATCTTATGTGAGTTAAATAAACAGAAATAAATATGGGTACAGTAACTCAAGAGATGCTCGGGATTTACATCTCCTAAGGATCCGTTAAACTATTTACTATGTAGTATATTGCGCTATTATAATAGTGTCTATTTATAAAATAAACTTACTTTTTAATAGCGTTAAGGGGTTACCCATATAGCCCTTAACACGTAATGGTCCCAGTAGTCCATCCAATATCATAGTCCCTCCTGATCGGGAAGCCACTAGAGGATATCACACGGGCTACGGGAGAAAACCAAACTCGTACAAGGCGCGATAGGGTAGGTGACACGGCACAACTAGGCAATGCCAGGGTAGATATACCAATTGCTATCCAGGCTGATGGTAACGCGCAGCGCGCAGCTGCCGCCCACCTCGAACTAACTCCCCCAAAATCAAAATATAGAAGTGGCCACTGAATCAATCCAAGTCAAAGTATAATATCGAAGAGGAGCGTCCGATCAGAGGAATGACCTCATTGGCCTGAGAATCGCTCCTGTTTTAGCCACCTTATGCCAACTCACGGGAGTTGGGTCCACGTATTTACCTTACAGGAAACGTCGCCACCACCTACTTCATTCTGGAATCTCCACCGCGTACACGGTTAGTCAAAGTGGTTTTCGGTATCGACAGAGAGTATGTCCATATCCGATCCCGGTCTCTTTGCCAACCAATCGTTATTATAACACCGCGGTTATTTAAAAACAGTTTATACTTTAAAACCAGAATATAATCCATTTCAAAACCATAATATCTCGATATCATTTCTTCTTTTAAACCCAAACAATTCATTTTGATATTAATTTATAAAGACTCAAATCAATGATATCGTTTCCCAAATAAATTTTCCTTTCCAAAAATTATGTCACTTTTATTATTTAATATCCCATGTAACCAATATTTTGTTTGTAACTTTCAACATAATTCTTCGAAAATCCATAGTATTTTAAAACCATTATTTTCAAAACTAAATGGTTTGGATATTCAACGGTATGCGAATTAAAAAGGTTTAACTTTACTGTTGCTTTATAAAGAAATAAATTACATGGCTTTCCAAATATTTCTTCTTTTAAAGTTAAACCAAAATCCAAAATATTACTTCAAGTCCCAAAACCATTTCAATTATATATATATTTATATCCATTTTTGAGCATTAATATTTCAACTAAAGTTGGATTTTTATCCTTTCAAAATCAATATTCTATTAATTAATCTTGACCATTCACATAAAATCCATAATTAATAAAACTTCAATTTCTAGTAAAATATATATATAAATTTTTCAATTCAATTTTTACTAGAATATCCATTTCTATTTATTTTGGGAAAATCCAATTACAAATATCATATCTTAAAATTTCCAACTTTACATTTAAACATAGGATATAAATTCACCAAACTCCATTTTCTAAATTTCTTCCATTTTCATTAAAGAAATTTATTCACCTTTTAAATTCCTAAATTTTAACTTCATAGGTATATAAATATGGAATAAAATATTTATACAATATAAAATTTAAGATTTATAAACCGTATTCAATCCAAACCATAGAAATCACATTAAAATAGTTATATATAGACCGCGGTGCCTGTATATAATTTTCTATCCTATGGTCAAGTGATACGGATATTTATCATTTCAATCCGCAATTTAAAAATAAAACTTTGCGGTTTTATCATTTCAAACCACAATCCCGAATGAAATGTAAAATGTATGCTAACTTGCAGTTTAATGATGTCCAAATAAACATCCATTCAACAACACATCCATAATCCAATCACAAACATCCATCAATATCAATCAATAACAATATATGTTTGGTAATATACAACAGGTAATAATTGGCAGTTTATTTCAAATTATATTTATCAACTATTAACCTAACAGTTTATATTCCCCAATAATTTATATAACTGTTAATCTAGCAGTTCATATGCAACAATAATTTCTAACAGCCAATTTATACGCAATCAATCAATTTAATTAACAGTTAAATTCAATAAAATGCAATTCAACAGTTATGGATGAAATAACATGCCAAAAACTCATAAATAAATTTCTATTCATTTCTAAAATTTATTTAACAAACATAAAAGCTTCTAGTAATTGTGAGTGGGTTAAAACACTCACCTTCTGAATTTAAATCGAATTTAAACCCGATTTAAACCCAAAAATTCGCCCGTCTCAGAATTCGTCCAAACCAGCGTCATCGAGTCCGGAATTAAATTACGAACCTAACAAAGAAAAATTCGTTCGAAACGGATATCGTATGAAGGAGATATTCGAATAAACGTGATTGAATTTCAAATAAAAAAAAACAAAAGAGACAAACACACCTATCTCTCCCAGCCACGTCACGCTCACCTGCATCCCCTTTCTCCCAGTAATGCGCACCCCTACTGTACTCCATCACGCACGCGACTGGCCTTGACCAGAAACTAACGCACGCTGCCGCAACGATCTGGAACATGTCACTGGCACCACGACAATCTCGAACGACTCCCCCCCCCTACGCGCACCACGGTGACCACGAATCCTCCCCAAATCGCAGCAGCCGCCACTAAGAACTTAAACCCTAATCGAATCTTGAGCCAAATCCAACCGTTAATTTGCCAAACAAATTACATAGATGTGCTCCCCATCGTCCATACTACAATACCCAGAAACAGAATTTCGATCAGACGAAGTTTTACGCGACGATGATGAACGGTTTTGGGGCTGTTTGAATTTATTCTGGATGAACGACAGCTCCAAATGAAAAACGAATTACACCATGGGATTACGCGTATCGAATACTTCAACATATATTTTTTCTGGAATTTTCTGAAATTTTTGAGTTTTGACTTTTGATTTTGAACTGTGGATGGATATGCAATTGGATCTGAGATGTATACATTTGGGAAAGAGAAAAGAGTGAAGAAATGAACGTACAGCAAATGAAAAAGAAAGGAGCTAGGGTTTATAACTGTATATATATAGATGGGCTAGAGGTAGGGTAGCTAGACTGGATACGCGAACGTACGGAATAAACTATGGCCCAAAAAGCCCGCTATGTCTCCGGAACCGAATTTGTTAAAACTATATATCCAAATAGGTGTTTTAAAATATTCTGAACGCGATGGAAAAAGTTTCGTGACCAAATTCGATCGTATGAAGAAGTTATGCTAAAAAAACAAAATTTCAAATTGATTTCAAAATGCGTAAATTTCAAGGCGTTTCGAGTCCGTACGATCAAACGACAAGTCCGATCGCAACGAAACTTGAAACATTATTATAATTCACCGTTACGGATCCGATGAAACTGTTTTCGTCGAAATCCGAGTCCGTGACAAAAATGGCTATTTTTAATATTATTAAATCAATTAAATAAATCATAAAAAATCAATTTTTATGTTTCAACTCCTATTATTGGCCAAATTTCATTACTTAGATAGTTCAATTAATCCCAATAAATTTAACAAGCTTGGATGTGAATAAAAATTTATAGGTATATAAATTTGCAATTTTAATTTCTGCACTTTCTTATTAATTGGGAATTATAAATTTATTCTCACAAATTACCTAATCTTATACTTATACACTCTCATCTTAAACCAAATTAAATAAATAACTTGATTTCCATCTCAACTTACTTTTAATTGCAGTTAACCCTTTTCACCGTAATTAAAATTCCAAATTATAAATAAATTTTTATTCCCATTCCCTTAATTTTCTTAACTATTTATTTATTCAAATTTTCAATATTCAACATAAATAGTTTGGTTAAGTTCATTTATTTACCTTCTTCCTATGATTCACAGTTATGGATGTCAATATGATGAAGTTTACATTAGTTAAGATTTCACTCAATTGTTCTCTAAGTCAAATGTTTACAGCTTTCATTTAACTTTAATAACGTACTAATTTACGTTAAATTCCATTTTTAAATGAAGTAATTACCATTCGTTGAATCAAATACTCAATTCATAAATAAAGTCTTGTTTTCAAAAAGTTATATCAGAAATGGTCAACTAAAATTTTAATAAGCTTTACTAAATTCTATGGTATTAAATGTTGCAATAAATCCAAATTGCCATGTCTTAAATCCAAATTACTAATTAAGACTTGATTCCTTTATTATTCCTTTGGTTTTCAAATAAGTTTTTATGATGAATGTGAATTCAAATGAACAATGGAAACCCATTCCCATTTGATTTCACTATTCCATTAAATATCTTCATATTCCAGCTAAATCAACTAACGTATGAATTAGCTATTTCAATCTTCATTAAATTGCGGTTTTTATACAATAGAAATTAAATCCCATTAACATATAAATAAAGGTTGATATCCATCTATTTACATTATATCACACTTGTGCTTCTATTTAGCTTTGTATAAATGTATGAATGCGGAGTCTTGCCTATTAACGTATTAAATAAGCCTTAAAATCAATTAATGCCCCTCCTTAGTTTAACCTCTTTTTATCCGTATTTATTTTTAGAGTAACCCTTGGATTAAATTCCCAAATCACCAATTCAATTAATTATACCTTTCAATCCAAATGTAAATCTTCCACCTTTGAATTCTTATATTAAATGAATTTTATTCTAGGCAATATTTTTTTACAAATGTTTACTGATTCCACATTTATAGGTTTCTTAAATTTTACTCCATCTAAATGTGACACATTTTTATTTCATTTCAAACCAATATATATATTCATTCCTATTCAATATATATATTCATTCCTATTCCTTTCATTTGGTTACTGCATTGAAATCTATTTATTAGCTAATACTACGTTACTATCATTAATTAAATTTTGGATTATATTCCAATTCCTATAACTAGGCCTTAAGTCACCATTTTACATAGTTTTAATTTAGCGTTTATTTAAATCTTCGTTTATCGTTTAGAATTTCTACTAAATTGAAATGCACAACTTATGAACTTTAACCAATTTAGTCCACCAAATAAATTTTTCAAATGTTTGTGTGTATGTAATCCAATTCAGTTATTGTTACATTAATACCATTAAACCAACAAATTAAGACTTATAACTACAACACAACTTTCAGTTATTTTCAAATCTGTCATATAACCTTTTAAATCTCTACCTGTAATTACAGTTACTATCTAACTCCTACATTCATCCTTTTAAAATCCTAAGACTTTAATTTTATACTGGATTAAATTAGCAAACATATAAATTAAATTTATAAAAATATCATAAATTTATCAGGTCGTTACAATCTCCCCCACTCAAAACTTTTCATCCCCGAAAAGGAAAAAAGAAGGGAGAAGGAAGAATAAACAGTACTTTTTATTTCAATTTTTAATTTATAAACAATATTTTCCTGGATTAATCCTCCTAAATGAAATATTCTTGTTTTATAATCATTATATCCTTTAATACTTGAGTTATTAAAGTTGGAAAAATATTTTTTTTTTTTTTGGCAGAGTCTCCTTTGTACGGAGGGACTCTGGAGAAAATATAATATCCAAATATATTACATATATATATCCAAAATAAAATATCCCGCACGGGAAAATATATGAAATAGCGCTTTAAACGTAATCCGGAAACGTACCTATTTGTCGGGCAATACGCTTTTATTATTTTGGAACCAAAAGCCGTAGCAGTTGCTTCCATTACCTGTATTCACTTATATAATCTAAAAGGTTAAATATTTATTTTACAGTGAAAGGTTTAGGTGGATTCAATCATTCATATCCAATCAAATGCAACACCCACAATTTTTTTTTCAACAGCACACACCACATTCAACAAACAATCATTTAATCAAACAACAATTAGTTGTTCGGGTTCAAATTCTGAAGTTGTACGAATGAAGAATAACTATCAAGTACATCCATTGCTCAACAGCCTTGGATGGAACAAAGATAGATTATTTGTAAATCTAACAACTCCATAATTCCTTACCCAACAACATACATCAACCAACAATTCAAATCAACACCAAAATATCTCATTATACATTTATTTCATAATTCAGTGTTTTGATTTTTCTTTCCTTCATTTATGAGGGATTTCTTTGTTTCTTACAAGTTTATTTTCCAATTATCACCAAATTCATTATATTTGTATTTCCTTTTTATTACTTAAGTTTCCTTTTATTACTTAAGTCTATAAAATAAATTCTCATTAATAACAACAAATATTTTGAATATCTTCACTTGTAAGATTTCCCTTGAATTCTCATTAATAACATTCATTAACTATGAATTGCAGTCATTAAAATTTCCTACTTTCCATTATATTAGAATAGGTGAGATAAAACATACTTAAGTGAATACTCATATAATAAATTCTTATTTTGAATTTCATGTTATACACTCAGGTTCCTATCATCTATTACTAATTCTTAACTTTATTTTCAATAAAGTTATAACCTAAGTTTATACCATTAAATTCTTGTTATAACCATAATTTATTGAATACTTCATTATTCCTAAATCCCTACTTGTAAAATATTCAATTCTAGTTTCTTGTTTAACATTTCAACTTTTATATTTGGGTAAGTTATTTATGTTAAAGAAATGCAATTGAACCTTATACAAGTTAAATCTCCATTCTTTTAATTCATTGATTATTCACTAAGTCTTTACCAATATTCATAAGTTAAAATATTTATCTTCCTTTATCCTTAGCATTAATTCTCTTATTTCAATTAGGGGTTTCAATTCATTTATTACCTAACTTTTATTTCACTAAAATTTTCAATTAGTTAACGGAAAATTTTAGAATTAAATACCGAGTTGAATTTCCATTTATTTCAAAATAATAGATAAATAAGTTCTTACTACTCAATATCTCTAATTATAGTTAGAACAATAAAAGAAATTTTTTAGAAAATTTCAAAATAGATCTGCAGTAGCATTTACTACAGTGGCCTTCCCCCTTCGAAACTCGAAAATGAAAATCGATGATGCGGCCGTCATCACCGAATTTATTTTCCAGCGACAGAGAGGAAAGTACAGAATTTAATTTTTTTCCAAAACCTTCTTTAAAACAATTCTTCCAAATTATACGAAATATTTATATAAGAAAATACTTATAAACCAAATCCTTATATTTCATAAATTCCTTGAGAGCAAATTTTCAAAAATCCCGGACTTAAGTTCTAAAATATCCAAATTTGGTTTATTATGGTTTCTCTTAGCTTCAATTTATTACAAATATTCTTATGGCCTAACACCCAATCTATAGCAACCAAATATATATATATATATATCCTTTAAAAAAAATTTTATATATAGAAAATATAATAGGCAAAATTATTTCATTCACCTATATTAAAAACGGATATTATGTCGGTCTGTCCTATTAAGTGTTTAGAAATCCTTATTGATGGCATAGCGTCCCATGCATCAACCAGAATTTATAAATACAAAGCGGAACAGATTAACACAATATTAAAACCTTTTATTAATACTAACAAGTACGCTCTCTCATATATATACCCTCAGCGACTCCCATAGGATATTACTACCCTATTAATAAAGAGTCAAACCCCACAAAGCCAAGGTTTATCGCTAAACCAAAGCTCTGATACCAACTGTAACATCCCGCCTTTTCGCACACTTTAAAAACGACACACATGTCGATTCAAAGCATACGCAAGGGCGGATTGTTATGGGGTAAATAAGAATAATAGAGAAGAAATAAAACAAAATAGAATCTCACAGCGGAAGGATAAAATATAATAATAAATATACAGTTCAAAACAGTTTACAAAATAGTTATTCACTTATAAAATGAACATCAGAGTCACACATACCAATACAACAATGCAGCGGAATATAAAGAGTGTGTGGTGCAATACTATATATAAATGATGCTGAATCTTCGTCTTCGTCCTCCAAGCTAAATCTGCTATCCTGAAACGCTCGGACTGACCCAAGCGAATTTGAAAAGACAAAAACACTCGAGTCAGACTAGAAAATCTTATGTGAGTTAAATAAACAGAAATAAATATGGGTACAGTAACTCAAGAGATGCTCGGGATTTACATCTCCTAAGGATTCGTTAAACTATTTACTATGTAGTATATTGCGCTATTATAATAGTGTCTATTTATAAAATAAACTTACTTTTTAATAGCGTTAAGGGGTTACCCATATAGCCCTTAACACGTAATGGTCCCAGTAGTCCATCCAATATCATAGTCCCTCCTGATCGGGAAGCCACTAGAGGATATCACACGGGCTACGGGAGAAAACCAAACTCGTACAAGGCGCGATAGGGTAGGTGACACGGCACAACTAGGCAATGCCAGGGTAGATATACCAATTGCTATCCAGGCTGATGGTAACGCGCAGCGCGCAGCTGCCGCCCACCTCGAACTAACTCCCCCAAAATCAAAATATAGAAGTGGCCACTGAATCAATCCAAGTCAAAGTATAATATCGAAGAGGAGCGTCCGATCAGAGGAATGACCTCATTGGCCTGAGAATCGCTCCTGTTTTAGCCACCTTATGCCAACTCACGGGAGTTGGGTCCACGTATTTACCTTACAGGAAACGTCGCCACCACCTACTTCATTCTGGAATCTCCACCGCGTACACGGTTAGTCAAAGTGGTTTTCGGTATCGACAGAGAGTATGTCCATATCCGATCCCGGTCTCTTTGCCAACCAATCGTTATTATAACACCGCGGTTATTTAAAAACAGTTTATACTTTAAAACCAGAATATAATCCATTTCAAAACCATAATATCTCGATATCATTTCTTCTTTTAAACCCAAACAATTCATTTTGATATTAATTTATAAAGACTCAAATCAATGATATCGTTTCCCAAATAAATTTTCCTTTCCAAAAATTATGTCACTTTTATTATTTAATATCCCATGTAACCAATATTTTGTTTGTAACTTTCAACATAATTCTTCGAAAATCCATAGTATTTTAAAACCATTATTTTCAAAACTAAATGGTTTGGATATTCAACGGTATGCGAATTAAAAAGGTTTAACTTTACTGTTGCTTTATAAAGAAATAAATTACATGGCTTTCCAAATATTTCTTCTTTTAAAGTTAAACCAAAATCCAAAATATTACTTCAAGTCCCAAAACCATTTCAATTATATATATATTTATATCCATTTTTGAGCATTAATATTTCAACTAAAGTTGGATTTTTATCCTTTCAAAATCAATATTCTATTAATTAATCTTGACCATTCACATAAAATCCATAATTAATAAAACTTCAATTTCTAGTAAAATATATATATAAATTTTTCAATTCAATTTTTACTAGAATATCCATTTCTATTTATTTTGGGAAAATCCAATTACAAATATCATATCTTAAAATTTCCAACTTTACATTTAAACATAGGATATAAATTCACCAAACTCCATTTTCTAAATTTCTTCCATTTTCATTAAAGAAATTTATTCACCTTTTAAATTCCTAAATTTTAACTTCATAGGTATATAAATATGGAATAAAATATTTATACAATATAAAATTTAAGATTTATAAACCGTATTCAATCCAAACCATAGAAATCACATTAAAATAGTTATATATAGACCGCGGTGCCTGTATATAATTTTCTATCCTATGGTCAAGTGATACGGATATTTATCATTTCAATCCGCAATTTAAAAATAAAACTTTGCGGTTTTATCATTTCAAACCACAATCCCGAATGAAATGTAAAATGTATGCTAACTTGCAGTTTAATGATGTCCAAATAAACATCCATTCAACAACACATCCATAATCCAATCACAAACATCCATCAATATCAATCAATAACAATATATGTTTGGTAATATACAACAGGTAATAATTGGCAGTTTATTTCAAATTATATTTATCAACTATTAACCTAACAGTTTATATTCCCCAATAATTTATATAACTGTTAATCTAGCAGTTCATATGCAACAATAATTTCTAACAGCCAATTTATACGCAATCAATCAATTTAATTAACAGTTAAATTCAATAAAATGCAATTCAACAGTTATGGATGAAATAACATGCCAAAAACTCATAAATAAATTTCTATTCATTTCTAAAATTTATTTAACAAACATAAAAGCTTCTAGTAATTGTGAGTGGGTTAAAACACTCACCTTCTGAATTTAAATCGAATTTAAACCCGATTTAAACCCAAAAATTCGCCCGTCTCAGAATTCGTCCAAACCAGCGTCATCGAGTCCGGAATTAAATTACGAACCTAACAAAAAAAAATTCGTTCGAAACGGATATCGTATGAAGGAGATATTCGAATAAACGTGATTGAATTTCAAATAAAAAAAAAACAAAAGAGACAAACACACCTATCTCTCCCAGCCACGTCACGCTCACCTGCATCCCCTTTCTCCCAGTAATGTGCACCCCTACTGTACTCCATCACGCACGCGACTGGCCTTGACCAGAAACTAACGCACGCTGCCGCAACGATCTGGAACATGTCACTGGCACCACGACAACTCGAACGACTCCCCCCCCTACGCGCACCACGGTGACCACGAATCCTCCCCAAATCGCAGCAGCCGCCACTAAGAACTTAAACCCTAATCGAATCTTGAGCCAAATCCAACCGTTAATTTGCCAAACAAATTACATAGATGTGCTCCCCATCGTCCATACTACAATACCCAGAAACAGAATTTCGATCAGACGAAGTTTTACGCGACGATGATGAACGGTTTTGGGGCTGTTTGAATTTATTCTGGATGAACGACGGCTCAAAATGAAAAACGAATTACACCATGGGATTACGCGTATCGAATACTTCAACATATATTTTTTCTGGAATTTTCTGAAATTTTTGAGTTTTGACTTTTGATTTTGAACTGTGGATGGATATGCAATTGGATCTGAGATGTATACATTTGGGGAAGAGAAAAGAGTGAAGAAATGAACGTACAGCAAATGAAAAAGAAAGGAGCTAGGGTTTATAACTGTATATATATAGATGGGCTAGAGGTAGGGTAGCTAGACTGGATACGCGAACGTACGGAATAAACTATGGCCCAAAAAGCCCGCTATGTCTCCGGAACCGAATTTGTTAAAACTATATATCCAAATAGGTGTTTTAAAATATTCTGAACGCGATGGAAAAAGTTTCGTGACCAAATTCGATCGTATGAAGAAGTTATGCTAAAAAAACAAAATTTCAAATTGATTTCAAAATGCGTAAATTTCAAGGCGTTTCGAGTCCGTACGATCAAACGACAAGTCCGATCGCAACGAAACTTGAAACATTATTATAATTCACCGTTACGGATCCGATGAAACTGTTTTCGTCGAAATCCGAGTCCGTGACAAAAATGGCTATTTTTAATATTATTAAATCAATTAAATAAATCATAAAAAATCAATTTTTATGTTTCAACTCCTATTATTGGCCAAATTTCATTACTTAGATAGTTCAATTAATCCCAATAAATTTAACAAGCTTGGATGTGAATAAAAATTTATAGGTATATAAATTTGCAATTTTAATTTCTGCACTTTCTTATTAATTGGGAATTATAAATTTATTCTCACAAATTACCTAATCTTATACTTATACACTCTCATCTTAAACCAAATTAAATAAATAACTTGATTTCCATCTCAACTTACTTTTAATTGCAGTTAACCCTTTTCACCGTAATTAAAATTCCAAATTATAAATAAATTTTTATTCCCATTCCCTTAATTTTCTTAACTATTTATTTATTCAAATTTTCAATATTCAACATAAATAGTTTGGTTAAGTTCATTTATTTACCTTCTTCCTATGATTCACAGTTATGGATGTCAATATGATGAAGTTTACATTAGTTAAGATTTCACTCAATTGTTCTCTAAGTCAAATGTTTACAGCTTTCATTTAACTTTAATAACGTACTAATTTACGTTAAATTCCATTTTTAAATGAAGTAATTACCATTCGTTGAATCAAATACTCAATTCATAAATAAAGTCTTGTTTTCAAAAAGTTATATCAGAAATGGTCAACTAAAATTTTAATAAGCTTTACTAAATTCTATGGTATTAAATGTTGCAATAAATCCAAATTGCCATGTCTTAAATCCAAATTACTAATTAAGACTTGATTCCTTTATTATTCCTTTGGTTTTCAAATAAGTTTTTATGATGAATGTGAATTCAAATGAACAATGGAAACCCATTCCCATTTGATTTCACTATTCCATTAAATATCTTCATATTCCAGCTAAATCAACTAACGTATGAATTAGCTATTTCAATCTTCATTAAATTGCGGTTTTTATACAATAGAAATTAAATCCCATTAACATATAAATAAAGGTTGATATCCATCTATTTACATTATATCACACTTGTGCTTCTATTTAGCTTTGTATAAATGTATGAATGCGGAGTCTTGCCTATTAACGTATTAAATAAGCCTTAAAATCAATTAATGCCCCTCCTTAGTTTAACATCTTTTTATCCGTATTTATTTTTAGAGTAACCCTTGGATTAAATTCCCAAATCACCAATTCAATTAATTATACCTTTCAATCCAAATGTAAATCTTCCACCTTTGAATTCTTATATTAAATGAATTTTATTCTAGGCAATATTTTTTTACAAATGTTTACTGATTCCACATTTATAGGTTTCTTAAATTTTACTCCATCTAAATGTGACACATTTTTATTTCATTTCAAACCAATATATATATTCATTCCTATTCAATATATATATTCATTCCTATTCCTTTCATTTGGTTACTGCATTGAAATCTATTTATTAGCTAATACTACGTTACTATCATTAATTAAATTTTGGATTATATTCCAATTCCTATAACTAGGCCTTAAGTCACCATTTTACATAGTTTTAATTTAGCGTTTATTTAAATCTTCGTTTATCGTTTAGAATTTCTACTAAATTGAAATGCACAACTTATGAACTTTAACCAATTTAGTCCACCAAATAAATTTTTCAAATGTATGTGTGTATGTAATCCAATTCAGTTATTGTTACATTAATACCATTAAACCAACAAATTAAGACTTATAACTACAACACAACTTTCAGTTATTTTCAAATCTATGTCATATAACCTTTTAAATCTCTACCTGTAATTACAGTTACTATCTAACTCCTACATTCATCCTTTTAAAATCCTAAGACTTTAATTTTATACTGGATTAAATTAGCAAACATATAAATTAAATTTATAAAAATATCATAAATTTATCAGGTCGTTACAATAGGGATTGGCACCGATCCCTATCATGGGCTCCGATGGACCTCAAACTTTATGGGCAGGCTCGCCTTGGCTTCAGGGTCCAGATCCGGCTTTTGAGCGAGAAATTTTCATGTCTTCTCCTATAAATACAGCAGACATGGCATCAACAAATGAATCTTCTTTCTGTTTCACTTCATCTTCTACCTAGGCTACACTCTGCCAATTTTATTCTTGGATTTCACAGATTTGTAACTGTAATCAGCAGTATAAACTAATAAAAGAAAAATGTTTGGAGTGGATGTAGGTCGAAGTTAGCCGAACCACTATAGATATCTCTCTCTCTTCACTTGCTTTCTGTTTTAATTTTATTATTCTTCAACTTATGTTCTCTACATTATATTATCTGAAATCTGTGACTGGATATTGGTGTTTTCACATAACTGGATGTTGGTGGCCATTTTTGACGCCAACATTTTGGTGCTTTCACTGAGGAAGCTGGCCCGGTGGATTTGGAATTCGGATTCAGGGTTTGGAAAAGATCTAGAGCTTAGATTTGAAGCAATGGTGAAACAATCAACAAGGAAAGTGCTACCGGAAAGGAGCCACCATAGAGGGAGTCAGGAGGCTTCCTCAGAAACTGAAGCTAATCAAAACGATGATGGATGCTATGCAGAAAAGGATGCTGAAAAGGCAGGAGGAGATGATGCAGAATTTACTCCGACAGATTGGACAAGCTAAAGTGCAGAATCAAGGGAATAGAGTAGCGGGAGCTAATGACAACTTAGATTAAGGAGTTGAAGCAGCAGGAATCGTTGAAAATTAGAACCGAAAACATTGAGATGGAGCTATTGGATAAAGGAATGGAACAGAGCAGCCGAGGGAAATCCCCGACCATCTTAGAGGGATCAGACCTGATCCTCAAAGGATAAGGGGCATGCCCCTAACCTGGTTGATCACGAAGTTGGAGGACATGCGGTCAATCCCATGAAGCTTGGTGCAAATCAGAATTTGGATGCTCGTCCAGAGGAGTACGTTTCGGAATTCCCTCGTGGACTCGACGGGTAGTTTGGAAATGATGGTAGGAGATTATCATTAGATGACAATGATGGTTTACAGAGATGATCGGATGATCGATATCTCAAGATCCGTAAGTGCAATCGACATGAAATTTGAAAAGCAAGAAGATAACATCATCAAGGATCCACTATAAGGATCAACACCGATCCCTATTATGGGCTCTGGTAGGCCCCAACTTTCTGGGCAGGCTCATCTTGGCTTCAGAATTACAGATCCAGGTTTTGAACCAAATATTTTCACGTCTTCTCCTATAAATACAGCAGGCATGGCATCAGCAAAGGGATCTTCTTTCTGCTTCAGCAGGCATGGCATCAGCAAAGGGATCTTCTTTTTGCTTCACTTCATCTTCTCTGTAGGCTATACTCTACCAATTTTATTCTTAGATTTCACGGATTTGTAACTTTAATCGACGGTATAAACTAATAAAAGAAAAAAAATCTTTGGAGTAGACGTATGCCGGAGTTAGCCGAACCACTGAAAATCAGTGTCTCTTTACTTGCCTTTTGTTTTAATTTTATTATTCTTCAACTTATATTCTCTACATTATATTATCTAAGAACTGTAACTGGATATTGAAGCTTTCACAAAATTGGATGTTGGTGGACATTTTTAAGGCCAACGGTTGTCTCATATTTTATATGTTAAATCACATTAATCTATACATACTAACTATTTTGAAGTTTAGATCATTGACTATTTTTTCGTCATGACTCGTATATATCTTTTATATATTATTTTAAATATTAGTATTAATTTTGATTATTTAAATTTGATGTTGGTCAATTAAATTCAGTTATATAAATATAATATGTTTTAAATTGTTTTTAAAATTAATCATATACATAATAAGTTTTGAATTTAAAAATATTATGCCACACACGCACACATATATATAATTACAAAATGATTTCAGATTTTTAAAATAAAATAAAGTTTTTAAAAGAATTAAATATATATAATATATATTTTAATAATTTTTATTGCAATAAACATATACTTTAATTTATCATGCAATTTTAAACTATTTATGAATTAAAAAAACAACAATACACTAATTTTATTATATACATACATACATACATATATATATATGAAAAGCGCGCTTAAGCGTCGCTTAAACATCGCTTAAGTTCTAAATGCATGTACAACGCTTAATTTTTAAGCTCTAAATGCATATACAACGCTTAATTTTTTGAAAAAACGATAGAATTAAGAGATGAGCGCTTAAGCGCGCTTAATTGGCTCTTATCTGCGCTTTGTTTAAATTTAAACGATTTAAGCGATGATTAAGCGCTACTAAGCAAAAAAATATTTTATTTTTGAAATAAGAAGAAATGAGGTTACAGCATAAAAACGACACTCCCAAACAAAATTTTCTTATTTTCTATCATATGGCTGATGGATGGTGGGTAATTTTTTACATTAGAATATGACTATTTATTACACAAACGTGCACGGTTTTTACTCAACTCGAGTATGCTTACTTTTAATTAACAACGGAAGTCAAATCCAAATTTTGCAATCTATGAATTTATAAGTTAACTTCAAAGTAAAACTTTACTTATTTGTGATTAATTCGTGCATACACTGTCAACAATGCACTTAATCTATTTGCATAAATTTATATTTGTACGAACAATGTATGCTCAAAAATTAAGTAGCGCTTAGGCGATGCTTAAACGGCGCTTAAGCAACATTAAGCAAAGCAAGATTTCTGTCGCCTCTCCTCCCTTAGCGCTCAATATAACATAGACATATATACATATATATGTTAAATAATTAAAGGATATTTTATTTTGTATTTTACCGATCTAAATTTGAAATCAACTTGTTTTACCAAGTCAACATTAGATATTTTAGATATTAAAATTGAATATAATTTGTATTGACTTGTACAAATATTTTTTTAAATATACAATAAATTATGTGTATAATTAAATACTAATAAATTATACAAATTAATTTTGATCAATTTCATTGATGAGATATAGTAAATTAAATAAAATTAATCTTATTTATATTAATAAGGCTAAATTTAGTACAATCTTTTAGACTTCATAGGCCCACTATGATACAAAACTAAAAAAATTAAATTCGTCTACTTCATGCGTTGTTGACCGGTCCAATTTCAACAACGGTACCGAGTCCAATAGTCTATGTGGTCTAAATTAGACACTATAGAGTTAACTAATAAGGCCTACTTATCCGACGGGTGTATATAATAGTAGTGTCTAGGCTTGAGGTTGAATAATCAAGTACTTCCCCCTCCTTGGCTACTAGCTTGGCCCAACGGGTGAAGTAAATCTAAAAAGTTGATCTAATTGTAAAGGCCCGAATTGATTTAGATCTTGAGGATTCAGTTAGAAATTTTAAAAAGATATTTTAAATTTAAATGCTTTATTTAAAATATAAAATGAAATTTTATAAATGTTATAAAATAAATTTAAAATTTTCAAAAATGCATTGAAAAATAAAATAAAAATTAATTTCGAAGTTTTAATATATATATTTAACTAATCTGATCAATTAAAAGGTTAATTAATTAGACGTATATATATAGATATATCTATGTAAATATAATTGTTATATGTTTATCTTAAATTTGTTTAAGATGAACTGTATTAAAATTTGAATTTATTTAAATATTTAATTAAATTGTCAACTAAATAAATGAATTTATTAAATAAACTAAATTAATAGTTGCGTGTATGTATTGATATGTATGTATATAAACAAACTATAAACGTTATAGTTAATTATTTATCTTAAATAGTTTAAGATGAATAATATACAACTTCAAAAATTTATATTGATTAAATATGGTTTAATTAATAAGATACATATGTATATTATATAAGTTAATTAAATTATAACGGTTATAAGCATATTAAACTTGTATAACTGTACATATAATAATGTATGTAGAACCAAAATAAACCTTTTTGGAATAGGTACATAAGCAAAGTACATATAATGTGATTTTAAATGTGTCCAACACATGAATCACGAAAATGTTTCATAAGAAACAAGTTATTCCTCAAGTCCGCGAGCATAGCTCGGTTGGTCAGGGCTGCCTGACGACCATGGAACGAAGTTTCTTGAGGTCGCGGGTTCGAGTCCTGACAAACTGAGTTGTGTTTCCCATAAGGCTTGGAACGGTTAATCCCTGTCAGAATCTGAATAAAAATGTAGGAGAATTAAAACTATATGTTGGGCTAGCAAAAATGGAGGACCAGTGTGGCCACAGTCGAGTTCTCTGACTCTACCCTCCGTAATAGAGTTTTTGAGAAGAAGAAAAATGTGTGTGTATCAAAGGTTATGAATCTCAAATATATAAAGTTGTCATCTACCATTTATATGTACTAATAGGTTGCTTGCATGTTTTTTAGTTGTTAAGCAAACTTAAGCTAGGTATGTTATGTGTGGTATTATCAATATGTTGACTAGGCGAGCTAAATTAAATACATGTATTTGTTGAGCAAACTCAAAATACATGCGTTATACTTAGGCCGTCACGAAATGAAAGGTAGGAGTAAATAATCTGCCTCGATTTGTGAAGCAAACTTAAGATCGGAATCTCAAGGCAAGTGAATCCCAACACACTAGAAAAATTGAAATGTTTCTACATTTTTCTTAGGGTTTTGAGGAATAAAAAATATAGTGGTAACCTATTAAAAATGCAATGAACACGTCTAGTTTTTCTAATATTGTAAGAATATATGTTATACAAGTTAAAATAATACATTTTGATAAATTTGTGCACCTAATATAATTGATAAAATGCTTAATAGTTAAAATATACAAATGAACTGAATTATGATTGACCTGAAAATAAAGAACATACTTACCAATAAATCTTTTGGCATTTTGTCACTTCAAGACCCATGCAAGAGAGCCAAATTATACAGTTACTAAAACATTTGTGTCTCGATCGCTTAAGTGTTTACTTGTCCGATATTGTGTATTGTCTTCTACGGGTTTTGAACTCTCAAGCAATACAAAAATATGGACATTTTATCCATATTCGATCATATAAAAATGTTATACGGTGAACAATCGCAAATCGCAATGTACAAAACCTCGACAAAATTAGTTCATTCGAAATGAACAAGTAAACCATAATGTTAGATCATATATTCAATACGATTGATTGCAGTAAGGATCTTATTGTATTAAATGTAGCACTGGATCAAAAGCTACAAGATGGACCAAGAAATTCATTCACTGAAATGTCAGTTTGATCGATTTACGTAAAATGCAATTTATTTGATATCTTTAAAAGTGAAGGATGGCCAAATGCACTTCTGTAAAAAGTTCGGTTCGATCTTGTAGTAATGATTTCTTTGAATGGTTCGACAATTTGAAAGGAAAATGAATTACGAGACTAGATGTAACTTAGGCATGGTTGGGACGAAGAGAGTGAATGGTCATCGCTTTTGATTCATGAAGTGACATCAAAAACATGAATTGTATAAAACGCTAGATACCAAGGAATAAGAAATGAAATTTCTATTCCAAATGTATTTTTATATATGTATGATTGTTTTTTTAGTTCAAGATATTTGATTTGAAATTCTCGACTGTAAATTAGTTATAGCGAATGAAATAAAATACTTAGATAAACATATAAAAGAAGCTTCATATTTCGTAGGATGTTACAGTAATGGTAGAAATAATGGAAGCATATCATATGATACTTAGTTGTGTCGCATAAGTTACGAAAGATTGTTTTCGTACATATACCAAGTATTATTAATGAACCAATAACTGTTTTCAATATTGACTGAAAATAGTTGTATTATTTTAAAATGAATACTTATTACAAGATAAATTTATAATAATGTGTATTTGTTTGCAAAACAAAAGTGAAGCATTAGCTATAGAAAATACAAAAGAATCTTAAAACCTTACAATTATTTTAAAATTATGGACTAAATCGTATCTTCGAGCAATAATTCTTTAATCATACGATTATGAATCATATGGTACTAATGAATTGTATCTCAAATGATTAATGAAAAAGCACTCATTCGGTGAAAATAACAAAAAAATTGGTGAACTCTTCGGATTGATATATATAGTTGTATGCAGTCCAATGTCTGATAATACCAAAACATATCCACTTACTTCATTAAATTCACCGATGAATTATCATAGAAATGAATGTGTATTTGATATAGAAGTGGTGTATTTATGGTAAGTTAACTAAATATAAAATGAAAGTAGAAAACATAGCATGCAAAGGAAATAAAAGAATTCAATTTGATTAAATAATTGAGTTATTGGAAAAGGATTCCAAAAGTATCTAAATGGATAAGATTCAATCTCAAAAGTCACTCCTTTATATTATCGATAAAAATAATCGAACTTTGTTAAATAAAGGACGATTAATGACGAGTGAAGTTGAGAAAAATTCTTTCTATAAGGAAGTGCAGGTTAAATTTAATTTCATCTAAAGTGGCTGGAATATAGTAAGCAATGTTGATAAGAATAACGTAAATTTCAATTGTTGAAATAAACGTAACAGATTCGCCGTTCAATGTGCCTAAGTTAATTTGAATTTCACACAAAATGATTGCTAATATGATTATTTGTTTTGGTACATATATGTTAAAACAGAAATTCTAAACAATAATTCAGAATAGGCTAATTGCACATAACAATCAAAGTGTCTCGAATTCTGTAGGAGCAATACTGAGTTTGCAAATATGATCCAAGAACTGATATGAAAGTATCGTTAGACAAATATCAGAACTGAGCAAGTATTGTGAAAGAGAAATCAAATAGTTTGATTTTCAGTTAAAATGCAGAAGAAGCGTGTGTCTACGAAAGAATATTAAAATGTACTAAGATATTTCTAAACTATACGTAAACAACATACCTACGTTAAAGTTAGTTTTAGTTCGGTTGTTTAACCCTCGATATTAGATTTGAAAATAACTTATTTTGTAGTCGGTATAAAAGAATGTTGGGATTATCTCAAACGATATAAATAGACTAGACATCATATTAAAATGCTTAACGTGGAGGATGTGAGATGAATTCCTTATGCATTAGCAATATGAATTATCATATATGTTGTGTTTACAACTATATCACATTACGCTTATGTATTTGGTACATTGAGCGAACTTCAAATCCAAATTAAGATCACTAAATGGTAGTTAAGAGTGTTCTCGCTTTAAAAAATAATAGAGAATTCTTTATGCAAATAATGAACTCTTTGTGAAGGAGTATTCGAACTTAAACTTTATAGGTGATATCGAGCATAGTATGTCAATCTTAAATTCATGTTCAAACCTAGTTAAGGAGTTTTAAGTTGAAAATGTTCCAAATAATAGATTGTGGCTATTTCAACCAATAGGCTATGTGCATCGCCTTGAACGAGCACAACAATAAAAGCAATGTGTGTGTGTATACATGTGTGTGTAAATGCATAAATTTTTAATTGAAATAGGGATGATTCTAAGTGTTAAGAATCTCATGACGTTAAATGATTACGATGTTGCGATAAATATTGTGAAAGAACCTAGAGTTCATTAGAAATCAAGAAACATGCTCTGAAAGTTTCACATGGTAAAAGCAGTTTATCAGTATTGAAGAGGGTTTGATGGACGGAGTATATAGTGAAGACGATATAGCATATATGTTCACTAAGGGACTAGCATAATCGGTTTTTGAGAAAACATTATCGAAATGATGATATTAAGATTTCACAATTGACCCAAGTGTAAGTAGAAGATGGACAGGGTTAGAGGTATGCCCTAAGGGCATTATACAATTTGTTATATATATAACACTATAACCAATCTTGTTCGTAATATAGGTATTTGATTTGAATTATGCATTTTGTTATATAGTGATATGATTGATTAATTTTAAAGTATATATTAAACAGGAAATCTTTAAATGATATGTTATGTGATAATAATTACAAATATGTATAACATAAGAAAATTATCACAATATAAAGTCACATATTATTTTTAATATTCTTGATCAAGATGCTGAGAAAGGATATCGATACACCCGTTTAAACCAGAGTACGTAACGCTCTTCAAATGTTGAACAATATATTACTTATGGCTACTGGCGGCACCAAGAGGTTACGTACTAATGGTTATTGGACAGTTATTTCTACTTAAGTCTGCTGTTGAGCTTCAATATGAATACTCCATTTTGATTATAGTTAAATCATGACATAGGGATCATCGAGCCACTATCGTTGGATCTGAGTTGAAGCATTGGTAATCTGCTAAATAGAGAATTTGTCTCCTCGGTTGGATGAGATTGATATTACTGTCAACTGTAGTCAAATCAAAGTCAATATTTTGGGTCATAGTTGTACGGTTAATCATAAATATTATTATTGAACCAATAACTTTGTTTATAAACTAACTGAGTTGAATATGGAAGATATTGGAGTTTTGATCGAAACCAAATTCTATAAGTCCAAATGTGACGTAGTGCTCTATTCAAGCAGAACACTCTTTTTATGTCTCGGTGGGCTCGAACTTATGACCTTTAGAACCTCTATCTAAAGCATCACTCTAACCACTTGAGCTAGAAGTCTTCGATAGATACTGCTTGAATTGTAAAATTAAATTTTATCGATAAAAATGTATTAAGTAATTAATTTGGTCAAACTGTCACTCCACTAGCTAAGATGACGAGTGGACATTAATATTCGATAATACGATATTAATCGCTGACTGAATTTACACCTAAGAGTCATAGAATATGATAGGTGAATTCTCTCAAATACCACACGATTTAATTGATTTATAAATTATTGTAAATTAATTAAATTAATTAATATGAGATATTATTTATGTATTTAATGTATTGAGTGCTATTGTTACTTTTTAGGTGTAATTGGTAATTAATTGAGTGCGTATATAAAAGTTATACGTGTACGCATTGATATACAATAATTGGATTATTTGATGGCCTATATAGACCATGATATAGCCGGCCATGACTTAGAGAGCGAAGGTGATATTTTTGTTTCAAAATTTCGAATCACGGTCTGGAATTAGCAAAAAGAGGAGAATTAGCCTTCTCCCCTTTCTCTATTTAAACAACCATACCCATGGATTACCCGCTTCATGGTTGTGAACTCCATTGTTCCCCCTACGGCCAAAAGTACTTAAAACAATATCACATCAAAACAAATACAAACCGTGGTGCTTAAGGTTATTGCAAAGTCCGGAGATTGATTCATGGTGAATCTAGATGATCCCATCAATCGTGTGTTCAAAGGCTTCATCCTTAAGGTATAACATCGTATTTACTATTCATGCTTAATATGCAGTAGATAGTATACAAAACAATTTTATGTGCACATTATTTGTCTCCTATTTTATATGTTAAATAACACCGTCTATGAATGTTAATTATTTTGATGTTTAAATCATTGCTTAAAATTAAAAAAAAAACATTTTTAGGCCATGCTTACACACACACACACACACACACACACACACATATATATATATAATTTAAATATTGATATTAATTTTTATTTATTTAAAATTGTTGTTTGTTAATTTTAATTTAGCTATATAAATATAATATGGTTTTAAATTAATTATATACATAATAAGTTTCAAATTTAAAAAAACTATGACGTGCATACACACAATGTCTTTATATTTAACAATTTAAAGTAATGTTTATATTAGTTTATATATATACGGGTTTCAGCTTAAAAAATTATGGCAAAAAAGAATTAAATATATATAATATATTTCAATTATTTTTATTGCAATAAACATATACTTTATTATGCAAATTTAAATTATTTTTGAGTAAAGAAAAATATTTCCATAATAAACTAATTTTATAATACATATATTTTTTAAAATTATTAAAGGATATATTATTTTGTATTTTACATATTTAAATTTGAAATCAAATTGTTTTACTAAGTCAACGTTAGACATTTGAGATATTAAAATTGATTATATTGATAGTCAAATATATTATTTTTTATAAAAATAAATAATATTTTGAGACCGTTAACGCGCTAATGAATGACGAATATATACGTTGTTGATGCTCAACATCTATATACGTATACATTAACTATGTACACTTAGCACATGCACATTGCACGCATACGAGTATATAATGATATACTCATAAATATCATGCAAATTAATTTTAATCAAATTCATTAATTAAATAAATCGGTAAATTAAATAAATTAGATTTTATTCAAATTAACTAGATTGGACATATATATATGTATGTATGTATATAATAGTTGTAATGTTTTTGGTGTCACACTTTTTTTGTGTAAACGTAAATTTCCTAAAATGCCCTTTTAAATTCAAATTATATCTCAAATATATCTGAATATACTCTCACCTTAATTAAAATTAAAATATTTATATCTATTACTTGGTCAATCACTCTTATCTTTTTAACTAAAACTTCTCCTATCTTAATTAAAATAAAAGTTTTTCGTCTATTAAAACTAAGTCAATCGGTTTTATACCTAAAATCGCTCATGTCTTGATTAAAATGCAAAATTTTCGTTAGTGAAAATGCTAATTTTTTATATGTTATAACCATCTCAATCAATTATATCTTAATTAAATTTTAAATTATATCTAAATATTCTGCATTTGAATAAAACAAAATTCACACGCAAAGCGCGTGCCGAAACACTCGTATGTGCGTGTATAATTGATACTTTCACTTAGTTACGATTAATTACACAATGTAAAAAGTGGTATAAATCTTTTTTGCATGCTAAAAGACTCAAAAATATATTTACAACGGGCAATAAATTAATATGATTATTGTTATTACGGTTGTTGTTTTCTGGCTCTTTCCAGCAATAAATGACAAGCAAAAAAAATTTGCATGGTAACCGTTAAAAGTGGCAAGATGATAAGAATTAAATCATCCAACCAAAGTAATTCAAGTGGCTTAAACCTAAAAATGCATGTGTGTGCACACATCTTTATTAATAGTTGTAATACCTTTGATGTCACACTTTTTTGGTATTAACATGAACTACTAAAATTGACCCTTCGTAAACATGATTAAATATTAATATCACTTAAAAATAAAATCTACTACCTTTACCAATTCAAAACGCTCATCTATAAATATTATTGAAATCTCAATATCACTTAATAGGACCTAACATGTATATAAAGGTACTCACGTAGTCTCTTCCACCAAGAATAGGATAAGCCCAAAACATCATAGAAAGATCAGTCATAAAATATCCAACTGAAACCTGTAAAATGTAATAATTCCAAATAAGACAATAAAAAAATCCAACTATTGTGCCTTCAGAAAAAAGAATGTAACGGAAAAACTAAAAACACTGTTATTACCCCTAATGAGAAGGTAGAGAAATGTGAGCTTCGAAAAACTATAAGCCCCTCACGCTTATCAGAGAAAACATCGGAAATGAACACAAGATAAATGGATGCAACTGTGACAAAAATTGCATGAACAGTGGACATGCCCCTGTAATATAACCAAGCATTATATCAAACAGCAATACAAAGTTGGATGTAGAAATAGAAAAGAAATAATTGATTATTTCTTGCCTATTATTCCATTCAACACGTTGCATCTTTGTAAGAGAATCATAACCCTTTGTGTATGAAGAACTAAGCACTTGAGTAAGGTCGTATACCTGACCAAGAAAGAGCGCAGATTACAACAAACACGGGCTCGAAAAAGACTATTAAATATGCTAATTTAAGGCATGTCAGTGATCACACAGCTATTATAATATAAACGAATGGGAAAACGTTTGTTGATAACCGCGTAAAATACCTGCAATTATTTGTTTAGTCAAAAGTCAATAAGTGGGTAAAAGAACTTTTAAATGCAAGATTCGCATATCCTCTGCCATCAGACATATAGAAAGATCATACCTACCATCTTGGACATAAAAATGCCACCAAGTATGGAAGTGTAAGGGATGTATGATTCTGCTAGCAGGTAATCCCTGACTAGCATCTTTGCCTTCTTATGATAGGTTTTTAATGCCATGACGGAACTTGGGGAAGCCTGCATCTTAATGTATATCTTGAACAGCAATCTAGCAGCCAAAGAGAACAGGTGAATCGGTAATTTCCTTCACGAGTACGTTCACCTACTCTGTGGAAACATGAGAGCTGATAGCGAAAACGGACATGATCAACAACAAAACCAGAAATTTAAATTGCAGTCGTAGAAATAAAACAATACAAATTCAAGTATGAAAATCTGCTTTTTGATTCCGTTTCGGTCGTTTGGAACTTTTTAAGTTACGGTTTTGTTTTGGAAATTCCGGATATTTTGTTTTAGCTCCATTCCGGCTCTCATTGCATTTTTTTATGTAAGCCTTTACAAATTTGTATTTAGGTTAACCCAAGTGTAATTGGGGTGTATAATTTAACATGCTTAATAAACATTCTTGAGCCCATGAAACCCAGTCAATATTTATCTGGATAATACTGAAGCTGAAGCACGAAAGCCCAATCACGCTGAACCCAAGTAATCCCACTGACTTAACTTGCCTCGTACAAAATTCTTCTTAATAATCAATATTCCTCGCCATAACCCTAAATTTTCTCTAATGATGCAATCAAAGAAGTAAAATCAATGCCTCAAATGGAAGGATGAGAGTTGAAAGTTTGAAAATTGACGCCCTAATTTATGAAAACATTGAAATCCCTAATCCTAAATCATTTTGCAGGACTTGATACTTCGATTTTATTTATATTTTTCCTATGGCTTCCTCCATTGCTTTTAGTTCTATAAATTTCAGATTTTGCTACTTACTTTTTGCAAAATGATTTTATTTTCGCTGTCTTGAGAGAGCGGAATGGTTTTCGACCGAATTCCGACCCAATCATCACCGAAACCGGAACGGGATGACCGCCGACGTGCCGGCCGAAATTCCTAACCTTGGTACAAATATTAGATATTATATTCAATAGATACTTGATGGATTTGGTTAAAATCAAACTCACATATGAATATAAGTGAATAATACAAAAAAATAAGTCTACATGGATCGGTCATTTTGACCTATAAAAAAAAGTGGGATGATACTTGAGAATACATTAGATTCAACGCAACCTGTTGGGGTCTTTTTTATCGATCACTTTGAAATGTGTTAAATATACCAACATAAATAATAGATAATGTTAAGTTTTACAAGTATCGTTTGTACTCTACAAATTTTCTAAAAATCAAATCCATGTAACTAAATTATATAACACAGAAATGCTGGCTTAAAATAGTAGTTCTGAAAAAAATCTCAAAGACTTAGAGCGGCCAACCGCCTGCTTGACTTGCAAAATAGGTTCATCACTAAGCAAGATGTATACATAAAATAAGATTATACAAACTGCAATGATAAGCATGTATGATGGTGCTTAATATCTACCTATATTATGCATCACTGTTGATATAATGATAAAATAAAACAGTATATTTGATTGTCAATAATAACTTAAGACAGATTTTTCTCTTACATGCTCTCACCAGCTATTTAAAAACAGTCAGTATTAGACCAACGACAATAACCAAATCCCCAAGAACAACCATATGCCTAGCTATCAGTAAACCAGATACAAGACATTACAAACAACCAAATATATCTAAACTTTCGCTGTTCAATTCTAATTGGAAACGGTAAAAACAAAACAGTCCTCAATTAACTGTATATGAAAGCTTCTAAATTTTTGAGTTAACCTGAAGGTCCACAAATTTGCAGCGATATTGTACTATTTTAGAATAATGATCAAGTATTGATGGTGGCAACTGTGAGTAATTTACAGATTTTACACCTTAACTGTCTAACTCTAATTTAGTAGAATATGTTTGGTGGAATTTGTCATTCGCTGGTTTGATCATAACATGATTCTTGTACAACTTTACCTTTTAAAGCAGCTGTATACAACTTGTACTCTAGAATTGCTAGGAATGAAATTGCTCACCAAATAGAAACGTAAGGTTGCATGTATGACGTTTCAATGAATCGGTTGCATGTATGACATTTCATATGGCCAAATATATCTAAACTGTAACAGTTCATTTATAGTTGGACATGGTAAAAACACAATAGTTTGCAATCAACGGAATATGAAAGCTTCTAAATGTGTAAGTTAAACCTGAAGGTCTACAAATCTGCAGCTATATTTTACTATTTTAGAAAAACAGTCAAGTATTGATGGTGGAAATTGTGAGTTAAATCTACAGATCGTAAACCTTTGCTGTAAAACTTTAAGGGTATTATTAAACGGATTTCATTTTTTGTTAAAGGAGGGCATTTTTCTATAGTAATTTGACTAACCTTATGGGGGAACAGAAGAGAATGGAGTCATCATATTAAAATAAAATTAGTTACTTTTGTTTTTTACCCTAGCGTTATTACTCAAATTCGATGGATCCCTTCCAAAATTGCATTCTATTTTCGGTTCGTCGTTGTTGAGTTTTACATGCGCAGTGCTCTTTTTTCTCGGTTGGTCCTCATCGGTGTCATGTTTTGTGATATTCAGGGGCAATTAGGTAATTAGCACGCTGTAGTTAAAATATATTGTAGTACTTTCCATAACAATTTCAATTTGAGTGAAGTCCCCTTAAAAGTGTCCTCTCTTTAACAAAAAACGGAGTCCCTTTAACAATCCCCCAAAATTTAATAGTTTGGTAGGAATAGGATTTTTTAACCGTAGCTTTGATCAGAACAAGATTCCAGTCCAACTTTACTTTTTAAAGCAGCTGGATACAGCTTGCATTATAAAATTGTTGGAAATGAAACGGTTTACAGAAAAATTGTAAGGTAGCATGTATACAAATATAGATAAGACGTAGATGGCTAAAAATAGAAGGAAAAACAAATGCAGAGACGAATTTTTAAATAATCCGAATTATCAAATCTAAGAATAATCAACCTGTCTGAATTTGGTCATAAAAAAGGGTATGCATTTAAGTACAATACAAGACATATATATTTGTACCTAACAAATATGCTCAAGGTTGTCGAATCTAAGAGTCTTCAGGTGGAATAATGAGATTGTGAATGTCTTTAAGAATTTTCTTATATGCTATAGCCACTGGAATAATGACAGCAAGTTGAACTAAACATTTATTATGGCACTTATGAACTTGTGAGAATGTTCATGCTCGGAATTGGACAGATATATAGAGCATGTGAGTTTTGTTGATGACACTGCAAGATAGTACACAGCATCCTATATCAATGACTTTAATTAATAGATAGAATATATTAACAAAAATAGAAATAGCAAATCATTAAAAATTAGAGCACCAAGTTTTCGATGTGTTACAGTAATCTAGAACATGATTATGCAGTAAGATAAAGATATCTTATAGTAAGAGAAGATAAAAAAACGAAAGGGATGTACCTATTTTCTTCCAATAGAAGTATGATTGCATACGTAAAATCCCTTCAGCGGACTTCAACTCTGAAATTATACCTTTGAACTTGTCCTGCCATCAGCAAGAAAAGGAAAAAAAAGAATCATTAGTTACACAGTAAAATTATCATAAGAAATATTTCTTCAGGCTCAAAGGAAAATTATAAAGAAATTAAAAGGACGAAGTATCACCAGGTGCATATTAGACTGCAAGTTTATTAACTGACATGAACTAAGAATAGGCATTTAAAGGGACAGCTAATTCTTATTGGTGTTAATAATAGAAACAGAACTAAGGGATTCAGATATCTATATAGTATATTGAATGCTAAGTCTTGCAAAAGCATAAAAATAGTTATATTATGATGAACAACATAACATGTGAAGGTTTGGGACTAACCAAATAATATATGAAAGATCATCAGTAACCGTGAAACTACGAAAGTAGGACCTCTTAATTTCTATTTTGACATTAACCAATCACTAGACCAAGACCCAAAAAAAAAAAAAACCTATGTCGGTATTAAGCAAGCTAGCTCACTTATTTGCCTGTCAGATTTCCAAATATGGTGGGGGTAACTTGCGTTTCCAAACATCATTAATGTTTTCTGCCAGTATCTCCTTTATATAAGTTAAAGTGATCAGAATGAAACCAATATGTTACTAATAAGACATATTTTTGATAGATTTTGGCATGCTCCATAATGTAACTAAGAACATGTGCATGGCAAATAAATTTCTAAAAATTTATGCTTTAGTTTCCCCTTGCATTTTGAATCCAGCGCTATACAAGGTTTTAATCCAATACAAATAGCAGGTCAGATATTGATTTAAATGTCGTGCTAACCGAACTGCATTATGGATATGATGATGGTATATTTTGGTGTACTTACATTAAAGGAGAATGTTTGTCGGCTAAGTGGATGCATAATAGATATGAGAAAGACCATTTTCGGACAATGAATATAGATATTAATGCTTTTACTTGTTGGAAAATTTTATTAAGGGCTTGAGATATAGGGAAACAAATGATAAAAAGGAAAATGATTGATGGTAAATTAACATCTTTATGGTTGGACCTTTGACTAAAAGTTAATATTTGAGAGAAATTTAGGTTGGGATGTTCTGAAATATACGTGGCAAGGATTTAAATACTGATGCTATCATTAGAAATGGAGAATGGAAATGTGAATTATTATCATTTACTAGGGACATTTCCAATATCCTTAATGTCATTAAAACCAATAGAAAAGGTGATGAAAACAAATTAGTATGGACCCTGTCTGATAAGGGGATTCTCTTTTTACACCGATTTGGGAGGGGGTAAGAGCTCAATTTTCAAAAGTCTGACTGTCAAAAGTACTACAGGTCAAATTAGTTACAAAAGAATATCATTGAATGCATAGAGAGCTATTAAAAACATGTTGCAAATAAAAGACATGCTAATTAAATGTAGCTCCCAAATTAGTCCTACCTCCATGTGATGAAGGATGATAGGGACTAATTATTCTTTAATTGTGTTAGCTAAGAACAAATTTGGGGAAAGCCGCGTAACATTTCATACAAATGGATGGTGAGATTGGATTCTAATATTCTACTTTTAAACAAGATGATCATAATACAGATTTGAGATGAGCTTGTTTTGTGATTTTCATATTTTGTATAAGGAAGGAAGAGAACAAAAGGATCTTCAGTAATGTTAATAGAAATAAATTTAAAGTTTGCAAATTAATAGACGAAGATGTGAAGATTCTAATGGGTAAGTAAAAGAACACACAAAAGATGGAAGATAATACTATAATACTAAAACAGCGAGACACGGAATTAAAGGAAGGAATTGGATACAACGAAAGGGTGATGATGTATAAATTGAAAGTGAATTATTTGTTGCAATTATTTGTTCAAATGCTCTTTTATGTATTCTCAAACTTTTATTATCTTGTATGATTTCTATGTACGCCGCTAGTTGATATACTTTTTCTTTTAGCAATTTAATTTACCCGTTAAGAGCGCCAAAACAAAAAAGCTTATGATGTCCAAGGCTCCGCCTAAGCTCTTTTTCTGAGCTTCGATTTGCAGACGTCTTGGGGTATTATAGTGCCTAACCTCGTCTTTCACAGTGTTTGCTTATTGAAGCTTTGAAAATTACAGTGCTTAGCTCTGTATTTCACCCTAATAGCATAGAAGGTAGCAGAAAACAATGGCAAAGCTCAAAGAAAACGCATTACGTCTAATTTTGAATAGTTTACTTATTAGAAACAACTGAAATAAAATATCATAAACATTTGCACAGCTTAAACAAGCATACGCGATCTAGAATCCAAAACATACAGTAATCATCAATAAACATACTAATAATGCTGAAATTGCTAAATGAGTTGGAACCCTAATTACAATAAACTAATGCGATATTACCAACCGGCGATAATGCACAGCAAGCGATAGAGCTAGTTCGTTTTGGCTGATTGAGATGATTTTAACTTTATAATAAAAGGAAAGATCGAATGTGAAAATTATAGGAAAAAAAATGAAATTTTGACAAATAAAGAAATTTCATTTTGCATATGGGACCCTAATGATACAGCTATTGTTAGCTGTCACGAAAACATGATTTCGGTTTTTAAAAAGATGAATTAATTTAAAGGACAAAGATTTGTATATTTTTTGTTTCAAGGACACGATCTCAATATTTTTACTATAAGGACAAACATTATTCTAAAAATTATTCATAAGGACAAACATTCTTGAAAATCAAAACTGCTACCGAGCTAAAAACTAATACCTAAAAACTGCTACCGATAACTACAAACTGATACCTAAAAACTACTATCAATAACTGAAAACCGATACCTACAGAAAGTTGTCCTTCATGATAAAATATTGAAGGTCCGTCCTTGAGGCTAAAAAACTATGAAATTTTGTCTTTGACAATAATTTCATGTTTTTAAAATGTAATTATTAATTTAGCATTCTTAATTCGAAGGTGATTGAAAAAGCGTAATCCGTAGTCAGTTTTGTTGCTTTTACCTATCGTGAATCTTTGAAATCATGTGAAAATCATCTGAACGGTTAATTAATTTGGCTCCCCTGGTATCCACCTTACACGTACCTATTCGCATAATTTTACTTCTTAAATCCCGGTCGTTTAGTTATGCAGATGCAGTAACCATCCCAAAACCGATTAAGGCTAAAGATTACAAATCTGTAATCCATAATGTTCAGCACAACTGCTATAATTTCCTAATGGATATTTTTTTAGTCTAGTTCGAAAAAGCATTTATATGCATATGGTGTTATATTGGTTTATAACACTTCTCCACCAATTTCTCCATAATAGACCTCTGTTTTCATCTAATGTTTCATCCATCTTGTGAATCCGATCAATTTGGTTGTTTCAAAGCTGTTATCGACTTGAACTGTACATGGATATTCTTTTTTCTATTTTATAAACCTAGCTAAAACAAACATAATAAAGAATAACTTACAGCTTGATTTTTTTGTTATGGTATGACATAACAAAAGACTATCGTTATTTCTTCAGTAAAAAAATATTCAATCTTTATCACTTTGGTTGTAGCTTCAACTGCCCAAAAAAAAAACAATTGTAACAGAAAATGATGATGTAGTAAAATATATTAAATTATCAATACCCTTTTTCTAGAAAATTAATCGGATTACAAAAATATTGATTCACATGCATATAAATATATTTAAATTTTTTAACTTATCAACTCTTAATCTAAAATTGATAAAATATTTTACTTACGTTATTCATCTTGTTTACTTCTATCTTTAATGGATGACAGTCGTATTTGATCGCATTTACTTCTATTTCAAGTATAAGGTGGGTAGTCCGCAGGTGCAGCGCAGTGAAAAGGAGACATGGGTTCTGCTAAAAAGATTCAAGTTCGATTCCTACAATACGCTTCCTTATCCTATATAAATTTATCCAGGAGTATGGAGGCTTGGATCAGCGGACGACTTTACTGTGCCCTCCTCGGGAGTTTACCGGCCTGTCGGATTCTCCTGAGTTTTCAAAAAAAAAGTATAAGGTGGGTTTTTAAAGCAAGTTTTATGTTTTAATTCATTAAATATTCAAGTGACGTTGGTAAATGTTTATTTAAGCGTAAATAGCAGCATCCTATGTAAATGTATCTACCTTATATAAATTGTGGCATGAGTAACTCTCTCTTAATGGCTCTTTAATGTCAGAGAAATCTTTTTAACTCCCATTTAGATTTGCAATAGGTCTAATTTATTTATATTTCATATTTGTATTGTGTACATCAAATCGTCGAAGAATATATTTGCATAAAATTTACATCTTGAACCATAACTAAACAAATGATTGTTTATTCAAATAAGGTAATCAAAATTCAGCAAACAACACACACGTACATACGTACGTATGTGCGTATGTATGTATATTGGGTTAATAGACATAAAAAGCATTTTTTAATATATATATATATATATATATAACACAATTTTAGATGTACAGATCTTGCACAATTTAAATCATGGCTGAAATGATGATTATCTACATATGTGTATATTTAAGATTAAACATTAAACAAATTATAATCTGTATATCACGAGTTAGACGATCAACATAAATCAACACAAAATTAAACAATAATTTTTATGATAACTCCAAAATTGATCACTAACATCCAAACGCCGTTGAAAACACCAATTCACGGTCACAGATAACAGATAGAGTGTATGTAGAGAGTATAAATATAAAAAAAACAATCAAAGTTAAAAAGAAAACCGTAATAACAGAGGATTTATAGTGGTTAGGCTGACTATGGCCTACGTCCACTCTACAATTTCCTTTTTATTGATGTTAGAATCAATTACAGTTACAATCCGAAGTTTTTGAAACAATAATGACAGAGTATCCTTAGTGGAGAAGATGAAGGAAAACAGAACGAGAATTCCCTTTTTTTAAGCCCTGCCTGTTGTATTATAGGCAAAATCCGGGTTACTGAGATTCTTGAGTGATGCGGGCCCACCAGAGCCATAGCTGAACCCACACCCTCCACCTGGACCGACGCTATGTAATTGACATGCTGACCTAAAGTATCTTGGGTCATGACTCGAAGCAGGTCCATCCCTGACCCAAAGTAAACAATGTCATGACTCGAAGTAAGAACATGCCGACCCAAAATTGTTGCCGACCCAATCTTCTACGCCGACTCGAGGAAACGTTGTAGTCGATCCAAAGCAGATCCTCAAATGACTGGAAGCAGGTTGTTGTGTAACTCGGAGTGAAAACATGCCGACCCCCATGTCACATTGCCGACTTGACCTCATGGCCGACCCGAAGCTTGGCTATCACCGACCCAAAGCAGGAGTAGATGCCGACATGAGTCCTCCTTCTGATGCCGATCCCATAACTTGCCGACCTATAAATGGAATGCCAACCCCTCGACTCAAAGATACATGTGTGCTGACCCGAAGCATGCCGGTCCCATCTATTTCTTCCAATGCCGACTCGGTCTCCAAAATACTTGCTGGCATGAGTAAGCAAGCGTGCCGACCTAGAGCAAACCAAAGATGCCGATCCCATCCACCATGTTGACCTCTTCTCTTGCCGACACGAGGAGATGCTCGTCGACCCAAGCTTTTATCATGCCGATCCCTAGGTGTAATGTGATGCGCCGACCCCTACTTCTATTGCCAACCTGAAGTAACACCGACCCCATGGAAAACTTGCCGATCCCATGCTGACCCGAAGCGCACCCTATCCTGACCCGAAGTAGCTCCCTCAAAAACCCGAAGCAAGCCCAAGTGCAACACAAAGTAAACTCCAAACATCCCGAATCACCTTGACTTTTCTCGAAACTCATATTCCGAGTATCCCGCGTCTTTTGCCCATAGACTATGCCGAATCCCGGCTTCATAATCATGTTTATCATCTGTGATTGATCGTCTATCCATCACGTCGATTCGAACCTATCGTATTCCAACCTCGATAACCGAGCAATCGATTTAGTTAAATTCGTCTGTCTATGGCCTTGCCAAAAGGCGGGTTAACATTTCCCCCCAAAACATGCTTTGCGATAGGAATGCGTGTTTTGAATAGCTTTTAGTCCATCATCCAAAGTCCATATGTTATCCATAGCCATATCATCTGATTCATAACCCAATCCATTTTATCTAAGTGCCCTTGCCATATCCTTATCCAAATCCGCGACTTCTCCGAGTCGATATCCGATCTCTATCCAGTAATCAAATCCTTATCCAATTTCACATCCATCCGAACTCGATAACCGAGTTATAACCCATCCATATCCAATAACCAATAACCAAATCCATGACCTCTCCGGGTTGATATAAAAATCCGGGATCGCTTCAGACCATAGCCAATCCTTAACCATTCAAAGCCGAAATCCGAATCTGTAACCTCTTTGGGTTCTTGTCAAGCGCAACCCATACTCGTCCACCTGTGTCAAGCAACACTTTGGTGTTCCCGGTTCAGTATCCCTAAATGCTGAGTAATGTCATGGCTTAAGTCCTAAGACGAATTCCGGTCGCTCTGGACCCTTGTCGAGCATAGTCCATGCTCAACGATCTGAAATAATAAGTGATAAATAATATGGGGTCTATGTCCTAGTCCGAATCCTGCTCTCTCAAGACCCTTGCCGAGCATAGTCCACGCTCGACGACCTAAATAAGCCGACCCACCATCTTCAAATGAAGCGACTTACCCCTTGCCAGGTATAATCCATACTCAATGACCTTTTAGCCAAAAACCAGATAAAAGATTAATCAAAATTCGATCTGAAATCCATATCAAACCAAAAAAATCAGATATCCATATAAAAAATTCAAATCAGTAAATCAATAAAACCAAGAGTCCAAACCAAACTAGAAAGGAAAAGCAAATTTCACAAACTAAAGTACCACGGTTTATCATCATCTCAAAGCATGTCTGGGGGTTATCTTCGTCCCCGTACATGAGTAAGTGACTTAGTAATTTTTCCAGAGTTTTTTACTTATTCCGAACCATCATGATTGGTTGATGACCAATCGACCATTATTACTGGGCCTTGCGCCATCGTCGTTCAAGGTGAACGGTGATTGCTCCTGTTCCATCACTGAATTTCAAGTTCCGACATACTGCCGCAACTGACCATTCCTTATATGCTCCTCAATTTTATCCTTTAAGTGCTTGCAGCTGTTGATATCATGTCCGTTCAAGTCATTAAAGTGATAGTGCCTTCCGGATGCCCTCTCACGTTCTGAGGGTTCCCACCTTGCCGACCTTCGATAAGGAAGGCGATCCCGAGTTTCCATGAATATCTACTCCAATGTTTCATTCAATCTTGCGTAAGTGGAGAATTTTGGTTCTTCCCAGCGCGTCCTTGCCCTACTTGAATCGTCGTCTGATTTCCTCTTGCCTTTATCCTTATCTTTACCCGAGCTTTCACCGGATGGTTCTCCATCCTTAACCATGTTTACTTCCTTTGACCTTCTATCCAATCATGCATCCTCTTATCGAAGAAATATTTCAACTTCATGAAATAATTTCCTGAGATCCATTGGTGGATCTCCTATCAACGATACTTTGAAATTTGAATTATCCCTGCTCCTGACTCCGCCGCCATTAGATCCATTGATGGATCCGGCCGATCCACTGAAGCAACTACTGTATTAAACCGAGTTAAGAAAGTCCTTAGCGATTCTCATGTCCTCTACTTCATCCACGTCGGTGTCATCACATTCTTCGCCCTTTTGATGTGAACTCGAAAATATTTCAAAAACCTGTCCACCAATTCTATCAATGTTCTAAAAGATCCATCTTCTAGCTGTCTTAACCACATAGCAGCTATATCGGTCAAGTACAGTGTAACGATTCGGATTTTTCAACATTTGATTTGGAATGTTTAAATAGTTTTAAATATTGAATTTGAATTATAGATTGATTTTGAATATGAAATTTTGGGTTAACTTATAAAATAAATTCAGAATTTAAATATAGCAATTTATTAAACAATTTAATTATTGAAGTTATAATTGAATATTGGTTAAAATAGTGAATCTGGAGTTTTAAGCTTGATAAAAATAATTTAAAGGCTTATAAAATTTATATTGATAATACTGAAGATAGTGCAACTTTTAAAATTGATTTGTCCAATTTTAAAAATATATCGTTTAAATTGACATTTAAAAATAGCCTTCCAAGGAACGGTCTTGAAATTAGTTTCATTGGATCCGTAATAGTGTATTATTATCGGATTTTAAATTTTGTAGCATTATGAGTTATCGTTTGGTTGTATGAATATAAATGCACTGAAATTCGTATTTAAAATTTAACATAATGATTGGATCCAAAAAGCTATTTTCTCCATACAATCAAATTAAGACTCGAAACCTTTTCTATTGCATTCGGAATATGGTATAATATTATGAACGCCTAGCGGCATGCCTCGATAGGAGGTCAAGATTTAAAGCTACGGTTCTAGGACGATTTAAATTTAAATAATAAATATAGATATACATTTTAGACTTGACCAATATTTCCCGTCAAAACTTTTCCCTTTCACCTCAGAACTACTGTAGATTGCTATCTACACGTAAAGGATCTTCTCCCTTTTAAAATCACATTTGTTCTTTCCGTGTTTTCAAGTAAATCAAAAAAAAATAAACAAACGAAAATTCATTCAAATCAGTTAGCAAACGAAATAGGGTTATCACATCCTTTTCCCCATTCAAATTCCAAATTTATTAGAACAGAAATCCTTGGCCGTATACCTTTAAATCAATATTTGTGTTCGTATAAAAAAACAAGAAGAAGAACGTGTGTGGACGAAGGTGACTTAGAAGTCGTAGTCGTTTGTTTGCTTGCAAGTAGGCGGCGCTCATTGGAAGGTGGAGGAAGAGAAGGGGGGTTTGCCGTCGTGAAGTGCTCAGGCGAGCTCGAGAGGTCACAAGTGGGAATACCACGGTTGGAGGGAAGCGACGAGCGAGATCGAACATCATTTTTTGTCATATATCGAGAAGCTCGGTGGTTGGAGGTTCACGACGTGCAGTGGAGGAGGCACGAAGGGGTTGCTCGAATGGAAAGTGGCAAGGCTAACGTGTGGGCAGCAGGCTGAGGTTTTTAGGCAGCGGCTGTTGGTGTTGCGACGTGAGGATGAACACGTGGCAGACTGTAGCAAGTGCTAGCAGAGATGGAAGGGGTGGCTACTGCCGCTGTCGTGTTCGGCAGTTGTGTGGTGTTGAGTAGTGGCTGAAGCATCGAAGAGGGTTTCTCGATCGGCTGAAGTGGAGATATCCTTCGATTCTATGTTGTTTGGTAATTAAAGTGGAATTAAATTTTGAAAATTAAATTATATTTGAATTTGTATAATTTTATAAAAACTATAATGTGTGCATACGAGGTCCAAAAATCATTCAACAAATCAGGATGGGAACGGATTGCAAATAAAAAAATCAAGATGAGAATCTTTCATTCAATTGGGCTACCATTTTAAAAATTTAAATGTTTGAATTTAAATCATTGGATACTTGATTGATTGAAAAGTTTAAATTATTCTGTTGAATGATATAATATATATATATATATATATATATAGTATGTGTATACATTGGAGTGATATTCTAGTATATTATAGCAGATGAGACCCTATGCTCCCTACATAATAGCGGATGACCCTACATACCATGAGATCCCCCTTGAAGTGAGATTGGTATCTTTATTGTTGTCTAACATCTGTGGATGAAGGAAAAACAGGTTGGAGAGATCCGACGGGATTCCTTAAATATGTTATTATTTTTCTTATATATATAAAATGCCGTATTATTATGTGTTGTAAAATTTTAAATGATATGATGACATGGAAATTAATTATGGAAATATTAAATACCATAAATACTATTTTAAATTTTAAGGAATCAAAAAGAGATTTTTAATATAAAAATTTGTATAATGAAATTTGGATTATTTAAAAGAGATTGGTTTGAATAAGAATGGTGAATTTTTGATCGTATTAAAAAAATGCGGGAAAATACTTTAAAATGGAGAGTTTAAAATAAAATATATAAAGAAATTTTTAAAGACTAGATTTAAAAATGATATTCAGGGGAAAAGGGTTGAAATCGATAATGAAAATAGATTAGCAAAAATAAATGGAATTTTTAAAGGAATTGAATTTATAAAATGAAAATTTATTAATGAGATTATTTTCAATGGAACTGAAAAAGTGTTATAAAAATTTATAAACAGAGTTTATAAATAAAAGGGAAGTGATATTGGATGATAAGTTTGGAATATAAATTTATAGAAAGAATTTATATTGGAATAGGAAATAGGGTAAGAAAAATAGTAGGTACTATTTTTAAAAATGAAGATGGTTAAGGGGACCGGAATGGAAGAAATGTGATGAAAATCGAAGGGGTTATAGACGGAGAATTTGATTATCCATACTTGAAAATAAGTTTTTAAATAAGTTAAGCTTTAAATTTTAAAAAGGAAATTTTTATTAAACTATGTAAATTTTAAGTTAGTTAGTATTGAATATTTCAGAAGTGAATTTTTAAATACTTAATATTTATTTTAATGAAAATCTAAAATTTCAAGCCCGCTTTAGAAGTGATGTCATAAAAAGTATTTCAGTATTTTAAATTATTATTTGAATATGTCTTAAAAATAAATTATTATTATTTTCTTTAAAATACTATTTTTTCTATATACATATAGAGTTTGAAAATTTTTAAATTTATAAACCTTCTCGGAAGCCGGGAAAAATGGTTATTCGGTGAATATAATTTATAAGAAAATTCTTAAATGGAATTGGGAAGAAAAGTAAGAAAATTCTGAACAAGCTAAAATAAAAGTGAACGTCGAAGAATGAAAATAAAACTCATAAAGAAGTGCAAAGGGAATTGAGTTTATAAGTAAGTATGATTGGTTTTGAAATATTAAGGGAATTAATTAAGGAATTCCGGAATTTATAGAATTCGTGCGAAACGAGTTGGAAAATTATAAATAAAGTTGTAAATGATTTTTGAGGAAAGAAGAAGAAAATAAGGTGAATATTTTCCAATTGTCAAATATCAAATGAAGTGAAGAAAACATTCTAAGTATTGGGAAGGGTTGGAAATGTTCTGTGAAAATAAAATGTGTTCGAAAACTGTTTTCAAATGTTGAGGAACTGAAAGTGATATCTTATAAAGATATTTTGAGATAGATCTTGGAAAATTTATAATAAGGCTTAATGATTTTTTATGGATGTTATTGATAGTTAAATAACCGATTATCAATTTTGGCCAATTTCATTAATCGTTTCGAAGATACCAAATCGGATTTGATTATTCGAAAGCCACTTTCGATCTGGTTTGAATGTTACGAATGAATACCATGAAACTGATGAAGACGATGATTCGGTTTTTCCAGACCCAAGACAACTTGTATGGACGAATGCTATCAGAACATCGTCATTGGAGGACAATGAGCAATCTAAGTGAAATTCGTTCTTGAAAGGTAACGCTTAGCCTCGAACCTCATTAACCGGGAATGACTAAAACATAGGAGTTGCAGCAATGCTAAGTGGGTCGCACCTAAGTAGGGTAAGGTTACCCCTATCTAGAGTCTTTTTTATTCGGTCTTGTGGTGGTTACTGATCCCAACCGCGGTGTAATCTTATTTGGTCTATCCACGTTAGGGGTAGGCCGGTCTTGTGTAGCAGGGGATGCCGGAGTGGTCCTCGATACATTGTTCTAGAGGTGTACTGTGATGGGCGATACCCCAGTAGCCCAGTCATTCGATGGAATCCATTCTCCAATAAGTGCCATACAGTTTTGATTGTACCCAATTATGCTCGAACGTGATATGCAAGCATTTCAGCTATTTTCTATTTACTTTCTGTATACACTATTATAATATCAGACGAATTGGTTAAAATGTTTTGGTTACCGTAAGGTAAAAACCCTGTGTTTATTTGTGACATGGTCTTACGAGATACCTTTGTTTTCAAAGGATTTTGAAAAAGTTCATACTTCAAATTGAGTGTGTTTTCTCACGCTGGTTTTTCAGACTAACTCAGGTGTTATTTTATTATAATGCTCGGGTCAGACCGAGTATTACAGATTTAGGTTATAATGCTGTGGAGCTCAGAAGATGAGCTTGAGGAGTTCAGACGTATATCACGTACATGATTATTTCCGCTGTGTGAGTTATGTATATCATGAGAATTTATTAAGCTGTCCAGATTGATGTATTTAATTGTTGTACTCTGATAATGGTATGTAGATCAATAGTACAGTTCTTGTATTTTAAATCTATTATATATCATATCTTGTTCCGCTGCGATTATCAGGTTCTGTGTTGTTTTGTTCCTTTCTTCTACTTTTTTCTTCTTCACCCCTAATGAACTGGTATTTCCGACACTCGACTGCTCGGCATTTTATATAGTGGAATTCTTGACGTTGGTTTTCGAGGGTCGAAAATCCCTCATTCGTTACATACGGGGGAAATACCGGGCTATAACCTCCTTCGATCCCCCCAGCACTTCCATATGTCTTGTGTACCTCATCAATTGGTCGGTAGGATCCATCTTTACGTTGTATACTTCCAGTATGGGCGGCTTGAAATTGGGTGGATTGCTGGCCATCCTGATGTTATCGGTAAACGGACTTTTGTTTACTCCCTCCAAATCCCTGTTTGTCACACCTCCGCGAATAGTTCGCCTGATAATGTCAGCTAATTCAGTGTTACCTACCAAGGGTTTCCCCCCATCTACATTTTCTAACTGCCCTCCAAGTCCTCAAGGGAATTTTGGTACATACACCTTGTCATGCACTTCTGTATTCCTGTTGGCGCCGGGATGCGCAGCGTCGTCTGGTATCCTTCCATGGATTGGTCTAGCATTACCTGGTGGTGTGCCCCCAAGTCTAGGTCCATCCATATTGATAGTTGTTTGCTGATTAGGGAGTGCTCCTGCTGAACACTCCATCTGCTTGCCTGTTGAGTCCTTCTGATCCAGTTCCATGGATCTAAGCTCCTATAGCTCCTGTTGTTCATGTTTGTCCAAATTGTCTAAGAAGGGTCTGCATCATTTCCTCTTGCCCTTTCATCAAGTGCTCCTACATAGGATCCATCATAATCTGCATCTCGTCCCTAGTGATGTAGATGGATGCCTGATCTGATCCAGCTCTAAAAGAGGCCTCTTGACTTCCCTCTTGATTGCTTCTTTCTATCACCTATCTCCTTATCGATGGCCTAACTATTGTTCCTCACAGAATTCGAGTTCCTAAGCTTTCAAAATCAAAATCTTCGATCTGAAATCTCTAAGTGCTAGCTCTCTCAGTGAAAGCGCCAAAATGTAAGCGCCAAAATTGGTCTCCAACACCCAAACGCCATTGAAACACCAATTCACAGTCACAAATAACATATAGAGTGTATGTAGAGAGTATAAATATAAAGAACAATCAAAATTAAAACACATCTGTAATAACAGAGGATTTATAGTGGTTCGGCTGACTCTGGCCTACGTCCACTCTAGAAATTTTTCCTTTTATTGATGTTAGAATCAATTACAGTTATAATCAGGAGTATTTAAAAAAATAATCGCAGAGTAGCCTTAGTGAAGAAGACGAAGGAAAATAGAATGAGAATCCTCATTTCTAAAGCCCCGTCTGCTGTATTTATAAGCAAAATCTGGGTTACTGGGCTTCCTAAGTGATACGGACCCACCAGAGCCATAGCCAAACCCATACATGGTATGTATCACTATAAAACAGGTTTGGTTTCATGACAGTCCCTATCGACGGCTAGTGACGGCTAAAAAGGCTAGCCGTCGCCGGCTGTCACTAATCACAATTATACATGTTCTGGTGAGAGCAGCTTTCGTCACTTCATTCCCCCAAATCAATATGCTGCCACCTTCAACCCCACATCCAACCGCCTCAAGAAGCCATCGCTGCTCTCCGGTGCTGCTCTGTCCCCTCCTTCTCTGATTTCTCAATTTCTAGGTATAATTTCTAAACCTTAATTTCTGAAAATCATTTGATTATGGGTTTGAATATGGTAGAATAATTGATATTATATGATGGTAATAGTTTATTAGTTGATTTGGGATTTAAATTAAAACCCTTATTAGAAAATTAGTTGATTGTGGATTTGAAATTATTGATTATTATGTATAAGTTGATGATAAGGTATGTTAGTTGGTTTAGGGAAGTTAATAAGTGGTTTGATTATTTAACTTGTAAACAAAAATTAGGGTTGATTTAAAACACAAAAATTAGTTTGTAATCGTTGATTAATATATGTTTATTGATAAGTGTACAATGTTTGATAAGTGTGTCTTAATTGTAAGTTTTAGTTATTAGGATAAGATAGTAAGTCAAAATTTTAGTTTACAAAATAGTTAAGTTAACGTTTTAATTTTTTAACTAAATGTTGAAATAAATTTTACATTTTCAAATTAATTAAATAAACTGTTTAAATAGTTGAATGAATTATCAAATTTTGAAAAGAGCATAACAACAAAAAATACTCTAGTGAAATAGATTTTGTAAGCAATGAAAATAACAACAAAAAATAATTCTAATGAAATTTATTTTGTAAAAATAAAGAAGAAATGAATATAACAACAACAAATATTCCGCTAAAATCGATTTTGTAAAAAAAAATTAAGAAATGAATATAAGAATAGTTGATGAATTATAAAATATGTTTTGAACTTTCAGATTTAATTTATAAATATTTAAATAGTTGAATGACTTGTAAAATATGTTTTAATCTTTTTAATCCCATAGAGAGTTTTTGCCCCGTCTGACAAGTGTTGTATATGATCGTTATATGAATATTAGTTTTTTAACAGAATGGACATCTATATTCATTTGATATAATATTTATCGGATTTTTCCCTGTATTGGATAAGTTACAAACATAATAAAGTAATTATATTCATAAATCATTTCATTTTAAACGGTTTACAAAATTTCGACAGCACTTCCTTCTCATTCCCTATGTACACGCATTTGTGTACGATACAGGGAACAAAAGGGAAGTGCTATCGATTTTTTTTTGAATCGTTTAATCTAAAATGATTTATAAAATGCAATTACTTTATTATGTTTGTAATGGGAAGTAGGATGTCCGACCATAAAATTAAAAACCAATGAACTAAAAATTAAAAAATAAAGTGAAGTGCTTATTTGAATTTTCAACGATAGTGAAATGTTTATAATGATGAAGTGTTGAAAATGATTCCTATAGTTCAATTGTTTACCTGAACTTTCTAACATATATTTTCAAATCAGAAAAAATGTTCGATTATTTTCTCGACCGTAGTTGGATGTACAAAGTCAGAACTGGTAGGAAAGGTTCAATAAAGGAACATTTCTGTAACAGCGTACACGAATTTATTAGATTCGCTAAATCTAATAATCGAAATAATGAAGAAATTCGTTGCCCGTGTAGTAAGTGCCAATATTTGAAGCATTGGAAACCAGATATAGTTGAAGTACATTTGTATAAATATAGTTTCGTGCCGAATTGTTATTTCATAGATCATCATGGAGAACTTATTGAACCTACACCTAATCTTGTAATATTAGAGGACGATAATATTATGACGAATCCGATAAATTATAGTGGAAGATGGAACACGATTAATGTTTTCTACCATTCAAGCTAATGATGAAGACGTAAATGTCGAAGAAGAACTGACTGCGGGAGCTAAAAGAATATACGATTTATTGGATTTTGCTAAGAGGCCGTGGTGGGATGGTTGTAAAAGTGGAATTGAACTATCAGTAATCGTCGAACACATAACTATGAAAGCAAAATTCAACCTTATAGAAGCGGCATTTACAGTAGTTGTACAAGCTGCAAAATGACATATGCCACCCAATAATCTGATGTGCGATAGTCAATATAAAGTGAAAAAATTGATGTCCGCTTTTGGTCCGCCGTACGAAAAGATAGATACATATGCGAAAGGTTGCATGTTGTATTGGAAAGATGACGCTGACCTTAGGAAATGCAAGATATGTAACGAGGAAAGATACAAACCAAGAAAGAGGAAAGGAAAAGAAGTCCCGTACAAGACAATGCATTATTTACCCATCACTCCTAGACTTCAAACGTTATATGCATCTTTTGCTACGGTATATCATATGCGATGGCATAGTGTGAGAACACCGAAAGAAGGAACTCTGATACATTATTCTAATGGAGAAGCATGGAAACATTTCGATAAGACTTATCCAGCATTTGCTGCAGAAAGCCATAATGTCAGATTGGGTTTATGTATGGATGGATTTTCACCATTCTCTCAGTTTGGTAGTAAATATTCATCCTAGTTAATTAACGTTACTACGTATAATCTACCTCCATAGATGTCTATGAAGACACCATATATTTTTCTCACTATTGTTGTCCCTGGCCCTTATGATCCAACATAAGGAATCAATGTTTATTTACATCCATTGATCGAAGATTTGAAAAAAACCGTGGAATGAAGGAGTTGAAACATACGACATTTCGAGAGAATTTTTTTTCATATGTTCGCTTCTTTATTATGAACTATTAGTAATTTTCCTGCATAGGGGATGCTTTCTGGTTGGAGTACCCATGGCTTTCAAAGAACTGTTGTCCATAAAAGTATGGAGTGTTATAACAGAATTAAGTATGTTTTATAAACAGCTTTGTTCGACGACATTAAAAGTAGATCGTATACGTAAACTTGAAGTAGAAATCCCCATACTGTTTTGCAAACTAGAGAAAATATTTCCGCTAGGTTTCTTTAATATAATGGAGCATTTACCTATTCATCTTCCATCTGAAGCACTTCTTCGAGATCCTGTGCTATATGGATGTATGTGTCCATTAGAGAGGTAATACCGAATATCTGCAATATTTATGTCAATTTAAAATTCAGATTTCTATATCTAAATATAAATTAAATTTGTATGTAATAGGTACTCGAATCATCTGAAGAAAAAAGTTAGACAAAAATCACGATTTGAGGGTTCGATTTGAAAATCATATCTTGAAGAAGAAGCTTCATTCTTTTTCTCTCATTACTTTAGTGACGATGTGAACCTATCGTTTGTAAGCGTTCCTCGTAACGATGAAGTCGCTGAATAAGATTCTTCTCAAACAATGTTACTTATTTTTAGAGAACATGGTCGACCTGCTAGAAAATATCTGGAAATATGGTTAGACGATAGAGATTACCATGTAACATACATATATATTCTTTTAAATTGTGCTGATGTTGCACCATTTGTTTGGTAATAATAAATTCATATATAATTCACTTATACGTACATATTAATTATAACCCACATTACATATTTGCAATATCTACGAATCACAGCATCCGTCTGGCGATCTCGGTACAAAATGGTTTTCGAACTATGTTTATGATCCAAGAAATTGTGTCGCTGATGAAGGTTTACGACATCTTGTGATCGGACCAAAAAGAAATGTGAAGACTTATGCAATATTCTTCGTCAATGGATTTAAGTTCAGCATGAAAGATTACGGGGCTGAAAAATTAACATATAACAATGATGTATTTATCAAAGGTAGTGATGATCTAGATGAGCATATAAAAGATTTTTACGGCATCTTAACACAGGTTCTAGAGTTGATATATTATGTAGAACTTGCGAAAAAAGTTTTTTTATTCAAATGCAATTGGTTCAGTAATGTTCCTGGTTCTGGAATCAACATGCATAAAGATTATAAGTTTATTGAAATAAATCACACCTCACATTACTATAAGTATGATCTTTTTGTATTAGCCAAGCAAGCATTATAAGTTTATTTTGACCCGTATCCATCCTTAAAAAGAGATGAAGCAGATTGGTCAACTGTTTTTAAAACAAAGCCAAGGTTTACATTTGATAGAAATAATAATCCAGACAAAGCAGCGTATCAAGTGGATCTTGAACCAAATACAGAAATAATAACAACTGATGACATTGATTTAGGGTCATTGAATGATGAATCAAATGTTTTATTAGATGCATATGAAAGTACCAAAGAAAACGAGATAGAGTATGACATTGAGTCTGAATCAGAAAGCGACGAAGACCGAAAACTCTGAATATTTGCATTGCTTGTTGTATGATATATTATTCTTAGCTGCATATTATTCTAAGCTGTGTATTAATAATGATGACCATCATCTAAGCTATGTACTATTCTGTTTTGAAATTTCTATATGTATTCATGTGATCTTGTCCCATTTATTATGATTTAGTGGAAGTTTTATGCGATGATTACTGAAACATGCTTTGTACTAATAAATTTATGTCTTTTCATTTTGTGATATTATTTCTCTGTGGTAGATATGTCTGGCAAAAGACATAGTCAGAGATCTGAGCCTCCTCCATCTCCCTGTGCGGGTGCCAGTGGCACTACACCGGATTTATGCCTACTTGTAATGACCCAGAATTTTAGGCAATAGCAATTTGATAATCTTCATTTAAAATTATTTAAATTGGCAATATTGATTTAAATTTGGTAATATTGTTTAATAATTTTCTTTTATAAATATTTAATTTGGCAAAATTTATTCTTTCCAAAAGCTGATAATATTTAATTGGTAAATTTTATCTTTTAAAGCTAATAAAATTGTTTTCTATTTATAATGTATATATATTGGTATATAAATTGTAAATAGGAAGTCTTTGGTTTTATTTTAATAAAAGATATGTTTTCAAATTATAATATATATGTATGTGCATATTGTGATTTGAAGCTATGTTTTAAAATTCAATGTAATAATTTTCATGGCTAAGTGAATAAACTTTCCTTTAAAAACAGTTTTAAAGTAATGCATGTGATAATCGTATATGGAGAAGTTGTAATATGATTTGCTTGATTTATTTTATCTGGATATATTTGAATTGCTGTGTATATATCTGTATGTATATATGTATATATAAACCATCTCTGTTATTTCCACAGGCTCGAATTACTTTCATAAATTTAAATCTCCTCATACAACCTGAATTGAGTGTTGATCTTTGAATGAAATATGATTAAAATCTTATAATAACAATTCTAAATATGGTTTCAAGAATTTTAACTTAGTGATTAATTAAAAATTCAAAAATAACAGTAATTTTTTTTATATAGGTCAAAACTAACGAATGCGATTTCATGCTTGGATTTCCTGAAGGGGATCGTGGTAGGAAATCATGATTTTTGTTATGAATATCTAGATTTTTAGGCTTTTGTTTGTCGAGATAATCGGAGTTGAATGGATTTCGCCAAATTCTGACGAACGTGTGATAGTTGGTCGTCGCGCTTTGGGTGGAAGAAGCGGGTGGCCCGGTGAACTTAGGAAAAATGGTTAGTAATTTTTCCTTTGGTCGTGGCGTCCCAACAGAGGCGATTTAGGGTTTGTTGACTAATGGGGTCGTCATTGTTTTCATGGCGATTACGTTACCGTAGAAGGACCAGACTCGATCGCGTGTGGGGGAGACGCTGCATAAATCTGTGATGATGATCTAGTTAGAGGGAAGTGGGCTCTAGTGGACGAAATCATCATCGGCAAGGGGTGTTATCTATCTGGATTAAGTTCCTGTGTGTGTTGGGTTGTTCGTTTTTGTCTTTTTGGCTGCTACGTCGATCTGATTGGTTGAGAGGATCGACTAGATCATTATTGACTTGAGGGAGGAGGCGTGAGCGACCGTAGGTAGTCGGAGTCACTGTGCATGTACATGTGTGTGCATTTGTGTCAAGGATTGTAGTGGAGTTTGGGGAGAAGCATTTCACTTAGGTCGTTCTCGAGTAGAATGGCAAGTGAGTCTCGAGGGAAGTAAGGACGTGAGTGACACGGGTTTGAGCTCGGGATTGTGTTCGAATTTTGGTGACTTTGGCTCGGGTTGTTCGATTTTGTAACCGAGTTGTTAGTTTTTTTTGTAAGTAATTGTGTTTCCATGTTTTAAAATATGAAGGTATTAAGTTTAAAGGCTGATGTAAATTTTTAATGTGTATTGAAATAAATGAGTTTTTTTAAGAAGATAATCAGGTTTTAAAATTAGTTTCAAAGTTTTAATTCTAAAGTTAAATGTTTTCTTTGAATTTTTTTTTACTTTGGTTTAAATAATGATTTAACAAGTTTTACTAAAAAGGGAAAAATAAATCTTTAGCTAAGTTATAAAAAGTGTATTTAAAAAGAATAAGTTTCCAAGGGATGTTTTCAAACAATTTAATTAAACAAGATCTAAATAAGTTCAAAGTTTAAATTTTAAAGTTAAATGTTTTAAGTTTTGGTTTATTTATATAAATTATATGTTAGGATTAATTATGTAATTAATTCCTAAATGTTTTTCTAATGAAATTTAATGATGTAATTGTTAAAGATAAAGAATTTACCTTTAATTATTTAAGTTTATGATTAATTAAAGATAATAACTTAGTGGAATTAATTAAAAGATAATCACTTAATGAGATTAATGAAGGTTAATTGATTGATGTTGATAATAAAAGGGTAATTACTTAGTATAAGTAATCAATGGATAGTTAATGGATGTAATTAATTTAAAGATCATTAACTAGTGATTAAGAGATAATTTATTAATGAAATTAATTTTAAGATAATTGAAATTAATTAAGGTTAGCTAATTACTTGATTAATTAAGGGTTAATTAATCTAAGTAATTAAAGGTAATTAATTTAAGGGTGTTTAATTAATAGAAGTAATTAACGGGATGAATTACTTAATGTAATTAATTAAATTAATGTGATTAATTTAAGCTAATTAACTAGTGTAATTAATTAAAGATAATCACTTGATGAATGATTAGGTATAATTACTTAATGTAATTAATAAAGTGTAATTACTTAGTGTATGTAATTAATGAATAATTGCTGAATGTAATTAATAAAAGGGAATTACTTAGTGAAGTAATTGAAGGATAATTACTTAATGGAAGTAATTAAATGGGAGTAATTAAGGATTAATTATTGAATGTAATTAATTAAAGGATAATTAATTATCGAATACGATTAATAAGTGTAAATTAATGAATGTGATTAACTAAAGATAATTAATCAATGTAAGTGATTATAGAATAAGAAAATAATATAATTAATTAGGGATCAATGTAATTAATTATAGTTAATTAATTGATGAGATTAATTAAAAGTTAATTAATATGTATGGTTAAAGAATAATTAATTTGTATAATTAAATAATGGCTAATTACTTAATGTAATTAAAGATTAATCAATTAAGGTTAATTAATAAAGATGATAAATAAGGGATGATTGATTAATTTGTTGAAATTAATCAATGGTTAAGTAAGCAAGATTTTTAATGATAATTAATTTAATTTATTTAAATTAATTAAATGGTGTTACTAATTAATCTTTGCTTATGGATGGTTGGATGATGTTGAATGCCTTGGATTGTTTGATATCTCTGATATGGGATATGTGTTGATCTGTGATATGAGATGCTTTGGTTGAATTATGATAATATGGATTATCTATCTGTGGATATGTGAATTATCTATCTGTGTGAATATAGATAATAAATTAAATTGTTTTAGCTTAAAACAACTTGGCCTTAAAGGCAGCATTTTGGATTTCGGTGAGACCGAGATCGGATTTCCAAATTTATATACCCGAAAACCACATCGATCCAAATTAAACGATAGGTCGTGAATCTTAAGTGAAGATCGAATGAAGATTTAGAGTGCAAGGGCTATTGTCGTTAACTCTGAGAGTGATTCCAAAATTAGCGTAACGAGATAGTGCCTTCGGTTTCGTTCGAACCTGGAGCGAACTTGTATGGATTGAATGCTTTCAGAACATCGTCATTTGGAGGTCGATGAGCATTCTAAGATATGTGATCTAAAAAGGTAATCGCCTCAAGCCTCATCAACCGGGAGTGGCTAAAATAGGGGAGGTGCAGCAAGGCTAAGTGGGTAGCACCCAAGTAGGATGAGATTTTTCCTTGTCTAGAGGTCACTTTTTATTCGGCTTAGTGGGCAGTTGGATCGCGACAACTACTGGGGTTATCTCATTCGAGACTATCCAATAAGGGATGGCTCCGGCCTTGTGTTGCAGGGGATCATGGTGGATCCTCGATACGGTGATCTAGGCCACCAACTGTGACGGGCGGTACCCCAGTAGCCCTGCCATTGTATGGAATCCAATCTCTAATAAGTGCCATACGTTTTATTGTGCCCAACTATGCTAGAACATGAGATGTAAGCATTCCAGCTATTTTTGTATTTTACTTGAAAACCCTAGACACTATTATAATATCGCTGGATTTCCTATCAAATGTTTTAGTTATTGTAAGGTAAAAAAATTTCCGTGTTTATGTGCGGGAAGTCTTACGAGATACCTTTGTTTTCAAAGGTATTTTTTTAAAGTTAAGCAACTATAACTCGTTTACTCACACCAGACCCATGTCCGACTCGGAGTTTATTTTCTATTTTATTAAACTCTTGGGTACTCAAATTTTTACGAGTAGCCAAGGGATTCAGGTTTGCATTGACGAATTCTGGAGGAGAATTGGAGCAGGAGGCTTCAGAGTTTGTAGATATATAGTGGATCCGCTGTGTTGATCTCTGTGTTGATGTCTTGTATGAACTTGAGTTTGTAAAATAAATAGATCTTTATAACTATCTCATTTGTGATATATTAAGCTGTGTAGCTCTGATAGATGCTGTATATTATGTAGTAACTATGTGATTAATATATTTTATTAGTTCTGTTGTGAGATTCTGATGTTGTTTAGTTTTTTCTTTTCTATCTTTCTCTTTTCTATCCCTTTCTTTCTAAATAATGATGCATATTTCTGTGAGATGAAAGGCAGGTCGTTATACTACTGGTGCAGGTAGTTTCAAAAAGTTCTTGGTAAGATCAAATTAATTTGAAGTATTTTTTTAAATCCATTAAATATCTACATCAAAATTTGTACAAGATCTTTGAGGTGGAGACTTCCGATTTCATCCTACAAATTTCCAGGAAGGCATTTATGAGTAGGATGTCCAGTTGTTGGCCTCATTGAGATGACATCCCACCGCATATTAAGAACGCTATTTTGGCTGATGTACAATTAAGTATAAGTTTGAATTTTAGTTGAAAATTAATACAATTTACATAATTCAAATTAATTTCAATATGCAGGCAACCGTGCGTGTAGATCCATAGGATATGGACACCAATCACTGGAATAAAAGGATGAGAAAAAACTATAGGGACACTCTGTGTAAGGCTAAAAATGCAGGTAAAAAACCAAATTGGATGGGTGCAGATGTATAGGATGAGTATCTTCGGCTCTGGAACACTCCAGAAGTGAAAGTAAGTTATATAATTTTGCATTGTTGTTATTTTTTTTTTAAATTTCATATGTTAGTTGTAGTAATTTAATTAATCATGTATCTAAATTTGTAGGAATCATCTGCCCGGAATCATGCTAATTAGAAATAAAAATTCTGCGTTGCACTGTGTCAGCTCCAAATCCTTTCAAGAACACATAAGAGAGTTGGTAAATTTACAAATTGTGTTTATAAAAATCTAAAATGTTGTTTAATCATATTTGTAACATTGTTTATTCATATGTGTATATTTTCAAGCGGCGAGATACAATCGCGAGCCTACTATGGCTGAGATGTTCATGGCCACGCATGCTGTTGAACAGACGGATGAGGAAGATAATGTTTCATATGAGTGGACGGACGATAAATCGAGATCCGTAATGGTAAATAAGCTATCCTTAATGACAATGTTTCATATTACTTTATTTCACATTTCATAAACTTTAAATTGAATATTTATCGTGTCAAACAATTGTTCGTAATCGTAGGAGAGGTACGAAGCGGAGCAGGCTTGAGTAGCACAGTCCACCGACCGAGCAGAGGTTACGTTTGAGGAGTCGAACCGTATTTGGGATTCCATATTGATCCGCCTTCGTGAAATGGGCCGTACGGTTATGGAAATCAGGAGGTAAATTTCTTCATTTACTAATGTATAAATTTACAGACGCAAATGGATTTAAACTTAAGTGAACAAATTATAAATTGAATAAGGAAGCTGAATGATTGAAATAAATAAATTGCAACCAATGTAAAATAGTTAATTATAAATATTAGTCGCATAATTAATCAACTATTTTTGTTCATACTGTTTATAATGTTCATAATTATAGCCAAATTCAACTACTTCATAGGCGTTAATATCCCAAAGGGCTTATAGGAGATTCCTAGCCAAGGAAGAGATTGCTCAAATGAAAAAACAGCTAGAGGAGATAAACAATTGGAGGTAGAGCGCATTGGCGCAACAGCTGGACGAGCATATTGCAGCCTACTTAGCACAGCATGGGACGATGCCTGGAGAGGACGGGTCGGGTGACAACGATGAGTAGGTATGCTTGTGTTTCTACCGGATTTTCATCATCTTGTTTTCCAGTCAAGTGACATTTGTGTATATATTTGATACATGTTGGTTGGTTGTTATGTTTGATGGGTTAGTGGACATTTGTGTGTGTATATATATGATTGATGGATAGTATTTTGTTGTGTGATTACATTGTTTGATGGATTTGGATGGTTCCGTTTGATTGGTATGATATATATATATATATATGGTGGTGATGAAATATCTATGTAAAAATATATGTTGCATTATATATGATTATTTATGATATGTGTGAGATATATGATTATTTATGATATGTGTGAGATATATGATGGATGGAGTGGTATTGGTTATGAAATTGAATGTATATATGTTGGAAAGTTATTTGAATTTTGTTGTGTAGTGGGATTGATTGAAGGGTAGAACTGGAGCTGGGAATTTATCCTAGGCTAGCGACGGCTATGTGGTTTCAACTTAGCGACGGCTAGTGATGGCCTATGGCGCCATACCTATGGTAACTAATTTTCCAGTGTCTAACTAGGCGTCACCAACCGTTGCTATTTTGGTGATGGAGCCGTCGCTAAAGTAGTCGCTTTACTGTGTTGTGGCGACCTAAATAGCAATGCCAGCGACGGCCTACGATGCCTTTTAGCCATCGCTAAAGCCGTCTTTTTTTATAGTGTATGCAAATATCCTAAACATGCATAGAATTTCTACATGAGTGCAAAGTGATGGTGAAAAGTGTAGCAAACATACCTATCATCCAATCTTGCAATCATGATGCAACCAAAACATAATTTTAAAGGGAAAAGTTTGTAAGTGAAACACTTAGGATGAGAAGTCCTCATGCTTTCTGTCGCATTTTGTGATAACCCGAATTTTCAGCATCAGATAATTGAATAATTATCTGAATTAACTATTAAAATACTGGGTTATAGATTGGACAAATAAATATGATAATCTCCTCTATAAATTATTTATAATGTACAATTTTTTTCTTCAAACAATAACAATAATGGGTTGTTTAAATATAGATTAATTTTTAAGTAAAATTTTTAATTACAAGGTGAATTTGGGTTTATTTAAAATATATGTATTATTTAAATAAATTTTTAAATTTGATTGGACTTAAATTTGAATTAAAAATTTGAAAATCTAAAAGAAGTATATCTTAAATATAGTTTGATTTAAATAGTAAAATAAATATGAAGCTTTATAAAAACATTTTAAATAAAGGCAAGTGTTAAGATGTTAACACCCAAATTAACAAAAGTAAATCATTTAACAAAATACTAATTAACCTTAAAAGACATGTGTTAAGAAATTAACATACTAAAATGACAAATGTAAGTATATAGGACAAGTGGCATTTGAAAATTTAGATTTTTTTTCTTATTTTTATTTACAAATAATTTCAGCTTATATAAAAAAATCTCTTCCTTTTTTTTTTCCTTTTCTTTTCAAAAGCCTTGTAACAAAATCTGAAACGAATTAAAGTTAACAAAATCTGAAACAAATAGAAGTAAGTAAACCCTTCAAAATCAAAACTGTAATCAGCCCTTCAAAACAAATCCAATCTTAAAAGTAATAAGCTTGTAACATCAGATTTTCATAATGCAAGCATGTATACACATCTTCTAAATCTGTTAGCAAGCTTGCAGCAAGCATGCCACCTGAATACAAGGACAAGAAATATTCTCAACAACAATTCAGAGAATTCAACATGCAAAGGAAAATTCAAGAGCTAAATAAAATTAAAGAACCGGAAAAAAAATGTTTCTGTCCCCTGCTTTAAAATAGGTGAGTAACTCTAAACTTATGGTATATTTTGAAGTTGCATGTGAATTAACACCTATCTGCTTTAAATCCGAGATGAATGATGTTTGGTTGTGCATTTATATGTGAGAACTTGAAAACCCAAAGATTAATCTGTCTATATGTGAATAAACTTTAATTCCTTTAAGGAAAATCATTTTTAAAATGGGTGCATGCCTCAATGAATGATGACAACAACTAAATTTGATATGCATGAATGGGATAATGATTGTAAGGTATAAAGATAGCAGCTCTGAATTATAACTGAGCTCATAGGTGTATTTCTGTTTATCATGACTAATCTAAATATGTTCAAAATAATTTGGATGTTCCCTGAATTCTTTAGCCTATTATGATTAAAGAAATGTAGATGAAATGGATTAATTCAAAATAAAAATTATATATATATAATACAGTTTTCTGGAACATTAGAATAAAACAGGCTCCACTGTTTCTATCTGTGAGTAAATTTATAAATCGGAGAATTTAAGAAGGAAAAATGTCTATATATGAATGTTAGATATGTTTGATGCTTGCATGTGTCTATTTCTGTAAGATCTTCATTTATAGGTTATAATTTAGCTATGCATGCTTGAAAATTTACTGATGCTTCCCTGTATTTTTAAATTACAGAGTAAAAGTAAATACAGAGTTCAAATTTCCATATCAAACCACTGTTAAGTTGAATCTTCAAATGCAGTTTGTTATTTAAACAAGAATTAAAGTTTAAAATCTAATTCCAATAGAGGTTGTGGGAAATCTTTTTCAACTTAGAAGATACAGTAAGAAAATTTATAATATGATAAAATCATGTATTATGTTTTGTTGAATAAATTTTATTTCTTAAGACTTCTCAGAAAAACATGATTTTTAATGTAAATATTATGATTTTTAGTTTGGACTTGGGTTAGAAATCTGGTGATGACCGGAAATTGATCTTTGGCAAAATTCTGGTGACTGGGTATGAATCAAAGGTTGAGCTTTGGGTCGGGGTAGTATTGATGATCGGTGAACCCCAGAAAAATCATAGAATTGAGAATATTTCACTGAAGAATTTGGATTTGGGAGAAATAGGGTTATTGTTCCATGGTTTGTTTGAGCTTGAAAGATTCGTGAAAGGGAACGATTGAGTGGATCGAGTTGCGAAGGGTTTTGGGAGCAGGAGTGTGGAGGCATTGCGATGATGGGGCCGCGATTTCATAGTGAACGTTGGTCGAGGAGGAGGGTTACGGCGGGTTTTCTGGTGAAGGGTTGGTCCAAGAAATGGTGTGACTGTCTCAATTTTGATCTAGCTCGCGTAATGGGTGATTGAAGGCCGGAGACGTGTTGATGGCCGATGTGGGGTCTGGTCGTGGTGCTGTTACTAGTGGCGACGGTGTCGGGCGACGTGCACGTGCACGTGTCGGTTTTGTGCCGGTGTTATTGGGTGACTCGAAGCAACGTTCGTGTTGTTTGGGACTTGGCTCGTGTAGGGCTCGGGATGATGTTGCTCGTGTCTGGGTTTCTTCTGTTGTTTCTTTCCAGTATCTTGTTTGGGTTAGTATAACTTAAACTTAAGAAGAGAAGGAATGGAAGAGTAGGGGTCTGGATTCTTGTGTGTTTTGAGTTTGGTCGGGTCAATCAAAGACAAGTGAAGTTTGAAGCTTTCAAACTTGTTTAAGTTTTCAAATTTGTTTAAGATTTAAAATTTAAAATTTTATTTCAGCTACTTTATGAAATGTTAAATATTATTTTTTAAAAATTTAACTTTTAGGAAAGGTAATTGAAGAATTGATGATAAGTTAATAAAGGTCACTAACTTGAGATTATTTATAAATAAATGTAATTAATTTTGAAAATTAATTGGGATAATTGATTTAGAGAATCAAAAATGGAATTTGGTTAAGTATGATTATTTTATGAAAGTAATTTAAGGTAATAATTACTCATCGCAATTAATTAATAAATTTGATTAGTTTAAATTAATAAATTAAGTTTAGTTAATTTAGAATAATCATTGGATAAGTTGATAAGTAATCAAGGAGGGATAATTACATAGAGAAGTAATTAATATAAGTAAATTACTGGAGGCAATTATTGAAGTATAGGAGAGTTTTTTTTTGGATTAATTACTTTGTGAAACTAATATGAGGGTAATTACTTTGTGAAAGTAATTAAATTATTAATTGCTTAGTGTAATTAATTTAAGCATTGATTGATTAAGTCTTTTGGAAATAATTAAGTAATGTAATTAATTAAGAGTAATTAATTGCTAATGAGATTAATCAGGAGTGATTAATAAATATAATTAATTATTAATGTAATTAATGTAGGAGTAATTAATTTACTTAATGAAGTAATTAAAGGTTAATTACTGTATTTGGTTAAGGATAATTAATTAGTGAAAAATATCAAGGGTTAATTACTAAAATGTAATTAAAGGATAAATAGAATGATATGGGAAGCCTTTGATTAATTGTTATCCCTAATATGTGGTTCGTGATGCTATGTGATATGATATAATTGGTTTAAACTGTGTTGATGTGGTTAACTATTGATGATGAATTTCTGTGACACCCTGTATTTAGAGTTGAATTGTATTTCACTTGAATAATATAAGTTAAGATGATATTGGTTTCGAAGAGACCGGAGTCGGGTATTAGTAAATACCCGAAGCCACTTCGATTCTTTATAAAATTGATATGTGGAAATCAATGTACCGATTTGAATGATTTGAGTGTATTAGACCATTTAATCTAAGTTTGGCACTTAGAAATTGATGTGTGAAATGAGTAAGGTCTATAATAGTTTGTGAAATTGTAAATTGATAAGTTACCCCGGGTTTCTATAAGTTGTGTGCTTTGGTTTTCCTTGTTAGATGGATTTACTCACGCTGGTTTCCAGCCTCACCCGGGTGTTACTTTGATGTAATGCTCGGGTCAGACCGAGTATTACAGATTTGCAGGTAAGGACGTTTTGGAGCTCAGGAGGAGAGCTGAAGGACATGAACGTATAGAGTGTTATCCGCTGTGATATATATAGTTATTTTTCTAGGACATGTTGTTTAAAACTGTCCAATGTAGTGTAAATATTGTAACTCTGATGTATAAAAATATAAGAGTATTGATACAGTTCTTCTTTGTAAAACTGTTATTTCTGTAATATTATATTTTGATCCGCTGCGAATGTGAGGTTTCTGTGTCTTGATCTGTTTTCTTCTTCGTTCTCTTTCTTCTTTTCACTAACAATCTGGAATTTCCTGGATCAGAATTTCCGGGTTGTTACACATTTCGTCTCCCTTGCACCCGAACCAGCCTAATTTCTTTATTGCGGACCTTCCTAGTTCCATGCTCCACATTGCATGTGGTGGCAAGATATGCTATGTCTCCGTCTCAATGTCTCCCCATTGATCAGGCTCTACCACAAATAGTTATGCTGCTAAGGCATTTACTCAAGTGCAAAACGTGAAAAACGTCATGGACTCCTGCCAATTTATCCGGTAGCTTCACACGATAAGCCAGTCACATTTTTACAAAATTGGGAAAGGCCCAAAAATTTTGGTGCCAAATTTCACGAATTTTCAAATCTCACGAACTTTCTAAGAGGGGAAACTTTAACAAACATCATATCCCATTCTTTAAACTCTAACTCTTTCCTTCGCATGTCCGCATAGGATTTCTAACGATCTTTTGCGTCCTTCATTCGCTGCCTAATCAATTCTGTCTTTTTCGTTTTGGCACGTCAAACACCAAGTGCTAAATTTTTCCACCTTCTTCTTCTTCATCCATGTCCAATAAATAATCCTTTTCATATCCATATTCATCTTATCTCCTTCAGCGTGAATGATTATCCTTGAATGGTGTTACTTCGCAAGCCAAATTTGTTTTCTCCAAAACCCTAAAGGTTAATGCATTCTTTATTCCAAGTTACCAACCTAATTTCCTCATTAAGTTCCAGCCTTACCTATTGTGATGACCCGCCTTTCTGACCCCTAGGAATGACACTTAGCACAATGTCAGTGTTCTTGTGTCGTTGCCCAAGTGTTCGAAAGACATGTTGTCATGAGGTAAAATAAAACGAATAGAATAGGATAAAATAGAAAAATCTCGCAACGAAATGGTTATATATAATACAAAATAATATAGTACATAAGGTTACTCCTTACATGGAGTTATCATAGTTACACAAAAGTACTACCACTATCAAACTAGGCAGCTATACACTCTGCCATTACATATGTTGATATAAAATACACATACGTAATAGACATAACAACGAAAATAAATAACTTAGATAGATAAAGGAGCCTCCTGCTCATCCATCGTCTTCAAAAAGCCAAGTAAAAATCTGCTACTCTTAGACAACTCAAATATAATCGAGTATCTGAGCGTTCAGGGAAATAAACAATTCGGGTCAGATAATAAGTCTGGTATGAGTAAATATCTAGACAAAAAGGATGGAAATAAGAACAATATGTGAGAACACACCGCCATCCATGGAATGGGTTTCACCTCACAATAACAACATCCAACCATAACAATGGATATTAATAATAAACATCGCGAAGTGCTCATGACACTTCCTGATGTAATTAAGAAAGAAGTAAATTTGAAATTTTGGAATCAAAGTAAAGAAAATAGAAATTTTCCAACAAATGACTAGGAGGGTGCACCTTCGTTACTGAAAGTGTACATCTAAAATATACTTGAGAATTACAATGACTCTCGAAAACCTTCTAGCCAGACCCAGCCAATCTTTACTAAGAATCCGAGTATTTCACATCTTATTCGCATGTAACCGAAACCGACCAAGAGTAGATGTGAAAATACCCTAAAAGGAGTAACCCCATATAGCTTGGCACCCACTTGCGCTTTGGTTTTATTCATTTCCGACAAAGATAGAAATTCTCAAATAAGTAACAAATCGTCCTAAATTGATACTACACAATGAGGAAAGCTGAACCCAGTTAATAAATCAACTATCAGGGATAATAAAAAATGATCGCATATGGAAACTAAATTTCATAGTCTTACCATGACTCATCGATTGCAAAAAAGTGTCATCGCTTGATTGAAAATGAAACTGGGCAAGTTGAGGTAGTGCTACCTCTTGGCATTGCCTTGATGACTTTTTAACCTTCGAGACAAAAATAGGTCCCGCCTCAACATAGTATTAACAACATGACTAAATTTTTTCCATATAAGTGATATCGACTTATAGAAATACTTTTCCATAACAAAATCGAACTTTTATTCTTTCAAAACCAAACTTATGTTGGGTTTCACATCAAAAATATTAACTTTAAATAACTTTATCAAAATGAATTGATTTACTTTAAACCAAAATTAATTACCTTTTTAAAACTAATAACTTCCTTTAATACCATTACTTAAAACGATAAATCAACTTTAATCAAGTTTTAATTAATTTCAAAGCATCTTTATTCAAAATAATCAATTAGCTTTAATCCTAAACAATTGATTCAAAACAACACTATTTAAAAAGACTAATTAACTTTAAAACTTCTTGTTTAAATGATTAATAATCTTTATAACATCATTATTAAAATGATTAATCAATCTAAAATACCATTATTGAAATAATTAGTTTATTTTAAATCCTTATTATTAAAATAATAAATTAATTTCAAAACCTAATTATTCACTACAACAAAAAATAGCTTTTATAGCATTTTAAAAGTGTTGCCATAACCATTAGTAGTTTTTGAAGAACGCTGTATAATACCATGCTGCAAACGAGTCAGGAAATTCCATAGGTTTTTGAAATTTTACTAAATAAATGGCTATCAAAGCTTTTAAAAAATGATGTAGTAAATTAACTTTGCTGCCCTAACTAGATGCTGCAAATTCATTTAGCAACGTTTTGGAAACACAGTCTAATAGTATGACTTCAGGGGACAGTAATACAATCGCAGTTTTGAAACACCGCAAAAATAAATTATGCAACTTTTTTGAAACATTATGGTATATCAACGTTTTTGCTACATTTTATAATTATTGCAGCAGGCTCAATTTATAAAACGCTAATAGATATAATTTGATACTATAAATAGTTATAAAGATTAAACATAATCAAAGACATAATCAAAGTTATATCAATTTCATACACCATAAAATTTAGTCATATACAACATTTCATTAACAATTTTTAACCATAGATGTTAACGTTATAGAATCTTACAAAAAGAGCTTGCTAAAGAGAAAATATAAATCATGGAAAGTCCAAGCTTGTCTCCTTCAAAAGTCCAATATGCCCATAAAAAGAAAAAAAATGCAATTAGAGATTAGTGGTAGAAGAGAACAAATATTCCCATATAACTTGACTATTTGCATTAATAGCGCTCAGCTTAACGTTACATGCCGGGCAAAATAGGGAAGTATCTTGGCAGCTTTGATATTATAAAAAGTAACAATGATTACTTGGGCAGCAACTATGGGAAATAATTGTGAGCTTATTGTACATTTTGGCCCACTGGTTCTTCCCAAGACCAACTAACATAGTGGCATTCTAAAATGAAAAAAGAAATTCATTAATGGATGATATCAACTTTCTTTAAGTCGGTACATTTCCCTCCAACTTTTATTATTAACTAAATTTTTTTAACAGTCATGAACGTATGGAATGGCTAGGAAAATTTAGATGTATAATGAATTAGCGCAAAGAAAAATTTTGCCGAAGCTATGGGATACTTAGTTCCCAAATAGAAAATGCTTTTATGTGTATGTATGCTCAATAAAAAGGCATATCTGGTGACTATATTGAATTCTTGTACATATGAAATAATAAATATAATATGATGCCAACTTGTAAAACATCCTACCTGACCAAGATTGTTATTCTTATGATATTCTGGCACACAAAATTACGATATTCACGTGTCTCGGTCTTTGTGTGCTTGAATACATTAAAATATGGACTAATCTTATAGTTCATAGTCATAATCTTTATCATCATTGTCATTCTTTTCTTTTTTGATAAAACCTTTCTTATCTTGCCTTGTCTGCTATTTATTTACTATATATTTCCATTCAAAGTTTCTCTCCGTTTCCCTCTCACCTTCTAATTCTTTACCCACAACTATACAACACTAATACATGAACACAAATGTATATGGAAGCAAACTATATCTCATATCAATTTGACAAAACCTACCACTTCCAGTAAAGGATGAGAATGCAGCCCCATTGGTCATCTTCCATTGTTGTATATGTTTCCGGTATTCCTATAATAAATTATAATTTTTAACCGATGATGATGATATAAAAGAAATGTAAAATCAAGTTGATATGATCAAAGTTTACCGATTTACTGTCAACTTGTGGTTTATCTACCATTACTGTCTTCTTCTTAATTTGAAATTCATCTTTCGAATCTTCCAAATCACCTACATCCTCTTCGTCTATCTCTACTTTAGGATAGCCTAATCAATATGATTTCTTCATTTAGTCCTATAATTTTTGGTCATACTAAAAAAAAGTTGACTTATGTATGTACAGTAAGTATAATCTGACAAACAATATCACTGTCAAGTTGCATAGTATCTTGTATTTTTATTAATTCATCAAATGAACATTATTCTTCAGGCCAATCCAGAAAAGAGCAAACATTATATCAAAAAACTTAGGTTCATCAAAAAAATTCCACCATCAAATCTAGGTCGCTATGTTGAAAAAACATATGGTAACGGTTCAACTTTGGTCAACAACGTAAAATCACTTTAAATAAACAATAGGCAAAGGACTTTATTCCAATATGATCAAAAATGAAAAAAAATCCATTAGTATCATGATTTCATTATCATTTGTGTCGAAAATATAAAACCTAGTTAGCATACCTCCTCTTCATTTCCATAAATCGTAGCACGACCGATGTGACAGTACCCAGCCTGCATTGATCCAAAAAACAATCACATTTGTGAAATTTTTGATACAATTGCTTTTATGTTAGCTAGAGTGATAAATGACCTTTATCACATAAATGGAACTAATAGAACTATTTAGAAAATCCAATTTACGAATTAATACTAGGTAATTTAATGCTTGAAAAATGATGCATAGAACTTGAGTAGAAGAAAGAGGTGGATGAATTGCTCGATCTAAAGCAGTAGGAGTTTCTAAGACCTGCAAATCGCGAGTAACATTGTAATAGATATAACATTTGTAAATTAACAACATAGCTTGCGTGGTGATAAGAAAATATCATGCAAGCATACTAAAACCCATAATGGGCCAAGAATTTTATGCAAGCGGTATGCCACATTAAAAAGTGTTCTCAAAGCCTATAGTCACAAATAGAAAAAAATGTAACATTATGGTGTTACAGATATAGACAAAAGAATGAAGTCAGCAAAAAAACAGATTGCATGGCTTCTCTAAACATGAAACCTGAACATTCTTTGGCGTGAGAACATGTAAGAGTGGAAAAAGTAATCCAAGCTGCAGTTGAGTGAGGAGATGTGTGGAATCATTTGTTGTCCGCTCAAATTTAGAGTATCTTACTGCTATTCTGTAACGACCCGGAATTTTAGGCAATATCAATTTAATAATCTGTAATAATAATTAAATTGGTTTGATAATTTTTCGTTGTAATTTTAATTTAAATTGGTAAATTCAAATCTTTTAAAGGATAACAAATATTTAATCTGGTAATTTTGATCAATATCTTTCTATCAATTTAAAATTGATAAGAATTATTTTTTTCAAAGCTAATGAAATTTTATTCTATTTATAATATATATACTTGATATATATTATGGATAGAAATATCTTTTGTTTTAAATAAAAATGAATTTTCAAATTTGTAATATATATGTATGTATATGATATAATTTGATATTGTTTTGAAATTTAATTTAAATCTATTGATAATCTATATATGTATGAATTGTAATTAGAGCTTTGTTTTAATTTATATTTTTCAAAAGTTAATTTAAAGATTAATTCATTTCTTTTCAAATATAAGATTGTTATTTATTTTAAATATGATAGTTTAAAAAGATTTAAACATTTTGTTTTGTTTTCTTTAAAATGTTTAAATTTAGAATAGTTATAAATGTATCTATAAATATTTTAGATTTTTTTTAAAATACATGTATAAGAAAATATATTTGCATTATAATTAATTTTAGAATATTTCTTTTAAAGGTGAATTTATTTATACATATGTAAACATTTATTAATTAATTAAAATAAGTAAGTTCTATTATCCTTTGAATTAAATAAAAAAATGAATTAAAAATGTTAAGAACATGTGTAAACATGTTAAGACTCTTGATAACACTTGTAAGCTATTAAACAATATAGTTGACAAATGTAAGTTTTGGAACCATGTGGCAATATATTTTTATTTTTGATTTTTAATAAATATTTTATGTGGAGAATTAGTTTTTACAAACACTTTTATTTTCTTTGTCTTCGTTTCATGTTTCAAATTAATGGCAAATCTGAAAATAAATCTTCATGCAAAGATAAAACCTGAAACTTGAATTCCAAACATAAATCTGCAAAGCATGTCAGTCTGCATCTTCAACAACCTGCAATTCTAATGGATGTTCAACTTCAAATCTTTTGCAATTTTAAAATGGAATTCAACCTGCAACTTCAAATTTACAAACCTGCAACATCGTATCTTCTGCAAGTTCAACCTGCATGTCAAAAAAGGGAAAATCAAGATCTGATCAATCTTTTAAAACAATCAATCAATTAGAGCATGCAAGGGGATTTTCATTAGCAAGCAGATCAAAGCTTTTTCAGATTATATATTCAAAGGCCTGGAATATTTACTAAAATCTGCTTTGTTCTCTGCTCTCTACAAATTTAATCAAGTGAGTAAATTGTTCTTAAAAACAGTTTTTATGGGTAACTTTTCTTAAATGTTGTGATGGATGTTTGTAGAATCATGATTTATATATGTTTATGATTATGTATGCATGCCTGTTATGTTCTCTGTGATTGTCTGCTTCAAGATTAACTACAAATTAATCCCTATATCTCTGCAAAAATCAAAATTAGACCTTGATTATAGAAAGAAAAAGGTAAATAACAATGTATTCTTGTTTTTAAAAATAAGTATAAGTAGTTATATTTGATAATATACTGTAAAATTTAAAGTTACAGTGAAAATTAGGAAATAGGTAAAATTCAAGCATGATGATTTTTGAATTCACTTATATGATCTGTATTGTCTTCAAAAATTAGGAATTTTAAAAGTAAAATTATGATTTTTAGTTTGAGGAATCATGAGAATTTGGGGTTTGAACATTTGGGTTGTTTTGATGAATTGCCGTCGAACCACTTGATGATTTGAGATGAAATTAGGAGCGAGGCTAGCATTTGAAGTGAAGATGAAGGGAAAATTGTCGTAAAAATTTTCCTATGAAAGATTTATTCGAATTTGGAACAATTAGGGTTTAAGCTTGCTTGATGTTCGGTTTGCTGTCGAAGTTGAATTGTGACTTGGTTAAGGGTTCCGGTTTGATCGCATTTGGGGAGGTTAACGATCTTGGTGGTGGCATCACGATGGACTGGTCGGGAAGAATAATCGACGGCGTGATGGTCGGCAAAGGGGAGGTTTGGTGGTCGTTGTTTGCTACAGATTTCGATGTGAAGGTCGAATTTGTGTTTCGTGTGAATTTTTTGGATCTGGGTTTGGTATTGGGTTCGTACGCGTCCAAGGGACCGTAGGCGATGGACGCGACGATCGTCGGCGGCCGGAGGGGATCGCGCACGTGCACACGTGTACGTGGTGCACGGATTTGGTTCAGGGTGGTTTTGTTTGGAGAAGACGAGAACGTCTCGGGTTAGCTCTCATGTTTCTGGAGGAACGGCTCGAAGTAGTAGGGGCGTGGGTTGCTTCGGGGTAGGCACGAGTCTATAGGGTGATCGTTTCGAGGTTTTGGTCACGTATTGGTTTCTGATAGTTCTGTGTAGTGTTTAGTACTGTTATAATAAAGTTGCATAGAACTCGAGTATCTTGGTCAATTGTTTTGGTTCGGTACTATAATAATATATGTGCAGATTAGAACTTATTGATGGAGTAAACGAAATCAAGTTTCAAACAATAAAACAAGTTTTATAAAAGGAACAAAAGTATAAAGTTAAAACTTGTTGTTTTGAAATTAAGTTGATCAAACTTTAAAATGTAAATCGAATTTACTTTCAAATTTAAAATGCTAAGATAATTTCTTTGAAAGTAATTCAACTTAATTAAAGTTCGAATTTTAAATTTAAAGAGTGTTTTGAATTTAACCATTGAATCAAAATTTTTAAGTAATGTTTTAATAATAAAGTTTCAAATTATTTTAGAAATAAATAAGTTTTGAGTTAGATAATTAATGTGTTTCAAATTTGATTTTTAAATGCCATATTTTCAAATAAGGATATTATTATTATTTTGTAAACTAAATTGAATAATTTATTTTTTTTAGTTATTAAAATTTGACTTAAATTCAAATAATTTATTTATAGAGATAAATATAGTTAAAACTATTTTGTTATGAATTTAAGAATACTTAATATAGTTTGTTAATAAGTAAGAGTTTAACTAAGATTAATGTTTTCTTAATTAGTTAAGAATTTTGTTTAAATATAAGAAGTTGGTTAATTAATTATTTAATTAATTTTAAATAATTAGTTAATAATTTATTTAATGTTAAATAATCACTTAATTATGAATTAATTAAGTGTGTTACTTAATGAAGTAATCAATGGTTAATTTTTGAATGTAATTAAGAATGGAAGTAATTACTTATGGAAGTAATTAATGATAATTACTCATAGAAGTAATTAAGTGGAAGTGATTAATGGATAATCACTTAATGTTATTAATTAAGGAAATTGATTAATTTATTTGTTTTGAAGTTAATTAATTATGGGGTAATTAATTTATTAAAGAATTAAGGATTATTTAATGATGGAATTAATTATTTGTTAAGTAATTAATTAAGAAGTAATCAAGTAATTAGAAGATAATTACTTGTTTAGTAATTAAAGGTTAATTACTTAATTAATTTAGTTAATTAATTTATGTAATTAATTAATTAAAGAATGTGATTAATTTATGATTAGTTACTAAGTGTAATTAATTAAAATGTAATTAATTAATTAAGTAATTAATTAAGGATTAATTGTTAATTTAATTTGATTAATAACTACTTAATGAAGTAATTAAAGATTAATTAATTAGATTAATTAATCAAAGGGTTAATATAATTAATTAAGAAGTTAATTAATTAAGATAAGTATTCACAAATTGTTAACTACTGTTTATGATTAATAAGATGATTAATTTCAAGTTAATTATTTAATTAATTAAAGTAATTATTAATTAATAAGGATCATTTGTTAATTAATCACGGTTGATTAATAAAAGTAATTAACTAAAGTGTGATTAATTAATTGTAATTAATTGAGGTTTAATGTAATTAATTATAATTAATTAATTAATGGAAGCAAATAAAGGATCATTAATTATTGTAATTAATGATAGTAATTAAAGTTTAATTACTGAATATGGTTAAGGTTGATTACTTGAATGTAATTAAAGTATAATTAATCAAAGAAGATTAATTAAGGAAGATCATTAATAATGATTTATTTATTTATTTGGGATAAATAAATGAAGAAGGATTTAAGGTTAATCCAATTGATTTGAGTTAATCAATTCTGCTATGGGATGATTAATTGATATCGGATGATCAATTGATATTGGATGATTGGTATTGGATGTTTGGTTGATACTGGATGTTTTGGATATCTCTGATATGTGATATGCTGCTTTGTGAGATGAATATTTGTTATGATTATCTATTGTGATAATGTGATTCATCTATTTGTTTATATCATCCCGAATATAAGTTAATTGTTTAAACCCTTAAGTAAAACTTGGACATTAAAGTGGCGTTTGGTTTCGGTGAGACTGGGATCGGGTTTCCATATTTAGATATCCGAAAACCACATCGATTCCAATTAAACGTTAGGTCGTGAATCCAAGTGGAGCAAGTGAAGACTCGAGGTGTAAGGACTATACGTCAATAATACTCTGTGGGTGATTCCGTAATGAGTTTGACGGAATAGTACTCATAGGTTCGAGATGGTGTTTTAGAGTGCAAGGGCTATGGTCGTTGACTCTGAGGGTGATTCCATAATGAGTGCAACGAGATAGTGCCTTCGGTTTCGTTCGAACCCGGAACGAACTTGCATGGATTGAATGCTTTCAGAACATCATCAGGTGGACGATGAGCATTCTAAGAGATGTGTTCTCTAAAGGTAATCGTAGCCTCAAGCCTCATCAACCGGGAATGGCTAAAACAGGGGAGGTGCAGCAAGACTAGGTGGGTAGCGCCCATTTCAGGACAAGATTTTCCCCTGTCTAGAAGTCCCTTTTTATTTCGATTGTGTGGGGCGGTTGATCCGGACAACTGTCGGGGTTGTCTTGTTCGGGACTGTTCAATAAGGAATGGTCCCGGCCTTGTGTTGTAGGGGAGTTAGGGTGGCTCCTCGGTACGTTGATCTAGGCCACGTACTGCGACGGGCGGTACCCCAGTAACCCTGCCATTGATGAAAACCCATTCTTCCTACGAGACCCTATAGTTTTGTTTGTATTACCTACTTTTGTGGCTAGTAGCTGGAATTTAATCATGTAACAATTTCGGCTATTTCTTATTTACTTGAAAACCCTAGACACTATTATAATATCACTAGATTTCCTATCAAATGTTTTGGTTAGCGTAAGGTAAAAACTTTTCCATGTTTATGTGTGGGAAGTCTTACATGATACCTTTTCTTTTCAAAGGTTTTTCTAAAGTTAACAATTTTAAACCGTTTACTCACACCAGACCCCTGTCTGACCCGAGTATTTATTTTCTGTTTTATTAAACTCTTGGGTACTCATATTATGTATGAGTAGTCAAGTGATTCAGGTTTGCTTGACAAATTCTGGAGGTGATATGGAGCAGGAGGCTTCCACGTGTAAATATATTATGGTTCCGCTGTGTTGTTTGGTATCTGTTTCTGTTGTACTTGAGTTGTATAGTTAGACAGATGATTATAACTGTCTAATATGTGTTGTATAAGTTGTTTACTCTGATGTAATATGATACTATGTAATATTTTATGTCATATATTATATTTCATTCGTTCCGCCGTGAGTTCTCTGATGTTGTTGTCTTTCTTCTTTCTCTTTCTTTTCTTCTTCTATCCCTTTCTTTCTTTATTAGAGATGCGTCTTCCTGGAGATAGGAAGTCGGGTCGTTTCAGTTGGTATCAGAGCATTAGGTTGAGTGAATACCTAGGCTCTGGAGTGGTGTCTTTCTTGAGAGAGCGTACGTGTAATTTTTATATATAACTATATATATCTATATCCACCTGATTTGTTGGGTTATCTGTTCAGATTTTCCAACATAAGTTTTAGAGGTAGATGGAGTAGTGGTGTGTGTGTAACACGACTACAACTGATAGAAGAGGTCCATATGTTGAGGTTGGAAGTATTTGTCGAGACAGTAGACCTAATACCATCTCGAGTGAGATTTGCAGTTTGGAGTAGGAATTTCTCTGAATTCCAAAGGAAATCTTTTTAAAGATTCGGAGTTTATCTTTGAAGTATAAGTTTGGATCTGTCGGAAGTACAGAAGTGAGTGATGATATCTTGATAACTGCGTGATGTGATGTAGTATCCTTGGATATTTTCGAAGATTTTTTCTCTTGAAGCAGTTCTGGAAGTTGTTGAGGAGCAGTTTTTACCTGACCCAGAGAAGATCCGTCTGTGTAGAAGTTGTTTGGATCTTTAGCAAGGAGGTTGTCTGTTCTGAAATTTGAGACTAAGGTCTATAAGTTGTTTCACTTCGGCATGGTCTCATTTGTCATTCCTTAAAGAGAGCGAGATGTTGATGTTTGGTTTGGAGCCCGAATTTCTTTGAGTGGTTGCCTGCCATCTCGAAGGTTTGTTGTGTGGTTTGTTGATAGTTTTGGGTTTGGAGAAGCCTTTGGATTAGAAGTTTTTGGTTAGCTGTGGTAGCAGTTTCAGTTCGAAGTGTTCGGTGTGCTGACGAGAAGGTCTTTTAGCTTTGCAGTGTGGTCGTTTCTCCGATGGTTCAGGAATCTTTGTGGTTCTTCTTTCAGTAGTCCGAGCAGTTGGTGGATGTTTTCTTAAAGAATTAACCTTGTTTGGAAAAGCTTAAAGCTGTTCTAATTGGTAAAGAGAGGACAGTTTTCTTTGGAATCTGAACTAGGTTGATCGCAAAAGTGACTTGCGATTAGTTGGGGAATTTTCCTGGGCAATCTTTTGTTTGAGACTGAGGGTTCTCATATGGAAGTAGGAGCTACTGATGTAATCAGAAGCTTGTCTGCATATGGAGTTGAGTTCCATATTGTTTTGGTTCCAGAAGCAATTTTGGTAGTTAGCCTGGTTGTAGGATGGCCCCTGGAGAGAAGAGTTGGTGTGGCCGCTCAGAAATTTTCTTTGAAGTTTGGATTGGTCAGATCTAGTTTTTGAATTGGATTCTGTAGTAAGGTTGTGTGACCGAGTTAGATGAGTCACTCTATTATGGATTTAATGAACAAAGTTTCTCTGATATATTGGATAAGTTTGTATCCGTGTTCATCAACAGTATTCTTATCTATTTCAGAATCTAAGTTGTGCAGCGGAAGCAAGGTAGCAGCTGTGCAAGGAAGGAAGCAAGTTCAGTTTGCTATTGCTTGGGAAGTAGAGCTTGTATTCTGGATTTCGATGGATTATAAAGATTTTTCTGTTGAATAGGATCCAGAAACTGGTTTGCTTGGTTTAGTTGTTTCTGGAAGCATCAGCATAGGTTGAGCTGATCGGGAAAAAGATTGACAGCCCAGGATTGTCTGTTGAGTTATACAGATATGAGATAAGGAGTTTGTAATTCGAAGTTGGAGTCTTCATTGTTGTTAAGATTTCTCTGGTTAAGAGAGCAGTGATTGGATAAGATTGGATAGCGGATTCTGAGGCATTTGAGATTTCTTATCTGTGTTTTGATAAGATAAGATTGAATTGCCAGTTTGGATAGCTGGAATTCATTGGATTTCACGTATCTCTGAGGGAGTCGTGTATGATTCATCATCAGTTTAGAATCTGCAGTTCAGTTGGATTTGGAAGTTGTGCTAGACTTGAGTATAGTCCGATGTTCTGTTCAGATTGATGGATCTAGAGATGAGAGGAGCTCTGGATTTTGGTAGTGTAGTTTGTTAGTTTAGTTTCTGTAAAGCGAGTCTCCCAATGATTTATACTTGGGAAACTCGAGATAGAGTTAGTAAGTTTTATTCTGATTTGTGTCAGAATAATTAGTTTGGTTGGTTTGTTTGTTTGATTTCTATGGTTGTTAGTTACTGAATGATAGGTATGCGTTGCTGTTTGAAATTAAAATCTTGCTGGGTTATTAAATTACTTTTGCTTTTAAATTTCGGGGACAAAATTCTTTTAAGGGGGGAGGATTGTAATGACCTGGAATTTTAGGCAATACTAATTTAATAATCTGTAATAATAATTAAATTGGTTTGATAATTTTTCTTTATAATTTTTTAAATTGGTAAATTTAAATATTTTAAAGGATAACAAATATTTAATCTGGTAATTTTGACCAATATCTTTCTATCAATTTAAAATTGATAAGAATTTTTTTTTTCAAAGCTAACGAAATTTTATTCTATTTATAATATATATACTTGATATATATTATGGATAGAAATATCTTTTGTTTTAAATAAAAATGAATTTTCAAATTTGTAATATTTATGTATGTATATGTTATAATTTGATATTGTTTTGAAATTTAATTTAAATCTATTGATAATCTATATATGTATGAATTGTAATTAGAGCTTTGTTTTAATTTATATTTTTCAAAAGTTAAGTTGAAGATTAATTCATTTGTTTTCAAATATAAGATTGTTATTTATTTTAAATATGATAGTTTAAAAAGATTTAAACATTTTGTTCTGTTTTCTTTAAAATGTTTAAATTTAGAATAGTTATAAATGTATCTATAAATGTTTTAGATTTTTTTTAAAATACATGTATAAGAAAATATATTTGCATTATAATTAATTTTAGAATATTTCTTTTAAAGGTGAATTTATTTATACATATGTAAACATTTATTAATAAATTAAAATAAGTAAGTTCTATTATCTTTTAAATTAAATAAAAAAAATGAATTAAAAATGTTAAGAACATGTGTAAACATGTTAACACTCTTGATAACATTTGTAAGCTATTAAACAATATAGTTGACAAATGTAAGTTTTGGAACCATGTGGCAATATATTTTTATTTTTGATTTTTAATAAATATTTTATGTGGAGAATTAGTTTTTACAAACACTTTTATTTTCTTTGTCTTCATTTCATGTTTCAAATTAATGGCAAATCTGAAAATAAATCTGCATGCAAAGATAAAACCTGAAACTTGAATTCCAAACATAAATCTGCAAAGCATGTCAATCTGCAACTTCAACAACCTGCAATTCTAATGGATGTTCAACTTCAAATCTTTTGCAATTTTAAAATGGAATTCAACCTGCAACTTCAAATTTACAAACCTGCAACATCATATCTTCTGTAAAGTTCAACCTGCATGTCAAAAAAGGGAAAATCAAGATCTGATCAATCTTTTAAAACAATCAATCAATTAGAGCATGTAAGGGGATTTTCATTAGCAAGCAGATCAAAGCTTTTTCAGATTATATATTCAAAGGCCTAGAATATTTACTAAAATCTGCTTTGTTCTCTGCTCTTTGCAAATTTAATAAAGTGAGTAAATTGTTCTTAAAAACAGTTTTTATGGGTAACTTTGCTTAAATGTTGTGATGGATGTTTGTAGAATCATGATTTATATATGTTTATGATTATGTATGCATGCCTGTTATATTCTCTGTGATTGTCTGCTTCAAGATTAACTACAAATTAATCCCTATATCTCTGCAAAAATCAAAATTGGACCTTGATTATAGAAAGAAAAAGGTAAATAACAATGTATTCTTGTTTTTAAAAATAAGTATAAGTGGTTATATTTGATAATATACTGTAAAATTTAATGTTACAGTGAAAATTAGGAAATAGGTAAAATTCAAGCATGATGATTTTTGAATTCACTTATATGATCTGTATTGTCTTCAAAAATTAGGAATTTTAAAAGTAAAATTATGGTTTTTATTTTGAGGAATCATGAGAATTTGGGGTTTGAACATTTGGGTTGTTTTGATGAATTGCCGTCGAACCACTTGATGATTTGAGTTGAAATTAGGGACGAGGCTAGCATTTGAAGTGTAGATGAAGGGAAAATTGTCGTAAAAATTTTCCTATGAAAGATTTGTTCGAATTTGGAACAATTACGGTTTAAGCTTACTTGATGTTCGGTTTGTTGTCGAAGTTGAATTGCGACTTGGTTAAGGGTTCGGGTTTGATCACATTTGGGGAGGTTGACGATCTTGGTGGTGGCATCATGGTGGAGTAGTCGGTAAGAATAATCGGCGGCGTGATGGTCGGCAAAGGGGAGGTTTGGTGGTCGTTGTTTGCTGCAGATTTCGATGTGAAGGTCGAATTTGTGTTTTGTGTGAATTTGTTGGATCTGGGTTTGGTATTGGGTTCGTACGCGTTCAAAGGACCGTAGGCGATGGACGCGACGATCGTCGGCGGCCGGAGGGGATCGCGCACGTACACACGTGTACGTGGTGCACAGATTTGGTTCAGGGAGGTTTTGTTTGGAGAAGACGAGAATGTCTCGGGTTAGCTCTCATGTTTCTGGAGGAACGACTCGAAGTAGTAGGGGCGTGGGTTGCTTCCGGGTAGGCAAGAGTCTGTAGGGTGATCGTCTCGAGGTTTTGGTCGCGTATTGCTTTCTGATAGTTCTGTGTAATGTTTAGTACTGTTATAATAAAGTTGCATAGAACTCGAGTATCTTGGTCAATTGTTTTGGTCCAGTACTATAATAATATATGTGTAGATTAGAACTTATTGATGGAGTAAATGAAATCAAGTTTCAAACTATAAAACAAGTTTTATAAAAGGAACAGACGTATAAAGTTAAAACTTGTCGTTTTGAAATTAAGTCGATCAAACTTTAAAATGTAAATCGAATTTACTTTCAAATTTAAAATGTTAAGATAATTTCTTTGAAAGTAATTCAACTTAATTAAAGTTCGAATTTTAAATTTAAAGAGTGTTTTGAATTTAACCATTAATTCAAAATTTTTAAGTAATGTTTTAATAATAAAGTTTCAAATCATTTTGGAAATAAATAAGTTTTGAGTTAGATAATTAATGTGTTTCAAATTTTATTTTTAAATGCCTTATTTTCAAATAAGGATATTATTATTATTTTGTAAACTAAATTGAATAATTTGTTTTTCTAGTTATTAAAATTTGATTTAAATTCAAATAATTTATTTATAGAGATAAATATGGTTAAAACTATTTTGTTATGAATTTAAGAATACTTAATATAATTTGTTAATAAGTAAGAGTTTAACTAAGATTAATGTTTTCTTAATTAATTAAGAATTTTGTTTAAATATAAGAAGTTGGTTAATTAATTATTTAATTAATTTTAAATAATTATTTAATTATTTATTTAATTTTAAATAATCACTTAATTATGAATTAATTAAGTTGATTACTTAATGAAGTAATCAATGGTTAATTTTTGAATGTAATTAAGAATGGAAGCAATTACTTACGGAAGTAATTAATGATAATTACTTATAGGAGTAATTAAGGATTATTTAATGATGGAATTAATTATTTATTAAGTAATTAATTAAGAAGTAATCAAGTAATTAGAAGATAATTACTTGTTAAGTAATTAAAGGTTAATTACTTAATTAATTTAGTTAATTAATTTATGTAATTAATTAATTAATTAATTAAAGAATGTAATTAATTTAAGATTAATTACTAAGTGTAATTAATTAAAATGTAAGTAATTAATAAAGTAATTAATTAAGGATTAATTGTTAATTTAAATTGATTAATAATTACTTAATGAAGGAATTAAAGATTAATTAATTAGATTAATTAATCAAAGGGTGAATATAATTAATTAAGAAGTTAATTAATTAAGTTAAATATTTACAAATTGTTAATTACTGTTTATGATTAATAAGATGATAATTTCAAGTTAATTATTTAATTAATTAAAGTAATTATTAATTAATAAGGATCATTTGTTAATTAATCAAGGTTGATTAATAAAAGTAATTAACTAAAGTGTGATTAATTAATTGTAATTAATTGAGGTTTAATGTAATTAATTATAATTGATTAATTAATGGAAGCAAATAAAGGATCATTAATTATTGTAATTAATGATAGTAATTAAAGGTCAATTACTAAATATGGTTAAGGTTGATTACTTGAATGTAATTAAAGTATAATTAATCAGGGAAGATTAATTAAGGAAGATCATTGAGAATGATTTATTTATTTAGTTGGGATAAATAAATGAAGAAGGATTTAAGGTTAATCCAATTGATTTGGAGTTAATCAATTCTGCTATTGGATGATTAATTGATATTTGGTAATTGATATCGGATGATCAATTGATATTGGATGATTGATATTGGGTGTTTGGTTGATACTGGATGTTTTGGATATCTCTGATATGTGATATGCTGCTTTGTGAGATGAATATTTGTTATGAATTATCTATTGTGATAATGTGATTCATCTATCTGTTTATATCATCCTGAATATAAGTTAATTGTTTAAACCCTTAAGTACAACTTGGACATTAAAATGGCGTTTGGTTTCGGTGAGACCGGGATCGGGTTTCCATATTTGGATATCCGAAAACCACATCGATTCCAATTAAACGTTAGGTCATGAATCCAAGTGGAGCAAGTGAAGACTCAAGGTGTAAGGACTATATGTCAATAATACTCTGTAGGTGATTCCGTAATGAGTTTGACGGAATAGTACTTATAGGTTCGAGATGGTGTTTCAGAGTGCAAGGGCTATGGTCGTTGACTCTGAGGGTGATTCCAAAATGAGTGCAACGAGATAATGCCTTCGGTTTCGTTCGAACCCGAAACGAACTTGTATGGATTGAATGCTTTCAAAACATCGTCAGGTGACGATGAGCATTCTAAGAGATGTGTTCTCTAAAGGTAATCGTAGCCTCAAGCCTCATCAACCGGGAATGGCTAAAACAGGGGAGGTGCAGCAAGGCTAGGTGGGTAGCGCCCATTTCAAGACAAGATTTTCCCCCGTCTAGAAGTCCCTTTTTATTTCGGTTGTGTGGGGCGGTTGATCCGGACAACTGCCGGGGTTGTCTTGTTCGGGACTGTTCAGTAAAGAATGGTCCCGGCCTTGTGTTGCAGGGGAGTTAGGGTGGCTCCTCGGTACGTTGATCTAGGCCACGTACTGCGACGGGCGGTACCCCAGTAGCCCTGCCATTGATGGAAACCCATTCTTCCTACGAGACCCTACGGTTTTGTTTGTATTACACACTTTTGTGGCTAGTAGCTGGAATTTAATCATGTAACAATTTCGGCTATTTCTTATTTACTTGAAAACCTTAGACACTATTATAATATCACTGGATTTCCTATCAAATGTTTTGGTTAGCGTATGGTAAATTCTTTTCCATGTTTATGTGTGGGAAGTCTTACGCGATACCTTTTATTTTCAAAGGTTTTTCTAAAGTTAAGCAATTTTAAACCGTTTACTCACACCAGACCCTGTCTGACCCGAGTGTTTATTTTCTGTTTTATTAAACTCTTGGGTACTTATATTATGTATGAGTAGTCAAGTGATTCAGGTTTGCTTGACAAATTCTGAAGGAGATATGGAGCAGGAGGCTTCCACGTGTAAATATATTATGGTTCCGCTGTATTGTTTGGTATCTGTTTCTGTTGTACTTGAGTTGTATAGTTAGACAGATGATTATAACTGTCTAATATGTGTTGTATAAGTTGTTTACTCTCATGTAATATGATATTATGTAATATTTTATGTGATATATTATATTTCATTCGTTCCGCTGTGAGTTTTCTGATGTTGTTGTCTTTCTTCTTTCTCTTTCTTTTCTTCTTCTGTCCTTTTCTTTCTTCATTAGCGATGCGTCTTCCTGGAGATAGGAAGTCGGGTCGTTTCATATTCTAACTCATATCTATACTATTATATTATTAATGAGTTGCATATTAAGAGTGCATAAGCATCCTACATATATTGTGAAATCAACAGTAGCATTTTTTTCCCCGTGCCCATCCCTCCGCTTCGTTTCTTCTCTAATCCCAAAATATTTACATCCTTCCTCTTTTCTGCTCCCTCTCTAAAATTTCTCCCACCATTACACCTTTCTAATTCTACTTATGTAGTTCTTCTCGGTCATCTTAAACTTCAAAGAGGCATACAATGTCCCTCAATAGGTCCAAACGTTGATTCTTCCCCAACTCAACCGACCCCAAATCAATTCCTTCCCCAAACTCAAATCTTAAAAACATTTAATTCAGTCAACAACCTCCCTTCCCTCTTAGCAGGCGATGCCTACCTCCAACCATCGATCATCTTTTCAATTTCAACCCCTTCAGCAATTTTGTCTAACCCAAACGTTGTGCTATATACATTCTCTCAGATCTATGCTAGCATGCGATTTTTGAAGATGTTCTATAGAGCTGAAATTCTATGGTACCATTCCTTCTGTTAAATTTTGACGACACTATATGGAGAAATGTGGAGGTCGGAAGTAGCTTCATAACAGAGAAAACTGTTTGCAAATCGAAGTTCGGAGGTGAAAGTTATAGGGAAAAGGTGAAGTGGGCTGAATTGTCAACGCCAAACGTCTGGCCAAATGGTCAGATATTTGATTCTATACAGAAATTCTTACAGAGAGTTAGGTCAGACATCTGAGTTTGTACATAACTTTTTCCAGAGAGTTAGGTCAGCATGTATGGAACTTTTTTCAAAGGATATGGACGGACGTCTGTCCCTTTATGATAGATGTCTGAGGCAACTTTCGTATATTTTCAAGCATGGGCTTGGCATGAAGATTTGTGATATTTACAGGGGCAACTTTAAAACATTGCCTAGGGTTTCTATTCTTCTATATAAGCTAGCTTCAGGTTCCAAATCTAGGTGTGCGTGAAAGCAACAGAAAGCGGCTGCAGGAGATTAGCCTCCACAAATTAAGGTTTATCGAAACCTAATTTTCTTCAATTATCTTCTCCACAAATCAATTTCTAATTAGAATTGTGATCATTGTAATCAATCTCTTGTACTCTTCTCATCAATATTAATAAAAGCTCTCTCTTAAAGTGGATGTACACTAACACAAGTTGGTGGAACCACTATAAATCACTGTGTCATTTATTTTTCGTGATTGCTTTGATTTCTACACTGTTTTTTTGGGGACTGTGATTGTTTGAGGATTGTGATTGTTTGGGGATTGTGATTGCTTTTGGATTGGAATTGAGATTTTGATTGGTTGTTTTTATGCTTCTTACCACGATCCCATCTTCTGTTGTGCTTATGAGATTTCGATTTGAGTGGTGTGAGTTGGAATCCCATCCTAACTTTTGCTATCAAAGCATTAGTGTTGGTTGGTGGTTGTAGAAATGTCGGAATCAGACAATACCTCAGGTAGTTCCTCTAGGGTTAATCCAAGTGGTGTAGCGCCTTATGTATGTGGTTTGTATGTAGCTGCAGGATCACAATTGGTTATAGACAAAGGGAATGGCGATAATGATTTTGAAAAATGGCAATGGAAGATGAAAGTAGTTCTAAGGAGGAATCGAGTCCACTGGGTAGTGTTTGACACACATTTGTTGCCAGTGGGCATCTCAGATGTTGAAAGAGAGAAGGTAGAAGAGTGGGCATTCAATACACTTCAACTTGCTATGGGAGAGAATGTTATCTTCGAAATTAGTGGTGAAACTACCGCAAAGGATATTTGGGACAAGTTGGAAGAGTTTTGTAGGAAGAAGTCACTGGCTAATCGTTTGATCTTATTGCGAATGTTCTTCAACTATAAGATGAAGGAAGGTACTTCACTAAAGGCGCACTTGAATACTTTTGCTGATTTGCTAATGAAGATGAAGGCGGTAAATTTGAAGATCGAGGAAGAGTAAAAGACGATGATATTGTTACGTTCTTGCCAGATCACTATACAAATTTCTCAAACAGTTTAATCTATAGCCGGAATACATTGACTCTTGATGATGCCAAGACGGGTCTTCTTAGCGAGAAGTTACGGGATCAAATGAAGGAGTTCGGTGATGGAAGTAGTGGTGCTAGTAGTGTTCATGGTTTGTTTGTGGAGCAGGAGAGGTATATGAGAATGAGAACCAGAGGCGTTCTAAATCAAGAAACACCGGTTAGAGAGGAAAGTCGAAGGAAAGGAAAGCAAAGTGCTAAATTTGTAAGAAGCCCGGTCATCGAAAGAATGAATGTCCAAACAAGGAGGAGGAAAAGAGGGAAGTAGCATCTTCATCAGTAGCGATGGAGAGTGGAGTTGGTGAGGAAGACGTAGATGCGTTGTCAGCAGTAGCATCGGAAGTTTTGGGTAGCTATTAGGTGCTCGATTCGGGGACATCACATCATATGATGCCAAATAGAAATAATTTTTCTTCTTACATCGACAAAGAAGGAAATTCAATTGTCATGGAAAATGGTGCTATTTGTAAGTCGAAAGGCATTGATTCCGTGCAAATTCGGATGTTTGACGGAGTGGTTCATGCTCTCACTAATGTGCGCTATGTTGGGGGACTTAGGAAGTTTCTTATCTCTTTGTAGATCACTATTGAGAGTGATAGCTTGCGGGTATTAAAGGGTGCACTGTGGTGATGAAGGGTGCAAGGACTCATGGTATTTATTTGCTTCAAGAAGTGACTGTAGAAGGTGAAACTTGTATAGGATTTGATAGTTCTCATTGCTTGGATGCGACTAGGTTGTCACATTTGAGGTTAGATCATGTCTCGAAGAGGAGTTTGAATGTTCTTCGAAAGAGAGAGATGATCGATGGAGAGAGTTTCAACAAATTAGAGTTTTGCGAAGAATGTGTCATGGGGAAGCAAACTAGAGTTTCATTCGGTAAGGGAAAACATGATTCGAGAAGGGTTCTTGAGTATTTTCACATGGATGTATGGGGACCTACACCAATAGCTTCTTTGGCTGGAGCTCGCTATTATATTTCTTTTATTTATGACTTTTCTCGAAAAGTATGGGTGTATGTAATGAAGGCCAAGTCGGAGGCATTTGCAAAGTTCAAAGCATGGAAAGCTCTTATTGAGAATAAGAGTGGCAAGTCTTTGATTCTAAAGTCCGATAATGGCGGGGAATATGTTTCTGGAGAATTCTTGGAGTTTTGCAAGCATCATGGTATTCGGAGGCATTTTACTACACTTGGACATCCACATTCGAATGGTGTTGCAGAGAGGATGAATCGTACTCTACTTCAGAAAGCTCGATGCTTGATATTGACATCTGGTTGGAGAAGAGATTTTGGGTTGAAGCTTTGTCAACCGTAGTGCTTGTCATTAATCGAATTTCGTGCTCAGCTATTGGTAACAAAATTTCAGAGGAAGCGTGGAAGGGAAAGAGCATTGGCTGGAGTTATCTTTATGCCTTTGGTAGTTCGGTGTAACAATCCCGGTTTTGAGTTAAATTTAAATTGGTAATTAATTTAACTTTTGAAATTAAATAGTGAATTAAATTAGTATTTTCCAAATCTAATGGATATTTGTTTGTTTATTTATATAAATGTATATGTGTGATTTTTAATTTAAATAGAATTTCTAATTGGAAATTTAGAAAAAATATATTTTGAATAATATATTAATTATAAATTTGATTGTGGATTAATTTTGAATAAAAATATTTGTGAATATATATAGATTGAAAGTTAAATTGTAAATAAAATTTTGATTTTGGAAAATTCAAAATGTAAATATTTATAAATAAATTGGATTTATTATAGAAATTAAGTTTTAAAAATATTGTCCCTAAAAGTTATATAAGATTAAATATTAGAAAATGCAAAAATATAAAACTTCATTCGTTTAAAATGAATAATAACTTGAATTTAAAATGAGCTTTAATAAAAAACTCCAAGAGATTAAATAAATGGCGACAGTATAACAGATTTAATGGCGACAGTTATCTTTCGTGATCTGAGTATTGGCTTGTAGTAAATATCTTTCATTTAGATCTCTTCGGCCTGTCTCTAGTCGCCAAGGATGCTATCTTTGTCTTCCCCACCTTCGTGTGTTCAGGGTGATGTTGTCACGTCTTCTGTTGTTCCAAGCGAACCGAAGTTGAGTGATGGGTGCGTTTCTGTTGATGCCTCTGCCAGTGATAACCCAATGACAAATCTATTGGATGAATTAGCCTATTCGATGCCTCCTTCTTCCCTTCTAGATCCTTTCTGCCCGCTCGTTCCTACCCCTCTTAGGCCCATGCTTTCGAATCAAGGTAAGTCATCTTGGTCAGTTTCTGAGCTTGGGTCGGAAAATTGTGTCGTGCAGTCTGACATTGAACTACATACTGGTAGTGACGTGCAAGCAGTTCATAGTGTATGCCTGTCTGATGCAAGGGGTCTCTCCAATGCTCCTGTTGGGGTTCCGGTTGGTTTCTCTCCAAGTGTTTGTGGAAATGCTTCAGTCAACAATCTTCTGTCTGCAGTTTCCAATGCTAAATTGTTGGATCCACCTCCTCCACGGCCTGTCCCAAAGTGGACTTCCTTGTTTTCCAAGCTTCCTAATAATACTGGAAAGTATACTCCTCGTCTCTTTGATAATGTGGAGTTTGAGGGTGTGATGATCCCGCTTACGGAAGTTATGAAGCTGGTGTCGATTATTGGAAAGACCACTTGGTTGGTTTTTTTCTTGACTCCAATCCTCCCTTTCATCTTGTTAAGGCGAGGTGCAGCTCTGTGTGGAAGCCAAGAGGTGGTCTGAGTGTCCACTTTGATAACAAAATATTCTTTTTCAAGTTTTCGCGTAGCGATGAAAGACAGCGAATACTTAAGGCTTACCCCATTCTTGTCGATGGGAAGCCTTTCATTATCACTTCCTGGAGTCCTTCAGTGGATCGTGCGAAGAGCAAGTACTTTCAATTCCTGTCTAGGCCCACTTTTCTCATATTCCATCTGTTCTCCAGCCTCTTATTGGTATTGACTGGCTAGCTGGTCTTGTGGGCAAGGTGATATGTTATGATGCAAACACTGTTGCCAGGAAGAAGCTAGTCTATGCCAAAGCTCTAATCGAGATTACTCCTGACAAACCTCTGCCTAAGGTATTATTGGTCAGGTTAGATGAGAGCCACGTTGCTGAGGTCAGAGTTTGCTATAGTTGGAAACCTGAGACTTGTCAGTCATTTGGCCACATAGCAGATTCTTGTTCTTCATCGGTTGTTCCCCTTGTTGTTCGGTCTCCTCTACCTCGTTCTCCTCTTCGGATGTGGGTTCCGAAGGTCTCTCCAGTTGTCCCCTCTGTTGTTGCAGCGGTGCCTCCCGTTGCTGCTGCTCCCTTTGTAGAACCTCATGCTGTTGCTAGGGTTTGTGTTGCTCCTTCCTCTTCTATGCCAGTGAAAGTGCCATCTATTGTTTCTTCTCCAACGGCCTTGGAGGAGTCCCCTCCCTCGTCTGATATTATTTCCTGGAATCCTGTTGAACGTGCTTGGGTTCATGCTCCTACTGGTATGAGATATTCTCCCGAGAAGGACATCTTTTATGCTTTTATTAGTGAGACTGTGGGTGAGAGTCGGTGTCTTATCTACCATATTGAGGGAAATGGTTTGTGCCTTACTAGGGTTGGTGTGATTGGTGAGGAGAATAAAAGTAAGTTTTATGATGTCACTTGGGGTAGAAAATTTATCTACTCTCCTGATTCTGTTGGTTATGATCTGCATCTGGCTGCTCTATTTTCGAGATATTCTCATGTTTCTGGACCAATTTTGGATGATGATAGTGAGTGTTCTCCTTCTACGGAGGAATCATAGTTATGCTGTGATAGTAGTTTAGGCAACTTTGTCTATCTCCTGTGTTTTATTCTGTTTTTGGGTTTTTTGCCTTTTTAGTTGCTTCCGTGCATGTGCAGAGCACCTGTTTGTTCATTTTATATACAATGGCATGACCCACTATAAAGCCGGCTATCCTTGCTAAAAAAATGAGCTTTAATAAAAAATTATAGTATACATATCTTTTGGAAATTTATAAGAAAACATATATATGAATAAAATTTGTCTGTAAATATATAAGTAAGATTTAATCAAAAATTTGAAATACATTTTCTTTAAAAATGAATAAATATAGTTTGTATATTTGTGGATTTAAAATGTAAAACATTTACATGTGTTAAGATATAAAAATATAAATAATTAAGGGCTTAAAAGCATTTAAAATATAAGGACTATATATATGTAAACATTTAAAACATAAGAAACAAAGTCAATTCAAAATTTTTAAAATGATAAGGGTTTAAACATAATCTGTAAACAAATTAAATAAAAAGGGTTTAAACACAATTTAATCATAAAATGACATTTGTAAAATAAGGAGATAAATAGGATAACAAGTGTTGAGTTAAATGTACAAGTGGCATTTAAATTTCTTTTAGATTTAATTTATATGTAAAGAAAAAAAATGAAATGAGTATAACCGGCTAATCCAATTCATTCTCCTCTCAAATTTCTCTTTCATTTTCAAACTAAGAAATAAAAATACAGAATCATCTCAACATCAAAATGAAGCTACAGCCTAGAAATCAAAGTCTGAAACATCTCAAATATGAAAATAAACTGAAACAAACAAACTTCAACCTGGAAGCAACAACTTAAAAGGAGATTTAAATATAATTTAAGCAAATTCAAAAATCCAAAGTAGATCAGGCAAAGATCAAAGATTCAATTCAACAACCAATGCAGGTAGCAGATCTCAGAAGTTCCAGATCAAACAAACAAATAAAAGAAAAAAATATAAAATAATCTTCAAGCCTTAAAATGAAAGAAAAAAAATCAAACTCAAGGCAAAATCCAAGTTTTATCAACCTGGAAAAATTTAACAAATCAAATTCAAAAGGGGAACTCAACTTCAACAACTTAGATCCAGATCAAAAGTTCAACTAAAATAAATCATTCCATAGAAAAAAGCATTTCCAGATTTTTGTTCAAAGCTTCTCTGTTTCAACATTACAGATTTCTGTTTTCTATTTCAGGTGAGCAAACTCATCTATATCCTTTGATATTATGATTAATGCTTAAAGTATTTTATGAAGATGTTTGGTTAATATGCTTGCATGTCTGTGTGAATGTATATATGCTGATATGTCCGTGCACAAAAAATTAACTCTGTTTTATCAACAGAATTAAGAATAACATCTTGAAGAAAAATTCATATTTTTTTAAAATAGAATTAAGCTTTGATTTCAGAAAAGAAATTGTTTGTAACATCGTAAATTCATTTTTAAAAATAAATTCAAAAGGATTTATCAAGCAATTAATTCAAAATTTTGAATTTACAGTGGAAATCTGATATGAGCAAAAATTTAATAATCATGAATTCGTATTTAGATTTCATAGCCGAGTTTGTACTAGCAAATAATGATTTTTGGAAAGGGTTTCATAATTTTTAAGCCTGTATGTCTCGAGATATTGTTAGATAATCGGATTTGGTTCAAAAATATATTTCCATCGACTTCGTCAACAAGAGGTGGTGCGATCAGTTCTGGAAGGGTCTGGTGGATGTAGCAGAGGTACGGACCGCGGTGGAATTTTCGTTTGGGGCTTTGATTGTGTGAAAGAGATGATGTTAGGGTTTAAGGTGTAGTCGGCTTTGGGTGAAGTCGCGATGGTTTCACGACGTGATTGTGCAACCGGAGTTCAAGGAAATCGGCTGGGAGGTAGTCGTATGGATGAGCTTTCATCGAAGATAAGCTGCATACGTGTAAGGGGTCGGACGACCTAGATTGGTCGATTTTTTTTAATATGGTGGTTTCGCGGGTTGAAATTGGTGAATTGGGAATCATGTTAGATGCATTGGTAAGTGGAGATTCTGGGTCGGGTGTCGATAAGAAACTGGTCGACGGTGTCGCAGTGACGAGATGGTCGGAGGTAAGAGCTTACACATGTACGCGTGTCACCATGCACAATGGTTCCAGGTGAGCTCGGTTGTTCGTATGGTCGGTGACGCGTGGATTTTGGCTCGGTGATATTCTCGAATGGATTGTTAACTGGGTGCAGTAGCTTGTGCCATTCGATTGTGTTTCATGTTCCTGGGAACGGAACTGGAGCAAGAGTCTAGTGTTTGGGGAAGAAGGATAGTGCGTATCGGGTTTGTGTTGCGTTGAGTTGTGGGCTTCGGCCTGTCTGGTGATTTTTGTATTGAATTACAAAGAATTGGATTTAAATTAAAACTTAGTAAAGTAAAGGTAAACGTTTAACTAATTTTTCTTTAATATTGAATGTTTATTTAAGTTTAATATGGACCAAAGAAATTAAAGAATTGGCTTAATAATGTGATTAAATTAAAGTTAGTTAATGTTAGAAATTAAGGGTAGCTGATTACTTAAAAGATTAATTACTTAATGAAAGTGATTTAAAAGGATAATCACCCAATGTATTTAAAAGAATTAAGTACTTAATTATTAAAAAGATTTATTAATTAATGTGATTTATTAATTAAATGTGATTACTTTAAGTATAATTAACCAAGGTGATTTATTTAATTAATAATTAAGATTAATTAATTAAGGATTAAGGAATGAATTAAGGATTAATTAATTTCATAATTAAGGTTAATTAATCAAGTGATTAAAGAATAATCAATTAGAGAATAATTAATTAAAGTATTAAGGTAATTAATTTGAGAATAATTAATTAATTAAAGGTTAATTAATGAAAGTAATTAGGGATAATCACTTATTGTAATTAATTAAATGGTAATTAAAGGGTTAATTGAAATTATAAATTAATTAATTGAGGGTGATTAATTAAAGGATGATTAAATAATTAAAAGTTAATTATTTAACGAATTAAGGTTGATAAACTAATAATTAAAAGTTCATTAGTTTATTAATAAATGATTAAAGGTTAATTAATTAAGTTGGTTTGTAATTAATTAATATTAACTAACCGGGATTAGTAGTTATTCATAAGTAATTAAATTTGATTTAAAATTAACCAAATGATTAATTAATCTGACTTATGGATGTTTGAATCCTATTGAATGTTGAATTATTTATTATCCCTGATGTGTGCTGCTTTATGATATGAATTGAATTGATTTGAGATGTGATGAATGTAATTTATTTATCTGTGATAGATTTATATTATTTATCTGTGTATCTATGAATGAAAGATATGCGTTATAGATTATACCGCTTATCGATATTGATTGAATCTGTGATGATTGATGATGTTGCACTATTGTGGAAAACCCCTGGACTACACCATGCACACACAAATATGGATTGCATGAGAAAATTGGTTAAGTCTTAGATTTTTGAAATGGTTTTAAAGATTGAATATTGAATCCAAAATAGTTTTGGAACTGGAATTGGGTTAAATATGAAAAGCTTTTGAAAAGGAGTTTTGAAGATAAAAGTTATTTTGAATAACTTGATAAAGTTTGAAATTTAAATTATTTGATTTGAATTTGAATTCAAAATTTTAAATCGAATTCTATGTTTGGAAATTATGGTTTAAAAAGGTTATACAAGTTATAAATGTATTTATATTGGTTTTAAACAATTTTAAAAGTATTGTTTTGGGAATTTGAATTTAACCCAAGTTTTACATTTGAAGGGCTTTAACTCATGCAAATGTAATCGGATTTTTTTCGAAACGAAAATTATTTGTTTTCAAATAATAATAGCTTTCATATAAAGAAAGGATTTCCAATTTGTATATAAAAATTTCAAGTTTGAAATAGAATTGTTTTGAAAGCTATGAATCAATCTTTGTGGAAGATTGTTGAACTTTGTTTTGAAATTGAAAGGGATCTTAAAAGTGTATCTTTTGTATAAAAAGATTTGGGATTGTAAATAGTTTTGAAAGCTACGAATTAATCTTTGTGGAAGCTTGGTGAACTTTGTGAAGTAAATCTTTTCGTTTAAAGATTTGAAAATGGTAATTTGTTTAAACCATTTGAAAGAAAAAGTTTTGGGTAGTAAGTTGTGACTTAACTGAGATCCCATTATCCATATGGTTTTTAAATATTGCGCTCATTAATCGGTTTAGTCGGGAGAGGACTTTATGTCATATAACCCATTTCGAATAATGATACAACGATATGGATAGCATTTGAAGGCCGGTGGTGAAGACCGGGTATTTTTGAAAATGAAAGGATAGCTCGTCGAATGTCTCTACACCGAGTCGCGCCAGTATAGAGATCTCCATATGTGATGGGAAGTCCGATCGGGATTGTGAATAACCAGATTGCAAGGGTTTCTTTAGAAGTGCCTTCGGTTCTATTCGAACCCGGAATAGACTTGTATGGATGTGTGTCTGACATTACACTTTGATATGTGAAGCTGGTTTCTATCAAATACATTTTTATTTGGTGGCGGAGAATTTATCCTCTTAGCTTAACACCCTTCTTCGAGACGTATGAGTTCAGAGATTATGTAGTTGATGGTTACTAGTGATACATTCCTAATTTGGTAGTGTGGCATGCTGAGTGCTGCTGGGTGTTGCTGATCATTTGTTGATCAAAGCATAGATTTGTGAAAAGTACAGCTTTGTGGACGAGACTTCGTTGGACCTCACACCCCGGAAATGGTCAAAACAGAAAAGAAGCGGCATGGTTATAAGGGTCGCGCCCTTTAGGGTATGTCATTCCCTTCTGGAAAAGGGTGGTATTGTGGTATGGAGCGCAGATATTTAACATATGTGGTTACTGCAAATTTATTACTCTATGGCTGTTGCTTTGTGGTTGAGGATCCTCCGATAAAGGTTGCAAATGACCGGGGGATGGCATACTCGAGTAGTAGTTAGATAGTTGCAGAGGTAACCCGACCTTGTGTTGGCAGAGATCTGGGTAGGTTCTCGGGGCGTTCCTCCAAAGGCGTACCAATGCGGCAATAGGAAGTTCCTTAGCCTGACCATTTGTTTGAAATCCAAAGAAACAATACGTGCCCCGTACAGTTTTAGTTGTATAACCTGCCATGGAATGTGGCGGTAACCTGCTATTGAACATGGTAGCTATAGCAGGCATACGATGAAATGTGGTATGTTGGCTAAGATTAGTATTATACTTGGAAATGTTTTCCACTAAGCACTAATAAAAATATCAAAATGGTTTTCACGTATCAAGCATGTTTGACTATCATAAGGGGAAATCTCCTCAAATTCTGCGTTTGCATGGTGTGTGCGGCGGGAGGCCTTATGGTAGTTTCATTTTTCAAAAAGCATTGCGGATTTCAATCTTAAATTCTTTTGTTGTTTATTTTTGTTTAAAACTGTTTTTGTTTGCTCACACCGGTCCCATGACTGACCCGGAGTTTATTGTTCCCTTCCTAAACTCTGGGTGGCCATAATTTTCCATACGGGCAGTCTAGAGTTAGGATTTTCAAATAATCAAATAATAGGGGTAGATTCGGTAGCCTTCAGTCTTTGGAAATCTTCTTCAGTCTTTGGATGACTGATCTTGCTTAAGTCAAGTTGATGGTGGTTCGAGCTTCTGGATTGGAGTCTTTTGAGATTTGGCAATGAAGTTTTACATGTTGGATTATCCTTTGGAAGACCTTTTGATGCTATTGTGTTCCTCTGCTGTTGGAGTTATTTCGTTCCGCTGTACCTTGTACCTCTGATAATATTGATTAATTCTTGTTGTAATTCAATTGTTGTATATCAATGATATATTCATTTTTCTTCCGCTATGTAGTTGTACTTAATGTGTCATAAGCTCCATTCGAACTGGAGTTCGACGTTGAATTTGCAGCATTCGAGTACGAGTGAAGTATGGATGTCGGTTTTTGAACGCCGGATTTCAGGTCGTGACATTCAGTTTACGTGCATGATTGAGGAAATGATAAGCTTAAATATAGAGCTTTCAAGGGGATTTTGCTTGATTATATGGATGGAGTAAATGGCTATCAGATTTGAAATTCGATAACGAAGAAGATAGTGAAATCTAGTCATGTTACTTTTAACGAGTCGGTGATATTCAAGGAGAATAAAAGCACATCGGATGTTCTGGATTTGGTCCATGGTGAATCAAAGGAGAAGGAAGTTATTCCTACATTTTGTCCAAGGATTAGAGAGAGTAAAGTAGTTGGAGATGCTTGCGAGGAGATAGCGGTTGATGTTACATCACATAGTCCACAGGGCGCCTCTAGTAGTGTTGGTGATGTGCATGATTCTAGAGAAGCTTCGGTTCAAGGTGGAGCTGAAGGGAGTTTGGGTGATAGTATTGCTAATCGGGTTGGTCATTGTACTATAAGGCTATCCAAAAGATATGATGATTGGAACTATCTTTGCTTTTGTGATAATTTAAACTATGCTCTTTATGTAGTCCAAGATGAGCCGACGGACCTTGATGACATCATGGAATCGAGTGATAGCTCGAAATGGATTTGTGCCATGGAGGAAGAGATGCAATCACTATTGAAGAATCAAACATGGGATTTGGTTATACTATAAGGCCACCTGAAAGATATGGTGTTTGGAACTATCTTAGCTTTTATGATAATTCGAACTATGCTCTTCGTGTAGTCTAAGATGAGCCGATGGACCTTGATGACGTCATGGAATCAAGTGATAGCTAAAATGGATTTGTGTCATGGAGGAAGAGAAGCAATCATTGTTTAAGAATAAAACATGGGATTTGGTTCCATTTCCTAAAGGAAACCATGGTATTAGGTGCAAATGGATATACGAGATGAAGGACGATGAGAGATACAAAGCTAGGCTAGTGGCTAAGCGGTTTGCACAAAGGAAGGGGGAGGAGTATGACGAGATATTCGCATCAGTTGTGCGCCATACTTCTATCTAGATATTACTTGCTGTAGTTGCTACACGACTTGAAGTTGGAGCAACTTGATGTGAAAACTGCCTTTTTGCATGGTGACTTGGATGAAGAAGTCTACATGGAGCAACCAGAAGGTTTTATTGTGGATGGTCAGTTAAAATTGGTTTGCAAGCTAAGGAAATCACTATATGGTTTAAAGCAATCACCTAAACAATGGTACAAGAGATTCGATCATTTTATGCTTGAAAATGGTTTTGATAGAAGCATTAAAGATGCTTAAGTTTATTTCAAGAAGTTGAAAATAATTATTGGGTGTATTTACTCTTGTATGTGGACGACATGCTCATTGCTTCTAATGATAAGAATGAAATCAACAAGTTGAAACTGAGTTTGAAATCGGAGTTCGTAATGAAGAATCTTGGAGAAGCGAGAAGGATATTGGGCGTGGAAATTGAAAGAGGTCGAAAGCGTTTTGAGTTGAAATTGACTCAAAAGGAATACACTGATGAAGTGCTTTGCTAGTTTAGCATGGAGGATAAAAAGGCATCAAATACACCTTTCCCTTTGCATGAAGCTTTCGAGTAAGGGATCACTTATCTTGGAGAAAGACAAGGCTTATATAGCAAAGGTGCTATATGCTAGTGCGGTTGGAAGTCTAATGTATGTTATGGTATGTACAAGGCCCGTTATTGCAAATATCATCGGGATGGTTAGTCAATACATGGCTAATCCAGGAAAATCGCATTGTGAAGCTGTGAAGCTTATATTGAGATACCTTAGAGGCACATCATCTCATGGTCTTGTATTTGGCGGTGGTGATGGGAAGAATTTCAAGTTGGTAGGTTATTATGATTCGGACTACGCAGGTGATAGGGATTGAAGAAAATCAACTTTTAGATATGTATTCACACTTGGGGATACAAGCATAAGTTGAAGATCAAGATTGCATATGTAGTTTCTTTATCCACAATGGAGGTAGAGTTGATAGCATGGTGGAGACGATAAAGGAGGCACTCTATTTGAAACGATTGTTGTGTGACTTAGGATTCGAGCGTGATAACATCAATGTTCGATGTGATAGCCAGAGTTCTATTCACTTGGCAGAGAATTTGACGTTTAGCTCACGACTAAGCACATTAAGGTGAGAGAGTCATCTCTAGTAGCCATGGATGAGGATAAGCAAGTATATCTTTGAAAAAGGCACACAAAGGATAACGCGGCAGATATATTCACTAAGGCATTACTGGTTGGAAAGTTCAAGCATTGCTCGAACTTGATTTGCTTGGAGAAGTGCTAGGTGCCACTGGGTGGCACAATTGAGAGAGGAGCCTGGTCATGGATAAGGAAGTGTATCAGTGAGAGATTGAGGTTTTATCTTCTTGGTAAGTGCTAGTTTATAGTCCTAAGAACTTTAGTATTTGGTGAGACGGTTTAGGATTTAGATGTTTTCAACATTTCATTAGCGGACGGGGGCTTTGTGAGCTCACTGGTGAAGTGCAATGGGTGGTGGCTTTGTTGGAGCTCATTGGGAAAGCATTCATGTTTGGCTGAAGGTTGAAGTGGTAATAGTTGTTGCCATTGGTAGTTGTTGACGGTATGGTACCATTGGAGTTGGAGATGGATATAGTGTCGAGTTGGAGGGTTAAATTTTAGCGACATTATATGGAGAATTGTAGAGGTCAGAAATAGCTTCATAACTGAGAAAATGGTTCACAAATTGGAGTTTGGAGGCGGAAGTTATAGGGGAAAAGGTGAAGTGGGCTGAATTATCAGCACCAGACGTCTAACCATGATCAGACGTCTGAGTCTACGCAGAACTTTTTCCAGAGAGTTAGGTTAGACATCTGACCAAATGGTCAGATGTCCGAGAAAATGGTCAGAAGTCCGACCAAATGTGCAAACTTTTTCCAAAGAGTTAGGTCAGATGTCTGAGCCAGTATAGAACTTTTTTCAAAGGATATGGACAGACTTTTGTCCCTTTATGACAGACGTCTGAGGTGACTTTTGCGTGTTTTCTGGCATTGGCCTGGCATGAAGATTTGTGATATTTACAGGGAAAATTTCGAAACATGGCTTAGGATTTCTATTCTTCTATATAAGCTAGATTCAAGTGTCAGATCAGGTGTGCGTGCAAGCAACAGGAAGCGACAAGAAGAGATTAACCTCCACAAATTAGGGTTTATCAAAAAAAATTCTTCAATTCTCTTCTCCATAAATAAATTTCTAATTAGAATTGTGATCATTGTAATCGATCTCTTGTACTCTTCTCATCAATATTAATAAAAGCACTCTCTTAAAGTGGTTGTACACTAACACAATGTTAGTGAAACCATTATAAATCGCTATTTGATTTATTTTTCTTTATTGCTTTGATTTCTACATTGCTTTTTTGGGGATTGTGATTGCTTATGGATTGGATTGATTGGAATTGAGATATTTATTGGTTGTTTTTATGATTCTTACCACGATCCCATATTCCGCTGTGCTCGTAGGTTTTCGATTTGAGTGGTCTCGAGTTGGAATCCCATCCCAACATTCGGTATCAGAGCATTAATGTTGGTAGGTGGTTGTAGAAATGTCGGAATCAGATAATACCTCAGGTAGTTCCTCTAGGGGTAATCCAAGTGGTGTAGCACCTTATGTACTTGGTTCGTATGCAGCTTCAGGATCACAATTTGTTATAGACAAGTGGAATGGCGATAATGATTTTAAAAAATGGATTGGGAATCGGGTCCACCATGTAGTATTTGACACACATTTATTTCCAGCGGACATCTCAGATGTTGAGAGAGAGAGAGGAGATTGAAGAGTGGGCATTCACTACACTTCAACTTGGTGTGGGAGAGAATGTTATCTCTGAGATTAGTAGTGAAACTACCGCTAAGGGTATTTGGGACAAGTTGGAAGAATTGTATATGAAGAAGTCACCGACTAATCGTTTGATCTTATTTGGAACGTTATTCACCTATAAGATGAAGGAAGGGACTTCGCTAAAGGCACATTTGAACACTTTTTATGATTTTCTAATGAAGATGAAGGCGGTAGATTTGAAGATCGAAGAAGAGAAAAAGGCGATGATAGTGCTACGTTTTTTGCCAGATCGCTATACAGGTTTCTCAAACAGTTTGATCTATAGCTGGGATACATTGCCTCTTGACGATGTTAAGGCGGGTCTTCTTAGCAAGAAGTTGCGAGATCAAATGAGGGAGTTGGGTGATGGAAGTACTGGTGCTAGTAATGGCCATGGTTTATTTATGAAGAAGGAGTGGTGCATGAAGAAGGAGAACCAGGGGCGTTCTATATCAAGGAACCCTGGTTGGAGAGGAATGTCGAAGGAAAGGAAAGGAAAGTGCTATATTTGAAAGAAGCCCGATCATTGGAAGAATGAATGTCCAGACAAGGAGAAGGCAAATAATGTAGTGTAGGATCGATTTCACCCTAGAGGGGGGAGGGGGGTGGATACGGTGATACTGTCAATTATGACAATTTATTGCGGAAGTGTATAAAATAATTTCAGCACAGATAATAGTCGAATAACAGCAGCACAGATAATAGCAGAATAATAAAACAGAAAATAGAACACACAGACTTACCCAGCTTTGGCAAAACCCTGCCTACGTGCTACCCCAAGGTTTCTACTAGAAATTATATAGTCAGATGCTTACACATGTAAACTCATGACACCCGCTACCGACTAACCTAACTCTACACTCAAAACCCTGCCACAACTCAGCCACTGAGTTGCGAATTCTCAAACTACACCACCGTAGTTCGTCCCCTAATCACGCGACTAGAATTTACAATGGTTCAAAGAATAAAATATAGATTTAAAACAATTAAAAACAAAACCTTAATTTTAAATTAACTAAAGCCCAAGAGGAAAAACACCGGCCCAAAGTAAATAAAGTGATACAAGAAATCCCTTTCTCCTTTTTATTTATGTCGGCCCGTTCCTTTGAAAAACTGTCTTCCTCATTTTTGTTGCTTGAACACTTTCGTTCCTTTGAAAATTAGCTGCTGCGTTCCTTGAGAAAATTAGGGCTTTCTGAAATTGAAGCACCGCTTCAATTGATCATTCGAATTTATGATCTTGTGATGCTTACTTAGCCGAATAATCATCTCTTCGATTTTGCATATGGCCGCTTCAATTTCATCGAGCTCGGTTCAAACAATCTGGTATGTAATTTATGCCTTTTGCTTTTCTTGTTAGCTTGCTTGAACTCGATCTTGATTCGAGATGAATGATTATTATTTTTCTTGAACTCGAATAAATTTCTGCCAATAATGTTAAGGGGTTTTAAATAGGGTTCGAATCCCTTGATTTACGTTCGCATATATTTTTTGAATTCGTCACTTGCTATGCTTTGGCCATTCGATTTTGTTTGATTGCTTGAGATGATTTTCGACTTTTTCAATTTCGTATCTTTCCTGTTACTTGATTCGCATGACTTCAATTTAGGCTAGCTCGATTTCGTGGTCATCACCGCTTTTAATTTTTGAACTGTTCGAACTTCCTTGATCACCACAGTTTTGATTTTGGTTTGAAACTGCTGTTTTTAATTCTCTGGCATTGGATTTGATTCTGTTTTGACTTTGGCCTTGACTTTCTTTATGCGATGATATTTAAGACACCTTTGTCTTTGTTCGAAACATCTATTTTCAAAGATGTTTGTGTACATGCTTATTGTATCCAGGTACTTCATGTTGCCACTTCACACGGTTTTGATTGTGGCCTCTGTGACTTTGGCACTGTCATGCTAGTTTCAGTTCATATGCATTAGGAACTGGTTCATGATTGTAGCATTGTATTTAGTCTGGACATCTAATTTCATTGCATCTCATTTGAGCTCATGTGCACTTGGTTTGTACTTATGGTTTGTGTTTCACTTTGATATATGCAACCTTTGTTTCTGTGGTCTTGTAATATGGTTCAAGTTGCATTCGATCCAGTACTTGATTGCTTTCATGTATATATGTATACATGTGTGTTCACTCATGTGCATATGTATGTTTGTGAGTAGAATGAATGCTGCACTTTTTAGTTTGTATGGTGGCATTTGGTCTTGCATATTTGTACATTGATGTCACCTCTGTCCTTTGTAGCATGTATTATGTACAGTGCATTTATGTAGTCTGGTTGGTCATGCTTTATTGCTGTTGAACTTTATGTTGAGGCCTGGTGAACTGTTTTGATAAAGTCTGTACTTTGTTTATTTTGAAGTGATTCGGTCGAGTTCATTTGAAAGAATTTGACTTTGATTGCTTATTTTTCTGACCAGTCGTGACATTCATACTTTATTGTCATATAAGCTTGATGCCGGATTAACTTGTTTACTTCATTTGCTCCTCTGGCCACTTGCTGTTCACTGGTCTATCATGTTCATGCTAGCCGAGTTGTCCTGTTGCACTGCTTATATATGTATGTGTATATATATATATATATATATGCATATGTGTGTGTGTATGGTAGTTCCATTGCTGTTAACTGTTTTACATTTTATTACTGGTACCATTGATATCTGTTGTACCTTTTTGTTTGCTGTTACTAAAAGTGGTCTTGGTCGATTCTGGTGATGTTTTGGTCGAGACTATATTCTTGTTTGGTTGTATTTGAATTCTTATGCTCGACGGTTTTGCGATATTTTGTAGTGCACCTGAGTTGAATCCAGCTTAAAGCTCGGGTTTGACCTTGAGATGATATCGTGACTTTCACTTGAGTTGGACCTGGCTTTTGATTTGGGTTGTACCTTATGCTCACATGTCCCTGCAATCTTGTCAAGTGTATATTGGTGTGCACGGCCTTGTGGCATGTACAGTGATATATTGTGCATGTCATAAGCTGTTGGTGTATGATGAATTCAAAATTAAATGACGACGAACAACCCAAATTACTGAGGAAAATAATATTTTCAAAATCACATTTTATTTTACACTGCAAAATATTTTCTTTTCAATTTTACCATGTTGCAATTTATTTTGCAGATCGCTTAGATGCTGTATTCAATCTATAATAGAGTTGATAATAAATACGAATGTGAGTGATATGTAGTGAGGTGCAAATGTAAATGATAAATTGTGATGTAATCGAATTTATATTGTAATTGAATTTGTGTATATATAATGAGAGCTCAAATTTGTAGTGTTTAAAATTATAATAAATATTTGTTTGAATAAAATATCTGTTTTAACTTAAATTCTTTGTTATTTATTTTATTCAGCAGATATTTATTTAATTATGTGAAAATAAAATAGTACATTAACAAATACATTTAAATGAATATATATATATATATATCTGTTTTTTTATCATAAAAAGAAATTGTATACTTGCATATTAAACAATCTTCCCCTTTTGATGATAACAAACATATATTTAAGATTTTGAATATATTAAATATATTTGATTATTGATAGATTCTATTTGCTACCCCTATTTGAATGCTTCCTCTCTACACTAAACCCCCCCTTCATATATGCATGAATAAAAATATTCAAATGAGCCTAGATGCAAATAGAACATACAAAATAAAATGTTCGACCTTTATTTATCAAAATCTTAACTCTTTTATTATCAGCAAAAGAGTAATGGTGTTAGAAAATAGAAACAAAATGATAGACATTAATACAACATTAAAACTCAATCGAGTATAAATATTAAATTTTAATAAAAAATCAAACAAAAATCATAAGTGCTCTTTTAGGTGTGTATTCCACTTTAGAGTGATAGGGATAATATCATCATATAAAACATACAATTGTGTCTATTTGTGGTATACTTATTTCAGGAATTTGAATATTCACTAGCCATGCATAACCATTAGGACTTTTAAATGATATTGGTAGTATTCCAAAAAAAATTTAAAAGAATGAATTCAAGTATCTTCTAGCCATGCATAACCGTAAGGACTTTTAAATGGGATTAGAATCAACTTGTCTATAAATCAATTAATTTTGATATGCGTTCCATACATGCATAACCGTAAAGATTTTTAAATGAGCATGGAAGCACATAATCAAAAATCCCAAGTAATTCACCCATGCGTGACCGTGAGGACTTTTAAATGAGAGTGAATACTTTGGATGTTTTTTATTGCTAAAAATATAATTACTGAAAAACGATTGATTTCCCGTTTAAAATACCACATATTGACATGCTATATTGGATTTTGATGGGTGATGGTTGATAGAAATATGATAGAAACAGAAATGGTCATGAAATTTTTATCAACAAAAAGTTTTTACAACTCTTGTTTAAATTTCTAAAAAAATTTTCTAATTATATTTTCTCAAGTTATAATATATGATTAATATCAACACTCATCACTTTTTCAATCACTATTTATCTTTTTCGATAATTAGCAGGGAGTCAGATTAGTTAATGTAGTCATTTAAAATCAAATCCAAAGATCATTATAAAATCAAAATTTTTAAAAAATGACGAATTTGAAATAAAATCAACAAAAAAATGATTTTCTAGAAGGGGTTTTATAAGAAAAATTTCTGCTATTTAAAAATTATTAGAAATGAAAAATATGCAGATATTTTATTTGAAAATGTTGCAATTATTGAATGTCTCAACATAAATCACGTCCCACTTGAAATTTTTCGATCAACTAGATTATCAGTGTAATTTGCATCTGAATTTCCCTTTGGCTCCAGATTATCATTAATTGAATGTTATAGACCAGACTATGAAGTTGCAACAAATTTCCTTAAAATCATTTTTACAGCAAAATGGAATTGAATTATAGCCGTGCATAATGTCAGATTCAGAAACAAATATATCCATGTGTATCAGGAGTAATCATTGAAACATCATTATTAATCCAAACAAATCTTTATAAAGTATTTCAATGATTGTAGTGTTCTTGGCATAAAAAGATAATAGGCCAACAATTTTTATAAGTCGGAATCATAATTAATATTCATTATCATATAACTGGCTGATCAAATTATGGTGCAGATCATCACATTAAATTATTGCTCAGAATAAATATACCGTTACCTTTTTTACCTTTGTCGATAATTTTTCGTTGTTTCCCATTGTGATTCTGCCGCCTTTGTACTAGGCTAAGGAACTTTGATTTCTAGCCCGTTGTGTGCTTGGAACAGCCCAGAATCCAGAGAACACAGTTGTTGTTCCTTAGCCTGCCACCACACCTACACGAGAAAAGATTTTTGTGACCTATTTTTTTATAGGTCCATGGTTGTTAGTGGAAAATAATTTTGAAAAAAAAGTTTGTGGAGACCCAACACTATTTATATATGTTCCTTTTGGCACCCTGATTTGTTTAACTTTAAAGGATTTTACATTTATGCCTTTGGGAGCCCAAATTGGAATGGCTTTGATATTTTGGGTGTATACCAACAAATATTGTGATTGTGTCCAATTTTTCTACAAATTGTGCACTCGGATTTGACTTGATTAATTACATTTCTAGCCTGTTCAGATTGATTATACCCAAGTCCTTGTCTAGCAATATTAGTTTGTTTTCCTAATAGCATATTTAACGATCTTTCTCCTTTGGAAAATATTCTTAGAGTTATAGACAATTGTTGGACTTTTGTTTAAGTGATTCATTTTCATTTATTAATTGATTGCACTTTTTAATGGAATTCTCTCTTCTAGTGTTTTCACCATCTTTCAAAATCAGAATTTCATTTTCAAATGACTTAATTTTAATTTCTGATTTTTTAATTTCTACTTAGAGTGATGGACACTTATCACACTTAAGGATCTTACTTTGACAGTTTTTAACTAGTTAACCAAGCTGTTTATTTAAATATATCAAATTATCCTATTGTGATTCAATTTTAGCGTATTTCTCCCCAAGTCTTTCAAAACATCCATTTACTCCATGGAAATGTAAGTAATTCTGAATGGTGAGTTTTGATACCTCGCTTGGCTCATCATCATCATCGCTATCAAATATATCACCTCGAAGGCATAGATATGCTTTTTCAATCTGATTGCTAGTACTTTTATTATCATCACTTGTATTCCACATGACTACAAAACATCTTCTTTTCAATTTCTTTTCTTGGTCATGTCGATTTTGAGGACAATTGGGCTTGATGTGACCGGGTTTGCTGCACTTATGACAACTGATCTTCCATTCTTCTGGATTGAATAGTGCTTTGACTATTCTGCATTTCAATTTTTGATTTAGAGCTGGATTTCTGTATTTTCGGTTCCACTTTTTGAATCTCTTTATTAGTACTGCCAGCTTAGCTGCTCCATCTTCATCATCATCATAACTACTACCTTTTGTCAATCTTGTCACAGCACCAGAAAGGCAATTTCCTCATGGTTATAAGCATGACAAAACTAATTTGTTACGGTTATAACTGTTATAATAGGTACCTTGGGCAAATTCAGTCACACTTTTGCTCATGGTTATAACCGTGATAAAAAATAGTAATTTCTCACGCTTATAACCGTTATAAATGTAGATATTATCACGCTTATAACTGTGACAGAACAGTATTTACTCATGGTTATAATCGTGATAAAATGGTTATTAATAAGGTTTATAACCGTGGGAAATTTAGATAGTATCACACTTATAACCATGACAGAACAATAGTTACATTTATAACCATTACAAAAAAGGAAACTCTAACACTTATAACCATGACAAATGCAAATTATATCACAGTTATAACCATTACGAAAGGTTATTTTCTAACACTTATAACCGTGATAACTAAAACAATATCAAACAAACTATATAGCACCAATATTTTATTACAGCCACAAACAATCAATACAAAAAATATATAGTATTAACATTAAGAAAACATACGATCAATAATTAGAACAACACCAAACATTTATGTTTCATACAAACATCACAAAGGATACTTCATACCAACACCACAAATTATAGCATACAAGCATAGTATACGCAACAAACTTTAAAACACAGTTTCAGAATATAACTACATAGTGTTTAGTAACTTACTAATAACGCAAACGATACTCGGGCCAAATCACAAAACCCCCTTCAACTAATTCGGATAGCGTGTAATGGCCATTTTGTGGTGCTTCATAAATTGAAGCTTCTGGATCGTAAACATTCTCCACCTAAACAACTTGCTCTCCTTCAACCACCTTCCAGCATGTCGTAGCAAAAGCTAGTGCAGCAAATCCTAAAATTACAAGCGGCCAGTAGAACCTTTTATTCAATATACTTATGAGATTCTGGAACCATCTTCTAGTATTTCGCCAGCTGAAACAACACAAACTTATAGCTTTGATCAATTGAATAGTACATTTAAACCAAATATAATTGGCATATTGAAATTTGCCTATCAGTTACATATAAGTTTCAATCCGCAACGTGAAAGGTGAACTGAATGAAGTCAAAAACTTAAGTAGCCATCCAACAAAAAGGCCGACTGTCCCAATGATCAACAAGAACAATATTTGCTGACCTGAAATTAATTATAAAACAGAAGTTATTTGGTAGAGTACTAACTTCTGATGCAAAATAATGAGTTGCATACCTCGTTGCACCAGTTACAGCTAACAGAACTGCGACGATTGCATCAACCGTGTGAATCTCTCTTTTTGAAGTCTCACTTATGGTAGCCATGTATATAAATGTGCTTATCACAGCCATGAAAGAAAGCCATAAGTCCATAAACTGAACAAATGTACCATGATTGTATTTAATGAACATTGATAACATAACAAAAAAGTGACCGAGTACTCAAAGAAAACAGCAGAAATTGTTATTCTAAGTTTCTAACATCTCCTTTAAGTTGTAATATACTTTTGAAGTCTTTATTTTTCTTTCATCGGTAATCAATCAAAAAAATTGTACAATATAAATACCTATAAAATCCGGAATGATAAAACACACCAAGTACCAATATCACATGATATAGCCCGCTTGATATCACACTAGAAGTAAACAACACCCATTTTGCAAATGCCTGAGCAACATAACAGCATAATAAATCTAATAAAAACAAATTGTACACGTAAATAGATATTCATTTTGCTATATGTTGCGCATATAAGAAGTTTTGAAAATTAATTTAACAGGGACTAAGAGGGATAGCATATTTGACTAGACAACGAGTTATCAAGGGACAAAAAAAGCAACTGGGAGTTCAATGTTCACTTCTAGGTGAAATTATTAAATAATCACTTATGAAGGCTCTGGAGTCATGTGAGTAACCACTAAGTACAACCGAGATGAATCTGGTTTGGCTGGTTAGTGAATTACTATTTTACAATTACTATTTTAATAACTACAAAAACTATTTTATAATATTCTTGATTCATATAGATCTTCTTAATCTTTACCTTGCATTACATTGATTCAAAATAATAATCATTATGTATCTTAGGTAATAAGTAGTCTTCAAATTCCTTTTCTTGTTTAAGTTGTAAGAAGCTTTACCTTACAGGAAGCTTGCATAATGAATACATTAAACAGCAATCCATTAAGAGGAAGTGTTACAGAGACGGACGAGTATACGTTTACATGCATGTTGTACTATCAACAATCTAACTTACAGCTCATGCATAGATTAGCCAATATATAAGTGTATACTTCAAGCTGTAAAAAATTAGAAGATAGTAAAAACCAAAAACACGTTATTTCCGAACTTTGCTTTCCTACTTCTCATATAATTTTGTAATGTACTTGGTTTACATATTAGTATAACATAGCTCATATTTGTGTTATGCAAGATAAAATCAGTTTAGTTTACGAAAGAATTATATCGTTCTATCTAATATCTGAATTAATCAACTATTAAACAAAAATTCAGTCCGGGTTCCATACCCACGGATATTCAGTACCGAAAAACCGATGTGTACACATTAGTATATTGGTTTAGATATTAGTATAAATGCTGCAGCATTCCCCATGACATGGTTGCACTATACCAACAAAATTAACTGATAATTCTAGAGACCAATTTCAATTAAGGTTGTACGATGATAAATCAATTATTATAGTCATGGTTTATCTATAAAACAAAATCCAAATGATGAAACAATTTCAATATATCATACTTGCGACTAAAAATAGATCAAACGTAACAGCTACATACACCAAAACTAATGTAAGATGTTTTATTTAACTACTAAAATATAGTTAAGTATAGTCATAGATTCATACGTAGGTTTCACAAAAAAGTATATAACATATAAGTCGATATCCCATATTTAAAGACTTACATTTAATTCTGTTTCAACTTGTATTTCTTATGTCTCCACTAACTCATATCTTCAGTACATCATCATTCCTTGTCCATCTATATAAATCTTGTCCCATAATATCATTCTATCAAATTTTTCTCGTTCATAATCCATTTAAAACTTAAAGATCATGAGATATGAGGCTAACAATGGAGTATTATTACGCAAGATTAGAAACAATTTTGACGTTCATATGAAATTACATCCTACTTCCAGTAAGATGTTTTTAAAATAGTTACGGAAATCAAAACAACAACAAGACAGACATATTGAGAAAGGCAGTCAAAGGGAATCTCTGAATCTCCACATACAGCAAGCTAAAAGTGAATGAAGAAGAAAAGGAAACAATAACCTGTGCAGTGTGCCTGAGTGATGTAAAAGGAAGAGATAGAGTATGGGAATTGAGAAACTGTAACCATGTTTTTCATAAAGGATATCTGGACAAATGGCTACATGATGTTAAAAATATATTTCATTCACATGTTAAAAAAATAATAATATTTTCAATTGATTTCTAGAAAGCTTACAGAAAATAATGTTTGCACATAATGTTCATTTGGAATATAGTTGTGCTGCTTTCTAGCCACTGCCCTCTACAATGAAATTGAGATATTAGTTATAACCTCGTAGAAATGGAAATACTACAGCTGAATTTTAGCTATATCAAGAAGAAAAGAAACTGTTCAGATTATCACATACCTTGTAATGCTTCTTGAAGACTGGAAAAACTACGTTAACTTCGACATCAAATCTTGTGTTCCTTTTAACAAATATTATCTGCTTTAGAGTAAAGTAAGATTGATATGAGATCGAAATATAGAAAGAAAGTAAATCAAGAACTAATTTTCTTATAGAACAAGAATCTTTCAAACCTGAGATCCTTTCTTCCATTTATCCTTCGGGATTGTAGACGACGTTTTTGGGTTGTAGCGACATTCCCTTTTGTCTTTTTTATCCATAAAACTGACAATCAAAATTCAGATTAAGCATTATCAAGCGAGACATCAATCAAGCTATTGTTGGTAAAGTAAAATAAGGATATGTATAAAATTCTTTTCTAGAATTATGATTGCTTACCTATCCACATAACTTTTCAAAGAAGACATTAGATAGTCATATGTGTAATTGAAGTTGTTAAGCGGAACACAACTGTAACAATTAGATATTTGCTTTGTTAAAATCAAGAAAACTATTTTGTGCATGTGTGTTTGTGTGGGGGTTTAAAAATAGTTTGTCCAACATGACAGAGTGTCTGTGTTCACACGAGATGATACAATTTCTTTTCCAATTGCATGTTATTCTCCCGTTGCTAAGTCATAAATATAATATATTGATACATCGAAAAACTGACATATTTTTAATACCATTAACCAGTAAGATGAAATAATGCAGCTAAAATATCCTCTATTAAAGGATGTACTTTAAAACATAGGTAACATCATAAACCCAAGAAATAAAAACAACAATATTCCACGTACCAAATCAGATCCCCAAAATTTAAGTTTGGTGCAAATAATGCATGTTTAATGGAAACGTGGGTAAGCCATTTACCCAAAGAGATAAAATTGCTTTGAAGAGAAAGGAATCAAATGTTAATACCCTAGGTATTGATTTTGATGACAACAAGCATATAAATATTACTACTAACGTATCTTCGAGTTGTGCAGTCATATCAGATATATTATGAAGACATTTACAGAGATAAACAAGAATACAGTGGAAGCAAATGAATTATAGCAGAAGGTTAATCATAGAAATTGAGAAACAAAACCCAATTAGGGAAGAATGCTGAAGGATAAAGGTGTTTGAAATGATGAGGAGTTGGTTGAACCTTAGAATATCTTGTTATATATCTCATGGCAATTATACTTGAAGATCATCAACCATTGACCTCAACCGAATAACAAAAATCCACAAATATAAGGTAATTTGAAATGCTGAAAATTTGCAACACTAATTAGTGTTGCTGTTCATTTTGCAACACACCATGTCGATATGGGGTACTTGGGCACGTCGACATACTAGCAGTTTTTCAGAATTTCAAATTTTAAATGAAGAGACATTTCCCTCCACCTCTTCACCAAAAGACACGTCTCTTCAACCACTATATAAAGGCTTCTGAAAATGAATTTTAACATCAAGAATTCTCATTTTCTCTTACTCCTTCTTCTCCAAACATTTGCAAAAGAAATCCATTGCATACTCTTCAAATCTCCTAGGAAATCGATACTATTTCACTCCATTTCTTCACTGATTTGCAAGCCACACAATATCAGAGAGTTGTACTTTAATTCACATCATCCTCTCACTGATTTCATCCTATTCCTCAAAGAATTAAAAGATATATTGCCATTGGAGGTTTATAGGATCATTATACCGAATCTGCAGGAATCTGTATTGAAGATACGAGTACTTGGCATAGTTTGTTGTTGCTGATAAGGAGAAGGTATTCTTGTAGCCTGTAAAATCAAGGGGGTGTGTCTTCTATCCCGTGAAACTAAGATTGTAAAGGTGTTCTTGCCACCCGTGGAAAGCAAGCGATTATAGTGGAATTCTGCACGATAGAGTGCAGGACTGGATGTAGGATTGGTTAATCCGAACCAGTATAAAAATCCGGGTGTTATTTACATTACTGCATACTTACTTATTCTCTGATTACTTCTTTATGTTTGCAATTTGAGTAAAACAGTTTTATATTCATAAGTAAGTAGTTAATACACAATTCACCACATCTAGTGTCTGAATAGCCTTAAGATCCAACATTGTGTTATGCCACCCTACTTTTCTACATCAAATACGATACGAAAGAATAGAATTTGCAAGAAAAAGGATAGTTGCTTCATAAATCGAATCCACTCCATAAAAGGATCCCCGTTTTGGTTCACAATACAAAGCCTATTTGTGAATCTACTTCAGACCGTTGCGTGTATCGATGATGTATAGAATGATGTTACTCCTTTTTCTCCAAAGATACATATAAGAAGTATCAGGTTAAATTTTGTGCTTATTACGTTGATTCTAAGGTATAAAATGTAGGTGTCAATAAATGGAAGCTGAATGGAGAAGCCTAACAAGAAGCAACGAGAACACTCATCAACATCATTAAATTATTATGAGGAGAGCTTGGAGACAATAAGTATTTTGGAGGAGAGATGTACAACTATGTTATGTATTACTTGCACCATTCAACAATTGGGTTGTAGACTTGCGACCAACATGCCAACTTTAATATTGAAGAGAAAATTCACAAGTATGTGGCTTATACCAAGCAGTGCCTGGGGAGGCCAAGTGTTGCTAAAGCACTTCCTGATCCTAATAATGGTTATAAATGTATTTTTAACTCGGAGAAGAGGTTACATCGTCATGAAGATATTATGGTGTTTATTTAGTTTGTTATCTTTTTAGTTTTAAAAAGAAAAAAATCTTAAAAAAAATGCTGAAGTTCAACTAGATTTTAATAAATGTAAATCTATATTCTACTGCTAATCGGTTACTCCATATGAAATTCTAAGTGATAACATATTGGTCCAAACAGCTTAAAAAATAGACTAAAAACAAATATCTTTATAAACATAAAATTTTGCCAAATTTGTACATTCAATACCTTTCGGATAACAAAACAAAACGCTATTACGCATGATCTTAAAGCGCTTTCTACAATAACAATATCTCCGTTTCAATCATGTTTGCTTCACCCCATCTCACCTACATGCATTTTATTCAAATCAGCTAAAAAAATGCCTCTAAAAAGAATCCCTAATAATAAAATATGTAAGAAAACGTTGTACTATGATCAAGCTGCCTACTGAAAAAGAAATGTGATCGCTTACTGCTCGCATCAAACACAAACTCAAGTTTAGAATGTACATAAATCGAAAACATACTTGCTTCCGCACCTGCAAAAAACACGTGCCATATGAAATCTAGTGGCAATCCCGCACGTGCGAGAAACAAAAATCCTATCTTTGTCATCCCCCTGATGGCGCCTTCTTCAAAAATTGCAACAGACGAAGGTTTCGAACTTGCATCTGATTGGAATTTGAAAAGGAGGAATGTGTAAATGAGTATGGAGAGCGGAACTATGAATTGAAATAGGAGAGCAAAACCCTGATATTGATTGTGAGCGGTGAAACCCTAGCTTGTTGGAGAAAGAGATGTGAAAAGGAAAACGAGGAAGGAAAGAACCATGATAGATGTTTTAAGTGCAAAAGAACACAAATTACAAATTTATCCTAATCACTTTAAATTTATTACGAAATCACCAAATGTAGTCACGGTAATAACCGCTATAAATGGTTGTAACGAAAATAACCGTAATAAATTGGTAACGTTTATAACCGTTAGAAATTTAAAGCGGAAAAGTGTTACAAAATGGACTGTTTGGTGTAGTGTGTTAAGCATGTTTCTATGTCGGTTATGGAGGATCTCTCATGATTGTTGACTTTTGCACCATATATTGTATCAAAAGTATTCCAGATTTCCTGTGCATTTTCACAATGAGAGATAAAGTTAAAATTATCTTGATTAATATGAGAATATAGTATACGCATAATAAGAGCATTAGTCGAAGTATTTTTCTCATCTATTATATCACACCCATTTTCAATAATATCCCAACATTTAACATTAACAGATTTTAAATAAAATTTCAATTTTAATTTCCAATTCAAAAAATCTGTTCCACCAAAAACAGGAGGTATAATATTGGAGCGACCCTCAGAAAAAGTATTATTAAAAGAAGCCATTTTAAAAATTCTAATTTGTAAAAAAAAACGGTCTTTGAAAATTCAAAATCTTAAAACAAAAATGGCTTTTATTCCTAGCTCTGATACCACTTGTAGGATCGATTTCACCCTAGAGCGAGGGTGGATAGGGTGATACTATCAATTAAGAAAATTTATTGCGGAAGTGTATAAAATAATTTCAGCACAGATAATAGCAGAATAATAAAACTGAAAATATAACACATAGATTTACCCAGCTTTGGGAAAACCCTGCCTACACGTTGCCTCCAAGGTTTCTACTAGAAATTAAGTAGTTAGACGCTTACATACTTAAATTTGCGACACCCGCTATCGATAATCTAACTCTACGTTCAAAACCCTACTACAACTTAGCCATCGAGTGGCGAATTCTCGAACTACACCACCGTAGTTCGTCCCCTAGTCACACAACTAGAATTTACAATGGTTTAAAGAAAAAATACAAATTTAAAACAATTAAAAACAAAAACCTAATTTTAAATTAACTAAAGCCCAAGAGGAAAAACACCAACCCAAAGTAAATAAAGTGATACAAGAAATCCTTTCTCCTTTTTATTTATGTCGGCCCGTTCCTTTGAAAATCTGTCTTCCTCTTTTCTGTTGCTCGAACACTTTCATTCCTTTGAAAATTAGCTGCTTCGTTCCTTAAGAAAATTTAGGGCTTTCTGAAATTGAAGCTTCGCTTCAGTTGATCATTCGAATTGATGATCTTGCGATACTTTCTTTGTCAAGTAATCGTCTCTTTGATTTTGCACATGGCCACTTCAATTTCATCGAGTTCGGTTCAAAGAATCTGGTATGTAATTTATGCTTTTTTCTTTTCTTGTTAGCTTGCTTGAACTCGATCTTGATTCGAGTTGAATGATCATTCTTTTTTGCTTAAACTCAAATAAATTCTACCAATGATGTTAAGGGATTTTAAATAGGGTTCGAACCCTTGATTTACGTTCATATATATTTGTTTGAATTCGTCACTTGCTATGCTTTGTCCATTCGATTTTGTTTGATCGCTTGAGATGATTTCTAACTTCTTCAATTTTGTATCTTTCCTGTTACTCGATTCGCACGGCTTCAATTTAGGCTAGCTCGATTCCGTGGTCATCATGGCTTTGAATTTTGAAATGTTCGAACTTCTTGGATCACCACGGTTTTGATTCTTATTTGAAACTGCTGCTTTGAATTCTCTGAAATTGGATTTGATTCCATTTTGACTTGGCCTTGACTTTGTTTATGCGATGATATTTAAGACACCTTTGTCTTTGTTCGAAACTGCTATTTGCAAAGATGTTTGTGTACATGCTTATTGTATCCATGTACTTCATGTTGTTCGGTCTCATCACTTCACACAGTTTTGATTGTGGCCTCTGCGACTTTGGCACTGTCACTGCTAGTTTGAGTTCATATGCATTAGGAACTAGTTTATGATTGTAGCATTATATTTAGTCTGGACATCTGATTTGGTTGCATCTTATTTGAGCTCATGTGAATTTGGTTTGTACTTATGGTTTGTGTTTCACTTTGGTATATGCAGTCTTTGTTTCTATGGTCTTGTAATCTGGTTCAAGTTGCATTCGATCCTATACTTGATCGCTTGCATGTATATATGTATACATGTGTGTTCACTCATGTATATATATGTATGTTTATCAACAGAATGAATGCTGCACTTTTTCGTTTTTGTATGGTGGCATTTGGTCTTGCATATTTGTACATTGATGTCACCTCTGTCCTTTGTAGCATGCATTCTGTACCGTGCATTCATGTAGTCTGGTTTGATCATGATTCATTGCTGTTGAACTTCATGTTGAGGCCTTGTGAACTGTTTTGATACAAGTCTGTACTTTGTTTTATTTGAAGTGATTTGGTCGAGTTTATTGAAAGCATTTGACTTTGATTGCTTGTTTCTCTGACCAGTCGCGACATTCATACTTTATTGTCATATAAGCTTGATGCTGGATTTACTTGTGCACTTTATTTTCTCCTCTGGCCACTTGCTGTTCACTGGTCTATCAGGTTCATGCTAACCGAGTTGTCCTGTTGCACTGCTTATATATGTGTATATATACATATGTGTGTGTATATATGGTAGTTCCTTTGTTGTTTAACTATTTTACATTTTATTACTGATGCCATTGATATTTGCTGCACCTTTTTGTTTACTGTTACTAAAAGTGGTCTTGGTCGAGTCTGGTGATGTTTTGGTCAAGACTGTAGTCTTGTTTGGTTGTATTTGAATTCTTGTACTCGACGGTTTTGTGACATTTTGTAGTGCACCTGAGTTGAATCAAGCTTAAAGCTCGGGTTTGACCTTGTGCTGGTATCGTGACTTTCACTTGAGTTGAACCCAGCTTTTGATTTGGTTTGACCTTGTGCTCACCTGTCCCTTCAATCTTGTCAAGTGTGTATTGGTATGCACGGCCTTGTGGCATGTACAGTGATACACTATGCATGTCACAAGCATTTCTTGTATGATGAATTCAAAATTAGACGAACAACCCAAATAACCGAGGCAAATAGTATTTTTAAAATCACATTTTATTTTACACTACAAAATGTTTTCTTTTAAATTTTATTGTGTTAGTGTTTATTTTGCAGATTGCTCAGATGCTGGATTCAATCTGGAATAGAGTTGATGATAAATACTAGTGTTAGTGATATAAAGTGAGGTGCAAATGTAAATGATAAATTGTGATGTAATCGATGTAAATGAATTTGTGTATATATAGTGAGAGCTCAAATTTTTACTATTTAAAATTATAATAAATATTTGTTTGAATCGAATATCTGTTTAAATTTAAATTCTATGTTATTTATTTTATTCAGCAAATATTTATTTAATTATGTTAAAATAAAATAGTGCATTAACATATACATTTAAATGAATATATATATATATATATATATATATTATCATATAAAAAAATCATATACTTGCATATTCAACAAGAAGTAGCGTCTTCATTAGTAGCGATGGAGAGTGGAGTTGGTGAGGGAGACATAGATGTGTTCTCGGTAGTAGCATCGGATGTTTCCGGTAGTGATTAGGTGCTCGATTCAGGGGCATTTTATCATATGACACCAAATAGAAATAATTTTTCTTCTTACATCAACAAAGAAGGAAATTCAATTATTATGGGAAATGGTACTATTTGTAAGTCGAAAGGCATTGGTTCCGTGCAAATTCGGATGTTTGACGGAGGGGTTCGTACTCTCACTAATGTGTGTTATGTTCGTGGACTTAGGAAGTCTCTTATCTCTTTGGGGAAGCTGGATTCTTTAGGTTGTAAGATCACTATTGAGAGTGATATCTTGCGGGTTTCGAAGGGTGTGCTTATGGTGATGAAGGGTGCAAGGACTCATGGTATTTATTTTCTTCATGGAGTGACTGTAGAAGGTGAAACTTGTATAGGAGTTGATAGTTCTCGTGGCTTGGATGCAATTAGGTTGTGGCATTTGAGGTTAGGTTATGTCTCGAAGAGGAATTTGGATGTTCTTGGAAGAGAGAGATTATCGACGGAGAGAGCAGAGTAGTTGGAGATGCTTGCGAGGAGGTAGCGGTTAATGTTACATTTCATAGTCCACAGGGCGCCTCTAGTAGTGTTGGTGATGTGCATGATTCTAGAGAAGCTTCGGTTCAGGGTGGAGCTGAACGGAGTTTGGGTGAAAGTATTGCTACTTGGGTTGGGCGTTATACTATAAGGCCACCTGAAAGATATGGTGTTTGGAACTATCTTAGCTTTTGTGATAATTTGAACTATGCTCTTCGTTTAGTCTAAGATGAGCCGATGGACCTTGATGACGTCATGGAATCAAGTGATAGCTAAAAATGGATTTGTGTCATGGAGGAAGAGAAGCAATCATTGTTTAAGAATAAAACATGGGATTTGGTTCCATTTCCTAAAGGAAACCATGCTATTAGGTGCAAATGGATATACGAGATGAAGGACGATGAGAGATACAAAGCTAGGCTAGTGGCTAAGCGGTTTGCACAAAGGAAGGGGAAGGAGTATGACGAGATATTCGCATCGGTTGTGCGCCATACTTCTATCTAGATATTACTTGCTGTAGTTGCTACACGACTTGAAGTTGGAGCAACTTGATGTGAAAAATGCCTTTTTGCATGGTGACTTGGATGAAGAAGTCTACATGGAGCAACCAGAAGGTTTTATTGTGGATGGTCAGTTAAAATTGGTTTGCAAGCTAAGGAAATCACTATATGGTTTAAAGCAATCACCTAAACAATGGTACAAGAGATTCGATCATTTTATGCTTGAAAATGGTTTTGATAGAAGCATTAAAGATGCTTATGTTTATTTCAAGAAGTTGAAAATGATTATTAGGTGTATTTACTCTTGTATGTGGATGACATGCTCATTGCTTCTGATGATAAGAATGAAATCAACAAGTTGAAACTGAATTTGAAATCGGAGTTTGAATTGAAGGATCTTAGAGAAGCAAGAAGGACATTGGGCATGCAAATTGAAAAGGATTGAAAGCGTTTTGAGTTGAAATTGACTCAAAAGGAATACAATGAGAAAATGCTTTGACGGTTTAGCATGGAGAATGCAACGGCGTCAAAAACACCTTTACCTTTGCATATGGAGCTTTCGAGTAAGGGATCACCTATCTTGGAGAAAGACTTGGCTTATATAGCGAAGGTTCCATACGTTAGTGAGGTTGGAAGTCTATGGTGTGTACAAGGCTCGATATTGCAAACGCCGTCGGGATGGTTAGTTGATACATGGCTAATCCGAGGAAATCACATTTGGAAGCTGTGAAGCTCATATTGAGATACCTTAGAGGCATATCATCTCATGGCCTTGTTTTTGGCGGTAGTGATGGGAAGAATTGCAAGTTGGTAGGTTATTGTGATTCGGACTATGCAGGTGATAGGGATAAAAAAATGAACTTTCGGATATGCCATCACACTTGGGGGTACAACCTTAAGTTGGAGATCGAGATTGCAACCATAACTTATTTATCCACTACGGAGGCAGAGTTAATAGCAATGGTGGAGGTGGCAAAGGAGGCACTCTATTTGAAACGATTATTGTGTGACTTGGGACCCGAGCATGATAGCATTGACGTTCGATGTGATAGCCAGATTCTATTCACTTGGCGGATAATTTGGCGTTTAGCTCACGGACGAAGCATATTGAGGTGAGAGAGTTATTTCTAGTAGCCATGGATGAGGATAAGAAAGTATATCTTCGGACAGTGAAAACAAAGGATAACACGGTGGATATATTCACTAAGGCATAGTCGGTTGGAAAGTTTGAGCATTGCTCGAACTTGATTTTCTTGGAGAAGTGCTAAGTGCCACTTGGTGGCAAGATTGAGAGAGGAGCTTAGTTATGGATGAGGAAGTGAATCGGTGAGAGATTGAGGTTCTATCTTCATGATAAGTGCTATTTTACCTTCCTCAAAACTTTATTCTTTGGTGAGACGATTCAAGATTTGGATGTTTTCAACATTTCATTAGCGGGCGGGGGCTTTTCCTGAGCTCATTAGTGGACTGCAATGGGCTGTGGCTTTGCTAGAGCTCATTGAAAAAACATTCATGCTTGGCTGAAGGTAGAAGTGGTAATAGTTGGTGCTATTGGTAGTTGTTAATGCTATGGTACCATTGGAGTTGGAGATGGGTATAGTGTCGAGGTGGAGTGTTAAATTTTGACGAAACTATATGGAAATTGTAGAAGTTGGAAGTAGCGTCGTAACGGAGAAAACGGTTCGCAAATCGAAGTTCGGAGGTGGAAGTTATAGGAGAAAAGGTGATGTCGGCTGAATTGCCAACGCCAGACGTCCGACCAAATGGTCAGACGTCTGAGTCTGTGCGGAAATTTTTCCAGAGAGTTAGGTCAGACATCTTACCAAATGGTCAGATGTCTGAGTCTGTGCATAACTTTTGCCGAAGAGTAGGTCAGACGTCTGACCAAATTGTCAAACATCTAAGTCTGTGCAAAACATTTTTCAAAGAGTTAGGTTAGACGTCTGACCAAATGGTCTGACATCTGAGCATGTATAGAACTTTTTTCAAAGGATATTGACAGACATCTGTCCCTTTATGACATATGTCTGAGGCGACTTTCGCATGTTTTCAGGCATCGGCTTGGCATGAAGATTTGTGATATTTATAGGGGCAATTTTTGAACATTGCCTAGGGTTTCTATTCTCCTATAGAAGCTAGCTTCAGGTTTCAGATCTAGGTGTGTGTGCAAGCAATAGAAAGCGATTGCAAGAGATTAACCCCCATAAATTAGGGTTTATCAAAACTTAGTTTTCTTCAATTTTCTTCTCCACAAATCAATTTTAATTAGAATTGTGATCATTGAAATTAATCCCCTGTACTCTTCTCATCAATATTAATAAAAGCTCTCTCTTAAAGTGTATGTACACTAACACAACATTAGTAGAACCACTATAAATCATTGTGTGATTTATTTTTCGTTATTGCTTGGATTTCTACATTGCTTGTTTGGGGATTTTGATTGCTTTTGGATTGGAATGATTGGAATTGAGATATTGAGTTGTTATTTTTACACTCCTTACCATGATCCCGTCTTCCGCTGTGCTTGTGGGGTTTCAGTTTGCGTGGTCTCGAGTTCGAATCCCATCCCAACACCTTCAACTATTTCAATTTATGTTTCCATTTATAAAGGACGATTTGGGCAAAGAATTTGTTGTTAGACAGGGTATGTATGGCTATTTTAGTGCTTGTTCAATCAAAAGCCTTTAATTTTAACTAAGTTTTTTATATGTGATGTCAATGGAAATGATAAACTTACTCATTTTGAAACAATGTTTTATTTGATTAACTTACTGATTTAGGTAACATTGATAATCACTTTTCTTACCCTTTATAACCTATTGCTATAATTAATAAATATAGTTATGCTCATGGATATCTAAGTATATACTACCTTTTATTTTACAATAGTGCACTATTACTCATTGTTCTTTTTATTTATCATTAACAAAAAGACATAGATGCCAACTATACAATGTTTAATCATTCTTTTCTGCTAGACCTGTGCAAATTACATGGTTCGTTACTTCATTTTTAGGCAGAAAAACTACATTATTAAGGTAGAGATAGTTGCCATATTTGTTACTAATTATCGCTAAATTTTAATACTACTTACTACCAATTCTTTTATAAAATAAAACTATAAGCATATCATTACCAATATTATTACCATTATGATTGACTTTGATTATCAAACTATATACTATTTTACTCTAAACTTTTGTCTAACCATAAACTATATATACCCTTGATATAATTAAGCATTGATCCTTAAATTTCCACTTTTTCTTACATTTACCTAATGTTCATCTTTAAAGAATAGATCATATAGGAATCTGTCAGTGTGTTATTTATATGTGGTTTGCATGGTAACATATACACAATGCAAAAAATCTTCCATATTGCTTATGCTATCAACGTTAGTATCATGTATCAAATGGAGCTCTTTGAAATAATAATAATTAGAATGTACGTACTTATTCTTTTACAAACTAAACCCTTAATACTAAAATCACTGGAATTTATGTGATTCATTTTAATATTTACTACTAATAGTATTTCCTTAACTTTGTTGAACTCTCTAATGGTTCATGAAGGATTTGGTATTGTTAGAGGTCTAACATAATGTTTCAAAACCTTTGCTAATGCTTCTAATAATTTATTATAGTCTTTTAATGCTTAAGAGCTTCTAATTGTTCATTATAGTATTTTAATGCATGTGACCACTAGAGATGGAAGCAGAAGGTAGATGATTCAGTAAGTGGATCAGTGAATAAATAGACAACACAAAAGTATTTTCTATATTTCTATCACAAATATTAAAGGTATATGATAATTTTGATTTTAGACAAGGTGATTTAAGTAGCGAGCTTTGGTTTGCTAATTTGACAATTAGATTAAAATATTTCTATTAATGTAATATTACCTTACTAAACATTAATTAGCACTATTGATGTAAATTGACAATTTAGTTACCATTTATGTGGATTTTGATTGCTTAAATAGTTGCTTACTCTGTGTTTTACCATAGCTAAATTCGTGTTATGTTTCTTTATACTTTTTGTTAAATTATAATATGATCCAAGAGTATGGATTATTATTTTTAGCAACAAAAGTGTGGAAAAGTCTATGTGCAACTAAAATACTGTTTCCAATTTGGTTATTTGAATTACATGAAAGGTTAGGAGGCAACTTTTAACATAATTTGTTTCACTTCAAATTTTGGTGTTCCTACTGTTGTTGTTGTTATTATTATTAATTACTATTGTTTGTTTAAGAGTAAGGATTTTAAAAATAGTAATTCTAACTGTTATTATTTCCGTAACAAAAAATATTGGTGTGAGCTTATACCCAAAAATAAACATTTCAGAGTTGAATAGAAGATGCGAATTGAACAGTCTTGCATGGTGATGGTTGTAGTATGAGAATTCATAAATTACCATGAGTACTAAAGGTATGGTATTTGAGTAATTTTGAAAAGTATTTTTTTTCGTTTTTTGAATATGGTTAACCAAACCAATATAATTGATTCCAAGAGTAGTTTAGTAATTATGATTCTTTCTAATTCGTCTATAACGTCCTTTAAAAATATATCAATGTTAATCCTGAAGCTTACATTGACAATTGATTACCATTTGGTATATTCAAATTAGATTTTTTAAACCAGTTCTGTACAATATATATTACATTAGGCATGTTATATATGAGCTTGAGGTATGTCACATGCTACCATTTAGGTTTTATAAGGTTAATGTATGATGCAACTTATGTTGATCATTAAATCAGCAAATCAATAACTTATGCTTTATTACTACTGATCATAAAATGCATACATTGATGCAGTGAAAAATATACCTAATAACATATCCTATAGCCGTTTGTAGAATTTGTACAATTTTTTGATTTATATACTAATATAATGCAAAAACACTCTTGTGACCTACTATGTAAAAAATCATGAGTTTTAGAATGCATAGATTAATGCACTAATTCACTAACATAAACCGAGCAGTAAAATTTTCATTTCCATATTTGTTATATAACCTTTAATTTATATAATTACTTTCCTTTTAGAATTTTTTCACTTAAGTAAACAAGCTATAAAATTTTATGAATATAAGACACGCATCCATAAACGCAAACTTAATTCACTAAAACTCCTTCCGCAAGAAAACATACTTGGCATGTCCCTGTTTTTCAATTCGGGTGTTTTTTATTCTAAAATACCCCTCCGCTTTTTGCACGATTGATTTTAATAACGAGCTTATCATTCTTGATTTCATCTTCTTCTACATTGGCGAACTTATCTTTCTTGATTTCATCATCTTCTTCAATGGTGAGCTCAGCTTTCTCGATTTCAATGGAAAACTGCAACTATACACAATAGTTGTAGAAATGTCTGCAATTATATGCAATAGTTGCAAACATTTCTGCAAGTATATGCAATAGTTGCATTTCTGCAACTATATGCAATAGATGCATTTTTGCAACTGTATGCAATAGTTGTAGATGTTTCTACAAGTATATACAATAGTTGCATTTCTGTAAATATGCAATAGTTGCAGAAATGTCTGCAACTGTATGCAATAGTTGTAGACATTTTTGCAACTATATCATATAGTTGCAGAAATTTCTACAACTATATAATAGTTGCAAACATTTCTGCAACTATACCATATAGATGCAGAAATATTTGCAATTATTTGCAAATTTGAAAATTTGAAAAAAAAATAAAAAATGTTCAAAATTTGCTGAATTATTTGCAAATATATGAAATAATTGCACCTTTACTACAAATATGAATTTTTGGTATCAACAATGGATCTCATTTTAAAGATCATTAAATTTTTGATTTTTTAGTGAAAATGGTATGTTGATCCAATTTTTTTACATAAAGTTATACGCGCTTGAAATGTTAAAAACATAAAGGGTATTTGGGTCTTTTTGCATGCGCGAATTTGAAAACAGGGAGCGGAAATGTAAGTTTAGTTTGGGATGGATGTTTTCTCTATTTTGAAACTTATTAGGGATGTCAGTTAAACTTACCCTAAAATTTCGCTTGATAATTTTGACCATATTTTCTGTTTGTACGTCCCTTTTAAAACATGATTGTATAAATAAGTTTAGTATATTACATCTTCTTGTAGGATCTAGATAAACCCTAGAGGGGGGGGGGGTGAATAGGGTTATAGCAAATTTTCTTGATTTAAACACAAAAATAAACTGCAGAAATAAATATACTGAAAAGTAAATCACACACAAAATTTACCCAGCTTCGGCAACCCCTGCCTACTGCTGCATTCCCAGATTTCTATTAGAATTAAACAGTATCACGCTTACAAACACTCTAACAGACTTGCAAACCCTGCTACCGCCTATAGAGTTTTGCAAACTTGCAACCCCTGCTTACTGAACTAACTCTAAATAGACAATCAGACACAACCTAAAACCTAGGTGGTGATTTACCAAGATTCTTTGATTCGTAAAATAAAAACAATAATTAAGAACAATAGAAAATAACCCTAAAACTAATTAACAATATAATAAAGCCTTAAATTAAAAAAAAAAAACAAAAAACCCCCTTTTTTTTAATAAGACCGGCCCACTTCCTTATTTCACCCGATCCTTTTGTCTCGTTCGTGAGAATAATGGCGGCTTCGTTCTGATTAGGGCTTCGTTCCCTTTGTTCCAGTTAGGGCTTCGGCTCTTTGTTCCAATTAGGGCTTCGGTTTCTTCAATCGATCTGAGATATGTTGCCCTAGCTCACTGCTTCTCTGATGGTTGACTATTGCTCGTTTGCAGTTGCTCGATTGAGTTCGTTATTTGTGAATTCGGTATGTACTGTCTCCTTTTGCTTTACTAAGTTGATACTTGAACTCCATGATTTAATTTGCCAGTGATGATTGGGTTATATATGCGTTCGAACTCCTTGAATTACGTTCGTCTGAATATATTTGAATTTGTCAATAGTCGTTCGATCTTGCATTGATGCTTGGGATTGATCTGACTTTGTCAATTTTGTATTTTTGGTAGCTTGATTCACACGGTATTGATTTGATTTCGTGATCAATTTGCTTGGTTCGACTTGGCATTGACTGCTTCAATTTTTCTCACACTTGATTTCTGATTTGTGAATTATTCAACCTTGTTTATCACGGTGCTGACATTTGCTTTGACCAGTTGATTTACTTTGGCCATACTGTTGAAATAGTGTTCTCTGACCATCTTTTCTATCATTTGGTACTGCCATGCATTTGCATAGTACCATAGCTTCTTTGTTGCACTCGAGTTAGTTCAAACATGAACTTGTTGCTTGGTTCACTGTGTTACTCATTGATTAGTTTGCATTGTCATATTTTATTCCTGTTTGCATTTGAGTTTGTAGCTTGGTGTCATGTTTGCTTTGAGTCTGCAACTTGGAGTCTGCAACTTGTAGCTGGACTTGATTTGTGCCTTGTCCATTCTCATGTGTTCATCCCTGTAGTATATGTTAGTGATACATTTTGGAGTTGGTTCATGTTGCACTGCACTTTGATGTTGTAGTCTCTGACTTTGCTGTATCAATGCTGCTTCACCATATTGCATTTGCCACACTTGTGTTCCCTGTTATCAATTGGCCTTGATTATGTTTTGATTCAAAAACTTCTGTTCACCTGCATGTATTGTTGGTTCATTACTTCGTTTGATATGTTGTCCATCTCAGTTGAGCATTTGCACATTTGAAGCCTTGTATCATGATGCAGTCTTCATTATGTTCTTGATAAATGCACTTCTGGAGCTTGTATAATTTGAGTTGTAGCTTGATGGTTTCATGCTTCATGCATGTACTCTGTTCATATGTTCTTGGTGGCATTTCTTTGGTCTGCACTGCCTGTTGATGTTGCTTGTGGCACTTGTATACTTGGTCGAGTCCATTTGCATTCTGCAAGCTTGTACTGTCCACTGCCCTGTAATCTTGAGTTGCAGTGAGCTCGACATTGTTGTTTACTTCACCACTGACTTGATGCTGCATACATGTTTGTTGCAGTCCCTTTTGGCTGTTGCTATCCACATTGAACTGCTTTTGATGCACTTTTGAACTTTGTTGCATTCATGTCTTCGGCTGTTTGGTCTGAACTTGACGTTGCAGTTTGTAGCTGTTGCTTTGTCTATTCATTTGCCTTGAGTTGAACCTATCTTAGGTTTGACCTTGTTTTTGATTTCTGTGCTTTTGTTTGATTTTTGCACACGAGTTGGCGAGGCAGTGCACACGTATACGAATGTACACGTGTGTACTGCAGCCACTTATAGTTACCTGTCCCTGATAAAAAATACTGATATGCACAGATATTGCACAGTCAAAAATGATGACGAACAACACAAATAACTGAGGCAAACAATGTTTTCAAAATCATTGTTTCTTTCAAATTTCAAAAATATTTCTCTTTCAATTTTACTGCGTTTGAGAATATTTTTGCAGATTACTCAGATGCTGGATTCAAACCGGAATGCAGTTGAAGACAAAAACACGAGTGTGAGTGATATGTAGTGAGGTTAACTGTAAATGTGAAATGTGATGTGATTGTAATCAAAAATGTATATGTATAGTGAGAGCATGAAATTTTACTATTTAAAATTGTAATAAATATTAGTTTGAATAAAATATTCGTTTGAATTCAAAATCTGTGTAACTTGTTCAGTTTGAATTCAAATTCAAATTCTGTGTAATTTATTTTATTCAACAGATATTTATTTAATCAATGAAAAACAAAATAGTACATTACCAAATACATTTAAATGAATATATATGTTTATTATCATCAAACAAAAACATACAAGCGCATATTTAACAATCTCCCCCTTTTGATGATAACAAACATATATTTAAGATTTTGAATGTATTAAATGTATTTGATCGTTCAATTTGCTCCCCCTATTTGAATGCTCCCTCTCTACACAATACTCCCCTTACATATATGCATACAAATAGAAATATATAAATGAGCCTATATGCAAAGTGAAAATTATTTGACCTTTGCTTGACCTTTGCTTGATTCTATTTGACAAAATCTTAACTTTTCTCTCCCCCTTTTGTTATCAGCAAAAGAATAATAGTTTATAAAAATAGGAATGAAGTGATAGACATGAATCAAACAGTTAACTCAATTAAATATAAATAACAAATTTCAATACAACTCAAACAAAAATCATAATTACCCTTGTCAAGCGCATATTCCACTTTCAGAAGTGATGAGAATAAAATCATCAAAAAAATCATACAATTCTGTCTATTTGTGGTATATTTATTTCAGGAAATTTGAATATCTACTAACCATGCATAACCGTTAGGACTTTTAAATGAGATTAGTAGTATTCCAATTTAATTTAAAAAATGAAATCAAGTATCTTCTAACCACGCATGACCGTGAGGACTTTTAAATGGGATTAGAATCAACTTGTCTATTTGAATCAATTAATTTTGATATGCGTTCCATACATGCATAACCGTGATGACTTTTAAATGAGCATGGAAGCACATAATCAAAAAATCCAAGTAATTCACCCATGCATAACCGTGAGGACTTTTAGATGAGAGTGAATACTTTGGATATTTAATTTTTTTTATTGCTAATTATAATAAGTTGAAGCACAAATAATTTCCTTTACAGATTTAAAGATATTGAAGAACAAATGATTTCCTTTGTAAACTACCACAAATTTACATACTAAATATGATCTTGATGAGTGATGGTCGATAGAAAGATGATAGAAATAGAAATGGTCATGGAATTTTTACCCAACAAAAAGTTTTTATAACTCTTGTTATGAAATTCTAAAGAAATTTTCTAATTATACTTTCTCGAGTTATAATATATGATAAATATCAACACTCATCTCTTTTTCAATCACTATTCATCTTTTTGATAATCAAAGGGAGTCAGATTAGTCAAAATTTGTCATTTAAAAATCAAATCAAATTTTTTTAAAAAAATGATTAGTCAATCTCTATAATTCCCAAATCCAAACGTAATTTGGAAAATCTGTCTTCGGGGAGAGGTTTTGTGAAAATATCAGCAAGTTGAGTTTCAGTTGAAATATATTCAATGCAAATGTCTTCTTTAGCAATGTGATCTCTAAGAAAGTGGTGTCTCACATCAATGTGTTTTGTGCGTGAATGATGAACAGGATTATTTGACAAATCTATAGCACTCCTACTATCACATTTTAATGGAACTTGTTTATAGACTAAGCCAAAATCAGAAAGAGTTTGCATCATCCATAGAATTTGAGCACAACAACTTCCCAAAGCAATATATTCTGCTTCAGTGGTGGATAATGCAACACAATTCTGTTTCCGACTTGACCATGAGACTAATGAATGTCCTAGCATGAAACATGTCCCACTAGTGCTTTTTCTGTCAACTAATGAACCAGCATAATCAGCATCGGAATAACCTACTAAATCAAAATTTTCACAAGAAGGGTACCATAGTCCAAATTTGTGTGTGTGTGAAAGATATCTCAAAATTCGTTTAGTAGCTTTTAAATGAGATTCTTTGAGATTAGCTTGAAAACGTGCACACAAGCACACAGAAAACATAATATCAGGTCTAGAAGCAGTAAGATAGAGAAGTGAACCGATTATCCCTCGATATTTCTTTTGATCAATTGCAATTCCTTTCTCATCTTTGTCCAACTTTGTTGATGGGCTCATAGGAGTTCTCAATGGTTTGGAATTTTCGACTCCAAATTTCTTCAATAGCTCCAACACATATTTGGATTGTGAGATGAAAATACCATCACTGCTTTGCTTAATTTGAAATCCAAGAAAGTATTTCAATTCACCAACCAAACTCATCTCAAATTTAGCCTGCATGACTTGTTCAAAATTCTCACACAAGAGCTCATTAGTAGCACCATAGATAATATCATCCACATAAATCTGAACAATCAAAAAATCACTTTCTTTATGTAATAGAAACAGTGTCGTGTCAGCACTTCCCTTTTTAAAACCATTTTCCAAAAGATATGTACAGAGGCAGTCATACCAAGCTCTTGGAGCTTGCTTAAGACCATATAATGCTTTTTCTAGCTTATACACATGATTTGGAAATTCATGATTTTCAAAACCGGGTGGTTGTTCAACAAAAACTTCTTCTTTTAAATCACCATTCAAAAAAGCACTTTTTACATCCATTTGTTTAAGTTTGAAACCCTTGTAACATGCAAAACTTAGCAAGATTCTAATGGCTTCTAACCTAGCAACTGGAGCAAATGTTTCATCAAAGTCTATGCCTTCTATTTGGTTATAACCTTTTGCAACCAACCTAGCCTTGTTTCTAATTACATTTCCTGATTCATCAAATTTATTTTTAAACACCCATTTAGTCCCTACAATTGGATAGTCATTAGGCCTAGGAACTAAATTCCAAACTTTGTTTCTCTCAAATTGATTAAGTTCATTTTGCGTTGCTAAAATCCAATTTTCATCATTAAGAGCCATTTCAACAGAATCAAGTTCAATCTCAGAAATAAAACCACTATGACAACAAAACGCACACAAATTTTCATCAAATGAAGAACGAGTACGTATACCTTCCGTAGGATCACCAATAATTAATTCAGGAGGATGATTAGGTTTGAACCTTAATTTATCAGCATCAACAGTCCTTCTTTCAGTTTTCTCACTAAATGTCCCTTCTTCAGTGCCTTCAGGATCTACTCCATCGTCAACCATCTTTTCAGTCGTTTTTTCCAGATCAGATTCATCAAATTTCACATTGATTGACTCAACAATTGTCTTTGTTCGTTTGTCGTATATCCTGTAAGCCTTACTCCTTGTTGAATAGCCCATGAAAATTCCCTCATCAGCCTTTGATTCAAATTTTCCAAGTTGATCACCTGTGTTAAGAATGAAACAAGGACATCCAAATATACGAAAATAAGAAATGTTAGGTTTCCTTCCATGCCACAATTCATAAGACGTTTTGCCAAGTATTGGTCTAATCATTACTCTATTCATTACATAGCACGAAGTATTCACTGCCTCTGCCCAAAAGATTAGAGGTAGCTTATACTCACTCAACATGGATCTAGCCAATTCCTGTAATGTACGATTTTTCCTTTCAACCACCCCATTTTGTTGAGGTGTTCGTGGAGCAGAAAATTCATGTTTTAAACCATTTTCTTCACAAAAATTTTCAAATTCAAAATTTTCAAATTCACCTCCATGATCACTTCTCAAGGTTTTAATTGTAACTCCTTTTTCATTTTGAACAAGTTTTGCAAATTTTGAAAAATAGTCGAAAGATTCAGACTTTTTGGCTAAAAAGTAAACCCATGTAAATCTAGAATAATCATCAACCAATACATAACAATAACGTTTTCCATTCAAGCTTGAAATTTCATTTGGTCCAAATAAGTCCATGTGAATTAGTTCAAGGACCCTTGATGTGCTAACAATGTTTTTAGGACGAAATGATGATCGACTAAGCTTGCCCAAGGAACATGCTTTACACACTTTATTATTTTTAAATTTCTGATGTGGTAACCCTCTGACTAATTCTTTTGATTCAAGTTTTTCTAAGAGACTCATGCTAGCATGTCCAAGTCTCCTATGCCATAAATATGCCTCTTCGTCAGTGGCTACCAAACATCTAGAAAGATTTAGATTATCAAATGAAAGTGAGTAAACATTCCCTTTCCTTTTGCCCATAAAAACAATGTTATTAGAAGATTTATCAATGATTTTGCAAGTATCACTATCAAAAATCACGTTCATACCTTTGTCACATAGTTGGCTAATAGAAATGAGATTGTGATGCAGATTTTCAACGTATAAAATATTAGTCAAGGAAAAAATACCGTTACCAACTTCACCTTTGCCAATAATCTTACACTTGCTATTGTCTCCCATGATCACATTTCCACCTTTAAAATTCTCTAAGCTAAGGAACTTCGATTTGTCACCTGTCATATGTCTAGAACAACCTGAATCTAGAAACCATTCTTGTTGTTCCTTAGCCCGCCAACAGACCTACATGAAAAGAGAGGAAGATGACCTAGAGAAACTCTTAGGTCCAATGTTATTAGTGATAGAAGCATTGTGAATAAACAATCCCTTTGGAACCCATACTTGTTTAGTCCTTTTATTTTTATTCCAATAGACATGAAATTTGTTTGTAGAATTCTTAGGAACCCAAACTTGTATAAATTTTGTGTTCTTGTTCCTATGACTATAATTTTCAGCACGACATCTAAATATTTCACATCTATCAAAGACATTCTTATATTTTGCATTATCATCAACTTGTGTTTTCCCAAAACCTAGTTCTTTTCCGTTGTTAGCAAAAATTTGATTTCTCAATAACATGTTGAATGATTTTTCTCCTCTTGAAAAGTTATTTAGAGATTTTTCAAGATTTTGGACTTTGGTTTTTAGTGTTGTGTTTTCAGTTGCAAGTGAGGTGCACCTATGTATAAAATCCTTTTTCCTAGTGTCAAGGTTTTCCTTAAGACTTAAATTTTCTTTTTCAAGATTTACAAAGCTATTTCTAAGTCTTGATAATTCTGAATCTAAAGTTTTACATTTTTTACAGTCTAGGTTTTTAATATTTTCAATTTCAGTTTCTAACCTAGAATTTTCATGGACAAGTTCTCTCCTATCAGATTTTAGTTTTTCAATTTTAGATTCAAGAGTATCAATCATTTTAGTAAAATCACAACACATTGAAACAAGTTCTTTATAAGAATAGTCACTTACCTCACTAGATTCCTCTAAGCTTGCTTCTGAATCCGATTTTGACATAAGACACAAGTTAGCCTCTTCTGAGCTATTATTCGAAACTTCCTCTCCTTCTTCATCATCCCAAGTTGCTGCAAAGGCCTTCTTTTTCTTTTTCTTTCCTTTGTTGTTTTTGAGAAGTGGACATTTTTGTTTGAAGTGGCCAGGCTTCTTGCAGTTATAGCATGTCAATTCATTATCGGAATCGTCAGAATTCTTTGACTTATTACCACTTATTTTCTTCTTTCGTGACTTGAATCTTGACCATTTTTTAAGATTATTGACAGCCATTGCAAGCTCTTCAATTGGATCTTCTTCTTCTTCGTCGCTTTCTTCTTTGCTCTTTAAGGCAATCGTCTTCTTCTTTGGTTCGGAGTTGTTGCGTTCTTCCTTTGCTTTTAGCTCAAGCTCATATGTCATCAAGTTGCCAATCAACTCCTCCATGCTTAGCTTACTCAGATCTTTCGATTCTTGTATTGCCGTGACTTTTGCCTCAAAGTTCATCGGTAGGACTCGTAGTATCTTCCTTACAAGCTCTACCTCAGTGAATACCTTCCCAAGTGCTCTAGCGTTGTATACCAAGGTCGAAAAGCGTCCAAACATATCCTTTATGCTTTCGCCTTTGTCCATCACAAAGTTTTCGTATTCATTGCTGAATAGGGCTAGACGAGACTCCTTGACTTGAGAAGTTCCTTCGTGTGTCACCTCCAAAGTGTGCCAAATTTCCTGTGCTGTTGTACAATGAGAAATCCTATTAAATTCATTTTTATCAAGAGCACATATCAAAGCATTCATGGCTTTAGCATTTGTCGTTTTCAATTTCTTATCGTTAGCATCCCACCTATCCTTAGGTTTAGGAATCTCAGTATCACCAACGATTATAGTGGGGGGTTTATAGCCAGTTTCAATAATATCCCAAACATCATAATCAACAGAACTGAGATAGATATCCATCCTAACTTTCCAATAAGCATAATCGTTCCCGTTAAACATGGGTGGCCTAGCAATAGATTGCCCCTCAGAAAAAGCATTATTTTGTAGACTCATGACTCTAGAGTTAAATGAAAAAATATACCGGGCTCTGATACCACTTGTAGAATCTAGATTAACCCTAGAGGGGGGGGGGTGAATAGGGTTATAGCAAATTTTCTTGATTTAAACACAAAAATAAACTGCAGAAATAAATATACTGAAAAGTAAATCACACACAAAATTTACCCAGCTTCGGCAACCCCTGCCTACTGCTGCATTCCCAGATTTCTATTAGAATTAAACAGTATTACGCTTACAAACACTCTAACAGACTTGCAAACCCTGCTACCGCCTATAGAGTTTTGCAAACTCGCAACCCCTGCTTACTGAACTAACTCTAAATAGACAATCAGACACAACCTAAAACCTAGGTGGTGATTTACCAAGATTCTTTGATTCGTAAAATAAAAACAATAATAAAGAACAATAGAAAATAACCCTAAAAATAATTAACAATATAATAAAGCCTTAAATTAAAAAAAAAAACAAAAACCCCCCTTTTTTTAATAAGACCGGCCCACTTCCTTATTTCACCCGATCCTTTTGTCTCGTTCGTGAGAATAATGGCGGCTTCGTTCTGATTAGGGCTTCGTTCCCTTTGTTCCAGTTAGGGCTTCGGCTCTTTGTTCCAATTAGGGCTTCGGTTTCTTCAATCGATCTGAGATATGTTGCCCTAGCTCACTGCTTCTCTGATGGTTGACTATTGCTCGTTTGCAGTTGCTCGATTGAGTTCGTTATTTGTGAATTCGGTATGTACTGTCTCCTTTTGCTTTACTAAGTTGATACTTGAACTCCATGATTTAATTTGCCAGTGATGATTGGGTTATATATGCGTTCGAACTCCTTGAATTACGTTCGTCTGAATATATTTGAATTTGTCAATAGTCGTTCGATCTTGCATTGATGCTTGGGATTGATCTGACTTTGTCAATTTTGTATTTTTGGTAGCTTGATTCACACGGTATTGATTTGATTTCGTGATCAATTTGCTTGGTTCGACTTGGCATTGACTGCTTCAATTTTTCTCACACTTGATTTCTGATTTGTGAATTATTCAACCTTGTTTATCACGGTGCTGACATTTGCTTTGACCAGTTGATTTACTTTGGCCATACTGTTGAAATAGTGTTCTCTGACCATCTTTTCTATCATTTGGTACTGCCATGCATTTGCATAGTACCATAGCTTCTTTGTTGCACTCGAGTTAGTTCAAACATGAACTTGTTGCTTGGTTCACTGTGTTACTCATTGATTAGTTTGCATTGTCATATTTTATTCCTGTTTGCATTTGAGTTTGTAGCTTGGTGTCATGTTTGCTTTGAGTCTGCAACTTGTAGCTGGACTTGATTTGTGCCTTGTCCATTCTCATGTGTTCATCCCTGTAGTATATGTTAGTGATACATTTTGGAGTTGGTTCATGTTGCACTGCACTTTGATGTTGTAGTCTCTGACTTTGCTGTATCAATGCTGCTTCACCATATTGCATTTGCCACACTTGTGTTCCCTGTTATCAATTGGCCTTGATTATGTTTTGATTCAAAAACTTCTGTTCACCTGCATGTATTGTTGGTTCATTACTTCGTTTGATATGTTGTCCATCTCAGTTGAGCATTTGCACATTTGAAGCCTTGTATCATGATGCAGTCTTCATTATGTTCTTGATAAATGCACTTCTGGAGCTTGTATAATTTGAGTTGTAGCTTGATGGTTTCATGCTTCATGCATGTACTCTGTTCATATGTTCTTGGTGGCATTTCTTTGGTCTGCACTGCCTGTTGATGTTGCTTGTGGCACTTGTATACTTGGTCGAGTCCATTTGCATTCTGCAGGCTTGTACTGTCCACTGCCCTGTAATCTTGAGTTGCAGTGAGCTCGACATTGTTGTTTAATTCACCACTGACTTGATGCTGCATACATGTTTGTTGCAGTCCCTTTTTGCTGTTGCTATCCACATTGAACTGCTTTTGATGCACTTTTGAACTTTGTTGCATTCATGTCTTCGGCTGTTTGGTCTGAACTTGACGTTGCAGTTTGTAGCTGTTGCTTTGTCTATTCATTTGCCTTGAGTTGAACCTATCTTAGGTTTGACCTTGTTTTTGATTTCTGTGCTTTTGTTTGATTTTTGCACACGAGTTGGCGAGGCAGTGCACACGTATACGAATGTACACGTGTGTACTGCAGCCACTTATAGTTACCTGTCCCTGATAAAAAATACTGATATGCACAGATATTGCACAGTCAAAAATGATGACGAACAACCCAAATAACTGAGGCAAACAATGTTTTCAAAATCATCGTTTCTTTCAAATTTCAAAAATATTTCTCTTTCAATTTTACTGCGTTTGAGAATATTTTTGCAGATTACTCAGATGCTGGATTCAAACCGGAATGCAGTTGAAGACAAAAACACGAGTGTGAGTGATATGTAGTGAGGTTAACTGTAAATGTGAAATGTGATGTGATTGTAATCAAAAATGTATATGTATAGTGAGAGCATGAAATTGTACTATTTAAAATTGTAATAAATATTAGTTTGAATAAAATATTCGTTTGAATTCAAAATCTGTGTAACTTGTTCAGTTTGAATTCAAATTCAAATTCTGTGTAATTTATTTTATTCAACAAATATTTATTTAATCAATGAAAAACAAAATAGTACATTACCAAATACATTTAAATGAATATATATGTTTATTATCATCAAACAAAAACATACAAGCGCATATTTAACACTTCTGTTATATATAATTATTATCAAAGATAAAACATGCTAACTTGGAACCTTTTAATTTTGAGAACTTTTGTATTATTTTATCATGCAATGGCTTTTTTAGGTACATAACTTAATATACCCAATGTAGATAATGAACGTAATCAACTGTCATGTCCATGTCGACTGTGTTGCTGTTGCAAGGTGACTCGGTAGCTATGCATTATTTAAGGAAAAGAGATCAGATTTTAAAATATCTTTTTGATGATATTGTATCAACATGTAATAAAAAAATTCAGTCTATCTTTACAAGTGATGAGGTGTAAAGTAACCATTAACTATAAAGAAGGAAATCATTTTATGTATTAAAATGTATTATTATTATCATATCATGTGAAAAATTTAAAGGAAGAAGGTATTTCTTCTACCTTTATAGTATTCCTGGCCATGGGTATTTTTCTTCTCTTCATTCTTTTCTTCAATAAGATGTCAATTCTTTTTCACAGCTCGCTGTCTAATATGTAAAAAATTAATTTTCTCAATACCATGACAGATTCATTATGGTAAGTGTGTTGTTTTCTTTCGCAACTACATCGGATGCTGCTGAAATGACTTGACAAGTTCATCTTCTAGAAATTTGATGGATCTATAGGTATTCATAAATAAAGTATTTTCCATTTTGTAATTGATGCTGAACATATTTCTTTGTATTGCTGATATTTACATTTTTCAGGTCATTTTATGGTAACAAGAGTCTATATTATTATTTTTATTCGCTTTACTTTTAAAATAAAAATCCCATATTTACTTCATTGCATGTTAAACCTTCAAAACCATTTAACTATATTGGAGCATTTGGTATGTCGTGTCCTCGTAAAAAGAACATGTCTAATCATCCATATATTAATTAATCAATAGAAGTTTCGATATATTAATTTATCAAATCTATTTTACACTGATCCACTCTATGTATAGATAAACTCTCAAGAAATCCTTTCATTTTTCTTAGTTTTTTCACAAATATTTGGCTTCTTCTTCCACTTTTATGTCGAAATTCTATGTTCATTCATTACATTTTTCAGGTCATTTTATGGTAATAAGAGTCTATAGCACCTTTGTCCAAGTGGTTAGTTGATTCGGCTTTGGTGCAGGATGTCACAAGTTCGAAACTTGCTTTCGAACGTTTATTTGACATGCCCAATGATTTTTTGTATATATAAAAGTACCAGTTCAAATAAAATAAAATAATAACTTATAATTTTTCGATAAAAATTTCCTCCTCATAAGCAAACTCTTTATGTTGGAGGATTAATGGTTTGAGTTACAGCCTGCTGGATTAGAAACAAGGATAAAAAAGGAACGTAGAAAACAAATTAACTACCAAATAGAGGTTAGTGTTGCGACAACAAAAGTACTTTATGAGTTTCCTCGTATGTAATAGAGACTGGACGTATGTGATATTCATATATGTAGTTCTGATTTGGTTAATAAACATAAATTGTGACATACATGATAGAAAATTGAAAGGTCGTATACCAAAATTAGCTTATTGCAATGTTGTAAGAAATCAAGAATATTTACTGAAAGATTTGGCGAAAAGATGTATTACAATAGGGATTTTTAAATGATGCTTTAAACATATAAATTTACAAACATTAAACATAAATTTCCATCTTACTTTACTGCCTTTTCTTTTTTTAAATTATCCATAGTTAATTAATAGTAACTAAACTTTGATTTGTGCATATCTGTAAGTTAACCAGATAATTCATTACCGTTTGATAGGCAAATGCTGATCAAGGCCTCCTTTGCTTACAATGTGCACCTATGAGAGTTTGGCAAATATGCAGCGCATTTTGAGTAGCAAAGAAAAAGGTTTTGTACAATTGCATACGCATAATCATTTTCTTCCTTACTTTGTGAAAATTTTATATAGTGAAAAGAAAATAATTAAATGGTAAAGAGGATTCTGAAGAGTTATGTGTGACAATTTACTCTATCACACTTAATGTTTGGGCTTATACAAGTAGTTGTTAAACTTCCAAAAGAAGGAGGGGTGTGGATTTTGATGAATTTTCAATAAAATGATCGCCATAATGTCATATTAGCACATTAAAAACACTAAACTTACTTAATTCAAATAAATAATATTCTTGGATGGAATAAGAGAATGAAAATTTATTAACAAACATGAACTGGTAAATTTATATTTATTTTAACTTGGAAATCACCAAGCAAAAGTGAGTAATGTTCTTCGAGATGGTGATGATCCAATGAATCATTATTTAACGGCCAAAAAATTGTAATCCTATGGAAGTTTCAATTCAAATTTAGGAAGTTAGATTTTAAATATAAAATAATTGCATTAACTAGTTGATGCCTGTATCAGATAACCAAGTTCTTTTAAAATTTCCCCCACATTTAAAAGTGGACATAGCACTTGGGATATCCATAATGACACTAATTTCTCGGATTGAGCCAAATCTGGCTGAAAATACAAAGTTTGGAACAAATTTAGGAAACTTATAGAAAATTGAAAGTGTATATCTTAACAAAAAGGCAATAATATGTCAGCTCAGTAAAATACAAAAAAAAATCTAGGAAAATTTATTAAGAGATATCCTTATTACTGAAAATAGTTAACATTTTAAAATAATGTCCTGAATATATTAGCAAGTGTTGTATGTAAATTTTAATCTTGCTTCGTAGCTATGGCTTTTGGTCAATTATCCAAAGTACGAATATTGTTATTAAAATAGGGTTTGTGTTCTTATTTGGATGGTATTCAAAGAAATTGTGTTTGCATTATTTTGTAATAGGAAAGTGCTGATCAACAATGCTTACATAATGTGAACTAACAAGTGACTGCCAATTATTTCAATCATTTTCAGTAGCACAAAGGAAAGTTTCACTATTTATCTCAAAAACACAAACACATGTCCATATTATTATTTAATTTTTTTAATATTTGTTAAGAAGAGGAAGTTTTCCAATATCAGTATAGGATAATGAGAAATGCACATATATTCGTTAATTTGTTTATTAGTTAAAGTTGGTTGAGTTGTACATTTGCACATATATACAATGAGACATTTTGATCTACACTATTCGAAAATCGGTTTATAAAGCCATATAAGTAAACCGATAAACTTAAGAAAGTAACTAAAGATTTAGCAATATAATGCAACATAACTGAATAGAATTCAAACAAAATGACGACGAGACGTCCATTCTAATCCTATTTTCACTTACATATATACCCAAAACTTATAATCCAATGTACGTGGAATTATTAATAATCGTAAGAGCTTACTCAAGGCTAACCATTCTTAAATTTGCAATACTGAGAAGTGGTAGTCATAGCAAACCATATTGTAAACTACACATTACATTAATTAATCATGTTCACGGTAAAATCAAAGATGGGAAATAAAAAACTTCCAATTTTTTTGGTTATTTGATTATGTAATCTTATTATATGGTCAAACAAGAAACTTCCAAACTCTTCTTAAATGTTTTTTCCTCTCAAAAAAACAAAAAACAAAAACATTGGTTGGGGGAGGTCATCATCTGTTTCCATGTAATTGCTGTAGTGAATTTTGTTATAATTTGAGCGGAAGCGACTTACTTGATCAGGATCTAGTATTGCCTATTTATAATGGAACTTAAAAAATTCAATTATGCAGTCTTACAGAAATAATAGCATAAATAAGAGACACAGAAGATTTAATGTGGTTTGGATATGAATATCCTACGTCCACAGAGACTTAACAACTTATTTTATTTCACTAAAGAAAAGAGTACAAAAGAGAGGGAAGAATCACTACTACAAAACAGGCCATTTGCATCGGTTGTTTACCCCCCTTTTGCATCAGTTCAACAACCGATGCATATGCAACCGATGCAACAGGGTTAATACTTTTGCATTAGTTCTGAAACCGATGCAAAAAGTGCCTTTTTGCATCAGTTGTTACTAACAACTGATGCAAAATATCATGGTTGGTTGCTTGAACACAGCCCCATTTTGCATCGGCTGTAATGAAAACCGATGCAACAAAGTATCTTGTTGCATCGATTTTTATAACAACTGATGCAAACTTATCCCTCCATTGCATTGGTTTATTATAACAACCGATGCAAACTAATCCCCATGTTGCATCGGTTGTAATGAAAACCGATGCAAACTAATCCTTCTATTGCATCAGCTATTTTATCTGATGCAAAAAAGCCATTCTCAGTAACCATTATTACGGCACTCAAATAGACTATATATAATTATTGCATGCAATATTACAATCATTCAAAATAAAATTTGATGGAAAATACATAATCAGATTTAACAATTCGATAAAAGAATGAAAAACATAAATAAATTCCACAGTACATAATCAGATTTAATAATTCGACAAAAGAATGAAAAACATAAATAAATTCCACAGTACATAATCAGACAGTCAGTAGTAAAAAATAAATTCAACGTGTTATATGTAGACACACAAAAATACATATATACAGGGAAGAGAATGTATCGTTGACAGCAGATAAATTAAGCAGAAGATGGTCTTTAAATGCACAAACCTTCATCCTATTTTGTACTTGAGCTACCTGAAGTGGAGCTGTGCAATCTGCATATGCATATGATCCTCCAAAATACAAACATTCAATGCAGCAAACTGTTTAACTAGTTCAGCGTTCAGTGTGATGACTGATGTTTGCTCCAAATAGTACTATTAAATTACTTAAATACCTTAAAGAAATTGTATAAATATTATCTCAATATAATATTAATTACCACAAAAACTTCTTTCAAAGCATATTATTATTACTGCTACTTTCACCACCTATCTATTCAGTTCCTCACTGACCACAACAACTGTGCACCCTCCTCCACCATATCTTGCACTGCTAACTGGCTTCAATCCCTTCTGCATATAAATCATACTTCTGTTGCATACTTCCTTTCATTGCCAACAACCAATCCCCGCCATACATCCCATACAACTGTCACTGAAATTCCTCTACAACCCACCGCTACATCCCATACATCCTTGTGCCTACTGCATGTACAAACTATCTCACAACTGCATATCCACATCATGGCGCTGCATTACCAGTCAATACAACAGTGCATGCATTTCCTCCTTCGTCTAAACTGCTACCACTGTCATACTCCAAAAACACCATACATCACTGCCACTTCCCACTAACAATTCACTTCCACTTCCCAATGATACAGCAACATCACCATACAAACATATACTGTGACTTCCCACTGACAACATACACATCATACAAATTTCCTCCAATTCGCTGCTTCAAGACACATCTGCCTGGTACACAAACTCAGTCACAATATTGCACTGCCTACGATTTCACTGTCACATCTGCCTAGCCGTCTAAGCAAATGTTTCTATCACTATCAGACACTATCTGCATCAAAATGTGTACAACTACATTGATGTTTCATTCAAAATTCTTTCCTCAACAATAGCCACTATCACCTTCATGCTACAAATGCCTGTCAAACAGTATATCCACCTTCTACACCTTCCCTACTTCCTGCATACTACACCTTCTACTGTTCTCTGTTCACCATCACTGACTACTGTCTACTAGTATATCCACCTACATAACCTCCAGCTATCAATCCCTATCCCACCACTCTTCAGCTAGAACGAACCATCCACGTGCTTCAGCAGTCATCTACAATCAGCAGCAAATCACCACTACAACACGACTTCAATCATCAATCCAATCCCTAATCCCTGCGCACTGATTCCAAAAACTGCAAAAGAGCCACACAATCATCATCTACCACCTACAAACTCTACATACATCACCTGGCAATTGAGCAAGCTCATCCTCAAACTGCCAACCAACCAACTGCAATCTTTGACCATTTCCTTCTCCACGAATTCCAAACTCCTCTCGAACAACTCAAATTCCTGAACAATCGACAGCAATCGCTCATCAATCCAATTCTAAGTTTATAAATTGCTACTGCCATCATCTGCTTGCTACTGCCATCCACCATAAATTGCTACTGCCAATCATCACACTACCCTTCACATCCACCATCTAGCAACAACATAGCCGAGTTCAACAAGTCTTTGTTCAATCACCGTGCCACCATTCCATCCCTTCAACTTCAATAACACTGTCACCTAATCCATCACCTAGTAGCAGTACATACACTGCCACAACCATCAACATTGTACAAACTCCATCCAACTGCCCACCAGCCACGACAAAACAGTAACTGCTTCAACTGCCTACACTACGTTTAGTCATCTTATCACTGCCTCTAACTGCTCAGCTCAACTGACAACAACTCGGCATCACACCCACAATCGCAAACTCACTGGCTTCTACTACTTGCTTATTAACCATCCACTGTTCTACACTTCAAAGCACAGCAACAACTCCTTTGCACAGTTCATTTCAACCGCAAACACCCTCTAACGACACAACCCACATTCGAACTTCAATTTGAACCATTCCCAAATTCAACATCGAAAATCGCTTCAATTTTAAGCAATGGATATGTACGTTTAGCTTTTAACTAAAATTTTTTAAACAACATTGTGTCATTATTTTAAAAAATGTATTCAATTATAATTATTTTATTTTTAGCTCCTAATCATGTAATGCCGAAAGTATGAAAGAGACAAGAATAAACTCACCATATAGTAGCATGTAAGAAGACTACATCCAGTTATGCATGATATAGCTAGCTAAATTATCACGAACCTCATATATCTCTTGCTGGCTATAAGAACTATCTTGTACAAAGTACTGCAATTACAAGATTGTTTCGAAACATTAATCGAATAAGTACTTAACAAAAATTATGAAGGAAAAAAATTAAAGTGGTACCTCAAGTATTTCGGTGCTTTGATCGTGGTTTTTTATTATATCATACATATATCTCATCACATAACATACACAATCCGTCGTTCTAGATTGTTGAGGACACTACAACAATATTACACAATAATTTAATAGATAGGTTCATTTTAATTTATATCCAATATAGAAGTTTATTTTTATTTTGTACAAAATAAATCACCTTAATAGTCTTCCATTTCAAGTAAATTCCTCGAGATTTTCCACCATACGCCTTATAAGTTTTAAATGCCCTACACATAAAATAAAAATTTAAATACAACGTACATATTCACTTGCATCAAGCAAAAAAGATATCAGAAGGCAAATAGATAAAACATACATATTCACTTGTGGTCTAATTTTCAGTTTAGATTTGCGTTCGACTCGGGGATCCAAAACATAAACCTCATTCTTTTCTATACGAAAAACAAGCAGTAGACAATGTTTCCTACATTATAAGATTTATACGAAGTTAATATCAACATTAGATTTGTAAACTAGTTTATAAAATTTTATTGCTCATACCCTTCGTAGTGTGGGGCTAAGAGTAAGCTCTTCGATTGTGACACACGCCATGTGTTCGAAATATATATATTTGTCACGTCTGGATATTTCCGCACTTGAGACAACTTATATGGACACATAAACCCGATGGTCTCCACTCCGAGGTCATTGCACATATGATTTAACCACCTAAAAATAAGTACAACATACAAATATTGTTATTCTACCATTTCATGTATAATACATAATATAAAATAGAACATATACAATGAATTTATAAGCTATTTGTTGTAAATGTAACCTAAGTATTTCACATAGTAGCTATATTGGTACACAGATAGAAATATTCATCATATATATATATATAATACTCACATGATGCAAATTTGCAACCATTCTCCATTCAACCATCCCATACTAAGGAATTGGATAATGTCATCCATAGTGACATGGATTTCAAAGTCCTCATCGTATGTAAATAAATCCTTGTTCACATGAATTGCATTGATGAAATTATTATCATGGGATGGCACTTGAACTATCAGGTCATGGAAATATTTGCACTCATCCGTTAAAGTATTAATGATGTCTTCACCCACGATCGTCCTACGCTTTGCATGCTCATTTGTCATCTTTTGGTTATTATTCATGTCTGTAGCAACACACTCTTCCACTTTGTCTTTGCTCCTAATATGCGTAGACTGCACACAAAAAATTCATAAGAAGCATGGAGTCTGCATATTTTATCCAAGCAAAGCTCAAAAAAAATACAAAAAGTGTTTTCTTTACCTTATCGTCATCGCCTAAAAGCACGAGATTTTTAGGCCATTGTACAAAACTACCAAGTGCTACTCCTATTGTGATGTGATATTTACTTGGAACCGAAAGAGGGGTTCCTACATGAATAGGCTCTACTGCGTCAATTCCAACCTTTACATGATTGGTCAAGATTTGTTGATTATGACATTGATCTCCAGGCCTAGAAGCAGGATGCACCATGCCGTGACCCACTACGACAATTTTGGAGTCCAAATTAACAGCTAAACGACATTTAGTTGGCCTCCAGAATGACAAGTACAACATTAAAATTATTGACTTACACGTTATAGAATCGTATAATTTTACAAAAATAGACTTTTGAATTAGTTACCTGCAAGTTTTCATATGGATCCATCTCTTGATTTGTGCTGGTATTTTGTAATTTGTCCAATTGTACCGATTGACAGCTGCTACGATGACCAAATGATGGTACATTTTCGACCACAATATCATTGGGCATTTGCATACCCATCCTATTGAAAAAGTTTGCAATCTTTTGCTCAACCACTGTATCTACCATAGACTCGAATCTTTGGCTCACTTTAGTTTCTATTTCCTGAGTGATATGATGTAATTCATCTGTTGATATTACACCACTTGGACCTTTATATTTCACTACCTTTCCAAATACATCTTTGATACTGACCGTCCCACCAATTCCTCTAACTCGACATGGATGTTCTTTTTTTTCAAGAGCACGATTTAAGACATCATCATGTCTATTTGGAACCCATGTTCCTTCGATGGCTTTTCTCTCCAAGCATTCTGTCAACAACAAAAAAATTAGTTTTCTCAATAATTTATTGTCTTGTTTTGTAAGAGATTAAACAAATGGGATAAAATGCATCGAAGTTAGTCATACCGCTTTATCTGCAACTATCCTCATTTTCTCATTAGGGATTACATAACTTCCATTATCTTCTTTTTTTGATCTTGCCAAAACCCAGTCAATACTTCGATCCAAAAAAGAACCACTTGGTAATGTAGTCGATGAACTATGACCTTCGGTTATCCATTTAGCTTTCTTCCCTGCATATCCAGCTTGCCCCAAATAGTGAGGATGCTCATTATATGCTTGACTCTTCCTACCCTTCTCGCTTAATCGCTGTCAAAAATAATGAATATTAATGTACACCCAAAGTTCTTGCATAAAATTCTTGCTACTCTACTGCTAACATATACTCCACTGCACAAAATTCTTGCATTATCACATGTCTGCAACCACTAATAGAAAAGAAATCAAGCAATTACTCTGAATATACTAGGCAAAATCTGGACATGGAAATCTCAGTTGAAGAAATCGAACAAAATCTTAACATTTACAGAAAAAACGTCAACTATAATAGGTTAAACGGTAAACTGGTGCAACTACAAGCAACAACCTTTTATTTTCTAATTTAATCATACACAGAAAACTGGTACTCATAAGAACTTCTCTTTGGGATGCTACTTTTGAATCTGAAAGTTCACATCACATTACTGTGCTACTTAATAATAACAAATGTGGTACATTCAGATGCACCTTTATTTATGCTGAGAATCTTCCGACAAATAGGGTTAGCTTGTGGAAATATTTGGAAAATGCTACCCAAATCAAAGGCCCTGGTGTGTGTGACGAGACTTTAATTGTGTGAGATTGATCTGTAAAAAATCTAGAGGAAGTACACTTTCTGAAACTGGAGTAAAGGAGTTAAATGACTGCTTGATCAAGACTGGTATTTGTGAAATTAAGAGTAGTGGCTTCAATTACACTTGGAGTCAGAACCTGGGAAAAATATTGCATGCAAACTTAATAGAAATTTGATAAATTTACGATGGTTCAATTCTCTTTCTCGATCTACAATGACATATCTCCCATCCGAAACTAGTGATCATACCCCTATGTTACTTAACTTTTTTGAGAAAACTGAGGCAAAAATGATGATTTTGGCAAATGATGATTTTGTACACCCGGATTATGAGGATTACGAAAGTAGACAGGAATGCCAGTTCTAACTAGTAGTCAAAATTCTACCGAAAACGACATATATATGTTCTACGGTCTGAACTTCTAAAACCAATGATACAAATTCTTTTGGTTTACATGAGAAGTTGAAGTGTGAGTATATTGAATATCACTATAAATAAATGATGTATAATTAATTATAACAATGATTATTTATACATACACACACACACACACATATATATATTGTAATATTAATTAAAATTGTTATTTAAACAAATAGAATATACACTATTAAAAATAAAATTATATTTGAAAAAAACTTATTATAATAAAGTATTAAAAGTGAATAACATTTAATTATTACATAAAACAAAATAAACTAATAAAAACAATATAAAATTGTCGACGTTATTGCTATTGCATGCATGTCGGAAAATTTAGCTATTCGGTTCAAAACATTTAAATATGTTCGTTTACACCTTAATATCTTCTCCATGAAATTTTGAATTAATGGAAGTAATTTTTAAAGTGTTCAATATAATATTTCAAATTGGTGGTTATAATAAATGTTTTAACGGCTGACAATAATTTTATATTATTAGAAGTTTCAAAATAAACTAAAAAATAAGTTCCAAAATTATATCGTTTTTGTAACGTACAGAGTGTAAATGGAACATTTTTAAAGTTTGATTTTAGAAAGAGGTGGTTATTTTACCAGGATATTTTACTCTTTTTGTACTATTTCAAGCAGTTGTGTACTCTGTCTCCATTAAATACATCCAATTCACTTTGCTTGGGTATCCATTAATTACTTAAAACAAAAAAAAGATGAATGTTGAGTTTTAATAAGTTGCATGGGACATCAAGTAATCACTGAACGCTTCAAAAGTCATAAGTGTCTTGATGAATGGAAGTATAATATACTGAATGTCCATCTTACTTGTTTTGTCTTTTTCTAGTAGTAGGATAGAAGATACATTTTATTCTCGCAAATATAGATCAGCCTATCCAAAATACTTAAGGACATGCATGCAATTTATGAGTGTTCAAACTATAATTTCATCTCGTTAAATGCCTTAAAACAATAATAGTACATCAACTTCAATCAGTGTTCAAACTATAATTTCATCTTGTTAAATGTCTTTTAAAAATGAATGCGTATCAAATTCAATCACTTGCTTCACAGTTAAGCAGTACACCTACAACAAATCCATAAAAATAAAAACAAAAACTCTGTCTGCCATTAAGGGCTATAAAAATCTAAACAAACACTTGCAACTTCCAACCAAGTAAGCACACTATTGAAGGGTCTATTATACAACAATTAAAGCTTCTTAAACGCTGTTCTAAGCCACATTTGCAACCTTGCATTCATTAGGTAGGCAGTTGTGTCTCTCTTTGTCAATCTAATGCGCATGAATGTTGGGATCGACGGTTTTCGCTGATCGCAATATTTGCATCTGTATTCAAAGTCATTTTTTAATTTTGCATATCCCAGATGGTAGACGCAGTCACACACATCAGATTTTGTTTGTTCATTGATGCTTAATAGATATAAAAACAAAACTATAAAATTTTGATTCGTGATAAAACTATTTTTTATAAAAATATACGTGCATATAGTATAAAATATTAGTTCGAGCAAATGCAGTTCATTTGTTGCAGTAATAATAAAAATAAACATATAAATTAACTATTATCCTTCTGTAAAATTCAGACAGTTAGCTAGTTTCTTTAAATTATATTCTGATTATCAGGAAAACAGCCATAGCACCTATCAGAATTCAAAACGCATTAATGTTCTTAACTACGAAACTTCATTTTCTTCGATCAAAAGCCAAAGACTTTATCCAATACTTGTATACTCCAATCTCGTGTTAAATCAAGACAGTCAATAATGTACGCAAGAAGTAATTACAATTATTACTTTCTTCGACATCGTCAAGGAAACAAAAATACGTTTTAAAAGAATAAAGTATGAAATGAACAAAAAAATTACCTTAAATTCCTCAGTTTCACAATTCTTCTTGAACGTTTTCCACTGTGCTTGTGTAATGCCATCATAAAGCTCGTACGGCTCTTTATGGTCCATTGGAAGTTTTCTTGTCTTTGTAATCCAACCACCAACCAATTTTGTTTTGAAATCTTTCCATCGTCCACAGACATATTTTAACACGTTATCTTTCATGTTGTCGTCAATGTGGTACTCGATCTGAGATTAAAAAAAATCATAGTTACATACGCCTTATAAGACTTCAAATGTCCAATTAGATCTCAAAGCCGAATAAGTAATAAGTGAATAAATGAATTTATAATACCTTAACATCTTCCCATATAGTATCTTTAAGCCCTTTACAAACGTCATCCCAATTTTTAATATTGATATCAATTTTAGATCTAGCAGTATCGCCTACATACGCCTTATAAGACTTCGCCCACTTTCCAATGGAGTTGCCGTTATCACTCCAATCAATGAATTTTGGTTCTTGTGTTTTATATTTCTTCCCGGTTGTTGGGCCTCTTCGCCTCTTCTTAGACAACGACTGTGAAGTAGAAGGATCATGTTCTTCATTTTGTCCAAATTGTTATATCTCCATTATTCCTGTAGTTGATTGTTTAGTGACCATTTAATTATGGATGTCAAAGTCAATAGTAGTTAGTTTAATGTTAATAGATAGCTAACAGTTATACTTCAAAATGCATGTGTCGATCTTGTATAACGAGTTGATCATATTCAACTGCAGCACAAAATGAACATATTCAAATCTAGAGAAGTAACAGCAATAAATTTTATATGACACTCGGATACAATATTCTAAGTATGGACAGTAGGTGTTTTTCGATTGCTGTTGGTTTGAAAGGCGGTGAAGTCCTGGGTGCAATGAGATTATGATTGTGGGAGATGGACAGTGGGTGGATGGTGATGATTTGGTTGTGAAGTTTGTATAGTGGTGAGGAGTTTTCTGTGGTTCAGAGGTCGCGGTGGAGTTGGCAGGCAACTGTGGGCAAGAAGGTGAATTGTATTGGTGATGGTGCAGTGAAGTGCACAGTTGTGAATATGGCAGAGGTGGATTTGATGGAAGGTGAGTTTGAGTAGTAAAGAGGATGCTTTGGGTTGACAATATTGTGAAGTAATTGTCAGAGGACTGGTTTGTGCATGGTAGGTGGAAATTTTGTGAAGGCAGAGATGATGGGCAGTTTTGTGTGTTTGAAGAGTTTTACTGTTTGCAAGGGGGAAGTGTGCACTGTTGAAATGGTGCACAGTGGTGCACTGGTATTGGATGACAGTTTTGAAGCGGATATGGTGTGTTTGATGACTGGAAAATGAATATGCGCAGTTTTGTGATGAATGAAATGTTTAACAGTGTAGTAGGTTGCAAAGTAGAGGAAGTATGTCGACGGTGGAGTAGGTTTAACAGTGGATATGGTCAGAAGCCAGTGCTCTAAACTCAAGGCACTTGGTCCGAAGGAACCCTTCGATCAAACTTCGATTGGCCCATAAATTTTAATAATGTTAAGAAGCGAGTCATCAATAATGGGCTGAACTTACCAGTGCTTATGTCCATTATTCATATCAGAATTTGCATGTGTTGCTAACTTTTGAAATTACCATTCAGCCTGCACAAAAAATCTTTAGTTTAAGTTAGGCATTAAAAAGTACATGTACTTGTATGTCTTCGTAGGAGTCTTCAGTAGGTAAATTTATCTAAAAAGGTGTATTATTATGTTATGTTAATTATCCAATAAGCTTACAATAGGAAATATCATGTTTACAAGCATGTGCATGTTAGCACAAACTTTTAATTTATGCTAGCTTGTAGGAAGGTCTGTATTTATGTAGTCTCCATAACTACTAATCGTATCAATGCAGTAAAGTCTGTGCTACATAAGTTATGAAATCAATTTTGTAGGCTCATTGAATTCTAAACGCCAATATTTTCTACAGCAGTTCAAAGTTTTTAGGATTCACACAAGCCAAGCGATACTTCAGCAAGCTGATCTGTTCATTTTTGAATTGCTAATAGCACAAGTTAGAAAATAAATTTTTAATATTCCTGGCTTATAGAATACTGAGCATATCTCTGTTCATTTTTGCACATTTATATCTCTGTTCATTTTTACAACCTTTTTGCAGACTTGAATAATAACACAAGTTAGGAAACCAATTTTTGCACATTTATATCTCTGTTCGTTTTTATAACCTATTTTTTCCTTTTTTTAATGTTCTTTTTTTATATTAATGTTTTTACCGATTAGATATGTGAGGACCGAAACTTACCAGTGCTTGTGTCCATTATTCATATCTAAAGTCTGCAACAAAAACAGCGATCAAGTATCCCTGCAAAATATCTTATTAGTAATTATTCTCAAAAAAACTAAAGAATTACAGAAAATGAAAGATTTCAACTGGCAACTAAAGCATGATGAGCATAAAAAAATATTACCCAACTATCCAAACCCCCTCATCGTGATCAGAACATGCATAAATTGCATTTAAATCAACTTCTTCTGGTAGACTTAAGCCGATGGAGAAAGGTGGATTCTCATCAAATTGATTATACTCTTCTTCATCCACCACATCACCAATCCCAACAATGCGTCTTTTGCTGGGAAGAACAATAGACCACTTATTATCAGCAGGATCAGTCACGTAAAAAACTTGTTTTGCTTGAGATGCCAAGATGAGTGGATCATTATCATGACTCACTTGACCAAAGTCAACGAATGTGAATCCATGTTCATCCACTCGTACAACACGACGATTGTCAGCCCATCTACATCGAAATAGCGGGATTGTGAAGTCTTTATACTCAAGTTCCCAAATGTCCTCGATTATCCCATAATATAGAATTGTTGCATTTATTGGTCTATTATCTTTAGCACTAGCAAATTCTCTTGAAGATGCAACGATGCTAACTCCACTATTTTGCATTTTGCTCTTCTCATCCTGACGCTTCGTATAAAAGACATAACCGCTCATATCATATCCTTCCCATGAATTGACATGCAATCGAGGCCCATATGCTAACCATTTTATTGTATCTGAAATACCATGATTTGTTTGAGACAATTGAAACATTACCGTATGTTTAAACCATATGACAAAAGAGCGGTTATGTTCATTCGTCAACCACCTTTCGTTCTTTGAAGGATTCTGAGACTTTAGAATTGCCATGTGCTCCTCCAAGTAAGGATGTACCTCACTAAGGTGCTGCAAAACAAGCAGCTGAGCTTTGTGCAACATCTCATCACCAATTGAAATCAATTTTGATCCAATTATGCCCTGGCCACAAGTCGTCCTTCATGTCGAGACTTACGAAGTCCAATAGGTTCAACACCGTTTAAGTATGGAGTGACAAATTCTATAACCTCCTCAGCTACAGTAGCTTCTACGATACTGGTTTCAGGTCAATATCTGTTTTTTGTTTTTCTTTTTAAAGTTCCCATATGCATTTCAAACGGATACATATATCTCATAAATACAGGACCACAAATTTTGATTTCTCTTACAAGATGAACAACCAAATGCAACATAACATCGAAAAATGAAGGTGGAAAATACATCTCAAATTGGCATAAGGTAACAATAACATCGGCTTGTGAGCATCCAACGTATCAGGATCAATTACCTTGCTACAAATTATATTAAAAAAGAGACAAAGCTTTGTAATAACATGCCTAACATGTTTAGGCAATATACCTCTAATTGCAACAGATAATAAATGTTGCATTAACACATGGCAATCATGAGACTTCATACCGGTCAATTTCAAATTCTTCACTGATACACGACTGCTAATGTTTGAAGAATAACCTGTTGGAACCTTCACACCACGAAGGCACTCACATAAACTAGTTTTCTCTTTTTTGGACAATGTATAACATGCGGGGGGCAAATAGGTACGTTTACCTTTTTGCACCGGTGCTCACTCCTTCCGGATACCCATTTTCAACATATCTTGCCTAGCTTTCTCACCATCTTTTGTCTTACCAGGTATATTCAAGAGTGTCCCAACGATGCTGTCGCAAACATTTTTCTATATGCATTACATCTAGACAATGTCTAACCTGTAAATGTCTCCAATACGGAAGTTCCCAAAATATAGATTTCTTCTTCCACGAACCTTCTAAAAGAGGAAATACTTTGCCAAATGCATTTTCAATATCCTTGACCCGTTCGTAAACATCATTTCCTGTTAATGGCAAACGAGCAACTCCATTCTCTATCTCCCCATTAAAAGGCTTCTTCTTTTTACGATAAGGATGATTAGGAGGGAGAAATCTACGATGATGCATATACACATTTTTTTTTGCAATAATGTAAACGCTCAACAACCATATCATCTTCACAAATTGGGCATGCTTTGGCACCTTTTGTACTATAGCCAGACAAGTTACCATACGCAGGAAAATCATTTATAGTACAAAAAATCATGGCGCGCAATGTAAAATTACTTTGACTATATGCGTCAAACACACGCACACCTTTATCCCATAGAAGTTTTAGATCATCAATAGAGGTGTTCGGTAAACATCGATGTCGTTTCCTGGTTGTCGTGGTCCAGAGATTAAAAGAGACAACATGATATATTTGCGCTTCATACTCAAATGAGGTGGAAGATTGTAAATCACCAAAAGAACAGGCCAAGTACTATGTTGACTACTAAAGTTGCCAAATGGGTTTATGCCATCTGTACAAAGACCAAGTCTGAGATTTCTAATTTCTTCACCAAAATCAGGATACATTGTATCAATGTTTCTCCACTGTGGAGAATCAGCTGGATGCCTCAATAATCCATCATTTTTCCTCACATCTGCATGCCACCTTAAGTTTTTTGCATTTTCTTTATTTGCAAATAAACGTTTAAACCTTGGTATAATTGGCAAATACCACAAGACTTTTGCTGGAGGCCATTTCTTATCTGGGTCATTGTGAACGTTCCCTCGCGACTTGTAATGGGATAATCCACACTTGGGACACTCGTGCAAGTTCTCATATTCATTTCGATACAATATGCAATCATTTGGACATGCATGTATCTTTTTATATCCTATACCAATTGGGCACATAATTTTCTTTGCCTCATAGTTAGAAGTTGGAAGCTCATTACCTTCCAGAAGCATGTCATTCAAAAGTTCCAACATAGATGTAAAACTTTTATCACTCCACCCATGCTTTGCTTTTAAATTGAAAAGTTTGAGCACAGCAGACAATGTTGTGAACTTAGCACAACTAGGAAACAAAGGCTTCTCGGCATCAATTAATATTCTTTCATACAACTTTGTCTCTTCCATCAAATGTTCTTCAGCATCACGAAACATCTCATGAACACAATCATTCTCATCATTCGCGTCATTATTCATGTTATCTTCTCGGTCATTCTCATCATTCTCATGATTATTAGAACAAGCTCCACTAAGTATACTTTCACCATGCCATATCCACCGCGTATAATTTTGCTTAAACCCATAACGGATTATGTGATCTCTAATCCGATCTATGTTACGAAGTCTTCTCTTATTTTTGCAGCGTCTACAAGGACAAAAAATAGTTACTTCCCCTCTTCTTAATTGATCATTCAGTGCACAATTGATGAACCCTTCAATTTTGTTTAGGAACTCGTCATCGTTACATTTTACGTTGTACATCCAACTACGATCCATATGCAAATGCTAGAGACACACTACATAAGCAAAAAAAAAAACATTGGATTACGAAGAGCATTCATTATTAAATCAATATTTTTAGCTAATTCAAGTGGAGTGGATAATCAGTTCAACATCACTCCACAAACACAAGCACACTAAACTGCACAACAAACAAAAAAATTCTCTTTGTCCAAATTAAAATACAAGGAAATTCTAGTTCTGAATCATCATCATAGATAAAACACCAAACCAACATACGATGCAAACTTAACTACACAATCAGCAGAAAAGATTTTCCTTCCTTTTTATGTTTGCAAACATATTTTTATGCATTTTTATGCATTTCTTCTCATTGTTTTCATCTTTGCATTAAATACAAACAAACCAGAAGCATTTGTAAAATTTTGTTGTATTCTCTATTGTACTAGTTTGATACATTTTGCAAAGACAGTTGCTATTCCATTTTGATAAAATTCTGTCAACGACTCAATATTAACTCAATTGCGATTTCTGTTTATATTATTTCTGTTTACATTTCTTTCTAGTTAAATCTCATTGTTTTCATGTGCATTCACTGTTCTGAGTTCTATTCCTTCACCTTGCTCTTTCATTCACAACCACTGTCCATCACCCTATCATCACCTCCTTAACCTCTTCAAGCATGCCATGACCTGAACCTACTTATGCACTTCATACTTCACCATCTCTACCTCTCCTTCCATCCCATTACAAACTGCCTGCCAACAACTCTTCTGGCAACCTACAACTCCTCTACATGCTGCAACCGTGAACTCCATTACCCTGCATACACACTACAACCTACAACTTTTCTACACCATTTGCCAACAACTGTTCTGGCAACATACAACTCCTCTACACTGCAATCAAATCAACATCCAATATCACCATTCACCTCCAATCATCCCTCTTCCCCGCTTCAATAAGCAACTTTTGCCTGCAACCCAATTCCATCAGCAAGTTCAACCCACGTCTACCACATTACAACTCCTCCAAACCATCAAGTCCGACAGCAACTTGCCATCATCCACTACCCTACACCTGAACCTCTTACAACTTCTTTCCACTGCCAACTCGACCAACGTGCCTCTGCCACTAACTGCTGCCATTCAACCCAATCACACAACTACCTTGCCTTGCACTGCATTTCCTTCCAGCAGCACAAACTCCACCATTCCCTAAATCACCATCAACCTACAATTCACTATCACTTCCTCTGCCAGATCAAACACAGCCTACCACTGCCACTACATCACGACCATCTCCAACCATCTTTTCTTCACCTTCGCAATCAATGCAATACTTCAAACATTCCACTGCTGCTACATTCCCCAAAACTCACTTCAACCGAACCATTCAACAGCCATTAATTCATCCCCTCCTCCCATTCCCGCCAACCTACCCATACCCCACTGCTACACGAAACTAGCTCATCACCTTCCTCCTCCAACCGCAACCATCTCCTCAGATCAAAAACAGCAGCCTGCATCGCACCTCTCTCCTAAACTATCAACAACCTTATCATCACCAATTCCATCCCAAACGTGATCACAAAACGCAATCCCCAAAGGTGAATGCACCACTGACCTCCTACCGCATCAACACACAACTTCCATTACCAAAAATCACCATCCACTCAAAGCGACTCAGCAATCAAATCTGCCTCCACCTCAATGCAACTTCACGCCGATGTCATTTATTTATTGCAATTTTATCATTGTTCACTTTATTATTGTGTTTGTTTGATTGTGTTGAATTGAGGAATTGTTCGATTGACTGTTTTGCATCATCTGTGTCGACCTGTTTAAGGCTTACGCTGACATTGATGTTTGAAGATAGAGTTAATTATTTATTCATCATGCCTATATGTTCCCTTGTACTTCCCTCGTTTGTCTTTTGAAGTAAAAGTTGAAACACAAAACTCAAAAATTAAACCAAAACGGCCTAAGTATTTTATTTATTTATTTTTAAATAAAAAGTGTTGGTCCAAATTAATTAAGTCAAACTTGTTCATTGACATTAATTGAATTGTTAATCAAACACATAAATTGAACTTATATGCTCTGCTAGTTTAATTCTCTATGACCACAATTCATATTTACAAGTTTATATTTAACAGGAAATGATCAATACAAAATCCAAGCTCCATGAACCGCGACATGTTCTGCGGACAGATAACATGTTTTATAAACGTAACAAATCTAGTAGGATAAAACACCTGTAACTGACTTTTTTTTTCTCTCCTTCCTCTTCATTTCTATACCGGCCTAAATCTTTGTACTCATAACCATATCCATATCACAAATTTCAACAGGGAGTACTTACAAATAAGCCACCTTAAACTAGCATCGTTGACGCCTGGCAATAATTCAGTAATTTAAAATGGGTTTCATACTTAAAACACATTGCTAATACCACTCTTATTCATAACCCATGATTCAACTATAAGCCAACTCAGCAATCAAATTTTATTTAAATAGTTAAATCTCAATCGCCGATGCAAACCAGAGCCCTAAATCTCGATTTCCAATTCGGTTTCGATATTTTTTTGTTTCTCTTTTCCCCTCTTTCTCTTTTGATTTCGACATTAACTTGAATTTCAGAACTCCTAGCCTCCTTTTTATTCTTGCTCGACATTTTGGCTAAAATATAGGCAGACCGTTCGTCATTGTTAATTAGTCACTCAATTTTCGATTTCTAAACAACATCTACATAATCGAGAAAACTCAAAAATAATGATAGGAAGTAGTAGGAATTTTCAAGAAAAGAAAATTTTATACCTGAAAATTAATCCAGCAAAATCGAAATTGGTTGCTAAACGGTGAAATCAATCCAGCAAATTCACCCAGCAAACTCGAAACTCGACACTCGAAATCAGCTTAACGATGATTTTAGGGTTTTTTTCTTTGAAGCACGCGAATTATTTTGGGGAATAGAATGGGACGGCGGAAAAATAACTCGAAACACGGGAATAACCTAATTTTGAAATTGCATCGCGTACGAAATGAAACCGATGCGAAAAGTATTATGTTGGACGTAAATGCATCGGTTGACTTTAAAACCGATGCGACTAAAACTATTTGCACCGACGTATTTGCATCAGTTGTTGGTGAAAACTGACGCAAATTTGACTTTTTTATTACCTACTGCTTTCCACGTACCAATTGCATCGGTTATTAAGATAGAACTGATGCAAATAGTTCTATTTGCATCAGTTTTTACTTAAACCGATTCAAATGAGGTGATGCAAATGGTCTGTTTTGTAGTAGTGAATAATGCTGGATACTCTCACACACTTGCACTTACATATATATGAAGATGAACTTCCTTCATTTAAATAGACTTAATAAAGGAGTTACTTAGAGATTAAGAAAATTAATTTATAGATTATGTTTCAAACCTTTCTGAATATCCATGATTTGATTTCTATGTAAATGGATAGTGGTAATCTTGATTTCCATAATATTCCTTGTTTGACTCAATCTCCATCAGCAATCTTTTCTTTCTTCATATAACAAATTCTTTGACTAATTAATTGGTTGACTAATTAATTAGTTTCCTTCAGAATGTCCTTCCATATACCAGCCAAATTAATTGATTTGAATGAATCAATTGATCAATTTTTTTCCTCTTTAACAAATATTTGAATCATCCAAATTTAACACTCCACCTTGATTCAAATATAACAATCTCCCTTCACCACTTTATCATCAAGCAATCAATGTAGAAGTTGTTGTGTCTAGCGTCCCATGGCGCTCAAGTAACAGGTATCAAACTGATCAAGTTTGAGCAATGCTCAAACTTGTCCTTTGGAAGTGACTTAGCCATCATATCTGAAGGATTATCCAAAGCACTCACCTTTAACAATTTGATATTGCTTCGTTCTTCCTTAAGCATAAAAAAGAAACCTCTAACATCAATGTGCTTCATTCATGAACTATAAGCTTTATTTTCTACAAGATGAATCGCACTCTGACTGTTTGAAAATAGCTCTACTGTCCGCTGCATCATTGAAAGATCATCCAACAACTGAAGTAAGTATAATCCTTTTTTTGTTGCTTCCACAATCGATATCAACTCTGCTTCGGCAGTCGATAAAGCTACGATTGATTGCAGCGTTGATATCCTTAAAATCGAGCCTATGCCAAGTGTAAAAACATAGCCCGACATCGAGTTCCTAGCATCTCTATTCCCAGCATAATCAGATCACAGTATCCTCTAAGAAAGATGTCACCGCCCACTCTACCGCATAACAAGCCCACCAAAGAAGTGCCTCGAAGATATATAAGAATCCACTTCACAGCTTGCCAATGTTCTTTGCCTGGGTTAGACATATATCGACTCATAACACCCACTGCATGGGTCAAATCTGGTCTTGTGCACACCATCACATACATAAGACTACCAACAACACTAGAATAAGACATATCAGCCATATACCTCTTGTCTTCTTCCGATGAGAGAGATAAGTCTTTTGACAACTTAAAATGAGAGCGTAATGGAGTGCCAACCGGTTTGGCTTTCTCCATTCCAAATTGAGAGAGGACTTTCTCAATGTACTGCGCTTGAGTGAGCCTTAACTCTCTCCGCTTTCTATCCTTTCTTATCTCCATATCCAATATTCTTTGTGCCTTTCCCAAATCCTTTATGTCAAACTCGCTACTGAGCTCCGCTTTCAATTCCTTATTTCTGCCATACTCCGAGATGCAATAAGCATATCATTAACATATAACAATGAATAAATCATATCCCCATCACATCTCCTAAAATAAACACACTGGTCTCTGAAACTTCTGGAATATCCCTATAAAAGCATAAACTTATCAAACCTCTTATATCATAGTCTAGGAGAGTGCTTCAGTCCATATAAAGATTTGTTGAGTTTGCAAACATAGTCTGGTCTGCTGCTATCAGTGAACCCTTCCGGCTGCTTTAAATAAATCTCCTCATCCAGATCACCATGCAAGAATGCAGTATTGATATCTAGTTGCTCTAATTCCATATCAAAATGAGCAACTAATGCTAAAAAAAATACGAATATAAGTATGTCTAACCACTGGAGCAAAGATATCATGATACTCTACACCCTTCTTCTGAACATACCCCTTTGCGACTAACCTTGCCTTGTATCTGAGTTTACCATTTTCACCATCTTCCACTCTACAGATCCACTTGCATCCAATAGCTCTCTTATCGGTGGGAAGAGGCACCAAATCCCAAGTATGATTTCTCTGCAATGATTCAATCTCCTCCTCCATAGCAACTAACCAACTGGAACTGTTAACTGATGCGATAGGTTCTTATAATCACAAGCCTCATCATGGACAACATTCAAAACATATGTTGTCATATCATCGAAGTTTATATTTTCGATGCTCAATCCAACAAACTCATTAAGCCACTTAGGCTTTCTTTTTTGTCTGACAGGCCTAGGTTCCGAATGAGCTCCATCTTGAGTTTGATCCTCTGTACCAACATCGATATTATCGACATCAACCACGATGTCATCGAAAACACCATTTGAACGTTTACGGAAAGAATCAACAAATGATTTGCTTTGTGTCTGGCATTCTTCACATGTCCTCTCATTGTCATCCGATGAGGAAGGCTCCACCTTCAACATAGCCTTCTCATCAAAAGTCACATGCCTGTTCATAATGATCTTCTTTCTAATAGGACACCACAACCTATATCCCTTCACTCCTCTCCTATAATCTAGAGAAATACACTTGCGAGCTCTAGGTTCCAGCTTCCCTTTGCTCTCATGCACATAAGCTGGGCAATTAAACACTATGAAAAATGAGTAGCTAACAGGATCTCCTTTCCATACTTCTTCAGGGATATTTATATCTATGCTAGTAGAAGGTGTGCGGTTGATAAGGAAAGCCGCCATAGATAAAGCATTAGCCCAAAATCCCTTTTTCAATTTAGCAGCCAGTCTAAGGCATCTGTCCAATAATGTCCGATTCATCGTTTCTACAACTCCATTAGACTGGGGGTCGCCTGGTGTAGTGTAATGCCTCTTAATATCTTCAGAATCACAATAATCGATGAATTTCTGTGATACAAATTCACCACCATTATCTGAACAGAGAACTTTCAATTTCTTCCTGGATGCTTCTCAACCATAGATTTCCACTTTGAAACTTGGAAAAGGTTCCACTCTTTGACTGAAGAAAGTACACTCATACTTTATGAGAGAAATCATCTATAGATGAAACGAAATATCTGGCTCCACCTAAAAATTGACAAGGGAGGGACCCTATATATCTGTATGAACATACTCCAAGACAGCTTTTGCTTTATGCTCTCCTATACCAAAAGAAATCTTCATCTGCTTTCCAAGAACACACTCTTCAAAAAAACCAAGTTTGAATGATTAACTCCATCAATTAATCCTCGTTTTCCCAACTCATCCATGTTGCGCTCACCGATGTGACCCATTTGTAAGTGCCATAATCTGGAAGAATTTGAATCAACAGATGTAACATAAGCTAATTCACCGGTTGCAGTAGTGCCCTTTAATAGATAAAGATTTCCTGCCCTCACACCTCTCATAACAATCACGAGACTCTTCAATATCTTCATTTTCTCTCCTTTCACTACAATCTTCAAGCCAAGTCTACTCAATACCCTAACAGAAATCAAGCTCCTCCTCATCTATGTTTTAGGACATCGGCGTTACAAAGAATAAGCAGTGGATCTAGTTTTTCCATAACCTCCTCCCTAGCCTTTTCTTTTGCATCTGCTACTGCTCGTTTAACGAGGGAATCAATGTCTTTGGCTTTTTCAATAGCCGCGTCTCTTCAAGCCCGACAGTAACCAATTCATCACAGGCATCTTGGGGGATTTTTAGTGCTTCCTCTTGATCTTTGGATTTGCGCTCAAAATTAGTTTTGTACTCGGCTATGCTTCTTTGGGCCGCATTCCTTTCTAGCACTGGTTTATGGTTTCGAAAATAAAGCGCTTCAACCTCAGCCAAGTGCCTAGTTTACTCATCCTCGAGTGCCTTAATGGCGGTTTCTGCTTTTCTCGGCTTCTGCCTGTGAGCTCCTTGAATATTCTAATTCATTGGCTTGTTTTTCAATGATCCGTCTGTCCTGGACCTCTTGGTATCTCAATTTCTCAATCCCTGCCGCTCTCTTCCAAGATAATTTTGAAATCATCTCCATTGCTCTCATCCACTCATTATACTGCTTATGGATATCATTCACACGATCCATAGTCATTTGCTAGAATTTTTCAGGAACTTTCTTAAGATTATATATAAAGAAAAATCCATCAAGACATATAATTGGAAAATCAAACTTAAGTTGGACCATATAAGCATCGGCATCGAATTATTGAGCTTTAGTAAATACTTGGGTGTTAGCACTTTCTTTGCCTGGCCTTTGTTGTGAACATCATGCTCACTATGATGCCGATGATCGTTGAGGATAAGATGGAACAATGGACTGTGAAGAAACTGAAGTAGGAGGAGGATCACGAGAGGGGTCAATGGAGGAACATCGTCAAGGAAATTTTGCTGCCTTTTAGAACCTTTACGAGGAGGAAATCTAGATTTGGATCAATGTTTGTCATGGGAAGACTAGTCTCTTTCATATCTATTCTAGTAATCCCAATCCCAGCTAGAGCGATAGCTAGGGTCATATTCACAACGACTATCTTAGCGGTGTGGGGATATTTCTTGAAGAAATTGAAAAATGAAGAATGAATCAGCTCTAAGTATTGAAGGACACAAGATAAGTTCAATGCAATATTATGAAGTGCATGAAAATGTGTGTATCCTTGTGTCCCCCCAACGTACCCGCTATTAAAGCTCTACTGGCAGGAGTAACCACTCACTAGTGGTAGAAGGGATTCTAGCCCCAGCTCTAGAAGGAGATTCTGATCTGCCAACATTCATGTCAATAAAATGAAAGGCATCGACATCATCTGGTATAAGAAGATCAAATAATGCCTCAAATGTTTCACCTAAGTGCTTTGAAGGTTGAGAAGTGGACTGATCTAGAATAACTTGAGGGGTGATGGATAGCTTGGGTTGTTTGAAGAGGTGACTCTTAGGGAACCTACAAATGGGTTTCTTTCTTTTTCCTTTTTCGAGAGTGGCTGTGAGATTTGTGAGGATCCGACCACAGCCCTGAAACTAGAACCCACATCATCACCTTCGGGGTCATCACCCTCATCTCTTGCTGCTTTTTTATCAGTAACTTCCTGAGCCTTCAAAACTGGGTGCATGTCAGGATCAGCTTTATGGCCTTCATCATCTTCTGCATCCCACTGCTCAGTTACTGTAACTCTAGTAGTAACAGGTAGCCCTATGCTACGAACCCTATGCTACAACCCTCTTCCATCAGACGGTAGGAAATAAGGCATTCATTTATAAGGAGATTCTCAATATCTGTCTTCTGATGGAACCGTTTTGAGCGCCAAGACCACGTCTGTGCATTATTTTCCATCGGGTCATGGATAAGAACCTGCACAAACTAATAAAGTTGCTTAATTCAGGATACGAACTGGATATAAGCATTTAAGAAATTAAGCAATGAGTAATTCTTATTTCCTTGTAACCACCATTGGGCTAACATGGACGGGCAACGAATATAGAACCATTTGCTTTTGAAAGTGCTCAGCTTGTTCCAAGAACCAGTCAGGACCTGGCACTTTTTATGCCGACTCGAGAAATGTGAACGAAAGGCTTCCCTTTCGATTATTAAAGGTGAAGAGAAATTGAATGCCTTCAGGAGTTGGAGGACAAAATAAAAACTTCATGAATTCTATATAGGAATAGTTAAGCAAGGCATAGCCATTTGGGTGCAGTTGTGCCGGTGCTAACCTCATATGATATAGCATCCTCAGATAAATGAATTGAAGGGTGTGACATACTTTGCCCAAAACATGAACTTGTTGCATGCAATGAACCCCTCAGGGGGCATATAAGCTCTGTCATTCTGAGTCGGAACTTGCGCTTTGTCAAATGGAATCTCACATCTAGCACAAATTCAGTGAGGAGAGGCTTCATTAATTTTCTAAGCCATAAAATCCTCCGGATCTTCCAAAAATATCACGTCTTCTAGAGTGTCGGGAGTAGGGTCTATCACTTCCGTTGTAAGGATAGGAACGATAGAGAAAAGGTCGAGTAATGGACATAAACTTTCCGGTTGTTCACCTTGATTCCGGAGGAGAGTCTATCGAAAGCAGTTGTGGAACTCAATTTGGCCCTTATATTGTTGTGTTGTGAAGGCTGTCCAGAAGGCATGGCTGCTATATGCTTCGAGTGTTTGGAACCTATGACTACTAAACTCAATAGATAATCATCAGTTGAAAAAGTTACCCATTTCTTCTATGCAAAGTGTGTGCTAGTATAGAGTGGTGCAGTGTCGTGCAATGTAGTAAAATATAGTTTGAAATTAAAGACTACAACCGTGATGAGACACTGGGGAATTATCAGAGTGACCGTCATTGGATTCTCTACATCACTAGCTAAGGATTTAGTTAAGCATCGGGATCAGTTGTTGGCATGTTGAAGTTCAAATTGTGCGTTCAGAAGTGGATAAGCTTCAAACACTTTGTCCAGGACATAGAAAACAAATTAAATATGAAGGGGATTAACGAAGTTCGTTCCATAATTCGATTGTCATATACGTCTGAATACGCAGTCATTTATATGCAAATCATGTACGTCCTTTCAAGCATTGATGGTTGAATCCCATCACAAAGTTCTAATTAAGATTTAGGGATTTTAAGCATGTTCATCAAAATTGAACTAACAACTGATCCAAAATGATGTTACGGCTGAGCTATCCTAATGCTCATGGCCGATCTATTTATTAACGGCTAACTTCTAATAACTGGTCGTTTCTGCATGATCATTTCAACACCGATTGGTTTAGCAACTCAACCAATCGTTATCTCGTATTGATCATTGCAATCGATCCAACTTCAACTCTAGTTCTACACTTTACTTCAATTCAAATCTCCAACCACCGATCCAAAAAACGATAGACCAAAAATCTACCATAAAACGATCGACCTAATTTCTCTTCATTTTTTCAAGTACTAATCCATTAAAACGATCGTTCTCAACACCGCCTTTTCCATCGAGCCATCATTCCTAGAATTTACTTCGAATCTCCCCTTAATCACTAAAGCAAATGATCGGTTTAGCCACGATCATTTCAATTGCTCCATAACCGTCTCCAAAAACTTATCACCGTCTTCCATTTTAAAATTCAAGCACCATTGCAACGCCATGACTCACTTTGACCAACTTAAGTGGACCCCAAATGTCTCATCATAGAAATCGAAACATACGAAAAGAACCAAACCTACCTATGTATGAAAGTGGAAGTTAGAGGTGATATGGTTTCGACTTCAAAGAAAATTGGTGGATCTAAGGATGAGATCTTTAGGAGATAGCAGCGATGATGGTTGATGTAGCTCGGAATCGGACCCACTTATGAAGTTGGTCATGTGAAAAGTATGGAATTGGATCAGGGAGTTCAGTAGATCAATGGTGAAGGAGAAGCTGAAGATGGGGTTTTCTCTTTTTGTTCGGATGGTAATAGTGAAAAATAAATTAAAGAAATGAAAAATGATTAAGTTTTCCATATTTATGCCTAAGAGTGGACCGAACCAACAAAATTTGCAATTCAATTGAATGGCCAAACCTAGGAACGACCAGATGCGATCATTCTGTGATTAATCCTTCTCCTTAGATCGTGGTGCAATTGGATTTTTCAATATAAATATGGATTATGTATGATCCATATCTAAAGGATTTGGATAGTTCCATTATTTTCTATAAAAAGGGAGAGGGGAGAACGATCGGACGTAAGCCAATCTCAAACAAATATTGACCCGATACATATTAATAATGGATCAACTACGACCTATTCTTGATGGATCTATTCCAATCCGTTCAAAAAAATGTGAAACATGTGGGAAAGTTGACAATGACCCATGAACGTGCAATCGTGATTAGGAGCCAGAAATGAATACATATACGTGCAAGTGTACGTCCCAAAAAATTCGATTTCTTCAAATCGAAAGAAATTGAATTCTCGCCTCTAATAATTATAGGAAAATTCAAACCAGATAACCAAGGCCTATTGACTCACTTAAATAAAGATTTGAATAATCACCATTAAGATGTGATCCAAAATTTACACTATTGGAAATCAACCGATCGTCATGTCAAATAGAAAGAGATGCGACTCTTTAAGGAAAACAATGCATTGAACGGATGACTACTGATCAGAAAAATGGATGGATTCCTTTCCGACGACTCTAACTTGCAACGAATCAAAGCACGTCATGTTGAAACAAGATGTACTTTAGGGCGCAAGTGTTATCCAGCCTTTTGGACCGGCTATATTCGAACTGACTAGATAAGTTAGACTCGATTGTCATTTGAACCAACAAGTCAGATTAACAATCGCAAAGCCTACAGATTAGGCACATATGATAATACGAAGCATCAACGGAGAAAAAGCGAAAGAAGGACTTAGTAGAATGCTAAGAGTATGAAAATACACCATTTACTAAAAATTGGATTGGGTACGATCCATATTTACCAATTATGGATCGTACCATATCGATTTTATAGTTCAGCTCAGCGTAAAACGACCGATATCTCAAAATCTACAAGTCAATTGCACATGAAACTTTGGGAACATCGATATATTGAAGGGTGGAGCCCAGCATATCAATCACATGCCAAAAGGAGCTCACAAAATGATCAGGGCCAATCATTATTGCAAGCAATGTGGGACCCGTGATTGATATTATGACTTCTTTTGGATCTAGAGACTCCGCTACTGAAATTTCTAGAAGTTAATTCGCTGTCTTCCCCTATAAATATAGACTTGATTATTCATTTCTGGGATCTTTACACTGCATGTTGCTTTATACCATTTTGTAACTAAGGGTTCTACACCAAGTACCTTGTTTACAAATTGATTAATAAAGCTATCTCTTCAAAGTGGACATAGGCAAACAATGTCGAACTACTATAGATTGCTGCATCTCTGTTATTGACATTTTCGATTACTTTACTTCTATATTCTCTTTGTTCCCATTATGATTCTTCATTCATTCCTCTACATAACCTCTGTTGGGTGTTTGTTTCAATTTTTGGTGCAAACAGTGACATTTCTTGTGGTAGTGGTGACATTTACCCTTGTCATCGGTCTTTCCAATTTCTTGGTTTTCTTACCTTCCCTTTTCTGCTTCTTCGAATTCTTAAAATATGATGCACTACCCTTAAAGGCAAGTATAACCCCTTGATCCATCGATGCAGGCTCGGCCGAGCTCAAAATATTGAGAAGCTTCACGAGATTCACATTTAATTAGTTTATATTATAACTTATGATGAACGATCCATACAAAGGAGTAAGAGAACCAAGAATCAAATCAACTTGCAATTCATTATTTATCTATAGTCCAACTGCAAAAGCCTATCAATATAGCCCTTCATCATTAGAACATACCGACCTACTTTCTATCTTTGTCATTTTGGTACTAAACAACTTTTTTCGTAAGCTCATACTTTGCAGAATGCGACTATTTATCATACAGGGCCTTAAGACTATAAATGTCTCATGGATAGATATATTTTCATGCTGTCTTTGCAATGGCTTGTCTAACGTAGATAGCATAAAAACATGGGAGATCTCTAGGTCCGACACCAAATTTTTAATAAGAAATTCTTAATTTAGGGTCCGCATCATCAACGGGTTGTTCTTTAGGTATGCATGTAATAGTTGACCATATGCACTTGTAAGTTAACGCTATTTTGATTGCTCTTAACCAATCTATATAGTTTGGTTCAATGAGCTTGTCATTTTTTGCAAGTTTAAGTGGTAGATTATGAAGACATATGATAATAGATGTTCCTATAATATTAGTAAGATTAAACTTTATATTTCATTTTACTAATAAGCTCCTATTAGTCTTTTATGTTTCGCCAAACGCCAAGTCAAAACACATAAGTCTTTTGACTTCATTAATAGGTGTTAGGACTTATCCGTCTTGGAATTCCGACTTTGAGTTTACTCAACAACTCATAGCTCCACGGACAATGGATAACTCCTTATCAATTATATCATATACACTCCTAACCTTTGGTACCTTCTCCAAATATCACTTCGACCTTCAGTTTTCTCAATAAATTTAAATGAAATTATTCGCTCATGCCTACCATATCGTAACGGCCTAAGTATAATATATGCACCTTGATCTCGCTCAACAAATACATATAGTTATCTTATCTCATATATTCAATATATTAATAATACTACACATAATATCACTTGCTTGAGTTTGCTCAACAAACCGAGGAGTATGCAAGTAATTTATTAGTATATATGGTAAAGGATAACATTATATAGAAGATTCATAATTTTTAGTATATTATATCGAGTGATATCGACTTGTGAAATAATATAATTCTCATTAATAACACTTGTGATTCAAGTGTAGGACATCGTGGTAGATGTACATTTATGTATATATTTATTCCTTGAGTCTAGTTAGGGTTTCTTAGTGTTCCATCTTTAATTATACATTGCATTATATAAGTTTTAATATCATATTTTATATTTCATATTATTTATATAATATGTTATGTATAATATTATATTAATCAAATTTTATTTAATTAATTTTAACCAACTAACATTTCAAATGGTTTCATATTATTTTAATACAACATTTATATTTAATATTTATTATATATTATAACCTTTATAGTATAACACATATATCATATATATATATGTATGTATATTATTCAATGAATTAACCTTTTAATTAAACTATTTTAATTAATTTATATTAGTTTCAAATTCACTTCTTATACATATAACTATATATATGTTATTTTAAATATTTTAAACATAACATATATCATAATATATAGTACATGTATGCATTTATTAATTTAGTTAATTAATTAATTTAATTTATTAATCTTATTAATAAATTTAAAAAAAATTTGAAATTAATTTATATTATTTTTCAAACAGTTTGAAAATCTTAATGTATTATAACTATTATAATATGTATATATAGTATTTTAAATTTAAAAATTAAATTTAAAATCTTGTATTTTTAATTTTCAAACAATTTTGAAAACTAGCATAAGTCCAATTCAAATTGGGCCTTTTCTATTATGGGCAACCTTTAGGCTCAAATATCTATTTGGGCCAGGCTGGTAGCTAGCTAGGGCAGAGTACTTGATTATCCAAACTAACTTTCCAGACACTCTACTTTCTTGGCTATGAGCTTAATAGCTAACCCTACGTAACTGATTTAGACTTTATATAATATTGGGTTCTGATACCGTTGTTTGAATTGGGCTAGCCTGTAGAGGAAGTAATGGATGAATTTCAATTTTTTTTTACCATTTTGGAACTATATTGGGCCTATAAAGCCTAGTTTATTTAGAACATTTCTAAATTTCTTTTTAAATAAAATCATTATTTTATTTAAATTTATAAAATGATTTTATATTATTTAATTAATGTTATAATATATATATATATATATATATATATATATATATATATATACGTGTAACATATATACTTATGTGTGTCTACATGTATAACATATCAACCCAAGTAAGGTATGACATGTCCATGTATAGATGCTGAGGTTTACAACGCAATGGGCACATTAGCTCATCCAATATACAAATTATTATCCAAATGTATGCTTATATACTTTTAATATATATATATATATATATATATATATATATATATATATATATCTGTGTGTGTGTGTGTTACAAATACATAAATGCGTGAGCATATACACAAAACTACATTTTGTTTAAATCACACAAATATATGTATATATATAAATTTATAAACACAGAATGACATTTAACATTGTATATATTTATAATTACATAAGTATATTCAAATCATTTATAAATTATATTAAATTTATATATATACATATTTTTTAAAAAGCTAAAAACAATATGTGTGTGTATATTAAATACTTATATATAATATAACTATATATATATATATTGTTATATTGGTATGTCGACTATAAAACTAGCCTGTCTATCTAAAACTAAATACATACACACATATAGACATATGTATATATGTGTGTTTGAATCAAAAATGACATAAACACCCAAAAGTTTATGTAGAGAATAAAACATGAAGAAATGTAAATGAAAATGAGAAATAAACAAGGCACAATTGTTTACAAAGGTTCTGCAAAGCAAGGCCTACGTCCACTTTAAGATTTTATTGCTTATATCTTCCATGGAGGCAAAATTTCTTAAGGGTCTGCATAGTTCCGTCATTTAGATTTTCAGAATTATAGGTGTATAAAGTACAAAAGAACCAGAGCCAAAAGATCCTGAAAAATGAGCGCTACCTTACTATTTATAGAGGTAGGTTCCTAAATCTCGTACAAAATATCTCCAAGCCGTTATCCATGATTTAGACCAATTCTCACAAGAAAGTAAGTGTCGACTCATCGGTTTGCATGGGTTGGTACAATCCAAGGTTAGGTGTCTGTACCGACCCAGAGGATGGACAATATAGCTATTTTTGACTCTTCGTCTTGGCTCATCTTGTGGTTAGCTTTGTGATTCCATAGTTGTTTGCACCAATATTGGCTTGCTTCTGGGTCTAAATGATGGAATTGTCGAAGAACAGACTTGCAGCTTCAAGTGTTCGTGGAGATTAATGGAGAATTGCATTGGATAAAGAAATTGACATTGGAAATAGGATATAGGACTAGTAGGCAGAAGATGGGTCCCTAAGTGGAGGAAATAGGGGTCGTTACCAACCCACAATGTGGGTGGACCAATATTGTTTTGGTCTTGGGTTGTTCTAGCATCGTCCTTGCGACATTGTTTGTGTTTGGTTCCTGGACTTTTGGGCCCTCTCTGGACTTCCTTCCTTTATAACTCCACGTTTGACCCGTCTAATCTTTCCGAAAATGGCCTAGTCGAAAGGTTAAACGTGATGTGCTTTGGGTCGAGGCAAGTTAGAGTTGCTGCGAAGGACTCCACTCTGTGTTCTGAGTAGTCGTTATCCTTTTTGTGAATAGTTACTATGAAATGTTATATCCATTGTCATCCATCATGATACTTTACCAGTATCAGGGATTGTAAATCTGGAACGTATTCTCCTGATTCGTCATTCTAAGTTTGAATATTTTAAACTGATTCCAATTGTGAAACTCCCAGCTTTGAATTTGATTTCTCTTTGATTCTGGTCACCGTGTATTGGATATATGTGTGTGTACATATATTCACATGTACATTCTTAAGTAGGTAAGTTCTTGTACTATGTATTTGCAGAACCATATGCTCAAATATGTATGTTTGTATGTATTTTTTTTAAAAAATGTTAGGACTTGGTATCAACCCATAGTTTAGGGTTCGGTACCGACTCTAGACTTGGAGTTTTTTCAAGTCTATTGCCAAGGCATGTGGGTTCAAGCGTGGGTTATAAAACCCATATGACTCCACTTCCTCTTCACTTTATTACTGCCGACTCCAAGCCTTCAAGTTCCTGCCGTTAATAAACTTTTACTTATGATTCAGCCTTCCCCATTTCTCTACTCACCACTAAGCACCTCCTCTGCCTCTAAGACCCTCATCGACATCATCCAAACCGTACCCAAACCATCACCTCGCCTTGCCTTGAGGCTCACCGACCTAAGCCCTAGAACTTTGAATTCTTGAATCGAATTAGGTAGGTATTGGACTTGGATTGAGACATGGATAGACATGGAACCATGGGTGAATGGACATGGATGGTCATGGGTGTTGATGGACGTGGTTAGGGATTGATGGAAATGGAAGAAGAAGGGTGGAGTTTCCTTCAAGTTTTAGAGTTGTACAACTCCAACACTTAAGCAAATTTCTGAGTTCTTAGTTCTCGTAGTAATACTTCCTTGTGAACTAGCAATCTCTTCTTGGTTTTGAACTCTTTCCAAAGCATGCCAATGATACAAAACTTGTCGAGACGATCAGCGATGACGGTTACGTCGAATGATATCCAGAATTTAAAAATGAACTGTTAAGCAATATCAAAAACTTGAACTACACGACACTGCATTTAGGGATGGCAATGGGGCGGGTCTAGGGTCCAAACCCGGTCGACCCACCCCTGTTTTGGCCCGTTCAAACCCGCCCCATTGGGTCATTGGGGCGGATAGACCCGTGACCCGTTCTTGAGTGCTCCGGGTCTAGGGTCGGGTCGGGGCTCGGTTGACCCGCCCCAACCCGACCCGCACTACTAACATCTCATGAAACTACTTTATTACTATAATGATTTATTAATCTTCTTAGATATAAGTGATTCTAGCATGGATATTAAAATGTTCCAATAAATAATCTATATAAAAAATTAGAGTATTAAGTTGCGTCATTGATAATTATACAATAACATATGTATATATTTTTTGAATTGTTATTGTACACATCATTTTTACTAACTTTCCTTAGACATGTTGTAATTTGTATTTCATGTATTATTGGTGATAACGAGTATAAACAAATAAATATATGTAAGTTGGTACACAATTTTGAATCAATACATGAGACTCATCGGGTTTGGAGCGAGTAGGGTCTACCCTGACCCGTACGGGTCTCGGGTACGGGGCAAAATTCCAGACCTACACCGGGTCTACAGGGCAGGTCTGGGAAAGTTCTAAAAAATCCGGGACGGGTATGGGGCAATAAAAACCCGCCCCATTGCCATTCCTAACTGCATTGGAATCCATTTTGGCACAGGGGCACGGCTTGCAATTGATCTTCTAATGATGATTTTTTGTAGAGTTTCATATAGAAATGGATTAGAATCGTTCCAAACGTCTTGTTGCTCAAGCCACATATACATCAACTTCGAGATATGTCGAATCTGATGCTGAATCAAGTTCAACTATGACTTCACTTGCCCAGTAGACTCCAGTTTAGAAAGAAATACAATGAGAGATTATGCAGGTCAAACAATAAAATCTAGAAAATCCCTAGGTCATACAACAAGTTTCGAAGAATCCGGTAGAGTCTGTAGGTGGTCAGAAATAGATCTAGCACCCGACACCCTTAAGGATGCTATAATATTGGAAGATCCTATTAATTTTGTTGCTTTCAAAATCGATGAAGGATTGCTTCGTAGAATATGCGATAAGCATGGGATTCCATTTGAAGATGTTCTAGCTCTTTCCCGTCATTAAAGGCCACACAACCCTCTGGAAGGGTAGACTGCCTGTAATATATATGTATGTATGTATGTATGTATGTATGTTTGGCTGGTTGCATCCCACCATTCAACCTATTTGTCCGTCGAGTTCTAAATTTCATGCACCTGACTCCGGCATAGCTACACCCAAACAACTATGCTTTCCTCCTCAGTACATACATGGTTCTCCAAGCACTTGAACCAAATACCCAGTGATGAGGAGATCCGGTACATTTATAGCTTCAAGATTTGAAAAGAGAGTATGTCTCTAATTTACTTCGAACTGACCAAAAGTTGTAGAGTAGTTACGAGGAATGCAAAAGGTTGAACTATTTTAAGAGTGAGTGGTTCTATATTCACTGTTCACCCGAGTTTTCTCGAAGATGGGTATTCAGATGTAGGTTCTAACCGATTATTATTATACAAATTTGCCTTATAGTATGCGTACTTAACTCATATCCTTGTTTTACTATCCAGATGTTCTGACGAGACCCAATTGCTTGGCGCCTTCAGGTTTCATTAATGCTCTAGTGGTAGTTCCAACAAAAGATAGAGATACCATAACTTGGCTATCAGTTGAAATTCTCCTTGCCTACAGCTTGTTAAAAGAGGATTGGGTTACTGGTATCGTCCAATTGGCGACTAGTGACGATGATGACGATGGTGATAATAATCCATCCATAGGAGTAGGCGAGGCTGATCTATATTTTCCCCCAGTCTCAACTCCAGGGGCTGGATTTAAAGAAAAGACTGAACAAGTACGCCAAAGAAGGTGAAATTATTGGTGAATGTGGTGGAGCTAGTCATGAGAACATTGGCATGGGCCATGAGTCTCAAACTGAACAGTCCATTGATGATCAATAGCCTGCTCCGAAGAAGTGATTAATCATGAAAATTTCCGAGACGGAAACTTCTACCCAGCCTCCGTTAGTCTTAGATGTAGAGAAGACTTCATTTCTTCCTTTAATTAGCACATTCCTTAGCTCAGTGCCAATCCCTGATGAGTTTGGCTCTTTTGATGTCGGTCATATTAGTATTGAGGGTATCGACTCTCCCACTCCTGTTGATAAGGACTTCATCCCTACCAGCATGGGAGAAACCACTCATGAGCAAAGCTCTAGCTCACAATCCATCGGGGGGACATTAGGACACTCACGCACTTGTTCACTTCACAACACTCGCACTTGACTTGTGTCCACACTTATTAGATCTAACTTGTTCTTGTTTTCCTTGTAGGATCCACGGAGAAAAGGAAATACATTTATTGATCTTTGGAGGAGAAAGCATCCGAGCACAAAGGCCTCTGTCAAGTTCATACCATCAGGGAAGTGGTCGCGATTATGAGTCAGGCTATCGTTCTAGCCGAGATAGAGATGACAAAGTTATAAGCAGTTATGACAGAGATCGCTCATCATATGACTCTACCGCTAAGCATCACTCTAGGTCTAGATTAGCTCCTATTAGAGGTCCAGACAAGCAACCTAATCATTGCAATGATATCCCACCTAGTGATACTTCTAATTTTCCACCTCCAACTTTTATCCCTATGTAACCTCCAGCGCCATCTCATTCGAGTAGATCGTCTGATCGTAGGCATCACAAGAGTGGCTTTGAAACTTCCTAACATAGGCTTGGCAAAGAAACTGGTGTAAGCCCCACTATCTCTATGGAGGAATAACTTGCGGCCAACATTCGAATGGCCAAAATGAAGGAAGAATTTCCAAACATTTTTTGACGGTCTTATGTCTATGCCTAACTTGAAAAGAACCCTAGTTGATGTCCAAAAGATGACCATCGATTGCATGATTGACATTCACGAATAGTATAATAAATGGACAAAGGTAAAAGATTTCTAAAGTCTTGAGGGACGGACAGTTAGAGATTGAAAATCAAAGGCTCATCAAGGCGGTTAACAAAAGGATTATAACTCACCTTGACGCTAAAGTTGAAAAATCGACGAAAACTCAAGCTGAAGGCAAAAGGATAGTCGAGGATACCTCAGTTTTTTTGATGTAGATAGACCTGCTTTTTAATAATAGTTGTAGTTTTTTTTCGATCAGTTTTACGAGTCTACACCTGCTTTTGCTTTTTATTTTTGGTGTCAATAACACTTGTACTTATTTCTCCAAATTTCATGTGAATAGAAAAGGCTTTTATTTCATCAACTCTATGTATGGATTTGTCTAAGTACGTAAGAAATATGATTTCCATTCAATGTACTTGCGATCTATTTATTTTAGTTATTATCGTTAGACCAAATCCTTATTCCTTTTTATAATTTTCCCGCCTTTGGTTGTTCTTGTGAATGCAAAGTAATCGTTAAAGTGCCAAACTTTTGGCATTGGTTGAGTTTAGTCACCCAAGAATAGTGAATTAAGTATCCTTTTCTAGGATAATAATTTTCGATCATGCAAACTCCGGGCTCTAGTTTAAGTCAACTACTTAGTATCGTAGTTCATATATCCCCATCCAGGATGTGTATGTTCAATCGCACCTAACTTCGGGCACTGACCGAAGGCTCGTAAATTAGGTCTTGCCTTACGCTGGGAATAGATCCTCCGTTTTTCCTACTTCGGGCAAGGTTTATAGGGGTTGGACGGTCTTACGACGTCCACTTTTGTTTATACTCTTGCCCCCAATTCAAGGACAAGAGTCGAGCGAGTGAATAGTCATATCACATGTTCATTTTGATTTATACTCCTATCTCCATATCAAGGGCAAGAGTTAATGTATGGATGGTTATGTCGCATCCGGATTGAGTTTATACTCCTACCCCTAATCTAAGGACAAGAGTCGAATGATGGATAGTCAGGTCACGTCCATTTGGTTTACAGTCCTGTCCCTAATTCGAGGACAAGAATTGGCTGATGGATGGTGAGGTCATGTCCATTTAGTTTATACTCATGTCCCCTGCTCGAGGACAAGAATTGGCTAGTATCTATCTTCGAATATCGAGAAGAACTTCGTGGGTCCAATCATGGACCATAGAAGTTTGGTTAGCACCTGTCTCCGAGTACCTACATACCTTCACTATACACATGTGGATTCATTCGAGTCAGTTAAGTCACAACTCTAAAGTAACAAAAAAACAAAGTCTATGACTCGAGAAGCCATTTTATTCTATAAAATACAGGAAACGAAAGGTTTTGTCTTAGACCTTCCCAACATTGTTGAAGCAACGCCAGTTCTCAAAAGGTTGGGACCCTAACCATTTGAGAAGTGGCAGTGCTCCAACAATATTGGGAAGGTCCTAACCACTGGGTCGATGGTCACATTTGAGGTCGAATGTGACCATTGAAGCACTTTCCTAACGTTGCCGAAGCAATGCTGGTTCCCAGAAGGTTAAGGATCGAGTGCGCCATCGACCCGGTGGTTAGCTTCTTACCAACATTGCTGGAGTAATGCTGATTCTCAAAAGGTTAAGGGTCGAATGTGATCTTTGACCCGACGACTAATGAGTCTACACACTCCGTCTATCATTGAGGACAAAGGAGCATTTCCTTGATTGCGCTGATGGTTTTACGACGTGGAATATTTTTCTTGTAAGAACATGGTTCTGTTGGTTCGAGAAGCAGATTTCATTAAAAAGTAGTAGAAATGGAAATTCCTACCTATATACATTGCCTCTAGTGTTACTGAGTAGCTTATTTGCGAAATGAAATTAGATAATGATGAACAGGGCAGCATTTTCATAGGTTGTTGCTTCATCCATTTATGACTAGTTAGTTGATGACCAGTCTTTCATTAGCTCGTCTTGGCCCCTAGCTGCTGGATTCAGGCAATTCTCCTAAAGCGGGTAGAACCTGGGGTCTTGCAGTTCCCTAACGTAGGCGGTTCCCTAACGTATTTTTGGAGCTTGTTAGTCCATATCAGCTCCTCAATCAGACTTTTCGCTGCCAACACTCATTAGTGTTATGTCCATGAGTTTTAGGGAAACGACGGATTTTCCTGAGCGCTTCTGTTCATCAGTCGCCTCTCTCCGGGGTGGCTTCTTGTAATGTTCTATCCCTTACATGGCAAGGTTGACGTTTTCCAACGTATCATCCAGAGGTGTATATTCTTCTAGTCTCAAGTCCCTTGGGCGCTTGCTTTTCTCACCACATTGGCCGCTAAGCGCTTGATTCCTCTTCCTTTGATTGTCAGAATCCTTAGTGTTAACTACTACATTCATAGAGCTTCCTTTAGCCCGATTCACAGCGATATTGCTTTGCATCACCTTAGCCGAAATTCTAGCAACATTCCTTTGGGGATGATTATGTTCTTCCTCCAAGAATAATTACTCATTGCCTTTCTATAAAAAGCATTGATTATTGATTGGGGTTTCCTTTCCAACCATTCCTCGAAATTCATTTAGGATGGATCCCCTTAATCAGTGCCATCAGAACAATGTCATTATTGGGATTTGTAAAGTCTGTCACAGCCATGTGGAACTGATTCAAGAAGTCCCTTAGCGAATCTCCATCGGCTTGGAAGAGGTTGGATAGTGACAACAGCATGCTTTGGACATGAAGTGTGTAAGCAGAACTGCTCTGGCGAAAGATGACATGGACCTCGGTGGAAGCCAAGTGAACCACATCATAGCTACTCATTTAAAGAAAATTAGAAAACATAGCATTTCACGGTATCGAAAGCTCTAGATGAATCCATATGCCGCTCATATCTCATTAAATCCTACCTAGGATAAGTCGTTCCTATGTACATTGGCATTTTTGGCATTGTGAATCTTCGAGCGTATCTCATATGTAGAATGTTCTCTATAAATGGATTTCGACTAGGAAATGTACCCCATTCATCGTTACTCTAGCAATGATTTTTGCTAACAAATCTTCTGGCCATATCCTCTAGGTAATCCCGGTCAACAGGTTCGACAGAACAGTGGTAATTGGGTTCTGCCCGACGAACGCTCTCGAGGAGGTTCTCGATACCTAGGTTCTCCAAACTCCAAGAGATCCATTCGTCCAGTGGTCTCCCTTGTTTGATTCCCATGAATAGCATCATTAGCAATAGCATGATTTTCTAGAATTTATTCATCAGTGATGCCTCCGAAATTCAAATTCAACCCACCTTCCAAATGATGGGCTTTGGGCCTACCATTGAAGGGGTCGGTACCGACCCCTGACCTTGAGTCAGTGTTGATCCCCAAACATGACCTGGGGCTCATCCTCTTCCTTGGTGAGATGTTTCGATAGCATTCTAATTCTTATACTATTTTCCCTCTATTTCGGCTCGGATGATGAGGAACTTTCTGAATTTGAACTTGAATCTCTTCTACTCCTCTTAAGGCTATTCTGAATTAGCTCATTTAGCAGTCTCAAGCTCTGCTGCATCGTTTGGTTCATATCAATCTGACTAGCTTGGAATTTATCTTCCATCTGCTTTATCATCCTACCCATCTCCATTCTAGTTAGGACTTAAGTTAGAATCCAGATCTCAAGTTAAGTTGGTTGGACAACTCTATCTCCATGTAGAGAATTTTGATTCGCGGCTTGAGCGGTAGCTTTGGAATTGGTAGAGCAGTCTCTTCTAAGGCCACTACGAATAGATTTTCTTAGATTTTTGAAAATCTGAGTAGTTAAAATAAGATATGAAGACTGGATTTATCTCTTGGAATTAAGAAGTCCAATAGCAGATGATGGATCCAATTAGCCTAAGAATATCCTTCTCAATGAAAGCACCAAAAATTTTAAATCAAAAATGACACAAACACCTAGAAGTTTACGTAGAGAATAAAATATGAAAAAATGTAATTGAAAATGAGAAATAAACAAGAAATAATCATTTATAGTGGTTCGGCAAAGCAAGGCCTATGTCCACTTTAAAATTTTATTGCTTATATCCGATTTAGAGGTAGAAGTTCTTAGGGGTCGATACAACTCTGACACTTAAATTTTAGAATTACAAGAATATAGAATAGCAAAGAATTAGGGCCAAAAATCATAAAAAGTGAGCCCTATCTTCCAATTTATAAAGACCGGGGACTAAAATCTCGTAAAAAATATCTTCAAACTGTTATCCATGATTTATACCAATTCTCCCAAGAAAGTAGGTGCCAACTCATCAGTTTGTATGGCATGGTACAACTCCAAGGTTAGGGGTCGGTACCGACCCATAGGAAGGCCTATCTTCAACTCTTCATCTTGGCTCGTCTTATGGTTAGCTTTGTGATTCCATAGTTGTTTGCATAGATATTTGCTTGCTAATGTGTCCAAATGATGAGTTATGGAAGAATAGAGTTGTAGCTTCAAGTGTTCATGGAGGTTGATGAGAGTTGCATTGGATCAACAAAACGACATTGGAAATAGGCTACTGGCATCAAGTAGGACCGGTAGGCAGAAGATCGGTTCCCAAAGTGAAGGAAATAGGGATCGGTACGGACCCATAATATGGTTGGACCCGTGTTACTTTTGTCTTGGGGTGTTCTGGCATCGGCCTTGCGACTTTGCTTATGTTAGGTTCCGGGACTCTGGGATATCTCTTTGTGCCTCTTTCCTTGATAACTCCAAGTTCGACCCATCCAATCTATCTGAATATGCCTGGTCAAAAGGCTAGATAACAATATATAACTTAATACTTTTAATATATACAAAATATATATTTTAAATATACATATATACCAGGTCTTGCATACGACATTTTTTTTTTCAAATTCTAAAATACATTAAAAAATATCTGTACGGATAAAATTAATAAAAAATATTTTTGAAACTTAATTTTGAATTTTAATTTATTTTTTGCAAAATCTTTGATGATATTTTATAATTTTGATATTCATTTATGACTTTATAATTTTAAATTATTTAAAATCTGTTTTTGATTTTCAGCTTATAACTAAATATTTTTAAATTATAAAAAATGGTTTTTTGCCGAGAATATATTAGGTGATAATTTATTTTTATAAAATATAAAACATATTATATATATATATATATATGCATGTACAATTGATTTATATTTAAATAATAACATATATGAAAAAATATTTTTATCTCTGCCGAAAATATTATACTTATGAAACTTTATATATAAAATTATATAACCATATTTTGTACAAAGTGTGATGTGATATTTAAATTATAAACCGTATAGACATATTTAAATGTTATATATTAAGTTATTTAAGATATAGATTTTTTTAAATATTTTGTGTCGTCCTGTATGTGGGTACATGTATGGCAATTTTTTTAATAAATATGTATATGTATATGTAAATATACAACCAATTTAATCGTGATAATGTATTTATATCTTGGAATTTTCACCTAGCTAACGATATATATACACTAACATTTATAATAGATTAGAAACCTACCTTAAATCCAATGCCTGTACGTACACCTTGAAATAATGGGATTTGCTCCTTGAGCTGATTTCTAATCAAGAAGAGTGGGTTGATATGCTTTTATAGAGGAGGAATGAAGAGAGAAGTTAGGATCAAAATCCTCTCTTATTCTTTCTTTCCTCTTATCCACTCAACCCTAGCCTTTCTAGCCCATCATATGGCTTCCCTTATGCTCTATAATAGTCAAATTCATCCCCCATATGGGCAATAATCCCATTTAAAGCCCTAAAAATATTTTGCATTTAAATCTAATTTAAACGGGGATCGATACCATATATCGATTAATATATTTATAACTATTATAAATACATTTAAGAATACTTGTTATCGAATCAAAACAAAAAATTTATAATTAATATTTATAAATATTAATCGATTTAATAAATTATTACATTTATAATTTAATTAAATAGTTGGTTAAAGGAGTATTCATCGTTTCGGTTGTGTGACCCGTTAGGTGAAAATTTGATCATCCATTAATATCGAACTATTTGAATATTAATGTCCACACGTTGCTTAGCACGTGGTGTGATATTTTGGCTAAATTTATCTCTTACTTAGTTTTAGTAAAATCCAATTTTACTTTATTAAGCATTTCTCGGTTATGACTATTATTTACACCAATTCTGTGATAACCCGAATTTTTAAGCATCTGTTGATTGAAAATTAACTGGGTTAATTATTGAAATACAGATTTTTATTGGGATTAAATAATGAAATTCTGATAATTAGAGTATATCTGATATGTATATTGCTGAATTTGAACTATAAATATTGACTTATAAATATTTAGATAAATATTCATTTGATAATATTTATTTCATGATCTTCTTTTATAAATCTTTATTAAAATAAAATGGAACTCTGATAATTTAGAAAATATCTGGATATATATGTATGAATTTAAAACTATAATAAATAATTATCTAGAAATGATAAACTTGATGATAGATTAAAATATGTTAATAGAAGTATATAAACTTTATAATGTTGGAATATTTTAGTATACACATACAAGTATATAGGTATGCATATGAATACATATATATAAAATAATTTGAAAGCATTTATATATATAACTATGTTTTGTTTTGTTTTCTTTTAAAATGTTTAATTTTAATGGTTATAAGTGTATAAAAAAATAAAGGTCCTAGATTTTAAATTACATATATAAGATTTATTTGTATTGTAATTAGTTTTATAATACTTTCTTTTAAAGTGAATTTATATTTACACATATAAGTATTTAGTAATAAAGTAAATTAAAAATGTAAGTTTATATTTACATTTAAAAATTAAAGTGTAAATTCAATTAAAAATATTTATATACATGTGTAACCATGTTAATCACCTTAATAACATATGTTAGTTAATTAAGAGGGGTTTGTGACAAATGTCTTTATTTTAATTTTTTACTCTCTTTAATTTTTATAAACTTATCATATGAAGAAATTTGTTTCTTCTTCAAATTAATGGCAAAAACCAGAAAGTATTTTCAAAACCTGAAATCTGCAAACTCAAATGAAAGCCTGTAAATCATTACCCTCTAATTCACTTTCAATTTTTCCAGAAACAACAACCTGTCACCACCTTAAAAAAAATCAAATTCCTGAAAATCAAACAATTTAAAACCTGCATGCATTTTTAAAAGTCAGAGATTTTCAAAACCTGATGAGTAAAGCAGCAGTTTCAACTAAAGATTAATTAAGCTACCTGCATGCAACAATCAAAAGCAAGTTAAAGACATTAGCAACTCAAGTCTTAAAAGCATTCTAGCAGAATTGGAAAAGATGTTCAAAAGGGGTTTTTCAAACTGAAGCTGCTTTCTGTTTTTACAGAACAGGTGAGTAAACTTAATCATAAAGTTTAAGTAAATGAAAGTTGTGCATGTGAATTTCTGTGATGATGTATGTCTTGCATGTAAGTATATAGATGAAATCTTGGTGTTTATATTGTTTAAAAACTATGCATGATAAATCTGTTGAATGCTCTCTGTAATTTCAAAATACAAAGTAAATATAAACAAGAATTTCAAATTTTACCTAACAAATCATTATTAAGTATGAATCTTCAATGCAGTAGGTTCATTTAAATATGAATTAAGGTTTAAATCTTATTCAAATAAAAAAATTGTTTGAAAATCTGCTAAATCAGGAAAATACAGTGAAATTTTTAATAACATGATAAAATCATGTATTGAATTGTGTTGAATCAAATTCACATCTTGAATCTACTTTGTAAACCATGATTTTTAAGATGAAAATAAGGATTTTTAAAATTAAACTTGGGTTAGAAATCTTGTGTTGACCGAAATTTGTTTTGGGCAAAATTTTAGTGACTGAGCAAATTTTAGGGGTCGAGCTTTGGATTTATGTTGTAATGATGATTGATGAACACGAGAAAAATAGTGGGAGAGTTAATCAATCTTCAGGGTGTTTGGAATTTGGGATTATAGGGTTTTTGTTCTATGTTTGGTCGAACTCGAAATTCTTGCGACTGTGAATGATAGAGTGGATCGAGTTGCAAGCGGAATTGGGAGTAGGAGCATGATGGTATTATGATGTTATGGCCGGAAATTCGAAGCGATCGAGGGTCGGCGTTGTGGGATTGAAGGGTTTTTCTGGTGAAGTTACGGTTCTAATTCGACTGTGCTACCTCGATTTTGATTCTAGCTTTGTGATTGTTGTTTGAGGATTAGATAGGGGTGTGTGCTCGATCGCCGACCTGTAGGGGGTGTCAACGTTGGTGGCGTCGCCGTGGGTGAACTGTGCACGTGCACAGTAACGTTGCCGTGCCATTTCCTGTTGGGTTCGAGTGCGTGTGAGTGGTTGCTCGGGTAATTTGGGTTAGGGCTCGAGTTTGAACTCGAAGATGGTTAGGTGATTCTCTCCAGTGTATTTGGTTAAGTTTAATCTAAACAGAAAGAAAAAAAAAGAAAGAAGAAATAGGAAATGGGGAGAAGAAAATGAGTGCGAGAGGGAAGTGTGACTCAGGAAATTTTTTGGAATACGCGAGTGATGACTCGAGTTGAGTGAGGAAAACACTCAGGTGGATTTACTTTCAAACTGCAGTATTTAAAATGAGAATGAAGTTAAGTATAAATTAATTATTGTTAAGTTGAGTAGTTAATAACAAATCAAAGTTAATGAAGATTCTTTTAAATATAATTTAAATGAATAATAATTAATTAAGGAAATCATTAAGAGAAATTACTTTATAATTGTGATTAAAGGTTGACTAATTAATGATTATGTGATTAATAAATTTGTAATTAACTATTTGAAGTTGATTAATAAATGACTAGTAGTTAAGTAATTAAGTAATTTAGTTAACATATTGCTAATGATAAATTGGAAATTAGGGAATACTTAATTTGTAATTAAGCTGTGTTAATCAATAATTAAGGTCTATTAATTAATAAGGGATGAATTACCTGAATGAAATTAATTGTTAATTAATTTAAGGTAATCTCTTGGTGGATTATAGTTGATTGCTTAGAAAAGTAATTAAAGGATTGGTTAATATAGTTAATGAAAGATCATTAATTAAGTATTATCAAATGATCAATTAATGGAATTAATTAGAGGTAATTAATTTTATTAACTAATTAAGGATACTCAATAATGAATTTGGTAAGTATAATTACTCGATATAATTTCTAAAAGTGTAATTACTTGGTAAAGTAATTAATAATTAATTACAGGGTGTATTTAATAAAGGGATGATTTATAAAGTGGAAGTAATTTGGATTAAGTTACTTTGTGAAATTAATAAAGGAATAATTACTTAGGGAAAATAGTTGAAAGGTTAATTAATCAGGGGATTAATTAGAAACAATTAATTAGGGAGTAATAAATTATTAGATGAAGTAATTAAGGGAAGTTAATTACTGTTGTTATCAATCAAGGGAGATTAATAATTATTGTTAGTAATTAATTAATAAAGTAATTAAAGGTTAATTATTGATTGGGTAAAAACAATTAATTTGTGAAATTAAATTAAGGTTTAATTTCTTAAGTGTAATTAAAGGATAAATAGAATGATATTGAATGTCCTTGATTTATTGTTACTCCTAATATGTGGTTTGTGATGCTATGGATAATATATGTTTGATTTAAACTGTGAAGATATGATTATCTATTGATGATGAATTACTGTGACATCCTGTATTAAAAGTAGAATTGTATTTCACTTGAATAATTTAAGTTAAGTTGACAATGGTTTTGAAGAGACCGGAGTAGGGTATTAGTAAATACCCGAAACCACTTTGATTCCTTATAGATTGATATGTGAAACCATTAGGCTGGTTTATGATGATTTAAGTAAATTGGGTCTTTTAATCTAAGTTTTGACACTTAGAAAATGATATGTGGAATATGTGATGTCTATAACAACTTGTGAAGTTGAAAATTGATATAAGTTACCCCGGGTTTATATAAGTTGTATGCTTTTGTATTCCGTGTTAGATGAGTTTACTCACGCTGGTTTCCAGCCTGACCCGGGTGTTACTTTGATGTAATGCTCGGGTCAGACCGAGTATTACAGATTTTCAGGTAAGGACGTTCTGAAGCTCAGGAGGCGAGCTGGAGGGCAGGATCGTATGGTGTTTTCCGCTGTGATATGCTATGTTATAACTAGAATATGTTGTCTTAGACTATCCACTGTTGTGTATTGATTGTAACTCTGATATATATATAAATGTGAATATACTGATAAGTTTTTCTTTGTAAAACTATTATTTATGTGATATTATATTTTATCCGTTGCGAATGTGAGATTCTGAGTTTGAGTTTTCTGTTTCTTCTTCTTTCTTTTTCTTCTTTCCACTAACTATCTGGAAATTTCTGGATCAAAATTTTCGGGTCGTTACATTTGGTATCAGAGCTGAAGGTTAAGCGAGAACCTTAGCTCTGTTGGGGATTACTCATTAAGGATAGGGTAAGTGGTACCCTAGAATGAGTTGAGTGTATATGTATATGAGAGAGCGTACTTGTTATTTTCTTATATAAAGGTTTTTAAAAGATTTCAAAAGTAAATGAATCTTATATAAGAAATAAATTATATATTATATTAAGGAAAATTGGTTGTTGTATTAATTAAATTAAAAGTTATATTAAGAATTAAATTAAGAAGTAATAGAATACAACCAAATTGAAAATTTGAATTAAATAAAGATAAGTTTGAAATGGATTCAAACTAAAAATTGAAATCTTGAATTAGAGAAGTATCTCAAAATAAGATAAATTGGTTTTAAAATGTTAAAGGAGATAATATTATTCAAACTATTTTGAATATGATCTTATTTTAAAATAAGAGATGTTATTTAATATATATGAGTGAAAGGGTCCTATTTCAAACAAGGGTTGTTTGAAATTTTAAAGGAATTTGTTTGAATTTAAAACTAAAGGTGGTTTAAAATTTTAAAGTATAACTTGGTATGCAAAAGAAATTAATATGTATACATGTGGATATACATAATATCAGAGTTGGTTTGAAATAAACTGTAAATATTGAGTTTTGAATTTGGAATAAGATGTGATACCCAAGTGATAAGTTTTGAACTTATAAGTGGGAAAAATTACTAATGTGAAGTTTAGAATTTTGAAATTTGAAATGGAGGATTCAAGTTTGAGTAAGGTTAAATGGGATTGATTGAATTTAACTTGGAGGAAGTTAAATAAGTTTGAATGAACAATCTGATTTGAAAATTTCAAGATGAAATTGAGATTTAATTTAGGGAGTTAAATGATTAATCTGAATTGGAAGTTTGTGTGATCTCAAGATGGGTTTGAGATCTGGAAATTGTAAATTAATGGATGTTTTAAGATGATTTAGATGATATCATCCTATTGTTGTTAAAAATCTTTAAGTTCTGAATTGGATTTGTTTGAATGAATGAGAAGTGAAGTGAGGTAATATATCCATTATATAGATAATTTAAAATGGAATTTTGATAATTAAACTCGAAATTAAATTGTTTTAAGGCTTTTAATAAAGGTTACCTTGGTTTAAAGAGTTAAACCAGCCTTAGTAAATTTAACTCGAATTTATATAATTCGAGATGGTTTAAATCTGGAATTTGAATTGAAATTAGTTCAAATTGAATTTGATTTTAAGTAATTGAAATTGTGATTGAGGATGTATGAGTATAAGATTCAAATGGAAAATTTGAATTGAATTAATTTGAAATAATTTGAAATTTGAGGTGGGTTCAATTTGAAATTAGTCCAAATTTATTTGAATAATTTGGAATTGTAATTAAAATTGAATAGTTTTAAATTCAAATGGAATTTGAATTGAATTTGGGAGGAAGTTAAGAATAATTCAACTGGATTTAGAAATAGAGTTTGAAATTGGGATTAATTCAAACTGGAGTTGAAATGAATTGAAATTTATTTGAATTAGTAGAATTTGAGATCAAGGCTGAATAAAATTAAATTAGGAAAGAACCGAGGTTAATTCAACTTGAATTTGGATTGAATCAATTTCAATGGAAATTGAAGTTATTTAAAATTGGAGTTAAGTCAATTTAAATGAAAGTGGAATTTAAATTGAATTGATTGGGAATTGAACAGTTTTGACTCTGGACTATTTTTAATATAAATTGTTTTTGTATAAACCTATTTTCCCAAGCTATTCATTATATATACAGCCTTTCTTTTAAAAAGCCAAACTATCTTATACTTGTTTTACAATTGTTTTTGAAACTGTTTAACAATTTTCCAACTGTCTATAAACTAATTAATATATTTCAACTATTTTACAAAACTATACTATCTTACTACTATTTTGCAATTATCTAAAATTTCTATAATTATTTTAATTATTTTCTAACTATTTTACGCCTATTTTACAAACTAGTAATTATATTTCAACTACTTATCTATTTTTAAAATTTTCAAGCTATTTTCTAAATAAACTGGTCGGAGTTCAAACTGTTATTGGTTAAATACCCAATCGAGATAAGAGTTTAAGGAATAATCCAGATGTGGATTAAGGTATTGTGAGTAAGTGAATAGAATTTAAAGGAAATGTGAATAGAAATGGAATTAATTTGGCTAATAACCAATAAGACAAATACGTAGGGTGTACGTATGTTATTCTATTCGCATAGTGATTTGATCCAGATTCGAGCATAGAATTTTGAGATAGTTATATCGATCCGAGTGGGATTTTCCACTCGATTTTCGACGGCGAACCTGGACATGGACTGTTGATTGGTTTTGGATATTCTCTATCATAGTTAGGCTATGCAAGGAGAATGACGGTTTCTGATCAAGAAACCAGATCTGTGTCCGCACTAGGAAGTCGGGTGGACGATACTAGTTCGGAAATGAAATTGTGCGATCGAGTGAGCGATCAGATTGGTATAACGTACGGATGATATGTGTACATCGTACGGATTTGAATGAAAATGATATTGAAAGGAATAATCAAATTTGAATATTTGATTTTGGATAAATAAAGTTATATATCTTTGTTATATAAGATAAAACTTCCCTTGATGAATCTTTTGCCAGAAGAAAAGGGTTTTTGGAAATGTTTGAAGTATAAAAGGAGTTTTATACAAGTTTGAAATGATCCAAAGTTTTAAAAATTGTATATATCTGAATATATATATATATATATATATATATATATATATATATATATAAAGGATCATATGAGGATTTTGGAAAAAGGTTTTGGGAACCTATGTATTTGGAAAGGCTTTTGATTTTTGGGTAAAATCAATATTGAATTTGGAAAGCCTAGTTTGAGAATTATCAATTTTAGAATAATCGATTTTTTGTAAAGGAGCTTTGTATGAAATCATACTAGGTGTATGATTTGAAGATACTATATGTATAGTATAAAATGTTTTGATGATGGCTCTGGGGAAAAAGGCGCTCCCTTGAAATGAACTTCTCAGGAGTACCATCGGGTGGTGCTGCCTTGAGCCCCAATGGAGGGGGGGTTCTAAAGTTGATCCTGTGAGGAGTCCGGACGAAACTAGTTCCCGAGGATTATGAGTTGAGTATACCATAGTGTAAGTCGTGTGTGCCGCTGAGAGCCAACAGTTGCATGGACTTTTGCTGTGATGGCAACGTAACCCAGGATGTAACTACGACCTATGGTATAACATAGCGAAAGTCGTGTGTGCCGCTAAGAGCCAACAGTCTGTGTTTGATTTTATATCGGCAGACTGCGACCTATGTAGGAGTGGAGAGGTTTCATTTCGACAGCGAAAATCAGAGGCCACTGAGAGCCTGCAGTTACATGGACTTTTGCTGTGACGGCAACGTAACCCTAGGTGTAACTGCGATCTGTTGTGTGGGTTCCATGGCGTAATCGAGAGGCGCGGAGAGCCTGCTGTTACATGGACTTTTGCTGCGACGACAACGTAACCATGGAATGTAACTGTGACCATGGATGGGGGTGATGATTTCCAGAGCATTCTCACCAAATATATATCCTCTATTTTCAGAAACTATTTTCTATATTTTCAATAAAATTATTTTCCAAGTATTTTCACTGGGTGTTGAATACAGGTCTGCTAAGTACTTGTAGATTTTCAGTCTTACGCCTGATCAACATATGACCGAATTTCTGTGAGAACAAGGATGGACTGGTTGAAACGTCGAGTTATAAAAAGTATTTTTATAAACTATTTTTTTGCAGTATTATAGATTTTAAAGGTATTTTTTAAAATGATCAAAGAATACTTTAATCGATTTTAAAATATTTATTAAATTCTGGCTTCGTTTCTTTTCGAGGACGAAAAGATTCAAAGGGGGAAGGAATGTGATAACCCGAATTTTTAAGCATCTATTGATTGATAATTAACTGGGTTAATTATTGAAATACAGATTTTTATTGGGATTAAATAATGAAATTCTGATAATTAAAGTATATCTGATATGTATATCGCTGAATTTGAACTATAAATATTGACTTATAAATATTTAGATAAATATTCATTTGATAATATTTATTTAATGATCTTCTTTTATAAATCTTTATTAAAATAAAATGGAACTCTGATAATTTAGAAAATATCTGGATATATATGTATGAATTTAAAACTATAATAAATACTTATCTAGAAATGATAAACTTGATGATAGATTAAAATATGTTAATAGAAGTATATAAACTTTATAATGTTGGAATATTTTAGTATACACATACAAGTATATAGGTATGCATATGAATACATATATATAAAATAATATGAAAGCATTTATATATATATAACTAAGTTTTGTTTTGTTTTCTTTTAAAATGTTTAATTTTAATGGTTATAAGTGTATAAAAAAATAAAGGTCCTAGATTTTAAATTACATATATAAGGTTTATTTGTATTGTAATTAGTTTTATAATACTTTCTTTTAAAGTGAATTTATATTTACACATATAAGTATTTAGTAATAAAGTAAATTAAAAATGTAAGTTTATATTTACATTTAAAAATTAAAGTGTAATTTCAATTAAAAATATTTATATACATGTGTAACCATGTTAATCACCTTAATAACACATGTTAGTTAATTAAGAGGGGTTTGTGACAAGTGTCTTTTTTTTTAATTTTTTACTCTCTTTAATTTTTATAAACTTATCATATGAAGAAATTTGTTTCTTCTTCAAATTAATGGCAAAAACCAGAAAGTATTTTCAAAACGTGAAATTTGCAAACTCAAATTAAAGCCTGTAAATCATTACCCTCTAATTCACTTCCAATATGAAGCCTGTATATCACTTTCAATTTTTCCAAAAACAACAACCTGTCACCACCTTAAAAAAAATCAAATTCCTGAAAATCAAACAATTTAAAACCTGCATGCATTTTTAAAAGTCAGAGATTTTCAAAACCTGATGAGTAAAGCAGTAGTTTCAACTAAAGATTAATTAAGCTACCAGCATGCAACAATCAAAAGCAAGTTAAAGACATTAGCAACTCATAAAAGCATTCTAGCAGAATTGCAAAAGATGTTCAAAAGGTGTTTTTCAAACTGAAGCTGCTTTCTGTTTTTACAGAACAGGTGAGTAAACTTAATTAGAAAGTTTAAGTAAATGAAAGTTGTGCATGTGAATTTCTGTGATGATGTATGTCTTGCATGTAAGTATATAGATGAAATCTTGGTGTTTATATTGTTTAAAAACTATGCATGATAAATCGGTTGAATGCTCTCTGTTATTTCAAAATACAGAGTAAATATAAACAAGAATTTCAAATTTTACCTAACAAATCATTATTAAGTATGAATTTTCAATGCAGTAGGTTCATTTAAATATGAATTAAGGTTTAAATCTTATTCAAATAAAAAAATTGTTTGAAATTCTGCTAAATCAGGAAAATACAGTGAAATTTTTAATAACATGATAAAATCATGTATTGAATTGTGTTGAATCAAATTCACATCTTGAATCTACTTTGTAAACCATGATTTTTAAGATGAAAATTAGGATTTTTAAAATTAAATTTGGGTTAGAAATTTTGTGTTGACCGAAATTTGGTTTTGGGCAAAATTTTAGTGACTCAGCAAATTTTAGGGGTCGAGCTTTGGATTTATGTTGTATTGATGATTGATGAACACGAGAAAAATAGTGGGAGAGTTAATCAATCTTCAGGGTGTTTGGAATTTGGGATTCTAGGGTTTTTGTTCTGTGTTTGGTCGAACTCGAAATTCTTGCGACTGTGAATGATAGAGTGGATCGAGTTGCGAGCGGAATTGGGAGTAGGAGCGTGATGGCATTATGATGTTATGGCCGGAAATTCGAAGCGATCGAGGGTCGGCGTTGTGGGGTTGAAGGGTTTTTCTGGTGAAGTTACGGTTCTAATTCGACTGTGCTACCTCGATTTTGATTCTAGCTTTGTGATTGTTGTTTGAGGATTAGATAGGGGTGTGTGCTCGATCGTCGACCTGTAGGGGGTGTCAACGTTGGTGGCGTCGCCGTGGGTGAACTGTGCACGTGCACAGTAACGTTGCCGTGCCATTTCCTGTTGGGTTCGAGTGCGTGTGAGTGGTTGCTCGGGTAATTTGGGTTAGGGCTCGAGTTTGAACTCGAAGATGGTTAGGTGATTCTCTCCAGTGTATTTGGTTAAGTTTAATCTAAACAGAAAGAAAAGAAAGAAAGAAAGAAACAGGAAATGGGGAGAAGAAGATGAGTACGAGAGGGAAGAGTGACTCGGGAAATTTTTTGGAATACGCGAGTGATGACTCGAGTTAAGTGAGGAAAACACTCAGGTGGATTTACTTTCAAACTGCAGTATTTACAATGAGAATGAAGTTAAGTATAAATTAATTATTGTTAAGTTGAGTAGTTAATAACAAATCAAAGTTAATGAAGATTCTTTTAAATATAATTTAAATGAATAATAATTAATTAATTAAGGAAATCATTAAGAGAAATTACTTTATAATTGTGATTAAAGGTTGACTAATTAATGATTATGTGATTAATAAATTTGTAATTAACTATTTGAAGTTGATTAATAAATGACTAGTAGTTAAGTAATTAAGTAATTTAGTTAACATATTGCTAATGATAAATTGGAAATTAGGGAATACTTAATTTGTAATTAAGCTGTGTTAATCAATAATTAAGGTCTATTAATTAATAAGGGATGAATTACCTGAATGAAATTAATTGTTAATTAATTTAAGGTAATCTCTTGGTGGATTATAATTGATTGCTTAGAAAAGTAATTAAAGGATTGGTTAATATAGTTAATGAAAGATCATTAATTAAGTATTATCAAATGATTAATTAATGGAATTAATTAGAGGTAATTAATTTTATTAATTAATTAAGGATACTCAATAATGAATTTGGTAAGTATAATTACTCAATGTAATTTATAAAAGTGTAATTACTTGGTAAAGTAATTAATAATTAATTACAGGGTGTATTTAATAAAGGGATGATTTATAAAGTGGAAGTAATTTGGATTAAGTTACTTTGTGAAATTAATAAAGGAATAATTACTTAGGGGAAATAGTTGAAAGGTTAATTAATCAGGGGATTAATTAGAAATAATTAATTAGGGAGTAATAAATTATTGGATGAAGTAATTAAGGGAAGTTAATTACTGTTGTTATCAATCAAGGAAGATTAATAATTATGGTTAGTAATTAATTAATAAAGTAATTAAAGGTTAATTATTGTATTGGGTAAAAACAATTAATTTGTGAAATTAAATTAAGGTTTAATTTCTTAAGTGTAATTAAAGGATAAATAGAATGATATTGAATGTCCTTGATTTATTGTTACTCCTAATATGTGGTTTGTGATGCTATGGATAATATATGTTTGATTTAAACTGTGAAGATGTGATTATCTATTGATGATGAATTACTGTGACATCCTGTATTAAAAGTAGAATTGTATTTCACTTGAATAATTTAAGTTAAGTTGACAATGGTTTTGAAGAGACCGGAGTAGGGTATTAGTAAATACTCGAAACCACTTTGATTCCTTATAGATTGATATGTGAAACCATTAGGCTGGTTTATGATGATTTAAGTAAATTGGGTCTTTTAATCTAAGTTTTGACACTTAGAAACTGATATGTGGAATATGTGATGTCTATAACAACCTGTGAAGTTGAAAATTGATATAAGTTACCCCGGGCTTATATAAGTTGTATGCTTTTGTATTCCGTGTTAGATGAGTTTACTCACGCTGGTTTCCAGCCTGACCCGGATGTTACTTTGATGTAATGCTCGGGTCAAACCGAGTATTACAGATTTTCAGGTAAGGACGTTCTGGAGCTCAGGAGGCGAGCTGGAGGGCAGGATCGTATGGTGTTTTCCGCTGTGATATGCTATGTTATAACTAGAATATGTTGTCTTAGACTATCCACTGTTGTGTATTGATTGTAACTCTGATATATATAAATGTGAATATACTGATAAGTTTTTCTTTGTAAAACTATTATTTATGTGATATTATATTTTATCCGCTGCGAATGTGAGATTCTGAGTTTGAGTTTTCTGTTTCTTCTTCTTTCTTTTTCTTCTTTCCACTAACTATCTGGAAATTTCTGGATCGAAATTTTCGGGTCGTTATAAATTATCTTCATCAAATCAATACCACTTTAGACTTATGAAATTTGTTAGCAGTCAAAATTCCAATTTCATTCATATTCAACACCATAGTCCAAAAAGAAAGTCTTTGGTTCAATAATAACAATTATTATTAACCGAATTCTCTTTCTAAAGATTTTGACTTTGAGTTGACATCTGTTAACCATGATACTAACCTCGTATAACCGAGGAGACGAATCCTTACTAGAATAGCGTTTCACTTCCAATACTTCCACTCGACTCAATTATAGTCACTTAATGAAAGTTGTGCCATAGTGTGACTATAATCAAAATAGATCTTTCATATTGAACATCAATAGTTTCTCAAGTTGAGAGAACAATGTAAATCATCCATATTAATATTTTCTGTTTGACCTTAGTAATATTAACTGATATAAAACAATCGTGTGAGTAATTCCATGGTCATGCAATAACTATCAGTACATAACCTCTAGGTGCCCATAGCAGTCATGAGCAATACACTGCACAACATTTGTAGAGTGTTACGTACTCTAGTCTCAACTGGTACATCGATATCCAATCTCGATGTATCTTGACTAGGAATACTTAAAAATGACGTGTTTATTATATTATTACAATACTCATAATTACAACTATTTTAATTACTATCATAAACACACTACATACGAATTTTCTATTAAACATATTTTAATTAAATATTTATTTATTCATTTATAGAAATTTATAAGAAATATATAAAAGAAAGAAAACACCTTTATTACGAACGAGAATTGATTACAAAGTTAATTAATTTACGTCAAATTATAGAATTGCCCTTAGGGCATACCCCTAACTTTATTATAATAAAGATCCAATATGGTAAATAAAAATTAAAATTCACTCATTACTTCCGCTACGGGCCGACCCAGTTCCATTAATGGTATCAGAGCCCAATGACATACGCGATATAAATTAGCCATGTTAAGGTTAACTAATTAAGCTCATAGCCTAGACAGTAGGGTATCTACAAATATAGTGTCTAAGGATTAGGTATGAGTAACCAAGTAATCTATCTTACATGGCTATTAGCTTGGCTTAAACAGATATATGAGCCCAAAATTTGCTCCTACTAGAAAAGGCCTAATTTGATTTAAGCTTTGGGCAAAATTTTAAAATTATTTGAAAATTAAAATATAAGATTTTAAATTTGAAAGTTAAATTTAAAATAGGATATACATATATTGTAAAAGTTATAATATAATATTTTTTTTCAAAATATTTCAAAACTAATTTATATTATTTTTAAAATTTAATTTCTTTTATCAATAAGATTAATAAAGTATATTAATTAAATAAGTTAATTAACAAATACATACATGTGTTATGTATTATGATATATGTTATGCTGTTTTAAAGTGTTAAAATAACATAAGTATACATATATGTATATGAAATGAATTTTTGATTAATATAATTTAATCAAAATTGATTAATTAAATAATCACACACACACATATGATATGTGTTATACTATAATGGTTATTATATATAATAAGTATTCAATATAAATGTTATATTAAGATGATATAAAGTCAATTCATATTAATTAAATAGTATTCAATTAATACAATATTATATGCAAGACTATTATATAAGTAATATGAAATACAAAAATAATGTAAAGAAAACTTACACAATATACATGTATAAATTAAAGGATGGCGTTAAGGAACCTTAATTTGACTTAAAGAATGTATATATACCATGATTTCCGATGTGTTCGACACTTGAATCACAAGGGTATTTTAAAAAAATACATTATTCTATAAGTCGATATCACTAAATACAGATATTAAAGATTATGATTCTTCAATATAATATTGTCCTCTACCATATATATATTAATAAATTACTCCTACACTCCTTGGTTTTTAAACAAACTCAAACTATGGATGATAAGTGAGGTATTGATAATATATTGAATAGATGAGGTAAGATAACTATATTTTTATGTTGATCAAACTCAAGATACATATAATATATTTAGGTTGACGATATAATAGGTACGAGCGAATAATTTGGTTCGATTTTTTAAGCAAACTTTAGGTCGAAGTGGATTTAGGACAAGGTACCAAGGGTTAGGATTTGTATATAACACAACCGATAAAGAGTTATCAATCGTCCATGGAACTATGACTTTCTAAGGAAACTTAAGATCAGATTTCTAAGACAGACGAGTCCTAACACCTACTAGTGAAGTGAAAGACTTCTACGTTTCGACTTAGGGTTTGGCGAAATATCAAAGACTAGTAATAGCTTAATAGTAAAATAAGACATAATGTTTAACCTTACTAATATTATAAATACTATGATTTTGTCCTAATTATCTATCAATTAAAACTTGCAGAAATGTCAACTATAAAACTGTTTTCTGAGAATGACAAACTTATTGGACCAAACTATACCGATTGGATATGTGCAATTAAATTAGAATTGACTTATGAATGTTATAGTCAGCTATTACATGTGAACCTAAAGAACAACCCACTGATGATGCGGACATCGAAGTATGACTTGCTTATGAAAAATGGGTTTCGAACTTAGAGATCCCCCATCGTGTTCTTTACGTTAGACAAGCCATTGTAGAGGTAGCACAAAAATATGTCTGTCCATGAGATATTTGATAGTCTTAAGGCCTTGTTTAGTGAATAGTCCTGCTTCGCAAGGTACGAGCTAACGAAGAAGATATTCAATATAAAAATGACCAAAGGATAGAAAGTGGACAATTATGTGCTGATAATAAAGGGCTATATTCATTGACTTTCATAATTGGATGTACAGATAAGCAATGAATTATAGGTTGATTTGATCCTTGATTCTCGTTCCCCTTAATATGAATCGTTCATACTTATTACAATATGAACCAATTAAATGTGAATCTCATGGAGTTTCTCAATATGTTGAGGTCAATCGAGTCTGCTTTTCAAGATCAAAGGGATGTACTTTCTATTAAGGGCAGTGCATCATCTTTGAAGAGTTTGAAGAAGTGGAAAAGAGAAGGTGAGAAAAACAAGAGTAAGAAGACCGACGATAAGGTCGAATGTCACCACTTCCATAAGAAAAATCATTGGAAAAGGAATTGTCTCGATTGCTTAAAGATTACAAGAGAAAGAAAGAAGAATGTTTATGTAGCTCCATCAGGTGCATTTATGATTGAAAATTGTCTTACAATCGATAAAATATCTTAGGCCTTAGATACTGGATCTGGAACTCATATATGTAATTTGTTATAAGGGATTAGGAAATGGCATCACATAGCGAGAGGAGATAAGAGGCTCCAAGTTGCTAGTGGATCAATATAGATGCAATGGCGGTAGGAGATTATCATTTATGTATGCCTATGGGAGTAGTTTGATATTAAATAAGTGCTATTTTGTAAAAACTTTATTTGTAGGATTATTTCTATATTTAGATTGTTTAAGACTAGATATATATTTCATTCAATAATGTTATGAACATCAGTTCGAGTGGAAATAATGTCTATAATAGTTTCTTGAGAATGGAATTTGTGTGATTAATATTAAATATGTGCGTTTCTACAAATAATTCATTTATCAATATCAATGATATTCATTTTTGGCATTGTAGGCTATGTCATATTAGTGAGAAATGATTATACAGACTGAAAACTAAGGAATATCTCTTGTCACTTGATTCTGAATCATTTGACATATGTGGGTTATATCTTAAAGATAAAATGACCAAGCACCCCATCAGTGGGAGTAATGATAAGGGTTGATGAACTCTTAGGGTTAGTACATGTGTATGTGGCCCAATGCCTGTAATCACCAAAATAATAATTCTTACTTTATTCCATTCATCGATGATTTCACGAGACCAGTATATGTGTATCTTATAAAGAACAAATCTGATGTCTATGAGAAATTTGTTGAATATAAAAATGTAGTAGAAAATTAAATAGAAAGTAAGATTAAGATTCTTTGATCTGATCGAGGAGGTTAGGACATTGGATATGAATTTCAAAGTATAAAAGATAATGGGATTATCTCTCAGATTACTCCACCTATACTCCACAACACAATGGTGTGTCGGTACGAAGGAACCGAACCCTATTAGATATGGTTCAATTGATAATGAGTAAGGATGATTTGCCTCTATCCTATTATGGATATGTGCTAAACTCAGCATATATATTGAACTTTTTGTCCACTAAATCTATGCCTAAACACCATTTGAGATGTGGCATTGTAAGAAACCCCAACTCAAATATTTGAAGGTGTGAGGATGTCTGGTGTATGTTAAGAACATTGGTTCTAATAAACAAGTGGCAAGATTGATATTGCATAAATTTAGAGGATATCACAAAAATGCAATGGGATATGGATTTTACAATTCCAAGGAACAAAAGGTAATTGTTGCTCGACACGTTACTTTTTTTATAAAATGAAATTCTTTCAAAGAAAATTAACATCGAGGTTTAGACTTGGATGAGATCCAAGAAGTTAACACTAGGTCCAAACTAGTAGGAGAACCGAGTTCATCCATATAAGAAAAGATGCAACCTATTTGAAGGCCCATTAGGGAGTCTCGCGCACTAAAGAGATAGTACAGTTTTCTCGTGGATGGCAAGAAGGAGGACCATGTTAGATGACAACACTTCTCTGTCTTTCCAACAGGTATTGTAGAGTAAAGACTATGCACTCTGGCTTTGAGCAATGAAATCCAAGATGGATTCCATTTACGTAAAAAAAGTATGGACTTTGTTGGATGAACCCAAAGGGAAAAAACTCATTGGCTACAAATGGAGTTTTAAGAAAAAATTAAATGCAGATGGAGAAGTGGAGACTTAAAGGCAAGGCGAATTGCAAAAGGATTTTGTCAATTTCAAGGTGTTGATTATGACGAGACCTTTTCGTCCGTAGCCATGCTTAAGTCCACTCATATTATGTTAGCCATTGTTGCATTCCATGAAATATGGCAAATAGATGTAAAAATAACTTCTATAAATGGTGAATTAGTTTATGTCATTTATATTATACAGCAGTGACTTTGTACCTGATACAAGATTTTGGATATGATGTATATATTTATGTGGGACTAATATTGATATTTTGTATACTCGCATTCTATTATGTATACGAAGATGTATATTATTCCACTGTGATCCGTGACTCTGATTCTGATCTATATATACTGTTCTGAATATTTTTAATCGGTGTGTTTATTACTTTAAATTAATATTGTACACATCTAAATTTTAGTTCAGATCCTCAAAAAGGTAAATAAGACATGTCAGTGTTAGTATAAAGATATATTCACATTCGACCACCCTTAACCAGCCGTATTCTTCGGATCAGCAGACAACATTACTTGTAATGTTGTTTGCTAAGTTGGGCATAGCAATAGGGTCATCACATATAGGAACAGCATAAATAAGGAAATTTCATAAAAATACTGAACCAACATAAATTATAGATATAACGATCCAAAATTTAATCACTTTAAATATGGATATTTAATAGATTATTTAGTAATTAATAAATGGATTTTATTATTAAAAATTCCCCTTTTTAAATATTAACTAGTGATAGTGAAATGATTTTTGAAATGTGTTTACAAAAATATTCAGCTCAAAGGAAAATAGAAAATGCAACCAGAAAATATTTTCTAAAATTTCGGCTTTTTGTTGTCAAAAAGTTGTCGAAAACGTTATGCATATTTGAGTTAAACATATACACACTTATAATAAAATTATAAGTATGAATTAGTAACTTGGTAAAAGTAAAAATATATGTTTAATTAAGCAAGAAGGAAGATGTGACACTTTCCAAAGTTTAAATTTTAAATAAAAAGTAAAATATGAAATGTCACATTCTTTCTTAGATTTAATTAAGGGTTAATCAAGTTTAATTAAATTTAAATTTAGGTCTAATTTTAATTCAATTATGAATTAATAATGATTGATTGAGATTTAATTAAGCATTAATTAATGATTAAAGTAAGATTTGATTTTCATCCTAAATGTTGAAAGCCCATGGCGACGGCCCTGACTTTTGCTGATGACTTACTGATATTCGCCAAACCTAGTGCCAAGTCCCTTCAAACAATAATGAATACCCTTTGCTCCTTCTACATGTTTTCTGGTCTTCAAACTAACTCTAAAAAAACTCATATATTAGTAACTGGATTTCCCTGTAATCTAGTCTTTGAATGCTTGAACATCACAAATAAGCTTCCTTTGCAATCTGACATGGCCTACTTAGGAATTCCTCTTGCTACAAAGAAAATTATAATTTCTCAATGTTTTCCTCTGTTTGAAAAGATAACAGAAGTTTTTAATATATGGGAAAATAGGTATATATCTCAACCAGGGAGGCTTGTAATAATAAATGTTGTCATACTTTCTACGACAGTATATTGGAGCAGAACTTTTTTATTGCCAACAAAGCTTAAAGTCATGTTAAGATCTGCTAAAATAAAATTCTTATGGTCTCTAGATCAATACACTCTAATAAACTATTTCCAATAGCTTTTGGAAAGTCGAAAATGCCAAAAGAAATGGAGGGTGGGTATAAAAAAATATAAAGAATTGGAACGTTGCAGCATTATCTAAGCACTTTCATAATCTTGTTTCCAGAATTGATTCGCTGTGGGTACATTAGAGCATAAGAAGTAACTTAAAGGCAGATGAAATATGGCTTTCTTCCCCTAAATAGGCTCAAAGTTGGGTATGGAAAATAATGATAAAAATAAGGATATATTGCTTCTGCATACTAAACTTCTCCTTTCCTCAGCGAGCAAATCAAAATTTGGTCTACTCTATGGATTAAAAATGGCTTGATACGCCAAAGAATGCTCTCTCATGATTGTATTATCCAGTCTAGCATATCCTTATATGCTAGAGCCACATCCTATATTTCCATTGGAAAAATCACTCTTCCTCATACAAGTACTTCCTCAATAAATGCATTATGGATATTATTTAATGATAAACCCTATATCTATAGCCAAAAAGAAGAATATAAATGGTCAGATAACCTTAAAGACTACTCTACTCATATTGTCTACGCTGCCATTGCAAGAGATAAACATATGCCTTTCTTCTCTTGGTACAAAAGAGTTTGGAACATAAATGTAAATGAAAAGCTTAGTTTTATGCTCTGGAAGGCAGTTAGAAATTTTCTACACACTCTGGGTAATTTGGCAATGAAAGATATAGCTGTCTCGACTATGTGCTTATTTTGTTCATCTGCAGATGAGCATATTCATCATTTGTTCTTTAGCTGTGCCTTCACTCGACTCTTATGGACTAAAATAAAGATAAGAGGTGGATTTGGTAGCTTGAATGGATGAGCATATTTAATGCTTCAAGATGGAAGCAATCATCTTCATATGAGATATTAATATTGCTGAAAGTTACGGTCTCTGAAATTTGGTATGAAAGGTATCAAGGAATGTTCAATCATAAGAGCAAGAATCGTATGTGGATATATTATCAGATATGCAAAAAATACACTCAATGATATCCATGTCTTCCCTTCCTTTTGATATTATCACCATTGCTAAGTGGTCCTAGCTTGATTGATGTTACCTTCTTTCCTTCAGTCTCGCTTATATTTTCTTTTCTTTTTTTTTCTTTTTTGTATATTCTCTTCTTCCTTATATCTCATTTATATTGTAAGTTTCTGCTTATTGGTATAAATAAATGGTAGGGGCCATTCAACCCCGCTATCTTTGTCAAAAAACGTATGATTTAATTATTTAATTAAAGGTTTATTTTTAAACTCTACCAGTTATATTTCAAGTCATCCTCCTTTAAGTAAACTGGTTTTAAACCAAAGGATCTCTTGTCTACGCCATTAAGTTAGCCTAGTAAATATGAATGCTTATTTGATAACATCTGTTTAGTAGAATAAATCTCTGTTTTGCTATAACTTAATTAAATAAGATTATTTGGACATCTGTTTAGCAGAATAAAACATCATTCTGCTATCATTTAATTTTATAAAATATAGATGACATCATTTAGCAAAATAAATCCCCATTTTTCTATAATTAAATTAAGCAGATTATTTAAGCATTCATTTAGTAAAATAGATCGCCGTTCCGCTGTTACATTGTTTTGGACGTTGCATTTTACCAGTAAATTCATGTTGGATAAGTGATGTTCTCTATTTATGTATCATTGTTACTTGCCTTTGTATTTGTGCTCACCCTTATGCTCTGTGATGTTATCCCCTTTGAAATTTTTGTTAAATCTTGTGCATGAGTTTTACGAAGATAATAAATTATTTGAATAAAGAGGGTATAAAATAAATTAATTATTTTAACAATAAGGTTTTAAAATTAACTTATTTTTTAGTAATAAGGATTTAAAATCAACTAATTAATTTAATAATGGCGTTATAAAATTGATTAATCGTTTAAATAATGACTTTTTAAAGATAATTAATCATTTAAACAAGGATGTTTTAAAGTTAATTAATATTTTTAAATAATGTTGTTTTAAAGCAACTAGTCAGGAGTAAAGCTAATTGATTATTTTAAATTATGATGTTTTGAAAATAATTAATATATTGATTAAAGTTGATTTATCATTTTAAGTAATGACATTAAAGGAAATTATTAGTTTTGAAAAGGTAATTAATTTGTGTTTAAAGTAAATAAATTCACTTTGATAAAGTTGTTTACAGTTAATATTTTTAATATGAAACCCAATGCTAGTTTGGTTTCAAAAGCATAAATGTTTGATCCGGTTATGGAAAAGCAGTTCTGTAATCCAATACGCTTATGTGGAAAGGATTTAGTCATAATCTTAACACTAAATGTTGAGGCAGGAACTCGTTTTCGAAGGTTATAATGTAATGCCTAGAGGTAACACTACCTCTACTTGCTTGGTTTCATTTTCAACCGAGGGATGGCACTTATTTGGAATCAGAGAGAATGGTAAGAATATGAAATTCAATTTCCACATACGATCATTTTTATTTGTAGCGACCCGAAATTCCACTCCCGGAAAATCGCATCACTAATTAAGAAAGAAAGGGATAGAAGAAGAAAAGAAAGAGAAGAAAGAGAAAACAACACATCAGAATCTCACAGCGGAACGATTTAAATATAACATAGAACATATACATAGTATCATATACATCAGAGTACACAACTGAACATCTCAATATAGACAGTTATAACTTTTCTGTCTAATACAATACATGACATCACATAGCTAAAACACACAGCGGAAACTCTAACCATATCTACACGCTGAAGCCTCCTGCTCCAAAGCTCCTCCAGAATTCGTCAAGAGATAACCTGAATCACTTGACTACTCATACATAATATGAGTACCCAAGAGTTTAATAAAACAGAAAATAAACACTCGGGTCAGACAGGGGTCTGGTGTGAGTAAACGGTTTAAGATTGCTTAACTTTAGAAAATCCTTTGAAAAGAAAGGTATCACGTAAGACTTCCCACACATAAACATGGAAAAGTTTTTACCTTACGCTAACCAAAACATTTGATAGGAAATCCAGTGATATTATAATAGTGTCTAGGGTTTTCAAGTAAATATGAAATAGCCGAAATTGTTACATCTATTAAATTCCAGCTACTAGCCACAAAAGTGGGTAATACAAACAAAACCGTAGGGTCTCGTAGGGAAAATGGGTTTCCAACAATGGCAGGGCTACTGGGGTACCGCCCGTCACAGTACGTGGCCTAGATCACCGTACCGAGGAGCCACCCTAACTCCCCTGCAACACAAGGCCGGGACCATTCCTTACTGAACAGCCCCGAACAAGACCACCCCGCAGTTGGCTGCAGTTCCAACCGCCCACAAAGCCGAAATATAAAGGGACCTCTAGACAGGGATGAATCTTGCCCTCCAGTGGGCGCGACCCACGAAGCCTTGCTGCACCTCCCCTGTTTTAGCCATTCCCGGTTGATGAGGCTTGAGGCTGCGATTACCTTTATAGGACCAATTATCTTAGAATGCTCATCGTCCGCCTGACGATGTGCTGAAAGCATTCAATCCATACAAGTTCGTTCCGGGTTCGAACGAAACCGAAGGCACTATCTCGTTGCACTCATTTTGGAATCACCCTCAGAGTCAACGACCATAGCCCTTGCACTCTGATTCACCATCTCGAATCTATAAGCACTATTCCGTCAAACTCATTACGGAATCACCCACAGAGTTATACTGACGTATAGCCCTTACACCTCGAGTCTTCACTTGCTCCACTTGGATTAACGACCTACCGTTTAATTGGAATCGATGTGGTTTTCGGATTCCAAATATGGAAACCCGATCCCGGTCTCATCGAAACCAAACGCCATTTTAATGTCCAAGTTGTACTTAAGGGATTTAAACAATAGATAATTAGAAATATCACTTAGCATAAATGGATGTATTCACAACACAGATAGATAAGCATCTATTATAACATGCATCTATACATATCACAAAGCAGCATATATGTCACAATCACATATAGCATAATCACATCATCACATCTATCAATATCATCCAACAACAATCAATATCATTAACTCATCCAATGATATATAAATCATCCAATCATTAATCATTCATAAACAAGTTTTATACAAACTTGATCAATTTAATTAATTCTTAAATTAAATTAATCCTTAATTAAACACTTGGATTATCTCCAATCCAATACTATTCATTAATTAATTACAAATTAATTAACTAACATCACTTAATTACCCAACTCAATTAATCTTCCTTGATAAATTTTCACTTAATTACTATAAGTAATTATTACTTAATTTCCAAATTAATTAATCATCCTGATTAATTACTTGCAAATTAAATTAAGTAATTACCTCATAATTACTTCTAAATTAATCAATCTTGATTAATTATTCTCTAATTATCCTGATAATTATTCCTTAATTATCTTTAAATCAATTGCACTTGATTAATCCCTTTTAATTAATCACACTTGATTAATTACTTTCAATTAATCACCTTTAATTAATTACTTTTAATTACATTTAGTAATTAAAACTTAATTATAAATTAATTATTCTTAAATTATTAATTAACAATTAATTAATTATTTCCATTAATTAATGATTACCTCATTAATTAAATTTCCTCTTAATTAATTACTTTTACAAGTAATTAATAACTCTTAATTCTTTAATTAATTAATCATAAATCAAATAATTTAAACCTTTAACTAATTATTAATTAAGTCTTTAATTTAATAACAAAATGATTAACTATTAATCTCATTTACTTAATTACTTTTAATAAGGTAATTATCCTTTACATAATTACCTTATTAATTAATCACTTAATTACTTTAATTACTTTCCCAAGTAATTAGATTAATCCAAAGTGATTATCTTAATTAATCCCAAGTTAATTACTTAATTAACTATTTAACTTAATCATTCAAATTAATTAAATGATTCTTAATCTTATTATATTATAAGATTCTTAATTAAGAAATCCTTATCTTAATTAAATCATTTATTCATAATTAAAACTTGATAATTAAAAATGATTTAATTATCTCAATTACCTTTAAAAAATTCAAACTTACTAAAGATAATCTTTATTTCAATTGATTATCAAATTCTAAATTATTAAACTTAATTTAAATAAAATATAATAATTTAGAAAACAATTAAATTTAAACATATTTTAAATTGAACTTTAAATCTTTAAAAACTCTTGCATAATTAAGTATTCAATTTTATTAATAACTAACTGCTTTTAAAAAATAGAATTTGACATTTTATAAAGTAGAAAAATATAATTTTTAAATTTAACTTAAAACCAAATTTACATTTAAACAAGTTAAACTTGTCTTACTTATGCATAAAGCCCGGCCCAAGCAATAACCCAGGCCCAACACAACTCAATCTCCAATCCTTTCCTTCCCTTCTATCTTCAACTTCCTGAACCCATCCAACACCCAACAAACACACGCAACAACCCAGCAAAACACACACAACACCAACCACGACGCGTCCAAAACACGCTCCAAACTCGAGTCCAACCCGAGAGCTACCACGAGAAAATGAAGTACTCGCACGCGAACGAAAACAGCAGGCACAACCTCTCCCTCGTGCACATGCACGGTGCTCCGGCACGCCCATCACCGTCGCCGCCAGCCCACACATACGCCAATCCATCCTCTGACCCAAAATCCAAATCCAGAATCCCCCAATTCGGCCTCAATCGAAAATCAAATGCTAGAACCAAAAATTCGAACAGCAGCGCCATGAGAAAACCCATCAACCACGACCATCTCAATCCATTCCGGCACCATACTTCGGCCACGCGTGCACAACCACCACACATCACTCTTCCTCACACCATACGAAGCTCGGTCCAACCAAAACTTCACGCGATCGAAAACTTCAAGCTCAAAAAAAACAGTATCTAAAACCCTACAAACCCAAATTTTGAATTCTATGTTGTATAACAATTTAGATTCGTATTTTTTTTGTGTTATATAACATCTAACCATGCTTCAATTTAAATTTCAAAAGCTAAAATTAATCCAGGCTCGAGAATTTTACAAAAGCCCCAAATACAGTAATCTTAAAAATTCGAATTCAATATCAAGTTATAAATTCTGATTCCACTTTGAAAATTCATAACTTGCATTATATATCCAACCTATATGTTTGATTCATCAAAAATTATCATGATTTACATGCTATGAATTATTTGGTTTTACAGCATATTTGCTTGCTTCTGTAGTTTTTCCCAGTATCATAATCATTTTTTTTTTTTTTTTTTATATATACTTAATTTACATTGAATCAACTTCCACATTGAAGATTCCAGCTTAACAATAAATTACTGCACATAAATTTAATTAGATTTTCACTGAATCTTGAATGTACAGAGAAGTATCAGTAGCATTAAAAACATGCACAACCAAATTTTAATCTTGTAAACCAATAATTTACAAATAGAAAACATGCAAGCAATTTCAGAATAAACATTCACATGCAACACAGTTTTATACTTAAATTTTTGATTTAAAATTTACTCACTTTGACATAAAACAGAAAACAGAGAACAAATCATCATATCCACACATGCATCAAATTTAAATTCAAACATTGCAGATAGCATCAAGTTATTTACTCATAAAAATAGGTGAATTCAAGAATTAAACTGTTTTTAAAAGTTCCATTCACTCACCTGAAAATTTCCAGAAAACAGAGAGAAGATCTGCATGATTGTTTCCAGGCATTTGAATTCACTGCATGCTGATCTTATTACTTGAGAATGAACTGCATGTTGATGTTTTCTTCTGAATTGTTTGTTTAATTATTTGCATATTGAATTTCCCTTTGCATCTTTGTTTGACTTGCCTCTAACTTCATTTGACATCCTTGCATTTGCATGTTGATTAATTTGCTGAATTGATTGATTCTAGCTCTTGCATTAATGTTTTACATCCTGATGCTTGATTACTGATTGTTCTTGAAGAAGAATTTGCATTTTGTTTTGAATCCAGATTTACAGATTTGCATATTCTTTGTTTGAGTTTATCTTTGCTTTCTGACTTCACTATTCCAGGTTTCTTCTTTTAATTATTTGAACTTTGTTTTGATTATCAGATTTGTATTTATTTTGAGTTTTGAAGAAAAAATGTTTTTACTGAAGTAAAACTTTTGTTTTATATTTCTAAGTTAAATTTTAAATTTAATTTTACAAAGGAGAGACATTTGTCACAAAGAACTCTAATCTATTTACACCTATACCAATTTATTTACAAGTGTCTTTAATGTAAATTAATATCCTTACATGTGTTATATAAGTATTATTTATATGTTTTATTAATGTTTTTCTTTAAATTTTATTTATCTTTAACAATTTATTAAAGTCTAATATACATGTATTTATGTAATATAAAATGTACATACTTATATTTTAGTAAATATTCATTTGAAATCAAGAAGCTTACATTTTTTTAATTCAATCATGTTTATATGTTTGAAAATTTCTATTTAAATTTAAATCTTATTTAAAAATTCAAAGTACATATTTATCATAAATAAGGAATTAACTTTGTTATTTAAATCTAAATCTCAATTATCAATTCAAAGTCATTAAATCAAATTATCATTTTAAATTCTAAACTAAATATATTCAAGTTTGAAAACTCTTATTAAATTCAAATTAATGCAATTCCTATTTCAAACATACATATACAAATATATATACACATTTCAAATAGAAACATATTCTAACATTAAATTTATTAATTTCCAAATTAAATTTTAAAATAAATACCAAATCACAATATATACATTTATATATATTACAATTTGAATACAAAGTTTTATTACATTAAAAACTTCTTATTTATCAAAATAAGTATTTTCCAAATCAGATTATTATAAACTTTCAAAAGAATTTATCTTGCCTATTCATATTTGTAAAGAAAAATATGAATAGATATTAACAAATTATTATCATTAACCTTAAAATAAATTTAGCTTGTCAATTTATAATATAAAATGATCAAATCAATTTAATTATTAACAAATATTATTAAATTGATATTACTCAAAATTCCGGGTCGTCACATTCCTCCCCCCTTAAAAGAATTTCGTCCCCGAAATTTAAAAGCAAAGATAATTTAATAACCCAGATAAAGATTTTAAATTCCTATCAGCAAATCAAACAATCAATCATACACTACCAATCATAGCAACCAATTCAAACAAATAATTTATCTATCCAGACAAAATTCTGAATAGAACTTCCTAATATCTAGAGTTTCCAGATACCTATACTGGAATACTCGCTCTGTAGAACCTTAAATAACTACACTACTAAAACCAAGAACTCCCTCACCTGATTCTTCAAATCTGAACAAGATACCAGACTAATCCCAAAACCAACTCAACTACCAGATTCCTTTCTGAACTGCTGATTCTATCACTCAAAGGATCATACACATATTCCTCAAAGATATGTGAAATACAATGAATTCCCAGCTATTCAAACTGGCAATTCAATCCTGTTGATCAAAATCAAATCTCTAGAGATCACAGATAAAACTCCAAATACCTTCAAAGCTAACTCTCCAGTATTACCCATTCTTGTATCTCCTTTGATTGGATAAAACCAAATCAATATCCAAACTCTAATTGCACATTCCAAAATTTCACAATTCTTAACTGCACAACTCTTCAGATGCTCTGAGTCACCTCCAATATACCTGATCAGCCTAATCCTTGCTGATTACTTCAAGAAACAACAGCATCAACTTAAATCAAATCTCCAGGTCCTACTCAACAAAATGGCTTTCCAAAACTAATTCGCTGAGATCCAAAATACAACTCTATACCACAAACATCAATGGACTCCAGACCTATATCTCAAATCTGAATAGCCAAATAGTTGTACTTGACAACCAAACCTACCAAATCCAGAAAAATCCTTCATACTTGAATTTCCTGTAGAAATCCACTACTGCAACATCCGGTTGCTCCATACTAGAATAATTCCCAACTTGCTTCCGCTGCACAACTCTGATCTAGAGCAGAAAAGAACGCTATCGAAGAACACAAGCACAATCTACCACCAAACACAGTTCATCCGACTCATAAAATCTAAGTGACCCTTCCACTTGGTCAAAACATCTCAACAGAATCTCAACTTAAAATAAGATGATCAATCCAAGAATCCTGAGCTGCCTCACCAAACTCTTCTCGCTCCAAGAGTCATCCCACTATAAGATTGAACCATCAATACTACTCCTGAAAATCCAAGTCGATAAGAAATCTCAATCTTCGATTCAGGTAGACCTCAAACTCAAACCAAGAATACTCAAAGATTCCCAACTAATCGCAAGTCACTTTTGCGATCTCTCTCAGTTCAGATTCCAAAGAACTGTCTTCACCAACTAGAACAGCTTTTCCTATCCAAGACTAATCTTCAAGAATAGCTCACCTATCAGAAACTGATAGATCACTTCCAACAAATATCCCGCTCTGCTGAGCCTTCCAAAGAAAAGAATAAGCCTTCACCATCTGCCTAGTCTGCCGATAGTAGAATCCCAAAGATTACTGAATCATCGAAGAAATAGATCCACACTGCTGCTTTCAAACTTTACTTCAATGATACAGCTAAACCAAAGGTCTTCCTTAACCACAATCTCCTGAAACACCAAACTAACACCCCAATCCTCTAAAACATCCTTGAGACGAGTAGACATCTTCTCAAGAAACTCGGCTCCAAACCAAACACCGCCACTTATCTTCTTAAGAAAAACAAATGAGACCATGTCCGAAATGAGGTAACTCATCGACCTTAGTCTCCTACTTCAATAAAAATAAGATACCCTTACTTAAGATCCAGAAAATCTCTAAACATCTGAACCTTCCCTGCAGCAGACATCAATGCTCTTCCAACACCATCTAAAACTGGCTTCAAAAGAAACATCTTCAGAACCATCTATGGATACTACATCCCATCTCACAGCTGTTCCTTCTTGAAGCTATCAAGATACCACCACTAGCTTCGGCTCAGCTGACAACTCAACTCAAGGAAATCCCGCTCACTCGAGAGCAAATCAACCTCACACTTCAAGAATATACTCCAATTCTTGGAAAAAAGACTTCCTTTGGACTCAAAGAAATCCTTTCTACAATCCACAAAACTTATTCGAGACGGTATTAGATCTATAATCTCGATAAACACCTCCAACCACAACATATAAGCCTCAACCAATAGTGGTAGTCGTGTTCCACACACTTCTACCTTATCTACCTTTATAGCCTATGTTGGAAAATCCTAACAGATAACCCAACAGATTAGGTAGTTATATAAGTATATATTTATATAAAAATTACAAGTACGCTCTCTCAAGATAGACACCACTCCAGAGCCTAGGTATTCACTCAACCTAACGCTCTGATACCAGCTGTAGCGACCCGAAATTCCACTCCCGGAAAATCGCATCACTAATTAAGAAAGAAAGGGATAGAAGAAGAAAAGAAAGAGAAGAAAGAGAAAACAACACATCAGAATCTCACAGCGGAACGATTTAAATATAACATAGAACATATACATAGTATCATATACATCAGAGTACACAACTGAACATCTCAATATAGACAGTTATAACTTTTCTGTCTAATACAATACATGACATCACATAGCTAAAACACACAGCGGAAACTCTAACCATATCTACACGCTGAAGCCTCCTGCTCCAAAGCTCCTCCAGAATTCGTCAAGAGATAACCTGAATCACTTGACTACTCATACATAATATGAGTACCCAAGAGTTTAATAAAACAGAAAATAAACACTCGGGTCAGACAGGGGTCTGGTGTGAGTAAACGGTTTAAGATTGCTTAACTTTAGAAAATCCTTTGAAAAGAAAGGTATCACGTAAGACTTCCCACACATAAACATGGAAAAGTTTTTACCTTACGCTAACCAAAACATTTGATAGGAAATCCAGTGATATTATAATAGTGTCTAGGGTTTTCAAGTAAATATGAAATAGCCGAAATTGTTACATCTATTAAATTCCAGCTACTAGCCACAAAAGTGGGTAATACAAACAAAACCGTAGGGTCTCGTAGGGAAAATGGGTTTCCAACAATGGCAGGGCTACTGGGGTACCGCCCGTCACAGTACGTGGCCTAGATCACCGTACCGAGGAGCCACCCTAACTCCCCTGCAACACAAGGCCGGGACCATTCCTTACTGAACAGCCCCGAACAAGACCACCCCGCAGTTGGCTGCAGTTCCAACCGCCCACAAAGCCGAAATATAAAGGGACCTCTAGACAGGGATGAATCTTGCCCTCCAGTGGGCGCGACCCACGAAGCCTTGCTGCACCTCCCCTGTTTTAGCCATTCCCGGTTGATGAGGCTTGAGGCTGCGATTACCTTTATAGGACCAATTATCTTAGAATGCTCATCGTCCGCCTGACGATGTGCTGAAAGCATTCAATCCATACAAGTTCGTTCCGGGTTCGAACGAAACCGAAGGCACTATCTCGTTGCACTCATTTTGGAATCACCCTCAGAGTCAACGACCATAGCCCTTGCACTCTGATTCACCATCTCGAATCTATAAGCACTATTCCGTCAAACTCATTACGGAATCACCCACAGAGTTATACTGACGTATAGCCCTTACACCTCGAGTCTTCACTTGCTCCACTTGGATTAACGACCTACCGTTTAATTGGAATCGATGTGGTTTTCGGATTCCAAATATGGAAACCCGATCCCGGTCTCATCGAAACCAAACGCCATTTTAATGTCCAAGTTGTACTTAAGGGATTTAAACAATAGATAATTAGAAATATCACTTAGCATAAATGGATGTATTCACAACACAGATAGATAAGCATCTATTATAACATGCATCTATACATATCACAAAGCAGCATATATGTCACAATCACATATAGCATAATCACATCATCACATCTATCAATATCATCCAACAACAATCAATATCATTAACTCATCCAATGATATATAAATCATCCAATCATTAATCATTCATAAACAAGTTTTATACAAACTTGATCAATTTAATTAATTCTTAAATTAAATTAATCCTTAATTAAACACTTGGATTATCTCCAATCCAATACTATTCATTAATTAATTACAAATTAATTAACTAACATCACTTAATTACCCAACTCAATTAATCTTCCTTGATAAATTTTCACTTAATTACTATAAGTAATTATTACTTAATTTCCAAATTAATTAATCATCCTGATTAATTACTTGCAAATTAAATTAAGTAATTACCTCATAATTACTTCTAAATTAATCAATCTTGATTAATTATTCTCTAATTATCCTGATAATTATTCCTTAATTATCTTTAAATCAATTGCACTTGATTAATCCCTTTTAATTAATCACACTTGATTAATTACTTTCAATTAATCACCTTTAATTAATTACTTTTAATTACATTTAGTAATTAAAACTTAATTATTCTTAAATTATTAATTAACAATTAATTAATTATTTCCATTAATTAATGATTACCTCATTAATTAAATTTCCTCTTAATTAATTACTTTTACAAGTAATTAATAACTCTTAATTCTTTAATTAATTAATCATAAATCAAATAATTTAAACCTTTAACTAATTATTAATTAAGTCTTTAATTTAATAACAAAATGATTAACTATTAATCTCATTTACTTAATTACTTTTAATAAGGTAATTATCCTTTACATAATTACCTTATTAATTAATCACTTAATTACTTTAATTACTTTCCCAAGTAATTAGATTAATCCAAAGTGATTATCTTAATTAATCCCAAGTTAATTACTTAATTAACTATTTAACTTAATCATTCAAATTAATTAAATGATTCTTAATCTTATTATATTATAAGATTCTTAATTAAGAAATCCTTATCTTAATTAAATCATTTATTCATAATTAAAACTTGATAATTAAAAATGATTTAATTATCTCAATTACCTTTAAAAAATTCAAACTTACTAAAGATAATCTTTATTTCAATTGATTATCAAATTCTAAATTATTAAACTTAATTTAAATAAAATATAATAATTTAGAAAACAATTAAATTTAAACATATTTTAAATTGAACTTTAAATCTTTAAAAACTCTTGCATAATTAAGTATTCAATTTTATTAATAACTAACTGCTTTTAAAAAATAGAATTTGACATTTTATAAAGTAGAAAAATATAATTTTTAAATTTAACTTAAAACCAAATTTACATTTAAACAAGTTAAACTTGTCTTACTTATGCATAAAGCCCGGCCCAAGCAATAACCCAGGCCCAACACAACTCAATCTCCAATCCTTTCCTTCCCTTCTATCTTCAACTTCCTGAACCCATCCAACACCCAACAAACACACGCAACAACCCAGCAAAACACACACAACACCAACCACGACGCGTCCAAAACACGCTCCAAACTCGAGTCCAACCCGAGAGCTACCACGAGAAAATGAAGTACTCGCACGCGAACGAAAACAGCAGGCACAACCTCTCCCTCGTGCACATGCACGGTGCTCCGGCACGCCCATCACCGTCGCCGCCAGCCCACACATACGCCAATCCATCCTCTGACCCAAAATCCAAATCCAGAATCCCCCAATTCGGCCTCAATCGAAAATCAAATGCTAGAACCAAAAATTCGAACAGCAGCGCCATGAGAAAACCCATCAACCACGACCATCTCAATCCATTCCGGCACCATACTTCGGCCACGCGTGCACAACCACCACACATCACTCTTCCTCACACCATACGAAGCTCGGTCCAACCAAAACTTCACGCGATCGAAAACTTCAAGCTCAAAAAAAACAGTATCTAAAACCCTACAAACCCAAATTTTGAATTCTATGTTGTATAACAATTTAGATTCGTATTTTTTTTGTGTTATATAACATCTAACCATGCTTCAATTTAAATTTCAAAAGCTAAAATTAATCCAGGCTCGAGAATTTTACAAAAGCCCCAAATACAGTAATCTTAAAAATTCGAATTCAATATCAAGTTATAAATTCTGATTCCACTTTGAAAATTCATAACTTGCATTATATATCCAACCTATATGTTTGATTCATCAAAAATTATCATGATTTACATGCTATGAATTATTTGGTTTTACAGCATATTTGCTTGCTTCTGTAGTTTTTCCCAGTATCATAATCATTTTTTTTTTTTTTTATATATACTTAATTTACATTGAATCAACTTCCACATTGAAGATTCCAGCTTAACAATAAATTACTGCACATAAATTTAATTAGATTTTCACTGAATCTTGAATGTACAGAGAAGTATCAGTAGCATTAAAAACATGCACAACCAAATTTTAATCTTGTAAACCAATAATTTACAAATAGAAAACATGCAAGCAATTTCAGAATAAACATTCACATGCAACACAGTTTTATACTTAAATTTTTGATTTAAAATTTACTCACTTTGACATAAAACAGAAAACAGAGAACAAATCATCATATCCACACATGCATCAAATTTAAATTCAAACATTGCAGATAGCATCAAGTTATTTACTCATAAAAATAGGTGAATTCAAGAATTAAACTGTTTTTAAAAGTTCCATTCACTCACCTGAAAATTTCCAGAAAACAGAGAGAAGATCTGCATGATTGTTTCCAGGCATTTGAATTCACTGCATGCTGATCTTATTACTTGAGAATGAACTGCATGTTGATGTTTTCTTCTGAATTGTTTGTTTAATTATTTGCATATTGAATTTCCCTTTGCATCTTTGTTTGACTTGCCTCTAACTTCATTTGACATCCTTGCATTTGCATGTTGATTAATTTGCTGAATTGATTGATTCTAGCTCTTGCATTAATGTTTTACATCCTGATGCTTGATTACTGATTGTTCTTGAAGAAGAATTTGCATTTTGTTTTGAATCCAGATTTACAGATTTGCATATTCTTTGTTTGAGTTTATCTTTGCTTTCTGACTTCACTATTCCAGGTTTCTTCTTTTAATTATTTGAACTTTGTTTTGATTATCAGATTTGTATTTATTTTGAGTTTTGAAGAAAAAATGTTTTTACTGAAGTAAAACTTTTGTTTTATATTTCTAAGTTAAATTTTAAATTTAATTTTACAAAGGAGAGACATTTGTCACAAAGAACTCTAATCTATTTACACCTATACCAATTTATTTACAAGTGTCTTTAATGTAAATTAATATCCTTACATGTGTTATATAAGTATTATTTATATGTTTTATTAATGTTTTTCTTTAAATTTTATTTATCTTTAACAATTTATTAAAGTCTAATATACATGTATTTATGTAATATAAAATGTACATACTTATATTTTAGTAAATATTCATTTGAAATCAAGAAGCTTACATTTTTTTAATTCAATCATGTTTATATGTTTGAAAATTTCTATTTAAATTTAAATCTTATTTAAAAATTCAAAGTACATATTTATCATAAATAAGGAATTAACTTTGTTATTTAAATCTAAATCTCAATTATCAATTCAAAGTCATTAAATCAAATTATCATTTTAAATTCTAAACTAAATATATTCAAGTTTGAAAACTCTTATTAAATTCAAATTAATGCAATTCCTATTTCAAACATACATATACAAATATATATACACATTTCAAATAGAAACATATTCTAACATTAAATTTATTAATTTCCAAATTAAATTTTAAAATAAATACCAAATCACAATATATACATTTATATATATTACAATTTGAATACAAAGTTTTATTACATTAAAAACTTCTTATTTATCAAAATAAGTATTTTCCAAATCAGATTATTATAAACTTTCAAAAGAATTTATCTTGCCTATTCATATTTGTAAAGAAAAATATGAATAGATATTAACAAATTATTATCATTAACCTTAAAATAAATTTAGCTTGTCAATTTATAATATAAAATGATCAAATCAATTTAATTATTAACAAATATTATTAAATTGATATTACTCAAAATTCCGGGTCGTCACATTATTGATCCTCGATAGTTGATTTATTAACTATTGGTTTAGCTTTCTTCATCGTATATCGTTAATCTAAGACAATTTGTTGCTTATTTAAAATTTGTTATCCTTTGTCGGAAAAGACTAAAACTAAAGCGCGAGTGGGGGCCAAGCTATGTACGGTTGCTTTTATTAGGGTATTTTCATATCTACTCCAGGTCGGTTTCGGTTATATGTGAAATAAGATGTGAAATACTCAAATTCTTGGTAAAGATTGGTGGGTCCGGCGTAGAGGTTTCCGAGAGTCATCATAGTTCTCAAGTATATGCTAGAGGTATACTTTTGGTAATGGGGGTGCATCCTTCTGCTCGTTTGTTGGAAATTTCCCTTTTCTATCCTTTGATTAAAATTTACTTCTTTCTTAATTACATCTGGAAGTGTCAAGAGCACTCACGATGTCCAATTATTTATATCTATTGTTATGGTTAAATGTTGTTGTGTGAGGGGAAACTCGTTCAGTAGATGGCAGTGCGGTCTCACATATTGTGTTTATTTCCATCTTTTTGTTTAGAGATTTACTCATACCAGACTTATTGTCTGACTAAGTTGCTTATTTTCTCTAAACTCTCGGATACTCAATTATATTTGAGTGGTCCGAGAGTAGCTAGTTTTTCTTTGGGCTTTTTGAAGATGATGAATGAGAAAGAGGCTACTTTATTTATCTAGTTATTTATTTCCGCTGTTATGTCAATTATATATGTGTATTTTGTATCAACATGGGTAATGACAGAGTGTATAATTACCTAGTCTGATAGCGGTAGTAATTTTTTGCAACTCTGGTAACTCCATGTAAGGAGTAAACTTATGTACTATGTTATTTTGTATTATATACAACTATTTCATTGCGAGATTTTTCTATTCTGTCATGTTCTATTCTTTTATTTTACCCCATGATAACTTGTCTTTTGGTCGCTTGGGCAACGGTATGTGAACACCGAGGTTGTGTTAAGTGTTGTTCCTAGGGGTTAGAAATGTAGGTCATCACAAATGGTATCAGATCTTTGGTTGAGCGAACACCTAGGCTTTGGGTAGGGTAAACTCGTCAGAGGTAGGGTAAGTGGTACCCTATAATGAGTTTGAGCATATGTATATATGTGTGTGTATATAAGAGCGTGTATTTGTTATTTTTATAAACATGTTTTATATTGTGTTGATTGATCTGTTGAGTGGTTTATGGATTCAAGCCAATACGAGTAGCTAATGTTATTGATAAGAATCTCTAAAACACTTAAACAAGGCTAATCGACATAATATTGTTTTAAATTAGGTAAATGAAATAATTTCACGTAGATTATATTTTATATATAAAAGAAAATTTCTAGAAAATTGTCGTAGTTATTTAGGATATGTTTATCGTTGGAGAATGAGTTCATTTGAAAAAAATGTATATTATCATTTTAAATAATTTTTGGAAAAATAATAATAAATAGTATCAGTTGAATTTTTTTTACAAGTATGAATATGTTGGAAAGAGAATTTTTAAGTAAGAAGAGTGTGTGTGCGTATTTTGTAAAGTGGATTTTAAAATAAAAGAAGAATTTTATGTTAACTAGTTCGAGTGACTCGAAAATAACTAAAAATGGGGAAAGCGATGTGTTTGGATGGTAAACACTTCTTTAAAGTATTACTCTTCTTGGTAAGTGAATATATAATACTATTTGCTAGTACCCGGTTCCTTAGTATCATTTTGGGGTACTTGTGCTATATAAATATATTTTCTATGGTTAAATAGTATAAAAACCATTTCAAAAGAGCTTTGAAATAAAACTAGGTATTAGGATCTCGAGTTTACTTAAGAGAAATAAGTTTAAAATGGAAAAGTTTGAATCAAATAGAGGTATATACTCTCAGGATGTAGAAGAGTATTATAAAATTTAAGCTTAAGTTAGTTCTATGGAATATTTTTATAAATAATATTGCAGAAATAGAATTAGTTTTAGAGAATACCAATAAGATAAGTACATAAGTTAGACATGGATCATCCCTCTTTTCACATAGGTTAGATCCAAGATTTGAGTACATAACTTTGAGGTGTGCCACACCATTCCAAATAAGAACCTTTCACTCGATTTCTGACGGAAGACGCTTGATAATTATTCTTGACATGGAACCAAAGTTTTCTATCATAGTATTTTTCTATGTAAGCTGTGACGACCCCCCTTTCTACCCCTAGGAACGACATTTGACACATCCTCTGTGTACGCATGCCATTGCCCAAGTATCGAAAAGATGAATTGTCGTGGGGTGAAATAAAGAACAGAACAGCAAACCTCACAACGAAACTGCTAAATAAAACATAACAGTAAATAGTACATCAGGTTACTCCTTAACAGGGAGTTATAAGAGTAACATAAAAGTACTACAAATCAACTTTGGCAGTTGTAACATGTGACGACCCAAAATTTTTAGGCATTTGAAATTGGAATATTTAAATTAATTTTAAATATAAGGGGTTAAATATTAACTTGAATTCAAATATTACAATTTATTTGATGATTAAGTTATTAAATTAAATAATTTGAAGTTGGGTAAAATGTTGAATCTGGAATTCTAAGCCTGTTAAATAAATAATTTGAAGGCTAATAAAATTTATATTGATAACACTGAAGATAATAGAAGTTTTAAAAATGTATTTAACAGCGATTTGTTCGGTTTTGAAATTTTATCGTTTAAATTGAATTTAAAAATAGCCTTCCGAGGCACAGTCTCGGAATTTGGCGAAACCAGTTCTATTGGGTCCGTGATATGGAATTATTATCGGATTTCAAATTTCGTATTAATCAGAGTTGTGGTGTGCTTATACGTTAAGTAAACACATTGAAAATTTAATCGAGATTTTTTTTAAAAATATATATAAATATAAAGGTTAAATCATTAGCCACCCTAGCATCTGATTTCCGTCGACCTAGTTATCTCCCTTTCTCGTTTCAAGCACGCTACTCTATCTTCCCTCAGAAACTAATTCTTTCCTTTTAAAACCGAGACTTTCCTCTTTCAATAATGAAATCCGGTGAAAAAAAAATATAAATATATCAATGGCCGCTTCTTCATTAAAATCCCGATCTAATTCACGTTTTCCCTTCACATTTAGCTCCGCCCAATTCAATCGAGAATCTAGCTCCTGCTTTCTCGCACCAAATCGAATTTGTTCGATTTTAAAAAAAAAGAGAAAGAGGAATAAATCGAATTAGGAAGCGTGGAGTGGCGCCGTTATTTTGAGGCACGGCGGTGTTGCTTGCAAGTTAGAGGGAGGCGATACGGCATCGCGACTCGAACTCACGATGTTCTGAAGGAGGTTGGCGATCGTGAAAGCTTCTGGAGCTCGACTCTGCAATTTTGGTGGAGAGCGCACGGTGCCAAGTGAATAGATAGGTGAAGGCTCGAAGTAGAGCAAGATAGTTTTGCGTACAACAGTAAGCTTGGTACTCGGCCGAGGCAGCGGTGGGCTTGCGTGGTGGGTTTGGGACTGAGATTGATGGAAGTTCGATCAACTCGAAGTTATACGATTTATTTAAATTCAATTTAAATTTGAAAATAAATTTGAATATATATACATAAACACTCTTGTATATTTTAATGTGGATGTTACAAGAAAACATAAAAGAAAAAAATTGATTTGTTTTCATAGGGACAAGATTTTAGTTACAGTAAGATATTTCTGTTTTGGGGTTTAATTTATATATATAAACTGGAATTTTACATAGGTTGGGTTCAGTTGTAGTTATATTGCTTACTGTTTAAATTAAAGAAGAAACTTTAAATCATGTTTTACTGTATATATATATATATATATTAAAAAGGGAGATAAATTTGTTTAATTATTTTAGAGATGGTTAAAGAGAAATTAGTTTATAGACTAAAGCATTAGTTAATTAAGTTATTTAATGGTAAGTAATTTTTCAATTAGTTCAAATATTTTATTTATAACCGAATTAATAGTAATTTTTTTTTAGATTTTTAGACTTATATTAGTTATTTTTATGTAGTTTAAAAATAAAATTAAATAAACATATACGCATTTCGAATTCACTAATTCAATTTAAAACAATGTATTAAGACGATTAATTTGTTTGACTAGGTTAATTAATTATTTTATTTATTATAGGAAATAGGTTTAAAATAAATTGTTAGTTAAATTAATTTATTGAATAGAAATTGAATTTGGATTACTTCGAATATTAATAAAATGTATAATATTTATACAAGGTCAAGATTGGGGGATAACGATCGAGATGGAATTGGATTTCCAAACAAAAATCAAAGGTGAGTTAATCTCACTCAGCTAAATTTAAATTTAAATTTAAATGATTAAATTTAAATAATTATTTGAATGGTTGGATTGATTGATGTGCTATAGTATGGTATATTTTGGAATTGGCATATTATATTGTGCTAACATCTGTGGATGCAGGGAAAACAGGTTGGAGGGATCAAACTGGACCCCTCAAAATTTATTTAAATTATTTAATATTCTCTGTTGTGATTATTTGATATTCTATAATGAATTATATTGAAATGTTGAATGCTATGGTTTGATTGGATATAATTGGGTATAATGAATTACCAAAAATATATAAATTGGATTTTGGAAAGAAAATAAAATAAGTGAATTTGTAAGTAAAATAATTATAGGAAATTTGAATAAATTTAAGAACGAATTGGAAAAGAAATAAAGTGACCTTAAGTTCTAACAAATAAATCTCGAGTATGGAAAGGAAATTTTAAATAAATAGAAGGTTAATGAATTTTAAACTTCAATGTTATTGTTTAAAAGAACAAAGCATTTATTTTAAATTTAAGCTTTAATTTTTAAAAAGAATAAAGAAGAAATTGAGAAAAATCTGAAATTTGAATGCTTCAATTAAAGATTTTAAATCAAACGGAAATAATAATAATAAAAATAAGTCCATAATTAATGAATTTTGAAATGAAATGAGTAAGCAAAGAAATTTATTTCAAATGAAATAAATGGGAAATAAATTTGGGAAACTGATTTAAGTGATGGAGTGGAAGTTCTCCCTGGATAACCAAGTACGTTTTCAAAGTGAATTTTTGAATATAAGTTAATAGTTTTAAAGTTGTTTTTAAAAAGCAAGTTTTGGAAAATTTATTATTCCTAAATATCTATATTCTAAAGTAAATATTTTTCAAATCAATTATCGTAGTAATTACTTAAAAAGTGAAAACCTAGTTTTATATTTTATAGAATAACCTTATTTTCAAACATTCATATAGTATGTATTTTTAACAAACTCTTATAGTAGTTTAAACTTAAGTGTTTAAAGTATAATTCATAGTAAAGTGTTTCAAATTATTTTAAAATTTTAGTTTTGTGCTTGGTGATTTCAGTGGAAATAGAAAATATTTGGGAATGTTTATTCTGAAAAAGAAAGATGGTTTTGAAACTATTTTCAAGGGTTGAAAATAGAAATATATCTTGTGAAGATATTTTGAGGTTAATAAATAATTTAGGAAATTATTTATTGGTTGATGGTTGTTTGTGAATATTAATTGATAGTTAAATAACTGACTATCAATATTGGACAAATACGTTGACCGTTTCGAAGAGACCGGGATCGAGATTTATTTCTCAAAAACCACTTCGATCCAGTTTGTACGTTTCATGAAAACGAGTTGGATTCGAAGATGGAGCAGTGAAGTGTAAGGGCTAGTCGCTACTAATCTTGAGGATATTTCCGAAATGGATGTAGTAGGAATAGTTCCTTCAGTTCCGTTCGAACCCGGGACAGACTTGTATGGATGAATGCTTTCGAAAATTCTTCAGGTGGACGATGGGCATTCTAAGGGATATGTTCTAAAAAGGTAACGCTTAGCCTCAAGCCTCATAGACTGGGAATGACTGAAAATCAGGGGTTATGCAGTAAGGATAGGTGGGTAGCACCTAAGCAGGGTGAGGTCATCCCTGTCTAGATGTCCCTTTTATTTCGGCTTAGTGGGCGGTTGCTGATCCCAACCGCGGGGTGATCTCACTCGGGATTATCCAGTAAGGGATAGTCCTGGTCTTGTGTTGCAGGGGAGCGGGCGTACTCCTTGGTACTGTGATCTAGGCCACATACTGTGACAGGTGGTACCCTAGTGCCTAGTCATTAGTTGGAAATCCATTCTCCCTACGAGCCTTGTACGAGTTTTGTTTGTATTATCCACTCTATGGCTAGTAGCTGGAATTTAATCATGTAACAATTTCGGCTATTTTATAAGTATTTGTATACAGACCCTATTATAATATCAGAGGATTTCTATAAAAATTGTTTTAGCTATCGTAAGGTAAAAACCCGACATGTTTATTTGTGGCGTGGTCTTACGAGATGCTTTTGTTTTCAAAAGATTTTTTGAAACTTTAATAATCAATTGAGTGTGATTTTCTCACGCTGGTATTCCAGACTGACTCGGGTGTTATTTAACTATAATGCTCAGGTCAGACCGAGTATTATGGGATACAGGATATGATGCTGTGGATCTCAGGAGACGAGCTGGATGACGATACGTACTCTCGTACTTGTTTATATATATATTCCGTTGTGTTGATTAGCTATATATCCAGTTGTACGATATTGATGTTGAACCGGGTTTGATGTACTCTGATGAATGTAATATATAAACAGATATATTTGATTTTTGAGTGAAGATCATTATTATCTATTATATTTTATTCCGCTGCGATGGTTAGATTCTATTGTTGTTTTCTATTTTCTTCTTCTACCTCTTCCGCTTTAATCCAAATGGTTCGTATTTCTGTACAACTTGAGTTGATTTAGGTAGAGTAGTGTTGACTCAAGGGGTACGGATTTACGGGTTGTTATAGTTGGTATCAGAGCGTAGGTTGGTGATAACCTTGGCTCTGGTAGGAATTACTCATTTAAAATTAGAGTCTGTAATACTCTAAAATGAGTTTGAGCGTATTAATAGATATGAGCGCGTGTTTGTTAGTGAATATAAATTGTTTGAATATTATATTGATTGGTTTATTGAGTGGCATATGAACCTTCGTCGGCACAGTCTGCACAACTGTATTGAGGGGGTTTCTAAACACTTGAATAGAACAATTGACACGGTATTGTTTTAAATGTGGGTGAATGCAAAAAAATTTACCCAAAAATAAATTTTGACATAAATAAAAAATTTTGTAAACAATTTTAGCTAATATATGGTTGATTGGATGTTATGAATGATAATATTAAATTATTATCATTGTTAAGTAAAAATTTAAATAGAAATTGAAAATATAACCAAAGTTTAAGGGAATAAATTCATTATAAAATGAAATTTATAAATATGAATTATAAATGTAATTTATAAATTGAAATATAATCAAATAAGAATTTGTATGAGCATAAGCTTTGCAAATGAATTATAGTTAAAATTGATTTAAGCAGGATTTGGAAATTTAAATCCCGGAAATTTTGGAAGTGTTTATCGAAGTATTTGAAGATAAATAATAACATTATTGTTTAGAGGTATTTCTGAAAGGAAATTTGTTTTAAATGGATTTTGAAAGTGATATAGCAATGAAATCCCTTGGATTATTGGAAAATAATTCTGCTGATGACGGCCGCATCATCAGTATTCATTTTCGAATTTCTAATTGACGGATTGCTGCCAAAAACTGATTTGTTCAGAAAAGCTAGTTGTTTTTGAAAACCTCAAAGGAAATTTGTTGGGAATAAAACCTGAGAAGTGTGATTTGCGATGTTGAAGATTTCAAAATAATTTGAAACCAAAGGTCGGGTGTTTAAAAATCCTGAAGAGATAGGTGGTAAGCTTATAAATTGAGATGATTTTTAAATCAGGAAAGGAATATAAGCTTTGAATGTTGGAAATTTAATTTTAAAGTGAAAAGTTAAAAATGAAATTAACTTGGATTGGGGAATAAAAATTTAATTGGATTGAAATTAATTGAATAGGCTGAAAATCATATCCAGTTGAATTTGAATTAAGTTGAAATCGAATTGAGTTAAATAAATTTGAGTTAAAATAAAATTGAATTGAAATAAAAATTCAACTGAGTTATTGGAATGGAATTAGATTCTTACCTGAATAAATGGAAAATAAGTTGGATAAGGATTGGATTGGAAAATGAAAAAAAAATCCAAAACTTGAATTATAAAATAAATTTGAACTTAAGAAAATTAATTAAAGAGATTTTAAGATTAAAATCAAGTTCTGGATTATAAGTTGGGGAAAGACTATTTATATAATAAATTGGATAATGAAATATGTAATGGAAACCTAATGCAATTAAATAGAAGCTAAATTGTGATTTTATGATGAAGTTTGGAAATAAAACTCAAGTTATAAATTAAATTCGACTTAAATTTTGGTGAAGTAAATGTAATTGAAATGTGAGTTCATGAAATTGGGTGGTAAATTGAAAATGGATAGTGGATTCAGAACTTGAGTTATAAATTAAAATTTAACTTGAAGTGTTAACAAATTAAATATAATTAGAAATGTATCGAATAAAAATGAAATTGGATTAAAATAGTAATGGTTTGTATTGCAAATAAAATCCAGATAAGCAGAAATACATTGGAAATGGCATTGTTATTAATAAAATAATTGGGTATGAATTGAGAATGGAAATTAAAAATTCATAATGGATTGAGTGAATAAACTAAATGTATCGAATCTGGAATTTTAAATTTTATAATAACCAATCAAATGAAATTGTAGATTTAATTGAGATAGAATTAAGTTGTAAAATGAAAATGAGCTTAAGTATAAAAATTTGAAATGAATTGAAGTAAAACTTAAAGCTAAATAGATGGGGGGGGGGGGGGTTGAATTGAATTTAACTTAAAACTAAGTTTAATAATATTGGATTGGTTTTAAATCAAGTGAAAATAAATTTGAATTGAAATAAGATTCGGTGAGGTACAAATAATATTTAATGGAATTAAAATTCATAAATAAATAATTGTAAACCATTTAAATTGTTAAGGAATTGAAATAACTTAGTGACAATGAGAAAATTAGAATGTTTTCAAGTTACTAAAATGGATTTAAGTGAATGCTGATAAGAAATGAAACGCAAATGGATAGATCGTGAATAAAATTGAAATGGTTATTGAATGAAATGGAATGTGCCAAGCTAAATAAAATAGTATGGAATAAACAAATATGGAATGAAATGCAAGTGAATGGATTCAAATTTGAAATGTAATGAAAATGAGAATATATGGATTGTGAATAAATTTAAAAATGAAATAGAATTAAGTATAAATTGAGTTGAAATCCATTTAAATTGGTTATAAAACATAAATACTTATTTATTCACATAGATCTCGTCAAATTGCATAGAATAAATTGTCATTGGATGTAAATAGAAGAAAATAAAATTCTATGAATCATTGCAAGTAATAAAATTGATTTTTAAATCAATTGGAATAATATGGTTTATTAAAAATTAAAAATGAATTCAATGTAAGCGATTGAGTTTAAACCATTCAAATTGATGAAGTTGTATACGATCGGATTGAAAATCATTCAAATTGTATGAAAATGGTTTATAAATTAATTGAAACAGATGAATTAGTATGAAAACTATATAAATTGCTTACGGAAAGTGTTTGGTGTGCATTTATTTTAAAATTCATGTGTTTAACTATTGCAAATAAGTGAAATGTTGTTAAACTTCATATATTTGGCACTTACACGTTTACATTGAGTAAGTACATGTACCTGGAAGCCGTGTGGCTGGATTTTGTGCACGCTAACTGCTAAATAAATAAGCTGCTTGTTTAAAAATGCTAAATAAGGTACGCCTACGCAATAAAATAGGAAATATGAACTGTTTTTGGTTTTTCCGCCCGTGTGGGTCGATGTATATATATTTATATCTCTTGTCAAATTGCAAAAGCTCCTCCGTATAAAGGAGACTCTGCCAAAAAAATTCGAAAATTTTGGGAGTTAGAAATTTTTGAAATTTTTGTTAACGACAAAATGATTTCAAACTGGAAATTGAAATAAATTAGTAAATGAAACTAATTTAAAATAATGACATGAAGCAGTATAAATGGAAAATGAAATTCAATAATTAGAGTTGAAAATAAATTGAATTTATATGGAAATGAAAGAATCAATTTGAATAGAAATAGATATAAACTAGAATGGTGAGGTGAAAATAAATATAAAGAAGCATATAAAATGCTTATACTAACTTAAGAAAGGAATGGTGAATTCTTAATTGGAAATTGATATTACAAATATATTCTAAGTTAATATTTGAATGAGTAAATATGGACATTTTGTAAGGAAGTCGATAAAGTGTTTTGGGAATGTTGTGATTGGATATTATTGCTAAGTAAGATATGCAGGTATTATAAAGGGAAAAGAGAATTGATTTTGATTTCAGAAGATAAATTTGAAATGCTCGACAAAAAGGTATGTGTTTAAGTTTCTATATGAAATTTGATTGGGTTTTGGATCTAGCCACTTGGCCTTTTGTTTTCTTTTGGAATTTGGAAGTCCGTAGAGGCCTTTTGTTGTTGTACCGAGCTAGCCGCACAAAGGAGACGCTGACAAAAAATTTCGGAAATTTAGAAAGTTAGAAATTTTTTGAGAAATTTTGAAAATTTTAAACTTGGTTTTGAATTATAATTTGAATAGTTGAATAAGGAAGTTATTTGGGAACTATGGAAAAGCTTGGAAAGTTAATAAGAATAATAATGAGTCTTTTATAAAAAGATAGTTGGTAAGATGTTGAATTGTTAGAAACTGTTTGGATTTGGGGAAAAGAATAAATGGGTATTGGACCATTCTTCCTAACTATAAATTTCAGGGACGAAATTCTTTTAAGGGGGGAGGCATGTGACGACTCGAAATTTTTAGGCATTTGAAATTGGAAGGTCTAAATTAATTTTAAATATAAGGGGTTAAATATTAACTTTAATTCAAATATCATAATTTATTTGATGATTAAATTATTAAATTAAATAATTTGAAGTTGGGTAAAATGTTGAATCTGGAATTCTAAGCCTGTTAAAAAAATAATTTGAAGGCTTATAAAATTTATAATAATAACACTGAAGATAATAGAAGTTTTAAAATTGAATTTAATAGTGATTTGTTCGGTTTTGAAATTTTATTGTTTAAATTGAATTTAAAAATAGCCTTCCGAGGCACAACCTCGGAATTTGGCGAAACCAGTTCCATTGGGTCCGTAATATGGAATTATAATCGGATTTCAAATTTTGTATTGATCAGAGTTGTTGTGTGCTTATACGTTAAGTAAACGCGTTGAAAATTTAAACGAGATTAAAAAAAAAATATAAATATAAAGGTTAAATCAGTAGCCACCCTAGCATCTGATTTCCGTCGACCTAGTTGTCTCACCTTCTCGTTTCGAGCACGCTACTCTATCTTCCCTCGGAAGCTAATTCTTTCCTTTTAAAACCGAGACTTTCCTCTTTCAATAATGAAATCGGTGGAGAAAAAAAATATAAATTTATCAATGCCCGTTACTTCATTAAAATCCAGATCTAATTCACGTTTTCCCTTCACATTTAGCTCCTCCCAATTCAATCGAGAATCTGGCTCCTGCTTTCTCGCACCAAATCGAATTTGTGGATTTAAAAAAAAAGGGAAAGAGGAAGAAATCGAATTAGGAAGCATGGAGTAGCGCTGTTATTTTGAGGCACGGCGGTGTTGCTTGCAAGTTAGAGGGAGGCGAGACGGCATCACGCATCGCGACTCGAACTCACGATGTTTTGAAGGAGGTTGGCGATCGCGAATGCTTCTGGAGCTCGACTCTGCAATTTTAGTGGAGAGCGCACGGTGCCAAGTGAATAGATGGGTGAAGGGTCGAAGTCGAGCAAGATGGTCTCGCGTACGACAGTAAGCTTGGTGCTCGGTCGAGGCAACGGTGGGCTTGTGTGGTGGGCTTGGGACTGAGATTGATGGAAGTTCGATCAACTCGATGGTATACGATTTATTTAAATTCAATTTAAATTTGAAAATAAATTTGAATATATATACATAAACACTCTTGTATATTTTAATGTGGATGTTACAGGAAAACAGAAAAGAAAAGAAATGATTTTTTTCTTAGGGACAAGATTTTAGTTACAGTAAGATATTTCTGTTTCGGGGTTTAATTTATATATATAAACTGGAATTTTATATAGGTTGGGTTCAGATACAATTATATTGCTTACTGTTTAAATTAAAGAAGAAACTTTAAATCATGTTTTACTGTGCAGACATATATATATTAACAAGGGAGATAAATTTGTTTAATTATTTTAGAGATCGTTAAAGAGAAATTAGTTTATAGACTAAAGCATTAGTTAATTAAGTTATTTAATGGTAGGTAATTTTTCAATTAGTTCAAATATCTTATTTATAACCGAATTAATAGTATTTTTTTTTTAGATTTTTAGACTTATATTAGTTATTTTTATGTAGTTTAAATATAAAATTAAATAAACATATACGCATTTTGAATTCACTAATTCAATTTAAAACAATGTATTAAGATGATTAATTTGTTTGACTAGGTCAATTAATTATTTTATTTATTATAGGAAATAGGTTTAAAATCAAATTGTTAGTTAAATTAATTTATTGAATGGAAATTGAATTTGGATTACTTCGAATATTAATAAAACGTATAATATTTATACAAGGTCAAGATTGGGGGATAACGATAGAGATGGAATTGGATTGCCAAACAAAAATCAAAGGTGAGTTAATCTCACTCAGCTAAATTTAAATGATTAAATTTAAATAATTGTTTGAATGGTTGGATTGATTGATATGCTATAGTATGGTATATTTTGGAATTGGCATATTATATTGTGCTAACATCTGTGGATGCAGGGAAAACAGGTTGGAGGGATCCAACTGGACCCCTCAACATTTATTTAAATTATTTAATATTCTCTGTTGTGATTATTTGATATTCTATGATGAATTATATTGAAATGTTGAATGCTATGGTTTGATTGGATATAATTGGGTATAATGAATTACCAAAAATATATAAATTGGATTTTGGGAAGAAAATAAAATAAGTGAATTTGTAAGTAAAATAACTATAAGAAATTTGAATAAATTTAAGAATGAATTGGAAAAGAAATAAAGTGACCTTAAGTTCTAACAAATAAATCTCGAGTATGGAAAGGAAATTTTGAATAAATAGAAAGTTAATGAATTTTAAACTTCAATTTTTATTGTTTAAAAGAACAACGCATTTATTTTAAATTTAAGCTTTAATTTATGAAAAGAATAAAGAAGAAATTGAGAAAAATCTGAAATTTGAATGCTTCAGTTAAAGATTTTAAATCAAACGAAAATAATAATAATAAAAATAAGTCCATAATTAACGAATTTTGAAATGAAATGAGTAAGCAAAGAAATTTATTTCAAATGAAATAAATGGGAAATAAATTTAGGAAACTGATTTAAGTGATGGAGTGGAAGTTCTCCCTGGATAACCAAGTACGTTTTCAAAGTGAATTTTTGTATATAAGTTAATAGTTTTAAAGTTTTTTTTAAAAAGAAAGTTTTGGAAAATTTATTATTCCTAAATATCTAAATTCTAAAGTAAATATTTTTCAAATCTATTATCATAGTAATTACTTAAAAAGTGAAACCTAGTTTTATATTTTATAGAATAACCTTATTTTCAAACATTTATATAGTATGTATTTTTAACAAACTCTTGTAGTAGTTTAAACTTAAATGTTTAAAGTATATTTCATAGTAAAGTGTTTCAAATTATTTTAAAAATTTAGTTTTGTGGTTGGTGATTTCAGTGGAGATAGAAAATATTTGGCAAAGTTTATTCTGAAAAAGAAAGATGGTTTTGAAACTGTTTTCAAGGGTTGAAAATAGAAATATATCTTGTGAAGATATTTTGAGGTTAATAAATAATTTGGAAAATTATTTATTGGTTGATGGTTGTTTGTGAATATTAATTGATAGATAAATAGCCGACTATCAATATTGGACAAATACGTTGACCGTTTCGAAGAGACCGGGATCGAGATTTATATCTCGAAAACCACTTCGATCCGGTTTGTACGTTTCATGGAAACAAGTAGGATTCGAAGATGAAACAGTGAAGTGCAACAGCTAGTCGCTACTAATCTTGAGGATATTTCCGAAATGGATGTAGTAGGAATAGTGCCTTTAGTTCCGTTCGAACCCGGGACGAACTTGTATGGATGAATGCTTTCGGAACATCGTCAGGTGGACGATGGGCATTCTAAGGGATATGTTCTAAAAAGGTAACGCTTAGCCTCAAGCCTCATCAACCGGGAATGACTGAAAATCAGGGGTTAGGCAGCAAGGCTAGGTGAGTAGCACCCAAGCAGGGTGAGGTCATCCCTGTCTAGATGTCCCTTTTATTTCGGCTTAGTGGGCGGTTGCTGATCCCAACCGTGGGGTGATCTCACTCGGGATTATCCAGTAAGGGGTAGGCCCGGTCTTATGTTGCAGGGGAGTGGGCGTACTCCTCGGTACAGTGATCTAGGCCACGTACTGTGACAGGTGGTACCCCAGTGCCTAGTCATTAGTTGGAAATCCATTCTCCCTACGAGCCTTGTACGAGTTTTGTTTGTATTACCCACTCTGTGGCTAGTAGCTGGAATTTAATCATGTAACAATTTCGGCTATTTTATAAGTATTTGTATATGTACCCTATTATAATATCAGAGGATTTCTATAAAAATTGTTTTAGCTATCGTAAGGTAGGAACCCGACATGTTTATTTGTGGCGTGGTCTTACGAGATGCTTTTGTTTTCAAAAGGTTTTTTTGAAACTTTAATAATCAATTGAGTGTGATTTTCTCACACTGGTATTCCAGACTGACTCGGGTGTTATTTAACTATAATGCTCGGGTCAGACCGAGTATTATAGTATACAGGATATGATGTTGTGGAGCTCAGGAGACGGGCTGGATGACGATACGTACTCTCGTACTTATGTATATATATTCCGCTGCTTTGATTAGCTATATATCCAGTTGTATGATATTGATGTTGAACCGGGTTTGATGTACTCTGATGAATGTAATATATAAACAGATATATTTGATTTTTGAGTGAAGATCATTATTATCTATTATATTTTATTCCGCTGCGATGGTTAGATTCTATTGTTGTTTTCTATTTTCTTCTTCTACCTCTTCTTCTTTAACCCAAATGGTTCATATTTCTGTACAACTTGAGTTGATTTAGGTAGAGTAGTGTTGACTCAAGGGGTACGGATTTACAGGTTGTTACATAACATCCTTTCTTTACAAATGCTGAAACAAAGTGCACTTACACAAACCAGATACTACAGCGGAATAGATAAATAAGAAGATAAAAAGCCTGCTGTTAGGATGCCATCTTCAAAAGGATCCAACAAAGACCTGATACTCTCGGACAACTCAAAAAAAAATGAGTACCCAAAATAAAAATGAGTACCTATGTGTTATGGAAACAAACAATTCAGGTCAGACGATATGTCTGGTATGAGTAAAACTTTTAAATAATGGATGTGAAATAAAACACAGAACATGTGAGACCACGCCGCTGATCACGGAATGGGTTTACCCTTACATAAGTCAACATCCAAACTTAAGGAATGGATAAATAATTAAACATCACAAAGAGTAGTTGACTCTTTTTTGGTGTAAATAAGGAGATAAATTTGAAGGTTCAAAACAAATAAGAAAAGGAAAATCTCTAACAAATGACTAGGGAGGTTCTCCACCCTTGAAGTATACCTCTAGTAATGTACTCCTAAGAAGCACATATACTCCATAACACTTCTCAAACAATACCAAGCCGGACCCCGCAAAAGCTTACTGAGAATCCAAATATTTCATATCTAATAGCGCTCCTAAATCCAATCTAGATGAGATGTGAAAGTACCTTATGGGAGCAACCCCACATAGCTTGGCTTCCTCTCATGCTTTGGATTTAGTCATTACTGACAAAGGATATCAACACTCGACGGAGCAATAAATCATCCTAGAATGACGATAATAAAGAAGCTGAAGTAACCGACTACCGAGAAACCAACTATCGAGGATATGAAACGATCATATATGGAAATTAATCTTACATACTTACCACCACTCATCAAATTCAAACTTGTACTATTTCTTGGTTATCAATATTACCGGAGTAGTCAAGGTAGCATTACCTCAAAGTCATGTCTCATGATTGTTCTTAACTTTCAAATTAGCAACAAGTTTACTTCTTCAATGTTTAGAGCTAATTGTACAAATAAATCGTTTCCATATAAGTGATTCGCTTTGCAGAAATTAATTCATTTCCTTGACGAATCAAACTTTTTCATTTTACAAGAAACGTGGATTCATACTTGGCTTCACATTACAAGTATTAGCTTTTAAAACACTTTGTTAAAGAGTTTGCAAACTTTGAAACATCAAATTATAAAAAAGATTTAACTTAAAACATCTTATTACATTGATTAATTAACTTTAAAACTTTGTTAACTAGTTAATTTATTTACTTTAATAACCTTTAATTAAAAAGGGTTAACCTCCTTTAAAACATCGTTAATGCAATTAATTAATAATATAATCAATTAACTAAATTAAATAATAATTAAATATCATTATCTAAAGGTGATAAATTAATTTAAACTTTATTTACGAAAATATTTATTTAAGGTTAAACAGATTTACTAACATTTAAATAGTCATTAATTAAAAAGGGTCAATTAATTTTAAAATATTTTAATTAATAAATTACTTAATCCATCACTATCCAAAGATTAATCAGCCTTAAACATCATTAAATTAAATGGTTAACTAAATTAAAAAACATTAACTAAGTAATTAGTTAAATTTAAAACACATCATTAATAAGTTAATTGGTTAACTTTAATCCTTATTAATTAAATAATTAATTAAATTAAATAATCATTATTAAATAATTAATTATTTTTGGGAAGCATCATTAATCAAAAACTTGCTTAACTTGTAAAATAATTCCAAACATGATAATGAAACTGAATGGTTTCGATAAAAGTTGATTTTTTGAAAGTGCCTATATAGCGACTATCGCTATACGGGCAGTTCAAAATTCGAGCATATGACATTTGGAATACAACCACACATCACAGAACAAAGGTATGAGCATAAATACTTGTTGATTTACAATAGCATAACATATGTCAAGCATTTAATAACAATGACATAAGTTTTACTGGTAGATTTTAATATAACCAATGATTTGTTTACTAACTTTCCAATGCAACTATCTTTCAAGCAACCAACCAAACCATCAACCAAAACATTATTACAATTATATAATAAGCATTAATTAGATACAAATATGGGCACGAATATAATTTAAACTTTATGGTTCAAAGGTGGAAGCTTTACTCATCGAAGCGTTTATTAACTTAACCGGATCACTATGACAAGTTGCCAAACCCACAAAATATGGCCATGACACCTAAGATAGGAGTTTTCAGCCCTTAATGGGATGACTTAGGTTCGTCCTTGGATATATTTAGGCTCAGCCTTTGTGACGACCCAACTTTCTCACCGTAGAAAATCGCATCATCTTGAAGAAAGAAAGGGATAGAAAAGAGAAAGAGAAGAAAGAAGAAAGAAGAAGCAACATCAGAATCTCAACAGCGGAACGAATAAATTATATTAATAACATAAATATTACATAGTTTACAACCATTAACAGAGTTACACAGATTACACATCACATACTAGACAATTATAAACACATGTCTAGTTATACAACTCAATACAATACAAGGAAACTACTCAGAGAAACCAACACAGCGGAACACTATATATCTACACGCAGAAGCCTCCTACTCCATTGCTCCTCCAGAATTCGTCAAAGCTAACCTGAATCTCTTGGCTACTCGTAAAGATTTGAGTACCCAAGAGTTTAAGAAAACAGAAGATAAACTCCGAGTCAGACATGGGTCTATTGTGAGTAACAAGTTAAGGTTGCTTAACTTTAAAAACTTTTTGAAAAGAAAAGGTATCACGTAGGACTTCCCACACATAAACATGGAAAAGTTTTTACCTTACGCTAACCAAAACATTTGGTAGGAAATTCTGTGATATTATAACAGGTCTAGGGTTTTCAAGTAAATAGAAAATAGCCGAAATTGTTACATTTATTAAATTCCAGCTACTAGCCACAAAAGTGGGTAATACAATCAAAACCGAGGGCACTTATTAGATTTTGGATTCCATGCAATGGCAGGGCTACTGGGGTACCGCCCGTCACAGTACGTGGCCTAGATCAACGTACCGAGGATTACTCCCAATCCCCTGCAACACAAGGCCGGAACCATCCCTTACTGGACAGTTCCTAACAAGACAACCCCAGCAGTTGGAGCTCAACAACTGCCCACACGGCCGAAATAAAAGGGACCTCTAGACAGGGGAAAATCTCGTCCTACTTGGGAATGACCCACTTAGCCTTGCTGCACCTCCCCTGTTTTAGCCATTCCTGGTTGATGAGGCTTGAGGCTATGATTACCTTTATAGAGCACATCACTTAGAATGCTCATCGTCCACCTGACGATGCTCTGAAAGCATTCAATCCATACAATTTTGTTCCGGGTTCGAACGAAACCGAAGGCATTATCTCGTTACACTCATATTGGAATCACCCTCAGAGTTAACGATGATAACCCTTGCACTCTGAATCTTCGTCTTCACTTGAGATTCACGATCTATCGTTAATTTGGATCGATGTGGTTTTCGGATATCCCAATATGGAAACCTGATCCCGGTCTCATCGAAATCCAAAACGTGTCTTTTAAGGACAAGTTGTTCAAAAGTTTAAAACAATTTCAATTCAATTATCTTTATACACACAGATAGATAACTCTCAAATCACAATAGATAATCAACATTATCATTATAAACAGATGATCCACATTATCATTATAAACAGATAATCCATACTTATCATCAAAATAGATAATCCATAATATCATCACAATGCAACCAAATCATTCATATCACACCGCATTACTTATCTCATTTCTGAGATCACAAACCATTCAAGGCAATTAATATCATCCATTCATACATAAGCAAAGATTTACTTAATCAGATCTTCTATAATTAATTTAAATTGAATTAAATTAATTACCTCCATCTCTAATTAATTTAATGTGAATTAAATTAATTACTTCATCTTTAATTAATTTAAAATAAATTAAATTAATTACTTCATCATTATAAATCTTGCTTATCTAACCATTAATTAATTACAAGTCAATTAATTAAGCACTCAAATTAATCACCTTAATTAATCACCCTTGATTAATTATCCTTTAATTACATTCGTAATTATCCTTTAATTAATTTCACAAATTAATTATTCTTAACCAAAAACCGTAATTACCCTTTAATTATTTCATTAATTAATTACTTATAATTAATTACATTAATCTTTAATTAATTACATTAATTAATTACCTTTAATCACTTATCATTGTTTAATTAATTTTAATTAATCAACTTTAATTACATTATTAATTGTATAAATTAAGGATTCCTAATTACATTTTAAATTTATTACTTTACTTAAATTAATTACAATAAGTAATTAACCACAATTATTAATCATTCCAGATTAATCACATTCAGTAATTAACTAACCTTAATTACTTTATTAAATAAATTAATTATCCCTTAATTAATTTCTTAATTAATCCCTTGATTAATTACAAAGTAATTAAATCCAAATTACTTCCATTCTTAAATCATCTTTGATTAATTACATCCTGTAATTACCAATTAATTACTTCACTAAGTAATTTCCAATCCATTAATTACATTAAGTAATTGTCATCAAATCATTCAGTGTTTAAAATCAATTAAACTTAATTAATCACTTTAAACTAATCACATTAAACTCAATTAATTAAATTAAGTAATTATTATCAAATCATCTAGTGTTTAAATTAAATTAAACTTAATTAATCAATTTAAACAATCACATTAAACTAAATTAATTAAGTAATTAATTCCTTAATTACTTTCATTAAGTAATTACACTTAAACAATTCACAACTGATTATATTTAACTAATTAATCTAATTAATTATAAATAATCTCAAGTTAATGACCTTCATTAACCATTCTTTAATTACTTCCATAAGTAATTAACTTAGATTAATCATTATTAATTACAATTTTATTTATCTTTAATTATCCATTATTAATTTCTAATTATTTATTTAATTAAGTATTAAGTGTAACTTAATTAATTCTTAATTACTTGATTAATTAACCTTAATTATAACTTAATTGTTTGATTAATAAATCTTTAATCATTAATTAATAATCTAATTAATAATCTTTAATTACAAATAGATTAATCCATAATCCATTATTTATTAATCCCTAATCAGTTGATTAATTAAATTAACTAATTATTCCCTAATTAATCATTAAATCTTAATTTAATTTTAAGATAAAAACATTTCTTAATTATGACTAAATTGTCATTAACAAACATTTGAAATCAATTTACTTTTGAATTTATTTTAAAATTTCATTTCAAATATGAGATTTAAAATGAATATAATTTAACTTAAACAAAGCTTAAACAATTTAAAAAACCTTTTTAAATTACATGGCAAAGAAATGCTTGTTTTATAAAAGAAAATTTATAGGAGTTTAATCCAAATTCATTTCTAAATTTAAATAATTTGAATTTTCACTTAACATACAAAGTTGTTTAAATCTTTCAAATTTTAAAACTTCTTTTATTTCAAACTGAAATTCATATTTAAATCTTTTATTTCCAGATTTAAATTATCTTCAAAACTTACTCACATTTTTAAAACTTCATTTTTTTTGTAAATTTAAACTACTTAACCATTTTTAAAGTAGTTAATAATTCAAGTTTAAAACTTTATTTATTTTTTATTTAAAACTGAGATTTTAAATTTAAACTTGAATTCTAAAATTTTAAACTTGAATTTAAAACTTAGTTTAAACTCTAGCTTTACCTTTATAAGCTGCAGTTTTAAAAATTCTAAACAACATCACAGGTTACTATGAAAAACCTGTAACATCTTTAAACCCAAGCCAACCCCAAATACTTCAAGTTCAAACCCATCCTCCCCGAGCCAACTACTCCACAACTTCGAGTCAAACCGAGATTTACTCGAGTGTCCTTCTCTGCTTTCAAAACCCATCCAAACATCACCAGACAACTCACTTCACCGTGCATATGCACGGTGGCTTCGACCACCATTGATCAACAACGATGATCGCGACACACCAGAAATCCACTTTGCAACCCACCACGATCATCTATTCGTGTCCAACACCCAGAAATCAAATTCAATCACCCAATTCCAAAACCTGGAACAACGAAACATTACCAATCCAAACCTGAAATCGTCTCGCCAGCACATCCCCGACCACAGTAAATTCTGAAACTCCGGCATTGACTTCAACTACGGCCAAGCTATCACTACCCAAAGATTTGAAGCACTCGATCAACAATGCAAGCCGTGGTGATCAATATTCTAAACACATCTAAAACTAGGGTTCTAAAAGAAATCTCACTGCTGCAACTTCCCCAATGATTTTCATCACCAACAAATATTTTTCCTAGCTTCTCTGATCACCCCTCCATCATCATGAAGAAACCCATCCTCTCCAGATACATAAATCACCAAAAAAAACCTCTAAAGTTCAATTTTTAGTTCAAACAGGAACTGTACATTCATCTCTAAATTAAAAACTATGATTCTTGATTTAAAAATCATGTTTTAGTTGACGTTTTTGATTTATAATACTGAATTAAAAAATTACACAATTTGAATTTTGGTTTATATTAACATACACTGATATTTTAATACTTCCAAAGGCCGTCAAGTTTTAATTTGACTTAATTAAAATTTTAAACTATAATTTAAGTTAAATCAAACAACATTTGTTTAATAATTATACCTTAACAATAACTAAATTAAGAGGTCAGGGATTTAAATGAAAAAGTGAGACTGGGAACAAGCAGAGCACATATCTCATATACACAGCACGCATACACATAAAAATTCACATCAGGCATTTACTTATAAACATGCAATACTTATTCATCTCAGCATACAAGCATGCAACCAATTTTTAAACTTTAAATTTTAAAAAGTTACTCACTGATTTATAAGAAGGCAGAGCCTCAGATTGAAAAGCTTTGAATTTGAGTTGTAGAAGACACTTGCATGTAGACTTGATTTCCAGATCTAAGAAAATGCAGACTTCCTTTTCTTTTTGAAAATGATTTTAAGTCTTGCTTTAGTTTCAGGTAAATGATTTGAAGATGTTTACTGGAATTTGTATTGCTTTGAAAATGCAGGTTTGTTTTCCTTTGATCATGAACTACAGGTTTTTCTTTTGCATTATGATTTGAAAAGTGAACTACAGATTTAGAGGAAGTGATTTTCAGGGATTTTGATTTGGGTTTGTAACTAATTTGGTTTTGAAGGGTTGTTCACAGATTTTGTTTTATGGTTTAGAAATGAGATTAGGAAGAGAAAAAGAAGTAAAACATGTATATTTATATAGGCATATTTTCTGATTTTATAAAATAAAAGAAAAACAAATTTAAAAAGGCCACTTGTAAATCATTTCAACATTTGTCACATTGAAATGGTTATCTTTTAACATTTGTTGTATGGAGCTTAGGAAAACAACACATGTCTTAATAAAGTAATTAGTATTTAATTTAAATGTTAATAAAGTATTTTATACTTATTTTATTATTTATAGATGCTTATCTATATATGTATATGAATTTCCTTAGAGGAAATAAAATAAAATAAAACAAATTACACACATATTTTTAAATCCAAAATATTTTAAAATATAACTTTTGAAATTTAAATTTTAAATCCAAATCCAAATTCAAATTAAATTCAAAAAACCCAATTTAAAATTAACAACATATTAAATTTGAAAATAACAACTAAATTTTCTTTAAAATCTATTTATAAAAATAACACATATATATTATTGTTTGAAAATAATTAATTGCTAATTTTAAACAATTTATAAAAGAAATTATTTCTTTACTTATAAATTACTTATTTTATTAAACTATACTTTAAATAGAAAACAAAACACCCTTTTGTTAATTCATTTAAATTTAAAACTTAAGCCAAAATCATTTTAAACATTTAAACATCCGTCTTCACAATTTAAAAATCATATACTTATTTATTACATAGCTTTGAAAAACTTAATATTAAATTAAATCAAAATTTCCAAATAATAAATATATATATAAGAATTTGGAATCATGATTCATTTATTAAATTCAAACCAAGATTATTTATTTAATAACTTTGAAAAGCTTTATATTAAATAAAAACAAATTTCCAAATTACTAAAAATATTAGAATTAGAAAATATGCTTTATTTGTTAAATTTAAAACAAAGCCAATCTATTTACAATATAAACCATATATTCATATTATAAGTAGAAACCAATTTATTAGTTTAAAAAAAAACCTACCAATTAAATATTTATTAAAGAAGATTTTTAAATCAATTCAAATTTTATTAACAAAAATTATCAAATCAATTTAATTTTTAATACAGATTATTAAATTGGTATTGTCAAAAATTCCGAGATATCACAATCCTCCCCCTTAAAAGAATTTCGTCCCCGAAATTTAAAACAAAGGTAATTTAATAATATCATTAAAGATTTTAATTTTTTAAACACAAGCATATATCAAGCATATGCTAACCACTATAGCAACCAATTCATCCAATCAAACAAATCTAACTATCCAGGCAAAATTCTGGATAGAATTTCCTCGAGTTTTCCCAAGTGTAAATACCAGGATACTCGCTCTATAGAATCCAAATAATCAAAACTACTAAGCTACAGAGCTCCTACTCAAATACATCTACAAAACTAAATAGGATATCAGACAACAGACGAGTCTGACTCAACAACCAAAACTCCAAACTGCTGGTTTTCAAAACCAGAGATAGATCATACACGTACTCCCTCAGAGATACGTGAAACTCATCGAATCCTAGTTATCCAAACTGGCAATTCAATCCTGAAGACTAAACACTTATACACAGAAAAGATCCAAAACACTTCAGAGCTAGCTTCCCAGACCTACCCAATCTAATAGCTCCTTTGATCGGAGAATTTTTTTTAATCCAAAATCAAATCTCCGACTCCGGAATCCAAATTCCTCCGTCTCTTATTTTCAAAACTCTTCGGACGATCCTGGGCTGCCTACAACCTTCCTGATCAGCTCAACCTTAGCTGATGCTTCTAAAAACAAGCTGGACAAAAAAAACAATCCAACGCAACGATCTCCTCAAGATCAACCAAGACCAAGATCACAAACTATATTCGTCAAACATCAGAAGACAACAAACTTCACCTATCCGGAAAAGACAAACAGAAACACTGCCAAACTGCTTCCGCTGCACAACTCTGATCCAAGGTAGAAGAAAATGCTGATGAAGAACACGAGCACAAACTGGATAACACATTCAGAAATATGGTTCAACAAATCCATAAAAGAAAATCTCAGAAGTTTCTCCAAAACCCTGAGCTGCTTCACCAACTCAAACTCTAAGAACCATTCTTTTACTAAGCTGAACCACCGGTAGCACTCTTGGAATCCCAGTCGATAAGGAAACTCAATCTCCAGATGGGGACAAACCTCTGACTTCTTTGAAGACATCCAGAAAAACTCTGATAACCCTAGAGAACACTCAACTATCGCAAGTCACTTTTGCGATCAACTCAGACTAATTCCAAAGAAAAACTGTTCTCCCTTTACCAAATAGAACAGCTTACACTTAACTAGACAATCTATCAAAGAAACGGGTCCACTCTGCTGCTTCTGAACTCCACTTCCAGAAAATCTGCTAAGCCAGAAGACTTCCTGTCGACAAACAGAACACTCCAAGCTGCACTGCTGCAAAAGATCTCCTAATCCAAAGCTCTTTGAGAAACTCGAACCTCAAACCAAACAGAAACACCATGCTGAACATAGCCACAACACCGATGCAGACCTACTTCCTTAAACCTTTTCCAAAGAAAAATTCTTTGGAAACATCCATAGTCATCGCATCTCATCACGCAGCTACTACTTCCTAAGGTATCAAGATACCATCACTCGCTTCTGCCAAACGGACAGATCCAAACTCCACTCATCCAACTTCAAAAATAGACTCCGAACCTTAACAAGTTTCCTTCAGAGATTGATGAAATCCGTACGCCACTGCAAAACTCACTCGAGATGGTATTAGGTCTACAGTCTCGACAGATACACTTCCAACCTCAAACATTCAAACTCCAACCAATGGTAGTTGTGTTACACACACCATTACCTAATCTAACTTTATAACTTACACTGGAAAGCCCGAACAGGTTACCCAACTGATAGGTAGAAATAAATAAATACATTTATATATGCAAAATTACAAATACACTCTCTCAAGATAGACACCACTCCAGAGCTTAGGTATTTGCTCAACCTAGTGCTCTGATACTAACTGTAACGACCCGACTTTCTCACCGTAGAAAATCGCATCATCTTGAAGAAAGAAAGGGATAGAAAAGAGAAAAGAAAGTGCAGAAAGAAGAAACATTAGAATCTCAACAGTGGAACGAATAAATTATATTAATAACATAAATATTACATAGTTTACAACCATTAACAGAGTTACACAGATTACACATCACATACTAGACAGTTATAAACACCTGTCTAGTTATACAACTCAATACAATACAAGGAAACTACTCAGAGAAACCAACACAACGGAACACTATATATCTACACGTAGAAGCCTCCTGCTCCATTGCTCCTCTAGAATTCGTCAAAGCTAACCTGAATCCCTTGGCTACTCGTAAAAAATTGAGTACCCAAGAGTTTAAGAAAGCATAAGATAAACTCCGGGTCAGACATGGGTCTGGTGTGAGTAACAGGTTAAGGTTGCTTAACTTTCAAAACTTTTTGAAAAGAAAAGGTATCACGTAAGACTTCCAACACATAAACATGGAAAAGTTTTTACCTTACGCTAACCAAAACATTTGATAGGAAATTCTGTGATATTATAATAGGTCTAGGGTTTTCAAGTAAATAGAAAATAGTCGAAATTGTTACATTTATTAAATTCCAGCTACTAGCCACAAAAGTGGGTAATACAATCAAAACCGAGGGCATTTATTGGATTTGGATTCCATACAATGGCAGGGCTACTGGGGTACCGCCCGTCACAGTACGTGGCTTAGACCAACGTACTGAGGATTACTTCCAATCCCCTGCAACACAAGGTCGGAACTATCCCTTACTGGACAGTCCCGAACAAGACAACTCCAGCAGTTGGAGCTCAACAACTGCCCACATAGCCGAAATAAAAGGGACCTCTAGACAGGGGAAAATCTCGTCCTACTTGGGCATGACCCACTTAGCCTTGCTGCACCTCCCCTGTTTTAGCCATTCTCGGTTGATGAGGCTTGAGGCTACGATTACATTTATAGAGCACATCACTTAGAATGCTCATCGTCCACCTGACGATGCTCTGAAAGCATTCAATCCATACAATTTCGTTCCGGGTTCGAACGAAACCAAAGGCATTATCTCGTTACACTCATATTGGAATCACCCTCAGAGTTAACGACGATAACCCTTGCACTCTGAATCTTCTTCTTCACTTGAGATTCACGACCTATCGTTAATTTGGATCGATGTGGTTTTTGGATATCCAAATATGGAAACCCGATCCCGGTCTCATCGAAATCCAAAACGTGTCTTTTAAGGCCAAGTTGTTTAAAAGTTTAAAACAATTTCAATTCAATTATCTATATACACACAGATAGATAACTCTCAAATCACAATAGATAATCAATATTATCATTAGAAACAGACGATCCACAATATCATTATAAATAGATAATCCATACTTATCATCAAAATAGATAATTCATAATATCATCACAATGCAACCAAAGCATTCATATCACACCGCATTACTTATCTCATTTCTGAGGTCACAAACCATTCAAGGCAATCAATATCATCATTCATACATAAGCAAAGATTTACTTAATCACATCATCTATAATTAATTTAAAGTGAATTAAATTAATTACCTCCATCTCTAATTAATTCAAAGTGAATTAAATTAATTACTTCATCTTTAATTAATTTAAAATAAATTAAATAAATTACTTCATCATTATAAATCTTGCTTATCTAACCATTATTAATTACAAGTCAATTAATTAAACACTCAAATTAATCACCTTAATTAATCACCCTTGATTAATTATCCTTTAATTACATTCGTAGTTATCCTTTAATTAATTTCACAAATTAATTATCTTTAACCAAAAACAGTAATTACCCTTTAGTCACTTCATTAATTAATTAATTATAATTAATTACATTAATCTTAATTAATTACATTAATTAATTATCTTTAATCACTTATCATTGATTAATTAATCTTAATTAATCAACTTTAATTACATTATTAATTGTATAAATTAAGGATTCCTAATTACATTTTAAATTTATTAATTTATTTAAATTAATTACAATAAGTAATTAACCACAATTATTAATCATTCCAGATTAATCACATTCAGTAATTAACTAACCTTAACTACTTCATTAAATAAATTAATTATCCCTTAATTAATTTCTTAATTAATCCCTTGATTAATTACAAAGTAATTAAATCCAAATTACTTCCATTCTTAAATCATCTTCAATTAATTACATCATGTAATTACCAATTAATTACTTCACTAAGTAATTTCCAATCCATTAATTACATTAAGTAATTGTCATCAAATCATTCAGTGTTTAAAATTAATTAAACTTAATTAATCAATTTAAGCTAATCACATTAAACTCAATTAATTACATTAAGTAATTATTATCAAATCATCTAGTGTTTAAATTAAATTAAACTTAATTAATCAATTTAAACAATCACATTAAACTAAATTAATTACATTAAGTAATTAATTCCTTAATTACTTTCATTAAGTAATTACACTTAAACAATTCACAACTGATTATCTTTAATTAATTAATCTATTAATTATTAAAAATTAATCACCTTAATTAATTATAAATAATCTCAAATTAATGACCTTCATTGACCATTCTTTAATTACTTCCATAAGTAATTAACTTAGATTAATCATTATTAATTACAATTTAATTTATCTTTAATTATCCATTAATTAATTTCTAATTGTTTATTTAATTACGTGTTAACTGTAACTTAATTAATTCTTAATTACTTGAGTAGTTAACCTGATTATAACTTAATTGTTTAATTAATAAATCTTTAATCATTAATTAATAATCTAATTAATAATCTTTAATTACAAATAGATTAATCCTTAATCCATTATTTATTAATCCCTAATCAATTGATTAATTAAATTAACTAATTATTCCTTAATTAATCATTAAATCTTAATTTAATTTTAAGATAAAAACATTTCTTAATTATGACTAAATTGTCATTAACAGACATTTGAAATCAGTTTACTTTTAAATTTATTTTATAATTTCATTTCAAATATGAGATTTAAAATGAATATAATTTAACTTAAACAAAGTTTAAACAATTTAAAAAACCTTTTTAAATTACATGGCAAAGAAATGCTTGTTTTATAAAAGAAAATTTATAGGAGTTTAATCCAAATTCATTTCTAGATTTAAATAATTTAAATTTTCACTTAACATACAATTTAAATCTTTCAAATTTTAAAACTTCTTTTATTTCAAGCTGAAATTCATATTTAAATCTTTTATTTCCAGATTTAATTTATCTTCAAAACTTACTCACATTTTTAAAACTTCATTTTTTTATAAATTTAAACTACTTAACCATTTTTAAAGTAGTTAACAATTCAAGTTTAAAACTTTATTTTTATTTTTATTTTTTATTTAAAACTGAGATCTTAAATTTAAACTTGAATTCTAAAATTTTAAACTTGAATTTTAAACTTAGTTTAAACTCTAGCTTTACCTTTATAAGCTTTAGTTTTAAAAAATTTAAACAACATTACAGGTCATTGTGAAAAACCTGTAACATCTTTAAACCCGAGGCCAACCCCAAATACTTCGAGTTCAAAGCCCATCCTCCCCGAGCCAACTAGCCCACAACTTCGAGTCAAACAGAGATTTACTCGAGTGTCCTTCTCCGCTTTCAAAACCCATCCAAACATCACCAGACAACTCACTTCACCGTGCATATGCACGGTAGCTCCGGCCACCATTGATCGTCAACGATGATCGCGACACACCAGAAATCCACTCTGCAACCCCCCACGGTCATCAATTCGTGTCCATCACCCAGATATCAATTTCGATCACCCAACTCCAAAACCTGGAACAATGGAACATTACCAACCCAAACCTGAAATCGCCTCGCCAACACATCCCCGACCACCGTAAATTCTGAAACTCCGGCATTGACTTCAACTACGGCCAAGCTACCACTACCCAAAGATTTGAAGCACTCGATCAACAATGCAAGCCGTGGTGATCAATATTCTAAACACAGCTAAAACTAGGGTTCTAAAAGAAATCTCACAGCTGCAACTTCCCCAATGATTTTCATCGCCAACAAATATATTTCCTAGCTTCTCTGATCACCCCTCCATCGTCATGAAGAAACCCATCCTCTCCAGATACATAAATCACTAAAAAAACCATAAAAGTTCATTTTTAGTTCAAACAGGAACTGTACATTCATCTCTAAATTAAAAACTATGATTCTTGATTTAAAAATCATGTTTTAGTTGATGTTTTTGATTTATAATACTGAATTAATAAATTACACAGTTTGAATTTTGGTTTATACTAACATACACTGATATTTTAATACTTCCAGAGGCCATCAAGTTTTAATTTGACTTAATTAAAATTTTAAACTATAATTTAAGTTAAATCAAACAACATTTGTTTAATATCATACCCTAACAATAACTAAATTAAGAGGTCAGGGATTTAAATGAAAAAGTGAGACTGGGAACAAGCATAGCACATATCTCATATACACAGCATGCATACACATAAAAATTCACATCAGACATTTACTTATAAACACATGCAGTACTTATTCATCTCAGCATACAAGCATGCAACCAATTTTTAAACTTTAAATTTTAAAAAGTTACTCACTGATTTATAAGAAGGCAGAGCCTCAGATTGAAAAGCTTTGAATTTGGGTTGCGGAAGACACTTGCATGTAGAAATTGATTTCCAGATCTAAGAAAATGCAGACTTCCTTTTCTTTTTGAAAATGATTTTTAGTCTTGCTTTAGTTTCAGGTAAATGATTTGAAGATGTTTACTGGAATTTGTATTGCTTTGAAAATGCAGGTTTGTTTTCCTTTGATCATGAACTACAGGTTTTTCTTTTGCATTATGATTTGAAAAGTGAACTACAGATTTAGAGGAAGTGATTTTCAGGGATTTTGATTTGGGTTTGTAACTAATTTGGTTTTGAAGGGTTGTTCACAGATTTTGTTTTATGGTTTAGAAATGAGATTAGGAAAAATATATGTTTATATGGGCATATTTCTGATTTTATAAAATAAAAGAAAAACAAATTTAAAGAGGCCACTTGTAAATCATTTCAACATTTGTCACATTGAAATGGTTATCTTTTAACATTTGTTATATGGAGCTTAGGAAAACAACACATGTCTTAATAAAGTAATATGTATATGAATTTCCTTAGAGGAAATAAAATAAAATAAAACAAATTACGCACACATTTTTAAATCCAAAATATTTTAAAATATAACTTTTGAAATTTAAATTTTAAATCCAAATCAAAATTCAAATTAAATTCAAAAAACCCAATTTAAAATTAACAATATATTAAATTTGAAAATAACAACTAAATTTTCTTTAGAATCTATTTATAAAAATAACACATATATATTATTGTTTGAAAATAATTAATTGCTAATTTTAAACAATTTATAAAAGAAATTATTTCTTTACTTATAAATTACTTATTTTATTAAACTATATATTAAAAAGAAAACAAAACAACCCTTTTTGTTAATTCATTTAAATTTAAAACTTAAGCCAAAATCATTTTAAACATTTAAACATCTGTCTTAACAATTTAAAAATCATATACTTATTTATTACATAGCTTTGAAAAACTTAATATTAAATTAAATCAAAATTTCCAAATTACATACATACATACATACATACATACATACATACATATATATATATATATATTAGAATTTGAAATCAAGATTCATTTATTAAATTCAAACCAAGATTATTTATTTAATAACTTTGAAAAGCTTTATATTAAATAAAAACAAATTTCCAAATTACTAAAAATATTAGAATTAGAAAATATGCTTTATTTATTAAATTTAAAACAAAGCTAATCTATTTACAATATAAACCATATATTCATATTATAAATAGAAACCAATTTATTAGTTTAAAAAAACCTACTAATTAAATATTTATTAAAGAAGATTTTTAAATATTTTTCAAATTTTATTAACAAAAATTATCAAATCAATTTAATTTTTAATATAGATTATTAAATTGATATTGTGAAAAATTCCGGGATATCACAGCCTTGGAGTCTTGTGGTGGAAATGGCCTTGGTTTAGGTATAGGGGTGTTTGTATGTGTATATATGAAGTTTTAACTTGGTTTTGAGAGTGTATAAGCTAATTTTTGATTTTGGAATCTCTCTTGGAAGCTGTAAAAGTGTTCATGAACATGAAGGGATAAGAAATGAAGATGTACATGAATGTGTAAGATGGAAAATGTGTAGAAATGGTGGGTATTTATAGGCAAAGAAGTGGAATATTAAATTAATTAACTTAAACATTTAAATATTATAAATGTTATCATGTTACATGCTTACCATACCTCTCCACCCCACCAAGTACACTTGTTACCCTTCCCTTTAGGTCCACCTATACCAAGATTTAGGTCCTATGCCATGTAGTTTAGGTTATGGTTAGGTTTTTTATTTATTTCCTAAGGTAATTTAATATATTTTGTGCGTTTTATGTCAAATCAAGGTTTATATTTAAACTAAGCTTGATTATTAACTTAACACGTTGATTAAATTATCATACATGTAGGTGTGTGTGCATGTGTCTATGAGTGATATAAAAATGTGCACAACGTTTTCGACGACTTTTTCGATGCCGAAAAGACGAAATTTTGGAAAACGTTCATTGGTCAGATTTTCTATTTTTATTTGAACTACTTATTTTGGTAAACAAAATTTAAAATGATTTCAATATCATTAATTAATATTTAAAACATGTTTATTTGGTTATTAAGTTCCACTATTTCAATATTTAAAAATTATTTAAATATTCAAATACAAAGCGATTAATTTACGGGTCGTTACACAAGGATAATGAAGGTACTTAATCAAGGAGTCTGATCGGAGTCCGCATTAGAAAATCGGGTGAGCGGTAATAGTTCAGAAGAGGAGTTATGTACTCGAGTAGAGATCAAATCGGATTTTTGCATAAGGATGAACTATGAACATTATTTAGACTTATGAATCATTTGGATGTTTCTTCTGGATTTGGTTTGAGTGGAATTTCGGGGTCGAAATTCTATTAAGAGGGGAGAATGTAACGATCCGAAATTTATTCACCTTAAATATGGATATTTAATAAATTATTTAATAATTAATAAACATATTTTATTATTCAAAAATACTCTATTTTAAATATTTCTAGTGATGGAGAAATGATTTTTAAAATGTGTTTACAAAAATATTTAGTTCAAAGGAAAGTAGAAAATATGACCAGTAATCGTTTTTCAAATTTTCGACTTTTCGATGTCAAAAAGTTACCGGAAATGGTATGCATGTTTGATTTAACATATACGCACTAATAATTAAATTTTAAGTATGAATTAGTAACTCAATAAAAGTAAAATATATGCTTACTTAAGTAAGAAGTAAGATGTGACATTTTTCAAAGTTTACAACTTAAATAAAAAGTAAAATATGAAATGTCACACTCATCTCTTACATCATGGTACAAGATCATCCTATTATACAACGTATTTTTAAATGGGTGGTTAGCAATACAATAAAGTGAAAGATGTGCTTACTTAAGTAAAAAGTAAGAGATATGACAATTTTCCAAATTGAAATTAAAATAAAATGTAAAGGGATAATATGTCATTATCATTTCACATCTTAATAAAAAGGGAAGTGTTTTATTTAGTGGTTAGAAGGGATAGCTTCTATGGTGCTTGTGTGCGGATCAAGGAGGCTAGGGTAGATGGGGTGATGTGTTCAAATTTGAGTGGAGGGTAGTGCACTTTTGGGTTATTTTTCTTGATTGTTTCAATTTATATAAAAAAAAATTCACCTTTTTCTCTCTCACTTCCATATCATTTCTTTTTTTAATACTTTATTGTTATACGCCTTTTAACCAGGCAGTATATCATAAAAGTTGGTTAAATGGCTTCTGTGATCACCAAAGTAGGAAGCCTGAAGAAACGGTTATCAGGCTTGGAAATTGATGATATTTAGAACTATGGACAATAGTTGGGTAGATTCGCACTGGGTCCCAATTATGATGAAATCAATTTGAAGTGACAAGGAAGGCCTCATTAGGCTACATTTCAAATTTCAAGTCGATCGGAGGTTGTATGCTCGAGTTATGAACAAAAGAAGATGGATCGGTATCGATGGGTCAATGGTTATTTGCTTGGAGTCGGACCTGGGAAAATTTGCTACTTGTTTGCAGCTTTCGCATGGTTCACTTGGATTCGTAGGAATTGAAGTGTTGGATCGTGCTTGGTGTCGAACAGATGATTGCTTGTAGTCGGCTTGGAGTCAGAATGATTGGTGCATGGAGAAAAAAGATCGGCCCCGATTATTTTCGTTCTTAGAGTCAAAATCACGTTTACTTAGAGAAAGTTTCTACCCTAATCTAACCTTGGGCCAGAATCTTCAGCGTCTACTTCGATTCAGAAGGGTGATTACTTGAATCTCACTTCAAATCAACCCTGAAGTGGGTTTTTCGACGACCGTTTTGGCGATTTTCGACGATGATCAGTCTATAACTTAAGGTTTACTACTCCATTACCCATGGAACTTTGGATACATTAAAACATTAAAGAAGTGAGTCTCCAAAATCGATCGCACCTCAAAACCTATAGATATCAAAAAAAAATATACCGACCGTTCCATAACAATTGTACAAAATCAGCATAACGATCCATAGTTTTATGGAAAAAGTTATACCTAACAAATGGTATGTCGGAATTGCACGAAATTTGGAGCAAAAATAACCAAAATCATGGGGAACCCATATGATCGATCGTAGATCAATAGGATAAGTATGGAATGGTCTCCTAGGATCCAATTTCTAGTCAAAACTGCGCAGATCGATATCTCACAAATGGTAAGTCGGAATGACGTGAAACTTTAGGAGAATGGAATAGAAAGATGGGGGACCCCATAAAAACGATTGTAGGCCCATGAGAGCTAGTATGGAATGATCGGCATAAATTATTTTTCGGTGTCCGATCGATCCTAAATTTTGTGGGTCAGGTCGTATGGGCCTGGAGGTTCTTTTGTCGAAATTTCAACCCGATCCATGCACGTCTTCACCTATAAATACAGCGGACTTGGCTCATTGCAAAGGACCTTTTTGGGGGCTGGCTCTCCTTCATCACTTTTTATCTCTTCCCTTATTAATTTTCTAAGGCAAAACAAATGTACTTGTAATCTTACAGTATAAATAAAAGATTATTCGAGTGGACGTAGGCCTGAGCTTGCCGAACCACTATAAAACTTGCATGTTCATTTACTTTTCTACGATCTATTTTACAATTTGTGAATCTATATTTCTCTATTTTCGATCTAAACATTGGATATTAGCGCTTCATATACAACAGGGTGTTTGTGATCAAATTGGGCGCAAAATGTTTGGTGCTTTCATTAAGAAAGACTTGCACATGTGGATTTGGAAGTAATGATCTTGGATTTTGAAGCTTGGATCTAGGAAGCAATGGCTAGGTAATCAACAAGGAGACCATTAGAAAATAGGATTCGCCATGGAGGGAGTGAGGAGGCTTCTTGACATATATCTACATCACCAGAGATGGGATGGAAACGATGATTGAAGCAATAAAGGAAAGGATGTTAAAGAGACAAGAGGAGATGAACTAAGATCTCCTCGGTCATATGGGACAAGCTGGAGCATAAAACCAAGGAAATGGAGTAGTAGGAAACGCTAGAAATATGGATCATGGAGTTGGAGCAGCAGGAGCTAAGAAAATCCAAAATTAGGACCAAGGAAACGAAGCTAACAGATAGCGGGATGGAGTAGTACAGTCGGGGGCACTCCCCGGTCGACACATAACGACCGGTATCGGTCATTCTGGAACGATCGACACTGATCAAACTAGACTCCGGGGCATGCCCATAGGTTATGCTAGACCGATCCCATGTGGGGTGTTGGACAATGCTGAGCAGTTTGGTCTCAATCAGAACTGGGATGCACGTCTGGAAGATGATAATCCAAGATTCCCTCGTAGACTCGAGGGGCAAGATGGAAATGATGATCAAAGACCAGTTATGGATGTTGGAATAACTGGAAATTAGAATCCATGACTTGGAGAAGAAAGTAGCAGACTTAGATATGAATTAGAAACCCCGAGGTCAAACCCTGACCAAGGAGAATGGACCAGCACTTCTCCCTATGGAACTAGGGGAATGGATCTAGTCGACTCTAGAAGGAATCAGATAACGGTAATGGAACAGGAACAACCACCATCCACCCTAAATCAGAGCGAGTCCGGCTTAAGGGCACAGGTCGTCACCTCTTGATTGGGATGATATGAACCAAATAACTAATAAACTCTATATAAAATGGCTAAGTTACTTACACATGTACATGATCGAGGACGTTCCATAGGCATGCTCTGAGAGGCGTTGAACCACCATAACTAATGAATATTAAAACACTTGGATCCACACTACTATGATAAATAACATAAGTCGCAATTGTGGCCCTGACCGGGAAAATGGGGCAATAACTGCAAGGTACGAGTCCCGTTGCCGAAGTGCGATAGGATGGACATGAATATGGATTAAGTCCTTGAATGGGATCGAGGCCGGAGAAGGATACCCTATGGATTAAGTCCTCGAATGGGGATCGTGGCTAGAGAGGGATATCCCACGGATAAATTCCTCGACTGGGGATTCAAGGCCAGAGAATAAAACCCAGCGGCTCATTAGGTATGGATTATACTTAGCAAGGAGTAGGTCAGTTTGCCGGAGAGCAATAGGATCAGCCTAAGACTTAAGCCATGACATCACTTAATGTTCAGGGACACTTAATCGGAGTATAGAAACTAATATTGGCTTACTCGGTCATCGAATATGGCTTGTCTTTGAAAAGAACTTGGAGAGATTATAGATTTGGAAATCAGCTTCGAACAACAATGAATTTGGCTTTGGATGGATACAGATTTGGAAAAAACGATCCAAAGAAATTGTAGATTTGGTTATTGAATTTGGAATGTATTCAGAATTGGATATTAACTCTGAACAGTCTTGGATTTTGCTAACAATCTGGAGAGATCAAGGAATTGGTTGGCAACGAATTGGATTATTGATTGTAATATTCGGTTATCAATGGATTATGGATTTTGGATTTATAGCAATTCAAAACACGCCTTCCTACCACAAGGAATGTTTTGAAAGGCAAACATTATACCACCTTTTGTTCCGGTAGTATACCATAAAAGTTGGTTAGATGGCTTCTGTGATTATCAAGGTAAGAAGCCTGGAGAGACGGTTATCAAGCTCGAAAATCAATGATATTTGGAACTATAAGAAATAGTTAGATGGATTCACACCATGTCCAAATCAAAGTAAAATCATAATTAAGTGACAAGGAAGGCCCCATGAGAGTACATTCTAAATTTCAAGTCGATCGGAGTTCATATGCTCGAGTTATGGACAAAAGATGATGAATCGATATCGATGGATCAATGGGAATTTGCTTGGAGATGGACCTGGGAAAATTTGCTACTAACTTGGAGTCGGTGCATGGTTCGCTTGGAGTCACAGGAGTTTAAAGTATTGGATCATGCTTAGTGTCGGACACATAATTGCTTGGAGTCGTCTTGGAGTCAAATCAATTGGTGCTTCGAGAAAAACGATCAACCCCGATCGTTTTTCGTGATAGGAGTCAAAACCACTTTTACTTAAGCAAAATTTCAATCTTACCCGAGTTTAATCCTGGACCAGAACCTTCAGCGTCTACTCCAAGTCATAAGGGTGATTACTTGGGTCTCGCTTCGAGTAAACCTAAAGTGGGTTTTTCGACGAACATTTTGGCGATTTTCGACGATGACCGGTCTATAACTCAAGATGTACAACTCATTTCCTTTGAAATTATTAAACCCTTTCGAAAGCTGTAGGAAGCGGTTATTATGTTTATAAAACAAAATCTACCTTTCGAGTTAGTTGATGACTTCAATTCATTCGAAAGGTATAAGGTCGGCAGCATGGTTTCGACCGGGTTGAAACTACTTTTCGAAAGCATTGATCTAAAAATAAAGCAACTCATTCAAAAGCTATCTTTTCGAAACAAAAAGGCAGCGACTTCTTCGAAATCCATAGCAACCCTTTCGAAAGCATTCTTTTGAAAACAAGGCAAGCGCATTTCTTTGGATAGAAAAACGAAGGCTTCGACCCCTTCGAAAGCTTGGTTTCGACTTCATACCTTCCGCCTTTCTCCAATCCGCTATGTAACAACTTATTGATACCTTGTGTATTGGTTTCGACTTGGTTGGTTCTGACTTGATTGAAGCAGAAGTATAAGGGCAAAAGGTAGCATCTGAAAGAGGCGAAATATAATTTTTGGGTAAAGACCGTTTTAATGCCATTTTAAGTAAATTGCTTTTTAACTAACTTGCCTATTTGTAAACATATAATTGGTTGCCACAAACTTTCTAATTCTTTCCAAAATAAAATTGCTATATTAATTTCAGATCTAAATAAATTTTTTAGCAAATAAGCCCTTCCTTAAGCAAAACAAATAAAACATTTAGGTCCTCCACTTAAAATAGTAAAATTTTCCATAATAAATTAGTTACGAAAAATCCCCGAAATCATAGAAATTTACTTTTAATATGTTATCTAACATATATAAATTATATGATATTTAACATGTATAAATTTTAGACCCAAATTCTTCATAATATAGCTAAAATTAATTTCTAAACCCAATTGTTCACACTTTCCCTTAAAAACTCATAATACATATTCCATAGCTTGGAAAATTATAAAAATTAAGACCCGTCTCTAAAATAATGTTTTACATAATGTATAAATTACTCATGGCATTCAAAACATAATATAAATGATTTTAGCCATAAAACCATATACAGCATTTATCAAACAAACTTGTTTGAATATAACATATCATGAAATCAAGCATATCATCATCAAAAATCATCTTAATGGATTTAAACTTAAACTCAAAATCAAATGATCATTTAAAACAAAAATAGATTTGGTTTTGATTATTATTCACGTTGATTAGGATAAGTACTTGAGATTTGATCTTTGATTAATTCCTCTTGCTTAATTGCTTAGATTTTCCCCTTTTTCTTCCATAGGTAATGGTCGGCTTGAGCTCTCTTTGGTTTACAATTTGGTGTTTTGAAAATGAATGTTAAAAATAAAGGAACAAGAATTTTAAGGATAATGGGATTATGATTTAGCAATTACCCGTGAAGCCCTTGTTTTATTCTCTTAGTGGTTACCTAATAAACCATTTCCATAAACTCATTCATTATTTTTTTTATTAAGCATGGCCTATAGTTAAGTTTTTAAATCTCAATCCTCTTATCACTTTAATATTTACATTGTTCTATTTAATTTATCAAATTGAATTTCTTGAATAATGTTATTAAAAATTAGGAGTGTTACATGCTTCTCTCCTTAAATACTTTCGTCCTCGAAATTCAGTAAGGACTAAATACTAAACATAGAAATCATCTATAAAGGCTCCTAGCTACCATACTAGCCTACCTGACTAGCAACAGTCTATATAAAAAAAATAAAGAACATACCTTACATCAGATCAGGATTAGTATCTCCAATCTTGTCTTCTGTTTCCCATGTACAGTCCTTCTCGTTGTCGCCCCACTGAACTTTCACCAACTTGACTGTCTTATTCCTTAACCTTTTCTCATCTCTCTCTACAACCCGAACTGGTTGTCTAACAAAAGTCAAATTCGGCTCTACTGCCAACTCTTCCAACTCCGTCGAAGGAATAGTAGTCTTTGGATCGTGCATATACTTGCAAAGATGAGACATATGAAATACATTATGAACAACTGCCATATTGCTCGGTAACTCTACTCTACATGCGAGCTTCCCGATCCTCTCTATAACTAGGAACGCACCAATTGGTGCCAGTTTCCCTGACTTTTCAAATTGTATCACATCTTTCATTGGTGATACCTTAATGAAAACGCTATCTCCAATTGAGAATTCTAGGTCTTTATGCCTCTTATATACATATCTCTTATGTCTGGACTGAGCATCCTTCATCCTTTCTTGGATTAACTCAACCTTCTCTGTTGCCTCTCTAGCCAAATCTGGACCCAAGACAAATCTATCTCTAGTCTCCAACCAACATGTTGGTAATTTTCATGTCCTTCAATACAAAGATTAAAAAGGTGCCATTCTTATACTAGTCCGATAACTATTATTATAGGAAAACTCCACTAAATGTAGGTGATCTTCCCAAGATCCACCAAAATCTAGCACACAAGCAAATAACAATTCTTTAAGTACCTTAATGACTCCCTCTGTCTCCCCATCCGTCTAAGGGTGATATGTAGTACTCATCTTAAGCTTGGTATCCAATACATCCTGTAGACTCTTCCAGAATTCGCTAGTAAACAAAGCATCTCGGTCACTGACTATACTACTAGGAATTCTGTGTAGTCTGACTAAGTTCTTCACGAACAACTTAGCTAAAACAGGTGTCGTTCTGGTTGAATTAACTGGAATGAAATGGGCACTCATGGTCAACTTGTCCACTGTGACCCATATACTTTCATTTCTATTTGACCTTGGCAACCCATCTATAAAATCGATATATATCGAATCCCACTTCCAAGCTGTTATCTCCAAAGGATGAAGCAATCCCCTCGACTCTGACGTTCAGCCTTCACTTGTTAACAATTTGCACACTTCCTAACCCACATGCCAACATTCCACTTCATACCTTCCAAATAGAAGTTCCACTTCATATCTTGATACATCTTAGTTCCTTCAGGATGAACCATAAATTTGGATCGATGACATTCCTTAAGGACTTCTTTCCTTAAGCCCTCAACATTCGGAACACACGACCATCCCATCTTTCTCAACCATCTTCTCTTTTCAAGAATAAAATCTCTTAGATCATTGTCTCTGATCCCACCTCAAGCCTTCTAATCCTCTCAGCCAACACTAGATCCTCTTTCTACTTAGAAGCAGTCCTTTTGATCAGCATTGGTCGAACTTTCAAACAAGACAACAATGATGGTGCTCTGACTAGAACTATCAGTTGATCTTAACTGCACACTACAAGTAATCAAAGCTTCTAAATCTTTCCATTCTGCCAACATAGCCAACACCTCATTCTGATGTCTTCTGCTAAGAGCATCTTCTACCTTATTTCCCTTCCTAGGTGTATACTCTATACCAAAATCTTCAGCTGCTAAAAACTCCAGCCATCTTTACTATCTCATATTCAACTTCTTCCGAGGGAATAAATACCTTAAGGACTTATAATCTGTGTATAGCTTAAATCTCTCCCCTAAGAGATAATGTCTCCAAATCTTCAATGCAAAGATCACCGCAACCAACCCCCAACCATTAGTAGATCATCTTATTTCATGCGGTCTAAGCTATCATGAAGCATAGTTGATAACTTTATCCTTCTGCATTAACACAGTTTCTAATCCAGTCCCACATGCATCAATATACACCACCAATCCTTAGTTTCCATCTGGCACTGCTAACACGGGTTCTTTGGTCAGCAAATGCTTTAACTTAAGTAACGTTTTCTTACATTTTTCGGACCAGAGAAACTTCGCATCCTTCCTGGTTAACATAGTCAAAGGTGCATCTATCTGCGAGAAATCCTTGATGAATCTCCAGTAATAGCCATTAAGTCCAAGAAAACTTCTAATCTCAGTCACCATCTCTGGTATCTTCCAATTATTAACAGCTACGATCTTATTGGATCGATTGACAAGCCTTTCTCTAAAACACGTGACCTAGAAATTTTACCTCTTTCTTCCAAAAATGACACTTGGAAAACTTCATTTTCACTTAATGTCGCCTCATCATCCCAAGCACTACTCTAAGATGATCGTCATGCTCTCTTTCATCCATAGAGTATACTAATATGTCATTTATAAACACCAACACGAACCTGTCCAAGTACTCTCAACAAACTAGGTTCATCAAATCCACGAAGAAAGCTAGTGCACTTGTTAACCTGAATGACATTACTAAACACTAATACGAACCATACCTTGTTCGAAACACTGTCAATGGAATACTGTCATCTGCCACCCTTAACTGATGGAAACCTATCGCCGAATCTAGTTGGGAAAATACTCTGGCTCTACCTAGCAAATCAAGTTCTTACTGGTCACTTCTCATCCCCAGAATTGCATACCCTCCTATTCGATTTGCAACCCTTAAGGAAGTAACTAGTTATGTGGGTTCTAAGCATAACTTATCAACCAAACACTGAGATATAAATGAATGTGGTGCACCAATATCAAATAGTACCCTAACTGGTATACTCTGAATCAAAATCGTACCTTCTATCATAGTATTTCCCTTCTCGCAAGTAGTTGGCCTAGCAGATAATGGTCCAACATGAAAAAAATTTCCCCTATCCACCTTGACTGGTTTTGAACACCGATTCTTATAATGCCCAACTTGATACAGTTAAAGCACTTCACACCCATCTTTTCTGCAGCCTTCTTCCCCTTGCCTAACTGTCACTCATGAGCATAATGACCTTTCTTTTCACACTTAAAGCAAATAAATCAGCCTTTGCCTTCTTGGCAGCCTCTCCATTCCAGGCTTCCTTCTTCTTAAAGAACTTCCTCTTCTTTCCCGGAGAAACCTGAATTTCAACCAGCTTCTCCTTACCATAAATAGAAAGCATTTCCTCATGTCGAATTGTCATCTCCATAACTACATTATAAGGATCACGGAGATGTGGCGTAATTTCCCTAGCAATCTTGGGTCTCAATCCATGAATGAACTTCTCATTCCTTTTGATGACGGTGTATATAGTAGTATACCCATATTAGGACAACTCGTTAAACTTAGTAGCATACTCAACTACCGACATCTCTTCCTGCACCAAATCCATAAAATTTCTCAACAAGGCCGACTTAGGAACTTGGACAAAAATCTCTGCTCGAATCTCCTTCGAAATTCTGCCCAAGTTAACTCTTCCTTAGGAACTCCGACGGTAACACTGTTCCACCAATGAAGCGTTGCACTTTGTAATTTTCTACAGGCTAATCCCCATTCTACTCCTCATTCAATCCCAAGTCAACGAAGGTTCTCTCACAATGCCAACCAAGTCTCAACTTTTATGGCATCCTTCGTTCCCACAAATATCTTTCCACCAAGATCGGTGCAATCTCTGCTCAACTTAGCATAGTTCTTTCCAATAGGAGCCACGAGATTAACTCAACCAACATTCCCAGCCACTCTTGCAGCTGCTCCAGCTTGCATCAGATTGATAAAGAACTGATACATCATCCTTATGTCCATTGGCGGATTTCGAGCACCTACATTGGCATCTGCATTTTGATTAGCATTACCATGTCAACTTGGGTTCCTCCTGGTGGGTCGAATGTTTCCATTTATTATGGTGCTTCTCCACCGAGATTTCCTCTTCCATTTCCTACCTCCATATCTTCTTTCTCGTAAATCGACATATGAGCCTTAGTAAGATACAGAAGAACGGTCTAAGAGAGAGGGGAATACGCACTTATATATACATATATAAAATACTAGTACGTTAGTTAGCTTTAACCAAACCTCGATCCTATTTTCTGATCATTGGATTATGTTTGGAAAAATCTTTTTGGTTTAAATTTCTTTTAAGTTTTCAAAAACTTATGCTCTGATACCAACTTGTAACATCCCCCACTTGGAGCCCAAAACCAATGGCTATGGATGCTGCAGTCATCCGTAGTTATTAATCGTCGGCAACCAAACACGGTAATGTTAGATACGTTGATATAATAGAAACATGTAGACATGTAAAAAAATTAAAATCATTAAAAAACTTTAACGTTCCATCTCAAATCATTTGAAATTCATTACACAATCTCAAATTCAAGAACCATGTTCATAGAAAATATAATCATTACAATATACACCAAGAGCAACATATGAAGATCCTATCTTGGATGATCAGAGTCTAAACATAGACAATTAAACAACTCTGCTTTTATAAAAAAACATAGTGGAATCAAAATAGGAGAGAACTCCTACTAGCCAGCTTGCCTCTTGCATATATATGGAAGCTAGTTCATCTAAAGAGGTACCTAAACACCTCAACTCTCAAACTACTCAAAATTAATTGAGTGCCAGAGAGTTTAAGGGGAAAACATAAACTTCGAATCAGACATAAAGTTTGGTATGAATAATAACCTACCATATCAAACCATTTAAATATCTAGCGAGACCATGCCGCTTAGCGGAACAGGTTTTCTCCTCACTAGTATCTTATTAAAAACTTATGATAACTATATGCTGTGCTCCTTCATCCACTATGGTTAAAAACATAACAATTTAAAATATGATGATGATATGAAAAAAATACATATATTTTTGGATTTCTCATTCCCATTCATTTTGACTATCTGTCTTGGTTATAGTTTCTTGGGTTACTATTAACTTATTAGTTTTCATGGGCTGACTAATAACCTATTTATAGCTTATGGACTCCTAGTCCAGTCACGTAGTTTTCATGGGATCACTAAGAACCTATTGGCCCCTGCCAATAACTTCATTATTCAAGGATTCTCCCTGAACCTATTGGTATATCCAATAGCTTCCCTCTTATCATAGTTTTCATGGGTTGACTATGAACCTATTGATTTCTGTCAATAACTTTATCCGGATATAGTTTTCATGGGCATTACAAACCTATTGGACCCTGCCAAAAACTCTTTCTAACAATAATTTTCATGGTTTTACTATGAACCTGTCTATTGACAACTTCTTTTGCTAGTATTTAGGCATCCTATGTTATGGTCTATCTGACCTCTTGGATGCAATTCTATTCATACAGAAGTTAACTCAATTTATATTCCCTATTGGGTCAACCTAGCTGGTTGTTCTGCTCTATCTCCCCAAATATAGTTATGGGTCCATTTTACAGTGAATATGTATATTAGAAGAAGCAAACATTATAACATTATAACACCAACATCCGTGGTTTAATATCCCTCAAATCATTTATATATGAAACATGGTTAATCCCTTTAACCTATTATTTTACCAAGGAAAACTTCTTCATAAACTCCATACTTAAATCCATTTTAAAACTCGTTTATTGCTACCATGGTTTTTCCTTTAAAAATGAGATTGAGTTCTTTGTTTTGAAAACTAGGGCTTTTGAAACCTTAAAATATTACTTTCAAAACCATTGGATAACCTCCTTCGAAAGCATTCAAGTCTTCCATTCTAACATGAAATATATGCCTTTCGAAACACTTTCTCATTTGAAACCATCAAAACATACCTTTCGAAAGTGCTAAAGCATCACCTATTAACTAATTGAACCATAGCTTCGAAACCATTTGAAGGTACCCCTTTCGAATTCATTAGGTTTATCTTTAAAAATATCTTTTGGAACAAAGTGCATATGAATGAAAGTACCCCTTTCGAAACCGTTAACCTTCATATAAAAGAGTGGAGAAAAATTGATGGCTTTGGGACTGTCCTATTAAAAGCATTGATCAATTAAGCGAAATATTTGGAAGGATAACTTCGAAACCCTTTTCGAAGCCATTTCCTTCGAAACCATTAAACCCTTTCGAAAGCTTTAGGAAGAGGCTATTATGTTTATAAAACAAAAGCTACCTTTCGAATCAGTTGATGATTTCAATTCATTTGAAAGGCATAAGGTCGACGCATGGTTTCGACTGGGTTGAAACTACCTTTCATTCGAAAGGCATAAGGTCAAAAGCATGGTTTCCATTGGGTTGAAACTGCCCTCTCGAAAGCGTCGATTTAAAAACCAGGCAACTCATTCGAAAGCTATCTTTTCAAAACAAAAAGGCAGCGAGTTATTCGAAAGCTATAACAACGCTTTCGAAAGAATTCTTTTGAAAACAAGGCAAGTACATTTCTTTGGATAGTAGAACGAAAGCTTCAACCCCTTTGAAAGCTCGGTTTCAACTTCATACCATCACCTTTCTCCAATCCACTACATACCAACTTTTTGATACCTTGTGTATTGGTTTCGACTTGGCTGGTTACCACTTGGTTGAGGCAGAAGTATAAGGTCGAAAGGTATCATCTGAAAGAGGCGAAACATAATTTCCAGGTAAAGATTGTGTTAATGCCATTTTAAGTAATTACTTTTTTTAACTAACTTGCCTATTTATAAACATTTAATTGGTTTCCATAAAATTTTCGAATTCTCTCCAAAATGAAACTGCCGCATTAATTTCAAATCTAAATAAAATAACTTAGCAAATAAGCCCTTCCTTAAGCAAAATAAATAAAACGTTTAAGTCCTTCACTTAAAATAATTAAATTTTCCATAGTAAATTACTTAGGAAAAATCCCCAAAATCATAGAGATTTATTTTTAATATGTCATCTAAAATATATAAATTTCATACCCAAATTCTTCAAAATATAGCCAAAATTAGTTTTTAAACCCAATTGTTCATATTTTCCTTTAAAAATTCATAATAAATTTTCCATAGCTTAGAAAATTATAAAAATTAAAACCAATCTCCAAAATAATATTTTACACAACATATAAATTTCTCATGGCATTCAAAACACAGTATAAACGATTTTAGCCTTACAAGCGTATATAACATTTATCAACCAAACTTGTTTGAATATAACATATAATAAAATATAAGCATATCATCATCAAAAATCATCTTAATGGATTTAAACTTAAATCGAGAATATAACGATCATTAAAAACAAAACAGGATGGTTTTGATTATTATTCACCTTAATTAGCATATAAAACTTGAGATTTGATCTTTGATTAATTCCCCTAGCTTGATTGCTTAGCTTTAATATGATTTTCCCCATTTTCTTCCCTAGGTAATGGCCAGCTTGAGCTCTCTTTAGTTTACGTTTTTGTGTTTTGAAAATGAACGTGCAAAGTAAAGGAAAAAAGATTTTTAAGGGTAATGGGATTATGGTGCGGCAATTGCACATTAAGCCCTTGTTTTATTCTCGTATTAGTTATCTAATAAACCATTTCCATAAACCCAATCGTTATTTTTTATTAAGCACAACCTATAGTTAAGTTTTTAATTCTCAATCCTCTTATCACTCTAATATTTACATTATTATATTTAATTTATCTAATTAAATATCTTGAATAATGTTATTAAAAATTAGGGGTGTTACATTCGTGCTTTCACATACAATAGGGTGTTTATGACCAAATTTGGTGCAAACATTTATCTTCCTCTTTCTTAAGTTTAAAAACTTGTTAACTGCTTTCATGCCTTTCTAATGTTTTAAAAATCAATTCTTTTCCACTTTGAATCTCTTAAATTTATTTCAAAACCTTTATTCACCTTCCTTCTCCACTTCTACTTCAAAAACAAAGCCATACTCACCTCCTACAACCCGTGGCCGAGCTCTATGATGCCTAGGTCAATCCTACTTTCCAAGATCCAAGGCTAAAAATAATTTCTTTTAAAGAAAAATTAAAAGATCTAGGCCTTTTTCAAGTTTTAGAAAAGATTTGGTTGATTTTGGTAAGAAAATTATTCGTATTTGGGAATAAATTTAAACTTTTTATGTTAGTAAAATTTGTGTATGATATATTGCTAGAAATTATTGGATTTGCATGTGTTTGTTAAATATGTATGCTCTTGGTTGGTGATTGAAAGTTAGACTTGATAAATGTAGTCTAAAAAGATTAGTTTTCTTTTAAAGTTGTTATTTTGCTCGTATATGTGATGATGGCATAAATTTATATGTTTGAGCTTGTATGTTGATATGTTTATTAGTTTTCAAGTTAATAAAAGATTCAAAGATTAAAACCTTGTTTAGTTTTCAAAATAAAAACTTTTACATATCTTTTTCAAAAGAAGCAAAGTTAAAAATGGAGTTTGGAGTAAGATCTAAACTACATCTAACTTTAACGAGTTGCATTTATAGAGATATTCGCTACGAATGCTATTCGAAAAGAAATAGTGATTAAATCTTAAAATGATTCTTTTTGAAATGGTTCTGAAATATTTTTCAAAATATTAATTAAGTAATACGTACAAAAGTTATTATTTTGGTAACTAAATATGAGTTTAATAATTAATTAGTTAGTTAGATAATTAATTAAGAATATTATTAATTAATTATAATTAAGTTAAGTAATTAGTATTTAAGTAATGAATTAAGAAGTTAATTATAATTAATAAATTAAGAAGATTTTAATATATGATTAACTATGTTAAAGTTTAATTAAGAATTGAATTTTATTAAGTTTAAATTATTTATTATTTAATTATTAATTAATTTATAATTAAGTTAAGTTAATTATTTTATCAATTATTATTTAATTAGAGTTAATTAATAATTAATCACTAATCGGGCAAGGTTTAATTAATTAATCTAATTGGAGTTAATTAAGGGTTAATTAAGTTTTATTAGGTTTAAATTAAGGTCTAATTTCAATTTAATTATGAATTAATAATGATAAATTTATATTTAATTAAGTCCTAATTAATGATTAAAGTAAGATTTAATTATTTAATTAAAGGTATATTTTTAAACTCAATCAGTTATATTTCAAGTCAGCCTTCCTTATAAGTAAACTGATTTTGAGCCAACGGTTCTCTTGTCTGTGCCATTAAGTTAGCCTAGTAAATTTAAATGCTTATTTAATGACATCCGTTTAGCAAAATAAATCACCGTTCTGCTATAAATTAATTTAATAAGATTATTTGGACATCTGTTTAGCAGACTAAAACATCGTTCTGATATCATTTGATTTGATAAAATATAGATGACATCTGTTTAGCAGAACAAATCATTATTCTGCTATAATTAAATTAAGTAGATTATGTAGGCATCCATTTAGCAAAATAAACCCTCGTTCTATTGTTGCATTGTTTTGGACAGTGAATTGTACGCCAGTAAATTCAAGTTGGATAAGAGATGTTCTCTATTTATGTATAGTTGCTATTTGCCTTTGTATTTATGCTCACCCTTATGTTTTAGGATGTTTGAATGGAAATGTTATCCCCTTTGAAATATTTTGTTAAATCTTATGAATGGATTTTACAATGATGATAAATTATTTAAATAAAGATGGTTTAAAACAAATAAATTATTTCAATCACTACAACAAAATTTATTTTCCGCAGTGTGATTAAGCAGCTTTTTAATAAAAATGCTGCGATTATGTGGATGAATTATTAAAAAAAAATATATCCAAAACGCTACTCGTAAGTGAATGTAAAAAGGAAGGGAAAATAAAAATATGCCGCACACCTTTACCACTCAACATCGATCTCTCTTCTTTATCCGTCTCTCCCATTAATCCCTATTCCTGATCTAATTAAAAAATAAACTCTCCAACGCGATCTCAGAAATACATACTCAGTTGTCAATTTCTCTCCACTGAAGATCTTCATAATACCTGTGCCACAATCCGCCGTCAATGCTCAAGTTCTCCTCTCTTTTAGCTAGTTATCAAGTATTGCTGTCCTTGCCAAGGTCAATAAGAACAACAACGTTATCAAGAGTATCTTCTGATAGGACCTCTGAAGGTAATTCAACGTCAAAGAATTCGAGTGAATAATTTTCCTCTATTATGTTATCTTTATTTTGTTACTGGTTGAAAGAAGTGTAACGACCCAGAATTTCTGTCATTTGAAATTCAGATATTTAATTGATTTTAAATATCAATAAGTAAAATTTGTAAGTCGAATGAATTATATTTCGAATATTTAGATTTAATTGGATAATTAAATCGATAAATTAATATTTGAAATTGCGTAAATAATTGGAATTTGGGTTTAATGTGAATAAAAATGATTCATCAAGTTATATTAAATCATATTGGAGTTAGAACAATGTTTGTGAACTTTTAAAATTGAATTAAAAGTTAATTTGTGAAAATTGAATATTTTAATATTTAATCGACTAGTGAAAATAGTCATTTTTCAAACAGTTTCGGATTTCGATGAAACATTTTCATCAGATCCATAATGTTATATTATTGTAAGATTTCAAATTTCGTGTCAATCGGATTTACGGTTTGTCCGAGGCAAGCCAAAACGCATAGAAATTGGTTTAATCAATTTAATTTAAATTTGATCATTATTTCCATGACTCGCACATATGATCGAATTGGCTCTCGATACCTATTCCATCGTGTCCGGAACGCGGGGTAAACCCTAGAAACGTCGGTCACCGCGAGAGATTTGGAGTTCGAAAAAAAATGGATGAATAGTGTTTTGTGAAATTTTCTATAAAAGGACCTTCATCACTTCCATTTGCAAACCCTAATCAATACAATGCCCTAGCTTCCAGTTTTGGAAACAATGGACGACGTTTTCCCATTTTCTTTCTTTGATTTCTTCCAATCCACAAACAATAAGCTGAATCTCTCAACTACAACATTGTAGAGCACAACGAGTTCTATAAAATCAACGGTTGTGATCGGAAACGAAGCTACCAATCGCTGGCAATTCGCATTCAAAGTTGTGTGTTCGTCCTCGATTTGCGCGCTGGAGGCGGTACTAGCTGAGGTCGATCGAAGGCCGTAAGTGGAGTCTGGGTTGGGGCGTTCATTGGCGGTGATGGATCAAGTGGAAGTCGACGTGAGGTGGTCGCGAAATTTGATGAAGCATGGCGGCTTTGGGTTCATTTGCATTCGAACTCACCTGGGAAGAAATAGGCGCGTGCGGCCTGGATTCATCAAGCCCGAGATCAGTGGCCAGAAATAGTCAGGTTATAAAATAATAAAAGAAAGTGTAAAATTTTATGTTTAAATTCGTTCGAACTTTGAAATAACTTAACTTTTTGATACGAGGTCGAAAACGCACGAAACAAGTTGTGTCGGGTTCGTATGGATGAGCACTACGCAATGGAGCTGGTTTGGAGTCGTTTGGAGCTAGTGATAATTTTGGGTAAAATTAAACGCGTGTTTAATTTTATTCGAAACAAAACACTACAACCGTTATCGGAAACTCAAGGTGAGAACTTCTCACTCAATCGAATTGTTTCGATTTAAATTTTAAATAGTTAGATTTAAAATTGTTTGATTGTGTGATTGAATGATAAATTATTATCTGTTGTATTGAAATAGACCCTATACGCCATATATTAAGCGGATGTTATTTATTAAACACATATACCGCAATAATTCCAACTTGATTGGAATTGGTATTATATATGCAATTGGAGTTGATTTCCCGCATTATATAGCGGATGAGACCCTATTGCACCGCATAATAGCGGATAATGTTTTACGAATCCCATATACCGTGATATTTCACCTCGAAGTGGAATTGATATTATGCTAACATCTTTGGATACAAGGAAACAGGTTGGAGGGATCCAACTGGATTCCTCAAACATTTGAATTTATTTCATATGTTGTGTGTTGGTTGATTTATAATCCGTGTGATTATCTTTGTGATTGAGATTGTTGAAGGCTATAGGTTAGTCGAATATATTTTTGGTATCATTGGATACCGAAAATAGATAAAAAAAAAATTGGATTTTTGAAATTTCAAGTTGAAAGTTTATAGTAAAAATTATTTTTGAGAATTGGGTAAGTTAAAGAGGAGTTTTAAAAAAGACAAAGTTATTTTTGAAACCATATTGAATGAAATTCCAAATTAGGGAAAAAAGGGCTAAATAAATGGATTTCGATTTATATTATTATAAGTTGAAGAAATTAATTTTAAAAAAAGAAAAAAGAAATGATTTTGTAAATTCATTGGAAATTTATTAAGCAGAAATTAATTTGTTTCGATAATTAATTAAGAATAATTAGTCAAGTATTAACTATTAATTAAGAGTTAATTAATGATCAATGAAAGGATAATTTATTAAATGTTTTTATAAATAATTGGCTATTAATTTACCATAACTAGCAAAATTTATTCATAGAAATTTATTTGATTTAAATTAATCAGATGATTAAATTTATCCTACTTATGGATGTTTGAATTATATTGGATGTTGAATTGTTTGATATCTTTGATATGTGATGCTTTGTGATATATCCTGATGTGTGTTGTGATCTGTAATTTATTTATCTGTGATATATATATATATATATATATGATATGTGAATGAAAGGTAAGCATTATAGTTTATACCGCTTATAAAATATATTGTTATATTTTGATCTGTGATGGTTGAATGTTGTTGCACTATTGTGTTAAACTCTTGGACTACACAATACACACACAAAATGTGGATTTCACGTGGAAATCAATTAAGTCATAGATTTTTGACAACCCTAAAGATTGAATTTTTGAATCCAAATTAGTTTTGGAATAGGAATTGAAAATTTTTGAAAATGAATTTCAAAAATAAGAGTTATTTTAAATAACTTAATAAAAATTGGAATTTAAATCATTTGATTTAAAATTTGAATTCAATGTTTGAAATTGAATTCAATGATTTGGGTACTATGGTCTAGAAGATTGTACAAGTTATAAAAAGGTGTTTATATGGGGTTTTAACCATTTAAAATATAGTTTCGAAAATTTTAAATTTAAATCCAAGTTTATACATGAGTGGCTTTAACTCATGAAAAAAATTTAATCAGTTTTTCCTAAAACGAAAACTATCTGTTTTCAAATAATAATAGATTTCACATAAGGAAAGAAATTCCCATTTGTGTTAAAAGAATGTAAATTTGAAATTAAACTGTTTTGAAGGCTATGAATTAATCTTTGTGAAAGATTGTTGAACTTGACTTGAAATAAAGGAGTATTTCAAATGGTGTATCTTTTATATTATAAAAGACTTGAATTGTGAATAGTTTGAAAGCTATAAGTTAAATCTTGATTTAAGATTTAATGAGTTAATCCAATTGAAATGGAAATTTATCTGGGAATCTGGGAATACATCTTTGTGAAACTGGGTAAACTTTGTGAAGTAAATCTTTTTGTTTAAAGATTTAAAATGGTAATTTGTTTAAACCATTTGAAAGAAAGGGTTTGGGTAATAAGTTGTGACTTAATTGAAATTCCAATATTCATATGTTTTAAAAATATTGCATTCACTATTCGGATTAGCCGGGAGAGGACCTTTGTGTCATATAACCCATTCCGAATAAGTGATACGACGTAATGGATAGCATTGAAGACCGGTGGTGAAGACCGGGTCATTGTGCAAACGATAGGATGACCTATCGATTGTCTCTGCACCGTTAGCTACGGTATAGAGATTTCCTTTGTGATGGGAAATTCGATCGGGATTGTGAATACCCGGATTGCAAGGGCTTCTATGGAAGTGCCTTCGGTTCTGTTCGAACCCGGAACAGACTTGTATGGTTACGTGTCTGACATTACATTTTGAGACATAAAGCAGATTTCTTTCAAATACATCTCTGTTGGTGGCAGAGAATTTATTCTGTTAGTTTAACACCCTTCTCTGAGACGTACAAGCTCAGAGGTTATGTAGTTGAAGGTTATCGGCGATATATTCCCAATTTGGTAATGTGGCATGCTGAGTGTTGTTGTGTGATGATTATTTATTGATCATTTGTTGATCAAAGCGTTGCTTTGTGAAAAAGCATAGCTTTGTGGACGAGACTTCGTCAGACCTCACACCCCGAAAATGGTCAAAACAGGAATATGCGGCAAGGTTATGAGGGTCGCGCACTTTAGGGTATGTCATTTCCTTCTGGAAAAGGGTGGTGTCAGGTATGGAGCCCTGATGCTTAACCTATGTGGTTGCTCCAATCTCATTTTCTTTGTGGTTGTTGCTTTGTGATTGAGGGCCCTCGGATAAAGGTCCCAAAGGACCGGGGGATGGCATACTCGAGTAGTAGTTACCTAGTTACAAAGATAACCCGGCCTTGTGTTGGCAGAGATCCAGTTAGGTTCTCGGGACGTCCCGCCATAGGCGTACCCATGTCACTACACCAAACATCCCATTTTGTAACACTTTTGCGCTTCAAAATTTTAACGGTAATAATAACGGATATTTCCGTTACAAAAGTTTATCACGGATATTACCGTTAGTAAATCTTGCAATTTTGTAAATTGTTAAAAGTAATTTGGATAGTATCATAACTTTATCCCCTATTATTACTCATTTATTCTTCACGGATAAAAATCGTTTCAATTTATTTCCTCCTTTCATTCTAGGGTTATCGGCCGCTCGATTTATTCTTCCACCGCCTTTTACCACGGCCTCCATTGTTCTATACAGCCTCCAAAGTTTATTTTGCAGCAATTTAACGAAGTAAAAAGAAGAGTCGGACTTGTGTTCGCAGCTGCATTCGAGGCTCCTCCTATTGTTGATTCCAACTATAGATTCGAGTGAGAAAAATTCAGGTATTATCCCTCTGCTCAATTTCTCATAACATTCTTTCAAATTTCCTGTTCAAACCTACACATTAGTTGGAATTTGAGATCTTTTTGAACTTGAATTTAATTTGGATTTTGGATCTTAATTTTTTGAGAAAGAGTATACTATTTCTGTACTCTAAGTATCACCGATTAGTGATTTAATGTTAGCGATATAAGTAGCCATTATTTGATTAAATGTTCATAATTATTGCTTTGATTTCACTTATTTTCATGTTGAGGCTGGTTTCAGCGGAGACTAGTTTGAGGAGATTACAGAGATGGAGTTGAGGTATATGGTTGCTATTGGTTGGCAAGCGAAAGTGGTGGAAGAATCATGTAAGTTAAAGCTGCGGTTGGGGTTTTAGGTGGTGCTTGAATGGTTTTGGGTGGTTCGCAGTGATGTTTGAATGCGGTTTGTTCTTGAAGGAGGATGGTGATTGTTGTTTGTTTCAGGTTGCTTCTTGTTGCTGTGTGAGAGTAGTTGTAGGCAGAAGCTCAAGCAGTAGGGGGTTATGAGTGCTGCGTTTGACTGATGGTGATGGTGAGGTGTGGCAGTTCAGATTGCAGCAGAATTTGATTTGGATTCAGATGGTGAAAATACAGGAGCGTAGTAGTTGCTGAAGAGGCAGTAGGGAGAAGGCAGCAGTGGTGATATTGCTAATGGTTTGCTATTGATTTGAGGAGTATGGAGTGTTGTTTATTTGAGTGAAGTTTGGGAGGGTAGTTTGTGCAGTTTTTCCATAGTAGATTGTAGAGTTTGACTGGGGGATTGGATTGTTTGCAATTTGGTGATGGTTGGTTGTTGCAATTGTGATGCTGGTAGCAATTGAGCTTGCTGAAGTTCTGGTTTATGGATGTTGAAGTACTAATGGGATGTGCTTGGTTGATGAGGTTGGTGAGGGAATGATTTTAGGCAGTGGGATGAAGTGCATGGTAGTACGGTGATTGACAGGGAGTGAAGGAGAGGTGGTGGGGTTTGTAGTGAGTTAGGGATGTTGTAGGAGTCTAGAGATGGTAGAAATTCTGGTTGCTGGTCATGGTCACTTACGGATGGTGATGAGGGAGATAGTAGGGTGATGGCAATTCTGAAAGATGGTGATGGAGTACTGTTTGCAAGTGGGAGGGGTCGGTAATGGTGTTTGGGATGGATGGTTACGGTGTCAGGGTACTCAATAATGATTTTTGAAAATAAGTGATATTGAGTACACTGATAAGAAAAAAACAATGCAAAACAAATGCTGAAAATAAAGGAAAAAATACCATAACTCATACTTTGGGAAGAAAATAACTCCATGTGTAAAGGGTCATACACGTGTAATTTTACCAACTGCAATAGGGCAACATCGCGCAACAAAAATAATCCTAAACTGCCAAGCACATGACTGCTCTTTATTCAAATCATTTGATGCAGCCAGCGGCGACAGCTGCTCCTCCGGACATCACGCCTACGGGCTAGTCTACTCTAGTTCCAGCTCATGCTTCCTCTCTTGTGCAATTTTTCGCTTCTTTGAATTATTATCTGATACCTGAAACAAATAAAAGCTAAAAAGGTAATTTTTATTTATGATTTTATTAGATTGATGATACTGATAAGTTATATACAATATGAATCTATCTTTATTGATAAATTGAGAAATATGGAACATTGAAAATTTTAGTGTAGTGAAGTTGGAAAGAGATAAGAAGACTTTAGAGTTTTGATTGCTATCAAATACACTGAAAGAGGCGAAAAGGCTAGATTCTTTTTCTTTCTCTTTTGAAGTTTTCAGAAATACATTGATATATTCATAACTTTATTTCAAGTAAAATGTACATGTGAATTTCAGCCAAGCATTATTAGTTCTAGTCATGAGGTATACTGATGAAGCCTGAAGGTATGCTGATTTTAGGTGGATGAACTTGTAACAAGGGAGATCATTAACCGTAGTTCAAGGCATCAAAATATTATCCAAATTAAAGAGGTATTTTTGAAGTCTTCCTTTACTTTTTATGTACCGTCTTTCCAAATTAATTGATATTGCATGCCATGCCACGGTGCAATTGATATTTTCTTCCTCTAACCCATCGTTTTATACGAATCAATTCATGTACTCAGTAAATTTGTGTGCATTTTAACAGATTTTAATTACTCTAATTCATCTTACTATAGTAATTGAATTTGCTTCTAGTAGTGAACTCTTTGAAGAAAAAAATGTACGGCTGGCCGATTCAATGAAGATGAGATATTTATGATTCATTGCAAGATAATAATTCACATGCTAATTTTATGTATCTCGTCTCCTGCTTTTACCGATGAACTAGTTATTGTGGATGATCAACAGTCCAGGTACTTCTTTTTGCAACTGATATCTGGAGTCATTCATTGTCATTCGATTGTATGTCATACACATTTTTCCCTTTTTTTGTAAATTTACTTCTAGCACGTATAATTTTTTTATGCAAAGACTACGTCCCATTATATACAATTCATTAGTAGTAATTTAAATATTTCAATTTTAGACTTAACATGGTCTATCTCAGTCTAAGGGCCAAAAAAAGAAATTATTGAACTAGCTACTAGGGTCTAGAAGACCACTTCATCCAAGCTTTTAGAATTATCATCTTTGGTTTAGAATATTTGCTTTATGTATATGTTATTATTATATATATTTTATTAGGAGGGTAAGGAACAAGCTCTTTATTTTGATGCACCTGTGCTTGATGCTCAAAGGCGTAGGCACGATGTACGTGGACGTAATTTCTTCAAGTTGTTTCATCTATTGTACTTGTTAAACCATTTGACAGCCACCTATTGGTAATAATAGAAAATCAACACATATTTTTGATACTTGACAAGTTATGAGAATATTTGAGCAACTGCCTTGACCCTATATCTTTCTTCCACTTGCAATATGAACTTCAAAAGTTTATCTAGAATCAATATTTAAACCCAGTTTCCTCGTCAATTTTTCATCAAGGAAATAATGAGTTGATCCTAAATCAACTAAAATATAAATTGGATGTCCTTTTACATAGCCTAGTACTCTAGTTGTATTATCTGAGTGTCAAGTAAACAAGTACATTTATTTTGTTGATTTATTTGTGTTGATGTAATCACAGAGATGAATTAATGCATAACAAAAGAAGAGCATATGTAGTTTGATATATAAAATGGTAAATAAAACACTGAAAAATAAGAGAGAGAAGAATTTTTATAGTGATTTGATGGTAAACAAAGCCTATATCTACTACTTCTTTTATTGCTTGCCGGTTACAATCGGATTTTGGTTACAAATGATTATCAGTAATGAAGCTAGTGTATGCTTCGGGTCTTGCTTTAAAGCTGACTACAAATCCAATCTTGATCGACTCGCTCTTTGGTTTAGTTAAAAAAAAATATTTTTTGTTACATACAACGCTTCATTATATATTGCTTTATTTAATATGCAAAATATTTTCAAGTTCAACTTTTGTTTATAATTTATTTTGGTATCATGCAGGCATTAGTTGAGCAGCGGAGGAAAGACAAAAGGAAAACTCTAGTGTCAATGGTAGCACCACAAAATGTTAATTACAAGCTATTTGATATAATTCATGGAGGTTTTGTTATTTGGCCTGAGTGTCGTGTTCGTTGTTTGTAGGATCTAGAATTTATTTTGAAGTAATGTTAGAACTTGTAATATTTTGATTTCATACTCTTTAGTTATGTATGATGAACTTGTGAAATTTCGAATCTTCCTTTAGTTTGTTGTCAAATATTTGTGCAATTTAAGTTGTATGTTTGGATGCGTAATTGCTTATTGTTATCGAAAGTCTATAATTTTTGATATGTATGTACCTACTGTGTTATAATAGACAATTCTGTAGTGTAAATGCTAGCAAAAATGCAGCTCTAAATGGTTTGGTAGCTGTAATGAACATATTCGTTACTAAAGACGAAATTTATAACGAGCATAGTCGTTAATATTGATGAAATTTGTAACGAACAAGTGCGTTGCTAATGATGAAATTTGTAACGGACAGGGTCCGTTGGTAAGTGATATATCTAATAACGGGTAGAGGCCGTTATAAATATTTGTAACAACATACCTCACGCCTGTACCGCTCACGACTATATCTGTTATAAATTTCATTTGTAACGATTATATCTGTTACAAATACACCTTTTTGGTGTAGTGTGTGGAAGTAGGAATTTCCTTAGCCTGACCATTTGTTGGAAATCCAATTCCCAATACGAACCCAGTACGGTTTTAGATGTATAACCTGCCATTTACTTATGGTGGTCACCACTGTTTAGATGGTAGCTATAGTAGGCATAGTTCGAAATGTCTACGCTGGCTAAGATTAATATTATACTTTCGAAATGTTTTCATCACCATGCACTAATAATAATATCAAAAATGATTTGTATTGCGTAGTAAGCATCTTTGACCATCATAAGGAGAAATCTCCTCCAATTCTGCGTTTTCATTGTGTGTGTGCGGGGAGGCCTTATGGTAGTTTCATTTTCCAAAAGCATTGCGGATATTTTTCACTTCCCTTGTTGTTGTTGTTTTAAAGATAAATAACTGTTTTGAGTTCTCACACCAGCCCCATGGCTGACCTGGAGTTTATTGTTCTCTTTCTAAACTCTGGGTGCTCATAATTTTCACACGGGCAGCCTAGAGTCAGGTTATCAGGTCATTTTGGATTCAGAAATGATTTGGAGCTCAAGTGGCGAACTGGATGGCAAGACGTATTACTTGTATATGATATTATATTTCCGCTGTAAATTCACTTGTAAGGACATGTTTGTATAACTGTCCATTGTTTTGTTGTGTTGTATATTGTTGTTGTACACTCTGATGATAATGTAATGTAATAACTGATATAGTTCTTTGTTTTAAAGATTATTCATTTATCTATTATATGTTGTACCACTACGATTGTGAGATTCTGATATTGTTTCTGTTGTTCTTCTTTCGTTCTATTTTCTTCTTCTTAACCCTCATGGTTCGGTTTTTCGGCATCTGATTGCTCGGCAGTTGATACAATGGACGTATTGATGTCGATTTTCGAAAGTTGAAGAATCGGGTCTTGACAAGAAGCATCCATAGATATTGTGCTTTTATCTTATGTTAGATTTCCTGAATTTGAAAATTGGACACCTTTTCCTTTTATTGTTTGTTCTTTGTCATTATGGCTAATAGTGTTAGTAGAACGTGCTTCATCATACTATTCAGTAGTTTGAGTGAATTCTTGATGATCCACTTCTTTGTTCTATTGCTGTTTAGGTTTAGTAGCAGATATAGTACCTGCATTTTTTGGCATCCATCTGGGTTATGTTTGATTGTCATGTACGACATCCCTATGTCCAAAATCTGGCATATCCAGCAAGGAGAGATGTTTTCATATTGTACTTAGATACCTTTAGTAGTTCTATTATGTAGTAATATTGGTATCTTTGAAATAAACTTAGATTGGACATTGACTTCAATTAAAGCCTTGATTATTTTTTCACTTGTTTTTCTAAAGTATTTGTATCCAATCTAATAGGGTTACCAATATAACCTGCTATCAATGATAATGCCTCATTGTTTCAGATATCCATGTCTAAATCATAGAAACTTGTCCAAACTAGAACATTTTTAAGATCAACTTTTTTGTATTCAAAGCCTAAGTACCATGCATCTACCATCATTATTTTTCTAAGTATGAAAACGTCCTTTTTTATAACATTATTAAAATCATGCAGATTTGTATTGAACATAATAATTGTTTCTAGCACTATGTATCATGAAATCACCTTTTAGTTTTCAAATTTTCTTGGTGTATGATAGAAATATGAAATAATGGTTTTTTGTTATACGATGAGTGGACGAGGCAAAGATAAACCACATTGCACAATTTATGGCAATATGATTGTTCATTTCTTTTGTAAAACTTTTGCTTTGATTAAAACAAAATTTTATTTCAAAATAAAAAGGAATACACGATAGCGGCCAAATGAAACTAGAGTGATACTGCCTTCTTTATTTGTTTGCTTTTTTCCTTTGAGTAGTTGCTATTGTTGATACTGCCTTCATTATTACTTGTTTTGTAAATCAATGCAATAGTTTTCCAAGAACAGAAGCATAAATTTTTGTTTTTTTGTTTTTTTTTTGTTTTTTTGAAATGGTACTTAGATACACTATGTTATCGGGACAACATAAATAAGTCACATGTTAATATATGTTTGAATCATGCTACGCAAGTTTCGAACTTGTCAGCAAAATTTTTAGTCTATGAAGAAACTAGACCTTGGTTTCATTTGTTTAGGGAAGAATTTATCAGATTTTTTATCCTTTATACATATAAAATGTTGAAATATGAAAATATAACATGTAACCTCTTGTTTTGATGTATTATTTCCAACTCTTGGGTTACATATTAATGAACGAGAAATACTATGTCAGGTCAAACTTGCATTAGATCGTGAATAATTCTATGTATGTCAAGTCAAGTTGGATTTTTATGGCTCTTGCTGGTGGTTATTATTAGACTGTGCATTATCACTCACTTGCTTTTATCCTCATCATATAAGAACTCATATGCAAGCAATGTCCAAACCTAAGATGGTGATTTAATGCTAGAATATTAGCATTTTATTGAGCCCAACTCAATGTAGCTGCATTGAGTCAAACTCAATGTAGTAGCAAGTTATTGTAGCTGCACTGAGTTAAAATCAATGCACTGTTGCACCAAGTTTATTTACAGATATTGCTTTTAATGTCGATAAAAATAAATTTGAGCGAATTTTTTATGGATATTGCTTCAGATGCCTTTAAATTAAACATCATAACGCATCACAATTGCTTATAATTTGACTCAGAATCACAATTGCAACATGGTTCTGAATCGAAACAAAAAAAAAATACTTTTTGAAACATTGAATAGAGCAAATTAAACATGCAAAGTTTCTGTTTGAAAAAGAACATGTTAATGTAATGTTGAAAATGAATTTTATTTTTGTATATTCGATTATGTTACTAACATTGATGTGTAAGACTTCAAGTAACAACAAAAGAATCTTATACCTGTTTTTTTAATATATAATACATGTTTTTATTTTTAATGTCCATTACATGAGTTAGCTAGAAAGCTTAGGAAATTCTGATGCTCTTCAGAAAGATAGGGTTTTTCCATGGTTCTACATAGCTGCTGCAACTGATAACATGGATCTTCAGAAAGCTCGTGTGTTAGAGGAATCATTGATTCAGCTAGATGAGGTACGATAAATGTAAATTATCTTCAGTTATTCATTTTGACTTGTGCACACATATTGCTATAGGTTTTACTTTCCTATGCAATCCTTCATCAAGAACCAAGCCTAACAATATGAGATTGTAATCACTTTCCGCTTAGCATGTGTAGATGGCATGATCATTATCTTAGCTATCTTACAGAAATGCTGATTGAAATTTCAAATGTAAAATGAAAATTTTATTATATGAATTTTCCTTTGTTAGGGACCTTAAATTTTCTCCTATAAGAAACAAACATAAAATATAAGAGAGCCTGGATAGAGTTCCTGTCTAGCCTATGAGATCTTGAATGTCCTTTTTTTGGCTAGGAAATATTAGTGAAGCATCATTTTTTGGAGAAACCAAAGGCAGATTGGTCTTATAGGTTTCCTTTCTTATAGATTTTCCTTTCGAGGCCTCCGCCAATCGTAAATGTACACAATTACAACCAAAATCCTCTTAGCATGTGTGGATGGCATAATTAATATCTTATCTAGTCTAGCGATATCTTGCTAAAATTCTATTTACAATATAAAAAATAGTTATGAAAACTCATAGTCCAAAATTATTTTCGTTTGGGACCTTAAAGTTCCGCTTACAAGGAACGGTTAACAAATACAATACATTATAGGTGAATGTCTTTCTTATGAAATCTTGGATGTCCTTAGCTGTTAGTTTGAAAATATAATTGAAGCGTCATTTTTAGAGAATCAAAAGCAGTTATTATTGCTCAAACCAATTTTGATTCTTTACTCTGATCTATTTTTTATACCATTCGTGTCCTCCATTGACTATTTAACCTGTTTGCTTTGTCCGCGGTAAATAAATTTCAAGTGTTTTGACATCCGTAGTGACAGTTTTTCATGATTTCTCCTACATATAAGGTGAAAGCTTCCAGTTGTCCCCACAAATGCTCATACACTACATATATCAGTTCTTCAATCAGGGGTCTCCTATCTTGATCACTCATATCCTTGTCCTTGTCAATTCTAAAGTTAACTTGAAGGTAGTTTATTCATGGTGGAAAGCTAAACTGATGATTTTTATAGTCATATTAAACTTTGTTTTTAATGCTTTCTATATTTTGTTTTCTTGCCCATGAGCTCTATTAGTAAATAAATAACAACTTCCAAATATTCAATTATGTTTTTATTCTAAATAAATAAATAAATAAACCATAAGGTTAGTATGTATATAATTTTTTTGGAAATTAGTGAAACATGATCCTTTTATGCATTTGTTATTCGGTAATTATATCTATAGAGGAAGACAAGGTACCTTCCTCCTATATCTATAGAGGAGTGCGCAACTGACGCTGAATTGGAAGATACAATGGGAGATTTAAAGGAATACTCTTTTTGAGGAGAGCTAAATGTTGTGTGCCATGGAAGCTATTTTTATGTGATCATGTTCTCTAGTCCTATCGATGCTCAAACTTACCTATAGTATTATCCAGAAGTATTTTCTCATATCTTCGTAACTTTATCATTAATACTACAATTAAGATTGTTCATATCTTCAATAATTTTATCAACGTTCCTTAATCACTTATCAATGTTTTCATTGAAATTCCACTTTAAGAAATATTTCATCAACTCATTTTACTATTGTTATCTATATTATCTCATAAATCATATACTTTAAAATAACCTTACCTTACATATGAATTTTTTAGTTTTGGATCTACATTATTGCAAGAATTCATCCATTAAATACTTATCTCAACAAAAGTAGAAAATCAATACTATTTTTTCTTTCTATTTTTTCCATTTTATTTGGTTATATTCTCGTTAACAATAGCTACCGAAACTTGGAAGTTATTTATTTCTTTACAGTGGCGCTTTACATTCATATATTCTGCTTATTTTATTATTTGCTTAAGTTCTATATATATATATATATATATATATATATATATATATATATATAAACACATACACATACATGTGTGTGTGTGTTGTTATTGTTTAAAAGACGCCATATAAAGTTAGAGCTAAATGAATTAAATTCATAATATATTTTTCTCATATTTTATTCACGTGAGAGTATTTTACTGTTAACGTGAAGAATTTTATGCCTTGAAGATAATTTAATTTTTTGTTCTAATTAACCAAAATTTAATTTTATATTCATAATCTGATGGTTTCATAAATCATATTCATACTCTGTAGGATTTCTGTCATTTTTTTACTCTTTTCCCAACCTTCTCAGGAAAATGTATTGCATTATGATAGACTTTAGGCTATAAACACTTTGGCAATCAAATGGTGAGGGTGAGCTATGTAATAGTGTAAACGTTACTATGCATCAACATAAATTTTGGAGCCCCTTAAATCAATTTTCGTGTTTCTGCTTTTTTTTCTTTCTTTCATTTCGGTTTGCGAAAAATTAAAATGAACTTGGTCCATTTTTGAAAAATTTCACAATTCTTTCGTTTATACTTTTAAGAGATACATATTTATGTTGTTTATTACAAATGTCTCTTTGAGACAAGTTGTTACATTTGTCTACATTGTTTTCCTTGGCAACTTATTATGTTGATGTTTTCAATCATCTACATCTTTTGTGATTCCTCTTAGAGGGAGGCTGCCTATCTGATTTCCTAGGGGCAACCTTACCCATACGTTTTTTTAATCTATTGATTGATATTGATTCCTTGTAGAGATCAACTCTGATAAGAGATATGTACCATTTTCTTATATGTAGCCCATAGTTTTTTTATAACATGCTTTATTTGTGATTTTGTACAGGGGATTAGTTGGCTATAGAAGTGTTTTTAACATCAATACGCATGCACTGGTTTATGCACCGTGCTTTCTTAGGTATGCTTATCATATCTTTTATTAATTTGTTTATATGAAGTTTATTATCTTGTAGGAAGTATCATGACAATGTTTAGTTAAATTCAAAACTGGATTCTACCATAAGGTTGTTTAAGATGTATGAAACAGAGGATGTTAATTATTATTTATAGGCAAGTTTAGCCAAGTCCTGTTGGTATAACAGATCAAATATCATTAGAATTTTTTTGAACTAGATAACTGTTGATATATGAATTTGCTACAACATTTGCTATTTATAATCTCTCATCTTTGAGAATTATAATATTTATAGGTACACACATATGAATAGAGAAAATCTAGGACATTACATGATACATGTGTTTTATACAATATAACCAAAGTTATGTAATAATAATAAATTATAAAATATTAACCAAGTTATCCAAATTTTATAAAAGTAACTAAATTTATATAATAATGCTAATAATATAAATTAACTAAGTTCATAAAAATTAACCTCGTTAACTAAGTTTTATAAAAATTGAGTAAATTTATAATAATAATAAATTAACTAAGTTTATAATAATCATAATAATGTAATAAATTATAAAATATTAATTAAGTTTACTAAGTTTTATAAAAAATAACTAAGTTTATATAATAATAATAATTATTATTATAAATTAAGTAAGCTTATAAATTTAACTAAGTTTAAAATAATAATACCAATACTAATAAATTATAAAATTAACTAAGTTTCATAAAAAATAACTAAATTTAGAACAACGACAATAGTAACAATAATCACTACCCCAAAAAGTTATTTTGATTCGTACAATAAACTCTACCATAACTTATGGTAGCGTTTTAAAGAATGTTGTTATACGAAATGCAACTAAAAACTAGGACTTTCCGTGGGCTACTAAAAAGCGACATATTACAGCGTTCATCAAACGGAACCAAATTTTTTATCATAACACGATATAAACGCTACTACGAAATATTACAGTACCATTTTCATAAAGCTGTTGTAGAAGATGCAACTAAATTCCCAAGCCTTTCTGTTGCATTTGTTAAACGCTACCAAAATTTATTGATTATTTTATGCAATTTTTAAACGCTACTTTACCATGTTGTTTGTCCGATTTGTTGCTATTGGCATAGCATATATTATACAGCAGTAATTAAAAGATTTGATATAAAAATGTATCAATCAAATAGTCATTATACTCAAACAACTGACAAAACACAATAATCACATAATAAAACATGATATCCATAACCATTATGATACAAAAATCATTATAAAATAGGCAAGTTCACATAAAAAATTCTTAAAACATTCATAGGCACAAGTTACACTACTAACAAAAATGTTCTAATATACCAAGAGGTTGTCTTCTAAGGGTCTTACATTAGCTAAACCAACTCCATTGCCCTTTTAACTTAGACTTTCTTCTCTCAATTTCTTCAATTATATGAAGGTCATTTGTATATCTTCTGGTAGAGTTGCGAATAACTAATACCTTGTTCATAAACATCTGCAAATGTTGCACTGTTACATGGGAAAATGGCAGCCTTTATGTGGTTTATAATAACTAGCATCGAGGAATGTATTTGCACTATTGTCTGTACTTTTTAACTTCAAATAATGATAATAAATGGGCTCATAATTAATTGTTCTATTTAGAAAAACAATGATAAAGCTTTAGCTACTGGTTGGAATAGTGGTATTAGTAAAAGAATATTGCATAGTGCATGATTGGGTTTTAATTACAATATTTTATCAAAGAAGTCGTACCAGAGTGGAGAAGTCGAGGCCCTTAAATTCACGTTAGAATGAAGTAATGAACGGTAAATTATATAGTTATGCCTGATATGCTAACATGAAATTAAAAATGGAGTTTGGAGTAAGATCTAAACTACATCTAACTCTAACGAGTTGCATTCATAACGATATTCGTTATGAATGCAATTCGAACAAAATTAATGAATAAATCTAAAAATGATTCTTTTTGAAATGGTTTTGAAAATCTTTTTAAAAATATTAACTAAGTACAAAAGTTATTATTTTGGAAACTAAATACAAGTTTAATAATTAATTAGTTAGTTAATTAATTAAGAATATTATTAATTAATTATAATTAAGTTAAGCAATTAGTATTTACATAATGAATTAAGAAGTTATTTATAATTAATTAATTAATTAAGAAGATTTTGATTAATGATTAACTAAGTTAATGTTTAACTAAGAATTGAATTTATTAAGTTTAAATTACTTATTTAAGTAATTATTAATTAATTTATAATTAAGTTGAGTTAATTATTTAATCAATTATTATTTAATTAGAGTTAATTAATAATTAATCACTAATCAGGCAAGGTTTAATTAATTAATCTAATCGGATTTAACCAAGATTTAATTAAGTTTAATTAGGTTTAAATTAAGGTCTAACTTTAATTTAATTATGAATTAATAATGATAAATTGAGATTTAATTAAGTCTTAATTAATAATTAAAGTAAGATTTAATTATCTAATTAAAGGTATATTTTTGAACTCTATCAGTTATATTTTAAGTCAACCTTCCTTATAAGTAAACAGATTTTAAACCAATGGTTCTCTTGTCTATGCCATTAAGTTAGCCAAGTAAATTTGAATGCTTATTTGATGACATCTATTCAGCAAAATAAATCTTTGTTTTACTATAACTTAATTTAATAAGATAATTTTGACATCTGTTTGGCAGACTAAAACATCGTTCTGCTATTATTTGACTTGATAGAATATCGATGACATCTGTGTAGCAGAATAAATCCTCATTCTGCTATAATTAAATTAATTAGATTATTTAGGCATCTGTAACGACCTGATTTTTGGATGCTTTAAATCAACGACAGATCACAAACGTCGGACTCAAACCATTCAAAAGGGCAGATTGTTATGAGGTAAATAAGAAAAAGCAAAGAAAGAAAAAACAAATACAGAATCTCGCAGGGGAATGACAAAATATAATAATCAAGTGAATAGTTCATGAAGCTATTTACAAATAATATTTATTAAACTTTTATAATACAGATTAGAGTTACGTACAACAAGATTAATTAGTAAATAAATGCAGTGGAACAACATGATGCAGTGGAATACAAATAATAAGATAATAGTACAAAATCTTCGTCTTCATCCTCCAGAAAGGAATCTTCGATAAATTGAAAAGCTCAGGCTGACCCAAGCGAATTTAAAAGACAAAACACTCGAATCAAAACTAAAAGATCTTACGTAAGTTAAATTGATGGTAAATAAATATGAGTGTAACGGCGTCAGAGATGTTTACGGGGTTTGACATCTCCTATCCAATGTCAATGTAAGTGCAATAACTTAAGATATGTTTGGGATTACCATCCCATAAGGATCTTTTAAACTATCTAATATGTAGTACAATACTCTATTATAATAGTGTCTACAGTAAAGTAAAATATTAAAGTAGCATTAAGGCGTTATCCATATCCCCCTTAACACATTTTATATAATGCTGTAGTCTATACAGATACTATAAACTCTACCCGCAGGTAGGCTGTCAGGGAGCACTCCATAAGTACGACACAAAACAAAATCATAGAAGGCGCAATAGGGTATGTGAACATGACACTCGAGGCAATGTCAGGGTATACATACCAATTTCACTCCCGGACTGGGGGTAACACATAACAGCTACTACCGCCCACCTCGGAACACACTCCCATAATCAAAATCAAGGGTGGCCACCAAATCAATCAAAAAAGTTAGAATATAGTATCGAAGAAATGTGCCCGATAGGAGGAATGACCTCACTTGGCCTGTTATAGCTCATGTTTTAGCCATATCAAGCCGACTCACGAGAGTCAGGGTACATAAATACCTCATACAGAATCGTTCGTCAAACCATCCTACTTCATTTATAGAAACTATAGCACGTACACAGTTGTTAAAGTGGTTTCCGATATTGGCAGAGAGTATGACAATATCCGATCCCGGTCTCTTTAACAGCCAAACGCTTATTTCATGCAGGATGGTTCTTTTACATTCCAAAACCATTTCATAATTGATATCAAATATCATATTCAATTTCAAACCATATTTCTTTCGAAATCATATTCACTTCCAAAACTATATTCACTTTCAAAAATCATATTCATTTTCAAAATCATATTCATTTTCAAAATCATATTCATTTTCAAAATCATATTCACTTTTTGAATTTATCGATAAGGTAGGTTAATTAAATCTTCATTCCAAAATCATCATATTTACTCAAATATGTCATTTTACAAAAAGGGTATCAATTCCAAATTCTAAGTTTGATTGTATCATCATCAAGGATTCAGCTATAAATACTTCAACTTTACACAGTCTGAAATTTTAGACAATAGTTTAAGTAGTCATAAAGAGTTTTAATAATTTTAGAAATAGTTTAAAATAGATTAAAACAATTTAAATAGATTTAAGTTTTATTTAATTAGATCTAAAATGATTTATAGAGTTTAAAATAGATTAAATAAATTTAATTTATCTTAAATAGATTTTTTAAAAAAATTAATGAATTTAAAATAAATTAAATAGATTTAAATTATATTAAATATATTAAATATATTAAATAAATTTAATTAGTTTAAACTGTTAAATAGATTAAATTGGATTAAATAGGTTATAATAGATTAAAATAAATTAAGATAGTATTAAATTGATTAAAACAGTTAATTTAATTAAAATAGTTTAAACTAAATTTCAAAGTTATATCCAACCAATAACTCAATTCCGATAAATTCATTTACATTTGACACTTCAATACTGAAATTCCAATTTAAATCCTTTGTACAATTCCAATTTTAGCATTAACGCTCGGATTATTGAAAATAATTAGCTTATATAAATCCAATTTTTATTTTAAAATGTCAGTTAATTGAATTAAAATTTATAGAATTAAAAATTGTTAAATTTAACTAATCCGGCGTCTATATATAATTTTCTACCCCATGGTCAAGTGATACAGATATTTATTATTTCAATTCATAATTTAAAATTTTACGGTTATATATCATTTCAAACCATAATCCCGAATTAAATAAAAATCCATAAAATCGCTCGAGTCTATCATTTCAACCCACAACGATTTTTTCCTAATCTATAGATCATTCGAGTATTAACAATATAAAATACAACATCTAGTTATCCAGTATCAACAACCAAACATCCATCACAATCATCATTCAGATCAATCAATAAACATCAATAAATAACTAATAATCAATAACAGGTATTAAATTGACAATTTAAAGTTCAATTTTGAATTAAACGATGATTAAATGCAATAGAAGTCAAATTTAACTAGAATGACAATTTAAACATACCAAACATCAATCGGTAACTTTCAATCACATCATAAATTTAATTTAACTAACATAAAATAATTTAGTAGTTGTGAGCTGATTAAAACACCCACCTTTTATTTTAAATCGATTTAAAATCCAAATAAAGGCCCAAATTTGAACATTCTTAGGATTCGTCTAAGCAAGCATCCAAATGTCCGACATTTCAATATGATCGCAGCGAAACAAGCCACGCGTGAATCCGAGTTCGTATGCAAAAGATATAGCGGTTGAAGTTAAACAATATATAATTTAAACAAATAAATTAAATAAAAAGTTGTACACTTCACATATCTTCCCACATGAGCAGCCCACACAAAAAATTTATTTCGCCTTCGTTCGAGCCCGACAAGTCCAAGCCACTGCCTATAAACCCCAACGCCGCATGCTACAGCCCAAGAATTCTCGACCGAACAACGCCACGTGACCCAGCTCCTCAAGCCGCCCACACCGACCCCCTCTATGGAGCCTCCGTCGCCAATGAATGGCCAGTGCCGCCGTTACCTCCATCTCGATTTTCGGTGAGCCATGACATCGATTGGATGAGTGAAAACCATCTCCAGGACCTCTCGACTTCCTCTACGACATGGTACCCTCTATTTTCTCTCAGGACGAAGATCTACCGTTAAGATCGAAACCCTAGTTTCGACGGCCGAGATTAAATCACTATTTTTCAGACACACCGAGACCCAAAATGAAAAATTGACTGCGGATCTAGCTTGTGCTCATCGAGAGCTTTGAATCGATATATAATTCGATATAGTTTGAGGAGTTTTTGTTTTTCGATTTGATTTTTGATTTGGAAGTTGAAATTTGGATTTGTATATTTGAATTTCTTTCTGCCATTAGAAGAAAGAGATAACCAAGGATAGTTGCACATACATTAATGCAAAATGAAAGGCTACTAGGGTTTAGAAGAATCTACTTATACTAACGAAGCCCGATAAGAAATGGATAAATATCCGAATAGATTTGAAACGACAAATACGACCCAAAAAGCACGTTCTGCTTCCAGAACGGAAACAGGTCATCCCGTATATCAAAATAGATGTTTTTGACAATTCTGAACTTAATGGAACGGGTTTTAAGTCCTAATTCCACTGTATAAAGAGTTAGCTTAAAATTAGCTTATTTCAAATTGATTTCAATTAAATTGATTTCTAAGCATTTCAAGCCCATATGATCGAACGACAAGTCTGATCACTACGAAACTTGAAGTCCTACAATAATTCACAGTTATGGATCCGATGAAACTGGTTTCGTCGAAATCCGAGTCAGTGACCAAAATGATTATTTTTATGTTAATTAAATAAATTATTATTAAATTAAATTTATCACTTCTTACATTCAAATAAATTAACTAACCATTTATTATTATTTTGATTACATAGACATTTACAATAATTTAAAACAAGTTTACATATGATTTTAGTGTTAATTATGGTGTTCAATTTCAACTGTACTTAAAACCAATAGTTAACATTTTTTTTATATTTTATTACACTAATATTCTACGATTATCATTCTTTACCATATTAATTGCAGCATTCACATAATATGGAACCTTTGTTGATTTTGATTATAATTTAAAATCCCAATAACTTCATTTATCTTGGCTTCATTATTATTACTAAATCAATTTGCTGCCTTATGAGTGAACTTGACAATTTTGTACATTTTATTACATCCCCAATTCGCAATTATTGTATTAATTCACATTAACTTAACATTTGTTTACATTTATTTGTATTTGATTAATTAAATTGGTAACGAATAACAGTTGTCACCATTTCTTCAATTAATAATGTTTGTAAGTTTGTTATCTAACTAGTACCACAACACTATTTTTATCAATTACAATTAGTTACATAATATTCATTGATAAATCAACATTTAAATTATTAATTATTCTTTTAATTCAACTGTACATTAACACACACATTATTACAAATAAATTTACAATCTATATCCAATTATAACTTTTTATTCATTTCAATTAATTGGAATTTCATTTAAAGCAGTCATAAATTACCTTAAAATAATACTATCACATTTCATTCCGGTTATATTCTTATTATTAAATCACAAAATTTTTTTCTCAACATTAAGTCACAAAACCTTATTAAATAAACTACTTTTCACTATCGAAAATTACAGGCCGTTTTTAGAGAATTAAAAGCAGCTTTTGTTCCCAAAACTAATTTTGATTCTTTACCCTGTTCTATTTTTCAGATCATTTGTGTCCTCCATCGACTATTTAACCTGTTTGCTTTGTCTGTGGTAAAAAATTGTCCATTTCAAGTGTTTTGACATATGTGGTGACAGTTTTTCATGATTTCTCCTACATACATGATGAAAGCTTCAAGTCATCCCCACAAATGCTCATACACTACATATTTCAGTTCTTGAATCAGGATACTCCTGCCTTGATCACTCATATCCTTTTCATTGTCAATTGTAAAGTTAACTTGAAGGTAGTTTATTTATAGTGGAAAGCCAAATTAATGATATTTATAGTCATATTAAACTTTGTTTTCAATGCTTTCTATATTTTTTTCCTGCCCACGAGCTCTATTAGTAAATAAATAACAACTTCCAGATAGTCAATTATGTTTTTTTCTAAATAATAAAACCATACGGTTAGTATGTATATAATCTTTTTGGAAATTAGTGAAACACTATCCTTTTATGCATTTATCATTCGGTAATTATACCTGTAGAGGAAGACAAGGTAGCTTCCTCCTATATCTATGAGGAGTGTGCAACCGACATTGAATTGGACGATTCAATGGGGGATTTGAGGGAATACTCTTTTTAAGGTGAGCTAAATGTTGTGTGCCATGGAAGCTTTTATTAAGTGATCATGTTCTCTACTTCTATCGATGTTCAAACTTACCTACAGTATTATCCGGAAGCATTTTCTCATATCTTCGTAACTTTATCATTAATACTTCAAATTAAAATCATTCATATCTTCAATAATTTTATCAACATTCCTTAATCACTTAACAATGTTTTCATTGAGATTCCACTTTAAGAAATATTTCATCAACTTATTTTACTATTGTTATCTATATTATCTCATAAATCATATACCTTAAAATAACCTTACCTTACATATGAATTTTTCAGTTTTGGATCTACATTATTGCAAGAATTCATCCATTATATATTTATCTCAACAAAAGTAGCAAATCAATATAATTTTTTCTTTGTATTTTATTTTATTTTATTTGGTTATATTCTCATTAACAATAGCTAGTGAAACTTGGAAAATATTTATTTCTTCACAGTGACGCTTTACATTCATATGTTCTACTTATTTTATTATTTACTTAAGTTCTATATACGTGAACACATAAACACATACATGTGTGTGTTGTTTAAAAGACATCGTATAAAATTAGAGCTAAATGAATTAAATTCATAATATATTATTCTCATATTTTATTCACGTGAGAATATTTTACTGTTAACGTGGAAGAATTCTACGCCTTGAAGCAAATTTAATTTTATGTTCTGATTAACCAAAATTCTATTTTATATTTATACTTTGATGGTTTCATAAATCATGTTCATACTCTGTAGGTTTTCTGCCCTTTTTTTTATTCTTTTGCCAACCTTGTCCCAGGAAACTGTATAATATTTGGGTAGAGTTTAAGCTACAAACACTTTGGCAACCAGATGGTGAGGGTGAGTTATGTAATTGTGTAAACATTACTATGCATCATTATAAATTTGGATCCCCTTAAATCAAATTTCATGTTCTATTTTTTTCTTTCTTTCATTTCTTTTTGTGGAAAACTAAATTTAACTTGGTCCATTTTGGAAAATTTTCACAATTTTTTCGTTTATTCTTTTAAGAAATATATATTCATGTTGTTTATTACAATTGTCTCTTTGAGACAAGTTGTTACATTTATCTACATTATTTTCCCTTGCAACTTATTATTTTGATGTTTTCAATCATCTACATCTCTTGTGATTCCCTTTAGAGGGGAGGATGTCTATCTGATTTCCTAGGGGAAACCTTACCCATATGTTTTTATTAATCTACTGATTGATATTAATTCCTTGTAGAGATCAACTTTGATAAGAGAAATGTACTGTTTTCTTATATGTAGCCCATAGTGTTTTTTTATAACATTCTTTTTTGTGATTTTGTACAGGGGACTAGTTGGCTATGGAAGTGTTTTTAACAGCAACACGCATGCACTGGTTTTATGCACCATGCTTTCGTAAGTATATTTATCATATCTTTTATTAGTTTGTTTATATGAAGTTTATTATCATGTAGGAAGTATCATGACAATGTTTAGGTAATTCAAAACTGGATTCTACCTTAGGTTGTTTAAGATGTATGAAACAGAGGATGTTAATTATTCTTTGTAGGAAAATTTGGCTAAGTCCTGTTGATATAACATATTAGATATCATTATCTAACAATTTTTGAACTAGATATCTATTGATATATGCATTTTCCACAATATTTGCTATTTAGAATCTCTAATTTGACAATTATAATATTTATAGATACACACATATGAATAGAGAAAATCCAAGGACATTACATGATACACGTGTTATATAAAATATAACTAAATTTATATAATAATAAATTATAAAATATTAACCAAGTTATCCAAATTCTATAAAAAGTAACTAAATTTATATAATGATACTAATAATGTTAAATTAACTAAGTTCATAAAAAATAACTTCATTAACTAAGTTTAATAAAAATTAAGTAAATTTATAATAATAATAAAAATAATCTAAGTTTATAATAATGTAATAAATTAAAAAATATTAATGAAGTTTACTAAGTTTGATAAAAAAAACTAAGTTTATATTATAATAATATTATTAATAATAAATTAACTAAGCTTATAAATTTAAGTTTAAAATGACAATAATACCAATACTAATAAATTATAATTTTAACAAAGTTTTATAAAAAGTAACCGAATTTAGAACAACGATAATAGTAAAAATTACGATAAATGATAAACTGTTAACCAGTTTAACTAATTTTTATGCCAAAAGCTTGCTCTTCATGATCTGCGCTCAGCGATAGTTCATCGTGCCATCAGCTCTACATGCCTTATGTTCGGCAACTTTATTGTGCCTTTTCCCTCTCAAATATGCTTGCAATGCACCACAAATGATTTTCCAACACTTCAATTGTACTCACCGTCGTTACATTTTGTAACGACCCGTAAATTTCGATAATTAAATTATTAATTTAAAAGGGAAATATATATAAATGAGATAAATTAATACTAGATGAACGCTAAATGAAAATTTATAGCAACGGCAATGATTGAGATAGTGTAAGATGTATACCTTTGTGTAAGTTGAATAAAATATAAATAAGGAAAAAAAGACAGGAAATTTAAATCACCTATGTATTAATATATATTAATAAAATTGTAACTGTATGTGAGTTAAGGAAGTAATATAAATGGCAGTTGACAGATAACCAATTTAATGCAAATTCAAATGTGGGTGGAAATGACTGTTGGGTTTTAATGGAGTGTAAATAAATAGTGAGAAACATTCTAATCTCTTAGTTAAATATGTTTGTTTGATTAATGCTGACAGAAACAAAATAGGAAATTTTATTTATAACAAATGAATTTCAATTGTATAATGAAAGTGAATTGTTAATAGATGGATGTAAATATTTATTTATTGATAGAAATAAGATCTAAATAAATGTTTGGATAGAACATAAGAGAATGCAATTTGGTAGTACGTTAATTGGAAATAGATTTAAGAAAGGATAACAACTATTATAAATTTCCTAACTTACGGGTCAATAAATTTATTGGAAGTAAAGTTCTTTTATATGTTGAGTAGTTAAAATGTTGTTATTAAATATATACGTTGATTTGATAATTATTAAAAATATAGTAACGGCAATGTGAACATAAATTAATATAAACGTAAATCTTATTTTTAAGTAATAATTGAGTGTAGACTTATGAAATAGATTTTATGACAATAATTATTGTTCGTTACTTATTAGTTGTTAGGTTTTATTTTGAAATCAATTCCAATTAATGCACTAAATTATTGCAAATTGGTGTGGAATATTGGTAGGTGAATAATGTTGGATTCAATAAGATGTAGCCAAGGTAAATTTCCGTAGCATGAGTTGATAAGTAAGGTAATAAAAGAAATAAAACCAAGATGAAAATTTGAAAAAAATATCAATGTAATGAAATATAAAATAATATTAACTATGTTAGTTGAGTGATAATTGATTGAATATTAAGTTGGGAACCAAATAAAAATGGAATTTATTTGCAATTAATTTGATTAATTGCAGCTGACATTTGAACACTGTATCTACGGTAATAATTGACACTAGATTGTTATGTGAAGTTGTTTTAGTCAAAGGGATTAATTTGGAATCTAATGGATTTAATATTTAAAAATTATGTAAATATTTATTTAGGAGGAATTAAAGTTAATTACATAATAAGGTATGAATCTACTGCTAATTTTATCTATGTGAAAATGATAGAGTACCAAAAACAAGCTTTGTCAGTATATTTAAGTTTAATGTATAATAATAAGTTAATGGTAATAAAAAAAGTTTAAACATCTAAATATTCCGTTAATAGAGAGTGAGTTTAAATCTAAGAATATTAAGAAGTAGATTTTTGAATACAACATTTGATCCATCCACTTAAAATATATAGATAGGATAATCGCTGATTTTTGATTTAAGTAGTGCAAACAGAGATTTATCTATTTATTTGGAATTGGAATTTATAAGTGTATAAATAGGAAATACGTGAAATTTAGTTTTAAATATTCATAAATGAAGATTTAGATGAAGGTGAGAATGGTAATGCTTTAAATAGTGAATAAATAAAAAGGGAAATCAGGAATTATTTACTTATATTGAAATTTAAGTCTAATAATGGGATTTGATAGCAATTAAATGTAATTGGTCATTGCCCTTTTATAAGTTAAGAGAAATAACTGAAATTTATAAATAGTAGAGACGTACACAAATCAATGTAGGTAATTAGAAATAAAATGTGGTCAAAACGATAAAACGTTTCTTGTGAAAAAAGGATGACATAACGAAAATGGGTAACGTATTCGCTTGAATATAAATTGAAACTTATTTAAGGTATTAATTACAATGGATAGAGATTTTGGGTAACATTGTAAATGTTATGTAATTAATGCAAATGTATGTCAATAGTAAGGGATTAGGATGAATTAAAAATTTGTAACATAGGAATTACCTGCCTATTTGTTAATAAAAATTTGAATGGTTAGTAAGTGATAATAGAATAAGTGTACAATAGTGGAATTGAGGTAACGTTGGTTTTAATGTTGAGAAAATAAATGGGTATAGTAAAGTTTAAGTGAAAATGTAAGTATGTATAGGGGAATGAATTATTGCAGGGAAATATTTGGTAACCATTGCAATAAATGTAAATTAGTGTGCATTAATATGAAATTTAGTAATAGGTGTGAATAACTTAAATTTCTTCATAGGATAAAGAATGATGGAAATAACGTTTATTTAATATATCGGGATTTAATTGATCATAAAAGGTTGATTGCAAATCAAATGAAAAATGCTTAAATGGGAATTAAGTTATTTATTCATTTGGATTTAAAGCATGATTGAAATTATTGGAAACTGAATAAAACGTTTTATATTGATTGAAATTTAAGCTGGAAGTAATTAAGATAAATAAAATATGTATATATGGAATTCAAATATACATAGAAATGTGGATTTTAGTATGTAAACGTAAATCTATTGAGAATGGATAGAAATTTAATCAGTAACTATTACAGTAATTTAGAAATTTAGTTGAAATTGGGAATTTATCTATGTATTTGGAAATTTATGGAATTGTGAATATATATATGGAAATTTAAATGAAGCATCTAATTATACATGTGTGAATACGCTTAAAATGCAATGTAAATGTCGAGAAAGAAATAATTTAATCCGTAACGTGTATAATTAATATCCTTTTGGGACCACTTCTGTTTGCACGTTAAAATTCGTGCACACCCATCCTTTTGCGATCTATCCATAAATATGCCGTGATAAACCCTAGCCTCCGCCTAATTTCATTTTATCCGCGCGTATTTTCTCCAAGCTCCTCTTCTTCTTCAATGGGTGCAAACCCTAGATCCAACCAATTCAAAAACAAAATGAAATTTCAAACTACTCTAAAAATTCTGAAAAAAATATATGTTGCAGATTTTGGCAAGCGCAACTCGGATCTGCGGTCCGTTTTTCGTTTCGAATTTCTGTGTGTCCAGATCTAAGCCAAATCAGTTACGGGCGTTCATCAGCGTCGCATCAAACTTCGTCAGATCGTCAAACTGTTTCTGGGTATTGTTGAGTGGACCGAGGGGACTGCATCTATGCAGTTTATCAGGTGAATCAACGGTTGGATTTGGCTCAAAATTCGATTAGGGTTTCCTATAAGGGGGCGGCGGCTGCGTCGTTTCACGGCGAGTTGGCACCGGACCTTGGTCGCATGGGGTCAGGTGGTAGAGCACACCGTGGTGGTTCGAGCGGCAGTCCTGGCGTGGGCCATAGTGGAGTGGGGAGGAGACAGGCCGTGGTCAACGCTTGGGGTTTGGGTTCGTTCGTTTTGCACTAGGGTTCTGGAACGCGTAAGGGATTGGGAGAGAGGTGACATGGCAAATGGAAGTTGGAGGGTGAGTTGTGTTTGTTTGTTTTATTTTAATTTGAATTTCAATCACAATTTTGGTTATAACTTTTGCATACGATATCCGTTTTACGAACGGTTTTTTTTGTTAGGATCGTATTAAAATTCCGGACTAGATGACGCTGGTTTAGACGAATTCTGAGATGGGCGAATTTTTGGGTTTAAATCGAATCTAAATTCGATTTAAATTCAAAAGGTGAGTGTTTTAACCCACTCACAACTTCTAAAAGTTTTTATGTTTGTTAAATTTATTTTAGATATGAGTAGAAATTTATTTATGACTGTTTGGCATGTTTTATTCATCATATCTGTTAAATCGCATTTATTTAATATAACTGTTCATTTAATTTTATTACTGCATATAGATTTACAGTTATAGTTATTTATTTGCATATAACCTGTTAGTTTAATAGTTGTTAAATTTATTTTTGAATATAACTGCCAGTTATTACCTGTCATATATTATCGGATATATATGGATATTGATTTAGTATTGGATGATGATTGTGATTTGGATGATGAATGATGATGGATAAATGGATGTTTTATTTTATATCATTTAACTGCAAGTTATCATGCATTTTTTGTTTCATTCGGGATTGTGGTTTGAAATGATATACAACCGCAAAATTTTATTTTTAAATTGCGGATTGAAATGATAAACATCCGTATCACTTGACCATAGGATAGAAAATTATATACAGGCACCGTGGTCTATGTATAAAATATTTTAAAGTGATTTCTATGGTTTGGATGGGATACGGTTTATAAAAATTTATTTTGATATTTTATAGAATATTATTCTTCGATATATACACATATGAAGTTAAAATTTTAAATTTAAGTTGTGTATAAACCTGTTGAATAAAATGATAAAAATTTGAGAAAATGGAATTTAGTAATTTATCTTATATGTTTAAGTTTGGTAATTTTAGGGTATGATATTTATAAATGGATTTTCCAAGATTTACTTAAATGGAATATTTTAGTATAAAGTAAATTTGAGAAAATAGTTAATTTCTAGAAATTGGAGTTTTATTTATAGATTTTATGTAAATATTCAAAGCTAAATAATAGAACATTTAATTTGTTGAAAGAATAAATTCCAACTTTAGTTTTGAAATATAAATACTCCAAATGAATATATATATATATATAAATTGAAGTGGTTTTGGAACTTGAAAGTGATATTTAAATTTGGGTTTAGACTTTAAATAAAGAAAAATATTTGTAAAGCCATGGAAATTATTTTCTTTACAAAGTAACCTTAAAGTTAAACCATTATTCTATTTACCGTTGAATATCCAAACCATTTAAGTTTTTTTGAAGTTATGGTTTTAAAAGTATGAATTCCGAAATATTATGTTTTGAAAGTATAATTCAAATGTTTGGTTTTCAAATATTATAAATTTTTAAAGCAGTATGATTTTTGGAAAAGAATTTTATTTGGATAAAATGATATCATATTGTTTTGGGTTATAAATGATATCGTATTCATAGTTTTGAAATGGAAATGTTTATTCTGGTTTTAAAGTATAAACTATTTTTAAATGACCGCGGTGTTATAATAACGATGGGTTGGCAAAGAGACCGGGATCGGATATGGACATACTCTCTGTCGATACCGAAAACCACTTTGACTAACCGTGTACGCGGTGGAGATTCCAGAATGAAGTAGGATGGTGGCGACGTTTCCTGTAAGGTAAATACGTGGATCCAACTCCCGTGAGTTGGCATAAGGTGGCTAAAACAGGAGCGATCGACGGGTTAATGAGGTCATTCCTCTGATCGGACACTCCTCTTCGATATTATACTTGACTTTGGATTGATTCAGTGGCCACTTTTACTTTGATTTTGGGGAGTTTGTTCGAGGTGGGCGGTAGCTGCGGCTACGCGTTACCATCGGCCCGGAAGTGTAATTGGTATATCTACCCTGGCATTGCCTAGTTGTGCCGTGTCACCTACCCTAGCGCGCCTTATACGATTTTGGTTTTATACCATACCTATGGAGTGCCCTCTGACGACGCCCAGTACGGGGGAGATTACGGTACTGTATAGACTATGGGAATATATTCTGTGTTAAAGGCTATATGGGTAACCCCTTAACGCTATTAAAAAGTAAGTTTATTTTACAAATAGACACTATTATAATAGCGCAATATACTATATAGTAAATAGTTTAACGGATCCTTAGGAGATGTAAATCCCGAGCATCTCTTGAGTTGCTGCACTCATATTTATTTCTGTAAATTTAACTTACATAAGATCGTTTAGTTCTGACTCGAGTGTTTTTTTGTCTTTTCAAATTCGCTCGGGTCATTACATAAAATAGTGTTGTTAATTTGTGTTGTTAATTTGTTACTAGTATTGAATAAAATAGAAACGTCAACATTACATAAATGAAATTGTAAACAGTTTTATAAACTGTATATTTTATTATTATATTTTATCCTTCCGCTGTGAGATTCTATTTTGTTTTATTTCTTCTCTGTTTTCTTATTTACCCCATAACAATCCGCCCTTCCGTATGGTTTGAATCGGCACGTGTGCCTGTTTAAATCGTGCGTAAAGGCGGGATGTTACAGTTGGTATCAGAGCTTTGGTTTAGCGATAAACCTTGGCTTTGTGGGGTTTGACTCTTTGATAATAGGGTAGTAATATCCTATGGGAGTCGCTGAGTGTATATATATGAGAGAGCGTACTTGTTAGTTTTATAAAAGGTTTTTATATTGTGTTAATCTGTTCCGTTTTGTATTTATAAATTCCGGTTGATGCATGGGACGCTGTGACATCAATAGGGGTTTCTAAACACTTAAATAGGACAGACCGACATAATATTTGTTTTAATATGGGCGAATGAAATAATCTTGCCTAATCTATTTTCTATATATATAAAATAAATTTTTCGAATTATATCTATATTTGGTTGCTATAGATTGGTAGTTAGGAAATAGAGTAAATAATAATAGAAATAAAATGGAAGAAAATAGATAAATGAATTTGGAAATTTAGAACTGAAGTTCCGGGGGTTTTGAAAATTCTTTCAAATAAATTTTGGAATATAATAGTATTATTTATAAGTATTTTCTGATATAATATTTCAATATAATTCAGAAGAATTGTTTTAAAAGAAGATTTTGGAGAAAAGTTTTGTACTTTCCTCTCTGTCGCTGGAAAATAAATTTCGGTGATGAGTGCACACATCATCGACAATTTTCAGGTTTCGAAGAGGAAAGGCCACTGTAGAAATTTACTGCAAAATTGTTTAAGAGAATTTTATCGTTTTGATTATAATTAGAGATATATAAGTAAAAAGAATATGTTTATCTACTATTTTAAATAATTTGAAATTAAACCCGGTATTTGGTTCTTAAAATTCCAGTTAATTAATAGTTCAATTTAGTATAGAAAATGTGAACCTTTAACTAAAGAAAATTTAATACCATTGGAAGATAAGAAATGTAAATAAACAATTGTAAACATTAGTAAATGAATTAGTAAACTTCTTTATTTATAAGAATTAATGTTATAGGGTAGCAAATTTAGTGTAATTAAATTGTTATTATTAAATATAATAGTAACGTAAACCTTTAAATAAATAAATGAAATTAAAGGTAAGTTGAAATTGAAATTTATAAAACGAATATATTTATTGAACCATTAATTAATTAAAGAAATCGAGAAGAAACTTGTATAAATTTCACTTACATTCTTAAAATAGATATAACTTACCATATAATAAAAGTTGCAATGTTAGTAAGGAAATGTAAGAGAAAACTTACAAGTGAAGATTGAGGAAATGAATAATTCAATGAATTTGCTATAATTAAGGAGAATTTAATGTTATTAATTTAAGTTATAATTGAAATTCTATCGAGTAAATATAATAAAAAGGTAAGTATGACAGATAGATGATTTTAAACTTAAGTGATTAAAGTGTGAATAAATAAGATCATGAAATTTTAGTAAATAGTTCATGAAGAAGAAATAAACATTGGAAAAAGATTGAAGCTATTTGTTAACAAATAAGTATAAAGGAATAATTATAAGTAATAAGTAAATTAATGAAACAAACATTAATGAGTAAATGAAATTTAAAGTTTATGTGAATCATAAAAGGAAGTCAAACAACTAAAGCATGAAATGAACGTATAATAAGTGAATTTGGTTGTTGGTTTGAAATTATTATTGGTTGATTTATGGTTGGTTGGGTAAAGGAATTTGAAGTTTTGGATGAATAAATAATCTATCTTTGTTCCATCTAAGACTGTTGAGTAAAGGATGCACTTGATAGTTATTTTCATTCCATACAAATTTCAAGTTCTGAACCCGAACAACTTCTTATTTGTTGGATAAATGGTTTTGCTTTGTCTTGTGTATGTATGCTGTTTGTAAGGTTGATGGTTGTTATTTGATTTGGTTGATTAATGGTGAAATCACTTAAATATTTCACTGTATCTAAATTTGTATATTTTAGCTAAATTAACTAATTTGGTAAATATAAAATATTGATTTCGAAATTCTTCTTTTCCCTTTTCCTTTTCGGGGACGAAAAGTTTTGAGTGAGGGAGAATGTAACGACCCGTAAATTTCGATAATTAAATTATTAATTTAAAAGGGAAATATATATAAATGAGATAAATTAATAATAGATGAACGCTAAATGAAAATTTATAGCAACGGCAATGATTGAGATAGTGTAAGATGTATACCTTTGTGTAAGTTGAATAAAATATAAATAAGGAAAAAAAGACAGGAAATTTAAATCACCTATGTATTAATATATATTAATAAAATTGTAACTGTATGTGAGTTAAGGAAGTAATATAAATGGCAGTTGACAGATAACCAATTTAATGCAAATTCAAATGTGGGTGGAAATGACTGTTGGGTTTTAATGGAGTGTAAATAAATAGTGAGAAACATTCTAATCTCTTAGTTAAATATGTTTGTTTGATTAATGCTGATAGAAACAAAATAGGAAATTTTATTTATAACAAATGAATTTCAATTGTATAATGAAAGTGAATTGTTAATAGATGGATGTAAATATTTATTTATTGGTAGAAATAAGATCTAAATAAATGTTTGGATAGAACATAAGAGAATGCAATTTGGTAGTACGTTAATTGGAAATAGATTTAAGAAAGGATAACAACTATTATAAATTTCCTAACTTACGGGTCAATAAATTTATTGGAAGTAAAGTTCTTTTATATGTTGAGTAGTTAAAATGTTGTTATTAAATATATACGTTGATTTGATAATTATTAAAAATATAGTAACGACAATGTGAACATAAATTAATATAAACGTAAATCTTATTTTTAAGTAATAATTGAGTGTAGACTTATGAAATAGATTTTATGACAATAATTATTGTTCGTTACTTATTAGTTGTTAGGTTTTATTTTGAAATCAATTCCAATTAATGCACTAAATTATTGCAAATTGGTGTGGAATATTGGTAAGTGAATAATGTTGGATTCAATAAGATGTAGCCAAGGTAAATTTCTGTAGCATGAGTTGATAAGTAAGGTAATAAAAGAAATAAAACCAAGATGAAAATTTGAAAAAAATATCAATGTAATGAAATATAAAATAATATTAACTATGTTAGTTGAGTGATAATTGATTGAATATTAAGTTGGGAACCAAATGAAAATCAAATTTATTTGGAATTTATTTGCAATTAATTTGATTAATTGCAGCTGACATTTGAACACTGTATCTACGGTAATAATTGACACTAGATTGTTATGTGAAGTTGTTTTAGTCAAAGGGATTAACTTGGAATCTAATGGATTTAATATTTAAAAATTATGTAAATATTTATTTAGGAGGAATTAAAGTTAATTACATAATAAGGTATGAATCTACTGCTAATTTTATCTATGTGAAAATGATAGAGTACCAAAAACAAGCTTTGTCGGTATATTTAAGTTTAATGTATAATAATAAGTTAATGGTAATAAAAGAAGTTTAAACATCTAAATATTCCGTTAATAGAGAGTGAGTTTAAATCTAAGAATATTAAGAAGTAGATTTTTGAATACAACATTTGATCCATCCACTTAAAATATATAGATAGGATAATCGTTGATTTTTGATTTAAGTAGTGCAAACGGAGATTTATCTATTTATTCGGAATTGGAATTTATAAGTGTATAAATAGGAAATACGTGAAATTTAGTTTTAAATATTCATAAATGAAGATTTAGATGAAGGTGAGAATGGTAATGCTTTAAATAGTGAATAAAGAAAAAGGGAAATCAGGAATTATTTACTTGTATTGAAATTTAAGTCTAATAATGGGATTTGATAGCAATTAAATGTAATTGGTCATTGCCCTTTTATAAGTTAAGAGAAATAACTGAAATTTATAAATAGTAGAGACATACACAAATCAATGTAGGTAATTAGAAATAAAATGTGGTCGAAACGATAAAACGTTTCTTGTGAAAAAAGATGACATAACGAAAAAGGGTAATGTATTCACTTGAATATAAATTGAAACTTATTTAAGGTATTAATTACAATGGATAGAGATTTTGGGTAACATTGTAAATGTTATGTAAGTAATGCAAATGTATGTCAATAGTAAGGGATTAGGATGAATTAAAAATTTGTAACATAGGAATTACCTGCCTATTTGTTAATAAAAATTTGAATGGTTAGTAAGTGATAATAGAATAAGTGTACAATAGTGGAATTGAGGTAACGTTGGTTTTAATGTTGAGAAAATAAATGGGTATAGTAAAGTTTAAGTGAAAATGTAAGTATGTATAGGGGAATGAATTATTGCAGGGAAATATTTGGTAACCATTGCAATAAATGTAAATTAGTGTGCATTAATATGAAATTTAGTAATAGATGTGAATAACTTAAATTTCTTCATAGGATAAAGAATGATGGAAATAACGTTTATTTAATATATCGGGATTTAATTGATCATAAAAGGTTGATTGCAAATCAAATGAAAAATGCTTAAATGGGAATTAAGTTATTTATTCATTTGGATTTAAAGCATGATTGAAATTATTGGAAACTGAATAAAACGTTTTATGTTGATTGAAATTTAAGTTGGAAGTAATTAAGAGAAATAAAATATGTATAATATGGAATTCAAATATACATAGAAATGTGGATTTTAGTATGTAAACGTAAATCTATTGAGAATGGATAGAAATTTAATCAGTAACTATTACAGTAATTTAGAAATTTAGTTGAAATTGGGAATTTATCTATGTATTTGGAAATTTATGGAATTGTGAATATATATATATATATGGAAATTTAAATGAAGCATCTAATTATACATGTGTGAATACGCTTAAAATGCAATGTAAATGTCGAGAAAGAAATAATTTAATCCGTAACGTGTATAATTAATATCCTTTTGGGACCACTTCTGTTTGCACGTTAAAATTCGTGCACACCCATCCTTTTGCGATCTATCTATAAATATGCTGTGATAAACCCTAGCCTCCGCCTAATTTCATTTTATCCGCGCGTATTTTCTTCAAGCTCCTCTTCTTCTTCAATGGGTGCAAACCCTAGATCCAACCAATTCAAAAACAAAATGAAATTTCAAACTACTCTAAAAATTCTGAAAAAAATATATGTTGCAGATTTTGGCAAGCGCAACTCAGATCTGCGGTCCGTTTTTCGATTCGAATTTCTGTATGTCCAGATCTGAGCCAAATCAGTTACGGGCGTTCATCAGCGTCGCATCAAACTTCGTCAGATCGTCAAACTGTTTCTGGGTATTGTTGAGTGGACCGAGGGGACTGCATCTATGCAGTTTATCAGGTGAATCAACGGTTGGATTTGGCTCAAAATTCGATTAGGGTTTCCTATAAGGGGGCGGCGGCTGCGTCGTTTCACGGCGAGTTGGCACCGAACCTTGGTCGCATGGGGTCAGGTGGTAGAGCACACCGTGGTGGTTCGAGCGGCAGTCCTGGCGTGGGCCATAGTGGAGTGGGGAGGAGACAGGCCGTGGTCAACGCTTGGGGTTTGGGTTCGTTCGTTTTGCACTAGGGTTCTGGAACGCGTAAGGGATTGGGAGAGAGGTGACGTGGCAAATGGAAGTTGGAGGGTGAGTTGTGTTTGTTTGTTTTATTTTAATTTGAATTTCAATCACAATTTTGGTTATAACTTTTGCATACGATATCCGTTTTACGAACGGTTTTTTTTGTTAGGATCGTATTAAAATTCCGGACTAGATGACGCTGGTTTGGACGAATTCTGAGACGGGCGAATTTTTGGGTTTAAATCGAATCTAAATTCGATTTAAATTCAAAAGGTGAGTGTTTTAACCCACTCACAACTTCTAAAAGTTTTTATGTTTGTTAAATTTATTTTAGATATGAGTAGAAATTTATTTATGACTGTTTGGCATGTTTTATTCATCATATCTGTTAAATCGCATTTATTTAATATAACTGTTCATTTAATTTTATTACTGCATATAGATTTACAGTTATAGTTATTTATTTGCATATAAACTGTTAGTTTAATAGTTGTTAAATTTATTTTTGAATATAACTGCCAGTTATTACCTGTCATATATTATCGGATATATATTGATATTGATTTAGTATTGGATGATGATTGTGATTTGGATGATGAATGATGATGGATAAATGGATGTTTTATTTTATATCATTTAACTGCAAGTTATCATACATTTTTCGTTTCATTCGGGATTGTGGTTTGAAATGATATACAACCGCAAAATTTTATTTTTAAATTGCGGATTGAAATGATAAACATCCGTATCACTTGACCATAGGATAGAAAATTATATACAGGCACCGTTGTCTATGTATAAAATATTTTAAAGTGATTTCTATGGTTTGGATGGGATACGGTTTATAAAAATTTATTTTAATATTTTATAGAATATTATTCTTCGATATATACACATATGAAGTTAAAATTTTAAATTTAAGTTGTGTATAAACCTGTTGAATAAAATGATAAAAATTTGAGAAAATGGAATTTAGTAATTTATCTTATATGTTTAAGTTTGGTAATTTTAGGGTATGATATTTATAAATGGATTTTCCAAGATTTACTTAAATGGAATATTTTAGTATAAAGTAAATTTGAGAAAATAGTTAATTTCTAGAAATTGGAGTTTTATTTATAGATTTTATGTAAATATTCAAAGCTAAATAATAGAACATTTAATTTGTTGAAAGAATAAATTCCAACTTTAGTTTTGAAATATAAATACTCCAAATGAATATATATATATATAAATTGAAGTGGTTTTGGAACTTGAAAGTGATATTTAAATTTGGGTTTAGACTTTAAATAAAGAAAAATATTTGTAAAGCCATGGAAATTATTTTCTTTACAAAGTAACCTTAAAGTTAAATCATTTATTCTATTTACCGTTGAATATCCAAACCATTTAAGTTTTTTTGAAGTTATGGTTTTAAAAGTATGAATTCCAAAATATTGTGTTTTGAAAGTATAATTCAAATGTTTGGTTTCCAAATATTATAAATTTTTAAAGCAGTATGATTTTTGGAAAAGAATTTTATTTGGATAAAATGATATCATATTGTTTTGGGTTTTAAAATGATATCGTATTCATAGTTTTGAAATGGAAATGTTTATTCTGGTTTTAAAGTATAAACTATTTTTAAATGACCGCGGTGTTATAATAACGATGGGTTGGCAAAGAGACCGGGATCGGATATGGACATACTCTCTGTCGATACCGAAAACCACTTTGACTAACCGTGTACGCGGTGGAGATTCCAGAATGAAGTAGGATGGTGGCGACGTTTCCTGTAAGGTAAATACGTGGATCCAACTCCCGTGAGTTGGCATAAGGTGGCTAAAACAGGAGCGATCGACGGGTTAATGAGGTCATTCCTCTGATCGGACACTCCTCTTCGATATTATACTTGACTTTGGATTGATTCAGTGGCCACTTTTACTTTGATTTTGGGGAGTTTGTTCGAGGTGGGCGGTAGCTGCGGCTACGCGTTACCATCGGCCCGGAAGTGTAATTGGTATATCTACCCTGGCATTGCCTAGTTGTGTCGTGTCACCTACCCTAGCGCGCCTTATACGATTTTGGTTTTGTACCATACCTATGGAGTGCCCTCTGACGACGCCCAGTACGGGGGAGATTACGGTACTGTATATACTATGGGAATATATTCTGTGTTAAAGGCTATATGGGTAACCCCTTAACGCTATTAAAAAGTAAGTTTATTTTTCAAATAGACACTATTATAATAGCGCAATATACTATATAGTAAATAGTTTAACGGATCCTTAGGAGATGTAAATCCCGAGCATCTCTTGAGTTGCTGCACTCATATTTATTTCTGTAAATTTAACTTACATAAGATCTTTTAGTTCTGACTCGAGTGTTTTTTTGTCTTTTCAAATTCGCTCGGGTCATTACATAAAATAGTGTTGTTAATTTGTGTTGTTAATTTGTTACTAGTATTGAATAAAATAGAAACGTCAACATTACATAAATGAAATTGTAAACAGTTTTATAAACTGTATATTTTATTATTATATTTTATCCTTCCGCTGTGAGATTATATTTTGTTTTATTTTTTCTCTGTTTTCTTATTTACCCCATAACAATCCGCCCTTCCGTATGGTTTGAATCGGCACGTGTGTCTGTTTAAATCGTGCGTAAAGGCAGGATGTTACACATTTGCTTTATTACATACCATGATCAGCACATTGCACAACATTGCATCTTATTCTACATCCCGCCTCAGCTTTTCGAGCTGCACCATGTATTTAGAACCGTGTGTTTGCACTATATACATTTTTTTTCACTATGCACTATTCTGTACTGTGCAACTTAGTGTTCACCTTGCACTGCAGTGTAACCTGTTCACTTTGCTTTTGCAATAGGGATCACACTACAGTGTAGTGCACTCTACTCGATACATTCTTTGTAGTAGAGGCAGGGAATCTTATTAATCATCTCACTTTCAGGTTACGCTTGCATCTTAGTTTTCATTCGTAGCGTGTAGTTCAGGTTAGGTCTTCTATGCGTAGCTCGGTCCATTTTCACTTCGACTCAGCACGTAGCCCTATTTACATTCGGCCTTCAGTTTGTTTCATCTTGATGTTTACTTCCATGCTTCACTCCATCCTACGTAGCATTCCTAGTCACTTTACTTCATTTTTCTCTTTTGCATTATATCATCACCCCTTTATAGGTTATCTTTCCATGATTTTAGTAGATCCTTGATATCACTATTTTCTAATTGATTTATGGATACAAATATACCCAAACTAGCCATTTTATTATATAATTAATTAATAAAAGAATTAGACAATGGTGGTAGCAATTTCATCTGGAAAGATTCAACATGAAAGTTTATGTTCACAAGACATTGCATTTGTTTTCTTTAAGTATTAATTATGCCTTTTTGATGATATGACATTGTTTATAGTCTTAAATTGACTGCTTATTTTGGATCTTGGTCTGCGATAATTAATAGTGATGGACAAATTCAATTCAGACTTTTAGAGAATAATCGAAGCTTTTGATCAATTATGTCATTTTAAATTGTGTTATCCCATATTAAAATGTTGTATGCAAATCATTTCTAACATCCTAATGATTGATAAATTACAGTTATTAACTTAAATTATTCTAATAATGATTATTTCAAGTTCAAAAACTGAAGTTTACAATGATTTTCCATGATTGAGTTTGCTCGTAGTATTAAAATATTGATATTTAATTTGCTTTAAAATTGATGTTTATTTGGAAGGTGGAGGTTGTGAATCTACTAAAGTATAGCAGATGAAGAGCATTGGGAAAGATTGGTTGCCTTTTCAGAATGTAGTTTGAGTTATTTAAGATTTTGTTACTACTTCTGTTATTGTGTGTTCAACTAATAAATTATAATAATATTTTGATTTAAAAAAGAAAAACATAGTATAGAACATGTTGTAATTGTTGGATGCAAATTAATAATAATACTTCATTTACAGGTAGTTGTCATCATATGTTTTCTACAACTATATCTAATCTTACCTCACTCGGCATTTTCTAGTTTTTTGTTTATATTTTAAGTTTTCTACCATATTTATATATACATACTAGTGTGAACCCGTGCTTTGCACATGGCTGTTCGCAGAAATGTTGATTCACAATGTACATCTAACTAATGAAAGAAAAGAATGGGTACTTACAACAGAACTATAAAATCAACGTGACTTATGAAAATCTCTTGATTTTAGATTTACAATCCATTATAATATTCATAATCATACTGGTGCTTGTCCAATAAAAACTAAGAAATTGGCTTGCTTATTCGATAAATTCTAAAATTGACATAACTATTTTGTCGACATAAAACTAGTGAAAAAATTGAATATTTGATATGTATGAGATTAAAATTTTAGACAATTAGGGAAAAGGGGATGAAAGGAGTTGAGAGTACTCTAAATGGCGCATAGATTGTCAATGGGTGCCATATTGTATGTTTATTGTTGCTTATTTATCCTTTACTTCCAATTTTTCATGGAATTTTTTTATCTATAAGCAACATCGTACAATCTTTTGAAACAATACTGTAGGAAAAGTTGAATAAATGATAAGCACCATTGTCCTAGTGGTTAAGTGATTCGATTTTGGTGTGAGAGATCACAAGTTCAAAACTTGCATAGCGTGGTTCGAACATATATTGACATATGATTTGTATTATGCTGTCCTAGTGACATGTATCTAAGTACCATTTAAAAAAATATTACTAATTGGGGTTGAAGTAATTGATTTATGATCATAAATCAATACTTCATTAATTCTCTTATTCATACAGGAAACACTTATTCATATAACTTTCCAGTTTTCCCCAATTTACATGCACCCGATAAGATTCCTTTTTAATCAGATGATTAGGGAATTAATTGATTACGTCAATCTTCCAATATAATTCTTTTCTCACGTAGGTAATTTATTACTCTCTTTAATGCTATAACAGAGGCAGTACATATTTGAGTAATTATCTCAAAAAAATTTCAAATCTTCTACAATTCGAAATATTATATTACTTAAATCAACAATATCTTTCAAATCTTCTACTGTTGGAAATATTGTATTACTGAAATCAACAATTTCTTTCAAATCTTAAGCAATTAGAATTATTGCATCATCAAATCTTGCACCCTTGTGGATAAAAAATTGATATAAACCGGATATATGCTATTTGAATACTTTATAGCTGATTGATTAATCATATCTACTCATGCTACAAAAAAAATTATCAAAAAATCTAAGCTATTTTGGTAGAATAAAATTGCTGAATAGAGCAACAATAATTGAAATTGACCTGTGGTTCTAAAGATTGTCTACTCTTTTTGTTATAAGCAAATATTTGTAGTGTTTCCTTCCTGGTTGTAAGAATTAAAAAAGATCATATATAGATTTTGCATTCGGATTGTGAATAGAAAACTATTAAGATTTATATTACAATAAATGTGTAATACCATTTCCATATAAGCAAGAAGTTCACCAATCGAAGTAAAGAGAGATCTAAGCATTACCATATGTACTACAAAATGATATTTTGAAACTAATGTAACTCAAAAAGAGTAAAACTTTATATATACTATATGCTCACATAACTAGTCAGACAACGCAATTGTTAAATTTGGATGATTCAAATATTTGTTAAAGAGGAAAGAAATTGATTAATTAATTCACGCATATCAATTAATCTGGCTAGTATATGGAAGGATATTTTGAAGGAAACTAATTAATTAGTCAAGCAAGTAATTAGTCAAAGAATTTTTTATATGAAAAAGAAAAGATTGCTGATGGAGATTGATACAAACAAGAAAAATTATGGAAACCAAGATTACCACTATCCATTTACATAGAAATCAAATCATGGATATTTGAAAAGGTTTCAAACATAATCTGTAAATTAATTTTTTTAATCTCTAAGTAACTCCTTCATTAAGTCTATTCAAATGAAGGAAATACATCTTCATATATGTGTAAGTTCAAGTGTGTGAGAGTATCCACCATTATTCTTCCCTCACTTTTGTACTCTTTTCTTTGGTGAAATAAAAGATGTTGTTGGGTCTCCGTGGACGTAGGATATTCGTATCCGAACCACGTTAAATCTTTTGTGTCTCTTATTTATGCTATTATTTATGTGAGACCGCATAATTGAATTTTTTAAGTTCCATTGGTATCTATATAGGAAATACTAGATCCTGATCAAATAATTCGCCTCCGCTCAAATTAAAATAAAATTCACTACAGTTTGGTATCAAAGCTAGTGTTATTGTTTCTATTTGGATATTAATGGCTACTTCTAGTAAGTCTGTTGGTAGATTTGGTGTCAATTATGGAGTAACACGTTTTGACGGAAAAGGATATTTTGGTACTTGGAAGATGAGGATGGAGGCTGTATTAAAGAAGGAGAAGACTTATAAGGTTGTTTCCGCGCCTAAGAAATTAAAAGGTATTGATGTAGTTGATTTGGAAGAGATGGAAGATGAAGCTCTCACAACAATTCAGGTGAGCCTTTCAGAGGAATTTCTTAGAGAATTCTCTCAGAAGAAGACGACTAAGGAACTATAGGATGCATTTTCGGATGCATATCAAGACAAGTCTCTCACTAATCGGATTATTCTTCAACAACAATTCTATTCGTTCAAGATGAAGCCTGGAGCTGATCTCATGGAGTATGTATATGCTTTGACGACTTTGATTATGAACCTGAAGGCAGCGGAAGTTGATATTACCGATGAGGCTCAAGCTGTGTTCCTTTTATGTTCCTTGCCTAAGGAGTATACTACTTTTGTTAATTCCATGATTTATGACCGCAGTAAAATTAGCCTGTCTGATGTAAATGCCAATCTTCATAATGAAGTATTAAGAGGTAGATTGGCGAGCACTAGCTTGGATAGTGATATTGAAGGCTTATTTGTTTAGAGAGGTAGAGGCCAAAGCAACTCGAAGGAAGGTGGAGGATGGAAATCTTCACGGTCTCAGTCTAGGGGGCCTAAGAATTTGACTTGTCATTATTATAAGAAACCAGGGCACTTCATAGCAGAATGTCCCAAGCTTAAAGGTAGAAGAAAAGATCCAATGCAAGCCTCTTCTTCTACAACAGAGAAATCAGATACAGAAAGTGACACCAATGTATTTACCGCTTCTGGCTCTTCTAGAAAGAGCAACTTATGGTTGATTGATTGTGGCACATCCTATCATATGGCACCTTATAGGAAATTCTTTTCCACTTACCGTGAAATTAATGGAGGAGAAGTTCTGATGGGTGATGATGCTTCTAGCCGCATGGTTGGTGTTGGTAGTGTGATGATTAGGTGTTTGATGGTGTTATTCGTACGATCACCAATGTTAGACATGTACCTGAGAGTGGCTTCGGGGTGCCACCCTTACCATCTTGTACGCGCTTAGGAAGATCTTGTTCAGGAGGACAAAAAGGCTCTTGGCACAAAAAAATCGATCTGATAAGACTGGAAGGCAAAATTCTATTGGGTGACGATTGCAAGATTCTACATGAAACCCAGCTTATCCTACAAAAAGAGCACATAACCTCTCAACATGAAGCTGGTGAAGGTTTCGGATCTATGTCACACAATGTCACAGATGACCAGAATCCGGTGACCTAAGTTATTCCCAGAACCACTGTGGATTCTTTTATCGAGCCTTGTTACAATTCGGAGAAGCCACATTTACTACTTCTAGTGGGCTCTCCTCGATTATGGAAGGAGGTCTGGTAGCACTCCAGCTCATGTAGGAACCAAACTGCAGATGGTATTTCATTAAACTCACCTATCCTTCATAAAGTTGAGTGTCCATGGTCGATATATCTAACCTCTTTAGTTATGTTTCCTCATCTTTAGATCTGTTGGCTGCAGTTCCACCTCTTCCTCAAGAATCTCAACCAGGACCTTAAGTGCCTGCAATAGATTCTGTTACTATCACAGCTTCGGCAACAACCCAAGATGTCCCGAAAGGGGAAGTTTTGTGATCGACGAGCACTTGGTGGACACTTTGTTGAAGGAAAGCAAGCTGCATCAAGATATTCCTGTTGATGACAACATTGTGATTATTGGAGCTTCCCAATCCTTGTCAGGCCCCTCTGTGTAAGAAATGGCATAGAAACTAGAGGTTTCCCTCGAGATGAAAGTCTAGAAGAAGAAAATGGATAATTTTTCCCCCTCCCATCTCCATTATTTTGCCTGGAGAAACTGTGGATGCTTCTGCTGCTTAGTAGAACCTATTTAAAATGCACCTATTGGGTCAACCCAGACTACTCCGGTGAATGGCCAAGGAAGCTGGAAGAGAGCAGAGAAGAGGAGTAGGGAAAGTTCTAGTGAAATCTCCCCTGATTCCAAGAAGAAGAAGGGAAGCCGAGGAGGAAGTGATTCTTTGCGTGCACTCATGCTCCCAAGCCTTTTGGGTTTTACTAGCAGAATTTGTACGAGATCGGCCACCATTTTTTGATTATTTTTCTGTAAGTACTTGACTTTCTAAGCTTATGTAAATAAATTTCCTTTACTTTGGTCGAACTTTTATGTGAATTTTCTTAAGTAGTTGAGCAATTACATTATTAACTCAATGTACTTGTAATTTTTCGCTTATTGATTCGGATGATAATTCGTTAACTTTATCTAAGGCTTTCATATGGTCCTGGCCTCAAGTCATACTAGACATTGGGCTAGATCCCTAATGTTATGCTATCTGATTTAGCAGTTTATGTGATTATACTCCTGCCCCATTTCTCGGGTTAAGGAAGTTAGATAGTGGATGGTCGAATTCCATCATTAGCGAATTTAAGCTCCTCCTGTCGATTTCAGATCAGAGTTAATGGAATAGTGAATGGTCGAATCACACTCACCTATTTTTTTATACTTATATCGGCAATCTACGGATAAGAGTTCATTGGCGAAAGGTCGGATCACTTCCAATTTGTGTTCATACTTCGGTCCATGCTTTGGAGACTTAGAGTTATTTTGAAAAATAGTCGAACCGTATTTTCGTTGATTGATTGACTTTCCCCTAAGCCTGGGGTTTAACTTGGAGAGCGATAGTTCGTGTTACGGTCTTTTTTATTCAAGTCTGTCCCATTGCTTGGTGGGATAAATTTCATTATTGGATGGTCAAGTCACATGCTTTTCTCATTAGATACTCTGCCCGTTGGGTTGTGAATGAGAATCATTGAATGAAGGTCAGATCATGTTCTTTTTTCTTAGTTCTATCTTGAACTTGTGTAATCAGTTGGCTCCAAACTTTGGGAAACTGCCCGGACATGTCAGTATTAGTTAATTGGATATCATAACTAATATGTAATGTTACAGCAATCATAGATGTGAACGAAATTTCAAATTTTATTTCCAAATGGAAAGAAATGATATAATTTGTCTTTTTACATATCTGGTAAATAAAATCTAAAGCAAATTTGAAAATTAAATATAATTGAATGAAAAAAACAAATTAAGTGAAATAGAATCGTAAATGCTTACTATTACATGCCCTTGGGAGTATGACGTCGTTAATAGTCGCTAATTTGAAAATTCCTTCTCCAAGCCTTTATTCATGATGTACAGTCTCTACCAAGTAGGTTTCATTTCTAATGGGACAGACAAAACCCGTTTCAAGACAGAACGAAATCGTCGATTTCAAAGGTCCTGGGCCGGAATTTAGTGTTGTAATATTAGGGATTGATATCGATGTGCAGCTGCCCTCAAATAGCTTCTTCACGCTTCTCATCTACCAAGTCTAGAGATTCTAAGAGGAGATCTCTATTCGTTCTAGGGTTATAGTAGGTTGCTTGATGAGAAGGGACTTCGAGTTCAACATGAATGATAGCATGGAGCCGTAAGCAAGGGTGAATGGAGTATGGCCAATCGTGGACTTGGGGTGGTTTTATAAGCCCATAATGATGTTGGGAGTTCATCCACCCACTTGCCTCCAACCTTTTCCAAATATTTATTCAGAATTGACTTTACGATTTTGTTCATAGCTTTAGATTTTTCATTTGCATGAGGGTGAGAAACTACCGCAAATCTCTTTTTAAAACGATGCCGATGGTAGAAGTCTTTGAATACAATGCTTTCAAATTAGGTTCCGTTATCACTTACAATGGTTCGTGGAATTCCGAAACGAAAGATGATGTATTAAAAAATGAATTTAATTGCTTTATTTATCATGATTATGGTTAAAGGTTTTTCTTTGGCACATTTAGTGAAGTAATCAACTACTAAAATGGCATACATCGCACCACCTTTCGAGATCAGTAAGGAACTGATAATATCTATGCACCATATGGAAAAAGGCCATAGATTGGACATTTATGTAATTTCCATTAGCGAAGCTTTTAGAACTTTTGCATATATCTGGCATTTTCCGCATCGCTTTGCATGATCAGCTGCACTTCGATTGACAGTTGGCCGGTAATACCCATAACGGAGTATTTTCTTAGCTAGGGTTTACCCCTAGTGTGATCACCACATTACCCTTCATGAACTTCCCTTAGGACTCATTTTATTTCATCATGGGCGATACATCGATGCAGGAGAACAGAAACACCCTTTCCATATATGACTCCTTCCTGAATGATACATCGTGGGGCTTTGTGGAGGATTTGTCGTCTTTCATTCCTCTGATCGAAAAGGACTCCCTGTAGCAAAAAATCTTTAATCAGTGTCATTCATGACTCTTCCTCAGGCTCCATATCTTGTACCTAGTCGATTTCCATCTTGTTTATGCTCGGAGCGTCTAGTACCTTGACTGGAAACAAGCCCATTAGTTGTACATTCCCGTGCTAGCAAACTTTGCCAATGAGTCAGCCTCTTTATTTTGATCCCGAGGAATGTGCATGGCGTCATAATAATCAAAGTCAATCAATATCTCTTGGAATGGATAAGGTACGGAGCGAATCACTATCCTTTAGCCTGGTAATCTCCCCTAACTTGATATACCACCAAGTCGAAATCGCAAAACATTTCAAGAGATTTTATTCCGAGTTCTCTAACAAGTTTGAGTCCAGCAATTCAAGCTTCATACTCATCTTAGTTGTTCGTTGCAGGGAAGTTAAGCTTCGAAGTATAGCAAATTGATTGACCCTCTAGCGTTGGTAACTTAACTCCATCTTCAGAATAACGATCATTGGATGCTTTATCCGTATACATTTTCCATCGAAAAGTAGGAACTCCACCCCTCTTGGAGAGATCATCCTATGCAATGAGTTACGATATAAAGTCCACCAGTGTCTATTCCTGCATGGCTGTCTAAGGGAGATAACTAATAATTAATGTCAAATTGGCTCGGTTCAATATTCTACTTCAGTAACCTTCCAAACATCTCAAGTCACTGTAGGACCTGTCGTAATGGCTAACCGATGTAAATGTTGATGGGACGAGCCTAAAAATAGGACTAGAGACTTTGTGAAGCAATCAACAAACTGTACACCATTTTTTTAAATCTTTTTATAGTTCCTTTTAGCTCCCATTAATAACTTGCTTACATAGTAGACCGGTCTCTGTATTTGATTCTCCTTGCGAAGCGATGCAGCACTTATGGCGTGTGCTGATACGTCCAAGTAGATATACAAGCCTTCATGATCCACCGGCTTTGACAAGATGGAAGGTCTCTCTAAGTGGTTCACAAAAGCTTGGAATGCGTCTTTACACTCCTGTTTCCATTCAAAGTTCCTCCTCCCTCTTCTTGTCAGGTTGAAGAAAGGAATACATTTATCAGTAGCTCTGGAAATAAATCGGCTTAGGGCGGTAGCTTTGCCATTTAAGATATGTACTAATTTGATAGTCTTAGGCACCTGGATGTTGCGAATTGCATGAATCTTCTCGGGATTAGCTTCAGTTCCATGTGCATTGAAAATGAAACCCAAGAATTATCCTAATGCAATGCCAAAGGAACATTTTAGAGGATTGATATTCATTTTGTAATACCGGAGGATATCGAACATCTCTACTAATTCTCTAATGTGGTCGCTTGACCATCATGACTTCACAATCATGTCATCCATATATACCTCCATCGTCTTTCCAATCCGATCTTTAAACATTCGGTTGATCGGGCGTCGATAAGTTGCTCCAGAATTCTTCAATCCAAACTGTATTACCACATAGCAGTATAATCCTACATCGATAATAAAGTTGGTGTGCGCCTGGTTAGGGATATGAGATTTGATTGTATATGGAGTATGCATCCATGAAAGATAATAACTCGTGTCCTATGGTTGAGTCTACCAACCGATCGAGCCTTGGAAAGGGAAATTTGTCTTTCATACATGCCTTATTTTAAGTCTGAATAATCAACGCATGTTCGCCGCTTTCCATTTGGCTTTCTCACAAGTACAGGATTGGATACCCATTTAGTGTTGAGGGCATCGCGAATAAACCCATTAGTTTTGAGCATATCCACCTCCTTTTTAAGGGCAGCAGATCTCTCCAGATCCATGCTACGCCTATTTTGTTTCACCAAAACATGCCTCTGGTTGATATTAAATGCATTGCTCATAATGGCAGGCGAGATCTGATCTTCAGAACCCGTGATGGGTCATCATGGCTGACCATGATGTCGATCGTCAGCTCAGCAGGCGTAGCCTTAGTTTCTTTGGGCTCCTCATCATCCTTCAGATCTATGTTTTTATAGAATCAACCATGGTGCCTAAGCCAAGGTTCAGAGATGGTTGTCAATCTTCGGTGGTTTGGATTCAGAGAGACTTGTCCACACCCTTACCTTTCTCCTTCTGTTGAGTGTCCCTCAACTCAGCCACATAGTAGGCATGCTCGGTCGCTTGATCTCCATACAGAACTCCCACTCCACTATCAATTGCAAATTTTAAGGTAAGACACAAAAGGGCAATGGCTGCTCGGAATATAGCAAAGGGTCAGTTGCCCAAGGAAAAACATTATATAGAGAGTCCACATCCAACACAATAAATGGAAACATCCACACTCTCGGCCGGTCGCCTTCTCCCAACTCCACAGGCAATTCAACATAACCGATAGCTTTGGTCGCATCACCATTAAAGCCATGGATGTAGGCATTAGATGGTTTCAAGTCCTTCATTTCCATCCTGATTTGATCGTAAGCCTTTTTGTAATAATATTCACGGAAATACCATAGTCAATCAAGATCTTCCTCACAAAGGCGGGGTCTATCATGACTGAAATGACCATTGGGTCAATCATTGGTGCCTCTACCTTGTTTGCATCTCTGTTTCTAAATACTGCATCATCTATCATTGTATATTTCTGTTTGGCTAGAGTCCTATCTTCTATATTTGAACAACACTCTAAATTCATGCGCTTGATTACGTCACCATTGCACTCCATATCGTGCTAGCTTTTATTAGCTGGATGTGGTCCTCTGCTATTGTATTTATAAGTAATCTTCCACTAGTCCATGCAAACTTCTCAGCCCTATGCGGCGCTTGTCCTTGATTTGGGTCTGATGTCTCTTGCCAGCCATCCTACATGGCTTTAACAAGTTGTTGTTGTTTTCTTTCCTGAATCAGTTTGTCGATAACATCCTAGAAATTCTTACACTCATTTGTGTTGTGACCATAGCATTTGTGGAAAAGGTAATATTTTCTTGTCTGCTTTTGTTTCTCTGTCGATTCCTTTGGAGATAGCTTCCTAAACTGCATGGTATTACATTAGACAAGTATACATTCTCTAGAGATGTATTCAGCGGTGTGCAGGTATCATACATTAGAATCCTTGACTTTCCTCTTCCAAAATGCTTCTTTCATTCATTGTTCTCATCACCGCCTTTCTTTTGCCGATTCTGTTTATTTTGGACATTTACTTGAACATTCTCGGAACTCTCCCCAAACTGTTTCACTACAATGTTACTCTGCACTCCCACTTCACTTGATCCAACAATAATTCTTCTTTCTACAGCATTTAGCTTCCTTTTTCTCAAATAATGAGCTGCATTTGCATAGAAATTCTCCAATGTCGCGGGTGGTTTTCAGCCAACCAAATGCCAAATTCAAATTCTGTATCAACCCCTCTTGTTACTGTCATCAATAATGAATGACCATTAAGACTACTAACTTTTGTGATGGCTGTATGAAATCTCCCTAAATAGTCTTTTAGCGATTCTCCCACAGCCTGGATACGCTTGATAGGGATATTACATCTTCGGTGCGAGTTGCATGCATACAGAACTGCTCCACAAATTTTGTTGCTAAATCTTCACATCTCGAGATTGACCTTGAGGGAAATCTCATGAACCACATCGTTGCTATGCCAGAAGAGTGATGGGAAAACATCTGCATGTTTTATCATCATCTGCTCATGTAGAGACCATCATCCATTCACATCTCATGATGTGCTACCTAGGGTCGATTTTTCCCTCGTAGGCAGTCATCGAAGACATGCTAAGTCTCCTCAGATATTCCTCGTGTATAATATTATTTGTGAATAGGGTAAGACTTCTTGAGATCCCCCAATCATCATTGGTCAAGCCTTGGCTCTCCCTTACAACCTACTTTATTATAAGTGTTAAGTTCGACATTTGGATAGTTGGAGCCAAGCCGTGGACGTGCTCCACCTCATGTGAATGGTCCGGTCGATGTCTACGGGCCGTTCCATGCCTTCTTGGCTCAACATCCTCTTGATGTGCATTCACATCCTCATCATTCCAAAGAGTTAACTAATCTACAATAATTTGAATTTCGACATCCAGATCTACAGCAGTGGCTCTAACTCGAGTTCCGTCAATAAAAGGTAAGGCTCCTCCCTTAGAGGAGGGATCGTCCCTGACCCCTATAAATGGACCGGGTCCGATCGATCTTGCCAGCCTGGGATTGGTTGTGTGTTGATGTCCTGATGCTTTTGCATGATATCCTAAAAAGAAAGGTATTTTTTCGGATTAATTTTAAGAGTTAAATGATGGTATATATTGTGTTTCCCACCTAATGGTCGATGTATATTATATAAATAATTTTTGTAATATTATATACGGCCCTCGATACAGAGGAGACTACGTCGATTTTTCCCTGAAATTTCTAACACTTAGAAAATTTAAGAAACAAATTCAAAAAAAATATAGAGCATTTATCAATGTATTCTATAGATAATTAAGAAAAGGCTATAGATGGTCGCTCCTAACCAGCCCTATTCTCTGCATTAGCAGATGATATTACCTAGGAATACTCTTTGTTAATGTGGGTTTCGGGGCAAGGCATCACAGCATCAGTTCTACAATGTCTACGCCTGTGATGATCATTTGATGAAGTTGGGCTCCCCAATGCAGAATAGGGAGTTAGCACCCTCCTAGTTTTCCCGCATTGTTGATCCCTGAGTTGATTCATTAGATCGATATTGGCTTGAATCTACTGGTTCATCGGCGGCTATCCATGAGCTCTCTTATCAAATTCTGAACATTAACTCTTATGATGGAACCAGTTGGATTCTGGACATGAACTGGATTAGAAGCATAAAAGCTACTAGTAGATTTCTCTAGCCTCCTTGTTGGATGTTCGCATTCTCATTTCCTTTTCCGTTTTGCAAAGTAGATCTGAGTTGAAACGAAAGCTGAGTTGAAACCATTGTTGATAGTTTTCCTTATAAATTTCTTCTTCAAATCTGAGTTGAAACGAAAGATTGTGGTAGAAAGATAGATCTATCTCGTGACTATGGGAATCCACAAGTAGATGATGAGATCTAGTTAAGATGAGAATTTGATTTCCCCGTGAAAGCACCAAAATGTCTGCACCAAAAATTGGCACAAAAACTAATAGATATTTTATAGAGGAATAAATGAAGAATAATGAATGTTAATATAGAGAATATAGAAGTAAAGTAATAAGAAACAAGCTAATAACAAAGACGTAGCAATTTATAGTGGTTCAACATCATTTGCATATGTCCACTTTGAAGAGATGGATTTATTAATTACTTTGTAAACTGAATACAATAGGGATTGGAGTAGTTACAAAAGTGTATAAAGCAAAAACTAACGTAAAGATCCCGAAAATGAACAACCAAGTCTACATTTATAGGGAAGGATGGCGAAATGTCTTCCTGAAATTTCGACAGCCGAGTCTCTAAATCAAAAAGAAGTCATAGTATCGATCATGGGTCCCATATCTATTGCAATAATGTTTGGCACAGATTGTTTTATGAGCTCCTTTTGGCATGCGATTAATATAGTAGGATACACCTTTCAATATATTGATGTTTCCAAAGTTTCATGTGTAATTGACTTGTAGATTTTGAGATATCGATCGTTTTTCGCTGAGTTGAACTGTAATGTCGATACGGTACGATCCATAATTGGTGAATATGGATCATACCCGATCCATTTTTAGTAAATGGTACATTTACGTATTCTTAGCATTCTATTAAGTCTATCTTTCGCTTTTTCTTCGTCACTAGTTCATATTATCATCTTTGCCTGATCTTTGGGCTTCGTGATTTTTAGTTTGACTTATTGGTTTTGATGACAGTCGAGTCTAACTTGTCTAGTCGGTTCAAATATAGTCGAGCCAAAAGGATTTATAATGGGCACTAAAAAAGAAACTGTCCTAACTACTTGAAGATCATCATAAAAAAAGCAAAATGGTTCTAAGGCTACATCAAGCACATTTATGATTCAGAATTTTTTTGAAACCAATAAATTTCTTAGGTCTTAGATACTGGATCTAGAACTTGTAACAACTCACTATTCGGAACATTTTTAAGCAAACAATCAACCACACAAGATCCACTTAAAATGAACAGAAAGGCGGATAGTTAGGGAAGAAAGAAGGGAGAAGAAAGAAGAGATAAAGAAAACTTACAATACAGAATCTCACAGTGGAATGAATAATTTATAATAGACAACAAATATTTACACGAAAAGAAATGTAATATACATATATATGTAGACATCAATCACAGTAGACTAACCGATTACAACCCAGACATTTATAATTACATGCCCTCACAATTGTTGATAAATATAACAATGAATATAATGGAAAATAACCATGGACATAAACACATCTCTGGCCTCCAATTCGACTCCTGAAACTCCAGTGCATTCCAACTAAATCTATGAATATGCTTGGTCTGACCCAAGCATTATAAATAAATAACACTTGAGTCGGTTTGGAAAACCAGTATGAGAAAACACACCCAACTTAATTTTAAAGTTATTAAAAACCTTTGAAATTAAAAGTATCTCATAAGACCATACTGCACAGAAAACAAATGGGTTTTTACCTTACAATAACCAAACCATTTCGTATGAAATTCATTGATATTATAATAGTGTATAAGTACAAATATTTATTAATCATAGCAAAAATTTTACATTAATTAAATTCTAGCAAAATAGGTATACAACTAAAATCGTAAAGGCAAATATTGGAAAATTGATTCCATACAATGACGAGCTACTTAGGTATCACCCATCATGGTGCACCTCTATATAAAATAACACCAAGGTCGAATCTATCAACCCTTTCCAACAAAGAATCGACCTACCCTTTACTGGATAGTACCAAGTATGATCACCCCTCCATTAATGGGCCCCGATGCATAAAAATGAGCCATAATATTTACTCTAGATAGGGATGATCATACCCTTCTTGGAAGTGATCCACGTTGCCTTGTTGCATCTCCGCTGCTTTAGTCATTCTCGGTTGATGAGGCCTGTGGCTATGGTTTACCTTTTATATAGCACTTCCCACTTGGAATCCTAACACTGCCCTCCAAACAACAATGCAATGCTAGCCATTATCCACACAAGTTCGCACTGGGACTAAACAAAATGCTTTAGAACTCTGTCTTTGGTTCCATCATCTTCAAGATGTCTTCACTTCGAAACACTTGAGTTGGATCGAAGTGGTTTTCAGATAAAATATCTGATCCCAATCTCTTTGAAAAATACTTGATATTTTTTGGTAAACTCAACTCCGGTTCTTTAGGAAATAAACAGTCAAATATAAGAGCAGAGATCACCTCTTAATTGTTAATGGACGAATTTCCTTATCATTTGTCCTAGGAGAACAAGACGAGATTTATACTCGTAGTACAACATCGTCGAAGATGACTGTGCTATATAAACTCATGTGTTTCTCCTAGATATTTCCAAATTTACGTTTAGGTCCACATTTTATAATCGGTTATTTAACTATCGAATAAACAAACATTCAAAACAAGGATATGATTCCATAGGGAAAATCAACATTGCTTAAACTCATAAGCATCTACTGGCCTCTTAAATTAGTCTTTCATTAATTAAAATTACTCTATAAACACTTGCATAAAAATACTTTTACAAAGATATATTCACAAATTCCCATATTTTCAATACTTAGAAATATCCAAATACTTATCTCAACGGTACAAGTATATTCACAAAACTGAAAAAGACTTTCTTTCTATATAATTCAAAAATCATTTTTAGATCCCTTATAAATCTCAAAAACCATTTATAAAACTATTTTTATAAATCTCTGAAACCATTTATAAAACACTATATAGAAACCACATATATGGTATTTAGGGGGTTATTGCCTTGATCACATTAGGCAAACTAAATAAGATGATGAGCAGGATCAGGCGCTATCTAGCAAGGTTGGTACCAAAATTCAAGGGTAGGGCTGCATAGGGCAAGAACATCATCGGTCTTTAGCGGTCAAAGGAAATACAGGGTTACTCCTAACTGGTCTTCACCTCCTACAGGGTAGGCTATGCTGGGTTATGCACCGCCATGTTTGTTTGTTTGTTGGCTGGTTAACCCAAAAGGGGTTCTTTCAAAATAGGTTAGGGTGGTTCGTGGAACCGAATCCACGATAGGATGTAGACTCCCCAAAGTGAGACAGAGTACGACATAATAATTTTAAAATCCATCATTGGATACTATGGGAGTCCCTCAAGTTATACGTTGACTAGATCGTGACACGATGAGGGCGATGGATCCCGGTGGGGTGCTAATTGAGAGGTACTAGTGTGGATAGTATTTAGGTCCATTGGGGGACAATGGTGCTTATACACACACATACACATGTAGCTACGATTCTATAGAGGATAAATGGGAACGAACCATACGCGAATGGAGTCAAGACAACTAATTAAATGTAAACAAACATAACATGAGATAGAGTACAATAGGCATAAACTAATGTTATATACAAAATGTGAAATTTACCAGTCACTGGAACGTTGTTCTAACTCCCTCCTTATTACAATCCACATGATAGCTTGAAGGGCATGTATTGGTGCTCGGTGTATTCAATGCTGACAAAGACACTAGATTTTGAAATTACTAAATTTTGGTAGTAGTTATGTGACTTATTATATTTTGATATTCTGATGTGAGTTATATCGTTAGTGCTCTGATATGCATTCTCTTGTTTTATTTTCAGGCTACCAAACTAAAGATTCATAATTTGGTTGACTTGGGTTTTCGATTTGGCAAAAATTGAAGCCCACCGCAGTGCGGGTTCTTACATTCGGTATCAGAGCTTATGTTAGGCGATCTTGAAAAAAAATTAGGAAACATTGAGTGAATATATTTTATATTTTTCCTATAAATATATTATATGTCTAGTCCTAATAATTTAAACTAGAATAGTTGCATATGGAAAATCCTTGAAGTTGAGTAGTACATGAGTCCCTAGTCGGACCCAAGTATCACACTGGTTGTGGATCCCCGTATGATTGCCAATTGATAGACGATGTACAGTTGGTCTAAATAAGGGAAAAATAAAAATTCATATGTTATACATACCCAGAAGTAGTTGGTTTCTCGAAGGATGTTGTGAAGTAGTCACTCCAAGTTAATAGCTGAATTTCTAATATTGGAAAGAAGTTAAGTTAGTAAGTTAAAGAGTGGAAGTTTTAAAGAAAGAACTAATATAAATCCACTTTGAGTCCAACTTAATAAAAATTGTTTTAAAAGTTGAGGATAATATATATTTGAAAAAGTAAGCAAATATTGGACTTTAAAATATACAAATATTTAGCTAAATTGAAACGATTTATTAAATGGTTTTGCGAACTCAATGGTTGAAAAATTACAGAGCAATATAGCTCGTGGATTTTTCTATGTAATGAAAACTTTTAAGTTGTGAAAACATTTTTAAGAGTGGATAAAAGGAACCGATATAAGTTTCGAATATGGTAAATAGTACGAAAAAGAAGATTTAGAACCCTAAAACAAAGATGTAGGTGAATGCACTACAATGGCTCAACTAAGAAGACGGTTAATTGCGAGAAAAGCAATTGGAATTAGTGCAACTTAGGTAGGGGAAAGTTGAATAGTAACAGTATTGTAAAATATAAAAACAATATTAGGAAATTTATATAAAATAATGATTTTAGTCAAATATATTAAAAATAATGCTAGTAATGTAATATAGGAAATTAAAAAAGAAATTTTTGATAGTTTCCATTATAAGTGCAACAATAGCATATATCTTTTAAAATTCACCCTTACTGGATATTATAAAATCCACTAAGGATTGGAAGTGGAGATAGTAGAAGTAGTAAGAAAAATAGAATGAGAGTTGTTACTGTCTACTCCAGTTTTGTTGTTCAAGATTATAAAAGGATGTTTTAAAAACATTGTAAAGTATATTTTTGAAAGAAATGGCTTGGTGAAACAAATAAGTTTTTTAAAAGAAAAACTTAATAAATAATTTGAACTAGAAATCCCAATTTTTAAGAAGTAAAAGTTGAAAAGGTCTTTAAAAGAAAAGGTTGATTTGAAGAAGAAGGAAAGAAACTTTTTAAAATTAGATTTGCTAACATGTTAAATTCAAAAACCTTAAATTATAATTTTAGAAGGTTAAGGCACCAAGTTTTTTTGAATTTAGTAAAATATTTCTAGGTTGTACATATTAAAGACAACGGTTTTGGGATTAAGTATTTCAAAATTTTGAAGGTTTTAATTTTTGTAAAAAAGGGCGAAGACCAAGTTAACCAAAATTTCAAATATGGAGTAGATAGGAATTAGTGATTAGGTAAGATGGAGTAAAAGTTAAGGCTATGAAGAAGATAGAAATGACTACTTATGGAGTAGTAATAAGGAATCCCTATAGTGTGCAAAGAATAATGATGAGAACCTACAAGTGTTATTTTGACATGCATGCAGAATGATAAAAGGGTATTAAGGTACACTTCTACAGGTTCTATGATATGCTCATATGAGGAGTCAAAGATAAAGGAAATAAGTACAAAGATTTGAGAAAACCATCAAGGGATTTGGATTAAAAGAACAAGAAAATAGTATAAAGGACAAAATTCATCAATTTTTTAGCTTCAAGGACATGCTCTCAATTTTTTAGTTAGAAGGACAAATTTTTCAATATAATATAGCAGAAGGACAATTTTTTAGCTTCAAGGACAGTGCTACTGTGCAATATCAGTTTTCTGAACTGTAGCCTTAGTTTTGAAGTATTTAACATTTTTTATTTGTAGCAGTATTTTTATGATTTGTAATATCATTTTGTAGGTTGAGTGTGCAATCTTAGATCACAATGCTGTTTTGTAGGAGCATTTTACAAGTTCTAATAATATTTTTAACTGAATTAAATATGAATGAAATAATACTATATAGTATCAATTTTGTTCAACATTTTTCATTATATTTTATTTGTAATAAAAATTAAAATTGTAGTACCATTTTATTGTATTTTTAAATATTGATTGTGCTTGCAGTAGTGGTTTCTAAATTTTAGTTGTTTTTTTTCATTTGCAGTAGTAAGCTATACATATTTAATAGTATTTATGAGCTATAGTAGCAATTTATAAGTTCTAGTAACAAATGTATCATTTTATAGATGAAGTGTGCATTTATTATGTTTGTATTAACAATTTATGAATTTTAGTTTTTTTAATTGTACAAGCAGTTTATACACGTTTGATATTATTTATGAATTGTGGTAGTAGTTTGTACACATTTAATAGTATATATGAATTGTAGTAGCAGTTTTATACTCATTTTATGTTTTTTGGTAGTAACAATAAATGATAATGTATACATAATTTGATAGTAGCATATTTATACACATTTTGATAATAGCAGTTTTATACAAATTTAATTATCGCAGTTTCATACACATTAGACGGTAGCATTTTTTGATAGTAGATAGAAATAATAATGTGTTGCATCAGTTTGTTCTATTTTTTTTAAATTAATGATGCAACTTTTCTTTATGTATAGTAGGATATGTATTGATGGTGATTATGGAGTAAATTTAAATTGGAAAAGTAGAACTATATGTGTATTTTAGCTTATAATGACATTAATGATACTGCCTACTATCATTTTATTTAATAAAAGGAAACTGGTACTGCATAGTAGCAGTAACGAACCTCCTACTAATTGTTATGGCGATTTCGACTCAAGACCACTCAATCAAAATCTCAATGCATAGCGGAAAATTGAGATCGTGGTATGTGACGACCCCATACTCGATGTTCGATAAACAACACCAAATTTGCATCGCCGGAGCTTATAACAACAATTAGATGAATATAAAACAGCGGAACAGAATCAATATCATAAATAACATCACTGTTACAACATCAACATAATATCCATACTGCAACAGAGTACATAATACATACACTACAACTCCAAATACAACATCATGATAATACAACAGTGAACATATATCCAAAAGTTCTCAAATGAGAGAGATGATTACGAACTCCCAAAAGCTAAACACCTGTAATCTCCAAAAGCTCCTAAGATAACTCCAAGATGAGAGCTCCAAAATACTGCTACTCCAAAATACAGAAACCTGCTACTAGGCTGCCCGTGTGGAAATAATGGGCACCCAGAGTTTAGGAAAGAAAACAATAAACTCCGGATCAGTCATGGGACTGGTGTGAGTAAACAAAAAAAAAATATTTGCATTTAAATAAAACAAGATTTATAAAAGAATTTTCGGAATGCTTTTAAAAATGGAACTACCACAAGACCTCCCGCCACACACACAATGCAAACGCATAATTGGAGGAGATTTCTTCTTATGATAGTTAAATATGCTTGGTACGAGAAAAAGAATTCTTTGATATTATTACTAGTGCATAGTGAGGAAAACATTTCAAAAGTAGAATATTAATCTTAGCCAGCATAGGTACCATTATATTATGCCTACTATAGTTGTCACCTGAGGTGACAGGTTATACAACTAAAACCGTACAAGGCTCATATTGTTTCTTTGGATTTCCAACAAATGGTCAGGCCAAGGAACTTCCCATTGCCACATGAGAACGCCTCTGGAAGGACGTCCCCGAGAACCAAACCGGATATCTGCCAACACAAGGCCGGGTTACCCCTAACTGGGTAACTACTGACACGAGTATGCCATCTCCCGGTCGTAACCAACCTTTAACCGGGGCCCCAGCAACAAATCACAAAATCATATATATATCTGCGATATCAACATAAGTTAAGTATCTGGGCTCCATACCATGATACCACTTCTATCCAAAAGGAAATGCACATACCCTAAGGGGTGCTACCCCTAGTAACCTTGCTGCATCTTTCCTGTTTTGACCATTTCGGGGTGTGAGGTCCGACGAAGTCTCGTCCACAAAGCCACACTTTATACAAAAGCTATGATTTGGGTCAACAAATGATCATAGAAATGATCACCAAGATAGACGATCAAATAAATGATCCTATCACAAATGATCAACACAATGATCATTTCACAGCAACACTCAGCATGTCACATTACCAAATTGGGAATATATTGATGATAACCTTCAACTATATAACCTCTGAGCTCGTACGTCTCAGAGAAGGGTGTTAAGCTAAGAGAATAAATTCTCCGCCACCAACAGAAATATATTTGAAAGAAATCGGCTTTATATCTCAATTTGTAATGTCAGACATACTATCCATACAAGTCTGTTCCGGGCTCGAACATAACCGAAGGCACTTCCAAAGAAGTCCTTGCAATCCGGATATCCACAATCCTGATCGGATTCCCCATCACATATGGAGAACTCTATATCGGAGCAACTCGGTGCAGAGTCAATCGACAGGTCATCCTATCGCTCTCGCAAATACCCGGTCTTCAACACCGGTCTTCAAATGCTATCCATGCGTCGAATCACATATTCGAAATGGGTTATATGACACAAAGGTCCTTTCCCGGCTAATTCGAATAGTGAGTGTCAAGTTTTAAAACATGTGGATGTCATTCACAAATATTTACAGGTTCGATGTGGGTTTCGGATAACCAACTGAAATCCGATTCCCTGTCGCATCGAAGTTTAAATGCCGTTTTACGGACAATAGGGTTTTCACATCAATACAGAACAAATCATAATCACAGTGCAATAACATGGCAATTACATCATACAGAATTACAAACAGAACAGAGATATCAATATAAGTTAACGACAATAGTTAATTATTTACTAATCAAACCAATGAGATAAATTAAACAAATATTTATTTTATTGATTATTCAATCAATGATTTATTACTCTTAATGATAATTAAATTAATCTTAATCATCTTGATACATTGATTTTTCCTTAATTAGTTATTTTAATTAACTGCCAATTAAATTAATTAACTTGCTTTATCAAATCAATAAATTATTAATTATAAATTTATTTGAGTACTTAATTGTTTATTAAATCAATTTTAATCACAAACTTTAAATCATTCTAATTTCCTTTTCAAAACTATTGATAAAAATTATTTACCTTAATTCCATTTGAAAATCTGTTTTATACTTTAAAAATTAATTTATTGTTACATTGGAATTTTAATGTAAATTTATTTAAAAATCTTCTTTTAAAATTTAATCATTTAATTAAATTTTGATTTTTAACTTTCTTTACCAATTAAAGAATTTACAAATTCTAAAGCATTTGTTAAAAATTTAACTTAACAAAACCTAAACTGTTTATATTGCAAAACACAAAATTTTTATTAACATTGTTGACTTAAAGTTTTGAATGGGCTTAGCCCATATAAAACAACCCGAGTAAAAGCAGTGTTTCACTCGCGTCCACCCCGGTTCCATCACGTCTTCTCCCCGAGACTTCCCATTTCTTTCCTCATCCCAGTTTTTATCTCCTTCCAGTTTCTTCTTCTTTCTTTCTTTCTTTTTTATTAATGCTTAAAAATCAAAACTGGAAACAAGCCTCCACCACGCACTCGAGTTCGACCCCGAGTTTGACCCCCTTCTGCTCGATAACATCACCGAGTACCCAGACCACACCCCCTTTACTGACACAGAGGCCAAGTCGTGCACATGTACACGGCAGCGACGCCTCTCTGGCGATCACCTATGACTCCAACAAGTCACTAACACCCCATACACTCGAAATCCCTCATCGATTTGACCCAAAGAACACGGCATCAAAATTTCACCGTGTTGACGAACCGTAACTCAACGTCACCACGCAAAAGCCCCTTCGCCAACGCTCCTCAGTCCACTAGAAAATCCGTGACTGCGGTCTTACCACGCTCATACCCCGAGCCACCATTCCCCAAGTCCTCGTGAAGCTCGATCAACTCAAGCGGGCGCAATCGAAATTTTTACAGAACTAAAAAAAATGGTATTAAAACCCTAATGCGACCTCAAATCCAAATCTCACGCCATAGAAAAATTCTTTGACAATTTTCGTGCAATCTCTGATGTTCAAACTTGCTACCGACCAAGTTTTAGCATTTATAATTGAATTGATTGTTACAAATTCATAAAAGTTAAATTTTTATTCACTTACAGATTACCCTTAAAAATAACTAACTAAAAATCTTCATTTCTGTTGTAAAAATCATGATTTGTAGTAAAAATTTAAGCTATTAACTTGGATTAGCTTTTTATAATACTTGAGTTCATCACAATTTCCCTTGATTGCCTGTAAATCAAAATAACAGTGGTATATTTCTTCAAATCATGTTGAAACAGTTTTAAGACTTGATTACAGATTTAACTTCTTGTTTGATTGAAGACTTTTATTACTTAACAATGTTCCAATGTAAATAAATTAAATTTTTGAATAAATGATCAAGTTTTGTGATCAATACAGAGAAGATAAAATGCAGAGCAACCTATATATGCAGAATGTATTTCAAAATAAAACACAAACACTACTATGTAAAATCAATAAACTATATTACTGTTAACATAAATTTTTAAAGTTGATGTTTACTCACATGGCAATATTTGAAACAGAGAATATTTTTGTATTGAAAAGTTGCAGCAGTTTTTTTTTTCTTTCTTCCTGAATCTACTCTTGAACCCTGCTTTGATTAGCTGAATATACTTGCTCCAATTTGTTGAATAAGGTGATGTTTGCTTTTATTTCTTTTTAATTTCTTTTCTGATCTTTGCTACAATTTGTTGAACGAATTTTAAAACAGAGGCTGTGATGTTTATATATATGAAGATGGTGTACATACTGCATTGTATAGGTAGGTAGAATACTGTTTTTAATATTTGACTAACCCATGCTAGAAAGTAACAGCATTAAATGCAAGCATGTTAACAACGGTCTTTATTTAAATTCTTGCCAGTACAAGTTTGGTTTGGCAGATCTTGTTTTATGGCTGAAGTGTATAGCATTAATTGTAAGTATGTATGCAATGTGCATTTGCTCCCTTGTATACTTACAGAAATCTTAATTTATTATTTCTTCTTACTTTTTTGTTATTTGTTTAATTATTTGTTTACTTGTTCATTTGTTCGTTTGTTTATTTGTTTATTTGTTTAATTATTTGTTTACTTGTTTATTTGTTTAATTATTTGTTTACTTGTTAGATTATAATTATGTGATTTAAATTTTTTTATAAATTTATCATAACTTATTTTAACAATTTTATTTCTTTATAACTTTTCGATTTAAATTTCAAAAAGTTCAAATACATTACTAAAATTTAAATTCATAATTTTCGGGATGTTACAATATCCCCTTCTTAAGAAAATTTCGTCCTCGAAATTGAAAGAGAGAGAAACGAAAACAAAGAATAGACGAATTTATAAATAAGGAAATGACTTACAGTTTTAAGTCGAGATGTCAATTCTGCATTTGGGATATGATTTCTTCATATTATCTTCGGTCTCCCAAGTACAGTCCTTTGGATCGCCACTCCATTTAACTTTGACCAATTTCACAATTTTGTTCCTCAATCGCTTCTCATCACGATCAACAATTTTTATCGGTTCCCTTCTAACTGCCAAGTTGGGAGTGATTTCAAGATCCTGCTGAGCAGCTTCTTCAATTATATCATTTGGATCGTGCACATATTTCCGAAGGTTAGAAATATGGAACACATCATGTACGCCAGACAACCAGCTGGGTAACTGCACTCTATATGCTAGAGAACCAATCCTTTCCAGAATAGGAAAAGGACCAATATAACGCGGTGCCAACTTTCCAGTTTTCCCGAATCTCAACACACCCCGCATCGGAGATACTTTCAGAAATACAGAATCTCCAACTTGAAATTCCAAATTTCTCCTTCGACGGTCATAGTAGCTCTTCTGACGGCTCTGGGCAGTTAATAACTTCTTTCGAATAAAATTTACCTTCTCAGTGGCTTCTTTTATCATATCCGGTCCAAGAACAAGTCTGTCACCTGATTCGATCCAGCATGTAGGTGATCGACACGGACGACCATATAAAGCTTCGAAAGGAGCCATTTGAATACTGGCCTGATAACTGTTGTTATATGAGAATTCAACCAGATGCAAATGGTCCTCCCAAGAACCACCAAAATCACGAACAAAAGCACGCAGTAGGTCTTCTAAAATTCGATTGACCCTTTCAGTCTGCCCATCAGATTGTGGGTGATAAGCAGTGCTGAAATTTAATTTCGTTCCCAATGCATCGTGGAATGCTTCCCAAAATCTACTGGTGAAGATCGGATCACGATCACCTACAATACTGCTGGGAATACCATGGAGGCGAACAATTTCCTTTATATAAATATCTGCCAAGCTTGCTGCAGTCCGAGTAGATTTAACTGGAATGAAATGAGCATTTTTGGTTAGGCGATCCACAATAACCCAAATCGCTTCATTGCCTTTCTTGGTTCGTGGCAATCCGTCGATGAAATCCATCGATACCTGATCCCACTTCCATTTCGGTACTTCTAAAGGTTGAAGTAAACCGGCCACTTTCTTTTGATCGCTCTTGATTTGCTGACAAGTAGCACAGCGACTCACATAAATAGATATGTCTCTCTTCATCGTCTTCCACCAGAATGTCCCTTTAACATCACGATACATTTTGTTGACTCCTGGATGGATGTTGAATTTTGACTTGTGGCATTCGGCCAATACTTCACGTTTCAGATCAGGGAAGTCTGGAACACAAATCCTGCCTTTTAATCTAATAATTTATTGTCGTCACTTTCAAAACCCGTATCTTCACCATGACGTATTTTCTCATAAATTTGATGAAGGAACTCGTCCTCTTTTTGTTTACTGGCGACTTTCTCAAGAAGAGTAGGAGTGATAACCAGATAAGCAAGAACAGCATAATTTCTGCTTAAAGCGTCTGCAACTACATTGGCCTTTCCGGGTGTGTACAGAATATCTATGTCATATGATGCTAGAAATTCCAACCAACGTTGTTGTCGCAGATTCAGATCCTTCTGGGTGAAAAGATATTTCAAGGATTTATGGTCGGTGAATAATTCGAATTTTTCACCTAAAACGAAGAGAATTTATTAGGTATATTTCTTTAGTCAAATTAGTTTCATAAATTGTTAGGAAAGCTGAAAAGATTCTTACCCAGAAGATAATGTCGCCATATTTTCAAAGCGAAAACAACAGCCAAAAGTTCCAAATCATGCATCGGGTAGTTTTTCTCATGCGGACGTAATTGTCTACTCGCATAGGCAACCACCTTTCCATTTTGCATTAATACTGCACCTACCCCTTCACCACATGCATCAGTATAGACAGATAAGCCTTGGTTCCCATTAACAATAGTGAGAACAGGAGCAGTGGTCAATCTCTTTTTCAACTCTTGAAAAACTTCTTCACATTCTGGAGCCCAAATGAACTTTGCATTTTTCATTGTTAACTTAGTCAGCGGACTAGCCAACTTAGAAAAATCTTGAACGAATTTCCGGTAATAGCCTGCTAAACCCAAAAAGCTTCGAACTTCTCTTGGAGTAGTTGGTTGTTTCCAATCAAGAATAGCGGAAATTTTGCTAGGATCTACTGAAATTCCTTCTTCATTAACAATATGGCCAAGGAATTTGACTTCATTGACCCAGAAGTGGCATTTGGAAAATTTTGCAAATAGAACATTTCTCCTCAATATTTCCAATACGATTTTAAGATGTTCGGCATGCTCTTCTTTAGTCTTAGAATAGATCAAAATATCATCGATGAATACTAGCACAAATTTATTCAAAACTTCCTGAAACACACGAGTCATAAGATCTACGAAGTATGCTGGAGCATTGGTTAGCCCGAAAGGCATAGCTAACCATTCATAGAACATATTAGGACCTCTGAAAGCAGTCAAATAGACACAGTCTTCGGCGATTCGTAATTGATGGAATCCCCGAGCTAGATCCATTTTTGAAAAGAAACGAGCGCCATGAAGTTGGTCGAATAGATCATCAATTCTTGGTAGAGGGAATTTATTCTTGAGAGTTTGTTTATTTATATCGCGGTAATCTACACACAATCCCAAAGATCCGTCTGATTTGGCAACAAATACGACGGCTTAGCCCCATTCAGAAACACTGGGTCGAATTAATCCTTTTGCTAGTAACTCATCGGTTTGATGAATCAATTCAATCTTTTCCCTGGGTGCCATCCTGCGACTTGCGTGGACAACAGGACGAGTATTAGGTACAAGATCGATTCGGAATTCTATTTCTCGATGAGGAGGTAAAGATTTCACTTCTTCAAATACGACGGAAAAATCCCGAACAACAGGTATAGACTGCAAAGTAGGTTCAAGATTTCCCAAAGTATACATCAATCTATCTCTCCTTGGACTTGGATCCTCACAAGAGATTTCAATAAAATTTCCAAGGCATGTTTTGATTAAAACTGTCCGATTACTACACTCCAAAATAGCTTCGTATCTCGATAACCGGTTCATACCGAGTAAGATTTCAAATTCATTAAATTCAAGGACAAAAAGGTTGATAGGAAATTTATAGCTAGCATATGAAATAGGAACTCTCTTACAATATGAACAAAGATTTGCGGGACCTCCAACCGGATTTTTCACGCAAATAAGATCGTTAGCAAATTTAGTTTCAAGTCCTAATTCATTTACGGTTTGCTGGGAGATAAAGCTATGTGAAGCTCCTGTATCAAATAAAACTCTAACAGCTCTATTATTAATAGTAAGGTTACCTTCCAAAACACTTTTCCCTTTATCAGCTTTTGAAGATGATGGGTCCTTCTTAATCGTGTAAACCTTTGCCACCTGCGCTGGCTTCATCACTGGGCAATCTTTAACTAAATGTCCCGGTTTATGACAATTGTAGCATTCTTTAGCTGGCTTCTTCGGTTTTGGGCAGTCATTTGAATAGTGGCCCTTATCTTTGCAGTTGTAACAAGTGACATTTTCTGTTGTGCTTCCTTGAATGTTCCTCTTCTTCTCATTGCCTTGCCAAGGTTTCTTGCCTCCGAATTTTCGCTTTTTATAATTCTGACTACCTGAATTACCTTTCTCCACAGTTGCTTCTTGTATATCAAGAGTAGCGTACCTGTACCCCATATCTACTAAATCTGAAAAAGATTCTTTAACATGACCCGTCATTCTTCCATGATATTTCTGGTTCATTCCCCGGATAAACCTTTCGTTTTTCTTAAGAGGTGTGTTTAGCAATTCCGGGCCAAACCGAGATAGTTCGCTGAATTTATTCAAATATTCTTCAAACGACAAACTTCCTTGCTTCAAATCCAGAAATTCCTGATACATTCTGGAAACTCCCGCCGATGGCATGTAACGTTTCTCAAACACTTCCTTAAAACGATCCCAAGTAAATTCTTCCTCGGGTTCATCTATAATGATGGTTTCCCACCAAGCTGAAGCTTCTCCTTGGAGTTGCCAAGAAGCTATAAGTCTTTTTTGCTCATCCTGCAATTTTAGCCCTTTAAAAATCTTTTCACACGATCTTACCCAAGCTTGAGCGTCAATAATTGACTCTTTGCCAATGAACGGTTTGGCACCAAGCTTTTCGAACTTTTTATATAAATCAGCCAAGTCCGGCTGCTGCTGAATTTCTATTACTGCTTCTGCGGCTGGGGGAATTTGATTTGGTGATGCAGCATTGCCTTGACCCCTAGCTCTTCCTCTGCGTCCACTCATTTTCACTATCTGAGATTAGTAAGAAAATTGATTTAGATATACAGACAAGATATCTTAAGGAATATCAGCAGTAAAAAGAACAGAGTAAGAAAATTTTTAAAGTTTCAGTCTTGGTTATACTCATTCTAGGGTATACTTCACCCTATCTCTAATGAGCCATCTAATGTGTTATACTCCGTAGCTAAAGTTCTTACTCAACCAACAGCTCTGATACCACTTGTGACGACCCCAAACTCGATGTTCGATAAAAACACCAAATTTGCATCGCCGGAGCTTATAACAACAATTAGATGAATATAAAACAGCGGAACAGAATCAATATCATAAATAACATCACTGTTACAACATCAACATAATATCCATACTGCAACAGAGTACATAATACATACACAACAACTCCAAATACAACATCATGATAATACAACAGTGAACATATATCCAAAAGTTCTCAAATGAGAGAGATGATTACGAACTCCCAAAAGCTAAACACCTGTAATCTCCAAAAGCTCCTAAGATAACTCCAAGATGAGAGCTCCAAAATACTGCTACTCCAAAATACAGAAACCTGCTACTAGGCTGCCCGTGTGGAAATAATGGACACCCAGAGTTTAGGAAAGAAAACAATAAACTCCGGATCAGTCATGGGACTGGTGTGAGTAAACAAAAAAAAAATTTGCATTTAAATAAAACAAGATTTATAAAAGAATTTTCGGAATACTTTTAAAAATGGAACTACCATAAGACCTCCCGCCACACACACAATGCAAACGCAGAATTGGAGGAGATTTCTTCTTATGATAGTTAAATATGCTTGGTACGAGAAAAAGAATTCTTTGATATTATTACTAGTGCATAGTGAGGAAAACATTTCAAAAGTAGAATATTAATCTTAGCCAGCATAGGTACCATTATATTATGCCTACTATAGCAGTCACCTGAGGTGACAGGTTATACAACTAAAACCGTACAAGGCTCGTATTGTTTCTTTGGATTTCCAACAAATGGTCAGGCCAAGGAACTTCCCATTGCCACATGAGAACGCCTCTGGAAGGACGTCCCCGAGAACCAAACCGGATCTCTGCCAACACAAGGCCGGGTTACCCCTAACTGGGTAACTACTGACACGAGTATGCCATCTCCCGGTCGTAACCAACCTTTAACCGGGGCCCCAGCAACAAATCACAAAATCATATATATATATATATATATATATATATATATATATATCTGCGATATCAACATAAGTTAAGTATCTGGGCTCCATACCATGATACCACTTCTATCCAAAAGGAAATGCACATACCCTAAGGGGTGCTACCCCCAATAACCTTGCTGCATCTTTCCTGTTTTGACCATTTCGGGGTGTGAGGTCCAACGAAGTCTCGTCCACAAAGCCACACTTTATACAAAAGTTGTGCTTTGGGTCAACAAATGATCATAGAAATGATCACCAAGATAGACGATCAAATAAATGATCCTATCACAAATGATCAACACAATGATTATTTCACAGCAACACTCAGCATGTCACATTACCAAATTGGGAATATATTGCTGATAACCTTCAACTATATAACCTCTGAGCTCGTACGTCTCAGAGAAGGGTGTTAAGCTAAGAGAATAAATTCTCCGCCACCAACAGAAATATATTTGAAAGAAATCGGCTTTATATCTCAATTTGTAATGTCAGACATACTATCCATACAAGTCTGTTCCGGGCTCGAACAGAACCGAAGGCACTTCCAAAGAAGTCCTTGCAATCCGGATATCCACAATCCTGATCGGATTCCTCATCACATATGGAGAACTCTATACCGGAGCAACTCGGTGCAGAGTCAATCGACAGGTCATCCTATCGCTCTCGCAAATACCCGGTCTTCAACACCGGTCTTCAAATGCTATCCATACGTCGAATCACATATTCGAAATGGGTTATATTACACAAAGGTCCTTTCCCGGCTAATTCGAATAGTGAGTGTCAAGTTTTAAAACATGTGGATGTCATTCACAAATATTTACAGGTTCGATGTGGGTTTCGGATAACCAACTGAAATCCAATTCCCTGTCGCATCGAAGTTTAAATGCCGTTTTACGGACAACAGGGTTTTCACATCAATACAGAACAAATCATAATCACAGTGCAATAACATGGCAATTACATCATACAGAATTACAAACAGAACAGAGATATCAATATAAGTTAACAACAATAGTTAATTATTTACTAATCAAAACGAATGAGATAAATTAACCAAATATTTATTTTATTGATTATTCAATCAATGATTTATTATTCTTAATGATAATTAAATTAATCTTAATCATCTTGATACATTGATTTTTCCTTAATTAGTTATTTTAATTAACTGCCAATTAAATTAATTAACTTGCTTTATCAAATCAATAAATTCTTAATTATAAATTTATTTGAGTACTTAATTGTTTATTAAATCAATTTTAATCACAAACTTTAAATCATTCTAACTTCCTTTTCAAAACTATTGATAAAAATTAGTTACCTTAATTCCATTTGAAAATCTGTTTTATACTTTAAAAATTAATTTATTGTTACATTGGAATTTTAATGTAAATTTATTTAAAATTCTTCTTTTAAAATTTAATCATTTAATTAAATTTTGATTTTTAACTTTCTTTACCAATTAAAGAATTTACAAATTCTAAAGCATTTGTTAAAAATTTAACTTAACAAAATCTAAACTGTTTATATTGCAAAACACAAATTTTTTATTAACATTGTTGACTTAAAGTTTTGAATGGGCTTAGCCCATATAAAACAACTCGAGTAAAAGCAGTGTTTCACTCGCGTCCACCCCGGTTCCATCACGTCTTCTCCCCGAGACTTCCCATTTCTTTCCTCATCCCAGTTTCTTATCTCCTTCCAGTTTCTTCTTTTTTTTTTCTTTTTTTTTATTAACGCTTAAAAATCAAAACTGGAAACAAGCCTCCACCACGCACTCGAGTTCGACCCCGAGTTTGACCCCCTTCTGCTCGATAACATCACCGAGTACCCAGACCACACCCCCTTTACTGACACAGAGGCCAAGTCGTGCACATGTACACGGCAGCGACGCCTCTTTGGCGATCACCTATGACTCCAACAAGTCACTAACACCCCATACACTCGAAATCCCTCATCGATTTGACCCAAAGAACACGGCATCGAAATTTCACCGTGTTGACGAACCGTAACTCAACGTCACCACGCAAAAGCCCCTTCGCCAACGCTCCTCAGTCCACCAGAAAATCTGTGACTGCGGTCTTACCACGCTCATACCCCGAGCCACCATTCCCCAAGTCCTCGTGAAGCTCGATCAACTCAAGCGGGCGCAATCGAAATTTTTACAGAACTAAAAAAAATGGTATTAAAACCCTAATGCGACCTTAAATCCAAATCTCACGCCATAGAAAAATTCTTTGACAATTTTCGTGCAATCTCTGATGTTCAAACTTGCTACCAACCAAGTTTTAGCATTTATAATTGAATTGATTGTTACAAATTCATAAAAGTTAAATTTTTATTCACTTACAGATTACCCTTAAAAATAACTAACTAAAAATCTTCATTTCTGTTGTAAAAATCATGATTTGTAGTAAAAATTTAAGCTATTAACTTGGATTAGCTTTTTATAATACTTGAGTTCATCACAATTTCCCTTGGTTGCCTGTAAATCAAAATAACAGTGGTATATTTCTTCAAATCATGTTGAAACAGTTTTAAGACTTGATTACAGATTTAACTTCTTGTTTGATTGAAGACTTTTATTACTTAACAATGTTCCAATGTAAATAAATTAAATTTTTGAATAAATGATCAAGTTCTGTGATCAATACAGAGAAGATAAAATGCAGAGCAACCTATATATGCAGAATGTATTTCAAAATAAAACACAAACACTACTATGTAAAATCAATAAACTATATTACTGTTAACATAAAGTTTTAAAGTTGATGTTTACTCACATGGCACTATTTGAAACAGAGAATATTTTTGTATTGAAAAGTTGCAGCAGTTTTTTTTTTCTTTCTTCCTGAATCTACTCTTGAACCCTGCTTTGATTAGCTGAATAAACTTGCTCCAGTTTATTGAATAAGGTGATGTTTGCTTTTATTTCTTTTTAATTTCTTTTCTGATCTTTGCTACAATTTGTTGAACGAATTTTAAAACAGAGGCTGTGATGTTTATATATATGAAGATGGTGTACATACTGCATTGTATAGGTCGGTAGAATACTGTTTTTAATATTTGACTAACCCATGCTAGAAAGTAACAGCATTAAATGCAAGCATGTTAACAACGGTCTTTATTTAAATTCTTGCCAGTACAAGTTTGGTTTGGCAGATCTTGTTTTATGGCTGAAGTGTATAGCATTAATTGCATGTATGTATGCAATGTGCATTTGCTCCCTTGTATGCTTACAGAAATCTTAATTTATTATTTCTTCTTACTGTTTTGTTATTTGTTTAATTATTTGTTTGCTTGTTCATTTGTTCATTTGTTTATTTGTTTAATTATTTTTTTACTTGTTTATTTGTTTATTTGTTTAATTATTTGTTTACTTGTTAGATTATAATTATGTGATTTAAATTTTTTTTATAAATTTATCATAACTTATTTTAACAATTTTATTTCTTTATAACTTTTCGATTTAAATTTCAAAAAGTTCAAATACATTACTAAAATTTAAATTCATAATTTTCGGGATGTTACATGGTAAATAGCACAAAAACAACTATATCTCAATCCAAACTCAACCAATCCAAAATCAATCACAGTCACCAAACAAGAAATATAATACCAAAGCAATAACGAAAAATAAATCACATACTTATAGGATCGATTTTACCCTAGAGGGGGTTGAATAGGGTGATACTAATAATTATAAAAATTAATGCAGAAATAAAAATAATAATTGCAGCATAGATAAATAACAGTATAATAAATGCAGAAATAGAACAACATAGATTTACCCAACTTTGGCAATACCCTGCCTACGTGATGCCTCCAAGGTTTCTACTAGAAATTAAGAAGTCATACGCTTACACACGTAAACTCGCGACACGCGCTATCGACTAACCTAATTCTACACTCAAAACCCTGCCATAACTCAGCCACTGAGTTGCGAAATTCTCGAACTACACCACCGTAGTAGGTCCCCTAATCACACGGCTAGAATTTAATAAAAGTTTAAAAGTAAATTACAAAATGAAAACAAATACAAAACCCTAAATAAAATTGAAGCCGAAAATAATAATTGTCGGCCCAAAGAAACACTGTGATAAAAATTTGTTCCCTTTTTCTCTTTTCATTTCTCCCACTCATATTCTTTGCTTTATGAACAATGGATGCCTCGTTCGCTCCTCTTTCAACAATTTAGGGCTTGTGATAACTGAGACTGCCGCTTGAAATTGATGTTCGAATTGAAGTAAACTTTGCCTTTGGTTCATTCGTCAAACAAATCGTTGGCTATGATCCACTCTGTTGTTTTTCTTTGATTATGCTTACAGTTGCTCCTAGGATGAAGTTCGAATCAACGAATTTGGTTTATAAATTATGTCATTTAAATGCTCCATGTTTTGCCCTGATTCGAACTTGATTCGAGTGGATGATTTTGGATTTAAATTGAAACTTGCTTCTGTGATTTTTCTTAAACTCGAATGGGTAGTAGCCAATGATGATATTGGATTAAATAGGATTTGAAATCCTATAATCTCATTTGTATATATTTTATTTTAATTTTTCATGTGCTATGTTTGGCAACTGATTTTCGATTGAATTTTGGTGATATTATCTGATTTTTTCAATTCGTACATTTTCGAATGAGCTATGCTTGATTACCACAAATTTGATTTTGACTTGTTCGATTCTACCTTGGTCACCATGGCTCTGACTTTGGTATATAAAATTGTGATAATATGGATTTTGGAATTGGTTCTGTTTTTTATTCCCTTTGACTTCGGACACTTTGATTTTATGGAAATTTGACTTCGACTTGTTATCACTTGGCTTTGACTTTGTTATTTAAAAATTGAGATAATTCTTACGCCTTTGTTTATGGTAGTTGAATTTGCTGGCTTGAGATAAAAGTCGACTTGATAAACTCTGGGTGATTTTGGCCTTGACTTTGTTCATCTTCCACCTTGCCATTCCATTCATTTTCTGGCAATACTCGAATTTTCATTGCACTATGAAACTGCTCTGACTTGTTTCTAACTGCAATGTTTATTCATGTACGCATATCCTAGTTTGCACTTCTTGTTAATGTTGGCTTATTTGGTTATGTGGACTGTTGCATGGTTGTTGTGACTCTGCCTCTGTTCACTCGAGTCTACACTGGATTTGATTTTGTTATTGCAGTCTGGAGTTTCCATTTTATTGATCATGTTACATGATTGTTGAGCTGCTTTTGGTCTTCATGTATATTGATGTCACCTCTGCAGCATTGTGTCTTCATGAGCATTGCAGCCCTATGTACATGTTGAGTCCACTGGCTTGTTGTCATGTGCGTTTGAGTCTACACATGTATTCGTATGTCATGTATGGTGGCATGTTATATGTACTGACTGTTCCTCTTTGGTCATTTCATTTTGATGATAACTATGCACATACAAACATATGTACATACATATATATATGTATGTATGCATGCATGTATGTATGTATATTTGTGTATAGTTATTATGCCTTTGGTTTGTGTTAAATTGAACTTTGAGTTGAATTTTGGTTGACACTGCATGCACATATATACAATGTCGCTCCTTGGTGTTGATTTCTGACTGCATTTTTTGGTTGCACATTTGTGTTTAAGTTTGTGCTTTTCTCTATCGCCTTCTTTCTTATGTCTGGTCTTGACCATTTGGTTCATGTGCATAGCATATATATGTATACATGTGTGTATGCATATGTTTATACATACATACGTACATATATATATATATATATATATATATATATATATGTTTGTTGCACCATGTAGTTTGCTTGAAGTTGTAGTCTTGCTTATACATTAAACTGCTTCCATTGTATCTCATATTGCCACTACACACACACATATGTTCTTTGCCATGTTTCTTCGAGCCAGGTCATGTTGTTCATGTTGCTAGGTCTGCACTTTGCATTTCATTGTTCACTGACCAGTCTGGGTTCATGTGTATATTGAATTTGTTTGTGTAGTCAAGTCTCCACTAAAATGTTGTGCACTATATATATATATATATATATATATATATATATATATATATATTGCTCCATTGTTATGCACTTGACCATTTGTATCTGGCCAATTCTATGTTTACACTTGAAGTCTGGTTGTATTGTTTGTTGGTTTGTATGTGGTCAATGGTCTACGCACAACTATGTTCATACTTGAATTTTGTCTGGAGCTTGTTGCCGTCTTGGTTCATACTTGAGTTTGAATGGTTGAGTTGTTTTCATGTGTACACATTGAATTTTTTTCGAGGCTTGTTCCAATCATTAAAATTTGACCATTCTATTTTTGTTTTTGTATTGCACCTAAGTTGAACCTAGCTTTGGCTTGGACTTGACCTTGTGCTCATATCGTGTCTTTATTTGCATCGCACTTGAGTTGAACCTGATTTGGCTCAGGTTTGACCTTGTGCTCACTTGTCCCTGTAGTTTTATCAAGTGTATATCGGTATGCAAGACCTTGTGAATGGATTCAAATGAAAATGATGACGAACAACCCAAATAACTGATGCAAATAATATTTAAAAAACATTTTATTTTACACATCAAAGTAATTTCTTTTTCAATTTTACTATGTCAGTGCTTTTTTGCAGATAACTCAGATGCTGGATACAAATTGGAATGCAGTTGAAGGACAATTATGAGTGAAAGAGTGATATGTAGTGAGGTGCTAATGTAAATGATAATTATATAGTGAAAAATTGTGTTGTAATTTGAAATATTGTATATATAGTAAGAGCTTAAATTTTGTACTATTCAAAAATTGTAATAAAATATTTGTTTGAATAAAATATTTGTTTGAATAAAATATCTATTTGAATTTAAATCCTGTGTTATTTATTTTATTTAGCAAATATTTATTTAATTATGTAAAATAAAGTATTACAATAACAAATACATTTAAATGAATATGTATATATTTATTATCATCAAACAAAAATCATATATTAGCATATTCTACAATCTCCCCCTTTTGATGATAATAAACATATATTTAAGATTTTGAATTTATTAAACATATTTGGTCATTCAATTTGCTTCCCCTATTTCAATGCTCCATCTTTACCACAAAACTCCCCCTTATATATGCATGAAAATAAATAAAAATATGCAAATGAACTTAGATGCAAATAGAAAATACAGAATAAAATATTTGACCTTTATTTGCTAAAATCTTAACTTTTCTCTCCCCATTCTGTTATTAGCAAAATAGTAATAGTGTTAGAAAAATAAATATAAAGTGATAGACATTAATACAACATTAAAACTCAATCGAGTATAAATATTAAATTTCAATAAAAAATCTAACAAAAATCATATATACTTTGTTAGGCGCATATTCCACTTTAGAATGCAAGGGATGATGTCGGCATATAAAACCATATAGCTGTGTCTATTTGTGGTATATTTATATCAGGAATTTGAATATCTACTAACTATGCATAACCGTTAGAACTTTTAAATGAGATTAGCAGTATTCCCAATTTTTATGTAAAAAATGAATTTCAAGCATCTTCTAACCACGCATAACGATGTGGACTTTTAAATGGGTTTAGAATCAACTTGTCTATTTGATAATCTATTTTGATGTGTTCCACACATGCACAACAATAAGGACTTATAAATGAGCACGAATGCACATATACAAATATTCCAACTAAATCACATATGCATATCCGTGAGGACTTTTAAATGAGAGCGAATACTTTGGATGTTTTTATTGCTAAAAATAAATAAAATGAAAACGAATAATTTCCCATTTAAAATACCACATATTGACATACTATATTGGATTTTAATGAGTGATGGTTAGTTAGAAATATGATATAAATAGAGATGGTCATGGAATTTTTACCCATCAAAAGTTATTACAAATCTTGTTTAAAATTTTAATTTTTTTACTGAATATACTATCTCAAGTTATTATATATGATTAATATCGACACTCATCACTTTTTCAAACACTATTTATCTTTTCAATAAGGGAGTCAGATTAGTTAATGTAGTCATTTAAGATCAAATCAAAAATAAATATAAAATCAATTTTTTTAAAAAGACTAATCTGATAAGGTCAGCAACAACTATTTTTTGGAAAGGACTTTATAAGAGAAATTTTGCTATTTGAAAATTTGTTGAAATGAAAAATATGCATAAATTTTCTTTGAAAATGTGATGCAACTAATGAATGTCTCTACATAAAACATGTTCCATTGGTACATTTTCTATCAATTGGATTACCAGTGTAATCTGCATCTGAAATTCTCTTAGACTCAAGATTATCATTAGTTGGATATCATATACCAGATCATGAAGTTACAATAAATTCCTTAAAATCCTTTTTACGGCTTTTAAATTAAGTTCTTTTGGATTTGAATTGAAACTGTGCAAAAAAACGACTAGTGAACATAGTGTCAGATCTGGAAGCAATAAGATAAACAAACATATCCACGTGTATCATAAGTAAACTTTCAATATCGTTAATCCAAAAAAATCAAAATGAAATAGTTCAGAGATTCTATAGGTACTTATAGTGTTCACGGCACAAAAAGGTAATTGGCCAATCATTTTCATAAATCAGAATCAAACTTAACATTTATCTCTTTATCACATAACTGGCTGATTTACTTCGAATTATGGTGCAGGTTATCACATTTAACATATCATTCAAGATAGATGTATTGTTACCTATTTTACCTTTACGATAATTTTTCGTTGTTGCCCATTGTGATTCTGCCACCTTTATACTAGGCTAAGGAACTTTGATTTGTCGCCCGTCGTGTGCTTGGAACAGCCAGAATCTTGGTAACACTGTTGTTGTTCCTTAGCCTACAACCACACCTACACGAGAAAAGATTTTATGACCTATTTGATTTAATAGATCCATGGTTATTAGTGGTAAAAGATTTTGAAAAACATGTTTGTGTAGACCCAAGGCTATTTATATTTGCTCCTTTTGGCACTCATATTAGTTTGACTTATGGGATTTTATATTCATGCCTTTTGGAACCCAAATTGGTATGGTTTTAACATGTTTGGGTCTGTACCCACAATTGTTAGATTGCGTCTAATTTTTCTACAAATTGTGCACTTGGATTTGACTTTCGCTTCTAACAAGTTCAGATTGATTATATCTAACAGTATTAAAAGTTTGTTTCCCTAATAGCATATTTAACAATCTTTCTCCTTTGAAGAATTTTCCTAAAGTTGTACACAATTGTTGAACTTGCATTTTGAGCGATTCATTTTAATTCAATAATTGAGTGCACATTTTAGTAGAATTTTCTCTCCTCATGTTTTCACTTTATTTCAAAATAAGAATTTCGTTTTCAAGTGATTTTATTTTAATTTCTGATTTTTTAATTTCATCTTCAAGTGATGGACACTTATCACGCTTAGGGTTCCTGGTTTGATAATTTTTAACCAATTTATCAAGCTTTTTATTTAATTCTATCAAAGTATCTCTTTGTGATTCAATTTTAGCGTATTTCTCCCTAAGTCTTTCGAAGCAGCCATTTACTTCGTGAAAATGTATAAGTAGTTCCGAGTGAGTAAGTTTTGATACCTCTCTTGGCTCATCACTGTCACTATCAGTTATATCACCTTGAAGACACAAATATGCTTTTTCACTCTCACTACTAGTGCTTTTATTATCTTCACCAGTTTCATCCCATGTTGCTGCAAAACATCTCCATTTCTGTTTCTTTCTATAGTTGAATCGATTCTGAGGAAAAATTTGCTTGATATAACCGAGTTTATTGCACTTATGACAAATGATCTCCTGCTCTTCTGACTTGTCTAGTGCTTTGACTATTCTGCATTACAATTGTTGGTTTAGAGCTGGATTTCTGTATTTTCGAATCCACTTTTTGAATCTCTTTGTTAGTAGCGCCAGCTCAGCTACTCCATCATCACCATCGTCATCACTTTCCGTTGTTCCTTTAAGAGATATTGATTTCTTTCGTGCATCACATCCTTCTCATTCTTCCTTTAATTTCATTTCTAGCTCATAAGTGGTGAGATTTTCGATTGGTTCTTCAACTTTGATTTGCTTCAAATCCTTTGATTCTTGAATAGCAGTGACTTTTACTTCAAAATTTCATGGAAGGATTTTGAGGATTTTTTGAACTATTTCCAGTTCCGTGTATGGTTTTACGAGAGCTTTTGATTTGTATACAAGATTGGAAAGTCATCCATACATCTTTTTGACATTTTCATCCTTGGCCATTATGAAATTTTCGTATTCGCTACTAAACATGGCAAGGTTAGATTCTTTGACTTAAGATGTTCCTTCGTGAGTCACTTCAAGTTTGTGCCAGATTTCCTATGCAGTTAGACAATGCGAGACACGATTAAATTCAATTTGATCCAATGAAAATATAATAGAATTCATAGTTATAGCATTAGCATTCTGCAGTATATTTTCAAGATCTTTCCATTGATCCATCATTTTATCTCTTTCTTGACTATCTATCACTATAGTTGGTGTCATGTATCCTGTCTCAATAATACTCCAACCATCAATAGTTTTCAGAAAAATTTTCATTCTATTTTTCCAATTAGAAAATTCACCATTGAGCAATGGTGGTCTAACTATGGAGTGACCGTCAGAAAAAGTATTATTAAAAGAGGCGACTTAAAAATCAAAATTTTAAAATAGTAATGTGTTTTTGGAAAAATCAAATTTTTAAAACAACATTTGACTTTTGTTCCTATCGATGATACCACTTATAGGATCGATTTCACTCTAGAGGGGGGTGAATAGGGTGATACTAATAATTATAAAAATTAATGCGGAAATATATAAAACAATTGTAGCATAGATAAATAGTAGAATAATAAAAGCATAAATAGAACAACAAAGATTTACCTAGCTTCGGTAAAACCCTACCTATGTGCTGCCCCCAAGGTTTCTACTAGAAATTATGTAGTCAGATGCTTACATACGTAAACTCGTGACACCCCTATCGACTAACCTAACTCTACGCTCAAAACTCTAACCCAACTCAGCCACTGAGTTGCAAATTCTCGAACTACACCACCATAATTGTCCGCTAGTCACATGACTAGAATTTAATAAAAGTTTAAAAGTAAATTACAAAATAAAAAATAGATAGAAAACCTTAAATGAAATTGAAGCCCAAAATAATAAATGCCGGCCCAAAGAAACACTATGATAAAAATTTGTTCCCCTTTTCTGTTTTTAATTCTTCGACCCGTATTCTTTGCTTTATGAATAATGGTTGCCTCGTTCCCTCCTCTTTCAACAATTTAGGGCTTCGTGATAACTGAGGCCGCCGCTTGAAATTGATGTTCGAATTGAAGTAAACTTTGTTTCTGGTTCCTTCGTCAAACGAATCGTTGGCTATGATTTGCTCTGTTGTTTTGCTTTAATTATGCTTGCTGTTGCTACCTAGATTGAGTTCGAATCAATGAATCTGGTATGTAAATTATGTCGTTTAGATGCTCTGTTGTGTTGCCTTGACTCGAAATTGATTTGAGTTGCCGATTTGGGATTTAAATTGAAACTTGCCTCTGAGATTTTTCTTAAACTCGAATGGGTAGTAGCCAATGATGGGATTGGGTTAAATAGGATTCGAAATCCTATAATCTCGTTTGTATATATTTTATTTGAATTCTTCATGTGCTATGTTCGGCCACTGATTTTCGATTGAATGCTGGTGATGTTTTCGGACATTTTCAATTTCTATATTTTCTGATCTGCTATGCTTGATTACCACGGCTTTAAATTTGAATTGTTCGATTCTACCTTGGTCACCACGGCTCTGACTTTGGTATTTGAAATTGTGATAATTTGGACTTTGGATTTGGTTCCGTTCTTTATTCCCTTTGATTTCGTCCACTTTGATTTTGTGGAAATTTGATTTCAACTTGTAATCACCTGGCTTTGATTTTGTTATTTAAAAATTGAGATAATTCTCGCGCCTTAGTTTATGGTATTTGAATTTGCAGACTTGAGATAAAAGTCGACTTGATAAACTCATATTGATTTCAGCCTTGACTTTATTCATTTCCCATCTTGTCATTCCATTTATTTTCTACCAATATTCATATTTTTCATTGCACTATGAAACAACTCTGACTTTTTTTTCGTACTGCAATGTTTATTCATGTATGCATATCCTAGTTTGCACTTGTTGTTAGTGTTGACTTAATTGGTAGTGTGGACTATTGCATAGTTTTTGTCACTCTGCCTCTGTTTACTCGAGTCTGCATTGGATTTGATTTTGTTATTGTAGTTTGGAGTTTTCATTTTATTGATCATGTTACATGATTGTTGAGCTGCTTCTGGTCTTCATATATATTAATATCACCTCTGTAGCATTGTGCCTTCATGAGCATTGCATCCTTTTTTACATGTTGATTCCACTGGCTTGCTGTCATGTGTGTTTGAGTCTGCACGTGTATTCGTATGTCATGTACGGTGGCATGTTGTATGTTCTATCTGTTCCTCTTTGGTCATTTCATTTTGATGATAACTGTGCACATACAAACATATGTACACACACACACACACACACACACACATATATATATATATATATATATATTTGTGTATAATTATTGTGCCTTTGGTCTGTGTTACATTGAACTTTGAGTTGAATTCTAGTTGACACTGCATGTGTGTGTGTCTATATATATAGTGTTGCTCTTTGGTGTTGATATCTGACTGCATTTTGTTGTTGCACATTTGAGTTTAAGTTTGTGCTTTTCACTGCTGCCTCCTTTCTTATATCCGGTCTGGGCCATATGATTCATGTGCATAGCATATATATGCATACATGTGTGTACGCATATGTGTGTGTGTATGTATGTATGTATGTTTGTTGCACCATGTAGTTTGCTTGAAGTTGTAGTCTTGCTTGTATGTGGAACTGCTTCCATTGTATCTCATATTGCCACTGCGCGCGCACACACACACACACAAATATATATATATACACACACACATATACATATACATATATGATGTTTGTCATGTTGCTTCGAGTCAGATCATGTTGTCAGGTTAGCACTTTGCATTTCATTGTTCACTGACCAGTCTGGGTTTAAGTGTACATTTAGTTGGTTTGTACAGTCAAGTCTTCATCGAAATACTATGCACTACATATATATTTGTTGCTCCATTGTTATGCATTTGACCATTTGTATCTTCCCTATTCTATGTTCACACTTGATGTCCGGTTGTATTGTTTGTTGGTTTGTATGTGGTTAATGGTCTTGGAACAACTGTGTTCATATCTGAATTTGGTCTGGAGCTTGTTGTCGTCTTGTTCGTACTTGAGTTTGAATGGTTGAGTTGTTTTCATGTGCACACGATGAAATTTTGGTCGAGGCTTGTTCTAGTCATTAAAACTTAACTATTCTATTTTTGTTTTTGTATTGTACCTAAGTTGAACCTAGCTTTGGCTCAGGTATGACCTTGTGCTCATATCGTGACTTTAATGAACTTGAGTTGAATCTAGCTTTGGCTCGGGATTGACCTTGTGCTCAATTGTCCTTGCAGTTTATCAAGTATACATCGATGTGCACGGGCTTGTGGCATATACAGCGATACATAGTGCATGTCACATGTTGTTCACGTATGAATGGATTCAAATGAAAATGATTACGAACAACCCAAATAACTAAGGCAAATAATATTTTAAAAACATTTTATTTTACACTGCAAAAATATTTCTTTTTCAATTTTACTGCATCGGTGTTTATTTTGTAGATAACTCAGATGATGGATACAAATTAGAATACAGTTGAAGAGCAATTATGAGTGAACGAGTGCTATATAGTGAGGTGCTAATGTAAATGATAATTGTATAGTGAAAATTGTGTTGTAAGTTGAAATGTTGTATATATAGCGAGAGTTCAAATTTTGTACTATTCAAAAATTGTAATAAAATATTTGTTTGAATAAAATATTCGTTTGAATTTAAATTCTGTGTTATTTATTTTATTTAGCAAATATTTATTTAATTATGTGAAAATAAAATAGTACAACAACAAATACATCTAATTGAATATAAATATAAATATATATATATATATGTTTATTATCATCAAACAAAAATCATATACTAGTATATTCTACAAGACTGATTTATAGTGGTTCCACCAAAGTCGTGTTAGTGTACATCCACTTAGAGATAGAGCTTTTATTAATACTAATGAGAAGAGTACAAGAGATTGATTGCAATGATCAATATTCAAATAGAATAGATTTATGGAGAAGAGAATTGAAGAAAAACTAGGTTTTGATAAACCCGATTTGATGGAGGATAAAACTCTTCATCGCTTGGCTTGATCAAGTCACCTTGCTTTGAATTCTTAAAATAGCTTATATAGTGAATAATCTTTCCTTGACAAATACCTGATTTGCCCCTTGAAGCTCTACAAGCAAATACACAAATTATGGGCCGAAAAAACAAAACTTCAGTGCACAGACGTCCAAACTCTCAGATGTTTATTGCAAATTCGGGTTGTAGTAAAATTGATGTCGGACGTTTGAGGATTTTTGTCGGACGTCTGACACAACTTTCAGCCTATGCATCTTCAAATAGAAATAACTTGAGCATCCTATCTCTGATTCACATGCCTTTTTCACCATTCTCAAGTTATTCTCGCCCTCTTCAATTCTGCATATGGTGACCAACATTCAACACTCTACCTTGACACTATATGCATCTCCATCTCCAATGGTACCATACCATTATCAACAACTGATAGCACCAACTATCACCACTTCTACCTTCAACCAGACATGAATGCTTACCCAATGTGCTCTAGCAAATCCACCGCCCATTGGACTCCATCAACGAGCTCAGACAGAGACCCTACCTGCTAACAAAGTGTTGAAAGTACTCAAATCCAAAACTGTCTCACAAAAGACTAAAGTGCTAAGGTGTGTAAATTTGCACTTACCAAGAAGATAGAACCACAATCTCACATCGATACTCTTCCTCATCTACAATTAACCTACTCTCTCAATCATGCCGTCCCATGACACTTATCACTTCTCCAAGCAAATCAAGTTCGAGTAATGCTCGAACTTCCCAACCAGCAATGCCTTAGTAAACATATCCATCGTGTTATCCTTTGTGTGCACTTTCGGAAGATAAACTTGCTTATCCTCACCCATGGCTACTAAAAATGACTCTCTCACTTCAATATGCTTAGTCCAAGAAATAAACTCCAAATTCCCCGCTAAGTGAATAGCACTTTAGTATCACATTCAACATCGATACTATCGTGTTCAAATCCCAAGTTATACAACAATCTCTTAAAATAGAGTGCCTTCTTTGGCGCCTCCACCATGGCTATATACTCCACCTCTATAGTGGATAAAGCAACTATGGTTTGCAATCTCCATCTCCAACTTATGGCCATATCACCAAGTGTGAAGACATACCCGAAAGTTGATTTTTTTCTAATTCCTATCACAAATGTAGTCCGAATCACAATAACCAATCAAATTGCAATTCATTCTCTCTCTATCACCAAAAACAAGACCATGAGATGATGTACCTCTAAGGTATCTCAATATAAGCTTCACTGCTTACCAATGCGATCTCCTCGGAATAATAATAGAGTAGAAAATAATAGTGCTATAGAATCAAGTAATATGGAATATAATAATTAACTAGTGCGGACTATAACAGCAGAAATGTAAAATGACACTAGGAATCTTTATACTGATTCGAACTTCCATTCTACGTCTATTCCCAGACTCCATATGGAATTAAAGCTAGCAACCCTCACTTAACCCGGAGGAACGGGTATTACACCGCCTGAGCAACTGAACAGGACTTGACCGCCTGAGCAACAGAATAGGACTTGACCTCCTGAGAAACCGAAATGAACTTTCTTACAAACCTGATGAACTTGATTTTGTATGTTCTGAATAAAATGGATTTTTCACTTGTAGTACACCCTTCCAATAATCTTTTCCTCAAGAATGATGTGTATAATTGTGTGTGTATAAAGAATATGTAGATTAGAATTACTTATAGAATGTGGAAGTGGAATTGTAACCAATGATTGTATAGAATTTTGTAAGCAATAGAATCAAGAAAGCTATGCACTATAGGTCAAGAAAGATAAGAAAATTCAGTGATTTGATCATTGAAACTTAAGTGCATTTATAGTGTATCAAGAGTTACATCCTTTGGTAAGAGTTCTCTGTGAAAAGCTAACAGATACAACACTTGAGGAAGGAGATATCCTTTGATAGTGAGAAGTGTCTTTTCATAATATTGGACTGTTACAGGTTCAGTTGACTGAAAGTGCTTGGTCAGTTAACTGAATTCAAAAAGTGCACAAGTTTTCATGCACAGACTCAGTCGACTGACCAAATATGTTCAGTTGACTCGTCCGTGTTATATATAAAAATATAACCACTGATTCAGTCGACTGAATATACCTAGTTATTCGACTGAATAGTGCAATTTGGTACATTAAAGAATATGTGTGTGTATTTTGAATTCGATTAAAATATGCATGCAAGTTTATTTGAACACGAATGATGATTCTTGAGGAAAGATTTTAACAAAGCACTAAGGTAGACTCTATGTACACATTTGATGACTCTGGTTAAAATATATATAACTATGCGAGCCATACTTTGTGTCATTGAGTCCGGATGTTTTCATAGTCATGGATTCGTGAATTGTTGTTTCATGCCAGCAATCAAAACCTATCATCCAACATTTTCCCCCTTTTCGATGATGACAACTCCATTTGCTACGGTCTAATCTTCAATAAGGTTTGTTGACTAATCTGTCGCCGTGAATATATTCCTACAATTTTTCTATAGTTTTCTTTCCCTGAATCTATGCTATATAATCCTGTAAATATTAAATCTTTTCTTCCCCTTTGTCATCGACGAAAAAGAAGAGTTCTCAAAGCAGAAAATATTATATGAACAATGACAAAGGCGCATAGAATATAACAAAGATACAAATGATGATAACTCAAAAATTTAGCTTAAAAAACAAGAATCAATGTTTAAATATTGCATTATTAGTCTAAAATAACCACCACAGAAACACATAACCACATAGAAATTGTTCAAATTGAAATAACATACAATGAGACGACCCGACTTTCTATCTCCAAGAAATCGCATCATCTTTAAGGAAGAAAGGGATAGAAAAGAGAATAGAAAGAAGAGAAGAAAGAAACAACATTAGAATCTAACAGCGGAACGAATAAATTATATTAATAACATAAACATTACATAGTTTACAACCATTATCAGAGTTACACAGATATACATCGCATACTAGACGGTTATAAACACCTGTCTAGTTATACAACTCAATACAACACAAAGACAACAACTCAGAGAACACACAGCGAAATACTATATCTACACGTAGAAGCCTCCTGCTCCATTGCTCCTCCAGAATTCGTCAAGCCAACCTAAATTCCCCTGGCTACTCGTAAAAATTTGAGTACACAGAGTTTAAGAAAAATAGAATAAACTCTGGGTCAGACATGGGTCTGGTGTGAGTAAATGGTTAAAGTTGCTTAACTTTAGAAACCTTTTGAAAAAAAGGGTATCACGTAAGACTTCCTACACATAAACATGGAAAAGTTTTTACCTTACGCTAACCAAAACATTTGATAGGAAATTCAGTGATATTATAATAGGGTCTAAGGTTTTCAAATAAATAAGAAATAGCCGAAATTGTTACATCTATTAAATTCTAGCTACTAGCCACAAAAGTGGGTAATACAATCAAAACCGTTGGCACTTATTGGATTTTGGATTCCATACAATGGCAGGGCTACTGGGATACCACCCGTCACAGTACGTGGCCTAGATCACTGTACCGAGGAGTACGCCCGCTCCCTTGCAACACAAAGCCGGACCCATTCCTTACTGAACAGTTCCAAATAAGACAACCCCGACGGATGTAGTTATTCAACCGCCCACACAGCCGAAATAAAGGGACCTCTAGACAGGGGTAAATCTTACTCTCAAGTGGGGGCTACCCACGAAGCCTTGTTGCACCTCCCCTGTTTTATACATTCCCGGTTGATGAGGCTAGAGGTTACGATTACCTTTAGTGAACACATTACTTAGAATGCTCATCGTCCACTTGACGATGTTCTGAAAGCATTCCATCCATACAAGTTCCTTCCGGGTTCGAACGAAACCGAAGGCATTATCTCGTTACACTCATTTTGGAATCACCCTCAGAGTTAACGACAATAACCCTTGCACTATGAACCACCATCTCGAACCTATAAGAACTAGTCCGTCAAACTCATTACGGAATCACCCACAGAGTTATACCGACGTATAGTCCTTACACCTCGAGTCTTCACAAAGCTCTACACGGATTTACGACCTAATGTTTAATTGGAATCGATGTGGTTTTCGGATATCCAAATATGGAAACCCAATCCCAGTCTCAACGAAATCCAAAGCGTGTCTTTTAGGTCCAAGTTGTTTTAAAGTTGGACAATTTAATTCAACTATCTATATACACATAGAATGGATAATTTACTATATCACAATTGATAACCACATTATCAATAAACAGATGATCCATAACCAAAATAGGTAATCCACATCATTATCACAATAGATAATCTATATTAGCATCACAATGCAACCAAGCATTCATACTACACAAAGTTACTTATCTCATTTTTGAGGTTACATCCATACAAGACAAACAATGTCATCCATTCATACATAAGCAATGATTTTACTTATCACAACATAATTAATTTAAAATGAATTAAATTAACTATCTCTATCTCTAATTAATTTAAAGTGAATTAAATTAATTACCTCATCTCTTAATTAATTTAAAGTTAATTAAATTAATTACCTTCATTAAAATAAATCTTGCTTACTCATTCATTAATTAAGCCAATTAATTAATCATTATCTAAATTAATCAACCTTGATTAATTAACTCTTAATCAAGTAGTTAATCCTTAATTATTCTCATTAATCATATCAATTAATGAACCCTAATTAATTTACTTCCATTAATTAATTAACTAAATTAATTACATTATTTCTTAATTAATTCCATTAATAAATCATGCTTAAATTAATCACTTTCAATTAATCAACTTAAATAAATATAAACATAATTAATTATTCTTAATTACTTCTTAATTACTTTACAAATTCTTTGGTTTATTACTTCAAGTAATAAACCCTTACTTACTTTACCAAGTAATTATCCATTCAAAATTACTTCTCAATCAGAAATTTTGACTTATCTCAATTACCCTTGTAATTTATCAATTACGTATCTTAAGTAATTTGCCTTATCAAAACTTATTAAGTAAACATACTTAATCCTTTATCAAGTGACTTCCTTTAATTAATTAACAAATTAATTAACTTACTTGATCACACTCATCTCATAAAACAAAATTGAGTAATTCATTCCTTAATTACTCGTTAACCAAATTAATCTTCAATTAACTGATTAATTATCTTCAACTATTAATTAATAAATCTTAATTATTAATCAATCCTTAAATACAAAGTAATTAATCACTAATTACTTTTATAATTAATTAATTAACCTTAATTAACTAATTAATTATCTCTTAATCACTAATTAATAAAATTAATTATTAATTAACAATCTTGATTACAAATTAATTAAAATTAATCAGTCCTTAATTATAACTAATTAATCTTTAAAAATAGTTAATTAATTCTTTATTAACTTGTATTATAGATTAATAATCTTTAATTATTAATTAAGAAAACCAAATTAAAAACTTAATTGCTCAATAAAATCTTTATTAAGTATTAATTAATTACCATTTTAATTAACCCTTAATTACTTAATTAATAAGTAATTACAATTTAAATAATCATTAGTCATTAATTTAAATCATCATGATTATTAGTTAATTAAATTAATAATCATACTTAATTAATTACTTAATTAACCCCTTAAAATAATAATTAAATTAATTAACTAAACTTAAAATTTCTAAATTAACCAATTAATTATTATTCATTAAAACTTAATCATCCTTTAAGATAAAACATTATCTTAAATAACCTTGAAATCTTTACTTAACTTAATTCATTAATTAAATTAAAATATAAAGTAATCATCAATTACTTTCCTTTAATTATTAATTAACAATTCTAATTTCAAGTTAATAAATTACTTAAACTTTAACAACTTTAATTGTTAATTAATAAATCATTTTTAACTAATTAATTTAAATAAAACATTTACTTAAAATTCTTTTTTTATATTTTGAAAATAAATTTGAAAATAACATTAAGGGCTTTAACTTAAAAACATTTCAAACCCTTCATACATATTAAATCATATAATCGATTCAATTTAAAGTAATAAGTTCTCAAGAATTTAATTTAACTAAAGTTTCTAAAGTTTTAAAACTTACTTTAATTTAAATTATAAAATCTGTTTAAGCATTTAAATTTGGGTTCAACCCATATACACATAAATCCAAGAACAAAGTACATCTTCTTTTCTTCTTTATATTTTTAGAACAAATTTGATATTTAGATTTTAAAAACTGTTAAGTTTTAAAACTAAAAACTGTTAAAAACATAACAGTTAACTCTGCACACAACCCAGAACCCACACGAGTTCCTCCCCGAGCCACCTTCCTTAAATCCCGAGACCTGCTTCAAGAAAACCAAGCAAACCCAAAACGACATCCCACTGACACACTCAACCCACTCGTGCACCTGCACCGATGTCGGAACTACCTCCGGTCAACGGCGAACCCACCGACAAGTCACCCAAGCACCCCGCAAACCCCTACGACCAACCAAACACCGCTTCTTGCCTCAATCCAAAATCGAGCGTCCAGGATGAACAGAACCCAAACATCATCAGGAAATCCCCCTTGAACCATCGCCTCCGATCAACTATAATCGCCACCACTCCGGTCAAGGCTCGCTGACTCACTGCGCATCATTTCCCCAAAAATTCATACAACTCGATGCAATTTTGAAGATGTAGTAATCAATTTAGAGTAAGAACCCAAAACTAGGTTAAAAATCAGTCTCTGGCAAAACCAAACTCCACAGTGATTTATAAATTCATCAACCATTTTTACTGCACTCTCTAATCCAACCCATAACTTCATCATGCATCCCGAGTAATCCAGATGTAGAGATCAACAGAAATTTGCATAAACCCAATTTCCAGTTGAACTTCAAATACTTTCTTAATACAATTTTAAAAATTGTAAATTTCCTTTCAAAATTCATAATTTTCAATGACACTTAAGTTTATATAATCATTTTAACCAAATTTAATCCTTGGTTTCAAACATTGATGATAAATTTGTTACTGCATATTTAGATTCCCAAGTACATTTCAAAAACCAGGGACTTAAATCTATTTTTTGTTTTTAGTTTATACTTGAACAACTTGTTTTAGTTTAAAACTATGGCTTAACAAATTTTGAATAGAATTGTTTGAAGATTTAATCTTTGTCTCAGATTCTATAGTAAAATACAGAGAAGAAAAAAACAAATCAACCTGCACAGTTTTAACTAAACAAACCTATTGCATAATCATATATCTACTCAGAGACATCTCATATAAACTCCATCACTACTTAATTGGAACAGGTAATTACTATTTTAAATTTTAATAAAAAGTTTACTCACCTCAATTTTAAAAGAATTGCAGAGGTTTGCAAATGAACTGGAACTGTAAGACATTAGAACTTGAAGCTTTCTTTTAAAAAAAAACAGAATTGCTTCATCCTTTTAATTACTTTCCAGAATTTGCCTTTTGAAAACTGGCAAAATAACTTTGAACTTGATGCTTTTAAAAACTGGAGTACTTCAGGTTGCTTTTGACCCAAATTCATTTGCATGCACTAGAAGATGATGCAGACATTCAAATGCAGATTTGGTTTGAAAATAAACTGCAGACATGGGAAATTGCAGATCTAAATTGATAACTTGCAAAAACATTTTGCAGATTTGGTTTTAAACTGGGATACTTTTAGGTTTTGGTAAACAGAGAGTTAATGTTTCAGGGTTTTGATTTGAACATTGTTTAAATTAGAGGAGCTTCAGATTTAAATTTGAGGATTATTTGAATTGAGGAGTGTTTCTGATTTTTGGTGGTTGAGTGTTTGCTGATGATTCAAGTTTCTTTTTAGAAATGAAACAAACTTTTTAAAGAAAAAAAGAAAAATGAGAAAGAGTGTTTATATAGGTAATTTTAGATTTTATTAAATTAAAAAGAGAATGGACACTTGTCTTATAAATCATATCAATGTTTAACACTTGTTAACAAAGTGTTTTAAAACAAAACATTTGTCAAAAAGAAATTTAAAAGATTTTAAAATTATTTTCCTAACTAACAAACATGTTTTCTTAATTTTAAAAATACTCTCTAATTAAAATTCTAATAAACAAATACATTTTTACATTTACAAATGTTTTGCTAATTTATATAAATACAATCTTTAAAAATAAATGAAACCAAATATGATTTAAATAAAATTATATACAACATTTCAAACTTATTTTTAAAAGTGCTATATTAAAAAGCCTTTGTATTTATTCTTATTAAATCAAAAAAATTCCAAATTTCTATCAATAAATTTCTATAAAAAGAATAATATAAAACAAATCTTATTTTTAATTGAAAACATTATCTATATATTTTAAAACCAAACTATATATATCATTTTATTTTAATATGTATGTATATCCCTTTGAATTCAAATTTATATTCAATGTCAAAGTCAATTTTAAAAATCAAATCTAAAAATCAATTTAAATAAATAAATATCAATTTTTAAATAAGCACATTATTATCTACAAATAATATATCCTATTTTGAAATCAATTTAAAATACACAGAAATAAATATTTTTAAACACACTTATAAATTTTGAACACAATAAATCTATTTAGAATTTATTTACACAAACAAAATAAATATCCTTCATTTAAAACCTTCATAACCAAAATTAAAACATTATATTATTATTACTTGGTTAATTATCTTTGAAAAAAACAATTTATCAATTTCAAATAATTTAATTAAGAGATTATCAACATTTTAAACTCCTTGAAATTCCGGGATATTACAATCCTTCCCCCTTAAAAGAATTTCGTCCTTGAAATTTAAAACAAAGATAATCCACAATTTTATTTTATTTCGACCAATCCAAACATTGATAACAGCCATACACTATCAATCAAACAAACAATTTCATCCAAACAACCAATTCAATCAAATAAACAACACTAGCTATCCGGACACAGATCCGGATAAGCTTCCTAAAATTATCTTGAGTTTCCCCAGGTATAAACACAGGGATACTCGCTCTACTAAATCCAAACCAGCTATACTGCTAAGCTATTGAGTTCCTACTCAGCTAGATCTATAATCTACCCAAGATACCAGACCATAGACAAGTCTGATCAACAACTAAATCCTTCACAGAACTACTGGTCTCAAAACCAATGATGACCAAACACGTACTCCCTCCGAGACACGTGAAATATTTTGAATTCCAGTTTTCCAAACTGGCAATTCAATTCTTCAAACTAAAACACTGATCTCTACAAAAACTCAGAAGAATCCAATATACCTCGGAGTTCACCAAAACTTATTGCTTCCTTTACCAGATAAAATCTCAACGACATCGAAGTCTCCAACTTTGAATTCCAAAATTTTCTGTTTCTTAACCTCAAAATTTCCTGGACGATCCGAGCTGCCTACAGATCCTTCCTGATCAGCTCAGCCTTCGCTGATGCTCCTACAAATAAACTGGATCAAAACAACTCAACAAACTGATCCTCACAAGATCAATCCAAAATCAAAACTAAACTTTACTATCAATAGTAGAAACAACTTCTCCTATCTGGAAAAGACAGAATAGAATCACTCGCCAACTTGCCTCAGATTCTGAAAAATAAATTCAGAAGAAACTCTCTAATCCAAAACAATGCAATTCCCAGTTGCTTCTACTCAAGAACAACAGCCACCTTGCTTTCGCTGCACAACTCTGATCTGGAGCAGATGAGAATGTCGTTGAATGAACACAGGCACAAACTAAACAACACATCTCGGAAATAAGGTTCAACAGAAGTTCCAAGAAATACAGAGCTGCTTCACCAATCAACCTAGGAGACAACCTTCTACCCAGCTGTATCACTGATATCACTCCTATCAAGTCGATTCAGAACTCAATCTTTAATGCAGGCAAATCTCTAACTTCTCTGAAGATATATCCAGAAACTCTTCAGCAACTCCATAACTTCTATATCCTCTAGAGATGTCACAATCCAAGCAAAAGACTATCTAAGATAATCACCAAATCATCGCAAGTCACTTTGCGATCAACCAATCCAATATCCAAGATACTTTTCTCTCTTCACTAATCAGAACAGTTTATCCTTGACCAACTAATCCATCGAAGAAACAGATCTTCACTGCTGCTTCTGAATTCCACCTTAAGGAAATGCCAAGCCAAAAAGATCTTCCTGCTGGAACACAGAACATTCCCGAGCTGCACCGCTAACACAGATGCTAAAGACTTCTTATCCAGAGTTCTGTGAGAAACTCGAACCTCCAACTAAACACATACATCCTGTAGAACTTAGCTACAATTCTGAAGCAGACACACTTCCTTAAACTTTCTCCGAAAGAAAACATCTTCGAAGACATCCATAGTCACTGCATATAATCACGTAGCTACTACTTCCTGAAGTTGTCAAGATATCATCACTTGCTCCTGTCTAACCGACAGATCCAAATTCTCAAAAATCCGCTCACACGAGCGCAGTCAAACTTACACTTCAAAGATGAACCCCGAACCTTAACAGGTTTCCTTCAGAGATCAAATGAAATCCTTACACCAAACTACAAAGATTACTCGAGACGGTATTAGGTCTACAGTCTCGACAAATACACTTCCAATCTCAAACATTCAAACTCCAACCAATGGTAGTTGTGTTATACACACCACTACCTCATCTACCTTTATAACTTATGTTGGAAAAACCCAAACAGGTAACCCAATAGATAGGTAGATATATATATATATATATATATATATATAGTTATATATATATAATTACAAGTACGCTCTCCCAAGAAAGACACCACTACAGAGCCTAGGTATTCACTCAACCTAATGCTCTGATACCAAATGAGACGACCCGACTTCCTATCTCCAGGAAATAGCATCATCTTTAAGGAAGAAAGGGATGGAAAAGAGAATAGAAAGAAGAGAAGAAAGAAACAACATTAGAATCTAACAGCGGAACGAATAAATTATATTAATAACATAAACATTACATAGTTTACAACCATTATCAGAGTTACACAGATATACATCGCATACTAGACGGTTATAAACAACTGTCTAGTTATACAACTCAATACAACACAAAGACAACAACTCAGAGAATACACAGCGGAATACTATATCTACACGCAGAAGCCTCCTGCTCCATTGCTCCTCCAGAATTCGTCAAGCCAACCTAAATTTCCCTGGCTACTCGTAAAAATTTGAGTACCCAGAGTTTAAGAAAAATAGAATAAACTCCGGGTCAGACATGGGTCTGGTGTGAGTAAACGGTTAAAGTTGCTTAACTTTAAAAACATTTTGAAAAAAGGGTATCACGTAAGACTTCCCATACATAAACATGGAAAAGTTTTTACCTTACGCTAACCAAAACATTTGATAGGAAATTCAGTGATATTATAATAGGGTCTAAGATTTTCAAATAAATAAGAAATAGCCGAAATTGTTACATCTATTAAATTCCAACTACTAGCCACAAAAGTGGGTAATACAATCAAAACCGTTGGCACTTATCGGATTTTGGATTCCATACAATGGCAGAGCTACTGGGGTACCGCCCTTCATAGTACGTGGCCTAGATCACCGTACCGAGGAGTACGCCCGCTCCCCTGCAACACAAAGCCGGACCCATTCCTTACTGAACAGTTCCAAATAAGACAACCCCGGCGGATGTAGCTATTCAACCGCCCACACAGCCGAAATAAAGGGATCTCTAGATAGGGGTAAATCTTACTCTCAAGTGGGGGCTACCCACGAAGCCTTGCTGCACCTTCCCTGTTTTAGCCATTCCCGGTTGATGAGGCTTGAGGTTACGATTACCTTTAGCGAACACGTTACTTAGAATGCTCATCGTCCACCTGACGATGTTCTGAAAGCATTCAATCCATAAAAGTTCGTTCCGGGTTCGAACGAAACCGAAGGCATTATCTCGTTACACTCATTTTAGAATCACCCTCAGAGTTAATGACAATAACCCTTGCACTCTGAACCACTATCTCGAACCTATAAGAACTAGTCTGTCAAACACATTACGGAATCACCCACAGAGTTATACTGACGTATAGACCTTACACCTCGAGTCTTCACAAAGCTCTACACTGATTCACGACCTAATGTTTAATTGGAATCGATGTGGTTTTCGGATATCCAAATATGGAAACCCAATCCCGGTCTCATCGAAATCCAAAGCGTGTCTTTTAGGTCCAAGTTGTTTTAAAGTTAAACAATTTAATTCAACTATCTATATACACATAGAATGGATAATTTACAATATCACAATTGATAACCACATTATCAAATAAACAGATGATCCATAACAAAAATACGTAATCCACATCATTATCACAATAGATAATCTATATTACCATCACAATGCAACCAAGCATTCATACTACACAACGTTACTTATCTCATTTTTGAGATTTCATCCATACATAAGCAATGATTTTACTTATCACAACATAATTAATTTAAAATAAATTAAATTAACTATCTCTATCTCTAATTAATTTAAAGTGAATTAAATTAATTACCTCATCTCTTAATTAATTTAAAATTAATTAAATTAATTACCTTCATCAAAATAAATCTTGCTTACTCATTCATTAATTAAGCCAATTAATTAATCATTATCTAAATTAACTCTTAATCAAGTAGTTAATCATTAATTATTCTCATTAATCATATCAATTAATGAACCATAATTAATTTACTTCCATTAATTAATTAACTAAATTAATTACATCATTTCTTAATTAATTCCATTAATAAATCATGCTTAAATTAATCACTTTCAATTAATCAACTTAAATAAATATAAACAGTAATTAATTATTCTTAATTACTTCTTAATTACTTTACAAATTCTTTAATTTATTACTCCAAGTAATAAACCCTTACTTACTTTACCAAGTAATTATCCATTAAAAATTACTTCTCAATCAGAAATTTTCACTTATCTCAATTACCCTTGTAATTTATCAATTACTTATCTTAAGTAATTTGCCTTATCAAAACTTATTAAGTAAACATACTTAATCCTTTATCAAGTGACTTCCTTTAATTAATTAACAAATTGATTAATTTACTTGATCACACTCATCTCATAAAACAAAATTGAGTAATTCATTCCTTAATTACTCGTTAACCAAATTAATCTTCAATTAACTGATTAATTATCTTCAACTATTAATTAATAAATCTTAATTATTAATCAATCCTTAAATACAAAGTAATTAATCACTAATTACTTTTATAATTAATTAATTAACCTTAATTAACCAATTAATTATCTCTTAATCACTAATTAATAAAATTAATTATTAATTAACAATCTTGATTACAAATTAATTAAAATTAATCAGTCCTTAATTATAGTTAATTATTCTTTAAAAATAGTTAATTAATTCTTAATTAACTTGTATTATAGATTAATAATCTTTAATTATTAATTAAGAAAACCAAATTAAAAACTTAATTACTCAATAAAATCTTTATTAAGTATTAACTAATTACCATTTTAATTAACCCTTAATTACTTAATTAATAAGTAATTACAATTTAAATAATCATTAGCCATTAATTTAAATCATCGTGATTATTAGTTAATTAAATTAATAATCATACTTAATTAGTTACTTAATTAACCCCTTAAAATAATAATTAAATTAATTAACTAAACTTAAAGTTTCTAAATTAACCAATTAATTATTATTCATTAAAACTTAATCATTCTTTAAGATAAAACATTATCTTAAATAACCTTGAAATCTTTACTTAACTTAATTCATTAATTAAATTAAAATATAAAGTAATCATCAATTACTTTCCTTTAATTATTAATTAACAATTCTAATTTCAAGTTAATAAATTACTTAAACTTTAATTGTTAATTAATAAATCATTTTTCACTAATTAATTTAAATAAAACATTTACTTAAAATTCTTTTTTTATATTTTCAAAATAAATTTGAAAATAACATTAAGGGCTTTAACTTAAAAACATTTCAAACCCTTCATACAAATTAAATCATATAATCAATTCAATTTAAAGTAATAACTTCTCAAGAATTTAATTTAACTAAATTTTTTAAAGTTTTAAAACTTACTTTAATTTAAATTATAAAATCTGTTTAAGCATTTAAATTTGGGTTCAACCCATATACGCATAAATCCAAGAACAAAGTACATCTTCTTTTCTTCTTTATTTTTTTTAGAACAAATTTGATTTTTAGATTTTAAAAACTGTTAAGTTTTAAAACTAAAAACTGTTAAAAACATAACAGTTAACTCTGCACACAACCCAGAACCCACACGAGTTCCTCCTCGAGCCACCTTCCTTAAATCCCGAGACCTGCTTCGAGAAAACCAAGCAAAACCCAAAACGACATCCCACTGACACACTCAACCCACTCGTGCACCTGCACCGATGCCGGAACCACCTCTGGTCAGCGGCGAACCCACCGACAAGTCAACCAAGCACCCCGCAAACCCCTACGACCAACCAAACACCACTTCTTGCATCAATCCAAAATCGAGCGTCCAGGATGAACAGAACTCAAACATCATCGGCAAATCCCCCTTGAACCCTCGCCTCCGATCAACTATAATCGCCACCACTCTAGTCAAGGCTCGCCGACTCACTGCGCATCATTTCCGCAAAAATTCATACAACTCGATGCAATTTTGAAGATGCAGTAATCAATTTACAGTAAGAACCCAAAACAAGGTTAAAAATCAATCTCTGGCAAAATTAAACTCCACAATGATTTATAAATTCATCAACTATTTTTACTGCACTCTCTAATCCAACCCATAGCTTCATCATGCATCCCGAGTAATCCAGATGTAGAGATCAACAGAAATTTGCATAAACCAAATTTCCAGTTGAACTTCAAATACTTTCTTAATACAATTTTAAAAATTTTAATTTTCCTTTCAAAATTCATAATTTTCAATGACACTTAAGTTTATATAATCATTTTAACCAAATTTAATCCTTGGTTTCAAACATTGATGATAAATTTGTTACTGCATATTTAGATTCCCAGGTACATCTCAAAAACCAGGGACTTAAATCTATTTTTTGTTTTTAGTTAATAATTGAACAACTTGTTTTAGTTTAAAACTATGACCTTACAAATTTTGAATAGAATTGTTTGAAGATTTAATCTTTGACTCAAATTCTATAGTAAAATACAAAGAAGAAAAAAACAAATCAACTTGCACAGTTTTAACTAAACAAACCTATTGCATAATTATATATCTACTCAGAGACATCTCATATAAACTCCATCACTACTTAATTGCAACAGGTAATTACTATTTTAAATTTTAATAAAAAGTTTACTCACCTCAATTTTAAAAGAATTGCAGAGGTTTGCAAATGAACTGGAACTGTAAGACATTAGAACTTGAAGCTTTCTTTTAAAAAAAAACAGAATTGTCTCATCCTTTGAATTGCTTTCCAGAATTTGCCTTTTGAAAACTAGCAAAATAACTTTGAACTTGATGCTTTTAAAAACTGGAGTACTTCAGGTTGCTTTTGACCCAAATTCATTTGCATGCACTAGAAGATGATGCAGACATTCAAATGCAGATTTGGTTTGAAAATAAACTACAGACATCGGAAATTGCAGATCTAAATTGATAACTTACAAAAACATTTTGCAGATTTGGTTTTAAAATGGGATACTTTTAGGTTTTGGTAAACAGAGAGTTAATGTTTCAGGGTTTTGATTTGAACATGGTTTAAATTTGAGGAGCTTCAGATTTAAATTTGAGGATTGTTTGAATTGAGGAGTGTTTCTGATTTTTGGTGGTTGAGTGTTTGCTGATGATTCAAGTTTCTTTTTAGAAATGAAACAAAGTTTTTAAAGAAAAAAATAAAAATGAGAAAGAGTGTTTATATAGGTAATTTCATATTTTATTAAATAAAAAGAAAATTAAAAAGAGAATGGACACTTGTCTTATAAATCATATCAATATTTAACACTTGTTAACAAAGTGTTTTAAAACAAAACATTTGTCAAAAAGAAATTTAAAAGCTTTTAAAATTATTTTCCTAATTAACAAACATGTTTACTTAATTTTAAAAATACTCTCTAATTAAAATTCTAATAAACAAATACATTTTTAAATTTACAAATGTTTGGTAATTTATATAAATACAATCTTTAAAAAGAAATAAAACCAAATATGATTTAAATAAAATCATATACAACATTTCAAACTTATTTTTAAAAGTGCTACATTAAAAAGCCTTTGTATTTATTCTTATTAAATAAATAAAATTCCAAATTTCTATCAATAAATTTCAATAAAAGGAATAATATAAAACAAATTTTTATTTTTAATTGAAAACATTATCTATATATTTTAAAACCAAACTATATATATTATTTTATTTTAATATGTATGTATATCCCTTTGAATTCAAATTTATATTCAATGTCAAAGTCAATTTTAAAAATCAAATCTAAAAATCAATTTAAATAATATCAATTTTTAAATAAGCATATTATTATCTACAAATAATATATCCTATTTTAAAATCAATTTAAAATACACAGAAATAAATATTTTTAAACACACTTATAATTTTTGAACACAATAAATCTATTTAGAATTTATTTACACAAACAAAATAAATATCCTTTATTTAAAACCAATTCATAACCAAAATTAAAACATTATATTATTATTACTTGGTTAATTATCTTTGAAAATAACAATTTATCTATTTCAAATAATTTAATTAAGAGATTATCAACATTTTAAACTCCTTGAAATTCCGAGATATTACATACAAGTTCATCAAAATAACAAGGATGGAAAGAAAAATAACCTTATCTTCACCATCGCTACCTTCATTGGAGCTTTCTTCTTCTTCATCGCCTTCGGTCTCTTCATCGCCAACCACAAACTTCTTCTCCTTCTTCTTCTTGTTCTTCATTTGATGTCGACCATTGAAGTGCTCAGCAGGTCGTTTTCCATGAGAAGTGGGCACGCGAATGTATGCAGAAGAAGGTTGAGAGCAAGTGATAGCTTTGCAAATATTGTTGAGAAAACCCTTATACGATTGAGTTTCTTATTGACCTTTGAGACAGATTTTTCAACGCGAGAAACATTTCACTCCACTCGAGATAGTTGCTGATCAAGAAGTCGTTGGTTTTGGGAAAGAATAGTCATGGCTTCTTGAGGCCGAGCTTGAGTATCAATTTTTTGAATCTTGGTGATTTCTCTTCATGGTGGAGGAGGTTGAGATGAAGTGGAAGCATGAACATGAGAAGTTTGCTGTTGAGAGGAAGGTTGTGCTTGACCGAAAGATTGATTTTCAAGCCAATGGTCATAGGTAATGATAGTATGGTATCGATATTTGTTAGGTAGGTTCATCAAGCTAAGCATCTTGGTATTCATGGAACCAATGGATGAGCAGTCTGAGTCAGCAAAATGAACGTCAAAATGTTTTAGAATACACATAATATATGTGTCATAGTGAATCATTCACATGCAACCTTGGTTAAAGGTCCGAAACTCGTCCAAGATTACTTTCGCCCAATTTCACACGACAACCTCCCCAAATAGCATACAAAGACTGGAAATCCCTACTATAAACTTTCACATAGCTTTTCGTTCTTGGGTTGATGGTATGGGTTAGCATATGATGCATGATTCGAGCCTTGTGTCGTAGCGCAACCGATTTTAGTTCGGTTAAGTCGTCGGAGGGAAACATATGACTAGTATGATCTCGAGTTTCCATATTAACGGATATTTCGCCCAATTCTTCTCCTTCATCTGGGCATATGAGAATTCTAGCAAGTCGTTGAAGAGGAAGAAAAATAATAATTAGGCCACTGTGACAAGCTAACGCTTGGATTGCATACGGAGCAAAATCAAGAAATTTGACAAACGACCTTCGAAAAAACAAGAGTTTTTCATTTTTTCGAATCGTTGTGTTGTATGTGCAATGTGCAATCATCTTTGAATCTGATAATTAGAAGGACCAGCTATAGATTGGGATTTTCTAGCTCTTTTGGGTGCCATTGAGTAGACCAAGGTTTGGATTTTGAAAAGTAGGCTTTAAATGTGAAAAAGTTGGGATCTTTGTTGAATGAATTTGAAGTGAGAAGGAGGAGTAATGGCAGAAATTCGAAAACGAATAAAGTAAAAAAAAAAAAAGAGTTTGAATAAGTATTTTAAGTGTCGTTTGGCCAGAAGAAACCTCGTTCACCAGTTTCAGTCAACTGGATATTCAAGACCAGTTGACTGACTGGGTATTTTAAAAAAGATTATACCGGTCTCAGAGGTTCAGTCGACAGAAGTCATCCCGAGAGTTTATAGTTCAAATTTGACCATTTCAGTCGACTGAACCAAGAAGCCAGTCGACTGACTTCAGGAAAAATATAGTATTCAAAAACCCGTCTCAATCAATTGAATCTATGTTGTCAATCGATTGATTCGGGAAAAATGCAAGACTTTGAGAATATTGCATTTGTTTTTAGTGTTTGAGATGAAGAACAGTTAAATATAAGTTTTATGAATAAAATGACATTCAAATACACAAATCATTCAATCAAAAAACTAAAATATGATATATATATATATATATATATATATATATATATTTTAAAAAAATTAGGTAGACTTGGAGGAAGAGGAAGGAGTGTGGTATTCGTCCGGTTCTAATTTGATGGTGTCCTACAGTGGTCCCAATAGTGACCATCCATTTCCGCGTTCCCATGAGTTTGGAGCGACAGGGGTATGTTGAGGTGATGATTCCTACGGGTTACATCGTGAAGGAGAACTTGGTTGGTACACCGTATTGTGAGAGACGATCCACAGAATTTTAGAAACACTTGTTCTAGGAAGCTTAATCGCTAAACATTTACCTTTTGCTCATAATACAACTCTCGCTATAATTCTAGAATCTCCCGTTGATAATGGTGGATGTCGTCTATCTTATTTTTGGTAAACGGCGACCCGAAAATAAAGATTGTTTAGCTCTTTTGTCGGGAGGAGTGTAGCAGGTGTGAGTGGAAGCTGCTACTATTGAAACGGACTCGTAAATGGGGGATAATATTTTTTATTTTTAAAATTTTGAGATTTTGAATTCTCTTTGCAAAAATTTTGAAGTTTTCAGAAGTATCACTTTTATTTTTCAAAAAAATAGTCCAAGTATATCTTGAGAAATCATATGCTGTAACAAACACATATTTGCTATGATTTATAGATTGAACTTGAGTTGGACTAAAGAGATCCAAATGCAATAATTCTAATGGTTGTACAGTAGAAATATTTTTCTTTGATTTGAAGGATAATTTTCCTAATTGACAAGCATTACAAATATTGTTTACTTTAAAATTCATTTTTGGTAAACTTTTACTAAATCATTTTTTAGATCATTTATTTATAGCTTTGAAATTAATATGACAAAACCTTTTGTGCCATAATCAAGGATTACTTTCATTGGCTATTAAACACATATTTGTGTTGTAATTTACCTTCATGTTCAAAACATAAATATTTTTATCTCTAAAACTTCAAAAATAAGATTTTATTTTGGTCAAAAGTGCTACAATTATTTTCAGAAAAAGAAGTATTGAATCTTTTGTCACACAATTGGCTGATACTAAGTAAATTATGCTTTAAATTTTTAAATAATAAAACATTTGTAATAAGAGGTAAATTAGATATACCGTTATTGCTCACATAGCCTTTACTGATGGCATATCCTTTGGAATTATCTCCAAATGTGACAAAACCTCCATCTGAGTAGATAATGTTAGTTAGCATCTGTTTGTTTACCATCATGTGTTATGAGCAACCACCGTCTTGTATCCATTTTCCTCTCTTTTTCGGTGGTACCTGCAAAATATAGAATTAACATTGGTATCCACCATTTTATTTAGGTCCTAAAATTTAGGTGTTAGGAAGCCAAACCTAAGAGGGTTCAGAATTCCTTTTGAAAATAAAATCTTTGTTTTTATGAACATTTTTTATAAAATATATTATATACTTACCTCTAATCAAGGAATTATTTGTTTTAGGAACCCAAATTTTAATCGATTTAGAAAATTTTTTAACTTTTGAACTAGGTTTTTTGACTTTATTATTATTCCTTTTATATGAAAAATTCTTTTTCTTTGAAATAACATTTGAAGATTGCTTATATCCCAATCCTCTTTTATTTGAAGCACTTTGAGAATTTTATATAATTTCGGAAATATTTTCCCTGCCTTTACTAAAATTAGAGACATTTTTAGTAATATCATCTAACTAAGTTTTAAGGCTAGAGCTATCTACTTCTAAAATCTTGACATTAGCTTTAAGATCATGATTTTCAATTAGTAGTGCATCATTCTTTTCTTTCTATGATTCTATCCCTTGACTAAACATGGAGAATTGAGATGTCAAATTAGAACAAGATTCTTGACTAACTTCAAGTTCTTCTTCTAAGATTTTCTTCTCATCTCTTAGCATATCTACTTCAATTTCAGTTCTATTCAGTTTTTCAAGAGATTCTTTGTATTTTCTTTTGACGTCTTTTAGCTTATCAAGTAATTCTGAGTTTATTTCCAATAGATCATCAAAAGATAGATCAGTCACCTCATCTTATGTGGCCATAAAACATACGTTTGCTTGTTCTACATCACTGTCCCAGTCACTATTTGATGATAAAGATGATTCTGAATCATCCCAAGTGACAGAGAAAGCTTTCTTCTTGAATTTGTCTTTCTTTTGCTTATGTTTGTCTTTCAAATTCTCGGGATAGCCTTTCTTGATGTGGTCTTTCTTATGACATTCATAACATTATAAAGCAGATGATGATGGTTTGTTGGTGTTGTTATTATTGCTGGAGCTGTTCTTGTTATTTCTAAATTTGTTGCTCTTTCTAAATTTCAAAAACTTATTGAAATTTTTAGCAATAAACGCCATATCTTCTTCATCTGAATCTGGTTCATCTTTTTCTGCCTAAAATGCTATTTTCTTCTTATCTTGAGCCTATACTCATTTTTTCTGGAGATTAACTTCATAAGACATTAGATTTCCTATCAACTCTTTTGGTATTACGGTTGAAATGTCATTGGCATCTATGTTGCTAATACTTTTTGTTCCCACTCATCCGTTAAAGAGTTGAGGATTTTTGAAACAATATCAAAATCTATATAAGTTTCTCCTCTTGCTATCAAAGAATGATATATATCTTGAAATCTATAGTATATTTCATTTATAGTTTCATCTTGCTTCATTTTAAAATTCAGGAACTATTTTTTGAGCATAGAAAGTTTACATTATTTTACTTTGTTAGTACCTTCATGTGTAAATTTAAGTGTGTGCCAAATTTCATGAGCAGTTTTACACATGCTTATTGAGCTCATTTTTGTCTAATGCACAATATAAAAAATTCATAGCTTTAGCATTTGCAGCAGCATCAAATTATTATGTGTTAAACCATGCCGAATATTCAGTGGTAGGTATAGTATATTTAGATTGCATAATGTTCCAGGTTTCATAACTACTTGCTTGTATATAAATTCTCATTCTAGTAGCCCAATAGTTATAGTTCATTCCGCTAAATAAAGGTGGTCATATGGTAGATTGATCTTCAAGATAGGTAGTGCTAGTAGTAATGTTGGTGTTGTTTTCCATATTAAAAAAAATCAGATAACTATGTTATGGTTTAACGATGAACTTGCTTTGATACTAAATAAAAGTGATCGTGCTATAAGATCAAGTAATATGGAATATAATAAATAACTAGTGCGGAAAATAATAGTAGTAAAGTAAAATGACACTAGGAATTTTTATACAGGTTCGAACTCCCGTTCTATGTCCAGTCACACAGACTCCTTTTGGAGTTAAAGCTAGCGACCCTTACTTAACCCGAAGGAACATGTATTACAACGCCTGAGCAACCGAACAAGACTTGATCGCCTGAGCAACAAAATAGAAATTGACTACCTGATCTGCCGAACAGGACATTCTTACAAACTGGATTAACTTGACTTTGTGTGTTCTGAATAACATGGATTTGTCACCTGTAACACATCCTTCCTGTTGTCTTTTTCTCAAGAATGATGTGTATAATTGTGTGTGTATGAAGAATAGGAAGGCTAGAATTTCTAATAGAATATGGAAGTGAAATTGTAAGCAATGATTGTATAGAATTTTGTAAGCAATAGAATCAAGAAAGCCATGCATTATAGATCAAGAAAGATAAGAAAATACGGTGATTTGATCGTTGAAAATTAAGTGCATTTATAGTGTATTAAGAGTTACATCCTCTGGTAAGAGTTCTCTATTAAAAGCTAATGGATGCAACACTTGAGAAAGGTGATATCCTTTGATAACGAAAAGTGACTTTTCATAATATTGGTATGTTTCAGGATTTAGTCGACTGAAAGTTCTTGGTTAGTCGACTGAATTCAAAAAGTGCCCAAGTTTCATGTACAGACTCAATCGACTGACCAGGTGTGTTTAGTCAACTAGTCCGTGTTATATATAAAAATATAGCTACTGATTCAGTTCGACTGAATATATTTGGTCAGTCGACTGAATAACGTAGTTCGGTACATTAAAGAAAACGTATGTGTATTTTGATTTCGATTAAAATATGCATGCATGTTTATTTGAATGTGAATGACTATTCTTAAGGAAAGATTTTAACAAAGCATAAACTAGACTCTATATACACATTTTATGACTCTTGTTAAAATATATATAACTATACGAAGCATATTTGAGTCGTTGAGTCCGGATGTTGTCGTAGATTCGTGATTTTTAATATAGAAGGCTGATTTGTGACTTGTTTATGGAACTATATTAAGAGCATTTAATGCTTTATTTAATGTTTGAATTAAAAATGGATTTGAATCACAAATCACTATAATAAAAATGAAACTAACTAATGCAAGACTTTATGTTCATTGTTTCATGAGTTAAAATTATTATTATATACGAAAAGAATATAAATCTAATGATTTTTAAATGTAAATATTATGAGTTTTATAATATTAAGTTAGCACAAGTCTATTTTGGATAATGATTATTATGGATGTAATGCTAGTCAAGAGTATTTATGTATAAATTTTATAGCGAAAATGATATGTTAAATATATCAAGATTTCATATTAAGTCAATTATGAGAAAGGATAAATTATGAGTATTTAATTCTTACATTAGTCATGAAAATTCTCTTCGAAAAGAAGAAAATATGCTATCATCTCAAATACGTTGGTGTATTCCAGAATCTGATTATAGTTCAATGTTAGACCATCCACGTTTGGTATGCCTATGTACTTGACAATATAGCTGAAAATGAAATATATTGCAAAAGGATGTGAAACGTTCACTTTGTTGACAGGAATGAACTTATTGAAATTGAAGAAAAAAGTTGTATTATAATATAGTAATGGTATAATGTACACAAAACTTGTATAGTAGCAACTATAGGACCACTTTGTCTTTGAAATAGATTAAAATGAAGGATATCAAAATAAGGCCACATATATTTGTGAAGGATATTTATAAATCAAGGTGAATATGTAATTGTTTGAGTATTCCATAAAGTATATCAAACTGAGATATTAGTACTCATAAATAGTCATATTCATATGATTTTTGAATATGAAAATTATTTATTTTTGTCAAGATATGAGCCTAAGGAAAATTTCAAGTTGAGGAAATATTTATTTGAATTACCAATATAATGATTATAAATTTGACAAAAATACTTGATTTTAGATACACGTATGAGACTATATTTTTAATTATAAGTACTGGAAACGTTTGCATTGAATATATGTATAGGCATGATGATTTATGTGTTGTAGACTAATATGCTTTTCCTTTCTATATATACTTGGTTATGAGACCCTATATTTGACATGTCACATTGTATAAATGTGTACTTTATTTGTTTATGTATGTAACAATCCAGAATTTTAGTCATTTGAAATTTGTATATTTACTTCATTTGAATATTCAGAAGTTAATTTTATAAGATGAATAAATTATATTTCGAATATAGTGATTTAGTTGAATAATTAAATTGTTGACTTAATATTTGAAATTACAGAAATAATTGAAAAATGGATTTAATATGAACAAAAGTGATTTATAAAGTTTATTTAAATTCTATCTGAATTAGAATGATGTTAGTAAACTATTAAAATTGAATTAGAAGTTAATTTGTAGAAATTGAATATTTTAATATTTAATTAACATGTAAAAATAGTCATTTTCGAAACAGTCTTGGATTTCAACGAAAGCAGTACCATTGGATCCGTAATATTATATTATTGTAGGATTTTAAATTTCGTGTCAATCAGATTTACGATTTGTCCGTACGAAGCTAAAACGCATAGAAATGTGTTTAAGTAAATTTTAAATTTAAATAAGTCAATTCGAAAATCTATCTTCCAAATACGATCGAAGTGGCTCCCAATATATATTCCATTGTGTTTGAAATAGTGGTAAAACATTATAAATGCCAGGCAGCACGCTTCGTTTCAAGTTCGAAAAATTTTCGGATGAATAATGCGCGAGAATTTTCTATAAAAGGACGTTATAATTTCACTTTTTCATCAAAGAAACCCTAGCTAGGGTTAGCCGCTATTTATTCTTCAATGGCTGAAAATCACTCTTCTTCTTCTTCTCTTATTCTCTCTCGATCCAAACACTTTTAGCCTTCGATTCCTAAATGAAATTTGTAGAACTGATGAGATCTTTCAATCCATATGAATGTGGTCGATTTTTATTGAGTGGATCAACGACAAATCAAGTTCAAATGCCATTCGTTCAAACGTGATTTTCAAGGCATATGGAGGATCGAGTTCAATGTAATTCATGTCATGGGTGTAGCTTGTGATGTCGCACGGTGGGTAGGGTTCGATCATCGTATAATTGGAGGAGGTGGCTCGATAATTTGATGAATAATGGTGGCTCCATGGGGTTTCACGCGATCAAAACCCAAGAGGGGAAGAAAAGGCAAACGGCCGAGATCTCATCAGGGAAAAATGAATGGATATGATGAAATGTAGGGTTTCAAAAATAAAATTTGGAATTGATTTATATATATTAATTCATACGAACTTTAAAACACTATAACTTCTTCATACGAGGTCCTTTTTGACGAAATAAGTTGCATTAAGTCCGTATTGACGAGCACCACATTTTAGAGCTAGTTTGGAGTTGATTGGAGCTAGTGTAAATTTTGGGTAAAATTAAATGGCTGTTTAATTTTATTCGGAATAAAACACTGCAACTGCTATTGAAACCAATGTGAGTACAACTCACTCTTTCTGACTCATTGTTATTTTTATATAAGTGAGAATGATTTTATTTATGATGATTGATGATTGTTTCGATGATATATGATATTATATATATATATATATATATATATATATTAATTGGTATTTGAATGTATTCCTACCTATTGGAGTAGATGAGACCCTATACATTTCCGTGTATGAGAGAATATGTTCTAATATGTATATTTGTTGCAGGTGACAGGTTGGAGGGATCCGACTGGATTCCTCACCAGTGTTGGTTTATTTGCAGATATTGTGTTATATATGCTATTATCATATGATATATGATGTTTGGGATGTCGTGATTGATGTATTTAGTGTTGTTGCAGCATTGGGCCTATTTTGGTAATTTGAAAAATGTTATAGTGATGATTTCTATTTAAAAAGGAATTTCAAGTGATTTTTAAAATTGATGTTTTATATATAATTGAATTGTTAAAGTAAATGAATTTATTTTGAATAAATAAATGTTATAATTTTTATGTTATAAAAATTATGATTTTGTGAAATATAATCACAATGTGATTTTGAATAATGGTAAAATAGTTTAAATTGGGATTTTTGAAATTATCATAAATGGTTTATATATAAGATTTATAAAATTGAATTTTTATAAATTAAAATAATGGAATTGTAAAGGATTTTTGTAAATGTTAAAATGAAGTTATAAATGAGTTTTATAAGTAAATAAGATTTACAGATTTATGAATTAATGATGTTATAAAAAAATGATTTTGGAAATAAAGTGAATTATAAGTGAATTGACTTATAGTTTGGATTTTGGCATATAAATGAGATAAATGGAATTTGTTAATAAAAGGAATTTATAAGTGGAAGTTCATATTAAAATAGTGGAAGTTTTTTATTAAAATATAAATGAAATTTATAGTATTGTTTTATAATTTCGAAATCAATTGAATTGGATAAGTTAAATATAGAAGTTTATTAAAGGAGATATATCCATGATTTTCGACAGTGGATAATCCTTTAATGAATATATAGAAGCAATGAATTTGGTAAATGAATTATATCCACGAATTTGAAAAGTGCGTTATCTTTAATAAATGTGTAGAAGTAATAATGTGGTAAATGAAGTATATTCACGATTTTGGGCAGTGAATAATATATTTAAATAAAATAAATGTTTTGGGAAGTGATTTTTAAATGGAATAAATTGGTTAAAGATGTTTTAAATGTGTTAAGTATTTAATACATAGATTTCAACATTCATTATTGAAATAGACGTTTTCAAGAAATAAGGAAATGATGGACTATAACACCTTTGTTATAGTAAATGATTTTTGAAAGGAGATGTTTTTGTATAATATATGGGATTTATATCTCTAACTTATTTTTGAATCCCTATACTGTTGATTTTGGGTTGTCGTAATGATGTTTTATGCAATATTCGTTTAGACCCAAATAAATGTATTTTAAGAGAATGCTTTCTTAATATAATAAAATGTATACTTAACCGTGATTCAAGTATATGGGATATTTTCTAAGTGTTGAAAATAAAGAGAATTGTGAATTACTTATTAATAAGTATTTGGAAATGTTTTCCAATATAGAAGTTAAAGTGATTTTGAGATTATATCTTTTTAAAGATAATTTGAAGTGAATATTTGGCAAGTGATTTGATTAATAAGATTAATTAAAGGGCCTAGTGTTTGTTTATGGTGCTAAATATTTGCTTGCTTGTTTTGATAGTTAAATAACTGACTGTCAAATTTGGCCATTTTAGTTCCTCGACTTGATGTTGGAACAATTTAGTCGTACACTTAGTACGTAGCATTCTGTGTAGGCTTGATTATTGTTTATGTTGAGGGTGTGATTCGTATAGCGTGGATTATTACTTCAACCTATCGAGCTTCCATCTTGGCCCGAAGGATAGCGAGTTGAAAGTTAGAGACGTTATAAGTCTATGGGACTTAGTTTCTATGTGAAGTTGAGAAACGCTTTTGCGTTGTTGGTGCGAAGAGACTAGGATCGGTTTTTCCGAAAACCACTTCGGACCAATGTATATGCGTTTGATTATGCAGGTTATTGATGATATTGATATTCAGGATTTTCATAGTGGAAGACTGCTTGTTGATCATTTGGGGTTAAAATCCTAATATACATATAGTAGCAGTGGTCTCTTCATTATGAAATATCCAATGCAAGGACTATTTGCTACTAATCCTAGGGATTTTCCGACAGGATGTGGTAGGAAAGTACCTTCGGTTTGTCCTTTTCTTGGACAACTTGTATGGATATTTGTCTAACATTGCATTTCTAAAGATTACGTACATTGGTTCTTAGAAACGTACATCAGCGGTGGCGGAGAAGGCAACTTCTCTTAGCTTAACATCCTCCTTGAGACGTGTGAGCTTAAGGGTTTTATTTTTGTGGAAGGCAATTAATAGTCAACGGAAATAGCCGTGTGGCATTCAAAGTGATGTGATATGAGATTTGTGAAAGGTAATCGTTACCTCAGGCCCCATCAACCGAAAATGACCGAAACAGGGTTAGATGCAGCAGGGGTAAGTGGGTCATTCCCAAGTAGGATATGATCATCACTTTTCTAGATATATCTTTACATGCTATGATGTCTTGTATCTGATTATTGTGGTTTGTATGCTATGAAGGCCCTCGGTAAAGGTCGGTAACGACCGGAGGATGACATAATCGGTACCATCTAGTTATAAAGGTGGGCCGGTCTTGTGTTGGTAGAGGGCAGATGTTCTGTGCCTTGGGACATCCATGTAGAGGTGTACCAATAGGAATGTAGTCCCTTTACTTGGTCATTTGTATGGAAATCTAAACTCCACTACGTACCTACCATTTTGATTGTATTACCCATTCTGGGCTATATGCTGAAATTTAATCAATGTAACAATTTCGGCTATGATTAATATTATTTATTAACTAGATACTAGTATAATATTTTGATATGAAATGTTGTAGTTATCGTAAGGTAAAAACATGTCTGTGTTTATGTGTGGACTTGTCTTACAAGATACTTTTGTTTTTGATAAAGGAAAAATTTGGTAATTTAATAAATTCAGTTGAGCGTGTTTCTCACGCTGGTCTACCAGACTGATCTGGGCGTTCTTCCCTTTTAATGTCTAGGTCAGACCGAGTATATTTACAAGTTCAGATTGGTGCTTTGGTGCTTCAGCAGGAGAGCTGGAGATCTTCATTTTCATATACACGTATCCGTTTTGATTATCTACTGTGGTTAGTTGTTGTATGTTATCAACAATTGTGATGACAGATTATTATAACTATTCAGGCCAATAACTATTAATTGATTGTTGAACTTTGATTTATGTATTTATATACAGTTTCTGTTTTGTAAAGATCATTGATATGATATTATAGTTTTTTCCGTTGCGATGTGAGATTCTGTTTTGTTATATATTCTCTCTTTCTTCTCTTCTCTTATTCTCTTTTCTTTTCTTTTCCTGACTTTCCATCAGTTTGTGCTTTTTGGATCAGACTTGTGTGGTTTATTGTCGATTCAAAGGGTCTAGATTTGTGGGTCGTCACAATGTATGAGATAGAAGAATGTCATGAGTTTGAAATAAGTATTGGGTTAATTTATGTTGTTTTAATTTGACCATATTTTTTACATGTGTTGTATTGATTTTTGTTTGTATGTATGAAAATAAAAAACATGTTAAAATAATAATTGATGATATAAAATTGAATATACTAATCCTTTGTATGCATTGGACACTAGTTTATTATGTTGTATCATACTCAACACGGTTTCTCATAATAAGCTAGAAAGAACTAATTATTAATTATGAAGAGGTGTTCCTCCAAACTATAATTTTTTTAAAGTATGGGGTTTCTAGCTAAAGTGGGTCTATCATAGTTTAGAAAAATCAATAAGGGCATTAGGTATTTGATTATGAGTTCCTTCTTGTCCTCCTAATACGAAACAATAGACCTACCAGTGGCTAATGTGAGAAAATTGAAAATAAATATTTTTTTAAAAAGATTAATCTCGTATTGTTGAGAAAATCATGTAAAGTTTTGATTGTTTTGGTAATAACACACATCGTAGTGGGTCTGAATTTTCGCTAAATTGAAAACATAAGTCCGACATGGCACGAATTGTTGGTTTGGTATCCTGCAAATAAAACAAAAGAATGCATATCAGAGCACTAAGTATATAATTCACAGTGGAATAACAAAATATAATAAATCACATAACTACTGACCAAGATTTGGCACTTCAAAGTTTTGTGTTTTCGTCGGCACTAAATACACCTAGCGCTAGTACTAGTCCTTCAAGCTATTATGTAGGTTGTAATGAGGAGAGGGTCAGCACAACGTTATAGTGACTGGTAAATTATACACTTTGTACATAACACTAGTTTATCCTGATTGTTCTCTGTCTCATGTTATGTCTGTTTACATTTTAATTAGTCATCTCGACTCCATGTTCGCATATGATCCGTTTCCATCTACCCTCTGTAGAATCATAACTATGTACATTTATATAAATATAAGTACCACGGTCCCCCAATGGATCTAAATAATATCCCTTCTAGTATCTCTTCATCAGCAACCCATAAATATCCATCATTCTCGTCGTATCATGATCGAGTCACCATATAACTCGAGGGACTCTCATAATGCCTATAGACGGCTTTTCAATATATTACGTCGTACTCTATCTCGTTTTGAGGATTTACTACTTCATCTGCTTCCTATCTTGGACACGGTTCCAAGGACCACCCCAACCTATTTTGAAAGAACTCCTTTTAGGTTGACTAGCCTTTCCTTATCAAATAACTATTGCGGTGCACAACCCAACATGGCCTACATTGGTAGGTGGCGAAGACCAGTTAGGTGCAACCCTGTCTTTCCCGCTGACCGCTAAGGACTGATGACATTCTCGCCCTATGCAGCCCTACCCCTGAATTTTGGTACTAACCATTACTTCATAGTGCCCAATCCTGTTCATCGTCCAATTTTGATTTCCTAATGAAATCAAGACAATACCCCCATAAATACCATATTCGAAGCATACAACTCCATATATTAGGGGTATTCCTTTATCTAACGTATATATTCCATGGGTCTTATGGTTGGATATGTCTCGCATTAGTATAATTTTACACAGATGTTGATAGCCTCTTAGGTGTGCAAAATTTTTATTATGTAACATTATTGATCTCGCATCCTAACCTACCCTAATGACCATATGTCATATTATTCATTTAACTATACTTTATCTATGATAGTTTACATCCTTCATAAATTCATACTTGAAGGTATGTTCATGTGTATGTGTCATATATGTATATATAATCGTGATTACTTAATTACCTTGTCTCTATTGTTTACTATTGACCCTAGGTCTTTATTTCATTATGCATTTTCCATTTTCTTTACTTTAAGTTCATTTACCACTTTTCCTTTTATCAAGTTTATAATATTGTTTTTCATTCTTTTTATCCATTTTTCCATTTTCTATCTCTATTCCATTTTATCTTTTTATTTTTTCCTACCTATGCTTCGGATTTCCATTTTGTTTACTTTCTATTTTATTGGTATTTCACATTTTATTTTTTTATGATATTTTTATCACATCCATATCTTCTTATTTAACTCTTGGGGTTTACTGCATTTTAATGCATTGGGACTGCATTTCTCTCATAAAATGTTAACACAATAAATTTATATCCGGAAAGAGAGATTTGTGTGATGTTTGTAATTACAAGAAACTATCCTTTTATTATTTGAAATAAACAGTACAAAATATGGTGAATATCCTCGTTTTGTACATCTCATTCTTTGTGTCTATTCTTTGTCATTTCAAACATCGCATTTATATTTATTTTAGACTTAGTAACATGTAGGAATCCACTTACAACATCCTAAATTCCAATAAATTAAGATATATCTTAAACCACTAAAATCTTAATAGAGTTCTCTTTAATTCTCATTCTTATCCATCATATAATTACCAATTTCTAATCATAATGAAATAAATTTTAGTTTTCATTTCACGGTAATGAACTTTAAAAACTACTAACATTATATACAATTTCCAGGTTTACATTTATCATATGTAAATATAACAATTTCTCAGGTATAGAATGTGTAGGCAAGTTTTCCACTTTCATTAATTCTATACTATAATAAATTTTATTAAATTTGTTCCATAATCATAACTTGTATATAAATTTATTATCCAAATCATTATTTATCATTCTAATCATTATGATTTGCAATTAAATATCCAAATCGATTATATATAGGTATAAATGGAATAAATCACAACGGTACAAATCTAATCTTATTACAAAACTGCAATTTTCCCAATCACCTTGCTTTAGCTTTCCTGTTTTCCATATCTTGATCCATCCCTTTTTATTTAGCCAATGATTTTACCTTTGTTTCCATTTTGATTCTCTTCTACTTTTCCCTTCTCTTATTTTCCTCTTTTCTCCACTTACATACATATACAATATAATATTTTACTTCTAGATATCTAGAAATTGTGGAGAAAACAGAATGACAAAGCTCTGCTTTGTGACTTAGAAAATATGAGAAGAGAAGTGTGAATTGGGCTTGTATTTATAGTGGTTTGAAATTAACATGGAGCGTTAGATTTATTTAGAGAATCTTTTAATTTAATCCTAGACACCTCTTAATTTCTTAGTGCGTAAGCAGTGCATCACCATCGTTAATCTAAATATTGTAATCGCACTTTAACAATAGAGCAGGTCGATTGCCCATGCCTTATGGTCGACCGCTATCAGTCAACCTAGGTTCATTACGGGCCGACCTGTGAAGTTGTTTCAGCGTTAATTAATTATGTTATTTGATTTTGCTATAAATCTTTGTTCAACAAATCTCGTTCATTTCTTTCCCTCTCTATATATTCTATGAGATTTTAATTTAACGTTAGCATTTCTTAATGGTTAATTTCCATTAATGTTAACAATTAATGTTTAATTAGTTTCTATTGCCACATACATAATTTTTTCAATTCAAAAACTTCAAACGTTAATAACTTTTTCGTTTGAACTTCGATCTGAAAATTTTATATTTAAAAATGGGCTAAAAAATCGCCACGAACCCAACTGTAAAAGTTTCGTAGTAGAATTCAACATTTGCAAAAATCCTTTTTTAGCATCATTACTTATTTATTGCATTTCCTTTTCAATTAACTAACGTTATAATTGCCTGGTGTTACATTCTTCCCTCTTAAAAGAGTTACATTCTCAAAATTCCTCAAGGACTTAATAATGCAACATAACGTGCAACCAAAATAATAACCAATTAGTGTACAAACAATTTTGCAACCAATCGTATATAAGTGCATGTACTACAATACATATGATATGTATACTGAGCAATTCTAAATCAGCGCCTCCTATATGAATGTTTTATTTCAAAACTATGATGCAAACATCCTAAATGTATTGATAGTTTCACATGTATGCAACTTTTGAAAACCAAAAACTTGCTTTTACATTTAAATTTTCTCATACTTCAACGAATAGAAATATGGTTCAAGAAATTTCGCATCCAATACCTATCATCCAAAATCCTAGCACATTATTGGTAACATCCAAATCTAGAAAAATCTGGTTTTCTAAATCTATTTTCTTATGCTTGAAAAGGGTCTAGATAGAAAATTATATATTTCCATCATTCTCTTGTATACCATTTTTCCACTGTATCTTCGAATCTTCCATTTTCCCCAATTCTCTTCTAACTTTTCCAAGTATAGTTCGCATAAGTCATAAATTTTTAAAATAGAGTTTAGTACACATATCAACATTTTGTTCACCTATTAACAAGGTATGCCAAAAGAGATTCCATAATTAAAACAGCTTCCTTGTCTCTAATAGTATTTTATTTTACTGTTACTTATGCTGCATGGTAAAAATAATACTAACCAAATTTGTCGATTATTCCCCAATGTTAAGTATGTGGTATTTTCAAAATTTTAAAAAAAATTCTTCTCTTCTAAAATATTTTTATATTACCCTAATTTTCTTTAAGATTTTCCAAAACATATAGCAAATTTTTTTTTTCAAAAGTATACAAGTATATAGGTTTTTCAAAACAAACTTTTCCACACCTCATGAAATTGGGGTTTAGTCAACAACTCAGCGTCTCTAGCGGATTTCACATATTTTCGCAGTAATTTTTAGTTTCTCAAAAATTTCTCTTTTATTTATAATAGCAACCAGCACATAATTTCAAAAATAAATTTCAGCTTTTAAGGTGCATGGACATTGACCCATGGCTACGCAACATCCATTCCCTATCCTCTGCTCACTAAAATGTATTTCCTGAATTTTTCGGGACTTACAATCTTATTTCCTTTCTATTTTAATAGTCAATGAAATAAATTTTCTAAATTTATTTCTTAACTTCCAACCGCTGCTATTTTCTTTTCGTTTGCGTTAGTTGACCGTCTTTTTTGAAATTTTCTTATCTTTATTGTTTTCTCATAACATAGCGGTCCTCACAAAAAACACATAAAAAGTCCTATAATGTAGTATGCACTTTTACCATCAATAAAGACAACTAACACTTACAATCCAACTTAAATAGAACAACTGTTGGATGATACCCCTCAACGTCAACTAACACTACCGATGTTGTGACTCTATCACTTCTGACTAGAATAGACCTTTCTATTGTGTCATCGTTCCAATATCCTCGTAATTTTAACTTCAGCTAGCCAATATCTTCCATGTGTGTTCTCCGCCTCATAATCCTCTGTTATCATATTCTTCTTTTAAGGGGAAATTAGTTTAAAGGACAAAATTTTATATTTTTTTAGCCTCAAAGACACAACATCCATATTTTGGCCATAAGGACAAACGTTCTCAACCAAATTAGTCATAAGGACAAACCACCAAAATTACCAACCACCACTCCTTGCACCACCACCCGTCGATGTCACCTGCACCACCAGCCTCGCCACCGCTCCCAACACCACCACAATCCTAAAAACATGAAATTTAGTATTGAATGTTGGTGACACTATATGAAAATTTGAAGAGGGCGAGAATAGCTTGAGAACCGTGAAAACGGTGCACGAATCGGAGCTCAGATGCTCAAGTTATCGCGATTTGAAGATGCACAGGCTGAAAGTTGTGTTAGACGTCTGAAAGGAATCCTCAGACGACAGACAGCAGCTATGCTGCATCCCGAAAGTTGCAACATACATTTGAGAGTTTGTGACAAACGTTCGACGCGCTGCGGTTTTTCTTTTTTGGCCCAGAATTTGTGTATTTGCTTGTAGGGTTTCAGGGGGCAAATCGAGTACTTGTCAAGGAAGGATGGTTCACAATATAAGGTATTTTCAGAATTCAAAGCAAGGTGACTTGATCAAGCCAAGCGATCAAGGGTTTTATCAACCATCAAATTGGGTTTATCAAAACCTAGTTTTTCTTCAATTCTCTTCTCCACAAATATATTCTGTTTATATTGATCATTGTAATCAATCTCTTGTACTCTTCGCATTGGTATTAATAAAATCTCTCTCTCAAAGTGGATGTACACTAACACGACATTAGTGGAACCACTATAAACTATAAATTAGTGTGTGATTTATTTTTCGTTATTTCTTCGGCTTTATATTGCTTGTTTGGTGATTAAGATTGACTTTGGATTAGTTGAGTTCGGACTGAGATATCGAGTGGTTGTTTGTGCACTATTTACTACGATCTCGTTTTATGTGAATTGGGGTTTTGATTTGAGATGTCTAGAGTCGAAATCGCCAAACATTTGGTATCGGAGCTTTGGTGTTGGTAGGTGGTCGTAGAGATGTCAAAATTGGATGATAACTCTAGTGTCCCTCAGTGGTTAGTCTAAGCGATGTAGCACCGTATATACATGGATCATATGTGGATTTGGGATCACAATTGGTTGTTGACAAGTGGAATGAAGATAATGATTTTGAAAAGTGGCAAATGGAAGATGAAAGCAGTTCTTATGAGGATCGAGTACATCGGGTAGTGTTTGATACATACCGACGGACATCTCGGATGTTGAGAGAGAGGAAATGGAAGAGTGGGTATTCACTACACTTCAACTTTCTATGGGAGAGAATATGAACTCTAGAATTAGTGATGAGACCACCGCTGAGGGAATTTGGGATAAATTGGAGGAGTTGTATATAAAGAAGTCACTAATTAATCGTTTGATCTTGTTGCAAACGTTTTTTATCTATAAGATGAAGGAAGGAACTTCGCTAAAGGGGCATATGAATGTGTTTGATGATTTGCTAATGAAGACGAAGACGGAAAATTTAAAGGTTGAGGAAGAGCAAAAGGCGATGATATTATTGTGTTCGTTGTCGGACCGTTATACAGGTTTCTCAAATAGTTCAATCTATGGCCATGATATATTGATGTTGGATGTTGTCAAAATGTGTCTTCATTGTGAGAATTTGCGAGACTAAATGAAAGAGTTGGGTGATGGAATTATTGATTCTAGTAGTGGTAACGGTTTATTTGTGGAGAAGGAGAGTTATGTAAAGAAGGAGAACCGTGGGCTAAATCAAGGAACCCTGATTGGAGAGGAAAGTCGAAAGAGAGAAAGAAAGGGAAAGTGCTATATTTGTGAGAAGCATGGTCATTGGAAGAATGAGTGTTCGGACAACGATAAGGGAAAGAAGGAAGTAGCATCTTCATCCGTAGCGGTGGAGAGTGAAGTTGGTGAGAGAGACGTAAATATATTGACGGCGGTAGCATCGGATGTTTCGGGTAGCGATTAGGTATTTGATTGGGGGGCATCTTATTATATGACGTCGAATAGGAATTGTTTTTCTTCTTATGTCGGTAAAGGACGAAATTCAATTATTATGGATAATGGTGTTATTTTTAAGTTAAAGGGCATTGGTTTCGTGCAAATTCGGATGTTTGATGGAGTGGTTCATACTCTCACTATTGTGCGCTATATTTCAAGACTTCGAAAGTCTCTTATCTCCTTGGGGCAATTTGATTCTTTAGGCTGTAAGATCACTATTAATAGTGATAGCTTGTGGTTTTCGAAGGGTGCACTTGTGGTGATGAAAGGTGCTAGGACTCATGGTGTACATTCCCTTTAAGGTGTGATCATAGAAGGTGAAACTTGTGTAGGCGATGATAATTCACGAGACTTGGATGTGAATGGGTTATGGCATTTGAGGTTGGGTCATGTCTCAAAGAGGAGTTTGGATGTTCTTCGGAAAAGAGAGATGATTGATGGACAGAATTTCAACAAGCTAGAGTTTTGCAAGGAATGTGTTATGGGGAAGTAAACAAAGGTTTCATTCGGTGAAGGAAAACATGATTCGAGAGGAGTTCTTGAGCATGTGCACACGGATGCTTGGAAATCGGCATCGGTAGCTTCTTTGGGTGGAGCAAGGTATTATATTTCTTTTATTGATGACTTTTCTTCTAAAGTTTGGGTGTATGTAAAGAAGTCCAAGTCGGAGGCATATGCAAAGTTCAAAGCCTGGAAAGCCCTTGTTGAGAATGAGAGTAGCAAACCTTTGAAGGTTCTTAGGTCTGACAATGGCGGAGAGTATGTTTTCCAGATACTTCTTAGAGTTTTGCAAGCATCATGGTATTCAGAGGCATTTTACTACACTGGGAGATCTTAGTCAAATGGTGTTGCGGAGAGGATGAACCGTACTCTACTTGAGAAAGCTCGATACTTGAGATTGACATTGGGTTTGTCTAACAAATTTTGGGCTGAAGCTTTATCAACCGTGGTACATATTGTGAACAGAATTCCATGCTCGGCTATTGGTAACAAAATTCTGAAGGAAGTGTAGAAGGAAAAGAGCATTGACTTGAGTTATCTTCGTATGTTTGATAGCCCAGTTTATGTGCATGATCCGAAAAATGATAAGCTTGAGCCTAGAGTGTTGAAGGGGATCTTTCTTGGTTACGAACGGTGTAAAAGGCTATCAGATATATCCAAAAATGAATAAGGTAGTTAATTCTCGTCATGTTACTTTTGATGAGTAGGCTTTGTTCAAGGCGAATGAGAGCTCATCGGATGTTTTGGCTTTGTTTCATAGTGAATCAAAGGAGAAGGAAGTTATTCCCACATTTTGTCAAAGGAGTAGAGAGAGTAAAGTAGTTAAAGATGCTTGGGAGTGTTGTTTCATGTCAACAACAAAAAATTCAAATATCATGCTTTTATTGCTAGTAATTTTTTTAATAAAAACAATTAAAGCAAATCAATATTTTTATCATATGCGTATATTGTAACGACCCGTAATTTAAGATGATTAAATTTGTTAATTTAATAAGATTTTGGTAATTAAATATGGAATAAATACAAATTTGGAATTTGTTAATGAATTAATAACGGGAATGGAATGTACGAATGTTAATGCAAGTTAATAAATAACTAATTTAGTGCAATCCCAATTAATTGAAACAATTATAGGGTTATAATTGATTGTAAATAGTAAAATTTGGAATTAAATTCAAAGTTATATTAATTGATGAAATATTACACAATAAACTGTATTTTGATAAAATTAATGTTAGATAAGTAATTTTAATATTGGTTTGGAACGATGAACATATAAAAATATGATTTGAGAGTTAATGGCAACGATCATTATAAGTTACATATGTATTTAATCTGTTAAATTGACTTGGATTTATCGCAAATAAATGAAATCTAATATTTAAATATTACGAAAATAGGAATTTAGATGAAATTATAAGATTTTAATGTAATAGATCATGAACCAATGTTAATTTCATCCATTTGATAATAATTTATTAAATACAGGATTGAAAATTAAATAAATGGATTTGTTGGAATTTCAATTGAAATTTATGAATTTATTAAAATTGAAATTAAATACGGTAATGGGTAAATCAATTAACTTTAAATTGATATGTAAGTTGTCTAAATTATCGTGGCGGCTTTAGAAGTCAAAAATAATAAAATTAATCTAGTGTAGATTTTAAATTTGAAAGGTAATTTAATCAATTAATTATTAATTTATTTAATTAACTGGAAAATAGCCATTTTGGCCACTAACTCTGATTTTGACGAAATTAGTTTCATCGGATCAGTAACGGTGAATTATTATAGGATTTCAAGTTTCGTAGCGATCGGGCTTGTCCTTTGATCGTACGGACTCGAAACACCTAGAAATCAATTTAATTGAAATCAATTGAAATCAATTTGAAATAACTTGATTTTAGCATAACTTCTTCATACGATGGAATTTAGACTTGAAACCTGTTTCATTTATTTTTAATATTTAAAAACATCCATTTTGGTATATGGGTCGACCCATTTTCGTTCCGGAGGCAGAACGGGCGTTTTGGGTAGCTTATCGTGCAATCAAATCGTGTCCATTCATCTCTATTTCTGATCTACCTATATATACCTCGCTATAAACCATAGCTACTCCTTATTCTTATTTGTTTGTACGTACAATTCTTACTGCTACTCCTCTTTCCCAATGGCAGACAAATTCTCAATTCCAAATCCAATTGCAATTCAAAATCAAATCAAAAATTTAATCTCCTCAAACTATATCGAATTATATATCGATTTGAAGCTCTCGACGAGCGCATCTCAGATATGTGATTCGTTTTTCGATTGGAGTCATTGTTTTTCTAGGAATCCATGGATTTGTTTCGGCCGTTCATTGTGGTCGGGGTGATCCAACGGTGTATCTACGTCTTTAGGTCGATCGGGGGGCATGGATGCGTAGAGGGCGTATAGCAGGTCGCTTCGGCACCACTGGTTCGTCTTCTGGTGACCGAAAATCGCCACGAACGTCGAACATAGGCGACAGCGGTGCGATCGGCCAGAGGATACCGGAGCATGACGCGCGTCCCTGGGTGATGCGCATCGACACGTGGGGTTTGGCTAGGTGGTCAGATCGTGGTGCAGGGCCTCGAGGCAGCGGAGTTAATTCGAGTGGGGGATGGTGGCTTCTAGGGTTTAGGTCGAATGATCGATCTGCTGCCGAGTTCGAATGCGTGAAGCGAGAGGCGACGTGCAATCTGGTATTGGTTTCTTTTATCTATTTTTCAAATTTAAAACTCAATGTTCTAATTGCAATAGCTTTTGCATACGAGGTCTAATTCACACGCGGTTCGATCCACTGGGATCTTATCAGAATTTCGAAGATTTTAACGATAGTTTGGACGAATTCTAAGACCGTTCAAATTTTGGGTTTAAATTGGATTTAAATTCAATTTAAATTCAAAAGGTGAGTGTTTTAACCCACTCATAACTTCTAAAATTTCTTATGTTTGTTAAATTAATTTATGATGTGATTAGAAATTTATTTATGATCGCTTGGCATATTTTGAATCATCATCTTAGTTTATTTGAATTTATTTGGATAAAATAGTTATTTAATTTATTATTGAATATAAACTGCCGGTAATGCCTATTATTTATTATCTGTTCTATATTGATGTTAGTGATTGAATTGGATGATGATTGTGATAAATGTTTGATGATTGATATTAGATGTATGGATGTTGTATTTTAGATTGTTATAAACTGCCAGTTGTTATGGATTTTTATTTCATTCGGGATTGTGGCTTGAAATGATATATAATCGTATATGTAATTTAAATTACGGATTGAAATGATAAATATCTGTATCACTTGACCATAGGATAGAAAATTATAAACTGACATCGTGGTCCAGATATAAGAATATTTTGAAATGATTTCTATGGTTTGTAAAGAAAAATATGGTTTTAGATAAATATTGATTTTAGATATTATATAAATGTTATTTTATCCTTGACTTTAAGCTATGTGTAATTTGTTGTAACATAGAATAAGCTTAATAATAAGTTTGATTTTATTGAAGATAATATGGTTAAGTATATAAATTATATTTTTGTATGGAGTTTATAATGATTTACATAAGATCTTTTAGTTATGACTCGAGTGTTTTGTCTTTTCAATTCGCTCAAGTCAGCCTGAGCATTTCAGGACTTGAAGACCCTATGGTTGGAGGACGAAGACGACGATTGTATTATTATATTTATTATATTTCACTGCATCATGTATTCCACTGCATTATTTATTATTGTATGGTATGTGTAACTCTGATCTGTGTTGTATAAGTATAATCAAATATTTTTGTAAAACAGCTTCATGAACTGCTATTTGATTATTATATTTTGTCATTCCGCTGTGAGATTCTGTTTTGTTTTATTTCTTTCTCTGCTTTTCTTACTCACCCCAATAACAATCCACTCTTTTGTATGGTTTGAGTCTGACGTGTGTGGTTTGTCGTCGATTTAAAGTGTATAAAAATGCGGGATGTTACGTTTGGTATCAGAGCTTTGGTTTAGCGATAAACCTTAGCTTTGTGGAGTCCGACTCTTTATTAATAGGGTAGTAATACCCTATGATGACGAGTCACTGGGATTATATATATGAGAGAGCGTATTTGTTATAAAAGGTTTTGATATTGTGTTAATTTTTTCCACTTTGTATTTATAAATTCAGGTTGGTGCATAGGACGCTATGACATCAATAGGGATTTCTAAACACTTAATAGGACAGACAGACACAATATTTGTTTGAATATAGGGGAATGAACTAATTTTGCCTATTATATTTTTTATATATAAAATAAATTTTTATAAAGGTTATATTTGGTTGTAATATATTGGTTGTTATGTAGCGTAATTTACAAATATTAGTTTAAGGTAGGATTTGAAAATAATAATAAAATGAAAATTGGAAATTTTAGAACTTTAGTTCCAGGATTTTGAAAATTGCTTTCAAAGGATTTTGGAATACAATAATATTGTTTATAAGTATTTTCCGATGTAAACATTTCAATATGATTTGGAAGAATTTTTGGAAGAAATAAGTTATGTACCCCCCTCTCTGTTGCTGGTAAATAATTTCGATGATGAGTGCATGCATCATCGCCATTCATTTTCGAGTTTCGAAGTGGGAAGGCTACTGTAGTAGTTTTACTACAGGTTTATTTTGATAAACAAATATAAATGTCAAATTGTTTTAAATATAATCGAATATATAAATTGTAAGTGTATACATCTATTTATTATTTTAAAATGATTTGAAATTTAACCCAGTATTTTAGTTCTTAAATTTCCGTTAATCAATCATTTCAATTATGGTAGTTAAATGGAATTTAACTAATTAATAATTGGAACCTCTAATTTAAAATAAGAGATTGAATTCTAGGTTATAAATGAAATCACCAGAAAGTTGAAATTTGTAACCTATAAACAGAGGATATTATTATTGAACATTATGTTAATTAAAAGAAATAAAATAATTGTGTAACTTTCAATTACATCCTTAAAAAGCATATATATAACTTACCAAAAGATTTAAAAGTTGTAATGCTTAATAAGAAAATGTAATGGAATTTGTACAAGTAAACTTATGTAATGAAAATGTTCAATGAATTTCTTTTATAAATAAGAATTTGGTGTTATAGTGGTTATAAGCTTAAGTTATAATTGAAATATTACTATAAATAAATGATAATAAACTTAAGCAAATGGCTAAAGCTGTTTATAAGTAAAATAAGTAGAAAAGACGAATGCAGTAAATATATGATTGTAGACTTAAGTTAATTTGATATGCTAAGTAATTGATTTGCACATGAATACTATAAATAAATGAATGAATGAAATTAAGTAATAAATGAATGAATGGAAATATAATTTCTGCAAGAAATAAATGTAAACTAAAGAAATGATCATTTAGAAATGAAATTAAAAAGAATGAACTTGATTTATTGCTTGGAATTTGATGTTTGTTTAGCTTTTGGGTTGTTTGGGATATGATACATCTAATTGATAAGATGTCCGAATGTATGCTTGTTTGCAAATAATGGTTTCTATGTTGTATTAATTTGTTGTTATGGTTGAAACAACTTTAAATATTTCATTTTATATAATTATTAACTCTTTTTTTTGGATTATATAAGTGAAATACATGTTATGGAAGCAATTGCTACTGCTTTTGGTTTCATAATTAAACGTTGTTTGCCCGACAAATAGGTACATTCTCGGATTAAGCTTTTCTAGTGATATTATATTATTTTTCCAATGTTGGGATGTATAATTTTGGAAAATATATGTCATATATTGTTATTTTTGATATTATAATTTCCCCTGAGCCTCTCCGTACAAAGGAGACTCTACCGAAAATTTTCGAAAATTTTGGACTTAGAAAATTTTATGAAATGTTTTCCAAACTTTTGTTGACTTGAAAATAAAACATTTAATTATTTCTAAATTTATATATTTTATTTAAATTACTTTATTTTGTAAATTTATTATTTATAAATTTAACATTTTGAATAATATATATTGATTATCTTCTTTTCCCTTCGTTTTCCTTTTCGGGGACGAAAAGTTTGAATGGGGGAGAGTGTAACAACCCGTAATTTTTGACGATTAAATTTTTTAATTTAATAAGATTTTGGTAATCAAATATGGAATAAATAAAAATTTGAAATTTTTTAATGAATTAATAATGGGAATGGAATGTAAGAAAGTTAATGCAAGTTAAAAATAACTAATTTAATGCAATCCCAATTAATTGAAACAATTGTAGGGTTATGATTGATTGTAAATAGTAAAATTTGGAATTAAATTCAAAGTTATAATAATTGATGAAATATTACTCAATAAACTGTATTTTGATAAAATTAATGTTAGATAAGTAATTATAATATTGGTTTGGAATGATGAACTTATAAAAGTATGATTGAGAATTAATGGCAACGATCATTATAAGTTACATATGTATTTAATCCGTTAAATTGACTTGGATTAATCGCAAATAAATGAAATCTAATATTTACAAAAATAGGAATTTACATGAAATTTGAAGATTTTAGTGTAATGGATCATGAACCAATGTTAATTTCATCCATTTGATAATAATTTATTAAATATAGGATTGAAAATCAAATAAGTGGATTTGTTGGAATTTCAATTGAAATTTGTGAATTTATTAAAATTGAACTTAAATGCAGTAATGGGTAAATCAATTAACTTTAAATTGATATATAAGTTGTTTAAATTATTGTGGTGGCTTTAGAAGCCAAAAATGATAAAATTAGTCTAGTGTAGATTTGAAATTGGAAAGGTAATTTAATCAATTAATCATTAATTTATTTAATTAACTGGAAAATAGCCATTTTGGCCACTGACTCGGATTTTGATGAAATCAATTTCATCGGATCTGTAACGGTGAATTATTATAGGATTTCAAGTTTCGTAGCGACCGGGCTTGTCGTTTGATCGTACGAACTCGAAACGCCTAGAAATCAATTTAATTGAAATCAATTGTAAAGACTTGATTTTAGCATAACTTCTTCACACGATGGAATTTGGACTTGAAACCTGTTTCATTGATTTTTAATATTTAAAAACATCTATTTTGATATATGGGTTGACCCATTTTCGTTCCGGAGGCAGAACGGGCTTTTCGGGTCGCTCATCGTGCAATCGTGTCCATTCATCCCTATTTCTTATCTACCTATATATACTTCGTTATAAAACCCTAGCTACTCCTTATTCTCATTTATCTGTACATACAATTTTTTCTGTTGCTCCTCTTTCCTAATGGCAGACAAATTCTCAATTCCAAATCCAGTTGCAATTCAAAATCAAATCAAAAATTTAGTCTCCTCAAACTATATCGAATTATATATCGATTTGAAGCTCTCGACGAGCGCATCTCAGGTATGTGATTCGTTTTTTGATTGGAGTTATTGGTTGTCCAGGAATTCATGGATTTGTTTCGGCCGTTCATTGTGGTCGAGGTGATTCAACGGTGGATCTACGTCCTTAGGTCGATCGGGGGGCATGGATGCATAGAGGGTGTATAGCAGGTCGCATCGGCATCACTTATTCGTCTTCTGGTGAACGAAAATAACCACGAACGGCGAACATAAGTGACGGCAGCGTGACCGGCCAGAGGCTACCGGAGCATGATGCGCGTCCTTGGGTGATGCGCCTCGACACGTGGGGTTTGGCAAGGTGGTCAGATCGTGGTACAGGGCCTCGAGGCAGTGGCATTAATTCGAGTGGAGGACGGTGGCTTCTAGGTTTTAGGTCGGACGATCGATCTGCTGCCGGGTTCGAATACGTGAAGCAAGAGGCGACATGGCAATCAGGTATTAGTTTCTTTTATTTATTTTTCAATATTAAAAATCAATGTTCTAATTGCAATAGCTTTTGCATACGAGGTCCGATTCATGCGCAGTTCGATCCGTTGGGATCGTATCGGAATTTCAAAGATTTTGACGCTGGTTTGGATGAATTCTGAGACCATTCAAATTTTGGATTTAAATTGGATTCAAATTCAATTTAAATTCAAAAGGTGAGTGTTTTAACCCACTCACAATTTCTAAAATTTATTACGTTTGTTAAATTGATTTACGATGTGATTAGAAATTTATTTATGACTGTTTGGCATATTTTGAATCATCATCTCAGTTTATTTGAACTTATTTGGATAAAATAGTTATTTAATTTAGTATTGAATATAAACTGCCAGTAAATGCCTGTTATTTATTATATGTTCTATATTGATGTTAGTGATTGAATCGGATGATGATTGTGATAAATGTTTGATGATTGATATTAGATGTATGGATGTTGTATTTATATTATTATAAACTACCAGTTGTTATGGTTTTTTATTTCATTCAGGGTTTCGGTTTGAAATGATATGTAACCGTATTTATAATTTAAATTACAGATTGAAATGATAAATGTCCGTATCACTTAACCATAGGATGGAAAATTATATACAGACATCGTAGTCTATATATAAGAATATTTTGAAATGATTTCTGTGGTTTGTAAAGAATAATATGGTTTTAGATAAATATTGATTTTAGATATTATATAAATGTTATTTTATCCTTGATTTTAAGCTATGTATAATTTGTTGTAATATAAAATAAGCTTAATAATAAGTTTGATTTTATTAAAGATAATATGGTTAAGTATATAAATTATATTTTTCTATGGAGTTTATAATGATTTAAATAAAATTAAGGTTGGAAGATGAATTGACATTTATTGGAAATTGAATTTATCTAAGAATTAAATTCACATAAGCCTGATGTGAAATTTATTAAATTTGAAATTTTAGAAGGTATGATTTTTATAACTTGATTTTGGTTTAAGGTGAATTAAATGAATATTTCAAGAATAAATAAATTGAAGGAAATATTTAGTTATTTGTAATTTGAGTTTTATTTAAATGATAATGGATTTATTATGTAAAATATTTCAAAAACTAAATAATAGAAAATTGAATTGTTGAATCGCAATTACCAAACTTAGTTTTGAAATCATTGAATACTTAAAGTTTGAAATATATTGAATTTGAAATGGTTTATTCTGTGGATTAAATCTGTTTTGAAATCGATAAAATTTGGAATAGTTTATTTGGAAACTGAATCGTATTGAAATTTATGATTTGGCATTTGGTTAAATTTAAAATTTAGAAATTCGAGTTGTTTTGGAATTGATTTGGGAAATTAAAGAAGCTAGTTTATTTTATAAAGTATTTTAATATTTAAACCATTTAAGTGGTGGAAGTTATGTTTCAAAGTATTATGATTTGAATGTGTTATATTTCAAGCGTTTTGATTTCGAAGTGTTATGACGTTGATAGTGCTATGATTTTTGGAAAGGATTTATTTAAAATAAAACTGATAATATATTGATTTGGATTTTAATAAAATGATATCATATTGGTTTGATTTTTTTAAAATGGAAACGATAACGTATTTATATGGTTTTGAAATGGATATTATATTCTGATTTTGAAGTATAAATTATTTTGAAATGACCGCGGTTTATAACAACGTTTGGTTGTTAAAGAGACCAGGATCGGAAGTTGTCATGCTCTCTGCCAACTCCGAAAACCACTTTAATAACCGTGTACGCGGTGGAGATTCTAGAATGAAGTAGGATGGCGGTGGCGTTTCTTTGAGGTATGTATGTGGACCCGACTCTCGTGAGTTGGCATAAGGTGGCTAAAAACAGGAGCGATTCCGGGCCAGTGAGGTAGCTCCTCTTATCGGATACACTCCTCCAATACTATTCTATTACTTTGTGATTGATTGGGGCCCTTTTTGGTTTTAGGGGTGTGGCTCGAGGTGGACGGTAGCTATGCGCTATGCGTCACTACCAGTCCGAATAGTAATCAGTATATCTACCCGGGTATTACCTTGTTGTGTCGTGTCACCTACCCTAGCGCGCTTTGTACGAGTTTGGTTTCTCCTGTAGCCCCTGGAGTATCCTCTGATGATTTCCCAATCAGGAGGGACTATGATACTAGATGGACTACTGGGACTATTACGTGGTAAGGGCTATATGGGTAACCCCTTGACGCTATTTTAAAGTAAGTTTATTTTACTAATAGACATTATTATAATAGCGTATATTACTACATAGTAAATAGTTTAGCGAATCCTTAGGAGATGTGAATCCCGAACAACCCTTAAGTTACTACACTCACGTTAGACACTGGATAGGAGATGTCAAATCCTGTAAACATCTCCGACGCTGTTTACACTCATATTTATTTTCCATTGATTTAACTTACAGAAGATCTTTTAGTTGTGACTCGAGTGTTTTGTCTTTTCAATTCGCTCGGGTCAGCTTGAGCATTTTAGGATTTGAAGACCCTATAGCTAGAGGACGAAGACGAAGATTGTATTATTATTATTTATTTTATTTCACTGCATCATGCATTCCGCTGCATTATTTATTATTCTCTGGTATGTGTAACTCTGATCTATATTGTATAAGTATACTCAAATGTTTTTGTAAAACAGCTTCATGAACTGTTATTTGATTATTATATTTTGTCATTCCGCTGTGAGATTCTGTTTTTTATTTCTTTCTCTGCTTTTCTTATTCACCACAATAACAATTCGCTCTTTTGTATGGTTTGAGTCTGACGTGTGTGATTTATCGTCGATTTAAAGTGTACAAAAACGCGGGATGTCACATATATGTTATTTGCTCTTTGCACATTTGTAAGTAAATCCTAACCTATTGGTTAACATCATATAACAAATAGACGATTATCTTTTTTTTCAAGCAAATCCTAAACTATAGGTTACCATTCAAGCAAATGAAGTCATTTGTTAAATTGATGTTATATTTGCATACCATTATGATTTATAAGTACCGTTGTAGCTCCAGCAATGGAAGGAAATAATTTAAACAACCTTAATTAGTTAATTCATAAAACTTCATTATAAAATGATTTGATCACAAAATTTAAGAAGAAAAACAATATTTTATTTATATTATCCTCCTTTTATACTAAATACAAAAATAATATTGGTTATTCTTTACAAAAGTTTCATTTTCTTTGAAGTTGATTACAAAATAATCAACGACTATATAATTTATTCAGATTACCAGAAGCTTTACAAATAATAAAACGCATTACTGGTCAGACTTCTTGGAATATTTATATATATAATGATGATTAATATTTCTTTAACTTTTCATAAAGAAATTGTTTATTTTTGTACACAAATCATTAACTTGGAAAGTCAAAATTATAATGGTATCATGTTTTAACTTCCATTAAATGCCTATATTTTAAATTAATAGCTTACAAAGAAATTAATAAAACTTTACCATCTAACATTTATATAAATGAAAGTCTATAACTTGACAAATAGAAGTTTATAGAATATGTATTTTATAATGGAAATTAGGTTGGAGGGCTTCTCATTTCAGGGTAATATGTTTTGAGGACAACACTTCTGAATAATTAGTTTTAAGAAAAATTTATAGAAAAATGAAAAATTTATTTATCTTTTAAGTTATACAAGAAAATGATAAATTCATTTATCATTATTTATGTAAAACTAAAAATGATAATTATGTTTATCTTTTTTCTGTAAATTGTTCTTAAACTAGTTTTTTAGAAATGTTGTTCTTAAAACTTATTGCTCTGCACAAACAAGCCCTTTGAGTGAAAATCCCCTAATTTTATATCTATCTCTACCCAAATAATATAATGAAACCTTTTTTAATTGCTGACTATAGAAAAAAGAGACCATTGAACAAAAAATAATTATTTTTATCGTGGAAATGTCTACATATATCACCAACCAATGTCAGTTTTTAAACCACTTTATGTTATCAAACTTTTCAACAAAATGTGGTTTGTCAAAACTATAAAATGATTCAAATAAGAAAGTAAAGGCAATTTTTGGAACGTACAATGATGTTACCGCACTATATTTGTTATCTTTTTAATGTTCAGAAACTCATAGATTTGATTCAACTTTGCTCATGATCCTGGCTTTTCTTCTCCAAACGTATTATTTGTGAAGATATTTCATTCTTCACCCCAAACCAAATAGGTTAATCCTTATAAATGATGGATTTAATTTTGCTTTCGAATTATTGGAGATTGATTGGTAGAATCAATAAAGAGAAAGTGATAGGATTTCTGTCGTGGATGAGACCGTTGCCAACGTAATCAATAATTGTTGTCTGCTCCCCAATGTTAACACGACGATACTTCAAACTTGTGCACTCAAGGTTGAATGATTTGAAGATTTATAGAAGTTTTTGTCAAAGAGTTTTAAGTACATTTGGAAGAAGATTTTATTACGGAGGAATTTGTGGAGAGAAAGAGATGAACTTTCGTTAATGGTATGTTTCTTACATGATAAAGAGAAATAATGGAAATGAAGAGAAAATGAACAACTTTTTTTCTTCTTCTCAAATGAGTTAGTCTTAATGAGTAAATAGCAAACAAGTAGTAATGGTCGTCAATCAATGCAAAATACAAAAAGTTGGACAAATTAAAAGACTAGGTTTTATTGTAATTATCCAACAATTTTTGTTAATTCCATAATCATATATTATCTAAAATTTTATTACATTCTTCATTTTTTTCCCTTACTCCAACGTTTTTCCAATTCAGAATAGACCTTTATACAATGAATTTCAACAAGTTATTTGCTAACCTTAGGCATTTATTTTGTTCATTTTCAAATTTTATTTCTTTACGCACACATACACTATATACTTACACATTTTTATATTTGAACTCGCCTTTAAACCAAATACATGAACATCTTCACAGTGCTACGAACAAAAATTTCAAACAGACAAATTATTACCTTGTAACCAAATATTATAAATCTTGTGTCCTTGATCATTTATGCTTTAGTTTAATTCTTTATAATTAAATTTATCATTTAACCTTTAGATTGTACCTTCTATCATTTATCTTTTATCCTTCACAATCCAACATTTTCCTTCTATGTCGTTTATCTTTTATACTTATGTTTTATCCGTAACAAGCCTTAACCTTTTAATTCATGATCATTTATCTTTTATCCATAGCAGACCTTAATCTTTTATTTCAATTATCTCAAACTTTGTTATTTAAACTTAAACTTTTACTGTATAATATAGATATGCAAAATATCTTGTATAAAAGTCAGCATGCAATGTTTGATTTTCAACCTTACCAAATAATTCTTCACCTTATACTTTTTTTTCTAATATGATGTAAAGATGGCGATTTTCGACTCATGAAAGTCGACATTAATACGTCCACTATATCAACTGCCGAGCAACCGAATGCCGGAAAACCAAATCGTTAGGGTTAAAGAAGAGGTAGAAGATAGAAGAAGAAAGAAAGAAGAAGCAACAGAACAATATCAGAATCTCACAATTCGTAGCGGAGCAACGTATAATAGATAAATGAAAAATCTTTAAAACAAAAGAACTGTATCAGTCATTATATTTCATCACATTACATTACATTATCAGAGTTTACAACAAAAAATAGCGGAAAAGAAATACTATATACTAGTTGATACGCCATGCCGTCCAGCTTGCCTCCAGATCTCTACAGCAGCTTCTGAATTCCAGAATAACCTGATAACCTGACTCTAGACTACCCGTGTGGAAAATGATGGGCACCCAGAGTTTACGGAAGGGAGCAATAAACTCCAGGTCAATCATGCGACTAGTGTGAGAACTTAAACAATTATTCTTTAAAAACAAAAAAAGAAATATTTTAATTTATATTCGCAATGCTTTTAGAAAATGAAACTACCATAAGGCCTCCCGCACATACACACACAATGCAAACGCAGAATCGGAGGAGATTTCTCCTTATGATAGTTAAACATGCTTGATACGCAAATTTCTTTGATATTATGACAATAAGTGCAAAGTGTAGGAAAACATTTCGAAAGTATAATATAAATCTTAGCCAGCATAGACATTTCGCATTTATACCTACTATAACTACCATGTTCAATAGCAGGTTACCGCCACATTCCATGGCAAGTTATACAACTAAAACCATACAGGGCTAGTATTGTTTCTTTGGATTTTCCAACAAATGGTCAGGCCAAGGAACTTCCCATTGCCACATGGGTACGCCTCTGGAAAGACGCCCCGAGAACCTAACCGGATCTCTGCCAACACAAGGCCGGGTTACCTATAGCTAGGTAACTATTGACACGAGTATGCCATCACCCGGTTGTAAACAACCTTTATCCAACGATCCTCAACCAACATCAATCACAAAGTCATATATATTTGTGACCTTCACATAAGTTAAGTATCTGGGCTCGATACCATGATACCACTTCTATCGAGAAGGAAATGCATATACACTAAGGGGCGCTACTCCCTTAAACCTTGCTGCATCTTTCCTGTTTTGACCATTACCGGGGTGTGAGGTCCGACGAAGTCTCGTCCACAAAGCTACGCTTTTCATAAAAGCTATTCTTTGATCAACAAATGATCAGCAGCACTTCGTATGCCACATTACCAATTTGGGAATGTATCACTAGTAACCATCAACTACATAACCTCTGAGCTCGTACGTCTCAGAGAAGGGTGTTAAGCTAAGAGAATAAATTCTCCGCCATCAACAGAAATGTATTTGATAGAAACCAGCTTAACATCTCAAATTGTAACGTCGGACACACATCCATACAAGTCCGTTTCGGGATCGAACGGAACCGAAGGTAGTTCTAAAGAAGCCCTTGCAATCCGGATATTCACTAATCACAACCGGACTTCCCATCACAAAGGGTGATAAAATCTCTATATCGGAGATCAGTCGATGCAGAGACATTCAACGGTAATCCTTCCGTTTTCGAAAATATCCGGTCTTCAACACCGGTCTTCAAATGTTATCCATTACGACGTATCACTATTTGGAATGGGATTCATGACCCAAAGGTCCTCTCCCGGCTAAACCGAATAACGAGCGCTTATTTTAAAATAAGTGTAGCATTCAAATTCAAGAAAATCACAACAAATACTCATTTAAAGGTAAATATTGATAGTCGGTTATTTAACTATCAATAGATATGCACAACATCACCAGATTCCAAATAATTTCCCAAATTATTTATTTTCCAAAAATATCTTTACAAGATATATTTTTTCACACTTCAACCATTTGAAGACAAATTTCAAATCATGTTTCACCTTTACAACTTTTGAAATCAAATTTCAAATCATCTTCCTCACGCGGAAACACTTCCAAATATTTATTCATTTTCAATTTATCTTTAAAAGATTAAAATCTCATAACATTTCATTTCATATTGGAAAACATTTCCATACTTATTTAGTAATAAGTAATTCACAAATCTATTTATTTTCAACATTTGAAAAATATTCAATATACTTAAATCACAAATAAGTATATATTTTATTCTTTAAGGAAAACATTCTCTTAAACACATTCATTTGAGTCAAAACGAATGTTGCGTAAAACATCGTTACGACAACCCAAAATCACTAGTATAGGGATTCGAAATTAAGGTAGATATATAAATCTGAATACTATATAAAACATTTCCTTTTGAAAATCATTTACTATAACAACAGTGTTATAGTCCACCATTTTCTTGTTTCTCGAAAACGTCTATTTCAACAATGAATGTTAAAATCTATGGTTTCGATACTCAATACATTTTAAAACATCTTTAAATCGTTTTAATTCTATTTAAAATGTCACTTCCCCAAAACATTTCTTTAATATACTATTCACTGTCCAAAATCGTGAATATAAATCGTTTACCAAATTCAACACTTCTACCTATTTTAATTTAAAGGATTATTCACTGTCCAAAATCGTGGATATACTCCTTTAATAAGCTATAATAATTAACTTATCAAAATAAGTCGATTTCGGATTTATAAAATAACATTTATAAATTCACATTCATATATATTCTATAAAAACTTCAACTTATAAAATCCCTTAATTAACAAATTCTATTCATATCTCATTTAAATGCCTAAAATCCAGTTAATTACTTATAAATCTTTTATTTTACAAAATCTATTCATTTTATAAGTTCACAATTTATAAATCTATAAATTTCATTCACTTATAAAATCCATTTATACTTCATTCTAACACTTATAAAACTCGTTTTATAATTCCAATATTTTAATTTATAAATATAATTTTTATAAACCTTTTATATAAATCGTTTATAATAATTCAAAATCCCTATTTAAACCATTTTACAAATTAATCAACTACTTATTTCAAAAATCACATTTCGGTTATATTTCACAAAAATCATAATTTTATAACATAAAAATTATAACGTTTATTTATTTAAAATGAATCAATCCCAAAATTCAATCAAATGTATACTTTCAAAAATCACTTGAAAATCCTTTTAAATTCGAAATCGTTACTTTAACATTTTTAAAACTCCAAAAATAGGCCCAATGCTGCAACAACACCAATAAATCAACCACGGCATCCAAACATCATATATCAATATGATAACAGAATATATCGCAAATATCTGTAAATAAATCAATACTGTTGAGGAATCCAGTTGGATCCCTCCAACCTGTTTCCCTGCATCCACAGATAGCACAATACCAATCCCGTTTCAAGACGGAATATCACGGTACATGGGTTTATATAAAATATTATCCGCTATTATGCGGCGCAATAGGGTCTCATCCGCTATATAATGTAGGAAAATCAACTCCAAGTACATATATAATACCAATTCCACTTCAAGATGGAATATCGCGGTATATATGTTTAATAAACAACATCTGCTTAATATACGGCGTATAGGGTCTATTTCAATTCAACAAATAGCAATTTATCATTCAATCACACAATCAAGCAATTTTAAATTTAACTATTTAAAATTTAAATCAAAACAGATTCGATTAAGTGAGAAGTTCTACCTTGCTTCCAATAACAGTTGTTGTGTTTTATTTCGAATAAAATTAAATGCGCGTTTAATTTTACCCAAAATTATCACTAGCTCAAATCAACTCCAATCCAGCTCCATTGCATAGTGCTCGTCCATACGAACCCGACTCAATTCGTTTGAAATGGACATCGTATGACAAAGTTATGATATTTATAAGTTAAGACGAATCTTAATATAAATAAATTTTATAATTTCTTTTTATATTTTCAACCTTTAAATCACGGCCGCGCGTTCCCCTTTAGCAAATCATGGCCGCGAAATCCATCTTCTTCCTTTACCCAGGCATCACACGAATAACAACCCATAGCCGCCGATTAACCCAAACCCCAGTGAATTAATTCGCCAACCTCCTCCACATCGGGCTCGATCAACCACCACCAAAATGCTTGCCTACACGAGCTTCACCCACGGCTACAACGTCTCGAAGCTCGGCTATCACCTCGCGTGGATAAATGCGCACGCAATCAAGATGAAAATGGCCACTTTTCTTACTCCTCACTACGAATTGGATAATCATATCCGTATGGATTTGTCGATCTCGCGAAGCTCTTCAATTTTGCTTCAGAAAATTTTCAATAATATCAAGTGGATTGGAAGAGATTAAGGAAGAAAGAATCGAAAATTCTGGCCATTAAAATTCTGCTGATGGTGGCCAGGGCTTGGTTAGGGTTTTAGTGAAAAAAATGAATGTTAAGGTCCTTATATAAAAAATATTCGCGCACTAATCACCCGAAATTTTTCCGAACTCCAAACGAAGCGTGTCGGCTGGCGTTTATAATGTTTTACCCCTATTCCGAACGCAATGGAATATATATCGAGAGCCAATTCGATCGTATTTGGAAGATAGGTTTTCAAATCGACTATTTAAATTTAAAAATTCACTCAAACCGATTTCAGTGCGTTTTAGCTTTCCCCGGACAAACCCTAAATATGATTGACACGAAATTTGAAACCTTACTAAAATATAACATTACGGATCCGATGAAACTAGTTTCGTCGAAATCCGACACTGTTTGAAAAATGACTATTTTTACTCGTCAATTAAATATTAAAATATTCAATTTCTGCAAATTAACTTTTAATTCAATTTTAAAAGTTCTAAAATATCTTTCTAACTCCAATATGATTTAATACAACTTTACAAATAAATTTTAATCACATTAAACTCAATTTCAATTATTTATAAAATTTCAAATATTAAATTATTCATTTAATTATCCAATTAAATCTAGATTTTCGAATAAAATTTATTTTACTTAAAAATTTCACTTGTTAATATTTAAAAATCAATTAAATATACGAATTTCAAATGACGGGAATTCTTGGTCGTTACAAACTTCCCCCCTTAAAAGAATTTTGTCCTCAAAATTACCAAGTAAGAAAAAGTCTTGAAATCCATTAACTTTTCAAAACCATTTGTTCAAATTATATTTTAAATTCATTTAAATATTTTAACTTTACCAAAATTCATAGTTAAACTTCTTACAATAACTTTACTAAGTTTTCAAATCATACTTAGTTATCTTTTCAAAACCAAGTATATCGTTTAACTTTTCACTCCCATATCAAAGTTATAGTTTTCAAAATTTTCCAATTTTCTCAAAAATATTCTAACGCCTTAAATTTTTGAAATTTTTTGCCAGCGTTTCCTTTGCACGGCTAGCTCGGTACGACTACAAAAATGGCACCATGGCCCCCAGATTTCAAAAAGAAAAGAAAACGCCAAGTGGTTGGACAAGAAAATCATCAAATTTCATACTGAAATTCAAATACATACTTTTTGTCAAGCAATTCAAAGTTTTTATCTTCGAAATCAAAATCCCAATTTCCTTTAATCCACTTGTATATCCTGCTAGCCATAATATCCATTTTCATTCAATCTCACTTTATCAATTTCATTTGAATTCAATTTACCTTCTGAATATTGAATTTTATCAATTATTTTTCTTTCACAACTGATTCATCTTGCTATTTTAAATTAGTTTCTTTTACTAATTCATTGCAAGTTCTAACTCATTTCATCTCGCACAATTCAAATTGGTATTCGATATTCAGTTTTTATTCTTTTGTTCGTTCCCAAACACAATTCAATTCACTATTTCGGTTTATAACCACTTATATTTAAACTGGATTTCAAATTTCATATGAATTTAATTTACCCTTTATTTATAAATGTTGAATTCTATTCATTTCATCCCATATTAAATTTGTCGTTTCTTCAATTAGTTTTACTTACTAATTTTATTTTAATACTTACCTTCATTTGATTCAACTTGACAAATTTTCTATTTGCTTGCAATTTCAAGATGAATTTCAACATTTTGTTTCCAATTTCATTTATTCGCAATTGTAAATTCATTCATTCATAAATTTATTTCCATAATTCAATCTCAATTTCGATTCATTTATTCCTACCCCAAATTTATTTTCAACTCAATAAATTTTATTCCACAACAATTTTTATCAAATTCCAGAGTCTTTCCAACATTTCAAAACCATTTTTTTTAAACCAATTCAAATTATCCTTTGAATTTCAAAACCCAAACCCAAATTTTCCAAACAACTTCCATTTAAAACAACTTGGCAGCAATCCCTCTTTTGGAAACCCGAAAATGAACACCGATGATGCTGCGGTCATCACCAAAGTTATTTTCCAGCGACCGAAAAGAGTTTAGAGCTTTTATCCCTCCAAAAAAAAAGATTTTTCCAAACCTTTGAAAACCATTTTCAAACTCAAAAAGGAATTTAATCTTTTCCAAATTGCAAACCCTTTCAAAACATTTCTAAATATTCCTCTGGAATTTTACTTTAAATTACAAATCACATTTACAATTTATATTCTCCAATTATTTGTATGAGAATTTTATTTCTAAACTTTTGAGTTATGATTTCAATTTCTTTTTCAACATTAATGATAATAATTTAATATCATCACTTTCTAGCAACCAAGCAATCATATATTATAATAATTCACAGAAATTTTTTCTCTTTTATATACAAAAATAATTTAGGTAAAATTATTTCATTTACCCTATTTTAAAATGATATCGTGTCGAATTTGTTCTGTACAAGTGTTTAGAGATTCCTATCAATAATGTTAATTACTCATATTGACCAGAATCCTATACCACTCAACAAACCAATTATCAAAATATAAAACAATTTTTTTTATTCACTAACAAATACGCACTCATATCTATTATTACACTCACACTCATTCTAGAGTACTGCTGACTCTATCTCTAATGAGTAACACCCAATAGAGCCAAGGTTGTCTCTTAACCAAATGCTCTGATACCAAATGTAAAGATTGCGATTTTCGACTCACGAAAGTCGACATTAATACGTCCACTGTATCAACTGCCGAGCAAGCGAATGCCGGAACTCCGAACCGTTAGCTTAAAGAAGAGGTAGAAGATAGAAGAAGAAAGAAAGAAGAAGCAACAGAACAATATCAGAATCTCACAATTCGCAGCGGAACAACATATAATAGATAAATGAAAAATCTTTAAAACAAAAGAATTGTATCAATCATTACATTTCATCACATTACATTACATTATCAGAGTTTACAACAACAAACGGCAGAAAAGAAATACTATATACTAGTTGATACGCCATGACTTCCAGCTTGCCTCCAGATCTCTACAGCAGCTCCTGAATTCCAGAATGACCCGATAACCTGACTCTAGACTACCCGTGTGGAAAATGATGGGCACCCAGAATTTAGAAAGGGAACTCCAGTCAGTCATGCGACTGGTGTGAGAACTTAAATAGTTATTTTTTAAAAACAAACAAAGAAATATTTTAATTTATATTCGCAATGCTTTTAGCAAATGAAACTACCATAAGGCCTCCCGCACACGCACACAATGCAAACGCAGAATCGGAGGAGATTTCTCCTTATGATAGTTAAACATGCTTGATACGCAAATTTCTTTGATATTATTACTATAAGTGCAAAGTGTAGGAAAACATTTCGAAAGTATAATATAAATCTTAGCCAGCATAGACATTTCGTACTTATGCCTACTACAGCTACCGTGTTCAATAGCAGGTTACCGCCACATTCCATAGCAGATTATACAAAATAAACCGTGCAGGGATCGTATTGTTTCTTTGGATTTTCCAACAAATGGTCAGGCCAAGGAACTTCCCATTGCTACATGGGTACGCCTCTGGAAAGACGCCCCGAGAACCTAACCGGATCTCTGCCAACACAAGGCTGGGTTACCTCTAGCTAGGTAACTACTGACACGAGTATGCCATCTCCCGGTTGTAAACAACCTTTATCCGAGGATCCTCAACCAACATCAATCACAAAGTCATATATACTTGCGACAATCACATAAGTTAAGTATCTGGGCTCCATACCATGATACCACTTCTATTCAGAAGGAAATGCACATACACTAAGGGGCGATACTCCCCAAAACCTTGCTGCATCTTTCCTTTTTTGACCATTACCGGGGTGTGAGGTTCGACGAAGTCTCGTCCACAAAGCTACGCTTTTCATAAAAGCTATGCTTTGATCAACAAATGATCAGCAGCACTTCGTATGCCACATTACCAATTTGGGAATGTATCACTAGTAACCATCAACTACATAACCTCTGAGCTCGTACGTCTCAGAGAAGGGTATTAAGCTAAGAGAATAAATTCTCCGCCACCAACATAAATGTATTTGATAGAAACCAGCTTTACATCTCAAATTGTAACGTCGGACACACATCCATACAAGTCCGTTACGGGATCGAACGGAACCGAAGGCACTTCCAAAGAAGCCCTTGCAATTCGGATATTCACTAATCACGACCGGACTTCCCATCAAAAAGGGGATAAAATCTCTACATCGAAGATCGGCCGATGCAGAGACATTCGACGGTAATCCTTCCGTTTTCGAAAATATCCGGTCTTCAACACCGGTCTTCAAATGTTATCCATTACGACGTATCACTATTTGGAATGGGATTCATGACCCAAAGGTCTCTCCCGGCTAAACCGAATAACGAGCGCTTATTTTAAAATAAGTGTAGCATTCAAATTCAAGCAAATCAAAACAAATACCCATTTAAAGGCAAATGTTGATAGTCGGTTATTTAACTATCAATAGATATGCACAACATCACCAGATTCCAAATAATTTCCCAAATTATTTATTTTCCAAAAATATCTTTACAAGATATTTTTTTTCACACTTTAACCGTTTGAAAACAAATTTCAAATCACATTCACCTTTACAACTTTTGAAATCAAATTTCAAATCATCTTCCTTACACGGAAACACTTCCAAATATTTATTCATTTTCAATTTATCTTTAAAAGATAAAAATCTCAAAACATTTCATTTCATATTGGAAAACATTTCCATACTTATTAGATAATAAGTAATTCACCAATCTTTTTATTTTCAACATTTGGAAAATATTCAATATACTTAAATCACAAATAAGTATATATTTTATTCTTTAAGGAAAACATTCTCTTAAACACATTCATTTGAGTCAAAACGAATGTTGCATAAAACATCGTTACGACAACCCAAAATCACTAGTATAGGGATTCGAAATTAAGATAGATATATAAATCCCAATACTATATAAAACATTTCCTTTCGAAAATCATTTACTATAACAACAGTGCTATAGTCCACCATTTTCTTGTTTCTCGAAAACGTTTATTTCAACAATGAATGTTGAAATCTATGGTTTCGATACTCAATACATTTTAAAACATCTTTAAATCGTTTTAATTCTATTTAAAATATCACTTCCCCAAAACATTTCTTTAATATACTATTCACTGTCCAAAATCGTGAATATGAATCGTTTACCAAATTCAACACTTCTACCTATTTTAATTTAAAGGATTATTCACTGTCCAAAATCGTGGATATACTCCTTTAATAAGCTATAATAATTAACTTATCAAAATAAGTCGATTTCGGATTTATAAAACAATATTTATATATTCACATTCATATATATTTTATAAAAGCTTCAACTTATAAAATCCCTTAGTTAACAAATTCTATTTATATCTCATTTAAATGCCTAAAATCCAATTTATAAGTTAATTACTTATAAATCTTTTATTTTACAAAATCTATTCATTTTATAACTTCACAATTTATAAACCTATAAATTTCATTCACTTATGAAATCCATTTATACTTCATTCTAACACTTGTAAAACTCGTTTTATAATTCCAATATTTTAATTTATAAATATCAAATTTATAAACCTTCTATATAAATCGTTTATAATAATTCAAAAATCCCAATTTAAACCATTTTCCAAATTAATCAACTACTTATTTCAAAAATCACATTTCGGTTATATTTCACAAAAATCATAATTTTTATAACATAAACATTATAACGTTTATTTATTTAAAATGAATCAATCCCAAAATTCAATAAAATGTATACTTTCAAAAATCACATGAAAATCCTCTTAAATTCGAAATCGTTACTTTAACATTTTTAAAACTCCAAAAATAGGCCCAATGCTGCAACAGCACCAATAAATCAACCACGGCATCCAAACATCATATATCAATATGATAACAGAATATATCGCAAATATCTGTAAATAAATCAATACTGTTAAGGAATCCAGTTGGATCCTTCCAACCTGTTTTCCTGCATCTACAGATGTTAGCACAATACCGATTCCGTTTCAAGACGGAATATCGCGGTACATGGGTTTAAATAAAATATTATCCTCTATTATGTGGTGCAATAGGGTCTCATCCGCTATATAATGCGGAAAAATCAACTCCAAGTACATATATAATACCAATTCCACTTCAAGATGTCCATATCGCGGTATATGTGTTTAATAAATAACATCCGCTTAATATACGGCGTATAGGGTCTATTTCAATTCAACAAATAGCAATTTATCATTCAATCACACAATCAAGCAATTTTAAATCTAACTACTTAAAATTTAAATCGAAATAGATTCGATCGAGTGAGAAGTTCTCATCTTGCTTCCAATAACAGTTGCTGTGTTTTATTTCGAATAAACTTAAACACATGTTTAATTTTATCCAAAATTATCACTGGCTCAAATCAACTCCAATCCAGCTCCATTGCGTAGTGCTCGTCCATACGAACCCAACGCAATTCGTTTCGTGCGAAACGGACCTCGTATGACAAAGTTATGATATTTATAAGTTAATACGAATCTTAATATAAATAAATTTTATAATTTCTTTTTATATTTTCAACCTTTAAATCACGGCCGCACGTTCCCCTTTAGCAAATCATGGCCGCGAAACCCATCTTCTTCCTCTACCTAGGCATCAGGCGAATAACAATCCATAGCCGCCGATTAACCCAAACCCTAGTGAATTAATTCGCCAACCTCCTCCACCTCGGGGTCGATCAACCACCACCAAAATGCTTGCCTACACGAGCTTCACCCACAGCAACAACGTCTCGAAGCTCGGCTATCACCTCGCGTGGATAAACGCGCACGCAATCAAGACGAAAACGTACACTTTTCTTACTCCTCACTGCGAATTGGATAATCATATCCGTATGGATTTGTCGATCTCGCGAAGCTCTTTAATTTTGCTTCAGAAAGTTTTCAATAATATCGAGTGGATTGGAAGAGATCAAGAGAGAAAGAATCGAAAATTCTAGCCATTAAAATTCTATTGATGGCGGCCAGGGCTTGGTTAGGGTTTTAGTGAAAAAAATGAATGTTGAGGTCCTTATATAGAAAATATTCGCGCACTATTCACCCGAAATTTTTTCGAACTCCAAACGAAGCGTGCCGACTAGCGTTTATAATGTTTTACCCCTATTCCGAACGCAATGGAATATATTCGAGAGCCAATTCGATCGAATTTGGAAGATAGGTTTTCAAATCGACTATTTAAATTTTAAAAATCCACTAACACCGATTTCAGTGCGTTTTAGCTTGCCCTAGAAAAACCGTAAATCCGGTTGACACGAAATTTGAAACCTTACTAAAATATAACATTACGGATCCGATGAAACTGGTTTCGTCGAAATACGAGACTGTTTGAAAAATGACTATTTTTACTCGTCAATTAAATATTAAAATATTCAATTTCTGCAAATTAACTTTTAATTCAATTTTAAGTTCTAAAATATCTTTCTTACTCTAATATGATTTAATACAACTTTACAAATAAATTTTAATCACATTAAACCCAATTTCCAATAATTTCTAAAATTTCAAAAATTAAATTCTCGATTTAATTATCCAATTAAATCTAAATATTCGAAATAAAATTTATTTGACTTACAAATTTCACTTGTTAATATTTAAAAATCAATTAAATATACGAATTTCAAATGACGGGAATTCTGGGTCGTTACATATGAAACTTAATACCTTGTTATTTATTCTTTATAATATTATAGAGTTGACTGTGGGATATATGAGATGATTGCTTAATTTAAAAAGATAATAGAAGGAATGAATGTCAATAAACAAATCATAGAGCAAATAATAAAGAAAATGCTGGCTATGGTAGCTTATGAAATATTTTAAGAAAAAAAAAATGATTGGCTAGAAGAATTCTGCAGTTCATTTCAGTTGTAAATTGTATTTATATGTTGCAGGAAAGACTTATATGGTTCAGATCATCGGTTGTTGAAAGAAATTTTAGGTTTAATCAGAACATTACTTTATAATGTTACTAAAATTTACGTTCTCATGAATTCCAGTTACATGTTATGGAAGGTGAACAATATTTTGTGTAGTTTGTGTTTAACTTTTAGGAAGAAAACATATTTGTATATGGTGCAAAGATTTATTAGTATTTATGCTAGACGATGTTGAAGTAACGGTTAGTATTTTTAGTTAACAGTGTTATACGTCTGGTATACTAAAACAGAGACTAATCAATAACAAATTTGTCACACAAGTTTACAACTCAGATTTCCACTACTTTGGAATTCTGTATTAGTTATTTTAACAATAAGTATGTTGTAATTAATTACAACAACAAACTAACAACTATAGCAATAATAACTATAGCGATAAATCAAACATTATACTATTTAAAGAAATAGGACAACGCAGAAACGAAAATGATATATATATATATATATATATATGAGTAATTTGGCATGTGTGATGCACGTGCGCAGGAGGGACTGGTAATAAAAAACAGTTTGTACGAATTTTTTGGATCTTTCAAAATGACTTTGAAGTGTACTTAATGTTGCATTTTTTATGCGTGTACATGTACATATCAACCGTTTCTGAAAACGTAAATGCGAGTACATTATTTAGAAAAATAACTAAACATGTAAAGAAAGTAATCAACTATTACTCAAGTGGGCATAGCTAAATTGGCACTCAAATCAACTGTATGTTTTGACCTTAACAGTAAAATAAAATCATCATCTGATGACTCTTGAACTACATAATTTGTAACTTAGATACTCACTTATGTGCTTATGTAGTTATTTATTGAATTATTTTAGATAAGTGAAATAATTCTCAAAAGCTAGGGTATGGGATGATGCAAGAAGATTGGCAGTCGAATTGAACTTGGTTTAAAACTCTTTCTCCTTCCTTTATTCTGCTTCATATCTAAAATGACTGCAGGTTTTAAATTTTATGGTTTTTAACTTTTAAAATTTTAAAGGTATAGTCGATTATTTTTTAAGCTAAAAGGAACAAAATTTGAAAGAATTTATTTTTATTTATTTTACAGATATTCAATTATAAATAGGAATTTAACTAAATTACAAATAAAATGTAATGAACTTACGAAGGTTTCAAATGTACCCAAAGATGCGCAACTTAACATTGCCAAGAATATACTAAAAATCTATTCCTACTAAATTGAAGACATAGGATTTAAATATAATGCGTTTTATTTTTTCATTATTTTACAAATTTGAAATATTTGAATATCATAACACTGAAAAAAGAAACAGTAAAACTAACGCATGTTAATTTTCGCTAACTTCATTAGTGCCACTCAGCAATAGAACAAAAAATATATGCAGTCACATGAGTATAGTGCTACAATACTCCATCAAATGGAACTGTAAACTAAAATATTTTAAAACAACATAAATAAAACCATCCATTAATATATCATTTTAATCGTCAAAGTACATGGCATACTTCATCTTCTACCCATTTATCTGGGTCCTCTCTGGCACCATCTTCTTCACTTGGTTCACCTTTAGCAAGTTGGTTTTCATCTGCTGTAAATAACCTATTATCCTGCTTAACGAATTGATCCACTCAACTGAAACATGCTTAAAGTTGAAATAATTGTTGTTTGAATTAATTTTCAAGAATTTGAGCCTTCTCTACTTCTATTTTGCTTCTTCTTTGTCTTATCATTGCCCCATTTTCATTATTGTGGCCTTCTATTTTTCTCCTGGAGAAATCAACCTGAGAATGAATTTAGAACTTCAAAAAAGTATGGCATTATGATATAAGTACTTCAAATGCCTAATTAAGAAATAAAAGATGATATTGACTTTTCTAAAGTAGATACGTTTTATATGGTATTTGCATTGGTTAAGAACTCTCTATATGAGGTTGAAGAATAGTCCATGGATTATACTAAGGAATCCCGACAGGTATTTCACACATTTGATAATGAAAAGGTAATTTTTGTTTCCATATATGGAACCTTTGAGTGAATTCACCATAGTTTAATGAATAAATTATCTTCCACAAAACAAAGAAAATTATACAATTCATCCAGCTAAGTTTACTTCCTTTTCTTTTTACATATTCCAAACTTCTTCCTTTCAAAATAATTTCTTAACTTTTTTCATTTTTTTATAGAAAATAATACACCATGATCAAACAATCCAAAACTTATGCATCAAGAAAGTAAGCTACACCATATGAAGCAAGGACAATAATAAGAAAATGTTATTTTATAGTCAATAATTAGAAATCTAATGTAAAAATGGATCAAAAACTTGATTGTACAAATTGATTTCATAGTTGTAGTACAATAAATTTTGTCTTTTTGAATCTTTAGTTAGAATTGTATTGATTTATTAATGCTTATTAGTGGCATTCATAAAAGTAAATTTTTGTAATCCAAATTTAGTTTAAATAAGAAGGTAACCAATGACTGATGTACCAATGGCAGGCGGTAGGAATACATGATAGAAGTTTGATATGGTATATAATAAATTACGGGAGATAATTTGCTGAAACTGCAATAAAAAATTATTTGTATCAGAGTTCATTATTGTAGGAATAAAAGTGAAACTTCATGTAGTCTGCATTCGGATGTTTTGAAATCTAGTAACCTATAATCTTATGCTAAATCCTTACATGCGACACATCGTCAGCTGTTAATATTTCAGATAGAGCAAAAGTTATTCAGTAACAGACCACAAAACCATCTGTCTCAATTAGGATATGAAAATGAGACTACAACCAATATATAATTTTCTAAAGAAAACAAAAGTTGGGAGTATATGAAATGTGAAGTAGAAGTATATTACCAAAAGTGGCGCTGATTGACCATAATGAAATTGGAGTAGCCACAATAAGTTATGGTAAAGAGCAAAACTCCCAACCGAAGAAACATTCCCTAAGTATTAAGTCAAATAAACTGCAAGATAGACCATCCGTCAATGTAAAAACCCAACTATTGCTAACCTATTCCACAAACAACGTTAAATAGTTCAAAATCCATTGGAAGTCAACGACGGAAAAGGATCTAATCTACCATTAATGGAGCAGGTCAAGCTAGTTAGCTAGCATAATTAATGGTCAGAAACATGTCTGGACGAAGGATGCGGTGCCAAAGTTCAGAAGACGATAAGTTGGTAGATGATGATTTGATTAAAACATTCAATGCATCAATTGCAAGTGTTTTCTCATATATTAAATTGACAATAGTGCTTGTTTATTGCAGTACGTAAAGGACGACTGAAGTTGCTTTTGTATGTTCACAGACCAATACAGCCTAATGGTACAGTAAATATGTGAGTAAAAGTCGAACGAAAAAGATGGGATTATATTGTATCATGAATAATGTCCATCTGACCTTTGTTTATCCATACAACATATATGTACTAAAACATAAAATTTTATTGAATAGAGAAGTGCTAATGTGGTAGTAAATAAAGCATGAACTATGATATAAATAAGCTCTTTTTTCCGTACCCACTATAAGCAGCAAACATGCATGAAATAATATTGTAGTTAACTTAGAGTATGAAAATATAGTTACTATGAATAAAGAAACACTAATTCATCATGATAACATAATTAGAGTAGAGAACAAAAATAAATTACCAAATTTGTTTGCTTTAGTTGTTGGCATATCCAAATACAATGGATGTCTCACTGGATCGAAAGTTGTCATTTGAGGCAAATGCTATTGATTCTGTGCATCCAAAGTTTGAAAACGTGCCTACTAATTCCACTTTGTGCAGAATATCACTCTATTGTCATAGTTTTGCTTGTATGATGTCAAGGGTGTGTAATAATATAATTGAAATGGTAGAACTAAATTTAAGGTTAAATGGGTAAAGGTACAAAAAAACATGAATGCACAACCTACTGTTTTAAAGGAGCAAAAAGGCAACTTTTTTCATATTCCTCCTTTATGTGCATCAAATTCATTCGCCACCTAAATTATGTGCCATAACCATCGATCCCCTCAGCCAAAATCTAACTGCAATCAAATGGACACCAACCGAGCAATCTACTATTAGAGAATAAAACCAATGCTTCATCTTGAAACCTGTTAAGCCAGAAGCATCAACCGTGAGACGAAGGAAATACAAATGGCCAAGCAGATCAGGAGCATGTGGAACATGTTTTTGCTGATAATTTTATAGAACCGGACGATGGAAAACATTCTATTGCATACTTTTATCCCTTCTTGGTTGGTTCCTGACTAATGTTTAGAGGGTTGGGAAAATGGGTAAGAGAATTTGGTGGAAAGTTCAAAGAGTCGAGGATGAAATTTACGAATGCATTGAGTAAGTGGATGTACATATATCATGATATAAAAAATTCGAGTTAGTTTAATCTAAAGGTGCTACTGAACTTGGATTGTAGTGAATGATTTAAATGCAGGAAACAAAACTAATCATTGTTTACTAAAATATATATTAATACTCATCTTAGATATAAATACTTTATCAAACTGCTACAAAATTAATTTTTCATGCTAAGAGCAAAATAGTTTGCCTTCTTTTCCATCTTACAAATCGACATAATCAGCTTTCATCCTCTGAGCTTTTAGCACATATAAAGCCATGGCCAAAAGTTGGTAGTAAATATAAAATGCAAATCAACCTATCATTCAAAATGGATATAGGTAAATGAATCAGGCAGACATATTAGAATTTAAACCAAAAAAATAATATACAAACTACATGCATTAAAGAAAAGCTAATGATAAGGTATTTCATTTTAATAGATATTTATAATATATAAAAAAAAGGAAATATATCGTTTGCAATATAATACCACCTGATTATTCCATGAAGTCGCAACCATGTAATCTCAACTGGAATAAAACTAAGGTCAGAGGCTACAATGAAATGTTTTGGCAGTTAGTAGTAACAATACAAAACCTAAAAATAAAAATCCTAGACTAAGTAGAGAAAACCAATTATGAAAGCAAAATATTAAAGAAGTTTAGTGAACCAAGAGAAGACATATAGTTTCAATATAACCATCACGGCGACTTGCCGAGTTGAATATGCTTAAGCTTGTCTACAATTGTCTTTCCACACCCATTAAGAACATGCATTTATTTAAATCCTAACTTGAACTAAGATCGCAACAGTAAAGAACAAATAAAAGGCGGTAAGTCAGTATTAATCTGACTTAATATTTTATTTGAACGGAAAAAACAGTACATGCAAAACAATATTAATTAAACATTCCTATTTACGGACAAAACAACGGCATATGGAGTAGAAATGGATAACTTTACGGTAAGAAATAATGTATTTCAGCTTGTTTGAATAAAACTAAAATGATGCCATTTTACAAAAAACTAAGAAAGATAATTCATACATATTATAATGCACTAAACCGAACACAATAAACAGTGAAGGAACAAAATATATTTGTACCATCCCATTTGAAAACTAATAATAACATTCATTACTAAGAAAATCACAAACATACACACTAAGGTGAGTTTGCGGTATATTCTATATAACCTATTGTACAAAACAATAAATAGGTAAGCATAAAAAAGAGAACACCTTTTGAAAAGCAAGTACCATCGGGTGTAACAAAAAGACATGTGGTAATCTGGTTTTGACATATACTGCTAACCTCCAAACTCCCTTATCGGAAACAAATCATATATAGTAGTCATTGTACGTATTTCTTTTCAGAAAAAGGAAAAATGAAAAATAAAACATAAAACCCAAAAATAGAAGATAAGCAAACATGGAAATATTTTCACATTGACCTTACTAAAGCCCTTTTACGTTCAGTTGAAAAGAAATAGGCATGAAAATCATTTTAAACTTTAGTTTAGCAAGGATACGTTTATCTCCAACTTCACCTGGTAAATTTTTGTTTATGCATATCCATCTTCAAATTTAACTTCAAACAAAATCATTTTATAAGGAGAATTTACCATCAAAAGGTATGGCTCCAAGAATAAACACTAGAAGAAAACTGCAGTTTAACTATGCCAATATGGCATAAGCGGAGTATAGGTAAATACAGCAACTACGTAGACCCTACGCCAATTCTGGCATGGGTAAAACATGCGTAGGTAATAAAATACCTACATCTTGCCCACGCCATCCGTGGAGTTGTTTCCTACGCCTTTCATACGTCATAATTTTTCTACGCCTTCCCCACACCATGTTGTTCCTACGGTTTTGTTACGACATTTTTACTTCTTTAGGTACTCACGTCTTTCCTACGTCATTCATTTACCTACGTCTTCCCTACGCCTAGTTTTCTTATGCTTTCCCTACGTCATTCTTACATATTATGTTTGCTACGTCTTTTCTACGTCATTCATTTATCCACGGTTTACCTACGTCTGTGTTTTTAATGTTTTTCCTACGCCATACTCAGTACTTTTTGCTGAATCAATATTCCATTTACCTACGCCTTCCCTACATCTTCCCTATGTCTTTTCTAAAGCAATTTTGATATATTACTATTGTATTTCATTTCACCACATTAAATAGAAACTAAAATCAACTTATTATATATATATATATATACACACACACATTCCAACAAAAAGATTAACGTCAAACCATTCATCTTTAATTCAAAAAACAAATGTCTCATTCATATTACAAAGTCAAACAATATTAATCAAGTTCTTATATGTTAAAATAATACGATAATATGTTCATGATACATGACATCGTACAGATACCATTAAGAAAGTTTTCAATACCCTCATCCCTCACGATGATCATTCGGCTCTTCATCAAATCGCTATCGAAGCATTTGGGTGAGTTGTTCATACTGCATCTTCAGCATTTAAATCTCCCCTTCTTGATGCTCCACCTTTTCCTCTAGTTTGGCTCTAGTCTGTGTCTCTCCCTTATTGACACTATAAGTGGCGTCTTTGTATTTCTGCATTTTATCAAATATTGCATCAATTTCTACATTTTAAACTAATTGAAATAATGTTTTATTGAAAGTTTAAATACTTACTCCAGGGATATTGCCACAATACGGCCTACGGTCCTTTCTTTTAGTTATAGCACCGGTAAGCTTGTCGAATACTTCTTCCTCGACTTCATATGAAATTACTGTACCCTGACTTTTCAGTTCTTCAATTCTAGCTTGATATTGTGCCTGTATTTGCAATTTTCCAAATAAATGTTGATTGATTTATTCGTTCTAAAACAATAGTCACTTTACCCTGTTCGGAGTTGGACCTTGAGAAAATGATCTGACGTGTTCATGTTAATTGTGAAAACCAAAGGACGGTACAAAAGTTTACAAAAAGGGAAACAAGTATACAAGACTAGAATAAAAGGATAAGGATAATTGATAAGTTATGTTAGAAGGATTATCTTTTTTCATATCTTTTCGGGATATTCGAAAAATGTTACGTACTCAAAAGTATAAAAGAAATTCAAAATTCCAAATCGTACACTAATTTGAATATGATACCATTCGCATTTAAAAATTGTCTGTTCGACTTTTATTAGTTGAAATTATGCTACTTTTAGCAAGTAAAGATTCAGACAAGGAAGTGCCTAAGCTTACCGTGGATTTGTAAAATGGTCTTCAAGCATGCATCACGAAAGCTGTCTGTAAAGATCGAGTATGTAACAAAAATAAGGGAATACGCACCCAATTTGCTAAGGGGAAACAGGTTTAAAAACAATCAGAGACACTATGGGAAAAAAAGCACAACGCTTTTCAAGCAACTCTCACTTTATTCAACCTCAAGTACAACTGATACATACACAAACTAGATAACAAATTCTCAACAAAACAAACATTTCAATACACTCAAAAGCAATGATCTAACCACCAATCTCAATAGCAATCATAGTTGCATATCACCCACTGGTTAATTTTTTTATTCGCTGCTGGAAAGGAACTACGATATCTCTGTATGTTTAATGAGTACATAAAACATATAAATTGCCAAGTATAAAAGTTTACTTAGAAAACTCGAGTAAACATTATAAGTCTAGATTCAAGCAGGTCCTTATACAAGAACAAAAGCATAAATACATGCTCACACTGTGCAGTTTCAGAAATCATGAGAAGAATAACTTTAACGATGTATCAAATTTAAGTATGGCACATATGATATTCATTTTACAAATGTTGAGAAGAATAACTGTAATGATACAGCAAATTTGAGTGCGGTAAATTTGATATTTAGTTTGTATGATTTATTAAAAAAAAAAAATTGTGAGACAGATATCACTTATAAAAAATGTAATTTTGAGAAGTTATCCAAGACAAAAAATTATCGATAAGCAAGAGAAAGCAAGTGAAACTGCAATGAATAAAAGAAAAATCAAAACAAACCATGCTGGTTCTGCTATAAAAATCCGCATATGCTATTGACCTCTTTTGGATGTAGACAAGTTTACTGAGAAACAACATAAATCTACTCATGCAATTGGTGAGTAATGACCCAGACTGATCATTTCCTTGATGTCCAAACAACATAGATGAATACAATATTAATATAATTAGTCTATCAGGCTACAGTGGAAGTCAACTGATGAATTTTTTTTGAGTTTTTTTTGTTGTATTAAAAAGTAAAAGAGTATAATTTTCGAAGATTTATGAAAAATTTGACTTTATTTTGAATTAATTTTTTTTGATAATTATATGTTGCTGATTAAACGACTAACACCCCACTTCCAAACCACACTGATCATCCATACACCCCAGCTACACTTCTTCCTCCCCTCAATCAACCATCCCCTGCATTACTTCATCAGCATTCTCATCACTTCCAAAACTGCTTCTAGCCCACATACAAACATACTTCATCGACTGATACAAAACCGTCCTCTGTTCATTGAACAACTCTGTCATCTCTATACTTCAACACACCTCTATCATCTCAAAAATCACTGTTCAGCCATAGTCATACACACCATCAACAACTTTATTTCCATATCCATGCATACCGCATACAACTTTATCCACTACTGTGCCATCTACAAGCTTTGCACCATACATTTGCATATAAAAATTTGCCAGCCATCCAAACTACTTCTCTCAAACAAACCTTCACCTCTGAACTGCCGCACACACCATATATACAACATCACAACTTCTTGCAATAGACCACCATGTATCACACAACTCCGTACATCTTCACATAACTGCCTTGCCTCAACATACAATTGCAAACTGCATCTGCCTTACTTCAAGCTTCACTATCCACTTCCAACCCCACTGCATATACACAACAACCCACAACTCCACTAACTCTGTCAAACATCTAACACTATCATTTACCACTGCTCTGCCCTTGCCAAAACCACATTCACATACAAACAAAAACTTCAACATCCATCTCTATTATTCATATACAAAACCACATAACTATGCACAGTGCACATTCCATCTTGTTCCAACAAAGCCAATCCATCTGCTCACTCTCCACCTGCTACTGCATCATTTAAAACATAACTGTGCATAACACCAAACCTGAATCTATTTCCATCCACCACCATTTCCTACACCACCTGAATCTGCTCATGCAACCTTAATGCCTTCACCATTCTCCACAACTTGCAGCAAACCACACTACCTTCCACTACATAACCTTTATGCATCCTCTATTCAAACTTCTTCATAACAACTTATTCATAATTAATTTTTGATATTTTTCTAAGAGACGTAAAACAAGAAAAAATCATTTCAAAACGATCATTTCTCCTCTTCCAAAGCATTTCATTCTCATATGCTTTAAAACGCAAAATGCAAAACTCGGATTCAAACCAAACACCACCTTAGTTTTTTATGTTGTTGTAATTTTCTATAAAAATAAAAAGTTTGTGTATATTTAAATATTTTTGAACTTCAGTAATCAATCATAAATTTTATTTAATTTGTAAAATCTTTTTGTACATTTACTTTTTTATATAACTTATGGAAAAATTAATTTTCGAACAAATTTGACTTTTCGGAAGCACTTTTTAACAAAATTTAACTAATCTATATCTTTTCTGAAAGTCGGTTTTCCTTCTTCTCGCAAATGGAATATGCAATTTGATTTATTCTAAGGGCGCGATGGGTTGCAATTTTAATGTATTGTAGGACTCAGGTTGTTTTCTGCCTTTTTAGGATTTAATAACAATTATACTGTATTGAAGTTGACAATGGTAGTTTTGTAAGTCGTTTATTACAATATGTAAAAAGAAATTTAACTATAACTTCATCGTATAAACTATAATCTATAAAGCCTCAAATTAGGTAACTTGTTACTAATTTTTTCTCTAAATCAAGTCAAAATATAATAAAATGAACTCTCTTTTTTGGCACTAACTTTACAACTTATTTATATTATCTTTTCAGATTTTTCAATTTTTTCTGAGAAAACAACTTTAATTTTAGAAATGGTTATACATATTGAAATTAGAATAGTTGGTGATGAAAGTTGTCTTAACTAATAGTTTAATCATGATAAAAAGTTTTATTAACTTCTTCCTCAAAATATACTGATTTAATCAAGTTTCATTTTCCATCGCTTACATAGTTATTACTTATTATTTTGTAATATTGCATTTGGAGAGGTGTGTGTATTATTATTATATTATATGGTGTAGAACAGTTCACTGTGATGATAATAGGAATGGGTGGATGTGCAGTTGACAGAAGGTTAGTAGGTTGGGGGGTCTGGTGGCTGCAAACAGTGAAACAGTGGTGGTTATTAGTGAATCAAGGAAGTGAAGAGGCTGTGTGCCAGGAGTTTAAGGAGTAACAGTGATGAAATTTTATGGAGTAAAGATATATGTATAAGAAGAGGAGGCATAGTGCATAAGTACAAGCACAGTAATGAAGTAACAGTGATGTACAAAATGAAGTAACAGTGAAGCACAATAATGAAGTAAGAAGTAACAGTGATGAAGTTTTGTAGCAAGAGATGTATATATACGAAGATGTATGAAACATACTTCAAACTGTTTGTTGGTTAGCAACTGTTTATTGTATGAACATAATTAGCAATGGCATGCTGGGTGGCAACTGTTTGTTGTAAATGATCAAACAACCCAAGCTCTTCTAGGCTATGAAATATACATACTTCAAACTAATTAAGTAAGTATGTTTACTTTAGGTGTATGTTATACGCACATATTAAACTATTAACCAGTTATTAAAACTAAGCTATAAGAATCACTTACTGCAAATTCCATTGATGCTTCGTCAATCCATCAACTAGTGGTAGATCCGCTATCTGAAGTGACCTTGTGAGTCCTATAATACACTTCCCAAGTAGTTCGCTCCCTATTAAGTTCATCGGTCTAGAAAATAAAGATAAAAATAGAGTAAAAATGTGATAAGCTGATGTTAATTAACGTTAAAACAAGATTTTAGAGATCAAATCAAATCGTTTCGATAATCCGCAAAGGATCTCGAACCACCACAATGTCGCTTTTAGTTTTGAGCCCTAGAGTTTACAGCTTTTTCTGCCTGAGCTTTTACTTCAGGAAGCTTCCAATATGCCAAAAACTGCTCACATGTCTCCTGTGGTAGGTTCGGATGCTTCTTCCCTTAATCTTCCATACTATGAATCCAGTCCCGATACTTCAAACTTGCTTTTCCATTCCATATTTGCTTCACAATTGCTGGTGGAGCATCATCTGTCTATTGAATTGACTCCTGTACATGTAGTGGAAAATGTAATGACCAAAAAAATAGATGCAACACATATACACTAATATTATTTTACCAAAAACTCCTGAAACATCACTTTCTTAACATCATCGGGTATACTTTTAAAATTGGGCCAAAAATCTTTAACTGTGCTAACAAACCGACTCGAATAGCATAAGATGTAGCTCTAGAAGTGAACACATATCTGAAACATAAAAATGTAAAGCATGAATATACATTACTCAAACTGTTTGTATGAGATATATCATTCAAGCACGATGGTGGTTTTTGACAATGGATACAATTCGATAGTGTCAAATAAAAGGTAAAATTTGTAAATTGAGAAGAAAAGTAATGTAGTAAAATTGTTGTTCATGGAGATTGAAGTTTTTAGTAGTCCGAGTAATAGGTTTAGCAGAGAAGGTCCATGTTAAAATAGATTAAAGTTTGGATGAAGAGCACTTTTAGCAAATATCAATCAGTTCATGAGGTTCACTTTGAGAAGAGCTTGGTAAGAAGCAGCAACACCTGGTTCTTTTGACAGATATTTGGTAATGTCAAAAAATAAATCTAGTATAAATTTCATTGTGTCTGCCTCAAATCTTTTTCATACAGCTCCCAAAAGACAACATCAATTACTTATTTTGTAAGAGTTCTTACCCAACATCGGCTTGCCAGAAACTCCGACCCTTGTTACGAGGAGGAGTCCGACACGGATGCATTAGTCAATGGATTGGTAGCATCAACTTCAAGAAAAGTAGGATGAACAATGGGAGACATGATATGCTGCTCTGCTGACTGTGATCCGGATCCGTCTTGACCACTAAAAGATGCACTAGGTTGTATTGTGGCAGATGTGTTGTTGCTAGAAAGACATAGAGCAAGTCGTTTCATGGAACGACGATGACGATCAGCTCGAGTAGATATGTCCGTTAAATGCAATTACTATAATATAGAGATACATATGGTTTGAAGAATTAAATATAAAACAAACCGATTAAAACAACATTGAAGACTAAATACCTAAAGATAACTAAGCATACAAGAGTGATTTGAAGTAAAAATTCATATTAGTAGAAAAATCAAACAAGTATATTAATGAAAGCATGCTACCAATCAACATTATCATAACTTCACATTCATCAACTTCGACATTTTCATCAACTTCAATATCATTTTCATCAGCTTTGATATCATAATCAACTTCGACATCATCGTCAACCTCTACTCCATCAAATACTTCGTTATGAAGTGGTCCAATGTCGTCAATTTCTTCAGTGATTTGCAGTAGTCCGTTACGGTCCAAATCATTCTGGTATAGTTGATCTTCGCTTACGAATTGAATGACCATCTTGGCTTTGTTTTAACGACAGCCCACCAATCCGCTTTATTGTTGTTCATAGCAGGATAGGGTACATAATAAACTTGAGTCGCTTGCATCGCTAACACAAATAGATCATAACCTTGGTATTGTCTTTTGTGATTTATTTCAATAAGTGGAAAATCTTGATGTGCACGATGTATTCCTACATCTTTTCTATTGTCGAACCATTCACATTTGAACAAAAAGGTTTTAAGCTCTGGTGCCATCAAGTAAGTAAGTTCAATTATTTCCTGTAACATGCCATAATAATCTTCTAGATCATCATCCCCGTTGCCTCCTTTAACACACACCCCACTATTGTAAGTTGTTTTATTTTCTCCAAATTCAGTTGTGTGAAATTTATAGCCATTAACGTACATAATTGGACATTTTCTATACTTCATCATAAGACCAAATGCAAGTTTTGCATAACAAACATCAGTGTTTCCATTATCATCAACCTATTAAAATAAATTCACATACATTATAATATTATATAGATTTACGATATCAAACGCGATTAATATATAATAAATCATGCTCACATATTTCTTAAATCATTTCTCAAATCCTTTACTGGGCTCAACATCAGGATTTGCTTCTTCAAATTGATTGTTGGACGACTAAAATTACCAAGGAAAATTTATAACGTAAAACATAAATCATTTTAGTTGACTGAAGTTATGTTACATACCAAATAAGATTTGACAGCTCTTCACAATTGAGAAGCACGGTTGATTTAGCTAAAGTAAAATCTTTAATTGTCTGAAAACCTCCATCTTTCCATTTACCATATGGATGTCCTCGTTTCTGAAAAATGGATAGAGATATATCGATGAATCATCCATATCATCCTCATTACGGTGGCCACCGTTAGAAATCTTGATATGGTCTTCAAAATCGTAATTGAAAAATGTGGATGCTTTTTCAGTAATGTATGCTTGGCAAATTGAACCTTCAACGCGTGCTTTTTGTTTCACCTTTTTTTTAAGGTGACCAAGATACGTTAATATGAATACATGAAATATTAAATATAGCATTCTCATAATGATATGATGAAAATATGAAATAAAAAGTCCACCTTAGCTATATATATACACCTCTCAAAAGGGTACATCCATCTATATTGTACTGGTCCTCGCATTAAAGCTTCAGTTGGTAGATGTACAGGTAGATGTTTCATGCTATTGAAAACTCCAGGAGGAAATACTTTTTCCAATTTACACAACAACTTCGGTACATCCTTCTCTAGTTTCTCCAAACGAGCTTTAATAAGAGTAGTCGAACATAAATCTTTGTACATTAAGCTAAGCTCGGTTATGGGCATCCAAACCTTTTGTGGTAATGTCTCCTTGAAAACTATCGGAAATAGAGTCTCAAGAAATACATGACGATCGTGACTCTTCATTCCCAATAGTTAAAGGTCCTTCATGTCAACACATCGTTTCATATTAGAAGCAATTCCATGTGGTAATTTCAAATTTTCTACCCACTCTAATACTTTTTTAAGACAAATATTTTCCAACCCATAACAAGCTAAACGTTTGAAACTTGGACGTTCACTATCAATCTTTTGTTCAGGAAGATTACAGTAGAATGAAATATCCTTCCTTGGCTTCAAATCATCTTTTGTTTTTCCCTTAACATTCATAATTGTGTTAAAGTAGTTCTCAAACACAATTTTCTCATTTTTCATTACGTCCAGATTGTGCCGAAGTTTCAGATTCTTCTAATATGGTAACTCCCAAAATATACTTTTTTTGTACCAATTATGAATTTGTCCTTTACTAGGGATTTTTGGCTCTCTTCCTATCTCATGCATTTTGAGATAATCTTGCATGATCTCATACACTTGTTCACTACTCAGAATGTCAGGTGGCTCTAAAGTAATAGTTATATTTGCGTTGAAATTTTTGTTATCAAATCTAAAATGATCATTTGGACGCAAAAAACGACAATGACGATCCCACTAACACTGTTTGCCGCCATATTTTAATCGAAAGGATTTTGTCGAATCCATACAGATAGGACAAGCGAACTTGCCGCTCTACTCCAGCCAGAAAGCATCCCATATGCTGGAAAATCACTTATTGTCCATAACAAGAAGCAAACATTCTGAAATTCTTTTCCTTGACACGTCGTAAGTAACAACGCCATTTATCCACGGTTTTTTCAGCTCATTAACTAAAGGTTGCAAATATACATCTATTCTATTTTTGGGATTCTTTGGTCCAGGAACAATCATAGTTAAAAACATGTATGAATTCTTCGTACACATCCACGGATGTAAATTATAAGGTGTTACAATAACTGACCATGTCGAACAAGGTTTTCCGAACGACGTAAAAGGCGCGAAACCATCCGTACACAAACCAAGTTGGACATTTCGTGATTCTTTAGCAAAATCGGGATAAACTTTATCAAAATGTTTCTACACCTCGCCATCAGAAGGATGACATAAAATCCCTTCCTCTTGTCGTCGTTCATTGTGTCATTGCATGTGTTTTGCAGTAGCATAAGATGCATATAACCTTTGTAATCTAGGTGTAAGCGAAAAATAATGCATACGAGTGAAAGGTACACCTTTTCCATTGGTTTTTGTAGACTTATATCTTTTTTTATTGCAGAGTTTACAATTCGTAAGGTTTTTATCTTCCTTTCAATATATCATGCATCCACCTGGGCATGTGTTAATTTTTTCGTACGGCAAACCAAATGCAGATACTTCCTTTTTAATGAATACCAATTACATGCCAAAACATTGTCAGGTGGAAGCATTTCTTTACATAGACTTAAAATCACATTCATCATGTTTTCCAACGCATTGTATTCAGATTTTATAGTGATAAATCTAGATGTAGCCGACAAGTGTGTCATTGTACAACCTTTGTAAAGCTATCGTTTCAATTCTTCTAACAAATCAAAAATCTTTTTAGCTTTCGAGTCAAGTTCTTCTGCATCAGGTTCATCAGTCCACATACTTGGACCAGCAGCATCATGGACCATTTCTGACATTCTATCTTCCATAGTATAGTCATCAAAATTAGCATCGATGGTTTCATTTGCAACTTCAACTACGACTGTTGAATCATCCTTTGTCCTTGATTCACCATGATATCTCCACACGTAATAATTTGGCATAAAACCATAATTATGCAAATGAAAAGTTATAGTTTCATAATCTTGAAGTTTCATGCAATGACATTTCTTACACGGACATCGAATTTCTTTCATCTTTGTTTTATTACAAGACGCCACTTTTAGAAATGCTTCCACGCCATTTCCAAAATGCAATGATGTTGATCCTCTTTTCCATCCAGGCTCATACATCCAAGTTTGAATTTTCATATAATCCATCTCTTACTGTATAATTAGAAATAAATTAAATTATATTTAATTTTATTGCAATAATTAAAATATGCATTCATAATCTTGAACTTCCAATTTTCATACTAATAATATTTCTGTTAATGTAACTTCAAAATTTTACATTTTCGAGGGGGTATCAAAATTCAAAACTCTAAGATGATCTACAATAATAATTTATATATCTAAAATTAAAATAGTACATTTCGAATTAATGGCATGGATCTGAAAAACCAAATTCTGAAAAGGGAATTTGCTTGCTTGGTGAAGAGCAAGCATTTTCCCTTTACATGGTCATAAGCATAATACTCGCCCTTTTGAGAAAGAAAATAAGCACAAAAGGTGCATTTCACTTGTATACCATAGTAATAAATCTCAAGTTGGTTAACGATATAGCAGCTCTGATAACTAACTTCATATCATTCAATACAACATCTTTTATCTGACAGTTCATCATTCAACGCAACATCTTTTATCAACCATGCTAGATTTATAACAATGATTGGGCAAAACATGTAGGATACGAAGAGGTGGTTTTTGCTGCATTAAATTCAACCATTCAGAGTAACCCATCATTTTAGTTAATCGTAAAGATTAAATTATTAAAATCTTATCTCAAACAACGCGTTAAGCACACTGGTTCCATCAAAATCTCTATGATCAAATAAGGGAGATAATAATGCTTTACTACAACTGGTTGCTATTCCTGATCATATTCAACTGATTGATGAGTATAAGATGAGTTTAAAACAATTTCATCAAATTTTAAACTCTTATTCAGTTGAATTATATTAGAGAGAGAAAATTAAGTGGGTTAATTTTAGTGACCCATCTGCTAACTACTTTTATTCTAGGATCAAAAGTAATAAAGCAAGGAACAGAGCAATGACTATTAAATGATAGTGGGGACATGATTCAACTTGAAGATAGCTTGGATTATGAAGCAGTTAGTTACATTCAAAAAATTTATAGTCTAATGAATAAAAATAGTGGCCAGAAATTGTCTGCAAGAAGATTCTTACAAAAAAATCTCAAAATAAGTTACTTTAACCAATTACAATTGATGCAGCTAAAGCTGCACTTTTTAAAATTAAGAATTATAATAGTCTTGGTCTGATGGCTTTATTTTTAAGTTTTATGGATATCATTGGAATGATTTGGGCATGAATCTATGGACGATATGTTTAGAACATGAAAAATGAATCAAAACAAACATTATATCTTGTTTAGAACATATGTAAAGAGTATTTTGTTCTGCAGTTAACGATATTAAAGCAATGGACTATTTTGTTCTGTAGTTGAATCATTCTAGCTAGATCTAAAATTAAATATTATATCTGTTACATGCATCTATTTAAATTTCATTATAGGTTAAGGACTAATTAGCTGAAAAAACAAACAGCCTTTTGAAGGCCAATATTGGAAAATACTAATATAACACTAATTACTGACTCGTTAACGATGACCCATGGTATTCAAAAATGCTGGCTCACAACCACAGAATCATGAAAATGGGATCAATAGTTTAGTACTAAGTGATTTTTTCACTAAAAGTAATAGGTTAGATGCAATATGCTAGTACAACGTAAATAAAGACCACCAGAGCATGCAAAGCACTTATATTTGGCATTATTGTGAAACCTAGTATGGTACTTAATAATTATATTCATTAATGGTGTATATATAACTTTGTACTAGTGTAGATCCTATTGTGATTACGTATATTACACAAAATGCCAAACAAAATATACGCTATATTAAAAAGCAACAATATTTGAACCACCCACATAAACGGTCGTGATCATAGATTGTTGAAAGAAATAGCTTTTGACTATATTACCAAAAAAGAGTTAAAGTTGAATAATGTATTCCCACATTTAAATTGAAACAGCTTTGACATAAATTCTATCCAATTTAATGCATTTACCAAACGGGAACAGAGAATATTGAAAAGCAACTAAAATATCGTTTACTATTTCTGGAAAATTAAAATCATTGTTTAAAATTTTAAGACATTGAGTTTAGCTCTCTTAAATAACAGAACCTTTATTTTACACGCATAGCCTGTCATCTTAATTATGTCAAAGAGTAGCAGAAGCCATAAAGGTGCAAACTGTAATATTCATTGAATTGAATCCAATGATAGTGACCAGAACTTTGGTCTTTAGTAATTTCAGATTCATTGATGTAAATAAACACACATACAGAAGAATTTAACGATTGAACATCAGGTAAAAGTTTTGGACAGTGAAAACATATATGTTCATCAACGCAGTTAACAGCAAATACTGCACATGAGAAATCAAATTGAGCAACAATAAAAGGTGTTATGAAGAGGGTCGATGAATTGAAAACAATAATCGGTTATTGCTTGCTCGATTTGGATACTAATATAACACTATTAGGATTATAGAAAACATGCTACTTGGTCTTACTAGCTTTTAGAAATGCTTCCAAACACCTCTGCTAGAAATACCAATTTTGTTTTAAAATCCATTCTAAAAAAAGGTTTGAAAAAAAAAGAGAAAATGTTCAGAAAGATTCAAATATTTCAAAACAAAAAACATCAAGTTAGTCTACTGAAATTCAAAAAAGAAAAAAAAAACTAAAATTCACATAGTTTTCTAGAAACCGCAAAATATAGTACATTTTACCCTTTTTGTTTCCAGCAACTGAGATTGCTCTAAATAAAATTATAAAAAAATTAATTAAACTATTATACATATACTCACATCGTCAAATTCTATTTAGGCAATTAGGTCATAGGGTTTGGCTGGAAAATTGGATCGACAAGCTCGGCACGGCAGAGGCTAGGGCCGTAGGCAGGCGGAAGGAAGAAGAAGGGTAGCGAGGTAGTTGGTGGCTTGGGGGCGCAGGCAAGTGGTGCTGCAGCGGTAATGTTTTTTTCTCGTTGGCTATCGCATGTCGCGTGTGTGAAGAAGAGATCGACGATTTTAGATTAGGGTTTTTTTTATGTTGAATAATTGGGGGTTAGGAGAATACCTACACGGGAACGTTGGAAATATAGGTTGATGAAAGTTATATAAAAAAACTGTATTTTTGTTGTACTGCAAAGGTGTAGGGAAATTTTCTAAGCTTTTCCTATCAGTTTGAATTTGTAGAAAATTAACAGACGCGTGTAAATTGCGTAGGAGATTATCTATATCTTTTCTACGGCATAATTTAGCGTAGGGGAATTCCTACACCTTTCTTATGCCAGTCAGGATTTGTAGAAAATTAACTGAAATGCGGAAATGGCGTAGGAGATTATCTACGTCTTTTCTACGTTATAATTTCGGTGTAGGAGATTTCCTACATCTTTCCTATGCCTCGATTGTTTTTCTACATACTGAAGTTGGCGTAGGAAAAGAGCAGGAAATTTTCTTACGTTTTTCTTACACCTTTACCTCTTTCTACCTATTTCCTACGCCTTTCCGACGCCCCGCCTTTTGGCGTAGGAAAGGCGTAGGAAATTTTGCATAGGAAATTGAAGTATTTTCTAGTAGTGAAAAGACCTCAAAATGGAAGCTAATCATATAACAGTTGTAGGTATATTATGTCTTTCATAGTTTTAAAGCTACCAACACCTATCAGTAAAAAAAATTTAAGGATACTAACACTTTGGAATAAGCAATATTCTACTATATATCTAGTAGAACATGTTCTTAATTCATGAGTAGACGAAGAAAATTCTATAATCAGTTTTGTTCAATGACCAAAATATCATATTAGATATGTGATTTAAGTGTAGCCAACCTTAAATAAACTATAATTGATATAAAATATGACATTACATTTGAATAGATGACTTGCTTTTCTCATTCAACCTCACAGCCAACATACTCAGTACTCCCTCTTAAATACTGTCTTCCTCCTCACAGTACTCACTGCCAATAATAAACTCATTTTCCGTAATATTTTGTTGATGAAATCGATTAAGAATATACCTTCGACTATTCTCACAAACCTACATACTATTATTTACATTAAACAGAAATAAAGCATAAATTTAAATAGAGACAAACAGGTTACCGTTTGATCGTTGGTTGTCTTTCAGAAGACCATGGTATAGAAAGATAATATCATTGTCGAATAGGAACAGGAGAGAAAAACCATGGGAAGATCCTCTACTCCATTCAGCTCAACCACGCTTGAGATATCATTCTCAAATCACTCGTCCTATCATGCCTAGCTGAAAATGTACCTGGTTATCATTAATTGAAATTGTCAACTGGTTGGATTTTTTGTTTCAGCATTAAAAAAAAAATTCCTGTTTTAGAGGTTCATGAGCGAGAAATGGGTATGTGATGGGAAAATGGGTCTACGAACTGATTTAGGGCTCGAGTGGAGGCTGGAAAGATGGATGTACCCTTGTTTTGATAAATTACGAAACAGTTTAAAAGGGTATTTTTGACAACTCGAAAAAGGCTTAACTTACTCATGTATTTGCTTTATATATATATATGTATATATATATGTGTGTGTGTGTGTGTGTGTGTGTATATCAACTAGAAATCTAACCGGTTGAAGAAGGAAATTTTGTCTGAGGCTTGTCATAACAATTTCTTAAGACTTTATTCAAAGTCTCCCAATATACAACAGACGTGATCTGCTCAAGATTGTGATGTGTATGATCTTCTATGTGATATGCAAAAGCACACGGATTGTAGATATTACGAAACAAAGAGGAAGAAGAGAAAATTCAAAATTAAAATTGAGTGAGGAAAGTGATCAGGTTTCCTCCTTATTCATAGCCGAACTCCCAATGGGTACACTCATTGAGAAAAGTAGAATCCCTTCATTTGCAACGCCAAAAAGTCTTACCTTTCGCAACATGCACTTCCTTTCATTTGTAATGCCAAAAAACTGTTGCTATTTGCAACAGTCGCGTCTCTTCGTTTGCAATGGCCAGAAACTGTTGCGATTTGCAACAGTCGTGTCTCTTCGTTTGCAATGGCCAAAAACTGTTGTGGTTTGCAACAGTCATGTCTCTTCGTTTGCAACGGCCAAAAACTATTGCGGTTTGCAACAGCTGCGTCTCTTCATTTACAACTGCCAAAAACTGTTGCGGTTTGCAACAGTTGCGTCTCTTCATTTACAATGGCCAAAAACTGTTGCGGTTTGCAACAGTCGTGTCCAATCCACTAGTCGCTTCTATTTGAATTTAAACAGTAGAAAACTATTTACTTCTATGCAGCAAAAATATAACACTGTCCACTCTTATTGCACCTGCACCCGGCCCAGTTCGGTCGGTCGGACGTGCGGGCGGCGGCACGCGCGCATGTGATAGTCCATGGCCATATAGGTCCTCCTCCTCACACAAAATTACCTGACCCTAAGGGCCAATATAGGGATTAATAATACACTATATAAACAAGAAAATGAATTTATTTTTAGCGATGTGGGATATATCTCATTCATTATTTTGAGAAATCTAGCAATCCCCCACACGAGTGATGATATATGTGTCCCACACATAAAGTGTAATACCACACGGTTCATATGAAAATAATGCTATATCGAGGATAAGTAGATATTTCACTTTGAACTTTCCCTAGTCAAAACTTATCGAATATACTTGGCTAATCGGTGAATTATTTCATCTTGAACCGTCGGTCGTTATTGTATAATCAAACAATAAGCTTTACTAAGAATTATTTCCCTTCACATCCAATCTCTTAGTTGTGTTCATTTTGGTCCTGAACAATTTTTGGTACTGCGAGTGTTTTTAGAGAATAAAAGCCTTTAATATTCTTATAGAGCGGACCTAGCTCTCACTAATACGGGTGATCACAACCATTAAGAGTATAATACATATACCCTACTAGTTATTTTCAAGATATGGTCATCATTAAAAAACGTAGTTTTATCCTTTTAATACTTCAGTAGGCATGCATTTATATTGTGCACCATAGGAGTGGAGTAGGACTAAGTCCAAACAAATGCATTACGTCTTGAGTTATTCAAAACCGGTTTGCCTATTGATCCTAGTCCGTGAGGTCTCCATTCGCTAGGATAGGTTTCTGTATAAGATAACTCTTGTTGATTTAGGCTTTTAAACTCATTCCCCTCGATGCGCAGTTAATTTTTTCTCTTGATAAACCTTTAGTAAATGGATCCGCTAGGTTATCATTTGTTCGTAAATAATCTACTAAAATAGTTCCATTTGAGAGTAACTGCCTAGTTGTGTTATGGCGTCAACGAATGTGTCGTAACTTTCCATTATACATAAAATTTTGCGCTCTGCTTAATGCTGCTTGGTTATCACAACGTATGCATATGGCCGGTACAAGTATAGGCCAAAAGGAATATCCTCTAAAAAGTGGCGAAGCCATTTTGCTTCTTCGCCTGCTTTATCTAATGTGACGAACTTCGATTCCATAGTGGATCGAGCTATGCATGTTTGTTTAGTAGATTTACATGACACTGCTGCCCTAGCTAAGGTAAATACATAACCACTCGTTGATTTTGATTCCTCTGAATCAGCAATCCAGTTTGCATCACTATATCCTTTAAAGACGACGGGATATTTTCTATAACATAAGGAATAATTTGTGGTATTTTTTAAATATCCAAGCACTCTCATTAGTGCTTTCCAGTGTTCCCTTCCTCAATTGCTTGTACACCTGCTCGGTCGACTTACTACATAAGCTATATCTGGTCTTGTGCAATTCATGAGATACATGAGACATCCTATTACACGAGAGTATTCCAGTTGCATTACACTCTCATTAGTGTTTTTATGCAATACTTTTGATGGATTAAAAGGTGTTCTTACTCCTTTAATTCCAAAATTTTAAAATTTTCCAATCATTTTGTCTACATAGTGTGACTGAGATAATTCAATTCAATTAGGTATTCCTATTATTTTGATTTCCAAAATAACGTGTGCAACTCCTAACTCTTTCATATCGAAATTGCCAATTAACATCTTCTTTATGGTCTCTATTACTTGAGTATTTGGACCAAATATTAACATATTGTCTACATATAAACAAATCATCACATATGATAGTCCAATTTGTTTATAATAAACACATTTATCGCATTCATTTATACGAAAACCATTTCTTATCATGACACTATCAAATTTTGCATGCCATTATTTTGGAGCTTGTTTTAGTCCGCATAATAATTTTACTAATCTACTAACTTTGTTTTCATTTCTTTTGGAAACAAAACCTTCAAGTTGCTCCATGTAGATCTCCTCATTGAGATCTCCATTTAAGAATGATGTCTTTACATCTATTTGATGAATTTCTAAATTATAGATCGATGCAATTGCTATTAGCATTCTTACAGAGTTATTCATGTTACCGACGAATATGTATCAAATAAGTCTACTCCTTTTTGGACGATATCCTTTGGCTACTAATCTGGCTTTATACTTGTCAATAGATCCATCTGCTTTCATTTTCTTCTTGAAAATTCATTTACAACCAATAGGTTTTTTTCCAGGTGGAATATCAACAATTTCCCAAGTTTTACTACTTAGAGTTGAATCAATATCACTTTGGATTACTTCTTTCCAACATGAAGATTCGAAAGATGACATTACTTCCTTGTGCGTTTGAGGTTCGTGTTCTAACACATATGTGAAAAATCCGAACCAAATGTCTTGGAAGTCCTAGCCCTTACACTTCTTCTTTGTTCAACTTCCTCAGTCTCATAATGAGTTTCATCTTCATGTGAATTGCTTGATTCTTCTCTTGTCCTTTCAAGACATTATTCCCTTCATTCCTTTTGTGTGGAAACACGTCTTCAAACAATGAGGCATCTCCAGATTCCCTGATTGTATTTACATGAATATAAGCTATATCAAACTTGAATACCAAAAATCTGTAGGCACTACTATTTTGGGCTGGTCCTAGATAGTAACAATCTATTGTTTTTGGTCCAAGTTTGACTCTCTTGGGAGGTAGAATTGGAACTTTTGCCAGGCACCCCCACACTTTGACGTATTTAAAGCTTGGTTTGTGTCCCTTCCAAATCCCATATGGAATTGTTCCTGTTTTATTGTGAGGGACTTTGTTTGATATGTGATTAGACATATTTAAGGCTTCCCTCCACAAGTTCGTCGGTAAACCAGAGGTTAAAAGCATGGCATTAATCATGTCTTTTAACGTTCTATTCTTCCTCTTAGCTACATCATTTTGTTATGGTGAACATGGAGCTGTTGTTTGATGAATTATACCATTTTCGGCACAGAACTGTTCGAATGGTGATTCATATTCTCCACCTTGATCAGATCTCAATATCTTGATCTTTTTATTTAACTGATTTTCTACCTCAGCCTTGTACTTTACAAATGATGTAATTACTTCATCTTTACTATTTCAAAGATATACATAGAAATATCGCATATAATCGTCAATAAACATGATAAAGTACTTTTCCCCACCTCTTGTAGGTAATGATTTAAAATCACATAAATCTGTATGAATCAAACCTAGTAGTTCGATGATTCTATCAACAGATTGAAATGGTTTTTTAACCATTTTTGCTTCTACACATGTCTCACATTTGTAGTTTTTATCTACTTGGAATTTCGGAATTAATCCCAAGTTTGATGTTGTTTTCATTTTTTGAAAATTTATGTGTCTCAATCTATCATGCCATAGTAAAATGCTCAAGTAAGTAACAAACTTCAATTTTATTAATAGCACAATCAGAATACATAGTTTTATTACCGATAAAGGCTACATTTCCCTTAAGCCATCACATAAATATTTCCCTTCCAATATACATTGCAGCTTTCGACAGAACCATCTTGTCTGAATCGAACATCATTTTGAATCCTTTCTTCGATAGTACTGCACCAGAGATGAGATTCTTGCGTATGTCTGGAATGTAGAGCACGTCATTCAACTTGATAGTTTTTTCAGAAGTAAACTTGAGGATTACTGTACCACTGCCTTCGATCATGGATACTGCAGAATTACTCATATAGAGTTTTTCTTCACGATCGAATTTCTGGTATGTAGAAAACATGGATTTGTCATAGCAGACATGACGCGTAGCGCCTTTGTCTACCCACCATTGGCCAGAATTCTGAACCAAATTTCATTTAGATACAACTGCCGAGAAGTTGGACTCGTCTACTTCCATGTTGTCTACTATATTTGCCTCTTTGTTGTGTTCTTTTTTGTGTCTGCAATCGCTAGTGGCATGTCCAACCTTTCCACAAACCCAACACTCGCCATTAAACTTTTTGGTTTGTTTGTTGTCTTTTGGTTTGTTGTCTGGAGCTTTTCTTTTCTTTTGGAAATTGTTCTTTTTGTTTTTGGTCTTTTACCCTTTAGCCACAAATGCCTCATCGGTTGGTTTTGTAACTCCATGATTATCTGCCTCAATTTTTAGTCGGACTATGAGATCTTGTAAAGAGATTTCCTTCTTCTTATGCTTTAGATAGTTGCGATAATCTCTCCATGATGGCGGTAGTTTTACTGTGACGGCTTCAACCAAAAACGAATCTCCAACCTTATGACCTTTCGCTTTGAGTTCATGAATGATGATTTGCAGTTCATACAGTTGAGCAGTCACTGGTTTGGAGTCAACCATCTTGTAGTCCATGAATTTGTCTACAATGAATTTCTTAAGACTGATATTCTGCATCTTGTACTTCGTGGTAAGTGCATTTCACAGTGCTTTTGCTGTCTTTAGAGGCTAATATACTTTGTATAGTACCTTGTCAAGACAATTTAGAATATAGTTTCTACATGGAAAATTGAAATGCTTCCACATATCAACATCTGATTCCTTGCCTGATGCAGGAATCGGTTCCTTCTTCTCGAGATACCATTGCAGACCGAGTATGGTGAGATAAAATAGCATTTGATTTTTCCGTGTAATGAAGTCATCACCATCTCCTTTGATCGGATCAAGCCTGTTGTAAGCAGTAGCCTTTGTTGATAGTTCAACCGTTGCAATAATAACTAATCAATAAAGGCTAGTATACCAAAACAGAGACTAATCAATAATAAAATTTTCTTACAAGTTTACAACTCGGGTTTCCACTACTTTGGAATTTTGTATTAGTTATTTTAACAATAAGTATGTTGTAATTAATTACAACAACAAACTAACAACTATAGCAATAATAACTATAGCGATAAATCAAATGTTATACTATTTAAAGAAATAGGACAACGCGGAAACGAAAACGATATATATATATATATATAAATCAACTAGAAATCTAACCGGTAGAAGAAGGAAATTTCGTCTGAGGCTTGTCATAGCAATTTCCTTAAGACTTTATTCAAAGTCTTCCAAGATACAATAGACGTGATCTGGTCGAGATTGTGATGTGTATGATTTTCTATGTGATATGCAAAAGTGCACGGATTGTAGATATTAATAAACGAAGAGGAAGAATAGAAAAATCGGAATTAAAATTGAGTGAGGAAAGTGATCGGGTTTCCTCCTTATTTAAAGTCGAATTCCCACCGGGTACACCTGTTGAGAAAAGTAGCATCCCTTCATTTGCAACGCCAAAAAGTGTTAATGTTCGCAATAGGCACTTCCTTTCATTTGAAACGCCAAAAATCTGTTGCTTTTTGCAACAATCGTGTTTCTTCGTTCGCAACGGCCAGAAACTGTTGCGGTTTGCAACAGTCGCGTCTCTTCGTTTGCAACGGCCAAAAACTATTGCGGTTTGCAACAGTCTCGTCCAATCCACTAGTTGCTTCTATTTGAATTTAAATAGTAGAAAATTATTCACTTCTGTGCAGCAAAAATATAACACTTTCCACTCTTAATGGACCCACACCCAGCCCGGTTCGGTCTGGCAAGCGGCGGCGCGCGCTTGTGTTAGTCCATGACCATATAGGTCCTCGCACAAAATTACCTGACCCTAAGGGCCAATATAAGGATTGAGAACACACTATATGAACAAGAAAATGGACTTATTTTCGGCGATATGGGATATATCTCATTCACTATTTTGAGAACTCTAACAAACAGTGTTATTGCTTACAATGTTTTTTATGTGCATTAGTAGAATTTAGATGGACATATCACATGTCTGCATGCATTTCTATATGCATATGTTCTTATTGTCGACTGTAATGCTGGCAAAGTGATGTATACTAATATACTGTAAAGATTTTAATAATAAAAGTAAGATTTGAAGTTATAATTTATTCAATTGGTTCTTATTTTAAATGATTGCTGAAGTGGTTATTGAAGGTGCATATTGCAAAGTTTTTGATAAGTTTATAAGTTGGATTAAAAATGCTTTAGCAAGTGTTATACCAACTTTTTCTATCGAAATTTATATTGTTTTTTAATCAAAACTTGATCTTGGCTGGACTATTATGTAGATATAAGTTTATATATCTATTTTTCTTACTTTAGATTGTTAACTCTACTCACTATTATAACTTTGTTGGACGATTATATTGAATATCACTCATATAGATTTTCGTTATTAAGAAACTCTATAATTGAACTAGAGGAATGCATAATGGAGCCAATAACCAAGTCCATAACTGAGTTAATAGTTAATCCAATTACCGAGACAAAAAACTAAATGAGTTTATCACCAAAATCAACACCTAATCGAGTACACAATCTAATCGAGTACATGATCTAATCGAGTACAACAGAAAACCAAGTCGTAGTTGAGCTACAACACCGTTTAATCAAGCATATCATCGGATACATGACTTAATTGGGTATATAGAAAACCGGTCTATGACAAAGCTACAACAATGGTTAATCGAGCCTATAACCAAAAGAAACACCTAATCAGGTGCAGAACCAAATCGGGTACAGCAAAAATTCAATTTGTAACCGATCTACAACAATGGTTAATCGAGGTTATCATGGAGAGTGATACCTAATCGAGTGCACAGCCTAATCGAGTACAACAAAAAACTAATCTGTAAGACAAGCACTATTGTCCCAGTGCCAAAGTGATTCGGTTTTGGTGCAAGAGGACACAAGTTTGAAAATTGCGTAGCATGATTCAAACGTTTATTAACATGCAATGTGTTATCCCAGCGACATGTTGTATACAAAGTATAATTTCAAATAAAAACTAATCTATAATCGAGCTACAACAGTGGTTAACCGAGTTTATCACCGAAATCAAAAGCCAATTGAGTGCATAACCTAATCGAGTATAACAGATATATAACTGATCTATGCAATGATTAACGGAGCTTATCACCGAAAGTAAAAGCTAATTTAGTGCACGACCTAATCGGGTACAACAGAAAACCAATATATAACAGAGCTACAATAATAATTAATCGAACTTATCCCAAAAGAAAATGCTAATAGGTTACACTACCTAATTAGCACAACAAGAAAAGGACAGTTTCTGACGGCTCGCTGCCTTCGCGAGCTGTCGAAAATGCTGTTGGAATACGAATCACGCTTTTCGCCACTACCAACAGCTTTGACGAAGGAATTGCAACGGCTAGCGAGGGCTTTTCCGACCACGATTCTGACAGCAACGACGACCACGTGGCATGAAAATTTTCAATTAAGTCATCGTCAGTCGTCGCAAATTTCACGCAGATAGTCGTCACAAAAATTGGCCATTAAGCCACCGGGAGCTGTCGAAAATCTGGGTAAATTTTTTTTCTAGCCGAGCATCTCTTCCATACCAATATATAACACAATTCATCAAAATCAATATATAAATCAGATATATAAGTTGAAATCAATATCAATATAAAACTCAAACATCAACATATCAAAACAAACATATTCAATCGATACAAAATAAACCTTCCATCATCCGTCTCACCCATCCAGCTGCAATATTTACATCGAACATCAATGTGCAATATATACATCCAATATTAAACTCCACATATTAACTCAACAAATCAACCACACAAATCAATGTCAAACATCACATGTCCATAAATCAACCTCACCATCACTCGATGTTTATATACACCGGTTTCAAAAAACTGTAAATCGTACCTCATGACTCATCATCTGCTCCAGAACCAGCAGATGAAGGGAATGCTCCACGACGCTCCACATACTCGGCCAAACACTGGTTCACCTGCTCCATTTGCACTACTCGAAGGTGGTCCTACAATTACACATGTACAATCCGGTGTCGAAGCTCATTAATCTCCGTGCTATCCCAAGCCTTTCGATAAGCATTTTCTGATGTCCGAGCTGGGTGTGTCTTATCAAAATGCTTTCATGCTTCTCCATCAGCTAGATGTGTTTACGTACCTTCTTCCCATGTTCTCATACAGTGTCATCCCATATGATGCGTTACTACAACAGATGCATATAACCATTGCAGCCTAGGAGTGATGGGTAAGTAATGCATACGCTTGTATGGAATTTCATTTGCCTTTTTTATCTTGGTTTGCATCTTTCTTGATTATATATTTTACGATTCCTAAGATTGATGTCTTCTTTCCAAAACAACGTGCAACAATATAAACTTGTATCTATTTTTTGATATAGCAAATCAAAAGCGGGCATAAGTTTTTTCACTTCATAGTGATTTTCGCACATTAAATTATCGAGTGGCATATGCCGTTTTGCAGCTTGTACTATAGTTGTAAACCCAGCTTCTTTGAAGTTGTGTTTTGATTTCATCGCAATGTATTCTGCAGTTATTGATAGTTGAGTACCGCTTGTACAACCATCCCAAAGGGACCTTTTAGAAGCCTCCAATAAATCATAAAAAAATGTTGCTCCAATACTTGGTTCTTCTTTGACATTAGCATCGTTACCATCAACTTCAATAGTAGAGAATATTGAACATGTTGCATCTTTAACCATGTGTTCTATGAGATTCATGGAACAAGTTGATTATCCATCTCCTTCCCCGAATGTACGAGAATGGGTGTTATAAGTTCTCCACGACGATCCCACACCAAATAATTCGGCGCGAAAGCATATTAGCGCAAATAAACTATTACCACATTCGGTATCAAATGTTTCAATGATTTGCACCTACTACATGGGCAACGAATTTCTTCGTTGTTTCCATTATTACGTAAAGCGAATTCAATAAAGACGTGTACACCATTTTGAAAATGTTCACTTATTAAGCCTCTAATTTCTCTTCTTTGTTGGTACATCTAGCTCGGATCGATAAAATAATTGACCATTTTTCTTATTTTAAAACATAAAAACGCATTAATCATTTATGTATTAACATTTTATTTTTCAAATAAATCGTACATTTAAATTTTCGCAAATATATAATATTATTCTATTTAATTTATTTTCAAATGGATTTACACAAATTATTATATGGATATAATCTATAATTTTTAGGTTATTGTTTTATACTTTGATGGTTGGTCATCCTACTTCCCATTACAAACACAGTAGTAATTATATTTTGCAAACCATTTTATTTTAAACAATTCAACAATATTTCGTCAGCACTTCCCCTTTGTTCCTTATGTCGTACACATATGTGTGTACACAGGGAACAAAAAGAAAGCATTGTCGAAATTGTGTGAACCGTTTAAAATAAAATGATTTGCAAATGATTACTACTATATTTGTAACTTGTCGAATACAGGAAAAAGTCCGATAAATATTGTATCAGATGAATATAATTGTTCGTTTTGTGATAAAAAACGAATATTCATACAGCGATCATATACAATACTTGTCAGACGGGGCCCAAAACTCTCTAAGGGATTTACAAAAGGTAAAGCGTATTATACAACAATTTTTACAATAATTTATTTACATTCCAAAAACGCATATACTAAATTGTTATTTTTTTTTCATCTTGAAAACGCATACACCAAATTTTGAGCATCAACTCTAATTAATCCAAAGTAGCCTTAATGCCCGTGTGCAGTAATTAATCAATGTATATACACCAATTAACGCACATATACACTAAACAATTTTTCTCTCTCAACATTTCAATGTTGAACAATTATAATAATAACCTAATTAGCATTCAATAGAGTATACTAAACAATCAATGGAGTATTATATAACTATAACAACAAATTAATCATAATTTAACAAATCAAAATTTATTAGGATTTAGCAATAAAATCTGATTGAAGATTGATGAAGGGGCTAGGCTTGTTGAGAGTAGAAAATGATGAAGTTGGAGAAGCTCGGGGAGGCGTGGCGGCTGGCTGACGACGGGAGGAGGTGGAAGTAGGGTTTTTTTTAACTTGGGGGAAGATGAAGAATGAAGCAGCGGCTCTCGGCCAGGTTGCCTGGATGCACGATAATTTTCGATGGCTAGCGACGGCCGCTGATGACTTAGTTGTTTCGGGTTTCAACGGCTACCGATGGCTAGTATATTTTATTTACGAAACACCACGAAGCTCAAAAGCCATCGTTAACTGTCGAAAACTGCCATCGACGGCCGTCGGAAGCCTCCGTCGTTATTTATTGTTGTTCTAATAGTGTAGGTACAATAACAAACTAATCTATAACTGAGTTATATGAATGGTTAATCGACCTTATCACCGAAAGCAAAAGCTAATTGGGATATGACCTAATTGGTATAATAGAAAATAAATCTATAACCGAGTTACATCAGTGGTTAACCTAATTTATCACCGATAGCAAAAGCTAATTGGGTGCACAGCCTAATTGGGTGCAATAGAAGATTAATTTGTAATAGAGTTAGAACAACGATTAACCAAGCTTATATCGAAAGAAAAAGCTAATTAGGTGCATGACTTAATTGGATATAACAGAAAAACAATATGTAACTGAGCTACAACAATGAATAACCGCGCTTATCATCAAGAGCAAAAATTAATTGAGTGCATGATCTAATCGGGTATAATAGAAAACCAATTTATAAATGAGTTACAACAATGTTAACCGAGCTTATCACCAAAAGCCAAAGCGAATTGAGTGCATGAGCTAATCGAGTACAATGGAAAACAATATGTGACCATGTTACAAAAGTGGTTAATCGAGCTTTCAACGAAAGAAAAAGCTTCGAGTGCACAACCTAATGGAGTACAATAAAAAATCAATCTGTAACCAAGCTACAATAATGTTTAACTAAGCTTATCGCTAAAAGAAAAGTCTAATCGGGTGTACTAACTAATCAAGTACAACAGAACACCAATCTATAACCGAGTTACAACAATGGTTAACCGAGCTTATCACCAAAAGAAAAAGATAATCGGATGCATGAACTAATCAGTGTTACACAATCTATAATCGAGTTACAACAGTGGTTAACCGAGCCTATCACCAAGGGCAACAACTAATCAGGTGCATGACCCAATCGGTTACAACAGAATATTAATCTATAACTGAGCTACAACAATGTTTAACCATGCACATCACCTGTAGAAATAGCTAATTAGGTACAACAAAAATCAATATGTAACTGAATTACAACTATGGTTAACCAAGCTTATCATAAGAATCAACAATTAAACATGTGCACAACCTAATCAAGTACAAAAAGCAAGTTATAATCGAGTTACAACAATAGTTAACCAAGCTTATCACCAAGAGTAACAACTAATCGAGTGCACTGCCTAGTCGGTTATAGTACAAACCTAATCTATAACCAAGCTACAACAATATTTAACCAAGCCTATGATCGAAGAAACACCTAATTGGGTACAATAGAAACCAATCTGTAACTGAGCTTTACAATGAGAACAACACCTAATCAGATGCATGATCTAGTCAAGTAAAATAGAAAATCAAGTTGAAATCAAGTTACAACAATGGTTAACCGAGCTTCTCACTGAACACCTAATTGAGTGCATGACCAAATCAATTACAACACAAAAACTAATCTATAACCAAGCTACAATGATAGTAAACTAGGTTTATCATCAAAAGAAACATCTAAATAGGTATATAAGAAAACCAAACAATTACAAAGATTATCACCGAAAGAAACGTCTAACTAGGTACATAAGAAAATTAAAATCTTAAAGTACATTCATTAAACCAACACCAAGGAAAAATTTCTCCTGATATCCCATTCCATGAAAAAGAACATATTCCCATGAAATTATATTGAATATTACTCATATGAATAAAACTTCAAATCAATTGCTAAAGGAAATCCCAATCCATTAATCGTATCTTTCAAGTCTATTGTAGTATTATTAACACTTGAGCTTGTAACTACATTTTGCATGTATGTACATCGACCCCTCTTTAGTTACCTATATTAGGTATATTTACAAGAAAAAAGAAAGGAAAAACATAACTCATAAATTGACATTAAAGCGTGGAGTGTTTGTCAAAGTAGTATAGTCGAGTACAAAACTCTAAAAGATGCATCTTTACCTGCTTCACTGATTTAAAATATAAATGCAAGTTCGGCTTGTTGAAATTTTGTGTTATCGCTCATTATGATTTGTAATAATACGCATTAATATAGTTAAACCAATAAGCTCCAAAAAGGTACATATATTTCAACATACCGTCTTCAACAAGTTCAGATCACTGAAACTTACTCAAAACTAATGACGATTTGTAATATGCCAGCATTTCATACCATTATCCATGCACCATCCTTCTACCTTTCAACTCAAACTCATTCTGATATAAATAGCTTACCGAATTACATGCCTCTTTGATACAAATTAATCATTATGCTTAGATTCAATTCTTTTTCCCTTCTCCTCCTGCTCCTTTTTATAGTACCATCTACATGCATTTCAATCACACTCCCAAACACAGATTTCAAATGCAGCACAAAAACTCTAGTGCATCGAATCACCATGAAAGTGAACTAGTTAGAGAGCTGTAAAAATGAACTAAATCAGAGATATGTTGAGAACAAATGCTGCAAAGGTGAACATAAAAATTCACAAACAAAATCGCATAACATAACTTCCAAACATATAAATACTCTCAGCACAGCTCCCTTCCTCCCTTCAACATTTTCGCCAAACAAACAACTCTACAAGAAATACACTTCGTATGTATAGCATATGGTAAAACAACTTCAATCGATGCACCCATGCCATTGATATTCAACTCAATGTGTCATCATGTTAGACCAAACATATAGATACAATTCTCTATTTATCTTTGAAGAATTGGTAAAACTCTGCTTGAATTCTTATTAATCACCAACATCCATATTTATAATACATACCTAAGACTCTATCTTATGGTAACTCTAGAATTGCGGAAACAGCAGGAAATCTTCTGAAGATATATCTCCGATTACATACCACTCATAACATCTAATCAAACATTGCGGAAACAGCAGGAAATCTTCCGAAGATATATCCCCTATTACATACCACTCATAACATCTAATCATATATTCTAAATATATTATAATATCTTAATCATATATTCTAAATATATCATAATATCTAATCATATATTCTAAATATATCTCAATATCCCCCCTCAAGTTGGAGCATGAGATTCAAAAATACCCAACTTGGAGAGAAGAAAATCAAGTTGAGCCTTGCCAAGAGCCTTTGATAAGTCCGCCAACTGTGACGATGTCGAGACATGAGTAGGAGATATCAAACCTTCATTGATCGCATCACGAACAAAGTGACAATTAACCTCGATGTGTTTCGTCCACTCATGAAAAATAGGATTCTTTGCTATATGTAATGCCGATTCACTATCACAAAATTATTTAATATCTTTAAGATGATGCACACCCAAACTCAACAACAACCCTTTTAGCCACTTCAATTCGTAGGTAATTGCAGCCATAGACCTATATTCGGCTTCCGCGGAAGACCGAGATACCGTATGTTGTTTCTTTCCAAGAAATAGGAGATTAACCAAGAAACACGATCCAACCTATCAACGAGCAACGAGTAAGAGGACAAGCCACCCAATCCGAATCACACCATCCTTCCAAGGTCAACTCACTTTCAGCACGGAGCCAAATACCCTGACCCAAAGTCCCTTTCAAATAACGCATAACCTGGAGAGCCGCTTCCCAATGTTCAATTCGAGGTGCTTGCATAAATTGAGACAAAATATGAACTGAATAAGCCAGCTCCGGTCAAGTAACTGCAAGATAAATCAAACGACCACAAGTCATCGATATGATTTAGGATTTGCTAGAAACTCTCCAGTTGTAAGACCTAGCTTATGATTTTGTTCTATAGGAAACCCAATCGGTTTTGCCCCCAATAAGCCTGCTTCAGAAATAATATTTAAAGTATATTTGCATTGACATAAAAACAAGCCTGATGAACTATGGGCGACCTCAATCCCCAAAAAAAGTTTGAGATTTCCAAGATCTTTCATTTTAGAACAATCATTAAGATAAGCTTTGAATATGGTAAGCGCAGCGGAATCATTCCCAAAAATAACAAGATCATCAACATAAACTAAGACATTAATCTGAACACCGCCTTTAGTAAATGTAAAAAGAGAATAATCTGAACAAGACTGAAGAAAGCCCTACCTTTCAAAGCCGACACCAATTTTACAAACCAACATCTTGGAGCTTGCTTTAAGCCATACAATGAGTTACGTAACCGACACACCAAAGTTGGATCCAAACTCTCAAACCCGGGAGCTAATTCATATATACCTCCTCATCAAGATCACCATGTAGGAACGCAATATGAACATCCATTTGATGTAGTTCCCAATTCTTGGATGCCGCTATGGCTAGAAAAGCACGAACTGTAGTCATCTTGGCAACAGGAGCAAAATTTTCGATGTAGTCAATTCCTTCTTGTTGGTGATTACCCAACACTACTAATCAGGATTTGAGGCGCTCAACATCTCCATTTGACAAATATTTGGTCTTGTACATCCATTGACTACCAAGAGCACGTTTCCCCGGAGGAAGATGCTCTAAGGTCCATGTGTCGTTGTCTTCTAGAGCACGTATCTCGTCCTTCATGGAACAGTGCCACTCATCGGATTTCATGGCTTCTTTAAATGATTTACGGTCCTTACCCATAATTATAGCTGCAAGAAATCTCCGATAATTTAAAGAAAAATTGTCACAATTTATGTAATGTGCTATAGGATAAGGAGTACCTAAGGAGTATTGGAAGGAGGAGAATTAGAAGATGGATCGTTAGCAAAAACCGTACGTGTCACAAAATCTCGATACAGAACATTTGGGAACTTTTCTCGAAGTCCACGAACCATTTCCTATGGACTTGTAGACTAATCTGAAGCAAAACCATGCACAGACCCAGTAGACCCATCTAAAGACTGATCATCAATATGCATAGTGGGTCGCTGTTCCGGCTCAGCGGTCGCTGGTTCTGGAACAATAGCATGTGCATCAATTTGAACTTCGTTCATGTGATTTTGAGCATTATACCCCTTATCATTATCAAAAGATCAACATCCTCATCTTCATAAATTATTTCAGCAAAATCTTGATGAATATCATGATCATTATTCTCACTAGATATTATATTAACATCTTCCAAACACCCAAACGGGAACACCCCCTCTACAAATTTCACATCTCTAGACATGAAATTCCTTTGTATTAAGATCAAATAATTTCCACCCCTTCTTACCGAACGGGTAACCCAAAAAAATATACTTTCGACTCCGACTTGCAAATTTATTTCCCTTAGTCTTTTGGTTATGAGCAAAGCACAAGTACCCAAAGGTTCGAATAGCACCAAAAGAGGGTAGTTTACCAAAATGTATCTCAAAAGGTGTTTTATTTTGTAACATGGAAGAGGGTGTATGATTGATTAAATGAGCGACAGCAAGAACACATTCACCCCAAAAATAAATAGGCAAGTTTGCTTGAAAGGGTAATGCCCAACCCACGTTCAAAATATGTTTATGTTTCCTTTCAACTCTCCCATTTTGTTATGGAGTACCCACACACGAAGTTTGAAACAAAATTCGAGTTTCATTAAAATAATCAATCAAACAATTAAACTCAGTTCCATTATCACTTTGAACGACCTTAATTATTTGAGAAAGTTGCCTATCGACCATAACAACAAAGGACATGAACATTTGAAACACCTATAATTTGTCAACCAACAAATCAATCCAAACTGCTCTTGAAAAATCACCAACTGTTGTCAAAAAATAACAGGCCCCACACGACGAAATGTGTCGATATGGACCCCACAAATCACAATGTATTTTCTCAAAAATTCTAGAAGCTTATTATCACTTAAAGGAAACTTGTCCCTAAGATGTTTAGCATGCATACATACTTCACACCCTTTATCTAAACTATCTTTATTATTTTTGACATGAGGAATTAACTTAACTAATTTTTTGGAAGGATGCTCGAGCCGATGATGCCACAACTCCAAATTTGATGTTGCTTCAACTGTTGACACAAATTCCGGTTTGCTAAAGTAGTACGGTCCATCTCTCCTAACTCCCGTTCCAATCAGCTCCTTCGTTTGGTCCTGTATAGCATAAATATGAGAATCAAATTGGATAATAGTTCGTAAATCATCATTAAGTTGAGAAACAGAAATTAAATTGCAACTCAAATTTGGAACATAAAGTACTCCAGTGAGGGTAATTTTGTCCGACGCACATACGATCCCCCCAAGTAGCAATCACTTTTTCACCATTCGGCAAATCAACAGAACATTCAAGATTTTGTGTGTCAAATAACCATGAATGTTGCCATGTAACATGATGGGTTGCACCGGTATCGATAATCCATGAAGTATTATCAAACTTACCATTTAATCGATTTTCGAGAATTTTACTATTACCAATCATGCCTGAAATAGCTTTCCACTGCTCACTTGTGAACAATTGATCTTCACCATCTGCCATGGCAAATTATTCTTGAAGGAAAAAAATCTAACCTCGCTCTGATACCATGAAGAATTGGTAAAAATCGGCTTGAATTCTTATTAATCACCAACATCCATATTTATAATACATACCCAAGACTCTATCGCATGGTAACTCTAGAATTGCGGAAACAGCAAGAAATCTTCTGAAGATATATCCCCTATTACATACCACTTATAACATCTAATCATACATTACGGAAACAGCAGGAAATCTTCCAAAGATATATCCCCTATTACATACCACTCATAACATCTAATCATATATTCTAAATATATTAGAATATCTTAATCATATATTCTAAATATATCATAATATCTAATCATATATTCTAAATATATCTCAATAATATTCATTCCCATCGCTATAAATTTGGACAACTAGTAACCATGCAAGAACAACTACTCCTGAGGATTATCATCATTCCATCACCACTAACTACCATCAACTAAATCTTACCTTGCAATGTAGTTATCCAACAACCCCAATTGATGCTTTCACATCGATTTTTACCTCAAAACTACGAAGCCCGATTAACCAAAAAAAATCTCAAACTATTCTAACATATAACTATAACCATGTTAAACAATAATAATTTGAAATACAAAGAGATAGAAATACTAACAAAGATTATTTTTAAGTACTAAGAAACACCAAACTGAAATCAACAATTCTCGGTATAAAAATCCAACCAAAATATTTAAATATTCAAATGATAATAATGTTATACGTCTATTATACCAAAACAGAGAATAATCAATTATAAACTCGTCTCACAAGTTTATCAATCAGATTTCCACTACTCTGAAAGTCTGTATTATCTAATTTAAGCAATAGATATGTTGTAATTAAATTACAACAACAACATTATACTATCGTAAAAATAGCACAACGTAGAAACCGAGAAGATAAAAGATTGATGTATAAGAATATACAAATAGACTAGAATCTAAACCTTAACTGAGGAAATTCCGTTGGTGTCTTGTCGAAACAATTTCCTTAAGAATTTTTATTTAAATTCTCCCAAGATACAACAGACGTAATCTGCACGAGATTGTAACGAGTATGTCAACTCTGTGATTTATTGTATCGAGCAGTAGAGCAGAAGAAGAAAATAGAATTAGAATAGAATGAGAATGTGATCGGTATTCACTCCTATTTACAATGTCATCCGCATCCCTTCATATAGTCACGTCCGCTTGACGGGTCGCACCCGTTGCCTTTTAACCGCTACTATTCGTTAAGAGGTCCCACCCACCTACTACTCGCATCAGCTCATGTCGCACCTACTTCTGTTCGCCCGCGCTTCTTCAGTCAGGTCGCACCCGTGTGCTACTCACGCCTCTTCAGTCAATCCGCGTTCACTTCTGAATAGATCCACACCTATTCGTATAGCCTACGACTGTCAGAAAACCCGGTCCAGTTTTGCAGTAAAAATAGGATCATATTAGATCCAAACCCAAACCTAAAACCGAACCCGAGCCTGGCCCAATTCGGTCGGACGACCGGATGGCGGCGGCGGCGTATGCGCGTGTGGTGGTGAAGCATGATCTCCCTCCTCACAACGAAGCAAACATTTGGGCGCCCCAAGGCCGCAACACCTTCATTGCAAAGCTATTAATATACTAGAATAGCTTTGCAATTTTTGACGATGTAGGACAATGTTGTTTTCATTCAATTTAGTATAAGGAATTTCAATAATCCCCTACATGAATGATAATATACATATCCCCCACACAAAGCGAAATATCATAGAGTACATATGGAATAATGCTTTATCGTGGGTAAGTAGATATTTCACTTTGAAATTTCCCTAGTTAAACCTTACCGAATCTACTTGGCTAATTGGTGAATTATTTCATCTTGAACCGTCGGCCTTTAATCCATATCCAGACAATAAGCTTTATGAAGCATTGATTCTCTTCTCATCCAATCTCTTGGTTGTATTCATTTTGGTCCTGAATAAATTTTGGTTCTGCGAGTGTTTACAGAAATTATAAGCCTTTAATATTCTCATAGAGCCGACGCAGCTCACACTAACATAGATGATCGCAATCATTAAGAGTATCCTACATATACCCCACTTGTTATATTCAAGATATGGTCATCATTAAAAAACATAGTTTTAACCTTTAACTACTTCTGTAGGCATGCATTATATTTTGCACCATAGGAATGGAGTAGGACTAAGTCCAAACAAACGCATTGCTTTTTGAGTTACTCATAACTGGTATGCCTATTAATCCTAGTTTGTGGGATCTCCAGTTGCTAGGATAGGTTTCCGTATAAGGTAGCTCTTGTTGGTTTAGGCTTTTAAACCCATTCCCCTCAATGCGTGGTCAATTTTCTCTCTCGATAAACCTTTAGTAAATGGATCCGCTAGGTTATCATTTGTTCTCACATAATCAATGGAAATAGTTCCATTAGAGAGTAACTGCCTAACTGTGTAATGGCGACGACGAATGTGTCGTGATTTGTCATTATACACAAAGTTTTTCGCTCTGCTTAGTGCTGCTTGATATCGCAGTGAATACATATGGTCGTTAAAGGTTTAGACCAAAATGGAATATCTTCTAAGAATTGATGAAGCCATCCTGCTTCTTCGCCTGCTTTATCTAATGCGATAAACTCAGATTCCATAGTGGATCGAGCTATGCATGTTTATTTAGTAGATTTCCATGACACTGCTGCCCCTGCAAGGGTAAAGACATAACCACTTATGGATTTTGATATCTCTGAAACTGCGATCCAGTTTACATCACTATATCCTTCTAAGACCGCAGGATATTTTTCACAATGTAAGGAAAAATTAGTGGTATTCTCTAAATATCCCAACACTCTCATTAGTGCTTTTCAGTATTCCTTCCCTGGGTTACTTGTATATCTGCTTAGTCGACTTACCGCGTAAGCGATATCCGGTCTAGTGCAATTCATGAGATACATTAAGTATCCTATTACATGAGAGTATTGCAGTTGCATTACACTCTCATTAGTATTTTATGCAGTACTTCTGATGGATTAAAAGGTGTTCTCGCTCCTTTAATTCCATAGTCTTGGAATTTCTCAATCGCTTTGTCTACATAGTGTGACTGAGACAATTCAATTCCATTAGATGTTCTTATTATTTTGATTCCCAAAATAACGTCTGCAACTCCTAAGTCTTTCATATCGAAATTGTTGATTAACATCTTCTTTATGGTCTCTATTATTTTAGTGTTAAGACCAAGGATTAGCATATCATCTACATATAAACAAATCATAACGTATCATTGTCCAACTTGTTTGTAATAAACACATTTATCACATTCATTTATATGAAAACCATTTTTCATCATGACACTATCAAATTTTTCATGCCATTGTTTTGGAGCTTGTTTGAGTCCGTATAGTGATTTTACTAACCGACATACTTCGTTTTCATTTCCTTTGGAAATAAAACCCTCAGGTTGCTCCATGTAAATATCCTCATCGAGATTTCCATTTAAAAATGTTGTTTCTACATCCATCTGATGAATCTTTAGACATATATGGATGCAATTGCTATTAACATTCTTATAGAGGTTATTCGTGTAACCGGTGAATAGGTATCAAAGAAATCTACACCTTCTTTTTGACGATATCATTTGGCTACTAATCTGGCTTTATATTTATCAATAGAGCCGTCTGGTTTCATTTTCTTCTTAAAAATCCATTTGCAGCCAATTGGTTTTATTCCAGGTGGAATATCAACTATTTTCCTAGTTTTATTACTAGAATTGAATCAATCTCACTTTGGATTGCTTCTTTCCAACATGAAGATTCAGAAGATGACATTGCTTCCTTATACGTTTGAGGTTCATGTTCTAACATATAAGTTAAAAAATCCGAACCAAATGTCTTGGAAGTCCTTGCCCTTACGCTTCTTCTTGGTTCATCTTCATCTTTGTCCTGACGAGTTTCATTTTCATATGTCTCATCTCTGTTATCTCTTGTCCTCTTTGGGACAAGGTTTCCATCATTTCTTTTATGTAGGAACACATCTTCAAAGAACGAGGCATCTCTTGATTCCATGATTGTATTTACATGAACATCAGCTATATCAGAATTGAATACCAAAAATCTATAGGCACTACTATTTTGTGTTGGCCCTAGATAATAACAATCTACTGTTTTTGGTCCAGGTTTGACTTTCTTTGGAGGCGGAACTGGAACTTTTTCCAAGCACCCCCCCCCCACTTTGAGGTATTTAAAACTTGGTATGTGTCCTTTCCATAGCTCATATGGAATTGTTCCTATTTTATTGTGAGGGACTTTGTTCAATATGTGATTAGACATATTTAAGGCTTCCCCCCACAAGTTCGTCGGTAGACCAGAGGTTAAAAGCATGGCATTAATCATGTCTTTTAATGTTCTTTGCTTCCTCTCGGCTACACCATTTTGTTGTGGTGAATATGGAGATGTTGTTTGATGAATTATACCATTTTTGACACAGAACTGTTCAAATGGTGCTTCATATTCTCCACCTCGATCAGATCTCAATATCTTGATCTTTTTATTTAACTGATTTTCTACCTCTGCCTTGTACTTTATAAATGATGTAATTGCTTCAAATTTACTATTAAAAAGATATACATAGCAATATCGCATATAATCGTCAATAAACGTGATAAAGTTCCTTTTTCCACCTCTTGTAGGTAACAATTTAAAGCCACATAAATCTGTATGAACCAAACCTAGTGGTTCGGTGCTTCTATCAACAGATTGAAATAGTTTTTTTAACCATTTTTGCTTCTACACATGTCTCACATTTATAGTTCTTATCTACTTGGAATTTCGAAATTAATCCCAAGTTTGATAATGTTTTCATTTTTCGGAAATTTATGTGTCTCAATCTATCATACCATAGTAGAATTTCGTGCTCAAGCAAGTAAGAAACTTCAATTTTATTAATAGTACAATCAGAATACATAGTTTTATTGTTGATAACGGCTACATTTGCCTTAAATAGGCCATTACATAAATATCCCCCTCTGGTATACATTCCAGCTTTGGACATAACCATCTTGTCTGACTCGAACACCATTTTGAATCCTTGTTTTGATAGTACAGAGCCAGAGATCAGATTCTTGCGTATGTCTGGAATGTGGAGCACGTCATTCAACTTGATAGTTTCTCTAGAAGTAAAATTGAGGATTACTATGCCACTGCCTTTGATCATGGATACTGCAGAATTACACATATAGAGTTTTTCTTCGTGATCGAATTTCTGGTATTTAGAAAACATGGATTTGTCAAAGCAGACATGAGGAGTAGCACCTGTGTCTACCCACCATTGGTTAGGATTCTGAACCAAATTACATTCAAATATAACTGCTGAAAAATGGGACTCGTCCTCTTCCATGTTGTCAACTATATTTTCCTCTGAGTTGTGTTCCTTCTTGTGTCTACAATCTCTAGCGGCGTGTTCCATTTTGCCACAAACCTAACATTCGCCATTAAACTTCTTGGTTGTATTATCTTTGGGTTTGTTTTCAGTAGCTTTCCTCTTCTTTGAGAAGTTCTTCTTTTTGTTGAAGTGGCCTTTATTCTTGCTCTTCGACCCTTCTGTTACCAATACCTCCTCGCTTTGTTTGGTAATTCCGCGGTTATATGCCTTAATCTTAATCACACGATGAGGTCCTACAAAGAAATCTCTTTCTTTTTATGCTTTAGATAGCTGTGGTTAGTCTCTCCATGATCCGTGATGGTGGCAGCTTTCCTGCTATGGCTTCAACCAAGAAAGATTCTCCAACCTTATGGCCTTCTGATTCAAGTTCATGAATAATAAGTTGGAGTTCATGCAATTGAGTAGTCATGGATTTGAAGTCTATCATTTTGTAGTCCATGAATTTGTCTATAATGAATTTCTTTAGACTGACATTCTATGTCTTGTAATTTGTGGAAAGTGCATTCCAAAGGGCCTTTGCTGTCTTTGGAGGCTGATACACTTTGTATAGAATTTTGTCCAGACAGTTTAGAATATAGTTTCTGCACAGGAAACCCGAATGCTTCCATGTATCAACAGCTAGAAACGCATCTTTGTGTGTTTCTATAGTTTGGCCTGGTGCAAGCATTGGTTCCTCCCTCTAGAGATACCGTTGCAGACCGAGTGTGGTGAGATAGAACAATATCTGATTCTGCCATGTTAGAAAATCGTCACCATCTCCTTTGAAAGTATCGGGCCTGTTGTGTGTGGTAGCCTTCGTTGATAGTTCAACTGTTGCCACCTCAGTTTCAGTAAAAATAAAAAAAAAATCTTAAGATGTTATACGTCTAGTATACTAAAATAGAGAATAATCAATTATAAACTCATCTCGCAAGTTTATCAATCAGATTTCCCCTACTCTGGAAGTCTTTATTAGCTAATTTAAGCAATAGGTATGTTGTAATTAAATTACAACAACAACGTTATACTATCGTAAAAATAGCACAACGTGGAAACCAAGAAGATAAAAGATTGATGTATAAGAATATACAAATAGACTAGAATCTAACCAGTTAACTGAGGAAATTCTGTTGGAGGCTTGTCGAAACAATTTCCTTAACAATTATTATTTAAATTCTCCCAAGATACAACAGATGTAATCTGCACGAGATTGTAACGAGTATGTCAACTCTGTGATTTATTATATAGAGCAGTAGAGAAGAAGAAGAAAATAGAATTGGAATAGAATGAGAATGTGATCAGTATTCTCTCATATTTATAATTTCGTCTGCATCCCTTCAAACAGTCGCGCCCGCTTGACGGATCGCACCCGTTGCCTTTTAACTGCTACTGTTCATTAACGGGTCACACCCGCCTGCTACTTGCATCCACTCACGTCGCACCTACTTCTGTTCGCCCGCACTTCTTCAGTCGAGCCGCACACGCCTGCTACTCACGCCTCATCAGTCAATCCACGTCCGCTTCTGAACAGATCCGCACCTGTTCGTATAGCCTGCAACTGTCAGAAAATCCGATCCAGTTTTGCAGTAAAAATAGGATCATATTAGACCCAAACCCAAACCCGAACCCGAGCCCGGTCCGGTCGGACGGAGGGCGGCGGCGGCGCGTGCGTGCATATGTGGTGGCGATGCATGATCTCCCTTCTCACAACGAAGCAAACATTTGAGTGCCCCAAGGCCCCAATTCATTGCAAAGCTACTAGAATAGCATTACAATTTTTGGCGATGTGGGACTGTTATTTTCGTTCAATTTAGTATTAGAAATTCCAACAAACAATTTTCCAAAACACAATAGATATTCTATTTACATCTAAAATGTTGCTGAGTGGTCCTTACAAAACTGAAAAAACCATTATACCCGTGTTTCTGCTGAGTATACCCATTATTAAAATTTTCCTTTATACCCTTCTCTAGTAAAAATAAAACTCATAAAAAAATTCCACCATAAAAAAATCATCATAGTAAATTCACAAATAACATAAAGTTCATGTTTTACCTCTTCTGCAAATTGTGCATTTCCAAATTAAAAAAAATTAAAAAACGTAAAATTCGAGTTTTTTTACTTATGATTTTATTAAATTTGTATTATCATCATCGAAATCCATAGATTTAAGCTCAATTTATCTAAAATTAAATTTTGGGTTGATTGGATAAGAAATATATAAAAAGAAAATAGGAAAAGAGATAAAAAGATATGATAAATAACATAAGGGCAATTATGTCCTGTAATATTTTTATGATTAAGGGGGTCCACTTAACAATATCACGTGTCTAAATTGAATTAGTTAAATACAATTAAATAGAATGCATATTTCTCTATTATAAATAAGAAAACATAACAAAAAACTAACAATTCAAACATTCATTGGACATCCTCTTTGATTATGCCCTAATTTCTTGCACTTTCCATATTTAATTTGTTTTCCACCAAAAATATCAGGACCTCCAGGTCTATTAATGCTAGGCCTATTAGCTCCTCAAAAAGGTTTAAAAGGATAAATAATTAAAGAACCATCAGCTATAGTAAGTGCTTTATCAACGGTAGGAATACGATGGATAACAAGCGAATAAGGAGCATGATAAGCTGCAGTAGTAATATAACAATCAATATAGCCATAAAAATAAAATTTATAAATTGTTATATACTTCAAAGGATGCACACAAACAAAACTAGTAACCTTTTATTGGTTACAAGTATACATCTGATTCTAAAGGTCAACCTTTTGAGAAATAAGCGAATGTACTTCAAAAATATAAGAAGAAGACTTAGAAATGTTCCACCCAAATCCTTCTACTTTTAATGCTAATAACCGTGCCTCCATCAGTGGACAAATAATATTATTCCACTTCTTCTCTTCTATTGGACATTTGAACAGTAAGTTTATTACGAATTCCATCAATGCAAAATGTAACAGGAAGATGTTTTGCATTTAGAATCCATGAATTGAAGCTTTCAACAATATTTGATTCATTTTCACCATAACTGTTACTGAAAAAAAATAGGTCAGCCCAATGATCAAGTGTCTTATCATACAAAAAATCTATTACTTTTTGACCTCTAATTTATTTAAGTTTTGCCATGGACCTTCCAAATACATAAAGGTTTGAAGCTTTAGCACAATGCTCCAATAAACGAGCCATCCAAGGTCCTTTTCCACTTTTCACAACTAAAGCTATATTATATTGCATATGGTATAAGCAATAAGAATGAAAAGCATTTGATATTTTTTAGAAATACTTAACTATAATCCCCCATGTCCCACCAAAATGAAAACCAATGTCCCTTCAACTCCAATTTAATTTTTCAAATGATCTAAAAACCAAGACTAATTATATAAATATTTTTTGGAAACAAGAGCCATGGCAATGAAAAAGCATATTAATAAAAAACAAATCTTTATTATTGGAAAAAGAATATCAACAAATAGAATCAATAATATTTTTAGTTTGATTTACATTACTCTATGCTAATTATACTTAAGTTAAAACACAATATATATATATATATATATATATATATATATATATCAATGCTTACAACATCTAGTTCTTCAAATCAAAGAAGTTCTACAATCAAAAAGGTTTAACATATTATATTACTCTATGTTCCAATAGCTTCAACTTACAGAAGCATGAACAAAAATAAGATGAAAAAATTTATAGTTCTTTAAATAAAAAAAATCATTATTGATATTTACTGAATATTGTAATTAAATATTTACATATTCATTGGTAATTGAAACAGAAAATGTACATTTACAAATCTTTAATAATGCCTAATTTATGTTACAATACTATATAACAATACAATCAAAATTGATAAAAGCAAGATACAAAATGATAAATTTGCATAACTTACATTTGTTTGAAATAGATTTTTTTCGCCAACATGTTCGGCTCAGTTGGTTTGTGGTTCAAACTATGAAATTAAAGCTCATGAGCGTGATCATTGAAATTAACATCATTAGCATCAATGAACCATGTTTGGAAAAAAGAATTATTATTTTTTCAAAATTCTTAAACCTCGATTTCCATTTTCTTCTATAGCAGCCATCATACAACCATTTCTACATTGTAAGAAAGTGGCATCAAGAAAAATCATAGGAAAATCATAGGACGACAATGGCTAAATCCATAAATATAAGCCTCAAAATATATATAAACCATTCCAAATTGATTTGTATTCTCATCAACATTAATAACGGAATAACTACAAGGATTGCTTTTATTAACAGTCTTATAAGATTGTTTTTTTAACTATACTTAACAGAACCCGACAGGTTGTTAAATTTTTAAGAGGAATTAAATTGCGCTTATCCGCTTCAACTCATTATACTTATAACCTCCTTATTCTATTTAGCAAGAATGTGTGAAAGGATGGACTCGAATTTAGGTATGTTACCAGACCAAGGCATCCTTTTTTCATTATGCCACAACCACAAACAAAATCACCCTTTTGTCCATGTAAGTACAATAATAACTTAATTCAATATTATGATCTCTTCTAAAGCTTCCTATAGTATCTATTGTTTTTCTAGACGGCTAATATCTAGAACTAATTTCTTTACAAGATCAAAATTTATTAGCGGGCTACTAATTCATTGAAAACCGACTCTAAATGTATGTTTTGGCTTAAAAATTCTTACTAAAACGTGATCTAATTGCTTCGACTTACAAGAAGCACAAATTTTAAAAGAATAATTTTCAACAGAAAACTTAACTATAATATGTTCTTTGCAATGCTTCAAGAACTCAGGTATAAAACCATTTTTAGCCTATATGTGCTATCCAGCCTTTTGGTCCGGCTATATCTAGACCGATCAGACGAGAGAGACTCAATTGTCATCAGGATCAATGTATTAAATTAACGATCATGAAGCCTAGAGATCATGTTTAAATGATAATGTGAAGCAGTAGCAAAACAGAAGCCGAAGGCAGATCATGTTTAAATGATAATGTGAAGCAGTAGCGAAACAGAAGCCAAAGGCAAACTCAATAAAACACTTAGAATATGGAAGTTCACTACTCCCAAAAGCCAGATTAGGTATGATTCATATTCAATACTATGGATTGTATCGTATCGACTTCATAGCTCAATTCAATGATGATTGATTGTTATCTTAAAATTTATAAGTCCAACGTGCTTGAAACTTTCAGAATATCAATATATTGGAGAGATGAGTCCTCATAGAAATGATCGCATGTGCACTGGAGCACAAATGAATGATTGGTACCCATAACGATCAAGATAGGGAATGCGATCATTTTAGTGGGCCTTACGGTTCTGGAGAGTCTTCTGCTGAATTTCCAGTGAGATATTTCGCCACATAAATATAAGCTTCTCTGTTCATTTAGAGGATCTTTACGCTGCTTGTTGCACTGGACTCCAATACAATAAATTTTTATTATCATTACTTCATTGTAATCAGATTTACAAGTGATCAGTAAAGCAAATTCTTGAAAGTGGACGTATGCACACAATGCCGAACCACTACAAATCCTCATGTCTTGGTTACTACTGAATTTTGGTTGCTTATTTACTTATCCTCTCTATTTAATTTTGATTATTCATCATTTAATTCTCTCTATTATATTTTTGAGTTTTTGTGCCCACTTTTGGTGCAAATATTTTGGTGCTTTCATGGAAAGATTCGATCCTCATTTTATCTGGATCCCTTTGTTGCTACTAGATTACATAAATTTCCTAAAGGAGATCCATAGTTATTTCAAGAACCTTGTTTATTCTATTCAGATTTGCAAAAGTCTAAGTAAAACTATCAAAAATGGTTAGGAACAATGGATCTAATTCTCAAAATGTAGTAAGAAACGAGAACTCTAGCATCCAACAAGGAGTCCCAAACAATCAACCAGTGGATGTGAATGTTACCGATTCAGTTGATGTCTGGAATCCAGCTAATTCCATTGCAAGAGATGAATTCCAGAATCTGATGAGAGAGCTAGTGGATAGCTGTCAATAATTGAATCAGCAAATTCAAGCCAATACTGATCTAATGAACCAACTCAGTTAGCAACAGTGTGGGAAAGCAAGGAGGGACCCTTACTCTGCATGGAGAGTTCTAGTTCATCGGACGATTATCACAGATGCAAACGGCGTAGAAAGAATGGATACCAAGTTGAAGCATCAACTGGCCTTCCACTGATCGTTCCAGATAAAGCGACAATGATCGGTGTCGATCCATCTAGAATGATCGGTACTGATCGTTCTCTATATGGACGATACCAACCAGTGACAGCAACGTTACATGTCGATGATGTTGCAATCAATCTGGATGCTGGAGTTCAAGAAAATATTGACCAGATACCTCCTCTGAACAATGAAGAAGTAAACGCATGTAATGTACATCGAGAGGATGTCGAGTCAAGAAGGCGTAGAATGGCCCATAGACATCGACCAGACAAGTCCGGTGAGGTGGAGCACGACTACCGCTTAGCTCCGACTATCCAAATGTCGGACTTGTCGGCTATGGTTAGACGGCTACTAAGGGAAAATCAAGGCTTAACTAATGATGATTGGGGGATTTCAAGAATCCATACTCTTTTCACTGATAGTATCTTACATGCTGAGTATCCAAGGAGGTTCAGTATGCCGTCGATGCCTGCCTATGAGGCAAAGACCGACCCTAGGCAGCACATCATAAGGTAGTATGGCCGATGGATTCGGCATGAGCAGATGATGCAACCAAGTGTAGATGTTTTCCATTACTCTCTCTAAAATAGAAACGATGTGGTTTACAAGATTACCTCCATAATCGATCTATATATTTGATGATTTAGCAACAAAGTTTGTGGAGCGGTTCTATATGCATGCAACTCGCTTCAAAGATGTAATGTCCCTATCCAGCATGATCCAAGCTCTAGGAGAATCACTAAAAGATTATTTGGAAAACAGTTGCCATATAAATCGGTAATCCAAATGATCATGCAATGTTGATGGCGTAATAAGAGAGATTGATCCAGAATCTGATTTTGGTGATTGGTTGGCTGGCAAACCACCAGTATATTGGAATGCTTCTATCCGAAGGCAGCGCTCAATATTTAAGGAAAGAGGAAGCCAGATGCTCTAGGAAGAAGAATTTTATGGAACCAAGTGGAATGGGAGTACAAAGTAACACTGCAGTGAAGCAGTTTGGTGATAGTTCTGGAAAATTTCAAATGAATATCTAAAATAAATCGAATCAGCAAAAGAAAGGTGGAGATAGGAGACGAGAATGAAAGAGGATTTTGGAGGAGGAAAGTCTAAGATTTCAATGTACAATACCTAGACGCAACTGAATACATCTCTAGAGAATGTCTATTTATCCACCTTCAATACCATGCAGTATAGTAAGCCACCTCCGAAAGAATCAACAGAGAAGCGGAAACAAACTAGAAAGTATTATCAGTTTCATGAATGTTATGTTTATAACACAAACGAGTGTAGGATCTCCAAGATATTATTGATAAATTGATTCGAGAAAGAAAGTTACAGTAGTTTGTTTAATCCCCGCAAGATGGCGGAAAAGGGACATCTGACTCTAACCGAGGATTGGCACCGCAAAAGGCCAAGGAGTCTGTGCGAAATGGTGGAAGATTAGCAATCAATACTGTAGTCGGAGGATTGCATCCAGCTGATGAGAGTTGGCATGAGATGGAGCGCTATGCTAGCGTGATAAAGCATGTGAATATTGAATGTCGTTCAAGTACAGAAGATAGAGCTCCAGCAAAACAGCAATATACAATGACAGACGATATTGTGTTCAAAAACAAAGATGTAGAGGCACCGACGATCGATCCAATGGTCATTTCAACCATGATCGGCCCCACCTTAGTAAGGAGGATTTTGGTTGATTGTGGAGGCTCCATAAATATAATTTTCAAAAAAGCTTATGATAGATGAGAATGGAAGCCAGGACTTGAAACCGTTCAAAGCCAACATTCATGGCTTTAATGGTCTTGCGACCGAAACTATTGGCTATGTTGAATTGCCTGTGGAGTTAGAAGGAGGTGGCCGCAGGAGAGTGTGAATTTTTCCATTGGTTTTTTTGGATGTTGACTATCCATATATTGCTTTTCTAGGCCGACCGGCCCTAGCTGAGTTCCAAGTAGCTCTTCCCCCATGGTGTTTGACTTTGAAGTTTTCGCCATATAATGGTGTTGGAGTTGTTCATGGTGATCAGACAACCGGACGTGCCTACTATGCAGCTAAATTGAGGGATGCTCAACGAAAGGAGAAAGGTAAGGGTGTGGACAAGTCGCTCCGCACCCAAGCCATTGAGGATTGACAGCCAGTGCTTGAACGTTGGTTCGAACACTACAATTGGCTTTATAGAGATATAGATCTAAGGGATGATGAGGAGGAACCCAAAGAGACCAAGGCCACATTGGCCGAGCTGGCGATTGACATCACGGTTATCCATAACGGCTCATCATGAGTCCTAAAGATCAAATAACAGCTCAGCTGCCCGATGATGAACTCGTTTATTTTCACGGAGAGAATCTCGACACGTTCACTTGGACTCACTCTGATATGTGTGGGATCTCGCTTATCATTGCGAGCCATGCATTGAATATCGATCCGAGGCACATCACAATGAAACAAAAAAGATGTAGCATGGATCCAAAAAGATCTACTGCTCTTAAAGAGGAGGTGGATAGGCTCAAAGACAATATGTTTATTTGCAACGTCCTCTACCATAAATGGGTATCTAATCCTGTACATACGAGAAAGGTGAATGGGAAATGGTGGACATGCATTGATTACTCGGACTTGAACAAGGCATGCTCGAAAGACAATTTTCCCCTTCCAAGGATCCACCAGTTAGTAAACTAAACCGCAGGGCATGAATTGTTATCTTTCGTGGACGTGTACTCTGGATATAACCACATTCTTGATTAAGAGCACACCGGCTTCACTGCCAATGTTGGATTATATTGTTATATGGCGATGCCATTTGGATTAAAGAATGCTAAAGCGACCTACCAATGTCAAGTCAATAGAATGCTTAAAGATCATATCGGAATGACAATGGAGGTATATGTAGATGATATGTTTATGAATTCACGACGATCTAGTGACCACATTAGACACTTGGCAGAAATGTTCGATATCCTCCGATATTACAAAATGAAGATCAACCCTTTGAAATGTTCTTTTGGCATTGTATTGGGAAAGTTCTTGGGTTTCATTGTTAATGCCAATGGAATCGAAGCTCATCCCGAGAAGATCCAAGTTATTTGAAACATCCAAGTGCCAAAAACCATCAAACAAGTACTGAGCCTGAATGGGAAGGTTGTCGCCCTAAGTCGACGTATTTCCAGAGCAACCAATAAATGCATTCATTTCTTTGACTTGATTGGAAGAGGGAAAAGGAATTTAAAATGGGCACAGGATTGTAATGACACATTCCAAGCTTTGGTGAACCACTTAGAGAGACCTCATATCTTGTCAAAGCCAGTAGATCATGAAGACTTGTATATCTACATGGCCGTGTCGGTACATGCTATAAGTGTCGCACTGCTTCGCGAAGAGAATCGAATCCAGAGACTGGTTTATTATGTTAGCAAGAGATTAATAGGAGCTGAAAAGGAACCGTCTGAAGATAGATAAATTGGCATATTACTTATTGATTGCTTCACGAAAGCTCCGCCTCTATTTTTAGGCTCATCCTATCAATGTTTACATCGGCTGTCGTTACGGTAGGTCCTACAACAACCTGAGCCGTCTGGAAGGTTACTCAAGTGGAATATCGGTTGGGGCAATTCGACATCAATTATCTTTCTCAGAAAGTTATACAGGAAAAGGCACTGATGGACTTCTAGCACAATTCACTACATAGGACGATTTTCCAGAGGGCGGTGATACCCCAAATATACGGTGGAAGTTGTATACAGATGGAGCATCCAAAGATCGTTATTTTGGAGTTGGAATTGTACTAGTAACTTCAGAAGATTGTTCAATTTTCTATGCTTTGAAGCTTGATTTCTCGGCTACAAATAACGAAGTTGAGTATGAAGCTCTGATTGCTGGACTTAAACTCGCCAGACAACTGGGGATAAAATCTCTTAAAATCTTTTGCAACTCACGATTGGTAGTATACCAAGTCAGGAGGGATTACCAAGCAAAAGTACAAAGACTCGCTCTATACCTTACCTAAGCCAAGAGCTATTGACAGACTTTAAGTACTATGATATTACGCATATTCCTCAAGATCAAAATAAAGAGGCCGACTCATTGGAAAAGTTTTCTAGCATCGGGGATGCACAACAAATGAGCTTGGTCCTAGTCGAAGTACTAAATGCACCGAGCATAAACCCGATGGAAATCGACCGGGTACTAGAGACAGAGCCTGAGAAAGAGTTGTAAATGACGCTGATTAAAGACTATTTTCTACAGGGAGTTCTTCCCGAACGGAGGATTGAAAAATGACAAGTCCTTCACAAAGCTTCACGATATATCATTCAGGTTGGATTTATGTATAGAAAGGGTTTTTCCATCCTCCTACTTCGGTGTATCGCTCAAGGTGAAATAAAGCGAGTCCTAAAGAAAGTTCATGAAGGGGAATGTTGAGATCATGCTATGGGGCAAACCCTAGCAAAGAAAATATTCCGTTATAGGTATTATTGGCTGACTGTTAATCGAGATGCTGCTGATTATGCAAGTGCTAGATATATGCAAAAGTTTCGAGAGTTCCACCAACGAAAATCACACAAATGGTCAGCCCATGACCTTTTTCATATGGGGAATAGATATTATTGGTTCCTAACCAATCTCTAAAGATGGTGCAAAGTACGCCATCGTCGCAGTTGATTACTTCACTAAATGGGCCGAAGCAGAACCTTTAGCCATGATCACAACAAAGAAAGTAATCAACTTCAACGTCCAAAACATCATCTATCGTTTTGGCCTTCCATAAACTATAGCAACTAATAACGGAACCTAATTCGACAGCGCTGCATTTAAAGGTTTTTGCCGATGGCATCATATCGAAAAGAAATTTGTGGCGATTTCTCACCCCTAAGAAAATGGACAAGTTGAAGCTGTGAACAAAATCATAAATTCCATTTTGAAGAAGAATTTGAAAAAATCTAGATGCAAGTGGGTGGATGAGCTCCCAACAACATTATGAGCGTACAGAACCATCCACAAGTCCATGACTGGCCATACTCCATTCGTCCTTGCTTACGAGTCTGAAAACGTTATTCCTGTTGAACTCGTAGTTCCTTCTCATCGAGTGACCTACTACGATCGCATAACGATTAGAGATCTCCTCTTGGAATTTCTAGACTTTGTCGATGAGAAGCACGAAGAAGCTGATTTAAGGGCAGTTGCCAATATTGAGTCTCCCGATAATACAATACTAAGTATGACCTAGAACCTTTAAAATCGATGATCTTATCTTGAAATGGGTTTTTCCTGCCCAGTCGCATACGAATCCTACTTGGGGAGGAACATATTTCATTGAACAGAGGTTTAAAGAGGGGACTTTTAAGCTAATGAATGTTGATGGCGTCACAATCCCGAGGGCGTGGAATAGAGAGCATTTACGACGCTATTTCACTTAATTTCTTTCTTTTTTATTCAGTTGTATTTAATTTCAGGATTTGCTTTAGCATTTGATTTTTCCAGATATGTAATAAGATAAATTATGTCATTTCTTTCCATTTGGCAAATAAAGCTTTGAAATTTGCTTCATATCTGTGATCTGCCATTGCATTGCATGTTAGTTGTGACATACGACCAACTAAATCCCACTATACGATGATATCAGCATGGCCTGATAATGATCGTGGTTCGACCAATCACTTGTTGAATGAAACCCCATAATTGGGGGCAAGATGACAAACTAAGGAAATTGAATTCGACATTTTTACAAACAACTCCAAACTCCCAGGGTGCAAATTGGATTACAAACATTAACAGGTGCGAACGACCACCCATGGAATAACTCTTGTCCACGGAGCATGGATATGCATATAAACGAATAAGTAAGTGTGATTCAACCACTTACTACTTAACCAACTCAGACTTAAATTCGAAAGGATGAGAATGAAGTTAGTGGAAATGGAACTCGATCATCCACTAGTTAATTCTGTCATCCTAAGATAGGGGCAGAAACATAATTGCTTAACCGTTGAGTTCGACAGCGTACATTAAGGCTTGAGCCTAACATTTGAATATGACTCGAAGCCAAGACCTCAGGGAGGCCATGAGATCGAAGAATCGAATCAATATCCAAACTAACGAGCAATTAATTATAAGTACCTTGAATGGAAAATGTAATAGCTCATTTACTTAAGCAAATACACTTAAGAGTTCTATGAAAGCAAGGAAACTTTTATTCATATTAAACTTGTAAGTTATAGTACAAGTTTATCTAAAGAATGAGAATTATGAGAAGGGGGCGTACCCGCACAAACACGGCCAACAAAAGAGATTACACATCATTCCGACCCGACAGCTAGATCTTGGACTTCTTGTCCTTCCTCGATTTCTTAGGGGTACATCCACTCGAACTCTCACCCGACCTTCTCTTCGATCCTATACCACCTCTACTTCAGGGAGACATCGCTAAATATGGGGATCGTAGCAACGACATCCTATGAAACAGGAGGGATCTCATCCTTGGGAATCAACTCGCCTGGAGGAATGACTTAAAGCGGGATAGGATTCTGGATTATAGGGATCTGCATCAACTAGCTCAGCCTTAGCCTTTTTCTTCAACGAGTCTTTCTTCTCAATGTGCTCCTTTTGAACAAGCTCGTTAGTGGGATTAGAGGTACCCATGATCACAACTCATCATCAATCGGTATTTCATGGCGCAAATCACTACTTTCCCTCAGCAATGCATCCACCATATGCTCATCAAATATGAAAACCTCCTCTTTTGGAACATCTTGTGTAACATCCCCCACTTAGAGGCCCAAAACTAATGGCAACGAATGCTGAAGTCGTCCCTAGTTATTAATCCTCAGTGACCAAATACGATAATGTTAGATAGATTGATATACCAAAAACATATGGATATGGAAAAAATTTAAAATTTTCAAAACAACTTTCACATTCCATTCCAAAAACCCATTACAACATTCTTCACATAATCCCACAGCGTTAGTCACATTTAGAAAAAATATAATTATTACAATACATTCCAAAAGAAAATATGAAGATGTCCTGTTGGTGATCAGAGTATATAATAGGCAATAAAGAACTTTGCCTTTACAAAACAACACGTTGAAATCATACGAGAGAGAACTCAAATAACTACATGCCTTCTGCACGACTTTGGAAGCTTATTCGTCTTAAGAGGTACCTAAAAACTTCAAATCTCAAGCTACTCAAAATCAAATGAGTACTCGAGAGTTTAAGGGAAAAACATAAACTTTGAGTCAGACATAAAGCCTGTATGAATAATAATCTACCATTTCAAATTATTTAGATATCTAGTGAGACCACGTCTCTTAGCGGAACAGGTTTCCCCTCACTAATACCGTAAAAACCTTTATAAATCATTTTCTATTCTTATGCAGCCACAAAGGTTAAATCAATTCAAAACATTATTATGTGATGATACGCAAAATAATTAAATCAATTCTGGATTGCTCATCCTCTTTCATTTTAACTATCTATCATAATTATAGTTTCTAGGATTGCTATTAAACTAATAGTTTTCATGCTCTGACTAATAACCAGTTAAACATTTATGGACTCCCTGTCCATTTATATATTTTTCATGGGATTATTATGAACCTATTGGTAACTCCAAAATCATTTCTTTTATCCTAGTTCTCATGGGCTGACTAGAAACCTGTTTACTAACTGTCCATATCAATGTCTTTTCTTTTTATTCTAGTTTTCATGGGCTAACTAAGAACCTATTGACTAACTGTCAAAATCTTTCTTTTACACTTATTTTCAGGGGCTCACTAGGAACTTATTGACTATCTGTCAATATTTCATTTCCTTTTCCGGATATAGTTTTCATGGGGTAACTATAATGCTGTATAACTGACATCATTAATTATACATAGTTTTCATGGGCTAACTATGAACCTATTGGCTCCTGCCAATATCTTTCCTCTTACACAGTTTTCATGGGCTTACTGTGAACCTATTGGCTCCTGTCAATATATTTAATTTGTACTCATTACCGGGTCAACCTAACTGGTTATTCTTCCCTTCCTCAAGGTATCGTTTTAGGTTCATTACAATGTGAATATACACATATGAAGAAGCAAACAATATAACTTGGTTAATTTTTAACCCATTATGACTTCTTCAAAAATTCCATTTCAAAATACTTTGTTTATTAATATGCCACCGTTTTTGCTTTTAAATGAGGTTGGGTTATTATTTTGAAAACTATACTTTTGAAACCTTCGAAACATTGCTTATGACCTCAGTGGATAGTCTCCTTTGAAAGCATAGGCTTCTGCCTTTTAAAAATTTTGACTACTATCTTTTAAAACACTTTAAAATCCTTCTTTTGAAACCTTTCGAATATAGTTAAGTGTTACTTATTAATTATTAGAACCATAGCTTCGAAGCCATTGGAAGTATCTCTTCCTAAAGTATTGAAAGTCCCCCTTTCGACATCATTGGATTTACCTTTAAAAATATCATTTGGGTCAAGTATATATAAACGAAAGTATCTCTTTCGAAATTATTTTTTTACCATATAAAAAAGTTGGGGAATTTATGATGGTGTCGAAACCATCCCTTTCGATAAAGTCGAAAGCATATATTAAAAATACTGAAGGATAGCTTCGAAACCCCTTCCGAAAGCCATTACCTTCGAAACCCATTACCCTTTCGAAAGCATTTAGGAAGTGGCTTAATATAGCTTTAAAACAAACAACACCTTTCGACAGCATTGATGACTTCAATACACTCGAAAGATAAAAGAATCGGCGGTAGGGTTTTGACTGTGTCAGAACCCTTTCTTTCAAAAGCATTGGTTTATAATTAAAGGAACTCCTTCGAAACCCCTTTTTCTTTTAAAACAAATATGGAAACCCCTTTGAAAGCCATTATAAAACTCCTTTCGAAAACATACGTATTGACTAAGTCGACAAAACAAAGGCAGGCGCTTATCTTTTTAAAACATATTAAGGTAACGACCCCATCAGAAGCTATGCTTTGGACACCATACATTTCGCCTTTCTCTATTCCACTATGTATCACCTAGATGATACCCCGTGTATTGAATTTAGCTTAATAGGGCTTCGACATAATCGAAGGCCTAAGGTAAGGGGCAAAAGGTACTTTGAATAAAGGCGAAACCTATTTTTCTGGGTTAAACTCTAAATTAAGCAACTTATATAAACTAACCTACCAACATGTAAATATTTTATTGGTTGCCTTAACGTTTCCCATGCTTTTCAAAACTAACCTCCTTTTTATTTTGGATAAGTATCAAACTTAAACTTTTCTAGATAAAACCTTCCTTTAACTTACACGTAAATCATTTTAATCCTCTTCTCAAAATAATTTATGTTGTATATCAAATCACTTAAGAAAAATCCCCAAAAATCATAGAAATTTACTTCAATCATGTTATCTAACATATCAAAATTTCAGACCCAAGTTCTTAATATATTTTTATAGAGTAAATTATCAACCCCACGTGCTATATCTTCATTCAAAAATTCACAATAATCTTTCCATAGCTTGAAAAATTATCAAACTTAAAACCCTACAAATCAGGTTTTGCATAATATTAAAATTTCATGACATTTAAACATTAGAATCACACAGTTTTCATCTAAAACCTTACAAACCATCATTTAAACAATCTTATTTTAATTTAACAAAATCATAATTTAAGCATATCGTCATCAAACATCATAGAATCCAAATTAATCTTAATTCTGAAACATATATTCAAAAATTAGAGATGGAAATAATTATCCACCTCAATCTTTGATAAGAAAAATGGATTGAGATGAGACTGATTCCCTTCTTTAATTCTTTAAATTTTTCCTTTTGAATTTCCTCTTCTTTCCTTCCAATTAATGGCCTGCCTTTCTCTTCTTTTTCTTACATTTTTATTTTGTGAGAAAATGAATATGAGTGTGAATGGCTTAAGGGTAAATATATATATATATATATATATATAAAGGTAAGGTTAGGTGTAGTTAAATCCTATTATACCCTTACATAATTTAATTAGTCTATAAACCATTTTATTAAACTCATTTTTATTAACAAGCACGACCACCTAAATTTATTCAAATCTCAATCCCCTTATCACTTAATATTTTTATTATTCTATTTAATATATTTAATTAAATATCATGAATAATGTTATTAAAATTAGGGGTGTTACATCTTGAGTCGTAGCCAAGGTTGTAACTGTAACAGACTCTGTTATGGGCACTTGAGGCCCCGGCTAGGATTCTTGAGGAGGAACTGTTAGAACCTCAATTGCTGGATTTTAGTGACAACAACTGTACAATTATGTCAAAGAATCTCTAAGCTAATTTGCAGGTACATGAGCATCAAAAATAGATAAACAAGAACATTCAAAATGAAGATACACAGTACAAAAAAGGATGAAAGAATGTATATGGAGATACAAGAAGAGATATACACGATAGAGACAAGACGAAGGTGACAAACAAAGTATTATTAGTCATATAGTATCGTGTCTAGAGTTTACAAATGTTAAAATCTTCTTCAAATGGTATACACACATGTACATTCATATTTTAAATGAAAAATTAAGTTTTCAAAAATTGCATGGAGCGGGACTCAAACCCGGGTCACTAGTTCAGAAGGCAAGTGCTCTATCCATTTAAGGTATGGTAATTTTTTGTTACAGACTAAATTCAAACATCTGAAATACTTCATTCAGACGTCTGAATGCTGAAACTAGAATATTATTTCACAATATTCAGATGTCTGAATAAGGCCAAAAATAGCCTATTTTCTTGCTGTTTGCATATTAATCCAATTCAGAAGTCTGAAATTTTTTTTATTCAGACGTCTGAATATTTATAACTGCTATTTTTTCTTGAAAAGTCACTTCTCTTCGCCTAAGAGAAACATCTTCAAACTCAATGGTTGCACCTCTTCTTTTTAATATAACTTTTCATCTATAGTTGTAACTCTTTATACACTATAAATAGATTATAGAATTCAACAAACAATCAACTGAAACCAAATTTATTATTAGCATTCTTGAACTCTCATCTATTCTCAAACTTTCAAATTGCACTCAAATTGCTTACATACCATGATCATTGATCACTTTATCTTCCACAATTCTCAAAGCACATCACTATATATCATAAAGGAGAAGATTATAGGAAGATTGTACTCAATTGACTTATCAGTGTTATTTAGGAACGCACTACAGTCAGATAAATTTGTTATTTGTATTGAAGTCCTATTCGATTGCTTAGGCGGGTGAAGTCCTGTTCGGTTGCTCAGGCAGTGTAAACCTGTTCCTCCGAGTTAAGTGAGGGTTGTTGTAGTTGAAATTCCAAAAGGAGTCTAGGACTGGACGTAGAACGGGAAGTTCGAACCAGTATAAAAATTCCTGGTGTGCTTGTTTTATTTTACTTTTTTTTTTACTTTGTTATTATTATCTGTTTCCGCATTTAGATTTAATTATATTCCATATTACACGATCCTAAGTAATAGCTAACCGTGTTAGTCATACTGGTTATTTTCAATTGGTATCAGAGCCTGGTATTCTAGAGATGTAACAACATCCTAGAATAAATGGCTACAAAGAGATCCAGTCAAGATAATAAGAAGAGAAGAGCAATAAAGAAAAATCAAAGAATCAAACAAATAAATGCTTCATGGCAAAAGATAATGAGGTTAGCGATCTAACTTTTGATGATATGATAGAAATAAATTCAGAACTTCTAGACACTTTAAAAAGTCTCAAAAGAAAATATAAGGAAGCTTTGAAAAATCAGAAGAAAGCAGAATTCGAAAGAGATATGCTTAAAGACGAGAAGAGAATATTAGAAGAAGAACTTAAGAAAATTCAAGATTCAAACAATTCTCAACTCTCTCTATTAAATCAAGAAATAGAAGCTCAAAAAGAAAAGAATAATGCTCTAGCTTCTGAGAATCATGAGTTAAAAACAAAAATGAAAGTTGTTGAGTTAGATAACACTGGTCTCAAAACTAAGTTTGATGACATTACTAAAAATGTTTCCAATTTTAATAAAGGGAGAGAAAATTTATCCAAGATTATTGAAAATTCTCAACCTGCTTCAAATAAGAATGGATTAGGTTATGTTAAGAATTCAAAAGCTCGCAAAGATAAAAGTGGTTTAGGATATAATAAAACCGATCGTAGAAATAGCACTAGATATGCTTTCATTATAGTAAAAATGATAGTGCTAGTACTAAATTTCGAGTAAAGTCTAAATCCAATTTTTATAGGTATTCAAATACTGCTATGACCTGTAATGTTGATAATTTCTCTAGAAGTACAAAATCATTGACGGGAAATATGAATAAAATTATCTAATATCTGGGTTCCTGCTAATTGGAAAGATAGAGAAAAATGCAGTAATGATTATTTTGATATGGTAATTAATAATGAAAATTATATTTATAAAGATTCAACCACACCCAAATGGGTATGGTTTCCAAAGACCTAACCCCCCAGACCATAACATAGTAAGTGGGTACCGAAAATGATTATTATTTATTGCAGGTACTCGGAGAAACAAAAGGAAAAGGATGGATTTTGGGATTTTAAAGAATGTTCCATACGTTTAATAGAATTACGTGCTTACAATGAAATATGGACTTCAGCAATTATGGTAAAATCTATTTTATTTTTCCTTCATAATTAATAATGAGTTTATCTCGTTATTTACAAGATATTTTATGTAATTTATTATATTCCCCCATTCTTTTCGATAATGACAAAGGGGGAGAAATTCATATGAATATTAATAGAGGGAGATATTATATTTAGGGGGAGATGTTATACTTAGGGGGAGCTTTAAACATATTAATATATTTTTTATATATAATGAATATTTTTTTAAATTGTATAGTTGTCATCATCAAAAATGGGGAGAATGTTAGAACCTCAATTGCTGGATTTTAATGACAACAACTATACAATTATGTCAAAGAATCTCTAAGCTAATTTGCAGGTATATTGAGCATCAAAAAGAGATAAGCAAATACATTCAAAATGAAGATACACGGTATAAAAAAGGATGAAAGAATGCATATGGAGATACAACAAGAGATATACACGATAGAGACAAGACGAATGTGACAAATAAAGTATTATTAGTCATATAGTGTCATGTCTAGAGTTTACAAATGTTAAAATCTTCTCCAAATGGTATACACACATATACATTCGTATTTTAAATGAAAAATCAAGTTTCCAAAAATTGCATGGAGCGAGACTTGAACTCGGGTCACTAGTTCAGAAGGCAAGTGCTCTATCCATTTAAGCTATGATAATTTTTTGTTACAAGCTAAATTCGGACGTCTGAAATACTTCATTCAGACGTCTGAATGCTGAACTAGAATATTGTTTCACAATATTCAGACGTCTGAATGAAAATATTCAAACGTCTGAATAAGGCCAAAAATAGCCTATTTCCTTACTGTTTGCATATTAATCCAATTCAGAAGTATGAATTTTTTTTATTCAGACGTTTGAATATTTATAACTACTTTTTTTTTTTGAAAAGTCACTTCTCTTCGCCGAAGAGAAACATCTTCAAAATCAGTGGTTGCACCTGTTCTTTTCAATATAACTTTTCATCTATAGTTGTAACTCTTTATACACTATAAATAGATTATAGAATTCAACAAACAATCGACTGAAACCGAATTTACTTTTAGCATTCTTGAATTATCTTCTATTCTCAAACTTTCAAATTGCACACAAATTGCTTACATACTTTGATCATTAATCACTTTATCTTCCACAATTCTCAAAGCACATCACTATATATCATAAAGGAGAAGATTATAGGAAGATTGTACTCAATTGACTTATCAGTGTTATTTAGGAACGCACTACAGTCAGATACATTTGTTATTTGTATTGAAGTCCTATTCGATTGCTTAGGCGGGTGAAGTCCTGTTCGGTTGCTCAGGCAGTGTAAACCTGTTCCTCCGGGTTAAGTGAGAGTTGTTGTAGTTGAAATTCCAAAAGGAGTCTAAGACTGGACGTAGAACGGGAAGTTCGAACCAGTATAAAAATTCCTGGTGTACTTGTTTTATTTTACTTATTTTTTATTTACTTTGCTATTATTATCTGTTTCCGCATTTAGATTTAATTATATTCCATATTACACGATCCTAAGTAATAGCTAACCGTGTTAGCCACACCGGTTATTTTCAGGAACTACAGCTGGAAGACCTAAAGATGAGGAAACATAGCCAAAAAGATTAGAAATATCAATCGGCGGCATCCCAACTTTGTGAAAGTGGGAGATGTCAACGAGATACCTTCTTCGGTCTGGCTCCCGAGATGAGATGAAGTACCTTCAGAGCTTTGTTCTGGAATTGGAAAAAGCTCACTGTGAATTTCCTATTGAGACTTGTGTATCCTAAAACAGTGGAAGAACCCATGGCAGTGTTAGAATACCCTAAGACATTTGGGGCAGATTAGTTGCAAAATCGGGTTGCGCGGAGCCGGAACCTTCACTCGCTTCATGTTGAGAGGCCTTAACTAACGCTGGTTGAAATACAAGCTGGGCATCATGTAAAATTTTGGGTTCATCGCCTAGTAAGATCTCACCCTCAAATCTCATCGGAACGATCTCCTCTGCATTGAGCGCCTTCTTCTCTTCAGCAGCAAGAAATTCCCAAGCTGATAGGGATAGTCATCTCGAAGCCATTCTAGATTTCTATACTTAAGAACATTGGCATCATAGAGAACAAGTAGCGAGTTAAGCTCATTCATCACTTTCTTTCTAGTTTTCTCCTTACCGGCATCCACTCCACGCTGAACGTAGGCATCAACATCTTTAGATTAAGGCCGCATCACTTTCGAGCTCGACGTTCACTAGCTCCTCGTAGGTGTCCTGGCCAATCTTTTGCACCTCATCTTTTTTCTTGGTTTCAAGTTCAATTTTAGCTTCAAGTTCAGCTATCCTCTTTTGGAATGTGTCTCTATCTAGTGCAAGTTACTGGTTTCGATGATGCAACACTTGAATTTCATCCAGATGTCTGGTATTCTCATCCTCTAAAGCCTTGACAGCGGTCTCAGTTTTTCTCTCGACCTTTGCCTGAGAGTTCCTTGAAGCTTCTAGCTCGTTTGTTAAAGTTTTGATAATCCTTTTATCTTGGGATTCTTGACGCTTTAATTCTTCTATCTCTGCCACTGTTCGAAGGATACTTTGGACATTTTCTCTACAACTTTCATTCACTCATTATACTGCCTGTGGATACCAATAACACAATCCATAGTCATTTTTTTAACTTTTAAGGGTGACCATTTTTAGATTAAGAGGGAATGAAAACCCATCAAAGCACAAGTTTGGAAACTCTTCCCCGAGCCGGGCTATGTGAGTGACTGGATCGATTTCATGCTCCTCGGCAGTTGTTACAATGTCGGCACTTTCCATGCCCGACTTATGCGGAGCAATATGCTTGCTATGACGATGGCGATCATTACATCGCTGAAAATGTGAAGGGAATAAAGGCTGTGGAGGAACTGGAATAGAAAAAAGGACCACGGGAAAAATCAATATGTGGGTCCCGACGATCAGTTTGGTTTTCATAACCCTTCGGAGGAGGGGATCTTGATTTTGGTTGATGCTTATCATGAGCGGACCTATCTCCGTAACCTCTGTCTTAACGATCTCGATCCCAACTGGATCAATAGTTTTGATCATACTCATGACCGCCACCTTGATGATACGGACTGAACGTGAGCCCGAAATTCGGCGGAATAAGTTTTGGAGAGACTGGAACATATTCCTCTTCTTCACCATGGTTCCTACAAAGGAGAATAAGGAGCGAATCAACTTTAAATAATTAAGGGCACAAGATTAATGCACTGCAATGCCGTGAAGTGAAAGTGTGTGCGAGTGTCCTTGTATTCCCCCTGACGGACCAGATGTTGGAGCTTTGCTCGTAGGAATAACCTTTTCTTTAGTAGTAGATGGGATTTCTGCACCGGTTCTGGTAGGAGAGTTTGACCCACCGACGCTCATATCCGTAAAGTGAAAAATTTCAACATTGTGTGGAATCAGCAAGTTAGATGATGAGTCAAGCAAATCGCCTAAATGCTCATAAGATAGAGAGGCAGACTCATCCGGAATAATTTAAGGAGTAACAGATGGCTTGGGCTGATTTGAAAAACGACTCTTAGGAAATCGATAGACAAGTTTCTTTCCCTTTCTTTTTTCGAGAGAAAAGGACTGTGGGGTCCACAAGGGTTCGTCCACGACCCTAAGACTAGACCTTTCGATGTCACGACCGAACTCGTCACTTTTAGCTTTTTAGTATCTAAATCGGTGACCTCCTAAGCTCCCACTGATGGGGGCACGACAGGATCAACCCGATTGCCCCTTTGACCAACTATGGCCTAATGTCTTGCCACTGCAGCTCGGGCAATATTCACTATCTCTATGCTCCAGCCTTCTTCCCTCAAACAAAAGGTGATGAGACGTTCATCAGTAATGAAGCACTCAATATCTCTATCTTGAGGCGGCATATCCTTAAGAATCGAGGGTGCCTCCTCAAGATGTTTAACTTCGGGTCGCGGGACAGTGTACGTAAAATATCAAAAAAAAACTACTTAGTCTAGGATATGACCCGGATACAATCGTATGAATTAAAGTGAAGAGTGACATTTACGTCTTTCCAACTACCGTCGAACGAAGCCGAATGGACATCGCACAAAGAACCATTCGCTTTTGAAAGCGCTTAATTTATTCTAAGTACCTGCTAAGATTTGGCATTTCTTAGTTGACTATAGAAATATAAATGAGAGAATCTCTGTCTGTTGCTTGAAGTAAAATATGAATCAATGTCCTTAGTAGTTGGAGGGCGATATAAGAACTCCATAAATACCATGTAAATACAGCTGATCAGGGCGTAGCCGTTCGGATGCAGTTGCGTCGGGGCAATCCTCAAGTAATGTAGAACCTCACAGATATATGAGTTAAACGGTGGAATGCATCCTGCACAGCACAAAAATATTTGCATGTTGTATAACCCTTTGGGAGCCTGTGAGCTCTTTCGTCCTCTGACGGGACCAGTACATCGTTAAATGAAATCTCATGCCTCTCACAGATTCGGCGAAGAGCGGCTTTACTAATCTTTGAGGCAATGGAATCCAAAGGATCTTCCAAGAAGACTCCATCCTCCAAAATGTAGGAGTAGAATCAATGATTTCTACTGGAAGAGTAGGAACGACGGAGAATAAATCAAATGGTGGACCATAGCTTTTCGGTTGCTCGAATTGATGACTAGGAGACGGAATGTCTGATTTAGTGGCAAAACTCAACTCGGCACTGGAATTACCATGCTGACATAGCTGCAAGACGCTTTAAACGTCTGGAATCCATCGCTATTAAACTTAGTAAAAAATCATTATTAGATAAAATAACCTATACCCCCTAGTGCAGAGTGAGTGCTAGTGTTGTCTGGTGAAGTGTCATGCAATACAGTGATAAGTTATATAGAATTAAAGATGGAAAAGACGACAAGACTTCGGGGTTTGGCAGGATTGACCGTCATTGTTGACCGTCTCAACCGGTTCTTTACATCGTTAGGGAATTGTTCATCTTGTATGTACGTTAGGATCGATTATCAACAAGTTGAAGATTGACCTTTATGTTCATGGGTAGATGAGCTTCAAAAGGATTGTCCAGGACTTTTGTCCATGTCATGGTCTGAATGTCGTGTATGTCCAAGTATGCAGTTCAAGTCATATGCAAGTCATTTTTTGAAGTTTGTTGGCTGACAACCTATCGTTCCCATGGAGCATGTCTGATCGCTCATGTATGATCGATCCATATCTGATATTTGACCTACTTCGGTTCACAATTGATCGTTCTAGTACCGATCGTTTCGTAATGAACGTTCGCACCATTCTTCTAACCAATCATTCTCATCGATTCATATCTGATTGTTTGTCCCAACTATTCCAACTGATGTTCGCTTCGATTCTCCATCTGATCGTTTGCATTAACATTCAACTGATCGTTTAAATCAAACCATCACCATACGATCGTTCCATATGCCGCATCGTTCTCGTACGATCGGTCCACTCCAGAACCATACTCAACATCAATTACATAAGATCGATCTGTACGATCGTTGCACAAGTCAATTCATCTACTTCAAAAATTCGCCAAGTCCATGACTACAACCGATCGTTCATGAACGATCATTTTCGACCCTCAAATCCAACACAATCACTTCACCATCTCTAAAACGATCGGCTAAATCCCTTCTTCCTCCAACCTACTTCAAATCAATCGACTCCATCATTTTAATCGAACACCACAACATTGATAAACCCAAAATCTTGCTATGAAATCCATATACAAATTAAAATCAACCTACCTATATTAATATTCAAAGATGGAGCTGGTTCGAATTCTATCTTGCACGAGATTTGAGAAGATGGTAGTAATAATAACAAGTACAGTGAAGAGGATGACTAGCTGAAGGTTTAGTGGTGGAGGATCAATCGTTATTTTTGAAGTTCGGATAGTGTATTGAACGATGAAGATGAAGGAAGAGCACTTTTTTCTTTTTTGGTTTGAGTTGAAACGATGCAAAAGTGAATAGAGAGGATGGATACGGCTAAATATGTATATGGTGCAAGCCGGTCCTTTGAAGCCCATGAAGTTGGTTTATAACTGATCGTTCCGATCGTTTGTTCATTGATTCAGCGCCGATCATTTTCAAAGAATGAGATTGAGATTTGGTAAATCAACAAATAATGATTGTTTCGATCGTTCCATGTAAACGTTATATCGACCCTTTAAATCCTCTCTGTTTAATTTTGATTATTCTTCATTTTTTTCTGCTATTATATTCTTGAGTGTTTGTGTCCACTTTTGATGCAAACAATATGCATTAATATTCTACGAAAATCAAGTGTAGTATCAAATTGTAACCAACTTCAGTAAAGAGATCCAAAAACCCTTTTCATCACTTCATTAAATTAGATTCTTTTGCAAAAGAATCCACACTATCAATAAAATCAACCATACTAGCATCAATACTAATTGAACTACTTTTAGACCAAGCTATATTACTAGTTCCAACAAAATTAATACGACCAAATCCTTCAATTTAACAAGTAACACCAAGAACTCCTCTTTTCTTAAATTGTCGGACATAAAATAGCTTGTAGATCACCATGCATCTCAAGAAATGTAGTGTTAGTGCCTTTAACGTAAAAAAGATCAAAAGCCAAAGGAGCAAGATTTTTCCAAACTTCACAAATCTTATCCGTAACACTTAAAATTTGAGAATTCAGACAAAGCCTCAAACTAAAAGTACTGTAACTAAAACAAAAAACATCCACGACAGATTTTACACCTATGTAAAACAAAACAGATACACGAGTTTATCATTATACAAAAGTGATTGAAAAATGTTATAAACAATTTCACCGTAAAGCATGCCTCTACTCACCAATATTATCCATCGTAACAATAATTATAGCCAAACTGGAAGTAAAATCAGACGATGAAGTATGGGAAACTAATGACAGAAAAACCCTAAAAATAATAGAAATTAATTACACAGTATAGTCTAAAAGTAAATAAATGATTCCTTATAAAGGCATAAAAGCATAAAACACGACTTATCAAAATTGGCAACAAAGTTATTGGACTACCGAAAAGTCGAAGTACTCATCTAAGAAACTGCAATCGAAAATCGACATGAATAGTAAAGCAGTGTCGTACATTTGGAGAAATCGAAGACGATGCCAAAATCTTTATAAAAAAAAAATCGATGATGATAATTTTTTATGTTGAAGAAATGTGAAAGTTTGGAGACAATGATATTTTGGATAATTAGATTTACCCTTAAACTAATTGATTTTAAAGGGTAGCACTTAAATTACGTACGCAAAAGAAGCCCTGCGAACTTAATATTTCAAACAGCTGGCCTAAAACCTATACCTCACATGTTTTGAGTCTTTTGACCATGCAAAAACAAATTCGAATTATATATTTTGTACTCGGCTGCAGTTCATTGCACGGTATGGATGGAACCACTTAGAAATGTGACAATCTTTTGCGTGCTGGAAACTACCAACTCTACAGTCTTCTAGTCGCTGTGGCCCTTGTGGGAGCGCGATCATAATTCGTAAATAATTCCGAGCTTTGTCCCTTTCTACTGCATATATTACAGCAAACTCGTTTGAATTACTTTTACAAAAACTTTCATTGACAACTACTTTTGCAGTTAGAAACTAATAAATTCTAAGTCACTGCCACGTTATTCACATACCAAGATCTTAATCATGCTTTTTTTTTTCCCCTTCTAAATCTTAGTATATGATAAAATCAAAGAAATTATTATATCCAGAGAAAATGTTGCGATTTTCCATTATGTCATCGTATAAATATAATCTATAAAGCTAGAAATAATTTACAGCTTAAAATATACAATAACAAACAATACTTTAATGGCAGTACTGACAGCAGCAACTGCTTTTTCCTGTTATACCCATCCGCTTTTCTCGTCGTCAAATTTGAACCTTAACCCCGTTATTTTATCGTTTCCTTCTTCAACGACGATTCCTTCTTTTAAAAATCATCATAGTCGCAGTCACCGTAGTTTTCCATCAATTTTAAAAGTAGCAACTCCCACTCCAGTTTCAGATCAAGAATATGAAGCAGTAGGCATAATCCAAGAAGATGAACCGGGAACTATGGATTCGGATACTAAATTTTCGTGGAGGGATCACTGGTACCCAGTTTCGTTGATCGAGGATTTGGATCCTCGTTACCCGACCCCTTTTCAGCTTTTGAATCGAGACATCGTTTTGTGGAAAGATCCGAAATCTGGAGATTGGGTTGCTTTTGATGATAAATGCCCGCATCGACTTGCTCCTCTTTCGGTATTCATCTTCATTTTACGATTTGGTTTTAGTGGTTTTACAGTGTTTGGTGAAAAAGTTTGGGAATTGATTGATAGGCGTTACCATATACAAATACAATCAGCTTGAGGTTATCATATGCGATTCCATAATCAATTAGTGAATGTCATATAGCCAGAGGTGTGATTTGAATGCAGTCACGTATTATGACTTACTATGTAGTCCTATATAGCTCAATATAGTTTCGAACACTATGGTCCTGTTCATTACATGTAATTTTATTTATTTAATCACCTAATTTTTGGCTATTGTTCAACACAATATAATCAATTCCATTTTATGAGCAGTATGCTATACAAATACAATATCTACAAGGAAAAATGAACATAATTGTATGTCTATTCTGAAGTTCTGAGTCAACTAACAAATTAGTTTATGTTCTTAAAAACTGAATGATAGGAAGGAAGAATTGATGAAGATGGATGCCTGCAATGTTCGTACCATGGATGGTCGTTTGATGGCAAGGGCGCCTGCACAAAAATCCCGCAAGCATCATCAGAAGGTCCTGAGGCAAAGGCAATACGATCGCCAAAGGCATGTGTGAAAAGATTGCCAACCCTAGTTTCACAAGGTCTACTGTTTGTTTGGCCTGATGAGAATGGTTGGGCAAAAGCATCAAAAACTGGACCTCCTATGTTAGTTGCCATTACAAATAGTTTGTAAATATCACAATTATGGTCCGGTCCTACAAATATGGTTTTGATTTCTATGTTCTGATGTATGCAGGTTGCCTGATGAGTTCAACGATCCTAACTTTTCAACTGTTACTATACAGAGAGATCTCTTCTATGGGTATGATACACTTATGGAGAATGTATCAGATCCATCCCATATTGAATTCGCACATCATAAGGTAAGTTCATCAGTTTGCTTGTTTAGTTGTTTTTAAAAAAAGAAAAGTTTTCTCCTTTTATGTAATATGTATATTTGGAAATTAGACTAGATTTCAGCATATCAATGCATATTTTAATATAAAACTGAAGCTAAAGAAACATTAGGTTAAATGATATATCTTCACAACTTTTATGTTTTTAGTTTTTACACATTTTGCTATAAAATTCAAAATCTTTAATAGCATCCACTAATGGCACCTTGTTTGTGCAATAGGTCACAGGAAGAAGAGATAGAGCCAAGCCTTTGGCATTTAAGTTGGAATCTAGTAATGCTTCAGGATACAGTGGATCAAATGACGGGAATCCACGAATTACAGCAAAATTCATTGCCCCATGCTATGCTCTAAATAAGTAAATTTTTTGTTTCCAAAATATTATTTGCCACATAGACTTCGTTTCGATTTTTTGATTACTGCAGCAGATTCCAGTTTTATGCCGTTTATAATCTTTATAGGTAGACCATTCTGTCAATTGTCTGCTCACGGTATACTCTGTCTTCATTAGAGGACAAGTTGTTCTCTAAAATTTAATTTTAAGGGCATTTAACCGATTATTGTACATAATAAATACTTGGTAATAGATGCTGGTTATTTCAGATTCTGTTGGAGAGAAATATTTTTTTAGGCTTGTCATATACTATTCCTCTTGCAAAAGATAACGTTTACTGTCTTATTTTCATAATGCCTACTGATGTATCTTTGTGTTTTTATTCTGCACTAAGTCATTGCTTTTTATTATTATGATATACATATATTCTTAGTTCCTCTATATGGATTGTTAACTTGTTGGTTTTTGTCATTTTTTCCTCTTTGATACGATGATATGCTAACAATAACTTGTTCATAAGTCCTGCATTCTCTATATATTTTCTTCAAATACAGTTGTTGATAGTTGATACTAGTTTCTTACTTGACATAACATTGTTGCTGCTTTTTTTTTTAAATATCTATCACCAAACGATATCTTTATTCTTTTCATAACTCCAGGATAGAGATCGACACAAAGCTACCTTTTGTAGGAGATCAGAAATGGGTTATATGGATTTGTTCTTTTAACATTCCTATGGCTCCTGGCAAAACACGTTCAATTGTTTGTAGCGCCCGAAACTTCTTCCAATTTACAATGCCAGGCCCTGCATGGTGGCAGGTAAAGAGCAGATAACTGGCTTGCATGAAAGTTATTTTGTTTTATAAAGATTTTTTTTCTTCTTTCTTTCTTTCTTGAGGTCTATCAACCGCACAAGTTCAATGTTATTTTCATTCCACAGCTGAATACATTATTACACAAAATATGTAGGACCTATTTATGCTTTTCCCTTTTAAGGATATTAAAAAGCCTCAAACTATAGTATACTTGTTAGGAGGAAAAAAACTTATTATTTATGACCAAGAATGTTTTTAGTAGGGTTTTGTAACCCATTTCATTAGATGCAACACTTACGAAAGTTGAGAAGTATCCAATAACTCTACTACCACTTTAGCAAATTGCTTCCATGAGTAGGATTAGCAAGTGCCTTGGTTCTCTTTTTTGGATGTATGAGCATAAAGCAGTGCAAGTGTCAACGAACATACTGACAGTTAGAGCAAAGGCAGCCTGTCCTGATATTAACTGAAGGAATAATCTCCGAATAGCTTCATGCAGCTGACACAACAAACTTGTTACCCCTTTTTTTTCAGTTGATGTTTCAGCTTGAAATATTTCTTATCAACAAATTGATTCTCCTCCACTGGGCAAGCTTCTGATGTAGGAAGCAACCCATCTGCTCAGTCATGCAGTGGACAGATGCAATATGGTGTAGATTTTGACATGTCTGAGAGTACTTATGGAAAAATGTGCACATTTAGTTCCGCAGTGAGTTTGAGGAATTTTATACTTTCTAGTTTCTATACACTACAAATAGTCAAATTGTGCCAGGTCCCTATATGGAATGTAAGGGTGCATGTGCGAAGAACGGTAACAGGGTATTTGAACGGAGCATTTGAGCAGGTCATTTGAGTGGGGAAGTTGAGTGAACGGGGTACACGTTTGAGGCTGTGAACGGAGTATTTGAGCGGGGTATTTCAAGGTGGGGATGAGGAAAGAAAAGAAATCAACGGCTCTTGATATCAACAGTTGGGGACGCGTCCGACGTCAACGTACCTTCCTCCACCATTCAAACAATAGAGATGGAACGGGGCTAACCCCTTTGTGGCGTCGATGCGTCCAAACGAGAACGGATCAAAATTTGGCTGCGAACACCTAAATGTTTAATCTCATAGTTATTATTTTGGGATTTGGGAAATTGTCCTGGAGCAGTTATAGTCACTGGCTATGAAAAGTGATATTTTACTACTTGAACCATACAAAGGCTTTTGTTTGTTGTATATAGTATTGCATTTATGATTCGAACCAATTACGTTTGCAGGAATTCGCCTCTGTTTTCAACTTTATTTCCATGAACTGATGTATTGATTTCTACATATCATTATATTTGATGTAGTTGGTTCCTCGATGGTATGAACATTGGACTTCAAACCTGGTATACGATGGAGACATGATTGTTCTTCAGGGTCAAGAGAAGCTATTCTTGTCAACATCCGGTGATGTAAATCAACAATATACAAAACTCACTTTCACACCGACACAAGCAGATAGATTTGTCTTGGCATTTAGAAATTGGTTGAGACGCCATGGCAACAGTCAGCCTGAGTGGTTTGGCACTGTGAATCAACAAAATTTGCCTTCAACTGTTCTGTCCAAACGACAGGTGACTATTTCTTTCGAACTATTTTGATAATTTGCATAAAATTTCATGCCACATATTCGGACCATTAGTCTTAAGAATAATTGGGTCGCCATTAACGATTTAGCTTTGCCTCATACATATTTTGCGCCACATCATCAAATTATCAAGTGCTGCTGATATTTAGTTCAACAGTCTTCTCTTACAGTTTAAATGACTATTTTCTAAGGGGAATCTTCACCTAAAAGGCTTATCAATCCGGGGCAATAAGTTTATAGGACGATAAAGAAATTATCATTTTATAGGAAAATAAAAATGAAAATGATAAATTTTTAGTGATGGAAAAACAATAATTTCATCTATCATTTTCCTATAAAATTATATTTTTTTAGATCTTTTGCCATTTGAACTAACCTTCATTATTCAAGGTAATGGTTTTTTGAATAACACTTCTGAATAATTAGTTTCAATGACATTTATCATTTTACTTCAGAAAAATGATAATTTCTTTTATCGTTTTTCATTTATCATTTTCCTTTAGAAACACGGTAATTTCCTTTTTTCTTTTCTTTCTTAAAACTAATTATTCTAAAGAGTTGTCCTCGAAACTTATTACCCGCCTAATTTGTAGCTATTTTGAAGTGTTGTCAAAGGAGAGCTTATTAACTCAGGCTGAGAAGCCCTTCAACCTAATTTCAAAATTTCTAAGCCCTTAAGTCTAATTTCATGTTATGTTCTAAGAAACTTATTAACTCGGGCTGAGAGGGCATTCAACCTAATTTTCAGATTTTCTGAACTCTTTTGCTTGATTTCATACTTCAAACCTTTGAAACAATCCTCAATTTTGTTACCTATTAGTCTAGGAAGGAATGAAATTAAATTTTGTAGTTGATTAGTTGCTAACGATTAAATTAGCTTTAAACATCACATGTGCTTTTAAATGAGGACCAACTGTTTTACCTAAGTTGTGTATTGATTGCTTCTTTACCAAAATTAGTTGTCATGTCTCATTTTATTTACAAATATTACAAACTCAATACATGAGGAAGAAGAAGGGAAAAAAAAAACTCACGAATGATAGAACACAATGCATAATAATCAACGATCTGTTGCGTTGGATCCATTTTAGATCAAACAAAAATGTAGTCATAAGTTATTTCTTCTTACATGAGTGCAGATGTTAGACAGATATGAGCAACACACGCTGAAGTGCTCTTCTTGCAAAAATGCGTACAATACCTTTCAAAATTTGCAGAAATTATTCATTGCAACTACTGTTGTATTTTGTGCAAGTGCTAGCATTCCTTCAGATATCTATTTACGTCTACTACTGGCAGGAGCAGCATTATTGAGTGCTGCTTTGGCTTATGTACTTTATGATTCACAGAAGCACTTTGTATTTGTTGATTACGTTCATGCTGATATAGATTGATCATTGCTTGTATATAGCTGTAAGATAACTTTTGTATAGCCATGTATAATCAGATGTGTAATTGAGATCTACAGAAGTTATATGAAATGAAAATTGTTTGTTGTATTCTGCAGCATAGGCCTTGTACTAGATATTTCGTGATCGATTTTTTAAATAATAGGAATTTGTTCCTCGTGGTCTAAAATACTTTTGAATTGTCTGCTCTGAATGCGTAAACAGTTAAAAGGTAGTATGTGGGAATTTTGTGCATGACAATGACAATGGCAATAATAAAAATTATAACGAGTTTCCAGTGACTTTTAAGCCGTCAGTTTAAGAGTTAACTCGGAACGTTTCAAAATGGATAAACACTCTCACTCGATCAAAAACGTATCGAAAGGTAAGAAATCAAAAAAGCAAGAACGGAAGAAATTTAGAAGGGTTCGGTATAAATCAAGTGTCTACATCCATTGTAACTTTTATTACTGATTGGATTTACAACTATAGTCAAATTACAACACAGTTACGAGTCTCAAGTTCGTTAGTTATATCATGATGCTTATTTATAAATGAATTTCACTTTGGAATTGTTGAATTATTGGTTGAATTATTGAAACATGTAGATCCAAGTTTTTAGCATGAACAACAATTAAAAACGCCGCATTCCAAAAGCAGGATCGTTTACCGATAGGGTTGCCCACATCAACCTCTCTTCAATATAGATTAAGTATTCAAACTTTTGAGCTTTAAATGAAAAATAATCAAAGATGACTAATCGGTGCTAACTGATATCACATCACTTCTGCTTGTCTTTTTCCTCAATCTTGAATATTTAGTTCATATCGAGGTAAAGTGGAGTCCACTTCAAACAATTTATCGTTCGGAGCCTCTTGATTTTTTTTATTTTTTTATTTTTTATTTCTTTTTTCGAGATTTTTGATCCATTCCATTGTCATTTCACAATCTGGAACCATCGAACTGTCGCGTGGTTCAAATATCAGGTAACATTTGCCCTCAAAGTATGTTTTTATGAATACAAAACATGCTTTACATCAAGACAAGTGATCGAATCAAGATCTGCAAATGACGCTTCTATCGTCTGAATCGCTTTCATGAAACGATGTATCTTCTCTGAGAATATCGACACATCGTTTCACACAGTCGCAGAAACATATCTTCTTAGCAGATGTATATGTCGGCGTCTTCTATTCAAAGCTTGCGAGCATCATTAAGGAATTCTAGAAAGTTGCTCCCTTCCTTGTCCAGATAGACATATCATTGGGTATCGATCCATGTTGATAGGTATTGAACGATTTGCAGAGACTCGTATGTAATGAAACACTTATAAAAAAATTCCAAGCGCCCAACGCCTTTTTCAATCCTTATATTTTCAAGCTCTTGAGACTCTATCTTCCTTGCAACCTCACGCTAAACCTTTACATCATCGTGACATCATCAGATCTCGACCATGACACTGTCGTCGACCCATCAGAATAGTCGAATCTGATTCATCCATTCAAATTGTACTCAAGCTCGTTGCTTTCTCAATCCTCGATACCAATTTTCAGATCTTGTTTTCTAAGGTGGGTTCCCTCACCACATCTTAAACGTCACATGCAATGCCCTGGCTCCAGCAATCGAAGTGTCAGAGAGAGTTTACCATTTGATAGCTTGGATCAAAGGAACGGAAGGAGCAATCTCTCATATACACTACTTTGGGTCAACATAGATACTTTCAATGCTTGAATATATCTGAAACAATACGTATCTCGTCTCGAAAATACGCAATGTACACGAGTTCTAGAATTGAACAACTCGCATATCTGGAACATATATAAGTAAATGATGACATAGGTATCGATATCACAATGAAAATGGTTATATATACACACACACATGCATGCATACATATACATATATGCTACATGGATCAGTCAAAAAACATCACTCAAACTTGGCTGATTGACTACAAGCAAAAGTGCATAATTCGAACATCTATGTAACAACTCTTCTTGCAATCGATCTCCAAATATGGCTACAGCTGCTTCAATAGTCTCATTTCCATCATATCTCTGAATAAATTGAATAGTGCTACAAATCTTGGCTTCTAAGCAATGGTTGCTAAACTCAAACTTAGAGTTCTCCAACATAACATACATTCCTATGGGCTACTCAACAAACAAAATAGTGTGACGTCCAATAGTGCATAATAATAACATACAAGTGTCGTGTCGTGTATAAACACGTGACATCTCTACTATTACTATTACTAAAGATAATTCATTCCATTGATTTACTATGTGCCTTTTTGAAATTAAAGTGAATGGATGGTGAAATTTTATGGGTTTAAATATATACGTTGAAAAAATGCATCAATCCATCTGTACATGCCACCAAATTTGGGACATGCTACATTTATCAACATTATTTTGATTGATGCTTATACACACCAAGAAAAGATATGTCTTGAGCAATGCGGGACTAAACTAATATTAGCAGGAGCAGTTCCATAGGCAGTATCAATGTTTACATTATTTTCTATCGGTATGCAAAAAGCACCTGATCCGCTATATCTCAACAAAAGAAACCCTAATATCCACCGCCATTTCAATTATCTCATTCCATTATCTTCCCTAGGTATATAAAAAAGTCCAAAACTTAGAAATAGCTCCATGGTTTATAGTGAACAAAGAAAAACCAAATCAAAAGTAGACATGTCAAAATTTGACCCAACCCATTTACCCTACTTATAAATGGGTTGGGTCAACCCATTTATGAATATCATAAAATGGGTTATGGGTTGGATTGACCCATTTTTAAAAGGGTTATAAATGGGTAACCCATTTACCCATTTATTAAAAATATTAAATTTTAATATAAATTTAAAAAATAAGAATTTTGAACATACATTATAATTTTTCATGAAGACTGACAGTTGTACTTAGAAAATAATAAGCTACCACATCACCATATTTGAATCCACCTAGTGCAGAAGTCGCTATTTTTTTTGGTTCAGACTGCAATAACTTCTTCGTTCTAACTCGGAATCAAACGAGACTTCGACCGATCAACTCCAACTTAAATTACGGACAGTATGGAATACTCAGATACTTCATCGTGTGAATGCACATTGTAGTTCTTCAAGGAGACTAACAGTTGTACTTAGAAAATAACAGGCTACTAGATCCCTATATTTGAACTCCGCCTAGTGCAGAAGCCACTATTTTTTTGTTCGGACTGCAATAACTCATTCGTTCTAACTCGGAATCAGGCGAGACTTCGACCGATCAACTCGCACCTAAATTACGGACAGTATGTAACACTCAGATACTTGATCGTGTGAACGCACACTATAGTTCTTCAAGAGGACTAACAGCTGTACTTAGAAAATAACAGGCTACCACACCTGCATATTGAACTCCGCCTAGTGCAGGAGCCGCTATTTTTTTCGTTCAGACTGCAATAACTCCTTCGTTCTAACTCGGAATCAGACGAGACTTCGACCGATCAACTCCCACCTAAATTACGGACAGTATGGAACACTCGGATACTTCATCGTGTGAACGTACATTGTAGTTCTCCAATGAGACTAACAATTGTACTTCGAAAATAACAGGCTGCCAAATCTGCATATTGAACTTCGCCTAGTGCAGAAGCCGCTTATTTTTGTTCAGACTGCAATAACTCCTTCATTCTAACTCAGAATCAGACGGGATTTCGATCGATTAACTACTACCTAAATTACGGATAGTATGCAACACTCGGTCACTTTATTGTGTAAACGCAAACTGTAGTTCTTCAAGGAAACCGACAGTTGTACTTAGAAAATAATAAGCTGCCCCATCCCCATATTTGAATTTTGATGAAAATTAGAATTAAAATTTTAAATTTTTGTCGGATCTCAAAACATAAAACTTGCAATTAGAATTATTTTATATTTATTTGTTTTTTATTAGTCAAATTAAATTTAAATTTTTAATGGGTTAAATGGGTAAATCGCTTATTAAGTGGGTTGGGTCATAAATGGGTAAAAGAGAATGGGTCATAAATGAGTTGGGTCGAATTCGACCCAACCCATTTTGATCCAACCCAACCCATTTGACAGACCTAATCAAAAGTTGTATCTAGACGCTTGATCTTCACTGTTCTGAGCATAGCTGCACTTCACACGTTTCCAGTTGAAAGACTATCGTTTAAACCATTCCTTATATACTTCTTCAGACATGGTAATACAACGATACAGATCCTAAATTGGAATAACAGGTTACTAAAAGTAGATCAGTCTGCTTCCTTTTTGGCTAAAAATGAAACCCAAGGCTAATAGCAATCAGATCTTAAAACAACATAAAAGGGTTCACCAAAAACGGATCAAAATTCAAAATCAAAGTGAAAAATGGATCAAATTTTAAACAGTATTGGATTAAATTTACCAAAATAACCGAGTATAAGATCTGACAAGGACATTTTGAAAAATAGGAGGTTAAGATCACGTTTGGCTCGTCGATTTTAGTTTTGTGTTTTCGTCTATACAGAAGCGCATCCGTTATACGTATTGTTGAAAAACAAATAATTTTGAAAAATGAAATTAACATGTAAAATATAAAACAAGTTTATTTTGTTTTTCGTGTTTTGAGATATGAGAAAAGCACGTGGAACAACCAAACTCCTTCGGTTTCCGTTGGTCATCGAAACGGCTAAGAATTATAAATTTCTCCTCTTATTTCTTCATGTTTCTTAGTGCAAGTTAAAAACACAAAACTCAAAATGCAAAATGAAACCAAACGGACCCTAAGCTTCTGTTGTCCTCACTCTTCACTAAGCAACTATTTTGAGTTTTCATACATTTTTCTCTTAGAAAGTCGAACATTGATTTGACGCAGGAAGAGCATAGAAGGAATTTTGAAAGTGGAGCAGATGCATGAAAATTGGGCCTAATTGCTGAAAGTGGAGCGTAGAAGGGATTGTGAAATAACCATCGTTTGATGGATATTAAGCATGGGCTCAACTTTTTTTAACAAATGCCCTATTGTGAGCGTTGCCTGTACAATTATAGAATTGTAATGATTTTTTTGGGTGGATTACTTTCTAAAATAATGTGTTTGGAATTGGGCTTCGGGTGTAAAATTCAAGATTTCTAACTTCTAACTCACCTCTTTATTGCTTAAACTTGATAAATGCAAAGGTTAGCTACAGGTGTAGGAAAATATCTAAAGCTACAAAACCCAATATCTCATGCTGTACATAGGTATTTTGCTGCTTGAACTACAGATTTTGTTCAAGTTTCTATTTCAGTGTTTAGCTTTAGTCTAGTTTTTTTTTTTTTTTTTTTTTTTTTTTTTTAGTTTAGTTGTTACTTTAGTGACTCAATTAACTATACATATTTCAAAAATATTGTAAGTCAAGCCGTTTACTTCAAACTAAAAATGTTTGACATATTTATGTATGCCCAGCCTGCGCATAATTGTATAGTTACCTAGAACATTATTAATAGTGTAGTTGTTTATATTTAAATTTTTACACGATATTTGTCCTATATAATTTAAAGCTATATTATTTAGTCGTCTGTACCACGTTTGGATCAACTTATGAAAGCTACTTTTTAGTTTTTTGAAAGTCAAAACGAACAGGTTTTGACTTTCAAAAAGCTAAAAAGTAACTTATATTTGGTTTCATCCAAATGAAGCATATGAATTAAGACAATGCCAACCTACATACAAGTTAACTTATATTTTCTCATATTTTTACCCTTTTTAATGCATTGTCTGTTTTGAATTCAATTGCTATGATGTCATGGCCCTCTTGTCAACCATTAGCCTAGACAAGCTTTTAATTAATGTTGCTCGAGGCTTGGAGTTATTAATTACTTAAACCATGTTATATTCTATTTTTTGAAAACTTAATTTTTGTATGTGTTAGGCTACATTGTTTCTTAATAATGTACGATTTGTTGTTGTCTTTTAATGTTGCTTTGAAAATTACACTTTTGGAAACCTTATTTCTGCTGTTAGATTCTGATTATGAATAAGCCTTTAATAGGTTGCTTTAACATTCAAGTCCAAGTAAATGGATACATTCATCGAAACTACTGTGATTTTTGTTGTTCCTATTCTCCACATATGACGCTAATTCTTCTTTATCCAGAACTTTTCAATTCAAAGTATCTCACAACACTTATAATTTTGTCATCATGTAGGCCACATTCTAGACCTTACTTTTCACAAATCCTTACACTTAGGAAAACTTATAATAACTGTTTTACAGGTTTGTTATGCCAATTCTTATTATTATTTTGTTCAAAATTATTCATGGTTAAACCATTTTATGAGCCATATCTAATTGCAATTCATTGAGTCACATATATGAAGTGCTAGGCAGATAAATCATTTGATCCATGAAGGATAACTAATGTTTTTTGGTAAAATTGGATCGATGGACGTTCTTAAATTCATGACAGCTTCATACAATTTAAACGACTTAAGTTCAAATTGTATTGTTAATCAAGTCAATAATCTATATTTAACATAGATTGAACGCTCATTTATGCTTTATAATGCCTACACGTGGTCCATACCCAAAAATGGAAAATTTTATGGGCAGTGACATGTATGAAGAGAGTGTAAGCTATATTTGTAAGACAAATCATTATACATGCTAAACATAACAAAACATTATACATGCTTGGAAACATGCTATACAAGTGCATTGATGAATTAGTGCATGCATATTGTGATTAGACGCAGGTCCGCCTGAGCGCCTTCTACCTAATCGGAGTTCAAATGAGGGATGTAGCATGTTATTTTCTGAGTACAATTCTTAGTCATCGTGGAGAACTATAGTATGCGTTCACAAAATAAAGTATCCGAGAGTTCTATATTGTCCGTAATTTAGATGGAAGTTCATCGACTGAAATCTCACCTGATTTCGAGTTATTATGAAAAAGTTATTGCAGTCTAAACAAAAAATTAGCGGCTCCAGCTTAGGCAGAGTTCAAATATGGGGACGTAGCTGTTATTTTCTAAGTACAACTATTAATCACTATGGAGAACTACGATGTACTTTCATAAGCTGATGTATCCAAGTGTCCCATATTGTATGTAATTTAGGTGGTAGTTCATCGGTCGAAGTCTAGCTTGATTCCAAGTTAGTATGAAGAAGTTACTACAGTCTGAACAAAAAAAATACTGGCTTTTGTCTAGGCGGAGTTCAAATACCAGGTTTGCATGTGTAAACCAATAAAAAAAAAATTCTGATTCTTTTCATGTTTATTCTTTGAGGTTCATGTTTTCTTTCTTGAATACCAAAACAAATGAAGAAAAAAAAATCACTAAAATGGAAATAAAAATATAAAGATTTTGCTTGGATAATTAACCTTACTAAAATAAGTAGAACAAACTTAAGAAAGACTAATATAAAATTACTAGTTTCCAAAAGAAAAATAGCAATTTGAAAGCTAGTTTCCAAAAGAGTAACTTGAAAGCATAAAAGATAAAAGTCTACAAAAAGTGGTGACGAAACAATTAGTCACTGATATATTTTGATACATTTTTGCTCACAGCTCACATTAGCTAAAAGAGCATAAGCATGTAAAATTATTAAGTATTATTTTCACTTCCAGTAGTATAAAATAAACTAAAACTAAAGAAAAGAATGATAAAAGTACGAATTCTTTCAAGTTATTGGTTCTATGAATGTTCTTCAATTGTCTCAGTCTACTCGGTCATTGTCTTGGGTTCAGTTTATGCTAACAATGCTATTATAAAATCCACTTCCACAAGTGCAACTAAAAATGTTCGTTGTGATTAAATGCAGACCCACCAGAGCATGCATATATACTTGTATCAATTAAATCTAATGATGTCACTCACACCATATAATATCCTGCCCACACTTCATCAAAATGGTTTTAACACAAGTGTCACTGCTTTATTCATCGTGACTCAATGCTGCAACTCTAACCAACTAGGATATATGTTGCTTTCAATTTAAATTCAAGTACATTGTTTTCATATCTTCGGTGTATAATTTGTTGTTCACTATAATATGGTCCTTTTTAACCGCATATCTAAACAATTAATAGTTGCACATATTCATTATTTATCATAGCATGGTCCTTTTCAACTGTGTATCTAAAAAATGTTCATATATTTTACGAGGTCGATATATATAAAGGGGATTTATATCTTAACTCTCTTCCTTGAGTTCCCAGCAAGAATACTTGTTATGGATTTGCGCTCTACATAGATTGATAGCTTTGACAAGCCTATGTGGTCTTTTTCACTTGTTGTTTATGACCAGTTGTGAGTGCACTTCACATGATCTCTTAGTTGCACTGCTCTTCTGGCTTCTAAAGATGCATAAATTTTAGGTGTTTAGTCACCTACCCAGTTCTATCTTGAGATAATAGCACTCGTGGCACTACAGCTCTAATGTCTTACTATTCATTGTATTGTCCGTGCAACAGATTGTTGGACTTTGTGACGAGGGACAAAATTCATCACAATTTGATTGCGATCCTCGAATCAGTTCGCTGAGATGAATTTTAGCAGTCTAGTAGTTAATACATCGTACTGTTCTTGTTTGCAACTAAACTGGACACAAACACCCAAGAATAGGTTAAGTAGTGAAATAAATGAAGAAATTAAGTGAAAACTAAGGAAAACATTGAACACAAAGAAAAAGGCAACAGAGAGCAAAAACAACAAGGTTTATAGTGCTTCGGCGTTGATTGCCTTATGCACTTTGAATACTTTCTTTATTGCCTTACAAGTCACTCGATTACACTTGAAATCAGCTAGAAATAACAAGAGATCAAGGAAGAATGAAATAAGATTGGTTACAAAAATGGTAGAGTTTTACTTATCAGCCAGAAAAAGGTCCTTCGGCATGGCCCCCTGCCCTTGTATTTACAAATGAAGGCAGCCTCTAACCTGACTGGCATTTCGGTACCTAGACCCCCTTGACCACTTGGGCTTACCATAGGGAGGGCTAAGCCCAACTCTTCTATGCATAGGGGTCGACACTGACCCCTCCATGGGTTGAGTTTGGGGCTAGCGACACATATGGTGGCTCTCTTATAATGCAACATGATGGTACTTCAAGCATTACGAACATTTAGACATGTGGTGCTATAGTTATGGTAGCGCTTTGGTTCGAGTTCTGAACTGATCAGGGAAATGCCAGCCCCTATCTGCATCCTCAACACGCATCGATCCATCTCCCTATAAGGTGCGTGCCGACGCATCCTCCTTGGACAATACTATGCCAAGCCCATCGTTCTTGAACCACATCATGCTGACCCGAACACTTTGTGCCAACCCTTCCATGGTATGCCGATCCATATCTTATGAACACGCTATGCCGACCACCAGTGTGCCGAACACCAGTTGCCGAACCAACTGTTCCCCCATCTCATGCCGATCCCACTATTTCCATATCCTATGCCGATCCCACTACGCTCCATCCTTTATGCCAAGCCCGACTCACTATGCCAACCTCTTTTGCAGAAGCCATCAATATGCCGATCCCATTGATTTTATAAGCTATACCAATCCATTTGTTTGTTGAAAGCTATGCCGAACCCTCTAGCGTCGTTGAACCACGCTAAGTTTGGTATCACATCTTATGTCGATACCTTTGAATTTCCATCCAAGTTGATTATCCAGTCAAGTAACCAATGTCGATCCCTATAGTCTCTCCCTGCTATACTAAACCCTTTAGCATCTCACCTATACAGATAAATTACTATGCCGACCCTTATCTCACACAAGCTAATTTCCATCTTCTTGACATCCTATGTTGTTCTTGACATCCTGCAATGTCTGCTTATCATCTCTACTTAACCTCGGCTTTATATAACTATCCGAACTCTATTATTAGGTTCTGAAGCCATTGCTTCATGGTTATTATTCTTACCAGCGGTCGAATCTATCTTGCGCGATCAGCCCAATATAGCTGGGTAAAGGCATTGGATAACACTTGCCCCTCAAAGTACGTCTTGTAAGTAACATGACGTGCTTTGAATTGAAAAAAGTTTGAACTATGGAAAATAAGTTCACTTAACTCCCTGACTGACTTCTATTCCTTTATCGACCTTCAATGATAAAAGTTTGATGTTGTATTCCATTAGCATATACAAATTCGATTATGTGTGGCTTACAGGCTTTCTCTTATCTGATTGGATCTCAAACCCGAGGGTTTCTGGCTTGATTGTGATTTCAACTGATTTCGAAAAGTCAATTTTTCAAAGCGTTCCCATGCACACCCAAAAACGCATTTCTGTTGCTGGCTCTCGGGCGTGTTCAAACGTTTGCAGGTCGTTGTCTGTTTTTATAATTTCCTATACGCTCGTGTTTTTAGCCGAATCTTTATGATAACAAGTGCCTAATATTTTTCGGTTGCCCATCATTTCTTTTCTCTTATCATTTTTCTAGAGGGATCGGCATCTGGCATGCCGCCTCCTTGTTGAGTTCATGTGGATATGGATCGGCAAGTTCTGATGCCGATCCCTTTTCAATCCCATGACTGAGTCACCCAAGATGACCGGTTCCACTTCCTTTCACACATGCACGTATATAAACTTACCCCTCTTTCCTTCTTACCTGCTTACCTTCACATTTTTGCTCCTAAATTTCACCTTAACATATTCATTGCTTTCTCCTTTCCAAACTCCTTTGCCGAACCTATAACACCGCAAACCATCTTGCCAATTGATAATCCTTTAGCTCATATTCGAATTCAAGCTTCAAGATCAACCTCGCCCAAAAATCGCTCCTCCATCATCTTCAATTTTCGTAAGTTTGAACATTCGCCCCTCTAATTTGGCTTTTATAGATACATAGGTACGAACTCCTCTTTAATCTCATTAATTGAGTCATGAGTCTTGAACTTGTGTGAGTTTGAGGAATTTTTAGGTGAATGACTTAGTAGGTTGCTATGGATATGAGAATAAGGAGGAGAGAGTGAAGGGGATGGAGAAGCAACGAAGAAAGAAGGGTTCGGCCAATGTCTTGAAAGGGAGGGAGGAAAGTTTGTTTTTAAAATTTGAGAAGAGGAAATTAGGATTGGTGAAGGTTCGACAGTCTTTAGTTGAAGAAGGGATCGGTGTATATCACTTTGAAGTAAGGGTTGGTTGGTAGTTTCAAGGAGCAGCTTTGTTAAGGGATAGGTAGAAGTCGTTTTGTAAGGGATTAGTAGGAGGTGTTTTTTGTGAGGGATCGGCGTATTGGATAACGGAAAGGAGTTCGGCATTCCCAAGTGAATCTAAGTGTAGAGATCGGCTACAGGGTTAATTTAACAATCCAAAATTTAACCCATAATAATTAATTCGTTAATTAATGAAATAATAAAATAAAATTTTGAAATTATTAGAATTGAGCCACGGGAGTTGCACCATTGTATCTGTACTAATTTTCTGGTCAATTTCCATGTATAGAACGTTAGAATCCGAGCTAATAAGAGTAAGTTATGAATTAAACAATAATAAAGAAGAAACGAGAGAAAAATATTGGGCTAGGTTGACCAAGGGGTCGACCTAACCATGTCCTAGGTCGACCAAGCGGTCGACCTCGGGGAGGGGCGGTCGACCGCCTAGTCGACCCGCCTATGGTTACGGAACAAAGAAAATTTTCATCGTTCCATAGGTTTTCAAACACGTATTTTTCATTCTTTAGCCTCATCTAGTCCCTTTGTGCTTCCATTTGACGGCTCCTATTCAGCCTATGACATGTTTGCATCATATTCAATCTCTAAATCCAACGGTCTGAGATCCATTTCTACCCCTATAAATAAGACCCTAAGCCTAACACTTTTTATCATTTTAGATTTTCTCTGCTTGGGTTCATCTTTTTAGAAAGGACCCTAAAAGGAATAATTTTCCAAGGAGAGAATCTTTTTAATAAAAATATTTTAATACCCTCAAGTGGATCTAGGAAAACCTAAAGAGAAGAGCTTATGGCCACATATGAGTGATTGTAATTATTTTACATTTCTTTAAGTAATTTAAAATAATAGAATTTCTAATAGTTGTAGTTTTTACTATGATTTTTTGAATAACCTTTTTTGTAGTTTATTTACAGTTTTTAGAATTATTTTCAGTCTATTTCATTTATCTATGTTTTCAGTTAATTTTAGTTTAATTCTTTAATGATAGTTTTTCCATTTATTTACAATATTTTAATTTATTTACTGTTATTTATGTGTTATTTACATCCTTTTCCTATGCTTTGGATTTTCTTCTATTTTCAGTTTTCTTTTATTTCTCCTTCTTCGCGTATGGGTTAGAATAGACTAAACACGAATATGGATTAAAATTATAAGAATATTGAAATAATGGAAGATAAGATGTAAATTGTAAAGACTGTAATAAAAATGGAATTAAGACTGAAATTGAGCCTAATTATAATATTAAAGTTAGAATTGGACTAATTAAAGATAATTGGCCTAATTATAACTTAGAATTATAATTAAAAAGAGTATAAGATGAAAGAAGCTTATTTTTACATTTAGACCTTGGGTTAAGCAATAAGCATGATTATAACGTAGGTTATAATAAGAAAAAGAACATAATGAAGCTTATTTTAAGACTTAGGATAAATTAATTAGCACAGATAGCAAGAACAAAAGTAAAGCTTATTTAAATAATTTATCTAAGTTAATAAGCAATAATTAAAGTAGGACCTATACCAAATAACATTTCCCTATTATTTCTATGGACACGGTGTTTCACACAATCCTGAAGTGAGACGAGGGGCACGCTTCGGCTAATAATGGCAGTAACTGGTCAATAAGTAGAAGTCCAAATCATGGGGATTTGGGCAAAGGACACAACTAGATAATGTTTGGATGATGGGTTAGTACCAATAGCATTTTCCCTATTTTCTATAGACGTGGTGATCTCACATAGCCTGAAGTGGGATGAGGGCCATGCTTATGCTGGAGCTTGAGGTAATAAGAAGACCTAATAGGTGGAACAACAGGTAACATGAGCATGGTGGCGGTTACGCGTGTGACTTCCATTCGGGTGCTCTGTAATAGTTATGAGTTCCAAGCGCTTAGTATGTGTGCCTTTCGTAGGCACCATTGTCTTCTTTGTAGGGAGCTATATAACGTCTAGTCCACAATAGATACTTTGCATGTCATTCGTAGACACCATTTCTGTGTAGGGAGTTATATAACGTCTAGTCCACGGTAAGGTCTATGGAATAGCAGGCCGGTCAAAGGGCAGAATTAGGATTTCAACCTAATTATAGGATTAGGAATTCATCCTAATCAAAGAAGCATTCAAAGACAAGTGCAAACAATCAAATTTAATTAGTTATATCGATTAAGTTAATTCGTATTTCTTCTCTCTATTTTCTTTGTTTCCTTTTATATACTAGAGCTGTTGTAAGGTCTATTACTTTTACTTTGCTTAAAGATTCTAGTAATTACTATCATTCATCAGACTTTTAGTCTAACCCACTCCTCTATTTTCCCTTTTTCCCTCCCATAGGCAATCAGGGGCAAGGAATAGACCACTGCTTCTTGGAGACTTGGAGGCCCTATCATGTATTCCTTCTTTTTATTTTCAGCCTTTTGTTCTTTTATTGTACTGGCACTGCATTGAGGGAAAGTTTGTGATTGTACTCTAGTTATTCTGATAAGACTGAGATTTTATCATCATTAGACAATTGTATTTGGTATTAGGAACATATGTGGTTTGTCTGAAGTATTAATTTATAAAATCACTTACTGTTTTTAATTACTTCCGTTGTGTTACTATCTATCTGTTTTGTATGGTGAATCTTAATCTCTGCTGGCTTCAGTTATACCTACAACGCACTACATCCTTTAGTGTGTCCTTTTGGGTATAGTAAGGAGTATGGAATGTTTCACTTGGTATCAGAGTCTAAGGTTACGGGATTCCTAAAAATTAGTTTTAAAAGTAAAGTATTTTTCAAAATAACTTGTTTAGAAGATGTTTTTTTAGAAATAAACTCTTATAAAAGAAGTAGTTTTTAAGTATAAAAGAGTTTTCATAAAAATCCCCTCAAAGGTCCAGTTCAACCTTCTTTCGATTCTTTCAAGCCTAAGTTTTTCTTTGCATAGTATGATTGACTGGTTCCGTAGGCTACGGCACCAGTGGTGCAAGGGTAAGTGCCCATTACAACACCAGTATGTGGAAATCCCTTTAACCCACCTATAGCAACCAGCTTTTCTAAGCTATGTAAGGACTTCTCTAGTATAGGAGGAAGAACTTTTTCTGGCATGGAGAATTCAGAGGAGACGCGAGCTTGATTGGAGAATATGGAGCAAAGGTTTAGTCAGTTAGGTTTGGAGGACCAATAGAGTGATCAACCTACATCTTGGCAGCTAAAGGGAGAGCTTGATAAGGTTCCTGCAAGATCTAAGAAGCAGCGGGGGAAGAACAAGAAGGATAAGGACAGGAGTATGGAGGGAGGACCTCAGAAGCGAATCAAGAAAAGTGGAAGATATAAGCATTGTAGAATGAGTGGTCATTACGCAAAAGACTACAAGAGAGAGAAGGTGAAAAGGTGTTACAGCTGTGGACAACCCGATCGTCTTAGTAAGTTTTGTCCTCAGAAGATGGGGCAGGGAAGGGAGTGCACCTGTAGTGCAGATGCAGATTTTGGATACAGCACCTTCCAGCAGTAGACCAAATAGAGGTAGGAAAATCTCTTTAAAAGGATTAATCTCTCTTTTTTATTTTCCCATTTGGATTGTTTTCGATTTTGGAGCATCACATCCTTTCATTACGAGTTTTTTGGTAGATTGTTTTCACTTAGACATCTCTTTAGTAGTAGTCCCCATCGTTATTTCAAACCCCATATGAGGATCAACACACTTATCTATGGTTTGTAGGGGTTTGAAAAAAAATTATCCTTGACGTAGAGTTTGATTATGGCGTCTATGTATTTGGATTTTCGGGTTATGGGATGATTTTGGGGATGGATTGGCTATCCACATATGGAGCTATATTAGATTGCGAAAGGAGGGTTGTTAGACTAGAGACATGCAACGTAGGACTCTCAAGGTTTCTTACAACCTACAAGCATCAGTTATGTTGAGCTTCCTTTATTCCCTCGATTCATCACCAGTAGAATTAGATTCGGCTCCTATCCTAAGAGATTTTCCAAACATCTTTGAGGGGTTAGGAGATTATCCCCTAAGAGAGAGATTGACTTTAGGATTTATTTGACTGGAAATGCTAAGACAGTAGCATTACTCATGAGGCACATGGCACCTAGGGAGTGGAAGGAATTGAGTAAGCAGATCCATGAGCTTTTGGAGAAAGGTTTCATAGGAAGAAGAAAATTGGAGTAGGGAGCGCCGGTCGTCTTCGCTACTAAGGCAGGTGGTTTCCTTTGACTTTGCGTAAACTATAGAATATTAAATAAGCTCACGAAGAAGAACCGATATCCACTTCCTAGGATAGATGACCTTTTTGATTAGTTATTTGGCTCTTCGATATTCTCTCATCTTGATTTAGTTATAGGATTCCATCAGCTTAGAGTCGCTGATAATAATATTGATAAAACCATGTTTAGGACTCTAGACGGGTTTCATGAGTGGTTGGTTATGCCTTTTGGCTAACCAATGCCCAGCCTACATCGTAGATCTGATTAGCCACGTCTTTAGAGAAGTCCTAAGTAAGTTTGTGGTTGTATTAGTGGACGACATTTTGGGGTTCTCCAAGAGTAAGAAGGAGCATGTTATTTATCTAGAGGAGGTTCTTCGTACACCTCGCATTCTTCAGTTAAAAGCAAAGTTCTTGGAGTATCACTTTTGATATAAGGAAGCATGTTTATTGGGGCATAGAGAATGTCTACACGTGAAAAGAGTTTGAGAAGCGATTTTGTACATTTAGGTTTGGATTGTGAAAATCCAAAGAGAGGTAGGCAAAGATTGGAGACGTATAATAGATTCAGTTGATAAGGAAAGAAGAAATCCCATGTATAGATAATTGTACAAATTATAATTGTTTTATATAAGAGGATTTAACGGTAGCACCTTAGAATAAATACGAGTATAGGAACAAAAGATTTTAAGTCAGGAAATGTGATTTCTAAGGTTTAGAAAAGATACTTCTAGGGTAGTAAATAGGAATATCCACTTTATGTCTAACCCAGTAAAATGAAATTATTAGAATTGAAAAGAAGAATCGTCGGTATTTTTAAGTAAATATTGGGTTTTTGGGAATATGGTAAGAAATTTAAATTTGTTTTTATATAATATAAATTTTGTTAAAAGTGAAATTCTTTATCAAGAATTACAGAACGCATATAGTTCACAAGTTTCTTTGCAAGTAAATAAAAATTTTAAATATAAAAACCTAAAGTATTAAGTATCGTAAATGTAGATTACAACATTTATTGTTGTAATAAATGTTTTTGTGAAAATAAAGGAAGCATAAAGTATAACGCTACCGTTATAGTAGGTAATTCCCAAAGGAAATGTTTTTACTTAATATGTGAGGTTTATAAGTATTAATTTTTAATTAAATTCATAAACTAGTATTTTTTAGGTTGTAATAACAGTTTTATGCAACATCGGTTTTAAACCCAAATAAAAATGAATTTTGAAAGATAATTTCTAAGAGTAGAAATGAAAGTGGTTTATAAAATACATTTATTATTTAAATAAGTATAAGAAAATATTTTCTGACTATGGATATACTAAAATAGTTTTAAAAATGAGTTTTTCTGAAAAGAAAAGAGTTTGTTAAATATTAGAAGATGTCTATCATAAGAGAGTATAAGTTAAACATACTTTAATCTATTGGATGAAAAGAATAATGCTATAATTTTCTATGAAACCAAGAAAAATATTTTGTGCAAGTTACATGGAATGCATGAAAGAGATTTACACGGTATGGAAGCATCAAATTTTGTGTAGCCTATTTTGAAAAAATATAAAATAAGTTCCTTGTAATTTCACATAAACAGGAAGTCCTCTTTTAAAAGGTCCATAAAAGATTTTAGCGTTAGTAATTTCTCATCGGAGAAAGTAGCTCTAATACATTAAGGTATGAGACCATTAGTTGTAATAAGAAGATGTTTTGAAAACATATAAGAATGACTTAAAGATATTCTAAAAGAAAATAGTTTGGTGAAAAAGTAAATAAGTTTTTGAAAAACTTAATAAAAGTAAAATTTGAAAATTCAAATTTTTATAAAAACCAAAAAGGTCTTTAAAAGAAAATGAGGAATAAGTTTTGGGGCTTAGAATTTGAAAGTTTTTCCCTCTAGGTTTGGGAAATAATGTAAATTCAAAAATATGTGAAATGCAAGTTTAGAAAGATAAGATTTTAAGTAACCTAGTATTTTTGAATTTAATAGAAACTTAAAAATAACACTTTTTAAAGACAAAGATTTTGGGATTTGATGTTTTAAAAACCTAAGCCTTAGTTTTTGAAGTGATAAATTACCAAACCAAAAATATAAATGTGGAGTAGATAGGAACCATTTCCTAGGTATAAAATGTAAGGACATAAAGGAGACAGCAGGGATTACTTTTAGAAGTGATAGTGGGAGTTTTCCTAAGGTGTATAGGGCACTAGTGAGAACCTAGAAATATTGATTCATGTGAGCAGACTAAAGAAGAACAATAATGGTGAAATTAGTAAGATTGTAAGGCACACATGCTTGAGGACGTGTATTTTTAATTTTGAAGAAACTTGGGAAAAACATCTTCCTTCAATGAGATTCTCATGTGATAGTAGCATTAGAGTGACACCTTTCGAAGCTCTTTACGGAAGATCGCGCAAGCCGCCTTCGTGTTGCTTAGAGGCTACAGAGAGATTGTTACTTGGTCCCGGCATGTTTGGAAAGACTTTGGAGAAGATTGGTTTGATTTGAAAAAAATCGCATCTCATATCCTCATCTTTTCGATAATAAGTTTTAGAATTTCCTATTTCCATCTTTAGTTTTGATAGGTTCTTTCCTTTATTATCCTTTGGAGGGTAGAACTTAGGATTTAACATATGGATGGTAGGATGTGATGTAAACATGTTACTAGAACGTGTTATGAATGATGGATGCAAGTGGTTGCAAATGTTTGCTAGTGGATGCTAATGGACGCATATACTTACACTATGCACTATTATTTCTTAGGGATCGGCCTAACTAGGACACTAGAGCATATGCATATGGATATGTGTGCATTTTATTTTATTTTCCATGATTGCTATAAATGTGATGTTTATCACATGGTTGTTGCATTTGGATGATAATTGTAGCACGTATATAGAATATCAGTTGTCATTAGGAATTTTTACATTCATTTGGATACATAGCACGGACATGATTGCATAAAGAAGGTCAACTGAATCAGGAGAACGTCTAGTCTTTTGCATTAGTTAGGGACATAGACACTACACTAATCGCATAATTATTATTAATTGCATTAGAAAAACTCAAGGATAATGGATGATGGTTGGGTAGTTGGTTGTAGAACTTAGATGAAAACATTAGTTCATTCTTTTATCCTTAAAGATTTCGAGAACGAAATCCATTAAGGAGGGGAGAATGTAACAACCCAAAATTTAACCTATAATAACTAATTCGTTAATTAATGAAATATAAAATAACTTTGTGAAATTATCAAAATTGAGCCACAGAAGTTGCACCATTATGTCCATGGTAATTTTCTGGTCGATTTCCACATATAGAACGTTAGAATCCGAGCTAATATGAGCAAGTTATGTATTAAAAAATTTAAAGAAGAAACGAAATAATAATAATAATAATAATAATAATAATAATAATAATAATAATAATGGGCTAGGTCGACCCAGGGGTCGACCTAACCATGCCCTAGGTCGATCGGACGGTCGACCTAGGGGGAGGGGCGGTCGACCGCCCAATCGACCCACATACCGGTATGGAACAAAGAAAATTTTCTTTGTTCCACGGCTTTTCAAACACGTATATTTCATTCTTTAGCCTCATCTAGTCCCTTAGTGCTTCCATCCGACGGCTCCTAGATAGCCTATGACGTGGTTGCTTTCTATTCAATCTCCAAATCTAACGGTCTGAGCTCCATCTACCCCTATAAATATGACCCTAAGCCTAACACTTTTTCTCATTTTAGATTTTCTCCGCTTGGGTTCACCTTTTCTAGAAGAAGCTAAAAAGAATAATTTTCCAAGGAGAGAATCGTTTTAAAAAATACATTTTAATACCCTAATGTGGATCCAGGAAGACCTAAAGGGAAGAGCTTAGGACCACATATGAGTGATTGTAATTATTTTACATTTCTTTAAGTAATTTAAAATAATAGGATTTTTAATAGTTGTAGTTTTTACTACGATTTTTGGAATAACATTTTTAGTAATTTATTTACAGTTTTTAGAATTATTTTCAGTCTATTTCTTTTAGCTATTTTTTCAGTTAATTTTAGTTTAATTCTGGTAATAATTGTTTTTCCATTTATTTACATTTTATTTACAGTATTTTAGTTTATTTACTATTCTTTATTTGTTATTTACATCTTTTTCTTATGCTTTGGATTTTCTTCTGTTTTCAGTTTTCTTTTTTTCTCCTTCTTCTTCGCGTACGGGTTAGAATAGATTAAACGTGAATATGGATTAAAATTATAAAAATACCGAAATAACGAAAGATAAGATGTGAATTGTAAAGACTGTAATAAAAATGGAATTAAGACAGAAATTGAGCCTAATTATAATACTAGTGTTAGAATTGGACTAATTAAAGATAATTGGCCTAATTATAACTTAGAATTATAACTAAAAAGAGTATAAGACGAGAAAAACTTATTTTCACACTTAGACCTTGGTTTAAGTAATAAGCATGATTATAACGTAGGTTATAATAAGAAAAAGAACCTAATGAAGCTTATTATAAGTAATTAGCACGGATAGGATTAGGATTTCAGCCTAATTATATGATTAGGATTTCAGCCTAATTAAAGCAGCTATCAAAGACAAGTGAAAACAATTGAAGTTAATCAATTATATCAGTTAAGTTAATTGTATTCCTTCTTTCTATTTTCTTTGTTTCCTTTTATATACTAGAATTGTTGTAAGGTCTATTACTTTTACTTTGCTTAAAGATTCTAGTAATTACTATCATTCAGTTGACTTTTAGTCTGACCCACTCCTCTATTTTCCCCTTTTTCCCCCATAGGCAATCAGGGGAAAGGAAGATAGACCATAGCTTCTTAGAGACTTGGAGATCCTATCATGTATTCCTTCTTTTTATATTCAGCTTTTTGTTCTTTTATTGTACTGGCACAATATCAAGGGAAAGTTTGTGTTTGTACTCTGATTTTTCTTATGAGAATGAGATTTTATTTTCATAAGACAATTGTATTTGATATTTGGAACATATGTGGTTTGTTTAAAGTATTTTTGGAGTATTAAATTTTAAAATCAATTATTGTTTTTAATTACTTCCGCTGTGTTATTATCTATCTATTTTGTCTTGTGAATTTTAGTCTCTGCTAGCTTTAGTTATACCTACCATGCACCACATCTTTTATGTGTCCCTTTGGGTATACTAAAGGGTGTGGAGTGTTTCAGTTAAGGCATTGGGGTCATTATACTTAGCATAGATCGGTGTTGACCATCAAAAACCACCTTAACTAAAATTATTAAAAAATATGACTGCGCACTGCCTTTTCCAAGCATAAAGTGACTGATAACAATGCGACTAGCATATCTGGACCAATGGACTTAAGTTTGAATGAACGAATTTATGACCTTGTCAATATGAACTAAATATAAAACGAGATAAACACACTTGAACAACTGACTTCATAGCAGAAAGCCAACATCCAATCCTAAAGCTTTGGTGTCAGTCACCCTTGACGGCATTTAAGATGGTTAGCGATGACGGTCTCCCTTGATGAAATCTCCTAGCTTTGACATTTTAACTTTGCTTTTCTGATCTCAAACTGTTTACGTTCATTCCATATTGCACTGCACTCGTTCACACACGACATGGGGGAACAGGTTATTTTTTCTAACATTGCTTGTCTACTGAGTATGGTTGACATAGACCCCAAGTTACGAGAAGTGCCTAACCATAATGTCTTCCGAATCGGCTGCGAGGTCAAGTTCTGCTACCCTGTCTGACAAGCCTGCACCGAGTCAGCAACCAGAACAAGTTGGGGCATCTGACCTACAAGCAAGTCTCTTCTCCGACGTCCCGATTTTTCCTATAGAAATCATTGACCCAGCTCCCAACATTGCGGAGGATGTTATCATCTTGAATAATCCGGCTGACTCATAAGCCTCTAGAATCGTCGAAGCTGCACTTCTTCGATTATGTTCTATCCACGAGATTACCTTTGAAAATGTTTTGGTTCCATCAAGGCAAGATAAACCTCATTTTCCCCTAGCCGGTTATAAAACATGTAACAAGTTCATGTGTTGGGTTGGATGCGTGCCACCATTTAACTCTTTCGTTCGGTAAATGTTGAGATTCATGGGAATCGCTCCTACTCAACTACACTCCAATAGCTATGCTTTTATCCATGGCACTTATCTCCTCTTTCGGAGCATCTTGTTCCATCCACCAACTCTCGTAGCGTTCGATACATTTATAGCTTCAAAAGATTGGCCAATAGTCCCTCGTACATCTTCCTCGAACCCTTGCCAAAATGTCAGGCCTTAATGGGTGCATGAAACAAGCTTTCCCTATTTAAACATGAGTGGTTTTATGTACGGTGTCCTTCCAGCTTCACAAGAAGATGGTCTGAAGGACGTAAGTGCCATTTTTGCCTTCATCTTTACTTCAAAGATTCAAGTCGCAGTTTTACCTCGGTCGTAGTAATAACTTTAACCCTTTCAAGTGTCCGCCCTCGACCTGAAGGCACCGAGTACTCTAGGGCTATCATGGCTATTTGCGCTACTCTGGTGGAGGATTTATACATTCAGCTCCTTGTCACGATGAGTTGCTTTCATTATTTGGGTTGTTAGATGACGGCCGTAGAATTGGTCTCCCTGGAAGCAAAGCAGTTCCGAAGACTATCATCGAGAGAAGGGAATAAATAAATGACTCCATAGTGCCCCTTACAGAGGGAACCCAAGAAGGCACTAAAGAGGGAGAAATAAAGGAATCACACGGTGTAGGGCCGAGGGACGAAGACGCAGGCCTTGGAAAAACGCCAGCAGCTGAAGTGCCACACACTAGCCAATCGCAACCTCCCTCGAAAAGGGGAAAACATTTGGCATACATGATTCGAAAAAGGAGCCCCGTGGCAACCCCAAAATTTGTCATAATTCTGGTTGAAAAGGGCTCGTCTTCTCAACATATGGAAAGCGTGTTGAAGGGACTTTCTGACATTTCAATCCCAGACGATTTATTAAATTACAATTCACCAACTTTGATGTTGAAGAGCTTGACTCACCCACAAGAAGCGACGAAGGCATGCAACCTTCCAACAAAGGAGAAGAAACTCCCATAAGTAAAGCAAATGTCATTGGTCCGTCGGGGAGAAACACTAGGACACACACAAGCACTTGCACTCCACCATCCACTTGTGATTAACTCTTTATATAAAAACCCCTAATATGTTCCCATTTGGTTCCTTTAAATGTGTAATATCTCAATCATAAGCCTTCGATCGCCTCCGTGGCTCCTCCACCTACTACCGCTCGATTCAGGATTCCGAATCTGGAAGGCACCGAGATAAAGATGAAGGATGGGATATAGACTATCACTATCGATAGTCATCCTCTTCGTCCAGAAGGAAGTCTCAGGCACATGCTCCAAGCCAAGGCCACCTATCCAACCCTCCTGGACACAGTGGAGATAAGTCCACACATCGGGGTCCCAATCCGCCGCTCCCCATGACCAACACTCTGGATCATCAAGTATCAGGCAATCTCACGAGCATCGCAAACATACATCGATTACGTCTGTACAAATCCCTCCAGTTCCTGCCCAAGATCCTACAATAGTGGAGAAATTAGCTGAACTCAAGGCTACTTTCCTAAAAATCTTCTTTGACGGACTCAAATTCCTCTCATCCATACACATCATTCTTGGAACTGCCAAAGAGAACTCATTAGCGTGTATGAGTGATATGTACGTCTAGCATGAAGCGTTCATTCACTTGGCCGAAAAATCCTCTAAAGTTTCTATCAAGCCCCAGCATGAGATTGATCACCTTAAGCTAGAGGCCATCCATGATAAAGATATCATCAAACATCAAGATATTGAGCTGCTCGAATTTACGGCTCAACTTGATGAGGCAAAGAAAAATGCGAAAGAGACAGTTGAGGCAGTTAGTCGCCTAGAGACTTCACATAAGAAGGAACTGGATGTTGCACTTCAACGCAACAACACCTTGGATTTAGAGAAGGACCCTTACAAAAGGAGAAAGATGTCTTAGCTCGTCGCGTTGAGAAGTTAGAAAAATTATCGTCCAAGGAAAGGGAGGAGAATATCGAGGCACAAGAAGAATCACAAAAATATAGCGAGGAGATTGTCGAAACAAGAAATTTAAAAATGAAACTTGATGAGAAACTCTCCCAAATCAAAGCCTTGAAAGAAGCCGCCCGTGAAGAGGGCAGAAAAGAGGTGCTCACAGAAGCCAACTCCCGAGTTGAGGCAACGAATGAGTCTGGCAGGGAAGAGATTAAATTCTTATTTGATCCATTCATCACCGAATATAATGCAAAAATTCTCCTTCACCTCGAATTAACTTTCCTAGGCCAGGCGTATCTCAAATCACTCGCCGAAGCTTAGGAGATCATTACAAGGATCGAGAAAGAGGAGTTGGGGGTGGTAGAGCTTGATAAAGGGGCACTTATGTAGGAAGTGCTTCGAGGAAATGAGCCATCTGACTTGGTTGCTGCAAAACTTCAATTCGACAAAGCTCCTACACTGCCTAAGGAAAAGGAAGATACTGTAGGGTCTTCTGGAACTGAGCCCCAGGGTCCTCCTCTTGTTCAGTAGGTTGGGATGTGATCGGAGCAACACATTGGTTATGATCTAGACAGCGCGGGATGGACCCACACATGTTGTCTCCCATTGTTGAAGGGAGCACCCCGGCGACAACCGAAAGCCAACCGGATGCTGGTACCATATATACCTCCTTCGAATTGAATAACTTGTTGTTTTTGGAACATAACAGTTATAGACTAACGCTTTTTTTATGAAACTTTGTAGGTCATCCCCATCCCGAATTAACTCCAAGGAGCGATGTCGCCATGGAGCAAGAAGGAAAAGTGGTCGAGGCTTCAACTTCCGCAAATACTCCGGGGCCCAACGTTCAAGTGATTTGGAAACTTGATGAGGACTGGCCCAAAGAGCCATCTTTTACCAAGGAGCACAATGACATTATGGTCATGGATGCTTCGGAGCATACCGCTAAATTCAGCTTGAAAGAACAAATAGAAGAAGAGGAAAAATTAAAACTCAAGGTCAAGGGTGAACCCGATGTGATGTTGGTAGAAGGTCGTCTTCATAGGTCTTTGCAATTCATCCCACCTAGTGGGACAACTCCTATTGAGGTACTTCCTCCTTCCTCAAGTACTTCCACTCAAGGCGCAAAGGGTCTCGAAAGAGACGCTCGATTGCTCCTAAAAAAACCAAAGAAGGAGAAGAAATTGAAGAAATAGTCAGCGCCTTGTATTATTGTATTTTGTCCGAATAAGTTAGATGTGCACTGTTTTTCTTTCCTCCTTTCCTTCCCTCTTTTTTTAGGAGCACATGTGCGGGCGTGGATCCCGAACATTAGAATGATTTGTAAGGAATTTTTGAGATTGTAAATAAAAGCTTTTGTTTCTTGATTAATCGTCGAGTGAATTATTAGTTCAATAGTAAAGTAATTTCTTCCCATTTGAAGTACTTGCAATACTTCTCACAAGTAAGGTTGATAATTCACTACCTCAATCACAAAGCCTCTCCATAGTCCCCTTCTTAAGTCGTAAGCGATTCCAAGCCAAAGTCGTAGCTATCGGGTTTTTTACCGGTAATAGTTCGATCCTCTTCCGTTGACTTTAGATCGGAACTCGTGGGATAGCGAACGATTGAAGGCTCACTTATCTATTCATTGGGTTTTTGAGTTAGCCTATGGTTTGGAAACTTAGAATTTTCAATCGAATCATTTACATCTTAGTCCGCGCTCCGAGGACTTCGATTACTCTAGTTCACGCTCCAAGGACTTAGAGATTTTTGTTGAATTGCTTATATTCTAGTCCGTTCTCCGGGGACTTATATTATTCTAGTCCACGCTCTGGGGACTTAGAGATTTTTGTCCAGTCGTTTATACCCTAGTTCGCATTCAGGGACTTAGAGTCTTGTCCACGCTCCAAGAACTCAAAGATTTATGTCAAGTCGTTTATACTCTAGTCCACGCTTCGGGGACTTAATGTACTCTAGTTTGCATTTCTAGGACTTAGAGTACTGTGTCAAGTCGTTTATACTCTGTCCATGCTCTGGGGACTTAGATTACTCTAGTCCACACTCTGGGGACTTAGAGATTTATGTCATCCTTCTTCCGTCAACGACCTTCGTTCTTTATTGTGAAAATTTCCTTTTGAGTTATCTATAGAAATCGCCAACCGAGAAAACTCATAAAACCCCCTTGTCCATTTTCATCAGGGATCGGTATAGCTGGTTGATTTTTAACTCCACTCATCTGTTCATACATTGTAGATGTCAATATCAATTAGTTCCAACACATACATAGCATAACACGTAATAACAATAATTTATGCAAAGGAAGCTTCAAGCTTTTATTTACAATAAAAAAAGGGACAGAATAACTTGTCTTATTACATATCAAAAAGTTCAAATACCAAAGCAAATATTGAAAGCAAATACTATTGAGATGTGAAAGAAATAGTCTAGGTGAAATAGCATCGTAAATGCTCACTATTCCAAGCTCTTGGAAGCGTCACACCATCAACAGTCACTAGCTCGAAAGTTCCTTCTCCAAGCCTATGTTCAGTGACGCATGGCCCTTTCCATGTTGGGATTATGTGTGATGGGACTGGAAAAATTCATCTCAGGACAAGGTCGCTAACTTCAAAGGTTCTCGATCAGACTCTAGCATTGTAGTACTAGGCGAGTCGATGTCGATGTGTAACCACTCTCTAATCGGCCTCCTCACGCTTCTCATCAATAAAGTCCAATGCCTCCAATAAGATATTTTGGTTTGTTTTGGGATCGTAGTAAGTTACCCGAGGAGAAGGGACTTTGAGTTCTACAGGAATGACTGCTTCAGCTCCGTAAGCAAGAGTGAACGGAGTACGGCTAGTCGCAGACTTAAGAGTGTCCTGTAGGCCCAGAGTGCCATGGGAAGTTCATCCATCCACTTGCCTTTAGCCTTTTCCAAATGCTTCTTCAAGATAGATTTTATAATCTTGTTTACAGATTCAACTTGTCCATTCGCCTGCGGATGAGCGATCACCGCAAATATTTTTTCAATGTGATACATTTGACAAAATTCCTTAAACTTAGCACTATCAAATTGAGTCCAATTATCAGTTACGATAGTTCACGGAAGACCGAAATGACATACAATATCTCGAACAACGAAGTTAATGACCTTTTTAGTTGTGATTTTAGCTAATGGCTCCGCTTCGACCCAATTGGTGAAGTAGTCGACTGCAACGATCATATATCTCACGCCATCTTTGGAAATTGGAAAAGAGCCGATAATATCGATCTCTAATATAGCAAATGGCCATGGACTAACCATTTGCATATTCTCCGTCGGTGGTGCTCTTGGGACTTTTTCATATATCTGGCATTTTTCGCATCGTCTTGCATGATCTACAACATCCCGGTTCATGGTCGGCCAGTTGTACCCATAACGGAATATCTTTTTTGCTAGCATTTTCCCCCTAACGTGATCACCACATTCTCCCTCATGGACTTCTTTCAAGACACGCTTTATCTCATCCTGGGCGATAAGTAAGGGAACAGAGAATCCCTTTCGATACATGATTCCTCCTTACATAATATGCTGTGAAGCTTTACGAAGAACACTTCGCTTTTCGTTCCTCTTCTTAGGCAAGATTCAATGCAACGTTATCTTTTAAATGGAGTCATCCATAACTCCCTTTCAGGTTCTGTTTCTAGTACTTGATCAACTTCATCACATTTATAATTAGGGTATGTAGTATCTCGACTGGAACCAAGCCCATCTATTGTGCATCACCAGTGCTCACGAACTTTGCAAAACGAGTCGGCTTCTCCATTCTTCTCACGCGGGATATGCGAAATGTCATAGTATTTGATATTCGCCAACAACTTCTGAACTCGTGTAAGATATGGAGCAAGCCGTTGTCCCTTTGTCTGGTAGTCCCATCTAACTTGGTACACCACCAGTTGCGAGTCGCAAAAGATTTTGATAGATTTCACCCCGAGCTCTCTAGCAAGCTTAAGTCTAGTAATTTAACGCCTCATACCCGGCCTTGTTGTTCATAGCAGGGAAATCAAGCTTCAAAGCATAGCAAATTGAAAGGTTCTCAGGGGTTACAAGAGAGGTGCCTACTCTGGAACAATGATCATCAATGCTTCATTGGTATATAGCTTCTATCATACAGCAAGGATTACACTGCTCTCTAGGGCCTCGTCCTACATGGTAAGCTCCGCTATGAAGTCGACCGATGCTTGTCCTTGGATATCTCTTCGAGGCAGATATGTGATGTCGAACTAACTAAGCTAGATGTTCCACTTAAGCAGCTTTTTGGACGTCTCAGATTGTTGTAGGACCTATCGTAAAGGCTGATCAGTGTATAAGTTGATTGGATGTGCCTGGAAGTACGGACGAAGTTTGCACGATGCGATCACCAAGCAATACGCCAATTTCTCTATCTTCGGATAGATTCTCTCTGCCCCCATCAATTATTTACTAACATAGTACACCGGTCACTGGATCCGGTTGTCCTCATGAATCAATGTGGCACTTATAGCACGTAGCGATATTACTAAGTAAATGTACAACTCATGATCTACCAGCTTTGACAAAATAGGGTTCTATCTAAATGATTCATCTCAGAATGCGCCTTCACAGTCTTGCATCCATTCAAAATTCATCTTCCCCGTCCTTATCAAATCGATGAAAGGAATGTATTTATCAGTCGCCCTAGAGATGAAACGACTCAGGGTAACGACCTTCACATTTAGGCTCTACACTTGCTTAACAGTTCTAGGTGTTTGTATATCCCGAATGGCTTGAATCTTCTCTAGATTCACGTCGATTCCTCGTGCATTAGCAATAAAACCCAGGAACTTCCCTGACATAACACTGAATGAGCACTTCAAAGGGTTGATTCCCATGCTATAAAATCGAAGGATATTGAACATCTATGATAAGTCTTGAATTTGGTCATTTGATTGTCGTGACTTCACGATCATATCATTCACATAGACTTTCATCATTCTCCCGATCTGATCTTTAGACATTTGGTTAACCAAACGCTGATAGGTAGCTCCCGCATTCTTTAATTCGAACGGCATTACTACATAACAGTATAATCCAATTTCTATGAAAAAACTGGTGTGCTCCTGATCTGGGACGTGCATCAAGATTTGGTGGTACCCCGAGTACGCATCCATAAATGACAATAATTCGTGCCCTATAGTTGAATCAACTAGCCGATCAATTCTAGGCAGGGAAAACTATCCTTAGGGCACACGTTGTTCAGGTCTGAATAGTCAATACATTCTCCATTTCCCATTTTCCTTCATCATCGGCATGAGGTTAGATATCTATTCGGGATAGAGGGTGTCGCAAATAAACACGTTGGCTTTAAGTTTATCCACCTCCTTTTTAAGAGTAATGGATTTCTACGGATCCATACCTCGTCTTTTCTACTTCACAAGGACGTACTTTGGATCAACGTTCAATGCATGGCTCGAAATGACAGGCGAGATAACACACATGTCAGAATGAGTCCAAGCGAATATATTTAGCTTTGCTCAAAGGAAATTGGTAAGTTATCTCATCATCGAAGGGTCGAGTTGTGATCCAATCTTCAACACTCGCGATGAGGCGTCGTGGCTGACTGAGATATCAATCATCGGTTCAGCCGATGCTACCTCGGCCTCTTTGGGTTCCTCCTCATCATCCCTTGGATCTATATCTCTATAGAACCGATTGTGGTGTCTATGCCCAAGATTAGGCACTATTTGTCAATCTTCAGTAACCTGGATGAGAACTGACTTGTCCATACCCATTCCCTTCTCTTTTCACTGAGCCTCTCTTAACTCAGCCACGTAACAGGCACGGCCAGTTGCCTGATTATCGTGCACAACACCCACTCCATTATCTATCGGAAGTTTCAACGTCAAACACCGTGGCACAAGGGCTGCTCGAAATTCAGGCAGGGCCAGATGGCCTAGAAAAACATTGTACGGTGAATCAACATCCAAGAAAATGAACGATACGATCCGCACCCTCCTACATTCACCTTTTCCCAGCTCAACCGGTATTCCGAAATAACCCACCGCCTCAGTAGCCACACTATTGAAACCTGTATACGAGCTTTAGATGGTTTAAAATGCTTAGCCTCCATCCTCATTTGATCATAAGCCTTCTTAAAGATGATGTTCACAGAACTTCCACAATTAATCAAAATTATTCTCACCGGGACCAATCATGGCAGAGATAACCATCGAATCAATAGTAGGGCCTCTACTCTATCGGCACCTCTACTTCTGAATACTATGTCATCCGTCATTGTATGTTTTTGCTTGGAAAGAGTTCCACACTCCATATTTGAACAACATTCAAACTCTACATGTTTCATTGAACTAGCATAACCCTCCATTTCCTGCTAACTCCGGTCCGCATGGCGCGGTCCACCAACTATCGTGTTTATCACCAACCTCCCATGGGTTTGAGCAGGATCCTTAGCCCGGCGTGGAGCTTACCCTCGATTGATATCAGACGTTCGTTTTTCGCCCTTCTGCAGATTTTTGACAAATTGCTCCAACTTTTTCTACCGGATCAATTTCTCAATGGCATCCTAAAGATGCCTACAATCATTAGTATTGTGTCCATAGCATTCATGAAACGGGCAGTACTTTTCGGTTTTCTTTTATTCCTCGGTTGATTCATTTGGACGCGGCTTCCTATATTAGAATATTCTACAAATCGGCAAATAGATGCTCTCCAGATATGCATTCAAAGGTGTATGGTCGTTATACGTAGGAATCCTTGACTTCCACTTTCAGGGCTTCCTTTTCCGATCGTGATTTCCTTCTCCACTCCTTTTCCGTTGACCCAGCTTTTTTTGAACATTTTCCAGAGCTTTCGTCAGCTTTTACTGCAATGTTGCTTTGTACCCTTCTCCGCTTGGCCCTATAACATTGTTTCTTCTAGACAATTTAGCCTCTTCCTTTCTCATGAACCAGTTGCCTTCGTGTAGAAACGCTCCAGCGTGGCCGGTGGTTTTCCAACAAGTCAATCACCGAACTCAAATTCTGGACAAACCTGTATCACAGCCATATGTATGGCATGGTCATTTGGGTTACTAACTTCTATGGCAGCAACATGAAATCGATGCAAGTAATCCTTCAGTGATTCCACCGGAGCCTAGATTACACTAGATAACAACATGACATCTTTGGGGCGTGTGGCATGAATCCGTAACTACTCCACGAATCTCGTGGCCAGCTCGTCATATCTTGAGATCAATCGTGGGGGTAACCTCGTGAACCACATTTTAGCAATCTTGGATAGTTATAGGGAATCACCTGCATTTGGTAGCTTCATTCACTCTCGTCGAATCCATCGACCATTCATACCTCATGACGTGTTATCAGGGGTCATTCTTCCCTTCATAAGCGAGCACCCTAGGCATGTTAAACCTCTTAGGATGCTCTGCCTGTAAAATGTTGTGGTAAATGGGGTATGACTCCTGGAGACTCCACAGTCATCGTTTATCAAACCCTGGTTTTCCCTGATCAACTGTCTGAATATTGCCGATAAATCTAGTTTCTGGATGGGTGGAACTGGGTGGTGGTCATGCTCCGTCCTATATAAATGTTATGGTCGGTGTCTTTGTGGAATCTCACACCCCCTTGGCCTATTATCCTCTAAATGTGTATTCTGAGAATTCATTTCATTATCATTCCGGAGAGGTTGTCGACCAACATCCATGTGTGCTCTAATGTATAAGCTCTCGATTCCAAGTCGATTATGACCCCCCCCAATTGCAGCCGAGGAGCCGTGCTCCTGGTTGAGGGATCGGCACCGACCCTAGAAAGGAATCGGCACCGACCCTAGGGAGGGATCGGTATCGACCCCTAGGGCAGGATTGGCACCAACCCGATTTGGCAAACCACGATGGCCTACAAAATGCTGCTCCCTTGCACCTGCTCGTGTTGTTTCAATCCTACGGCGCCTAAGCCTATGGTGCTCGTCCGATGAAGTTGACCTATCTAACGCCGAGTACGAAATGAGATCTCCTTTGGTGCTTTGGTGCTGCTATTGAGCAATCTGGTTCATCAAGTTGGCAATAGCCTGAATTTACTCATTTAGCTGCTTACGGCTCTCCATCAGCTCCCCCATCAAGTCATTAAATTTAGCTCTAGTAACATAATCAATGGGGTTCTTAACTATAGTGGGATCCACATTCGCATTAGCAGGCTGGTTGCTTGGGCCCCCTTATTAGTCACTGCCAGTTTCATTGGCATCAACATCATGGGAAGTAGATCTGCTGCACCCTTACCATTTTAGATTCTTTTTCTTAGATCCTAAAGAATCTGAATAGCAGCTGCAAGCTTCTAAAAATGAATCTGGATCTCCTTCGGAGGATTTTTTTTAATCTAGTAGCAACAAAGGTGATCCTAATAGCTTGAGAATCGACGTTCTCAGTGAAAGCACTAAAATGTTTGCAACTAAATTGGTCACAAACACCAAAAATAGGTTTAAGTGGTGAAATAGGTGAAGAAATTAAATGAAAATCAAGGGACAACACTGAACATAAAGAAAAATGCAACAGAGAGCAAAAATAACGAGGCTTATAGTGGTTCGACGTTGATTGCCTACGTCCACTTTGAATACATTCTTTATTGCTTTACAAATTACTCGATTACACTTACAATTAGCCAAAAATAAAAGGAGATCAAGGAATAATGAAATAAGGTTCGTTACAAAAATGGTAGAGTTTCACTTATCAGCCAAATAAAGATCCTTTAGCATGGCCCCCAGCCCCTGTATTTATAGATGAAGGCAGCCTCCAACCTAGCTGACATTTCGGTACATGGACCCCCTTGACCACTTGGGCCTACAATAGGGAGGGCTACACCCAACTCTTCTATGGATAGGGGTCGCTACCAACCCCTCCATAGGTTGAGTTTGGAGCTACGATAGGGAGGGATACACCCAACTCTTCTATGGATAGGGGCCGCTACCGACCCCTCCATAGGTTGAATTTGGGGCTAGCGACCCCTATGGTGGCTCTCTTATGATGCAACACGATGGTACTTCAAGCATTAAGGAATTTGGACATGTGGAGCTATAGTTCCGGTAGCACTTTGGTTCAGGTTCTAAACTTATCAGGGAAATGTCGACTCCTATCTACATCCTCAACACGCACCAATCCATCGCCCTATAAGGTGCATATCGACCCATCCTCCTTGGACTATACTATGCCGAGCCCATCCTTCTTGAACCACATCATACCGACCCGAACACTTTGTTCCAATCCTTCCATAGTATGCAGATCCATATCTTATGAACACGCTATGCCGACCACCAGTGTGACGAACACCAGTGTGTCGACCCGACTGTTCCCCTATCTCATGCCGATCATATTATTTCCACATCCTATGCTGATCCCACTGTGCTTCATCCCATTATGCCAAGCCAGAATCACTATGCCAACCCCTTTTGCAGAAGCCATCAACATGTTGATCTCGTTGAATTTACAAGCTATACCGATCCATATGTTTGTCGCATGCTATGCCGATCCCACTAGTGCCATTGAACCATGCTATGTTTGGCATCACATATTATGTTGATTCCTCTGGATTTCCTTCCAAGTTGATTATCTAGTCAAGTAACCATGTCGATCCTTATAGTCTCTCCCTACTATACCGAACCCTTTAGCATCTCGTCCATACTGATAACCTACTATGCTGAGCCCTATCTCACACAAGCTAATTTCCATCTTCCGGACATCCTGTGCTGTCTGCCTATCATCTCTACTTAACCAGGGCTTTATATAACTATCTGAAATCTATTGCTCGGTCCTGCAGCCATTGCCTCATGGTTATTATTCTTATCAGCGGTTGAATCTATCTTGCGCGATCAGCCCAATATAGCCGAGTCAAGGCACCGGGTAATAGTTCTGCCCAATATAGCCGGGTCAAGGCACCGGGTAACAGTTCTCGTCAGATATTAAATTTTATATTTAAAATACATCTGGCTACCCAAAACATCATTATTCTTGTAATGATGTTATATCCCAATTTCATCAAATAAATCTCGTGTACGTGCTAGTCATAACATCAAGCAATAATGCATTCAAACCATTTCAATTCAAACACGACAAATCACATATTTAAATAACAATAATGAGATACAATAAACTTGCATAAATATTGTATGGGTAAAACACTCATCTTAATCCTATGATCAAACATCACCAGAATCAAGTATATATTGATAAAAATCAAAATACCATAGGATAGCAAGCCATTGATATCTAATATAAATGGATTTAAGTAAATCAAGAATAAAGTATTACTTTTCACCGTTTAATAAAAAATATTTGCAGTGTAAAATAAAAATATATTATACTAATTCTTATTTATATTGCTGAAGACTTTGAATACCTGGCCTTTTGATGATGAAGATGAAATAAACTACATTATTTTTCTTTGGCTTTCTAAATGAAGAAAATGAGGTATGTGTAAGGGTATTCATAGGCCTAGTGTTAGGAAGCTTAGAGATTAAGCAGGAGGATGAGTTAAAATAGCACGATAAGGATAGGTATAAAAAGTGTGTAGAAAAATTCAATTTTTCTTCTTATAAGTTAAAATATAATTATTGTATTGATAAGAATAAAATGTTGTCCAATAAGAGAGTAAAAAATTTAAATTTTCTTCTTATTCTTAGATAAATTATTACCCATAATCGCCTTATAACTTTAACCGTCTTTAAACTAATATTTTACGTCAATTTAAAAATTCACTTAACACGTTGTATCTTTAAAAAAATTACTTATAATGATTATTCTTCTTGAAAATTATTACCTTTTAATTTGCATCACTTATTAAATAATTTTTTTATAATAATTCCAAAATATGTTTTATTATTAATCAAATAGCGGGATGGTACAGACTCCCCTCCTTGAAGAAATTGCGTCCTTCCAATCTATCGGAGACTGCTATAACTTATTTTTTTTATAACATTCAACTATATATACACATCCATATACACAATAATCAATTTAAATTAATCGTTCAATACACGATTAAAATCAAACAAATACATGCCTAATGAGTCAAAAACTAATCGAGGTTTTTCAAAAAATTGAATTAATCTTATAAGCTTTTGATGCTCCAAATACAACCAAAAATTCATTCCATGTAGTTAAGATGCTTACCCAACACAGAGTAATCGAGTTTGATGAAAATTTAAATCAATCCATTCTATGAATACCTTTTACTTAAAATATTATTACATTGAAATCTCTCACCCTAGTGTTTAGAAATCCCTATCAATAGGCTAACCAGGCATATCGATCAGAATCCATAACTGCTGAAAGGATATGTTAACACAATTAATTTCCCAACCCCTTTGTAATTTAATTTGGGAAAACCACTAGCTTTTTCTTTATTCAGATTAAGTTTCTAGTGATAACTCGTCTTTCAAAATCCATTATCTAAAATTATGGAAATAAAATTACTAAATAAGTAATCATTCGTACACAAATCCAAAAAATAAATTATGCATAGCTAGAGAAAAAATTATTAATTTCCACTACGCACTCTAATCACTATTGAATCCTTCCTACTCAAATACATCCCTTCACATTTATCTTTGTGATTTATCTCTACTATGAGATTTAGATTAAGGTCTTATTTAGTTTCTCTAATCGAATCATTACCATTAATTTTAAAATCATTCCAAAAGCATTATATCACTAAATCCAACAATCCAAATATTATAAAAATTTATTCATAAAGTGTACCTTCTAAGACCGATACTCGCTTCCCTTTATTCTGTTCAAATCTTGGTTCCTCTATAATGAATACCTTGCCCTCGAGATGTTAAATTATTTAAACTGGTATATCATAGACATAGGTTATTCCCAATTCTACCCAGGTTATATTTACTAGGTAACAACCTATGTCCAACTTTTCTATGGTCAAATATGTTCTGAATCCAGATTTACTCAATTCTAGCTCAACCTTGCTTTGAAACCATTATGTAATGTCCTGACTGTAGTGACCGAAGTATCAAAGGGAGTTCATCATCTGATAGCCTAGATTAAATGGTATGTAAGAAGCGATATCTCATATACTTTAGGTCAACACAAATACATTTCAATACCTGAATGCATCTAAAATTATACGTACCTCTTCTCGATACAAGACAATGCACATGAGTTCTATAATTGAATAACTCACATATCATGAACATATATAAGTAAACGATGACAACGGTATAGATATCACAGTGGTGATATATATATATCAAAATATGTATGATACATGAACTAGTCAAAATACATCACTTAAACTCGGCAAGCTAAGTATAATCCAAAAACTACCTACTTTAAACATCCATATAATGACTTTTCTTGCAACCGACCTTCAAAAACATCCAAAGCTGCTTGAATAGTCTCAAGTCCATCACATCTTTGAATAAACAGAATAGTGTTGCAGATCCTTGCTTCCAGACACTGGTTGCAAAACTCAAACTTAGCAGTTCTCCAACATAATGTACATTTCCTATGGACTGCTCAACAAACAAAATAGTTTGATATCCAGTAGGTAGCTTTTTTGAAAACACGATGCTTTATTCAGGCCCAAGGCATTGTCATAAACATAACAAACCTCGATTCAAACTAGAAATTTAGCTATGAGTATAATAATGCAAAATAATAACATATAGGTTTAGTGTTTGGCATAAACATATGGCATGCCAATAAAATATAACAATGTCACTCATAGCTTACAATATCCCATCCATATTTCATCAAAATGGTTTTAACACAAGTGTCATGGCTTTATTCATTGTGACTCACAACTGCAACTCCAATCAACTGGGATCATAATCTATTCATATTACATGAGCTTCTTTCAGTTTAAATTCAAGTACATTGCTTTCAGACCACTGGAGTCTTATTCTTTGTTTACCATAATACGATCTTTTTCAATTTTATGGCTAAACAATTAACAGCGGCACATATTCATTGTTTACCATAATATAGTCTATTTCAATCAATATTTAAATGATGTTAATATATTTTACGAGCTCGATATATATAAAGGAGAGTTATGACTTAACTCTCTTCCTTAAGATCCTAATAAAAAATTCTTATTGGTAACCCCTTCTGGATTCATCCTCTACATGGATGTAATGACCTGGAATTTTGGTCATTTGATTTTTAATATTTAATTAATTTTAAATATTGAGATATTGGTTTTAAAAGTTAATAAGCTTGAATTCGATTGTAAAATTATTTAAAATATTTGAAATTATGAATTTATATTAAAGAGTGCTTCAAATATTTAGGTTTTTAATTGAATATTAATTTAACGGGTTAATGGTCATATTTAACTCTTTTTAATATATAAATAATAACGATGAATTCAATTTGTAAATTTATTTGCAATGTTAAATGGTTCGAATAAATAATCAGAAATATTTTTTTTAATATAACGACGGTATTGTTGTAATTTTAAAGAATCAAATAACTGATGTATATTATTATTATATTGAGGTTGTATTGCTATTTTGAACGTGATCGTATTTCTATTTTGTCGTTCGGAGTTCGAACGTGAATGAAAAGCTGTGCGGTGAAATGTCGAAAATCTGGTTGTAAACTAAAACTAAACTAGCCCTTGGATAAATCAGTAACCCATTCTTTCTCTTCCCTCCCTCATTTCCTTTCCATGTGTGCAAGGCAAAAACAAAGAACAAAAAAATGAGTAATTCCTCCTTTAAAAATTATAACAAATCAAAGAAAAAGAAAAAAAATCTTAAATCCTAAATCTTGGGTTTCATGAGGCTGAGATCTACAGGTGGATAGATTTTTTGAGGTTGTGGTTGCAGCTTAAGAAGTGTGAATTTTTAGTGTAATTTAGATTTTCCTTTAACTTGGATATAGGCGGTTTTAGCTCATTTTGAGTGTGGCATTGAGTTGATAGGTTGGAGGAGCATCGATAGCTACATTTTCATGGAGCTTGGTCCATGTTTGCAATATGCAACACTAGGGAGTCACGGCCGTAAAACCTCCAGGTCAAGACCTATAGGGTACGATTGAGCCTTGAATCGAGGGGTCTGGGAGGTTATATTCGTGTAGGGGGATGATTGGAAGTGATGGTGAAAAGTTTCATGGAGAGTCGGAGGAAATAAGAGGAGGAGATAAGAGGATAGAGGTTGATCAATTGGTGGGTTTTGAGCTATGGGTTATGGCGGGAGTGTGATTGGGAAGAAGACGGATTCGCATACTAATATCGCTTAATTAGTGTTCAAATGTAATTATGAAGTAACTAGTTATATTTATAAATCAATAAACTGTTCATACTAGGTCGAAATCAAATGCGGTTAGTTGTATTGTGCTTGTAAGAAAGTCATCTACATGTTGGAATTGGAATCGTAGAAATTGGAGCTTGTAGAATTTCAAGCTAAGACGGAACCAAAATGCATCAACGATAATTGAAATTTTGCCGAGTTAAACTTACCTTTTTGATTTATTAGTAAGATATACAGTAGATAAATTTTGTATTTTTTTGGTTGAAATTATTGGTTGAATGCTTAAATGTTTTAATTGGATGATTGTTTGGTTTTAATGAATTACCGCTATTGAAAATGGTCGATATATGAAACTATTTGAAGGAATTTATCTGATGTACAGAGAATTTGTAAAGGGATCCAATGGGATTCCTCGTTATTTTTGATTTATTTTTAATCGTATTCTTGTTGTTTGAATTATTGAATATCGAAACCTGATTATTTTGCCCTATTGGTTATGAGATTATTATGTGTTAAAACTTAACCCTGTAGTGATAAAAATCAATAACAACATTATTAAATGCTTAGTGGTTATTGACCTCAATTTAGTATTTTGAAATGCTATTGATTGTCGCTTTGGCTTGAAATGAGCTTTTGATTTAGAGAACGATTTTAAGTCTAATCTTTGGGTATTCTGGAATATTTTACTTAAGCAGATTTTGAACTTCTCTATTCTATCCCAATTTTTTTATTTCTCTTTTCTAAATCATTTAAAAATGTTTTAAAGTTGATTAACTATTATTTAATAATGATTTAAAGTTGTTTAACTATTGTGTAATAATGTGTAAAAGTTATCTATTTCTATTCTATATTATTTTAAAGTTATTTATCAATATTTTAATTTTGTAAAAAGTTATTTATTCAAATTATTAATATTGTTCGAAGAAAATGACAACAATTTATTAATAAATTTTTGGAAGTTAATTATTTATTATAATAAGGTTTTGAAGGTTAATTATTAATTATTATATCAATAATGTTTGAAATTATTAGTTATATTAATAATGTTTTGAAGTTATTTATTATCATACTAATAATGCTTTGAAGTAAATTAATTGTTTCATTAATGTGTTCTAAAGGAAATTGACCGTGTTATTAATGTTGTCGATAAGTTAATTTATTATTTATTTATGATGTTTAAGGTTAATTAATTTAACTGATAAATTGTGTTTATAAATAATAAATTAATTTACAAACGAAATTCATTTAATAAGGATTTATAAATAAAAATGGAGTTTTGTATTTATAAAGGATATAAAGGCTTTATAAATAATTTTTATAAAAGGATTTTAGAAAACATTGTTATAAAGTAATTTTAAAAGGGATTTTTATAAAGCATTTTTGTAAAGGAATTTTATAAATAGTTTTATGGATTTATAAAAGGGCGTTATAAATGGTTTCGAAATTTATTAATAGAATTTTATAATGGCTTTAGAAATTTATAAAAAGAGTTTTATAAATTGTTTTAGAGATTTATAAGAGAGTTTATAAATGATTTTAGAGTTCTACAAAAAGGGAATTTTTAAAAGAATTTGAGATTGATTTCCAAAGATGATCTTTAAATGATTGTAGTGGTATGAAAACATCTTTCCATATTCAATACCACATAGGAAGTCTTTCTTTGTTTTTGTAAATATGCTTATACCATTGAGATAAGTATATAAATACATTTTCAAAGTAGTGAAAGTGTAGTGTTTTTGTGAATATGCTTATACCATTGAGGTAAATATATAAATACATTTTCTAAGTAGTGAAAGTGTAGTATTTTTATGAATATGCTTATATCGTTGAGATAAGGTATTGAAAGAAGTAAAAAGAGTTTATGAGTATACCTTTTGTAAAAGTATTTTAATACAAGTATTTACAAGGTAATTTTAATTAACGAAAGAATTAATTAAAGAGGTTAGTAGTTACTTATATACTTAACAAATATTATTTTCCCCATGGAATTAAATCTCTGATGTGATTGTTGTTTTATTTGATAGTTAAATAACCGACTATCAAACTTGACCATTTTTTAAACTATAATTGTCGGTTTGGAGAGATCGAAATCAGACAAAACCACTTCGTTCCAGCATAAGCATTCGAATGAAAGATATCTTGATTATGTTTTCTAAGACGAGGGTCTTTGATGTACAAAGGCTACTTTCTACTAATCCTAGGGTGATTCCAAAATGAATGTAATAGAAGTAGTGCCTTTGGTTTCGTTCAAACCCAGAACAAACTTGTATGGATGAATTCTAGCATTGCATTTCTGCCTAGAGGGTAATGTTAGCATTCCAAGTGGGAACTGCTAGGAGGAATCAGGTAATCATTACCTCATGAGCCTCACATTTGGCAAAAGACTATAGCAGGGACATGCGGTAGGGTTATGTGGGTCGCTCCTATTAGGGTATGATCATGCCTTATCTAGATTTGATATTTATTTATGCTACGGGTCCTGTTGTGGTTGTTGATTAACCTAGGAGTGATCGTATTTAGTGTTATCCAACAAGGGGTAGGGCCAGTTCTGAGTAGCTGAAGTGCAACGTGTTATAGCCTCTAGTACAATTTATCTAGAGGTATACTAATTCGGTAGTTAGAACCTTACCCTTTCATAGTTGAAATCCATTTTCTAATAAGAGCCTTTGGACTCGATTGTATACCTATTATGCTGGAATTTAATTAATGTAACAATTTCGGCTATATTCAATATTTATTTTAAACCCCAGACCTATTATAATATCGGACGATTTCCTATAAAATGTTTAGTTATCGTAAGGTGAAAATCCATCTGTATTTATATGCAACGTGGTCTTATAAGTTACCCTTATTTTCAGTAGATTTTTGTAACTTTAAAATTCAATTGAGATGTGTTTCTCACGTTGGTTTACCAGACTAATCCAAGCATTATTTTCTTATAATGCTCGGGTCAGACCGAGTATATTTTCAGATCTAGTTTGGATGCCTTGGAGCTCCAGGAGACGAGCTGGACGTCCAAGACTTATCTCTCATATATTCTTTATTTCCGCTGTATTGTTTGGTTTTTTTATTTATCACTAATTATAAGAATAGGTTGTTATAACTGTTCAGGATGATGATAGATTAGTATTCTGATTGATGTACATACAGATTTTCTTTGTGTAAAGATCTGTTATATATTATATATTACTCGTCATATTGTAAGATTCTGTACTATTTTTTTCTTTCTTTTTCCTCAATAACCCATCTTTCCGGCACTTGGATGCTTGGCACATGAATACCGTGGATGTATTCGTGTCGACTTCTGAAGGTCGAAAAGGTGGGTCATTACATCTTGGTATCAGAGCTTAGGTTGAGCGAACTCCTAGGCTTTGGTTGAGTTAACTCATTTAGGGTAAGCGAGACCTTAGGATGAGTTCAAGTGTTTCTATATAAGAATGCTTATTTATTAATGCTATAAAATGTTTTATATTATGTCGTTTTGGTGCATATGCGGTTTATGAATTGTGGTCAGTACAAACAACTGTATGGATAGAGGTTTTTAAACACTGGAACAGGGTGTATCGATATAGTATTGTTTTTGAAAAGTAGAAAAATGAAATAATTTTACTTAAATTGTATTTTATATGTAAAAGAGTAATTTTTCAGAAATTATTATAGTTATGTATGGTGTGTTTGGTTGTTAGAGAATGATAATATTCAATTATTATCGTTTATTGTTGATTACTTGTGCTCAGATAGATTATGGGCGTTTTGTTTGGCTCATTGAATACAGACACTCCGTGAATTCAGTTTCACAGCTCGACTATAAGACATTTGAGAATAATGTTGAGTTAAAATTAAATTTTGATTTTAATAAAAGTTGTTTATTATAATTCAAGCAAGGATAAACAATTATGAAAAGATCTTGTATAAGAAATGGAATTATATAAGCAGGATTTATAAATATAGTTTATAAATAAGGATTTAAACGAGAATTTGAAAACTTAAATTCTAATGTTTTGGAAATCGTTTTCCAAGTTTGGAGGAAAATAATAATAGCATTATTTTGGAAGTATTTTTGACAAGTAATGTTTTAAAATGGATTTTAGAGGATGGAAATCATTGAACTCACTTCGATCGCTGGAAAATAACTTTGGTAATGACCACAGCATCATCGGCGTTCATTTTCGAGTTTCTAAGTAAGAGATTGCTGCCATATGAATTTGCTTCAGAGTTGTTTAGTAAAGCAAAATTGTTTTAGATTCCAAAGTATGATTTAATATACAAAGAAGATATGCACGTTATTATTATTATTTCAAAATGTTTTGAAATAAAACACGATATTTGAATTTTGAAATGTTCAATTAAGTGATATTATGGACTCGTGGATCTTATCCATTTGGATAATTTGAGTCGTGTATCTCATTTTGAGGTGTTGTTTAGTAATTTTCATTTATGAAAATAAAATAGAACTTTTGACGATTTTGGATAGACGAAAACTCCTAAATGGATATTATAATTTAGGCTAAGTATTTTGTGAAATTATAAGCAGATAAGTTTTAATAACTTGTAAACTTGAGAAAGTTGTAAGATAAAAAAATGTTCAATTTGTTGAATATTCATGTTAGGAAAAGAAAATTTTAATTTGAGCCATGAAATGCAATTTAACTTAAGTAAAATTAAATGAAATGATTTTATGAAATGGTTAGTAAGTAAATTCAGTATTAAATGAATACTATTGGTGTAATTAAATATGATTTAAAAATGAGTATTATACAAATATGGACTTAAGTTTAAGGTGGATAATAAACATAAGCGTGCTTTATAAAATATTTATATTAAACTTAAGTAAGGAAGGACTTTAAAGATGAAATTGTGGCTTTTTGAAATGTGTATAAACTAAAGTTTTAAAGTGATTGATTTGCATAAGTAGTGCTATAAGATGGTCGTGAACTTAAGTAATGATTTCATCAAAGTGGTTCATAAGTCAATTTTAATATTAAATGAGAAGTGTTATTGATTTAAATGAATGTGAATAAAAGAAACTGGTATAATTTGGAAACCAATTGGAATAACTATGTAAGTTGTACATAGATCATTTTATTCGCATAAGTGTCTTGATCCATATACGAATATATGATTTCGTTGTGATTTACACCAGTCCGAGTTAAAATTTTCACTCGATTCTTAACGGCGAACATTTGATATGGATTTTTAATTTGGTTCTGAAGTTTTCTATCATAAATGATGGCTATGCAAGGTGAATGGAGGTTTCTAATCAAGGAACCGGATCGAAGTCCGAAGAAGTCGAATAAACGATATGAGTTTGAAAATGAAATTTATGTGATCGAGCGAGCAATCGAATTTGATATTATTAAGAATGACATATGTACATCGTTTGGGCTTCAATATGATTATATGCTTTTGGATATGGGAAAAAGCAAAATTATATGGATATAGGTTATTTGGATAGATATTACGTGCAACTGAGATGCAAGTTTGTGAAGCAAATCCTAGTTTGATGTTATTGGTTTCATGAATAGAGTTGCTTGCTCGACAAATAGTTACATGTTTATATTTTTGGTTTGGCTGGATGTTTTTATTCCCCATGTATGGAAGGCTACTTGGCTTTTGTGTTCTTTTATTGGTTAGACCCGTAGTGGCGATTTGTAGTTTTTTCGATCAAGCCATGCAAAAGAGACGCTGCCGAAATTTTTCTTAGCTTTATGGTCTTGGAGATTTAAAAAAAACCATTTCAACTAATTGGTTTTGAAAAGTTAAAGGGTTTAGAGATATTTTTCCTACTTAGTGAATTTCAGGAATGAAATTCATCTTAAGGAGGGAAGAATGCAACCATCCAGAATTGTGGTCGTTTGATTTTAAATATTTAATTAATTTTAAATATTGAGTTATTGGTTATGAAAGTCAATAAGCTTGAATTCAGTTGCAAAGATTATTTAAAATGTTTGAATTTGTGAATTTATATTGAATAGTATTCTATACATTTGGGTTTCTAATTGAATATTAATTAAGTGGTTAATGATCTTATTTAACTCCTTTTAGTTTATAAATAATAACGGTGAATACAATTTGTAAATTTATTTGAAATAATAAATGGTTCGAATAAATAATCGAAAATTTATTTTTATTACAACGATAGTGTTGTAATGTTATAGAATCAAATAACCGGTGTATATTACTACTGTTACGAGGTTGCGTTGCTATTTTGAATACAACCGTATTTTTATTTTGTCGTTGGGATTCGCTTGCAAGTGGAAAACTGTATAGCAAAATACCGAAAATCTGGTTATAAACGAAAACCAAACTACCGTTTGACAAATTAGTCCCCCGTTCTTTCTCTTACCTCCCAATTTTCCTTTCTACGTGTGCCAGTAAACAAAGAAGAAGAAAAAAGTGAGCAAAATCCTCTTTCAAAAATTGAAACAAATCAAAGAAAAAGCAAATAAAATTTAAAGCTTTAATCTTTGGTTACATGAGGCTGAGATCAACACGTGGATGGATTTTTTGAGGTTGCGGTAGTGGTTTAGGGGAGTGTGAATTCACAGTTTAATCTAGGGTTTGCCTTTGACTTGGATATAGGCGGTTTTAGCTCGTTTCGAGTGTGCCGTTGAGTTCGTAGGTTAGAGGAGCACCGATAGCTACATTTACATGGAGCTCGGTCCATGTTTGCAATATGCGACATTAAGGAGTCGCGGCCGTAAAACCTCCAGGTCGCGACCTATAGTGTGTGGTCGAGACTTGAATCAAGGTGTCTGGGAGGTTGCATTTGCGTAGAGGAGGTGATTGGAAGCGATGGTGCGAAGGAGTTAAGAGGAGAGGTTGAATAGGTTGGTGGGTTTTGAGCTACAGGTTATGGCGAGAGTGTGGTTGGGAAGAAGAAGGGTTAGATATTAATAATAGGGTAATTAGTGTTTAAATGTAATTAGTGAAGTGATTAATTGCATTTATAAATCAATAACTTTTTCATAGGTCCAAATTGAACGCGGTCAGTTGTGTTATGCTCGTAGGAATTTCATCTACATATTGGCAATGGCTTGTAGAATTTCAAACTAAAATCGAACTCTATTCAATTTTTGACGGAACTAGAATGCTTCGGCAATAACTGAAATTTTGGTGAATTAAACTCATTTTTTGATTTATTAGTAAGATATATAGTAGATAAATTTTATAGTTTGTTTTTGGTTAAAATTATTGGTCGTATGCTTGGATGTTATAATAGCTTGGATGTTTAGTTAGGTTGATTGTTTGGTTTTGATGAATTATCGCTTTCGAAAACGATTAGTATATGAAATCATTTGCAGGGAATGTATCTGATGTATAGGGAATTTGTTCCAATGGGATTTCTCGTTGTTGTTGATTTATTTCAATCGTATTCTTGTTGTATGAATTATTAGATATCAAAACATGATTATTTGGCTCTATTGATGGTGATATTGTTATGTGTTAAAACTTAATCCTACAGTGATAAAATTTAATAACAATATTGGTTAAGTGCTTAGTGGTTATTGACCCAATTTAGCATTTGAAATACCATTAACTTCTGTTTGGCTTGAAATGGGTTCTTCATTTGGAGAATGATTTCAAATATAATCTTTGGATTTTATGGAACATTTTTGTTTAAGCTGATTTTGAACTTCTCTATTTTACCCTAACCTTTTTATTTATCTTTTCTAAGTCATTTAGAAATTTATTAAGTTGTTTAACAATCATTTAATAATGATTTAAAGTTGTTTAATTACTATTTAATAATGTTTAGAAGTTGTTTGTATACATTCAATGTTGTTTTTTAAAGTTATTTATTAATATTGTATATTGTGAAAAATTATTTATTTAAATAATTAATATTGTTTGAAGATAATAATAATTATTTACTAATAATATTTTGGAAGTTAATTACTTATTATAATAAAGGAATTTCATTTAGTAAAGAGTTTATAAATGAAAATGGAGTTTTGTATTTGTAAAGGATTTTTATAAAGGCTTTACTAAGAATTTTTCAAAAGGGATTTTAGGAAAGATTGTTATAAAGTAATTTTAGAAGGGATTTTATTAAAGGATTTTATAAATAGTTTTATGGATTTATAAAAGAGCTTTATAAATGGTTTAGAAATTTATAAAACGAATTTCATCACTAGTTTTAGATATTTATAAAAAAGAGTTTTAGAGATTTATAAAAGAGTTTATAAATGATTTTGGAGATTTATGAAAGGATTTTTATAAATGATTTTAGACTTGTATAAAAAAGGGAAGATGAGATTAATTTCAAAAAATGATCTATAAATAATTATAGTGGTATGGAAATATCTTTCCACACTCAATACTAAATAGAAAATCTTTCTCGGTTTTTACAAATATACTTATACCGTTGAGATAAGTATATAAATACATTTTCTAAGTAGAGAAATTGTAGTGTTTCGTGAATATAGTTATACTGTTGAAATAAGTATATAAATACATTTTCTAAGTAGTGAAAGTATAGTATTTTTGTGAATATACTTATATCATCAAGATAATTATATGGATATTCTTCCAAATATTGAAAGGAGTAAAAAGAGTTTGTGAGTATACCTTTGTAAATGTATTTTGATACAAGTATTTATAAGATGATTTTAATTAATGAAATAAATTGAAGGGATTAGTGGTAGCTTAGGTGCTTAACAAATGTTGATTTTCCCTTTAGAATTAAATCCCTGATGTGACTGTTGTTTTATACGATAGTTAAATAACGTACTATCAAACTTGGCAAGTTTTTAAACTATAGTTGCCTGTTTGGGGAGACCAGAATCGGATATATTATCTGAAAACCACTTCGAACTAGCATAAGCATTCGAATGAAAGACACCTTGATGATGGTTTATAAGACAGTATTCTTTGATGTACAAGGGGTACTTACTACAGCCCTGAGGATGATTCCAAAATGGATGTGATAAAAGCAGTGCCTTCGGTTTCATTCAGATTAAGAATGAACTTGTATAGATGAATGCTTGCATTGCATTTCTGCTTGGAGGGCAGTGTTAGCATTCCAAGTGGGAATTGCTAGGAGAATCAGGTGATCATTACCTCACGAGCCTCAGACCCAACAAATGACTAAAGTAAGGACATGCGGTAGGGGTATGTGGGTCTCTCCCATTAAAGCATGATCCCTTATCTAGAGTCGATATACATGTATGCTTTAGGGTCCATTATGGTTGTTTATCAACTTAAGGGTGATCATATTCGGCGCTATCCAGTAAGGGGTAGGGCCATTCTTGAGTAGCTTAGGTGCAACGTGTTGTCGCCTCCAATGCATTTTATTTTAAGGTGTACTGATTCGGTATTTAGACCCTTACCCTGTCATAGTTGGAATCCATTTTCTAGTACGAGCCTTTAGACTTGATTGTATATTTATTATGCTGGAATATAATTAATGTAATAATTTTGGTTGTATTCAATACTTATTTTAAACCCTAGGCACTGTTATAATATCATATGATTTTTCATGAAATGTTTTGGTTATGGTAAGGCAAAAACCATTCGTGTTTATGTACAACATGATCTTATGAGATATCTTTATTTTCAATAGATTTTTATAAAATTAAAATTTAATTAAGGTGTGTTTCTCATGATGATTTACCAGACTGATTCAGATGCTATTTTCTTATAATGCTCGGGTTAGACCATGCATATTTTCAAATCCAGTTTAGATGCCTTGAAGATTTAGGAGACGAGTTGGATGTCCAAGACGTATCTCTCATATATTTTTTATTTTGGCTGCATTGTCAGGTTTTTGTATTTATTAGCAATTATAAGGACATGTTGCTATAATTGTCCAGGCCGATGACAGATTAATACTCTGATTGATGTATGTTTGTGTGTATTACAGTTTTTCTTGATGTAAAGATCTATTGTATATTATATATTACTTATCACATGTGAGATTCTGTTCTATTTTTTTCCTTTTTTTTTCCCCAACAATCTATCTTTCTAGCACTTGGATATTCGGTGCGTGAATACGGTAGACGTATTAATGTCGAATTTTGAAGATCGAAAAGACGGGTCATTATAAATAACCTCGACGAACCTGTGCATTTTTTTTTACCCGCTACTAACGCCCAATTGTGAATGCACTTCACACGACCCATTAGTTGCAATGCCCTTCTTATTTCTAAAGACATGTTCATTTTACATTTTGCAGTCACTTGCCCAATGCCGTCTTGAGGTGCTAGCTCTTATTCCACTACATCTTTAATGTACTACTATTCATCATATTGTCCATGCAATGTATCACTGGACTTTGTAATAAGGGACAAAAGTCATCACGATTCGAGGTGCGATCCTCGAATAAGTTCATTATGGTGGATTCTAACAATCTAGTAGTCAATACCCCATAGCATTCCCATCAAATGTTAAATTTTATCTTTCAAAAACATTTGGCTGCCCAAAATACTATTATTCCCCAAATGATGTTATATCCCAGTTTTATCAAATAAATGACATGTACATGCATATCATGACATCAAGCAATAGCGCATTGAAAGCACTTCAATTCAAACACGACAAATCATAAATTTAAACAAATATTAATGGGATATAATAAAATTGCATAAATATTGCATGGGTGAAACACACATCATAATCTTATAATCAAACATCACCAAAATAAAGTGTATATTGATTGTAATCCAAATAACATATTCTACCAAGCCATTAATACCTAATATAAATGGATTTAGGGTAATAAAGAATAAGGACAAAGCATAATTTTTCATTCTTTAATATAAAAAATATGTTCGCTATGAAATAAAATATATTATGCTAACTTTTTGTTTGCTTTGCCGGAGACTTTGAATGCCTAGCCTTTGACAATGAAGATGAAATAAACTACGTTGTTTTGCTTTGGCTTTCTGAATGGAGAAAATAAGGTGCATGTAAGAGTATTTATAGGCTTAGAGTTAGGAAGGTTAGGGATTAAGTAGAAGGATGAGTTAAAATATCATGATGATTTCTTAGGTTAAGATAATTTTTAAAATAGGATGAAGTTAAAATAGAATGATCATATGGATAAGTTTTGAAAGTGTGGTCCAATTACAAAGTGGAAAGATACAATTTTTCTTCTTGTTGGTCAAAATATAATTATTATGGATAACGATAAAATGTGTTTCAGTAAGAGAGTATAAATTTCAAATTTTATTCTCGATAAATTTGTAGCCCTAAATGCATTATAACTCAAACCATCTTTAAACGAAAATTTTGTATTCGTTTAAAATCCACTTGAGAAGTTATCCATAACAATTATTGTTTATGAAAAATATTACTTTTATAATTTTAAAAATTATAAAATAATTGCTTTTACTTCCAAAATAATTCAAAAATATGTTCTATTATTAAACAAATAGTGGGATGTTACTCCACTGCGATCTTTTAGCTTTTACACTATGGTGTCGCCTAACCATATTACGTAATGACTCTTCCCTTCAAACCCGCCACCTCTTCCCAAAATTCAAAGCCATAAACTTCAAGATAGTCACGAGGTGGTGATGGTGAAGGGTGGAACCGATTTTCTTGGCTTTCTTTTGGTGATGGGTTCGGGCTTTTTGCTTTCGATTGAGTTAATTAAAGCAATCGCCTCATTAACACTCTTTGGCACACATCGAGTTCAAGAGTCGGTATGTCCTAGGATGTTCATCCCATCGACACTCAAAATCGAACATTTGTGATCTTGTAAAGAAAAGTTCAGTGTTGCCTTGGATATTATCTTGTTCTATTAACGTAAATCCTATGCTTGGAAGAGTTAGTGGTATGCCTTAAGGGCAGTTATGTAATTTGTTATATATATCTAACCCTATAGTCAAATTTTTTTTATAATAACATTGTATGTTTTCTTTTATACACTCTGTTGTTATATTGTGATATGATTAATTTAACAATTAATTTAGAGTGTATAATAAGAAAACCATTAAATGAAATATTATGTGATTATAGTTGCAAACAGTTGTAATCATGAGTGGTTAATCACAAAATATAGAACGATATTTTGTTTCAAATGTTCTTATTTAATATGTTTTGAGGAAAGGATACCTATTCATCTGTTGTGACCAAAATACGCAACGTTCCCCAAATGTTGGTTAGGGTACTACTTATGTTGTTGGAGGTACCAAGTGGTTACGTACGTGTAGTTATTGGATAACTATGAAATGTCTCGTCTAAGAGTTTTTTGCTAGTTGATAACTAGGTCAAACAAGAAATCTGGATGTGACGATGTTACATAGTTCTCTGACTTAAGAGTACTATAGAATTTCAATGTGAATATTCCACCTTGATTATAGTTAAATCATGATATGAAGATCCACCGAGCGACTATAATTGGGTCTGAGTTGAAGCATTGGAAGTGAAACACTATTCAAAGGAGAGTTCATCTCCTCGGTTATATAAGGTTAGTATCACTGTCAACTGTAGTTAAGTCAAAGTCAAAATCTCAGGCCAGAGTAGTACGGTTGATAATAATTGTTAGTATTGAAGTAAGGACTTTGCTTTGAACTAACTATGTCGAATGTGGATAATATTGGATTTTTGACCGATACCAAATTCCATATATCCTTAAAGTGATATAGTTCTGATGAAGAGAATGTGTGTAAAATATCGTTGCTAAAAGGTACCGTTTAAAAAATGTGAAATTGAATTTACCAGGAAGTTCTGAAAGCTATGAACTCAGCCAGATAGTCACACCACTAGCTAAGGTGGTGTGTGAACATTAATATTTGAATTTTTCTATGTTAATGACTGACTAAACTCACACCTCTAAGTCTCACAACCCATTTGTAAATCCTTCAAAAAACCACATGATTTAAGTTTATTAACTATTAAAATTTATTGATGTTTAAAAAATATTAGTTATCAATTTATTTGATGTTTTTTGGCGTTGATGGTAATTATTTAGATTTATATATAAAAGTTATACAAGCTTGTATCGACATATTTAAACAGGCTTTAACTACGGTTAATTACTTAACGAGCTTTTTGGAAAATTAGTCCATGCAAGGGACTACTTAGCCAGCTATGCGACGAAGGGAAAAGGACAAGCTTGATTGAAAATGGATTATGAACTAGAAGAGTACGGTTTTTAAGAAAGAATATGAAAGGTTCGCATTCCTCCCATGAAATAAATTCCTCTCATTTATCTTCTCATTCAATTTTCTTTCTTCCTTCTCCCTCCCTCAACCATGGTCAAAAATGTCTTCCCCGTTTTTTGAAAAGCATCAACTTCAAAAAGAAAATCAAAACGACAAATAAGTATAAAGGCTACGTAGTCCATCCTTCTCCTGCAAAGTTACGAGTAGATTAAGGATCTTATGAGGGATTTCCAAATCAAAGTGTAACTTATCAGCTAGATCAGAAAGGATATTCCAAATTTAATTCATTTTCTAAGATGTAATATACTTATTATAATTTTGCATGTATATAATATTACCTCACCTTAATTTAGAATTAGTAATATAATTTAAACAACTTCTTAAATGATTCGATACAAATTAAAACAGAAATTTATATATGCATAAAATAATGTTTAGGGTTATGAATATATGTTTTAAGATTACCGATAATAATATCCTAAACATATTACAAACTAATGGTTTAAATGTTTATGTTTGAATTTTTAACTAATCCAAAAATATAGAGATTATTGATATCTATTTGATTTGATGTATGCAATTTTGGTTTTATAGTATTTTTAATATAAAAAAACAAAATTTTATTTTTGGGCTGAACACACTCACACATACATGTGGGTGTATATATATCCGCGTATGTGCTTGTATTTAGAAATACATTAGAAATGTATAATGTAATATAAATATTTATTTTGAATCAATTGGAATTTATTTTGGCTTAATCATTATGTGTGTGTGTGTGTGTGTGTGAATGTGTGTACATATATAAACATTTTATTTTTGTATTGTATCTTTAAGGTTTGTATTTTAGACACAATTTTTTTCATAAATTTATTTAATTGAAGAATTTAAAATTGAGGCAATAATAAAATATATGTATGTATGCATATCTATATATACATGTAGCAAATATATACATGGTAGATATAAATCCTAATATCTATATGTGTATATTTTGATCATGTTATTGTTTGTTGCTTTTTTCATTTTAAAATATTATTGTAACATATCATCCTTTATATATATATATATATATATATATATATATATATATATTGTGTATGGTATTAAATAAATGTTTGCAAAAGAGGAAGGGTGGAATCATACGATGATGCCCCTTTTCTTCTTTCCTTTTAGACCTCGATATGATTATATATAGGTCAAGTTCATGTTTTTTCTCATCGTTAAACATAAAACAATTACATTCACCGTGTGTTTCACATGTTCGTCGCACCTTTTAAGATATGAATATATTTAATGTATTCATTCCTTTTCAATTTTACACCTAATTAACATAGATTTAATTAATTAAGAATAAGATAATATTAATAAAATATGATTTTATTAATAACAACTATATTGGATCTAGTAAAACTCATTAGACTTCATAGACCCACAATGATCCAGTTAGGGAATTCTTGTCGAAATTTATCCATTTCACCCATTGTGAAATGGACTGGGTTCCTTTCAATGGTGTTAGAGCCCAAATGGTATATGCAGTCTAACTTGTCCGCATTTGGGCCAACTAATTAATTTATCTATCCGATGGATGTCTAAAAAAGTAGTTTCTAGGCTTACGGTTGATTAATCAAGTATTTGCCCCTCCCTGGCTACTTGCCTGACCCAATGAGTGGAGTAAGTCCAAAATATTGGCCAAGATGTGGCTGTTTGGGTCTTGGTGTAATTTTCAAATTGTAACTTAAAATTTTAAAATATATTTTTAATTAAAAGTCAAGTTTAAAATATATAAAATGAGACTTTCTAAAAATTATAAAATATTTTCATAATTGTTTTGAAAATGAATTTAATATTTTCAAAATTTATGTAACATTTAATTAATTAGATTAACTAAATAAATAATTAATTAAAATAAACATATATAATGATACACATGCATATATTTATCTCAAATTGTTTAAGGTAAACTATAAATAAAATGTACGTTTATTTAATAAATATATTTTAATTAAATGTTTAGTAGTAATTCAGTGTATATATAATTTTATATGTGTATATAAAATTATAAGTGTTACCATTAATATTCATCTTAGATTATTTTTGGATAAATAATTTTATTTTATTTTATAATAATTTAATTAATTAGGTAATCAAATAATTAGTTAAAATCAATTAAATATGATTTAACTAATAATATACACAAGAATATTATATAAGTTAATTAACCGATAAACAGTTATAAATAACCTAAAATTATTAACTTAAATCTATAAAACTTAAATGGAACGTAATAAACTCAATTTAGATTTAAGGAATAAGTACATGCTTATTGTATGTACCATGATTTCAAATGCGCCCGACACTTGAATCACTAAGTTATTTCATAAGAAATACACTGTTCCCTAAATTGATAACACTTAGTATGTATATATATGTGTGTGTGTGTGTGTGTGTGTGTTTATATATATATATATATATATATCAAGACTATGAACCCTTAATATATAAGTTGTCTTTTAACATTTATATAATAATAGATTACTTGGATACTCTTTAGTTGTTGGTATCCTCTAGCTAGAGATGTTATGTGTAGTATTATTAATATATTGATTAGAAGAGGTAAGATACATGTACGTATTTGTCAATATTCCTCAAAATATGTGTATTATACTTAGGTCGTCGCAAAATGGTATATACAAGCGAATAATCTCTTCCAATTTGTTGATATTCCTCGAGGTCGAAATAATATTAGGACAAAGACAACGTATTATGAGTTATATATATGATATAACGGATAAATTGTTATCCATTTTTTTACGGGCCTACGATTTATTGATATCCCTCAACGTAGAACCCTAAGGCAAGCGGGTCCTAATACCCACTAGAGAAATCAAAAGACTTCTATGTTTTTCTCAATGTTTTGAGAAACATAATAATATAGTAGAAGTCTTATTAGAAGAAATGAAATGAAGACATTTAATATTTTTAATATTGTAAGAATTTATATTATAAAGTTAATATAATCTACTTGGATAAATTTTTGCAACTAATATAATTGATAGAATGTTTATTAGTTAAAAAGAAATGTAAATATACACTTACCAATAAATCTTTTGGAATGTTGTCAAGTCAAGACCTATGCAAGAGCCAAATTGTACAATTACTAAATACATTTGTACCTTGGTTAATAAAGGTTATATTTGCTTGATATTGTGTGTCGTCTTCTATGAGTTTTGAGCTCTTAAGCAATACGAGAATATGAATATTTGATCCATGTTCGATCACATATAAATGTTATATAGTGAACGGTCATGATTTGTAATGTATGAAACCTCGAAAAAATTAGTTCAATCAAAATGAGCAAGTAAAATATAATGCAGGATCATATTTTTAGTACGATTGATTGCAATAAGGAACTTGTTCTGTTAAATGTAGCACTAGACCAAGAGCTACAGGATGAATCTAGGAATTCGACCATTGAAATTTCAGTTTTCTCAATTTACGTAAAGTACAACTTATTTGATATCCCTATGTTAATGATGACCACATATACTTCTGTAAAGAATTTGTTACAGTCTTACAGTAAAGGTTTCCTTTAAACAGTTCAACCATTTATAAAGGAAAGTGAATATACGAGCGTGGATGTAATATAGGTATAGTTGGAATGAAAATAGTGAACGGTCACTTCTGAATCATAAAATGACATTAGAAACGAGAGTTGTATAATATAATAATAGATATTTAATATGTAACGAGAAATATGATTCCTATTCCAAAATGAATTTCATATTGATAACTGTTTTCTATAAGATTTATTTCTTCAAGTTTGAGATATTTGATCTAAAACTCTCCATTGTAAACTATTTATAGTAAATAAATTAGATAGCTAATATTAAAGGATTAAATGGAGCATCGTATTTCGTAAGTTGTTATAGTAATACTGAAAATAGTGGGACCATACCATATAACGCTTCTTAATGGACGCATTAGGTTACAAAAAATGTTTTTGTAAATATACCAAATATTTTTTATGAAATAGTGGTTGTTTTTGGCATTGATTGAAAATAGACGTAATTTTATTTCAAAATGAATATTGTGAATACTCATTATAAGATAAAAGTACAATAGGTTTTTATTTTCATAACAAAAGTGATGCATTAGAAAATAGCGAAGTATTTGAAATTTTTTAGATTATTTTTAGAATTATGGACTATGCCATAGGAAAAACACCCATTCAGTCGGAGCAATATAGAAGTTGGTTAAAGGAAAAAGGCTAAATATATCAAATGGTTAAAGGAAAAACACCCATTCAGTGGGAGAGACATAAAAGTTGGTTAATTCTTCGAATTGATATACATACATACATGCATGCATGCATGCATGCATACATACATACATACATACATACATACATACATACATATATATGCATATAGATGTATGCAATTCAAAGTCCAATGATACCAAAATAGAACAACTTACTTTGTTAAATTCACAGATGAATTATCATAGAAATTAAACATGTGTATTTGATACACATGTAGTTTATTTATGATAAGTTCATTGAACGTAAAACAAAAATAAAAAAAACATAACAAGCAACGGAAATAAAAGAATTCAATTTGATTGAATAAGTAATTATATTTAGAAAGAGTTCCAAAATGTACCTAATACAAATAAGATTCAATCTCAAAAGTCTCTCCTTCCTATGATACGTAATGATGTATAGATAAGGAGTAATAAGATTTTGTTGAACAAAGCATGATTGATAATGAGTAAAGTTGAGTTAGTTTCTTTCTATAAGGACGTGTACTTAAGAGTAAGTACATAAGAATTTCCTTAGTTTTCAATAAAGCCATTAAGAGTATTGACTCTACCATATGACATGATGCACAGATCTAGAATTGGTTTCGAGTACGGTATCAAAATATAATTTTGATAGTTGTACTCGAAGGGACGTTATCCATCAGCTGCAAATTCATCTTCAAGAAGACCTCCAATGCAGTTGGAATATAGTAAGCAACATTAATAAGAATAACGTCGTAAGTTTCAATTGTTGAAATTAGCGTAACATATTCTTTATTCGACATACTTAAATTAATTCAGATTTTACTCACAAAGTTATCGCTCGATATGATTTTGAGTTTTGGTATACATTGAAATGAAAAAATCTAGAAATGGGTTGGAATAGACCATTGTTTCAAACCAACCAAAATCACGAAATCAGTGGGAGCTATACTGAGTTTATAGGTTTTCAAGTACGATCCTTAAACTAATTCGAAAGTATCGTTCGCTAAGCATAGAAGTTGAATAAATATTTTGATATAAATACCAAACAGCTTAATTTTTGATCAAAATGTAGTGGAAGCTTGTCCAAAATAAAGAACATTAAAGGTACTAAAATATTTTTAGAACTATAAGTACATAACAAACTTATGGCTGTTAATGATGTAATCATGTTAAGATCATTTTAGTTTGGTTGTTTAATTCCTTATAGTGGATATGAAAATGACATCTTTTATGATCAGTATAAAAAAATGTTGGGAATGTCAAAATGATATACATGGACACTATATTAAAATAATTAATACGGAGCATACGAGATTGATTCCTTATGCATCAGCAATAGAAATTATTACATTGTTTTGTTATCTACTATATCACATTTTGCTTATGTACTTAAGCATATCACATCCAGTTTAAGATCACAAATTGATAGTTTGGGCGATCTCGGATGTTTACGAAAAGAGAATTGTCTGTAGAAAGAACGAACTCCTTGTGAAGGAGTATTCAAACTCAAACTTCACAAGTGATATCAATAGTAGTATGTCAATATTAAATTCATGTTCATACCTTATTAAGGAGCTCGAAATTGGAAATGCTTCAACACCAAAGTTGTGGCTAATTCAACCAAAAAGGCTAAATATATCACTATGAATAGCGTCTCATAAAAAACTCCATGTGTATATATGTGTGTGTGTGTGTGTGTGTGTGTGTATAAAATGTAAAAAAGTATAACTAAGTTAGAGAGATTCCAAATGTTGAGAATCTCATGACATTGTTATATGAAAACAATGTTAAGATATAGAAAACGAGAAACATACTTTCAAAAGTTCCATATGATAAAGATGGTTTATAAAGGTAGGAGAGAGTTAATTGACATAATAGATAATTAAATAGCGTAACATATCCTCTCAATGAGGGACTAGCTCAATTGCTTTGAGAAAAGTGATCGAAGAAAAGGAATAAGATTCCATAATTGACCCCGAGTGCAAGTGCGAGATTGATAGAGTTTGGGGTATACCCTAAGGGCATTTATCTAATTTGTTACATATATCTAACTTTATGTCCATAATAAAGATATTTGATTTCTATTATAGTAAGGTAAATGTGAGAGAAATGAAAATTTTAAACACAATCAATCATTATTTACATCATGTTTTTATCAAATCACACCACATAATATTCAAATCAATGCAAACCATAATAAATCAAATCAAACCAAATCAAATCAAACCAAACAAATCAAACCAAATCAAAGTAAATCAAACCACATATGTTAAATCAAACATTTCTTGGAACTTCAACCCATCCTTCTTCACCGTAGATAGGATCTGACTTTATAGCATCCCATTCTTCACTATCCTTGTTCAGAGTTCCTTCTAGATTCGCTTCGAGTTCTTCTTTGTTGAGGGCTGAGATCATCCATCAAATATCATCGAAGTGCCTTTCTGGTTCTTTTATCATCTGCATTTGGCTTAATTCTAAGTGTCATTGATTACAATGAATAAATGTAAGTATGTGATTGACAGATTTGAGAGTTTCTTTAAGATTCTCCCTTAGATTATGAATAAGAGAGGCCATTTTTGATAAAATATGAAGAAATTCAATAGAAAATAAGGAGAATTGAAAATGTGCAATTTTCTAGAAGAAATATGTATTTAAATAGATAGAAAGTCGTTTGAAATGAAAAGACACAAGGTAGTTATGTCAATTTCAAATTCAAAACAAAAATAATCTTCTGACCTGTGTAATTAATGCCCCGCTATTACCCCGCTACAACCCTGCTATATCTCATAGCGGATTTCTACCGTTAAGATTTTTCCATATAGCCCCAGAAAATAGCCTTTCCGCTTTAATCCCCGCTATTTCCGCTATATCCCGTTATTCCAGCTATATTCCGATATTCCCGCTATATCTTTTTTAATAAAATGAATTGAAAATTTGCGTTTATACATTATAAAATTATGAAACTAATTTATTTGATTTAATTTTTAATATATTTTCAGAAATGAAAATACTCTAATATTCTACCAAATTCAACTATGTTATATAACAGTTTTTCGTTTATTTAAAGTTTATTCGCACATGTTTTTATTTATAATTATTTATGTATTATTTATAATTCAATTGAATGATAATTTTTCATTTAATTACCATTTATATATTTGTAAAAACATTAAGTACGAGTTTTATATGCTATTTTAGAGCCATCCGCTATATCACGCTATATTCTCATTGTATCCCCACTATGACTTTTTGCACCTCCACCGCTTCGAATCTACCGAGCGCATTAACTGCACAGCTTCTGACTATTACATGTCATCATGGGGGTCGGGGGGTGTCAACATGCCCCTGTTGATTTTGGCAATATGCTTTGTTTCTTTATATCATGTACAAGTCTATACATATAAACGTATATAATACGATAACAAGCATTCCAGATATATTTTAGTGCTAATAAACAGAAATAAAGGATTTTCATTGATAAATTTAGTTAACATTACATAAAACGATACACAACATTAAATAAAGAGAGATACAAACTAATACGAAATGAAACTAGTATTAATTAGAGGATGTTGAAGATGATGATAATCCAAGCTTATGACTCACTTTTCCAAAGAACTTGTTCATTTTGGTGGAAATCTTGTTCAACTTTTTACTAATGGATCTTTTGAGAAACCGTTGGTTTTCCACGATGATCTTTCGGTTTTTGAGAAGTGTTTTATTGGATGGTTTGTTAGGAGTGATAGGGTATTCAATACTTTCTAATGAAGTTTCTTCCTCCTCCTCTCCTTCTTCTTCAATTTCCATCTCCTTCCCTTCTTCCTTCTTCTCTTCTTCTTCTTCTTCTTCCATCTCTTCATGAGCCAACCTTTTATCCTTTTCGGTAAGTGTTTCATATAGTTGAAACACAAACGGAATTTTCATGAGAGAGATGTTAGCATGATTAAACATTTTTCTAAAAACTAACTCCTTCCTCTCATAATCAATACTAAAGTAGTTAAAATCCGAGCGAGATAAATCCCAAGTAATGAAATGTTTTCACATAAAGCAAAAAATTTAGGACGAATTTCATCCAAAATTATTTTCTCCCAATTAATGTCATAGTGCCCATAATAGCAAAAAGAGCCTTACAAACTTTTAAGGTCGGGTGATTGAAATTTCCCGATCTTGGAGTTTTGGTATATTGCAAAGGAAGATTTACAATTCTTGCTTTTGGATGGAAATTTCGATCTGTAAATTCAAAGTTATCATCCCCTTTAGAAATATAATGAAATGTCTCTCGATCATGTTCATCAATTTGAAAATCCGAAAGATTCATTCCCGTATACTTACAATGAAGAATATTACCCAAAATCTCACTATTTAAAACAATAAGCGTTCCTTTAACGCTACTCCAAACTTCTCCTTCATATCCTTCATAAAAAACATGATTCAAATTTGCATAAAACATTTTGACATGGTTCAGATAACATACAAAATCATTTTGAGAATCATCAATTAAGCTAATAATTTGATTCTCTTCCAAGAGAACATTGAGTTCATAAGAAGGAAAGTCATTAAAGATTGCAAATTTTCCCGTATGGACTTTTCCAAAGTTTATATAGCTTATGTAAGCTTTGATAGCTTCCGGGTCATTGTAGAGGAATTCTTTGATGACTTTGGACAACCTAATGGTGGATGGGGTGCTTGATAAAGTCATTTTTTGAAGAGAGCAGAGAGCTTGAGAGTTTGAAAGGGAGTTTAAATTTTGAAATGAAAGTGAACAGATAGGATAAAGTTAAGGAGATAAATAGATATTCAATTGTCATGTTCTCTGGTCAAGAGACACCTTTTAGAGCCTTGGAGTTGGTGAAATGGTGGAGGGAAATTCAAAATTTTGAATTCAAATTTCAAAATTCTAGGGGGCCGTCGACATTGGGCTAGGGCCATGTCGACATGGGTCCTATAATACATGTGACTAATTTTTCTTATTTTGTTTAATATATATATATATATGTATACACACACCATGCAATCTAATTTATATTTTATCTGAAATAATATAAATATAATAACACTTTAATATTAATATATTAATATTTAAAATATTATTAAAATAATATTATTTTGAAAATCAAAATTTTAAATTCAAACAACAAGCAAGTTCAAAACATGCAAACAATCAAACATTCAAACAAGAAATTTCAACAAATATAATTTAAATGCGTATCTATTTTTAGATTCATATTTCCAAGATAATCAGATTCATGAATAGCTGTAAAGCACGTATTTGAATTTTTCGTCTTCTAATCTTCATCACTAGAGGATGAGTCTGAATCGTCTAGTGTAGCGGTATATGCTCTCTTTCTTTTCTTTGATGAATCATTGCTTGGAGGAAATTTCTGCTTATCTAGATGCGGACAAGCTCTTTTTAAGTAGCCTGGCTCATCACAATTGTAACATCTGACGTTGTTTTGAGTCTCGTTACTATTTTTAGAATTCTTGTGATCATTTCTCTTGTAATTGTTCATCTTTCTGTATTTCAGAAAATTTTTAAAATTTCTTTTTGTCAAGGCTATTTCTTCATCTTCGTCACTGTTTGAGTCTGTACCATCTGTTATTACATTGAACGTTATTGACTTCTTTTCTGTGGCCTTGCTTTCTCTTCTCCTTTGCATTTATACTCCAGACGACATCAAATTCCCAAACGATTCTTCAATTTTCAATGTACCGATATTATTAGCCTCTTCAATTGCTAGAGTCTTCTGATCCCATTTCGGAGTGAGTGAATTCAGAATCTTTTTAACTTGATCTTCTTTAGAAAAGTTCTTTCCTAATGCAATTAGTGAGTGCACAATGTCTTGAAACCGATTGTACATGTTTGAAATGGACTTATTTGGATTCATCTTGAATAATTGAAACCGATTAGTCAAAATGGATATTTTGGTCTGTTTAACTTTGCTTGTTCCTTCATGAGTAACTTGTAAAGTTTTTCAAATCTCATATGCAGACTTACAGACCGACACTCTATTAAACTCATTCCTATCAAGTGAACAAAATAGAATATTCATGATTTTGGAATTATTTTGTGCAACAGTCTTTTTCTCAGCGGTCCACCATGCAAAATTGGTTGTGGGTTCAGTGTACTCAGTTTGTTTGATATTTCAAGTGTCTAATCCTATTGATTGTAAATAGATTTTCATCTTACATTCCCAATATGCATAGTTACTGCAATTAAAAAGTGGTGGTCTGGCAGTAGACCGACCCTCTACAAACGAACTAGTGATAGTGTTGACATTACCAGTGTTGGAAGCCATTTGAAAACTTTTTCAAAAATCAGATTACGAAAACTTTGAAAACCAATGCTCTAACACCAAATGTAGGAAATGCGGATTATGGATCTTAAGGCTGGATTAACATTGGAGGGGGGGGGGGTGAATAGTGTTTAATGGATTTTATGGATTTTTTGAAATCTTTTGAAATTAAACACAGACAGATGCAATTCATAAACACAGAGACAATTACAAAATCTAACACAGATGCAATGGTAAATAAAATCAGTAAAAGCAAAGAACGCACCGAAATTTTATACTGGTTCCGAGTTACCCTACATCCAGTCCTACACAATTTCTTGTGTAGATTTCTTTTCAAATATAATATCGATATTACAACCTCGATTTTAAGGCCATGAGATACTCCCTCCTATCTTCGAGTCCAAAAGCAACCTCTCTTGATTTAACCAGGCTACAATCACGCCTAATTGATTTACAAGCTACAACCACACCCAATTGATTTACGGGCGACAATCACACCGTTTCTAGTCACACTTTGATAGAGAGAGACTCGATACACTACGAGCTTTGGTCTTTGATTATAAGTGATCCTATAACTCTGAATAGCACCGAGATCTTTGAGAGAGAGTGGCAGAGAACCAAACTACAGATGATCAAGTTTGAATCACTTAGAATTCGATAGAGTTTTGATAAAATATAAGAGAATATTTGAGTGGAGAAGAAGGAGTTAAGAAATGAAGAAAAACTAACTTAAAATTCGTTGAAAACAACTGGCATTTATAGAAGAACAACAGTCATGTTCATTCGTGAAAGGTTATGATGAATAGACACTTCTTTTGAAAAATTGAAATTTGAATTTCTACGGTCACAATGTCGACATGGGGGGATGGATTATGTCGACATGCCTATGATAATTTTGAAAATTGATTTTGCTTTTGAAAAAACAATTTCAATTCTAGAACTTGTTAAAACAATTTTTGAAGTTTATAAACCATTTTGAATATAGTTTAAATTTATAAAAGAGATTTAAAAAGTAATCTTAAAAATATATATTCTATAATATAAAAATAATATTAAAAACAATGTATAGAATGTTTTTTTTGATATTTAAAGCTTATAATATAAAAATGAGGAGATAGTTTTAAAAGTAAGAGATGATTTTGAAATCGAAATATAAAAGATAATAAAAATAGATTAAGGCTATAATATTTAAGCTGAGAGAGATGATTTTTAAAAAGTTTTTGGAAAAATATTTAAAATAAATCATTTTGAAAATTTCGTGGATTATATTCCACTGGAGAAGGTCGTAGGTTCCATCCCACTAAAGGGGTCATGGGTTCCATCCAACTATTAAAGTGAGAAGGTGGATTCCATTCTACAATTAAAACCAGAATAAAGATTTTAGTGCTATTATGAAGTTTTAATATAAATCTAGACACTATTACTTATCTTGATATCTTGAACTCTTGAAATCTTGAACTCTTGATACTTATGAGTCTTCGGTCTTGATTTCTTCAGTCTTGAATTCATTGGTCTTAAATCTCCATACTGTACAGTCTTCATTTTCGATACCTGCATATATATCCTGCATATACCTATATATCTAGACAAGAATATTAGTATTTATAGTTTATAACAAGTCCTAAAGTTGTTGTCATCAAAATCATCATCTCAGGAACTAAGAACCACATCATCTATACATTCACTATCCATGTGCCATCCATACTTCATGATATGCTACACCGGGGCAGTCAACCCATCAGAACTCCGGATCATTGGCATGATGAACCTTTTCAGATATAAAGCAGCTCTAACATCTAGAGTAAATGGGCTCCAACTAGCTGTGGGCCCATCCATCATCATGTTGCCGCTAGTTTGGCTGCAAAAACCTTTTATAGTCTCCATAATCAACTCGTCCCTGCCTATATTTTGCCTTGAGTGGCGAATGGTGATGATCGTCGTGTGCATTGCTGCATGTTCAAATAGACGAACATTCATGGTAAGCATGTTAAGATTTAGGTCTCGCTATCTCTAGAGAGTCCATTCGCCTAATTGTCCAGTGATTCCATCGCATACTATGTCCTCCTATAGTTTTCCAACTGTATTTGCTTTAGTAGCTCCATATTAAGGATGAACTTCCTATCCATCATCATCAACATTGGCATCTTGCAAATCACCTTCAGAGTCACTAAGATCCACTCTTTCAGGTCGATCGTTACCAACCCATCTGGGTCGGTCAATACCGATCGATGCTTGAGTTAGAGCAGTTGCTCTAGCTCTTCCATCCTACTTTCCTAACGATCCGACACCCCATTTTCTCATCTTCTACTTTCCTTATCCATGACTCTGATCTGATGAACCTCCTTCATCTGAATCATAAGAAGAAGAATCTTCCCTCTCCTTACAATGATTGCGGGATCCTTTCTCCTATGGGGTGTTTAAACTTAGCAAACTGCTTTTTGATCTCCTCCATGGTGGACATCTGACTATCCATCATCTTTTTATTTATATCCATCGTCATTCAATCTAGTTCACCCTTAGTGAAAACTTCTTGCGGTTGAGAAATCTCCCCTTGATTAATACCCTCTTCATACCGAGATCTCTCTGGCTCTTCGGCTATTGTTTTGGATTTGCTTGGCAATGCCATTCCAGGGGTCGTTTCCTTTAGATTTGAGTGGAGATTTTCTTTGAATCCTAGTAGCCATCAGATCTAACCTCGAGTCCTTTTTTTTATCAGCGAAAGCACCATAAAATGTTTGCATGTGAGATAGGTAAACACCGCTAATCAATCAAAAATGAATAGAAAGAGTAAGAAATTAAAAAAATGAGAACACATGAATTGTAGAAGTGGTTCGGGCTAAATCAAGTGCCTATGTCCGCTGTATCTTTTATTACCGACTGGATTTACAACTACAACCAAATCAAAACACAATTTTAAGTCTCAAGTTTGTTGGTTTAGAATCTAGCGGCAACTTCACATAAAATTAGTAAAGAGGAAAAAAAGTCTTCTTTTAGTTGTTATAGGGTGCCTATTTATAGATGAATTTCCCTTAAGAATCGGTGAATCATCAATTGAGTAGTTCAAACGTGTAGGTATGAGTTTTCAGCATGAGGATCAAGTCAACACGATGCGTTTTCCAAAATTTGGATTGTTTGGTACAAATCCATATAGATCAGTACGAACAGATATGGTCGACCAAATGTTCAATCTCTCTTCAAAATAGTCAAACCTTCGAACTTTGGAGCTTTAAAGGCAAAATTCAAAGATGATTGATCGGTGCCAACCAACGTCGTATCACTTGTCTTTTTCTTCAATCTTGAATATTAGACCATAAGGAGGCAAAGCAGAGCCAACTATAAAAATTAGATCATTCGTAGCTTCTTAATCTTTTCCAGACTTCTTGATCCATTCTTTTATCATTTCGCATTTCAGATCCATCGAAATGTTTCTTGGTTCAAATGCCAGATATCATATATATGTACTATCTGATTAATGTTTAGTTTCACTGATCTACTTGGTTTACTAATTCCTAAAGCCCAATTTACTAATGCCTATTTTTTTCCTTCTTATTAGTGAAACTTAGGTTCGTTGGTATTTGGGAATTATTGTACTCCATATTAATTTAATAAATGTTTTAAATCAAGATTTGTATCGGTATGTTTGGAAAATATGGAATGAATGTTTGAGATTAATATATTATATACTAATATGCATTGAGTTAAGTTAATAATGTCATAACTCTGCCTAGGTAAAGCTTTGAATTAAGTTAAAATCTTATATCAATATGTTTAGAATTGTTGAATAAATATTTTAAGAATTATTCTAACTTGTTTGCAAGAATACATTAAGTCATGTAAAATTAATTAACTCACTAGTAAAACAATTTGTTGTATTTATTTAAAATATGTTATTTGATATATGCAAAACACGAAGACGATAAAAATCGAGCGAGGTTTGTAAAACAAAACTCCATACCTTATAATAGACGAGTGAACAACGTCACGGGAACGATTGAATAGATTAGGAACCATTTTGACTGAAAATGCAGTTTGAAGAAACATGTTTTGACCAAGCTAGTCAACGGATAATATCGAATGGGGTAACTCTATATTTTCATCTGCATTTGAAATCATTTTCGAATATCGAATATATGTATTCACAAAACAAACAAAGTTATGATATTTATCTCGCTCTGCTCATAATTAACAAAGTTAAAAATATAAATGAAATATTCTGATCTAACACAACTTATTTAGTAATCATGCTAACATAATTACAAGAATTAAAAAATTAAATAATATAATCAATTTTTGATAACAAATATTCATTTATATACATAAATAGTATAAATAATTATCATGATAAAAAGTATATATTAACCATTCTATATTTCTATACTGTAAATATGCTTAGTCTCAGCTACGATTTTGATAAAAATTGGACGGATAATTTGTTTATGTAGATACAAGTATATCTGTATTCGTTTTTTGAATTCTGGATATTTTATCATTTTTCGAATACTGATTTCGGATTTTTACGTACTCATTTACAACCTTAATTATGATTGCCTAATTGAAGACTTTGCTTTAAAAGAAATGCAAAAGGAAGTTTTTTTTCTTTGAACTTGTTTATGAATTTTTTTTCTGGCTATGTTTTCTTGAATTAATGTAGTCCAATTAGTTTTGTATATAGTAGTTTCTTATTTGATATTATGTTGGTTCGCAAAAAAATAAAACATATTTAACATATTGGTATAAAAATTTACGATTTAAAGGTCGTTCCAAATCAAACATTTCAATTTATAATTCGATTTACATCTTATTCAAACCCCTTCAATATCGAAATTGAGAAAAAACATTCCATTATAGTATATTCAAGATACTTATCTTGATCCACAATTTCATTTTTAATGTTTTTCAAACAAATAAGGATGGAACAAGAGGAACAAAATGGATGTTCTAGTTTATATGTAAAACCCACAACAAAAAAATCAATTTCAGTGTCTTTGCAAAGCTGAAAATCTGAATCTTTTGAATCTATGATTTGCGACTTAAACCTCATTTTCGATTTACAGTTGAAACCTTTTATGATTTACGATTTATCTCATTTTGAAATCTAATGCAGACGAGACAAATTGGTTTCACCGCCAGGGCTAATATAATAAGCAAATGGCTAAAGTTATGCTGTAGCTCTAAATAATTTACAAGAAAAGAAAAAAAAACCGCTATTTGATAGTCATTACGCTTTTACATGAAGATATCCAATAATCTGGCCCGGCCCAAGCGCTTAGGCAGCAAAACCGCGACGGCTGACAGCATCGGAACCAAGTTTTTATAGGAACAAAGCCTGGTCGACCTCTTGCTGTCATCGCCACCATTGCGCTGGTTGCAGCTGCCTCCGCCTCTTCCAGTGCTGCCGCCGTCTCCTCAGCATCCTAAAGATCCTGAATACTTTGAAATCTTGCCCAAAATCAATCATTACAAGAATCTGAAAGGCTGAAAATCACCAAATACGTGAGTAAACTAAATTCCTCAGCTGTCTTTTGATAACTACCCGTGTTTGATTCAGTTACTGTTTTTTCTACTTGACTGGTGTTTGAATATTGATTGATGAGTGGCCCTACTCCTTCATTTGCTCTTAAATTTATGCTATGTTTAATTGTTGTCTAATTGATATGATGCCGTCTTAAGCGATTTTGATTGTTTAATTTAATCACGTCCTGAATTGCAAATTGTTCAAATAAAAATGTTAACATGCTCTCTGTCTGTTTTGTTAATTTGAATTTAAGCTGTGAATAAATTTGCCAGTATTAGTACTTGTATTTCAGTAGTTGAGAAGATATAGTCTTATAGAAATTTGCATTCAAATTTATAGTTCAAAATATCAGTACCCAAAAAGTAGATAAGATATAATACGTTTGACAAACATGTATGGCATATAATCACACCGACTATAAGCACTTAATCGATCTAATTGTTTGATGTGAGAACCATATTTTAAACAGCAATAGGAACTCATAATTGATATATGAGTTGTACAATTGAAATAACAGTATGAACTTATACTATTGAGCTATGTTATTCGAGGTGAAGCAGATTGGTGTTAGAGCCCACGCGGAGTTCAGACGGAGCTTGGACGAAAATAGGCGTTTGTCACATACATTTTGCACGAGCAATATATGCATTAAATAATAACAAAAAATAACAAACTATTTATTAAATTATGTTGATGCCGACTAGGTGATCACTACTTATTTGGTTACTACAAGTGATACATTTTAGATATTTCAAAAGCTTCAAATTGAAGTTTCCTCATTATATATAGATATTATATATAGATATAGAGAGAGAAAATATATTATTTAAATCCGAATGTGTAGTTGAAATCAAATGGAATATACGTGTAGCAAAAATGAGGTGTAGCGGATCATTGCCCATATATCTATATCTATATATAATGTGGAAACTTCAATTTGAAGCTTTTGAAATGTCCGTAATGCACTTTTAAACTTTTAAGTAAGCTAGGGGCATTTCCGTCTTCCTGTACTATTCTTCCTTGTAAAGCCACTGACCCGTTAATAGCCAATTTTAGAAAATTTCCTCCTATTTTCCTGCTGCATAGATTCTTTTCTTCAAATTCAAAGGAGATCAAACTCGAATCAGTAAGTTGTGATGAACTCAATTCTTTTTCTTCAAATTCGAAGGAGATCAAATTGAATCTGTCAAGTTGTGATAAACTCAGACGATTCTAGCTAGGGCGAACGCCGGTAAACCCCCTAGTTTTGGTGGGACAGTTGTTGATAGTGGCAGCATTCTTTGCAACATTATTATAGGCTGCAAAACATCTCAGACAACTTCACAGTCTGCAATCTTTGAGCATCAGATCCAATGAAAGTTCGGGCAAACTCCGAGAAAGTCTAACGTGTGATGCGATTCAATCCAACACTTTTAAATAGGAATTTTTCTTCTCAAATTTATTTCCAGTAATTGCATCATTTTTAATCTATCGATTTGTTCTACGACTTCTATGACTTAGGAAAAATAGAACTCCATATTTGATTTGACACCATATACACCTATCTGAATGGTCTCTTATTCTATTAGCATACGAATGTACAACTTATCTACTAGCAAACAGGAATCACGTTGATGATCTTTTTAATGTTTTACACTTAGTTACATTTAATTAGTAAGGTGTTTATAAATTTTTATATGTTGATTTGAAAGTCTCATGTTTACATTTAATAGTTGATTTTTGTATTCGTTGATGTTTTTTCCGTTCTTCATTTAGTTATAATGTAATTTTTGCTTTGTTTAATTCTACGCCGCTTATGATTTTGGTATCTGGATTGCAAGTTCAAAACTAGTTTAATCTGATCATTTCAAGAAAATTGCCTAGGTATTAGAAGCTAAAACATAGATATTGCTAGACTTCTTTCCTTAGTAATTTCAAGTCATTCTTTTTTGAACTTAGCATCGAATGTTTCAATATAATGATGTGGCGTTTTGTTCTCCATTGGCATGCTAAACTTAGTCGATAAAACACAACTGCTTAAAAAAGATGCTGAAGTAAGACTTATGTGAAATCTTTTAAATTGTGTAGAATTTCTTAGAGCCAATTCATAATAATCGTGAAATAAATGGTGATTTAATTAAAACAATTATTTAAACTTTGGCTTGAGATCAAACATATACCTGATTGGAATATTGTCAAGGGTGGTTGTAGGTATTGTATATTGTTTAGGATTGATTGAGTATATCCTGACATGCTTTTAGTTTCAACTTAAAGGTATTATAAAAGTTGCATGTCCACTGTATTTTGTGTGTGACTTTTTTCTCACAGTTACATAATTTCAACTTTTTCTGACAATAATAATTTAAATAACTACATTTTCTCATAGCCATCGCTAGAAATGATTTTCTGCACTGAAACTTAATGAAAATGGAAATAAACATAATATATCTATCTATGCAAGATACAACTGATCTAAGACAGATATAACTCATATTATTGAATATTTTTTGAAATGGTAATTATGATCCTTAAGTTTATCAATCATTTTACGTGCGAATTGTAACTTCTGAAAGCTTTGATGTATAGATAAAATAGGTTAGGAAAAGCCTTATTATAGAATTGGTATATTCAGAATATAGTGGTCAGATTAATAGAATGAATTGAAATTTGAAAGTACTGGTGTATGTAATATTAGTAAATAATATAAATTTCAATTTATAATTAGTAGCCAACAGGGTTGGCGCAGTTGGTTGATGGTCCGGACTGCGTGATCGAAGATCACGAGTTCGAGTCCCGAAACTGACAACCCTGTAACAAGTACCCGAAGTATGTGTTTGGCAGACACATACTTCCCTAGAGTTTACAAGCGAAACTTGGTTCTCTAGGTAATTCAAAAAAAACAATTTATAATTAGTTATTTTGTGTTTGATTAAGAAATTATTTTAAATAACTTTTGTAAGGCTAACATAATTAAGATAACAAACTAAGAAATTAGTAAAGCCAAATTTCAAAGAAGTGAGAAATTAGCGAGTAACTTTTATATTCAAATATAAAGAAAAATTGTTATTTTTTATTAATCGATTGTTTGTATATTTTAAGAAAGATGTAGAAAAATGATTCAAGCATTGAAATTCTTGAATCGCAAAGATTTACAATAAATAAAGCAACAAGATGATTTTATTGTAAATGTATTTGATTTGTTCAAGTTAAAAAAATAAAGATACACTAAAAATGCCTATTTTTGACGTGTACCTCAAGCAAGGAATGTAACAAAGCGTTATAAGGGAAAAGTGGGACGTTAAAATGGAAAAGCAGCGCCTAATCGGCTCTTAAGGGCTCCTCGGCGGCCCCGGCAGCATAGCCGTTGGGTAAGCTATGTTATTATAAGTAGGTGAATCAAACTCTCTATATATCGATAACCGTCATACTTATGAAAGGCACGCCACAGCGCGGCGCAGCATTTGCGCTTTTTTCACGTATGACGTGGCACACATGGAAGTGCGCTACAAATGACGCAAATGGCGCCTATGGTGCAAATAGCGTGCGGTGCAATATGACACATCTTTCGTTGTTTTAGTGTTTTTTTACTTATTTTTTTCTATTTTTCATTTTTTACAATTCAAATCAACCTCCAACAATAATTAAATGTATTTTTTTTTACATAATGATACAATTACACTTCAAACTAATATTCAACAAAACTTTGAAGTTTGAACTATTTATATTACTATCATACCAAGCTACGATAAACAGTTAGAATCGAAATTCGTAAATCTAAACCAAACCGAATCGAATTCAATTTTAACCCGATGGGTCCTGGATGGGGTCTAGTTTATGAAAAATAACATGAAAATCGATATGATTTGGAAGATTAGACAAAAAATGAAAAAAGATATGCATTTTTAATGTTATCACTCAATCGAACCCGACCCGATTCGAATCGAACCTCGGGTCGGTTTGTGTTTTAAAATATACAAGTTAGACTCGAAAAAACCGACCCAACTAGAATCGAGATTCTCAATCGGGTCTAGATCTGACCCTCGGGTCTAATTATCACTCTTGCATCGAACAAATAATCTCGAATAGTCGTATTGTCCTAATTAATCTCGAACGAAATTCGAACTATATGTTCCAATTATTGTTGCACCGAACAAATAATTTCAAATGTATGTTTTTTTTAAAAAAATTTATTCTCCAATGAACTTCGAACTGTCTATTCTATTATGGTCGCATCAAATAAATTGTTAACTGATATTAGACAGATGAGAAAAATACTGAAGCTTATGAGTCTGATAATGTAGATATTGATTTAGAGAATATGATTTGCTTAATCAAATTTAGATTTCTAGTTTATCAGTAATATGTACTATTATCTTAGATTTTGGCTTTCGAAGACTATTATGCTTGAAGTTCTATGCTTATGATATTATATTTGATGGGGATTTCTGCAAAATATCTGAAAATATTTATTACATGTATTTTTGTAAAAATAAAAATAAATTATATTAAACTTTTTAAATTGATTGTTATATATATTAAATTTATTAACACACTCTAAATATGCGTAGTAAATTAAAAGGCGCGTGCCATTTGCCGTGTCGTGCGTCAAGGCTCCAGGCTGGCTTTGCGTCTTATTGCGTCGTGCGCCATTAATAACTATGATAACTGTTATTATGAGCAAATGAATCAAACTCTTTATTGACAGCTGCAGTTTTGGTTTACTATAGAAATAGAATAAATTCTGATGTTTTATAAAGGTGAATGAAGTGCACATTTGATAAGATTTAGATTTTTTGACATGACATGTGATCTAAATGACTTATTTGACTATATTTTGTGATCAGTATACAATATTTGTCTTTTTATGTCATACATATAAATAGACAGTGCATTTTAGGAAATTTAGGGGAAACATAAATGGAAAAGTTCTAATTCCGCTTGTATTCCTAGTAACAAACGTCAAAACTAATTTATTTTGACTTAAACGTCTAATGAAGTTAAAGATTTTGACTTGTTACTATTCAGTCAAAGCTATTTCAAAAAACTACTTTTATATGATTAAAAATAAATAAATGAATACAAAAGAACCCTTAATAGGGCAGACAAGTTTTGAGACTACCATTGAAAGAATAAAATAAATAGTTTTTTTTACATGCAAACATTATTGATATCTTTACTAAGATATAGGGCTGTGGACCTAAATTGAATTAGACCTTTTTTAATATAATTTTGTGGGTCAAAATTTGATCAACTGTGTGAATGCATGGAACATTTTCACCACCACAGCCTAATCCAACTCTCTTCTTTCATTAGGTATCCTACACAATCAATATCAATTCCAACAAACCAACCTTGTTAGTATTTTCTATTCTTCTTGTAGCACTTTGGAGCATGTCATCACAAAATACTTTTCGGAGTATTGCAAAGAGTATAATAACAGGAGGAATCATTGGCCAAACAATATCCGATAGATACATCACCACCACTTTTATAGTTGGCAACTCTATGGTTCCTACCTTCGATAATCAAAACCGATTTTTCAAAGGTATTCATTCATTTATTTGTATGTTTATTTTTATTTTGACCAATCATGTCTTTTTCGCTGTCAATGAAATTATTTGGTTACAGGTAATGTTGCTTTAGTTGAAAAATTCTGCCTTGAGAACTACAAATTTTCTCGTGGAGACGTGGTTATCTTTTCGTAAGTTTTCTACCATGTTGAGGTCAATATCATATATTGGCATATCATAATTTATACGGTGCGAACAGGGTTATTTTAGAATAGCAATGATGATGGATCATAACGGTTGAACAAAGTTAGAGTTTGTTGTTTACATCAACTTCTTGCATGTTAATAGTACTTATTGATCACTTTTGAAATGATTATAGCTTGAATTGTAATTCGATTAGTCAGTTTATTTCTGCTATTATAGTGAGATAGTTTTGGGAGAAAAGAATTCACTGCAGACTGCAGGGTGCATTATACATCTCTTTATTTGAAATCCTATTTATGACCGTGATATAAACACATTGTTAGACTAAATTGTAATTTATAAATGATGGTGGAGTTTAACCTCAATTCCATCAATTCAAATTGATACGACCCAAATAGAATATATCAGTTCAGTGATCGTAATTTTATATGTTTTTCAGGTGTCCAAGTGACCATAAGAAGAAACTTGTAAAGAGAATAATTGGATTACCTGGTGATTGGGTTAATATTGCACAGTCGTCCGAAGTAAAAAATGTTCCAGAAGGGCACTGCTGGCTCGAGGGTGATAATCTAGAATGGAGTTGGGATTCAAGGTCTTATGGACCTGTAAGTTTACACTTTATATATTTTCATTTCCAATTTACAGTTTCTGATCTTATCAACTATAATGTATTCATTAGTTTGCATCAGTTCACAAAGTAATTGTAGATGCACACTAAACTTGAGCATCCCTAGCATTACCTTAAGAATATTCTAATAAACACTAATGACATGACATAATTGTGATTGTTTGCTGTAAGCAACAACTTGTCGGTGTTAATAAGGAATCTTGTCAACACCCCAAAACAAGGTTAGATGAGTGAATGATCCCTTCGAAACTCGTTTCAAGTTAGTTGGAGTAATCTAAGGTCGTAGCCTAGTGGGAACAAAAAATATTAACCGAGTCGAAAGGATCCTACTCCTTCGAAAGGAACTCCTTTGAAAGGTATAGATGCGCGTGTTCCATAAATGAAACCACATATAAGCAGCGAATCAGACTCCATGCATTCAATGGTATCCAAATGCCTTTTGAAGAAGTCCTCCCAAAGGGCTTAATTCAATGGTTACAAGGTGAACCCCTTCGAAGGTCCGATACTCTTCGAAAGAATTCAAAAGTGGATATATATTAATTTAGTAAAGAGTGGATTTAATGTGCCATAGAGCCTTATTTTGGATAAATGTTATAAGTCCAATAGACTCAATAATGTTGAATTATCATCATCACATTACTTTAGTGCCGCAAGGGCTTTGGACGTAATGACAATATGCTTTAAAGTTAAAATATCCAAATAGGTTCTATAGCGTAGCATGTGCCAATAAAGGGTTAAGAAGATAAGTGTGTATCATGTGCAATTGATCATTAGACAAGCCAATGACCGAGGTGATCATTCTCATGTTCGAAATTAATATCAAGTCCATGCATCTTCTCTTTTTATTTCGTACAAGTGGATTACAAGTAATAGAATTTGTCTCCAATTTAATATAGGGTCACAAGAATTCGATTTGACAAAGAAATGTAGAAATGAAAAATCGGTCTCGAACTTGGACCTCTAGGGTCGTATTTATACATGCAGGTTGGACCATTCCGCGTCCATCCTTCCGAAGCCGTCGAAAGGTCTCTTCACCAACCTTTCACATCCATCATTCCACCTTTGTCCTCCGCTTTCATGATTTCGAAGTTGTAGGTATGTATTCGAGTCTTCTGGCATGCTTAAATTAGCCCCTTTGTCTCTATCGAAAGCATGCTATTGATGGATATTTGATATGATATTCATCAATACCGCGTTCGAACACTTCTGGAGCCTTTCGACGCCATCGAAAGGTGTGCTTCTTCTGGTGGCAAACGAATCATGGTATTTCATTGTGTAGTTTGAGTATAAGCGGAAGCATTTGTGACCATTTCGTCACATTTGAAACATAGAATCAGAGTTAGGGTTGGTTACTTGGACATGTGCGGAAGGGTGTTTGGATTGGTTCGAAAGGTTGTAATGGTGGCGGAAGGACTATTTAATGTGGATGGAGTTCATTGGTGGACAAATGATGGTTGCAGAAGATTGCTTTCGAAGGTAATTTCTTTAACTATTGCGGAAACTCAACTTTTAATACGTGCGAAAGGGTAGTTCTGGTTGACTTTTCTTCTACGAGAAGTAAACAGTGTTGGAACCAATCGTTTCGAAAGGTTCAATCTATACGAATGGGGTAGTGTTGGTGGAAGCTTTGACTTTCATTTCCTATGAAAGTGCGCAATGCTTGCGTCACCCATCTGGTTCCTTGGGTAGCTATTTTTAATGCATTCGAAACCCTCTTTTTTGAGTCATGACGGAGCCCCTTTTCAACACTTGTGAAACCCAATGAAGAACATTTTCCAAGGCCTTTGAATGCCTTCCTTTGATACTTTCTGAAGCTTCCTTTTTACGATTCTGAAAGCCCTTTCTTTCATGTCTTCACTCTTGAGTGGATTTTGTAGGCCCCTCTTGTATGAAAGAAGCTTTTGTTCTTCAGGACAAAAATCCAAGAATTCTCTTTTGCATTGTTTCGTCCTCAATGGTCTTCCTTATCAATCTTGTTTTTCCGCAAAGTACAAAGTAAATCTTATTTTCCTGTAAAGTACAAAGTAGACAACATTTCTTATTATTAATTTGAAATTTATGTAAGAATATGCTAAGTAATTTGTCCATATTTTTGAAGATAGTAATAGAATTCCCGAAAATAGAATTCCAAAAATCTAAATCTGAGAATAATGGAAATTAATAGATCATCATCTGAAGATAATAAGTAATGAGAAATCCACAGTTGGGAACAATTAATGACCAAAAATTCTTGTCTGACAATAATAGAAGTACTGAAATCCAACGTTAGTAATGATGAGAGAAGACCAGAAATCTAATTGTGGAATTAATAATAGAGGGCCAAAAATCCAAATCCGGCATTAATAATCAAAGTTTAGAAATCCTTTTTTGAAAATAACTGATAGAAGACCAAGAATAATCGTTTGGTAATAATAAAAGTCCAGAAATCATCATATGAAAATAAGTCATAGAAGACCAAGAATCCTCGTTTGGGAACAAATAATAGGAGTCGAGCAACCTCATTTGGAAATAATAGAAGACCTGAAACCTAGATTCAGATATTTATAAGTGTAGTCTAGAAGTTAATAGAAGAAGACCCAAGACCCAGATTTGATTATTAGTAAGAGAGACCCAGAAATTATCAATTATCATCTGGAAGTTAGTAGTAAGACCAGGGATTCATAATAGCAGAAGACCCGAAACCTATATTCGGGCATTAATGAGTGAAGTCTAGAAATCAACAGCAGAAGGCCCGGAATTCAGATTCAAGTATTGATAAGTGACGTCCAGAAATCATCTTTTGGATATAGTGGAAGATCATGAATTCATAATATGACGCCCGAAATAGAGATTCGGGTATTGATAAGTGAAGTGTAGAAATCATCTTTTGGAAATTAGCCGAATGCCATAAATTTACATCTAATAATGAAAGTAGTCTGGGAGTTATCGTTCGGAAATAATAGAAGATCGAAAATCCATTCCTGTTAATAAGAAGGAAAGTTTAGAAAACATTAGTTGAATAATAAAAGTTCGGAAATTCTCATCCGAGTCTTTTGTTTTGCACTACTCTTTGGACTTTGATTGTTCGAATCTTTTGCTTTTTGTTACTTTTCTGGTTCTAGTTATCTGATTCTTTCGATAGGCGCCATCTATTAGGCTTCGTATATTGTTAATGCTTTGTGTGCCTCTCCTCGGGCTTGGACGTTTTAGTCCGTTGTTGTTCGATGCGCTTGGTTAGCTTATCCACAAACATGACCCAAGGACTTACCCGACCTCCCTCCAGGAGGCGCTCCAGCTAGGTCCTATAGGTGGGACCGAAGGCTTGTCCGGTGCCTTGACCAGGCCATGGCATGACGTGATCAAGGGCTTACTTCGTGCTCTCTCCAAGCGATGCTCCAATCAGGTCTCCACTGCGTGGCGCATTCAAGGGCTTACTCCATCCCCTTCCCAGGAGCGACTCGATCTGGCCATAACGTGGCATGATTGAGGGCTTGCAGATACTTTAACCTGAATAATTTGGCGCGGCTAAAAGATTACTCCGACCTTCATCAAGGAGGCGCTTTGACCTGGTCATCTTGGCATGATAAAGGCTTATGATCGTTAAGGTAGTTTTTAAATTTGAGGAGAACTCTACTCCAGATCATGTAGATTTTCTTAGAAAAGAAGCGTCTTATTCATCCAATGTTGGAAAATACGGTCGCAAATGTTCAACGTTCCATGTCCTATGAACCATATTGTCATCTGGTCGACATAATTTGTAACCTTTCGGAGGAATTATTTCGCACACAATTAGATGACCCTCCCAGTTTGGTCCTAGCGGTTCGTCTGCAGAATTTCTAGTGTTTGCTATCATTTTTCGGAGCACTAGATCTCTTTGAAATGATCTTATCTTTACTTTCGAGTTGTAGTGTTTTGATATTCTTCTTTGATACTCGGCAGTTCGAATAGCTGCTTCATCTCTTAGTTCATGTACGAAATCCAATGATTCTTTCTTCAACTCTTGGTTTGGATCGAACGCGTATGCAATTCTTCGATGCGAAGGTATTTCAATTTTGACGGTTACATTGCTTCACACCCAAATGTTAGAGGGTAAGGGGTACGACATGTAGCAGTTTTGGTGGATGTACGATATGCCTATAGTATAAGTGGTAATTCTTCCACTCCATTTCCTTTGGCCTTATCCATTCGTTTATTCAAGATGGTCTTAATAGTCTTATTGGCTGATTCGACGGTTCCATTAACCTTTGGATGTGCTACAGAAGAAAAACTTTTGATAATTCCATTCTTATGCAAAATCGAGATAACTCTTTGCTTTCAAATTGTGTTCGATTGTCATATAATTTTGTATGGGATCTCGAATCTAGCGATGATGTTCTTAATAACAAATCTAAGTACTTTCCAGAAGTGATTTTAGGAAGTGGTGCTGCTTTTACTCATTTAGTAAAGTAATCAATAGCAACTACGACATACTTTGCCACTTCTTTAGAAATTGGCAAAGGTCCAATCAAATCGATTCCCCATACATCAAAGGGCCATGGACTGAAGATCGAGGTTAATTGGATTTGTGGTAAATGAAGAATCTTTGAGTATTTTTAGCAACCTTCGCATTTCTTCACGTACTCTATGGCTTGACTAGTCATTTGAGGTTAATAGAAACTTTGTCTTATTATTTTCTTTGCAAACTTTATCCCATTGGAATGGTCTCCACAAAACCCCGCATGTGCTTCCTTTAGTAATTTCAACCCATCTTCAGAATTCACACATCTTAAGTAAGAAAGAGCATATCCTTTCTTATAAAGAATTCCATCCATCATAGTGAAGGTCGGAGCTTGACGTTTGATTCTCCTAGCTTCCGTTTTGTTAGATGGTAATATTCCATTGGTAAGATATTCCACAACAGGTGTCATCCAGGTATTCTTGTAGCAGTTATTTGTTTTTGGATGAATGAGCTCTTCACATGGAATTTCTTCATCAATTTCTCCTTTTCTCTTTCTTGTGTCATGACTTGGGATCTAGTTAAAACTAATAGTTCCTTTTCTGGTTCGAGCATTTTCCCTTCAATATTGGAACTTGCTTGATACCCTACTGGTACGATACGAGTTTTTAGAGCTCCTCTTGAACTAGCCAATTTTGCAAATGAATCTGCTTGAGAATTATCTCCTTTTGGGACTTGGTGTATAGAAAAATCTTCAAATAGAGTAAGCATTTTTAGCACCTTCTTAACATATGGGGATAGTCTAACATCTTTAGTTTGATATATCTGTTTTATCTGATTTACCATTAGTTGAGAGTCGCTAAAGATTCGAATTCGTGGGATCTTAAGTTGTAAGGCTAGAGTTAGCTCTGCCACCATCGATTCGTATGTAGCTACGTTATTTGTTGTAGAAAATCTTAGCTTCATTGCTTAGTGTAGGCGGTGTCCATCTGGTGTGATTATGACATATTTTGCTCCGGCTTCCTACTTATTTGATGCTCCATCCACAAATAGTTGCCATATGGGCTTTTGATCTTTTTTTTCTCCGACTGCTCTTTAACAAAGCCTGTACATCCATTGATAAAGTCTGCTAATGCTTGCCCTTTGATTGCTGCTCGCAGCTGAAATTCTATGTCATATTGGCTAATTTCAATTCTCCATTTTACCGGCCTACCCGAAGTCTCAAGTTTATTGAAAACCTGTTTGAGTGGAAAGTTAGTCAATACTCTGATTGGATGTGCTTGGAAGTACGCTCTGAGTTTTCGTGCTATAAGTATTAAACAATAAACCAATTTTTCTACGACTGGGTATTGAACTTAGACATCCTTCAATCGTCTGCTCACATAATAAACGGGAAGCCGAGTTTCGTTTTCTTCTCTAATCAGAACCAAACTAACTGCATGTTCTGAAACTGCCATATATAAGTACAAGCTTTCTCCATTCTCGAGGTCGGATAATATTAGTGATTTTTTAAAATGATTTTTTAATTCTTGAAAGGCTTACTTATAGTCTTCTCCCTACTCAAAGTTCTTTTCTTGATTACATTGAAGGATGGAACGCATTTAACGGTGGCCTTGAAGATGAATTTGCTCAAAACTGCAATTCTACCGTTTAAACTCATCATGTCTTTGATAGCTTGGATCTGGTCAAGACCCACTCCAATCCCTTACGCGCTAACAATGTATCCTAAGAACTTTTCGGAACGAATCCCGAAAGAATATTTTTGAGGATTTAGTTTCAATTGATACCTTCGTATTACTACAAACATTTCTTCAAGATCTTTAAGGTGACTCTCAGCTTCATAGGACTTTACTAGCATATCATTTACGTAAACCTCCATATTTCGATCAATCTGTTCCTTGGACATTCTATTGACTAATTTTTGATAAGTAGTTCCTGCATTCATTAGTCCGAAATGCATTACTTTATAACAGAAAGTTCCCCAATCACTAATGAAGCTTGTATGTTCTTCGTGTGGCTTGAACATGGTATTTGATTATATCCTGCATAAGTATACATGAGAGATAATAACTTCCGTCTCCTAGTCGCATCAACTAACTGGTCTATTTTGGGTAGCGGATAACAGTCTTTCGGACATGCTTTGTTTAGATCGGTGTAATCGACACAGGTTCTACACTTGTCTTTCGACTTCATCACCAACACATGGTTTGCTACCATTTCGGATAAAAACTTCCCAAATGAATCCGTTTTCAAGTAGCATTTTAACCTTTTCTTTCAAGGCGTCAGATCGAACTTTGTCAAACTGCCTTTTCTTTTGTGGGACAGGAGTCATATTTGGGTTAATATTTAATGTGTGGCACATAACTGATGGGTCAATCTCAACCATATTTGAATGGGTCCACGTAAATACATCCTTGCCATCTTTACGGAATTGAATCAAGTCCGCTTTCAAGTTGTTCTCCAACCCTTTCCCACTGTGACTATTTTGGTTGAATCAGTTGGATCTATACATATTTCTTCAAGATCCTCTGTAGGCTTTATCCTCTTCATTTCTCCTCGGCAATTCAATTTTGTGATGATCTCGTCTTTTTTCTACAGAGTTGGCACCGGTCCGCTTCCTCTTCCCTCCAGGTGAGATGTGCCTTTCAAACACACCTTTATTTGTTTTATTAGATCTTATTTTTGCTTCGAATGTTGGAGGTAAAAATCCATCATTCAAAGGCCGAAAAATATTATAGGAATCATTGTAAAAAGAGTATTTCCTTTTATATCAATCGAGAGTTGCAAAATACATTTCATGAGAGCTAAATTGTTCTTCCCGAATAGAACCCTAACCCCTTTTAGTCGAGAACTTTACCTTCAAGTATTTTGGTGAGACAAAAGCATCCATCTCATCCGGTGCAAGACGACCAAAAAAGGCCGATCGATGATCACAAAGAGTCTCAAAAGTTCTGCAGCATGGTGGCAGACCCATCTGTACCAATAGCTTTACTTGCCCTTGTCGATCCCTTATCATTGAATCCAAAGATAGGTTCAAGATCAGGCTTCAGTTTATTCTTGCGAATGCCCATCTGACCGAAAGCGTGCTTGAAGATGACGTTAACCTCAAGATTAGGCTTCAGTTTATTCTCGCGAATGCCATCTGATCGAAAGCGTGCTTGAAGATGACATTAACCGCGCTTCCGGTATCTACTAAAATCTTGGATACTATGAAAATCTCAATTTGAGCTGATCATGAGGAGGTCATTGTAGGGATGATGGATTTCTTTCTTTAGCTCTTGTGGAGTGATGACAAGATTTGCCATTTGTATGTTAAGTCGTGGTTTTTTTTAGCGTGGGCTCCTCCTGTATAGAGAACACTCCTTCCCTAGCTTTCTTGATATATTTGTTCCTAGCTCCCTTACTATTTCCCGCTGGTTGCGGTCCTCCATGAATCACATCAATCATGTTCAAAGGTGTACTTAAATTCAATGGATCTTCATCCTCTAAGACATTCACAGCATTACTAGGGAATTTTTGGGGTTCATTGTCAGTTCGTGGTGTTTTCTGTTTATCTTGGACAAACTCTTTCAGATGTCATTCACGGATCAACTTTTGAATAATGCCGGCTAGCACTCGGCACTCGTCTGTCTTATGGTCATTCGCCTTATGATGAGCGCAATAACCACCTCTTTTTTTCTTCTTGGCCTTGAATGAAGTTGAGAAATTAACATTTCTTTAGTTGTGGCGCAGATACAAAACAAATGTTTATTCAAGCAACTGAATTGGTGTCTTCCCACCTTGACCTTTTGTATCCTCGATTGAATCCAAATCTTCCACTTTTCTTCTTGGGATTAGTTTTCCTTTTAGGATAATATAATTCATCAATTCGAATGAACTTATCAGTTTGAAAATGAAAATATTGTAAATTTTTGCATCTATGGACGAAGTGCTCTTTCCGAAACGACATGTTTTCTATCAATCCCGAGTGAACTGCGATTAGCTTATCTCTATCGTTCATGTCTTTGGCCTTTAATGCCTCTACGTCAAACCTTTTGAGATAATCATCCAACGATTCTCCTTGTTTTTGCTTGATGTTTGCCAAGACAGTGTAGACAATTGTTGGATCTTTTCATATGCAAAATTGAGTAGAGAATTCACAGGAGAATTGTTTTCATGAGTAGATAGTTTTCTTTCGATATTGGCGGTACCATTTTATAGCAGCCCCTTGAAGTGTTACGGAAAAGAATCTGCATCGCACTGTCCCCGAGGCATTATAAAGGTCCATTTTGCTATCTAGAGCAATTAGTTGGTCATCGGGATCAGTAGTACCATGATATTTCATAGAAGGAAGCTTAACATGAGATGGAATTGTTGTTGACATGATTTCGTCAATGAGCGGAGTTACTCGATCGTTATCATTCACTTGCTCACCTAAATTTTTTTCCCTTTAGCATTCAGCATGTCTTTAACAGCTTTCACTGCTACGTCTTTCATATATGCTTCAGTATCATGATAGCTTTTTCGATTTGGGTTATATTTCTTTGAAGCTGAGCTTCTAGATTGCTCCACCTGGTGATCAGCTTTAGTTGCGTAACGTTCCTTCTTTGATGATGGGAAGTCAATCATGCCTTTGCCTTTGAACGTGTAAGCCTTCAGATTCCTTCTTGGAGAGACCGGTTCGCCCCCAACCGTAGCGGTTTTAGATGATTTCTGAGTAAGAGCTGCTTCTAGGAGTTCTTGCATTTCCAGTAACCGTTGCTCCAAATGTTTATCTTAGCTACATTGTCATCAGGTTGTGCTGGAGTTGATGGTTGTCCTGGCACAAAGCCTTTTAAGTTGAAGGTTGACGTAATATTTTCCTCCAAAACTGTTGTGTACGCCGCTTCTTCATCGAATCGGTTGAATCTTCGATTTCATTTTTCTACAACAAATCAAACTTTTCATAATTAATCTATGAGGAAAGAATAAGGTCGGAGGTTCGAGCCCTCCTTTTAGTGTCAAAAACAAGAAATCTTGTCAACACTCCAAAACAAGGTTTAGAGGAGTGAATGATCCATTCGAAATCGTTTTTGAATTAGTTGGAGTAATCTAAGGTCGTAGCTTAGTGGGAACAAAAAGTGTTAACCGAGTTGAAAGGATCCTACTCCTTCGAAAGGAGCCCCTTCGAAAGGTATATATGTGTTTTGTTTCATAAATGAAACCACATATAAGCAGCAAATCAGACTCCATGCATTTGAAAGTATCCAAATGTCTTTCGAATAAGTCCTCCCAAACGTTTGATTCAACGGTTACAAAGTGAACCCCTTCTAAGGTCTAGTACTATTCGAAAGTATTCGAAACTTGATATATATTAATTTTGAGTAAAAAGTGGATTTAATGTGCCATAAAACCTTATTTTGGAAAAATGTCCTAAGTCCAATGGACTTAATAATGTTGAATTATCATCACCACGTTACTTTAGCGTCGCAAGAGCTTTGTACGTAATGACAATATGCTTTAAAGTCCAGCTATCCAAATAGGTTTTATAGCGTAGTATGTGCTAATAAAGGGTTAAAAAGATAAGTGTGTATCGTGTGTAATTTGTCATTAGACAAACCAATGGCCGAGATGATCATTCTCATGTTCGAAATCAGTATAAGTCCATGCATCATTTATTTTTATAGCTCACATATGAATTACAAGTAATAAAATTTGCTTCGATTTAGGGCAACAAGAATTCGATTTGACAAAAAATTGTAGGAATGAAAAAACGGTCCCGAGCTTGGACCTCTAGGGTTATATTTATAGTTGCGGGTTGGACCCTTCCTTGTCAATCCTTCCGAAGCTGTCGAAAGGTCTCTTCACCGACCTGTCACATCCATCCTTCCATCTTTGACCTTCCACTTTCATGGTTTCGAAGTTATAAGTGGGTATTCGGGTCTTCTGGCATGCTTAAATTAACCTTTCGTCTCTATCGAAAACATACTATTGATGGATATTGATATGATATTCATCAATACCGCTTTCGAATACTTCTGGAGTCTTTCGACACCGTCGAATGGTGTGCTTCTTTTGGTGGCAAACGATTCATGGTACTTAATTGTACCGTTTGAGCATATAAGCGGAAGCATTTCTGACTCCTTCGTCACCTTTAAAATCTAGAATCAGAGTTAGGGTGGGTTACTTGGACGTGTGTGGAAGGGTGTTTGGATTGGTTCGAAAGGTTGTAATGATGGCGTAAGGACTATTTAATGTGGATGGAGTTCATTGGTGGTCAAATGATGGTTGCGGAAGATTGTTTTCGAAGGTAATTTATTTAACTATCGTGCAAACTCAACTTTTAAAACTTGCGGAAAGGTAGTTCTGGTTGACTTTTCTTCCGTGAGAAGTAATAGTGGCGAAGGTTCGACCTATGCGGAATGGGTAGTGTTGGTGGAAGCTTTGACTTTCATTTACTGCGAAAGTGCGCAATGCTTGCGACACACTTCTGATTCTCTCAGAAGCTATTTTTAATGCCTTTGAAACCCTCTTTTTTAAACCATAATGAAACCCTTTTTCAACGCTTGCGAAAACACCATGAAGAACATTTTTCAAGGCTTTTAAATGCCTCCCCTTGATACTTTCGGAAGCTTTCTTTTTATGATCCTGGAAGCCATTTCTTTCATGCCTTCGCTTTTGAGTGGATTTTGAGGTTAACAGTCGGTTTGTAAGTGGATTTAATTCTCCTTAATTTTCTTTTTCGGATCAAATTCATGGTTCTGTACAGTGTCGCCTTCTGAAATTAGATACAGTCATGTTACTGAATGCACCAATGCAGACAGCTCAAAATATGTCCTTGTGAAATATCTTCTTCTTTGCCTTTCAGAAATATGTAATCTGAAAATTTGTAAGTTCAACATTTCTTAATGATGGCTTGTTATCCTTATGCATCACCATCTTAATTATCCTTTATTGTCAACTGTTAGATAGTGTGTGTAAATAATGATGGCTTGTTCACTCTTTCAGCTTCAGTGTTTGGTATGTATGTTGCACAATTCACTGTCATGTAAAGTATTTAAAAGCTTCTCTTATTTATTCCCTTAAAATCTCCCCTTCATCTTTTTGTATATAAAAAAAATAAATCTGAATTGAAACAATTTTTTGTTGATATAATTCATTTGCTATAGTGACCATCTTCATGAAAATTTGAAACACTCTCAAAATTTGAAGGATGTTATTAAAGTGACACCACTAATTACTAAGGGAGCGCAAACATTTTGCTAAACTAATTTTTATTCAGAGGTGACTAATATACGAATAGGTCCCCTTAACAAGTATTTTTTTCCTTCTAAACTGCCAACTATTTGTTCTTCATTAATCTTCTTCCCAAAATCAATTAATCTTTTGAAAGCATTAAAATATATTTTCTTTGATACATCTCATTGAAAGCTCATTAATAAAATGAAAGAAACATGTAGTGATGAATAAATTTTGAAAATAGAATCAACTTCAAATAATTACTCATAGATTTGACAAATGTCAAACCAAACCCTAAAACCTAAATCATCATGGATTCTGAATCCAAATCAATCCTGAAACCCTAAAATGGCTTCACATTGTCAAGTCGACAACGTAGAAAAATCAAATTCTAACTTAAAACTAATGAAATCATTATAACTCTTCAAAATTTAAATAGAAACGAATATATCATTTTCATTGAATTTTCTCCATTGTTTTTAGTTCTTGCTTGGGTTTTGTGTAAGCGATATTACTCTTCATTTTAATATCTTTATATATTTTTATGTTCTATTTTATTTTTATATTTTATTTATTTTACTTATTTATTATTATTATTATTTAATTATTTTACTTTATTTTATTATTATTATTATCTTGGTTTTTTATATTACTTTTAAATTGACTTTGTCATTTAGTTTTGGGTTCCATATCTAGTCGATCCCAACTTTTTTGGAAACAAGGGCTTAGTTGTTGTTGTTGTATTATATTCTTCGTTTTAACCATCTACATGCATATATTAGAGGGAGGGAGAGAGGGAGAGAGTAAATAGTACATCCATAAAATACATGCAAAATGTAATTAGTACATCCACAAAATACAATTGATTTATTAATTGAGTCGGTATTCCTTTAACAATTTCAACATTCAACTAGACTGCGGCGTTCTATTGTTATTTCAAAATTATCCTTTGGGTTTTCACTGGAGATGAGCAAAGAACTACTAGAAACACAGTAAAACGAAAATAATCATTCTTCTATAAAAAACTGAACCAAAACCAAACATTTATTTTCCAAAATCGAAACCAACCGAACCGAACACAGTCGGTTTGGTTTTGATGATTTAATTGGTTGATCTTTAAATTAGTTAGCTTGTTTAGTTGCTCAAATAATACAATGTTAAAATAATTAATCTAGTCCATATTTGTGTAGACTATAAATATATGATGATGCTATAACTTTTAGAAACAAACTTCCGTTCTATAAACATTAACGTGGATTGAAAGAAAAATAATATAATGTTAAGATAATAATATAAATAATAATATTGTCGATAATTTTTTTTTCTTTTATAACTTTTTTACTTTTATATTCAATTAATTTGATCGGTTTGGTTTTAAACTATTAATAATTAAAATTGATCAAAAAAAAAAAAAGAACTATGAAATAGAAACCAAACTCAATCAGTTAATTAGCTAAACTGAATCAAACCAACCAAACTTGTTTGGTTTGGCTGGTTTATTCGGTTTGAATTAATAAATGGTCACCCTCAGTCTCAACTCAACCACATGGTTACACCAAGCCTCCAACCATAGTAGCCAATTCAAAAAAGCGCATCAAGGCGCAAGACTTGCACCTTAAGTTTTTTACGACTTGCGCCTAGGCGTATGTTTTTGTGCAAAACAGCAAATAATATTTTGTTGAGTCTACTTGTTAATTTTATTATGATCAATCAAACTTTAATGTTATTTTTCTTGATTCTGTGAATTATTTCTCCAAACAGTTCAAAACTTTAATCTAAAATTATTCTATGAATTAATGGCATTCTAAATTAGTAATTAATAGCATGTTGAATCAATATAAAGTTTAGAATTTTATTGTAATATAATAATATTCTAAATGAGAAACTAGAATCATATAAGATGCAATAAACAAAAATCATTCCTTCAATTAATTTTTGATTCAACTCTAAGGTTTTGAAAATTTTGAATAGTTTGATTTTAAAAAGAGTAAATTTGTCAAGCACTGCTAGCTCAAGTGGTAAGTGATATAATAATTTGGATTGAGGTTTTAATAGTTATGGGTTCGAACCCCAAGAAATCTAACCGAATGCTCAGCTTAAATAAAGTAGAACTCTTATTTTTAAAAACAAAAAGGAGTAGACTTGCTTCAACTGTGATTTTGATGAGTAGTGGGATAAGAATTATAGAAGAAAACAAGAAAAATATAAGAGTACGAAAAAGAATACAAGAAAACTAAGAAGAAAAACAATGTTAATATGATCACATTATTCTTATAGCACAAAAAATCGTACCTTAAGGAATTTCAGCTTCTGCACAAAAATGACGCTTCTGTGTATTTTTATTGGCACATGAGACTTAGAAGATAGAAAAGTGCATATGTCACGCCGTGAGCTTTTTGAAGCTTAAGCTGCAATTATGCCTCCAACACTGATGCCGGTCCGACTTTATCAACACGATCCCTTTCTCCTATCACAACATGTGCATAAGCATTTCTTCAATTAGCACATGTAGGCATAATTTGATTAATCAATTTTTATGATTTTGCTTCATATGCTCTGATATTTGTAAAATATCTTTAGCTTCTCATTGGCAATAGTTGATGTTTGAATGTGGATTATATCAATTTGTCATAGAAAAATTGCTCTTTAAATCTTACGGTTGTGTATAGAAGCATTTTATGATCTTAAATACAAATTTGCATTTTTATGGTTGGTGTCTCTGTAAAATCATGCAATGTTTGTGGATGGCTGTTATTTCGTTTCTGTAGTAGCCATTCACACTTTTTAACTCTAATCAATATTCTCAATTTATATTCATTTTTCTTTGTAAGTTCCTATTTACTTATGATGTTTCTTATTTGTGAACGAAATTGATGGAATTGCTACTACAGTTGAATCTTTTATCAAATGCTGGAAATGAGAGTTTTAGGTAAATGCTATTTATTAGTGATTTATATATAATTTTGAACCAAAAATGTCATTGTTGTTAGGAAATAACTATGTTTATTTGTTTAAGTTTGTTTCTCTGGTTGAAAAGTATGCTTAAAATATCTTGGTTTAACAGTATGATTAGCAAGCGTTTTGGCACTGCCATTACACGTGCATATAAAATCGTCTTTGAAGAAAAAAAGATCTGAAATAATCATGTATTTTTGTAATAAAACATAGATAGGAAAATAAAAAGAAATGGTTTTTTTGTCGAAACTTAGATTCGAGCTTGCGACCTCGTGTACACACACACATCATTTGAGATGCAAATCGAAAATAAATGTCAACTTTTTTTGCCACTGAGATTGAAACTTATAAACTCATTTGCTTGAAAGGACATTTTGGAAAGAATTAAAATAAACGTTAAGGTAGTGTTTGGCTTGGAAACAAGTTTTATGTTTTGCGTAAATGGCATGAAAAAGAATGAGTTGAAAAATCCTACTCATTCCAATAAAGCGAAGAAGTGGAAAAGACTATAAATGTTAAAGATAGGTTTAGATAATTCCCAAAATGTGAAAACAATAAAAAGCCATTTTCAACTTTATGATAAACCATTTTTTAAGTCGACCGTTTTTCACCCTCCTTTCTTCTTCCATGCATTTTAATAGTACATGTTGAAAACACAATATAAAAGTCGTTTTAAAACCGAACGCTATCTAGCTTTTGTCATCATTGGGATTTGAACTTGTGATCACTTGCTTGGGAGGACATTATAGAAAATTCGTGGTCGTACCAAACAATTATGAACATATTACAATTATTATCAAAGATTAAAGATATATGGTTATAGCTGTCTTCACCGTCAACACACACAGCGCGCGCTTTTATGCTAGTGAAATTACAGTTCACCTATGTATGAAAATAATCTCAATGTATGGGTGTGCTTTTATAAGGCTATAGATTTGTGTACCGAACAGAAGCAATCATATTATTATAGTTCTAGCAGTAACCGTACCATTTGTGATAGTACATGCAATGACCATTAAGCAATTTTTCATACAACATGAATTATCTCCAAATTTTTTTTCCAGGTTCCTTTGGGTTTGATAACAGGAAGAGTCACCCATGTAATTTGGCCACCACAAAGAATAGGAAAAGTGGATAGTAAGTTACCTCCAGGAAGAGTTGCAACATTCTAATTTAGTGTATGGTACGTTCTCTGCCGTTTAAAACATTTAATTTTATTTATCAACCTACCATGGTTTATACATATGTTATTTTTATTGTCATATCAAATGCTAGACCCTTTCTCATGTTTCACATTGTTGTTGGTTATTTGAAATAGCACTTTTTGTGAACATTACTGTATGGGATCACCACATTCTTTATCGTTTAAAAGGTTTTTCTATCATAATTAGAGGCATTACTGTATTGGTGTGTGCTAAGGTGCACTCTATTTTTACCCTATCATGGTTTGCTATCGATGACTATTGCTCTTTGGAGCAAGAAAGTGAAACTGATACACTGTCACTGTGATGCCTCCAAATATTTATTTTATTTTACCAAACAAACAATGGTTTGGTTTATATGTTTTGTACATTATAAAACAACTCGGAGATCATATTGTAATGGAACGTGATTTATATGTGGTTTCAATCCATAGTATTAATTCACATTGGTCTATAAATTTCTTTATTGCTTCTTGAGAAAATTCCCTGGATTGGAGCATTCGAGTGTTTTACATCTTCAATAAAAAGTTAACTGTTGTTTTATGGTAGGTCCCGTACCTATGAATCAATGTTTTAGTCATTCAGGGCATTTATATCAGAGTGGGATGATCAAAAATCAACAAGCGTGCTAGAAGTAAAAGAGAAAAAAAGAAAATGAAAACAGAGGATGGACCGGCAAATTCCAGATATATAATATATATATATATATATATATATATATATATATATATATATATATATATATTGATATAAGTAATATTGCTGTGGATATCAGTAAATATGCTCCAGTTTCTGATTTTAATGGAACAAAAGATGAAGAATAAACCTGTTTATTTGATAAGAAATAGAAATGTATCATATCTTTTAAATTCTTTAATAATTGTTGTAATACCTTTGGTGTTTTACTTTGTTTTATGCTAGCGAGAATTACCAAAAATGTCACTCTATATGTATCATCAAAACTTAATATCATTTAAAAATAGGACTAACAATTAAATCCACCTTACATATTCAAAACGTTCTTTTACAAATATTAACAAATCTCATCATTTAAGGATAAGATCTAATAAGTAAACTTTTTTTTTTACAAATTCAAAACGCTCATCTACAAATATTATTAAATTTTATCATTTAAAAATAGAATTTAATAAATATTAAATGCTATAAAACAATAAATATATATTATCATCGTGTTCGAAGCGCGTGCCGTAATGCTCGTACTAGTAATAATAATAGCTAGTGCGTAACCCATGCGTCGCACGTGTTAATGTTGTTAAAAAATTGCATTTATACTTTAATCATTGCTAAAAATAGAATTTATTGTGCAACACATGATTAATTTATTATGATATATTAATCACAAATTAAAATATCGTGTGACGCTTAAATATAAGGTTAAAGGTTCAATCCTCGCTAACTACGTATCTTTGTAGCAATTAATGTCGTAACTGAAAAATAATAATTATAAATTAAAATTATTAACAATCTGTAATGTAAATGTTATGTGATATATGTTTTTTATATGTATGAGTGAATAAATAACTTTACCATTTTTGTTAATATGATTGTTGCGTGTACATTTAACTCTCATATTTCTTTGGGATTTATAAATAAATCGGTTAATTAATATTAAATAATTTATTTAAATAATTTGAATCAATAGTCAACACAATTAATTAAAAATAAGGAGCTGAATGTAAAAAAGTTGAAAAAACTAAGAAGTGCTTTGCACGTATTTGTAATTAAGAAAAACATCTTATGGCTAGCTTTTTTACTTATGAGCTTTTATACATTATTTAGTGTTCATTTTTATACAATTTTATCTTTGTAGCTACCCGTGGATTTTATGTTATTATAGGCGGGCCATGCCTATAACTTTGACAATTGCAAAATAATGTTATGTAGCATTTAAGTGGATTCTGAGTTGGGTATGGTTTGATAACACTTGTTGAAAGTGAGAATGTTTTAATCTAATTTTTATTAGTGTTATCTATCACAACTTTATGTGGTAAAATATAAATTTATCTTTTAAAGGTTGCTGAATTATGTTATGTAATGCACGATATTTTTTTGGAGATAAATGAAATTTAAATTAACAGAGTTATTATATCTTACGTATACATTTTATGTTATGTGATTGAAATATCATGTACATGAATAAAGAAGTAATTTTATTATTATTTTCACATATATTGAATATTGTATACATATTGAAATTATTGTATTTTTAGGATTTATTAGATGGATTAATGAATGTTACTTAATCAAATATTGAAATAGTTAAATTTAAGATTTGCTCAATTAGTTAGATATATGGACTTGAATCTAAAATATTAGAAGAAAATTGAGAAGGGTTTCTAAGTAATCGTAAAAAAAAAAAATTTATACTCTAGGTGTTTGAAGTTAATAGAATTCTGCATTATAATGCATGATAAATTCATTTAGTGAATAAATTATAAATAAATTTGTTATCATGGTTAATGTATATAGTTTATGTTATGTGATTCATATATACAAGCATTATGGCACGCGTGCACGATGAAGAATGCTGAATTGTTTTTTCTTTACAAGTTGTATTTACTTAATACGTTCAAAAGAAACCACATATATTTAGTTATATTTTTGTGTCGAATCATACGTATCTAATTTGAAATTTTATTTCTGAGTTGCAATACCTAATTTTTTGTGAATTTAAATGTTTATTTATATTATTATTTAATAAAAAAACAATTTTGTAAAGTAGTTGTTACCACCAAAATTGATCACTAACACCCTTGAGTAGAATTATGTAGAGAGATTAATGAAGAAAATAAATTAAAACAGAGGAGCGTATACAAAATTAACTGCAGAAATAAGAACACCAGAATTATAGTGGTTCGGCGTAACTGCCTACGTCCACTGTTAGTATAATCTTTATTGCTTTCCTCAAAGACTTGAATACAGATACAATCCGTAAACAAATAGCTCGCATACAAATTTGAACTAAAAGAAAGCTAGTGCGAAAATGGCAGAGTGTCCCCGGAGTTCTCGAAAAAAGATTCCCTCCATTGTACCCCTGCCCCTCTATTTATAGACGTAGATAGGCTAGATGCTTTATGCAGACTCAAGACCAAGGCAACCGACCCATGGATGATAATCTCGAGTCGGTCGGCCCAGGCGTTTTGAACGACTAGGAATACCGAACCATCATGGCCGATCGGTGGTCATTTAGCAAGTGACTCGAAGTAAGACCTCAAAGAACTCGAAGCAACTCGCAATGGATCTCGAAGTGAAGCAATGCAGACCTCCTCATCCTGATGTTGACTTCCAAGAATAAGCTAACTCCTTCATATTGCACCGAACCGGGTAGACCGATCACTTGTGCCGAACCACTGCCGACCGACCGACAATGTCTGTAACACCCCACTCTGGGAGCTTACCCAGAGGCAAAGATGTTACCTAGAAACTACGGTGCTTAATAGAATAGTATCACAACTTAAATAAAATATATCGGAACATAAAATCATTCAGATTACATGATTTCAAGCGGAGGAGTTATTATACAATCACATCATCATAATTACACAGTTACATAGGATCATGAGATTCAACATAATTATACATATGAAAGTTGATAAACTTAAATAAAAGTCTTCACTTCATAGTCATGGTATTAATCAGTCATCTTGAGTTGAACAACTAACCGTCTAAACCTGAAATGTTTATGTGTAGCACCATGAGCAACACTGACCCAGTGAGATAGCTATTTAATCTATGGTTCTCAAGTCATGTCATGAAGGGTTATAAAAACCATAATTTTTATATCATCATTTCATTCCAAATCACTACTTCTTAAGTTTTAATAATCCAGATCAAAAACACTATTCGAGGTAAACTTCAAAATATATATAAACTTTATCGGACTAAAGTCAAGATTTTTCATAAATTTAAACCACTCCCTCAATTTGGTTTATATTCTATGATATTTTATCCTATTGCGGCCGGCATCCCCTCACTCAATAGGGATGTACTCCACTGGCTCGATACCACATAGAGTAATAGTACACTACCCAAGATCTATTGTCTTATACCGCGTCCTCGATTGCGGCCGACATCCCCTCACTCAGTAGGGATGTACTCCACTGGCTCGTTACCACATAGAGTAATAGTGCACCACCCAAGATCTATGGTCTTATACCGCATCCTCGATTAATTCTTGTGTGAAAATACTTCTTTAAAGAAATTTAATAACCTCAAACCACATTAAGGTCATATATATATTGGAAACTCAATTCAAATTGCAAACCATTTAAGCTAAATATATATCGAGATTTTATAAACGGATAAAACTATTCTTTTCGTAAATCGCTTTCTTATTAAGAAAATTGGTTCGAGTCAATCAAATTTTGCTATCCCATCCGTCGGGCCAGTCCGGATAGCCAGGGAGAGCAGGAAACTGATTTTCCAAACTCAAGCCTAGACACTATCTCTCTGTCATCCATAAGGCGGTCAAGTAATTTGATCGGCCCTAAACCTTAAAATATCATTTTATTCTCTAATTCCAAATATTGAAGTGGAAAAATTATGTTTATATATTCAATTTATAGAAAGTTATTTTCTTAGAAACAAACATGTTCATTTCGGGCAGAAATTTAACCCAAGCTTGCACCTCAAATTCATATATATAGATGGCCCAATTTTAAATAGTGATACAAATAATAGTTGTCACACTCTTTCTGCAGTTTCCAAAACTTTAAAAATTATAAGATTTGGATAAGAAACGCAAAAGTTATGCACAAAATACTAGCTCAGATTTGCACAAAACACTGAGTACTCTTCAACAACATGACAGCGAGTTTGCAAGAGGTTTTTTAATATTTTAATCAACGAATTTCAGAAAGTGATACAAATGAAAGTTATAGGCCTTTCCGTTAGCTTTTCAGAACATTCAAGAAATCGAAATTTCATTAAGAATTGAGAAAGTTATGGTCAAATTACTAAACTGCGTTTTTGATAGAAACGAGCCACTTTTACTTACAACTATCATCTCTTCAAGAATAACATGAATACTAGAAATTAAAATAGTTTTTCTCACCTTAAACTTGTGTATTCGACTTGACTCTTTTTCCTTAGCTTTCTCCAAGCTTTTTCACTTTATCTTACTTTTGTTTTTGCTTTTTGAAAGTATGAAAAATAAGTGAACATTTCCACTCTTTATATAGTAATTTTTAAGGCTAGTTTGGTAATTTTAGTTTTGGACACTTGTCTACTTCTCTTTGCACAAGCTTTTGAATGTTGACACATGTCTACTTAGGTGTCTTAAGATGTTTCTACACATGGACACCTAATGGGGTTATGTGTCACTATCTTATTTAATCTTGTGACACATGTCCTTCATTTGTTTATGTAAGCTTTATTTCATGACACATACCTTATTTAGTAATCATTTAAGGTGTTCTAGAAGTGTACACCTAAGTGATATATGTGTCATAATTCTATTTCATCTTAAGATAGGTGTATGGTCCATATGATGCCACTTGTCTTCACCATGTCATGCCACTTATCCTATACTTATAAATGTATACATACTTATACCTTTTGTATTATTTAAAAGCATACATAAATATAAATAAAATAGAGATGGTGTAGATAGTGTATGTTAAACTTCTAAAATTTTACATACCCGATATATTAAGTTAGGTTGTTACAATGTCATCCCAACCGCAACCGAACGATGTCTGCTACCTCGCCTAGTCCAAACGAAATCCGCTGGACCTTTCAGACCGAACTGCTTTGTCTCTCTATACTGGCTGACCCACAAAATGCCGAGCAATCCTTCCTCGAGCATCCAGACCGAACCGCCTTGCTTTTACCTTTATTGGTCGAGCGATCCATGTTGGCCATCTCGACCGAGCCATGCGTGACCTTCGTTCTTGACCGAGCGGTGCTTGTTGAACAATCTAGACCCAACCATGCATTCCAACACTTTTGTCGAGCCTTGTGTTCCCTCACTTCAGCCGAGCCATACAGAAATGCCTAACATATCGAATGCCCCATGCCCTTTATACCTCCAACCTTCCTTGGTCAGAGTCTTGTCTGGCGCTATCTATTACCTCTGTGACTATTGTCTCATAGCCAGGTCAAGGTGTCGGGTAACATTTACCCCCAAAGTGTGTTGTGTGAAACAACACGACACGCTTTGATTCAGTACCCAGTTCCTGCTTTCAAAAGCCGAGCGTGTACGATCTCCCGAACGTCGTCACATGGCGAACTTTCCTTACATCACGTGCGTACGTTTATATATTTTTTATTTTAGTAATATTTCCTCTTTTTTTTAAAGGGATGGCTCAGCGTACGAACATCGAGCCATGTAGCCGGTCTACTTGGTGTCGCTCGGTTATGTTTACTTACCGACCAAATATGGTGTTCAGACCGGTTCCACATGGTAATGCCTGTTCGCCTCCTCCTCTTCATATAAAAGCCTACACTTCTCCTCTTCTTTCCTTTACTTTTACTTACATTCTTCTCTTACAACCCCATAACTTTATTTCCTCTAAAGCCTCGCTCGTCACTCCACACTCTTCCTTTCAAGCCTAGGTCTTCCACTTTACAACTCGAGCTGCCATCGAAGCCAAATGGATCTTGACCCGAACTCAATAGTTTGCATAGTTCCCAAACTTTGCATATAGGTATGAATCTCTCGCTCGACTTATTCTCCCAAATTAGGAGCCGCGTAGGTTTTAGGCGGAAATTAGTATGGACCGGTGAAGGGGTGGACGAATTGGAGATGGGAGTTTGCCTTAAATTAGGAATTTGGTTCGATGTGGAGCTATGGTAAGGTAGCAGAAGGAACGGCTATAGCCTTGACTTCGAGGTCAGCGACATGGAGAAGAAGAGAGTCTAGTGATTCGTATTAGCTAGTGTATAATTCGTAGAACTCTGCTTGTCAACGAATGAGGAAGGACGATCGGTAGCCTACTGTGGTAATGCTGAATCATTAGGAGCTTAGTAATGAAATAGATCAAAATATCAAAGAATGAGAGGCTCAGAATTCGTTAGGTTGAGGTCGTTCGGTGACTTTAAGGTAAGCGGATCGGTACAAGTGAATTGCAACCGTTCGACGAAGGAAGTAACAACTTTGGCTCGATATTTCGAGTGGATGTCTGTTGCTTGGTAAATTTCCTAAGGGGGTAGTGCTAGAGTGTTGTTCGGTCTAGAATGAGAGAACGTCATTCGGCCTGGAATAAGAGAGTGTCATTTGGCCTAGAATGAGTCCACAAGGAGGGTTCGACATACCGAGCAAGCGTGGTTCGGTGTAGCCCCAATAGGCCGTTCGATATTGAGAGAGCATCGGTGAGGAGAGTGAGTGGGTCGGTGTTGTTAGTCTAGCAGGCCGCTTGGTAGCTTGTAGATAGGTTATGAAGACCCAAAATTTTTGAGAATAAAAATTACTTTAAAAGAAAAACAGGAAATGGAAAATAAATGCCAAGAATGAATAAAGTAAATAAATGAGAGAATGATAGTTAGAAAAAAAATGGGGAGAAAAATAGCTGAGTAAAGAGGAGCATTATATTCACATATTTTATGTGTAAATATATATATGTATTATATAAATAACCAAAGAATAAAAATAGCTTGAAAATGAATATCAGAAGTGAGTGAAGTAATTATGCAAGGAATATTTATTTTTATACAGTGATGAGAGGAAAATGATTAAGTATAAAATGAACTCTAAAATTCACATGACTCATATATATGTGAATATTGTATAGAAAATATATATATATGATCAGAGAAGCATGGGATGATAAAATAAAAATCCTCTTGATAATTATAATGCATAGAAATCAGTCAAGCAATATTTATGAGTGTGGATGCATTTTTGAAATAAATCATGAAAGAAGCAAATGGTAAATTATGTTAGTTAAAAACAAAACTTATAGAAGAGATATGAGAAGAAACCCGGGTATGATAAGATACATTGTGAAATTAAGTCACACAAAAATAATGTACAGATACAATCATGCAAATAGCATGTGCACAGAAAAGTTGTGAGATAACTGCTTTTACCAGAAATAGAAATTAAAAAGAAAATGGCCAAATTAGCCATAAACATGCATACAGGCTTCTTTTATTTTTTTGTGAGGATAAAATGGGTGTTTCCTCTATTAAAACCCTAGTTAAATGATTTAAATCAAGGGGTAAGGCAGAGGTTTTCTCTGAGGAGGAAAAACAGAAGTTTAATTCAAAAAAAAAGAAAAAAAAGAAAGGAGAAACTCACACAGTCTTCAAGCTAAAGCATTCTCGGGGAAGAGGGGAGGAAGGTGAGTGATAATCATTTAAAAGACTTAAGGCATTAAGACCTAAGTAAGGCAGCCAAATTATTTTATATAAAATCATATTATGTTTTTCTGTTTGGTTTTATTCTCTGAATAAATACATGTTGATCATGGATGGAAATTTTGGTTGAATTTCTGGTTAATGTTTTGATCTGTTTTGAGTTGTTATAATTGTTTCAATTTTTGCTTTGAAGTATAATTAATCAAACATATATTCATATTATAGAAATGGATTTTATAATCCAGTTTTATATGAAGAATAAACTAAATGTTTTACTGAGAAATAGGATATCAAAGGGAAATGAAGTGGGCAGTGTGAATAATGAGATTCATGCTCATGCCTAGTTCATATTAAAAATGATATGAACAATGCAATGCTATAAACATATGCTGATTTGTTCAGATCATGAGCCAATATGTTTTTATGGGTTTTTCTTAAAATCCCTATCCTATGTTCACAGTAAAATAAATATAGTATTTCTTATGGTTTCATCAGATTTATGCAAGCAATGGGAAAATTTCTAGAAATAAATATACAGGCAGTTTTATAAAATAAGATTAAGACAGAATGACTTTGGATGTGCAATTTTGCATGAATGCTTTGTATGATTGGATGTAAACCCTTGAGTGAGTTTAATAAATTTTGGGGTTTATGTAATGAAAGGAAGAACATGAGCACCTCTGGAATTAAAAAGAAAAATTCCTCAGCAATTAAATGAGCATGGTCTCTAAATTACAAAGTAATTTAGGAGAGGTGCCTTGATCTACTCATCATCAGGTGGATGATGGGTATGTGCATGACTTGTTCAAGTCCTGAAGGCCTCTGTGCAAAGGTTAACAGAATTGAGTCCTTTGCAATGCACATTTGTGTTCAAAGGCAAGAGTTTAGAGCATATAAAATATAAAATGGGATTGAAAGATTATGCTATGGATTTTAGGAAGCTAAATTCCATAGAAGTTTGTACATGTACAACTGAATGGATTGAATGGATGAATGCTTGGGTGTATGTTTGTTAGATAAATTTAAATGTACATATGCTCAGGTTTAACATGAAATTGAATAGTGTAAAATATATATGTTCTCTGCACAGTTTTAAGAATTTATAAGTTGTTTTAATAATGATTTCACTCATACCAGAATTTTATTTCTGACCCTATTTGTTGCTTTGTGACATTTGGGGTGTCTCATTTTTATTGAGGCAGCTCTAGATGTTGCTGCAGGAAAGGAAGCATGAGAAACTTGCTTGCATGGATATTTGGAAGATTTACTTGAGTTTTAAATACTTAAGGAATATGACAGAAATATTGTAGTGAATAAGCTAGGCAAAGAAAAAAAAACTTCATTATGTTCTAAGTATATCTAGAGTTGATGTTGTTTGTTTCTCTGTGTAAAGACTATGTAAAGGTTAAAGTATTATATATGTGAATGGGAGTTTCTGTTTTAAGCATCTGATCTGGGTATTTTTCTGGTGAAGTATGATGAAGGAAATTATGCCATATAATTTAATATGTGGTCATACTTTCTTTGGTAATGTCTGCTAAATAATTGATAGCAAAATTGATATGGTTTTAGAAGAAAAAAACATGTAATATATCTATTAAGTGTTGAGTTGAAACTGGTCTGGGTTAACCAGTAAGGCTTGATCATGACTTGTAATTAATATAAGTACATGTCAAGTTTAGAAAACAAGGCCTATAATCCTCAGCCTGGGCAATAAGTTTATTGTAGGAATTTGTGTTGCTTGGTGTGGTAAGTTCATGTGCATTTTTGGAGTTTGTAGACTTCACTGCTACAATACTCAACAAACCTTACTATCTAGATACATGGCCCAAGTCTGATTGCATTTGGTCATGATAAACCTGAGGCAGTTTAAGTAACATGTAGTCTTACCTAGATATTAAGCATGTCAGTAAATCCATTGTTTAATTGATCACAATCATTTGTTTCATAATTTGAGGATTTGTCAGTAACCTTCACTATATGTCCATCTGAAAGTTTTGCAACAGTCTGATTTTGATACTGCTTTAATCATACTATTTTTCAAGTATATGCTGGTCTTCATTAACATGATAAATTGAGTTAACATTTTGTTCATGTGCATTGTTTTCACTGCTTGGCCTTTAAACTGATTTACTGTCTTGATATTCATCAGATCATTGCATACTTTATAAAATATGATAAAAGCAATTTTCTTAACATAAAAGTTGCTTGAGTTTAAGAATAGAATCCCCGGGATAGACAAACATGTATGAGTTGAACTAACACCCTGTATCAATCAAATTGTCTAGTATCAAATCCCTAAATTCTATGGATCAAATAGCTAGCTGGTAGAACCCAGAAATTAATTAATCTGAGTTATAGAACAGGCTAGGAAATTAGACAAGAAAATGATGTGATTATTTTAGGATTAGCAATCAAGTCTGAGTTCAAAAAAATATAGATAAAATGGCTATGTGACACAAAAGTCCCTCAATTATGAGGAACAAAGTGTGAATGAGATTCTTTGCTATTTTAATTGCTCTGATAAGCAAAGAACCATTTATATATCTTCACATATATAAATGACATGATTTAGTTTATATACTGATATTTTTATATTAGTTAAATTCTGGATCTTGGGAGAATGAATTTAAAGAAGTGATCACTTATATATATATATATAAACTCACTAAAAATCACATAAATTAGAGTAAAAAGAAGTGGGTCACTTCAGTTGGTATCAGAGCTATGTTGTTAAAACATAGCATAAATATATTATCCAATCTTCTTGTATGGATAAAATTCTAAAAAATATAATATATACATACAATAATGATAGAAATAAATGTCCACAGTAGAAATAAATTGCAGAAAATAATTGAATTAGAAATATGACTAACTAGCTATGCAATTGTATAGTGAACCATGGTAGGAAGACCAAGAAGCACTGGAGCAGGACCCTTTAATGCAGCACCATTGTTTAATTTGCAAGATTTGGTGAGAGCATTTAGGGAAGGAGCAGTGCAGAGGGAAGAAAATCCTCATAAGGAATTAGCTAAGCTGTTGAAGACATTTTCAAATTTAGGAGGCAAGGATTTTGAAGGCACTGAAGGAGTAATGGGAGTGCAGACATGGTTGTGAACTTTAGAAAGGATATTTGCAGACATGCAAATTAATGATCAAAGGAAGAGGCAGATAGCTTCAAGAAGGCTCAAAGGAGCAGCATTAGATTGGTGGGAGGTGATCATCACAGGAAGGCCAGAAAATGAGATAACATGGGATCAATTCAAGGAGATGCTTGAGGCAAGGTTTGTTCCAACAACAGCTAAGGCAACATTGCTTGAGGAATTCATAAGGCTGAGGCAAGGATCAATGAGTGTGACTGAATACACTCAAAAATTTGAGAGTTTGTCTAAGTATGGAACAATGCTCATAGGAAATGAAGAATCAAAGAATTCAAGATTCATTCAAGGACTCAATGCTAGTTTGAGTAGAGCAATGTTACCATACAAAGACAGGACATTTGATCAAGTCATAGATCTTACTCTTTCCTTTGAACAACATGACAATGCCAGAGAAAAGTTTAGGAATATGAGGGCAAATAGTCAAAAGAAAGGGACAAATAGGACACATCCTTATGATAAAAAGAATGCAGACAAGAAAGTTGAAGGAGCTACTAATGGGGAAGCTAAGAAGAAGATTACTTGTTATAACTGTGGCAAAGAAGGACACATGAGTAATAGGTGTCAAGCAGCCAAGAAGGCATCATTTAGCTGCTATAACTGTGGGAAAGAAGGCCATATTAAAAGAAACTGCCCAGAGTTTAAGAAAGGAGCAAAGGTAGGAGCATTGGAAACAAAGGCAAAGGCAAATGCAGCAGGAAGCTCTGGACAATTGGAAGGTATACTTCTAATTAAAAGTTACCCAATCACAGTTATATATGACACTGGAGCCACACATTCTCTAATATCACAAGACATAGTGGATAAAATAGCTCTCACATGCAACAAAGTTGAAAAACCCTTGTTTATTCAAAGTCCCCTGGGTAGCTCTTGTTTGCTAGGATTGAAATGTTTGGGAGTAGAATTAAACATAGGAGGAAATGTGTGTAAATTTGATTTGTTTGTATTGAAATACCCTGGAATAGGAATTATTTTAGGGTAGATTGGTTGAGTAAATTCAAAGCAATTTTGAATTTAGAAAACTTCACTATATCTTTGAAAACAGAAAATGGTAATAATATTTTAGTCATGAGTGAAATAGCTAAAACAAATTGTCTTAATCAAATATGGAATATGACTGAAAAGGAATTAATTTTGCAAGATATAGAAGTAGTAAGAGAGTATCCAGATGTTTTTGGAGAGGTAGTAGGGGTACCAGACAATAGACCAGTTGAATTTCAAATAAGGTTAATTCCTGGATCAAGTCCTATCATCAAGAAGCCTACTAGAATGAGTCCAAAAGAATTAATAGAATTGAAGCAGCAGTTGGAAGAATTGGAACAGAAAGGCTTCATAAGGCCTAGCAGTTCAAAATGGGGTTCTCCAGTGGTGTTTGTGAAAAAGCATGATGGTACACTAAGAATGTGTATTGATTATAGGGAACTAAATAAAGTCACCATCAAGAACAAATACCCACTCCCCAGAATTGATGATCTATTTGATCAATTAAATGGAGCAAAGATCTTTTCAAGGCTAGATTTAGCCTTTGGGTTTCATCAGATGAAGGTAGAGGAAGAAAGCATTAAGTATACTGCCTTCAACACAAGGTATGAGTTATATGAATTTTTGGTGATGCCTTTTGGATTGACAAATGCACCATCATATTTTGTAGATTTAATGAATAGAACATTTAGAGATTTTCTAGACAAATTTGTAGTTGTCTTTATTGATGATATATTAGTGTACTCAAAATCAGAAGAGGAGCATGCAAGGCACTTGCATCTGATTTTGTCAAGGCTAAGAGCACACAATTTAAAAGCAAAATTCAATAAGTGCACATTTTGGCAGAATGAAGTAAAGTTTTTGGGACATATTATATCTCAACAAGGCATTAGAGTAGATCCAAACAAGGTCATGGAAGTTCAATCTTGGAGCAGACCCAAATCAGTGACTGAGGTGAGATCATTTTTGGGAATGGCAGGCTGTTATAGGAGATTTATAAAAGACTTTGCAAGAATATCCATCCCACTGATCAAGTTAACTAGAAAAGAGCAACCATATGTGTGGACAGAGAAGTGTGAACAAGCATTTGCATCACCGAAGAAAGCATTGATGGAAGCTCCGGTTTTACAAGTACCAGAAGGAAATGAAGGATTAGTAGTTTACACGGATGCTAGTGGATCTGGACTAGGGGCGGTGCTCATGCAACATGGTAGAGTCATAGCATATGCATCAAGGCAACTCAAGCCAAATGAAACAAGGTATGCCACACATGATTTAGAACTTGCTGCTGTAGTATTTGCATTGAAGCTATGGAGACACTATTTGTTAGGTGCTAAGTTTGAATTGTTTACAGACCACAAGTCACTTAAATACTTGTTTTCCCAAAAAGACTTGAACATGAGACAACATAGGTGGGTAGAATTCCTAGCTAATAAAGTGGCAGATGCATTAAGTAGACATCAAGCAAAATTGGCAAGCTTAATGATAACCGAGTTCAAGGATTTAACAATCCTCAGTGAAGTGGAAGTAAAAGAAGAAATTGATGTATTAGATAAGGCACAAAGTGAGATGATTGAGTATGGTAAATTAAGTCTCGTTTCTTTAAGGTCAATCTTGTTGATAAAATAGGACAAATGCAGAATCAAGATACAAATTTGAAGGAGAAAAGAACATGATATCACAAGGCATGACAGTGGAAAACTATGAGGTAGATGATAAAGGATACTTAAGGAAAAAGGGAAAACTCTGCATACCAAATGTAGAGGAACTGAAACAAGAAGTTATGGATGAGCATCACAAGACAAAATATACTATCCATCCAGGTGGTACAAAAATGTACCATGATCTTAAGAGGAATTATTGGTGGCCAGGGATGAAAGGAGCAGTAGCAAAATATGTGGCAAATTGCTTGACATGCCAACAAAGTAAAGGCAGATTATCAAAGACCCTCAGGCCTATTGCAACCTTTGGAAGTGCCTACTTGGAAACGGGAGAGCATTTCAATGGATTTTGTGGATGGTCTGCCAAGAACAAGAAGAGGTAATGATAATATTTGGGTAGTGGTTGATAGGCTTACAAAAACAGCACACTTCATTCCTATAAATTCAAACAGAAATGCCCATAAACTAGCTCAATTGTTTGTGAAAGAGATAGTGAGATTACATGACATCCCCAAGACTATCATTAGTGATAGAGATACTTTTTTACTTCAAGGTTTTGGAGTAGCTTTCAAGAAGCTATGGGGACAGAACTAAGCCTAAGCACAGCCTACCATCTCCAAACAGATGGGCAAACTGGCATTGTTAATAAAGTTTTAGAAGATTTGCTTAGAGCATGCATACTTGATTTTGGAGGCAACTGGGAGGATCACATTTATTTGGCTGAATTTGCTTATAATAATAGCTACCAGTCCACCATAGGAATGACTCCCTTTGAGGCTTTGTATGGGAAGCCTTGTTTATCTCCTGCATGTTGGATGGAGGCAGGAGAAAGAGTGTTGCTTGGACCAGACAATGTAAAAGAAATTTCTGCAAGAATTGAATTAGTGAGGCAAAGAATGAGAGTAGCTCAAGAGAGAGAGAAAGCATATGCAGATAAAAGGAGAAGGCCAGTAGAATTTGAGGTGGGAGACTATGTGTTTCTCAAAGTTTCACCAATGAGGAAAATATTGAGATTTGGCAAAACAGGGAAACTATCACCAAGGTATATAGGACCATATGAAATTGTTCAAAGAATAGGGACTTTAGCTTATAAGTTAAGGTTGCCAGAGGAACTGAGCAACATACATGATGTATTTCATGTATCCCAATTAAGAAAATGGGTGCATGATAAAGAGACCATTCTTGAATCTCCTACACATGTTGAAATTCAAGAAAATCTGGTTTATAAAAAGGAACCAGTGGGCATTGTGGCTAGAGAAGAAAAGAAACTGAGAAACAAAATAATTAAACTAGTTAAAATCCAATGGAGTTTAGATGGAAATGACTGCACATGGGAGGCTGAAGATAAGATGAAGGATAAGTATCCTAATCTATTTTCTGCTTAAGGGTATGTCTAAAACTGTAATAATTTTAAATGTTACTTAAGTGTATTTGACTGATCTTAGATGAGTGGATTGCTGATATGTTTGAAATATACCAATAAACCAATATATAATTGTGGGACACAATTCCTTTTAGGAGGAGGGTATGTGAAGACCCAAATTTTTTGAGAATAAATGTAACGACCCGTATTTTACATGTCGATAAATCGTATAATAGTTGCATTAAGTCGTTTGGAGCTTGAGTCATTCTAGAGATAAGTCGTGTTAAAGTTAAGTCGTGTGGAACTTAAGTCGTGACCGACTTAGAGGATGGAGCGACTTAGGGTAGGTGGCCGACTCATGGGGTCAACGGTTTATAGGTTGGCCGACTTATAGGAGTGAGTGGTAGTTGCCGACTTATAGTTGTTAGCGAGTTAAGAGAGGCAGCGGCTTAAGGTTTGGACCGAGTCAAGGTAGTGAGCGACTCATAGGATAAAACGACTTAAGAAAAATAAGTTAGGTCGTTGAGTCGTATAGTGTTGTTGAGTCGCCGAGTCGCTGAGTCGTGTGTTGTATAGTGTTGTTGAGTCGATGAGTCGTTAGGTCGGCCTGTGTTTTAGGACGTGTATGCTATGAGTCGTACACGAGTTAAGTTGTTGGGTCGGCTAGGTGATGAGTTGTAGGGGTTGTTGAGTCGTTAGGCCGCGTGCGTGTTAGGTCGTTGGAGTTTTGGGTCGTGGGTCTTAGGTCGGGGGCGACTCAAGGATGGGTCGGCGACGACTTATGGATGGACGACTCAGGGGGGGATTCAGCCTATAAATAGAGGGGTTTGGCTCACTTTTTGGCACCGGTTTTTGAAGCGACGAAGTGCTGCCATTTTGAGAGCTCGACTACAACATTTCTTCATCTTCTTTTCTCCATTCTAATCTAGTTCTAACATCCATCCAAGATCGAAGATCAAGATCGAAGATCCAAGAGCCAAAGTTGAAGATCTTCATCCAACGAAGCTAGATTCCATCGTTTCAAGCGAGATTTCGACGAATCAAGCTTGAATCCTTGCTGTCCAGATCTGAAGTGATTAGTTTTTGAAGTGTTTGGGTGATTCGGTGAGTGGTGGTTATCTCTCACGCGGACCCAAAGGAGTATATTGGTTTGGTGGTTTGTTGGAGTGTTGTAGATAATGATTTTATACATTTTTCCTTAGATCCAAGTGTAGATCCACTACTCATGAAGATGTTTACTTATACAAGTTCATTTATCAAGTTGAAGAGACAAAACCCATGATTTATATTTGTTAGATCTATGCTAAAAACCCATGATTCATGTATGTTAGATCTATGCTCATTTATTTACGAAATTGCCATTATCATTGTAATTGTTTATTTAGATCCTGTTTGAATGATTGATTGCTTGGATTAATGTTTGATTTGATTGATTAGTTGATATATAGCTTGATTTGATCAAGTTGGTTGATGATGATTCAAAAGCTAAGTGGAAAGGCTCTTGAATAAGGAAAGCTGCTTGTGGCATATGAAGCGGATGTTGAAGCTCATATGTATGGATTAGATGATGTTGAGATGAGACTTTGCCATGATGCGATGAGGCAAGCCATGATGTTGAGATGAGACTTTGCTATGATGCGATAAAGCGAAGCATGATGTGAGATAGCCTTGGTTTAATCCAGACGGGATCATCCCAAGCATGTTGATAACTCGATGATGCGATGCGAGTTGGTTGATAATGATTAGCTTGAGAGGCGCTTGAGCTAGTATGGAAATAGTCGTCGAGGAGGATGACTAGGAGGCTGATATCTCATCGTTGTTGAAGGTTCTAGCATGCTCAAAGCAAGAGTACGTTGGAACGGGCTGCGACGACGTTCCAAGCACGGGCTGCGACGACGTGCTAGTACTCTGGGTAGTTGCGAAAATTCCTAGGCACGGGCTGCGACGACGTGCGGAGTTATGTCTAGAACCGGGGTTACCATTAGCCCTTGACAGGTGGTCATTCAACTAACGGTGAAATCAAGGCAATGATAACAGTGATAGCCAGAGTCATGGATGTTTGCACGTTTGGTTGTATCATCATTCGGTCTCAAGAGCGGTGTTTTCCGGGTGCTTATCTGATCTTGGTTTAGGCCTTGGGGGTTTGTATTTGAAAAACATCGACCTTGACTCGAATGATTATTGCTTTACTTTAATTGTCTGCCATGTTATGCTTGCTTCTCCTTAGTGTGTGTCTGGGGGCTATCACTGTAGAAAGAGGCGGAGTGGGATGCTTTGGTTCCTATTCCTTTTATCCCTTATGCTCTTTTGGTATGTTTGATAGTTGATTTACTGCTCACTAAGACTTTGTCTGACTCAAGGTTTTATATCTCCTCTTATTACCTTGGGCTGTTCATCCATGTTGGGATGGGCAGACTAGGTAGCAGGTGACAGGTGCTGTTCTTGGAGATCTACGCTGATGATGACGAAGACGAGCAGGAGGCTTTTGCATACTTTTCAATATTATGTACTGGGTGTTCCGCTGTATATACTTTGAGTGCTTTGTAGTGAGGTTTTGATGTATTGACTGTTCTGATGATTGTATCAAACTTCTAAGATGCTTATTTGATGATATTCTGTTATGAAGCTTCACTCATATATTTCTCTATTGTATTTTATCCATGCGCTGTGAGTTATGCGATAGATTCTGCGATGTTTATTCTAACCTTGACGGTCACCCATGGCTGCCTGGCACGCCTTTCAGCGCATTATTTCCTTGTTTTGGTGCGGGAGTCATGGGCGGTCGTCACATTTGGTATCAGCGCTTTGGTTAATCGATTTTAGCCAACGCTCGCTGACGTAACTACGTAAGAGAGACGTAATTGTATTGTGATGGATGATTACTATATATAATATATAGTAGTTTAGATGGATTTGAACTCCTTATGCAGTTGTTTTTCAAGGTGTTCTAAATCATTCCTTTTTGTAGATATTAAGGATGAGTCGAAGTGAGAGACAAGCTGCTAGGGAAAGCCGTGCTGTTGGGGGAGCTACTGACTATGGTGCAATGTTCGAAGCTATGATGACTTCGATCATGAGAAGGATACCAACTTCAGGACAGTCAGTAGATGTCGGAGTTCAAGTTCAAGCTCCAAGACCAGTGGATTTTGCTAAGTTGTGTAAAGACTATACTTCTTTTGGAGGAAAAGTTTTCTTGGGGACTGAATCAACCATAGAAGTTCAGAGATGGATTGACGCTTGTAGAAGGATCTTTGGTGATTTAGGAATCGAGGATGCAACTAAGAGGAAGCTTGCATCAAGACAGCTTCAAGGAAGAGCTTCGGATTGGTGGAATTCTATCACCATTGATACTCCAGAGGAAGAGATTACTTGGGAGCAATTCCAAGTTAGATTTGAAGCTAAGTTCATTTCTACGGCTCAGAAATCTGTCTTGTTTAAGAAGTTTGTGGAGCTCAAGCAAGGTGGAAGACCCGTTCTTGAGTATGTTTCTGAGTTTGAAGCTTTGTCCAAGTATGCCAGATCGTATATTGATTCTCCCTATCAGAAGAATGAGAAGTTTGTGACCGGTTTGGATGCTTATCTTTGAAGGCAGTTGGTGGATCATCTGGACGATCCGTTTGAGAAGCTTGTGGAGAAAGCTCTCAGGCATGAGAGTTTGTTTCCTAGGGAGAGTTCTGTTGTTGCTGTAACCAAGGAAGGGTTTAAGCCACAGAAGGGTGGAAACAAGAAGAGGAAGCAACAGCAACAGAAGGGTAAGGATGGCCAGAAGAAGCCGAGGGGCGAAATGACTTGCTATAATTGCCAGCAGAAGGGCCATCTCTCCAAGGATTGTAGGAATCCAAAGGCACCGGCGAAATGCCACAACTGTGACAAGCCAGGGCATTTTAGGAAAGATTGTCCAGAACCGAGGAAGGACAGGCAGATTGTGCAAGCTTATGCTTTGGGAGCTATGCCGTCGTTTTCGAAAGCTCTTACTGCCGAAGAGAAAGGGAAAAGTGTGGTGGTTCATGGTACTCTTTCCATTTGTGGTGTTCCAGTTAGAGTGTTGTTTGATACTGGAGCGTCGCATTCTTTTGTTTGTGATGATCTTGTAGGCCGGTTAGGTTTGGAACCGGATATTGTTGATAGGCCATTGGTTGTGACTAATCCAGTTGGGGGTTCGTCATGTTTGTGTATGATATGCCGTGGTCTAGTTGTGTCGAGTCATGATTGCTCTTTTGTTTGTGATTGTTTTGTTCTGAACTTTGCGGGGTTCGGAATTATTTTTGGTATGGACTGGCTTAGGAAGTATGCGGCAAGGATTGATTGTGAGAGGCTGGAGGTGACAGTCGGGAATGTGGAAGGGCGAAAGGTTGTGATACGATGTAAGCATGAGGAAGGCGTCTTCATGAGCTTCATGTATTCGCTGGTTGTTCCACGGGATGGACTGTCATCGGTGCCTATTGTGAATGGATTTGAGGATGTCTTTGACGAAGTCAAAGGATTACCGCCGCATAGGGAGATCGAGTTTCGTATCGATCTAGTTGAGGGAGCCAGACCTGTTGTGATGCCTCTTAGGCGGATGGCGCCTAGGGAGCAACAAGAGTTGAAGGTGCAAGTTGATGACCTTTTGCAGAAAGGATTCATTCGGCGTAGTGTGTCCGAATGGGGTGCACCAGTTGTGTTCGCAACCAAAGCAGATGGATCGTTGAGGTTGTGTGTGGATTATCGTGAGCTGAATAAAGTAACTAAGAAGAACAAGTATCCATTGCCGAGAATAGATGACTTGTTTGATCAGCTTCACGATGCTAAGGTGTTTTCTCAGATGGATTTGGCAACGGGATTTCACCAGTTGAGAGTGGCAAAGGATAGTGTGCCGAAGACTGCTTTTAGGACACCATCCGGTTTTTATGAGTGGCTGGTAATGCCGTTTGGGTTGACTAACGCACCAGCATATTTTGTGGATCTTATGAATAGAGTGTTCAGAGATCAGTTGAATAAGTTCATGCTTGTGTTCGTGGATGATATTCTGATTTATTCCAGAACTGAGGAGGAACACAAGACACACTTGAGGATTGTTTTGGAAATCTTGCGGAAACATCAGCTGAAGGCTAAGTTTTCGAAATGTCACTTCTGGAGGAGTAAAGTGAGATTCTTAGGCCATGTTATTTCTGGAAATGGGATAGCGGTTGATCCCGCTAAGGTGGCAGCGATCCAGGATTGGGTTAGACCTAAGAATGCATCCGATGTGAGAAGTTTTCTTGGATTAGCAGGGTATTATCGTCGGTTTATCAAAGACTTTTCCAAGATAGCTGCACCATTGACAAGATTGACGAAAAAGAATCAAGTGTTTAGATGGAATGATAAGTGTGAGCAAGCTTTCGTAATCCTGAAAGAGCGACAGACAAGTACTCCTGTTTTGACTATTCCTAGTGGGAATGATGAGATGGTGGTTTACACCGATGCATGTGGTACTGGACTTGGAGCAGTACTAATGTAGAAAGATAAAGTTGTTGCGTATGCTAGTCGACAAATGAAGCCGCATGAAAGGAATTATCCGACACATGATTTGGAGTTAGCGGCGATTGTATTTGCTTTGAAGATGTGGAGACATTATCTATTGGGAGTTAGATTCGAGTTGTTTACAGATCATAAGTCGTTGAAGTATCTGTTCTCTCAAAAGGATTTGAATCTTCGACAGCAACGGTGGCTAGAGTTTTTAGCGTCATATGACTTTGGTATAGCCTATACCACGGGAAAGGTAACGCAGTGGCAGATGCGTTGAGTCGAAGACATGCAGGATTGGGAGCCATGTTTTCGGAATGGAAGAGTCTCGAGTATTTGGCTGAGTTTGACTTCAGGCCTAGATGTGGATTGGAACCTGAGATGTTGGCAAACTTATCGATAAGACCTACTCTTGTGGAAAGGATTGGCGAGAGCCAAAAGCGAGACGATAAGCTTGTCAAGATTATCCGTGATTTGGAATCTGGATTGGACCCAGAGAAGGATAAGGGATTCGAAGTCGATCGAGAGGGTTGGCTTCGGAAGCAAGGACGATTGGTTGTTCCCGACATAGATGAATTGAGAGATGAAGTTCTGAAGGAAAGTCATCACTCGAAGTTGACAATTCATCCAGGTGGAAATAAGATGTATCGGGATATGAAGAGAACTTATTACTGGGAAGGTATGAAGAAGGATGTTGGAAATTTTATTTCCAAGTGTATGAATTGCCAGTTGGTTAAGGCAGAGCAGAAGAAGCCAAGTGGATTGCTTCGTCCATTAGAAGTTCCTATGTGGAAGTGGGAACAGATATCGATGGATTTTATCGATGGTCTACCTAGAACAAGAGCAGGAAATGAAGGGATTTGGGTCATAGTAGATCGGTTGACCAAGAGTGCAAGATTCATTCCTGTTCGATCGACTAGGACTGCATCGAAGTTGGCTGAGTTGTATGTTAAGTGGATAGTTCGATTCCATGGTATTCCGAAGAGTATAGTGAGCGATCGAGATCCATTGTTCACTAGTGGATTTTGGAAGAGCTTCCAGGAAGTTTTGGGAACCGAGTTGTGTTTGAGTACAGCTTATCATCCCCAAACAGATGGTCAGACTGAGAGAGTCAACCGAGTTTTGGAAGATCTTCTCAGAGCTTGTGTTTTGGACTTCGGAGGATCATGGGAAGATCATCTTCATTTGGTGGAATTTGCATACAATAACAGTTATCAGTCGAGTATTGGTATGGCACCATATGAGGCATTGTATGGAAGACCGTGTAACTCTCCGACATGTTGGTTGGAAACTGGAGAAAAGCTGATACTTGGGCCAGAGATGATTCGACAGACTACGGATTGTATAAAGATCATTCGGCAACGAATGAAGGCAGCCCAAGATCGTCAGAAAAGTTATGCCGATAAGCGTCGTAAGGATTTGGAATTCGACGTGGGTGATATGGTTTTTGTGAAGATTTCTCCACTGAAGAATGTTATTAGATTCGGGAAGAAAGGAAAGTTAACTCCGAGATTTGTTGGACCATTCCCGATTATCGAGCGAATTGGAAAGCTCACTTATAGATTGGAGTTACCAGAGAAGATGGCGGGTGTACACAATGTCTTTCATGTATCTTATCTGCGGAAGTATGTGCATGACTCGAATACGGTGGTTTCTGCTGATAGCTGTGAAGACTTGGAGGTTGATCCAGTGGTTACGAGACCTCGTAAGCCGCTTCGTGTTGTTGAAACCGACACGAAACAGCTTAGGAGGAAGACGATTACGTTGCTCAAGATACAATGGAGTGATGATGTTAACGACTGTACGTGGGAGGAGGAAGAGAGGATGAAGGCAGCTCATCCTGAACTCTTCGAGGTATGGCCCTAAGGTGTCGTGACATCTCATGAATTTGTAACTTGTTCTAATCTTAGAATTCTGCATGCTAGGCTAGTAATTGGATGCATGGTTTGTTGATTGCTATGGATGGTAGGCATGCAGAATAGTTTTGATTGCTCTTGTTTGTTTGGAATTTCGGGGGCGAAATTCCTAAGGGGGAGAGAATGTAACGACCCGTATTTTACATGTCGATAATCGTATAATAGTTGCATTAAGTCGTTTGGAGCTTGAGTCGTTCTAGAGATAAGTCGTGTTAAAGTTAAGTCGTGTGGAACTTAAGTCGTGACCGACTTAGAGGATGGAGCGACTTAGGGTAGGTGGCCGACTCATGGGGTCAACGGTTTATAGGTTGGCCGACTTATAGGAGTGAGTGGTAGTTGCCGACTTATAGTTGTTAGCGAGTTAAGAGAGGCAGCGGCTTAAGGTTTGGACCGAGTCAAGGTAGTGAGCGACTCATAGGATAAAACGACTTAAGGAAAATAAGTTAGGTCGTTGAGTCGTATAGTGTTGTTGAGTCGCCGAGTCGCTGAGTCGTGTGTTGTATAGTGTTGTTGAGTCGATGAGTCGTTAGGTCGGCCTGTGTTTTAGGACGTGTATGCTATGAGTCGTACACGAGTTAAGTTGTTGGGTCGGCTAGGTGATGAGTTGTAGGGGTTGTTGAGTCGTTAGGCCGCGTGCGTGTTAGGTCGTTGGAGTTTTGGGTCGTGGGTCTTAGGTCGGGGGCGACTCAAGGATGGGTCGGCGACGACTTATGGATGGACGACTCAGGGGGGGAATTCAGCCTATAAATAGAGGGGTTTGGCTCACTTTTTGGCACCGGTTTTTGAAGCGACGAAGTGCTGCCATTTTGAGAGCTCGACTACAACATTTCTTCATCTTCTTTTCTCCACTCTAATTTAGTTCTAACATCCATCCAAGATCGAAGATCCAAGAGCCAAAGTTGAAGATCTTCATCCAACGAAGCTAGATTCCATCGTTTCAAGCGAGATTTCGACGAATCAAGCTTGAATCCTTGCTGTCCAGATCTGAAGTGATTAGTTTTTGAAGTGTTTGGGTGATTCGGTGAGTGGTGGTTATCTCTCACGCGGACCCTATGGAGTATATTGGTTTGGTGGTTTGTTGGAGTGTTGTAGATAATGATTTTATACATTTTTCCTTAGATCCAAGTGTAGATCCACTACTCATGAAGATGTTTACTTATACAAGTTCATTTATCAAGTTGAAGAGACAAAACCCATGATTTATATTTGTTAGATCTATGCTAAAAACCCATGATTCATGTATGTTAGATCTATGCTCATTTATTTACGAAATTGCCATTATCATTGTAATTGTTTATTTAGATCCTGTTTGAATGATTGATTGCTTGGATTAATGTTTGATTTGATTGATTAGTTGATATATAGCTTGATTTGATCAAGTTGGTTGATGATGATTCAAAAGCTAAGTGGAAAGGCTCTTGAATAAGGAAAGCTGCTTGTGGCATATGAAGCGGATGTTGAAGCTCATATGTATGGATTAGATGATGTTGAGATGGGACTTTGCCATGATGCGATGAGGCAAGCCATGATGTTGAGATGAGACTTTGCTATGATGCGATAAAGCGAAGCATGATGTGAGATAGCCTTGGTTTAATCCAGACGGGATCATCCCAAGCATGTTGATAACTCGATGATGCGATGCGAGTTGGTTGATAATGGTTAGCTTGAGAGGCGCTTGAGCTAGTATGGAAATAGTCGTCGAGGAGGATGACTAGGAGGCTGAGATCTCATCGTTGTTGAAGGTTCTAGCATGCTCAAAGCAAGAGTACGTTGGAACGGGCTGCGACGACGTTCCAAGCACGGGCTGCGACGACGTGCTAGTACTCTGGGTAGTTGCGAAAATTCGTAGGCACGGGCTGTGACGACGTGCGGAGTTATGTCTAGAACCGGGGTTACCATTAGCTCTTGACAGGTGGTCATTTAACTAACGGTGAAATCAAGGCAATGATAACAGTGATAGCCAGAGTCATGGATGTTTGGACGTTTGGTTGTATCATCATTCGGTCTCAAGAGCGGTGTTTTCCGGGTGCTTATCTGATCTTGGTTTAGGCCTTGGGGGTTTGTATTTGAAAAACATCGACCTTGACTCGAATGATTATTGCTTTACTTTAATTGTCTGCCATGTTATGCTTGCTTCTCCTTAGTGTGTGTCTGGGGGCTATCACTGTAGAAAGAGGCGGAGTGGGATGCTTTGGTTCCTATTCCTTTTATCCCTTATGCTCTTTTGGTATGTTTGATAGTTGATTTACTGCTCACTAAGACTTTGTCTGACTCAAGGTTTTATGTCTCATCTTATTACCTTGGGCTGTTCATCCATGTTGGGATGGGCAGACTAGGTAGCAGGTGACAGGTGCTGTTCTTGGAGATCTACGCTGATGATGACGAAGACGAGCAGGAGGCTTTTGCATACTTTTTCATATTATGTACTGGGTGTTCCGCTGTATATACTTTGAGTGCTTTGTAGTGAGGTTTTGATGTATTGACTGTTCTGATGATTGTATAAAACTTCTAAGATGCTTATTTGATGATATTCTGTTATGAAGCTTCACTATACATATATTTCTCTATTGTATTTTATCCATGCGCTGTGAGTTATGCGATAGATTCTGCGATGTTTATTCTACCCTTGACGGTCACCCATGGCTGCCTGGCACGCCTTTCAGCGCATTATTTCCTTGTTTTGGTGCGGGAGTCATGGGCGGTCGTCACAATAAAAATTACTTTAAAAGAAAAACAGGAAATGGAAAATAAATGCCAAGAATGAATGAAGTAAATAAATGAGAGAATGATAGTTAGAAAAAAAAATGGGGGGAAAAATAGCTGAGTAAAGAGGAGCATTATATTCACATATTTTATGTGTAAATATATATATGTATTATATAAAAAACCAAAGAATAAAAATAGCTTGAAAATGAATATCAGAAGTGAGTGAAGTAATTATGCAAGGAATATTTATTTTTATACAGTGATGAGAGGAAAATGATTAAGTATAAAATGAACTCTAAAATTCACATGACTCATATATATGTGAATATTGTATAGAATATATATATATATATATATATATATATATATATATATATATATATGATCAGAGAAGCATGGGATGATAAAATAAAAATCCTCTTGATAATTAAAATGCATAGAAATCAGTCAAGCAATATTTATGAGTGTGGATGCATTTTTGAAATAAATCATGAAAGAAGCAAATGGTAAATTATGTTAGTTAAAACAAAACTTATAGAAGAGATATGAGAAGAAACCCGGGTATGATAAGATACATTGTGAAATTAAGTCACACAAAAATAATGTACAGATAGAATCATGCAAATAGCATGTGCACAGAAAAGCAGTGAGATAACTGCTTTTACCAGAAATAGAAATTAAAAAGAAAATGGCCAAATTAGCCATAAACATGCATGCAGGCTTCTTTTATTTTTTTGTGAGGATAAAGTGGGTGTTTCCTCTATTAAAACCCTAGTTAAATGATTTAAATCAAGTGGTAAGGCAGAGGTTTTGTCTGAGGAGGAAAAACAGAAGTTTAATTCAAAAAAAAAATAGAAAGGAGAAACTCACACAGTCTTCAAGCTAAAGCATTCTCGGGGAAGAGGGGAGGAAGGTGAGTGATAATCATTTAAAAGACTTAAGGCATTAAGACCCAAGCAAGGGCAGCCAAATTATTTTATATAAAATCATATTATGTTTTTCTGTTTGGTTTTATTCTCTGAATAAATACATGTTGATCATGGATGGAAATTTTGGTTGAATTTCTGGTTAATGTTTTGATCTGTTTTGAGTTGTTATAATTGTTTCAATTTTTTCTTTGAAGTATAATTAATCAAACACATATTCATATTATATAAATGGATTTTATAATCCAGTTTTATATGAAGAATAAACTAAATGTTTTACTGAGAAATAGGATATCAAAGGGAAATGAAGTGGGCAGTGTGAATAATGAGATTCATGCTCATGCCTAGTTCATATTAAAAATGATATGGACAATGCAATACTATAAACATATGCTGATTTGTTCAGATTATGAGCCAATATGTTTTTATGGGTTTTTCTTAAAAACCCCTATCCTATGTTCACAGTAAAATAAATATAGTATTTCTTATGGTTTCATCAGATTTATGCAAGCAATGGGAAAATTTCTAGAAATAAATATACAGGCAGTTTTATAAAATAAGATTAAGGCAGAATGACTTTGGATGTGCAATTTTGCATGAATGCTTTGTATGATTGGATGTAAACCCTTGAGTGAGTTTAATAAATTTTGGGGTTTATGTAATGAAAGGAAGAACATGAGCACCTCTGGAATTAAAAAGAAAAATTCCTCAGCAATTAAATGAGCATGGTCTCTAAATTACAAAGTAATTTAGGAGAGGTGCCTTGATCTACTCATCATCAGGTGGATGATGGGTATGTGCATGACTTGTTCAAGTCCTGAAGGCCTCTGTGCAAAGGTTAACAGAATTGAGTCCTTTGCAATGCACACTTTGTGTTCAAAGGCAAGAGTTTAGACCATATAAAATATAAAGTGGGATTGAAAGATTATGCTATTGATTTTAGGAAGCTAAATTCCATAGGAGTTTGTACATGTACAACTGAATGGATTGAATGGATGAATGCTTGGGTGTATGTTTGTTAGATAAATTTAAATGTACATATGCTCAGGTTTAACATGAAATTGAATAGTGTCAAATATATATGTTCTCTGCACAGTTTTAAGAATTTATAAGTTGTTTTAATAATGATTTCACTCATACCCGAATTTTATTTCTGACCCTATTTGTTGCTTTGTGACATTTGGGTTGTCTCATTTTTATTGAGGCAGCTCTAGATGTTGCTGCAGGAAAGGAAGCATGAGAAACTTGCTTGCATGGATATTTGGAAGATTTACTTGAGTTTTAAATACTTAAGGAATATGACAGAAATATTGTAGTGAATAAGCTAGGCAAAGAAAAAAAAACTTCATTATGTTCTAAGTATATCTAGAGTTGATGTTGTTTGTTTCTCTGTGTAAAGACTATGTAAAGGTTAAAGTATTATATATGTGAACGGGAGTTTCTGTTTTAAGCATCTGATCTGGGTATTTTTCTGGTGAAGTATGATGAAGGAAATTATGCCATATAATTTAATATGTGGTCATACTTTCTTTGGTAATGTCTGCTAAATAATTGATAGCAAAATTGATATGGTTTTAGAAGAAAAAACATGTAATATATCTATTAAGTGTTGAGTTGAAACTGGTCTGGGTTAACCAGTAAGGCTTGATCATGACTTGTAATTAATATAAGTACATGTCAAGTTTAGAAAACAAGGCCTATAATCCTCAACCTGGGCAATAAGTTTATTGTAGGAATTTGTGTTGCTTGGTGTAGTAAATTCATGTGCATTTCTGGAGTTTGTAGACTTCACTGCGACAATACTCAACAAACCTTACTATCTAGATACATGGCCCAAGTCTGATTGCATTTGGTCATGATAAACCTGAGGCAGTTTAAGTAACATGTAGTCTTACCTAGATATTAAGCATGTCAGTAAATCCACTGTTTAATTGATCACAATCATTTGTTTCATAATTTGAGGATTTGTCAGTAACCTTCACTATATGTCCATATGAAAGTTTTGCAACAGTCTGATTTTGTTACTGCTTTAATCATACTATTTTCAAGTATATGCTGGTCTTCATTAACATGATAAATTGTGTTAACATTTTGTTCGTGTGCATTGTTTTCACTGCTTGGCCTTTAAACTGATTTACTGTCTTGATATTCATCAGATCATTGCATACTTTATAAAATATGATAAAAGCAATTTTCTTAACATAAAAATTGCTTGAGTTTAAGAATAGAATCCCGGGGATAGACAAACATGTATGAGTTGAACTAACACCCTGTATCAATCAAATTATCTAGTATCAAATCCCTAAATTCTGTGGATCAAATAGCTAGCTGGTAGAACCCAGAAATTAATTAATCTGAGTTATAGAACAGGCTAGGAAATTAGACAAGAAAATGATATGATTATTTTAGGATTAGAAATCAAGTCTGAGTTCAAAAAAATAGATAAAATGGCTATGTGACACAAAAGTCCCTCAATTATGAGAAACAAAGTGTGAATGAGATTCTTTGCTATTTTAACTGCTCTGATAAGCAAAGAACCATTTATATATCTTCACATATATAAATGACATGATTTAGTTTATATACTGATATTTTTATATTAGTTAAATTCTGGATCTTGGGAGAATGAATTTAAAGAAGTGGTCACTTATATATATATATATATATATATATATATATATATATATAACTCACTAAAAATCACATAAATTAGAGTAAAAAGAAGTGGGTCACTTCATAGGTGGTTCGGTATGTTAGTCCAGAAAGGCGATCGGCTTCGGTCTTTGGGGTCGGCATTGGCAACCAAGATCATCTCCACTTAAACATAGCATATGTTAATATCACATACTTCCACGCCTAACCATATAATAAGGAAAAATGACAAGGACTTAAGCATGTGAGCATATGGAACCATTTTGACTAATGTCTCCATAGTTTTAAGGACTATAGATGCAAGTTCAACTTAACAAAAGCAAATAACGGCCTTTAACATACAATGTCGATGTTCGATTCAAGACCCATACTACCGAACATAGGACAAATTCTCGGGGACAATCGGCGATGACGGTCTTCGAAGATGACAGTTTAATGCTCAATCACACTTCATCGGTCTTTAAATCTTTAATTCTTTGACACTTATGCTCGAATGATTTCACGAGTCCACGCACCACATGGGGTGAAATATATTTCCCGTCATATCTAATATTGATTGTCTTTCAAGTATTGTTCAAACAGGTATCTATCCATATTCTACGCTCTCCAAAAGATCGAGTTCTGCTAAGGTTTCCGACAAGCCTGAGCCAAGTTCTCAGCAAGAGGTAGTAGGAACTACGAATCCATCGACAGATCCTGCACAAAACGTCCCAAATCCATTAGCTACGATTATTGGCTCAGCTCCTGACGTTATAGACGAAGCGGTTATCTTGGATGATCCTGTCGATTCACAAGCTTCAAAAATCGGCGAAGCCGGTCTTCGTCGGTTGTGTACAATTCACGGAATCCCTTTCGACGACGTTTTAGTTCCATCGAGGCAAGATCGACCTCACCCACCCCCAACTGGATATACAGCGTGCAATAAATTCATGTGCTGGGTTGGTAGCGTGCCACCTTTCAACTATTTTCTTCATGAAGTGTTACAGTATACCAGGATCGCCTCGGCACAGCTACATTCCAATAGTCATGCGTTCATCTACGGCACTTGTATTCTCTTCATGAGCATCTTATGCAGGCTCCCCATTCCCGGTGATATCTGCTACATTTATCGCTTCAAAAGACAGTCCGACAGTCCATCATTCATATTCCTTGAACCACATTCCAAGTGTCAGATCCTTACGGCGGGTGGAGTAAATTCTCTCAATATAAGCAGGAATGGCTTTACGTACACTACTCCTTGGCTTTGCGAGAATATGGCTAGAAGGAAGTAAGTTCCATTTACGGACCAATATTTGTCTAAGGCACGAGGTGCATTCTTTCTAAACTTCTTTCGATTTTTACAAGTATCGGCCCACGTTCCGAAGGCACCGGGTAATCTAAGGCTGTCGAGGCCAATCGAGTTGTTCCCGTGGGAGACTGGGAGATCAAATCCGTTATTTCCAATGAATCGCTTTTAAAGTTCGAATTGTTGGCGGAAGGTCGTTGAACAAGTCTCCCTCCCAGCGCCACTATAACTGGACCTGCCTCGAAAAAAGGCAAAGGGCAAGTTGGGCCTTCGATGCCCTCTACAGGAGGAACCCTCGATATATCTGAAGAAGGTGAAATAAAGGAGGCCGAGGCATCAGAAACGACCTATGAGAACTTAGGCTCTGATATCACGCCCATAACCAACATACTTGACGTCACCAAATCGCTTCCCCTTCGAAGAGGCAAAAAAGCTTAGCCTATAAATTGAAGACGAAAACAATTGGCGGGACTTCTAAAGTTACCACCACCCCAGTCGAGAAAAAATCGTATCCCCAACATCTAGAGGGTTCACTAAAAGGTCGTTTAGACCCGACCATCCCTGATGACTTACTGATAACGACTTAGAAGATATAGGGCTTAATTCGCCCATGAGAAGCGATGTAGGCGATTTGGCTGTTGACATGAAGAGTCAACCCCAACAAGTAAAGCAAAAGAAACTGGTCCGTCGGGGGAACCACTAGGACACACACGAACACTTACACTTCACACTGCACTTCAACCATCATATTATTCTTACTAACTCATCCTCACTTGATTTCTGTGCAGGTGATATGCACTCACGGATTCGATCGTCTTCGCGGATCTTCTATCTTTCACTACTCCAGTCGGGATTCAGGGTCAGGTAGACGCCGAGAAAGAGATGATAGCGGCGATAGGGACTACCGTCCTATAGACTCGTCATCTTCTCGAAGAAAAACATGCAGCCATTCTTCGTACCCCAACGATCCTCTCCCTCACTTAGAGCACTGTTGGGAAAAATCTACGCAGAAGGGGACTCAGCCTGAAGCTCCCCGCAACCAACACTCTGGTTCGTCCAGCACAAAGCAATCTCATGAGCCTCATAAAAAGTCCGTGGCTCCGGCTAAGCTAACCCTCCAATCTCTGCACATGATCCGTCAATAGCCTAAAGTTTAGCTAAACTTAAGTCACATTTCCGAAGATATGCTTCGACGGACTGAAACTTTTTCTTGAGATTCATCCAATTCCAGGGCACCTCAAACAAAACGCCATCGTCTGTAATAACGATGTCTATGTTCAACACGATGCATTTGTTCACTTGACAGAAAAAGTTTTAGAAGTTTCTATGGAATGCCAGTATGAGATCGATCGCCTGAGACTCAAAGCCATCCATGATAAAGACATTATCAAGGCCCAGGATGAAGAGCTTTCCTCATATAAATATCAACTCGAAGCTGCCCAACAAAACGCTAAAGATACAGCTGAGGCAGTCAATCGTCTGGAAGCTACTCACAGAAGGAAAATTGATGAGGCGGTTCAACGTTTTGGCGCTTTAGCCTTAGAAAAAGACTCTTTTCAAAAAGGGAAAGATGTCCTTGCTCAACGGTTCATAAAATTGGAGGAGCTACTCCTCAAAAAGGAAGAAAAAACTACCGTTCAAGAGGAGACGCAATGATATTGCGATGAGATTGTTGCTACACGACTCCTAAAAATAAAGCGTGATAAGGAGCTCTCCAACGTTGAATCGTCAATATACACAGCCCGTGAAGAGGGAAAAGAATAGCATTGACAGAAATTGACTCTCGTCTTGAGGTAGCTACTGAAGCTGGGAGAGAAGAAATCAAATGCCTATTTGACCCGCTTATTGCTAAATACATTGCTCGGGTTCTCATGCAACGAGATCTATCTTTTTTGGCGAGGGTTACCTCGAAGCATTAGTTGAGGCAGGTGATAGTTTAATAAACGAGTAGAGCTAGGCACCGAGGAGGTTGATGAGGATTCTCTCGTGAAGGAAGTGCTGCGAGGAAACGAGCCTTTCGACTTATCTGCAGCCAAAGCCTATTATAGAAGAGATTCCTCCTCATCAAAAGGGAAGGTCGAACTTGCTGGTCCATCGGGGACTGAATCTCAAGTTCTTCCTTTTTTTCAACCGACCAATCGCTCTCCACTAGATCCTTTTGAACAGCCTGTTGGCTATGATCCAGAGAAACCCAGACTCGATATCCACATTCTGTCCCCTATCCCAGAAGGTGAGACTCCCAAAACAGCTTAGAGTCAACCAGTAACTGGTATTTAACCTTCCTTTCTAAAGTTCAAATAATCATCGCTTCTTAGCGGACAATAAATGTATTCTAACATTTGTCTTTTATAACTTCGTGTAGGCCATTCTAATCCCAAACCAACTCCAAGGAGCGATGTCGCCATGGAGAAGGAAGAGAAATTGAAAGAGGCATCTCACACTGGGAATGCTCCCGGATCCGATGCTCAAATGATCGGGGCGCTCGATAAGGACAAACTCGAGAACCCCTCTCCTACAGAAGAACATGACGAAGTCGAAATCACGGGCGCCTCCGAACATACTTCGAAACTGAGCATGGAGGAACAAATCATGGAAGAGGGGAAGAAGAAAGTTGGGATTAAAGCTGAGCCTCAAGTGGTGGAATTGGATGATCCCCTGAACAGGCCCTTGAAGGCCATTCTCTATGGTGGGACCAGGCCACTGGAAGTTCCTCCTCCTTCCCCGGGCACCATCTCATTAGGAAGCAAGGCATCCGAGAGAAAACACTCGGGTAAGGAGCCTTCGGAGAAGCCGAAGAAGAAGAAGATATCAAAAGGTAGCTATCCGATCGTGCCTTATTCAACTCGAACAAGTCTGAATTATGTAGTTATTTCTATTTATTCTCACGGTCGTTGTAAATAGACTTTTGGCTCCTAGTTCAGGAGAAATTATAGTGGAACTTTACTTCAGATTAGCGAATAAAACTTTGTTTTCGTTATTTTCCAAGATTCTCAGTGTTTAGCTTATTGCCAAACTTATAGTCGGAATTTGAAATTTTATGGGTTACATAAGCTCCGGTCTGCTTCCACATGACTTAGAAATTTCTTGAATTGTAAATCCTCTAGTCCACGCTCTGGGACTTAGAGTATTTTAGTCCGCGCTCTAGGGACTTAGAGGTTTTTTGAATCGTTTATACTCTAGTCCGCACTCTGGGGACTCAGAGTACTCTAGTTCGCACTTTGGAGAATTAGAGATTTTTTGAGTCGTTTATACTTTAGTCCGCACTCTGGGGACTCAGAGTACTCTAGTTCGCACTTTGGAGACTTAGAGATTTTTTGAGTCGTTTATACTCTAGTCCGTACTCTGTAGAGATTTTTTGTGTTGTTTATACTCTAGTCCGCACTTTGGAGACTCAGAGTACTCTAGTCCGCGCTCTGGTGACTTAGAGATTTTTTTGAGCCGTTCATACTCTAGTCCGCACTTTGGGGACTTTGAAATGTTTTTTTTATTGATTGACTTTTAATTTTATGTGTACGTTCATACGTCAGACAGAATAATGTGATTTAATTTTTATCATGGAATTATAACACACGGAACATCAATATTTCATAGAAAAGTAGCTTCAAGCCTTTATTATCAACAATCAAATAGGGACAACTGAATTGTCTTATTACATGCCGAAACCAAAAGAAAAACATACTGTACTACTAAAATGCAAAGGAAATAACTAAGTGTAATAACGGCGCAAGTGCTCGCTATTTCACGCTCTAGGGAGCGTCATGCCATCGACAGTCGCTAGCTTGAAGGTTCCTTCTCCAAGCTTCCGTTCAATAACGTATGTACCTTCCCATGTGGGATTCATATGCGATGGAGTTGGAAAAATTCATTTCAAGACGAGATCTCCCACATCAAAAATTCTCGGTCGAACTTTTTCATTATAATATCGAGTGACTCGATGCCTATACGCAGCCGCCCTTAAATCAGCTTCTTCACGTTTTTTGTCGACAAAGTCCAGTGATTCCAGTAAGAGATCCTGATTCATCTTAGGATTATAATGAGTTACCCGATGAGAAGGTACTTCAAGTTCCACGGGTATAACAGCTTCTGTTCCATATGCCAATGTGAATGGAGTGGGCCAGTCGCAGATTTGTGGATGGTTCTGTAAGCCCAGAGTGTTGTCGGAAGCTCATCCACCCACTTGCCTCCAGCCTTCTCATAACGTTTTTTTCAATATGGATTTGATTATTTTATTTACGGCTTCGACTTGCCCATTGGCTTTAGGGTGGGCGACTGCCGTAAACCTTTTCTCAATGCCATATTTTGGCAGAATTCTTTGAACTCCCTACTTTCAAATTGAGTTCCGTTGTCCATAATGATAGTTCGTGGGAGGCCAAAACGGCATATGATGTTTCGCACAACGAAATTAATGACCTTTTTGGTGGTGATTGTAGCTAAGGGCTCTGCTTCCGCCCACTTGGTAAAGTAATCAACCGCAACAATTGCATATTTTGCACCACCTATGGAGATCGGCAAGGAGATGATTATATCGATCCCCCATATTGCAAACGGCCAGGGACTAACCATTTGTGTGAGTTCCGTCGGGGGAGCTCTCGGGATTTTTGCATACTTTTGACATTTGTCGCACCTTCTTACGTTGTCTGCGGCGTCCCAATTCATGGTCGGCTAATAGTATCCATAGCGGATGATCTTTTTGCTAATGTCTGAACCCCATTATGGTCGCTACATTCTCCTTCATGAACTTCTTTCAAGAACGCTTTATCTCGTCGTGGGCAATGCACCGAAGTAAGGGAACTGAGAATCCTTTTCGATACCTTATTCCATCCTGCATTATGTACCGCGAAGCTTTGCGAATGACTTGTCGTCTTTCGTTCCTTTTCTCCGGCAGAGTCCCATGCAATAGATATTGTTTGAACGAGGTTATCCTCGACTTCCTCTCAGCTTCCGTTTCCAATACAATATCTACTTCGATTTAGTTTATACTCGGAGCATGTAAGATTTCGACGGAAACCAATCCCATCTGCTGTACATCACCAATACTTGCGAATTTTGCCAATGAATCGGCTTTCCCATTTTGTTTGTGTGGGATGTGTGAAATATCGTAATATTCAAGGTCTGCTAACAGCTCTTGAACCTGAGTAAGGTATGGGGCAAGTCTCTGCCCCTTTGCTTGATAGTCTCCCCGCACTTGGTACACCACCAATTGTGAGTCAAAAAAGATTTCAATCAATTTTACTCCAAGTTCCTTGATAAGTTTTAAGCTAACAACCAATGCTTCATACTCTGCTCGTTATTTGTAGCTGGAAAATCGAGCTAAAAAGCATAACAAATTGATCAGTTTTTGGGAGTTACAAGAATTACATCAGCCCCAGAACAACGGTCGTTGGATGCCCCATCGGTGTATAGTTTCTATCGAATAGGGGGTAAAACATCATCACTGCTTGGCTCGTCTGACATGGTGAACACTGCAATGAAGTCTGCTAGCGCCTGCCTTTGGATAGCCCTCCGTGGCAGGTAGTGATATCAAATTGACTCAACTCAATGTTCTACTTTAACAACCTTCTATAGGTTTCGGGTTGTTGGAGCACCTGTCGCACAGATTGATCGGTATAAACACTGATCGGGTGTGCCTGAAAATATGGACAAAGCTTGCGTGACGCAATCACCAAACAGTAAGCTGGCTTCTCAATTTTAGGATAAGTTCTCTCCGCCCCGTTAGACGTTTACTGACATAGTACACTGGCTTTTGAATTCGGTCCTCCTCGCGAATCAAGGCCGTACTGATGGCATGCTAAGATACAGCCAAGTATACATATAACACTTCATGGTCTACAGGCTTTGACAGAACCGAGGGACTTTCCAAATGTCTTACCAAAGCTCGGAACGTAGCCTCATAGTTGGGCGTCCATTTAAAATTTCTCTTCCCTTTCTTTATCACATCGAAGAAAGGAATGCATTTGTCGGTCGCTCTTGATATGAATCGACTCAATCGCGACCTTTCCATTCAGGCTTTGTACTTGCTTTATAATTCTGGGCACTTGTATATTTCGAATAGCCTGAATCTTTTCTGGATTAGCTTCAATTTCCCGTGCATTGACAATAAAGCCCAAAAAATTTCCCGACGCAACACCAAAGGAACACTTCAGTGGGTTGATTTTCATTCCGTAGTATCTAAGTATATCAAACATCTCCGCTAAGTCTCGAATGTAGTCGTTTGACTGCCGTGACTTCACGAGCTTGTCGTCCACATAGACTTTCATTGTTCTATCAATTTGGTCTTTAAACATCCGATTTACCAAGCACTGGTAAGTCGGCCCGGCATTCTTTAACCACAAAGTCATCACCACATAACAATACAGTCCGATGTCCCTGACAAAACTAGTGTGTTCCTGATCTAGAATGTGCATCGGGATTTGGTTGTATCCCGAATACGCATCCATAAATGACAATAACTCGTGTCCGACTGTTTAGTCAATCAGCTCGTCAATTCTGGGTAAAGGAAAACCATCCTTAAGGCATGCCTTGTTGAGGTCTGAATAATTAACACAGGTCCTTCATTTCCCATTTGCTTTTCTCACTAGTACGGGGTTAGAAACCCATTCAGGGTAGAGGGCGTCGCGGACGAACCCATTGGTTTGAGTTTGTCCACCTCCTCTCTAAGAGCAGCAGACCTCTCCGGGTCCATACCTTTCCTTTTTTATTTCACTGGTACATATTTTAGGTCAATGTTCAACATATGACTTGCGATGGTGGGAGAAATCCCGCACATATCAGAGTGAGTCCAAGCGAAAACATCCAGGTTCGCTTGGAGGAAATTAGTTAGGTCCTCAGTCATCGAGAGAGTGAGTTGTGATCCAATCTTGGGCACCCGTGATGGATCGTCGTGGCTGACCGGAATGTCAATCGTTAGTTCAGCCGGTGCAGCTTTAGGCTCCTTAGGTTATTCATTATCGTGTCTCTGCTCTATGTCTCTGTAGATCCGACCCTGCTGCTCGAGCCATGGCTGGAGCGCTACTTGTCAATTTTGGGCTACCTGGATGCGGACAGAGTTGTCCACTACCTTTCGCTTCTCTCTCTACTGGGCCACTCTCAGCGCAGCCACATAACGTGCACGACCCGTCGCCTGATCGCCATGTACAACCCCAACTCCTCTATCCGTCGGAAACTTTATAGTCAAACACCACGGGGCCAAAGCTGCCCGAAACTCCACCAGGGCCGGTCGGCCCAGAAAAACATTATACGAAGAATCAACATCCAATACAATGAACGGTAGCATCTGTACCCTCCTACGTTCTCCTTCTTCTAATTCAATTGGTAAGTCAACAAAACCTATCGTGTTAGTGGCCGCACCATTAAAACCGTGAATGCGGGCTTTAGATGGTTTCATATTTTTTGCCTTCATCTTCATTTGGTCGTACGCCTTTTTGAATATAATGTTAACAGAACTCTCGCAATCAATATCATTTTCACAAACGCTGGCCCAATCGTAGCCGAGATGACCATCGGGTCAATGGTAGGTGCCTCCACTTGATTGGCATCTCTGCTTCTAAACACCATATCATCTGTCATCATTCGTTGTTGTTTCGTTGGAATCCCATCTTCCAAGTTCGAGCAGTATTCAAAGTCCACATGTTTCAAGGAACTAGCATAGCGTTCCATTTCTTGCCAACTCTTGTATGCTGTATGAGGCCCACCGACTATCATGTTTATGATTAGTCTACCTACAGTCCGATCAGGTTCCACAGGATGGCGTGGAGCCTGCCCATGATCGGGGTATGACGTTCCTTGTCCGCTTTCCTACTGATTCTTAACAAGCTACTGTAACTTCTTTTTCCAAATCAGTTTTTCTATAGCATCATGCAGGTGTCTGCATTCCTCAGTGTTGTGTCCATAGGTCTCGTGAAATCAGCAGTACTTTCCAGTCTGCTTTTGTTCCTCAGTGGATTCCTTTGGGCGTGGCTTCCGGTATTGGAAGGTGTTACAAGTTGACAAATAAATATTCTCCAGAGATACGTTCAGAGGAGTGTATTCGTTGTAGGTCAGGATCCTTGGCTTCCCTCTTTCTTCCTGAATTTTCCCTTCCAGACAATTTAGACTGCTCGGGATTGTTTTGAACATTAACCTTGACCTTTTCTAGAATTATCGCCAGCCTGTTTTATCGCAATTTTTCTTTGCACCGTCTCTTTGCCAGGCTCTGGCGCACTGCCTCGCGTCGTCCAATTGGCTTCCTCCCTTCTCATGAACTGGTGTGCCTTTGAATAAAAATGTTTCAGGGTAGCCGGAGGTTTTCCTGCCAGCCAATCACCAAACCTTGAGTCTGAATCCACTCCTCGCATCACGTTCAAAAGAATAGCATGGTCATTCGAGTTGCTAACTTCGGTAGCTGCAACGTAAAACCTTTGTAAATATTTCTTTAAGGACTCCCCTAGGGCTTGAATTACACTGGATAAAGACATCACGTCCTTTGGACGAGTGGTATGATTCTGAACTGCTCCATGAATTTCGTTACTAACTCATCAAATCTAGAGATCGATCGTGGAGGAAGTCTGGTGAACCACATGGTAGCGATTACAGATGAGGTTATTTGGAAACATCTACACTTAGTCGCATTATTCGTCCTAGCCGAGTCCATCATCCACTCGTATCTCATTACATGTTGTCGGGGATCAGTCTTCCCCTCATAGGCTAGAATGGTCGGCATACTAAACTTCCAGGGGGTATTCAACCTGTAGGATAGTATCTGTAAATGGAGTATGACTTCTGTCTATTCCCCAATCATTGGACAAGGCCTGATTTTCCCTCATCAGCTGGCTGACCATGGTTGACAAGTCCGAGGTCTAGATGAGAGGTGACAAGTTGGACTTTGTCCTGCGTGACCGTCCCGGCTGGTACCTCCTTGATTGGTAATCTCCCAAACGAGCGTCTTGAGAACCTGCTTCGTTGCGTCCCTGATGAGCCGATCGTTCAGCTTCCACTCGCGCTCCAGATCCTAAGTTTCCCATTCCAACTTGAGAGCGGTTTTCTAGGTGCAAGTGAGGGTCACGGCTCTAGGTAAGAAACCTAGATCATTCCTGTTGGATTGATCTACTACGCCTGTTTGCACTATTTCAATTCTATGATGTCTACGCCTGAGATGTTCATCAGATGAAGCAGAGCTGTTAGATGATGAGTAGGTAGCAGGACTTCCTCCAGCATTTTGATGCTGTTGTTGAGTAAGTTGGGTCATGAGATTGGCGTTAGCTTGAATTTGCTCATTAAGCTGTCTCATGCTTTCCACAAGTTCTCTCATCAGCTCGTTGAACTCTATTCTAGTGGCAACTTCTGTTTGGTTTAGGACGGCGGTGGTCCCTGCGTCCGGATTAGCTTGTTGATTGCTGGGTCCTACTTGTTGGATGCAAGCGGTCTCGCTGACATTCGCATTGTGGGAGGCTGATCTGGTATGCTATCTTCCCATTGTAGAGTTATCGGTAGGAACTCTGAGTAGAATCTATAAACTTCTTGTGAACGAACTTGGATCTTCTTTGGAGGATTTCTTCAATCCAGTAGCGACAAAGTAGATCCTAACAGCCCGAGAATGCTATTCTCAGTGAAAGCACCAAAATGTTAGCACAAAAATTGGTCACTAACACCCTTGAGTAGAATTATGTAGAGAGATTAATGAAAAAAATAAATTAAAACAGAGGAGTGTATACAAAACTAACTGCAGAAACAAGAACGCTAGAATTATAGTGGTTTGGCGTAACTGTCTACGTCCACTGTTAGTATAATCTTTATTGCTTTCCTCAAATACTTGAATACAGATACAATCCGTAAACAAATAGCTCGAATACAAATTTGAACTAAAAGAAAGCTAGTGCAGAAAATGACAGAGTATCCCCGGAGTTCTCGAAAAAATGTCCCTTCTATTGTACCCCTGCTTCACTTCAAGATCCATTGCGAGTTGCTTCGAGTTCTTTGAGGTCTTACTTCGAGTCACTTGCTAAATGACCACCGATCGGGCATGATGGTTCGGTATTCCTAGTCGTTCGAAACGCCTGGGCCGATGGGCCGACCGACCGACCTCCTCACCCTGATGTTGACTTCCAAGAATAAGCTAACTCCTTCATGTTGAACAATCTAGACTGAACCATGCATTCCAACACTTTTGCTGAGCCTTGTGTTCCCTCACTTCAGCCGAGCCATACAGAAATGCCGAACGTATTGAATATCCCAAACCCTTTATAGCTCCAACCTTCCTTGGTCAAAGTCTTGTATGGCGCTATCTTTTACCTCTGTAACTATCGTCTCATAGCCTGGCCAAGGTGGCGGGTAACAGTAGTTTATTTGCTAGATCATATTTTAAATAATATTAAGACTTGGTAAATATTTATAAAGGAAATTTTGAATTTGTAAAAAAACTTAATTGTTAGATCCTAATTTTAAGCAATGCTAAATTTTAATAAAGAATTACACATGGAGGACAATTTTGGAAGTTCGCGGTCGGATCAAAAGTTTGTGTTTTCTAGCCAACTATTAAAAAAGATTTGTATCTAAATAATTTTTTTTACCAATTTGTTGATGTATCTGTAGTATACATAATAAAACTTTCGTTTTTTAGGATTAATTAATAAATATTAGTTGACCAAGTTTATTAATTAGTTTAAAGTTTGGATTATGTAATTAATTTAAATGTGTGGGCTTTAAAATAAAATATTGAAAGAGAACCTAGAAAAAATTATGACTAATTGTAGAATATTTAAAAAGGTAGATATTTGAATATAAAATAGTGTAAGACGCTTAGTAGTATAATTTTAAAATAGTAAATTATAGGATTTTGAAAATAAAATATGTAAAGCTGAAGGAAATTAAGAAGAATTGAGATAATTTCTAGAATCAATGAAAGAGCTTAAACTCTTCCACTTTACTATTATTTAATAGATAAATAATATATTTTTCCACTTTTAGAACCATCTTGATTTGAAGTGATAAAAGAAAATGGCCCATTTGATTCATAATAACACGATTTCCTTTGTGATCACTTGCTTTCGTTGCTTAACGAGGCACACTATTTATCATATACGTAGGACAGGTCCAGAGAGAAATCCACCAAATTTGTGGACTGAGGCTATCCCACGACATCCGACAATGTTGGTAATATAAAGTAGTGTTATATATATAGGGGGAATTAATTTAAAGGACAAAATTTTCTGTATTTTTTGCCTCAAGGACACGACCTCAATATTTTTACCACAAGGACAAACATTCTTCTAAAAATTATTCTCAAGGACAAACATTTTCCAAAATTATTCATAAGGACAACAAAACTGATACCGAGCTAAAAACTGATACCTAAAAACTGCTACCGATAACTGCAAACTGATACCTAAAAATTGCTATCAATAACTAAAAATTGATACCTACATAAAGTTGTCCTTCAGGATAAAATATTGAAGGTCTGTCCTTGAGGCTAAAAAGCTGTGAAATTTTGTCCTTTACAATAATTTCCTGTAACATAATTGGGTCAATATTTGTTTGGAAAGTGGGATGTTTTGCTAAGTTCACGAATAGTAGAAGGGTTCAAGTCGGGTTTGGGGAAAAAGTTTTTGCCTAAAACTTGTATTCGCAATAATTTCATGAAATATGAAATATAATATTGGGCCGGGCCTGCCTATACGTTACACAATGTCGATTGAGACTTTTGGGGAAATTCAAAGGTTAAAACTTGTTGTTTAGGTAATCAAGGATTTGACCAGTTTTGGACATTTAGTACGAGTTCAAATGTTTCATGAACTCGTAGATTAGATTCAGTATGAACAGAGCACGCCGAAATTTTGACTCAACTTTTGGCTGGAATAAAGATTTCAATGATTCTTACTTTAAATATATTTATATAATACGATTGCGTTGAATAAACTTGAATATACGTTTCAATCAAATCTGCTTTAAATTTTGTAATCTATAATTATAAATCCATATGTATATATATTAATGAATTAGTTAATCAGTTGAATAGCTGATGCTGGAACGGGAGATGAAAGTCAAAACTCTTCACGTCTGATCAAGTCAGCAACCTCATATTAATGGAGCGTTAGTTGGCGTCTTTCCTAAATATGTCAGAGGGGTCAATTTTCACGTAATTTCATTCTGTATATCCTAATGACATCAAGTGCTTCACACTGCTGTACTTAATTTGAACGTTATTATTTATTAATCAATGTCGTAGGTACATCCACCGTTATATTTTATATTTTGTTGTTTTGGAATAAAATATGCGTACAAAAACGAACAATGGTAAGATGACACGACTGAATCTGTTTACATAGATGGTGCAATGTATTATAATATTGATCTCTTTGACTTGTTCAAATTTAATTTCGGTATCACTGTTACTAACAATAGCGTTCTAGAAGGTAAGGTTGAAGCTGGAAGGACATATCACGTCCAACCGTCCACTTCAGCAAAACGGATGAATATTAACCGATTCGTTCATTAATGAAAGGTTGGCAATGCATTAACAGATTAGAGGACACGTCTGCGGTATGTCATGAACGGAAGTGTTAGGTTGCGTTTGCGGGGTGCATTATGAAATTATAATTTTAAAACTAGATGACTAACGTTTTGAACTCAAGTAGAAACCGGTGAGAGGTTGAATAAATTATTGATTTAAATAGTTAATAACTTATAGAAAAAAAAAATCAATTTAACTCATGGTACACTAACAATAATTATTAATATTATTTATTAATAAATATCAAACAAGCAATCATTAGTACTAATTTTGTTAATAATAACAATTATTATATTAATAATTAATTATAATAAGTGGTGGTCTTTTATAAAATGTTTTTTAGCGTCCCGTGTCGGCAATCCCCTTAGGTAAGAGTGTGCGAGCAACATCTTTATGGATGATGGTCAATTCTCTCAATCAAATTGTGAGGGTCCAAACAACAACGCCACTTAACGGGCCGTGGGATACCAACCGATTGGAAAAAGCATATGTTATCAGTTTAAACTTTTTATTTTCTGAGAAAAATATAATTTAATTTTTTGCTATTTGACATAAAGGGTTTACGTCGATTATGGACGGTTCAACTGTTATATTTCGAAAAGGCAAAACACTCATTATTTCAACTAAATAAAAATTATGTTTGACATCAAACCCTTATGTTAAACGTGTTTCGAACCAAATATTTTTTGATCGGTGGAATGTGTGTGCATGAATGGAAAATAAAAGGCTATAAGATCTATCAACATTTTTTGATCAGTGGAATGTGTGTCCGTGAATAGAAAATAAAAGGCTAGAAAATCTATTACATTTCATACAAGTAGACTATCACCTACTTTACATGCTCATAGTATCTTAATGAATCCCCAAGGTTGAAAATTCAACATCTATAATAACATAATCACTTAGTTACGACAACAAAAATCGAACCATAACCTTGTTAAACAAAGTCTTATGCGTAGCCTTACGTTAAAGAGATGTCTAATGGGTATGAATTTCTTGCTTCTAGTATGTATGTGCATATTTAACAGATGCTCGGATGCATATACAAATATTTAGTCGGTTAGTTAGTTTTTTCTCCCAATAACAAGTTATAATCAATTACTGGGAGGATATTCCAAGCTTAAATTACAATTCATTAGCATTTGTACTAGTTGATTGAATAGTTCGGCCAGGCTCGAAGTTACGTGTTGAAGGGAATCTTTAGCCGCTGAGTGCGAACTAGAGATATTTTATGAGTTCTAATGGTGTTTACGAAATGCAAAGTAAGAAAATAAGACTAATTTTTTGAGTGGTTTGATCGTAAAATCTATGCCCACTATTTCTTCTCGTTTTATTTCTTTTACAATTTGATCACAACAACAGGCATAGAAAATAAGAACTTTCTTTCTAAAAATGTCAAATCGATGCTTACCGCCGTTATAATGCTCTCGAATAGCTGAATATGATGAGGGCTCGATTATTTGGATGTATGCTTTGACTTACAAGTATTTTTTAGACTTGGGTGTTTAGGAATGGTCCAAACACCTTCTTGTGATTCCTCTACCGTCGTTGATCCGTTTGTAGAGAGATTGGTATGAGTCACAGTCATCGGCAACATGCTCTTATCAGGTCGTGAAATGCTAAAGCACGGTTGGTCAGAAGTTCTCATGCTTCTATAGCCATCTTAGTTGTCACGAACATTAAGTTGCCCTTGAACCATACACAATGAAATGTGTGGTTGTAAGCTTGAAGATATTTTGCTGAGACCGGACAAGATGATTGATGTTGCAAACCACTATGGTTAAGCAAAGAAGGAGTGGGCATAATCTTTTAGGACGGGCAATTCAGGGTTGCTGGAATATGCTCAGATTCCCCAGTTGGTGGACTGAATTCTTTAGTGGAGTTTGGGGTAGGAGTACGAGTATACTAGTGTAGTCGATGAGGTTGATCTGGACAAGTGAGCTAAATATAGGATCATGTTATTCGGGTAGCATTTTTTGAGAAGGGAGACGAGATGGCTTGGGCTTATTGTTATGAGTACTTTGTATAAAGGGAACCTCTTAGAGTAGAATTTCATATTACGTATACGAAGAATTCGAGCAACATTTTACCCTCAAGTTTGTTCCCGTAGCAGGCAAGGGTGGACTTGTTTAATTGCATTACATGCTCTAATAGGTGGTGGTATCTTAGGTAATCGCCTCTTCGTATTTTGAGATGTTTGTTACATGAGACCTACGATGTAAAGTGACCCTTGAGTGATTTCTAATGGCTAAGATTTCCTCCCGCCCATTCAAATTCATGTTTAGAATTTTCCTTCTTTCCTATATGTTTTCATTTCCTCCCTCTTTTAGCTAACTCAAATCCTAGGTAACTCATTCCTACTCACCAATGACAAGATGAATCTCTTCCTCTAGCTCACAATCATGACTTTATCTTCAAAATTTTGAATATATGAAATCCTCGTTGCCCCTTTAGCTAATTCAAGGAGATGAATATTCTAGAGGACTCTAATTAGAATTTGGATATTTTTTTAAGAATTTATGAGGATAGATGAAGGAGTTAGAGAGGCATAATAATAAGGTTGGGTTTAAGAGTAAAGAAGAAAATTAAAAGTAAAAACATATAACTCCTCTGGATAGGTCTGACCATGGAGAGTTCTCTCTATTAGAAAAGAGTTATAACTGTTAGAGAAAATTAATGAAAAGTTCCCATGAAGAGTTATGACCATTAGAAAAGTATCTATAATGAGTAGAAACATATAGCAGTCAGAATTCTCGAAAACGAAAAAGCATCTTTTCAAAAATTTCAAACTATTGTGTTACGGTTTTGGCCGACCTTATCACCATGTTCATTTTGTTTCACTAGACTTTGTGTATAATATCTTTTAGGGATCTACTGCATAACTTTTTAGACCATTTTCTTATACTTCACAATTCGCTTGTTAATCTGGTTGTACCCCATACGTTGTGATTGAAAACGAGTGTAACAATTCCCAAAAAAAATATGTTGAAAATTTTATAAATCAAAATCATGCTTTTAAGGGTTTAATAATACCTAAGTGGGATTGACCACCAAAGATTTGATTCTTAGGACACTTTGGTTTTTAGGCACCATTTGTACTTGAGTATTTTCATGTTCCCTGATACCCATTAAAAACAAGAAAAGAATTTTCTAATTAAATGTATCTTGATAGAATACATAATGAATAGTCGACTCAAATGGATGTAATAGTTGACTTTCACATAAAACATCTAACTGGTTACATCTAAATATTGACTAAATAAGTCTAGTTTTAAACATAATTATTTCTAATTTTAAATTAATTTTTTCATGATAAAATAGTTAAATAACAATTAACTATAGCCTGTTGTTCAAAGGGAACTAAATGATTATAGATCTAGTCTAAAATTTGTGAACTATTCCCTCCTAAAGACAATTTTTGTGTTTACTCCATTGCTTCGTTGACTATTATTTCAAAGCTTTTACACTGTCACATAGTCCTCCATGCTAAAGTATTCAAATTTCACTTAAAACATGTTACACAAAAGGCAAAGGTCCAATTTCATATATTCTCCAAGTCCTTTCCCCTTCCCCCTTCCTCAATTTTAAATAAAGAAACACCGTTGTAGAACCATTATCATGTAAAGGAATTAAAAATAATTCAGATAAGGCTTAAGAAAGAACATGAGTATCAAAGAGGAATTCAGTCTATGATGGATGATAATAGTAATGATCAAATCATTATCGATTTAAATCATGAGGGAAATATTCGAAAAGAAGAAGAAGAAGATGCAATTTAAAAGATGTGGGTACTGAACGGTAAGGATAACCGGTGTTAAAGTCCCTTTTGTTGTTCTAACCCTGAGTGCTCAATGTATAAAATATATAAATCTTCTTCTTTAAATGTTTAAAAGGTCTTATATGAGTAGTGATTGTATTGATTTTTGTTAGTATTATTTGTATGTGAAAGTTTGGTGTTTTTGCTAAATTTTGATGTTTGTGATAAGGTTTTCTATTATGAAAAGTATCAACATTCTAAAAGTGTGACTATTGTAACTATGTGTGCATGATGTTTATACACCTCTGTATGTATATTACAAAAATTAGTTCTTTTTCGATCCTTTTTATACGACAGAGGAAAAAAGCCAAACACAATGATAGGGGAGTGCATATAGCTAAAGGGGCATATATGAATATTTGCATTTTTATCTTTAAAAATGGTATAGTTGGCATCATAAAAAAGAGAGAATCTTCGAACCTTAAATTTGGTGTTTTAATCATTTTAAACATGCAATGGTGCTGCTAACACGTTTAGCAAGATATTATAGGTATTTAGAAGAGTTTTACAAACATTAACAAACTCGGACACGCCTAGAATGCATGAACAAAATGAAGCCATGCGCAACAAGAAATAGTAATCAGGTATGAGTCGTCATTTATATAAGTCTTAGTGTTTAGCATGTTAAAACCCCTCAATGCAATAATCACACACGCGCACGCACAAATTCAAAATCATAAAACATTTTTTTCTCAAAATTTTATATCTCTAAAAGAGTTTTAATTCCAAAATTTACAGCAGAAAATTACTGGGCAAATTAGATAAAGATTAGTCAACTGGTCTGGATATAACCGGTCAACTCCTCAATTGTTTAGTCGTCGGTTATATAATTCCATCTTTTAAACACTTTCTAAAATAACCTAATTTCTTTCCTTTTTTCATTTTTGAGCACAATCAAGATGATTGGTCCTACCTAACCAACCAGTTGGACATGCCTGTACTCACTGATATGTTGAAATTTTTGAAAAGATGCTTCCTCGTTTTCGAGAATTCTGACTGTTATATGTTTCTACTCATTATAGATACTTTTTTAATGGTCATAACTCTTCATGGAAACTTTTCATTAATTTTCTCTAACAGTTATAACTCTTTTCTAATACAGATAACTCTCCATGGTCAGACCTATCCAGAGGAGTTATACGTTTTTACTTTTAATTTTCTTCTTTACTCTTAAACCCAACCTTTATTATGCCTCTCTAACTCCTTCATCTATCCTCATAAATTCTCAAAAAAAATATCCAAATTCTAATTAGAGTCCTCTAGAATATTCATCTCCTTGAATTAGCTAAAAGGGAAAGGAGGATTTCATATATTCAAAATTTTGAAGATAAAATCATGATTGTGAGCTAGAGGAAGAGATTCATCTTGTCATTGGTGAGTAGGAATGAGTTACCTAGGATTTGATTTAGCTAAAAGAGAGAGGAGATGAAAACATATAGGAAAGAAGGAAAATTCTGAACATGAATTGAATAGGCAGGAGAAAATCTTAGCCAATAGAAATCACTCAAGGGTCACTTTACATAGCGTGTCTCATGTAACAAACATCTCAAAATACGAAGAGGCGATTACCTAAGATACCACCACCTATTAGAGCATGTAATGCGATTAAACAAGTCTACCCTTGCCCGTTATGGGAACAAACTTGAGGGCAAAATGTTGCTCGAATTCTTCGTAAACGTAATAAGGAAATCCTACTCTAAGAGGTTCCCTTTATACAAAGTACACATAACAATAAGCCCAAGCCATCTCATCTCCCTTCTCAAAAAATGCTACCCGAATAACATGATCCTATATTTAGCTCGCTTGTCCAGACCAACCTCACCGACTACACTAGTATGCTTATACTCCTACCCCGAACTCCACTAAAGAATCCAGTCCACCCACTGGGGAATCTGAGCATATTCCAGCAACCCTAAATTGCCCGTCCTAAAAGATTATGCCCACTCCTTCTTTGCCGAGCCATAGTGGTTTGCAACATCAATCATCTTTCACGGTCTCAGCAAAATATCTTCAAGCTTACAGCCACACATTTACATGATAATGAGTACATTTTGGTGTTTACCGTAACAACGCATAAATTTTAAACAGTTTTTAATAACGTATTTAATCAAATTTTGGAGAAATTTTAAATAATAATATTTTGAAATAAAAATTTAATGTTTGGATTACGTATAATTAAATATAAGTAGTCAATAAATAAGAAAACATATAAATTTAGATTACGTTACTGGTTAATTAATTTGGGCGTATGTTCGTTTTAATTATTGCATCTATTGTATGCACTCTTTTATTTCATATCTTAGGTGTTAAAAATCAAATCAGCACGTGCATTAAAAAAAGAATTAAAACCCTGCCTCCAATTCACGTGTAAAACTTTCCACTTTCATTTGCGTCTCCATATTTAATAGGAATAGAAATCTTTGATTTCCTAACCGTTTCAAAATCTCTTCCCATCTTCATTTTTGCAACGCAGTTCAGATCTGGAAAAAAAAGTGTAATGGGTAACGATCCGAAATTTTAGACCAATTTAAAATTTTAATTTTTATTAAAATATTGAATAAAATTTGGTAGAAAAAAAAATGATGGGAATAATAATAATTTATATGAGATTTACAAATTGAATTAAAACAACAAATGTTAAGAATTTAATAATAATTCTTAATTGTAAATATTGATCTATTGAATAAAATTTAAGAGGAAACAATAGTTTAATTGTATTGTTGTAATTCAAATAAATTAACCTCTAACAAATGAACTAAAATTGGTAACTAATGGATATGTTGAGTTATGTGAAATTATTCAACAATGTTTGATTTATTGTTAATAAAAAGAAGAAAAAGGGAAAAATATTATGTTCTGTTTATACATCAAATGGTGGTTTTGAAATTTAGTTTTGAAAGCAAGTATGGATTTTTGATTCAAAGAAAAATTTGGTCTTAATATACATATATACACGGAAAGTTTAGTTTGGGTATAGGGTCCATTAATTATTGTGTAAATTCTAGTAGGTATGAATATATAGGTTATGTTAGTATTTTTAAATATATTAATTATTTCCTTGAAGTTTTGAAACACACTGTCCAATCAACCCATCAATTGCTCTAATAATTTGTTTTGGGAAATTCAAGGCACAGCTGTTTTATTTGCCATCATTTCTTTTATTTTTTTTCCAAACGGTTCATTTTGCTTTTATAACGTATACTTCCATTCCATACTTATCTTTTTCCTTTACGTTTCAAATATGGAACGTGTTGTCCAATCAGCAATTAATTGCTTTAATTTCTCAATTAAATCTAGGGTGACTGTTGTCATCCTATAATTATTTTGAATATCAAAACATATAAATTGTATACGTTTACGTTCATTTTTGGCCAGTTCTTATGTTTTAAAGTAATATATTTATTTCTTAAAAACGGTTGCATTGTGAAACACGTGTCTTCCAAATCTTCACCGTGCAGCCCAAGCAATATAATAAATTGCTTTAATAACGTTGCTGAATCAACGGTCATTTCAATTTATCATTTGTTATACGTTTCCTTTTTGCTTAAAATTTGGCTACGCAAATATTAATTCAAAAATAGGAAGAAATCATTCTTTTTCTGTAGCCACTTCATTTGCTTTAATTATTTCACGTGATTCAAGCAGGTGACCGTGTCCATTCACTCAACCTTTATCTATATTTTTGTTTTAAATTTCTTTCCTCTGTTCACTAGGGTAATTATGGTATGATTCTCAACCTATTGGTCTGCCTTTCCTTCTTTCCTTCGGCAATCAAAAAAAAACCTTTAATTGTTATCTCATTTCTTGCTTGCATGGTTACAGGCAATTAATTAATTAATTGCATGTTGTAGTCTGTTCATGCCTATTTGGTTCATAAAAATTGTTAAGCATTTTTACCTAGAGCAGCCAACTCACCTACATCGTTATATATCTATTTATTTGCGTACAAGTTCAAACTTTTCCATTTTCTTTGATTGATAGATTTGTTGCCTTTATCTATTCTTTCTCTCCCTGTCTTTATTGCTTAAACGAAAGCAATCCATCAAAACCTGAATATTTGATTATAGCCAGCCGTTACCTATGCCCAAATTTCCATTTTTATAACCGTTATTCGAATATCAAACTTATATACATTTTGCATTCATTTTGCTCTTTCAATTTTACGTTTCTTATTCCTGCTTTTAAATATTGAGTTTCTCCCTTATATTTCTCTATGGCCTTTACTTCTTTTCTCTGTTTTTTTTCTCCCCCTGTGTTAGCTTCTCAAAACCATCACTCCGCAACTCCTCCCTGATCTTCCACCCCTCGTGCTCCTCCGTAGCCACTTAGACCGTGTTCGCCTTCTTTTGCGTAAGTATATTTTTTTTATAAACCTATGGTATATTATAATATATACTGTGTACGTTAGTTCATATGCTTATATATATATAGACACGTTGATGTATGTTTATGAAAGAAATTATGTATATGTTACACACTATATTCTCCGTTTTGTTTTAAAATATATAAGTGTTATAGGGTATAAGGTACACGTATATAAAGTTATTTGTTGTATAAGAATTTAAGTGGATTTATACAGATAAAGCATGAGTTTATTGATAATATAATTACGTAAATACTGATTATATAAACAGTTATATGATCTATTTTTATATATTATAAAAATTGGAAAATCTGGTTCGACAATGAATATATGTTATACTTTTTATATATTTACAGTAATATATATTGATTTTGTTTAAGTATGATATAGAAAGTGTTTATAAGTTTTTTTTAAAAATAAGTTACATTAATTTGGATTTTACCTGTTGGGTTAGATAGGTTCACTGAGTATACATATGTATATATTTATACCTTATGTACGTTTGTATATATATATATATATATTTGTTAATTATATTTTAAGTTATATGTTAGTTATAATATTATGGTTTGTAGTATTCCTAATATTTTAAAACGGAAAATATATATTGTTGGAAACTTGCAATACAATCGCGTTTGTATATTTTCTATTTAAGTTTATATAATTTTATATATATGCGTGTATATATAATATAAAATTTTGTTCGCAAATGTCTATATGAGTATACATTAATTGGTTTTAAAAGATATAAATATATAGAGACTTTGTTCGAAGTGTTGAATTAAATTTTAATTCAAGATATATGATTAAATTGATTTTAATAATAAATAATAAAATTATATACATCATTTTCTGTCATATTAAGATGGTTCTAATTCGTTTTCACCAAATTCTTATCTCTCAGCTTTGTTGAATTCGTGCCAATCTAGCGTTGCTTCGAAATTCGTAGCTTGTTGTATTGTCTATCTTCTCTAGCCTCTAGCCTCGAAAGGTGAGCAATCACTCACGATTAACGTTCTTTTATTTATTAAATTTGGTTTCAATTGAAACGACAATTAAAGTATACTGCTGAAGTTAGTAAATCTGTTATATATGCTATTATCTGTAAACTATTCACCTATGGGATATGATACCATATCATATTGTTTATACTTTATTTAATTACTATTGATATGCTTGTTGTTATATTATTATCATATCCTTTTATATTATTATTATCTATTATCACTCTGCAAGTTCCTTGTAGTTTAGAATTCACTATGGGTTGAAATGATACATACCCGAGCGGACTTTAGAATAGGAGAATTTCGTTATGGGTTGAAATGATAGACCCAAGCGATTTTCATTAATTTGAATTTGGAATACGGGTTGAAATGCTATCCACTCGTGTATATTTAGTGTACGGATTGAAATGATAAATATCCATATCACTTGACCATATGATAAGAAATATATATAGACACCGTTGGTCCATATATAAATATTTTGAAAATAATTTCTATGGTTTTGGAAAGAAATATATGGTTTAATAAATATAGATCTTAAGACATTAGATAAATGATAAATTTTATATATAAATTTAGTAGTAATATTTGATTTAAATTAGATGGATTTAATACGTAGAATATGCTTAAGTATATATGTAAATCTATATTTCAATAGATTTTCTTGTAATAAATTGAATAAGTAAGATTGGGAAGGTAAATTTGGGTTTATTGGAAATGGTATTTAAATGAGGATTTTAATTAATCGATTTGAAATTATTGAATGGGAAATTTAAAGGTATAATTTTTTAACTGTATTTTGATTTAAGTGATTTAATGAATATTTCACATCTAAATAAAAAAATGTTTAGTAAAATGTAAGTTAAGGTTACTTAAATGATATTGAATCTAATGAAGGAATATTTCAAGGCTAAATAATAGTGGGGTTAAATCGAGATCTATATGAAACTGTCAATTGAACTTTGAATTGTAGAATATTAAAGCTTTGAACCATACTGGAATTTAATTGGTTTATTTATGATTCAGATCTGTATTTGAAATCAATATAATTCGAATTTATTATTTAGAAAATTTAATTGAATAAAAATTTAGTTTGAAACATTTAATATTTAAAGTTTTGAAATAATATTGAAATGTAAAAGGGTATTTTGTGATTTCTAATCCGGATTTGAGGTCGATAAAATGTGAAATGGTTATTTAGGAATTAAGTTGAATTTTAAATTAATAAATTGAGATTGGACTAAAATTTGAATTTGTAATTTGAATAGATTTGAATCGCAGCTTTGAAAGTGATAAAATTTGAATATATATATTAGATGAAATGATATTTTGGTTTTGAAGTACAAATTAAATTGAAATGACCACGGTGCTATAGTGTATATTTCTACATTGTAGGTAGTTCCATGGATCCTTAGGGAATGGTTATCCCATACATCCTCTAAATTACTTGTATTTCAGCTGATATTTCACTTGAGTAGGATTTGTCGATATAAGAATGTTAATCCTGACTCGAGTGTTTTGTGTTTTGCTTTACGCTCGGGTCAGACTGAGTGATACAGCATTTGAGACTCACCTTCGAAGTTGGAGCTTTGCTTGAAGATCCGGCTATCTATCCTTTCATTCATCCAGTCGATTGGTTCGGAGAAGTCATCTGCCCGTAATGGAGACTTTACTGCATCTGGGATATTCTGATGTATTTTATTTCTAACTTTGTTTATATAGTAGTTTTATGAACTACTATTCATTTATTCCGCTGCGTATTATTGTACTACTCTGTAACCGTGATTCTGTGATTGATTTATTTACTGTATATGTTTTGCCAAATTTAAATTAACAATTCGGTATTTTGAATTATTCAAGTCGGACATGTATGGTTTTATTGTCGGTTTGAATGGTCCAAAATAGCGGGTCGTTACAGTTGGTATCAGAGCGAGGCTCTAGGCAAAACTTAGCATATATGGTAAATTTATTTACAGAATCACTTTCGTTCGAGTTGAATCTCTTCCTTTTTGACTCGATTTCCTTTGAATTTTGGAATGTCCCTCGGTTCTAAAGTTCATTCTTGTCTCTTTTATTTATATTCGTTTGATTTTGGAGTATTACATAACTCCACTGAATGTTTTGTAAAGGGGATGAAAACTCCTTTACAATCGGCATTGATTCACCGAAGATTTGTATATCCTCGGTTTAGATGCTGCTATCTCTGGTAATGCCGAATTCTATATCTGGCGATCGAATGTCGATTTGTCTTGGAATTCCGCATCGATCATATTCATGAAGTCACGGTTGACCCGGTTAAGGTCGCCCGCGATTTATATCCATAATCTATTTTGTAATTCAATTATCTCATCTTCGATCGAGTCTATCTTCGAATCAGGGTTCTATTGATTAGAGTTCCTCTAATTCAAATCTATATCTTTGTTTTAAAGTCCATTCTTGAATCATCCTTTGTAAATTGGGTTTTGTTTGTATTTTGAAATTGTTTTATATACCGAAATTTTTATTTGGGTAACTATGATTTTATTCTATATATAAAAGTTAAAATATTTTCGATAAGGATTATATATCTTTTATAAACGAAAGTCTGAAATTTTGAAAGGATTTGAAATTTTGAAAATTTATAAGGAATTCGATTATATAAAGGATTAATAACTGAAGGATTTTGAATTTTAATTTCGAGGAATTGAACTCTGGTGTTTTGAAATTTGGTTTTGTAATTTCTAAAATATATAATAATAATACGATTTAAAAGTATTTTTCGGATAAGAAATATTTCAAAAGAGTTCAAAAGAACTACAATGATTTAGAAGGAATTTCAATAAAGTTTTCAAGAAAATAGAAGTCCAGAACTCACTTATGTCGCTGGAGAATAATTTCGGTGATGAGTGCACGCATCATCGACATTGATTTTCGAGTTTTAGAGTGGGGGAGAGGCCACTCTAATAGCTTTGCTATGCGAGTGATTTTGTGAAACCAAATTTTGATTTCAAGTGCCGAAGTACGATTTGATATCCGAAAGATATATGTATTTATATTTGAAATGATTTGAAGTGAACCTGTGTTCAGTCCTCGAGTTTCGGATTTGATTTGGTATAATCCTATCTATTGAATTTGTTGACTTGAATTATGTTAATTTGAAAACTGGGATTATTTTCTAAACCTATTATTTTGGGAACTTTGAAATTGAGATATTTAATTTGGAAGAAAATTTGATGAAATCATATATGATTTTGAAACTGAATTGATATTGAAATAATTTGAAATTGAGAACCTTATATTATTAAGTACTTGATTTGGGAGTGGTCGAATTTATATAACATGGATTTGTATAACTATGAAGTTGATTTGAAATCTATTGATTTGAAAGGTACTCAATTTGGAAAGAGAATTTTATATAATCATAGTCTATATAATTTTAATTTGATATACTATTGATTTGGAAAGTATTCGATTTGAAAAGGTACTATATGATACATATTTTCGAAGTAAAGATATGGAAAGTGCCTTCTGCTTGATATCCGCTTTGTGACCACATTGTGGATTCACTCTATCAATATTATTCTCTTTGATTTTTGGTTTTCCAGATGTGATACTCGAGTGTCCCACCGTGGCGTAACCCATGGTTTTTTTCTCTCGCGACTGCATAGGGCAACTGTCTGGCTGAGACGGCCTAGGGGTACGGATTGTTTCCTGGGGGATCCAGGCGTAACCATTATGTATCCTGCATTCTTTGTAGGTCGCATTAGTAGCGCAACTGCCTGGCTAAGATGGCCTAGGGGTACGGATTGTTTCCTAGGGGATCCAGGCGTAATCATTGTGTATCCTGCACCCTACTAGTCATCATGGCGTAACTCGCAAGGCTGAGAAAGCTTATGGATACAGATTGTTTCCTGGGGGATCCAGGCGTAACCATTGTGTATCCACGAACCATGGTTAGACAAAGGTTTTGGTTTGGTTATTTTGTTTGGATTGTACTTTCCATATCTGTTTTGAAGGTTTTTCAAGTATTTTCTTTGGTTGTTGAAACAGGTCTACTAAGTACTTGAAGAATTCTAACTTTGCGCCTGATCAACGCCTGGCCAGAGTCTGCAAGAACAATGATAAACTTGTTGAAACATCGAGTTATAGGAGTATTTTCGAAAGGAAAATTGGTTTCGATATAAAGGTATTTTATATAAAAGTATTTTATTATAAAAGTATTTCTAACAAAGAAATTCTGTATTAATATTCGAAATTGAAATCTTATGGTTCTAGATTAATTATTCGTGCCCGATACTATTCCTTGAATCTACCTTATCTGCTCAGTTTAGTTATTCACCTTGATTCTGCTTTTCGAATCTACTTTCTTTTCTTGTTGGATATATCCTTTTTAAATATTGTTTGTTTATATACTACATGGTATAATAGAATTTTTTTAGTGTTTCAGAGGTTATTAATTTATCTATAATGTTGGAAGTATCTTCAAAAAAAAATATAAATTTTGGATTTAATATTTTCAATAGCTTCTTTGTAAATGTAAGTAATAATGTAAATAATTGTTTTCAAAGGAGTTTTGAAAAGCATTACAGTATTAAAGAAAATTAAATTTCAAATGAAGTTTTTAAATGAATATTTCAAGTAAAATTTGTATAGTTTTAAATTAATTGTTTATCTTGTACTTCAATCTATTTTTTTCTTTCTGTTTGTTGCTATTCCCATATCTCCTTCCTTTTCGGGGACGAAAAGTTTTGAGTGGGGGAGAGTGTAACAACATATAAATTTTAAACGGTTTTTAATAACGTATTTAATTAAATTTTGGAGAAATTTTAAATAATAATAATTTGAAATAAAAATTTAATGTTTGGATTACGTATAATTAAATATAAGTAGTCAATAAATAAGAAAACATATAAATTTAGATTACGTTACTGGTTAATTAATTTGGACGTACGTTCATTTTAATTATTGCATCTATTGTACGCACTCTTTTATTTCATATCTTAGCTTTTAAAAACCAAATCAGCACGTGCATTAAAAAAAAGAATTAAAACCCTGCCTCCAATTCACATGTAAAACTTTCCACTTTCATTTGCGTCTCTATATTTAATAGGGATAAAAATTTTTGATTTCCTAAACGTTTCAAAATCTCTTCCCATCTTCATTTTTGCAACGCGGTTCAGATCTGGAAAAAAAAAGTGTAATGGGCAACAATCCGAAATTTTAGACCAATTTAAAATTCTAATTTTATTAAAATATTTAATAAAATTTGGTAGAAACAAAAATGATGGGAATAATAATAGTTTATATGAGATTTACAAATTGAATTAAAACAACAGATGTTAAGAATTTAATAATAATTGTTAATTGTAAATATTGATCTATTGAATAAAATTTAAGAGGAAACAATAGTTTAATTGTATTGTTGTAATTCAAATAAGTTAACCTCTAACAAATGAACTAAAGTTGGTAACTAATGGATATGTTGAGTTGTGTGAAATTATTAAATAATGTTTGATTTATTATTAATAAAAAGAAGAAACAAGGAAAAATATTATGTTTTGTTTATACATCAAATGGTGGTTTTGAAATGTAGTTTTGAAAGCAAGTATGGATTTTTGATTCGAAGAAAAATTTGGTCTTAATATACATATACACACGGAAAGTTTAGTTTGGGTATAGGGTCCATTAATTATTGTGTGAATTCTAGTAGGTATGAATATATAGGTTACGCTAGTGTTTTCAAATATATTACTCATTTCCTTGAAGTTTTGAAACACACTGTCCAATCAACCCATCAATTGCTCTAACAATTTATTTTGGGAAATTCAAGCACAGCTGTTTTATTTGCCATCATTTCTTTTATATTTTTCCAAATGGTTCATTTTGCCTTTATAACGTATCCTTCCATTCCATACTTATCTTTTTCCTTTACGTTTCAAATATGGAACGTGCCGTCCAATCAGCAATTAATTGCTTTAATTTCTCAACTAAATCTAGGTTGACTGTTGCCATCCTATAACTATTTTGAATATCAAAACATATAAATTGCCTTATCTATCCTTTCAGTCATCCAGTCGATTGGTTCGGAGAAGTCATCTGCCCGTACTGGAGACTTCACTGCATCTGGGATATTCTGATGTATTTTATTTCTAACTTTGTTTATATAGTAGCTTCATGAACTACTATTCATTTATTCCGCTGCATATTATAGTACTACTCTGTATCTGTGATTCTGTGATTGATTTATTTACTGTATATATTTTGCCAAATTTAAATTAACAATTCGGTATTTTGAATTATTCAAGTCGGATATGTATGGTTTTATTATCGATTTGAATGGTCCAAAATAGCGGGTCATTACATTTACTCTACTACTTTATTGACTATTATTTCAAAGCTTTTACACTGTCACCTTGTCCTCCGTGCTAAAGTATTCAAAGTTCACTTAAAACATGTTACACAAAAGGCAAAGGTCTAGTTTCATATATTTTCCAAGCCCTCCCCTCCTCCCCCCCCCCCCCCTAAATTTCAAATAAAAAAACATCGTTGTAGAACCATTATCATGTAAAGGAATTAAAAATAATTCAGATAAGGCTTAAGAAATGTGTGGCTGTAAGCTTGAAGATATTTTGCTGAGACCGGACAAGATGATTGATGTTGCAAACCACTATGGTTCAGAAAAGAAGGAGTGGGCATGATCTTTTAGGACGGGCAATTTAGGGTTGCTGGAATATGCTCAGATTCCCCCAGTTGGTGGACTGAATTCTTTAGTGGAGTTCGGGGTAGGAGTATGAGCATACTAGTGTAGTCAGTGAGGTTGTTCTGGACAAGCGAGCTAAATATAGGATCATGTTATTCGTGTAGCATTTTTTGAGAAGGGAGACGAGATGGCTTGGGCTTATTATTATGAGTACTTTGTATAAAGGGAACCTCTTAGAGTAGGATTTCATATTACGTATACGAAGAATTCGAGCATTATTTTGCCTTCAAGTTTGTTCCTATAGCGGGCAAGGGTGGACTTGTTTAATCGCATTACATGCTCTAATAGGCGGTGGTATCTTAGGTAATCGCCTCTTCGTATTTTGAGATGTTTGTTACATGAGACCTACGATGTAAAGTGACCCTTGAGTGATTTCTAATGGCTAAGACTTTCTCCTGCCCATTCAATTCATGTTCAGAATTTTCCTTCTTTCCTATATGTTTTCATGTCCTCCCTCTTTTAGCTAAATCAAATCCTAGGTAACTCATTCCTACTCACCAATGACAAGATGAATCTCTTCCTCTAGCTCACAATCATTATTTTATCTTCAAAATTTTGAATATATGAAATCCTACTTGCCCTTTTAGCTAATTCAAGGAGATGAATATTCTAGAGGACTCTAATTAGAATTTGGATATTTTTTTGAGAATTTATGAGGACAGATGAAGGAGTTAGAGAGGCACAATAAAGGTTGGGTTTAAGAGTAAAGAAGAAAATTAAAAGTGAAAACGTATAACTCCTCTGGATAGGTCTGACCATGGAGAGTTATCTCTATTAGAAAAGAGATATAACTGTTAGAGAAAATTAATGAAAAGTTCCCATAAAGAGTTATGACCATTAGAAAAGTATCTATAATGAGTAGAAACATATAGCAGTCAGAATTCTCGAAAACGAGGAAGCATCTTTTCAAAAATTTCAAAATATCAGTCAGTACAGGCACGTCCAACTGGTTGGTTAGTTAGGACCAATCATCTTGATTGTGCTCAAAAATGAAAAAAAGGAAAGAAATTAGTTTATTTTAGAAAGTGTTTAAAAGACGAAATTATATAACCATCCGACTAAACAATGGAGTAGTTGACCGGTTATATCCAGACCAGTTGACTAATCTTTATCTAATTTGCCTAGTAATTTTCTGTTGTAAATTTTGGAATTAAAACTCTTTTAGAGATTTAAAATTTTGAGAAAAAATGTTTTATGATTTTTAATCTTTGCGTGCGATTGTGTGATTATTGCATTGAGGGGTTTTAACATGCTAAACTCTAAGACTTATATAAACAACGACTCATACCTGATTACTATTTCTTATTGTGCATGGTTTCATTTTCTTTATGCATTCTAGGTGTGTCTGAGTTTGTTAATGTTTGTAAAACTCTTCTAAATACCTATAATATCTTGCTAAACATGTTAGTAGCACCATTGCATGTTTAAAATGATTAAAACACCAAATTTAAGGTTCTAAGATTCTCCTTTTTTATGATGCCAACTATACCATTTTTAAAGATAAAAATGCAAATATTCATACATGCCCCTTTAGCTATATGCACTCCCTTATCATTGTGTTTGTCTTTTTTCCTTTGTCATATAAAAAGGATCGAAAAAGAACTATTTTTTGTAATATACATATAGAGGTGTATAAACATCATGCATACATAGTTACAATAGTCACACTTTTAGAATGTTGATACTTTTCATAATAGAAAACCTTATCACAAACATCACAATTTAGCAAAAACACCAAACTTTCACATACAAATAATACTAACAAAAATCAATACAATCACTGCTCGTACAAGACCTTTTAAACATTTAAAGAAGAAGATTTATATATTTTATACATCGAGCACTCGGGGTTAGAACAACAAAAGGGATTTTAACACCGGTTATCCTTACCCTTTAATTATACATAATATTACCCACGTCTTTTAAATTGCATCTTCTTCTTCTTCTCGAATATTTCCCTCATGATTTAAATCAATAATGATTTGATCGTTACTATTATCATCCATCATGGACTGAATTCCTCTTTGATACTCTTGTTCTTTCTTAAGCCTTATCTGAATTATTGTTAATTCCTTTACATGATAATGATTCTACAATGATGTTTTCTTTATTTGAAATTGAGGAAGGGGAGGGGGAAGGACTTGGAAAATATATGAAATTGGACCTTTGCCTTTTTTGTAACATGTTTTAAGTGAACTTTGAATACTTTAGCACGGAGGACTAGGTGACAGTGCAAAGGCTTTGAAATAATAGTCAATAAAGTAGTGGAGTAAACACCAAAATTGTCTTTAGGAGGGAATAGTTTACAAATTTTAAACTAGATCTATAATAATTTAGTTCCCTTTGAACAACAGGCTATAGTTAATTGTTATTTAACTATTTTATCATGAAAAATCTAATTTAAAATTAGAAATAATTATGTTTGAAACTAGACCTATTTAGTCAATATTTAGATGTAACCACTTAGATGTTTTATGTGAAAGTCAACTATTACATCCATTTGAGTCGACTATTCATTCTATATTCTATCAAGATACATTTAATTAGAAAATTCTTTTCTCGTTTTAATGGGTATCAGGGAACATGAAAATACTTAAGTAAAAATGGTGCCTAAAAACCAAAGTGTCCTAAGAATCAAATCTTTGGTGATCAATCCCACTTAGGTATTATTAAACCCTTAAAAGCATGATTTTGATTTATAAAATTTTCAACATATATTTTTAGGAACTGTTAAACTCGTTTTCAATCACAACATATGGGGTACAACCCGATTAACAAGCGAATTGTGAAGTATAAGAAAATTGTCTAAAAAGTTTTGTAGTAGATCCCTAAAAGACATTGTACACAAAGCCTAGTGAAAGAAAATGAACATGGTGATAAGGTCGGCCAAAACCGTAACACAATAGTTCCCTTAGACAACAAATAAACCGCAATATGAAGCGCACTGCGTATATCCAAAGCATTCAAAATAATTATAACACTACAATGGGCATCACAGTCCTGAAGCGAGTTCAAACCGCACGGTTGCGTGGGAAGTTATGATAAACGTAAACACAAATCACATAACGAACTGCATAGGTTTAGAAATAAGACATATTAGCCAAAAATATATACAAGAACTATGCTGCCCTAAAGCAAAATAACGTCCTAAACTTCCTAAAATCAACACAAGCCATACCGTAAAAGGCACCGCCATCCTCATACAAGGTTGCAACATCGTACCCTCAAATGACCCGCCATCTCCCAGGCTAGGAATCATCTTTAAAACCTGCACCGCCACTCATAAAGCCACTTTTTTCCATATAATGAAGTCACAATGTAATACTTAAGCACAACACTATTTCACCATATACAATTGTGCATTGGAATAGTTATGAAGACGAAAGTCCTAACTGAACCAATATGAGGAATACAGGATGATAATGAAGTGCAAACACCACATAGAGGGGTTTGTGGTGCAGTATCTCCACATTGTGGAACCACTTATAAAGTCATTTTGCCAAATAAGAAACCACATTCTTGTACTCTTTCTGCATTAAAATGATTGCACGAAGAAGAAGAACGATAATGAAAGATTTTACCCATGAACGTTGATTTTCTGAAATTAGAACATGTAAATCTCTTTGTCCTTTACTTCATGGTGCTTATTATTTTCCATTTTTAGTAGATTCCATTTTATCTTTAATTTGGTATAGTTTAGTACAAAACCCAACCCAGACATTTCATCAAACAGTTAAAGTCTCTTATTGATTGTATAAGTATTCCGCAACATTATCACTACATTAAAGGTAGAATTAATTTTACTTATATATGTAGATTCACACTTAAAAGGATAATCAGGAACATAGTTACCATATTAGAAATTTGGTGTTGTAAGACGAAAATCTCACCAACATTTTTGGCGTTGGAAGAAGGGCCAACATTCCTCTCCAGTAAAATCCACACATGTTTTCCTTAGACATCACTATAACACCATGAACCCTACCGATTCCAACACTCCTCCTAACTATAAACAACTTCGTCTGAACTCAAAAATACCAAAAAGATAACTCCTCACCTCAATGACCCAGACCGAGGTAGGTGCTTCTGTAGAGTCGTTTTGGACCTCGTCCCAGTGCTCTTCAGGCTTTCACAAACCAAGTAAACAAATGCATGGATGAGATAGAGAGATTCATGGCCCAATATCCTACTCTTAAACCAACCTCCCATCATCCTTCCACAGCTCACCGTTACCATTCACAGACTACACCGATTATGCAACATGTGAATGGCATTAGGAATCTCAAAAAAGAGAACGGTGACACTGATCTAAAGCAAACAGATACTAAGCTCAAAGGGAAGATTCAAATCAATCCCCAAATCAAATCGAAGCCTACAAATATTAGTCCATTATTACTAAAAAGGCCACACATGATGATGATGATGATGTCACCTTATTCTACGAAGATGGCTACTCCCGTATAGACCCCAAGGAGGATGAGATCCATCAATTTGATGGGACCACTAACCCTAATGATTATATTTACACCTTTGAGTACTACATGGACATTCTAAAGGTAGGGAGGATAACTAGATGCAAGCTCTTCCTCATATATCTGGCTAGGGCAGCTTCTAGATGGTCCAGGCTGTATGGTCTAGTAGAGGTTCGCTTTTGGCTACAGTTAACTATAGATCTCTTCAAATAGTTCAACTCTGGGAGAGAGACTTCACCATACATGAATACCATGTAACGCGTGAAGCAGGGAAAAAAATGAAAGCTTATGCAACTTTATAAAACACCGCCATATGGGATAAGAACAGTAGGAATCCATGCCATAGCATGAAAACTTTCCATGAAAGGGCCATTCACTACATATAAATAGAAGAAGCTGGGGCCGTAGAATTACTTTAACCTGAAAGAACTTTTGCTTCCCATAATGAAAAAAGGAGAGGAGCAGAAGGATGTAATATACCTGTGAAGCGACAAAGACAATTTAATTTTGCAACTAAATTTCCTCTCACCCGCACATCTGATCGGGTATATGGGATGACAAGAACCGAACTAGCCTATACTGTCCCAAACATGGGGAAGAAGCTAGAATAGAAGAATGGGGATCGTATTGTGCTTCCACAGGGCTAATGACCACCATACTAATTACTGTCAACACCTAAGGAAAGAAATCAAAAGGCTGGCTCAAAAAGGTACTTAAGCAGCTATCAAAATAAAGCAATGGGGAGAGACCAAGAATATCTCTCCAAATCTGAATGTAGGTCTAGCTGGAAGCCCTCCAATCTCATGGTTTCGATTCATGGAGGACACTTCAATGGAAAGAGAGAAAAAGTACAAGAGCGAATGTATAAGAGGATAAATTAGAGAAAAGAATCATATTCCATGTGAAGCAAAAGCCTGCTCAGGACATAGTCTTCATTGCTGCTGACTCGCCTGGGACGGTCTTTCCACATCAAGACCCGCTGGTAGTTACGGTGCAGATCTCAAACTTCACCACAAAGAAAATCTTTGTGGATTTTGGGACTCTGTTAACGTTATTTTCAAATCTTCATTTAATGAGATGAAGTTTACAGTAGAAACACGAAAGCCGAATCCCAAACCAATATACGACTTCAATAATAATATGAATGTTCTTATCGGCTCAACACATCTACTTGTCATTGTTGGGATTACCCCTCTTTACATATCATTCTATGTAAGCTTCTTATCATTGATCAACCGTCTTCATACAATGCATTCTTGGGAAGGCCTACGCTAATTGACATGGAGCAGTTGTTTCTTAGAAAGATTTGCTTATGAAGTCCTATACTTCTACTAAAATAAGATCAATTGGGGGAACGATTGTTAACTAGAGAATTATACAATGTAAATCTCAAATATAGCAACAAAATTATTCAAAACTATTTTGTTGTCTCCTCTAATAATTGTAATAATGATAATAAAAAAGAAATGAAGCCAGTTCCAAGAATTGCACTGGTACAAAGTACCAAGACTGATGTTGAAATCGGTCATTCCATGACCACAACACTGGTAAGAAGGAAAAAGAGGGAGCATATACACATAATCAGAATTGATGAATATAACTCAATCTATGCATAGTATTTTTCCAAAGAAGCTCAAAGATATGCATTCTTGGCCATTTCCTAATCCGAGGAAAAAGAAGAAACTAAAATAGATCCAAGATTCAAGGAGAGAGTTGAAGCTAGTGTATGTTCTCATGGATATACGAATAGATCCTAAAGATCTTTTGAAGGTTCTCAAAATAGGAACCTCAGTGTAGAAACCAGAAAAAAATTGATAGGTTTCTCAAGAGATTAGCAGATGTTTTTGCTTGGATACACTCAGACATGGTAGGAATAGACCTAGTTATCATCTACCATGCACTTAACATCGATTTCGATGCTCATCTAGTTAGGAAAAAGCATAGAACTCTAGATCAAGAAAGGTATATTGCTCTACATGAAGAAGTTAAGATACTAAAGGCAAATGGGTTTATCAGAGAGGTGTATTACCCAAAGTGGATCGCCAACCCTATTCTTCAAAGAAGTCGAATGAGAAATAGAGAACTTGCATGGACTATGCTAACCACAACAAGGCCTATCCAAAGGGTAGCTTTCATCTACCTAGAATTAATCAGTTGGCAGATGAAACTAGTGGACATGAACTACTCTTATTCATAAACGATATTCAGGTTGCAACCATATGGCTATGTTTTAGCCTGATCAAGAGCATACCAGTTTTGTGATGGACAAAGGCTTATACCGCTACAAGGTTATGCCGTTTGGACTCGGCCAGAGAAACCTATCAAAGATTAGTTAATATGATGTTCTCAGATCAAGTTGGGAATGTTGAAGTATATGTAGATGACATGCTCGTTAAGTCTAAAGCAACACCGAGTCAAGTATAGGATTTAAAGGAAACCTTTGTAGTCCTTACATGAAGTTATATCCCTTAAAGCGTACCTTTTCCATTCAACCAGGAAAATTTCTAAGGTACATAATAAGCGCTCGTAGCATTGAAGAAAACCCAAAGCAGGTTAATGCCATATGAAACATGGAAGTCCTAGAAATGCTAAAGGATATCATGAGCCTAAATTAAAGAGTAGATGCTCTAAACAGATTTATTTCCAAAGCAATCAAAAAATGTATACTGTTCTTCAGCCAAGTAAAAAAGGGACGGAATTTCGAATGGACTAAGGAGTGCAAAATCACATTCCAGAAGTTGAAGGATCATCTGATCAATACTCCTATCCTATCAAAAATGGTAATAGGTAAGGACTTATATGTGTATTTAGCTGCAGTTAGTGTTGTAGTGGTTCAAGAAAATGAAAGGGCACAGAGGCCTATATACTTCAAAACCAAGCGATTGTCCGGGGCAGAGCTCAATTACACAGTCCTTGAAAAGTTAGCCTACAACCTCCTCCTCACAGCAAGAAAACTACAACCGTACTTTCAAGTGCATCCCATCAAAGTCCTCATAGACAAACCACTGAAGAAAATACCGCAGAAGCGGAGATGCAGGTCACTTGCTAAAATAAGCAACGGAGCTTAGTTAGTAAAATATCTCAAACTACGCAAGAAAAGCAATCAAAGAACAAGTTCTAATGGATCTCATAGTGGAATGCACACTGCCTACTGAGCCACAATCAGAGGAGGACATGCTCACTCCCCAGTTTTGGTAGTTATTCATGGATGGGGTAGTAAATGAGTAGGGGCGGGTATCAGATATGTACTCATAACTCTAGATGAGTGAAAATTATATGAGGCAGTGCAAATCGGGTTAAAATCTACTAATAATGTGGCAGAATATGAGGCTTTCCTCGCAGACTTAAAGATGGCTCAAGTAATGATAGTAACCCATATCAAAATTCATAGTGATTCGCAATTAGTTGTAAATCAAGTGTAGGAGAATTACCAAACGAAAGAGCCAACCTTAGCTGAATACATAGAACTGACCAAAAGGTTGCTAGAGCAGTTTGATCAATTTGATATAGAGAAAATTCCACGTGAGAACAATTCTTCTGCGAACTCATTAGCAAAACTAGGCAGTACTAAAGTAGGGCAAGAAATGAAAGCTGTTCCAATAGGATATCAAACTGAACTAAACTTTACCGAGGCCAATCTAATAGTGGTCCTAACTAGGGCACATCAAGCCACGGTTGTATAAGATATCCCAAGAAGCAGTTGAAAATCGAGGGTAGACTCCACCTACACCCATCCCTCTACATATAGAGGAAGATGCATGGATAAGCCCAATCAAGCAATTCTTGGTAAGTGGAATCCTTCCCCTAAACAAGAATGAAGCTCGCAAAATTCGATATCAGGCTCTGTGGTTCTCCTTCTTTGAGGGCATATTATACAAGAGGGGGTACTTTACCTCTTATCTTAGATGTGTTTCCAAAGAGGAGGGGATACTAATCTTAAGCGAAGTACATGAAGGTCAGTGTGGAGACCACTCTAGAGGATCTAAGTTAACAAAGAAAGTGCTAAGATATGGCTACTACTGACCCGCTGCACTTCAAGATGCGCTGGAATACATAAGAAAATGTGGCAAATGTCAAACATTTGCCAGCATCTCAAGACAACCTTCCTATTTGCTCATCCCATTAGCCAACCCATGGCTGTTTGACATATGGGGTATACACTTGATAGGGCCACTTCCTACGTCTGAAGAAGGGACAAAGTACGCTATAGTGGAAAAAGACATTTTACTAAGTAGGTTGAAGCGGAACCCTTAGCTACAATTACTGCAAAGAAGATAGTAACTTTTATTGTGAGGAATATATTACTAGGTTTGGGATTCCACATAAAATAGTTTCCGGCAAAGGAATCCAATTTGAGAGTAAGGAGTTTATAGAAATTTGTGAAAGCAACAGGATAATAAAAAGTTTCACTTCTATCACACACTGTCAGGAGAATGGGCAAGTTGAAGCATTAAACTAGACCATTAAGAAGTTGCTCAATTAACGACTGTATAAGGCTAAAGGAAAGTGGACAGAGGAATTATCCTTAGTATCATGGGCTTATAGAACCTCATCCAGATCCCCAACTGGTCATACACCTTTCTCCATAACCTATGGCTATGAAGTTATGGTCGCAGTTGAGACAAAGATCCCATCACATAGTAGATTATGTATGTGGAAAAATAGAATAAGGAATTGAGAGAAACCGACCTCAATCTTATTCAAGATAGATGAGACGAGGCAGCAGTCCACATACTGGCAAAGGATGGTGAAGAATTACAATGTTAGGCTCAGAGAGAGAGAGAGACTTCTACAAAAGGGACCGTGTATTGCACTATATGAGTTCTGAACTCATAAGCAATACAAGACTATAGATGTTTGATCCATATGCTATCACATATGTGTTATATGGTTAACGGTCATAGCTCGTACTATATGATACTTTAATGAAATTAGTTCATTCACAACAAACAAATAAACCGTAATGTGAGATTGAGTATTAAATTTGATTGATCATAGTAAAGATCATCTTGTGTTAAATGTAACACTAGACCAAAACTACAAGGTAAATCTAAGAACTTGATCGTTGAAATGTTAGTTATTGATCAGCTTACATACAGTGCAATATATTTAATGTCCTTAAATGTTAAAGGATAATCGAACATGCTTTTGTAACAAGTTCGTTATGGTATTATAGTAAGAATTTTCTTTTAAATGGTTTGATCATTTAAAAAAAAGTGTATAAGAGAGATGTGATTTAAGGTACAATTGGGATGAAGAGACGGAATAGTCACTTCTTCTTCATAAAGAAACATCAGAATTAGAATTATAACAATAACAATTTATACTTAGCATTGGAATGAGAATTAAGATTTCTATTTCGAAATGTATTTCCACATAGAAAATTGTTTTCTATGAAATTATTTTTTTGAGTTTAAGATATCCGATCAAAGAATTCTCCATTGCAAACAAATTGCAGTATATGACAAAAATAATCTATATTAAGTTAATAATGGACCTCCAAATTCGGTACGCTATTATAGTAATGGCGTAAATAGTGGAAGCATGCCATATAGCACTTATGATTGCATCAAGTTATGAAAATTGTTTCCATGAAACATACCATACATTATTTATGAAATAATGACTATTTTCAGTGTCTACTGAAAATTAGACATAGTTATATTTTAATGTGAGTATTATGAATATTCATAATGAAATAAAACTATAATGTCGTATTTGTTTTCATAACAAAAGCGACGCATTGGAAAATACAGAAGTATCTAAAATTTTACTTACAATTATTTTGGAATTATAGATTAAGCCATAGTTTTAAGAAATAATTTTTTATATGACTATGAATCTTACGATACTAGTTAATTACACCTCAAACAATTAAGGGCAATACACCCATTTAGTGGGAGCGTCATAAGAGTTAATGAACCCTTTGGATTGATACTTATAGATGCATGCAATTGTAAGTCTATTAATACCAAAACAGTTCCACATACTTTGTCATATTCTACTGAGTTATCATGGACATTAGCATGTATATTTGATGCACTTATATAAATCTATGATAAGCTCATAGAATATAAAATAGAAATAAATAATATAACATGCAACAAAAATGATTTTATTTGATCGAATGGGTGAGAATCGAAAAGTGTTTAGTATTTACCGAATATAAATAATAATTTAGTTTTAAAGGTAACTCCTCCTTTGAGACTGAATTTATGAAATTTAGAGAAACAACAAACTCCTTATGAAGGAGTACACAGGCTCAAATTTAGAGAAACAACAAGCTCCTTATAAAGGAGTATCCAGACTCAAATTTTCATAAGTTATATTGTGTACAATATGTCGGTAATAAATTCAAGTTAAGACTCTTTAAATTGAAAATGTTCTAAATGAAATACTTTGGCCGACTCAATGAAAAAGGCTAAGTACGTTGCCTTGAATGGCGCCGTAATAAAAAGCAATGTATATAAAAATAAATGCACAAATTTATAACTGAGCCGAGGGTGATTCCAAATTTAGAGAATCCTATAGCATTGTTATATGATAATAATGTCACGATATGGTTCATAACGGAACCTGGAGCTCACTAGAAGTCAAGAGTCCTACTCTGAATTGTTGCACATGATAAAGGTAGTTTATTGGCATCGAAGAGAGTTGATTGAAAGAGTAAAAAATTTAAAACATAATAGCATACCCGTTCACTGAGGGAGTAACCCAATTGGTTTTAGAAAATCGATTGTAGAAGTTGAAATGAGATTCCATAATTGACCCCAAGTGCAAATGAGAGATTGAGAGTTAGGAGTGTGCTCTAAGGGCAATTATGTAATTTCTTACATATATCTAACTCGATAACCAATCTTATTTGAAATAAAATGTGCTTTCTTTCTTTTACATAGTTGATATAATTTGTTATATATCAATTAACTAATTTAATGAAAAGTATAGTTAATAGAAAATCTATAAATGGTATGTTTTGTGATCGTGGTTAGAAACTCTTGTTGCCATGAGAAAATCATCATGATGAAAATAAATGTACCATTTTAAATATTCCTAGTCAAGATGTATTGAGGCTAGATATCAATATGTCAATTGAGGTTAGAGTACATAATGCTCTTTAAATGTTATGTCGTGTATAACTCGCGGCTGCTGAGGGCACCAATGGGTTATGTACCGATAGTTATTGGATAACCATGGAATGACTCACTCGATGGTTTTTTATTAGTTAATATAACTAAGGTCAAACATAAAATATCAATGTGATTAATTTACACAGTTCTCTCGACTTGAAAATACTATTGATCTTCAATGTGTAAGCTCCACTTTGATTATAGTTAAATCATGTTACAGTATCCATCAAACGACTATATTTAGGTCGACTGTAAGCATTGAAAGTAGAACACTATTCAAAAGAGGAATTTTTTGCTTGGTTATATGATGTTAGTATCATGGTTAACTAATGTCAACTCAAAGTCAAAGTCTATGGCTAGAGCAGTTCGGTTAACAATAATTGTTATTATTAAACCAAAGACTTTGTTTGGACTATAGTGTTGAATATGGATAATATTGTAATTTTAACCATTATCAAATTTCATTAGTCCAAAGTTATATAGTTTTGATGAAGAAAACTGGTGTAAATAATCATTAGTATCAGGTACTGTTCATAATAAGTGAAACTGGATTTTACCAAAAAGAGTGTAAGCAATATATTCAGCCAAAACGTCACACCACTAGCCAAGGTGACATGTGAACATTAATTTTCAAATTGTTGAATATTAATCGCGGATTGAAATTACACCTTCGAGTCGCACAACAGTAGTGACGAAGATGAATGATTTGAATAAACCAGGCGATTTATTTAATTTATATACTATTGTAAATTAATTAATACTTATGAAATATTAAATATTAAATATTATTTGATTTGTTTGAATATCATTAGCATTGAATAAAGTGCATATATAAAAGTTATAAATGCACATATTGATCTACAATATCGATAAAATATTTAACCGGATTTAAATGGATTAATTGCTAACTTGTTTTAGGATTTTTTTTTTTGAATCCCAACATATGATGAAAAAGGGAAGTGTTTTCAAATGCGATTTGAAAATCCAAAAGGAGTAATTAAAAGAAGGAATTAAATCTCCATCATTTACTCCTCCTTATGACTCACTTAAATCTCATTTATGAAATGATATTTGGCCTTTTCTTTTTAATTCTATTTCTTTTGAGGAAAATACGAAGAGGAGGGAAATGATTTGATTCGATTTAATCAGGAATTAAATAGGGAGGTTTTAAAAGGGAAAATTGAAAGGTTTCAATGTTTTATTTCAAAAAAATATTTTCTCTTATTCAATCAATAATTATTCTTTTCTTGAAAAAAATATCTTATCTTTCTCTTGCTCTCCTCCTCTCCTCTGATGGCCTTCATGAAACAAAATTCTCTAAAACAAATTCATATATATATATATATATATATATATATATATATATATATAACATTCAAGGTGGTTATTACCTCTAGGTTGTTGCAAAATCCAAAGACTGATTCAATCGAATCATAGCTTTATTCTTCATTCAAGGTGCAAATCTTAGGCTTCATCTTTAGATTTAGAGAGTGATCTATCGGATCTAGATTTTGTTCTTTCATTCGAGGTGTTTCCCCAAGCTACATCCTGAGGTAATTCTATATATTGACATATCTTTCAATTTTGTTATCATCCCCTTAATTCTCCATCTCTCTCATCTGTTCGTATACGTGAATTTGGATTTTAATTTGAATGTCTCATAACCCCTTCTTGAATCAACTTTATATTCTTATCATGCTTAAAAAAACCTGCTATGTTCACCAATAATAATTTCATTCATCTCTGTTGTGTATGTCTATTTATCTTGTTTGTTTGATCTAAATCTAGACATTCTTGTCATGAATCTGTTTATGATTATGTCGTTTGGTTTTATTATTGTTACTTTAAAATAAGGAGTAAACAAAAATATTAATTTTGAAATATTCTTGTTAATAACTCGGTTCTCATATTACAAGATCTAGATTTGAATGTTTACACATAAATTGCTATGTAAATAAAACTTTGGAATAAGTGTATTTATTAGTACTTGTTGACAACATAATATGACGACTTAATTGTCTTATGTTTTAAATCATTCTAAAAAAATTCTAATTTAAAAAAGGAAACATTAGATTAATGATTTATTCCTTGTTCTATAATTGTATCTATTCTAGCATCGAATCTTTGTTTAATAGGAAACACTCCTTTTCACAAGCTACTTGTATATTATTTTATTTTGTTCCAAATTTGGTTTTGATTGTATGTGTTTATAAGTTTATATATTTATGTAATACTTTTTGTGTGTGTGTATTTATATTTAACTTAAAGTTTCAAAAAAGTGTTCCGTAAGATATAATAGTAAACTTTTAAACAACTTTAATTTGACACTGGAGTCATTGATTTATTGCGTGTAATATAAATAAAGTCTATTTAATGTAAACTACTATGTAATGTGTATGTATATATATTTATTTATATATGAAAACACATATATGTGTGACGACCCGGAATTTTCGAGCATTTAAAATCGGAATATTTAATTGATCTTAAGTATTTAAAGGTTAATATCAACTTAAATTACGAATATCATAATTTATTTGACAATTAGATTGTTGGATTAAATAATTTGAATTGAATAAAATATGAAACCTGAGATTTTAAGCTTGTTAAAAATATAATTTGAAAGCTTATAAAATTTATATTGATAACATTGAATATAATAAAAGTGTTAAAATGGAATCTAACACTGAATTGGTCAGTTTTGAAATTTAATCGTTTAAATTGAATTTAAAAATAGCCTTTTGGGGCACAGTCTCGGAATTGGACAAAACCAGCTCCATTGGGTCCGTAATATTGAATTATTATCGAATTTCAAATTTCGTTTTGATCGGAGTTAGTGTGTGAGTGTACGAAATATATACGCGCTGAAATTTCATTGATAATAGTCGATTTAAATTGAAATTTGAAATTAAATTAATACATTGTTTAACCAGTTAACCTTCAGCCGAAATAAATTCTCGTCGGCTTTCTTTTCCGTCATTGTAGTAATGCAAGCTTCTAATTTTGCCGAGCCTTCTTGAACACACTTTGTTTTTTTTAAAAAAATAAAATAATAATATCTCGAGCCATTCAACATAAGCATTCTAAAGCAAGCTAACGAAAAGAAAAGAATATATCGAACCCCTTTGTTTCCTCCAGAAGCTAAACTCCTCTTCCTTTCGTTAATGGCCAAAACCCTCTCTTCGAAAAAAGAGAAAGAAAAAAGAATTAAACTAACGAATGAAAGCCTCCTCTCTCCGTCCTCATTCGTTGCAGCATCTTATTCTTTAAGCTCAAAGTAAGGGAGGGCGTCGCATTTTTTTTTCTTTATCGTGAGGCTCGGCGGCAGGAAAGTGAGACAGAGGGGATTGAATAGTGAAGCCGCGTGAACTGCGTGCCTCGATTAGGGTGTAATGCTTATCATTGATTTCGTGGCCGAGATCAGGATTAAGGAATTTCACGGCCTTAAGAGATCGTTCCTAGATCTGAGGGGGCTGCGACCATTGCAAATTGGCCGCGAATATAGGGTTCGGCGATCAATCGTATACGAATTTCGAGGGTGGGGGTGATGTAGGTGGTGTGGCCGCGACGTTTGTGGCAGGTAGACGTCGCGATCAAAAGGGGAACGCGAGGGCGACTTGAGTCAATCCAACTGAAGTAAACGTTGTAATTTATTCTTGAGTCAATCCAGCTGAAGAGATCTATTAAATTGATTACTTTAACCCTATAATTTCTGTAATCGAATTAAGTATAAATTTCCGTAATCGTATAAATATATAGATCACTACCCTAGAACATTAACTCAAGGGTATCTGGTCGCTTCAGGGGTATTGGATTTATAGTTAATTTATCAGCGGTTCCACCATCAAAGCGGCATCAGAACCCTTTAAAATATATATACCTAAATTTAAGTTCCTTTACCAACCATTACCCAGTCGCCACCTTCACATATTCATTTGATAGTCAAGTGTATACGAATTTGAATATGTATATATATTTGTATGGTTGTGTGATTAAGATCTTGCAATGGAAAGTGGGAAATTTTAAAGGGTGAAAGAATTTAGATAAAATAAGATTTTTATGAAATTTTTAGTGTAAAACAAAAATCACTGATTAATTAAATTATCAATGAAATTTAATTGTTCAATCTGTTCGAATATTAATAAATTGTATAAATTACTTATACAAGGTCTATAAATCGAGAAAACAAGCGAGATGGATTGGATTGCAAAGTAAAGGTCAAAGGTGAGTAAATCTCACTCAGTTAAATTTAAATTTAAATGATTTAAATTTAATTAATTGTTTGAATGGTTGAATTGATTAATGTGATATAGTATGATATTTTGTAATTGGTGAACTATATTGTGCTGACGTCTGTGGATGCAGGGAAAACAGGTTAGAGGGATCCAACTGGATCCCTCAACATTTATTTAAATATTTAATACTCCTGTTGTGATTATTTATATTCTGTGATGAATATTGTTGATATCTGGAATATTGGATGATATGGTTTATCTGAATATTTTCCGGTGCACTAAGTTATCAAGATATATAGAATTGGAATTTGGAAATAAAACGATGAGAATTTGTAGGTGAAATAATTATAGAAATTTTAAATCAATTAAGAATAAATTGGATAAGAAAAATAGCAGTGTTGAATGCTAATTAATAAAATCCTGTATATGGAAAGGAATTTTTGAATAAACAGGAAGTTAATAAAGTTTGAAACTTCAATGATATTATTCAATAGAACAAAACATTTATTTAATAATTAATATTTAAATTATTGAAGGAATAAAGAAGGAAATGGGAAAAGCCTGAAATTTGTATATTTCAGTTAAAAGATTTAAAATCAAACAGTAAATAAAAATAATAAAAATAAAGTCCATAATTAATGAATTTTGAAATGAACCAAGTAAGTAAAGAAATTTATTTCAAATAGAATAAAATGGAAATCAATTTGGGGAAATTGATTTAAGTGCTTGAAGTTGGAATTTTCTCTGGGTGGCCAAGTACACGTTTTAAAAGGTAAATTTGTAAATGTAAATTAAATGTTTTGAAGTTGTTTTTTTTAAAGGAAGCAAGTTTATAAAATTTATTATTTCTAATATTTAATTTCTAAAGCAAGTATTCTCTTTGAATATATTATAGCATTAATTATTTAAAGTGACTTAGTATTTGTTTTAAAAGTGAAAACCTGGTTTTATATCTCATAAGTAACCTTATTTTTCTTAAATTCATATAATATGTATTTTTAACAAAGTATTTAAGAAGTTTTATCCTAAATGTTTTAAAGTATATATTTCAAAGTAAAGTGTTTTAAATTATTTTTAAAATCTAGTTTTGTGCTTGGTGATTTCAGTGGAGATAGAAATATATTTGGGAAGTTTATTTTAAAGGGAAAGATGATTTGAAACTGTTTTCAAAGGATTGAAAATAGAAATATATCTGTGAAGATATTTTGAGATAAATAAATAATTTGGGAAATTATTTATTGTTTGATGGATGTTTGTGAATATAAATTGATAGTTAAATAACCGACTATCAATATTGGCCAAATGCGTTGATCGTTTCGAAGAGACCGGGATCGAGATTTATTTCTCGAAAACCACTTCGATCCGGTTTGTACGTTTCGTGAAAAACGATTTTGGATTCGAAGATGGAGCAGTGAAGTGCAAGGGTTAGTCGCTACTAATCCTGAGGAAATTTCCAAAATGGATGTAGTAGGAATAGTGCCTTCGGTTCCGTTCGAACCCGGGACGGACTTGTATGGATGAATGCTTGCGAAACATAGTCAGGTGGACGATGGGCATTTTAAGGGATATGTTCTATAAAAGGTAATGCTTAGCCTCAAGCCTCATCAAATGGGAATGGCTGAAAATCAGGGGATATGCAGCAAGGCTTCATGGGTAGCCCCCACTGGAGGGTGAGGTCATCCCTGTCTAGATGTCCCTTTATTTCGGCTTAGTGGGCGGTTGCTGATCCCAACCGCGGGGTGATCTTGCTCGGGACTGTCCAGTAAGGGATGGTTCCGGTCTTGTGTTGCAGGGGAGTTAGGATGGCTCCTCGGTACGCTGATCTAGACCAGGTACTGTGACAGGTGGTACCCCAGTGCCTAGCCATTAGTTGGAATCCATTTTCCCTACGCGCCCGTACGGTTTTGATTGTGCCCAACTATTGCTGAAACGTGAGATGCAAGCATTTCAGCTAGATTCTATTTTACTTTCTATAGACACTATTATAATATCAGAGAACTTTAATAAAAATGTTTTAGCTATCGTAAGGTAAAAACCCGACATGTTTATTTGTGGCGTGGTCTTACGAGATGCTTTTGTTTTCAAAGGATTTTTGAAACTTTAATAATCAATTGGGTGTGATTCTCTCACGCTGGTAATCCAGACTGACTTGGGTGTTATTTAACTGTAATGCTCGAGGCAGACCGAGCATTATAGAATACAGGATAGGATGATGTGGAGCTCAGGAGATGAGCAGGAGGACAATACGTACTCTCGTACTTGTTCATAGATATATATATTCCGCTGTGTTGTGTAGCTGTGTATCCAGTTGTATGTTATTGATGTGAGCTGTGATTGATGTACTCTGATGATGTAATATATGTAAACAGATATATTTGATTTTAAGTAAATATTATTTATTACCTATTATATTTTACACCGCTGCGATGGTTAGATTCTATTGTTGTTTTCTATGCTCTTCTCCTACCTCTTCTTCTTTAACCCAAACGGTTCGTATTTCTGTATAACTTGGATTGATTTAGGTAGAATAGTGTTGATTCAAGGGGTACGGATTGGCGGGCTGTTACACTTGGTATCAGAGCGTAGGTTGGAGATAACCTTGGCTCTGGTGGGAATTACTCATTTAAATTAGAGTCCGAAGTACTCTAGAATGAGTTTGAACGTATTAATAGCTATGAGCGCGTATTTGTTAGTGGATATAAATTGTTTATATTGTGTTGATTGATTTATTGAGTGGCATATGAACCTTCGTTGACACAGTCTGCGCAACTGTATTGAAGGGGTTTCTAAACACTTGAATAGAGCAATCGACACGGTATTGTTTTAAATATGGGTAAATGAAATAATTTTACCCAAAAATATATCTTGATATAAAGAATAGTTTTTGAAAACTATGTAGCTAATATATGGTTGCTTGGATGTTAGGAATGATAATATTAAAGTATTATCATTGTTAAGTGAAAATTTAACTAGAAATTGAAATATAATTAAAAAATTTAAGGGATGAATTCATTATAGAATGAAATTTATAAATATGAATTATAGATGTAAATTATAAATTGAAATATAATTAATTGGGAATTTGTATAAGCATAAACTATACAAATGCATTATAGTTAAAATTTGAATTAAAATAGAATTTGAAACTTTAAACCCCGGAGATTTTGGAAGTATTTTGAAGATAAATAGGAGCATTGTTGTTTTCGGGGTATTTCGGAAAGGAAAATTGTTTTAAATAAATTTGGGAAGAGATTTAGCATTGGATTCACTTCAGTCACTGGAAAATAACTTCGGTGATGACTGCAGCATCATCGATGTTCATTTTCGAATTTCTGAGTGACAGATTGCTACCAAATTTATTTGTTCAGAAAAACCTGTTTGTTTTTGAAATTTCAAAGGAAATTTGTTGGGAAATAAAAACCAGGATTGGTTTGACTTTTGAGAAATGTGATTTGAGATGTTGGAGATTTCAAAATGATTTGAAACCAAAGCCGGAAGTTTAAAAATCATGATAGGATGGGTTGTAAGCTTATAAAATTGAGATGATTTTTAAATCAGGAATGGAATATAAGCTTTGAAGGTTGGAATTTAAATTTAAAGAGAAAAGTTGAAAATGAAATTAACTTGGATTTGGAAATAAAAATTTGACTAGATTGAAATTAATTGTATAAGCTGAAATAATATCCAGTTGTATTCGAATCAGGTTGGAATCGAACTGAGTTAAATAAATCCGAGTTAAAATAAAATTGAATTGGAATAAAAATTCAGCTGAATTATTGAATGAAATTAAATTTTTACCTGGATAACTGGGAAATAAGTTGGACAAGAATTAGATTGAGTTAAATAAATCAGAATAACTTGCAAAAGAATTAGAAATCCATGAAATAAAAATATGCTTAGGTTATAAATAAGCATAAGGCTTGAGTTAAAAATAAAAGAAGAATATATTTGAGCCTATAATGAATGGAGTTGTGAAAATAATAAGTGGTGACTTCTAAAATGTGAAAGGTGTGATAGAAAACCTAAAATAAATATTTTTGATGAATTGAAGTATAAAATGGAAATCAGAACTTGAATTATAAAATAAATTGAACTTAAGAAAATTAAATGAAGAGATTTTGAGATCAAGTGTTGGATTATAAATAAGGGAAGAACTAATTTGTTAATAAACTAGTTAATGAAATATATAATGAGAACTCAATGCAGTTAAATAGAGGCTGAATTGTAAGCTAAAGATGAGGTTTGGAAATAAAACTCAAGTTATAATTAAATTTGACTTACATTGTCGATGAAGAAAATATAATTAAAAGTGGCCTTGAAATTAATTAATTGATTTGTGAATGAAATTGCAATGTAAGTTAATAAAATTGGATGGTAATTTAAAAGTGAATGGTAATTTGAAAATGGATAATGGATCCAGAACTTGAGTTATAAATTAAAATTTGACTTGACGTGTTAACAAATTAAATATAATTGGAAATGTGTCGAAAAAGGAAAATGAAATAGATTAAAATAGCAATGGTTTGAATGTGCAAATAAAGTCCAAATAAGTGAAGATAACTTGGAAAATAGCCAGGTAATAAATTGAATGAGTTGAATCTGGAAAGTTTTTTATAATAAGAAATCAAATGAAATGTGGTTTAAATACGTTGAGAAATGGTTATTGAATGGAATAGCTCGGATTGTCTTCGAGCTAAATAAAATAGTTTGGAATAAACTAACATGGAATGAAATGTAAATAAATGGATTGTAAATGAACTTTAATGGAATGTGTCGAGCTAAATAAGTGGTTGTGAATGAACTAAAATAAAAAGGAAATTTAATTGGTAATTAAAACGAATCTAAATTGTTAATGGTTTTGAATGAAACCAGTTTGGTTAATAAAATGAAATGCAAGTGAATGGATTCAAATTTAATTGCAATGAAACTGAGGATATATGATTTGTGAATAAATTTAAAAGTGGAATAGGATTAAGTATAAATTGAGTTGAAATCAATTTAAATTGGTTATAAACATAAATACTTATTTATTCACATAAATCTCATCGAAGTGCATGGAATAAATTATCGTTGGATGTAAATGAAGTAATTAAAATTCTATGAATTGATAGAAGTAAAATGAATTGATTTTGAGATCAATTGGATTAAATATGAATTCAGTTTACTTAAAAATAAATTAAATGTAAGCGATTGAGTTTTAAACCATTCAAATTAAATGAAAATGGTTTGTAAATAAGTTGAAACAGTTGAATTAGTATGAAAACTATATAAATTGCTTACGGAAAAATGTTTGGTATGAGTTTCTTTAGAATTCATATGTTTTAACTATTGCAAATAAGTGATATGCTGTTAAACTTCATATATTTGGCACTTACATGTTTAAATTGAGTAAGTACAGGTACCGGGAAGCCGTGTGGCTGGATTTGGATTGCATTAACTGCTAAATAGATAAGCTACTTGCTTAAAAATGCTAAATAAGGTACGCCTACGCAATAAAAATAAGAAATATGAACTGTTTTTGGTTTTTCTGACCGTGTGGGTCGATGTATATATATTTATCTCTTTTGTCAAATTGCAAAAGCTCGTCCGTACAAAGGAGACTCTGCCAAAAATTTTCAGAAATTTTGGAAGTTAGAAAATTTTGAAAATTTTTGGAAAATTTATTAACGACAAAACAATTTCAAACTAGAAATTGAAATAAGTTAGTGAATGAAACTAATTAAAATAATGACATGAATTAGTAATAAATGACAAATAAAATTCAATATTTAAAATTAAAGATAAATTGAATTCGTATGAAAATGAAAGAATCAATTTGAATAGGAATGGATATAAACTAAATTGGTAAGATGAACATAAATATAAGAAGCATATAAAATGTTCATACTAACTTAAGAAAGGAATGGTACATTCTAGATTGGAAATTGATATTACAAATATAATCTAAGATAATATTGAAATGAATAGATATTGACATTTTGTAAGAAAGTCGATAAAATGTTTTGGGAATATTGTGATTGGATACTGGTGCTAAACAGGATATGCAGGTATATAAAAGGGAAAAGGAAATTGAATTTGATTTCAAGAAATAAATTTGAAATGCTCGACAAAAAGGTATGTATTTGAATTTGGTATGAAATTTGATTGGGATTTGGATTGAGACATTTGGCCTTTTGTTTTCTTTTGGATTTGGGAGGCCGTAGAGCCATTTATGTAGTAGTACCGAGCTAGCCGCGCAAAGGAGACGCTGGCCAAATTTTTCGGGAATTTAGGAAGTTAGAAAATTTTTGAGAAAATTTTGATAATTCAAAATTTGGTTTTAAATTGAAACTCAAATGATTAAACAAATAGTATAGTTTGAAACTATGGAAAGGTTTGAGAAGTTAATAGAATAATAACGGTCTTTTATAAAAAGATAGTTAGTTAGATGTTGAATTGTTTGGTTTTGAAATAAGTAAACGGGAATTGGACCATTCTTCCTAACTAGTAATTTCGGGGACGAAATTCTTTTAAGGGGGGAGGAATGTGACGACCCGGAATTTTCGAGCATTTAAAATCGGAATATTTAATTGATTTTAAGTATTTAAAGGTTAATTATCAACTTAAATTACGAATATCATAATTTATTTGACAATTAGATTGTTGGATTAAATAATTTGAATTGAATAAAATATGAAACCTGAGATTTTAAGCTTGTTAAAAATATAATTTGAAAGCTTATAAAATTTATATTGATAACATTGAATATAATAAAAGTGCTAAAATGGAATCTAACACTGAATTGGTCAGTTTTGAAATTTAATCGTTTAAATTGAATTTAAAAATAGCCTTTCGGGGCACAGTCTCGGAATTGGACAAAACCAGTTTCATTGGGTCCGTAATATTGAATTATTATCGAATTTCAAATTTTGTTTTGATCGGAGTTAGTGTGTGAGGGTACGAAATATATACGCGCTGAAATTTCATTGATAATAGTCGATTTAAATTGAAATTTGAAATTAAATTAATACATTGTTTAACCAGTTAACCTTCAGTCGAAATAATTTCTCGTCGGCTTTCTTTTCCGTCATTGTAGTAAGGCAAGCTTCTAATTTTGCCGAGCCTTCTTGAACACACTTTGTTTTTTTTTTTTAAAAAATAAAATAATAATATCTCGAGCCGTTCAACATAAGCATTCTAAAGCAAGCTAACGAAAAGAAAAAAATATATCGAACCCCTTTGTTTCCTCCAGAAGCTAAACTCCTCTTCCTTTCGTTAATGGCCAAAACCCTCTCTTCGAAAAAAGAAAAAAAAAATTAAACTACCGAACGAAAGCCTCCTCTCTCCGTCCTCATTCGTTGCCGCATCTTATTCTTTAAGCTCAAAGTAAGGGAGGGCGTCGCATTTTTTTTTTCTTTATCGTGAGGCTCGACGACAGGCAAGTGAGACAGAGGGGATTGAATAGTGAAGCCGCGTGAACTGCGTGCCTCGATTAGGGTGTGATGCTTGTCGTTGTTTTCATGGTCGAGATCTGGATTAAGGAATTTCACGGCCTTAAGAGATCGTTCCTAGATCTGTAGGGGCTGCGACCATTGCAAATTGGCCGCGAGTATAGGGTTCGGCGATCAATCGTATACGAATTTCGAGGGTGGGGGTGATGTAGGTGGTGTGGCCGCGACATTCGTGGCAGGTAGACGTCGCGATCAAAAGGGGAACGCGAGGGCGACTTGAGTCAATCCAACTGAGGTAAACGTTGCAATTTATTCTTGAGTCAATCCAGCTGAATAGATCTATTAAATTGATTACTTTAACCCTATAATTTCTGTAATCGAATTAAGTATAAATTTCCGTAATCGTATAAATATATAGATCACTACCCTAGAACATTAACTCAAGGGTATCTGATCGCTTCAGGGGTATTGGATTTATAGTTAATTTATCAGCGGTTCCACCATCAGAGCGGTATCAGAACCCTTTAAAATATATATACCCAAATTTAAGTTCCTTTACCAACCATTACCCAGTCGCCACCTTCACATATTCATTTGATAGTCAAGTGTATACGAATTTGAATATGTATATATATTTGTATGGTTGTGTGATTAAGATCTTGCAATGGAAAGTGGGAAATTTTAAAGGGTGAAAGAATTTAGATAAAATAAGATTTTTATGAAATTTTTAGTGTAAAACAAAAATCGCTGGTTAATTAAATTATCAATGAAATTTAATTGTTCAATCTGTTCGAATATTAATAAATTGCATAAATTACTTATATAAGGTCTATAAATCGAGAAAACAAGCGAGATGGATTGGATTGCAAAGTAAAGGTCAAAGGTGAGTAAATCCCACTCAATTAAATTTAAATTTAAATGATTTAAATTTAATTAATTGTTTGAATGGTTGAATTGATTAATGTGATATAGTATGATATTTTGTAATTGGTGAACTATATTGTGCTGACGTCTGTGGATGCAGGAAAAACAGGTTGGAGGTATCCAACTGGATCCCTCAACATTTATTTAAATATTTAATACTCCTGTTGTGATTATTTATGTTCTGTGATGAATATTGTTGATATCTGGAATATTGGATGATATGGTTTATCTGAATATTTTCCGGTGCACTAAGTTATCAAGATATATAGAATTGGAATTTGGAAATAAAATGAAGAGAATTTGTAGGTGAAATAATTATAGAAATTTTAAATAAATTAAGAATAAATTGGATAAGAAAAATAGCAGTGTTGAATGCTAATTAATAAAATCCTGTATATGGAAAGGAATTTTTGAATAAACAGGAAGTTAATGAAGTTTGAAACTTCAATGATATTAGTCAATAGAACAAAACATTTATTTAATAATTAATATTTAAATTATTGAAGGAATAAAGAAGGAAATGGGAAAGCCTGAAATTTGTATATTTCAGTTAAAAGATTTAAAATCAAACAGTAAAGAATAATAATAAAAATAAAGTCCATAATTAATGAATTTTGAAATGAACCAAGTAAGTAAAGAAATTTATTTCAAATAGAATAAATTGGAAATCAATTTGGGGAAATTGATTTAAGTGCTTGAAGTTGGAATTTTCTATGGGTGGCCAAGTACACGTTTTAAAAGGTAAATTTGTAAATGTAAATTAAATGTTTTGAAGTTGTTTTTTTTAAAGGAAGCAAGTTTATAAAATTTATTATTTATAATATTTAATTTCTAAAGCAAGTATTCCCTTTGAATATATTATAGCATTAATTATTTAAAGTGACTTAGTATTTGTTTTAAAAGTGAAAACCTGGTTTTATATCTCATAAGTAACCTTATTTTTCTTAAATTCATATAATATGTATTTTTAACAAAGTATTTAAGAAGTTTTATCCTAAATGTTTTAAAGTATATATTTCAAAGTAAAGTGTTTTAAATTATTTTTAAAATCTAGTTTTGTGCTTGGTGATTTCAGTGGAGATAGAAATATATTTGGGAAGTTTATTTTAAAGGGAAAGATGATTTGAAACTGTTTTCAAAGGATTGAAAATAGAAATATATCTGTGAAGATATTTTGAGATAAATAAATAATTTGGGAAATTATTTATTGTTCGATGGATGTTTGTGAATATAAATTGATAATTAAATAACCGACTATCAATATTGGCCAAATGCGTTGATCGTTTAGAAGAGACCGGGATCGAGATTTATTTCTCGAAAACTACTTCGATCCGATTTGTACGTTTCGTGAAAAACGATTTTGGATTCGAAGATGGAGCAGTGAAGTGCAAGGGCTAGTCGCTACAAATCCTGAGGAAATTTCCAAAATGGATGTAGTAGAAATAGTGTCTTCGTTTCCGTTCGAACCCGGGACGGACTTGTATGGATGAATGCTTGCGAAACATCGTCAGGTGGACGATGGGCATTCTAAGGGACATGTTCTATAAAAGGTAACGCTTAGCCTCAAGCCTCATCAAATGGGAATGGCTGAAAATCAGGGGATATGCAGCAAGGCTTCGTGGGTAGCCCCCACTGGAGGGTGATGTCATCCCTGTCTAGATGTCCCTTTATTTCGGCTTAGTGGGCAGTTGCTGATCCCAACCGCGGGGTGATCTTGCTCGGGACTGTCCAGTAAGGGATGGTTCTGGTCTTGTGTTGCAGGGGAGTTAGGGTGGCTCCTCGGTACGCTGATCTAGACCAGGTACTGTGACAGGTGGTATCCCAGTGCCTAGCCATTAGTTGGAATCCATTTTCCCTACGCGCCCGTACGGTTTTGATTGTGCCCAACTATTGCTGAAACGTGAGATGCAAGCATTTCAGTTAGATTCTATTTTACTTTCTATAGACACTATTATAATATCAGAGAACTTTAATAAAAATGTTTTAGCTATCATAAGGTAAAAACCCGACATATTTATTTGTGGCGTGGTCTTACGAGATGCTTTTGTTTTCAAAGGATTTTTGAAACTTTAATAATCAATTGGGTGTGATTTTCTCACGCTGGTAATCCAGACTGACTTGGGTGTTATTTAACTGTAATGCTCGGGTCAGACCGAGTATTATAGAATACAGGATAGGATGCTGTGGAGCTCAGGAGACGAGCAGGAGGACGATACGTACTCTCGTACTTGTTCATATATGTATATATTCCGCTGTGTTGTGTAGCTGTGTATCCAGTTGTATGTTATTGATGTGAGCTGTGATTGATGTACTCTGATGATGTAATATATGTAAACAGATATATTTGATTTTAAGTAAAGATTATTTATTACCTATTATATTTTACTCTACTGCGATGGTTAGATTCTGTTGTTGTTTTCTATTCTCTTCTCCTACCTCTTCTTCTTTAACCCAAACAGTTCGTATTTCTGTACAACTTGGATTGATTTAGGTAGAATAGTGTTGATTCAAGGGGTACGGATTTGCGGGCTGTTACAATATGTGTGTGTATGTATGTATATATATATATTATTTAAAAAACTTTCATGATTTAATGAAAAAGGCATATGTAGAAGGAAAATATGTCGGTTGCGGTACAAGTCCTAACACCTAAACAATGTTCACATTAATTATGTATACTTTTAATATGTCGTACACTATACATACGAGTGCATTTGATGTGCTCATCATAATATATAATTAATTAACATTAAATTAAACTAATTTTAAACAATTATATAATATGAAGTAAATCTTAAATGGAAAGTTTAGAAAATCTCTAAATGAATTTAGACTTGGGCCCAATAAAAATCCAAAACGATATTTTTTTTGAAGTTCACTCATTTCTTTCACTGCGGGCTGGCCTAGCTCTTTCAGGAAGAAGGTGAAAGCACATTAATATGAGGCACCCAAATCATAGCAGGCGAAATAGCTTCAGAAGAAGATAGAAGATCTATTTTTTCTTGGATGGGCCTTCTAACACAACCAGATTATCCTCAGATCTCTTTGTATCTTTCTTTTTCTTCAACGTAGCTATCAACTTTGAAGGCATAGTACCTGCATAATTTGAATAACAACCTTTTTACTAAACCATATGCAGCAAAAAGTGCATGACAAAGAAAAGGAAGGTATAAACACCAAAATGCATACAACTAAAATGTACCATTTGGTGTAGCTGCATCGAAATCTTAAACTAAAATAGAGCGACAAAAATGATGATGCGGGCGAAGGAAGTTATGCATGCGTAAAGAACTTCCATGAAGAGGTTTGAAAACTTACGAACCTACATATTACATCCAAGTGTTGTTGTCTTACGAGAAAAGGGCTCTCATTTTCTTTTTAGAAATTGTGAAAAGTAACTAAAAAGAAAAGAAAACTTAAGTCATTAAAAGAAATCTCAGAAGCTCAAATCTGAAATAGGAAGCAACACAGTACCAAGTTCCCCAAATGGGGAAATGAGGTAATCCTCAAAACAAAGAAAAATTGGTCCACCTACCTATATGTTTTGCGTAGAGTTACCGAAAAAAGAGATTTGGTAGCTTGGGTATGACAGAACCCGATGCATCCCGAGGTTAGGATATTACGCAGCAAATATAAAAAAGTAGGCCATGCTAAGGAGGAGTTGAGTTTTTGACGTATAAGATGCAAGTGCATATTAAGAGTTGGTAAGATACGGGGTTAAGATATCGGGGCTAACTAAATGGGGAATAGACCAACCACAGCCAATCATTCTTTAGTGATGGGGTGAGGAGGAAGATAAAGGCCACAGCGAATGTGTTCCAAAGTAAGGTAAATATGCCTCTTTAGGGTCTATGAGTACGCCTAAAGGGTGTAGGAATCCTAAATCTATTGCCCTCGATTCCAAACTTATTCAAGATGTCTCCACCTTGGCTTCCTTCACAGATAGTCGAAATAAGATTTAAAAAGGAAGAGCCATTACCTAATAAACTAGAAAGATCATCGAAGACCAGTGATAGCTAAAAGAAAGAATAAATTAAAACCATAGCTCAGAAAATCCACTTCAATTCTAAAAGTAGATAGGTAATCATATTTAAAAGATGCTTCAAATATAAAAAATGAAACCAATTAATTAAAATGTATAATCAAGATTATATTCAAAAATGCACAAGAAATAAAAAATAAACCCTAAAAATATCCTCCCAAAATAATAATAATATACACACGCACGCACACCAGCTTAAATTAGAAAATTTCATCAAATCAATTCACCGACCACCTAAGATAAAGAAAAGTAGGAGATGAAGAGAAATAAAAATAAAAGTCTTAGAGATTAATTATGATTGAAGCTTGATAAAAGGAAATTGAGTTAAAAGTTGAAAATCGCAATAAGCTTTTCTTTTCTTCCCTTTCCGTTGAGCAAGTAAAAGCGATATAGAGGAAGAAAGAGGAAATACGTACAAGCTAAGTAAAAAGATCTCAACCCTTGAATTCAAATGATGCTTTTAATTAGGACCGTTATATAGTAATGATGAACATGGATCTTCATGAAAAGTTAAGTAAATCTCTTGTAAAATAAAATGGCATATCTTATCACATACGAGAAGCATGACCACCTGTATAATGACCCGAGTAAGAAGCGTTAAATATGATATGACTGATGAATTAGACAAACTAAAGAATGGGTGTAATAGATTACAAGTCCATGCTAAAAAAATGTTAGCACAGACTTGAGGGGCATGTGTTACACTATTTTCAATCACAGCGTATGGATCACAACTTGGTTATCTGGAGAATTGCGAAGTATAAGAAACGACCTCAAAAATCGTGCAATGGATCCTAAAATACATATATATGAAGTCTAGTGAAAAAACGAACATGGTTATAAGGTCAGCCAAAAAAATAATGTGGAACATCAAATAAACCATAATATGAAGTGCACTGCGTACATGCAAAGCATCAAGAATAATTATAACACTACAATGGACAACATAGTTTTGAAGCGAGTTCAAATTGCACAGTCAGTTGGGAAGTTACGATAAACGTAAAAACAAATCTCATAACGAACTGCGCAGGTTTAGAAATAAGACACATTATGGCAAACAAAACAAGCCAAAAATATATACAAGAACTACGTTGCCTTGAAGCAAAATAACATCTTAAACTTCCTAAAATCAACATGTTCCATACTGCGCCACCATCCTTATTCAAGGTCGCGTCATCATACCCTCAAACAGCGCCACCATCTCCTAGGACATGAACCATCTTCAAAACCTACGCCACCACTCATAAAACCACTTTCACCATATAATGAAGTTGCGACATAATACTTAAGCATAACGCGACTCCGTTATATACAAACTATGCAACATAAATGGAATAGTTATGAATACAAAAGGCCTAACCAAACAAGTCTGAGCAATAAAGAGTGATAATGAAACGACAACACCACACAGAGGGGTTAGAGGTGTAATATCTCTACATTGCGCCGCCATTTATAGATTAATTTTTTCGTATAGGGAAACTGCATAATGATGACCAAGCATAACCAACAATCTCCATAGCACATAGCATAAAACCACCGTGTCTTAACAAGCAAGAACAAGACTGGTACCTAACAACATAACCATATTTCCTAATCTTCGTGATTATCCAAATGCAAAGTATAGAAGCAGATCACAAGTTTTTTATGATTGAGCACAAAAGAAAATAACATAACCCACCAAATGTATAATGAAGGCAACATTTCAAATTCAAAGCATCCGGTCTAAATTCAAATATCCCCACATAAAGAAAATTTTCCCACCAATGGCAATGTCCACAATCCATGCGCATTACAACAATCGACGGGACGAGGACACGTGACAACATTTAACGATAGAGAAATGATGTAGAAAAGTGACATCAAAAACTAGTGAAAAATTTTCCTGCTATAAATGAAAAGCACTGTAGCAGAGAAGAGGACCTTTTTTGAATTCTCTGAAAAATAACCTTATATTCTTGTACTCTTTCTTCGATTAAAATGATTGTATGAGGAAGAGGGATGATAATGAAAGATTTGACCAGTCAACGTAGGTTTTCTAAAATCCGAACCATATAAATCTCCTTGTTCTTTACTCTACTGTACTTGTTGTTTTCCATGTTAGTAGTTTCCATTTTAGCTTTAATTGGGAAAAGTTTAGTACGAAAATCAATCCATCCATTTTATCAAACATTAAAGCACCTCTTCTTGATTGTGTAAGCATTCCACAACATAATCACCACATTAAAGGCAAATTTAATAATACTTAGATTCGTTGGTTCACACTTAATACGCTAATCAGGAACATAGTTACCTTATTAGATATTTGGTGTTGTGAGACGAAATATCTCACCATAAGAACCTAGAATTCTATAGTCTTATTTCTATTTACAGCTGGTTTCACTACACTATGATCCTTGTACTTCCTAAATTTTGTATATAAAGCGAGGACCCATGTAGTTAAATCCCTGCTGAATCCCCACATAATCCCTACTATAGCACATAGGGCTGTTAGACCGCTACGCTTTTTTAATATAGTGTTATTAAATAGCAGATCTTCTTTAAGTCCCGCTATTTTTTGCTACACCTGCTAAATCAAGGCTTTTTAGCATCTGCTTTAGCAAAATTAATATAAAAAGATTTATTGGACTGGTTTTCTAATAAACTAAATCAAAAAATTTAGGGTAAATGCATAATTTTAAGGCATAAGTGCTCCATATAAGTTAGAAATCCATTGTTGTCATAAAATCTAGACCGCACAAATCATGGTATTCTTCACTGTTGTTGTATATAAGATTAACCAATATTTCGTTTTCCAATACAAATGATGTGAAAATGAGAATAAATTAATTTTAAATATTTAGTTTTATATCCAATAAAGCTTTTTGCACCTCCGCTATTTTCCCCTATATCCTTATTTTTTCTCTGCTATAACTTTTTGCACCCCCTCGCTATGAAACCGCTAAGCGCTTTAACTGTACAGGCTAGGACTATGTTTAGTTAATTTAGGAGGTTTAAATCGTACTCCTTACTGCGTGAAGGTTTATACATTGTAGCAAGTTTGAAAAATCCTCCTTTTTTTATTAAAGTTGGAAATATTAAATGTTGATGTTTCTAATTTGTTCTTAAGTTCTTTTACTTCACTACTAAAAGATTCTATAATGGAACTTAAATCATAATTTCTATTGATAATTTGATATTTTCATCTCTATAAGTCTTGATTTAAATATTAAGTGCAAAAATCTATGATGTAAAGTTCCTACAAGATTTTAAGATTTTTCTAGCTTATCCTCAAGAATAATCCTTTTATATTTTAGTCTTCTTATTTCTAGCTCATCCCTATTTAAATTTCCTATCGTATACATATAAACCCATTTTGTTGCTTTTTACTTATCTACTACTTGTATATTAATTTTTAGTAAATCATTGTAATGACATTCTGAAGTTACCTCATTCGAAGCTATAAAATTGATGTTAGCTTGCTTAGAATCACTATCGCTCTTAAAGATAATTCTTTGAAATCATCCTACGCAATTTGAAACATCCACTTTTTTGTGTCAAATTTGTCATATTTTCTCTCTTGAATCTTTCTTATCTTTATTTAGTTCATGATATATCTTCGTTTGTCATAACTTGCTGCACTCAAAGCACAATGATATAGAACAAGTTATTGTTATTTTGTTAATTTCCATTTTTCTTGTATTTAAAGAAAATCTTGAAGTTTTTGGCAATAAAAGAAATTTCACCTTCATCAATCTCTAAATTCTCCTCAGCTTGAAAAACTATTGTACTTTTTTCTTAACACGTTCACTTTAGCTTACAAATTTACTTCATAGGACATCAAATTACCAATTAATTCATCAGTTTTGAGTTAAGAGAGACCATTAACCTCTTCAATTGTGAGTACATTTCTCTCTCATTTATCGGTCAAAGAATTTAATATTTTCAACACTACATAAAATATATTAATTTTTCCAAGTGCAATGAGAGCTTATTATATATCTTGAAAGCATTAAAACATATCAGCAGAGTCTCATTTTGCTTCATTTTGAAATTATGAGATTGTTTTTCTAGCATAGTATTTTACTTTATTTCAATTTGTTTGTCCCTTCATGAGGGAGTTAGAAAGTATGCCAAATATCACATGCAGTGCTGCATATATAGACTCTATTAAACTCAATTTTTTCCCAAATGCATATAATAAAATATTCATCACTTTTATATTATTGTTTGCTTTCAACTTTTAGGCATCTGTCTATGTACTAAAATTGGTACTATGTTGAACAAGCTGATTTTAAGTTGTATTCGAAATCTAAATTCGCTAGCTTGCTTGTAAATCTGATGTGAGTTGACCAATATGCATAATTGGAACCAATAAAAGATGGTGGACGCGTAGTTGATTGACCTTCTATAAATATAACAATGTTGGTCATGTTGTTAGAGTTTTTAAAAACATCATCACTAGTTAATGAAAGAATTTGGTCTAATACTAAATCATAGAAACGTATGGATCGACTATAGGCTAAATATAACTATGTATTGATAACTTTTCTTGAAAATTAATAAGTGGAAAATAACAAATAGAGAAGGTAAAGTGTAGTGTAACACCCCTGAAATTCAAATGAATAAATTAAAACACTAATAAGGATAAAAATGTAATATTACATAAAAGAACAAAATAGTAAAATTTCATTAGCATTGGAATTAGGCTTTCGGACCTATTCCATTGGGTCTGAAATATCATTTATAGTTAAAAACATATACATATTGTTAAATTTGATAAAATGGGTCAAAATTAGCAGAAACTAGATCCAATGGCAACTCTGTAAATATTAATTTTAAGATTTAACCTAATAACCCTAGTTTTCAACTATAACTAAAGCCCTAACCATCGTTTCTCTTCATACTAAATCCACGCCGTAGCCAGTCTAATTATGTACGTTCTTTTCTTCTTCCTCCTTAAAATTTCTTAATCTAAACACTATTTTCAATTCTCTACTCCAAACTTCTAAATTTGAAATAAAAGAAGATAAGTCAACTTAAAAGAAAGAGGGAGAGAATCAAATAGAAAGATGAAGAGAAGGAGAAGTACAAACAAATCAAGAAATATACAAAGGACGCCAATTCAAATTGGGTTAGGGAAAATAATTTCTTGGAACGATCCTTCGAGGTGAGTGGATTTATATACAAATGCCTATGATATAGACAATCTATTAATTTTCATTTACATACCTTCTTAAAACTAAAATTATGATTTTTAACCTTGAATCAATGTTTTTTTTTCAAAAATACTTACGTATTAAAATGATAGGAAAACCTGATAATGAATTGATAAAATAATCATTGTAGTTTGGGGTAAAGGATAAATTACACTGAATATACCCCACTATAGATCTGATTTTCTATAGCAAATTTAGATTGATTTTGAAAAACAAAAAAATGGATATATTCTTTTGAATTTATTCGGATTTGCTTCTATAACCTTGAGTATACAAACAAAATTGATTATATAATACATGATGATAATCAATTAGAAAATACGTAGATAATTGACGGAAAAGTCATTTACAATCGTTAGAACAAATCATCCAAAGTTGTGTAAACAAAATAGAAATTTTACCAAATGCACTTATTAAAATGAACCGTGGACTAAAGAATTAGCCAACCTTGGAATTAGACTAATGCATCGTGAAAGCAAAGGTTACATGTTAATCACTAGGCTTAAAAATGTAAAATATGGAAAAAAGCAAACAAATTAAATTAAATGACACCAAATATAGAGTGGTTACACCATCTTGCCTACAGTCACTAGGAAGATCTCTTACTATGTTTCTCTTTTTCTATTACAAATAATTACAAGAGGTTAATAAGAAATAAGGCATTTAAGACTAAAAAGGAGCTAGTCTTAAGAGCTTAAGAGTTTTGATTTGATATGCGAGGAGCCCTGGATATGAAATAATAACCAGAATTCTAATGATTTACAACCTTTTTTTTTACCCCCTTGAAGTTGCATGTCGGAGAGTATTTATAATGGCTGTAGAAGATATGGATGGCTGAGCTTATGCAGGAAAACAGGCGAGAAGGGTGCTCGGCCGTTAATCTGGTCAATCTAACTAATGGAAGGCGGCTGCAAAGGTGGAAAGGAACATGTAGCTGAGAAGCATGCCAATTATCCGTTTGTATTAGGTGCATACATTGCATTTAATACACATTAAATATTAACGGCATGCTACATGAGTAGGTATACTTTTGGCCACTTTGGTATAGTATCTAGTATAGTTGACAGTTTTTTTGAATCTTTTACATGCTCATGTTGTAGGACATGTGAGTGGTTGGGTATTTGCTGAAGATGGAAAGCTAAATAATGCTAAAGACCAAGTGACATGAAAGGTACCCAGCTGGATGCTGATGATACTTGAAGGAGATTGAATACTGACAAGGACTAAGGTGCAAAGAACACGCCGACCGGCTGTGATATGACAAGACGGGCTGTGGTGATGTCTGGCCAAAGACAGGTCATGCTTGAGCCGGTCTTGAGAGATGAGTTAATTGTTGAAGCCATCCTGATTTGTGTCGACCGACAATGGAACTAATCTTGATGGGATTTCCTGGAGCCAAATTGGATGTGGACCTCCATGAGTGGGTCAGTTTCTTAAATCCTAAATTTTCCAAGGAAAGTTGAATAGTGCTAGGAATAAGTTGTAAGGTGCCATATTGGCTATGAGATGATGAGACGAGATGCTTGGGAATGGTCAAGGGTGGTCGTGATGAAGCTGGGCCAAAGTCGGGTTGTGCTTGAGCCAATCTCTCTATTTTATTGAGAGTGGTTGTGTATGTGTTCATAACTATTAGTTTTGAATGATATTTGAATACTTTGTCCTTAACTATTCATAGTCAAGACGTATCAAGAAAAGGATATTGATACATCTGTTGAGACTAGTATACATCATGTTCTTCATGTAATGGACGGTGAAGTACTCATGACTGTTGGGAACATCGAGGGATTACATGCTAGTGGTTGTTTAGAACAATCATAATCATGGAATGACTCAACGAGAGTCTTCTGTAGATTAATACAACTAAGTCAAAAACGAAGATATCATGTAATAACATGCAATAGTCTTTAGATTTGAGAGTACCATGAATCTTAAGTAACCAGGCTATACTTTAATTATAGCTAATCATTTGACATTGTGATCATTTTATGACTATAGTTGGGCATATGTTGAACTAGTTGAAGTGAACACTACTCGAGAGAGAATTAGTCTCCTTCGTTGTAGAAGGTTAGTTTCACCGAAGTTGGCAAACAATTTAAAGTTGAAATTTCTAGCAAGAGTAAAAATATTAATCAATAACGTTATCAGATTGAGCCAAGGATTTGCAATGAACTATGGATATTATTAGAGTTCTTAACCAGTAAACTCCAGATACCTTAGCTACATAACAATATTGAAAATAAAACGTGCACAAACTATCGTTACAAGGTGTGGCTTAATAAAAAATAGAATTTGGATTTCTCCTAAATGATCTATAAGCGACTGAACTTGTGCTCGATATTGTACTTCAATAAAGTCTATACAGACTTTAGTATTTAAATTATGTATTGAATTTTTATGGCTTTTAGTTATTTATCTGAGGCCTTAATTTTTTTTAAATAATTATTATATGTTGATTTAATTAAATATACGGGCTAAAATATTTAATTAAATAATCAATATATATAATATATTAATTAGGCCTGAAGTCCATAAACCCATTAGGGGTATGGCCAGTCAAGCAAGGAGCTAAAAGGGGATAAAGATCTGTTCTTTTAACTCTAGAGAGGAAGTTGGAAGATATTGATCTTATATTGGCTACAAAAGCTCCACCCTCTCTCATTCTAAGCACATAAAAAAAGTCAAACTCTAGCCTCTATTAAAGAATTGGTGGAAGCATAGAAGCCAAGATTTGCACATCATATTTGAGTATAAGGAACAAGGTATCCGAAGAGGTATCATTTAGCAATCAACGTGTTGATAATCAGTAGATCAAAGAAAAGTGCGTGTTCCTTTTAAATGAAATAAATTTGTTTATCTGTGATTTTATTCAAGTTTATTTTTGACCATGTAAACAAAATCATGTTTTTGAAAAATAAAATAACAATAAACACACACACACGTATGTATGTAAGCATATAACAATTTTTTTAGTTTTTATAAAAATAAAGTACTTATGGCTTTATAAAAAAAAATTGTTTCTCGGCTTTATAAAAACTTTTTTTGGATTTGATATATATATATATATATATATATATATATAAAACTTACGGTTTTAAAATTGCAAGGAATATTATATACGTATATTTTACTTTCGGCTTCAATTTTTTTTCTTATAAAACTGTTTTTTATGTTTTGATAAATGTTTGAGTAAGTCAAAATAGTTCAAATTTCAAATTTTAAAACAAAACAATTATATCTAAACAAATATATCAAGTAAATATTATAATATAATATATATAATTAAACATTATAGATATAATATACAATTTTCAAAAAAAAATATAATATACATTTCAACGTGTGTATGTTATATAAAATATAAAACCTAAAAAATTATTTTTTTATTAATACAAAACACTTGCATGTGTGTGTGTGTTATTTAATAATATCATAGTATGAATAATATTAAAATATATTTATACATTATCTAATGGTTGACAAAATTTCATTTTATACTTATATATATATATAAATATATGCATGCGTGTATGTGATATCACTTATGTAAAAATTATTATACCTTGACATTATTCTCTTAATCATAACTGCAGAACCCATTAGTAATTTCTCATTTGACATTTATATATTTATGTACCCTAAGTAAGTTGACATTATTTATTTCTTATCATATTACAAAGTTTGCATTATGAATATGAACACTTAATAATCAAAAATATAAATTAATATTAAAACTGAACTCAAATAATATATATACACAATATACATATAAGTTCATTTTTTACTAGTGTTCAGCCAACTCAATTGGGTAGCTAGTTGATGGTAATACCCAGACATGTCGACGGACCTCTATCTAATTTTCCTAGTAATTGTTGTAAAATATGATGCTTAGATCCTTTTTAGACCTTCTGAAAATTTCATAAAATATAGTTTGATGAATTAAAAATTTATATGTGCGTGGCTACTACTTTGAGGGGTTTGAATATGCTAAAATTTAAGATTTACATAGGCATAGAGTCGTACCTAATCATTCTACTTTGTTGTGCACGCCCTTATCGTCTTTGCGCATTCTATGCATGTCCAAATTTGCTACTTTTTTGAAACTCCTCTAAATACCTATAATATCTTTCTAAACATATTAGTTGAACCATTGTATAATTGATTCAACAAAACACCAATATCAAGGTTCTAACAGAGGTACAAAAAGTTATACCGACGATAAGGTGGAGATATATAGAAAAATGATGGAGGTGCAAAAACATTACATTGGAGATGAAAATCTAATTTGCAAAATTGATTTGTTGTCATCCTACGTCATCGGTATAGGAAAATGGAACATTGGTTTCTTATATATAAATAATTACAGAAATGTCTTGAGCAGTGCAGTTTTGACTTATGGACTAGAAATTGTATTCTAACTTATGTTAGACATTACGCTTAGACTTATACCCTTACTTTGTTGATTCTTCTTAAATAAGAACCAGTAAATTAATTTTTGTATAAAAACAGCTAAAACATGTGCTAAAAACTTTGATTTAATGGACTTAGTGGTAAGTACCGTAGCTTCAAGCGAATATGTTATTTACTAGCGTAAATAGTAAAAGCATAGTGATCAAAGAATGCTAAACGCTTAAGTGGGGATTTAGCGAGGTTTTAGTGTAGCTTTAACTACACAGTTAAAGAGAGAGAGAGAGAGAGAGAGAGAGAGAGAGAGAGAGAGAGTATGTGTGTATTTATTTGCTTACATTATTTGAAGAGATTCCTTATCATGTAGAACAATATTTGTGGAAATGTTTATGATGTAGAACTTGAAAAAAATAATTATTTTCTCCATAAAACTTTTCTCAAACTAAAATAGAAAAAAGGTCATTTTTTTCCTTTGAAAATTATTTCCCAAGATAAACCGCAAGAACGGGAGTTATTTATTTGGCAAAATATTTTCCAAGTTAAAATCAATAAAAGAAAGTAGTTTTCCCAAAATTAAATCAGAAGGAAATTTTGTTATTTGTAGTTTTTTATTAATCGAAAAGGGAAAGGATATGATCTCTCTCAATGCAAGTACCAATCTGTTTGCATCAGGCACAAACATCGTGTGTGTGTGTAATGTATGTATGAATATGTGTGTATCTTAATCTTACTACTACCAAACTGATAAAATAAAAGTAGATATCATAAGAAAAAAAATGAATAGAGAAAGAGGAAGACGATTGTAGATAGAAAAATATGTAATAAAAGGGATATTTTTTTTTTATAATGGTTCACTTATGAACGAAGCCTACTTCCACTTTATCCTCATATTTTATGTTTCACAATCTTCATCGTCTATTTTATATATGTGTACGATAACTTTTTAAGGAAACATTATTATAATTAGGAGATAGTAATATTTATAAAAGTCTTCATGGCTTCGATGGCTGATAAAAGCCTGTGAAGAGGAAAAACATTTACGGAGAAGACCTTCCTTTATCAAATGATAGTCTATTTATAGACCTTTTAACATGTTGTAAAGTTGGAAATATGCAATGTACATATTTTTGAATGGATGGCTCCAATTTGAGCGACGACGTATGGAGAAGTCCAATTTGAGCGGTTTGGTAGTGTAGATGTCGAGTTGGAGGGATATGAAGTGGTTTTGTTTGAAAACGAAAAAGTCGGTTTTGCTTCAGGACGAGCTTCGACGGACCTGGGTCCTAATCGTATGCTGTCATAGATTTCTCTTGAAACACTCTTGGTCTTGTTTAGTTTTAGCATTACCAGCGAGCTTGGTGTTGCTTCAGAGTTTCTTTGAGTCGAGTAGGGATTATTTAGTGTTGCGTTTTTTCAGTTTTTTTTTTTTTTTTTTTTTTTTTTTTTGCATTCCTAGATTTGTATTCGGAAGGGAAGCTTCTAGGTGATGTTTTTTGAATGTTAGGACATGTTTTTGAGTGGTTTGCTTCGTGGGGCTTAAGCTGGACTTAAGTGAAAAAACTTCGAAGTCAACCTTAGGTTGACTTTGGATTTTTGAGTGGCTAACTTAGGGCTTGTTGTAGGTCTCAACCTGATTTTGACATACTTGTATTTTTTGCAAGGTTCAGGCCTTTTTTGGTATCATCTTGGCTTGAACATTAGGCGAAGTGTCTCTAAACAATATGTAAATCTTCAAATCGATTTTGATACTTTTTCATCGATATTTTTTCATGCAGAAATCGAGTATAAAAAGTAGTTGTAGTATGATTTTTTTCTTGAAATGCTTGTTTTTGCAAGCTCTTTTGACATTTAGATTGTTGTGTGTATTTCATAATTGAGTGGTGACAACATATAAGCTAAAGGTCATTGTCCTGTTTGGTATGACATCTATCTTGAGTTTTTAGCTAGAAATTTTGACTTCGAAAGAAAAAAGATCTCAATTTCGATCACATTAACTTCACCATGCTTAGTTTTTTCTAGGATCTTTTGCCTCAAACACCTCGAAAAATTACAAAATAAGACGCAAGTTCCACTTATTACAACATACAAAATAAGTCATCATTATTAACCTATTACGTCATAATTACTATCATCATTTTTCACATACAACATCTTACATATCTTTTTGTATAAAATCCAAATTGAAATTTTATTTTCATCATCAAATGATAAATTTTATTATCTTTTTGATAAGATTTGCATATTTGAAAATAATTGTATTTCGAATAAAAGATATTGTTTATCAAGGTTTGTATTTGTTCGATATTGTGTGTGTGTCTATATATATGTATGTATGTATGTATGTATGTAAAGGCCCGTAAATCTGTACTCCTTGAATAGACACTAATCTCCATTGATTAATTCAAGATGAACGAAAATACGAACCCTTAGGGGTTTAAGAAAAGAATTTAGGAAAAGAGAAGAAAAAAATAGAAATTAGGGAGGAGAGAAGACAGAAAAGAAGATAGAAAATTTTAAAATAGAAGAAAAAGAGAATAGAGAACATAGAACGGAACAGAAAACAACAACAAAACAATAACAGAATCTCACAATTCGCAGCGGAACAACATATAATAATAAATGAAAAATCTTTAAACAAAGAACTATATCAGTTATTACATTTCATCACATTTCATTACATCATATCATCAGAGTGTACAACAACATACAAACAGTGCAGCGGAAAAAGAAATACTATATAGTAGTAATACGCCATGCCATCCAGCTTGCCTCCAGCAACTCCAGAATATCCAGAATATCCTGATAAACCTTACTCTTGACTGCCCGTGTTGAAATTGGTGGGCACCCAGAGTTTAGGAAGGAAAACAATAAACTCCGAGTCAGTCATGTGACTGGTGTGAGAACTCAAAACAGTTTATTTACTTTAAAATCAAAATAGAAGAATATTTTAAATTCAATTCGCAATGATTTTAAAAATGAGACTACCATAAGGCCTCCCGCACACACACACAATGCAAACGCAGAATCGGAGGAGATTTCTCCTTATGATAGTCAAAGATGCTTGATACGCATTTAAAATAACATTTGATATTATTACTAGTGTATAGTGTAGAGAAAATCATTTCGAAAGTAGAATATAAATCTTAGCCAACATAGACATTTCGAACTATGCCTACTACAGCTACCATCCAAACAGTGGTGACCACCATAAGTGAATGGCAGGTCCTACAACTAATACCGTACAAGTTTCGTATTGGGAATTGGATTTCCAACAAATGATCAGGCCAAGGAACTTTCCATTGCCACATGAGAATGCCTCTGGAAAGACATCCCCGAGAACCAAACCGGAACTCTGCCAACACAAGGCCGGGTTACCCCTAACTGGGTAACTACTGACACGAGCACGCCATTCCCCGATCGTAAACGACCTTTCTCACGGGATCCCGAAAACCAACAACCACAAAGTAATAAATTCGTAGTAACCACATAGGTTAAATATCTGGGCTCCATACCATGATACCACCTCTATCCAGAAGGAAATGTACTAAAGGGAGCTACCCCTCATAACCTTGCCGCATCTTTCCTGTTTTGACCATTTCCGGGGTGTGAGGCTCGACGAAGTCACGTCCACAAAAACATACTTTATACAAAAGCCATGCTTTGGGTCAACACAATGATCACCAAGATAGACGATCAAATAAACGATCCTATCACAATAATCAACACAATGATCATTTCAGCAACACTCAGCATGTCACATTACCAAATTGGGAATATATCGCTGATAACTTCAACTATATAACCTCTGAGCTCGTACGTCTCAGAGAAGGGTGTTAAGCTAAAAGAATAAATTCTCTGCCACCAACAGAAATATATTTGAAAGAAATCGGCTTTATATCTCAACTTGTAATGTCAGACATACAATCCATACAAGTCTGTTCCGGGCTCGAACAAAACCGAAGGCACTTACAAAGAAGTCCTTGCAATCCGGATATTCACAATCCTGATCGGATTTCCCATCACTTAGGGAGTCTCTATACCGTTGCAACTCAGTACAGAGACAATCGATAGGTCATCCTATCGCTCTCGCAAATACCGGGTCTTCAACACCGATCTTCAATGCAATTCACAACGACGTATCACATATTCGGAATGGGTTATACGACCCCATGGTCCTTTCCCGGTTAACCCGAATAGTGAGCGCTTATTTAAAAATAAGTGTGGCATTCACATTCAACAAATCACATCAATTACCCATTCAAAGGGAAATATTGATAGTCGGTTATTGAACTATCAATGGATATGCACACATCACCAGATTCCAAATAATTTTCCAATTATTCATTTTCCAAAATTATCCTTACAAGATATATAATTTCATACTTCAAAAATAAATCAATATTTATTTTTAACAAATTCCATTTTTCATTTATAGATTCCATAATGAATTTATATTCCAAAATATTCATGCATATATGATTTCAACTATCCATTTTCAATTTATCTTCAAAAAGATAAATTCTAAATATTCACTTCATATTGGAAAACATTTCCATACTTATTAAAAATAAGTAATTCACAAATCTTTTTATTTTCAACCTTGGAAAATATTTAATATACTTAAATCGAATTAAGTATATATTTCATTCTTTAAGGAAATCATTCACTTAAATATATTTATTTGGGCCAAAACGAATGTTGCGTAAAACATCGTTACGACGTCCCAAAATCACTAGTATAGGGATTCGAAATTAAAATAGATATATAAATCCCAATACTATACAAAACATTTCCTTTCGGAAATCATTTACTATAACAACAGTGTTATAGTCCACTATTTCCTTTTCATTTCTCGAAAACGTCTATTTCAACAATAAATGTTGAAATCTATGGTTTCGAATCTCAACACATTTTAAAACATTGTTCGATCGTTTTAATTTTATTTAAAACATCCAAATCCAAAACAATTTCTTTAACGTGTTATTCACTATTCAAAAACGTGAATATACTTCATTAACAATTTCATCCTTTTATTCATTTTAATTCAAAGGATTATTCACTATTCAAAAATGTGAATATAACTCCACTTATAGGTTTTAACAAAATTTCTTGTCAAAATAAATCATTTGCGAATTTATAAAACAACGTTTATAAATTCCATTTTTATTTATTTATAAAAACTTCCTTTTTATAAATTCTTTTATTAACCTATTCCAGTTTATAACTCAATTATAAACTAAAAGTTCATATTATAAGTTAATTACTTATAAAACGATTATTTTTACAAAATCGTTCTTTTTAACTTCCCAAATTATAAATCTTATAACTTATAAGATTCATTCATTTATCCAAAATCATTATTTTAATAACTTAATAAATTTTATAAACCTACTGCTTATAAAATTCCATTTATAACTTCACCGTATAAAATTCTATAAATTCCATTCAATTATGAAATTCATTTTCACTTCATTCAAACACTTATAAAAACTCGTTTTATAATGTCCATATTTCAATTTATAAATATCCATTTATAAATCTCTTAATATAATTCAATTTATATTATTCTTTTAAAACTTCTTTAATCTCCTTTATTATTTCACCATTTTTATTCATAAAATAATTAAATTTTATAAATCCCATATTTAAACTTTTCACAATAATTCTAAAATATCTCGATTAAACTATTTTATAAAATCAATAGCATCATATTCTCAAAAATCAGTTTTTAACTGTATTTCACAAAAATCATAATTTATAACATTAAAAATTATAACGTTTATTTATTTAAAATGGATCAATTCCAAAATATTATATATTCTCAAAAATCACTTTAAAAATCATTTTAAAATCCCAAAATCTGGGTCCAATGATGCTACACACCAAATAGTCAATCACGACAACAACGATATCATATATCGATATGATAATCCATCAAATATCAAAATATCTGAAATCAAATAAAAACTGTTGAGGAATCCAGTTGGATCCCTCCAACCTGTTTTCCTGCATCCAAAAACATTAGCACAATACCAATTTCGCTCCAGTACGAAATTATCGCGGTATATGTTTTTAATAAATATTATCCGCTTAATAACGGCGCAATAGGGTCTCATCCGCTAAACAAAAAATGCGGGAAATCAATAACTCCAATATATACATATGCCAATATATATATATTGCTATTATATATAATACCAATTTCACTGTTTATGAAATATTCGCGGTATATGTTTTTAATAAATAACATCCGCTTACTAACGGCGTATAATGTCTATTTTAACAATCAATAGATATCAATCAACATTCAAACATGCATTCAAATATTTTAAATCTAACTATTTAAAATAAAATCGAAACTGATTCGATTGAGTGAGAAGTTCTCACCTTGATTTTATTTCCGTTTTAGCGATTTATTTCGAATAAAATTAAACGGACGTTTAATTTTACCCAAAATTCTCACTAACTCCAAACGACTCCAAACCAACTCCATTGCGTAGTGCTCGTCCATACGATTCCAACGCAACTGGTTTCTTATTTTTTCGACCTCGTATGAAAAAGTTATGAATTATTGAAGTTTGTACACGATTTTAATAACATTTTATAACATAAATAAAAAAAAATAAAACCCACATCCATCATCCACCGTCCATTCCTTCTCAAGCAAATCTGGGCCGTCCCTACCCTTCTTCTCCCTCACGTTCACCCTACAGGTTGAGGCCGCAAACTTGAACCCATCACTCCATATTAGGTTTTAGAAATTCGACCTCATTTCTCGACGAAATCTCATCAAACCACCTTCATCTCGAAGCTCCTTCCACAAGCTATACTCGGCCCCAAGCTAGTGAAGCTCGGCCACCCCTGTAGCACGCAGTTCGAGGCTGAACTCCAGGCCTTTGAGCCCAATTTGCCGCCAATCCGAAGCTCCAAACACGATCATGACCGTTGGATAGATGGATCTTGGCATGCTCTTCAATCTTCTAGTTGAAACCTAAGGCTAATTGTCGACGGATGAGGAGATAATCGAGGTGGAAGTTGGGTGTTTTCTGGCCATACATTGCTAAAGTGGCGGCTGTGCATTTTGATTAGGGTTAGGGTTTCTTTTTTTATAAAATTATGAAGAGTGGTGGTGTATTTATAGAGTTTCGTTCGACACTATTCATCCGGAAATTCCGAACTCCGATTTACGCACCGTAACCAGCGTTTCTAGGGTTTACCCCGCGTTCCGGACACAATGGAACAGGTTTCGGAAGCTAATTCGGACATCTGTGCGAGTTATGGCTATAAACGCTCAATTTAAATTAAACCGATTTAAACGATTTTCTAGGCGTTTTAATTTGTACCGGACAAACGGTAAATCCAATTGACTTGAAATTTGAAACCTTACAATAATATCACATTACGGATCCGATGAAACTGGTTTCGTCGAAATCCGAGACTTTTTGAAAAATGGCTATTTTCACTCGCCAAATTAAAATTAAAAATAAATCGATGCGTTTCGAGCTGCCACGATCAAACGATAACTTCGATTGACACGAAAATTGAAATCTGGTAATAACTAACTATTACGGATCCAATGGAACTAGTTTCGTTCAATTCTGAGACTGTTCAAAAATTGGCTATTTTCACTAGTCGATTAAATATTAAAATATTCAATTTTCACAAATAAACTTTTAATTCGATTTTAAAAGTTCTAAAATATCGTTCTAACTCCAACATGATAAAATAAAATTTTACAAATCGTTTTCAATCATATTTAACTCAATTTTTCATTACTTCCATAATTTAACGTATTAAATTATCGATTTAATTATTCAATTAAATCCAATAATTCAAATAAAAATTTATTTGACTTATAAATTCACTTATTAATATTTAAAATTAATTAAATATTCATATTTTGATTTCTAAAAATTCTGGGTCGTTACAATCTTCCCCACTTAAAAGAATTTCGTCCTCGAGTATGTGTATATATATATATATATATATATATATATATATATATGTGTGTGTGTGTGTGTGTGTGTGTGTGTGTGTGTGCGATCATATCCACGAATTTACTTTAGGAGTTTTTGATTTTAATTAGTTGTTTAAGGTAATCTTTACCGGAATAAGGTTGAAAGCAAGTGCTTTGAAACCAAAAAAGAAGAAGAAGAAAAAAAAGGTTATATATATAAAAGTAGAAAAATATTAAAATAGAAAATAATAATAAATTCTGAAACTCAAAGATTAGAGCATCTCCAATCCTTGTTTAAATACAATGTAATGTCAATTACACATCATCAAAACATCAAATTATTTAAATTGTATTCTCCAATGCCAATGTTCATTAGAATGTCATGTTGACTTGGCATAAAATTAAGAGCATCTCCAATCTTTGTTTAAATACAATCTAATGTCAATTATACGTCATCAAAACATCAAATTATTTAAATTGTATTTTCCAATGACAATGTTAATTAGAATGTCATGTTAACTTGGCATAAAATTAAATAGGCATTGTCAAGTGAAATGTCTAGTTTTAGACATTCTATTTCACATTATGAGCAATAAAATATGAAAAAATATATCATTTTACAAATAAATATTATTTATCTATAATATAATTGGGACATGTAGATAAAGTTGTTTCTACAAAGAAGTTAACATTAGAGTGCATGTTTATTTTCAACGTCATGTCTAATTATTTTGCTCATATAATTGTGAACAAACTCCACACATAAGATGTAGTTCATACTACGAGCTCTTGGTCAACCAAGCTTTTGCTGTACAGCCAACCGTCACTCCCGTACAAAACAGACAGATGTCCACCCCATAAAACGCGCTTTCCATCACCGCCGCATTAAAATCGTCCTCTTTATAAACAAGTCCAACCCTCACTCTTTTCTTTCAAAATTATCATCCTCTGCTAATCCATATATTTTCTTTTTAAACTTTTCAACTCTCAGGTGCTCATCTGCAAAGTATAAATATGGAATTCGAAACATGGCCACTAATCCGCCCCGACTTCTTCACCATGTCCGAATCCTTCCTCCACGAAAACAACGCTCTAACCGCCGCTCTAATCACCTCCCTATCCGACTCCTCCACCTGCGGATCTCCAATACAAACCCCACCCGCATCCATACCCGAACCCATCTTCCGCATCAATCCCGTAACCACCGGAAGAATCTCCAAAAGAAAGTCGCGTGCGTCTAAAAAGTCGCCGACTACGTACATAAACACAGACCCTGCTAATTTCAAGATGATGGTGCAGCATATCACCGGAGCCGATGCCGAGTTCGGGCCCGAAACCGGCCGGGCATTTGGAAATGTTGGGTTTCCGACGCCCGAACCGTGCAGAGTGGAGTACGGGTATTTGCCAACGCTTGATACGTCCAACGGGCCATTGGGCCGGGCTGCCATGATCTCGAGTTCAGATGTCGGTGTTTCCACTTTTGGGTTTAATTTTCCGACTTTAGAGTCATCGGGTGCGATGTAGCCTTTTTGTTCCAATCCTTAATTTTTGTACAGTCGTATTTTTAAGCATAAGAGTCGTCCTTTTTCGTTCTGCTTTTAATTTGGTTAGTTGGCAAAATATGTATTTTCTGCTATTGTTATCGTGGTTGAGTTCTCTTTTGTTAATTTTGTCAATTTTTCATGCTTTGAGCCATATAGTCTCCGTGCATTTGTACCGAATTTGTGTCACATGAGTTGAATTAATTTTATTACAAACAACTTGTTCACTCCCTGTTTATTTTTTACGAAAATAAAGTAGGCCAAAAATGTTAATAAAACTGTTATCATAAATACGCTGTTAATAAATCCATGTCCGGCAAAAGCAAATGGAGGTTTAGTAACAAGAGGTAAATTAAAATACCATGTTCAGTACATAGAAACTTGTACAAATTTGAACTTATTCTCGTATGTACAGTCAAAGTGTAAGGCGATTAAGGAAGCAAATGCAGTGGAGCAGCGATTCTAAGTGTAAAAGGGGTTGGTGGTACCGTGTACAACGTCAAAGAAACCAGACTGTACTCTGAAAGATTCTTTAAAGTATAATATAACACCACGTCGAGTAAAATAATGTAGGCTCTAATCGGATTTGGATTTTATGGTTGCTGACTAATGAGTAAATCCAAAAATTCAAAACCTACCCGGTTTAGCATGTTCACAGTCAGCGCTGTTGACTGCTACACTTCATTTTCTTATTATCGTGTCTGAAGCGACGTACTTGTAAGCATATTTTTCTGACTTTTGACTTGTTTCTAGACAAATGTTGCGATATTCGTACGTTTTTTATATCTTCGTTGGTTGTTTCTTGCGAGGTGCGGATGAGAGAATATTGACGATGTTGTTCAGATGCAGGATTGATTAATATTTTTGCTTATTTTTTTTAATGTCAATTTGTAGTTTTAAATTGGTATATTCTTTCATGTTTGACATTGCTAATCGAGGCTATGAATGTTGCTCCACTAATCACTATGTTGTACACCATCTTCAATGGTAACCTACCGTTATATATATATATATATATATATATATATATATATATATATATATATATATATATATATATATATATATATATATATATATATATATATATATATATGCTGTAAATACAAAGAAATTGTCTTCATCAAATATAATTATACAATTTCAGATTAAACGATTAACGGTATTAATAATATGATAATGGAACGCGGTCAAATATTAAATATGGTTTATTTCTTTCATTGACTTAAGTACGTCAACAGATTTATACATTTGTCCAGCTACGTGTCTTAGAAGTACACCAACTCTGCATTCAATTTATTTAGATTTTATTGGGCGTAAACTATTTTCGATGGACCAAAATCTACATCCGCATTCCATTTTTTTTTTATTTTAGCGCAAAAAAAAAAAAAAAAAAAAAAAGAAAGAAAGAAGAGAGAAAGGAAAAACTAAGTTTGATGGAACTACCTTAATCCTAGCAACTCCCCATGTCACACATGAAATTTACAGTAAGGATGAATTTAGAGGATCCGTATTATATTATTAACTAAAATAAAATAAAAATTAAGATAGTCTATCCAACCACGAGTGCAAGACGCTCATGGTTAAGATTAGCATTTACCTTTTAGGAACAGAAAATTTTCCTCAAGAACAATTTTTAGGGCTTTCTTTAGATATAATAGAATAGTCCGTTAATAATTTTCTTTAAATAATAAATTATCAATTTTTCCTTCCAGCCTACTTTCACGCGCTTATTCTTCTTCTTCCTTTCAATCAATTTTTTTTTGTTGCGATCCGTTTTCTCACTCGCAATCAAAATATCGATCAATCTCCTTCGGTTATTTGAATGTCGTTCTTTTTAAATTTCAAGTTCATAGATCAAATTTTTCTCACGCGCATTTATCGATTTCGTTCTTCTCATATTTTTACTATGATCTCGTTTTTCTTCAAATTGTATTAATTAGGTATGCCTATATTATTCTATTTTTGTTCTTAATCTAATAGAGTTTAAAAAAATGTTTGCTGTTTTTAATTGTGTTCTTTTTCACAAATTATATGCATTGTTATTTTTCTAATTGCTTGTTCATTCTTCTATGGCAACTTTTGAAAGCAGCAACAGTTTTTTTTTAATTTGTTTCTTCATACAATGTTGTATTCTAATATGCTTTACATTAAATTTATCTATCATTATCTTGCATTACTGTTGAGATGATTGGAAAAGTATCATTGCATTACTGTTGGAATGATTGGAAAAGTGTCATTGATTGGATTGTATATAAGATTGTGATAGAGTAGAAAATATCATATCTTGGGTTTAGTTTTCTGGTATCATTTTTATTTTTTCTTAGTATCAATTTTTTTGATTATCAGTAACTATGTATCAGTTTTTATACGGTAGGTATCAGTTTTCTGAAATGGAAAAACTAATGTTCTAAATTGAACATGTTTTTACTAATGTTTTTTTTGCAGTGGTGATAACATCCTTTTTTTCCTTTTTGTGTTGAATAATAACACTTTTAGCACTCGATTGTCTATCGATTACTGTTTGTATCATATCCTCTTTGTATGTGTTGAAGAATTATTTCACTGTTCGTGCTTTTCTTATGCCAATGCCATAAATCCTATTCCAAATTATGATAGGCCTATTGTTAATGGTAGCATTCAAGATGTTATCAAGTCACCAAAGTAGAAACGTGACGCAGGTAGACAATCAGTCAAGCGTAAAGGAGGATTTTCATATTTTCAGAACAAGCAAAATAGATGTGGCGAGTGCAAGCAGTTTGGTCATAATAAACAGAATTGTCAAGCTTCGAAGAGGATATGATTTGAATTTTCATTTTGAATTTGTTTAGATTAATAAGTGGATGTGTGACTTGTTTTGGTGGTTCATTGTAATTGAACCTTTGGTTATTAATTTGTATTCAGTATAACATATTATCAAATTGGCTTTAATTTCAAGTATTTAGTATAAGTGATGGTATCAATTTTAATATCAGTTAAATGTTTTATGGTATCAGTTCCAGTGTTTGTTTTTACAAGTTTTGGCATCAGTATCAGATTTTATATCAGTTTTTACAGTATTAGTTTTTACAGTTCCAGTTTTTATAAGTATCAGTTTTTACAAGCTTTGGTGTCAATTTTTACAGTATTTGTATCAGTTAGCTTGGCTGGAGATAATGTTTGTTTGATTGGATATAAATGACTTTAGTATCAGTTTTGGTTTGTTTTTAGTATCAGTTTCGTGTATTATAATACATGTTAGAATTGACACCAGTACTAATACAGAATAATTAGAATGATATCTAGTGTTAGCAGAAACTAACATCAGCACTAACTATTGTTTCATAAAGTATGTTGAGTATCGGTTTTAGCAAAACTGATACTATTAGTCATAAGAACTGATACTCAGTTACTGTTTTGTATTGAAATATGATATGAAGTTTGATAATACCATTATATAACTGATAGCTGTATCATAAAAGTGATTGTATTATGTGGGATTCATAGCTGCATGATAGAACTTACACTATACAATCTTGTTATAATATAAACAACAGTAAAAGAAAAGAACACCAACCACAACATATCATTCCAGGAGATCATTATTGTTTTTACAAGTAAGAGCAGCTTTGTTTTAAAAACAGAACATCATTACTTCATAAGTATCAAATTGCAACAGAACATCATTACTTCACAAGTACAAATTTCAACGGAATTACATTACTTTACAAGTATTAAATTCAATTGTGAAACATCACAATGTGAATTCAGTTCTTTCCTTTTCTTTCTTCTTCTAAGCTTGATATGTATTTAGATAGACTCCGGCAATGTTCATCATCTATCAATATTGCATGTACAATCTTTGCTCTTGTGGATAATATTTCATTCTTTTCAAGTTTTATTGGTTTATGCTTTTGTTCAGTGAAACGATGAATATCATTACAAATATTCCACAGTCAAGCCTGTCGAAACCAAAATGTAATGTTAGTATCAGTTTGCATAAGTTGTATTATCAGGTTGATAATTAATACAAAATATTAAATTTCAGGGATAATGAAACAAGCATATAGTATGCTTTGAATTAAAATATTTAACAGTTTTACAAGCACACTTAGTACCAATTTGTGTATGAATTTTTATGTTTGTAGTTATTATTTTAAGATATATTTGCTAAATATTTTGTTTTATTTTTTATTATGTAGTTATCTATTTTGTGTTTGTGGGAGTCAGTTTTGTTTCTGTAGGTATCAGTTTCTTTTATATAGGTATCAATTTTCTTCCTATATTAACTGTTTATTTTTGAACTAAATGTTTTTACATTGAGAGATAATATTTTTCAATATTTTGTTATGAACCAAATTCAATTAAATATAAAAAGCATACAATGATGTATAGAATTATGTATGAAATGTTATAATGCAAAAACACAGATAGTTTGAATAATGAGCAACTTTCAATTGATTATGACTAGTAGTTTCAATTGTATTGTTCATTTTGTTGTCAGTAGATATCATTTTAACCAAAAAAACTTACATGTCTTCTGCTTGTTGTGCACACTTTATTTGATGCATATCATCTGGTTTCACATCCATGTCTTCTATGTTATTGCTTTTCCAGATTTCTTTGAGCATTTCTTCTATTTTTTGTCTCTAATAAAGACAAAATATTAAAAAGTTAGGTCATATTCACCTTTTTTATCTGTAATAAGTAATTTTTTTAAAAGAAAGAGAAATCTCATATCAATTTTATAGCTTCTTTTAAACTGGGTATGGATTAACAAAATCATCATCATCCTATTATTTCAAAATAAAGACAATAAGTGATTTGTGAAACAAATTATGTTGAAATGTAACAATATGTTGGGTATTAGCTTGAGTGAAATATCTTCAGTCAAATATGTAACGATTTCAAGTTTGCAGTAACTATATATCAGTTGTACTAAATAAGTATCATTTTTCTGTAAGTAGGTATCATTTTTTTCAAGTAGTAGGTATTAATTTTTTGTAAGTAGGTATCAATTTGTTGTAAGTATCAGATTTCAACTAAATGATATTGACTATTATTTTACCAAACGATTTACACTACATGATACCGACTATTATTTGCTGTAAGTAGGTATTAGTTTGTTGTAATTATTGGTCTTTTCTTTTACCAAATGATTTACAGGTATTATTTTTGTAATATCTATCATATTACAAAGTTATAATGTTTCTAGTTTTACTGAATTGAGTTGTTTTTCTTCTGATTCTTCATCTACAACTTTTTTGCCTTCTTCTTTCTGAGATTTTTCCTGTTTAACATTTTTAATAATATTAGAATACATTTAACAGTATGAAATTGTTAGTATTAGTTTCATAATTTTCAATTTTAGTTACCACAGTTTCTGTTTGTGTTTTCTTTTGAACGTTTTTTTATTTCTTCTTTTTGTTCTTTGTTCTCTTTTTTGCATATTTTCTTCAACTGTTTTCTCTGCAACTATTTGTTGTTGCATGTTCTCTTCTTTGTTCTGTGCAAAAAAATTCACTGTCACTATAACAAAAATATACTAAATTTGTTATACTTGATTTTATAGTATCAGTTACCTTCTCTGGTATACTTTCTATTGTTTTTAATTTGCTTTTAATTGCTGTATTATTTTCATGTCTTCTTTTTGTTATTTTTTTCTCTATTTTTTTTCTTCTTCTACTGATGTAGGTTTTTTTAAGTTTTAACTTGCTGCTTCTTCCCTTTACTGTCTTTGGTATCATTTCCACTAGAGTAGGTTTCCCTCTTGTATTATTGCGTTTTCTCTATGAATATCTACTGTTGGAAGTGATTCGAAATTTTGATTTTCACTTTTTTGCTCCACTTTTGATGTAGCTAGGGTTTCTTCGACTGTTGTGCTTGTTGCTCGTCGACTGTCGATTGTTGCGGCTGTGTTGGAGATGTAGATTTGTTTCTGCTTTGCAGTGCCATTTTTTTCGAGCAAAGTTTCGTCAAATGCTTAGTGAAAGAAAGGAAGAGGAGAACGAACAGAATTCCTTGTTTTGTTTTAATTTGTATCTGGGCTTGGGCTTTGTCCTTACGGTAAAAAAAATTTGCGTGTGTCCTTGTGAGTAATTATTTACTTTAATTTGTCCTTTAAAATTATTTTTCCTTTTGGGAATTCATCCTAATAAGGCTAGGCGGAAAAGCTTACTTACCTATGTAGTGTATCAGAAGGCCTGTTGCTAAAATCACGAACTGCAAACTTAAAGCTACTTCATTTTCTCTTAAAGATGCTTTAAAATCAACATGTAACAATCCGAAAAATTTAGAAAACAACATAAATTAAAATCAGCTTAAAATTATAGAATTTCATGAACTTTTATGCCTTTTCTAAAAATTTAAAGTGCGCACATCCTGCAATTTTTTTTTAAACAAATTATATCAAAATATGCAAAAATATCCAAAATATGCAAAACATGGATGATAGATAGATGCCACCTTATTATGTGTGTGTATACATACATACAGATACATACTTACGTACATAATAATGCACAAAAAAGAATTATTTTAATAAAATGCAGAACATATACACTTTTTTTTAAACTAGTTTCAAAGGCCTTTATTGCAAAAGCAAATAAAGTGTAGTATTTACAAATACAATACCTACGCAAATTGCACTAGCCCAAAACTCGCTCCCAGCTCTCGAAAGCATAAATATGTTTAACTCCTATCTCTTTCCAATGTAAACCAATTCTCCACTTTCCCCATTAAGCTTCAACAAAATTAATGCGAGCGCTACTCCGTAAAACTTTTCTGTAAACTTCGACGATTCTTACAAATTTTTAATCCATCAAGAAAACTACCACCCCTCTATAGCTTAGCTTCATCTATACTTATAGGCCTGTCAAACGGGTTGGGTTGGGTCAAACGGGTTGGGTTGGGTCAAAGTGGGCTGGATCGAGTTTGACCCAACCCATTTATGACCCATTTTCTTTTATCCATTTATGACCCAACCCATTTATGACCCAACTCACTTAATAAGCGGGTTACCCATTTAACCCATTTAAAGATTTAAATTTAATTTGACTAATAAAAAACAAATAAATATAAAATAATTCTAATTTTTATGTTTTGAGATCCGACAAAAATTTAAAATTTTAATTCTAATTTTCATTAAAATTCAAATATGGGTATGCGGTAGCTTATTATTTTCTAACCGTCAGTCTCCTTGGAGAACAACAGCGTGTGTTCACACGATAAAGTATCCGAGTGTTCCATACTACTCGTAATTTAGGTGGTAGTTAATCGGTCGAAGTCCCGCCTGATTTTTAGTTAGAACGAATGAGTTATTGCAGTCTGAACAAAAAATAGCGGCTTCTGCATTAGACGGATTTCAATATGCAGATGTTGTAGTCTGATATTTTTTAAGTACAACTGTTAGTTCCCTTGGAGAATTACAACATGCGTTCACATGATGAAGTATCCGAGTGTTCCATACTGTCTGTAATTTAGGTGAGAGTTGATCGGTCGAAGTCTCGCCTGATTCCGAGTTAGAACGAAGGAGTTATTGCAGTCTGAATAAAAAAATAGTGGCTTTTGCACTAGGCGGAGTTCAATATGCAGATGTGGTAGCCTGTTATTTTCTAAGTACAACTGTCAGTCCCTTTAGAGAACTACAACGTGCGTTCACACGATGAAGTATCCGAGTGTTCCATACTGTCCATAATTTAGGTGGAAGTTAATCGGTCGAAGTCTCGCTTAATTCCGAGTTAGAACGAAGGAGTTATTGCAGTCTGGAAAAAAAATAGCGGCTTCTGCACTAGAAGGAGTTTAAATATAGGAATGTAGTAGCCTGTTATTTTCTAAGTACTGTCAGTCCTCTTGGAGAACTACAGTATGCGTTCACACAATGAAGTATCCGAGTGTTCCATATTGTCCGTAATTTGGATTGGAGTTTATCGGTCGAAGTCTCGCCTGATTTCGAGTTAGAAAGAAGAAATTATTTCAGTTTGAACAAAAAAATAGCAGCTTCTGCACTAGGCGGAGTTCAAATATAGGGATGTGGCAGCCTGTTATTTTCTAAGTACTGTCTGTCCCCTTGGAAAACTACAGTGTGCGTTCACAAGTTGAAGTATCCGAGTGCTTTATACTGTCCGTAATTTAGGTTGACGTTGATCGGTCGAAGTCTCGCCTGATTCCGAGTTAGAACGAAGAAGTTATCGCAGTTTGAACAAAAAAAATAGCGACTTCTGCATTAGGTGGAATTCAAATATTGAGATGCGGTAGCATGTTATTTTCTAAGTATAACCATCAATCTCCATGAAAAATTATAATATACGTTCAAAATTCTTATTTTTCAAATTTTTATTAAAATTTAATGTTTTTAATAAATGTGTAAATGGATTATCCATTTATAACCCTTCTAAAAATGGGTCGACACCCATTTATAATGTTCATAAATGGGTTGACCCAACCCGTTTATAAGTAGGGTAAATGGGTTGGGTTAATAGGTTGGGTCAAATTTTGATATGTCTCTACACTTATCCTAAAACAACTTTATCCAATATATGATATCGTGATTTTGTTTGATGTAGTTCAATACAGCTTTAAATCTGTAGTTTTCGTCTTTGCTACATGATCATGTCCAGCAATCTTCTTCTCTATCATCAAACATTTTAATACTTTCTATTTCTTCTCTTACCCTTCTCAAAAAACTTCTTCGACTGCACCTCCAAGAACCTTCTTGTAATATGTCACTTGCCAATAAATTTTCACCTTTGGTCCTTTCAACAGTGTCCATTTCAAGTCTATTAATCAGTAACCCCCTTGTAACCATGGATCATAGCAACAATGTTGTTTTACCATTAACAAATGTCCACAAAGACGTTTAAGAGCTTCACGTCTAATTTTCATAAGGAACTTTTATGTACTAGAGTCATCACTACGCGTTGAAATCTCCCAAAGTTAGTGTCCCTTTACATATTTCTCATTGGCCCAGATTCCTTCCCTATTAACATTTTCTCATATATGTTTAATTCCAAGTGCTACATTAATCTCCTTTGATTTCTTTAATCCCAAAATCCCTCTTCTTTAGTTCTTTAATCCCAAACCCTCTCCGTGTTAATTTGGTCATCGGTGCTACTACCCGCAAAAAATCCTTGATGAACCTCCGATAATATCCAGCCAATCCAAGCAAACTCTTTATCTCATTCACTCTCTCGGGTCTCTTTCAATTATTCACCGTTTCAATCTTAGTCGGGTCTATAGACAACCCTTTCTCTAAGACTACATGACCGAGAAACTTCACTTTCCTCTTCTAGAAATGACACTTCGAAAATTTTACCTTCGGCTGATTCAGCCTTAGCATCTCAAACACAATTCTAAGATGAACTTCACGCTCCCTTTCATCCTTATAGTATACCAAAATATCATCTATGAACACCAATACGAACCTATTCATGTGCTTTCGGAAAATTCAGTTCATTAAATCCACAAAGAATGCCAACGCGTTAGTTAGTCCGAACGGCAAAACTAACCATTCATACGATACATATCTATTTCTAAATGCCGTCAAAGGAATACTATCCTCTACTACTCTAAGCTGATGTAAACCTGTTGCCAAATCCAACTGAGAAAATACCTTGGCTCCACCTTAATTTATCGAACAAATCGTCAATTCTGGGCAACGAATATCGATTCTTTGTCGTCTTCTCATTCAACTTACGATAATCAATACATAACCTCAACGATCCGTTCGACTTCTTAGCAAACACTGCGGCTGCTCCCCATGGTGAACTACTTGGCCTAATAAAATTTCTTTCTAAATCCACCAACTGCACCTTTAACTCCCTCTTCTCTGTAGGTTTCATCCTGCTTGATGGCCTACTCACTGGTTCTGCTCCATGCCCCAAATCTGTACAAAACTCAATGGATCATCTCGATGGTAATCCTACTACCAACATGAAGATATCTGCGAAATCTCTAACCACGAAAACGCGATTCACCTCATCTTCCAACTCCACTACACCCAACAAAGCATTCACCTCATAGCTAAGGCTTTCTATAGTATATACAATCTGATCACTACAATTAGGGTGTCTAAGTGATATTTTCCTATCATGAAAAAATATCCTAGCATTATACTTATCTAACCAATCCATACCCAAAATAATTTCAAACCCTACAAAGTCGAAAACATGCAGACTGCAAACAAATGTATGACCTAACAAATCAAACTCTAGGTGGTCACCCTCCATCCCAAGTGTCGCACATCCCCTATTAGATTTGAAACCTTTAAGGAAGTAACTAAGTATGAGGGTTTTAAGTTAAGCTTATCTACCAAACAATGAGATATAAAAGAATGCGATGCACTAATATCAAACAAAACGGTAACAGACATACCATGAATCTGAACCGTACCTCACAATACTGCCTTCCCTTTATCCTGCACTATTGGTCCTGATGTAGCAGGCTCCAATGTAAATACTTTCCCCCTTCCATCCCTAGCAGGCTCTTTGCATTGATTCTTATAATGACCAATCTGATCGCAGTTGAAGCATCTAATATTCTTCTTCCCGGTCACTTCCTTTGCCTTTCCAGCACGACGTTCATTAGCAAAATGTCCCTTTTTGTCACACTTAAAGCAAACAGCCTTAGAATTTCCATTCTTTGCTGCTTCACCTTTCTAAGCACCTTTTTTATGAAAGTACTTTCTTTTCTGACTCTGTCCTACTTGGACCTCCTTTGCCTTATTCTTTTCCAAAGAAGCAAGCATCTCCTCGTGTCTTAAAGCCATCTCCACCACAACATCACAAGGATCCCAAATATGAGGTAATGTAGCCCTAACCAACTCAGGCTTCAACCCCCTGATGAACTTCGCATTCCTCTTCATCACAGTATCCACAGTGGCATATCCTTATCTTGACAACTCCTTGAATCATCTAGAATATTGCAACATGGTCATCTCCCCCGCTCTAACTCACCAAATTTTCTGAGCAAAGAAGACTGCGTCATCGTAGACATGAACCCCTCCTGGAATCTCCTTCTAATCTCAGCCCACGTTATTGTTTCCTCATCCACTCCAGCTGTCTACCAGAATAAAGCTACTCCTTGAAGCTGGCTCGACGCAAGCATCCTCTTCTGCTCATCATTGAGTCTTAAGTCAGCAAAGATTCTCTCACAATGCAACAACCAGTTCTCCACCTTAATAGCATCTTCAGTTCCAACAAATGGCTTCCCTTTAAGCCTAACATAATTCTCTACTCAAGATAGCATAATTATTCATCGCCGGAGCTTCTTGGTTCACCCCTCCAGCATTTCCTCTCACTACTCCAACAGCAATTCCAGCTTGCATCATATTCACAAAAACTGATACATAGCTCCAATATCCACTTGTGGGACTCCAACACCAACATTCCCCGCTTGTGCCTGACCTTGGTTCCTTCTAGTATTTGGCCTGACATTTCCATTTTGGTTGTGCTTCCTCCAAGATTCACTCTTTCACTTCTAGCATCCATATTTTTATTCAAGCCTCGTGAGATACAGAGGAATAGCCTAAGAGAGATAGAAGAATAGAGATATAACATATACTTATATATAGCAAATACAAGTACGTTACTGTAGCGTTATCCCATATCCCGATCTTACTCTAATTCCTTAGGATTATGCCTTCAAAATCATTTTTATTATAAAGTTTTTCATAAACTTATGATCTAATACCAAGTTGTAACATCCGCTATCTTGAGGCCAAAAGTTAAATGCTACAGATGCTGCAGTCATCTATAGTATTAAATTTTGGTGATAAAATACGTTAATGTTAATGGTAATATCGGAGTCACGTGAATATGAAATAAAATCACTGCAAATTAAAACAACTTTTCTGATTAGATTTCGAAACAATGTTTCATATTCAAGTTACATAATCCCATCACTTTTTCAAGTTCAGATAAAATATAATTATTACAAAATACGCCAAGAGCGACATATGAAGATGTCTCCTTGGATGACCAGAGTACTATATAGACATGACTGTCTTAAAAACAACACAACAGAATCAAACAAAATAAAACAACAACTCCTAAATAGCTATCCGTCGGCTACCTTCTCGTCTATGAAAGCTTTATACTCCAACCTACTAAAAACCTATAAACCTCAACCCCTACTTAAATCAATTCTGAGCACTCGAGAGTTTAAGAGGAAAAACATAAACTTCGCATCAGACATAAAGCCTGGTATGAATTATACTATACATCTCGGTTATTTTATATTAAATGCGACCATGCTGCTTAGCATAACGAGTTTCCCCTCACTAATATCCTTTTAAAAAATATCTTTTGCAAATCATAATCTTGCAACCAAAATTGGTTGAAACTGTAAAGCAATATCATGTAAATATACATGCTAGGTAATAAATGGACTATCTATCCAAACACTATAGTTTTGTTTGGATAACCGCTAACCTTTGGCAGACTAGAACCTACCAAACATTATAAATAAAATAATCCACTACTTGTTAGGTACTCCTCTTCTAGATGGTCTGCCTCGAACTTATCTGTTAGAACTCCTCTTGTAGACGGTGTGTCCCTAACTTATATGTTAGATACTCCTCTTCTGGAGGGTCTATCTCTAACTTATCTTCTTATAGGGTCATCCGATCCTAATGGTTTTGTGGTCTCACCGGTACCTATCTATATACAAATATATATTCCCTTCTATATGTAATCATCATTTTAATCTTACCTTGACAAAGCCCTACACACTGGAATTTTAGACTAAATTAGCTAGGGCTAATAGCTAATATATAGGCATAACTCTATACCAGTCCCATCCGGTATTCTAATACCCGAGTCATTTTACATAGGGTAATCTTTCCAAAATTTTCCTTGAAAACCTTTTCATCTCAAATTGATTTAAAACCTTTAAACCAAACTTAAATAAGGAAAATACATATACTCCATGCTTTACTCAATATCACCTTTCCATTATATATATATATATATATATATATATATATATATATGCACACTTTATACAAATTTTTGTTGATGAAAACATTTAAACCTTTGAAAGTGCCCCTTTCGAATCCATTAAAAGTACCCTTTTCGAAATCAAGTAAAGCCCTTCTTTATAACCTAAGCCGAAAGGCCAAATTATTCATTTTGAAACCATTCAATCTTCCTTTCGAAAACACTTCGAAAGCTATAAAACCTAGGACATCCTATCTTTAAACATTTAAACCTTACCTTTCGAAAAAATTGGAAAACCTTTCCTTTTAAACCTTTATAAACCTTCCTTTTAAACCATTCGAAATCATTGGGAACTGCCCTTTCGAAATCATTCTATAAAACCTTTTGAAAGCATTCTTTAAGACCTTTCAAAAGCATTATAACATCAAACCTTTCGAAGGCACTTGGATTCAATTTATAACATATAGAAACACCTTTCGAAACCATTAAAAACCATCTCTTTCGAAACCATTTTGGGTTCTACCTTTAATAGAGCAAAAGGGTCATTAAAATATCTAGGTCGAAAGCACTCATTCAACAGCATTTCCTAAGCAAAGAAGTGATGGTGTCGAAACCAACCCTTTCGAAAGCATTGGAGAAGCGGCTTGGGTTTTAAAACAAAGTATATCTTCCGAAACCATTGACTCCGAAAGGTAGAAAAGCGGAAGATAGGGCTTTCGACCCCAGCCGAATTAAAACAAAAGGCATGACCCATTTGAAACCTTTCCTTTAAAATATCTGGCTCAACCGAAAGCCAACCAAGTCGAAATCACTTTCTTCGAAAGCAAAGCACATGCATTTTCAATTTAAAACAAAGTCATGCTTCGACCCCATTGGAACCTATTGTCTCGACCCAGTACCTTTGCCCTAGTCCAATTCACTCTATACCAAGTTATTGATACTATGTGCATTAGTTTCGATGGCAATGGAGGCGGCAGTACTTGGTCGGAACCACTGTGTCGAAAGTGGCGAAACATGCTAAAAGCATGTAAAAATTGATTTTAACTTCAAAAAGAAATTCTTTTCAATTAACCTGCTTTGTTTGCCAAAATATTATTGGTTGCTAATTCTCTTTTCTATAAGTGCTGCCAATATTTTAAAAATAAACTATTTAATCTATTTATAAAATACTCCTTCTTCTTTTATAAATATATAAAACATTTAAGTCCCATACCTTAATTTTTTTTATATATCCATTAAAATACTTGAAAAAATTATACAAAAATTATAGATATTCTGTCAAATATGTTTTCTAACATATATTAATTTCAAACCCAAAACTTATATTATTTACCCGTAGATAATTTTATATCCAAATAATCATTTTCCTTACTAGAAAATTAATATAAAATCCACATTAATTCAGAAAATTTTGAAAATTGAAAGCCATCTCTATAATATCATTTTTGATCTAAATCTTAAACCGCAAGGCATTTGGATGTCATTTAATAGGGGTTTTACATTAAAACGTATCATAAAACCTATATGAATGAGCACAAATCATCAATAAGCATATATAATCATTTAATCATTCAAAATCATGTAGAATACTTCGAATTCATCTTAAAACTGAAAACAATTAGAAAAATAAGATGTAGTCATTATTCACCTCAGCTTTGAGATTATGGAGTTTGAGATTTGAATGGATTAAGTTGATTAATCTTCTTCCTTTAGCTCTTTCTTCCTCTTGTTCTTGCTAACGGTGGTCAGCCTCTATTTGTTTTTAACTTTGCAAATGAACATATGAATGAATTTCGAAGGCTTTAGGGTATTGGAATGATATCTTTCCAATTTTACCCCTCCTCTATTTTATTTCAACTCTTCTTTAGTTAATTGGTTACATGGCACGGCTACCCCTTATTAAAATCAAATATCAATCCCCTAATCATCACATTATTTTATTTAATTTAGCTGATTAAATACCCTAAGTAATGTTACTAAAATTATGGGATGTTAAATGTTAAAGCACTGACTACAACTATAAGAGAAAAGCGTTCAATACTGCGTTGGAAGTCTCGGACCTCATCTTGAGGGATCAACTCTACTTATGTAAATAAGCAATAATATATGCATGCATGCATGTATGTATGTATGTATGTATGTATGTATGTATGTATGTATGTATATGTGTTAAACTCATGTAGGGATATGAGACTGCCTGTACTATGTTATTACTCTTTGGCATGATTAAATGATAGCCTCCTGCCCATCCATAGTTCACCGCCAATAGCCGCTGATTAAGCAAAGCACGAAGTCAGTAGGAAAGCACGTCAATATCAGCGATGAGAATGGTGAAACTAGAGTTGAACATTTAGAACTGCATCAGTGCAATCTGTACCTTCATCCAAATTACTGCAGTGGACATACAAATATTAGACTGCTTGATCCAGCTGTCAAAATCGAAACTGCGCACAATGGAACTCGGCTTCTCAGCCTAACTATTGATAGGAATACTAGACGGTCCAAACCAATATAAAAACCCCTCTATGTCAGTACTGTTAACGTAGCATACTGGACATACAGATACTCGATAGCCAGGACTAATACAAAAAATCATGCGCATGCGAAGGTTGCAAACACACAACCTGACTTCACAATCATAATTTTCAATCCTCCAGCGGGGAATACCATGCCAAGTGCACGAACAAACAACTTCTTACAGCTTACCGTCTTGGTTCTATAGTAGCAATGCGACGTAGAACGACAACGACGATCTCAGAAGTGAGAATGGTGATGCCAGCCAAACCAAAGCATACAACCAAAACTGCATGTGATACTACACCCTAAACATGGGGGTAGGTCATATCAAATATATGGCCAAGACTACGTAAGATACTGCACCCTAAACAAGGGGGCAGGTCATACTGGACTCGCAATAGAACATGCAATCTACAAGTCAAATTCAGGAAGCATGAGCAAGAAATGGCAAGGTAGGATGATGCATGGAGTGTATCGTAACTCACAATCAGGTGCAAGTCAAGAAATTAAAGCTTTCCAAGTAAACATCAGAAACTAAAAAATTGCTCAAGTTAACTTAGTTCTATTCCTATTGGCCAAATGGTTTCATGTGCAATTCAACACACCTATGCTTACTTCATAAGCAAAAAATGGGTAAAAACATAACATGAAATTCATAGAGTTACACTTTTAAAAAAACAAATTATGCTAAAAATCTGATTCTGGCTCGAAAGAAGAGCTAGATACGATAGTTCTATGGTGAGATAATCTACGATGGTATGACTTCAAACATAAACAAGAGCGACCCACCGTGGAAAGGATAAAAGGCGAGTCAGTAATAACGACTGATGAGTGAACGGAAGCAGCACAACTATAAGCGGTACAACGGAAAGCCATACGTGGGTCATAATTGGCACCAGCCCAATGGTCGCTGCAATCCCATAGATCGAATTCATAATTCGCACGATTGTATAAGAAAGATAGTCAAGACTAGGTTTGTTCAAGGAGTTGCTCTACTAAGGAAGCTCTATCCATCTCACCTCTAGAAACAGCAAAGAAATCCAAGCGAGCTTCACATTCTAAGTTGAACATCTTGTTTTCTAGGGAATCCACTCAACGTATAGCCTCCTTCCTAGTTCTTTCAGTCTCACCAAAGCTGCTCCCTTATTCTTTCGAAATTCCCCAAAAAGGGACCGAAGAGCTCATCCTCGGTAAAACAGAAGGGTAAAACCCAAGTACCCCATGTACCCAGTGCTTTCTTACAGTGGTATTCCAATTCATTAATCTTAGCTTCGTAATGATTTTTTAATTCATCTTTCCATTTAAGGACTTTACCTGGACTGACCCCGAGAGGGAGAATGGGAGCAGTACCTGGTTTAGAGGAAGCACATGCCGTCAGTGTCGTAGAAGGGGCATCTTCCGCACTGATTCACCTAGCAATTTCCCATCCAACTTTTAACCTTGCATCTCAGAGCCTTCATTTCATTTGCATAAATAATTCATATATGCTTCTAGCATCTTTAATAAGCTTTCTAGCTCCATGACTCTGGTTAGGGCAGAATTAAGCCACTCTCTAAGATCAGCCACCTTCGAGTCATGGTTAAAGCAAGCAGGATGAAAATTAAATAAGCCTACATGAAATAGAATTAAATAATGATACAAATACAAAATCATCCCTATCCTAAGGTTTCAACAATCAAACAATAATATGATGTCCAAGGAGCATTAGGTAAAGGTGGAGATGTGCTAGCAGGAAAGGTCCTATAGGGATCATAACATGCTCTTGCTCAGTAGCCAGTAGGTTCTTCGACAATCACGTCAAAGTCCACTTTGTTCAAGAAATTCTAGTTAAGCATAGGGTAGAAGAACTCTAAAACATCATAGGCGCGTTGTAGCAAAGCCCTACCCTTTACTTTTGATCTTCTCTTGCTTAGGTTCTGCTGAGTAGGACGCAGCCTAGCCCTGAGCCACTCATAAAAATCCTCAAGTTCATGTAACTTCAATATAGCTATTCTCCTTATCTCCTCTAGATTTTTAATTAAGCGGGGTCTTATCTCTCTGGTTTTTCCAGCAAAGCCACCAAATAGACTATAAGTGTCAGTTTTCCATTCTGCATGTCGATGATAAGAAAGCCTAAAACCCACGAGGAGGGTAAATACCGTGTCTGAGTGAGGCACCGTGGATGTTTTCTTGTATCAGCAGCCTTCTTTTTCACTAAGCAGATGGATGTACATTTCCTCCACTTTTTTCTCATACTGTGCAATGTTATCTCAATAATAATGTAATAGAGCTCTTTACCCACCTCAAAAGCCTACTTTATCCTTTCCAACTTTGATGCAACACCTCTTGACCATGCACACAATTTTCTGTTACAATCATACTAGTACTCAAGTGCATCTTTAACCTTTTGAAGCTCCTCACGAGCAAACCTTAAGTTTATTTCAAGCCTTTCATTCTCGTCTTTAAGTTGAATAAACTCATTCTCAGGGGCATTGAAAGCATCCTCCTCCTCAATTCTAAGGTCAATCGCATCAGAACCTCTAAGATCAGGGGCAACAAAGGAGGTGGGAGAACCCTGACTATATGCATCATTAGTATTGAGCAGATTTTTGTGAAAACCAACTTAGTCAATAGTATAATATAACTTGATCAAAATAAGACAAATGCAGTTTTAACATTTAACATCCATCATTTATTACAGGTACTTAAAGATTATGCATAAAATAACAAGGGGGCGGAGAGCTCAATCATTTTCCAAAATTCTAAGCCTAAGCCTAAACCACTCTAAGTGGGGGCGGTCAGGTGGAATGGACCATTTTTCAGCATGTGTCGCCATCAGCGTAGCACGAAATCACTAATGGATTCCTTTTCTTTAACTATTTGATCATCCTCAAAACAACTCTTGGGTTGCGTTACTATTGGAGATGTACGACTCCTCTAATTCCCTCGTGCGCTTACTAATGGCCGCAACACTAAGACCATGACAATCTAAAGTTTAGGTTTTGAGCATGTCCTTGCTTTCCTAGAAGTTAACAAACAAAGCTTCTTTAGAAGACTAAAACAAATAAAAAATGGCCCAACCATTTTTCAAGCAAAAAGACAGTAAAGTAACTACAACGCACCATTTAGAAAAAAATCAAGAGACAAATCCTATGCGGTAGCATGCCTAAGCATTAATACAAAAGATTTTAAATACATACATGAGAACTTGAGACGACCTTAATATCAGCTTCATCCCTTCCCTCATTATCATCATGAGGTGGGTCTTGTTGTTGTTCCCCCGCTCCCTCACCCACACCTTTCAACGGTGAACGGTCGGGAGAGGCTTCAAACTTAGCATACTCTTCGTTCCACCTATCACGGTGATACTTGTAAATAGCATTAATCGAAGACTAGTTATACAAAAATTCAAGGCCGATCTCCTTCTTAAACTCATTCCTAGTTGAGATATATAGATTACAAACCAAGTTGTAGGTGTCGATCCTAAAATTTTCTCTTGAATTGGCCAATTCTTTTTCCACCCTGGACAACTCTTTCTACAATGCAAATTTTTTCTAAGGACAAACATTCCGCCACAGCCATGACCACCTCTTCGGCCTTGACGTCTGTAGAAACAAGGTCAGCTCTCTCAACGGTATAAGCAGCTAGATCAGCTTTAAACTTGGCTACCCAATTAAGAGCAGCGGCCTGCTCATTTTCATTCACTCATGCTTCCATTGTTAGCGTAACATGCTATATATAAAAAAATTAATTAATAAAGTGAATGATCATGTTTGGCATAAGATAAAACTAAATAAAAAGAAAAAAAAATTCATAACCAAGATTAGGTCTTCTCCAACTCAGACAGTAGCTTGGAAAAGGAAAGCTTGTGAAATGGAAGAGGAAGGGAAGAAGGTGGAAAAGATGATGCAATGCAAAGTAACGAATTTCATCCAGTCTCCCCCATCTCTCCGCTAGACCAGATGGACCCTATGGGCGACGAATGGTAGACATTTGGGGCATGATAGTTTTACAAAGGAGGAAAAGTCAACGAAGTTGAAGTAGAAGGGGAAACAATGCCTGAAGGAGGAGGAAGGAGAGAAGGAGCCGCCTTTTTTGGGCCTTGATCAAAGTCGAGGGCCATAGCATGCACTTGTTTTCGTTTGACCTTTTATGGAGGCTTTCTCGGTTAGCAGGCTGAATTAAGGAGGGTTGCATCCATTGTGCCTACCTAAAAAGGGAAATTTTTAGCCAAGGAGAAGCTCTCATTGAAGAACAAGGCCAGGATCAAGAGAACTGGCCGATTCAACAGAAAAATTTAAGATACACCTCCAAGCTTGATAGAGGACTTAAAAAATTAGAGAAAATATATGGCTAGAAAACAGGAAGTTATACTTTCAGTCTTTCCTAGTTAAAGAACTTATCTATTTTCCTCACTCTCATATCCAATTCTAGAATGCGAGCTCTACATGACACTTATAAGTCGATATCCTTCTTAAAGAAAACTACTTGAGTAGGATGATGGCAAAAAGTGGAGGAAAAACCATCTAAATTCAAAAAGAAAAAGTATAAATCAGCCTATGGCTGGATCTGCCAAGGAACTTTCAAAAAAACCGATATTTTAGCTTGAGCATATAAAAAGCCAGCACCACCTTTCGAGAGATTTTTCTTGATATTAAAAAGAAATCGAAGCTCTTCACCGCTAACAACACAATTATTTTCAACGAAAGAAATAAAAGTGGCTATCACATGCATGTAAGAAAGGGGGCAAGCTGAGTAGGAATGAGATCAATAGAAGTAAGCCATTGGCAAAGAATCAAATAGGAAGAAGATAGAGGCCACATTGTATATGTTTGGGGGTAATAGGAATAAACCCAGCCGGAGGAGTATTGAAACGCTCATAGGGTTCGGGAACCTTAGCAGCATAACCCAAAAATCCAAATTGTTAAAATACCCTCGACTTCTTCCTTTCAAGTAATTTAGATGGCGGAAATAAAAGGGAAGATGAAGAAGAAGCCATATCAAAATCCTAAGATTAATTAAAAGAAAAAGATATCGAATTGAAGAAATCTAACAAAAACTAAAACTAAGAACAAATTTTATCTTTTATCTTTTATATTCATGTCCCAAACTTCCAAGCAAGAAAGAGAGAAAACTAAATGTTGTGTAAGCTTCTAGTAACACTTCTCTTGGTCAAGATATTTCTCATTCTATCCTTGATGCATTATTATGTTTCGTGATTATCCTATTCGAGTTCTTTTTGACATGGGTGAATCTCACTCTTTTATATCAAAAGAACTTGTTGACATCTTTTGTTTAAATGTTATGTGCTTGATGACTTCACTGAGAATTGCGAATACGGTTGGTGGATCCGCAACACTCAGTTTGCTTTGTAAGATGTCGAGATTATTTTATGTGATTATGCTTTCCGAGCCGATTTTCATGTTATGCGTTACTTAGGCTTCGGAATGATTTTGGGAATGGATTGGCTTAACCGTTATGAAGCCCACATTCTATGTTCCATGAGGACTATATATCTTCGACATCCTTAATCTGTTAAACAGATTTCTATTGTTCTTAAAGATTTGGATTCCAATTTGGTAGCATCCTTATATTCTCTAAATCCACATGATGACGATAATGATGAGGAAGATGTCATTTCCTTTATTCACATTGTTTGTGAATTTTTCAATATATTTGAGCCGTTTTAGGATTACCACCTAAGCGAGGAATTGAGTTCAGAATTAGTTTAATCCCTGGAGCTCTACCTATCACCCGTACTCCTTATCGTATGTCTAATAAAGAAAATGAGAAGATACGTAAACAATTATCCGAATTGGAAATAAAATAATTTATTCATTCTTGTTCCTCTCCATAGAGAGCTTCTGCTATTTTTGTGAAGAAGTCCGATGGTACACTTAGGCTTTACGTTGACTATCGCAAGCTTAATGATCTCACCATCAAGAATAAATATCTCTTGCCTCGAATTGATGATCTATTTGATCAACTTAGCGGCGCTAGAGTCTTTTCACAATTAGACTTAGCAACTGGTTTTTATCAGCTTCGTATTGCAAAGGATAGCATTCCTTTGACATCGTTCCGTACTCGTTATAGATCTTATGAATAACTTGTTATGCCATTTGGTTTAACAAATGCTCCAGCTTATTTCATTGACCTTATGAATCGAGTTTTCAAAGACTTCCTCGATCGATTTATTCACATTTTATAGATGATATTCTTGTTTATTCTAAAATCGAGGAAGAGCATGAGAAATATCTTCGGATTGTATTGGAAACTCTTAGGAGCAATCAATTGAAAGCAAAAAAAATTTAAGTGCCACTTTTGGCAATCTCGTGTGAAATTTTTAGGAAATATTATTTCTGAATCCGAAATTTCCATGGATCCTTCAAAGATTGAGGCGATTCAAAATTGGAAGAGACCGGAGAGCGTGATGGAAATTCGTGGCTTTTTTGGGTTGGCAGGCATTACCGTCGGTTCATAAAAGACTTTTCTAAAATTTCCGTACCTCTTACTAGTTTGACAAAGAAGGGAGTTAAGTACACTTGGTCAGACAAATGTGAAGCATCTTTTCAAAGATTAAAAGAACTCCTTTTCGATGCTCCTATCCTGGTGATTCCCGAGGGAAACAATACTTTATTTTTTATACCAATGCTAGTCGTATTGGTTTGGGAGCCGTTCTCATGCAAAGGGAACGTGTTATCGCTTATGCATCTAGGCAATTAAAGCCTGCCGAGACTAGATATACCACTCATGATTTAAAGCTTGCGGCTGTTATTTTCGCCCTTAGAATTTGGCGTCATTATCTTTTGGGAGAGAAATTTTTTCTCTACACCAATCATAAATCTTTGAAGTGTTTATTTTCTCAAAAGGAACTTAATTTGCGTCAATAACGTTGGCTCGAATTCCTTGCATCTTATGATCTAGGTATTCTTTATACTCCTGGAAAGGGGAATCGTGTTGCTAATGCACTTAGCCGAAAGCAACAAGCGGTTGTTTCTATGATGATATCTAAATGGAATGATCTCGAGACTTTGTCCACTTGTGAGATTCGAGATCATGAATCTGATTCATGTCCATTTTTTGTATCATGTAGCATTGAGGATTATCCTTCTCTTTTAGACCGCATTCTTAAAGCTCAAAAGCATGATCCTGAATTGGCTCTTCTTAGCCAAAGTTGTAGGGATAGAAATAATGATGGTTTGAAAGACTTTGAAATCAATGCTCATGGCGGCATTCGAAAATTTGGTAGACTTATCGTGCCAAATATTAGTGATCTACGTAAAGATATTTTAGAAGATTATCATCGTTCTAAATTTACCATCATCCCGGTAGTAGTAAAATGTACGCGGATATGTAGCGACTTTATTATTGGAAAGGAATGAAATCCAATATTGCTAACTTCATTAAGCGTTGCATAACTTGCCAACTCATAAAGGCCGAGCATAAAAGGCCCGGTGGGTTGTTGCAACCTTTAGATATTCCTGTTTGGAAGTGGAATCAAGTCTCCATGGACTTTATTAATGGTCTTCCCCATTCTCGTTCGGGTCATGACATTTTGTGGGTGATAGTAGATAGACTTACAAAATCCTTCCATTTTATTCCCGTTCAGTATAATCGGACCGTACCTCTCTTGGCCAAACTCTATGTTAGAGAAATTGTTAAATTGCATGGAGTTCCTACTTCTATTTTTAGCGATCGTGATCCATTATTTACTAGTGAATTTTGGAAGAGTCTTCAAAAAGCTTTGGGATGAAGCTTAATTTTAGCACCGCTTGTCATCCTCAGTCCGATGGGCAAACCGAGCTTGTGAATCAAACTCTTGACGATCTTCTTCGTGCATTTGTTCTTGATTTTGGTGGAAGTTAGGAAGATCGTATTTCTCTTGTTGAGTTCTCTTATAATAATAGCTTCCAATCTAGTATTGGTATGGCACCTTTCGAAGCACTCTATGGAAGGCCATGCCGATCTCCTTCTTATTGGCTTGAGGTCGGTGAGAAGCTGGTTTTACGTCTAAATTTTATTCATGATTCCACACAAAAGATTGACCTTATTCGTCATAGGATGAAGGAAGCTTAAAGTAGGAAAAAAAATCCTATGCCGATAATTGAAAAAGGAATTTAGAATTTTCTGTGGGAGATTTGGTGTTTATTTGTGTTTCACCTATGAGGGGTGTTGTGCGTTTTAGTCGATCGAGAAAAATAGCACCTCGATATATTGGCCGAATTCCCATCACCGAACGTATTGGTTCCGTGGCTCATCGCCTTTTATTACCGGCTCAATTTTCTGTTATTCATGACATATTCCACGTCTCCCAACTACGGAAATGCCTTAGGGATTCCGATTCTATTCTTAAGCCTGGTGTTATTGAAGAAATTAAAGTTTCACCTAATTTGACTTATGAGCAACGTCCTATTCGTATCATTGCTACGGAGATTAAACGCCTTCGAAATAAAGATGTTCTTCTTGTGAAAGTTCAATGATCCTCAAATCCTAAGGATTGCTCTTGGGAATACTAAGAATTCATCAAGCGAACATAAACAGACTTACTCTCTTGTGCTCCTTAAGGTGAAATTATCACTTCAAATTTTCCTTTTTTGTGTTGATATACCTTTATGTGGTTTTTAATTTTATTTTCTTCTTAAGTATTACGAGGACGCAATTTCTTTTAGGAGAGGAGTTTGTAACAACCCGCATATTTTACGATTGTATATTTAAATGTTTTATTTAAATATAGCATCGTTAGTCAGATTAAAGTTTGAAATCCTACTTTTTGTAAACATTCGAATTAGCACTCGAGATCACTTCCGTTGAGTCAATGGCGTATGCGACCTTTTTGAGTATAAACATCGATATGTTTGCAGTTGATTAGAATTTTGATATTTTCATTCGGGGCTTTGGGTTTGGGTTTCAGCCTACTAAGAGAACCCAACTCCTCTACATAATACCTCCCGCTTCGCTTCTCTCCTCTTCATTCATTTTCATTTCCTAACACTCTCAAGCTAAAATAAAAATGGGGGAAGAGAAAAGAAACCAAAATTCCTAAGCCCTAGTTCACTAGGAAATTCAAATTCAAGTTCAAGAAATCAAGGAGAAGCTTAGGTAAGCATCCTCTTCATCTTCTCCATCACAGTCTCTCTTCATTTTTCAGAAATTCCTAAACCCTAACTTAGGAAATATTTGTCTATGATCATAGATTGAAGCTTCTTGAGTTGAATTTGAAGAATGGTTGATCTTTCCTTTGTTTTAAAGCTTCTCACTTGTTGTTTTTGAGTTCAAAGGTGAGTTCTTGAACTCACATCTATGTCTATAACTTTCATTGTTGTTAGGTATGAATTTCTAACATCTATTTCATGTTCAATTGCTTTTGATTTGAATTGATTTGGTGAATTTTCCGATTTTGGTGTTTTGAAGTCAAAATCGTTAAAGATCCTACCTGGATGTTTGGCCATGTTTTTGGCGATGTATCGAAGAGTCTATAGTGCTGGGTTGTCGATTGGCATAAATCCCTAACATCCATCGCTCGTTCGATCGCATTTCGGTTTGGATTTTCCCTTTTTGGACTAGGCTGATTTTTTTTGCCTAGTAGAAAAATTCAGACATCTGGAACAAAATTCAGATGTTTGAAATAAAATCCAGACATCTAGTTAAAAAATCCAAACGTTTGGAAAGGGTTTTGGAAAAGAAAAAAGGCAGAGATAAAATCCAAACGTCTGGTTGAAAATCCAAACGACTGGAACAAAATTCAAACGTCTAGAAAAAAATCCAGACGTCTGGTAGAAAAATCCGGACTTCTGAATTGGTTCTAGAATTAAAAAGGGAAAGGAGAAAAAGCATATATTTTTTCAGAACCTAAAGTAAATGACTAGTTTGAATAAAAAATATGTATTTATTTCAAAAGTTTTGAAATAAGAATTCGGGAATAAAGTCGAAAGAGATAATTTCCGTAAAAATAATTATATTTTGAAAATCTAAATTTAAAGATTAAGCCTAAGTGGGTAGTTTTAACAATTGCATATAGTTTGTTGCATCGTAGGCTCCATGAGTCCTATTTGCGGTAGGAGAACTACGTTGGTTTGATCTTGTATCTAATTGGGTACCCAATTAGGTAGGGGTACGTAGGTAGTCACAAGTGGTAGTGATACAATCCCTAAAATAATATAACCCTTTCATGTTTATCTGTTATTGGTTGTTGTTTATCTTGTATTATTGTATCTTTCCTGCTTATTATTTTATTCCGCATTTACATTGTTTATTGACTTCGCAGGTAAGGACGGTGTTATCTCTCTCATCAAAGTTGTGCAGTGGTAGCTTTATAGCCATTGTATTTGTATGTATTGTTAGTCCGTGAGATGATAGTTTTGATGACAACAACCTTAGAATAGATTATAAAATATAAATACTGACATTATAAGTTTAGATATATATGTATATGTAGGATTTAACCATGAAGGTACCAAGAATGAAGACTGTACAGTATAGAGATTCAAGATATTGAGATAAAAGACTCATGAGTATCAAGATTATCAAGAGTTCAAGATTTCAAGGTTAAGTATTTTTATTAGGAATTTTTTTAAAACTCATAGAAAAACACTGGCATCTTAAAATCCAATTTATTCGTGGAATGGAATCCAATTCGAGCTTGTTAAAGGGATGGAACCCTAAGTAGGATGGAACCTACGAAAAATCTAGTGGAACATTGTTTTGTATCCGCTAACTTTTTATTCAAAATGATTTTACAAAATTATCTTGTTTTCAAAATGATTTCAAAACTTTTCTTTTTAAAAAAACATCAAAACCCTCTATCCTGATTTTAAATAATTTTAGCCTCAAAATTATCTTTAATTTCAAAGGCAAAGTACTCCTAATTTTAAACTATCTTTTAACATAATATATTTAACTTTTAAATATTTATACTTAGATTTAAATATAAAATTATAGTTAAATTCTATATATATTATTCTCTATATTTACTTATGAATTTTAACTATAGTCAAGTATATTTATAAAGTTTAAAATAGTTTTAATATAAAATAAAAGTTATTTTCAAAGAAAATCAAAACACCAAAAAATCCTTTGGGATGTCGACATGCCCAAGTACCCCATGTCGACATGGTGTCAGTTGAGTTCAAAATTTAAATTTCAAAAGAAGTGTCTATTCGCCATAACTCTTCATGAATGGACATGACTGTTGTTCTTCTATAAATAGGGGTTAGTTTCAACGAATTTTACATCAGATTTTCTGGTTTTTCACTCCTCTTCTTCTTCCACATTTCTTAATACATATTCTTACCATTACTCTGCCGAAATCAATATTGAATCGAACTCGATTACTTCTAGTTTGATTCTCTATCACTATTTCTACAAGGTTCTCAGTGCTATTCAGAGTTAGACTTCTTTGTAATCTATTAAGCGAGAAAATGTGTGATTGTAGCCTTGGAAATCAATCAAGAGAGAAAATGTGTGATTGTAGCCTTGGTAAATCAATTGGGTAAACTTGTGGCCCGGAAATCAAGTATCTCTACCCAGAGGATAGAAATTCTGGAGGGTGTACCTCGTAGCCTTGAAACCGAGGGTGTAAATGTATAGTTGCTTTTGAAAGGAAATCTGTACTTGTGTTGCGGGACTGGATGTAGGGTAACTCCGAACCAGTATAAAATCCGGTGTGTTCTTTCCTTTGATGCTTTTATTTTATTTCTGCATCTGTGTTTGTTTATGTGATCATATCTGTGTCTGTATATTGCATACATCGGTGTCTAAATTAACATAAACTCAAAAAGATTTAGTAATTCTTTATTAACATTATTCACCCCTCCCCCCGCTAGTGTTAATCCCAGCCTTAAGACCTGTAATTCGCATTTCTCACATGTATTAAAGCACACTTTGTATAATTAATTAATAATTTAATTACTCTAATACGTTGTATAATTGAAATTGTATCCTATACATTTAGTAATATTGAATATTTATCAAATATGGTGTATTAAGTTGGTAGTTTTCATCAGTAGTTTTAGAATAGACGGATTTTTCGGCAATTTTAACTGGTTCGAAAAACTGGGTCATCACACTAATGATTACTTTGTGGCCTCACTTACTCAAGAGCCATTTGCGTAGTTCTCAAAAATAGGATTGGGGTTTCAAAGATTGTATAAATACCTCATTTGTTCATGTAATTAATCTCCTTAGCCTCCTTTGAGCCTCCTCTTAGTTAGTTTAGTTTTAGGTTCAAAAATAAATCAAAACTCTCTTTTCTTTTTTATGGCTACTTAGCCATTTTATTTTATGTAATTTTCTTTTTATGCAATATTAATTCATGCTCTTTCCTATTACACGCTCTTTTTCCTCTTCTTTTTGTTTCATGTTGAATGCCACATTTGTTGAAATGATAATAAATATGAAAGGCTATACCCCTTCAATTTAGGGGTAATGAAGCTCTCTTAATCATATAGATTCGACATTTTAATATCTTGTGATCTCCTTTTGTCCTTAATGACAATATTTGATGTGGTTTAACTTGTTGTTTTAGCTTTGAATTTGATAGCTTATATTGTTAATACCAATAAGTTATACTTAAACAAATAAAAACAAAAATTACCTCTTTATCTACATATGATTATGGTAATGAAGTGAATATTAAAATAAAACTATGACGGTCTATATTTTTAATCAATAGTTAATAGATCATGCTTAGAATAGATTTTATACTCAAGTTCATTGTTATTTTTATGAGAGTTAAAAGGTGGTTTAGTTGGTATGTTATAATTTGATGGTTTATATTGGGCTAATTAATAGCAAAAATAGGTCATAATTATTATAAACATATCCATTAAATTCACTAATGACCAAAAGAGAGATCACGATTTCATATATGTTGATTTACATGATCAAGAGAGTGAATTTATCTCCAAATTGTCTTCTACTCTCATATTTTTATCCATTTTCTTTTGCTAGTTTATTTACATTTTTAGCTTCACACATTTCAAATCTTGGTTTAATTTGATTGAATAAAATTTTAAATCTAAACAATTCCCTACGGATCGATCTGTACTCGTCACATTCTAATATTATACGCCGTGCGCTTGCAGTTATTGTTAATTTAAATTTGATCGGCTATTTTCTAATCCGACAGAGATTTAGCCGTCAAACAAGTTTTTGGCACCATTGTCGAAGAATTTGATTTGATTTTCTAAACTTCGAATTATTTTGTTTGATTTATACGTGTTTCATTTTTTGTGCGTATATTGCATTTTTATATAAAAAAAAGAAAAAAATGTTGGTGTGTGTTTGTGTGATTTTTGTTTGCATTTTGATTGGGTTGTTTTCTTGTTTGTTATTGCTTTTGCATGTTAAATAAAATAATACACAAGTTCATTTCGAAAAAGAAAAAAAAAAATTGCATTCACAGCTTTCTTTTACTATTTTTTAGTATTTTGCATTTACAATTTCTTTTTACGATTTTGCAATTACATTTCATATTTTGTTCTGCATTTCTTCAACTACATTTCTTCTACTACATCACTGTTTGCCACCTATCAGCCTTCACTTACCAGGCCTGAACCTTCTTGCAAATTCACACACTTCAGTTCCATTACCCTTGCCATTCAACCCTGTTTGCACTTCATCCACTTACAAAACTTTCAAAACAAGTTTTTACTTCACCATAACTGCTTCTACTTCCATAGTCATTACCCCCACACCGTCACATAACTTCCCATACACATTGCACACAGCTGCACATTCACCATCAAACATTCACGAAACCTCTTTTCCAATACAACAGTGCTCCCCACTTAACAAATCTTCCCACTGTCCCAACAAAACTCTCCCACATCCATCCCACTACACAGCAACATCTGCCACCACTGTATAACATACCACCAGAACAACACTGTGCACTTCACACCACCCCTCCAAACTGCCATAAACATTACATACCCAAACAATATTCATCTACAGCCACTTCTTCCAAACCCACTGACATACGACATCAACCACTTCCAAACCAAACTGCACCTTCATACCACAACAACTACAACTGCTCAACAACCCAGACTGATTCATATCACAATATCATCCCACAGCACAGTGCACACCCTCACTGTCATTCCAATAACTGACCATCACCCTCCACCATACATTGATATCGCCATCTCTGCCATAAAAACATCACCATACTACCTTACATCTATGCCATCAACCCTTCTCTACTCTAAATTTCATCTTTATTCATATACATAACGTTCATCACATGCGCTTGCTTCCACTATCTTGCTTCTACTTCCAATACAACTGCTTGCTACCTTAAAACTGTCAATACAAACTTCATCACTGTCACTGCCTCATCATTGTGCACATATCCAAAGCGACTGTGCTACTACTTACATAACTTCGTACATAACTTCATACTTACAACGATCTGTGCACATATCAACAACAACACTCCTACCAAACCAAACCTGCCTGTTGCCTTGCAAACTGTTGCTTCAACACTGTCCACAGTTCATACTGCAATACCATCTCACTGACCATTTTCTTATAACCCCACAGCCTACGCATTTATTTCAACACCGTGCACATTTGTTTCATACGATTCATACATATTTCACACATAACACATTTCATCATCTCATCATACCATCATCATATAACATTGTCAAAAAAATCATATAACAGTGCACTTCCCCCTTTTTACATCAACTTCTGCCTGTCACAGTGCTGCCAACACCATCTAATACCCATCCTCATGCCTTTAACATTCATTATTCAACCTGAACCCGATAGTCACCAGCCCACCACTGCCATTTCAATCCAAACCACCCTGTAACATCATCTACATGACACACATGATCTACAGGATTAACCTCCCTGTAACTACACTGCAGTTACACTGAAGCAACTCAGCGAATTTACCTCATCAACTCAAACCAAAAATCGAACCACCCTACACCTCAAAACCAAACATTCAAACTCACCTGACCACCATATTTCCACCACATTCACTACAGCCCCACACCAGAAACACCATCTCATAAACCTAACTGCATACTGTTGCATCACCAAACAACTACACTATTGTCATACTGTTGCACATTGTCACCACAGCTACTACTTACCCAGTTATTGCCTCATCTATCAACCACAAACCAACCATCAATACGCTACAGCAAGCAACTTGCTTCTTCCATCTTCGTTTTCCTTATAGCATACATCTGCCTCTTCTATCAATCCACCCTCTACTGTCAATTCATAGATCATCTGCAACATTCCTACATTCAACAACATTCAACAACTCACATTCACCATCATCATCCTTGCTGCCTGACCACCAAACAACTCACCCCATACTTCAAAAACACTGCCCATACTTCAAAAACACCAAACACCAAACATCATACACTTCAAAACACTGCCCATGCTACAATCACACTGCCCTGCATACATACAATCAATAGTGCACATCAAACTGTGCATAATGCCAATTCCTCTCAAAACATCACCACCTCGGTAGCACAACTTCCATTATACTGACACGACATCCACTAGAACATCAAACCATCAAATACATATCATCTACAACTGACCATCCCCACTGCCCTACAGCAGACTACAACCATTGTCAACTTGCAAACTTTCGTACCTCACTGGCAACTCACGGTTAACCATCACTCAATGCCAACTGCAGCTCCACCGCAACCAGAAACCAATACTCCTCCTCTAACTCTGCCACGACTTCAAACATCACCCACAAACTACTCTGCCTTCCCTCCATATCATTCACTTCAGCCACTTACATATTCAACTGTCTCCACTTGCCAATACTTCAACAAACCTCATCACCACACAACGCTCTTGCCTCTGCAGCGAGCACATCTGTCGCCACCTCCAACAACCGCGACCAGAATCCCCTCGAATTCGCCGTCCTTTAACGCCTCTACCACAACAAGTCATTTACTTTGGTTTCAAATTCGCGAATTGGTTTGGGGGAATTTCGATTTCTAGATTTTTGGAGGAATTTGAATTTGAGATGTAACTTGCGTAGTGGTTAGTGAAACGATAAATCAATTGATGTTGGGGCGGGTTTAAAAAAAAAAAAAGAAAGAGTGGATTTCTTTAGTTTTAGTATTGAATTAATTAATCTCTTCTCCAAACAAAAAAAATTTCAGCCATTTGTTTTGTTTATTTTCATTGTTTTGAGTTTGGTTGTGTTTTATTCGTTGGTATTTGTTATCCTCCATTTTGTGTTAAAAAAAAAAGGAGAAAAGAAGAGCAAGCAAGTTTATATTTGAAAGAAGAAAAAAAAAAGGAAAATCTTCTTCTGCCTTTTGTTTTATTTTCGATTGAAATTTGTTTAATTTTCAATTGTTTTATTTTCGTTTGTTTTAGTTTTTCTTTGATGTATATATAAAAAATTGTATATATCTTGTTTTTATTTTCAGGTTGCGAGAAATAAAATGAAGTTGTCGTATAAACTGTTTAACTCAAATTGCTTGCTTTATTAAAAAAAACACCGCTTCAGATAAATTGTTAATAATTCTACACCCTCTGATATCGTGCCCTTATCTCTTATTTTTATTCTGCTTTGCATTGTTGGTTGCTTGCATTTTAGAAATTCTTTTTTCAAAAATCCAAAAAATTCAAAAAGAAAAAAAATACATTCGTGATTGCGTTGCTAATACATGTTTAATATCAGTTTTGCATTTCCTCATAGAATTTGACCGATAATAATGGTTAGACATTTTACTTAAGGGTGTTACGAGCTCACCTATGGCTTAATTGTATATTGACAAGTTGTCCTCTTTGGATAATTTAATTTTTTGGTGTTTAAGATACGGCAGAGCAATAACCATTTATACATATTACACTTATTAGTAAATATATACTGGTTGTTGCTTTGAAGGTATTAAAACCTATGGTTGCATTCCTACGATCATTCCTGGTGTACCAATAAATCATGTCCGTTACCTGGCCAAGAAATATCTTGTTGAATTAAGACAAAGTGCGATTATACAATTTTGGATTAGGAACAACTTTGGATAGAGAACTTGTAATTAAATTTATACATTCATTTAGTTGCTTTAGTTCATGCATATTTAAAAAAAAATAAAAATCTGAAACTAAAAAATTATAAATATTTCTTAATTTGGTTTTTAAATCCTTTGAAAATTTTCAGTCAAAATAAAAAATATAATTTATTTTAAGTTAGCTTTTTTTTAAAAAGCAAAAATCCAAAAAAAAGTAATATAAAAACCTTTTCAAGAAAAATTGAAAATCCAAAACAAAACAAAAATAAATTTCCCTTTTAAAAATAAACTCCTTTTGGTATAAATTTTTTCTTTAAAAAAAACTTTTGAAAACGTCTAAATTTCCTTACTCACCAGAATTTTACAACAGTTGTGAAAATCAATATAATCCATATAATTTCACACCAAATTCTTATAGATATTTTAATGACAACTATTGTACAAACAATTCAAATCCCCAACAACAAATTTTTCAAAATGATGACCAACCCTCAGCTATTGAAAAGACTATCGAAACTATTTCGTCGTTGCTTGAACTCGCAGCACAAAACGATCAAATGATAAATAATTTGTGTACTTCATATTTGTGTAATAACCCAAGTCAAAATTTTCAAAATAATCAAGATTTAAATCCACTTCCAAATTCAAGTAATTTCGATCATAATCCATGCCAATTCAATTTCGAACTCCAAAATGATTTCAAAATCAAAACGAAAATCGAAACAACTGTTTAAATGATGTTGGCAATAGAAATAATCTCGACTATGGTTTAATGGACAAATTTTGTTCTCAACAATTTCAAAGTGAAAATATTGAAGTTAATAATTATAAATTTGATTTTATTGAGCAAATAGATGAAATTTAAAATGATCATACAGATTTGTTGTTTGAAACCTACATGAAACAACGTGAAAAACAAAACCAAATCCCTACTTTTGACGAGGCATATAATAATCCATCTTTTACCAACATTGACCATTTTCAAATAATAATTTTTGAAATTGAAAATAACAATCTTAATGAAGTAGTTGAAAATACGGTAATTGACTTGGATTTTAATTCTTTTGAAATTGTTGAATTAAATTTAAAATTCGATCTACCTTTTTTTAATTTTGAAAAATTAAATACCACAACTTTGGATTTTGAATTGATAATATGCAATGAAGTTGTTAGTAATCCAACAAAGGAAGACGAATTTAGTAAAAACGAATTTTATGGTCTTTTGGAAGATGAGTTGTTAAATTCTTATAGGGAAGATTTAAATCACCATTTTGATTTTGAAATCAATAATTTCGAAGGAGTTTTCAATGATAAGTTTGAATTTCAATTTGGTGAAAATAAACTTTAACTTCGACTAATTGTTCTATCAACCCTGAAAATCCTTGAAAATAAAACAACTCACACGATTTTTAATAAAACGACAATCGTTTTTCCGAATCAACATTCAACTTCAAAATCTTTTAAGGTTTATCTTTTTTTTGTGCTTACGCTATGTGTCTCATACTTGACAAGACAAAAGAATCGAACTTTGAAAGACCACTTCATTTAATCATCAATAGTATATTTTCTGATGTCTTGTAAATAATAATCCATTTATTTTCATGTAAATACAGGTCATATTTTTATTTATTTTTATTTTTCTCCTTTCACTTGGGTTGACTGTGGGGACACAGTCAAAATCAAGTGTGTGTGTGTGTGTGGGGGGGGGGGGGGGGTGTTATCTTTATTTCTTTGTGATTTATTTTTTTTGCATTTTCTTTCCAAAACTTTAACAAAAATTCCCAAAAATAAACTTTCTTTTGTTTTAGCATATTGATTTATTTTTGAAGAAACGCTATAGGATAAGTATAAGTTTTGTTACTAAATTGAAATTTTTGAAAATTTATTTGTCTTAAAAAAAATAAAAATAAAGCTTGATTACAAGTAACAATGGTTTAACTAGTATATAGGAAGATTCATGGGTGATAATTATGAAGTATATCCTAATGGAAATTCTTTGTTTAAAAAAGTGTATTAAAGAAAAAGATATAACATTTTTTATCTTCTAAGTTAAATGGTGCTGAGATGATTTGGAAAAACTATCACTTTAAAAAAAAACAAAAAACAAGAAAAATACAAAAGAAATTTTATTTTGTATATATATATATATATTTATATATTATATTAACACTTGGAGTTAGGTGTACACACTTGTGTGTTCACTTGCCATGCTCTGTACCCTTCTCACGTAAGCCCGAAAGCCAGTGCATGATCGGTATATCTGGCCTCAGTTTATCCAAGTTAGGTGTATGTATATGAAAATTCTTTCATTAATAATATGTATAGTCGATAAGTGTTCACACTTTTGTGTTCACTCGTCACGCTCTGTACTCCCCTCACATAAGCTCGAAAGGCAGTGCTTGGGTCATATATCTAGCCTTAATTTTCTGAGTTAGGCATATGTAAATATTGTTAATATCAATAAAATTTTCAAAAATAGAGAGAGTAAACAATTGAAATCTAAGCACTACTTTTACTTATTTAATTTGAATTTTTGTTAAAAAAAATGAAAATACCACTTTGATAAACGTTGAAAATCAACTAAGGATCCATTTCATAGTTGCACTATATTATCAACCAAAACAACAAGCCAAACTAGAGTTTAATTGTGATGGTAACTTAATTTTTATTGGAAATTTTGACAAGTAAAATGACTTAAATTTCTTGATTATGACCAAAAACTTATATTTAACTTACTCGTGTCAATTTAAAAGTAAATTCTTCATTTGTAAATATTTTCAAAAACTTGCATTCATATCTTTGTAAATAAACCTTGCATTTTGGAAATTTTCATTTTGTAAATATTTTATTGTCGCATTTGGATTTTGTAGGTAGTTTCCGCTAAAAACCCTCATGAGACAACACTCGCTCTACTAGGGACACCTAGAGGTTTAATGGCTTATTGCATGCGCTCAATGCAATCATGCTCCCTACAAAAATAGATTTATCTTAGTTTTAGTTTATTCAAGGATGAATAAAAAGGTAAGTGACAAGCACCATTGTCCCAGTGGTTAAGTGATTTGGCTTCGGTGCGAGAGGTCACAGGTTCGAAACTTGCCTAGCGTGATTCGAATGTTTATTGACATGTGATATGTTGTCACAATGATTTGTTGTATATAAAGTACCATTTCAAAAAAAAAAAAAAAATAAAATAAAATAAAAAGGTAAGTATGAGGGTATTTGATGTGAACGCAAATGTGCTTATTTTTACTTCCATATTTTATCAAATTTAATTAAATAAATGAGTAAATAAGGTATTTTAACATGTTTATACCAATATTCAAATTATTTTCAATTTACCATTTATCCACGTTCATATAGAGGCAAAATGATCATTTTTGTACATCTTAATTTAAGAATTTTTACTTGGACATTTTTAAGTTTATTTTCTAGGAATTTGAATTCAACTGGAAGTGGTTTTCATGGAAAATATGCATGCACAAGAGAATATAAAAAAATGAAGATGGAAATAATTCAAACCATACAACATGGAGGACCTCACCTACCCACTTAACTTGACCTTCAATTAGGAGTAATGTACATGCTAAATGACTATTAAAGTTTCATACACATTTAAGTGGAGGATTAATTCATGATAATGATTACTTGGTGGCCACACTTCCTCAAGGGCAAGTAGTTCCCAAAAATAGGATTAGGGTTTTAAAGCTTGTATAAATACCCCATATGTTCATGTAATCAATGTCCTTAGCCTCCTTTAAGCCTCCTCTTAGTTAGTTTAGTTTTAGGCTAAAAAATAAATCAAAACTCCCTTTTCATTTTTAGGCCACTTAGATATTTTATTTTATGTAATTTTCTTTTTATGCAATGTTAATTTACGCGCTTTCCTATTACATGCTCTCTATCCTCTTATGTTCGTAGCTTAGTTTTATTTTTTATGCAAATAGATTAGTGTTTATTTAATTTTAATTAGCTCTCTTTTCAATTTGCCCTCTTTTTTCTCTTGTTTTTGTTTCATGTTGAATGCTACATTTGTTGAAATGATAACAAATATGAGAGGCTAAACCCTGGGTAATGAAGCTCATTTAATCACATAAGTTCAACATTTTGACATCTTATGATCTCTTTTTGTGCTTAATGACAATATTTGATGCGGTTTAACTTGTTGTTTAGCTATAAATTTGATAGCTTAATTTGTTGACACCAAATATACTATGTTTTAACAAACAAAAACAAAAATTACCTCTTCATCTACGTATGATTATGGGAATGAAATGAATATTAAATTCAAAATTTGATGGTCTATATTTCTAATCAACAGTTAATAGATCATGCTTAGAATATATTTTATTTTTAAGTTCATTGTCATTTTCATGTGAGTTAAAAAGTGGTTTAGTTGGTATATTATAGCTTGATGGTTTATACTGGGCTAATTAACAGCACAAATAGGCTATACTTATAATAAACATATCAACTAAATTCATTAATGACCAAAATAGAGATCATAATTTCATATATATGTGTTGATTTATATGATCAATAGAGTGGATTTATCTGTAAATTGTCTTCAACTTTAATATTTTTAGTCATTTTCTTTTGCTAGTTTATTTACATTTTTAGCTTCATGCATTTCAAATCTTTGTTTGATTTGATTGAATAAAATTTTAAATCTAAACAATTCCCTATGGATCGGCTCGTACTCGCCACGTACTAACATTTTAAGTCGTACGCTTGCGGTTATTTTTAATTTAAATTTATTGGCTATTTTCTAATCCGATAGAGATTTACCGTCAAACAGACTTCGACTACAATGGTAGTAAGTTTCTTTACTGATTGTGTCTAGATAACACAGATAAATCAATTAAGTATACCCTTCCTATAATCTTCTTGAGATGATTTGAATGTGTAATCATAGGAAGTAAATAGGCAAAAATATTTGTAATTCATAAGTGCATATAGATTAAAAAGATAGAAAGAATTGATTCTTGGTTTGGTTAAAAATAAAAGTGTATTCTCAACTCTATTTATAGATGTGAAAATGTCTAAATTGATAGTTGTAACCATTGGAGAGACTTATTCAAAGCAGGAGATGCAACTGTTGAAGAAGAGGAGGCATGTATTTTTAGAAATTCAAACTAAAAACCCAGTTATAGGCGTCTAGATGTTTGGATATTTTGTACCAAATGTTAGCACTCAATATGGACGTCTATTATAAAAAATCCAAATGTCTAAATTGAACTAAAAAGTACGTTTTTAATTTCAATATGACCAGACGTCTATTGTGAAAAATCCACACGTCTGATATTGAACTAAATCGTTCCTCAGACGCCTATGATGAATTATCAGACATCTGATGTTCAACTAAAATGTTGCTCGGACATCTGTGATGAAAGTTAGACTTTTGATTTTGAACTAAAATGTTCTTCTTCCTTTTAAATGTTATATTTTGTTTATAAAATAATATGTTAACTATTTTCTTTTGAACATATATATTATAAAATAGTCTTATTGTGAAAATAGTTTTCAAATATAGTTATGTGTGCATGATCATCAAATTGAAGATTGTATATATTATCTAGACCGACAAAAATAATATACAATATCTATTTGTTTTCTTCAGTTTTAGCCCGATTTTGATGTCAATCGTCATAACTCTTTATATATATTCATTTGAATTATCTGCGTCATGTATTTCTCTTCTTATATATCCATGTATATACTTTAGCATATACCTACAAGTTGGCATAGTATTTCTTTGGCGTAATTGTATAGTTGTTGTTATTAAAATCCAATACGAGAGATTCTAACATATGAAATACTAGAGAATTGTATATAGAAAAAGAATTTCTTATAAAGGAATGCATGGACCCGAACTTCATTAATACTATCGAGTATAGTATGTCATTCTAAATTCATGTTTAAACATAAGTTAAGAACTTTAAGTTGAAATTATTCTAAATAATAAGTAGTGGTTAATTCAACCAAGCATACCTTGAATATCGCTGCAATCTAATAAGTATAATAAGTGCACAAATTTATAACCAAGTTGATGGTGATTCCAACTATTGAGAATCCTATGATATTGTTATATAATAACAGTGCACAATGTTGCAATACGGTTCGTACAAGAATCTAGAGCTCAATAAAGGCTGAGAGACACATCGAATAGTTCCACATGATAAATGGCGCTTATTAGTGATGGAGGGAGTTGATTGATAGAGTAGATAAATAAAATAAAATGTATTTCACTAAAAGACCAACTCGATTGGTTGTGAGAAAACGTTCGAAGAAAGTTGGAATAAGATTCCATAATCTACCCCAAATTTAAGTAGGAGATAGATGGAGTTAGAGGCATGCACTTGGGGTAATTATGTAACTTGTTACATATATCTAACTCGCTAACGAACTTTTTCAAAGTAAAAGTTGTTTTCTTTCTATTATATACTTGTTATATTGTGATATAATAGTTGAGTAATTAATATAATGTATATTAAGTAGAAAATCATTAAATGATATATTATGTGATAGTAATTACAACGTTTTGTATTCATGATTATCATATTAAAACTAATATATTATTTTAAACAAGAAATGGCTACCAAGTCCCCATAATTGAAAGACGATGGAAGAAAAGTCCATTTCGAAAAAGTTATGAAAATTAGGTCCATTTTATAGTTTTTGGCTAATTTATGCTGCTTTTGCCTCTGATTTCAATGTTGGGCCAATTTTATACGAGGGGATGATTTGGTAAAGTAACAAAACAGGGACCATATTTAAATGAGTTCATGAGTAGGGACTTTTTGTGCATAGGCTTTGAGAGTAGGGACCTTCGGTCCAAAACCCTATTTTAAATGTTCATAGTCAAGATGTTTCGAGATGGTATATCGATACATCCATTGAGATTAGAAAGCGTAATGCTTCCCAAATGTTAGGCAGCATATTACTCTTGGATGCTTGGGGCACCAAGGGATCATGTACTGATAGTTATTGTATAACTATGTAATGACTTACTCGAGAGTTTTCTATTGGTTAATATAACCAAGGTTAAACAGAGAATCTCTAAGTGACGATGTTACACAATTCCCTCGACTTGAGGATACCGTGCAATTTAATTTTGGGCACTCCACTTTGATTATAGTTAGATCATGACATGGTATCCATCGAATGACTATAGTTGGATCTGAGTTGAAGAATTGAAAGTGGAACACTATTCAATAGATAATTCTTCTCCTCGGTTATATGAGCTAAGTATCACGGTCAACTATAGTTAACTTAAAGTCAAAGTCTTCGACCAAAGCAATACTATTAATAATAATTATTATTATTGAACCAAGGATTTTGTGTTTGGAATTACAAAGTTGAATATGGACGACGTTAGAATATTGACCACAACTTAATTCATAATTCCTAATTTGATATAGTTTTGACGAAGAGAATTGCTGTAAATAATCGTTACTACCGAGTACAACTTACAGTAACTAAAATTGGATTTCTATTAAAAAAATTATAGGCGATAAATTCAGTAAAATGCATCATTACTAGCTAAGGTGACACGTGAACCTCAATATTTCTATTTTTTTAGTAATTACCACTGACAAAATTTACCCATTCGAATCACATGACCAAAACGATGAATACTCCGAATGAACCACATAAATAAATTACTTTATAATAATTGTAAATTATTAATTAACATTTATGAAATATTAATTATTTGAATTTTTAAATAATACTAATATTTAATAAAGTGCATATATAAAAGTTATAAACATGCATATTGATATATGATGTTGGTAGAATGTTTAAACCTGAATGAAATAGAATATATACTAAGTGCATTTTAAATAAATTAAGTGAATTAAAACCTATGAAATATTAATTATTAAAATTTTAATTAATTTTTTTTGAATATCATTATTATTTAATAAAAGCGCATATATAAAAGTTATAAATACGGGCAGCAATATACGATATCAATAGAACATTTAAATTTGATTTAAATGAGATTAATGCTAACAGGGGTTTTGAAATATTGAGGTTCGATATGGCGCCATCTATAGTAGGTTATGAATGTATAGGAGAGAGAGGACTTATTGAGATTTAATAAAGAACTAAAAAGGAAAGGTTTTAAGGAAGGAATAGGAATGGTTTCTACTATTCCTTTAAATAAACCACCCTTTATTTTTTTTCAACGAATTTCATTTTTACTTTCATGACAAAATTTTATCTTCCTCTCCCATGATCTATAACCGAATTTTCATGGTAGGTTCAAAAAAAAAACTCCAAAAAAACGAAATAAAAAAGGTGGTTATCTCTCGATTGTTTCTAGATCTAGAGATTGATTCGTTGAATCTAGGAATCCTTTCATCGTTCAAGGTGTTTCCCTTGACTAAATCTCAAAGAAGATTTCTATTTTTTATATACGAATTCATTAAGTTTATATGTTTTGAATTCCCACTTATGTTATCCTTTCCATCTATATCAATTTTTCAGTATGACTTAGATTTCTACTCGCCTCCTTTGAATCAGTTGTATGTTCATCCTATTAATATGTTCTTAACACCTCTTTGTCTTTCTCTTCTACTATTCATACGCTATCTATGTAAATAACTATCGATCCATCATTGCCTTTTCTTTATTGTTCATATTCTTTTTTTTGGGATTTGAATCTCATTATCATGAATTTATACATGTCTAAGTCGTCTAATTCCTTTTTATTTTAGAAACTATTGTCTGAATAAATTTTTATTGAAAATATCTTTTATTAATGGATTTAAAGTTTCATATTATAAAGTTGAGAATTGAATATATGTGCTGTAAGTTGGTATAAAACAATTTTGGTTACTATTTATACTTTTGATTTCTTTCTTAAGTTAACAATTGGATCTAAGTTAGACTAGTTTCATTGTTTGAAGGTTTCTTTTAAATTATAAATTAATTGAATACATTTGTTACTGGTTTGATTTTAAAACATTGATCTAATTATTTTATATGTATATATATACGTATGTATGTGTGTGTGTGTACCTATGTGTGTTCTAAATTCAAAGTTTATAAAATGGACTTTTATGAAAAAGATTGAAATTTTGATTTTAAACTATCTCTTAATTAAAATTGACATTATATTATTTACTTTAACTTTAAAACATATCAGAAAATCAAAGTGTATCTTAATGTGAATATGTATATATACCATTGCGTGTGTATGCGCGCAAAATAATTCTTATTTTGAAAAATTATTTGGATGATAAGGGAATATGTAAAGGGGAAATATATCTTTTATGATATAAATTCCGGCACCTAAATACATTCACATTAACTATGTACACTTCCTATATGTTGCACTTACACTTTCACGCATAGGCACATTTGATGCACTCGTTACGACATACATATAACTTATAGATCAAATTATTTTAAATAAATGAAATAATATTTGATATTTTAGATTGGATCAAAAATCCAATTTAGGCTTTATAGGGTGAATTAAGATCGAAATGAGATATTTTATGGAATTCACTCATTTACCCCACTTCCAACTAGCTCGGCTCCTATAGGTCGAACTTCAAAGTGGATATTCCACTTTGATTATAGCTAAAGCATGGAGATCCATCGGATGACTATAGTCGGGTTTGAGTTGAATCATCGAAAGTGAAGCGCAATTCAATAGAGAATTTGTCTTCCTAGTTGTATGATAGTTGTATCACGATCAACTATAGTTAACTCAAAGTCAAAAATTTCTAACCATAGTAGAACAGGTACTAAAAATTGTTGTTACTGAAATAAGGACTTTTTTATAGACTAATCAAGCAGAATCTAGATAATATTGGAGTTTTGACCAATACCAAATTTCATACATCCGAATATGATATATTGTTGGTGAAGAGAATATGTGTAAATTATTATCATTGTTAATACCGCTTGAGATAATATAAAATATGATTTTATGCTAAGATCTTTAAGCGGTAATTTCGACCAAACTATAACACCACTAACTAAGGTGATGTGTGAACGTCAATATTTGAATTGTTCAATATTAGCTGTTGATTGAATTCACATCTCTGAGTCTCACAACCGTATTTGTGAATTCTTCGAAAAAATACATGATTTATGTACTGTATAAAGTGTTATTTTTATAACTAAAGTTTGAAAAATGTTTATAATAATAATTATTATATTTGAAGTTTATGGTGTTATTGGTAATGGCATACTAGAAATGTTCAAGGTACTGTTAATTATTATTTGAAAGTGTATATAAAAGTTATATATTCATATATTGATATACATTATCAATATATGTTTAAGAAGACTTTAAACTTATTTGGCTACTCAATGAGGTAGATCCAACAATGGTATCAGAGTCCGTGCGGTCTATATAATCTTATTAGACAACATTTAAGGCCAAATATTAACCTTTTTCATTTAATGGATGTCTAAAATAGCAGCATCTACGCCTGGGTTGAATAAAAAGTATTCTCCACTTCCTAACTACTGGCCTATCTCAATGGGTGAAGTGAGTTCAAGGTTGATCCAGACGTAATGAAAAAAATTATTTGGGCCTTGGGAAATTTTTTTAATTAGTATTTGAAAATTTAATATACGTTTTAAATTCAAATGTTTAAAATGTAAATACATGTTTTATAAATGTTATAAATTAAATTCATAATTTTCAAAATTATTTTGGTAAATTAATTTAATAATTTTAAAATTTTATAAATATTTAATTGATATGGCTAAGTATATATATATATTTGATATATACTATAAAAGTTATAGTTGACAATTTATCTTAAACTTGTTTATGGTAAATTAAATACAATTTTAAAATGTTTAATTAAATAAATAATTATTTGAATAATAATTGAATAAATGTTATTTAATTAACATATACATATGCATATATGTATATGTTAATTAAACCACATTTATTCAATTATTAATCAAATAAATTATTTATTTAATTAAATATATATACATGTATATATTATAAAGGTTTTTTCCAATTATTTAATTTTTTTTAATTTTTTTAATTTTTGCGTGAAATTTTTATATAAAAGTTTAAAATATTTAATTAAAATATTTTATCGAATAATTAATTAGTTAAATAGTTAATCGATGATGTATAAAACTATAAATGTTATAGTTTAAATATTCTTCTTAAATAATTTAAAATGAATAAAATAAAAATTTTGAAATTTTAAAATCGAATTTACCTAAACTAGTTAAATAAATAAGAATCAAAATTAATTAAATATGATTTAATTAATAATACACATATAAATATTATATAAATTAATTAAATTATATTTTATAAATAAATTAGATCCAAGTGGAACTAAAATAATCTGAAAGTGATTTTTAGAATAAAATACTGAGGTATGGTACCTATACCATAATTTTAGATATAACTAACACTTGAATCACGAGGATATTTCACATGAAATACGTTATTCCTTAAACCGATATCACTCAAAATACATTAAAGATTATAAATCTTTAACATAGTTGCACTCTATCATTTATACACTGTAGGTATCAGTTTCTTTTATATAGGTATCAATTTTCTTCCTATATTAACTGTTTATTTTTGAACTAAATGTTTTTACATTGAGAGATAATATTTTTCAATATTTTGTTATGAACCAAATTCAATTAAATATAAAAAGCATACAATGATGTATAGAATTATGTATGAAATGTTATAATGCAAAAACACAGATAGTTTGAATAATGAGCAACTTTCAATTGATTATGACTAGTAGTTTCAATTGTATTGTTCATTTTGTTGTCAGTAGATATCATTTTAACCAAAAAAACTTACATGTCTTCTGCTTGTTGTGCACACTTTATTTGATGCATATCATCTGGTTTCACATCTATGTCTTCTATGTTATTGCTTTTCCAGATTTCTTTGAGCATTTCTTCTATTTTTTGTCTCTAATAAAGACAAAATATTAAAAAGTTAGGTCATATTCACCTTTTTTATCTGTAATAAGTAATTTTTTTAAAAGAAAGAGAAATCTCATATCAATTTTATAGCTTCTTTTAAACTGGGTATGGATTAACAAAATCATCATCATCCTATTATTTCAAAATAAAGACAATAAGTGATTTGTGAAACAAATTATGTTGAAATGTAACAATATGTTGGGTATTAGCTTGAGTGAAATATCTTCAGTCAAATATGTAACGATTTCAAGTTTGCAGTAACTATATATCAGTTGTACTAAATAAGTATCATTTTTCTGTAAGTAGGTATCATTTTTTTCAAGTAGTAGGTATTAATTTTTTGTAAGTAGGTATCAATTTGTTGTAAGTATCAGATTTCAACTAAATGATATTGACTATTATTTTACCAAACGATTTACACTACATGATACCGACTATTATTTGCTGTAAGTAGGTATTAGTTTGTTGTAATTATTGGTCTTTTCTTTTACCAAATGATTTACAGGTATTATTTTTGTAATATCTATCATATTACAAAGTTATAATGTTTCTAGTTTTACTGAATTGAGTTGTTTTTCTTCTGATTCTTCATCTACAACTTTTTTGCCTTCTTCTTTCTGAGATTTTTCCTGTTTAACATTTTTAATAATATTAGAATACATTTAACAGTATGAAATTGTTAGTATTGGTTTCATAATTTTCAATTTTAGTTACCACAGTTTCTGTTTGTGTTTTCTTTTGAACGTTTTTTTATTTCTTCTTTTTGTTCTTTGTTCTCTTTTTTGCATATTTTCTTCAACTGTTTTCTCTGCAACTATTTGTTGTTGCATGTTCTCTTCTTTGTTCTGTGCAAAAAAATTCACTGTCACTATAACAAAAATATACTAAATTTGTTATACTTGATTTTATAGTATCGGTTACCTTCTCTGGTATACTTTCTATTGTTTTTAATTTGCTTTTAATTGCTGTATTATTTTCATGTCTTCTTTTTGTTATTTTTTTCTCTATTTTTTTTTCTTCTTCTACTGATGTAGGTTTTTTTAAGTTTTAACTTGCTGCTTCTTCCCTTTACTGTCTTTGGTATCATTTCCACTAGAGTAGGTTTCCCTCTTGTATTATTGCGTTTTCTCTATGAATATCTACTGTTGGAAGTGATTCGAAATTTTGATTTTCACTTTTTTGCTCCACTTTTGATGTAGCTAGGGTTTCTTCGACTGTTGTGCTTGTTGTTCGTCGACTGTCGATTGTTGCGGCTGTGTTGGAGATGTAAATTTGTTTCTGCTTTGCGGTGCCATTTTTTTCGAGCAAAGTTTCGTCAAATGCTTAGTGAAAGAAAGGAAGAGGAGAACGAACAGAATTCCTTGTTTTGTTTTAATTTGTATCTGGGCTTGGGCTTTGTCCTTACGGTAAAAAAAATTTGCGTGTGTCCTTGTGAGTAATTATTTACTTTAATTTGTCCTTTAAAATTATTTTTCCTTTTGGGAATTCATCCTAATAAGGCTAGGCGGAAAAGCTTACTTACCTATGTAGTGTATCAGAAGGCCTGTTGCTAAAATCACGAACCGCAAACTTAAAGCTACTTCATTTTCTCTTAAAGATGCTTTAAAATCAACATGTAACAATCCGAAAAATTTAGAAAACAACATAAATTAAAATCAGCTTAAAATTATAGAATTTCATGAACTTTTATGCCCTTTCTAAAAATTTAAAGTGCGCACATCCTGCAATTTTTTTTTAAACAAATTATATCAAAATATGCAAAAATATCCAAAATATGCAAAACATGGATGATAGTTAGATGCCACCTTATTATGTGTGTGTATACATACATACAGATACATACTTACGTACATAATAATGCACAAAAAAGAATTATTTTAATAAAATGCAGAACATATACACTTTTTTTTTAAACTAGTTTCAAAGGCCTTTATTGCAAAAGCAAATAAAGTGTAGTATTTACAAATACAATACCTACGCAAATTGCACTAGCCCAAAACTCGCTCCCAGCTCTCGAAAGCATAAATATGTTTAACTCCTATCTCTTTCCAATGTAAACCAATTCTCCACTTTCCCCATTAAGCTTCAACAAAATTAATGCGAGCGCTACTCCGTAAAACTTTTCTGTAAACTTCGACGATTCTTACAAATTTTTAATCCATCAAGAAAACTACCACCCCTCTATAGCTTAGCTTCATCTATACTTATAGGCCTGTCAAACGGGTTGGGTTGGGTCAAACGGGTTGGGTTGGGTCAAAGTGGGCTGGATCGAGTTTGACCCAACCCATTTATGACCCATTTTCTTTTATCCATTTATGACCCAACCCATTTATGACCCAACTCACTTAATAAGCGGGTTACCCATTTAACCCATTTAAAGATTTAAATTTAATTTGACTAATAAAAAACAAATAAATATAAAATAATTCTAATTTTTATGTTTTGAGATCCGACAAAAATTTAAAATTTTAATTCTAATTTTCATTAAAATTCAAATATGGGTATGCGGTAGCTTATTATTTTCTAACCGTCAGTCTCCTTGGAGAACAACAGCGTGTGTTCACACGATAAAGTATCCGAGTGTTCCATACTACTCGTAATTTAGGTGGTAGTTAATCGGTCGAAGTCCCGCCTGATTTTTAGTTAGAACGAATGAGTTATTGCAGTCTGAACAAAAAATAGCGGCTTCTGCATTACACGGATTTCAATATGCAGATGTTGTAGTCTGATATTTTTTAAGTACAACTGTTAGTTCCCTTGGAGAATTACAACATGCGTTCACATGATGAAGTATCCGAGTGTTCCATACTGTCTGTAATTTAGGTGAGAGTTGATCGGTCGAAGTCTCGCCTGATTCCGAGTTAGAACGAAGGAGTTATTGCAGTCTGAATAAAAAAATAGTGGCTTTTGCACTAGGCGGAGTTCAATATGCAGATGTGGTAGCCTGTTATTTTCTAAGTACAACTGTCAGTCCCTTTAGAGAACTACAACGTGCGTTCACACGATGAAGTATCCGAGTGTTCCATACTGTCCATAATTTAGGTGGAAGTTAATCGGTCGAAGTCTCGCTTAATTCCGAGTTAGAACGAAGGAGTTATTGCAGTCTGGAAAAAAATAGCGGCTTCTGCACTAGAAGGAGTTTAAATATAGGAATGTAGTAGCCTGTTATTTTCTAAGTACTGTCAGTCCTCTTGGAGAACTACAGTATGCGTTCACACAATGAAGTATCCGAGTGTTCCATATTGTCCGTAATTTGGATTGGAGTTTATCGGTCGAAGTCTCGCCTGATTTCGAGTTAGAAAGAAGAAATTATTTCAGTTTGAACAAAAAAATAGCAGCTTCTGCACTAGGCGGAGTTCAAATATAGGGATGTGGCAGCCTGTTATTTTCTAAGTACTGTCAGTCCCCTTGGAAAACTACAGTGTGCGTTCACAAGTTGAAGTATCCGAGTGCTTTATACTGTCCGTAATTTAGGTTGACGTTGATCGGTCGAAGTCTCGCCTGATTCCGAGTTAGAACGAAGAAGTTATCGCAGTTTGAACAAAAAAAATAGCGACTTCTGCATTAGGTGGAATTCAAATATTGAGATGCGGTAGCATGTTATTTTCTAAGTATAACTATCAATCTCCATGAAAAATTATAATATACGTTCAAAATTCTTATTTTTCAAATTTTTATTAAAATTTAATGTTTTTAATAAATGTGTAAATGGATTATCCATTTATAACCCTTCTAAAAATGGGTCGACACCCATTTATAATATTCATAAATGGGTTGACCCAACCCGTTTATAAGTAGGGTAAATGGGTTGGGTTAATAGGTTGGGTCAAATTTTGATATGTCTCTACACTTAGCCTAAAACAACTTTATCCAATATATGATATCGTGATTTTGTTTGATGTAGTTCAATACAGCTTTAAATATGTAGTTTTCGTCTTTGCTACATGATCATGTCCAGCAATCTTCTTCTCTATCATCAAACATTTTAATACTTTCTATTTCTTCTCTTACCCTTCTCAAAAAACTTCTTCGACTGCACCTCCAAGAACCTTCTTGTAATATGTCACTTGCCAATAAATTTTCACCTTTGGTCCTTTCAACAGTGTCCATTTCAAGTCTATTAATCAGTAACCCCCTTGTAACCATGGATCATAGCAACAATGTTGTTTTACCATTAACAAATGTCCACAAAGACGTTTAAGAGCTTCACGTCTAATTTTCATAAGGAACTTTTATGTACTAGAGTCATCACTACGCGTTGAAATCTCCCAAAGTTAGTGTCCCTTTACATATTTCTCATTGGCCCAGATTCCTTCCCTATTAACATTTTCTCATATATGTTTAATTCCAAGTGCTACATTAATCTCCTTTGATTTCTTTAATCCCAAAATCCCTCTTCTTTAGTTCTTTAATCCCAAACCCCCTCCGTGTTAATTTGGTCATCGGTGCTACTACCCGCAAAAAATCCTTGATGAACCTCCGATAATATCCAGCCAATCCAAGCAAACTCTTTATCTCATTCACTCTCTCGGGTCTCTTTCAATTATTCACCGTTTCAATCTTAGTCGGGTCTATAGACAACCCTTTCTCTAAGACTACATGACCGAGAAACTTCACTTTCCTCTTCTAGAAATGACACTTCGAAAATTTTACCTTCGGCTGATTCAGCCTTAGCATCTCAAACACAATTCTAAGATGAACTTCACACTCCCTTTCATCCTTATAGTATACCAAAATATCATCTATGAACACCAATACGAACCTATTCATGTGCTTTCGGAAAATTCAGTTCATTAAATCCACAAAGAATGCCAACGCGTTAGTTAGTCCGAACGGCATAACTAACCATTCATACGATACATATCTATTTCTAAATGTCGTCAAAGGAATACTATCCTCTACTACTCTAAGCTGATGTAAACCTGTTGTCAAATCCAACTGAGAAAATACCTTGGCTCCACCTTAATTTATCGAACAAATCGTCAATTCTGGGCAACGAATATCGATTCTTTGTCGTCTTCTCATTCAACTTACGATAATCAATACATAACCTCAACGATCCGTTCGACTTCTTAGCAAACACTGCGGCTGCTCCCCATGGTGAACTACTTGGCCTAATAAAATTTCTTTCTAAATCCACCAACTGCACCTTTAACTCCCTCTTCTCTGTAGGTGTCATCCTGCTTGATGGCCTACTCACTGGTTCTGCTCCATGCCCCAAATCTGTACAAAACTCAATGGATCATCTCTATGGTAATCCTACTACCAACATGAAGATATCTGCGAAATCTCTAACCACGAAAACGCGATTCACCTCATCTTCCAACTCCACTACACCCAACAAAGCATTCACCTCATAGCTAAGGCTTTCTATAGTATATACAATCTGATCACTACAATTAGGGTGTCTAAGTGATATTTTCCTATCATGAAAAAATATCCTAGCATTATACTTATCTAACCAATCCATACCCAAAATAATTTCAAACCCTACAAAGTCGAAAACATGCAGACTGCAAACAAATGTATGACCTAACAAATCAAACTCTAGGTGGTCACCCTCCATCCCAAGTGTCGCACATCCCCTATTAGATTTGAAACCTTTAAGGAAGTAACTAAGTATGAGGGTTTTAAGTTAAGCTTATCTACCAAACAATGAGATATAAAAGAATGCGATGCACTAATATCAAACAAAACGGTAACAGACATACCATGAATCTGAACCGTACCTCACAATACTGCCTTCCCTTTATCCTGCACTATTGGTCCTGATGTAGCAGGCTCCAATGTAAATACTTTCCCCCTTCCATCCCTAGCAGGCTCTTTGCATTGATTCTTATAATGACCAATCTGATCGCAGTTGAAGCATCTAATATTCTTCTTCCCGGTCACTTCCTTTGCCTTTCCAGCACGACGTTCATTAGCAAAATGTCCCTTTTTGTCACACTTAAAGCAAACAGCCTTAGAATTTCCATTCTTTGCTGCTTCACCTTTCTAAGCACCTTTTTTATGAAAGTACTTTCTTTTCTGACTCTGTCCTACTTGGACCTCCTTTGCCTTATTCTTTTCCAAAGAAGCAAGCATCTCCTCGTGTCTTAAAGCCATCTCCACCACAACATCACAAGGATCCCAAATATGAGGTAATGTAGCCCTAACCAACTCAGGCTTCAACCCCCTGATGAACTTCGCATTCCTCTTCATCACAGTATCCACAGTGGCATATCCTTATCTTGACAACTCCTTGAACCATCTAGAATATTGCAACATGGTCATCTCCCCCGCTCTAACTCACCAAATTTTCTGAGCAAAGAAGACTGCGTCATCGTAGACATGAACCCCTCCTGGAATCTCCTTCTAATCTCAGCCCACGTTATTGTTTCCTCATCCACTCCAGCTGTCTACCAGAATAAAGCTACTCCTTGAAGCTGGCTCGACGCAAGCATCCTCTTCTGCTCATCATTGAGTCTTAAGTCAGCAAAGATTCTCTCACAATGCAACAACCAGTTCTCCACCTTAATAGCATCTTCAGTTCCAACAAATGGCTTCCCTTTAAGCCTAACATAATTCTCTACTCAAGATAGCATAATTATTCATCACCGGAGCTTCTTGGTTCACCCCTCCAGCATTTCCTCTCACTACTCCAACAGCAATTCCAGCTTGCATCATATTCACAAAAACTGATACATAGCTCCAATATCCACTTGTGGGACTCCAACACCAACATTCCCCGCTTGTGCCTGACCTTGGTTCCTTCTAGTATTTGGCCTGACATTTCCATTTTGGTTGTGCTTCCTCCAAGATTCACTCTTTCACTTCTAGCATCCATATTTTTATTCAAGCCTCGTGAGATACAGAGGAATAGCCTAAGAGAGATAGAAGAATAGAGATATAACATATACTTATATATAGCAAATACAAGTACGTTACTGTAGCGTTATCCCATATCCCGATCTTACTCTAATTCCTTAGGATTATGCCTTCAAAATCATTTTTATTATAAAGTTTTTCATAAACTTATGATCTAATACCAAGTTGTAACATCCGCTATCTTGAGGCCAAAAGTTAAATGCTACAGATGCTGCAGTCATCTATAGTATTAAATTTTGGTGATAAAATACGTTAATGTTAATGGTAATATCGGAGTCACGTGAATATGAAATAAAATCACTGCAAATTAAAACAACTTTTCTGATTAGATTTCGAAACAATGTTTCATATTCAAGTTACATAATCCCATCACTTTTTCAAGTTCAGATAAAATATAATTATTACAAAATACGCCAAGAGCGACATATGAAGATGTCTCCTTGGATGACCAGAGTACTATATAGACATGACTGTCTTAAAAACAACACAACAGAATCAAACAAAATAAAACAACAACTCCTAAATAGCTATCCGTCGGCTACCTTCTCGTCTATGAAAGCTTTATACTCCAACCTACTAAAAACCTATAAACCTCAACCCCTACTTAAATCAATTCTGAGCACTCGAGAGTTTAAGAGGAAAAACATAAACTTCGCATCAGACATAAAGCCTGGTATGAATTATACTATACATCTCGGTTATTTTATATTAAATGCGACCATGCTGCTTAGCATAACGAGTTTCCCCTCACTAATATCCTTTTAAAAAATATCTTTTGCAAATCATAATCTTGCAACCAAAATTGGTTGAAACTGTAAAGCAATATCATGTAAATATACATGCTAGGTAATAAATGGACTATCTATCCAAACACTATAGTTTTGTTTGGATAACCGCTAACCTTTGGCAGACTAGAAACTACCAAACATTATAAATAAAATAATCCACTACTTGTTAGGTACTCCTCTTCTAGATGGTCTGCCTCGAACTTATCTGTTAGAACTCCTCTTGTAGACGGTGTGTCCCTAACTTATATGTTAGATACTCCTCTTCTGGAGGGTCTATCTCTAACTTATCTTCTTATAGGGTCATCCGATCCTAATGGTTTTGTGGTCTCACCGGTAACCTATCTATATACAAATATATATTCCCTTCTATATGTAATCATCATTTTAATCTTACCTTGACAAAGCCCTACACGCTGGAATTTTAGACTAAATTAGCTAGGGCTAATAGCTAATATATAGGCATAACTCTATACCAGTCCCATCCGGTATTCTAATACCCGAGTCATTTTACATAGGGTAATCTTTCCAAAATTTTCCTTGAAAACCTTTTCATCTCAAATTGATTTAAAACCTTTAAACCAAACTTAAATAAGGAAAATACATATACTCCATGCTTTACTCAATATCACCTTTCCATTATATATATATATATATATATATATATATATATATATATATATATATATATATATATGCACACTTTATACAAATTTTTGTTGATGAAAACATTTAAACCTTTGAAAGTGCCCCTTTCGAATCCATTAAAAGTACCCTTTTCGAAATCAAGTAAAGCCCTTCTTTATAACCTAAGCCGAAAGGCCAAATTATTCATTTTGAAACCATTCAATCTTCCTTTCGAAAACACTTCGAAAGCTATAAAACCTAGGACATCCTATCTTTAAACATTTAAACCTTACCTTTCGAAAAAATTGGAAAACCTTTCCTTTTAAACCTTTATAAACCTTCCTTTTAAACCATTCGAAATCATTGGGAACTGCCCTTTCGAAATCATTCTATAAAACCTTTTGAAAGCATTCTTTAAGACCTTTCAAAAGCATTATAACATCAAACCTTTCGAAGGCACTTGGATTCAATTTATAACATATAGAAACACCTTTCGAAACCATTAAAAACCATCTCTTTCGAAACCATTTTGGGTTCTACCTTTAATAGAGCAAAAGGGTCATTAAAATATCTAGGTCGAAAGCACTCATTCAACAGCATTTCCTAAGCAAAGAAGTGATGGTGTCGAAACCAACCCTTTCGAAAGCATTGGAGAAGCGGCTTGGGTTTTAAAACAAAGTATATCTTCCGAAACCATTGACTCCGAAAGGTAGAAAAGCGGAAGATAGGGCTTTCGACCCCAGCCGAATTAAAACAAAAGGCATGACCCATTTGAAACCTTTCCTTTAAAATATCTGGCTCAACCGAAAGCCAACCAAGTCGAAATCACTTTCTTCGAAAGCAAAGCACATGCATTTTCAATTTAAAACAAAGTCATGCTTCGACCCCATTGGAACCTATTGTCTCGACCCAGTACCTTTGCCCTAGTCCAATTCACTCTATACCAAGTTATTGATACTATGTGCATTGGTTTCGATGGCAATGGAGGCGGCAGTACTTGGTCGGAACCACTGTGCCGAAAGTGGCGAAACATGCTAAAAGCATGTAAAAATTGATTTTAACTTCAAAAAGAAATTCTTTTCAATTAACCTGCTTTGTTTGCCAAAATATTATTGGTTGCTAATTCTCTTTTCTATAAGTGCTGCCAATATTTTAAAAATAAACTATTTAATCTATTTATAAAATACTCCTTCTTCTTTTATAAATATATAAAACATTTAAGTCCCATACCTTAATTTTTTTTATATATCCATTAAAATACTTGAAAAAATTATACAAAAATTATAGATATTCTGTCAAATATGTTTTCTAACATATATTAATTTCAAACCCAAAACTTATATTATTTACCCGTAGATAATTTTATATCCAAATAATCATTTTCCTTACTAGAAAATTAATATAAAATCCACATTAATTCAGAAAATTTTGAAAATTGAAAGCCATCTCTATAATATCATTTTTGATCTAAATCTTAAACCGCAAGGCATTTGGATGTCATTTAATAGGGGTTTTACATTAAAACGTATCATAAAACCTATATGAATGAGCACAAATCATCAATAAGCATATATAATCATTTAATCATTCAAAATCATGTAGAATACTTCGAATTCATCTTAAAACTGAAAACAATTAGAAAAATAAGATGTAGTCATTATTCACCTCAGCTTTGAGATTATGGAGTTTGAGATTTGAATGGATTAAGTTGATTAATCTTCTTCCTTTAGCTCTTTCTTCCTCTTGTTCTTGCTAACGGTGGTCAGCCTCTATTTGTTTTTAACTTTGCAAATGAACATATGAATGAATTTCGAAGGCTTTAGGGTATTGGAATGATATCTTTCCAATTTTACCCCTCCTCTATTTTATTTCAACTCTTCTTTAGTTAATTGGTTACATGGCACGGCTACCCCTTATTAAAATCAAATATCAATCCCCTAATCATCACATTATTTTATTTAATTTAGCTGATTAAATACCCTAAGTAATGTTACTAAAATTATGGGATGTTAAATGTTAAAGCACTGACTACAACTATAAGAGAAAAGCGTTCAATACTGCGTTGGAAGTCTCGGACCTCATCTTGAGGGATCAACTCTACTTATGTAAATAAGCAATAATATATGCATGCATGCATGTATGTATGTATGTATGTATGTATGTATGTATGTATATGTGTTAAACTCATGTAGGGATATGAGACTGCCTGTACTATGTTATTACTCTTTGGCATGATTAAATGATAGCCTCCTGCCCATCCATAGTTCACCGCCAATAGCCGCTGATTAAGCAAAGCACGAGGTCAGTAGGAAAGCACGTCAATATCAGCGATGAGAATGGTGAAACTAGAGTTGAACATTTAGAACTGCATCAATGCAATCTGTACCTTCATCCAAATTACTGCAGTGGACATACATATATTAGACTGCTTGATCCAGCTGTCAAAATCGAAACTGCGCACAATGGAACTCGGCTTCTCAGCCTAACTATTGATAGGAATACTAGACGGTCCAAACCAATATAAAAACCCCTCTATGTCAGTACTGTTAACGTAGCATACTGGACATACAGATACTCGATAGCCAGGACTAATACAAAAAATCATGCGCATGCGAAGGTTGCAAACACACAACCTGACTTCACAATCATAATTTTCAATCCTCCAGCGGGGAATACCATGCCAAGTGCACGAACAAACAACTTCTTACAGCTTACCGTCTTGGTTCTATAGTAGCAATGCGACGTAGAACGACAACGACGATCTCAGAAGTGAGAATGGTGATGCCAGCCAAACCAAAGCATACAACCAAAACTGCATGTGATACTACACCCTAAACATGGGGGTAGGTCATATCAAATATATGGCCAAGACTACGTAAGATACTGCACCCTAAACAAGGGGGCAGGTCATACTGGACTCGCAATAGAACATGCAATCTACAAGTCAAATTCAGGAAGCATGAGCAAGAAATGGCAAGGTAGGATGATGCATGGAGTGTATCGTAACTCACAATCAGGTGCAAGTCAAGAAATTAAAGCTTTCCAAGTAAACATCAGAAACTAAAAAATTGCTCAAGTTAACTTAGTTCTATTCCTATTGGCCAAATGGTTTCATGTGCAATTCAACACACCTATGCTTACTTCATAAGCAAAAAATGGGTAAAAACATAACATGAAATTCATAGAGTTACACTTTTAAAAAAACAAATTATGCTAAAAATCTGATTCTGGCTCGAAAGAAGAGCTAGATACGATAGTTCTATGGTGAGATAATCTACGATGGTATGACTTCGAACATAAACAAGAGCGACCCACCGTGGAAAGGATAAAAGGCGAGTCAGTAATAACGACTGATGAGTGAACGGAAGCAGCACAACTATAAGCGGTACAACGGAAAGCCATACGTGGGTCATAATTGGCACCAGCCCAATGGTCGCTGCAATCCCATAGATCGAATTCATAATTCGCACGATTGTATAAGAAAGATAGTCAAGACTAGGTTTGTTCAAGGAGTTGCTCTACTAAGGAAGCTCTATCCATCTCACCTCTAGAAACAGCAAAGAAATCCAAGCGAGCTTCACATTCTAAGTTGAACATCTTGTTTTCTAGGGAATCCACTCAACGTATAGCCTCCTTCCTAGTTCTTTCAGTCTCACCAAAGCTGCTCCCTTATTCTTTCGAAATTCCCCAAAAAGGGACCGAAGAGCTCATCCTCGGTAAAACAGAAGGGTAAAACCCAAGTACCCCATGTACCCAGTGCTTTCTTACAGTGGTATTCCAATTCATTAATCTTAGCTTCGTAATGATTTTTTAATTCATCTTTCCATTTAAAGACTTTACCTGGACTGACCCCGAGAGGGAGAATGGGAGCAGTACCTGGTTTAGAGGAAGCACATGCCGTCAGTGTCGTAAAAGGGGCATCTCCGCACTGATTCACCTAGCAATTTCCCATCCAACTTTTAACCTTGCATCTCAGAGCCTTCATTTCATTTGCATAAATAATTCATATATGCTTCTAGCATCTTTAATAAGCTTTCTAGCTCCATGACTCTGGTTAGGGCAGAATTAAGCCACTCTCTAAGATCAGCCACCTTCGAGTCATGGTTAAAGCAAGCAGGATGAAAATTAAATAAGCCTACATGAAATAGAATTAAATAATGATACAAATACAAAATCATCCCTATCCTAAGGTTTCAACAATCAAACAATAATATGATGTCCAAGGAGCATTAGGTAAAGGTGGAGATGTGCTAGCAGGAAAGGTCCTATAGGGATCATAACATGCTCTTGCTCAGTAGCCAGTAGGTTCTTCGACAATCACGTCAAAGTCCACTTTGTTCAAGAAATTCTAGTTAAGCATAGGGTAGAAGAACTCTAAAACATCATAGGCGCGTTGTAGCAAAGCCCTACCCTTTACTTTTGATCTTCTCTTGCTTAGGTTCTGCTGAGTAGGACGCAGCCTAGCCCTGAGCCACTCATAAAAATCCTCAAGTTCATGTAACTTCAATATAGCTATTCTCCTTATCTCCTCTAGATTTTTAATTAAGCGGGGTCTTATCTCTCTGGTTTTTCCAGCAAAGCCACCAAATAGACTATAAGTGTCAGTTTTCCATTCTGCATGTCGATGATAAGAAAGCCTAAAACCCACGAGGAGGGTAAATACCGTGTCTGAGTGAGGCACCGTGGATGTTTTCTTGTATCAGCAGCCTTCTTTTTCACTAAGCAGATGGATGTACATTTCCTCCACTTTTTTCTCATACTGTGCAATGTTATCTCAATAATAATGTAATAGAGCTCTTTACCCACCTCAAAAGCCTACTTTATCCTTTCCAACTTTGATGCAACACCTCTTGACCATGCACACAATTTTCTGTTACAATCATACTAGTACTCAAGTGCAACACTAAGACCATGACAATCTAAAGTTTAGGTTTTGAGCATGTCCTTGCTTTCCTAGAAGTTAACAAACAAATCTTCTTTAGAAGACTAAAACAAATAAAAAATGGCCCAACCATTTTTCAAGCAAAAAGACAGTAAAGTAACTACAACGCACCATTTAGAAGAAAATCAAGAGACAAATCCTATGCGGTAGCATGCCTAAGCTTTAATACAAAAGATTTTAAATACATACATGAGAACTTGAGACGACCTTAATATCAGCTTCATCCCTTCCCTCATTATCATCATGAGGTGGGTCTTGTTGTTGTTCCCCCGCTCCCTCACCCACACCTTTCAACGGTGAACGGTCGGGAGAGGCTTCAAACTTAGTATACTCTTCGTTCCACTTATCACGGTGATACTTGTAAATAGCATTAATCGAAGACTAGTTATACAAAAATTCAAGGCCGATCTCCTTCTTAAACTCATTCCTAGTTGAGATATATAGATTACAAACCAAGTTGTAGGTGTCGATCCTAAAATTTTCTCTTGAATTGGCCAATTCTTTTTCCACCCTGGACAACTCTTTCTACAATGCAAATTTTTCTAAGGACAAACATTCCGCCACAGCCATGACCACCTCTTCGGCCTTGACGTCTGTAGAAACAAGGTCAGCTCTCTCAACGGTATAAGCAGCTAGATCAGCTTTAAACTTGGCTACCCAATTAAGAGCAGCGGCCTGCTCATTTTCATTCACTCATGCTTCCATTGTTAGCGTAACATGCTATATATAAAAAAATTAATTAATAAAGTGAATGATTATGTTTGGCATAAGATAAAACTAAATAAAAAGAAAAAAAAATTCATAACCAAGATTAGGTCTTCTCCAACTCAGACAGTAGCTTGGAAAAGGAAAGCTTGTGAAATGGAAGAGGAAGGGAAGAAGGTGGAAAAGATGATGCAATGCAAAGTAACGAATTTCATCCAGTCTCCCCCATCTCTCCGCTAGACCAGATGGACCCTATGGGCGACGAATGGTAGACATTTGGGGCATGATAGTTTTACAAAGGAGGAAAAGTCAACGAAGTTGAAGTAGAAGGGGAAACAATGCCTGAAGGAGGAGGAAGGAGAGAAGGAGCCGCCTTTTTTGGGCCTTGATCAAAGTCGAGGGCCATAGCATGCACTTGTTTTCGTTTGACCTTTTATGGAGGCTTTCTCGGTTAGCAGGCTGAATTAAGGAGGGTTGCATCCATTGTGCCTACCTAAAAAGGGAAATTTTTAGCCAAGGAGAAGCTCTCATTGAAGAACAAGGCCAGGATCAAGAGAACTGGCCGATTCAACAGAAAAATTTAAGATACACCCCCAAGCTTGATAGAGGACTTAAAAAATTAGAGAAAATATATGGCTAGAAAACAGGAAGTTATACTTTCAGTCTTTCCTAGTTAAAGAACTTATCTATTTTCCTCACTCTCATATCCAATTCTAGAATGCGAGCTCTACATGACACTTATAAGTCGATATCCTTCTTAAAGAAAACTACTTGAGTAGGATGATGGCAAAAAGTGGAGGAAAAACCATCTAAATTCAAAAAGAAAAAGTATAAATCAGCCTATGGCTGGATCTGCCAAGGAACTTTCAAAAAAACCGATATTTTAGCTTGAGCATATAAAAAGCCAGCACCACCTTTCGAGAGATTTTTCTTGATATTAAAAAGAAATCGAAGCTCTTCACCGCTAACAACACAATTATTTTCAACGAAAGAAATAAAAGTGGCTATCACATGCATGTAAGAAAGGGGGCAAGCTGAGTAGGAATGAGATCAATAGAAGTAAGCCATTGGCAAAGAATCAAATAGGAAGAAGATAGAGGCCACATTGTATATGTTTGGGGGTAATAGGAATAAACCCAGCCGGAGGAGTATTGAAACGCTCATAGGGTTCGGGAACCTTAGCAGCATAACCCAAAAATCCAAATTGTTAAAATACCCTCGACTTCTTCCTTTCAAGTAATTTAGATGGCGGAAATAAAAGGGAAGATGAAGAAGAAGCCATATCAAAATCCTAAGATTAATTAAAAGAAAAAGATATCGAATTGAAGAAATCTAACAAAAACTAAAACTAAGAACAAATTTTATCTTTTATCTTTTATATTCATGTCCCAAACTTCCAAGCAAGAAAGAGAGAAAACTAAATGTTGTGTAAGCTTCTAGTAACACTTCTCTTGGTCAAGATATTTCTCATTCTATCCTTGATGCATTATTATGTTTCGTGATTATCCTATTCGAGTTCTTTTTGACATGGGTGAATCTCACTCTTTTATATCAAAAGAACTTGTTGACATCTTTTGTTTAAATGTTATGTGCTTGATGACTTCACTGAGAATTGCGAATACGGTTGGTGGATCCGCAACACTCAGTTTGCTTTGTAAGATGTCGAGATTATTTTATGTGATTATGCTTTCCGAGCCGATTTTCATGTTATGCGTTACTTAGGCTTCGGAATGATTTTGGGAATGGATTGGCTTAACCGTTATGAAGCCCACATTCTATGTTCCATGAGGACTATATATCTTCGACATCCTTAATCTGTTAAACAGATTTCTATTGTTCTTAAAGATTTGGATTCCAATTTGGTAGCATCCTTATATTCTCTAAATCCACATGATGACGATAATGATGAGGAAGATGTCATTTCCTTTATTCACATTGTTTGTGAATTTTTCAATATATTTGAGCCGTTTTAGGATTACCACCTAAGCGAGGAATTGAGTTCAGAATTAGTTTAATCCCTGGAGCTCTACCTATCACCCGTACTCCTTATCGTATGTCTAATAAAGAAAATGAGAAGATACGTAAACAATTATCCGAATTGGAAATAAAATAATTTATTCATTCTTGTTCCTCTCCATAGAGAGCTTCTGCTATTTTTGTGAAGAAGTCCGATGGTACACTTAGGCTTTACGTTGACTATCGCAAGCTTAATGATCTCACCATCAAGAATAAATATCTCTTGCCTCGAATTGATGATCTATTTGATCAACTTAGCGGCGCTAGAGTCTTTTCACAATTAGACTTAGCAACTGGTTTTTATCAGCTTCGTATTGCAAAGGATAGCATTCCTTTGACATCGTTCCGTACTCGTTATAGATCTTATGAATAACTTGTTATGCCATTTGGTTTAACAAATGCTCCAGCTTATTTCATTGACCTTATGAATCGAGTTTTCAAAGACTTCCTCGATCGATTTATTCACATTTTATAGATGATATTCTTGTTTATTCTAAAATCGAGGAAGAGCATGAGAAATATCTTCGGATTGTATTGGAAACTCTTAGGAGCAATCAATTGAAAGCAAAAAAAATTTAAGTGCCACTTTTGGCAATCTCGTGTGAAATTTTTAGGAAATATTATTTCTGAATCCGAAATTTCCATGGATCCTTCAAAGATTGAGGCGATTCAAAATTGGAAGAGACCGGAGAGCGTGATGGAAATTCGTGGCTTTTTTGGGTTGGCAGGCATTACCGTCGGTTCATAAAAGACTTTTCTAAAATTTCCGTACCTCTTACTAGTTTGACAAAGAAGGGAGTTAAGTACACTTGGTCAGACAAATGTGAAGCATCTTTTCAAAGATTAAAAGAACTCCTTTTCGATGCTCCTATCCTGGTGATTCCCGAGGGAAACAATACTTTATTTTTTATACCAATGCTAGTCGTATTGGTTTGGGAGCCGTTCTCATGCAAAGGGAACGTGTTATCGCTTATGCATCTAGGCAATTAAAGCCTGCCGAGACTAGATATACCACTCATGATTTAAAGCTTGCGGCTGTTATTTTCGCCCTTAGAATTTGGCGTCATTATCTTTTGGGAGAGAAATTTTTTCTCTACACCAATCATAAATCTTTGAAGTGTTTATTTTCTCAAAAGGAACTTAATTTGCGTCAACAACGTTGGCTCGAATTCCTTGCATCTTATGATCTAGGTATTCTTTATACTCCTGGAAAGGGGAATCGTGTTGCTAATGCACTTAGCCGAAAGCAACAAGCGGTTGTTTCTATGATGATATCTAAATGGAATGATCTCGAGACTTTGTCCACTTGTGAGATTCGAGATCATGAATCTGATTCATGTCCATTTTTTGTATCATGTAGCATTGAGGATTATCCTTCTCTTTTAGACCGCATTCTTAAAGCTCAAAAGCATGATCCTGAATTGGCTCTTCTTAGCCAAAGTTGTAGGGATAGAAATAATGATGGTTTGAAAGACTTTGAAATCAATGCTCATGGCGGCATTCGAAAATTTGGCAGACTTATCGTGCCAAATATTAGTGATCTACGTAAAGATATTTTAGAAGATTATCATCGTTCTAAATTTACCATCATCCCGGTAGTAGTAAAATGTACGCGAATATGTAGCGACTTTATTATTGGAAAGGAATGAAATCCAATATTGCTAACTTCATTAAGCGTTGCATAACTTGCCAACTCATAAAGGCCGAGCATAAAAGGCCCGGTGGGTTGTTGCAACCTTTAGATATTCCTGTTTGGAAGTGGAATCAAGTCTCCATGGACTTTATTAATGGTCTTCCCCATTCTCGTTCGGGTCATGACATTTTGTGGGTGATAGTAGATAGACTTACAAAATCCTTCCATTTTATTCCCGTTCAGTATAATCGGACCGTACCTCTCTTGGCCAAACTCTATGTTAGAGAAATTGTTAAATTGCATGGAGTTCCTACTTTTATTTTTAGCGATCGTGATCCATTATTTACTAGTGAATTTTGGAAGAGTCTTCAAAAAGCTTTGGGATGAAGCTTAATTTTAGCACCGCTTGTCATCCTCAGTCCGATGGGCAAACCGAGCTTGTGAATCAAACTCTTGACGATCTTCTTCGTGCATTTGTTCTTGATTTTGGTGGAAGTTAGGAAGATCGTATTTCTCTTGTTGAGTTCTCTTATAATAATAGCTTCCTATCTAGTATTGGTATGGCACCTTTCGAAGCACTCTATGGAAGGCCATGCCGATCTCCTTCTTATTGGCTTGAGGTCGGTGAGAAGCTGGTTTTACGTCTAAATTTTATTCATGATTCCACACAAAAGATTGACCTTATTCGTCATAGGATGAAGGAAGCTTAAAGCAGGAAAAAAAATCCTATGCCGATAATTGAAAAAGGAATTTAGAATTTTCTGTGGGAGATTTGGTGTTTATTTGTGTTTCACCTATGAGGGGTGTTGTGCGTTTTAGTCGATCGAGAAAAATAGCACCTCGATATATTGGCCGAATTCCCATCATCGAACGTATTGGTTCCGTGGCTCATCGCCTTTTATTACCGGCTCAATTTTCTGTTATTCATGACATATTCCACGTCTCCCAACTACGGAAATGCCTTAGGGATTCCGATTCTATTCTTAAGCCTGGTGTTATTGAAGAAATTAAAGTTTCACCTAATTTGACTTATGAGCAACATCCTATTCGTATCATTGCTACGGAGATTAAACGCCTTCGAAATAAAGATGTTCTTCTTGTGAAAGTTCAATGATCCTCAAATCCTAAGGATTGCTCTTGGGAATACTAAGAATTCATCAAGCGAACATAAACAGACTTACTCTCTTGTGCTCCTTAAGGTGAAATTATCACTTCAAATTTTCCTTTTTTGTGTTGATATACCTTTATGTGGTTTTTAATTTTATTTTCTTCTTAAGTATTACGAGAACGCAATTTCTTTTAGGAGAGGAGTTTGTAACAACCCGCATATTTTACGATTGTATATTTAAATGTTTTATTTAAATATAGCATCGTTAGTCAGATTAAAGTTTGAAATCCTACTTTTTGTAAACATTCGAATTAGCACTCGAGATCACTTCCGTTGAGTCAATGGCGTATGCGACCTTTTTGAGTACAAACATCGATATGTTTGCAGTTGATTAGAATTTTGATATTTTCATTCGGGGCTTTGGGTTTGGGTTTCAGCCTACTAAGAGAACCCAACTCCTCTACATAATACCTCCCGCTTCGCTTCTCTCCTCTTCATTCATTTTCATTTCCTAACACTCTCAAGCTAAAATAAAAATGGGGGAAGAGAAAAGAAACCAAAATTCCTAAGCCCTAGTTCACTAGGAAATTCAAATTCAAGTTCAAGAAATCAAGGAGAAGCTTAGGTAAGCACCCTCTTCATCTTCTCCATCACAGTCTCTCTTCATTTTTCAGAAATTCCTAAATCCTAACTTAGGAAATATTTGTCTATGATCATAGATTGAAGCTTCTTGAGTTGAATTTGAAGAATGGTTGATCTTTCCTTTGTTTTAAAGCTTCTCACTTGTTGTTTTTGAGTTCAAAGGTGAGTTCTTGAACTCACATCTATGTCTATAACTTTCATTGTTGTTAGGTATGAATTTCTAACATCTATTTCATGTTCAATTGCTTTTGATTTGAATTGATTTGGTGAATTTTCCGATTTTGGTGTTTTGAAGTCAAAATCGTTAAAGATCCTACCTGGATGTTTGGCCATGTGGCGATGTATCGAAGAGTCTATAGTGCTGGGTTGTCGATTGGCATAAATCCCTAACATCCATCGCTCGTTCGATCGCATTTCGGTTTGGATTTTCCCTTTTTGGACTAGGCTGATTTTTTTTGCCTAGTAGAAAAATTCAGACATCTGGAACAAAATTCAGATGTTTGAAATAAAATCCAGACATCTAGTTAAAAAATCCAAACGTTTGGAAAGGGTTTTGGAAAAGAAAAAAGGCAGAGATAAAATCCAAACGTCTGGTTGAAAATCCAAACGACTGGAACAAAATTCAAACGTCTAGAAAAAAATCCAGACGTCTGGTAGAAAAATCCGGACTTCTGAATTGGTTCTAGAATTAAAAAGGGAAAGGAGAAAAAGCATATATTTTTTCAGAACCTAAAGTAAATGACTAGTTTGAATAAAAAATATGTATTTATTTCAAAAGTTTTGAAATAAGAATTCGGGAATAAAGTCGAAAGAGATAATTTCCGTAAAAATAATTATATTTTGAAAATCTAAATTTAAAGATTAAGCCTAAGTGGGTAGTTTTAACAATTGCATATAGTTTGTTGCATCGTAGGCTCCATGAGTCCTATTTGCGGTAGGAGAACTACGTTGGTTTGATCTTGTATCTAATTGGGTACCCAATTAGGTAGGGGTACGTAGGTAGTCACAAGTGGTAGTGATACAGTCCCTAAAATAATATAACCCTTTCATGTTTATCTGTTATTGGTTGTTGTTTATCTTGTATTATTGTATCTTTCCTGCTTATTATTTTATTCCGCATTTACATTGTTTATTGACTTCGCAGGTAAGGACGGTGTTATCTCTCTCATCAAAGTTGTGCAGTGGTAGCTTTATAGCCATTGTATTTGTATGTATTGTTAGTCCGTGAGATGATAGTTTTGATGACAACAACCTTAGAATAGATTATAAAATATAAATACTGACATTATAAGTTTAGATATATATGTATATGTAGGATTTAACCATGAAGGTACCAAGAATGAAGACTGTACAGTATAGAGATTCAAGATATTGAGATAAAAGACTCATGAGTATCAAGATTATCAAGAGTTCAAGATTTCAAGGTTAAGTATTTTTATTAGGAATTTTTTTAAAACTCATAGAAAAACACTGGCATCTTAAAATCCAATTTATTCGTGGAATGGAATCCACTTCGAGCTTGTTAAAGGGATGGAACCCTAAGTAGGATGGAACCTACGAAAAATCTAGTGGAACATTGTTTTGTATCCGCTAACTTTTTATTCAAAATGATTTTACAAAATTATCTTGTTTTCAAAATGATTTCAAAACTTTTCTTTTTAAAAAAACATCAAAACCCTCTATCCTGATTTTAAATAATTTTAGCCTCAAAATTATCTTTAATTTCAAAGGCAAAGTACTCCTAATTTTAAACTATCTTTTAACATAATATATTTAACTTTTAAATATTTATACTTAGATTTAAATATAAAATTATAGTTAAATTCTATATATATTATTCTCTATATTTACTTATGAATTTTAACTATAGTCAAGTATATTTATAAAGTTTAAAATAGTTTTAATATAAAATAAAAGTTATTTTCAAAGAAAATCAAAACACCAAAAAATCCTTTGGGATGTCGACATGCCCAAGTACCCCATGTCGACATGGTGTCAGTTGAGTTCAAAATTTAAATTTCAAAAGAAGTGTCTATTCGCCATAACTCTTCATGAATGGACATGACTGTTGTTCTTCTATAAATAGGGGTTAGTTTCAACGAATTTTACATCAGATTTTCTGGTTTTTCACTCCTCTTCTTCTTCCACATTTCTTAATACATATTCTTACCATTACTCTGCCGAAATCAACATTGAATCGAACTCGATTACTTCTAGTTTGATTCTCTATCACTATCTCTACAAGGTTCTCAGTGCTATTCAGAGTTAGACTTCTTTGTAATCTATTAAGCGAGAAAAGGTGTGATTGTAGCCTTGGAAATCAATCAAGAGAGAAAAGGTGTGATTGTAGCCTTGGTAAATCAATTGGGTAAACTTGTGGCCCGGAAATCAAGTATCTCTACCCAGAGGATAGAAATTCTGGAGGGTGTACCTCGTAGCCTTGAAACCGAGGGTGTAAATGTATAGTTGCTTTTGAAAGGAAATCTGTACTTGTGTTGCGGGACTGGATGTAGGGTAAATCCGAACCAGTATAAAATCCGGTGTGTTCTTTCCTTTGATGCTTTTATTTTATTTCTGCATCTGTGTTTGTTTATGTGATCATATCTGTGTCTGTATATTGCATACATCGGTATCTAAATTAACATAAACTCAAAAAGATTTAGTAATTCTTTATTAACATTATTCACCCCTCCCCCCGCTAGTGTTAATCCCAGCCTTAAGATCTGTAATTCGCATTTCTCACATGTATTAAAGCACACTTTGTATAATTAATTAATAATTTAATTACTCTAATACGTTGTATAATTGAAATTGTATCCTATACATTTAGTAATATTGAATATTTATCAAATATGGTGTATCAAGTTGGTAGTTTTCATCAGTAGTTTTAGAATAGACGGATTTTTCGGCAATTTTAACTGGTTCGAAAAACCGGGTCATCACACTAATGATTACTTTGTGGCCTCACTTACTCAAGAGCCATTTGCGTAGTTCTCAAAAATAGGATTGGGGTTTCGAAGATTGTATAAATACCTCATTTGTTCATGTAATTAATCTCCTTAGCCTCCTTTGAGCCTCCTCTTAGTTAGTTTAGTTTTAGGTTCAAAAATAAATCAAAACTCTATTTTCTTTTTTATGGCTACTTAGCCATTTTATTTTATGTAATTTTCTTTTTATGCAATATTAATTCATGCTCTTTCCTATTACACGCTCTTTTTCCTCTTCTTTTTGTTTCATGTTGAATGCCACATTTGTTGAAATGATAATAAATATGAAAGGCTATACCCCTTCAATTTAGGGGTAATGAAGCTCTCTTAATCATATAGATTCGACATTTTAATATCTTGTGATCTCTTTTTGTCCTTAATGACAATATTTGATGTGGTTTAACTTGTTGTTTTAGCTTTGAATTTGATAGCTTATATTGTTAATACCAATAAGTTATACTTAAACAAATAAAAACAAAAATTACCTCTTTATCTACATATGATTATGGTAATGAAGTGAATATTAAAATAAAACTATGACGGTCTATATTTTTAATCAATAGTTAATAGATCATGCTTAGAATAGATTTTATACTCAAGTTCATTGTTATTTTTATGAGAGTTAAAAGGTGGTTTAGTTGGTATGTTATAATTTGATGGTTTATATTGGGCTAATTAATAGCAAAAATAGGTCATAATTATTATAAACATATCCATTAAATTCACTAATGACCAAAAGAGAGATCACGATTTCATATATGTTGATTTACATGATCAAGAGAGTGAATTTATCTCCAAATTGTCTTCTACTCTCATATTTTTATCCATTTTCTTTTGCTAGTTTATTTACATTTTTAGCTTCACACATTTCAAATCTTGGTTTAATTTGATTGAATAAAATTTTAAATCTAAACAATTCCCTACGGATCGATCTGTACTCGTCACATTCTAATATTATACGCCGTGCGCTTGCAGTTATTGTTAATTTAAATTTGATCGGCTATTTTCTAATCCGACAGAGATTTAGCCGTCAAACAAGTTTTTGGCACCATTGTCGAAGAATTTGATTTGATTTTCTAAACTTCGAATTATTTTGTTTGATTTATACGTGTTTCATTTTTTGTGCGTATATTGCATTTTTATATAAAAAAAAGAAAAAAATGTTGGTGTGTGTTTGTGTGATTTTTGTTTGCATTTTGATTGGGTTGTTTTCTTGTTTGTTATTGCTTTTGCATGTTAAATAAAATAATACACAAGTTCATTTCGAAAAAGAAAAAAAAAAATTGCATTCACAGCTTTCTTTTACTATTTTTTAGTATTTTGCATTTACAATTTCTTTTTACGATTTTGCAATTACATTTCATATTTTGTTCTGCATTTCTTCAACTACATTTCTTCTACTACATCACTGTTTGCCACCTATCAGCCTTCACTTACCAGGCCTGAACCTTCTTGCAAATTCACACACTTCAGTTCCATTACCCTTGCCATTCAACCCTGTTTGCACTTCATCCACTTACAAAACTTTCAAAACAAGTTTTTACTTCACCATAACTGCTTCTACTTCCATAGTCATTACCCCCACACCGTCACATAACTTCCCATACACATTGCACACAGCTGCACATTCACCATCAAACATTCACGAAACCTCTTTTCCAATACAACAGTGCTCCCCACTTAACAAATCTTCCCACTGTCCCAACAAAACTCTCCCACATCCATCCCACTACACAGCAACATCTGCCACCACTGTATAACATACCACCAGAACAACACTGTGCACTTCACACCACCCCTCCAAACTGCCATAAACATTACATACCCAAACAATATTCATCTACAGCCACTTCTTCCAAACCCACTGACATACGACATCAACCACTTCCAAACCAAACTGCACCTTCATACCACAACAACTACAACTGCTCAACAACCCAGACTGATTCATATCACAATATCATCCCACAGCACAGTGCACACCCTCACTGTCATTCCAATAACTGACCATCACCCTCCACCATACATTGATATCGCCATCTCTGCCATAAAAACATCACCATACTACCTTACATCTATGCCATCAACCCTTCTCTACTCTAAATTTCATCTTTATTCATATACATAACGTTCATCACATGCGCTTGCTTCCACTATCTTGCTTCTACTTCCAATACAACTGCTTGCTACCTTAAAACTGTCAATACAAACTTCATCACTGTCACTGCCTCATCATTGTGCACATATCCAAAGCGACTGTGCTACTACTTACATAACTTCGTACATAACTTCATACTTACAACGATCTGTGCACATATCAACAACAACACTCCTACCAAACCAAACCTGCCTGTTGCCTTGCAAACTGTTGCTTCAACACTGTCCACAGTTCATACTGCAATACCATCTCACTGACCATTTTCTTATAACCCCACAGCCTACGCATTTATTTCAACACCGTGCACATTTGTTTCATACGATTCATACATATTTCACACATAACACATTTCATCATCTCATCATACCATCATCATATAACATTGTCAAAAAAATCATATAACAGTGCACTTCCCCCTTTTTACATCAACTTCTGCCTGTCACAGTGCTGCCAACACCATCTAATACCCATCCTCATGCCTTTAACATTCATTATTCAACCTGAACCCGATAGTCACCAGCCCACCACTGCCATTTCAATCCAAACCACCCTGTAACATCATCTACATGACACACATGATCTACAGGATTAACCTCCCTGTAACTACACTGCAGTTACACTGAAGCAACTCAGCGAATTTACCTCATCAACTCAAACCAAAAATCGAACCACCCTACACCTCAAAACCAAACATTCAAACTCACCTGACCACCATATTTCCACCACATTCACTACAGCCCCACACCAGAAACACCATCTCATAAACCTAACTGCATACTGTTGCATCACCAAACAACTACACTATTGTCATACTGTTGCACATTGTCACCACAGCTACTACTTACCCAGTTATTGCCTCATCTATCAACCACAAACCAACCATCAATACGCTACAGCAAGCAACTTGCTTCTTCCATCTTCGTTTTCCTTATAGCATACATCTGCCTCTTCTATCAATCCACCCTCTACTGTCAATTCATAGATCATCTGCAACATTCCTACATTCAACAACATTCAACAACTCACATTCACCATCATCATCCTTGCTGCCTGACCACCAAACAACTCACCCCATACTTCAAAAACACTGCCCATACTTCAAAAACACCAAACACCAAACATCATACACTTCAAAACACTGCCCATGCTACAATCACACTGCCCTGCATACATACAATCAATAGTGCACATCAAACTGTGCATAATGCCAATTCCTCTCAAAACATCACCACCTCGGTAGCACAACTTCCATTATACTGACACGACATCCACTAGAACATCAAACCATCAAATACATATCATCTACAACTGACCATCCCCACTGCCCTACAGCAGACTACAACCATTGTCAACTTGCAAACTTTCGTACCTCACTGGCAACTCACGGTTAACCATCACTCAATGCCAACTGCAGCTCCACCGCAACCAGAAACCAATACTCCTCCTCTAACTCTGCCACGACTTCAAACATCACCCACAAACTACTCTGCCTTCCCTCCATATCATTCACTTCAGCCACTTACATATTCAACTGTCTCCACTTGCCAATACTTCAACAAACCTCATCACCACACAACGCTCTTGCCTCTGCAGCGAGCACATCTGTCGCCACCTCCAACAACCGCGACCAGAATCCCCTCGAATTCGCCGTCCTTTAACGCCTCTACCACAACAAGTCATTTACTTTGGTTTCAAATTCGCGAATTGGTTTGGGGGAATTTCGATTTCTAGATTTTTGGAGGAATTTGAATTTGAGATGTAACTTGCGTAGTGGTTAGTGAAACGATAAATCAATTGATGTTGGGGCGGGTTTAAAAAAAAAAAAAGAAAGAGTGGATTTCTTTAGTTTTAGTATTGAATTAATTAATCTCTTCTCCAAACAAAAAAAATTTCAGCCATTTGTTTTGTTTATTTTCATTGTTTTGAGTTTGGTTGTGTTTTATTCGTTGGTATTTGTTATCCTCCATTTTGTGTTAAAAAAAAAGAGAAAAGAAGAGCAAGCAAGTTTATATTTGAAAGAAGAAAAAAAAAAGGAAAATCTTCTTCTGCCTTTTGTTTTATTTTCGATTGAAATTTGTTTAATTTTCAATTGTTTTATTTTCGTTTGTTTTAGTTTTTCTTTGATATGTATATATAAAAAATTGTATATATCTTGTTTTTATTTTCAGGTTGCGAGAAATAAGATGAAGTTGTCGTATAAACTGTTTAACTCAAATTGCTTGCTTTATTAAAAAAAACACCGCTTCAGATAAATTGTTAATAATTCTACACCCTCTGATATCGTGCCCTTATCTCTTATTTTTATTCTGCTTTGCATTGTTGGTCGCTTGCATTTTAGAAATTCTTTTTTCAAAAATCCAAAAAATTCAAAAAGAAAAAAAATACATTCGTGATTGCGTTGCTAATACATGTTTAATATCAGTTTTGCATTTCCTCATAGAATTTGACCGATAATAATGGTTAGACATTTTACTTAAGGGTGTTACGAGCTCACCTATGGCTTAATTGTATATTGACAAGTTGTCCTCTTTGGATAATTTAATTTTTTGGTGTTTAAGATACGGCTGAGCAATAACCATTTATACATATTACACTTATTAGTAAATATATACTGGTTGTTGCTTTGAAGGTATTAAAACCTATGGTTGCATTCCTACGATCATTCTTGGTGTACCAATAAATCATGTCCGTTACCTGGCCAAGAAATATCTTGTTGAATTAAGACAAAGTGCGATTATACAATTTTGGATTAGGAACAACTTTGGATAGAGAACTTGTAATTAAATTTATACATTCATTTAGTTGCTTTAGTTCATGCATATTTAAAAAAAAATAAAAATCCGAAACTAAAAAATTATAAATATTTCTTAATTTGGTTTTTAAATCCTTTGAAAATTTTCAGTCAAAATAAAAAATATAATTTATTTTAAGTTAGCTTTTTTTTAAAAAGCAAAAATCCAAAAAAAAGTAATATAAAAACCTTTTCAAGAAAAATTGAAAATCCAAAACAAAACAAAAATAAATTTCCCTTTTAAAAATAAACTCCTTTTGGTATAAATTTTTTCTTTAAAAAAAACTTTTGAAAACGTCTAAATTTCCTTACTCACTAGAATTTTACAACAGTTGTGAAAATCAATATAATCCATATAATTTCACACCAAATTCTTATAGATATTTTAATGACAACTATTGTACAAACAATTCAAATCCCCAACAACAAATTTTTCAAAATGATGACCAACCCTCAGCTATTGAAAAGACTATCGAAACTATTTCGTCGTTGCTTGAACTCGCTGCACAAAACGATCAAATGATAAATAATTTGTGTACTTCATATTTGTGTAATAACCCAAGTCAAAATTTTCAAAATAATCAAGATTTAAATCCACTTCCAAATTCAAGTAATTTCGATCATAATCCATGCCAATTCAATTTCGAACTCCAAAATGATTTCAAAATCAAAACGAAAATCGAAACAACTGTTTAAATGATGTTGGCAATAGAAATAATCTCGACTATGGTTTAATGGACAAATTTTGTTCTCAACAATTTCAAAGTGAAAATATTGAAGTTAATAATTATAAATTTGATTTTATTGAGCAAATAGATGAAATTTAAAATGATCATACAGATTTGTTGTTTGAAACCTACATGAAACAACGTGAAAAACAAAACCAAATCCCTACTTTTGACGAGGCAAATAATAATCCATCTTTTACCAACATTGACCATTTTCAAATAATAATTTTTGAAATTGAAAATAACAATCTTAATGAAGTAGTTGAAAATACGGTAATTGAGTTGGATTTTAATTATTTTGAAATTGTTGAATTAAATTTAAAATTCGATCTACCTTTTTTTAATTTTGAAAAATTAAATACCACAACTTTGGATTTTGAATTGATAATATGCAATGAAGTTGTTAGTAATCCAACAAAGGAAGACGAATTTAGTAAAAACGAATTTTATGGTCTTTTGGAAGATGAGTTGTTAAATTCTTATAGGGAAGATTTAAATCACCATTTTGATTTTGAAATCAATAATTTCGAAGGAGTTTTCAATGATAAGTTTGAATTTCAATTTGGTGAAAATAAACTTTAACTTCGACTAATTGTTCTATCAACCCTGAAAATCCTTGAAAATAAAACAACTCACACGATTTTTAATAAAACGACAATCGTTTTTCCGAATCAACATTCAACTTCAAAATCTTTTAAGGTTTATCTTTTTTTTGTGCTTACGCTATGTGTCTCATACTTGACAAGACAAAAGAATCGATCTTTGAAAGACCACTTCATTTAATCATCAATAGTATATTTTCTGATGTCTTGTAAATAATAATCCATTTATTTTCATGTAAATACAGGTCATATTTTTATTTTTCTCCTTTCACTTGGGTTGACTGTGGGGACACAGTCAAAATCAAGTGTGTGTGTGTGTAGGGGGGGGGGTGTTATCTTTATTTCTTTGTGATTTATTTTTTTTGCATTTTCTTTCCAAAACTTTAACAAAAAATCCCAAAAATAAACTTTCTTTTGTTTTAGCATATTGATTTATTTTTGAAGAAACGCTATAGGATAAGTATAAGTTTTGTTACTAAATTGAAATTTTTGAAAATTTATTTGTCTTAAAAAAAATAAAAATAAAGCTTGATTACAAGTAACAATGGTTTAACTAGTATATAGGAAGATTCATGGGTGATAATTATGAAGTATATCCTAATGGAAATTCTTTGTTTAAAAAAGTGTATTAAAGAAAAAGATATAACATTTTTTATCTTCTAAGTTAAATGGTGCTGAGATGATTTGGAAAAACTATCACTTTAAAAAAAACAAAAAACAAGAAAAATACAAAAGAAATTTTATTTTGTATATATATATATATATATATATATTATATTAACACTTGGAGTTAGGTGTACACACTTGTGTGTTCACTTGCCATGCTCTGTACCCTTCTCACGTAAGCCCGAAAGCCAGTGCATGATCGGTATATCTGGCCTCAGTTTATCCAAGTTAGGTGTATGTATATGAAAATTCTTTCATTAATAATATGTATAGTCGATAAGTGTTCACACTTTTGTGTTCACTCGTCACGCTCTGTACTCCCCTCACATAAGCTCGAAAGACAGTGCTTGGGTCATATATCTGGCCTTAATTTTCTGAGTTAGGCATATGTAAATATTGTTAATATCAATAAAATTTTCAAAAATAGAGAGAGTAAACAATTGAAATCTAAGCACTACTTTTACTTATTTAATTTGAATTTTTGTTAAAAAAAATGAAAATACCACTTTGATAAACGTTGAAAATCAACTAAGGATCCATTTCATAGTTGCACTATATTATCAACCAAAACAACAAGCCAAACTAGAGTTTAATTGTGATGGTAACTTAATTTTTATTGGAAATTTTGACAAGTAAAATGACTTAAATTTCTTGATTATGACCAAAAACTTATATTTAACTTACTCGTGTCAATTTAAAAGTAAATTCTTCATTTGTAAATATTTTCAAAAACTTGCATTCATATCTTTGTAAATAAACCTTGCATTTTGGAAATTTTCATTTTGTAAATATTTTATTGTCGCATTTGGATTTTGTAGGTAGTTTCCGCTAAAAACCCTCATGAGACAACACTCGCTCTACTAGGGACACCTAGAGGTTTAATGGCTTATTGCATGCGCTCAATGCAATCATGCTCCCTACAAAAATAGATTTATCTTAGTTTTAGTTTATTCAAGGATGAATAAAAAGGTAAGTATGAGGGTATTTGATGTGAACGCAAATGTGCTTATTTTTACTTCCATATTTTATCAAATTTAATTAAATAAATGAGTAAATAAGGTATTTTAACATGTTTATACCAATATTCAAATTATTTTCAATTTACCATTTATCCACGTTCATATAGAGGCAAAATGATCATTTTTGTACATCTTAATTTAAGAATTTTTACTTGGACATTTTTAAGTTTATTTTCTAGGAATTTGAATTCAACTGGAAGTGGTTTTCATGGAAAATATGCATGCACAAGAGAATATAAAAAAATGAAGATGGAAATAATTCAAACCATACAACATGGAGGACCTCACCTACCCACTTAACTTGACCTTCAATTAGGAGTAATGCACATGCTAAATGACTATTAAAGTTTCATACACATTTAAGTGGAGGATTAATTCATGATAATGATTACTTGGTGGCCACACTTCCTCAAGGGCAAGTAGTTCCCAAAAATAGGATTAGGGTTTTAAAGCTTGTATAAATACCCCATATGTTCATGTAATCAATGTCCTTAGCCTCCTTTAAGCCTCCTCTTAGTTAGTTTAGTTTTAGGCTAAAAAATAAATCAAAACTCCCTTTTCATTTTTAGGCCACTTAGATATTTTATTTTATGTAATTTTCTTTTTATGCAATGTTAATTTACGCGCTTTCCTATTACATGCTCTCTTTACTCTTATGTTCGTAGCTTAGTTTTATTTTTTATGCAAATAGATTAGTGCTTATTTAATTTTAATTAGCTCTCTTTTCAATTTGCCCTCTTTTTTCTCTTGTTTTTGTTTCATGTTGAATGCTACATTTGTTGAAATGATAACAAATATGAGAGGCTAAACCCTGGGTAATGAAGCTCATTTAATCACATAAGTTCAACATTTTGACATCTTATGATCTCTTTTTGTGCTTAATGACAATATTTGATGCGGTTTAACTTGTTGTTTAGCTATAAATTTGATAGCTTAATTTGTTGACACCAAATATACTATGTTTTAACAAACAAAAACAAAAATTACCTCTTCATCTACGTATGATTATGGTAATGAAATGAATATTAAATTCAAAATTTGATGGTCTATATTTCTAATCAACAGTTAATAGATCATGCTTAGAATATATTTTATTTTTAAGTTCATTGTCATTTTCATGTGAGTTAAAAAGTGGTTTAGTTGGTATATTATAGCTTGATGGTTTATACTGGGCTAATTAACAGCACAAATAGGCTATACTTATAATAAACATATCAACTAAATTCATTAATGACCAAAATAGAGATCATAATTTCATATATATGTGTTGATTTATATGATCAATAGAGTGGATTTATCTGTAAATTGTCTTCAACTTTAATATTTTTAGTCATTTTCTTTTGCTAGTTTATTTACATTTTTAGCTTCATGCATTTCAAATCTTTGTTTGATTTGATTGAATAAAATTTTAAATCTAAACAATTCCCTATGGATCGGCTCGTACTCGCCACGTACTAACATTTTAAGTCGTACGCTTGCGGTTATTTTTAATTTAAATTTATTGGCTATTTTCTAATCCGATAGAGATTTACCGTCAAACAGACTTCGACTACAATGGTAGTAAGTTTCTTTACTGATTGTGTCTAGATAACACAGATAAATCAATTAAGTATACCCTTCCTATAATCTTCTTGAGATGATTTGAATGTGTAATCATAGGAAGTAAATAGGCAAAAATATTTGTAATTCATAAGTGCATATAGATTAAAAAGATAGAAAGAATTGATTCTTGGTTTGGTTAAAAATAAAAGTGTATTCTCAACTCTATTTATAGATGTGAAAATGTCTAAATTGATAGTTGTAACCATTGGAGAGACTTATTCAAAGCGGGAGATGCAACTGTTGAAGAAGAGGAGGCATGTATTTTTAGAAATTCAAACTAAAAACCCAGTTATAGGCGTCTAGATGTTTGGATATTTTGTACCAAATGTTAGCACTCAATATGGACGTCTATTATAAAAAATCCAAATGTCTAAATTGAACTAAAAAGTACGTTTTTAATTTCAATATGACCAGACGTCTATTGTGAAAAATCCACACGTCTGATATTGAACTAAATCGTTCCTCAGACGCCTATGATGAATTATCAGACATCTGATGTTCAACTAAAATGTTGCTCGGACATCTGTGATGAAAGTTAGACTTTTGATTTTGAACTAAAATGTTCTTCTTCCTTTTAAATGTTATATTTTGTTTATAAAATAATATGTTAACTATTTTCTTTTGAACATATATATTATAAAATAGTCTTATTGTGAAAATAGTTTTCAAATATAGTTGTGTGTGCATGATCATCAAATTGAAGATTGTATATATTATCTAGACCGACAAAAATAATATACAATATCTATTTGTTTTCTTCAGTTTTAGCCCGATTTTGATGTCAATCGTCATAACTCTTTATATATATTCATTTGAATTATCTGCGTCATGTATTTCTCTTCTTATATATCCATGTATATACTTTAGCATATACCTACAAGTTGGCATAGTATTTCTTTAGCGTAATTGTATAGTTGTTGTTATTAAAATCCAATACGAGAGATTCTAACATATGAAATACTAGAGAATTGTATATAGAAAAAGAATTTCTTATAAAGGAATGCATGGACCCGAACTTCATTAATACTATCGAGTATAGTATGTCATTCTAAATTCATGTTTAAACATAAGTTAAGAACTTTAAGTTGAAATTATTCTAAATAATAAGTAGTAGTTAATTCAACCAAGCATACCTTGAATATCGCTGCAATCTAATAAGTATAATAAATGCACAAATTTATAACCAAGTTGATGGTGATTCCAACTATTGAGAATCCTATGATATTGTTATATAATAACAGTGCACAATGTTGCAATACGGTTCGTACAAGAATCTAGAGCTCAATAAAGGCTGAGAGACACATCGAATAGTTCCACATGATAAATGGCGCTTATTAGTGATGGAGGGAGTTGATTGATAGAGTAGATAAATAAAATAAAATGTATTTCACTAAAAGACCAACTCGATTGGTTGTGAGAAAACGTTCGAAGAAAGTTGGAATAAGATTCCATAATCTACCCCAAATTTAAGTAGGAGATAGATGGAGTTAGAGGCATGCACTTGGGGTAATTATGTAACTTGTTACATATATCTAACTCGCTAACGAACTTTTTCAAAGTAAAAGTTGTTTTCTTTCTATTATATACTTGTTATATTGTGATATAATAGTTGAGTAATTAATATAATGTATATTAAGTAGAAAATCATTAAATGATATATTATGTGATAGTAATTACAACGTTTTGTATTCATGATTATCATATTAAAACTAATATATTATTTTAAACAAGAAATGGCTACCAAGTCCCCATAATTGAAAGACGATGGAAGAAAAGTCCATTTCGAAAAAGTTATGAAAATTAGGTCCATTTTATAGTTTTTGGCTAATTTATGCTGCTTTTGCCTCTGATTTCAATGTTGGGCCAATTTTATACGAGGGGATGATTTGGTAAAGTAACAAAACAGGGACCATATTTAAATGAGTTCATGAGTAGGGACTTTTTGTGCATAGGCTTTGAGAGTAGGGACCTTCGGTCCAAAACCCTATTTTAAATGTTCATAGTCAAGATGTTTCGAGATGGTATATCGATACATCCATTGAGATTAGAAAGCGTAATGCTTCCCAAATGTTAGGCAGCATATTACTCTTGGATGCTTGGGGCACCAAGGGATCATGTACTGATAGTTATTGTATAACTATGTAATGACTTACTCGAGAGTTTTCTATTGGTTAATATAACCAAGGTTAAACAGAGAATCTCTAAGTGACGATGTTACACAATTCCCTCGACTTGAGGATACCGTGCAATTTAATTTTGGGCACTCCACTTTGATTATAGTTAGATCATGACATGGTATCCATCGAATGACTATAGTTGGATCTGAGTTGAAGAATTGAAAGTGGAACACTATTCAATAGATAATTCATCTCCTCGGTTATATGAGCTAAGTATCACGGTCAACTATAGTTAACTTAAAGTCAAAGTCTTCGACCAAAGCAATACTATTAATAATAATTATTATTATTGAACCAAGGATTTTGTGTTTGGAATTACAAAGTTGAATGTGGACGACGTTAGAATATTGACCACAACTTAATTCATAATTCCTAATTTGATATAGTTTTGACGAAGAGAATTGCTGTAAATAATCGTTACTACCGAGTACAACTTACAGTAACTAAAATTGGATTTCTATTAAAAAAATTATAGGCGATAAATTCAGTAAAATGCATCATTACTAGCTAAGGTGACACGTGAACCTCAATATTTCTATTTTTTTAGTAATTACCACTGACAAAATTTACCCATTCGAATCACATGACCAAAACGATGAATACTCCGAATGAACCACATAAATAAATTAATTTATAATAATTGTAAATTATTAATTAACATTTATGAAATATTAATTATTTGAATTTTTAAATAATACTAATATTTAATAAAGTGCATATATAAAAGTTATAAACATGCATATCGATATATGATGTTGGTAGAATGTTTAAACCTGAATGAAATAGAATATATACTAAGTGCATTTTAAATAAATTAAGTGAATTAAAACCTATGAAATATTAATTATTAAAATTTTAATTAATTTTTTTTGAATATCATTATTATTTAATAAAAGCGCATATATAAAAGTTATAAATACGGGCAGCAATATACGATATCAATAGAACATTTAAATTTGATTTAAATGAGATTAATGCTAACAGGGGTTTTGAAATATTGAGGTTCGATATGGCGCCATCCATAGTAGGTTATGAATGTATAGGAGAGAGAGGACTTATTGAGATTTAATAAAGAACTAAAAAGGAAAGGTTTTAAGGAAGGAATAGGAATGGTTTCTACTATTCCTTTAAATAAACCACCCTTTATTTTTTTTCAACGAATTTCATTTTTACTTTCATGACAAAATTTTATCTTCCTCTCCCATGATCTATAACCGAATTTTCATGGTAGGTTCAAAAAAAAACTCCAAAAAAACGAAATAAAAAAGGTGGTTATCTCTCGATTGTTTCTAGATCTAGAGATTGATTCGTTGAATCTAGGAATCCTTTCATCGTTCAAGGTGTTTCCCTTGACTAAATCTCAAAGAAGATTTCTATTTTTATATACGAATTCATTAAGTTTATATGTTTTGAATTCCCACTTATGTTATCCTTTCCATCTATATCAATTTTTCAGTATGACTTAGATTTCTACTCGCCTCCTTTGAATCAGTTGTATGTTCATCCTATTAATATGTTCTTAACACCTCTTTGTCTTTCTCTTCTACTATTCATACGCTATCTATGTAAATAACTATCGATCCATCATTGCCTTTTCTTTATTGTTCATATTCTTTTTTTTGGGATTTGAATCTCATTATCATGAATTTATACATGTCTAAGTCGTCTAATTCCTTTTTATTTTAGAAACTATTGTCTGAATAAATTTTTATTGAAAATATCTTTTATTAATGGATTTAAAGTTTCATATTATAAAGTTGAGAATTGAATATATGTGCTGTAAGTTGGTATAAAACAATTTTGGTTACTATTTATACTTTTGATTTCTTTCTTAAGTTAACAATTGGATCTAAGTTAGACTAGTTTCATTGTTTGAAGGTTTCTTTTAAATTATAAATTAATTGAATACATTTGTTACTGGTTTGATTTTAAAACATTGATCTAATTATTTTATATGTATATATATACGTATGTATGTGTGTGTGTGTACCTATGTGTGTTCTAAATTCAAAGTTTATAAAATGGACTTTTATGAAAAAGATTGAAATTTTGATTTTAAACTATCTCTTAATTAAAATTGACATTATATTATTTACTTTAACTTTAAAACATATCAGAAAATCAAAGTGTATCTTAATGTGAATATGTATATATACCATTGCGTGTGTATGCGCGCAAAATAATTCTTATTTTGAAAAATTATTTGGATGATAAGGGAATATGTAAAGGGGAAATATATCTTTTATGATATAAATTCCGGCACCTAAATACATTCACATTAACTATGTACACTTCCTATATGTTGCACTTACACTTTCACGCATAGGCACATTTGATGCACTCGTTACGACATACATATAACTTATAGATCAAATTATTTTAAATAAATGAAATAATATTTGATATTTTAGATTGGATCAAAAATCCAATTTAGGCTTTATAGGGTGAATTAAGATCGAAATGAGATATTTTATGGAATTCACTCATTTACCCCACTTCCAACTAGCTCGGCTCCTATAGGTCGAACTTCAAAGTGGATATTCCACTTTGATTATAGCTAAAGCATGGAGATCCATCGGATGACTATAGTCGGGTTTGAGTTGAATCATCGAAAGTGAAGCGCAATTCAATAGAGAATTTGTCTTCCTAGTTGTATGATAGTTGTATCACGATCAACTATAGTTAACTCAAAGTCAAAAATTTCTAACCATAGTAGAACAGGTACTAAAAATTGTTGTTACTGAAATAAGGACTTTTTTATAGACTAATCAAGCAGAATCTAGATAATATTGGAGTTTTGACCAATACCAAATTTCATACATCCGAATATGATATATTGTTGGTGAAGAGAATATGTGTAAATTATTATCATTGTTAATACCGCTTGAGATAATATAAAATATGATTTTATGCTAAGATCTTTAAGCGGTAATTTCGACCAAACTATAACACCACTAACTAAGGTGATGTGTGAACGTCAATATTTGAATTGTTCAATATTAGCTGTTGATTGAATTCACATCTCTGAGTCTCACAACCGTATTTGTGAATTCTTCGAAAAAATACATGATTTATGTACTGTATAAAGTGTTATTTTTATAACTAAAGTTTGAAAAATGTTTATAATAATAATTATTATATTTGAAGTTTATGGTGTTATTGGTAATGGCATACTAGAAATGTTCAAGGTACTGTTAATTATTATTTGAAAGTGTATATAAAAGTTATATATTCATATATTGATATACATTATCAATATATGTTTAAGAAGACTTTAAACTTATTTGGCTACTCAATGAGGTAGATCCAACAATGGTATCAGAGTCCGTGCGGTCTATATAATCTTATTAGACAACATTTAAGGCCAAATATTAACCTTTTTCATTTAATGGATGTCTAAAATAGCAGCATCTACGCCTGGGTTGAATAAAAAGTATTCTCCACTTCCTAACTACTGGCCTATCCCAATGGGTGAAGTGAGTTCAAGGTTGATCCAGACGTAATGAAAAAAATTATTTGGGCCTTGGGAAATTTTTTTAATTAGTATTTGAAAATTTAATATACGTTTTAAATTCAAATGTTTAAAATGTAAATACATGTTTTATAAATGTTATAAAATTAAATTCATAATTTTCAAAATTATTTTGGTAAATTAATTTAATAATTTTTAAAATTTTATAAATATTTAATTGATATGGCTAAGTATATATATATATATTTGATATATACTATAAAAGTTATAGTTGACAATTTATCTTAAACTTGTTTATGGTAAATTAAATACAATTTTAAAATGTTTAATTAAATAAATAATTATTTGAATAATAATTGAATAAATGTTATTTAATTAACATATACATATGCATGTATGTATATGTTAATTAAACAACATTTATTCAATTATTAATCAAATAAATTATTTATTTAATTAAATATATATACATGTATATATTATAAAGGTTTTTTCCAATTTTTTAATTTTTTTTAATTTTTTTAATTTTTGCGTGAATTTTTTATATAAAAGTTTAAAATATTTAATTAAAATATTTTATCGAATAATTAATTAGTTAAATAGTTAATCGATGATGTATAAAACTATAAATGTTATAGTTTAAATATTCTTCTTAAATAATTTAAAATGAATAAAATAAAAATTTTGAAATTTTAAAATCGAATTTACCTAAACTAGTTAAATAAATAAGAATCAAAATTAATTAAATATGATTTAATTAATAATACACATATAAATATTATATAAATTAATTAAATTATATTTTATAAATAAATTAGATCCAAGTGGAACTAAAATAATCTGAAAGTGATTTTTAGAATAAAATACCGAGGTATGGTACCTATACCATAATTTTAGATATAACTAACACTTGAATCACGAGGATATTTCACATGAAATACGTTATTCCTTAAACCGATATCACTCAAAATACATTAAAGATTATAAATCTTTAACATAGTTGCACTCTATCATTTATACACTGATAGATTGCTTTCTTATGCACTAGTTATTGAGCAAACTCAAGCTAGAGCTATTATGTGTAGTGGTATTAATATGTTAATAAGATGGGACAAGATATATGCACGTATTTGTTAAGCAAACTCAAGGTACGTGCAATGTACTTAAGCCATCGAGAAAGATAGGTCAGAGTGAATAGTCTGTTTTGATTTTTTTAAGAAAAATCAGTATCATGATTAGGGAAAATATCATGATTAGGAGCTGTATATAATAGGACCGACAAAAGGTTATTCATCGCTCATAGGCTTATGATTTATAGAAAACTCAACGTCAAATCCCAAGGTAAGCGAGTCCTAGTACGCACCAAAGAAATCGAACAAATTCAATATTTCTCTTAGGGTTTTGAGGAATATAAAAATCTTGTAGAAGAATTGTTATAAAAATGAAATAATTACATTTAACCTTTCTAATATTATAAGAACACATGCTGTATAAAATTAAAATATCTAGTTCGGTAAATCTGTGCAACCAATCTACTCAATAAAACAGTTTATCAATTGAAGTACACCAAGTACTGAATTAGGTTTCTCGATGAAATATAAATATATGTACCAATAAATCCTTTGGCATGTTGTTACTTCAAGACCCATACGAAAGCAAAATTATACAACTATTTAATGCATTCGTACCACCGGTTATTTAAGTGTTTATTTGCCCAAGACTGTTATTTCTTCTATGAGTTTTGAGCTCTAAAGTAACAAAAGCATATGGATATTTAATCCATATTCGATAATATACAAAAGTTGTATGGTGGAAAACTGCATTCGTAATGTATTAAATCTTAATGAAATTGGTTCATTTAAAATAAGAAAGTAACCATAGTGAAACATTACGTGTTCAATACCATAGAATACAATGAGAATCTTGTTGTGTTTAAAAAAACATTATAATAAGGGCTAAAAGACTGACCTGGATATTCGACCACTAAATTATTAGTTTCAATAAGCTTACTTAAGCGCTACCCATACGATGTCCTTCAACTATTAACGGTGTTCGAACACGCTTTTGTAAAGATTTTGATGCAATTTTTAGTAAGGATTTTAATTAAATGGTTTGACTGTTTGGAAAGGAAAGCATGTGCAAGAGTGGATTTAACATAGGCATAGTTCGGATGAAGGAAGTGAATGCTTACCTCTGCTTCAGGAAAAGACATCGGGAACGAGAATTATATAAAACGTTGTAACAAATCGCCTCGAAAGCCTAATTTTTGACCTAGAAAAGACCCATCGAACCTTAGACACATTCCAAAGCTAGATGTTGGTTGGTAAAATTTATTTAAAGTACAATACACAGAACAATCTATCTAAACATTCAAAATATCATAGCGAAAGGATGATATGACGAATAAAATATAACAGTCATTGTAGATATAAAATAGGAGAGACACTTATAACTACATGAACCATATAATCAGAGTACACATGCTTATACAGTTATACAAAATAGTAATAAAGTTTATATAACTGATAAATAAACTCAACTGATAAACTGTCTCTACTACTATTAGAACAACAATGCCAAGGCTCGACAATGCCATATAGCGGAATATGCAATAAATAAGCCTAAATATAAGCATGAGAAAGCATCGCCTCCTACTAGTCCATCTTCAAAACTCCATGTATCGACTACACCTACTTTCTAGTATGCTACTTAAGAGTACCCAAGGTAATAAGAAGCAAAGTATAAAACCTCAAGTTAGACAACTGCCAGTCTCAATACTATAAAAGTCGATATAGTATATGGAACAAAGAGTATGAAGAATCATACATGACCTATCTCTACATCCACAGAGTTAGCACATGACATCACATATATGCTATTCTACATCATAGTCATCATGGGGGTACTATACACCGAAGTACTAAGAGTGTCTAGATATCTGCATTGATAATATCTCCATCGTGTGACATCCCTAGCGTGACAAACAATCAAGCAAACATAGCATCCATCATTCATCCTCACATTCACACACTCAGTGCATTGGATAGATAACACACGTATGACCCCATCATATAGTCAAGGACTACTCAATGTCCTGGTTTCCCAATACTCCAATCCATGCCACTAAGTAGGTCAAAAACTAAACTACCTATCTGATAGTCCAGGGTATAATGGATCTAAACATACTGCGATCCAGGGGCCATCGCATCCCCAAATGAAGTATCTATGGGGCATCATATCCCAAATGGATATCATCACACATACGCTTGCTTTACGAATACACATCAAAACCTACAAATATCAATGATCCCTTTGCATACGTCATCCATAGCAACGCTTATGTCGGAACTATCCCTACAACTCCCGTTTGAAGTCGCCGTGGTTGGGAACTATTCTAGATAGCTATCGTTAGTTGTAGAATATCACCATTTGTACTACAACCCTTATCCTACAGTTCCATCTACTCGACTTATCATCACCTACTCTACATGCCAAAGTACAACTATCCATCAACAAAGACATCACTTCCCATTATGGGAACATCATCATCGAATTATGAATTCATCATGTCGAAGCGTCATGTCCTCGCCTCAGTGCTAAAACAATTGTCGAAGAGACATTCATGCTTTTCGAAGCCTCACCATTGTCCACATTAAAATTAGCTAAATTGGGCATCATTAATAATGGTAGATATTAACCACTCCAGAGTATTCGATAGTGACCACTTTGTTCGTTTACTTAGCCAAAAATGGCTAGGTACAAACCAAATGAAAACGTCCGACACTTTTGTTGAAGTACGAAGCACAATTTCAAGTCCATCGTCTTCCTTCAGATCAAACGGTATGCATCCTAATACTCTTCCATATATTTATCCCATCCACCGGAGTTTTCATCATTTACACAATCAAATCAATATGCACAAACTCTATCTCACCGTTTGAGTTCACATCGTGTGTGCATTCAACCGATATGATATAACTCCATCTATTGGGATATTCCTAACACTATATCACCTATGATAGGCATTTTCATCCAAACTAAGCAAAAAACATACATGCAACCAACAAGCATACAAACAAATATAATAACATACATACAACACATACAATACATCTGAAGCAATCAATATGTGATTAGTATCAAAATAGCCTAAGTCTAATAATTTTGTCAAAGTAGTCGTCAACACAAAAAAAAGTGATATTCAGTTTAAAACCATTTTAAACACATTTAAATTCTTTTGTAAAATAAGATGTTGATTAAAATATGCCAAAAAACACAGTCTAATGTCAGAAATCATTTCAAAATATTATTTTAATATTATACTAACAATAATAGTATGGCGAAAGAAAATATCACTCACCTTAACAAAAGCTGACAAATCCAATTCCAAGTGATAGAGCTCTCCATCATGAGCGCAATGCAAGACACCGCATCCAAAATGGACCTCATATGCAAAAGATATGAATTATATAAGAATCAAGATTAATTTAATAATTAATTAGCTTAATTAATTAATATTATCTTAATCATTTCCTCTAATCTATCTTCTTCCTTCAAATCAATGTCTGTGCAAGTCGTACATGCACAAACCAAAAACCATATGCACCTCTCTCCTCCTTTATCGAGCTATAATCAATGAAAAAATGCACTGAGAACTCCTATGCCTCACACTACACCTCCACTCTGCGATGGACATCACAAAATCGAGCTCAGTCAACCCCATGGAATCACAATCTGAAAGCTACCTCCTCACGCACATGAATATTGCGTTCCACCATGGAGCGCTCCACGTTACTAAATTGACACCGCTTTCTCCCCTTCGCGCAAGAAACACGTCACCACATCGATCTTCCTATCGTTGCCTCTTCCCTTGCCAAACCCAAACCCTAGTTCGCGACCCAAATAGTCGAGCTCGGCCAGATATAGTCACGTACCTCATTCTCCATATAGATATGAAGATCTTTGATACGAACTCAACGGGCTTACTGTCATGATTTTTAGTTGAGATAATCTCTCCATTTAGATTTTTAAATGGTAATAGAGAGTAATGGCCATGGTTTTAGTTTTCTGTCAATGAAATAGTAAAATGGAGAAAAGGATTTTAGTGACTGTTTATTTAAATAACATTTATATATAGTTTATCTGAATTTATCAAACAAGCTCATACGATCACATGGAGAATCCGATCGCAACGAAACTCGTTCACTTATGTTACCTTACTTTTTCGATCCTAATGATATGAATTTCATCACTACCTGAGACAACGCTCCACGATGATATTTTGTGCATTTCAAGATTGTTTTGGCAATCGGTTTGCCCGATCTTCAAATATAACAATGTTGATATTTATTTTAGTTCGCAATGTCGATCCAAATTCAATGGAAGTAGTCTTGAGTCTTGATCCAATCATATGCAAAAAATCATATTTCAGGACCATTAAATAAATTAAAGATTTAATATTTAAATCACTCATTTAAATCGATTATTTAAATATCTTATCGTTAAAATACGGGTCATTACATTCTCCTCTTCTTAAAGGATTTCATCCTTGAAATTCTTGAAGTAGTGTGCCTCCTAACGAAAAGGCTCACAAAGCCCCTCACGTTTTGAAAAAATTCCACAGTTCCTCCTTTGCGTGGCTAGGTAAAGGAAGAATCCCAATATAACATAGATATATGTACACCCCATATCTAAGGCATCCCACATCTAGGACATCTTGTTTCCTAGGACAACCAAGCATATATACCCAAATCTAAACTACAGACATTTAGTACCTCTTTTATAGCCATTGCATACCATTTAGATGAGGATAAAAGCGAGCAAGCATCCAAATAGTCAACAATTGATTCCATGTAATATGTACGCAACAAAGAGGATTAACCACAATAAAAGCATCATCATGTATTTAAGCATACTAAACCTAATATATGGCATTCATCTTAAGTAGGTATGCTAAATCAAACCATAACTATCCTGCATGCCTACCAATCATATAATTATAAGTAATCATTTCATATGCCAACAATCAAACATGCATATATAAGATGAAAATAAAAAAGCAACACCTATGCTTAACCTAGCATGCACTATACTAAACTATATCGTATTAGACATCAAACATGATATCCAATATAAAAGCCGATGAAAAATGAAATCTTCCCAAATGAAGTGCCGTGGATAAGAAGTCGTCATGCTATTATTGGTCTCTCACGTGTAATCGCCTTTGCTTTCGCTCGATTGAACCTTTACTTTTCTACCACCTTCCTTCTAACCTCTTTTGTATCACGTCTGTTGGTACGAATGTGCCTATGAGGTTTAGAATTTTAGGTTGGTCTCGATATCATCTAGTCGATTGGATACTAAATTTCCAAATTCCTCTTGTAAATTCTCTCTAAATTCACTAGTAAACAACAGGTTTCGGTTACTTACAATGCTCTTGGCTCATTATGGAATCATATTGTCCATTCCACTTATAATTCGATAATTTTGGATGTATTCTAATGCACTTAAAGAATATAAATTTAGCATTCTTCTTCGATTTATCAACTATGACCCAAATGCTATCATACTCGCTTCTAGTCCTTGGCATTCCATCAATGAGTCATATCTATATTTACTCCCATTCCCAGCTGGGAATCTCAAGAGGTTGTAGTAACCACTTCGCTTCTTCTGTTCAGCATTTACTAGCTAATAATTCATTCATCTCGAAGTGAATGTCCGACATCCTTCTTCATCCCTGCCAAATAAAATATCTACCTCATATCACGGTGCATTTTATTGTCATAGGGATATATAGTCAGCTTGAATGAGAACATTCATGTAGTGTCTCATCCCTCAACCCATCGACACCGGGAAAAAAATAATATCTCATCCCTGTGGAACCAACTATCTTGGTCGAGTCTGCACTGCATCACCTCTATAGACACTACTCTTTCCTATAATTTAGTTGTGAGCACTGCGTCATGCCTCTAACTAGTACCGATCTTCTAAATCAACTAGCCATCATCTTTTGCAATAGCTCACATATTCTAAAGTCATAACCAGCAATAAACTCAAGCAATGTCCACTCTAGGAATATCGCTTCCAAACTGGTACGTCTTTCGCTTAAAGCATGAAAGATTACATTTCTCTTATAAGCATATATAATATGTCAAATTCATAGGAAGCCAAGAACTCTAACCATCACTGTTAGTGAAGGCTAAGGTCCTTCTCGAAGAATAGGTACTTCAATGATGTAAAATCAATAAATAACTCAAACCAATCTCCTAATAGATAGAGCCTTCCAATCTCCAAAACAAATATTATTGTTGCCAACTCCAATCATGATTCATATACCTCCTCTCGTGCGGTTTCAGTTGTCAACTAGCATAAGCAACAACCTTACCTTTTTCCATCCATAACGTACCAACTCAAGTACATAAGTATATATGTGTACCATCAACTCCTAATTCCCGTTTAGAATAACAAACATCAATGCACTCATTAACCTCTCTGTTAGACTTACTAATGTTGTATGCACCTCATGTCCCAAACAAGAAGTCTGATTCTTCTTGTCAAATCGGTTAATGGTGTCTCTACCTTTGAGAAGTCCCTAGTAAAGCATATATAACGTTTTGCCAATCCAAGGAAACTTCTAATCTATAGCATTCTTAGGTGTATTCGGATCTTGTACTGTCATAACCTTCGCAGAATCTACAACTATGTCCTGCTTCAAAACAATATGACTTAAGAATCTCACTTCCCTCCTCCAGAAATGAAACCTCAAAAATCACATCATCAGTCTATGTTTTCTTAACACCTAATATACAATCATCAAACGTACCTTATGCTTTACTTTCGTCCATGAGTAGATGAAAGTATCATCAATGAGCATAAGCATGGGCTTACTCAAATGATCCCTCGGAACATGATCCAAGAAATCAGTAAAACATGTCGATGCATTGGTTATCCCAAACTACATAATCCACCAGTCAAAAATCAAGGTAGCGTACGAAACATTAAAATTGGCACACTCTCCTCTAGCTACTCTTTTCTTATGAAACTTCATCACAAAGTCCAGCCGAGTGTACATCTCTACACCATAGAGATGATCGAATAAACCATCAATAAGTGGAAGAAGATACTTATTCGTCACCCCATTCAACTCATGATAATCAACATATGACCTCAAGGAGCCATTCGCCTTAGCGGCAAACACTGTAGGTGTATCCGACTCAAAAATTCTCATACGAATGAATCCTTGCCTCAATAGGGTACTTGCTTGCACCATGAATTTCCTCTACTCTTTAGGTTCCACATTCCTTAAAGGCATAACTACTGGTCTAGTACCAATAACCAGATCGATACAAAACTCAATCCCTATATAGTGGTAATCCGATCACCTTATCGAATGTGGCCGAACACTCTCTAGCTATAGGCATAGATGGCCACTTACCTTATGGGATATCGAGCGAATATGGAAAGCTAACCATCACCTCATCATCAGGTTGGCAGCCGAACACTACCTTCCAATCATTGTATGCCCCTATCGTACCAAAGGCCTCTCGCAATCCACTACTATTATGTACCTTTCATCTTGTCAATTCCCAGAATATAATTTTGAATTCAAGTAAACCGAAAGCAAATTAATAACAACAAAACAAGCATCCAAGACTCGATAAGGTCTCGGTAAACCATGTATATGCTGGATGACCCCCTAACAAGGTTCGTCATAATTTAAAGGTCGGTTAACTATTTCGGGTCTCAATCCCAATCTAATTATCAAATCATTAGATATGAAGGAATGTGAAACTTTAACGTCGAATAAAACACGTATGGAAATGCCATAAGTAGAAAGCATATCTAAATTGGTAACGCCATTTCCCTTCACTTTCACCGATGGAGCACTCGATGAAATATGAATGGTAATCAATGCATATGCCTCCACAGTTTGCCCCTGCTTGGCTAGCTTGGGACAATCCTTCAACACTGGGTATAGATTCTCACATCATAATGCCTTTTCGATCAATTTCTCAAAGTTCTCGTCAATATGTTTAATCAATCGCTTCTCAAGATTATTATTCAACCCAGTGATAAGCTTTTCATTCTTTCTGAGTGGAGTATTAATAAAAGATAGACCATACTTCGATAACACATCGAAATCGACCACATCCTATGACACATGTATATCGCCTTACTTCAAGCTGGCAAACTTCCTAAGAAACAACGGCAAAGAACATCATGTCTCAAAATACATCATAAAAACATAATATCATATCAAAGCAGTACCCACTTATAAAAATTCAAATGTGAAAAACAAACAACTTAATCCTATACAAAAATGCAAAATATTTGTAGTACAATATTTCAAAATACATCATATCTCAATGAGTACATCAAAATTATATGGAAATAACATAAATAGAGATAAGTAACTACCACAAGTCTTCTCCACCACCATCTCCAAGAGTCTGCATCATCTTTCCAAATCTGTATTATAATGAGGAAGGAGTCGGAACAACAATGTCTAACGAATAAAAATAACGAATCTTTCTATAATTGTACTTAGGCAGTTTAATTTAAATAAGAATATGTCTTACGTATCCTAACTATATTATAAATCTTTCAACTATAGGCCTTAAGGCTTCCCTAGTCCAAATCCATAATCATTACTCTTTCAACCTAATAAACCGTGTCTCAATAAAGTCCTAACAATTTAAAAGAAAACATCCAAGTCCCTTGATACATTTTTAATTGGAAATTGGTAGACTCTGACCATTTAAAACCTTATTCAAGGCAAGTCTCCATCATTCAATACCTTCCTAAGGCGGACATCTCTCCGATACTATTTAGCTAACATTGCACGGAACCTCTTCATGCCATTTAATACTCCTTTTTATAGGAGAGGCGGACCTTACAATATTCACTTAATACCTCAAATCTGAAGCAGAACCTTCCTAAGATATCCTCTAATGTGCATCCTCGCTAACCCTGACCATTTAATACTTCTTACATAGGAAAGAGGTAGATCCTCAATCAGCCACTTAATACCTTTAGCCCTAAAGCAGGTGCTTCGTATTAAGACTCATAACTCAACCATGACGTCTCGCATTAGTCCGACAATTCGTAGGTATTGGTAGCCAGATTAGCTGGGCATGTTTACCAAATAGAATTTTGGACTAATCTTGCGTCCTCCATGGGTACTTATTATAGGTGGTGTTTCACATCAGCTCAAAGTAACACTGTTGGTAGCCAGATTTGTTCGGAAGACTTCTGTGTGCATTTGACTAACCTTGCATCCATATAACTTATGCATAATTTACAACACTCTCTTAACATATTATCACACATCTCATCACATTCCATACCAAGGCATATAAGAAAACTCTAATTTCTCCCTTATAATTAACCTTTTTCCTATGGTGGATTTAATGATAATTAACAACCTATTAAATACATAATCAATATTTTATAATTATATGTTACTTATGCTATATACATACATACATATTGTCACGGCCCATTTTTACGTACCCATTGAATCGACAATAAACCACACATGTCCAACTCAAATTGCACGAAAAGATGGAATACGAAAGGTAATAAAGAAAATAAGATAGAACAGAATCTCACATGAATGGAATAACGTATATTATTTCAATAATAATCTTTACAGCGGAAAATTTTAAAATATAATATCAGAGTCTAACCTAGATTCAGCCTGGACAGTTATAATCATCTGTCCTTACAAATGCTGGTAAACATCAAATTAAAACAACAAACAGAAGCGGATAATAGGAAATGTCCATACAATGATGAAGATCTCCAACTCTACTCTGGAAACTCAAACCGTCATCTCAAACTGAAACTACTCGGATCTGATCCGAGTATTAAAAATACCCAGACCAGACTCGATAAACCAGCGTGAGATACTCAAAATTCAAAATGGCTATATTATCAAAACCTTTCAAAAGAAGGATATCGCATAAGACCATGCCTACACATAAACACGGACGGGTTTTTACCTTATGATAACCAAAACACTTTATACCAAAATTCACTTGATATTATTTTTAATGACAGTCATTTGAAAACACTTTCAAGTAAACTTATTCAAATAAGGTATCAATACCCGGACTAAGTCTAAGTAATATATCCGGATTGGGTCAACGGAATATACCGAATGGAATATATGATACGAAAAAGAGGTAGCTGAAATGTTTGCAAGTTATTACCGCTATTTTGGGACTATAATCAAAACTATAAGTCTCGTATTAGGATTGCATTTCCAACATGATAAGAAACTAGTGGAAAGATCAATCTGTATCCACAGCTTACGTCCAAGACTCAGACGTCATTATACGACAACACAAATGGATAAAAGGGGATACAATTTACGATTAGCATCCAAGGCCTCGGACATCGCGCATCCATGCCATGAGGCTAAGCCATATCTGGTACCTAGGGCTTAGAATATCTGATAACCTAAATCACTACTATTCAAAATGCAAGCATACATCTGACCACATAGAATCCCATCATAATCGGGGTGTGAGGCTCACGAAGTTAAGATCAATTTCTTCAAATCCACGCTTTTCATACAAAACCACGTTTTGATCATAATATATTCCACTTTGAATGCCACACTACCATTGCTTTGATCACTATTTGACTCCCACAAGCATCCAACTTATGAGCTCGTATGTCTCAGAGAAGGGTGTTAAGCTAAGAGAAGTGGCCTTCTCCGCCACCAAGCAGAAGTACATTTGTAAAAGTCAAACGTTGCATCTCAGAAATGTAACGTCAGACATTTGTCCATACAAGTTCATTCTGGGACTGAACGAAACCAAAGGCACTTTCCTACTACCATTGGTAGCGAGTAGTCCTTGCAATCCGAAAAATTTCCACAATGAGGAGACCACTGCTATAAAAAACTCTATAATGGGAGCGACTCAGAGCATGTTAACAAGCAGTCCTCACGCTAATCATCATCTTCAATATGTCTTCATTTTTGAACGTAGACATTGGTTCGAAGTGGTTTTCGATTAGGGATCACCCGAATCCGACCCCAGTTCCTGCGAAGCTAATTATCGACTTAAAAATGTTAAGCTCATATGTGATTATAAATCATCAATCAATTACTTCATCTTTAATTAAATCAAATATCTTTCTCAGATATATTATTTTCAATTTATTCTATTTTCTTTTCAAGAGTATATGGAATCATTAAGCCTCATTTATCAAATCATTTGATTTACTTAAACCTTTCTTAAATCCTGAAATAATTTCAATCATTTTCTCTTTTACTTAGGGAAAACCTTTCTAAATTATTCATTAAATCTTAATCAAAGATTTCTTGTATTCAAGTTATAACTTTTAACTTAGGGAAAATATTCCCAGATCATTCACTAATTCTTAATCAATTTTTTTTCTTAACTTCAAATCATATTCTTACAAATCGAAGATTTTCATAGCAGAGCACTACTGCCACTTTAAATATGGTAAATTTTATCTCCAGGGACTAATAGAAAGTAATCCTACATCATGAAGATCTTCGTGTTCAATGATCTTTGTCTTCAATATGTTTTGTTTCGAAAATCAGTTTGAAGGGTTTTCAGATAGGAATCGCCCAAATCCGATCCTGGTTCCCTCGTACCAATCATCGAATAAAAGATGTTAAGTAGTTAATTAACATTCTGAGAATTATTTTATTTTATTTTATTTTGGAGATACTTAAATGTAGTCTTTTAGAGCATCCAAGTTTTTCTTTCGATCTATTCCACCCCTCGCCTAAAAAGAGAAAACATAAGCCAGGTAAGTATAGGGCACTGGTTGCTCCATCCCTAACCTTACTTAAACACCTTATTTTATCTTTTTCGATCTCACAGGAGGGACAAATGTGCTAGTCATTTCTGCATACTCAGTTTGTTATCACATTCAATATTCTTTACTTTTGTTTAAGTGGTATAAACATTTCTCTTGACCATTTATTCACTCTAGTTAAAAATTCCAAATCATCTTTAAATTACTTTATTTTTCTTTTAAAATTATTCACAAAATATATATGAAAGAATTGTTAAGTTTAAAACTATATCTCAAAAGTCATTAAAGACTGCTGCGAAAAGCGTTGCAAATATATTTAACAGCTATATTCCTCAAAACGACTTTTATATCATTTAAAATCCATCTTTTTAACTTAAATCTCTTTTAAAGCATTTTAAAAGATTTATTAAATTTATTTTACATTTCTAATCATTTAAAAATATCATTTATAAAGAAATCTCTTTTGGATTTCGAACTGCAAAACCGCAATGTTTTTAGAAAATTGTTTAGGACATATTTCAAAAACTACTTGATGAAATCTTGATTTTCTTTTTTTGTTGGAAAAATATTATCATTTTGGACCAAATAATTTTTGTTTCAAAGAAATCTGACTTATAAATCATTCTCTACGTTAATTTGAAGTTATGTGTCGAAATTTACGGACCACCGCTATGCGACGAGCTCGATTTTAGCCAATTTTGTGAATTGCTTCGGAACTTGCCCGTAACACTTCAAATTTATTTTAAACCATATTTAAACTATTTCAACCCATTTAAAACAATATTTTCATTATTTCAAACTCATTGTTCATTTAATTTCATATTTTAATATCATATTATTATAATATCATTTTCATTTATTTTAAATATTTTGAAATCATTAAGAGGCTAAATAATTTCCATACACACATTTATATGGATATTAGTTTCCATTGAATTAACTATACCGACTAGCCATTTCTCTTATCATTTATCATACCAAGTTGTTATCCATATCACAAACATCTAATCAACCATAATATCAACCAAGTTATCATCCAATATCAACCAATATTCAACATATTTATTTCTAATTTAACATGTGTATTATCAACTTAAGTTTTATTAAAATAAAACTAAGATTTGAGTACACACCTTTAACCAAATCGTTTAACTTACTACCAACATTCATTTAATCCAACACTTCACTAAATCCTCTTATCTTCACCAAATCATCACCTAAACAACTCCATCTCGCTTCCTAGTGCTCGGCCATCACTTCACTTCCACATGCTCTTGGCCACAAGTCTTCCCTTCTTCTTTGCTCTTGGGCCAAACATTCCAACAACATCAATAAGCTCGAACTCTTCTTGCTCCATCATTTCTTCACATCTTAGATGTTAACCATGTTTTGATGATATTCTGAGGTCTTTAAAAAAGTTTGGTGGAGTTTTGATTTTGTTTGATATGGTTTTGAAAAAGTTAGTAAGGAAAGGAGAGAAGAAGAAGCCATTAGAGAGTGGAAGAAAGACTTTAAAAAAAAAGAAGAAGTGGAAAAAAGTGAGAAAGTGGATGCTTATTTATAAAAAAAGTTTTGCGTTAAAATAATATTATGTAAAAAGACTAAAATACCCTTTACTTACTAAGCAACCTTATTTTTTCAACATTTAACATCACATTCCAAATCATTACTTTATGTCATTTTCACTTAAATATTGAGTAAAGAATATAATAATTATGTTTGGTTTGATTTGACATTTACTTTTTTCTTTGAAATTGTAGGATCAAATTCACCCTAGAAGGGGGTGAATAGGGTGATGCTGTTAATTATAAATTTTGTTACGGAAGTTTATAGAATTATTTCAACACAGATACATTAAAAACAATAGCAGCACAAAGAATAGCAGAATAAATGCAGAAATAGAACGACGCAGAATTTACCCAACTTCGACAAAACTCTGCCTACCCGCTGCCCCCAAGGTTTCTATTAGAAATTAGATAGTCAGACGCTTACACATGTAAACTTGCAACACCTACTATTGACTAACCTAACTCTACACTCAAAACCCTGCCAGAACTCAACCACCGAGTTGCGAATTCTCAAACTACGCCACATAGTTTGTCCCTTAGTCACACGACTACTAACTACAACGATTAAAAGAGAAATACAAATTTTAAAAACAATTTAAAATCAAAAAGAGACTTAAACCCTGATTTAAAACTTAATCAATAAAAGAAAATAGGACGGCCCAATTTCAAAATAACTTCGGCCTTGTTTATTTCTTTTATCGGCCGTTCCTTTTTCTTTTGCTCTGTATAATGGCGCCTCGTTCTCGTCTTGCAAATTAGGGCTTTGTTCCTTCTTCGTTCCAAATTAGGGCTGTGGAGAAATTTGAAGATGCCAACTTTAATTAGATCGATTGATATCGATTTCCTTGCTCTGTCGATTGATCGTCTCTTTAGATGCTTTCGGCTGCTTCTATCTGATTGAGTTCTGCTTTGATTCGGGTATGTGATTTCTGCCTTTTGCTCTTTTGTTTTAAATACTTGAACTCGATGATTTTTATTTTCCGATGATGTTACCTATTTATATATGATTCGAGACCCTTGAATTTCGTTCGTATTCATTTACTTGAATTCGTCACTTGATTTTTCTCGTCCATTCGATTTTGTTTTAATGCTAATGATAAGTTCTGACTTTTTCATATCGAATAATTTCGTTTACTTCATTAACACCGTTTTGATTTCGAACTCGCTTGATTCCTTGATTGTCACGGCTTCGATTTAGAACCGTTTGATCTTTCCTTGGTCGTTACGGTAGTGACTTTTCTACTTGACTTTGGCTTTGATTTTTGACTTTTTCAATTGTACAATTTACTTGCTTGTCACAATGTCGACTTCTGACTTAGTCAATTTACTTGGCCACCACGGTTTTGAATCTGCACTGTTCGATCTTTGGTCTTTTTGACTTCGGCTTGTGATATTGTGATGATTTCTGACTTCGGCTCTGACTCGTTTAATTTGAAATTCCTGATGATGTTGTGTTCATTGTAGTAACCTCTGTTTCATTTTTGTTTTTGTTCATGTGCATTGTATTTCATTTGTTGCTGATGTTGGGTTCAGTCTTGTGCCACTTGTGTCTGCACCTGCTCGATCCAATTTCACGGTTGCATTGACTTGTACTTCGAGTCATGTTGAACTCTGTTTGACTCTGTTGCAGTTGAGTTTGAGTTGCTTGTATAACTTGGACTTGGTTTGGTGTCATTTGCTTCTGCACTGTGCCTTGTTCTTTGTTGTAACTGGACTTGTAATTGTATAGAGCTTTGTTGTGTACTCGAGTCTACATTGTCATGTGATCTGTCATCATATTGAGTTAATCAACATTTCATTTTACTCAAAGCCTCTGGTCTGGTTGGTACCGTGTGTTGTTACGGTGTTGTTTTGTGTTGATGTTGCACTTGGTTGATGTTGAATCTGGATTGATACACTTGGTACACCTGAGTTTGCATTTTGATGTACACTTGATATTTTTGGTTTGAGTTGATGCTTCATGTGTATTCGAGTTAAACCGATCTGATCCAAGCTTGTACAGTGATCTTCTGTTCACTGTTATGTTTTTGCCTCACTGTTTTGATTTGACATCATGTTGTATGTGTTCACTGCACATATCTTGATGTCCAAATGGGTTGATTGAAATGTTGAGTTGCTTTGTACTTTGCACTGCCCTGGTATGGTGCACTTGTGTCATCACTGTTGTGTGGCTTTGAGCATTGCCTTAACCATCCATGCTTATACCTGACCTTGTTTGATTTCTTTGTATTGTTGTTAGCTCATTGTAGATCGTATATTTGAAGTCTAGGCTACATTGTACTTGGGGTCTGGTCTTCTTGTTCATGCTGAGTCTCGTTGACATCGTCTTAAATGCATTTGCTTGATGGTCTGAATGGACTGTCTAACCTTTCACTTGAGACTGAGTTGAATCCAGCTTGTAGCTCGGATTTGACCTTGTGCTGAAAATCGTGACATTATTTTTATTGCACTTGAGTTGAACCCGGCATTTTGGGTTTGACCTGTGCTCACCTGTCCCTGTAATTTTATCAAGTGTATATATCGGTGTGCACGGCCTTGTGGCATATACAGTGATACACTATGTATGTCACAAGCTGTTCGTGTATGATGGATTCAAAATTAAATGATAACGAACAACCCAAATAATTGAGGCAAATATTATTTTCAAAATCTACATTTTATTTTATACTGAAAAAATATTTTATTTTCAATTTTACTGCATCAATGTTATTTTTGCAAATTTCCCAGATGCTGGATTCACATTGGAATAAAGTTGAAGATCGGTACGAGTTAAGTGAATGAGTGATATGCAGTGAGGTGCAACGTGAATTGTAATTTAATCAAATTTGTATTGTAATTGAAATTGTATATAGTGAGAGCTTGAAATTTGTACTATTCAAAAATTGTAATAAACATTTGTTTGAATAAAATTTCAGTTTGAATTCTAATTCTGTGTTATTTCTTTTATTCAGCAAATATTTATTTAATCTATAAAATAGTATATTAACAAATACATTTAAATGAATAAATATATATATGTTTATTATCATCAAACAAAAATCATAATATAATCGCATATTCAACAGAAATGACATGTTTGTCCTTTTGTGCTTACATTTTGTTAATTACATTTTAGAATTTTCTAACTATGTTTAGTAAAAGTAAACTTGATTAGTGAATTAATTAATACTTATATTATTTGAATATATGTTCATATATAAGAAAATAAAGGTGCGACGACGTTGCGACAACTTTTAATCGACAAAACGTTGATTCTCGATAAAATATTTTACGGTCACATTTTGACGTTTTAGTTAAACTATTTATTTATGTAAACCAAATTTAAAAATAAATTTGTATAATGTTATTGAAAAATATAAACACTTATAAATAAATTAAAATAATTTATTTAACTATTGAAACATACTTTTCTAAAATCAACATCTTGTCACCTTTGTCGATATAGGTAAATGTTACAATTTTTGTGTATACTTTTCTTTCCAAATCCTATCTAATATTATGAGTCATATAACCTTACTTAAGTTATATTTAAAATCACTTTAAATAGTATATTTTAAAGTGGTCAATTCTGGGTCGTCACATTCTTCCCTACTTAAAAGAATTTCATCCTTGAAATTACATAGAACAAAAGTTTTCCTAAAATATTTATCTTTAAACTTAATTCCATATAATATACACAGATCATCCATATGAAATATTTTATTCGATCTTCTATTCGAATACACAACTTTATTTCCGCACTAGTATCGATCCTCCGATCCTCTAGTGTGGACTTTAATCGGGCTCTTTGCTCAAAAACCTTTGCTTTCCCTGAATAACTCTCAACTATGACAGATGTTAGCGCCAAAATTGGTCACTAACACCAAAAAGTAGTGAAAGCACCAATGTATGTACATTGATCCCCAATATCCACACATAAATCTTAGATCCTAATTAAGTAGAGAACGAAAACGAAGAAACTAACATTAAAATAGAAGAAAGCATAAAAGAACACAAGGTTTATAGTGGTTCGGAGATCTCCGGCTTACATCCACTTTGAAGAGTTGCTATTGTATTGATTATAACTCGTTAGTTACAAGAGGTTTACAACAGTTCAACTGTGTTACAATAATGATTCTGGTAGAGTATCGGCTTCGAAGAGCCAAAGATCACCTTTTTGAAGACCCTGGGCTGCTATTTATAGGTTAGGCAGGAAATGCCTGTCTCAAACTTTTGAAGACTCCTTCCCTCATGTGAGTGGGCCCTCATGATTGGATATCCCTACATCTCCCAAAGCACGTACATTTTCGTTGCAACATTTATTTGTAACAAAAGGAATCCCTTGTTGTTACTTGCTACCAATCCCATATATATGCTGATTTCTTTTGGAATATCTTACGATGTGAGTCCAATCATAATCCAATCTACGCACCCACTCTAACATAATGCGAGCCGCACCTAACAGATCTCTACCTTAGCAAGCATTTTATCAATTCAGCTTGAAGTTATATAGAGTCCTCAAACACTTGGATAAGGTCGCTAACACCTCTAGCCGTTTATATTAGGTCGCTACCACCTCCAGCAGTTGGGCCAAGCTGTTTCACAAAGAGTTATCTTTCACGCGATTGGAGCAGGCGGCGTTCTAACTTATAACTGCACCTTAATGAGAATCCAGAGCTCATACCACATATTAAAGCATACTTAGGTCAACGCTGCATCATATTGGTCCCATCGAACATTCAGCTCTGATACCATGTTGTAATTTTTGGCACCCCTCGCATCTTCTGCTATACACGCACTTCGTTTAGTGTAGAAGATGCAAGATCACTTAATGAAGCTTATTTGGTGCCGGCGTCATGATTGGATATCCCTACATCCCCCAGAGAACATATATTTTCATGGCAACATTTATTTGTAATAAAAGGAATCATTTGTTTTTACATGCTATCAATCCCATATATATGCTAATTTCTTTTAGAATATCTTACGATGTGGGACTAATCATAATCCAATCTACGCACCCACTCTAATATAATGCGAGCCACACCTAACAGATCTCCACATTGGCGAGCATTTTTTTAGTTCAACTTGAAGTTTTACAGAGTCCTCAAGCAATTGGATAAGGTCGCTAACACCTCCAGCAGTTAGACCAAGCTGTTTTACAAAGAGTTCTCTTTCACACGGTTGGAGCAGGCGACATTCTAACTTATAACTCCACCTTAATGAGAATCTCAAGCTAATACTACATATTGGAGCACACATAGGTCAACGTTGCATCATATTGTCCCATCGAACCATCAGCTCTGATAACATGTTGCAATTTTTGGCACCCCCTCGCATCTTCTACTATGTGGGCACTTCATTTAGTGTAGAAGAGGCAAGACCACTGAACGAAGCTCTTTTGGTGCCAGCATCATGATTGGATATCCCTACATCCCTAGAGCACATATATTTTCATGACAACATTTATTTATAACAAAAACTCTCTTGTTATTACATGCTACCAATCCCATATATATGATGATTTCTTTTAGAATATCTTACGATGTAGGACTAATCATAATCCAATCTACTATGTTACCCACTCTAATACAATGCGAGCCACATCTAACACATTCCTATTATGTTATCATCCTGTAAGAAGCATTGTCGAATGTTAGAACTATAGCTATCAGGAACCTTTAATTTCCTAAATCGGTTGTAGAAAATTTGTTTTTCTTGTTTTGTTAAGGTGTATTGTGCAGCAAGTAGGAATGTCTTTCCGCCAACTTCTTGCGGATGTAACTCTTTTCTTATTCCTATATGTTGTAGATCCTTACGAGAATTCAGACCATCTTTGGATTTTCCATTTATGTTCAAAATTGTTCCCACTAGACTTTCGCATACATTTTTTTCAATATGCATAACAGCTAATTGTGACGTATAAGCAATTCCTGGAGGGTAATACAAAATGTTAGCATTCACTTTTGTATGAGGAAGAATTAAACTGGAAAATCAAAAATTAAAAATACATATATTACTTATTAATAATGTGTACCTTCCAATAAGGCAACTTGAAGAAGATTGACTTCCTTTTCCACATATAATTGTTTTTATCATATGCAGCTTCCCTCTTCTTTGAGTTTTGTCTCTTTCTCTTAGCAACTCTCACAGTCTTTCCTTTCTGTTCTTTTATTTTCTTTCCCCGGTTATTTTGAATATTACTTGTAGATTTTAGCACATTTATACCACTCATTAGTATTGGTTTACCTCATTCTTCGATTTTACCATCAAACCAACTTTTCCTTTTTCGAAAAGGGTGATCTGGAGACAAAAAACCTTCTATGGTGCATGTGTACACACTTACAACTAAAAGGTAACCAATCTGACAATGTATTAACTCCACAAATCGGACAACCTGTCTTACCTTTTGTTGTACAACCAGCCAGATTACCATAAGCTGGAAAATCATTTATAGTCCATAGTAAAACAACATTCACCTTGAAATTGGAATTACTGAAAGCATCATATACTCTGTGCCATTATTCCATAGCTCGTTCAAATCATCTATGAGTGGCGTTAGGTAAACATCAATGTCAATGCCATCTCATAAACAAATAATTTTTATTAAGTTTATGCCATTTAAATAACATGTGAAAATTAATATATACATAATTTTTTTACTTCAAAATCAATATTCCTTAATCTGAATATAGTAAAGAATGTTATGCATGTAGTAAATAATTTTAATTGTAAGTGTTAGAAATTAGAATACATTTAAAAAATTCTACATTACCCACTTCATTATTACGATATAGAGGAATATGAAACTTCCTATGTTGTTGAGTTGACATTATATGCTATCAAAGTAACATACAATCTTTGTTTACAATTAAAATAAAGAACTACATGCAATTAATTAGCAGTATGAGGAAGTTGATATACATGTGATATCAATATATTTTCTAGAATGATATTATAACGAATGTTTTTTTTTCAAAATAAAAATGGATTATAAATATGATTTTTTTACAAATGTTATAACCAATAATTATACTACCGTTCAAAATGTAAATGCAAATAGAAGGCAGTTGAGATATAGATGTAAATTTCCATGATATTTACTATAGAAAATGCCGTATGAAAATAATAAAAAATTCTAGCTCCAAACCAACGTAGACCCAATTAAGTTATGTGACATTATGTTAATGAAAAAGTGTGAAATTCAAAAATAAAAAAATGCGCCGTAAGTTATAAGATAACTAATTTTTGGCTCAAGAACTTTTGAAACAATGAATGGAAAACAAGGATCATTTAGAAGTACACAAAAATGTGTAGAGTAAATTTGAATACTTATATAATTATTTTAAAATAGACAATTATTAGAAAGTCATGTTTGTGATTTAGAACTGTATATGACAAATGCGAAAAGAAAGTATGTTTAACAAAACTTATCTTACACGATTATAATTTTAAATAATAAAATTAATGCTTGCTAAAAAGATATAACTATGATTATATATTTAAAAGTGTTTATAATAAGATTATGTAATATATGTCAAAAGTGATACATGTATATTTTTTTGGCTTAAAAAGAAAAATCTTAGTAGCATAAAGAAAAGGTGCTTTGTAGATTTAAAAATGTAATAGATGATAATTATTAAAAAAAAAAATTCTGCACTTTGATTCCATGACAAGCATGTAAAGAGCATTTAAGATGATGCGAAATTATAGTGTTTTACTTGATGCGAAATTATAGTGTTTTTACTTAACAAACTCTACATTAGACACAATAATATATACTCACAAAAACAGAAGTGGTAATAAAAAATATAATAAAATGATTACCATGTTGAGAACAAAAATAACTAATTGAACTAGGGAAAAAGTTAACAAAATCAACTTGATCACTTAATTCATAATATTACATATTCATAATTGCCTGCACATACGTCATATGATGATTAATAATAACAAAAATATACCATGGGCATACATTTATTCGATGATTAATAAAGCTAAAATAACGTAACGATAAATCCTACAATACTCTTTCTTATAGACAAAAAGAATCATAAATCATAGCAATAGGATTTGTCGTTCCACTCTTGACAGGATGACTTGATCGGTAGAAATAAAATTTTCTTCATTTAATACCATATTTACATTGCAATCAAATTTCACAAAAGTTAAAGTTGCTGTAATAAAATGTGTTTAAGGTGGAAATGTTGTATCGAGTTAGAAATAGGAAAAAAAAATTTAAATACCATAAATACTTCAAAAAACCGCATAATGAATTTAACATACAAGAATATGAAAAAATTAATATCAATAAGTATTTATAAATTTACCATCTGATGGAATGCTAAGCTTATACTGCCCTTTTGACAATGCGAGTAAAAACCTATTAGTCCTAGACCATTTTTGTTAATCAAGGTTGGACAAATTTCGTTTTGAATTATAAGTAATGTGTTTACTTTTGTTACATTCATTATATGTGATACTAAATGAATTCAACATGCTTTCTTTCCAAGTTCTACTTTGGAACCGAGTGTATTCAATCATCATGCACATGCTATTTTTCTAGTCAAGATACGTTAAATCTTTCATATATCCATTTCAACTTTCATTCTTCTATCGTGAATCCAAATAATAAATGCACTGTATTAATTAAAAGATGGTCTGCTTCCATCCATCTACCGTGTGTCACTATCCCAATAAATCATGTTCATACACTTATCTATAGTTTTAAGTATTAAATTAGTGAAGTGGTTATGGAAGCAAGGCAGATTTAAAGAGAAAAATTCAACACATCAATTTAAAGCATACACAAACATCAACTAAAAAAATATTTTTAAATGTGTGTATTAATATATGCACGAAAGAGAACAGCCCACGAAAATATTATGAAAACATAATTATGATTATCTGGTGGCCTAGGGCCTGGAATCAGCAAAGATATCATCAAATTTTCTTTTTTCATGCATAACCATGGAGGAAGGTTGTATATAACGAGTATTATGGGCCAGCAACTATAAGTCGATCTTGGATCAGTAAAAGGACTAAATCCATCAGTTGCAAGCCCAACTCTCAAATTTCTTGGATCACAAGCAAAACTGGGCCATTCTTTATCAATTTTCTTCCAAGATAATAAATCAACCGGATGTCGTAATTTTCCATCTTCGCTTTTATTCGTATCATGCCACGTCAACTGATTTGATGTTTCTTGGGATTTAAACGTTCTTCTAAGTCTAGGTATAATTGGAAAATATCTATGCACCTTAACAGGAATATGTTTCTTCCTCTCCTTATCATTGTCACTTTTTTGTACCTAGGAAAACCACACTTCGGCCAATTATCTAAGTTTGCAGTCGCTTTTCAGAAAAGACAAGAATCATTCTCACAAGCATGTATTTTTTCATAATTGAGATTAAAACACTTGAGAAACTTTTTAATCTCATAGTTGTTGTTCGGAAGCAAATTTTCATCTAATAGCATATGATCATGTATTGCCTTTAAAAGTTCGTTGAAACTTTTAGTTGATAATTCATTCTCGGTTTTGATTTGGTATAAAGCTAATGTAGCAAAATTATTTATATACAAAGGAAATAAGAATCTCCTACCATATCATCTTATATCGTGCTTGTATCATTCAAATCACTTCATCATCAAAAGCATTGGCGTACATTCTATATGTATTATACAATTCATTATCTTCATGAGCATTTTCGACAATAATATGTCGTTCTCCATGCAAAATCCATGTAGTGTAAGTTGGATCCATACCATTACAAACTAAATGCTCAAATATAACATAACCAGGTAGATGAGCATACAAGTTACAACATTTTGAGCACGGAACATTAATTTTATTAAGTTGTTCCATGGTTTTAGAATCAGACTTTGCATTCATCTTTACAACTTGCTCATTGTACTTTAAAGCTTTGTTTATAAAATTCCATACCCATCTCTGTATTCACTTGTGACTCTGAACGCATAAATTATTATTGTTATTTTTTGAGAGATGAAACAAATAAAACATATTCAAAACTTATTAATATAATGAATTGATTTAGAACAAACCTGGGTAGATGAACCCAAGATTTCTCTAACCCATGGTAGATCGGTGGCATATTTTCTTCAGCTGTAGAAAAATAGTTGGTTAAATTATTTTGATATGATCTATAAAATGTAAAGCTTATCTCTACATTTCGTGAAACAACTGAATAAATGTATGGAACAAAAAGGAATTTTGAATCATATAACACTTGCACTTCAAGTTAAGTTGCATTACAAATATAACAATTATTATATTACTGCCCAATCGAGCGATTTTCATTATTACGAACTAAAACCTCCCTACATTGTTAAATTTAATTATCCCTTTTTCTGTTTTGCATTTGTAAATCCCTATATATAACGCTTGCACTAACATATCCCCGTATATGAAACTTCAATGTAAGCTGCATTTACGACTCCCCATATATAACACTTGCACTTCCATTTAAGTTGCATTACGAATCGCTATATATGGAACATGAGGGGTTTTTCATTGTGATTAATAACCATGACATTTGAGCTTATTAGTTTGATAAAAATTATATTGTTGCCCATCAAGCGATTTTCATAATTACAAACTAAATCTCCCTATATTATTGATTCTTTATACGAAAGAGTGGTCCTCTTATGAGAAGAGCGTTCAAAATTTTATTAAAAATAGTGTGTCCATATAGAAATGTCCGGAGGGTATAATTAGTAACAAATGTTTTGATTTGCACCTTCATAATTAAGGTAAAAAAAATTCAACTTAGAATTTAAACTTTGTTTTTTCTTGTTCAGTTTGACAATTTGATATATTTTCTCATTTTGTAAAGATTTTGGAGAACCATACTATTTGAATTAGATTAGGAATAGAACCGATGCATTATATTACATCGAGTAATTGTTTTCATGCCAGAGTTTAATAAATTTATATATAACTTGACTAGTTAGGTAATAAATCCAATGCATGCACCAGCTCCTTGTTGTCGTGCAAGGGAGGTGCAAGCATTACCACATACCAAATTAGCATTTTTTTATTAAACACTAGTGTTACTGAAAATAATTACGAAGTAGCTTACATTGAAATATAAAAAAAAAGTTCCGTATAACTATCATTTAACTATTAAATTCAAAGATAAATGGATATAACAGAGTTTTAATTTGGTGAACTTATGGCATGTAGCTTCAACCAAATTCAGAGATGGTAAAGAATCTTACAACAAAGAAGACTGTTCAACTAAAGCTGATAGTAAATAATATCAAACTAAAATTAGCATGCTTATTACAAGCCAGTGAAAATTTAATAGATTGTTAGCTTTTATCGAAATTATGATTACGGAAAAGGAAACTCTAAGTAATAGTATGCAAATTTTCTTTACATATATTGAGCTATTTAAAGACATATTCGGGAAATTTTTAGCCGAGTGCACTTATTGATTAGGTCAGTAGAGTGTTATAATCTAAATCAGTGGAAGGGCAAAGAACTTTAGAATGATTAAACTCACTCCTTGCACATATGTTTTCATCTATTGCGTGCATACTTTACTGCTTGAATACCAAATGGATAGTTATCTTGTTTCAGAAACTTAAGGAAATAATAAATTTTAACCTTGGTGATGCCATTTTCAAAAGAGATAAAAATTAATTTCCATTGAGGGTGTTCTTTATTTTCAAAAGAATTTTTTTTGATAATTTGTTTATATTGGTACTAAACTGTTTTCATTTTTTTCTTCATATATTACATACATACTATGTTTACCATTTGAATACATCATGAATGAAGATCCTTTCTCTCAAAAGAAACAGAACATATTTTTTCTTGATTGATGTTTCCATTTTTGGAAGAATTAATTGACCATCATTTTTGGTGTTTTTTAATACTTTTAAGAATGTAATTAATGATTTATTTGTCCCATAATTATTTCCGTTTTAGAAATTGTTCTAAATTTCTTCACTCATAATCAAATTTATGCAATAGGTTTGCAAGTTTACACACACACAGAGGAAATATGGCTAATATGCAACATGAAGGGTGAGATACCACTAAAGTTGTTTTCTTAACATTTCTGAAATATTATATTTTACAACCATTTCAAATCATCATTTTGAATTTCGGTAAGAACATTTTCCTATGCCTTGTAATTTCTTTCCATTTAACTATAATTCCTAACACTGTCCATGATAAACTAATCTAGTAGCCCATGCTTACATTGAGTTGTTACTTAATGTACACATTGTTAACTACTAAATATATGAAATAAATCGCAGTCCCTGAAAAATTAAAGGCTAAATATATGAAATATACACATTTTCCCTGTCGATCATTGATGAACTTTCAGTCAGTTTACATTAATTTTTTTTACTACCTTGCAGTTACATCAGCAACATAAAACCTGAAGAAAAGTCTTGGCTATTGAAGAAGCTAATGACCTCTCTACCATAAAACCTGAAGAGTTAATCGGAAATCTAATGTCCTATGAAGTGAATTTGCAGGCTAAAAGAGTTCAGGCTCAAGATAAAAGGAATATAGCATTTCACACAGAAACAAGAAGAATCAGATTCGAATAAAGACGATCCAGCCTTTATTGCCAAGAACTTCAAGAAATTTTTGAAATACAGAAAAGGAAACAGAAACAATGGGAAAAGAAGTTTAAACAGGAGTAAACCACCATCTTTATCAGTTATGGAATGCCATAACTGTCACAAAAAGGGACACATGCGGAAAGATTGTCCAGATCAAAAGAAAGAACATCGAAATAAAAGTAAGGACAAATTCAAAAGAAAAGCCTTTTCAGTCACTTGGGATGATTCAGATTCCTCATCATCTTCTTCAAGAAGTGAAAGTGAAAGCGATAATGAACAAGCTAACGTATGTTTTATGGCTAAAGATAATGAGGTTAGTGGTTTTACTTTTGTTGATATGATATAAATAAACTCTGAATTATTAGACACCTTAAAAAGTCTTGAAAACAAATATAAAGAAGCTGTAGAAAATCAGAAAAAGGATGAATTTGAAAGAGATATGCTCAAAGATGAGAAGAAAATATTGGAAGAAGAACTTGAGAAAACTCAAGAATCTCTCTCTAATGTTAATTCTCAACTTATATTATTAAGTCAAGAAATTGAAACTCAAAAAGAAAAAAATGATATTCTTGTTTCTGAGAATCATGTCTTAAAAACTAATATTAAAATGGTAGAACTAGAAAATTCAAATCTAAAGACTAAACTAGATGGAATCACTAAAAATGTTTCAAATTTTAATAAAGGTAGAGAAAATTTATTTAGAATTATTGAGGATCCACAACCTGTTAATAATAAACATGGTTTAGGGTATAAGAACGTAGTTAAAAAGTCTCAAGCTAGTAATTTGAACAAAGTTAAATCTAATAAAGCATCCATGTCTTTAAGTAGGCCAATTTCTAAAACCATAAGTATATGGATACCTAAAACCAATAACAAACTAATAAGAAAGAAATATATTAGTTCATTCACAGAAGATGTACATAATAACAAAAATTATATTTATAAAAGGGATACTAAACCCTCCTGGGTTTGGTTTCCTAAGATCTAACTCTTAGGACCCTATTAAAATGTGGATACCAATGATAATCTCATATTTTTTGCAGGTCCCACTCAAGAAAAGAGGAAAATGGATACTCGACAGTGGTTGCTCAAAACATATGACAGGAGATAAGGACATGTTGATAAATATTACATATTCAAATGGAGGTTTTGTCACTTTTGAAGACAACTCCAAGGGATATATCATCGTCGAACGTGATGTGAGCAATTACGGTACATCTAATTTACCTCTTATTACAAATGTTTTATTAGTTAAGAATTTTAAACATAACTTTTTAAGTATAAGTCAACTATGCAATAAAGGTTTTAAAATTTCATTTTCTGAAAAAAAGTGTAGTATTCTTGATCAGAATCAAAATCTTATTTTCGAAGGAAATAGAAATAAAAATATTTATGTTTTAAATATGAAATTAATCATAACTCAGATTTATGTTTAATAGCTAAAGAAAATGATCCATTGATATGGAATAAACGATTTTGTCATATCAATTTCAAAAATATAAACAAAATTTCTAAAAATAATCTTGTAAGAGGATTACCTAATATGAATTTTAAAGTCGATAATATATGTGACTCATGTCAATTAGGTAAGCTAACCAAATCCTCGTTTAAATCTAAGAAAGTTATCTCGACATTACAACCGCTCGAATTACTTCATATGGATTTATTTGGCCCTACCCAAATTCAATCCATAAAGCATAATAAATACGTATTTGTAATAGTTGGTGATTTTTCTAGATATACGTGGACTATTTTTATGAAAAATAAAAATGTCTTTCGAAAATTTCAAAATTTTTGTTAGACAAATTCAAAACTTAAATGATATTAAAATTAAAAATATTAGAAGTGATCACGGAGGAGAATTCGAAAATATACAATTTGATAACTATTGTAAAAAGAAAGGAATTTTTCATTTCCTAGAACTCCATAACAAAATGGAGTTGTAGAAGGAAAGAATAGGACTCTGCAAGAATGTGCAAGAACTTATTAAATGAAAGCACGTTACCAAAAAATTTTTGGGCACAAGCTGTTGCAACTGCTTGTTATGTTTTGAATCGTGTTTCTATTAGACCGCTCAACAAAAATACTCCTTACGAACTTTTTAGCGGTAGAAAACCAAACATATCTTATTTTAAAATATTTGGATCAAAATGCTTTATTTTAAATACTAAAGATCAGCTTGGAAAATTCAATTTAAAGTGTGACGAAGGAATATTTCTTGGATATTCAATCAGAAGTAAAGCTTATCGAATTTGTAATAAACGAACAAATTCTATCGAAGAATCACTCCACATATCTTTTGATGAAAATACTTCTAATAAAATTAATAACAATGACTTACTCAATAAAACAAAGACAATTATAAACAATTCAAATGACGACGACATCATTTTGTCTAGAGAAGATGAAAAAATTGTTTATAATTTAGAAAATAGAAATACTGCTAATACAATAAGATCTCTGTGACGAGTTTTACAAAATCATCCTACAGAAAATATAATTGGAGAAATAAATTCGAATGTTCGAACTAGAAGTCAATTAAACTTAATGATTAATGTAGCATCTATATCTACTATGGAACCTAAAAACACTAAAGAAGCATCATCCGATGAAAATTGGATTATCGCTATGGAAGAAGAATTAAATCAGTTTGAACGAAATGAAGTTTGGAAACTTATACCCAGACCAACCGATCAGACAGTTATAGGAACTAAATGGGTTTATAAAAATAAAGGAGACAAATTAGGAAATATAACTAGAAATAAAGTAAGATTAGTAGCACAAGGATATAACCAAGAAGAAGGAATAGACTACGAAGAAACGTTTGCTCCGGTTGCTAGACTAGAAGCAATACGAATCTTATTGGCTTATGCATGTTTTAATAATTTTAAACTTTATCAAATGTATGTTAAAAGTGCATTTTTAAATGGTTATATTAAAGAAAATGTCTATGTTGAACAACCTCCCTTATTTATTCATGAAAAATATCCAGATCATGTATATAAACTTAAGAAAGCTTTATATGGATTAAAACAAGCACCACGTGCTTGGTATGAACGTCTTAAAAAGCTATTTAATTAATTCTGGATTCGAAATAGGAAAAGTAGATCAAACACTATTTATAAAACAATCTAAAAATGATATATTAATAGTTCAAATATATGTCGATGACATTATATTTGGCTCAACTAATAATGAATTATGTAAAGAATTTTCGGAATTAATGACTAAAGAATTTGAAATGTCTCATATGGGAGAATTATCATATTTTTTAGGACTACAAATTAAACAAGTTTTGAATGGAATATTTATTAATCAAGAAAAATACTGTAATAATCTTATTAAACGTTTTGGAATGGAAAACACTTCTGCCAAACAACTCCTATGAGTACAACAGTCCATCTTGACAAAAATGAAAACGGCAAAAGTGTAGACCAAAAAGTGTACCGTAGTATGATAGGATCATTACTATATTTAACAGCAGGTAGACCAGATATCATGATGAGTGTATGCTTATGCGCTCGATTTCAAGTAGACCCGAAAGAATCACATCTACGTGCTGTAAAACGAATACTACGTTATCTTAGTAAAGCTACAAATTTTGGACTATTCTATCCAAAAGACTGTTCGTTCGAATTAGTATCGTACATCGATGCTGATTTCGGAGGATCACGAACAGATAGAAAAATCACAAGCGGTACGTGTCATTTTATCGGTAAATCATTAATTTCATGGTTTAGTAAGAAACAAAATTGTGTCTCATTATCAACTTGTGAAGCAGAATATATTTCTACAGCACTAGCTTGCACACAAGTGATTTATGTGCAACAGACACTTAAAGATTTTGGAATAAATCTATCAAAATCAACAATTTACTGTGATAATTCTAGTGCAATAGATTTATCTAAAAATCCTGTAGATCACTCGAGAACTAAACATATAGATATTAGACATCACTTTTTACGCGATAATATAGAAAAAGATATAATAAATCTAGACTACGTACCTTCTGAAAATCAGTTAGCAGATATCTTCACTAAACCATTATTAGAAAATACGTTTATAAAATTGCGACGTGAACTCGGAATAATTTCGAATAAAGATATATAAATAAAAATATAAACTAAAAAGTCAAAAAATAAAAAAAATCAAATAATTTGAAATTCTAACCATGCTGAGACTCGAACTCGTGACCTGTTATGAATAGCCCAAATGTCTTAACCACCTAAGCTATTAATGTTATCTATTCTAGTCTCTTATGGCCATATTATTGAGTAATTACGTGTATCTTATACTACTCTATATGTAACAATATCTTTATACTATAGTATTTTCTATATTATTAATTTTATACATATTATAACTGCTCAAATAACCACAGCCAACAGAATTCCACTGACTCTACATACTTTAGCCTAAAATTAATAAGATTCATTAATCCAAATCCTATTTTTTTCTACATATACAACTATATATAGCAATATTCTCCTACTACTAAGCACTCAAAAATTACACTTCTCCATTCTCTGTAATATAAAATCCATCAACTTCAGCCTTTACAAAAATGTCTACATCATCCACTACCGATTCTATTGAAATTCTTGCCACACCAAACTCCCCAAAACACCAAGGTTCGCCATCATCAACTTACCATACCGGATACACGCCTGAAAAGAAAAAAGGGAAAAAGACTATTGATATCTCACCAAACACGAAGCAAAAAATCGACGATCTTCATCGTTATCAACAGGAGTCTCTAATGCTTCAACGGGAGATGTATTATGAGCAGAAAATTAACTCCAGACGTATTGGTATAATCGAACATGTTCCAATGAAATTTTGCGGGGCTTCGTCACACCCAATTGATGAAAATGCCGTTTCGCCGATTCGACGTCCTTCGACTTCATCTCCTATGCGACCTCCATAGTATCCAAACTCATGGGATCGCAACGAAGCATCGAACATTCGTCGGAAACAGCTAAAAAATTTCAAGACACCAAGCCCAAGAAATAATTTTTAATAATCTCCTTCGTTGTATGCTTAATAAATCCTTTTACTATGTACGTTTATATATCTTTGCAATAAAATTATTTCCCGTCTAATAAAAAAACCTTTTAAAAATAAATTTATTCACATCAAACTACAAATTAAAATTATATTAGTAAAATAAATAGAATATACACATTTTTTAATTATAAAATAAATTTATCATTCAAGATTTGTACAGGTCAGTCGACTGGTGCAGGCTCCCAGTCGACTGGACCAGTAGATTGAGAATATTCAATCTTCTGCATCTGTCGACTGAGTGCCTGCACCAGTCGACTGACGCTGAAACATTGAAAAATATAACAATGGCCAGTCGACTGCTGCAGGCCCTCAGTCGATTGGAACAGAAGGACGAAAATTAACATCCTTCAGCTTCAGTCGATTGAAGGCCTGCACCAGTCGAATGAGCCGTAGATCTGAAATGTTTTTACTTTTCCACCTACCCTTTCACCCCTCTTTATATTCGCTTTACCTTCTTCTTCTACTTCCTAATTCAACTTTTCAAACTACTCCAAACCCTAAGCTCTACAAAAATCAATTTTTTCTCCTTTAAACAAAAAATAAATGGCACCAAAACGAAAAGGCCAAGCCTCCTCCTCATATCAACCACCTTCTAATGAAAAAATTCAGCGCTGGCTATTTGACGACACCGCAATAAAGCGATGGAGAAGGATGCAAGATTCTAGAATTTTTGATGGTTCATTCGTCAACTGTCCTGATTTCTCACCTTATCATATTCAAGAATTAGCTAGCTGTAGCAATTTCAAGTCGTTACTTGATATCAACAACAATAAACACAAAATTAACCAAATTATGGTTAAGTTGTTCTACGCTAATCCCAACTTGGGGCATCAAGATTTTTCGAATCAGGAAGATCGCATATGGAGCCTTGTTTGTGGTAAACGTGTCTTTTTTTCCTTAGACCGAATGGCCCATATTCTGAATACAGAAAACGATGGAGTCGAGTTGGCTACTATTCATGCTGATTTGGTTGTTCGGGATCACGTAAGGCATTTATTTCTTGAAGATGATATGCGTCAGTTAAAATCAATGTCCCTAAGACCAAAAGCATGAATTATTCACCGAGTTTTAATGAAATCAGTAACTCCTAGAACCGGAATTATGAACTTGTATACGAGAATAATTTTTAAGCCTTGTATGCCATTTTTTGAAACATCAAAGTTAATTGGCTCCGCTTACTACTTGACGAATTTCTGAGTTTTAACAACCGACGTATGAATATCATTTACTACGGCGAATATATAATGTGTCTTCTCAAGGCATGCGAAGTTCCGGAACCGGATTCTCCAGTTTCTACCGTTGGTTGTTTAAACGCTCGGACATTAGCCTTAATGAAATTACCCGTTGCACGACCCCCTCCAATAATATCCTTTGAGGAATGGACCCAAAGGCGAACAACTCAACCTCAACCACAACATGGGGAGCCATCTCAAAGACCTTCTCGACAACGCTCCACTCGATATCAGCAAGAAGAAATTACAATTCCGGATGAAGAACTTCAACCACGTGCCACCATCAATATCGTGTGCAGTAATGAACAAATCCTTCAATCAAACATTCAAAAGGTGGATAAGAAGCTCGATAAAGTGAAAGGATTTTTCACAAAATTATGGCAAGCAATATCGTGCTCTTCCGGTACTTTTACATCTATTTTGGACGATCCGAGAAAGCAACCCGTATTTACATGGTCTTCTACTTCTTCGTCTGGAGACGATCAAGCTACTAGTGATGAAGGAGATGATGGAAATGAAGGAGATGGTGGTAGGGGTAAGGGTCTGATGGTATAAGAAGTTTATTTATTTCCTTTTCTTTTAATTCAAGACAATTGGTTAAATTCATATGGCTTGTATTTAAGTGGCCATCCTAGTTTATTTTGCTTTTACACACTATTATCTATGGATATTAAATGTGCGAATGCTTGTTTCTTGTTCCATTTCATATTACAATGTCATATTGCTTATTCCTTTTTGTCGATGACAAAGGGGGAGAATTATTATTGCTACTGATAAAAATGCAGGATACAGAGCATCAGAGATTCAGCGGGAGTAAGTATTTATGTTGTTTTATATATACAGTCGAAATCTCCATCTATTTACAGGTTGTCATCAATCAAAAAGAGGGAGAATGTTAAGACTTGGTTTTGATTCATGACATAGAGCTTTCATCTACAACACATAGATTTGACGACTGCTACAAAAAGAGAATATATACTACGAGGAGACGAGACTTCAAAACCGGTGCATCAATTTTATATTTTGATTGTTTGAGTCTTAAATCAATATTGTTAAAATCTCTCCTCATTTAAAAGTATATATATTAGTTTATATACGCATGTAATTAATAAAAGTTTAAAAGTAATATATATACACACACAAAACTATGCATATTGCACAAATTATACCAGGTCAGTCGACCGACACTGGGTAAAATGTGCAACATGCACAGTGCATGTATATTTAAATTTGAATATTTAAATTTGTTTGAATATTCAGTCGACTGACCTTGTCGTCCAATCGATTGAATTTCTTAACAGCAATATTTTTGAAAAGTTACAACTTTTGTGAAGGGTTGCGAACGTTCAACGAAAGGATTCATGTGCAACACTTTGATCGAAACTCTTCACCAACAGTTGTAGCTTTCTATCACCTATAAATACAAACTCCAAACTCATTTCAAATCACAAAATCACAATCGATTTCTCTTATTCTCTGATCTAACTCTCTGAAATCTATTTGCAACCATACTCTCGATTATTCTGCATAAAAGCAATTTATACCTTTCTATTCTTCATATACTTCAAATATAAACATTTATACTGGAGGAGAAGATTATAGGAAGGGTGTACTACAAGTAACAAATCTGTGTCAGAACACATCAGTCAAACTATTTCCTGCAAAATTTTGAAGTCCTGTTCTGCTGCTCAGGCAAGTAAAATCCTCTTCGGCTGATGAGGCGAAATCATGTTCTGCTGCTCAAGTCCCCGTTCGGTTGCTCAGGGGTGTATAAACCTATTCCTCTGGGTTAAGTGAGGGTTATTGTTTAGTGAAATTCCAGAAGGAGTCTGAGACTAGGCATAGGACGATGCTCCGAACCAGTATAAAAATCTCTAGTGTCATTTTACTATGCTGCTTTTTATTCTGCATCATTTACAATATTATTATCATCAGTATACTCCGCATTATCACATATCCATATTATACGATCCACACTGCATAGTTTCCTTTCAGTAATATTTCACTATTATAATAATGTCTATAGTAAAGTAAACTTACTTTTAAATAGCGTTATGGCTTTACATTTTTCACATTAGCACGTAATAGTCCCAGTAGTCCATCCAATATCATGTTTCCTCCTGATCGGGAAGCCACCAGAGGACACCACATGCGCTACGGGAGGAAACCAAACTCATACAATGTGCGATAGGATAGGTGACATGGCATAACCAGGCAATGCCAGGGTAGATATACCAGTTACGCTTCTGGGCTGGTGGTAACGCGTAGCGTGCAGCTACCGCCTACCTTGAGCCACACCCCCAAATAAAAAATCAAAAGTGGCCACCGAATCAATCCAAATGTCAAAGTATAATATCGAAGGGATGTGTCCGATCAAAGGTGCAACCTCATTAGCCCGTCAATTGCTTCTGTTTTAGCCACCTTATGCCAACTCACGAGAGTCGGGTTCACGTATTTACCTCAAAGGAAATGCCGCCACCATCCTACTTCATTCTGGAATCTCCACCGTGTACATGGTTGTTAAAGTAGTTTTCGAAGTTGGCAGAGAGTATGACAACTTTCGATCCCGGTCTCTTCAGCAACCAAACGTTATTATAACACCGCGGTCATTTCAAAATAATTATACTTCAAAACCAAAATATACTATCCATTTCAAGCCGTATAAATACGATATCATTTCCCTTTCAAAAACCAAATAAATATGATATCATATTTATAAAACCCAAATCAATATAGTATCATTTTTATTTCAAATATGTCCTCCTTCCCAAAATCATAGCACTTTAAAATTTATATTATTTCGAAACCAAACGCTTGAAATATTACCTTTCAAAATATAATACTTCGAATTTCATAGCTTCTAAACCATAACTTTCAAAACTTAAATGGTTTGGATATTCAAACAGTATATAAAATAAATAGTTTGAATTTAAAATTTCTTTATAAAGTAAAATAATTTCCTCGACTTCAAAATTTTATCCACTTTAGATTAAATCTCAATTCATAACTTTCAGCTCACCTTCAGTTTCAATAAACCATTTCAATTTCAATATATTTCAAACTTTGAGTATTAAACAATTTCAGAACTAAGGTTGGTGATTATGATTCAATAATTCAATGTTCCATTATTTAGTTTTGAAACATTTACCTAATAAATCCATTATCATTTAAATAAAACTCAAATTACAAATAATAAAATATTTCCTTCAATTTATTTATACTTGAAATATTCGTTTAATTCGTCTTAAACAAAAATCCAGTTATAAAAATCATACCTTTAAAATCTCAATTTTATTTAAATTTCAAATCAGTTTCGTATTTATCTTCCCATCTTATTCTCATTTAAGTTATTATAAACTCCAGAAATATAATTTAAATAAATACTTAACCATATTATATCTTGATAAAATCAAACTTTATTATTAACTTCTTTTATACTTTAAACAAATTTTATACATAGCTTAAAACCAAGAATTTAACTATATACAAAATAACATTTATAAAATATCCAAATCAATATCTCATAAAATCATATATTTCTTTACAAGGCCATAGAAATCATTTCAAAATATTTTATATATAGACCGCGGTGTCTGTATAAAATTTTCTATCCTATGGTAAAGTGATACAGATATTTATCATTCAATCTACAATTTAAAATAAAAATACGGTTATATAACATTTTAAACCGCAATACCGGATAAAATAAAAATGCATAATAACTTGTAGTTTATAACAATATAAAATACAACATCCATTCATCCAATATCAATCATCAACCATTTATCACAATCATCATCCAATTCAAACAATAACTTCAATATATAACTGATAATAAATAACATGTATTTACTGGCAGTTTATATTCAAAAATAGATTAAATAACAATTTAACTGGCAGTTTATATGCAATAATAAATTGAATAACAATTTAATTCAATAAATTCAATTTAACCGGAATGATGATAAAAGTATACCAAACAGCAATAAATAAATTTCTAATCACATCAGAAATTAATTTAATACACATAAGAAATTTTAGAAATTTTGAGTGGGTTAAAACACTCGCCTTTTGAATTTAAAACCAATTTAAACCCAAAATTCCAATAGTCTTAGAATCCGTTCAAACAAGTGCCAAAAGCTCCGGAATTCAAATACGATTCTAGTGTAGAAAACCGCGCGTGAATTCGACCTTGTATGCGTAAGTTATAGCGATTAGAACAATTGAATTTGAAATTAAAATAAAACAAAATAAATAACTCACCCCCCTTAAACCAAGCCACGTCACCTCACTATCATACAAGCACGCATCATCTTCCAGGTTATGAACGAACCCTAACAGTGAAGAAAAGGAAAAAAAAGGCGCACCTAAATGAAGCCGCCATCCATCATCTCGACCTCGTTAACATCGTCGCCGCCTAAGGCACCCACCTCGCCGACCATGCCAACCCACGCGACCATCCCCACGACCATCACGACAGCCATCTCGCCGTCAAAAGCACGCAGCCGCCACCCGTACTCTCGAACCCTAGTGAATTTTTGGCAAAAATCCAACCATCAGATCGACAAGCGAACACTGCCGATGAACTCCCCTCCGTCCACTGTATCCAACGATACAAGCAATTTGATGATCTGTCGACGTTCGTCGAAACGTGATGAATGGCCAATATTTGTTCATAAATTTCTGGACGAACATTGGTTCAATTTGAAAAACAAATTATAGATCTGAGATACGCTCGTCGAGAGCTTTGAATCCATATAAAATTTGATATTGTTTGGAGAGTTTGAATTTTTTATTTGATTTTGAATTGCAATAGGAATTTAGGGTTCTGGGAATTTGTCTGCCGTTGAGGAAGAGGAGGAATAAAATGAATTGTACGTACAAAAATTGACAATGAGGAACAACTAGGGTTTATAACAGGATATATATAGACGGAGTTGAAAAAGAATAGATGGACATGATTGGTTTACGTGTTGAACGATAAAATGACCTAGAAAGCCCGTTCTGACTCCGGAACGAAATTGGGTCAACCCATATATCAAAATAGATGCTTTAAAATATTTAAAAATCAATGGAGCAGGTTTCAGGTTCAAATTCCATCGTATGAAGAAGAAATGCTAAAATCAAGTTATTCCAAATTGATTTCAATTTCATTTATTTCAAGGCGTTTCGAGTCCGTACGATCAAACAACAAGTCCGATCGCTATGAAACTTGATATCCTACAATAATTCACCATTACGGATCCGATGAAACTGTTTTTGTCCAAATCCGAGTTAGTGGCCAAAATGGCTATTTTCCAGTTAATTAAATAGATTAATAATTAATTAATTAAATTTCTTTTTCAAATTTCAATTCCATAAATAAAAAATCTTATCATTTTTGATTTCTTAAACAATTGCAATACTTTAAACCATTTAGTTATCAATTCAAAGTTAATTAATCTACCAATTTCTTGTATTCAATTTCAATTTTTATAAATTCATTAACCATCAATTGAAATTCCAAATAAATCCATTTATTTGATTCTGATTCTTGTTATTCAATCCATTATCATCAAATAGATAAAATTAACATTGGTTCATGCTTTATTACATAAATATTTTAAAATTTCATCTAAATTAATATTTACGTAATATTTAAATATTTAATTCCGTTTAGTTGCAATTAATCCATTTATAAAGATTTAAATTCCAATAAATAAATAAATCTTAACTTCCATTCTTTTTATCCAACCAATTTTCATATTTTGAATAAAACTAACATGATTTTCGATTATTACTTTAATTTACATTAACAAAACGTTAAATTTAGATTTATTGTAATTTTTACCACATTTAAATTAGCAGGCTAAATAAATAGGTAACCTAAAATATTTGTTACCATTTACTTTCAATCACACTTATGAGTTATTATTCCAGAATAATTGTTTACATCACACAAATTTTATTCAATCATCATTAACATACTATTTAATTATATTTATTGAAATGTATTTCCAATTTACTAAATATAATCAATTACAACCTTACCATTATTTCAATTAAATTGGGATTGCACTAAATTAGTTATTTATCAATTGGCGTTAACATTACTACCTTAATTGCAAATTTGATTACCAAACTTATTTAACACAATAAATAAATAAATAACATATATTAGTTGTCACCTATTTACTTTTACTTACATTTACAAGTTTATTACTTACCATTAACACTGTATTATTTGATTAATAAATTCAATACTAACATTTGTTTTTCTTATTTCACTTACAAATCTAATCTACAATAACCGCAATAATTAAGTGAATTGATTGTGATTGATTCCCAATTAATTTTTAATATATTAAATAATGTGTAATCTATAATAATGTTAGTCACCATTTACCTTAAATCACATTTATAACACCTTTAAGTTTATTATCGTAAACAAATGTTACAACTTACCTATATAACACAAATTTTATTATATTACCACTAATTATGTACTAGTTCAAAAGTTTATACACACTTACATTTATTTACTTACATTCGGTTTATAACCAAGTTATAACATTTAAATTATTTTATTTAATTGGAATTTCATTCAAGTTCATTTATTATTAACTCTAATTAACCTTGTTACGTTTCCTCTTAGTTAATCTTCATTACATTGTCACAACTTTTATTAATAATTCACTAATTTTTATTTTCTTCAATAATAAATTTCAAAAATCTCTTTAAATTAACAATTTTAGTTATCGAAAATTTACGGGTCGTTACACAATGTAAAAAAATATTATAAACAACTTTACTGCCTTTCACTATATTTTTTGTTTTGTATGCATATTATATTTGATAAAAAAACACAAGTTGAAGATATTAAACTAAAATTAGCATGCTAATTAAAGCCATTGAAAATTTAATAGCTTGTTAGCTTTTATCAAAATAATGATTATGGAAAAGGAAACTCTAAATAATAGTATGCAAATTTTATTTACATATATTGAGCTATCCGTAATTTTGGAAATTATTAGCCGAGTCCACTTATTGATTGGGTCGGTATGATGTTATAATCTAAATCAGTAGAAGGGGAGAGTAGTTCCGAATGATTGAACTCACTCCTTGGACATATGTTTCATTTATTGCATACATACTTTACCGTTTGAACACCATATGGACAGTTATCTTTTAACAAAAACTTAAGGAAACAAAAAATTTCCAACCTTGGTGCTACCATTTTCAAAGGAGATGAAAATCGATCTCCATTGATGGTGTTCTTTATTTTCAAAAGAATTTTTTTTGATAATTCATTTACAACAGTATTAAACTGTTAACATATATTTTTTCTTCCTATATTGCATACATACATACTATGTTTACAATTTGAATACAATATGAATGAAGATCCTTTCCCCTAAAAGAAACAGAATACATTTTTTCTAGATTAACGTTGCTATTTTTAGAAGAATTAATTGACTATCATTGTAGGATTTTATTAGTATTGTGAAAAATGCAGTTACTGATTTATGCCATTTTTAGAAGAATGTAATTACTTTATAAGAAATAATGTTGCCGTTTTAGCAATTGTGCTAACTTTCTTCACTCATAATCAAATTTGTGCAACAAGTTTGCAAGTTTACATACACATAGGAAATATGGATAATATGCAACATGAAGGGTGAGATACCACTAAACTTGTTTTTATAAGACTTTCTGAAGCTGTATATTTTGCAACCATTTAAGATCATCATTTGAATTTTGGTAAGAACATTTTCCTATGCCTTGTAATTTCTTTCCATTTAGTTACAATTCCTAGGCCTGTATACGGATACTTTCGGATGCGTATAGTGCTATATCCGTATCCAAAACCATTTTCGGATATCGGTTATCCGTATCCGCGGATGAAGAGGGATATCGAATATTTATTGGATATTCTTCGATTGGTTCACAACCGATAAATCTAAACAAATAAATAGAAAATTTTGATTTATTATAAATTCGTTTTTGTACTAAATAAATAGAAATAATAAATACACTAAAGAAAATAATTTTAAGCAGTAAAAATTGATTTTTATATACATACTAAATTTTTTTACCGGGATATAATGGTAAACAACAATCATTTAATGTACTAAATTACATAAAAGATAACTACAATCTTAGTAAAAACCGAACGGATAATTATCGGACCGTATCCATATTCGTATCCGTTTTTGGTTATCGGATAAATTTTCATATTTCGAATACGGATACGGATGAATTACGAATTTTTTAGGTACTCATTGACAGCCCTAACAATTCCTAACACTGTCCATAATAAACTAATCTAGCAGCCCATGCTTATATTGAGTTGTTACTTAACATATACATTATCAACTACTAAATATATGAAATAAACCTAGTTCCTAAAAAACTGAAGCCTAAATATATGAAATATACACATTTTCCTTGTCGATGATTGGTGAACTTTAAGTCGGTTTACGTTAATTTTTTACTACCTTGCAGTTAGATCAGCAACATATACACATCTTATTTTAAATAAAATTACAAATGTACTCATCCATGCTACTGAATTATTTTAGCAATACAATTTACTAATTAATATGGACTATGATATAAAAAGTTACTATGCTACCATTGAGCATGGGTTGTCAGTGATCATGGATAGTTGTGGTATAATTTATTTTGCTGATGTACATACAGATCTTTGCTTTATTTAATAAATATAGGGCTTTGTTGTTCATTTTTAACTTTTTTTTGCATAGAGTTAATTGTGATTCTTATATGGGCATGTTCAACTCTAATTAAGCATGGATATTCTAATTTGGTATTATGATTTTCTTTTCTTTTTCATATTCGACTTGACTACTATTCACATTTTTTAGGATATTAACGTCTGTTTGGCCATGATATAGTTTCATAAAAGAAAGAAAAATCAACTTTTTATCCAGATTATTTTTTCCAATATAGTTTTACACCTCTAGCCAGGTCAACGTTTTGAATATCACACTTAGGACCTAATTAAACCCGGTCAGAAGTACCAAAGACCCAACTAGACTCGTAATTTACCACTCGTACTTTTAATTTCCTTTGAGAACCTAAGCTAGAGTCTGTTTAAAGGATGTCTAAATTGAATTATGATGATTATATGGTACAGATTGTCTGTCTCGGTCATCGCGATGAAGGTAGGAATAGATTGGCATCATTGTTCAATTTATTATTAACGGCATAAATAAGTAATACAAGATACCTAAGTCATGAAGCATATGCCATGTCCACTTCTGTTAAACTTTATCTAATGCATTTGCCAACCTAAATTTTAGCTACTTGTTATAGCTAGATAATATACAACTAGCATTTCGGTCTGAAATAAAACTCTGTTATTAACAATCACCCACATTCTATTTTGTACCCTTTAATTCTTTCAGGTTAGGATCTAGTTAGGGTAGGGACCGGCTCTATATGTCATCGAATCTATGCTTGCTCGAGAGAGGTTGGGCTCCTATTAGTAGGTTTGCTCCTTAATAATTTCATATTTGTTTATTATGAACATATAAACTTCATGAAATACATATTTTGTAAAAATCTTCCTATGTTGATTGTTAGATGTAACGCATGGTCCTGTGCAACTTCAATGTAACTAGTCAAAAAATGTCGTTGTTACAAGTGGTTTGCTCCTCTCTGGGTAAATTAGTTCCCTTCATCTCTATGAATTTTGATATAAAACATCAATTTTGTTAAAAAAAACATAAATTGGCAACGGTAAAATTTATATCTTATTACTTTGAATTCTACACTTATGAAACCAAATTCATCTTTCTATATCAAATGAACTGTACTTTGCATAATCAAACAAACCGATCGAACTGAAGTATTAGTGAAGTGTCTATAATAAATATTGAAATGGTGATTAGGGATGCACTAAATGGTTCATCCATAAAAGTCATTAGGCTTTCAATTTTGAATCAAGCTGCCTTTTTGCAGTTCTGCTCTACAAATATGAATTCTAATGGGCTTAACAAATACATTTTCCAAACACAGGTCTAACCCAATCCAAAGTTAAAATCAGGTTGTAGTAATTTTCTCTATTTTATCTGACCTTTTTCTTGACCAATTCGGTCTTTACCCGATCTGATGTTCACACTAAGTTTCTATTTTTGAAATCCATTATAATCAAATTAGACAAGCTTCTGTGACAGTTGTAAGACCAAACATATATAATCTTATATAAAGACTCACATTGAATGGTAAAAAAGACTCACAATGCATATACAGAATAAAAAACACGGTGAGAGTAAATAAACGGTTGTGAAACTTCATTGTATGGAAGTATTTCAAAGACATTACATAAAGACCATATCTGTTGATAACTTTTTTCACCATTATTAGTTCTCTTTAACGATAAAGAGTCGCATTAAATTCACCTACCAATATCCAATAGATAACAATGGATGAATTCTGATTTTTTATGAACTCCCATAGCTATTTCTTTCATTCTAAAGTATTATCTACGTATATCACCGTGCACATATTGCTTATACCACCAGGGTCTGATTTTTTGCAATATTGTGTTTTTCCATTGTTTTGGGTCTTACATTGTAAGTTTCTTCAACTTGTTCATGTTGTCATACTGCTGCTTTGGATTGATTAATCTTATGACTTGAGGAATTTTTTTCTAATAGAAAATTTGTTTTTCTTGTGGGCCTAAAAGGACATCTTCTGATTTTACATGATATTTCAAGTTATTAATTATTTCTAATAGCGTGTTTTCATAGTTGCTGACATAATGACCAACAATTCAACCTCTACAATTGATAAAGGGAAACTTTTTTAAAGGACAAATTAAAGTAAATAATTACCCATAAGGACACATGTACAAAGTTTTTACCGTAAGGACAAAGCCCAAAGCCCAGATACAATTTAAACAAAATAAAGAATTCCGTTCGTCTTCCTCCTCCTTGCTTTCACTCAGAATCTGACAAAATTTTGCTTGACAAAAAAAATGGCACCACAAACTAGAAGCAAATCTACATCTCCAACACAACCCAACAAGCAACAGTCGACGAATAACGAGCAAAACAATCGACAGTCAAAGAAAACCTAGCTACATCGGAAGTGAAGCAACAAAGTGAAAATTGAAATGTCGAATCACTTCCAAAGTAGATATTCAAAAAGAAAACGTAATAATAGAAGATGAATACCTACCTCTAGAGCAAATGATAGCAAAAAAAATAAAGGAAAAAGAAACAAGTTAGAACTTAGAAAACCTACATCAGTAGAAGATGAAAAGCGAAATAGAGAAAAAAGAACAAAAAGAATATATGAAAAAATACAGCAATTGAAAGCAGACCAGAAATAAGAGAAAATATACCAGAAAAGGTAACTGGTACTATAAAATCAAGTATAACAAAGTTAATATAGTTTTATTATAGTAACATTGAATATTTTTGCACAGAACAAAGAAAAGAACATGCAGCAACAAATAGCTGCAGACAAACAATTGAAGAAAATATGCAGAAAAGAGAACAAAGAACAAAAGGAAAAAATGAAAAAATTATTCAAAAGAAAATACAAACAGAAACCGAGGTAACTAAAATTGAAAAATTATAAAACAAATAATAATAATTTCATACTGTAAATTGTATTCTAATATTATCAAAAAAGTTAAACAGGAAAAATCTCAAAAAGAAGAAGAGAAAAAAGTTGCAGATGAAGAATCAGAAGAAGAACAACACAATTCGATAAGATTAGAAACATTATAACTTTATAACATAATAGATATTGCAAAAATAATACATATAAATCGTTTGGTAAAAGAAAAAGCTGATAATTACAACCAACTGATACCTACTTACAACAAATAATAGTCAGTATCATTTTTTTTAAATCGTTTGGTAAAATAATAGTCGGTATCATTTAGTTGAAATCTGATACTTTCAAAAAACTGATACTAGTTACAAAAAAATGATACCAACTTACAACAAACTGATACCTACGTGAAAATAAAATGATACATACTTACAAAAAGCTGATACCTACTTAGTACAAACATATACCAAGTTACCGCAAACTGATACCTTGTAACGTTTCGAGATTTTCAACTTTCAAAAATCGACATTAATACGTCCACTATATCAATTGCCGAGCAATCGAATGTCGAAAAACCGAATTATTAGGGTTAAAAAGAAGAGGTAAAAGAAAAGGATAGAAGAAATAAGAAAAAGATAGAAGAAGTAAGAAAACGGAACAGAAACAATATCAGAATCTCACATATCGCAGCGGTACAACATATAATAGATAAATGAATAATCTTTAAAACAAAGAACTATATCAGTTATTATATTACATCATCATCAGAGTTAACAACAACAATATACAACACAACTGGTCAATGGACAGTTATACAACATGTCCCTACAAGTGAAATACACAGCGGAAAGATAATGTCATATACAAGTAATACGTCTCGCCATCCAGCTCGCCACTTGAGTTCCAAAGCACTTCTGAATCCAGAATGACCTGATAACCTGACTCTAGACTGCCCGTGCGGAAAATTATGGACACCTAGTGTTTAGGAAGAGAACAATAAATTCCACGTCAGTCATGGGACTGGTGTGAGAACTCAAAACAGTTATTTATCTTTAAAACAACAACAACAAGGGAAGTGGAAAAATATCCGCAATGCTTTTGGAAAACGAAACTACCATAAGGCCTTCCCGCACACACACAATGCAAACGCGGAATTGGAGGAGATTTCTCCTTATGATAGTCAAAGATGCTTACTACGCAAAACAAATCATTTTTGATATTATTATTAGTGCATAGTGATGAAAGCATTTCGAAAATAGACTATAAATCTTAGCCAACATAGACATTCTGAACAATGCCTACTATAGCTACCATCAAACGGTGGGGCGCCTCCATAAGTGAATAGTAGGTTCTACAACTAAAACCGTACAAGATGCGTATTGTTTTATTTGGATTTCCAACAAATGGTCAGGCTAAGGAACTTCCTACTGTCAATGGGTTCGCCTCTGGCGGGACGTCCCGAGAACTTAACCAGCTCTCTGCCAATACAAGGCCGGGTTACCTCTGTAACTAGGTAACTACTACACGAATATGCCACCCCCTGTCCTTTGGGAGCTTTATCCGAGGGCCCTCTATCACCAAGCAACAACCACACAGAAAAATGAGATTGGAGCAACCACATATGTTAAGCATCAGGGATCCAAACCTGACATCACCCTTTTCCAGAAGGGAATGACCTACCCTAAATGGAGCGGCCCTCATAACCTTGCCGCATATTCCTGTTTTGACCATTTCCGGGTGTGAGGTCTGATGAAGTCTCGTCCACAAAGCTACGCTTTTTCACAAAGCCACGCTTTGATCAACAAATGATCAATAAATAATCATCACACAGCAACACTCAGCATGCCACATTACCAAACTGGGAATATATCGCTGATAACCTTCAACTACAAAACCTCTAAGCTCGTACGTCTCAGAGAAGGGTGTTAAGCTAAGAGAATAAATTCTCCGCCACCAACAGAATTGTATTTGAAAGAAATCTGCTTTATATCTCAAAATGTAATGTCAGACACATAACTATAGAAGTCTGTTCCGGGCTCGAACAGAACATAAGGCACTTCAAAAGAAGCCCTTGCAATCCGTATATTCACAATCCCGATCGAATTTCCCATCACAAAGGAAATCTCCATATTGTAACTAACGGTGCAGAGACAATCGATAGGTCATCCTACCGTTTTCACAAATACCGGTCTTCAATGCTATCCATTACGTCGTATCACTATTCGGAATGGGTAATCCGAATAACGAGGGCAATAATTTAAAAATAAGTGTAGCATTCAATTTCAACCAATTCACAACAAATAGCCATTTAAGGGTCAATATTGATAGTCGGTTATTTAACTATCAATCAATATTCAGAACATCACCCGATTTCAAATAATTTCCCAAATTATTTATTTTCTGAAAATATCTTTATAAGATATATATTTTCCACACTTCAACCATTTGAAAACCAATTTCAAATCAATTTACACCCTTACCACTTTCATTTCAAAATGGTTCATTTAAAAAAATCAAATAAATCCTTACCGATTTATTAAATTTACGTTCCAAATTCGTAAATTTATTTTCACACTTTTAAAAATAAATCAATATTTATTTTTAAACAAATTTCCCTTTCTTTTATAAATTCCATAGTGAATTTACCTTTCCAAAAAATCTATAAATATACGATTTCCAAATCGATTTCTAATATTCATTTTCAATTTATCTTTAAAAGATAAAATCTCAAACATTCACTTCATATTGGAAAAACTTTTCCATACTTATTTAATAATAAGTAGTTCACCAATCTATTTATTTTTAACATTTTGAAAATATTCAATATATTTAAATCCAAATTAAGTATATATTTTATTCTTTAAGGAAAACGTTCACTTAAACACATTTATTTGGGTCAAAACGAATGTTACGTAAACATCGTTATGACAACCCAAAACCACTAGTATAGGGATTCGAAGTTTAGATAGATAAATAAACCCCAATACTATTCAAAACTTTTCCTTTCGGAAATCATTTATTATACAACAGTGTTATAGTCCACCATTTCCTTCTATTTCTCGAAAACGTCTATTTCAACAACGAATGTTGAAATCTATGGTTTCGACACTTAATACAATTTAAAACATCTTTAAATCATTTAATTCTATTCAAAATATCACTATCCAAAATATTTCTTTAATATATCATTCGCCGTCCAAAATCGTGAATATACTTCATTAACCAATTCAATTTCTACATATTTTATTTAAAGAATTATTCACTGTCCAAAATTGTGAATATACTTCCTTTAATAAGCCATAATAATTAAACTTATTAAAATAAGTCGATTTCGAATTTATGAAACAACGTTTATAAATTCCATTTATATTTTACAACAACTTTAACTCATAAAATCACTTTATTAACAAATTTTATCCATATTCCATTTACACGCCAAAATCCAATTTATAAGTTAATTACTTATAAATATTTTATTTTACAAAATCTATTCATTTTATAACTTCACAATTTATAAATCTATAGATTTCATCCACTTATGAAATCCATTTATATTTCATTTTAACACTTATAAAAACTCGTTTTATAATTCCAATATTTTAATTTATAAATATCAATTTTATAAATCTTTTATATGAATCATTTATAATAATTCAAAAATTCCAATTTAAACCATTTTGTAAATAAATCAACTACTTATTTCAAAAATCACATTTCGGTTAAATTTCACAAAAATCATAATTTTTATAACATAAAAATTTCAACGTTTATTTATTTAAAATAAATAAATTCCAAAATTAAATTTTATTATGAATTCTCAACTTAAATTTTCAAAAATCAAATTCTATTTATTTTCGGCATCTAACGTTACCAAAAATATATTCGGCCAAAATTTAGCCTTTAACGATTTCAATCACAAAGATAATCACGCAGATTATAAATAGATCAATAAATAGATCAACACACAACAATGAAACCAATTCAATCATTTGAGGAATCCAGTTGGATCCCTCCAACCTGTTTCCCTGCATCTAAAGATGTTAGCACAATACCAATTCCGCTTTGAGACGGAATATCGCAGTATATGGGATTTGTAAAATACTATCCGCTATTATGCGGCGAAGTAGAGTCTCATCCGCTATATAATGCGGGAAAATCAACTTCAAGTACATATATAATACCAATTCCATACAAGTAGGAATTATCGCGGTATATGTTTTTAATAAATAACATCCGCTTAATATACGGCGCATAGGGTCTATTTCAATACAACAGATAATAACTATCATCCAATCACACAATCAAGCAAATTTAAATTTAACTATTTAAAATTTAAATCGAAACTAATTCGATTGAGTGAGAAGTTCTCAACTTGAGTTTCCGATAATAGTTGTAGAGTTTTATTTCGAATAAAATTAAACGTGCGTTTATTTTATCCAAAATTTTCACTAGCTCCAAATGACTTCAAACAAGCCCCATTGCATAGTGCTCGACAAAACGAAGCCAACGCAACTTGTTTCGTAATTTTTCGACCTCGTATGACAAAGATATACATTTTTAAACATCGAACGAAATATAATATAAAACCATTTACATTTTTGTTATTTTTTTTCTCAACCTTCGAATCTTGGCCGTTGGATTTGCTTCCTCCACATCAAGCCGTCGCACGCACTTCTTCCTTCTACAGGTTAGAAATCACGACATAACCCATTTGTACGCACAAGCCCTAAATCACGCGACCACCTTCGGCGACATATACATCGATCAGCTAGCGCCACATCGAAGCCAACGTCGAGCACTACACTCGGCTGCAATATGGTGGAGCTCGGCCTCCATTATGCCTCGTAAAGCGTGTACGACTTTCGGCCCTTCTACCTTAATTTGCCGACGATCTACCGCTCCATTCACAATCTTAACCGTTGGATAGCAAGATCTTGGAGAGCTCTACATTTTTCACGTTGGAAGTTTCTTGAATTACTTTGCGGATTTGAAGAAAAGAGGAGGAGAAGGAATCAAGTTTTCGGCCATTGATGGTTAGGGCCGGCGGCTAGCTAATAGGGTTAGCGTTTTGGCAACAATGAAGACGAGGGGTCCTTTTTATAGAAAATTTACCAAAAATCACTATTCATCCGATTTTTCGAACTCCAAATCTCGCACGGTGACCGGCGTTTCTAGGGTTTACCCCACGTTCTGGACATAATGGAATAGGTTTCGGAGGCTAATTCAATCATCTGTGCGAGTTACGGCAATAAACGATCGATTTTAAATTAAATCGGTTAATCAAATTTCTATGCGTTTTAGCTTGTCCCGGACAAACGGTAAATCCGATTGGCATGAAATTTGAAAGCTTACAATAATATCACATTACGAATCCGATGAAACTAGTTTCGTCGAAATCCGTGACTGTTTGAAAAATGGCTATTTTCACTAGTCGATTTAAATATTTAAAATATTCAGTTTTCACCATTTAACTTTTAATTCAATTTTAAAAGTTCACAAACTTTGTTCTAACTCCAATATGATTTAATATAACTTTATAAATCATTTTTAATCACATTACACCCAATTCCCAATTATTTACGCCATTTCAAATATTAAATTATCGATTTAATTATCCAATTAAATCTAAATATTCGAAAAATAAATTATTCGACTTACAAAATTTTACTTGTTGATATTTGAAATCAATTAAATATCTGAATTTAAAATGACAGAAATTCTGGATCGTTACAAACTTCCCCGTTTAAAAGAATTTCGTCCTCGAAATTACTAAGTAAGAAAAAGTTTCAGAATCCATTAACTTTCCAAAACAAACCATTCAAATTGGATTTTTCAAATCTCTTAAGTGTTTAACCTTTCCAAAATTCATAGTTAAACTTCTTTCAAATACTTTACTAAGTTTTCAAAATTTTCAAATTTCTCAAAATTATGCTATCGCCTTAAATTTTCGGAAAAATTCGCCATAGCCTCCTTTGCGCGGCTCGATCCGAAAAAAAATGACAGTATATATATCATAAATATACATCTAATCAAGTGATGAGGCATCCCGCTGGGAAAGAAGTGTAAAAGTACGATATGTAATTCGAGATATGTACCTTATATTTTATTAGCGAGCATATACGGCTAATATAGCACGAAAGCGAGCTCCAAATGCGAAGCAAGCGCAATCCGCACCTACTAAACACTCAACAAACCAAGAGAAACATGCATATATGAAAGTAATATCAATATACAACATATATCATTACAACAACTACATATGCCAATATAACAAATGCAACAAAAACAATAAATGCAACCACCAAACAACTATCATCCAACAAATCCATATCAAATCAATATACATTCACTTCTCGTTAATATTCATTGAATTGGTTTTCAATTTAATCACATTTGATTTGTTGACATTGGATCTTATAAATATTCATTCATTCATTTTATTTAATTAGTTCACATTCACTAATTTACCTTCAAGCTAGTTTACTTTCCATTCAATCAAATTCAATTCTATTAAAATTTACATATTATCAATTTGAATTCAATCACTTTAGCTTTCAATTTTTTTTCCTAATTCAATTTCATTGACACTTAATGAATTCTATACTATCAACTAACAATCATCTAATCAATCAAATCATAACCAACACAACCAAATTATTTAAATTTACATTAAATTTGGTTTAACACTTTTAATTCCAATTGGTTCATATTAAATTGACTACCATTCAATTTATTCAATTCTCAACTTCATTAACTTCTAATGAATTTACACTTACATTCATTATTTCTTATCAATTTATTTTACATTCAATTGATTAGCATTCAATCCATTAATTAATTCAATTGCTAATTCCTTTAACAATATAAAGTTGAATTTCATTTATATAACTCAAGTTAAAATTCATTTAATTCACTTTATTAATTTACTTAGATACCAAAATTAACTTTATTTAACATCACTTAAGTTATATTCCATTTAAACATCATTTGTTTAACTTAATTTAAGCTTCCATTTCAACAACATATCTAATCCAGTTAAAATCCAATTCAAATTCCAACTCCAAAATAAATTCCATTTAACTTTTACCAAAGTCAATTTTCATCACTTATTCAGATTCATACCTCGTTTTGCTTAACAAATTTGTTTAACCATTTATCATTTGGTTTCACTTACCTCTTCTCACTTTATAAGTTATACAACTTACTTATTTAAACTTCCAAATTTGATTTAATTTATTTAACTTCCTTTAATTAAATTTTACATCATATATTTGATCATGCTAATTCAAATTTATTTCAACTTTACCAAAGCTAAAATTTTATTATCTCATATTATAAGTTCAAAACTCTTTTTACTTATATTTATCAATTTCAATTTGGATTTTCAATCTCAAATTTGTTTATCACAACAAAATTTCAATTCCAATTTACTATGGTAGCAAATCCATTACACAGAAACTCGAAAATGATACTGATGATGCTGCAGTCATCATCCTTATTATTTTCTAGTAACAACAGTGAATTCAGTTCTTAATATTCTTTCAATGTTTATAAATCACATTTACAAATCTTTTACTTATACAATTTCACTATTTTCTCTTTACTTATATAAGATCATTTCACAATTGCAAATCATTTCAATTAAAATTCCATACTTATACAATTATTGCTCTTTTTATATAATTTATTCTTTCACAATTGTTGTTTTTATTCAGATTACTCGAACAACTTTGATTCACTTATATTTTTCTTATATTTTCAACAATCCAACAATTCAATTTTATATACACTTAAATAATTCTGAAAAATTATTCCTTTATATATAAAATATAATCGTGGTAAAATTGTTCCAGTTACCCAATTTAAAATGATACTATGTCGGTTTATCTTGTTTAAGAGTTTAGAAACCCCTATCGATGACAGTTAGTCAGACTGCACCGACCAGAATCTATAAACAATCAACTGATAAGTCAACACAATACAAAACAATTTCATATCCACTAACAAATACGCGCTCATTTATATTATTACACTCAACTCATTCTAAAGTACTGCTGACTCTTCTCTAATGAGTAATCCCCAACATAGCCAAGGTTGTCACTTAACCAAATGCTCCGATACCAAATGTAACGTTTCGAGATTTTTGACTTTCGAAAATCAACATTAATACGTCCACTGTATCAACTGTCGAGCAATCGAATGCCGAAAAACCGAATTGTTAGGGTTAAAAAGAAGAGGAAGGAGAAAAAGATAGAAGAAATAAGAAAAAGATAGAAGTAAGAAAACGGAACAGAAACAATATCAGAATCTCACATATCGCAGCGGTACAACATATAATAGATAAATGAATAATCTTTAAAACAAAGAACTATATCAGTTATTACATTACATTATCATCAGAGTTAACAACAACAACATACAACACAACTGGTCAATGGACAGTTATAAAACATGTCCCTACAAGTGAAATACACACCAGAAAGATAATATCATATACAAGTAATACGTCTCGCCATCCAGCTCGCCACTTGAGCTCCAAAGCACTTCTGAATCCATAGTGACCTGATAACCTGACTCTAGACTGCCCGTGTGGAAAATTATGGGCACCCAGAGTTTAGAAAGAGAACAATAAACTCCACATCAGTCATGTGACTGGTGTGAGAACTCAAAACAGTTATTTATCTTTAAAACAACAACAAGGAAAGTGGAAAAATATTCGCAATGCTTTTGGAAAATGAAACTACCATAAGGCCTTCCCGCACACACACAATGCAAACGCAGAATTGGAGGAGATTTCTCCTTATGATAGTCAAAGATGCTTACTACGCAAAACAAATCATTTTTGATATTATTATTATTGCATAGTGATGAAAGCATTTCGAAAATAGAATATAAATTTTAGCCAGCATAGACATTTTGAACTATGCCTACTATATCTATCATCCAACGGTGGGGCGCCACCATAATTGAATGGCAGGTTCTACAACTAAAAGCGTACAAGATGCGTATTGTTTTATTTGGATTTCCAACAAGCGGTCAGGCTAAGGAACTTCCTACTGCCAATGGGTTCGCCTCCGGCGGGATGTCCCGAGAACTTAACCAGCTCTCTGCCAACACAAGGCTGGGTTACCTCTGTAACTAGGTAACTACTACACGAATATGCCACCCCTCGGTCCTTTGGGACCTTTATCCGAGGGCCCTCTATCACCAAGCAACAACCACACAGAAAAATGAGATTGGAGCAACCACATAGGTTAAGCATCAGGGCTCCATACCTGACATCACCCTTTTCCAGAAGGGAATGACCTACCCTAAAGGGAGCGACCCTCATAACCTTGCCGCATATTCCTGTTTTGACCATTTCCGGGTGTGAGGTCTGACGAAGTCTTGTCAACAAAGCTATGTTTTTCACTAAGCCATGCTTTGATCAACAAATAATCAATAAATAATCATCACACAGCAACACTCAGCATGCCACATTACCAAATTGGGAATATATCGCTGATAACCTTCAACTACAAAATCTCTGAGCTCGTACGTCTCAGAGAAGGGTGTTAAGCTAAGAGAATAAATTCTCCGCCACCAACAGAATTATATTTGAAAGAAATCTGCTTTATATCTCAAAATGTAATGTCAGACACGTAACAATACAAGTCTGTTCCGGGCTCGAACAGAACCAAAGGCATTTCAAAAGATGCCCTTGCAATCGGGTACTCACAATCCCGATCGAATTTCCCATCACAAAGGAAATCTCTGTACCGTAGCTAACGGTGCAGAGACAATCGATAGGTCATCCTATCGTTTTCACAAATACCCGGTCTTCTCCACCGGTCTTCAATGCAATCCATTACTTCGTATCACAATTCGGAATGGGTAATCCGAATAACGAGCGCAATAATTTAAAAATAAGTGTAGCATTCAATTTCAACCAATTCACAACAAATAGCCATTTAAGGGTCAATATTGATAGTCGGTTATTTAACTATCAATCAATATTCAGAACATCCCCGATTTCAAATAATTTCCCAAATTATTTATTTTCTAAAAATATCTTTATCAGATATATATTTTCCACACTTCAACCATTTGAAAACCAGTTTCAAACCCAATTTACACCCTTACCACTTTCATTTCAAAATGGTTCATTTAAACAAATTAAATAAATCCTTACCGAATTATTAAATTTACGTTCCAAATTCGTAAATTTATTTTCACACTTTTAAAAATAAATCAATGTTTATTTTTAAACAATATTAATTCCATAGTGAATTTACCTTTCTAAAATATCTATAAATATACGATTTCCAAATCGATTTCTAATATTCATTTTCAGTTTATCTTTAAAAGATAAAATCTCAAACATTCACTTCATATTGTAAAAACATTTCCATACTTATTTAATAATAAGTAATTCACCAATGTATTTATTTTCAACATTTTGAAAATATTCAATATACTCAAAATCCAAATTAAGTATATATTTTATTCTTTAAGGAAAACGTTCACTTGAACACATTTATTTGGGTCAAAACGAATGTTACGTAGAACATCGTTACGACAACCCGAAACCACTAGTATGGAGATTCGAAATTTAGATAGATAAATAAACCCCAATACTATTCAAAACTTTTCCTTTCGGAAATCATTTACTATAACAACAGTGTTATAGTCCACCATTTCCTTCTATTTCTCGAAAACGTCTATTTCAACAACGAATGTTGAAATCTATGGTTTCTACACTTAATACAATTTAAAACATCTTTAAATCGTTTAATTCTATTTAAAATATCACTTTCCCAAATATTTCTTTAATATATCATTCACCGTCCAAAATCGTGAATATACTTCATTAACCAATTCAATTTCTACATATTTTATTTAAAGGATTATTCACTGTCCAAAATCGTTAATATACTTCCTTTAATAAGCCATAATAATTAAACTTATTAAAATAAGTCGATTTCGGATTTATGAAACAACGTTTATAAATTCCATTTATATTTTACAACAACTTTAACTCATAAAATCACTTTATTAACAAATTTTATCCATATTCCATTTACACGCCAAAATCCAATTTATAAGTTAATTACTTATAAATATTTTATTTTACAAAATCTATTCATTTTATAACTTCACAATTTATAAATCTATAGATTTCATCCACTTATGAAATCCATTTATATTTCATTTTAACACTTATAAAAACTCGTTTTATAATTCCAATATTTTAATTTATAAATATCAATTTTATAAATCTTTTATATGAATCATTTATAATAATTCAAAAATTCCAATTTAAACCATTTTATAAATAAATCAACTACTTATTTCAAAAATCACATTTCGGTTAAATTTCACAAAATCATAATTTTTATAACACAAAAATTTCAACGTTTATTTATTTAAAATGAATAAATTCCAAAATTAAATTTTATTATGAATTCTCACTTTAAAGTTTCAAAAATCAAATTCTATTTATTTTCGGCATCTAACGATACCAAAAATATATTCGGCTAAAATTTAGCCTTTAACGATTTCAGTCACAAAGATAATCACGTAGATTATTAATAGATTAATAAATAGATCAACACACAATAATGAAACCAATTCAATCATTTGAGGAATCCAGTTCCCTGCATCCAAAGATGTTAGCACAATACCAATTCCGCTTCGATACGGAATATCGCAGTATATGGGATTTATAAAATACTATCCGATATTATGCAACGCAGTAGGGTCTCATCCGCTATATAATGCGGGAAAATCAACTCCAAGTACATATATAATACCAATTCCATACAAGTTGGAATTATCGCGGTATATGTTTTTAATAAATAACATCCGCTTAATATACGGGCATAGGGTCTATTTCAATACAACGGATAATAGCTATCATCCAATCACACAATCAAGCAATTTTAAATTTAACTATTTGAAATTTAAATCGAAACTAATTCGATTGAGTGAGAAGTTCTCACCTTGAGTTTCCGATAATAGTTGTAGTGTTTTATTTCGAATAAAATTAAACGTGCGTTTAATTTTACCCAAAATTTTCACTAGCTACAAACGACTCCAAACAATCCCCATTGCGTAGTGCTCGACAAAACGAAGCCAACGCAACTTGTTTCGTAATTTTTCAACCTCGTATGACAAAGTTATACATTTTTAAACATCGAACGAATTATAATATAAAACCATTTACATTTTTGTTTTTTTTCCTCAACCTTCGAATCTTGGCCGTTGAATTTGCTTCCTCCACATCAGGCCGTTACACGCACTTCTTCCTTCTACAGGTTAGAAATCGCGACATAACCCATTTGCACGCACAAGCCCTAAATCACGCGACCACCTTCGGCGACATATACATCGATCAGCTAGCGCCTCTTCGAAGCCAACATCGAGCACTACACTCAGCTGCAATATGGTGGTGCTCGGCCTCCATTATGCCTCATAAAGCGTGCGCGACTTTCGGCCCTTCTACCTCAATATGTTGATGATCTACCGCTCCATTCACGATCTTAACCGTTGGATAGCAAGATCTTGGAGAGCTCTACATTTTTCACGTTGGAAGTTTCTTGAATTACTTTGCGGATTTGAAGAAAAGAGGAGGAGAAGGAATCAAGTTTTCGGCCATTGATGGTTAGGGCCAGCAGCTAGCTAATAGGGTTAGCGTTTTGGCAACAATGAAGACAAGGGGTCCTTTTTATAGAAAATTTACCAAAAATCACTATTCATCCGATTTTTCGAACTCCAAATCTCACACGGTGATCGGCGTTTCTAGGGTTTACCCTACGTTCCGGACATAATGGAATAGGTTTCGGAGGCTAATTCGATGATCGTGCGAGTTACGGCAATAAACGATCGATTTTAAATTAAATCGGTTAATCAAATTTTTATGCGTTTTAGCTTGCCTTGGAAAAACGGTAAATCCGATTGACACGAAATTTTAATCCTTACAATAGTATCACATTACGGATCCGATGAAACTAGTTTCGTCGAAATCCGAGACTGTTTGAAAAATGGCTATTTTCACTAGTCGATTTAAATATTTAAAATATTCAATTTTCACCATTTAACTTTTAATTCAATTTTAAAAGTTCACAAACCTTGTTCTAACTCCAATATGATTTAATATAACTTAATAAATCATTTTTAATCACATTACACCCAATTCCCAATTATTTACGCAATTTCAAATATTAAATTAACGATTTAATTATCCAATTAATTCTAAATATTCGAAAAATAAATTATTCGACATACAAAATTTTACTTGTTGATATTTAAAATCAATTAAATATCTGAATTTCAAATGACAGAAATTCTGGGTCGTTGCATACATATTTACTGCAAACTTGAAATCGTTACATATTTGACTGAAGATATTTCACTGCAGCTAATACCCAACCTATCGTTATGTTTCAACATAATTTGTTTCACAAATAACTTATTGTCTTTATTTTGAAATAATAGGATGATGATCCTCTTCTCAACATATCTTTTAACTAACTTTTACCATTAATAACAACATTTGAACAGACAAATCTGGTAGAAGATGAAGAAGCACGAACATTAGATGAACTTGAAATAGAAGCACCATCAACATATTCCAATTCAGAACCCTTAACCTTAATAGTAAAACCAAAAAAAGAGTAGTTCTTCTATAAGTGAAAACAAATTATGCTCTAAATATCAAAATCAGTGTCAACCATAATAGATTTGTCCTCAAGTACATAAGAAATCTGAATAGAAGAAGGAGTTAATTGAGATCAACATCGATATATCTCATTCTTCAAATCATACAAAGTGCAATCGATAGACAATTGAGTGCTAAAAGCATTATTATTCAACACAAACCGACAAAGAAGACTGTTTTCACCACTGCCAAAAAATACCAAAAATAAGCATTAGTAATAATATGTTCAATTTAAAACATTAATTTTTCCATTTCACAAAACAGATACCTGCCGCACACAAAACTGATATCTAGTTACTCATAATAATAAAATGATACTAAAATAAAAATAAAAATGATACACAGAAAATGAACCTAAATAAGATACTTTTCCACTCTATCACAACTTCATATACAACCCAAACAACTTTATATCAAAACTTTGAAGAAAAACGAGATCATGGTAGAAATATGAAAAGAACGAGATCGACAAACGCGCATGAGAAAAATATGATGATGATCTATAATTTTTAGAAGAATGAAATTGAAATGACCCAAAAAGGTTGATTGATATTTTGATTGCATGAGAGATATTGGATCGCGACAGAAAAATTTGATCGAAAGGAAGAAGAAGAAGCGCGCGAAAGTGGGCCGGAAGGAAAATACATGCGTGTGTCTTTGTGAGAAAATTATTAGCAGGCTGTCCTACATCCAAAAAAATTCCTACAAATTGTCCTTGAGTAAATTTTTCCTGTTGATAAAACTACATCACTTTGACATCCTTATCCAACCTATAACGTGACTAAACACACCACTTTTCAAAATTTTACCTTTCGTACCGTGCAAACATTTTCCCCAGTTAAAATATGTTTTTCTTATATGTTGTTAATCTTAACAAATAAAATATTCATGTTTAAGAAGTCAATATATAAAGCCAAGTGTTTTTTCTATGGAAGCGAACATATATGTGTGCGTGTATATATATATATATATATATATATATATATATATATATATATATATATATAAACATACTTCAAATTGCAAAAGGTAAATGGACAATGTAGAATTTGTGATCAAAACTATGCACATGGTTATACGGACATCTTGGTTTATTCCCTTCATGAACTCTACTACACTAGTTCTACTACTGTATTATTTTCCTCCTATGAACATTTGGATAATCAGTTGTATGCCCTACAAACTTCTTTATACATATGCAGGCTTTCTATGTTTCATCATCCTAATGCTGACCACTCCAACAGACCATGCTAATAAACATTGAAAAGTTCACCTTCAGGCAAAGCAATGGCTTGAGCAAACGAATAAATATCCGTTAACCGAAGTTGCAAACCCATATACAGTTTAGAATAATTTCAACGAATTATATAAGCAAAATAGATATGCATATTAAAACCATAAGTTACCTTTAACCAAAGTATTAACAAAATTAAGATGTCGAAGCTGTGGTGGACTCAGGATGCAAAGAAAATCTTAACTGGTAGAGTTGGAACGTCACGCTTTCACGGTCTGATGTGGCTGAGCTAATCTGTGTTCACCTTGATTTGAACTGCTAATGGCAACGTCAATGATTTTTGGAGTGGTGAATCTGATGCACAAAAAATTAGGTCAAATTTTGGGAGGTAGCGATTGATTTAGGAGTAATTATGAGAAGCGGCAAACGAAAGATTAGATAAGTGGTGCAGATAATTCTTTTTATAATTTTACCATCAAAAAATAAAATTTGGCAAAAATTGAGAATAAGTAGAATTTTTTACAATATTTTGTTTCAACAAAACTTATGAGACACTATATGATTTTTTTTCCATGTTAAACATCTGCAGTCATTATATAAAGTTACTGTAGCTTCGAGAGAGAAATGCATTTTTCTATTATAGATTTGTAATGGACTAGGTATGGTATGAGATTATATTACTTGCCACAAATACTAGCTATGATTCTAGTATTCATAGTTGATTTGTAGCTGATTTGTGAAAAATTAACCATTATATGTAACGATATGTATTTTGCATATCCGTGGATCGTGAAATGTTGTTTTCAAATTTAAATTGGTCATATGTGGTGTTAGCATCAAAAATAGACACAAACACCTACTTGTATGCGAAAGCACCAATATCTAATATTTAGATCCAAACAGAGAATACAAGTTCACATATAACAAATGGATTGCAGAGAAGTAAATGAACACATAAATTTTATAGTAGTTTGGCAAACTCTGACATACAACCACTTCAATGATCTTTTATTTATACCGTTTGAGTATAGTTACAGATGCTTCTGCCTTTGAAAAATAATGGAGGAAGAGATAAGAAGTGATGAAGGATAGCCAAAAGAAGATCCTGTAGAAGATCCGTTGCTATGAGCCAAGTCCGCTATATTTATAGGTGAAGACATGCATGGATCGAGTTGAAATTTTGCCAGAAGATTCTGCAGATCTTGACGAGGTTGTACGCATGATCATGGGTCCCACTTTGTTATTGGAAGATCGGCGCCAATCATTCAAGTTGGACCAGTTGGGGTTCGTTCTTGTGGGCCCCCATGATGTTAGCTACTTGCCTTCCAAATTTAGTGTCATTCCGACTTATCGTTTGTGAAATATTTCTCATCTCCGTTCAGTTGAATTGTTTTATGGATCTTAATTGATCGATCTAGTTTCATCGTGATTCCGATGATTGATGGTGTGGGTCCCTCATGTGTTGTGTAGTTGTCCTCCAAATTTCTTATCGATTTCCATTATAGATTTGAGTTATAAATCGTTCATCATCAAAAATCACCAAAACAGTCGACGAAAAATCCATTTCAGGGTTGACCGAAGTGAAACCCAAAGCAATCGCCTTTTTGACCCCAAGCAGGGGCTGAAGATTCTAGCCCAGGGTTAGATTCGAGTGAAATTGAAATTTTCACCAAGAAAACGTGATTTTGACTGCAAGCACAATAAACGATCTTTGTCAATCGTTTTTCTCCAAGCAAACATGTATGTGATACCAAGCACGATCCAACACTTCAAATTTCTATGATTCCAAGCGAATCATGCGCCGACTCCAAGCAAATAGTAAATTTTCCCGCTCAGACTCCAAGCAAATTACCACTAATCTATCGATACTGATCCATCTTCTTCTGCCCATAAGTCGAGCATACGAACTCCAATAGAATTGAAATTTTGAACGCAGCCTTATGTGGCATTCCTCGTCACTCCATACAAATCGCACCTTGCCTAGGTCAAAAATTGGGGATCCGATCCGACCCATTGTCTAGGTGAAGTGCCAATTTCATAATTAGTATTTTTTAAGTGTTCTATCCGAATCAATTTAACTATCATCCATAGTTTCAACTATAATTAATTTCCAATCCACAATTTTAGTCAAATCCATAGTATCTCCACCAGACCAAAAGGCGAGATAACATTTTCTCTTTAAAACATATCTTGCGGTATGAAGGTGTGTTTTGAATTGTTATAAATCTAAAATCCATAATCCAATGATCAAAATCTCCAATCTCTCTATGTCTTAATTGTGGTCGTTCAAGACCGTTAGTCAGATCTATAGTCGTTCAAGGCTAGCATTTACTTGAGGTTGATGTTCCCATTCAAGGCGAGTGATGATCATTCGTGACTGATGGTTGTTCATGGCAAACGATGGTCGTTTATGATCGATTATCGTTTAAGATGATATATGATCATTCAAGATCGAATACTGTTTAAAGCAAAATATGATTATTCAAGTTTGAGTGTCATTCGAGGTGAAATATGATCGCCCGGGATCGAATGTCATTTGAGGCGAAATATGCGGTTGTCCTTCGAGGCGAGAATGTGATCATGCAGTTCGAGGCATTACTGTGATCGTTTTAGATCATGGGAGGGAGCTTGTTTTTTCCTTACTGTCTCATCTTTCCAGATGAGGTTTAGAATTATCAATGTTATATATCACGTTCGAGTGAGTTTTATAATCAAATAATTTAACTAATAGAATCAAGTTCAAAATGCTAAAGGGGAAAATGAAAAAAATAATCAAACATTTCGTTGCGTGCATCTCTGGGCCTGACAGTTTATTGTCCTCTTAGAGCATGCCTAGGGACCGTTCATGATCCCGTAAATGTGTAAGTGACTTATCCGTTTTATTATGAGGAAAGAAATTATAATATAATTATTATGATCGAAATCCAAGTCCCAAACTCGGCCCTCGCCATCATGATCAGTTGATGACGAGCCGTGACCCTGATCCAGGGCCATCCCTGTTTTCATTTGATGCGGACGACACTCTTGTTTCACTATCGTTGCCTATGCCCTCACTGTACATATAATTATGCGTTTCTTCTACATATTACCAAATTTATACCTGGTCAAGATTTGATAGTCGGTTATTTAACTATCAAATAAACAAACAGGCCGATTGAAAATTTATTTTCGTACAGAAAACCAAGCATGCTTGAACACATAATCCACCACTAAGTCTTTCTAATTAATATATTCATTAATTAGAACCACTCTGCAAATACTTATATTAAAATACCTTTACGAAATATATACATATGTATATTACTCATTCATTTCTCATTTACCTTTCATTGTTTGGAAAAAATGTCCATATACCTATCGCATCCATATAAGTACATTCACAAATCAATGTGATGATAATGGATCTTTTATATGTAATGATGGAGATGTTAGATCATTAAAGTTGGATGCACGAAACAATGGAAATTCATATTGGTAGAGTGAGATCTAAAATCATTGTACCAAATATAAAAAATACAAACTGTAATAGATATTAATGTTTGTATGTGGATCAAGAATAAGGGAACATGGACAAAGGTGATGTAGATTGCCAGTGGAAACTTGGTCAATTTTGGCTTAAGTCCCAACCGATCGTCAACGATAGGTCATGAACGATCGGTAGTGGTAGATCCATTGAGTTTCTTGCTATGGTAACAAAACTTTTCTTTAGATGAAATAACCCCTTATCCTTAATTGGTTCGCTTTTAGAATTAAATTCGTGATAATTGACCCATGAATTCGAATTTAAAAACAAAACATAAAATTTGAATTTGAAAACTTGAATAGACTAATTTTGAAATAGAAAATAAATTATTTGAAACCCGGTAAATTGAAAACTTGTAACACTCCACCTCTCTATCTATACTACAAAAGAGTGTTACTAAGTAATATTATTTGAAAATACAGTAAAAAAAGCAGTATTAGACCGTCACACGTGAATATTCCCTTGAACTAACAATGATATGTATTCTAAAATCATATACAGCTCACATATATATACTCAATATCGACAGAAAGCAATGAACGCGTATTGTTCCATGATATGACAATACATAATATAATTAATCAAAGTACACAAATTCATCAAATACACACTAATAAAATATAATATTCAAAATTTACATGTCTAATTGGTCTATATAAAAGAGTCAGATGTCACCGTTCCAATACATACTACTCACTTATCATTAATATATACAAATGTACTATCATTAGTATATTCAAATAAGGCTATACAGATATACACAAATATACATTACTTAGTCCTACAATAAACTATCCCTCGAATCTATATCCAACGACCAAAAGTTAGTTACTTCACCCATGAACATACGATGTCCCAGACTGACCTAAGCATTATATAAATAACATACGGGTCAAACTATATCTAAAATGTCGATATTCGCTTACAACAAAACTTGCATAGTATAAATAATAATATAACACAAGGTAGCATGCAAATTTCATACGGTAACATGCCATCTTAATACCATGTGCATGAAACATCACCTAAATAAACAAACAATTCCATCATCTTATCAAATGACTCACGATCAAAGTGGATGTAACAAACACACATCAACAAACGTCAAATACAAATGTGGCTTGCTCTCCGCAAAACCTATATTATCTCCCAGATAATCATATAATAGATGTTCCTGAGTCCGTCATGCATAACATACAAGATACATAGCAAAGACACATATCCAAGTCAAACACACATCACATGCTGACAAGGAATGGTCATAACATCCAAGGTTATCGCTCAAACAGCCATATGTTAGACGTGTACGGGGTCACACTACTTCAAGGACCCTCGATCTCAAGAATATTCCAAGTAATCCTCAATCGCATTAATATTCGTCTCCACTTTTAGCCTTATAGTTAGCCAACTTCGCTCCCATCTTCATAAGTAATCGTATGGGCTCTCAGTCTCTTAAATAATTGATCCATTTGACTCTCCGTCTCATAAATATTCATTTGGAATCTCAATTCTATGCATAATCATTTAGGCTCTCGGCCTAAAATAACTATTTCAACATTAGTCTCATCAAATGATTAGATTGGTTCTCAGTCTTGTAAATACTCATACTGAACTCGTCCTGTAAATAATGATACAACAAAGGTGAAATCATATAACACTCCATTTTAAACTCATAAGATTGTTATGAACATTTTCACATAAAAATTTAGTTTTTCCTTAAATTTAAGTTTAAACCTCTAAATATAAATTTTTCTAATTAATTTAATTTTCTTATAAAAATACACTTTAAATAAAATATATTTCCAAACATAATTTTCTTTATAATAAATGTAGTTTATTTTGTGCAAAATTATATTAATAATTTTTTTACTTAAAAGTTTAAATATTGAAATTTTATAATCTTAAAAATTCAGAATTTGAAATTAAAAATTTAAAGTTTCAACTTTTGAATTCGAAAGTTCAAATTTTGAAAATGTTAAAATCTAAACTTTGAAAATGTTTATTTTGAAAATCCAAAATTTTGAAATGTAAAATTTAGTCTTCGTTTAGACATATGTAATAAACTATTCTTTAGTTCAACTTCATAATTAAATTTGTATATCACTTCAAATAAATAAATGCTTATTGCTTCTAGAGATTTCTAGAAATGCTCGTTTAAGATAACTGATTTTTATTTTTCGAGGCAAATGCTCCTGCAAAAATCAATAACTTCGTGGTGGGCATCTCACATATTTTGGCGTGTTGTGGAGCATAAACGACATTTAATACAACCACTCAATCATGTTCTTTATTCCTGATATAATGTTCGCTTCCCTAAAATGGACCCTGTGAATGTTCTCAAAATCCTGCTCGATCTCTCATCAAACTCCAAGCCCAAACTTGATAAATTTGATTACTTTATCTTATTTGGCAAGGTTTATGGGTTAATCTTGATGTTGATTTCCAATCGTATTAATCGATATTAACTTTTTAATAGGGTTTACGATTGCTTTTGTCATGCTTTTCTTAGAAGTTTAGGATTAGTTAATTTCGAATAGCAAATTTCTTTTATCTGCTTCAACTCCTGTGTTGCTTATTTTTTTTGGAAAAAGGTACTTTATAATTAATATGAGAATAGAAACATATACTTCCATGATATGCCTCATCAAAACCTTGCAACCCCCTATCCTAGATGGGTGCCTTGTAAGGAAAAAGAGTACATATCAATTCCATATATTAACATTACAACAATCCGAAATCTGAGCCAAACCGTCAAACTGATGGAGGAGTAAGAACACAGAAAGGACACACTCAAAACCATCCGTACGAGCAGCTTGCACCAGGAAAAAACACATAACCAAAAACCAATGTAACTACGAAACAAAGGAGAGACTAGTACAACAATAACCAATGCAATGACCGTCTCGACTTCAAATGCTACCAGCTAAAAGGAGAGTATCAAAATCCCCAAAATTCTCAGATCTAAGATCATAATCCTTCAAAGAAAATGGAAGAATCTGAAGAAGACGGCTACCAGAAATAGCAGACGCTATTTACTATTGTTAAACAACATTCGTCTAATGATCAAGGGGGTCGAAAGCAATCTTGGAGATCGGTCGCCATTTGAGCTTCATTAAGATAAGTCTCTCAAATGTGTTTAAATTATGAACTTGAACTCTTTGTTGAATAAGATGTTTGCTGCCAAGAAGTATTTGCTTAGTTCTCAGTTCGAACAGTTGTTCGATTCCATTAAATACACGATTATTTCGTTCACACCTGATGTTCCAAATGATAGTAGTACAAATGACGCTATAGATACATGTATTAGACGAGTTAAGTTTTTCCTGAGCTTGTTTAATAGCAACCAGAAGAAAATTGAGTTCATAGTTGGAACCTAGCTTAATATTAAGCTTAGGGAAGAGATCATCCAATATATTCTTCGAGTGTGTTCATTGAAAAAAAAGATGATCTCTGTCCTCATTGTGATTAGCACATAATACACACTTTTGATCTATAGAAGGGGACCATTTACTAATTCTGGCTTTGGTTTGCAATTTATCTCTAATGGCCAGTAGAGAGCACGTAGACATTTTTGGGGCACAACCCATATCCCATACGATTTTGGTCCAATCCAGCTCGTCATATCTGTATCTAAAAATATTACAGGCAGATTTCAAAGAAAATTGACCTTGTTTACTAGGTATCCACCACCAAAAATCTTGATTCATATGAGATGAATGAGTGTTTTTCTAATATCATTATGGGATTGCATGGGAATAAAACTAAGACATGTTTCCAGTTATTATTAGAGATGAGCATTGAAACTTTTTTGTGACAACCACTCAAATTTTCATGCAATTCCAGCCATAATTGTCAAGTAAAGAAGAACCTTGTAACCATGGGTCAAACCGTATGTCAGTTGACTCCATCCACAATTTTTCTGTCTATATATCCTTTGCACCACTATCTAGCACGTAGAATGGTTTTCCAAGTATGTGAGGCATTGTTGTCCATTCTGACAATCCAAAAATTAGCCTTTTTGCAATATTTGTTATGAATCCACTTTGCCCACAAAGAATTACCATTAATGTAATTCCATAATAATTTAGTTGCAATAGCTGTAGATAAGTCCTCAGTTTTCCTGATTCCCAATCCTCCTTCACTTTGTTTTTGCATACCTCATTCCAACTCATTTTATGGGACTTAGTTTCCACAAAAAGTTTGCACATAAAGAATTAATCTTCTGAATTACTGTTGCAGGAAATTGTGAAACCTGAAGCCAGAAATGCAGCATAGGGTGGATAACAGTCTTGATGAGTTCAGCTCTCCCACTGATATTGAGGAATCTGGTTTGCCAGTTATTGAATTTTTTGTTAATTTTGTCAATAAGCCAACCAAAGTATCTAGCTTTCAAAGAATTATTAGAAAGAGGAATGCCCAAATATTTGATTGGCAGATTATCAATCTTGATTTTCATAATGTCAGCAATTTCCTGCTTAAAGTTGGCACCTTTACTGAAAAATAGTCTGGATTTTTCTGTATTTAATTCGAGGCCAGTAAACATTTTCATGTTTTGAAAAATACAATGAATGGTTTCTGCATTTTTCGTGGTAACTTTTGCCATTATTAGACTATCATCAGCATAGAGAAGGTGAGTAATCATCGGCTCAACTTGATATATAGGGCTGAGATTGCCTTTAATGAATTCTATGTCCAAATTTAAAGTCAGGAATTCCATGGCAATTGAAAATAAATAAGGAGAGAGAGGGTCCCCTTGTCTTATTCCTCGCGAGCTATTAATGAAACCATATGGGTAACCATCTATTAAAATAGAAACGAAGGAGTAGATATACACTCATATATAAGATTAGCAAAGGAGATAAGAAATCTCATAGAAATCAGCATGCGATGAATAAATTCTCTATTGAACTTGTCATAAGCCTTATGTAAGTCAATTTTCAAACAAACATTGCTTGAATTTTTCCTATTAAAACTTCTGACCATCTCATAGGCAAGAAGGGAATTTTCAAAAATTAATCTATTAGGGATGAATGCATTTTGGTTATATGAGATTAATTCATTCGTATAGTCTTTCATTCGGTTGCATAGTAGATTGGCAAGAATTTTGTATGTGACATTACAAAGAGAGATTGGCCGAAAGTCAGACATATTAGAAGCATCTAGAATTTTTGGAATAAGACAAATGAAAGTATGATTGATTTCTCTAATGATTTTACCAGTTTGAAGAATACCATTCATAGCTTCCCAAATATCCATTTTAATGCTGTTCGAGTGAATTTTATAAAATTTAGAGTTGAATCCATCTAGACCAGGAGAGCTATTATCATTAATCTGAAAAATAGCCTCTTTGATTTCCTCCATCAAAAAAGGTTTACATAATTTGGTCCTTGCATTTTCTGAAAGAATTTTCTTGTAAGTATTGTTTGGAAATTGAGTCGAGGCTTGAGACGAATGAAAAAGATCTGAGAAATAGATAGTAGCTTCTTGAGCAATTTTTTCTGATGCTGAAATCCACATTCCCCGATTATTAGTAGTAAATTTTTTCCTTCGGCAAGGTTTGAAATAAGAGATTTTACTGAAAAAAACTGAGTAGGCCTGTCCCCTTTGATAAGCCAATTGATTTTCATTTTTCGTTCAGTATCAATGGCAAGTTGTCTCATCATATTATGCAAAATATCATAATTAGTAGAATTGATTTCCCAGAGATTGTCATCAAGTGGATTGCTAACTAATTGATTATAAATACTGTTATTTTGATCTTTTAATCTATTAATCATTAGTTGCATATTAACTTTATTACTTGACCATTTCTTTAGATTAATTTTCACCCTTTTCATCTTACAGAACAACTTATGGAGAGGGCTACCAGTGAAGAGAGAATCCAAAGCCTCATCAATGGCTGAGATATAATAAGAATGTAAATGCCAAGAATTCTTATATTTAAAAGGTATCTTCCTCTTTCTAATATTTCGGACATGCAGATTAATTAAGATTGGGGTATGATCACTCAAAGAGTGATTACCAAAATTAATGCCAAAGTTATCAAATTTGTCTAACCATAGAGAATTAACAAAAACTCTGTCTATCTTACTATGAATAGAAAATAAGTTACCTCCTCGCCAAGTAAAGAAATTGCCTGAAAAGTCAGGTTCCACTAGCTGTGAGAGATTGATACATTCAATAAATTTTTGATCTCCACTAGAATTAAATCTACCGTTATTCATTCTTTCGATGTTATATAGAATAGTGTTAAAGTCACCTGCCACTATCCACAGCAGATTAACTATTTTGGATAACGTGATGATGTCTTCCCATAAAACTTTGCGATTATCTTCCTTATGTGCGTAAACAACAATGCACACAATCCTAACACTATCAACATTATACAGAATACTGGATATGAGTTGCACAGTAGTGTGTAAAATAATAGTAGTCCATGAAGAAGAATCGTAAATAATAATGATTCGACTTTTTAGATCATTAGTAATGTTGTGAGGAAATTTCCATTTTTTTTTATCAATTTTATCCATAAAACTTTCGATAGAATTAAGAGAAAGCTTATTTTCAAGAATTCCAATAAAGGAAAACTTATTCGAGTTAATAATATTTAAAACGTCCAGCTGCTTATAGGGGGCATTCATCCCCTTTATGTTCCAAATTAGGAACTCCATTAACAGTTATTATTAGGAGTGCTACTTTCTTCCGGGAGAGTAGCTTTTCTGGTGGTCTTTTCTTTCTTAGACTTTTTGTGTTTACTTTTCATCTGGCTAATAAGATTTGACCATGCAGGATTATCCACTACATCGGAGTTTAAAGAAGCTTTGAATTCAAAAGGAGCTTCCTCTGATCTAGTTTTGCGAGTAGGTTTTGTTCTGGCGATAGACGAAGGATCTAAGTTATAAGAAACTGCTCAATGACTCAAAGAGGGGACATCAGATATGCAAGCTGCATCTTCTTTGGGAGGAAAATCAATAGAGTTAATATCCGAAGGCTTTTTAAGAGTATCTGCATACTTGGTGTCAGGCGAATTATTCAAGCTATCGGTCATATTGTGATCTTCTGTAGTAGTAAGAGTCATGCTAGAATTATTCGACTGGATTGATTGTATGTTGAGTGATGTATTTTGGCTAAATTCTGGAATTTCAACATTTGTCTTATGATTATAATGCTTATTCTGATCTGATTCAAAGTACAATTGATGCTGATTATGGTTATTATTATACAAACTAGAGCTCTGGTTGTTTGGCTTTTCACTTATAACACAATTATCCGGTAGCTTTTCATTGGGGTCAATATTCATTTCTGAGTTATCGTTGATTGTGTTGTGATTCACTTTGGGCAACCATACTTTGTTGAATTGACATTGATTTTCCGCGTGTCCAAAACTCAAACAGTTAGAACACGTGCTAGGCTTCCATTCATAAACAACTTCTTGGCATATAATCTCATCTTTCTCATTTAGGATAGGAATTTTATTAGGGTATTTAAAATTATTATCACTTTCTTTTAGAACTCTGGCGAATGCAATCTTGATTTTTCCTTCAGCTTGTCAAGTTTGATAGGAGATCCGAGCACAGATGCAATACGACTAATCCCCTCTTCCGTTCAGAAATCAAGTGGCAAATTGAGGAGACGGATCCATATCGGAATAGAATGGAGTAACTCTTTATTGAGTTGCATTCCGGGATGCCATCTCTTCATCATCAAAATTTTCTTGTTATAATAGTATGGTCCACCTTCCAGAACATTCAGATAGTCTTGTTCTTTGCTGAACTTAATCACATAGAATCCATTTTCCATTGAGAAAATCGAAAAATCCTCGACTGGTTTCCAAACTCTGATGATATATTCTTTGAAATATGGATAATATGGTCTAGGGCCTACTACATAAACCATAATGGCGTTACTCCATTGTTTTCTTGCATCCAAGATAACTTCAGCAGACATTTTAGCGCATTTTAAAGAATTGACTTCGCGAGGATGGTAATATTTCGGTGGAACATGGACTGGGATATTGTTGCCTTTGACAACCTCATTCCATGCTTTACTATTTGGAGATGAAAAGTTCCATTTAGAAGAAACTTGCTTGATATTCATTCGGCATGGTTGGGAATCAGATCCAATTGGGCTAGGGTTACTATTCTGGATAGGCCAAAAACAAGATTTGGTTGAGGGAGGAGTACGAACTGCATAGTTCGCCTCTTTGGTATGACGATTAATAGGGCCAGACTTAAGTTGTCTTTTCCATTTTCGTGACCTAACAGGGGTGGATACATTATCATGGGTGGGGAGAACCGCCACTATTTCGAATGGTTCAAACCCGGTGGGTGGTCTGAGGAAGACGGTGGCAGATCAGGGGGCGGAGATGCCTGATGGCCGAGCGGATTGGAGGGAGACATTACAGATCGAGTGAAAGAGAACATGAACAATCAGAAAAGTCGAAAAGACAGAGGGAGAGGCAATGGCAAATTTCCAATCGCAAAGGAAGCAAATGGCGGCCACAAGGGTTTTTCCAAAATACGTACAACCTCATGTGTTGCTTATTAGTTGTTTTCCATCATGATTTCCTAAGATATTGAGTTAGAAAAGTAAAATATTTTTCTTATTTGTACTTAAAATCATTCAGTGTTTGTTATTTTTCCAACTCAATCTTCTAAACAGTGTTATGTATATGTTGTTTTATCTTAGTACTTATAACATATCTGGATTACAGAGACTGGATATGGTCCTATGTTTTTTGTTATGAAGTTTGCTGAGTTGGGGTAGGAAATATTTTATGTGATGCACCAAATGGTAATATCAAATTATTATTCAACTCATACATAACTTTAATATAATTTTTTAATACGGTGTAGAATTTTAATGAGTTATATGTTAATTTGTGAAATTTGTTAGCATTGATACTGTTTAATGGTTATTACATTTGATATTTAAGTATTTGGGAAACTTTCTATTGCTATGATTTCTTGAGATGCTTTATTGATTATCAATTTCTAATGAAACTTTTGTTAACATTGGAAAAACTATTTCAAGGAGTGACTGCCTTTGATTTGGATTAAGGACCATATTTCATGCAAAAGCATATGGAGTTAACTGCAATTTTAATATGATAATTTATATTTGTATTTTTATAAAAAATTATGATGTTTTAAGCACCCAAAAAACATAACCTGTTCATCAAAAAGACTGCAACCATCACTTGTAGACAATATTGGAGTCCAGGAGGGTGATAAGCAAGATTTGTGCCTAAAAGCTTCACTTAAAATAAAACACAAAGACAACACACAAATGCTTCAGTTTGTTATTGTTATGTTTTTTTTCTTTTTTGTATTCAAAGTTTATTCAATACCCATTGTTACAAAAATTAACAAGTGCTGGAAAGCGGACAAACAGCGCATAACCTTTGCATTCAAATTCGACGTTGCATTATGATGATAATATTCAACAGTCCGGTTTAAATGATTCACCATTGTCAGATGACATGCCGGAAGAAAATAACCATAACAATAAAGAAAACAACCTTGAAGTCAAAAGGAAGAAACATGGGATAACAGAACTCAAAGGACTGGGAATCCGAGATGCATATTGTGTAGGCAAGGATGTTGATTTCAATGAAAAGGGACAACCAATAGGTGGTAATTCTGTTACATTAGCCTCTTTTGTAGGTGCGTTAGTTTGTGATAAAGTTTCGATACTTTATAATGACTGGAGAAAGGTTCTATCGGATCACAAAGACAGCTTTTGGGCACTTGTGTTGGTAAGTTCAATATTCTCTCTCATTTTTTCCCTATAGAAATGCATGTTCAATAATGGTAGCTTGTGCTATGCACACCAATATCTAGTAATTTATGCAAGACCAAAATTGATAAGCTAAACGTACAATAACCATCAAGTTAGACTGTATCACTACATTCCCATTACTGTTTAGCAATACATGAATAAACCAAAAAGAATATACTTAGTACGAAACATATCATAATATGCTATAACCGTGTTCGTACAATGCAGTTGGTCTGTTATTTGCATTAAAAAATAAAATGTAAAACATTTACAAGTTTTTTTTGTTTGATAAGATCAAACCAAATAAATATATGCATGTTTATGTATGTGTATATACATATACTCACATGTGTGTGCACATATGCATAATATTCTATGTTATGTTGATTTCATACTTGATGTTTGTTACAGCTAAGATACAATTTGGATGAAACACGTAAGGACTACATATTGCAGAAAATGTCAAACTCTTTAAGAGAGTATATATGCATTGTAGGGAATGGTGTGGCTAAAGCTCAACTGCTAGGCAAGGATGAAAAATTAAAAAAAAACTAGCTGAGTTAAATCCTTTAAACTTGACTGATCGTGAATGGAGTGAATTCATAAACAATATAATTTCAGTAAAATTTCATGTAAGTCATAACCATCCATGAACTTAATAATAGAACATGTTTTTGTAAGAAATGAACAAATAGTTATCGCCAATGACTATCAGTATTAGCAAGAAAGTGAGATTTTTTTTTTTTGATATAGGCTAAAAGTGTTTTGATGAAGAAAGTAAGGGAAAAACATCCTCAACCAAACATGATGAGTCCGTAAGGTTATGCAAGACTAGAGCAAAAATTGGTAAATTTTATTTTTTGTACTTTTGCAGTTAATATAGTTCGATTAATACATATATTTTTCGAAAGATCACTAAATCATTTTATAAATCAAATGTTGTAGAAGAAAGAAAAGCCAGATCAAGAAATAACTAGAGTCCTCTTATAGGCTGAAGGTCGCTTAAACAAGGACCAAAATTACACAAATAAAGCTGTTGAAGAATCGATGGAAAGAAAAACATAGATAGCAACATAGAATAAAACCAAAGTAATATTAGATCAAAATAGCATGTTAATATATTTTTGATCTTAGGCTCAAAGAAATGATGTAATATTAGTAAACTGTTGTAATAACCCTTCATATTTATCATGAACAATCATTTGATATTCCCTAAAAAAATGCAGCTGTTTAATAGCTTACAGTCCAAAAATCCAAGACCGTCACTGAAAAACGATGCCCTTTCAAATGTTATTGGTAAAGACTGACCTGGTAAAGTAAAAGGGCTTGGGTTCGGGGTTACAATGTTAAAATTAAAAGTTTAAGCACATACAAATAAAGCGATGCTTGCACTAGAAGAAAATTTAAGGGCACTTGCAGCTAAAGTGGATTTACTTTCGCAGGCAAATACCAGAGTTTTTTTCCACACTTTTACATAATTCCATGGTCTAATTTGTTATGATTATCATGTTTATGGCAGTTAAATCAGCAAACTGATAATGCACACTCTCATAAGTCGATAATTCCAAGGTAACTGTGCAAAATATATTTTATTATACTTTCAGTTGTTGTCATTTGGTGAACTAACTTGTTAAAAAAATTATAGTCCAAATAGTCGAACGATGCTGAACACTATGTCAGCTACGAAAAAATTGGAACAGCTATTGCACAAGATCCAGCGATTGGAACGAAATGCAAATTGATGAACTGGTATAAAAAAGGGGAAGTGGTGGCTGAAGGTGTAATTTTCTCCACAAATCCTTATGAATTCGTTCACATCAAACCTCTAGGACTTAATGCTTGGAAAGTTTCTGTTGATTATGCTAAGGATGAAGAAGCTTATTTATGGCGAACTATGGATGAATTTAAAGTTGGTGGAGATGTTGTAGGATCTACGGTTGCTTGGAGCAAAGAGTTCATCAGTTTAGATGTTTCTTAATAATTACAAGTAATTTATTTTCATTATGAAGCTGTTAAAATTAGTATGTTTGATTTGTATTTTTGCACTTTAGAATGTTTGTAATGTTTTGACGCTTTAGATGTTCAACCAACTATTTTCATATTTTTGTTCTAGGTTCATTCAATTATTTGTTCATGGATTGTCTACTTTAGTTAATTCTTATCATTAAGGTATTTTTTGAAATTGTTTTGGCACCCCTTCGCATCTTCCGCTATGCACGCACTTCATTTAGTGTAGAAGAAGCAAGACCACTGAACGAAGCTCTTTTGGTGCCAGCGTCATGATTGGATATCCCTACATCCGCCTAGGGCACATATATTTTCACGGCAATGTTTATTTGTAACAAAAGGAATCCCTTGTTGTTACATGCTACCAATCTCATATATATGCTGATTTCTTTTAGAATATCTTACGATGTGGGACTAATCATAATCCAATCTATGCACCCACTCTAATACAATGCGAGCCATACCTAACAGATCTCCACCTTGGCGAGCATTTTCTCAATTCAACTTGAAGTTATACAGAATCCTCAAACACTTGGATAAGGTCGCTAACACCTCCAACAGTTTAGATTGGGTCGCTACCACCTCCAACAGTTGGGCCAAGCTATTTAACAATGACATCTCTTTCACACGATTGGAGGAAGCCGCATTCTAACTTATAACTCTACCTTCATGAGAATCCCGAGCTCAAACCACACATATTGAAGCATACTTAGGTCAACGCTGCATAATATTGGTCTCATCGAACCATCGACTCTGATACCATGTTGTAATTTTTGGCACCCCCTCGCATCTTCAGCTACGCGCGCACTTCATTTAGTATAGAAGAAGCAAGAACAGTGAGCGAACCTCTTTTGGTGCCAACGTCATGATTGGATATCCCAACATCCGCCTAGAGCATATATATTTTCATGGAAACATTTATTTGTAACAAAAGGAATCCCTTGTTGTTCCATGCTACTAATATCATATATATGGTGATTTCTTTTAGAATATCTTATGATGTTGGACTAATCATAATCCAATCTACGCACCCACTCTAATACAATGCGAGCCACACCTAACAGTATTATGTATTAGCATCAATTTCCATTGTTTGCGTATTCAAATGTTTAAATAGTGGACTGGAATTGTGATGGGATTCTTATACGTTTCACTTGATATTAGCCCAAAATAATGAAAGATGGTAGATAGTGACATCATGAAGGTAATTTCTTACAATTTGCGTCGTTTTTACTGTATTTTAGAATAACCAGTGTTATCCCGCTTTTTGGCAAAGCCGTGATACCAAAAGATTGATCGAAAACAAAAGACAGTTCTTCTCAGAGATTGGTTATACTTCACTTTGCTATGGATATCGATGAATTTTGTCCGAGTCCGGAACGGGCCACAATTGATAGGGCATGACAATAAAGATCGTAGGAGTCGTCATTTCAAATTTCAAGTCAATCCGAGGTCGTATGCTCAAGTTATGATGGATCCAAGTTAAGAGGGATGGACATTGCTCAGTTCGAACCCATCACCTTTCGTACGTTCGAACCCATCTAGTTCGAACCCATCATGTTCGAATCCATACGAAGAGGTGACGTTCGAATCCATCAGCTAACATTTTCCTTCGACTCCATCCAACTGAAACCATCCCTGCTTCGACTCCATCAGCCTCGACACCATCACAGTGACTCACCTTCGAATCCATGAACTAAACCTTTGCTTCGAATCCATGCAAGCCCTTACTTCGAATCCATCCTCACCAGTATGTCCGAGTCCATAGAAAACCCTCTAGCTCTGAGTCCATGTCACTTCGAACCGACCCTGTTCGAATCGATCGAGTTCGAACCCATAGGGACTCCCTGATTCGAACCGGTCGCGTTCGAAGTCGGGGATACTCCTTTGTTCGAATCCACCGAGTCAACTGGTTTGAATGACGTGTCATTCCATCGATACGAAGTCGCCATAGTTCACGGAGTCGAAGCGGTCCATTCGGAGATAAATTAGGATCGATTCGAGAGATACGCGCCACGTCACTGCAGACCCACGTGCACTCATGGATTCGAACTCAAGGGTTCGAAACTATCGGTTCGAACCACACGGCCAACCGAGAATCCTCATTTCGAACCGATCATATCTCCTAAACCACTGATCCAAATGCAACCAAATTTTCACAGTAGCTTCCATACAAGGTAAAGATTGTTCCTGCCAAGTTTCAGCTCGATTGGACCATTTCTTGATAGGTTCGAAATGACTTCGAATCGATGTCAGATCGAGACGAAACTTGGTGGGGTCGGTCGCGTGGGCCCACTCACGTGCCAGAAGAGGTCTCCCGAAGTTTCAGCAAGATCTGGGCCTCCAACGCCTATAAATAGCACCCTGAAGCCTTCAGAAAAGGGGGATCTTCCGAGAACTTCTGCCATTGAACACCAAGACTCTGCCGGATTCAAATCTATTCATCAGAATCACTGTTGTATTCAGATTTCAAAGCTATTATCAACTGTAATCCGTTGTAATCGATTTAATCAAGCAAAACAATAAAGAGAAAACCTTCAAAGTGGACGTAGGCGCGAACGCCGAACCACTATAAATCCTGTGTTTGTGATTGTTGTTTGTGAATTACTGTGATTAGTTACTTAGAGCTGAATTCCATATTGATTGTTGCTGAGTTCTGTGTTGATTATTATCGAGTTGAGTACGTAAACGGGAGCTTTCGTGATATTGGGTGTTTGTGACCAATTTTGGCGCAAACATTTTGGTGCTTTCACTGAGAATTGAACTCAGGAGTTCTACCAATTGATAGTTGATTCAGAGAAAATTTGAAAGTTTAGATTTGAGAAATTATGACGAGACAATCAAGCCGAAGGCCAAGGCCAGAGAGAAGTGAACAACAAGGAAGTCAGGAGGCTTCCTCGGGAGCGAATCAACCATCGATCTACATCACTAGGGACGAGATGGAGACGATGATGAAGAAGCAAGAGGAGTTGATCCAGAGTTTATTTCAAAAGATAGGACAGCTTGGAGCACAGAATAGAGAAGTCAATGGAGTCTAGAACGGAGCAGGACCATCCGGCATAGCACCCGAGCTAGGGGGCACGCATATGGAAAATGTTGACCCAATCTTGAAAAGAGAGAGAGAAAGATCTACGCAACCTAGGAGTGGTAGAGGAGTGAACGCTCAGTCAAGGGGGCAGATTCCAGAGTTCCCTCACGAACTCGGGGGGCAGGATGAAAGTAACGAACGAAGGTTACATCTTGGAGACACCGACAAGTTGGCAGAGATGGTTAGGCGAGCAATGAGAGGCGGTTTGGTGAACAAAGACCTAGAGGATGTTAATAGGAGTCCTTTCACTCCGGCAATCAGACGAGCTAGAAACCCACCGGATTTCAAATTACCATCGTTGGATATGTATGACGGGAGAACGGACCCCACGGTCCATCTGACAAAATATATGAGACATATGGAGGTGCTGGGGGCATCAGAGGAGGTTATGGCCCGGTGCTTCCCATTGTATTAACGGATATTGCGGCGTTATGGTTCAGGCAACTAGATAGTGGGTCCATCGGAACATGGAACGATTTAACTGAGAGATTTATGAGGCAATTCAGGGTTCACATTACAAGACCCAAGAATGTGATGACATTGGCAACTTTAAAACAGAAGGCTGGAGAAACATTGAGAAGTTTCCTGACACGGTTCAATGCGGTAGCAGCTTCGGTGGATCGACCGGATCCATCCATGGCTATGATGGCGGCTGTGTCCGGAATAGCAGACGGAACGGAGTTCAAAAATTTATTAACTAAGGACCCACCCGTGGATCTGGGAGAATTCTATCATGAGACGGAAAAGTTTTTACGATTAGAGGATGCGAATGCAGAAAGAGAAGAAGGAGATGGGATAGAAGTTTATGCACTTAAAGACGAAAAGCCTCTTAAAAACAATTCGGACAAGGATAAAGGTAAAAGAAAGATTGAGAATGACGGAGACAGATCAAAGCGGCAACGGAGGGAGCCGCGATTCACCACCTACACTGAGCTGAACGAGAGCCTGGAACGAATTTATCAGGATACCAAAGAACAGATTCCGTATCGTAGACCAATGCGAAGGGATCCAACCTCTGACGAAAGGAAATCAGATAAGTTCTGTGTATTCCATGAATTAAATGGTCATAACACTAATGATTGTAGGCACCTGAAGGACGAGGTGGAAGGGCATATCAGGAACGGTATGCTCCTTCAATATGTAAGGAGGCGAGCTCCTGTGGCGGAACCAGAACGGCCACCGTCCACATCAGCTAGAGGCGACCCTGAATCAAGGCATCGTTTGGTTATCAATTGAGTGAAATAACGATGAACAAGTTGTAAGCTTCCACTAACACAATTGAATCATTTACACATGTGCGAGATCGCGAACGATCTCCAGGCATGCTCTGAGTGATCATTAACCGTTTCGTAGTGGGAACTTACACTTTGACATCCATGCTTTGCTTTCGTTTCATTTTGATTTGAACATTTAGACTTTGCTTGTTTGGACATTTCTGTTTTAAAAACTCATCCGTTTAATAGATATTTGATTCTGATAACTCTGGAATGGCTAAGCTACTTACACATGTATGGGGTCGCGAACGATCCTTAGGTATGCTCTGAGATGGCGATGAACCGCCCTGACAAATGATCCAGGAACTCACCCGAACGTGACCCTGGCATCGATAATACCAAGCCCTCCCGGGCACACAATTCGCCTCGAACGGCACCCGACCTCGAACGGTCACAGTTCGCCTCGAACGGCACTCGACTTCGAATAGTCATAACTCACCTCACCTTAAATGGCTTGATCGCGAACGGTCGTCACTTGAGGTCCAACACCCGACCGCGAACGGTCACAAATTCGCCTCGAACGGCACACGATCGCGAACGATCACTTTCTGCCTTGAATGGCACCGACCGCGAACGGTCATGGTTCACTAATTATAAAATCCGACCTCGAACGGTCACCATTCGCCTTGAACGGCACTTGGTCGCGAACGATCATCATTTGCCACGAACAGTAGTTGACCGCGAACGGTCCCATCTCATCATTTGCCGCGAACGGCATCGACCGCGAACGGTCCTATTCCATCCTATGCCACGAACGGCACGGACCGCGAACGGTCCCGATTCACCTCAAACAGCATACGATCCCGAACGATCGACGCATGGATTTATACGCTCGACCGCGCACGGTCGCACTTCACCTCGAATGACTCGATCACGAACGATCGTCATTTGAAGTTGAGCGCTTGACCACGAACGGCCGCGCTTCATCCCAAATAGCTCGATCCCGAACGATCGTCATTTGAGGCCATATGAAACTATCAAGTTCTTTGCAGGTTGATGATCGGATACGAATGTCCAACTCAAAGCATTACAAAACACACCTTCCAACCGCAAGGTAAGTTTTGGGGGGCAAAATGTTATCCCGCTTTTTGGCAAAGCCGTGATACCAAAAGATTGATCGAAAACAAAAGACAGTTCGTCTCAGAGATTGGTTATACTTCACTTTGCTATGGATATCGATGAATTTTGTCCGAGTCCGGAACGGGCCACAATTGATAGGGCATGACAATAAAGATCGTAGGAGTCGTCATTTCAAATTTCAAGTCAATCCGAGGTCGTATGCTCAAGTTATGATGGATCCAAGTTAAGAGGGATGGACATTGCTCAGTTCGAACCCATCACCTTTCGTACGTTCGAACCCATCTAGTTCGAACCCATCATGTTCGAATCCATACGAAGAGGTGACGTTCGAATCCATCAGCTAACATTTTCCTTCGACTCCATCCAACTGAAACCATCCCTGCTTCGACTCCATCAGCCTCGGCACCATCACAGTGACTCACCTTCGAATCCATGAATTAAACCTTTGCTTCGAATCCATGCAAGCCCTTACTTCGAATCCATCCTCACCAGTATGTCCGAGTCCATAGAAAACCCTCTAGCTCTGAGTCCATGTCACTTCGAACCGACCCTGTTCGAATCGATCGAGTTCGAACCCATAGGGACTCCCTGATTCGAACCGGTCGCGTTCGAAGCCGGGGATACTCCTTTGTTCGAATCCACCGAGTCAGCTGGTTTGAATGACGTGTCATTCCATCGATACGAAGTCGCCATAGTTCACGGAGTCGAAGCGGTCCATTCGGAGATAAATTAGGATCGATTCGAGAGATACGCGCCACGTCACTGCAGACCCACGTGCACTCATGGATTCGAACTCAAGGGTTCGAAACTATCGGTTCAAACCACACGGCCAACCGAGAATCCTCATTTCGAACCGATCATATCTCCTAAACCACTGATCCAAATGCAACCAAATTTTCACAGTAGCTTCCATACAAGGTAAAGATTGTTCCTGCCAAGTTTCAGCTCGATTGGACCATTTCTTGATGGGTTCGAAATGACTTCGAATCGATGTCAGATCGAGACGAAACTTGGTGGGGTCGGTCGCGTGGGCCCACTCACGTGCCAGAAGAGGTCTCCCGAAGTTTCAGCAAGATCTGGGCCTCCAACGCCTATAAATAGCACCCTGAAGCCTTCAGAAAAGGGGGATCTTCCGAGAACTTCTGCCATTGAACACCAAGACTCTGCCGGATTCAAATCTATTCATCAGAATCACTGTTGTATTCAGATTTCAAAGCTATTATCAACTGTAATCGATTTAATCAAGAAAAGCAATAAAGAGAAAACCTTCAAAGTGGACGTAGGCGCGAACGCCGAACCACTATAAATCCTGTGTTTGTGATTGTTGTTTGTGAATTACTGTGATTGGTTACTTAGAGCTGAATTCCATATTGATTGTTGTTGAGTTCTGTGTTGATTATTATCGAGTTGAGTACGTAAACGGGAGCTTTCGTGATATTGGGTGTTTGTGACCAATTTTGGCGCAAACAACCAGTGCATATGGTTTTCTTTACCTTGTGAAACTTATCATAATACAAAGTTAGCTAACATTTACTCATTTTAAATTACAGGACTTGGGAGCTCTAACAAAAATACAATATGAGCAACTAATTATGAAGAGTACAAGTTGTGCCATTCATTTTGGAAAACAAACAACCATTTAGCCTATAAATTTGATGAATGCATTTATTTAAAAAGCTTGCCTGTATGGTAATATTTAACCTAACCATTTTATGTGGTATTTGGCTAAGTTGTATTCTTTGCTCTTGTTTTTTTTTGAAATATGCAATCTTTTTTTCCAAATTGTATAACTTATAGTAATTATTATTGATTGATTGGATATAATTTTTTCCTATCGCAATGTACTTCAACCAATTCTAGCATCGGGTCTAAAGAAAGAGCAGAAAAAGCTATGTGATTAAATTACACACTCTGAGATCAGTTGGGGAAAGTCCACCTTAGTTCCTTTGAGACCTTTTCTCTTCTCTACATAAAATTAATCTTTTTTAATTTGGTCAAACATACTCATAGTGTTGTTCTTTGGCCTACAAACAGATATTGGACAAATATACCATAACTCTCCACACATTATATAAAGGAGGAATTCAAAAATTCAAATTGAGCAATGAGAGGCACTGGTGTAACAGATGGTGATCTTTCTATTTTATTATCTTTTACAATAAACACCTTTTTTTATTTCTAGACATATATGTCAAATTTGTTCTTTAATTTTCGTATTCGTTATGCAATTCATAATCAAGTTTTTACACCAATTATGGCATACAATGTAAAAAAAAGAATATTATAAACAATATTACTGCCCTTCACTATATTTTTTGTTTTGTGTGCATATTATATTTGATAAAAAACAAAAGATGAAGATATCAAATTAAAATTAGCATGCTCATTACAAGCCAGTGAAAATTTAATAGTTTGTTAGCTTAATCAAAATTACGTTATGGAAAAGGAAACTCTAAATAATAGTATGCAAATTTTCATTACATATATTGAGCTATTCGTAGTTCTGGAAATTATTAGCCGAGTCCACTTATTGATTTGGTCGGTATTATAATCTAAATCAGTAGAAGGGCAAAGTAGTTTAGAATGACTAAACTCACTCCTTGGACATAAGATTTCATTTATTGCATGCATACTTTACCGTTTGAACACCGGGTGGACAGTTATCTTTTAACAAAAACTTAAGGAAACAAAAAATTTCCAACCTTGGTGCTGCTGTTTTCAAAAGAGATGAAAATTGATCTCCATTGATGGTGTTCTTTATTTTCAAAAGAAGTTTTTTTGATAATTTATTTGTATCAGTATTAAACTGTTAACATTTTTTTCTTCCTATATTGCATACATACATACAATGTTTACCATTTGGATACATTATGAATGAAGATCCTTTCTCTTAAAAGAAATGGAATAAATTTTTTCATGATTAATTTTTCCATTTTGAAAGAATTAATTGACTATCATTTCTGGATTTTTTTTAACATTGTGAAGAATGCAATCACTGATTTACGCCATTTTTAGAAGAATGTAATTTTTTTAGAAGAATTAATGTGGCCACTTTAGAAATTGTTCTAACTTTCTTCACTCACAATCAAATTTATGCAACACGTTTGCAAGTTTACACACACAGAGGAAATACGAATAATATGCAACATGAAGGGTGAGATACCACTAAACTTGTTTTCTTAAGACTTTTTGAAGTTGTATATTTTACAACCATTTAAGATCATCATTTTGAATTTTGGTAAGAACATTTTCCTATGCCTTGTAATTTCTTTCCATTTAATTATAATTTCTAACACTGTCCATAATAAACTAATCTAGCTGCCCAAGCTTACATTGAGTTGTTACTTAATATACACATTGTCAACTACTAAATATATGAAATAAACCGCAGTTCCTGAAAAAGTGAAGGCTAAATATATGAAATATACACATTTTCCTTGTCGATCATTGATGAACTTTTAGTCAGATAACATTAATTTTTTACAGCCTTGTAGTTAGATCAGCAACATACATACATCTTATTTAAAAGAAAATTACAAATATACTCGTCCATGTTACTGAATTATTTTAGCAGTACAATTTACTAGTTCATATGGACCATGATATAAGAAGTTAGTACGCTACCATTGAGCATGGGTTGTCAATGATCATGGATAGTTGAGATATAGTTATTTTGCTGATGTACATACAGATCCTCGCTCCATTTAATAAATATAGGGCTTTGTTGTTCATTTTTAACTTTATTTTTTTGCATAGAGTTGACTGTGATTCTTATGTGGATATATTTGACTCTAATTAAGCGTGGATATACTAATTTGGTATTATGATTTTCTTTTCTTTTTCTTATTCGACTTGACTGCTATTCACATTTTTTTAGATATTAATGTATGCTTGGCCATGATACAGTTTTATAAAAGAAAGAAAAATCAACTTTTTATCCAGATTATTTTTCCAATATAGTTTTACACCTTTAGCCTAGTCGATGTTTTGAAAATCACACTTAGGAACAGAATAAACCTAGTTTGAAGTACCAAAGACCCAACTAGACTCATAATTTTCCACTCGTACTTTTAGTTTCTTTTGAGAACCTAAGCTAGAGTCTGTTTAAAGGATGTCTATATTGAATTATGATGAATATATGTTATAGATTGTATGTCTCAGCTTCGTGATCAAGGTAGGAATAGATTGGCATCAGTGTTTAATTTATTATTAACAGCATAAATAAGTAATACAAGATACCTAAATCATGAAGCATATGCCATGTCCACTTCGTTAAACTTTATCTAATGCATTTGCCAACCTGAAGTTAGCTACTTGTTATAGCTAGATAATATATAACTAGCATTTCAGTTTGAAATAAAACTCTATTGTTGATAATCACCCACATTTCATTATGTACCTTTAATTCTTTTAGGTTAGGATCCAGTGAGGGCAGGGACCGGCTCTACATGTTGTCGAAACTATGCTTGCTTTAGAGAGGTTGGGATCCTATTACAAGGTTTGCTCCTTAGCAATTTCATCGTTGTTTATTATGAGCATATAAACTTCATGAAATACATATTTTATAAAAATCTTCCTATGTTGATTTAGACGTAATGTATGGTCCTGTGCAACTTCAAATTATATTTTTATTTTGATAATATTCGTAGCCAAATTTTGTGATAAACTAGTCAAAAAAATGTCTTATATGTTCTTACAAGTGGTTTGCTCTTCTCTAGGTAAATTAGTTCCCTACATCCATCTGCATTTTGATATAAAGTATCAATTTTGTTAAAAAGGTATAAATTGGTAACAGTAAGATTTATATCTTATTACTTCAAATTTTACACATATGAAACCAAATTCATCTTTTTATATCAAATGAACTATACTATACATAATCAAACAAACCGATCCAAAAGAAGTATTGCTGCATGTTAGGAACTGGGTTGATGATGTTTTGATGACAACAACCTTATATAGTTATTATACTTTATTTTATAAAATATATACTAACATTTCCATATAGATATATATATATATATATATATATATATATGTATATAGGAAGTATATGCAGGTATCATCGAAGACTGATCAGTATAAAGACTCAAGCATCAAGATGAAGATCAGAGATTCAAGATTCAAGACTCTAGAGAATCAAGATTTCAAGATCTCAAGATAAGTGTCTAGTATTTTGTTAAAACTTCATAATATCACTCTCATCTTTCTTCCAATTTTCTTTTGGGATGGAACCCAATTTCTATCGAAACCAGTGGCTTACAAACCCACGGCAAGTAGCTTACAAACCTACGACAAGTGGCTTACAAACCCACGAAAATCAAAATCATTTAAACTACTTTGTACATGTTCTCGAGTCCTATGGAGGAGCTCTGTAGGAAGGTTCTTGCAATTTCAGTTTGAATAGATTTTTCAGAATGTTTTTAAATCTGTTTTCAAAATGTTTTAGCTTTCAAAATCATGTTTTCAAAAATATTTTCAAACTTTGTTTTAGCCTTGAAATATTCCTCTATTCTGATTTTAAAAACTTCTATTTTTAAAACATCAAAACTTATTCTGATTTTAAATATTACTTATATAATTGACGGTCTATATCAAATATATATATATATATATTTAAAATAATGTTTTATATTCATTCTCTATCTCAAAATATTGTTTAAACACTTTACTTTGCTTCAGAGAAGTTTCAACTTGTTTTAAATTCAAATGCCTTTACAAAACAACATCTCTATAATTTTGAACTGAGGGATGTCGACATAAGGGGATACCCCATGTCGACATGGTGACAGTTGGATTCAAAATTCAATTTTCAAAAGAAGTGTCCATTCGTTCGAAAACCTTTCGCCAATGGTTATGACTGTTGTGCATCTGTATAAAGGCTTCCAAAACGAATTTTTTTAACGACTACTTTCTTATTTTCTTCACTTTTTCTTCTCCACCATTCCATATCCATAAAAATTCATATTTTCAAGACCGTGCCATCATTCTGCCAAATTCTCAATAGGAAATCATTTAGATACTCTCTCTATTTGATTCTCCATCATTCTACTAAAGATCAAAGTGCTACTCATAGTTATAGGATTAATTTGTATTCAAAAAGTCCATAGAGTCTATCCATTCAAAAGGATTGTTATTAAGAAGTATTAGGGTGATCTTGTGTCCCGTAAATCAAGAGAGTTTATCCTAGACTAGGAGATAGGAGGGTTCCTCAAGGCCTTAGAAATTGAGGGTTGTAATTTGGATATTGGCTTATAAAAATCTGTACAAGGATATTGCCTTGGTGCAGGACTGGATGTAGGAGGATTCCGAACCAGTATAAAATCCGATGTGTTCTTTCTTTTTACTTGCTTTACTTTACTATTTGCATTCGTTATATGTTCTATGATCATTCTGTGTTAGAATTCTGTTTATATTTGTGTTAAAAGTTTTAATTTAGTCATATAGTTCACATATTCTTTAAAACACTATTCACCCCCCTCTAGTGTTATTTCTGCCTTAAGATCCTTAATCCGCGTCCCTAACAATTGGTATCAGAGCATTGGTTTTCATTGTATTCATGATCTGAAACTTGAAAAATATAAAAATGGCATTTTTGGAAAATTGTGTTAAAACTGTTTTGAATCTATGCATTTCATCAAAGTATCATAAGTCTGCATATAGTTATTTTGAAAAATCAAGTTATCTACCGAATTGGTGTGTTATGTAGGGACAGACATGTTATATGGCTTTTGACGAATCAACACCCAATGGACAAACTGTGCAAATTGAGAAAGATAAATGGATACTTGATAGTGGTTGTTCGAGGCACATGACTGGAAATCCCGAGATACTCAAGGACATTACTTATCAAGATGGTGGATTAGTCAATTTTGGTGACAACTCTAAAGGATATGTGGTTGGCGTCGGCAATGTCGGTAACTCTAAAACTTTACTTTTTTCTGATGTTTTATTAGTTAGGAACTTAAAACATAATCTGCTTAGTATAAGTCAACTTTGCGATAAAGATTTTAAAATTAAATTTGAAAAAGATAAATGTCACATTGAAGATGATAAGTCTAATATAATTTTTGAAGGTATTAGAAAGAAAAATATTTATATCTTTAGTATGAAAATTTCAAATGATAATCTATGTCTTGTGGCTAATACAAGTGACCCTTGGATTTGGCATAAAAGATTTGGCCATTTGAATTTCAAATTACTATCTAGGATATCAAAACTTGACTTAGTTAGAGGTCTACCCAAGTTAAACTTGAAAGTAGATAGCATTTATGATGCTTGTCAATTAGGAAAACTTAAGAAAAGTTCATTTAAATTAAAAGATGCTATTTCTACCTCTAGTCCTCTAGAATTACTTCATTTAGATTTATTTGGTCCATCTCAAGTTCAATCAATTAACCATAGTAAATATGTTTTTGTTATAGTAGATGATTATTCAAGATATACTTGGACAATCTTTTTAAAACATAAAAGTGATGCTTTTGAAATATTTAAAAACTTTTCTAAAAGAATTCAAAAACAACATTCTTTCAAAATTAAAACTATTCGAAGTGATCACGGTGGTGAATTTGAAAATGAAAATTTTGAGAATTTCTGTACTCAAAAGGGAATTACTCACAACTTTTCATTTCCAAGAACTCCATAACAAAGCGGAGTAGTAGAACGTAAGAATAGAACGATTCAAGAGTGTGCTCGTACAATGCTTTCTGATAGTAATTTACCTAAACATTTTTGGGCTGAAGTAGTTGCTACAGCTTGTTATATATTAAATAGAATTTTAGTTAGACCATTAACAAATAAAACTCCATATGAATTACTTTATAATAAGAAACCTATAGTTGCTTATTTTAAAGTCTTTGGGAGTAAATGGTTTTATACTTAATACAAAAGAAGAATTTAAATTGTTATTTTTGGTCTGATCCTTGGGCTAAACCTGGTTTAATCTTGGAAAAATGTATGAATTACTCTAGTTTTATTTCTACTGGTATTCCCATTCAGACCAAAGCATTAGATTTTCTTCATCATGATGAAATAGTGCTACCTTACAGCAGTTCCATGGAGGTTAGAAAGGTTTGGAATGAAATTGCCAGAATTAAAATTCCTGAGAGAGATATTATTGTATTTTGGTCACAGCAGAGAAGAAGACATTCAATAAAATTAATATATGACTTGCTTGTGGATAATGAATGTAGTGAAAAATTTGCTTGGAATAATAGAATATGGAACACTGATAGTCCAGCTAAAGAAAATTTAATGCTATGGAAAGTTATGGCCAATGCTCTATTAACAAAGGATAAACTTGAGTATTATGGTTTGATTGATAATAGTACTTGTGTACTATGCAATGATCATTTAGAAAACAATACTCATCTATTCTTTAGTTGTGCTTTTACAGGTGATATTTGAAACAAGTTGATGATATCTGGTAATTTTCACATTCCCAATAAGAACTCTAAAGAAGAATGGTTCAATATTTACAAAGCTACTAGATGGAGGAATTCCAGAGCTAAAGAATTACCATCGGTTCTTAAAATCTTTGTTAATGTAATATGGAAGGAAAGGAATGAGAGAATTTTCTCTGATAAATATAATTTAGCCAGTGATTTGATTACAAAGATTAACAATTTACTTCTTAACAGAAAGAATAGATGAGTGATTATATTTTAACTGTCTGTAATATGCTTACTGATCTTTTGATTGTTGAGTTTCATATTGATAGTTTTGTTCCATGCATTTGGTACGGAAGATAGTTATGGAATGATGCATTGAGGCAGTAGCATGGCTTCTGAAGTTCAAATATGGATTTGAAGAATTGAGACAGTAGCATGTTTTTCTGAAGAACAAGCATGGGCATTAATTAACTGAAATATGCTTCCAGATTCTTTGATTATTTCAAATTGAATGTTAGTGTCATATGAGGGATTCAGATGCAAGATATGGATCTGAAGCATAAAGACTGTTAAAAGATTTTTCTGAAGTACAAGCATGGGCATTATCAAGACAAATTGATAGCTTATATAATATTTTCCCTGTATGTTACTTATATTTGGGTACTTGCAAGTTATGAGCAGATGTAAGTTGAAATGTAGATATGTTGTAATGTACATTGATATAATTAACTGGCAAGGCTCCCTTAGCCTATTGATTTTCAAAAAAAAAAAAAGATAATTTAGATAAATTTGAAACAAAAGCTGATAAAAGATTCTTTATTGGTTATTCTAATAGAAGCAAAGCATTTAGAGTTTTTAATTTTAAAACTAATATTATTGAAGAAACTATGCACGTATCTTTTGATGAAAATCTTAAAGATATTGTACAAATAGATGATGAACAAGATTTTATAAATTTAAATCAATCTAATGAAACTATTAGTGAAATAAATCAACCTAATAAGAGATTTAAAATATCAAAAAATCATCCTATAGAAAATGTTTTAGGAAATATTGAATTTGTAGTAAGAACTAGAAATCAATTAAGTAGTATGAGTAATGTAGCCTTTATATCAATGATTGAACCTAAAAATCCAAAGGAAGCATCGTCTGATGATTCATGGATTCTTGCTATGCAAGAAGAATTGAATCAGTTTACCAGAAATGATGTATGGGAACTTGTTCCTAAACCTGAGGATAAAAGTATAATTGGAACTAAATAGGTTTATGAAAATAAAATGAATGAACTCGGTGAGGTCCTAAGAAATAAAGCTCGTTTAGTCGCGCAAGATTATTGTCAAGAAGAAGGAATTGACTATGATGAAACCTTTGCCCCCGTAGCAAGATTAGAAGCTATAAGAATTCTACTTGCTTTCGCTAATTATAATAATTTCAAATTATATCAAATGGATGTTAAAAGTGCTTTTCTAAATGGTTTTGTAAAAGAAGATGTTTATGTTGAACAACCTCCACTTTTTGAAGATAATAAATTTCCAAACCATGTATACAAGTTAAAGAAAGCTCTATATGGTCTAAAGCAAGCTCCTAGAGCATGGTATGAAAGACTAAGATCTTATTTACTTCAATCTGGTTTTGAAATTGGTAAAGTAGATACAACACTTTTTATTAAAAGAAATAATCAAGATATTCAACTGGTTCAAATATATGTAGATGATATAATATTTGGATCAACTAATAACATAATGAATAAAGAATCTTCAGATATAATGACTAAAGAATTTGAAATGAGTCACATAGGAGAATTAAGTTTCTTCTTAGGGCTTCAAATTAAACAACTAGAGAATGGAATCTTCATAAGTCAAGAAAAATATGCTAAAGACTTAATCAATAAATTTGGTTTAAGCACCTCTACCGGGAAACCAACTCCAATGTCAACAAATGCAGGTTTAAGTAAAGAAGATAAATCAAAAGATATTGATCAAACTTTATATAGGGGAATGATTGGTTCGCTACTCTATATAACAGCGAGTCGTCCTGATATTATACATAGTGTTTGTCTCTATGCAAGATACCAATCACAACCTAAAGAAACTCACTTAAAAGCTATTAAAAGAATTTTAAGATATGTAAAATACACCTTAGATTATGGTTTATTTTATTCTACAAATAATACTTTTGATTTAATATCATATTGTGATGCTGATTATGCTGGTTGTAAATCAGACCGAAAAAGTACAAGTGGAACTTGTCACTTTCTAGGACATTCACTGGTTTCCTGGTTCAGCAAGAAACAAAATACTGTTTCCTTGTCAACAACTGAAGCAGAGTATATATCTGCTTCTCTGGCCTGTTCACAAGTCATATATATGCAACAAACTTTAAAAGATTTTGGAATTAACATAAGTAAATCACCAATATATTGTGATAATACTAGTGCAATAAATCTATCTAAAAATCCAACTCATCATGTTAGAACTAAACATATTGATATAAGACACCATTTTCTTAGAGATAATATAACTAAAGAAATAATAACTCTAGATTATATAAATACTGAAAAACAAATTGCTGATATATTAACTAAACCATTAACCGAACAGAATTTTACTAAATTTAGAAGAGAATTAGGTATTTGTTCAAAATCTGAAATATAAAATAATATAACATAATAATCAATAAAAATTCAAAATAAAAATTACATTTTTTTAACATGTCGACATGACCCATCTCACGATGTCGACATACCCAACAAAAATTTGAAAATTGAATTTCCCTCCAAAGTTAGTTATTTGGTTATTTATCTATTTATTTCGTTTTCTCTCCTCTTTCTTCACTATATTCTCTGTAAATAACTTCTGAAACAATAAAATAATGGCCTCCTCTTCTACTAATGAACCCACTTCACCCACATCTCCTCATTCTGGTCCATTTCGACGAACTACGCACGCTCGAGTGATCAAATTGCAAGAGAAGATGAAAGATATCCTTCAATTGTTGACTGAAATTCAAGTAAGTCAACTTAGGATGGCTAGAGAACAACAAAGGCAAGGGAATATTATTAGGAATGTACAAAAATTCCTTATGGATAACCGTACGAACCCTATTAATATTGAAGACTCTTCACAAGCCATGGAATCGGAGGAAGAAGAACCTATGGAAGAGCCACAAGAAGACCAAGAGGAAGATCAACCTTTTCCTCAACCCGAAGTCCCTATAAATGTGGACGAGAGCGTTATTTGCGTTGGTGAGATCCTTTTTGATAGTAATGGAAACATAATTGAACAACGTGGAAACTTTTGTCTCCACTACCCCAATTGTTCGATTCATAAGTCTCCTATAGTTAAGGATCGCCATTAAAGCGTACTTTCATTTTATTCTTTGTTTTAAATTGTTTTGTTTGTTCGTGTTTATGTATGTTCTTATATATGTTGTAATAACTAAAATGTGTTCACTTATACTCATTGTTTCATGCTTGTTCTATACATATTATTTGTTCATACTAATCATTCTTGAATTCTTAAGTAGTTAATAGTTTTTGTTGATGACAAAGGGGGAGAAAGTTATAAAAATATATGTGCTTGGTGTAAGGGGGAGTCATGGAGTAAGGGGGAGTTGTAGTTTTAAAAAGAAATCACGGAGTAAGGGGGAGTTATGGTATGGTAAGAATATTTTATAAATAAAGGTTGTCATCATCAAAAAGGGGGAGATTGCTAGGAACTGAGTTGATGATGTTTTGATGACAACAACCTTATATAGTTATTATACTTTACTTTATAAAATATATACTAACATTTCCATATAGATATATATATATATATATGTATATAGGAAGTATATGCAGGTATCATCGAAGACTAATCAGTATAAAGACTCAAGCATCAAGATGAAGATTAGAGATTCAAGATTCAAGACTCTAGAGAATCAAGATTTCAAGATCTCAAGATAAGTGTCTAGTATTTTGTTAAAACTTCATAATAGCACTCTCATCTTTCTTCCAATTTTCTTTTGGGATGGAACCCAATTTCTATCGAAACCAATGGCTTACAAACCCACGACAAGTAGCTTACAAACCTACGACAAGTGGCTTACAAACCCACGAAAATCAAAATCATTTAAACTACTTTGTACAAGTTCTCGAGTCCTATGGAGGAGCTATGTAGGAAGGTTCTTGCAGTTTCAGTTTGAATAGATTTTTCAAAATGTTTTTAAACCTATTTTCAAAATGTTTTAGCTTTCAAAATCATGTTTTCAAAAATATTTTCAAACTTTGTTTTATCCTTGAAATATTCCTCTATTCTGATTTTAAAAACTTATATTTTTAAAACATCAAAACATATTCTGGTTTTAAATATTACTTATATAATTGACGGTCTATATCAATTATATATATATATATATATATATATATATTTAAAATAATGTTTTATATTCATTCTCTATCTCAAAATATTTTTTAAACACTTTACTTTGCTTCAGAGAAGTTTCAACTTGTTTTAAATTCAAATGCCTTTACAAAAAAACATCTCTATAATTTTGAACTGAGGGATGTCGACATAAGGGGATACCCCATGTCGACATGGTGACAGTTAGATTCAAAATTCAATTTTCAAAAGAAGTGTCCATTCGTTCGAAAACCTTTCGCCAATGGTTATGACTATTGTGCATCTATATAAAGACTTCCAAAACGAATTTTTTTAACAACTACTTTCTTATTTTCTTCACTTTTTCTTCTCCACCATTCCATATCCATAAAACTTCATATTTTCAAGATCGTGCCATCATTCAGCCAAATTCTCAATAGGAAATCATTTAGATACTCTCTCTATTTGATTCTCCATCATTCTACTAAAGATCAAAGTTCTATTCAGAGTTATAGGATTAATTTGTATTCAAAAAGTCCATAGAGTCTATCCATTCAAAAGGATTGTTATTAAGAAGTATTATGGTGATCTTGTGTCCCGTAAATCAAGAAAGTTCACCCCAGACTCGGAGATAGGAGGGTTTCTCAAGGCCTTAGAAATTGAGGGTTGTAATTTGGATATTGGCTTATAAAAATCTGTACAAGGATATTGCCTTGGTGCAGAACTGGATGTAGGAGGATTCTGAACCAGTATAAAATCCGGTGTGTTCTTTCCTTTTACTTGCTTTACTTTACTATTTGCATTCGTTATATGTTCTGTGATCATTCTGTGTTAGAATTCTGTTTTATTCTGTGTTGAAAGTTTTAATTTAGTCATATAGTTCATATATTCTTTAAAACACTATTCACCCCCCTCTAGTGTTATTTCTGCCTTAAGATGCTTAATCTGCATCCCTAACACTGCAGTGTCTATATTAAATATTGGAACAATGATTAGGTATGGACTAATGATTTATCCATACAAGTCATTAGGCATTCAATTTTGAATCTAGCAGCCTTTCTGCAGTTCTTCTTTACATATCTGAATTTTAATTGGCTTAACAAATACATTTTACAAACATAAGTCCAACCCAATCCAAAGTTAAAATCAAGTTATAGTAATTTTCTATATTTTATCCAACCTTTTGCTTGACCAAGTTGATCTGTCTTGATCTGGTGTTCGAACTAAGTTTCTATTTTTGAAATCCATTATAATCAAATTAAACAAGCTTCTGTGGCAGTTGTAAAACCAAACATATATAATCTTATACAAAGACTCACATTGAATGGTCAAAAAGATACGTCAAATCAATCAGTGTGTGGGAAAATGCAGATCGTTCACTGCAGATATAGAACAAAAAACATAGTTAGAGTAAATAAATGGTTGTGAAATTTCATTGTATGGAAGTATTTCAAAGACATTCCACAAAGACCATATCTGTTGATAACTCATTTCACCATCATTAGTTCTCTCATTATGGTAGAGAGTCACAGTAATTTCACCTACCAATATCCAAGGAAAGGCAATGGATGAATTCTGATTTTTTTTATGTACTCCCATAGCTATTTATTTCGTTCTAAAGTATTATCTACATATAACACCGCGAACTGAAGGGCGCTTAACACCAGTGATAAATAGACTCTACAGTGCATAATCAGACCACAATAACACAGCTTCATTTGGCTGTGTATGTAAAGTTGGAGGAGAAAACTCTGGTCATGGAGCAAATGGAGAAAGCCTGTGTAGGGTAAAAAGATTATTTTACTTGCTTCTATTGAAAGTTGTTGGTTAATATGTTTGGTAATTGCAATAGAATGAAACTTGGGAAATTGAGGAAGGTAGCTAGACAAATATTTCGTCGAGTAGCTAACAGGTGAGTCCTAATTAAGAACCCTACAACATGATTAGTATGCTTCATTTGTAATAGTTTTGAGTTTCGGTAACAATGAATATATTGAAGGTTAGAAGAAAATAATTAATTTCTTTGATCTTTATATTTTATTGATATTGGCACTGCGGAAACTTATAACCTGTTTAGTAATTATAACTTGTGTCAAATAGGAAGCAAGACTTTTTCTTATTGAAAATTAAACTTATCAAATAGCCCTAGAACATATCGTATTGCACTATGTAGACATGTTTCTCTTACAAAGAAAATTGTAATCCCATGTACATACTGCATAGTTGTCAATCAGTTGCATAAAGAGAACTAGTTTCTTACCATGTTTTTTAGGTGACACGCGTAATGTATAATGGATTCTCTTGATTTCGCAAGCAATCAAATGCTTTAATGAGGCCAAATTACAACAGCGATTTCATTGAAATAAATCGCACCTGTCTGGTTTGTGCCTCCATGACCTGTTCCAGCTCACCAAAATGGATATGCATCCATGTGCAAAATTGTAGTCCTTGAAGTTATAGAGAGAATATAAAGAAGAAAAACAAAAATCTAGAAGAGCCAAGGACAAAAAGGGCAGACTTGCAGTTGTAGTATGCATTTCTTCTTGATGCATTGAAAAAGAACAGGACTTCGCTATCACTACCACTTCAAAAACTTTCACAAATGGCACTACCTTCTACATTCCCCAGATCTCTGAATGCAGGAAATGATCAACGAAAAGTTGAAGAAAACAGAGGACCTTGGTGAGAGAGGAATGATAGACGAAGCACAAAAGGTCGTAGAAGAGGCAGAAGCATTGAGAAAGGTAAGATGCACTGCACATATACTCTTGTTCATAGTCAAGTCTACCAATCTATGTGCATGAATTATTTCTCTTAATCTACATGTTATTATTATCTTTAACATTTACCGCGATTATCGATCTAAATAAGGGAATGTGCCACTCTCAGTCCTTGTCTACTAAAATAATGTATTTGCTACTTCTATAGTTAAGTTCAAGACAAGATCCGACACAAGATTCTTCAATCCTAAAGTATACTATTGTTGATGTCCAAATTAATGATGAAACATTATATATTTGTGACATATATGGAGCATCCTTGATTGTATATGATGATGGTTGTCTGGCCAATCATTTTGGAGGAGAATTGCATTTAGGCTATATGCAGATTCATGACAAGCTTGTAGAAATGCAGGAAGAGAGGATAAAATAATTGGTGCAAGATGGATGATGAGAGAAAGACAATTCATTAACCTACTCGGTATTTGTTTCAGGCATTTCAGGTAAACAATTACTGATATTTTTTTTGTAATTTTTTTTATTTTGATTGTAATCTTCTAAATTCTCCTCGTTAAGCAAAATTTAAGTTATTTTAACAACCTTTTGTTATTAGTTTCATGTTGTTGCTGGTGAAAAACAAACTTTATCAACTCTTTTGTAATAAAACTTTAAGAACTACATAGTACATGTAGTTTAAATTTGAGGATTAGATGTACTATTTCAGCTTATGTTGAGCACTTTTTTTAATTTAAAACTATATTGATTGCTCAAGTTATTGAGTATCCTACGGGTTCTATTGCCATGTTAATTGAAGTCATTTTCAAGTAGAATATAGTATATTCAAGGACCTTTATTTGAGCCGTAAACTATGATTTGATTCCATCTGTTATATTTCTTCTTTTTTAATGCAGTAACAACACACTGAGAAGTTCGAGTTCCTGGCAAGCAAAAAGATCTGGAAGAGAATTGTAAGTAAAGACTAGCTTCTAATAATTGATATAGAGTTATATATGTTTTTGTACGGTCTCCCTTTCTCCCTTTTGTTAACAAATTTCAAATAAAATTTACCTTTCATTTGGTGTATTGTCTTTTATATTGCTACAAACATTTGGAGTAATCTATAACTCTTAGTTTGACTATGTACTGAATGTCCAATTATCATTATGAATGCTGTACCGTTGTATCTTACTAAAGAGCTATTCAATGCGATTGATTGAATATGTTATGAAACATTGTAAATTTCTTACCTGTTTCTAAAAAGCCGATATTTCTGGCCTCTTCTCCTAGCTCAAAATGCTATCTCGAGCTCAAGTTAAAAATACAATTTATAGAATTATGAATTTGAAAAGTATATTGATTGTATTAATGACAAACATCTTATAAAATTTGTGATTTGAATGGATGATGTAAATGGTTGTTTAAACAAGGAAATGCATAATGAACTATTCATATCGGTAATAAAACATTCTTGTTAAAATATTTTACAATATTGGCTAACTTCATTGGATGTGATGTTGTTTTACATTGCAAACAAAAATCATTAAATGCAAAATATTTTACAGTATCACTAAAATGTTTTTGTCTGGTACAAAAACTTATCACATCAAGTTGAAGTTGTTAAACATTTTGTTTTTATAATATTTACTGTTTGTTGTCTTTATTAAGACCTTTAACAATACCATATAAAAGTAATAAAGCCTACTTATGACAATGTTACTAATATATTGTTGAAATATGAGAATTAACAATATCAACAAAAAGTTGTTAAATATAATGTTAGTAACAATGTAAAATAAACATTGTTCTAAATGTGAATTGAGATGACATTATGCAAATATTGTAATAAAAAATAAATAGTATTTACTACTAGTTTTTGTTGTTGTTTAACTTTGATTTACAACATTTAATAAATATTGTTGAACATCATAGATTTACCATGTTTAAAAAATGTTGTTTTAGTTGCATATTTCAATAATGTTACACATATGTTTTGAAAAAGTAAATATAATACAATATAGAAAAGTCATTGTTAAAAGTTGTTTTCTACGACAGTTTGAACAAACGTTGTAGATGTCTTTTAGTTTACAATATTTGTACAGAGAACATTATTTGGAAAATTCTGTTACAACATTTTTTTACCAAATATTATGAAAGATCTACCACTTTTACAAAACTTTGGTGAACTGTTGCAGAATCAGTGTTGTAAAATGGTATTTTCGTTGTAGTACTCGATCAAAAATTCAATGTGTATACTTGAAAAATACTCAACCATTCAAACCCAACAGTGGTGCACATATGTGTGTGTGTGTGTGTATATATGCATGTATGTATGTATGTATGTATGTATGTATGTATGTATGTATGTAGTTCAGGTCTACCCCAGACAGAATATACAAAATCAGGTATGGTGGTCAAGGAAAACAAAGTTCGGGTTCAACTAAACCTAGAAATGAAGACTGAAAACACACGACAATATTTCAAATCAATAATCACATGAAGACTTCAAGATGGATCAGATTCAAGTATACATGAAGAACAACAAGTAGCACAATGGAACCAGATTCAAAAGCATATACGAGAGAGTGATATGTACGAAACAAGTGCGGACTGCACAGCTGTGACTTCATGAAGCTTCAAATAAAACCAGATCAACGAGAAAGGCAAAATGAAGACAACAAACTACAACCTAACAGCATATGCAATCTTGCTCGAAGCAACAACTCAGTGCAAACACATATGATCAATCATAGATACAATGGAATGCAACTGAGGTAAACACGGTTGTGCCTAGACCATTGACCATCAAACAATACAACACAGCCTCAATAGTCAAAGTGTACACATGAACCAACAAACCATCATAACCAGATCAAAAACACTCAAACTATCAACAAGCTCCAAGGCAGATTACATGATGATTCCAGGAGTGGAAAGTGCAACCAAGTAACACACACACACAGATATATATATATATATATATATATATATATATATATATATATGTGTGTGTGTGTGTGTGTGTGTTTGTGTGTGTGTGTTCAACCAGATCAGATACAAGAAAACAGAGGCTAGACAGTCCAACCAAACTGCAAACAAATGTACACAAGACTCAAGACTACAAATACCAACACAATGCATATATGTATATGTTAGCAGTGATGCACACATGAAGTCCAATTACAATATGAAATGGTATGAAGATCATATTCAAAGAAAATCTCAAAGGCACTCAAAAGCAATCAAGCATGTTCACAAGGAATGCAACATTAATTTACATGGAACCAGACCACAATGCATTAGAGTAATGAAATGTCTAGACTGGACTTCAAGATGACATAAGCTATAGACTTCAAGTATAAAGCAACAACCAGAGTCAATATTAAACCAATGTCTGTTTCAACATAGCAGTGAATAACTTAAACTCGAGCAACTCGCAACAAATATACACACACATACATATGTATGCATACACATGGTGACATAAATAAATCATTTCAAGAATGTAACACGAGTTCGAACAAGGCAAGTTCAAATGCCAGAGTCAAAGCCAAATAATAACAAGTTCGAAGCAAATTTTCATCTCAATAATATTATCACAAATTCAAAGTGGCCGAAGTCAATTTGCAGTTACAAAAATCAAAGTATCTGTGTTTCAAACAAAGTCAATGTCAAGCCAAAGTCAAAGCCATGGTGACCAAGGCAAAGAATCGAACAAATCAAAATCAAAGCCGTGATAATCAAGCAACCATAACAGAAAATATACGAAATTGAACCGGTCAGGATCAATCGTATGCACTCAAGCAAAATCAAATGGGAGAAAAAAATTATCGGACGAATTCATACGAACGAAAATAAAGGGAAATGAAACCCTATAAAACCCTTTAACATTATGGCGACCCAATTATTCGACTTCCGAAAGTCGGCATAAATGTGTTCACTGTATCAAATGCCGAACAACTGAATGCCAGAAAACCGAACTGTTAGGGTTAAAATAGAAGAAGATTGGAGAAGAACAGAAATAATAAATAGAATCCCACATTTCATAGCGGAACAACATATAATAGATAAACGAATAATCTTAAAAACAAAGAACCATATCTGTTATTACAATACATCATAAGAGTTTTCAACAACACAATACATCACTGACATTCATTATAACTCGACTCACATGGAAAATTTACTTTGCACCAACCATACCCAGCGGACACTACATAGTATAAGTGATACGTCTCTCCATCCAGCTTCACTACCGATCTCCACAGCAATTTCTTGACTTCGCTTTCGAATAATTGATAACCTGACTCTGGGCTGCCCATGTGGAAAAGTATAGGCATCCAGAGTTTAGAAAGGGAACAATAAACTCTAGATCAATCATGGGACTGGTGTGAGATCTTAAAAATAGTTATTTTTAACAAAAGGAAAACCAAAGGGGAATAAAAGAAATTCGCAAAGCTTTTTGGGAAATGAAACTACCATAAGGCCTCCCGGCGCACACACAATGCAATCACACACTTGGGGGAGATTTCTCCTTATGATAGTCAAACATGCTTGATATGCAAAATATCTTTTAATATTATTATTAGTGCATAGTGGAAAACATTTGCAAGTATAATATTAATTTTAGCCAGCATATGTATCATTATAATATGCCTACTAATGCTATCATATTAGATGGTAGGTTCTATAACTAAAACCATACAAGGCGCATATTAGTGACTGGATTCCCAACAAATGGTTAGGCTAAAGAACTTCCTGGATCACATGGGAATGCCTCTGGAGGGACGCCCCGAGAACCTAACCGGATCTCTGCCAACACAAGGCTGGGTTACCTCTGTAACTAGGTAACTACTACATGAGTATGACATCCCCTGGTCGTTTGCGACCTTTATCTGAGGATCATCAACCACAAAGCAACAACCACAAAGTAATAAATTTGCAGCAACCACATATGTTAAGTATCTGGGCTCCATACCATGATACCACCCTTTTCCAGAAGGAAATGACATACCCTTAGGGGGCTACCCCCAAATAACCTTGCCGCATCCTTCCTGTTTTGACTATTACGGGTTGTGAGGTCCGACGAAGTCTCGTCCACAAAGCTACGCTTTTCACAAAAGCCATGCTTCGATCAACAAATGATCAGCAGCACTTCGTATGCCACATTACCAAATTGGGAAAGTATCACTAGTAACCATCAACTACATAACATCTGAGCTCGTACGTTTCACAGAAGGATGTTAAGCTAAGAGAATAAATTCTCCGCCACCAACAGAAATATATTTGATAGAAACCAGCTTTACATCTCCAAGTGTAACGTCAGACACACATCCATACAAGTCCGTTCCGGGATCAAACGGAACCGAAGGCACTTCAAAAGAAGCCCTTGCAATCCGGATATTCACTAATCACGTCCGGAATCCCCATCACAAAGGGTGATAAAATCTCTATACCGGAGCAACCCGGTGCAAAGACATTCGACAGGTAATCTTTTCGCTTTTGATACCCGGTCTTCAACACCATCTTCAAATTCAATCCCATTTCGTCGTATCATTATTCGAAATGGGTTTTATGACACAAAGTCCTCTCCCGGCTAATCCGAATAATGAGCACTTATTTTTTTTAAAATAAGTGTTCATTCAAATTTCAAACAAATCACAATAAATTTCCACTTTGATCTTTTAAACAAAAGATCCATCACAATCACAAAGGTTCGATGTGGTTTTCGAATATCTATTTAGAGTTCGACCCCCGGTCGCATCGAAATTCAAACGTCGTTTAAAGGCCAATATTGATAGTCAGTTATTTAACGATCAATCAATATTCACTACAATCACCGGATTTTAATAATTTTCCCCAATTATTTATTTTCAACATATCTTCGCAAGATACAATTTTTTAACACTTCAAAAACTTTGAAAACCAATTTCAAATCACTTTCTACATTTCAATCCTTTGAAAACAAATTTCAGATCATTTCTTTCTCTTACACGGAATATATTTTCAAATATTTATTCATTTCCACTGAAAATCTACCGAGTTCAAATACATTAAAATAATCTAAATTACTTATCCAAAATATACTTGGAAACATTTAATATAAAACTATTTTAAAACACTCGCTTAAATATTAGTTATGAAAATATTATACTAATATCTCATATAAAAATTCAAGTCCAAAGTAATTTTAAAAAAAAATTAGTATATAGGATATAACTATTTAAATATCCAATTTCTAAAACAAATATCAATTAAAACTTTAAATAATCACTTCTATAATAAATTAAAATAAATCTTTACTTTAAAGATTTTCAAAATAACCTAAGTAAATAATTTCTCCAAAATATTTATTTATTTTTTTCTCAAAACCATCTTTACAACTTCAATTTATATTTATAAACTATATTGAAAACATACTCGGCTTTGCAGGAAAGTACACCTCCATTCTATAATGGTTCATTCAAATCAATTTATAAATCCTTCTGGATTTATTTTAAATTTACGTTCCAAATCCATAAATTCCTTTCCACATTTTTTAAAATAAAACAATATTTATTTTTAAAACAAATTTCCCTTTCTTTTATAAAATTCTCATTGTGAATTCAAATTTTCAAATATCTACTGATATACGATTTTCAAATCGATTCTCAAATATTCACTTTCAACACCAAATCAATTTTCAAATTGACTTCCAAACATTTATTTCAAATACCAAATTTCAAAAATCCAATTTTATTTATTTATGGTATCCTATGATACCAAAAGTATATTCGGCCAAGCTATAGCTTTCAACGATTTCAATCACAAATATGATCACATACAGATTATAAATAACCAACACACAACATTGAAACAAATTCAAATGTTTTGAGGAATCCAGTTGGATCCCTCCAACCTATTTCCCTGCATCCACAGATGTTAGCACAACAATTAAATACCAATTCTACTTCGAGGTGGAATATCGCGATATATGGGATTTATAAAATATCATCCGCTATTATGCGGCGTATAGGGTCTCATCCGCTATATAATGCGGGAAATCAATCACTCCAAATACATGTATAATACCAATTCCACTATGAGGTAGAATATCGCGGTATATGGGTTTAATATAATATCATCCGCTATTATGTGGCACATAGGGTCTAATTTAATACAACTGAAAATAATTTATCGTCCAAGCACGCAATCAACAATATTAAATTTAACTACTAAAAATTAAATCAGAAAATCCGATTGAGTGAGAAGATCTCACCTTTGCCCCTCTATTTTGCAATCCAATCCAATTCGACTTGTATTTTCATGATTTAAAACCTTGTAAAACAATTATATGATTTTATTAATATTTGAATTAATCAATCAATTAATTTTTCCAATACTTTGGTTTTAACTATTAATTTGATTTTTTTTAAATAAATTTTCCTTTTAAAATCACATGCGTTATAAAAAAACTAGATAAGTTAGGAAACCTAACTTCACATATTCATATATACATACTATATATACATATTTTTTTCTTTTATACCTTACTGTATACAAAACACATATACACCTTTAACTTGAAAAAAAAATTTAGATAGGTCTAACCAATAATTTTTTTCTCTGTTTTTCACTGTATAACTCAAGCAAATACACACACACACAGATATATATATATATATATATATATATATATATATAAAATTTAAAACAAATAAATAAAACTGCTACCTCATGCATGCTCGAGATCCACCCAGATTTCGTCACCGCCAAGGAACCTAACTCGTCGAGCCTGACATTGACTTCCACCATCTCGCGCATCTCGGACGTCATCGCGTGCCCTAAACGATCGACAATCCATCGCCACTGCCAGCATCGCACGGTCGACCATCTCAAATCGCGACCCATCTGACTTGCCAGCCTCCGCTCTATCCAGATCCCAAACATACTCTGCCCCCAACCTATTACGACAACCCTAATCACCATCGACAAGCTGCCGCCCTCGAGAGATTCACCTTCCTCGAATTGCGAATTCGACGCGCCTCAATCCCATACGCAAACAACTCCTCATGCCAATGCGGCCATCTGGAGCTCGCCTATCTTGGCCTCGTCTTCGAATATGGACTAGGAATGGTTGCGATTAGATTTGAGAAAAGGGAGTGGGCTCGCTCGATTCGATTACCCTTTTTTCCTTTTAAAATTGAACGAATTTCATAACGATTTCATTCATCTTTTTTCTGAGGAGAAAGGGCTTCGGCACTTTTAATTTCTTGAAGCTATTACTTTAAACTTTCGAACGAATTAAGTTTTCGTTGCTTTTCTTCTTTCGAATGAGATATTGATCGCATATTTTTTTATATTTTAAACGCGTGCTAAAATTTCGAATAGAAAAGGAACCACGTGCTAAATTATATCAACGTGTCAGTTTGCTATATATACTTACATATATATTTTTTTAGATTAAAAATTCAAATTCAAATTCAAATTTTAATCTTCTCGGTTTCCGCAATTAAAAGTCTTGACTTCTAATGGAGGCATGCCGGTAGGAATTTATAATGTTATATGCCTATTACGAACACAGTGGAAAAGGTTTCGAGGCCAAATTCAATCGTATGGAGAAGATAGCTTTCTTAACCAGTTAAAACATTGAATTTTCAATTTAATTTTCAACGCGTTTGCTTATTGTAGGGCCAAACGACATCTTCAAATGCTACAAAAATTGAAATCCGATAAAAGTACAATATTACGAATCCAATGGAACATGTTTCGTCGAATTCCGAGACCGTTCCTCGGAAGGCTATTTTTAAATATTGATTTAAATGATAAAATTTCAAAACTGAACAAATCATTTTCAAATCAAATTCTGAAGCTTCCATCATCTTCAGTATTATCAATATAAATTTTCAAAGCCTTAAAAATATTTTTAACAAGCATAAAACTGAAGATACAACATTTTTACCCAATTTCAATTATTAAATTCAAAAGTTTAATTGCCAATTTCATTCTGATAATTGAAATTTCAAGTTAAATTAACATTTAAATATTTTAAAATCAATTAAATATTCCAATTTCAAATGTCAAAAATTCAGGTTGTCACAAACATCATCGGCATATATCATCGAGTTCAAGCATATCAATGAGAATAAATAAAGAAAATCACATACCAGTTCATTCAATTCAAACTCGACAGCCATTTGCAATTCAAAGAGAATCGATCAACAGAGCAATCAACACAAGGACATCTATTTGATCAATCAAATGAAATCGACAAAGCCCTAATTTATTTTGAAAAAGGAACGAACGATCTTGAGCAAAGGAAAGAGGCAGTTTTTCATAGAGTAAAACGGGCCGAAGAAATAATATAAGAAAACAGGGGAAGATCGAAGATTGACAAACATAAAAAAAGGACTTCCTTTTATTTTAATTTGGGTCGGCATCTTTAATTTCCTTTGGGCTTTTAATTTTAAAATTAGGGTATTATTATTTTAAGTTGTTTTTATTTTGTATTTCTTTTTTAAATTGTTACAAAGTCTAGTCATGTGACTAGGGGACGAACTACGGTGGTGTAGTTAGAGAATTCACAACTCGGTGGCTGAGTTGTGGCAAAGTTATGAGCATAGAGTTAGGTTAGTCGATAACGGGTGTCGTGAGTTTATGTTTGTAAGCATCTGGCTACTTAATTTCTAGTAGAAACCTTAGGGGCAACACGTAGGCAGGGTTTTGTCGAAGCTAGGTAATTCAGTGTTGTTCTATTTCTGTTTTTAATATTCTGCTATTATCTGTGCTATTATTATTATACTATTATCTGTGTTGAAATTATTTTATATATATTTCCGCATTAATTTTTTTGTAATTATTAGTATCACCCTATTACCTCCCGTAGGGTGAAATCGATCCTACAATGGTTGGATGTTATGTTGTTTTTAGGAAGTGACTCTCTAAACTTGATAATTTTTTTCCACTTTATATATCTTTAGTTCCATGACTTGTAGTATGGTCTTTCATTTAACCATAATTTATTGCTAAGGAGTATCTAAGAGGTCTCTAGTTGGGATATCTTTTGCAGTTTAGCCATGCGTTGTGCCAGCATTTGACTTGTAGCATTCGGATTGTGATATCACAACATGAGGTTTAGGGTGTGATGTGTATTGTACCTAAAACATGCACAATTCTTGTTTACGTAGCCCAAGGTTGCATTGCTTTCATACAGCGTTGTCTCTGTATGTCAAAGGCTTTATAAGCCCCAACTTGTACTGCTCAAACTTGGTAGCTACCTATGATATTTTTCTTGGCTCTTCTCTGAACGTACCTTGTTTGTTGTTAGGAAAAATGGGTTTGATAGGTATAACGCACTCGTAGAGGCAATGGATAACCAACAATTTAGAATGTGATCATTGATTGCAATTCGTTTATAGATCAAGCCTCTGATTTATGTTTATTATGAGTTCAACCAATGTAATCTTAGATAAATGCCAAGTAAAAGATAGAAAATAAAAAGGAAATCAAGAAAAATCACACATGTATTTCTATAGTGGTTCGCCATTGCTTGCATCCATTTTAATCTGAATTTACTTGTTTTCACCAATTTCTGGAGAGAATTACAATCAATAACTTGAAAACTAGACTAAAACAGAGTTAAAAATCCGAAAAAGTCTCTGCCCAGTTAAAAGTGTTTCCAACCATTTCTTGGTTGATGTTCCCTTTCGTTTATAGGCGTAGACGTATGAGGTAAGAATCTGAAATTGTCCTCCATCTAGAAGGTCAATTGGAAATATCTAGCGTATCCACGAAAATAGGAGATATATTAAGATATTTGACTCAACTTATCTTTCTGAATTTATCAATAGACTCTTAGTAGGTATTGATCAACAGATTTAATCAAAAATAGATTTATTTCCTACTTGGTAATGCATTTTGTCTATCAATCCAACATAACATCATGCCTTAGCTTCAAAATAGCCCCAACACCAAAATACATTAACATTTCACCGAGAATTGAGAATTTCACTGACCGATACCGATCCATTTTATCGATCGGTATTGACAATGGTACTTAGCTATTTTCCTAACTTGCACTTGATTGTCCAAGTGCTTTACAATCATTTATTTATCACTTTGAGATGCAATATCATAGAATTATTATGTGTGAGATATCACAGATAACGGTAATACAAAAATTTGGCCTATCTTTCAAGAGTTAGAGTAGAAGCTAGGTGAAAAGTGTACACAAGGAAGTCCTCATGATCAAATGAACAAATATAATTTTTGTTGGCCCTTGATTATAATATATTTATTTTATTTTGACCTAATTGGTCATTAAATTCTGGATCAAACCTTTACAAATTTCTTGGATAACAAATGAGATTGAACAGTCATGGATTTTTTGGCATGATTATGATATGGTACATCAGGGAAGTGAAATATGGCATTCTTGATATGGTTTCTTGTATCAATATAATGTTTTTACTTCTTCTAATGTGGAATAAGTTTCCCAAAGGAATATTAACACATGGATTAAATCGTAGTTTCAATAGGACTTTTGCCTTATTTCACCGCTAACACTTGGTATTTCATATTTTTGATGGCTTTATATCTTTGATGGCTTCATATCTTTTATGGCCTTTGTAACTTCGGTAGCTTCATACCTTTGATAGATTTCATTTCTTCAACAGCCTTACAACTCTAATAGCTTCATATCTTCGATATCTTTATAAATCCAATGCTTTATATCTTTGATAGCTTTCATATGTTAGATAGCTTTATAAATTTGAAAGCTTTATATCTTCGGTAGCTTTATAACTCCGATAGCTTCATACTTTTGATTTCTCTAAACTCTGATAGCTTCATATCTTGATAGCTTTATAACTCTAATAGCTTGGTAGCTTTCATAAATTTGATAGCTTCATATCTTCGATGGCTTTGTAAGTTTAATAGCTTTATACATCTAGTAGCTTTTATAACTTTAATAGCTTCATATTTATGATAGCTGTAACGACCCAGAATTTTTGATAATTAAAATTTGAATATTTAATTAATTTTAAATATTAATAAGTGAATTTTTAAGTCAAATAAATTTTTATTTGAATTTTTGGATTTAATTGGATAATTAAATCGATAATTTAATACGTTAAATTATGGAAATAATTGAAAATTGAGTTAAATATGATTGAAAATGATTTGTAAAATTTTATTTTATCATATGGGAGTTAGAATGATATTTTAGAACTTTTAAAATCGAATTAAAAGTTAATTTGTGAAAATTGAATATTTTAATATTTAAATCGACTGTAAAATAGCCAATTTTTGAACAGTCTCAGAATTGAACGAAACCAGTTCCATTGGATACGTAATAGTTAGTTATTACCGGATTTCAATTTTCGTGTCAATCGGAGTTATCGTTTGATCGTGGCAGCTCGAAACGCATCGATTTATTTTTCATTTAAATTTGGCGAGCTAAAATAGCCATTTTTCAAAAAGTCTTGGATTTCGACGAAACCAGTTTCATCGGATCCGTAATGTGATATTATTGTAAGGTTTCAAATTTCAAGTCAATTGGATTTACCGTTTGTCCTGTACAAATTAAAACGCCTAGAAAATCGCTTAAATCGGTTTAATTCAAATTGAGCGTTTATAGCCATAACTCGCACATACTTCCGAATTAGCTTCCGAAACCTGTTCCATTGTGTCCGGAACACGGGGTAAACCCTAGAAACGCTGGTTACGGCGCGTAAATCGGAGTTCGGAATTTCCGGGTGAATAGTGTCGATCGGTTCTCTATAAATAGCCCACTATCTCAAAATTTTATAAAAAAATAACCCTAACCCTAGCTAAAAACTGCAGCCGCCTCTAACATTATCTAAGGCCAGAAATTCACAAGCTTCCTCCCTCAATTACTCCCAATCCATTCATCGATTCAACGAAGCTTCAACACGGAAGTCGAAGAGCATGAGGAGAGCTAGAGATCTATACGGTTGAGATCTGAAACGACGTCGGATAGTGGGAACGAGGGGAGGCCGACGCACGCAGGTTTGGCACGCCTTTCGAGGCTCATCAGGTGACCGAACTCCAAGGTGTTGAGGCCGAACATGGTGGTGGAGTAGGGCTACGCAATGGAGTTTCCTGATCGAGTTCAAGTTGAGAGAAGTGATCGAATTCATGAACCCTAGTTTATGTTATTGGGTTTGATTTTGTTCGGCAATTACCTGTAGCCAACGTGAAGGAGGGAGAAGGATGGGGACGGCCAGATTTGCATTGGGTTAGGATCTAGTGGCTGGGAATGGTTTGAGTTTTTAAAATATAAAGTTAGTTATAAATATAAGTATATAAATCATGTAACTTCAATAATTCATAACTTTTTCATACGAGGTTGAAAACGCGCGAAACCAGTTGCGTTGGAATCGTATGGACGAGCACTACGCGATGGAGTTGGTTTGGAGTCGTTTGGAGTTAGCGAGAATTTTGGGTAAAATTAAACGTCCGTTTAATTTTATCCGAAATAAATCGCTAAAACGGAATTAAAATCAAGGTGAGAACTTCTCACTCAATCGAATCAGTTTCGATTTTATTTTAAATAGTTAGATTTAAAATTATTGAATGCATGATTGAATGATGATTGTTATGTATTGATTGTTAAAATAGACATTATGCGCCGTTATTAAGCGGATGTTATTTAATAAAAACATATACCGCGAATATTTCATAAACAGTGAAATTGGTATTATATATAATAGCAATATATATATATTGGCATATGTATATATTGGAGTTATTGATTTCCCGCATTTTTTGTTTAGCGGATGAGACCCTATTAAGCCGTTATTAAGCGGATAATATCTAAATCCCATATACCGCGATAATTTCGTACTGGAGCGAAATTGGTATTGTGCTAATGTTTGTGGATGCAGGAAAACAGGTTGGAGGGATCCAACTGGATTCCTCAACAGTATTTATTTGATTATGGATATTTTGATATTCGTTGATTATCATATACGATATGTGATATCGTTGTTGTCGTGATTGACTATTTGGTATGTAGCATCATTGGACCAAGTTTTGGAATTTTAAAATGATTTTTAAAGTGATTTTTGAAGTATAAAATATTTTTTGGAATTGATCCATGTTAAATAAATGAACGTTATAATTTTCAAAGTTATAAAATTATGGTTTTTGTGAAATATAGTTAAAAGCTGATTTTTGAGAAATAAGGGTTAATGATTTTATAAAATAGTTTAAATTGGATTTTTGAATATATTATAAAAGTTTAAAAATAGGATTTATAAAATTTGATTATTTTATAAATCAAAATGGTGAAACTATAAAGGAAATTAAAGACGTTTTAAAAGAATAATATAAATTGATTTATATTAAGGGATTTATAAACGGATATTTATAAATTGGAAAGTCTCTAAAGGAACGATTTTGTAAAATAATCGTTTTATAAGTAATTAACTTATAATATGAACTTTTAGTTTATAATTGAGTTATAAACTGGAATAGGTTAATAAAGGAATTTATAAAAAGGAAGTTTTTATAAATAAATAGAAATGGAATTTATAAACGATGTTTTATAAATTCGCAAATGACTTATTTTGATAAGTAAATTGTTGAAACCTATTAATGGAGTTATATTCACATTTTTGAATAGTGAATAATCCTTTGAATTAAAAATGAATAAAAGGATGAGATTTTTTAATGAAGTTTATTCACATTTTTGAATAGTGAATAACACGTTAAAGAAAATGGTTTGAATGTGAATGTTTTAAACAGAATTAAAACGATCTAACGATGTTTTAAAAAGGTGTTGAGATTCGAAACCATAGATTTCAACATTCATTGTTGAAATAGACGTTTTCGAGAAATAGAAGGAGATGATGGACTATAACACTGTTGTTATAGTAAATGATTTCCGAAAGGAAATGTTTTGTATAGTATTGGGATTTATATATCTATTTTAATTTCGAATCCCTATACTAGTGATTTTGGGTTGTCGTAACGATGTTTTACGCAACATTCGTTTTGACCCAAATAAATATGTTTAAGAGAATGATTTCCTTAAAGAATGAATTATATACTTAATTCGATTTAAGTATATTGAATATTTTCCAAGGTCGAAAATAAAAAGATTTGTGAATTACTTATTTTTAATAAGTATGTAAATGTTTTCCAATATGAAGTGAATAATTAGAATTTATCTTTTTGAAGATAAATTGAAATGAATAATTGAAATCGTATATGCGTGGATATTGTGAAATATAAATTCATTATGGAATTTATAAAAGAAAATGGAATTTGATTTAAAAATAAATATTGATTTATTTTGAAGTGTTGAAATTTTATATCTTGTAAAGATATTTTGGAAGATAAATAATTTGGAAAATTATTTGGAATCTGGTGATGTGTGCATATCCATTGATAGTTAAATAACCGACTATCAATATTTCCCTTTGAATGGGTAATTGATGTGATTTGTTTGAATGTGAATGCTACACTTATTTTTGAATAAGCGCTCACTATTCGGGTTAACCGGGAAAGGACCATGGGGTCGTATAACCCATTCCGAATATGTGATACGTCGTTATGAATTGCATTTGAAGATCGGTGTTGAAGACCGAGTATTTGCGAAAGCGATAGGATGACCTATCGATTGTCTCTGCACTGGGTAGCTCCTGGTATAGAGATCTCCTAAGTGATGGGAAATTCGATCGGGATTGTGAATACCCGTATTGCAAGGGCTTCGTAAGAAGTGCCTTCGGTTTTGTTCGAGCCCGGAACAGACTTGTATGGATTGTATGCCTGACATTACAAGTTGAGATATAAAGCCGATTTCTTTCAAATATATTTCTGTTGGTGGCGGAGAATTTATTCTTTAGCTTAACACCCTTCTCTGAGACGTACGAGCTCAGAGGTTATGTAGTTGAATGTTATCAGCGATATATTCCCAATTTGGTAATGTGATATGCTGAGTGATGCTGAAATGATCATTGTGTTGATTATTGTGATAGGATCGTTTATTTGATCGTCTATCTTAGTAATCATTGTGTTGATCATTTGTTGACCCAAAGCATGGCTTTTGTATAAAGTATGTTTTTGTGGACGTGAATTCGTCGAGCCTCACACCCCGTGAATGGTCAAAACAGGAAAGAAGCAGCAAGGTTATGAGGGGTAGCACCCTTTAGGATGTGTCCATTTCCTTCTGGAAAAGGGTGGTATCATGGTATGGAGCCCAGATACTTACTCATGTTGAAAACACTTTGTTATGATTGTGTGAATTGATTACGAGCGCTCGGTGAAAAGGTCCCAAAGGACCGGGGGATGGCATATTCGGTCAGTTGTTACTCGGTTAGGGGTAACCCGGCCTTGTGTTGGTAGAGATCCGGTTTGGTTCTCGGGGATGTCCATCCAGAGGCATTCTCATGTGGCAATAGGAAGTTCCTTGGCCTGACCATTTGTGGAAAATCCAAAGAAACAACACGAAACTTGTACGGTTTTAGTTGTATAACCTGCTATGGAATGTGGCGGTAACCTGCTATTGAACATAGTTAGCTATATTAGGCATACGATAATGGTCGTATGTTGGCTAAGATTTATATTCTACTTTCGAAATGAATTTCTTCTACACTATGCACTAGTAATAATATCAAATATTATTTTAAATGCGTATCAAGCATCTTTGACTATCATAAGGAGAAATCTCCTCCGATTCTGCGTTTGCATGTGTGTGTGTGCGGGAGGCCTTATGGTAGTCTCATTTTTAAAAGCATTGCGAATTGAAATAAAAATATTCCTCTATTTTGATTTAAAAGATAAATAAACTGTTTTGAGTTCTCACACCAGTCACATGACTGACTTGGAGTTTATTGTTTTCCTTCCTAAACTCTGGGTGCCCACCAATTTCTACACGGGCAGTCAAGAGTAAGGTTTATCAGGATATTCTGGATATTCTGAAGTTGCTGGAGGCAAGCTGGATGGCATGGCGTATTACTTATATAGTATTTCTTTTTCCGCTGCACTGTTGTTGTTGTTGTACACTCTGATGATATGATGTAATGAAATGTGATGTAATGTAATAACTGATATAGTTCTTTGTTTAAAGATTATTCATTTATTATTATATGTTGTTCCGCTGCGAATTGTGAGATTCTGATGTTGTTCTGTTGTTTTCTGTTCTGTTCCGTTCTATTCTCTTTTTCTTTCTATTTTAAAAATTTTCTATTTTCTTTTCCCTCTATCTTTTCTACCTTATCTATCTTCTATCTTCTTCTTTCTTTTTCTTTTCCTAAATTCTTTTCTAAAACCCATAACATTCCGGTTTTTGACCTTCGAATTCTCGGCAGTCGATAAAGTGAGTATCGATGTTGAATTTTCGAAAGTCGAAAATTTTCGGGGCGTTACATTTGGTATCAGAGCTTATGGTTAAGCGACAACCATGGTTCTGTTGGGTATCGCTCATTAGAGATAGAGTCAGCAGCACTCTAGAATGAGTTTGAGTGTAATAATAGCTATGAGAGCGTATTTGTTAGTGAATATATAAAATTGTTTTGTATTGTGTTGACTTATCGGTTGATTGTTTATAGATTCCAGTCGATGTAGTCTAGCTAACTATCGTAGATAGGGGTTTCTAAACTCTTAAACAAGATAAATCGACATAATATTTGTTTTAAATTGGGTAAATGAAATAATTTTGCCTTGATTATATTTTATATATAAAGAAATAATTTTTCAGAATTATTAAAGTGTATATAAGTTGATTGTTAAGTTGTTTGAATAATCTAAATAGAATAATTGTATAAGTAAAAGAATTATAAGAGTTAAATTATAATTAAAGTGATTTACAATTGTGAAATAAACTTATATATATAAGAGGTGAAACTATATGAATGTGAGTTGTAAATAAGTAAAATGAATTTAAGGTTAAATGAAAATATAACTTAAGTAATAGATTTTAACTTGAGTTATATAAATGAAATTCAACTTTTATAATTGAATTGAATGAATGGATTGAATGTTAATCAATTGAATGTGAATTAAATTGATATGGAATAATAAATATAAGTGTTAGTTCATTAAAATCTAATGTTATTGAAAGTTGAATAAATTTGAATGAAAATCAATTAAATTAAACCAATTGAAAGCAAAAAAGTTTGGTTGTAATTAATATACATTGGTTGTTACTTGATTGTATATAATTCATTAAGTATTAATGAAATTGAAAGCTAAATTAACTGAATTCAAATTGAAAGTAAATAAATGTGAATAGAATATGAATTAGTGAATATAAACTAATTGAGAATGAATGTTGATAACATCCACTGTATATGAATTAAATGTGATTGAATTGAAAACCCTTTCATTGAATATTAATGAGAATATAAATGAATATTTATTAGTTATGGATGATAGTTGGTTGATGGTTGAATATATGTTGTTTTACTGCATTTGCTATGTTGGCATATATAGTTATTATGTTGCTATATGTTATATATTGATACTATTATCTATATGCATGATTCTCATGTTGTTTGTTGAGTAATTTGTAGGTGCGGATCGTGTTTGCTTCGCATTTGGAGCTCGCTTTTGCGCTATATTAGCCGTATATGCTTGCTAATAAAATATAAGGTACATATCTCGGATTAAATACAGTACTTTTACACTTTTTTCCCTTCGGGATGCCTCATTACTTAATGAGATGTATATTTGTGATATATATACTGTCATTTTTTTTTCGGATCGAGCCGCGCAAAGGAGACTATGGCGAATTTTTCCGAAAATTTAAGGCGTTAGAAAAAATTTAAGAAAATTGAAAAATTTTGAAAACTTTAAACTTTGATTTTGGAATTGAAAGTTAAACAATAGAAGTTGTTTTTGAAAAGATAACTAAGTATGATTTGAAAACTTAGTAAAGATTTGTAAGAAGTTTAACTATGAACTTTGGAAAGTTAATAGATTCTGTAACTTTTCTTACTAGTTAATTTCGAGGACGAAATTCTTTTAAGTGGGGAAGATTGTAACGACCCAGAATTTTTGATAATTAAAATTTGAATATTTAATTAATTTTAAATATTAATAAGTGAATTTTTAAGTCAAATAAATTTTTATTTGAATTTTTGGATTTAATTGGATAATTAAATCGATAATTTAATACGTTAAATTATGGAAATAATTGAAAATTGAGTTAAATATGATTGAAAATGATTTGTAAAATTTTATTTTATCATATGGGAGTTAGAATGGTATTTTAGAACTTTTAAAATCGAATTAAAAGTTAATTTGTGAAAATTGAATATTTTAATATTTAAATCGACTGTAAAATAGCCAATTTTTGAACAGTCTCAGAATTGAAAGAACCAGTTCCATTGGATCCGTAATAGTTAGTTATTACCGGATTTCAATTTTCGTGTCAATCGGAGTTATCGTTTGATCGTGGCAGCTCGAAACGCATCGATTTATTTTTAATTTAAATTTGGCGAGCTAAAATAGCCATTTTTCAAAAAGTCTCGGATTTCGACGAAACCAGTTTCATCGGATCCGTAATGTGATATTATTGTAAGGTTTCAAATTTCAAGTCAATTGGATTTACCATTTGTCCTATACAAATTAAAACGCCTAGAAAATCGCTTAAATCGGTTTAATTCAAATTGAGCGTTTATAGCCATAACTCGCACATACTTCCGAATTAGCTTCTGAAACCTATTCCATTGTGTCCGAAACGCGGGGTAAACCCTAGAAACGCTGGTTACGGCGCGTAAATCGGAGTTCGGAATTTCCGGGTGAATAGTGTCGATCGGTTCTCTATAAATAGCCCACTATCTCAAAATTTTATAAAAAAATAACCCTAACCCTAGCTAAAAACTGCAGCCGCCTCTAACATTATCTAAGGCCAGAAATTCACAAGCTTCCTCCCTCAGTTACTCCCAATCCATTCATCGATTCAACGAAGCTTCAACACGGAAGTCGAAGAGCATGAGGAGAGCTAGAGATCTATACGGTTGAGATTTGAAACGACGTCGGATAGTGAGAACGAGGGGAGGCCGACGCACGCAGGTTTGGCACGCCTTTCGAGGCTCATCAGGTGACCGAACTCTAAGGTGTTGAGGCCGAACATGGTGGTGGAGTAGGGCTACGCAATGGAGTTTCCTGATCGAGTTCAAGTTGAGAGAAGTGATCGAATTCATGAACCCTAGTTTATGTTATTGGGTTTGATTTTGTTCGGCAATTACCTGTAGCCAACGTGAAGGAGGGAGAAGGATGGGGACGGCCAGATTTGCATTGGGTTAGGATCTAGTGGCTGGGAATGGTTTGAGTTTTTAAAATATAAAGTTAGTTATAAATATAAGTATATAAATCATGTAACTTCAATAATTCATAACTTTTTCATACGAGGTCGAAAACGCGCGAAACCAGTTGCGTTGGAATCGTATGGACGAGCACTACGCGATGGAGTTGGTTTGGAGTCGTTTGGAGTTAGTGAGAGTTTTGGGTAAAATTAAACGTCCGTTTAATTTTATCCGAAATAAATCGCTAAAACGGAATTAAAATCAAGGTGAGAACTTCTCACTCAATCGAATCAGTTTCGATTTTATTTTAAATAGTTAGATTTAAAATTATTGAATGCATGATTGAATGATGATTGTTATGTATTGATTGTTAAAATAGACATTATGCGCCGTTAGTAAGCGGATGTTATTTAATAAAAACATATACCGCGAATATTTCATAAACAGTGAAATTGGTATTATATATAATAGCAATATATATATATATATTGGCATATGTATATATTGGAGTTATTGATTTCCCGCATTTTTTGTTTAGCGGATGAGACCCTATTAAGCCGTTATTAAGCGGATAATATCTAAATCTCATATACCGCGATAATTTCGTACTGGAGCGAAATTGGTATTGTGCTAATGTTTGTGGATGCAGGAAAACAGGTTGGAGGGATCCAACTGGATTCCTCAACAGTATTTATTTGATTATGGATATTTTGATATTCGTTGATTATCATATACGATATGTGATATCGTTGTTGTCGTGATTGACTATTTGGTATGTAGCATCATTGGACCAAGTTTTGGAATTTTAAAATGATTTTTAAAGTGATTTTTGAAGTATAAAATATTTTTTGGAATTGATCCATGTTAAATAAATGAACGTTATAATTTTCAAAGTTATAAAATTATGGTTTTTGTGAAATATAGTTAAAAGCTGATTTTTGAGAAATAAGGGTTAATGATTTTATAAAATAGTTTAAATTGGATTTTTGAATATATTATAAAAGTTTAAAAATAGGATTTATAAAATTTGATTATTTTATAAATCAAAATGGTGAAACTATAAAGGAAATTAAAGACGTTTTAAAAGAATAATATAAATTGATTTATATTAAGGGATTTATAAACGGATATTTATAAATTGGAAAGTCTCTAAAGGAACGATTTTGTAAAATAATCGTTTTATAAGTAATTAACTTATAATATGAACTTTTAGTTTATAATTGAGTTATAAACTGGAATAGGTTAATAAAGGAATTTATAAAAAGGAAGTTTTTATAAATAAATAGAAATGGAATTTATAAACGATGTTTTATAAATTCGCAAATGACTTATTTTGATAAGTAAATTGTTGAAACCTATTAATGGAGTTATATTCACATTTTTGAATAGTGAATAATCCTTTGAATTAAAAATGAATAAAAGGATGAGATTTCTTAATGAAGTTTATTCACATTTTTGAATAGTGAATAACACGTTAAAGAAAATGGTTTGAATGTGAATGTTTTAAACAGAATTAAAACGATCTAACGATGTTTTAAAAAGGTGTTGAGATTCGAAACCATAGATTTCAACATTCATTGTTGAAATAGACGTTTTCGAGAAATAGAAGGAGATGATGGACTATAACACTGTTGTTATAGTAAATGATTTCCGAAAGGAAATGTTTTGTATAGTATTGGGATTTATATATCTATTTTAATTTCGAATCCCTATACTAGTGATTTTGGGTTGTCGTAACGATGTTTTACGCAACATTCGTTTTGACCCAAATAAATATGTTTAAGAGAATGATTTCCTTAAAGAATGAATTATATACTTAATTCGATTTAAGTATATTGAATATTTTCCAAGGTCGAAAATAAAAAGATTTGTGAATTACTTATTTTTAATAAGTATGTAAATGTTTTCCAATATGAAGTGAATAATTAGAATTTATCTTTTTGAAGATAAATTGAAATGAATAATTGAAATCGTATATGCGTGGATATTGTGAAATATAAATTCATTATGGAATTTATAAAAGAAAATGGAATTTGATTTAAAAATAAATATTGATTTATTTTGAAGTGTTGAAATTTTATATCTTGTAAAGATATTTTGGAAGATAAATAATTTGGAAAATTATTTGGAATCTGGTGATGTGTGCATATCCATTGATAGTTAAATAACCGACTATCAATATTTCCCTTTGAATGGGTAATTGATGTGATTTGTTTGAATGTGAATGCTACACTTATTTTTGAATAAGCGCTCACTATTCGGGTTAACCGGGAAAGGACCATGGGGTCGTATAACCCATTCCGAATATGTGATACGTCGTTATGAATTGCATTTGAAGATCGGTGTTGAAGACCGAGTATTTGCGAAAGCGATAGGATGACCTATCGATTGTCTCTGCACTGGGTAGCTCCTGGTATAGAGATCTCCTAAGTGATGGGAAATTCGATCGGGATTGTGAATACCCGTATTGCAAGGGCTTCGTAAGAAGTGCCTTCGGTTTTGTTCGAGCCCGGAACAGACTTGTATGGATTGTATGCCTGACATTACAAGTTGAGATATAAAGCCGATTTCTTTCAAATATATTTCTGTTGGTGGCGGAGAATTTATTCTTTAGCTTAACACCCTTCTCTGAGACGTACGAGCTCAGAGGTTATGTAGTTGAATGTTATCAGCGATATATTCCCAATTTGGTAATGTGATATGCTGAGTGATGCTGAAATGATCATTGTGTTGATTATTGTGATAGGATCGTTTATTTGATCGTCTATCTTAGTAATCATTGTGTTGATCATTTGTTGACCCAAAGCATGGCTTTTGTATAAAGTATGTTTTTGTGGACGTGAATTCGTCGAGCCTCACACCCCGTGAATGGTCAAAACAGGAAAGAAGCAGCAAGGTTATGAGGGGTAGCACCCTTTAGGATGTGTCCATTTCCTTCTGGAAAAGGGTGGTATCATGGTATGGAGCCCAGATACTTACTCATGTTGAAAACACTTTGTTATGATTGTGTGAATTGATTACGAGCGCTCGGTGAAAAGGTCCCAAAGGACCGGGGGATGGCATATTCGGTCAGTTGTTACTCAGTTAGGGGTAACCCGGCCTTGTGTTGGTAGAGATCCGGTTTGGTTCTCGGGGATGTCCATCCAGAGGCATTCTCATGTGGCAATGGGAAGTTCCTTGGCCTGACCATTTGTTGGAAATCCAAAGAAACAATACGAAACTTGTACGGTTTTAGTTGTATAACCTGCTATGGAATGTGGCGGTAACCTGCTATTGAACATAGTTAGCTATAGTAGGCATACGATAATGGTCGTATGTTGGCTAAGATTTATATTCTACTTTCGAAATGAATTTCTTCTACACTATGCACTAGTAATAATATCAAATATTATTTTAAATGCGTATCAAGCATCTTTGACTATCATAAGGAGAAATCTCCTCCGATTCTGCGTTTGCATGTGTGTGTGTGCGGGAGGCCTTATGGTAGTCTCATTTTTAAAAGCATTGCGAATTGAAATAAAAATATTCCTCTATTTTGATTTAAAAGATAAATAAACTGTTTTGAGTTCTCACACCAGTCACATGACTGACTTGGAGTTTATTGTTTTCCTTCCTAAACTCTGGGTGCCCACCAATTTCTACACGGGCAGTCAAGAGTAAGGTTTATCAGGATATTCTGGATATTCTGAAGTTGCTGGAGGCAAGTTGGATGGCATGACGTATTACTTATATAGTATTTCTTTTTCCGCTGCACTGTTGTTGTTGTTGTACACTCTGATGATATGATGTAATGAAATGTGATGTAATGTAATAACTGATATAGTTCTTTGTTTAAAGATTATTCATTTATTATTATATGTTGTTCCGCTGCGAATTGTGAGATTCTGATGTTGTTCTGTTGTTTTCTGTTCTGTTCCGTTCTATTCTCTTTTTCTTTCTATTTTAGAAATTTTCTATTTTCTTTTCCCTCTACCTTTTCTACCTTATCTATCTTCTATCTTCTTCTTTCTTTTTCTTTTCCTAAATTCTTTTCTAAAACCCATAACATTCCGGTTTTTGACCTTCGAATTCTCGGCAGTCGATAAAGTGAGTATCGATGTTGAATTTTCGAAAGTCGAAAATTTTCGGGGCGTTACATTTGGTATCAGAGCTTATGGTTAAGCGACAACCATGGTTCTGTTGGGTATCGCTCATTAGAGATAGAGTCAGCAGCACTCTAGAATGAGTTTGAGTGTAATAATAGCTATGAGAGCGTATTTGTTAGTGAATATATAAAATTGTTTTGTATTGTGTTGACTTATCGGTTGATTGTTTATAGATTCCAGTCGATGTAGTCTAGCTAACTATCGTAGATAGGGGTTTCTAAACTCTTAAACAAGATAAATCGACATAATATTTGTTTTAAATTGGGTAAATGAAATAATTTTGCCTTGATTATATTTTATATATAAAGAAATAATTTTTCAGAATTATTAAAGTGTATATAAGTTGATTGTTAAGTTGTTTGAATAATCTAAATAGAATAATTGTATAAGTAAAAGAATTATAAGAGTTAAATTATAATTAAAGTGATTTACAATTGTGAAATAAACTTATATATATAAGAGGTGAAACTATATGAATGTGAGTTGTAAATAAGTAAAATGAATTTAAGGTTAAATGAAAATATAACTTAAGTAATAGATTTGAACTTGAGTTATATAAATGAAATTCAACTTTTATAATTGAATTGAATGAATGGATTGAATGTTAATCAATTGAATGTGAATTAAATTGATATGGAATAATAAATATAAGTGTTAGTTCATTAAAATCTAATGTTATTGAAAGTTGAATAAATTTGAATGAAAATCAATTAAATTAAACCAATTGAAAGCAAAGAAGTTTGGTTGTAATTAATATACATTGGTTGTTACTTGATTGTATATAATTCATTAAGTATTAATGAAATTGAAAGCTAAATTAACTGAATTCAAATTGAAAGTAAATAAATGTGAATAGAATATGAATTAGTGAATATAAACTAATTGAGAATGAATGTTGATAACATCCACTGTATATGAATTAAATGTGATTGAATTGAAAACCCTTTCATTGAATATTAATGAGAATATAAATGAATATTTATTAGTTATGGATGATAGTTGGTTGATGGTTGAATATATGTTGTTTTACTGCATTTGCTATGTTGGCATATATAGTTATTATGTTGCTATATGTTATATATTGATACTATTATCTATATGCATGATTCTCATGTTGTTTGTTGAGTAATTAGTAGGTGCGGATCGCGTTTGCTTCGCATTTGGAGCTCGCTTTTGCGCTATATTAGCCGTATATGCTTGCTAATAAAATATAAGGTACATATCTCGGATTAAATACAGTACTTTTACACTTTTTTCCCTTCGGGATGCCTCATTACTTAATGAGATGTATATTTGTGATATATATACTGTCATTTTTTTCGGATCGAGCCGCGCAAAGGAGACTATGGCGAATTTTTCCGAAAATTTAAGGCGTTAGAAAAAATTTAAGAAAATTGAAAAATTTTGAAAACTTTAAACTTTGATTTTGGAATTGAAAGTTAAACAATAGAAGTTGTTTTTGAAAAGATAACTAAGTATGATTTGAAAACTTAGTAAAGAATTGTAAGAAGTTTAACTATGAACTTTGGAAAGTTAATAGATTCTGTAACTTTTCTTACTAGTTAATTTCGAGGACGAAATTCTTTTAAGTGGGGAAGATTGTAACGACCCAGAATTTTTGATAATTAAAATTTGAATATTTAATTAATTTTAAATATTAATAAGTGAATTTTTAAGTCAAATAAATTTTTATTTGAATTTTTGGATTTAATTGGATAATTAAATCGATAATTTAATACGTTAAATTATGGAAATAATTGAAAATTGAGTTAAATATGATTGAAAATGATTTGTAAAATTTTATTTTATCATATGGGAGTTAGAATGATATTTTAGAACTTTTAAAATCGAATTAAAAGTTAATTTGTGAAAATTGAATATTTTAATATTTAAATCGACTGTAAAATAGCCAATTTTTGAACAGTCTCAGAATTGAACGAAACCAGTTCCATTGGATCCGTAATAGTTAGTTATTACCGGATTTCAATTTTCATGTCAATCGGAGTTATCGTTTGATCGTGGCAGCTCGAAACGCATCGATTTATTTTTAATTTAAATTTGGCGAGCTAAAATAGCCATTTTTCAAAAAGTCTCGGATTTCGACAAAACCAGTTTCATCGGATCCGTAATGTGATATTATTGTAAGGTTTCAAATTTCAAGTCAATTGGATTTACCGTTTGTCCTGTACAAATTAAAACGCCTAGAAAATCGCTTAAATCGGTTTAATTCAAATTGAGCGTTTATAGCCATAACTCGCACATACTTCCGAATTAGCTTCCGAAACCTATTCCATTGTGTCCGGAACGCGGGGTAAACCCTAGAAACGCTGGTTACGACGCGTAAATCGGAGTTTGGAATTTCCGGGTGAATAGTGTCGATCGGTTCTCTATAAATAGCCCACTATCTCAAAATTTTATAAAAAAATAACCCTAACCCTAGCTAAAAACTGCAGCCGCCTCTAACATTATCTAAGGCCAGAAATTCACAAGCTTCCTCCCTCAATTACTCCCAATCCATTCATCGATTCAACGAAGCTTCAACACGGAAGTCGAAGAGCATGAGGAGAGCTAGAGATCTATACGGTTGAGATCTGAAACGACGTCGGATAGTGGGAACGAGGGGAGGCCGACGCACGCAGGTTTGGCACGCCTTTCGAGGCTCATCAGGTGACCGAACTCTAAGGTGTTGAGGCCGAACATGGTGGTGGAGTAGGGCTACGCAATGGAGTTTCCTGATCGAGTTCAAGTTGAGAGAAGTGATCGAATTCATGAACCCTAGTTTATGTTATTGGGTTTGATTTAGTTCGGCAATTACCTGTAGCCAACGTGAAGGAGGGAGAAGGATGGGGACGGCCAGATTTGCATTGGGTTAGGATCTAGTGGCTGGGAATGGTTTGAGTTTTTAAAATATAAAGTTAGTTATAAATATAAGTATATAAATCATGTAACTTCAATAATTCATAACCTTTTCATACGAGGTCGAAAACGCGCGAAACCAGTTGCGTTGGAATCGTATGGATGAGCACTACGCGATGGAGTTGGTTTGGAGTCGTTTGGAGTTAGTGAGAATTTTGGGTAAAATTAAACGTCCGTTTAATTTTATCCGAAATAAATCGCTAAAACGGAATTAAAATCAAGTTACACCACCTAATAATCTCATAATGTCCGGGTACGCCCTTAGTCAAACCATAACATGGCTATATGCCGTCTTTAAGAGCACCTGGGTTATTCACTCGGATTTTCTCTAGTACTTAGGTGAGTGTACAGATAATATGTACTTATCTACCAATCCATGTATAACCAGAAGGGAGACTGGCAGCTATACTTCCTGCTCCAGGAGCCTAGGGCTACTCCGGCCAGATCTGCTCCTACAATCGTCAGTTACCTCCTAGGTATCATGACTATATCCATTGAATGTGCTCATTAATATGATGACTCTTAGTCACTTTCAGAGTCATGCACTTATGGTAATAGATTGTTGGCCTTCGTGACTAAAGAGGGCTAGGTCTACGCCACCCAGGGCTACTCCGCCTTTCTTTAAAATCATGTGATGCACATCAAATATAATAAAGGTGTTGCAGATCTAGGGACCGACCCTATGACCAGGCGGCCAGGGTAGATACTGGCTATTTAGTTCCTACTAACTCCTAATCATATCCTGGAGCACTTCATGATGGACAACATCCATAGAGATACGCCTCCATAACTCAATCATCCATAATGCTCTACCCCAAGCATATAATCTCACTCTACCACGAGCATCACCTTATGTAAGTATAGTCCAAATTCTCTTCGCTTGAGTAACATATACTTGCAATGAATAACCGAATAAGTATCACATCGAAGTTCCATACTACCGTATGATGCTTAATCATTTATTCAATGGTCATAAACTACGCTCAATCTCCATAATATTATACAAAAAATAATCAAAGAAATATTAATAAATGCCCCATCCCAAACGGTATAATAACTTTGCTGATTCATATTTCCGTCACGTAGAATTAAAATCATTTAAACAAAAATATCACAAAATAGAAATATCACGAATCTATATCGAAATCTGTCATCACCGTATCATATCAAAATACTAATCAAACCAGTATCAATGGTGGATCATTCATATGATTCAATTAAATATATAAGAAAGAAGAAATCAAAAAATTAGGATAAAGCAAATTAATAAAATATATTTAGATATAACAATTCAAATCAACATTTAATAGTAAATTATTCACAACATACGATCTAATATGACCAAGAAAAGAACATCAAGATCATATAATAATCATTCTAGAATTAAATTAAATATTCAAATAAACTAAATTATTAAATATACATTTTTTCTTCACTTAATTATATAAATATTTGTTTATAATTCTTAATGAAGCATATTTAATTTAATATATACTTTAAAATATTAACTAAAACATTTCCCTTTACATTCTTAAACTTATATAAACTTTTAAATAATTATTTAAAATTAAATAACAATTCCATTTCAATAAATAAAAAATTTGTTCATAAAATTATATATTTACTTTGTTTAATTTCATATATATTTTAAATGAAATATAATTTATTTAATATTAAAATATACCCTTACAAAAAGAGGATAACATAGGACTCGAACCCGGGTGGGTTAGTAGAAGAGCGCACACACTTACCACCAGCCCATACCTCCCTTTAGTAAAAGCGGTTACACACTGGTCGACATGTAGCTATCGACTAGTTGGATCTATAGGTCAAAATGTGTTTAAGATTTTTTTTCGATAGAGTAGTCAACCGGTTCGGCACAAGAGGTCGGCTGGTCGGGCTTCAGGGATGCGAATTCTGGTACTTGTTCCTACCCATTTTCAACCATCTCCTAATCCTTTCTTTACCGTTTCTCCTCCAATTTGTTGCACACACATGTTCATTCATACACACATTAATTCAAACATATTTGTTTACCTAATTGCATGATTTAAATATAGAAACATGAGTAGGAATACTCACCTGAAATGAAGAGACTCACTAACTCTACTTCTTGCTCTTCTTCACTTCTTCCCCTTTCCACTTATTGTAAATAGCTCCTCCTAAAACATTTATCGAATACTTGATTTCTTGTTTACAATATTATGTAAAGCTATTGAGAATCTTGATATTAAGCGATTGAAATTTAAAAATTCAATTTTGAATTTAATTTGAATTACAAAGGTGGTAGGGTTTGGGGGAAATTCTAATTTCTAAAAGTGAAGAAAATATAACGTGATGTTATATTTATATAAAGAGGAATTATTAGGAAATGGAAGAGTTTGGAGAAAGGAAAATCAAGCATCTTGAATTAGGGTTTTGGAGTCATGGGCTTTAGGCTACATTTCTTTCATTCTCTTTTCTATTTTTCTTTCTTTTACTTTAATTACATGAAACAAATATATTCAAGCTCGTATAAATCACTTTTACCACAAAATTGCTTTCTAAAAAATTATAACATTATTTTTTTACAAAATTATTTTCAAAAACTTAATTTATTTAAATCATTTACTAATTAATTTCAAATCTATATTGATAAGTTAATTCATTTATCAAAATAAACTTTATATTTATAAAATTTAATTTGTCATTATTTCTAAAATAATAAATTCACACTTCCATATTTCAATGTTATTAAATAAAACGCTTAATCAATATTCTCTTCATACCAAATTCATATCATTTAGATTTGAATATCCAATATTCACGCTTTAGCCCATTTATTAAATAATTTTTGAATTAATTTTATTTCACGATCCTTTAAACCAATAATTATCCACATAACCATTTGATTTTATCACTAATTACTTTATAATAAATTTTCAATATTCCTTATTAAATCCAAAATTATTCTTATTTAATCTATAAAATTAATTTGACCAATTTAAATAATTATTATTAATTATCCCCAAATATAGGGATGTTACAGGCTCCCCCTTGATAAAATTGCATCCTCGTAATTCCTTAGGAAGAATCTATAACGGAGCTAATAATCCCAAACTTAACCATGTCATTACCAATTTATATTTAAATACTAAATAAATAGACATCGAAACAAACTCATAATATTCTGACTTTATAATCATAAGTTTGCACATATAATGATCTTCATCAACTCATTATACATTAAATAAAGTAATACAAAATCAGTTACTACACCTTTTATCGGTGGCTTATCATAAAACTAAAATATCTCAATTATTTACGAAATATCAAAATGCCAAACTATAAATCTTTACTCTACAAATCAATATCATACTATAAATTTAATACGTATCCAGTAGCAAATCCATTCCCCAAAATTTTCTAGTTAAAAGTTTGAACTTTTGGAAAGAAAATTCAATATAAAATCATATAAGTATCTTTACTCAAACATCAATCACAAAATCTTTTCCATCAAACTAACATCACTTTAAACTAAATTTTAGTATTTTATATTAATTCAAAAACACCTTACCTTGCACAAATTCTTTTCTAATTACTATTCCTTAATCAACACCAAGTTACCCAAATACATCACATATATTTTTAAAACAAATACTATTCAAATTTTATATAATAAATATCTTTCAAAATTAAATTTTGATTTTGAAAACAAAATTTAACAAACTTCAGTTTCTATTAATTAATAATATTCATATTTAAAAATTCCTTTATAGTCAAAATTTGCTATTCAATAATCATTAATTTTAACATATATTTCCAAAAATTACTTCTATACAAACTTTATAAACTCACTTTATTTCATAATACGTTAATAAAATTCTTGATTACCACAAGTCAATATAATACTAATACTTACTTATTTCATAAAACTCTACAAAATTAGAAATTTAAATTCTTAAATAATTATACCTTTCTAAAATGTTCCATATTATCTAAAAATCAAAATATCTAAATCTTGGTAAATAATTTTTATTCACATAAATTATAACATACCAAACTTGCAAATTAATTCCAAATATGAATAAGATATAATATGTCCAATTATAATCTCAAATTCATATAAATTTTTTTCACATTACTACAACCATCATTTAATATCCATAAACTAAATTCCATTTATATATAATTTCTCAAAAACTTCACACAGTTTATTTGAACTCACAACATATATTAAAATCACAAACACTATAAAATATAACGATGTTGCCTTACCATTCATTTTAGTGATTTACTAATATCAATTGGTTGCAATATTGACCGTGTAATAAGTACTGCCTCGTTAGTGATCTCAGCTATCCACTAATATTCATTGGCTACATACATCGCTTAGAATAAATTCAAACTTATAAAATATTTCTATAACACATTTTCTCAAAATAATATATGTAACTCTTATTTTCAAAATCATTTCAAATATTGAATTTAAACAACACTATACCAAAATTACAAACTCTCCTTAAAATTAAATTTAAAATATTTAATCATTTCAAAATATTTTAGTTTATCAAAATACCTATATCTTTTCAAAGCATTGTATCTAGATGTCTCATTCTGATGTTTAGGAATCCCTATCGAATACATGTACATCCACATTAAATATAATTCACAACACACTCAACGGACAAAATAATACATATTCAATTCAAAATTTCTATCATAATTTAATCAAATCTTTTAATATACTCACATTTATAAAACAATTATCAGTTTCTAACAAGCTATAGACATACAAGTCAAGCATCTTTACTATAGCAGACACTTAAGAGATTTCAAATAAAATATTTTTTTAGTTTTAAAAACACATTTAATAATAAACTATATTCATATGTCAAAGTCTTTACTTCTAACAAATACTTAGTAATATCCAAATATTTTCAACCACTCAATAAATATCTATATTAATTAAAATACCATTTCAATAAACAAGAAATAATATTTGATCCAACATAAAAAATAATGAAATTAAATTTGACATAAACAATCCTCAATAACATACACATGAGACAACAATCATTGCACTCAGTGAAATCTGATAAAAAGATTCCCCATTATGCACTTTAATTAAACCTAGAAATAAACAATTCAATATTAGACCACCCAAGGCCAGTCATTTTATATTTTCATACACAAAATATCAAAAATCCAAATATCTTATATATGTAGAAAATATCAAACACATCCCCAAAGGATTACCCCAGTAATCATCATATATTCTTACAATCCCTAATCATATGGTAACTCCCCAAAACGACCAAAGGGGGAGGGACTCTAAGTCTCATATAAGGTCTTGAATTGATGTGTAGTTAATGCTCTGCTAAATCCCTGCAGAATCTCAGTTATAGCCTATAGCGCTTTTCAACCGCTGTGCTTTTTCAGTATATTGCTATTAAACAATAGATTCGCTTTAAACTCTGCTATTTTCCGCTACACCCGCTAAATCAAGGCTTTTCAGCAACCTTATTATAAAAGGGTTGATTTGACCAATTTCTTTAGTAAATTAACAAAGTAAGAGTAAAGATCTAATTTTAAGGTACGAGCCCTCAATATAAATTAGAAATTTATAGCAACCGAATGTGTTCTGCATAATTCATGATATTCTTTGGTTTTATTATATAACATGACCAAAATTTCTTTTTTATACAAATGATGTAAGAATGAGAGTAAATTAACTTTAAAAAGTTTATTTTATATCTAATGAAGCTTTTTGCACCTCAGTTATTTTCCACCATATCCCCGTTTCATCCCTGTTATACTTTTTGCACCTCCACTGCTACGGAACTGCTAAGTGCTGTAACTGCATAATTTCCTCATGTATCTTTTAATATGATGTATTGTTCTAAACCTGCTCTGGTAGCAATTATAAACATCCCTACCTCTATACACATATACTATCCATGAGTATTACTAAATAACACTATCGTATAATGCGAAGAATTAGGTGATGCGAGGTAAACACGTGAATATTCTCTTGGGCTAACACTGGTACATATTTAAACGTTAAATATAAGTCACCACAAAAATGTATACAATATCAGCACAAAGCAATAAATATGTGTGCCTCTAGGATAGAACAATACACAATATATAAAATACCAAAGATTCACAGAGTCAATATCGTGCGATAATGAATAAGAAATAATGTACAGTACATGTCTAATAAACATCACATTAATATACATACAAGGGACCATACAATAAATGTAAAGGCCCGAAAATCCGTACTCCTTTGAGCTGGCAACATTCCACAATAATCCAGCCAAAGAGGAACGAACTTCTGAATCTTTAGGGTTGAAAAAGAAGAAAGAGGTAGAAGAAAAGAGAGAAAACGATAGGAGAAACAGAAACAGCAACAGAAACAATATCAGAATCTCACAATCGTAGCAGAACAACATATAATAGATAGATGAATAATCATTAAAACAAAAGAACTATACATTTTATACATTTCATCACATTACATTACATCATCAGAGTGTACAACAACAAAACCGCGGAAAGAAATACTATATACAATAGATAATAGACTACGCCATCCTACTCGCCTCCAGATTGCTACAGCAACTCCCGAATCCAGAATAACCTGATAACCTAACTCTAGACTGCCCGTGTGGAAATTGGTGGGCACCTAGAGTTTAGGAAGGAAACAATAAACTCCAGGTCAGTCATGGGACTGGTGTGAGAACTCAAAACAGTTTATCTTTAAAAACAAACAAAGAAATATTTTTAAAGTAAATTCGCAATGCTTTTTGAAAATGAAACTACCATAAGGCCTCCCACCACACACACAATGCAAACGCAGAATTGGAGGAGATTTCTCCTTATGATAGTCAAAGATGCTTACTACGCAAAATCAAATCTTTTTTTGATATTATTATTAGTGCATAGTGTAGAAAACAATTTCGAAAGTAGAATATAAATCCTAGCCAGCATAGACATTCCGAACTGTGCCTACTATAGCTGCCATCTAAACAGTGGTGACCACCATAAGTAAATGGCAAGTTCTACAACTAAAACCGTAGAAGGCGCGTATTGAAGAATGGATTTCCAACAAATGGTCAGTCTAAGGAACTTCCTACTGCCACATGGGATCGCCTCTGGCGGGACGTCCCGAGAAACTAACGTTACGGTTAGATCTCTGCCAACACAAGGCCGGGTTACCTCTGTAACTAGGTAACTACTACACGAATATGTCATCCCCCGGTCCTTTGGGACCTTTATCCGAGCGCTCGATTCCAACAACACCACACAGTAATAGATATAGTGTATCAACATGAGTAAGTATCTGGGCTCCATACCATGATACCACCCTTTTCCAGAAGGAAATGACATACCCTAAAGGGCACGACCCTCATAATCTTGCCGCATATTCCTGTTTCGACCATTTCCGGGGAGTGAGGTCTGACGAAGTCTCGTCCACAAAGCTACACTTTGGCACAAAGCCATGCTTTGGGTCAACAGATGACCAAAGCAATGATCACAAAGATAAATGATCAAACAAATGATCATATCACAAATGATCAAACAATGATCATCACACAGCAACACTCAGCATGTCACATTACCAGATTGGGAATATATCGCTGATAACCTTCAACTACATAACCTCTGAGCTCGTACGTCTCAGAGAAGGGTGTTAAGCTAAGAGAATAAATTCTCCGCCACCAACAGAAATGTATTTGAAAAGAAATCTGTTTTATATCTCAAAATGTAATGTCAGACACGTAACCATACAAGTCTGTTCCGGGTTCGAACAGAACCGAAGGCACTTCCAAAGAAGCCCTTGCAATCCGGGTATTCACAATCCCGATAAAATTTCCCATCACAAAGGAAATCTCCATACCGTAGCTAACGATGCGGAGACAATCGACAGGTCATCCCATCGTTTTCACAAATACCCGGTCTTCAACACCGGTCTTCAAATGCTATCCATAACGACGTATCACATATTCGGAATGGGTTATACAACACAAAGGTCCTCTCCCGGCTAAACCGAATAGCGAGCGCTTATTTTAAAATAAGTGTAGCATTCAATTTCAAACAATCACAACAAATACCATCCAAGGGTAAAATACTGATAGTCGGTTATTTAACTATCAATAGAGATGCGCAACATCATCAGATTCCAAATAATTTTCCAAATTATTTAATATACACACCTTCCAAATAATTGCCCAAATTATTTGTTTTACCAAAATATCTTTACAAGGTAAAATTTCCACACTTCAATCATTTGAAAACCAATTTCAAATTACTTTTCATCTTTTATAACCTTTGAAAACAATTCCGAATCATCAAATAAATCCTTACCGATTTATTTTAAACTGACGTTCCAAATTCGTAAATTTATTTTCATACTTCAAAAATAAATCAATATTTATTTTTTTAACAAATTTCCCCTCCTTTATAAATCCCATAATGAATTTCAAATTCCCAAATATCTACTTGTGTACGATTCTCAAATCGATTTTCAAAATATTCGCTTTCAATTCACCTTAAATGATAAATTCTCAAAATCGTTCCATTTCATATTGGAAAAGCATTTCCATACTTATTTAATAATAAGAAATTCACAAATTTATTTATTTTCAACAATTTGAAAATATTCCATATACTTAACCCGTAGTTAAGTGTATATTCTATTCTTTTAAGAAAACCATTCTCTTATTCACATTTATTTGGGTCAAAACGAATGTTGCGTAAAACATCGTTACGACAACCCAAAATCACTAGTATAGGGATTCAAAATTAAAATAGATATATAAATCCCAATACTATATAAAATATTTCCTTTCGGAAATCATTTACTATAACAACTATGTTAAAATCCACCATTCCCTTATTTTCTCGAAAACGTCTATTTCAACAATGAATGTTGAAATCTACGTATTCATTTCCTTCTATTTCTCGAAAACGTCTATTTCAACAATGAATGTTGAAATCTATGTATTCGATACTTAATGCATTTTAAAACGCCTTTAAATCGTTTTAAATTCTATTTAAACATCTTTTTCCAAAACCTGTCCATTTAATATAATAATATATTCACCGTTCAAAATAGTGAGTATAACTCCTTTCACAAATTCTATATTCAATTTATCAAATCCCGTTTATTTCCGAATTTATAACACTGTTTATAAATTTCATTCCTATTTATAAACTTCGATTTATAAATCTCTTTTATTAATCCAATTCAATTTACATAACCCAATTATATACCAAAATCTATATTATAAGTTAAATACTTATAATATTATTTATTTACCAACTCGTTCCTTTAAACTTCACAAATTTTTAAATCTTAATACCTTTAAGCTTCTTTTATATTTTATAACAACTTCGAGTTGTAAATCTCCTTTATTAACCTATTCTCTTTTATATTTCATTTATATGTCAAAATCCAGTTTATAAGTAGGTTACTTAAAATCCATTTATTTACAACTCCATTCCTTTACATCTTATCTATTTATAATCTAAAATTCCCATTTACTTATAAATCTTTTATTTTCAAAATCGTTCATTTTATAATACTTATAACTCTCGTTTTATAATTCCAATATGTTTATTTAAAAATATCAATTTATAAAATCTTTTATATTCATCCTTTATAATAATCCAGAAATCCAATTTAAATTATTTTACAAATTAATTAATTTTTCATAAAAGTCATCTCTTGGTTATCTTTCACAAAAATAAAATTTTTATAACTTTACAATTAAAATTTTAATTTATTTCAAATGAATCAATTCAAAAATTAAATAAAAACATATACTTTGAAAAATCACTTTAAAAATCCCTTTTTAAATTCAAAATCGTTATTTTTAACTTTAAAAATGAATCTGATGATGCAACAGCATCAAATAGTCAATCACGGGGACAAACATCATATATCGATATGATAGTCAACAATCATCACAATATTTATAATCAAATAAATATTTGTGAGGAATCCAGTTGGATCCCTCCAACCTGTTTCCCTGCATCCACAGACGTTAGCACATTACCAATTCTGTTTCAAGATGGAATATCGCTGTATATGGGATTTTATAAAATATTATCCACTTAATAGGCGGCGCAATAGGGTCTCATCCGCTATACAAGGCGGGAAATCAATTCCAATATATACATATGCCAATATATATATATATATTGCTATATATAGATATATCCTATTATATCTAATATCACAATCAAGCAGCAATCATCATTCCACTTTAACTATTTAAAATTTTAAACCGAACTGTTTGATTGAGTGAGGAGTTCTCACCTTGGTTTTATTTCCGATTCAGCGTTCGTTTCGAATAAAATTAAACTAACGTTTAATTTTACCCGAAATTTTTGCTTGTTCCAATCGACTCCAAACTGGTTGCATCGCGAAGAGCTCGTCCACACGATTCCAACGCACTTTGTTTCAGCATTTTTCGACCTCGTATGCAAAAGTTACACCATTATAAAGTTTGTACACATTTATATATAATTTAATAAACAAATTCATTTCAATTTTTAAACCTCTCAGCATATGGACCATTGGATTTCATTCAGCAGAATCAAGGCCGCAAATTGCTTCATCTTCTTCCATCGCGTGAGCATCCAGCTTTGTACGTATGTTCGAACCCATATTGCTCACAACTAGGGTTAAGAATTGCAGCCACCACACGCGAGTTGAAGGCGATCAGGATGCGCCATCGTGTAGCCCAACTCGTGCTCGACGCTCGGCCAGAGGGGCACAGAGCTCAGCCCCACCACCATCTCGAAAAACGTGCCTAGGACGAGCACGAACGCGGCGGCCTCACGCCCTCCCTAATCGACAAAAACTCATCTCTACCGTTGAATCTCGAGATCTCAGAGTGCTCTACAATTTTCTAGTTAGGAGTTTTCCCTAATTACTGATGGATTGAGAGAAATTCGAGGAAGAACGAGGAAGGATTTCGGTCATTGACATTATAACTGGCGGCCACGAAGATAATAGTTAGGGTTTAGGAGAAAATGAATAAATATAATAGTTTTTATATTATTTAATTAATAAAACTCTCGATTGAACAGATTATGCAAACGACCCCCAAACTACGCGTTCCGACAGGCAATCTTGGGGTTTTTCCGCGTTCCGGACACAATGGAATAGGTTTCGGAAGCTAATTCGATCATCTGTGTGAGATACGGCTATAAACGATCAATTTAAATTAAAACCGATTTAAACGATTTTCTAGGCGTTTTGGCTTGCACCGGACAAACGATAAATCCGATCGACTTGAAATTTGAAATCATACAATAATATCACATTACGGATCCGATGAAACTTGTTTCGTCGAAATCCGAGACCGTTTGAAAAATGACTATTTTAACTCGCTATATTAATATTAAAACAATTTCGATGCGTTTCGAGCTGCCACGGTCAAACGACAACCCCGATTGCTACGAAAATTGAAATCCGATAATAACTAACTATTACGGATCCAATGGAACTCGTTTCGTCCCATTCTGAGACTGTTCAAAAATTGGCTATTTTTCAGTCGATAATTAAATATTAAAATATTCGATTTTTCACAAATTAATTTCAAACTCGATTTTAAAAGTTCTATAACATTACTATAACTTCAATATGATAAAATAAAATTTTCCAAATCATTTCAATCATATTTAAACCCAATTTTCAATTGTTTACGTATTTTTCACTATTCAATTATCGATTTAATTGTCCAATTAAATCCAAATATTTGATAAATAAATTGTTCGACTTAAAAATTTCCACTTATTAATATTTAAAATAAATTAAATATTCAAATTCAAATTATCAAAAATCCTGGGTCGTTACAATCTTCCCCCCTTAAAAGAATTTCGTCCTAGAAATTGCGAGTTAGGAAGAACGATCCTAATCCGTTTATTATTTTTTCCAAAACCAATTAGTTTTATCAACTTTTTAACACAAATCTTTTTATTAAAGATTCACTATCATATCAATTAGCTTTCCAACTTCAATTATAGGTTTCAAACAACATTGTTTACTTAACAATTCAAATTTAAATTTAAATTCAAATTCCAAACTTTCAAAATTTCTCAAAATTTTTCTAACACCCGAAATTTTCGAAAAATTTCGCCAGCGTCTCCTTTGCGCGGCTAGCTCGGTACAACTACAAAATGGCACTACGGCCCCTTAGAATCAAAAAGAAAAGGGAAAGCCAAGTGGCTGGAGAAGGAAATCATCAAATCTCATACTAAATTTGAAATACGTACCTTTTTGTCGAGCAATTCAATTTTTAACTTCAAAATCAAAATCCCAATTCCATTATACACTATATATCCTGCTAGTAGTAGTATCCAATTCCAACATTCAAATCATTTTGCCAATTCAATTACAAAACCTTTCAACATATGCTTCTTATACCTTTTTTTTTAGTTTACTATTGAAGTTGCATATTCAATTTCATTCGTTTCCGATTAGTTTACATTCACTAATTAAATTCACATTAGTTTACTTCCAAATTGGATCAAATTCAGTTCATATTCAAATTCGTTTACTTCACTTTCAATTTGAATTCAATTACATAGCTTCCAATTTTGCTAATTCAATTTCATTATCACTTAATGAATTTACATACAATCAACTAACAACAAGTTAACAACCAATGTATTTTTTCAACACAACCAAATTATTAAATTTATCTGCAACATCCAGTTTTGGTTCAACATTTTTGATTCCAATTGGTTTTAACATTCAATTTATTTTCATTCAATTATTCAACTAGCTTGAAATGAATTTACACTTACATACATCATTTCATATCAACTTATTTACATTCGATTGAATAACACTCAATTCTTTAATTCAATTGCTAATTCTTTTACAAATAAAATTGAATTCCATTTATATAACTCAAGTTCACATTTTTAACAATTTCATTTCATTAATTCACTTTATTCACTTACTTTGATATCAACATCAATTCTTTCAACATCACTTAAGTTATATTCCATTTCAACTTCATTTGTTCAATTAAACTTAAGTTTTCACTTATCAATCCAATTCGGATTTCAATTCTAAAGTAAATTCTATTTAACTTTTACTTAAGTCAAATTCATATCAACATTCAAATTCATATTTCATTTTACTTAACTTAATTGTTTAACCACTTCAATAATTGGTTTTACTTACATTTTTCCATTCTATAATTTATACAACTTCTTTATTAACCTCCAACTCATATTATAAGTTCAAAACTTATTTCACTTATATTTATCATCTTCAAGTTGAATTTTAATTTCAAATTTGTTTATTACAACAAAACTTCAATTTTAAATTCATTATTGTAGCAAATCCATCACATAGAAACTCGAAAATGATACTGATGATGCTGCAGTCATCATCCTTATTATTTTCCAGTGACAATAGTGAAATCAGTGCTAAATATTCTTTCAAAAAGTTTTCTTTTATTTATAAATTACATTTATAAATCTTACTTATAAAATTTCACTTCTTATATATAAGATCATTTTACAATTGTAAATCATTCAAATTATAACTTCATACTTATAATTCATTGGCTTATACAATTATTCTTTTACAATAAGTTTTATTTAACTCATTCAAACAACTTTGATTGTCTTATATATTTATATTATTTACAACAACCAAGCAATCAATTATATACACTTAATAATCCATGAAAAATTATTTCCTTTATATACAAAATATAATCAAGGTAAAATTATTCCATTTACCTAATTTAAATCAATATCGTGTCGAATTGTTCTGTATAAGTGTTTAGAGATCCCTATCGACAGAGTTGTACAGACTATACCGACCAGAATCCATATACCACTCAACAAACCAATCATCACAATATAAAACAATTTTTATATTCACTAACAAATACGTGCTCATATCTATTATTACACTCACACTCATTCTAGAGCACTGCTGACTCTATCTCTAATGAGTAATACCCAACAGAGCCATGGTTGTCGCTTAACCACATGCTCTGATACCAAATGTAAAGGCCCGAAAATCCGTGCTCCTTTGAGCTGGCAACATTCCACAACAATCCAGCCAAAGAGGAACGAACTTCCGAATCTTTAAGGTTGAAAAAGAAGAAAGAGGTAGAAGAAAAGAGAGAAAACGATAGGAGAAACAGAAACAGCAACAGAAACAATATCAGAATCTCACAATCGCAGCGGAACAACATATAATAGATAGATGAATAATCATTAAAACAAAAGAACTATACATTTCATCACATTACATTACATCATCAGAGTGTACAACAACAAAACAGCAGAAAGAAATACTATATACAATAGATAATAGACTACGCCATCCTACTCGCCTCCAGATTGCTACAGCAACTCCCGAATCCAGAATAACCTGATAACCTAACTCTAGACTGCCCATGTGGAAATTGGTGGGAATCCAGAGTGTAGGAAGGAAACAATAAACTCCAGGTCAGTCATGGGACTGGTGTGAGAACTCAAAACAGTTTATCTTTAAACACAAACAAAGAAATATTTTTAAAGTAAATTCGCAATGCTTTTTGAAAATGAAACTACCATAAGGCCTCCCGCTACACACACAATGCAAACGCAGAATTGGAGGAGATTTCTCCTTATGATAGTCAAAGTGCTTACTACGCAAAATCAAATTTTTTTTTTGATATTATTATTAATTCATAGTGTAGAAAGCAATTTCGAAAGTAGAATATAAATCCTAGCCAGCATAGACATTCCGAACTATGCCTACTATAGCTGCCATCTAAACAGTGGTGACCACCATAAGTAAATGGCAGGTTCTACAACTAAAACCGTACAAGGCGCGTATTGAAGAATGGATTTCCAACAAATGGTCAGGCTAAGGAACTTCCTACTGCCACATGGGATCGCCTCTGGCGGGACGTCCCGAGAAACTAACGTTACGGTTAAATCTCTGCCAACACAAGGCCGGGTTACCTCTGTAACTAGGTAACTACTACACGAATATGTCATCCCCCGGTCCTTTGGGACCTTTATCCGAGCGCTCGATTCCAACAACACCACACAGTAATAGATATAGTGTATCAACATGAGTAAGTATCTGGGCTCCATACCATGATACCACCCTTTTCCAGAAGGAAATGACATACCCTAAAGGGCGCGACCCTCATAACCTTGCCGCATATTCCTGTTTCGACCATTTCCGGGGAGTGAGGTCTGACGAAGTCTCGTCCACAAAGCCACGCTTTGGCACAAAGCCATGCTTTGGGTCAACAGATGACCAAAGCAATGATCACAAAGATAAATGATCAAACAAATGATCAAACAATGATCATCACACAGCAACACTCAGCATGTCACATTACCAGATTGGGAATATATCGCTGATAACCTTCAACTACATAACCTCTGAGCTCGTACGTCTCAGAGAAGGGTGTTAAGCTAAGAGAATAAATTCTCCGCCACCAACAGAAATGTATTTGAAAAGAAATCTGTTTTATATCTCAAAATGTAATGTCAGACACGTAACCATACAAGTCTGTTCCGGGTTCGAACAGAACCGAAGGCACTTCCAAAGAAGCCCTTGCAATCCGGGTATTCACAATCCCGATAAAATTTCCCATCATAAAGGAAATCTCCATACCGTAGCTAACGATGCGGAGACAATCGACAGGTCATCCCATCGTTTTCACAAATACCCGGTCTTCAACACCGGTCTTCAAATGCTATCCATAACGACGTATCACATATTCGGAATGGGTTATACGACACAAAGGTCCTCTCCCGGCTAAACCGAATAGAGAGCGCTTATTTTAAAATAAGTGTAGCATTCAATTTCAAACAATCACAACAAATACCATCCAAGGGTAAAATACCGATAGTCGGTTATTTAACTATCAATAGAGATGCGCAACATCATCAGATTCCAAATAATTTTTCAAATTATTTAATATATACACCTTCCAAATAATTGCCCAAATTATTTGTTTTACCAAAATATCTTTACAAGGTAAAATTTCCACACTTCAATCATTTGAAAACCAATTTCAAATTACTTTTCATCTTTTATAACCTTTGAAAACAATTCCGAATCATCAAATAAATCCTTACCGATTTATTTTAAACTGACGTTCCAAATTCGTAAATTTATTTTCATACTTCAAAAATAAATCAATATTTATTTTTTTAACAAATTTCCCCTCCTTTATAAATCCCATAGTGAATTTCAAATTCCCAAATATCTACTTGTATACGATTCTCAAATCAATTTTCAAAATATTCGCTTTCAATTCACCTTAAAAGATAAATTCTCAAAATCGTTCCATTTCATATTGGAAAAGCATTTCCATACTTATTTAATAATAAGAAATTCACAAATTTATTTATTTTCAACAATTTGAAAATATTCCATATACTTAACTCATAGTTAAGTGTATATTCTATTCTTTTAAGAAAACCATTCTCTTATTCACATTTATTTGGGTCAAAACGAATGTTGCGTAAAACATCGTTACGACAACCCAAAATCACTAGTATAGGGATTCAAAATTAAAATAGATATATAAATCCCAATACTATATAAAATATTTCCTTTCGGAAATCATTTTCTATAACAAAATGTTAAAATCCACCATTCCCTTATTTTCTCGAAAACGTCTATTTCAACAATGAATGTTGAAATCTATGTATTCATTTCCTTCTATTTCTCGAAAACGTCTATTTCAACAATGAATGTTGAAATCTATGTATTCGATACTTAATGCATTTTAAAACGTCTTTAAATCGTTTTAAATTCTATTTAAACATCTTTTTCCAAAACCTGTCCATTTAATATAATAATATATTCACCGTTCAAAATAGTGAGTATAACTCCTTTCACAAATTCTATATTCAATTTATCAAATCCCGTTTATTTCCGAATTTATAACACTGTTTATAAATTTCATTCCTATTTATAAACTTCGATTTATAAATCTCTTTTATTAATCCAATTCAATTTACATAACCCAATTATATACCAAAATCTATATTATAAGTTAAATACTTATAATATTATTTATTTACCAAATCGTTCCTTTAAACTTCACAAATTTTTAAATCTTAATACCTTTAAGCTTCTTTTATATTTTATAACAACTTCGAGTTGTAAATCTCCTTTATTAACCAATTCTCTTTTATATTTCATTTATATGTCAAAATCCAGTTTATAAGTAGGTTACTTAAAATCCATTTATTTACAACTCCATTCCTTTACATCTTATCTATTTATAAATCTAAAATTCCCATTTACTTATAAATCTTTTATTTTCAAAATCGTTCATTTTATAATACTTATAACTCTCGTTTTATAATTCTAATATTTTTATTTAAAAATATCAATTTATAAAATCTTTTATATTCATCCTTTATAATAATCCAGAAATCCAACTTAAATTATTTTACAAATTAATTAATTTTTCATAAGAGTCATCTCTTGGTTATCTTTCACAAAAATAAAATTTTTATAACTTTACAATTAAAATTTTAATTTATTTCAAATGAATCAATTCAAAAATTAAATAAAAACATATGCTTTGAAAAATCACTTGAAAAATCCCTTTTTAAATTCAAAATCGTTATTTTTAACTTTAAAAATGAATCCGATGATGCAACAACATCAAATAGTCAATCACGGGGACAAACATCATATATCGATATGATAGTCAACAATCATCACAATATTTATAATCAAATAAATATTTGTGAGGATTCCAGTTGGATCCCTCCAACCTATTTCCTTGCATCCACAGAAGTTAGCACAATACCAATTCCGTTTCAAGACGGAATATCGCGGTATATGGGATTTTATAAAATATTATCCGCTTAACAGGCGGCGCAATAGGGTTTCATCCACTATACAAGGCGGGAAATCAATTCCAATATATACATATGCCAACATATATGTATTGCTATATATAGATATATCCTATTATATCTAATATCACAATCAAGCAGCAATCACCATTCAACATTAACTATTTAAAATTTTAAACCGAACTGTTTGATTGAGTGAGGAGTTCTCACCTTGGTTTTATTTCCGATTTAGCGTTCGTTTCGAATAAAATTAAACGAACGTTTAATTTTACCCGAAAGTTTTGCTAGGTCCAATCAACTCCAAACCGGGTGCATCGCGAAGAGCTCGTCCACACGATTCCAATGCACTTTGTTTCAGCATTTTTCGACCTCGTATGCAAAAGTTACACCATTATAAAGTTTGTACACATTTATATATAATTTAATAAACAAATTCATTTCAATTTTTAAACTCTCAGCATATGGACCATTGGATTTCGTTCAGCATAATCAAGGCCGCGAATTGCTTCATCTTCTTCCATCGCGTGAGCATCCAGCTTTGTACGTATGTTCGTATCCATATTGCTCACAACTAGGGTTAAGAATTGCAGCCACCACACGCGAGTTGAAGGCGATCAGGATGCGCCATCGTGTAGCCCAACTCATGCTCGACGCTCGACCAGAGGGGCACAGAGCTCGGCCACACCACCATCTCGAAAAACGTGCCTAGGACGAGCACGAACGCGGCGGCCTCACGCCCTCCCTAATCGACAAACACTCATCTCTACCGTTGAATCTCGAGATCTCGGAGTGCTCTACATTTTTCTAGTTATGAGTTTTCCCTAATTACTGATGGATTGAAAGAAATTCGAGGAAGAACGAGGAAGGTTTTCGGCCATTGACATTATAACCGGTGGCCACGAAGATAATAGTTAGGGTTTAGGAGAAAATGAATAAATATAATAGTTTTTATATTATTTAATTAATAAAACTCTCGATTGAACAGATTATGCAAACGACCCCCAAACTACGCGTTCCAACAGGAAATCTTGGGGTTTTTCCACGTTCCGGACACAATGAAACAGGTTTCGGAAGCTAATTCGATCATCTGTGCGAGATACGGCTATAAACGATCAATTTAAATTAAAACCGATTTAAACGATTTTCTAGGCGTTTTGGCTTGCACCGGACAAACGATAAATCCGATCGACTTGAAATTTGAAATCATACAATAATATCACATTACGGATCCGATGAAACTGGTTTCGTCGAAATCCGAGACCGTTTGAAAAATGACTATTTTAACTCGCTATATTAATATTAAAACAATTTCGATGCGTTTCGAGCTGCCACGATCAAACGACAACCCCGATTGCTACGAAAATTGAAATCCGATAATAACTAACTATTACGGATCCAATGGAACTCGTTTCGTCCAATTATGAGACTGTTCAAAAATTGGCTATTTTTCAGTCGATAATTAAATATTAAAATATTTGATTTTTCACAAATTAATTTCAAACTCGATTTTAAAAGTTCTATAACATTACTATAACTTCAATATGATAAAATAAAATTTTCCAAATCATTTCAATCATATTTAAACCCAATTTTCAATTATTTACCTATTTTTCACTATTCAATTATCGATTTAATTGTCCAATTAAATCCAAATATTTGATAAATAAATTATTCGACTTAAAAATTTCCACTTATTAATATTTAAAATAAATTAAATATTCAAATTCAAATTATCAAAAATCCTGGGTCGTTAGAATAAAAGATAATAATCTATGATACAAAACATTCTATCTCCTCTATGTCTAGATAACAAAGGACAATCTCATCATCCATGTACCTGAAATGTCTCAGACTAGCCAAAGCATTACGTAAATAATACACGAATCGGACTATGTCTAAATCAAGGGCTAATATACATATGTAACTTAATATATGCAAGGTTTAATAATGTGATGATACCAATGTTATAACTCAAGTCAACAATGTCAATATATATAGTAATATATACATACATGTATACAAAATTATATCAAAAAAAAGTTTCACATAATGTAAAATATAATAAATCCATGCATAAAGATGTCATCACCCATATAGAAGTATGCTAAATCAGAAATCACATGATCAACGTCAAATGGGTGAACCATCCATATCTAGAAATCATCATCAAACTCAAGAAATCATCAATAAATGAGATATCACCAAGTATAATCAGTCTTGCATCTAGTTAAGCCTAAATATAACTCTCAATCTCAAATAATAAAATATCATCACTAATATGAAATATAGGCCGCCTATTAGTAAAATCATATACAATAATAGACATGAGAATCCATATTACTCTGAAAACCTATCCAGATATAATCACATCTCCATATGTAGAAATAAACGGCGACGAGAATTCAAATTGTAACATATAGGTTACACACCCAATAATCTCATAATGTTTGGGTCACTCCCACAGTCAAACCAAAAACGGTTATCCGTCATCTCCAAGAGCAGCTGGGTTATTCATCCAGATCTTCTCTAATACTTAGGTGAGGTGTATAGATAATATGTACTTATCTAGTAATTCATATAGTAACAGAAAGGAGACTGACATCTACACCGCCTGTTCCAGGAGCCCAAGGCTACTCCGCACAGATCCACTCCTAAAGTCTTCAGTTACCTCCCTGGTATCATGAATATATTCATCTAATGTGCTCATCAATGCGAGGACTCTTAATTACGACCCGGATCATTCTCCTATGGTAATAGATTGCTGGCCTTCATGGCTAAAGGGAGCTAGGGCTATGCCACCTAAAGGCTACTCCACATTTCTATGAAATCCCATGATGTGCATCAAATATAATAAAGATGTCATAAATCTGGGGCACGACCCCATGATCAGGTTGCCATTGTGGATACTGGCCATCTGGTTCCCACTAACCCCTAATCATATCGCAGAGCACTTCATGATAGATAATATACATATGGATCTGTGCAGTTAAAACCCCACAAAATCCCATTAATATACAAACATTTAGATGACAGGATATCTTTTAAACCAAATCCACTAAGTAGAGGTAATAACCTAAATTTTAAGCATAAGCGATCGTACAAGTTAAAAATCCATTGTAGTCATCAAATCTAGTCTGCATAATTCATGATATTATTTGGTTTTGTCACATAAGATTAAAAAATATTTCCTTTTGCTTAAACAAATGATGTGAGAATGAGAATAAATTAACTTTAAATATTTGTTTTTTAATCTAATGAAGATTTTTGCATCTCTGCTACTTTCTGTTATATCCCCGCTTTATTATTGTTATAACTTTCTCCACCTCCACTACTACAGAACCGCTAAGTGCTTTAACAGTATAAATATGGATTCACCTCCACAACTTAATCGTCCATAATGATCTACCCCGAGCATCACCTAACGTAAGTATAATCCAAGTTCCCATCACCTGATTGACATCTACTTACAATGAATGAGCAAATAAATATCACATCAGTATCTCATATCACCTCGTGATGCTCGATCATTTATTTTATGCTCATAAACTACACTCAATCACCGCAGTATTCTAAATAAAAAAGTCCAAATAATAACCGAAGAAATATTACTAAATGCCTCATCCCAAATGGTATTATAACTCTGTTTGTTTAGATTTCTCATCACATGGAATTAAAAATATCTAAACAAAAATACCACAAAATAGAAATATCATGAATCTATACTGAAGGATGTCATCAGCATATTATATCAAAATACTAACAGAACCTATATCAATGTGAATCATTCATATTATTCAATCCAACATATAAGAAAGGAGAAATCGGAAAAATAGGATAAAGCAAATTAATCGGATGTATATATATAACAATTCAAATCAATATTTAATAGTAATTCATCCACAACATATGATCTTAATATGACCAAAATGAGAACATTTACTTTATTTAATTTTCACATTTATTTTCAATGAAAATATAATTTATTTATAATTAAAATATACACCTGCAATAATAGGATAACGTGGGACTCGAACCCGGGTGGATTGGCAAAAAAGAGCGCACATGTACCACCAAACCATAACTTACTTTGGTAAAAGTGGAAACGCCAACAATTGACATGTAGTGGTCGATCGATTGGAGATAGGGATTGACATGTGTTTAAGCATTTATTTTAAAGAGAGCAGTCGATGCCACCGGTCGACCGCTAAAGTCGATAGGTTGGGCACAAGAGGTCGACTAATCGAGCTTCAGGAATGCAAATTCCGGTGCTTGTTCTTGCTTCATTTTCAACCATCTCCACCTCCTTTCTTTACTATTTCTCCTCCAATTTGTTGCACACACATGTTCATTCATTCGTACATCAAGTAAAACACATTTATGTATCTAATTACATGATTAAACATAGAAATGTGAATAGGAATACTCATCTGAAATGAAGAGACACATTAACTCTACTTCTTGCTTTTCTTCTCCTTTCCACTCACCGTAAATAGCACCCTCCTCAAATTATGAGTCAAATACTTGATTTCTCGTTTATAATATTGTGTAGAGCTATTGGGAAGCTTGATTTTAAGCTATCGAAATTTATAAGTTTATTTTTGAGTTTAATTTGAATTACTAAGGTGGTAGGATTTGGGGGTAAATTCCAATTCTAAAAGTGAAAAAATATAACGTGATGTTATATGTATAAATGAAGAGGAATTATCAAGAAATGGAAGAGTCTGTAAAAAAAATCAAGAATCTTGAATTAGCTTTTGGGTTGTCCAAATCATTAGGCTTCATTTCTTTCATTCTGTTTACTATTTTTCTTTCTTTCTTTTACTTTCATTACATGAAAAAAATATTCAAGCCCAACTTCTATCACAAGATTACTTTCTAATAAATTAAAACATTATTTATTTTACAAAATTATTTTTTATAATTTTACTTATTTAATGCAATCATTTTATTTAAATCATTTACAAATTAATTTCAAATCTATATTAATAAATTGATTCTCTTATCAAAATAAAATTTATATTTACAAAATTTAATTTATCATTTTTTCCAAAATAAGCAATTCACATTTTTGCATTTCAATATAATTACATAAAAACACTAAATCAATACTCTTCATACCAAATTCATACCATTTAGACTTAAATATCCAATATCCACATTTTAAGCCCATTTATAGAAATAATTTCCAAATTAATTTTATTCCATGATCTTTTAAACCAATAATTATTCTCATAACCATTTAACTTCAAAACTAGTTACTTTATTATAAATTTTCAAAATTCCATATTAAATCCAAAATTATTCTTATTTAATCTATAAAATTATTTTAACCAATTTATATAATTATTATTGGCTATTAATAATTATCCTTAAATATAAGATAGTTACAGAATTAATCTTGTTTACAAGCCAAAACAAGTTAAAACATTCTTAATGATGACTTCAAAACTCAATTTGCGGTTATATTAGGCAATGGTTCAGCTTCTATCCATTTAGTAAAGTAATTAGTGGCAACAACTGCAAATTTGGCTCCACCTTTCAACATCGATTAAGGTCCAACTAAGTCAATCTCTCATACATCAAAAGGTGAGAGACTTGTTATGTATGTTAGCTCACTTAGGGTTAAGAAAAATAATATTGAATATCACTTGCATCGGTCTCACTTATTTACATAAGCTAGGGCATCCTCACTCATTCGAGGCCATTAGTGCCCTTGTCTCATCAATTTCTTAACTAGTTTAATTTTTTCAGAATGGTCTCTACAAAATTCTTCATCTACCTCAATCAATAGCTTTATTCTTTTTTCTCCCATTATGCATCTAAGATATGGAGTTGAATACCTTTCTTATATATCACCCCGTCTATCATTGTAAAAAAGGTTGCTTGATATCTTACTTTTTAGCCTCATTTATATCTTATGATAATACCCTTCTTTCCAAGTATTCTACTGGGTGTCATTCAGTTTTTTTATATTGATCCTTTTAAATATTTCCATGTTCATCATGGCTTGATCCTTCGTCATCACTTTCTTTGAATTAATTTCTAACTATTCATTGATAAAAGCTTCACATCATCACTAAAATTCTTTACTTGATTCCTTCTCCTTTGGTTGTATGCCAGGATCTTTTTGGTACCCTATCAGGACAATTTTCCATTTAGAATGCCCTTGAAACTAGCTAATTTGTCTAAGGAATTCGCTTAGGCATTCATTTCTCTTGGTATTTGATGGATGGAGCAACCCTCAAATGATGCCAACATTTCTTAGACCTTTTTCATGTATTGAGATCATCGGGAATTATTTGCCTGATATACCTTGCTCACCTTGTTTACCATTAACTGGGAATCACTAAATACTTCACTTCTAGGGATTTCTAATTATCGTCCTAAAGTTAACACAGATATCATTGACTTTAATCGCCACATTATCTATTGTAGAGAAATCCAATTTCAGGGTATGGTGCAAACTATATCCATTAGGGTTATTATCATATATCATGCACTGACTCCTTATTTGTTGGAGGCTCTATCTACAAATAGTTACCACCTTTTTTATTATCCTTTTCCTTGTCCGCTTACTCTTCGACAAACCCAGTGCAATCCATTATAAAATCTATTGGTGCTTGGCCCTTTATCGCAAGTCTTGGCAAATACTTTATATCGTACAAACTTAATTCCATTCCCATTCCTCATTTTATTAGTCGCCCGGAAGTCTCTGGCTTCCATATATTTTTTAGTGGATAATTGGTCAACACATTTATAAGGTTTGCTTTTGAAGTAGGATTTCAATACTTGAGTCGTTAATAACAAGTAATAAGCAAGTTTCTTCATGGCTGGTCACTAGATACGTAATCTCTGAATCATTCAGTTTCTGACCAGTATAATACACATGCAACTATCAACACATTCCTCTCTTATCAATACCGAACTTATAGTATGTTTAGATACCGCCATACACGAGAATATGTATTTGCCCTCAATGAGACTAGATAGAATTTGTGGCTTTTCTAATTGATTTTTTTTATTGTTGGAAGGCTAGTATGCACTCTTTTGTCTATTCCAACATTCCACACTTCCTGTTGGCACCAAAGGAAGGGATACACTTATCCTTTGCCCTTGAAATGAATCGATTGAGTGCAACCACACACTCGTTCAAAATCATCATATCCTTACTGGTTTTTGATTCAATCTATCCCTAATTGCTCTTATTTGCTTGGGATTGCTTTCATTCCACGAGCACTCACTATATACCTAAAGAACTTCCCTGGTTGCATCCTAAAAGAATAATTTGGGTTTTCAACTTCATACTTTATTTGTGCAAAATCGTGAACATCTCATCTAAGTCTTTTATGTGGTCAGTTATTTCTTCGATTTAACCAATATTTCGATATTTCGTCTAATGGCATGACTTTGTAATAATACATTTTGTAGTCGATTTTAAAACTAGAGTGTTCTTTGTTAACTTTGAGCAGTTATCCTTGAATATGCATCCACGAAAGATAAGAGTATGTGCTCGCTTGTAGGGACAACTAACTGGTCAATAGTTAGGTGCGAAAAACAATCTTTTGGAGTTTAATTCAAATATGTAAAGTCAATACATGTTCTTCACTTTCCAATTGACTTCTTAACTGGTACTGGGTTAGCCAACCATGTTAGAAAATAAAATTCTCAAATGAATCTATTTTTCCGTAAGCTTTAAATTTCTTCTTTTAAGGAAAATGACCAAGCCCTATCCAATTGTCTCTTTTTCTATCTAAATGGAGTAAAATTCAAATCTTCATTTAGCTAGGTAGATTATAGTGGGATTAGTTTTAATCATACCAGAGTAAGCCTAAGTGAAAAAATCCTTATTTGACTAAAGAAACATGATTAACTTTTCTCTTTGTCCTCTTCTAACTCCTTATATATTTTGATGATTTATGTTAAATCTTGAGGATCTATGACAAACTCCTCGAGATCCTTAAGCGACTTAACGCTACCATGAGCATCTGGGGAATCAAATTCATTGATCATCTTCTCTGAATCTTCTTAACCTTATTTGCATTCCTCCTTTTTCATTGCATATTTTTGAATGATGTTTTCTTTTAGCGAAAGGAATTTTTTTCTTATTTGCATAGGTTGTTATTTTCGAATGTTTGATGAACAAGGGCTTTACATCTTCACCTTTTAGAATTAATTTGACATAAAATCATTAATGGATTCATTCCCTATATTCAACTACTCTAGGGTGGTAAAATACATTTTTCTAGGCTAAATTATTACCATCTAGTTATTCCTCATCATGTCTATTCCTCATCTACATTGGAGAGAAACTTCAAGAACAAGTGCTTTGGTGAGATACAGGCATCAATATCATCTAATGATGGCCTCCAAAAGGATGTATTATGGTACAAAAGTCGATCCAGCACAGGAAAAGTGTCTCAAAAGTCTTCGTAAATGAGGGAACTACAACTTGTACATATTGCTTTTTTTCATATCGAGGTAGATTTTTTATATTAAACCCATAAATCAGCTGAAGACTCAATTCCAATTTTTTATATGTAATGTCAATTTAACCAAAAACAGGTTTGAAAATCACATTTACTGCACTTCCAATGTAAATCCCTTCCTTAGATTCCTTGATATATCTACTCATTGCTTCTTTGCTTATCTCGTCTATATACGAACCCTAATGGCATTGAGGATAAGGTAAGCTGGAGAAATTTTTGATCTTTCTTGGTAAACTCTTCTAGCGCTCCTCTTATAATCATCCCTAGAATTATAAAAGCCAAGGGTTAGCGTTTATCGATTTATATTCATTTTCCTTGTAGTCTGAGTGGTAATCTCCTACTTTATTATGTTAAAGGTTGGTTCAAGCTTTTTACGGAAGTGAGGTACTCTATTATGTCCTTAGTAGCTACATAATTATAGGTTTGTTTAAGGAAACAAGTTGGGCTCATTGAGTCTCATCCCATTCCTCCCTCTTCTTTGGTATTGGGAACCATATCCTCTCTAACCTACCTATTTTGTTACAAATTTTTATTCTGATGAAAAGTTTTCATCAAGTAAAAAAAAAATCTTATCAGCTTGAAAGTGGAAGTCTGCTATAATTTTATCTAAATTGGAGCATTCTCAATCACTTTGACTTGATAGCCATCCATTTTATTTCTTGATCACTTATTTTTTAGCTTTGTTGGCATCTACATTAAATAGTTTTCAATATTTCTTCAATGGTTCTCTTTGGTGCTACTTTAAATTTGCTAACACCTAAGATTCTTTGGTTGGATCTTTTGAAGTGCAAAAATAGGAAAAGAATTCATATGCAAATTAGCTCCATGAATAAAAAAAATTCTCTATGCCTCTTATACTATTTGTGTAACAACTCATCTTTTTACATTGGAATATTTAAATAGTTGATTTATTTAAATATTAATTGGTAATTTAATTGACGGACAGAAAACTCAACTCTTACAAACGGACGGATTAGAACTTGGGACCACTTCCATTGAGTCCAAATCGTTCGAGCAGTTGAGAATGAAAAAAATCGTTATATGGCAACCGATGGATTTTTAGCTGGTAGCATACGCTTGATTCGTAGATCGTTCCAAAAGGCTAACTTTTGTATATGATGGAATTAGACCTCAAAACCTTTTCCATTGAGTCCGCAATATGGGTATTTGGTTATAAACGATGGTAAGTATGCTTCGTTTGAGTTGCAGATTTTTTGATAGATATTTGTGTATGATGCTTTGATGTGTCGTATTTTATACCATTGGGACTGGAAAAAAATGTGGAGTCTCATGGATCGAGAATTGGCTCGATTCGAGCTACATAGAGCTCGTGCAAGTCGAAAAAGTGAAGTGATAATTGTATATATATGACTTTATTTAATTTACATAAAAACATTTACCTTCTTTCTCCACATTTTCCTTCTCTCTCAATGATAAAAGGGATCGAAGGTCGCCACTTCTTCGCTTTGGATCTCATCGTGTTTCAGGTGGCGACACCTGAAGATAAAATGACCGCCTTAACCTAACCTCACTTAGGAGCGTTTGTGTACTTATGCAGTGATGCGGTAGTGACGTTCATTTAAGCGTGCGACCTAGGGTTCGACATTGGGGGCAATAGAAGCGGAAATAGGCAAAGAGAGGTGGGACATCGAGTTTCTCTAAGGGAAGTGCTTCCTCCCGAACCATTCGATCGAACCTCGAATCACGTAATGAATAGTGACCTAGTGATGGTGGTAGGGCACGGTGATGTCGCATTTCGTATGGATGGAGTGAATGTGAAGGCGGTGGGCCATTTCGAAGAGCTCATGTAGCACGACGTGTTTCAACTGATCCATCATCAATCTGTCGAGTGATAAGCAAGAATGGGATGAGAGAAGTATGCGGCAAGGTGGGTTTGGGTGTATAGGATTGTGCACGCCTCCTATGCATTGCAATTTTGGGAAGAAAGGAAATGGGATTAGCAAAGGTAATTAAGTTAATTATTATATTTAATGATCGTAACTAATTCCATTTCGTATTTAATGTGTCCTGCTCATATGAGGTCAGATTGGAACGTGATTTCTTGCATTGGACTCTTAGAGACATTACCATCGCAATGGAACAGCTTTGGTCACAATCTAGACGAGTCAAAATTTAGGCAAAGGCGAGCAGAATAATAAATCTACAATTAATTATTGTATAAATTCAATTATTTTTGTATACCGGTTTATATGATCAGAATGATGTAGAGTAATGTGTTTTATTGATATATGATGTTTGATGGATCATTATCGATGTAGGATAGTTATTGAGATCCTAGGTAAATGTCAACGACCCAATTGTGATATCTATTTAATAATTTCCCTATTTTATTGGATTGGTTTAACTGGATATTCGAGATGATTGATTTAAATTCCAAATAAGTATATATTGAGATCTATTTGTATTGGATAGGGTTGGAGGGGGTTGATATTAATTCATAACGTAGCTGTAAACTAATTTAACTATAATTTGTAGTTTAAATTAGTGATAGGAATATGGATGTATATTTTTTATTACTAGTTGGGATTTAGAAGTATGACTTTTAAATATAAGCATGAAGACCTAAAAATGAATTTACACTAAATTTAATTTGATAAATTAAGTGTTATAATTACTTAAAATTTGTTTTGAGTAAATAGGATATTTTATAAACTGTTGATATGATTTTATAAAAAAAAGTGAATGAAATGCCCTTAATTTAATTTGATAAATTAAGTGTATTACGGCTTAAAGTGATTTTAAGTGAATATAATATTTTATAAAGTGATTTATGGATTTATAAAATCTTATAAGGTAGAATACACTGCTTAAATTGGTTTTTAGGTATATAATGATATTTCAAAATGGATATGATTGTATAAAATCGTATGAATGAGTATATCTAATTATAATTGTATAATTAGATAGTATTAAGCTTATAAAGGATTGATAATGTAACATCCCGGAATTTTGGACAATATAAATTTAATAATCTGGGTTTAAATTTATATTGAATTAATAATTTTGATTAATAAATTTGATTTGATTTAAATAATCTTCTTTATTTAATTATTTAATTTGTGAAATTATTTTTGATAAGTTAATAAATTGTTTTCTATTCAATAATGTATATGTATTTATATATATTTTAAATAGACAAGTTGTTTTTAGTTAAATTAGTATAGCATATTTTTAATATGTTTTGAAAATAGAAATTGTGATTTATTTTGGATTTAAGCTTTTCAAATATATTTAATTAAATAACTATATGTTTTTAAAAATGAGATAAATGTTTTAATTAGTTTCAAATTCATTTTTAATTCAAGTTGTATATTAAATTATGTTACAAGCTCTTTTATAAATTTGTTTTAAAAGTTTCTTTTCAAATGAACTAATTAACTAAGTTTAATCTATCTTTAACACTTAATTAAATAACAAATTATTTAAAGAGACATGTGTATGTGTATTAAAACTTAAAGCTAACATGTGTAAACTTATCTTCATTTTAAAAAGACAAGTGTCAATGTTTTATTTTCTTTTTCTTTATTTTCTGAAAATACATTCATATCATTCTTGTTCTTCATATTCATTCATTTGTTTCATTCCTAAATAAAAGAAAAACATGAAAATCTCATTCTCTCAGACCATACAAACTGCATTTTTCAAATCTGCATCAAACAATCCAACTCCTCTTCTTCAATTAACAAGCCTGCATTTCTTTGCATATGAAAACAAATCTGCATTTATGAAATCTTCATCAATTTGAAGCTCTGCAATTTCAAGCAAGTCTGCATACAACTTCTACAAAGTCTGCAAATTCAATCAAAGACCTGTATGCAACAGATTTAAACAATTGCATTCAAACTCCTCCTCTTTTTCAAAAACAAATCTGTAACTCCTCTTTCCCAAAATATTCAAGTCTGCATATCCCAAACTACCTACCTGCATTTCATTTGAATTTGAAAACAAACTCCTCTGTTTCAAAACAAATTGCATTCTTCAACCATATACAAAGCTCTGCATTTCTTTGATCTGGGAACAAGGCCTGCACAACAGTTTAAAGCATGCATGTTGAATCAATGAAGCTCTACATTCTAAGCATCTGAAGCATGAAGTGGTCTGCATTTTTAAAAGGGCAAATTCAAGCCTGCATTTCAATTTAAAAGCAAGGAGAGCCTGCATGTTTTAAAAAGGCATCAATCAAAGCATATAAGGGACTGCATTTCAAATCTGGATGTGCTGTGCATGCTAGAATTTGTGCTCTGCACTTTGAATAGAGGTGAGTAACACTAAATTTAAGTAAAGTAAGGTAGGAATGCATGTTGCTTATTTGCTGAGTTAAATTGTGTTCATGTTTTCTACTGCCTGTGCATATATGAATGCAATACATGTTTTAATTCCAAGGTTCTGATTCTTTTTAGTTTGAGTTCAAAACTGATAAACAGATTTCCTTCTTGATCTGGATGTTATCATGGATTAGAATTTGAGTGGAATTTGTTTATTTCATGATAACATAAAATTTAAATGTCTCTTATTTGTTTTAGTGACTGTGTTGTTTGAATACATAAAACATAAACTAAATTCTGTAAAAATTTAGAAAATGTAGGTATCATAAATTAATGTTTCAGGTTTACAAATTTAATCATAAGCAAATTCAAGAATTTTAGATCAAAAAAAAAATTAAAGTTTAAAGTGTCAAGGATAAAGGGCAGTTTTAATATTACAGTATTATACATATTTGGTAAACACTGGAGATGTTGGCATTTGTTTGGAATGAATTTGCTACTGAAGATAATGTAGCTACCAATAAACATAGGAAAATTATTGAATTGGTATGCAAATCAAGTTTGTGATTGGAATTTGGGATTTGAGGTGATGAACCCTAGTTTACTGGGCATAGGGAAAATTAGGGCTGTTGCTTCTAGAGTGAATCGAGTTCAAGGATTCTTTGGTGAATGATAGATGGTGTATTAATGAAGTTACTGCTGGAGTTTAGGAGTTGATGATGGCCGTAGTTGTGAAATATCGGTGTTGACAGGTATGAAGTGGTGGTGTTGGTCTGTTTCCAGGTTTGTGATATGTTGGGTTGCAGGGTTTTTGACTCGGGTTAGTCACGGGGGAAGTAGGAAATAACCCGAAGAAGTAGGAAAATGACTCGAAGTCATTTAGAGTAGTTCTGTGTCTTGTGTTCAGGTTTATATGTAAGAAAACAGAATTGTTTTCCAGATTTTTAAGAATAGTGTTGAAGTAACAATAGGAATCTAAACTTGAAAATTTAAATTCAGTTGGAATCTGAATTTAGTATAGATTCAAATAATTCAAATATGAAACTTGGAAACAGTTTAAATTCAAGAATGAAAGAAGTTTAAAAATGTAACAGAAACTGTTACTGTTTCCTTTAGTAAAGTAAAGATGTTTAAATATAAAACTTGAATCTGAACCAAGTTTAGGATTTTAAACTGAATTCAAATACAGATTCAATTAATTTAATTTTAGGTTTGAAATAAATTAAATTTTGAAATTTCATTTGGTCTTGAGCAATGGTAGAAACCTGTTTTCCAGGTTATTGAATTTAGGCAAAGAAAATTGCAAACTTAAAGTGTTAACTTGGATTTTAAATTGAATTTAATGATGAATTTAAATAAGTTTAAATTCTGTTCTTTTAAAATTATCTAAATTCTGGAGATTTCAAAGTTTAAGTTTTTTTTTAATAAACAGAAAAACAGTTTCTGTTTTATATGTAAAAGGTAAGTTTAAATTTTTAAATGGAAATTTAAAATGAGTTTTGGTTTGAATTTGAATATGAATTCAAACTTTGATTTGTCTGAGAATTTGAAAACATTTATGTTTTTAAATTTAAATTTGATTTTAAACCTTCAAATATAAAATGCATTATTGTTTTGCATTTGAAGTAAGAGGTTAAGTATTTAAAATAGGAATTCAAATGAATTCAAAACTGAGTTTAAATCTGGATTTAAATTTTTAAGCTTCAGTTTTAAAATAAGGATTTGAATTTAAATTGCTTTTAAATGATTTACATTGAATTGAAAGTGTAAATTGTAGAAAGAGTTTAAAGAATTTAAAACTAAAATGAGAATGGAAGTTATATTTCAAATTTTGAAATTTAAAGATGTTTTAAAATTGATTTGAATTTGATTTGAATTGAAATTTAAATCCTTTTCAATTTATTAATTAAGTATATGTTTCTTGTAAACATATAAGATTAAGTTGTATTGTTTAAAATCTTATTTTAAATAAGTTGAGTTTTAAAGTTTAAAGAAATGTTAATTGGAATTTAAAGTAAAATTTAAAAACATTTTGTTTTTAAATGCTTAATTAAATAAGAAATATTTATCTAAAAGATAAATAAATGTTTAATGATTGGATTCATTAATTATGAAGGTAATTAAGATGAATATTAATTATTTAATTAATTAATAATGTGGAAGTTTAATTAAATAATTAATGATTTTTAATTTGATTTGAGATTAATTAATTAAGTTTAATTAATCTATAATTAAGGATGGTTAATTAAATTTTAATTTATGATTAAGATTTATTTAATCAAGTGATTAATAATAATTTAGATTTTAATTAACACTTAGTTAATTAATAATTAGAGGTTAATTAAATAGTAATTAAATATTAATTACTTAATAACTAATGATGATTAATTTAAGTTAAATTCTTAATTAAAAAAATTAAGAAATGTTAATGAAGTCATTAACAAATAATTAATGTGATTAATATTGATAATTAATTAGATTAATTAATTATTAATCAATTGATTAGGTTTAATTACTTAATGAAAGTAATTAGTGAATTAATTACTTAATGTAATTAATTAAGATTAATATGATTTGTTTAGATTAATTAATTAAGTTTAATTGATTTAAACATTTGTTGAATTGTTGATAACTACTTATGTAATTAATGAATTTGTAATTACTTAAGGAAGTAATTAATTTAATAATTACTGAATGTAATTAAGAATATTGTTATAAAGGTAATTTAGATTTTAAATTAATTTGAAATTAATCAAGGGGATTAATTTGGATAATTAATTAAGAATAATTAATTATTGGAATGAGTAATTAATGTAGTTAATTACTGAATGGTTATTAATCAAGGGTGATTAATATATATGTAGGGTTTAATATAATTAACTTGTGTGATCAATATTAAATGCTAATTACTTATTGTAATTAGAGATAGTTAATCAATAATGATAAATTGAAATGAGATGATGATTTATAAATTGATTTGTAATCAATGGATGGTTAAGTTAAGCAAAATTAATGATGAAGTAATTAATTTAATTCATTTTAAATTAATTGGAGATTTAGTAATTAATTTAATTCATTTTAAATTAATTAAAGATTGAGTAATTAATTTAATTCATTTTAAATTAATTATAGAGGTGTGATCATTAGATCATTTGCTTATGTTTGATGATTAGAATTGGTTGATTGGTATGGTTTGTAATCTCAGTTATGAGATGAGTAGTGTATGTGATATGGATGCATTGGTTGCTCTTGGATGATAATATAGATTATCTGATTTGGTATGAATTATCTCTTGATAATGATAAGATTGATTACTTGGGATGTTGTGAATTATCTATCTGTATACATTTAGATAATAAATTGAATTGTTTTAAATTTAAACAACTTGGCCTTAATAAGACACGCTTTGGTTTTCGATGAGACCGGGATCGGGTTTCCATATTTGGATATCCGAAAACCACATCGATTCCAAATAACGTTAGGTCGTTAATCCAAGTGGAGCGAGTGAAGACTCGAGGTGTAAGGGCTATACGTCAGTATAACTCTGTGGGTGATTCCGAAATGAGTTTGACGGAATAGCACTTATAGATTCGAGATGGTGAATCAGAGTGCAAGGGTTATTGTCGTTAACTCTGAGGGTGATTCCAATATGAGTGTAACGAGATAATGCCTTCGGTTTCGTTCGAACCCGGAACGAACTTGTATGGATTGAATGCTTTCAGAACATCGTCAGGTGGACGATGAGCATTCTAAGTGATGTGTCCTATAAAGGTAATCGTAACCTCAAGCCTCATCAACCGGGAATGGCTAAAACAGGGGAGGTGCAGCAAAGCTTCGTGGGTAGCCCCCACTTGAGAGTAAGATTTACCCCTGTCTAGAGGTCCCTTTATATTTCGGCTGTGTGGGACGGTTGATCATGACAACCGTCGGGGTTGTCTTATTTGGAACTGTTCAGTAAGGAACGGGTCCGGCTTTGTGTTGCAGGGGAGTTAGGGTGGCTCCTCGGTACGGTGATCTAGGCCACGTACTGTGACGGGCGGTACCCCAGTAGCCCTGCCATTGATGGAATCCAAAATCCAATAAGTGCCGTACGTATTAGTTGTGCCCAACTATGTTGGAATGTGAGATGTAAGCATTTCAGCTATTTCTGTATTTTATTTGAAAACCCTAGACACTATTATAATATCACCGGATTTCCTATCAAATGTTTTGGTTAGCGTAAGGTAAAAACTTTTCCATGTTTATGTGTGGGAAGTCTTACGTGATACCTTTTCTTTTCAAAGGTTTTTTAAAGTTAAGCAACTTTAACCTGTTACTCACACCAGACCCATGTCTGACCCGGAGTTATTTTCTGTTTTTCTATAACTCTTGGGTACTCAAATTTTTACGAGTAGCCAAGGGAATTCAGGTTAGGATTCAGGATTAGCTTTGACGAATTGTGGAGGAGCATATGGAGCAGGAGGCTTCTGCGTATAGTTATATAGTTCCGCTGTGTTTGGTCTCTGAGTGTTCTGTTTTGTATTGAGTTGTAATAACTAGACAGGTGTTTATAACTGTCTAGTATGTGTTGTATATGTCTGTGTACTCTGATATTTGATGTATACTATGTAATACTTTGTTATTAATATAATTTATTCGTTTCCGCTGTTGAGATTCTTGTGTTGTTTCTTTCTTCTCTTCTTTCTTTTCTTCTTCTATCCCTTTCTTTCTTAATTCATGACGCGATTTTCCGGGAGTGGAAATCGGGTCGTGACATCTTGGTATCAGAGCTGTAGGTTGAGTGAATACCTAGGCTCTGAAGTGTGTCTTTCTTTAGGGAGCATTAGGTTGAGTGAATACCTAGGCTCTGGAATGGTGTCTATCTTGAGAGAGCGTATTTGTAATTTTATATGTATATATATATATATATTTGGTTCTACCTATTTGTTGGATTACCTGTTCAGGTTTTTCCAATATAAGTTATAAAGGCAGATGAGGTAGAAGTGTGTGTAACACGACTACCATTGGTTGGAGTTTGATGGATGAGGTTGGAAGTGTATTTGTCGAGACTGTAGACCTAATACCGTCTCGAGTGAGTTTTGTTGTGATGAAGACTTCATCGATCTCTGAAGGTAACCTGTAAAGGTTCGGAGTTCATCTTTGAAGTACAGAATTGAGTTTTGATCTGTCGGTTGGGCAGAAGCAAGTAAGTGATGATATCTTGATATCTTAGGAAATAGTAGCTGCGTGATGAGATGCAGTGACTATGAATATGTCCGAAGATGTTTCCTTGGAATAAGAATAAGAAGTGAGTCTGCCAGGTGATGTGGCAGAGTTTAGCTGAGTATTTTGAGTTAGTAAGGAGTCTTCTGGTTGAGTAGTTTTTTCTGAAGTGGAGTTCAGAAGCAGCAGAGTAGATCTTTTCTCTGGTAAGTTGGCTAAGTCAGCATAAGCTGTTCTGTTTGGTTGAGAGAGAGCAGTTTCTTTGGATTTAGGCTGAGTTGATCGCAAAAGTGACTTGCGATAGTATGTTCTCTTGTGTTTGTTGGAGATTGTCTGGATGTCTTCTGGAAGTCAGAGTTTGTCTGCATCTGGAGATCGAGTTTTCTTTCCAGGATTGGAGCTGGTGGTTCAGTTAACAGATGGATGGTTCCTTGAGATAGAAGTTGGTGAGCAACTCAGGTTTGGAAGAGACATCTGAGTTTTCTTTATGGATCTGTGGAACCATATTTCTATGCTAGGTTGTCTGGTCTGTGATTGTGTTCTTCTGCATTTTCTTCTGTTTCGGATCAGAGTTGGCAGCGGAAGCAGTTTGGGAATGTTTCTGTTTTCTTTTCCGGATAAGGAGAAGTCTGTTCTGTCTTCTGTTGTTGAGAAGCAGGGTTTGTGTTCTTGGTTTTTGGGTGATCTTGAAGAGATCATTGGATTGTTTTGATTTAGTCTGTTTCTTTTGGAATCAGCAAGAGTTAAGCTGATTAGGAGTGATGTTGGTAACCCAGGATCGTCTGAAGAGTTTTATGGATAAGAGACAGATAAATTTGGATTCTGGAATTGGAGATCTGATTTTGGTTAAGTTTTTCTCTGATCCAAGGAGCTATAAGTTTGGGATGCTAGCTCCGTAGTGTTTTGGTTTCTTCTGTGATTGGTAAGATCAGTGTTTGGTTTTCTGGAGTTGAATTGCCAGCTTGGATAACTGGGATTCTGGGTGTTTCACGTATCTCTGAGGGAGTTCGTGTTTGATATTTCTGGTTTTAGAACTAGCAGTTTAGGATGGTTTGTTTGCTGAGTCAGACTCGTTTGTAGTCTGATATTCTGTATAGAATGGTTGTTAGGAGCTCTATAGTTTAGTTGTATTGATTGTTTGTATTCTATAGAGCGAGTATCCCGATATATATATATACCGGGGAAACTCGTGAGATTTTATCCAAAATTCTTTTGGATAATTAGATTTATTCTGATTGTGTGAATTGGTTGCTTTGGTTGTTGGCATATGTTTAACATATGCTGTGTTTTAAAATAAAATCTGTAAATAGATTATTAAATTGCCTTTGTTTTAAATTTCGAGGACGAAATTCTTTTAAGGGGGAAGGATTGTAACATCCCGGAATTTTGGACAATATAAATTTAATAATCTGGGTTTAAATTTATATTGAATTAATAATTTTGATTAATAAATTTGATTTGATTTAAATAATCTTCTTTATTTAATTATTTAATTTGTGAAATTATTTTTGATAAGTTAATAAATTGTTTTCTATTCAATAATGTATATGTATTTATATATATTTTAAATAGACAAGTTGTTTTTAGTTAAATTAGTATAGCATATTTTTAATATGTTTTGAAAATAGAAATTGTGATTTATTTTGGATTTAAGCTTTTCAAATATATTTAATTAAATAACTATATGTTTTTAAAAATGAGATAAATGTTTTAATTAGTTTCAAATTCATTTTTAATTCAAGTTGTATATTAAATTATGTTACAAGCTCTTTTATAAATTTGTTTTAAAAGTTTCTTTTCAAATGAACTAATTAACTAAGTTTAATCTATCTTTAACACTTAATTAAATAACAAATTATTTAAAGAGACATGTGTATGTGTATTAAAACTTAAAGCTAACATGTGTAAACTTATCTTCATTTTAAAAAGACAAGTGTCAATGTTTTATTTTCTTTTTCTTTATTTTCTGAAAATACATTCATATCATTCTTGTTCTTCATATTCATTCATTTGTTTCATTCCTAAATAAAAGAAAAACATGAAAATCTCATTCTCTCAGACCATACAAACTGCATTTTTCAAATCTGCATCAAACAATCCAACTCCTCTTCTTCAATTAACAAGCCTGCATTTCTTTGCATATGAAAACAAATCTGCATTTATGAAATCTTCATCAATTTGAAGCTCTGCAATTTCAAGCAAGTCTGCATACAACTTCTACAAAGTCTGCAAATTCAATCAAAGACCTGTATGCAACAGATTTAAACAATTGCATTCAAACTCCTCCTCTTTTTCAAAAACAAATCTGTAACTCCTCTTTCCCAAAATATTCAAGTCTGCATATCCCAAACTACCTACCTGCATTTCATTTGAATTTGAAAACAAACTCCTCTGTTTCAAAACAAATTGCATTCTTCAACCATATACAAAGCTCTGCATTTCTTTGATCTGGGAACAAGGCCTGCACAACAGTTTAAAGCATGCATGTTGAATCAATGAAGCTCTACATTCTAAGCATCTGAAGCATGAAGTGGTCTGCATTTTTAAAAGGGCAAATTCAAGCCTGCATTTCAATTTAAAAGCAAGGAGAGCCTGCATGTTTTAAAAAGGCATCAATCAAAGCATATAAGGGACTGCATTTCAAATCTGGATGTGCTGTGCATGCTAGAATTTGTGCTCTGCACTTTGAATAGAGGTGAGTAACACTAAATTTAAGTAAAGTAAGGTAGGAATGCATGTTGCTTATTTGCTGAGTTAAATTGTGTTCATGTTTTCTACTGCCTGTGCATATATGAATGCAATACATGTTTTAATTCCAAGGTTCTGATTCTTTTTAGTTTGAGTTCAAAACTGATAAACAGATTTCCTTCTTGATCTGGATGTTATCATGGATTAGAATTTGAGTGGAATTTGTTTATTTCATGATAACATAAAATTTAAATGTCTCTTATTTGTTTTAGTGACTGTGTTGTTTGAATACATAAAACATAAACTAAATTCTGTAAAAATTTAGAAAATGTAGGTATCATAAATTAATGTTTCAGGTTTACAAATTTAATCATAAGCAAATTCAAGAATTTTAGATCAAAAAAAAAATTAAAGTTTAAAGTGTCAAGGATAAAGGGCAGTTTTAATATTACAGTATTATACATATTTGGTAAACACTGGAGATGTTGGCATTTGTTTGGAATGAATTTGCTACTGAAGATAATGTAGCTACCAATAAACATAGGAAAATTATTGAATTGGTATGCAAATCAAGTTTGTGATTGGAATTTGGGATTTGAGGTGATGAACCCTAGTTTACTGGGCATAGGGAAAATTAGGGCTGTTGCTTCTAGAGTGAATCGAGTTCAAGGATTCTTTGGTGAATGATAGATGGTGTATTAATGAAGTTACTGCTGGAGTTTAGGAGTTGATGATGGCCGTAGTTGTGAAATATCGGTGTTGACAGGTATGAAGTGGTGGTGTTGGTCTGTTTCCAGGTTTGTGATATGTTGGGTTGCAGGGTTTTTGACTCGGGTTAGTCACGGGGGAAGTAGGAAATAACCCGAAGAAGTAGGAAAATGACTCGAAGTCATTTAGAGTAGTTCTGTGTCTTGTGTTCAGGTTTATATGTAAGAAAACAGAATTGTTTTCCAGATTTTTAAGAATAGTGTTGAAGTAACAATAGGAATCTAAACTTGAAAATTTAAATTCAGTTGGAATCTGAATTTAGTATAGATTCAAATAATTCAAATATGAAACTTGGAAACAGTTTAAATTCAAGAATGAAAGAAGTTTAAAAATGTAACAGAAACTGTTACTGTTTCCTTTAGTAAAGTAAAGATGTTTAAATATAAAACTTGAATCTGAACCAAGTTTAGGATTTTAAACTGAATTCAAATACAGATTCAATTAATTTAATTTTAGGTTTGAAATAAATTAAATTTTGAAATTTCATTTGGTCTTGAGCAATGGTAGAAACCTGTTTTCCAGGTTATTGAATTTAGGCAAAGAAAATTGCAAACTTAAAGTGTTAACTTGGATTTTAAATTGAATTTAATGATGAATTTAAATAAGTTTAAATTCTGTTCTTTTAAAATTATCTAAATTCTGGAGATTTCAAAGTTTAAGTTTTTTTTTAATAAACAGAAAAACAGTTTCTGTTTTATATGTAAAAGGTAAGTTTAAATTTTTAAATGGAAATTTAAAATGAGTTTTGGTTTGAATTTGAATATGAATTCAAACTTTGATTTGTCTGAGAATTTGAAAACATTTATGTTTTTAAATTTAAATTTGATTTTAAACCTTCAAATATAAAATGCATTATTGTTTTGCATTTGAAGTAAGAGGTTAAGTATTTAAAATAGGAATTCAAATGAATTCAAAACTGAGTTTAAATCTGGATTTAAATTTTTAAGCTTCAGTTTTAAAATAAGGATTTGAATTTAAATTGCTTTTAAATGATTTACATTGAATTGAAAGTGTAAATTGTAGAAAGAGTTTAAAGAATTTAAAACTAAAATGAGAATGGAAGTTATATTTCAAATTTTGAAATTTAAAGATGTTTTAAAATTGATTTGAATTTGATTTGAATTGAAATTTAAATCCTTTTCAATTTATTAATTAAGTATATGTTTCTTGTAAACATATAAGATTAAGTTGTATTGTTTAAAATCTTATTTTAAATAAGTTGAGTTTTAAAGTTTAAAGAAATGTTAATTGGAATTTAAAGTAAAATTTAAAAACATTTTGTTTTTAAATGCTTAATTAAATAAGAAATATTTATCTAAAAGATAAATAAATGTTTAATGATTGGATTCATTAATTATGAAGGTAATTAAGATGAATATTAATTATTTAATTAATTAATAATGTGGAAGTTTAATTAAATAATTAATGATTTTTAATTTGATTTGAGATTAATTAATTAAGTTTAATTAATCTATAATTAAGGATGGTTAATTAAATTTTAATTTATGATTAAGATTTATTTAATCAAGTGATTAATAATAATTTAGATTTTAATTAACACTTAGTTAATTAATAATTAGAGGTTAATTAAATAGTAATTAAATATTAATTACTTAATAACTAATGATGATTAATTTAAGTTAAATTCTTAATTAAAAAAATTAAGAAATGTTAATGAAGTCATTAACAAATAATTAATGTGATTAATATTGATAATTAATTAGATTAATTAATTATTAATCAATTGATTAGGTTTAATTACTTAATGAAAGTAATTAGTGAATTAATTACTTAATGTAATTAATTAAGATTAATATGATTTGTTTAGATTAATTAATTAAGTTTAATTGATTTAAACATTTGTTGAATTGTTGATAACTACTTATGTAATTAATGAATTTGTAATTACTTAAGGAAGTAATTAATTTAATAATTACTGAATGTAATTAAGAATATTGTTATAAAGGTAATTTAGATTTTAAATTAATTTGAAATTAATCAAGGGGATTAATTTGGATAATTAATTAAGAATAATTAATTATTGGAATGAGTAATTAATGTAGTTAATTACTGAATGGTTATTAATCAAGGGTGATTAATATATATGTAGGGTTTAATATAATTAACTTGTGTGATCAATATTAAATGCTAATTACTTATTGTAATTAGAGATAGTTAATCAATAATGATAAATTGAAATGAGATGATGATTTATAAATTGATTTGTAATCAATGGATGGTTAAGTTAAGCAAAATTAATGATGAAGTAATTAATTTAATTCATTTTAAATTAATTGGAGATTTAGTAATTAATTTAATTCATTTTAAATTAATTAAAGATTGAGTAATTAATTTAATTCATTTTAAATTAATTATAGAGGTGTGATCATTAGATCATTTGCTTATGTTTGATGATTAGAATTGGTTGATTGGTATGGTTTGTAATCTCAGTTATGAGATGAGTAGTGTATGTGATATGGATGCATTGGTTGCTCTTGGATGATAATATAGATTATCTGATTTGGTATGAATTATCTCTTGATAATGATAAGATTGATTACTTGGGATGTTGTGAATTATCTATCTGTATACATTTAGATAATAAATTGAATTGTTTTAAATTTAAACAACTTGGCCTTAATAAGACACGCTTTGGTTTTCGATGAGACCGGGATCGGGTTTCCATATTTGGATATCCGAAAACCACATCGATTCCAAATAACGTTAGGTCGTTAATCCAAGTGGAGCGAGTGAAGACTCGAGGTGTAAGGGCTATACGTCAGTATAACTCTGTGGGTGATTCCGAAATGAGTTTGACGGAATAGCACTTATAGATTCGAGATGGTGAATCAGAGTGCAAGGGTTATTGTCGTTAACTCTGAGGGTGATTCCAATATGAGTGTAACGAGATAATGCCTTCGGTTTCGTTCGAACCCGGAACGAACTTGTATGGATTGAATGCTTTCAGAACATCGTCAGGTGGACGATGAGCATTCTAAGTGATGTGTCCTATAAAGGTAATCGTAACCTCAAGCCTCATCAACCGGGAATGGCTAAAACAGGGGAGGTGCAGCAAAGCTTCGTGGGTAGCCCCCACTTGAGAGTAAGATTTACCCCTGTCTAGAGGTCCCTTTATATTTCGGCTGTGTGGGACGGTTGATCATGACAACCGTCGGGGTTGTCTTATTTGGAACTGTTCAGTAAGGAACGGGTCCGGCTTTGTGTTGCAGGGGAGTTAGGGTGGCTCCTCGGTACGGTGATCTAGGCCACGTACTGTGACGGGCGGTACCCCAGTAGCCCTGCCATTGATGGAATCCAAAATCCAATAAGTGCCGTACGTATTAGTTGTGCCCAACTATGTTGGAATGTGAGATGTAAGCATTTCAGCTATTTCTGTATTTTATTTGAAAACCCTAGACACTATTATAATATCACCGGATTTCCTATCAAATGTTTTGGTTAGCGTAAGGTAAAAACTTTTCCATGTTTATGTGTGGGAAGTCTTACGTGATACCTTTTCTTTTCAAAGGTTTTTTAAAGTTAAGCAACTTTAACCTGTTACTCACACCAGACCCATGTCTGACCCGGAGTTATTTTCTGTTTTTCTATAACTCTTGGGTACTCAAATTTTTACGAGTAGCCAAGGGAATTCAGGTTAGGATTCAGGATTAGCTTTGACGAATTGTGGAGGAGCATATGGAGCAGGAGGCTTCTGCGTATAGTTATATAGTTCCGCTGTGTTTGGTCTCTGAGTGTTCTGTTTTGTATTGAGTTGTAATAACTAGACAGGTGTTTATAACTGTCTAGTATGTGTTGTATATGTCTGTGTACTCTGATATTTGATGTATACTATGTAATACTTTGTTATTAATATAATTTATTCGTTTCCGCTGTTGAGATTCTTGTGTTGTTTCTTTCTTCTCTTCTTTCTTTTCTTCTTCTATCCCTTTCTTTCTTAATTCATGACGCGATTTTCCGGGAGTGGAAATCGGGTCGTGACAGATAAGCTTATGGTTGTTGTCTAAATAATATATCATGGTTTGAAATAATATGTTAAGGGATAGATTACCTTATAGATTACCGAATAGTATAACGAGTTGATAAATGATTGAATTGTACATTTTCATGTTATTGTTTTTAATTGACTGAATTGCTTCTATTGATTGTAGATTAGAATTGAATGATAGGCGAATAAATTATTTGATTTGTTGGTTATTATGACTTTAAGATGGTAGAATTGTTACTTTGGTTGTGTATTACCTTTATGTATGTAAGTGGACATGAGATTTTTTAATTGGTTCCATACAAATGGATTGATTGTATATATACCAACATATAATTTATGCAGGTTTTATATGTCCTTATTTACATATAGTTCTGGTATGTCCGATTTTAGACTATTGGAAGAGGCAAAGAATATTTTATGGATATTCATTAATATGCGGATTTGGGCATATATGTATAGTTCTGTTTTGTCCGACTTGGGACTTCTGGGGAGAGACATGGAATATTTTATGGATATTAATTAGTATATATTATTCGGTATGTCTGACTTGGGACTACCGATCGGTGCAAAGGAAACCATTGTACCTTGGGGGCACATAGCTTGCATACGTGGCTCCGGAGCAAGGGCAGAGAGAGATTGGGACACTAATCTAGAGTAGGTCATATATTATTGCGTAGTACTCTTAGAGACAATGATGGGACCTACATGCCAACTTATGTTGAGACGTTGGTTTTCAGAGGAGTCCATAATATAGTCATGGCTCTCGATAGGCCTCATAGGTAGCTAATGGAAACTCAGGGTGATTTACTGACCCTATAGGAGTGACAATACTTTGGCATTGTGTACCTATATAGGAAGAATGTACGTAAGGTTTAGCATTTACACATGTTTTTGGTATGTCATTATTGACAACCAGGAGTAAAAAGATGCTAGCATGGGAATCCAGTGTCCCATTAAGATGGCACGACCTACAGATGTAATCCTAGAGCAATGGCGGAGAAAGACTGGAATGCTAGTCTAGAGTAGGTCATGTACTATTGCGTAGTACTCTTGGAGGCTACGACTTGACCTATAGGCCAACTTTTTTGTGGTGTTGGTTTTTAGGGGAATCCACAAGTTATTTTTGGCTCTCAATAGGCCTCATTGATAGTTAATGATAGTTCGAGATGGGTGCCAATTATAGATATTTTGGTTTGTGGTTAGGAAAATGCTATTTTAGTAGCATTGTTATATAGCCGTACTGATTTTGCATTCCAATTGTTTTGATGGGTATTATTTAATCGATTGGCGCCCGTAGCGGACCCTACCCACCAGTAATGATGGGAATCATCTTATTCTTTGGGCATCAGCTATTGTTATGATTGTGCATGTTATATTGGATGGTTGATTATCATTATTGAACATTGGTTTTTAGACTTATATGAGGATGTTTATATTACTCCTGTAGTGGTGCATTAGGTTACCACTAACATAGTATGTTGGTACGTTTCAGTCACGTATATTAGTTGTGCTGACTCGTCAGTTGCAAGAGAAGAGCAGGTTAAGGTATGGATCCTTAGTTTTGAGTTGGATTTACTTTATTTGTTTACTTTACTACACCGACTCCCTAAATATATTTGTATATAGATCTAATATACAATACTTTGAGATTATTCCCCTCACACCAGGCGTTATATCCAGTCCGCATTTTATCTTTGTTTGCTCATGTCATGACAACTCTTAGGTACTCGATTGAATAGTTTGAGAGTCAAGTGCTTTTATGTAACGAAATTAATAGCTTTGTATTTGAATAATTTGAATATTTTTAAATATTTAAATAATGGATTTTAATAATCGAATAAAAATGTTTTAAATATTAATTAATGATATTAAAATCATTTTCAAATTTGGTTTCCCAAAATAAATAGTTTAAATAAAAATAGAAAACGTGACTGAAAAACATTTTCCAAAAATTCGACTTTTCGGCATCAGAAAAGTCATCGGAAACATTATGCACATTTTTGTACCACTCATATACACATGGACACACATTCACATATATCATGTGATAGGTTAGTGATAGTGTTAAAATAAATAAACCATGTTTAGAATAAAATAAAATTAGATTTGACTTAAAAATATAAAATAAAACTTAAGTAACCTAAGGAAGTACTTAACCATAACCTAAGCTTGCAAGATTAGTGCACAAGGCATAGTCAAGGGGGGGCATGGTAGGTGCATGTGCACCTATGGTGATGGAGAGGCATGGCCTCCATGTTTTATGACAACATTTAGTATATTTTGATGTTCTAATTAAATTAAACTAATACTCCATCCTTTGCGTATAAATACCACTACATATACTTTGTTCTCACTTTACATATTCATTCCCATCTTCATTTCTTATCTCTTCATGTACATGAATGCATCTATGGCTTCCAAGAGAGATTCCAAAATCAAAAACTAGTGAATACACTACCAAACATCAATTTAAACTCCATATATACACATACAAACACTCTTCTACCAAAAAAAGGGTCGCCTACACCTCATTACTCTTAGGTCGATCCCAACATAGCCAAGGCTGAACCTAATTTTTTCTTTGGTCGAGCCATGTTGCACCCTACAAGCCCACACAAGTGCATAAATCCAAGTTAAGGATGTTTGCTTGGCGTTTAGACAAGTTCAGTAAAAGTTAGTAATCGTTTTGGTCAGTAAAGCTTCCATATTTAAACCATAAAGTTTAAATTATATTTATGCCCATATTTGTAGCTATTTAATGCTTGTTATATAATTTTAATAATGGTTTGGTTTGTTGCTTGAAAGATTGTCGCTTTGGAAAGTTAGTAAGCGAATCACTGGTTATATGGAAATGTAGTAGTAAAACTAATGCTGTTGTTATTAAATGCTTGATACGTTATGTTATTATAAATTATCATTTATGTATGCTCATTCCTTTGTTGTGTGATGTATGGTTGTGTTACAAATTCCATATGCTTGAATTCTGAACTGTCCATATAGCGCTAGTCGCCATATCGACACTTTTGGAAAATCGCCTTTTATTGAAAATGTTTGGTTTCAATAGCGTGCTTGGAATTATTTAACAAGTTAAGCAAGTTTTTTATTAATGATGTTTCCAAAATAATTACTTATTTTAATAATGATTATTTAATTAAATTAATTATTTGATCAATTATTTAAATTAATAAAGATTAAGGTCAACTAATTAACTTATTAAAGAGGTGTTTCACATTTAACAAATTACTTAGCTCATGATGTTTTAATTTTTAATTAGTCATTTTATTTAATGATGTTTAAAACTAATTAATCATTGGATAATGATGGTTTAAGAATTGTTAATTTATTAGTTAATGATATTTTAAAATTAGTTAACCCGTTTTAATTAATGACTTTTAAAATTTAATAAATATGTTTAACCTTAAACATATATTTCCTTAAATGAATTTTAAATTAATTTATCACTTTTATATAATGATATTTAATTAATTTAGTTAATTGAATTATTAATTGATTGAATTAATGATGTTTTAAAGGAGATTTACCCTTTTTAATTAAAGGTTATTGAAGTTAATTAATCAACTTAGTTAACAAAGTTTTAAAGTTAATTATTCAATGTAATAAGGATGTTTAAGTTGTTAAATCCTTTTTATAATGATGTTTCAAAGTTAGTAAACTCTTTTAACAAAGTGTTTTAAAAGCTAATACTTGTAATGTGAGGCCAAGTATGAATTAAGGTTTTTAAAAGAAAGAGTTTGATTCATTTATGGAAATGAATTAATTTACATAAAATGATTCACTTATATGGAAACAAATTATTTGTATAATTAGCACTAAACATCGAAGAAGCATACTTGTCGCTATTTTGAAAGTTAAAAATAATCGTAAGATATGACTTTGAGGTAACATTACCTTAACTTGTCCGGTATTATTGTTAACCAAGAAATAGTAAAATTTTGAATTCAATGAGTGGTGGTAGGTATACAAGAATTAATTTCCATGTATGATTGTTTTATATCCTCAATGATCGATTTCTCAGCTATCGATTACTTCAGCTTCTTTATTATCGTCGTTCTAAGATGATTCATTGCTCCATTGAGCATTGAAATCCTTTTTCGAAAATGAATAAAACCAAAGCGTGAGAGGAGGCTAAGCTATATGGGCTTTCTCCCATTAGGATACTTTTACATATCATCTAGATTGGATTTGGTAGTGCTATTAGATGTGAAATATTCAGATTCTCAGTAACATTTGGTCTGGTCTGACTTGGAGGGTTCCGAGAAGTGTTAAAGAGTAAATGAGCTTCTCAAAAGTATATTACTAGAGGTATATTTCAAGAAGGTGCACCTTCCTAGTCATTTGTTGGAGATTTTCCTTTTCTTATTTGATTCGAATCTTCAAATTTATCTCCTTACTTATAAAGGAAAGAGTCAACTGCTCTATGGGGAGTTTAATTATTTATCCATTCATTACATTTGGATATTGACTTATATGAGAGCGAACTTGCTCCGTGTTCAGTGGCATGGTCTCACATGTTTGTGCTTAATTATATATCTTTGTTTAAAGTTTTGCTCATACCAGACATATTTTCTGACCCAAGTTGTTTGTTTCCATAAACTCTCGGGTACTCTTTTTTATTTGAGTAGTTCGAGAATAGTAGGTCTTTGTTGGGCCCTTTGAAGATTGCATCCTAGCTGGAGGCTTTTCATCTTCTTATTTATCTATTTCACTGTATTTACCTTGTTTTTATAAGTGTATTTTTGTTTCAGCATTTGTAAAGGCAAGATGTTATAACTACCTAAGCTGATTTGAAGTACTTTTGTGTAACTCTGATAACTCTCCAAAGAGTAACTGATGTAAAATTTACTGTTATGTTTTATTTAACAGTTTCGTTGTGAGGTTTTCTATTTTGTTCTTTATTTCACCCCTCGACGATTCACTTTCTGATGCTTGGGCAACGGCATACGAACAACGGTGATGTGTTAAATGTCGTTCCTAGGAATTAGAAAGGTGGGTCGTCACAGTTGGTATCACAGCTTTGGTTGAGTGAATACCTTAGCCTAATTGGGGTGCAACTCATTATAGATAGAGTGAGTATAGCCCTAGAATGGGTTCATCTTGAGAGAGCGTTTCCTTTTCTCCCTTGAAAGTCTGGTTTTAGATCCTTTGCTGCAGTTTCCCCTTTAACATCTTTGACCCTATCTTTGTATTCTAATGATACCTATCACTTATCCAGATTATTGAAAGAGTAAAGAGGAAGAAGAGGGAGGGGATCTGGAACCAGCATGACTACAAATGGATGAGCTCCTAGAAATCAACCAATTGTGGAGCCGATAGATGAGGTAGTAATGAAACTTCAGCCGCCTCATAACTTTGCGACCTTGTGTAAGAATTACACTGCTTCAGGTGGTAAGCCTTTATATGGAATTGAATATATGTTGGGAGTTCAGATGTGGCTCTGTTGTTATGAAAGGATACTTGGGGTTGTTCACTTGGGAGATGCTAGAAAGAGATTGTTAGCATCGCTTCAACTTCAGAAAACCATAGATTGGTAGGATTCAGTCACCATGATCACACCAAATGAAGAATTCTCTTAGATGTAGTTTAAAGAGGATTTTGAAGCTCAATTTATTCCAGAAGAAGGAAGGACTCTGTTGTTCAGAAGTATCATGTATTTGAAACAGGGTGAGATGACAGTGGCGCGGTATAAGCATAGGTTCAATGCATTGTGCCACTTTGGACTAGGACTGATGGATACGCCACTCAAAAAGAATGAGATGTTATGAAAAGAATGCGACTAGAGTTCCAACTGGAAATGACCAATCATCTCAATGGTACATTTTCCAACCTGATCAGTGTGGCTTTGAGATTTGAAGTTCTTGATATTGAGCAAGGAGTTCAGAAGGGGGTAGTGCCGGCAGTTAATGCCCAACCTTTATCAGTTATCCATTTTGCTAGTAAGTCATTTTTCAAGCGCAAAGGGAAAAAGAAGTGGTTGGAGAAGAAGCCAGGAGGTGGAGTTCTAGCACATAACAAGCAGTTAGACTTGACCAAGATTTTTTGTTTTAAGTGCAACAAAATGAGTCACTTTGCAAATATTTTCCTGAAGACTGATCTATCAGTATGCTACAATTGCAAAAAACATGGACATATGAAGAACCAGTGCCCTTTACCAAAGAAGGGATCACAGGGATGAGCTTTTGCTATTGAGGAAATACCATCTACTTCTAGGGATCCAAAAGGAAAGCAAGTGTTGCAATGTACATTATCCATTTCTAATATTCGTATTAGAGTGTTATTTGATACCAGTGCATCCCATAGTTTCATTTGACAAGATCTTGTTGATAAGTTTAACCTCAAACCCATTCTTTTAAACAATTCTCTTTGTGTGTCAAACCCAATTGGGGGTTCGAAAAATCTAGACACCATATGTTTGGATGTGCCTATTTTTTATCGAGATTGGTCTTTCTGTTCTGACTTATTTTGGGTTCATGGGTTTTGGGGTAGTGGTGGGTATGGATTGGTTGTCTAAATTTAGAGCAGTCATAAATTATAATCAAAGGAATGTCAGAATTAGTGATGCTGTAAATGTTGGTGTGGATATTTATTATGGGGAGCCTAATAAGTTGATGATCAGTTTCCCTTATTCCCTCGAAGTACCCAAGGAGAAGATAAGGAATATACTAATTGTCCGAGACTTCAAGGATATTTTTGAAGAAGTGTAAGGTTTACCTTCTCATCGAGAAGTAGACTTCTGCATTGATCTGGTTCTAGAAACTGGACCTATTGTACAACCTCCTTAAAGGTTGGCTTCAAAGGAAAGAAGAGAGTAGGAGAAGCAGACATTTGATTTATTGCAGAAAAGTTTTATCAGACGTAGCATATCGAGTTGGGGATCGCCAATAGTGTTCATTACCAAGGCTAATGGTTCTCTTAGATTATGTGTAGATTACCAAGAGTTAAATAAGAGGACTATCAAGAATAAGTACCATTTACCTAGGATTGACAACATGTTTGACCAGCTCCACGGAGCTTGAATATTTTCTCAGTTCGATCTTGCCACTAGTTTTCACCAATTAAGGGTAGCAGAGGAGAGTGTAGTCTTAACAGCTTTTCGATCCTTTGATAGTTTTTACGAGTGGTTAGTCATGCCATTCGGATTGACTAACGCACTCGCTTATTTAGTAGATTTGATTAATAGAGTGTTTTGGGATTTTCTTAATAAGTTTGTTCTACTCTTCATTGATGACATCCTCGTTTATTCTAAAATTGAAAAAGAGCATAAGTACCACCTTTGTTTTGTTCTTAGTACTTTAAGAAGTCATGTTTTAAAGGCAAAGTTTTCTAAGTTCCATTTCTAGAAATTCAAAGTTAGATTTCTAGGGCACGTAGTTTCGGGAGAAGCATATTAGTGGACCCAGCTAAAATAGTTGCGGTTCAAGATTGGAAGAAACCCAAAAATGCGATAGAGGTCAGGAGTTTCTTGGGATTGGAAGGTTTCTATAGAAGGTTAGTTAAAGATTTCTCAAAGATTTCTTCCCATCTAACAAAGCTAACGAAAAAAGATGCTAACTTTTTTTGGACATCCAAGTGCGATCAAGCATTCAATGAATTGAAGGAGAAATTAACAAATGCTTCTATTTTAACTATTCCAGATGGGAGTAAAGGATTAACAGTTTATAGGGACGCTTGTAGGGCTGGATTAGGAGCAGTTTTGATGCAGAATGATAAAGTAATAGTGCATGCAAGTCAATAGTCGAAACCTCATGAGAAGAATTATACTACGCACGATCCTGAGGTTTTAGCAGTTGTCTTCGCATTGAAAGTATGGAGGCGGTATCTTTTGGGTGCAAAGTTTGAGTTATTTATGGATCACAAGTCATTAAAGTATCTTCTTACCCAAAAGGATTTGAACTTAAGGAAACAAAGATGGTTGGAATTTCTCGCGTCTTATGACCTAGAGATACTTTATACCCCAGGGAAAGCTAACACAGTTGCAGATGCAATAAGTAGGAGTGTGGCGACGATTGCAAATTTGAAAGTTAAACCAGCACTAATGGAGAGAACCGCTTATATCCAAAAAGAAGACCCTAATCTAGCTCGGCTCAAGAAGGATGTTGAAAATGGAATTATTTCTAGTTTTCAGATTTACTCCTAAGGCATTTTAAGAATGAATGGATGGATTTTTATGCCATACATTAATGGAAATAGACAGGATGTGCTGAGAGAGTGCCATCGATCAAAGTTATCTATCCATCCTAGGCTAACTAAAATGTTTTAGAATATAAAGAAAACCTTTTCGCGGAAAGGGATGAAGAGAGATATTTCGATCTTCGTTAACCGGTGTGCAAATTTTCAACGGTTCAGGAGTGACTAGTAGAAGACTGCTGGGTTACTCCAACCATTAAAGATACCGAATTGATAGTGGGAGCAAGTATTCATGCATTTTATCGATGAGTTACCCAAAACAAGAAGAGGTAATGAAGGCATATGGGTAATGAAGAGCGCCTACTTTATTCCGGTGAAGTCTAAAAGAATTGCAGCTTCTTTGGCAGGGATTTATTTAGGGAGATCATTAAACTTTATGGAGTCCCGATAAGTATAGTCAATGATCGAGATCATATCTTTCACCGGTCATTTTTGGGGATCATTGCTAGCTGCTTTAGGAACAAAGTTGAATTTGAGCATAGCCTATCACCCGCACACAGATGGACGAACTGAAAGGGTAAACCGAATTGTAGTGGATCTCTTGATAGCATGTATTTTGAATTTTGGAGGTCCTTGGAAAGACCATCTATATTGGTAGAGTTCTCTTATAACAACAGTTACCAAGCTAGTATTGGCATGACACCCTATGAAGCCCTGTATGGATGGCCATGTAAATCGCCTTCATGTTAGATTGAAATGGGAGATCGATTAAATCTTGGACCAGAGATGAATCTAGAAACATCTATAAAGTGGCTATGATCAAGGAAAGGATGAAAGTAGCACAGGATCGATGGAAAAGTTATGCCAATCAGTGGTGAAGGGACTTGGAGTTTGCGGTCGCGGATTTGGTATTAGTGAAAATTTCCTCGATGAAAGGTGTTATAAGATTCAAAAAAGCAGGAAAGATAACACCCAGATACATTGGACCATTTAGGATCCTTGAGAGGATTGGATCGTCGGCCTATAGATTAGAATTTCATAAAAGATTGTCGGAAGTCCATAATGTTTTTTATGTATCTCATCTGAGAAAGCATGTTTCTGATCCATAATTGGTTGTAGAGATGTTTGTTCAGGAAGACTTAAAGATAGAATCAATTTTGACTATAGTCCAACACCGGTTCATATTGTAGATCATGATGAAAAGAGATTGAGAAAAAAGATGGTTAAGCTTATGAAAGTGTGTAACGACCCTGAAATTCAGACCCAGTTTAAAATTTTAAAATCGCTTATTTAGTGTAGAAATTCGAATCTTCACAAACAACTTCCGTTGCTATCCAAACTTCACATTTGGAATGCGTCTAGATAGACAAAGGCGTACGTCAAATTTCGTTGGATAATATTGAAGTTAATTTCGTTCGTCACATTTACATATTAGTTTGAATTCTAAGTGTAAATTTTCTACTGTCGGAACTCAAATATTTTTCACAATGTTGCATAAGAAAAATAGTCTGATCATGACGGCGCATTTCGTTCCATCAAATTTCTCTTTTAATTGCTAGTTAAATTATTCGCACGAGCAAATGGTTCGATTAGATTAACCACTTCGCAAACAATGTCAAACCATCAATATCTTCATACCGTTGTGTTCGTCTCGTCGCGCTGATCAAAACGATATATTTATTTGCGTCAATCGGAGTTCGGCAGTGAAATTGATAATTGTTTAACGGATTACAAACTGGTCCGTTACACAGCCCGAAACGGTACCCAACTGTCTCCCGCTCAGAATTCTAAGGGACTTTGACCATTCAGCTCAATAGGAAACCCAATAGCCATCACGTTTACCGAGGACATCATTGCTGTGACCTTGGGACTCTAAACATCTCTGTATATATCTGCTACCCTCTGCCTTCATTAATTGCTCACTTCACACTAAAATTCTATGGTACGTGCTCTTTCTCCCTCCTCTTTATAAATTTTCTTATATGTTTTTTCTCCCTCCGGATAATGAAACTCACGAAACTGCGCCACCCTCTCCACACACACCGCCCGCACCGCCACGCCACCCACTCCGCCTGCTCCACCCGCATCGCCAGCGACCGCCCTCCACTACTCCACCCACGCCCACCTGCTCCACCCACATCGCCAGCAACCAACCCACGTCCGCCATCCACCAGCCTCCGCATCCCACTACCCTCGACCCCATCCTACCAGCAACCGCCCGATGCCGCCACCAAACCCGAACGCCTCGCCTTGGCCGCGGCCAACTTCCCACTACACTACCGTTATATGTAAATATATATATATATATATATATATATATATATATAGTTTTGGGTTTTAGAAGAAAATGGGATAAAGTTTTGTACAGGATGCTTCATTTTATAGTTATAAGAGTTTGTTATGCAAACAGGTTTCTATGTATATATTTTACAAACATTTTTGAATATAAAGCTACTGAATATATTAGTTTACAAGTCCAGTTCAAAATTTGTTGGGTTTATACGCTGCAGACTTAGTTTGAAAAAAAAAAGCTGGTTGTATTTTAAAGGCAGATTCATGTTATATATATATTTTGTAAAGTACGATTTTACATATATTTTAGTATATAAATAAACATGGGTTACAGTATCTCATATGTTGTTTCGCTTGCTCGACAGTTGTAGCTGATCCGGGATCTCAGGCCTAGGCTTCCATCTACCTTATTTGCATCTAGTTGTTTGGTATGGTTTATATATATATACAAATCGATATATATACATTGTATTAAACTATTGTTGAATAATCTTTTGGTTTGATTTACAGTTCGTATTTGTGCTTATGTCGTCTATCTAGTCTATTCATTCTCGTGCTTCGCCGTCATCTTCTTTAACCACACAACGTGAATATTTCATCCATGACTCAAATCTATTATGCTATGATAATCAAGTGATAGATGTTGTTAATATTAATTTGAATGTTAAAATGGTTGATGTTAAATTGTTCACATAAACTGTAAATTTCTATACAAGTTAAAATTTGAATATTGTTAATATTTAAATTTCTAAATTGACGCCATGTATTGTTTAATTTGATTTAACGTGTTAAATTGTGATCTGATGTTAGTTTATGGTAAATAGTTGTGACACTAAATTTGTTATGTGATGTTGAATTTGGTTGCTAATATAAGTGAAATTTAATATGAAATTGAATTTGATATAGGATAGTTAACCATTTAAAATGGATCATATATGTTGAACTTGACCCCTTTAAATGTTAAATAAATCGACGTTTAGAAATAGGGTTAACTACACTTTGAACCATTGAATGTATGATTGACGTAGTAATTTGAAAATAGACACCAAGTGAAAAACTACAATGTAATAATCTTTAATCTGCATGAAATAATAGTGTGGATTCTAGGAATACATATATTAATTTGCATAAATAACAAATGTAAATTAATACGATTATTTCGGGATTATTTAAACAAATTGTTGAATTGTTAAGTATGGTTGCTATTGCTTGTTTATTTACTTTGACACCATCCCAGTTATCACACTGCAAGTTCCCTTTGCTATGCTTTGATTTTCTTTTATTTATTGAATGATATTGGGTTGAAATGATGAATACCCAATTAAATAACTTGTCCTAGGATAGCTAATTAAATAAGAAACTCGATTGGTCAACAAGATCATTTTGAAATTGAAATCTATTTGAAATTAAGGAATGAACTTAACAATTTGTTTGAAATTAAGTAACGAACTTAATGGATTAATTGAAGTAAATTAATGGATTTAATTGAAACGAATTAATAAATCTATTTAATTGATTAAAATGAATTGAAAATTTTAAAAGTGAGAAAATTGTAATTTGATTTAGGAAAACTTAAAGTTAAGTGTGACATCCCGGATTTTTGGCAGTGTTATTTTAATAAATATTTAATTGAATTAATTAAAATACAGCTTATTATTTATAAACAAATATACATATACATACGTAATTCGGAGAAGCTGGTTTGGAATTAACATAAAGAGTTCTAAATATTTTAAACATGACATCTATCTTATTTAACTTTATTAATATATGACTAAAACGTGTGTGTGTGTGTATATATATATATGAAATAATCTGGATAATAATGGTTAGACTAAAATATATCTTATCAATTTAAAACTGAAGTATAGAACAAAATATGTTTGTAAACTAAATATAAATATATATCAACACTAGAAACTATGAATTCATATGAGCGTAAAAATAAATAATAAAGAAACAATTAAATATTTGCTAGTTTACAAAAATATGATAATAAGCATATAAAATAAACACTTAGGATAATTCTAAAATTTAAACATGAATGCTAATGGGACAACCTTGCACATGAAGGTACTAAATAAATGGAATACAAGTTGACATAATGTAAATATCTGTAAGCATGTAAACACAAAAGGGGGACATATCATTAAATGTAGCACATAAAACTATTCATTAAGGTCAAACAGAATCAAAGACAAGTCATGTGAAATCAAAATTAGGTTTGCACATGAATCAAATAAAATTAAAACAAAGGATTAGATCAAATAAAATAAAGAGAAGAAGAAGTATCTCGGCCTGTACAAAATCTACAGCCACACTAATGCTTGCTTGATACACTTCCTTCTTTTCTATATAAATACAACTACAAACCCCTGCCTGGTTCATACCACTTGTAAATAATAAAGCAAAGATATAGATCAAAGAAAATCAAAATTTAAAGCTCAGGAAAAATTCGAATTCCAGTTTGTTTTTCAGGATTTAATTCATTTGAACAAGGAAGACAACAACCAGAATTGAATCAAAGGTCTACCATCTTAAGCTTTAGATTCAACATTCCTAAATCAAAGATTGTTTCCAGACATTAAAATTCAAGTCCAGGCTCAAACAAAAAAAACAAAAAAAAAGATCTTCTCTGTTCAACTTTATTCCAGGTGAGTAACTACCTTCCTTAAAACAAAATCTTAAATGAGATTCTAGCTACAAATATTGAAGGTGCTTGTGTGGATATACTTGTTGGTGGAGTTCTGTATATGTATATATGGATAGATGGACACCGGCTGTTGATTTTTCTTTTGCTTGTTCTTAGTTCAGACTTAGATACTAAGCCAAAGAACCCAACATCTCTAGATCTACTTATTGTCAGTACTTAGGATTTAAACATGATTTGTTTGTTGATTGTAAGATTTAGATTTTAAAATTCATTTAAGTGAAAATAAGATAGGAGTTTGTCTGGAAACCAAACTTGAATAGGATAATATGGTTTTGAGTAAAAATTTAAGGCGAGTAAACAAATTATCTTATGATCTAAGTTGAATTAAATATGTGGGCATGTCCTATGATTAATAGGGTGCTTTGCATGGATATTTCTTACTGTTTTAACTCTGTATATATATATATATATATATGCCTGAGTTGTGTACTTCTTCTTTCTCTGTTTTGGTTACAGGTTGGAAACTAATAAGAAAATTTCAACTTTCACTCCATCTGATCATTTTTAGATTTTGAGTTTAAACAAAACTAGTTTGTTTCCACCTGAATGAAGATTTTAAAATGGTTACAAGCTATATGGTGATATATAGTATTTAAAAGTTCTATTTTTACAGGGAAACCCAAATATATGGAAATTTTGAATATAATGAATTATTAATTCAAGTATATAATGTGGATTGTTGTTCGAAAACATGATTTTTAAAACAAAAGTTGTGATTTTGCATGGATTATATAAGCAGCAGTTGTAGTTAAACAGAAATTGCTTTTTCTACCAATTTCCAGCGATCGGGAAATTTCTTTGTATTGAAACTTTGCATGAAGCAAGCCTAGTAATCAATCATGTCAGGAAAAATGTTAAACAATTTTTTTAATGAGGGAGATGTTGTGTCGAAGCAATTATAGGGTTTTGCGGTCATTTTAGTTGAGCTCGGAAAAAGAGGTGTTTCCTCCACCTCTGGTGAATCAGGCTGGGTGGTATTGTAGGAGTGGGTAGTACGAGGGTTCGGCGTGATGAGGCCGGAGTTACATCACCTCTGGTGATCGACATGGGGAAGGCGAATCGTTTTGTTTTTGTGGGTTTGAGTTCAGGTTCAAACGAAAGGTTCGATTTTCGTTCTCGAGTTCTGGTATCATAGTGATCCTTGCCTTTGAGTGGAGGGGGGTTTTGTGACCTGCTGGTGATGGCGGAGTTCGCCAGAGCGGCGGTGAAGAGGCGTGCATGTGCACGGCCACGTTTGGGAATCTGAAATTATTCGTGGTGATTCGAAGAGGTCTCGCGCGTTTGTGATTCTGGTTCGAGACTGACGTGGGTGTGTCGGCGAGTGTGTGGGTATGTATAACTGCTGTTGTGTTTTAAACTTAACTAAATAAAAAAAATAAGGAAATAAAACAGAAGAGAGAGGAAGAGTAGAAGAGGAAGAAGAACACGAGCAGAGGGAAGAAGGGACGCAGGAAAATGCTTGGGGAACTCGGGCCTTACTCGAGTGGTTATCGTGTTGCCTCGGGTCCATTTTAAGGTGGTTAAGCTCAAACGCTGTTATATTATTTCTTTATTAACAAAACTCAGCATTATGTAAGTAGACTTTATTACCAAGGCTTAAGCTATGACTTGAGGTAAAATTTATTAAGAAGGGTTTTTTTTTAAAACAATATGGATAATTTAAATTGGAAGATACTTAAGAATGAGATTAATTTATAATGGTGATTAAGTAGATAGTTTAAAATTTAATAAGTTTGGAATTAAAGATTGATAATGATAACCTTGTGTAATTAAGAATAATTAAAGTTGGATTAATTAATGATTAATCGATAAATAAATTGGAAATTAACTACTTAAGCTAATTCACGAATAATTAGTAGTTAAGTAAATTCAGTAATTTAATGAACTGGTGATTAAGGACTACTTAATTTGTAATTAAGACGAGTTAGTCAATAATGAAAGGTTATCAATTAATGGTTAAAGAATAATTAATCTGCAATTAAGATTGATTAATTGGGTTTAAGGATAATTAAGGGATGGAGTAACCAATTGAAATTAAATTTCAAACTAATTAAAGGTAAACTCTTGGAGATTAATTAAATAGAAATATTTGATGTAATTTAGTGAAGTAATTCATTGTTACAGGATGTAATTAATTAAAAGAAATTACTTATTGGGAAGTAATTAGAGGAAGTTTACTTAGTAGAAGTAATTAAAGATGAATTACTTGATATATTTAATCAAAAGGGATGAATAATTAAGTAAGAGGTTAATTACTTAAGTAAGTAATTACAAAGGAGCAATTACTGTTCATGAGCAAATTGGGTTTGATTTATGGATGCAATTAACTTAGGATAATCATTCATGGAATGTGATTAAGTATAATTACTTAATGTAAGTAATTAAATAATGATGATAATCTTAATGTAATTAAAGTTAAATGGTTATAGGATGGTTGAATTTAATAAATAAGCAAGATTTAAAGGTAATTGATTTAATTCAATTATGTTTAGACTTATGCGAGATGGGGTAATCGATTATCTTGCTTATGTATGATAAGTGATTGTTTGAATGCCCTGAATTGATTAATACCCTAATGTGAGATGGTTCGTGATATGATGTGTTGAGTGGGCAATGATAGTGAGGTTTCTGTCAAAAATGAATTGCATTTCACTTGAACAACATGTGTTATGATGAACATGAGTTTCGAAAGAGACCGGGGGTCGGGTATTAAAAGATACCCGAAACCACTTCGAATTTTTATAAATTGATTTGTCAATTTAATAGGCTGGAATGAAATTATTTAAGTGCATTAGATTATTCTATCTAGGTTGGTATTTAGAAACTGATGTGTGGAATAAGTGACGTATATAGCAAATTGTAAAGTTGTTAAATTAATATAAGTTACCCGGGTTTTATATAAGTTGTATGTTTTGTATTTCATGTTGGAGGGGTTTACTCACGCTGGTTTACAGCCTGACCCGGGTGTTACTTTGGTGTAATGCTCGGGTCAGACCGAGTATTACAGAATTTCAGGTTAGGACGTTCGGGTGCTCAGGAGGCGAGCTGGATGGCAATAGCGTAAAGAGTATTTCTGCTGTATTTATATTATTGATAATCTGAGTCATGATAATTGTAAATATTCAGGGACTGTATATTATGTGAAACTCTGATGTATATTAAATGTAATCGACAGATATAGTATTCTTTGAAAGTTATTATTATTTATTATTATATTTTATCCGCTGCGAATGTGAGATGTTTGGTGTTTCTGTTCTTCTTCTCCTATCTCTTTCTTCTTTTCCATAACTATCTGGAATTTTCGAGTTCGAAAATTTCGGGTCGTTACGTTTGGTATCAGAGCTGAAGGTTAAGCGAGAACCTTGTCTCTGGTGGGGATTACTCATTAAATAGAGTCTGCAGTACTCTAGAATGGGTTGAGTGTATATATATATGAGAGCGTACTTGTTATTTTCTTATAAAGATTTTAAATGATTTTATATAAAAGTATATTTTGTTATATAAAGCAACATTTCCTTCTAATGAATATTTAGATGATTGGTTGTTAAATTATTGGAATTAAGTTAAGAAGTAATATAAAATACGACCAAATTGAAACTTATAACCAAAGTTGAAGAATAAACTTATATAACGAAATGGAATTTGAAATATAGATTGTGAATGTAAATTATAAATTGAAATAAACTTCATAATAGATGAGATTAAAAGCTGAAATGGAATTTCCGAGAATAATTGAAAATAAAGTAAGATGAAAATTCCAGAGCAATGTTTAAATATAAATTTGATGGATTGGAAATTTGGAATTTTTGGGAAAAATTAATTTTCCTTTGGATTTGAAAGTGGCTTTCGAGGGTTTTGGAGAAATAATAGTATTATTTCAAACATATGTTTGTGTTGAGTTTGGAATCTTGGAGATTTGAAATTCAAAATATTTGGAAATGTTTTTACAGAAATAAAAGCATTGAACTCTTTCGGTCACTGGAAAATAACGCCGATGATGACTGCAGCATTATCGATGTCTATTTTCGAGTTTCTAGAAGAGAATTTGCTACCAAATTGTTTTAAATTGGAATTGTTTGTGAACTGAGTTTGGTTTTGAAATTCAAAGGGATAGTTGAGTTTGCCAAAGAATTGTGGATATAGTTGAACTCTAAGGTAATATTGAAATTTTGGAAATTTGTTTACACTCTGGGATCTTAAATTAAAATGTTTATGGAAAAATAATAATATATTGGATAAATAAAATGTATAACTCCAAGTTAAAAGCAAAATGTGAATGTAATTGATTATAAATAGAAGTTGGAAAATGTAAATTATAATTAAAGTTGTACAAGTTTAAAATTCAAATGGGAAATTTGTATTGGATTAACTTGAAAAGGGTATTGAACTTGAAGAGAGTTCAATTGATATTAGTCCAGATTTATGTGAATAATTTGGAATTAAAAATTTAAGTGGTAAGATCAAATGGAATTTGATTTGAAGTTGGAAAGAAATTGGAAATTAATCCAATTGAGTTGGGAATGAATTAAGTACAATGGAAATTGGAGTAATTGAGATTGGGTCAATTTAAATGGAAATTTAAATTGAATTATTGGCAAAGTAAACGATTGGCTCTTGACTATTTTTAATATAAATTGTTTTGATATAAACTTATTTTCTAAGCTATTAAATATATACAGCCTTTCTTTTTAAGCTAATTTATTATACATTTGTTTTACCATCATTTTTGGAGCTATTTAAATATTTTTCAATTGTTTCCTAAACTACTTACTATTTTTCCACTACTTTACAAATAAATTACTATCTTTCAATTGTCTAAAAATCTTTGGAACTATTCAACTATTTTTCGACTATTTTACAATTAGTTAACTATTTTACAATTATTTTGCAACTAATAATTATTTTTCAACTACTTACCTATTTTTAAAAAATTTCAAGCTATTTTTTTAAATTGGTCGGAGTTCAAACTGTTATTGATTTAAAGTACCCAACTGAGATAAGGATAGAAGTAATAATCCAAATGGGGATTAATGTAAAGGTGAATAAGGAATGTGAAATGGTTCTTTTGAACTGAAAGAATATTTTGAGAAATATAAAATGAATAAGGATGGAAATTGGATATTTCTATGGTTTTTGAGAGTGTTTGGAGTATAAAAGGGTTTTATACAAGAAAGTAGGATCCAAAGTTTTTAAAAAATTTATATATATATATATATATATATATATATCTGAATATATATAAAGGATCTTATTGAGGATTTTGGGAAAGGCTTTTGATTTTTGAGAAAAATCAATATTGAGTTTTGGAAAGCCTATTTTGAGAATTATCGATTTTGGGATAATCGATTTTGTGTAAGGAGCTTTGTATAATATCATACTAGGTGTATGATTTGAAGATATTATATGTGTATAATATAAAATATTTTGATGATGGCTCTGGGGAAAAAGGCGCTCCCTAGAAATGAACTTCTCAGGAGTGCCACCGGGTGGTGCTGCCTTGAGCCCAAGGGGGTTCTAAAGTTGATCCTGTGAGGAGTCCGGACAAAACTAGTTCCTGAGGATTATAGGTAGTGTACCATAGCGAAAATCGTGTGTGCCGCGGATAGCCAACAGTCTGCGTTTGATTTTATATCGGTAGACTGCGACACTATGGTATACCAAATAGCGGAAGTCGTGTGTGCCGCTGAGAGCCAACAGTCTGCGTTTGAGTTCGTAGACTGCGACCTATGTAGGAGTGGAGAAGTTTCATTTCGACAGCGAAAATCAGAGGGCCGCTGAGAGCCTACAGTTACATGGACTTTTGCTGCGATGGCAACGTAACCCTGGATGTAACTGTGATCTGTTGTGTGGGGGTTCCATGGCGTAATCGAGAGTGCCGCGGAGAGCCTGCAGTTACATGGACTTTTGTTGTGACTGCAACGTAACCCTGGAATGTAACTGTGACCATGGATGGGGTGATGATTTTCAGAGCATTATCACCAAAGATATTTCCTCTATTTTCAAAAACTGTTTTCTATACTTTTAACAACATTTATTTCCGATATTTTCACTGGATGTTGAAAGCGGGTTTACCAAGTACTTGTAGATTTTCAGTCCTACGCCTGATCAACGTACGACTGAATTTCTATGAGAACGAGGATGGACTTGTTGAAACATCAAATTATAAAAGAATTTTTGTAAAACTACTTTGGAATAACATTATATAGATATTTAAAAGCATTTTAAATATGATCAAAGAACATTTATTTGATTTTAAGCATTTTTATAAATTCTGGCTTCGTTCCTTTTCGAGGACGAAAAGTTTTAAGAGGGGAGGGATGTGACATCCCGAATTTTTGGCAGTGTTATTTTAATAAATATTTAATTAAATTAATTAAAATATAGCTTATTATTTATAAACAAATATACATATACATACGTAATTGGGAGAAGCTGGTTTGGAATTAAAATAAAGAGTTCTAAATATTTTAAACATGACATCTATCTTATTTAACTTTATTAATATATGACTAAAACGTGTGTGTATATATATATATATATGAAATAATCTGGATAATAATGGTTAGACTAAAATATATCTTATCAATTTAAAACTGAAGTATAAAACAAAATATGTTTATAAACTAAATATAAATATATATCAACACTAGAAACTATGAATTCATATGAGCGTAAAAATAAATAATAAAGAAACAATTAAATGTTTGCTAGTTTACAAAAATATGATAATAAGCATATAAAATAAACACTTCGGATAATTCTAAAATTTAAACATGAATGCTAATGGGACAACCTTGCACATGAAGGTACTAAATAAATGGAATACAAGTTGACATAATGTAAATATCTGTAAGCATGTAAACACAAAAGGGGGACATATCATTAAATGTAGCACATAAAACTATTCATTAAGGTCAAACAGAATCAAAGACATGTCATGTGAAATCAAAATTAGGTTTGCATATGAATCAAATAAAATTAAAACAAAGGATTAGATCAAATAAAATAAAGAGAAGAAGAAGTATCTCGGCCTGTACAAAATCTACAGCCACACTAATGCTTGCTTGATACACTTCCTTCTTTTCTATATAAATACAACTACAAACCCCTGCCTGGTTCATACCACTTGTAAATAATAAAGCAAAGATATAGATCAAAGAAAATCAAAATTTAAAGCTCAGGAAAAATTCGAATTCCAGTTTGTTTTTCAGGATTTAATTCATTTGAACAAGGAAGACTACAACCAGAATTGAATCAAAGGTCTACCATCTTAAGCTTTAGATTCAACATTCCTAAATCAAAGATTGTTTCCAGACATTAAAATTCAAGTCCAGGCTCAAACAAAAAAAAACAAAAAAAAAAGATCTTCTCTGTTCAACTTTATTCCAGGTGAGTAACTACCTTCCTTAAAACAAAATCTTAAATGAGATTCTAGCTTCAAATATTGAAGGTGCTTGTGTGGATATACTTGTTGGTGGAGTTCTGTATATGTATATATGGATAGATGGACATCGGCTGTTGCGTTTTCTTTTGCTTGTTCTTAGTTCACACTTAGATACTAAGCCAAAGAACCCAACATCTCTAAATCTACTTATTGTCAGTACTTAGGATTTAAACATGATTTGTTTGTTGATTGTAAGATTTAGATTTGAAAATTCATTTAAGTGAAAATAAGATAGGAGTTTGTATGGAAACCAAACTTGAATAGGATAATATGGTTTTGAGTAAAAATTTAAGGTGAGTAAACAAATTATCTTATGATCTAAGTTGAATTAAATATTTGGGCATGTCCTATGATTAATAGGGTGCTTTGCATGGATATTTCTTACTGTTTTAACTCTGTATATATATATGCCTGAGTTGTGTACTTCATCTTTCTCTGTTTTGGTTACAGGTTGGAAACTAATAAGAAAATTTCAACTTTCACTCCATCTGATCATTTTTAGATTTCGAGTTTAAACAAAACTAGTTTGTTTCCACCTGAATGAAGATTTTAAAATGGTTACAAGCTATATGGTGATATATAGTATTTAAAAGTTTTATTTTTACAGGGAAACCCAAATATATGGAAATTTTGAATATAATGAATTATTAATTCAAGTATATAATGTGGATTGTTGTTCGAAAACATGATTTTTAAAACAAAAGTTGTGATTTTGCATGGATTATATAAGCAGCAGTTGTAGTTAAACAGAAATTGCTTTTTCTACCAATTTCCAGCGATCGGGAAATTTCTTTGTATTGAAACTTTGCATGAAGCAAGCCTAGTAATCAATCATGTCAGGAAAAATGTTAAACAATTTTTTTAATGAGGGAGATGTTGTGTCGAAGCAATTATAGGGTTTTACATTCATTTTAGTTGAGCTCGGAAAAAGAGGTGTTTCCTCCACCTCTGGTGAATCGGGCTGGGTGGTATTGTAGGAGTGGGTAGTACGAGGGTTCGGCGTGATGAGGCCGGAGTTACATCACCTCTGGTGATCGACGTGGGGAAGGCGAATCGTTTTGTTTTTGTGGGTTTGAGTTCAGGTTCAAACGAAAGGTTCGATTTTCATTCTCGAGTTCTGGCATCACAATGATCCTTGCCTTTGAGTGGAGGGGGGTTTTGTGACCTGCTGGTGATGGCAAAGTTCGCCAGAGCGGCGGTGAAGAGGCGTGCACGTGCACGACCACGTTTGGGAATCTGAAATTTTTCGTGGTGATTCGAAGAGGTCTCGCGCGTTTGTGATTCTGGTTCGAGACTGGCGTGGGTGTGTCGGCGAGTGTGTGGGTATGTATAACTGCTGTTGTGTTTTAAACTTAACTAAATAAAAAAAAAGGAAATAAAACAGAAGGGAGAGGAAAAGTAGAAGTGGAAGAAGAACACGAGCAGAGGGAAGAAGGGACGCAGGAAAATGCTTGGGGAACTCGGGCCTTACTCGAGTAGTTATCGTGTTGCCTCGGGTCCATTTTAAGGTGGTTAAGCTCAAACGCTGTTATATTATTTCTTTGTTAACAAAACTCAGCATTATGTAAGTAGACTTTATTACCAAGGCTTAAGCTATGACTTGAGGTAAAATTTATTAAGAAGGGTTTTTTCTTAAAACAATATGGATAATTTAAATTGGAAGATACTTAAGAATGAGATTAATTTATAATGGTGATTAAGTAGATAGTTTAAAATTTAATAAGTTTGGAATTAAAGATTGATAATGATAACCTTGTGTAATTAAGAATAATTAAAGTTGGATTAATTAATGATTAATCGATAAATAAATTGGAAATTAACTACTTAAGCTAATTCACGAATAATTAGTAGTTAAGTAAATTCAGTAATTTAATGAACTGGTGATTAAGGACTACTTAATTTGTAATTAAGATGAGTTAGTCAATAATGAAAGGTTATCAATTAATGGTTAAAGAATAATTAATCTGCAATTAAGATTGATTAATTGGGTTTAAGGATAATTAAGGGATGGAGTAACCAATTGAAATTAAATTTCAAACTAATTAAAGGTAAACTCTTGGAGATTAATTAAATAGAAATATTTGATGTAATTTAGTGAAGTAATTCATTGTTACAGGATGTAATTAATTAAAAGAAATTACTTATTGGGAAGTAATTAGAGGAAGTTTACTTAGTAGAAGTAATTAAAGATGAATTACTTGATATATTTAATCAAAAGGGATGAATAATTAAGTAATAGGTTAATTACTTAAGTAAGTAATTACAAAGGAGCAATTACTGTTCATGAGCAAATTGGGTTTGATTTATGGATGCAATTAACTTAGGATAATCATTCATGGAATGTGATTAAGTATAATTACTTAATGTAAGTAATTAAATAATGATGATAATCTTAATGTAATTAAAGTTAAATGGTTATAGGATGGTTGAATTTAATAAATAAGCAAGATTTAAAGGTAATTGATTTAATTCAATTATGTTTAGACTTATGCGAGATGGGGCAATCGATTATCTTGCTTATGTATGATAAGTGATTGTTTGAATGCCCTGAATTGATTAATACCCTAATGTGAGATGGTTCGTGATATGATGTGTTGAGTGGGCAATGATAGTGAGGTTTCTGTCAACAATGAATTGCATTTCACTTGAACAACATGTGTTATGATGAACATGAGTTTCGAAAGAGACCAGGGGTCGGGTATTACAAGATACCCGAAACCACTTCGAATTTTTATAAATTGATTTGTCAATTTAATAGGCTGGAATGAAATTATTTAAGTGCATTAGATTATTCTATCTAGGTTGGTATTTAGAAACTGATGTGTGGAATAAGTGACGTATATAGCAAATTGTAAAGTTGTTAAATTAATATAAGTTACCCGGGTTTTATATAAGTTGTATGTTTTGTATTTCATGTTGGAGGGGTTTACTCACGCTGGTTTCCAGCCTGACCCGGGTGTTACTTTGGTGTAATGCTCGGGTCAGACCGAGTATTACAGAATTTCAGGTTAGGACGTTCGGGTGCTCAGGAGGCGAGCTGGATGGCAATAGCATAAAGAGTATTTCTGCTGTATTTATATTATTGATAATCTGAGTCATGATAATTGTAAATATTCAGGGACTGTATAGATGTATATTAAATGTAGTCGACAGATATAGTATTCTTTGAAAGTTATTATTATTTATTATTATATTTTATCCGCTACGAATGTGAGATGTTTGGTGTTTCTATTCTTCTTCTCCTATCTCTTTCTTCTTTTCCATAACTATCTGGAATTTTCGGGTTCGAAAATTTCGGGTCGTTACATTAAGTAAGTTGAATATTTGAAATGAAATTTAGAAACAAGTAAAGTTTTAGAATTTAATAATTTAAAATTTTGTTAGATTTATTAGATTAAGATTTAAACTCGGTTTTAATTAAATAGACTTGAAACTTGTTATGAATTAAATTGGAGACTAAGTGAAATTTGACTTAAGAGGAATATAAACTAACTAAAGTTTTATGTATTTAATTTAGTGACAATTTAAATTAAAATGATTGTAAATTTAATGAATTAATTAAATTAGGACATTGTAACTGAATATGAATTGAGTTGATTTGTAACTCATAAATAACGAATTCGTGTTGTGTAAATCATGGAACCAAATAAATGAAATTAGGTTTCTTTAAATAGAAATTCAATTGAATTTGGTGAATAAATCAAATGAACCTATTTTAATGAAAGGAAGTTAGTTAATGAAATTGATTTAATCGAATTTATGATAACAGTGAATGTAAATACGAATTGAAATGAATAGAATTTGATTTAATGATTCAAACTAAACTGACCATTAAATTGAATTCATTGATTATGAAGTAAATTTAATAAGCGAAATTAGATCTTATTAAATTGAACTTGAATGTTTAATTATATTGTTAACTCAAATGTTTGAACTAAAAATTGCATTTAGAAATATGTTTTAGATATCTGAAATAAATTGAATCGTGAAATGTCAAAATTTTGGAAGTCAAAATTTGCAGCTTGACTTTTGGACTTTGATTTGTTTAAACTTTAATTTAACCGACCATCGGGTAATAAATATGTAGTCATTAAAGAGACTGGGATTGGATATGGACATACTCTCTGTCGATACCGAAAACCACTTTGATAACTATTATAGGCGGAGTGTTGATCCAGAATGAAGTGGATGGTTTGGTGAACGCGTTGACTGAAGAAAGAGAACGATATTGGATGACCCTGACATGACTAAAACAGAAGCCACGCCGGGCCATTGAGGTTCGCCACCTCTAGCGAACACACTTCTTCGATACCATATCTATTACTTTTGTGATTCGATTTGGGTGCACCCCCTGATTTGGGAGTGTTGTTTCGCGGTGTTGAGGTAGCTGCTGGCTATGCTCAACATCAGTCTGGATCACACAACTAGTAGTATCCTACTTGGTATCGCCTCATGTACCTTGTCATACTGATTATCCTCTCCATGACCGCTACGATTTGTTTTGTGTTATACCTATGGGGTACCCTCTGATAACCACTAGTTTACGGTGGGGTTTACGGTGCTGTATAGACTATGACATTATAAAATGTGTTAAGGGGAATTATGGTAGCGCCTTAACGCTATTTTAATATCGTACTTTACTGATTAGATATTGTATACATATCGTATTCTACTGTATATATAGATAGTTTATCGGACCCTTAGAGATGTTATTTTATTCATCTTTGAGTTATGGACTTTATTCCCTGCACTTGATTATCTTGTATAAGATTTTGAGTACTGACTCGAGTGTTTCTTTTTTGTATATGCTCGGGTCAGTCTGAAGCTATCCACTTGCTGATCAAGGTTGGTTGAAGATGCTGAAGACTTAGCATTTATCTTTATCAGTCTATTTCTATTCCAGTATTGATGTACTAGTCTGTTTTGCATTTATGTTTTTCCTTTCAGTCACGTTATGTTGAGACATTGTTGTACTTCATGTAGTAGCTTCATGAACTGCTCTTATGACGATGTATTTTCCGCTGCATTATTCTGTGACTGTTCTGTGTCTGTGATGTTGTATTGATTCTCATTTACATTTATGTATTTATAATCTCATAATGATTCATGTTTTGTATTATTTAAGTTGGCATGTGTGGATTATTGTCAATTTAAATGGTCCAAATATACGGGTTGTTACAAAGTGCATCGATGCATCCCTCGTGATTGTATTTGGGAGACTGAGGATCATATTAGAGAAACTCACCCTGATGTGATGTCAGGTTAGTTATTTGTTATTTGAATGTTCTTGTATGACATAGTTGCTTTGCATTGTTATATGAATTTCTAGGTATAATGCATACGTTTTAGATTTTCTTTTTTTATTATTAATTTCAGGGACGAAATTCTCCTAAGAGGGGAAGAATGTAAAGACCCGTAAATTAATCGCTTTGTATTTGAATATTTTTAAATATTGAAATAATGGGATTTAATAATCAAACAAACATGTTTTAAATATTAATTAATCATATTAAAATTATTCTCAAATTTTTTTACCAAAATAAATAGTTCAAATAAAAATAAAAAATGTGACCAAAGAACTTTTCTAAAAATTCAAATTTTCGGCATTAGAAAAGTCGTCGGAAATGCTGTGCGCATTTTTGTATCACTCATATACAAATGCACACATGCACATATGTCATGTGATAGATTAGTGATAGTTATAAAATAAATAAAGAATAAAATAAAACAAGATTTGACTTAAAAATATAAATTAGAACTTATGTAACCTAAGGAAGTACTTAACCATAACTTAAGATAGCTAGGTTAGTTCACAAGGCATGGTCAAGGGAGGCCGTGGTGGGTGCGTGTGCACCTATGCTGATGGAGAGGCATGGCCTCCGTGTTTCATGACAACATTTAGTATATTTTAATGTTTTAATTAAATTAAATTAATATTTCATCCTTTGCCTATAAATACCACTACACATACTTTGTTCTCACTTTACATATTCATTCTCATCTTCATTTCTTATCTCTTCATGCACATGAACACTTCCATGGCTTCCAAGAGAGATTCAAAAATAAAAAACTAGTGAATACACTACCAAACATCAATTTTAACTCCTTATATACACATACAAACACTCTTCTACAAAAACAAAGGCCGCCTCCACCTTATTACTCTTAGGCCAAGCCCAATATAGCCAAGGCCAAGCCCAGTATAGCCAAGATATATTACAGTTCTTGCAGTAACAAATATATCCATTTGGCTTTTGAAACCAAGAGATGGTCATCGGGATATGTGGATCTATCACATCTTTTGGTTGATATTTTTAACAAGTGGAGGGAGTGATACCTCCATTGGTTATTTCCTCTATGAATAGGGCATCTCTCGTATTAATATTAACCTTAAGTTTCATGGTTCTTTTCCCTTTTAGATTAGTCATATACCTTGTCATTTTGTACGCTAAATCTTGTAAGTATGCTCCATCATCTTCATAATCCCTTATATTCGGCTTACACTCCATTCCAGAAGTGGAGCTAGCGGACTGCTCGGTTTGGGGTTTGTTGGTAGTCTTTGGATCTTATGGCGTTATCCGGATGGATCAATCGTTTACCACATTACCATCCATGTGTGGTGATTAAGATGGATGGTTTATATGTTGTCTTTTTAGCACTCATTATTCCCTTTCCTTTTGGCTCTAGGATTCCTTTTCCAAGATCACGTTTTTTTGGGAGGATTGCATTATTTCTTTTAGAAGAGATTCTACCTCTTTACTATTGTCTTTTGTTAGCCAGCCTTCGAGGCAGATTTTTATGGCACTAGCATATCAATCAGTTCATACAAAGTATCAGTGGCATTTTCTTAAAAGTTTTAATTCACTTTCTACAACAGCTAGTAGAGAAGCTTGTCTAACTTCTATGTTATCTACATTGAAGTTAGGAGTAGTTTTCTACTAAGTTAATAGTTTAGACGTCTTATTCTTGCACGTTACCTTTTTTACTCTTGCCATGCTTGCTTGAAACTTACTTTGGAGTGGCTAAGAAATAAGTAATCGATGTTTAAGATATTTGACTAGCTTTCTGTAACGACCCACATTTCGGAAGGTTTAAATCGACAATAATCCTTACATGTCGGACTTAAACAATCCGGAACATAGATAATCAATGGGTTTAATTAAGAAAAATAAGAAGAGAAGAAGGAAACAAAACACAGAATCTCATAGCGGAAATGATAAAACATAATAATCAAATAAATAGTTCATAAAGCTATTTACTATACATTGGATTTTAAACTATACATATTTATCAGAGGTATATCTATATAGCAAGAGAAATAATCAATGCAGTAGAATAACATGATATATGGTATAATGATAATAGTAATACCAAAACTCCGTCTTCATCCTCCAAAGAATAGTCTTCAATACATTGGGGAAAAACTCAGGACTGACCCGAGCGTAATGAAAAGACAAAACACTCAAGTCAGGACTAAAACACTCTTATGTAATTCAAATCAACATCAAAAATATGAGTGCAATAACTTAAGAGATGTTACGGGATTTTCCATCTCCTAAGGATCCGTTAAACTATTTATATATAATAGTATACGCTATAATAGATAATGTCTATCAGTAAAATAAATATCAAAATAGCATTAAGGCTTTACATTGATCCACCTTAACACATTTACATTTTTAAACCAAATTCGTAATGGGATCGTATAGGGATAAATATGAAAAGGCACGTGAGGCAATGCCCAAGGTAGGATTCTACCAATTTACCCTTTCTGGCTGGTCGTAACCCCTCAGTGGACGACCGCGATAATCAATCCAAACGACAAATAAAGTGCACCCATCGAATCTGAAACCACAATAGCAATACGAGGGATCAACGTCGCTAGAGGTATCTAACCTCAATGGCCAGACATAGGCTCCTGTTTTAGTCATTTTAATTATGACACGAATGTCAAGGCTATCCATCATCGTTCTCTTCATTTCAGTAAACGTCGCCAATTCAACCACTAAATTCTGGATATCATCCACCGCGTACACGGTTGTCAAAGTGGTTCCAATATTGACAGTGAGTATGCCAATAAGAGGCCTCGGTCTCTTTAACAACCAATCGTCGTTTTACACACCGGTTGGTTCTTTTACATTTCGAAACCAATTTGCACCTGATATCAAAATAGCATATTTGTTTCAAAATCAAATCCATTTCGAAATCATCATATATTCGCTTTAAAAGCAAATCCGTTTCGAAATCATCATATATTCAAAATTATCAATTTTTTTTGATAAATCAATTTCACTTCCAAAATTTGATTCGAATTCAATTTAGGTTATAATCTTCACTTTAACCTAGTTCGTATTTAAATCCAAGGTTTAAATATAAACAATTTACCCTTTAACCAGTTTGACTTTTAGAAAATAGTTTAAAATAGTTAAATAGTTAAAAGTAGTTTAATAGAAATAATTTGAATATAAAAATGGCTTATATAATAAAATAGTTTGCACAAATCAAAATAGTTTGAATATTTAAAGAATATAGATTATAAATCATTTATACTAAAATACTCATTTTTAAAATAATTCCCAAAGTCAAACCGGTCAACTTCCCAATTTCATACCCAAATCAATTCCAAATTCCATTTCGATTTAATCGATTCAATTCTGATTTCAACTCGAATAAATTTCGATTCCATAAAAAAAAATTCAATTCACAAATTTCTTCCAATTTCAATTTCCATTTCCAATTTAATTTAAATCTCAATTCCAAATAAATTTCCAATTCCAATTCCAAATGAATTAAAATTTCAATTTCAAACTAATTTCCAATTCCAGATTAATTTAAATTCCAATTTCAAATTAATTTAAATTCCAATTTCAAATTTATCTCCCATTTCCAATTCCAAATATAATTTCAAAATATTGATTTAAACACCTAAATCAAATTTACTTCCAATACCAAATTTTAAATCCAAATTTTCAATTTATAATTCGATTCCAAACTCAAATTTTGAAAAATCATTTCATAACATTTTTCCTTATAAATATTCAAAGTTCGAATAAAAGACCAATCTTTTAAAACAAATCCATTTCTGAAATTTACGATGTATTTCGTTTATAACTTAAAATTTTAAACTTTGTTAATTAAACAATCTCCTTTATCAAGTTTAAATTCCAACATTTCAAGCTCCAATTCAAAATAATTCAATTTCCATAAATTTGATTTTATTCTAAAAATCAATTCATTTAAATAATTTCATAAAAACTTTTAAAATCATTTAATTTAACCAACCCGATGTCCGTATATAATTCTCTACCCCATGGTCAAGTGGATAATTATTTCAATTTAATTTCAAGGATGGATATATATTATTTGAATCCAAATAGGTGTCATAGGTATATATCATTTCAACCTATTTCTTAATTTATTCGAAATAATTCAGTTTATAGTTTTATATGCCATAAACAATATGCAAGATGATAGCATGATATATCAAAATAAATAAACAACCAATATCGACCAGTAGCATCCATCACAACCAATCAACCATAAAGCCAATAACCTTCACAAATTTCAATTTTTACCATATTGGGTAATATGCTGCCAATTAAATTTAAATTTATTTAACAGTCAAATTAAATTCTATCAATTAATTCATATACCAATTTAAATGATAATTAAACCTACCAAACAACAGCCAATCAAATTTATATCACTTCGGAATATAAATATAACTAACATAAAATTATTTTAGCCAATTGTGAGCGTATAAACACTCACCTTTTATTTGAATCGGAAAATTTTCTAGATTCAGAACGACACGAATCCAGCTCCATAGTGTAGATCAAGTCGATACGATTCCAATTTCTCTTGCCTCGTCCGATACGAACCTCGTACGACAAAAATACGCGATAATTAAAAAACGGTAATTAAATAATATCACAACTAAGTAAAGATAATTAAATTAATAAGGCTATTACCTCATCTCTCAACATTTTCAACTTGACTCCACGCACTCGAGCAACCCATACGCAACCAAACCCTAACACACGCACGCTACAGCATTTCGTCTCCCCCTCCACTTTTTTTTGAATGAACGACGCTACAGCCAACCATCGTGGAGATGCCGCCCTTGGCGTCGTCGCCACCAACGATCGCCGCTGCCTCGCCCTCTGCCTCCATCACCTTTGCCAGACAAAAAGTCGTGACCCCCCACATACACGCTCTTGACCGTGACCCAAGCTTTACTCGCACGCCTCTCAGGCTCGCCGTCGCTCGCTCAAGATCGTGTTGTTCGATCGATTTGTTTTCTTGCTTTTCTCCTTTTTATTGCTGCGACCATTTTTTCCGTTTTGATTTGAATAATCATTTGATTCCATGAGAAAGGAATTTGAGATCGAGATTTCAATGTAAGGTTTTCAATTGACTTGTGGATTGTAGCAGCCGAGCTTTTTTCGGTCGTTCATTTCTTTTTTTTATAAATATCGGCTGAGATTAGAAAAGAAAGGGGAAAGAACAAGTACAGGTTTGGCAAAAAGATAGGGGGTGGGTAACAAAAAGATTTCTAGGAGTGAAATAATATTCATTATTTAATACGAAAATATCATGTCTGAAAGGCCAGCCAAATCAGAACTCCAAAAAAAACGTGTAACGACCTGTAAGAATTCAATAAATTCTATTGTTTTATTTACGTATTTAATTGGACTTTAGTGAAAATTTAAATAAATTAATTTGCAAATAAAAAAAATTATTTGGATTGCGTCCAATTAAACATAGCAGATTTTAAATTTTAAATTTATTTTATCAAAGTTATTTCATTGTGAAATTCTATAAAATTCAAGCTAGCTAATAAATTGCTGATAATAAATTTATTTTCAGGCCTGAATATTTTTCTATGGAAAATTTCTAAATCCTATTCTGAGTGAGACGTCATCCTTCGTTTTTCCAAATTCGGACGTCTACTGCTCCGTTTACCTTATTTCTGACAAAATAGCAGCATTTTGGATACCGGTACCGATTTTTGATCGGATAATTGTACCACTGATATTTGTATACCATTGCGATCGTCTCGTCGTGCTGATCTCAACAGTATATTTACTTCTGTATTTGAAGCCCGGTGCACAACGGAACCAATAAACTGCTCTAATAGCTTCTCCATCAGTGTACAGCTGTTGTCATCCACGTCCTTCAAAAGTGAAGCCTATAAAATTCTATACGTTTAGTAAGCATTCATTTATTATTATCTTTCCCCTGTCCATTTCAAAATCTTTTCATCAGTTTCAAAATTTAAAAATTTTTTACGCGCATTTATTAAATCTTTAACGGTTCCTCTTAACTTTACAAAATTTCCCTGGTTTTTCCTGGATTCAAGGCTGGACGGTTGCCTTTATATTTAAGTGCTTTAAAGCCATTCAGCTAAATCAATGTAATACTGTAGCCATTCCTTTCACATTGTTTCGTACGTTACTACACCTTCCTTCAGTTCAAATTTCAAACGGCTGGAATATAATAGCCACTAGCATTCATTTCAACATTTATTTCAAAAAAATTCCAGCTGTTGACATCTCAGGGAAAGTTTAAACGTGTAAAGTGTACACGTTTTATAATTTATTAAATTGAAGGCTCACCTCAAGTTGCAAGGCATTTACTTCTGCCTGTAACCATATTTTCACGCACTGGTTACGAGACCACCCTCCCTCTCAAAATTCTTCATCTTCCCTTCCCTTTTATTTGCCATCACGTTCTCCCTTCCCATCATTATCAAACCCGAGCCACCATTGATAAACCACCAAAGCACACATCTCCCAACCCATCACCGCATCATGTCGGCCTTCCTCCCCTACGTCCTCCTCTCCAACAGCCGCACCTACCCTACTGCCTTGCCGCCTCCCTACCCTCTCGGACTTTGACCACAACTTCCCCGAACCCATTACCATTTTTCCTATCGCCGAGATCTGAGTTTCCACTCCAACCCGGTCCGCCACCTTGGCTTCTCGGCCATTGCTAGCTTCCTGTGCCTCCTCCTTATCCACCGAGACGTGCACCACTCCTCCACCGGCGCCGCAACCCCTGCCTCTTGCCGAACCGCCACCATCCCCTTCAGCCCGACCCTTGTCCATGTCACCCCACTCCATCACGTCCCAATCACCTGCCCTTCATCGTCCAAAACCGCATCACCAACCTCTCTCGGCTGAGCACCCACTGCCGAGAAGCTCCAGCGACCCGCCACCGCATCACCTTCGCCCAGCAACCCGAGCTCCTCCGTGCCGAACAACACAGCCTCCACTTCTTGACCTGTCACGACCCATACCCCCTAACCATCTTCCTCCAACCACTACAACGCCGTCCGCCACTCACCTAAGTCCACTGCTAGCAACCGCCTCGTTCTCTCTGCCAAGCACGGTAGCCCTTTCTCTTTTATAAAATTTCATATATGCAGTTTAAAGATTTCGCATGGGTTGTATATATATGTATCTGTTTACATGTATAAGCATATTTAAATTACGCAGGTCACCAAGTTTTGATGCATGCTTATGTAAGTTTTATAAGATTTTATTTTATATACTAGATATATATTAAGTTATGCGTATATATTAATATACAGAGTGGTTTACAACGTTTAAAGTTATGTATTTATTTATTATAAAAAGTTTTCAAAGCTATTAATATGAACGCCTATCTAGTAACAGTATATTTGGGTGTTGTATAGATTAAATTGATTTTTGTTTTGCTTTATGAAATCCGTTGCTTTCAAAATTTAGATCTGCATATTTTGGGGTCCACTGATTTATATCCTACTTTTACTGTTTATATGTGAATACTTAAATATATAGCGTGTCAGATTTGCATATATCATATTCAAAAAGTTTTGAGATTTTAATGTTAAAATTCAAATTCCTCTATTCTATATAAGTTGAAAAGGTGGTATACAGCTTGTTTAGTATATTTTAGTTTTACTGAAGCTTGTATTTGCCTACCCACGTGGTCTAGGGCGTGCACCCAGCTCAGTTGTGATCCACGTGAGGCATGTTTTCGAAACACATTTTGGTTACACTTAACATTGTTTAATTTAAATAATGCTTTTCAATACAATGTAAATATATTGATTTTATATTTGATATTTCGATTTTTAAGACAGGTTTTGGATTTTCATATATAGATATTTTCGTTTCGTTTTAATAACCATCGTTTTTTTTGTATATTATATAAAGATCTTATTTTAATATATGAGTGAAATTTAGGATTTTAAATAGATATGATTTTAATATTTATCTTAACCTTAAATACTGATTTTTGGAAGGGAATAATAGGAGGATGATATAGTATACGATTCGTTCGAATTTATCATCATCAACCAAATTCTGATTTGATTTCATCGATTTCTCGTTATCAGATGTGATCATCGGATTCGTGCCGATCTTTCTTCGCTTTAGTTCGTAACCCAAATCAGCTTCGTTGTCCATCTCTCTAGCCTCGGAAGGTGAGAAATCACTCACGATTAACGTTCTTTTATTTATTAAATTTGATTTCAATTGAAACGACAATTGAAATATGCTGCTGTTAGTTGTTTTACTGTTATGACTGTTATTATCTGTATCTGTTCACCTATGACACCTGACACCATTATCGGTTAATTATTTATGTGATAATAATACAGATGGGTCGATAATTGATTGTTTGATTGATTGTTGTTTAAATTGGATGTTTATTATTATTGTTAAGTGATAACTAGTTTGCTAGTTTGATTTGGGGGTAGTATAGTTTACAAATTAAATGGATTATATATGACGGACCTTGATTTATTAAAACCTGACCCCGCCATATGTTAATTTGATTAGTTAAATTTGACCCATTATTGTCGTAGAAATTGATAAATTATACTTTAAATCTTTGAGCGTAGTTTGGATTAATTGTTGTAGTTTTTAAACTGAAATTTAAAAAGGAACGACAAGTGAAAAGCTGTAATGTAATAATCTTTAATCTACATGGAATGATAGTGTAGATTCTAGAAATAGTTATACAAATAACAATGCGAATTAATACGATTATTTCGGGGTTATTTGAATTATTTATTGAATTGTTATTGATTGTTGTTATTGCTTGTTTATTTACTTTGACACCATCCCTGTCATCACATTGCAAGTTTTCTTTGTTATGTTTGTTTGGATTGAAATGGGTTGAAATGATAGACCCAAGCGGTTTCCATTTAATTAAATTTGAGATTACGGGTTGAAATGCTATCCACCCGTATACATTTAGTGTACGGATTGAAATGATAATATCCGTAACACTTGATTGTGTGATAAGGAATATATGGTCTTATTAAATAAAAATTCTTAAATACATATATATAGGGTAATGATAAATATAGAGTTATTTATATCTAGTCTAATCAAGATTTGATCAAATACATAAATTATGATAAATATTTATGTAAATTTTATCTCGAATAGTTTTGCAATAATATCGAACAATTAAGATTGGGAGATAAATTTGGGTTATTTGGAAATGGTTTGTAGGTAAGGATTTATTTATTTAAATCAATTTGAAATTTATCAAACGAGATATTTCACGTTTAATAAAATTTAAGAAATATTGAGTAAAATATAATTTAAGGTCACTAAAATGATATTGAATCAAATAAGGGAGGGTTCAAGACGAGATAATAGTGATAAAAAAAATCGAGAATCTATATGAAACTGTTAATTTTAAATTGTTATATTTGAGCTATGAACTATATTGTAATTAAATGGTTTAAAGATTTGGATATGTATTTGGAACCAAGATAGTTAAATTTGTTATTTAGATAACGAATTGAATTGGGTATAAATTGAGGATGAACTAAATTGGAAATGTTTAAACTAGATTGGGAAAAATTTAGTTGAAATGTTGAATACTTAAAGTATGGAACATATTGAAAAAGGGGGTAATTGGGATACTTAATCCAAATTTGGGAATTATAAAATTTAAGTGGTTATCTTAGGAAAATTTAAATTGATAAAATGAGATTGACTATAATTGGAATGGGAAGGTCGGGTTGATGTGAACGATTGGGAATTTGGAAGTGCTTTACTGTATACAGTACATAAAATATACAGATACTATTTTGGGAATATAATCATTTGAAGTGAAATGGACATTTAGGTTTGAAGTATAAATTAAGTGAATGACCACGGTGTAATAGTGTATAGTTTTACACTGTAGATAGTTCTATGGACCCTTAGAGGATGGACACCCCAAACATCCTTTAAGTTATATTGTATTTCAGTTGATAGTTCATTTGAGTTGAATTTATTGATATAAGAATGTTAATCCTGACTCGAGTGTTTTGTGTTTTGCTTTACGCTCGGGTCAGACCGAGTAATACAGCATTAGAGACTCACCTTTGGAGATTGGAGCTTCATTTGGAGATCCAACTATCATTTCAGCTTTCAGTTTTCTAGTTGACTAGTTCAGAGAAGTCATCGGCTCGTACTGAAGACTTTTCTGTATTCAAGAGATTCTGATGTATTTTATTTTAAACTCTGATGTATATAGTAGCTTCATGAACTACTATTTTTCTATTCCGCTGCATTATATTACTCTGTGTCTGTGATCTGTGTTTGATTTATTTACTGTATATCTTAAGTTTTGCCAAATTAAATTAACAATTCGGTATTTTGAATTATTCAAGTCGGACATGTACGGTTTTAGTGTCGATTTGAATGGTCCAAAATAGCGGGTCGTTACAGTTGGTATCAGAGCTTTGGCTCTAGGCAAAACTTAGCATATATGGTAAATTTATTTACAGAATCACTTTCGTTCGAGTTGAATCTCTTCCTTTTTGACTCAATTTCCTTTGAGTTTTGGAATGTCCCTCGGTTTCGAAATTCATTCTGTCTCTCCCTATTTATATTCGTTTGATTCTGGAGTATCCCATAACTCCATTGAATGATTTGTAAAGGGGGTGAAAACTCCTTTTCAATTGGCATTGACTCACCGAAGATTCCTGTATCCTCGGTTTACGATGCTGATATATCTTGTTATGCCGAATTCTATATCTCCGACGATCGAATGTCGAATTGCCTCAGAATTCTACACCGATCTAATTTTGGAATCACGGTTGACAGGTAAAGGTCGCCCGCGATTTATAGAAGTATATCCATCTTTCTATTTTGTAACTTAATTATCTCATCTTCGATCGAGTCTATCTTCGAATCAGGATTCTATTGATTAGAGTTCCTCTAAATTAAATCTCTATCTTTGTTTTGAAATCCATTCTTGAATCATCCTTTGAAAATCGGGTCGTTGTGTTTTAAAATTGTTTTATACGAAATTATTATTTTGATAACTATGATTTTATTCTATATATAAAAGTGAAAATGTTTTCGATAAGTAGTATATACCTATATATAAAACGAATAAGAAATGTTATTCTATGTATAAAAGTTTTGAAAGGATTGGAAATTTTGAAAATTTATAAGAAAGTGATTTATATAAAAAGGATTTATAACTGAAGGGTTAAATTTGAAATTCGAGAATTGAATTCCGGTATTTGAAATTGGATTTTAGATTTTGGAATTTTATATGTAAATAATACGATTTAAAAGTATTTTCCCGATTAAGAATTGTTTCAAATGAGTTCGAATGAATTCCAATAATTTTGAAGAAATTTCAAAGAAGCTTTCAAGAAAATAGAAGTCCAGAACTCACTTATGTCGCTGGAAAATAATTTCGGTGATGAGTGCACGCATCATCGACATTGATTTTCGAGTTCAAAGTGGGGGAGAGGCCACTTTAATAGCTTCGCTATGCAAGTGATTTGTAAAACCATTTTTGATTTCAAATACCGAAGTATAATTTGATATTTTCGAAAGGTATATGTATATATTTGAAATAATTTAAAATATGCCGGTGTTCGATCCTCGAGTTCTGATTTGACTTAGAATAACTCAATTTAAAAAAAAAATGATTTCCAACTCTTGGATTCGAAATTGATTTTCACCGACTATTTTGAAGGTTCGAACACTTCCAAATCAAGGTTTAAAAAGTTAAAGACTAAGAAATTTCGAAACGTATAAAATATTTGATAAAGCATATAAGTTGTGTTTTGAATGGTTAAGTTTGAAACCTTTTGTTAGGTAAATGAATATGACTATTTTGAATTATACTAATATGGAATTTAGTTGGAAATATTGGAGAAATGATTAGTTTTAAATAATGGTTTCCGGAAAGGTAAAATGGATATTTCTAATAGAAATGGATAGTTTAAAAAGTTTAAAGGGATAATTATAAATTTGGAAACCATTTTGAATATAATTGATTTTGAGAAAAATATTTGGTTTTGAAAATTAAATTGAAAAAAAAAAACCCAGTACTTATATGGTGATTTTGGAAATGAATTTGTTTGACTTGAATTATTTTAATTTGGAAACTGGGATAATTTTCTACACCTATTATTTTGGGAACTTTGAAATTCAGACATTTAATTTGGAAGAAAATTTGGTGAAATCATATATGATTTTGAAACTGAATTGGTATTGAAATAATTTGAAATTGAGAACCTTAGATTACTAAGCACTTGATTTGGGAGTCATCGAACTTATATAAAATGGATTGTATAAGTATGAGGTTGATTTGAAATCTATTGATTTGAAAGGTACTCAATTTGGAAAGAGATTTTATTTAATCGAAATCTATATAAGTATGATTTGATCTACTATTGATTTGGAAAGTATTCGATTTGAGAAAGGAATCCTATATATATGGACTTTATATAAGTACAATATTTGAAAGTGATTTGAAAAGGTACTATATGATATATATTTTCGAAGTAAAGATATGGAAAGTGCCTTCTGCTTGATATCCGCTTTGTGGCCACATCGTGGATTCATTCTATCGATATTATTCTCTCTGATTTTCGGTTTTCCGGATGTAATACTCGAGTGTTTCCCACCGTGGCGTAACCCATGGTTTTTTTTTCTCTCGTGAATGCACAGCGCAATTGCCTGGCTGAGTCTTGCCTAGGGGTACGGATTGTTTCCTGGGGGATCCAGGCGTAACCATTGTGTATCCTGCAATCTGTGTAGGTCGCGAATAGTAGCGCAAGTGCCTGGCTGAGTCTTGCCTAGGGGTACGGATTGTTTCCTGGGGGATCCAGGCGTAACCATTGTGTATCCTGCACTCTACTAGTCATCATGGCGTAACTCGCAGGGCTGAGAAAGCTTACGGATATGGATTGTTTCCTGGGGGACCCAGGCGTAACCATTGTGTATCTGCGAACCATGATCGGACAAAGGTTTTGGTTTGGTTGTTTTGTTTGGATTGTACTTTCCATATCTGTTTTTAAAGTTTTTTTCAAGTATTTTCACTGGTTGTTGAAACAGGTCTACTAAGTACTTGAAGAATTCTAGCTTTGCGCCTGATCAACGCATGGCCAGAGTCTGCAAGAACGAGGATAAACTTGTTGAAACATCGAGTTATAAAAATATTTTCGAAAGAAAAATTTGTTTCGATATAAAAGTACTTTATTATAAAAGTAATTCCAACAAGGTAAATTTTGAATTAATATTTGAAATTTAAACTCTTTGGGTTTGATGTCAACTATTCGTACCCGATACTAGTCTCTTGAATCTACATTATCTGCTCAGCTTATTTATTCACCTATATTCTGTTTCCTGAATCTACCTTTTCGTTCCTTTTGAAAATAATCTTTAAAATACAAGTTATTTATATACTACACGGTTAAATAGGAGATTTTAATTATTGTAATTATTTTTGAAGTTATTAATTAAATGAAACTCTTTAAAGAGAATGATTATTAATTTATTGATAATATTTGAAAGGTATCTTGAGTTAAATTAATAATCTCATAAATTTTGGATTTAATAGTCTCAATAGTCTTTGTAAATATAAATAATAATGTAAACAATTGTTTTCAAAGGAGTTCTGAAAGGTATTAAAGTATTAAAGAAAATAAAATTGCAAATGAAGGTTCAAAGGAATATTTCAAGTAAAGTTTATATAGTTTTAAATAAATTATCCACCCTTGACTCTCAATTTACCTTATTCCTGGTTATTCTATTCTCCTACCTCCTTCCTTTTCGGGGACGAAAAGTTTTGAGTGGGGGAGAGTGTAACGACCTGTAAGAATTCAATAAATTCTATTGTTTTATTTACGTATTTAATTGGACTTTAGTGAAAATTTAAATAAATTAATTTGCAAATAAAAAAAATTATTTGGATTGCGTCCAATTAAACATAGCAGATTTTAAATTTTAAATTTATTTTATCAAAGTTATTTCATTGTGAAATTCTATAAAATTCAAGCTAGCTAATAAATTGCTGATAATAAATTTATTTTCAGGCCTGAATATTTTTCTATGGAAAATTTCTAAATCCTATTCTGAGTGAGACGTCATCCTTCGTTTTTCCAAATTCGGACGTCTACTGCTCCGTTTACCTTATTTCTGACAAAATAGCAGCATTTTGGGTACCGGTACCGATTTTTGATCGGATAATTGTACCACTGATATTTGTATACCATTGCGATCGTCTCGTCGTGCTGATCTCAACAGTATATTTACTTCTGTATTTGAAGCCCGGTGCACAACGGAACCAATAAACTGCTCTAATAGCTTCTCCATCAGTGTACAGCTGTTGTCATCCACGTCCTTCAAAAGTGAAGCCTATAAAATTCTATACGTTTAGTAAGCATTCATTTATTATTATCTTTCCCCTGTCCATTTCAAAATCTTTTCATCAGTTTCAAAATTTAAAAAATTTTTACGCGCATTTATTAAATCTTTAACGGTTCCTCTTAACTTTACAAAATTTCCCTGGTTTTTCCTGGATTCAAGGCTGGACGGTTGCCTTTATATTTAAGTGCTTTAAAGCCATTCAGCTAAATCAATGTAATACTGTAGCCATTCCTTTCACATTGTTTCGTACGTTACTACACCTTCCTTCAGTTCAAATTTCAAACGGCTGGAATATAATAGCCACTAGCATTCATTTCAACATTTATTTCAAAAAAATTCCAGCTGTTGACATCTCAGGGAAAGTTTAAACGTGTAAAGTGTACACGTTTTATAATTTATTAAATTGAAGGCTCACCTCAAGTTGCAAGGCATTTACTTCTGCCTGTAACCATATTTTCACGCACTGGTTACGAGACCACCCTCCCTCTCAAAATTCTTCATCTTCCCTTCCCTTTTATTTGCCATCACGTTCTCCCTTCCCATCATTATCAAACCCGAGCCACCATTGATAAACCACCAAAGCACACATCTCCCAACCCATCACCGCATCATGTCGGCCTTCCTCCCCTACGTCCTCCTCTCCAACAGCCGCACCTACCCTACTGCCTTGCCGCCTCCCTACCCTCTCGGACTTTGACCACAACTTCCCCGAACCCATTACCATTTTTCCTATCGCCGAGATCTGAGTTTCCACTCCAACCCGGTCCGCCACCTTGGCTTCTCGGCCATTGCTAGCTTCCTGTGCCTCCTCCTTATCCACCGAGACGTGCACCACTCCTCCACCAGCGCCGCAACCCCTGCCTCTTGCCGAACCGCCACCATCCCCTTCAGCCCGACCCTTGTCCATGTCACCCCACTCCATCACGTCCCAATCACCTGCCCTTCATCGTCCAAAACCGCATCACCAACCTCTCTCGGCTGAGCACCCACTGCCGAGAAGCTCCAGCGACCCGCCACCGCATCACCTTCGCCCAGCAACCCGAGCTCCTCCGTGCCGAACAACACAGCCTCCACTTCTTGACCTGTCACGACCCATACCCCCTAACCATCTTCCTCCAACCACTACAACGCCGTCCGCCACTCACCTAAGTCCACTGCTAGCAACCGCCTCGTTCTCTCTGCCAAGCACGGTAGCCCTTTCTCTTTTATAAAATTTCATATATGCAGTTTAAAGATTTCGCATGGGTTGTATATATATGTATCTGTTTACATGTATAAGCATATTTAAATTACGCAGGTCACCAAGTTTTGATGCATGCTTATGTAAGTTTTATAAGATTTTATTTTATATACTAGATATATATTAAGTTATGCGTATATATTAATATACAGAGTGGTTTACAACGTTTAAAGTTATGTATTTATTTATTATAAAAAGTTTTCAAAGCTATTAATATGAACGCCTATCTAGTAACAGTATATTTGGGTGTTGTATAGATTAAATTGATTTTTGTTTTGCTTTATGAAATCCGTTGCTTTCAAAATTTAGATCTGCATATTTTGGGGTCCACTGATTTATATCCTACTTTTACTGTTTATATGTGAATACTTAAATATATAGCGTGTCAGATTTGCATATATCATATTCAAAAAGTTTTGAGATTTTAATGTTAAAATTCAAATTCCTCTATTCTATATAAGTTGAAAAGGTGGTATACAGCTTGTTTAGTATATTTTAGTTTTACTGAAGCTTGTATTTGCCTACCCACGTGGTCTAGGGCGTGCACCCAGCTCAGTTGTGATCCACGTGAGGCATGTTTTCGAAACACATTTTGGTTACACTTAACATTGTTTAATTTAAATAATGCTTTTCAATACAATGTAAATATATTGATTTTATATTTGATATTTCGATTTTTAAGACAGGTTTTGGATTTTCATATATAGATATTTTCGTTTCGTTTTAATAACCATCGTTTTTTTTGTATATTATATAAAGATCTTATTTTAATATATGAGTGAAATTTAGGATTTTAAATAGATATGATTTTAATATTTATCTTAACCTTAAATACTGATTTTTGGAAGGGAATAATAGGAGGATGATATAGTATACGATTCGTTCGAATTTATCATCATCAACCAAATTCTGATTTGATTTCATCGATTTCTCGTTATCAGATGTGATCATCGGATTCGTGCCGATCTTTCTTCGCTTTAGTTCGTAACCCAAATCAGCTTCGTTGTCCATCTCTCTAGCCTCGGAAGGTGAGAAATCACTCACGATTAACGTTCTTTTATTTATTAAATTTGATTTCAATTGAAACGACAATTGAAATATGCTGCTGTTAGTTGTTTTACTGTTATGACTGTTATTATCTGTATCTGTTCACCTATGACACCTGACACCATTATCGGTTAATTATTTATGTGATAATAATACAGATGGGTCGATAATTGATTGTTTGATTGATTGTTGTTTAAATTGGATGTTTATTATTATTGTTAAGTGATAACTAGTTTGCTAGTTTGATTTGGGGGTAGTATAGTTTACAAATTAAATGGATTATATATGACGGACCTTGATTTATTAAAACCTGACCCCGCCATATGTTAATTTGATTAGTTAAATTTGACCCATTATTGTCGTAGAAATTGATAAATTATACTTTAAATCTTTGAGCGTAGTTTGGATTAATTGTTGTAGTTTTTAAACTGAAATTTAAAAAGGAACGACAAGTGAAAAGCTGTAATGTAATAATCTTTAATCTACATGGAATGATAGTGTAGATTCTAGAAATAGTTATACAAATAACAATGCGAATTAATACGATTATTTCGGGGTTATTTGAATTATTTATTGAATTGTTATTGATTGTTGTTATTGCTTGTTTATTTACTTTGACACCATCCCTGTCATCACACTGCAAGTTTTCTTTGTTATGTTTGTTTGGATTGAAATGGGTTGAAATGATAGACCCAAGCGGTTTCCATTTAATTAAATTTGAGATTACGGGTTGAAATGCTATCCACCCGTATACATTTAGTGTACGGATTGAAATGATAATATCCGTAACACTTGATTGTGTGATAAGGAATATATGGTCTTATTAAATAAAAATTCTTAAATACATATATATAGGGTAATGATAAATATAGAGTTATTTATATCTAGTCTAATCAAGATTTGATCAAATACATAAATTATGATAAATATTTATGTAAATTTTATCTCGAATAGTTTTGCAATAATATCGAACAATTAAGATTGGGAGATAAATTTGGGTTATTTGGAAATGGTTTGTAGGTAAGGATTTATTTATTTAAATCAATTTGAAATTTATCAAACGAGATATTTCACGTTTAATAAAATTTAAGAAATATTGAGTAAAATATAATTTAAGGTCACTAAAATGATATTGAATCAAATAAGGGAGGGTTCAAGACGAGATAATAGTGATAAAAAAAATCGAGAATCTATATGAAACTGTTAATTTTAAATTGTTATATTTGAGCTATGAACTATATTGTAATTAAATGGTTTAAAGATTTGGATATGTATTTGGAACCAAGATAGTTAAATTTGTTATTTAGATAACGAATTGAATTGGGTATAAATTGAGGATGAACTAAATTGGAAATGTTTAAACTAGATTGGGAAAAATTTAGTTGAAATGTTGAATACTTAAAGTATGGAACATATTGAAAAAGGGGGTAATTGGGATACTTAATCCAAATTTGGGAATTATAAAATTTAAGTGGTTATCTTAGGAAAATTTAAATTGATAAAATGAGATTGACTATAATTGGAATGGGAAGGTCGGGTTGATGTGAACGATTGGGAATTTGGAAGTGCTTTACTGTATATAGTACATAAAATATACAGATACTATTTTGGGAATATAATCATTTGAAGTGAAATGGACATTTAGGTTTGAAGTATAAATTAAGTGAATGACCACGGTGTAATAGTGTATAGTTTTACACTGTAGATAGTTCTATGGACCCTTAGAGGATGGACACCCCAAACATCCTTTAAGTTATATTGTATTTCAGTTGATAGTTCATTTGAGTTGAATTTATTGATATAAGAATGTTAATCCTGACTCGAGTGTTTTGTGTTTTGCTTTACGCTCGGGTCAGACCGAGTAATACAGCATTAGAGACTCACCTTTGGAGATTGGAGCTTCATTTGGAGATCCAACTATCATTTCAGCTTTCAGTTTTCTAGTTGACTGGTTCAGAGAAGTCATCGGCTCGTACTGAAGACTTTTCTGTATTCAAGAGATTCTGATGTATTTTATTTTAAACTCTGATGTATATAGTAGCTTCATGAACTACTATTTTTCTATTCCGCTGCATTATATTACTCTGTGTCTGTGATCTGTGTTTGATTTATTTACTGTATATCTTAAGTTTTGCCAAATTAAATTAACAATTCGGTATTTTGAATTATTCAAGTCGGACATGTACGGTTTTAGTGTCGATTTGAATGGTCCAAAATAGCGGGTCGTTACAAAACGTGCCTCTAGACATTCATAATATTATACCCTCATTCTGAACACAATGGGACTAGTCCCGAGGTTTAATTCGATCGTATGCAGAAGATAGCTTTTCAGATCGGATTATTTTAATTAAATTCTGAAATAAATTTCTACGCATTTCAATCTCGCACGGCCAAACAACAAGTCTGATCGATACGAAATTTAAAATCTTATAATAATTCACTATTACGGATCCGATGAAACTAGTTTCGTCGAAATCCGAGATAGTTGCCAAAATGGCTATTTTTACTCGTTAATTACAATATAAATTTTCAAATTTTAAATTATTAACATTAAAATCAAATTTTAATTGTGAGCCATCTTCATTCATATTTATATAAAATTTGAATAAATCTCCAATATCATTTTCAATCATTTTAAATCCAGAATTAAATTATTCAAACAATTTCAAATATTGAATTTCAAACAATTTAATTATCCAATAACTTACATTAATAATCATCAAGTATTTATTTATAACCATTTTACCCAAAAATCATCTTAAATTCAAAATTTTAAACTAGTAAAAATACGGATCGTTACACTTTCTCCGTGAATGCACCAAATGTTAAGCCAAAAATTTGGCCCAACTTTTAAAAATTAGAGTAGAATCTAAGTGGCAAATGTAGATATGGAAGTCCTCGTCATCAAATGTCTAAATACAATTTTTGTTGGTCATTGATTCAATCTATTAATTTCAGTTTGACCATTTTAAGTTCTCAAGCAAGCTTTAACAAAATTATTGAATTACAAGTGAGATTGAAGAAGAGGAATATTCAAAAAAAAACCTTCTTATGCAGAGATGCGCTTTAATTTATAGTAAAGTTACGCTTTTGGGTGTTTGACATGTGGCATGATGTGGCTTTTGAACTGTCATTTTTTTAAGATGATGACATGGTACATCTGCGAAGTGACATGTGACATTCTTGAGATGGCTTTTTGTATTATTTACTATAATACTGTTACTTTTACCGATGCAGTGTAGGTTGCACAATGGAATGCTGACGTGTGGATAATTTACATTTCCAATAGAGTATTTGCATCATTTCTTCGATAGCGTTTGGTATTTCATATCTCCGATGGCTTCTGCTAGCTTCATACATTTGATGGCTTTATAAATATGATAGCTTTATAATTTCGATAGCTCTATATTTTCAATAGTTTTATATCTCAAATAATTCCGTATTTTCGATAGTTTTATAACTCGGATAGCTTCGCATCAACTTAGATAGCTTCATATCTTTGATAGCTTTATAACTCCGATACCTTTATATCTTTGACAACTTTCGTATCTACAATGGTTTTATAACTCTGATGTAGTTTTCATACCTTCGATCCCTATATAACTCCAACAATTTTATATCTTAGATAGCTATCATAACTCAAATAGCTTCAAATATTCTAGCTTCCTAGATCCTATAACTTATGGATTCGATAGTTTCATAATTTTAATAGCTTTCATAACTCGAATAGCTTCATATCTCTGATAGCTTTCATCACTCTAATAGCCATTTCATCTCATAAATTCAATGATGACTTTATTTTTGCTAATCTCATCATGCCATTGTTCTACCATCCATTACCAACAATCATTTTGCAATCTTAACGGTTCATTAACGCTCTTCTAGTACTTATATAGGAATCTTTATTTATTTTGCCTTCATGCGAAAATTGGATATAATAGATAACGATTATCTTCATTAAAAAAAGTAATCCATGTACTGCAACTAATATCTCGATGTAAATAACGACGAATATGCATTTGCACTTTTGAATTTTGCGCATTTTTCATTTTCCTAGAGATGCAAACAAAAATCAAAATTTTCAGCTACCCATTGTAAAACCAGGAAGTTTTCCTCAAGGACAGTTTTTAGGGCTTTTTTTTAGATGTAGCACAGTCCGCTGATCATTTTCTCTAAAGGACAAATTAGCCTTTTTTTTTTCTTTCCAGCCCACTTTAGCGTGCTTCTTCTTCTTCCTTTCGATCAAAATTTTCAGTCGTGATCAAATATCTCTCTCGCAATAAAAATATCGATCTACTTCTTTCGGTTATTTCAATTTCGTCCTTCAAAAAATTATAGTTCATCAATCATTTTTTTCTTACGCACGTTTTATTGATCTCATTTTTTTCATATTTGTACAGTGATCGATTTTTTCTTCAAATTGTATTAATTAGATATGCTTTATATTACTCTATTTTTTGTTGTTTTTCTATTTGAGTTAAAAAAAATTGGCCGTGCTTTCTAATTGTGTTCATTTTTACAAATGATATGCAGTGTTGTTGTTCTCGTTGTTTATTCGTTCTCCTATGGCAAATTGTGGAAGTAGCAGCAGGTTTTTTATTATTATTCGTTTCTTTATGCAGTGTTGTTTTTTAATTTGCTTTTCATTTAATTTATCCTACATTTTTTTGCATTAATCTTGGGTTGATTGGAAAAGCATTATTGCTTGGGTTGTATATAAAATTGTGATAGAGTGGAAAAGCATCATATTTTAGGTTCAGTTTTTGGGTATCATTTTTATTTTTTCTTAGTATCATTTTTTTTTCAGTAACTAGGTATCAGTTTTGTATACGGTAGGTATCAGTTTTATGAAATTGAATAATTAATGATCTAAATTGAACATATTTTTACTAATGTTTATTTTTTATTTTTTGGTAGTGGGGATAACAGTCTTCTTTGTCTGTTTGTGTTGAATAATAACACTTCTAGCACTCGATTGTCTATTGATTGCTCTTTGTGTGATTTGAAGAATGAGATATAAGCTTGTGATGATTGGAAAAGTGTCACTGATTGGGTTGTACATAAGCTTGTGATAGAGTGGAAAAGTATCATATCTTATGTTCAGTTTTCTGGTATCATTTTTATTTTTTCTTAGTATCAATTATTTTGATTATCAGTAACTAGGTATCCGTTTTTTATACCTTAGGTATCAGTTTTCTGAAATGGAAAAAACTAATGTTCTAAATTGAACCTGTTTTTACTAATGTTTTTTTTTCCAGTGGTGATAATGTGGCACGGGTAGACCATCAGTTAAGCCTAAAGGAGGATTTTCATATTTTCAGAACAAGTAAAACAGATGTGGCAAGTGCAAAGCAGTTTGGTCATAATAAATGGAATTGTCAAGCCTCGAAGAGGATATGATTTGATTTTTCATTTTGAATTTGTTCAGATTAATAAGTGGATGTGTGACTTGTTTTGGTGGTTTATCGTAATTGAACATTTTGTTATTAATTTGTATTCAGTATAGCATATTATCAAATTGATTTTAATTTCAAGTATTTAGTATAAGTGATATTATTAGTTTTAGTATCAGTTAAATGTTTTTACAGTATTAGTTCTGGTGTTTGTTTTTACAAGTAAGAGCAGCTTTATTTTAAGAGCATAATATCATTACTTCATAAGTATCAAACTGCAACAGAACATCATTACTTCACAAGTACAACTTTCAATAAAATTACATTACTTTACAAGTATCAAATTTAATTGTGAAACATCATAATGTGAATTCAGTTCTTTCCTTTTCTTTCTTCTTCTAAGCTTGATATGTATTTAGATAGACTCCAGCACTGTTCATCATCTGTCAATATTGCATGTGCAATCTTTGCTCTTGTGGATAATATTTCACTCTTTTCAAGTTTTGTTGGTATTCTGCTTTTGTTCAGTGAAACGATGAATATCATTACAAATATTCCACAGTCAAGCCTGTTAAAACCAGAATGTAATGTTAGTATCAGTTTGCATAAGTTGTATTATCAGGTTTACAATTAATACAAAACATTGAATTTTAGGGATAATAGTACAAGCATATAGTATGCTTTGAATTAAAATATTTAACAGTTTTACTAGCACACTTAGTATCGATTTGTGTATGAATTTTTGCGTTTGTAGTTATTACTTTAAGATATATTTGCTAAATATTCTGTTTTATTTTTTATTTTGTAGCTATCCTTTTGTTTTCGTAGGTGTCAGTTTTGTTTCTGTAGGTATCAGTTTCTTTTATGTAGGTATCAGTTTTGTTTCTGTAGGTATCAGTTTCTTTTTTGTAGGTATCAATTTTCTTTCTGTAGTAACTGTTTATTTCTGAACTAAATTTTTTTGAAATTGAGAGATGATATGTTTCAATATTTTTTATTAATCAAATTCAATTAGATATAAAAGGCATACAATGATGTATAGAATTATGTATGAAATGTTATAATGCAAAAACACGGGTAGTTTGAATAATGAGCAACTTTCAATTGATTATGACTAGTAGTTTCAATTGTATTGTTCATTTTGTTGTCAGTAGATATCATTTTAATCAAAAAAAACTTACATGTCTTCTGCTTGTCATGCACACTTTATTTGATGCATATCATCTGGTTTCACCTCCATGCCTGCTATGTTATTGCTTTTTCAGATTTCTTTGAGCATTTCTTCTATTTTTTGTCTCTAATAAAGACAAAATATTAATAAGTTAGGTCATATTCACCTTTTTTATCCGTAATAAGTAATTCTTTTAAAAGAAAGAGAAATCTCATACCAATTTTATAGCTTCTTTTAAACTGAATGTGGATTAACAAAATCATCTCATCCTATTATTTCAAAATAAAGACAATAAGTAATTTGTAAAATAAAATATGTTGAAATGTAACAATAGGTTGCGTATTAGCTGCAATGAAATATCTTCAGTCAAATGTGTAGCAATTTCAAGTTTGCAGTAATTAGGTATCAGTTTGTATTAAGTAGGTATCAGTTTTCTATAAGTATGTACCATTTTTTTCAAGTAGGTATCAGTTCATAATTTTCAATTTCACTTACCACAGTTTCTGTTTGTATTTTCTTTTGAATTGTTTTTTCTTCTTTTTGTTCTTTGTTCTCCTTTTTGCATATTTTCTTCAATTGTTTTCTCTGCAACTATTTGTTATTGCATGTTCTCTTCTTTGTTCTGTGCAAAAAATTTCACGGTTACTATAACAAAAATATACTAAATTTGTTATGCTTGATTTTATAGTATCAGTTACATTCTCTGGTATACTTTATGTTGTTTCTTGTTTGCTTTCAATTTCTGTATTATTTTCATGTCTTTTTTTTATTCTTTTTTCTCTATTTTGATTTTCTTCTTCTACTGATGTAGGTTTTTAAGTTTTAACTTGCTACTTCTTCCCTTTACTGTACCACTAGAGGTAGGTTTCCCTCTTGTATTATTGCGTTTTCTCTTTTAATATCTACTGTTGGAAGTAATTCGACATTTTCATTTTCACTTTGTTGCTTCACTTTCGATGTAGCTAGAGTTTCTTCGACTGTCGACTATTGTGCTTGTTGTTCATTGACTGTCGATTGTTGCGGCTGTGTTGGAGATGTAAATTTGTTTCTGGTTTGGGTTCCATTTTTTTTTAGCAAAGTTTCATCAAATTCTGAGAGAAAGCGAGGAGGACACGAACAAAATTTTTGTTTTGTTTTAATTTGTATCTGCGTTTTGTCCTTACGGTAAAAAAAATTTGCACATATCCTTGTAAGTAATTATTTACTTTAATTTGTCCTTTAAAATTATTTACCGTTGTAAAACCATCCTACAAAATTATATTCTCTACAATTAGAAACAGCTAATTAACTGTTCAGTAAGACCACAGCGGCATATGAGAATATGCTGGGCAATGGTTGATGTACATGGTGAACTTAGCAACAGACCTAGGAGGAATATTCTCATAATTGAATAAATAGATTTAAGAATATTCAGTCCTGTTTATAAACGAAAAGGATTTCAAGGCAAATGTCCAACAGAATATATAATACCGTACGTGTCATAGAAAATAGAATCTGAAATGCAATCAACCTCAGTTAAAGAAACTGAAATTTGTTCAAGGAATCTTTTCATAAAAATACTAATTCAAACCACAATTCCCTTGTGCAAATTAATAATCAACATATTCCCTGCCCGAATATGCACACTTAGCTTGTTGAACCTTGATCTGCTCGAAGTAACACTATGCTGCAAGTTTTGAAAGAAAGAATCAAGTCAGTGGATGGAAATTTTTAATGACGTATGATTATACTGCAAATAACGTGATAAATTTCAAGAAAACACTATCATACATCATGGTTATAAGTGATATTAATCAGTTTAAGAACAAATATCACATTTGTTCACTCATATGTATAGAACAAATCTCCTAAGTTTCATTATCAACATCACACAAGAATCCTGCATCCCAAGTGTTTGCTATACAAAATATAATGGCGAGCCCGACAAATTCAGAGCTATTCATATGCCAACCACAAGTGGTGTTTTTACTTCGAGGAATACTACAATACAGACAAATATGATATACATTCTAACTCACAATATCTTATTCTTCCATCATTTTATTACTATTATTATTTATTTTTATTTTTTTGAAATTGGGTACTTAGATTGTAGTATATATTAGTACAAATCTTAGGTGAACTCACAGTATCATTCTAAAAAAATATTTGATAATTAACTACATTACATCACCGCTTTACTACATAAGCGATATTTTGATCACATGGCTTATGGTGAAAAATACAAATGAAACCGCTGGAAGTTTGTTGTAAAATTTCAACTCATGTTTGCTACTATGAAAGGGATTAAGAGGAGTGGCAATTCCCTAAGTAGGAGTGCAGGAGCAACGCCTCCACGATCGTCTATATGCTGATAGAATTTGAATTTCAAATTTGAAAAGTAACAGTCACATTCGTTGTTACCAAAAGATGTCCGTCACACACTTTCCAACTGCCACAAGATTCCTATTGTATAGAGCTTTAAACAAAGCAATCATCATTAGAAAATCTATAAATATTTCTTGTATCAAGTGATCGCATCATATAATTATTGTTTCAGAAGTGTATTCTGATCTGTGCAATGATCACAACTTGCTCAGATAACTCCATTGTATCATGAGTGAAATTTTTGTTAAACGCCATGTGATTAGGAGGATGACATTCATGCGTGGTTTTGAGCAATATCTCAGACACAACTTCTTTCAGTTTTAAGAATGTCTTTGTTTAATGATTTATCACTACCAGACAACAACCCAATCACTCCAAGTTATAAATCAGAATCAACCCACCTGGACCGTTTTGATGGAAATAAGTTTACTAGGTGGTAAGAAAGTCTTGTTCTGTTTTACAACCATCGGTCTGAACCACGTCACAAATGATGACCTTAAACCAATTACAAAACATAGCGCTAGTGATTCATAAGAACAAAAGATAAGAGTTGAAGGAACTAGGACAAAAGCGTAAAACGAAGATTTTCTCTATAAGGTATCCATTTTAAAATATACCCTCTTGGATTCAGTATACAATGCAGACAGAACTATTTATGGGAGGAAGACTTACTGATTGGAGCTGGATGTCCAGTATCGCACTGAGTAGCCCGTGAATTAAATTCATATTAATAGCAAACTTAAAGGCATTAAAAAAATAATCCATGAAGCGTTTCAAGTTGGAGTAGTGATTGCAAATTGCCTTACTCTTGGAATGACCACAAAACGAAATTGATGCATGAAGAAAAACTCAATCCTTGGAATGACTTGTATGTCATTTGCGTATGAGGAGGAATCCCATAAAAGGTATAGAAAAGACGACCAGGAGTCAGTTAAAAACTTAAAACAGATTTGGCTCAAGGAGAATTATCCAAAAATCACAAGAATGGAAAAAGGAGAGATTAACTCCAAATCGAATAAACTAAAAATCCTAAGAAACCCAATTGTGTTTTGCTTTTATTTAAGAAGTCTGATCATTACTCCAGAATGCAGAGATCGCCCAAAGGACGAGAAGCAAAAGAAAATTCAAGTTAACATTGTTGCTAATTTTGATAATGAACCCTAACCAGTCGTTTTTGTAAAGAAACTCAATTTTGTTGGAGTTGAAAATAGATGGTGCTTAGAATAGACCTGTCAGAATATGACCCGACCTGCTTATAAATGGATTGGGTCAACCCATTTATGAATTTTTAGTAAGGATCGTAAATGGGTTGATCTATTATTAAAAGGTTCGTAAATTGTTAACTCATTTATTAAAATTTTGAATTTTAAAAATACAAATATAAAATTAAACATATGAATTTTGAAAGTTAGAATTCTGAAATTTTGAAAATTTAAAATTCGTACTCGAACAACTAGGCAGAAGTCATTTTTTCATTTAAACTGCAGTAACTTCGTACCGACTCGGAATTGGATGAGACTTTGACCAATTAACCCGCATCATCATTACAGAAGATATGAAACAATTGGATATTTCATACGTTTAGTTCTCCATGGTGACAACAGTTTTACTTAGCAAATAACATATTACATTTCCATATCCAAACCAAGGTTCGAAAACTCGGTTTCGGTCTCGGTTTCGTTCATTCAAAATTTTCTTAGTTTCGGACGATTTCGGAAATTTCGGAAGTTTCAGTTTTTATTTCGATTTCAGTACCGATTATGGTTATGTTAATGAAAATTTAACAACGGTCGATGTAAATAATAGTATAAGATACCCTAACCCAATATGTTTATACCAAATTAAACAAATTTAAATTTGTTTAATTAGAATTAGAATTTCACTACTCGGAATTGGATGAGACTTTAACCAATTAACCCGCATCATCATTACAGAAGATATGAAACAATTTGATATTTCATACGTTTAGTTCTCCATGGTGACAACAGTTTTACTTAGCAAATAACATATTACATTTCCATATCCAAACCAAGATTTGAAAACTCGGTTTCGGTCTCGGTTTCGTTCATTCGAAATTTTCTTAGTTTCGGGCGATTTCGGAAATTTCGGAAGTTTCGGTTTTTATTTCGATTTCAGTACCGATTATGGTTATGTTAATGAAAATTTAACAACGGTCGATGTAAATAATAGTATAAGATACCCTAACCCAATATGTTAATACCAAATTAAACAAATTTAAATTTGTTTAATTAGAATTAGAATTTCACTAATACTGTAAACTAAATTAAAAGAATAAAATAGCTCAGCCCAGCATATCTAATTACATTTAGCCCTAATTTATAAAATTAATTCATTTCAAAGCCCAAGTCCACCCTATATTTCAATAAGCCAACTTTCTCTTCAACGGTCCTTTACAAAACCCTCGTTCCAAAAAAAGGCAACTCGGAACGAAGAACGGAAAAAAAAGAGCCGATCATCGAAGAACGAAGGGCAGAAAGCGAAAAAAAATTCGAAATTTACCTGCGATTGCGATCGTATACTTAATTTTCCTTATGCGATGTCGAAGCTTGCTCGATTTTGGAGCTAGATTTTGAGCGAACGACAAATGTTTGTTTTTTTGTGCCTTTTCGATTTTGATTCCAAGTGTGATTTTTGATTTTTGATCGTCGCTCCCATATTCTTCTTCTAATACAACAATTTCGCGTATGATTTTTTCTTCTTTCGATTTCTCTTTGACTGTTTGGGCGGGACAGGATTTTGCTCTAATCCCATCCCGTCACCGGCCGGAACCGGTACGAGTTGGTCGGAATCTCGTGGTTTCGGCCGGAACCTCAAACCATGATCCAAACTTCGACTATCCAAAAGTCACTATTTTTTGTTAAACTGCGGTAACTTCTTCATACTAACTCAAAATCAGATGAGTCTTTAACTGATGAACTCGCATCTACATTACCGAAAGTACAGAACACTCAGATATTTCATATTTTGAATGTACATTGTAATTCTCCATGGTGATTAATTGTCTCCAACTATGCAGAAGTCGATGTTTTTCGCTATTTTTTGTTCAAATTGCGGTAACTTCTTCATATTAACTCAAAACAGACGGTTCTTTGGCCAATAAACTTGCATCTACATTGCAGACAACATAAAATACTCGGATACAGCATATTCTCAATGTACATTGTAATCTTACACGGTAACTAATAGTTTCCAACTAGGCAAAAGTGGCTATTTTTTACAAAATGCGGTAATTTCTTTATACCAATTCGGAATCAGACGAAATTTTGGCCAATGGTCTCGCATCTACATTACGGACAATACAGAACACTCGGATACTTTATATTCTGAACGTGTGTTATAGTTCTTCATGGTGACTAATAGTTTTACTTGGCAAAAAACATGCTACATCTTCGTATCTGAACTCCGATTAGGCACAAATCGTTATTTTTTCATTCGAACTGCATTAACTTCTTCATGCTGATTCAAAATTACACGAAACTTTGACCAATGAACTCACATCTACATTACAGACAATATGGAACACTCGAATATTTCATATTATGAGTGGTAGTTCTCCATGGTAACAAACAGATACACTTAGAAAATATCAAACTACATCCTCATATTTAAACTCAGACTCGGAAATATTCTGATGATCCATTTGTCTTCCAAGTCATTGGATAGTCGTGCAAAAATTTATCCATAATAATTTGAATTTGAAATTTTGAATTTTGAAATTTCGAATTTTCAATTAAATTTTGAAAATTTAAACTTTGAAAATTCAAAAATTTATATTTTGAGCATTAAAATACGTAAATTTGAAATATAGTTATATTCTAAGTTTGAATATTAGTAAATTTAAATTTCATATTAATTTTGAATTTACATTAGAAAATTTACCCATTTATGATCCAACCCAACATGTTTAATGGGTCTAAGCTTAGAAACAGGAGTTGCTGTTCCTATTTGCAATGGTAAGTCTCAGTTTCTAACTTAAAGAATGCACAACATGGAAGGAAGTCAAATGGACAACGATGTATGCAGCCAAAGTTGCAGGAACTGGAAATATTAACCTAAAGTTTAGTTCAGAAAAAAAAAACTAAACTTGGCGGATGTATTAGATGCCGTAGAAATGACTACGAATCTAATATTTGGAGCTCGTCTCAACAAAGGGGATCTAAGTTAGACAATTAATTAGATAGTGTTATTATGACCCAAATAAATGTATTCGTTGGTAAGGGATATTCATGTAATGACATGTTTAAAAAGGATTTTAAAATTAATAATTTGTTTCTGCTTAGATAGTTGAATCTTTACATTTACGATTGTAGAGTACAACGTAAATTATAATTCTATTCAAAACATGCATCATCTAGGACCTATATCTAAATGTGATATTGAAAATATTAACAATTGTGAAGTATGTGTTGAAGAAAAATTAACATGTAAATCACACAAATTAGTACTAGAACATCATAATTTCTCAGACTTGTAGATTCTGATATTGCAGATTACATAGTAAAGGTTTCACGACGAGAACACAGATATTTCGTGACATCCATAGATGATTATCCAAAATATATCTATGCATACACACTAAAAAGTAAAGACGAAGTTTTGGGCAAAATTTTCATATATAAAGCAAAAGTTGAAAATCAATTAATTTGTAAAATAAAAGTACCATGCTTCAATAGAGCTTTCCAATATAAAGAATAAAACTATTAGAATTTTGTGAATCTATGGGATATTATTTGAATTTACACCACTTTATTCATCAGAATCAAATGGCGTTGCTGAAAGGAAAAACAACTTAATGAATATGGTTAATTGCATGCTAATTAGTTATGACTTCTCTGACTGTTGGTGAGGTAAGGCAGTTTAAAATCCATGTTACATCCTAAATATAGTTCCTATTAAAAGAATTTAAAAAACTCCTTATGAACCATGATTCAATCAAGCACCTAATCTTAATCACCAGTTGAAGGTATGGGGATGTTTGACTTATGTCAGAAAACTGAACTCCAAAATAACCACATTAGGAAGCAAAAGGTATAAATGTGTATTCATTGATTATGGCAAGAGAGATTAAGGGTTGAACAAGACTTTGATCTTGATTTTCTAACGTACCTGGTAGAATGTGATTTAGATAAAAGTACATGTCAAACTAAGTAAACCTTATTGATATAGCTGATTGGTGATCTAGAAACATATAAGGAAGCAGTACCATGTCGCGGTCTTTCGAAAAGATGCAATTAATGATGAAATGAATGCTATCATATCATATCAGACTTGGACATGGGTTGATCTACCCCCGGTTCAAAACAAAAGTAGAAAAGGGAATTTTAAACGAAAACTAAAGGTTGATGGCTATGTTAACCCAATATAATGCATGACTGGTCGCTAAAGGCTATAAGCAATGTCATGGCCATTGATTACTTGATAAATTTGCCCATGTAGCAAGATGTCTTCAATATGGTTGCAATTGTTACTTGCTTTAGTTCATAATTTATTTGTTCATCGAATGAACGTAAAAACATTTCTGAATGGTGTTTTGGAGGGAGAAGTGTATACGGAACACCCTAAAGGATTTGTTTTACCTGAGCAAAGATCAAAGTTTACAAATATATCAAAATATCTGCATGGGCTAAAACAATCTGTGATACAAGGACACAAAAAGTTTAAGAAAATGAAATGGGTTCAAAGTGAATGAATAGACAAATGCATATACTCTACATACAACTAGCATATGCATTCTAATTTGTTTGTATGTGGATGACATGTTATTATTTGGTCTGAGTTTAGAATGTGCGACAGAAATCAAGAAGGTTTTGAAGTTTAATTTTGATATAAAGGATTTAGGAGAAGCAAATGCAATCTTAGAAATCAAAATAGTGAGAAAAGAAGGATCAATCTTATTGACCCAATCTCACTACATTGAAAATATCTTTAAAAGGTATGATAATTTATGTCTTCCATTGACAAAAACTCATGTACATTTTAGTATCAGGTTAATGAAACATACTGATAGATGTTGTGACCAATTAGAATATGCTATTATGACCAGAAGTCTATTGTATGTCATACATTGCACCAGACCAGACATAGCACATGCAATCACAATGTTATGTCTATTCACAAGCTAATCGAGTAGAGAAGATTGTAATGCAATGTCAAGGGTGCTTAGATACTTTATATGGACGATAACTATGCATTACATTTTCAAAAAGACCCAACTATACTTTTAGGTTTTAGTAAGCAAATTAACATGAAATCTAACCCCATGTCCACCTCAAGATGGATCTTTACTTTCGATGGTGTTGTTGTATCATTAAGTCCCAAAAAATAAACATGCATATTTGAGTCAACTATGTTGGCAAAATTCATATCAATTGCAAAGGCATGTAAAAAGATTGAATGGTTAAAAAACCTATTGATTGATATTCCGATTTGGATGAAATATACTCGACTATTATGGTACACTGTGATAGTCAAGCTGCTTTTTATTAAAAAAAAAACACAAAAGACTTGTAATGATAAGCAAAGACATCGGTTTTTTAAAGGATCAAATAACAACTTAGTATGTCATTTGACGAAAGGACTTGCTAGAGAAACAATTGCGAAAACATCTATAAGAATGAGATTAACATCTATGTGAAATCATTTTTCAATAGGAACCTTACGTATATTTTGAAAATTGAACAAAGTTCACAGGGAAAAAACAAGTTGAAAAAATAAAGCTATAGGCATGGTACGATATTAGATCTCATTTCAAAGTCTTATGTCCATTTTTCTACATGATAGAGGTTGAATTAAAATCTTATGGGTTTGTGAAGAAGTGACTTGCAAAATCACTTAAAGAAGAAATCACTTACATGAGGGAAAAAGTTTAGCCGCCATCTCTATACCACTCATGAAATTAGAATATTATGCAGTTATTAATGTTAGGAACAAAGAACTACGCTCGTCAAATGAAGTTTAGTATGTGTAATGACTCCGGTTAGTCAATAATAAGGTCCTTGTTTCAAGACACGTTCACCATAGCACATTGACAAAATTTTGGGACATTTAGACTAAGTGAAAGTTCCAAGCAGCAAGCTATGTTCATTTATGTACTAATTTTCACGATGATCCTTTTGCATGAACTTTGGTGGTTTGATCTGAAAGGATACATAGACAAGAGTTATTTGGACAAAGCATTTAAGCAACAATTTGTAACTTCTTTAAAATTTGAAATATCTAAGGAAAAAAGTAAGAAAACTGTAAAATAAGAATATTTAAGGTTTCATATCTTTTTTACATTTTTTTTATTGTTTTCTTCAAAAGCAATAAAAATCTTAAAAATCGGTGAATCGAAAACAATTGTAAAGGAATTTTTTTGTGTTTTTTATGGAACATAAATATAAATATGCATGGATAATACCTTTTGCAGGTCATTTAATTAAATTTTGATTCTGAAATTTTTAACAAATGGTGGAGAATGCTAGAAGTTTGGTATAAAATGTCAAACAATGTTTGTCTCTATGAAGGGTAGAAGGGGTGGCAATTCCCTGGACAGGGAGGGGGGTGGTGTTGGGGGGTTAGCAGAACCCCTGTTGACCACTATATTTTGTTGGCTGTTAAAAGTTGAATTACACTTCCAAAAGTAACAATAATTTCCATTGTTATCAAAAGATGTTTGTTGGTTCTAAAAGTTCTAAAAGACACTTTCAATCACCACCAAATTTGTTTTATATGGTTACTTTCAGTGAAGCAATTATTATTAGGAAAATCCCTAAATATTTTTTATATCAAATAATCACATCATATAATTTTCTCTTTGCGGGTACTCAGACTTGGTGCAAATGATCGCAACTTACACAGATAACTTTATTGTATCATGAGAAATTTTCGTCAAACCTTTCTGATCGGAAGTAGGATAGCATTCTTAAATGAAAACAATTCATTCGTTCTTTGAAGTGATATCTCCAACACAATTTCTAACACAAAGTCCATAAACAATGTCAGATTATTATGTGAATTCAAAAATGCACGATGTCTACAAATGGCTAACAAAGGTGAAAAAAGTATTGATGAGCGCGTCATTGGACAGATAATATGACAAATAGACAAAAACTTAAAGCTGAATCTAAATTTTCTAGGCTCCAGTCAGGCAATGAACACGAAATATCGTATGATTATAAAAATAACAGCTAGCATTATATGGTCAAGAACCATTAGCTCAAGTGGTAAGTGGTGCGGAGCTCTAGACAGAGGTTCTGGTAGGTCTGTCAACGGATGCTTTCGGATGCAGATAGTGTCATATCTGCATTTGCATCCAAAATCATTTTCGGATATCGGATATCCGCATCAGCGGATACGGACGGATATCGGATAATTATCATATCCGCTAATGACCGATAAATCAAGAATTACAAAATGAAAATTTTATTTTAACATAAATATTTTTTAATCTCATTGATTATAAAAGTGTTAAAATTAACAAATGTGATGCTAAAAAATAGTTTCGAGCAGTTAATAAGCATTAAGTGCATATAATATAAACTATAACTTAATAAAATAATAAATAATATTCATTTATTGCATTAAAATACACATAATTTGAACTATAATCTTGACATAAACCGGATGGATAGTTTTCGAATGCGGATGTCTTCGTATCCGCATCCGCATCCGTTTTTTCGGATATCGGATATTTATGCGCATTTCGGATGCGGATTGACAGCCCTAGGTTCCGAAGGTCATTGATTCAAACTCCTAAGATATTAAAATAAAAGCTCTTTTTGAAGTAAGCACCACTCTTGTTATTAAAAAAATAGCTAGCGTTATATGTGCTCTTCATCGGATTAAACGTGAAACATGCATAAAGCCTTTGATTTAACCAAGAACTAAATGTGCGTCTCCATCTCGACAAAGTGACATATTTTCGGAGATAAGAGTATAAGTCTACCAGTTAAAGGAAGGAAAACATAGAAGATGATAATTTACCAAAGATATAAGTCCGTTCTTGGGTCAATAAGTCACTCCTCCAATTTGTCCTCCTCATAGGCACCTTTCCAATAGTGGTAATAGGCAAATTGAATGAGTATCTAAGTCATCGGTTGAGGAACCATATTACCAAGAAAAACATATAAAAAAACATGTATTGTAAACGTAGAGGATTTATATTTGTTAGATCCAATTGCACGATTTAAAGATTACTTTCTACAAATGTACATATATTGTGTGTGCATTTGTGAGTTGTATCAAGCCACAAACACACTAAAAACAAATAGTAGAAAAAGGATACAAAAGCATCAAGAAGAACACATCCTCCAGCATCGACTAACCATGGCATGTTAGGTTTGATCAAGGACCAATCCAAACTATTAACAAGTATACTGCAAGAGGTGGGAAAAATGGAGTAATAAAACATAAATACACAAAATCACAGGCAGTTAAATCGACATAAAACTTTTTGAGAAAACAATCCGCTAAGGGGAATGTATAAAAGTACGAACCTCCCAACATATGTTGCATTACCAACTAGTGCGAACACAAACATTAGAGGACTGAGGCCCTGAATGAAAAGAGCTTGATATAACTTTTGTCATTCATTAAAAAAATTCCTGGTAACATTAGCAACAAACTGATATAATGCTTAAATCCACGGTTTCAACGCATGAATAAAGAATATATTTTGTTATAAGTATTATGTTCCTTCTAATGTTATCCTTTGTTTTTGTCGAGTGATTTACATTATTTAATCTTTTTCTTTAAAAATGAAGATAAAAGTAGCATAACCCACTTGAAGTTAATGTCAAAACACACAAAGCCTGATGGACAACATGAATAGAAAATACTTGCCTCAACGTTGCCTCTTTTAATCTGCAAAATGTAAAGAAAAGAAACATCAAACTTCTTGCATTTTCAACATTATACATGATAAATTCTAAAGTTGTCAGAAATGAATCATAATATGAGATAGCTGATAGTTAAAATTAGAAAAAACTGAAAATATTAAAATAAACCCAATACGATTACAGAGTCCATTCCCTAATGAAATTGGGGTATATTCCAATGAAGAATGTCAATGGATATGTGGAAAATCCGAATCATCCGCATCTACATTCGAAAAATAAGAAAATACCCAAAATTCAAAAAAAAAAATGATATGTGTATCGGAATATTATTTATCCAGCTTTTATCAAGATAATAATTTATATTATGTGTATTTTAGTACATAAAACGATCGATATTTACTGCTTTATTGAGGTAATAATTTATATTATGTGCATATATGAATGAATATTCATTGCTCAAAACTATTTGTCATATCGTATTGTCTATTTCTTGTATTTTTATAAACATTAGCACTAATACGGTTTGATGCTAAACCAAAATTTTCTATTTTTTCTTTTTGATTTATTAATTGTGAGCGGATAGGATAATATCTGATATCCGTCTGCTATCCGAGGATTAGATATCCGATATCCAAAAATGATTTTGGATACGGATATCCGATATGGCACTTTATAACATATCGGATACGAATGTGAAAAGTGCCATATCGGATATCCGTCTGCAATAGTTGTTTTATTGAATGTAGTAATGAGTCCAATGACATCATATTATGTGCTATTTAGTTATTTTCATACTTTATAACATTAAACAATCACAAAACTATATAAGCTAGTACTAAATATTTCTAGAATTATAAGCTGTTTCCTTAAGTCTGAAATGATTTGATTCAAATATAGGGTTAAATCTTACATTTAACCAAATTTGTGGAAGCCGCCCTCCCATGTAAATAGCTGCCATTGCCCAACCGAGTATAGTTGCAATTTCACTTCCCACCCCACTATCTCCACCCAGTGACTCGGCAACCTGAGACTGTAAATATGGTTTCTAAGAGCTCATTTCTCCATATTAGCGTTAATAAAGATAATTATGAAACCCACAATATTTTAAAAGACACAATCTTTTACCTGAAGAAGTTTGCGTCCTACCACTATTACTGTTCCATGAGATGATTCATAAAGAGAATTGTGCATTAAAAGGTAAAGCCGATGTGTACATAGAAGAAATGATGCCAATGAAGCCTGGACGTTAAAAAAAAATCCCGATAAATATTTCGTTATTTCTGGAGAGAAATAAAATTAATCCTTTGAATTGGTTTAAAAAGCAACTGCAAGTAAATTTAGTGTTACTCTGTTAGAAAAGCAACCACGAGTAAATATGCAGTTAACAGAGCGGCGTTTTATAAATCTAGGATCACAATTTATATTACTTGAATAAAATGTGGTTCCATACCAGGAGTAGTGAATGAAGCAATGTATTAGTGTGTAAATCAAGAATATTGCCAAAAAAAGGTTCATGTTTATACCACACAGAGCATATTTCTTGGTGGCGAAGATTGTGTCGATGGAGGAGGACAACTGTTGTCAAGAAGAGGTTCTTTTGTTGACTGTTGAAGATAACAATGAACTGGAGGAGTCCGGGATAATTCTCTTGAATGTGATAACCCAGCTGTAGGCACTGGACTTCTTGTCAAAGAACGTGCGGACCTGAATTTTTCAGTGAAGTAGGTCAAAAATACAAACAAATTTGATTTTTGTGAAGAAGTTTACTACACACACAATAGGAATATTTTGGGCTAAATTGCATATAAATACCCTTTCAGAATAGCTCAAAGCAGCTAACCTTTAATATCCCAAATCACGTAACTACCCAGTTATTTGAACTCTTAAACAACATTTTTGTGCATGAAGCCAATCATAGTTTGGCCTTGCATGATGCAAACCTAAGACTGCAAGGATGTAGCATTGTTCAGCCTATCACCTCCAAGATTGGAAAGAATCTCCAATTATGAATATGTCATGGTACACTAGTGAGGGTTTTGTTTTAATGTAAAGTCTATGTGAATCTTTATTATTCCTAGTACTAGTTCTTCAAACTGATTTTCTTCCAGCAATGAATGCTGTTTAATATGAGTTTGAAATATGACTTATAAGCTAAATACATGAAGATTTGTGTATTATAATAGTATAGGTGCAGCATGACATATTGGTCCATAAAACTATAGAAGGATATACCGCAACCAACAGATTTAACAAGAGGATTTTTCAATGGTCTTACTATTCATCACCATATTAACCTTGATACAAATAGGGATTTTTTGTAAAACATCCTTATTTTTTATCGTAATAGGTAAAATATCTACGTAACTTTTTATATTATAAATTACACTCCTAAAATTTGCAAAAATAACATCGCATACAAATTGATCGCAATACAAATTTAGTAATCTAAAACATAAATCCAAATCCAAATAATCAAATTAAGTGCAACAACAGCTATTTAAGTTGTTTGCACTGTTTAAAATGCAAGGTATAGTGCACCAACTAAAATTGCACAATTGATAACATTTGAACATGTTGGATGTTTGTATCATGAAATTAGTTGTTTTTATAAATATAATCGAGGTTATTTTAATAAAATGTATAAATTTAAAATCATTCTGCACCTTGCACTATGATCGTGTAACAAGCTGAAGCAGTGATAGACATGTTGCACTGCAAAAAATACTACGTACAATAAAACAACTAAAACTGCACAAAAACACATTATTATGATTACTTTCTAGTTTATAACATTTATCGGTTAACATGTTATTTCAATCACATAATATAAAATGTTTTTGTAAAGATAAATTAATTCAAAAGTTTCCAGTAGCTTACATTGTATAAGTGTAATGTAAAACAAAAACAAAAAAGCTCATGGATTCGAAAATTTAATCATTTGTATCACTTATTTATGATAATAAGTTATTTCATTTAATAATATAGTGTAAGAAATTTTAACCAAAGCACAAAAATTATAATTTCTATGTATACGGCATTGTAAGAATGCATAATAGCGAGTTGTTTTAAAAGTAAAAAATAAATCAGGGAACCGTTTTAGAACCCAGGGAGTCGATTTACATTTAGAAAAGTTGAAGGAAGATTTTAGTTTTTTTTTTTTAATGAAGGAAAAAAAGAAAAAAAAAGGGAAAAAAAAGAAGAAGAAAAACCTAAGAGGAAAACGAATTTTCCACATACTAAATATTGGGTGAACTTTGGAAATCATAAGCATACAAAGGTTCCTTTTCTATATAATAAATATAATACAGTATTATCAGTAAAAAATAATATAGAAAATTTGATGGTTACATGTAATATAGTTCCCTTCCGGTCGAATTATAGCGTTTTAGGGCAGGTGAAGATACTGGTATTGGTGAACTTTGTCCACCTACAATGATAGACCCATTTGCTCCATTATGGCAGCTCTTATCTTCATTAATTTTGTACAAGACTGAGTTTGCTATTGCTTCTTCATGATGTTTATCACTCTGCAATTATTTGAAAGCAATATCATGAGTGTGATATTGACTTGTTATATAACGCAACAAAAGCAAAGATCATTTTCTATTAACTCCATCACTTTCCCTATTATTAGATTTGTAAATGATAAAAATCACGGGACATGGGATTAAATCTTGGGTTTCAACTCATATGGCTTGAACTTTGAACTTGGTAGATTTTGAGATGCTTAATAGAGTTTTAGGTTCCATATATCATTTGAAACATATACTAGTCACTGCTTAGCAAATATGAACACAAAATTCTATTAGTGATAACAGTAATATAACTGCAAACCATACACATATGAGACAAATATTTGAAATCAAATATACTGATAATAGAACATCTATTTGCCCATGCGTAAAGGCACTATACTCACCTTGTAGAACATGCTACTTCTTTGAGATTTAAGCCGGTGATATATATGATTATAATATACAGTTTGAGCTGTCAAAACTGCTGTGATAAATGTGTACAGCTGCAACCAAACATGAATATGTTCCAATTACAAACATGATTATTATCATTGAAATGTGTTAATTGCCGAGATTCTAAATCACTTACCAATGCCATATAAAATTGTGTAGGCAACTGCATACATCAAAGAAAAGAACTTGATGTTATATATATACCAAAAAAGCAATAAACAGACACGGATATTAAGCATAGAAGCATGACTACAACTCGAGTGTAAAATTGTAACTTACAGTTGCTGGTTCCAACAAACATCCAGTAAGATTGAAAATATCTCTGTACATGGTTAAACAGTGTGATAATCAGCAATTATATGTGAAATTTAGACAATGCTTGGTGATTTTGGTATTTTTATAACAGCAAATCATGAGCGAACAATTGCATATTATAAGCAACAATTCTGTGTCTTTTATCTATATGTTTTTATCATCTTCATTTACTGAAATTTAATTTCATTGAATGCCTGCCCAAAGAGATATGAAATGGACATGCTACAATTACAGAGTATTAGTAGGCAATTTAAACTGGTCCCATGTAATATGAGACTACCAAGATTACTTTTTGAAATATGTGATTATTTACTATATATCATTAAGTATCCAATTAAATATACTTTAGATATGTAACAAATACATCATTATTACATCAACTAATGAGGTAAACTATTACCCAACAATCCAAGTCATCAAAAAAGCAATTGAAAGGCCTTCCGTAGATTTCTCTTTATAGTTAGTTATAAGTTGCGGGATTTCAGCAACTGTCCAAGATGCTACACTAACCGATCCAAGAGTAAACGCTACAGCATCTTTTGTGCTGCATAAAGAAATGTGCAAATAGGTCCAAGCCCATTGAGAGCATTGCTCATTTATGAACATAAAAAGAGAAGCTCCTTTTAGAAGTGCCATTGTGTTAGGGAACCAAATTCCAGCCTACGATAAATCAAAAGAAAGTATAAAACACCTTCCTAAATTCATCATGGTTCAAAATAATATTCCAGTGGAAAGATATAGTAAATCAAAGCGGAAAGAAAGAAGATCAAGTTACATGATGCGCATATATTGTTTGCATATTGCTTACATTATTACTCGATACTTTCTAGTAAGTATAGCACTAACAAAGAGTCTTGCTGTAGTGCCTAAATGAAAATTTGAGTTCTCAACTAGGAGGATTTAGATACAAGATGAAATAATCCCATGAAGAGTTTTGTTTTAATGAATATCTGACCTGTATTACATGAAATACGCTATAAACTATTGGTTCACTTGAATATAGGCAAGTGTAGAAAAAGAGGAGGGGATTCGTTGCTGATAGTACTATCATTATGAGCTCTAATTGGTAAATCGACTGGCCTACATAAACTATAGGAAAGTGTAGGAGAGTATAGGAAAATATACAAGTTGTACCCTTAGATACGAGCTGATCATAAATATATATATATATATATATATATATATATAAAAGTCATCATGCTGCTTAAACCAATCCACTGGCCTACATAAAGTTCGAAAAATACAACATTGGATATCCAAAATTTTATTCCAATTTTGAGTTACTTCCATAGGAATACGATACTCTTGTCATCTATAAAATACATAACCAATATGCTCAGTGATGTACACAGAAACTGCAAACAGTAAAGACCGAAAAATGACAAAGGTTGAAAGTTTTCAAAATTGACAAACCAAATTATATTGTTGTAATGAAATGTAATACTTTTCAGCCCATTAAAATCATATACTAGTAGTCGATATAAGCACAACAAGGTCGAGCTAACTTTCATGTGATATTTGTATTAATATTTGATTAGCTTTACCAAGTTTCTCCAGCACTGGGTTCATCTATGCTCTAATATTGGTCGTCCATCGTTCTACACCTCAGATTGGAGTTTTTTTGTGGCTCGTGGCTGAGAAGATCGATTAAATTTGATGTAGAATTAATTTTTATACAAAAAAAGTGCACATGATGTTTTGATTTAAGATTTCAACTTTGTCCGTTTGGATCAATTTTGTGGGGATTCAACATAAAAAGCAAAGAAATCAAGATTTAAGAATTTCAACTTCAAAATCAGTCATGGTATTGGGGGAACGAAAGGAAAAATGATGCATGTTATTTGTGTTTGGTAAACTTCGCAATATTAGATATTTTGTAGAAACCCTACAATTTGATATTTTGTAGAAAGCCAACACATGATGTTCCACGTAAGTCCCCCATGATAATGCATGTTCCAGGTATCATGCAAATAAACTATATTGCACATGGTGTTTTGGGATGCATGTCTGTCTCTTTGTCTTTGAGTATGCTCAGATCTGTATTAAGGTCAATTGTGGTAGTCAAATAAAGGTCTTAAGTCATAACTTCCTCCATATTGCAAATTCTACATTTACAAGATGCACTTAGTGCAGCCATCTTCTAGTTCACGATTCCTAGAGTCTAGAACTGTGCTACTTCATACCTACACATGCAAAAGGGTCATATCCCACTCTCAATTGAATGTTTTGTTCCAACTTCTGAGCAACAAACACTTTCTTTTTCAGTAGTTTAAACAATTATTTTCACTCCTAGATCCTACATGGTTTCACATTGTTCTCCCTTCTATATTCTATCAGTTGTGCAAATGCCTTACAATTCTCCTACAGCCTGATCACTGGAGGGACACTACATGACGAATCCCATTATTAGAAATCCGACACTAATTTGAATGGAGAATAATTGAAATTGAATGGTCACGACCCACGTCCTAGGAAATCTATGAGTTAGTGCATAGTGTACCTACTACACGTGTGCACGAAAAAAAATCAACTGGGAATGATAAACATTTTCAAGACGGTTTTCTACCGACGTCGAATCCAAATATACCCTAATTTCTTAAAGAGAGACCAAAATTCCACTTAAAATAAATATTATCCATACAGTGACCTACTGAATAGAAAACATCAAGCTACGCAAAATTAAAAACCCACCCATATATCAAATTGTAATAAGAAGAATTCACAATCTAAGCTCTATCGAATCCCTTAATAACACTAATCCTAAAAATGCAGCTTGGTAATAAAATTCTGAAATGAAAAGGAGGCAATGTACCTGGATTTTAATCTGTCCAGTTAAATCTCCAAAAAAAAAGTTTGATGGCAAATGAACTTCAGCCGGATGGGAGTCCAGAGGAGTATTTGTAGAATGATGAAAATGAGTAAAATAAAAATAATATTTACCTTAATATTGAGATATAAACAAAAAATAATGATTTAACAAATAGCGGATTTTGTTTTACAGGGAAGGAACGGCTGGGATAAGGCTCGGTGTCTTCTCGTGGTTTCCTACTTTGGCGGGGTGTGATACATTTGCATATGAATTGCACGTGGTCCGCTTGATTTCAAACTCGTTAGGATTCCCTTCAGCCAAATATTCTGAAACATTTGTTCCTAAGAAGCACAAACTTCATACTCGACCGTTCAGATGTTACCATCTACTACAATGGCAATGGTTCCCAATTTCCGTAACCAGTAAAACATACCAACAATATATTATTTTTTTAATTGTATTTTACAATTAAATATGCAGTTTACTCAGCTGAAGAAATAACTTTTACACCGATAGTATGAATTTTCAAGCACCAATAACAAGTGCATGCATGGATTATTTGAGAAACAAACAAACTAGTTCGTGCAAAAAAATTGAATCATAGAGATTTATTTTTACTCGTGTTTTTCGCAAGCAACTAACAAGCCCGATTAAAAGTAATATGATCCAATCAAAGCTAGCTCAACCGATCCATGGTTAGCCAAATCAAGGACCGATCCAAGTCCATTGTCCCAGCCCTTCAACCCACTAAGGTGCTATGGTAAAGTCGGAGCCTCTTCAAGCAGCATTCACTTAAACAAAACTAGAACCGAGCTCAGATCAATCCAACCCGGCTCCTCTATATTGAACTTCCAACAGCAGCTAAAGACCACCGTGCACTACAAGAAAATTCATATACAATTGCAAATTGACACAGCGTTTCTACCTTGGGTGCAGTTGCAAAGTTTTCTCTTCTATAGACAATTTCGTGAAACGCTGTATCATAGCCGAAGACGGTAAAATTTCACGTTCCCTCTCTCCACTAAACTATAAATTAAGTAAAAGTTCACAAAAAAAATTTCAGTTCCCACATAAAAAGAAATTCCCAATCAGAAAATTTTGTCCCAAAATTTCATCGAACCCTAACGACGCTACACTCCTTCACCGCTGCCACTAGGTCTCGTCGCTGCTAGCACATCTGTCTTTATCTTCATCGTTTCAAAACCGCACTTAATCTTCGTCGTTGCCCCATCTTTTTCACCGTCATTGCTAGCCCTCTTCACCGCTATTGTCATTGTTGGTTCTGTGAACTGTTTGCATTCGTACGACTTTGGATCATCAGCTAAATCAATCCAAATGTTGTCAGGTGTGGCTCGCATTATAAATGGAGTGGGTGCGTGGATTGAATGGTTAAAAAAAAGTCTCACATCGCAGGATATTCAGAATAATCGTGGTGTATATATATGGAATTGGTGGCACGTAACATTAGGGATTCCTTTTGTTACAATGTGTTGCCAAGACCAGATTATATGCTCGATGGAGGCGATGAAGGGATGTTCAATCGGGACGCCGGCATGGGAGACTTCGACCGTTGACCCCCATAGACACGGTGAAGCGAACGCGTACGGTACGCGGGAATGCCGAAACTCAACATGATATCAGAGCTCCATGGTTCGATGGGACCGGTATGATGCAGCGTGCCCGAAGCATGGCTCCTAAGGGGCTTGAGCATGGGATGCTCGTCAAGGTGGAGATATGGTTAAAGCAGTCGCTCCGTCTTGCTTATGAGAACTCAAGGTAGCAGCTTGACTCCACTGCGAAGAGGACTCGGTATAACTCCAAGGTGACTTGAGCAATGCTCGCCAAGGTGGAGATTGTCAGGTGTGGCTCGCATTATAAATGGAGTGGGTGCGTGGATTGAATGGTTAAAAAAAAAGTCTCACATCGCAGGATATTCAGAATAATCGTGGTGTATATATATGGGATTGGTGGCACGTAACATTAGGGATTCCTTTTGTTACAATGTGTTGCCAAGACCAGATTATATGCTCGATGGAGGCGATGAAGGGATGTTCAATCGGGACGCCGGCATGGGAGACTTCGACCGTTGACCCCCATAGACACGGTGAAGCGAACGCGTACGGTACGCGGGAATGCCGAAACTCAACAAATGTTCCATCTGAAGTCGTATTGTAAGTATCATAGCAACGTTTTATATATTTTCCTTCTTATTGTAATAACTTATATTGTGCTATGATTTTTTCTTGCACTGCAAAATTTCAAAGGGGTTATTGCCTTTTCAATTTCAACGTCCAAGTGTTGTTCCAAAATTTTCTGAAATAGAGCAACGCATCTTTAACTCATTGCTAAGGTACATGATAGATTGCCACACTGTTACTTGCAGTGGGATGATCAGCAAACTACAATTTGGTATAAAGTGGCGTAGCTGTACCTTTCATGATTAATTGAATTAGACATCTAAGTTGTAAGTAGAGTAAATTTGAAGCAATTGTGTTTTTTGGAAATCAAACCAGGATTATTAGAGGTTAACCTTTGTATACGTCGGTTGAAAATATCCTATGCTATAAAGTAAATAATACTGACTACGAAGACAATAGAATTCAGAATATAGAATTTAAGGTTGTGTTGATGTATCTTGTTCCAATACAGATCGCTTACAATCAATTAGGCTAATGGCATGATATGTTTTTGTGTACTTCATCTAAATTTAAGATGTTAAATCTCGTCATATGATCCTGTAATTATTTTCTGCAGAAAATTGTACATCAAATAAACACTCACCATATTACCATGTTGGAATTGTACATCAAATAAATACTCACCATATTACATGTTGGATAACTTCTCAGTTATAAATTAAACATAACAATGTAATCAATATAGCATGAGAGATAAAATGTAACCCAAATTTTCATATGTAAAAACATATGAAACTGTGTAAATAAGCATGGTTGGCTAAATTATTAAAAATGAAAATGTAGATGTCTTGCTCTTAGAAACTTCAACAAAATCATATAAGACAATTATGCGACATGAGAATAAAACTTTATGTATGGTATTTTTGCAGATGTATGCTCATATATTTGATAAATTAATTCCAGCACAGAACCTCACTGAAGTGCATCTAATTAGCTAGCTGAGTGACTTCTCAAACAATTTGAAATGGAGAGAATGAACGAACATTAAATTGACAAAATGCACATCAAACTAAAATTCCCATATGATGTTAAATCTACTCAACTTTTGTTTTTTGTTGGTTCCACATTGGCATGATATTGTTTCACGAATGAATGCTTCAGTAGTACTGAAGTACAACTTGATGTTTAGGTACGTATATCCTTATTGATTTTATAGACAACAAAATGACTCACAATCAAGCTATACCCTTTGCTTGTGCTCCCTAATTAGTATTTTATGATTTGATAGGTTGTTGTACAAGTATTTATGGTAAATAATTATTTTTATTTTCACGTATCCACGAGCATGACAAGTTTCAAATGTGCGGAGTGTATCTATCGGATTAATATGAAGTACAAATGTTACTAGAACTACAAGGGTTGTTAGCAGAGGTGAGTTCGTCATTTTGGTTTATTTTCTCTCTTATATTGTCTAGAATGATATTTATAGGCTAGTGGAAGCTAAATTTTGTTGTTTTGGACATAATACATATGGTTAAATGTATTTGTTCTTAAGGTAGTTCCCATTACTTCAGCATTTTTGTCTCTAGTGTTGTTCTTACTATAGAAAGTGACGTAACTTATTGCAAATTAGCACAATCTTTGCTATGACATGTCCCTTCCTTAAACAACAAATCCAACAACGAAATTTGCATGTGAAGTTCAAAAGAAATTATGTAAAATTAAAAAGGAAATGTATGTTTTATTTAACACTGTTATGTGAATGTTTTGAATGTCGCATAGGGACCAAATACATCAAAAAAAAATTGATTTAATTTATGTTCCCACTGTAAATAATCGAACTAGTGCTGTATTTAAGGTTATGTTAATTGTCTCTCTTAATTTTAGTTTTCAAGATAGCATTCTGAATATTTTTTAATGGATGCAGCTTATATCAAACCATGTTAATAGTTTAGTAAATTACCTATTGTATGATGTAATTTTCATATATTAATCATAAAAGATGCTAAATATATAATAGAGGTGAGTTCATTGTTTGTTTTTTCTTCCCTTTTGTTATGGCATGGTATCATATGTATAGGCGGATGGTAGCCATACGTGGTTGTTTTGGAAATAACAAGCTGAGGTTAGATGTATTTGTTCTTAAGGGAGTTCCCATGCCTTCGGTTGTGTTGTCCCATCTTGTTCTTGTTCTTGTAATCAATGTTTGAAAGGCTCACCTCAAGGCGAGATGGAGTCAAATCACCTTCAAACTTGTTGAGGAAGGCATTTTGCCTTTAAATCTTATGCTTTAGCAAATTGAGGCATGTGAGACATACAAAACTTAAGTTTCGACGCCTCAAGCTGATGAAGTGTATGCCTTAAGGTAATTTTTTTAACCTCCAACTAAAGTAAAAAATGCATTCAACAAAAGTTACCAAAGCTTAATCATACAAGACTATTTTGTAATTCTAGAACAGAATCTTATCAAAGTATATCTATTTAATTGGCTCTAGTAGCTCAATTCGGGTTGAAGAGAATGGATTATTATACGAATTGCTTTTTCAAAGTTTTTAAATATGAATATTGATGAACAATCAATTGTCTATATTATTTAAAATACATACATCTATGTTATTTTTCTTTGATGCCACAAGCAAATGATTAATGTTGTATATATCATTTGGCTGGTAATATTTTCCATGTGGGCAATGAGGTTATCATTTGTGTTTACTGTTGGATTCCACTTTTATATCGTTCCTTTGAAAAAAGCAAAGTGGATATTTATTAAATGAATGCTAAAGTTAGTAAAAACACATGCTAACTTGAAATTTTATTATGTTGTCTACTACATATTATTAACTTGCACCTTTTATAGGTCATTTACATAAGTTTTAGAGCACGAAATGCTTTTGAACCAAACCTGGATGCCTACGTATGTATATCCCCTATAATAAGTATGATAATCACAATTGAACTATATGTTTTTAACTTGTATACTCAACAAAAGTTTCAACACTACACCGGATTGTTGTTCAAGTATTTAAATTTTTATTTTTCTAGTAAACCCCAACTATGCATTTGGATTATGACTTCATCATGTCAATTTCCATGTGGAGTTAGGGATTACCTATATGGAATTATGGACCGCTGAGACATCATATTAAAATTTTCAAATAATTCAATGGTTTGAAAACTGACTAGCGCTGTAAGGTAATCATGGTGCTAAAAAAAGGGGCAACGCATCACCGGCTACTAGTTAGGCCCTCATTACGTATACTTTTTATGCGTAGTAACTACAAACAAATCCCATACGTTTTTTGTATGAAAGTGATATTATTCAAGTATGACAACCATGTGTGGAATGAATCAGAAGTGAACAGTGCTTGTTAATTGCTTTATATTGTGTTTAATTTTTGTATTATTTTCATGTCATCTCTAGTGCCCAAATAATCATGACTCCATAAACTATCTTTATAATTTGTTTACCTTAACATCAGTAAATATTCTTATAATTCTAATTCTATTTTTATTGTAGATAACACTATTAGTATTAATTTTCCAATGTCCATGAGTATGGCAGGTTTCAAAAGTGCAGAGGGTCACAATTAGTGATTAAAATGGAAGTGCAAATATTACTAAAACTGCAAGGATTCAGAGTAAAGGTGAGTTTGTCGTTGGTTATTTTCTCCCTTTGTTATGTAGTCTTATGACATGTCATGTTTATAGGCTAGTGGCGGCTGCATTTTTCTGTTTAGGATACAATAATACACACTAAAGTTAAATATATTTATTTCAAGGTAGTTCCAAATACCATAAATAATTCTGTCTCTACCTTGTTTATGCAAAAGAAAGCGACTCTAACCTATCATGAGCTAAGGTAATCTCTAGTACAAATTTAAGAAATTCGCCATCATTTGCTCTTCAAATTTTAGATTATTGAGGTGGACATACATTAATCAACTAATGTAAACCATTAATTTTGCTTGTTAATTTCAAATGAGATCATACCAAATTAAGAAAGCACGTATTTGGTTTAACACTAATATTTGGATGTTTCAAATACCGCAATTAATCAAATCCTTAAACAAATTGTTATAATTTATGTGCCTACTGGAGATGAATTAAGTGGCACTGGATTTCAAGTTAAGCTAATTGTCTCTCTCAAATCTGAAGTTGCAAAAGGCAAAGGCAATTAAGTCAAGTGGTAAGGTATGAAAACATTTGATGTGGTTCGTTATAAACTTTATGTTTCTTTTGACACCTCTACGATTACTTTGGTCCATCCCTATCGTAAACTGGGAGCATGATTGATGTAAAAGCAGTCACTTTTCCCCATAATTCTGTTCAAGTGCCCTAGGTTCTGACTGAGTGTTCAAGAGGTGGTGACTCTAACGTAGTCAAACATCAAAGTCTGCAAGTGGCTCCTATTCCAGCAAGCATTTGTTTAGATTCTAGCAGGAATGTCGAATCCTTCTCGGGGGGCAAGTGCTAGTCAGAGAAACCCTTTAATAGCTGCATTTCAGGTTCCTCGTCAGATGACAAATTCTAACTTAAATTTATTGTTCCATGTAATGTAGTCGCTAGATTCAGGCATGCTGTTGTATTAACCTTTGAAAGACTGCTCGATGGTCTTACGGTTGCAAATAAACCAGATTATATCTGGATTATATCAGCTTGTACACTACAGACAAATATGCTTAAGGAAATAAGTGACAGTTTGATTATTTCATCTGAATGTTATTTATTGTATATATGTCTTACGAGAGTTTCAGCCTTATTCATCTTTTTGCAGAAAGAAGTTGGAGTTACGTTGACACCTCCAATAAGGAGACAAAAAGAGAAATGGTCAGTGCTTCAAGCGATGAGGCAACTAAAAATAAAATTTGAAGATCACACAACAGGTGCTTTTTTTATGTTCTTATTTTTTTTAAATGACACTGTGAATTCCTGGAATTAAAGCAATTATAAAAGGTTATAAAATTAGGACTTATTCACGATTAATTGATGCTGCTTTGAATAAATTTTGGTTAAAATTAAAATCCTATATAGCTAGAAAGTTCATCCAAATGAAGCTTTGGATTTACTTTTGTTTCGAACTAGATAATGTATAGAAAAGTGGGTAACAAATTTGAAAGCATTAGAAAAAAAAAGTGACTGATTTTTACAGTGTTGGAATCTATTATTTAAGTCATCAATTTCACATAGTCAGGTTCTAGAAAAATAATCCTCTTTTTAGAAAAGTAAAATGAAGAAATTATTCTATTTTAATGGTAGTTTAATATACTACCAGATTTTTCCTTCATTTGATATTAAATGTCAATTGCATTGTACTGCTTTATTGAACTAGTATGTCTAAATCAGAATTTCAGTATGTTTTATGAACACAGATGTGATTTTAGTAGTAGTATGTGGCTTTGCATAACCACAACCGAAAACAATTATTTATGGTAATAAAGCCTTTGACACTGGATTCAAAGGTGATGGATTTGAGAACCAAAAAACATCCGGCTTCTTTTATTTATAGAAAATAATAATATTTACTTAAGAGCAAATGAAACTTAATTTACCATTCAATACATTTGGATATGTATGATGAACAAGAAAGGAAAACAATGGCTTGTAGATATAAAAAATAGCATATTAATTACTTTGTAACTTGAAGTATCTTTTGACAACCTAAAAAAATCGATTTAGAAGTAGCAAAAAAGTTGATCATAGTAAGAGAAACTTGTTGTGGCTTATTTAGCATTTAAGGACCAATTTTTACTAAAATTTCAATTTATATAGCAAACATTTTCATTTTTTATATTCACTTCCATATACTTTTGAGAAGGATTTTAGATGTGATCCATGAAAATATTATCAAGCACATAGAAATAACTTCTAAGAATTGCTACTGCCTCATAACATGGATGCTCTAATGAATTGTAGACTGTTCCGCACAATTAGTTTCCTTTTTTAATAGTTGAGATGTCAACAAAAAATAGAATGAGAGAAAAAAAATACTTAGTGTTTGTTATAGAATAAAGAAAATAGGAAGCCACTAGAGAGAGAGGCAGAAGACATATTATTTATTCCTGAGAATAGATTATCTATTAATATTACATTAGCACCTTTATATAGAGGCCTAGGAGCTTAGGGTAGAACTAATCCCACGATGTGGGACTAAATACAAAACAGTATATAACATATTCACTATTTATATTTACATATATTATAACACTCCCCCTTGAATATGCGTCTTCAAAATCTTGAATCCTCTGATAACTAGAAATTGTCCATTTCGAAACATGTATGATGATTGCTCCCCCTCATTTTTATCTTGCTTGCATTTATCCATTCAGTCGATATAGATATTGTCTGTTGCCTCATTAAAAACCTCTGTAAGGAAAACCCAATGGGAAAAACCTTGAAAGAGGAAAAGAGTGCATCTTGTGAATTTATAAATATCATACTAAAAATGATATTCCTTCTAAGTGTTTGATACTTTGGGATCAAAATAATGCCTCATTAAACCCTTACTAAGAAAAATCCAATGGGAAAAATCTTCGTGAAGGAAAGAGAGTACAATGACATATTTTATTTTCTTATTTCTTTAAATGAAGCTTGATACTTCTGGATCAAACTAATGCCTCATTAAAACCTTACTAAATAAAACCCTATGGGAAAAATCTTAGTGAAGGAAAAAGAGTACAATATAGTATGTCATATTTCAATAATTTATTGAATCAGATAGAGTTTGATACTTCTGGATCAATTTAATACGTCAGTAAAAAACTTACAAAGGAAAACCCGATGGGAAAAACCTTAGTCAAGAATAAAAATATAATTTAACTTAAATAACATATTTGAGATGTTATTTCTTGAAAAGACGTTTGATTCTTCTAGATAAGATAATGCCACATTAAAACCTTAGTAAGAAAAATCCAGTGGGAAAAATCTTAAATAAGGAAAAAGAGTACATTATAACTTATTTCTAAAGTTACTAGGGTGTCAATACTTCTGGATCAAGATAATGCCTCATTAAAACCTTACGAATAAAAACCCAGTGGGAAAAATCTTAGCTAAGGAAAAAGTGTGCATTATAAAATGCTTATGGATACTCCCCCTGATTTAAAAGTTTCCTCTGAATTCGCATTCATCTTTCGATAACTTAAATTGGTTATAGATACTTCTACATCCATAAACAACAATCAAAATTTCCAAGATTGTTTCTTTCAAATATGATTTGCATTTTATGCATTTTGTTTGCTACCTTTATGAAAAACACTTCATGTGCTTTCATTTTTGTGCTTCAAATTAGTTTTGTGCATTGCAACTATACATCTTTCATGAATATTAAAAATTTCATTACAACATTACTAGAAAGCAGGAAGTAATCTACTCATCTTGAAGTATATCAAGATTTTCATTACAACAATACTTAGAAGAAGGTTGTAATCTACATTTCATGTATTTTGCCTTCTTTATAACTACAGAAGTTATTTATATTCCTCAGGAATTTGTATACTTTCATTATTTAATATGATTTAAACCATATTTATACCTTCGGGGTATATTAAGCATTTCAAGTACTTTCGGTACTTTGTGGACTACAAGTTCACATTTCTTATTTAGGAGAATTTCATGATGGCCAATCATGTTTTTCTCTAATCCAGGATCTTTAATCCATTTATAAACATAAGCACTTCATTATTTATAAATTATTCATCGATGATTATTTCTTGTCAGTTCTAGACATGATTTATTGAGATCTCTTTGATTATCATGTTTTAGGTACCTAACTCACTTCTAGGGTTATTTGAGAATCATGTCATGGATCTCTTTCAGAGCATCCTTAAGTATTTCTTCAAGAACACTCACCTTCTTTATTTGGCATCTTTATCACTTACTCCAAAAATATTTTGAACTGACTTTTGAACCACATTTCAGATGTATTTTACACATTTTGATCCTTCAGGGATTCAAATCTATATTGGAGAAAGTCTACTAGGGATATTATTGATAATTTATTCAAGTTACTTAATATTTTGCATCAGTGTATATTTTAATAAATATTTAACACTGGTGATCAAAATGAACTTGTATCCCTTTATCCTCCCCCTCAATGTTGACAAACATTGTCACATTAAATAATAATCATATTTGGACTCTCATTTTGATCTATTATGATGTTGCTACTAGCAAATACATCATATATATTAATAATAGGATGATAATTCTTTTATTAGTATAAGATGCATTCAATTGATATTGCTTATTAGAGTTTGTTCTCGTTCATTGATCTAACCAATTGGAGAAATTTACTTATTGTGTAGATCATTTGAATACATATATGACTTTAGGTCATTCAACATTTATGTTGATTGAATTTTAAATCACTAAATAATATCTATGCATAATCTATAAGATGAGCTTATAACAAATTTCAGGTTGTTAGCTAAATATTTACATATATGGATGTATACGTGCGTCCACGTATCACACATATATTATAAAATTTTCATATTCTTTCTCATTTGAATTGGTGATTTTTGGAACAAACTATTACAAGGATCCAAGACATTTGGTTTGGAACCATATCGAACTTCTGCTTCGAACAAAATATACACATAACTTCAAGTTGTTAGGTTTTGTTCCTCAAAATAATTTATAATTGCATATAGACATTTCTACACATCTCTTTTGAGAGTTCTGTAGAAAAAAATTACGACAAAAATAATAATAAGAGTATCTTCTGGATACTTGGAATATTGCAGATATAGATCTCCTCAAGACCGTATGTATAGCTTGCATGAAAATTATGATATGAAATATAGACCATCTCTTCAGGAGAATATTTAAAAATATATCTTCAAGAATTGATTATATATGCAATATTTCTTATGAAATAATAACTAGGAACATGAACATATGAACATAGAACAATATGAACATATGAACATAGAACAATATATTCTGGAGATAATTTAATTTCTTACCTATTTGGGAGGTTTGATATAATTATAATAAAATATACGATACATGTTGCATAGCTCTCAAACTTTTAGGATCTAATCTAAACTAAATTAGGATCTTTCATAATCATATTTATGTACACTTATTTGGTTTAATAAAATTACCAAATATATAAATAAATCTCTTCTAGAGATATGTTATCATTTTCAAAATTATAAATCTCTTCTAGAGATATCTTAGTATCACCACTTCTGGAGTGAACTTTCTCTTATATATATATATATATATGTATATGTATATATATATGCGCTATTTGAATGCTATATCAATATACAATATTTATTTTGTGTGGATTACATAATTACTACTTTTACAGTAGCATAAAATATCCATGCTGGAGATTTTTGTTGTAATTGCTTTGAAATGGCATATCAAACTTTAAATACAGTGACAAAATTAAATTCACCAACTGAAAGTAAGATGCAAGAGATAAAATCACTACTTCTGGAGTGTAACATTGGTATACAATATCATTTTTTTTGGATAAATTACTGTTATTACTCCAAAAAAATTTATATCATTATTCCTTCAGGGAATATAGTATTACCTTTTAAGGAATTGCAATGTAACAAAAATGAAATTCCTATTACATCTCTTCTGGGATGTTAAATTTTACAATATAAATATAAATTAATCTCTAAAACATCTTTTCAAGAGATTAATATACACACACTACTTCATCCAACGATGTTTGAAATATCAAATAACATAATATCTTCAGGATATTTGGTTAATATAGTGTAAATGTTAAGATGTAAGGTGAGGTATAACTCATTTGGAGATTTTTGTAATCTCTTGAATACAACATCATTTTCTCATATAATTATTTATTAATTTTCTTTAACTTCTTCAGGAAGTACAACCTTATCATTTTACATAATTTCAATAGAGCCTCGGGCTTCTAATTCATGAACTTCAAGTTCATTAATTTGTTATGAACTTCAGGTTCTCAAATTTTGTGTAAACTTCTCCCTTTTTTTGTACCATATTGTTACAAAATAAAAGTCTATTATTATTTCAAGACTTATATTTTGACAAATTAAAAAAATTACTGACAAGAATTCAAGCTTGTAAAGTTTATCAGAAAATCTTTTCATAATTCAAGACTTCAGGTCTTGGACTTTGAGTTATACAACTTCTGGTTGAAAAAAAAATCTTTGCACAACTTCAGGTTGTTGTTCAAACTTATTTCTTTCATTATATCGAGCATTGTTTGCCAAAATGAATACACCATATAATAAACCATATGTCTGTTCTTATTCCAAACATAAAAATACAGCATCTTTTAATGTACTATAGCCGGTGCATTTATGATGATATGGTAATTTAATTTATTACCATGACGACAACATTTAATGCATTTATGATTAAAAAAATGAATGCAATTTACCATTATTGTGGCATAAAATATAAAATATTATCACAACGAATTGATTTCTTTACAAACAAATAAATCAATCTACACAATTCAATCTTAAAGCTAAGTTTAATATACTCAATAATAAAATTAAATGAATACCATAAGAGAAACTTTATTTCTCAATAGTCAAAATTACTAAAATAACTAAAATAACTCTTATATATATATATGTATATACATACATATATATATATATATTATATAATTCAAGTTTCTGCTCTTTTATTGAAACTTCTGGTTCTTTATTATAAGAAAACTTGAAATTTAATAATTTATGGAAACTCAAGCTTTTACATCATAGGAACTGCAGGTTCTCAACTTTTATTTCAAATGCTAGAAATTAAGTTTACCGTATATGTTTTCATTAACGTTTCCATTCACTTCAGGTGTACTAAATCAATATTAATATTGGATCTAAACAAATATGATCATGCATTATTCTTGTATATTTTTCTCTAAGAAATAATAAAATATTTCTTATGGAAATATAAACTATATATATCAAAATAATTTCCAAAATAAAAATCCAAATCAAAGAGTTTTCAAAATGAAAACTTAATTTATCAAACATGCATAGATTACTTAGATCTATATCACAAACCAAATTGCAATCAAGGTCAATAAATTTATTTGAATCAACAACAGAAATTGTCAAATTCAAAACTTGCTTTATATTATTCATTTCTGAGAATGGATTATCTATTTATATTACATTAGCACCTTTATATAGAGGCCTAGGATCTTAGGGTAGAACTAATCCCACGATGTGAGACTAAATACAAAACAGTATATAGCATATTCACTATTTATATTTACATATATTATAACAGTGTTGGTATTATTATTTTTGATATTTTCCGATCAATTCCTTGTTGACATTACAAAAATGAATTTGTTGTTAAATTACTTAAAATTGATGATATTAGGGAAACGATGGGAGAGTTGGGTTTAGCATTCTTCAAATTAGAAAAATTTGAAATAGAGGAGGCAATATATGATTCTCAAAGAACACGTTCTGCTGACTTCAAGCCTTTAGGCACTGCTGCTGTCAGAACAAGTGGATCACATTAAGAATTTAATTCTCAAACAGTCAAGCATTTGGTATGATTACAAACTTGTTACTTACTTACTGGGGTGTCAGTGATACAAGTCCAACAAAACCACCTTCTGAATTAAAAAAATATACCAGCTATACTTTCATATTATTATACAATATACATAAATAACAAATAATATACTGAATATTTTTTAATTTTAATAAGCCTATTACAAACGAGCTAAATTGAACTACTTAAATTATCACTATCAATTAACTAATTCATATAGCTTAAAGACAGCAATAAAAAGCAGTAAAAATATCAAAATATACAGCTTGATATTTCATTATCGGCTAGGTTATTCTAATTACGAGTGTCATACTCAGAATTTCTGTATGTCGAGCTCGACCTTAGCGAACATTTCCCATTCTGTTCTAATTTTATTATCTTCTATCTATATGAAAAATTGAAATGTCTTGAGTGGGGATATCTATTCTTATATATGCTACTAGAAATCTAATTAATTATCACAAGCTGTAAATAGCGAACAACAAACAGTTTGACAGAGGTCTGAAAATCAATAACCCTAGCAGGAAATCTAATCATATTTTTTCATGTCATCATACCAAATTACCATTACACATGATAATAAAAAGTGTCTTAGATCTTCTCCAGTAACAAAATACCATGCGATGAGTTTATATCTCAAGAAATACCAAAATAATGCATCCAATTTGTATTCAGTTTGGCTAGGGCAATTTATTCTGTAATGTGAATACAGTATGATGGAATCAAAGCATTTATATTTATAATAGATAACGACTGAATATATTGGATACTAGATGCAGAATTTATTCAAAATGAGTGTTGTTTAGTGTAACATGTGTCATCTATTCTTTTCTTCACATGTAAGTAAGATACAAATAGGATCATGGGTTCATCATTGAGTTCTTTTAATTGGTCTTTTATCCTTGGCAGGATATCATTTGCTAGCAAAGAGTGAAATTATATATGTGATTTTACAGGTGGGTATACCATCATTATGGTACTATGCTCATGGCACTTGTCAATCTTGCATGGGACTCAGTTTCACTCAAGCAATAAATAGCAGAAAGCTTTTGCCTACTTCTCAATTGCTTTTTTTTCGTTTTCTTTTTATTTTTTTATTTTTCACTGCACAAGGTTCAACTTAAACTTTCTAGACGGTTGGTAGTCTGTAGAGCTAGCAAGTGGAAAATATTGTGCTTCAACATGAATATGTAATGCAGAGGTAAGGACAATGAGGTAGTTTTTAGGTGGGATGTGTAAGTAAGAAGAAGAGCTGTTGTAGTAGATCTTCTAGCAGGCAAGTAGGTCGTGCAGGCAGGATAGTGATGATGGTGATAACTTGAAGAAAGAATAAGTAGCGAAGTCCGAGCCCAGTTACACATAAACCTTGATGTCCCAAATGCAAATAGCCCAGTTATAGATCATATGAACTATCATGTCAAAGCACGCTTCTCCTGCCATCGAGTATGTTACCCAACCTGTTTTAATTTATATATTTATCACAAAATTCTTAATTTATAGGATATACGAATACATAGTAAATATTATCAACTGAAGAAGCATCTCTTGATACCTTATATTCCTACATTCATGTAATGGAAACCAATACGGTTGAAGAGTTATGAAACCATGCTCATAGTCTGTATTTTATGGGTCCAAATACATTTAGTGAACCATGGCATCTTCCACACTCGTCACCTGTTGAAGTAATGGAGATTATGTATGTTTTTTTTCCTTTTTAGTTATTTACTAGTTTTCACTCTTAATTGGGACTTTTATTTTCCACTTGGTGTATAAATTTAATCTCCTATTATAAAACATCTTTTAGTTTGGCCAGTTTGTCTATATGAGTTGAGATTTTATAGGATCTGAATTACAGGTATGAAGATGCATATAACAGATTTATTGATGAAATTAATGCCTTAGCTGGTTATCAATGGTGGGAAGGATTAATATACAAATATCTTTTATGCTGCTGCATACCCTCTTGCATTATCTTGACAATAATGGGGCATAGGAGAAAGAAATTACACTACTTCATGAATTTGTGTAGTCAGAGTATGATCATGCATGCCTAAGACCACGTCGTTTGCATAATTTATATGAAGGGCTTAAGGTATTATCGTAGCATTTATCATGTTCTAACTGATTGTTGGGAGATAATATTTCTTCATTTTTACATACAATTATACGGTGTTAGATAGGTGGCAGCAACACCAGATCTAGTGTTAGCAACATCAGATGCAAGACTGAGCCATTTTTTGTTTGAAGTTTCGCATGATAACTTGGCTTGAGTAACTAAGTGCATATGGTTAGAATTAGATGCATGAAGTTAAACATTTGTACTTCACTTGCTAGTCATGTTATCATGCGATAGAATATGTGGCTGCACTGGATTCAAGGTTGTTACTGAACACTTGGACCACAGTCTTGCTGAGGTGTTTGGGAATCAGTTGATCTAGGTACCCATTTTTTTTCAAAGAAACAGACTTGGTTAACTGAGTCTCTGACTCAATTAAGTGTCAGTTTAACTAAGACTCGGTTAACTGAGTATCTACTAACTGTGTCTCAAAACTTAGTTGAGCCTCTGTTAAACTGAGACACGGTTTAGTTGAACTCAGTTTCAGCGGAGACTCGGTTAAGTGAGTATTAGTTAAACAGAGACTCAGTTTAGCCAAGTCTCAGTTTCAACTGAGACTCAATCTAACCGAGTCTCGGTTTCAAGAACCGAGTCCAACTTAATAACCGAGTCTAATTTTTGAAAACTGACTACACCTATATTGGTATACTGGGAGGACCACCTAGTTAACAACATTTACATGATTTGTAAACAGACCACTTCATACGTTGATAATATGCAGCTTGATTTTAGTCCAAGTAAATTACCGAGTTCGTTTATTAGTTTTTACTCCACTTTACTTGTAAATGCTACTTGATTTTACGGCATGTTGTATACTTTGCATTAGTCAATCGCGTGATGATATAGTTTGATGAATATTTAGTGTTTGCATTATGAATCCGATTTCACTTTGTGTACACTTTTTTGATGAATTAATTCTCAAGCATTACTTTTGCTTTACAGGTAGATAGATGACTGTGATGCAAAAAAAGGTTGCAACAAGTTATGGATCGAAGTTACTTTTGCTGTTAGAACTACATTTTGGTTTTAATGTATGTATTACTTGCTTTTATTTTGCTATTGCAACTTGTTCTATGTTTTGTTTATGAACTATTGATGATGAACTGTTTACATTTGGTGTAAGAATATTGTGTATTTTGATTATGAAATTTCGTACGTTGGTTATCAAATATGTGTCCAAAATGTGGTATTGATACAATATGTTGATTTTGAAATGTGGTATTGATATATATGCTAATTTTGAAATATGATATATATATATATACACACACATTGTAACTGATGTTTATTGAAATGGAATTTACAGAAAAGTAAAAAGAGCCTAATTGACTTAGCTTTATATAAATTTAACGGTGTTTTTAAAAACGCCGTGGAATATTTTAATAGTGTTTTAAAAATGCCGTTAAATTGTATCTAAAAATATAACCAAATACAATTTAACAGCGTTTTCTAAGCGCTGTTAAAACATTCCATGACGTTTTTTAAACGTCGTTGAATGTTTTAACAGCGTTTTAGAAATGCTGTTGAATTATTTTAACATTGTTTTTTAAAAATTCCATTAAATTTGACTAAACGCTGTTAAATGATTTCATGACACTAGGGAAACGCTGTAAAAAGGGACATTTAACAGCGTTTATTTCTTGTCATTGTATATCTTTGACATATAACTGCATGTCGATATACAATGTATGTAAAAACGTTGTTAATAGCTTTTGCATCGTTTTTGAGACGCTGTTAAAGGTCTTGTTTGTTGTAGTGGTGGTTATCATGGCTCCATGTCAACGAGCGCTCGAACCCTATCTAAACTCGTCTCGGCAAGCAGCATAACATGAAAGAATAGCCCACCCCTGGGTATGGCTTCCATACAGCCAGCTCCAATCATCGCCTGGCCTCCGTCGCGGATGCCCCACGCCCGATTCATTGCCCGCCTTCCCCACACGGGCCTTAGCTAAATTCCAAGTGTCTTTCATATTGTCGACATCTGATCGATCAACTAGGCCACGTGGACACTCAAGTGAAAGACAAAGTTGTTAACCCATCCCATCAGGGCACCACCAGTGGGGTGACCTATTTGATGGGGCTTAGCATCAGCATTAAATGCACATATAATTCAAGCCCATGCCTTGTATAGAGCAATGATGAGTGTTTTTTCATCCACTGCCTATCTTGTAACCAGCTTTACAACTCTCGACGATCCATCTCTGTAATTAAATAATGATCGTTCCTGATTCCTGCCTTTTTTCACAGCACAATCTTAGCCATACATTACACATTCCAACTATTATAAATACGCATAAAGTGATACTACAAACTAGTTGGATTCTAGTGGAACTGGTTGGATTCTAATTGAACTGGTTGTAACATTCAAGAATCCTGAATACTACACATAATTCATGACTCGTGATAACGTAAATTCTTAAGATTGCACAGCTTTATTAGTCTTAAGTGCTTTTTTTATTCTCCTATAATTTCTTCTTGTTGTAAGAAAAATATATGGTGAGAGAACATCAAAGTGAATGTTGGCAGCTTTGATGAACCACTCTATATCTTGTGTTATTTGCTCTTCGGTTGCATATTTAACTTCTCATTTTCCATTTTAAGCCTAGTAATTAGCAAGTAGCATTTGCTCCTCGTAATGCATTAGTCACATTCTGAGGTTGGCTAGGAAATTATCGACATTTTGGAGCTAGAAGGTGGGATCCCCCTACAAGCTCTCCCTTTTCCTACTTCTTTACTCTGAAAAGGTCTGTTCTGACTTGTTACCGTTAACAATCTTCCATCATTCAAATGTAACAAATCCTATAAGCATGAACTCAATGGCAGCACTCTCTCTATTGTTGTCCAGCCCTAGCCAGGCTTTAACGAAGAAAGATGGTGTGCTGTGATACTAGAACTTTCAAACATGTGTCGGTTTGATTGTGAAGTCAATGGCTTGAGGATACGGTTGGGCGCTCAATACACTGTTAACTCTGTCCTACCAGCTCCTCTAGGCCAAGTCGATCAACCTGCTTACAAACAAATGCCTCTTGGCCGCTACGATCTCTTGAACACAACTGAGGCCCAAGAGAAGGTGGTAGAAGAAACTCCGCTTATAAACGTCCCCATCAATCCCAAGAGGTATGTCGCATATATGCCTGGTCAAATTGATCTCTCCTTGGACGTTGCTTTGCCAATTAGGCCAAACCGATGATGTTACCCCCTCAGTAGAACAACCACAAGCTCATGCTCAACTACGAACTTCTACATTTGACCGTCTCAGTGGCGACCCCTGCCATCGGAGAGCGTGTATAGCCCCCTCGGTGCTGCAACGACCTGAAATATCACCGCTTTGATTTGCGAATATTTAATTAATTTTAAATATTCAAATAATATGTTTATAATTAAAATAAAACTCTTTTAAATTGTAAATAATGACGGTGAAGTAGTTTTTAAAATTTGTTTATAAATATATTTAGCTCGGAGAAAAACCTAAAAAGTGACCGGAATTCATTTTTCGAATTTTCAACTTTTTATCAACTAAACGTTGTTGGAAACGTTGTGTACACTATAGTATAATTATACACATTGATTTGTAAATGAAGTTAGGATATCGTCTGATCTACCTGTATTTTCTTAAGTTGATATAAAAGTGAGATGTGGCTTGTTATGTCAAATTTAAATATGCTTCAAATTAAAATGAAAATGGTGTTAAGTCATTAGGAAACACAAAGTACATGTAGCATAAATGCGTGTTGGCTCAAGTGATGAAGGGGGGACATGTTGCTTGCGCAAGCAACTTGGATAGAGGCAAGGTTGATGAAGTGCCAAGGTTTAAAAGGAGGGTATGTACTTAAGGGTGTTTTAGTAATTTGATAAAGGGATTTTTATATAAAAGAAATTTCATAATTTCCTTCTCATTTTTATCATTCTCGTTCTCATTTCATAAAAATCCTTCTTCTTTGGTTCCTTTAATGGCTTCCATAGTTCTAAAAAAATTTAAAATTATTTCTTTCTTCCTTTTTATTTCTTAAAAATCACTTCTTTCTTCTTACTACGCCTTCCTCCTTCACAAGCAAGCCCAAAAATCACCTCCACTAACCATGGCCGAGCCCTATGCTACTAGGCCGAACCCATTCCCCCCTTTAAGCATCTAAAAACTTCATTTTTCCAAATTAGAAACAAGGATCTATGTCGTACTCTAAAGTTAGCAAAAGTATGGTTTGATTTGGATGGCTTAAGCTAAGTAAAAGCTCGCTTTTTTATATAAAGTTGGTAATTTTATTTTTATAGTTGTCTGGCTGTTAAGTTAGATGCTTATTTGAATGATATTGTTGTTGAGTTGTATGTGTATATTTGTGATTGGATATGGAGTTGTTTAGACTTGTAAATAAAAAGTTAAAGTTAATAAAGTGCAAGTTAGGACTTTTGCTTATATTATGATATTATGGCCTATGTATTTGTAAACATACATAAAGGTTGCAGGCTAAAGCACAACAACAAACATGACCTTTAATAGCGTTTCAAAAATGCTATAAAAGCTATTAAAAACGTTTTTACATATGCTATATATCGACATGCAGCTATATGTCAGAGATATACAAAGACAAGAAATAAACGCTGTTAAATGTCCCTTTTTACAGCGTTTCCCTGGTGTCATGAAATCATTTAAAAGCGTTTGGTCTAATTTAATGGCATTTTTAGAAAACACTGTTAAAACAATTCAAAGGCATTTTTAAAAAACACTGTTAAAAATTCAACGACGTTTAAGAAACACCGTGGAATATTTTAACCGCGTTTTAAAAACGCCGTTAAATTGTATTTGGTTATGTTTTTAGATACAATTTAACGACATTTTTAAAACACTGTTAAAACTTTCAACGATGTTTAAAAAACGCCGTGAAATGTTTTAACAGCGTTTTAAAAATGCCGTTAAATTGTATACAAAGCTAAGTCAACCAGGCTTTTTCTACTTTTCTGTAATTTTCAGTAAACATCAGTCACAAAAGCAACATTATATCAATACTACATTTCAAAATCAACATATTGTATCAAAACCACATTTGGGACACATATTTGATAACCAACGTATGAAAATTCATAATCAAAATACACAATATTCTTACACCATAGTTCATCATCAATAGTTCATAAACAAAATGTATAACAAGCAGCAATAGCAAAACAAAAGCAAGTAGTATTTACGTTAAAACCAAAAAGTAGTTCTAGCAGCAAAAATAACTTCGATCCGTACCTAGTTGCAACCTTTTTTTGCATCACAGTCATCTATCGACCTGTAAAGCAAAAGTAATGCTTGAGAATCAATTCATCAAAAAAGTGTACATAAAGTTAAATCAGATTCATAATGCAAACACTAAATATTCATCACGCTATTTCATTAGAGATTGACTAATACAAAGTATACAACATGCCATAAAATCAAGTAGCATTTACAAATGAAGTAGAGTAAAAAATAATAAACAAACTCGGTAATTTACTTAGAGTAAAATCAAGTTGCATATTATCGATGTACGAAGTGGTCTGTTTACAAATCACGTAAACTAGTCATCGATGTGCAAACTAAGTGGTCCTCTCAGTATACCAATATAGGTGTAGTCAGTCTTCAAAAATTAAACTCCATTTTTAAGTTGGACTCGGTTCTAGAAACTGAGACTAGGTTAAAATAAGTCTCAGTTGAACCTGAGACTCGGCTAAACTGAATCTCAGTTTAACTGATACTCAGTTAACTGAGTCTCCACTGAAACTGGGTTCAGCTAAACCGTGTCTCAGTTTAACTTAGGCTCAACTAAGTTTGAGACACAGTTAGCAGATACTCGGTTAACCGAGTCTCAGTTAAACTGACACTTAACTGAGTCTAAGATTCAACCAAGTCTGCTTCTTTGAAAAAAATGGTACCTAGATCAACTGATTCACAAACACCTCAGCAAGACTGTGGTCCAAGCGCTCAGTAACAACCCCTAAATCCAGTGCAGCCACATATCGTATCGCATGATAACATGACTAGCAAGTGAAGTACAGATGTTCAACTTCATGCATCTAATTCTAACCATATGCACTTAGTTACTCAAGCCAATTTATCATGCGAAACTTCAAACAAAAAAATGACCCAGTCTTGCATTCTGGTGTTGCTAACACTAGATCTTGTGTTGCTGCCACCTATCTAACACGGTATAATTGTATATGAAAGTGAAGAAATATTATCTCTCAAAAATCAGTTAGAACATGATAAATGCTATGCCAATACCTTAAGCCCTTCGTATTGTACGCAAACGACATCATCTTAGGCATGCATGATCATACTCTGACCGCACAAATTCACGAAGTAGTGTAATTTCTTTCTCCTGCACCCCATTGTTGCCAAGATAATGCAAGAGGGTATGCAGCAGCAGAAAAGATATTTGTATATTAATCCTTCACATCATTGATAACTATCTAAGTCATTGATTTCATCAATAAATCTGTTATATGCATCTTCATACCTGCAATTCAGATCCCATAAAGTCTCAACTCATATAGACAAACTGGCCAAACTACAAGATGTTTTATAATAGACGATTAAATTTATACACCAAGTGGAAAATAAAAGGCCTAATTAAAAGTGTAAAGTAGTAAATAACTACAAAGGAAAAAAACATACACAATCTCCATTACTTCAACAAGTGGCGAGTGTGGAAGATTCCATAGTTCACTAAATGTATTTGGACCCATAAAGTACATTTTGTGAGCATGGTTTCATGACTCTTCAACCCTATTGGTTTTCAGTACCTAAATGTAGGATTACAAGGTATCAAGAGATGCTTCTTTAGTTGATAATATTTAATATGTATTCGTGTATCTTATAAATTAAGAAGTTTGTTTTAAATATATAAACTAAAATAGGTTGGGTAACATAATCGATGGCAGGAGAAGTCCGCTTTGACACGATAGTTCATATGATCAGTAACTGGCTATTTGCATTTGGGCCATCGAGGTTTATGTGTAACTGGGTACTGACTCCACTAGTTATTCTTTCTTCAAGTTATCACCATCATCACCATCCTGCCTGCATATCCCACTTTCCTGCTAGAAGATCTACTACAGCAGCTCTTCTTCTTACTTACACATCCCACCTCAAAACTACCTCACTGTCCTTACCTCTACATCACATATTCATGTTGAAACATAATATTTTCCACTTGCTAGCTCTACAGACTACTAACTGTCCAGAAAGTTTAAGTTGAACCCTGTGCAGTGAAAAATAAAAAAACTGAAAAAAAGCAATTGAGAACTAGGAAATTTTTTTTGTTGTTCATTGCCTGAGTGAAACTGGTCCCACGCAAGATTGACAAGTGCCATGAGTATACTACCATAATGATGGTATACCCACTTGTAAAATCACATATATAATTCACTCTTTACTAGCAAATGATATCCTACCGAGGATAAAGGGCCAATTAAAAGAACTCATTGATGAATCCATGATCCTATTTGTATCTTATTTACACGTAAAGAAAAGAATAAATGACACATGTTACACTAAAAAACACTCATTTTGAATAAATTCTGCATCTAGTATCCAATATATTCAGTCGTTATCTATTATACATATAAATGCTTTGATTCCATCATAATGTATTCACATTATAGAATAAATTGCCCCAGCCAAACTGAATACAAATTGGATGCTTTATTTTGGTATTTCTTGAGATATAAACACATCACAAGGTATTATGTTATTGGAGAATTCTAAGACACTTTTTATTATCATGTGTAGTGGTAATTGGTATGATGACATGACAAAATATGATTAGATATCCTGGCTAGGGTTGTTGATTTTCAGACCTCTGTCGAACTGTTTGTTGTTCGCTATTTACAGCTTGTGATGATTAATTAAATTTCTAGTAGAATATATAAGAATAGATTGCCCCACTCAAGACATTTCAATTTTTCATACAGACAGGAGATAATAAAATTAGAACAGAATGGGAAATGTTAGCTAAGGTCGAGCTCGACATACATAAATTCTGAGTATGACACTCATAATTAGAAAGATCTAGCTGATAATGAAATATCATGCTGTATATTCTGATATTTTTTACTGCTTTTTATTGCTGGCTTTAAGCTATATGAATTAATTAATTGATAGTGATAAGTTAAGTAGTTCAATTTAGCATGTTGGTAGCAGGCTTATTAAAATTAAAAAATATTCAATACATTAATTGTTATTTATGTATATTGTATAATAATATGAATCTAGAGCTGGTATATTTTTTTTAATTCAGAAGGTGGTTTTGTGGGATTTGTATCATTGACACCCCAGTAAGTAAGTAAGTAACGAGTTTGTAATCATACCAAATGCTTGACTGTTTGAGAATTAAATTCTTAATGTGATCTACTTGTTCTGACAGCAGCAGTGCCTACAGGCTTGAAGTCAGCATATCGTGTTCTTTAAGAATCATATATTGCCTCCTCTGTTTCAAATTTCCCTAATTTGAAGAATGCTAAACCCAACTCTCCCATTGTTTCCCCAACATCATGTTGAGCTTCCACAAGTGCTTCAGCCTGCAACATAAGGAAAAATTAATCATATCTTAGTCAACAACTGAGCATGACAAAATGTGTTATGATATCATAATGTCATCAATTTTAAGTAATTTAACAACAAATTCATCTTTATAATGTCGGCAAGGAACTGATAGGAAAATATCAAAAATAATAATACCAACACTAAGTATTTTTTCCTCTCATTCTATTTTTGTTGACATCTCAACTATTAACAAAGGAAACTAATTGTGCGGGACAGTCTACAATTCATTAGATCATCCATGTTATGGGGCAGTAATAATTCTTAGAAGTTATTTCTACATACTTGATAATATTTTCATGGATCACATCTAAAATCCTTCTCAAAAGTATATGGAAGTGAATATAAAAAATTAAAATGTTTGCTATATAAATTGAATTTTTAGTAAAATTTAGTCCTTAAATGCTAAATAAGGCACAACAAGTTTCTCTTACTATGATCAACTTTTTTGCTACTTCTAAATCAATTTCTTTTAGGTTGTCAAAAGATACTTCAAGTTATAAAGTAATTAATATGCTATTCTTTATATCTAAAGCCATTATTATCCTTTCTTGTTCATCATACATATCTGAATGAATTTAATGGTAAATTAAGCTTCATTTCCTCTTAATTAAATATTATTATTTTATATAGATAAAAGAAGGCAATTGTTTTTTTGTTCTCAGATCCATCGCCTTTGAATCCAGTGTCAAAGGCTTTATTACCATAAATAATTGTTTTCGGTTGTGGTTCTGCAAAACCACATACTACTACCAAAATCACATCTGTGTTCATTAAACGTACTGAAATTCTAATTCATACATACTAGTTCAATAAAGCAGTACAATGCAATTGAAATTTAATATTAAATGAAGGAAAAATCTGGTAGCATATTGAACTGCCATTAAAATAGCATAATTTCTTCATTTTGCTTTTCTAAAAAGAGGACTATTTTTTTAGAACCTGATTATGTGAAGTTGATGACTTAAATAATAGATTCAAACACTGTAAAAATCAGTCACTTTTTTCTAATGCTTTCAAATTTGTTACCCACTTTTCTATACATTATCCAGTTCGAAACAAAAGTAAATCCAAAACTTCATTTGGAAGAACTTTCTATCTATATAGGATTTTAATTTTAACCAAAATTTATTCAAAGAAACATCAATTTATCATGAATAAGTCCTAATTTTATAACTTTTTATGATTGCTTTAATTCCAGGAATTCACAATGTTATTTTTAAAATAACAAGAACATCAAAAAAGCACCTGTTGTGATCTTTGGATTTTATTTTTAGTTGCCGCATCACTTGAAGCACTGTCCATTTCTCTTTTTGTCTCTTTGTTGGAGGTGTCAACGTAACTCCAACTTCTTTCTGCAAAAAGATGGATAAGGGTGAAAATCTGGTAAGACATATATATAATAAATAACATTCAGATGAAATAATCAAACTGTCACTTATTTCCTTAAGTAATTTGTCTGTAGTGTAAAAGCTGATATAATCCAGATATAATCCGGTTTATTTGCAACCGTAAGACCATCGGCATTCCTTCGAAGGTTAATACAGCAGCCGACCTGAATCTAGCAACTACGTTACGTGGAATAATAAATTTAAGTTAGCATTTTTCATTTGATGAGGAACCTGAGATGCATAAATTGCTGTCAAAGGGTTCCTCTGACCAACTCTCGTCCCCTAGAAAGGATTCGACATTCCTATCTATGCCAGAATCTAAATAAATGCTTGCTGGAACAGGAGCCACTTGCAAACATTGATGTTTGACTATGTCAGAGTCGCCACCTCTCGAACACTCAGTCAGAACCTAGGGCATTTGAATAGAATCATGGGGAAAAGTGGCAGCTTTTACATCAATCATGCTCCCAGTTTACGATAGGGAGGGACCAAAGTAATCGTAGAGGTGTCAAAAGAAACATAAAGTTTATAACAAACTACATCAAATGTTTTCGTACCTTACCACTTGACTTAATTGCCTTTGCCTTTTGCAACTTCAGATTTGAGAGAGACAATTAGCTCAACTTGAAATCCACTGCAACTTAATTCATCTCCAGTAGGCATATAAATTATAACAATTTGTTTAAGGATTTGATTGCTTACGGTATTTGAAACATCCAAATATTAGTGTTAAACCAAATACGTGCTTTCTTAATTTGATATGATCTCATTTGAAAACTAAAAAGAAAAACTAATGGTTTGCATTAGTTGATTAATGTATGTCCACCTTAATAATCTAAAATTTAAAGAGCAAATATGGCAAATTTCCTAAATTTGTACTAGAGATTACCTTAGTTCATGATAGGTTAGAGTAGAGACAGAATTATTGATGGTATGGGAACTACCTTGAAATAAATATATTTAACTTTAGTGTGTATTATTATATCCTAAACAGCAAAATTCAGGTGCCACCAGCCTATAAACGCGACATGTCATAAGACTACATAGCAAAGCTAGAAAATAACCAACGACAAACTCACCTTTACTCTGAATCCTTGTAGTTCTAGTAATATTTGCACTTCCATTTTAATCTCTAATTGCAACTTTCTGCACTTTTGAAACCTGCCGTACTCATGAACGTCGGAAAATTAATACTAGCTGTGTTATCTACAATAAAAATAGAATTAGAATTATAAGAATATTTACTAATGTTAAGGTAAACAAATTATAAATATAGTTTATGGAGTCATAATATTTGGGCACGGGAGATGACATGAAAAGAATACGAAAACTAAACACAATATTAAGAAATTAACAGACACTGTTCACTTCTAATTCATTCCACACACGAATAATATCACTTTCATACAACAAATGTATGGGATTTATTTGTAGTTACTACGCATAAAAAGTATACATAACGAGGGCCTAACTAGTAACCGCTGATGCATTGCTACTTTGTTAAGCACCGTGATTACCTTACAACGCTAGTCAGTTTTCAAACCATTGAATTATTTGAAGTTTTTCATATGATGTCTCAGTGGTCCATAATTCCATATAGGTAAATCCCTAACTCCATATGGAACTTGACATGATGAAGTCATAATCCAATTGCATAAAGCATTCCTGTGGTTGTGGGTTTACTAGAAAAATAAAAATTTAAATACTTAAACAACAATCTGGTGTAGTGTTGAAACTTTTGTTTGGTATACAAGTTAAATATATATAGTTCAATTGTGATTATCATACTTATTATAGGGGATATACATACCTAGGCATCTAGGTTTGGTTCAAAAGCATTTCGTTCCCTAAAACTTATGTAAATGACCTACAAAAGGTACATGTTAATAATATTTAGTCGACAACATAAGCAAATTTCAAGTTAGCAAGTGTTTTTACTGATTTTAGCATTCACTTAATAAATATCCACTTTTCTTTTTTCAAAGGAACGGTATAAAAGTGGAATTCAACAGTAAACACAAATGATAACTTCATTGCCCACATGGAAAATATTACCAGCCAAATGATATATACAGCATTAATCATTTGCTTGTGGCATCAAAGAAAAATAACATAGATGTATGTATTTTAAATAATATAGACAATTAATTGTTTATCAACATTCATATTTAAAAACTTTGAAAAAGCAATTTGTATAGTAATCCATTCTCTTCAACCTGAATTGAGCTACTGGAGCCAATTAAACAGATATACTTTGATAAGATTCTGTTCTAGGAGTACAAAATAGTCTTGTATGATTAAGCTTTAGTAACTTTGTTGAATGCACTTTTTACTTTAGTTGGAGATAAAAAAATTACCCAAAGGCATGCACTTCATCGGCTTGAGGCATCGAGACTTAAGTTTTGTATGTCTCGCATGCTTTAATTTGCTAAAGCATAAGATTTAAAGGCAAAACACCTTCCTCAACAAGTTTGAAGGTGATTTGGCTCCATCTCGCCTTGAGGTGAGCCTTTCAAACACTGATTACAAGAACAAGAACAAGATGGGACAACACAACTGAAGGCATGGGAACTCCCTTAAGAATAAATACATCTAACCTCAACTTGTTATTTCCAAAACAGCAACATATGGCTGCCATCTGCCTATATATATGATATCATGCCATAACAAAAGGGAAGAAAAAACAAATAATGAACTCACCTCTATTATATATTTAGCATCTTCTATGATTAATATATGAAAATTACAGCATACAATAGGTAATTTACTAAACTATTAACATGGATTGATATAAGCTGCATCCTTTAAAAAACTAAAATGCTATCTTGAAAACTAAAATTAAGAGAGACAATTAACATAACCTTAAATATAGCACTAGTTCGATTATTTGCAGCGGGAACATAAACTAAATCAATTTTTTGATGGATTTGATCCCTATGCAGCATTCAAAACATTCATATAACAACATTAAATAAAACATGCATTTCCTTTTTAATTTTACCTAATTTCTTTTGAACTTAACATGCAAATTTCATTGTTGGATTTATTGTTTAAGGAAGAGATGTCATAGCAAAGATTGTGCTAATTTGCAATAAGTTAGATCACTTTCTATAGTAAGAACAACACTAAAGACAACAACGCCGAAGTAATGGGAACTACCTTAAGAATAAACACATTTAACCTTAGCTTATGTATTACTAGAATTGGCCAATGTTTCATACACGGGTTGTTTATATTATGGTAAACGAAAATTAAGGGCATTTTCAGAATTTCAAAAGGACGTCAAGTAAGTTAAATCAAAGACCATGAGCATGACAAGTTTCAAATGTGCAGAGAGTATCTATTGGATTAATATGAAGTACAAAAGTTACTAGAACTACAAGGGTTGTTAGTAGAGGTGAGTTCACCATTTTGGTTTATTTTCTCTCTTATTATTCTTTAGAATGATATTTATAAGATAGTGGAAGCTAAATTATGTTGTTTTGGACATCTCTACTACTAATAAAGAAAATACTTGAAAATAAAAATAATTATTTACCATAAATACTTGTACAACAACCTGTCAAATCATAAAATACTAATTAGGGTGCACAAGCAAAAGGTATAGCTTGATTATGAGTCATTTTGTTGTCAATAAAATCAATAAGGATATACGTACCTAAACATCAAGTTGCACTTCAGTACCACCGAAGCATTCATTCGTGAAACAATATCATGCCAATGTGGACCCAATAGAAAACAAAAGTTGAGTGGATTTAACATCATATGCGAATTTAAGTTTGATGTGCATTTTATCAATTTAATATTTGTTCACTCTCCATCCCAAATTGTTTGAAAAGTCACTCAGTTAACTATGCAATTCAGTGAGGTTACGTGCTGTAATTAATTTATCAAATATATGTGCAGACATCTACAAAAATACCATATATAAAATTTTGTTCTCATGTCGCATAATTGTCTTATATGATTCTCTTGAAGTTTCTAAAAGCAATACATCTACACTTTCATTTCTAATAATTTAACCAACCATGCTTATTTACACAGTTTCATATGTTTTTACATATGAAAATTTGGGTTACATTTTATCTCTCATGCTATACTGATTACATCGTTATGTTTAATTTGTAACCGAGAAGTTATCCAACATGGTAATATGGGGAGCATCTATTTGATGTACATTTTTCTGCAAAAAATAATTACAGGATCATATAACGAGATTTATCATCTTTAATTTGGATGAAGTACACAAAAACGTATCGTGTTATTAGCCTAATTGATTGTAAGCGATCTGTATTGGAACAAGATACTTTAACACAACCTTAAATTCTATATTCTGAATTCTATAGTCTTCGTAGTTAATATTATTTACTTTATAGCATATGATATTTTCAACTGACATGTACAAAGGTTAACCTCTAGTAATCCTTGTTTGATTTCCGGAAACCACAATTGCTTCAAATTTACTCTACTTACAACTTAGATGTCTAATTCAATTAATCATGAAAGGTACATCTATGCCACTTTATACCAAATTGTAGTTTGCTGATCATCCCACTGCAAGTAACATTATGGCAATCTGCCCTATATCTTAGCAATGAGTTAAAGATGTGTTGCTCTATTTTAGAAGATTTTGGAACAACACTTGGACATTGAAATTGGAAAGGCAGTAACCCCTTTGGAATTTTGCAAATGCAAGAAAAAATCATAGCATAATATAAGTTATTACCAATAAGAAGGAAAATATATAAAACGTTGCTATGATACTTATAATACGATTTCAAATGGAACATTTAGATTGATTTAGCTGATCATCCAAAGTCGTACGAAGGCAAACAATTTGCAGAACTAACAATGACAACAGCGGTGAAGAGGGCTGGCAATGATGGTGAAAAAGATGTGGCAGCGACCAAGATTAAGTGTGGTTTTGAAACGACGAAGATAAAGACAGATGTGGTAGAAGCGACGAGACCTAGTGGCAACGGTGAAGGGGTGTAGCGTCGTTAAGGTTCGATGAAATTTTGGGACAAAATTTTCTGATTGGGAACTTCTTTTTGATGCAGGAACTGAAATTTTTTTTGTGAACTTTTACTTAGTTTATGGTTTAGTGGAGAGAGGAAACGTGAAATTTTACCGCCTTTGGCTATGATACAGCGTTTCACGAAATTATCTGCAGAAGAGAAAACTTTGTAACCGCACTTAAGGTAGAAACGCTGTGTCAATTTGCAATTATATATGCATTTTCTTGTAGTGAAGAAATATGAGCATTTGAGTTTGAGGATAGTATTGATATCAAGATCCCTTGTTAATGTTTTCCTTGCTTTATTTTTCGAAAAGTCTTATAAAAGTTTTAAAACTTTACTTCTATTTTTAAAATTTTAATTTAAAATTTGTAAAGTTAAGCTAAAAATAAAAAGATTGAGTTTTGAAAGTGATTTGGAACATAAAACCAGATTTGGAAATTTCATGTCATATAGCGATAGTCGCTATAGAAGTAGTTTGTAAAAACGAACTCTTTTTACGAATTAAATTTTATTTTCATCTTGGACATTTTTGAAAAGTGTGTTCAAAACTTATGATAAGTATCTAAAAGTATTTATTTATTTATTTATTTATTTAATGATTATTTAATTAATTAATTAAGAAAGGTAATTAGTACTTAATCCTTAGTTAACAAAGACAATTAGTACTTAAGTATTATTAAGTAAGTTAATTATAATTAGTTAATTAATTAAAGATTAATTATTAATTTATTTAAGAATTAATTATTATTTAATTAATAATTAAAGGTTTATTATTATTATTTTATTATTATTTAAGAACAGGTTTAAATATTTATTTAATTACTAATTAAAGTTAAGATTTAATTAAGACTTAATCAAGGTTTAATTATTATCAAACAAAGGTTTAACTCATTATTTAATTATTAATTAAATATTAAAGTATAATTTGATTATAAATCGAGGTTTAAGTATTATTTAATTATTAATTGAGATTAATAAATATTTAATTACTTATTTAAAAGGATAATTATTATATAATTACTTATTTAAAGTTAATTATGGTTTAATGTATTAAATAAAGAGTTTAATTGCTATGTAATTACTAATTAAAGGTTTTTTTGTTTTAAATCACTTATTTTCGAAGGTCGTTTTTTGTTTTAAAACGAGATGTCTTTTAAGAAGGATGTTTTGAATCCAAGGGATTTCTTTGTCGATTACCTTTAAGTAAGTCCAGTTGGATATGAAACTCAATAACATATGCTTAGTGGAATAAAACACCTGCTACTAAATTATAACTGATATATTTTAACAGAATAAATCACTGTTTTGCTACAATTCGCCAAATGGATTATGTTTTGACATCCACGAGCAGAAATTAAACCCATTTTTGCTATTTTGGCAACTTGGACATTTACCTATATGTTGATTGGTTGTTATCAGTTAATCCCTTTTATATATCTTCTTGTTGTGTAAATACTCATGGTATAACTTAGAAATTTAAAATTGATTAAATGTGAACCATTGTGGTTGCTAAGCCGCTTACTGACCTTATGAAGTCAAATATTCAAATTTTATCCTTTTTGAAAATGATTTAAAGTTTGTTATTATTTTTAGATATGATATTTGAAGGCTAATTAAGCAATTATTTCATTAAAATGTTTGAAGTTAATTTAATATTTTTTAAATTATTATTTAAAATCATTACTTTGTTAATGATATTTAAGGATACTTAGATAAAGGATGTTTAAATAAAACTTGTTTGTTTAAAGGTGTTTTAAATAATTGATTGTTTATCAAAGGAACTTTATCGATTAAGATTTATTAATGGAGTTTCGTTTTAAATGAGAAGATTAATGAAATTTGTTTATTAATTGAAAAGAAATTTTCATATTTGGAAAGAAATATTATAAATGGATTTGGGAGATTCATAAAAGAGTTTTATAAATGACTCTGGAGATTTATGAAGTGTTTATAAATGGATTTGGAATTTAAGTAAAGGAGATTTTCATAAAAAGAGATTTATCAAAATGATTTATTAAAGAAATTTATAAAAGAAATTGAGATCGGATTTTCCTAAATTGACCTTCTTAATTTTGGTGGTGTGGACATTTGTTCCACGCTTAACACTGAAGGAATAGTATTTGGGTTTATCCTTATCTTCGTTTCTTTTTAAATAACTTAGTTTCAATCCTTTTGATATGAGTATGAAATAAGAAATCTTTCATAATGTTTTATGAATATACTTATGCCAATGAGATAAGTATATGAATATTTTGATAAACATTTTGGAAAGCGATTCAAATAATAAAAGATTTATTTTGAGGCTTAATGGTTGTTATGGTAAAATTAAATCTCTAGATTGTTGTTTGATTGTGTATTTGATAGTTAAATAACCGACTACCAAACCTTACAATTTTGACTTGGGGAGTAAATAAGAGCTTCACCTGTTCATACGGTTTGAGATTTCTCGAGAGAACTCATTCGAGTAAAACGTCTCTAGCTTCAAGGGATATACCTTTGGGACTCTAGTATAGCTTGCTTGCTTCTAAAAGAACCGTGAATGAATCGACTGGAAATTACCGGTTGTTGGTTCAGAGAGACCGGGATCAGATATATTATCCGTAAGCCACTTTGAACCAATATATGTGTTCGAATGGAAGTCATCTTGATGATATTTGAAGATGGAGTTCTTTGGAGTGCAAGGGTTACTTGCTACTAATCATGGGGTGATTCCAAAATGGATGTCGTTGAGGTAGTTTGGTTTCGTTCAGACCCACAACGAACATGTATGGATGAATGCTGGCATTGCATTTCTGCCTGAAGGGCAGTGTTAGCATTCTAAGTGGGAATTCCTAAAGGAAGGTAAATTGTTACCTAACGAGCCTCATACCTCGGAAATGGCTAAAACAGGTTAGATGTAGCAGGGCTATATGGGTTGCTCCCATAAGGGTGTGTCATCACCTTTCTATTTATCGTATTATGGATTTGGTTGTCCCTGAGAGCTCCCTATAAAGATTGGGAACAACCGAGGTGTTGACATATTTGGTACTATCCCGCAAGGGGTAGGCTTGTTCCTGTATTGGCAAATGTCGAAAGGTTTTTATCCTCTGATACATTTTATCTAGAGGTGTACCATTTTCAGAAGATAGTCCCTTACCTTGCCATTTATTGGAATCCATTCTCCAACAAGAATCTTCGACTTTTGATTGTATACTTATTATTGTTGTGATGTACACACATCACAACTACTTGATTATTAGTATTTTTAACCCTAGACATTATTATAATGTCATTGGATTTTATATAAAGTTGGTTTGGTTATCATAATGTAAAAAGCCGTCCGTGTTTATGTGCGGTGTGATCTTACAAGATACCTTATGTTTTGAAAGGGTTTTTATAAATATAGAAATTAGTATGATTGGATTGAGTTTTCTCACGCTGGTTTACCAAACTGGTCTATGCGTTATTTTCTTATAATGCTGGGGTCAGCCCGTGCATATTTTTCTAGATTTAGCTAGACACTTTGAAGCTTTCAAGAGAAGAGATGGATCCTCCAAGATGTATTCACATACATTATATTCTTTCGCCATTCTGTTTTGTTTTGTTCTTACCTATATATATATATTAATAATTATAAGGACAAGCTGTTATAATTATCTTGGGTGATAATAGGTTAGTGTACGGTGATGTTGTGTATATAATACAGATGCTTTCTCTTTGTAAAGGTCTTGTGTATATTATATTTCTTATCACGATGTGAGATTCTGTTCTATCTTTTTTTCTTCACCCCAAATGATTTTTATTTTAGATACTTAAATGATCGACACATGGATATCGAGGATGTATTAAGTGTCGTCTTTAGGAGTAAGAAAGGTAGATCATTACATGTGCACTCTCAACTCACAGGGATGTCGCTGAAAGATGGAAAAGGAAGGAGCGGGTCACACATTCCAGATGCCCCTCTGTGCATGGGGTATCCCTAGCTCATCTTTATTGTCCTCCGTTCCATTATCGATTTCCTACTCTGCCCCAACGCAGACTTAGCCCTCATCCTATAGTTGGCCAGAACATCTCGCAATAGGCCTTCCGCTAATTATAACCTATTAATATAATGACAATACGACTTTCAACTCCACCACCCGTGCTAGACAACTCTTTGGCCCTGCCAAGTGTCTACTCTTCCCCTCTACTCTTGCAAAGATTGGCCTCCCACTAGCTCTTGCACCTACGATCAGGTAGAATCTGCTTATAGGCTCAACTATGCACGAACTTCAAAACTCGTTTCTTCACATCCCACAAACATGTAATGTTAGCCAGCGAGCTGGGCTATATCAACCAGAGTCCATCTAAGAGCCTACAGCCTTATGTCAGCCACTTCAACAAGGAGTCCACCCGAGCTAGGGGTGTGGACATCAACAGTTTGGTCGTGGTACTATGTTCAGTGGTCTAATACAATTCCAGGATATGGAAAGTACTGCAGAAACACTCCGCTTTGTCCTTAATGGACTTTTACTATCAGGCGAACGACATGACGAGGACAAAAGATGCAGATCTTTCAAATAGTGACAATGAGGCGAGGCGCCCCACCCAAATTGATCCTCTTAGAAAAATCAACCGTCGCGATAGAGATCATCAAGCTTTGAAGGCATCCAAAGAATGGCCTTCCCTGTAAGCCAAGGTATCATAATTACTCCCACTTGAACAGGGACACGCTATCATCTACCTTACCACCAGGAACTAGGTGTGATATCAAAGTTCTACCACATCAGAGATAAGAAGCAAGAGGAACCTCATCGCAACAACAATCACCGTGAGTTCCATCGAGTCAACGAGCACTCCATAATAGACTTTCATGTGCTCAAGGACGAGATCAAAAGACTCATTCCAAAAGGCGTACTTTTGGAATTTGTTCATCGCCAGGTGAAGCAAAGGATAACTTTAAGGAACGACCGAATCGACCTCCTTGCCTAACAACAAAAATGCCTAAGCCATCATTGAGGTATGAACCATATGCAGGGATCGCATGTAGTAGGCAGTAACTAGGGGGCCTAGTCTCGGTATTAGAGAGAGGTAGGTACTATAGGGTAGGTTTACTCATCAGAGTCTCGGTTGTCTAAGGTGCCCCTGTTAGAATCAGATCGGCCGATCAACTTCATGGTCGAAGACAAGACAATGGTCTCATGCCCCTATCATTACCCTGTAGTCATCACTCTTACTTGGTCAACTAAATGTGAATCTGGCCTTCATGGATGGGTGTAGCTTGGTCAACATCATGTTCAAGAATATGTTTCAAGCCCTTACAGTTTCTACCTCTAGACTCAACTGATGCACCTTGCCCAGTAATGGCCTTGTTGGTGTAGGCATTATTCTGATGGGTACAACCTCATGTGTAGTAACATTTGGCCAAGTGCCCCTCCCTGTGAAGATACATGTAAACTTTGTAGTAATTGGTTGCCCATCTGCTTATAACCTATTAATATGACGACCGACACTTGCTGAGCTGGATGCCATCATTTCCTACAAACGCCTCATCATGAAGTTCCCTGTCCAACATGAAATCTGGAAGATCACATGCAAACGACAAAAGGTAAGGGAATGTTACAGAACATCTCTAGGAAAGCAAAGAAAGGAGTTCTCATGTTATAACAAGAGCATCCAATAATCTACGGTCGGTTTCTTAACAAATCCAATGGGTCGATCAATACCCAAGTTTTTTCCAAGCCAACCCAACCCTGAAACTACTGTAGGAGCTCCTACTATCTCATAATCAGCCAACTTTTCCAAGAGTCATGAGCATCATTACATTATTCCCAACCCTTCGTTTTCAATTACAATGTGCAAAGTTATGTATATATGTTTATTTTCATTTTACAAATATTTGAGGTTGGGCTGTATATATCCCGCCTCACCATCACACATCCTACACTAGAGTGAGAAAACCAATACGCTCAGATTCGGCTCAAGACCTACAATCGCTTCATATTCAACATGTCACCTAGGAGAACCCCAAGCCCATGTGCTCAGGTTTGATCCTAGGCTCATCTGCCACTCAACATTAGATCACTTGAAGCTTAAGAGGACTCTCGAGTAAACTTGTGTTCCAACTTATGCCAGTGCAAATCAATGCTCTACATTTGGCCATCAACTGGCTACCTCAATGTCTTTCACTTCGAGATCAACTGTTGTCTCCTACCTGACAACGTGTCACCTAGGAGAACCCCATAGCTCATGCATTTGGGTTTAAGCCTGGGCTCGTCCGCCGCTCAACGATCGATTGCTTGAGGCCAGAGAGGGCTCATAAGCTAACTTACATTTCAACTCATACTGGTGTGAACCATCACTCTACTTTCGGCCATCACTTGGCTATGCTATTGGTTGTATCCAAATCATCTTACTATCACATCAGTAGTGGGCATAATCCTAAAAGAAAAACAAAAAAAATATGTTTTTTGCTGCATAAAAATAGGGACCACTGGATACTTGGGGTATTTCACCCAATAAGTTGCATGGATTATCATGCAACAAATTTCTCAATCAAAATTGCGATAGAAGATCTTTTTCATTTGGTTTAAAATAAAATGAGGGGCATATTGCCCATCCCGTTGGGCATATAATAACATTCTCAAGACAAATTAGTTAAAAGAAGAAAAGGAGAAGAAGAAGCATATTAACAGCTCTTCCAAGATAGGCCAGCATACACTCTTATCACCGCCCAGAAAGCCCCTGGCTTTGTTGGAGAAACACTTCAAAAAATCAAGAATTTGCTGAAAAAACGAGTAAGCTCCAATCTTCGAAGAACTTCAGGTACTTCAACCAATGCAGAACTTGTTGAACAAGGGAAGTGTGCCACTAAATCCAATGCCCTCTACTTAAAAAGGTTGCGAGAAGCCTCCAAACAATCTCATCAAGGAGAAGACAAAGATGTAACACCCTTGATATTTAATAACATTATTCAGGAGATTTAATTAGTTAAATTAAATTGAATAATGTAAATATTGAGTGATAAAGGGATTGAGACTTGAATAAATACTAAATGGCCCTGCTCAATTAATTAATTAAATATGCATAAGAATGGTTTATAGGCTAATTAGTTTACACAAGGGTATATTGGGTATTAGGCACCTTAATTCCATAACCCTTATATATACCTACGGCTTGCCATCCATTATTGTTTATTTTACATTCTCATAAAAAACATCAAACACAAACATAAGAGCGAGGAGCCGGCCATTGTTAAGGAAGAAAAGAAGAGGAATTCAATTAAAAGCTAAGGAATTAAAGAAGGGGAGTCAATCTTAATCTCAATCTAATCTCCTTATCTTAATCATCGTGAATAATAATTCATTCCATCTCTATTTTGTGTTATAATCATATGTCTTCGGATTTAAGATTAAATTCGTTTTATGACGATTTGGATGATGACATGCTTGAATAAAGTTTGTTTAGTTTAAAAAAGATTGTTTAAATAAGATTACATGCAATTTTAGGGAAAACTGATCGATATTGATGTTTAAATGCCATGGAAAAAATTTATGTTGTGTAAAACATGATTTTGGAGTTGGGTTTTTATTTTGATAATTTTCTAAGCTATGGAAAGATTACTATGACTTTTCAAAGGAAAATATGGTTAATTGGGTTTATAAATTTATTTCGGAAAATATATTGAGAATTTGAGTCTGAAATTTTGATATGTTAGATAACATGATTAAAGTGAATTTTTGGAATTTTTGGGGATTTTTCCAAATGATTTGCTATGCAAATTAAATTATTTTAGAAGAAGAAGGGCTTATTTTCTAACTTAACCTTGGTTTAGATCTGAAATTAAGCGGTAGTTATTTTGGTGAATAATTTGAAAAGTTAAAGCAAACAATCATAAGTTTACACATGGCAGGTTAGTTAAAAAGTGTTTGCTTTATTTAGTATTTAATCGGGTTTACCCAGAAAAGTAGGTTCCGCTCTAATAGAAGTACCTTTCGACTCAGTGCTTCCGCCTTCAATCAAGTCAAAAATCCACTAGGCCAAAACCATTACACAAGGCATCACTTAGATGGTATGTAGTGGATTGGAGAAAGGTGGAAGGCAAGGTGTCGAAAGCATTGCTTCCGACGGGGTCGATACCTTTGTTTGTTTTAGAAAGAGAAGCACTTGCCTTTGTTTTATTAAAGCCTTTGAAGGAGTCGAAGCATATATTTTCGAAAGAGGTTTTCTAAAGGCTTTCGAAGGGTTTTCCATCTTATGTTCTAAAGAATAAGATTTCAAATGAGGCTTCTTTACTTTCAAAAATAATGCTTTCAAAAGAAGGGGTTCTGACCTAGTCGAAGCCCTACTACCGTTCTTTCACTTTTTGAGTATATTGAAGACATCAATACCTTCGGAGGGTAGTTTTGTTTTAGTAGATGTTTTAAGCCATTTACTATATGATTTCGAAAGGGTCCAAGGGTTTAGAAAGCAATGGCTTCGGAAGGGGTTTCGGCACTATCCTTTAATGCATTGTTTAAATGGTTTGAAGCTTTTGAAAGGGATGATCCCAATGCCATCAAGTTTTCCCCACTACTTTTATATGATAAAGGATGGTTTCGACAGAGATACTTTTATTTATATTCACTTTGACCCAGATGATATTTTTAAGTACAAACCCAATGGTTTTGAAAGGGGGACTTTTAATGATTTCAGAAGGGATACTTCCAAAGATTTCAAAAGAATGACTTTCTAAGGTTTCGAAAGGGATACCTCCAAAGGTTTCGCATTGGGAACTTTCAATGTTTTGAAGCTATGCTTCTAAAAGGTAATAAGTAATACTTTACTACATTCGAAAGGTTTTGAAAGAGAGGTTTTAAAGTGTTTCAAAGGCAGGGGCCTAATGTTTTGAAAATAGATTTATATGCTTTCGAAAAAGGTTATGTAGGAAGATCGAAAGCAAGGTTTTAAAGGTTTCGTAAGCCTTAGTTTTCAAAATAAATAACCCAATCTCATTTTTAAAAGAAAAACATGGCATAATTAAATAAAGTGTTTTGAAAAGAAGTTTCTAAAGAACTTTTCCTTGATTAAAAGGTTAAAGGGATTAACCAAGTTATTGTATTTTCTTCTTCATATATGTCTATATTCATATTGTTTTGGATCTATAGCTATATAATGGCAGAATAACCAGCTAGGTTGACCCAGTAGTGAATATAAATTAAGATAACTTCTAAATGAGTAGAACTACATTTAGGTGGTCAGAAAGACCAGAAAACAGGATATCAAATATTAAACAAAGATATTGGCAGGGGCCAATAGGTCCACAGCAAGCTCGTGGAAACTGTGTATAGGAAGAGATATTGGTAGGGGCCAATAGGTTCATAACTAGCCCATGAAAACTATGTATAAATGAAGATGTCAAACAGGCAGGTTCATAGTAAGCCCATGAAAACTATGATTTGATACTAACAGGGGCTAGTAGGTTTGTAATTAGTCCATGAAAACTATATCCGGATTAAGATATTGACAGATATCAATAGGTTCCTAGTCAACCCATGAAAACTAGGATAAGAAGAGTAAAAATATTAGAGTTACCAATAGGTTCCTAGTCAATCTATGAAAACTAAAATAAGAGTAAAGATATTGGAGTTACCAATAGATCCACAGTGATCCTATGAAAACTATGTAGTTGGACAGGGAGTCCTTAAACATTTTTACCGATTAGTCAGCCTATGAAAACTTTTAGGTTAATAGTAACCCTAGAAACTACAATCGAGACAGATAGTCAAAATGAATGGGATGGGTAATCTAGAATTGGTTCATTTATTTTTCATATCATCGTATCATATTGTTTTGAATTATTTTAACCATTGTGGATGTAGAAGCACAATATATGGTTTTATAAAGGTTTTAGAATACTAGTGAGGGGAAAACCATTCTGCTAAGCGACATGGTTTCACTAGCTATCTAAATGGTTTGAGACGGTAGATTATATTCATGCCAGCCTTTTTATCTGACTCGAAGTTTATGTTTTTCCCTTAAACTCTCGGGTGCTTGATTGATTTTGAGTAGTTTGAGAGTTGAGGCTTTTAGCTACCCCATTAGACGAATAAAGCTTCCAGAGACGTGCATGAGGAATGATAGATATTTAGAGTTCTCTTTTATTTGATTCTGCTGTGTTGTTTGTAATGAAAAAGTTGTTATATTGCCTGTATATAGTCTGATCATCCAAGGGGGTATCTTCATATGTCGCTCTTGGTGTATGTTGTAATAAATATATTTTCTCTGAACGTGGTTGACGATTGTGGCATTATGTAATGAATAGGAAATGTTTTGAAATGGAATGTGATCTTGTTCGATGTTTTTAAATTTTTTTCCATATTTATGTGTTTCCTTGTATCAATGAATCTAACACCGCCTTATTTGGTCACGGAGGATTAATAACTATGGATGATTACAACATCCGGAGCCGTTCGTTTTGGGACTACAAGTAGGGGTTGTTACACAAGATTTCGGTTATGGTAAAAGAAGCATAAGCGTATAAGCACCCGAATCAACCTGGAATTAAGAGTATTATAGCCTTAAAGCAAGGAATAGCCCTAGCTTCACTTTGATTATTTGTCCAAAATTGACTTCCACCCATAACTTGGATAGTAGCATGTTGGTAGGGGTCCAAGCCTAGGGTAAGGACCAGTCTGCCTCAAGAAGACGTTCTAGCTAATGGTTTGAGATGCAATCAATAAGAGGCAGTTCAAACACCAAAGGACTTTCTCCTCTCTCGACATCTCAACTAAATTTGATAAAGAAGCTTGCATGAAAGAGAATTTGGAAATAAAAGATATGATGAAGCTAATGTTTTTTTATTAGTACTGAATTGCGAATGACTCACAGGCTTTGAAATTTTATCAAGAAGAACAATTTTATGGGTTCAGGGAAGAAGAAGAAGGGGTATTTATATACCCATACCTTCAACTGCATGTGCTGAACCCAAAAGTAAAATGTGATCCAACCATCCAATAATGATCAGTATTAAGTCAAATCAAACACATGGGGAGATGTGAAACGTCCCTGCCATGTTTGGAAATCGAACAATCCAATTGCACGAAGCCACTTGGAAAGCACATTAAATTCATTATGGAGCTGTTATTCAAAACTATTTGTATGATTATTTAAGCACGCACACGTAAATGGATATGGACTTGGAGGGCGGAATGTTGCTCATATTTTTCGCAAGCAATTAGCAAATCCAATTAAAGGTAATTCGATTCAATCAAAGCCAGCCCAACTGATCTGTGGTTGGCCCAATCAAGGACCGGCCTAGGCCCATGGTCTCAAACTAGTCCTTTAACCTAGTAAGGCGCCATGGTAAAGACCAGCCTCTTCAAGCAACTTTCACATACACAAGACCAGGATAGGGCTCAGATCAGTCCCACCCCGGCTCCTCAACAATGGGCTTCCAATAGCAACTAATGGCCACTGTAGTTCGCCTGGCTCCACGTCAACTAGAACATGGCCCATATCTAAGCCTATCTGGGCAAGTGGCAGATCAGGAAAGAATAGCCCTCCTCCCCCAGGGCATGGCTTCCATACAGCTAGATCCATTCGTCATCCAGCCTCCATCCCAAACACGTCATGCCCAGTCCATTGCTTGCATCCCCCACATATTCCTTAGCTAAATTACAAACCTCTTTCATGTTGCCAATACCCGGTCGGCCAACTAGACCATGTGGGTATTTAAGTAAAAGAGAAAGTTGTCGATCGATCCCATCATAGCACTACCAGTGAGGCAGTTGATCGATTAGGGATTACCATCAACATTAAATGCATATTTAATGCAAGCCCATGCCTTGTACATAGAGCACATCAACTATCTTTCTTCTAACTTGCTTTACATCTATTGACCATCCCCCTCTAAAGTCAAATCAATGGTCGAGCCCGATTCTCGCTTTTTTTCACAACACAATCTCAACCATACGTTATCCATTGTAGCTACTATAAATACCTAATGCAGTGATACTACAAACTGGTTAGATTCCAGTTGAACTGGTTGGAACATTCAAGAATTATGAATGCTACACATAATTCATGACTCGATATCACAAGTTCTTACAATTACATAGCTTTATTAGTCTTAAGTACTTCCTGTTTTTCTTAGTCATCTCTTGTCATTTCTTGTAGTTGTGAGAGAAAAATATAGTAAAAGAACTTCATAGTGAATTTGGACAGCTTTTCCGAACCACTTTATGTCTTGTGTTACTTACTCTTTAGTTGCGTACGTAACTCCTTGTTTTCTATTTTAAGCTCAGTGATTATAAAGTAACATTTTCTCTTCATAACGTATTAGTCTCGTTCCGAGGTTATCTAGGAAATTAGTCAACATTTATCAATGATAATTTTTGTATATACAGATAATATCTCCATTTGAGGTTTTTAAAATTACATAAGTACCCAAAAACAAACCAGTCAACATCTCTTGGACTTAGGTAAGGTATGGAAAAAGTCATTATCCTTTAGCTAGGCAATCTCCTCTGACTTGGTATACTACCGATTGTGAGTCATAACATATTTCTAGAGATTTTATCCCCAGTTCTCTGGCGAGTATAAGCCTAGAAATTAGAGCTTCATACTCAACTTCATTGTTTGTTGTAGAGAAATCAAGACTTAAAGCATAGCAAATTGACCGATCTTCAAGAGTTATAAGCAAAATTCCAACTCCCAAACAATTACCATTATGCTCCATCCGTATAAAACTTCTACCATATGATAGGGAATTCACTTCTCTTTGGAAAATCATCATGTGCAGTAAATTATGCTATAAAATACGACATCACCTGACCCTGGATAGCCCTCTGACGAAGATAAGTGATGTCAAATTGGCTTAATTTGATGTTCCACTTAAGTAACCTTTCAAATGCCTTAAGTCGCTGCAAGACCTGCCGTAACGGCTGGTTGGTGTAAACATTGATAAGACGTGTCTAAAAGTAGAGGCGGAGCTTTCGTGAAGCAATCAACAAGTAGTATGCCAGTTTCTCTATCTTTGGATAGTTCCTTTCAGCTCCTGTTAAATGCTTGCTAACACAACAAACCGGTCTCTGGATGTGATTTTCTTCACGAAGCAGCGCGACACTTATAACATGTACCGACACGACCAAGTTGATATACAAATCTTTATGGTCTACTGGCTTTGACAAGATGAGAGGTCTCTCTATATGATTCACCAAAGCTTGGAAGGTGTTTATACGATCCTGTGTCTATTCAAAATTCCTTTTTCCTCTTCTAATCAAGACAAAGAAAGGAACACACTTATCGTTAGCTCTAGAAATAAATCGACTTAGGGCGACAACCTTCATATTCAGGCTCTGTACTTGTTTGATAGTATTTAGCACTTAGATATTGCAAATAGCTTGGATCTTCTTAGGATTAGCATCGATTCCGTGGGCATTGATGATGAAGCCGAAGAACTTTCCCGATGCAACGCCAAAAGAACACTTCATAGGGTTAATCTTCATTTTGTAGTATTGAAGGATATCGAACATTCCTGCTAAGTCTCTAGTATGGTCGCAAGAATGTAGTGACTTCACGAGCATATCATCCACATATACCTCCATCGTCTTTCGGATACGATCTTTAAACATTCTGTTGACTAGGCATTGGTAGGTCACTCCTGTATTCTTTAGTCCAAACGACATTACCACATAGCAATATAATCCAACATCGGTAATGAAGCTAGTGTGCTCTTGATCGGGAATGTGCATCAGGATTTGGTTATATCCTGAGTACGCATCCATAAAAGATAGCAATTCGTTTCCCACAGTTGAGTCTACTAGCTGGTCGATCCTTGGGAAAGATGTCTTTCATGCATGGCTTTTTCAAGTCTGAGTAATCAATGCATGTCAGCCATTTCTCATTCGCCTTTCTCACAAGTATATGATTAGATGCCCACATAGGGTAGAGGGAATTGTAAATAAACCCATTGTCTTTAAGCCTATCCACCTCCTCTTTAAGAGCGGCAAAGTTCTCCAGATCCATGCTACCCCTTTTTTTGTTTCACAAGGACATGCCTCGGGTCGATATTCAATGCATGGCTCATAATGGCAGGCGAGATCTCATACATGTCAAAGTGAGTCCATGCAAACACGTCAATATTCGCTCGGAGAAATCCATCAAGTTCTTACATTATAAGGGGAGCTAAGCTATGATCCGATCTTTAGGACCCGTGATCGGTCGTCGTGGCTGTCTATGATGTCAATCATCAGCTTAGCCGGTGTGGCCTTGGCCTCTTTGCGCTCCTCCTCGTCATCTCTTGGATCTATCTCTGTATAGAACTGACTGTGATGCCTAAGCTAAGGCTCAAGCATTGGTTTTCAATATTCAATGACTTGGATGTAGGCAAACTTGTCCACATCCTTACCTTTCTCCTTTAGTTGAGCATCCCTCAATTTAGCTACATAACAGGCACGTCCAGTCGCTTGATCATCATAAAAAACTCCAACACCATTAATTATCAGGAACTTCAAAGTCAAACACCATGGCAAGAGCTGCCTAGAACTTAGCTAGGGCCGATCGGCTCAAAAAAGCATTATATGAAGAGTCAACATCAAGAATAACGAATGGTAAAAACCACACTCTTCTACGGTCACCTTCTCCCAACTTCACGGATAATTCAACATAAGTAACAACTTCGGTTGTAGCACCATTAAAGCCATGAATGAAAGCTTTAAACGTTTTAAGTCCTTTGCTTCCATCCACATCTGATCGTAAGATTTTTAAAAAATTATATTTATAGAATTTCCATAATAAACCAGTATACTTCTCACTAAAGCGGGGCAAAAATGACCATTGGGTCAATTGTTGGAGCCTCCACCTTGTCTGCATCCTTGTTTCTAAACACAATATCATCTATCATTGTATGTCGTTGTTTTGTCAGAGCTCCATCTTCTATACTCAAAAAAATTTACATGCTTGATCAAGAATAGCGCTCCATCTCATGCCAACTCTTATCAGCTGGATGCGGTCCTTCGGCTATTGTGTTGATTACTAACCTTCCACTAGTCCGTGCAGGCTCCTCAGACCTATGCGGTGGTTGTCGTCGGTTGGGATCAGATGTCCCTTGACTGCCATCCTGCGACGCCTTGATGAACTATTGTAACTTTCTTTCTAGAACCAGTTTCTCGATAAAATCCTAGAGATTCTTACGCTGATTGGTGTTATGACCATAACATTCATGAAACTGACAATACTTCCCAGTTTATTTCTGCTTTTCCATGGATTCTTTCGGTGGCGGCTTCCTATACTGCATGGTATTACAGGTAGATAAATATACATTCTCTAAGGATGTATTCAATGGCATGAAGGTATTGTACATCAGAATCCTAGGTTTTCCACTTCCAAAATCCCTCTTTTGTTCTTGATTCCTATCTCCGCCTTTCTTTTGCTGATTCGATTTTTTCTGGACATTCACTTGAACTTTTCTAGAACTATTAGCAGACTGCTTGACTACAATGTTACTCTGTACTCCCTCTCCACTTGATCCCATAACATTCTTCTTCCTAGAAGATCTAGCTTCCCCTTTCCTTAAATACTGAGCCGCCTTTGCATAGAAATGTTCCAATGTTATGGCTGGCTTACTAGCTAACCAATCATCAAAATCAAATTCCGGATCAATCCCTCTCATTATTGCCATTAATATGGCATGATCATTTAGATTACTGATTTATGTGACAGCTATATGGATCTCTTCAAATAATCTTTCAGCGATTCCCCTGGAGCCTGGATAACACTAGATAGTGACATTACATCTTTAGGGAAAGTTGCGTGCATACAGAACTGTTCCACAAACCCTATTGCTAATCATAAAATATAGAGATTGACTACGGAGGTAATCTCGTAAACCACATCGTTGATATTCTAGAGAGAGTTATAGGGAAATATTTACACAAAGTCGTATCATTTGCTTATGCGGAATCCATCAGCCATTCATATCTCATTATGTGATACCTGGGGTTGGTTTTTCCTCGTAGGCAGGCATCGACGATATGTTGAACCTCTTTAGATACTCTATATGTAGGAAATTGTCAATGAACGGGGAATGGCTTATCGAGATGCCCCAGTCATCACTGGTTAAGCCTTGGCTCTCTCTTACTAACTATCTTACCATAGCCGACAAATCCGACGTTTGGATAGTTGGTGCCAGCGTTGGTCATGTTCCACCTCACGTGAATGGTCCGGTCGATGTTTACGGAACATTCCATGCCTTCTTGGTTCAACATTCTCTCAATGTAGTCTCGTAAATTCATTTTATCATTATTTCGGGGAAGCAACTGGTCAACATTCAACTGAAATCCATCATCCAAAACTATTGCAGAAGCTCCGGCTTGGATCCCAACATGGACAGGTAAGTTCCCTCCTTTGGAGGAGGGATTTGCACCGATCCTATAGAGGGATCGGCACCAATCAGTCTTGACAGACTGGGTAGGTTTTCCTGTCGATGCCTTAAAGTTTTTGCACAATATCCACCAATTCTATTATGCTTATGTTTGTGATACTCGTCCGACAAATTAGAAGTCTCTGATGTAGAGTAAGGGGTAGGATCCCTTCTTTCTTCCGCACACGGTTGTTGATTGAGTTCATTCATTAGATCAATATTGGTTTAAATCTACTGATTCAATTGTCGACTGTCTGCCAACTAGCTCTCTCATCACATTTTGAAATTTAGTGCTTGTATCAGATAAATTCTGGATTTCAATTAGATTAGCATTCACATCCATTGGTTGACTGCTCAGGCCTTCTTGTTGGATGCTAGCATTCTTGATTCCTTCTGCGTTCTAAGAAGCAGATCCGGTGTCCTTAGCCATTATTGATAGCTTTTTTTCTATATTTTTGCAAATATGAATAGAACAAGCAAGCTTCTTGGAGATAACTACGGATCTTCCTCGGGGGATTTATGCAATCCAGTAGCAACAAAGGGATTCTAATAAGCTGAGAATCAAGGTTCTCAATGAAAGCATCAAAATGTTTGCACCAGTAATTGGCACAAACACTCAATAGAAGTTTTTAAAATAAATAAATGAAGAATATAAAATGAAAATAGAGGATAATAACCAAGAAATAGCAGTAAATTAAAATAATAACAAGAAACAACGGTTTATAGTGGTTCGACGTTGTTTGCCTAGGTCCAATTTGAACCTATTGCTTTATTAATCACTTAGTAAGCTGAGTATAATTGGGCTTGGATGAAAATCCTTGGTTACAATGGAGTGCAAAGCAACTTGTAATGTAAATGTTCCAAAAAATGAACAAATACTCCTCTATTTATAGACGAAGATGGTCAAATATCTCCTTTAAAATTCAGCAGAAGGACCTTCAGAATCATATAGATCCACAAGAGTGATCGCAGGGCCTGATTCCCAAAGAATAGGGATCGGTATCGATCCTTATCTTAGAGGAATTTGGGGTTACGATCCGTGTGGTAGCTTCTCCATGTTGAAATATGCTTAGCCTCAAATTTTCTTGCCAATTGGATTAGTAAAACTTGAGTTATTGCTTGATCTTTGCTTCATCATGAATTGCTTCCTGATTTCCTCCCGATTTCAGCCGATCCCTACCAAGGGAAGAAGGCCGATCCCTCTGACCCCATCCTTTTGAAGTGAGATCCCTAAGTTAGGCTCCCTAGGGTCCCCACATCTTTTTCACAAAATTTCATATGCGTTGGACTTTAGGATCTTGAGATATTAATTGTTTTCTATTGAACTACATTAACTTCCTGAAACATACTGATCCCTATCTTGGAGGTTGATTTTTGTCGATCCCTCCTACATATCGAACCCTATTCCATACTTCAAACATTCTGCCTTGTACATCTCTTGATTCCATTCAATCTCGACTTCATATTACTATCTACACTCGACTTTTGGACCCCACAATCATCACCCTGGACTAACTGGCCTCGATGACAATCGATCTAACTTGTCTAATTAATGTGAATATAGCTATGCCAAAATGCTGGATAACAATAATAATAAATAAAATTTTACCTCTTAATGAAGTCTTTGAGTCCATGTTGAATAATGATTTCTCTTCTTAGAACAATTCCCCATTTGTCAGGTTGCTAATCCGAGATTGGAGACCTACTACAAATTAGTACTTTTTTTCAATTAAATTGGATTTGAGAATTTTGGGGATGATTTTAAAGGATAAGTGCTGCCATTGAAATGAGGAGGAAGAAGAAGAAAGTGGCGGCTCAAAAATGAATTAGCTTCTAATTAGTGCTTGAGATTGGCTTTTACATGGATAAGACAAGAGAGAAAACACATCTCAAACCCTAATTACATACATATAGCCACCCCTTCCCTTTGTTGGACTAGATACCTAATGCATAGGTTTATGAGGCCATTTAACCTAATTAAATATACACAATTATATTTAACTAAATTTGTTATCGATATCTCATATCGATCAACATATTTGTAACTATCTATAAATATGTGCAACCAATTTATTTCTCAAATCATATCCAAATTTTATAATTAATCTTTCACATATATTAATTTATTTAACTAATTTATAACAATTATGAACTAATTAAATCAATGGTCTAAAGAGAATTCATCATTTCGGTTGTGTGACTCCAGGATGTAAATTCGATCAGCGATTAATGTCGAACAATTCGAACATTGGCATTCACACTTCACTTAGAAGTGGTGTGATAATGGCCAAATTTATCGCTTAATCATTTTCACAAAAATCTCATTTTAATTTAATAAGCGTTAACCAGTTGTGACAATTATTTACACCAATTCTCTTCGTCAAAACTATATCACTTTGGACTTATTGAATATGGTAATGGTCAAAATTCCAACATTGTGCACATTCAACACTATAGTCCAAACACAAAGTCTTTGGTTCAATAATAACAATTATTATTAACCATACTACTTTAATCAAAGATTTTGACTTTGGTTTGATTTGAGTTGACTGTGATACTAACCCCATAAAACCGAGGAGACAAATCCTCTCTTGAATAATGCTTCACTTCTAATACTTCCACTCGACCCAACTATAGTCACTCGATCGACGTTCTGCCATGATTTGACTATAATCAAAGCAGAGATTTCATATTGAAGATTCATAGTACTCTCAAGTCGAAAGAACTGTGTAAATTATTCATATCGATATTTTCTGTTTGACCTTAGTTATATTAACCAACAGAAAACTATCGAATGAGTCGTTCCATAGTTATCCAATAACTATTAGTATGTAAACCCTAGGTACCCCCAGTAGTCATGAGTAATACACTGTCCAACATTTGAAGAGCATTACGTACTCTAGTCTCGATGGATACATTGAATCCAGTCTCGATGCATCTTGACTAGGAACATTAAAAATAATATATTTAATTTTATTGTGAATAAATTGCTCATGGTTACAACACTTTGTAACTACTATCACAAAACATACCATTTATGGATTTTCTATTAAATATATTTTTAATTAAATTAATTAATATGACCACATTATATCAAGTATATAATAGAAAGAAAATATCTTTATTTCAAACAAGATTGGTCAACGAGTTAGATATATGTAATAAATTACATTATTGCCTCTAGGGCATACCCTTAACTCTATAAATATCCCACTTGCACTTGGGATCAATTATGGAATCTTATTCCAACTTCTCCGATCGGTTTTCTCAAAACCAATTGGGACAGTCCCTCTGTGAAGGGGTATGCTACTATGTTTCAATTATCTATTCGATCATCAACTCTCTCCAACAGTAACAAACTGTTTTATCACGCGAAAAAATTCATAATATGTCTTTTGACTTTACGTGAGCTCTAAGTTCTGTTATAAACAATACCGTGACATTGTTATCATATAAAGATGTCATGAGATTCTCAACATTTGAAATCGGCACATGTTGCGTTAAAGTTGGCCTCCAACACCCAGTTATGCAAAAACTCCAACATCCAATCCAATCACAGAAATATGAAGAGAAATAAATGAAGAACAAAATTAACACAATCATAAAGCAAGTAAAAAAGAAACAAGATTTAAAGTAGTTCGGCTAACTCCAGCCTATGTCCACTCCCAAATAATCCTTATTAATATACTGATGTTTCTTTATGGTTACAATCTGAAATCCAAGAATCAAATTGAAAGAGTATAGCCTAGGTTGAAGATAAAGAGAAGCTGAAAGAAGATCTCTTTTCTGATTCCATATCTGTTGTATTTATAAAGGAAGACGTGCATGGATTGTGATGAAATTCTGACAGAAGGTTCGAGATATCAAGACGAGGCCACCCTAAAATTTCCAAGCCCTTTGGGGCCCATAATAGGGATCAGTATCGATCACGGTGACCAAATGGGGTGCGATCCATCTGGGGACATGATGTCAGCTACTTTCTCTCCAAATTTCATTCCATTTCGACTTACGGTTTGTGAGATATCGCATTTTCCATGAAGTGGTGTTGTTTGAATCCTGATTTCTTCCAATCCCTATGGAGGGATGGGTACTGATCCCTCCAATATTCTACAAATGCCATGAAATCCCTGGAGTGGCTTATCCATGTTATGTTATGTTATGCTTATCCTTCATGTTTCATGCCAATTAGATTAATAGAACTCGAGTTATCGATCAATCTTTGTTCCAATATGTTGTGAGGCTGATTATAGCCGATCCCTATAGAGGGATATATATCAATCCCTCCAAGTTACTCCAAATGAAATGCGATCCTTATGGGTTGTTCCTCATGTTCCAATTAGCTTGTCGTCCAAGTTTCATATCAATTGGATGTGTAAATGTTGAGATATTGATCGATCTTTGTTATGAAGTTAGGCTTAGCCGATCCCTAAGAGAGATAGGTACCGATTCATATTAAGGAACAGATGCCGATCCATTCAACTTCTCCAAATGCCATGAAATCCTTACGGTAGACTTCTTAGGGTTCCCTTTTCTTATTTCCAAAGTTCCATTTCGATCTTCCTTGTGGTTGTTGAGTTATGGAGCGATCATCATTGAGTGGTGCTGTTGAGCAGAATATGATCTGATTCCACTTCTTTTTCCCATAACTCTAGAATACAAATTCCAATCGAATTGAAATTTGAAATGTAGCCTCATGAGGCCTTCCTTATCACTTCGTACAAATGGCACCTTGATTGGGACAAAAATTAGGGATCCGTTCCGAATCCGCTTGACCGTCGTCCATAGTCTCCTTTATAGCCGATCTCCGAGCTTGGTAACCATTTCTCTGGGCCTCCTGCCTTGATGACCATGATGCCCATTGGGTTAAATCGACCTGTATACCACTTTACCCTCCAAAACATGCCATGCAATAGTAAGGCTTGTTTTGAATTGCCATAAATCCAAAATCTAAAGTCCATAATCCCTCGATAGCCATATTATTCAATCTGTTGCCAATCCAAATCCATGATATCTTAGGATAGTTAGTGAAATCCATGACCATTCCGAGTCAATATCCAATTTTGAATCCGTGATCTCTCGAGATCATTGTATCCAAACCTCATTAGCCAGATCCCAAAAAAGCCTATACCTAAATCCATAGATGTTCAAAGCTGATATACAAATCCATAACCTTTGGGTCATTATCCTAATCCAAATCCTTGATCTCACCAGGTCCTTACCAAGCACAATCCATACTCGATGACTTGAGTAGGTGGACCCATCGCGTTCGAGCGAAATGGCTCACCCCTTGCTTGGCATAATCTATACCCGACGATCTTGATCTCTCCGAATCCTTGCCGAGCATAATCCATACTCGACGACCTAAGTAGGTCGATCCATCATGTTCAAGCAAAGCGACCTACCCCTTGCCAAGCATAATTTATACACAATGACCTTGATCTCTCTAAATCCTTACCGAGCACAATCCATGCTCGATGACCAAAGTAGGTCGATCTATCGCATTCGAGCGAACCGACCTACCCCTTGCCAGGCATAATCCATACCTGATGGCCTGTATTAGCCATTACGTTGATCCAAATTTAAGCACTCCTACGTCCATAAAATAAGAATTTGTACAACCAATAAACCATAGTTCAAATAGAACTAGAAAAGAAAGATTTCGAAGCAAACAAGAAGAAAGGAAAAAAAATTTTATCAAGCCCTAGCATTACAGTTTATCATCATATCAGAGCATGCCCAGGGACCTTCCATGATCTCGTACACGTGTAAGTGATTTAGCCTTCTTACTGTGAAGTTTACTACTTATTCCATGCCATCCTGATCAATTGATGATAGGTTGATGATGATGATACCTTGATCCAGTGCCATTTTCATTCGAGGGGACGGTGGCTGCTCTTGTTCGACCATCGTAGCCCAAGTCCTTATGTATTATTGTAACTGACCATTCCTTGCGCATTCCTCAATGATATCCTTCAAATGCTGACAGTCACTTGTATTGTGCCCGTCCAGCTCATGGAATAGGCAGTGCTTTTTGATGTCTATTCACGTTCGAAGGGTTCCCTGCTTACCGACCTCCGATATGGAAGGCACCCTCGAGTATCCAAATATATCTGTTATGGGGTTTCATTCAATTCCAATTCAGAAGAGAATTTGGGTTCCCCTCTCTGTTGCTTCGATCTATCAAATATATTATTCATGTTTCGTTTACACTTGTCTTTTCCCGAGCTTTCACCGAGCAGTTCTCCATCCCGTACTGTATTAACTTCCATTGCCTTTTTATCAGCTTTGGCATCTTCTTTTCGTAGAAACATCTCTGCTTCATGGAAGATTTCCCCAAGATCCATCTATGGATCATGTATCAGTGATATCTTAAAATCTAAATTATTTGAAACTCCTGACACTACCGCCATCAAAACCATTGATGGATTCGGTTGATCCACCAAAACGACCGTCACATTGAACCTGGCCAAGAAATTATTTAGTGATTCTCCTATCCATTGCTTTACTAATGTTAATGTCATCACATTCTTAGGTCTCGTAATGTGAACCCAAAACCGCTTCATAAATCTTTCGACCAATTCCTTCCATATGCTAATAGAACCGCTCTCCAACTGTCTGAACCATAGCGTAGCTACATCCATTAAGTACATGGGGAAGCATCGTGCCAAGACTTCTTCCGAAGCCCCTAGTACTTCCATATGCTATATATACCTCATCATATGTATAGTTGGATCCAACTTTCCACCATAAGCCTCTAGTGTTGGTAGTTTCTGGTGGATTCCTAGCATTCATGATATTATAAGCACATGGACATTTATTTACATCCTCCTGATCCCTGTTCACTAATCATGCATAGCTCACCTCATCATCTCTGCAAACTTGTCATTATCTTCCAGTGGTAGTCACCTATCATCATGTCCAAGCTACCCCTCGAGTTCACGAGGGAATTCTAGAACTTATTCCTTTGAAAGAGCATATAAGTTCTGATTTTCACCAAGCCCCATGGGATCGATCGCAGATCATCCAGCATCACGATCAACCAGACCCACGGGCATGGCCCCTAACATTAGGGATTAGTACCGATCCCTCTGGAGGGATCAATGTCGATCCCTCTAGGATGGCAGAGGATTGCCCCTGGCTGCTCTATTCCATTCCTTTTTCTATTAGGTTTATTTCCATATTTCCAGTTTTGATTTTCGACGATTCCTACTACTTCAAATCCTTGATTCTATGCTCCAGCTTGTCCAATCAATTGGAGTAAATTCTGCATCATCTCCCCCTGTCTTATCAACATCCTCGCTTGCTTAGAATCCACCATCGTTTCCATTTCATCCTTGGTAATGTAGATAAATGCTTGATTAATTTTGGCTCATGAGGAAATCTTCTGACTCCCCCCATTATGGATCCTTTCTCGTAGCACTCTTCCTTTTGATTGCCTAGCCATTGCTTTCTATATCCACGTATCCAAGCTTCCGAATCTAGGATCCTAGCTTCCAAATCTGTGGGTGCAAGTATTCAAAGTGAAAGCACCAAAATGTTGGCGTCAAAATTGGCTACCAATCCCCAATTGTGCAAAAACTCCAATATCCGATCTAATAATAGAAATATGAAGAGAAATAAATGAAGAACAAAACTAAAACAATCAGAAAGCAAGTAAAATAGAGATAAGATTTATAGTGTTTCGACTAACTCTGGCCTATGTCCACTCCCAAATAATCCTTTTTATTATACTGAAGTTTATTTACAGTTACATTCAGCCTAGGTTGAAGATAAAGAGAAGGCAAAAGAAGATCCCTTTTCTGACGCCATTCCTGCTATATTTATAAAGGAAAACGTGCACGGATCGGGTTGAAATTTTGTCTGAATGTTAGGAAGGCTAAGATGAGGCCACCCAAAAAATTTCAGCCCCATTGGAGCCCAAAATAGGGATCATTACTGACCCATATTTTGGTGTATAAATTAGGAACGATCCTTTTGAAGAGTTCCTTACGATGTTAGCTACCTGCCTTCCAAATTTCATTCCGTTTCGACTTACGATTTATGAGCTATCGCATTTTCGGTGAAGTGGAGTTGTTTGAATCCTGATTTCTACCAATCCCGATGGAGAGATAGGTGCCAATTCCCTCCAATCTTTTCCAAATGTTATACGATCCCTAAGGTGTCTTTCCCATGTTATATCATGCTTAGCCTCCAAGTTTCACTGCAATCAAATTAATAGAACTTGAGTTATTGATCAATCTTGGTTGCAATATGTTGTAAAGGCTGATTATAGCCGATCCTTATAGAGGGACAGGTACAGATCCCTCCAAATTAACCCAAGTAATATGTGATCCCTATGGCTTGCTCCAAATGTTCTAATGAGCTTGTCCATCAAGTTTCATGTCAATTGGATGTGTAGATGCTGAGATACCGATCGTTCTTTGTTATGAAGTTGGGCTTAGCCGATCCCTAAGAGGGATGAATACCGATTCGTACTGAGGGAATGATATCGATCCATCCAACTTATCCAAATGCCATGCAACCCCTATGGAAGGCTCCCTAAGGTATCGTCTTCTTATTTCCAAAATTTCACCTCAATCGACCCTATGGTTGTTGAGTTATGGAGCGATCATCGTTGAGTTGTGCTGTTGAGCTGAATATGATCCGATCCCTCTTTTTTTGCCCATAACTCTAGCATACGAAATTAGATCGACTTGAAATTGGAAATACAGCCTCAGGAGGCCTTCTTTATCACTTTATACCAATTGCGCCATGATGGGACAAAAATTTAGGATCCGATCCGAATTCGCTTGACCATCGTCCATAGTCTCATTTATAGCTAATCTTCGAGCTTGGTAACCATTTCTCCAGGCCTCCCGTCTTGATGATCATGATGTCCGTTGGGTTAAATTCACATGTTACCGCTTTTCCAAAATGCAGGTTAATGGCTCAGTTATAAATTTGTTCACTTATATTTTTATATACATTGCTTTCATTGTGGTGTTATTCAAGGCGATGTACTTAGCCTTTTTCATTGAATTGGCCATGGTCTTTCATTTGGAACATTTGCAACTTAAAGATTCATTATTGACATATTATACTCAATATCACTTATGAAAGTTTGAGTTTGAAAATTCCTTTATAAGGAATTTATTGTTTCTATAAACTATTCTCTAGTATTTCATAAATACACGAGAACACTTCAAACAGTCATTTAGTGATATTAATTTGGATTTGATGTTTTCTCCATGTATCAAATACAAAAACAAAATACGATATTGTAGACAATATAGCATATATGATAATAATTATTGCCAATGCATAAGGAACTCATCTTACATTTTTCCTATCAAACATTTTAATAAGGTGTCCTTGCATATTATTTTGGGACATTCCCAATATCTTTTATATTTACTATAAAAGTCATTATTTACAATCCAGTGTTGAGTATTAAAACAATTAAGGCTGATTCTAACACAAATACATCGTTATAATCAACAACATGTTCTTTATTTATAGTTTAGAAACATCAATGTACATTTTGACTTTCGTACTTATGAGCACAGACTACCTTTACATTTTTGTTGACAATCAAACTATTTGATATTTTCATCAAAATGTTTGTTCAATTTTGATGCTTGTAAAATGATATTTTCTATCATTCCTTAGATCATATCCATAGTCCCACGAACTTAATATCGCTCTCACTGACTTCAAGACACTTTAGTTATTATGTGCAAATAGTCCAGTTTAAATTTATATTTAGAACTTTCTATTTCAACACATATATACCAAAACCTAAAGTCATACTTGGCAGTAATTTTGCATGTAAATCCGAATTAACTTGAGCGTGTGGAATAATAAATCTATCATGTTAATTTCAACAATTGAAATTTGCGAGGTTATTATTATCAACGTTGCTCATTAAATTCCAACCGCATTAGTCTGGTAAAGAAACAACCGCTGCCGTTGGATCACATCCCTTCAGATACGACTACCAAAATCATATTCTGATAACGTATATGAAATCCCTTCGGATTTGCGCATCATACCATATCATGGAATCAATACTATTAGTGCTTAATTGTCAACTGGGGATTAACTATTCTCGACATTGATAATAAACTTATAGTTTCTCTTTATTGTGCGAGAGTACTAGTTAAACATCCTAATGCTATGTGTTCATTTAGGTTAATTGCATTTCATCTCACATAATCAGTTTTATCTTTGGTATCGTATCCAATTCCAATTTATTACCAATAATTTCTCCATGAAATTCTTCCACAACGAAGTTGCAATTTCCTAAAATAACATTTATTCCTTAGCATAACAGAATAGGTATTCATAAACACTTTATGAATTACTTTTTATATAAAACCGATTTAGTTTTTAGTTAACAAAACTTATGTTCAAAGCGTAAATATGTCACCTAATGATAGACTTTTTCAAACTCCTTTTGGAAAGATTCATACAAAATCCCTCACAAATAATTGTTATATGCAGACTTTCGACTCGTATACTCTACCAACTCCTTGACGTAGGATATGTTGGAGTTTCTTGTAAACCCTTATCTCGTATGTTTCGTAAACTATTATTTAGATGAAATAATATTAACCTGATGTACTACTCTTAAGTACGTAATCCTTTTATAGAAAGATATTAACTCGACTTCACTCACATTTAGCCATACTTTGTCCGGTAAAGTTCAACTACTCCTTATCGATGCATCATTATGTATCACATAGAGGAGTGACTTTTGAGATTGAATCTTTATTCACTATTAGGTACGTTCAGAACCATTTTCAATATACTCACTCATTCGATCAAATCAAATCATTTCCATTGCATTTATTTTATTTACTTCTGTTTTATACTCTATGAGTTTACCATAGACATACTACATGTGTATCAAATACATATATGCATGTCGGTGATAACTCATCGATGAATGAGACGAAGTATATGAAACTGCTTTGGTATTGATAGACTTACGATTGCATACATCTATACTATCAATCCGAAGATTTCATCAACACTTATGATACTCTCAAGGAATGGGTGCATAGACCTTCAATTATTTGAGATATAATTAACCAATGTCATATGATTCATAATCATATGATAAAATTATTTTTCAAAACTACAGCTTAGTCTATAATTTTAAATAACTATAAGTAATATTAGATACTTCTGTATTTCATATGCATCATTTTACAATAAAACAAATACCATATTATAGTTTTATTTCATAACAAATATTCATGATATTTACACTGAAATATAACCATGTATATTATTCAGTCGGCACCAAAAAAATGGTCATTATTTCATAAATAATGTTCGGCATGTTTGACGAAAACTATTCATCATTTTACAATGAAATAATTACCATATTATAGTTTTATTTCATAACGAATATTCATGATATTCACATTGAAATATAACCATGTCTATTATTCAGTCGGCTCCAAAAAAATGGTCGTTATTTCATAAATGATGTTCGGCATGTTTGACGAAAACTATTTTCACAGTTTGATGCAATTGATAAGTGTTATATAGGATGCTCCTGCTATTTCCTCCATTCACATAATAGCATATTGAATTTAGAGGTCCATTATTCCCTGAACATAGATTATTTATTTCATATATTGCAACTTTTTTACAGAGGATAATTTTTGATCAAATATCTCAACCTCAAAGAAATAAATCTCATAAACAATTTCCTATATGAAAATACATTTTTGAATTGAAATCACATTTCTCATTCCAATGTTAAGTATCGATTATTATTATTACAATTTTCATTTCTGATGTTTCCTTATGAAGCAGAATTGACCATTCACTCTTTTCATCCCAACTGTACCTTAAATCACATTTACTCTTATACATTCGTTTTCCTTTCTAAATGGTCAAACCATTCAAAAGAAAACCCTTGCTAAAATAATAAAATAAATCTTTTACAAAAGTACATTTAATTATTCTTAACATTTAAGGATATCAAATGTATTGCACTTCACGTAAATTGATCAAACCGATATTTCAGCAATCAAGTTCTTAGATTTATACTATAGTTTTGGCCTTAAGTTACGATTAACACAACATGATCATTTAGTAGTTAATCAAATTGAATACTCGATCTCCTAGAACTGTTTGTTGGCTTATTTCAAATGAACTATATTCATTGAAGTATCATACATTTCGAACTATGATCATTTACATGTAACATTTATATGTAATTGTATATGGATCAAATATCCATAGTCTTGTGTTGCTTTTAGAGTTTGAAAATCATAGAATGCAATACACGGTCTTATCAAATAAACACGTAAGTGACAATATTATGAACGTATTAAGTAGCTGTAAAAGTCAGGCACTTGCATGGGTATAGAAAACATTAACATGCAATATTCATTTAATAGTGAGTATTATATTATATTTCCCTTTGTCAATTTTCAGTTCAGTTCATTTGTATATATTAATTTATAAATGTTTTATCAATCATATTAAATGCACAAATCTATCATTTTAGATAATTATAACATTATTTAGCATATGTTCTTACAATATTAAAAAGGTTAAATGTAATCATTTCATTTTTCTAATAAGACTCCCACTACTCTTTTATGTTTCTCCAAACCCTAAAATGAAACGTAGAAGTCTTTCGACTTTACCGGTGGGTACTCATTTGTCTTGGTATTCTGACCTTGAGTTTGCTCAACAAATAATAGCCCCACAATCAATGGATAACTCTTTATCAGTTGTATGACATACAGCTCCTAACTCATGTTTCCTTGTCCTAATCTCATTTCAATCTTGAGTTTGCGCAACAAATTGAAAGTGATTATTCACTTATACCTACCTTATCGTGACGGCCTAAGTATAGTATATGTACCTTAAGTTTGCTCAAGAAATACATATAGTTATCTTTCATCATCTATTCAATACATTAATAATACTACACATAACATCCCCAGCTTGAGTTTGCTCAACAACTAAGGAGTATGCAAGTAATTTATTAGTATATATATGGTGAAGCACAACATTATATTGAAGATTCATAATCTTTAATACATTCTATTGAGTGATATCGACTTACGAAATAATGTATTTCTTATAAAATACCCTTGTGATTATGTCAACCAGATCATAAATCATAGATACGTACATTTACATATGTATTTAGTCCTTAGGTCTATTTGAGTTTCTTTAATGTTTCACCTTTAGTTTACATTCGTATCATATAAGTTTTATTATATATAACTTTTATATTTCACATTACTTATATGATAGTCTTATGTATAATTTTTTATTTAATTAAATCATTTAATTTATTTAAATTTATTAACTCTTTAATTGATTTTATAATAGTATTCCAATACAACTTTTATATTGGACATATCTAATATAACCTTTATAATGTGTAATGTTACCTTCAAATATAACACATATATCTTATATATGCATATTTTTATTTAATTAATTAACGTTTAATTAATTTATTTTATTAAACAATTTTAATTAAATTATATTAATTTTAAAATTTATTTTATATATACATATATGTATACTTATATTATCTTAAACACTTTAAAATAACATAACATATATCAACATCTAATACATGTATATAAGTATTAATTAACTAACTCATTTAATTAATTTATTTTATTAACTGCATAAACAAACCTTAATTTTCAAAATTAATATTAAAGTAGTTTCAAACATTTTGATATTTTATGTTATATTATAACCTTTTATAATAACATGTTTTTAATTTAAATTTAATTTTTAAATTTAAAATCTAGTCTTCATTTTCAAAACTATTTTGAAAACTAGCCTAGCCCAATTCAAAATGGGCCTTTTCTATCTGGAGCAACCTTTGGGCTCACTTCACCTTTCAGGCTAGGCAGGTAACCGGGTAGGACAGAGTACTTGATTACCTAATTCCAATCCTAGACATCACCTTTCTAGACACCGTACTAAGTGCGCAAGCTTAACTAGTTAACCCTAACATGACAAATTTAGACTGCATAGGTTATTGGGATCTGATATAATTGAAGGAATTGGGCCAGCCCACAGCGGAAGAAATGAGTGAATTTTAAAAAAAAACTCTAGTAGATCTTAGTTGAGCCGATGAAGCCTAATTTAACATTTCTAAATTTGTTTTAAATAAAATCATGTGTTTTATTTAAATTAGTTAAAAGGAAATTTAAATAAATTTAATTTTTAACGTATAGTGTATTAAATACATCTAACATTTAATTAATAAGAGCTAATATATATAGAGAAAGAAACCTTTCATTTCTGTGACGACCGGGGATTTTCGACACTCGAAAATTGACATTAAGATGTTCAACTTGTAGGATCGATTTCACCCTAGAGGGGGGGGGGGGGTTGAATAGGGTGATGCTATTAATTATAAAAATTAATTGCGGAAGCTTATAAAATTATTTTAACACAGACCATAGAATAATAACAGCACAGATAATAGCAGAATAATAAATGCAGATATAGAACGACATAGAATTTACCCAGCTTCGGCAAAACCCTGCCTATGTGCTGCCCCAAAGGTTTCTACAAGAAATTAAGTAGTCACACGCTTACACACGTAAACTCGCGACATCCGCTACTGACTAACCTAACTCTACGCTCAAAACTCTGCCACAACTCAGCCACTGAGTTGCGAATTCTCCAATTACGCCACGTAGTTTGTCCTCTAGTCACACGACTAGAAATTACAACGGTTTAAAATTGAAATACAAATTTAAAACAATTTAAAAACAAATAAACCCTTATTTAAAAACAATAGCCCTTATAAAATAAAATGGCAGGCCCTTTTCTCTTTTTATAATTTTGTGGCCCGTTCCTTAATCGAGATAATAGCGGCTCTGTTTTTTTCTTTGTTCGATCAAAATTAGGGCATTCGTTCCTTCGTTCCAAATTAGGGTTATTGATTTGAAGCGCCGCTTGTGGTAGATTGAATGATACTTCGTTTGCTTTCTTCGGTTGATTTCTCGGCTGCTTCAAATTGTCGAGTGTCTTCACTTGATTGAAAGATTGGTACGTGAAATTCCTTTTTCGATTTATACTGTACTCAACTATGATTCGAGTTGTATAAGTTATTCTTATCTATTGTAGTCAAACTCGAATGAATTTTTTTTGCCGATGATGTTATGGTTTATATAAGATTTGAATCCCTATATTTGTGTTCGTCTGATTTTTTCAACATTTTAGCTTCGGCCATTCGATTTCGTTTGGATGTTGATGATTTCACCGACGTTTTCAATTTCGTATAAATTGATACTTGACACTCACGGTTTTGATTTATAACTCGGTCAATTTTCTTAGCCACCACGATTTTGACTTGTTCATTATATTCTTTGATCACGGCTTTGACTTTGCTGTGACTTTGTTATACTTTGCATATATTATCTGATGTTGTCACTTAGAATATATGTTTGCACTGCTTCTCAATGACATTTGCTTCTGCACTGTGCCTTGTTCTTTGTTGTAACTGTACTTGAACTTGTAGTCTTCATTGTGTACTCGAGTCTGCATTTTCATGATTCGAAGTCTGGTTCATTTGTACTTGTACCATTACTGTTATTGTTGCTGATATCTTGGTTTGGTCTGTAGTCTTTAGTCATGTATCATTAGCTTGTCTTGTTCATTTGATGGTTGCAGTGCACTGGGTGGATGCCTTATCTTTGTTTGCTTTCACCTTCATTCTGCTGTGTCTTCATGTTTGTACCACTGCCTTTGTGCACTTTTATTCTGCTGTGTTTGAGTCTTCTTCACGTTGACATAGTTTGTTCATTTGGTTTTATACTGTCTGCACTTGATTCTTCTCGTCTTCGACGATGATGTTTTGAGTCATGTTCGTTTGAGTATATTGCAGTCTTTATGTTTTTATTGTGTCAACTCTGTATATATGTATGGTTTGCACTTGATTCAATCGAGCTAGTTCACATTTTACTGGTTTATGCTACTTTCTTTGCATATTTTCTTCAATGTGCAGCCTGGTCGAAATGTATGTTGTCACTGCGTACATGTTCATCATGTAGTTCACTGTATTGGTTCGAGTATATGTGCAGTTTCACTACTTTGGTTTCATGATACATTTGGGCAGTGATGTGAACTTATTGGTCATTCATTGTTGCCCAGACCTGACCTTATTTGATTTCTTGGTATTGCTGTTAGCTTTGGTTTGGTCTTGCAGTTGAGTTGAGTCATGATAGCAGTGACTTGACTTTTGCATTTTTTTGTGGTTTGGTGCCTTCTTGAATTGTGCAGTCTTTTGTGAGCATGTTGACTTTTAGTTGGACTATGCATTACACTTGAGTTGAATCCAGCTTGTAGCTCGAATTTGACCTTGTGCTGAAAGTTGTGACATTATTTTGTTGCACTTGAGTTGAATCCGGTATTTTGGGTTTGACCTGTGCTCACCTGTCCCTGTAAATTTATCAAGTGTATATATCGGTGTGCACGGCCTTGTGGCATATACAGTGATACACTGTATGTCACAAGTTGTTCGTGTATGATGAATTGAAAATTAAATGATGACGAACAACCCAAATAACCGAGGCGAATATTATTTTCAAAATCCACATTTTGTTTAATACTGCAAAAATATTTCCTTTTCAATTTTACTACGTCAATATTTATTTTTGCAGATTGCTCAGATGCTGGATTCAATCTAGAATGAAGTTGAAGATAAATTATGAGTGAATGAGCGATATATAGTGAGGACATTTGTAAATGAAAGATTGTGATGTAATTGAATTTATATTATAATCAAAATTGTGTATGTATAGCGAGAGCTCGAATTTGTACTATTCAAAATTGTGATGAATATTTATTTGAATAAAATTTCTATTTGAATTCAAATTTCGTGTTATTTATTTTTATTCAGAAAATATTTATTTAATCTATGAAAAATAAAATAGTACATTAACAAATACATTTACACGAATATATATATATATATATATATGTTTATTATCATCAAACAAAAATCATATAATAGCATATTCAATAATCTCCCCTTTTTGATGATAACAAACATATATTTAAGATTTTGAATATGTTAAATATATTTGATCATTGATATACTCTAATTGCTCCCCCTATTTAAATGCTTTCTCTCTACGTAAAGCTCCCCCTATATATATGTATACAATTAAAAATATGCAAATGAGCCTAGATGCAAATGGAAAACATTTGACCTTTGCTTGATTTTATTTGACAAAATCTTAACTTTTCTCTCCCTCTTTTGTTATCAGCAAAAGAGTAATAGTGTTAGAGAAAATAGAGATAAAGTAATCGATATTAATTCAACATTAAAACTCAATTGAATATAAATATTAAATTTCAATAAAAAAATCAAACAAAAATCATAAATACTTTGTTAGGCGCATATTCCACTTTTAGAGTGATGGGAATGATGTCATCATATAAAACCATACAGTTGTGTCTATTTGTGGTATATTTATATCAGGAATTTGAATATCTACTAACCATGCATAACCGTTAGAAACTTTTAAATGAGATTAGTAGTATTCCAATTTTATTTAAAAAAAAATGAATTCAAGTATCTTCTAACCACACATAACCGTGAGGACTTTTAAATGGGATTAGAATCAACTTGTTTATTTTAAAAATCAATTTTTGATATGCGTTCCATACATGCATAACCGTGAGGACTTTTAAATGAGCATGGAAGCACATAACAAATTCCAAGTAATTCACCCACGCATAACCGTGAGGACTTTTAAATGAGAGTGATTATTTGGTATTTATTTATTTATTTAAAAAGAAATATAAAATGAAAAACGAATGATTCCTGTTTAAAGTACCACATATCGACAAACTATATTGAATTTTGATGAGTGATGATCATTAGAAATATGATAGAAATAGAGATGATCATGGAATTTTTACCAACAATTTTTTTTTATAACTCTTGTTTAAATTTACTAATTATACCGTCTCGAGTCATAATATATGATAAATATCAACACTCATCACTTTTTCAGTCACTATTTATCTTTTCGATAATTATTAGGGAGTCAGATTAGTCAAAATAGTCATTTAAAATCAAATTCAAAAAAAAATTATAAAATTAATTTTTCAAAATGACTGATCTAAAATATGGTCAAAAATGATTTTCTAAAGGGGGTTATATGAGAAAAATTTCTGCTATTTGAAAATTATTTGAAATGAAAAATATGCAGATATTTTCTTAAAAAAATGATGCAGTTACTAAATGTCTCTAAAAAATCACGTTCAACTAGTAAGTTTTCTATCAACTGGATTACCAGTGTAATCTGCATCTGAATTTCTCTTTCACTCAAAAATATCATTAATTGAATTTGATAGACCAGACCATGAAGTGTGCACCAAAAATTTCAAACTTAATTTTAATAGAATTTTAAATGACATTCTCTTGAATTTGAATTGAAGCCGTGTAAATAATCATAATCCATGAATATAAAGTTAGCCGTATTATAACTAAATGTATTATCGTCTAACAAAAACACTATTATTAATCCAAACTAATATATATGAAGCAGTTCAAAGATTCTAGTGACTTTTATAATGTTCTTAGCATGAGAATATAATTGGCCAACTATTTTGAATAAGTCAGAATCAAAATCGTCATCATTTCATCATCACATTATTGGCTGATTTAATTCAGAATACGGTGTAGATTATCACATTTAATATATCGTTCAAAATATACCATTACCTGTTTTACCTTTACGATAATTTTTTGTGGTTGCCCATTGTGATTCTGTCACCTTTATATTAGGCTAAGGAACTTTGCTTTGTCGCTCGGTGTGCCCTTGAAACAACCAGAATCCAAGTGGCACTATTGTTGTTGCTTAGCCTGCTACCACACTTACACGGAAAATGATTTTTGTGACCTATTTGTTTTTATAGGTCCATGGTTGTTAGTGGCAGAATATTTATAAAAATAATTTTGTGGAGACCCAAAACTATTTATAATTGTTCCCTTTGGCACCCAAATTTGTTTAACTTTGAGAGATTTTATATTTGTGCCTTTTGGAACCCAAATCGGTATAGTTTTCACATGTTTGGGTCTATACCAACAATTATTGTGATTGTGTCCATATTTTTTAGAATTAACTTGATTAATATTGCTTTCAACATTTTCAGATTGATTATATCCAAGTCCATGTCTAACGTATTACCAGTTTGGTTTCCTAATAGCATATTCAACGATTTTTCACTTTTTGAAAATTTATCTAAAGTCATTGACAATTGTTGGACTTGTGTTTTGAGAGATTTATTTTCGTTTAACAATTATGTGCACTTTTTAATAGAATTCTCTCTCCTAGTATTTTCACTTTCTTTCAAAATCAGAATTTCATTTTCAAGTGATTTTATATTGATTTCTGATTTTTTAATTTCTTCTTCGAATGTTAGATACTTATGACACTTAGGGATCCTACTTTGATAGTTTTTGACTAATTAGTCAAGTTGTTCATTTAATTCTATCAAAGTATCTTTTTGCGATTCAAGTTTGGCATACTTCTCCCTAAGTCGTTCAAAACAGCCATTTACTTCGTGGAAATATAGAAGTAATTCTGAGTGAGTGAGTTTTGATACCTCGCTTGGCTCGTCATCGTCGCTATCAGTTATATTTCCCTAAAGGCACATATCTGCTTTCTCACTCTCACTGCTAGAACTTTATCTTCATCACTTGTATTCCACGTGGCTGCAAAATTTCTCCTCTTTGATTTCTTTTCAAAGTCGCGTCGATTTTGAGGACAATTGGGCTTGACGTGTCCGGGTTGGTTGCACTTGTGGCAGATGTCTTCTGTTCTTCTGAGTAGTCTAGTGCTCAATTTTTGATTTTGAGCTGGATTTCCGTATTTGTAATTCCACTTTTTGAATTTCTTCATTAGTAGTGCCAGCTTTGCTGCTCCATCATCATCATCGTTATCATCATCACTTTTGGTTGTTCCTTTGAGAGCTATTAATTTTTTTCGTGTATCTCCTCCTTCACGCTCTTCCTTGAATTTCATTTCTAGCTCATAAGTGGTGAGATTTCCGATGAGTTCTTCAGCTTTCATTTGTTTTAAGTCTTTTGATTCTTGAATGGCAGTCACTTTTGCTTCAAATCTTCATGGAAGGACTCTGAGGATTTTTTGGACTATCTTCAACCCTGTGTATGGTTTTCCGAGGGCTTTTGATTTGTATACGATATTGGAAAGCCGTCCATGCATCTCTTTGGCATTTTCTTCCTTCGCCATTGTGAAGTTCTCGTATTTGCTGCTTAGCATAGCAAGGCGAGATTCTTTGACTTGAGATGTTCCTTCGTGAATCACTTCTAGTGTGTGCCATATTTCCTGCGCAGTTAGACAATGTGAGACACGATTAAATTCATATTGATCCAATGAACAGATAATAGAATTCATAGCTTTAGCATTAGTATTTTGTAATTTATTTTCTAGTTCTGTCCATTGTTCCTTTGGTTTATCTATTTCCTGATTATCTATAGTTATAATTGGTGCTCTATAACCTGTCTCAACAATATTCCAAGCGTCAATGGTTTTCAGAAAAATTTCCATCCTATTTTTCCAGTAAGCATATTCACCATTGAACACTGGTGGTCTAACTATGGATTGACCCTCAGAAAAAGCAGTATTAAAAGAAGGCATTTTAAAAATTCAACTTTTTAAAACAAAAATTGGTTTTTGTAAAATCAATTTTTTAAACAAAAACGGCTTTTGTTCCTAGCTCTGATACCACTTGTAGGATCGATTTCACCCTAGAGGGGGGTGAATAGGGTGATGCTGTTAATTATAAAATTTAATTACGGAAGCTTATAAAATTATTTCAACACAGATAAATCAGAATTATAGCAGCACATATAATAGCAGAATAATAAATGCAGAAATAGAACGACATAGAATTTACCCAGCTTCGGCAAAACCCTGCCTACGTGCTGCCCCCAAGATTTCTACTAGAAATTAAGTAGTCACATGCTTACACACGTAAACTCAAGACACCCGCTACTGACTAACCTAACTCTACGCTCAAAACCCTGCCAAAACTCAGCCATTGAGTTGCGAATTCTCAAACTACGCCACGTAGTGTGTCCCCTGGTCACACGACTAGAAATTAAAATGTTTTTAAAATTGAAATACAAATTTAAAACAATTTAAAAAAATAAACCCTTATTTAAAAACAATAGCCTTTATAAAATAAAATGGCCGGCCCTATTCTCTTTTTATAATTTTGTGGCCCGTTCCTTAATCGAGATAATGGCGGCTCTGTTCTTTTCTTTGTTCGATCAAAATTAGGGCATTCGTTCCTTCGTTATAAATTAGGGTTATTGATTTGAAGCGCCGCTTGTGGTAGATTGAATGATACTTCGTTTGCTTTCTTCGGTTGATTTCTCGGCTACTTCAAATTGTCGAGTGCCTTCACTTGATTGAAAGATTGGTACGTGAAATTCCTTTTTCGATTTATACTGTACTCGACTACGATTCGAGTTGTATAAGTTATTCTTCTCAGTTGTACTCAAACTCGAATGAATTTTGTTGCCGATCATGTTATGGTTTATATAAGATTTGAATCCCTAGATTTGCGTTCGTCTGATTTTTTCAACATTTTAGCTTCGGCCGTTCGATTTCGTTTGGATGTTGATGATTTCACCGACTTTTTCAATTTCGTATAAATTGATACTTGACACTCACGGTTTTGATTTATAACTCGGTCAATTTTCTTGGCCACCACGATTTCGACTTGTTCATCATATTCTTTGATCACGCTTTGACTTTGCTGTGACTTTTTATACTTTGCATATATTATCTGATGTTGTCACTTAGAATATATGTTTGCACTGCTTCTCAGTGACATTTGCTTCTGCACTGTGCCTTGTTCTTTGTTGTAACTATACTTGAACTTGTAGTCTTCATTGTGTACTCGAGTTTGCATTTTCATGATTCGAAGTCTGGTTCATTTGTACTTGTATCATTACTGTTATTGTTGCCGATATCTTGGTTCGGTCTGTAGTCTTTAGTCATGTATCATTAGCTTGTCTTGTTCATTTGATGCTTGTAGTGCACTGGGTAGAGGCCTTATCTTTGTTTGCTTTCACCTTCATTCTGCTGTGTCTTCATGTTTGTACCACTGCCTTTGTGCACTTTTATTCTGCTATGTTTGAGTCTTCTTCACGTTGACATAGTTTGTTCATTTGGTTTTATACTGTCTACACTTGATTCTTCTCGTCTTCAACGATGATGTTTTGAGTCATGTTCGTTTGAGTATATAGCAATCTTTATGTTTTTATTGTGTCAACTCTGTATATATGTACGGTCTGCACTTGATTCATTCGAGCTAGTTCACATTGTACTGGTTTATGCTACTTTCTTTGCATATTTTCTTCAATGTGCAGCCTGGTCGAAATGTATGTTGTCACTGCATACATGTTCATCATGTAGTTCACTGTATTGGTTTGAGTATATGTGCAGTTTCACTACTTTGGTTTCATGATACATTTAGGCAGTGATGTGAACTTATTGGTCATTCATTGTTGCCCAGACCTGACCTTGTTTGATTTCTTGGTATTGCTGTTAGCTTTGGTTTGGCCTTGCAGTTGAGTTGAGTCATGATAGCAGTGACTTGACCTTTTCATTTTGTTTGTGGTTTGGTGCCTTCTTGAATTGTGCAGTCTTTTGTGAGCATGTTGACTTTTAGTTGGACTGTGCATTACACTTGAGTTGAATCCAGCTTGTAGCTCGGATTTGACCTTGTGTTGAAAGTTGTGACATTATATTGCACTTGAGTTGAATCCGGTATTTTAGGTTTGACCTTTGCTCACCTGTCCCTGTAAATTTATCAAGTGTATATATCGGTGTGCACGGCCTTGTGACATATACAGTGATACACTGTATGTCACAAGCCGTTCGTGTATGATGAATTAAAAATTAAATGATGACGAACAACCCAAATAACCGAGGCAAATATTATTTTCAAAATCCATATTTTGTTTAATACTGCAAAAATATTTCCTTTTCAATTTTACTGCGTCAATATTTATTTTTGCAGATCGCTCAGTTGCTGGATTCAATCGGGAATGAAGTTGAAGATAAATTATGAGTACATGAGCGATATGTAGTGAGGACATTTGTAAATGAAAGATTGTGATGTAATTGAATTTATATTTTAATCAAAATTGTGTATGTATAGTGAGAGCTCGAATTTGCACTATTCAAAATTGTAATAAATATTTGTTTAAATAAAATTTCTGTTTGAATTCAAATTCCGTGTTATTTATTTTTATTCAGCAAATATTTATTTAATCTATGAAAAATAAAATAGTACATTAACAAATATATTTACACAAATATATATATATATATATATTTTTATTATCATCAAACAAAAATCATATAATCACATATTCAACAGTTCACTGTATAGAGTGTCAAGCGATCGAGTGCTGGAATTACCAGATCGTTAGGGTTTAAGAAGAAAAGGGATAAAATAAGAAACAGAAAAAAACAAGACAAAATCTCACAATTGCAACGGAATAAAATATAGTATACAATAACATATTTTTATGCAAAAGAATCTGTATCGGTTAATATACATACAAATTATCTAGGTACAATCATCAACATATAAATCTGGACAGTTATATTAACTTGTCCTCAAAATTGCTGAATATACAGCCTATAATGCACAGCGGAATATAATTAAGTACGAGTAATATGTCTCTGCCATCTAGCTCATCTCCTGAGCTCCAAAGCATCCTAACCTGAATCTGTAATACTCGGTCTGACCCGAGCATTACAATAAAGTAACACCCGAGTCAGGCTGAAAACCAGCGTGAGTAAACACACTTAATTTTAATTACTTTAGTTATCAAAATCCTTCGAAAAGCAGGGGTAACTCGTAAGACCACGTCACACATAAACACGGCAGGGTTTTATCTTATGATAACCAAAACACTTTTACAGAAAATCTGGGGATATTGTAATACTGTCTAAGTGTAAATACTTACTAAAATAGCTGAAATTTGTTACATTAATTAAAATCTAGCATATTAGACTCCAAAATCAAACCGTAAAGGTTAGTAGTGGTCATTGGATCGAAGTGGTTTCAGATAATGCAGATATCCAATCCCGGTCTCATCGAATCCAAGCAATAAATTTTTAAAGGTCCAAGTCGTTTTAAATAACAATTTCACAATCATGGTGTTAATATTTACATATGGAAATTCATTCCATATGTTACTTTATCATAACTAGTCCATTTTTTGAAATCGGAATAGCGAGCAGTTCCAGTCGATTTACTTGCCAATAAAACGTGTTAACATTTTATTCTATTTACTTTAGTTTGTTTGGCTACTTAATGGTACAGACAATTGATAATTTGAAATCAATATCCAAATACAAGTCAAAGTATAGATCATTAACTTAATCAATGATTAATAATTGATATTAAATCAACTTACAATTCAGAATTTAATTGGGTTTTAACTTAACCGAGTCAAGTTATATTTTTAAATCCGGATTATGTATAAATTAAAGAAATTAAATAAAATAATCCTTTTTAGTTAATTTCAAATTAAATAGTCCATTACTACTTTATTAATAAATCAACATATAATAAAAAATTAAGAAATTTATTAACTGATCACTTTCGTAAATATAAATTATTAAATTTCACATTGCAGAAATCTCTACGACATTAGTTCATATGGAAGTACTTGGCGATAGGAACTTGACACATGAATCCGTTCGTCGTTCGGATTTAAAATGAAATAGAAAATATTGTTTTAAATCTATAGGGTATTAGGTAAAACAATTTGAATCTTTCTTTTTAAAGAAACCACTCGGCCTAAACAAATCAAAGCCGGCCTAAAAAAAATAACTCCAGCCCAAACCCTTTCTCTTCTTTCCTTTTCTTCCTCCTCCCTACTCCTTTCTTCTCTTCATTGCTCACATACTTGTGCACGACCACATGCACGTACAAACACCGCCGATCACCCATCTACGCCGCCGGTCACCCACACAAGTCGTCCATGACCACAAGACTCCGTTCCACCATCTGAAACCCACCACCAATCCTTAGGTCGAAAATTCACACTCGACCCAAATTCTGGAAACAATCGAGCCCCCAAAAATCACCTCACCTCCTCACTACCGATCACTGTCCACGCCGAAAATCCACATGTGGCTTCGCCACAACCTCCTTCTCATTTTTCCCCATACCGTACTCCTCTACCTCTTCCCTCGCCATGCCATTGCCATGAAGCTGAGACCGAATAACAAATCACCTAAACCCTAGTTTGAAGTTGCCTGACCACCACAGGCCATAAAAAAAACCACACCATTTTTCGAAGTGCGATATCTTCTGAGCCACCTCCACACCAACCACCTTGCCTCCAAACTAACCACATCGCCGTAATTCGACGAAATCCCCAATTAGGTTCGTCTCTAAATATCTCGTCACATACACCACTAAATAATCCCAAACCACCTCTGAAAATCAAGTTTTTCAATGACAAACACAACGATATGATTCATTCTTTAAGTTATGATAATTTAATTTTTGGCCATACTGACATACTTTCTGACATATGGAAATTTCTCCCTCCATGCTGGGTAAATTCGAATGAAACCAATTTTTAAATGTACTACACTCAAAAACAATTTATTTTGGTTTTGAAGCCATGATTTAAAAATGAGTAGTTGAGGAGATTATGATTTTCAAAGTCTAAAGGTCTTAACTATTTTTTTTTCAACTAAACATGTACGCAGATAGCAAAGGAAGAAGTACAGTGTATTTGAGTTTAACCGACCATGCCAAATATACGTACACACGCATCTATACTTTTTATTAATGTAAATAAATTTAAAAATGGGTTCACCGTTATAATTTATTAATTAAAAGGAGTTAAATAAGTTTATTACATCCATTTAATAAATATTTAATTCACCATTTAAATATTTAATTCACAATTCAAATAATCCCTATATTTGAATTCAAGTTATTAAACTCTAAAAACCAATTATTTAAATATTTAAAATTAATTAAATATTCAAAATCAAACTGATAATATTTTGGGATGTTATACTATTGTTGATGCTAGTGTTGAAGATGTTATGAAGCCACCTAAGAAAAAACATGGTGCTGGTGGACCTTCTACCAAAAGAAAATAAGGATTTGTGCATTTTCAAAATAAGAAAAATAGTTGCGTATTTGCAAGAAAATTGGCCACAATAAGAAAAATTATTAAGTTTTTTAGAAGATATGAATTGTTTTCATGTTGTCATGAATTTGCTGAGATTTATAATTGGTTGTATGATTTTTTTTGGCAATTTTTGTGCAAGAGCCTGGTTATAAAAGTGTATTCGTTTTACCATATTTTTAATTTGATATTGATTTGCTCTTTGTAATTGAACCTGGTTATATAGTATCATTTGTAGTTTCAATATTAGTTTTGTAGTATAACCAGTATCAGTTTTATTATTTACGTATTTGTAGGTTATTTTGAATCATTACTTTCAATATTCATATGTTGATTTTTCTTGATTAAGTCAGGTAATAGTTATTATACGGTGATGTTAATTAGTATATTCAATATATTGGTTCTTTAGTATCGGTTTTTGCATACTATTATATCAGTTTTAGGTATAATAAAACATGGTATCAGTTTTTGCATGCTATTAGTATCAATTTCAGGTATAAGAAAATAGGGTATCAATTTTTGATACTAATAGTATTAGTTTCCAGTATATGAAAATATAGTATCGGTTTTTGCATACTATTAGTATTAGTTTCAGGTGTATGAAAATATAGTATCACTTTTTGCATACTATTACTATCCGTTTTAGATATAACAAAATATGGTATTAGTTATTGTATGTTATTAGTATTAGTTTCAAGTATAACAAAATATGGTCTTGGTTTCTACATACTATTAGTATCAATTTCAGATATAACGAAATTTCATATCATTTTTTGCATAGGATTAATATCTGTTTCAGGTATAAAAAACAGGGTATCAATTTTTTTAAGTATCAGTTTAAAGTATAACTAGAAATAAAATATAGTCATAACATAGCATCACATGTAGGTAAATTTAACCTGTTTACAGCACTAGAAAAAGTTCATAGCTTTTACAGCAAATTAACAAAATTTCAACAAGAAAATATTTATATCTAAAGTAAAACAAAGCTAACTTCAATTAGTTCTAACATTGCAAAAATTAGCCTTTTCAACCCTCAAATATCGACACTAATACATCATCGGTATTCACATGCCGAACACCCATGTGCTGAAAGACAGAATGCTAGGGTAAAAGAAAAAGAAAAATTAAAAGAAAGAAGAACATAATATCAAAATCTTACATGCAGAAAGTTAATATACTCAAAAGATCTATACCAAAAAGGATACTTAAATATACATACATCAATCAGAGTAAACTAATATATCATCAGCCTAGACAATTATAACAACCTATCTTCATAAATGCTGATATATACAAAACAAGTAATGCAACAAAAATAAAATACATGAATAGGTCTTGGTGGCATCTAGCTCGTCTTTCGAAGCTCTAAAGCGTCCATAGCTAAAACTGAAAATATACTCGGGACTGACCAGAGCATTATAAGAAAATAACACTTAGATCTGCCTAGTAAACTAGTATGAGAAAGTAAAATCGTATGGATCTTTACATCTATAAAACCCCTCAAAAATAAAGGTACCACATAAGACCATAGCGCAAATAAAGACGGATGTGTTTTTACCTTACGATAACCAAATCATTTCTATTAGAAAATCCAGTTATATTATAATAATATTTAGGGTTGAAAATAAATCATAAATAGTTATGCTTCGTGTGAGTGTACACCATGGAAATAATAAATATACAATCAAAACCGCTAAGGTGTATACGCTACTCATGTAGGTTTCCACGGAGGTGCCCTTAGTACTTCCAGAATGGTCCTCTAGCACAAGAATCATAGATATCCTTTCGAAGCATCATACATCCTTGGCTATGTACTTAGGAAATACATAGCTAGCTATAATATGAAGCCGAGTGCACCATTCATGCATGCATAACTATAGGTATCTCTAGGGCGGATTTGCCTACACCCTTTGGTTAGCTAAATCCATGGCCACGCATCCTATCTCTGGTTTTTTTTATATCCATTGGTGAGGCTGTGTCTGGCATTCTGACACACGTAACACAACTCGAACAAATCTTCGAACCACATATGGATTTCCATATCTTAACTGATCTCGGAATCACACATGGATTCCATATCTAAATAAATCTCAGAATCACACATGGGTTCCCACATCCAAGATAGATCATGAATAACTACATGTGTTAAAGCACCTCAAATAGATCTCGAATCCCCATATAGAATCCATCATCTCAAACTAATCACGAACCTATTCTAAAGCATATAACACGTATATGGATTTGGAGAGGTTACAGTTTCAAGTCATCTCATATAAGCACATTACCCCACTTGCGAGGCACTTCAAAAACCAACCGATAGATTTCCTGCAAACTTAACTCTGGTTCTTTTGAAAATAAACAGAAAATATATAAGAGCGGTAATCATTTCCTAATCCAACGAATTTCCTTACCATTTGTTCTAGAAGAGAAAAACGAGATTATACATATAGTATAGTATCATCGAAGATAACTGTACCATATAATTTCCGTGTTTCTTCAAAATATTTCTAGAGTTATATTTTGGTTAATCTAACAATAATGAAAATGATCGCATAAGGGAAACTAAGTCTCATATATTTTCCATAAGCAAGTAACACATAAAGCACAATCGACACACACAAGCACAATCGACAGACATGAGCACAATCAAGTCATATAAACGACTTCAAATTCCTTTTTTAATTAATTAATTCTTTGTCAATTAAAACTTCCCCTTTTCTACGTGAATATATATACTTCAAGTATCTTTACAAGGGTATATACAAGTATTCCACAATTCTTATTCATTTGTACTCTTTTCAATACTTCAAAAAGTCTGCATATACTTATCTAAATGGTATAAGTATATTCACAAATCATTAACAAGATTTACTTACTTTAAAATATAATCAAAGACGTTGAAAACAAATGTTAATTACACATTGTTACTACAAACCTCTTCTCTATTTTATACTTTAAAACTTATATTTTTCTATCCTTTTCTAAAAGATTCCATAGTTGTTATTATCTTTAAAATTCCATTGTTAAAGTTCTACGTATTTGCTAAAAGCAGATTTTACCACTTTAAAGTATTATTGAAGGATTTAAAAATAAATGTTACTAAAACATTATTTAGAACAAACCCAAGACACTTCACTTAATCATTGTCTTTAAATCTCTTTAATGATTAAATTACATGCATAAGGATTTAAGATAATTGTTACTCAAACAATGTCACGACAAACCCAAATCATTTCATACTTTAAACACTATCTTTAAAACTTGCTTCTTAAAGATTTTACTATACTTAAGGGTTCAAGACAATTGTCACTTAAACAATATCACAACAAACCCAAATCCCTTTCTCTTATTATTACTTAAAGTATATCTCATTAAAGCCATACTTACAATCCTAATTATAATCACCTATTATACATTAATTTAAAAAATTAATGTATTTTCACCCAACTTCACAAAACCGTTCATTTTAACACAAATGTTGAAATCCAAATTTTCTTACTTTATAAAAGGCTTTACTGGCTTTTACCAATATATATATATTTACTGAAAACCTTTTTTAAATGATATAATTTTACATAGTCTTTAAATTAATTTAATAAAACTTTTAATAAATTTTATAAAAACTATGTAAACTTAACAACACTTTAAAATATTTATAATATAGTTTGATAGATTTATATTAGTATTAATTAAAAATAATTATTTTACACTTTATTTAAATACCATAAAAAACATGTTTTATACTTTAAAGCTCCTTACTTTAAATTCAAAAAAAAATTGTAGAAAAATAATTAAACTTCAAACTTCTTCATTAAAATACTTTACTAAATTTTCACAAAACTACATTAAAAAGATTGGACAAATATCTAAAGTAAAAGTGCTTTATACTTTACTAAAACCGTAATTTTCAACACCACTTTGTTTCACAATTCTATAACTTTCAAACCAATTCATTAAGGTCGAAAAAACCCAAAACATCTGTATAGAACCATCCAACATGTATTTCCACAATATACTCATATTTTAACCCATTTAACACATGTTAAATACAAGGGATTCGAATGTGCGTTTATAGTGACTATTTCGCTTCAAACATACATAACACATTATCAAATTTATCAAACAACAATATCAAACATGTAAGAAGGTCTGAGTCATGATACATGTTATATAGGGTTAATGGAGAGATTATACTACACAAAATGTTGTCACTTGCTTTTCAAAGCAAGGAGGGGTTCAAAGGTAATAACTTGCATTATTCGTTATTAATATTTTACTTTGAACAATAATAATTATACACACAAAATATACAAATCAAATGGTGGGTAACCCACCCAAGCCCAAGCCAAACCAAGAGGTAGAAAATCCCATTACGAGTGCAATGGTGAAGACGATATTTCGATTGGACCTCGTACGCAAAAGTTGTTGATTTTATTGGATTTCATATTAAGTAAATAATTAAATTAATTAATTAACCTTTAATTACCTTCAAAGTCATCTCTTCCTTTTTCCCAATTTTATGCATAGTGCACAAATGGTACCTGATACAACCCATCAGTGTCACACTAACTCTTTCCTCTTTTCTCTCTCTTTGCTCAACGATTCGCCATGCCGTCACTTCCATCGATCTCCCCTTCGCATCCTCTCCACTTAGGATACTCGACGCCACTATGTCATGCACGAACCACCAGACCAAATCATAACCTAACGCACCAGTATGAGACAACTGTATGCTGCGATTTGTCAAAGACAATCGGAGTTTACCAAAATGCCACCACTAGCACCCCCTCGAACGAGAAGCATTGCTACCCTTCATTTCATACAATTCTACCCCAATCACACCAAAACCTAACCCTAGTTCAGCCCCTCCATAGTCGGTCAAGACCAAACATTACTGCACCAAATTCCAACACTAAGGATTTGAAGCTTTCTCTCATAAAAACCTAAAGGATCCAAAATCATCACTAACTGATGTCTGTAGCTATCAAAACAATTGATTAAATAAGAAAAAGAGCAGTGGTTGTTTAATAAAGTGAAGAGGAAGAAATACTAAAGAGGGTTTTAAGTGTATGGGTGTATATTTATAATGAAAATTAGATTATATTTAATTCTCTCAAATCAGTTGTCGAATATTTCGAGCTCGCACGATCACATGGGACATCTGATTGCCACAAAACTCGTCGACACACACAATAGCTCATTATTTCGTACCCAAGGACACTAATTTCGTCGAAATTCGAGATAGTATCCCGGGTTGATAATTTCACGCGTTAATTAAAATGAATTATTATTAAAACAAGTTTAATCACATTAATTATTAATTAAAGGTTTATCATCATCATTTATTATTAAAAAGAGTAAACTAAGCTTTAAAAATCATATTTATGTCATTAAGTTCAAGATTTAATATTTAAATAATTCAGATATTTAAATACGAAGTGTTTAAAATTCTGGGTCATTACATTCTCCCCCTTAGAATATTTCTCCCCTAAAATACTAATGTAAGTAACAAAACAAAAATCACGCATCAATATCCAATGGTATTGCAATCATTAGCAACCAAAGAAATGATTGCATTCAAAACTTAACAGTAATATAATCTCGTTGGCAAACAAAGCTCACAGTTTGCCCAGATTTAGAAACCTCTTATCGCACAAGGAGGATAAATAACCTACCGAGCATGCCTTACGCTTAACAGCCTCAGGTTATTACTTAATCGATTACTCATGTTACCTCAGAGCTATTCGGAGAGTCATCCCCCAAAACTCTCCACAAGCCAACAAACATAGTATAGAATTATACTAAAGCCAGTACGATGCATATGGACCATCCATACATAATATCAAATCTGATCACTTGCTCGATCACATATATTTCACTTCTAAAATAGTATAGATCACTTAACCTCTCTAGTGCGAACTCCGGTCAGGTTCCTTGATGAAAGACCCATGTTCTCCTTACATGGCCATATATTGTGATTGAAAACCTCAGAATCATACCAAGAATCTGCATCAAGTATTTGCCGTCAAGAATTTAGTAAAAAATTCTTGTTTGGATTGATGTAAATCCCCTTGAAATCAGGTATTTGGATAATGGACCAAGAAAAATCATGCAAATAAAATAATCTATGTATAGTTTATGTATCTCCTATTGGTTTCTTAATTATACCAATTATTTTTCAATCTACATTCATTTACATAAATAGTATTTCTCATTTAATACTACAATCGTTTGTGAACCATTTCGTAAAACATTGATTATGTTTTATAAACATTTCATAACTTAAGTTCATACTCGTATAATACTCCATTACATCCCGAGAGTATATACAAAACATTAAATTCATTTCAATTAGTGTTATTTGGGTTTTTAACCCACTATAAATCAATAGAAAATAGAACAACCTTATGGGGACAGGATGGTTTTGGACTTAACTAGAAAAGCCAAGACAAGGAATCGACAAGGGCCAAGCTATAGGGCTAAGAGAACAACTGGGATCAACGAAGCCAAGAGATCGGCATTCCTTTAATCCAATCAGTAGTTAAACGTAAATAGCTAGTGAATTGCTATCAAAACGTAAGAGCAACGATAAAAGCCTATGGAAACATCTCAAATTCCAGACTCCAGAAAAATCCTAAGTGCTTAGCTCATCAGCAACCCATGCCTCTGCTTAAAGCATCAAACAAACTAGCAATGGAACACTAAGAAAAGAGGCTAGATACTGGCTCGTAAACGATCCAAGTCTATGGGTTGCCACCGACCCATGGTATTGACTTGTTTTGCGAACCGAAATTTCCCTAGGTCGTCTACTACTTACCTGCAAGCTGATAAAGGCATGGCCTGGACCAGATGCACCCCAATGCCTATAAATACCATCCTACCTACAACATAAGGAGAGATCTTCCTCGGACTAATTGTTGAAGCTCTGTTGGAATTATTCTTCACTCTCCGCCTCCCTCGTAACAATCTTCAAAGGAATACTCTGTGATTCTCCAGCGGTATTCCAACTCTGGAAATTCAATCTAGCTAGAAAATAATCAATGCCTTGTAATCAACAACCATTGTAACAACAATCAACCTATAATAAAACTATAAAGTGGATGTAGGCTTCATTACGGCCGAACCACTATAAGAATTCTCTGTCTATTTTATTTTACCGTTCTTTCTTTATATATGTGATATTTCTCTTTCAGGACCGGGCTGGTGCTTTCAAATCCAAACCAGGGTGTTAGTCCATTTTATGGTCAACAATTAGCAAGTGTGTTCAACAAATTTAAAACTTGTTTTAACTTACTACCTCTCAAATCAAGTGTTATATAAAACTTAAGTGTTATATTTTCGCACAAACACTTAGCTTCATATCTACAACGATTTAGAACTTTTAGTCTTTCCAAAATCGTCGAAGATTACAATTTATTTTAACAAATGAAAACTGCCAAACAACATATCATAACAAGATGCACAACCAAACTACCCTAATTCATAAGATAAATGAGTCCATAATATAACTTAACAGAAAATTTAGGAATTAAATACCGAATTCCATTCCAAATCATTTGTAGTAATAATATATACATATATCTTTTATATATCAATAAATAATATTTTGCTATCATGTCCAAATTATTAAAATAGCTTATGTAACCATCTAATTCAACTCAATATACTAGGTATACAAGAAATATATTATATTCTGTATCAAAGACCAGAATGTAAACACATAACATGTGTTAAAAACACTATTTTAGTGTTTTGCTGATAACAATCATATGACAATGCCACTAAATTGTTTATTGAGTAGTTTCAAGTCAAGTAGTTGTATGACAGAGGATAACAAATTTACAAGCTACGTTAGATGGTGCAAGTATTAGGATCCGCCAAAACGTAAAAAAGGTGGATATGAAAGTGTGGAAAAATAATTGATAGACAAGAAAGGGAGAAGAAGAAGACTAGAACTTGGATTTATACACAAGCTACTACACAAAATTGCATGTATTGACCAACCAACTAACAATTAAATTTAATGGTTAGCGTCTCATATTAACAACAAGACAAAATGGAATATTAAAAAAATACATGAAGCAAGTCTTGAATCATGGCAGCCAAGGAGGAAGTGCAGCGCCGTACCAACATACCGTACGTGTTTTTTTAAGTATTTATTGGTTGCTTAGTCACAAAGAGATGGAAAATAAATTGGTGAAAAAAAATTATGTGTTATGGGACTTGAACCTAGGCAACATGGGTGGAAAGCGCAAGTCCAAACCATCACGCCGCACACATATTCATGTTGAAGATTGGTTCAGAATTTACATAACAAAGAAAAGAAATAAAGAACTGAAAAATGGATTAGGTGGGATTTGAAGCCAAGTCACATCGAATAGATAGCACACGCTCTCAACCGTTGCACCACACGACATTTTGTGTTGAAGTTAGCAACCAAATTTAAATGAAAAAGTAAAGGAAATAAAGAATTTGGAAAAGAGTAAGGATAGGATTCGTACGTAGGTCGCATGGGACGATGACAACTCCCCAACCAACGCGCCATAGACCACTTTGCTTCGAAGGATACAAACACCTTTAGATGACCATTAGAAAACGAAAAGCTCAAGTGCCCATTAAAGCATCTTTTTGAAGCGTTGTGAATTTTCAACGGCTGCGCCTTTTCCAATCCAAATTTCTAATGGGTTGCACTTGTTTGTTGGCTCCCAACCACTCCTATATAAGCCTCCTATCATCTCCAAATCAAACACACAATTCTATGCTCTTAAAATCATTCTTTTATTGCTTTCTAAATTATTAAACTATATATTCGTTAGAAAAGCATCATTTTCAAAGATTACAGAAGTTGTACTCCAGTGTGACTACTCAGTGTCTGGGTCGTTCGAAGGAGATATAATCGAAAGGAAGCAATGGGCGGAGCTCCAAGAATCATCATGGAAGAAAATGTTAACACTCCACCAGTTGCAAAAGCACCGGCGACAAACCCGAACTTAGGAGCGAATACCCTATGGAAGGAAATAATAGTGGCTTTCTTCGGCTCTAAAGATGGCAAACAATTTAAGGAAGATAAATTGGATGAAAATGCCAATGTGCAAAATGCTAGAAGAAGCTCTAAAACCTGTGCCGTAGCACAGTGCCAAGCAATGGACAAGGAACTACTACTCAGATGGTATTCCTAAAGGCCGGAGGACCAAGAAGATATGATACAAACCGAGATCATTCATAATGCCAAATTCCTCTGGTATATTATGACCACTCTCAACTGACCAGCTTCCAATCCCATCATGGTACTCACATCGTCGAATCACGAATGGTCATCATCAAAAATCATCAAAATGGTCACTGTAAACTCACTTCAGAGTTGACTCGAAGTCGAACTCGGGTAATTTGCCTATTTTACTCAAAGAGGATTTTGGAATTCTTGACTCTAAATCGAACTCAGGAAGTCATCCATTTGACTCGGTGCAAACCTAGGAAATTCTGGCACGAAATCAGATTCAGGTAAAACTAAGGTTTTCTCAAAGCAAACATGCAAATGGCTCCAAGCAATGTTTATCACCAACCCATCGCTTCAAATTCTGTGACTCCAAACGAATCATGTGCTGATTCCAAGCAATTATAAAATTTTCTCGGGTCAGACTCCAAGTAAAATACCCCCAATTCATCAATGCTAATCCATCTTCTTTTGCACATAGCTCGAACATGCGCAATCCAAATACCTTGAAATTTGGAATGCAACTTTATGGGGCCTTCTTTGTCACCCCAGACCGATCTCAACTAGTTTGAAGACTTTTGGTATCGTCACTGATCCATGATCCCATCATAAGTGATTTGTTATTCAATCGTCATTTCCCATCATTCAAGCGTAGACAATCATGCATGAATCATTCTCAAGTTATAAACAGCTGTAACTTGAAAACGGACCAATTTGACAATGTTTCTTACTTAATTGAGACCCATTCACCGAAGCCGTTCAACATGTAAAATATCAAAAAACATTTATCATCCCAACTATTCCTTTAAACTGTGCAACCGATTCGAAATTGCTTCTTTACAGGTATGACCAGCATATGGATGAAGCGAGGGCGACGGATGCAATCTGCTTCAAGGCCCTCAAAAATCATTAAAGGATGAAACAACTTGCTACCTTGGAGGAATTCTATGGGAAGGAAAACCAGTTCTAAAGACTAGAAGTAGCGCAATTAGAAGAAAGCAAAATCGGTAGTGTGCAAAAGAATATACCAAACTATGAAGGGAGCTACAGGACTTCAGGGACCTTCAACCCAAGCAAGACTACTAAGCCCCAGTAGAAAACTGCTACAGCTAACTAACGAAATCAGATGAAAAGATGATTATCAAATAACACTCAAGCTAGCTGGCAACTAAGGAATGGGGTAGCAACCTAAAGGGGTGCCTCTTGAGAACCGACACTTGGGGCATTGCGGATAGCATGGTAAAAGAAATGCTTCTATGCCCTCGACGAGTTATGTGGGCCCCCCTTTTGAGAACCAGCATCGTTGGTGGCAGCGAGAAGTCTTACCTAAAGGATCGTCAAACAAACGGATCTAACACCTTAGCTTACAGGGGCCAATAAAACTGTGTTCCCTTGAGCTGAATGCAAAAAATTCCTCTTTGAAGTCAATGAATCTTCGCTTTAAGGCCGCCGTGTCGTTGGATACACGACCCAAAACTCCTCTCGGAATCGATAAATTATCATTCCAAGGCCATCTAGTTGTCGGACACCCGACCATAAAAAACCTTCGCGAACGTGAAGGCCTTACACGAACTAAAGCATCATGAAGGTAAACCAGTAGATCAGCAGTCATCTGATTTTAAAACACTTCGCCAACATGAAGGTCTTTCACGAACTAAAATATCATGAGGGCGAACCGGTAGATCAGTGAAATTTATGTACAACTAATATCCGTGAAGATGAATTGGAAGATTAGTAGTCATCTAATCCAAAGCCCCCTAGAGTCAACGAAGCCATGCTCTAGGGCCACAAATCGACAATCATATCGGTCACTTAGCATAATTAAACGATTGATGAAACGAACAGTGCTGAACCCCAAAGCTTTAAAACCACACAAAGAAACTAAGCCAAAAATAAACCGACCTTATGGTTAATCAAAGGCTGACTCGAATCAAGCCTAGACTTAGAACTTGGAAGAACCGCTCCTACTAGATTGGAGGCAACCAAACGAGTTGTGGAGAGACCATGGATATAGTTCAAGCACGCCAACAGCCCTGTGGCAAGGGGGCATCCAGGAAATCCCAAAACTAAAATTCCTCACATTGCCTCAAGATAGGCAAGGCCGAGGAGTACTAAAAGACTGACTTCTCGCGTTGCCCGGAGATAAGCAATGCCGAGGAGCATCAAAAAGGCAACGTCGAGGAGCATCAAAAACAAACTCCTCGTGTTGCCCAAAGAGAGGCAACGTCGAGGATCATAAAAAACTAACTCCTCGCATTGCTTGAAGATAAGTGTACGACCCTGACTCGACCTTCCAAAATCGACACTCAAATACATCACCCGTATTCGAATGTCGCAGATTCAAATGTCAAATCCGATTCGTCGGAGCTTATAACACATTAAGTAATAACAATACAGTGGAAAAAAATGGAATTTATTGATACACAATATTCGATACAACAATGATACAATTGAATATCAATATCAGAGCCAAGATACAGCAGTGGAACAATAACACCAAATGGTCTTTCAAAAGAACACGATAACTGCATCTCCAATTTCCAAAGCTCAAAACTTCAATCCAATAAGCTCGAACCACCATCAAGTTGTAACGAAGCAAACTAGATAACTCATGCGTGAAACAAATGCGATCGCCAAAATCCAAAGACTCCAAAGAATTCCAAACAGAAAGCTGAAGGCTACCGAATCCATATCTACTAGATGATTATCTGAAAATATGACTCTAGGCTGCCCGTGTGGAAAATTATGGGCACCCAGAGTTTAGAAAGGGAACAATAAACTCCAGGTCAGTCATGAGACTGGTGTGAGCAAACAAAAATAGTTGTTTAAACAAAATCAAACAAAAAGAATATACAAAGAAATCCGCAATGCTTTTTGGAAAATGAAACTACCATAAGGCCTCTCGGCACACACACAATGCAATCGCACACTTAGGGGAGATTTCTCCTTATGATAGTCAAACATGCTTGATACACAAAATCTTTTTTTTGATATTATTATTAGCGCATAGTGCAGAAAACATTTGCAAGCATAATATTAATCTTAGCCAGCATACGTACCGTTATAGTATGCCTACTACATCTACCATGTTAAATGGCAGGTTCTACAACTAAAACCGTACAAGGCGCGTATTGGTGATTGGATTTCCAACAAATGGTTAGGCTAAGTAACTTCCTATGCCACATGGGTACGCCTTTGGAGGGATGCCCCGAGATCCTAACCGGATCTCTGCCAACACAAGGTCGGGTTATCTCTGTAACTAGGTAACTACTGACACGAGTATGCCATCCCTCGGTCGTCACCGACCTTTATCCGAGAGCTCTCTCAACATCAACAACCATAAAGCAATAAGTTTGCAGCAACCACATAAGTTATGTATCTGGTCTCCATACCATGACACCACTTTTATCCAGAAGGAAATGGACATACCCTAAGGGGCGCTACCCCCGATAACCTTGCCACATCCTTCCTGTTTCGACCATTACCGGTTTGTGAGGTCCTGATGAGATCTCGTCCACAAAGCTACGCTTTTGACAAAAGCCATGCTTTGATAAAAAAATGATCAGTAGCACTTAGCATGCCACATTATCAAATTGGGAATATATCACTAGTGATAATCAACTACATAACCTATGAGCTCGGATCTCTTAGAGAAGGGTGTTAAGCTAAGAGAATATTCTTGCCAACAAATAGAAATGTATTTGATAGAAATCAGCTTTATATCTCAAAGTGTAATGTCAGACATACAACCACACAAGTCTATTTCAGGTTTGAACAGAACCGAAGGCACTTCAACAGAAGCCCTTGCAATCCGGATAATTCTCAGTCAAGTCCGGACTCTCCATCACAAAAGGGTGATCAAATCTCTATACCAGGGCCATTCGGTGCAGAGACATTCGACAGGTAATCCTTTCACTTTCGAAAATACCCGGTCTTCACCACTAGTCTTTAATTTCTGTCCATTTCATCGTATCACTATTCAGAATGGATTATATGACATAAAGTCCTCTCTTGGCTAAACCAAATAATGAGCGCTTAATTTAAAAAGCATATGGATATAGCAGGATCTTAGTTAAGTCACAACTTAAAGCCCAACACCTTTCTTTTGAATGGTTTAAGCAAATCTCCATTTCTAAAAAAATTTAAACAAAAGATTCACCCTTTTAAAATCCACTTCAATTTTAAACCATGGTTCACCAATCTTTCACAAAGATTAATTCATAGCTTTCAAAACTATTACCATTTCAAATCTTTTATACAAAAGATACACCTTTAAGATCCTCTTCAATTTGAAAACAAAGTACACCAATCTTTATCAAAGATTAATTTATAGCTTTCAAAATAATTCCATTTCAAATTTGAAACCCTTTCGACAAAAAACCGGACATTCTTGCTTTATTTGAAAGCTATTATCCTTTGATAACAAATACTTTTCTTTTTGGAAAAATCTAATCAAATATACACAAGTTATAGCCTTTGAAAGTATAAACCAGAAAATCAACGAACTGTCATATCATCGGAAACTTCTAATTTGAATTAAATTCAAATCTCTAAAATAATTATTTTAAAATAGTTTTAAATCCACATATATATTGTATAACTTATATACCCCTTTCAAACCATAAGTTCCAAAATAATTTCAAAACTTTAACCAGATGTAATATATTCAAACTAAGTTTCAATTTCAAACTTCCTTTCCAAAAGCTTTTCAAATTTAACTCAATTTCACTTCCAAACCATTTGGATTCAAAATTCAACTTTTAAACAAAGTAATATTTAAATTTAAAATATCAGTGACTTAACCGATTTTCCCATGAAATCCATGTTTGTGTGTGTATGGTGTAGTCCAGGGGTTTTACACAATAGTGCAATATCATCAATCATCACAATCCAAACAAGGCAATATCAATAAGCGGTATAATCCTATAACGCCTATCTTCACTCATAGATTCACAGATAAATATGTAAATTCGTCACAAATAAATAAATCGAAATTCACAGCTCAATCATATCACAGCACATCACACCTCAGGGATATCAAAACAATTCAAAGCATTCAATACAATCCAAACATCCATAAGTAAGATCAATTAGTCATCTGATTAATTTAAACCAGAGTAATTACGTATGAATAAATTACCAATCCTGCTTAATTAACATTAACTAATTACAAACCATATCAATTAATTAACTTTTAATCATTTATTAATAAATTAGTTAGCCATTAATTATTAATTAATCAACCTTAATTAATAAATAAATCAATCTTTAATTATTAAATAATTAACCTTAATTATTTAATTATTCTTTAATTAATTATCCTTAATTAATTTACATTAATTAATTAACCCTTAATTAATTACCAATCAATTATCTTTAATTAATTACAATAATTAATTAATCCTTAGTTAGTTATCATTAATTAATTAATTACCCTTAATTTATTACATTAAGTGATTATCTCTAATCACCTATCTTAATAAATCACAAATTAATTACATTGAGTAACTATCTTTTAATTACTTGATTAATTAACTTCAATCATTAATTAATTACTTTTAATTAAGTAATTATCTTTAAGAAATTAATTACCCTTTAATTAATTAAGTAATTATCTTTTAATTATAAATTAATTAACCTTTAATTAATTATTAATAAACCTTCAATTACAAATTACCTTTTAATCAATTATTCTTTAATTGATATCATTAAGTAATTATCTTTTAATTACTTTCATTAAGTGATTATCAATTTAATTACTTTCGTTAAGTAATCAACCCTTTAATAAATTAATCCCCTTGATTAAATTGTCTATTTAAGTGATTAAGTAATTAATCCTTTGATTACACTAAGTAATTAACCCACATTTAATTACCCAAGACTTAAAAATAAATCATTACCCTGATTAATTACTTAATTATCTTTTATAGCTTTAATAAACCTTTGAAATAATTTATCATTAACACATGAATTAACTTAAGACTTTTTAAGTTAAATAACCAATTATTCAAGATAGACCATTTATCTTAACCAATTGCTTAATTTCATCATTTGAATCTATTTAATTTAAATACTTGAAATCATTTCTATACAAGAACATTGATAATTAAAGTTTAATACCACATCATTATATTTCAAAACACTTGTTAGTTAATTAGTTGAATATTGTATAAATACCAAAACAATTCATATTTAAAAATATTTAACTTTAAATATCTAAAATTTGAACTCGTTTGAAATCTTGTTTTACATTTTCTTTTACCATTCATTTGTATTTAAAAACTTCTCAAAACTTGGTTCATGTTTCTGTTAGAATTTTAAACCTGGAATCAAATTTTCTTTTCAAACTTAAAACTAGTACTCAATCTAAAACAACTCAAGCTCAAACGAAGTTTACTCGAGCAACTACACGAGCCCGTGCCTATCTTCCCCGAAACCATCTTCGAGGCCATCACTTCTTCTTTGAACCCAAATCCCCTTACACAAACGTTTACGTGTGCACATGCACAGTCACACGGCGACGCTCCGGCCATCACGGTGACCACCCACTAGTCACCGATCACCTCCTCCTCCGACTCGACCATCCATCACCATTGATTTGTTTGAAATTCGAAAACGATCCGATCAACCCAAAACTGGAACTAAACCTTCAACTAAAAACCACCACGCGCCGCCACGATTGACCACCAGACACCCACCGAACCAACCCAAAGCAGCGTTACATCATCACGCATCGTTTTCCCCAAGTGTGATCACTTCAAGTTCACCCACGACCGTGCAATGCTTTCGAAAACCACGACGAACCCAACCTTGTCTTAAACCCTAAATCGATTTCGTTACACCACTTCGATGATTTAAAAACCCAACCATCAATTTTCCTTTGATCTCCATCACGTCAACCTCCTTCAGACCTAAGCTCGAAGCTTGATTCTTTTTTGATCGACGGGAATTGGCGAAGAAGGCAACTCTGATCAATTCGACGAATCTCATTAATTATTACACTAAAAATTATGAAATTGCTTTTAAAAAATCATTATTTGTTAGCACGAATCTAATTATGGCATCAAATTACAAAATTAAGTTCGTTGATTTTCTGTTTTAAAAGAAATTTCACTGTTGTTTCACCTTTTGTAATTATTTACCAAATATTTCAACCTAATACCATTTTCAAAATTTGAATTAGGTGAAACAAATAATTTTCCTTTAATAATCATGATTTAATATGATTAGATGCGGAGATATAATTTATTTTTCCAATAAACCTGGGCCTGTAAATACAACAGAGATGTGTATATACATATACACAAACATGCATACTCAATTATGCATGTATATAGGCATATTCACACAATCCTACAAGCATATTTTATATCATACTACAAGTACAAATATAAACATCAACGGATAAAACACGGTCAAGTGGTTTGCTTACCTGTGATTTGAAAGCAGAGAAAAAAACCTGGAACTTTAAATTTGAAACAGAAGCTTTGTTTTGATACTCTGATCTTTTTGATGTTGAACTGGAAATTGATTTCCTTGAGTTTGATCTTGAAACTGATGTATATTGAGTTGAGCTTGCTTTAATCTTTACTTTACTTTTCCAGGTTTTGATTCCAGAAAATTATCTGTTGTTTGAACTTAATTTGATCCGGATCTTGTTTCCAGGCTACACTTGAAAACAGGCTTTTGATTTTGATTTAAGCCTCAGGTTGAAGTTTTTTTTTGATTTAAAAACTGGAATTTGTGTTTGAGTTGATTTGTTTTCCTCTGGTTATAGCCTACAGGTTTTTTCAAACTGAGGTTTATTTTATTTTATTTTGATTTCTTTTGATTTTTTTTCTTTTTAAGAATGAAGATAATAAGCAAGTTTGACATTTGTTAATTAAACTAACACTTGTTAATACATGTTTTCAAAAGGTTACAAATGTTTTATGCATGTTAAACTTAATTTACAAGTGTTGCAAGTATAAAATTTATGTTTAGACCTTTACTTTAATTAATTTATGATTTATATTTAAAACCCTTTCATTTTATAAATTATTTAATTTTATATTTACATATGTTTTATATTTTTAAATTTATAAATATACAAATTATATTATTTATTTTAAAAGAAAATATATTTTAAATCTTTTATTAAATCTGATTAATTTTTTTAAACTTAAATTAAAATATTCTTATTCATATACAAACCATTTTTATTCCAAAAGATATATATGTATGTTAAAGCTTTTATTTATTCTTGCTTTATATTTGTATACATTTTCAATTATTTATATTTATATTAATTTAAAGAAAATGATTTTAAAACTAATTATACTTTAATAAACACGCATATGTATATTTTATAAAATTAAGCTTTAAACAACTTTTGAAATTTTACTATATTAATTTCTTAATATAACTTTCACATATATACTATAATTACAAAACAAATTTTTATTAACTTTTAAAATATAAAGTATTCAAATTCAATATTTTTTTTAACATATCTATTTTTTTGAGTTTCAAAATTCAAAATTCAATTTAAAATCAATTTATATATATATATATATATATATATATATATAAACAACGTATATTATTTATTTTGGAAAATTTCAAATTCAAATTTCAATCTATTTATATAGTATTTAGATTTCCAAATCAAATTCTTTATTTACAATCTTATATACATAAATATATTTATTCCCAAATTTTCAAATTAATTAATTAGTCCCAAAAATTAATATAAATTACTGAATTAAATTTGGCTAAAAAACCGGGATTGTTACAGATTCCCCCCTTAAGAAAATTTCGTCCCCAAAATTTGCTAGACAGGGAGACAACAAGAATAGATGAACATGCAGAGAAATGGTTCACCAAATTAAACTGAACATTCTTTCTGCATTTGGCTCACCAAATCAGAATATCATCAATACATATGAGGATGATCTTATACAATATTTTACAATTTACTCGAGTCATCCAGTCTACGAAATAGTAGGGGCATTGGTTAGTCCGAAGGAATAACTAACCATTCATAGAATGTATCTGGATCCAAAAGAATAGATAAATAGATATGTAACAACCCGATATTTTCAGCCATTCGCATCCACACATGCCGGACTTGAATTGCTCAAAATATCGCATTGTAAATAAATTTGGAGCAAATGAAATACAATCACAGAATCACAGATACATAAATATCAGAATAACTCGCAGCGGAAATTAAAATACCATAGTAGTTCATGAAGCTACTATAACAAACTCTCAAAACATAATACATAATATCAGTCTGAAAAACATATACAATAGAAATCTCAAATACATAGCAGTTTATAAATACCAGAGCTGAAATAGAACAACTGAAACTAAAGGGAACAGATAACTAGACATGCAGAATCTTCAGCGATTCCTAACTCCAAAAAAGAAATCCAAAGCTAAGCTGTAAATACTCAAGCTGACTCGAGCCTAAAGTAAAACACAAAACACTCGAGTCAGGACATATATACTTATATAATGTATACCAACTCAAGTGAACTGTAGTAGTAATGTACAATAACCTAAATGATGCTTGGGATTGCCCATACTTTAAGGATCAGTTAAACTATAAATTAAATACATCCCGTGGTTAAAATTTCAAAATGGTATTTTATACTTCTAAATCAAATATCCCTTAAAAATTCAATATCAATTCAAATTCATTTCGAAATATCAAAATATCATATCTTTCCAAAACCACATTCATTTTTATCTAATTTAAATACCATTTCAAATCACATTTTTAAAATGGTTTATATTTCAAATCAAAATATTCCATTTAAACCATTTAAATATTCCATTTAAACCAATTAAATATTCCAATTAAACCAATTAAATATTCCATTTAAATCATTTAAAAGTGAAGTTATTATATTTAATAATTAAATATCAAATTATCAAAAATTTAACCTTTTCAAAGTTCATTTATTCTTTTAAATTTATCAAAACAGTGTAAATTCAACTTTCGCGGCACTTAGAAGATGTTACAGAAAGTTATGTTTTAAAACAATTCATTTAACAAAAGACAGCATTTAAAATGCTGTAATAGGTTTAATTTAGTTTCAAATAAACTTTAGTTAAGTCCAGCAACTACAGCACTTACAAAGTGTTGTAATAGCCTTTGTTCAATCCTAGCCATTTCGTTCATTTATATCAACTACAACATTTACAAAATGCTGTAATATCCTTTACATTAATAACATTTCAAACATGAAATTAATTAAATTCCAAATATTCAGTATAATTTCATAAATAACTAAATTTTATTTAAACCATTTTAAACTTATAAAATCATATATTTTCACTTTTAAAACAATCATTTAAATACCCTTATATTTATGATTTTATAAAGTAAAATTTTCATTCAAAAACCAAAATTTAATAAAATTTACTTATATAATTAAAGCATTAAATTTCAATTCTTTATAAATTTTTTTTACTTAACACTTAAGTTTAAATTTCCAAATATAACTTATTTTTCATTTTATTTTCTTAACTTAAAATTCATTTTTAAAAAAAATTCACAAATTTCCAATCTAAGTTATATTTCAAAATTCAACCTAAATATTCATTTATTTAACCTTTTAACTTATTCAAAAAAATCATTAACACTTTATAAAATCATTTTAAATTCATTCGAACTCAAATTTTAAATCTATATATCATATTTCCTACTTTTAAATTTCATTTATAACCAAATCCTAATTTCCAAAATAACTTATATTTCAAATTTCTAACTTTACCATTAATTCATTTCACTTATGAATTTTTAGAAAATCAATAATGCTTATAAAATCATTTTTAATTAAGTTTAAATAAAAATATTATAATATTTACATTTCCAAAATATTTTAAAATTTTTAGAAAAATATATTTTAACCACGGGTCTGTATATCATTTTCTAGCCTAGGTAAAGTGATACGGATAATATATCATTTCAATCCGTAATTTACAAAGAAAACCCGGGTTCTATCATTTCAAACCCGCAATCCCAAGTGAAAATGAAATAAATAAAAATCGTTCAGGCCTATCATTTCAGCCCATAACGATTTTTTCCTATTCTAAAGTCCGTTCGGGTTTATATCATTTCAACCCATGGTGATTCTAATCTAAAAGGAACTTGCAGTGTGATAAACTGATATAAATAAATAGAATAACGTTATATAACAGTAACAGATGGTATAATAGGTAAATAAGCATGGGTGAACATCATATGATTATAACATAACAAATATAGCATGGTGATATGTTTTACAGATTCAATTGTGATCAGTTTACTAGTCATATAAGTATAAATTTGTCTGGTGAGAATTACTCACTTGTATAGCTGGAGATGACAACCAAATACACAAAACAAAGATCTTCAAAGACACGAAAGCACGAATACGATTTGAGTGTAGGAGATCCAAAGTTAATTGCCTTGAACATACGAAACAAAATAATATACAACACATGAATATACACTTAAAAAAATTAGACAACACTAGAAATACATGCACAAAAAGTCACCAAATCTCTTGCACTTGCTTTCAACCACCCCTAGGCTCAGCCATAGGTTAAAATACACGGCTATGGTAAGGATTTGGATCTGGTTTTGGGTCCAATAGGTCAGCCATAACATGGAAGATGATGTATAAGGATACATGCATGAAATTACAAATACAAGGCAACCGAAGTGGATTTCAATGCAACACAAGTCACGGCCAAGGCAAGCATGGTCACGGCCAGGCCTGGTGGGGTTAGAATTTGATGTGGCAGAGGTCTCAGGTCATGTAGGTGGCTGATGGTGATGAGGTCAGGGCCGGCCAAGGTGGTGTGGTGAAGTATTGATAGAACAGGTGCTCGGCTATGGAGTTTTTCAAGTGGATAATGCAAATTTGGGTGGAGTTGATCAACTAGTGGTGCACGGCCAGGCTTGGGCAGAGGGCTGAAGGTGTTGGTAGCCTGATGTGGTGGTGATGGAGGCAGACATGGTGAAGGAGGAGGAAGGGATGAACTACAAAGGTGAAGACAAGTGCAAAGAGATAAGAAAAACAAGAAGAAAATGAGAAGAAAAGAAGAAGAATTTTACCAAACATTGCCTCAGGAGATGATGGCCAAAATTTTAGGTTTGAGAAACTTTCCTATACGTGAAAATGAGGTGGCTATGCGGCTGAAGCAATGAGATATGGCCAGCAATTGAATGCAAGTGATGTTTGGTGTGAAAAGGTAAGTTGAAATGTGAAAAGACAAGGTATACAAAAGGTCAAAACTCTTCATATTTTCAAAATTCTTTCTACAATTTTAAATACATATAAAATGATTATAAATAAAATAAAACACAGCAAAATAACGAATGAATAAAATAAATAAATAAAATTTTAAATAAATGTAATTAAGTTAAGAAAATAGCTTAAAAATAGAAACTAGGTTATAAAAATTTAAAATAAATGTGCTAAGCTTTAGAAAAATTATGACATCACTTTAAAAATGTTTTAAAACAAAATATATACCTAACATGTCATATAATACAAATTAGAACATGATTTGACAAATAAAATATTATTTATATAAATTAAAAGATAATTTTATTAAATAAATCAATTTACACCCAATATTGTAAAAAACATAACTTTCACAATATAAATCGAATTTCAACGAAACGAAAAGCAGTATTCTTAAAATTTAATCTATTTTCATAATAAAAGATAAAATTTAAAAATACAAATATTTAAATGTTAAATTTAAAAGTCAAAGTTTGACCAGATTGACCAAAATCCACATTTTTAGAAAATATACAACTTATTCAGGTTTGAAATTATAATTCACACAAAAAATCAAAATATACTTTTAAAATAACAAAATTTATGCATTTTAATAAATATAATAAAGTTTTTAAATAAAAATCAAAATAAAAAATTAAAATAAATTACAAAATACAGGGTTGTACACTCTCCCCCACTCAAATCTTTTCGTCCTCGAAAAGAACGAACAAGGAAAATAAGGAAAAGCACGATAGGCAACAAATAGTACTAGGAAATTTTTTTTTGGATTCAAAGCACAAATGCTCTCCTCTGTTTCCCGGGTACAATTCTCGATCATCAGTACCCCATCGTACTTCAATCAAACTAACAGATTTCCTTCTTAGTCGCTTCGTACCTCTGTCGACAATACGAAGTGGCTTACTCTTGACAGTCAGATTAGGCTCAATATCCCAACCATCAAGAGCAGAAGACTGAACAAAAGAGATAGGTTATGAAGATACTAGAGAAAACGTGAGACATGGAATACATCATGCACTCCAGACAGCTTCTCGGCAAATCCAGACGATACGCCAAAGAACCAACTCTTTCCACAATTGCGGAAAGGACCCTCGAAGAGGAAGAAGGTAGAAATAGTTAGAAGGGAAAGTAGGTTGAAAGACAAGGATGGACATTATTTTAAAACCATATACATTTCAATTTAAAAATTGTATATTTATAACATTTTAAACATTTAATAATATACATTTTATAATATGATGAATAGTCATTTGATTCAAATTTGATAGTTCAAAGTAAACAATATTTAAAAATTTTAAATTATTTAGAAAAGTAAAATAAATGATCAAAATATCCTTTATATAATACACTTTATCAAAATACTTTTATAACTCGATGTCTTAACAAGTTTACTTTCGTTCCTGTAGACTCTGGCTATGCGTTGATCAGGCGCAAAGCTAGAATTCTCCAGGTACTTAATAGACTTGTTTCAACACCCAGTGAAAATACTGGAAAACCTTTTAAAAACAACAGATATGGAAAGTATAATCCAAACGAATCAACCAAACCAAATATGCCGATCATGGATTGCGGATACATAATGGTTACACCTGGCAGGAAACATCCATACCCGTAGCCTGACTACCGCAACCCTGCGATTACGCCATGAAGACTGGTGGTACCGCAAATACACAATGGTTACGCCTGGATCCCCTAGGAAACATCCGTACCCTTAGGCTCTTGCAGCCCCTGTAGATTACGCTACCAAGCGACCCAATAGATCACAGATACACGATGGTTGCGCCTGGATCCCCTAGGAAACATCCGTACCCTTAGGCTCTTGCAGCCCCTGTGAATTACGCTATGCAGTCGCGATCATAAGACCCTGGAGATCGCCATGGAATTCGATGGCCACTCGAGTATCATATCTGAAAAACCCAAATCAGAGAGAATAATATCGATAGAATGGATCCACAGTGTGCCACAAAGCGGATATCAAGCAGGAGGCACTTTCCATATCTTTACTTCGAAAATATGTGTCATATAGTACCTTTCAAAATCACTTTCAAATAGCATACTTATATAAAGTCCATTATATATAAGATTTCATTTCAAATCGAATACTTTCCAAATCAATAGTATATAAAATCATACTTATATAGACTTCGATTATATAAGATTTCAATTTACAAGTTGAGTGCCATTACAAATCAATAGTTGTCAAATCACTTCATACTTATACAAATCAGTTTCATATAAGTTCGATAACTCCTAAATAAAAGTATTTAAATAAACACGGTTCTCAATTTCAAACCATTTCAATATCAATTCAATTTCAAAATCATATACGATTTCGCCAGATCATTTCTTCCTAATTACATATATTCAGTTTCAAAGTCTCTTAAAACAATAGATTTAGAAAATAATCCAAATTTACAAATCAACAAAATTTATGTCAAACAAATTCATTTCTATTTCAAACATATATTCACTTTCAAAAATCATAATACTTTCAAAGTTATAAATCTTTCGAAACCAAAATACTTGAAATCATTACACTTTGAAAATCATAACCTTTCAAAATCATACATTCCTTTAATACTTTACATTCACAAATTTAATCAATTAAACCCAAATCTAAAATTTCCAACTTTTAATCAATTCAAACCATCAGTTTCAATTCAATTTAGTTTTTCAACAAAACCATTTCAAATATTATCAAATTTCAAATAAAGATTTGATCCATAAAATAAACTATTAAATCTTTAATATATTTCAAAGCTTAAATATACCATATTTCAAAACTAAATTTTATAATTTCATATATCTCAAATTTATTTCATTATTACTTAGTTTTAAAATATTCATTTCATAAATCCATCATTTTTTAATTAAATTCAAATTAAAAGTAAACCAAATATCCTTTCATACAAATATAAACTTCAAATTTCATTTATCAAAATCAATTATCATTTCAAATTCACATTCTTTATCAAAATAAAGATTAAATCATTTCCAAACCATTTCAATCATCAAAATATCTAAAATGGTTACTAAGTTTAAAACCGCCCTTTTAAAACCTTCAAACTATTTATTTCTATATGGAAAATCCAATTTACCATTGGAAAGATTATTATTCTATATATATACTCTATTCAAAACATTTCAAATCTATATTTCATACCAGTATAATTCAAAATAGTCTTATTTATTTCACTCAACAAACAGTTTCAACTTATATAAATCATATTACTTTATACTTTAATCATACCAAACTAAACTTATATTCTTTATCAAATACCTTATACCTTTCAATATTACTTAGCTTTGAAAAGTTAACCTTGATTTGGAAGTGCTCGAACCTTCAAAATGGTCGAAGAAATCATATTTTCAATCCAAGAGTTGGAAATCACCAACAAATCAGTAAATCAATTCCAATAGATAAGGTTATACCAAAACAAATCTAAATCTTGGGGACTGAACACCGGCTTACTTTATATCATTTCAAATATATATATATATACACATATATCTTTCGAATATCAAACCATACTTCAAAATCTAACATCAAAATTTGGTTTCACAAAATCACTCGCATAGCAAAGCTACTAGAATGGCCTCTCCCCCACTCAGAAACTCGAAAATCAATGTCGATGATGCATGCATTCATCATCGAAATAATTTTCCAGCGACATAAGTGGGTTCTGGACTTTTTATTTTCTTGAAACTTCTTTGAAATCTCTTCGCAATCATTGGAATTCATTTGAATACATTCGAAACATTTCTTATTCGGAAAAATATCTTTAAATCATATTAATATTATATATTTTTCAAAATCTTAAAACCGATTTCAAAACACCGGAGTTCGATTCCTCAAAATTCAAATTCAAAAACTTTTCAGTTATAAATCATTTTTATATAAATTGAATTCTTATAAATTTTAAAATTTCAAATCCTTTCAAAACTTCAAATTCTCATTTCTAAAAGATATAAAATCCCTATTGAAAATATTTCACTTTTGTATACAAAATAGGGCCATCCTTATCAAAATAATAATTTTGATGTATGCACAAATTCAAAATACAGTCAAATGCAAATTTCCAAAGAATGATTCAAGGATGATTTTAAAACAAATAGAAATTCAAATTTAGAGGAACTCTAATCAAATAAAATCCTGATTCGAAGATAAGCTCGAACTAAATTAGATAATTCAATAATAGAAGATGGATAAGCCTATATAAATCATGGGCGACCTTAACTGGTCAACCATGACCTTAGGAATATAACCAATACGAAAATCTAAGGCAAATCGACATTCGATTGCCAGAGATAAAATCCGGGTAGAGCAGGAGATAGACAACATCGTAAACCGAGGATACAAAAATCTTTGGTGAATCAATGTCAATTGTAAAGAAGTTTCACCCCTTTATAATCATTCAAAGATTTGCGGAATCACCAATCTTTAGAGAGGTCGTTCCAAAGTGGAATGATGGAATGCACCAAAAAACAAAGGAATGCAAATAGGGAAGACAAGACTGGATTTCAGAACAATTGGAAGCGTTCCAAAGTTCAAGGAATCCAAACCGATAAAATCCTAACCAAAAGATTTCTAACAAGGTGGATACATAAAGAATGAAGTTTAGAAAATCTTAATTCCAAAATAAGAAAATTTTGATACCAAAATAATCTTTGAAAATCTTTTAAAGTCATTTGGAAATCATTTTATACTTCGAAAATACGTTCTCTCACAAGGAATGATTCTGAGATTGATTTCACTCATTCTAGGGTATTTCTACCCTACCTCTAATGAGTTTTTGCTCCGCAGGCTAAGGTTTGCCTAAAACCAAAGCTCTGATACCAACTGTAACAACCCGATATTTTCATCCATTCGCATCCACACATGCCGGACTTGAATTGCTCAAAATACCGCATTGTAAATAAATTTGGAGCAAATGAAATACAATCACAGAATCACGGACACAGAAATATCAGAATAACTCGCAGCAGAAATTAAAATACTATAGTAGTTCATAAAGCTACTATAACAAACTCTCAAAACATAATACATAATATCAGTCTGAAAAACATGTACAATAGAAATCTCAAATACATAGCAGTTTATAAATACCGGAGCTGAAATAGAACAACTGAAACTGAAAGGGAACAGTTAACTAGACAAGCAGAATCTCCAGCGATTCCTAGCTCTAGAAAAGAAATCCAAAGCTAAGCTGTAAATACTTAAGCTGACCCGAGCATAAAGTGAAACACAAAACACTCGAGTCAGGACATATATACTTATATAATGTAAACCAACTCAAGTGAACTGTAGTAGTAATGTACAATAACCTAAAGGTTGCTTGGGATCGCCCATCCTTTAAGGATCAGTTAAACTATAAATTAAATACATCCCGTGGTTAAAATTTCAAAATGTATTTTATACTTCTAAATCAAATATCCTTTAAAAATTCAATATCAATTCAAATTCATTTCGAAATATCAAAATATCACATCTTTCCAAAACCACATTCATTTTTATTTAATTTAAATACCATTTCAAATTACATTTTTTAAATGGCTTATATTTCAAATCAAAATATTCCGTTTAAACCATTTAAATATTCTATTTAAACCAATTAAATATTCCAATTAAACCAATTAAATGTTCCATTTAAATCATTTAAAAGTGAAGTTATTATATTTGATAATTAAATATAAAATTCCTAAAAATTTAGCCTTTTCAAAGTTCATTTATTCTTTTAAATTTATCAAAACAGTGTAAATTCAACTTTCGTGGCACTCAGAAGATGCTACAGAAAGTTATGTGTTAAAACAATTCATTTAACAAAAGACAACATTTAAAATGCTGTAATAGGTTTAATTTAGTTTCAAATAAACTTTAGTTAAGTCCAGCAACTACAGCACTTACAAAGTGCTGTAATAGCCTTTGTTCAATTCTAGCCATTTCGTTCATTTATATAAACTACAACATTTACACAATGCTGTAATATCCTTTACATTAATAACATTTCAAACATGCAATTAATTAAATTCCAAATATCCAATATAATTTTATAAATAATTAAATTTTTATTCAAACCATTTTAAACTTATAAAATCATATATTTTCACTTTTAAAACAATCATTTAAATACCCTTATATTTATGATTTTATAAAGTGAAATTTTCATTCAAAAAACAAAATTTAATAAAATTTACTTATATATTTAAAGCATTAAATTTCAATTCTTTATAATTAAATTTTTTTACTTAACACTTAAGTTTAAATTTCCAAATATAACTTATTTTTCATTTTATTTTCTTAACTCAAAATTCATTTTTAAACAAAATTCACAAATTTCCAGTCTAAGTTATATTTCAAAATTCAACTTAAATATTCATTTATTTAACCTTTTAACTTATTCAAAAAAATCACTAACACTTTATAAAATAATTTTAAATTCATTTGAATTCAAATTTTAAATTTATTTATCATATTTCTTACTTAATTTAAATTCCATTTATAACCAAATCCTAATTTCCGAAATAACTTATATTTTAAATTTCTAACTTTACCATTAATTCATTTCACTTATGAATTTTTAGAAAATCAATAATGCTTATAAAATCATTTTTAATTAATTTTAAATAAAAATATTATAATAGTTATATTTCTAAAATATTGTTAAAAGTTGTAGAAAAATATATTTTAACCATGGTCTGTATATCATTTTCTAGCCTAGGTAAAGTGATACGGATAATATATCATTTCAATCCGTAATTTACGAAGAAAAACCGGGTTCTATCATTTCAAACCCGCAATTCCAAGTAAAAATTAAATAAATAAAAATCATTCAGGCCTATCATTTCAGCCCATAATGATTTTTCCTATTCTAAAGTCCGTTCAGATATGTATCATTTCAACCCATAGTGATTCTAATCTAAAGGGAACTTGCAGTGTGATAAACTGATATAAATAAACAGAATAACATTATATAATCGTAACGGATGGTATAACAGGTAAATAAGCATGGGTGAACATCATGTGATCATAACATAACAAATATAGCATGGTGATATGTTTTACAGATTCAATTGTGATCAGTTTACTGGTCATATAAGTATAAATTTGTCTGGTGAGAATTACTCACCTGTATGGCTGGAGATGACAACCAAATACACAAAACAGAGTTCTTCAAAGGCACGAAAGCACGAATACGATTTGAGTGTGGAGAGCCAAAGTTAATTGCCTTGAACATATGAAACTAAACAATATACAACACATGAATATACACTTAAAAAAATTAGACAACACTAGAAATACATGCATAAAAAGTCACCAAATCTTTTGCAATTGCTTTCAACCACACCTAGGCTCAGCCATAGGTTAAAATACATGGCCATGGTAAGGATTTGGATCTGGTTTTGGGTTCAATAGGTCGGCCATAGCATGGAAGATGATGTATAAGGATATATGCATGAAACTACAAATACAAGGCAACCAAAGTGGATTTCAATGCAACATAGGTCACGACCAGGCCTGGTGGGGTCAGGAGGTGATGTGGCAGAGGTCTCAGGTCATGTAGGTGGCTGGTGGTGATGAGGTCTGGGCCGACCAAGGTGGTGTGGTGAAGTATTGATGGCATAGGAGCTCGGCTATGGAGTTTTTCAAGTGGACAATGCAAATTTTGGCGGAGTTGATCAACTAGTGGTGCACGGCCAGGCCTGGGCAGAGGGCTGGAGGTGATGACAGCCTGATGTGATGGTGGTGGAGGCAGCCATGGTGAAGGACGAGGAAGGGTTGAGCTACAAAGGTGAAGACAAGTGCAAAGAGATAAGAAAAACAAGAAGAAAATGAGAAGAAAAGAAGAAGAATTTTACCAAACTTTGGCTGAGGAGATAATGGCCGAAATTTTAGGTTTGAGAAACTTTCCTATACGTGAAAATGAAATGGGTATGTGGCTGAAGCAATGAGATATGGCCAGAAATTCAATGCATGTGATGTTTTGTGTGAAAATGTAAGTTGAAATGTGAAAAGGCAAGGTATATAAAAGGTCAAAACTCTTCATATTTTCAAAATTCTTTTCACAATTTTAAATACATATAAAATGATTACAAATAAAATAAAACACAGCAAAATAATGAATGAATAAAATAAATAAATAAATTTTTAAATAAATATAATTAATTTAAGAAAATAGCTTAAAAATAGAAACTAGGTTATAAAAATTGAAAATAAATACGCTAAGCTTTGGAAAAATTATAAAATCACTTTAAAAATGTTTCAAAATAAAATATATACCTAACATGTCATATAACACATATTAGAACATGATTTGAAAAATAAAATATTATTTATATAAATTAAAATAGATAATTTTATCAAATAAATCAATTTACACCTAATATTGTAAAAAACATAACTTTCACAATATAAATCGGATTTCAACGAAATGAAAATTAGTATTCTTAAAATTTAATCTATTTTCATAATAAAAGATAAAATCCAAAAATATAAATATTTAAATTTTAAATTTAAAAATCAATGTTTGTCCAGATTGACCAAAATCCACATTTTTGGAAAATATACAACTTATTCAGGTTTGAAATTATAATTCACACAAAAAATAAAAATATACTTTTAAAATATATTTTTTTTCATTTTAATAAATATTATAAAGTTTTTAAATAAAATAATCAAAATAAAAAATTAAAATAAATTACAATATACAGGGTTGTTACAAGATACAATTCAATTCAACTTCATATTTTGTTAACTAATTTATTTTAAATAAAATTTTAATTTATTATAGTTACAATGGAAAAATTCATAAGGAAAAGATCATTAGAATACGAAATAGGAACTTATCTACAAAGATCCGCAGGGACACCATCACGCCACAGCTTCTTTTTGTAGTTGCCAAGAAGCCATCAAAGAATTGAAATTGAATGATGATCAAAGGAAATTAATAGAGAAAGACTGTTTCTGTTGTTGTAGGGTATTGACTATTTGTAGTAATATTCCCCTGTCCCCTATCTCGCCCTCTTTTTGCACTCATACTCACTATCAGTGAATAGTAAGAGAATTACTGAGGCATACAGACGGATATCTTAGGGATACTCATTCTTGGGTATTTGTAACCCTATCTCTAATGAGTTACCTAATGTGCTATACTCCTAAGCTAAAGTTTTTAGTCAACCTTCAGCTCTGACACAAGTTGTAATGACCCCAACTCGACCTTTGAAGATTGGCACTCTAATACATCACCCGTATTCGAATGCCGTAGATTCAAATGTCGAATCTAGTTTGCCGGAGCTTATAACACATTAAGTAATAACAATACAGCAGAAAAAATGGAATTTATTGATACACAATATTCGATACAACAATGATACAGTTGAATATCAATATCAGAGCCAAGATACAGCAGCGGAACAATAACACCTAATGGTCTTCCAAATGAACACGATAACTGCATCTCCATTGCCAAAGCTCAAAACTTCAATCCAATAAGCTCTAACCACCATCAAATTATAATGAAGCAAATTAGATAACTCATGCGTGAAACAAACGCGATCGCCAAAATCCAAAGACTCCAAAGAATTCCAAATAGAAAGCTAAAGGCTACCGAATCTATATCAACTAGTTGTTTATCTGAAAATATGACTCTAGGCTGCCCGTGTGGGAAATTGTGGGCACCCAGAGTTTAGAAAGGGAACAATAAACTTCAGGTCAGTCATGGGACTGGTGTGAGCAAACAAAAACAGTTGTTTAAACAAAATCAAACAAAAAAAATTACAAAGAAATCCGCAATGCTTTTTGGAAAATGAAACTACCATAAGGCCTCCCGGCATACACACAATGCAATCGCACACTTGGTGGAGATTTCTCCTTATGATAGTCAAACATGCTTGATACGCATAATCTTTTTTTTGCTATTATTGTTAGAGCATAGTGCAGAAAAAATTTGCAAGTATAATATTAATCTTAGCCAGCATACGTACCATTATACTATGCCTACTATAGCTACCATGTTAAATGGCAGGTTCTACAACTAAAACCGTATAAGGCGCGTATTGGTGATTGGATTTCCAAAACAAATGGTCAGGCTAAGGAACTTCCTATGCCACATGAGTATGCCTCTGGAGGGACTCCCCGAGAACCTAACTGAATCTCTGCCAACACAAGGCCGGGTTACCTCTATAACTAGGTAACTACTGACACGAGTATGCCATCCCCCGGTCGTCACCGACCTTTATCCGAGAGCTCTCAACATCAACAACCACAAAGCAATAAGTTTGCAGAAACCACATAAGTTAAGTATCTGGGCTCCATACCATGTACCACTTTTATCCAGAATGAAATGGACATACCCTAAGGGCGCTACCCCCGATAACCTTGCCGCATCCTTCCTGTTTTGATCATTACCGGTTTGTGAGCTCCTGATGAGGTCTCGTCCATAAAGCTACACTTTTCACAAAAGCCAAGCTTTGATCAACAAATGGTAAGCAACACTTAGCATGCCACATTACCCAATTGGGAATATATTACTAGTAACCATCAACTACATAACCTCTAAGGCCGTACGTATCAAAGAAGGGTGTTAAGCTAAGAGAATAATTCTCTGCCACCAAATAGAAATGTATTTGATAGAAATAGCTTTATATCTCGAAGTGTAATGTCAGACATACAACCACAAAAGTCTGTTCCGGGTACGAACAACATCGAAGGCACTTCAAAAGAAGCCCTTGCAATCCGAATAATCCCTAGTCACGTCCGGACTCCCCCTCACAAAAGGATGATCAAATCTCTATACCGGGGCCATTCGGTGTAGAGACATTCGACAGGTAATCCTTTCGCTTTCGAAAATACCCGGTCTTCACCACCAGTCTTCAATTGCTATCCATTTTGTCGTATCACTATTCGGAATGGTTTGTATGACACAAAGTCCTCTCCCGGCTAGACCGAATAATGAGTGCTTAATTTAAAAAGCATATGGATATAGTAGGATCTTAGTCAAGTCACAACTTAAAGCCCAAAACCTTTCTTTTGAATGGTTTAAACAAATCTCCATTTTTAAATCTTTTTAAATAAAAGATTCACCCTTTAAAAATCCACTTCAATTTGAAACCAAGGTTCACCAATCTTTCACAAAGACTAATTCATAGCTTTCAAAACTATTTCCATTTCAAATCTTTTATATGAAAGATACACCTTTAAGATCCTCTTCAATTTGAAAACAAAGTTCACCAATCTTTATCAAAGATTCATTTATAGTTTTCAAAACAATTCTATTTCAAATTTGAAACCCTTTCGACAAAAACTGGAAATTATTTCTTTATTTGAAAGATATTATCCTTTGAAAACAAATATTTTTCGTTTCGGAAAATTCTGATCAAATATACACAAGTTATAGCCTTTAAAAGTATAAACAAGAAAATCAACGAACTATCGTATCATCGGAAAGTTTTAATTTGAATAAATTCAAATATCCAAAACAATTATTTTAAATAGTTTTAAATCCACATATATATTGTATAACTTATATACCCCTTTCAAACCATAAGTTCCAAAATAATTTCAAAACTTTAACAAGATATAATATATTCAAACTAAGTTTCAGTTTCAAACTTCCTTTCCAAAAGCTTTTCAAATTTAACTCAGTTTCACTTCCAAACCATTTAGACTCAAAATTCAACTTTTAAACGATATAATATTTAAATTTAAAATATTTGTGACTTAACTGATTTTCCCTTGAAATCTATATTTGTGTGTGTATGTGTAGTCCAGGGGTTTTACACAATAGTGCAATATCATCAATTATCACAATCCAAACACAGCAATATCGATAAGCGGTATAATCCTATAACGCTTATCTTCATTCACATATTCACAGATAAATATGTAAATTCATCACAGATAAACAAATCGCAATTCACAACTCAATCATACCATAGCACGACACACATCAGGGATATCAAAACAATTCAAAGCATTCAATACAATCCAGACATCCATAAGTAAGATCAATTAGTCATCTGATTAATTTAAACCAGATTAATTACGTATGAATAAATTACCAATCCTGATTAATTAACATTAATTAATTACAAACCATATCAATTAATTAACTTTAAATAATTTATTAATAAATTAATTGACCTTTAATTATTAATTAATCAATCTTAATTAATAAATGAATCAATATTTAATTATTAAATAATTAACCTTAATTATTTAATTATTATTTAATTAATTATCCTTAATTAATTTACATTAATTAATTAACCCTTAATTAATTACCAATTAATTATCCTTAGTTAATTACAATGATTAATTAATCCTTAATTAGTTATCATTAACTAATTAATTACCCTTAATTGATTACAATAAGTGACTATCTCTAATCACCTATTTTAATAAATCATAAATTAATTACATTGAGTAATTATCTTTTAATTACTTGATTAATTAACTTCAATGATTAATTAATTTCTTTTAATTAATTAATTATCTTTAAGAAATTAATTACTCTTTAATTAATTAAGTAATTATCTTTTAATTATAAATTAATTAACCTTTAATTAATTATTAATTAACCTTAAATTAATTAACCTTTAATTACAAACTATCTTTTAATCAATTATTCTTTAATTACTATAATTAAGTAATTATTTTTTAATTACTTTCATTAAGTAATCAACCCTTTAATAAATTAATCCCCTTGACTAAATTATCCATTTAAGTGATTAAGTAATTAATCCTTTGATTACATTAAGTAATGAACCCATATTTAACTACCCAAGACTTAAAAATAAATCATTACCCTGATTAATTACTTAATTATCTTTTATAACTTTAATAAGCCTTTGAAATAATTTATCATTAACACATGAATTAACTTAAGACTTTTAAGTTAAATAACCAATTATTTAAGATAGACCATTAATCTTAACTAATTACTCAATTTCATCATTTGAATCTATTTAATTTAAATACTTGAAATCATTTCTATACAAGAACATTGATTAATTAAAGTTTAATACCACATCATTATATTTCAAAACACTTGTTAGCTAATTAATTAACTAATGTATAAATACTAAAATAATTTATATTTAAAAACATTTAACTTTAAATATCTAAAATTTGAACTCGTTTGAAATCTTGTTTTACATTTTCTTTTACCATTCATTTGTATTTAAAAACTTCCCAAAACCTGGTTCATGTTTCTGTTAGAATTTTAAACCTGGAATCAAATTTTCTTTTCAAACTTTAAAACTGGTACTCAATCTAAAACAACTCAATCTCAAACAAAGTTTACTCAAGCAACTACACGAGCCCGTACCTATCTTCCCCGAAACCATCTTCGAGGCCATCACTTCTTCTTTGAACCAAAATCCCCTGATACAAACGTCTACGTGTGCACATGCACAGTCGCACGGCGATGCTCTGGCCATCACGGTGACCCAATCACCTCCTCTGATGACTCGGCTATCCATCACCATCGATTTGCTTGAAATTCGAAAACGAGCCGATCAGCCCAAAACTGGAACTAAACCTTCGACTAAAAACCACCATACGCCACCACGATTGACCACCAAACACCCGCCGAGCCGACCCAAAGCAGCATTACATCGCCATACGTTGTTTTCCCCAAGTGCGATCGCTTCAAGTTCACCCATGACCATGCAATGCTTTCGAAAACCACAACGAACCCAACAGGGTCTTAAACCCTAAATCGATTTCGTTACACCACTCCGATGATTTAAAACCCAACCATCAATTTTCCTTTGATTTCCATCACGTTAACCTCCTTCAGACCCAAGCTTGAAGCTTGATTCTTTTTTGATCGACGAGAATTGATGAAGAGGGCAACTCTGATCAACTCGACGAATCTCATTAATTACTACACTAAAAATTATGAAATTGCTTTTAAAAACCATTGTTTGTTAGCACAAATCTAATTATGGGATCAAATTACAAAACTAAGTTCGTTGAATTTTGGTTTTAAAAGAAATTTCACTGTAGTTTCACCTTTTCTAACTATTTGCCAAATATTTCAACCTGATACCATTTTAAAATTTTGAATTTGGTGAATACAAATACTTTTCCTTTAATAATCATGACTTAATTTTGATTAGATGAGGAGATATAATTTTTTTTTTCCAGTAAACCTTAGCCTGTAAATACAACAGAGATGTGTATATACATATACACAGACATGCATACTCAATTATACATATATACATGCATATTCACACAATCCTACAAGCATATTTTATATCATTCTACAAGTACAAATCTAAACATCAACGGATAAAACATGGTCTAGTGGTTTGCTCACCTGTGATTTGAAAGCAGAGAACAAAGCCTGGAACTTTAAATTTGAAACAGAAGCTTTGTTTTGATGCTTTGATCTTTTTGATGTTGAACTGGAAATTGATTTCCCTGAGTTTGATCTTGAAACTGATGTATATTGAGTTGAGCTTGCTTTAATCTTTACTTTACTTTTCCAAGTTTTGATTCCAGAAAATTATCTGTTGTTTGAACTTAATTTGATCAGGATCTTGTTTACAGGCTACCCTTGAAAACATGCTTTTGATTTTGATTTAAGCCTCAGGTTGAAGTAGTTGTTTGATTTAAAAACTGGAATATGTGTTTGAGTTGATTTGTTTTTCTCTGGTTACAACCTATAGATTTTTCAAACTGAGGTTGTTTGATTTTCTTCTTCTAGGAATGAAGATAATAATCAAGTTTGACACTTTTTAATTAAACTAACACTTATTAATACATGTTTTGAAAAGGTTAGAAATGTTTTATGCATGTTAAACTTAATTACAAGTGTTACAAGTATAAAATTTATGTTTATACCTTTACTTTAAGTAATTTATATTTTAAACCCTTTCTTTTTATAAATTACTTAATTTTATATTTACATATGTTTTATATTTTTAAATTTATAAATATACAAACTATATTTATTTATTTCAAAAGAAAATATAATTTAAATATTTTATTAAAGCTCATTAATTTTTGTTTAAACTTAAGTTAAAATATTCTTATTTATATACAAACCATTTTTATTCCAAAAGATATATATGTTTGTTAAAGCTTTTATTTATTCTTGCTTTATATTTTTGTATACATTTTCAATTATTTATATTTATATTAATTTAAAGAAAATTATTTTAAAACTAATTATACGTTGATAAACACGCATATGTATATTATATAAAATTTAGCTTTAAACAACTTTTGAAATTTTGCTATATCAATTTCAAAACATAACTTTCATATGTATATTATAATTAGAAAACAAAATTTTATTGACTTTTGAAATATAAAGTATTCAAATTCAATTATTTTTTAAGATATTTTTTTTTTGAGTTTCAAATTCAAAATTCAATTTAAAATCAATTTATATACATATATATTAATAAACAACATATATTGTTTATTTTGGAAAATTTCAAATTCAAATTTCAAATTACAAATCAAATTCTTTATTTACAATCTTATATATATAAATACATTTATTCCTAAATTTTCAAATTAACTCACAATTAGTCCCCAAAATTAATTTAAATTACCGAATTTGGATAAAGCACCGAGATCGTTACAATAGGCAATGCCGTGGAGCGTCAAAACTTACACTCTTTGCGTTGCCCGGAGATTGGCAATGCCAAGGAGCACCAAAAGCCATGCATCGCTTACGCCTCACACTAAAAAACTAACTCCTCACGTTGCCTGGGGATAGGCAACGCCGAGGCGCAATAAAAAATCAACCCCTCATGCTGCCGAAGATAGGCAACACCGAGGAGCATTAAAAGACTAACTCCTCACGTTGCCACGAGATAGGCAACGCCGAGAAGCATAAAAAACTAACTCCTCGCATTTCCCGAAGAGAGGCAACGTCGAGGAGCACTAAAAGCTGTGCATCTCTTAAGTCACGCATTCAAATTTAAACTCCTTGCGCTGGCCAGAGATAGGCAATGCTAAGGAGCATCGAAAGCTATGCATATCGTAAGCTACATACCTAAATTTAAACTCCTTGCACTGGCCGGAGATAGGCAACAACAAGGAGCACCAAAACCGCGCATCTCATTATCTCCCCAATCAAATTTAAACTCCTTGCGCTACCTGGAGATAGGAAACGCCAAGGTGCATCGAAAGCCGCGCATCTCGTAAGCCGCACATCTAAATTTAAACTCTTGGCGCTTGTGAGAAATGCGAATTACGAATCTTAAGGCTAGGATTAACACTAGAGGGGGGGGGGTGAATAGTGTTAATAAAGAATTACTAAATCTTTTTGAGTTTATGTTAATTTAGACACCAATGTATGCAATATACAGACATAGATATGATTACAGAAACAAGCACAGATGCAGATATAAAATAAAAGCAGTAAAGGAAAGAACACACTGGATTTTATACTGGTTCGGAGTTACCCTACATCCAGTCCCGCAACACAAGTACGGATTTCCTTTCAAAAGCAATTGTACAATTACACCCTCGGTTTCAAGGCTACGAGGTACACCCTCCAGAATTTCTATCCTTTGGGTAGAGATATTTGATTTCCAGGCCACAAGTTTACCCAATTGATTTACCAATGCTACAATCACACATTTTCTCTCTTGATTGATTTCCAAGGCTACAATCACATCTTTTCTCGCTTAATAGATTACAAAGAAGTCTATAACTCTGAATATCACTAAGAATCTTGTAGAGATAGTGATAGTGAATCAAACTAGAAGTAATCGAGTTTGATTCAATGTTGATTTCGGTAGAGTAATGGTAAGAATATGTATTAAGAAATGTGGAAGAAGAAGAGGAATGAAAAACCAGAAAATCTGATATAAAATTCGTTGAAACTAACCCCTATTTATAGAAGAACAACAGCCATGTCCATTCATGAAGAGTTATAGCGAATAGACACTTCTTTTGAAATTTAAATTTTGAATTCAACTGACACCATGTCGACATGGTTACCCTAGGCATGTCGACATCCCAAAGCAATTTTTAGTGATTTGATTTTCTTTGGAAATAACCTTTATCTTATTTTAAAACTATTTTAAACTTTACAAATATACTTGACTATATTTAAAATTCATAAGTAAATATAGAGAATAATATATATAGATTTTAACTATAATTTTATATTTAAATCTAAGTATAAAAGTTAAATATATAATTTAAAAAGATAGTTTAAAATCAGGAGTAATTTGACTTTGAAATTAAAGGTAATTTTGAGGCTAAAATTATTTAAAATCAGGATAGAGAGTTTTGATGTTTTTAAAAGGAAAGTTTTGAAATCATTTTGAAAACAAGATAATTTTGTAAAATCATTTGAATTAAAATTAATGGATACAAAACAATGTTCCACTAGATTTTCAGAGATTCCATCCTACTTAGGGTTCCATCCTTTTAACATGCTCGAAGTGGATTCCATTCCACGAATAAATTGGATTTTTAGATGCCAGTGCTTTTCTATGAGTTTTAGCCAAAATTCCTAATAAAAATACTTATGCTTGAAATCTTGAACTCTTGATAATCTTGATACTCATAAGTCTTCTATCTCGATATCTTGAATCTCTATACTATACAGTCTTCATTCTTGGTACCTTCATGGTTAAATCCTACATATACATATATATCTAAACTTATAATGTTAGTATTTATATTTTATAATATATTCTAAGGTTGTTGTCATCAAAACCATCATCTCACGGACTAACAATCTCTCCCTTTTTGATGATGACAACCTTTGTTTATAAAATCTTATTTCTATCCTAATAACCCCCCTAAACTTATAACTCCCCCTTAATTTATGCCTAACTCCCTATTTTATATTTCTCCCCCTTTGTCATCAACAAAAACTCACTCCCCCTCATTCTTGGACTTCAGTACCTGCATTGATAAACTATACAGTGGAATACATAATATATAGATTAAGAAATAATTATACTTATGGACATGATAACTAATCAAAGACTATATACATTTCAATGTATATATATATATATGTTTTATACAACAAACATCAAACAAATATCAAGAAATCAATTCACACAAAGTATCAATCCCAACCAAATCAATTCAAACAAATATCAAATAAGGTAATGAAATTAAACGTTATGAGGAACTTCCACCCATCCTTCTTCTCCAAATATAGGGTCTGCTTTAATTGCATCCCAATTTTCATTGTCATTGGTGACAGAGACAGGAGGATGTGCTTCGTTATCATCCTTGTGCAGAGAGGAGATCATCCATCGTATCGCATCGAAGTGCCTTTCTTGTTCCTTGATCATCTGTATTTGACTCACACTACACCAGAAAAGACTTTTGGTAGTGTTGAAAAAACGCTACCATAACTTATGGTAGCGTTTCAGTGAACGCTGCTATACGACATGCAACTAAAAGTCTAAAACTATTTGTTGCGTTGTAGTAAACGCTACCAAAAGTCATTTTTAAGTGCAACTATAGGTATTTTCTGTAGGATTTAAAAAACGCTACCAAAAGTCACTTTTAAATGCAGCTATAGGTTTTTTCTATAGGGTTAAAAAAACGCTACCATAAGTCTTCATCTTTTGGTTGCATTTTTTGTTTATATGCTTTTTTTGATTTTCGGTAGCGTTTTTAAAATGCAACTATATATTTTTTATATTAGTTTACATTTGTTTCTGTAGCATTTCTGAAACGCTACTAAAAGTTATTGGTTGTTTGGTAGCATATTTTAAATGCTACTATTTACGGTTGATGGTTTATACCATTTCCAGCAATCGCTTATATACTATTCATATTAAAACGAACGTTCAATCGCATAATTTTCATATATTCAAACAAACAATTAAATCACATAATTAGCATATACAAACAATCAATCATGTGATCATCATATTAAAAAAATTGCAAAAACATGCTAATCTCACAATCAAATATAATATCCATAATCAATTCGATAGTAGTTTTTCAACAAAATAAGTCACATACTACAAGCATTCACAGACAAGTTTCCACAAATGGTACTAACAAAATACGACAACATACATAACAATTAAATTCATATTCGTTGCTTGATTACCAATAGTTCTTTGTTGTCGATAGTCTTCGCTTCGAAATAGCTAATTACTTGCAAACGAGTTTAACAATCAACAATAGACTGTCAACAAATATGAACCATAGACTGTCAGCAAATATGATACTTCCACTGTGACTTGCCTTATCCCTCTTTCTACATGTTCGCTAATTATATTGACATTATATCTTTTTAATTCACAGCATCTTAGCTTGCAAATTACCATAGACTGTCAGCAAATATGAACCGGGTTTCTCCCTGTCCAAAATTTACATATTTACATATTTATTTCTGACTTTATGAATTTTTGTATAAATCTTGATTTCCTAGCAAAAGAAATTTCTTTACAGGAATACAATAATACCCAATACACACAGAGTAACGATGGCCGATATCTTGATAGTTAGAACATAAACTAGACTATGGAAATGTATCAGTTAAAATTCAATAGACAATATTTCACCAATCTATGTAATCCTAATGCTTCAATCCTAATTGATTGAGGTTTAATACATATCTTTGCTTTTACAATTACAGTTAAATCATATAGAAAGACTATCAGCTTCACTTGTTAGCATGTGAAATAAATGTAATTAGCATGAAGTTTACCTGCTTATTCATTAGCATGTGCACCATACTCTCCAATTCCGAAATTCTTTTTTGACAATTAGTTATTTGATTATCTCTACAATGTGCCAAAGTTAACTTAGTTTCGGTGTATCCCCTTCCTAGTGCTCTTAATCGTCCTGGTTTATCTTGTCCCAATACTTGTGCAATTGCATCTTCTTTGACATTACTTATCGAGCTGGAATGTTTGTCATTATTTTTTTTAATCTCCTCCTACATAAATTAATATAAATGTAGGTTATGCACGACGGTAAAAATTTCAGTGTTTAATTACTAACAAAATCAAATATTCTTACAGTAACAGTTGCAACTTCCATGTTCACCGGTTCACCATTTTTTTTAGTGCAAGATCTGATCCAAATATCAGCTCTAGATATGGATGATGAATCTTGACTCTATTTTTTCTACATTTAGAAAGACATTAAAAAAAATTGATCAATAGTTAATTAACTAGATAGGTAAATAATGTTACAGTTAATTAACTAACCACAATCGCCGGTCAATCTAGCCATTCCTCTACGTCCAGTCGCATGCGGTAATTGTTTTTGCCTAATGGTTCTAAATTTCTCACTTCGTTCCTGAAAGAAAATAAATAACTACATGAGTAAAGTATTCATTTTAAATAAAACAACAAACCGTTTCCTCATCAATTGACATGTGTACCAAAAAGTTAAAATGTAATGCTCGCAAGCATGCTTTAATAAATCTACCTGCATATGTTAGGATAAAAATTTAAAATGTGATTCTGTCATTCATGAGCAAGCAGTTTTAAGGAAATTGAACCAATTACTTTATAAGTGTTTCTTTAGTTAAAATGGTAACAAGCATTGATAAACTGCTTGTATACAATGAATTTCTTACTAAATTTCAAAATTTAGTCACTATTGCAATGTCTATATACACAAGCAATGTCAAATACTTACTGTAACGACCCAGAATTTTTAATAATTTAAATTTGAATATTTAATTAATTTTAAATGTTAATAAGTGAATTTATGAGTCAAATAAATTTTTATTTGAATTATTGGATTTAATTGGATAATTAAATCGATAATTTAATATGTGAAATTATGGAAATAATTGAAAATTGAGTTAAATATGATTGAAAATAATTTGGAAAATTTTATTTAATCATACTGGAGTTATAGAAATATTTTAGAACTTTTAAAATCGAATTAAAAGTTAATTTGTGAAAATTGAATATTTTAATATTTAATAATCGACTGTAAAATAGCCAATTTTTGAACAGTCTCAGAATTGAACGAAACCAGTTTCATTGGATCCGTAATAGTTAGTTATTACTGGATTTCAATTTTCGTGTCAATCGGAGCTATCGTTTGATCGTGGCAGCTCGAAACGCATCGAATCGTTTTTAATTTAAATTTGGCAAGTCAAAATAGCCATTTTTCAAAAAGTCTCGGATTTCGACGAAACCAGTTTCATCGGATCCGTAATGTGATATTATTGTAAGGTTTCAAATTTCAAGTCAATTGGATTTACCGTTTGTCCGGTACAAATTAAAACGCCTAGAAATCGGTTTAAATCGGTTTAATTCAAATTGAGCGTTTTCAGCCATAACTCGCACATACTTCCGAATTAGCTTCCGAAACCTGTTCCATTGTCTCCGGAACGCGGGATAAACCCTAGGTACGCTGGTTACGGCGCCTAAATCGGAGTTCGGAATTCCCGGGATGAATAGTGTTTACGCTTGCTCGTTCCTTATAAATAAGCCTCTACCCTTCATTTAAAATAAAAAAAAATTTTAAACCCTAATTATATTTGCAGCCGCCACCATTATAATGTAAGGCTGAAAATCATTCTTCTTCATCTCTTAATCTCTTCCAATCCATCAAGAATTGGCCAAAGTTGTTAACTAAAGAATCGAAGAGCACGAGATGAGCTTTAAATCCATACGGATATGATCGGGAATGGAGCAACGATGGCGGAGCAAATGGTGGCCGTTCGTGGGCTGTAGAGGGCCGTGCGCGCGCGTCATAGTGGGGCCGAGTTGGCCATGGTGGCTGGTGGTGGTAGCTTGCGACGAGAGCTTTCGCGTGGTGGTGTTGAGATCGAGTATTGTTGAGCGTTGTGATGGCAAGATCAAACCCTAGTTCACTAAATGGGTTCGGCCTCCATATCTATAACCTGGAGATGCACGTGAATGAGGGGGGAGAAGGAAAGGAGGGGACGGCCTGATGTGAGCAATGCAGATCCAAGGGTTGTGGTGAGATGTAGGTTTAAGTTATAAAAGAAAATGTTGAATTAGTTTATATAAAACGTGTACAAACTTGTAAAATTCATATCTTTTTCATACGAGGTCGAAAAAATGCAAATCCAGTTGCGTTGGAATCGTATGGACGAGCACTACGCGATGGAGTTGGTTTGGAGTCGTTTGGAGTTAGTGAGAATTTCGGGTAAAATTAAACGCGCGTTTAATTTTATTCGAAATAAATCGCTAAATCGGAAATTAAAACCAAGGTGAGAACCTCTCACTCAATCGAATAGATTTCGATTTTATTTTAAATAGTTAGATTTAAAATATTTGAATGCATGTTTGAATGATGACTGTAAATTATTGATTGTTAAAATAGACATTATGCGCCGTTAGTAAGCGGATGTTATTTAGTAAAAACATATACCGCGAATATTTCATAAACAGTGAAATTGGTATTATATATAATATCAATATATATATATTGGCATATGTATATATTGCAGTTGATTGATTTCCCGTATTTTTTGCGGATGAGACCCTATTACGCCGTTATTAAGCGGATAATATTTATTAAGAACATGTACCGCGATAATTTCGTACTGGAGCGAAATTGGTATTGTGCTAATGTTTTTGGATGCAGGAAAACAGGTTGGAGGGATCCAACTGGATTCCTCAACAGTTTTTAATTTATTTCAGATATTTTGATATTTGAGGGATTATCATATCGATATAATGATATCGTTGTAGTCGTGATTGACTATTTGGTGTGTGGCATCATTGGACCCAAATTTTGGGATTTTAAAATGTTTTTAAAAGTGATTTTTGAAAATATACTTTATTTTTGGAATTGATCCATTATAAATAAATAAACGTTATAATTTTTAAAGTTATAAAAATTATGGGTTTTGTGAAATATAGTTAAAAAGCTGATTTTTAGAAATACGATTAAAAGTCGATTTTTGAGAAATATGAACTAATGATTTTTATAAAATAATTTAGATTGGATTTTTGAATATATGATAAAAGTTTAAATATAGAATTTATAAAATTTGATTATTTTATAAATCAGAATGATGAAATTATAAAGGAATTTAAAGACGTTTTAAAAGAATAATATAAATTGATTTATATTAAGCGATTTATAAATAGATATTTATAAATCGAAATATTGACATTATAAAACGAGTCTTTATAAATGTTTAAATGAAGTGAAAATGAATTTCATAAATGAATGAAATTTGTAGAATTATAAACTGGGAGGTTATAAATGAAATTTATAAATAGTAGATTTATAAATTTGGTGAAATTATGTGAATAATGGTTTTGGATAAATGAATGAATCTTATAAGTTATAAGATTTATAATTTGGGAAGATAAAAAGAACGATTTTGTAAAATAATCGTTTTATAAGTATTTAACTTATAATATGAACTTTTAGTTTATAATGGAGATATGAAATTTAACAGGTTAATAAAAGAATTTATAAAAAAAGAAGTTTTTATAAATAAATAGAAACGGAATTTATAAACGCTGTTTTATAAATCCGCAAACGACTTATTTTGATAAGTTAATTGTTATAACCTATTAATGGAGTTATATTCACGTTGTAAACAGTGAATAATCCTTTAAGTTAAAAAGAATAGAAATAATGGAATTTGTGAATATGGTATATTCACGTTTTTGAATAGTGAATAAGACGTTAAAGAAATGTTTTGAATGTGATATTTTAAATAGAATTAAAACGATCTAACGATGTTTTAAAAGGTGTTGAGATTCGAAACCATAGATTTCAACATTTATTGTTGAAATAGACGTTTTCGAGAAATAAAAGGAAATAGTGGAATATAACACGGTTGTTATAGTAAATGATTTCCGAAAGGAAATGTTTTTGTATAGTATTGGAATTTATATATCTATTTTAAATTCGAATCCCTATACTAGTGATTTTGGGTTGTCGTAACGATGTTTTACGTAACATTCGTTTTGGCCCAAGTAAATATGTTTAAGTGAATAATTTCCTTAAAGAATGAAATATATACTTAATTCGGTTTAAGTATATTGAATATTTTCTAAGTGTTGAAAATAAAAGAGATTTGTGAATTACTTATGAATAAATAAGTATGGAAATATTTTTCAATATGAAGTGAATATTTTGAATTTATCTTTTTGAAGATAAATTGGAAATGAATAATTGAAATCGTATATGCACGAATATTTTGAAATATAAATTCATTATCGAATTTATATGTGAAAAGTGAAATTGGTTAAAAATAAATATTGATTTATTTTTGAAGTGTTGGAATTTTATACCTTGTAAAGATATTTTGGAAAATAAATAATTTGGAAAATTATTTGGAATCTGGTGATGTATGCATATCAATTGATAGTTCGATAGCCGACTATCAATATTTCCCTTTGAATGGGTATTTGATGTGAATTGATTGAATTTGAATGCACACTTATTTTTGAATAAGCGCTCACTATTCGGGTTAACCGGGAAAGGACCATGGGGTCGTATAACCCATTCCGAATATGTGATACGTCGTTATGAATTGCATTTGAAGATCGGTGTTGAAGACCGAGTATTTGTGAAAACGATAGGATGACCTATCGATTGTCTCTGCACTGGGTAGCTCCTGGTATAGAGATCTCCTAAGTGATGGGAAATTCGATCGGGATTGTGAATACCCGTATTGCAAGGGCTTCGTAAGAAGTGCCTTTGGTTTTGTTCGAGCCCGGAACAGACTTATATGGATTGTATGTCTGACATTACAAGTTGAGATATAAAGCCGATTTCTTTCAAATATATTTCTGTTGGTGGCGAAGAATTTATTCTTTGCTTAACACCCTTCTTTGAGACGTACGAGCTCAAAGGTTATATAGTTGAAGTTATCAGCGATATATTCCCAATTTGGTAATGTGACATACTGAGTGATGCTGAAATGATCATTGTGTTGATTATTGTGATAGGATCATTTATTTGATCGTCTATCCTAGTGATCATTGTGTTGATCATTTGTTGACCCAAAGCATGGCTTTTGAATAAAGTATGTTTTTGTGGAGTGACTTCGTCGAGCCTCACACCCCGTGAATGGTCAAAACAGGAAAGAAGCAGCAAGGTTATGAGGGGTAGCACCCTTTAGGATGTGTCCATTTCCTTCTGGAAAAGGGTGGTATCATGGTATGGAGCCCAGATACTTACTCATGTTGAAAAACACTTTATGATTGTGTGAATTGATTACGAGCGCTCGGTTGAAAAGGTCCCAAAGGACCGGGGGATGGCATATTCGGTCAGTTGTTGCTCAGTTAGGAGTAACCCGGCCTTGTGTTGGTAGAGATCCGGTTTGGTTCTCGGGGATGTCCATCCAGAGGCATTCTCAGTGGCAATGGGAAGTTCCTTGGCCTGATCATTCGTTGGAAATCCAAAGAAACAATACGAAACTTGTACGGTATTAGTTGTAGAACCTGCTATTCACTTATGGTGGTCACCACTGTTTGGATAGTAGCTATAGTAGGCATACGATAATGGTCGTATGTTGGCTAAGATTTATATTCTACTTTCGAAATGAATTTTTCCTACACTATACACTAATAATAATATCAAATGTTATTTTAAATGCGTATCAAGCATCTTTGACTATCATAAGGAGAAATCTCCTCCGATTCTGCGTTTGCATTGTGTGTGTGTGCGGGAGGCCTTATGGTAGTCTCATTTTTAAAAGCATTGCGAATTGATTAAAAATATTCCTCTATTTTGATTTTAAAGATAAATAAACTGTTTTGAGTTCTCACACCAGTCACATGACTGACTTGGAGTTTATTGTTTTCCTTCCTAAACTCTGGGTGCCCACCAATTTCCACACGGGCAGTCAAGAGTTTAAGGTTTATCAGGATATTTTGGATATTCTGGAGTTGCTGGAGGCAAGCTGGATGGCATGGCGTATTACTAGTTTATATAGTATTTCTTTTTCCGCTGCACTGTTTGTTGATGTTGTTGTACACTCTGATGATATGATGTAATGTAATGTGTAAAATGTAATAACTGATATAGTTCTTTGTTTAAAGATTATTCATTTATTATTATATGTTGTTCCGCTGCGAATTGTGAGATTCTGATGTTGTTCTGTTGTGTTCTGTTCCGTTCTATTTTTCTTTCCTCTTCTCTATTCTATGTTTCTTTTTCTCTATTCTCTTTTTCTTTCTATTTTTAAAATTTCCTATCTTCTTCTCTCCTCCCTAATTTCTATCTTTTTCTCTTCTTCTTTCCTAAATTTTTCTTAAATAAAACCCTCAGTGTTCGGTTTTCCGTCGTTCGATTTCTCGGCAGTCGATAAAGTGAGTGTCGATGTCGGATTTCCGAAGAACGAAAATCCGTACTGTTACATTTGGTATCAGAGCTCTGATGGTTAAGCGACAACCATGGTTCTGTTGGGTATTACTCATTAGAGATAGAGTCAGCAGTACTCTAGAATGAGTTGAGAGTAATAATAGCTATGAGAGCGTATTTGTTAGTGAATATAAAATTGTTTTATATTGTGATGATTGGTTTGTTGAGTGGTATATGGATTCTGGTTAATACGAGTAATTAACGTTGTTGATAGGGATCTATAAACACTTGAATAGAACAATTCAACATAATATTGTTTAAATTGGGTAAATGAAATAATTTTGCCTTGATTATATTTTATATATAAAGAAATAATTTTTCAAAATTATTAAACTGTATGTAAGTTGATTGTTAGGTTGTTTGAATAATCTAAATGAAAGAATAATTGTATAAGCAAATGAATTATAAGAATTGAATTATAATTAAAGTGATTTACAATTGTGAAATAAGCTTATATATATAAGAAGTGAAACTATATGAATATATTTATGAATATGAGTTGTAAATAAAAATGAATTTAAGGTTAATGATAGATGTGAACTTAAGATTATATAAATGAAATTCAACTTTTGTAATTGAATGTGAATAAATTGATATAAAATAATGAATATAAGTGTTAATTCATTTAAAATCTAATGTTATTAGAAGTTGAATAAAATTGAATAAAAATCAATTTAATTAAACCAATTGGAAAAGTGATGGTGTTAAACCAAATTGAATGAATATAAGCAAAGGAATTTGGTTGTAATTGATATACATTGGTTGTTATATGATTGTTAGTTGATTGTATAAAATTCATTAAGTATTAATGAAATTGAAAGCTATATAATTAAATTCAAATTGAAAGTAAATAAATTTGAATAGAATTGAATTTGATTTGGAAGTGAACCAACTTGAATATAAATTAGTGAATATAAACTAAATGAAATGAATGTTGAGAAAATCCAATGTAATGAATGAAATGTGATTTAAACTGAAAACCCTTTCATTGAATATTAATGAGGATATGAATGAATATTATTGATTATGAATGATAGTTGGTTGATGTTTGCATTTGTTGTTTTACTGCATTACTATGTCAGCATATATAGATATTATGATGTTATATGTTGTACATGGAGATTATTGTCTATATGCATGATTCTCATGTTGTTTGTTGAGTTTAGTAGGTGCGGATCGCGTTTGCTTCGCATTTGGAGTTCGCTTTAGCGCTATATTAGCCGTATATGCTTGCTAATAAAATATAAGGTACATATCTCGGATTAAATATCGTACTTTTACACTTTTTTCCCTTCGGGATGCCTCATTACTTGATGAGATGTATATTTGTGATATATATACTGTCATTTTTTTTTCGGATCGAGCCGCGCAAAGGAGACTATGGCGAATTTTTCCGGAAATTTAAGGCGTTAGAAAAATTTGAGAAAATTTGGAAAATTTTTGAAAACTTTAACTTTGATTTGGAATTGAAAGTTAAATGATATAGTTTGTTTTTGAAAAGATAACTAAGTATGATTTGAAAACTTAGTAAAGATTTGTAAGAAGTTTAACTATGGATTTTGGAAAGTTAATAAATTCTGTAACTTTTCTTACTTGTAATTTCGAGGACGAAATTCTTTTAAGGGGGAAAGATTGTAACGACCCAGAATTTTTAATAATTTAAATTTGAATATTTAATTAATTTTAAATGTTAATAAGTGAATTTATGAGTCAAATAAATTTTTATTTGAATTATTGGATTTAATTGGATAATTAAATCGATAATTTAATATGTGAAATTATGGAAATAATTGAAAATTGAGTTAAATATGATTGAAAATAATTTGGAAAATTTTATTTAATCATACTGGAGTTATAGAAATATTTTAGAACTTTTAAAATCGAATTAAAAGTTAATTTGTGAAAATTGAATATTTTAATATTTAATAATCGACTGTAAAATAGCCAATTTTTGAACAGTCTCAGAATTGAACGAAACCAGTTTCATTGGATCCGTAATAGTTAGTTATTACTGGATTTCAATTTTCGTGTCAATCGGAGCTATCGTTTGATCGTGGCAGCTCGAAACGCATCGAATCGTTTTTAATTTAAATTTGGCAAGTCAAAATAGCCATTTTTCAAAAAGTCTCGGATTTCGACGAAACCAGTTTCATCGGATCCGTAATGTGATATTATTGTAAGGTTTCAAATTTCAAGTCAATTGGATTTACCGTTTGTCCGGTACAAATTAAAACGCCTAGAAATCGGTTTAAATCGGTTTAATTCAAATTGAGCGTTTTCAGCCATAACTCGCACATACTTCCGAATTAGCTTCCGAAACCTGTTCCATTGTCTCTGGAACGCGGGATAAACCCTAGGTACGCTGGTTACGGCGCCTAAATCGGAGTTCGGAATTCCCGGGATGAATAGTGTTTACGCTTGCTCGTTCCTTATAAATAAGCCTCTACCCTTCATTTAAAATAAAAAAAAATTTTAAACCCTAATTATATTTGCAGCCGCCACCATTATAATGTAAGGCTGAAAATCATTCTTCTTCATCTCTTAATCTCTTCCAATCCATCAAGAATTGGCCAAAGTTGTTAACTAAAGAATCGAAGAGCACGAGATGAGCTTTAAATCCATACGGATATGATCGGGAATGGAGCAACGATGGCGGAGCAAATGGTGGCCGTTCGTGGGCTGTAGAGGACCGTGCGCGCGCGTCATAGTGGGGCCGAGTTGGCCATGGTGGCTGGTGGTGGTAGCTTGCGACGAGAGCTTTCGCGTGGTGGTGTTGAGATCGAGTATTGTTGAGCGTTGTGATGGCAAGATCAAACCCTAGTTCACTAAATGGGTTCGGCCTCCATATCTATAACCTGGAGATGCACGTGAATGAGGGGGGAGAAGGAAAGGAGGGGACGGCCTGATGTGAGCAATGCAGATCCAAGGGTTGTGGTGAGATGTAGGTTTAAGTTATAAAAGAAAATGTTGAATTAGTTTATATAAAACGTGTACAAACTTGTAAAATTCATATCTTTTTCATACGAGGTCGAAAAAATGCAAATCCAGTTGCGTTGGAATCGTATGGACGAGCACTACGCGATGGAGTTGGTTTGGAGTCGTTTGGAGTTAGTGAGAATTTCGGGTAAAATTAAACGCGCGTTTAATTTTATTCGAAATAAATCGCTAAATCGGAAATTAAAACCAAGGTGAGAACCTCTCACTCAATCGAATAGATTTCGATTTTATTTTAAATAGTTAGATTTAAAATATTTGAATGCATGTTTGAATGATGACTGTAAATTATTGATTGTTAAAATAGACATTATGCGCCGTTAGTAAGCGGATGTTATTTAGTAAAAACATATACCGCGAATATTTCATAAACAGTGAAATTGGTATTATATATAATATCAATATATATATATTGGCATATGTATATATTGCAGTTGATTGATTTCCCGTATTTTTTGCGGATGAGACCCTATTACGCCGTTATTAAGCGGATAATATTTATTAAGAACATGTACCGCGATAATTTCGTACTGGAGCGAAATTGGTATTGTGCTAATGTTTTTGGATGCAGGAAAACAGGTTGGAGGGATCCAACTGGATTCCTCAACAGTTTTTAATTTATTTCAGATATTTTGATATTTGAGGGATTATCATATCGATATAATGATATCGTTGTAGTCGTGATTGACTATTTGGTGTGTGGCATCATTGGACCCAAATTTTGGGATTTTAAAATGTTTTTAAAAGTGATTTTTGAAAATATACTTTATTTTTGGAATTGATCCATTATAAATAAATAAACGTTATAATTTTTAAAGTTATAAAAATTATGGGTTTTGTGAAATATAGTTAAAAAGCTGATTTTTAGAAATACGATTAAAAGTCGATTTTTGAGAAATATGAACTAATGATTTTTATAAAATAATTTAGATTGGATTTTTGAATATATGATAAAAGTTTAAATATAGAATTTATAAAATTTGATTATTTTATAAATCAGAATGATGAAATTATAAAGGAATTTAAAGACGTTTTAAAAGAATAATATAAATTGATTTATATTAAGCGATTTATAAATAGATATTTATAAATCGAAATATTGACATTATAAAACGAGTCTTTATAAATGTTTAAATGAAGTGAAAATGAATTTCATAAATGAATGAAATTTGTAGAATTATAAACTGGGAGGTTATAAATGAAATTTATAAATAGTAGATTTATAAATTTGGTGAAATTATGTGAATAATGGTTTTGGATAAATGAATGAATCTTATAAGTTATAAGATTTATAATTTGGGAAGATAAAAAGAACGATTTTGTAAAATAATCGTTTTATAAGTATTTAACTTATAATATGAACTTTTAGTTTATAATGGAGATATGAAATTTAACAGGTTAATAAAAGAATTTATAAAAAAAGAAGTTTTTATAAATAAATAGAAACGGAATTTATAAACGCTGTTTTATAAATCCGCAAACGACTTATTTTGATAAGTTAATTGTTATAACCTATTAATGGAGTTATATTCACGTTGTAAACAGTGAATAATCCTTTAAGTTAAAAAGAATAGAAATAATGGAATTTGTGAATATGGTATATTCACGTTTTTGAATAGTGAATAAGACGTTAAAGAAATGTTTTGAATGTGATATTTTAAATAGAATTAAAACGATCTAACGATGTTTTAAAAGGTGTTGAGATTCGAAACCATAGATTTCAACATTTATTGTTGAAATAGACGTTTTCGAGAAATAAAAGGAAATAGTGGAATATAACACGGTTGTTATAGTAAATGATTTCCGAAAGGAAATGTTTTTGTATAGTATTGGAATTTATATATCTATTTTAAATTCGAATCCCTATACTAGTGATTTTGGGTTGTCGTAACGATGTTTTACGTAACATTCGTTTTGGCCCAAGTAAATATGTTTAAGTGAATAATTTCCTTAAAGAATGAAATATATACTTAATTCGGTTTAAGTATATTGAATATTTTCTAAGTGTTGAAAATAAAAGAGATTTGTGAATTACTTATGAATAAATAAGTATGGAAATATTTTTCAATATGAAGTGAATATTTTGAATTTATCTTTTTGAAGATAAATTGGAAATGAATAATTGAAATCGTATATGCACGAATATTTTGAAATATAAATTCATTATCGAATTTATATGTGAAAAGTGAAATTGGTTAAAAATAAATATTGATTTATTTTTGAAGTGTTGGAATTTTATACCTTGTAAAGATATTTTGGAAAATAAATAATTTGGAAAATTATTTGGAATCTGGTGATGTATGCATATCAATTGATAGTTCGATAGCCGACTATCAATATTTCCCTTTGAATGGGTATTTGATGTGAATTGATTGAATTTGAATGCACACTTATTTTTGAATAAGCGCTCACTATTCGGGTTAACCGGGAAAGGACCATGGGGTCGTATAACCCATTCCGAATATGTGATACGTCGTTATGAATTGCATTTGAAGATCGGTGTTGAAGACCGAGTATTTGTGAAAACGATAGGATGACCTATCGATTGTCTCTGCACTGGGTAGCTCCTGGTATAGAGATCTCCTAAGTGATGGGAAATTCGATCGGGATTGTGAATACCCGTATTGCAAGGGCTTCGTAAGAAGTGCCTTTGGTTTTGTTCGAGCCCGGAACAGACTTATATGGATTGTATGTCTGACATTACAAGTTGAGATATAAAGCCGATTTCTTTCAAATATATTTCTGTTGGTGGCGGAGAATTTATTCTTTGCTTAACACCCTTCTTTGAGACGTACGAGCTCAAAGGTTATATAGTTGAAGTTATCAGCGATATATTCCCAATTTGGTAATGTGACATACTGAGTGATGCTGAAATGATCATTGTGTTGATTATTGTGATAGGATCATTTATTTGATCGTCTATCCTAGTGATCATTGTGTTGATCATTTGTTGACCCAAAGCATGGCTTTTGAATAAAGTATGTTTTTGTGGAGTGACTTCGTCGAGCCTCACACCCCGTGAATGGTCAAAACAGGAAAGAAGCAGCAAGGTTATGAGGGGTAGCACCCTTTAGGATGTGTCCATTTCCTTCTGGAAAAGGGTGGTATCATGGTATGGAGCCCAGATACTTACTCATGTTGAAAAACACTTTATGATTGTGTGAATTGATTACGAGCGCTCGGTTGAAAAGGTCCCAAAGGACCGGGGGATGGCATATTCGGTCAGTTGTTGCTCAGTTAGGAGTAACCCGGCCTTGTGTTGGTAGAGATCCGGTTTGGTTCTCGGGGATGTCCATCCAGAGGCATTCTCAGTGGCAATGGGAAGTTCCTTGGCCTGATCATTCGTTGGAAATCCAAAGAAACAATACGAAACTTGTACGGTATTAGTTGTAGAACCTGCTATTCACTTATGGTGGTCACCACTGTTTGGATAGTAGCTATAGTAGGCATACGATAATGGTCGTATGTTGGCTAAGATTTATATTCTACTTTCGAAATGAATTTTTCCTACACTATACACTAATAATAATATCAAATGTTATTTTAAATGCGTATCAAGCATCTTTGACTATCATAAGGAGAAATCTCCTCCGATTCTGCGTTTGCATTGTGTGTGTGTGCGGGAGGCCTTATGGTAGTCTCATTTTTAAAAGCATTGCGAATTGATTAAAAATATTCCTCTATTTTGATTTTAAAGATAAATAAACTGTTTTGAGTTCTCACACCAGTCACATGACTGACTTGGAGTTTATTGTTTTCCTTCCTAAACTCTGGGTGCCCACCAATTTCCACACGGGCAGTCAAGAGTTTAAGGTTTATCAGGATATTTTGGATATTCTGGAGTTGCTGGAGGCAAGCTGGATGGCATGGCGTATTACTAGTTTATATAGTATTTCTTTTTCCGCTGCACTGTTTGTTGATGTTGTTGTACACTCTGATGATATGATGTAATGTAATGTGTAAAATGTAATAACTGATATAGTTCTTTGTTTAAAGATTATTCATTTATTATTATATGTTGTTCCGCTGCGAATTGTGAGATTCTGATGTTGTTCTGTTGTGTTCTGTTCCGTTCTATTTTTCTTTCCTCTTCTCTATTCTATGTTTCTTTTTCTCTATTCTCTTTTTCTTTCTATTTTTAAAATTTCCTATCTTCTTCTCTCCTCCCTAATTTCTATCTTTTTCTCTTCTTCTTTCCTAAATTTTTCTTAAATAAAACCCTCAGTGTTCGGTTTTCCGTCGTTCGATTTCTCGGCAGTCGATAAAGTGAGTGTCGATGTCGGATTTCCGAAGAACGAAAATCCGTACTGTTACATTTGGTATCAGAGCTCTGATGGTTAAGCGACAACCATGGTTCTGTTGGGTATTACTCATTAGAGATAGAGTCAGCAGTACTCTAGAATGAGTTGAGAGTAATAATAGCTATGAGAGCGTATTTGTTAGTGAATATAAAATTGTTTTATATTGTGATGATTGGTTTGTTGAGTGGTATATGGATTCTGGTTAATACGAGTAATTAACGTTGTTGATAGGGATCTATAAACACTTGAATAGAACAATTCAACATAATATTGTTTAAATTGGGTAAATGAAATAATTTTGCCTTGATTATATTTTATATATAAAGAAATAATTTTTCAAAATTATTAAACTGTATGTAAGTTGATTGTTAGGTTGTTTGAATAATCTAAATGAAAGAATAATTGTATAAGCAAATGAATTATAAGAATTGAATTATAATTAAAGTGATTTACAATTGTGAAATAAGCTTATATATATAAGAAGTGAAACTATATGAATATATTTATGAATATGAGTTGTAAATAAAAATGAATTTAAGGTTAATGATAGATGTGAACTTAAGATTATATAAATGAAATTCAACTTTTGTAATTGAATGTGAATAAATTGATATAAAATAATGAATATAAGTGTTAATTCATTTAAAATCTAATGTTATTAGAAGTTGAATAAAATTGAATAAAAATCAATTTAATTAAACCAATTGGAAAAGTGATGGTGTTAAACCAAATTGAATGAATATAAGCAAAGGAATTTGGTTGTAATTGATATACATTGGTTGTTATATGATTGTTAGTTGATTGTATAAAATTCATTAAGTATTAATGAAATTGAAAGCTATATAATTAAATTCAAATTGAAAGTAAATAAATTTGAATAGAATTGAATTTGATTTGGAAGTGAACCAACTTGAATATAAATTAGTGAATATAAACTAAATGAAATGAATGTTGAGAAAATCCAATGTAATGAATGAAATGTGATTTAAACTGAAAACCCTTTCATTGAATATTAATGAGGATATGAATGAATATTATTGATTATGAATGATAGTTGGTTGATGTTTGCATTTGTTGTTTTACTGCATTACTATGTCAGCATATATAGATATTATGATGTTATATGTTGTACATGGAGATTATTGTCTATATGCATGATTCTCATGTTGTTTGTTGAGTTTAGTAGGTGCGGATCGCGTTTGCTTCGCATTTGGAGTTCGCTTTAGCGCTATATTAGCCGTATATGCTTGCTAATAAAATATAAGGTACATATCTCGGATTAAATATCGTACTTTTACACTTTTTTCCCTTCGGGATGCCTCATTACTTGATGAGATGTATATTTGTGATATATATACTGTCATTTTTTTTTCGGATCGAGCCGCGCAAAGGAGACTATGGCGAATTTTTCCGGAAATTTAAGGCGTTAGAAAAATTTGAGAAAATTTGGAAAATTTTTGAAAACTTTAACTTTGATTTGGAATTGAAAGTTAAATGATATAGTTTGTTTTTGAAAAGATAACTAAGTATGATTTGAAAACTTAGTAAAGATTTGTAAGAAGTTTAACTATGGATTTTGGAAAGTTAATAAATTCTGTAACTTTTCTTACTTGTAATTTCGAGGACGAAATTCTTTTAAGGGGGAAAGATTGTAACGACCCAGAATTTTTAATAATTTAAATTTGAATATTTAATTAATTTTAAATGTTAATAAGTGAATTTATGAGTCAAATAAATTTTTATTTGAATTATTGGATTTAATTGGATAATTAAATCGATAATTTAATATGTGAAATTATGGAAATAATTGAAAATTGAGTTAAATATGATTGAAAATAATTTGGAAAATTTTATTTAATCATACTGGAGTTATAGAAATATTTTAGAACTTTTAAAATCGAATTAAAAGTTAATTTGTGAAAATTGAATATTTTAATATTTAATAATCGACTGTAAAATAGCCAATTTTTGAACAGTCTCAGAATTGAACGAAACCAGTTTCATTGGATCCGTAATAGTTAGTTATTACTGGATTTCAATTTTCGTGTCAATCGGAGCTATCGTTTGATCGTGGCAGCTCGAAACGCATCGAATCGTTTTTAATTTAAATTTGGCAAGTCAAAATAGCCATTTTTCAAAAAGTCTCGGATTTCGACGAAACCAGTTTCATCGGATCCGTAATGTGATATTATTGTAAGGTTTCAAATTTCAAGTCAATTGGATTTACCGTTTGTCCGGTACAAATTAAAACGCCTAGAAATCGGTTTAAATCGGTTTAATTCAAATTGAGCGTTTTCAGCCATAACTCGCACATACTTCCGAATTAGCTTCCGAAACCTGTTCCATTGTCTCTGGAACGCGGGATAAACCCTAGGTACGCTGGTTACGGCGCCTAAATCGGAGTTCGGAATTCCCGGGATGAATAGTGTTTACGCTTGCTCGTTCCTTATAAATAAGCCTCTACCCTTCATTTAAAATAAAAAAAAATTTTAAACCCTAATTATATTTGCAGCCGCCACCATTATAATGTAAGGCTGAAAATCATTCTTCTTCATCTCTTAATCTCTTCCAATCCATCAAGAATTGGCCAAAGTTGTTAACTAAAGAATCGAAGAGCACGAGATGAGCTTTAAATCCATACGGATATGATCGGGAATGGAGCAACGATGGCGGAGCAAATGGTGGCCGTTCGTGGGCTGTAGAGGACCGTGCGCGCGCGTCATAGTGGGGCCGAGTTGGCCATGGTGGCTGGTGGTGGTAGCTTGCGACGAGAGCTTTCGCGTGGTGGTGTTGAGATCGAGTATTGTTGAGCGTTGTGATGGCAAGATCAAACCCTAGTTCACTAAATGGGTTCGGCCTCCATATCTATAACCTGGAGATGCACGTGAATGAGGGGGGAGAAGGAAAGGAGGGGACGGCCTGATGTGAGCAATGCAGATCCAAGGGTTGTGGTGAGATGTAGGTTTAAGTTATAAAAGAAAATGTTGAATTAGTTTATATAAAACGTGTACAAACTTGTAAAATTCATATCTTTTTCATACGAGGTCGAAAAAATGCAAATCCAGTTGCGTTGGAATCGTATGGACGAGCACTACGCGATGGAGTTGGTTTGGAGTCGTTTGGAGTTAGTGAGAATTTCGGGTAAAATTAAACGCGCGTTTAATTTTATTCGAAATAAATCGCTAAATCGGAAATTAAAACCAAGGTGAGAACCTCTCACTCAATCGAATAGATTTCGATTTTATTTTAAATAGTTAGATTTAAAATATTTGAATGCATGTTTGAATGATGACTGTAAATTATTGATTGTTAAAATAGACATTATGCGCCGTTAGTAAGCGGATGTTATTTAGTAAAAACATATACCGCGAATATTTCATAAACAGTGAAATTGGTATTATATATAATATCAATATATATATATTGGCATATGTATATATTGCAGTTGATTGATTTCCCGTATTTTTTGCGGATGAGACCCTATTACGCCGTTATTAAGCGGATAATATTTATTAAGAACATGTACCGCGATAATTTCGTACTGGAGCGAAATTGGTATTGTGCTAATGTTTTTGGATGCAGGAAAACAGGTTGGAGGGATCCAACTGGATTCCTCAACAGTTTTTAATTTATTTCAGATATTTTGATATTTGAGGGATTATCATATCGATATAATGATATCGTTGTAGTCGTGATTGACTATTTGGTGTGTGGCATCATTGGACCCAAATTTTGGGATTTTAAAATGTTTTTAAAAGTGATTTTTGAAAATATACTTTATTTTTGGAATTGATCCATTATAAATAAATAAACGTTATAATTTTTAAAGTTATAAAAATTATGGGTTTTGTGAAATATAGTTAAAAAGCTGATTTTTAGAAATACGATTAAAAGTCGATTTTTGAGAAATATGAACTAATGATTTTTATAAAATAATTTAGATTGGATTTTTGAATATATGATAAAAGTTTAAATATAGAATTTATAAAATTTGATTATTTTATAAATCAGAATGATGAAATTATAAAGGAATTTAAAGACGTTTTAAAAGAATAATATAAATTGATTTATATTAAGCGATTTATAAATAGATATTTATAAATCGAAATATTGACATTATAAAACGAGTCTTTATAAATGTTTAAATGAAGTGAAAATGAATTTCATAAATGAATGAAATTTGTAGAATTATAAACTGGGAGGTTATAAATGAAATTTATAAATAGTAGATTTATAAATTTGGTGAAATTATGTGAATAATGGTTTTGGATAAATGAATGAATCTTATAAGTTATAAGATTTATAATTTGGGAAGATAAAAAGAACGATTTTGTAAAATAATCGTTTTATAAGTATTTAACTTATAATATGAACTTTTAGTTTATAATGGAGATATGAAATTTAACAGGTTAATAAAAGAATTTATAAAAAAAGAAGTTTTTATAAATAAATAGAAACGGAATTTATAAACGCTGTTTTATAAATCCGCAAACGACTTATTTTGATAAGTTAATTGTTATAACCTATTAATGGAGTTATATTCACGTTGTAAACAGTGAATAATCCTTTAAGTTAAAAAGAATAGAAATAATGGAATTTGTGAATATGGTATATTCACGTTTTTGAATAGTGAATAAGACGTTAAAGAAATGTTTTGAATGTGATATTTTAAATAGAATTAAAACGATCTAACGATGTTTTAAAAGGTGTTGAGATTCGAAACCATAGATTTCAACATTTATTGTTGAAATAGACGTTTTCGAGAAATAAAAGGAAATAGTGGAATATAACACGGTTGTTATAGTAAATGATTTCCGAAAGGAAATGTTTTTGTATAGTATTGGAATTTATATATCTATTTTAAATTCGAATCCCTATACTAGTGATTTTGGGTTGTCGTAACGATGTTTTACGTAACATTCGTTTTGGCCCAAGTAAATATGTTTAAGTGAATAATTTCCTTAAAGAATGAAATATATACTTAATTCGGTTTAAGTATATTGAATATTTTCTAAGTGTTGAAAATAAAAGAGATTTGTGAATTACTTATGAATAAATAAGTATGGAAATATTTTTCAATATGAAGTGAATATTTTGAATTTATCTTTTTGAAGATAAATTGGAAATGAATAATTGAAATCGTATATGCACGAATATTTTGAAATATAAATTCATTATCGAATTTATATGTGAAAAGTGAAATTGGTTAAAAATAAATATTGATTTATTTTTGAAGTGTTGGAATTTTATATCTTGTAAAGATATTTTGGAAAATAAATAATTTGGAAAATTATTTGGAATCTGGTGATGTATGCATATCAATTGATAGTTCGATAGCCGACTATCAATATTTCCCTTTGAATGGGTATTTGATGTGAATTGATTGAATTTGAATGCACACTTATTTTTGAATAAGCGCTCACTATTCGGGTTAACCGGGAAAGGACCATGGGGTCGTATAACCCATTCCGAATATGTGATACGTCGTTATGAATTGCATTTGAAGATCGGTGTTGAAGACCGAGTATTTGTGAAAACGATAGGATGACCTATCGATTGTCTGCACTGGGTAGCTCTTGGTATAGAGATCTCCTAAGTGATGGGAAATTCGATCGGGATTGTGAATACCCGTATTGCAAGGGCTTCGTAAGAAGTGCCTTGGGTTTTGTTCGAGCCCGGAACAGACTTGTATGGATTGTATGTCTGACATTACAAGTTGAGATATAAAGCCGATTTCTTTCAAATATATTTCTGTTGGTGGCGGAGAATTTATTCTTTGCTTAACACCCTTCTTTGAGACGTACGAGCTCAAAGGTTATATAGTTGAAGTTATCAGCGATATATTCCCAATTTGGTAATGTGACATACTGAGTGATGCTGAAATGATCATTGTGTTGATTATTGTGATAGGATCATTTATTTGATCGTCTATCCTAGTGATCATTGTGTTGATCATTTGTTGACCCAAAGCATGGCTTTTGAATAAAGTATGTTTTTGTGGACGTGACTTCGTCGAGCCTCACACCCCGTGAATGGTCAAAACAGGAAAGAAGCAGCAAGGTTATGAGGGGTAGCACCCTTTAGGATGTGTCCATTTCCTTCTGGAAAAGGGTGGTATCATGGTATGGAGCCCAGATACTTACTCATGTTGAAAAACACTTTATGATTGTGTGAATTGATTACGAGCGCTCGGTTGAAAAGGTCCCAAAGGACCGGGGGATGGCATATTCGGTCAGTTGTTGCTCAGTTAGGAGTAACCCGGCCTTGTGTTGGTAGAGATCCGGTTTGGTTCTCGGGGATGTCCATCCAGAGGCATTCTCAGTGGCAATGGGAAGTTCCTTGGCCTGATCATTCGTTGGAAATCCAAAGAAACAATACGAAACTTGTACGGTATTAGTTGTAGAACCTGCTATTCACTTATGGTGGTCACCACTGTTTGGATAGTAGCTATAGTAGGCATACGATAATGGTCGTATGTTGGCTAAGATTTATATTCTACTTTCGAAATGAATTTTTCCTACACTATACACTAATAATAATATCAAATGTTATTTTAAATGCGTATCAAGCATCTTTGACTATCATAAGGAGAAATCTCCTCCGATTCTGCGTTTGCATTGTGTGTGTGTGCGGGAGGCCTTATGGTAGTCTCATTTTTAAAAGCATTGCGAATTGATTAAAAATATTCCTCTATTTTGATTTTAAAGATAAATAAACTGTTTTGAGTTCTCACACCAGTCACATGACTGACTTGGAGTTTATTGTTTTCCTTCCTAAACTCTGGGTGCCCACCAATTTCCACACGGGCAGTCAAGAGTTTAAGGTTTATCAGGATATTTTGGATATTCTGGAGTTGCTGGAGGCAAGCTGGATGGCATGGCGTATTACTAGTTTATATAGTATTTCTTTTTCCGCTGCACTGTTTGTTGATGTTGTTGTACACTCTGATGATATGATGTAATGTAATGTGTAAAATGTAATAACTGATATAGTTCTTTGTTTAAAGATTATTCATTTATTATTATATGTTGTTCCGCTGCGAATTGTGAGATTCTGATGTTGTTCTGTTGTGTTCTGTTCCGTTCTATTTTTCTTTCCTCTTCTCTATTCTATGTTTCTTTTTCTCTATTCTCTTTTTCTTTCTATTTTTAAAATTTCCTATCTTCTTCTCTCCTCCCTAATTTCTATCTTTTTCTCTTCTTCTTTCCTAAATTTTTCTTAAATAAAACCCTCAGTGTTCGGTTTTCCGTCGTTCGATTTCTCGGCAGTCGATAAAGTGAGTGTCGATGTTGAATTTTCGGAAGACGAAGAATCGGGTCCTGACACTTACTGTGTAGGTTTCAAGATCATACAGTAGGCTTTCAAATTGATGTCTATGCTTACTGCGTGGTTTTACTTGTGTAGGTTTCAGGATCATACAGTAGGACCATCTCATAGTTATGAAATTCAATATCAAGGTCCAGTGGCCATCAACACAGCTAAAATACAAGCAGTTTACAAATAATCTCTGCAGAGGGAACCGAATATTCCTAAATCAAGAGCCGAAGCACTGCCTGGTGAATCAGAATATTTATCACTAGAATATCCCAGTGCGGACGCTGGAGCACTACCTGGATAATCAGAACTGTCTCCATTAGAATATCCTGGTGCAGAAGCTGGAGCACTGCCTGAAGAATTAGAGTGTTCTCCATCGGAATAACCCAATGTAAAAGCTGGAGAACTCTCAGGAGAACCCTAAATTTCCGGGTGCATTAGCTGGTGCATTATAATAGGTGGATGAATCAGATACTTTGTTGGAGTATTCTGAATCTGGAGAAGGTGCGCCATTAGGAGAAAGTATGGATGTTCTTCGAGTAATGTGTAAGTCATCAGATGATGATGGATCGGGCATTGAACATGAACTCATGAGCTTGGTCATGGTATGGGTTGGGTTCGACTTACCCGCATGGCATAAGTCTGGAAGATGCACACCTGTATAAATCATCAAATTTATTAATTCATTTACCATTAGACTAATAGCACGATGTAGATGCTTCAACTATTAATTTTTGCTTGCTTAATTCAATTATTTATTAGTTCTATTTATCTTGATCACTAGCCAAACCATATGGATCAGTGGATATATTGATTATTTTTCCAATGGTGGATCCAGGATTTTTACCCAAATTAGGCTACAATTTAAAAAATAACTCGCAATTAAATCTGTAAATAATAAACAAGAAATTACTGTGCCTAAATCCGTTTCTTGTAATAGCACAACAAAACATACCCAACAATACTAATGTGCATAAATCTGTTTCTTGCAACACTATAGAATTTTCATTACATTGCCTTAAAAAGCTTGTAAATTTCGTGTTACCAATTTCATCATCATCTAAACTATCCCTAAACAATAGAATATCATTATCAAACCTATTTTCTGATATCGTATTTAAAGCATCATACCCATTAGATATGGCAACTGCAGAGTTTTTAATTTGTAGATTCGACCTTCTTACTAACATCAATAATACTACCCTTATCTTCCATATTCTCTAACAGCAGCAATGCAGGATCAAAATATATTGAATCTGAATGTAATTTGATAGAATTGAATGTTTTGGTTTTAGCCAAGAAATCCACCTATGTCTCACATGAATACTTCAAATTTTTACCCAACATTCTGGCTTTTGAAGACCCACTGACTAAAGTCCACCCATTTTTCTCAAATACCTTATCTTGATAGTATTGTTTCACTTCCTTATCTCTTTCATTTGATTCACATCCATTATTTTATGCAGTATTACAATCAAAATGCCAATACAATTAATTAAAGAGATGATTGGTCTCGTCATTTTCATCTACACAGCAATCAAAAAATAAACTTATTAAATTTAAGAGTTCTAGAACAAAATAGTAGTGATGCTCAGCTTTACTCAATGGCTTTGGAAGGGGAGGCTTTGAATATAATAACAGATTTGATCGAACATTACATCTTCTTGTGACCTAAGAATAATTAATTTTATAAAACTTGTTTAATTTTAACAAAACTTAGTTAATTTTATTAACTTTCTTAACTTAGTTAATTTATTAGTAGTATTATTATTAAAGCTTGGTTAACTTAATTATATTGTTATTATTATTATAAAGTTAGTCAATTCATCATCGTCATCATTATTATTTATAAAACTTTGTTAAATTAGTTATATTATCATCATTTATAAAATTCAATTGACTTAAACTTGGTTAATTTTATAAACTTGTTTAAAATAAAAAAAACTTAACTAATTTTTATTAACTTGGTTAACATAGTTAATTGATAATATTACAAATATTTAAACTCGGTTAACTTAATTATATTATTATTATTATAGATTGTGTATTCGTAAAGATACTAGCAGATACTGGTGATGAATTAAAAAGATTTACCATAAGTTGTTCGATTATTATTAGTGAATTTGTTTTCCAGCATGCAAGGTCACCGTTTAATGCACAAACACTGAATATAGATGATTCACAATAGTTCAGGCATTATCAAACCATTTACACGCACTGTCCAATTGAAAGCTGTGAGGCTAAACTTGGCTTAGCATGTTACCTGGATAACTTTACAATGATTAAAATTGAATATAAGGTCATCTTGTGAACATATTTACGTTTTTATCTTTAATTTTGTTTACACATTTAGCTTTCTATATAAGTTTTGAGGTTAGGATGCAAAACAGCAGCGGCAAGAAAAAAAAAGAAAAAAAAGAACACTTGAACCTTCTTCTAGTTTTTTTTTTGATTTAATCAAACTTTCATATACATAACTGGAACATATAGATGAAATAGGCAACACAATTTTTTTTGAGTAGTTTAAGTCATCACAAGGTTTTTAACTTGAACACAAGTTTAGAAATTGATCCAAGTTTAAACAAGCAACTAATAAATTTGTTTAGCAAAGATGTTTGTAACTACTCCAAGTCTCTAGACCTACCTATCTTCATTTAACACAGGAGAAGTTATTTTAAGTGGTAATAACAGTAACATAATCGTTGACAACTATAATATAGAGGAAACTATAAACATTAAAATATTTAGGACAACGAATAGGAAAGGTTATCATTTCACTAACAGAAGCACATCATATGTGCTAATAGTAATAAAACAAGGATCAGAAATCAATTGTTACACACAATAACCACAGTCGAGGACATTGCAGTGACCGATTTTGTTCTGTGCACAGAAGAATGAACAAAATGTAATAATTACTACAAGATAATCAACCAAAAGATTGTAAGAATATGTAACAAAATAATATCCATATTTTATAATAGACATGGAGATTTACCTCAAAACCGACCAACGTCATTTATGCTTCAAATACTGATGCATATATTGAGGTTTAATGGATAAACTGTGGAAGTGTAGACAATATGTTCAGGTCTGCAAAATTAAGGAAAAAACACATAATAGTCAAAGTTGAAACCAAAAATCTTCTTTTCTCTGTTTATTCAATGGTCATAACATGTTTACTGCTTCTTCAACCCGATGCATGCAGAGAAAAGTCTAATTTTTTTGAAATAATAGATCTACAAAATCAAAGCAACAACTTTGCAATCAAGTCATAGCTTGTGCAGACCTTTTTGACTTCAACTAAAATATTATATAAACAAAACATATATCTGACAATAAGAAAATGATTTAACAAAATATTACATTCATGAGGCTAGGTAACAATATAAGAGCTTATTCATAATTAAAAAACCATCATAGAAATAACATTTTCTTCAACAGGTTAAAGATTAATTACTTTTTCCTATTATAATATCTTAAATTAACTTAATAAAGAGTTCATAGATCACTAAAATGTAAAAATCGAACAGAAACTTTAGGGAAAAGTCAGTTCTTCCTCAATGTAGTGGCTTCTTTTCACTTATGACCATTTACTATAACCTTTTATTTATTTTTTTATTTTCAAGATCTTGATAATAATAATAATAATAATTCAATTTTACAAGTTTCTCTTTTAATCTTGTATATACATAAACATGCTCTTGATTAAACACATGTGAATAAGTAAGATAAGTAAAAAGCATCTATGACAAATACCTAAAATCGAAATAACCAAGTGAGATATTAAGTGGAATAAGATTTAACAGTAATTGGGTTCAAACATCAAACGATCTAATAGCAATCAAATTTAGTAGAATTGGATTTAATATTCAATAAAGTAGAAGAGATATTACCTGTAAGAACGTTAAAATAGAATCATGGTATCAAATCGATAGTTTTATGTGCTTTTCCATGCTGGCAAGGGTTTCGATCTAGTTTCCCAAGGCGCTTTTCTATGCTGGGATGATGTCAGAGAAGCCTTGAATCGGGCGAGAGAGAATTAACGATGAACTAGGTCGAAGAGAATTCTTCTTAGGTGAAAATACGAAAAGGAAATTTCAAAGGAAAGGGTAATTTTTTCTAAGGTACCGAGGATTGGGGAAAACGTGACAAAACAAAATTTTGGAAGCCGCGAAATTTTTACAAAGGCGGGATGGCGGGGTAATATTTGGTTAAGGGTAAAATCTTATTAGTTGCACTTAGCGATTAAACGCTACCACTTAATGCAACCAAAGATATATTTTCTTGTAGTGTCAATTCTAAGTGACGCTGGTTACGTAGAATAAACGAGAGAATATTCTTGAACAAATTAAGGGTTTCTTCAAGATTTTCGGATAGATTGTGAATAGGATTAGCCATAGTTGAATTTGTGAAAGAAATAAAGGATATAGATTATAAGAAATAAATTTCAGTGAAGAATTCTGAAAGAAACAGGTATTTATAGGTGTAGAAATTCATTTGAAATGAATAGACATTTGATAGTTATTCAAATTTCAAATTCAAAATCAATTGTCATTTCTGACCAGTACATGTCGACATGGTCATATAGGGGATGTCGACATGGGTTAGTGAAAACTTATGACTAATTTGATTTTGTGAATAATTGTGTGTATATATATATATATTTATATAATATACTAACATTTATTCTGGAGATAAGATAAGGTAGATAACAGAAATGTAATTTCATTTCATTGCATACTACGATAATACAACGATTAAGCACACAACAAACTACATGAATATTTGAAATAAAGCAAACTAAAACAAATACAACACGACACGAGAAGATAAAACTAGTTAGAGGATGAAGATGATGAAGATAGTCTAAGTTTCTTGCTGACTTTTGAAATGAACTTGTTCATCTTCAAAGAAATATTATCCAAATTTTTTCTAACGGATCGTTTAAGAAGGTTTTTGGTGGACGGATTTGGAGGATAGTCAATACTTTCCAAAGAGGTTTCACCTTCTTCTTCTTCTTCAATTTCCATTTCATCCCCTTCTTCTTCTTCTTCCTCTTCTTCCATTTCCACATGAGCCAAACGCTCTTCCTTTTCGGTAAGGGTCTCATAAGGTTGAAAAACAAATGGAATTTTCATAAGCGAAATGTTGGAATGATTGAAAACCTTTTTAGAAACAAATTCTTCGCCTTTGAAATCCACTCCAAAATAGTTAAAAATCCAAGTGAGATAAATTCCATGATATACAGTATTCTCACCCATTTCAAAATTTTTGGGACGAAGTTCATCCAAAATAACTTGCGCCCAATTTATGTCATAATTTCCAAAAATAGTAAAAAGTGCTTTGCAAACTTTTGAAGTAGGATTGTTAAAATTCCCGATCTAGGGGTCAAAGTATGTTGCAAAAGAAGATTGACAATTCTTGCTTTTGGTCGAAAATTTCTATTTTTAAATTCAAAATCATCATCTCTTTTCGAAAATGTGATGAAATGTCTCACGATCATGCTCATCGATTTTGAATTTAGAAAGATCCATTCCCAAATTCTTACAATTGAGAATAATACCCAAAAGATCACAATTCAAAACAATTATAGTGCCTTTGACACTACTCCAAATTTCATTCTCATTACCATCATAAAATCCGCGATTTAAATTCGCATAGAAAATTTTGACAAGATTAGGATAGCAAACAAATTCATTTTGAGAAGCATCAATAAGACTAAGAACTCCATTGTTTGCTAAAAGAGAATCAATTTCATAAGAAGAAAAATCTTGAAAAATAGCAAATTTTCCGGGATGGACTTTGGCATAGTTAGCATAATTGATGTATGCTTTTATTGCCTCCGGATCATTGAATAATTGCTCTTTGATTTTTCTAGAAATTCTCATGGTGGATGGGTTGCTTGAAGAAGCCATTAAAGTAGAGAGTAGAGAACTTGAAGTTATGAAGAGAGAGTTTGAATTTGAAAATGAGAGTGAAAAGATATGATTAAAGATAGTGAATAAATAGATTCTCAAAGAACATATTCTCTGGTCAAAAGGCAGCTTTTCAGAGAATTGAATGAAGCGAAAAGGTGGAGGGAAATTCAAACATTTGAATTCAAATTTTGAAATTCAAATTCAGGTACCCATGTCGACATCATGGTAGGGACCATGTCGACATGCGCCTTTGAATTTTCATGAATTGATTTTTCCTAAGTTCTCTAATATATATATAAAAATATTATTATTCTTTTTAATGCTTGTATATATATCTGAAATATTATTAAACTTCAAGTATATTTCAGAAAATATTATTATACTATTAAAAAATAATAAAAAAAAAAAAAATAAAAAAAAAATAGAAAACAAATTTTAAAATTCAAACAACACACCAATTCAAAATCAATCAATCAAACAGTCAAGCAACTAATTCTAAGCAAGCAATTTCAACCAATTGTATTGTAAACGTGTACCTTTTTCTGAGTCCGTTTCTTTGAATTCGTCGGAGTCATGAACAGCTGTGAAACACAAATTCGAATTATCTGTCTTCTGATCATCATCACTTGAGGACGAGTATGAGTCATTTAGAGTAACAGCAAATGCACGCTTCCGTTTCTTTGTTGGATTATTGTTCATAGGAGAATTTTGCCTATCTGGATACGGACATTCTCTTTTGAAATGGCCTGGTTTATCACAGTTGTAACATTTGTCATTATTTGGCACTACATTCTGATTTTCAGAATTCTTATAGTTGTTTCTCTTGAGATTATTCATCTTTCTGTATTTCAAGAATTTTCTAAATTTTTTGGTCATAAAGGCTATCTCTTCATCATTATCGCTGTTTGAGTCTGATCCATCGGTCAATGCATTGAATGCCATTGATTTCTTTTCATATGCTTTACTTTCTCTTCTCCCGATCATTTGAACTTCATACAACATTAGATTTCCAATTAATTCTTCTATCTTTAAAGTACTGATGTCATTTTCCTCTTCGATCGCAAGTGTCTTTTGATCCCATTCTGGAGTTAGAGTGTAACGACCCAGAATTTTTATTAATTTAAAATTTGAATATTTAATTAATTTTAAATATTAATGAGTGAATTTATAAGTCGAATAAATTTTATTTTGAATTATTGGATTTAATTGGATAATTAAATCGATAATTTAATATGTTAAATTATGGAAATAATTGAAAATTGAGTTAAATATGATTGAAAATGATTTGTAAAATTTTATTTTATCATGTTGAAGTTAGAACGATATTTTAGAACTTTTAAAAATCGAATTAAAAGTTTATTTGTGAAAATTGAATATTTTAATAATTAAATCGACTAGTGAAAATAGTCAATTTTTGAACAGTCTCAGAATTGAACGAAACCAGTTCCATTGGACCCGTAATAGTTAATTATTACCGGATTTCAATTTTCGTGTCAATCGGAGTTGTCGTTTGATCGTGGCAGCTCGAAACGCATCAATTTATTTTTAATATTAATTTGGCGAGTTAAAATAGCCATTTTTCAAAAAGTCTCGGATTTCGACGAAACCAGTTTCATCGGATCCATAATGTGATATTATTGTAAGGTTTCAAATTCTGTGTCAATTGGATTTACCGTTTGTCCGGTACAAATTAAAACGCCTAGAAATCGATTTAAATCGGTTTAATTTAAATTGAACGTTTGTAGCCATAACTCGCACAGATGTCCGAATTAGCTTTCGAAACCTGTTCCATTGTGTCCGGAACGCGGGGTAAACCCTAGAAACGCCGGTTACGGCGCGTAAATCGGAGTTCGGGATTTCCGGATGAATAGTGTTCGAATTTTTCCTATAAATACACCATAAATCTCAAAAAAAAAAAAAAAAAAAAAACCCTAGTTTCATAACTGCAGCCGCCACCCTCCCCATGAACGGCCAGAAATTCGCAACCTTTCCCCTTCGAAATCTCCAAATCCGTTCATCGATTCCAGAAATCTCCAACTACAAAAGTATAGAGCGCTGAGAGATCTTCACATCCGTACGGTGGGTCGACGTAAAGATCGTCGTAGCAGTCGCTGTGGGGTCGCGTGTGTGGCCGTTCGGCCTCGTAGTTTGTGCACGTGTGGAGGCCGAGCTCCACGTGCTTGAGGCCGTGCATAGGGGGAGTGAAGGGCTTTGTCTTGGTGCTATTTGATCGAAGTATCGTCGAGCATAAATGGCGAAAAATTTAACCCTAGATGACGTGAGATGGGTTCGTGCTCGGCCTGTAGATGAAGAAGGGAAGAAGAAAGCAACGGTGATGATGGAGGGTTGTATGATCATGCGGCCTGGAATTGTTGTAGGTTAAATTAAAATAAAAGGTTGTAAATTGTATATATAAAATTCGTATAAACTTCATAATATCATAACTTTTTCATACGAGGTCGAAAACGCGCAAAACCAGTTGCATTGGAATCGTATGGACGAGCACTACGCGATGAAATTGGATTGGAGTCGTTTGGAGTTAGTGAGAATTTCGGGTAAAATTAAACGTCCGTTTAATTTTATTCGAAATAAATCGCTAAAACGGAATTTAAAATCAAGGTGAGAACTTCTTACTCAATCGAATCAGTTTCGATTTTATTTTAAATAGTTAGATTTAAAATATTTGAATGCATGTTTGAATGTTGATTGATATCTATTGATTGTTAAAATAGACATTATACGCCGTTAGTAAGCGGATGTTATTTAATAAAAACATATACCGCGAATATTTCATAAACAGTGAAATTGGTATTATATATAATATCAATATATATATATTGGCATATGTATATATTGCAGTTATTGATTTCCCGCATTTTTTGTTTAGCGGATGAGACCCTATTGCGCCGTCTATTAAGCGGATAATATTTTAAATCCCATATACCGCGATAATTTCGTACTGGAGCGAAATTGGTATTGTGCTAATGTTTGTGGATGCAGGAAACAGGTTGGAGGGATCCAACTGGATTCCTCAACAGTATTTATTTGATTTCAGATATTTAGATATTTGATGGATTATCATATCGATATATGATATCGTTGTTGTCGTGATTGACTATTTGGTGTGTAGCATCATTGGACCAAATTTGGAATTTTAAAATGATTTCAAAGTGATTTTTGAAAGTATACGTTATAAAATATTTTTGGAATTGATTCATTTTAAAATAAATAAACGTCATAATTTTTAATGTTATAAAAATTATGATTTTTGAGAAAAATAGTAAAAAACTGATTTTTGAGAATATGATGCTAACGATTTTATAAAATAGTTTAATCAGGATTTTAGAATTATTGTGAAAAGTTTAAATATAGGATTTATAAAATTTAATTATTTTATGAATCAAAATGGTGAAATAATAAAGGAGATTAAAGAAGTTTTAAAGAATAATATAAATTGATTTATATTAAGAGATTTATAAATGGATATTTATAAATTGAAATATAGACATTATAAAACGAGCTTTTATAAGTGTTTGAATGAAGTGTAAATGAATTTCATAAATGAATGAAATTTATAGAATTATAAATGGAGAAGTTATAAATGAGATTTATAAATAGTAAGATTTATAAATTGTGAAGTTATTAAAAGAATAGTTTTGACTAAATCAATGAATCTTATAAGTTATAAGATTTATAATTATGAAGTTTAAAAGAACGATTTTGTAAAATAATCGTTTTATAAGCATTTAACTTATAATATGGACTTTTAGTTCATAATTGGGATATAAATCGAATAGGTTAATAAAGGAGATTTATAAAGGAAGTTGTTATAAAATAAATAGAAATGGAATTTATAAACGTTGTTTTATAAATTGGCAAACAACTTATTTTGATAAGTTAATTGTTGAAACCTATTAATGGAGTTATATTCACATTTTTGACTGTGAATGATCCTTTAAAATAAAATGAATAAAAGGATGAAATCTGTTAACGTAGTATATTCACGTTTTTGAATAGTGAATATTATGTTAAAAGAAAATGTTTAGATTTGATATTTTGAACAGAATTAAAACGATCTAACGATGTTTTAAATGTGTTGAGATTCGAAACCATAGATTTCAACATTTATTGTTGAAATAGACGTTTTCGAGAAATAAAAGGAAGTGATGGACTATAACACTGTTGTTATAGTAAATGATTTCCGAAAGGAAATATTTTGTATAGTATTGGGATTTATATATCTATCTTAATTTCGAATCCCTATATTAGTGATTTTGGGTTGTCGTAACGATGTTTTACGCAACATCCGTTTTGGCCCAAATAAATATGTTTAAGAGAATGATTTCCTTAAAGAATGAAATATATACTTAATCTCGATTTAAGTATATTGAATATTTTCCAAGTGTTGAAAATAAATAGATTTGTGAATTACTTATTAAATAAGTATGGAATTGTTTTCCAATATAAAGTGAATATTTTGGGAATTTATCCTTTTGAAGATAAATTGAAAAGGAATATTGAAATGAATAATTGAAATCTAATATTCATAGATATTTTGGATTATAAATTCACTAAGGAATTTATAAGATGAAAAGGAGAATTGTTTAAAAATAAATATTGATTTATTTTTGAAGAATTGAAATTATATATCTTGTAAAGATATTTTGGAAAATAAATAATTTGGAAAATTATTTGGAAACTGGTGATGTGTGCATATCAATTGGTAGTTCAATAACCGACTATCAATATTTCCCTTTGAATGGGTAATTGATGTGATTTGTTGAATGTGAATGCTACACTTATTTTTGAATAAGCGCTCACTATTCGGGTTAACCGGGAAAGGACCATGGGGTCGTATAACCTATTCCGAATATGTGATACGTCGTTATGAATTGCATTTGATGACCGGTGTTGAAGACCGAGTATTTGCAAAAGCGATAGGATGACCTATCGATTGTCTCTGCACTGGGTAGCTCCTGGTATAGAGATCTCCTAAGTGATGGGAAATTCGATCGGGATTGTGAATACCCGGATTGCAAGGGCTTCGTAAGAAGTGCCTTCGGTTTTGTTCGAGCCCGGAACAGACTTGTATGGATTGTGTGTCTGACATTACAAATTGAGATATAAAGCCGATTTCTTTCAAATATATTTCTGTTGGTGGCGAAGAATTTATTCTTTAGCTTAACGCCCTTCTCTGAGACGTACGAGCTCAGAGGTTATATAGTTGAAGGTTATCAGCGATATATTCCCAATTTGATAATGTGACATGCTGAGTGTTGCTGAAATGATCATTGTGTTGATTATTTGTGATAGGATCATTTATTTGATCGTCTATCTTGGTGATCATTGTGTTGATCATTTGTTGACCCAAAGCATGGCTTTTGTATAAAGTATGTTTTTGTGGACGTGACTTCGTCGAGCCTCACACCCCGGAAATGGTCAAAACAGGAAAGATGCGGCAAGGTTATGACGGGTAGCTCCCTTTAGGGTATGTGCATTTCCTTCTGGATAGAGGTGGTATCATGGTATGGAGCCCAGATATTTAACCTATGTGGTTACTGCGAATTTATTACTTTGTGGTTGTTGGTTATCGGGATCCCGTGAGAAAGGTCGTTTACGATCGGGGAATGGCGTGCTCGTGTCAATAGTTACCCAGTTAGGGGTAACCCGGCCTTGTGTTGGCAGAGTTCCGGTTTGGTTCTCGGGGATGTCCATCCAGAGGCATTCTCATGTGGCAATGGGAAGTTCCTTGGCCTGACCATTTGTTGGAAATCCAAAGAAACAATACGAAACTTGTACGGTATTAGTTGTAGAACCTATCATTCACTTATGGTGTCGCAACACTGTTTGGATGGTAGCTATAGTAGGCATAGTTCGAAATGTCTATGTTGGCTAAGATTTATATCTTTATTTTCGAAATAATTTTCTACACTATGCACTAGTAATAATATCAAATGCTTCTTTTTAATGCATATCAAGCATCTTTGACTATCATAAGGAGAAATCTCCTTCGATTCTGCGTTTGCATGTGTGTGTGTGTGCGGGAGGCCTTATGGTAGTCTCATTTTTAAAAGCATTGCGAACTGAATTTAAAAATATCTCTCTATTTTGATTTTAAAGTTAAATAAACTGTTTTGAGTTCTCACACCAGTCTCATGACTGACTCGGAGTTTATTGTTTTCCTTCCTAAACTCTGGGTGCCCACCAATTTTCACACGGGCAGTCAAGAGTTAAGGTTTATTAGGATATTCTGGATATTCTGGAGTTGCTGGAGGCAAGATGGATGGCATGGCGTATTACTACTATATAGTATTTCTTTTTCCGCTGCACTGTTTGATGTTGTATACTCTGATGATATGATGTAATGAAATGAAATGTATGAAATGTAATAATTGATATAGTTCTTTGTTTAAAGATTATTCATTTATTATTATATGTTGTTCCGCTGCGAATTGTGAGATTCTGTTGTTGTTCTGTTGTTTTCTGTTCCGTTCTATTTTCTTTCCGTTCTATTTTAAAATTTTCTATTTTCTTTTCCCTCTATCTTCTACCTTTTTCTCTCTTTTTCTTTTCTTAAATTCTTTTTAAAAACCCTAACTATTCGGTTTTTCGGCAACGAATAAATCAACATGTTACATTTGGTATCAGAGCATATGGTTAAGCGACAACCATGGTTCTGTTAGGTATTACTCATTAGAGATAGAGTCAGTAGTACTCTAGAATGAGTTTGAGTGTAATAATAGCTAAGAGAGCGTATTTGTTAGTGTATATAAAATTGTTTTATATTGTGATGGTTGGTTTATTGAGTGGCATATGAACTTTCGTCAGCGTGGTCCGTAAGACTATGCCGAAGGGGTTTCTAAACACTTAAATAGAACAATTCGGCACAATATTGATTTTAAAAATTGGGTAAATGAAATAATTTTACCTGGATTATATTTTATATATAAAGGAATAATTTTTCAGAATTATTAAAGTATATAAGTTGATTGTTTGGTTGTTTGAATAATCTAAATAAGGGAATAATTGTATAAGCAAAAGAATTATAAGAATTGAATTTTAATTAAAGTGATTTACAATTGTGAAATAAACTTATATATATAATAAGTGAAACTATATGAATATATTTATGAAAATGAGTAGTAAATAAAAATGAATTTAAAGTTAAATGGAAAATTTACTTTAGAATTGAAATCTGAATTTATTTACAAGTGGGAATTAAGTTAAGTAAAACAAAGTGATGTTTGTAAATGAAGTATAACTTAAGAGATGTTGAATGAAGTTGATATTAGTATCAAAGTAAATTAATAAAGTTAAGTGGTGGATGTGAACTTGAGTTATATAAATGAAATTCAACTTTGAAATTGAATTGAATTAATGGATTAAATGTTAATCAATTGAATGTGAATTAAGTTGATACGAAATAATGAATATAAGTGTTAATTCATTAAAATCTAATGATATTAGAAGTTGAATAATTGAATGAAAATCAATTTGATTAAACCAATTGAAAGTGATGGTGTTAAGCCAAATTGAATGAATATAAGCAAAGGAATTTGGTTGTAATTAATATACATTGGTTGTTATATGATTGTTAGATTAGTGATTGTATATAATTCATTAAGTGTTAATGAAATTGAATTAATGAAATTGAAAGCTAAAGTAATTGAAATTCAATTGGAAGTTAAATGAATCTTAAATGGAATTGAATTTGTTTTGGAAGTGAACCAACTTGAATGTGAATTAGTGAATATAAACTAATTGAAAATGAATGTTAGTAAAAACATCCACTGTATATGAATCAAATGTGATTAAATTGAAAACCCAATTCATTGAATATTAATAAGAATATGAATGAATATTGATTTGGTTATGGATGATACTTGGTTGATGGTTGAATATATATTGCTATTGAATGCATTGCTATGTTGGCATATATAGTTATCATGTTGCTATATGTTGTATATCGATACTATTTTCATATATGCATGTTCTCATGTTGTTTGTTGAGTGATTAGTAGGTGCGGATCGCGTTTGCTTCGCATTTGGAGCTCGCTTTCGCGCTATATTAGCCGTATATGCTTGCTAACAAAATATAAGGTACATATCTCGGATTAAATATCGTACTTTTATACTTTTTCCCTTCGGGATGCCTCATTACTTGATGAGATGTATATTTGTGATATATAGACTGTCATTTTTTTTTTGGATCGAGCCGCGCAAAGGAGACTATGGCGAATTTTTTCGAAAATTTAAGGCGTTAGAAATTTTTTGAGAAAATTGGAAAATTTTGAAAACTTAAACTTTGATTTGGGAGTTGAAAGTTAAACAATAGTAGTTTTTTTTGAAAAGATAACTAAGTATGATTTGGAAAACTTAGTAAGTATTGTAAGAAGTTTAACTATGAATTTTGGGAAAATTAATAGATTCTGTAACTTTTCTTACTTGATAATTTCGAGGACGAAATTCTTTTAAGGGGGGAAGATTGTAACGACCCAGAATTTTTATTAATTTAAAATTTGAATATTTAATTAATTTTAAATATTAATGAGTGAATTTATAAGTCGAATAAATTTTATTTTGAATTATTGGATTTAATTGGATAATTAAATCTATAATTTAATATGTTAAATTATGGAAATAATTGAAAATTGAGTTAAATATGATTGAAAATGATTTGTAAAATTTTATTTTATCATGTTGAAGTTAGAACGATATTTTAGAACTTTTAAAAATCGAATTAAAGTTTATTTGTGAAAATTGAATATTTTAATAATTAAATCGACTAGTGAAAATAGTCAATTTTTGAACAGTCTCAGAATTGAACGAAACCAGTTCCATTGGATCCGTAATAGTTAATTATTACCGGATTTCAATTTTCGTGTCAATCGGAGTTGTCGTTTGATCATGGCAGCTCGAAACGCATCAATTTATTTTTAATATTAATTTGGCGAGTTAAAATAGCCATTTTTCAAAAAGTCTCGGATTTCGACGAAACCAGTTTCATCGGATCCGTAATGTGATATTATTGTAAGGTTTCAAATTTTGTGTCAATTGGATTTACCGTTTGTCCGGTACAAATTAAAACGCCTAGAAATCGATTTAAATCGGTTTAATTTAAATTGAACGTTTGTAGCCATAACTCGCACAGATGTCCGAATTAGCTTCCGAAACCTGTTCCATTGTGTCCGGAACGCGGGGTAAACCCTAGAAACGCTGGTTACGGCGCGTAAATCGGAGTTCGGGATTTCCGGATGAATAGTGTTCGAATTTTTCCTATAAATACACCATAAATCTCAAAAAAAAAAAGAAAGAAAGAAAACCCTAGTTTCATAACTGCAGCCGCCACCCTCCCCATGAACGGCCAGAAATTCGCAACCTTTCCCCTTCGAAATCTTCAAATCCGTTCATCGATTCCAAAAATCTCCAACTACAAAAGTATAGAGCGCTGAGAGATCTTCACATCCGTACGGTGGGTCGACGTAAAGATCGTCGTAGCGGTCGCCGTGGGGTCCCGTGTGTGGCCGTTCGGCCTCGTAGTTTGTGCACGTATGGAGGCCGAGCTCCACGTGCTTGAGGCCGTGCATAGGGGGAGTGAAGGGCTTTGTCTTGGCGCTATTTGATCGAAGTATCGTCGAGCATAAATGGCGAAAAATTTAACCCTAGATGACGTGAGATGGGTTCGTGCTCGGCCTGTAGATGAAGAAGGGGAAGAAGAAAGCAACGGTGATGATGGAGGGTTGTATGATCATGCGGCCTGGAATTGTTGTAGGTTAAATTAAAATAAAAGGTTGTAAATTGTATATATAAAATTCGTATAAACTTCATAATATCATAACTTTTTCATACGAGGTCGAAAATGCGCGAAACCAGTTGCGTTGGAATCGTATGGACGAGCACTACGCGATGAAATTGGATTGGAGTCGTTTGGAGTTAGTGAGAATTTCGGGTAAAATTAAACGTCCGTTTAATTTTATTCGAAATAAATCGCTAAAACGGAATTTAAAATCAAGGTGAGAACTTCTCACTCAATCGAATCAGTTTCGATTTTATTTTAAATAGTTAGATTTAAAATATTTGAATGCATGTTTGAATGTTGATTGATATCTATTGATTGTTAAAATAGACATTATACGCCGTTAGTAAGCGGATGTTATTTAATAAAAACATATACCGCGAATATTTCATAAACAGTGAAATTGGTATTATATATAATATCAATATATATATATTGGCATATGTATATATTGCAGTTATTGATTTTCCGCATTTTTTGTTTAGCGGATGAGACCCTATTGCGCCGTCTATTAAGCGGATAATATTTTAAATCCCATATACCGCGATAATTTCGTACTGGAGCGAAATTGGTATTGTGCTAATGTTTGTGGATGCAGGAAACAGGTTGGAGGGATCCAACTGGATTCCTCAACAGTATTTATTTGATTTCAGATATTTAGATATTTGATGGATTATCATATCGATATATGATATCGTTGTTGTCGTGATTGACTATTTGGTGTGTAGCATCATTGGACCAAATTTGGAATTTTAAAATGATTTCAAAGTGATTTTTGAAAGTATACGTTATAAAATATTTTTGGAATTGATTCATTTTAAAATAAATAAACGTCATAATTTTTAATGTTATAAAAATTATGATTTTTGAGAAAAATAGTAAAAAACTGATTTTTGAGAATATGATGCTAACGATTTTATAAAATAGTTTAATCAGGATTTTAGAATTATTGTGAAAAGTTTAAATATAGGATTTATAAAATTTAATTATTTTATGAATCAAAATGGTGAAATAATAAAGGAGATTAAAGAAGTTTTAAAGAATAATATAAATTGATTTATATTAAGAGATTTATAAATGGATATTTATAAATTGAAATATAGACATTATAAAACGAGTTTTTATAAGTGTTTGAATGAAGTGTAAATGAATTTCATAAATGAATGAAATTTATAGAATTATAAATGGAGAAGTTATAAATGAGATTTATAAATAGTAAGATTTATAAATTGTGAAGTTATTAAAAGAATAGTTTTGACTAAATCAATGAATCTTATAAGTTATAAGATTTATAATTATGAAGTTTAAAAGAACGATTTTGTAAAATAATCGTTTTATAAGCATTTAACTTATAATATGGACTTTTAGTTCATAATTGGGATATAAATCGAATAGGTTAATAAAGGAGATTTATAAAGGAAGTTGTTATAAAATAAATAGAAATGGAATTTATAAACGTTGTTTTATAAATTCGCAAACAACTTATTTTGATAAGTTAATTGTTGAAACCTATTAATGGAGTTATATTCACATTTTTGACTGTGAATGATCCTTTAAAATAAAATGAATAAAAGGATGAAATCTGTTAACGTAGTATATTCACGTTTTTGAATAGTGAATATTATGTTAAAAGAAAATGTTTAGATTTGATATTTTGAACAGAATTAAAACGATCTAACGATGTTTTAAATGTGTTGAGATTCGAAACCATAGATTTCAACATTTATTGTTGAAATAGACGTTTTCGAGAAATAAAAGGAAGTGATGGACTATAACACTGTTGTTATAGTAAATGATTTCCGAAAGGAAATATTTTGTATAGTATTGGGATTTATATATCTATCTTAATTTCGAATCCCTATACTAGTGATATTGGGTTGTCGTAACGATGTTTTACGCAACATTCGTTTTGGCCCAAATAAATATGTTTAAGAGAATGATTTCCTTAAAGAATGAAATATATACTTAATCTCGATTTAAGTATATTGAATATTTTCCAAGTGTTGAAAATAAATAGATTTGTGAATTACTTATTAAATAAGTATGAAATTGTTTTCCAATATAAAGTGAATATTTTGGGAATTTATCCTTTTGAAGATAAATTGAAAAGGAATATTGAAATGAATAATTGAAATCTAATATTCATAGATATTTTGGATTATAAATTCACTAAGGAATTTATAAGATGAAAAGGAGAATTGTTTAAAAATAAATATTGATTTATTTTTGAAGAATTGAAATTATATATCTCGTAAAGATATTTTGGAAAATAAATAATTTGGAAAATTATTTGGAAACTGGTGATGTGTGCATATCAATTGGTAGTTCAATAACCGACTATCAATATTTCCCTTTGAATGGGTAATTGATGTGATTTGTTGAATGTGAATGCTACACTTATTTTTGAATAAGCGCTCACTATTCGGGTTAACCGGGAAAGGACCATGGGGTCGTATAACCCATTCCGAATATGTGATACGTCGTTATGAATTGCATTTGATGACCGGTGTTGAAGACCGAGTATTTGCAAAAGCGATAGGATGACCTATCGATTGTCTCTGCACTGGGTAGCTCCTGGTATAGAGATCTCCTAAGTGATGGGAAATTCGATCGGGATTGTGAATACCCGGATTGCAAGGGCTTCGTAAGAAGTGCCTTCGGTTTTGTTCGAGCCCGGAACAGACTTGTATGGATTGTGTGTCTGACATTACAAATTGAGATATAAAGCCGATTTCTTTCAAATATATTTCTGTTGGTGGCGAAGAATTTATTCTTTAGCTTAACGCCCTTCTCTGAGACGTACGAGCTCAGAGGTTATATAGTTGAAGGTTATCAGCGATATATTCCCAATTTGATAATGTGACATGCTGAGTGTTGCTGAAATGATCATTGTGTTGATTATTTGTGATAGGATCATTTATTTGATCGTCTATCTTGGTGATCATTGTGTTGATCATTTGTTGACCCAAAGCATGGCTTTTGTATAAAGTATATTTTTGTGGACGTGACTTCATCGAGCCTCACACCCCGAAAATGGTCAAAACAGGAAAGATGCGGCAAGGTTATGAGGGGTAGCTCCCTTTAGGGTATGTGCATTTCCTTCTGGATAGAGGTGGTATCATGGTATGGAGCCCAGATATTTAACCTATGTGGCTACTGCGAATTTATTACTTTGTGGTTGTTGGTTATCGGGATCCCGTGAGAAAGGTCGTTTACGATCGGGGAATGGCGTGCTCGTGTCAGTAGTTACCTAGTTAGGGGTAACCCGGCCTTGTGTTGGCAGAGTTCCGGTTTGGTTCTCGGGGATGTCCATCCAGAGGCATTCTCATGTGGCAATGGGAAGTTCCTTGGCCTGACCATTTGTTGGAAATCCAAAGAAACAATACGAAACTTGTACGGTATTAGTTGTAGAACCTATCATTCACTTATGGTGTCGCAACACTGTTTGGATGGTAGCTATAGTAGGCATAGTTCGAAATGTCTATGTTGGCTAAGATTTATATCTTTATTTTCGAAATAATTTTCTACACTATGCACTAGTAATAATATCAAATGCTTCTTTTTAATGCGTATCAAGCATCTTTGACTATCATAAGGAGAAATCTCCTCCGATTCTGCGTTTGCATGTGTGTGTGTGCGGGAGGCCTTATGGTAGTCTCATTTTTAAAAGCATTGCGAATTGAATTTAAAAATATCTCTCTATTTTGATTTTAAAGTTAAATAAACTGTTTTGAGTTCTCACACCAGTCTCATGACTGACTCGGAGTTTATTGTTTTCCTTCCTAAACTCTGGGTGCCCACCAATTTCCACACGGGCAGTCAAGAGTTAAGGTTTATCAGGATATTCTGGATATTCTGGATTTGCTGGAGGCAAGATGGATGGCATGGCGTATTACTACTATATAGTATTTCTTTTTCCGCTGCACTGTTTGATGTTGTATACTCTGATGATATGATGTAATGAAATGAAATGTATGAAATGTAATAATTGATATAGTTCTTTGTTTAAAGATTATTCATTTATTATTATATGTTGTTCTGCCGCGAATTGTGAGATTCTGTTGTTGTTCTGTTGTTTTCTGTTCCGTTCTATTTTCTTTCCGTTCTATTTTAAAATTTTCTATTTTCTTTTCCCTCTATCTTCTACCTTTTTCTCTCTTTTTCTTTTCTTAAATTCTTTTTAAAAACCCTAACTATTCGGTTTTTCGGCAACGAAAAAATCGACATGTTACATAGAGAATTTAAAATCTTTCTGACTTGATCTTCTTCAGAAAATTCCTTTCCCAAAGATATTAGAGAATGCACAATATCCTGAAATCTACTATACATATCTGAAATAGACTCATTAGGATTCATTTTAAATAATTGAAACTGATTTGTGAGCATGGAAATTTTGGTCTGTTTAACTTTGCTTCTTCCTTCGTGAGTAACTTGCAAAGTTTTTCAGATTTCATATGCAGACTTACAAAATGACACTCTATTGAATTCATTTCTATCAAGTGAACAAAACAGAATATTCATACCCTTAGAATTATTTTGTACAACAGTCTTTTGCTCAGCAGTCCACTGTGAAAAATTAGTTGTGGGTTCAGAATATTCAGTTTGTGTGATATTCCAAGTGTCTAATCCTATAGATTGTAAATATATTTTCATCCTACATGCCCAATATGCATAGTTACTGCATTAAAAAGTGGCGGTCTGACAGTAGACTGGCCCTCTACAAATGAACTAGTAACAGGGATACTAGTGTTAGTAACAGTACCAGTGTTGGTAGCCATTTTGAAAACTTTTCAAAAATCAGATTATGAAACTTTAAAACCTTGCTCTGATACCAATTGTGAGAAATACGGATTACGGATCTTAAGGCTAGGATCAACACTAGAGGGGGGGTGAATTGTGTTAATAAAGAATTACTAAATCTTTTTGAGTTTATGTTAATTTAGACACCGATGTATGCAATATACAGACACATATATTATCACAGAAACAAGCACAAATGTAGAAATAAAATAAAGCAGTAAAGGAAAGAATACACCGGATTTTATACTAGTTCGGAGTTACCCTACATCCAGTCCCGCAACACAAGTATGGATTTACTTTCAACATCAATTGTACAATTACACCCTCGGTTTCAAGGCTACGAGGTACACCCTCCAGAATTTCTATGCTTTGGGTAGAGATACTTGATTTCCGGGCCACAAGTTTACCCAATTGATTTACCAAGGCTACAATCACACATTTTCTCTCTTGATTTATTTCCAAGGCTACAATCACACATTTTCTCTCTTGATTGATTTCCAAGGCTACAATCACACCTTTTCTCGCTTAATAGATTACAAAGAAGTCTATAACTCTGAATAGCACTGAGAACCTTGTAGAGATAGTGATAGAGAATCAAACTAGAAGTAATCGAGTTTGATTCAATGTTGATTTCGGCAGAGTAATGGTAAGAATATGTATTAAGAAATGTGGAAGAAGAAGATGAGTGAAAAACTAGAAAAGCTGATATAAAATTCGTTGGAACTAACCCCTATTTATAGAAGAACAACAGCCATGTCCATTCATGAAGAGTTATGCCGAATAGACACTTCTTTTGAAATTTAAATTTTGAATTCTACGACACCATGTCGACATAGTTACCCTAGGCATGTCGACATCCCAAAGCAATTTTTGGTGATTTGATTTTCTCTGAAAATAACCTTTATCTTATATTAAAACTATGTTAAACTTTACAAATATACTTGACCATAGTCAAAATTCATAAGTAAATATAGAGAATAATATATATATAGATTTTAACTATAATTTTATATTTAAATTTAAGTATAAAAGTTAAATAAATAATTTAAAAAGATAGTTTAAAATCAGAAGTAATTTGACTTTCTTGAGGTAAAATTATTTAAAATCAGGATAGAGAGTTTTGATGTTTTTAAAAGGAAAGTTTTGAAATCATTTTGAAAACAAGATTATTTTGTAAAATCATTTGAATTAAAATTAGTGGATACAGAACAATGTTCCATCAGATTTTCGTAGGTTCCATCCTACATAGGGTTCTATCCCTTTAACAGGCTCGAAGTGGATTCCATTCCACGAATAAATTGGATTTTAAGATGCCAGTGCTTTTCTACGAGTTTTAGAAAAAATTCCTAATAAAAATACTTATGCTTGAAATCTTGAACTCTTGATAATCTTGATACTCATGAGTCTTCTATCTTGATATCTTGAATCTCTATACTGTACAGTCTTCATTCTTGGTACCTGCATGGTTAAATTCTGCATATATATATATATATATATCTAAACTTATAATGTTAGTATTTATATTTTATAATCTATTCTAAGGTCGTTGTCATCAAAACCATCATCTCACGGACTAATAGCGCTGCCCAGAGATAGGCAACACCAAGGAGCACCAAAAGCCATGCATTCAAACCGAAACTCCTCGCAATGCCCAGAGATAGGCGATGCCAAGGAACATTAAAAGCCGTGCATCTCGCAAGCCGCGTATTTAAACTGAAACTCCTCACATTGCCCGAAGATAGGTAATGTAAGGAACATCGAAAGCCGCATATCTTATAAGTCGTGCACTCAAGCTAAAATTCCTTGCATTGCCCGAAGAAAGGCAACGTCGAGAAGCATCAAAAACCAACTCCTCGCGTTACTCAGAGATAAGCAATGCCGAGGAAGCTCAAAATAAACCTCTTGCATTGCCCGAAGATAGGTAGCACCGAGAAGCATCGAAAACCAATTCCTCGCATTACCCGGAGATAGGCAATGCTGAGGAAGCTCAAAATAAACCTTGTGCTTTGCCCGGAGACAGGCAACGCCGAAAAGCATCCAAATTTATGCTCTCTACTTCGCTTATAGATGGGCAATGTTAAGGAGCATCGAATGTCACGTACTACACAAGTGGCTTACTAAATCACAAAATAATATCCCCTCACATGACCTAAAGATGGGCAACACCGAGGAGCATGAGAAACACCATGCATATAGCCAGGAATAGTTCGTGCTAGAAGGAAGGCACTCAATGATTGACAATACATACCCATGCGTGGATTGCATACTTACCCGTTATCCAAACCGAGAATACATGCTAAGGTCGCTAAACTTTCGAAGAAAGGAAAATCAAATCATGACCTAGCAGGATTTTGAATAGAGAATATCTAAACCCTAAGTTACCAGATACTTGAAAATTGTTTGAAGTAAACACCCATGTGAGCTGGGGGCCATACACCTGTACCGAGACAAACACAGGAACAAAATATATTCATAAGTTTTGTCACTCCAAACAACAATAAGTGTAACGACCCGTAAAATTTTAATAATTAAGTTGGTTATTTTAATTAAAATTGAGTAATTTAATTTTGAAGGAAACAAAATTTGGTAATTTATAATGAAGCAAACGTGAAAAAAGGGTAATGTAAATAATAAATCACGTAAGACTTTGTGATTTTATATTTGGAGAATAAAATTTAAGTAACTTATTAATGAAATAATAAGTGAATTAAAAACGTAACAATGCTAATTAAAATTTATAATTAATGGATCTAATGAAATTTCCAATTTGTTGAAATACGGGAAAAGGAATACTTATTAATAAATTTAATATAAGAAACGAACTTAAATATTGAATTTATGAATTTATATACATATATATATGTATTGAATAGCAACTGAACGTAAATTTAGGTAATAAGGTTAGAACAAGTTGATAAATATTAAATGTGTAGTGCAGTCCCAATTGATTTAAACCATTGTGAAGTTTTAACTGATCATAATGTTTAATAATTGTTAAAATAATAATGGAAGTTTAATAGAAATGTTACTTTTATGCATAGATGACAATTGATTTAATTAAAAATTTGAAACCAAGATAAAACAATGAGTTGGGATATTAAATGGGTATAAGCGCCTAAATTTCAGCATAATGAAATAAAATATTGAACACAAATAAAAGATGAAATTTGAATTATATAGTTGATTGGAACATTTGTTGTAATTAATGAACTTTTAAAGGTAATTAAGAGTTAAGGGTAACAATGGTTATAAGTTACATATTTATTTAGTTCATAAAAGTTAGTTTGAAATCAATTACAGTTAATTCACTTAATTAGTGCAATTTGATGTAGATTAATTTGGTAATCGGAGAATGTTAATTCAATAGGATGTAACCAATGAAATTTTAATCTAATACTACGTTAAGGCTAACTAAGGTAAGTATTAATAAAGCGAATGAAATGCAATACCAATTGAGGAAAACCAATTCGTAAGGGTATAATTGAATGAAATCGGTAAATTGGGAAATAAATTCAAAATTGATATTAATTGATGAAATAATGCATAATAAATTGTTGGTTGATAATTAAAGTATGAAGGTGTGTAAATAGGCGTATATTAATTGCAATGAAATAAATTAGCGTTGAATATGGAATTATAAATATGGTTTGATGAGTAACGAACTTAAATTCAAGTAATATAGGTGGCTTGTTATATAAGGTGTTAAATAAACTATGTAAATAATTAGTAACTATATCTAAATTTAATGTTTTATTAATGTAATTTAAAGTAACGATTAATGTAATAAAGGATGACACCAAGGTAAATTAGTTAATTGATTTTAAAATCCAAATTTATGAGTGAAATTGATAAATTTCAATATAGTAGTTATTACACAATAAGTGGAATTAAAATAGTTAATACGAATAAAGGTGAAACTGGAAGTATCAATGTAATGTAACGTAAACAAATGTTCAATATGTTTAGAGGATAATGTTTGTTTGAATAATAAGAATGGGAATCAACATTTTTTCCATTTATTTGAATTTAAATTACGATAATATGATTTATTGCAATTAAATGGAAACTTAATATTTGAAATATTGCATAAATGGAAATGTAGATGAAACCTAAGAAAATAAAATGTAAACAATCGTGAACCAATGTAAATTGCATCTTTTTGATAACAATGAATTTAATAATAGAATGAATAGTGAATTTAATAGAATTGTTGGAAATTTTATTTATAATTTTGAAATTAATGAAATTGAAGGTTTATATTGAAATTTATAAATTTATCTTCTCTAAATAGACATTTAAATTTGTTTAAATCATTAAGAATGTTTGAGAAATATAAGGTGATAAAATTGTCAATTTTAGAATTGAAATTTAAAATTTTGATTTAATCAATTAATTATACATTTATTTAATTAATATAAAAATAGCCATTTTGGCCACTGTCTCGAATTTCGACGAAATCAGTTTCATCGGATCCGTAACGGTGAATTATAATAGTGTTTCAAGTTTCGTAGTGATCGGACTTGTCGTTTGATCGTACGGACTCGAAACGCCTTGAAATTTATGCAACTTAAATCAATTGAAATCAATTTGGAAAATTTGAATTTAGCATAACTTCTTCATACGATGTAATTTCGACGTGAAACTTTTTCCATCGCGTTTTAAAATATTTTTAAACATATATTTTGATATATGGGTTGACCCTTTTCCGTTCCGGAATCGAAACGGGCTTTTTGGGTCAATTATCGTTCAAAACCCAAATCCAACCTAGCCCATTCTTTCTATTCTGTTTGCCTATATATATGTGGTTATAAACCCTAGGTCATTGCTTATTCCTCTTTCTGAATGTATGCTCTTCCTCATTCCACTGCAAACCCTAATCTTCCCAATCCAATTTCAATTTCAAAAAAAATAAAAAAATTTGCGGATCTGCAGCAACTTCTGGTCGCGCTTCGAGTTTCAGAGGAAAAAACGCTGCATCTACTTCAGGTTAGGAAGAAAGTTACTCGGGTCGCTCAGGGTCGTTTTGGCAAAAACTGCAATTAAGCACCGGGGAATTGAGGCGGTGGACCGAAGTTGAACTCGAAGTCGACTAAGGACCGGAATTTTCCAATCTTCTAATTTTCCTAACTTTTTCATACGAGCTCGGATTCATGCGCGGTTTGTTTTGTTGGGTTCATGTTAGAATTACGGACGTTTTGGCACTGTTATGGATGGATTGGAGACTGTTGAAATTTTGGGTTTAAATTGGATTTAAATTCAATTTAAATTCAAAAGATGAGTGTTTTAACCCACTCACAACTTCTAAGATTTCTTATATTGGTTAAATTGATTTATGATGTGTTTAAAATTTTATTTGTAGCTGTTTGGCATATATTTCATCATTTTCTCAGTTAAATTGCATTCATTTAATTTACGCGTTATTTAATTCATTATTGCATTTAAAACTGCCAGTTAATTGTTAATTAATTTATTCACTGCATTAAAACTGTCAGTTAAAATTTTAGTAAAAATTATTATTGCATATAACATGCTAGTTAAATTTATTTATTATTGCATATAAAATACAGTTAAACAGTTATTTAATTCATTATTGGAAAATTAACTGTCAGTAATTAATTATTATTTATTGATGTGATTGTTTGAATTGGATGATAAATTGATAAATGTTGATAATTGATATGATGGATGACTGGATGCTGTATTTATATTGTATAAACTGCAAGTTATGATGCATTTTCATTTCATTCGAGATTGCGGTTTGAAATGATATACAACCGCATTTTTATTTTTAAATTGCGGATTGAAATGATAAATATCCGTATCACTTGACCATAGGATAGAAAATGATATACAGGCACAACGGTATATATATAAAATTTTATTTTGAAATGATTTTCTATGGTGTTGGAAAGAATACAGTTTCATAAATATTAAAATTTGATATATATATATAGTAAAATTCTTGGATTTAGCTATGTACATATTTGTTTCGAATTTTAAAATAAGCTAAAGTTGATTTCGTTTATATAATATGGTTAAGAATATATTTGAAATTCTATTGTATATAGAGTTTCTAATAACTCAAATAAAAGTAAGGTTGAAGATAAATGTGAATATGATTCTAATTGAAGTATTTAAGAATTTTCCTCGAAAGATTTGTTTAGAATGTAAATAAATTAAGATTTAAAGGGTATGATCTTATAACTTGATTTTTGATTAGAGGATTCAAACGAATATCAAATTTATTTAAAGAATATTATCAAGTCAATTTAATTAAACGAATATCCTGTTATCGAAGCTTAAGGGTTTTACCTGAATAATATTTGTGTAGTAAGTAAATATTTCAAATTTAAATGATAGGAATTGGATTTGATATATATTAAATTATCAAAGAATCCATTTTGAAATAGTGGAATATATAAAGATTGAAATATATGAACTATAAAATTTTGAAATATAGAATATTTAAGCTTTGAAATATATGGGAATTAAAATGGTTTATTTGGAGGTTCAAATTGTTAATTGGGAATTTATTTTGAAATTTGAAGAAGATGTTTATTTTATAAAGCAATATAGTATTTGAACCATTAAGTATTAAAAGTTATGTTTCAAAGCTATGGTTTCAAGATATATATATATATATATATATATATATATATATTAGAAAATATTATGATTTTTGGAAAGGGATATTTATAAAATAAAAATGATATCATATTGATTTGGGTTTTTAAAAATATAAATGATATCGTATTTATATGGTTTGAAAGAGATATTATATTCTGGTTTTGAAGGATAAATTATTTTGAAATAACCGCGGTGGTATAATAACGTTTGGTTGTTGAAGAGACCGGGATCGGAAGTTGTCATAATCTTTGCCAACTCCAGAAACCACTTTAACAACCGTGTACGCGGTGGAGATTCCAAAATGAAGTAGGTTGGTGGCGGCGTTCCCTATAAGGTAAATACATGGACCCAACTCCCGTGAGTTGGCATAAGGTGGCTAAAACAGGAGCTATTCTCGGGCCAAGGGGGTTAGTGCCCTTTATCGGATACTCCTCTTCGATACTATACTCTTACTTTGGATTGATTCAATGGCCACTTTTGATTTCTTTTATTTTAGGAGGGAGTTTGTCCGAGGTGGGCGGTAGTAGAAGCTACGCGTTACCACCAGCCCGAATGCGTAATTGGTGTATCTACCCTGGCATTGCCTAGTTGTGCCGTGTCAGCTACCCTAACGTGCCTTGTACGAGTTTCTATTTGTGTCGTAACTATGGAGTGTCCTCTGGTAGCCTCCTGATCAGGAGGTATTACGGTACTGTATAGACTATTGGCATTATTTATGTTAAAGGCTATATGGGTAACCCCTTAACGCTATTTAAAGTTAAGTTTATTTTACAATTAGACACTATTATAATAGCAAAATATACTACATAGTAAATAGTTTAACGGATCCTTAGGAGATGTAAATCCCGAGCATCTCTTGAGTTACTGCACTCATATTTATTCCTGCTGATTTAACTTACATAAGATATTTTAGTTCTGACTCGAGTGTTTTGTCTTTTCAATTCGCTCGGGTCAGTCCGAGCATTTCAGGATTTGAAGATTTATTCTGGAGAACGAAGACGAAGATTTGTAGTATTACTATCTACTATATTATTCCACTACACCATTTAATTCCGCTGCATTCATATTTATTGGTATGTGAACTCTGATATTTATTGTATAAAGAAGAATCAAATGTTTTGTAAACAGTTTTATGAACTGTATATTGATTATTATATTTTATCCTTCCGCTGTGAGATTCTGTTTTGTTTTATTTCTTTTTTGTTTTTCTTATTTACCCCATAACAATCCGCCCTTCTGTATGGTTTGAATTGGCACGTGTGTCGATTTAAACCGTGCGAAAAGGCGGGATGTTACATCTGGTATCAGAGCTTTGGTTTAGCGATAAACCTTAGCTTTGTGGGGTTTGACTCTTTACTAATAGGGTAGTAATACCCTATGGGAGTCGCTGAGTGTATATATATAAGAGAGCGTATTTGTTAGTGTTATAAAAGGGTTTTAATATTGTGTTAATCTGTTCCGTTTTGTGTTTATAAATTCTGGTTGGTGCATGGGACGCTATGACATCAATAGGAATTTCCAAACACTTAATAAGACAGACCGACACAATATTTGTTTTAATATAGGTGAATGAAATAATTTTGCCTATTGTATTTTCTATATATATAAAATAAATTTTACAAAGATTATATTTGGTTGCAATATATTGGTTGTTAGGAATAAAATTTATAAATAATAGGTAAATTAAGATTGAAAATAAAATCAATGGAAATTTGGAAATTTTAGAACTTAAGTCCGTGATTTTGAAAATTTGCTTTCAAAGGATTTTGAAAATATAATAATAGTATTTAGAAGTATTTTCTGATATAAATATTACTATATAATTTGAAAGGATGGTTTTAAAGAAATTCTGGAAAGAAATAAGTTGTACTCCCCTCTCTGTCGCTGGAAAATAATTTCGGTGATGAGTGCACGCATCATCGACTTTCATTTTCGAGTTTCGAAGTGGGAAGGCCACTGTAGCAGTTCGACTACAGAATGATTTTGATCAACAAAAGTGAATTTTTAATTTGTTTTAAATCTACTTGGATATATAAATTATGAGTTTATATTTATCTATTATTTTAAAATGAATTGAAATCTAAACCCGGTATTTAATTCTTGAATTTTCGATAATTAATAGTTTTAATTAGGATAGTGAAATGGTAGTTAGGTAATAATTGGAATCTTTACATAAATAAGAGATTAAATGCCTGGTTATAAATGAAATTAAAGGAAATTTGAAATTTGTAACATATAAAACAAAGGATTATTATTGAACAATAAATTAAATAAAAGGAATAGAAGAAACTGGTATAACTTTCAACTACATCCTTATAAACATATATATAACTTATCGAAATATTAAAAGTTGAAATGTGTAATAAGAAAATGTAATGGAAGTGGTACAAGTAAAAGTATGTAATAAAGTGCTCAATAAATTGCTGTTATCAATAAGAATCTAACGTTATAATTGTTATAAATGTAGGTTATGACTGAAAGGCCACTAATTAAATATAACATAACAGTTAAAAAGAAATAAAATAAGTTTAAAAAGAATTGAAGTTATTTATAATAAAATAAATGGAAAGATGAATACGATAAATAAATAATATTAAGAGTGGGAAAAAAATGAAGCACCTTAATAAATTAAAAATTGATGTCATAGAGTTATGAACTTAAGTTGAAATTGAAGTATTTCTAAAATTTAATATAATAGAAATGTAAGCGCTAAATAAGTAAATGAAATTTGAGAAATGAATGTAATGCAAATAAATAAATAAATGTGATTCGTCGTTTGGAATTGTTGTTGTTTGGTTTATGGTTGTTTGGGTGAAGATACTCTAAGATTGTTTGGATGTATAAATAATCTATTTAGTTTCATCTAAGACTGTTGAGTAATTGATGCGCTTAGTAGTTTATTTTTCATTCTATACAATTTGAAGTTTGAACCCGAACAACTATTTGTTTTGTTTGATATGAATGAATGATTGCTTTGTGTTGATGTTTGTGTGATGGTTGTATGCTTATTGCAATTGATTGTTGTTGTACTGATTTGGTTATTTATAATTGAAACCACTTTAAATATTTCACTCTATATAATTGTTAACCCTTTTAGATTATATGAGTGAAATGCAGGAAATTGCTACTGCATTTGGTTTCATAATTAAGCGTATATTGCCGGACAAATATGTACGTTTTTGGATTGCGGTATAGAGCTATTATATTATTTTTCCCGTGTTGGGATTTTATATTATTTTGGAAAATATATGTTGTATATTATTATAATCGATATTATATTTTCTCCCGAGCCTCCCCGTACAAAGGAGACTCTGCTGAAATTTTCCGTAAAATTTTGAACTTAGAAAATGGGTATATTTTATTTAAAGTAATAAATTTTGTAAATTCATTTGTTTATGAATTTAATATTTTAGTATAATATATTGATTTATTAATTCTTTCTTCTCCCTTCTTTTTCCTTTTCGGGGACGAAAAGTTTTGAGTGGGGGAGAGTGTAACGACCTGTAAATTTTTAATAATTAAGTTGGTTATTTCAATTAAAATTGAGTAATTTAATTTTGAAGGAAACAAAATTTGGTAATTTATAATGAAGCAAACGTGAAAAAGGGTAATGTAAATGGTAAATCACGTAAGACTTTGTGATTTAATATTTGGAGAATAAAATTTGGGTAACTTATTTATGAAATAATAAGTGAATTAAAAACGTAACAATGCTAATTAAAATTTATAAGTAATGGATCTAATGAAATTTCCAATTTGTTGTAATACGAGAAAAGGAATACTTATTAATAAATTTAATATAAGAAGCGAACTTAAATATTAAATTTATGAATTTATATATATATATTGTATAGCAACTGAACGTAAATTTAAGTAATAAGGTTAGAACAAGTTGATAAATATTAAATGTGCAGTGTAATCCCAATTGATTTAAACCATTGTGAAGTTTTAACTGATCATAATGTTTAATAATTGTTAAAATAATAATGGAAGTGTGAATGGAAGTTTAATAGAAATGTTAATTTTATGCATAGATGGCAATTGATTTAATTAAAAATTTGAAACCAAGATAAAACAATGAATTGGGTTATTAAATGGGTATAAGCGCCTAATTTCAACATAATGAAACAAAATATTGAACACAAATAAAAGATGAAATTTGAATTATATAGCTGATTGGAACATTTGTTGTAATTAATGAACTTTTAAAGGTGTAAGAGTTAAGGGTAATAATGGTTATAAGTTACATATTTATTTAGTTCGTAAAAGTTAGTTTGAAATCAATTACAGCTAATTCACTTAATTAGTGCAATTTGATGTAGATTAATTTGGTAATCGGAGAATATTAATCCAATAGGATGTAACCAATGAAATTTTAATCTAATACTACGTTAAGGCTAACTAAGGTAAATATTAATAAAGCGAATGAAATGCAATACCAATTGAGGGAAACCAATTCGTAAGGGTATAATTGAATGAAATCGGTAAATTGGGAAATAAATTCAAAATTGATATTAATTGATGAAAAATGCATAATAAATTGTTGGTTGATAATTAAAGTATGAAGGTGTGTAAATAGGCGTATATTAATTGCAATGAAATAAATTAGCGTTGAATATGGAGTTATAAATCTGGTTTGATGAGTAACGAACTTAAATGCAAGTAATATAGGTGGCTTGTTATATAAGGTGTTAAATAAAATATGTAAATAATTAGTAACTATATCTAAATTTAATGTTTTATTAATGTAATTTAAAGTAACGATTAATGTAATAAAGGATGGCACCAAGGTAAATTAGTTAATTGGTTTTAAAATCCAAATTTATGAGTGAAATTGACAAATTTCAATATAGTAGTTATTACACAATAAGTGGAATTAAAATAGTTAATACGAATAAAGGTGAAATTGGAAGTATCAATGTAATGTAACATAAAAAAATGTTCAATATGTTTAGGGGATAATGTTTGTTTGAATAATAAGAATGGGAATCAACATTTTTTCCATTTATTTGAATTTAAATTACGATAATATGATTTATTGCAATTAAATGGAAACTTAATATTTGAAATTTTGCATAAATGGTAATGTAGATGAAACCTAAGGAAATAAATGTAAACAATCGTGAACCAATGTAAATTGCATCCTTTTGATAACGATGAATTTAATAATAGAATGAATAGTGAATTTAATAGAATTATTGGAAATTTTATTTATAATTTTGAAATTAATGAAATTGAAGGTTTATATTGAAATTTATAAATTTATCTTCTCTAAATAGACATTCAAATTTGTTTAAATCGTTAAAAATGTTTGAGAAATATAAGGTGATAAAATTGTCAATTTTAGAATTGAAATTTAAAAATTTGGTTTAATCAATTAATTATACATTTATTTAATTAATATAAAAATAGCCATTTTGGCCACTGACTCGGATTTCAATGAAACCAGTTTCATCGGATCCGTAACAGTGAGTTATAATAGTGTTTCAAGTTTCGTAGTGATCGGACTTGTCGTTTGATCGTACGGACTCAAACGCCTTGAAATTTATGCAATTTAAATCAATTGAAATCAATTTGGAAATTTTGAATTTAGCATAACTTCTTCATACGATGGAATCTGGACGTGAAATTTTTTCCATCTCGTTTAAAATATTTTTAAACATATATTTGGATATATGGATTGACCCTTTTCCGTTTCGGAATCGAAACGGGCTTTTCGGGTCAATTATCGTTCAAAACCCAAATCCAACCTAGCACATTCTTTCTCTTCTTTTTGCCTATATACGTGGTTATAAACCCTAGGTCATTGTTTATTCCTCATTCTAAATGTATGCTCTTCCTCATTCCACTGCAAACTCTAATCTTCCCAATCCAATTTCAAAAAAAAAGAAAAAAAAGAATTTTTTTTGCGGATCTGCAGCAACTTATGATCGCGCTTCGAGTTTCAGAGGAAAAAACGCTGCATCTACTTCAGGTTAGGAAGAAAGTTACTCGGGTCACTCAGGGTCGTTTTGGCAAAAACTCCAAGCAAGCACCGGGGAATTGAGGCGGTGGACCGAAGTTGAACCCGAAGTCGACTAAGGACCAGAATTTTCCAATCTTCTAATTTTTCTAACTTTTTCATACGAGCTCGGATTCATACGCGATTTGTTTTGCTGGGATTGTTTTAGAATTACGGACGTTTTGGCACTGTTTTGGATGGATTTGAAGACTTTTGAAATTTTGGGTTTAAATTGGATTTAAATTCAATTTAAATTCAAAAGGTGGGTGTTTTAACCCACTCACAACTTCTAAGATTTCTTATGTTGGTTAAATTGATTAGGATGTGTTTAAAATTTTATTTGTAGCTGTTTGGCATATATTTCATCATTTTCTCAGTTAAATTGCATTCATTTAATTTACGCGTTATTTAATTCATTATTGCATTTAAAACTGCCAGTTAATTGTTAATTAATTTTTTCACTGCATTAAAACTGTCAGTTAAAATTTTAGTAAAAATTATTATTGCATATAACATGCAAGTTAAATTTATTTATTATTGCATATAAAATACAATTAAACAGTTATTTAATTCATTATTGGAAAATTAACTGTCAGTAATTAATTATTATTTATTTATGTGATTGTTTGAATTGGATGATAAATTGATAAATGTTGATGATTGATATGATGGATGAATGGATGTTGTATTTATATTGTATAAACTGCAAGTTATTATTCACTTTCATTTCATTCGGGATTGCGGTTTGAACCGCATTTTTATTTTTAAATTGCGGATTGAAATGATAAATATCCGTATCACTTGACCATAGGACAGAAAATGATATGCATGCACCACGGTATATATATATAATTTTATTTTGAAATGATTTTCTATGGTTTTGGAAAGAATACGGTTTAATAAATATTTAAATTTGATATATATATATATAGTAAAAATTATTGGATTTAGCTATGTATAAATTTGTTTCGAATTTTAAAATAAGCTAAATAATGAAGTTGATTTCATTTATATAATATGGTTAAGAATATATTTGAAATTCTATTGTATATAGAGTTTCTAATAACTCAAATAAAAGTAAGGTTGAAGATAAATGTGAATATGATTCTAATTAAAGTATTTAAGAATTTTCCTCGAAAGATTTTTTGGCATGTAAATAAATTAAGATTTAAAGGGTATGATCTTATAACTTGATTTTTGATTAGAGGATTCAAACGAATATCAAATTTATTTAAAGAATATTATCAAGTCAATTTAATTAAACGAATATCCTATTATTGAAGCTTAAGGGTTTTACCTGAATTATATTTGTGTAATAAGTAAATATTTCAAATTTAAATAATAGGAATTGGATTTGATATATATTAAATTTTCAAAGAATCCATTTTGAAATAGTGGAATATATAAAGATTGAAATATAGAATATTTAAGCTTTGAAATATATGGGAATTAAAATGGTTTATTTGGAGGTTCAAATTGTTAATTGGGAATTTATTTTGAAATTTGAAGAAGATGTTTATTTTATAAAGAAATATAGTATCTGAACCATTAAGTATTAAAAGTTATGTTTCAAAGCTATGGTTTTATATATATTAGAAAATATTATGATTTTAGGAAAGGGGTATTTATAAAATAAAAATGATATCATATTGATTTGGGTTTTTAAAAATATAAATGATATCGTATTTATATGGTTTGAAAGAGATATTATATTCTGGTTTTAAAGGATAAATTATTTTGAAATAACCTCGGTGTTATAATAACGTTTGGTTGTTGAAGAGACCGGGATCGAAAGTTGTCATGCTCTCTGCCAACTCCGAAAACCACTTTAACAAACGTGTACGCGGTGGAGATTACAGAATGAAGTAGGTTGGTGGAGGCGTTCCCTATAAGGTAAATACGTGGACCCAACTCCCGTGAGTTGGCATAAGGTGACTAAAACAGGAGCGATTCTCGGGCCAAGGGGGTTAGCGCCCTTTATCGGATACTCCTCTTCGATACTATACTCTGACTTTGGATTGATTCGGTGGCCACTTTTGATTTCTTTGATTTTAGGGGGGAGTTTTTCCGAGGTGGGCGGTAGTAGCAGCAGCAACGTGTTACCACTAGCCCGGATGCGTAATTGGTATATATACCCTGGCATTGCCTAGTTTTGCCGTGTCACCTACCATAGCGCGCCTTGTACGAGTTTCTACTTGTGTCGTACCTATGGAGTATCCTCTGATAGCCTCCCGATCAGGAGGTATTATGGTACTGTATAGACTATTAGCATTATTTGTGTTAAGGGCTATATGGGTAATCCCTTAACGGTATTTAAAAGTAAGTTTATTTTACAATTAGACACTATTATAATAGTGAAATATACTACATAGTAAATAGTTTAACGGATCCTTAGGAGATGTAAATCCCGAGCGTCTCTTGAGTTACTGCACTCATATTTATTCCTGTTGATTTAACTTACATAATATATTTTGGTTCTTACTCGAGTATTTTGTCTTTTGAATTCGCTCGGGTCAGTCCGAGCATTTCAGGATTTGAAGATTTATTCTGGAGGACGAAGACGATGATTGTAGTATTACTATCTACTATATTATTCCACTACACCATTTAATTCCGCTGCATTCATATTTTTTGGTATGTGAACTCTGATATTTATAGTATAAAGAAGAATCAAATGTTTTGTAAACAGTTTTATGAACTGTATATTGATTACTATATTTTATCCTTCCGCTGTGAGATTCTGTTTTGTTTTATTTCTTTCTTGTTTTTCTTATTTACCCCATAACAATCCGCCCTTCTGTATGGTTTGAATTGGCACGTGTGTCGATTTAAACCGTACGAAAAGGCGGGACGTTATAATAAGTTCACAAGTTCTATCTCAAAGTTTTATGAACTTCCAAACAAAAGGTCTATATCTGTTTTAATATTCTAAACAAATTTCAAAGTTTTAGAAGTTTTATGAATTTCTAAAACAAAAATTCTCCAAGTTCCGTTAATTTCTATAGTTTTACTAACTTCTAAAGTGCTGATAATTTCTAACTTCTGTCGCTTCGAATGAAGGGGTTTGACAATGATCACAGAATTAGAAAAGTATGATATGAAACAAGCACAAGTACATAGAGTACATATGAATAGATAGACAAAAGTACAGCCAAAATATCAATGTATTACTTGTAACTTTCTATATGCAGGATCAAAATGTGGGGGCCATACCCACACAACAATGGCCAGCAAAAGGAAAAATAGACTCCACGAAAAAAACACTAAGTGCGGACTCTGCACTTGAGAAAAATGACTCAAAAAGAACAAAAGTCAGATCGGTCTCCACACAAGCTCCTCGGCGCTTCCTTGCACTACTCCCCTTTTCGCACTTTGTTTGCAGTTTCTGCCTCGTTTTAGGAGTGGTGTCGCTGCCGGTAATATCAACAAACTCCTCAACGACATGCCAAGAAGTTCCAAACCGCCCCAAGTCGATTGGTCATATCGATCAACTGAGCCGTGCAGTCATCAAAGCCATGCATTTCGTAAACCACGCACTCTCAAAATTGGCACACTTCAATTAACAGGGATCGACTCCCACTACCCGAAAGAACTGACATTGTTTCGGTAGTGCCGCAAAGATCAAAAACCAAGAAGTCGGCAAAGAATCCTGATCTTTGACCAAAGTTAGCATACAAAATGTCAAAACTTAAGACACCCAAGTCACGAGTTCCTAGAGGTAGGAGTTGTGATGTACCTTTGACCGGGGGTATCTAGGGAACCGCCCAGAACATCAAGTCTCACATCAATTGTTTAAAATAATAAGCACTGTGAACTAAGGGGCATATAACACGTTAACGCTTGGTCAGGATAAAAGACCGCTTCAATTTCAAAAAAAGGAGGAACTTACCGTCGTACAAAGATACACAATGACTGAATGCACTTGCATAATCAAATCATCAACGCACTAGCTTTCAACGATAGAAGCAGGTGCTCGAAAGAGGCCTCAAACCCTAACTTGCAAAAAATCAGCTGTTATCCAAAGACAGACAATGGCAAGGAGAGAATGCTTAAAAACGAGCAGCTAAACCATTGATTCTTGAAGGTTGGAGCCAACGAATAAGGTTGATATCCGTAACAATGCTATTAGTCCAACATAATATGTATGGCCCGAAAAAAGCTAGGTTTGGTGTCACGGATTCAAGACAAACACTACTGACCTCTACCAATCCATGATCAATATAGGAATGAACATGATCCGATCAGAGGAAATATAATGACTTGCTCCATAATTTCAAATTTTCTATAAGAACCTGGAGATTGACACCTAGAAATAAAGGGTTCCTATAATAGTTGTCAGATCATAACAATATCGGTTGGAGGATGTTCGATTTTTCATGAATGAGAATAATTATGAAATTTGGTAAGCAACAACCTTGCATCTCCAAGGGCAATACTTGAAGGTTATAAACAAAGCTAGGCAGCGGAAGCTCCTATGACTCACCATTCCAAAACATGGAATCTCCTAGGTTTAAGCATCGCTGAGCAAACAGCCACGTTGAGTTAAAAGGGATCTACTCAACTCTACAGGATTAGATGAATGATTCAACCATCACCAACATGACTTCAACACTACCCGTAGACAGGCAGCGCGTAGAAAATACTTCTACATTCCAACCATCAAAGTGCTAGTTTTAGAAGGCCGAAACTAGTACCCAATTGGATTAAAAGCACCGCCGAATCGACGGAGAAAATTAGAGTGTCGGTGTTGCCTCGCCAATGCCAATACCTTCTTTTGTCTTTCAAGTACTGGTGTTTCCCTAGCAACGCTGGGAAAATTTTATATTTCCTAAGTACTAGTGTTGCCCCAGCAATGCTAGGAAACTTTCTATTTCATAAGTACCGGTGTTGCCCTTGCAACTACGGGAAACATTCTACTCACTTAGTACCAGTATTTCCCCGGTGATGTTAGGAAAAATTTAATCTATAGGGTTGATAAGAAACACTCATCATAGTGGACCATCAATGCAATAGCTTTCGGAGATAGAAGTTGGTCCTTAATTGAGTTTCTACCTTCTCTTCAGAAACTACTGTTGCCGAATGATAGAAATTGACCAAAAGACATATCCTTTCATAGGCCAGCCAGATGGTTCGACCTTTCATCATAGGAATCATCCACTGCATAGGAATAAAGGAGCGTTGAAGGGAAATCCCAGGATTGAATTGCCCATGCACCAATTTCTAGGGATGAAAGCTGGTGCACAACCGAATTTCCTAAATTCAACAAAGAAAGAATTTAGACACAGTCGAAAGATTGGCAGCCTCGAGGGAATGTTGCTTGGAACCAAGCAGCTAGGTTTTAAACTCAAAGACAGGAATTGACATATGAACAAAATTTTTGCGACAACGCTAACAACCAAGAAGAGCATGCATAGCTAAGAACAAGCGGGTGCAATCTGGAAGGTCGAAAGTAAAATCCCTGAACTTCCTCAATTCTAGAATGGGATTGAGAGCCAGACTAGATGCAATTGAGAAATTCGCCCTATAGATCTCCATCTCTCATAATCGCCCAAATACAGGCATTCGAAATAGCTAGTCCCTCAAGAGTGGATAGAAGCACAGATACTTGATCGAAAGAAATGTTTCAAAAGTCTAAATATGAATAACCGCAAGGTTGGTAAGATAACGGTTCTGTATCACAAAACAGAGCATTCCGACAACAAAATCGCTAACAAAGGAAATGAAGTATCTAACGTTCAGAAATCAACCGTCGATCATAGTCTGGCGATGACGAGAAGGATTGATGACCTACTTACGGTCTTACTAAACCATTCTGTTCCTACTTGCAGGAATATGCCATTACCCAAAGTTTGGTGATGCTAGGAAGAAAGCCCAAAATGAAACTATCGATACATCGGCTTTCAGAAACAGAAGCATGATTTTGATTGAATCTTCAGCCCTACCTTCTAGCATCCCATGATATTTTCAGATTCACAACATCAAGGAAAAATCCATAGAGTCGAGTCACTTGTGTATGAGTTTCCGACATAAAACCAACACATGATTAGGATCTCAACGTCGGACTCGGAAGAATTTACTTTAGCAAAACATGCCAGAAACAAATCTTTCTAATCCATACCGACATCATTACAAAACTCATATCTTGGGATCAAACAACAAAGTCCCTAATTTCCGAACATAGGAGTTATCGTGTCAATCAAACTGGGGAAATCAAACTTGTAGCTCAAGAGACCCAGTATCCTAAAACATAATGGTTCGGTAGTCAAAGTAATCAGCCCATGGACTAAGGCATTTAAACCAACACTTTGTTGGAACGGACTTAATTGAGCATAAGTAGGGATTATCTAGACCAAGCTACTTCATAGTTCTGAATAAAGTTATGAAATAGAATATGCCGATATGTCCATAGAAGTATTGCTTACATGTATAGAATTACAATAAACGAGAATGCTGCATATGAGCATAAGGAGTACAACAGCGAGAAAAAGCAATGCTCAGAATAGAACAATTATTCTAATAGTCCCCAGAGTGAGAGGTTGCTATGCATTGAATTCTGAAAAACGAAAAGAAAGGACAATCACACTTGGACAACTCACACGCTAATTTTCAAAGACTGAAAATGTGCTTTGTCGAACTTCAACTACAACTCTACAAGAGAAACTGTGCCTTGTAATTTAACTATAATCAATCATCCCCATATGATAGGGATAATAAGTGAAGCCTAAGTTGCAAAGGACCTAACTTCTAGAGGAGTGGGAATACATCCGCCAGACTAAAGATTGGGTGATCGAAAATTCGTTTTCAACGATAAAACTTGGCGTTCAACCCTATCATGTATGTTTTTCTTTAAATAAATCTTTGTATAACCAATGCCTAAAATCCAAGGAAAGTTGATGTATGTTGACCAATCGGGTCTTGAGCGGTGACCGGGGCAGATGTAGTGTGTTATCTACATGAGAAGAGTCCGGTATCCTGAATACTGTGAATAAACAATCTAGTGTGAATATCTTGCCTACATTTGTAAAACAATCCATATTGTCTTTTGAAATTATCTCTTCCACACTTATCCGTTATCGACCAACGATCAATAACAGGGTCGCTGTTCGAAGCGACGCGGGAAGCTTTTCTTTTTAGGGTCACTGGAATACAAATATAGGATGAGCGATAAGATTGAATCATTCAATATATTCAATTTTGGAATAAATCACTGCATTGGAATTCAAAAGCATCGACGGGAACTTAACCAAACTATCAAAAAGAAAAGGATAAAGACCAAGAGCAAGACTTCGATCCAGAACAGCGTACAATCATTTAAGATAAAACATAGCTTCACTGTAGGTCGAATTAAAACTATATAGACAACTCCAAACCTACATCATGCACCCACTTACCGACCTAAACCCTTATGAAAACTACGGAGCATAGATTACATCGTCAATTCCAGGAACTGAAGTTCAGATCGAAATCAAAACGGCTATCAGAAATCTGTCAATTGAAAATAATATCTTGAAGTGGCCATCGACAATTCACACTGAAAATTCAATAGATGGCTGAATACTCAAAGCCAAATTTGCGTGGTAACGTCAACGTGATCGACTGGTGATGTGACGTACAGTCACAACTACGAAACTGGGGATAAGTCAATTCTTGTCTAATGGACGAAGATGGAAAAACATGTCAAGCACTAGGCCGAAGCCCAAATGTCATTCCGAGAAACAACTAAAGACTCGACTTGCTATCTTCCTCCACTAAACCGCAATCCACTCGAACTTCTCGTAATCAACGTTGCAAATGGAAACTTATCATCAAGTCATTATACAAATGTAGTAATTAGTAAATCAACTATGAAAACCTACGTCAAACTAACTTCTAAGGCACCGGAAGAATCAAGAAGCGATTTCAACGTGCTTTGAATGGATCAGTGGCGAGCTAGAAAATTGATGGCAACTCAAGAGGGTAGCAAGCTGGAAATTCGAGCTAGAGTTCAAGAAACATGAACTGGAATCGCGATGGAAGGAGTCACGATTAGGAATCACAATGGGAGGTATCCCCAAGGACTAATGGATCAACACGTAAGAAGGTTGCTGAATTGCTTGGAGATGAATCGCTAGAAAATTGGATCGCTTGATGATTCTTCCGATTAGGGTTGAATGAAGTGAGGTCGGCCCTGGCACTGTATATAAGAAAGCAAGAAAAGAAAAAAAATTGCTAAGTAATCGGGTCGCTAGCAACCTGACCCATCATGGGTAGCCAGTGACCTGACCTAACGTCATGTTCTTTAAATATTCAACTATGCAGTTATGGTTGCTATCGACCCATCCCACATGGATCGCTAGTGACCAAAAAAAAAAAGAAGAAGAGGAATTCCACCTATCTCCTCGAGCTCGATTTCCTACACATACTCACTATTCCGAGACGTGCCGTGAAGCTACAAGCAGAAATGTGATCCGTTGTGGAAAGAAAAAGCAATCGAAACCAAAGAAAGACGACCAACAACTAAGGATAGCATATTCGTGAAGTTCTTATGCAATCATTCAAAATGGACAGATGGATATAGAAAGCGATAACTTCCAAAGCACACCTTCGTTTACAACGAAGATGTACTCTAGAGGGCAAATGCTATCTGGGTTTTTATCCCACCAGAAAACAAAACAACCTTGCGGGGATATGATGGTTCAGCACTTAACCAGAAAAGCCAATATAGGGGATCGACAAGGGCTAAGCTATACGACTAAGACAATGACTTAGATCAACGAATCCGAGAGATCAGCATTCCTTTAATCCAATCAGTAGCTGAACATAAACAGCTAGTGAATTGCTATCAAAATGTAAGAGAATCTATTAAAGGCAATGAAAACATTTCCAATTCCAGACTCTAGAAAAATCCTAAGTGCTTAGTTCATCAACGATCCATGCCTCTGCTCAAACCCTCAAACAGACTAGCTATGGAACACTAAGTAAAGAGGCAAGATATTGGCTCTCAAACGAGCCAAGTCTATGGGGCTCCAGTGACCCATAGACTATGGGTCGAGCGACCCATGACATTGACTCGTTTTGCATGCCCAAACTTCCCTAGGTCGTTTACTACTTACCTACAAGTTGATAAATGCATGGCCTAGCCCAGAAGCTCCCCGATCTCTATAAATATCATCCTACCTGCAACATAAATGAGGCGATCAACTTTGGACTGGTTGTTGAAGCTCTGTTGGAATTATCCTTCACTCCTTGCCTCTCTCGTAGAAAGCTCCAAAGGAATACACTGTAATTCTCCAATGGATTCCAATTTTGGAGATTCATGAAAAGTGTGTGATCGTGCACGTGCTAGTATAGTACACACAGATCGTGTAATATGGACTATAATATAAATGCGGAAATAGATGATAATAGCATAGTAAATAAAAATAGAAAAATCACACCAGAGATTTTTATACTGGTTCGGAGCACCGTCCTACGTCCAGTCCCAGACTTCTATCTGGATTTTCACTATTAACTACCTCGCTTCACCCGGAGGAACAAGTTTACAACACCCGAACAAACGAACGGGATTTCATGCCTCTAATACACTGAGGACTTCAACACTTGCCTCTTACAACACAGAGGACTTCAACAAAAGAACAAATACAATTGTTGTTGACAACTTGTGCTCTTGAAAACACGGATTTGTCACTAGTAGTACACCCTTCCTATAATCTTATCCTCAAAGTATGCGAATGATGTTTTGAAAAGATTAAGGAAAGTATATTACTTATTGAATCAAAAGATATGAAATAGTTTCAATGATTCAATAAATAATTGAGAGCTTTTAGAATGCAGGAGTATGTAGAAAGTAAGATCAGAGATTAGAGTAAAAAGCATATACAATCATGTTATTTTAATCAATGATTTAGATGAGTTTATATAGAGAAGAATGGTTGTAACTCTTTGTGAGCAGTTGCCATTAAGAGATATGATCTTTGATGAAAGGTAAGAGATGCAACCTTTGGAGAAAGAAGTGTCTTTTGGAAAAGTTGCTCTCTGATTAAAAACGGTCGACAGGTCAAAAAATGACCAGTAGACAGGAATTCAAATATATAGTCGTTATGTGCATGTGTGCACGTTCAGTGTGCAAATTATACAAGAACGGTCGACCGCCTATTTTATGACCGGTCCCTGTAAAGTTGCACACTAAATGTGCAACTGCAATTTAGTCGTATATATATTGATTTCCTTGAAATGCATGATTATTTGAGGATAGATTTTAACAAGTTTATCACTATTACAATATCAAATAATCAACCTATAATCTAGAGTACCATATGCAGCTTTTTATAGCCATAATGACCTTGTTTTGTCGATCGCCTTTATTTCTTTGTCAGAAATCAAAACCTTCATAGAACTTGTGACTCAACATTCTCCCCCTTTTTGATTGATGACAATATATATCTGAAAATCTGAATCTCCCCCTGAGTATGTGATCTCTCTCTTTGAATTTATATATATATATGTATGTTCCTGCAATCAATTGTTAGCCCTTTCTCCCCCTTTGTCATCGACAAAAAGGAGTAACAGATACTGGAATAATATAGGAGTGTAATCCCCATAATGTGCATAGCAAAATAAAACTTAACACATCCAAAACATACCAGAGTATAATACAGACCATAATGTCAAATGAAAAATAAAAATAACGACACTATTTAGTACAAGTGTCGATTGATGTTTTTAAAGTACTTAACCATAATAGACAATAGAATCTAAGACGAGGCAGATCCTATCTCCTCTTCATCATCATCGTCGTCGTCGTCATCTTCTTCTTCTTCTTCTTCATCATTGTTCCCTCTAGATGATTCGCCATGTCCATGTCCACTCATACCAGTAGACTCCTCAGATGATGTCCAGTTGAAAACAGGAGGAGCAGGACGTTTTCCTGGGTCTTGTGCTTGAACAGAGGTGGATGTGGTACATGATATAGCGTCCCATAGCATACCAAAGAATGACTTGACCTTATTGAAGCGTTTATCAATTTCAGAGTCCATGCGCTTGAGACGTGATTCAAGCAAAAATTGGTTAAGCGCAATAGTTTCAAGTGATTCTTTTGTGGATGATTTTGATTTTAACAGTTTCACTTCATCGGAACGAGGTCGAGAGGAAGTTGCTTTTTGTTTTCTTGGACCTCTTTGTTGCCATTCTTCAAAAGGCATAATCTCAAGATAAGGTGGAGGGAGCTTCATGCGTTTGATGGTTATGGAATCAATACATTTTGGTTTCGAGGTGGCAGAGTCAGGAGGCTTTACCCCACAAGCTAACAAAAGACGCATGATATATTCATTGTAGAAGAAATGAGGTCGTGTAGAGTTATTTACCTTGAGAATTACGTCAAAAAGCATATGAACCCAATTGATTTGGATTTCCCCATAAATAGCATAGAGAGCCTTGAAGTTTTCTTTATATATAGCATCATAATTTCCAAGTCTAGGAAACAGAGAATGCATCAAGACGCGATAAAGTAGTCTGGCGGTGGGTCGAAGTCCAATAGACTTTGTGCCATCACTATTGTCCTCTATGAACTGATGACTGATGCTATCGCGAGTGAAGACTTCACAGAAAGTAGATGAAAACTCATCGCCTCGATTTGGTATACCAAGTATAGAGGCAATCCTATCACGAGTAATAAAAATTTGTTTGCCACAGACGACAGACCAAATGACTCCGTTCGGATTATCAGGTTGATACTCATCGAGGTTCATGTTGGCGTAGAACAATTTTATCATCAAATGATTTATTTCCACATTATTTTCTGAAAAATCTATCAATGGAGAAATGTTGGAGTTATTGGCTAACCTACGAATTCCATAAGACGTGAAATCATCAAACTTGATGAAAGAGCCCGGATGAAACTTGTAGTTAGTCATTTGATTCCATCTTGTTATGGCTACCGGACTTTGAAGCCATTTCTTGGCGGAGATATTGAGAGATGAAGTTTCGGAGGATGTTCCTTTCTTGGATTTCTTTTGCGGAGGAGCCATTGTTGGAGAATTTGGAGAATAGGAACTTTGAAATTTTGGGGACTGGATTTAGGGTTTTGTTGAAAAAGTTACTGGAAGTAAGAAAATGAGGAAGATAGAGGAATAAAAGGATGGACGATATATATGAAATAAACTAAAATAACGTGTACCGGTCGACCTATGGATTATGGCCGGTCGACCGTTTTCAAACAGAGGCCAAACGGTCGACCGGTTATAACATGGGGGGTCGACCGGTTATGTAATAGCCTGTTTTGCAATTTTTTTTGAATATATCGTGCTATATTTTCACTCTTATTGTAAAGCACGAGCATTATTACATGAGTGATAGAGAGAAAAAGATACAACAACTATATATAAATCTAATGAGAAGTGGTAGGTTCGTCATTAGAATTATCTTTGTTTTCTTTAAAACATTTTGCCCATTGACTCCAGTTTTTATGAGCACCTTCATTCATCTCATAATTCCGATCCCAAGAGTTAGGACTTTTAGATGTTGATGGCCTAAACGGCATTGGTTCATGCACGTCATGCTTGTTAGAACTACAGAATAATGATGCCACCTTTTCTAAAACGGATAAACGTGCCGATGTCCGTTGTTGCTCATGATAAAGTTGGCTTTGCCTATAATGGAGCTGTCTCTGAAGATCTATCTGATGTTTCTGATAGTGATGAATCTCGTCGATCTGTGCTTTGGTATGAGGAGAACAAAACAGCGTCTTTTTAACTCGTTTTGAGTTTGGTGTATTACCAGAAATACAAGAGCATTGATGATGATAACTTGGTTTTTGTTTTGGTGCTTTGGGAGAATAATATTCCTCCGACTCAGAACTCGTAATGGAAATGTGTGATTCTTGAGCACATTTATCACAAATGTGAGCCATAGAGAATTTTGTATAGGTCGGATAAGAAAAAATAAGAAATTTGGACAAGCTTATATACAAGTTTCTTATGTATAAACCTATGGATGTGAGTGAACAGAAAATTTTGACCATGAAAACAAGAAGAGGCTTATGTTAACTCTAAAAAATAGCTCTCTGAAGTTATAAAATAGGAAAGGAAAAAAAACGATCATTAAAAAAAAAGGATGATCATTAGTATTTATTAGTTGAGATCATTTCTTGAGATTAAACCAAGCTCCCTTCGTAATCTAATAAAGCTAGATTCGAGCAGAGGTTTAGTAAAGATGTCTGCTAATTGATTGTCAGTTTGGACATATTCAAGACATATATTTCCTTTTTCAATATTATCTCGAAGGAAATGATGACGGATATCAATGTGTTTGGTTCTAGAATGATTCACCGGATTCTTAGAGAGATTTATAGCACTTGTGTTATCACAGTATATAATTGAATTTGATAAATGAATATCCAAATCTTGAAGAGTTTGTTGCATGTATAGCACTTGAGTACAAGCGAGAGCCGCTGATATATATTCGCCTTCACATGTTGATAGTGAAACACAATTCTGTTTCTTACTAAACCAAGAGACAAGTGATTTTCCAATAAAATGGCACGTACCATTTGTACTTTTTCTATCCGTTCGTGATCCGCCAAAATCAGCATCACTATATGATACTAATTGAAATGGACATTCCTTTGGATAAAAAAGACCGAAATCTTTGGTATTATTAAGATAACGAATTATACGTTTCACTGCTCGTAGATGTGATTCTTTTGGATCTGCTTGAAAGCGTGCACATAGACAAACACTCATCATTATATCTGGACGACTGGCTGTAAGATAAAGAAGAGAACCAATCATGCTTCGATATAATTTCTGGTCAATACTCTTACCATTTTCATCTTTTTCAAGATGTGTAGTTGTACTTATAGGAGTTGGTTTACCAGATGTATTTTCTAATCCGAAGCGTTTGATAAGATTTCTGCAATATTTTTCTTGATTGATAAAGATACCATTCGGAAGTTGCTTGATTTGAAGTCCAAGAAAATATGATAGTTCTCCCATATGAGACATTTCGAACTCTTTGGTCATAATACTTGCAAATTCTTTGCAGAGTTTATCGTTTGTTGAACCAAAGATGATGTCGTCTACATATATCTGGATAACTAGAATATCCTTTTGAGAATGTTTAATAAACAAGGTTTGATCGACTTTGCCTATTTGAAATCCTGAGTTAATAAGATAGCTACGTAATCGTTCATACCAAGCATGAGGTGCCTGTTTTAAACCATACAGAGCTTTCTTAAGTTTGAACACATGGTCAGGATATTTTTCATGTAGGAACAAAGGAGGTTGTTCGACATAGACATTCTCTTTGATAAATCCATTGAGAAAAGCACTTTTGACATCCATCTGATAAAGTTTGAAATTATGGTGACAAGCAAAAGATAATAGAATTCTAATAGCTTCTAGTCGAGCAACTGGTGCAAAAATTTCTTCATAATCGATACCTTCTTCCTGATTATATCCTTGTGCTACTAATCTTGCTTTGTTTTTGGTGATATTTCCTTGTTCGTCGGCCTTATTTTTATAAACCCATTTAGTACCAATAACTGACTAATCAGTTGGCCTTGGAACAAGTTCCCAAACGTCATTGCGCTCGAACTGATTTAGTTCTTCCTGCATGGCAATGATCCAGTAATCGTCTGTAGCAGCTTCTTTTGGATTCTTAGGTTCGATATTTGATAGAAACGCAACATGACCCATTTGATGTAATTGATTCCTAGTTCTTACTTGTGAGTTAACCTCGCCAATTATATTTTGAACTGGATGGTGTCTCAATAATCTTGGAGGGGAACGTATCTCACAAACTGGTTGTTGTTGGGAAATATTGTCAATAAGATTTTCAGAGTCAGAGTCATAATTTGTGGTGAGAGGAGTGTCAGTAAATATAGTTTCGACATTATCTGTTTTTGACTGAGAAGGTTTAAAGAATTCATCGAAAGAAACATGAAGAGATTCTTCAATAGTTTTGGTTCGTTTATTGAAAATACGATACGCTTTGCTTCTTTCCGAATAACCGACAAATATACCTTCATCAGCTTTCGGATCGAACTTTCCGAGATGGTCTTTTGTATTTAAAATAAAACATTTTGAATCAAATACTTTGAAGTAAGATATATATGGCTTCCTTTCGTTAAATAATTCATAAGACGTGTTTTTGGTAAGTGGTCGAATAGACACACGATTTAAAACATAACACGCAGTAGCGACGGCTTCTGCCCAGAAATGTTTTGGTAAAGTGGATCCATTTAATAACGTTCTTGCACATTCTTGTAATGTTCGATTTTTCCATTCTACAACTCCATTTTGTTGTGGAGTTCTAAGAAACGAAAAATTATGGTTAATACCTTTTTTTTGTACAAAAATGTTCAAATTTGTTATTTTCGAATTCACCACCATGATCACTTCTTATGTTTTAAACTTTTAGCCCTTTTGATTTTTGAATTCTTTTGACGAAAGATTTGAAATGGTCAAAAGTGTCACTCTTGTTTTCAGAAAAATAGTCCATGTATAACGAGAATAGTCATCAACAATTACAAATACATATCGATTATGGTTTGTTGACTGAACTTGTGTTGGTCCGAATAAATCCATATGTAGTAGTTCAAGTGGCTGTAATGTTGATATGACCCTTTTTGACTTGAATAACGATTTTGTCAATTTTCCTAACTGACAGGCATCACAAAAACTATCGTTTTTATAACTAATTTTGGGTAGACCTCTAACTAGATTGTTTTTGGCCAGCTTGTCAATAGTTCTGAAGTTTATATGACAGAAGCGTTTGTGCCATAGCCATGGATCATTATCATTAGCCACAAGACACATATCTGAATTATGATTAATATTCATATTCAGAATATATATATTTCTGTCTCTATAACCTTCGAAAACTAAATTGTGGTCTCTATCTAAGATACTACATTTATTATTCGAAAAAGAGATTATAAAACCTTTGTCACATAACTGACTAATACTAAGTAAATTGTGTTTTAAATTTTTAACTAGCATGACATTGGTAATAAGAGGTAAGTTAGATGTACCGCAATTGCTCACATCGCCTTTGTCGATGATATAGCCTTTCGAATTGTCTCCAAAAGTGACGGAGCCACCATCTGATTATGTAATATTTGTTAATAAGCTCTTGTCTCCCGTCATGTGCTTCGAGCAACCACTGTCCAATATCCACTTTCCTCTTTTCTTAAGTGGGACCTGCAAAAATAGGATTAAGGACATGGTACCCACTTTTTATAGGGTCCTAAGAGTTAGGTCTTAGGAGTCCAAACCCATATGGGTCCGGTATCCCCTTTATATATATAATTATTATTAAGATGCACAGTATTCATGAATTGCTGAATGTATTTGTTCCTTATCAAATTGTTATTTGTTTTAGGAACCCATATTTTGATAGTCTTTGCATTTTTCTTTTGAAATTTCACAACTGGCTTTGGTTTGGAATATAATAAACTAAGATTTTTCTTAACTTCAATCTTTTGTACCTTCTTCTTTCTTTTATTACCCTTGATCTCTTGTTTCTTATATCCCAGACCTTGTTTATTTGATGCAGATTGTGAGTATTCAATGATTTTTGTCAAATTTTCTCGACCTTTGTTAAAGTTAGAAACATTTTGAGTAATGTCATCAAACTTCGTTTGTAAACTAGCTTTTTCTAGGTCTAGAATTTTGACTTTTGCCTTAAGCTCATGATTTCAGTAGTGAGAGCATTATTTTTCTCTCTTTGAGCTTCTGTTTCTTGACTCAAAAGAGATAGTTGAGAGTCAACATTAGATGATGATTCTTGAATTTTTTCAAGTTCCTCTTCTAATATTTTCTTCTCATTTGTTAACATATCTCGTTCAAACTCTACTCTACTTAAATCTGCTTTGACTACTTTTAATTGACGTTTTATGTCTTTATATTTGACTATCAATTCAGCATTAATATCAAGTAATTCATCAAATGTAGGAATTTGTACCTCATCTTCTGTTTCCATAAAACAAACATTAGCTTGTTCATTTTCCGAACCACTTTCACTTTCTGATAAAGATGACTCTGAATCATCCCATGTTACTGAGAAGGCTCGTTTCTTTGATTTGTCCTTCTTATATTTGAATTTGTCATTTTCTGACTTCTTCTTTTGTTCTGGACAATCCTTCTACATGTGTCCCTTTTTGTGGCAGTTAAAACGTTCTATAGCAGATGAAGATGGTTTATTTGATCCAGGTTTCCTTTTATTGTAACGACTGGCTTTTCGATATTTTAGGAATTTTTTGAATCCTTTCGCAATAAATGCCAAATCTTCGTCTTCAGAATCTGATTCATTTTCATCTTTCTCAACATGAAATGCTACATTTTTCTTTTCTTCTTTCTGTTCTTTTCTAGCCTGCAAATTTGCTTCATAGGACATTAAATTTCCTATCAATTCATCTGGCTTCATGACGGAAAGGTCATTAGCTTCTTCAATTGCTAATACTTTTCCTTCCCATTCACTAGTCAGAGAATGTAGGACTGTTGAAACAACATCAAAATCAGAATATTTTTGTCCTAAGCCAATAAGTGCATGGTGGATAGTTTGAAATCGTGAATACATATCATTGATTGTCTCATTTGGTTTCATTTTAAAATTTTGAAATTGACTTTTCAGCATGGCTATTTTGGCTTGTTTAACCTTGTTAGTACCTTCATGAGTGGTTTTTAGCGTTTGCCAAATTTGATATGCAGTAGTGCAGATACTAACACGGTTATATTCATTTTGGTCTAATGCACAGAACAACATATTTATTGCTCTTGCATTTACGGCTACTGCCGTTTTCTTAGCGCAGTCCATTCTGAATAATCAGTTGTTGGATTCACTATTTCTCTTTGAGTGGCATTCCAAGCATCATAGCTATTTGATTGCATAAAGAATGACATACGTGTTGCCCAATAACTATAGTTAAGACCATTGAAAAATGGAGGTCTTTGTGTCGATTGACCTTCCATGTACGTGGTGTTCTGAGTGCTAGTACTTGCGTTATTTGCCATATTACAAGAATATATCAAATAACTGTGTTACGGTTATGTGATAACCTTGCTCTGATACCAAATGAAAAGTGTGTGATCGTGCACGTGCTAGTATAGTACACACAGATCGTGTAATATGGACTATAATATAAATGCGGAAATAGATGATAATAGCATAGTAAATAAAAATAGAAAAATCACACCAAAGATTTTTATACTGGTTCGGAGCACCGTCCTACGTCCAGTCCCAGACTTCTATCTGGATTTTCACTATTAACTACCTCGCTTCACCCGGAGGAACAAGTTTACAACACCCGAGCAAACGAACGGGATTTCACGCCTCTAATACACTGAGGACTTCAACACTTGCCTCTTACAACACAGAGGACTTCAACAAAAGAACAAATACGATTGTTGTTGACAACTTGTGCTCTTGAAAACACGGATTTGTCACTAGTAGTACACCCTTCCTATAATCTTATCCTCAAAGTATGCGAATGATGTTTTGAAAAGATTAAGGAAAGTATATTACTTATTGAATCAAAAGATATGAAATAGTTTCAATGATTCAATAAATAATTGAGAGCTTTTAGAATGCAGGAGTATGTAGAAAGTAAGATCAGATATTAGAGTAAAAAGCATATACAATCATGTTATTTTAATCAATGATTTAGATGAGTTTATATAGAGAAGAATGGTTGTAACTCTTTGTGAGCAGTTGCCATTAAGAGATATGATCTTTGATGAAAGGTAAGAGATGCAACCTTTGGAGAAAGAAGTGTCTTTTGGAAAAGTTGCTCTCTGTTTAAAAACGGTCGACAGGTCAAAAAATGACCAGTAGACAGGAATTCAAATATATAGTCGTTATGTGCATGTGTGCACGTTCAGTGTGCAAATTATACAGGAACGGTCGACCGCCTATTTTATGACCGGTCCCTGTAAAGTTGCACACTAAATGTGCAACTGCAATTTAGTCGTATATATATTGATTTCCTTGAAATGCATGATTATTTGAGGATAGATTTTAACAAGTTTATCACTATTACAATATCAAATAATCAACCTATAATCTAGAGTACCATATGTAGCTTTTTATAGCCATAATGACCTTGTTTTGTCGATCGCCTTTATTTCTTTGTCAGAAATCAAAACCTTCATAGAACTTGTGACTCAACAATTCAATCTAGCTAGAAAATAATCAAAGCCCTGTACTCAAACATCCATTATAATATGGTAGGCTTCATTAACAGCCGAACCACTATAAAAATTCTCTATCTATTTTCTTTTACTGTTCTTAATTTATATCAGTGATCTGCGATATTGCTCTATCAGGACAGGTCTGGTGCTTTCAATCCAAACCAAGGTGTTGGTCCATTTTTTGCGTCAAAGATTAGTAAGTATGTTCAACAAATTTAAAACTTGTTTTAACTTACTACTTCTCAATTCAAGTGTTATATAAAACTTAACTTTTATATTTTTCACAAAAACACTTAGCTTCAAATCTACAACGATTCGAAAGTTTCCATCTATCAAAAATCATTGAAAATTACATTTTAACAAATGAAAACTACCAAATAGCATATCATAAAAGATGCACAACCAAACTACCCTAATGCATAAAATATACGAGTCCATAATATAACTTAATAGAAAACTTAGGAACTAGATACTGGATTCCATTCCAAATCATTTGTAATAATAATATATACATATATTTTTTATATTTAAATAAACAATATTTTGCTATCATGTCCAAATTATTAAAATAGCTTATGTACCCATCAAATTCAACTCAAAGTACAAGGTATATAAGAAATATATAGTATTCTGTATAAAAGACCATAATGCAAACACATAACATGTGTTAAAAACACTATTTTAGTGTTTCGATGATAATAATCATATGACAATACCACTAATTTATTTATTGAGTAGTTTTAGGTCAAGTAGTTGTACGACAGAGGATAAATTTTTCACAAGCTATAGTAGATGGTGTAAGTAGTAGGATCCGCCAAATTATAAAATAAATGTATGTGAGAATGTGGAAAAACAATTTATAGACAAGAAGGGGAGAAGAAAAGGTCTTGAACTTGGATTTGTACACAAGCTACTGCACAAAATTGCATGTGTTGACCAACCACCTAACAATTACATTTAATGGTTAGCATCTCATATTGACAACAAGACAATTGGAATACTAAAAAAATACATGAAGTAAGTCTTAAACCATGGCAGCCAAGGAGGAAGTGCAGCGCCCTACCAACATACTGTACATGATTTTGTGAAGTGTTTATTGGCTGCTTATTCACAAAGAGATGGAAAATAAATTGGTGAAAAAAAATATGTGCTCTGGGACTTGAACCTAGGCAACATAGGCGAAAAGCGCATGTCCAAACCGTCACACCACACGTATTTTCGTGTTGAAGATTGGTCCTAATTTTACATAACAAAGCAAAGAAATAAAGAACTAAAAAATGGAATAGGTGGGATTTTGAACCCGTCACACCGAATAGATAGCACACACTCTCAACCGTTGCACATAAGACATTTTGTGTTTATGTTTGCAACCAAATTTAAATGACAAAGTAAAGGAAATAAATAATTTGGAAAAGAGTAGGGATGGGATTTGAACGCAGGTTGCATGGGAAGATGACAACGCCCTAACCAACGCACCATAGACCACTTTGCTTCAAAGGATACAAACACCTTTAGATGACCTTTGGAAAACGAAAAGCCCAAGTGCCCATTTAAGCATCTTTTTGAAGCGTTGTGAATTTTCAACGGCTCCACCTTTTCCAGTGCAAATTTCTAATGGATTGCACTTGTTTATTGACTTCTAACCACTCCTATCTAAGCCTCCTATCATCTCCAAATCAGACACGGAATTCTATGCTCTCAAAATCATTCTTATATTACTTTCTAAATTATTAAACTATGTATTCATTAGAAAAACATCATTTTCAAAGATTACAAAAGTTAGTACTCCAGCGTGACTATTTTTTGTATTGAATACACAATATATAGTCAATTTATTTCTTTGTAAAAGAAAAAATTGAGGTCCTGTTTGATTATTCTAGCAGAGTCTCTAAACCTGTTCCTTCAGGTGAAGTTAGGGTGTTGATATTGAATTTTCTTAGAGATGCTTAGGGACTATACATAGGAGGGAAGTCCGAACTAGTATAAAATCGATTATGTTATCTACTATTTTATTTTTGCTGCACTTGCATTATTTACAGCTGTTGGCCATCTTTGATTCTGTGGATAGCGACTAACAACATTTTTTAATATTAAGTAACTGTCGTTTCAGAATAATTGTCAATTTTAGTTCTAGTAACAATTTTATTGTTAGTAGTAACAAATAAATTAACTTACATGTCTTCTCCTTGCCGTGTACATTTAATTTGATGAATTTCATCTTGCTTCACATCCATATCTCGTATATTATTAGTTTTCCATTGGTCTTGCAATATATGCTTAACTTCTATTCTCTGCTAAAGACAAAATGGTATAAAGTTAGTTAATGTTCACTTTGTTTCAATTATATTAGTCAATTTTCTAAAAAAATATTATACCGGTTTTTGTGCTTCTTTTAGACTTGGATCTGTTTTTCCATTTGATCTCTTGACCGTAAAGAATCTACGTGAGACCATTACATTGTAAGGATATGTCAATGTTACCAATGTTCAACGGTCCTAACAATGTAAAGGGAAATAAATAGCATCTACATATTTATCCCTCACAATTTCACAACTAAATGTGTTTTAATACTTTGTACATTAGAGACTAGTCCTTGATGTTGAATAAGAAAATTAGTTATAATTTAGTGTATGTATCAATTATTATGTACTTGCATATTAAACTTTTAGTTATCGTCATTGTTGTGGTCATTGCATAGTTGTGCTCTACCAGTCCACATTTTGAGATATACAAATCTATTATCTATGATAACAATAGGAAATTGTAAGTTTTTGTTATTAATGAAGCAATATTAAATAATACATAGTATTAGTATTCTAAATAGAAGCAGTACATATTGAAAAGTATTAGCATCAGTTTTTGCAACAATATCAGTTTTTTAATTATTTTGATAGTTATTAGTATTGCTAAGCAAAAAAAATTACATATACATGTTCGTTTGTGAAGTTCCCTTCAAGCACATGTTAAAGCATATCTTTTGTTGTTATGCATCCATCTTTGATAGTGTTTTTATCATCTCATGCTACTTAACTGCTTTAACAAAAATAAGAATCAAATAATTAAAGTTATTTTAACATGTAGCATTAGTATCATTATACACTTACTTCTGTTTTCCTATCAAAGCAAAGAAAGTTTTGATTATGGTCTACTCTTCTCTATTCAACTGTGCTAAGAATTTGCAGTGTCCTTTTTGTAAATCTTCAAATGTTGGTTCTATTACCACTACTGGCTCTGGGATGGATTGTTTTGAACTTTCTTATTTTTGATTTTTTTCTTCAGATTTTGGTATTTTTGCTGTTTTTAAACTCCCTGTCCATATTCAAAGTCGTCATTCTCTTTTTTTTCTTCTTGTTCTTCCTTTTATTTTCTTAACGTAAGAAGTTGTTTTTGGTTTTTTGGTATCTTTTTTCATTGTTTTTTTCCTTGTTCGGCTTGCAGGTTTTGTTGATTTAATTTCTTGCTCTGTTTTAGTTTTTTTTAATTCAAAGTCATTTAGGTTATATAGTTTGAAAGACGGACAAGTGAAGTCGAGTATGAGATTATGGTAGGGTATGGTTTGACTATTAATAATGGTATCTTAATCCATTGAATGGTGTATTTTCTTTACTGTGTCCATTTTTTGTCCATATTTTGTTTCTGGGTCTACAATTCTATCTTGATTCATTGGATAGCTTGTTTCATTTATTGTGTCCATCATATTTGCATTTTCTCTTTCTATCTCTACATGTATATCTTGAGTTACTATATAGTTTATTTCATTCACTGTGTGAATTTTTTTGCTTTAGGCTCTACATTTATCTCTTCAATCTCTTCTTTATTATTTCCAACTATGGATTTCATTTTTAAATTTTCTATTTATATCTCCATAGGTATATCTTAATCCTTTATGTATACTATATCGTTTGTTGTGTGCACTTTTTCTGCTTCTTGCTCTGCATTTCTCTCTTCATTTTCTTCTTCGTTATTTCCAGCTTTGGATTTCATTTCTGCAGTTTCTATCTCTATAGGCGTATCTTGATCCATTGCATAGTCTTTTCATTTGTTGTGTGCATTTTTCCTGCTCGGGTCTACATTTGTCTCTTCATTCTTTTCTTCATTATTTCTAGCTTAGATTTCATCTCTTTGATTTCTTGTTTCAATTTTTGAATTTTTTTTCTTGCAACCTTATTTTCTTTTCCTTTTCCAACTTCTTATTTGTTTTCTTTAATTCATTTTCCAAATCTTTTGTATGCATTTGCAGTACTTTGTGTTAGAGGTCTTTATAAGATGAATGAGATATTGTCCCACATCGCCAAAAATAAGTTAGCATTCATGTTTATATACTACTTCCCTCAAACCCATATTGGCCCTTAGGGTCAGGTAATTTTATGCGAGGGAGAGAACTTATAAGGCCATGAACTAATATGCACGCGTGCACCGCCGTCCGCCCAAACTGGGCCAGGCCGGGTTTGGGTGCAGGTGCAATAAGAGTGGACCGTGTTATATTTTTGCTGCACAGAAGTAAATAGTTTTCTACTATTTAAAATAGAAGCGGCTAGTGGATTTGAATAGATGCGACAGTCTGAACCTGCTGCGGACTGTCTGTATAGACGCGTCCATCGCAAACCATTGCGAATCAAGAGACGCGGCTATTGCAAACCGTGACAGCTTTTGGCCATTGTAAACTAAGAGACGCGACTGTTGTAAACCACGACAGTTATTGACCATTGCAAATGAAGAGACCCGACTCTTGCAAACCACGACAGTTTTTGGCCTTGCGGACGAAGAGATGCAGCTGCTCCCAACAAACATAACCGTTGGGAATTAGCCTACAAAATGTTTTATATCAATATGCCATAACAAAGACCAATATGTTATAAACTCATCACATAAGTTTACAAATAAGATTTCCACTACTTTGGATATCTATATTAGTAATTTAAACAATAACTATATTGTAATTAATTTACAACAACAAACTACAACAATAACAACAACAAATTGCTGTGTTGAACTATAGCGATAAACAAGCATTGTACTACTTCGCAGAAACAACACAATATAGAAACGGAAAGATTACAGAACGATGTTTATAAATATATAAGTAAACAGAAACCAAACCGAATGATGAAGGAAATTTCGTCTAAGGCTTGCCATAACAATTTCCTTAAGACTTGATTCAAAATCTCCCAAGATACAACAGACGTGATCTACTCGAGATTGCGATGTGCATGGTCTTCTATGTGATATGCAGAAGCACACAGATTATAGAGAGACACAGAATGTTAGTTTGAACAAATTCATAGTAGATAAATTGATGGAACACAAAATGGTGAATTCTAAATCTGTGACCAGTCAAGTGCAGGAACTCCAACTTATAATTCATGAACTTGAAGCGGAAGGACATCAAGTTGGAGAATCTATCCTTGTTGAAGCGATAAGAGGAAAATTACCACCATCCCGGAGAGACTATTGCAACTATCTAAAACATAAGAAAAAAGAGATTTCCTTAGAAGATCACATTGTCAGATTAAAAATTGAGGCAGATAATCATGAAATAACACAACCCAAAGGCGAAGAGGCACTTGTTACAAAAGGTTCAAAGAAGAAAGGACACTTCAACAACAAAAGCAAAAAGAGAAAGGCACCAGATAATTAATCCAAAGACAAGAAAACTAAGAAGTTCACAGGCGAATGCTGGGTCTGTGGAAAGACTTGGCACGCAGCAAAAAATTACAGGCACAAGAAGACGAATGATAAATCGGTGGTGTATATAATGGAAAATTAGAGATCAACCATTGAGGAGATGAACTTTTCAGGAGTTTTTTCAGAATGCAACTTTGTACAAAATTGTGCACAGTGGTGGGTAGACATAGGCGCTATTCTTCATATCTGTTCTGATATATCAATATTTTCCACTTACAAGAAATACGATTGTGGGCAGAAAAACTCTACATGGGTAATTCTACAGTTTCCATGATCGAAGGTAACGGCACTGTCGTCCTCAAATTTACATCGGAAAAACTATGAGACTGAATGAAGTTCTTCATGTTCCGGATATCCGTAAGAATCTTATCTCTGGACCTATGCTCTCAAAGAAAGGCTTCCGTATGGTCATTGAGTAAGATAAAGTAGTTCTGTCTAAGGATGGAATTTATATAGGAAGGAGTTATTTATGTGATGACCTATTTAAGGAAAACGTAGCCATAGTCGGCAATAAAACTATGTATTCTGATTGTGCTATTAATAAAAATGAAGTTTCTTATTTGGTCGAGCTTGAAATTTTACTATGACATGATAGATTAGGACACGTAAATTTTCAAAAAATGGAAAAAATTAGAAAACTTGGGATTAATTCCTGAATTCCAAGTAGAAAAAAACTATAAATGTGAGACATGTGTAGAAGCAAAATTGGTTAAAAAACCATTTCATATTGTTGATGGAAGTATTGAACCACTAGGTTTGGTTCATACCGATTTATGTGATTTTAAATCAATACCGACAAGAGGTGAGAAAAAGTACTTTATCACTTTTATTGACGACTATACACAATATTGCTATGTATATCTTTTGAATAGTAAAGATGGAGCAATTACATCGCTTATAAAATATAAGGCTGAAGTAGAAAATCGGTTAAATAAAAAGATCAAGATATTGAGATCTAATCGAGGTGGAGAATATGAATCACATTTGAACAATTCTATGTAGAAAATGGTATAATTCATCAAAAAACAGCTCCATATTCACTTTAACAAAACGATATTGCCGAGAGAAAGAACTGAACATTAAAAGATGTGATAAATGTAATGCTATTGACCTTTGGTCTACCGACGAACTTGTGAGGGGAAGCCTTAAATATGTCCAATCACATAATAAACAAGGTTCATCACAATGAAACAGGAACAATTCCATATGAGTTATGGAAAGGATACATACCATGTTTCAAATACCTCAAAGTGTGGGAGTATTTGGAAAAAGTTCCAGTTCCTCCTCCCAAGAAAGTCAAACTCGGACCAAAAATTGTAGAATGTTACTATCTAGGGCCTGTCCAAGATAGTAGTGCCTATAAATTTTTAGTATTCAAGTCTGATATAGTTGATATTAATGTCAATACAATCATAGAGTCTTGAGATGTCTCATTTTCTGAAGATATGTTTCCGCACAAAAGAAATTCAAGAAATTCTGTCCCTAAAAGGACGAGAGAAGAATCAAGCAAGACACATGAAGATGAAACTCATCATGAAATTGAGGAAGTTGGACCAAGAATAAGCATAAGATCAAGAACTTCTAAGACATTTGGTTCTGATTTTCTAACATACATGTTAGAATACGAACCTCAAACATACAAGGAAGCAATGTCATCTTTTGAATCTTCATGTTGGAAAGAAGCAATCAAAAGTGAAATTGATTCAATTCTAAGTAATAAAACTTGGGAAATAGTTGATCTTCCGCCTAGAATAAAACCGATCGGTTGCAAACGAATCTTCAAAAAGAAGATAAAACCAGATGTCTCTATTAACAAATATAAAGCAAGATTGGTAGCCAAAGGATATCGTCAAAAGGAAGGTATAGACTTCTTTGATACTTACTCACTGGTTACACGAATAATCTTTATAAGAATGTTGATAGCAGTTGCATCCATATATAATCTAGAGATTCATCAAATGGATGTAAAGAAAACATTCTTAAATAGAAATTTTGATGAGGAGATTTACATGGAGCAACCTGAGGGTTTTATTTCCAAAGAAAATGAAAACAAAGTATGTAGATTAGTAAAATCATTATACGGACTAAAACAAGCTCCAAAACAATGGCATGAAAAATTTGATAGTGTCATGATGAAAAATGGTTTCCATGTAAATGAATATGATAAATGTGTTTATTATAAGCAAGTTGGACAATCATAGATAATGATTTTTTTATATGTAGTCGATATGCTAATCTTTGGTTCAAATAGTAAAGTAATAGAGACCATAAAGAAAATGTTAATAAGCAATTTCGACATGAATGATTTAGGAGTTGTAGACGTTATTTTGGGAATCAAAATAATAAAAACACCTAATGAAATTGAACTATCTCAGTCATAATATGTGGAAAAAGTGATTGATATTTTATAAAATTATGGAATTAAAGGAGTAGGAACACCTTTTAACCCATCAGAAGTACTGCATAAAAACACTAAAGAGAGTGTAATGCAATGGAATACTCTCGAGTAATGGGATGTCTAATGTACCTCATGAATTGCACAAGACTAGATATAGCATATGCAATAAGTCGACTCAGCAAGTATACAAGAAATCTAGGGAAGGAATACTGGAAAGCAATAATGAGAGTGTTGGGACATTTAACGAGTACCACGAATGTTTCCCTACATTACAGAAAATATCCTGCCGTCTTAGAAGGATATATGATGCAAATTGGATTTTGATTCAGGGAAATCTACATCAAAAAATGGTTATGTCTTCACCCTAGCAGGAGCAGCAGTGTCATGGAAATCTACTAAACAAATGTGCACACCTCGATCAACTATGAAATTAGAGTTCATCGCTTTAGATATAGTAAGTGAAGAAGCAGAATGGCTTCGTCAATTTTTAGAAGAAATTCCTTTTTGGCCTAGACCTGTGCAAGCCATATGCATATACTGTGATAATTAAGCAGCGTTAAGTAGAGCGTAAAACTTTGTGTATAATGGAAAGTCATGACATGTTCGTCGACGCCATAACACAGTTAGGTAGTTACTCTTAAATGAAACTATTTCCACCGATTATGTGAGAACTACTGATAACCTTGCGCATCAAGGGGAATGAGTTTAAAAGCCTAAACCAACAAGAGTTATCTTATACAGAAACCTATCCTAGCGATTGGAGATCCTATGGACTAGGATCAATAGGCAAACCAGTTTCCAGTAACTCAAGAAGCAATGCATTTATTTGGACTATGTCCAACTCCATTTCTATGGAGCACAATATAATGCATACCTACAGAAATATTAAAAGGTTAAAGCTATGCTTTTTAATGATGATCATTTCTTGAAAATAACAAGTGGGGTATATGTAGGATACTCTTAATGGTTGCGACCACCTATGTTAGTATGAGCTAGGTCGGCTCTATGAGAATATTAAAGGCTTAAATTTTCTAAAACACTCGCCAAACTAAATTTGTTCAGGACCAAAGAGAACACAACCAAGAGAATGGATGTGAAGGGAAAAAATGCTTTGTAAAGCTTATTGCCTGATTATGCACAAACGGATGACGGTTCAAGTTGAAATAATTCACCGATTAGCCAAGTATATCCGTTAAGTTTTAATTAGGGAAAGTTCAAAGTGAAATATCTACTTATCCTCGATATACCATTATTTCCATATGAACTATGTGATATTACACTCTGTGTGGGGGAGACATATATTGTCATTGTAACGACCCAAAATTTAACCACTTCGTAATATAATATTTAAAGCGATTTTAAATATAAAGTATAAAAGGTTTCATGATTCAAATAATATTAGATAGTATTTGAAAATAGAAATATACATAATAAGTAACATTTGCTTATATCGACAAAAGTGGCAAAATCCTGATTTCAAAAAAGTAAGTTTAAATGGTTTAATAAATTATTTTAATTTATTTATGAGTGTTTATATTTTTTAAATAACATTATACAAATTTATTTTTAAATTTGGTTTACATAAATAAATAGTTTAAATAAAACGTCGAAATATTGCCGTAAAATATTTTGTCAAAAATCAACGTTTCGTCGATTTAAAGTTGTCGCAACGTTGTTGCACCTTATGCAAACAATTTAATAAATATGTTAAAATATAAAAATAGTTAACAATTAACTAAACAAAGTCAATTTTAGTAATCGCACTTAGAAAAATTTAGAAAGTAATTAGCAAATGTAAACTAAAAAAGACAAAACACATGTCACATCAAATGTGGCATAAAGTAAATAAATGTGACATAAAGTAAAGTAATCATTCTTATTTTGTACTTAACTCTTAAGTGTTTGAATTTTAAAAGTGTGATGTGATGTGGATGGAATCTCAAATATTTTCTATAAATACACACCAACTTTCTCACTTCCTTCCACACTTCTTCTTCTCAAAATTTCAAGATTCTTCTCACTCTTTTTAATATCTTCCAACCTCAACAAAGTTATGCCAAAATATTTCCAAATATAAAACAAAGAAAAATATCGACAAAACTCCATCCGAACCACTTCAAAACGCCTCCTTCTCTCTCCTATTACTCACGCCCCCACTTCCTCCACTTAGTCGAGCACATCTTTCCCTCCAGCTTGGTTGTGGCCTCTTAAGGCAAGTTCGAGGAAGTTTAGCAAGTTCTAGGAGCTTAAGGCAAAGTGTAGCAAAGTTAGAAAAGTTTAAAACTAGATTGAAAGCGACAAAAGGTGAGAACTCTAAATTGTTAAGTAGAAAATGTTTATATAATATTTTGCAAGTTATAAATGTTGTTTGGATGTTAATAATGATGTTTGGTAAGTGTTTGAAAAAGAAAGCAACCACCTTTAATTCATTTACAAAAGTTAGTAAGCAAACATGTACATAAATGACAATCATGTGACACTGTAAATAAAAAGTTATTAAATTGATATGCAAGTTCATATGACATGATAGGATATGTTAAAATGGTTATAAACATTGTTTTGGTTGTTTATTAGTTCTATATTGAATATATATGTTGAAACAAGTCACGGATTTACACGACGTATAATCATATGTAAATCACTTTCCAAAAGAAACGAAATCTGATATGGAATCATTTATACCTTTGAAAATTGTTTGAATATGCTTTAGAAATGATTCATAAGTGTTTAAACTTGTCTCGGCAAAGTTTGGATATGAATCTCAAAATACGCCTAAAATTTGACGCGTCGCGGAACAATAGTTCGTGTTTACGCGTTAAAAGTTCAAATGAACATACGAAGTATAATATAGTTCGGAATTCTTCGAAATAAGAATTTTATGAATTCTTATATCCATATCTTTCATAAAAATGAAAATCAAGATTTCATCTTACATATTTCGAAATATGGCAAAACCAATTTTCAAGAAAAATCCAGTTTTTGCACTAATGATCAAAGTTGAAAATTGATAAAATAATCATTTTAAAAATATGAAATAAATTCTAAAAATATTTTAAAAGTGATTTAAGTTGAAAATATGGTTTTCTAAATGATATAAAAGTTGTTTTGAAGAATATAGCTTTTAAAGCACTTTTTTGTAACACTATTTGCAACGCTTTTCGCAACGCTTTTCAATAAATTTTAAAATAAAGGTTGAAACTTAACAATCCTTTTCTATATCCTTAGGTACATTTTTTAAGTAAGTAATAAAGCATTTCAAAAGAATTTGAACAATTTAACATTATTGCAAAAGATGGTTAAACAAGTAGTTAAGTGATTTAAAAAGAGAAAATGAGTATGCGGAAACTACTAGTACATTTGTCCCGCCTACGAGATCTAAAAGTGAAAATAAGGTGTGTAAATAAGGTTAGGAATGAAGCAACCAGTGCCCCAAACTTACCTGGCCTCATTTTTCTCTTTTAGGCGAGGGGTGGAACATATCGAAAGGAAAGCCCTGATGCTCAAATTGGATTTTATAAAAATAATCTTCTTATACTCATTATTAAAATCTAAAGAGGGAACTTGCCTTATTCGTGGAATTTAAAAGGTGATCTCACAATTTTTCTACCCATAGCACTCGTTGAATACAGATGTTGATTTTGGATAAAAGTAGAATGATTTCTACAATCCTATTTTCTCAAAAGATACTCTTTAAAAATGATTTAAGAAATATTCAAAAGAGAGGTTTAAATGATTCCGTATTCACTAGAAAGATGATTTTGAGAATATATATCTCTCGAAGATATTTTGGTAAAGGAAAACGAATGAATCAAAAATAAATCACCTAATTACATCATTTTTATCGATGATCGGATTTCGAAGGAACTGGGTCGAATTTGGGCGATTCCTATCTGAAAACCACTTCGAACCAGTTTACGTTTTCGAAGAATGAAGATGTTTGAAGATGGAAATATTGAGATGAATAATAACGAAGGACTACTTGTTGATTAATTGGGAATAAACTCCTGATGCACTATATTGTAGCAGTGGTCTCTTTGTTATGAAAAATCACTAAACCACAATGGCTTCTCGCCTAGTAATGGCCGAGGAAAGTGCCTTCATTTTTGTTCGGTCCCAGAACGAACTTATAAGGATGAATGTCTGACCTTGCATTCCAAATCATAATGAGTGATCTCTATAAAAGTATATCAGCCGGTGGCGGAGAAGACACCTTCTTTTAGCTTAACATCCTTCCCCAAGACATATACTGTGACGCCCCACCTCTATACCCATGCTAGACAAGAACACTACGGAGTAATGCTGTCGACTAGCACGGAGAATAAGGCTGTTGAGGAGCGACCATCTGTATAATTGCTTTGTGCGAGCACCGATATGTCAGATAGTATAACATGCATTTTATTTCAAGAGGAAATCCGACATACCGATACAAACACAAAGCTACTACACAGTGGCTATAATAATCTTCGGAAACAAATATAGAAATAAGCATAACACAAATCAGTCACAGATAATTCATATCACAAAGGCGGAAGAAGATATGAATATATAACTAACACATGAAAGTGTATATCAGAGTGGTGGTCAAAAAGATCCACCATAATACAAAAGAATAGCAACATGTGCTATACAAAAGAATACATCTACGAGTCCATATCTCAAGTGTATACAACAAAAACTACTAATCTAAGTAGTTAGCCAAAAGATCATATCATGGTCCGATAAGGTGGCAAGCAGAAACACCTATAAAATCTCAGTCTAACTCGAGTATTATTTATAAAAAGAAAATAATAAACGGATCAGTCTAGCTATAAATATCAGATGAAATGATATAGAATAAGAGATATGACTAAATGTATAATAATCACAATGCCAAGCTGTGATAAATAAATATTTGAAAAATCAATAAGAGATTAATCAATATCGCAAAATCTGCACAAGAATCAAAGGAAATGTCATACTCCTAATTTCATTCACCAAGCCACAATAAATGACATATATATCAATGCCAATCGTAAAAGTTGGTGAAACATAAATTCCAGAAATCATCAAATAGAAATCCAGAAATCACAATAAAAGGATGGCCAATCCCATAAACTGGACATCGACGCACCTAGAAAGACACGCCCCACGCACAGTCGAACATCGACGCACCTAGAAAGATACGCCCCATGCTCTAGCATCGACGCACCTAGAAAGATATGCCCCATGCATAAATAAACATCGATGCACCTAGAAAGATAAGCCTCATGCATAAATAAACATCGATGCACCTAGAAAGATACACCCCATGTAATGTCTAACACCGATGCACCTAGAAAGATACACCCCATGCAAAGTCGAACATCGACGCATCTAGAAAGATACGCCCCATGCATAGACGAACATCGACGCAACTAGAAAGATACGCCCCATGTCCCAACTTATTGAGCCGATTGCTCCACGAAGTAAACAAACATCGATGCACCTAAAAAGGTACACCCCATGCATAATAAACATCGATGCACCTAAAAAGGTACGACCCATGTGTAAACAAACATCGACGCACCTAAATAGGTACGACCCATGTAAGAAATGAGACGAAGCTCAATAAAATGAGGAACAGTCCTCCACATAGACAAAAAGACATCGCACATTGCTAGTCTAAACCACAAAGATGATCGTTATGATCAACGAGAAACGTCAATTACACTAAGCTAGTAAATATATGAGTTTAGCTTCATGTCCCATAACCATTTGCTTAACTTAAATATTTACGAACAAACTGTAGATCTCCACTAGAAAATTGCCACAAGAGATTCAATCGAACAAGTCCAAGAATTAACCAACGAAGTAAACGCAAGCATTTCATTCCACTTGTTTTACTAAGTCGTTTAATTATATTTCTCATACGAGTGAGGTAAAGGTTTGTATATACTAATAGGTTGGAAATCGGTTTGAGAAAATGAGCTTTGTAATAAAATAGTGTTGAAATCATTTGAAGAAAGAGTTTTGATATTTACTACTAGTATAGAAACCTTTATATTTTTAAAGTGACAAATCACGAAGAAGATTGTAGGAACAATCAATCACTAAAATTCACATACGAAGATGTGAATAAAAATCCAACGAAACCGATAAAGAATCCATCGAAATGGATATTCAAAAATCCCAAAAAGGAGTCATCAAAGTCATAATAAATGATAACAACAAATAGGAAACAAAACAAATCGATTAAAGTTGGAAATTCAGACAACTAGGCAAGATAGGCATAGTTGGGAGATAGGAGCAGGTCGGTCAACCGGACTCCCTAAGCCGGTTGACCAAACCAAAAACAGAAGTGCACGGGGTAGCAGGTCGGTCGACCGGACCCTGAGCTCGGTTGACCGAGCCCTGTAGCCTGCACTTCCAAACAGAGGCAGGAAGTGCCCGTTCTACAGGTCGGTCGACCGGCCCAGGGGCTCGGTCGGCCGAACTTGTTGCTGGCACTCCCATGCCCTATTTCAAATGAGGTGCAAATCTCGATCAAACTGCAATCGCACGAGCAACGACGTTAAGGGTTTATGCCAATCGACTACCCGGCCCTATATGCTCCTCGATGCATCACCAAAAACATGTTCAAACATCAATGTTAGGATTTTTTAAAGAATTGAACTCAAAACACTAAAAATTGGAATATTCACCAAATCAATCCAAACCAAAAGCAAATGCACACGAATAAGTGTTAGGAATTCATACCTAACAATCGAAGATAATTATAAGCATAGATGTGAGATCTCACCTTTGAACCCAAACAAATGAAGAAGAAGCTTTAAAAACAAGCTAAGATCAATCCCTCTTCAATAACAACTCAAGAAGCTTCAATCTAAGCTTAAAAGAGAAACATTTCCTAAATTAGGCTTAGGAAATTTCTGAAATCAAAGAGAGAATGAGTTGGAGAAGATGGAGAGAAAGCTTACCAATGGGTTCTCTTGAATTTGGAGCTAGGAATTGATTTGCAAAAGGAAACTAGGGCTTAGGAAATTCTATTTCCCATTCTCTTCCACCATTGTTGCTAAAGCTTGAGTGTTTAAGCAAAGAGGAGAAGTTATGAAGAGAAGGGCGTTGGGCTGAGCTAATAAGGGTGCGGTCCAAACCAAGTCATAAGCGGGAAAAAGTAGCAAAAATCAACTATCTCCAAACATATCGAAGCTTATACTCAAGAAGGTCGCAAACGGCATTTTGAACTCAATGGGGGTGGTCTCGAGTCCCAATTCGACTGTTTGCAAAAAGTAGCTTTTCGGACCAAAATCCGACGAACGATAAAATATTTAAATATAAAATCGATAAATATGCGGGTTGTTACAGACTCCCCTCCTTAAAGAAATTGCGTCCTCACTGTACTTAAGAAGAAAATAAAGAGTAACAACCATAAAAGCATATCAACACAAAAGAAAATTGAAATAAGAAGTTCACCATAAAGAGCACGAAAGAGTTAGCACGAACGGGATCGCTCGATGAATTCTCTAGATTCCCTAGAGTAAACCCTAAGATTTGAGAACCATTGAACTCTCACAAGAAGAACATCTTTATTCCGAAGGCGCTCAACCTCCGAAGCAATGATGCGAATGGAATGTTGCTCATAAATCAAATATGGTGAAACTTCAATTTCCACAATATCACCGAGCACAAGAATAAAAATCGAAATCCCTAAGGCATTTCCGTAGATAAAAGACGTGGAGAACGTCAAGAATAGCAGAAAATTAAGCTGGTGCAACGACGTAGTATAATAACAGTACGCCCGAGAAACTAGAAACTCAAATAATTTGGAACATCGGCGTAGTACAAAAACGGTATGCCCAATGAACTAAAGCCCGAATAATTTCAGAACACCGACGTAGTACAAAAACGGTACGTCCAATGAACCAATAAACCGGAACAATGATGTAGTATAATAATGGTACATCCATTGATCCAGATAAGATGGAACATCGATGTAGTATAATAACAGTACATCCGATGAACCGAACACCATAAAAGAACATCAGACGCGAGTCCATAAAAGAAACGAGATGAAACTCAATAAAACGAAGTACATCAAAACGTCTGATGAGCTTGATAAAAAGATAATTCCATTCAGACATCATAAAAGAATCAACACCTTGTTGCCTACGACAAAACGTATTGGCAACATGATTTCCCCTTCGGGAATAAAAAGAATATCAAGATCATAAGATGCTAGGAACTCGAGTCAACATGAAGTTCCTTATGAGAAAATAAATATTCCAAAGATTTATGATCGAGGTAGAGAACAAATTTCTCATCCAAATATGATGATGCCAAATTCCAAAAGTAAAAACAATAGCCGCGAGCACTAGATCATGAGTAGCATATCTAGTCTCGATAAGCTATAATGATTTAGAAGCACAAGTGATAGAACGTTCTCCTTTGCAAGAGAATGGCATCCAAACCAATACGACTAGTATCGGTACAAATAGCAAAGTTTTGGTTCCCCTTCAGGAATCACAAGAATATGAGTATCGGAAAAGAATTCTTTCAAATAATCTTCCTTCCCGAAAAGCTAAAACTTTCAAAACTACAATTAACTTATGTAACCATCTTTTTAGAAAATTTTACTTATTTAAAGTGAATTTTACTATGTTTGATTGTCTCATCAAAGCGTTTAGGAAATTCCTATCGATAACGTTGATCAAGCGCATCGACCAAAATTCTTAGAGCACTCAACGGGCAATACAATCACAAAATCATCTTCTAGATAGTAAACATGTTTCTAAAAAAAACTTTTAAGAATATTCTTCGTTCATTTTAAGAACAAAAATCCAATATTACTTATAAATAAATCTTATGAAAAAGATTTGCAAAATTTTAAATTACTATTTTCATCCAAAATCAATATATACAAAAATGATCCCATCGAAATATTCATAGAATACTCGATTTATAAAATGGATGAAATAAGCTGGATAAATCGAATGACATAATAAGTCATTCATCAGAATCATAACGAGTGCGGAATGCGGTAAGTGGAATGCTAACTTCCGCAACCCGTAGCCAATGTAAATCGATGGCAAGGTCGAGCTAATAGGACCTTAACACTACTCAAAAGATTGCTTAGGTGACAGTCCTAAGACAAATTCAAAATACCGGAAAGCTTAACAAATCATGTAGATAAGAGAAATAACACTTTCCTCACCATGAGGGCTTAAAGAATAAAATGATGCCATCAAGTTGGAATCAAAATCACAAAGAAAAATTAGAAATCTGCTTAACAGATTAAAAATGTCGAAGACGAATAGTCCACACGGGACAAAGGATATAGCCTCATAATAATTAAGCCATTCCTTACAAAAGTAAATTCTGAAGCCTAAGTAAAAATCGGCTCGGACAGAAAAATCACATAGAATAATCTCGACATCAATAAAGACAGATTGAGTGTTGCGAATCTACCATCCGGATTCACAATCCTCAAAGAAGTCATCAAGCCCAGAAATGTTTTTAAAGAAAAAGAATCACAAGTTCTTTTGATATAAAAATAATCATATCAACAAGGACTTGAAAAGAATAATCACAAGGCAAACAAAATCAAGGATTAAATGAGAAATACCTTGACCAGAAGAAGAGTTGTTAGGGGTTTGCACAACTTTAAGTTTTTCCCTCCTTCTTGCTTTGAAGTATGGGACATGCAGTTATATGGTGACCCGAATTTTTGCAATAGCGACAAAAGAGAGGTTTCGGACACTCCCTTGCATAATGGTCCGTGGAACCACAATTGTAGCATTGACCATGACTAGAGGTAGGAGTCTTTGCTATCGGAATTTGTTGCTTCCCTTTCTTGGTGGGAGTGGGGTCCTTGAATTTGATAGGCCTCTTCATGTTGTCATTGAAATTCTGTTTGGCAACCACAACTTCAACATTACTCTCTCTATCGGCTTCTTCAAGACGAAGAGCGATATCAATAAGCTGATCAAATGAAACCTCAAGTTTCAGGAGTAATGGCTTCTTAAGATTCTTATTCAAGCCATAGACAAATCTTTGATTTTTCTTCAATGGGGTGTTGATGTATTCAACCCCGTATTTGGAAAGAGATTCGAAAGATGCGACATAGTCTGTCATAGAAGATCCACCTTGAACAAGGTCAATAAAACGCCGGGCCAAAGTTACCTTTTCCGCCTTCGACACAAATTTCAATTCGAATCTATCTCGAAATTGCTCCCAAGTGAGATCCGCTTCAACGATTTCAGAAATTAAAAGCTCGTACCAATCTAATGCTCTTTCTTGGAGCATGCTAGAAGCCACCTGGACTCGATGTAGATCAATAAGGCTCATGCGAGAAAAGATGCGATTGCATGATTTGAGCCAAGCTTGAATTTCAATAACACTCTCGGATCCCTTGAATGGCCTTCCACCCAAATCGGTATAGTCTCTGCACAAGCGTGCAAAACCAGATCTAGGACGAGTAGGCTCTGGAATGGAACCAGCTGCTTGAGCATTCGTGACAAGGTCAAGAAGTTGCTGGGCAGACATAAAAAATCCATCTTGGGGAGTAGCTCTAGATTGACCGGCGCTGGGACGGCCAGGTCTAACCATTTATCTTCTTTAAGAAAGAAAGAAAGAAGAGGAAAAAGTTATTCTCAAAATAAATTTCAATCAAACTTGATTGATAAAACAAGGAATCATAAACAAAATAGGATGAATCGGTACGAAGACTCGAATTAAATCCTAAAGCACGACTCCTAAGAAAGACTTAGGACATGATCCTTGTTAAATTATTCTACATTGTTCCGAAGTTTGGCTCTGATACCAAGCTGTGACGCCTCACCTCTATACCCACGCTAGACAAGAACACTACGGAGTAATGCTGTCGACTAGCACGGAGAATAAGGCTGTTGAGGAGGGACCATCTGTATAATTGCTTTGTGCGAGCACCGATATGTCAGATAGTAAAACATGCATTTTATTTCAAGAGGAAATCCGACATACCGATACAAACACAAAGCTACTACACAGTGACTATAATAATCTTCGAAAACAAATATAGAAATGAGCATAACACAAATCAGTCACAGATAATTCATATCACAAAGGCGGAAGAAGATATGAATATATAACTAACACATGAAAGTGTATATCAGAGTAGTGGTCAAAAAGATCCACCATAATACAAAAGAATAGCAACACGTGCTATACAAAAGAATACATCTATGAGTCCGTATCTCAAGTGTATACAACAAAAACTACTAATCTAAGTAGTTAGCCAAAAGATCATATGATGGTCCGATAAGGTGGCAAGCAGAAGCACCTGTAAAATCTCAGTCTGACCCGAGTATTATTTATAAGAAGAAAATAATAAACGGATCAGTCTAGCTATAAATATCAGATGAAATGATATAGAATAAGAGATAAGACTAAACGTATAATAATCACAATGCCAAGCTGTGATAAATAAATAATTGAAAAATCAATAAGAGATTAATCAATATCGCAAAATCTACACAAGAATCAAAGGAAATGTCATAATCCTAATTTCATTCACCAAGCCACAATAAATGACATATATATCAATGCCAATCGTAAAAGTTGGTGAAACATAAATTCCAGAAATCATCAAATAGAAATCCAGAAATCACAATAAAAGGATGGCCAATCCCATAAACTGGACATCGACGCACCTAGAAAGACACGCCCCATGCACAGTCGAACATCGACGCACCTAGAAAAATACGCCCCATGCTCTAGCATCGACGCACCTAGAAAGATACGCCCCATGCATAAATAAACATCGATGCACCTAGAAAGATACACCCCATGTAATGTCTAACACCGATGCACCTAGAAAGATACACCCCATGCAAAGTCGAACATCGACGCACCTAGAAAGTTACGCCCCATGCATAGACGAACATCGACGCAACTAGAAAGATACGCCTCATGTCCCAACTTATTGAGCCGATTGCTCCACGAAGTAAACAAACATCGATGCACCTAAAAAGGTACACCCCATGCATAATAAACATCGACGCACCTAAAAAGGTACGACCCATGTGTAAACAAACATCGACGCACCTAAATAGGTACGACCCATGTAAGAAATGAGACGAAGCTCAACAAAATGAGGAACAGTCCTCCACATAGACAAAGAGACATCGCACATTGCTAGTCTAAACCACAAAGATGATCGTCATGATCAACGAGAAGTGTCAATTACACTAAGCTAGTAAATATATGAGTTTAGCTTCATGTCCCATAACCACTTGCTTAACTTAAATATTTACGAACAAACTGTAGATCTCCACTAGAAAATTGTCACAGGATATTCAATCGAACAAGTCCAAGAATTAACCAACGAAGTAAACGCAAGCGTTTCATACCACTTGTTTTACTAAGTCGTTTAATTTGATTTCTCATACGAGTGAGGTAAAGGTTTGTATATACTAATAGGTTGGAAATCGGTTTGAGAAAACGAGCTTTGTAATAAAATAGTGTTGAAATCATTTGAAGAAAGAGTTTTGATATTTACTACTAGTATAGAAACCTTTATATTTTTAAAGTGACAAATCACGAAGAAGATTGTAGGAACAATCAATCACTAAAATTCACATACGAAGATGTGAATAAAAATCCAACGAAACCGATAATGAATCCATCGAAATGGATATTCAAAAATCCCTAAAAAGGAGTCATCAAAGTCAAAATAAATGATAACAACAAATAGGAAACAACACAAATCGATTAAAGTTGGAAATTCAGACAACTAGGCAAGATAGGCATAGTTGGGAGATAGGAGCAGGTCGGTCAACCGGACTCCCTGAGTCGGTTGATCGAACCAAAAACAGAAGTGCACGGGGTAGCAGGTCGGTCGACCGGACCCTGAGCTCGGTTGACCGAGCCCTGTAGCCTGCACTTCCAAATAGAGGCAGGAAGTGCCCGTTCTACAGGTCGGTCGACCGGCCCAGGGGCTCGGTCGGCCGAACCTGTTGCTGGCACTCATATGCCCTATTTCAAATGAGGTGCAAATCTCGATCAAATTGCAATTGCACGAGCAACGGCGCTAAGGGTTTATGCCAATCAACTACCCGGCCCTATATGTTCCTCGATGCATCACCAAAAACATGTTCAAACATCAATGTTAGGATTTTTTAAAGAATTGAACTCAAAACACTAAAAATTGGAATATTCACCAAATCAATCCAAACCAAAAGCAAATGCACACGAATAAGTGTTAGGAATTCATACCTAACAATCGAAGATAATTATAAGCATAGATGTGAGATAAAAATCTCACCTTTGAACCCAAACAAATGAAGAAGAAGCTTTAAAAACAAGCTAAGATCAATCCCTCTTCAATAACAACTCAAGAAACTTCAATCTAAGCTTAAAAGAGAAACATTTCCTAAATTAGGTTTAGGAAATTTCTGAAATCAAAGAGAGAATAAGTTGGAGAAAATGGAGAGAAAGCTTACCAATGGGTTCTCTTGAATTTGGAGCTAGGAATTGATTTGCAAAAGGAAACTAGGGATTAGGAAATTCTATTTCCCATTCTCTTCCACCATTGTTGCTAAAGCTTGAGTGTTTAAGAAAAGAGGAGAAGTTATGAAGAGAAGGGGGTTGGGCTGAGCTAATAAGGGTGCAGTCCAAACCAAAGTCATAAGAGGGAAAAAGTAGCAAAAATCAACTATCTCCAAACATATCGAAGCTTATACTCAAAAAGGTCGCAAACGGCATTTTGAACCCAATGGGGGTGGTCTCGAGTCCCAATTCGACTGTTTGCAAAAAGTAGCTTTTCGGACCAAAATCCGACGAACGATAAAATATTTAAATAAAATATTTAAATATAAAATCGATAAATATGCGGGTTGTTACATATAAGCTCAGGAAGTTATAAGCTTGTAGAAATCAGTCGTGTGAATATGGAACGGCAATGTGGCATTCAAAGTGAAAGAAGATGTGCTATGTGAAAAGGTAATCGTAGCCTCGAGCCTCATTCATCGGAAATGATCGAAACATGGTAGATTTAGCAAGGCTAAGTGGGTCATTCTCAAGTAGGGTATGATCATCCCCTTCTAAATATATTTCTTCCCGCTATGACATTCGTGATGTAAATTAATGTGGATTTATGCAAAGAGGCTCTCAGACAAAGGTCGGTAATGACCGAGGGATGACATATTCGATACTATCTAGTTATAGAAGTAGGTCGATCTGGTGTTGGTAGAGGGCGTATGTTTTGTGCCTCGAGACATCCATCTAGAGGTATACCCATCGGAAGGTAGTCCCTTCGCCTGGTCATTTGTATGGAAATCCATTCTCCAATAAGAACTTGCGGTTTTGTTTGCATTGGTGTAATGAATAGCCTTGAAATGCTATATGGGTAACCTTTCGGCTAAGATTAATAAGTTTATTTGCAAATGTTTTCAAAGAAAGTCATCAAAAATAATATCTCCAAATTTTATGTAATAAAGAGTTTTGGTTATCATGAGGTAAAAACCCATTCCGTGTTTATGTGCGGCATGGTCATATAAGATATCCTTTTTTTTCAAAACATCATACTTTGAGTTCTCACACCAGTCCCATGGCTGACTCGGAGTTTGTTTTTCCTTCAAACTCTGGGTGCCCTATTTTTCGGGTAGCCGTGTAGTCAGGATACCTTAAGAGCATTTTGAAGCATGTTGGGGAGCATTTTGGATAAGTCTTTGGGAGCTATGAAGCTGAAGTACCTTATGTAGATATCTACCCATTTTCCGCTATGTCATATAGTATGTATTTCCCAGCATATATACGGATAGCCAGTTATAACTATCTAGCTAGATTTGTATTTGACTCTGATAATTTATGTATAATTAGATTGCTGAATGCGATGTGAGATTCTATTATTGGGTTGTCTTCTATCTTTATTTTCTTTTACACCCCTAATAATCTGCCTCCTCGGCACTTGGATTTAGGGCACGTGAATACCATGGATGTATTAGTGTCAATTTCTGAGGGTCGAGGAGATGGGTCGTCCTACTTGGTATCAGAGCTGAAGGTTAAGCGAGAACCTTAGCTTTATTGGGGTATGACTCATTAGAGATAAAGTTAGCAATGCCCTAGAATGAGTTTAGTCTGAGAGAGCGCATAATTAAAACTATTAACTTGAATAAGTATATTCATACTGTACAGCATTCCCTAAGATATCTCGTCTATATATCCTAAAGATCTTTTTCTTACTATATACAGATAGTAGAAAATGAGTGGAAGAAGATTATGAGGTAGGGGAGGAAGTAATACCACAAATGGTCAAACTCCCGCTACTACAGTTGTCGAGGAAGTAGTAGTTCCAGTATCACTCCAAATTAACTTTGCAAATTTATGCAAAAAGTATACTAGCCTTTGTGGTAAACCTTTCAAAGGAACAGAAACCATCATTGAAGTACAATCTTGGATCCGCTCTTGTGAAAGAATTTTCAAAGGGCTGAATATTAAAGATGAGCAGAAGAGATTCTTTGCCTCTTGGCAACTACAAGATGGAGCTCTAATTTGGTGGGAATCTATTACTCAGAATGAGTCAGAAGATGATTTCTCTTGAGAATGATTCAAAGAAGTTCTGGAGGAGCAATATATGCCGAAAGCAGGAAAATTTCATCTTTATCGAAATTTTATGGATTTTAAACAAGAGGAGGATATGTCGTTTAAGGAGTATGCTAACAAGTTTAACGAATTATCTTGTTTTGGGCCTGGATTGATAGGTATGCCCTCAAAAAGAATGAAAAATTTATTTCTGCAATGAAGAAGCAATACCATGTTAGAATGACTGGGCATGTGAAAGAACCATTTGTAGATTTAATGGACATGGGATACATATATGAAGCTTTGGATAAGATAGATCCACCCGTAGTACAAGAAAACAACAACAATAACTGGAAAAAGAGGAAGTTTAATGGCAAGAAGCCATGACAGGGAAAACCTAAAGGTGGATCTCAAGAGAACCGCTTTAAAGACATCACTTGTAACAATTGTAATAAGAAAGGTCATATTGCAAAGAATTATTGGGCTCCCAAAGCTCAGAGTGTTGCCTCTCTTATGATTTAGAATTATCTCCGTCATAATTGTCATAAACCAAGGCGCTTGGTTAAGGATTGTCCCCTAATGAAGAAAGAAGAATAAACCAAAGTTTAGGCTATCAAGGATGAGCATTCAACCTCCCAGAATGTGAAGGGCAAAGGAGTGTTGGAAGGTAATATTTTTATCAAAGATGTTTTAGTTAAAGTATTATTTGATATATGAGCTTCTCATAGTTTTATTTCTAAAATGTCTATAGAAGAATTAGAACTTGAACCTAAAAGTGTTGAAAACCCCACCCGCGTAACGAATCCTATCGAAGGTTCCACTAATCTTTGTATGCACTGTGAAAAATCCCCAATTTCCTATCCTTCCCATCACTTTCCATTTGATCTTTTCATCTTAGATTTTATTGGATTCGAAATTTTACTTGGTATGGATTGGTTAACTAAAAATGAAGATATTCTAGATTGTTTGGAAAGAACGGTTGCAGTGAAAAAAAGTTAGCAAAAATCATAGAAATACCTTGTGAAGTTCCTAGTCCAAGAAGGGATAGTTTTCTTTATGCTTTAGATACATCCTCGACAGGATTAGAAACAATACCCGTTGTTAAAGAATTTGCAGATGTCTTTAAGGAAGTAAAAAGTTTGCCCCCACATCGAGAAATTGAATTCCGTATTGATTTAGTTCCTGGTGCGATGCCAATTAAACAAAAAGATAGAAGGATGGCTCTGAAAGAAAGGGATGAGTTGAATAACCAAACCCAAGAGCTATTAAAGAAAGGACTGATAAGACTAGTCATTCAAGTTGAAGATCAACCGTAGTTTTTATTTCCAAGTCAGATGGACCTTTGAGATTGTGTGTAGACAATCGAGATCTAAATAAGCAAACCATTAAGAACAAGTATTCTCTACCCCGAATAGATGACTTGTTTGACCAGTTGCACAGAGCTCGAGTTTTCTCTAAAATGGGCCTAGTTAGAGGATTCCATCAGTTAAGGATCGCAGAAGATTGCATCCATCTAACTGCATTCAAAGGTCCGAATACTTTCTATGAGTGGTTGGTTATGGCTTTTGGGCTAACTAATGCACTCGCGTATTTCGTTAACCTTATGAATAAAGTGTTTAGAGATGTGCTAAATAAATCTGTGTTAGTCTTTATCGATGATATCCTTGTCTACTCAAAGATAGATGAAGAACACGCAAGGCATCTAGAAGCTATGTTGGAGATATTGAGGAATAATGTGCTTAAAGCCAAATTCTCAAAGTGTCATATTTGGGAAAAGGAGGTAAGATTCCTTGGACATATAATAACAAGGGATGGAATTTCAGTAGATCTAGGGAAAGTTGCAGCTATCCAAGATTGAAAGCAGCCACAAACTCCTAAAGAGATTCGTAGCTTCTTAGGTTTAGCAGGATATTACAGAAGATTTGTTCAAGACTTATCTAAGATTTCCTATCACCTAACGAAGTTTACAATGAAGGATGCTAAATTTATCTGACCACTAAGTGTGAAGAAGCATTCCAAGAACTAAAGAAGAGATTGATAACTGCTCCAGTTTTAGCAATTATAAATGGAAATAGTGGATTGAACGTTTATACAGATGCTTGTAGAGAAGGAATTGGTGCATTTGTAATGCAAGATGGAAAAGTGATTGCTCATGCAAGTAGACAGCTAAAGACGCATGAGAAGAATTATGCGACACACGACTTAGAATTATTAGCCGTTGTGTTCGCTCTAAAGATATGGAGATATTCTTTGCTGGTTAAGAATCTTTCATAGTTTATTTCGATAAAACTTTGAATTGACCTTAATAAATAATATTCCATCTTTTAGGTGAAAAATTCGAACTCTTCACGGACCACAAATCTTTGAAGTATCATTTCACCCAGAAGGATTTGAACATGAGATAGCAACGTTGGCTAGAATTTCTCACGTCATATGATCTAGATATTCTATATACACCTGGGAACCCAACATAGTAGCTGATGCATTGAGTAGGAAGTTAACTACTATTTCTTATTTGGTAGTAACTCGAACTCTCCTAGAAAAGGTCGCCAGTAAACAAAAGGGGGATCTATTTCTCATGGAGATCGTTAGGATTATACATCACGGATATAGTTCAAGCTTTAAAATTGATAACCTTGAAGTATTACGGTTAAATGGGAGAATTTGTGTTCCAGATGTTGAAAATCTTATGCAAGAAGTATTAGTCGAATGCCAAACACAACCGAACTTATCATTCATCCAGGGATTCATAAGATGTACAAGGACATGAAACGTACATTTTGGTGGAAAAGTATGAAAAGGGATATATCTATCTGTGTCATCCGGTGTGAAAATTGCCAAAGAATCAAAAATGACCAACAAAAGACGACATGATTACTTCAACCTTTGGAGATTTCAGTCTGGAAGTGGGATCAAATATCCATGGATTTCATTGATGGCTTACCCCGAACAAGGAAAGGAAATGATGGCATTTTGGTTATCACAGACCGATTAAGCAAAAGTGCACACTTAGTTAAGCCAATAAGAACTGCAGCAAGCCTTGCAAAGATATATATGAAGGAGATCATCCGATAGCATGGAATTCCAAGCAGTATAGTAAGCGATCATGATCCAATTTTCACTAGTGAGTTTTGGGAAGCACTATAGACAGCTTTGGGAACGAAGCTGAGAATAAGCACTATATATTACCCCCAAACTGATGGACAGACGGAAATAGTCAACCGTGTTTTAGAAGATCTTTTAAGAGGATGTATTCTAGACTTTGGAAGCTCGTAGGAGAATCATTTACATTTAGTAGAGCTCGCATATAGTAATAGCTATCAAGCTAGTATTGGCATAGCATCGTATGAAACTTTGTATGTTTGTCCATGTAAATCGCCAGCGTGTTCGATAGAATCTGGAGATCGGTTAGCGCTTGGTCCAGAAATGATATGAGAAGCTTTAGAAAAAGTTGATATAATTAGAAAGAAGATAAAACAAGCCTAAAGTAGACAGAAGAGTTATGTAGACCCAAGGTGTAGAAATCTGAAATTCTCAGTTGGAGATTCAGTCTTTTTGAAAGTCTCTCTAATGAGAGAAGTAGTAAGATTTGGAAGAGCTGGAAAGTTAGCACCTCGATATATTGGACCTTTTTCCATTATCGAAAGAACTGTCCCACTAGCTTATTGAGTACAATTTTCTGAAAGATTGTCTGGTGTACTGTGACGACCGCCCATGACTCCCGCACCAAAACAAGAGAATAGTGCGCTGAAAGGTGTGCCAGGCAGCCATGGACGATAGTCAGGGTAAAATAAAATCGCAGAATCTCTATCGTAACTCACAGCGCATGGATAAAATACAATAGAGAAATATATATATATAGTGAAGCCTCATAACAGAGAAATATCATCATATAAGCATCACAGTAGTTTTATACAATCATCTCAACAAATCCATACAACAAGACCTCACTACAAAACACTCAATCAAATACAGCAGCGGATCCCAGTACATATAGAAAGAAATAATATGCATAGCCTCCTGCCCGTCTTCGTCATCATCAGCGGATCACCCTAAGCACAGCACCTGCCACCTGCTACCTAGTCTGCCCATCCCAACATGGATGAACAGCCCAAGGTAATAAGAGGAGACATAAAACCTTGAGTCAGACAAAGTCTTAGTGAGCAGTAAATTAACTATCAAACATACCAAAAGAGCATAAGGGATAAAAGGAATAGGAACCAAACCATCCCACTCCACCTCTTTCTACAGTGATAGCCCCCAGACACACACTAAGGAGAAGTAAGCAAAACATAGCAGATAAGTAAGGTAAAGCAATAACCACTCGAGTCAAGGACGATGTTCTCCAAATACAAACCCCCAAGGCCTAAACCAAGATCAGATAGGTACCCAGAAAACACCGCTCTTGAGACCGAATGATGATACAACCAAACATCCATGACTCTGGCTATCACTGTTATCATTGCCTTGATCTCACCGTTAGTTGAATGACCACTTGTCAAGGGCTAATGGTAACCCCGGCTTTAGACATAACTCCGCACGTCATCATGACCCGTGCCTAAGCTGAACGCATCAGCCCAGAGTACTAGCACGTCATCGTGACCCGTGCTTGGAACGTCATCGTGACCCGTTCCAACGTACCCTTGCTTGAGTATGCTAGAACCTTCAACAACGATGAGATCTTAGCCTCCTAGTCATCCTCCTTGACGACTATTTCCATACTAGCTCATGCGCCTCTCAAGCTAACCATTATCCACACCAACCCGGACCGCATCACCGAGTTATAACTTCGCACGTCGTCATGACCCGTGCTTGGAACGTCATCATGACCCGTCCCATCTCAACATATGTCTTGCCTCATCATATCATAGCAAAGTCTCTCATCTTGGAACGTCATCATGGCCCGTCCCATTTCAACATATGCCTTGCCTCATCACACCATAGCAAAGTCCCATATCAACATCATGCTTTGCCTTCTCACACCATGGCAAGATCCCACATCCTCGAATCCATTCATATGAGCTTCCACCTCCGCTTCATATGCTACAGGCAGCTTTCACCATTCAAGAGCCTTTCCACTTAGCTTTTGAATCAACTTCAACCTTCTTGTTCCAAACCAACTACAAGCTAACTTGAAACAATCAAATCAATCATACATCCAACATTCAAGCATTCAAACAAGATCTAATAAGAAATATCAACTATAATGGCAATTTCGTAAATAAATGAGAAAAATTCCAGCATGCATGATTCATAAGTTTCTAGCATAGATCTATCAAATATAAAACATGGGTTTTGTTTCTATAACTTAATAAATGAACTTGCATAGGTAAACATCTTCACAAACAATGGATCTATACTTGGATCTAAGGAAAATGCACAAAATCACTATCTACAACACTCCAACAAACCACCAATCCAATATACTCCTTTGGATCCGCGTGAGAGATAACTACCACTCACCAAATCACCCAAACGCCTCAAAAACTAATCACTCCAGATCTGGACAGCGAAGAACAAGGCTTGATCCGGCAAAAATCTCGCTTCAATCGATGAAATCTAACTCGAACGGATGAAGATCTTCAGCTTTGGCTCTTGGATCTTCAATCTCGATCTTCGATCTTGGATGGATGTTAGAACTAGATTGGAATGGAGAAAAGAAGATGAAGAAATGTTGTAGTCGAGTCTTCAAAATGGCAGCACTTCGTCGCTTCAAAAACCGGTGCCAAAAAGTGAGCTGAACCCCTCTATTTATAGGCTGGAACCACCATGAGTCGTCGCTCTTAAGTCGTCGCCGACCCAACCCCTGAGTCGCCCCCGACGCATCCCCATGCCGACTTAACCCAGCTACGAGTCAAACGACTCATCACACCAACATCCTAACGACTTATCTATCACTCGACTCAATACAAGTGCCGACCAAACCCCTAGCCGACTCATGGTAAACCGGTCACGACTCAAGCCCCTTTGCCGACTCAACTATGATGCCGACTCACGACTCATCCACCAAGCCGACTCAAAACAACTTATGACCTATGACTCGGCCACGACTCATCTTGCTAACCCGTTAAGTCCTAAGTCGGTCTTTCGTGAGTCGGTCACCATCCTTATCTCGGCCAAACCTATAAGCCGTCCCCCTATAAGTCGTAACTCGTGCACGACTTAACCTATAAGTCGCTGCTTCTATAAGTCGGCAACTACTATGCCGTTCTAACCCTTAACTCGGTCCATTCCCTTAAGTCGTCTACGACTTATCTATGAGTCGGTCACGACTCATCACTTGCATTCGGGTCAACTCCTAAACGACTCAAGCTAGAAGCAACACAAACAATACTATCGACCTGCAAATTCTACGATTTATCGACACGTAAAATACGGGTCGTTACATTCTCTCCCCCTTAGGAATTTCGCCCTCGAAATTCCAAGCAAACAATAGCAATCACAATTATTCCGCATGCCTACCATCCATAGCAATCAACAAACCATGCTTCCAATTCTAGCCTAGCATGCAGAATTCTAAGACTTAGAACAAGCTACAAATTCATGAGATGTCACGACACTTTAGGGCAATACCTCGAAGAGTCCGGGATGAGCTACCTTCATCCTCTCTTCCTCCTCCCACGTACAGTCGTTAACATCATCACTCCATTGTACCTTGAGCAACGTAATCGTCTTCCTCCTAAGCTGTTTCGTATCAGTTTCAACAATACGAAGCGGCTTACGAGGTCTCGTAACCACTGGATCAACCTCTAAGTCTTCACAGCTATCAGCAGAAACCACCATAGTTGGGTCGTGCACGTACTTCCGTAGATAAGACACATGAAAAACATTGTGCACACCCGCCATCTTTTCTGGTAACTCCAATCTATAAGCGAGCTTTCCAATTCGCTCGATAATCGGGAATGGTCCAACAAATCTTGGAGTCAACTTTCCTTTCTTCCCGAATCTAATAACATTCTTCAATGGAGAAATCTTCACAAAAACCATATCACATACGTCGAATTCCAAATCTTTTCGACGATTATCCGCATAACTTTTCTGACGATCTTGGGCTGCCTTCATTCGTTGCCGAATGATCTCTATACAATCCGAAGTCTGTCGAATCATCTCTGGCCCAAGTATCAGCTTTTCTCCAGTTTCCAACCAACATGTCGGAGAGTTACACGGCCTTCCATATAATGCCTCATATGGTGCCATACCAATACTCGACTGATAACTGTTATTATAAGCAAACTCCACCAAATGAAGGTGATCTTCCCATGATCCTCCGAAGTCCAAAACACATGCTCTAAGAAGATCTTCCAAAACTCGGTTGACTCTCTCAGTCTGACCATCTGTTTGAGGGTGATAAGCTGTACTCAAACACAACTCAGTTCCCAAAACTTCCTGGAAGCTCTTTCAAAATACACTAGTGAACAATGGGTCTCGATCGCTCACTATACTCTTCGGAATACCATGGAATCGAACTATCCACTTAACATAAAGCTCAGCCAACTTCGATGCAGTCCTAGTCGATCGAACAGGAATGAACCTTGCACTCTTGGTCAAACGATCTACTATGACCCAAATCCCTTCATTCCCTGCTCTTGTCCTAGATAGACCATCGATAAAATCCATCGACACTTGCTCCCACTTCCATGTAGGAACTTCTAGTGGCTGAAGCAATCCACTGGGCTTCTTCTGCTCAGCTTTCACCAACTGGCAGTTCATACACTTGGAAATAAAACTTCCAACATCTTTCTTCATACCTTCCCAGTAGTAGGTCCTCTTCATATCCCGATACATCTTATTACCACCTGGATGAATCGTCAACTTCGAGTGATGACTTTCCCTCAGAACTTCATCTCTCAATCCTTCTATATCGGGAACAACCAATCGTCCTTGCTTTCGAAGCCAACCTTCTCGATCGACCTCGAATCCCTTATCCTTCTCCGGATCCAATCCGGATTCCAAAACACAGATAATCTTGACAAGCTTATCATCTCTCTTTTGGCTCTCGCCAATCCTTTCCACAAGAGTAGGTCTTATCGATAAGTTTGCCAACATCTCGGGTTCCAATTCACATCTAGGCCTGAAGTCAAATCCAGCCAAATACTCGAGATTCTTCCATTCCGAAAACATGGCTCCCAACCCTGCATGTCTTCGACTCAACGCATCTGCCACTGCGTTGCCTTTTCCTGGAGTATAGGCTATACCAAAATCATAAGATGCTAAAAACTCTAGCCACCGTTGCTGTCGAAGATTCAAATCCTTTTGGGAGAACAGATACTTCAGCGACTTATGATCTGTAAATAACTCAAATCTAACTCCCAATAGATAGTGTCTCCACATCTTCAAAGCAAACACAATCGCCGCTAACTCCAAATCATGAGTCGGATAATTCCTTTCATGCGGTTTCAGTTGTCGACTTGCATACGCAACAACTTTATCCTTCTGCATTAGCACTGCTCCCAGTCCAGTACCGCATGCATCGGTGTAAACCACCATCTCATCATTCCCACTCGGAATAGTCAAAACAGGAGCACTCGTCAGTCGCTCTTTCAGGATTACGAAAGCTTGCTCACTCTTGTCATCCCATCTGAACACTTGGTTCTTCTTCGTCAATCCTGTTAATGGTGCAGCTATCTTGGAAAAGTCTTTGATAAACCGTCGATAATATCCTGCTAATCCAAGAAAACTCCTCACATCAGATGCATTCTTAGGCCTAATCCAATCCTGGATTGCTGCCACCTTAGCGGGATCAACCGCTATTCCATCTCCAGAGATAACATGGCCTAAGAACCTCACTTCCCTCTTCCAGAAGTGACACTTCGAAAACTTAGCCTTCAGCTGATGTTTCCGCAAGATTTCCAAAACAATCTTCAAGTGCGTCTTGTGCTCTTCCTCAGTTTTGGAATAAACCAAAATATCATCCACGAACACAAGCACGAACTTATTCAACTGATCTCTGAATACCCTATTCATAAGATCTACAAAATATGCTGGTGCGTTAGTCAATCCAAACGGCATTACCAGCCACTCATAAAATCCGGATGGTGTCCTAAAAGCAGTCTTCGGCACACTATCCTTCGCCACTCTCAACTGGTGAAATCCCGTTGCCAAATCCATTTGAGAAAACACCTTCGCCTCGTGGAGCTGATCAAACAAGTCATCTATTCTCGGCAACGGATACTTGTTCTTCTTAGTCACCTTATTCAGCTCACGATAATCAACACACAACCTCAACGATCCATCCGCTTTGGTTGCGAACACAACTGGTGCACCCCATTCGGACACACTACGCCGAATGAATCCTTTCTGCAAAAGGTCATCAACTTGCACCTTCAACTCTTGCTGCTCCCTAGGCGCCGTCCGCCTAAGAGGCATCACAACAGGTCTGGCTCCCTCAACTAGATCGATACGAAACTCGATCTCCCTATGCGGCGGTAACCCTTTGACCTCGTCAAAGACGTCCTCAAATCCATTCACAATAGGCACCGACGACAGTCCATTCCGTGGAACAACCAGCGAATACATGAAGCTCATGAAGACGCCTTCCTCATGCTTACATCGTATCACAACCTTTCGCCCTTCCACATTTCCGACTGTCACCTCCAGCCTCTCACAATCAATCCTTGCCGCATACCTCCTAAGCCAGTCCATACCCAAAATAATTCCGAACCCCGTAAAGTTCAGAACAAAGCAATCACAGATAAACGAGCAATCATGACTCGACACAACTAGACCACGGCATAACATACACAAACAAGTCGAACCCCCAACTGGATTAGTCACAACCAATGGCCTATCAACAATATCCGGTTTCAAACCTAACCGGCCTACCAAATCATCACAAACAAAAGAATGCGACGCTCCAGTATCAAACAACACTCTAACTGGAACACCACAAATAGAAAGAGTACCTTGAACCACCACACTCTTCCCCTTCTCTTCAGCAATAGGAGCTTTTGAAGACGACGGCACAGCTCCCAAAGCATAAGCTTGCTCAACCTGCCTATCTTTCCTCGGTTCTGGACAGTCCTTCTTGATATGTCCCAGCTTATCACAGTTGTGGCACTTCAACTGCACCTTTGGATTCTTGCAATCCCGGGAGAGATGACCCTTCTGTCGGCAGTTGTAGCAAGTCACTTCGCCTTTCAACTTCTTCTGGCCATCCTTACCCTTCTGCTGCTGCTGCTTCCTCCTCTTATTGCCATTCTGGTGTGGTTTAGATCCTTCCCTGGTTACAGCAACAACAGAACTTCCCTTAGGAAACAAACTCTCATGCCTAAGGGCTTTCTCCACAAGCTTCTCAAATGGATCGTCCAAATGATCCACTAACTGCCTCCCAAGATAAGCATCCAGACCAGTCACAAACTTTTCATTCTTCTGGTAGGGAGAATCAATATACGATCTGGCATACTTGGACAAGGCTTCAAACTCAGAAATATACTCAAGAACGGGTCTCCCACCTTGCTTGAGCTCCACAAACCTCTTAAACAAAACAGATTTCTGAGCCGTAGAGATGAACTTGGCTTCAAATCTGACTTGGAATTGCTCCCAAGTGATCCCTTCCTCTGGAGTATCGATGGTGATGGAATTCCACCAATCAGCAGCTCTTCCCTGAAGCTGTCTTGATGCAAGCTTCCTCTTGGTTGCATCCTCAATTCCCAAGTCCCCAAAGATTCTTCGGCAAGCATCAATCCACCTCTGCACTTCAATAGTCGACTCTGTCCCCAAGAAAGCTTTTCCTCCAAGAGAAGTATAGTCCTTGCAAAGCTTAGCAAAATCCACTGGTCTTGGAGCTTGAACTTGAACTCCAACATCTACTGATGATCCTGAAGCTGGTATCCTTCTCATGATCGAAGTCATCATCGCTTCGAACATAGTTCCATAATCAACAGCTCCTTCAGTAGCACGGCCTTCCCTTGCAGTTGGTCTCCCTCTTCGACTCATCTTTAGTATCTAGAAAAAGGAATGATTAGAACACCTTAAGAAACAACTGCATAAGGAGTTCAAATCCTTCTAAGCCACTATATTATGTATAGTAATCATCCATCAAAATACAATTACGTCTCTCATACGCAGTTACGTCAGCGAGAGTTGGCTAAAATCGATTAACCAAAGCTCTGATACCAAATGTGACGACCGCCCATGACTCCCGCACCAAAACAAGAGAATAGTGCGCTGAAAGGTGTGCCAGGCAGCCATGGACGATAGTCAGGGTAAAATAAAATCGCAGAATCTCTATCGTAACTCACAGCGCATGGATAAAATACAATAGAGAAATATATATATATATAGTGAAGCCTCATAACAGAGAAATATCATCATATAAGCATCACAGTAGTTTTATACAATCATCTCAACAAATCCATACAACAAGACCTCACTACAAAACACTCAATCAAATACAGCAGCGGATCCCAGTACATATAGAAAGAAATAATATGCATAGCCTCCTGCCCGTCTTCGTCATCATCAGCGGATCACCCTAAGCACAGCACCTGCCACCTGCTACCTAGTCCGCCCATCCCAACATGGATGAACAGCCCAAGGTAATAAGAGGAGACATAAAACCTTGAGTCAGACAAAGTCTTAGTGAGCAGTAAATTAACTATCAAACATACCAAAAGAGCATAAGGGATAAAAGGAATAGGAACCAAACCATCCCACTCCACCTCTTTCTACAGTGATAGCCCCCAGACACACACTAAGGAGAAGTAAGCAAAACATAGCAGATAAGTAAGGTAAAGCAATAACCACTCGAGTCAAGGACGATGTTCTCCAAATACAAACCCCCAAGGCCTAAACCAAGATCAGATAGGTACCCAGAAAACACCGCTCTTGAGACCGAATGATGATACAACCAAACATCCATGACTCTGGCTATCACTGTTATCATTGCCTTGATTTCACCGTTAGTTGAATGACCACCTGTCAAGGGCTAATGGTAACCCCGGCTTTAGACATAACTCCGCACGTCATCATGACCCGTGCCTAAGCTGAACGCATCAGCCCAGAGTACTAGCACGTCATCGTGACCCGTGCTTGGAACGTCATCGTGACCCGTTCCAACGTACCCTTGCTTGAGTATGCTAGAACCTTCAACAACGATGAGATCTTAGCCTCCTAGTCATCCTCCTTGACGACTATTTCCATACTAGCTCATGCGCCTCTCAAGCTAACCATTATCCACACCAACCCGGACCGCATCACCGAGTTATAACTTCGCACGTCGTCATGACCCGTGCTTGGAACGTCATCATGACCCGTCCCATCTCAACATATGTCTTGCCTCATCATATCATAGCAAAGTCTCTCATCTTGGAACGTCATCATGGCCCGTCCCATTTCAACATATGCCTTGCCTCATCACACCATAGCAAAGTCCCATATCAACATCATGCTTTGCCTTCTCACACCATGGCAAGATCCCACATCCTCGAATCCATTCATATGAGCTTCCACCTCCGCTTCATATGCTACAGGCAGCTTTCACCATTCAAGAGCCTTTCCACTTAGCTTTTGAATCAACTTCAACCTTCTTGTTCCAAACCAACTACAAGCTAACTTGAAACAATCAAATCAATCATACATCCAACATTCAAGCATTCAAACAAGATCTAATAAGAAATATCAACTATAATGGCAATTTCGTAAATAAATGAGAAAAATTCCAGCATGCATGATTCATAAGTTTCTAGCATAGATCTATCAAATATAAAACATGGGTTTTGTTTCTATAACTTAATAAATGAACTTGCATAGGTAAACATCTTCACAAACAATGGATCTATACTTGGATCTAAGGAAAATGCACAAAATCACTATCTACAACACTCCAACAAACCACCAATCCAATATACTCCTTTGGATCCGCGTGAGAGATAACTACCACTCACCAAATCACCCAAACGCCTCAAAAACTAATCACTCCAGATCTGGACAGCGAAGAACAAGGCTTGATCCGGCAAAAATCTCGCTTCAATCGATGAAATCTAACTCGAACGGATGAAGATCTTCAGCTTTGGCTCTTGGATCTTCAATCTCGATCTTCGATCTTGGATGGATGTTAGAACTAGATTGGAATGGAGAAAAGAAGATGAAGAAATGTTGTAGTCGAGTCTTCAAAATGGCAGCACTTCGTCGCTTCAAAAACCGATGCCAAAAAGTGAGCCGAACCCCTCTATTTATAGGCTGGAACCACCATGAGTCGTCGCTCTTAAGTCGTCGCCGACCCAACCCCTGAGTCGCCCCCGACTCATCCCCATGCCGACTCAACCCAGCTCCGAGTCAAACGACTCATCACACCAACATCCTAACGACTTATCTATCACTCGACTCAATACAAGTGCCGACCAAACCCCTAGCCGACTCATGGTAAACCGGTCACGACTCAAGCCCCTTTGCCGACTCAACTATGATGCCGACTCACGACTCATCCACCAAGCCGACTCAAAACAACTTATGACCTATGACTCGGCCACGACTCATCTTGCTAACCCGTTAAGTCCTAAGTCGGTCTTTCGTGAGTCGGTCACCATCCTTATCTCGGCCAAACCTATAAGCCGTCCCCCTATAAGTCGTAACTCGTGCACGACTTAACCTATAAGTCGCTGCTTCTATAAGTCGGCAACTACTATGCCGTTCTAACCCTTAACTCGGTCCATTCCCTTAAGTCGTCTACGACTTATCTATGAGTCGGTCACGACTCATCACTTGCATTCGGGTCAACTCCTAAACGACTCAAGCTAGAAGCAACACAAACAATACTATCGACCTACAAATTCTACGATTTATCGACACGTAAAATACGGGTCGTTACATGTACACAATGTTTTTCATGTATCACATACGGAAGCATGTGTATGACCCAGAACAAATTATAGAAACGACTGCTCAGGATGACTTGGAGATAAAAACAAACTTAGCAGTTATTAGAAGACCCGTTCGAATCATGGTCAAGATGAGAAACGATTAAGAAGGAACGATGTAAGGTTGGTAAAAGTTCAATGGAGTGGGGATGCTGATGATTGCACATGGAAAACAGAAGATAGAATAAGAAAAGCATATCTCAAGTATAGGATCGATGTATAGACTTTATCTATCATTTGAGTGTACTCACCGCATGTGTAATCACTTATTGTATATATTCCATCTTATTGAATAAATATTTCATTTTTAGCTATTTTCTTCTTATCTAATTTCGAGGACGAAATTCTTTTAAGTAGGGGAGAATGTAAGGACCCAAAATTTAACCACTTCAAAACATAATATTAAAAGTGATTTTAAATATAAAATATAAAAGGTTTTATGATTCAAATAATATTAGATAGGATTTGGAAATAGAAATATACATACAAAAAGTAACATTTGCTTATATCGACAAAAGAGATAAATTCCTGATTTCAAAAAAGTAAGTTTAAATGGTTTGATAAATTATTTTAATTTATTTATGAGTGTTTATATTTTTAAAAAACATTATACAAATTTATTTTTAAATTTGGTTTACATGGATAAATAATTTAAGTAAAACGTCAAAATATGATCGTAAAACATTTTGTCAAAAATCAACGTTTTGTCTATATAAAGTTATCGCAACGTTGTTTGTAACAACCCACTATTTTGGACCATTAAAATCGACAAAAATCCACACATGTCGGAATTGAATAATTCAAAATAACAGATTGTAATAAAATTTGGAGCAAATAAAATCAAACGCAGAATCACAGACACAGAAATATTAGAATAACTCGCAGCGGAAAAAAGTACCATAGTAGTTCATGAAGCTACTTTTTACATACTCTCAAAACATATACAAAATGTCAGTTTAAAAAATGGATACAATAGAAGTCTGGATACATAAATCACTAATGCATAAGCAATGCCGAATGGGAAATAACTGGATCAGAAATACCCATATTAAAGTAATTAATGCAAATAACAGTTTAAATGTGGCTAGGGTAGCGCAAAGCTGCAGTAATCGCTCACCTCTAGCCACGCTCTCGAATTCAAGGTGTGTATCAAAACAATCACAATGAAATCAAATGGCACACAAAGAAGTGTACCAGTGGTTATAAATTTTAAAATGGTATTTTATACTTCAAAAATAAAATATCATTTCAAATTCAAATCTTAATCAAAATAAGGACCAAATCATTTCCAAACCATTTCAATATATGAAAATATCATATTCTTTCAAAATCTCATTTTCAAACCACTATTTGAATTCAAATTCAACTATTAAAATTTAATTACCTTTTAAAAATGGTTTATATTGTAATAAAAAATAATTCATTTAAACCATTTAAAAGTGAAGTTATTAAACTTTCATATAATTAAATCCAAATTTTCCAATAATTCATTTATTAAATTCAAGTGTACAAATTTTCCGATTCTTTACATTTTTACAATTACTTTTACACATAAATTTAAATTTCCATTTCATAAATTAAACTAAATTCCAATTTATTTTCTTTAACTTAAATCCTCATTTTACACCAAATCTCAAATTCCAGGTTAAGTTATATTTCAAGTTACACTCTTAAGCATTCATTTATTCAACATTTTATATTCATAGAAAAATCAATAACACTTTAATAAATCATTTTAAATTCAAATTTAAATCAAAATAACATAATTTACATTTTAAAATACTTAAAACTATCCATAAAAATATATAAAATAACCACAGGTCGGTATAAAATTTTCTAGCCTAAATCAAGTGATACGGATAATATATCATTTCAACCCGTAATTTACAAAGAAAAATCCTGGTTTTATCATTTCAAACCCGCAATCCCAAGTTAAATGAAATAAATAAAAAAATCGCTCAGGCCTATCATTTCAGCCTATAATGATTTTTCCCTATTCTAAAGTCCGTTCGGGTATGTATCATTTCAACCCATAGTGATTCTATTCTACAAGGAACTCGCAGGTGAGAACAGAATAAAATAAACAATATAGCATCATATAGCAGTAATAGATGATATGCAGGTTTATAAACAAGGTTAACATCATGTGATTCATATCACAAGCAGGTATAATATGATATAATATTCTACACATTCACTTGTTGTCAATTCACTAATTATATAAGTATAAATGTCATGTGTAAATACTCACCTTTTTACGCTGGAGATAGCAAATCAAAACACACGAATAAAATTCAGAAAGCACGATAGCACGACTTTTGATTTGAGTGGAGTGGAGGACCAAGATTTTATTCTTGTATTCAACAACAAAACAAAGCAAAATGTAAATATAAATACAATACTAAAATTATTGGAACAAAATGGAAATAGAGTCTACAAAAACATCACCAAGCTTTTCAATTGATTTTTCTTGACTACTAACCACTTTTGCTCGACCACAACACTATATTGGTTCGGCCATGATGGTGTTTTGGGCTCGGGTATGGGTCATATAGGCACGGCTACAAGGAGGTGAAGAGTTTTGAGTTACAACATGAAGGAAGGTCAAAGGCAAGGCAAGGCAAAAAGAGAAGTTTTTGGTGCAACCTTAGGCTTGGCCATGCATGAATTGGGCTCGGCCTTGGCATATGCAGACCTGGTGGTGGTTGAGGTGAAGGCTAGAGGTGGTGATCTAGCTAGTGGTGGTGTCTAAGAGGTGGCCGAAGCAACATAAGAAGGGGATGGTGGAAACTAGCTTGGCTATGCATGGTTTCAAGGGGTTTTTTGCAACTTTTGGAGGTGTTTGCATCATTTGATGGTCTTGGCTAGTCTTGGTCAAAGGAGGAGGGGTTTAGGCCATGTATGGTGATGGGAAGGAGGTTATGTGGTGATCGATGAAGTTGGTGAGGGTTTTAGGCTGAGCAAAGCACATGAAGATCAAGTAAAACAATGGAAAATTCAATAGAAAAGTGGAGAAAAGTAGAAAAAAAAGAGGAAGCCATTACCTATTTTTTTTAGATCTGAAAATAGACGTGAGAAATGAAAGAATGAGATGTTTTCTCACGTGAATTTCAAAATAAAACTCAAGGTTATCAAGGAGAAGCTTTGGTAGGAAATCAAAAAGGAGGAAAATATGAAGGCAAGAAATCAAATGAAACGTATACCTATAATTAAAATAAGTAACGTATATTAGTTGATTCGTTTCCTATAAACTAAAGAAAGATGTATACAAAAGAAGCCTTCACAAAACAAATAAATACAAGAACATTTAATAAATAAATTTTAAAAGATATGCATTTAAGTCAATAACGTATACCTATTTGAAATTTCTTTCCAAGAAATAAATAATGGATCTAAACATATAACCATTCAATTAATAAATGAATATATAAATAAATAAAATAGAAATGTAAGGTAGAGATTGATATTATGAAAAATAAATAAAATAGTTTTAGGAAAACTAGGGAATAAAAAATAAAATACTCTATTTAATGGAAACTAGAATTAAAAATTGTAAATAAAATTCAACTGACTTTGGAAAATTTCAACAACACTCCTAAACAAATAAAAGTCAAGTATATAAAATAAATGCTGAACCAAATATAGTGTAAATAAAAATAAAATAAGGTCTTAAGAAAGTAGAAAAATAAATAAAGAATTACTTTAATTAATTGAAACTAGAAATTAAAAATTGTAAACAAAATACGACTGACATTGGAAATTTTCAATTACACTTTTAAAATGTTTTTAAAACTAAAATATATACAACACATGTCATGTTACACATGTAAACATAAATTAGAGCATGACATGACAAACAAAAATATTATTTATATAAAAATAAAATAAACAATTTTGTTAAATACAACAAATTACATCCAATAGTGTAAAAAGCATAACTTTCACAATATTAATCAGATTTCAACGAAACGAAAAGGAGTATCCTTAGAATTTTATTTACTTTCATAAAATAAATATAAAATGCAAAATTTAAAATTTTAATTTTGTTAAAATTAGAGTTAAAGTTTGACCATATTGACCAAAATTCACCTTTTTGGAAAATATTCTATTTATTCATGTTTGAAATTCTAATTCACATCAAAATCAAAATTTATATTTAAAATAACAAAAATATCTATTTTAATAAATAAAATAAAGCTTTTAAATCAAAATTCAATTTAAAATAATTAAAATATATAATTAACATAATCACAAAATACAGGGTTGTTACACTCTCCCTCACTCAAAACTTTTTGTCCCCGAAAAGGAACGAGGTACGGGAAAATATAGAAAAGATAAAAATGGAATATGATTAAGACAAGATGACAAGAAGATTGAAATTATACATGATAACCGTGGTTATAGGTAATTTTATCAAGGTGGAGAATAGGAATAGCTAGAAGGGAAAATAGGAGGATTGGAATATCTAGGAAGGAAAATCGGTTGAAAGACAAGGATGAACCATTATTTTAAAACTATATAATTTCAATTGGAATTTTTAATATTTAAAACAATTTAAACAATTTATAATATGATGAATAGTCATTTTCAAATTTGTTAGTTTGAAGTAAACAATATTTAAAACATTTAAATTTATTTAGAAAGGCAAAACAAATGATCAAAATATCCTTTATATAATACTTTATCAAAATACTTTTATAACTCGATGTCTTAACAAGTTTATCCTTGTTCCTGCAGGCTCTGGCTATGCGCTGATCGGGCACAAAGCGAGAATTCTCCAGGTACTTAATAGACTTGTTTCAACACCCAATGAAAATACTGGAAAAACTTAAAAAAAAAACAGATATGGAAAGTATAATCCAAACAAAACAACCAAAACCTTTGTCTAACCATGGATCACAGATGCACAATGGTTACTCTTGGATCCCCCAGGAAACAATCCATATCCATAAGCTTTCTCAGCCCGGCGAATTACGTCATGATGACTAGTAGACCGTAGATACACAACGGTTACGCATAGATCCCCCAGGAAACAATCCATATCCATAAGCTTTCTCAACCCTACGGATTTCGCTACTAATACGACCTACATCGACCACAGGATACACAATGGTTACGCCTGGATCCCCCAGGAAACAACCCGTACCCCTAGGCCATCTCAGCCAGGCGAATTGCGCTTTGCAGTCGCGCTCAAAAGACCATGAGTTACGCCATGGTAGGACACTCGAGTATCACATCCGGAAAACCAAAACCAAAGAGAATAATATCGATAGAATGAAACTACAATGTGGTCACAAAGAGAATATCAAGCAGCAGGCACTTCCCATATCTTTACTTCGAAAATATATATCATATAGTACCTTTTCAAATCACTTTTAAATACCGTACTTATATAAAGTCCACTATACATAAGATTTTATTTTCAATCGAATACTTTCCCAATAAATAGTATATCAAATCATACTTATATAGACTTCGATTATACAAGATTTCTCTTTCCAAATTGAGTACCTTTCAAATCAATAGTTTTCAAATCAACTTCATACTTATATAAATCCATTTTATATAAGTTCGATAACTCCCAAATCAAGTACTTAATAATACAAAGTTCTCAATTTCAAATCATTTCAATATCAATTCATTTTCAAAATCATATACGATTTCACCAAGTTATTTCTTTCAAATTAAACATCTTCAGTTTTAAAGTTTCCAAAATAATAGGTTTAGAAAACAATCCTAGTTTCCAAATTAACATAATTTAGGTCAAACAAATTCCTTTCCAAAATCATCATATAAATACTGGTTTTAAATTCCAATCTATTTTCAAAACCAAATATTTTTCTCAAAATAAATTATACCCAAAATGAGTTCAAATTTTATAACCATCCCCTTTAAAACCTTTAAACTATTTATTTCTATTCAAAACATCCAATTTTCCTTTGCAAATTATTTACCTAACAAAAGTTTCAATTTATTTAAGTCATACTCTTCATACTTTAAACATACAAAACTAAATTTATATACTTTATCAAATATTTTATACTCTTCGAAATTTCTTAGCTTTGAAAATTAAATATCGATTTGGAAATGTTCGAACCTTCAAAATAGTCGGTGAAATCAAATTTCAAATCCAAGAGTTGGAAATCAGCAACAAATCAGTAAATCAATTTTTATAAATAGAGTTATACGAAATCAAATCCGAAACTCGAGGACTGAACACTGGCTTACTTTAAATCATTTCAAACATATATATATATATATATATACACACACATACATATGTCTTTCGAATATCAAACCATACTTCGAAATCTGAAATCAAAATTTGTTTCACAAAATCACTCGCATAGCAAAGCTACTAAAGTGGCCTCTCCCCTACTCTGAAACTTGAAAATCAATGTCGATGATGCATGCACTCATCATCGAAATTATTTCCCAGCGACACAAGTGAGCTCTGGACTTCTATTTTCTTGAAACTTCTTTAAAATCTCTTCAAAATCATTGGAATTCATTCGAATACATTTGAAACATTTCTTATTTGGAAAATATCTTTTAAATCGTATTATTATTATATATTTTCCAAAATCTTAAAACCGATTTCAAAACACCAGAGTTCAAATCCTCGAAATTCAAATTCAAAACCCTTCAGTTATAAATCATTTTTATATAAATCAAATTTCTTATACAATCTTCAAATTTTCAATTTCTACCCTTTTAAAGGGCATATAATCCTTATCGAAAACATTTCACTTATATATATAAAATGTAGTCATTCTTATCAAAATAATAATTTCGACGTATGCATAATTTCAAAATACAACCAAACACAAATTCCCAAGGGATGATTTAAGGATGGATTTTAAACAAACAGAGATTCAAATTTAGAGGAACTCTAATCAAATATAATTCTGGTTCGAAGATATGATCAAACGAAGATGAGATAATTTAATTACCAAATAGAAGACGGATAAGCCTATCTAAATCGTGGGCGACCTTAACCGGTCAACCGTGACTTCAGAAATATAATCAATGCTGAAATCTAAGGCAAATCGATATTCGAACGCCAGATATAGAATCCAGACATAGTAGAAGGTAGATAGCATCGTAAACCGAGGATACATAAATCTTCGGTGAATCAATGCCAATTGTAAAGGAGTTTCACCCCTTTGCAAATCATTCAAAGATTTGCGGAATCATTGATTTTTATAGAGGTCATTCCAAAACGGAGTTAGGGAATGCTCCAAAATCAAAAGGATAAAATAGGAAAGATAAGACTGGATTTCAGAACAAGTGGGAGCGTTCCAAAGTTCAAGGAATCCTAATCGATAAGAATCCTAACCAAGAGATTACTAATAGGGTGGATACAGAAGGGATGAAGTTTAGAAAATCTTGATTTCAAAATAAGAAAATTGTACCAATATAATCTTTGAAAATCCTTTAAAATAATTTGAAAATCATTTTATACTTCAAAAATATGTTCTCTTACAAAGAAATGAATCTGAGATTGATTTCACTCATTCTAGGGTATTTCTACCCAATCTCTAATGAGTTTTTGCTCCGCAGGTTAAGGTTTGCCTAAAACCAAAGCTCTGATACCAAATGTAACGACCCACTTTTTTGGACCATTCAAATCGACAAAAATCCACACATGTTGGACTTGAATAATTCAAAATAACAAACTGTAATAAAAATTGGAGAAAATAAAATCAAATATAGAATCACGGACACAGAAATATCAGAATAACACGCAGCGGAAAAGAATACCATAGTAGTTCATGAAGCTACCATTTACATACTCTCAAAACATATACAAAATATCATAGTTTAAAAAATGGATACAATAGGAGTCTGGATACATAAATCACTAATGCAGAAGCAATGTCGAATGGGAAATAACTGGATCAGAAATAGACTAATAGATGGTCAGATAAGCTCCAACAAATCTCTAGCTCCAGTAGGTGAATCCAAAGCTGTGACTCTCAGGCTGACCCGAGCATAAAGTAAAATACAAACACTCGAGTCAGGACATACATACTTATACAAAGTAAACCAACTCAAGTGAACTGCAATAGCAATGCACAATAACTTAAAGGATGCTTGGGATTGCCCACCCTTTAAGGATCCGGTAAACCATCAATTAAGCAAAAATAAACATTATCACAGAAATACCCATAGTAAAGTAGTTAATGCAAAAACCAGTGTAAATGTGGCTAGGGTAGCGCAGAGCTGCAGTAATCGCTCACCTCTAGCCACACTCTCAAATTCAAGGTGTGTATCAAAACAATCACAAGGAAATCAAATGGCACACAGTGAAGTGTACCCATGGTTATAAATTTTAAAATGGTATTTTATACTTCAAAAATAAAATATCATTTCAAATCCAAATCTTGATCAAAATAAGGATCAATCATTTCCAAACCATTTCAATATATCAAAATATGATATTCTTCCAAAATCTCATTTTCAAACCACTATTTGAATTCAAATTCAACTATTCAAATTTAATTACCTTTTAAAAATGGTTTATATTATAATAAAAAATAATTCATTTAAACTATTTAAAAGTGAAGTTATTAAACTTTCAAATAATTAAATCCAAATTTTCCAATAATTCATTTATTAAATTCAAGTGTACAAATTTTCAGATTCTTTCCATTTTTACAATTATTTTAACACTTAAATTTAAATTTCCATTTCATAAATTAAACTAAATTCCAATTTATTTTCTTTAACTTAAATCCTCATTTTACACCAAATCTCAAATTCCAGGTTAAGTTATATTTCAAGTTACACTCTTAAGCATTCATTTATTTAACATTTTATATTCATAGAAAAATCAATAACACTTTAATAAATCATTTTAAATTCAAATTTAAATAAAAATATCATAATTTACATTTTAAAATACTTAAAACTATCCATAAAAATATATAAAATAACCACGGGTCGATATAAAATTTTCTAGCCTAAATCAAGTGATACGGATAATATATCATTTCAACCCGTAATTTACAAAGAAAAATCCTGGTTTTATCATTTCAAACCCGCAATCCCAAGTTAAATGAAATAAATAAAAAAAATCGCTTAGGCCTATCATTTCAGCCTATAATGATTTTTCCCTATTCTAAAGTCCGTTCGGGTATGTATCATTTCAACCCATAGTGATTCTATTCTACATGGAACTTGCAGCTGAGAACAGAATAAAATAAACAATATAGCATCATATAGCAGTAATGGATGATATGCATGTTTATAAACAAGGTTAACATCATGTGATTCATATCACAGGCAGGTATAATATGATATAATATTCTACACATTCACTTGTTGTCAATTCACTAATTATATAAGTATAAATGTCATGTGTAAATACTCACCTTTTTACGCTGGAGATAGCGAATCAAAACACACGAATAAAATTCAAAAAGCACGATAGCACGACTTTTCATTTGAGTGGAGTGGAGGGCCAATATGGTATTCTTGTATTCAACAACAAAACGAAGCAAAATATAAATATAAATACAATACTAAAATCATTGGAACAAAATGGAAATAGAGTCTACAAAAACATCACCAAGCTTTTCAATTGATTTTGCTTGACCACTAACCACTTTTGCTCGGCCACAACACTATATCGGTTCAACCATGATGGTGTTTTAGGCTCGGGTATGGGTCATATAGGCGCGACTATAAGGAGGTGAAGATTTTTGAGTTACAACATGAAGGAAGGTCAAAGGCAAGGCAAAAAGAGGAGTTTTTGGTGCAACCTTAGGATTGGCCATGCATGAATTGGGCTCGGCCTTGGCATGTGCAGACCTAGTGGTGGTTGGCGTGAAGGCTAGAGGTGGTGATCTAGCTATTGTTGGTGGCTAAGGGGTGGCCGAAGCAACATAAGAAGGGGATGGTGGAAACTAGCTTGGCTATGCATGGTTTCAAGGTTTTTTTTGCAACTTTTGGAGGTGTTTGCATCATTTGATAGTCATGGCTAGTCTTGGTTAGAGGAGGAGGGATTTAGGCCATGTATGGTAATGGGAAGGAGGTGATGTGGTGGTCGGTAAAGGTGGTGAGGGGTTTAGGCCGAGCAAAGCACATGAAGATCAAGCAAAACAATGGAAAATTCAATAGAAAAGTGGAGAGAAAAGTAGAAAAAAAAAGGAAGCCATTACCTATTTTTCTCAGATCTGAAAATAGGCATGAGAAATGAAAGAATCAGATGTTTTCTCACATGATTTCAAAATAAAACTCACGGCTATCAAGGAGAAGTTATGGTAGGAAATCAAAAAGGTGGAAAATATAAAGGCAAGAAATCAAATGAAACGTATGCCTATAATTAAAACAAGTAACGTATGTTAATTAATTTGTTTCCTATAAATTAAAGAAAGATGTATACAAAAGAAGCCTTCACAAAACAAATAAATATAGGAAAATTTAATAAATAAAATTTAAAAGATATGCATTTAAGTCAAGAACGTATACCTATTTGAAATTTCTTTCCAAGAAATAAATAAGGGATCCAAACACATAACCATTCAATTAATAAATGAATGTCTAGATAAATAAAATAGAAAGATAAGGTAAAGATGGATATTATGAAAAATAAATAAATAGTTTTAGGAAAAGTAGGAAATAAATAAAGAAAATACTCTATTTAATGGAAACTAGAATTAAAAATTGTAAATAAAATCCAACCGACTTTGGAAAATTTCAAAAACACTTCTAAACAAACAAAAGTCAAGTAAATAACATATATGCTGAACAAAATAAAGTGTAAATTAAAATAAAATAAGGTCTTAAGAAAATAGAAAAATAAATAAAGAATTACTTTAATTAATTGAAACTAGAAATTAAAAATTGTAAATAAAATACGACTGACATTGGATAATTTCAATTACACTTTTAAAGTATTTTTAAAACTAAAATATATACATCAAATGTCATGTTACACATGTAAACATAAATTATAACATGACATGACAGACAAAAATATTATTTATATAAAAATAAAATAAACAATTTTGTTAAAAACAACAAATTACATCCAATAGTGTAAAAAGCATAACTTTCACAATATTAATCAAATTTCAACGAAACGAAAAGTAGTGTCCTTAGAATTTTATTTACTTTCATAAAATAAAGATAAAGTGCAAAATTTAAATTTAAAAAAAAATTAAAATCAAAGTTTGACCATATTGACCAAAATTCACCTTTTTGGAAAATATTTTATCTATTCATTTTCGGAATTCTAATTCACATAAAAATCAAAATTTATATTCAAAGTAACAAAATTATCTATTTTAATAAATAAAATAGAGTTTTTAAATCAAAATTCAATTTAAAATAATTAAAATATACAATTAACATAATCACAAAATACAGGTTTGTTACACTGTTGCACCTTTATGTACACAATTTAATTAATATGTTAACATATAAAAACAGTTAACAATTAACTAAGCAAGGTTACTTTTAATAATCACACTTAGAAAATTCTATAAAGTAAACTAAAAAGACAAAACACATGTCACATCAAATGTGACATAAAGTAAAAAAAACGTGGCATAAAGTAGTAATCTTTCTTATGCTTTACTTAACTCTTAAGTTTTTGAATTTTCAAAGTGCGATGTGATTTGGATGGTAAGTTTTGAATTAAATAAGTTTACTTAATTCTTAAGGAATGTTATTTAAGTAAAAACACAAATTATGTTTTAATCTCAAATATTTTCTATAAATACACACTCACTTTCTCACTTCCTTCCACACTTCTTCTTCTCAAACTTTCAAGCTTCTTCTCAATCTTTTTGATGGCTTCCAACCTAACAATGTCACGCCAAATTATTCCCAAAAATAAAACAAAGAAAAATATCTACAAAACTCCATTTGAACCACTTCAAAACGCCTCCTTCCCTCTCCTATTTCTCACACCCCCTCTTTCTCCACTTGGTCGAGCACATCTTCCCCTTCTAGCTTGGTCATGGCCTCCTAGGCAAGTTCGAGGAAGTTTATCAAGCTCTAAGAGCTTAAGGAAAAGTGTAGCGAAGTTAGAAAAGTTTAAAACTAGATTAAAAGTGATAAAGGGTGAGAACTCTAAATTGTTAAGTAGGAAATGTTTATATAATATTTTGCAAGCTATAAATGTTGTTTTTATGTTAATAATGATCTTTGATAAGTGTTTGAAAAGGGAAGCAACCACCTTTAAATCATTTGCAAAAGTTAATAAGCAAAGATACACATAAATGACAATCATGTGACATTGTAAATAAAAAGTTGTTAAATTGATATGAAAGTTCAAATGACATGTTAGAATATGTTAAAATGGTTATAAACATTATTTTCGTTGTTTATTAGTTGTATATTGAATATAAATGTTGAAACAAGCCACAGATTTACACGACGTATAATCACATTGAAATCACTTTCCAAAAGGAATGAAATGTGATATGGAATCATATGTACCCTTGAAAAATGTTTCAATATGCTTTAGAAATGATTTCTAAGTGTTTAAACATATCTCAGCAAAGTTTGGATATGAATCTCAACATACGCTTAAAATTTGACGCATCGCGTAATGGTAGTTGGTGTTTACGCGTTAAAATTCAAATGAACCTACGAAGTGGAATATAATTCAAAATTCTTCGAAGTAATAATTTTCCGAATTCTTATATCCATATCTTTCATAAAAAAAGAAAATTAATCTTTCATCTTGTATATTTTGAAATATGGCAAAATCAAATTTCAAGAAAAATCCAGCTTTGCACTAAAATGACCAAAGTTGAAAATTGATAAAATAATCATTTTAAAAATATGAAATAAATTCTAAAAATATTTTGAAAGTGATCTAAGTTGAAAAGATTATTTTCTAAATGATATAAAAGTTGTTTTGAAGAATATAGCTTTCAAACCACTTTTTGTAACACTATTCGCAACACTTTTCGCAACACTTTTCGATAACTTTTGAAATAAAGGTTGAAACTTAACAATACTTTCCTAAATCCTTAGTAAATGTTTTTAATTAAGTAATAAAGCATTTCAAAAGAATTTGAACAATTTAACATTATTTCAAAGATGGTTAAACAAGTAGTCAATTGATTTAAAAAGGGAAAATGAGTATACGGAAACGACTAGTACATTTGTCCCACCTGTGAGATCTAAAAGTGAAAAAAGGTGTGTAACTAAGGTTAGAAATGGAGCAACCAGTGCCCTAAACTTATCTAGCCTCAGTTTTCTCTTTTAGGCTAGGGTTGGAACATATCAAAGGAAAGCCCGGATGCTCAACTTGGATTTTATAGAAATAATCTTCTTGTACTCATTATTAAAATTCGAAGAGGGCACTTATCCTATTTGTGGAATTTAAAAGGTGATCTCACCGTTATTATGCCCATAGCACTCGTTGCATACGGAAGTTGATTTTGGATAAAAGTAGAATGATTTCTATAATCCTATTTTCTCAAAAGATACTCTTCAAAAATGATTTGAGAAATATTCAAAAGAGAGGTTTAAATGATTCCGTATTCACTAGAAGAAGATTTTGAATATATATATATATATATATATCGAATATATTTTAGTAAAGGAAAATGAATGAATCAAAAAACACATCATTTTTATCGATGGTTGGATTTCGAAGGAACCGGGGTCGGATTTGGGTGATTCCTGTCTGAAAACCACTTCGAACCAGTTTACATGTTCGAAGAATGAGATGTTTGAAGACGGAGATATTAAGGCGAATAATAACGAGAGACTACTTATTAATTAATTGAGGATAAACTCCCGATGCACTATATTGTAGCAGTGGTCTCTTTTTATGAAAACATCAAAACCACAAGGGATTCTCGCCTAGTAATGACCGAGGAAAGTGCCTTCAGTTTCGTTCGGTCCTAGAACTAACTTGTATGGATGAATGTATGACATTGCATTTCAAATCATATTGAGTGATCTCTATAAAATTATATCAGCCAGTGGTAGAGAAGACACATTCTCTTAGCTTTACACCCTTTCCCGAGACATACAAGCTCAAGAAGTTATACATTTGTAGAAATCTGTAGTGTGAATGTGGAGTGACAATGTGGCATTCAAAATGAAAGAAGATGTGCTATGTGAAAAGGTAATCGTAGACTCGAGCCTCATCTATCGAAAATGACTGAAATAGGGTTAGATGTAGCAAGGATAAGTGAGCCATTCCTAAGTAGAGTATGATCATCCCCTTCTAGATATATTTCTTCCCGCTATGACGTTCGTGATGTAAATTAATGTGGATGTATGCGAAGAGAGCTCTTGGATAAAGGTTGGTAACGACCGGAGGATGACATATTCAGTACTATCTAGTTGCAGAGGTAGGCCAGTCTTATATTGATAGAGGGAAGATGTTCTTTGCCTCAGGACATCCTTCTAGAGGTGTACCCATCGGAAGGTAGTCCATTCACCTAGTCATTTGTATGGAAATCCATTCTCCAATAAGAACCTACAGTTTCGTTTGTATTGGCGTAATGAATAGCCATGAAATGCTATATGGTAACCATTTCGGCTAAGATGAATAAGTTTATTTGCAAATGTTTTCAAATAAAGTCATTAAAAATAATATTCCAAAATTTTACGTAATAAAGAGTTTTGGTTATCATAAGGTAAAAATCCATTCCGTGTTTATGTGTGGCGTGGTCTTATGAGATACCTTTTTGTTTTCAAAACATTGTACTTTGAGTTCTCACACCAGTCTTATGACTGACCCGGAGTTTGTTTTTCCCTTTAAACTCTGGGTGCCCTATTTTTCAGGCAGCTGTGCAGTCAGGATATCTTAAGAGCATTTTGGAGCATGTGGGGAGCATTTTGGAGAAGTCTTTTGAAGGTATAAAGCTGAAGTACATTATGTAGATATCTACATAACCGTTGTGTCATGTAGTATGTATTTCCCAACATATGTATGGATAGCCAGTTATAACTATCCAGCTGGATTTGTATTTGACTCTGATCATTTATATATAATTAAAATGTTGAATGGGATGTGAAATTCTATTATTGTGTTATCTTCTATCTTTATTTTCTTTTACACCCCTGATAATTTTCCACCCCAGCACTTGAATTTACAGCATGTGAATACCTTGGATGTATTGTTGTCGATTTTTGAGTGTCGAGGACACGGGTCGTCACAGCCATTCATGTAAGGGATTGTTAGAGGCCTTTATAAGATGAATGAGATATTTTTCCACATCGCCAAAAATAACTTAGCATTCATTTTTATATACTACTTCCCTCAAACCCATATTGGCCCTTAGGGTTAGGTAATTTTGTCCGATGGGAAGAACATATATGACCATGAAATAACACACATGCTCGCGTGCGCCGCCGCCCGCCCGTACCGAAGTGGGCCGGGTGCGGGTCCAATAAGAGTGGACCGTGTTATATTTTTCTACACAAAGTAAACAGTTTTCTGATGCTTAAAATAGAAGCAACTAGTGGATTTGAATAGACGCGACAGTCTAAACCCGTTGCGGACTGTCTGAACATATGCGAATGTTGCAAACCATTGCAAATGAAGAGAAGCGATTGTTTTAAACTGCGATAGTTTTTGACCATTACAAATGAAGAGATGCGATTGTTGCAAACCGCGACAGTTTTTGACCATTGCAAATGAAGAGACGCGACTGTTGCAAACCACGATAGTTTTTGGCCTTGCGGACGAATTGATGCGGCTATTCCTAATAAACATAACTGTTAGGAATTAACCTGTAAAAGGAGAAGGAAACCCTATCAGTAGAATACTCCAAATTATCTCTTCTTCCTCCTCATTTCTAAATCTCTATAATCCGTGTGCTTCTACATATCACATAGAAGACCATACACATCGCAATCTCGAGCAAATCACGTTTGTTGTATCTTGGGAGACTTTGAATAAAGTCTTAAGGAGATTATTATGGCAAGCCTCAGACGAAATTTCCATCATCATCCAGTTAGGTTTCTATTTACTCATATACTTGCATACATTGTTCCATAATCTTTCTGTAACGACCCATAAAGTTTTGTTAATTTTTAATGGTTTTATTTAGCGTACTTAATTAGATTTTTGAGAAATCTTAGATAATAATATTTTGAAACAAAATTTTTCATTCTAAATCCAAATATAATAAATTTAATACACATGCGTTTCAAACATATATATATATAAAAAATCAAACTTACATTTATTAAAATCAAACATACATATAAGATAATATAATAAATTATAATACAGTATAGTATAACTGACATGCCTAAATGTATATGTCTTAATAACTAACGCATAAAGTTCCTATACGTATATATCATTATACTAATAAAGAAATCAAACTCCCTGTTAATAAATATTTCATATTTGTAAATAATTTTAAATTCTCACTTTTTACGTGATAAACCTACTAATAAAGAAGAAAAGTACATATTGAATAGTAGTGTGCTCTACTGCATGCACTGACACATTCTATTAAAATAAATTGTTCGAGGTAACGGTACCTTTAATTTTGACTTTATTTCTCCCGTTTCAAAATTTGAACGTGATATCCATTCAAGCTATTAATCGCCTTAATTGGTCTAAATCAGTGGGTAGCTATCATTTTTTCCTACCGTTCAAATTATTATTTGCTTTAGTAAATTTTTCAATCTTTGGATAGATTTCCCCATTCCTTGAATTCAGCTTACCTTGCCGTTTCCATTTTCAATGTATTCAATAAATTTATTCGTGACCTTCTTTGACTTTATATTGGCTCATTTATTTTCTTTACTGTTTAATTGCTGTAAATATTCACCAAATCAAAACGTTTGACAGTTACTCTTCATTTCCTTTTATTTTGATTAAATCACGTTGATGAATCAATGGGAAATTTCCGTTTCTTTTACAATTAAAACTTTGAAACGTGCTGGACAAAAATAATAACAAATTGCTCAGCTCAAATCCAGGGAATTTGACAGTTGATATTATCTTATTCTTTCTCCTATTTTATACATATTCGTTTCCTTTTTTTTATGATTTCGGTTACAGAATAAATTTAAGCTATATATTTTCTTCCTATTGAATTTTTATTACCTCTCCATCCTCTCTGCTTTTAATATATATGCTTGCCTAAATTCATCTTCATGTTTCTCTCGCCATTGAAAAAAAACAAAACAAGACTAGTTGTTTCATCTTTTGCCTTTATAATTTTCCGTTTGCTTACATTTCTTTGCCCATTCTTTTTTCCCCTTTATCCTTGCCTTTTCAAACTGATGACGTGATGTACAAACATCAAAATTAATTGCTTTAAAATTCTAGCTATATCATAGGGTGACTGTTGATAGTGCATTCATTTTGTTTCGTTCAAAATTCCCTTCCGTTTCAAAATTCAAAGTGTGCCATCCAATCAAATTTATTGCTTTAATAATATTTCCTAAATCTATGCTTCTAGGTGTTGTTATGTCATCTCTGTATTTTGGGGTGATAACTTTATGAACGTTTGATAATAATAATAAATCTTCTTAATATAATAGGCAATGAATTGAGATCTAGGAAATAAATAAATATAAAACTTATAACCTGCCAAATAATAAAATTGCTTTAATTGTATCGTTGATTTTGAAACATATAAAATTCTGTACGTTCTTTACGCATTCATTTATTTCCTTTCTAATTTCCTATACGTTTTATTTCAATTATTTATTTCCTCTCTAAATTCCTATACGTTTTATTCCATTCATTTATTTCCTTTCTAATTTCCTGTACGTTTCCATTTCAATCAAATTTATACCCTTCCTATTCACTTTTCTCTCCACAATCAGCCTTTCTTCTCTCCTCTCTATTTTTCTTACCTCTCCACTTATGTCTGCACCCCCACTTTTCACGTGAAACCACTCCTTCCTCCTCCGCCTCCCCTCCTTTTCTTGTATAGCCGGTAGATGATGCAAGTTAGTATTATATATGTACATATTTAACTTGTATCTATATTTTAATTTTTTTTTTTTCGTTTATAATATATGATGCATTCAGTTAGTTGATGAATGTAGTTTGTTTAAAAAGGTTAGATTAGATAAGTTGATACAATTTAGGTCTGCATTTGTATTTTATGTATTCGATTGCATGTTTTATACATTTGTTTACACATATTTTATGTTAAGGATTTCAATTTTAATATTGCAGTAGACTAGGGTACTTTTATATTGGTATACTGATATGAAGGGACAAACCCATATTGATTCTCTGACTAACATTTATTTTAATAAAATAAGTATGTTTATAGCATACATATTTACAGTAATAGGTTACAAGGTATATTATAAGTTACGAATATTGATTTGTAAGCTATATGTATACATAGTATAATAATTCTTTGAGTCTATGTTTAAATGTTTACAAGGTAAGCTATATATATATATCTATAAGCATATATTATATTATATAAAGCAAGACTGTTTGATTATACACATGGAATAAAGTACTGTAAGTATATGAAGTTAAAAATCTCTGTTTTTTTCTCTTACGGTCAATGATAAAAGTATATGTATATTTATTAATTTTTATATGTGTATATGATATATTTAAATCAATGTTAGTTTATACGTATATAAGTCGGTTTATATAAATAGGTTAACGTATAGTATATATACATATAAAAGCTTTGTCTATGTGTTATATATATTGGTTTTGTCATTTACAGTTGTGTACAGTTGGTAACATTTCAAAACATAACATGATAATTTATGATACTGGTAAAGTAGTACATATTTTTTTGCATAAGGGTTTGAATTTATACAAAGTGTCTGTATTTATATTATAGAAATTTAGTTATCTTTGGTTCATCGGTCTGTTGTTTAAATAGAGTATATACACTGATATTTTACAAAGCGTATTAATTTAATTTATGTTTAAATTTATTTTGATTTGGAATAAGTATAATACATATATCCCTCTTATTTAAATATATGTTTTAAAGGAAAATTCGTTTTAGGGAATAATTTATAACTTATATTTTCTTTTCCGATTATATCAATACGATTCTGATTCGTTTCCATCAAACTCTATCTTTCAGCTTTGCACGTCAAGATCCACTTTCATTCTTACTTCGCTTTGCGATTTTGTTTGGATTTGTTCGATTTTCTAGAGCGTGACCAAAATTCATAGCTTGCTCTGTTGTCGATCTTCTTTAGCCTCGAAAGGTGAGCAATCACTCACGATTAACATTCTTTTATTTATTAAATTTGATTTCAATTGAAACGACAATTGAAATATGCTGCTGTTAGTTGTTTTTACTGTTATGACTGCTATTACCTGTATCTGTTCACCTATGACACCTGACACCATTATCGGTTAATTATTTATGTGATAATAATACAGATTGGTTGATAATTGATTTTCTGATTGATTGTTGTTTAAATTGGATGTTAATTATTATTGTTAAATGATAACTAGTTTGCTAGTTTAAGTTGGGGTAGTATAGTTTACAAATTTAACGGATTATATATGACGGACCTGGATTTATTAAAACCTGACCCCGCCATATGTGAACTTGATTAGTAGATTTGACCCATTAATTGTCGTAGAAATTGATAAATTATACTCTAAATATTTGAACGTAGTTTGGATTAATTGTTGTAGCTTTAAACTGAAATTTAAAAAGGAACGACAAGTGAAAAACTGTAATGTAATAATCTTTAATCTACATGAAATGATAGTGTAGATTCTAGAAATAATTATACAAGTAACAATGCGAATTAATACGATTATTTCGGGGTTATTTGATTTATTTATTGAATTGTTATTGATTGTTGTTATTGTTTGTTTATTTACTTTGACACCATCCCTGTCATCACACTGCAAGTTCCCTTTGTTATGTTTGTTTTTGAATTGAAATGGGTTGAAATGATAGACCCAAGCGGTTTCCATTTAATCAAATTTGGGGTTACGGGTTGAAATGCTATCCACCCGTATACATTTAGTGTACGGATTGAAATGATAATATCCGTAACACTTGACCATATGATAAGAAATATATGGTCTTATTAAATGTAAATTCCTAAATACATATTTAAAGGGTAATGATAAATATAGAGTTAATTATATCTAGTTTAGTCAAGATTTGATTAAATACATAAATTATGATAAATATTTATGTAAATTTTATCTCGAATAGTTTTTGCAATAATATTGAACAATTAAGATTGGGAGATAAATTTTTGGGTTTTTTTTTAAATGGTTTTTAGATAAGGATTTATTTATTTAAATCAAATTTGAGATTTATCGAATGATATATTTCACGGTTAAATAAAATTAAGAAATATTGAGAAAAATGAAATTTAAGGTCACTAAAATGATATTGAATCAAATAAGGGAGGGTTCAAGACAAAATAATAGTGATGTAAAAATCGAGAATCTATATGAAACTGTTAAATTTTAAATTGTTATATTTGAGCTATGAACTATATTGTAATTAAATGGTTTGGAGATTTGGATATGTATTTGGAACCAAGATAGTTAAATTTGTTATTTAGATAACGAATTGAATTGGATATAAATTGAGGATGAACTAAATTGGAAATTTTTAAACTAGATTGGGAAAAATTTAGTTGAAATGTTGAATACTTAAAGTATGGAACATATTGAAATAAAAGGGGTAATTGGGATATTAAATCCAAATTTGGGAATTATAAAATTTAAGTGGTTATTTTAGGAAAATTTAAATTAATAAAATGAGATTTACTATAATTGGAATGGGAAGGTCGGGTTGATGTGAACGATTTGGAATTTGAAAGTGCTTTACTGTATACAGCATATAAATTATACAAATACTATTTTGGGAATAAAATCATTTGAAGTGAAATGGATATTTAGGTTTGAAGTATAAATTAAGTGAATGACCACGGTGTAATAGTGTATATTTCTACCCTGTAGATAGTTCTATGGACCCTTAGAGGATGGACATCCCAAACATCCTTTAAGTTATATTGTATTTCAGTTGATATTTCATTTGAGTTGAATTTATTGATATAAGAATGTTAATCCTGACTCGAGTGTTTTGTGTTTTGCTTTACGCTCGGGTCAGACTGAGTAATACAGCATTAGAGACTCACCTTTGGAGATTGGAGCTTCATTTGGAGATCCAACTATCGTTTCAGCTTTCAGTTTTCTAGTTGACTGGTTCAGAGAAGTCATCGGCTCGTACTGAAGACTTTTCTGTATTCAAGAGATTCTGATGTATTCATTTTAAACTCTGATGTATATAGTAGCTTCATGAACTACTATTTTTTCTATTCCGCTGCATTATATTACTCTGTGTCTGTGATCTGTGTTTGATTTATTTACTGTATATTTTAAGTTTGCCAAATTAAATTAACAATTCGGTATTTTGAACCATTCAAGTCGGACATGTATGGTTTTAGTGTCGATTTGAATGGTCAAAAATAGCGGGTCGTTACACTTTCAGTTTCTACGTTGTACTGTTTCTACGAAGTAGTACAACGCTTGTTTATCGCTACAGTTTAACATAGCAATTTATTGTTGTTATTTCTATAGTTTGTCATTGTTAATTAACTACAACATAGTTTTTGTTCAAATTACTAATATAGATTTCCAAAATGGTGGAAATCTTATTTGTAAACTTATGTGACGAATTTATAACATGTTGGTCTTTGTTTTGGTATACTGATTAGTAAACTTTGATGGCTAATTCTTCTTTAAATGTTCCAAAAGTTTTTTCCATCTCTTCAAATTTTCTATTTTTTCTTTGCTTTTCTTTTTCCTTTTTGTTTGATTGTCTTCTTATTGAGGTTATTTGAAGAAGCCTTACCTCATGTGGAAGAATATTTTATGTTTCTTTCACCTGTATAATATGTGGGGAATTTTGTATTAGTTTTTAGTTGTGTTTTAATTTTATTTACTCAATAGTGGAAATTTGGTTTCAAAAAATTAATACATTATTCAGGTTAATATAATCTGATACTAGGCTTATGGAATAATGAAACTAAGTAGCTAATATAAGATATCGAGCAACTGCAAAATTGATACTTTACAAAAAATAATATATTTCATGGAACATATAGTACTGAAACTGATACTACGCAGAGGAAAAAATGATAGCAAGTATCATAGTATGTTATAAATAATTCTTCATGGAAGCAAAAATCAAAGTATCGAAACCGATACAATGTAGAGGCAAAAACTGATAATATACAGAGACAAAAAATGATACCAAGTATCATAGTGTGTTATAGTTGATTTTTTGGTTGAGCAAAAGTCATAGTATTGAAACTGATAGTATGTAGAGGCAAAAACTAATATTATGCAAAGGCAAAAATGATACCAAGTGTCATAGTGTGTTATAACCGATTTTTTGTAGAAGCGAAAATCATAGTATAGTGGCCGATACCATGCAGAGGAAAAACTGATACTATGCAGAGACAAAAATGGTACGTAGTATCATAGTGTGTAATAATTGACTTTTTGTAAAAGTGAAAATCATATATTGAAACAAATATTATATTGAGGCAAAATGATACCTAATATCATTGTGTGTTATAATTGACTTTTTATAAAGGTAAAAATCATAATATTGAAACTGATATAATGCAAAGGCAAAAATGATACTATGTAGAGGCAAAAATGATACCAAGTGTCATATTATGTTATAACCGATTTTTTGTAGAAGCAAAAACCACAGTATTGAAACGGGTACCATGTAGAGAAAAATTGATACTTACGTAAAGAAAAGAATGATAGTAGAAGAAATGTAGTGTGAAAATTGATAGTAAGTAAAAAATAAAATGATTCTGATAAATGATGATATGATAGATTTTAACTTACATTGCCCTCTTTAACATCGTGCAAAAATTTCTTAACTATTATGGGTTATAACTTCCACAAATCCCATCTTCCAAATCTTGGCAAATTTTCACCGTATCATGGCCTTAGTCGAATGAGCTTCATTTTTCCACAAACGCAATACTATAAATATTTGAAAAACTAATTAAATATTATTATAAAAAACAATATTTATTTTAAATAATAATGTTTTGAATAACATATTTTACCAATGGAAGCATAGAGCATCTCACATGTTCCTTAGCTTGTGAATATATTTTTACAAATTTGTTGAAATTTACTTCTATTGTTTTTTGCCCAAATACTGTCTTCAATCTTTCCATATTAATCAAATAAGGTAGAAATCCCCATCTTAACTTTTTTTAATTGTTGGAAAAGAAGAATGTTAACAAATTATCATTATTGGTAACAATGACAAGTCTTCCTAATTGGTTTTTTCTTTTTCTCTATTTCTTGCTTTATTCTTGTTTCAATTAAGTTTCTAGTGATGACTACACATTCCCAAAATTTCTTATAGCAAACTCTCCATATTCCATTGGGATTGTTGTTTGTCATTTTTTATATTGGCTCTATGTTTCTTCTTCCAATATAAATGCTTCATGTTCTATTGAATAACAACTATACAATGCATCAACATTGTTTTGGTACTTCTTGCATTCTTTTATTGTTATATTGTTTTTTTAAAAAACGGCGAAAATAGGTAAAATTTGGTTTCTTTCAAAATGTCCATCTGTTTTTTGTTCCATTTTTTTTACCAATTCTATAAACTTATATGTAGCTTGCTAGCCACATCTGTATGCAATGTCAGATTTCGTTTCTTCATTTTTTCTTTTTCTCCACAAGTCTTTTGCTAAGATTTTGCAGGTGCCACTATTTTTTTTTGTGATAGGGCTCCACAACGTCAATCATCATCTTGTGGTATAAAAAGTGGCATTTGCAACACATTAGTATTGGTTTGTTATAAATCACAGTTAAAATAATTTATAAAATTACAAAGCATCAACTCCTATCAAACTGACATTAAGCATCATTTTTGTGATATGTTGGTATCATTTTTTTTATAATGACAATGAAAACAATTTATAAACTTACAAAACATCAACTTCAATCAAAGCATAAATTTCTAAAATTATAAATGATAGTGAAAACAATTCTAAAATTACAAAGCATAAATTTCAATCAAATAGACTGTAGGTATTATTTTAGTAAAATATTGGTATCATTCTTGTAACAAATGACAGTGAAAATAATTTCTAAAATTATAAAGCACCAACTTCAATCAAACAGACAGCGGGCATCATTTTTGCAACAAACTGGAATTTCAGACACTGCGTATTTAAATATCTGATTATTTAAGTATTTGAATTTTGGATTAAATGTTATTAAAATGATTTAATAAGCATTTTAACCCCCTTTTAAATAATAAGTAGTGATGGTAAACTTGTTTTGGAAAAATGTTTATAAAAATATATTCTTTGGAAAAATACCGATAACGTGACCGAAAATCGTTTTATCAATAAATTGATTTTTAATCGTCAAAAGTCATTCATATTTTTTTAACATACACTTATTTTATTAGCAAATCAATTCAATGAAATAAAAATGTTTTGCCATTGATGGAAACAAATTTACGGTTGATGTCACACATGAGCTAAGGGGAGATATTTAGGAAATGAGAAGCAACTTTGACATAAAGGAGAAGTGATGCGTGTAATAAATGATGTTAGGATGTTGAGGGTTTTTTGGTATTTTCTCTCCATCATTCCTAAGCCTATATAAGTAAAGCTTGAGTTCTAAAATCAATAGTTTCTCTTCTTCTTCCTCTCATATGTTCTAAAAAGAAAGAGTTGCAAATCAACTCCAAATTAGTTCAAACTTTTCCATAAGGCTTAATATAATATCTGAAACCCTTTCACTCAAAGAACTGGAGCCATGCTTCCCATAGGGGGAGAGGCCATGAGCAATCCATGAGAAGGAGGAGGGGAAAATGCAAGAGAAGGACAAGGAAAGAGGAATGAAGGAGGTGGTTGTAAGAAGGGTTAGGATTTGGTTCTTGGATCTTGGTTATGGTTGGATTAAAGGTGAGTTAACACATTACTTTGCATGATAAATATAAATATATTTATGTTGTGTTAAAGTTGTTTGACTTGTTGTTAACTTGTGTTAAAAATATTGGTTTAAAATTCTTATTTTAAAAGTAAGTGACATTGTGATTCATGTACATGGACTTGAACGAACTTGGAATGGACTTGAATGGACTTATATGACATGTGACTAGGCCTTTAACAAAGAACATAGTTTGTAGTTGAAAATAGTTTGGAATATGACTTGGATTTAGAAGTTCACGTATAGGGATAGTCGCTATAGAAGCAGTTCAGAATTGCCTTATTTTTGGCAATTGCTATGAAACTTTATAGAGAGATCCATAATTATTTCTCACTATGTTTATATTTTTATGTATATATGTTTGTTGCTATTAAAAGATTGAATGGTAAAAATTTAAGTAACATCTCAGAAAAGGCCAAAAAACACCACTGATGCAAAACTGCCCCGTTTAGACTTATTTTTTGGACATAAAAGGTTTCAAAATGTATTCAGGATTCATTGTTATGTTTTATTCTTTCAAGTGGTTACTAACTATTTTTAAAGTATTTTAAAAGTGGTTTAAGTTCTTTTTGAGTTCATGAAAATTAATTGTGACTTTTCAAAGGAGAGACATTTTGTTAAAACATGTCATTTCCAAGTTTCTAATGATTTTCAAACTTGTTATTTTTTTCAAGTGATATTTTAAAGAAACGTTTTAAAGCGTATAATAATTATTTTAAAATGTAGATATCCTGGAAAATATATCATATAAATATCTTGCTTTAGACTATAAAACAAAATGCTTAGAAAGGGGTTAGTAATTGCTTAATGGCCAAATGGTTAAATTATTTAAATACATATTCGAAAAGTAATCAACTATGCTCAACGATAATAAACCGATGAAGTAATATTATCTATATGTGAGGGTTAAGATTGATGTCGAGTAGGGACATAGCAGTAGAGCTCCAACCTACTGGTTTTCCTCTTAACCGAGGAATTGATAAGTGGAAAATCTTAAAAACGTGTTAATCTTAATGTTTATGAAAATCATTAATAATATACTTAACACTAAAAGCCAACGAGGTAGACTTATCTATTTGTGAGATTCAAGAATAAAGTGTCTATGCATGGTGTAAAGCAACCATCGCCCAAACTTACCCCGCTTCACTCTTGGGCGTGGAATTGTTAAGTTGGAATGTAATCAATGTAACTGTTTTAAGTATGATTAATATTTATTTTGAACCTTAGACATTATTATAATATCACAGGATTCTTTATAATGGTTTGGTTACCGTAAGGTAAAAATTCATTTGTGTTCATGTGCGACCTGGTCTTATGAGATATCTTTGTTTTGAAATGGTTTTATTATGTTAAAAATCTATTTGACCTATGCTTCTCAAATTGCTTTACCAGGCCGATTCGGGTGTTATTTTTAAATGTTTGGGTCAGCCCCATTTATGTTCCCAGATTTAACCATGGACTCTTTGGAGATTATGGAGAAGAGTTGGATTTTACCTATCGTAGTATTTATTTCCATTGCATTGTTTTGTGTGTATCATCATCATTTCTGAGGATGGGTTATTATAACTGTCCAGGATGATTACTTTAACTCTAAAAAACTTTTTATCTCAGAATGACTATTTATACTATATTTTGATATTTTATATGATCATTCCGTTGTGAGATTCTGATATTGTGTTCCTTCTCCTGGTTTTTTATTTTGCCCTAACAACTCATCTTTCTGGCACTTGGATGTTCGGCACGTGAATACTATGAATGTATTAATGTCGACATTTGGGGGTTGAAAAGGCAATTCATTACATGTGGTATCAGAGTTGAAGGTTGAGCGAGAACCATAGCTTTGGTTAGGTATGACCCATTAGATTGGGTAAGAGACACCTAGAATGAGTTGAGAGGATTACACATATGACAGTATATTTGTTAGTACTATAAAAATGTTCCATACCATGTTAATTGGTTTGTTGAGTAGTCTATGAATTCAGTCAACCCGCCAGATTAACATTGTCGATAAGGGTTTCTAGACACTTGAACAAGGCAAACTGACACAACATTGTTTTCAAAATTGGCAAACGTAATAATTTGACCTAGGATTATATACATACATACATACATACACACACACACACACATATGTATATATATAATTTTCATAAATTGATGTAGTTATTTATGATATGCTCGTTTTTAGGAAATGATCGTATTCAATTATTATCATTTATTGGTTGATTAGTTTTGGTCGACCAGTTTATAAGCGTTTACTATAGTTTGTTGATTTGTAAGAAATTTAATTTCTTACGACAAGGGTTGGGTAGATAGTAATTTATGGGAATATTAAATATGAATACCTTGTGAATTAAGTTTCACGGTTTGACTATAAGGAGTTCAATGAAAATATTGGATTAAAATTGAATTTTAACAAGAGTTGTTTATTATAATCTAAACAAGGATATACATTTGTGAAATGATTTAGATAAAGAAGCAGCTTTATATAAGAAAGTGATTTTATATAAATAGGGATTATAAAACATAGTTGTATATGAAGAGGATTTAAATAAAGAATTTGAGGACTTAAATTCGGTAATCTTTCAAAATGTTTTTCAAAGATTTTAAAGAAAATAATAGTAGTATTATTTAAAAAAAATAGCTATTTGAGGACACATGTAGCTTATGCATTTGGAAAGTACGGATGTGCATCATAATATCATATGCATTTTGGATACTCAAGAACTTCCAAATTGTTATAGAACTTGTGATCAAGTGTTCTGGAAGTTATGAATTTGAGTTTATATATAATACTTGAAATGAGAAGATAGCAAGTTAAAATAAGTTTAAATTTGCTGAACATACTTGTTAAGTTAAAAAAAATTTAATATATGTATATACTTTTAGGACATAATGGAGTAATATATGAGTATGAACTTAAGTTACAAAATGTTTATAAACTTGAAATTACGATTAATGACATGATTCACAAATGATCTTAGTATTAATGGCATACTAATTAGATAAATGAATTTGATTAAAAAGATATTGGTGTAGTTAAGAAATCAATTTAATAAATACGTAAGTTATACGTAGATCGTTTTATTCGTATGACTGTTCTTGATCAAGTATTCGAGCACATCATTTCGAGGTGGTTTACACCGATCCAAATAAGGAATTTTCATTCGATTCTTAACGGCGAACACTTGATATGATCTCGAGGTTATCTATCCTAGTATATTGCATTGTAAGGAGAATGAATGTTTCGAATCAAGGAACCGGATTGGAGTCCGCACTAGAGAAGTTAAGTGATCTATACTAGTTGGGAAAGGAAATCTATATGATCGAGCAAGTGATCGGAATTGATATTGTGTACGTACATCATACGGGTTTTAATATGTTTTTACATTATGTTTTTTTGGCTTAGGGAGAGTTTAAGGAACGGCTCTTCGATTTTTTCTAGGGTGGCCTGAATAATTGTCTAAGTAATAACCTGAGGCTGTTGAGTGAAAGGTACACTTAGTAGATTGATTATCGTCCTTCTGCGATAAGATGGTTGGACTTGAGCAAACCGTGAGCTTTGGTTGCTAATGATTAAGATACTATTAAGTATCAATGTATAGTTGTTTCTTTGGTCGCTTATATTGGAATTTTGAGGATGGAATATTCTAAGTGGAAAGAATGTAACGATCGGGAATTTCACACACATCGTATTTAAATTCTAAATTATTTAAATATTTGAATCATGGATTAAATGTTATTAAAGTGATTTCATAAGCATTTTAACACCCTTTTAAATCATAAGTAATGATGGTAAACTTATTTTAGAAAAATGTTTACAAAAGTATGTTCTTTGAAAAAATATCGATAATGTGAACGAAAATTGTTTTATCAATAAAAAGCTTTTCAACCGCTATAGGTTGTTTAGGAAAACAATTTAATGAAATAAAATAATTTTGCCGTTTATGGAAATAAACTTTATGGATGATTTCATGCATGTGCTAAGGGGGATATTTGGAAATGAGCAAATAAGGAAAATCCTTAACCTTTAAGCTACTTTGACATAAAGGAGAAGTGATATAACACCCCATAATTTGGCGTTAGTTATTTAATTAGTTATGTAGTTAATTTTACTAAGACTTCAAAAATGAATTTGTACAAACGATCGAATTTGGACTATGAAACTTACACCATAGTGTACGTGGCGTAATTCTGTGCAACTTTCATATTTAGAGTTTTATGATCGAAGTTCAAATGAAGAAGTTACGGATGAAGAACGAATACAAAACGAAAATAATTAAATAAGAAATAATTAACCTTTTTATATCCGAGACCGTAGGCCAACCCATCATTAGGACGGTCGAACCTTAATGGTCAATCGTTCACCCATGGGCGGTCGACCGGTGGCTACCTGGCAGCTCAAGTAAACCTAGGCCACAATGGTCCAGATTTAGTATATTTCTATCTGAAGGTTCTGGTCGATTCTAGCGTCCGTAAATTCAAACCTACCCTCCCTTCTCTTCTCATATTTTTTCAGAGGTAGTAGCGAAACTCCATCATTTCTTCTTCTTCACTTTCTTCATAAACTATAAAAGATAAGTATTTGTATATATATTCATACAAATCGGAGAAGAGTGGAAATCCAATAAAAAGGAAAGAGAAGAGAATCAATTATATGCGTATCTGAGGTTATATATATATATATACATATATATATATATATTCTCTCCCAAACCCAACTTTCTTCTTAGATCTATAATTCTAATGTGTACATATACACACACTCTTTTATCCATATCTCTTGGATTAGAAAGAGTTTAGAGATGAATCAAAGGTTCTACTTTAATTTTGGAGATTTGGACTGCCTTTAAAAGGCGAGTGAGAAATTTGATGGATTGTTATAACATGAAAATTATCCCGTTGGTGTTTATTTGATTTTTATGCTCATAAATAATTGTATGTAAGTTGTAGGCAACAAATTGAATACGATCTGAATATAATAAATAGCGCCTACATATCATGATTATGAATTTATTTAGCATTGTATACAACCTAATCTGGAAACCTGTTCCAAAAGCATGAATTTAGAATATTAATTTAAATGAAATTTATTCCAGATCTGAAATAGGTTGTATAATAATGTTATAAATCAAATTATTAACCTAATCTTATTAGAATGTAAACTTTTCAATGTTTCGAATTGTTGGAATTTAGATCCATTTAATATTTATAAATTAGTCTGATTTCTTTCCCATTTAGAAAGATACAATATTTGAACTAACAAGGAATAAACACAAATAGTAAATGAAAAAGATGTGCAATATATGAATTCATTGTAGTTTACACTGTTTATTTCAATAATAAAAAGAAATGATTGTTGCTTATAATTACAAACTATGCAATCCTTTATATTTTAAAGTTAAATATTCTATTTTGGACTAATTTATGGAAACTGTAACGGATGATGTTTTTAGATATGACGATTCCAATAATTTAACATAGAAAATTATATTCTAGTAAAGGTATATAACTAGAACACATTTGATAAAAATAAATATTGTACGTATCACCGTGCTTATAATGATTAAATAAAAAGCTAGTAACAACACTTGCATGTAATATTCACATTTAGGATAATTAACTAATATGAAAAGAATTTAAAAGTTTGTAACTCCAATAAGTGGTAATAAATAAGAAAGTTGCAATAATTTGATATGGTAAATAGATTAATGGGACTGATAAATAAAGAAGTTGAATTGATAAAAATGGAATAGATATAAAAAGTTTTAATTTGAAATTAGTAATCATACATAAATGTCTTAGGAAACGTCCTTTATGGACAAATTGATATTTATAAGCATTAGACAGGGATTTATGGGTAGACAAATATTTAAGGTAAATCTATTGCCTTAAGTAAAAAGGGAATTAGTAAGCTAAGTCCAATGTCTACCTAAGATAATATAAATAAAGACTTCAGATTGTTATTTGGACTTAGTGGGTTAGTGCTGCGAGGTCAGTGGAGTCACTCGACGGAAAACTGCCCTTTACTTTATGGCTACTAGTAGTCAGGTGTACTTACTATGGATGTGAGATATCACTAATCCAATGACCCATGATGACATGAGAGATTGAACTTGCTTTCTTAATTGAAATGAATTAAATGGTCCAAATTTGGAATTAGAAGCGGTAAGGGATATCTCCATAGGTGTTCGCTTCTATTTTTAAGTCTTAAGTGGTTGAAGGGTCCACCTCTCTCCTAAAGGAAGTATTAAGTAATCTAGTAAGATTCTAAATAAATAAACAAGGATGTCCCTAAAAGGGTTTACTTCAGTGTTTGGGTCTTAAGTGGCTGAAGAGGCACCTTTCTACTGAAAGAATTAACCTAATGAGATGTAATATTTATAATTAAAGAGTGATAATGGATATCTCGGAAGGGGTTCGCTTTAGATTTTGGGTCTTAAGTGAATGTAGGGTCCTCCTCTTTCCTATAAAAGAAGTATTAAGTAGCCCAGTGAGATTTCCAAGGAAGTACAGATATATATTACCATTAAGGAGCATGCTTTAGGAAGTAGGTCTTAAATGATGGGGTCTACCTATTTTCCATTGGGAAGTATTAAGTGGCTTGGGTACAGTTTCTTACATTGCTAAAGTCATAATAATAATAATAGTACATTTTAGAGCACGCCTTAGGGAAAGGTCTTAAACGATGGGGTCTGCATTAGTTAAGGTCTTAAATGACCAGAGTCTGCCTATTTTCGAATAAAAAGGTATTAAGTGGCTTGGGTACAGTTTATTACATGACTATGATTTTATCGACGATAGATGCGGAAATAGTTGGACGATAAATGTTAGAAGCCTTAGAAAGTAGTTAGAGGTATTATAGCTAGGAAACACTGACCATTGACAACATTGATAGGAAACCACGTTGGAAATAGATTTTAAATAATAGGTTCTACCTAAATCAAGCTCGTAAATGATAGAGTCTACCTATTTCTCTTTTAAAAGTATTATAGAAGACCACTTTATATTTAAAACAATTAAGTAGTTAATGAGTTTGGAAGTATTAGATGGTTGATATGGCTTCATTATTATTTCGTACCTTGAGAAGGGGCAAGTATGTAATCTTGTGTGAAATGCAAGGTTAGATTAGAGTTGCAAACCTTAATGGGCATAACAATTAAATGGAAACCTATCGGTATAAATTTATGTTATGGATAGTTTACATTTTTTTAGTCACCAGAACATTGTTCAGACCCCCAACTCATTACAACCCACGGAATAGAATTTAGAGGAACATGACACTAGAGCTGAATGTGCTTTGTTGTTGGAGAGTCTTCTTTTCTCTCATGCTCCATGCGAATGTGACAATATGTTATCAAGGAATACCATTAATTCTAAGGTAGTAGTCATAGTTAGTGTTCTTATCCTATTATACCTTCTGTTGTGAGTTTAGATTTCTATCAATCTTTGATAATGCTCATGCTTATTTCCAGGTGCCAAATCCAGTGATCTGTGCTTTAATGGATTTGGGTTTCCATTTTTGTTGAAATTTAGGCCCATTAAGGTATGGGCTATTACATTTGGTATCAGAGCACTAAGTTAGTTGATCAGAGGGATTGAGATAAACTGAGAGAACGTACTCATACTTTCTTATCTAGTAATACTGTTTTTACGTAGATTCTAGGAGTTCTGACTATAGAAGTTGTTGTAGTTCCACTCCAAAGGAATGGTCAAAGCAACTATGAGTTGGAAATATCTTAGAGTTAAGTTTTTCATGCCGACTTTGAAGTACCCCATGAAATGATGGCGATGCATAAACCGCTGTTGATGAAGAGCATGAGTACGACATATGGCCAAATCCCAAAGACTGGAGGTATTCGACTTAATGGTTAAGATTTTAGCTACCTTGTGATTTTGGATTTTGAGTTCCAGTCGAAGACATGTAGTTATTCTAAATGAATGGAAAATTAGATTCTGTATGTTGAAATATTCCAGAAGCAAGTATGCGCTAGGGTGCATTCATTGATCGCTTCTTTGATGACAAACAGAATTTTTATTTAAATAATTAATGTCAATTCCGTAGTCAGAACCTCTGAAAGAATTTTAAAAAAGTATATTTTAAAAATTCCTTAGACTTTTGGGAAAAGGGTTTTCGAAGGTTTATTTTCGAGATTTTGTTTTGGGAAAGTTTTGTAATTTTAATTTTCAAAGAAACACGTATACCACTAGATTGATCATTTTCGAAAATTTTTGGTTTATAAAAGATTAATTCCTTAAATATTTATATGTATATATCAATAAAGGCTTGATACTGATTTTTGGTAAAAAAATAATTTTCCAATTTGGGAAATTTGCATTTAAAAAAAAAGGTTTTCGAAAATCCTGAAATATTTACATATAAGTTTGACTTTTAAGGGAAGTTTGGTTTGAAATGGTTTCTATTATTTAGAAACAAGTATAAAGGAGCATATACTTAGTTCATTGATCTTTCGGGTTATAAACAGAGGGTTTTTATATTTTATCTCTTTAAGGTACGTACAAAATAGGAGTGACATTCAACTTTATTGGGGTATGTGGTCTGAAGTGCTGTTAAATCCACCAGCTATTAGAAGAAATATTTCCATGCGAAGTAGGCAGGAAATAATAGCTGGAATAATTTTGGGTTTTTGGAAGTGTTGTTTGTCGCAACAGTTTTGCTGAGGCTATTACAAACTTGCCAAGGAAGGGTCTGCATGGTAAGGTGGATACTGTCCCATGGAAAGCAAAAAATTTCTGGATGGGTTAAGTTGGAGATAGTGTGCGAAACGGTCATTAGAATATTAGTTAATTGAACTGGCCCTACTAGGTCTATGTTCAAGCCATGCCCAAATATGGGCTAATAATTGACCAAGCAGTCGACCACTAGGTGGATTCGGGCCGAACCCGAAACTAGAACACGACTATAAGTCGCGTCCAAGCCTTCGGCCGCCACACCACCCTCAATCTCTTCCTCTTTTTCAATTTTTTTCAGCCAAATCCAATTTCATTTCTCCCTTCCTCCGCTTAACAAAAGCTTCTCTCCTCCATTCCTCCATCAACCAATGCCAAAATCCTTAAGCTTTAGATCATACCCTACCACTACTCTAGGGATAAACCCTTTTCTCCCTTTTCAACCGCCTCTCAGCCCTTGACACTACCATGCACCATCGGCCCTTCCTCTCGCCATCCCGGCCTCACTCTACAAGAAGCCGCTTGGCTTGAATGGAGCGAACAAAATATTGCCACCTATCTTGGAATGGCAGACATTAATTTTCTCCATGGTCGACCAGTGAAGTTCGAAGATTTCGCCGCTCTCGGAATTGAAGAGCTTTTTGTCGCTACAGAACTGGCACCGATCTCCGCTTCGAGACTTATGAGCGAGAATATTACCTGTGTTGCATCCGTCTTTTCGATGCACAGTTGGAGCAGAATCTAAATGATGGCAATAGTTATATTGAGTCCAAGTGTAGTCATCTCAGACTGAGATGTCAGATAATGATCTCGTTAGGATCTTAGACATACCTGCAGTAGGCGTATATTTGAATGACATAGAGATGTTTAATCTTGAGATTCTACGACAGATCTTCCTTGAGAATGTCGGCGATTGAAGGAACGACAATTTGCGACCAGTGGCTCGTTTCGTCGTATGTATCATTTAGCAAAACATCATTCCAAAGACGAGAGGCCTTGACTAGATCTACCCCTTAGCGTGGAAGGTCGCCTATGCTGTAATTGCTCATGTCTTGATGCTCCATATTGTTAATCAAGGAGTTGGTAACCGAAGGACTCACCTTCCGTATTGCCGCTTCCTTACTAGAGTGTTTAGGCATTATGGGTTAAATTTGAGTAGAGAGCCGATATTAAGGAAGGTCCCCTTCGTCATCGACTTGACCACCATGTAAAGGATGAATATTCTATTACCACTCGTGTCACCACCTGAGCCACAACACTAGTAGCTAGGGATGGCGCATGGTGCCTAGGGATACATAAGTCCTGAGCTTGTTGTTATCCATTAGGTTCTGGTAGATCTATAAGGGATTAGGGCAGAGCAGCAGCGCCAATGGAAAGAGATTGGATGCATAGCCGCCATGCTACGACCATTCCACGGTCGAGGCAAATCGCTTAAGCTCCAGCCATGGAGCGTGACCTTCTCACAATTCTTAGGCGGTATTTTATTTAGGACATTGTATCTTTTTGTTTCTAGTATTTGTTCTCTTCTTTTGGGTTGTTGGGTTGTAAAACTGCTAGTTGTCTCTTATAAAAGGCACGCACGATATTATCAGTTTCTATTCCTTTTTTTGTGTTATTATTTTTGAATATGCGAATTGCTCTTATGTATATATATATGCATAGTAGAGAAAACAATATGGGTATTCATAAAGATACTTAACTTATCTTTTTGTTTCTAGTATTTGTTCTCTTCTTTTTGGGTTATTGGGTTGTAAAACTACTAGTTGTCTCTTATAAAAGGCACGCACGATATTATCAGTTTCTATTCCTTTTTTTGTGTTATTATTTTTGAAAATGCGAATCGCTCTTATGTATATATATGCATAGTAGAGAAAACAATATGGGTATTCATAAAGATACTTAACTAACAGTAAATGCAATGTAATACTGAAAATTTAGAATAGCTAGAAATTTTAGTAAACGAAACGATAAAGTTATTTTGATATCGTGGGTCATTGCTCATGTTCCTTAAAAGAATTTTTTTAATAATAAACATGTTGATATTTCTAAATAAAATGTCAAATTTTTGGGAAAAGGGAAGTTGTAGAATTTTGAAATTTGATTGTGCGTTTAGCGCATATTGAAAATTGGCTGTGTGCTTAGCATATAACTGATTTCGGGCTACGCTCAGATTGTGGTTTGATTTATCAAAACTTTTAAAGAGGAAAATATTTGAAAATTTTCCCCTTGATATGAAAAAAATTTCCTTTCGAAAAAAGAGAAGTAAGAAAAAGTTTTGTATTTTGGTTATTTTTAACTCTTAAATTATTTTTAGAGTTTTTGTTCAAAATTTTATTTTAATGTAAAATATGCGTCTAGATATTCTAGGATTTTATTTTTCAAATTACGTACAAATTTAAAAAGCGAGAAAAATTTTTGCGAGAACTTTTATTTTGAAGGCCATATGTTAGGCGTAGGGAAGACAGGTAGAGTTAAAATTTGCAAATTTAGAAGTGCACTAAGTTCGACAATGCGATTAACGCAAGCAATAACAAGGAAAAAGCTATTTTAGCCTTGGAATTTCTATTTCCAAACCTCATCGACGACACATGCAAATCTATTTTTAGACTTAATTCGATTTTAGAGCTTGATAATAAGCCCCCTTATGCATTTTGTACGGGGAAAATTTGGAGTAAATCCAGGGCAGTAAAGAAATTTCTACTGTGCTATGGGAATTGGAAGATTATAGTTTGGTAAGAATGTTAAATTCTCCGGCTAAATTCCTTTCCCAACTTAGGAATAAAGCTTAGGAAGCGATTTTTCGATGCGTTAGATTATTAGATGATAGGAAGTGGGTGAAAAATTGATTGCTTCATAAATCTATTTGTAGGAGTGTGGATTTTAGTTGAAACAATTTTTCGAAAAGCCGCATATATGTAGAACTGCCAGTATATATGTAGGTTGTTTGCATCATGTTTTCAGAAAAAATTAAAAAAGAAATGCATTCACATAGGAGGATCCGATTTAAAAATATTCTACATACATATTTTCTGTGTGGTGATATAGTTATACACTATGCACATTCGATTGCAAAATTGGTTGTACACCCATTGGTTGTGTAGTTTAGGATAATTAATAGCCAAAATCTGGACTTAATCATTGGTGAAATGTTGAGGACGAAATTCTTTTTTAGTGGGAAAAATGTCACCCCATAATTTGGTGTTAGTTATTTAATTAGTTAGTTAATTAATTAGGCTCTGAAATGAAATTTGTGCAAACGATGGAATTTGACCACGAAATATGCACCATTATGTTCGTGGAAAAATTATGAGCAACTTTCATATTTAAAGTTTTGCGACCAGAGTTCAAACGAAGAAGTTATGGACGAAAAATGAATTCAAAACGAAAATAATTAAATAAGTAATAATTAACGTTTTTATATTAATTAAGCGGGCCCACAGGTTGACCCATCAATGGGAACGGTCGATCCCTAGCAGTCGATCGGTTACCTAAGGGCAGTCGATCGGTTACCTAAGGTCGGTCGACCAGTGGTGACCTAGCAGCTCCAGAAAACCTAGGCCGTAATGGCCATGATTTAATATCTCTATCTAATGATTCTGGTTAATTCTAGCACCTATAATTTCAGGCATAATCCTTCCTTCTCTTCTTCTATTTTTATGGCGGTTGTAGCGAAGCATTATCTTTTCTTCTTCTCCATTTTCTTTCTAAATTATAAAAGATATGATATTTGTATCTATATTCATACAAATCGAAGAAAAGTAGAATCTAGTAAAAAGGAGAAGAGAAGAGAATCAACCATATGCGTATTTGATGTAATATATATATATATATATGTGTGTGTGTGTGTGTGTGTGTGTCTATTTTCTCTTCCAATCCCAAATTTCTTTTCAGATATATAATTCTAGTTTATGTCTACACTTTATATATATATATATATATATATCTTGGATTAAAAGGGATTTGTAAATGAATCAAAAATCCTACTTCAGATATGGAGATTTGGATCACTTTTAAAAGGTAAGTGGGAACTTTTATAGATTTTCATAATATGAAAAATATTCCATTAGTATTTATTTGATTTTTATGCCTAATTGGATAATTATATATGAGATGTAGGCAACAAATTGAATACGGTCTGAATATAATAAATATTGCCTCCATATTCTTGTTTACGAATAGCAATGTATACAACCTGATTTGGAAATAAGTCCCTAAAGTATGAATTTAGAATACTTGTTTAAATGAAATTTATTCTAGATCTGAACTAGGTTATAATAATGTTATAAATTTGGATTATTACCCTAATCTTATTAGAATATTAACTTTTCCATATATGGAATTATTGGAATTTAGCTATGTTTAATTTTTTTAATTTAGTTTGATTTCTTTCTCTTTTAGAAAGATACCGCGTTTGATCTAACAAGTGGTAGATACAAACAGAAAAAGAAAGAGACGTGTAAAGTACGAATTGATTTTAGCTTATACTGTCTACTTTAATAATAAAAAGAAACGATTATTCCTTGTAATTTCTAACGATGCAATCCTTTATATTTTAAAGTTAAATCTTCAGGTTTGAAATGCCAAGGCAATCTAATAAAAAAAGGCCTAATGTTTTTGACTAATATATGGAATTTATAACGGATAATCTTTTTAGATATTATTCCAATAATTTAACATGGAAAATTATATTCCAGTAATAGTATATAACTAGAACATATTTGATAAAAATAAACATTGTACGTAATCACTGTGCTCATAATAATTAAATAAAAAGTTAATGACGTTGATTGTACATAATATTCGCGTTTAGAATAATTAACAAATGAGAAAAGAGTTTAAAATGTTGTAGCTTAAACAAAAGGGTAATAAATATAGGAGTTTAATAATTTGATAGGGTAAATGGATTAATGGGACTGATAAATAAAGAAGTTGAATTGTTAAAAATGGAATAGTTATAAAATGTTACTAATTTGAAATTAGTAATCATATATAAATGTCTTAGGAAATATTCGTCAGGATTTTGTAGACAAATTGACATTTATGAGCATTAAATGGGGATTTATAGGTAGATAAATATTTAAGGTAAATCATATTGCCTTAAATAAAAAGGGAATTAGTTAGCTAAGTCCAATGTAAACCTAAGATAATATAAATAAAATTTCAGATGGTTAATTGGAGTTAGTGGGTTAGCGATGTGAGGTCAGGAGAGTCACTCGACGGAAGACTACACTTCACTTTAAGGCTACTAGCAGTCGGGTGTACATACTACTAATGTGAGCTATCACTATTCCAACAACCCACGACGACGTGTGAGATTGTGCTTGCTTTCTTAACTGGAAAGTATTAATGGTTCAAATTTAGAATTAGGAGCGGTGAGGGATATCTCCATGGGGTTCGCTTCTGATTAGAGGTCTTAAGTGGCTGAAGGGTCTGCCTCTCTCCCAAATGGAAGTATCAAGTAACCTAGTGAGATTTCAAATAAATAAATTAGGATGTCTCTTAAAAGGGTTTACTTTAGTGTTAAGGTCTTAAGTGGCTGAAGGGTCCGCCTCCCTACCGAAAGAAGTAACCTAATGAGATGTCATATTTATAATTAAAGAGTGAGAGAGGATATCTTAGGAAGGGTTCACTTTAGGTTTGGAGTCTTAAGTGACTGCAGGTTCCTCCACTTTCCTATAGAAGAAGTATTAAGTTGCCCAATGAGATTTCCAAGAAATGACTGCAAGATAGTACGATAGAGGAGCATGCTTCTGGAAGTAGGTCTTAAATGACGGGTCTACCTATTTTCCATTGGGAAATATTAAGTGGTTTGCGTACAATCTCTTACATTGCTAAAGTCACAATAATAAATGTACCATTTAGGAGCATGCCATGGAGATCGATCTTAAATGATAGCTTAGTTAAGGTCTTAAATGACCATAGTCTGCCTATTTTCTATTAAAAATTTGTTAAGTGGCTTGGGTGCTGTTTATTACATGACTATGATTTTATAAGTGATAGTCGCGATAATAGTTGGACATTAAATGTCAGAAGCCTTAAATAGTGGTTAGAAGTCTTGTAGTTATGGCCCATTGACAACATTGATAGGAAACCACCTCGAAAATAGGTCTTAAATGACGAGGTTTACCTCAATTTAGTTCGAAAATGATAGAGCCTGACTATTTCTCTTTTAAAAGTATTATAGAAGCCTATTTCATATTTAGAAGTATTAAATAGCTAATAGGTTTGGAAGTATTGGGTGGTTGATATGGCTTCATTAGTATTTCGTACCTTAGGAAATGGTAAGTATGCAATCATATGTGCAATGCAAAGTTAGATTAGAGTTGCTAAACTTAATGGACATAACATTTAAATACAAACCTATCGGTATAAGTTTATACTATGGACAGTTTATATTTTTCCAGTCACTGGAATGTTGTTCTGACCCACTTCTCATTACACCCTACATGATAGAATTTAGAAGAATAGGCCACTAGCGCTGGATGTTCTTTGTAATTGAAGAGTCTTCTTTTCTCTCATGCTCGATGCTGATGTAATAATCTACAATCTAGGGAATACATTAATTCCAAGGTAACAATCATAGTTTGTATACTTATCTATTATTCCTTCTACTGTGAGTTTAAATTTTTATCAATCATCTGTTAATGCTTATGTTATTTGCAGGTACCAAATCTAATGATATGTGCTTTGATGGACTTAGGTTTTGATTTTTGTCGAAATTTAGGCCCATTAATGTATGGATTGTTCCAAGTGATGCATGTAATTAATGTTTCTAGGGTTTTGAGGAGTTTTTGGACTTCTCCAATTGTTTTATAAGGAGGGTTTACCCTTAGATGATATTCACAAAAATTAGAAAGCTTGAGCTGTAAAATCAATAGCTTTCTTCTTCCTCCTCCTCTCTTACATTCTAAGAAGAAAGAGTTGCAAATCTATAACAAATAAGTTCAAATTTTCCACAAGGCTTAGTACAATATTAAAAACTCTTCCACTAATCCAAAACATAAAGAAGCAAAACCATGCTTCCCACGGAGGGAGAGGCCATGAGCAATCCACAAGAAAGAGGAGGGAAACACGCAAGAGAAAGAGGAGGAAGGAGGTGGTTGCAAGTGGTGTTAGGCTTTGGTTCTTGAATCCTGGTTATGGTTGGATTAAAGGTGAGTTATCACCTCACTTTGAATGAAAAATATAACACATGTACATTATGTTTGATTTTGTTAAAGTTGTTTAACTTGTTACCAAATTGTGTTAAAAACATTGATGTAAAATTCTTACTTTAAAAGTAAGTAACATAAGTGATCCATGTACATGGACTTGGATGAACTTGGAATGGATTTGAATGGACTTATATAACATTTGACTACGCCTTCATAAAATCACACTGGTTTTGGTTAACCATAGGTTGGAATATGACTTGGATTTAGAACAACACTTAAAGCAATAATCGCTATTAGCAGTTTGGAATTACCTTGTTTTTGGTAATTGTTATGAAACTTTATAAGGAGATCCTTAGCCATTTCTTGCCATATTTATATTTATATATGTGTATATTTGTTGCTATTATAATATTGAATGCTAAAAGGTTAAGTAACATCTCAAAAACGGCCAAAAACATCATTGGTGCAAAACTGCTCCATTTAGACTTGATTTTTAGACTTAATAGGTTTGAAAAGGTATTTAATTTGAGTATTTTGTTTCATTCCTTTTACAAGTGATTACTAAATATTTTTAGAGTATTTTAAAAGTGGTTTGAGATCTTTGTGAATTTATAACAATTATTTGTGAATTATCAAAGGAAATATATATTGTTAAAACATGTCGTTCTTAAGTTTCTAATGATTTTTCAAACTTGTTATTTTCAAGTGATAGTTTAAAGGAATGTTACAAAAAATATTATAAGTATTTTAAAGTATAAATATCTTTGAAATATATTATATAAATAACTAGGGATATATACAAATATCTAGGAAATATCTTATATAAATATCTTGGAAAATATCTTTTATAAATATCTTGTTTTAAATTATAATACATGAGTATTAGCAAGGGGTTAGTAATTGCTTGATGGCCAAATGGTAAAATTTTTAATTACTTATTAGAAAATAAATTAACCATGCTTAACATTAATAAGCCGACGAAGTAATCTTATCTATTTGTTAAAGTTAAGATTGATAATCAAGTAGGGACGGAGCAACAGAGTTCTAACCTATTGGTTTCCCTCTTACTCGAGGAATAATAAGTGGAAAATGTCGAAAACGTATTAATCATGTTGATTTCTTATAGTTTATGTAAATCATTAATGCTATACTTAACATAAAAAGCTGGTGAGGTAGACTTATTTATTTGTGAGATTCAAGACTGAAGTGTCTGGGAAAGACTTGGACGACTAATGCTTAAACTTACCTGGCACTCCGGGGTGAGGTATAGTTAAGTTGGAATGTCGGAAACAAATTAAGAGTACAAATCATGATTTGTATAAGCAATCGTCTTTAAAAGTTGATTGGTAACAAGTCCATATAGAACTTGACTGTATATGAACTTAGATCTTAAAAACAAATATCTGTAAAGATAGTAACTAGTAGGAAAATGACTTGGGTTTGTTGTGATAATGTGTTAATTGCATTCGTTTTTTACCCTTTTCAATTAAACCTAGGGATGTAAATAGATCCTTAGAATATGATTTAAGGATAAGCAAAAGCGAAATGGTTTTGGGTTTGTTGTGACAGTGTGTTAGTCGTATTCGTGTTTAACCGTTTTCGATTGTACTTGGGGATGTAAATAGATATTTTAATTAAAGATAAGAAAAAGCGAAATGGTTTGGATTTGTAGTGACATTGTTTGAGCAACATTCATCTTAAACCTTTTAAATGGATTTGTGAAAGTACTTAGATCCTTAAAATGGATATTTTGTAGGAAATGATTAGTAAAGGAATCCACTGGAAATAAATAGAAAAGGTAAAAGTTTATTAGGTAAATGATGTTTACTAACAAACAAATTTTAATTAATTAAAAACATTAATTAAATGGAAAAGTTTAGGAGTTTCTTAAGTAACTTAATCATGTTTTGTGTGGCTTAATTGTGTTTAGAACGATGATAGTGTTTTATGTGTTTATTTGTTTATGGAAAGTAACATAGACTTGGTTTCCATTTACAAACATCTAATTTGTACTAAAAAGTCGATTAGCCGATGATCGAATTGACCAAAATATGACTTAAGAAGTTATCGAAAGGCTTCGCGATTTCATACCAATAAGAACCCCGGGAGGAGTATTGGTCTGAAATATCTCTAGCTTTCACTTACTTCTGAGAGAACCAGAATTGAGTCAACCGGAAAAATCATCATTGGTTTTGAAGAGATCGGGATCAGTAAGTGTTCTACTTGTCGAATACCGGTTCAAAACTAGTATGTTATCTATGTTCTAGGAGTGGTTGTGACATGGAAAGTTATAGAGTTGAATTGTTTGTCCTATAGTTAAGTCCAAAGGAAACGTCAGCATTAACATATTGTACGATGCTATCGTCTGGGACTGTCTATCTTCAGGAGTACTCTAAGGGAGATGACAGCGTTAGCATTCGTCAGAAGACTTATGCGATGGAACCTATGTGGAGGTTCGAGATTTGTTCAGGATGCTCGAATCCATATAGTGATTCGTGATCTATTCGAGATATGGGAATTCATTAGGGAACTAGTGATCTATTCAAGATATGGGAATTTATTTAGGAATTCGCAATCTGTTCGAGATATTGGAAATTATTTGGGATTCATGTTCTGTTTGAGTAATGAAAACTCATGTGAAAGATGTCGAACGTAACCTCGACATTAGAAATGGATAAAAAATGAGTGGGATGCACAGTCTGGAATTTAGCGACCCATGTTAGGTTGTTATCGACTCTATATCTGGATATGCTTATCAATTGTTAGCTGACAGGAGTTGATGATATTTGGTTCACGTTGTTCATGTTTATGTTTGGACGATGGCCTCCTTTATTTACCTAAATGGTATATTCTATCTCTAGATATAAGTCGCATGGAAGGTATTTTCTAAAAATTATGCATAGGGATTGGATTTGACTTCCACGAAGAGATCTCCATGAAAGATCCATTATGCAAACATTCCTTATCGATTTTTCTTGTACCCGTATTATGCTGGAATATAATCAATGCAACCATTTAGGCCATGATTAATATTTATTTTGAATCTTAGACATTATTGTAATACCACTGGATTCTCTATAAATGGTTTGATTATCATATGGTAAAAATCCATCCATGTTTATATATGGCATGGTCTTATGAGATACCTTTATTTTGAAATTTTTTATAACGCTAAAAATCTATGTGACTTAAGTTTCTCACACTAGTTTACCAAAATAATTTAGGTGTTATTTTCTTACAATGCTCGAATTAACCCCATGTATGTTTTAGATTTAGCTGTGTCCACTTTGGAGATTCTAGGGAAGAGTTAGCGTTCTACCTATCATAGTATTTATTTACGATGCATTACTCTATGTGTATCATCAGCATTTGTGCAAATAGATTATTATAACTGTCCAGGATGATTTTACCTTAAAATGACAGTTTACTGTCTTTTGATATTTTATATTATCAGTCCATTATGAGATTCTGATATTGCGTTCCTTCTTCCTTTTTCTATTTCATTTTCTTTTATTTCACCCTAACAATTTGTCTTTCCAGCACTTGGATGTTCGGCATGTGAATGTCGTTGTTGTATTAATGTCGACATTTTGGGGGTTGAAAAGGTGAGTCGTTACATGTGGTATCAGAGCCAGAGGTTAAGTGGGAACCTTGGCTTTGGTTGGGTATGGCTCAATAGAGATTGGGAAAGCGACACCCTAGAATGAGTTGAGAGTACTATACATATGAGAGCGTATTTGTTAGTACTATAAAAAAAATTATATTCTGTACATTGGTTTGTTGAGTAGTTTATGAATTCTGGTTGACGCGTCTGATCGACGTTATCGATAGGGGTTTCTAAACAGTCGAACAAAACAAATCGATACAGTATTGTTATTGAAATGGATAAATGAAATAATTTCACCTAGGATTACATTTTATATATAAAAATATATAATTTTCATAAATTGATATAGTTATTTATGATATGGTTATTTGTTAGGAAATGATAATATTCAATTATTATTGGTTAATTAATTATGCTCGACCAGTTTATGAGCATTTATTATAGTTTGATTATCTACAAGATATTTACCATCTTATGACAATGGTTGGGTAGATAGTAATTTATGGGAATATTAAATATGAACACTTCATGAATTAAATTTCATAGTTTGACTATAAGGCGTTCAAAGATAATATTGTGTTAAAGTTGAATTTTAACAAGAATTATTTATTATAATCTAAACAAAGACCTATATTTACGAAATGATTTATATAAAGAAGAAAATTTATATAAGAAAGTAATTTTATATAAGTAGGGTTTATAAAACATAGTGTATAATGAAGAGGATTTAAATAAAGAATTTGAAGACTTAAATTCCAGTAATGTTTGAAAATATTTTTCGACGATTTTAAAGAAAATAGTAGTAGTGTTTTTCGAAAATAAGTATTTAGGAAACAGAGCTCATAATTAGTATTATCATATGAAGTATTTGATACCGTTTTGAAATGATTTTTTTTAAGTACGAAGTGCATAAGTGGGATGTATTAAAATCACTCCTATCACTTGAAAATAATTCCAGTGATGACTTCAATATTATCAACGTTCATTTTTAGGTTTCAAAATGTAGAATGCTACAAAGTTGTTTTGGTAAAATATATTTCGATTTAATCCCAAAGTATGATTTGATATACAAAAGTTATGTGTATATATTTTTTCAAAATGATTTGAAATAAAATCCGGTGTTTAGTTCAAAGGATTTCTTGTTGAGTTATTTCATGAACACATGTTATTTATGCATTAGGAAAGTATTGATGTGCATCATGATATGATACGTTGTTTGGTAGTTTTCATTGGTTAAATGAAATAGGATTTTCGATGATTTTGGATAGTCGGAACTTCCGAATTATTACAGAACTTGTGATAAATGTTCTAAAAATTATAAATTTGAGTTTATATATAACACTTGAATCAAGAAGATAACAATTTTAAATTTGTTGAACATATGTTTTTTTGATGTTTGTATATACTATTTGGATGTAATGGTGTATTATATGAGTATGAACTTAAGTTATAGAATGTTTATAAACTTGAAGTTATGATTTATGACATGATTCATAAATGATCTTAGTAGTAATGACAAACTACTTTGGATAAATGAATTTGATTAAAAAGATATTAATGTAGTTAAGATATCAATAGAATAAATACAAAAGTCGCACGTAGATCTTTTTATTTGCATGACTGTTCTTGATCCAGTATTCGAGTGCAAGATTTTGTTGAATATGCGAGTATATGATTTTTGTTTGATGATAATAAACATATATATATTCATTTAAATGTATTTGTTAATATACTATTTTATTTTTCACATAATTAAATAAATATTTGCTGAATAAAATAAATAACACAGAGTTTAAATTCAAATAGATATTTTATTCAAACAAATATTTATTACAAGTTTGAAGAGTAAAAATTTGAGCTCTCATACACAATTTCAATTACAATATAATTTTTATTACATCACAATTTTTCATTTACAAATGTCCTTACTACATATCGCTCATTAACTCATATTTATCTTCAACTCCATTCTAGATTGAATCCATCATATGAGCAATTTGCAAAAATATACACAGACGCATTAAAATTGAAAAGGAAATATTTTTGCAGTATAAAATAAAATGTGTATTTTGAAATAATATTTTCCTCGGTCATTTGGGTTGTTCGTGATCATTTAAATTTGAATTCATCATACATGAACAACTTGTGACATGCATAGTGTATCATTGTACATGCCATAAGGCCGTGCACACCGATATATACACTTGATAAAATTACAGGGACGGTGAGCATAAGGTCAAACCCAAATCAAAATCCGGGTTCAACTCAAGTGCAATAAAAATAAAGTCACGTTAACAGCACAAGGTCAAACCCGAGCTTTAAGCTAGATTCAACATAGGCGCAGTCTGAATATACAGTTTAATAAAATGGTCAGGAGCAAGCCAGTCAATATGTACAGCATGAATCAAAGACGAACTAGATCCACAGCTAATGTAACAACCCATAAATTTTCGATGTTTAAAATTTGTTAATTTAACAATATTTTATGAGTTAATATTGAAAGAAATAAAATTTGTAAATTTAATAATGGAATAATAACTGAATCAAAATGAAACAATGTTAATACAAGTTAATTGTCAACAATCTTAACGAAATTCCAATTCATTGTATTTAAACATGCTATGCTTGGTTATAAAATCAAGTATAAGTAACAAATGTAAACATTTAATTATTGTACAAAATAGATAGTTAATGGTAATTAAATAAGATCAGTATTGTGTAAGGAATTATAATATGGGTGGTATTAACGGGTGCACTGATTTATAGTGGGATGTAAAAGATAATAAATTAATGTGTAATGGATGAAATTGGAATAAATGTATTTTAATGGGAGTTGTTGAAATAATTGTTTGCAGAGAATAAATTTACAAATGTTATAAATTGTTTAATGGTGACAACTATTGTTCGTTACCAATGCATTTAATCAATAGCGATTAAAGGTAATTAAACATTGCCTTTTTGTAAGTTAAGATAATAACTGAAAATTTTGAATGTAAAATCAATAGAAATATTAATTATATGCATAAGATGACAATTAATTTAATAAAGGATTGAAACCAAGATAAATAAATGAATTGGGATATTAAATGAGTATAAGTGACTTAATTTCAGCATAAAGAAAATAAAATAGTTCAAAGTATGTTTATTGATGAATTAATACGCAATGTATGTAGAGAAATAAGTTGGTTTAAGGATGAAATTAAGGAAAATCCATTTACTAGTTTTAAAAACTAAATTAATGCATTTGATTTGATAGAAGTACATTTAGGAATATAATATTTATTCAGATTAAGTGTACATAGGCGTATATTAATATCATGAAATTTTAATCTAATACTACGTTAAGGTTAACTAAGGTAATTATTAATAAATCGAATGAAATGCAATACCAATTGAGGGAAACAAATTGTATGGATATAATTGAATGAAATTGGTAAATTGGGAAATAAATTCAAAATTGATATTAATTGATGAAATAATGCATAATAAATTATTGGTTGATAATTAAAGTATGAAGGTGTGTAAATTGGGCAATAGTGAAAATTTTAATCATTTACCCATTTATTTAATGCATTGAATTAGATCTAAATCAATTGCAGCAATTGTTTGTTAATAATAGCTTATAAGGGAAGTTTAACGTTAAGGGCAACGATTAGTATGGGCTAACCATTTATTTAGTATATTTAGTATAAACTGGTAATCAATTAAAATAAATCTAAATTAAAAGCTATGATAGCATAAATTAAGGAAATAATTGGTAACCAATGTTAATTTTATTATAATATGACCATTTGGAAGATTTAAGAAGTAAAAATCAAGATTTATTAATTTATTTGAAATTTAAAATTCAATAAGTGGATTAATTGCAAATAAGTGGAATTTAATATTAAAATATTACACTAACGGAAAATTAGGATGAAATTTGTGAATAGTAAAGCAATAACTACGAACAAATGAAAATTTCATCCAATTGATAATGATAGATTGAATAATAGAATGAAAGGTGGATTTAATAGAATTAGTGAAAATTAAATTTATAATTTAATGAAATTAAGGATCAATATTGAAATGTATAAATTATTCACCTCTAAATTGACAATTAAATGTGCCTAAATCATTGTAAATGATTAAGAAGTTAAAAATGTAGAAATTTGTCAATCATCGAAATAAAATTGAAAAATTGATTTAATTAATTATTAATTTATTAAATTAATGGAAAAATAGCCATTTTGGCCACTGACTCGGATTTCGACGAAACCAGTTTCATCGGATCCGTAATGGTGAATTATTATAGGACTTCAAGTTTCATAGCGATCAGACTTGTCGTTTGATCGTACGGACTCGAAACGCTTGAAATATATGCAATTGAAATCAATTGAAATCAATTCAGAAAATATTGTTTTTAGCTTCTTCATACGATGGAATTTGTACTTGAAACCTTTTCCATTGGGTTTAAAATATTTTAAAACACCTATTTTGATATATGGGTTTACCCATTTTCGTTTCGGGATTAGAACGGGTTTTTTGGGCCACTTTGTCGTTAGCGCGTATTTAACCCGATCTATTTATTCTATTTCAACTTTCTCTATAAATATCCTATTATAAACCCTAATTCCCCTCATTTTCATTTGTCTGTACGTATATCTCAACTCTCTCCTCCTCATTGCAATCCCAAATCAAATCCGAAGCTGAAATTCAATCTCCTCAAATACTATCAAATTATGTATGGATTTGAAGCTCTTGAAGAGCGCAAGTCAAATCCGGAATTCGTTTTTCGACTCGAATCACCATTTTTCCTGAAATTGAAGGTTCACCCACGGCCATTCATCATCGCCGCGATTAAACGCAAAGGATCGACAAATCGTTTCTGGGTATTGGAGAGGGGACGGAGGGGAGCGCATCTATATAGTTTGTTCGTCGTTTAGACAACTGGATCGGTTAGATTAATTGAATTAGGGTTTTATCATACGGCGGTTGCTGCGCTTTTTGGACCGATGGTGGTCATCGCGGCTTAGTGGGACGTGAGGGGAGTGTCGGCGCGAACATAGGGGGGCAACGACATGGGCCGACGGCGTTCAGGATCGGTGGTCATCGCGTTGACAAGGGAGGCCATATAGGTTTTCGCGAGCAGCAGTTTGGACGCATGAGTATAATTGCCTGAGGGAGACATGCGTGTGTGTGACGTGGCATATTCTAGTTTAGGTAAGTTATTTTTTGTTTTGTTTTAATTTAATTTTTGTATTCAAACGCTTTATTGCTATAACTCACACATACGACACCCGATTGACGCACGGTTTTCTCCGCTAGGTTCGTATTGAAATTCCGGACTTGATGACGCTGGTTTGGCCAATTCTGAGACTGTCAAATTTTTGGGTTTGAATTGGATTTAAATTCGATTTAAATTCAAAAAGTGAGTGTTTTAACCCACTCACAACTTCTAAGATTTCTTATGTTTGTTAAATTGATTTATGATGTGTTTAGAAATTTATTTATAGCTGTTTGGAATATATTTCATCATTATCTCACTTAATTTGCATTTATTTGATTTGCTTGTTATTTAATTTATAATTGCATATAAACTGCCAGTTAAATTTTTAGTTAAATTTATTATTGCATATAAACTGATAGTTAAATCACTAGTTAATTTATTGTGCATATAAACTCCCAGTTAAATTATCAGTTAATTTATTTTGCATAATAAACTGTCAGTAAATACCTGTTATTTATTACCTGTTATATATTGATGTAGTGTTTGAATTGGATGATGATTGTGATAAATGGATGTATGATTTTATGATGGATGAATGGATGTTTATTTATATCATCATAAATTGCAAGTGTTATGTATTTTCTTGCATTCGGGGTTGCGGTTTGAAATGATATAAAACCATAAATTTTATTTTAAAATTACGGATTAAAATGATAAATATCCGTATCACTTGACCATAGGATAGAAAATTTTATACAGGCACCGTGGTCTATATATAAAATATTTTGAAATGATTTTTCTATGGTTTTGTAAAGAAATATATATGTGGTTTTATGAGATATAGATTCCGGATATTTGATAAAGGTTGCTTTATATATAGTTAAATTCTTGGTTTTAAGCTATGTATAAAATTGGTTAAAGTATGAGTAAGTTTAAAGTTGATTTTATTAAAATTATTTATGGATAGGTATTTACTAGAATCATATCCTAATATAGAGTTTATATTGATTTTATAAATCAAAATTGAGAAGATAGTTTGGAAATTGATTTGAGATTTTATTTAAATTAAGATATTATTGAAATATAGATTTAAAAATAATATGGTGTTATAACTAAATTCGGGTTTACGATGATTTAAGTGAATAAATCTAGTCTAAATAAATTGAGGGATATTCAATTATTGAATTTCGAAAGTTTTATATAAAGGATACTGGATTTATTTAGTAAGTATTTCAAAACTAAATAAGAGTCAAGTAAATTTGGCATATATATATATGAATTAAAAATTTAGTTTTGAAATGGTGGAATATTTAAAACTTTGAAATATATGGAAATTTAAATGGTTTAATTGGGGATTTAAATCTATAGTTGGAATTGATTTGTGAAGGTAAAGAATCTATTTTATTTTATAAAGTAATTTATATTTAAACCATTTAAGTGGCGTGGTTATATTTTAAAGTTATGGAATCAAAATTTTATGTTTCGAAAGGCTATATTTAAAGTGTTGATTTAGAAATATTATAGCTTTGAAATTTTATGGTTTTAGAAAAGATATATTTTTGTAATAAAATAATATTATATTGACTTGGGTTTCAACGGAAATGATATCGTATTTATATGGTTTTGGAAATGAATATTTTATTCTGGTTTTAAAGTATAAACTATTTTAAAAGACTACGGTGTTATAATAACGTTTGGTTGTTGAAGAGACCGGAATCAGAAGTTGTCATACTTTCTGCCAACTCCGAAAACCACTTTAAAAACCATGTACGCGGTGGAGATCCCAGAATGAAGTAGGATGGTGGTGACGTTTCCTTTGAGGTGAATACGTAGACCCAACTCCCGTAAGTTGGCATAAGGTGGCTAAAACAGGAACGATTCTCGGACCAATTAAGGTAGCACTTTTGATCGGACAAATCCCTTCTATTTTATACTTTGACTGTTGGATTGATTCGGTGGCCACTTTTGATTTTCTTTTCGGGGGTGTGGCTCGAGGTGGACGGTAGCTGCGGCTACGCGTTACCAACAGCCCGGACGCGTAATTGGTATATCTACCATGGCATTGCCTAGTTGTGTCGTGTCACCTACCCTATCGCACCTTATACGAATTTGGTTTTCTCCGTAGCCCATGGAGTATTTAGGGTAGTCTCCCGATCTGGAGATGCGCTGATACTGGATGGACTACTGGGACTATTATTGTGTTAAGGGAGAGATTGGATAACTCTTTAACACTATTTAAAAGTAAGTTTATTTTACAATTAGACACTATTATAATAGCAAAATATACTACATAGTAAATAGTTTAACGGATCCTTAAGAGATGTAAATCCCAAGCATCTCTTGAGTTACTGCACTCACATTTATTTCTGTTGATTTAACTTACATAAGATCTTTTAGTTTCGACTCGAGTGTTTTGTTCTTTCAATTCGCTCGGGTCAGTCCGAGCATTTCAGGATTTGAAGACTTTATTCTGGAGGACGAAGATGAAGATTTGTAGTACTATTATCTATAATATTGTTCCACTAACACTGTATTCCGCTGCATCGTTTTATTCGTTGGTATGTGCAACTCTGATATATATTGTATAAGTAAAATTAAATATTTCGTAAACAGCTTCATGAACTGTATATTTGATTATTATATTTTATCCTTCCGCTGTGAGATTCTATTTTGTTTTCATCCTTTCTTGTTTTTCTTATTTACCCCATAACAATCCGCCCTTCCGTATGTTTTGAATTGGCACGTGTGTCGATTTAAAGCGTACAAAAAGGCGGGATGTTACAACCTGGTATCAGTGCTTTGGTTTAGTGAAAACCTTAGCATTGTGGGGTCTGACTCTTTACTAATAGGGTAGTAATACCCTATGATGAGTCGCTGAGTGTATATATATGAGAGAGCGTATTTGTTAGTGTTATAATAAGGTTTTATATTGTGTTAATCTGTTCCGTTTTGTATTTATAAATTCTGGTTGGTGCATGTGACGCTGTGACATTAGGGATTTCTAAACACTTAATAGGACAGACCGACACAATATTTGGTTTTAATACAGGTGAATGAAATAATTTTTCCTATTATATTTTCTAAATATATAAAGGAAATTTTATAAAGGTTATATTTGGTTGTATTATATTGGTTGTTAGGAAATGAAATTTATAAATAATAGTTGAAATAAGATTGAAAATAAAATAATTGAGAATTGGGAAATTTTAGAACTTAGGTTCCGGGGTTTTGAAACTTTCTTTTGAATGATTTTGAAATAAATAATAATATTATTAAAAGAAGTATTTTCTGATATAAGTATTTCAATATAAATTTGAAATAAATGTTTTAAAGGAAATTTTGGAAAAAAATTAAGTTTTGTACTCCCCTTTCTGTCGCTGGAAATAATTTCGGTGATGAGTGCACGCATCATCGACATTCATTTTCGAGTTTCGAAGCGGGAAGGCCACTGTGGTGTTTTACTGCAGAGTTGTTTTGATAAACAAATATAAATTTTAAATTGTTTAAATATAATTTGATATATATAAATTTGTAAGTGTATATTTATCTGTTATTTTAAAATGATTTTTAAATAAAACCGGTATTTAGTTCTTAAGTTTCCATTAATTAATAGTTTCTATTATTGAAGAAAATGGAATGTAACTAATTAACAATGGAGCCTTTAATTTAAAATAAGAGATTTAATGATAGGGTATGAATGAAATTAAATGAAATTTGAAATTGTAACCTATGAAATAAAAGATATAATTACTGAACATTAATTAATTAAAAGAATTGAGGACACTTGTATAACTTTCAGTTACATTCTTAAAAAGCATATTTACAACTTACCAAATATTAAAAGTTGAAATGTTAATAAGAAAATGTAATAGATATTATACAAGTAATAAATTTGAGGTAATGAAAGTAATTAATGAAATTCCTTAATAAATAAGAATATGATGTTGTAAGGTTATAACCTTAAGTGTAATTCAAAAGACTACTGATTGAAATAGAAAGGTAAGTATTATAAATGAAATTTAGAATAAATGAAAGTAAATAAATGAAATTTAGTAGTATAAATAAAAGATAAATCATTATATAAATGAAACGGAAATCAAACAACAAATATTATGAAATGAAATCGATTAAAATTAACTGGATCTATTGGAATTGTTGTTGTTTGGTTTATGGTTGTTTGGGCAATGATACTTTAAAATTGTTTGGATGAATGAATAATCAATTTAGCGTCATCTAAGACTGTTGAGTAAACGGGGCACTAAGTAGTTTATTTTTCATTCTGCACAATTTAAAGTTTTGAACCCGAACAACTATTTGTTTGTTTGATATGAATGAATGTTTGATTTGTGTTGATTTTATGTGATGGTTGTATGCCTTGTTGCAAGGAACTGTGTTGTTGTATTGATTTATTTGTTATCGATTGAAACAAGTTAAATATTTCATTTTATATAATTGTTAACCTTTTTGGATTATATAAGTGAAATGCAGGTTATGGAAGCAATTGCTGCTGCTTTTGGTTCCATAAAGTAAGTGTTAATTGCCCGACTAATAGGTACGTTTTCGGATGCGGTTTTATAGCGTTATTATATTATTTTTCCCATGTGGGGATATATATTATTTTGGAAAATATATGTTATATATTTTTATTTTTGACATTATATTTTCTCCCGAGCCTCTCCGTATAGAGGAGACTCTGCCGAAATTTTCTGTAAAAATTTGGACTTAGAAAATTTTGAAATGTTTTCCAAACTTTAATAATTTAAGTATAAAAAGATTTAATGGTTATAAATTGATATATTTTATCTAATTTAATTAATTTTGTAAATTTAACTGTTTATAAATGTAATATTTAAATAAGATATATTGATTTTATTTTTTTATTTATTCTTTTCCTTTTCGGGGACGAAAAGTTTTGAGTGGGAGAGAGTGTAACGACCCATAAATTTTCGATGTTTAAAATTTGTTAATTTAATAATATTTTATGAGTTAATATTGAAAGAAATAAAATTTATAAATTTAATAATGGAATAATAAATGAATTAAAATGAAACAATGTTAATAAAAGTTAATTGTCAACAATCTTAATGAAACTCTAATTCATTGTATTTAAACATGCTATGCTTGGTTATAAAATCAAGTATAAGTAACAAATGTAAATATTTAATTATTGTACAAAATAGATAGTTAATGGTAATTAAATAGGATCAGTATTGTGTAAGGAATTATAATATGGGTGGTATTAATGGGTGCACTGATTTATAGTGGGATGTAAAAGGTAATAAATTAATGTATAATGGATGAAATTGGAATAAATGTATTTTAATGAGAGTTGTTGAAATAATTTTTTGTAGAGAATAAATTTACAAATGTTATAAATTGTATAATGGTGACAACTATTGTTCGTTACCAATGCATTTAATCAATAGCGATTAAAGGTAATTAAACATTGCCTTTTTGTAAGTTAAGATAATAACTGAAAATTTTGAATGTAAAATCAATAGAAATGTTAATTATATGCATAAGATGACAATTGATTTAATAAAGGATTGAAACCAAGATAAATAAATGAATTGGGATATTAAATGTTTATAAGTGACTTAATTTCAGCATAACGAAAATAAAATAGTTCAAAGTATGTTTATTGATGAATTAATATGCAATGCATGTAGAGAAATAAGTTGGTTTAAGGATGAAATTAAGGAAAATCCATTTATTAGTTTTAAAAACTAAATTAATGCATTTGATTTGGTAGAAGTACATTTAGGAATATAATATTTGTTCAGATTAAGTGTACATAGGCGTATATTAATATCATGAAATTTTAATCTAATACTACGTTAAGGTTAACTAAGGTAATTATTAATAAATCGAATGAAATGCAATACCAATTGAGGGAAACAAATTGTAAGGGTATAATTGAATGAAATCGGTAAATTGGGAAATAAATTCAAAATTGATATTAATTGATGAAATAATGCATAATAAATTGTTGGTTGATAATTAAAATATGGAGGTGTGTAAATTGGGCAATAGTGAAAACTTTAACTATTTACCCATTTATTCAATGCATTGAATTAGATCTAAATCAATTGCAACAATGTTTGTTAATAATAGCTTATAAGGAAAGTTTAACATTAAGGGTAACGATTAGCATAGGTTAACCATTTATTTAGTATATTTAGTATAAACTGGTAATCAATTAAAATAAATCTAAATTAAAAGCTATGATAGCATAAATTAAAGAAATAATTGGTAACCAATGTTAATTTTATTATAATATGACCATTTGGAAGATTTAAGAAGTAAAAATCAAGATTTATTAATTTATTTGAAATTTAAAATTCAATAAGTAGATTAATTGCAAATAAGTGGAATTTAATATTAAAATATTACACTAACGGAAAATTAGGATGCAATTTGTGAATAGTAAAGCAATAACAACGAACCAGTGAAAATTTCATCCAATTGATAATGATAGATTGGATAATATAATGAAAGGTGAATTTAATAGAATTAGTGGAAATTAAATTTATAATTTAATGAAATTGAGGATCAATATTAAAATGTATAAATTATTCACCTCTAAATTGACAATTAAATTTGTCTAAATCATTATAAACGATTAAGAAGTTAAAAATGTTGAAATTTGTCAATTATCGAAATAAAATTGAAAATTTGATTTAATTAATTAATTAATTATTAATTTATTTAATTAATGGAAAAATACCCATTTTGGACACTGACTCGGATTTCGAAAAAAATAGTTTCATCGGATCCGTAACGGTGAATTATTGTAGGACTTCAAGTTTCGTAGCGATCGGACTTGTCTTTTGATCGTACGGACTCGAAACGCCTTGAAATATATGCAATTGAAATCAATTGAAATGAATTCGGAAAATATTGTTTTTAGCATAACTTCTTCATACGATGGAATTTGGACTTGATACCTTTCCATTGGGTTTAAAATATTTTAAAATACCTATTTTGATATATGGGTTTATCCAATTTCGTTCCGGGGTCAGAACGGGTTTTTTGGGCCACTTTGTCGTTAGTGCGTATTAAACCCGATCAATTTATTCTATTTCAACTTTCTCTATAAATATCCTATTATAAACCCTAATTTCCCTCATTTTCATTTGTCTGTACGTATATCTCAACTCTCTCATCCTCAATGGCAGACAACATAATTCCAATTGCAATCCCAAACCAAATCCAAAGCTGAAAATTCAATCTCCTCAAATACTATCAAATTATATATGGATTTGAAGCTCTCGACAAGCGCAAGTCAAATCCGAAATTCGTTTTTTGATTTGAATCACCTTTTGTCCATAAATTGAAGGTTTACCCACAGCCGTTCATCATCGCCGCGATCAAACTCAACGGATCGACAAATCGTTTCTGGGACTTGGAGAGGGGACGGAGGGGAGCGCATCTATATAGTTTGTTCGTCGTTTGGACGGCTGGATTGGTCAGATTAATTGAATTAGGGTTTTATCATACGGTGGCGGCGGCGCTTTTTGGACCGATGTTGGTCATCGCGGCGTAGTGCGACGTGAGGGGATTGTCGGCGCAAACGTAGGGGGGCAGCGACATGGGCCGGCGACGTTCAGGAGCGGTGGTCATCGCGTTGATGAGGGAGGCCATATGGGTTTTCACGAGCAGCAGTTTAGACGCGTGCGTATAATTGCCTGGGGGAGACATACGTGTGTGTGACGTGGCATATTCTAGTTTAGGTAAGTTTTTTTGTTTTGATTTAATTTAATTTTTGTATTCAAACGCATTTATTGCGATAACTCTCGCATACGACCCCCGATTGACGCGTGGTTTTCTCCGCTAGGTTCGTATTGAAATTCCGGACTTGATGAAGCTGATTTGGACAAATTCTAAGACTGTCAAATTTTTGGGTTTAAATTCAGTTTAAATTCAAAAGGTGAGTGTTTTAACCCACTCACAACTTCTAGGATTTCTTATGTTTGTTAAATTGATTTATGATGTGTTTAGAAATTTATTTATAGCTGTTTGGCATATATTTCATCATTATCTCAGTTAATTTGCATTCATTTAATTTACTTGTTATTTAATTTATTATTGCATATAAACCGCCAGTTAAATTTTTAGTTAAATTTATTATTGCATATAAACTGATAGTTAAATTACTAGTTAATTTATTATGCATATAAACTACCAGTTAAATTATCAGTTAATTTATTTTGCATAATAAACTGTCAGTAAATACCTATTATTTATTACCTGTTATATATTGATGTATTGTTTGAATTGGATGATGATTGTGATAAATGGATGTATGATTTTATGATGGATGAATGGATATTTATTTATATCATCATAAATTGCAAGTGTTATGTATTTTATTGCATTCGGGATTGCGGTTTGAAATGATATAAAACCATAAATTTTATTTTAAAATTACGGATTGAAATGATAAATATCCGTATCACTTGACCATAGGATAGAAAATTTTATACAGGCACCGTGGTCTATATATAAAATATTTTGAAATGATTTTTCTATGGTTTTGTAAAGAAATATATATATGGTTTTATGAGATATAGATTTCGGATATTTGATAAAGGTTATTTCATATATAGTTAAATTCTTGGTTTTAAGCGATGTATAAAATTGGTTAAAGTATGAAGTAAGTTTAAAGTTGATTTTATTAAAATTATTTATGGATAGGTATTTACTAGAATCATATCCTAATATAGAGTTTATATTGATTTTATAAATCAAAATTGAGAAGATAGTTTGGAAATTGATTTGAGATTTTATTTAAATTAAGATCTTACTGAAATTTAGATTTAAAAAGAATACGGTGTTATAACTAAATTCGGGTTTACGATGATTTAAGTGAATAAATCTAGTCTAAATAAATTGAGGGATATTCAATTATTGAATTTGAAAGTTTTATATAAAGGATACTGGATTTATTTAGTAAGTATTTCAAAACTAAATAAGAGTCAAGTAAATTTGGAATATATATATATATATATGAATTAAAAATTTAGTTTTGAAATGGTGGAATATTTAAAACTTTGAAATATATGGAAATTTAAATGGTTTAATTGGGGATATAAATCTATAGTTGGAATTGATATGTGAAGGTGAAGAATCTATTTTATTTTATAAAGTAATTTATATTTAAACCATTTAAGTGGCGTGGTTATATTTTAAAGTTATGAAATCAAAATTTTATGTTTCGAAAGGCTATATTTCAAGCGTTGATTTAGAAATATTATGGCTTTGAAATTTTATGGTTTTAGAAAGAATATATTTTTGTAATAAAATGATATCATATTGACTTGGGTTTCAATGGAAATGATATCGTATTTACATGGTTTTGGAAATGAATATTTTATTCTGGTTTTAAAGTATAAACTATTTTAAAAGACCGCAGTGTTATAATAACGTTTGGTTGTTGAAGAGACCGGGATCGGAAGTTGTCATACTCTCTGCCAATTCCGAAAACAACTTTAACAACCGTGTATGCGGTAGAGATCCTAGAATGAAGTAGGATTGTGGCGGCATTTCCTTTGAGGTAAATACGTGGACTCAACTCCCGTGAGTTGGCATAAGGTGGCTAAAACAGAAGCGATTCTCGGGCCAATTGAGGTAGCACCTTTGATCGAACACATCCCTTCGATTTTATACTTTGACTTTTGGATTGATTCGATGGCCACTTTTGATTTTCTTTTTTGGGGGTGTGGCTCGAGGTGGGCGATAGTTGCGGCTACGCGTTACCACCAGCCCGGATGCGTAATTGGTATATCTACCTTGGCATTTCCTAGTTGTGCCGTGTCACCTACCCTATCGCGCCTTGTATGAGTTTGCTTTTCTCCCGTAGCCCATGGAGTATTTAGGGTAGTCTCCGATCTGAAGATGCGCTGATACTGGATGGACTATTGGGACTATTATTGTGTTAAGGGGGAGATTGGGTAACTCCTTAACGCTATTTAAAAGTAAGTTTATTTTACAATTAGGCACTATTATAATAGCGAAATATACTACATAGTAAATAGTTTAACGGATCCTTAAGAGATGTAAATCCCGAGCATCTCTTGAGTTATTGCACTCATATTTATTTCTGTTGATTTAACTTACATAAGATCTTTTAGTTCTGACTCGAGTGTTTTATTCTTTCAATCCGCTCGGGCCAGTCCGAGCATTTTAGGATTTGAATATTTTATTCTGGAGGACGAAGACGAAGATTTGTAGTACTATTATCTATAATATTGTTCCACTACACATTGTATTCCGCTGCATCGTTTTATTCGTTGGTATGTGCAACTCTGATATATATTGTATAAGTAAAATTAAATATTTTGTAAACAGCTTCATGAACTGTATATTTGATTATTATATTTTATCCTTCCGCTATGAGATTCTATTTTGTTTTAATTCTTTCTTGTTTTTCTTATTTACCCCATAACAATCCGCCCTTCCGTATGGTTTGAATTGGCATGTGTGTCGATTTAAAGCGTACAAAAAGGTGGGATGTTATAGCTAACAAGAACAAAAATGAAATAGAGGTGGCAACATGGAACTGCTGACTAATCAAGTTAAACAATGCAAACTGAATCGAAGCAACGTAACAGTGACTTCAACATAGTAATATGCAGAGCAAAGTGAGATGCACAGATACGAGCAAATTAACATGACCAGTCAGTGATGTACACATGTTTGGACCAAATGCCACCAATTGAACATGGTGAACAGATCAGACTACATGAATACATGGAGAAATGCAACAGTCAACAGTGAAGACAATAACACGAATCAAATGAACAAAGTGCAAACCCTGACCAACATATACAACAGAGATGACACTGCAGAAATAGACACAGTGCTGACTCAGGTGGATATACAAGTGAAGCAAAATTCGGGTGAACCATGAAGAACACAAAACTGGCAACAAAATGCTCAGACTCAATGAAACAACACTACAACACTACGACAACTATAAGTGATCAAGCATCAAGTCAAAGACAACTACAGTCTTAGAAGAACCAAGACCAAATTCAAGCACCAAACCAGACTCAAGGAAATGAACAAAGAAAATATGCATATATACATGTCGACCAGGCTAAACGTTGAAGACTGTATGCAAAGCAAGTAGCATGATCAGAAGTAAGGCTTGGGAAAAATAATAATAGAACTTTTAACAGGCACCACATTTTCCTTATTATATCGAACACCTTTTTCCAAATTCACATCAGTAAGCATATTGTCATTAGTTAGGATATTGACTGAGAGCAAGCAGCTTGCTTATTAGAATTATTAGTTATCTTATTAGACAAATCAATAAAAGATTCAACAACTAGCTTATTAGCTCGAATCAGAAGTACAAAAGTACGGACTTGTATCAAAACAGTTCACCAAGCCTCAAAATGAAACCCAACCTAACACAGATAATATGCACACATGTATGCAATGCATAAGTACATGCCGAGACAAAATCAAGTTTAAAAGTCAAGGCCGATGTCAACAGAGAAATGCACAAAGTCAACTACAGTTCAAATCAAACTATGCCGAAGTTTCATAAAATCAAAGCCGTGATGAGAAAGAAAAGAAATTCATAGAGCAGCCAAATCAACATCATCAAGTCAGAGACGAAAACTGTGTTTCAAATCAAGTTACAATTTTTAATACCGTGGAAATCAAGGAAGTTGAACATGTCAGAAACCAAAACCTTGGTAATCAAGCAATCAAATATACAAAATTGAATAAGTCGGAAATCATCACAAGCATCCACATGAAAATCAACGGCCAAGCACAAAAATTATCAGACGAATTCAAAAATTAATTCGAACGAAATTAAAGGGAATCAAACCCTACATAAACCCTAAACATCATCGTTAAAAAATTATTCGAGTTCGAAGAAAAACAGATACCAAACAAAATCAAATCAACAACTCAAATCAAATTCAAGCGTAATTGAAATAAAAGAAACATCACGTACCAATTTTATACGAAGCATACACGCTTGACAAATTGAAGGTGCCACAAGCAAAAATCAGTAAGCCAAATCAAAGAGCATCGAAGTCTACAATCGAACGATATCAAGCGGCACTTCAATTTAGCAAAACCATAAATCTGGAAAGGGAACTAACAGCCACTGTTAAGCAATGAATATTGGGCCAAAGACATAAGACAAAAGAAAAGGGATTTCTTATTAATATTAATTGGGATGGTTTACTTTTTGGGCTTAGAATATTTAAATTAGGGTTTTTCTCTTTGTAACTGTTTTTATTTTATTTTTTAAATTTGTATTACTTGTTTAAACGTTTGTAATTTCTAGTCGTGTGACTAGGGGACAAACTACATGGCGTAGTTTGAGAATTTGCAACTCAGTGGCTGAGTTGTGGCAGGGTTTTGAGCGTAGAGTTAGGTTAGTCGATAGCGGATGTCGCAAGTTTACGTATGCAAGCGTATGACTATTTAATTTTCCGTAGAAACCTTGGGGCAGCACGTAGGCAGCGTATTGCCAAAGCTGGGTAAATTCTGTTTTGTTCTATTTCTGCATTTATTATTCTGCTATTATCTGTGCTGCTATAATTCTGAAATATGTATTGAAAATATTTTACGAACTTCCGCATTAAAATTTTATAATTAATAGTAGCACCCTATTCACCCCCCTCTAGGGTGAAATCGATCCTACAAGTGGTATCAGAGCTAGGAATAAAAGCCATTTTTGTTTCAAAATTTTGATTTTTCAAAACCAAATTTTGTTATAAAAATTTGAATTTTTAAAATGGCTTCTTTTAATACTGCTTTTTACTGAGGGTCGGTTTATAGTTAGACCACCAATGTTCAATGGTGAATATGCTTACTGAAAAATAGAATGAACATCTTTCTAGAAACCATTGATGCTTGGAATATAGTTGAGACGGGTTATAGATCACCCATTATAATTGTAAATAATCAAGAAATTGAAAACCCATTTGATCAATGGACAGATCTAGAAAATAAGTTACAGAATGCTAATGCTAAAGCTATGAATTCTATTATTTGTTCATTGGATCATATTGAATTTAATCGTGTCTCACATTGTCTAACTGTGCAGGAAATATGGCACACACTAGAGGTGACTCACGAAGGAACATCTCAAGTCAAGGAATCTCGCCTTGCCATGCTTACCAGCGAATACGAGAATTTCGAAATCGCCAAGGATGAAAATATTAAAGAGATGTTTGGACGGCTTTCCAACATCGTATACAAATCAAAAGCTCTTCGAAAATCATACACGGAATTGGAAATAGTCCGAAAAATCCTCAAAGTCCTTCCACGAAGTTTTGAAGCAAAATAGACTGCCATTCAAGAACCAAAATATTTGAAACAAATCAAAGTTGGAGATCTCATCGGAAATCTCACCACTTATGAGCTAGAAATGAAATTCAAGGAAGAGCGTGAAGGAGGATATACTCGAAAGAAATCAATAGCTCTCAAGGGAACAACTGAACGTGATGATGACGACGATGATTATGGAGCAGCAGAGCTGGCACTATTAATGAAGAGATTCAAAAAGTGGAACCGCAAATATGGAAATCCATCTCTAAATCAAAAATTAAAAAGCAGAATAGTCAAAGTTCTAAATAACCCAGAAGAGCAAGAAATCATTTGCCACAAGTGCAATCAACATGGCCTCATCAAGTCCAATTGTCCTTGAAATCGACATGGCCAAGAAAAGAAATCAAAAAGGAGAAATTTTGGTAGCCATGTAGAATACAAATGATAAATATAATAAAAGTACTAGCATTGAGAATGAGAAAGCAGATATGTGTCTTCGAGGTGATATAACTGATAGCGACGATAACGAGGCAAGCGAGGTATCAAAACTCACTCACTCAGAATTACTTATATATTTCCACGAAGTAAATGGCTGTTTTGAACGACTTAGGGAGTAGTACGCCAAACTTGAATCACAAAAAGATACTTTGATAGATTTAAATAAACAACTTGATCAATTAGTTAAAAACTATCAAAGTATGATCCCTAAGTGTGATAGGTGTCCATCATTCGAAGAGAAAATTAAAAAATCAGAAATTAAAATAAAATCACTTGAAAATGAAATTCTGATTTTGAAAGAAAGCGAAAACATGAGAAGAGAAAGTTCCATTAAAACTTGCACACAATTATTGAATGAAAATGAATCTCTAAAAACACAAGTCCAACAACTGTCAACTACTTTAGGAAAAAATTTCAAAAGAGAAAGATCGTTGAATATGCTATTAGGGAAACAAACTGTTAATACACTTAGACAAGGACTTGGATATAATCAATCTGAACCTTTTAAAAGAAAAATTAATAAAGTGAAATCCGAATGCACAATTTATAGAAAAATTGGACACAATTAAACAATTGCTGGTATAGACCCAAACACGTGAAAACTATACCAATTTGGGTTCCAAAAGGCACAAATATAAAATCCCTTAAAGTTAAAAAAAATCTGGGTGCCAAAAGTAACATATATAAATAGTTTTGGGTCTCTACAATCTTATTTTTTAAAATCATTTGACACTAACATCCACGGACCTATAAAAACAAATAGGTCACAAAAATCTTTTAACGTGTAGGTGTGGTGGCAGGCTAAGGAACAATAACAGTGTTACCTGAATTCTGGCTGTTCCAGAAACACAATGGGCGACAAAGCAAAGTTCCTTATCCTAGTATAAAGGTGATAGAATCACAATGGGCTGCAATGAAAAATTATCGACAAAGGTAAAATAGGTAAAGATATCTTGAATGATATATGTGAAAATCTACACCATAATTTGATTTAATTCAGCCAGTTATTGATAAAGAAATGAATGATGATAATGATTCTGACTTTTTCAAAATTGTTGGCCAATTATACTTTTCATACCGAGAACACTACATGCACCTCTAGAGTCTTTGAACTACTTCATTTAAATTTGTTTAGACTAATGATGGTATCTTATTGATTGACTACTACTCTCAGTGCATGTAAATATATTTGTTTATCATACGGCTTCTAGATTTGACACTACATTCACTGATTTGTTGATCGGCATAGCTTCAAATTCAAACTCAAGAGAATTTTATTTAAAAGCTGCTAAAAAAGGATTTTAAGGTAATTGTTGTAACTTCACGGTCTGATCTATGACTTTCATCTAATTATAATTTTGAGTGAAATAAAAATTCAGATGCAAATTACACTGGTAATCTAGTTGATAGAAAAATTTCTAATGGAATGTGATTTATGTTGAGACATTCAGTAATTGCATCATTTTTTCAAAGAAAATATCTGCATATTTTTCATATCATATAATTTTTCAAATACAGAATTTTTCTTATAAAACCCCTTCTAGAAAATCATTTTTGACCTTGCTTTAGATTAGTCATTTTTAGAAAATTTGATAATTATTTTTGAATTTGAGCTTAAATGATTACATTGACTAATCTGACACCTTGCTAATTATCGAAAAGATAAATAGTGATTGAAAAAGTGACGAGTGTTGATATTAATCATATATTATAACTTGAGACGGTATATTCAGTAAATCTATTTAGAAAATTGAACAAGAGTTATAAAAACTTTTTGTTGGTAAAAATTCCATGACCATCTCTATTTCTATCATATTTCTAACGACCATCACTCATCAAATTCAATATAGTTTGTCAATATGTGGTATTTTAAATAGGAAATCATTCGTTTTCCATTTTATATATTTTAAAAAAAAGATCCAAAGTATTCACTCTCATTTAAAAGTCCTTACGGTTATGCATGGGTGAATTACATGAAATTTTTGATTATATGCTTCCGTGCTCATTTAAAAGTCCTCATGGTTATGCATGTATGGAACGCATATCAAAATTGATTTATTAAATAGATAAGTTGATTGTAATCCCATTTAAAAGTCCTCAGGGTTATGCGTGGTTAGAAGATACTTGAATTCATTTTTTAAATTTTTTGGAATAATACTAATCTCATTTAAAAGTCCTATTATGCACGGTTAGTAGATATTCAAATTTCCAATATAAATATACCACAAATAGATACAACTATATGGTTTTATATGATGATATCACCCTTATCATTCTAAATTGTAATATGCGTCAAACGGAGTATTTACGATTTTTTTTTGATTTTTTATTAAAATTTAACATTTATATTCGATTTTGTTTTAACGATGAATTAATGTCTACCACTTCATCTCTATTTTTCTAACACTATTACTCTTTTGCTGATAACAAAAAGGGGATAGAAAAGTTAAAATTTTGGCAAATAAAGGTCAAATATTCTATATTTGCATCTAGGCTCGTTTGAATATTTATTCTTAGGAAAATATGAAGGGGGAACTTTGTGTAGAGAGAAAGCATTCAAATAGGGAGCGCAAATTGAATAATCAAATACATTTAACAAATTCAAAATCTTAAATATATGTTTTTATGATCAAAAAGGGGAGATTGTTGAATATGCGAGCATATGATTTTTGTTTGATGATAATAAACATATATATATATATATGAATATATATATAAATTCATTTAAACGTATTTGTTAATGTACTATTTTATTTTTCACATAATTAAATAAATATTTGCTGATTAAAATAAATAGCACAGAGTTTAAATTCAAACAGATATTTTATTCAAACAAATATTTATTACAATTTTGAGTAGTACAAATTTGAGCTCTCATACACAATTTCAATTACAATACAATTTCGATTACATCACAATTTTTCATTTACAAATGTCCTCACTCACATCTCTCATTCACTCATATTTATCTTTAACTCTATTCTAGATTGAATCCAGCATCTGAGCAATCTGCAAAAATATACACTAACGTAGTAAAATTGAAAAGCAAACATTTTTGCAGTATAAAATGAAATGTGTATTTTGAAAATAATATTTGCCTTGGTCATTTGGGTTGTTTGTCATCATTTAAATTTGAATTCATCATACACGAACAGCCTATGACATGCACAGTGTATCACTGTACATGCCATAAGGTCGTGCACACCGATATATACACTTGATAAAATTATAGGGACTGGTGAGCACAAGTTCAAACCCAAATCAAAAGCCGGGTTCAACTTAAGTGCAATAAAAATAAAGTCACGATATCAGCACAAGGTCAAACCCGAGCTTTAAGCTAGATTCAACACAGGCGCAGTCTGAATATACAGTTTAGTAAAATGGTCAGGACAAGCCAGTCTATATGTACAGCATGAATCAAAGGCGAAACAGACCCATAGCTAACAAGAACAAAAATGAAATAGAGGTGGCAACATGGATGTGCAGACTAACCAAGTTAAACAATGCAAACTGACTCGAAGCAATGCAACAGTGACTTCAACATAGTAATATACAGAGCACCGTGACATGCACATATACAAGCAAACTAACCAGACCAGTCAGTGATGTACACATGTCTGGACCAAATGCCACCAAGTGAACACGATAACCAGGCCAGACTGCACAAATACATGGAGCAATGCAACAGTCAATAGTGAAGACAACAACACGACGCAAATGAACAAAGTGCAAACCCGGACCAACATATACAATAGAGATGACACTGCAGAACCAGACACAGTGCAGACTCAAGTGGATATACAACTGAAGCAAAATTCAAGTGAACCATGAAGAACATAAGACTAGCAACAAAATGCCCAGACTCAATGAAACAACACTATAACACTACGACAACTACAAGTGATCAAGCATCAAGTCAAAGACAACTACAGTCTTACAGGAACCAAGACCAAATTCAAGCACCAAACCAAACTCAAGGAAATGAACAAAGAAAATATGCATATATACATGTCGACTAGGCTACACGTTGAAGACTGTATGCAAAGCAAGTAGCATGATCAGAAGTAAGGTTAGGGAGGAATAATAATAGAACTTTTAACAGGCACCACATTTTCCCTATTATATTGAACACCTTTATCCAAATTCATATCAGTAAGCATATTGTCATTAATTAGTATATTGACTTGAGAGGAAGCAGCTTGCTTATTAGAATTATTAGGTATCTTATTAGAAAATCAATAAAAGAATCAACAACTAACTTATCAGCCCGAATCAAAAGTAAAAAAGTACATACTTGTATCAAAACTGTTCACCAGGCCTTAAAATGAAACCCAAATCTAACACAAACAATATGCACACATGCATGTAACGCACAAGTACAGGCCAAGACAAAATCAAGTTTAAAAGTCTAGGCCGATGTCAATAGAGAAATGCACAAAGTCAACTGTAGTTCAAATCATACTATGCCGAAGTTCTATAAAATCAAAGCCGTGATGACAAAGAAAAGAAATTCACGGAGCAGCCAAATGAACATCGTCAAGTCAGAAACGAAAACTGTGTTTCAAATCAAGTTACAATTTTTGATACCGTGGAAATCAAGGAGGTTGAACAAGTTAGAAACCAAAACCGTGGTAATCAAGCAATCAAATGTACAAAAGTGAATAAGTCAGAAATCATCACAAGCATCCATATGAGGATCAACGGCCAAGCACAAAAATTATCATACCAATTCGAAAATTGATTTTAATGAAATTATAGGGAATCAAACCCTATATAAACCCTAAACATCATCGGCAAAAATTTATTTGAGGCTGAAGCAAAATAGATACCAAACAAAATCAAATCAACAACTTGAATCAAAGTCGAGCGTAATTGAAATGAAAGAAACATCACGTACTAATTTTATATGAACCATACACGCTCGACAAATTGAAGCTGCCTCAAGCAACAATTAGCAAGCCAAATCAAAGAGCGTCGAAGTCTACAATCAAACGATATCAAGCGGTGCTTCAATTTAGCAAAACCCTAAATCTGGAAAGGGAACGAACAACCATTGTTAAGCAATGATTATCGGGCCGAAGACATAAGACAAAAGAAAAGGGATTCTTATTAATATTATTGGGCCGTTTACGTTTTGGGCTTAGAATATTTAAATTAGTGTTTTTGCTTTCTAATTGTTTTTAAATTGTTTTTTAAATTTGTATTTCTTATTTAAACGGTTGTAATTTCTAGTCGTGTGACTAGAGGACAAACTACGTGGCGTAGTTTGAGAATTCGCAACTCAGTAGCTGAGTTGCGGTAGGATTTTGAGCGTAGAGTTAGGTTAGTCTATAGCGGGTGTCACAAGTTTATGTGTGTAAGGGTCTGACTATCTAATTTCTAGTAGAAACCTTGGAGGCAGCATGTAGGAAGGGTATTGCTGAAGCTGGGTAAATTTTATGTTGTTATATTTCTGCATTTATTATTCTGCTATTATTTGTGCTGCTATAATTCTGATATATCTGTGTTGAAAATATTTTACAAACTTCCACATTTTTATAATTAATATTAGCACCATATTCACCCCCCTCTAGGGTGAAATCGATCCTACAAATTTCGAGATGGTTTACAACGATCCGAACAAGGATTTTTCACTCGATTCTTAACGGCGAACACTTGACATATATTTTTGATATGATCCTCAGGTTTTATAACCTTATGTATGGATATTTAAGGAGAATGAATGCTTCTAATCTAAGAACCATATCAAAGTCCGCACTAGAGAGGTCAAATGATATATACTAGTTGGAAAAGGAAATCTATGTGATTGGGCAAGTGATCTGAATTGATATTGCATACGAATGGTCCTTGTACATTGTATGGGTTTTAATATGTTTATATACTATGTTTTTCAGCTTAGGGAGAGTTTGACGAATGGCACTTCGATTTGTTCTAGGGTGGCATGAATAATCGTCTTAGTAATAACCTAGCGTTGTTGAGTGAAAGGTACGCTTAATAGATTGATTATCATCCTTTTGCAATGAGAGGGTTTGGACTTGATCAAACCATTAGCTTTGTCTACTAATGATTATGATAATGTTAAGTATCAATGTATGGTTGTTTCTTTGTTTGCTCGTGTTAGAATATCGAAGACGAAATATTCTAAGTGGGGGTGAATGCAATGACCCGAAATTTCGAACACTTCACATTTAAATTCTAAATTATTTTAATACTAGAATCTAGAATTAAATGTTAAAATGATCTAATTATAATTTCAACCCCTTTTAAATCATAAGTAATGATGGTAAACTTGTTTCGGAAATTTTTTTACAAAAATATATTTTTTTGAAAAAATATCGATAATGTGACCGAAAATCATTTTATCCACAAAAAACTTTTTAACCTAACAAGTTGTTTAGATTTTTTTTTACATATACTAATTTGCTTAGGAAATAAATTTAATGAAATAAAATAATTTTTCCATTTATGGACGATATTATGCATGAACTATGGGGAGATATTTAGGAAATGAGCAAATAAGGAAAATCCTTAACCTTTAAGCAACTTTGATATAAAGGAGAAGTGATGCGTGTAATTAATGATGTTTGGATTTTGAACGGTTTTTTTTCTTTTTCCATCATCATTTTGAAGCCTATATAAGAAGGCGTACTCCCTTAGATAATATTCACAAAAATTACAAAGCTTGAGTTCTAAAATCAATAGCTTCTCCTCTTCTTCCTCTCAAATGTTCTAAAAAGAAAGAGTTGCAAATCAACTCCAAATATTTTCAAACTTTCCCACAAGGCTTAATATAATATTAGAAACGTTCCCACCAAGTCAAAACATGAAGAAGTGGATCCCTTCTTCCCACGGGGGAAGAGGCCATTAGCAATCCATGAGAAGGAGGAGGGAAAAATGCAAGAGAAAGAAGACGGAGGAATGAGGTGATTGCAAGTGGGGTTAGGCTTTGGTTCTTGGATCTTGGTTATGGTTGGATTAAAGATGATTTAACACCTTACTTTGAGTGAAATTTATATATATGTTTTGGTTGATTGTGTTGAAGTTGTCTGGCTTGTTATTAACTTGTGTTAAAAACATTGGTTTCAAAGTCTTATTTTGAAAGTAAGCGACATATGTGATCCATGCACATGGACATCAACAAACTTGGAATGGATCTGAATGGACTTATATGACATTTTAATACGCTATGAACAAATCATATAGATTGTAGTTGGACATAGGTTGAAACATGACTTGGATTTAGAAGTGCGCTTATAGTGATAGTTGTTGTAGAAGCAGTTTGGAATTGCCTTGTTTTTTGGCCATTTTTATGAAAGTTTGTGGAGAGATCATTAGGGATTTCTCATCATATTTATATTGTTATATATGTATGGTTGTTGTTATTAGAAGATTGAATAGTAAAAAGTTTGGCAATGTCTTGAAGACAGCCGAAAACATCATTAGTGCAAAACTACCCCATTTAGACTTGATTTTTGGACTTATAAGGTTTGAAATGATATAAAGATTTGAGATACATCACAAGTGGTTACTAAATATTTTTAGAGTATATTAAAAGTGATTTGAGATCTTTATGAATTTATAAGAATTATTTGTGACTTTTCAAAGGAGATATATTTTGTTAAAACATGTCGTTTTCATGTTTCTAATGATTTTTCAAACTTGTTATTTTCAAGTGATATTTTAAAGAAATTTTTTAAGACATATTATAAGTATTTAAAAGTATAAACATCATATATAAATATCTTATATAAATATCTTGGAAATATATTTTATAAATATCTTGGAAAATAACATATATAAATATCTTGGAAATAGCTTATATAAATATCTTGTAAAATGTCTTATATAAATATCTTGTTTTAGATTACAAAATAAAAGATCTAGAAAGGGGTTAGCAATTGTTCAATAGCCAAATGGTTAAATTGTTTAATTGCTTATAAGAAAAGTAATTAACTATGCTTAACACTAATAAGCCGATGAAGTAATCTTATCTATTTTGAGAGTTAAGATTGATGTCGAGTAGGGAAAGAGCAATAGAGCTCTAACCTATCGGTTTCCCTCTTAACCGAGGACTAGGTAAGTGGAAAATGTCAGAAACCTATTAATCGTATTGATTTCTTATTGTTTATGGAAATCATTATTACTATACTTAACACAAAAACCGACGAGGTAGACGTACCTATTTGTATGATTTTAGATTAATGTGTCTAGGCAAGGCTTGGAGCAACCAATGCCCAAACTTACCTAACTTCGCTCTTGGATGAGGAATAGTTAAATTGGAATGTCAGAAATGAGTTACGCATACAAATCATGATTTGTATAAGAAATTATCTTTATAACTCGATAGTTAACTAGTCCATACTGAACTTGATTGAGTGTGGACTTAGATCTTTAAAACAAATGTTTGTAAAGATAGTAACTAGTAGGAAAATGACTTGGGTTTGTTGTGACAATGTGTTAATCGCATTCATCTTTAACCCTTTTGGATTATACTTATAGATGTAAATAGATCTTTTAAGAACAATTTAAAGATTAGCAAAGCAAAATGGTTTCGGGTTTGTTATGATAATGTATTAGTCGCATTCATCTTTAATCCTTTTCGATTATACTTAGTGATGTAAATAGATCTTTAAAGAATGATTTAAAGATAAGCAAAAGCGAAAGGATTTTTGGTTTGTAGTGACAATGTTTGAGCAATATTCGTCTTAAACCTTTTGAATAGATTTGTGAAAGTACTTAGATCCTTAAAATCGATATTTTAAAGGAGGTAATAAGTATGGAAGTAGATAGGAAAAGTAGAAGTTTATTAGGTAAATGAAGTTTACTAATAAAAAAGTTTTAATTAACAAAAAGGATTAATTAAATGGAAGAGATTAGGAGTTACTTAAGTAACTTAATCATACTTTGTGTTGATTGATTGTGTTTTGGCTTATGATAGTGTTTCTTTGTTTATTTGTTTATAGAAAGTAACGTAGACTTGGTTTCCATTTACAAAAAACTATTTAATACCAGATAGTCGATTAGTCGACTATCGAATTGACTAAAATATAACTTAAGAAGTTATCGAAAAGCTTCACGATTCATGCCAATAAGAACCCCCGATAATGAGTTTTGGTACGAAAAATCTCTATCTTTTGCATACGCTGAGAGAACTAGGATTGGGTTGGTTGGAAAATTCAACAATTGGTTTTGAAGAAACCGAGATCAGTAAGTGTTCTATTTATCGAATACCACTTCAAAACTAGTACGTGATCCATGTTCTAGAAGCAGTTGTGAAATGGAATGTTATAGATTTTGATTGTCTATCCTAAGGTTATATCCAAGGGAAAGGTCAACATTAACATTTTGAACGACGCGACGCTATCGTGTGGGATTGTCTATCTTGAGGAAAACTCCAAGAGAGATGACTGCATTAGCATTCATCAGAAGAATTATGCAGTAGAACCTACATGGAGGTTCAAGATCTGTTCAAGATGCTCGAATCCATGTAGTTATTCGTGATCTATTCGAGATATGGGAATTCATTTAGGGATTCGTGACATCTTTGAGATATGGATATTTATTGGGAATTCATGATCTTTTTGAGATATGGGAATCCATTTGGGGATTCCTATTCTAAAACGAGTAATGAAGACTCATGTGAAAGATGCTGAACATAACCTCGACATCGAAAATGGCTAAAAACAGAGTAGGATGCACAACCTGGGGTTTAGCGGCTCACGTCAGGATGTTATTGACTCTATATCAAGAGGAACTTATCGATTGTTGGTCGGTAAGAGGTGATGATATTTGGTTCGCGTTGTTTATGTTTGGATAATGGCCTCTTGGTTTACCTAAATGGTAAATTCTATCCAGAGATGCACGTCGCTTGGATGGTACTTTCTGACCCTTATGCATGGGGATTGGATTCGGCTTTCCTGAAGAGATCTCTGAGGAAGATCCATTATGCGAACGTTCCTTATCAATTTTAGTTGTAACCTTATTACGCTGGAATGTAATCAATATAACCATTTCGGCTATGATTAATATTTATTTTGAACCTTAGACATTACTATAATATCACTAGATTCTCTATAAACGGTTTGGTTACTGTAAGAAAAAAAATCCTCCGTGTTTATGTGCGACATAGTATTACGAGATAACTTTATTTCGAAAGGTTTTTATAAAGCTAAAAATTGATTTCTTTGGTGTTTCTCTGTCTGGTTTACCATACTAATCCGAGTATTATTTTCTTATAATGTTCGGGTTGGCCCATGTATGTTTCCAGATTTAGTCGTGGACACTTTGAAGATTCTAAAGAAGAGTTGGAGTTCTATATATCGTAGTATTTATTTTCGCCACATTACTCTGTATGTATCATCAGCATTTATGAGGACAGGGTATTATACTTGTCCAGGATGATTACTGTAACTCTGAAATACTTTGTATCATTGATTGATAGTTTATACTGTCCTTCGTTATCATATATGATCCTTTCATTATGAGATTCTGATATTCCATTCTTTCGTCCTTGTTTTTCTTTTATCTCACCCTCGTAGTTATTCTTTTCAACACTTGGATGCTCGGCATGTGAATACTGTGGATGTATTAATGTCGACATTTGGGGGACGAAAAGACAAGTTGTTACAATTTTTGCAATATTTTAGTATCAGTTTTGTTATAAATGATATTTATAAAGTTATAAAGCATCAACTTCAATCAAACAGATAGTAGTTATCATTTTTACAATATGTTGGTATTAATTTTGTTATAAATGAAAGTGAAAACAATTTCTAAAACTACAAAGCATCAACTTCAATCAAACAGATTGTAGGTATTATCTTAGCAATATACTGGTATAGGTTTTGCTACAAATGACAGTGAAAATATTTTCTAAAATTACAAAGAACAAAGTTCAACCAAATAGACAATGGGTTCACTTTTGCAATATTTTGGCATCAGTTTTAGTATAAATGATAGTAGAAATAATTTCTAAAATTACAAAGCATCGACTTCAATCAAAATGTAAGTAGATATCATTTTTGCAATAATTTGGTATCAGTTTTGTTAAAATGACAGTAAGAACCATTTCTAAAATTACGAAGCATCAACTTCAATCAAACAAAATGTAGGTATCATTTTAGCAATACATTAGTATAAGTTTTTACAAATGGCAGTGACAAAAATTTCTAAAATTACAAATCACCAAACCCAATCAAACAGACAGGGGGTATCATTTTTGCAATATTTTGGTACCAGTTCTTTTATAAACGACCATCAAAATAATTTCTAAAATTATAAAGCATCAACTTCATTCAAATAGGTGGTACGTTTCATTTTGCAATAATTTGGTATCAGTTTGGTTAAAATGATAGTGAAAAATTTTCAAAAATTACGAAGCATCAACATCAATCAAACAGACTGTACGTATCTATAATGACATGTATTTTATGTATTATAGGTTGTAAAACATTTTTATTTTATTCATATGAGGACATATGACTTTAAAATTTTGGAAAGTGACTCTTAGGGACATTTCCCACGTTGATAATTTTTGCCGAATTTTTATGTGACTGTTTTGACCTTGAAATTCTTATTTGAACTATAACTTTTGATAAGAGCTAAATTAGGGTGCCAAACCACTTTTATTACTTCAGGATGATGGTCTCTCATTTGGTAGAGTGCTCGTAATAGAAAAACAAACTAACCGTTTTAAAGTAATATATTTTTTAAGTTTGGGCTACTACTGGCCTGTATTGGCTGCTAACTAAGCCCGTGCTTAGGCTCATTAACCCATCTCGTAAGTTGTGCTAAAGGGAGGCTGTAAGAACTGATTTAAGTCATTTCCATCTTCTTTAAAATAGCTCTGAACCTTCATCAACCCAAATTTAACCAAAAATTTTACATTTTTCTGACTAATCTTAGCCAAATCATTAATTAGGGGACGACTGGCATATAGGAGCTCAAGATTATGGCCGATTTACATTTCTCTTCCTTACTGTCCAATTTAGATCTAAGGGAAAAAAATTGGTATCTTAGGCATTTGATGAGTAGTTCTTGACATCTCACTCTGTTATGCATTTTATATAGTTAAAAATGATCTTTTTGACATGATTTTGACTCTAACTTTAATTATTTTAATGTATGTTTATGTATGAGTTTTAATGGTTTTAAAGTGGTTTTTAGATGTCTGTCAACTCCATTTGTTTATGTTCATATGCTACTGTAAAAGTTAGATTTAGATTAGAATTTTCTTGATTATCATGTTCTTATGTGTTGCATGTATGAATGGATGTATATGTTTGATATTACATGTTTTTTTTGTAAAAGTTAGATTTAGATTAGAATGTGCTTTGATGTGGTTTGCTAATGCTTATAGGTAGTCAAGAAAGGGGTGGCCAATTGGCAAATCGAAGGCAAAGACGGTCAGAATTGGATGAAACGTGGAGGAGGGCCTTTGATGCATTAAGGGATCTCAAGAATGAAGTCATAATGAAATTGGAGTTAAGTATAGAAGTCGGTACTGATAGGTCATAAAAGTACCCATAGGTTCTCTCGTGTCGGTACTTGGAGATGGGTGGCGGTCCTTTAGGTTGGAGACTAGGAGAGATGAGTGAAGGCCAGGTGTTGGAATTTGGCTAAGTATTAGACTTGATTCCAAGAGCATTTGGACATAGTACCAAGAGCTTTGGAGTGGATGCCGAGAGGTTTAAGAAGAGTGCTCGGAGTCTAAACACTTAGAAGATGGAGCTTTAGAAGAAGAGAAAGTAAGTTAGCCAAACTTGGCTAAGTGTCGCACTCAATATAGAGAGGACCGGTCGATACTGAGAAGTCACCTTTGATACTATCAGAGTGGAACTTCCATGAGATTGAATTTAGGCTCTGCAGATCATGCTAATGGTGTTTTTTATTCGCTTGGGATTTGATTGCGATGTGTAGCACGATGATAATTTTAGTACTTCGATGATGGCAACTCAATGGTGAATAGAGTTAGGTTTCGATGATGGCGGCTCGATGTTGAAAGGAGTCATGAGAATGTTTGTCCTTAGGGGTTCTAGGAAGGGTGACCCGTGGATAGAATGTGACAATGGTTCTATCGTGGAATGAAGGAATGTGGAATGGTTCCTCGAGAATAATAGAGAATAGATGGAGCAAAAAAGGGCTCGGATATGTATGTTGAGGGATCTTTAATACTCGGAGTGTTTTCTGATATACTCGAAAGTAAGGGTATTATAATTGCACTGATGAGTGCTTGGAAAGGCTACCTTGGATCATTTGAAAAGATTCATATAACAACCTGCACCTTCTGATACAAGGATCCAAAGCCTAATGTGACTTTCAGACTCGGGTTGTGCCAAGAAATACAAACTATCAGGTTTTTATAACATTACAAAGACTAATACAAGAAGATACAATCTACCATATACTATACTTTCAGAATTCACAATAGAAGGAAAAAAAATATAACACATAAAAATATTCATCTTAGAAAATATCCAAATCACAGTTTGACAAAACTATGAGCCAATACAGAATACATAGAAAATATCATTCCAAGTCTGACAAGAGATAAAATGTACTGATAAGATAGATAAATACATGCAAAGAATATATGATAAAAGCAGTCTCCAAAGATAAGCTCAACTCTCCAAGTAATAAGAATGGCAAATCACCAACCACCCAGTCAACCTTAGTGCGGAATAAGGAAGGAAAAAGAGTGGGTCAGACAAAAGTCTGATGAATGAGTAGAAATTTAATATGTGATGATCATGTGCAACTAACTTTAATTCATGACATAGGGTGTGATACAAGTGTCCGTAAATTTCTAAGTTCCATTACCTAAAGATCGAACTACAGATCGAACCTCACATCTCACGATTAGCCACCGCTCCTAGAGCTATTAAATATGCCAAACACTGTCCTCTAGGCTACTAACTATGAAAACACCGCCACCATGCTACTGTAGGAACATGTTCTCACCAATATCACCGCCACTATGCTACTAGGGAACCGGTTTTCCCCAAACCGTGACTACCCATATCTCACTACAACTTAAGAGGAAGTACCAAAAATGCCAACTCATTGGTATATCTTGATATTTGCACCCGCTTCTACCTCTTGATCGCAACGTTGGCCTCTTATTGCACATTTTGGGATCCTTTGTCAAAATTGTATTATGTCGCACTGGAAATCGTATATACTAGGATTCTTGTTATCTCGGGCCCACTTAATCAGGCATCTTTGTTAGTGCCGCACATCCATCATGACATCACCCCCAATCAATTACTTGATCCCCAATTGGGTAAAGTACTCTTACCCAGCATCGTAATGACCTAATATCCTCTCATCGGGAACGATCTTCCTTACTACTTCTAACATACATCCAAATTCTTTTAAATAGGTCCATAAAAAATTATCGTTTATGTTAATTTTTTATATTAAATTTGGGTCTTAGTCAGAGGTTCCAATTCTACAATTAACACGCATACCTGTCGACCGCTAACCCTAACTGGTCAACCGCTACCAGTCGATGGCAGGGGGTCAGGGGTAGATCGTTCGTTGGCTAAATTTTAGGATTTTCCTATTTTTAAATGTCGATTGTTCATTTCTTTTTAATTCATATCGATGGCTATTTACTGTAATCCCAAGTTACCAATTTGACGATATTCTAAATTTTAATATCAACTTGTTAAACCAAGGGATTATAGGTTTAGGAATTACAAATTTTAAGGTTAACAATATAAATAGAAAATGGTGCATTAACATTAGTATCAGATTCGACAATTTACAATGATTTCGGTTCTACCCTTGATTATAAGTTTCAAATTAGGGTTTTATAGTTTTCAATTTTAATTTACTAACAACCTAAATCAATTAGAATAGACTAACCTAATTGTAATATTCATCTAACCAAAATCGTTCCCAGTCACCTTGAGCCTAAGCTTTTTCTATTTGCTTTGCTTAAGAATCGCCTCTCCGTAGGCTAGCTTCGCTTGCTCCATCTAGATCCAATTGCTTGTATTCTTCTAGGTTGATTTTATTTTGATTTTTGAAGAATTTAGATTTATAGGAGAGGTTAGAATTGGATAGAGTTTCAGTATGGTAAACTATTATGTGAATTTTAGGGTTAGATTAGGCTTGAATTTATAAGGGTTAACAAATATTTTAGGTTGTTGGATTTAGTGTTAAGAATATTTAGGGTTATCAGGTACGCACGCCAAAACTTGGCAATGAAGGAACTAATCACCATCGTTCAACATGTTTGGCAAATCTCGATTTTACATGGCCTACGGTCGATCGCTTATGTCACATAGGTCAACGGCTATTGGTCGACCATCACCCTTCCTAGGTAACGGTCAGTGTGTGTGTTTTTTTATATTTTTATTTTTTAAATTTTATTCTATTTCCAAAACTTCCAACGCCCGTAACTTCTCCGCATTAACTACGATTTCAAACTGTTATATATGAAAATTGTTTAGAAAATCGCCACGAACGCAATGGTGCAAGTTTCGTAACTAAATTCAAACGTCTATGAAAATTTTATTTTTAGTTCTTGTTCTATTTAAATAAAATTTTATTATTAAATGTCTATTAAAATTTTAGATTATTACATTATCCCCCCTTTAAAAGGATCTCATCCCCGAAATCTCAAAGGATAGAAAAAAATAAATTATATACACTGCTACCTAAAGCTAGGACCATCCACTTATACATCATCCACGGGCAATCATTATTCTTAGAAATTTTCTAGTGTGGCATGTGTGTGTGTGTATATGCACTTTAAAATACACGCGAACTTATACTAATGCAAAGAGTAGGTAGTCTCCCGATCCAGTCGACCTTCTATTATGGAAACACTCATGTTATGCATCTAAACATATGTAACATCCTAAGTAAGTATACTACCAATTCTACATGTATGCGCAAATAATACATCCATATGCAACATCCCCTTGCATAATGCTCAAATAGAATAACAGCAACCAAGCATCTGTATGCATAATGTCTAATAAGCTAAACAACAAGTAAGAGATAATGTGAATGTGTGTGCACTACCTAAAGGATATACTGTCATAATTGTGTAAAAGAAATGATCCAAACAATACATCCACCAGCATCCATCATCCATGATATGTCCTAATCGTACATTCGCAGCCATTCCTACCATTCAGTGGTCTCTACCTAAACTAAACCTATACCTAAAAGTAATCAATACTTTTTCTAACTAAAATGGAAACATACCAGAAAGAGTTTGGTGTGGGTAGCCCAGACTTTCTCCTTAACCTCATATGTACTCACAACTGGATCGTCCTACTAGAATCTAATCAGTTTAATTATTTCATTACAGAGTCGATTTGTCTCATGACAAAAAATATGGGTAGGTGCTTGGTGAACAAGGGACTCACCTATCCTTTCTAATTTCCCTAACTTACATGGCTTGACCATGATAATTGCATCGCATGGACACTTCCGCAAGTACCAAATGAAGGCTTTATAATATTTTAGTTGCATTCTATTTTGCCTTGGGGAATTTCTATCGGTCTACTTCCTAATTGCGGACTTAGCTATATGGACTATAAAGGACTCAGAGCTTATGATTTCCCCATGTTAATCATTAGTACATGCTTTCTACATATCTTGTGTAGTCCTTGTCCTTCTATGAATTGAATCCATGTCCTTTACTGCTGGCATAAACCTTTACTTTGAATGCATGTACATAGGTAGTTCTCTACAATCCTTGCTACTAACTCAAATGGTGTCGACATGCTCTAAGCTAAATATCTTGAGCATAAGTATCCTTGCTCAAACTTTTGCTCTATGAAATCCTCAATAAACAACATACTACCTTAACTTTCCAATGGTATACCTAATCAGCTCAACTTTTAGATATCAAGTGAGATGACTCAAATGTGGACGATGTCTCCTTCCATGATACGTTCTACTTAGCTCCTTTCTCTTTCTCCACTTTACCCAAGGGTATCTAAACTTGGTAATTCTCAAATGTTGAAAAAAGAAAAAATTATTTTCCAATTCATTTTAACTTTAAATCATCTCATTTCAGTTTTAAATGGTTTCTTTAATCCTTTAAAGATCATAGTACTTAGGTTTCACATTTAATGTCTATAGGATCCATCTTAAGTTCTAGAAGCGAAAGTTTGGTCTAACCACTTACCGATCCTTAAAAGTCCTAAAATAAATTGAAGTCATAACTTAGAATCATTCTAGCATTGATGATAACCACTTTAGTGGTACTTTGTTCACCTGCGACTGCTATGCACACAACTATATATTCTGAGTTAGTCTTCCAAAAATTTCCTTAAGTAAATAATCTTCTTCAACTCAGAGGGATGATTGAGAAGCATCCTTCTATCCCTTCCTCCAAATCTTACAAAAAATTCCCGATCTTATTTTCTATAAAAATCCCTTCGCATTCTTAATACGTGCAAGTACAAAATCTTTTCCTTGATGGAGACCAAAATCCTTGAATTAACCATCCCTTGCACAATCTTGACTACTAGGATGCTTTTGTGGTATGATCTTTCAAAACTTTACCATCGCTCAATGTTCTCCCATAAATGAAACCTTATTACCAAATATAACCTCTTATCACTTTATTCAAATTATTCCATGGTCAAGACAACTCAATATGGAATGATGCCTTGTCGTTTTAATCCAATAAACATGATGACCAATACTTTGGTCTATACTTATGGATTTTTGTATTTTAATGCATTGAAATTACATCTCTTCCAAAGGAAAGGTTGATGATGTAATTTCTTTGTCTTATCTAAAATGGAGAATTTGTGTTTCGTTCGAAATTACAAAAAAAATTCTTTTTCATAACTATTGAAACAAATAGTGCATAATATGGTAAATATCTATATTTTATGCATCTCTTTCTATTTGGACATATTCCCTGTCATTTCAAATGATACACATTTGTGCATAAATCTAAATTTAATAATCCATTGGAATTTACATTGCAACGCTCTATATTGTAATGTATTGAAATACTACTTAATTCTCATTTTCAATTTATCACTGCTTTCAGTTATGTCTACTAACCCACATCGATTATCTTACAAAATCTGGGATCACCTAAATCCTATCAAATTACTATGATAACTTAATTTACATTTTACTTACACATGTCATTCAAATCTGAAAATCTAAAACTATCAAATAATCCATAAGTTTCAGGGACTACTGCTACTTGATATTAAATTTAGGGAATACTAATGCCCAACATTTTCCAAATTCAAATATGTGCAAATTTCCAACCTTACAATTTCAAGATTTACATAGGCATACTCGAAACACCATAATGATATAATAAGATAAAATCGCATGTAGGCTATTATGGAAACCAATTTTCACTAATATCATTGCATAATGTTACTGTAGACACTACTCTGCCACTAATTTGACTTCCCACTCATGTCCAACTGGTCTGCCCGTAGCCCTCAGGGGAACAACACAATACTTAGACCTTCCTTAGCCCACAAGTACCTTATCCTCATCTATATGGTACCAACCCTGCTGCTTTAGAGCTAAACTTACCATTCCAATTTAGAATGCCTAATGAAATCAAGGAATCACCCTTTGTCACTTAACTCACTGTATAAGAATTGAAGTAGGCCCTACTTGGTCATTTTATGCACTTCAAACCAATTAACTTCTTGCATTAGCAACATTTTTTAGTAGAATAAAACATCTCATCTTACTTTTTCCTTATTCGAAAATATGCTTTATCCAAATCATACTTTCCAAACTTCCTCATACGAAGATTCTATGATCAAAATCATACTTGGGTAAACAGATACAAGATGGTGCTCACCCTTCACTTCGACATGAATTTTGACATAGTACTATGTCATTCCAATTTAACCGCTGATTGAAAAGGTCACTAAATTCCCATATTTCCTTTTTATCTCTATCTCAAACATTTCAAGGCTTCCAAATTTCAAAGTTAATTCTGTTCTAGCGGACCGTTTAATCCTATTTGTCGAACTCCGGTCTATTTTTTTCTTTTAAGTTTAAGTGATAGTCATAATATTTTCATTTTACCCTTTTAAATTAGAACCTTTTTAAACTGTAAGACCCTCTTTTCATTTTTAACAAGTGTTCCTTTCTACTAAGATCATGATATTTTTCTTTAATTAAATTATCAAAAACATTAAACCTTAAGTTAGAAAAATTTACATAAAACGCACCATTTGAAAATTTTATTTCACATATAAGAAACTTTCGCAAAAGCGTATTTTTAAGGTAAACATAGTACTTTAACTTATTATTTTCGAGTTTGAAAGAGACATCGATAAAACATATTTTCAAGCACTAACCATTTCATATTTATAATAAGAGTTCAAAATTTGGGTCATACTTACTTCTCAATTTTATTTTTCAAAGTCCATTATTAGAAACTGCAACGACCAGAAATTTTCGATCCTGAAAATTCCAGATTGTTATGAAAGGAAGAAAGAGATAGATAAAGAAGAAGAAGAAGAAGAAGAAGAAGAAGATCAAAAACATCAACATCTCATATTCGCAGCGAATAAAATATAATAATAAATAATAATAGTTTACAAAAGAATAATATTCTGTCATTTACATTTAAATACACCGGAGTTACACATTTATACAGACACTGGATATACAATTAACATGCCTCAGATTTACAATAATATAATTACAACGGAAATATTCTATACGTTCTTGCCATCCAGCTCGCCTTCTGAGCTCCCGAACGTCCTTACCTGAAAATCTGAAATACTCGGTCTGACCCAAGCATTACATCAAAGTAACACCCAGGTCATGCTGGAAACCAACGTGAGTAAACTCATAAAATTTGAAACACTAGGTTCAAACTATAAAAGAAAAAAAAACCCGGGTAACTCGTACTTCACTACGAGTTCATTACTTGTTATGCTCAATACTCCTTCACAAATCGATCCCTAAGTACCTATACTTAGTTTAAATGGTCCAGTCATTTAAATCAATCACACTCTAGTCCATTGACTTCACATATCAATGTAAAAAAATTCGAAGTGGTTTCGGGTATTTACTAATATTCGACTCCGGTCTCCTCTAGTCTCATGTCATCCTAACCCAAATTATCCAAACGAAATACACAACATTTCATATCAGAGATATCAACTCATTCAAAGCATTCAATACCATTATCATCCATAAGCAAAGTTTGATTGCTACCAAAATTAATTTAATTAATTTTAATTGAATTTCTAACCTCAATCACTTAGATTTCTTTACTTGTCAATTAACTAATTTCAAATCAAATAATTAAATCATCCCTTCAATATTCATCTTAATTAATTATCCTTAACCAAAATGATAAGTAATCTTAATTACTTCATGAACTAATTAACTGTTTTAGTTACATTAATCCTTAATTACTTATATATTAACTTCTCATAAGTCACTCATTATTGATTAATCAATCTAAAGTGCACATTGGTGGTAACATAACAATATGCCTAAACCACAAAACAAAAGCTTTAAAATAGTTATTGAAAAATCGTTTTTTATCAAATTCTCTACTTTCTTTTAAGAAAATTCCATAAAGTTTGTCTAATTGTTTTATATAAAATCATAAACCAAATTTTCTTTTCTATTTTAAACCGACAAATATTTACCGTTTCTACCCTTTAGAAAACATTTTCGTGTGTCTATCACTTAAATTGGACTAGATAATAGTAACCTAATTACACTAGCCTACTTATATCTAATAACGTTTTACATATACGAGGTTTTTGTCCTTCTTTTCAAAGGTGGTTAACTCAAGTTTATTTTCTAGTATGGTGTCCAATTTCAATATGGAAATACTAACCATATATTTGAGTAAATAGGAATCCTTGTAGCAACTAGCAATATGAGAATAGGGTTTCTACTTTAACTAGGGAATCGACTTTAAATTTGTAAAGTCCTCCTCATGTCCCCATTATATTTTCAACATCATATTCGTGTTACATAATTATCACGGTACTAATCTTCTTCATTCACCCTTAATCCATAATTTACTTGTTATTGTTAGTTGGTATAGAAAACATCTACTAGCCCTTTTAGAGCCATTCCTCAAAAACTTTATAGCGACCTGGAAATTCGTACATTTCGTCTTCGAATATTGAAATGTTTTGAAATATAATTAAGTGTTACAAATATGATTTTATAAGGTTGTTAGATATCATTTGATTGATAAATAATGATAATAAACTTGTTTTTTGACCGAATATTGGTTTATCGGTAAACAGTTTTTGATCGATATAAGTTATTCGAACTCCTGTAAACTTACATATTGATCAAATGAACACATTAGCAACCATTTAACATACTCTCCTCTTCGTAAATTTTTGAATGTTCTAGAAACTTCTAAAAGATAAGAGATATTATCATGAGAAGGGTATAATCGTAATTAACATAAAGAAGAAATGATGGAAGGTGAAGCTTCCATGGCGTGGTGGTGGGGGGGGGTGAAGGCAAGCTTAAAGAGCTATGCTTATATAAGGAGAGGCATAGATTAGAGTTATAATCATAAAATTCTGAAATCTTAAGTTATAAAATCAATGGGTTATTCATCTTCTTCCTTTCTTATGTTCTAAAAGAAATAGTTGCAAATCTACTCCAAATCACTTCAAACTTTTCCATAAGCCTTAAAAAATATTAGAAAACCTACCATCTTGCTAAAATTTGAATAAATAAGTCACACCCTCTCTCTCTCATGGAAGGTTGTGAGCATTGTGGTTAGTTTTACGCTTGGAGCAAGTGTTAAAGCAAAAGAAGGAGGAAGGGAAAAATGTTGCAAAGGAAGGGGTTGGAGTTGGGTTTTTTGATCTTGGTAACTTTTGGATTAAAGGTGAGTTAACACCTTACTTTGAATGAAAACATAACACATATATGTTTATTGTGTTTATATTATCTGAATTGTTGTTGACATATGTAAAATATTGGTTTGAATTGTTGCTTTGAAAGTAAGTGACACATGGGATCCATGTATATGAACTTGAAATTTTCTGGAATGGACTTGAATGGACTTGTATGACTTGTGATTAGGACTTAATAAAAGCACATAGGTTATAGATAGACTTTGGTTTAGATCAAACTCAGATTTGAAAGTGCACTTGCAGCGATAATCACCATAGATGTAGTTCGGAATTGCCTTGTTTTTGGCATTGTTTATGAAACTTTGTAGAGGGACACTTAGGAGTTTCTCAACATATTTATAAGTTTTATATTTATGTTTGTTGCTTTTAAATCTTGAATAGTAAAACATTAAGTAACATATCAAAAATGGCCAAAACTTCACTTGTGCAAAACTACCCCGTTTAACCTTGATTTTTGACTTAAAAAGTTTGAAAAGGTATTTAAATTTAAATGTTTTTCATTATTTCTACAAGTATTTTCTAACATTATTAGATCATTTTAAAAGTGGTTTAATATCTTTACGAATTTTTAAGAAATAGCTGTGAATTTTTAAAGAATGTACTTTTTGTTAAAATATGTAGAAAACATGTTCTTTTCAAGTTTTAAGGAAAATTGTACGGTTGTTATTTTCAAGTAATATTTTAGATAAATGTTTTAAAACGTATTATAAGTATTTTCAAGTATTTTAAAAGTATATACCAATGTTTTCGAAAAAGGGTTAGAATTGCCAAATGGCCAAATGGTAAATTGTTTAATTACTTGTTGGAAAAGTAATCATCTATGCTCAACACTAAAAGTTGATGACGTAAGCCTTATCTATTTGTGAGAGTTAAGATCAATGTTGAGTAGGGATGGATCAATAGATCTCTAACCTACTAGTTTCTTTCTTGATTAAGGAACAGTAAGTCGGAAATTATAGAAAACATGTTACCATGTAGAATTCTTACTTGTTTATAGAAATCATTAAAACTATACTCATTACTAAAAGCCGACGAGGTAGACTTATCAATTTGTAAGATTCCAGAATGAAGTGTCTAGGCAATGCTTTGATGCAACCAGTGCTTCAACTTATGCGGCTTCACTCTTGGATGAGGAATAGTTAATTGGAATGTCAAAATCAAGTTAAGAATACGAACCATGGTTTGTTAGGAAATTGTTTTGACTAAATCGATTAGTGGATTATCAAACTTAACCTAATATTGACTAAAAAATTTATCGAAAGGTTTCATGATTTTATATCAACGAGAATGCTCAAGGAGGAGCATTAGGACAAAATGTCTCTACCTTTCGATTACTTTTGAAAGAACTAGTTTTAAAGAGCATTCAGTCAACCAGAAATTCATCGACTTAGTTTTAAAGAGATCGGGATCAGTAAGTTTTTTGCTTACTAAACGCCCCTTAAAAACTAATATTCGAGTTCTATGTTTTGGGAAATGCTTGTGAAGTGAAATGTCATAGTGTTGAACTGACGGTTCTCAGGTTAAGTCAAGGGAGAGGTCAGTGTTAACATTTGTGATGATGCTATCGTTTGGGACTATCAATCTTGAGGAGCATTCCAAGAGAGAGGACAACATTAGCACTCATCAGAGGACTTATGTGGGGAAGCTAGGAGGAGGTTCAAGATCTATTCAAGATGCTCGAATCCATGTAGTGATTTGTGATCCATTCGAGATATGGGGATCCATTTGGGATTTGTGTTTTGATTCAGTAACGAGGACTCGTGCGAAAGATGTCAAACATAACCTCGACATCGAAAATGACTAAAAACAGATTAAGCCTCACAACCTAGGGTTAGAGGCCCATGTTAAGGTATTATTAACTCCATATCCAGAGACACTTTTCGATGGTTGGCCGATGGAAGTTGATGATATTTGGTTCACGTTGTTCATATTTATATTCAGACCCTATGCTGCTTGTGTTTACCTAAATCGTATATTTTATCTAGAGATATATGATGTTCAAAAGGTAATTTCTAGTCCTTATGCAGAAGATTGGATTCAAGCTTCCCCGAAGAGATCTCCAAGGAAAAATCCATTGTGTGAACGTACTTTAGCGATTTTAAATGTAACCTAAATATGTTATGGCATGACCATTATAAGCATTACAGCTATTTAATATATGATTCATATTCTACACTCTAGACATTATCTATTATATCATTATATTAAACTTGATGAATGGTTGGTTTCTTTGAGGGAAAAACATTATTGAAATCCGTACGATCTCAATGATTATCGTTACCTATTTCATGTTTCATAAGTTTTTTCATGTTGGTTTACCAAACCGATCCATGTGTTATTTTGTTATAATGCTTAGGTGAGCCCCGTGTGTGTTTGTAGATTTAGCTACAGACGCTTTGGAGCTTATGAAGAAGAGTTGGATGATTACCTACCATAGTATTCTTATTTCCCTTGCACTACTGTATTATATATATCAGCATTGTAAGGATAGACAGTTATAATTATCCAGGCTGATGAGAGTACTTAGGTTTTAGTAACTCTTATATTTCTATATTCAGGGTAACCCATTGTATTGTTCCTTTGATATTACATATAATTGTTCCGTTGTGAGATTATGATATTGTGTTCTCTCTTTCTTATTCTTCTTTGTTTTTAATTTTTCCTTAAATTTCTGACTTTTTGGCACTTGGATGCTCAACATATGAATACCTTGGATGTATTTAGTGTTGATATTCGAGGTTCAAAAAATTGGGTCGTTATGAACTTGCACTCATTCTTACTATCCGTGATTAGGAATTATTTTCAACTTTCCCAAAGATAGTATATGCACAAATAAAGGTAATTACGATATATAGATAAAATATTTGAAAATCTTTTTGAAAACTTTTATCTATATACATATATGTATATTTTTAAAACCTATTTTCCAAAACATTTTGGAAAACCTTTTGTAAAATGATTTTTTTTTAACTTTTCATGTACGTTCTCTTAATACGTGCCTAAATCCTATGTGATTTTAAAACTAAGCTCCAATACCAAATGTAACAAACAACACACCGATCTAAAGCCTAGCGTGACTTTCAGACTTGTGTTGTGCCAAGAAATACAAGCTGTTATTTTTTATGACATAAGAAACTAGTACGGGTGGATAAAACCTAAAATATACTACACTTTCAGAACTCATAGCGGAAGAAACAAAAAACATAACGCAGAAAAATATCCACTTTAGAAAATATTCAAATCATAGTCTTAGAAAACCAGTACCTGATCCAATATTGAATAGACAGTAAATATCACTCCACGAATAATAAGAGAGATAAAATGTACCGATAAGATAGATAAATACATGGCGATCAAATTTGATAAAGCAGTCTCCAAAGATAAGCTTAACTCTAGAAGTAACCTGAATGAACTAATCACCCGCCGCCCTATACACCTGTGGTAGGGAAATAGGATGGAAAAAGAGTGAGTCGGACAAAAGTATGGTGAACAAGTACAAGTTTAATATGTGATGATCATGTGTAGTTAACTTTAATTCTATTGTAGATGACACAGGGTGTGATACTAGTGTCTATGAATTCCTAAGGTCCACTACCTAAGGGTTCTTGCCTAATACATACCTACACTCTAACTTGTGTAGGCTACTACAAGGATCGAACTACAAACCGAACCTGACATCTCACGATCCGCCACCGCTCCTAGAGCTACTCAATATGTAAAAAACTACCCTCTTTTCTACTAACAACGGAAACACCACCCTCTTGGCCACTAATTATGGAAATACCCTCACTAGGCTACTATAGGAACATGTTTCCACTAATATCACTGCAGCTAGGCTATTAGGGAACCGATTTTCCTCAGGCATCCTCGTCAGTGCTATGCATCCACCATGGAACCTCCTATGAGTGCTTGTGAAAATACATCTTCTCCAATTGATTACTTGATCCCAAATTGGGTAAAAAAAACATTTACCCAACACCTCAATGACCCAGCGTCCTCTCATAGGGAACTAGCTTCCCAACTACTTCTAACATATATCAATATGCCTTTAAATAGGCCCAAAGACAATTGTCACTTATGCTAATTTTTAATATTAAATTTGGGCCTTAGTTGAAGGTTCAGATTTTGCAATTAACACGCCTACCGGTCGACCACTACCAATCCACCATCAAGGATCAAGGTTCGACCTTTTGAAGGCTAAATTTTAGGGTTTTCCCATTTTTAAATGACAACTGTTAATTTCTTTTTAATCTATTTTCATGAACCTTATTTACTAATTCGATTATATGCTAAATTTTAGTATCAATTTATTAAACCTAGGATTTATAGATTTAAGAATTATGGATTTTAGGGTTTAAGTTTAAATAGAAAGGTCGTGTTAACATCACTATCAAATTCAACAATTTACAGTGATTTCAACTCTACTCTAGATTATAAGTTTCAAAGTAGGGTTTTGCGGTTTTCAATTTCAATTTACTAACATCCAAAACCAATTGGAATAGACTAAACCTAACTGTAATAATCATTTAACATAAATTGTCCCCACTCACCTCAAGCCTAATCTCTTCCTATTTGCTTTGCTTGAGAATCACCTCTCTCTCTTTGCTAGCTTCGCTTGATCCATCTAAATTCAATTGCTTATGTTCTTTTAAGTATTTTTTTATTTTTGAATAATTTTAGATATAGAGGAGAAGTTAGAATCGAACAGAGTTTCGAAATGGTAAACTATTATGTGAATTTTAGGGTTTGATTAGGCTTAAATTTATAGGGAGTTCCAAATAGTTTAGGCCACTGGATTTAGTGTTGAGAATATTTGGAGTTATCAGGTACATTCTCCAAAACATAGCAATGAAGAAACCAATCACCATCATTCAACATGTTAGGAAAATCTCGATCTTCCAAGGACTACGGTTAGCTGCTCAAGCCATATAGGTCAACCGTTACTGGTCCACCATCACCCCTTTTGGGCCAACCGGTCAGTATGTGTTATAGTTATGTATTTATTTCAAAAAAAATTATTCTGTTACCAGTTCTTCCAACATGCGTAACTTCTCCGTACTAACTCCGACTTTAAAGTGTTACATATGTAAATCGTCTGGAAAATCGATATGAACGCAATGGTGCAAGTATTGTAGCCAAATTCGGATGTTTTTGAAATTTTTTATTTAGTCCTTGTTTTATTTAAATTAAATTTTCTTATTAAGTTTCTGTTAAATTTTCAGAGTGCTGCATTCTTCCACCTTAAAATAATTTCGTCCTTAAAATCTCAAAGAACGAAAAAATATAACTTATACATATAGCAACCAATAGTTATAATTATCTACTCATCCTTTATCTACGGGCAATCGTTGTCCTTGGTAATTTTCTAATGCAACATGTACATATATATGCACCGTGAAATGCACATGAATCTATACTAATGCAAAGAGTAGGCAGTCTCATGATCCAATCGACCTCCTAATATGAAAATACTCGTGCTATGGATCCAAATATATGCAACAGCCTAAGTAAGTATGCTTGCAATTCTATAAGTGTGTGCAACCATTACATCCATATGCAACATCCACATGCATAATGCTCAAGTAGAACAACAACTACCAAGCATACATATGCATAATATCTAGCAAGCTAAACAACAAATAAGAGACAATGTGAATGTGTGTGTACTGCCAAAAGGATATATTATCCTAATTGTGTAAAAGGAACAATCCAAATAATACATCCACTAGCATGAATCATTTATAACATGTCCTCATCACACATTTGCAACCATTCCTACCATCCAATGGTCTCTACCTAAACTAGAAACTAAACATAATAGTAATCTATACATTTTCTAACTAAAATGGAAACATACCATAAAAGAATTCGATATGGATAGCTCGGACTTTTTCATCAAACTCGTAGGTACTCCCAACTGTATCGTCCTATTGGACTCTAACTAGTTTAATTATTTTATTGTAGTGTCGATCTATCCCATTCCATAAATACGAATAGGTGGATGGTGAACAAGGGACTTGCCTGTCCTTTCTAACTTCCCTAACTGACACAGATTGACTATGGTAAGCGCATTGCATAGACACTATCATAAGTATCTAATAATAGCCTTATAATATTTTAACTGTATTCTCTCTTGCCTTGGAGATTTTCTACTTGACGGCTTCTTAATTGTGGACTTAGCTCTACGGACTATAGAGGACTCGACTCCTTGGATTATGCAATGTCTCTCGTTGGTACATGATTTCTTCCTATCTTGTGTAGTCCTTGCCCTTCTATGAATCAAATCCACACACTTTACGACAAGCATAAACCTTTACTTCGAATGTATGCACATAGGTAATTCTCTGCAATCCTTTCTACTAAGTGGTACTTTGTTCGCATGCGACTATTATGAACACAACTATGTATTCTAGTAAATATTCAAATTTCCTTAAGTGAATAGTCTCCTTTAAATTCGAGGGATGGTTGAGAAGAAACCTTTTACCCCTTCATCCAAATATTACCAAAAACTATAGATCTTATTTACTATCAAAATTGCCTTCACATTCTCAATGCGTGCAAATACAATAACTTTTCTCAATGGAGACCCGAATCTTTGAATTAACCATCCCTTGCACAATCTTTACTGCAATCTTATCTAGAATCCTTTTGTGGTTTGAACTTCCAAAACTTTGCCATCTCTTAATTTTCTCCCATAAATGAGACCTTTTTACTAAACATGACCTCTTATCGCTTTATTCCAATTAACATGTAATGATGCTTTGCCATTTTAATCCAATAAACATGATGATCAATTCTTTATTTTATACTTAGAGATTTCTACTTTCTAATGGATTAGAACTACATCTCTCCCAAAGGAAAGATTGACGGTGTAAATTTCTATGTCTTATCCCAAAAGGAGAATTTATGGTATGTTTGGAAATACAAGAGTATTTTCCATAACTATTGAAATAGACTGTGAGGACCCGCAAATCCGTACTCCTTGAATATACACTAATCTCCATTGATTAACTCAAGATGAACGGAAATACGAATTCTCAGGGTTTAAAAAGAAGAAAAAGATAGAAGAAGAGAGAAAAGATAGTAGAACAGAACTGAAAGAAAACAACAGAACAATATCAGAATCTCACAATCGCAACGGAACAACATATAATAATTAAATGAATAATCTTTAAACAAATAACTATTTCAGTTATTACATTACATTACATTACATTATATCATCAGAGTGTACAACTATCAAACAACAACAAACAGAACAAACAATGGAAAAGAAATACTATATACTAGTAATAGGCCATGCCATCCATCTTGCCTCCAGCAACTCCTGAATTCCAGAATGTCCTGATAAACCTGACTCTTGACTGCCCGTGTGGAAATTGGTGGGCACCCAGAGTTTAGGAAGGAAAACAATAAACTCCGAGTCGGTCATGTGACTGGTGTGAGAACTCAAAACAGTTTGTTTATTTATTTATTTATTTTAACAAAGAATAGGATAATCTTTAAAATAGATTCGCAATGCTTTTAAAAATGAGACTACCATAAGACCTCCCCCCACACACACAATGCAAACGCAGACTAGGAGGAGATTTCTTCTAATGTTAGTTAAAGATGCTTACTACGTAAAATCAAATCATTTTTTATATTATTATTAGTGCATAGTGTAGAAAACATTTCGAAAGTAGAATATAAATCTTAGCCAGCATAGGTACCATTATATTATGCCTACTATAGCTACCATATTAGATGGCATGTTCTACAACTAAAACCGTACAAGTCTCATATTGTTTCTTTGGATTTCCAACAAATGGTCAGGCCAAGGAACTTCCCATTGCCACATGGAAACGCCTCTGGAAGGACGTCCCGAGAACCTAACCGGATCTCTGCCAACAAAAGGCCGGGTTACCCCTATCTGGGTAACTACTGACACGAGTATGCCATCCCCCGGTCCTTTAGGACCTTTTATCCGAGCGCTCGATAACCAACATCACACCATGATAAATAAAGTGTTTCAACATGAGTAAGTATCTGGGCTCCATACCATGATACCACCCCTTTCCAGAAGGAAATGCACATATCCTAAGGGGCGCTACCCCCAATAAATTTGCTGCATCTTTCCTGTTTTGACCATTCCGGGGCGTGAGGTTCGACGAAGTCTCGTCCACAAAGCCACGCTTTGGTACAAAGCCATGCTTTGGGTCAACAAATGATCAAAGAAATGATCACAAAGATAAGTGATCAAACAAATGATCATATCACAAATGATCAAACAATGATCATTTCACAGCAACACTCAGCATGTCACATTACCAAATTGGGAATATATCGCTGATAACCATCAACTACATAACCTCTGAGCTCGTACGTCTCAGAGAAGGGTGTTAAGCTAAAGAATAAATTCTCCGCCACCAACAGAAATGTATTTGAAAGAAATCTGCTTTATATCTCAAATTGTAATGTCAGACATACAATCAATACAAGTCTGTTCCGGGATCGAACAGAACCGAAGGCACATACAAAGAAGTCCTTGCAATCCGGATATTCACTAATCACGTTCGGACTTCCCATCACATATGGAATTTCTATACCGGGGCCATTCGGTGTAGAAACATTCGACGGTAATCCTTCCATTTTCAAAAATATCCGGTCTTCAACACCGGTCTTCAAATGCAATTCATAACGACGTATCACATATTCGGAATGGGTTATACGACCCCAAGGTCCTTTCCCAGCTAACCCGAATAGTGAGCGCTTATTCAAAAATAAGTGTGGCATTCAAATTCAAGCAAATCACAACAAATACCCATTCAAAGGTAAATATTGATAGTCGGTTATTGAACTATCAATGGATATGCACAACATCACCAGATTCCAAATAATTTTCCAAATTATTTATTTCCCAAAAATATCTTTACAAGATATATAATTCTCACACTTCATTCATTTGAAAACAATTTACAAATCACTTTTCACATTTACCACTTTTGAAAACATATTTCAATCATTTTCCCTACGCGGAAATACTTTCATTTCAACATGGTTCATTTAAACCAATTAAATAAATCCTTAACGATTTACTTTACATTTACGTTCCAAATCCGTAAATTTATTCCCACTCTTCAAAAATAAATCAATATTTATTTTTAAACAAATTCCCTTTTCTTTTATAAATTCCATAGTGAATTTACATTCCAAAATATTTATGAATATACGATTTCAATTATTCATTTTCAATTTATCTTCAAAAAGATAAATTCTCAAAACGTTTCATTTCACATTGGAAAACATTTCCATACTTATTTATTAATAAGTAGTTCACAAATCTATTTATTTTCAACCTTTGGAAAATATTCAATATACTTAAATCGAAATTAAGTATATATTTCATTCTTTAAGGAAATCATTCTCTTAACCATATTTATTTGGGCCAAAACGAATGTTGCGTAAAACATCGTTACGACAACCCAAAATCACTAGTATAGGGATTCGAAATTAAAATAGATATATAAATCCCAATACTATACAAAACATTTCCTTTCGAAAATCATTTACTATAACAACAGTGTTATAGTCTAACATTTCCTTCTATTTCTCGAAATCGTCTATTTCGACAATGAATGTTGAAATCTATGGTTTCGAATCTTAACACATTTTGAAAACATCGTTAGATCGTTTTAATTTTATTTAAAACATCACATCCAAAACATTTTCTCTAACATATTATTCACTATTCAAAAACGTGAATATACTTCGTTGACCAATTTCATCACTTATATACATTTTATTTTAAAGGATTTTTCACTGACTAAAACGTGAATATAACTCCATTAATAAGTTATAACAATTTACTTATCAAAATAAGTCGTTGGCGGATTTATAAAATAATGTTTATAAATTCCATTTCTATTTATTTTATATCAACTCCTTTTATAAATCTCCTTTATTAACCTATTCAATTTATAACTCAATTATAAACCAAAAGTCCATAATTTAAGTTAAATACCTATAATTTATTTGTTTGCAAAATCGTTCCTTTAACTTCCCAAATTATAAATCTTATAACTTATAAGATTCATTTATTTACCCATATCTATTCTTCAAATAACTTTACAAATTTTATAAACCTACTGCTTATAAAATTCCATTTATAACTTCACCGTTTATAATCCTATAAATTTCATTCATTTATGAAATTCATTTACAATTCATTCTAACAATTATAAAAACTCGTTTTATAATTCAAATATTTTTAATTTATAAATATCAATTTATAAATCCTTTGTATAAATCAATTTATATTATTATTTTAAAGCGTCTTTAAACTCTTTTATAAATTCACCATTTTCTTTGATTTATAAAATAATCCAATTTCATAAATCCTATAATTTAAACTTTTTATAATAAATTCAAAAATCCCAATTTAAACTATTTCATAAAATCATTTATCCCATATTTCAATTATCAACTTTTAACTATATTTCTCAAAAATCATAATTTTTATAACATTAAAATTATAACGTTTATTTATTCAAAATGAATCAATTCCAAAAATATTTTATAAACGTATACTTTCAAAAATCACTTTAAAAATCCTTTTAAAATTCCAAAATTGGCCCAATGATGCAACACACCAAATAGTCAATCACGACAACAACGACATCATATATCGATATGATAATCCATCAAATATCAAAATATCTGAAATCAAATAAATACTGTTGAGGAATCCAGTTGGATCCCTCCAACCTGTTTTCCTGCATCCAAAGATGTTAGCACAATACCAATTCCGTTCCAGTATGGAATTATCACGGTATATGGGATTTAAAATATTATCCGTTTAATAGACGGCGCAATAAGGTCTCATCCGCTATATAATGCGGGAAATCAACTCTAAGTACATAAATAATACCAATTTCACTGTACTGTGAAATATTCGCGGTATATGTTTTTAATAAATAATCTCCGCTTACTAACGGCGCATAGTGTCTATTTTAACAATCAATAGATAAAAATCATCATTCAAACATGCATTTAAGTATTTTAAATCTAACTATTTAAAATTAAAATCGAAACCGATTCGATTGAGTGAGAAGTTCTCACCTTGATTTCAATTTCGTTTTCAGCTTTTATTTCGAATAAAATTAAACGGACGTTTAATTTTACCCGAAATTCTCACTAACTCCAAACGACTCCAATCCAATTCCATAGCGTAGTGCTCGTCCATACGAACCCAATGCAACTTGTTTCGTGCGTTTTCGACCTCGTATGAAAAAGATATGATATTACGAAGTTTACACGAATTTATAATTTATAAAATTTACAAATCTATTTATATTTTAAACCTACATCTAATCACAGCCGTTGATCAAGTTTGAATGCATCAGGGCCGTGACCCCCATTCCCTCTCCCTCACGCGTTCCTACAGGTAATAGCCGAACCCGTATTGTATAATAGGGTTAATACCCGCACCACCCAAACGACGACGAAACCCCATCACATATGCACCACATCGAAGCTCGCGTCATGCTCTTCCTTCGGCCAGAACCCCCTTGAACTGGCTCCCCCCTCTGCATGAAAAACCGTGTGCAACTTCAGCACTTCTAGCTCGATTTGCCGTTGATTTGTGAAGTCGTTTTAGATCATGACCGTTGAATAGCTAGTTAGCAACGTGTTCTACAAGTTTCATGTTGGAAGTTTTTGGCAAAAGCCGATGGATGAAGAGATAAATAAGGAAGAAGAAGAGTGTGTTTCAGCCATTGAAATAGTTGGTGGCGGCTCTGAACGTTTTAGGGTTAGGTTTTAGGAATTTTGCAAATTTGTGAATAACATGGGCTTATATAGAAAAATTCCAAATTACTATTCATCCCGGAATTTCCGAACTCCAAACGAAGCGTGCCGGTTGGCGTTCCTAAGGTTTACCCCGCATTTCGAACACAATGGAACGTGTTTCGGGAGCTAATTCGGTCATCTGAGCGAGTTATGGCAATAAACGTTCAATTTAAAATTAAATCGGTAAATCAAATTTCTAGGCGTTTTAGTTTGCCCCGGACAAACGGTAAATCCGATTGACTTGAAATTTGAAACTATATAATAATATCACATTACGGATCCGATGAAACTGGTTTCGTCGAAATCCGAGACTTTTTGAAAAATGGCTATTTTAACTCGCCAAATTAATATTAAAACAATTTCGATGCGTTTCGAGCTGCCACGATCAAACGGTAACTCCGATTGCTACGAAAATTCAAATCCGATAATAACAAACTATTACGGATCCAATGGAACTAGTTTCGTCCAATTCTGAGACTGTTCGAAAAATGGCTAATTTCACTAGTCGATTAAATATTAAAATATTCAATTTTCACAAATAAACTCTAAATTCAATTTTAAAAGTTCTATAACATCATTCTAACTCCAATATGATAAAATAAAATTTTTACAAATCATTTTAAATCATATTTAACTCAATTTTCAATTTTTTTCTGTATTTTAACATATTAAATTATCGATTTAATTATCCAATTAAATCCAATTATTCGAAATAAAATTTATTCGACTTATAATTTTCACTTATTAATATTTAAAATTAATTAAATATTCAAATTTTAATTAATAGAAATTCTGGGTCGTTACATAGACAATGCAAAATATGGTAAATATCTCTATTTTAAAAATATCTTTCTATATGGGTGTATTCCTTATCATTTCAAACGATACACTTCTATTTATGAATCTAAATTTGATCATCCATAGAATTTACATTACAACCCTATATGTTCCAACGAATTAAAGTACTACCTAAATCTCATTTCTTATTTATCACTACTTTCAATTATGTCTACTAACCTATATCAATTATCAAAAAATTCTAGGATCACTAAAATCCCATCAATTTACTATGATAACATCATTTACATTTTACTTGCATACATCATTTAAATCTACATATCTGGAACTATCACATGATCCATAAGTTTTTGGAACTACTATTACCTAATACTAGATTTTAAGGAATATCGATACCCAAAATTTTCCAGATTCAAATATGTGCTAATTTCTAACCATACAATTTCAAGATTTACATAAGCATACTCGGAACACATCTACAATGATAGAACCCAATAAGTGATACCGTTTGTAGGCTACCATCGAAAATAATTTCCACTAATATCATCGCATATTGCTACTATGGCCACTACTGTTCTACTAATACGACTTCCCGCTCATGTCCCTCCAGTCCGCCAATAGCCTTCAAGGGAACAACATAATACGTAGATTACTCATAGCCTATAGGTATCTTATCCTTACCTATATGGTACTGACCCTACTGCTATAGCGTCAAACTTTTCATTCTAATTTTCCTAATGAAATCAAGGAATTGTCTCCTTTGTCATTTAACTCACTATTAAAGAATTGAAGTAGGCCCTACTTGGTACTTTCCACACTTTATACCGAATAACTTCTTGCATTAGCAGCATCTAGTGATAGAATAAAACATCTTGGCTTACTCTTTCCTTATTCGAAAATATGTTTTATCCAAATCAAACTTTCCAAACTTCCTTGCGTAAAGATTATACGATTCAAACCATATTTAGGAAAAAAGATACAAGGTGGTCATCACTCTTCACTACCATAGGAAGTTTGACCTAGTGCTATATCATTCCAATTCAACCGTTGATTGAAAAGGTCACTAAAGTCTCATGTTTTCTTTTATCTTTGTCTCAACCATTACAAGGCTTCCAAATTTCATAGTTAATTCTATCCTAATGGGCAAATTAATCCTATTTGTCTAACTTCGATCTATTTCTTCCCATTTAAGTGTAGGTGAAAGTCATAATATTTTCACTTTACCCTCCTAAATCAAAACCTTTGATTTTAACATCGTTTCCATAAATCTAGTACATTTTTAAAACGATAAGACCCTCTTTACATTTTTAACAAGCGTTTCCTTTCTACTAAGACCATGAATTTTCCTTTAATTGAATTATTAAAAATGGTTAAAGTTAACTTAGCAAAATGTACATGAAACACACCATTTTAAAATTTACTTCGAAATAAGGAAATTTCACGAAAGCGGATTTTTAAGGAAAATATAGTACTTCAGCTTATCATTTTAGAGTTTGGAAAAAACATCGACAAAAGATATTGTCATGTATTAACCATTTCATATTTATTAAAAGAGTTCAAATGTTGGGTCTTACATACTTCTCAATTTTTAATTTTCAAAAGTTCTATTGTTAAAAGCAAAGTGCACATTGGGGATAAACATAATAATGTACCTAAAAGACAAAACAAAAGATTTAAAATAGTTATTAGAAAATTGCTTTTTTATCAAATTATTTACTTTTACATTGTAAACAAATTTCATAAAGTTTACTGATAATTTTATATAAAATCATTAAACCAATTTTTTCTATTTAAAAGTACCATATATCTACCGTTTCTACCTTTAGAAAACATTTTCATTAATTTATCATTTTAATTGGAGTAGATAATAGCAACCTAATTGCACTAACTGACTTATATGTAATAATGCTTCAAGTAGATAAGGTTCATATCCTTTTTTTTTAAAGAAGGCTAACCCGAGTTTATTTTCCAATACGGTGTCCAACTTCAACATGGAAATACTCTAACCGTATCTTTAAGTAAATACGAATTCTTTTAACAACTACCTATATGAGGATAGGGTTTCTACTTTAACTGAAGAATCTACCTTAAATTTGTAAAATCTCCTTATGCCCTCTTATGTCGTCAACATCTTGATCCCAACATACACGTCTCATAGTACTAATCTTCTTCATTCACCCTTAAATCCATAATTTACTTGCCACTATTAGTTGGTATAGAAATCCTATACTAGCCCTTCTAGAGCCACTCCTCTTAAATTTGTACTTATTCTTACTATCCGTGATTAGAAATAATTTACTACTTTCCCAAAGATAATATGGGCACAAATAAAGAAATTTATGATATAGAGATAAAATCTTTGGAAAGCTTTGTGAAAACTTATATATATCTATGTATGTATGTATGTATATTTTCGAAACCCACTTTTGATAACTTTTTGGAAAATATTTTGGAAAAACTTTTGAAAAACCATTTTTTTAAAAACCTTTTCAAGTATGTTCTCATAATACGTGCCTAAATCCTAGGGATCTTAAACCTAAGCTCTGACACTAAATGTAACAACCTGCACTCCCAGCACACCGACCCAAAGCCTAGCATGACTTTTGGACTCGCATCGTATCGAGAAATACGAGCTATCAGTTTTTTTATAACATTGAAGAGGCTAATACAAGCAGATAAAATCTAACATATACTGTACTCTCAAAAATCACAACAAAAGGAACAAAACATGTAGCACAGAAAAATATCCATCTCAAAAAATATTCAAATCACAGTCTTAGAAAACCAGTACATGGTCCAATACATAATACATAGAAAATATCACTCCAAGTTTGATATGGAAGATAAAAAGAACTGATAAGATAGATAAATATGTGGATAACAAATATGATAAAAGCAGTCTTCAAAGATAAGCTCGGCTCTTCAAGTAACAAGAAATGGCCAGTCACCTGCCACCCAATCCACCAATGGTGGGGTAAAAGGAAGGAAAAAGAGTGGGTAAGGCAAAAGTTTCATGAATGAGTACAAATTTAATATGTGATGATCATGTGCAGTTAACTTTAATTCTACTCTGGATGACATAGGATATGATACAAGTATTTGTAAATTCCTATGATCCATTACCTAAGGGTTCTTGTCTAATAAATACGTGCACAACAATTAATGTGGGTAACTAAAAGGAATGAACTATAGATCAAACCTCACATCACGATCTGTCACCGCTCCTAGAGCTACTCAGTATGCAAAACATCACCCTCATGGCTACTAACTATGGAAGCACTGCCCTCTTGGCTACAAACTATTGAAGCATCGTGATAAGGCTACCATAGGAACATATTCCCACTAGTTTCACTACCACTAGGCTACTGGAGAACCGATTTTCCCCTAACTACGAGTACCCATTTCCTCACTATGCCTAGAAAGAAAGAACCTAAAATTCCGACTAGCTAGTGTGTCTTATCGTCTTCACCCGCTTCCATCTCTCAAACGTAGTGTTAGCTTCTTATTGCATGCATCGAGATCCTCCCTCAAAATAGTAACATGTCACGTTAGAAATCATGTATACTACGATTCTCACTATGGTAGGCCCACTTCATCAGGCATCCTCGTCTGTCAGGACACGATTTTTCGTTGCCGAAAAACCGAACACTGAGGGGGTTTTTAAGAAAGAAGAAAGAGGTAGAAGAAGAGAGAAAGAAAAACAGAACAGAAAGAAAACAATAGAACACATCAGAATCTCACAATTCGCAGCGGAACAACATATAATAATAAATGAATAATATTTAACAAAGAACTGTATCAGTTATTACATTACATTATTTTACATTACATCAAATCATCAGAGTGTACAACAACATACAATAAACAACGGAAAAGAAATACTATATACTAGTATACGCCATGCCATCCAGCTTGCCTCCAGCAACTCCAGAATATCCAGAATATCCTGATAAACCTAACTCTTAACTGCCCGTGTGAAAAATTGGTGGGCACCCAGAGTTTAGGAAGGAAAACAATAAACTCCAAGTCAGTCATGTGACTGGTGTGAGAACTCAAAACAGTTTATTTATTTTTAAAATCAAAATAGAGGAATATTTTTAATTCAATTCGCAATGCTTTTAAAAATGAGACTACCATAAGGCCTCCCGCACACACACACATGCAAACGCAGAATCGGAGGAGATTTCTCCTTATGATAGTCAAAGATGCTTGATACGCATTTAAAATAACATTTGATATTATTACTAGTGCATAGTGTAGAGAAAAATTCATTTCGAAAGTAGAATATAAATCTTAGCCAACATAGACATTTCGAACTATGCCTACTATAGCTACCATCCAAACAGTGGTGACCACCATAAGTGAATGGCAGGTTCTACAACTAATACCGTACAAGTTTCGTATTGGGAATTGGATTTCCAACAAATGGTCAGGCTAAGGAACTTCCTACTGCCACATGGGATCGCCTCTGGCTGGACGTCCCGAGAACTTAACCAGCTCTCTGCCAACACAAGGCCGGGTTACCTTTATCACTAGGTAACTACTACACGAATATGGCATCCCCCGGTCCCATCGGACCTTTAACCGAGCGCTCGTCACCAACAACACCACACAGTAATAAAATATAGTGTTTCAACATGAGTAAGTATCTGGGCTCCATACCATGATACCACCCTTTCCAGAAGGAAATGCACATACCCTAAAGGGAGCTACCCCTCATAACCTTGCCGCATCATTCCTGTTTTGACCATTACCGGGATGTGAGGCTCGATGAATTCACGTCCACAAAAACACACTTTGTACAAAAAGCCGTGCTTTGGGTCAACAAATGATCAACACAATGATCACTAAGATAGACGATCAAATAAATGATCCTATCACAAATAATCAACACAATGATCATTTCAGCATCACTCAGCATGTCACATTACCAAAATGGGAATATATCGCTGATAACTTCAACTATATAACCTTTGAGCACATACGTCTCAAAGAAGGGTGTTAAGCAAAGAATAAATTCTCCGCCACCAACAGAAATATATTTGAAAGAAATCGGCTTTATATCTCAAATTGTAATGTCAGGCATACAATCCATACAAGTTTGTTCCGGGCTCGAACAAAACCGAAGGCACTTACAAAGAAGTCCTTGCAATCCGGATATTCACAATCCTGATCGGATTTCCCATCACATATGGAGTCTCTATACCGGGGACCAGTCGATGCAAAGACATTCGACAAGAAACCCTTTCGTTTTCGAAAATATCCGGTCTTCAACACCGGTCTTCGAATGCAATTCATACGACGTATCACATATTCGGAATGGGTTATACGACCCCATGGTCCTTTCCCGGTTAACCCGAATAGTGAGCGCTTATTTTTAAAAATAAGTGTGGCATTCAATTCCAAGCAATCACAACAAATACCATTCAAAGGTAAATATTGATAGTCGGTTATTGAACTATCAATGGAGATGCCAACATCACCAGAATCCAAATAATTTTCCAAATTATTTAATTCCAAAAATATCTTTAGAAGATATAACTTTTCATATTTCAAAAATAAATCAATATTTATTTTTAAACCTATTTTCCCAATTCCATTTATAAATTCCATTTATAAATTCCATTTTGAATTTATATTTCCAAAATATTTATGAATATACGATTTCAAATATTCATTTTCAATTTATCTTCAAAAAGATAAATTCTCTAAACTCTCCATTTCTCTTTGGAAAAACAATTTCCATACTTATTTATTTTATAAGTAATTCACAAATTTTATTTATTTTCAACCTTTTGAAAATATTCAATATACTTAAATCAAAATTAAGTATATATTTCATTCTTTAAGGAAATCATTCACTTAATCATATTTATTTGGGCCAAAACGAATATTGCGTAAAACATCGTTACGACAACCCAAAATCACTAGTATAGGGTTTCGAAATTAAAATAGATATATAAATCCCAATACTATACAAAACATTTCCTTTCGGAAATCATCTATTATAACAACAGTGTTATAATCTATCATTTCCTTTTATTTCTTGAAAACATCTATTTCAACAATAAATGTTGAAATCTATGATTTCAAATCTCAACATATTTTAAAACATCATTGGATCGTTTTAATTTTATTTAAAACATCACATTCTAAATAATTTCTTTAATATATTATTCACTATTCAAAAACGTGAATATATTGTTAACCAATTTCATTACTTCTATTCATTTTAGTTTAAGGAATTATTCACTGTCTAAACATGAATATAACTTCATAAATAAATTGAAACAATTTACTTATCAAAATAAGTAGTTTGCGAATTTATAAAACAATGTTTATAAATTCTATTTCTATTTCTTTTATACCAACTTCCTTTTATAAATTTCTTTTATTAACTTATCTCAATTCATATCACAATGATATATTAAAAATTTCATATTATAAGTTAAATACTTATAATTTATTTGTTTATAAAATCATTCCTTTAAACTTCACAAATTTTATAAATCTTATAACTTATAAGATTCATCTATTTATCCAAAATCTTATTCTTTTAAATAACTTCACAAATTTTATAAACCTACTGTTTATAAAATTCCAATTTTAACTTCACCGTTCATAATTCTATAAATTCATTCATTTGTGAAATTCATTCACAATTCATCCTAACTCTTATAAAAACTTCGTTTTATAATTCCAATATTTTAATTTACAAATATCCATTTGTAAATCCTTTAATATAAATCAATTTATTTTACTATTTTTAAAATGCCTTTTACTCTTTTATAAATCCATCTTTTGATTTAGAAATAATCCAATTTCATAAATCCTATTTTTAAACCTTTTTATAATTTATTCAAAAATCCCAATTTTTATAAAATCGTTAATCTCTTATTTTCAAAAATCAACTTTTAACTATATTTCTCAAAATATAATTTTTATAACATTAAAATTTTAACGTTTATTTATTTAGAATGAATCAATTCTAAAAATATTTATAAAGCGTATATCTTCAAAATTACTTTAGAAATCTCTTAAAATAAAAATCGTTATTTTTAAACTTCAAAAATTGGATCCGATGATGTAACACATCAATAGTCAATCACGATTTTCAATATCATATATCATCCATGATAAACAATCAAATATCACTATATATGAAATCAAACAAATATTTGTGAGGAATCCAGTTGGATCCCTCCAACCTGTTTCCCTGCATCCACAGACATTAGCACAATACCATTCCGTTTCAAGACGGAATATCGCGGTATACGGGATTTTATAAAAATATATCCGCTTACTAACGGCGCAATAGGGTCTCATCCGCTAAAAAGAAAATGCGGGAAATCAATCAACTGCAATATATACATATGCCAATATATATATATTGCTATATATATAATATAATACCAATTCCACTTCGAGGTGGAATATCGCAGTATATGTGTGTAATAAATAACCTCCGCTTACTAACGGCGTATAGGGTCTATTCACATCCAATATTTATATAACAATCATCATTCAAACATTCAATCAACACAGTCAATCAATTTTAAATTTAACTATTTAAAATTTAAATAAACAACAGAAATTCCTTTTGAGTGAGAAGTTCTCACCTTTATTCCCGTTTGCAATCCACTTCCAATTCAACTTGTTTTCTCCATTTATACCTTGTATAAACATTATACAAATTTATTAATATTCGAAATAAATCGAATAATAAATTTTCATTTTTTTTTTGTTTTGTTTTAATTATTCAATGTTTTTGTTCTAAACTAATTCCTTTTTATAAATTAAATCAACTAACTATTTCATCTCAAGTTAATGATTTTTTTTTATATTTTAAGCTAAAAATTAAAGATTCAAACTGATTTTCTTTTTAAAATAATTCTAACATCTTGTTTATATAAATTTTCTTAAATCTTTTAAAATTCCTTTGTTAAATAAATTATTTTAACTAAAATTTTAATTTTAATTAACCAATAATTTTATTTATAACTAATTTCATTTATCTACAATTTATTGTAAAACTAAATTAATCCAATATTTATTTTTGTAAAATAGCCATATATATATATTACATAAATTTTAAAACTAAGTTTCCTTTATTAAATATTTTTTCTTTCTCAGGTTTTAAATAAAAATAAAATATATTTTACTGTAAAACTATATATATATATATATTTTTCCTTCTTCTTCCGCTGTGTGTATATATCTACACGATTAATAAAATTAACTAAATACTAAACTGCAATAAGATTCTTTTAATAATTTATTTAACAAATTAATTAAAAATTATAGTAATCACCTTGCATACATCCACTGCCGATGCGAGAACGTCTGCTTCAATCGCGAGCCACCCCTCGCCGTTCGTCCACGCGACCACGTCGCTCCACCTCCACACGAGCATCGCCTCATCGACCGCCGCCGCTTGCCCATGTCGCGAGCGCCACATCGACACTCCACTGCTACGCCGCGCCACCTCGCAACCCACGCGCGACCCCAATCTCCATCACAATCGCGACTCACCACAGCCGCCCCATCGCGCGCGCACACGCGATTCTGTTCTAGGGCTTCGGCCATTTTTTATTTTTATTTTTTATTTTGTAACTGCGTTTTGATTTGAGAGAAGAAGAATAGAAGAAGGGGAATACGCGGCTTCGATTCACGTACCAAGCTTCGGCCATTATTAGATTTGAACGAGATGCTCGAGTGTTTTGAAAAACAGAAGAAGTCGCGTGTTTTTAAGGTGGAAAGGGAGGAACGTGAAGAAGTATGCACTGCACGATCTCTATCGTGAATTTAGGCATGAATTTAGGGAAAAGAACGTGATGAAGTTTGACCAAAAATTTAAACTTAAATTTAAATTGAATTCGATTTTATTTCAATACGTCTACGTGTCGTATGCTCACATATAAACTCCGAAAAATACGAAATTTGAAATCCGGTAATAATTCAATATTACGGACCCAATGGAACTAGTTTCGTCGAATTCCGAGACTGTGCCTCGGACGGCTATTTTTAAATATCGATTCAAACGATTAAATTCCAAAACTGAACAATTCATTTTAAAATTCAATCCTGAAGCTTCGATTATCTTCAATATTATCAACATGAATTTTACAAGCCTTTGAAATATTTTTAATCGGCTTAAAATTGAAGATTTAAAATTTTATTCAACTTCAGTAGATTAAATTCTATAATTTAATCGCTAAATTCATTCTGATAATTTGAAATTCAATTCAAATATTTAAAATTAATTAAATATTCTCTAATTGAATTGTTAAAAATTCTGGGTCGTTACATCGTCAGTGCTGCATGTCGGTCATGGAACCTTATGTAAGTGCCATTTGCAAAAATGCATCGCCCCCAATTGATTACTCGATCCCAAATTGGGTAAAGACATATACCTAACACCGTAATGACATAGCGTTCTCATATAGGGAAATATCTTCCTTACTACTTCTAACATACACCAAATGTCTTTAAATATACCAATAAACAATTGTTGTTTATGTTAGTTTTCATTATTAAATTTGGGCCTTAGCCCGAGGTTTAGATTTTGTAATTAATATGCCTACCTGTCGACCGCTAACCCTAGATGATCGGTCGCTACCGGTCGACCGCATGGGATAAGGGGTCGATCGTTCGTAAGCTCAATTTTGGGGTTTTCCCATATTTTAAATGTCAATTGTTAATTTCCATTTAATTCATGTCGATACGTGTTTGTCGTGAACTCTAGTTACTAATTCGACGATATTCGAAATTTTAGTATCAACTTATTAAACGTAGGGTTTGCAGACTTAGTAATTATAGATGTAAGGGTTTACAATTTAGATTGATATGGGTGTTTTAATAAGGTTTAATAATTTATTGTGATTTTAATTCTACCTTAGATTATATGTTTCAAATTAGGGTTTTACATTTTCAATCTCAATTATTGACACCCTAAATCGATTAAAATAGACTAAATGCAACTGTAATAATCATTTAAACAAAATTATTCCCACTCACCTTATGCCTAAGCTATTCTTATTTGCTTTGATTGGGAATCTCCCCTCTATATGCTAGCTTCGCTTACTCCATCTAAATCTAACAAATTGTGTTCTTCTAAGTTGATTTTATCTGATTTTTGAAGAATTTTAGATTTAGAGGAGATGTTATAATAGGACGGATGGAGTGCTGGCAAATAGTGTTGGCAAATAGGGTTAAATTAGGCTTTTATAAGTGTTGGAAAATAGTTTAGGCCATTGTATTTAGGCTTTAAGGTTTTCAAATATGCTCACCAAAACTTAGCAACGAAGAACCAATTACCACCGTTTAACACGTCATCCGAATCTCAAATTTTCAAGTCCTACAATCAATCACTCAAGCCATATAGGTTGACCATTACCGGTCGACCATCACCCCTCCTGGATCGACTGGTCAGCTTGTGTTTTTTCTAATATTTTTAATTTTTAACTTTTAACTTTTATTCTATTTTCAGTTCTTCCAATGTCCGTAACTTCTCTTTACTAACTCCAATTTCGAAGTGCTATATTTGAAAATCGTCAAGAAAATCGCTATGAATGTAATGGTGCAAGTTTCATGCCAAATTCGAACATCTGTGAAAAAAAATTAGTCCTTGTTTTATTTAAATTACATTTTCTTATTAAATTTTTTTCAAATTTTCAAGGTGGTGTTACATCCTTATACACTTAGACTAGGGGAAAGGGTCTATTATCAACTTTAGGCCAAAGACAAGTACACCGAAAATCAAGATTTTCGTTAGTCCCTCGCATAGAAAAGGCCATATGAGTTATCATATATCTAAAGCACATTGAGCAATAGTAAGGATTATTTGATGGGTGCTATGGTTTCTTTGATTGTTTTCTTCCACGGTCACTCTAACGAGGTCATTGGAGATTGGTATTAGGGATTGGGATAACTGGGTACGGTTATCATACTTGGTTTACAGTATACCTTTACTATATTCATAGAGTAGCATATTATGTTTGTTATGTGCTAACTCTTTGGTTGTAAGGACAGGTCGGGTATGGTTTGTTTACCTTTGTTCTTTACTATATCGACTTATATAGTATTTTGAGATTCATTTATCGCTTATACCAGACTGTTGTCTAACTCGAGATTTTTTGATTTGCTTCTTATTATCTCGGTTGCTCTTAAATGAGTAGACTATGTAGCATGTCCAGATGTGACGTAGTAGCTGTGCATAGGACAAACTGGATAGAGCTATCTCATATTATATATGGATTTCTATGCTTATTCTGATGTCAACACTGTGGAGCCTTAACGGTGCTTACTTATTACTATTATTTGAGACAGCCGTTAGAGTTTATTTCTATTTTGTATAGACTCTACTTGTAACAACCCGTAAATTTTGATAATTAAATTGGTTAATTTAATAATATTTTTGTAAATAATTTTAGAAAGAAATAAAAACTTTATCATTTATAATGAAGTGAATGTTAAAAAAATGAAGTGTAGCAATGGTAATTAAAACTAATTATTGACAATTGGAGTGAAATACCAATAATGAAATAGTGTAAATTGTTGCACTTGGTTATAAAATTGAAAATAAGTAAATAGGGGAAAGTGTTGTATAAATAAATGAATTAGTATAATTAATGGTAATTGGATGAATTCAGTATCATGTATGTAATTATAATAATTGGTTGGAAATAATAAACTTAAGTGTAACATTGGTTTGTAAACAATTATTATAAGTTATCTGTTTAATTAGTTAATTGAATTGAGATTGGAAATAAATTTTTAATAAATGTAAATAAATGTTACATTAATGTGAAATGTAATACAATGTTTAGGAGTTATTAAATTGGAGTATATTAAGGTAATGAAAGGTAAACAAAGGTTAACTATAGGTTTATAGAGTAGTAATGAACTTAATAAAAAGATTGGAATTGAAACAAACCAATTTACTGAAATTCAATTTATAATAAATGGATTTATTGAGAAAATGAAATTAAATACTACGCGATTGAAATAAAGTTGAAATGGGAAATGTTAATGTATTAGGATATAAACCAATGTAAATTGTACCTAAGATGATAAGTTGGTAATTGATTCAATAACAAGATTGAGCTATTAAATATATGGATTTATTGGAAATTTAATTTATAATTTCTAATTTGATGAAATTGAAATCAAACACTGAAATTGATGGATTAGTCAACTTTAAATTGACATCTAAATTTTTTTAAGTTTTTGAAATTGTTCAAGAAATCAAAAATGATAAAGATTGCTAATTATTGAATTGGAATTGAAAATTGGATTTAATTAATTTAATATTAATTTATTGATTAATTGGAAAATAGCCATTTTTGGCCACTGACTCGGATTTCGATGAAACCCGTTTCATTAGATCTGTAACGGTGAATAATTGTACGATTTCAAGTTTCAGAACGAACTGGCTTGTCGTTTGATCGTACGGACTCGAATCGTCTAGAAATCAATTTGAAATAAGATAATTTTAACGTAACTTCTCCATACGATGGAATTCGGACTTAATACCTGTTCCATTGATTTTAAAATATTTGAAAACATATATTTTAATATATGGGTTAACCCAATTTCATTCCGAAATCAGAACGGGCTTTTCGGGCCATTTATCGTTCCAATCCAAACCAATCTTGTCCATCGGTTCTATTTTCAGTTTTGTCTATAATACGTTGTTGTAAACCATATGTCATTTTTTATTCCTCATTTCTATACGCACAATTCCAATTGCCCCTCCTCTCTCCAATGACAGACAAACCCTAATTCCCAATCAAAAATTTAAAACTCCTCGAACAATATTGAATTATATATTGATCTGAAGCTCTTGACGAGCGTAAGTCCAATCTACAATCTGTTTTTCAATCTGGGTTTCGATATGGCGGAAAATTGAGGTTGTAGTTTCGACCGTTCGTTTGTTTGGCTTCTCGTGCAACGGCAGATCTTCGACTCGGTAATGATCAGAGGGTACTGGAGCGTGGAGCACGACGTATGGAGTCGATCCATATGGTTCGTTCGTCTCGGAATGGAGGGGATTCGCCAAAAATTACTGACTTAGATGGCAGCGGCCGTTCGTCATTATTGAGCTGGAGTTGGTCGTGTCTTGGGTGAAGGTTCGCTTGGACGTAGGCTTCAGATCGACAGGGTCAGATCGAGGTTTAGGTGAGCGAGGCGGCGAGCGTACGTAATGATCGACGGTGGCCTAATGGTGGGTTTCGTAAGCGAACACGTTGAGGGAGGATTGAGCTGTTGCGTGTGTTCTGAGTTGCTGACGTGGCTGTCTTTGTGTGGGTGAGGTTATTTACTTTATATTTTTTTATTTTCAAATCGTATAGCTTCTAACTCAAATAACTTTTGCATACGAGGTCCAATTTGCATTCGGTTTTCCTCTCTAGGATCGTATAGAAATTCTAAACATTTTGATGCTGGTTCGGTCGAATTCAGAGACTCTTTGAATTTTGGGTTTAAATTGGATTTAAATTTAAAAGGTGAGTGTTTAACCCACTCACAACTTCTAAAATTTCTTATGTTTGTTAAATTGATTTATGATGTGATTAGAAATTTATTTATGACTGTTTGGCATATTTTGAATCATCATCTCAGTTTATTTGAATTTATTTGGATAAAACAGTTATTTAATTTATTATTGAATATAAACTGCCAATAAATACCTGTTATTTATTATCGGTTCTATATTGATGTTATTGATTGAATTGGATGATGATTATGATAAATGTTTGATGATTGCTATTAGATGAATGGATGTTGTATTTTATATTGTTATAAACTGCAAGTTGTTATGGATTTTTATTTCATTCGGGATTGCGGTTTGAAATGATATATAACCGTATTTATATTTAAATTACGGATTGAAATGATAAATATCTGTATCACTTGACCATAGGATAGAAAATTATATATAAACACCGTGGTCTAGATATAAAAATATTTTGAAATGATTTCTATAGTTTTGTAAAGAAATATATGGTTTTAGATAAATAATGATTTTTGATGTTATATAAATGTTATTTTATCCTTGATTTTAAGCTATGTATATTTGTTTTAATATAGAATAAGCTTAATAATAAGTTTGATTTTTATTGAAGATAATATGGTTAAGTATTTAAATTATATTTTAATATAGAGTTATAATGATTTAAATAAAATTAAGGTTGGAAGATAAATTTGAGATTTATTTGAAATTGAATTTATTTAAGAATTAAACTCAAATAAGCTTGATGTGAAATTTATTAAATTTGGAATTTTAGAGGGTATGATTTTTATAACTTGAATTTGGTTTAAGGTGAATTAAATGAATATTTCAAGTATAAATAAATTGAAGGAAATATTTAGTTATTTGTAATTTGAGTTTTATTTAAATGATAATGGATTTATCATGTAAAATATTTCAAAACTAGGTAATAGAAAATTGAATTGTTGAATCGTAATTACCAAACTTAGTTTTGAAATTGTTGAATACTTAAAGTTTGAAATATATTGAATTTGAAATGGTTTATTCTATGGATCAAATCTGTTTTGAAATCCATAAATTTGGAATAGTTTATATGGAAACTGAATTGAATTGAAATTTATGATTTTGGATTTTGTTAAATATAAAATGTAGAAATTCGAGTTGTGTTGGATTTGATTTGTGAAATTTAAGAAGATATTTTATTATATAAAGTATTTTAAATATTTAAACCATTTAATTGGTGGAAGTTATGTTTTAAAGTTATGAGTTTCAAGGTATTATAATTTGAAAGTGTTGTATTCAAGTGTTTTGATTTCGAAATGCTATAACTTTAAAAGTGTTATGACTTTAGAAAAGGATATATTTGAAATGAAAATGATATCATATTGATTGGGTTTGAAAGGGCAATGATATTTGGTTTAAAAGTATAGAGTATTTTGAAAATCACCGTGGTGTTATAATAACGTTTGGTTGTCAAAGAGACCGGGATCGAAAGTTGTCATACTCACTGCCAACTCCGAAAACCACTTTAACAATCGTGTACGCGGTGGAGATTCCACAATGAAGTAGGATGGTGGAGACATTTTATTGAGGTATATACGTGGACCTGACTCCCTTGAGTTGGCATAAGACGGCTAAAACAGGAGCGATCGATGGGCTAAGAAGGTAGCACCTTTTATCGGACACACTCCTTCGATACCATTCTATTACTTAGTGATTGATTTGGTCCCTTTTAATTTTGGGGGTGTGCCTCGAGGTGGGCGGTAGTAGCTGCTACACGTTACCACCGGTCCAGAAGCGTAATTGGTATATCTACCCTGGCATTGCCTAGTTGTGCTGTGTCACCTGCCCTAGCGAGCCTTGTACGAGTTTGATTTGTGTCGTACCTATGGAGTATCTTCACGTAGCCTCCCGATCAGGAGGTACGCATGTACTGTATAAACTAGTGGCACTATTTATGTGTTAAGGTGGAAAATGTAAAGCCTTAACGCTATTTTAAAGTAAGTTTATTTTACTATTAGACATTATTATAATAGCATATACTACTACGTAGTAAATAGTTTAACGATCCTTAGAAGATGTAAATCCCAAAAATCTCTTAAGTTACTGCACTCACGTTAGACACTGGATATGAGATGTCAAATCCCATAAACATCTCTGATGCTATTCCACTCATATTATTTAACGTTGATTTAACTTACATAAGATCTTTTACTTCTGACTCGAGTGTTTTGTCTTTTCAATTCGCTCAGGTCAGTCTGAGCATTTCAGGATTTGAAGACCTTATTTCTGGAGGATGAAGACGAAGATTGTATTATTATTATTATTATTATTATTATTATTATTATTATTTACTATATTGTTCCACTGCATTGTTATGTATTATTCTTTAGTATGTGTAACTCTGATTCTGTATTGTATAAGTGTAATCAAATGTTTTAAAAAATAACTTCATGAACTGTTATTTGATTATTATATTTTTTCATTCTGCCACGAGATTCTGTTTTGTTTTCTTTCTTTCTTTCTTTTTCTTATTCATCTCCATAACAGTTCGCCCTTTTGTATGGTTTGAGTCTGACATGTGTGGTTTATCATCGATTTAAATGTACAAAAAAGCAGGATGTTACACTGCTACTTGTTATATAACTTTATGGATCTGTACCGTGACATTTGGATCAATTAGTTATTACCATCTCTTCCTTTTTATATCTGTGATGTATATTATATTTTATTCCATATGTTGTGAGATATATAAAAGATTTTGTGTGATGTTTTCATTTTATTTTCAACCCTTGACAATTATCCTATATCGATTGGGCATGTCGATAATGCACTATTTAGTTATATTAGGTGTCGGTAGTGTGGGGAGGTCATCGCATTTGGTATCAGAACTTAAGTTATACGATTAACGTAAGTTGGTACCATGGTCAAGTAGAGATAAGGAAGGAGTTATCATAATATATTGGATCGAGAGTGTGTGCCTGTCTATATGTATGTATATATATATGGGGGAGTGCATACTTGTTATATATTTTGGATCTATATAGTAGTATATAAGTCGCATGCACACAAGTACCATCGACATAGTTTTCTTTTTGAGAGGCTGACCATTCTTGTTACGTATTAAGAAATAGCCAACAAATAAGAAACACTGTGACGAGCTCCATCTTTGGAGTTAAGGAAGGAGCAAGTTCGGTGGTTGCTAACCGTAACTTGGAAATTACATTCAACGCGATGATGGTGAACATGGTGTAGAATACCCCAAAGATCGCTTCAAATGTTGAAGTTAGTGGTGGTGCTCAGGTGCACGCGTCCAGGGCTAATTTGCCAAGCTATGCAAGGATTACTCCACATTGGAAGGCAAACAATTTCTTGGAACAGAGTCGTCCATCAAAGTGTAGGATTGGATGAATACCTACGAACGTATTTTTGGTGACAGGGAAGTAGATGATGCCATAAAAAGGAAGTTGGCCTCTAAACAGCTTCAAGGGCAAGCCATGAGCTGGTGGAATGCCATCCCCATTGCTACACCTGAGGACCAACTCACTTAGGACCAGTTCAAGGATTGTTATGAGGATAAATCCATTTCGACTACCCATAGTCAGAGCTATTATGGATATTTGCTGATTTAAAGCAAGGAAATATTTATGTCGTCGAGTATATTGCTCAGTTCGACGTTTTTTCGAAATATAGGATGTCTTTCTTCGACACTCCATTAAGGAAGAAAATTTCTTTTATGGGTTTGGACGATTATTTTGGGGTAGTAGTTAGTGAGCCATACCAATGAGCCGTTTGAGAGACTTGTCAAGAAAGATCTTCGCCAGGAGAGTTTGTGCCCTAAGTCTAATTCAGCTATTGTCGTTAAGGAAGAGCCAAAACCGCAACAAGGCGGTGGAGGAAAGAAGAAACGGAATGGAAAGAGGTAGTAGAATCAGGGGAAGAATGCACAGAAGAAGGGTAAATTGGAGCCCATCTGTTTTAGTTATGGAGACAAGAGTCACCTGATCCGAGACTGCAAAGCCGATGGCAAGAAGAATATAACTATGGAAAGTGCAGACATATGTAGAGAAGTTGTCCTGAACCAATGCATCAGAAGTAGGTTATGAAGGTATATGTTTTGGATGTTGTCCCAACTTCGTCGAGTGCTCCCTCGGCAAAAGAGAAGGGAAAGGGTGTCATTATTTAGGGTATGTTTTCCATTTATGATGTTCCCATATGTGTTTTATTCGATACCGAGGCTTCACATTCCTTCATATCTAGTGACCTAGTAGATAGATTGGGATTGAAATCCAAAATAGTTGACTAACCTTTAATTGTGATGAATCCCATCGGAGGCTCCACTAGCCTATGCATGGTTTATCTTGGTTTGATCTTATCGAGTCATGAATGCTCTTTTGTTTGTGATTGATTTGTTTTGAATTTCATTAGGTTCGGGATTACCTTGGGGATGAACTGGCTAAGGAGGTATGTGATGGTAGTAGATTGCAAGAAGCCGTTGTTGATGATCAGGGTTGTGGAGGGGCAAACGGTAGTGATTGACTGTCTTCCAGAGGATAGGGTTATGGTTAAGTTTCTATATTCGCTCGAGGTTCCAAAAGATGGGTTGTTATATATGCCTATTGTTAGAGAGTGCTCGGATCTGTTTGAGTAGATAGTCGGATTACGCTACACCAAAAAATTGAGTTTCATATAGACTTACTGAAGGAAGCCAGAGTGATAGTTATGCCTTTGAGGCGTATGCCACCTAGAGAGAAAAATGAGTTGAAGGTGCAAGAAAATGACCTATTGAAGAGAGGTTCATTCATAAGAGTTTATCTGAGTGGAGTGCACCTATAATATTCAACACTAAGGTGGATGGCTCTCTGAGCATGTGTACAGATTACCGTAAGCTAAATAAGGTGAAGAAGAAGAAGAACAATTATTTACTCTCACATAATGATGATTTGTTCGACCAGCTCCATGGTGCAAAGGTGTTCTCCCAATTGGATTTGAAGATGGGATTTCATCAGTTTAGAGTAGCAAGATATTAATAGTTTTGGATTGAAACCAACCCAAGAATGCTATGGATATGAGGAGTTTCCTCATATTAGCGGTTATTATAAACACTTTATCAATGGATTCTCGAAAGTAGCCACATTGTCGACCAATTTGATAAACAAGACTCAGATTTTTATTTGGGACGTGAAGTGTGAGCATAAATTTGTGAGTTTGAAGGAGAGGTTGGCTAGTGCCTCAATATTGACCCTTCCTAGCAGGAATAAGGAGCGGAAAGTATACATAGACACCTATGGGACTTGGTGCGACATTGATGTAGAAAAGAAAAGTTGTTATCTACACTAGTCGAAACCTGAAGCCGAACGAGAGGAAGTATCCAACTCATTATTTGGAGTTTGTGGTGATAGTGTTTGCTTTGAAGATTTGGAGGTATTATCTATTAGGAGAAAAGTTCGAGCTATTCACGACCACAAATTCTTGAAGTGCCTTTTTTCCCAAAGGATCTAAACCTTCACTAGCAATGATAGTTGAAATTCTTGGCCTCCTACCACTTTGACATTTCATGTATGCTTGATAACGGAAATGCGGTTGTCGATGCATTGTGTAACAACCCGTATATTTTACGATTGAATATTTAAATATTTTATTTTAATATTTTGTCATTAGTCGGATTTTAGTCCGAAAAGTTACTTTTTGCATACGGTCGAATTAGGACTCGGAACCACTTCCACTGGATCCAAAACACCATTTGCGATCTTTTTGAGTATAAACTTTAATATGTTTGGAGTTAAGGGAATTTTTCCACTTTTTCACTTTGGGCTTTGGGTTTGATTTAGCCCCTTAGCCTAAACTATTAACTCTAGCTCAACCCCCTTCCCTTCATAACTTCACATTCATTTCCTAACACTCAAGCTTCATCAAAAATGGAGGAAGGAATGGGAAATTAAAACTCCAAGCCCTAGTTCATTTGCAAATCCAACATCTAACTCCAAATTCAAAGAGAAGCCATTGATTCTTCCTTTGCTTTCAAGCTTCTTCTTCATTGATTTTGTGTAAAGGTGAGATTTTTATCTCACATCTTTGTCTATAACTATCTTTAATTGTTGGGTATGAATTCCTAACACTTTTTCATATGCATTTGCTCTTGGTTTGGATTGAATTGGTGAAAATCCCAATTTTTAGTGTTTTGGGTTCAAATCTTTCAAAATCCAACCTTTGATGTTTGAATACGTTTTTGGTGATGCATCAAGGATCCAATAGGACCGGTTAGCCGATAGGCGTAATCCCCTAGCGTTCGTACTCGATCGGTTGCAAATTGAGAGAGTTTTTGGCATTTTTGTTGCTTAGGTCGTTTGGCCTGCACATATCATTCTCGGCCTGCAGTTAGGTCGGCCTGCACTTAGGTCGCTCCCCTATAGGTTGCGCCATGCTTAGGTCGTTGCTCGGCCATGTTATATCACGCAACTCCTTAGGTCGCGACAATTTAGGTCGTTTCGTCCCTAAGTTACTCGACCTTCTTTACTCCTTAGGTCGTTAGGTCGCACGCCCATTAAGTCGCTCGGCCTTCTTTACCCCTTAGGTCGTTTCGTCCCAAGGTCGTTCGGCCATATGTTAAACCGTATTTGTTAGGTCGCTCGGCTAGGTCGCGTCATTTAGGTCGCGCCATTGGTCTCCTTAAGTCGCTCGGCTTGTCCCTGTGTATTAGGTCGCGTTCACCTTTAGTCGCTCGGCCTATTCTCTACCCCTTAGGTTGCGCTATGCCATAAGTCGCAACCTCTTAGGTCGCAACCCCATTGGTCGCTTGCCTTACTGTTAGGTCGGCCTGCCTTAGGTCGCTCGGCCTGCTTGCACTGTTAGGTCGCACATGCTTTGGGTCGCGCCATTCCTTAGGTCGGTTGCAGTTAGGTCGCGCCACCCTTTAAGTCGCATCTGCTTTAAGCCGCATGCTATTTCTTAAGTCGCTGATCTCTTAGATCGTTTGCCGTGTAGTCGCATGCGTTGAGCCGCTGATTTCTTGTGTTGACTTATGTTAAGTCGTAAGTCGTGGCTGTTAAGTCGCAAGGGTATTTCCACTTTGATGGATTTGGAGTTGAATTCTTTGGATTTTATTCACATTTTCGAATGTGAATTTTTGTGATTTATTGTTTCTACAATCATTTTTGTGATTTGTCACTTTATCTCACTCGTATGAAAAATCTAATTAAACGACTTAGTAAAACAAATGGTATGAAACGCTTGCGTTTACTTTGCCGCTTAATTCTTGGACTTGTTCGATTGAATCTCTTGTGACAATTTTCGAGTGGACATCTACAATTTGTTCGTAAATATTTAAGTTAAGCTAGTGGTTATGGGACATGAAGCTAAGCTTATATATTTACTAGCTTACTGTAATTGACACTTCTTGATGATCGTTGATGATCATTTTTGTGATTTAGACTAGAAAATGTGTGATGTCTCTTTGTCTACGAGGGAGACTAAACCCTGTTTCTGTGGAGCTTCGGCTCAATTTGGTGGGGTAGCGACCCATGGTCTTCGGGCCGTTTTGTGGAGCTTCGGCTCAAAATTAATGGTTAGCAACCATAGAATAGCGTTCCATTTTGTGATACACGTGTTGGTGAGTTTTCATGCTCCCGTTTTGTGATAGGCCTCCCCCTTTTTTGTGATTTTTGGATTTCCATTGATGATTTCTAGAATTTGTGTTTCACCGATTTTTGTGATTTACATTGATATGTCTTATCAATATTTGTGTATTGGTGAATTTGTGTGTCATTAACTTTTGTGATTGGCATTGATATTATTGTCCATATTTGTGGTTTGGTGAATATAAATAAAGAGTATGACATTCCTTTTGATCTTTGAGAAGATTCTTGTGATGTTGATTAATCCTTAGTTGATTTTCAATTGCATACTTATCACAGTATGGCTTTATGGTTATCATATATTTATGTCATATCTCTTATTCTATATCATTTTATCTGATATTTATAGCTAGTCTGATCCGTTTATTGTTTTCTTATTAAATAATACTCGGGTCAGACCGAGATGTTACAGGTTCTTCTGCTTGACTTCACATCTGGGATTATCACACTGACTTTTGGCTAACTACTTAGATTAGTAGTTTTTGTTGTATACATTTGAGATATAGACTCATTGATGTATCCATATTCTTTTGTCTAGCACTTATAGCTATTCTTTTGTGACATTGTGGATCTTGTTTGACAACTACTCTGATGTACACTTTCATGTGTTATATATTCATATCTATTTCCGCCTTTGTGATATGGATGTCTGTGACTGATTTGTGTTATGTTTATTTCTATATTTATTTCCAAATAATATATATAGTCACTGGCTAGTAGCTTTGAGATTGTATCGGTATGTCCGATTTCCTCCTTAAACCAAACGCATGTTGTACTATCTGACATATCGTTGCTCGCACAAAGCAATTATGCAGATGGTCGCTCCTCAACAGCCTTATTCTCCGCGCTAGTTGATGGCGTTGCCCAGTAGTATCCTTGGCTGGTGTGGGTAAAGAGATGGGGCGTCACACATTGAGTAGAAGACATGCTAGTTTAGGGGCAATGTTCATGGAGTGGAAGTAGTTGGAGTATACTGGTGGCTATGACTTCAGACCTAATTGCGAGTTAGAGCCAAAGGTGTTGGAAAGTTTAATGATCAATCCTACTTCCATTGAGTGCATCGGTACTATTCAAAGGCGAGATGCTACACTAGTAGAGATTATGTTGAAAATAGTAGAAGGAGTAGAGTTTGAAGATATGAAGCAATACGGACTCGACTGAGAAGGTTGGCTCCGTAAGGATGGGATATTGTTTGTTCCCGATGTTGACGGATTACGGGACGAGGTGCTATGAGAGTGCCACCATTCTAATTTCATACATCCCAGCGGTAATAAGATGTATAATAATATAAGGCAAACCTATTATTGGAAAGGATGAAGAAGGATGTTAGGACAATCATCTCGAAGTGTACAAACTAGCAGTTGGCGAAGGTAGAACAAAAAAATCCAAGTGGATTAGTGCAACCACTTGAAGTTCTTGAAAGGAAGTGGGAGCAAGTACCGATGGATTTTATTGATGGACGACCAAGGACTCGAGCAGGGTAGATAGATTTTGATTTATAGTTGATCGACCGACCTAGAGCGCTAGATTTATACCCATCTAACTCTAGTACAATGGCAGCCAAACTGGTTAAGTTATATATGGAAAGGGTTGTACGATTTCATGGTGTGTCAAAGAGCATTGTGAGCGACCGAGACCCGTTGTTCACTAGTGTATTAAAAGAGATTACAAGAGGCGTTGGGGATCGAATACATTTCAGTATAGCTTATCACCCACAAATAGATGGGAACACTAAGAGAGTAAATCATATGTTGAAGGATCTCCTATGGGCTTTCATACTTGATTTCAGAGGCCCGCGGGACATCACTTGCACTTGGTGGAGTTCACATACAATAATTGCTATCGATATAGTATCGGTATGGCACCATATGAAGCATTGTATGGTCGATCGTGTAATGCTTAGTGTGGAACATGCAAGAAACTGATACAGAGGCCATTTATGATTAGAGAAACCTCAGGGAAGATAGAGATCATTTGGCAATGAATAAAAGCAGCTTAGGATAGGTAGAAGAGCTACGCTGATAAAAGATGTAGAGATTAAGAATTCTCCATCAGTGATATCGTATTTATGAATAATAAAGAAAAGTTGGTGCTGAGATTTGTAGGTCCTTTTCCGATAACAGAGAGGACTGGAAGCCTAGCATGTAGTGTCGACTTACCTTAAAAGACGGTGGGCGTGCACAACGTCTTCCATGTTTCTCATCTGTAGAAGTTTGTGCATGACTCAGACATGATGATTGCACCAGATCAACTTGGTGATATCGAGGTTGAACCAAAAGCTTCGAGACCTTGTAAGCTGGTTTGTATTGTCAGACGCGATATGAAGCAACTTAAGAGGAAGACGATGGAGTTGGTGAAGGTTCAATGAGGCGAAAGTGAAGGAAATTGCACATGGGAAACCAATAAGAGCATAAGGGTCACATATCTAAAGCTTTTTGCATGGCAAGTCCTACTATTTATCGTATTTACTTTCACTTTTGATATCATATAGGGTAGATTAGTATCTCGCGTGCTAGGATAGGATTTATCTATACTATTAGTTGCGTGGCATTTTTTTGATATGTATGTTGGTTGCGTATGATTATTAGGCACATGGGGTAACTTTGTTTAACTTATTTGGGGATTTCGAGGACGAAATTCCTAAAGGGGGATAGTGTAACGACTCGTATTTTACATATTAGAGGGTCGTAAAACATTTTTATTTAATCGATATGAGGTATATGACTCTAAAATTTTGGAAAATTAGCTCCTAGGAACATTTTCCACATCCATGGTTTTTTTCCAAATTTCCATGTGACCATTTTGGCCTTAAAAATCTTGTTGGCACTATAACTTTTAATAAAAGCCGAAATAGGGTCATAGACTACTTTTATAACTTTTGGTCGATGGTTCTCATTCCGTAAAGTGGTCATAATTGTAAAAAGGACTTACCATTTGAAATTTATAGCTATTTTAAATTGTGGCTGTTGTTGGCTTGTGTTAGTGGGTAATTAACTAAGCCCATGCTTAGTCCGATTAACCCATCTCGAAAATTGTACTATGGGGAGACTGTAGAAACTGATCTAAGTCATTTTCATCTTCCCCAAAATAACTCTAAACCTCTATTAATCCTAATTTCATCAAAAGGCCTAATTTTTCTTACTAATCTTAACCAAATCATCAATTAGAGGGGTGATTAGCTTATAGGAGCTCGAAATTATAATTTTGACCGATTGTATTTCCCTTCCTTACTGTCCATTTCATAAATAAGGGGAGAAATTGGTATTTTAGTTATTTGGTGAGTGGTTATTAACATATCACTCTACTATGCATGTTTATATAGCTAAAATGATGTTTTTAACAGGATTTGGACCAAAAATTTTCTAACTGTAATTACATTTTAACATATCTTTATGGCCGAATTTAAAGGTTTTAAAGTGGTTTTTAAATAGTTTTGCAACTCTTTTTATTTATGTTCATATGGTAGTGTAAAAGTTAGATTTAGATTGGAATTTTCTTGATTATCATGTTCTTATATGTTACATGTATGAATGGATGTATATGTATGATATTCATGTTTGTATGTTTGCTTTGATGTGGGTTTCTAATGCTTCTAGATAGTAATAATAGGTGTGGTCAAATTGGCAAATCGAAGGCAAAGATGATCAGAATTGGATGAAACTTAGAGGGGGGGCTCTACAGCATTCACGGAGCTCGGGATTTAAGTGGTGCCAAAATTAAAATTAAATATAGAAGTCGGTATTGAGAGATCGTATCATTTTGGTACTTGGAGGCGTATGATGGACCTTTAGGTTGGGGACTAGGAGAGATGAGTGAAGGCTAAGTGCATAAAATTGGCTAAGTATTGGACTTGATACCGAGAGCTTTTGGACTTAGCACCAAGAGCTTTGGACTTGATGCCAAGAGTTATAGAAAGTATGGGCTGGGTCTAAGCACTTGGAAGATGGAGCTTTAGAAGAAGAGGAAAAAAGTAAGCCAAAAATTGGCTAAGTGTACCACTCACTACCAAGAGGACATGCTAGTAATGAAAGGTCACCTTTGATACTATCGGAATGGAACTTCTAGAACAGGGAATGCAGGATCTACAGGTCATGCCGAAGGTGTTTATTTGTTCGCTTGGGGTTTGATGGCGATGTAGTAGCACGATGATAACTTCAGGACTTCGATGATGGCAACTCAATGGTGAATAGAGTTAGGTTCCGATGATGGTGACTCGTTGTTGAAAAGAGTCGCAAGAACGTTTGTCCACAAAGGGCGGGTTCTCGGAAAGGTGACTGTGAATAGAAAGTGAGAATAGTTCTATTGGTGATATAAGGTAGTTGTTACAGTATCATTTTAGCAATATATTGATATAAGTTTTGTTACAAATGACAGTGAAATAATATCTAAAATTAAAAAGCATTAACTCAAACCAAACAGACAATGAGTTTTTTGCACTATTTTGGTATCAATTTTGTTATAAACAACAGCGAAAACAATTTCTAAAATCAAAAGGAATTAATTTTAATCAAACAGATAGTAGGTATCGTTTAACCAATATTTTGGTATCAGTTTTGTTATAAATGACAGTGAAAACAATTTCTGAAATTACAAAGTAACAACTCTATCAAAAAGACAGTGAGTATCATTTTGGCAATATATTGGTATCAGTTTTGTTATAACTAATAGTGAAAATAATTTTTAAAATTATAAAGCATCAACTTGAATTGAATTCACTGTAGGTATCATTCTAGTAATGTACTGGTATCAGTTTTGTTACAAATGACAGTGAAAATAAATTCAAAAATCACAAAGCACCAACTCCAACAAAAAAATGGTGGGTATGTTTTTGCAATACTTTAGTATCAGTTTTATTATAAACAACAGTCAAAATAATTTCTAAAATTACAAAGCATCAAGTCTATTCAAACAGACAATGAGTATTATTTTTGCAATTTTTTGATATTAGTTCTATAATAAACGATAGTCAAAATAATTTCTAAAATTACAAAGCATTAAATCCAGTCAAACGGACAGTGTGTATCATTTTGCAATATTTCGGTATCATTTTTATTATAAATGACAGTTGAAATAACTTCTAAAACTACAAAGCATCGACTCCAGTCAAACAAACAATGGATATCATTTTTTGCAATATATTGGTATCATTTTTATTATAAACGACAGTGAAAACAATTTCAAAAATTACAAAAACATCGACTCAAATCAAACAGAAAGTATGTATCATTTTGCACTAAATAATCTATTATAAACTTATACTATTTTTACTTTTACCGAATTTATCTGTTTCTCTTTGGATTCTTCATTTGCTATTTTCCCCTTTCCTTTTTCCTCTTTTCCTCTTTAAATTTGTTGATATTATGAGCATATATATACAATAATATAATACCATTGATATAACTTTAATAATTTTATAGTATTATTTATCCGTTGCACTGTCTTCTGAGCTTCTTTCTGGTTTTCCTTTTGAATTATTTTTTTCATTTTTTTCTTTGTTCGCGTTTTTAATTTTTATTGTTGTTCTTCATTTTCTTTCTCAGAAGTTGTTTTTTGTTGCATATTTTCTCTATTTTTCTATGAAAAAAATTCAATACTATTACAATACAACTGTTAACTTTGTTGTGCTTGATTTTATAGTATCAATTACCTTCTGCAGTATGTCTTCTTTCATTTTTTTCTTGATTATCATTCTTTGCAGGTTGTTCGTTTTTTCTCCTGGTTCTTCTTTTCGACTTTTGTTATGCTTTTTGTTCAATTTGCATTCTGTTATTTTTAGCTTTGTAGCATATATTATGGTCGTTTGCCTTTTTGGGGCATTTTGAACTCGGGTTTCGATGTCTTTAACATGGTGTTGCCGTTGGATTTCTGATGGTTGTTCGACAGACGTTGAAGTTTGCAGTTTTGTTGATGATACTGATTTGCTTATACTTTGAGGCAATATTGTTATATCGATTTTGAATTTTAAGAGAAAATCGAAAAATATGTTTGAAATTAAATGAAGAGTTAAGAGTGGAAGGAAAAAGAAAATTTTACTTTTAGGTACGGGTACAGAGGATGATTTATTTCGTACCTAGGCTTTTGGCTGTCCTTGCGAAAAATATGGGTCTCTATTTTTGTGCTTAAATAATTAGAATAATTTGTCTTTAAAACTTTTTTAACAAAAATGAGTTTGGAAATGCTCAGTCATTTATTTTATAAATGAATTTCCTGTAACAGGTAAATATAATCAAAAGCATATAAAATTTAAAATAAATATGTGTTGAATATGCGATTATATGATTTTTGTTTGATGATAATAAACATATATACATTCGTGTAAATGTATTTGTTAATGTACTATTTTATTTTTCATAGACTAAATAAATATTTGCTGAATAAAAATAATTAACACAAAATTTGAATTCAAACAGAATTTTTATTCAAACAAATATTTGTTATAATCTTTGAATAGTACAAAGTTCAAGCTCTCACTATATATTCAATTTCAATTACAGTACAACTTTGATTATATCACATTTTCACATTTATAGTTGACCTCACTACATATCACTCACACTCATAATTTATCTTTAACTTCATTCCAATATGAATCCAGCATCTGAGCAATTTGCAAAAATAAATATTGACGCAGTAAAATTGAAAAGAAAATATTTTTGCAGTATAAAATAAAATGTGAATTTTTGAAAATAATATTTGCCTCAGTAATTTGGGTTGTTTGTCATCATTTAATTTTGAATCCATCATACACGAACAGCTTATGACATACACAGTGTATCACTGTATATGCCACAAGGCCGGGCACATCGAAATATACACTTGATTGATTTACAGGGACAGCTGAGCACAGGTCAAACCCAAATGAAAAGCCGGGTTCAACTCAAATGCAACACAAATAAAATCACAACACGCACACAAGGTCAAACCCGAGCGTTTAAGCTAGATTCAACTCAAGTGCGATAAAATAATGTCACAAACTTCAGCACAAGGTCAAACCCGAGCTATTAGCTGGATTCAACACAGGCGCAAATGGCCAAAACTCAAGAATACAGTGTCGACTAGTCAATATAACTAAGGCACAGAGGAATTTCAAGTGAAGCCAAATGAAAATCAATGCATCATGTATATACACAATGTCAACCAAAGTAGTGGAACTGCAATAACTGGAATGAGCATAACATCACAAAATCCAGTAATGCCAGCGAAGACCACAAGCCAATTCTAACAACTACTACAATGAACCAGCAATATGAAAAAGGGCAGTGGATAGGAAAAGTGCAAGTATCATACTCGATAATAACTCAATTCAATTGTAAGCATAGCCACAAACTAGAACAGAATATACAGGACTGCAACAGCCAAATGAAAACAAGTACAATAGATATATGGTGATGCACAAGAAAGAATATGAATGCAAACAATACACGGCAGTGAAGCATGTGCATGTGTAAACAGCAACTTCAAACTGCTCATGTACACAAGTGAATGAAAATTCTTATAAATACATGTGAACTCAACTGGACAGTACAAGGTAAAGACATATGCAATGCATCTTACATATACACCATGACATCAAGGCTAGAAGCTCAAGTTAGTGCACAACAACCTCGGCAAACAACAACACAGTCTCAAATTCAAATAACAAACTGGAACCAGACAAACATAAACAAGTCAAGTCAACAGCAGTATAATCTGACATGAAGCCGAGATGAACAATGTAAGTGTCGAAGTTGTGGAAGCATACCAAAGTCAAAGAGAAAGTCACGGAACCAAAAATCAAGTTCAAGTTCTTACCGCTATAATCAAGCCGAAAATTCTACCGTGTCAATCAAGGAATCAAGTGCATATGATTATGAATTAGTCAAAGAGAAATCTCAATCATCCAAGTAACATCAATCGGCCGATCAAATAAAAATTGACAAATTCAAATATATTTGTACAAACGAAAATCAAGGGTTACAAACCCTATATAAACAAATCATCACCGGCAAATTAACGTATACGAGTTCGAATATGAAAATCATTAAAGCACAAAGCATAAATTCTTACCCAGCAAGAATCGAACTCGTCAAAGTAGCCGAAGTGAGCAACAAGGAAAACGATCCATCAAGGCTACACGCGAATAATCACTGATTCGATCAATTTAAAGTCGGCACTTCGTAAAGCCCTAATTTCCAGAGCAGAGAAAACGAAGAAGTTGAAGCCACCATATTTTTCTCAGAGCAAATTGAAGAGGACCGGCTGATATAATCAAGAGAAAATAAAAGGGCCGGCTAATAATAATAATTGGAAAAGGGGGGACTTGTTTATTTTTATAAGGGATTGGTTTTTAGGGCTTTTATTTTTTAATATTAGTTTTTATTTCTAAACTCTTTTAACCATTGTATTTTCTAGTCGAGTGGCTAAGGGACAAACTACGTGGCGTAGTTTGAGAATTCGTAACTCAGTGGCTGGGTTATGGCAGGGTTTTGAGCATAGAGTTAGGTTTAGTCGATAGCGGGTGTCGTGAGTTTACGTGTGTAAGCGTCCGACTATCTAATTTCTAGTAGAAACCTTGGGGGCAGCACGTAGGCAGGGTTTTGCCGAAGCTGGGTAAACTCGGTGTCGTTCTATTTCTGCATTTTATTATTCAGCTATTTTTCTGTGCTGCTATTAATCTGTGATCTGTGTTGAAATAATTTTATAAGCTTCCGCAATTAATTTTTATAATAAATACCATCACCCTATTCACCCCGCCTCTAGGGTGAAATCGATCCTACAATATGTACACATATCTGGTACCACTTTAGAATAATATCTACCTATTAACCAATACAGGAAAATTGACTGAAGGAAAAATACAGCATTGTTTTTGGAACGAAGGACGTAGCAATTATTTTTACGTTTTGACGACGCGAGCTTTATATTTTCGCCTGAAGGAAACTCTTTACAAAAATTAGATTATTCTCAAATCTCGTTCTCAAATCACTAGTACAGGCGATGACATTTGAAGAACAGGTAGCATGACATCCGAAGAACAAGCGGCAATGGCGCAAGCGTAGGCGAAGGCGGAGCTCGTTCAGGCAAAGGCAAAACTCGTTCAGGTGAAGGCGGTGGATTGTAGGTGGTGGCGACTACTTTGAAGGCCTTCGATGACTAGGGTGATGACTTCAACGGTCGAGATCAGATGAGCGGCGATGGAGTAGAGATTATGGTTGCTGGTGGTGTCGATGTAACTATGGCGATTAAGTGTGTTGAAATGAAATAAGAAAAAATTCTATATAAACTTATCATTATAATTCTATATGTGTAATGCATAATTCAATGTTATATTTTGTATTGTTGTTGTTATAGTTTATGCATTTGTAATAGCATCATTAAAAGTTCCTGAATTTCATGGAGCTTGAGTAAATTTTGTTAGAATCTGTACAAGATGTGATTTTGATTAGATAAAATTACTCATATGTTTCACATGATGATAAAATATGCATAAAACATAATGCATCAGTTGCTTGTTTACTTGTTTATTGAGTCGCTTTATTTTGAATATTATACATATCATAAATAAAATGCTAGTGTACTTCATAAATAAAATGCTATACTAAAATATCATTTTGAATATTCTAAACATGTTAATGGGCTTTGTAATTAAAATGCTACCCATGGTAGTGGACTTCATAATTAAAATGTTACATTAAACTATAGTTTTGCATATTATAAACATATTAATGGACTTGGTAATTAAAATGCTACATTAAAATATCATTTTGCATATTTTTAGCATGATAGTGAAATTCATAAACAAAATGTTATATTAAACTATTTTAACTATCATTCGCTACATTCAATATATTCCAATGCACTTTAAAAATAGAAATGATATTTTTACTTATCATTTGACGCATTCGATACATTGTAGTGCACTTTAAAAATACAAATGATAGTTTTAACTATCATTCGGCGCATTCCATTCAATTTAATACATTGTAATGCACTAATTTAAAAATACAAATGATAGATTGGTTCCATATGTATCCGATTAGGATTAGCATCCGGTTAGCTTTTGCATCCATAGGTACCCGATTAGGTTTGACATCCGATTAGCTTTTGCATCCATATGTACCCGATTAGGATTAACATCCTTTAGCTTTTGCATCCATACGTACTCGATTGGGCTTGACATTCAATTAACTGTTTCACTCGATGGTACACTCGGTAAACAATATATCTTGATTATATCTTGGTTTCATACGTACCCAATTAGTCTTAGCATCTAGTTAGCTTTTACATCCACTATATTACGCTTAGCATCCAGTTAGCTTTTACATTCGATGGTACACTCAGTTAAATAATATATCTGTAGTATAGATTGGTTTCATATATACCTGATTAGACTTGACATCCAGTTAGCTTTTGCATCCATACGTACTCGATTAGGCTTGGCATCCGATTAGCTTTTCCAACCAAACGTACCCGATTAGGATTGGTACATACCCAATTAGGCTTGGCAGCCTGTTTTCTTTTGTATTCAATGGTGCACTCAGTTAAACAATAAATCGTGGGTATAGATTGGTTCCATATATACTCGATTAAGCTTGGCATCCAATTAGCTTTTGCATCCATACATACCCGATTAGGCTTGGCATCCGCTTGCATTTGCATTCATACATACCCAATTAGGCTTGGCATCCGGTTAGCTTTTACATTCGATGGTACAGTTGGTTAAACAATATATCTCGAGTATAGATTGGTTACATATATATCCATTTAAGCTTGGCATCCGATTAGCTTTTACATTCGAAGGTACATTCGGTTAAACAATATATCTCGGGTATAGATTGGTTCCATATGTACCCGATTAGGCTTGGCATCTAGTTAGCTTTTGCATCCATACGTACCCGATTAGGCTTTGCATCCAGTTAGCTCTTGCATCTGTACGCACTCGATTAGGCTTGACATCCGATTAGCTTTTGCATTCATACACACCTGATTAGGTTTGACATCCGGTTTGCTTTTGCATTCATATGTACCTGATTAGGTTTGGCATCAGGTTAGATTTTCCCTTCATATATACTCGATTAGGCTTGACGTCTAGTTAGCTTTTTCATTCGATGGCATGCTTGGTTAAACAATATATTTCGATGACCGATTCCATGACCGAGCCCGTGACTGAGCCCATGACCAAGCCCGTGCCTGAGCCTTTGATCAGGCCCATGACATGATAGTGGACTTTGCACTTAAAATGCTACATTAAAATAGCATTTTGAATATTTTACATATGGTAGTGAACTTCATAACTATAATGCTACATTAAACTATCATTTTACGAATCCTAAACATGCTCGTGGGCTGTAATTAAAATATTATATTAAAATATCATTTTGCATATTATAAACATGATTGTGGACTTCATAACTCAAAAGCTATGTTGAATTATTATTTTGCATACCTTAAATATGCTAGTGGACTTATAATCAAAATGATACATTAAATCTCATTTTGCATATTTTAATCATGATATTAGACTTCATAATTATAATGCTACATTAAACTATCATTTTGCATATTGTAAACATGATACTGGACTTCATAACTTAAATGCTATGTTAAACCATCATTTTGTATACCTTAAACATGCTAATGGACTTTGTGATAAAATACTACATTAAATCTCATTTTGCATATTGTAACTTTTGATATTGGACTTCATAAATAAAATGCTATATCAAACTATCATTTTGCATATTTTAAACATGATAGTGGATTTCATAACTCAAATGCTACATTCAAACTATCATTTTGCATATCATAAACATGGTAGCGTACTTTGTGATTGAAATGTTACATTAAATCTCATTTTGCATATTTTAATGATGATACTGGACTTCATAACTAAAATGATACATTAAATTATCATTTTTCCTATTTTAAATATGATAGTAGATTTTATAACTAAAATGCTACATCAAACTATCATTTTCATATCATAAACATGATAGTGTACTTTGTGATTGAAACGTTACATTAAATCCCATTTTGCATATTTTAATGATGATATAGGACTTCATAGCTAAAATGCTACACTAAATCATCATTTTTCCTATTTTGATAGTGGACTTCATAACTCAAATGCTACATTAAACAATTATTTTTCATTTATAAATATGGCAGTTGCCTTGTGATTAAAATGTTACATTAAAAAATACATATGTTATATGCAATTATCATTTTGCATATTCTAGTCATGGTAATTCTCTTCAAGAATACTTATTTCATGTTGTATATTCCGTTCATGCTAGTTCAATTTAAATATACTTATGCTAAATTCCAATATCATTTTGTATATTTTTTCATCCTCGTTCAATTGAAATATACTTATGCTATATCCAAATATCATTTTGCATAGTCAGATAATGACACTATATTTTAAAAGTACAAATGTTATATTAGTCTATCATTTAGCATATTAAATAAAGTCTGTTATGTTTCGAATATAGAAATGCTATATCTAAATATCATTCGACTTGTCGTTAAAACTTTTTGGACTTTCTTCTTCTTCTTCTATGTTCTGCTTCTCCATTTGTTTCTTACATCGAGATTTAGTGGGATTCGACTTCAATTCTCATTAAATTTCCTATTTACGTTTTGACTGAAGTGTTGAATTAAGTTTTTTTTCAATTTCGCAATGGACAGCGACGGCTTGGATGATGGCGGTGGCTTGAACGACGGTGCTTGGGCGGCGGTGGCTACGACAAGCTTCAGACGACAGAGAAAATGGTTGAAGTCGATATAAGAAAACGCGCTACTATCTTTGGGCTTAAATTTTACAATTCCGTCCTAGATTTAAAAATTAGTATAAATTTTTTCCTTTAAATTAATTACCAGTAACCAATATAGTCAATTGAAACAGTGTGTTATAAATTGGTTGAATATAAGGTATATTTTAACAAATATGTTATATGTTGGATTAGATAAGTTACCCTTGTGGTTGAAACAAGAACAGACGGTCATATTTTGAAACGAGTAGTTATTAGTAGACCCTTTCCTAGGTCTTGCTACACAATAGAAAACACAGGAATAGTAACGCTACCATATAACGTCCAAGGACAGTATTTTGAGATTCATTTACCTCTCGTACTAGACTTTTGTCCAACTCAAGGACTTATGATTTGCTTCTTATTATCTCGGGTACTCTTAAATGAGCAGAATAGATAACAAGGTGCGTGCAGTAGTTGTGCAGAGAACGAGCTGGATGAAGTTATCTCATATTATATATGGATTTCTACGCTTATTTCTTCATGCAAGACAGTGCTTTCTTATTGCTATTATTATGAGATAGATGTTCGAGTTTATTTTCGTTTTGTATAAACCTACTAGTTGTTGTATAACTCTATGGATCTATACTCTGACATTTAGCTCACTTAGTTATTACTGTATCTCCTGTTTTATATCTTTGATGTACAGTATATTTTATTTCATACACTGTGATATATATACATGTTTGTGTGATTCTTTCATTTCATTTTCAACCCTTGACAATCGTCCTATATCGGCCAGGCACGTGACCAGCGCACTATTTAGTTATATTGGGTGTCGATGGTATATGACGGTTGTTACAGCATCATTTTAGCAATATATTGCTATAAATTTTGTTACAAATGACAGTGAAATAAGTTCTAAAATTACAAAGCACCAACTCAAACCAAACGGACAATGAGTTTTATTTCTGCAATATTTTGGTATCAATTTTTTTATAAACAACAGTGAAAACGATTTCTAAAATTACAAAGTACCAACTTCAATCAAATAGACAGTGTGCATCGTTTTGGCAATATATTGGTATCGATTTTGTTATAAATGATAGTGAAAACAATTTTTAAAATAACAAAGCATTAACTTCAATTGAACAGACTGTAGGTATCATTTTAGCAACATACTAGTTTCAGTTTTATTACAAACGACGGTGAAAATATTCAAAAATTACAAATCACCAACCCCACCTAACAAATAGTGGGTATCGTTTTTGCAATATTCCGGTATCAATTTTATTATAAACAATAGTCAAAATAATTTTTACAAAATATCAATTCCAATCAAACAAACGGTGGTTATCATTTTTGCAATATTTTGATATTAGTTTTAGTATAAATGACAGTCAAATTAATTTCTAAAATTACAAAGCATTAACTCTAGTCAAATAGACAACGTGTATCATTTTTGCAATATTTTGGTATCAGTTTTATTAAAAATGACAATTAAAATTATTTCTAAAATTACAAAGCATCAACTCCAGTCAAACAGACAATGGATATCATTTTTTGCAATATATTGGTATTAGTTTTATAACAATTTCTAAAATTACAAAAGCATCGACTCAAATCAAACAAAAAGTATGTATCATTTGCATTAAATAATATGTTATAAACTTATATTGTTTGTACTTTTACAAATTTATCGGTTCCTCTTCGGATTCTTCATTTGCAATTTTCCCCTTTTCTTTTTCCGTTTTTTCCTCTTTAAATTTTTTGGTATTATTAATATATATATATATATATATAATATGATACTATTAGTATAACTTTAATAATTTTATAGTATCAATTCTCTGTTGCACTGTCTTTTGAGCTTCTTTCTGATTTTTCTTTTGAATTATTTTTTTCATTTTTTTTCTTGGTTCGTTTTTTTAAATCTTGTTGTTGTCCTTCATTTTCTTTCTTAGCGTTGTTCTTTGTTGCATTTTTGCTCTATTGTTCTGTGAAAAAAAATATTCAATGTTGTTATAATACAACTGTATTAATTTTGTTGTATTTGATTTTACAGTATCAATTACCTTCTGCGGCATGTTTTCTTTCACTTTTGCTTGATTATCATTCTTTGCAGGTTGTACGTTTCATCTCCTTGTTCTCCTTGTTCAGTTTGCGGTTTTGGTAATTTTAGTTTTTAACACATATTTTTGTCGTTTGCGTGTTTGGGGCATTTTGAACTAAGGTTTCGGTGTCTAGAATAGGGCGTTACTGCTGGATTTTTGATTGTTGTGCGATAGACGTTGAGGTTTGTTGAGGTTTGCAGTTTGAGGCGTCATTGTTATATCGATTTTCAATTTTGAGAGCGAATCGAAAAATATGTTTGAAATTGAACAAAGAGTTAAGAGTGAAAAGAAATAGAAAATCTTATTTTCAAGTAGGGGTACGGAGGATGATTTATTTCATAACCGGGCTTTGGGTTGTCCTTGCAAAAAGAAGGTCTATGTTTTTGGTCTTAAATTATTAGGATAATTTATCTTTAAAAATATTTTTACCAAAATGAGTTTGGAAATGCTAAGTCATTTATTTTGTAAATGAATTTCCCATAACAGATAAATATAATCCGAAGTATATAAATTTTAAAATAAATATGTGCGTATATCTGGTTCCACTTTACTATTAATCAGTACTGGAAAATCGGCTGTAGGAAAAACATAGCATTGTTTTTGGAATGAAGTACGCGGCAATTATTTTTAAGTATTGAGGACGCGGGTTTTATACTTTCGTCTGAAGAAAATTCTTCATAAAGAATTAGATTGTTCTCAAATCTCATTCTCAAATCATTAGTACAAGCAGCGACATCACAAGAACAGGCGGCAGCGGAAGCAGGCGAAGGTGGAGCTTGTTCAGGTGAATGTGGAGCTTTAGACGGCGCAAGAAATGGTAGTAGTCGATTGAAGAAAACACGCTATTATTCTTGGGTCTAAATTTTAAAGTTCCATCCTAAATTTAAAAATTAATATAAATTTTTTCTGTTAAACTAATTACCTCAAACCAATATAGTAAATTGAAACAGTGTTACAAATTTGTGAAAGATAAGGTATATTTTAACGAATGTGACAAATTCACGCATGGAACACATGGCAGGCTAACATTTAAGCATAAATGGTTTGGGTGTGCATGCTATGCATTAATTAATGTGTATTTGTAAACAAACAATTGCTTAATTTGTCACATTCGTTAAAATTTGTAAATACAGCCGTCCAACTCCGTTTGATTCGTCTGAAGAAGCGATTGTCCAACTGTGAGGCCGCGAATTGACAGTTCTAGTTCAATCTAAAGATTACTTTGAATAAAAAGGTTGGGTTTGTGGATTTTAAAAGGAAACTAACAGATTTCGTTGATGTAATTAATTTTTTTTCTCTCATGTTGCTAGATGCACCACGTTTTAATCTATTTTGATAAAATTATCCATAAAATTTTAATGATTTTAATAGGCGTACATTGGCAATAATTGGGATTAGACCTCACATATTATTCAATAACTTCGCTGCATTACTATCTCATTTTTGACGTGTGTAAGAAATCACAATTTGCAAAGATATTCTTCATTGTACCTTAAGACAAGATTATAATTGAGCTCCGTTTGACATAAAATGAACACATTCTTAAAACACAACATTCATATGTACCTTGAAGCAATAAAGTCCAATCTTATCCTTAAAACTTAATTGCGAAGATGTACCAAACTGATGCAGCGGAAATAATACAATGACGACGAAATAAAGATTTCGTGTCAAATTAATCGATGAAACGATTAGATGAAGCAAAATAAATTGATGGATTGAAAATACCCAAATGCCCAAATTCGTTGATCTCGAAAGATACCGAATTCTAGCTATCTTCGACACGTTGATCGCGCACGATACCGTGAGAGAAGATCTATAATTCTTCGAACGTTGATCAAACGCACTTGACTCCGTGAATTGGCTTCAACAATCGTTGATTCGAGCGCACTCGAATACCGAAAGTGGGGATAGGAGATAACACTCAACTACCAATTTAAATGGAGGCATAAAGCACAAACCAAATTTTATTCAAAATTCAACAACCCCTACAAATGACCAACACATCCCTATTTATAGGGTTACAACGCACACCACACACTTACATCACAAACACACGACTCAGTACACGACATAAAGCTTACGCGACTTAAGAAAAATGCAAATACATCCATTACAAGACTTAACGACCTAATCTTCAACAGCGACTTATGTTTCACGCGACTCATCAGATCATCAGCGACCTAAATGCTCGTTCGCGACTTATGTATGAGGTCGAACAAGGGTTGGGAACCAGCGGCGGCTTGTTTTAGGTCGATCGCGACCTATGGACGGAAATCGAATCCGATTCTTCGCGACCTAGAGGGAAGCGACCTAGGTCAGCTCGCGGTGTAGAGTGGAGGTGGGGGAGTTGCGAGACTCGTTTGCGAGTTAGGCTGGAGTTAGGTCGCGGTGGTTTTTTGCGACTTAGGGATAGGTCGGAGCTCTGCTCGTTCGCGACCTTGGGGTTAGGTCGTACGCGACCTAAGGAGTGGGGACGTTCGTGTCCTGTTGAAGCTACTCGCGCGCGACCTAAGAAGCTTCTCCGCTCGCGATTTTCCTCTTCCGCGACCTTGTCGCTAGGTCGTACGCGACCTAAGGAGCGGCGATTCGAGGTATGAGCTTCGTTATCCTCCCCTTGTTGGAAGGAATTCGTCCTCGAATCCACACTCTCGTAATCTTCTACAAGTTCCTCCTCATAATACGGAATTAAGTGTTTGACAATGAAAACATCAGAAGTATGAACCTCTTCCGGCAACCTTACCGGTACGCATTATCATTGATCTTCTTCAAGATTTCTACTGGACCAATCTTTCGTGCTTTCAACTTGTTGTAAGTTCCAACTGGAAAACGATCTTTTGTTAATATTGAGTAAACAAAATCACCCACTTTGAACTCCACACTCCTTCGTTTCTTATCTGCCAGTTGTTTATATTTCTCATTTGTCTTCTCCAATCGTTCCTGAACGATTCTATGGCATTCTGTCAACCCATCAACGGAATCAGCAGCCCGCTTAACTGACCCCTGTGGTTGTGGCACTATCGTTAAATCCAACGGCCCATTTGGCAAGCTTGAATACACAATCTGAAATGGACTGAAACCAGTATTTCGATTAACAGCATGATTATGTGCAAATTCCGCTTGGCATAACTTCATATCCCAGCTCTTCAAATTATCTTTCACAAGACATCTCAACAAGTTTCCCAATGATCTATTCACCACCTCCGTTTTCCCATCTGTCTGCGGATGGTAAGCACTACTAAAATTCAGCTTCGTTCCAACCATCTTCCACAAACTCAACCAAAAATGGCTTAGAAATCTAGTATCCCAATCAGAAACAATAAATTCAGGTAGCCCATGTAATCGGTACACCTCTTTAAAGAATAACTGAGCAACTCGGACGGCATCGACTGTCTTCTTACAAGCTATGAAATGTGCCATTTTTGAAAACCTATCCACCACAACAAATATAGAATCATTCCCCTTTTGAGTTCTAGGCAAACCCAAAACGAAATCCATGCTGATATCAACCCATGTTTTGGAAGGCAATGGTAATGGCATATACAATCCCGCATTTGTAGCTGTCACTTTCGAAACTTGACAAACATGACATCTACGCACAAACTTTTCAACTTCCCGCCTCATCGAGGGCCAATAGTAAGTCTGAGAGATCAACTGCAATGTGCGATTCCGACCAACATGTCCTTCTTTATGCAACTCTTTTACAATTTTTATTCTCAAACTGCAATCTGGTATGCACAATTGATTTCTCTTGAATAAAAATCCATCCACCAACACAAACTCGTCAGTACTCCCATCCTTGATTTTCTCAACAATCTTCGCAAAGTAAGGATCCTCCTCAAAAAACTCTGGCAATAGTTCAAATCCTGTCACTTCAACCTTCATCGTTTTCAACAGATGATTCCTCTTGCTCAAGGCATCAGCTACACGATTCGTCAACCCAGATTTGTGCTTTACAACAAAAGTAAACTGCTGCAGATACGCGATCCATGAAGCGTGTCGAGCTGAAATTTTGTCCTCCCTTGCAAATGTTTCAAAGCTTTATGATCCGTATAAAGAACAAACTCCTGAAATAGATAATGTCTCCAGTGCTTCACAGCTTGAACAATTGCGTAAAATTCCACGTCATAAGTGCTATATCTCAACTTGGCTCCAGACAATTTCTCACTGAAATAAGCAACTGGTCTTCCATTCTGACTCAAAACTCCACCAATCCCAACCTTCGACGCATCAGTATGTAATTCAAACAACAACTGAAAATCCGGCAAAATTAGAATTGGTGCTGACGTTAAAAGTTTCTTAACCTTCTCAAAAGCTAACTCTGCTTCCTCTGTCCACATGAACTTCTTTCCCTTCATGCAATCGGTTACATGTGCCATCACACTGCTAAAATATGGAATGAATCTTTGATAAAAAGATACCAATCCATGGAAGCTCCTCACTTCAGTAATTGACTTGGGTTGTGGCCAACTCCTGACAGCTTCCACTTTACTTTGATCCACTTGAATACCCTCCTTCGACAAAACATATTCCAGAAATAAAACATTGTGCATCATAAAAACACACTTCTTCGTTGCTGCATAGAATTGCTCCTATTAATAACACTTATCGCAAATGTTGGACATGCTCTTCCATACTCCCACTATAGATTAAAATATCATCAAAGTAGACTGCCAGGAACTTCCCAATGAATGGTCTGAAAATCTGATTCATTACTCTCATGAAAGTACTAGGGGCATTTGACAAGCCAAACGGCATAACCAGCCATTCGTATAGACCTTCTCTAGTTTTAAAAGCAGTCTTCCACTCATCACCCGGTCTAATACGAATCTGATGGTATCCACTCTTCAAGTCAATCTTTGAGAACACAACAACGCCACTCAACAGATCAATCAAATCATCGAACCTTGGCATAGGAAACCTGTATCTCACAGTGATCTTGTTTAGAGCCCGACCGTCCGTACACATCCTCCACGTCTCATCCTTCTTTGGTACCAATAAAGCTGGCACGGCACAAGGACTCAAGCTTTCCTGAACACGCCCTTGTTCTAACAACTCCTCCACCTGCCTTCTTAGTTCCTCATGCTCCTTAGGACTCATCCGGTAATGTGGCCTGTGAGGTAATACTGCTCCTGGCACAAGATCAATCTGATGTTTTATATCCCTCAACGGTGGTAATTCTTTGGGTAGCTCTTCAGGAAACACATCCTCGAATTCTTCCAACACTGGTTTGACTTCCTCTGGAACTACAACAGATTCAGTAGCTTCACGTCCAATCAACAAAAAAACCTCTGGACTCTCCTCTACTTCTCCAACAAACTCCTTCAGAGTCAACAAAGTCTTCAACTCCTCAATCTCTTCTGACTTGCTCTCTCCTTGCTGTCTCTTCTTCGGAACTAAAATAATCTTAACACCTTCAAACATAAAGCTGTAGCTATTGGCTCGACCATCATGTTGCACTGCTCGGCCATACTGCCATGGTCTTTCCAAAAGCAAGTGACAAACATCCATCTCCACCACATCACACCAGATCTCGTCTTTATACTTCTTCCCAATAGAAAATGGAACATGAACTCGTCTTTCCACCTTCACCTCTCCTCCTTTTCTCAACCACGCTAACTTGTAAGGATTTGGATGCTTCTCCGTCTTCAACTTCAACTTTCTCACAGCTTCAGTAGAAATGATATTGTCACAACTTCCCGCGTCAATCACAAATTTACACACCTTTCCTAGTATGGTGCATGTCGATTGAAAGATATTACTCCTCAACCAACTAGCATCTTCTTCCTATTTTGGTGTCAAACATGATCTCCTCAACATTAGATTACATCCTTCATCTCCCGACGCGATATTCTGTTCATCCTCTTCAACTGGACTAGAATGACCTTCATCAACATCCTCATCTTCAATCTCAGTAATCATTGCCCGCTTCTTCGGCTTTAGACATTCATTGCTCTTGTGGCCAAACTCTTGACAATTAAAGCACTTGATACTATTGTTGACCTTGGTCTTTTCTACCTCATTAACAACCAGTTTACCAACAACCTTTGAAACAGTAGTATTGCTACTAGCTCCCTTCACCTGATTGTTGGAATTTGTAAACACACCACCTTCTCGTCTTCCCTGCTTCTCCCAAGCCAACGCTTTCTGGTGCGCTTCAGCCACAGATCTAGGGTCAAACATATTTACCATGTCCTGGATCTGGATCCTCAACCTTCCAACAAATCTAGCGGTCAACTGTTCTTCCGTCTCCATGATATCATTCCTAGCAATCAGTTGATAAAACTCATTAGCACAATCATTAACAGTCTTTGTCCTCTGCCTTAAATTTTGTAAGCGTTGATACATAAGAGATTGATAATTGTAAGGTAAGAAAGTAGCTTTCATTAACTTCTTCATCTTCTCCCATGAAATAATCTTTGACTTCCCCATTCTCTCTCATGTAAGTTTTGTCTGCTGCCACCATGCCATAGCTCTCCCTCTCAATCTCGTAGCGACCAACTTAACCCTGCGATTCTCGGGAACTTCTTTGAAGTCAAAAATTTCCTCAACATTTGAAACCCAATCCAAAAATTCTTCCGCAACCATACCACCCTTGAATTCTAGAATTTCCATTTTCATTCCCGATTCCCATCTACGGTCATCTTCATATTCTCTAGCTCAACTCCACACTTGACCTCGATCTCGGTAATGAACACTTCCTCTATCACCATCAAACTCCTCATCAAAATCTGACGCATATCATTGTCGATCATGACAACCAGCATCTCTACCACCACCATTTCTTCGATCTACATTCCTCTGATCACGATAATCCACATCTCTCCGATTTCGTTCATCAACATTCCTTTCATGAGCATCAACATTCCTATGATCATGATCTCCTCTTCTCTCCCGATCCGACTGTGGTGAAACTCTGTTTCCCCCATGACTCGATTAAGGTGAAACTCTTCTTCACTTTGATTCATTTCAAGCATCATTCTCTCTAATCGACCGATCCCTTCATTCAACTTCTCAGTGAAACTCTCGTTGATTTGTTGCTCCATTTCATCGGCCTCTTCTCTTCCATACAAAGCATTAATATTGCGATGACGTTGAGCTCGTCTCGGTGGCATGATTAAACTTCAAACAAATTCAAAAAAATTCAAACGCATTTCAAACTTTGACCCAAAATGATATGGAACGAAACTCCCAACTTGTTGCAACTTCACGATGAACACGATGAACAGCAAACTTCTCAACAACTGCAAATCTGATATCCAAACTACAAATTCTCGAAACCCAATTCTCCAAATGATGCAAACTTCTTGCAATCTAGCTTTGATACCAAACTGGTGCAGCGGAAATAATACGGTGACGACGAAATGAAGATTTCGTGTCAAACTAATCGATGAAACGATTAGATGAAGCAAAATAAATCGATGGATTGAAAATAATCAAATGCCCAAATTCGTTGATCTCGAAAGATACCGAATTCTAGCTATCTTCGACACGTTGATCGCCCACGATACCGTGAGAGAAGATCTACAATTCTTCGAACGTTGATCAAGCGCACTTGATTTCGTGAATTGGCTTCAACAATCGTTGATTCGAGCGCACTCGAATACCGAAAGTGGGGATAGGAGATAACGCTCAACTACCAATTTAAATGGAGGCACAAAGCACAAACCAAATTTTATTCAAAATTCAACAACCCCTACAAATGACCAACACATCCCTATTTATAGGGTTACGACGCACACTACACACTTACATCACAAACACACGACTCAGTACACGACATAAAGCTTACACGACTTAAGAAAAATGCAAATACATCCATTACAAGACTTAACGACCTAATCTTCAACAGCGACTTATGTTTCACGCGACTCATCAGATCATCAGGACCTAAATGCTCGTTCGCGATTTATGTATGAGGTCGAACTAGGTTTGGGAACCCGCGGCGGCTTGTTCTAGGTCGATCGCGACCTATGGACGGAAATCGAATCCGATTCTTCGCGACCTAGAGGGAAGCGACCTAGGTCAGCTCGCAGTGTAGAGTGGAGGTGGGGGAGTTGCGAGGCTCGTTTGCGAGTTAGGCTGGAGTTAGGTTGCGGTGGTTTTTTGCGACTTAGGGATAGGTCGGAGCTCTGCTCGTTCGCGACCTTGGGGTTAGGTCGTACGCGACCTAAGGAGCGGGGACGTTCGTGTCCTGTTGAAGCTGCTCGCGCGCGACCTAAGAAGCTTCTCCGCTCGCGATTTTCCTCTTCCGCGACCTTGTCGCTAGGTCGTACGCGACCTAAGGAGCGGCGATTCGAGGTATGAGCTTCATCATAAGGCCTTTACATTACATATTTTCACATGATGATGGAGACGAGGCAAGAAGCAAAGTGACAGCCAAGTCTATAATTATTAATTGTGTGAGAGACTACAGATCAAATCACAAGATGGTGGGAACTCAAGACATGGATCACACCTTAAACAGAATAATGAAACTCTTAACACTTAAAGCATACAGACGACCAATATTATCACGTCCAAGTGCTAGGACCCTATGCCTATTTTGTTTTGGATTTCCGTTCAAATAACCATGTGCACGATGTATGTTTTTTGAATGAAAATCATTTTGAAAATAATTTGAAAAATAAATTTGACATACAAAATAAAAAATAATTCATTTTATTTCCGTCTTTCGAAATTCAACGAAAGCACGAAAACCAACACCCATCGTTTCTCCATCATCGTAATTAGGGTTCACAATGGGGTGAGTTCTTTGGTCTAAACCCACTAGATCTGCCTTTATTTTAACCAATCAAGACCCGCCTCATTGGATCATCGGAGCGGGTGGATCAACAATCAATGCTTGAAAGCTCCAGGCCTCGGGTTGAATCAGGGCTCGATTGACCTACCCCAATCCGATCCACACTACTGAGATCTCATAAGATCACTTTATAGCTATAATGATTATTTGTTAATCTTTTTAGACATAAGTGATTATAGTATGGATATTATAACGTGTCATTAAATAAGTTATAGTATTTTTATGGCATTAAGTCGCGTTATTGATAATTATACGATAACATGTGCATTTCTTTTGAATTGGAATCGAACAACTCGTTTATATTATCTTCCATTATCATTGTAAATGTTACACCCATACTTTCTGAATGCCATCAAAAGGAAATTAACGCAAGCATAACGCCAAAATAGAAGTTGTATTATGAAAAGGAAGCAAAGGTAAAAATCCAAATAGTCCTACACAAAATCTAAAACAGTAACAAAACATAAGAACCATGCCTTCCTAGTGAGCATCGCTTCGGCACTACAACCTATGCTACTAACATATGACAGCCACAAAATGTAAGGACTGGTCTGCAATCCTAACAATTATTTTGATAAGAAAAGCCGCAACACAGTCTTCAATTATCAAAGATGAAGGTTGTGCAACGGTTCCAAAAAGTAGACCTTAATAAGTTGGAACCGCGGAATAATCTTAATGTAATGGCAAGATGTAGAGTGTGCTGCAGCACTAAAAGCAACACTAATAACATATAACTGTGGCACAAACCTCAAAGCAACTATGGGCAATAGGGATGCACCATAATCTTAAACTAACATTAAAAATAGCAAAACTGTGCCACAGTCTTATATTAACATTAAAAGCAATAAGGATGTGCTACCATCCAGATTTGAAAAATGAAAAAACAGAGTCGTAATTTCAAAGGAGATATTATCCACAGATACAAAGGCCCAAAGGATGAGGCTATGGGGAAGACCGCTCTACAACCATAAGCCAAGGTACGATCCCAAAAGCAAGCCAAGAAGCTATGATTTCATGTTCAAAATTCCAAAACACGGCTTAAAAACAAGTGCAGTGGCCCAGTCCTCTATTGACAAGAAAAGCTCAAAATGGGTTCAGGCGATGTGACATCCCTTCAAAACGGCGATGCGGTTTCATTCACTAAGCTATGTAGCTCAGTCTCAGTTACCCATAACACTGTGTTTTGTTTCTGCTTTAATAAACAGTGCAATACGACTTCAAGAGTATCGACATTGTTTAGATGTTGTATGATATTGTTACCCAACATAATCATGGAGGCGCAGTTCTTAATAGTCCATTCGCAATAGCGAAGTCCTAGGATGCTTAAAACTATGTTGATTTCTTGAAATGTGGCCAGTTTCTTATCACAGTTTCGCCTAAACATATGCGCAGTCCATTAGCTTATTGCTTCATGAAACCATCATGTCATGGCCAACTCAAAATTGGGATTTCCCACTTCAATTTCAAGCTTCCCGCCCAAAGTCAAAATTCACCAATTTAAATTACAGTGTCCTACCGAATACCACATTGGCAATCAATGTACAGAAAATAAGCAAGATGGATGGTCGACACATGACCTAATCTAAAGGCACGAATCAAAAGAGCGAAAGTATGATATTGGCGATCCATGCGAATCTCTAAATAAATGGAATGCAGTAATAGAAAAGAGGGGATTTTTTTATACTTTTCTCTTTCTAGAAATACTGAAATTAAAATCTATACTCCCTGTCGTCATTTGTTTGTTCTAAGAACAAAAGAAGAAGAAAATGACTTTTTTTCATGGACGTAGGATTCATTAACATTCGAATCACATAAATTCTCTGTGTCATCTATTTCTTTCAGTACATTATTTTACTTTTTTGTTTTTAGTACTAAAATTGGAATATATTGCTTAACGAGTTGGATGATGAATTTTAATAAAATTTTGAATATTTTCCCTCATATCGCAATCGTGTTCATAATAAAGATATTTGATTTCTATTTTATACTTTGTTATATCGGGATATAATTAAGTAATTAATTTAAAGTATATAAATAAGTAATTCTTTAAGTGAAATTTTATGTGATTGTAGACTCAAATAATTGCAATCATTAATAATTATTATAGTATAAAATAACATTTTATATTAAATATTTTGGGTCAAGATGCTTTGAGAAAGGATATGATACATCCTTTGAGACCAGAGTACATAATTCTCTCTAAATGTTGGACGGTGTACTATTCATGACTGTTGGAGGCACCAAGGGATTACGTACTGATAATTATTGAATATGTATGGAATTACCCACTTGAGGGTTTTCAGTTGGTTAATATAACTAAGGTCAAACAGGAAATTTCGAAGTGACGATATTACATAGTTCCCTTAATTAGAGAATACTGTTGAACTTCAATGTAGACACTCCACTTTGATAATGGTTAAATCGTAGCATGATGATACATAAATCAGCTATAGTTGGGTCTTAGTTAAAATGTTGGAACTGAAAAGATACTTAGTAAAGAAGTCATCTCAATAGTTATATGAGGTTAGTTCATAATCAACAATAGCCAAGTCAAAGTCAAAGTCTCAGGCAAAGGAGTACGGTTAATAATAATTGTTATTATTGAAAAAATGACATTTTGTTTGGACTAACCAAGTTGAATGTGAACAACATTGAAATTATTGCCGTAGCCAAACTCCATAAGTTCTAAACTGATATAGTTTTGATAAAGAGAACTAGGGTAAATTATTGTTACTAAATGATACCGCTTAAAATAGTCAAATTAGATTTTACAAAAAAGACGTGTGAGCGATAAATTCGACTGAATAGTCACACCACTAGTTAATGTGGCGTTTGAATATCAAATTCGAATTGTTTGATATTAATCGCGGAATAAACTTACACCCTTGAATCGCACAACAGTAATGATGAGTACTTTGAAATACCATACAATTTAATAAATTTATAATTATTATAACTTATTTAAATTAATTAGAATTAATGAAATATTAAAAATCAAAATTATATTTGATTTTAGAGTGTCGTTAGTATTTAATTAAGTACGTATACAAAAGTTATATATGTTCGTATCAATATACGATATCAATAAATATTAAAATTTAATTTAAATAGATTAATTACTAAATGGTTTTTATTATTTCTAAAGGCCTTTCTAAGGCATATATATGGCGGACCATAAGAGTGTAAGGAGAGAAAGAGTTTTAGTGTTCAATATCATTTTGAAATGGTATTATAAGAATGAGTAAAGAAAGCGGAAAAGTCTTTCACCTTTCTCTCTTCTTAAACGCCTACTTAAACACATTAATTATCATGTTTTTGAACTCCCCTTTGGTTTATTCCAGTCAAAAATAACATGGCTGGATAGTTTTAATGTTCAATAATTTTTTTGAAATGGTACTAAATGAATGAGTAAAGGAAGGAGAAAAGTCCTTAACCTTTTCCCCATATAAAGGTCTACTTAAACACATTATGCGTCGTTGTTTTTTGGCATCCTTTCTTGTTCATTCCAGTTGAAAATTCTATGGCTCCAAGGCTATAATATTCCTAAAAGAAAATCGAAACAAAATCAAATTAACAGAAGGTAGTGTTCATTTCTATGTCGTAAAAAAATCTGGAGGCTAATTCAGTTAAAATCTATAGGTTATTTAATCCTTCAAGGTGTGAATTTTAGGCTACTTCATAAGGTAGTTATTCAATCTCGTTTTGATTGTATATTACAACATGTTAGTATAGTTTAGAACTCATATATTATACAACAAATTTATATATACTTATGGTTTCCAATTTATTATTTGTTATCATTTTAGAAATTAAAGTTTAAAATGAAAAGAAAAAACATTTACAACAATGTTATATTGAAGAAAAAAAATCGGCCATAATAATAAAATTTGAATTTAAAACTATTTTTATTAGTTGAAAAACAACTATATAGCATATTGTATACATAGATTAAGTAAGCTATTTATATTGATTATCAATGTTACCTTATAAAATTGAATGTAAGATTTATATGTAACGGCCTGAATTTTTAACATTTCGAATTGGATTATTTAATTTATTTAAATATTCAGATTTGATTCAAATTTAATAAATAATAAGTAAATCATTTTTTAATAAAACGACTCGATTTTTATTGACATGTATTTATTTATTTGGTTTTTTCATAATTTTTAATTTGGAAATTATATAAATTGTCTTTTGATGTATTTTTGGGAAAATGATGGTATTATTAAATTTTTATAATAAGGTAATCGGTGAGTATTATTATAGTTTTGAGATCGTATCACAGTTTTGTGTGCGATCGTATTTTTGTTTTGTCGTTCACACTTTGTACGCGAACAAAATTTCACGCAGATGTCGGAAATCATACTATAAACTAAACTCCACATTTCGCGAAATTAAAACACTCTACCTTTTTCCTCATTTCATTTCCCTCTTCTCTCCCTTTCTATTTTCATTTCCTATAAACATACAAAGTAAGCAACCTAAACTTCGAAAATTAATGTCAAACAATCCGTTTGACGAAAAAAATATAAAGTTGAGATCTTTGGGTTCATATTGAATAAATCTACAAACCCATTGCTATTCTGTTTTGCGCAATGGGGTTTAGGAAGAAGCAGCAATTCACGGTGAAGCTAGGGTTTGGTTTGAGTGAGTTATAGGTGATGCTAGGAGATGGCATCGACTGCGTTGGTCAGTGGTGTGGAGGAGCAGCTTTGGAGGAAGTATGGTGGGTTTTGAAGCTCTATGGGATAATGTGACATTTTGGGTTGTCGGATGAGGGGCATCGGGTTGCGTTTCCTGGTAATGAGTCGAGTCATACATTTTTGGGTGGGTTGTAAAGCTCGTGTAAAGAGGAGTTGAACGGAGTTGTCGGAGCACGATTTCGTTGAGTGTGAAGGCGGTTTTAGGCATGCCTGCACAACAATGGTTTATGCATGCATAGGTGGGAAAGGTGATCAAAGGAAGGAGAAGAAGAGTTAGTGGGTGTGTTTTTAATTAATGATGTAATTGGTAATTTAATAAATATTTTAAATTTCTAAATCCTATAAATTGAATAACTATTACATACGAGGTCCAATCAAGAAGCTGTCTTTTGCATTGTGCTATAGGTATGATATCTACGCATAGGAACAAGTTTTGTCGAGTATGAAGCACATGAAATTTTGGAATCGAAGCCCTTTGTTTTATTTCAAACCGAAATGCTTCATAGTCGAAAGGAATTTTGGCAAGATATCTCGCATCTGAATGAATGCTATATAATATATAGTACATAAAAATTATTGCTTTTGTGTTTGGCTAATTTATTGGTTTGGTTTTTTTGAATATCCTACCCTAAAAATAAAATGACATATAAAATGAAATACAGGGAACTTTGTAAAGAAATTCGGATTTCTCGTCGTTGTGATTTTAATTTCAGCTATATACCTGTTGATTTTAACTCCATTTATATACCAGTTGTAAAAATTATTGAATGTCAAAATTTGATAGTTTGGTCATATTGGATATGACATTGACATATGTTAAAAGTTGAACCTTTTTAGTAGTAAAGAAAATAGTAGCATTGGTTAAGTGCTATGGTTGCTACGGGCCTTGTTATAGTATTTTGAAATACTATTAAATGCTATTTTGATTTGGAAATGGTTTTGATTCAAAAAATGATTTTAAATATGACCTTTGGATTTTCCATGATATTTTATTTTAAAAAAAGTTTTTGTACTTTTATATTTTTTGTCAACCTTTTTGGTAAATGTTTTAAAAGTATTTTGGAAAGTACTGATTTTTATAGGAAAGTTATTATAATAATGGATGTTTATTTTAAAGCAAATAAGGGGTTTATCTTTTATATTAAAGTGAAACCGTTTTAATAGGAGATAGAAATATTTTGAAATAAATATTTATGAAACGCTTTCTATGAATTGTTGAATAAAAGAATAGATTATGTATGTTATTCTTTAAATAAAAGAATAGATTTATAAACAGTATTTTATAGATAAAAGATAGATTTATAAATAATAATTTATAAAAGATAATATCATTTTTATAATTTGGTATAATAAACCGCATTTGTGGATTTATAGTGATATATGAAAGGATCGCTTTATGTAAAGTATTTGTTCTAATTTTACAATCGGAGATTTGAGATAAGTATAGGAAGTTTAATAGTAGTAGTGAATTTGTAAATAAGTTTTATAAATAATTTACAAAGAAGTTTTATAAAGAAGTTTTATGAAAGAAGTTTTGTAAATTACGAGATTTATAAAAGAGTTATAAATAAATTTAAAGATTTTTAGAAGGAGTTTTATTAATAATATTTTTATGAAAGGGGTTAATTATAAATAGAAAGGAGTTTTATAAAGGACTTTTATAAAAGGAATTTATAAAAACAACTTTAATAAAAGGAATGAGACTTGATTTCCATAAACGACTATTTTAAATTAGGGTGTTGTGGAAAATATTCTTTTCATATTTAACACCAAATTTCGGGGTATGGAAACTCGTCTCTATCTTGAAAATTAAGAATGTGTCATGGCAATGATAGTTTTCTAGCTTATCGGATTTAATTGTTAATCGGATAGTATTGTTTGAACTCGGAAAGTGGTGGTAAGTATATTTGGTCTAGTTTCTATACAATCTATTTACTTTCACTAAATGGAAAGTGTTTTAGGTTTATTGTTAAGAACACTTTCTAATCACATTTTTTTAAAACCCAATTGAGTATGGTTTCGGAAAATCAAATTTTTCTTAAGATTTGTGAATATACTTTTATAGTTGAGATAAGTATATGGGTACATTTCCTAAGTATTGAAAGTGTAATGTTTTTTATGAATATACTTACGCTATTGATATATAAGTGTATGGTAAAGTTTTTTATGTTTGAAGGTGAAATGTTTAGTGAGTATACTTATATAATTGAGATAAGTATATCAATATCTTTCAAGTATTGAAAAAAGTAGAGGGGTTTTGTGAATGTATCTTTGTAAAATTATTTTGATATAAGTATTTACAAAGTGGTTTTAATTAATGAAAGGACTAACTAAAAAGGCTTAGTGGTTGCTTTATGCTTAACTATTCTTGGTTAAATCTCTGGTTGAAGTATTTGTTTATTTCATATTTAAAAAGCTGATTATCAAACCTTGGCCGATTTTAAAACTATTGTCGTCGGTTCGGAGAGACCTAGTGTGATAACCCAGATTTTGAACAACTGTTAATTGAATAATTAACTAATTATAAACTATTGGGATACTGATTTTATTTGGATTAAACAGATAAATTAGATAATTGAAGATGTCTGGATGTATATATGTGAATTTGAAAACTATAGTAATAGTTGAATTAAAATAATGAATCTAATAGTAAATCATTAAATGTATAAATAGATATGTGTAAACTCTATTATTTTTGAAATTTTAAATGTGTCCATATACGTGTATACAAGTATGTATATGTATATATCGTGATTAGAGAGCAATTATTTAAGTTCAATATGATAATTTGCAAAAGCTATTTAAAATAAACTCTATATTTTCAAAGCATGAGATGAACATTTAAATATATGATAAGCTTAAAAAGGGTTTAATAAAAAGGTTTAAATTCTTCTTTTAAGTTTATATATGATAAATATGGATTGTAAATATATTTATTAATACAAAAGCATATTAAACTAAATATAATAAAAATTAATATATATATATATATAAACAAATACAAACTAAATGATAATCATAACATAAATCTTTATGAAAACATGTAAAAGCCATAAAATATACATATTTACAAGTGTAAGTCAATCTTGTCATCAATTTAACACTTGTAAGAATAATATTATGCATAGTAAACAAGTGTCAATTGTCTTTTATTTTCAAAGATAATAATTAAAATTAAAATAAAGTTTTATACATACATCACCATTTCTTCTACTATTCTCTTTTCCTCATTTTCAAACTAAACAAAATAAAATGCAAACTATAAATCTAAAATACAAAATCAGAAAAGAAGTAGAATCTGTAAACAAAAGCAAAGGTGAAAATCAAGTTCAATTCATCTCCACAATCAAGATTTCAAATCAGATCAATTCAAATTCAAAACAGCAAGCAACATGTTTTCAAGTACAACCTAAAGCAAACTAAGCTAGAAATCAATTCAACTCAATTTCAAATTGGAAATCAGATCAAAATCAGGGAGCATGTTCTCTGCTTTTACAAGGCAGGTGAGTAAACTTGGAAAACTGATATATCTCAAATTAGCATTGCAATGATCTTTTAAGTATGAATTGAATGATGTTGTGCATGTTGATAAAAATGTTTTTTAGTATACATGTGTGTGTTGATATTTATATTCATGACTGGAACATGAAAAGCAAGGCTCTATTCAAATTGAAACGGTGAGAAACCTTAGTCTTAACCTGGAATTTAAATTGTGTTGTTATCTGTGATGTTGTGAAAATTTGGTTCTTCTCAACATTCAAAAATATGGATCACATCATATAGTTCATAATGTATGTTGATATAAACTAAGGTAATGTTTGTGTATTAATATAATTTCAGTTAAAAATTGATTTGAGTGGAAATCATACTGTATAGTTCATTTATGTCAAGATTTGCAGCAAATATCATATCTTCGTGAAATTTCAATGTAATTGAATCCAAGATTTAAGCATGCATGTTGATTTCCTTTGTAGAAATAGATTTTTAGGAGGCTAAATTATGATTTTTGACAACCTAGATTGCAAGGGACTTGGGGATGAACGAATTCCGTTAAAAATTTATTTCTGGTGAACGGCTTGATAAGGGGTGTTGCGCTTTAGTCGAAAAGGAGCCTAGCTTCATGTGCTAGGGATCCACCGAAGCCGATTCTCAAATTTGGTTTCGATTTAAGGTGGGGTGCTGTTTTTAGGGTTTAAGAGAGGATGTGGCCATGGTAAACTCACGACGATTTTGGGAAACGAGGAGGTGACCAGAACTCTCGAGGTTGAGTTTGAAGGTGGATGCATGGCTGAGCTTTCGTCCGAGGTCGGTGGTGGTCGAATCAAGAGTCGAACGACAGCCAGGTAAGTCTCTTTGGTGGAACGTTGTTTCTGGGTTTGGTTTTGTGGCGGGCTGCTGTTCGAATTTCTATTTGGAGGGTCTTGGGCTTGGGTGAAGTGGCAGATCGGACCTGGAGATGACGAGAGGTTGAACGGCGGTGTCGCGGCAGTGGGTTGGGCATGGGAAAAGTTGTAGATGTGCATGCATGTCTTTGTGCACGATGGGTTTAGGCAGTCTGGTGGTTTGCCGTTTTATTTGATGGTTCGAATCGGTTTTAGGTTCACCGATTGTCTTTTTTGCATCGCGTGTGAATCAATTTTCACGAAGCGATATTGTCGTCGTTCGATGTTGTAGTGTGTCGAAGAGGAACTAGAACCGAATATGGGGAAGAAAGGGGAGATGTTTCGGTGTGGTGTTTATTGGGATTCGGGCCAATTTTTGTTGCATGTGATGATGGGTCGAGTCTGTTAGTTTGGATTGTGGAATCTTTGGGATTAAGGGCCTTTGTTTATTTAAACAAAGTTTTATTATTTTTAAGAACTTATTATATAAAAAGTTTTAAATCCAATTAGTTTCCAAAATTTTAACAAGTATGATGATATAATGTGAATCTTTAAAACAAACATCTTTGATGTTAAATATTATTTAAGATTTAATTATAATAAAGGATTTTTAATAATAAATTTTTTTATATTGATATTTTTATTAAGCTTATTTACGTAAATTGTTTATCAGTAATTGGTTTAACTTTTAAGTACAATTTTTTTACTTAAGTTTGTTTGAATAATTTGAGTAAAGTAAAGATGATTAAGAAGATCGTTATAATTAAGCTTTTGAATTAATCAAGTGCTTAAGAGATTTCTTTTACTTATAATAATTAATAAGGTGATTAAGGGTTGATTAATTAAGCGATAATTAATCAATATAAAGGACTATCAAATAATTAATTGTAATCAATTGAGGATTAATGTAATTAATTATGGTCGATTAATTAATGAAGTAGTTAAAGGTTAATTGCTGTAAATGGTTAAGGATAATTAATTTGTGTAGCTAATTAAAGGATAATTACTTAACGTAATTAGAAAATAATTAATCAAGGATGATTAATTTAAAGTGAAGTATAATTGAAATAATAAAAGGCAAATAAATGCTTATACTTTGAAGTGAATTTGAGTCCTTAAGTGATATTATATTTTATAGTGATTAATTAATTAAATTAAATTATTTAAGGATTATTAATTAAAAATTAATCACTTAATGAAATTGATTTATGATTATGGAAGTGGTTAAAGAATAATCACTTGATGTCATTTAATAAGGAAGGAAATAAATGAGTTATTTCTAAATGTGATTTATTTAATAGGAAATTATTGTCAAGGACAAAATTTAACAGCTTTTTAGCCTCAAGGACAGACCTTCAATATTTTATGTTGAAGGACAACTTTCTCTAGGTATCAGTTTTTAGTTATTAGTAGCAGTTTTTAGGTATCAGTTTGTAGTTATCGGTAGCAGTTTTTAGGTATCAGTTTTTAGCTCGGTATCAGTTTTCTTGTCCTTATGAGTAATTTTGAAAAATGTTTGTCCTTGTGAATAATTTTTAGAAGAATATTTGTCCTTGTGGTAAAAATATTGAGGTCGTGTCCTTGAGGCAAAAAATATAGAAATTTTTGTCCTTTAAATTAATTCCCCCATTTATTTAATTATAATTTCTTAGTGAAAGTAATTAAGAATTAACTACTTATTGTAACAAATTAAAGGATTGATTAATTATGGAAATTAATTAAGGGTTAGTTAAAGAGTGTGATTAATTAAGGAATAATTAATCAATGTGTAGGATAATTAATTTGAGTAATTAATTACAGATCAATGTAATTAATATGGATGGGTAAAGGTTAATTAATTTGTGTAATTAATTAAGAGTTGATTACTTATTGTAATTAAACGATAATTAATCAAGGGTGATTAATTAAGATGGATAATTAATTAATTAGTTTGTAATTAATTAGTGTTAAGCAAAGGTAATCTAAGTTATTAAAGAATGTTAATTAATTTAATTGGAGATAAATTAAATTAATTTTGGAAATGATCAATCTTGCTTTTGAATGATTGGATGATGTTAAATGCTTTGAATTGTTTGATATCTCTGATATGAAATGTTTTATGATATGATATGTTTGAGTGGAAAGCGATGACATGGTTATCTATCGATGATGAATTGCTGTGTAAAAAGTGACATCTTGAATTTAAAGTTAAATTGTATTTAATTGCATAACTTGGGTTAAGATGACATTGGATTCGAACAGACCGGAGCCGGGTATTTACTATATTCGAAACCACTTCGATTATTTATAGATTGATATGTGAAATCAATATGCTGGAATGGAATGATTTAAGTGAATTGGACCATTTAATCTAAGTTTTGGTACTTAGAAATTTATGAGTGAAATAAGTGATGTCTATAACAATTTGTGAATTCGTAATTTATACAAGTTACCCTGGTTATATATATAAATTGTATGCTTTTGTAATTCATGTTAGATGGGTTTACTCATGCTGGTTTCCAACCTAACCCGGGTGTTACTTTGATGTAATACTCGGGTCAGACCGAGTATTACAAATTTTCAAGTAAGGTCATTCTGGAGCTCAGAAGGCGAGCTGGATGGAAGAAACGTAAGAAGTGTATCCGCTAAGATATATCGTAGTTATCTGGGACATGTTTGTATATGTCCAGTGTTTGTGTATTTGTGTAACACTGATGTATTAAAATGTAATCTGATAAGTACAATTTTCCTTTATATAACTGTTATTATTTGTTATTATACTTTATCCACTACGAATGTGAGATGTTGGTGTTTTTGTTTTTGTTTCTTCGTTTTCTTCTATCTCTTTCTTCTTTTCCCTAACTATCTGGAATTTTTGGAATCGAAAATTCCTGGTCATTACACCTAGATCGGATATGTTATCGAAAAACCACTTCGAACCGGCATAAGCGTTCGAATTGGAGACATTTGGAAGATGATGTAATTGAAGAAAAAGATCTTTGAAGTGCAAGGGCTACTTGCTGCTAATCTTGAGGGTGACTCCAAAATGAATGTAGTAGAAGTGGTGCTTTCTGTTTGTTCATATCCTGAACAACTTGTATGGATGAATACTAGCATTGCATTATTGTTTGGAGGGCAATGTTAAAATTCCAACTAGGATTTGCTATATAAAAGTTAAAATGTACCCTCAAGTCTTACCAACCTGGAATGACTAAAACAAGGGATGTACGGTAGGGCTATGTGGATTGCACCCATTAGGGTATGGGCATCACCGTTCTAAATCACCATTTATGGGATTTGGTATGTGCATCAGAGCTCTCCGGAAAAGGTTGCAATGCAACCTGGTTGATGACATATTCGGTACTGTCGAATGAGAGGTAGGTTGGTCCTGTGTTGGTAGGTGGTCCATATGAGTCCCCGGTACATTTTCTAAAGGTGTACTGAGGCAGACAGTACCTTGGTAGCCTTGTCATTGATGGAATTCCATTCTCCAATAAGTACCCTTTAGACATTTGTTGTACACCTATTATGTTGGAATGTAATTAATGTAACCATTTCAGCTATGATTCTATATTTATTTTAAACCCTAAATATTATTATAATATCATAAGATTTCCTATGAAATGGTTTAGTTATCATAAGTTAAAATCTTTCTGTGCTTATGTGCGTTATGGTCCTATAAGATACCTTTATTTTCAAAAGGTTTTATAACATTAAAATCTATATGATGTGTATTTATCACACTGGTTTATCAAACTGATCTGGGAGTTATTTTCTTATAATGTTCGGGTCAGCCTGAGCATGCTTTCCAGATTTAGTTCGGATGCTTTGGAGCTTCAAGCGACAATCTGGACGCCTCCAAGATGTATTCACATATATTTTATTTCCACTGCATTGGTTATTTTTATTTATCAATGTCGGTATTGACATGTTGTTATAACTGTCCAAGCCAATGATTGGTTAGTTACTCTGATTGATCTATGTATAGTACACTTTTCTTTTATAAAGATTTGTTGTATATTATATACTACTCGTCACAGTGTGAGAATCTATTTTGCGTTTTTTTACTTTTCCTTCAACAATCATTTTTGCGGTACTTGGATGCTCAACAAAGAATACCGTGGATGTATTAATGTCAACTTTAAAGGTCGGAAAGGTGGGTCATTACACATTCTATCAGAGCTTTGGTTGAGCAAACACCTAGGCTTTAATGGGGTAGATACATTGAGATAGGGTTGGTAACACCCTAGATTGAGTTTGATTGTATATACATACGATTGCGTATTTATTAGTGCTATAAAAATGTTTTATATAGTATTGATTCATTGGTTGAATGATTATGAATTCTAGTCCATACAAAAGGAACAACTGTATCGATAGGGGTTTCTAAACACTTTGACAAGGCAAACCGGTACAGAATTATTTTGAATTTGATAAATGAAATAATTTTACCTAGGTTATATTTTATATGTAAAAGAAAAAATTTCAGAAATTGATATAATAATTTATATTGTGTTAGCTTGTAAGGAAATAATAATATTCGGCTATTATCATTTATTGTTTGGCTAGTCATGCTCGTCCAATTTAGGGCATTGACTATTATTTGTTGATTGATTGTTGTGCTTAGATATTTTATGGTAATTTAATGTTTGATTAAATTAAACACGAACATATTGTGAATTAAGTTTCACAGTTTGACTAGGCATTTAGTGATAATTTTGGGTTAAAGTTTAATTTTGATAAAAGTTGTTTATTATAATCTAAATAAAGATAAAAATTTGTGAAATGACTTTATATAATGAAGTAACTTTATATAAATATGATTTGTAAATAAAGGATTTAACGTTGAGAATTTGAGAACTTAAATCGTAGTGTTTTTGAAAATTGTTTTTCAAAGTTTTGAGAAAAATAATAATAGTATTATTTGAAAGTATTTATGAGTAGAAATATTTTTAAAGTGATTTTAAAAGAGATAGAAAACACCAAACTCACTTCTATCATTGGAAAATAATTCTGGTGATGACTACAGCGTCATCGACGTTCATTTTCGAGTTTCTAAGTGGGGGAATGCTATCATAGTAGTTTTCCTTCATAGTTGTTTTAGTAAAACAAAATTTCTTTTAAAAATCCTGAAGGTATAATTTGTTATGCAAAATGAGATATGTATACTATTATTATTTCAAAATAATTTGAAATAATGCCTGGTGTTTAATTCTGAAGTTTTAAGTTAAGTTATTATATGGACTCATGTAACCTATGCCTTAGGGTGGTTTGGCTGTGCATCTCATTATGATATGATTGTTTAGTAGTTTTGATTTTTTTGAAATGAAATGGAATTTTCGGCAATTTTAAACAATCGAAAACATTCGAGCTAATTTAAAACTTAAAGCTAAGTGTTTTGTGAGATCATAAAATTTTCATAACTTAGGAATTTAAGAGGATAATAAGTAAAACAAGTTTTAAATTTGTTGAACATCCTGGTTAAGTAAAACAAATATGATATTGTATATATTCTCTTTAAATGTAGTAGAGTATTATATGAATATGAACTTGAGTCAAAAAATGTTATTAAACTTAAGAAAAATTTATGAAATGGTTCACAAATTATTTTAGTATTAAAGGAAATATACTATAAGTGAAAATGAATGTGATTTAAAATGAAAGTAATTGGTAAGTTAAGAAACCAATGGAATAAATACATAAGTTGTACGCAGATCATTTTATTCGCATAACTATTCTTGATGCAGATTCGAGTACATGGATTTCGAGGTGATTTACCCCGATCCGAACAAGAATTTTTCACTCGATCTTGACAGAGAACACTTGATACAGATTCTTCATATGATTTTAAAGTTTTCTATTGTAGTATTTGGCTATGTAAGGAGAACAACGGTTTTTAAATTCGATTGGTGTCCGCACTAGGAAAGTCGAGTGAGTGGTACTTGTTCGGAAGTAAAAATTTTGTTGTCGAGTAAGGGATCAGATTTATATTGTGTAACGACCCGGAGTTAAACCACTTTAATTTGGAAATATTTAATTAATTTTAAATATTCAAACAATGGGATTTATAATTAAAATAAAACTCTTTTAAAAATAAATAATGATGGTAAAATAGTTTTCAAAATTTGTTTACAAAAATATTTAGTTCAAAGAAAAATCGAAAATATGACCGGAATTTGTTTTTCGAAATTTAGACATTTCGTCGGCCAAAAGTTATCGAAAACCTTGTGAGCTCTTTAGCATAAGTATACACAATTATAAACAAGTTAGTATATGTATATACGTGTGCATTAGTGTATGTATATATTTATTCATACCTAAGCATATAAAGTTTAAAATAAAAATATAAGTGTCACATCATTAGAAACATTAAGTACAAAGAGTACTTATGTATATGAGACAAGGGAACAAGGGTGTAGGCGTAATTACATAGGGGGTGGAGGCTAGGTGAGGTGGAAGAGGGTAGTGGAGGGCAAAGGATAAGAGCGTTTAGGTAATTCACCTTCTCTCTTGCTTATAAATAGCAATTCACTTCTTCAAAAGTTCCTCCTCTTTATTTTATAATACCTTCCTCGTCTCTTATCCTAATGGAGAAATTATTATTTTTTGACACCATAGAGAATTTCTATGGCTACAACTTTCATTTGCACCACTTGTTCAAATTTTGAGGTTAGCCATGTCAAAATATCATTTCTTTGCAGAGTGTTTTCGGACCCATACTTTCAACTCCGAATATAGCTCTTCTTCTTTCGACCGTATCTCTCTCAAAATAAATACAATTTGAGTGATTCTTTTAATGAAATTATCGAGAAGAGAATTTTCAAGAACTTTCTCTTTGAAAACTTCTCCAAATTCCCAGACTAACATAGCCAAAAATCCAAGAGAATATGACTAAATTTTAGGTCAAATTTTGTGAATTCAACATTATCTGAAGTCCCTCTCCGAAACAAGTCCTCATCTCACCTATACATGTATGGCCAAGCCATACTCTATCGTGGCCAAACCTATTTCTAAGTTTAAATTCCAAAGATAGAGTTTTGCATAATTCTAAAATTATTTCAAGTTATCAAAAGGGTTTTGCAAATTTTCAGTGAGTAAACTTATAAATTTTGGAAAGATGTTGCCTTTGCATATATGACAGTTATGTGCTATTTATATATGATGGTAATGTTTGTATTATGACATAGTTTGGATGTATATGTATTTGATTGCTTGTGTTTTAGCATCTGACTTGAATCGATGGATTAAAGTGATGTGTTTACATTTAAAGTTGTGATCTTTGTGATGCATGGTGATGGTATGATTTAGTATTCATAATCTTTAATTGCTATTAAATAGTTTGGAAGTTAGAACTTGAGATATTAAAAGGGACTTAAGATCTATTTTGAAAATCAAATCGTTCACAGTTTTGATTTAGGAAATGTTTTTATTGTTTTGTTTTAGTTTCTAAATTTAGTTAAAGTTTCTAAAACTCTTTTAAATTATGTTTTAAAAGTAATCAAAATTAAAAGGTTAAAGTTTTGGATGGTAACTTGAAAAATTAATTCTAAGTTATTGCATCCATAACGATATTTGCTATGGATGCAGTTTGGGGAATTTAACGATTTTCAAGTTTTAAAAGTGTTTCTTTTAAATGCTTTTGAAAAAACCATTTTCAAACTAAACTAGTAAGCATATAAGTTAATTATAACTTAATTAAGTATGCTTTGATAATTACTTAATTTATCGATTAAGAATATAATTATTTATCAGTTAATTAGTAATTAAGTTAAGATCTAATTAAAAGTTAACTAAGATTTAATTATTTTTAATGTAGGTTTAATTGTTATTTAAGTTTTAATTAAGTATTATTTAATTATTAGTTGAGATAAATTATTAGATAATGATTTATTTAAAGATTAGCTATTTTAAATAATATTTAATTATTTAATTAATAGTTAATTATTATTTAATTATTAATTAAAGATTTCATATTATTAAATAAAGAGTTTAAATGTTATTTAATTACTAAATAAAAGTTTTAAAGTTTAAACCTACTTTATTTCTAAATGATCGATTTTGTTTTGAAAGCAAATTCAATTATAAAGAATATTTTATCCAAGTGAGATTTTCTCTGTCGATTACCCTTTATTAACCCCAATTGAATATGAAACCCAATGACATATGTTTAGCATAATAAAACACCGTTCTACCAATTAAATTATAATTGATATCTGTTTAGTAGAATAAAACCCCGTTTTGCTCTTATTTGGTTAGATAAAATATAAGTGACATCCGTTTAGTAAAATACATCTCCATTCTGCTATTATATTGTTTGGACATTGAATTGTATGTCAAATAGATTAATATTTGATAAGAGATGTTTTTATATGTGCATAGGTTATTTTCTTTCGTATATATCCCCATACTAAGTTTATGTAATGTTTGAATGGAAACATTATCCGCTTTGAAGTATTTGGTTGAATCTTGTGCGTGGGTTTTTCGAAAGATAAATACTTTTTGGAATAAAGATGGTTTAAATTAAATAAATTATTTCAATATTAATGTCCTAAAAGTAATTGATTGTTTTAAAAATAATGATTTAAAATCAATTAATTATTTTAATAATGATGTTTTAAAACTTATCAATCATTTTAATAATGATGTTTTAAAGATAACTAATTATTTAAATAATGATGAGATCATAATTAATTAACCATTTTAATAATGAGGTTTTAAAGGTTAATTAATTATTATAATAATAAAATCTAGAGTTGCTTAATGTTTTTAAATAGTGTTGTTTTGAAGCATTGAATTAGGATTAAAGCTAATATATTATTTTAGATAAATCCGTATGAAATAATTAACCATTTTTTTTAAATTAATTGATCAATTTACATAAGGATAATGAATTAATAAATTTAGGTTTTAAAAAAATCAATCATTTTGATAAAGTTGTTTAAGGTCAGATTTTAGTGTGAAACCCTATCACAAATTTGGTTTCAAAAGTAAAGTCCGATTCGGTTATGGAATAGTTGTTCCGTACGTGATATCGTTTATACGGAAAGGATTTAGTCATATTTTTAACATTAAACGACGAGGCATAGACTCATTTCTTTCTCGAAGGTTAAAAATGTCGTCAAGGTATTGCCTAGAGGTAACACTACCTCAGCATGCCCACTTCATTTTCAACTAAGAGATAAAACTTGTTTGGAATCGATGAGTAGTAAGAATATGAAATTTAATTTCTCATTTTTAATTATCTCCATTAGTTGATTTATTAACTATCGGTTCATCTTTCTTCATGGTGTATCATCACCATAAAGACAATTTGTTGCTCGTTTGAGCTTTTTTATGATTTGTCGAAAATGACCAAAACCAGAAAGCAAGTGGGGGCCAAGCTATGTGGGGTTGCTCCCATTAGGGTATATTCACATCCACTCTGGAGTTGGTTTCGTAATTATGCACGCGGAGATGTGAAATAATCAGATTCTCGGTAAGGTTGGCGGGGTCTGGCTTGGTGTTCCCGAGAGGTATTGCAAGAAGGTGACCCAATCAAGTATATTTTCTAGAGGTGTACTTTTCGATAACGGGGCGCACCCTGCTAGTCATTTGTTGGAAAATTTATCTATTCTTTCTTTTGATTCCAAGTTTTCCAATTAACTTTTTTCTTAATTGCATCGAGAATTGACTAAGGTTCCTCTCGATGTTTAATTATTTGTGTTCTTAAGTTTGGGTTTTTATCTATCGATGCTCATTTATTCTTTTTTCGACTGTAGTTCTAATTTTTTTTTCTCATTTCTTCATCTATGAGTGTTGATCTTGTGAGGTAAAAACCCGTTCTACATTAGTGGCGTGGTCTCATTAAATTGTTATATATTCTCCCCATTACTTGAGTTTACTCATGCTGGTATTATCAGACTGATCCGGGTGTTATTTTATTTTAACGCTCGATTCAGGCCGAGCACATTTTATAGATTATCTTTGGATGCTTTGGAGTTTATGAGACGAGATAAGTCCAAATTCTCAATATGACCACTCTACGGAAAGAGAACCATCATCCCGATCTAATAAAAATGGTTTCCTACTAAACATAAAACGGCCATAACTCCTAACTTTCAGGTCCAAATTCTTATTGTGATCACTGTAGGGAAAGAGAAATTATCATCTCAAACTATGAAAATAGTTTCCAACCCTAATTCTACTCTTATCATAGGTTATAGGTCTTATAAGGTTTTCAAGGTCAAAATCATTCGTAAAATTCTATGCATTGAAAACATCCCTAGTAGACATCTCAATGTAAACTTCTTTTGGCTAAGATTCTTCTTGATGTTTAATTATTTGTGTTCATTCTTTAAGTTTGGATTTTTATCTATCTATGCTCATTTATTCTTGTTGGATTGTAGTTCTAGTTTGTTTCCCATCTTTTCATCTATGAATGTTGATCTTGTGAGGTAAAAAATCATTCCGCATTAGCGGCGTGGTCTCATAGAATTGTTATATGTTCAATCTATTACTTGAGTTTTCTCACGCTGGTATTACCAGACTGATCCGAATGTTATTTATTTTAATGCTTGGATCGACCAGAGCATATTTTCTCGATTAGCTTCGAACGTTTTGGAGTTTATGAAAAGAGCTGGATGCCCAAGATGTATCTGCGTATTTATTTATTTTTCTACTGTTTTGATTTTTATATTTACCAGTATTTATGAGGACAGACTATTATAACTGTCCAGGCTGATGATAAGATATTATACTATGATGATTATTTATAATAAAGTTCTCTCTTTTGTGAACACTAGATTTATATATTATATGTTACTTGTCACATTTTTGTGAGATTCGATTCCATCTTCTTCTTTCTTCACCCCAAACGACCTATCTTTTAAAGACTTAAATGACCGACACATGAATACCATAGAGGTGTTAAGTGTCGTCATCAGGCGTAAGAAAGGCAGATCGTTACATGTGGCATCAAAGCTTAGGTTGAGCAAATCGCTAGGCTTTGGTGGGCTTAACTCATTTGAGATGGGGTAAGCGAGACCCTAGAATAAGTTTGAGTGCATATTTATAAGAAAGCATATTTGTTATTTCTATAAAAATGTTTTATACTGTGTTGATTGACCTATTGAGTGGTTTTTGGATTCAGAAGGAATCCCTAAAACAGTTAAACAAGGCCAACCGACATTGTATTGTTTTAAAATTAGGTAAATGAATTTCTTTTACCTAGATTATATTTTATATATAAAAGAAGACTTTCAGAAAATTGTTATAGTTATATAGGATATGTTTGTTGTTAGAGAATGATAATGTTTGATCATATCATTTATTGATGATTAGTTAAGCTTAGATAATTTATGAGAAATTAATGTTTTAGTTAAATTTAATTCGAACACCTTGTGAATTTACTTTTACAATTTGACTATAAGACGTTCGATGACATTGTTGAGATAAAAATTTAAATTTAGATTTGTTGCTAATAAGAGGTGTTTGTTATATTTTAAACTAAGAATAAACATTATGAAATTTTTTTATTAAAAAAATAAAAAATAGGTAAATTATATAAGCATGTATATATTTTTATTTATTTTACAAATTGGATTTTGAATAAAAGAAGAATTTTATGTTAATTAGTTCTAGTGACCCGGAAATAACTAAAAAATCGAAAAGGGATATGTTTGGATGGTAGGCACTTCTCTTAAGTATTACCCTTCTTAGTAAGGGAATATATAATACTATTTGGTAGTACCCAGTCCTTTATTATCATTTTGGGATTACTCGGGCTATATAAATATATTTTTATGGTTAAAATGTATAAAACTCACTTCAAAAAGAGTTGTAAGTAAAATCGAATATTTGGATCTCGAATTTTATAAAGAGAAATAAATTCAAAAATGGAAAAGTTTGAATCAGATAGTGGTATATACCCTCAGGATGTTGTAAAATATTATAAAACTTAAGCTTAAGTTTGTTCTATGAAATGTTTACAAGCTAATTTTAGAAAAAATAGAATTAATATTAGTAATAACCAATAAAATAAGTGCGTAAGTTGAACGTAGATCGTTCCTCTTTTCACACAAGTTGGATCCAAGATTCGAGTGCATGACTATAAGGGATCCTGACCATTCCGAATAAGGATCTATTATTCAACTTTTGACAACAAACATTTGGTGGGGGTTTCTAATATGAAACTAAAGTTTTCTATCATAGTATATGTCTATGTCAGGAGATCGAAGGTTTCTAATTAAGAAGCCTGATCGGAGTCCGCACTGGGGAATTGAGTGGGCGATACTAGTTTGGAAGTAAAAGCTCTATATTCGAGTGAGTGATCAAATCAAATTTTTGCATAAGAATGGTCCATGTACATCATATGAATCGATGAATAGAGTTAAGTATTTCTGGTTTGGTTTATTTTTCTTGGATAGGATTATGGTTAAATTTCGGGGTTGAAATTCATTTAAGGGGGAGTGTAACTATTTGGTATTTCGCCGCTTTAGTTTGGAAATATTTAATTAATTTTAAATATTCAAACAGTAGTTATAATTAAAATATAACTCTTTTAAATAATAAATAATGATGGCAAAATAGTTTTCAAATTTATTTACAAAAATATTTAGTTCGAAGAAAAATAAAAAATATGACCGGAATTCATTTTCTGAATTTTCGACATTTCATCGGCTAAACGCTATCGGAAACATTTGAACTCTTTAACGTAAGTATACACATTTATAAATAAGTTAGTATATGTACATATGTGTGTATTAGTGTATGTATATATGTATTCATACCTAAGTATATAAAGTTTAAAATAAATATATAAGTGTCACATCATTAGAAACATTAAGTACGAAGAGTACTTAAACAAGTTTAAACATGTTTGCATGGAAATGAGAAGAGGGAACAAGGGTGTAGGCGTAAGAACATAGGGTGGAGGAGGCTAGGTGAGGTGGCAAGAGGGTAGTAGAGGGCAAAGGACAAGGGAATTTAGTAATTTACATTTTTCTTGCCCATAAATAGCCATTCACTTCTTCGAAAGTTTCCACTTCTTTATTTTATCATATCTTCCTCATCTATTATCCTAATAGAAATATGGTTTTTTTGAAACCGTAGAAAATTTTAGTGGAAACAACTTTCATTTGTACCACTTCTTCAAATTTTGAGGATAGCCATGTCAAAATTTCATTCCTTACAGAGTGTTTTCAGACCCATATTTTTAAGTCCTAAAATACATCTTATTCTTTTGACAATATCTCCCTCAAAAAATATCCAATTTGAGTGATTCTTTTTTAAATCGTAGAGAAGAGAATTCGAAGACCTTTCTCTTTGACAACTTCTTCAAATCCCAAGAGCAACCTAGCAAAAAATCCAAGAGAAGATAACTAAATTTTTGGTCTAGTTTTGTGAATTCAACATTATCCGAAGTCACTCCAACTCTCCAAAACAAGTCCTCGCATCACCTATACATGTCGTGGCCAAGCCATACTCTACCATGGTTGAGTATATTTCTAAATTTAAAGTCCAAAGATCAAGTTTTGTATGGTTCTAAAGTTATTTGAAGTTTTCAAAAGGGTTTTGCAAATTTTCGGTGAGTAAACTTCTAGCTTTTGGAAAGATGTTGCCTTTGCATATATGATGGTTATGTGTTATTTATATATGATGTTAATATTTGGATTATGATACGGTTTGGATGTATATGTATGTGGTAGCTTGTGTTTTATCGTTCGACTTGAATCAATTGATTAAAGTAATGTGTTTGGATTTAAAGTTGTGATCTTTATGATACATGGTGATGATATGATTCAGTCTTCATAATCTCGAATTGTGATTAAATGGTTGGCGAATTAGAACTTGAGATATTGAAAAGGACTTGAGATCCGTTTTGAAAATCAAATCGTTTACCAGTTTTGATCTAGAAAATGTTTAGTTTTGTTTTAGTTTCTAACTTTAGCTAAAGTTTTTAAAACTCTATTAAATTATGTTTTAAAAGTAAGCAAAAGTGAAAGGTTTAAATTTTGGACGGTAAATTAGGAAAGTAATTCTAAGTTATTGCATCCATAGGGGTAGTCATAATAGACGTGGTTTGAAGAATTTAACGATTTTCAAGTTTTAAAAGTGTTTCCTTTAAATGTTTCAAAAAAAACCATTTTCGAACTTAATTAGTAAGCTATAAGTTAGTTATTACTTAATTAAGTATGTTTTAATAATTAACTAATTTATACATAAAGAATAATTATTTATTAATTAATTAGTAATTAAGGTAAGATTTAATAATAACTTAATTAAGATTTAATTACTTTCAATGAAGGTATAATTATTATTTAAGTTTTAATTAAGTATTGTTTAATTATTAATTGAGATTAATTAATAGATAATGATTTATTTAAAGGTTAACTATTTTAAATATTATTTAATTATTTAATTAATAGTTAACTATTATTTAATTATTAATTAAAGGTTTAACTACTATTAAATAAAGAGTTTAAATATTATTTAATTATTAAATAAAAGATTTAATGTTTAAACCTACTTTATTTCTAAAAAAAGATGGTTTTGTTTTGAAAGCAAACTCTCTTTTAAAGAATATTTTATCCAAGGGATTTACTTTGTCGATTACCATTAAGTAACCCCAACTGAATATGAAACTCAATGACATCTGTTTAGTAAAATAAAACACCATTCTGCTAATTAAACTATAATTGATATCTGTTTAGCAGAATAAAACCACGTTCTGCTATCATTTGGTTGGATCAAATATAAATGGCATCTGTTTAGCATAATAAATCCTTGTTCTACTATTATATTGTTTGGACATTGAATTGTATGTCAGTAGATTAATATTTGATAAGAGATGTTTCCTATATGGTCATATTTGTTATTTTCTTTTTTATATATCCCTATACTTAGTTTATGTAATGTTTGAATGGAAACATTATCCACTTTGAAGTATTTTGTTAAATCTTGTGCATGGGTTTTACAAAAGATAAAACTTATTTAAATAAAGGTGGTTTGATATATGTCATCCATGTGATCTATAACTTCTTTCATGGTTTTATGGAATCAATTCAAGAAATCCTTCAGCGACTCTCCTCCATCTCGGAAGAGGGTTGACAATGACATCACATGCTTTAGACATGCAATATGTAAATGGAATTGTTCTACAATTTTCTTCGATAAGTCGACGAAAGATGATATGAACCTCAGCAGAAGTCGAGTGAACCACATCATAGCTACCTCTTCTAAGAAAATGGGAAACAATGGCATTTCACAGCATCAGAATCTCTAGCTGAATCCATTTTTCGTTCATATCACATCAAGTGCTGCCTAGGGTCAGTCGTTCCACTGTACAATGGCGTAGTTGGAATTACGAATCACTGGAGGTATCTCCCATGTAGAATGTTCTCTACATGCAGATTCCAACTGGGAGAAGTACCACATTCATTGTTACTCCTAAAATGATTTTCGCTAACGGTTTGTCTAAACGGCGGTAGTAGGGCTCCACTCCGTTTGTTTGGCCAGGTCAACGCTCTTGGTTTAGCTCTTGGTACCTAGCTTCTCTAGCCTTCGAGAGATCCATTCATCCAAAAATCCCCCCATTTGATTTGCATGAGCAATATCATCAACAGTAGCATGATTCTCTATATTCTAACTACTGGTAATGCATCCTGATGCCAGGTCCACACTACCTTCTAGAGAATGAGATTTGGGCCCACTATTGGAGGGGTCGGTACCGACCCCTAACATTTGGTCAGTACTAATCCCAAATTTGAGCCTGAGGCTCATCCTCTTCCTTGGAATGATGTTTCAGCAACATTTTGAGTCTTCTTCTGCCTCCTATCCCTCCGTTTCTGCTCGGATGATGATGACTTTCAAATAAAGAGCTAAAGTCTCTTCTACTCCTTATACGGCTATTTTGAGTTTGCTCATTCAACATTCTCAAGCTCTACTGCATTGTCTAATTCACCTTATTCTGACTAGCCTGAAATCTATCTTTCATCTACTTCATCATCTTATCCATCTCCATTCTGGTCACAACATAAGTTGGAGTTTGGATCTCTATTTGAGTTGGTTGGACAACTCCATCTTCTTGCCGAGGATTCAGATTCTCAGCTTCAATAGCAGCACTAAAGTTCATAAAATGCTCTCTTCTTGATGGGTCCATGGCAGAAAGCATTTAATAGATCTTTGAAAATCCGAGTTGTAGAATTAAAAGGTATGGAAAATGGATCTACCTCTTGGATATGCAAAATTCAATAGGAGATGATGGATCTAACTAGCCTAAAAATATTGTTCTCGCTGAAAGCACAAAATGTTTAAACCAAAAATGCTAAAAACACCTCAAAGTTTATATAGAGAATAAAATATGAAGAAATGTAAATGAAAATGAGAAATAAGCAAGACACAATAATTTATAGTGGTTCGGCAAAGCAAGACATACGTCTATTTTAAGATTTTATTGCTTACATCTGACTTAGTGGCAGATGTTCTTAAGGGTCTGTACAACTCCGACACTTAGAATTTTAGAATTACAAGAATATAGAGTAGGGAAGAACTAGAGGCAAAAAATCTTGAAAACTGAGCCCTACCTTTCTATTTATAGAGGTAGGGAGCCTAAAATCACGTACTAAATACCTCCAGACCATTACTTAAGATTTAGACCAATTATCCCACAAAATTAGGTGCCACATCATTAGGAAGTAGGGGTTGGTACCGATCCATAGGTAAGGGTAGGTAGTGATCCCTAAGAGGGCCATATTAGTTGTCTTTAAATCTTCACCTTGATTCGTCTTGTTTTTAGCTTCATGATTCTATAGTTTTTTGCACCAGTATTAGCTTGTTTCCAAGCTCAGATGACGGAGTTGTGAAAGAACAGAGTTGCAGCTTTAAATGTCATAGAGATCGAGGGAGAATTGCATTGGATCAACAAAACAACATTAGACATAGACTATTGGCATCAAGTAGGACTATTAGGTAGAAGATGGAAATCATAGTATGTGACGACCCAGAATTTTTGATATTGGGCTTGGAATATTTAATTGATTTTAAATATTTGAAAGTGTAAATTTAACTTGAATTTCAAATATCACCATTATATTAAATTGTTGGATTTAATAACTAGAAATTGGGTAAAATATGAAAACTAGATTTTTAGGCTTGTTAAAAATATTTCAATGGCTTATAAAATCTATATTGATAATACTGAAGATAATAGAAGTTTTAAAATCGAACTTAAAAATGGTTTGTTCAGTTTTAAAAATGTATTATCTAAATTGACATTTAAAAATAGCCTTCTGAGGCACAGTCTTGAAATACGACAAAACTAGTTCCATTGGATCCATAATAGTGTATTATTATCGAATTTCAATTTCCATAGTATTTGGAGCTATTGTGAGACCGTACGGTAGATAAACGCGCTGAATTTATATCGAAAATTTAATATAATAATTGGGTCCAAAAAGCTATCTTCTTCATACGATCGAATTAGGACTCGAAACCTTTTCCATTACGCTCGAAATAGGGGTATAACATTATAAACGCCTAGCGGCATGCCTCGATAGGAGATCGAGATTTTACGCTTCATTTTCATAACGATTTAAATTTTAAATTCAAATATAAATAATATAATTGCATTGGAACTATTGCAAATCTATGCGAACACGTAAAGGAATTTTAAAACATGTGTTCAATTGGGTTAATAAGCGTCCTCTAAAAAAATGAATATCCCGTTAAAAAAGAAATAAAACCTATCGTTCGTAATAGCCGAACATAGTTTAAAAAGGAAAAAAAGAAAATGGCAGATTTAAAATCCAACGCGATCTTTTTCTTCTTCTTTATCGCCGAGCTCTTCAAATCAGATTCCAATCTAACTCAAGGGTGAAATTCGATTTAAAATCGAATCGAGTCAGAGTCCAGTTTTCTTCCCAATGCTCTTCGATTAGGCATTGAGCTCGAGCTACTCTGGAATCGTGACGTTCGACTCGCGCACGCGTAAGGATGGACGAGCTCGGCTAGGATACGCGATGCCATAGAGATGTGGCAAAGTCGAGCTGCGATCGGCGACCTTAGTTTTGCGCAAGGGATCTGGGTTCGAAAAGGCAGTGGTGTGTGTCGATTCGATTGGGTTCTCCACGTTTTCGTCGATGTCGACGGCACTTCAAAGCTTGGAGGTTAGCGTCCGGTCAGGCGAGCTCTGATGAAGGTCTGTAATCGTGAAGTCTTGTCGAGTGGTAGCGGTGCACCTTTGGGGTGGTGGTCAGGCACGGTGATGAAGGTTGGATGAGCCTAGGTTTGTATCTTCGCTGTTAGGTATTTGCTATTTCTTTTTCAATTTAATTTATATATGTACATATATACATAGAAGAATATAAATACACATTCATAGCTCAACTTAAATATATACATGCAAACATCTCAAATATATATATATATATATATATATATATATAGGATTTTAAGTTTACAATAAGGAAAAAATTATCTTTTAAGCAGTTTTAAATTTTAATGTTAATCTTAATTTAAATTAATATATATATGTGTAAAACAGTAAATATACCTGTATATATATAAGATTTTGGAAAAAAAAATAAGAGATTATATAAAGATAAGATTTTTAAACCATATAGCTTATTTTAATATGCAGTTTGAAAAATGGAAAATAAAAACAAAGTACAATTTACTAATTTATTTTAGGTGATTAATTTGTTTAGCTAACTTATGTAATTATTCTGGTAACTAGAAAATATTTTATTAAAAGGAATTGGTTTAAAACTAATTACTAGTTAAATTAAATAAACAAGTGGTAATTAATTGTTTGATTAATTCAAATATTAATAAACCGTATAAATAATATTTATACAAGGTCTAATATCGTGGGGAATCAAGTCGGTATGGAGTGGATTGATAAATAAGCAAAGGTGAGTTAATCTCACTCACATCTAGATACCGGTTAAATTTAAACAGTTAAAATTTAAATTTTTGGTTAATTGCTTGAATTGATGAACTATTATCAGTCTGGACGTGATATTATATATATATATATATATATATATGTATGTATGTATGTATGTATGTATGTATGTATTGGAGTGATTGATTCCCGCATTACATAGCGGATGAGACCCTATGCGCCCCGCATAATAGCGGATGACCCTTTATACCGCGATATCCCCCTCGGAGTGGGATGGGTATTTTAAATTGTTATGCTAACATAGGTGAATGCAGGCAAATAGGTTGGAGGGATCCAACTGAATTCCTCAAAATGCTGAATTTATTTGATATTCAGTAATGTGATTTATATGATAATCTGTGATGGATTATATTGATTTTATTGGGAATTGAAATTATTAAATGCTATGGCTTGGTCGAATATATATTGGTAATTTGAGAAAATGAAATACATAAAGTTTGGATTTTTAAAGGAAATAAAAAGGGAAATTTTTAAGTAAAATAATTATAGAGAACTTGGCAAAATTAAAGATTGAATTGGAAAAGGATAAAAGTTGATTTTTAAATTCTAATAAATAAATTCCAAGTAAGGGAAAGGAGATTTTTGAATAAATGAATTTTTAAACTTAAGTGATATTATTTAAAGAAATAAAAGATTTATTTTTAATTCGGGATTTAAATGGTTCGGGAAGAAATAAAGGAAGAATTTCGAAATAAAGCGTGAAACTGGTATTTTCAGTTTAAATAAGATTTAAATCATAATAAAGGAGTAAATCTGAAATTAATGGGTTTTGAAATAAATTTAGTAAATAAAGAATTTTTTAAATGGAATAAAATTTGAAAATCTATTTGTAATTGACTTAGAGTTTGAAACTGTGTTTTAAAAGGAAAACGAGACTATGGAATTTATAAACTAGGTTTATTAAGTGAAATAAGATATCTGTGGATATTTAGGAATATAAATTCAAGGTGGGAATTTATAAAGGAATGGGCAACTATTTTAAAAATAAATAGTGATTTATTTTTAAAGGTGTGGAAAGGTAAGAGTATTTCCGTGAAAGCCGAGTATATTTTTAAAGAAGGATTTCCAAGTATAAGTTAAAGGTTTTAAAGTGGTTTTAAAAAATGTTTTGGAGAAATTTTATTATTTTAAATTGTTTAGAATTTTAAAATAGATACTTACTTAAATTAATAATAGTAGTTAAATTATTTAAAGCTTTAACTAGTTTTATGATTTAAAAGATAATTATTTAATATTTATACCTTATAGAATAACTTTTAATTTTAAATTTGTTTTGGCTTAAGTTTTACATGGAAAATTATTATTAAATTTCATAACTAGTATTTTGAAGAAAGTGTTTTTAAGTAGTTTTTATTTTAAATGTTTAAAGTACATATTGTTGGATAAAGTGATTTAAATTATTTTAAAATCTAAGTATTACGACTTAGTGAATTTCAGTGGAAATAAACAATATTTGGAAATTTATTCCGGGAGAGAAAAGTAATTTGAAAACTATTTTCAAAGAATTGAAGTGTAGAAAAATAGCTTGCGAAGATATTTTGAAACAAATAAATTATTTGAAAAATTATTTAAATATGATGATTGTTTGTGGATGTTATTTGATAGTTAAATAACCGACTATCAATATTGGCCAATGCGTTGATTGTTTCGAAGAGACCGGGATCGAGATTTATTTCCTAAAAACCACTTCGATTGGGTTTAAGCGTTTTCGTGAGGAAGACAGAGTCAAAGATGGAGCAGTGAAGTGCAAGGGCTAATTACTACTAATGCTGAGGAAGATTCCAAAATGGATGTAGTAGGAGTAGTGCTTTCGGTTCCGTTCGGACCCGGAACGGACTTGTATGGATGAATGCTCTCAAAACATCGTCAAGAGGACGATGAGCATTCTAAGTGAACGTGTGCTAAAAATGTAATGTATAGCCTCGAGCCTCGTCAACCGGGAATGGCTAAAACAGGAAGGTGCACACAAGGCTAAGTGGCTAGCAACCAAGTAGGGTAAGGTCACCCCTGTTTAGATGTCCCTTTTTATTCGGTTGTGTGGACGATTGCTGATCCCAACTGCGGAGCGATCTTATTCGGACTATCCAGTAAAGGGTAGCTCCGGTCTTGTGTTGTAGGGGATCAGGGTGGATACTCGGTACGGTGATCTAGACCATGCACTGTGACGAGCGGTACCCCAGTAGCCCTGCTATTGTATGGAATCCAATCTCCAATAAGCGCCTGTACGGTTTTGATTGTGCCCAACTATGCTAAAACGTGAGATGCAAGCATTTCAGCTAGATTTTATTTTACTTTCTATAGGCATTATTATAATATCTGACGGATTTGATAAAAAAATTGTTTTGGTTATCGTAAGGTAAAAACCCGACATGTTTATTTGTGGCGTGGTCTTATGAAATACCTTTGATTTCAAAGGATTTTCGAAAACTCTAATAATCCAATTGAGTGTATTTTCTCACACTGGTTTTCCAGACTGAATCGGGTGTTATTTAACTATAATGCTTGGGTCAGACCGAGTATTATAGAGTATAAATTCTGGATGGACTGCTGTGGAGCTCAGGAGACGAGCTGGATGACGAGGCGTATACCCGTAGATTTATATTCCGCTATGCAATGAAAGTTGTATAGTCAGCTTTTGTGAGGACAAGTTAGTATAACTGTGCAATAATTGTTTTGATTTTGATGTACTCTACAGATATAATGTATAAAACAGATATAATATCTTTTGTGTAAAGATCAGTAATTATCTATTATATTTTATTCCGCTGCGATGGTAAGATTCTGTTGCTGTTTTGTTTTCTATTCTTCTACCTCCTTCTTCTTTAACCCTAACGGTCCATTTTTTCGGCATTCGATTATTCGGCATTTAATATAGTGGACATATTGATGTCGATTATCGGGCGTCGAAAAATCGGATCGTTACATTGTGGTATCAGAGCTGAAGGTTAAGCGAGAACCTTGGCTCTGGTGGGGATTACTCAATAGGAATAGAGTCTGTAGTACTCTAGATTGAGTTTGAGAGTACTAATAGATATAAGCGTGTATTTAGTGAATATAAAAATTGTTTTTTTATTGTGTTGGCTTATTGGTTGAGTGTTTATGAATTCTAGACGATATATGGGACGCCATGTCATCGATAGGGGTTTCTGAACTCTTAAACAAGATAAACCGACACGGTATTGTTTTAAAATAGGGTAAATGAAATAATTTTACCCAAATTATTTTTGTATACAAAAGAAATAATTTTCCGTAAATTGTTATAGTATATGGTTGCTTGGTTGTTGGAAGTGATAATATTAAATTATTATCATTACTGTATGGAAATTGAATAAGAAATTAAGGTAATAACCAAAGGATAAGGAAATAAATTCATTAATAAGATGAAATTTGAAATGTGAATTATGAATGGGATTCATAACTTAAACTTCCAGAGAAATATTTGAGTAAAAATCGAAAGGTTTTGAAGTTGAAAATTTGGGAAATTTAATTTCCTTTGAGTAGAAAAAAGATTTTCAAAGGTTTTAGAAAAAAATAATGGTGATATTATTTGGGAAATATTTCTGAATTGGATATAAAATCTGGTGAGATTTGGAACTTAAAAATAGTTGAAAATGTTTTTGAAGGGGTGAAAGCACTGAACACTTTTCGATCGCTGGAAAATAATTCCGATGATGATCGCGACATCATCGGTGTTCATTTTCGAGTTTCCAAGGGAGGAATTGCTACCCGAATGTTTTGAATTGGGGAATATTTGCGAAATTCAGTTTGATTATGAAATAGTTTGATTTTGGATATAATTTATTTCAAAAATAATTTTGAAATACTTAAGTGATTATTTAAGCTCTGGAAGCTTATTTAAAATGTTATGGAAATATAAATGGGTTTGATAACTAGTAAAATTTGAAACTTTCTAGAATAGAAAATTTTAACTTGAAGAAATTAAATTAAAATAAAATGTGACAATACAATAAGTTAGCAAAGTAAGTCAAATAAATGAAGTGAAAAGATTAGTGAATGAAATGTAATTAAATTTGAAAACCTTATAGAAGTTTAAGATTGAATTTAATTGGAATGTAATTGTATCTAGTTAAATAAAAGTGAATTTAAGGAAAATTCTAAATAAACTAAATAGAATGGTTACTGAAATAAAATTTATTAAGTTGAAAATAAATTTGCGAAGGAGCAAGTTAATTTAAAATTTGTAAATGGAAAATTAGTCAAGTGGACTAAACAAAACAAAGGATTGAAAATAAAATAAGTAAGTAAACTAATTGATTTAAATGGCAAGCAAATGAATTGAAATTGAATATTAGGATGATATTTAATTTAAATTGTGTAAAGTAAAGTGAAGTTTTAGAATTAATTTGAAGTGGACTAAAAGTAAATAAGGTTTGGAAATAAAAATTGTTTAGAATTTAAAATGAATTAGTAAGTGGAACTAATTAAAGAAATGACAAATTAAATATGGTTTATGATAAGGTAAATTGAATTCATATGGAAATTGGAGATCCAAGTTGAATGGAAATGGACATATAACTTAAGTAATGAAGTGAAAATAAATATTAAAGTGTAAAATATTTATATTGAACTTTGGAAATGGATGGTAAATTCTTAAGTAAAATCGGAATTGAGAAATATACCAAGTAAAAATGTGAATAAAGGTTTAATAAGGATGCGTGAAATGATAATGCGAATGACTGAATAGAAATCAAAATAAATATGAATAAAAAAAATTGATATAGCTAATAATCAATTTAGATAAATACGTAGGATGTAAATTTGATACATATTCGAGCATAGAATTTCGAGATAGTTATACCAATCCGAGTTGGGATATTTCACTCGATTTTCAACGACGAACCCTGGATATGGATTTTTGATTGATTTTGAAAATTCTCTATCGTAGTATGTGGATGTGCAAGGAGAATGACGGTTTCTAATCAAGAAACCAGATCTGAGTCCGCATTAGTAAGTCGGGTAGACGATACTAGTTTGGAAGTGAAATTGTGTGATCGAGTGAGCGATCGAATTTGATATTGCGTACAGACGATATATGTGCATCGTACGGACTTGAATAAAACAGATATTGAAAATTTTGTATAGAAATGTATAAAATGATTTTGAATGTTGTAATTGGATAGTATTGCTCGGTAGAATGTACAAGTATTGTAAAAGCAAAGGATAAATTGATATTTTTGATTTCAGAAGATAAATTGAATTGCTCGACAAAGAGGTATGTATTTAATTATCATATTAAATTTAATGATTTTCTATTCTAGCCACTTGGATTTTTGTTTTCTTTTGAAATTTAGGGGCCCGTAGAGGCATTTTGTAGTTGTTTCGAGCTAGCCGCGTAAAGAAGATGCTGGCGAAATTTTTTTTTGAAAATTTAGGGAGTTAGAAAAATTTTGAGAAAATTTTGGTAATTAAAAATTTAAATTTGAATGGTTGAGTAAGTAATGTTGTTTGGAAACTATGGAAGAGAGTTTGGAAAGTTAGTAAGAATGATAATGTGTCTTTTATATAAAATTGTGTTGGGAAAGTTATTTGGAACTGTTTGGTTTTGGAAAATAGTAAACAGGTATTGGACCGTTCTTCTTACCGGTAATTTTGGGGACGAAATTCATTTAAGGAGGGAGGAATGTGACCACCCAGAATTTTTGATATTTGAGACTAGAATATTTAATTGATTTTAAATATTTAAAAGTGTAAATTTAACTTGAATTTCAAATATCACCATTATTGGGTAATTAAATTGTTGGATTTAATTGCTGAAAATTGGGTAAAATATGAAAACTGGAGTTTTAGGCTTGTTAAAAATATTTCAATGGTTTATAAAATCTATATTGATAATGCTGAAGATAACAGAAGTTTTAAAATCGAATTCAAAAGTGGTTTGTTCAGCTTTAAAATATATAGTTTAAATTGACATTTAAAAATAGCCTTTCGAGGAACAGTCTCGAAATTCGACAAAATAAGTTCCATTGGATCTGTAATAGTGTATTATTACCGGATTTCAATTTCTGCAGTATTTGGAGTTGTCATGAGATCTACGGTAGATAAAAGCGTTGAATTTATATCGAACATTTAATATAATCACTGGGTCCAAAAAGCTATCTTCTCCGAGCGATCAAATTAGGACTCGAAACATTTTCCATTGCGCTCGAAGTAGGGATATAACATTATAAACGCCTAGCGGCATGCGTCGATCAGAATCGCGATTTTAGACTTCGTTTTCATGACGATTTAAATTTGAAATTTAGATTTAAAAATAAATAATGTAATTGCATTAGAACTATTGCAAATCTATGCGGACACGTAAAGGAATTTCAAAACACGTGTTTAACTGGGTTAACACGCGTCCTCTAAAAAAATGAATATCTCGTTCAAAAAAGAAAAGAAATAAAACCTATCATTCGTAATGGTCGAACATAGTTTAAAAAGTAAAAAAAGAAAACGGCAGATTTAAAATCTAACGTGATCTTTTTCTTCTTCTTTATCGCCGAGCTCTTCAAACAAGATTCCAATCTAAGTCGAGGGGGAATTCGAATCAGAATCGAATTGAATCAAGTCAGGGGCCAGTTTTCTTCCCAACGCTCTTCGATCGAGCATCGAGGTCGAGCTACTCTGGAATCGTGACGTTCGACTCGCGCGCACATGAGGATGGACGAGCTCGGCTAGGACACACGAGGCTGTAGGGATGTGGCAGAGTCGAGCCACGATTGGCGACCTTAGTTTTGCGCAAGGGATATGGGTTCGAGCAGGCAGTGGTGCGTCAATTCGATTGGGTTCTCTGCGTTTTAGTCAATGTCGACAGCACTTCAGAGCTCGGATGTTAGCGTACGGTCAGGCGAGCTCTGATGAATGTCTATAATCGTGAATCCTAGTCGAGTAGTAGAGTTGCAGCTTTGGGGTGGTGGTCAGGCGCGGTGATGAGGTTTGGTCGAGCCTGGGTTTGCATCTTTGCTGTTAGGTATCTGCTATTTCTTTTTCAATTTAATTTATATATGTACACATATACATAAAAGAATATAAATACACATTCATATCTCAATTTAAATATATACATGCAAACAGCAAATATATATATATATATATGGTTTTAAGTTTATAGTAAGGAAAAACAATTATCTTTTAAGCAGTTTTAATTTTTTTTAAGTTGATCTTAATTTAAATTTATATATATGTGTGTGTGTGTGTGTGTGTGTAAAATAGTAAATATACGTATGTATACAAGATTTTGGAAAAAAAAAGTTTATATAAAGATAAGATTTTTAAACCCATATAGCTTATTTTTATATGCAGTTTGAAAAATGGAAAATAAAAATTAAATGCAATTTACTAATTTATTTTAAGTGATTAATTTGTTTAGTTAACTTATGTAATTATTTTGGTAACTAGAAAATATTTTATTAAAAGGAATTGGTTTAAAACTAATTATTAATTAAATTAAATAGATGGTAATTAATTGTTTGATAATTCAAACATTAATAAACCATATAATATTTATACAAGGTCTAAAATTGTTGAGAATCAAGTCGGTTTGGAGTGGATTACATAAACAAGCAAAGGTGAGTTAATCTCACTCACATCTAGATACCGGTTAAATTTAATTTTTTGGTTGATTGCTTGAATTGATGAATTATTATCTTTTTGGATGCGATATTATATATAATAGTATATATATTGGAGTGATTGATTCTCGCATTTTATAGCGGATGAGACCCTATGCGTCCCGTATAATAGCGGATGACCCTTTATACCGCGATATCCCTCTCGAAGTGGGATAGGTATTTTAAATTATTGTGCTAACATCTGTGGATGCAGAGAAACGGGCTGGAGGGATCCAACTGGATTCCTCAAAATGCTGAATTTATTTTTTATTTAGTAATGAGATTTATGTGATAATCTATGATGGATTATATTGATTTTATTAGGAGTTGAAATTATTAAATTCTATGGCTTGGTTGAATATATATAGGAAATTTGAGAAAATAAAATATATAAAAAGTTTGGATTTTTAAAGGAAATAAAAAGGGAAATTTTAAGTAAAATAATTGTAGAGAATTTGGATAAATTAAGGAATGAATTGGAAAAGGATAAAAGTTGATTTTTAAATTCTAATAAATAAATTCCAAGTAAGGGAAAGGAAATTTTAATAAATGGAAATAAATGAATTTTAAACTTAAGTGATATTATTTAAAGTAATAAAAGAATTATTTTTAATTCGAGATTTAAATGGTTCGGGAGGAAATAAAAGAAGAATTTCGAAATAAAGTATGAAATTGGTATTTTCAGTTTTAATAAGATTTTAAATCATAATAAAGGAGTAAATCAGAAATTAATGGGTTTTGAAATAAATTAAGTAAATAAACGAATTTCTTTAAATGGAATAAAATTTGGAAATCGATTTGAAATCGATTTAGAGTTTGAAACTGTGTTTTAAAAGGAAAACGAGACTATGGAATTTATAAACTGGGTTTATTAAGTGAAATAAGATATCAGCGAATATTTAGGAACATAAATTCATGGTGGGAATTTATATAGGAATGGGTAATCGTTTTAAAAATAAATAGTGGTTTGTTTTTAAAGGTGTGGAAAGGAAAGTGTATTTTCCTGAAAAGCCGAGTATATTTTCAAAGAAAGATTTCAAAGTATAAGTAAAGGTTTTAAAGTGGTTTTAATAGAATGTTTTAGACAAATTTTATTATTTTAAATTGTTTAGAATATTAAAGCAAATATTTACTTAAATTAATTATAGTAGTTAAATTATTCAAAGGTTTAACTAGTTTTATGATTTAAAAGATAATTATTTAATATTTATACCTTATAGAATAACTATTAATTTAAAAAAAATTGGCGTAAGTTTTACATGGAAAATTATTATTAAATTTCATAACTAGTATTTTGAAGAAAGTGTTTTTAAGTAGTCTTTATTTTAAATGTTTAAAGTATATATTGTTGGATAAAGAGATTTAAATTATTTTAAAATCTAAGTATTAAGACTTGGTGAATTTCAGTGGAAATAAAAAATATTTGGAAATTTATTCCGCGAGAGAAAAGTGATTTGAAAACTATTTTCAAAGAGTTGAAAGTGTAGAAAAATAGCTTGCGAAGATATTTTGAAATAAATAAATAATTTGAAAAATTATTTAAATCTGATGATTATTTGTGGATGTTATTTGATGGTTAAATAACCGACTATCAATATTGGCCAATGCGCTGATCGTTTCGAAGAGACGGGGTCGGGATTTATTTCTCAAAAACCACTCCGATCGGGTTTGAACGTTTTTGTGACGAAGACAAGAGTTTGGAGTCAAAGATGGAGCAGTGAAGTGCAAGCGCTAATCTCTAGTAATCCTGAGGGCGGTTCCATAATTGATGTAGTAGAAGTAGTGTCTTCGGTTCCGTTCGGACCCAGAACGGACTTGTATGGATGAATGCTTTCAGAATATCGTCAAGAGGACGATGAGCATTTTAAATGTGTGCTAAAAAGGTAACTTCATAGCCTCGAGCCTCATCAACCTGGAATGGCTAAAACATGGGAGGTACACGCAAGGCTAAATGGCCAGAAACCAATTAGGGTAAGGTCGCCCCTATCTAAATGTCCCTTTTTATTCGGCTGTGTGGGCGGTTGCTGATCCCAACCGTGGGTGATCTTATTCGGACTATCCAGTAAGGGGTAGCTCCGGTCTTGTGTTGTAGGGGATCAAGGTGGATCCTCGGTACGGTGATCTAGACCACGTACTGTGACGGACGGTACCCCAGTAGCCCTGCCATTGTATGGTATCCAATCTCCAATAAGCGTCTGTATGGTTTTGATTGTGTCCAACTATGCTGAAACGTGAGATGCAAGCATTTCAGCTAGATTTTATTTTACTTTCTGTAGACACTATTATAATATCAGACGGATTTGATAAAAAAATGTTTTGGTTACCATAAGGTAAAAACCCGGCATGTTTATATGTGGCGTGGTCTTACGAAATACCTTTGATTTCAAAGGATTTTCGAAAACTCTAATAATCCAATTGAGTGTGTTTTCTCACGCTTGTTTTTCACACTGACTCGGATGTTATTTAACTACAATGCTAGGGTCAGACCGAGTATTATAGAGTACAGATTCTGGACGGACTGTTGTGGAGCTCAGGAGACGAGCTGGATTGACGATGCGTATTCCCGTAGATTTATATTCCGCTATGCAATGAAAGCTGTATAGTCAGCTTTTGTGAGGACAAGTTAATATAACCGTCCAGTAATTTTTTTGATTTTGATGTACTCTGATTATGTAATATATAAAACAGATATAGTATCTTTTGTGTAAATATCAATTATTATCTATTATATTTTATTCTGCTGCGATGGTAAGATTCTGTTCTTGTTTTGTTTTCTCTTCTTCTACCTCCTTCTTCTTTAACCCTAACGGTTCATTTTTTCGACATTCGGTTGTTCGGCATTTAATACAGTGGACGTATTGATGTCGATTTTCTGGCGTCGAAAAATCGGGTTGGGATTAATTTCTCGAAAACCACTTCGATCCGAAAGAAAGTGTTTTTAAGTATTTTTTTATTTTAAATGTTTAAAGTACATATTATTGGATAAAGTGATTTAAATTATTTTAAAATCTAAGTGTTAAGACTTGGTGAATTTCAGTGGAAATAAACAATATTTGAAAATATATTCCACGAGAGAACAGTGATTTGAAAACTATTTTCAAAGAGTTGAAGTGCAGAAAAATAGGTTGCGAAGATATTTTGAAATAAATAAATAATTTGAAAACAAAATTAAATCTGATGATTGTTTGTGGATGTTATTTGATAGTTAAATAACCGACTATCAATATTGGCCAATGCACTGATCCTTTCGAAGAGACCAAGATTGGGATTAATTTCTCGAAAACCACTTCGATCTGGTTTGAACGTTTTCGTGAGGAAGACAAGAGATTGGAGTCAAAGATGGAGTAGTGAAGTGCAATGGCTAATCACTACTTATCTTAAGGCTGATTCCAAAATAGATGAAGTAGAGGTAGTGCATTCGGTTCCGTTCAGACTTGGAACGGACTTGTATGGATGAATGCTTTCAGAACATCGTCAAGAGGACGATGAGCATTCTAAGTGAATGTGTGCTAAAAAGGTAACACATAGCCTCGAGCCTCATCAACTGAGAATGGCTAAAACATGGGAGGTGCATGCAATTCTAAGTTTCTAGCAACCAATTAGGGTAAGGTCACCCCTGTCTAGATGTCCCTTTTTATTCGGCTGTGTGGGCGATTGCTGACCCCAACCGCGGGGTGATCTTATTCGGACTTCCAGTAAAGGGTAGCTCCGGTCTTGTGTTGCGAGGGATCAGGATGGATCCTTGGTATGGTGATCTAGACCACCTACTATGAAGGGCAGTACCCCACTAGCCCTTCCATTGTATGGGATCCAATCTCCAATAAGCACCTGTACGGTTTTGATCGTGCCCAACTATGCTGAAAGTGAGATGCAAGCATTTCAGCTAGATTCTATTTTACTTTCTATAGACACTTTTATAATATCAGACAGATTTGATAAAAATATGTTTTGGTTATTGTAAGTTAAAAACCCGGCATGTTTATTTGTGGCGTGCTCTTACGAAATACCTTTGATTTCAAAGGATTTTCGAAAACTTTAATAATCCAATTGAGTGTGTTTTCTCACGCTGGTTTTCCAAACTGACTTTGGTGTTATTTAACTATAATGGTTGGATCAGACCGAGTATTATAGAGTACAGATTCTGGATGGACTGTTGTGGAACTCAGGAGACGAGGCGTATTCCCGTAGATTTATATTCCGCTGTGTAATGAAAGCTGTATTGTCGGCTTATTTGAGGACAAGTTAATATAACTGTCCAGTAATTGTTTTGATTTTGATGTACTCTGATGATGTAATGTATAAAGGAGATATAGTTTCTTTTGTGTAAAGATCAGTTATTATCTAATATATTTTGTTCCACTGCGATGGTAAGATTCTGTTGTTATTTTGCTTTCTCTTCTTATACTTTCTTCTTCTTTAGCCCTAACGGTCCGTTTTTTCGGCATTCGATTGTTCGGCATTTAATACAGTGCATGTATTGATGTCGATTTTCGGGCGTCGAAAAATCAGGTCGTTACATAGTAGGAAGAAAGTGGGATTGGTACCGACCCCTAACTTAGAGGGCTGCCGAAGCTTGTTGCATTGGGTTGGCTTGGCATTAGCCTTTTGACTCTTTTTGCATTTGGTTTCTGAACTCTTGGGCTGTCTATCCCTAAGGTCAACTATAAACTATAGAGGCATGATAATTAAGTAATTATGAAAGAATATATATATATATATATATATATATATATATATATATATAAGCAGCGTCAAATATGCATTAATGATGGGTGTGAACTATTATAATTAAAAGAATGATATGAAAAATGGTCAGTAGGGTAGGTTGGAATGCGAGGTTAGTAGTGTTATACGATAGAACTCTGCCCATCGTAAAGGACTACCGGTTGTATTGTGACATTATACTGATATGATACATGTCCTACCAAAGAATCCGTGGAGGATATACATTTGCGTATAGATAAAAGAACACCCTTAAATAGACAGAGGATGACAAAATATTTAAAAAGCCATCATTAAATGGAGGAGTCTTCTTCAACAGTAGTTAGAGGGGGGTATTTCCTTGATTGCGCTAGACAATCTATACAAGATTATTAGTGAGATCGGGCACTTTGCAGCAATGGTTGATGCATTTGATACCAAATAGATAAAGGTAGGGCTACATAGGGCGATATGTCATCGATCCTTAGCGGTCAAAGGGCGGGACGTGGTTACACCTAGTTGATCTTCACCACCTACCGAGGTAGGTCAAGTTTGGTCATGCAGCGCCATAATTGTTTGCTAGTTTGTTTGTTAGGGCAAGGTTAGTTTATCCAAAAGGAGTTCCTTCAAAATGGTTGAGGCAGTCCGTGGAGCCGAGTATATAATAGAAAGAAGACAAAGTAGTAAATCACCATAGTGAGATAGAGAATGGCTAAATGTATGAAAATCATCATTAGGCACTATGGAGTCCTTTGAGTTATATGGTAACAAGATCATGACAAGGTGAGGGCGATGGATCCTAACTGAGTGCTGATTGAGAGATACTAGTGAGAATAGTATCTTGGTCCATTTGGGTACCATGGAATACACACACACATACATAACTATGATTCTACATAGGGTAGATGGGAACAGATTGTAAGCGCGAACATGAAGTCGAGATGACAAATCAAATAATAAAAGAAAAAACAAGAAATAGAAGGCAATCGATATAAACTAGTGTTATGTACAAAATGTATAGTTTACCAGTCATTAGAATATTTTTCTAACACCCTTCTCATTAACCCACATGATACCTTGAAGGACGGAGTTGGTGCTAGGCGTGTTCGGAGCTGACAAAGACACCTGACTTCGGAAGTGTCAAATCTTGGTTAGTAGTTGTGAGACTTATTATATTTTGTATTCCACTATGAATTGTTTCATTAGTGCTTTGATACGCATTCTTTTGTATTATTTGCAGGATACCAAACCAACAATCTATACTCTGGTGGAAATAGACTTTCGAATTAATTAATATTAATGCTCACTGGGGTGCTGGTTGTTACAAGATGATGATTATAGTGTCAATATTTCAGGTCACGTGTGCAAGTATTTCCCAATGGGCCTGGCTTAGGTAAGGATTTGAAATACCCAGCGAGCTAGAACCAGGCTTGGGTTTTGATTTTAGTAAACGAACTTGGATCCGAGTTAAGTTATCCGGACCGAACCCGACCCAGACAGGCCTACATACACACATGACTATATTTCATATATTGTATGTAAATCAAATTAATTAAAATAAATCAATTAATTAAACTCATTTTAAATAACATAAATAAAACAAGATTTTATTTGGGATAAATTTTAGATTAGATCTAAAAGCAATTAGATTCCATAAGCTCAATAAATATCCAAAGCAGAGTAACTTTTGAAATTCAACCATTTGACATGCTTTCGACAGGCCTGGTTCTATCAACATATACTTAGTAAAATAATTTTCTCCCATTAGTATATTTCGATGCTCTCAATATTTAGCTAATAAAATAAAATTATTTTACCTCATAATTTTTTATCTTACTTTACACATAAGACAGAAGTAATTTTATTTGTGAGATCTTAAGTGTAAAAAGCTCAAATAAATGTACCTTTGCAGCTGATTCTCATGATATTTATAATTATGTTCTTGAACGTCTATTTTTCTATTCTATTATTTATTATCTAGTATCTATAAAGAATAATATACCAATACCCACTTCTTACGTTATAATCTAAGGGGTTAGTCAGAGGGTATAAGCTACACCTAGATAGGTGTAGTTGAGACCTTAGATAAAAATATAATCAAATATAATTTGACCTTCATTACTAAGGGTAACTTATATAAGCTTAGTGATACCCTAATTTTTTTATATTTCCAAAGTTTTAAGAAATCGTACCCAAGTGGGTGTGGTTGTACCTTTAAAAGTATAATTTCATTATTGATTATATTATTAAAATAATTATTAGTATATAATAATTGTATGTCATCTTCACTCATAATATCATAAACCCATAATTTAACATTCATTATCATGATTTTAGTACTTAAAAAAAATATTTTCTATTACTTTTATACGAAGTACTATTATGTCAATTAGTCATTTTAGAGCGTATAGATTTATAGTGCTATCTTTGTCAAATAAAAATGCATAACGGTATTTTTACTTTAAGCCTTACTGTAGAATAAATCACTTTTATCGTTTAAAGGTCTATATTTTGATAAAATCAAATTTAAATAATTTTACCTCCAATAAAATTTATAACTTTTTCATTAGTTATATCAAAACTTTCATTACAGTCACAAATTTCATTTTCAGACAACGCAATTTTACTTTTCAAAACATCAATTCTTTCATTAATTCCAAACTCTCATTCTCCAGAGCATAGTTCACTTTTTTCAAGAAATAAAAGTTGAGAATTTGAATTACTTAAAGAAATTTCGAAATCATTAATTTTTGTTGTAAATTACTTATTCGATTTTGAATGAATTTATGGAGTAATATAATTCACAATTTTCTTATGATATTTTGACATTATTTTCTATTATTATTTTTTCAAAATTCACAGGGTTTAGGATTCAAATTTTAACAGAAATTATGTGATTTTAAATATTATTCCTTTAAAAACTCTATTTCAGCTTTAAACCCGACTGCTTCTAATTTTGTTCCATTTGATTGCCCTACTAAATCAACAATTATTTTCTTAATGCATTTGTACTTATTATTCATATAACTACACAACTAGCTACATCATCAAAATCAAGTAGTGGTACCTCATTATCACATGTAGTTGCCTCTCCGGTAGCAGTGTAGCATGACTGTCTATTTTTATTGTTTTTTTGAAAGTCTAGCCGGCTTTATGCCAATATTTGTTGTTAGGTATGCATAAACTGGATCTTCGTCTTTTATTAGTCGTAGTATTAGGATGCTGTTAGGATCCTTAGAACACCATGCTTTGGTACCACTGTAAAGTTGCGATGTTGAGGATAGAATGTGGCCAATTATATAATAATGTAATAAATTGGATGTACTGAAATAATAAAAGATAACAAAATTGATTTATTATTGTTTCGGACGCCATCGTACATCTAGTACTAGAGCACCTCTTTGGATTTCAACTAACTCGACAACCCTGTCTTAACCTAGAGGAGCACGTATAATACAGCAGCCTGAACAGCTAAACATGTCTCCACCACAAGTCACCCGAGGACTCCACAATAGGACTCCAACACCATTGACTTCATTTTAAAGTTTTCTTTTGACAACTCTTGTATCTACAATATATATACATATGTATCTATGTATCACTTTTATGTACAATCTCTGGTAGACCTCAAAAATGATGTAGAATTGAATATGTAGATGCTAGAAAGTGAATAAGGACCATATTCAAATGTTGTGAAGAAGAACAATGTTGGTTGGATAATATACAATAACTAGAATATTAAATGAAAGCACCGACTGTTAAGGATCATAGTAGAATCAACATTAAGAGAAAAAGAAGTTAACTAGGATTTGGATTGTTTGGGGTTTATGTAGATGTTGTTGTGCTGTCAAAGAGGAGTTGGAATGATTGGAAGTGCTTCGGAATGAGAAGCGATGAAAAAAATGAAGATAAGCGAAGAAAAAAAATAAAGAGATGCAAATATAGGGAAGGAAATAATTCAAATTTCTATCCTTAAGTCATTGCATGTCGACCTCTACTCTTCATAAGTTCACCTGTAGGGTAAACATATCGACCTGTATGCCAAGAGTCGACATGTGGACCTGTGCTAAGATTCGATATACATTCTGCTTTTTTCTTATATTTCTAATATTTATGCTATTTCGAGAAATTCTAATAACTCTTAAAAATACTTACAGATGTGTAAAAGGTTTTATTGAAGTTTGGAGTGATATGGAATTTTTGTGGTTTTAACAAATCTAGGCTCAGTAAGGACTCAATAAATAACATACTTGACTTTTACATCTTTATGTCCATCGTTGAGTTTATCTTCGATATTATTGTGCTCCAACGGATTTTTTTTCCTCTATTAAATGATTTTAAATATTTATTCTCCATTGTAGATATCTCTATTTCATATATTTTGATACTTCTAATTTATTCAATTCTGCTGAATTTCTATCAATCGTCATTAGATTAAACATTCTATATAAATGATATTGTACCCTAATTAAATAACTCAATTAACACAGTAGTATTATTTTCATAGGATTGTCGTCATCAAAATATTGAAATCTTGTTCTTAACAAGAGCTTGGAAGGATTCCCATCGTAAGTGGTTGAAATTAGGCTTCGATCAACAGTGTAGAAATTTGGGGTTTTTAGATGCGATTAAAAGAGGCTAGGCTGGTACTATAAGATGCAGATATCGATATAGAGTTATAAGTAGTGGTAGTTGGAGGTGGTGGTTGTGGTTATAAAGACAATGAAGTTAAGTTGGTGTTGGACCGATGGTATAATTATTTGTAGTGCAAATAATCACACTGATTTCTCCTCCTTTTTTTTGGAAGATATTAGTTTTTTTTTCATAAATACACATATGTTTCTTAGTGCAAGTGCTATCCATAATATTCCATTTATTACGTGTTGTTGCATAACAAAAACTATAAATAATGAAAGTAATCACAATATGACTGTAATTAATTGAACCACAAAATACTATATATTTTCTACACCCTCATAACAATTTTTGAGTATATTGGATTCAATATCGATAATCAAAATATATTTTTAAAATAAAATAAGATTTGACATGATCGAAAAGTAATTCACAAGCACAAATTTAACATCGCCTTGAAGAACAATTTTGTAAATATAAAGGAAGATACTTGATTTATATGATATTTATGAACGAAAATTATGGTTAAGATTTTTTTTAATATAAAGAAGGACTTGAACAAAATGTTACCAGTTCATTTATCATCAAAAGAAAAATAAATTTAAATGATTAAATATATCGAACTGTAAATTACGTAAGGATTTCAAAAATTCTAATGTTTTGAATGCAATGAGTGAAATGCGTATGTGATTTGAATTTCATAATGTAAGATAATTTTTTAGTTTCCTTTGTATAAGTTAACCAAAGATCAAAATAAACATTTATTACAAGGATATACCAAAGAAATACATACAAGCACAAAATATCTCTTATATCCAATTTATCAAACACTTTTTGCACCTTATCAACATCCACACTTTCGTCTTAAGTATTTTAAATCATAAAAATCATGCAATTATTTACTTTAAAAAATGATAGAAACTAGCGATTAAGAAACTTACAAAAAGTCAATATGCTAATTCTTTTCATTCACTTTAGCCGATCTAACGATCTAAACATAAGAAGAAAGAAGAAATAAAAATATAAACAAGGAGGATTATATGTTATGGAAAAATAAGAGTAGAAATACTCGTCGTTATTTTGTAAATGTCATGATACATGTAATCATAAGAGTGACTATGCTAAAAATGCGATATAATGTTTTTTATGGTTTTTTTTAGTCCCATGTCGTAGGATAATTAAGTTCAATCCTAGGCTCCAAAGCCTATATACAGAGGAGCCGATGTAATGAAAATGAATGTATCAAATCTCTGTTGTGAATAAAATATTTTCACTCACTTTCTATAATGGTTTCTTATCTTCTTATAGTTTACAACACGTTATTAGCATGATCTCTAAATAAAAATTATAGATATAAAGTTGTAATGATCTACAAGATTGGATCCATTTTTTTTTTCATGTAGATACATTCTTTCTCTTAATCAATTATTGAAATCAAACCTATCCCTTTCTCTTATTCAATTAATGAAATTAGGTTTGAAATTTTCTAGATCTGTTTTTCTAGATTCGTTATGTTGTTAATATATATCTATATTTGAGAATTCTTGATTCATAATTCTAGATTTATTTGCTACTTTCCAGATTTAGATTTGTACTTTAGCAGATCTTATCTTTTTAGATATTATTTTGTCATAGATCTAATTTTTTTATACCTCATTCCATTGTACATCTTATTACATTTAATTCTTATTATAGAACTTATTTCTGTTAGTAATTATTTTTCAGATCTCATTATACTGTAGATTTTTTTTTTTGAATTACCTAGAGAACCAAGCTTCGCTTGTAAACTCTAGGGAAGTATGTGCCTGCCAAACACATACTTCGGGTACTTATTACAGGGTTGTCAGTTTCGGGGCTTATACTGTAGATCTTAATATCATGCTTAAATGATTATATTTGATTTCATCATCAATTTCATTTGGAATTTTCATATTTGAGTAAGCTTTGAATGGACATTGTTTATAAGTCATTGAATTCATGTATTACCTTACTCAAATTACAGATCTACTTGATCTAGGAAAAAAATTGTTATGATTTTGGATTTGATCTGCTACAAAAAAAATTCTTCCTAGCTTGAAAGGTAATTTTGATGTAGAAAGAAAGATCTAAATGATCTGTATATGGTTTGTGTAATGAAATATAATTCTAAAATGTTTTATTTTTGGGAAATAACCTTAATTCCCTAAATTTCTGAAATAACTTGCGTTGATCTGAAGATCTACATGTTTATTTTGATATATTTGGTAAAGAATTATGGATTTAATTCTCTTAAGAGAACAATAATTTGGACCTAAGATGTATTGTTATTTTTATTTATGATTATGAATGATGTGGATAGATATACATAATTTTAAACCTTTTGTCTAAGCAAATATGAAATTATGGTTCTATGATTATATTATATACATAAGAGGTGTTTTCATTATTTTAGAAATATTGATTATTGAGAAATAAAGTTTCTCTTTAAGATGTTCATATTGATTTTGTTATTGAGTAATATAGTAGCTAGATCTGAGATGAAGTCTTATTACATTAAATAATGTTTTTTAATTAAGTCATACATTTGTAAAGAAATCATCTTGTTATGACTGTAATTTATATCTTAGACCACATAACGGGTAATTGCATTCATTTTTATAAATGCATTAAACGTGGTCATTATGGTAATAAATTAACTAACTTATTACATAAATACATTGGCTACAGTGAATTAAATAATATTGTATTTTTATATTTGGAATAAGAATAGACATATGATTTATTATTTGATGTATTTATTTTAGTAAACAATGTTTGATATAATGGAAGAAATAAGTTTGAACAACAATCTGAAGCTATGCAAAGCAATTATTTAACTAGAACTTGTATAACTCAAAGTCCGAGACCTGAAGTCTTTAATACGAAAAGACTTTTTGATAAAGTTTACAAGCTCGAAATCTTATCAGTGTTTTTTTAATCAACCAAAATGTACAAGCTTCTAAACTAAAAGTAAGCAAAAAGTTTGAGAATCAAAAGTTCTCCATATATTAATGAACTTGATACATACATATGCATTGCGAGAACCTGAAGTTTGTCAATCAACGAACCTGAAATAATTTTTGAATTAGAAGCCTGAAGCTTTATTGAATTGTGTGAAATGATAGGATTGTACTTCTTGAAAAATTTAAAAGAGATAAATAAATCATCATATGAGATAATGATGGCGCGTTCAAGAGATTTCATAAATCTCCAAATGGGTTATGTCTTACTTACATCTTTACATTTACATATTATATTGACCAAGTATCCAGAAGATATTATGTTATATGACACTTCAAACATCTCCCGGTTCAAAATTTATTATTATTTTAGCATTCGAAAGGGACGCTCAATATTTATAACGTATGAATTCAAAGTTCAAGACCTAAAGTCTTGAACTATGAACAGACTTTTTGATAAAATTTATAGGCTCGAAATCTTACCTGTGTTTCTTTTAACTAGATAAAATATATAAGCTTCTAAACTAGAAGTATGCATAAAGTTTGAGAATCAGAAGTTCATCATAAATTAATGAACTTGGTACATACATATGCATTGCAAGAACTTGAAGTTCATCAATCAATAAACTTGAAATAATTCATGAACTAGAAGCCTGAAGCTCTATTGGAATTGTGTGAAATGATAAAATTATACTTCTTGAAGAAATTAAAACAGATAAATAAATCATCATATGAGATAATGATGGTGCGTTCAAGAGATTTCATAAATCTCCAATTAGGTTATATCTTACTTACATCTTTAAATTTACATATTATATTGACCAAGTATCCAGAAGATATTATGCCATACGACATTTCAAATATCTCCCGATTGAAAATTTATAATTAATGTAACCCTGAAAAGCGATGCTTAATATTTATAAAGTATGAATTCAAATGACGTCTTAGTTCATATTTCTTACATTCCATTTCATTTTATATGTTGTAGTTAGTTTAAAATGTTTTCCTCCATTATATATACTTCAAGTTATTTAAAAGTATACATGGTCAATTTATAAGTCCTGTGCAAAGCAAAAGCTAATTTCATTTCGATATGTGCAGCTTCAATTTAAATATTCTCTTTGTTGCTTTATCATTGATATATCTAATCATAGATCTGATTCTTACTAATCACACTATCCGGTAAAAACCTAAAGTTTTGATAAAAAAAATTATATATGCCTAGCTGTTTAGTTGAAGAAATAAATTTTAATATTCTCCAAAAGAGATAACCCAAATGTCATACTATTTTTGTGGATGTGTGTGTGTATTACTCTTTGGAAGAGATGTTTTAGAGTTTTATTTATATCTATATTGCAAAAGCCAACATCCTAGGAGAGATGTTAAAGAAACTTTATTTTGCTAAATTGCAATTCCTTATATTATATCCCCTAAAGGAACATCGTATAAAACTCCAGAAGTAGTGATAATAATTCATCTCCAAAAAAGATATTACATTGCATTTCTACACTCCAGAAGTAATTGTTCTCTCACATCTAAGTTTTACTTAGCGCATCTAATTTTGTTACTCTATTGAACATTTGATATGATATTTCAAAAGTAGTTACAACAAAAATATCCAGTAGAAATATTTTATGCTACTGTAAAAGTACTAATTATATAATTTTTGTAAAAGTAATATTGTATGTTGATAAACATTCCAATAGTTTGCATATATCTTAAGAAGATATATGCTCGCTCCAGAAGTAGTGATAATATAATATCTCTAGAAGAGATTTGTATATTTGGAAATAATAAAATATTTCTTGAAACGGTTTATAAAATGTCCCTGAAGGAGAAAATATGTATCAGTATAACACTTCACAAGTGGTGTATATAAAATACCTCCAAAATATATATTATTTCCTCATATAGCACTATAAAAGAATTGCCTATGAAATATTTTCAAATATGAATTTTATGTGGCGATAACTAACTCAAAAAATTTGTGAATCAATATAGGACTAGTAGTATTGCGTACGAAATACATTTACAAAATTCAATTGCCCATTATCATTGACTCGTAGCTCTATTAGACAAATCTAAGAGTAGATAGTGATATGCGATCCATTATTTTTCAAAATATCCCATGAGTTAATATCGTATGCATAACTATTCTTGAAGAAAAATCTTTAGATATTCTCCTAAAGGGATAATGTATATGTCATATCATACTTTTCACTCCTGCTATAAATACGGCCCTAAGGAGATCTGTATTTGTAACATTTCAAGTGTCCAAAACATATTTTTTTGAAAATATATCTCTTTTATTGAACTCCTCAGAAGAAATATCAATATGTAATTTGAACTATGTATTATTATCTAATAATTACAAATAATGTTTAAAAGATATATTTTTAAAGAATAAACCTTAACAAATTGAAGTTGTGTTTGTAATTTATTTAAACTAGAAGTTCAACATATTTTCAAACCAGATGTTTATTATGCAGTGTTTAAGGATTCACATTGACATCAATTGATAAACAAAAATTATTAGTTTGGATCCTTATAATAGTTTGTTCTAAAATCACTAACTCAAATGAAAAATAATATGCAAATCTATTATATATATAATATGTGGACGTGTGTGTGTATATATATATACGTAGATATTTAACTGACAACTTGAAAATTGTTTGATTAGACTGATATGAGCTCATCTTATAGATTATGAATAAGACTTATTTAGTGATTTAAAATTCAATCAACATATATGTTGAATGACTTGCAGTCATGTATGTTTTTAAATGGTCTACATAACTAAATTCCTCCAATTGGTTAGATCAATCAACGAGAACAAGCTCTAAAAATAAGCAATAGCACTTGAATGCATCTTATCAATTGATAAAAGAATTATCCTTCTATATGTAATATGTATGATGTATTTTCTAGTAACAATATCATAATGGATCAAAATGAGAATCCAAAGACAATAATTATTCAATATGACAATGTTCGTCAACATTGAGGGGGAGGATAGAAAGGAAACAATTTCTTTTTTATTATCAAGATTAAATATTTGTTAATATACACAATGTTGCTAAGTGTTGAGTATCTTAACAAGTTACTGATAGTATCTCGAATAATCTTGCTTGAATATAGATTTAAATCCCTGAAGGATCAAAAGGTTATATACCGCGTTTGAAGTGCGGTAAAGAAGGCGGTTCAAAATATTTTTGGAGTAAGTAACTAAGATGTCAAATAAAGAAAGTGAATGTACTTAAACACCACAAGAGGCAGATCATTTTCGATGACTCCAGCCCATTAAGAGCCGTCGAAAAAAACCGTTGCAAAAAAATCCGTCGGTGAACAAATTTTCCGATGGCTCCGGACAGGCTCCGCCAACAGATTATTCGACGGCTTCCAATGGCTGTCGGAAGACACGTGAACGATCATGCTTTGTGCTAAAAATCGTCGGTAGCCGTTGAAATCCGTCGAAATTGGGCCGTTTCGAGCCGTCAGAATCTGTCGGTAATTTTTGGCTTACAGGCCATTGGGAGCCGTCGAAAAACCTGGAATTTTTTTTCTGAATTTCTACTACGATTTGGCCTTAAATCAGAAATCCATAAATAAAATATATTTCATCCAACTCAATATATCTAACTCAGATATTCAATATGAAATCAAACCATAGAAAGATAATCAAATATCATAAAGAAATAAATCAAACATAATTCATATAAAATCAAACCAAACTTCGATATCATAATTTATATACATCTAAGTACAATATATACATCAATCCTTTACCAACTCCTCACGATCAATTCCTAAATGTTAGAATTACCACCACCAAATGTATAATCAAACAATATGCACAATGGTTCAAATCCAACTCCACCAACTCAATGTATTATCCAAACTTACAAAACAATGATACAAAACAAAAAAACATACCTATCACTTCGGTCAATCAGCTCCAAAACCTTCCGAACCAGCGAAGAATGGAAAGCAGCCGCCATACTGCTGGATGTACTCAGCAATACCCTGATCCATCATCTGTGTCATCTCGATGGCCTAGAGATGGTTCTGCTCTTCCAACTGCGCCACCCTATCTCTTAACTCTTCGATCTCTCCTAGATTGATATCAGATTTGGCTGTTTGGTTGGCTCGCCTCTATCTACTGGCATGCAACACTTGTTTAATTCAGTCTATAATCTTACTATCAAAGTTACAACATAATGTGTTAATTGTTATATCTGTAAACTTATTGCTGAAAATAAACCGATGTGAAGTTCTTTAGAACTAAAAGATTATAAAATTGTTATATCTTAATATATTAATCGTTATCACTTGTTTGCTAAAGCCGTAGCGCTTTTTCCATGATGGTGGATTCATGACTGACTCAAAAATAATATCCTCCTTATTCGTCGTGAGCTGCTCTCGCACGACATCCTCCAGGAGTTTCTAGCGTTGCTCCATAAATCTTGCCTACATGAACAAATAAAAATGCAGTTAAAATTAATATCATGATATATCAGTTCATTATAGTTCAACAGTTAAAACAATTACTAATAGTACATAAACTAAAATATGCTTACATGGCTCTTTCTCGATTTATCATCGTGCCATGTATATGAAACTGTCTCGTCCGAATTTACATGCTCGACGGCATGTGTATGGATAAACACATCCATATACGACATAGGACCCTGCGCCTCAACTTCCTGAAATTGATTATTATGTACTTTTATTGTATATTCAAAAGTATATAGCGCAATAACTATTTACAATTTACATTTAATAGATTTACCAACTCCTGACGATACTGTTGGAACGACTTTGACCTTCTTCGATAAGTGATGGATTTTTGTTTCTATTTGCAGAGTTTCTTTCGGACTCTGCCTGTACATTTAAATTTAATACATTATTTACTTACCAAATATTTTTTAATATTTACGTATCAATCAAATAATCAATAAAAGTTTAGTACACTTATCTTCGAATCGTCACTATCCCAATGTGTCAGCCACCCTTCGCATACACTCATCTCCATCCAGTTTGGTTTCTTCCCTTTATGCTTCACTGTCGACATGGAATCCCTAAAGTTCTTCCTCATCTTCTGCATTCAATAATGTCATCACAGCTGCAGGTCATCTGATTGTATGTCCATGGCGGCCTGTATTTCATGATAAACAAGCAACCAAAAATTAAACAATAAAATATGAACAATAAATAAGCGTCAAAAAAGATTAAGAAAGGAAAACGAAATATTATACTTACAATGAAATCATGCCAAATACATTTCAGGATATGGGGAGAGATGTTATCCCACTTTGATCAACAAGCCAACATCCTACTCTTGTATGACTCTCTCAAAATTGATAGAACTACATTTGATGGTTGTAGTTCAAACGCCCTATGTTAAATATGATACAAATTAGTATATCGTACAAAAAATGTTTAAGATGCCGAAAAAGGTTTAATACTTACCCCTCCGCTTCAGCAACTAGAGTCACAACAGGTCGCTGTGGTGGTTGCGATGGACCGCTTCCATCGCCTCTTGAAGAATGGGACGAACTCCTCCTTCTGGACGACATGATACCTATCACAGACACGTCATCTTCAAAGAGAACAATAACATGATAACGAAATATATTTTATAGTTAAATGACAGAAATGATATAAAGTACATAAACTTAAAATATAACTGATTCATATTAGGTCTCATATTTCAACGATAAGCGGAATACATTGCATTTTAATATAAATTGCAAAATAAATGACAGAAATGATAATGCCATAAAAAATACAAATGACGATAAGCAGATTCGGTTTCATAAATGCCATAAATTACATAACTAGCAAAATAAATCTCATGAAATACATCAATTTCGTAATACACCAAGAATTCAACATAATTACATCAACTGCATAATCTCATCAATTACATTAAGTGCTAATTACATAACTAGCAAAATAAATCTCATAATTTACATCAATCCTCATCGTCTTCCGATTCAGATACGGTCTCATATTCTACGTTATTTTCCTCCCTACTCCCAAACTCTTCTACTAAAACGATTGATTCATCGTTCAGAGGTCCAAAATCAGCATGATCATTTATAATTATTATTTTTTTGCTTTGCTCAAGATCTGCCTGATAAGATTGTTCGTTTAGAATATTCTTTCCATCAAACGTAAATCTTGCCTTTATTTTAAAAACTGCCAACCAATCTGCATTATCTCTTTATAAAGACGGATAAGGAGCGTAATAAGCTTGCAATGCTTGTTTGGCTAGTACAAAAGGATCGTACTTGTGATAATGCAATGTATGCTTTATTTCAATAAGATTGCAATCCTTTTGCACACTAATTTCAGAACCTGGAACATCGCTAAACCAATTGCATATAAACAGAAACGCCTCCTCTGTGGGTCTTGAGAAATATATTGGTTGAAAAATTTATATTAAAACGCCATAAAAATCATTTATGTGATTTTCTGGATCATCACAACCATTAACAAATACACCTGTATTATTAGTTAATTTTTCTACACCATATTCTTTGGTGTCAAATTTATATCCACCGACGACACATATTGGATATGTCTTGACATTTCTTTTTGGTCCTAACGCAAGATGTTTCAAACCTTTTTCAACCACACAATTTCTCGGTTCATAAATGTACTCTGAAAACCAATCAGAAAATTCTTTACTGAGACCTCCGTGTGGATGCTCACTTTCATAATTACTGCATATATGAAAAAAATATTGCATTAAATTCTACACACGTATGTATTATGGTAATGAATAAATCATAAATTATTATTTTAGATTATCTAACAAATGGTGAAATCTCAGCACAATTCAGAAGAATATATGTGTGAGCTATATGAAGATCTCTATCGTCACGCCATGCTTCTACACATTTCTCAGAAAATCGAACATGTTGTTTAAAAATAGATAATATTGTTTGAGAGAACTCTTGTTCATCGCCTTTTCATTACAAGGAACACTTTCAAATGATATGTTCATATGGTCACTGAAATACTGAGAGAAAAAGAATGAAGCTTCATCTTCGTTGTAAGATTTACATATCGAGCCTTCAACTTATGCTTTTTGCCTCACTTTTTTCTTTATATGATTCAAGTATCTATGAAAAATTAACTTACGGTAACTTTAACTTCTAATATAATAAAATTAATAGGTAACATATTACATACCTCTCAAATGGACACATCCATCCATATTGCACAAGATCTCGAAGTCGTGCTTCAGATGGGAGATGAGCAGGAAAATATTTCATTACATTAAAAAAACCTGACAGAAATATTTTTTCCAATTTGTAGAGCAATATAGGAATATCTTTTTCAAGTTTATGTAAACGTTGCACTTTTAAAGTAGTCGAACAAAGATCTTTGTAAAACAGACTAAGCTCCATTATTACTTTCCAAACTTTGAATGGCGATAGTTCTTTGAATAGAACGGGTAATAAATTTTCCACCATTATGTAACAGTCGTGGCTTTTCATTCCGCTCAATCTACCGTTTTCAAAGTCAACACATCTATGAAGATTTGATAAAATCCCATCAGGAAATCTTAATCATTCCATCCATTTTAGCACAACTTTAATTTGATTATTATCTAACTCGTAACATATCTTGGGTTTTTTACTGTCATTTGATTTCATATGAAGCTCAAGACGTTTGAATAATTTTTGTATATCACACCTTGATTTCAAATCGTCGTTAGTCTTCTCCTTGACATTCAAAATTGTGTTAAAAACATTATCAAAGAAATTTTTATCGTTGTGCATCACATCAATATTATGACGAAGCAGAAGATGTTTCCAACAAGGCAACTTCCAAAATATACTTTGTTTGCACCTATTATGAATAATCAATTTGCCTACAATTTCTGTTTGCACTCCAGTTTCACATAACTTTGGATAGTCCCTTACAAGTTCGTATATCTCTTCGCTTGACCATATCGTTGGTGGTTTTTTGGTTCTACTTTGTTAGCTAAAAAGTTTTTCTTGTCTCCTCTGAAAGGATGATTGACATGGAGAAAACATCAATGGCAGTCAAACCATGAAATTTTCTTACCATTCGATAAAGAAAACACCTGTATTTCTTTCATGTAATATGGACATGTTAAATGACCAGATGTACTCCATCTTAAAAGCATTGCATAGGCAGAAAAATCACTTGTAGTCCACAATAAGGAAGCAAACATACAAAAAAATTCCTTCGAAGCATCGTATGTTTCTACTCCTTCGTTCCACAGTGTTTTTAACTCCTCAATCATCGGTTGTAAGTAAACATCAATTTCTTATGTCGGATCGTCGGTCCAGGAACGACAACAGTAAGAAACATATATTGCGCTTTCATACACATCCACGGAGGTAAATTATAAGGTGTGATGACAATGGACCAATATGAATATTTAGCACCAAATTGAGAAAATGGTGGAAAAACCGTCCATATATAATCCAAGTCTAACATTACGACTCTCCACTGTAAAATTGGGATAAATTTTGTCAAAATGCTTCCATGCTTCCCCATCGACTGGATGTATCAACATTCCCTCTTCCTTCATTCTCACAATATGTCATCACATATGAGATGCAGTTACAGAAGATGCGTATAATTTTTGAAGTCTAGGAGTGATGGGGAAATAATTCATACATTTGTATGCAACTTCATTTCCCTTCTTTTTTCTTGGTTGTACCTTTTTTCGTTACATATTCTACACTTTCTAAGAGTGATGTCCTCTTTCCAAAACAACATACAACCATTTAAACTTGTATCTATTTTCTGATAAGGTAAACCAAAATCCGACATAAGTTTTTTAACTTCATAATGATTTTGCACATTAAATCATCGGACGACATATGTTTTTTTGCGGCTTATACAACGGCTGTAAATCCAGCTTCAGTGATGTTGTATTTTGACTTCATCGCAATGTATTATGCGGTTGCTAATAGCTGGATGCCGCTTTTACAACCATCCCAAAGATATTTCTTAGCAGCATCCAGTAAATCATAATTTTTTTGCTTCAATATCTAGTTCTTCAACATTTTCATCATCTCACCAACTTCAACCATAGGGAACATTGATCATGCTGCATCTTCGACCATATTTTCTATACGGTTCGTCATAACAATTTCATTAGTAGCAATGTCTAATTCAGACTCTGCATAAGTATTTGCTACAACTTCTCCATGATGATCCCAAACATAATATTCCGACACGAAACTGTTTTTGCACAAATGGACTTTCACAATATTGGGTAACAAATGCTTCAAATGTTTACAGCTAATACATGGACGACAAATTTCTACATCGTTTCCGTTATTACTTAAAACAAATTTAACATATACGTTTATACCATTATAAAAATCTTCTTTTATTGAGCCTCTCAACCCTATTATTTGATACATCCATCTTCTCTGATCAACAAAATAATCGATCATTCTTCCTATTTGAAAAAATATGTCACAAATTCAAAAATAAATATTGGTCATATTACGAATTCACATTTTGTTTTTCAATGTAGCGATACAAAAACTTATATTACGTCAATTTTACCCCACTTAAGAATACAATATAGAAATGTTGGTTTATGGTTATCTTTTTTTTTGGTCAATCATCCTACTTTCCATTACAAACACAGTAAACACTTACATTTTGTACATTATTTCATTTTAAACAATTCAAAAAAATATCGGCAGCACTTCCCTTTTGTTTCTTGCATTGTACACAAATACGTGTACGCGAGAAATAAAAAAGAAAAATGACAGCGAACTTTTGGGAACCGTTTGAAATGAAGTAATGTATGAAATGTAATTGTTTACTATGTTTATAACCTGTCAAATATAGGAATAAATCCAACAAGTATTATACCATATGAATATAAATGGTCGTTTTGTGACAAAAACGACTATTTATATAACGATCATGTACAACACCTGTCGAAGTGGGTCAAAAACTCTCTAAGGGATGTAAAAATGTATTTTATAAAAAAAATTACTAATTTTATACATTTCAAAAAATTATTAATTTACCGTATTTGTTCCGCGTATTTCATCGAGTAAGGCTGTTTTAATATTGTTGTCATTTTTCGATACAGTCAAAAAAATTTAATCTCGTGCATTCATTATTGTTGTACAAGTCAACTGTTATACGACTCATGTCTTATTTCAATTAACACAGTATAATGGTATAAACAACATGTATACAATGGTTTACATATGCACACACAATCACAAATTATACGTATTCTTTAAAATTTCACGATAACATATGAAATAAGTATACTATGAGATGCTATAAACCATTATTACGCTATTGGGAACAATTGCAATCACTAATTAGCCATAATTTATCAACTTATGCAAATTTAAATTTAGGGTAAAAATTAGATTTATGGCAAAATAAGAGATTATACCTGAGATTGAGAGCAATAGACTTTGATTACGTAGCCATGGAGATCCGAAAGCTCGAAATTGGTGATTGGAAGCTTAAAAGAGGGATTTGGGGACTTTTGGAGGAAAAAAATTGTACTGGAAATAAGGAAGAAGAAGACCCGGCTGAGCCTGTAATTCACGAATTTCTAACGGCTTCCGACGATCGTCGACAGCCCGTCAGAAGCCGTCGCTAAGTGCAGTCGGAATATTAGCATTTTCTAGTACGGTGCTCTGTGAGAGATCCATGACATAATTATCAAATAATCCAATTAGTGGTTTAGGTACCTAAAACATGATAAATAAATATATCGCAATAAATTATTTCTGGAACCAACAAGAAATAATCATCGATGATAAATTTGTAAATAATAAAGCGCTTATGTTATAGATAGATTAAAGATCTTGAATTAGAGATATGATTAGCCATCATGGATCCTTTCCTAAATGAGAATTGTGAACCTATAGTTCGTAAAATATAATTATAGACATATATATATGTGTGTGTGTGTGTGTGTATGTATATATAAAGTGGAAAAACATACTAAATTAAAACACATACAGTGTCAACAACATGTTAAATGCCATGGGCATGATATAAAAATAACTGAATTGAATGAAGTGGCGAAGGTGTTTGAAACATTTAAAATACACCGAAGGTATAAATATTGATTAAATCATACTAAATGATGTAAGTATATAAGTTCTCGAAGAATATATATAACTTCGCTGGCTATAAAGCATGCAAAGAACAAGAAGTGTAGATTGCAAAATTCTTTTAAGTGTTATTGTAATGAAAATATTGATATAATTCATGATGTGTAAATTAAATATCTATTTTTAAGTATTATTGTAATGAAACTATTAATATTCATTAAAGTGGTAGTTGCAATATGCAAAACTTATTAAAGCACCAAAATGAAAGTACACGAAGTATTTTTAATAAAAGTAGCATACGAAGTGCATAGAATGAAAAGCAAATTTGGAAGAAACAAGCTTGGAAATTGATTGTACAAAAGGAAACTTTTAATAAATGGTGAACATCTAAAGGAGGTGAAATAGAATTATTGTCTTCTGATTTTAGTTTTCTCAACGCCTGTTTAAGTTATGTTACACGTATATGAATCAGAAGTATTTGTAGCAGATTTGAATTATCATGACATGTATTCAAACTTAAAGAAAAAATATATAAAATCAAGGGGAGCATACATAAATATATCATAATATACTCTTTTTCATTCACTGAGATTTTTCTTACTGGGTTTTTCTTAGTAAGGTATTAATAAGGCATTACATTGATCCAGAAGTATCAAGCTCCCTTTGATGCAATAACCATTAAAATATGTCAGATTATGTTGTACTCCTTTACCTTCACTAAATTTTTTCCTGCTGTGTTTTTTTAGTAAGGTCTTAACGAGACATTATGCTGATCCATAAGTTATCAAATTTCTTTTGATGAAATAAAATATGTTATTGTACTCGCTTTCCTTCACTGAGATTTTTCCCACTGAGTTTTTTCTTAGTAAGGTTTTAACGAGGCGTTATCCTAATCTAGAAGTATATCAAATTTCTTTTGATGAAATAAGATATTAAAATAGGTCATTGTACTTCTTTTTCTACCTTAAGATTTTTGCCGCTTAGTTTTTCTTAGATGGTTTTAATGAGACATTACTTTGAACCTGAAGTATCAAACCTTTATAAGGAATATCATTTTTAATATGATATTTATAATTTTACAAGTTACACTATTTTTATCGTTCAAGGTTTTTTCCATTAGTTTTCCTAACTGAGGTTTTTAATAAGGCAACATACAATAATGAGAGGGAACCATCATTATATATGTTTTCAAATGACAACTTTAAGTCAATAAAGCATTCAAGATTTTGAAGATGCATATTCAAGGGGGAAGTGTTAGGATATATGTAATCACAAGAGTGCATTGGATAAAAATATGATACAATATTTTTTATGTTTTTTGTTTAGTCCACATTTTGCGATAAGTTCAATCTCAAGCTCCAAAGTCTATATATATAGAAGAGAGTACGTAATGAGAATGAATGTACCAATCTTTGTTGTGAATAAAATATTTCCTCTCAATTTCTCTAATGGTTTTTTATTTTCTTATAGTTTACAACAGTAAACGAATTTCCTAGAATAGGTAAATATAATCCGAAGTATATAAATTTTAAAGTAAATATGTGCATATATGTGATTCCACTTAGGGGTGTTACGGTAATTGTCGTTATTACCACCGACCATAACCGTAATCGTTGTTGACGGTTATAAATTCTTATAATTGTTATCGCAACCGTCTATGATGGTTAACCGTTGTATTTTCAATTTTGAAGCATGTCGTACATGTACTTTCAATTATATGCATCATTAATGATAAATTGATATATCTTTACCTGTTTTTTGCAAATTTGTTTGTTTGTTTATAAGACGAACAATATGCATGTGCATGTTATTAGTTCATTAAGACGCATATTATTAATGTACAAATTACTCGTTTAATTTAAATTACTAATTTTTATACTTTAATGTTAAATATTACATAAAACAATCATGTATGGTTGGTAAGGTCAAACGCAATTTTCAAAATTTTCAACCGTTACCGTTGTACATGGTAAGAGCATGAACGGTTGGTATGCTTGAGCAGTTCAGTGATTCAACCGTAACAGTTCCACTTTAGGATAATATCTACATATTAGCCAATATATAGTCAACTGAAACAGTGTGTTATAAATTTGTGAAATATAAGGCACAATTTAACAAACATGTTATGTTTAACGTGTAGTAATGAATACACCCTTCCCCAGGTCTTACTACACAACAGAAAACACTGTTACACAAACATAACAGTAACACTGCTGACTGCTGTATAAGGTCCAATCCGGATCCCATTTGGATTCTACGAGTCAGGTATTTTAAATTTAACGTGCTATTTTAGATGTACGCCTGCTGAGAAAAAGCGGTACTTCCACGGCTTCTTGTTGGAACTTTGTTAGATGTTTGTACTGTACCATATGGAGCCTACCGAGATGAGCATTTCCACTCTCGGAAAAGAAAAATACAAAACAAATCAAATTTGGCTTCTCATTTTCTTTGCTCTCCTCTGTAGCTCAGGACTCAGGGGCAGTAATCCATGCATGGTGCACATGGGATGCAAACATTTAAACGTAAATGGTTCGATATATAATATGACATTTTGGTAACGATAGTTACGATACTTGGTGGGAGAAGCAATTGTCAAACTGTGAGTATGCGAGTTGACAGATCCAGTTCAATCTAAATGTTAATTTGAATAGAAAGGTTGGGTTTGTGGATTTCAAAATGGGAACTAACGGATTTTGTTTATGTAATTCATTTTTAGTTTTTTCCTCAAGTTGCTGGATACACCATGTTTTAATCTGTCTTAATAAAATTATCCATAAATTTTTAATGATTTTAACATGCGGACAGGGGGAATAATTTGGATTAGACATCAGTTATAGTTTAGTAACTTTCCTACATTCGTCTTTTCCGACTTTTTGACCAAGCGACTTTCATACAAATTTGGATGTCAGGATGAAGACGTAGTGGTTCGAAGACTCAGAACGCATGCTTCGAAGTATGGTGGAAGGAGCTCCAAGGGATTAAAAGGCAAAAACACAACCAAGTGAGCAGTCGGTACCGACCACTTTTTAGGTCGGTATCGACATGAATTTGTTACTATGATGGCTTCGGAGCTATGACCTACGGATAGAGGGATCATCTAGGAGAATAACTCCAAGAAAATTCAAAAGAAAGTGACAAGCACTAGAGATGTCAGAATCTCTCTGTATTAATCCAATTTCTAAAACAGAAGTGCTTGAAGCTTGATGGATCGAAACTCAAAGACCAAGTAGAAGAAGACGACATGATTTGCCATCAATAAATCAGGTCGGCATCGATCACTTCTGATCGGTAGCGAGATGATTTTATCGGCCGAAGGATTTAGTCTCCCCTCCGATAGTCTTGGATTTGAAGTTAAATTCGGAATTTCGAAATCCAACGATTTCGTTGGACAATTTTTCTGTAAACAACAATCATATGATAACCTAGAATTTCTTTGGCACTTCATCTTCTTCACTCACTCTCTCTACACGACTTTATCACAAAAGGATGCTATTTTGTTGTTGTTCTAGGCTGTTAGAATTGAAAATCCTATATATTTGCGACAAACAATTTCCACGATATGATTGAAATAGACGATGGATTTAGATTTGCCGAACCACTGATAAGGGGGAATTAATTTAAAAGACAAAGATTTGCATATTTTTGTCTCAAGGACACGACATCAATATTTTTACCATAAGGACAAACATTCTTATAAAAATTATTCATAAGGACAAACATTTTTCAAAATTATTCATAAGGACAAACATTTTTCAAAATTATTCATAAGGACAACAAAACTGCTATCGATAACTACAAATTGATACTTAAAAACTGCTATCAATAACTAAAAACTGATACCTACAGAAAGTTGTCCTTCAGGATAAAATATTGAAGGTCTGTCCTTGAGGCTAAAAAGCTGTGAAATTTTGTCCTTCACAATAATTTCCTGATAAAATTTATATGTTTTTTATTGTTTATTGGCTGATTACAGTTAGATCCCTCTATTTTAATTCGTTTTGAGGTGTTGTGTCATTTTCAGGCTCAACAATTACGATCTCATTTTTGTTGGAATTTTTTTCCATATAAATATAAATATATATATATATATATATATATATATATTCACGGCTACGGGAAATTCAAAGGGATGACAATCCCGCTAATCATTCAAACAAGGTTAGGGGCGTGTAGAGAGCACTGTTACTCATAAATCAATATTTACTGCTGATTATAACAATTTTAATTTGGTTTCAGTCATCTGAATCAACGTAAATTTTTTTGTTTATTTTTAAAGCAAAAAACTACTCAATTTGTATTAAAAAAATGAAAAAGGTTAAAATAAATTAGAACTTGTATTATTTAAGTCCAACTAAACAGACATTAAATGCCAATTGACTTGGGCGGACATCTCAGTCATTGTAAATATACAATAAAATTCAAACTCCGTTCAAGTTCAATTTCTGATATCAAATAATAACAACACCACCATCGTCTATGCATATGCAAATGCTCCCATGACGTGTGTAAGAAATCCCAATTTCCAAAACCCCATTTGGTTGGGTGGTGTAAATTTTCGTGGCTGTCGAAATAAAGCGGTAGAAATCCCCTCTCGGTCAGCAGCGAGAGCTGTTTTTTTTTTATTATTATTATTAAAACTTTTACCACTAAATGGTTTTCTGAAAACTTTTTAGTGCCTAAACGATTTTCAAAACACCGTTTAGGATAAAAGAATATATATATATATATATATATATATATATATATATATATATATATATATATATATACAACAAAATGCATCGTGTCTAACGGAAAAGACAAAGAGCGGACATGATTTGCTGTTGATAAAGACATCGGACGGATGAAATTAGTCCATGTCATCAAAATAATTACCGTTTTAACTCCGTTAACTTCTCAGTTACAAACTTCCCTCTGCACTTTCTCCACCCCCTCATTTCCTCCACTCAACTGTTATTTCCGTAAAAAGAACTAACAAACAAATAGACAGGTGCAAACTCACTAAAGCCACATTGCTTTATTTATGCTTCGTCGATTTAAATTATAAAGATTACGGTAACTCAAGAATGGAAGAAGTACTAATCCTCATCGACTTCTTCGTCTAACCTTCCTACAACTCTACGCATCGCTCTTGCCTTTTCATACACCGTTCTTCATCCTTTAGGTAAAATTGCCATCAACCTGTTTTAGTGGTTTTCTCTCTTATTGATTTTATAAGCTGATGTGATATGGGTTATTTCTGTTTTCTACTTTAAATTTTCCTCAATGTAAAAAATTGACTGTTTAGAGTTTTGAAACCTGTGCTACCTGCTATTTTCATCAACATGACCATTTGCACATGAACTGTTTGAATACAAATTCATAAAACAAACATTAGAAGAACAGACTTATTAACTATATTTTATTTTGTTTCAATATTTTGCAGAAACTCGGAACTACTGAAAAGTGAAGTGGATTAAGTAATGGCAATAGGACTATTGGATTTGTATGAGGTTGTTGAAGTGCACTACAGCGATCTCCGCCAGTAGCAGAGTTGATTGAATTTGAACAAATCAGAGCCGATTGTAGGAAGAACCACCTTCACCATTTTGTACGTGGTATGATTCATATGATCACTCTACTTGAGGCATTGGTAACGTACATACGTATATGTATTTTCTTACAGTCCATATCATATTAATTCCAGTATTAAATTATCTATAATGTTCCAATACAATATTAAGTTGGTAGAGCAAAATGGTATTAAGCAAAAAGGATTAAGAGTCAACTGTTGCAGTTTTACATATCAAATTCAACATTTAATTTTTAATGTTATAATTCACTCATTTTTAGTTGAATTATTTCTGTCTACTTTAAGTTTTAGTAGTTAAAGTCAAACACTTCGTTTTAGTCATATTAAAATGATTTGAAATCTTGTAGTTATGTATTCGACATTAACTATGCTTACATGCTTTTGCTATTATTTCTACTTTCGTACGATTTCTATTAAAGCTCATATTATACTTCTGCGGTTTGTTAAACTGTTTATTAACATATGTTCAATTTGAATTGAGTTGGCTTGACATGACAGTTCATAGATCTAATTACATTAGAGTTAGCTGGCTGACTGTGCTATTGCAAGTATACCTACATGTTATCATTGTATGTTATCCTAATTTAAAATTAAAAATTTACTGCATCTCTAAACTGTGACAACTTTGTTTCGTCGTCTTCTAGGTAGGTTCAAAAGGTTGATTTTTTCTTTTACCTTTTTTTCAGTTATTCTCTGTAAATGAATATACCTATATAGTTCCTACAACATTCATTAATTGTATTTCCGAGTATTGGATGTTTTTGGATCCGTATGCATTGTAGTTCTTCTTAAATAATTTGTAATGTGCACTGGCATTCATTTTATTTGTCTAATTGTTGGTCAAGGATAACTAAACTGTGAAAGAGTAATCTCTTTTCTTAATATATGGCTTCCATTCATAATGTGGATGTTGTATCACTAACTAATTATGTATATCAATTTATCATACAGCTCTGACAGGCATAAAGTTTATTCGGTATAGTGTATGTAATGTGTTTCTGTGTGTATTACGTGTATATGCATGTGTAACTACAGTAAGTAAATTTTTGAAAAATGCTTGATTTTCTTATTACAAGTTACTATTTCAAATGTTATTATACGAGCACAAAACATATAATTGCTCTTAAATTGGCAATGGTTGTTGAGCAAATGGGTGTTGGATATCGATTAAATCCTCTGGGTTACTAATTTCACTTGACATTCAAAGTGAGTAGTTTTAATGATTTTCACGATGTTATTATTTCTGATGGTCATTGCAATGTATGTTTGCAATCTGTAAAGTAGTTCATGTGCATACTGATAAAAAATCAAAGCTCTCATATATGACTGCAATTTACATTAATTAATTACATAAAAAAAATTAGTTGTTTATGGTTTTATACAAGGTTTGCACATATCAAATGTCAAACCTATGCAACCATATAAACTTGATACACAAAACAAAGCTCGCACCCGTGCCATCGGCATGGGCTTCATACTAGTGTGTGTGTGTGTAACCCGAGAGGGTTTTTATAGTGGATTTTAATGGCCTCTTCCTCCAACCTAATTTCCTAAATCCAACAAAATTTCCACCACAATCATATTCAATCACATAGAATCGATCCACTAGCCTATCTCCATGCTTATGGAGATGGAAAGTGAAAACGTTGATTTATGGAGATGAAAGGTGAAAACGTTGAAGGGTCTAGCTCTACATTGGTTATCCATAGAAGAAAAACATCTAGGAGGAATCGAAGAGCTTTCGTTGGCGACGATAGCGGATATGGAGTCGGCACAGATAACACGATTTCACCGATATTTCTATTTAGGTCGATCACAAATCTTCAAGAAGGGGTTCATCATATTTACAATGAAGGGAAAGAGCTCACAGTGTGTATCTTTTTTTTCTTCCAATAGTGGTAAAACATTAATTCATTCATATGTACAATTAATTTACATTATATCATTTTATAAATAGAATCGTTATAGAATGAGATGCCATGGAGCATTCACAACCATGTTGAAATGGTGGAAAAAACTCAATGTTCATCCTCAAATTCGAGATTCCGTGTTCAAAATTTTTGGTAGAATTATGGATATCAAGTTGAAAAACTCCGATAATAGATGCATAAATGATATAGTTGAGTGATGGTTGATTACGCATACAATTTTATTTCCTATTGCGGAGGTTGGCTTTGCTCCCTTAGATTTTACGATGTTGACATCCATACCCGTAGGAATGAACACACTTAGTATACCATCATAGGAGTCAATTCGCCAATGCTAGTCAATTTTTACCACTTCTTATTGAGAAAGATATTAAGATTGGAAATGGTGCCATATCTCTTCTTATTAAGTACTTTGGTGATGACTACATAGGGGCCAATGTCAATAATCTTGATCATATTGCACGAATATTTGTGTTGTACATGATGGAGACTCTTTTTTTTATGACAACAAATGATACGATTAGTCTTGGGTACTTGGAGTCCGTACTGGATTTGGAGCTGGCTCAACAATTTGATTAGGGTTCAGCAATTATGGGTTATCTATGTCAGAGCTTGGACTTAGCTGTGATTAAGGGAGGTCATCTCACCGGCTTTGTCGAGCTGTTGCAGGTATATTAATTTATAGCATATGTGAATTGTTTTATATTTGTTGTTAAATTATTTTGTTGCTTAATATAATAATTTTGTGATTTTTAGTATTGTGTCTTTGGGTATATGACAGTTTGTGGTTATATTGTAAAAGAATCTGTGAAACAGTCAGCTTACCCAAGACTGAAAGCATGGGAGAGAAAAAACAGACTCATAACACATGATACTTCGGCCCATCTGTTTTCTAGCACGTGTTATCATATTGATCATTGACATGCCAGTCGTATAAATTGAAATCTTTGGCACAATTCAGTCGCATTTGCTTTTTGTGAGGTTGTACATGCACGAAACTTATCAATAAAATGGTTGTCTTTGCTTGTTCCCCCAGGAGATTTTTATGAGTGGTGTTTAGGAGAGAGGTCCATACGTCAGCTGACTGCAAGTGCTACCATCTCTTTAGATCCTCCCTTGCACATGACACGTAGGATGACACATGAAACTCATGTGGAGATGCAACAAGAACTTTACCAAAATGACTACCAACAATATATCTATCAAGACCAAGACATGGACTACAACACGTATTGGAAGACAATTGGTAAAGACGTTGGTCCATTACAAGATGCTACAGTGCGTATAGGGAATATGGATTTTTTGGGCCATCTGCATTGAAGGCAGGTATTCAAGCCCCCATCGTCACATCTTCAGAAGTCAATTATGCATCACAGTTTTATCAACAACCGCAGCAAGCAAATTGGGAAAGAGATCCTGGATGGAATATGCAATGGACAGGGCGAGACCCATTTCTCATTCCCCATTTGCCTGAAATACCCCCAGTTCTATCACACTACACCGTCGATAGTCTATGGGATATGAACATGGGTATGCAGCTGTTTGCTCTTCAAAAATCACAATACTACGAAGAAGGATTGAATAGGATAAATACAGTAGCAGCCGAATTAGTAAGTTATTAATTTATTGTTCAATATAGTTTTACATTAATGTTCTTAATAATTTTCTAATATGGTGTTTGGTCAACACATTTACACAAAACATGGAGATTATCAGGGAACCAGTTTTGGGTCTTTGCACTAAATCTTCAAGTCGGTCAAAGCTTCGAAAAAAACAAAGATAGTCCACCAAATGCAATATGGCGACGAAGAAGAAGACAATGGGAATGAAAAAGCGGAGGAGGAGGAGGAGGAAGGGGAGGATGCCGATGACAACGACGACGACGATCACGACAACCACGACGACGATCAAGGAGGTGTAGCAAGTCATGTGCGCACAGACAGATATGGGGTTATAGTCAAAGGCCCAACCGCTTCTACATTCACTTCGGGTACAATTTTAATTTATATTTAAAAACTCAATTTTATAGTCTTCTTTTGAATAAATTTATTTTTTGCAGGTTCTGAACGGGGCAAGAGTGTAGATAAAGGTAAAAAGAAGAACGGTGGAATTGTGAGCAAGATGAAATGAATAATTTTCAAAGGGATAAGCAAATCAAGTAGAAGGGGAAAGAACATTCTAGGTTTGGAGGATTTGTAAAATTTCACTACCAGTATGCATGTTTGTTTAGTCACTTCTCGCTCTGTACTGTTTTGTTCATTTGTAACAATTCGGTGTCCATGCGTGACACTTTAATTATTGCCACTATGACATTGACTAGTCATATCAATACATATTTTATTATTCACTCTGTTTATATATACCCACTATATAAAGAGGTCCAGTGAACTAAACAATTTACACTGAAAAAATTGCCCATTTCTCTTCTTACATCGTATGACTATGAAGGTGCCATAGAGCACCCAATCCTCTCTAACCCATCATCACCGGGAACAGATATTGATTTCTACATTGAAATGCAAGAAAGACACTACGAAGATTTGCACGAGCACAAACGAGAGCAAGAGGAACTTCGAAGGCAAAATCGAGAATAAAGACGACATGAAGAAAGGCTACGTCGACCGCAAAGACGCGTTTCATTGCGTCGGCAACATCAAAACAACCAAGTGGAAAATGAACAGGAAGTTGACTCACAAATTGTAATATGTGATTGTGGATATGCCGCTGTTGAAGACGTTATTTCGATAGGAGATAACATTGGTCGTTGTTATTTGAAATGCCACGTTTATCCAAATGGGTATGCATTTTGGCAGTAGATCGACAAGTCGTTTCCTCGTCGAGCCACTGACTATGCAAGTGAATTAGCGTATCAACTTACAACGTTGCAAACTCAATCTATTGGGTGGCAGAATGAAATCAGTAGACTCAACGACTATCTTCATGGCCTAAACAGTAGAAGGCAAAATTAAAATATTGATTCGTGTGTGTCTGTTTGGTAATTGCCGACAATAAATGGTGTATCCAATTGTATCCCTAGTTCCAGTAATGTACTTTGTTGTTTCAAAAAAATGATTTATATTACAATAAATAGCTCAAACAAACATTGCAGCATACAAATAGCGATAAATAAATAATAGCCTCCACAAATACTATGAGGTTGTTACTCAAATTGTAATATATAGTTGTACCATAACTCGCACGCTTCGTGCCCTACGAAGTTTGTACGGTATTATAAATAGTAACGTGAGTCATACATCGAGCATGATATTTGGAATACGTCATCCTCTTTCACCTCATCTAATATTTTGCGGTAATTCCTACATGATCTACTAAATGTGTAGAATGCACTTCTTGTGGCTAGAATCCTCCGTATTAATCTACAATCCGAATGACCGTTGTACTTTTCATTATGGGTAACCCAAAAATCTTGATCTATCTCTCCTTCCATATGAAGTGTATTTGCTTGAATGTATGCCTTAATCAGTAACAAATAATCCGCTGTAATCCGTGATTCGGATGTCATTTTGAATTGTTATGGCTCAAATGAAGTTGCATTCGTTTATATGGCAGAAAGTAAAAGAAAAAATAAATAATTGGAACATTATATTCACGATAAACGGTAAATAATAAAGAGTATCATTGCGAACGATGATCAATGTGTAAGCACAACAATCGATAAAGTTTAACTCTATTTTCATAATAACCAATACAGACTACACAATAATCAATAAAGACTACACAATAACCAATAGAGACTACATAATAACCAATAAAGGATATACAATAACCAATAAAGACTACGCTGGTGATAAGACTGCACACTAAAGACAACTAATAAGACCATACAATGCAGAAAACAGGTGATATGGTTACACGGTACAGAAAATAAGCGATAAGACTACACACTGCATAAAACAAGGCAATTTGCATCATTTTTCCACAAATATGGTGTACACTGGTAAATGCTTCTTACAAATTTATCTTTGCTACATCAAAATTAAAAACATAGTAATGATCAACTCAAACAACAACAATGCCTCTGACTTGTACGATGATAATCTTACAAATTTTACAAGTTTACTATCACAATCCGAAGCTCCACTAATGATTCCATCTCTATCCGCAACAAAGTCAGTTTCTTAACCAATTTAACTTGTCACAGCAGTATATTATCTTGTACAATAAATTTCCTCTAACCCACAACGTCATTGGTTCACAACCCATGATTCCTCCTTCAGTTACAACATAAGAGACCTCTTCAGCAGCAACTACAAGCGACAAATGGAAAGGCAGGGTAAAACAAACTTACAATAAACGAAAGCCCAAGAATTTTCAGGTTGAAGATTCTGTGGACACAAGCAATGATAGTGGTAAAACGTGGAAAACACATTACTATAAGGTGCCGACCAACGCATGGGTAAAGCATCCATCGTTCCATCAGGTCGATCTACTGGGAAGTTTTTCTATCTGAGGGTGAGTGAGATATAAAATGAGGATCGAGAATGCCAAACAAAGAGAACGTTTGGAAGCACAAAGATGGCATGGTATAATCTGAATGGTTTGTGTACCAAATACAAAGGTATAATAGCATAAAGATGTGATAGACTGAGAAGTGGACAATCCTTTAGAGACTTGAAAGACGATTACAATAAGATCTATCATGATACTTATAATTGGTATTTCATTGCTCATGAAGCGTTTGAAATTCTTTCAATGAAGCCACGTTGGGCCACTCTAACTGAACCAGATGATGTGGAACTAGGTGATGCCGAAGCATCAAATTAAAAAAAGGTAGCTTCAAGACTCTCGATGGATTCATCCTCGGCAATTCAAAAGATTCTTCCATGCTAGTAGACGGAGAGGGGAATAATAGCAGTCCATCAACTCCGACTTTGGGAATGCTTTATGGTGGAGTTGATATTCGATCCGAAGGAATAAAATCAAGCAAGAGATCCTTGTTGAGAAGCAAGGAGGCAAGCGACTTAGCAATGGCTAGTGATAGGCTAACTTCGCTACAAAGTGAGATTTCAATTGCATCTGCCTCGAAAAAAGAAGAATGTTTAAAGTTGAAAGAGTAGAAGTTAAGGCTTATGGAATTGTAGATTCAACAAGATGCGGATAGAACCAGAGCTCTACGTGAAAGAACTGAACTGAAAAGGGCGCGTGAAAGACGTTTGAAGAAAAAGGAAGAGAAAGAGTATCTAGCAAAAGATGTGTCTCATCTAACTTGAGAGTTTCTAAAGTACGTTTTGACCAAAAAAAGTAGCATTTTGAAGCTCAAGAGGAAGATGGTAGTTCTGGGATGTAGATGAATTCTACGGTGTTGTTTTCTTATTATAATTTCAAAGGTTGGCTTTTATTTTAATGTTTGTGTTTGCAGTATGGTTTTGAGATTATGACTCAAATCGAATTTGACTATTAGTGTGTGTTTTCTCTAGACTATTGAAAAAAATATTTCTCACGGTTATTATTATTTTATCGACTTCAATGAATACACATTAAAAATTTACAAAACAAACACATATGTATAAATAAACAATTTAAAAGTATTCAAAACTAAAATTAACAAACTGAAATGCACATATATACAAAATAATAAATAAACAAATTAAACAAGTATGAACAATAAAATTTAAAAATAGTCAAAATTGAAATAAATCAGAAGAAAACTAAATAAAACAAACTTACCAAACTTAAAAAAACAAAAACAATACTTAAATGGGCTTCTGAAATCCCCTTTTCTTAAATGGCTTTCTGAAAGCCGTTTAGGGATCGCCACTGTAAAAGATAGAGGCGGTCCTCGCTTTTCGTTCCTCTCCATGCTCGAATTTCCACTGCTGGGAGGAACGGTGATAGGAATGGTCCCCATTTCTTCTTATATTTTCACTGCAGGGAATGCTTCAAGAGAAGATTTCAATTGAGCTACTTTTGACATAAAACGAAAATATAAAACACAACATTTGTATGTACCTTGAAGCAATAAAATCCCATCTTATCCTTAAAACTTAATTACGAAGATGTTAAGGCCTCTACATTACATATATTCACATGATGATGGAGACGAGGCGAGAAGAAAAGTGACAGCCAAGTCTATAGTTATTATTTGTGTGAAAGTTAACAGATCAAATCATAAGATGGTGGGAATTGAGATATGGATTACATATTGAAAAAGAACAACGAAACAGCATATTTTTCAGTTTTCTCATATTTTTGCAAATTTTAGAAAATAAAATTAACAAACAAAATAATTCTATTTTTTGAAAAATAGCAAAAAGATAGAAACAACCGGTTCCTACGTTGTTCCGTCGTAACATAAAATTAAATTAAATGTACCCTGACCTTCAAATACTGGTGAATTCATTGGTGAATCTCGTACATTCGGAAAATGATGATGGACAATCTCCCATAGCTCAATGCTAGAGGCTTATTTATGTGATACTTTGTAATTAAGTGTCCAATCATATGAAAAGAGTTTGATAGGTATTATAGGTAGCAAGGCATCAATATCTAAGGCACCATATAGTATGTCTGACTCTAAAACATAGAACATCAAGATGATCAGTCTACCGTAGTTTAGTTTTAAGATTTTACCAATATTATACTTGAATCTAAGGAACGATCGTAAACATTTCTCGAGATTGGGATATGATATCAAGTTATGACGCTCTTGTATTGATATGAACGACGTACGAGATTATTCAAGTTTATATAAGCCAACATATATGTACAGGACAGTTATGACCTGCGACATTCATGTGCTAGTGTCCTATATACATGAACTTTAGTAAAATAACGGATAAAGTGCAAACAGTAATATGGGAGGTTCTTGTATTGGTAGTTTATACGTTTGATACTTCGTGGACCGATCATAGGTAGTTTGGTTATAAGGACATTTATGTAGTAAAACATATGAAGAATGATTTATCATTAATACCTAGAAACGATTAAACTGGATCTAGTTTTGTTGATTGAACACCAATGTAAATTCAATATCAGTTACGTTATCACACTGAATCAAATAAAAAAACAAAAAGATATAGAAGATTTAACGTGGTCTAGATTTGTATCCTACACCCACAAAGATCCAACAACTTTATTACTTCAATTTAGAGAAAAGAGGTTACAAAATGCCAGAGATTTCTTAAAGCAGAATTTTTTTATCTCTATTACAAATATTTAAGAGGAACTATTGTTTCAGAAGAATGAGATGTTTTTTCAATAGTTTGATGCCTCTTTAATGAAGCTGAATCTTGGAAAAAGAATGAAACTAATTAGGAAAGTTGATTGTATGAATTTTGAAACATTTCAATTTTTTCTCAAAATTTGATTTGCCTTTGATTTAATATAAATATCTATCTCCTTCTATGAAAAGACGCACATGTCTAGTTTTCTCTTATTGTATATTTGACCAATCAATTAAATTAATTGATTTGTTTCCTTTTTCTTCTATATGATGATGGATTTGAGTCTTATTTTCAACGCCCCTCCTTGTTTCAAAATATTTATATCTATCTTAGACGAATTCAATCATCATTTATGAGTTGTTGGATCAGCGTCTCATGATGCCAAGTAATTAGGACCAAGCTAATCAAGTTTGAGCAATGCTCAAACTTGTCATGGGAGGTGATGAAAGTCTACAGGATGGATCGTGTAGTGTATATGTAAGTATATGTGATAAAATATATGATGTAGCTAAAATAATATTAATCTAAGTAAATATAGAATAAGCACACTAGACTTTAATACTGGTTCGGACCTTCCGTCCTACGTCCAGTCCCGAAACTATCCTTCAGAATTAGACTATCAAAAATCCCTCGCTTCGTCTGGAGGAATAGGCTTGGTTACAATAAGTTTTTCTTGTCAAATGTGTATTCTAGTATAACACGGATGTTGACTAATTAGTACAATTGCTTTCAATATATCTAAAGAATATCGTCTATGAATAACTGAGTATATGGAAGAGTGAATACAAGTAAAGATTGCTAGAGTGCAAAGATCAAGAGTATGGAATTAGAAAGCTTAAGTGAGAAAGGTAAGTACTGTTCTCTTGATTCTTGACGCTATCTATAGTTGTAGATAGATATCTTGAGTAGTTGCATCCATTAACGAACGCTCTAAAGTTGCTTCTGTTGATGGTGAACAGTTGTGGTGAAGAGAAGCGGAGATGTCCATTTGCATGTGACAGTTGCAGTTCTCTTTTGAATTTCGAGTTTGAATTCAGACGTCTGATACTATATGTTTTTTGAACATTATAGATTTTCAAACGTCTGAGTGCTATTACCAGACGTCTGATTTAGCATATTTGTTGTTCTAGAGGACGTTTCCAGATATCTAGCTTGTGCGCCCAAACGTCTGATACTGGTACATGTCTGTTTTGTGCACCTTTTCTTTTGCTTCTTTGTACCTATTAACTTGTAGTCTCTAATATTGTCCTTTTAGGCTTGTTCTTGTCTTTCTAGTGATGTTGTTCCAGCAAGTACCTATATATATATATATATAACTATATATGTATATCTGACTACCATTGTATAGTTGTTGTCATCGAAACCGTAGATTGGATTTCCTAACATTCTTCCCCTTTTTTGATGATGACAACTATAAAATGTACTTAGATATAATTTTATAAATCTCCCTCTGAATATGTACTCACTACAAGAAAAACCATTTATAGTTGCAAAAATTGGTGGCGTTTTATTGTAAATGCAACAAAAAATAGATTACCAAATAATATAAACGTGGCAAAAAATAATTCACGTTTCCCGCTTCCAAAAAAAAGAGTCCGCGCGAACTAAATAAACGTAACCTATCATTTTACTCTCGTACTTAACAAAATTATCGTCCCTAATTTGCTTTCTTCTTCAGAAAAAAAATTTCCCCTTTTAATCGTGTTAAATTTTCATCGCACTCAAGTATCATCGTCAACTCCGTCGTTTCCCCCTTACTCAACATCGAGTCGCGGCAGCCAGCAGATCTAGGTATATTTAGGTATGAATCTTTTAAATCGATTAGGTATATTTAGGTATGAATCTTTTAAATTGACTTTGTGATTCTATTTGGATTTTATATGAATTTGAATGCATCTTATTTTCGTATTTTTTCCTAAACTATTACTGAAATGGTTGATTTAGCCCTAATTGCAATGATCTGTTGGGATATCTGCTTTGACTTCTTTGAGTATATGAATGTTCTGTTGAAGTGGTTCAGTGAATCAATGGTTGCTTGCTGAGAGGAGGTTGAGGTTGCGTGTTTCGGGAATTTGGTGGGTTCAAGTAGTATTGATGGAGGTCGTGGGTTTGTTTGCGATTGGGTATTGGCTGGCTCGATGGTTGAGAGTGGTAAATGTTGGAGCATAAATAGTCTTTTGTGGAGTGGCAGGCACTGGAAATATGTCAGTTGTGTGGATGTGAGGTAGTGAAGAGGAGGCGGTGAAGTTGACTGTTGGTTTGGTAAGAGGAAACTGTTGGTTTGTACATTCCGAGGCTTTGAATTTTTATGCAGTAATTCTATAAGTTGCTAGACTTAGGTTGGTTTGTACATTCCGAGGCTTTGAATTTTTATGCAGTAATTCTATAAGTTGCTAGACTTAGGCTTTGAATTCATAGTTGTTCATTATATGTTCTACTTGAGCATAGTTGTTCATCTGCTTTAGTGATGGTTGAACTTATATATTAAATCCGGGCTATTTGGAAATTTCATTGAACTTGTATTGATTTTCTTTAGTGATTATTGTTCATTTGCTGCACTAATGCTTTTTTTTAATGTTGCGAATGGCTGTTAGTTTGCACCATTTAATTTTCTAATCCATTGCAAATGCATGTACCATTCAATTTTTGTTCTTTGTGTTTTGATCTTTGTATACTTCCATAGACAAAGCATTATATGTTCTTATCAATTCTGTTTGCATATATTGCTTGATAATGAGTAGTGTTCTTATCAATTCTGTTTGCATTACATGTACATTTTCTCATAAAATTACAAATCTGTTCATCATCTCAAGGCTTTTAGGCCTGCTTGTTTGGTTTGCAAACTGCCACATCTCTTTTCAGCTACATGTTGATGATATTTAAGTGTTGTTTGTTAATATTTATCGCTGCTTATTGTTTACATGTGCTTATTGGTTTATATTGTGTTTTCTGTCACTTGCAGAAAAATATGTCTACAACATCTGTACGTACCCGCTTGCAGAGAAAGGCTGAAGAACAAACAGTCAAAGCGAAAACGTAAAGTTCCAGCTAGTATAAATGAAATAGAAGAACAACCAGACAATGCTAAGAAGCAAGCCACTGTTCACAATGAAGAAGATGAACAACCACTAGATGATATCCCCTCTGACCCAAATGAAGGACTCCGCTCAGAAAATGAAACCCGTCCTGAACAAACTGCTGATGCCGAGCTGGAAATTGGGAAACAAAGTGAAGCTGAAATCGGAAGTACATCTCAGAAAAGAGGCAGTAGAGGTCCAGCAAAAGCAAAAAGACTCCCGTCATGCAATCAGGATCGAATTGAAGTTGAGTTCAATGATCTAGGTATACCAGTAGGGCAAGGGTCGGTATATTTATCCTCTTTTCTTGGACCGCTTGTGCGGGAGCAGGTTCCATACACCATTGATGATTGGAGGAATATTAGTGATGACTTAAAAGAAGTTTTGTGGTAGTCGGTTCTGGTATGAAGCAGTCATCTATTATTTAACATTCTGACTCTAATATGTTTTGAAAATCACTTCTAATATTGCATGGTCTTGCCAATTATAAATTGAAATTGCCATCTAATAACTTCTGGATAAATTGAAAAATAGTTCTTGCCAATTATAAATTGAAATTGCCCTCTAATAACTTCAGAAAACCTTTCAGATTTAATTAAATCTGTCGTATTTAAATTAAATAAATTTTACTAATATCATGTTTTGATGTATTGTTGCAGATTAGATTTAAATTGGAAGAGGAATGGCAAAGAAAAGCTATATTTCAACAAATGGGAGTACTTTGGAGATCGTCAAAAAGCAAATTGGTTCGAAATTTGCAAAAAGCGGAGAACGATGAGGAAAGACTTAAACTGAAACCTACGAACATAAAAAGCATAACCGATTGGAGGAAGTTTGTAAAGGCGAAAACAAGTCCGGAGTTTAAGGTAAATCATTCCTACTGAACTCATCTGGCATGTTTCTGCAAATCCATCTACATAGTTAGCAACCGATAAATTTCTTTAGAAGTGAAGTCCAAGTGTTGGTGGATGCTGAGGGTTCCTGTTTAGGTATTAGCTGCAGGAACCTATGACAGTACAAAATACAAATGCGTTATGACAAGCACAGGAACATTTTAAATGAAGTAAAAAAAACACTTTGCAAGTTAGTTCAATCTATAAATATTATTAGTAGATATGGAATGCTGTATATGTCACTGAGTTATCCAGCATTAATAATACCAAATAAGTATATGACCATGATGAATTAATTTTCAAATAAATTGCAATCCTCACCATACATATTTACCCTACATTATAAATATTAGATAGTTTTTCTTTTTATGATTTTGGTTGTTAAATTCTAGCATCTTTCAATATTTTCAGCAAAAAAGTGAGAAACATTTAGCCCTTAGGTACACACAAATTCCGCATACAACCGTTCGTAGGGGAATGGCTAAAAAGACCGAAGACATGGTAAGTTAATTAACTATAGCATTGTTTAACATTATTTTATACCTGTCAGTTTATTAATTTAATGTTATTCTATTTTTAGAAAAAAGAAAGTGTAGATCCATCGTCCATAAGTAGAGCTGATGTGTGGATTAGATCTCACATTAAAAAAAATGGCGAACCAGTGAACATGGAAGCTACGAATACTATTGTAAAATTGTTTTTAATTTTATTGGTGTATTTTTTTTGAAACTATGATATTTTTACCATTGTACATTATCTATGTGTATTTACTTATATAGGAGGAGATCAAAAAATATGGTAGCATATCCCAATCCGGCTCGACACAGACTGATATTGGAAAAGATGCTCTTGTACATGTACTGGGACAAGATAAACCGGGATGGTTAAGGGCATTGGGTAGGGGTTGCACTTTAACCAAGCTAGCTTTGGCCCAGTCCAAAGGTAAACAAGTGTCTCGGTGTCGAGAGGAAATAGCAAAATTGAAGGGAATGATACAGACTCTGATGGACCAGAAGGTAAATTTTTGGAAATTAATTTATATTTGTAAAATATTAATTTATATTCGTGCTTCGCTGCAGGGTAAAGAAAGTTCGAGAAGGAACTCACCTGATTCGGTAAAAATAATATTATATTACTCAATAAATGAAATTTATATTTTAATTTTTTAATCCAGTGATTGATTTAATTTTCGGTTGATTAATTATAGAGCGACGACGAAGTATGTTTGCTGTTGAATTGGGATGGAACCTCTGGAGTTGTTTCCCATGGGAGGCTGTTGTCCATGGACCCAGATGACGTTGTCAATGGCGTTCGTCTTGGACCAAATGCTGGGAGCGTTGTTATAGATTCTGTCGATAAAGCAGATGCTTATTTATGGAGGCCTACACCTGAAATGGCAGTCTTAGCAGACGCTAAGAATAAGGTAGTTGCTTGGCCATCAGTTTGCATCAAGGTCCCGCTGCGAACACGGTTGAACTGTAGTGCAGCCAGTACGGTAATTTTTTTCACGTTAAGTATATTAGTGTAATATGCTGCGAGCTTATTGATGTCTAAAATGCAGCGAGCACACCCCCCATCCGAATAAAAATTTAACACATATTCGTTGTTTTTGTATAGCATACTAAAGTCTTGAATTTCACTTCTCATTTTTAGAGTACCAGCATCATCGAAGACACTTGCAAGATTTACGGTTGGACCGAGGGTGAAGGTGTAGTTGCCGAAGGAAGAATCCACGCCACTGATCCAAAATATACTGTTAATGGTATTCCACTCGGTCCGTCTGCTATTGTGATTTTGGTGGACAAAGTAGTAAATAAAGATGCTTATTTGTGGCGACCCACATCTGATATGTCGTGCATTAGAGATGCAGTTGGTAGGAAAGTAGCATGGCCAAGATCAAAAGTAGAAGCTGATCAAGAAAAACTAGATGAGAGTAGTGATGATACTGAAAATGTTGTGAATTCTCCCATGAAATCCGCACATATGGTCATGAATAAATCGCAAAATGTAAGTATTAATTTTCAAATTTGAAGAAGTTAACTATGTATGAAAGTTTATTTAATGCGCATGTATACATTGTGCATAATAATCTCTTTTCTTTCAGCCGATTGCAACCATGCAAAAGGATGCCAAATGCCAGTTGATCGATTTGGGTGGAGCAGACGTAGTGGCTGAAGGAAGTATTGCATCAACTGATCCGATAACGATGGTCCATTGTCGTCCATTGGGACGTAATGCTGTAAAAGTTTGGATTGAACTGGTGATAGTTCCAGATGCAGAGATATGGAGACCAACATCGGGTCTGACGTGCATGGATGATCGCTTTGGCGTTCCTATAGCTTGGCCAATGGAAAAAATCATTATTAAGTCAAAATGAAAGGTATATAATTTTTTTATATATATACATTAGGAATGCTAGCAGCTAAAGTGCAGATAGATTTTTGGTAAAATGATAAAAGTACATAAGTAGGGGTGTTATATTCGAATTGTGATTGAATGATTGTGATTGGTGGTTCAGGTTCAGGGGAGGGAAAATAATTGATGGTGAGGAGTTATGTATGGATTGTGGTGAAATGTTAGTGATGCAGTTTTAAGTTCAGGTTTTGTTTTCTCACTCTTTTGTTCTGTTCTTTGTTGACAGGTAGTTCAGGTTTTGAAGACATCAACAATGACAGGTAGTTCAGGTTTTTATGGTGGTTCAGGTTTTGCTCGGTACTTTGGTTATTTCAGACGTTTATTTCAGATGTATATGTACGGTTATGACACTTATGGTAGTTTGGTTATAACACTTATGGTAGTTTGGTTGTGTATGTGTACGGGTAGCTTTTTGTCGACACCTATGTATGTGGATGTATGAATGTCTATGTATCTTGTGGATCTTCAATGCGTATACGTATTTCGTAGTTGTTTAATATATTGTGTTCAAAAGTGTATGTGCTTGTGTATTCTGTTATTATATAATTGGATGCTAGATCAGGGGTAAATCTGGAGTAGCAGGTGGAGGGAAACAAACGCTACTGGATATTATTTATTTTGGTAGCGTTAAAATGTCGCTACAAAAGAGTGATTAAAAACTCAAGTACATTTATGCTGGCGTTTATTAAGCGCTACAAAAAATGTATATAACGCCATGAAAAGGTAACGTGGAGGAGAAAACCCTTTCGGTGGCCTTAAACAGGCGCTACAAAAAATTTAGATAACGCCATAAAAAAGTATCATGGAGGAGAAAACCTTTTCGGTGGCGGTAAATAGGCGCTACAAAAAAGGAATTCTATGGTGTTATAAAAACGCTATCAAAAAAACAAATTTGGTGGCGTTTAAAAAAGTGCAACCAATACTCGAGGATTTTTAGCGGCATGTTTTATCGTAACGATTATCGGAACGCCACTAAAAATACGTAGTGGCGGTTTTTAGGCGCTACAAAAAATCAGTTTTCTTGTAGTGACTTACCAATATTTCTCCCTCTTTTGGCATTATCAAAAAGTATGAATATCTATAATGAAAATAGCATGTCCACACTGTTAATTTGGAATGTTTACTAACTGCTGAAATGGTATAACAAATTATGTAGAAGTAACAAACCAAAAAGGCACTCTTTATAATCATCAAATACAGTAATTACATGTATAGATTTTTGATTTCATTACAAAAGATGAAACCTATTAAAAAATATCTAAGGATCTTTTGGGAAAGCTTGAGCTTGATCATCTCATTCATCTTCATTCTTTGAAGAATTAGCTTGTTTTTTAGGAGATGTTGGAGTATGTTTGAGAGGTTCTTTTTCTTCTTCAAAAAGTTTAGAGTGTTTTGAAGGAGGAAGAGAAGGCACATGAGCTGTCCAATCTTTCGAAGGTGGTGTAGGGCCATGGACTCGTTGAAGAACCTCTTTTAGAACGGATAAAGTTGTTGAAAGCGATGTTTCAACTGTGGCTAGGCGAGAAGCAAATGTTGTTTCAAAGCTACCAATACACTTAGCCAATAATTTTTGTTTTCTTGATAAGATATGTTGATTTTGGAGAGTTAAGTCTTGAATACTTTCATTTGTATTGATCTTAGTGCAAGTCTCCAAAATGTCATCTCAGCCGGGGCAGTCAAAAGGTGCAGGAGGAGGAGGAGTTTGTTCGTGATATTGTTTCTCTTCGTGTAATAATTGTGGTGGTTATTGATGGGGTTGAGGCCTAGCGTGTTCGGCTTGTTGACGACGTTGCGTCCACTCTTCAAATGACATAAAATCCGGAGGATTTTTCGATAAATGCATAAGAGAGATGAATTTTATGGAGGCGTACTTGGAAGAAATCTCCTCTATAGTCGACAAATACGATGGAATGTTCTGAGCTTTCAGAAGACGCATGATGTAGGTAGGGTAGATGATGGATGGACGTGATCGAGTCCAATAATATTTGAGCTTGTCAAATATGAATTTCGTCCAATTCACCCTCGTTCTACTAAAGATGGCATATAAAGCTTTGCGCTCTAATTCTGTTTATTTGGTCATGACTGTCAAGGCGAGGAATGATTGTATTGATAATCATCTTGGTGAGGAGTCTTGCCTTAGGTCGTAAGTGTTTGGAAGCAAATCTTGGCATTTCATCTTCCCAAATTTGATGCGTAACATTATCTTTTGATTTTAGGCGCATATCTGGGATGTTATATAAATCTTCTCCGGAATCGAAACAACCTAGAATATGGCATATTATTCCCAGAGTTAGATGAATATTTTGCCGTAAATACTTGACCAAAGAAAATTTCATCTGTATTCCATATGGCAATGCTATCTAGATTAGCATAGAATAGGAATATGGTGAGCTGATCGATTTGGACATTATTTGAATTGAAGGAAATCAATATTTCTAATCCAGCATTTTCACACATTTCATCCAAAACGTACATAGGGAATTTGAGTAAATTATAGAACGGACCTGTATGTAGCTTTTTCTTTTGAATATCGCCATATCTTTTGATTGAATGAGGCACTCTATTCATCCATCTCTCAATTTGATCATCAGAGCACACTTGCGGGTTGGAGGATGTGGCTTGCTCTTGCTTTCTCTTTGAAATTTTAGGGTTTTTAGTTTTGGTCACCATGATATCATGTGAATTTATAAAGAAGCGATTTGAAAAGTTAGGGTTTCGAATATGAAAGAGAAATGAAATGAAATGTGAGGTTAAAATAGTCGTTATAAGGTTACTGAAGGCCGTCGATTGAATTTCAGACGTCTGGAAAGTGAGTCAGACGTTTGATTTTAACCTAGAATGAAGATAGTAAATATGATCAGACGTCTAGAAGTTGTTGGCAGACGTCTGGAGTAGATAAAGTTTGTAAATTTGAAGATAGAAAGTGTTGTAAGACGTTTGGATATAGAAACAAACGTCTGGAATAGGAAGTACTGTATTTTTTTTGAAGACAGATTCTTTTCTCAGACGTCTAGATATAAGAGCAGATGTCTGAAAATGGCCTGAATTTGTATCTTAAGAAGGCAAAGACTTTGTTCAGACGTCTGGTCATTATTTCAAACGTTTGAAATGGATTTTTTTGTATTTTTTACGAGGCAGAGGTAATTTTCAAACGTCTGAAAGTTTATATCGGACGTATGATATATGCACAGTAGTAAAAATATGGTGTGTCACAAAGATGTCAAACGTCTAAGGGCATTATATAGACGTCTGAAATTTTTAATATGTCTAAAAATAGTTTTATTTTTGAAGGGTATGCATGAATCCCGAGAGATCAATTTTATTGACACATAATATTATTATTTTTGAAAAAAAGCAAATATAAGTAGATAAAAAATAAAATAAACAAATTTATTGAGATGAAGATGGAGCATTGCGATCTTTAGAGTTGCTATCCTTCCGTGGCGTTAGTGAAGACCAAATATTTTCACACTCGTTGGTTCTTGCAAATTGCCTAGTGGTGGATCCCAAGGTGTACGATAAGATGCAGAAGGATCCAGAGGATTGCAAGGAATTGGAAGTGGTTCTGTACATCCTTTTTCGCGAATTGCAAAATTTGATTGCTGCTTGCCCTAGAAAACTGTGACAGCCCTGGTTAATCAAGTATGTAGAAATTTAGGTCATTTGAATTTTTATTTTAAAAAATAATAATAATATATAAATAAATAATTAAATAAACTAATATATAAAAACAGTTTTCTGAAATATATGTTTATACTGTGAAGATGTATGTGGTGGTGCATGTGCATATTGTTGCAGTGTACAAATTAGAGCAAGCAATTCAGTAAGAATCTTGCAAGGAAAAAATATATACAACAATATAAATAAGTACATAAATAAATCAGTGCATGACCATCAAGTATGTATGCATCATAGCTGAATGAAATGCATGAATATCCTGAGAAAATTTTAGCTCTAACTTTCATAGCATGAGTGAAAACATAGTAGTTTGTGTGGGTAGAGAAAATATACACACATAGGGATACACATGCATATACCCAGTAGTTAGCAGAAACACACACCTAGCTGGCCGTTCAAATAAAAATTATATGCATAACTATCACCCAGAAAAGACAAGGAATGCCTGAGCCAAAGAATTCATGCATGAAATGTGTGAAAGAACTTTGCCAAAAAGGGTTAAGACAGGGAAAAAGGAGAACTGCAGGGAGAGGGTAAACTGTTGGGTGAAATTAGGGAATAATGATGGAATTTCTGATGAAAATAAATTACCTAACTAACCTTAAAACCCTAACAACTCCACTATATACCATACTATCTCCTACGGGTGCACATTGGAAGGCCAGAAATCAAAACACAGAAAAGGGAAGTAAGCAACAGGTTAAGGAGAAAAAATGGCAAACTTGAATCAAGACCTAGGAAGAAGAAACATGGTGAGTAAATCCTCAATTGGCAAGGCATTAAGACCTTTGGAAGGCAGCCATAAAAACCTTTAGCTTATCTTGATTTTTCTGTGATGTTTATATGCATTTTAGTTGACAATTTCCTGTAGTTTCTGGGCTTTGTGTTTTGCAGTGCTTTGTTACTATTTAAATTATGACTTGATTGTACATGTTAATTTAATGATAGCATGATAATAACTGACTTACTGGTGGAATTCTAAGTTTGAGAAAATATTTTTGGTTTAAGTATATACTAGCAAGAAAAGTAGGGTGCAAGGCAGTAAGGGGAAGGGAATCCTCTGGCTTATGTCTTGCATTTGAAAAGATGATTAAGATACATTGGAAGTTCCACATGTTAAATCTTGATGCATCATAGGGTACCCTCTGGAAATAAGGTTATTGAGAAAATACATTATAATGCATGGGATGGCTACAAGGACCTTATTGCTAGAGAACCCTAGTAGCATTCCATTTGGAAATGCTCTGAGTTATACTTCAACCAAAAATATGTTTCTGCAGGAAATCAACTTGAAATGACTTTCAAATATGAGTGATGGTTGAATACATGGGTTACTGAATGGTTGATGGATGTGTAAAAACTGCTTGTATGCATAGATTAGGGGCACAACAGGGTGGGACATGACACTGCATAGGCAATAAGGGGTCATGGGAAAGAATTTAGTAATTAAACTCAAGGCATGGGTCACCTCTATCAGGTTGGATATGAGGAAAGGGGGTATGACATGGTAGTTGGCTTGCATCAAGGTTGGGGTGTAAGTTTGCACATGACATGATTATGTCCAAAAGCTAGTAGTGCACTGGAAAATCAAACAGTAGCTTCCAGGCAGTGTGCACCAGTGCAACTACAAAATGTGATACTGGACTCTTAAAAGAAAAAATGTGTTATGGATTGATAAGCAAAGATGTATATGCTAAGAGTATGGTGAGTACTGGTATGCAGACCAGTTTTGATGCTTTAGCTAAATGGTAGGAGTTTTGCTTGTTCAATAGTTATGAAATGCCTGTATGATTTGTATGATGGCTGCTATGAATTCTTGAAATAAGAATCTTTGCTAAAGAATTGGTTTAAGCACTCATACATGCATTTAACAATTCATTCATTTCACTGTAAATACACAACAAAAATGAGTACCTGATGAAAGGGGTTAACAATTTGGGTAAAACAGTTAGTATCTGAACTTAAGTTGATATGGAATCAGTTTCATAAATCTTATGTACTTGTCAATTGAACTTACTCATACCAGATTTCAATCTGACCTGTTTGTTGCTTGCATCAAATGGGTGTTTCACTTGCATGGTGAAGCAGACCCTGAGATGGTTGCAGGAAGAAAGGATGCTAAATAGTAAGATGCAGTCATATGATGCTTGAAGGAATTGCAAACTAACTAAGCTAGGATTTTGTAGGAGAGTAGTTCTTCTGTTTTGTTTTCAGTAAAAGCTTTATGTAGTGATGTTTCAAATTATGCAAGGAAAAACTTTATTATTATGTAAAGAATGATTGGGGAAAAACATGTTGTAATGAACATTATTTTCAGTAAAAGGTGATAAGGCCTTTTGCTTTATATTAGAAACTGTGAACATACTTATTTCTTGAGAATTAGATAAGGAAATTGGTAGTGGGTCTGAAGCATAAGTAAACTAGTATGCTTATGTATTAATTTGTTTAGGGACACCTAGAAACTGTTCATCTAGTCACCATTAACATCATGAGATAAGAAATACCATGGACAGAAAAAGAAAAGAATAACATAGAAGGGGTAACTCAGAAGTAAAACTGCATTTGGGTAATTGTTGGTATAAGTGAAATTTGTAGATTCGGTTAATTCATTTCAGAATCATACCTAAACGAAATTAGTCCCCTTAAGGACCAAAGAGGCAGTAAACTGCAGTTGTGCATGACTATATGCACACAGTTGCACAGAAACCTGCACAGTCTCAAATTGGTCATTGAAAGGGAAAATTTCGGTAAGTTAAAATGCTATGAGTTAGTTCCCATATTTCACTTAATACACCAAGGATAAACACAAGGAAACAAGTAGGAATTAGTTGAATGAATGGCGCAGAGGTTCAAATGGAAGGGATCTTTTTGGTTGTTTTGTTGTGAATGATTCAGTTTGATTTTGCTAAAAAAATAAATGGGCTGAGTTACTCAGAACATAAGTATAAAAAAAAACATACTCTGGTGTAAAAACTATGTGACTAATCAAATAGTTTTTACAATGAGGCGTATCAATATTTTTATTTTGATTGGAGTGGATCTTGGGAAGTAAATAAAAAAAAAGGAAAGGAAAAAAAACAGTAAGAAAATAGTTGGTCAGAAAAGAAGGCAACCCTAATTAGCCCAAACTAAATTGTCAAAAAAAAAAAAATGACAAGCAGGAAGGGGTTGTCTCAGTTGGTATCAGAGCTATGTTAATAAATACATAGCTGAAATAAATATTTGTTTGAATCTGTATGCCTTGTTTGCATTGTTTGCTGCATGTTTGAGTTAGTTTGCCTGTTATAAACAAATAAGTTCATTGTTAGTTTCAAAAGCAAAGGTAGTGAATAAGAATCAGAACTAACTACATTAGAAATGTTCAATAGAGGCCCAGAGGAGTTAGAATCAATCCCCAAGCCACAGGAGAAAGAGAAAATGGTCAATCTTCTAATACCACTGAGCAAGCAACTAGAATGGCTGCTGGTCCCCCAATGATTAACATGCAAGATTTTGTTCAAATACTGAGGGATGGAATGGCACCTAGGGTAGATAACCCATATGAGGAGCTGTCCAAATTGCTTAAAACATATACAAATCTGGGAGGCAGTAGCTTTGATGGCACAGAAAATGCCATAGGGGTCCAGGCATGGTTAAGAACAGTGGAAATGATTTTTGGAGATATGCAAGTCAATGATCAGAGGAGAAGGCAAATAGCTTCAAGACAGCTGAAAGGCATAGCTTTGGACTGGTGGGAAGTGATTATTGCAGGCAGACAAGAACAAGAAGTCACATGGAATCAGTTCAAAGAGATGTTAGAAGCCAGATTTGTCCCAGCATCAACAAAAGCTTCATTGCTTGAGGAATTTATCAAGTTGAGACAAGGATCTATGAGTGTTACTGAATACACCCAGAAGTTTGAAGGGTTGTCTAAATATGGGACAGTGTTAATTCCAGATGAAACATCAAGGAATGCTAGGTACATTCAAGGGTTGAATGCTGGATTGAGTAGAGCCATGTTGCCATATAAAGATAGAACATTTGACCAAGTTATGGATTTGACACTGTCATTTGAGCAACATGACAATGCCAGAGAAAAGTTCAAGAACTTCAGGAATAACAAGAAAGGGAAGAATAGAGCACATCCATATGAGAGGAAGAAGGGAGAAGCAATGAACAAGGAAGGAAGTAAAGTGGCAACCTCTGACAACAAGAAATTTAAAGTAATTTGTTACAATTGTGGAAGGGAAGGCCATATTAAAACCAAATGCCAAGCACCCAAGTCAACTGTTCTTAGATGCTACAACTGTGGAAAAGAGGGGCACATGAAGAAGCAGTGTCCAGAGATGGCAAGAGTAGCTGTACTTGAGGGAAAAGGCTAGGCAATGGATGCACCAAGCCAAGTGGAAGGTATGTTATTTATAAAAGGCATACCCATATCAGTTGTTTTTGACACAGGAGCCACACATTCTTTTATTTCATATGATATAGTTCATAAATTAGGGTTAATATGTATTCTTGTTGATAAACCACTGCATATTGATAGTCCCTTAGGTAGCTCCTGCATTACTCACATGAAATGCATGCAAGTAGAAATAAGCATGGGTGGTCACACCTTTATCTCAGAATTATATGTGTTGAATTACCCCAAGCTGGGTGTCATACTGGGAATGGATTGGTTAAAAAGCTTTTGTGCTATTATTAATTTAGGAAATTCTACTCTTTCACTACAACTTCCTGATGGAAAGAGGATTGTGGTTATGTATGAGGCAGCCAAGGATAGGGGTATGGGAAAGGTATTCAACTTGAACAGTGGTGAAGTTGAATTAAGTTTAAATAAGATACCCATAGTTAATGAATACCCTGATGTGTTTGGTGAAGTAAATGGCATTCCTCACAATAGACCAGTAGAATTTCAAATAAGACTTAAACCAGGAACAAGCCCTGTCATTAAGAGACCAAATAGGATGAGTCCTAAAGAACTGAGTGAGTTGAAGAAACAACTAGAGGAATTAGAACAAAAAGGTTTTATTAGGCCTAGCAGTTCAAATTGGGGATCACCAGTAGTGTTTGTTAAGAAACATGATGGTTCCTTAAGAATGTGTATAGACTATAGGGGACTGAATTCAGTCACTATCAAAAACAAATACCCTCTACCTAGGATTGATGATCTCTTTGATCAACTAAACGGTGCTAAAGTATTTTCTAGACTTGATTTAGCAACTGGTTTCCACCAAATGAAAGTAGAAGAGGAAAGCATCAAATATACAGCTTTCAACACTAGGTATGGCTTGTATGAATACTTAGTAATGCCATTTGGTTTGACAAATGCACCATCTTATTTTGTAGATTTGATGAATAGAATTTTCAGAGATTATTTGGATAAATTTGTGCTGATTTTCATTGATGATATATTAGTGTATTCCAAGACAGATAATGAACATGAAGAGCATTTGCATATGGTACTGAGTAGACTAAGGCAACAAAATCTTAAAGCCAAGTTTGCAAAATGTTCTTTTTGGAAGAATGAAATAAAATTTTTGGGCCACATAATTTCTCAAGAAGGAATCTCAGTAGATCCAAGTAAAGTCATGGCAGTGCAAGCATGGAAAAGACCCAGCAGTGTCACTGAAATCAGATCATTCATGGGTATGGCTGGATACTACAGGAGATTCATAAAGGATTTTGCTAAAAGGCAATTCCACTAACCAAGTTAACAAGGAAGGACCAGCCTTTTATGTGGACTGAGAAGTGTGAAGAGGCATTTAACCAATTAAAGGAGGCATTGATGGAAGCACCAGTGCTGAAAATCCCAGAGGGCAATGATAATTTAGTGGTATATACTGATGCATGTGGATCAGGTATAGGAGCTGTCCTTATGCAAGATGGTAGAGTAATAGCTTATGCATCAAGACAATTGAAACCCAGTGAAACCAAGTATGCAACACATGACTTGGAATTGGCAGCAGTGGTATATGCACTAAAGCTTTGGAGACACTACCTATTAGGAGCAAAGTTTGGACTTTATACTGATCACAAGGCTTTAAAGTATTTATTCTCTCAAAAAGATTTAAATATGAGACAACATAGGTGGGTGGAATTTCTTGCTGCCTATGATTTGGACATTATGTACACTCCAGGAAAAGCAAATAAAGTGGCAGATGCATTAAGTAGACAACATGCCAAGTTGGCTACACTGTTGATACAGGAGTTTAAAGGGTTGTTAACACTGACAGATGTAGAGATAGAATACATGGGAGAACAAGCAATGGAGGTGGGTAAGGATGTGGAGTATTATGGTAAGCTCAGCCTTATTACAATAAGGTCAGATTTAGTGGAAGAAGTGAACCAGTCACAAGACACTGATGTGTTCTTGAGAGAAAAGAAGGAGTTGTTAAAAGGGGGTGTAAAGCTTGACAAGTTTGAATTGGATGAAAAAGGATGTGTGAGACATAAAGGAAGGTTATGTGTACCTGATACAGAGGCACTTAAAAGGAAAATCATGGATGTTCATCACAAATCAAAGTACACCATACATCCAGGTGGCACAAAAATGTATCATGACCTAAAAAGAAGTTATTGGTGGAAAGGAATGAAGAGAAGTGTGGGTGAATATGTGGCAAAATGTATGACTTGTCAACAAGTCAAGGCTGAGTATCAAAGACCCAGTGGACTGCTGCAACCCTTGGAAGTTCCAAGATGGAAATGGGAAAGCATATCAATGGATTTCATTGATGGCTTGCCAAAATCAAAGAAAGGAAATGACAGTATTTGGGTGGTGGTGGACAGACTAACCAAATCATCACACTTCATACCAGTAAAGAGTGATAGAAATGCACCAAAACTAGCACAAGTTTTCATGAAAGAGATAGTAAGGTTACATGGGGTACCTACCACCATTATTAGTGACAGAGATACTATATTTACATCTAAGTTCTGGAGTAGCTTTCAACAGGCAATGGGGGTTGAGTTGTGCTTGAGCACAGCCTACCATCCCCAAACTGATGGTCAAACAGAGGTAGTTAATAAATTCTTGGAAGATCTGCTTAGAGCTTGTGTGTTGGATCATGGTGGGAATTGGAAAGACTACCTACATTTGGCAGAATTTACCTACAACAACAGCCACCAAAGTAGTATAGGAATGGCACCCTATGAGGCTTTGTATGGAAGGCCTTGTTTGTCACCTGCTTGCTGGTTAGAGGTGGGTGATAGAGTAATGTTGGGACCAGATCATGTAAAAGAGACAAATGATAAAGTTTCACTGATCAGACAGAGGATGAAGGCAGCACAAGACAGAATGAAATCATATGCAGATAGGAGAAGGAAGCCACTTGAATTTGAGATAGGAGAATGTGTGTACTTAAAGGTTTCACCAATGAGGAAAGTGTTGAGATTTGGCAAGGCAGGGAAACTAACCCCAAGGTATATAGGACCATATGAGATTATTGTAAGAATAGGAAAGATGGCCTACAAGTTGAAATTGCCAGAAGAGATGAGTGGAATACACAATGTATTTCATGTATCACAATTGAGAAAATATGTGCATGATGAAGCTTCAGTAGTTCAGCCACCAAGTAAAGTGGAAGTTAGACCTGACCTGGTGTATGAGAAGAAGCCAGTGGGCATTACAGCTAAGGAAGATAAGAGATTGAGAAACAAGATAATTAAACTGGTAAAAGTGCAGTGGAGTTTGGACCCTAATGACTGCACATGGGAGGTTGAAGACAAGATAAAGGCTCAATACCCTCAATTATTTGCAGCAGCTAGTTAAGGCAGAGGTATTTTTAATATTCATGCTTAAATTTTCTTAGTGTAACATGACATCCAATATTATGTGTGCTGGTTTGTTTTGGTTGAATTAAGAATATGTATTTATGTTTGACCCTTAATTTACATGGCAAGAAGTGTTAAATTGTGGGACACAATTTCCTAAAGAAGGGGTGTATGTGACAGCCCTGGTTAATCAAGTATGTAGAAATTTAGGTCATTTGAATTTTTATTTAAAAAAAATAAAATAATATATAAATAAATAATTAAATAAACTAATATATAAAAACAGTTTTCTGAAATATATGTTTATACTGTGAAGATGTATGTGGTGGTGCATGTGCATATTGTTGCAGTGTACAAATTAGAGCAAGCAATTCAGTAAGAATCTTGCAAGGAAAAAATATATACAACAATATAAATAAGTACATAAATAAATCAGTGCATGACCATCAAGTATGTATGCATCATAGCTGAATGAAATGCATGAATATCCTGAGAAAATTTTAGCTCTAACTTTCATAGCATGAGTGAAAACATAGTAGTTTGTGTGGGTAGAGAAAATATACACACATAGGGATACACATGCATATACCCAGTAGTTAGCAGAAACACACACCTAGCTGGCCGTTCAAATAAAAATTATATGCATAACTATCACCCAGAAAAGACAAGGAATGCTTGAGCCAAAGAATTCATGCATGAAATGTGTGAAAGAACTTTGCCAAAAAGGGTTAAGACAGGGAAAAAGGAGAACTGCAGGGAGAGGGTAAACTGTTGGGTGAAATTAGGGAATAATGATGGAATTTCTGATGAAAATAAATTACCTAACTAACCTTAAAACCCTAACAACTCCACTATATACCATACTATCTCCTACGGGTGCACATTGGAAGGCCAGAAATCAAAACACAGAAAAGGGAAGTAAGCAACAGGTTAAGGAGAAAAAATGGCAAACTTAAATCAAGACCTAGGAAGAAGAAACATGGTGAGTAAATCCTCACTTGGCAAGGCATTAAGACCTTTGGAAGGCAGCCATAAAAACCTTTAGCTTATCTTGATTTTTCTGTGATGTTTATATGCATTTTAGTTGACAATTTCCTGTAGTTTCTGGGCTTTGTGTTTTGCAGTGCTTTGTTACTATTTAAATTATGACTTGATTGTACATGTTAATTTAATGATAGCATGATAATAACTGACTTACTGGTGGAATTCTAAGTTTGAGAAAATATTTTTGGTTTAAGTATATACTAGCAAGAAAAGTAGGGTGCAAGGCAGTAAGGGGAAGGGAATCCTCTGGCTTATGTCTTGCATTTGAAAAGATGATTAAGATACATTGGAAGTTCCACATGTTAAATCTTGATGCATCATAGGGTACCCTCTGGAAATAAGGTTATTGAGAAAATACATTATAATGCATGGGATGGCTACAAGGACCTTATTGCTAGAGAACCCTAGTAGCATTCCATTTGGAAATGCTCTGAGTTATACTTCAACCAAAAATATGTTTCTGCAGGAAATTAACTTGAAATGACTTTCAAATATGAGTGATGGTTGAATACATGGGTTACTGAATGGTTGATGGATGTGTAAAAACTGCTTGTATGCATAGATTAGGGGCACAACAGGGTGGGACATGACACTGCATAGGCAATAAGGGGTCATGGGAAAGAATTTAGTAATTAAACTCAAGGCATGGGTCACCTCTATCAGGTTGGATATGAGGAAAGAGGGTATGACATGGTAGTTGGCTTGCATCAAGGTTGGGGTGTAAGTTTGCACATGACATGATTATGTCCAAAATCTAGTAGTGCACTGGAAAATCAAACAGTAGCTTCCAGGCAGTGTGCACCAGTGCAACTACAAAATGTGATACTGGACTCTTAAAAGAAAAAATGTGTTATGGATTGATAAGCAAAGATGTATATGCTAAGAGTATGGTGAGTACTGGTATGCAGACCAGTTTTGATGCTTTAGCTAAATGGTAGGAGTTTTGCTTGTTCAATAGTTATGAAATGCCTGTATGATTTGTATGATGGCTGCTATGAATTCTTGAAATAAGAATCTTTGCTAAAGAATTGGTTTAAGCACTCATACATGCATTTAACAATTCATTCATTTCACTGTAAATACACAACAAAAATGAGTACCTGATGAAAGGGGTTAACAATTTGGGTAAAACAGTTAGTATCTGAACTTAAGTTGATATGGAATCAGTTTCATAAATCTTATGTACTTGTCAATTGAACTTACTCATACCAGATTTCAATCTGACCTGTTTGTTGCTTGCATCAAATGGGTGTTTCACTTGCATGGTGAAGCAGACCCTGAGATGGTTGCAGGAAGAAAGGATGCTAAATAGTAAGATGCAGTCATATGATGCTTGAAGGAATTGCAAACTAACTAAGCTAGGATTTTGTAGGAGAGTAGTTCTTCTGTTTTGTTTTCAGTAAAAGCTTTATGTAGTGATGTTTCAAATTATGCAAGGAAAAACTTTATTATTATGTAAAGAATGATTGGGGAAAAACATGTTGTAATGAACATTATTTTCAGTAAAAGGTGATAAGGCCTTTTGCTTTATATTAGAAACTGTGAACATACTTATTTCTTGAGAATTAGATAAGGAAATTGGTAGTGGGTCTGAAGCATAAGTAAACTAGTATGCTTATGTATTAATTTGTTTAGGGACACCTAGAAACTGTTCATCTAGTCACCATTAACATCATGAGATAAGAAATACCATGGACAGAAAAAGAAAAGAATAACATAGAAGGGGTAACTCAGAAGTAAAACTGCATTTGGGTAATTGTTGGTATAAGTGAAATTTGTAGATTCGGTTAATTCATTTCAGAATCATACCTAAACGAAATTAGTCCCCTTAAGGACCAAAGAGGCAGTAAACTGCAGTTGTGCATGACTATATGCACACAGTTGCACAGAAACCTGCACAGTCTCAAATTGGTCATTGAAAGGGAAAATTTCGGTAAGTTAAAATGCTATGAGTTAGTTCCCATATTTCACTTAATACACCAAGGATAAACACAAGGAAACAAGTAGGAATTAGTTGAATGAATGGCGCAGAGGTTCAAATGGAAGGGATCTTTTTGGTTGTTTTGTTGTGAATGATTCAGTTTGATTTTGCTAAAAAAATAAATGGGCTGAGTTACTCAGAACATAAGTATAAAAAAAAACATACTCTGGTGTAAAAACTATGTGACTAATCAAATAGTTTTTACAATGAGGTGTATCAATATTTTTATATTGATTGGAGTGGATCTTGGGAAGTAAATAAAAAAAAAGGAAAGGAAAAAAAAACAGTAAGAAAATAGTTGGTCAGAAAAGAAGGCAACCCTAATTAGCCCAAACTAAATTGTCAAAAAAAAAAAAAAGACAAGCAGGAAGGGGTTGTCTCAAAAACTTAGTCGCCGTGCAGTGACTTTTTGTTCAAAGTATAATTCTCGTTGTAAATCTGTTTGTTGCTTTTGGTAACGATGAATCTCATCGATTTTCTCCTTGGTGTTAGGAGAGACAAATAGAGATCATTTGGACCGTTTTTTATCGAAAGTGAATCCCCTGTGATTGGAAGACCACTTATAGGTTGGCTCTTGATTTGGTGTAGGAGTAGGAAGTCGATGAGGGATATCTGCTGAACTATCCGAGGTTGGTGTTGAGAAGGAGAGATGAGAGTTGTCGGAAGACATGTTTTTGTTTTCTTTATTTGTAAATGGAATATGAAATATATATATATATATATTCATTTTTTGTTTTGTAAAAAGAAAGGATGTTTATACATGGTTTAAAAGGTTATACATAGTTAATTGTAGAAAAACAAATTTTAAAAAAATTGTTGGTAGTGTTAGAAATTTTGATTTGTGGAGAAATTTTTTTAACCAAAAATAGAATGAATGAAATGTAGAAGTAATTGAGAAGATCATTAAGAGAACATATTCCTTAATCGCGTCGCAGTTTAACAAATGTTTGTTCATTTAGTGGTTCTGTGAAAATATTTGCTATTTGATTCTCAGTATTTACGAATTCTAATGTAATAGTTCCTTTTTCTACATTGTCATGTAAAAATGATGTCTTATATCCGTGTGTTTAGTACGTGAGTGATTTACATGATTTTTTGATATATTTATTGCACTGGTATTATCACAATATATTGGTGATTTATCGATAAATTTTTCGAAATCTTTAAGCGTTTATTGCATGTAAATCACTTGTGCACATGCTAACGGCACTAAAATATATTCGACTTCGCAAGTGGATAAAGATACACAGTTTTGCTTTTTGCTAAACCATGAAACCAACGGTTGTCCGATAAAATGACATGTTCCACTAGTACTTTACGATCTGTTTCACATCACCGAAATCCACGTCACTATATGAAACAAGTTCAAACGATGATCCCTTAGGATAAAATAAACCGTAATCTCTAGTAGTAGATAAATATCGTAAGATACATTTAACATCTCTTTGGTGAGACTCTTTTAGTTTTGCTTGAAATTGAACACAAAGACATACGCTCATCATAATGTCAGGTCAACTAGCCGTCAAATAAAGTAAGGAGCCAATCATATTACGATATAATTTTTCATCAAAATCTTTTCCGTTATCATCTTTTTCCAAGTGAATACTAGTACTCATTGGTGTTGGTTTTCTTGTAGTATTATCTATTCCAAAACGACGTAATAAATCGTTACAATATTTTGCTTGATGAATAAAAATACCATTTTCAAGTTGTTTTATTTGTAAACCAAGAAAGAAATTCAATTCATCCATGTGAGACGTTTTAAATTCATTTTTCATAATATTTGAAAATTTAGTACAAAGATTTTCGTTAGTTGAACCAAAAATAATATCGTCTACGTAAATTCTAGGATGTCGTTATTTTCTCATTTAATAAATAAAGTCGTATCTATTTTACCTATTTAGAAACCAGATATAATTAAATGATTCTTAAGGCATTCGTACCAGGCATGAGGGGCTTCCTTTAAATCATATAGAGCTTTGTGTAATTTAAAAACATAATCGGGATATTTTTCGTGAACAAATAATGGAGGTTGTTCAACATAGACGTTTTCTTTAATAAAACCATTTAAAAAAGCTCTTTTGACATTCATTTGAAATAATTTAAAATTGTGATGACTTGCAAAAGCAAGTAATGTTCGTATGGCCTTGAGTCTTGCTACTGGAGCAAAAGTTTCTTCGTAGTCGATACATTCTTCTTGATTATAGCCCTGAGAGACTAAACGTGCTTTATTCCTAACTATATTCCCGTTTTCATCTGCTTTGTTTTTAAATACCCATTTTATTCCAATAACTGATTGATTTTCTGGTCTTGGTACTAATTCCCAAACATTATTATGTTCAAATTGATTTAATTCTTCTTGCATGGCGATTATCCAAAAATTATCGTTTAAGCATCTTTATGATTTTTTGGTTCAAAATTTGACACAAATGCAATATGACTTATTTGATTAAGTCGATTTCTAGTTAATCTGAAATTATGATCTCCAATGATATTATCTTTTGGATGTTCTTTTAGAATTCTAATGGGTGATACTAAAGTATTATTTTGTGCATTTGTCTCATTATTAGATGAATTTGTTGTATTTGTTATTGGAATAATTTCTCCATCGTCATTACTATTGTGATTAAGGAAATTTTCATCAAATGAAATATGTAAACTTTCTTCAATTGTGTTTATTAAAAATTCTTTATGCCTTGCTACGATCCGAATATCCAACAAAGATTCCTTCATCGGCCTTTGGGTTGAATTTTTCTAAATTATTTTTTGTATTTAATATAAAACATTTTGGTCCGAAGTTTTAAAAGATGATACTATAGGTTTTCTTTCAAAAAATATTTCGAAACAAGTATGTTTAGTCATAGGTCGTATGGTTACTCGATTCAAAACATAATAAGCTGTAGCAATAGCTTCAGCGCAAAATGTTTTGGTAAACCACTACTATTTAATAGTGTTCGTGCATATTCTTGTAGCGTCCGATTTTTTCTTTCTACTACACCATTTTGTTGAGGTGTGCGGGGAAAAGAGAAATTATGACCTATGCCCTTTTTATTACAAAAGTTTGTAAAAAGATCATTTTCGAATTCTCCACCATGATCACTCCGAATATTCTTAATTTTCAAACCCATTTGAATTTTAATTATTTTAGAAAAAAATTTAGACATACCAAAGTGTCAGTTTTATGTTTAAAAATAAGGTCAATGTATATCTTGAAAAATCATTAACTATTACGAAAACATATTTGTTGTGATTTGTAGATCGTACCTGAGTTAGACCAAATAAATCTAAATGTAATAATTCTAATGGTTATTTTGTAGAAATATTATTTCTATATTTAAAAGAGCTTTTCTTTAGTTTTCCGATTTGACAATCGTCATATAAATTTTCCACTTTATAATTTATTTTAGGTAAACATCTAATTAGCTCATATTTTGCTAATTTATTAATATATTTAAAATTAATATGACAGAACCGTTTATGCCGCAACCATGGATTATCATGTTTGAGGTTAAACATAAGTTTGAATTTCGATTTATATTCATATTTAAGACATAAATATTTTTGTTTCTAAAACCCTCAAAGATAAGTTGTGTGTTATTGTCAAAAATATTACATCTACCTTTTTCGAAATTAATTTGAAAACCTTTATCGCATAATTGACTAATGCTAAGTAGGTCATGTTTTAAATTTTCTACTAACAAAACATTTGAAATAATAGGAGAGTTAGAAATACCAGAGTTGATGACTTCTCTGATGCCAACGACGTATCCTCTTGAGTTATCTTCAAAAGTTACCATTCCACCATCGATATATGTTATATTTGATAACATTTTCGAGTTTCCGCTCATATGCTTGGAGCAGCCACTATCAAGTATCCATTTATTTTTTATTTTTATTTTGGGTACCTGTAAAATAAAAAATGATTTAGTTGATACCCATATATTTTGTTAGGGTCCTAGATGTTAGGAGGAGCAAGTAGCCACATCCAAGAAGGTTTGGCACCTTCAGGAACATAATTTTTATTATAGACTACATTATCTAAAAAATTATTAATATGTTTTTGTCTAATTAAATTATTATTTGTCTTAGGAATCCAATTTTTTATATTTTTGGTATTCCTATTAGACTAAGGTGATCTTTTAGTCTTTTGATAAATAGAACTATATTTCTTAATATTGTTCCCTTTTTGTTTAGGAATATTTTTAAATCCTATTCCACTTCTATTACTTGATGGTTTTGAAGTTTTGATAAGATTTTCCAAACCTTGTTTTCCTTTATTAAATTTTGAAACATTATTTGTAATTTTATCTAATTTTTCTTTTAATTCAAAATTTTCGATTTTTAATGTTTCTATATTACTTTTCAAGTTGATATTTTCTTTTAACAAGTTATCCTTTTCTAGTTTAACTTTTCCAAACTCAATAGATATTGTCTCATTTTCAACTAAACTACTTTTATTTTTTTCTTGAAATAATTCTAGTTCCTCTTCTAAAAAAAAATTTCTTCATCTTTTAACATTCTTATTTCAAGTTCTAATCTATTTATTTTAACTATGTGTTCTTTATTCAATTTTTTAATTTGTCTAAATTTATCATCTAATATCATGCTAAGCTCTAATAATTCATCATAGCTAAGTTCGGGACATACCTCATCAGTTTATGTCATAAAACATACATTAGCTTGTTCTCCGTCACTATCGTTGTCTGATGATGATGAAGAATCCTAGTCATCCCATGTTACTTTGAAAGCTTTCTTCCTTTTGAATTTTTTAAATTTGTTATTCTTTTTATCATTGTTGAGCTTAGGACAATCTTTCTTCTTATGTCCAAATTGATCACATTCATAGCATTTGACTGAAGTTTGATTTGTTGAGCTTGATTTCCCTACTTTTTGAAATTTGGTCATTTTCCTAAACTTGTTGAATTTGTTGTAGTTTTTGGCAATAAATACGATTTCTTCTTCGTCTAAGTCAAAGTCTTCATTTGTTGCTGGAAATGCTATGTTTTTCTTCTCCAAATTTTGTTCTTTTCTTGCCTGCTGATTAGCTTCATGGGACATTAAATTTCCTCTCAATTCTTCAAATAAGAGTGTTGAGAGGTCATTAGCTTCTTCTATAGCTAATATTTCTTTTTCCCACTCTGGAGTTAAAGAATTGAGTATTCTAAAAACTAAGTCAAAATTTGTGAATTTGACTCCAAGTGCTATTAAATCGTGATGTATGGTTTGGAATCTAGAGTACATGTCCACTATAGATTCATTTTGTTCCATTTTAAATGATGAAAATTGATTTTGTAAAATTGAAATTTTAGTTTGTTTAACTTTGTTTGTTTCTTCATGTGTAACTTGTAAGGTACGCCAAATATCATATGCAGTGTTACATAACATGACACGTGAAACTTCATTCTTATCCAATGAACAAAATAAAACATTCATAGCTTTGGTATTATTAGAAGCTGCGGTTTTTTGTGCATCATTCCATGTGTTCATAGCAGTGTCAGGTGCTTCATATTTATTTTGAGTGGCTGAGTAAATTTCTAACCCATTAGCTTCCATATAAATTATCATTTGTGGTGACCAATATGCATAATTAGAACCATTAAAAAGTAAAGGACGTGCCGTGGATTGTCCTTTTGAAAAATACTTGCCATGTTAAAGTGATTCAAATAAGTGTTACTGTACTTTGATCAAACCTTGTTCTTATACCAAATGAAAGTCTACATGATGGATCGTGTAGTGTATATGCAAGTATATGTGACAAAATATATGATGCAACTAAATAATATCAGTCTAAGTAAATATAGAATAAGCACATCAGAATTTTATACTGGTTCAGGCCTCCCATCCCGCATCTAGTCCTGAAGCTCCCCTTCGGAATTCGATCATCAAAAAACCCTCGCTTCGTCCGGAGGAATAGGCTTGGTTACAATAAGTTGTTCTTGTCAAATGTATGTTCTAGTATAACACGGATGTTGACTAATTAGTAAAATTGCTTCCAATATATTTAAAGAATATTGTCTATGAAGAACTGAGTATATGAAAGTGTGAATACAAGTAAATATTGCTAGAGTGCAGAAATCAAGAGTATGGAATTAGAAAGCGTAAGTGAGTAAGGTAAGTATTGTACTCTTAATTCTTGACGCTATATATAGTTGTAGATAGGTATCTTGAGTAATTGCATCCATTAACGAACGCTCTAAAGTTGCTTCTGTTCATGGTGAAGAGTTGTGACGAATAGAAGCAGAGTGTCCATTCGCATATGGCAGTTGCGGTTCTCTTCTGAATTTGGAGTGTGAATTCAGACGTCTGATACTATATTTTTTTAACATTGTATATTTTCAGACGTCCGAGTGCTATTACCAGACATCTGGTTTAGCCTATATCTTATTCCAGAGGACTTTTCCAAATGTCTAGCTTGTGCATCTAGACGTCTGATACTGGTGCATGTCTGTTTTGTGCATACCTATCAACTTGTAGTCTCTTGTAGTGTCCTTTGAGGCTTGTTCTTGTCTTTCTACTGATGTTGTTCTAGAAAGTACTTGTATATATAAATATATATGTATATTTGATTTCCATTGTATAGATGTTGTCATCGAAACCGTAGATTGGATTCCTAACAGGTGACTTAGTCATCGTATCTATAAGATAATTCGTAGCACCCATTTTCAACAACTAGATCTTACTTCGTTCTTCCTCAAGCATAAAAAACATCCCTGTGCTTCATACAAGAACTATAAGCTTGATTCTCTATAAGATGAATCGCACTCTGACTGTCTGACATCAATGTCCGCTACACCATAGAAAGATCATCCAATAACCGAAGTAATATAATCCCTTCTTAGTCGCTTCCACAGTCGATATCAATTCAGCCTCGGTAGTCGACAAAGCTACTATAGACTGCAGCTTTGATCTCTACAAAATCGAGCCTATGCCAAGTGTAAAGACATAGCACGACACCAACTTCCATCCACCTTTATCCCCAGCATAGTCTGAATCACAGTAACCTTTAAGAGAGATGTCGTCATTTACTCCACCATACAACAAACCGACTGATAAAATGCCACGAAGATATCTGAATATTCACTTCATTGCTTGCTAGTGTTTTACCTGGGTTAGACATACATCGACTCACAATACCTACTGTATGGGCCAAACTTAGTCTCGTGCACATCATTGCATACATGAGACTGCCAGAGCAATAGAATAAGGTATATCTTCCATACATCTCTTGTCTTCATCAGATGAAGGAGATAATTCTTTCTATAACCTAAAATGAGAGCCTAATAGAGTGCCAATCATTTAGCTTTCTCCATACCAAATCAAGTAAGGACATTCTTGGTGTACCACGCCTTGTAAGTCTTAGTTCTCTCTATTTCCTATCTCTGAATATCTCCATACCCAAAATTCTTTGTGCTTTTCCCAAATCTTTCATATCAAACTCTTTGTTAGGCGCTCTGCTTTCAACTTTGTAACTCTAACCACACTCTGAGATGCAATCAACATGTCATCAACGTATAACAGAAGATATAACATATCTCCATCATACCTCTTAAAATAAACATAATATTCTTTGAAGCTTCTAGAGTAACCATATGAAAGCATAAACTTATCAAATCTCTTGTAACATAGTCTAGGAGACAGCTTCAGTCTATATAGAGATTTGTTAAGTTTACAAACATAATCTTACCTACTACTATCAATAAGCACTTTTGGTTACCACAAATAAATTCCCTCATCTAAATCACCATGTAACAATGTAGTTTTGACATCTAGTTGCTCAAGTTTCATATCATAATGTGCAATTAATGCCAAAAGAACACGAATGGATGTATGCCTAACAACTATAGCAAAGATATCATGATATTCTACCTCTTTCTTCTGCACATAACCCGTTGCTACTAACCTTGCTTTATAAGTGAAATCCTCATTGTCGCCATCTTCACTCTATAGATCCACCTACATCTAATTGCCTTCTATCAGTGGGAAGAGGCACCAAATTCCAAGTATTATTTTTCTACAAAGATTTAATCTCCTCTTCCATAGTAAATAAACAATTGGAACTATTAACTGATACTATAGCATCTCTATAGTCTATAGGCTCATCATGGACAACATTTAATGCATATGTTGCTATGTCATCGAAGTCAATGTCTTCAATGCTCAATTAAACAAAACCATCAAGCCACTTAGGCTTCTTCCTCTGTTTAATAGGCCTTGTCTCTGAATGAGCTCTATTTTGAGTCCAATCCTCTATACTAACATATGGACTATTCTCATCAACCATGGTGTTATCGAAACCATCTATATCTCTATGGAAAGAATTTGAAGATGACTTGTCTTGTGTTCGGTATTTTGACTTTGTCCTCATAATGTCATCGGTTGAGGAAGGTTTCACCTTCAACATAGCCTTCTCATCAAAAGTCACATGTCTCTTGGTAATAATCTTCTTGCTGATAAGACACCACATCCAATATCCTTTCACTTCTCTTCTATAAATTAGAAAGATACACTTGCGAGCTCTAGGTTCCAGCTTGCCTCTGCTCTCATACACATAAGCGGGGCATCCAAACACTCTAAGAAACAAATAGCTAACATGCTCTTCTTTTCATGCTTCTTCAGAGGTCTTCATGTGTATGGCAAGAGATGGTGTGTGGTTGATGAGAAAAGCATCCGTAGATAAAGCTTCAGCAACCAATCTGAGGCAATAAGTTCTCTCCAACAATATCTGATTCATTCTTTCGACAATCCCATTAGACCAAGGGCCACCAGGTGCGGTGTAATGCTTTGGACTCACAAAAATTGGTGAATTATTATGATGTGAATTCACCTCCATTATCAAAATAGAGAACTTTCAACTTCTTCCCTGACTGATTCTCAACGGTAGATTTCCACTTTCAAAACATGTCAAAGGTTTCATTCTTAGAACATAGAAAGTAACCCAAACTCTACGAGAGAAATTGTCTATAAATGAAATGAAATATCTAGCTCCATCCAAATATGGGCAATGAGAAGGTGCCTAAACATCTATATGAACATACTCTAAAACAGCCTTTGCCTTATGCTCTCCAATGCCACCTTTGTCTACTTTCTAAGAACACACTCCTCATAAAAGCTAAGCTTTGAATGATAAAACCATCAATCAAACCTCGCTTTCACAACTCATATAAAAAAAGCCCACCAATATGACTCATCCGTAAATGCCATAATCTAGGAGAATCTGAATCAGCCAAAGTGATAGAAACTGATTCATCAACTATAATAGTGCCCTTCAATAAATAAAGATTTTCTTCCCTTGCACCTTTCATAACGATCATGAAACTCTTCAGTATCTTCAGTTTCTCTCCCTCAACTACAACCTTCTACTCAAACCTACTCAAAGCCACAACAGATATCAAGCTCCTCCTCAAATCAGGTGTATGTCTAACATTAGTAAATGTATGAATAACACCATCAACCATTTTGACCTTCACATTACTAATACTAACCATACGTCAAGAAGAATCATTGTTCATTAGAACCTCTCCTCCATCAATCTCATCATGTAGAGAAATAGTTCCTATCATGTGCCATATGATAGGATGTGCCAGAATCAATAAGTTATAAGTTGCTCTTCTAGAAGAATCATAACCTGTAAACACATTGGTATTACTCTCTGTATTTGATGTCACTATAGTAGATACTGAAGCTTACTTTGGGTCTTTTCTTTGTTATTCAAACTTGGGACATTGAGCTACAAAGTGCTCCGGTTTCTTTCAACAATTGCAAGTCAATCGATTAGGCCCTCTTGACTTAGACCCTGACTTATTTCGATCTCCACCATATTTTGACTTACCTTGACTTCTACCTTTTTGAATAGATAATCCCTTTGAGTCACTATCTATATTAGTTCTTGCCCCTCAACACCTCATCATGAAAACTAGCCTTAATATCTGACAAACTAATCTTAATGCGACCATATATCATGGTGTTAACAAAAGCAATATGCTCCTTTGGAAAAAACACAAGAGGAAACTGCTTGATCCTCACCTTTGATCTCAATATCTACTGCCTTAAGGTTTATAACTAAGGTAGTAAGAGCATCAACATGCTCCATAATATCGGCTCTAGGCTTTACCTTAAATGAACAAAGTTATTGCTGAAAAATAATCTGATTTATGAGAGACTTGTCTTGATATGTATTAGATAATGCATCTCATAAGTCCTTCACCGTTTTCTTTTGAGAAAACTCTCCAAGAACTTCATCCGGAGACTCAACTGGATTGTTGTATAAGCTTCATCTTCAACCTCTTCTAAAACATTCGCCTTAATGTCCATCAACTTCTCACGTATAGAAACAATCTATAAGTCTTCTCCTTCTTCAACATTGTCTCCATTTTCATCTTTCAAGTTCGATAATCTCCCTTTCCATCAAAACGTGTAGCACCATAATTAACACTAGATCTATCAATAGATTTTCTAGAATTCACCATCAATACCCAAAGAAAACAAAAACACTGGATCTGATACCAAACTGTAGTGAAAATATGGGGAAAAATTTATCACTAATATGTCAAAGCAATTAACCAAGGTCTAGTTTTGTCGATTCAACACTAATGCAAATTCAATATCAATTACGATATTATACTAGATTAAATAACAGAAAGAAAAGACAAAGAAGATTTAACATGCTTTAGATTTGTACCCTACATCTATGGAGACCTAATAACTTTATTACTTCATCAATTTAGAGATGTGATTTTACAAAATGGTATAAATATCTTAAAGCGGAGAAATCTCATCTCTATTACAAATCTATAGAAGAATATTCAGACGAACTATTTTTTGAGAAGAATGAGATGCTTTTTCGATAGCATAAGACCTCTTTAAATAGGAGTAGAACAGAGCTGAATATTGGGAATAAATTAAATTAATTAGAAAAACAGACAATCAATTTCGTACAAATTTTGAAACATTTCCATTTTTACCAAGATTTGATTTGCCTTTGATTTAATGTAGATATATATCTTGTTATATGAAAAGATGCACATATCTAGTTTTCTCTTGTTGTATATTTGACCAATCAATTAATCAAATTAATTGATTTGTTTCATTTTTCTTCTATATGCTAATAGTTTTGAGTAATATTTTCAACAATTTCATGAGCGAATGGAATAAATTCGAAAAGCGCTCATCTGAGTAATGTGTGTCCCTTTTGATTTATTTGCAGAAATGGAAGCAAACAGGCCCAAGTTAGGTGAGTTAGATGTAATTACATTGTTGCTTGATGTCTTTTGAAGTGCTCATATGACATGTTTTCCACATCGTGATAGTGAAAGTACCCTAATCGGGTAACAATTTGCTCATTCAATACATATTTTCTGTGTATTGGCATAATTTAATAATTAGAGGTGTCGAATAAATTGTGTTATATTTGACATTGAGACTTTATTTTAACCATAACTTTTGACTGTAAGAGGTTGATAGTTTTTTCAATACATACATTTTTTTACCTGTTTCGTAGAGTAGTCATAATGTTAGTTTGGATAAGTTGTTTAGAAGTATGTCATTTTTATTGTTTTGAATTGTGCTTGACATAATTTATCTAGCTTAGCCCAAAGCCTAATTAGCACTTATGACCCATTTTGGGATTGGCATAAGTAAGATTAACGGACATGCCCAATATTTTTTTTTACTTTTCTAAACATTCCTTAGAACTCCATTGATTCCTTAAAATCATATCTCCTCCTCAAAACGCATCAACTTAAATTGAGAGAAATTGAACTTCAATCAAATTAAGCTAGTTCATCAAGCAAGAGCACATAAGTATAGAATTAGGCATAAGAAAATTTTGATCTAAATAAAGAATCGATGTTCTACATTACTGATGATGGTTTGAGTTTTAATTGCTCTTTGAGGGGAGTGATTCATCATTTCCTACTCTAGTTTGTAAAGTACTCGTGTGCGTGTATACGTATTTTTTAAGAAACCCTATTTTTATTTGCTATCCAGATTTGATTAAAGGTTAAAATTGATGTTTTGATGATAAATCAATTGTCTAGTCACAAATTGATTAGCTAGATATCATATACAATGTCAATATGTGATTATTGAATTCATTAATATTATTATGCTTAATAAGCACATTTCGTTGAATTGATTGATTGCATATATGTGTTCGAAGCAAGGGAACATGTATACGAGTGATGAAGAAATTCGAATTGACATAAGAAGATATCTTTTGGAGTTTGAAAATTGTGCACAAAGTGTTTTATAAAATGACCGAAATGTTGTGATATAAAAATTAGCGAAGTGTCGAAGACAATCTATGTTGGTAGATATGTTGGAATCAAAGATGGATGATTTAAAATTTAAAGGATAATTAATCAAGTTCTCTTGGATACTCATTTTGGTGGATTTAGAGTCCAAAGTCAAAGGATTCAAAATATAGATAAAATTTCTCAAGCTCTTTCAGAGATCTGTTTAAATAGATGAAAGAATTCGTAGAAAATGGAATTTCAAATCAGAAATGGCGTTCCAAAGAGAAGAAATCAATTTATAACTCTTAGAATATTGGCCAACCAATCTAATGTGGTGGTTTGGTATGATCCGACATTTCAAGTCAATTACTGCTAGATCTGGAGCAAGCTCTAGGCAGGGAACAACCTACTTTAATCTACTTCAGGTCTTGTACCAAATTGACCCAGAGTAAGCTTTGAGTTTAAGTAACAGATTTGACCCAAAGTAAACTCTGGGTCAGGGTCGATGAAATCACCCGAAGCATGCTTTGGGAAAATGATATGAACAACCAGGAGCATGCAGTACATCACGACTTCAAAGTCTACTTTAAGTTGAGTAAGCTTTGAGTTTAAGTAAGAGATTTGACCTAAAGAAAACTCTGGGTCAGTGTCGATGAGATCACCCGAGGCATGCTTTGGGAAAATGATATGAATAGCCAAGAGCATGCACCGCATCACGACTTCAAAGTCGACTTTAAGTTGAGTAAGTTTTGAGTTTAAGTAAGTGATTTGACCCAAAGTAAACTCTGGGTTAGTGTTGATGAAATCACCCGAAGCATGCTTTGGGTAAATGATATGAACAGCCAAGGGCATGCACCACATCGCTACTTCAAAGTCGACTTTAAGTTGAGTAAGCTTTGAGTCGAAGTGAAACTCGGTTTGATCAAGCCATCACCGGAAGAGAATTTCAAACTTTTGAGGTTGTAAATTCTTTGTTAAACCCGATTTCGGTAAGACTTCGACTGTTATGAAAGAAATGTCAAGATCTGTATTTCATAAGAATTTGTCATGAATACTTACCTATATTACAGACCTGCAAAAATTTGGCGTGAATATTGACTTATATTTTTGAGCCTATAATAGTTGGAAGTTCAATTAACTGTCAACATTTATATTTTAGTTACCTTTTGTGCTAACAATTTTCATAAAATAAAGTTATGCTAATAGGAAATTACTGTCTTAATTATGAGTAATAAATGTATTCATTATCACTTCAAATGAAATTAAAGGATATGAAATACACACACATACATATACATTTCTTTATTTATGTATATCATAAAAACAAAATAAAGTATCATGAATATTAACCAATAAATTAACATAGTCATTAATGGTAATACTAATAAAATAACTATTGATAGACATATGACTCAACTACAATTTAAAAAGTGATATGATACAAAAAATGGTGCAATGGCTACCACTTTAATATATCATATGATACTATGATTTAATGATCATGATAAATTAAAAAATTGAGGTGTAAAACTAACTTCATTGTAAAAAATCTTAGAATCACAACTATATTCAAATGAAATTTCATACACAGAAACCATGATCCCAAAATAACATCATTTAATAATTTATATTTGAACGAGGTAGCATTTAACATCAAATATCGATTATTGATAAATTGATAAATATTAAATATTTCTAGTTCAATAATGGAGATATCTTTTATAGTGGACTGTCAATTGTGTGTTATAAAAGGCTTAACTTTTTTAAAATTAAGACTTTAGTGCATAAATTAATGGATGACGATTATTGACACACATAAAAGCATAAAATGACTTCCTTTATTATTTCTATAATGTTCGCAATGATGCCATTTTCTTCAATTTGACGACTCATAATTTATTTTCTTTGCGATTCGCTTCCTATCATATAAGGAAATATAAAAATAATTACAAATTTTTATAATCGTATGTAACAATGATTATAATCATCAAAAATAACTAATGCATCTTTAGTGAAGGTAATTACAGTTTGCGCATGCATGTCAATATTTCACAATTAAATATTTACAATATCACATGTAATATAATTAGTAAATAATTTGAACATTCTTAATGTTGGAACCTGATCCGTTTCACAGCAGGTGACATGGGTAAATTTCAAGAAAATTTCCATATATAGATCTTAATGAGCTTATCAAGTCCATTAACTAGCATTATATCTAATCCATATATTTCAAAATAGAATGATATTTTATATAAAAAGTTATTTTGTATTTGTTTCATTAATTATAATAATTAATATAAATTAATATTTATTTTAATATATATATATGGGGCGGCTATTTGGACACAAAATTAAACACAATTGGATGACACAAAAGATCTTAACCATTGGATTTTTTGTCCTTATATGGAAGGTGGAATTCGAGGGGCAATATAATGGTGCAGATACTTTGTGTCACCAATTATGCCTATGTTTTGTGTCCCGATAAACTTTCCTTATATATATATATTCATAAAAGGGCACAACAACATAAAGATATATATGGGCATGTGTATAACTATATGTATATATATAGATATTGGGATTTTTTATCTATTGCATATACATATATATTATACTTATATATGCATGTGATAAATTCATATACATATCGGGAATATAAATCCATAAGTATATACATATGTTTTAATATACTAGGAAACGTGTACTTGGTTTGTGTACACATATTAATGGTACTATTATATATATATATATATATATATATTAGGCATTTATATGTATATGTTAGGTATTGCCATCTATTTATTTACGTTTCTAGTTTAAAATAAATCTATATATTAAATTACATATTTTAAAATACTTATGAAGATTTAGTAATTAAATAGAAAACGAAAAGCACTTATTACCTTCCTCATTTACAGTCTCCTAATTATAACAGGATATAATGTTTAGGTCAAAAGAGAGTACGATTTCTTACATAACTATAAAAAAATAGTTCAACATTAAACTTCTTAGGATGAAAATATTGTATAAAGATTTACAAACCAAATCACTTATTAAACAATATTACAATTAAAATTATTCAAACATTTGAAATATCAATATTCCTATTCAACTTTAACCTTATCAAATATATATCAAATAGTAATGATAAACATATCAAAGAAGTAAATTAAATATGAAATGTTTTGGATCTACATGTGTGCATATTTTATAAATATATATGAAATAATCTTTATATGAATTAAATATACCTACATACATGTACATATACATATACATACACATACACACACATACATATATTTGACAAAAATATTTTTTCCTTTTAAACCATAATTAAATAATGTTGAATCTAATCTTGAAAAATCATAAATAAACCAAATCATCATTGGTATACATGTATAAACCTTGTTCCTTCATAATAGAAGAAATTTACAACTTGAACATATAAAGTTATAAACAAATTTCAATAATCTATGCAACTGTCGTCCTTTTTGAATCCCAAATGTCGATACTAATACATCCATAGTATTTACGTGCGGAGCACCCAAGTTTCGAAAGGAAGATTGTAAGGGTAACAAGAAAAGGTAGAAAGAAAAAGAACAAGAAAGAAGAGAATAAAATATCAGAATCTTATAGTGGAACGACAATATACAATATCAAAAGATGGTATAAAGTGCTACTTTAAGATACATAATATTTCAGAGTTATAATCCTAGGTACTATCATTTGCTTGGATAGTTATTACCGCATCTTCTCACAAATGATGATATGTACATACCCAGTGGAAAGAAAATACTGCAGTAGATGAAAGCATCTGTCTTGACTCCTTGAGAGCCAAAGAATATCAACAAAATTCTGCCTTTCTCAGAATGCCCGAAAGAGCACCCGAAGAGTTAAGGGAAAGATAAAACCATGAGCCGAACATAAGTCTGATATGAGAAACTCAAGAAATATGTGACCACATATAACAATATCTTTCGAGACCACTCAAATCACAGGAATGATTTTCCCCTAAAAAGAACCAAATCATATAATAAATACATAAGATGATATAATAGATGGTGTCTAGGGTGTAGAATCTAAATCAGAAAAAAATGTGTTGCTCGCATCTCACAACAATATTAGAAGTATAATTAAAACTGCTAAGGTACGTTCGTATATGGATTTATATAGAGGTCTCCTCAGTACATCGGGTCGACTCTTGACAAGGGTTAGAAGCTACCTTCCGAGTGTCGTATATTTTTAAATCGAATACACCAATAAGGTACACCCAATCGAAACATGCCAAAAAAATTGATGCCGAATATCATCAACTCCCGCCAGCAACATTGATAGCATCTCCAGATATAGAGTTGATATACCCTAGGGTCAGCTAAACCCACTGGCTATGCAGCCTACTGTATTTTCTATCATTTTCGATGGTAAAGTCACGTTTGGCATTACAACCATGAGTCTTTATCACTTCAATAGATCATGAATCTCTCTATAAATTCCAATATAAGTCGTTCGACGAATGTTAATGCTAACCACTCCCTTGGACTTAACTTTAGTATAGAAAGTTCAACTCAAAATCATTTCTCCAAAATGTTAATGCCAACCTTTACCTTGGACTTAACCTTAGGTTGGATATTTCAACTCTATAACATTCCTCTCTATAAAAACTTTCAAAACATGTAACTCTTATATCAATTTTGAAGTGGTTTTCGGTGAGTAATACATAAGTATATTTATCTGATCCCGAACCCTTCAAAACTAAATCGACTAATTTCCTGTTAACTCAATTCTAGTTCTTTTAGAAGTACATGAACGATATAAAGGAGACCTTCCCGAATGATCTCGTATATCTTGTCCTTAAAGCAAGAGACGTTTCATAATAATGTGTCCTCCCTAGGAGATCTCAAACCGTATGAAAGCTTGAATCTTTTACATACTTCATAAATTAACTTAGTCAAGTTTGATAGTAAAATAATGATTGCATATGGAAATCAAGTCTCGTATATTTATCACAGTTTTCGACCTTCTCAACTTACACTATCCCCCGGTCAAGTGTGAAGCCAGATAGGCTAGTACTGGTTGCATCAAAGCCTTACCTTGGCACTTTATTCTTAATTCTCACAGATTGAACAAGCCAACTTTGTTGGATTTTAGTGCTAAGTATAGGGTTAAATACTTTCCATAAATGAGTAAACATACAAAGCACGACTAAGTCACACAAGCGAATTCTAATCCCCGTATCCATATAATACTTATTTGTAAATACTTATAAATACAAACTTAAATGCCTTTACAAAGGATATATACATTTACACTACTATTTTACTATTCATTTCTACTCTTTATAGTACATAGAAATGTATTCATATTCTTATCCAAAAGTATAAAAATATTCACAAATCTCTTAACAAGATTTCACATTTTTAAATGTATATTCAAATGGGTTAAAAGCAAATGTTACTAGAACATTGTTACCATAAACCCAAAACCATTTTATAGTTGTCATTACCTTTAAACTATTATTTTTAAAGATCTACTTATATCTACACTATTTAACAAAGAAATATACTTTTAATTAACTTCTCAAATCCATTCATTTAGCTTAATGTTATAAACACTTCATCATTTTATAAAATACTTACTAACTTATATATAAACTTTAAAAATACTTATAAATAGGTTTTAATTTCTATATAAAATATAAACTAAAAATAGTTATTTTCAAATTTAACAAAAATCATAAAGAAATGCATACTTTATATTAAAAACCCTTTAATTTAAGAATTCATAAATAATTATTAAAAATATATTTAAACTTGAAACCACCTTTAAAATACTCTAATTAATGTTATTAAACTTTCCTAAAAAGGTCTTGAAAAAAATACTTTATTTAAATAGAACTTTTAATCATTTCAAAGTTTCAAACAACAAACAACATCATTTAACAGAATTGCTATCATAACTTCAGAAATGCTCATAAAGTAATACAGTTGAAAAAGTGTTGTAGTTTCATGTTTTTGCCACAAAACTAGGTTTAAATCCTAAATGTTTGACCGGCTTTCTACTAGCTACAAATTGATTTGAATTCTATATTTTTTATAGTAAGTATTTTCCTTATTTTACTTAATAACTATGCAAACAAACCCTTAGGATGTTTAAAAAAAATGATATATGAATAAACAAAAACAAGGCATTTTAAATGTATCTATAATGCTTCGCCTATTAAGTTTTGTAAACTTTGTGCTATCATTTATATAAATTTCCAAACCAATTCTTCGCTATCCATACACTATTATAAGTTCAGAGTAAATTATATACTTTCACAATATATTCACACATAACCTTTTAAGCAAGTTAAACATAAGAGATTTTGATGTGCGCTTATAGTGACCTTTCTCACTTCAAACACTTTCACACACACTTCAACTTCACACACAACCTAACCAAACATGTAAAAACAAAGTCAAGGTCACGTTACATGTTGTAAAGGATAACAGAATTGATGATATACAATATAGAGTTGTCATTGGCTTTCAAAAGAAAGGGCGGTCCAAAGTCATAACTTTGCTTGGTTAATGAACTTTATATTTGCACATAGTGTATATACACACATTGTTAACTTTTCAATGGTGAGTTAACTCACCCAAAACCAAGCTTACAACCAAGCACAAGTCTTGAGAATAGTATCACACTTCCTACCATTACCAAACATCAATAGACACCACTTTAGCTCACTTTGGCTCTCAGCCATGCTCTCCCTCCATAATTGCATGTGGCCCAAAATAGATTTGGGGTTTGTGCTCTGTTTTTTCAATTTTTTCTTTGATATACTTTTCTCCTATGTCCTCCTAGGCCCTTAGCTAAAGTTTGGTGAAGTTTGGTATTGATTTGCATTGTTTAGGAATTGTTAAAGAGAAGAGAGAAGAGGATAAAGACATTATGTTTTCTATGCTTATAAATTTGCAAACTTATCTCCTAAATACTTAAGAAGTTTAAATAGACTTTCCCAAGGGGTTACCATCCATCTCTTACCCTCCACGGAAGGTCACAAAGCAATCTCCCTTTCATGTGCAACTTTACATCTCACTTTCCTAAGGAAAATATGTCCTCAAATATCTTCTACCTTATGAAATCACCTTTGACATCATCCTACCACACCAATTTCCTTTAGTGCATAGTTGTTAATTAATTACACATTAATATTCTAGCAAGCCAAAAAAGTTCGAACGACTTAAATCGAGTAAAAAACCGTTTATCGATAAACAGTTTTCGGTCACATTATCAATATTTCTTCAAATTATTTATTTTTGTAAAAAAATCAAAAAAAGGTTTACCATTTTTAGTTATTAATTAAAAGGAATTTAACAAAGTTATTAAATCAATTTAATCATATTTAACTAAAAATCAAATACTTAAATAATTCGGATATTAAATATGAAATGTTCGAAATTCCAGGTTGTTACTATTTAAAAATCAAATAAATACACATTTAGAACTACAAATACATAGATTAGGGTAGGTGACATATTGAAATTAGGAGAAGAATGTTATCATACTTAATCCAGCTATTTGTGACACCTTGATTTGTGAATTGCTTTCTAGACTCCTTGAATCAACACTCGATCTTGCTAGAGTTTAATAAAACACGTTGATTCTATTTTATATGATTTAATGCTGGATAGAAAATTTTTCATCCATGAGAGCAATAAGGGGTGGAAGCCATGGATGAAACGTGAAAGGAGAAAAGGAAAATTAAAGTAAAAATGAATAAGAGAATATTGTTATATAAATAATATAAACATTTCCCATTCTCCCTTATTAATTTCCAATTAACTCTCAATTAAGCCAAGCTCCTCCACTCTTCTTTATACAGTTAGCCATCACTTGCCCCCTACATGGATCAATTTTTCCGAAAGCCGTTAAGTAACTAAAAATATTTAAAGCCCATTTAAATATATACTGATATCATATATACTTTCATATACACATCCAAATAATTACCAATAACACCTAAAACATCAAATAAATTAATAATTAGTACTTCTTAAATATTAGTTAATTTAAGTAATTAATAACAGTTTATAAACTAATTAAATTGTGTGGATTTTAAATAATTCATAGATGTAGTTATATGACTTAGAGATGTGAATTCAGTCAGCGTTAATATTGAGCAATTCAAACATTTATGTTCAACATCACCATAGCAAGTAGTGTAATAGTTTGGCCGAGTTCATCGCTAACCGATCTTTTGATATAACCAAATATTATATTATCTTAAGCAATACCAATAGTGATAATAATATAAATATGTTCTTTTCACCAACACTATATCACAGTAGGATGCATGGAATTTGGTGTTGGTTAAAACTCCAATATTATCACCATTTAACTTAATTAGTGCATAAACAAAGACTTTGGTTGAATAATAACATTTATTATTAAATATTTTACTCTAGCTAGAGATTTTGACTTTGAATTAACTATAGTTAACTGTGATACTAACTTAGTACAATCATTGAGGCAAATTCTCTGCTAAATAGTGATTCACTTCCAATGCTTCATGTAACATCGCCCACTTGGAGGTTCAAAACTAACGGCTACGGATTTTGCAGTCATCCATAGTTATTAATCTTCGACGACCAAATACGGTAATGTTAGATATACTGATATAACAGAAACACATGGATATGGAAAAAAATTAAAATTATAAAACAACTTTCATATTCTATTTCAAATCATTTCAAATTCATTACATAATCCCAATACGAGAACCAAGTTCAGCGAAAATATAATTATTACAACATACGCTTAGGGCGACATATGAAGATGCCCCTTTGGATGATCAGAGTGTATAACTGTGCAATTAAAAACTTTTCATTTATAACAAACATAGCAGAATCAAAATAGAAAAGAACTCTAAATAGCTATCATGACTCCTGCACGTCTTTGGAAGCTTATTCTTTTAAAGCGGTACCTGAAAACCTCAACTCTTAAACTACTCAAAATCAATTGAGCACCTAAGAGTTTAAGGGGAAAACATAAACTTCAAGTCAGACATAAAACCTGGAATGAATAATAATCTATCATCTCAAAGCATTTGGATATCTAGTGAGACCGTGTCGCTTAGGGGAATAGGTTTTCCCCTCACTAATATCTTATTCAAAACTTAATAAAAGCATATATTGTGCTCCTACATCCACAATGGTTAGAACATAGTATTCAAAATATTATGATGATATGCAACAAGTAAATCAATTCTGGATTACCCATCCTCAATCATTTTGGACTATCTATCTCAATTATAATATCAAGGGTCACTATTAACCTATTAATTTTCATAGAGTTACTAATAACCTGCTTGAAGCTTATGGACTCTATGTACGGTTTCATAGTTTTCATGGGATCACTAAGAACCTATTGGCCCCTACCAATAACTTCATTATTCATGGTTCTTCCTGAACCTATTTTTATCTCCAATAACTTCCCTCTTATCATAGTTTTCATGGGTTGACTGTGAACCTATTGACTTCTATCAATAACTTAATCTAGATATAGTTTTCAAGGGTTCACTTAAATCTGTTGGCTCCCACCAACAACTCTTTCTAATCACAGTTTTCATGGGTTTACTATGGACCTATTGACATCTGCCAATAACTTTTCCTAAACATAGTTTTCTGGGTTTACTACGAACCTATCTATTTGAAAACTTCTTTAATCGGTGTTTGGGCATCCTAATTCTGGTCTTCATGACCTCCTGGATGCAATTTTACTCTTTTAGGAGTTAACTCAGTTTATATTCACTACTGGATCAACCTAGCTGGTTATTTTGCCCCTTTTTTTCCCAAAATATAGTTATGGGTCCATATTAAAGTAAATATGTAGACTAAAAGAAGCAAACGTAATGACATTAATACTAACCCCTATGGTTTTAATATTCTTGTAATCGAATTCATATAAAACATGGTTAATCCCTTTAACCTATAATTTTATCAAGAAAAGCTTCTTCAAAACTCCGATTTAAAAGCATTTAAAAGCTCTTTTATAATGCCATGGGTTTTACCTTTAAAAATTGAGATTGGGTTCTTTGTTTTGAAAATTAAGGCTTTCGAAACCTTTAATCTTTACTTTCGAAACCATTGGAAAACTTTCTTCGAAAGAATTCAAGTATTATTTTCAAAACACTAGGTACCTGCCTTTCGAAACACTTTAAAACCTTTCTTTTGAAACCTTTTGGATGTATTAAAGTATTATCATTCAGTTATCGAAGCATAGCTTCGAAACCATTTGAAATTAACTCTTTCGAAACCATTGGGTTTAATTTAAGTCATATCTTATTGGCACCAAGTGAATAAAAGCGAAAGTACCTCTTTCAAAACCATTAAAAAGAGTTTGGGAAAAACTGATGGCTTCGACACTATCCTTTCGAAAGTTCAAACCATTTAAGTAAAACATTTGTAGGATAGATTCGAAACCCCCTTCCAAATCCATTGCCTTTGAAACCCTTGAATTCTTTTGAAAGCTTTAGGAAGTGTCTTAGTACAGCTTTAAAAGGCTACCTTTCAAATTGGTTGATGATTTCAATCCATTCGAAAGGCATAGGGACGACAGAAGGGTTTTGGCTTGGTCAAAACCACTTTTTTCGAAAGCATTGATTTTAAACTGTAACTCATTCGAAAGCTACTATTTAAACAAGAAACGACAACCCCTTTCGGAAGTAATTGAAAAAGACCACTTCGAAATCATATATTTCGAACCCTTTGAAAGCACTTAGTAAGACAAGCAAGCGTATTTCTTTAGAAAGTAAAACAAAGGTTTCGACCCCATCGAAAGCTATGTTTCAACACCTTGCCTTCCGCCTTTCTCCAATCCACTACATACCAACAATGTAAAATCTTGTGTATTAGTTTCAGCTTAGTTTGTTTTGACCTAGTTGGTTTTTACTTGGTTGAAGATGGAAGCATAGGGTCGAAAGGTGGCTTCTAAAAGAGGCAGAACTCACTTTTCTGAATAAAGACTGATTTATTGCCAATTAAAGTAATTACTTTATAACTAACTTGCCTATTTGTAAACATTTAATTGGTTGCCACATATTATTAAAACTCTTTACCAACATAACTGCCACATAATTTTAGATCTAAACAAAGATTAATTTTCAAAATTAAGCCTTCTATAAGAAAAACAATTATAGCAATTAAATCCTTCTCCTAAAATAATTTATTTTCCATAGTAAATTACTTAGGAAAAATCTCCAAAAATTATAGAAGTTCACTTTCAATATGTTATATAACATTAAAAATTTCAGACCCAAATTATTCAATAAATAACCAAAATTAATTTCTAAACCCAATTATTCATATTTTCCTTTAAAAATTCATAATAAATTTTCCATAACTCAAAAAATAATAAAAATTGAAATCCGTCTCCAAAATCATATTTTACATAACATATAATGACGCAGCGGATTAATCGAAACAAACTTCAATTGATGGAATGTAGCAATCGGTGAGTTGAGAATACTGCAAGGCCCAAATCCGTTGATCCAAAGATACCGAATTCTAGCTATCTTCGTCTCGTTGATCGCGCACGATGCCGAGAAAGAAGATCTACGATTCTTCGCACGTTGATCTAGCGCACTAGATACCGTGAATCGGCTTCTACGATCGTTGAATCGAGCGCACTCGATTAACCGAAAGAGGAGATAGGAGATCACACTCAACTACCAATTTGTATGAAAGCACAAAGCTAACAAAAGAGAATTTTATTCAAATATCAACAACTTTACAAATGACTCAACCCTGCTATTTATAGAGTTTACAACACACACACAACTCAACATTGGACAACACTTAGGTCACGCACGACTTATATTAGGTCGTTGCCGACTTAACAGACACACAGCACCCTTCCAGCGACCTAAAACAACGGTAACTCAACCCTCCTACGACCTACGACTTTACTAGGTCGTTGCCGACCTAACTGATTACAAAACAGTAGGCGCTTCACACATAACGACCTAAAGACCAACGGCTCACACTTGTCTGCGACCTAGCACATCAACGGCTTATGATTTAGGTCGTTCGCGACCTAAAGGAGCGGCTTCAGAAATCATTCCGTGACCTAAAGGAGTTAGGTCGTACGCGACCTAAAAACGTGGCTTCCTCCATACGACCTAAGGGTCTGTTAGCTCGTAGCTTCTTTCCACATGTTTCTTTAGGTCGTAGACCACCTAACATTCCTTCCATAGGTCGTGAGCGTTCTTCAACATTATCATTAGGTCGTGGCCGACCTAAGTCTTCTTCCTTAGGTCGTTGCTGACCTAAAACATCAGAACGACCAAAAACCGAAACTTCGTTAACTCGTGTTGCCTCTTCGTTAGGTCGGAAACGACTCAATCTTTCTTTACTAACTCGTGTGTCTTCCTCCTGTAACCCCTTAGGTCGGAGCTCATTAGATCGAGGCTCGTTAGGTCGGAACTCTTCACCTTGTGATTTCTTAGGTCGTGCTCGTCTTAAAAACAAGTTAGGTCGGAGCCGACCTATGACTTCGTCTCTCTGGTTTGCATCATATAATTTGCTTATGGCATTCGAAATTCATTATAATTGGTTTTACCCTTAAATTCGTATAAAACTATATTCTAACAATCTTGTTTAAGTTAAATATGTTATAAAATCCAAGCATGTCATCATCAAAAGCATAATTAAAATAGATTTAATCTTAAACCTAAAAATCGAATGGTCATAAAAACAAAATAGAGACGATTTAGATTATTATTCACCTTGATTAGGATAAGCACTTTGAGATTTGATTGAGATCAATCCCTTTACTTCACTTCCTTAGCTTTTGATTTATTTTCCCCTTTTTCTTACTCCTTAGTAATGGCCGGCTATTCTTTTTTTTACTCACATTCTTGTGAAATGAAAATGAACATGAATGTTAAATGAAACATGAATATAAGGGTAATCGAAATGTAGGCGGAAATTACCCTAATATCCGAGTTTAATTAATTAATTAATATATAAGCCATCTGTAAGCCCATTTAGATAATCAAGTATGGCCTTTAATCATTTATTCAAATCTCAATTCTCTTGTCACTTTAAGATTACATTATTCTATATAATCTATCCAATAAAATCTCCTGAATAATATTATTAAAAATTACGGGTGTTACAGGCTCCCCTCCTTAAAGGATTTTGTCCATGAAATTCAGTAAGGACTAAATACTAAACATGGTAATCATCTATAATAGCTCTTAGCAACCATAATTGCCTACCTGACTATTAACTATCTATATAAAGCTAATATAGGCATACCCTCAAAACAAATTAGGATAAGTATATCTAATCCTGTCTTCCGTCTTCCAAGTACAGTCCTTCTCGTTATCTCTCCATTGAACTTTCACCAACCCGACTGTCTTGTTCCTCAACCTTTTCTCGTCTCTCGCTACAACCCGAACTGTTTGTCTAATGAAAGTCAAATTAGGCTCTACTATCAAATCTTCCAACCCTTTTGGAGAAATCGTAGTCTCTGGATCATGCACATCTTGTGAATATGAGACATATGAAATACATTATGGACACCTACCATACTGCTTGGCAACTCTACTCTACATGTGATATTTTCGATCCTCTCTATAACTTGGAACGGACCAACATATCTCGGTGCCAGTTTCCTTTACTTTCCAAATCATACCACACCCTTCACGGTGATACTTTAATGAAAACGTTATCTCCAAATAGAATTCTAGGTCTTTACGCCTCTTATCTGCGCAACTCTTCTGTCTGGATCGAGCTTCCTTCGTCCTTTCTCAGATTTATGCAATCTTCTCTGTCGCCTCTCTATCAGATCTGGACCTAAGACTGATCTGTCTCTAGTCTTCAACCAACATGCTGGTGATTTGCATCCTTCAACACAAAGCTTCAAAATGCACCAATCCTAGTCGGATAACTATTATTATAGGAAAACTCAACCAAATGCAGGTGATCTTTCCAAGATCAACCAAAGTCCAATACACAAGCTCTCAATAAATCCTCGAGTACCGTATTGAATCTCTCTATCTGCCCATCCATATGAGGGTGATATATTGTACTCATCTTAAGATTGGTACCTAATACGTCCTGTAGGCTCTTCCAGAATTCGATAGTAAATAAAGCATCTTTGTCACTGACTACACTACTAGGAATTTTATGTAGTCTAACTATGTTCTTCATGAACAACTTAGCTAAAACAGGTGCCATCTTGGTTGACGTAATAGGAATGAAATGGGCTTTCTTGGTCAATACGTCTACTATAACCCATATACTTTCATTTCCTCTATTTGACTTTGGAACCACATTAATAAAATCCATAGTTATCAAATCTCATTTCCAAACTGGGATCTTTAAAGGTTGAAGCAATCCACTTGGCTTCTAATGTTCGGCCTTCACTTGTTGGCAGTATGCACATTGCCTAACCCACAAGCCAACATACCTCTTTACACCTCTATGAAAGGATCTTCTCTTCATATCTTGGTACATCTTGGTCCCTCCAAGATGAATCGTAAACTTGGATCGATGACATTCTCTAAGAACTTCTTTCCTTAAGTCCTGCACATTCGGAACACACAACCGCTCCTTCTTTCTTAACCATCCTTTATGGTCAAGATTAAAATCATTTAGATCATCAATCTTTGATCCCACCTCAATCCTTCTAATCCTCTTGGCTAATAATGGATCCTTTTTTTGCTTAGAAGTAATCCTTTCGATTAATATCGATCGAACTTCTAAACAGGAAAACATGGTGGTACTCTGACTGGAACCAGCAGTCAATCTTAACTGCATACTACAAGAAGTCAAAGCTTCTAAATCTTTTCACTATGCCAACATAGCTAACACCACATTATGATGTCTTCTGCTAAGAGCATCGTTTGCTTTATTTCCTTTTCCAGGAGTATACTCTACACCAAAGTCATAAGCAGTTAAAAACTCCAGCCACCTCCACTGTCTCATACGCATCTCCTTCTGAGAGAATAAATACCTTAAGGACTTATGATCCATGTATAGTTCTAATCTCTCCCTAAAGGGATAATGTCTCCAAATCAGCAATTCGAAGATCACCGCAGCCAACTCCTAATCATGAGTAGGATATCTCACTTTATGCGGTCTAAGTTGTCATGAAGTGTAGACAATCACTTTACCCTTATACATCAACACAGCTCCCACTCCAGCCCCACATGCATTGGTATATAGCACCGACCCTTGGTTTCCGTCTGGAACTACTAACACAGTTGCATTGGTCAACAAATAAGGAATGCCTCCTCACATTTGTCGGACCAGACATACTTCGCATTTTTCTGGTTAACTTAGTCAAAGGTGCTGCTATCCGTGAGAAATCCTTGATGAATCTTCGGTAATAACTAGCAAGTCCAAGAAAACTTCTAATCTTAGTCACTGTCTCCGGCCTCTTCTAATTATTAACAGCATCGACCTTATCTGGATTGACTGACAACCCTTTCTCTAAAACCACATGACCAAGATATTTAACATCTTTCTTCCAAAAATGACACTTGGAAAACTTCGCCTCAGCTGATGCTGCCTCAGTGTAACGTCCCAGGATTTTTGACATCCCGAGTTGTGAATATTAATTTATAATATCCAATAATATTGTATTTTAATATATAATATCTCGTTATCAATGATTAATAATTGTATACAATTTTCCAAAACCAATATAATTTAAACTTTTAGATCTATATTAAAATACAAATTGATTAAATGGAATTTCTTATATATGTATTTTTTTAAATAAAATATGTATATTTTGTTTTAGATAAAATATGTGTTTTTTATTTTAGAGACAAAATATGTATATTTTGTTCTAAAGATAAAATAGAGTACTAAAGTTAATTGGAAAAATCATATGCGTATATTTTTACATATAAGGATAATAAATTTTATATATAAATTCATAACAGTAAATAGATAATGAAGTAAAAAGGAAAATTTTTATTTTGGGCATATAAACAATATTGTTTATATTAAATAAAAAGAGTTTCAAGTGAACTTTTCTAAAATAATATATGTACCATAAATAAGAAAAATTATATATATGTAGAGATATGTTCAAAAGGTAATTTTATAATATTTAAATAGATAAAAATGTCATAAAATAAAATGATGAGTATAGGAATCACGTAAGTATACATAGGAGAAACTATATATATACAGATAACAAATGAACTTAGTTTATTTGAAAATAATATATTTCTATATTATCAATAAAAAATGTGTATATATGGTTACATAAGTACATGAGGGATTAAAAATAATTTTTATACCACTTTGAAGTTCTTATAACACATACGAATATAGGATGTTTAGTATAGAATGTTATTTTATTTCATTTTGTTTAAAGTAATATGTATATATAAAGGTATATACCAAGAAGTGTTATTTTAATTATCTAGTTTCTCATTTTTATTTTAAAATGTACAAGTGACAAATGTAAACACTAACCTTGTCCAAAGCAAAGATAACAATGGTTGTCTATCTTCTTAAAGAGTACATACTTATACTTTAAAGCATATTATAGTTTATATATAAATAAAAGACTTCATGTCATTTACTACTAAGAGAAACAGGTTAACAAAAACAGTTAACAAAACCTAGTTTAATCAAGCGAACTATGGGTAAACAAGTAATAAATCTTAAATCAGAAAATGAACTAACACTTGGCAGTAAACAACTGATAAAATATTGTAATGATTTTTCTTTTTTTTTTTTAAATATTTCTCCAAAAAGCAAACATCTGCTCAGCCACCAAAATATCATTTCAGTCTATCTTCTGAATATTTCAAAGCTTGTGTATATATAGGCTTCAATCTGTGTTGTTGTTTTAAAAGTCTAAACATGTAACTTAAGAAAATAGCCTCTGTTCAAATTGTATGCAAACAGGAAACAAAATCAATAATTTAAAAAAAAAATAGGAAAGCAAAGTAACTCTGTACTAGTCTGGAAATTTAAGAAGTCAGGATCACCCATTGTTTAATTCAAACCATCAGGAGATTTTAAAAGAAAGTTCAGATTCAGATTTAAAGATTTCAACTTCAACTTTTATAGCTTCTGGGATCGAAATGTTTAAGGTGAGAAACCTCCATTTTAAACCCAGAAATGAATTGTTCTGTTACCCTATTGACAGTGAATATTTTGTTCATCCTAATATTCAAAAATCTAGATCTGTTAATCTAGTTCATATTTGATGATGATGTAAACCAATAAAATATGTATTTTCTAGTATAGTTTAAGTTAAAAATAGTTTGTGAATATAATATGCTATGTAATTAATTATGAATAAGTTTTACAATAAATATCATACTTTGGTGAAAATTCAATATGTTTAAATTAAGAATTCAAGCATGCTACCTGGATTCTGGTAAAGAAATAGGATTTTTAGAAGTTAAATCATGATTTTTAACAGTTTAAAATGTAATAAAATTTAAAATGATCAATTTCTCTTTATAAATTAATTTCGCCACCGTGGGTGGTGGAGATGTCAGGATGGCGACGCTGGGAGGTGCGCTTGGGCTTGATGAAGCGATCGACCATGGCCGTTCGTTGGATTTGGGTTTGGGTTGGTGGGTCAATCGACTTTAGGGTTTAAGGGTAGTCTTGGCTTTGGGTGGCATCGCGATGGTTTCGAGAAATGGTGGTGCGACCGAAGTTCAAGGGTTTGGCTCGGAGGTGGCTGCATGGGTGAGCTTCCGACAGAGGCTGATGGCGTGCGAAGAAGTGGTCGATCGACGTCGTGGTGGGTCGATTTGTGGAGGTAGGTTGGTTTTTTGATTTTTGGGAGGGTTGAGAAGTTGATCGATTTTTGATCAGAGGGGTTGCTGGCATCGGCGAAGTGGGGAATTGGATCGGGAAGTGATGAGGAACTTGACGGTGGTGTCACGACGGTGAGATGATCGGTGGTCTGGGTGTGTACGTGCACGTGTGTCACCGTGCACGAGTGATCCAGGCTAAGTTTCACCATGCACGAGTGATCCAGGCTGAGAGCAGTTGTTTTTGTGATTGATGATGTGTGCGATCGGCGATGTTCTTGGGTTATCCTCGAAGAGATGCTCGAATCGAATGAATTCAGGGTTGTGTTTTGTGTTGCTGGCATCGAAAAAGTGGCGAATTGGATCGGGAAGTGATGAGGGACTGGACGGTGGTGTCACGATGGTGAGATGATCGGTGGTGTGGGTGTGTACATGCACATGTGTCACCATGCACGAGTGATCCAGGCTAAGAGCAGTTGTTTTCGTGATTAATGATGCGTGCGATCGGCGATGGTCTCGGGTTATCCTCGAAGAGATGCTCGAATCTATCGAACTCAGGGTTGCGTTTTGTGTCGATCGTGGGTTTGTGTCCCTGGGAAAAGAACTGGAAGTATAGAGGTGATGAGGGAAGAAGGATAAAGGTTTGGTTTTGGTAATGATGTTGGGCTTCAGTCCAACTGAGGTTATGTAGTTGTATTTGTATAGGTTCGGGTTGTTTTTTTGTTGCTTCTGGGCTTTGGGCTTCGACCCATATTTGGTCTTGTTTTTTTTACAAACAAGATTTATTAATAAAAGAAGTAGGTTATAAAGTAAAAATAAAATCATAACCTTTTGTCCGAGTTGTATAGATGTAACTTTGATTGAAGTCTGTATAAGTTATCAAAGCAACAGTTTTGGTTTGACGTAAAGACTTGTTTATATTATAGTTTATTCATTTCGATGTGAGATTCTGAATTATTCTCTTTTTCTTCTATCTTCTTTCTATCTTCTAGCTTCCTTCTTTCTTTCACTATCCGTCTTTCCGTGTGATTGGGCTGACAAGTGTGGTTAAAATCAGTTTTAAATCGGTGTGGAAAAATGGGTCATGACATTGGGGTATCAGAGCCTAGGTTGAGCGAATACCTAGGTTCAGTTGGGTTTCTCACTAGGATAGGATCTGTAGCAAACTGATTGAGTCTAAGTGTGTATATATATATACGAGAGCGCGTATTTGTTAGTTATATAAAATGGTTTTATATATTGTGTTAATTGATCGGTTAAGTGGCATATGGATTCTGGTCAATACGAGTAGCTAACGTTATTGATAGGGATCTCTAAACACTTGAACCAGGCTAATGGATACAATATTATTTTTAAGGGGTAGATGAAATAATTTTACCCAGATATATTTTTTATATAAAATGGTATGATTTTTAAACATATGGTATTTAAAGTGATTGGTCGTGATGATAATGATTTATCATCTAGGATTGGGTGGTCTTAGAGTATATTCATTTGTTATCCTTTTGACTTGAGTATACCCTTAGAGATTTGGACCCCTTTAGGATATGAATCTTGGAAGAAAAAAATGAATTTTTACTGAGTTTTATTTACTAGAGGAATTTAGAAAACTTTCCACCATTAAAGATAATTTCATAATTATGGATTTCTAAAAAGGATAATTGAGAATTTAAAACCTTATAACACTTCACTTTGTTGTATACAAATATATATAAATTTATAAATTGAAGAAATAAATTGTTTATAAACTTACTGTATTATTATATATTTTTCTCTACCTTATAGCCACTTTCAAAATATATACTTAAATTATTTTTGGAAAGATGATTTTATAAATTTTGGGTAATAGAAATTTTAAGGGGAGATAAAATTTTGAAGTGTAAATCTTGATGTAGTCTTTAGCCTATAGAAGTCTAACCTTAGGATCTCACCTTTGGGTTTTGGTATTGATTGTAGAGAACCCGTAGCATCAGTCGAGGTGGAGCTTTGGCTAGGGTTAGGAGGGATGGTGATTTTGACCTGGTTAGAAGAATTCGGGTGGATCTTAACGAGCCGTCATTATATGAAGAGCCGGAGGAGCCGGTAGAGCCTGTTGAGCAACCTCAGCCTCAGCTCAGGAAGAAGACCCGGAGGAGGAATTTGACAATGAAGAAGAGTTTGAAGTCGAAGGTGAAGATGATGAGTTTGGCGACAAGGAAGAGTTTGAAGTAGAGGAGGATATTTGTAACAACCCGCATATTTTACAATTGTGTACTTAAATATTTTATTTAATTATAGAATCGTTAGTCGGATTATAGTCCAAAATACTACTTTTTGCAAACTGTCAAATTAGGACTCGAGATCACTTCTATTGAGTTCAAAATGGTGTTTGCGACCTTTTTGAGTATAAACATCAATATGTTTGGAGCTAGCTAAATTTCGACCTTTTCACTTAGGGTTTTGGGTTTGGGTTTCAGCCCATTAACCTAACATATCAACCCAACTCCACTCTACTCCTCTTTATTTCTTCATTATATTTCCTACAACTCAAGCTTTAGCAAAAATGGCGGAGGAGATTGGAAATTAAAATCCTAAGCCCTAGTTTCTTTAGAAAATCCAAGTTTTAGCTCCAAATTCAAAGAGAAGCTTAGGTAAGCATCTCCTTCTTCTTCTCCATCTCAATCTCTCTCCAATTTCAGAAATTTCCTATAACCTAATTTGGGAAATATTGCTCCCTATTTTAGATTGGAGCTTTTACAGTTGAGATTGAAGAGTGGTTGGTCCTCCTTTGTTTTCAAGCTTCTTCTTCCTTGTTTTTGTGTAAAAGGTGAGATTTTTATCTCACATCTATGTCTATATCTATCTTTGTGGTTAGGTATCAATTCCTAACATCTATTCATGATCATTTGCTTTTAATTTGAGTTGATTTGGTGATTTACTAATTTTTGGATTTGAAGTCCAATTTTGTGAAAATCCTACTAAGGATGTTTGGATATGTTGTTTGGGATGCATCGAAGAGCCTATAAGGCCGGGTTGTCGCTTGGCGTAAATCCTTAATCGCCGTTGCTCGCTCGATCGCTCCCGAAATCATTTGGCCATCATGGCCTAGGCAAATTGTTGCCCTTACTAGGAGTTCAGACGTCTGGATACCAATGCCAGACGTCTGGTTTTGCCTCCGGGAGAAAGTTATACACGGCAGAAAAATAAAAAAGTAGTGACTAATTTCAGACGTCTGAATTATTCGTTTCAGACGTCTGAAATCGTTTCAGACGTCTGAAAGGAGGTCAGACGTCTGATTTGAGATTTCAGACGTCTGGTTGGTTTTTTGGAATATTTCCAAAAACCAAAACCAGACGTCTGGATCAACCCCTCGGACGTCTGGATCTGTGCATATCTGCCTATTTGCCTAATTTTGAGTAAAACTCCAATGTTAATCGATTTTTGGTCAATCTGACTAGTTGTTATCACAATTATCGACTTTGATGACTTCTTTCTTTGAATTTTTGAGAATATCCATTTTGATGGATTTGGTATCGATTTAATTGGGTTTAATTCACGTCTTCATATGTGAATTTTTGGTGATTGATTGTTTATACAATCATTTCTGTGGCTTGTCACTTTAAAATGCAAAGGTTTTAATACTAGTAGTAAATATTCAAATCCTTTCACAAAGATGATTTCAACTCTATTTTTGATACAAAGTTTGCTTTTAAGACCATTTTCCAACCTATTAGTATATACAAACCTTTACTTCATTCATTTGAGAAATCTAATTAAAAGGCTTAGTAAAACAAGTGGTATGAAACGCTTGCGTTTACTTCATCGGTTAATTTTTGGACTTGTTTGATTGAAAATCTTGTGAAAATTTGTGAGTGGGAATCTACAATTTGTTCGTAAATATTTAAGTTAAGCCAGTGGTTATGAAACATGAGGCTAAACTCATTTATTTACTAGCTTAGTGTAATTGACACTTCTTGATGATCGATGATGATCATTTTGTGGTTTAGACTAGCAATGTGCGATGGCTCTTTGTCTACGACGGAGACTAAACCCCGTTTCTGTGGAGCTTCGGCTCAAAATTGGTGGGGTAGCGACCCATGGTCTTCGGACAGTTTGTGGAGCCTTGGCTCAAAATTAATGGTAAGCAACCGTGGAATAGCGTTCTGTTTTGTGATACACGTGTTGGCGAGTTTTCATGCTCCCGTTTTGTGATAGGCCTCCCCCTCTTGTGATTTCTAAATTTATAATTGATGATTTCTAGAATTTGTGTCTCACCAATTTTAGCGATTTACATTGATGAGTTTATCAATATTTATGCATTGGTGAATTTGTGTTTCAACAACTTTTACTATTGGCATTGAGATGTTTGCCAATATTTGTGACTTGGTGAATAAAAATAAAGAATATGGTTTTCTTTTTGATCTTTGAGAATATTCTTGTGATATTGAATAATCTCTGGTTGATTTTCAAATGCATATTTATCACAGTATGGCATTATTTTTATCATACGTTTTTGTCATATCTCTTATTCTATCTCATTTTTATCCGATATTTATAGCTAGACTGATCTATTTATTATTTTCTTATTAAATAATACTCGGGTCAGACCGAGGTGTTACAGGTGCTTCTATTTGACTCTTTATCTGGGACCATCATTATCTGAATTTTGTCTAACTACATTAGATTGATAGTTTTTGTTGTTATACATTCGAGACAGAGACTCCTTGATGTAATACATACTCTTTGGTGTAGCACTTGTATCTATTCTTTTGCGATATTGTGGATCTTATTTGACCACTACTTTGATGTACACTTATATGTGTTATATTCATATCTGTTTCCGCCTTTGTGATATGAACGTCTGTGACTGATTTGTGTTATGGTTACTTCTATATTTGTTTCCGAAGACCACATAGCCACTATTAGTAGCTTTGAGTTTGTATCGGCGTGTCGGATTTCTTGATGCATGTTATACTATTTCACACATCGATGTTCGCACAAAGCAATTACACGGATGGTCGCTTCTCAACAGCCTTATTCTTCGTGCTAGTTGATGGCATTACTCCGTAATGTCCTTGGCTAGCGTGAGTATAAAGGTGGGGCGTCACAATCTTGAATTGGAAAATGACGACGCAATCATTTGGAAGATAGGTGAAGTTATTGAGGAGCCAGTTGTTGGTGTAGATTTCCTTTAGAGAGAGCCTAGTCAAGAGATTGTATGGGTTCCGGACAGTGATGTGGAGTTTAGGGAATTGTCGGGACCCGAAGGGGAAGGCTCAGGTAGTAAGAGTCCATAGTGGTGTTGGATTGCTTTCTCTAGGTAGTGTATGCCTTTTGTATGTGTCTATGACCCTTGGACGTCATGAATGTTAGGTGTTAAATGTTTGGTAGGGCAATATTTATATCTGTATATATAAGTATGCTTGTATGTATGATGATAGCACTTGTAGGAATATTTTGGTTGGTACTAGATGTAATGTATGTTGTTGATATATATATATATATATATATATATATATAAGTATGAAATCTATGTATTTGCTGGTATAGTTTGGGTTGTTATTAATTAGTTCTAATATGTGTGGCTAGTTTTAATAACTTAGCTATGGAATTTCAGGGACGAAATTCTTTTAAGGGGGGAGGAATGTAACGACCCGGGATTTTTGACATCCCAAGTTGTGAATATTAATTTATAATATTCAATAATATTGTATTTTAACATACAATATTCCCGTTAATCAATAATTAATAATTGTATACAAATTTTCAAAACCAATATAATTTAAATTTTTAGATCTATATTAAAATACAGATTGATTAAATGGAATTTCTTATATATGTATATTTTGTTTTAAATAAAATATGTATATTTTGTTTTAGATAAATGATGTGCACGTAAATGTGCATATTTTGACCACCATATTTATTCTATTTAAATTAAATAATTGATCATATTGGGTATTTTAACTTGTTTTAACCAAAATTCATATTAATTCCAAATTTTCACATATTCATCTTCATATAGGGGCAAAACGGTCATTTAAGTGCATATATTTCTTTGAAAAAAATTGATTGGAAATTTATATATATTTTTGTACGAAAATGGTCTCAAATAGGAGTGGTTTCATGAAGGAATATGCATGCACAAAGAATATAAAGGAATGAAGATGGAAATAATTCAAAGTGAAGATAATGGAGGACCCCGCCTACCCACTACCTTAATGTATAAATTAAAGGCTAATGCACATGCTAAAGACATTTAAAGCTTCATGTACATTTAAGTGGGGGATTATTAAAGCTAATGATAACTTGGCCACCACACTTCCTCCAAGGGCATTTTGGGTACTCCCCAAAAATATGCATTAGGTTTTCTAACTTGTATAAATACCCCTTATGTTTCATGTAGCCATCTTCCTCTTAGTTAGTTTGTTTTAGTTTAGAAAATAAATCAAATCTCTCTTCCTTTCCATGGCTACTTAGCCATTTCTTCTCTTATGTAATTCTTTTCTTTTATGCAATGTTAATTATTGTTTCTTTTTAATTACATGTTCATTTCCTTTTATGCAAGTAGTGTAGATTTTCCTTTATGCAAGTTGAGTAGTTTTCTTTTTATTTGCTTTCATTTTTCTTTTCTTTTTGCTTTCATGTTGCTTTCTACATTTGTTGATTTGATAACAAATATGAGAGATTAATCCCTACAATTTAGGGGTAATGAAGCTCTCTAGTATGTAGATGCAACATTTTGATGTTTATACTCTCTTTTTGTGCTTTAATGGAAACACTTGAAGTGGTTTAATGATGTTGTTTAGCTTTGAATTTGATAGTCTATGTTGTTCATAACAAATAGGCTATGCTTAAACAAACATAACACAAATTGCCTCTTCATCTAAATATGATTATGGCAAAGAAGTGAATGTTGAAATTGAAATTTGATAGCCTATATTTCTAAACAATAGTTAATAGGCTATGCTTAAAATAGATTTTTAATTCAACTTTGTTGTCATATTTCATGAGAGTTAAATGTGTATTAGTGGTTGTGTTATAGTTTGATGGTTTATATTGAGCTAATTAATAGCACAAATATACCATGCTTATGATAAGCACATCAACTAATTCACTAATGACAAGAAAAGAGAGATCATAACTTCATTTTGCTGATTTATATGATCTAGAGAGTGGATTTATCTTTAAATTGTTCTTTTAACTCTCATATTTTTATCATTTTCTTTTGCTAGTTTTTGATTAGTTTCTTACATTTCTAGCTATTCACTCTCGACTTCAGTATAATTTGATTGAGTAGGAAATTAAAATCATCAATTCCCTGTGGATCGACCCGTATTCGCCGCGTGCTACATTCGTACACCGTGCGCTTGCGGTTATTTTTAATTTAAATTCGTTCGACGGTTTTCTAAACCGATAGAATTTCCGTCGACGAACAAGTTTTTGGCGCCGTTGCCGGGGAGTTGTTTTGATTTTGATTTTCTATTCTTCGAATTATTTTTGCTTAATTTTTGTGTGTTTGTTTGTGTGTGACTTTTGATTGCATTTTGGTTTTGTGTGCATGTTGTTCTAGTATTTGCATTGCATTTGCATTTCTATTAAAAAAAAATCATACACAACTTCATAAAAAAAGAAGAGGAATTTCATTTCATTTCTTTTGCAATTACATTGGTATTTCTTTTCAATTACATTGGCATTTAAAAAAAAAACAGTGTGCATCGCACTGTTCATTGTGCACAGCCCTGCACAAACATTTCTCCTCTGTTACACTACAGTTTTATCTCCTGTAACCACATACCCTGTCTTCCAGTTCAGTGACCATCCCACAGTTCAACTTCCACATACCATCACTGCCTGACATCGCCACCAAAATTTCACCCCATATAACCATGCACACATTCTTCACTCCAAATTCAAATTGCTCTGTTCAACAGAACTGCATCATACTCCACCACCAAAAGCACCTTGCCAACAACAAACAGCTGCTGCCATCTTATCATTTCCTTCATACATCAACTGTCTTCATATATCACAACCACACCTCCCAACTGTCTTCATATCAACCCCTCTGACCATAAAAAAAACAGCACATTCACTTCACAAAAACAGTTAACCTCTGTACAAACATTCTTCCTATCCCCCAACCTGTCACTGTTACATTCCCTCACTGCCGACAAACTTCTTCAACCACAACAGCACCATCATTACCCACTCTCATTCTCCTCTTCAAACAAACCTCGCCATAATTCCAATAGCACTGCAAAGCTCATCACCCAATACTTGCAATACTCACTTCACTGTAAACCCACTACTCTGCATATATCACATCAGTGGTACACTTTCTCTTCATACTTCAGTCTAACCTTCTTTCAACCCCCTGCCTAACCACATCACCAAAGCCACAAACACTCCCCTGCCTTCCATAAAGAACCACCACTAAGCTACATCATCTCCAACAAATACAAACTGTCATCCCACCCTTGAGCAACCACTCTACTTCCACTTCAGAACCCATATCATTATCACCTCTACTTGCACTGCTAACCAGCAATTCTCACCTTCAGATCACCCACCAGTGCTCTGTCCATCCCCTCAAACAAATTGCCACAGTCCAGTGCCTCACTCTTACATCCAGACATTCACTTCCTCCTCCAACAGTTGCACCACTACATTAGTCCACAACATCACAATACTTCCATCACTGCTACATCATCATACTGTCCATCACTCGACATCGATCAACACACCATACTTGCAACTACACCTGACAACGTTCAACTTGCATACTTCCACTCAACCTTCACCTGAGACCACCCACAAACCATCCACCTCTACCGTTACAGATCACCACTCCACAACCAATATCAAAAACAACCCACAAAGCAACAGAGCAAATATCACCGTCGCCCAATCCACGAACACGTTTTTGAGGTGTGCGAATCAACCAGCAATCGACTTCGCCTACGCCGAAACCACGACAGTGCCAACCCTCGCAACCGCTACAGGCGAGCACCCCTCAACCACTCGACCATCATCGAAACCCCATCTCTTCCTCTCCATTACCCAAAATCACGTTGACTGCCGTTCTCATCACCAATTGACTCCGAATTCATTGAGTTTGTATGCTTGATTTTGTGAGGATCTGGTTTTTGCGAGGATTTGATTCCGCTGAATTTTTTTTCCTTTCGAAACTCTGTGTTCTGTCGAGAATTCAATTGACGATTGAGTTGTTAGGTTGTCTCGGTTTACAGCCGTGAGTTGGGTTTTGTTTTTTTTAATTGGTGTGCATTTTCTATTTTACTTTTATCTTATTTTACTTTAAAAAAAAAGATTTTGTTTATTGGTTTTCTGCTGCCTTCTGTTTGTTTTGATTTATCCTAGTGTAAATTCTTTTAGCTTTGTTTTCGTTCTTTCTTAACAAAAAAAAACAAATTTCAAATTGTTTTATTTTATTTTATTTTATTTTCATTTTTGTTTTACTAGTTTTATTTGGTCTTCCTTTGATATATAAAACAGATTTTTTTTTTAAAGTAAAACCCTACTTTTAAGTTTCCTTTCAAAAAAAAAAAACCAAAAAAAAAATTGTATATATCTTAGTTTTTAATTTTCAGGTTGCCAAAGCAGGAAATAAAGGAAGAATAGCTTGCTGAAAATTGCTTCCTTAGCTAGCCTAAATAAATTGCCCTGCTTGCTAAAAAATCTGCTTTCATTTCTAGTTTTATTTGAATTGAATTGTTGGTTGCTTGCATTTGCATTTTAAAAAATAAAAAAAATTCATTCGTAGTTGCATTGTTAATACATGTTTAGTTTCTGTTCTGCATTTCATCTTAGATTTTGATTAATAATAACGGTTAGACATGATAACACTTAATTGTATATTGACAATTTGTCTTTTTTTGAACAATTTAATTTCTTGGTGTCTAGGCTACGGCAGAGTAATAACCATTTATAAATATTACGGTGATTCGTAAATACTATAGTGGTTGTTCCTCTGAAGGTACTTAAACCTTCGGCTGCATTGCTACGGTGATTCGTGGTGCACCGATAAATCCTGCCCGTTACCTGGCTGAGAACTATCTTGTTTATCTAAGACAATTTGTGAATATACAATTTTGGGTTAACTTAGGATAAATAATTTGTAATTAACCCTTGCATTCATTTAGTTGCATTTGTTCATGCATGTTTAAAAAAAACACAAAAAACAAAAAATTTCAAAATCCAGAACTAATTTTTTTTAAATATTCCTTTTCTTTTTCTTTGAAATTTTTAAATCCTTTTCCTTTGAAATTTCAAAAATCCAGAAAAAATAGAAAAACAAAAAATCCAAAAAAAATTATAAAATCTTTTCAAAAGCCAAAAAAATAATTGAAAATTCAAAAACAAAACAAAAATCAATTTCCATTTTGGAAAATAAATTCTACTTATAAATATTTTTCTTTATAAAAAAAAACAAAAAAAACAAATCTTGAAAATGTCCGAGTTTCCCCACTTACGTGAGTTTTACGATAGTTGTGAAAATCAATATAATCCATACGATTTCACTCCAAATTCGTATGGATATTTTAACACCAACTATTGTTTAAATGAGTCAAATTTCGAACAACAAATTTTTCAAAACAATGATCAATCCTCAAATCTCGAAAATAGCATTTCATCTTTACTTGAACTCTCTACACAACAAAATCAAAGTGTAAATGAATTGTGTAACCCATATTTGTGCAATAGTTCAAGTCAAAAAAAATCAAATTTTGAATTCACTTCAAAATTCAAATGATTTCGAGTGTAACCCATGCCAATTCAATTTCGAGCTTCAAAATGAATTTCAAAATCAAGACGAAAATGTGAACAGATTTTCAAATAATTTTGGCAATGGGAATAGTTTCAATAACGATATGATTGAAACCTTTGGTTGTCAACAAATTCAAAATGAAAATTTTCAAATTAATAATCATGAATTTGATTTTGTTGACCAAATGGAAAAAGATAACGGGGATTTATTACTTGAAAAATACAAAACCTTTCGTGAAAATCATAATCAAATCTCAACTTGCGAAGAATCAAATAATAATCTACCGTTTATCGAAATTGACAATTTTTGTTCTCAACAAATCCAAATTGAAAATTCTCAAGTTAATAACTATAAATTGGATTTTGTTGAGCAAATGAATGAAGTTTACGATGATCACACGGATTTGTTGTTTGAAACATACATGAAACAATGTGAAAAACAAAGTCAAATTTCAACGTGTGACGAGTCAAGTGATAATCCATCTTTTACCCAAATCGATGATTTTCAAACAACAACTTTTGAAACTGAAAATGATGATCTGAACGAAGTTGTTGAAAAGACGGTAATTGTGTTGGATTTCAATTCTTTTGAGGGTGAGAAACTCGATTTAAATTTCGATCTTCCTTTTTCTGAAAATTTGAATACAACAACTTTGGATTTTGAAATGGATACATGCGATGAAGTTGTTGATAATTCAACGAAGGAAGATGAATTTAACGAACACGAGTTTTATGGACTTTTCGAAAATGAGTCATTAAATTCTGATGGGGAAGATTTTGATCACCATTTTGACTTTGAAATCGATAATTTGGAAGAAGTTTTCAATGATAAACTTCAATTTCAATTTGGTGAAAATAAATGTGAATTTCAATCAATTGTTTTATCAACCCCAAAAATCATTGAAAACAAAACAACTTGTTCAATTTTTAATAAAACAAAATTCGTTTTTCCAAATCGACAATCAACTTCGAAATCTTTTACGATTTGGTTTTTCGAGCTTAAGCTGTGTCTCGCATGCTTGACGAGAAAAATGAATCGGTTTTTGGAAGACCGTTTCATTTACTTTTTGACTGTATACTTTCTCATCTCTTGTAAATAATAATCTTTCATGTAAATATAGGATTTTTATTTTAATTTTTTTCTCCTTCCACTTGGGTTGACTGTGGGGACACAGTCAAAATCAAGTGTGGGGGGGGGGGGGACTCAGCTTCATTTTTTTTCTTTTCTTTTTCATGGTTTATTTTTGCCTTTTCTTTAAAAAAAGCCCCAGAAAGATCTTTTGATTTATTTTTAAAGAAACACTATAGGATAAATATATGGTTTTGGCTTATTAAATTGAAATTTTTGAAATTTTATTTATCTTAACAAAATAAAAATGAAGTTTGATTACAAATAACAATGGTTTAACTACTATATAGGAAAATTCATACGTGTTAATTATGAAGTACATCCTAAATGAAAATCTTTGTTTTAAAAAGTGGTTGATTTAAAGTAAAGGATATAACATTTTTTTTTGTCTTCCAAGTTAAATGGTGCTAAGATGATTTTTCAAAACTCTCTCTCTCTCTCTTAAAAATATATATATATAGAAATAAAAAAATGATAACATCCAAGTATTCACTCTCATTTAAAAGTCCTCACGGTTATGCATGGGTGATTACTTGGAATTTTTGATTATGTGCTTTGATACTCATTTAAAAGTCCTCACAGTTATGCATGTATGGAACATATGTTAAAAAAAAGACTTAATAAAAACCACCTACGGTCGATAGGTGTATGCACGAAAGTGTGTTCACTCGCCATGCTCTGTACTCCCCTCACATAAGTCCGAAAGGCAGTGCATGGGTGGTATATCTGGCCTCAGTTTACCTGAGCTAGGTGTGTAATTTTTCTTGCAAATAATGAGAGAGCAAACAATTGAAATCCTAGCACTATTTTTACTTAGTTGATTTGATTTGTTATTGTAAAGAAATGAATATACCACTTTGATAAACTTTGATAATCAACTAAGGATCCATTTCATAGTTACACTTTGTTATTAACCAAAACAACGAGTTAAATATAGTCTATTTGATATGATAACTTGATTTTTGTTGGAAATTTTGACGAGTAAATGACATAAATTTTCAAGATAATAACCAAAACCTATATTTAACTTATTCGTGTCAATTAAAAAATAAATCCTTCATTTGTAAATATTTTCATCCTGCATTTGGATTTTGTGGGTAGTATCCGCTGAAAACCCTCACGAGACAACACTCGTCCTACTGGGGACACCCAGAGGTTTAACGGCTTATTGCATACGCTCAATGCAATCGTGCTCCCTACGAAAACGGATTTATCTTAGTTTCCCTTTATTCGAGGACGAATAAAAAGATAAGTGTGGGGGTATTTGATGTGCACGTAAATGTGCATATTTTGACCACCATATTTATTCTATTTAAATTAAATAAATGATCATATTGGGTATTTTAACTTGTTTTAACCAAAATTCATATTAATTCCAAATTTTCACATATTCATCTTCATATAGGGGCAAAACGGTCATTTAAGTGCATATATTTCTTTGAGAAAAATTGATTGGAAATCTGTATATATTTTTGTAGGAAAATGGTCTCAAATAGGAGTGGTTTCATGAAGGAATATGCATGCACAAAGAATATAAAGGAATGAAGATGGAAATAATTCAAAGTGAAGATAATGGAGGACCTTACCTACCCACTACCTTAATGTACAAATTAAAGGCTAATGCACATGCTAAAAGACATTTAAAGCTTCATGTACATTTAAGTGGGGGATTATTAAAGCTAATGATAACTTGGCCACCACATTTCCTCCAAGGGCATTTTGGGTACTCCTCAAAAATATGCATTAGGGTTTCTAACTTGTATAAATACCCCTTATGTTTCATGTAGCCATCTTCCTCTTAGTTAGTTTGTTTTAGTTTAGAAAATAAATTAAATCTCTCTTTCTTTCCATGGCTACTTAGCCATTTCTTCTCTTATGTAATTCTTTTCTTTTATGCAATGTTAATTATTGTTTCTTTTTAATTACATGTCCATTTCCTTTTATGCAAGTAGTGTAGATTTTCCTTTATGCAAGTTGAGTAGCTTTCTTTTTATTTGCTTTCATTTTTCTTTTCTTTTTGCTTTCATGTTGCTTTCTACATTTGTTGATTTGATAACAAATATGAGAGCTTAATCCCTACAATTTATGGGTAATGAAGCTCTCTAGTATGTAGATGCAACATTTTGATGTTTATACTCTCTTTTTATGCTTTAATGGAAACACTTGAAGTGGTTTAATGATGTTGTTTAGCTTTGAATTTGATAGTCTATGTTGTTCATAACAAATAGGCTATGCTTAAACAAACATAACACAAATTGCCTCTTCATCTAAATATGATTATGGCAAAGAAGTGAATGTTGAAATTGAAATTTGATAGTCTATATTTCTAAACAATAGTTAATAGGCTATGCTTAAAATAGATTTTTAATTCAACTTTGTTGTCATATTTCATGAGTGTTAAATGTGTATTAGTGGTTGTGTTATAGTTTGATGGTTTATATTGAGCTAATTAATAGCACAAATATACCATGCTTATGATAAGCACATCAACTAATTCACTAATGACAAGAAAAGAGAGATCATAACTTCATTTTGTTGATTTATATGATCTAGAGAGTGGATTTATCTCTAAATTGTTCTTTTAACTCTCATATTTTTATCATTTTCTTTTGCTAGTTTTTGATTAGTTTCTTACATTTCTAGCTATTCACTCTCGACTTCAGTATAATTTGATTGAGTAGGAAATTAAAATCATCAATTCCCTGTGGATCGACCCGTATTCGCCGCGTGCTACATTTGTATACCGTGCGCTTGCGGTTATTTTTAATTTAAATTCGTTCGACGGTTTTCTAAACCGATAGAATTTCCGTCGACGAACAATAAAATATTGTATTTTGTTTTAGAAACAAAATATATATATTTTGTTCTAAAGATAAAGTATAATAGATAATTAAAGTTATTTGGAAAAATCATATGCATGTATTTTTACATATAAGGATAATAAAATTATATATAAATTCATAATAGTAAATAGATAATGAAGTAAAAAGGATATTTTTGATTTTGGGCATATAAACAATATTGTTTATATTAAATAAAAAGAGTTTCAAGTGAACTTTTCTAAAATAATATGTATACCATGAATAAGAAAAATTATATATATGTTGAGATATGTTCAAAAGATTTATAATATTTAAATAGATAAAAATGTTATAAAATAAAATGATGAGTATAGGAATCACATAAGTATAAATAGGAGAAACTATATATATATATATATATATATATAGATAATAAATGAACTTAGTTTATTTGAAAATAGTATATTTCTGCATTATCAATAAAAAAATGTGTATTTATGGTTACATATATACATGAAGGATGAAAAATAATTTTTATACCACTTTGAAGTTCTTATAACACATATGAATATAGGGTGCTTAGTATAGAATGTTATTTTATTTAATTTTGTTTAAAGTAATATGTAAATATAAAGGTATATACCAAGAAGTGTTATTTTAATTATCTAGTTTCTCCTTTTTATTTTAAAATGTATAAGTGACAAATGCAAACACTAACCTTGTCTAAAGCAAAGATAACAATGGCTGCCTATCATCTTAAAGAGTACATACTTATACTTTAAAGTATTTTATAGTTTATACATAAATAAAATACTTCAAGTCATGAACTGTTAAGAGAAACAATTTAATAAAAACAGTTAACAGAACTTGGTTTAATCAAACAAACTATGGGTAAACAAGTAATAAATCTTAAATCAGGAAATGAACTAACGTTTGGCAGTAAACAACTGATAAAATATTGTAATGATTTTTCTTTTTCTTTTTAAAATATTTCTTCACAAAGTAAACATCTGCTCAGCCACCAAAAGATCATTTCAGTCCATCTTCTTAATATTTCAAAGCTTGTGTATATATAGGCTTTGATATGTGTTGTTGTTTTAAAAGTCTAAACCTGTAACTTAAAAAATAGCCTCTGTTCAAATTGTATGCAAACAGGAAACAAAAAATTTAAAAAAAAAATAGGAAAGCAAAGTAACCCTGCACTAGTCTAGAAATTTAAGAAGTCAGGATCACCCTCTGTTTAATTCAAACCATCAAGAGATTTTAAAAGCAAGTTTAGATTTAGATTTAATGATTTCAACTTTAACTTTTAAAGCTCCTGGAATCAAAATGTCTAAGGTGAGAAACCTTAATTTAAACGCGGAAATGAATTGTTCTGTTACTCTATTGACAGTGAGTATTTTGTTCATCTCCGTATTCAAAAATCTAAATCTCTTAATCTAATTTATATTTGATGATGATGTAAACAAAGAAAATATGTATTTCTAGTATAGTTTAAGTTAAAAATAGTTTGTGAATAAAATATGATGGGTAGTTTGTTATTCTTAAGTTTTGCAGTAAATATCATACTTTAGTGAAAATTCAATATGCTTAAATTAAGAATTCAAGCATGCTACCTAGATTCTGGTAAAGAAATAGGATTTTTAGAAGTTAAATCATGATTTTTAACAGTTTACAATGTAAGAAAATTTAAAATGAGAAATTTCTCTTTATAAATTAGTTTCGCCACCGTGGGTGGTGGAGACGTCGGGCGATGACGTTGGAAGGTGCGCTTGGGCTTGGCGAAGCGATCGACCGTGGCCGTTTGTTGGATTTGGGCTTAGGTTGGTGGGTCGATCGACTTTAGTGTTTAAGGGTAGTCTCGGCTTTGGGTGGCATCGCGATGGTTTCAAGAAGTGGTGGTGTGACCGGAGTTCAAGGAGTATGGCTCGGACGTGGTAGCATAGGTGAGGTTACGACAGAGGTCGGTGGCGTGCGTAGAAGTGGTCGATCAACGCTGTGGTGGGTTGATTTGTGGATGTAGTTTGGTTTGCTGGTTTCGGGAAGGGTTGAGAAGTTGATCAATTTTCGATCAAAAGAGTTGCTAGCATCGGTGAAGTGGCGGATTGGATCGGGAAGTGATGAGGGACTGGACGATGGTGTCATGGCGGCGAGATGATCGGTAGTGTGGTGTGTACATGCACGTGCACATGTGTCACTGTGCATGAGTGATCCAGGCTAAGAGCAGGTGTTTTCGTGATTGATGATGCGTGTGATCGGCGATGGTCTTGGGTTATCCTCGAAGAGATGCTCGAATCAATCTAACTCAGGGTTGTGTTTTGTGTCCTTGGGAAAGGAACTGGAAGTAGAGAGGCGATGAGGGAAGAAGGATAAAGGTTTGGGTTTGGTAGTGATGTTGGGCTTCGTTCCAACTGAGATTGTGTAGTTGTATTTGTATAGGTTTGGGTTGTTTTTTGTTGCTTCTGGGCTTTGGGCTTCGACCCGTATTTAGTCTTGTTTTTTTACAAAAAATATTTATTAATAAAAGATGTAGGTTTTAAAGTAAAAATAAAATCATAACCTTTTGTCTTTCCAAGCATATAACAAGCATGTAATAAGCGGATTAATAAAAGTATATGTTTTGAACCAATCCACTTTTATATTAAAATGTTTATTTAAGTTTTAATAGAAACAAGGGATTTTAAAAATAATAAATTTGTTTTATTTTAAGACTATTTAATTAAGGTCATTTAAATAAACTGTTATTATTATAAATTAGTCAAACTTTTAAAAATAATTTTTATTATTACTAACACTTGATTTTTTTTTTGGATAATTGAGTACAATTAAGCAAATAATTAAGGGAAATAAAGTGTTTATACTTTTTAATTAATTTAAGTTCTTAAGTGATTTTATATTTATAATAATTATATAATTTCACAGATAATATAGTAATATTTAGAAAATGGTTTGTATTGACGGATACTACGCCGTCATATAACCCATTGTGAAGTTAAACAAGTAAAATTTTATAAGCTTTAATTACCAATTGGAAACGAATACCCTTGTATAGTTCTATACAGCCTACCTGTTAAGATGTTCCCAAACTAAATAGATGTGTTAATTGTAGATTATTCTAACTGCTTGACATCTGGTCAGCGGAAACAAACATCATTCCGCTAATTATTTAATTTATTGCCGTGGATGGTATAAGCCAGCATTCTGATATTTTCTGTATAATTGTTGTAAATATTTACTAGCAATTATAAATTTCTGATCTTCTTTTCATGCATACATCTATTCTTTTGCCTGTTAGTTATATTGGAGTATATAATGTGAATCGATCTATGGAAGCTGATTGATTTTGAATATCTGTATTGACTGTGAATGGTAGATTGACGAGTACCGTTGAGACTGATAAGCCTTATTCTGTTTGGGTTGACTTTGAATCTTGTTTTTTTAAATGAATATTGTTTTTAATGTTGTTTTTAAAAGAATTGATAAATATTTTGGAAATGTCAAAGGAAGTTAATTTATTATTTTTGAAAATCTTTATAAAGTATAATTTTTATTATAAGTTATGAGTTATTTAAACTATTTTCTAGTATAAAAATAGTGATCATTTAAAAGTAAAATTTTATTTTAGAATAATTAGTATTTATGTATACTTTCTTCAAGATAATCTACTAAATATTAATTGTTTGTTAAAATAATATATTGTATAGTAAAATTTTATAAGAATATTTTATTAAAAACTTGAGAAATTTATGGAAATTTTATATGTATGATTTGGAAAGAAATGGTTTCGAGTACATATTTACGGAGTAAAATAAGCTTACTTAGTAAATTTTAATCTGCTGGGATTTTTAACGTGAACAAGGATTAATGGTTGCAATGGGAAATAACTTGGTCGAATTGATTGATTATTTTGATAGTTAATAACCGACTATCAAATCTGGACAAAACTTAACTTTGGAAATATCTAGAGTAAACTTGGGAATTATATGTTACAGTTACCATTCGAGGTGATATACCGTACGTATGAACTCGTTTGTTCTCTAGGACGAATTATAAGGAAACCCATCCACTAACGGTTAGGAGGTGAAATCCGATCTTTTATTTCGTCTGTGTATTTCCTAAAGAACCGGGGTTGAGTTTACTAGAAAATATCGAACGTTGTTTCGAAGAGACCGGGATCAGATTTGTAATCCAAAAACCACTTCGATCCAGCAGTACGTTTTCGTGATGAAGACTAGAGCTTGGAGTCGAAGATGGAGCAGTGAAGCGTAAGGGCTAATCGCTACTAATCCTGAGGGTGATTCCAAAATGGATGTAGTAGGAATGGTGCCTTCGGTTCCGTTCGAACTCGGAATGAACTTGTATAGACGAATGCTTTTAGAATATCGTCAGGAGGACGGTGAGCATTCTAAGTGAAATGTTCTAAAAAGGTAACGCTCCGCCTCAAACCTCATCAACAGAGAATGATTGAAAATCAGGGGATATGCAGCAAGGCTAAGTGGGTAGCACCTAATTAGGGTAAGGTCATCCCTGTCTAGAGGTCCCTTTTTATTCGGCTATGTGGGCGGCTGCTGATTCCAACCGCGGGGTGGTCTTATTCGGACTATCCAGTAAGGGGTAGCTTCGGTCTTGTGTTGTAGGGGAACGGAGGGATCCTTGTTATGCTGATCTAGACCGGGTACCATGATAGGTGGTACCCCAATGCTTAGTCATTCGTTGGAAATCCATTCTCCGTACGTGCTTTTACGGTTTTGATTATAGAACCCCCTTTGTGGCTAGTATTGCTGGAATCTAATAATGTAATAATTTTAGCTATTTGGATAAGTATTTGTATATAGGCACTATTATAATATCAAAGGATTTTATAAGGAAATGCTTTGGTTATCGTAAGGTAAAAACCCGACATGTTTATTTGTTGCATGGTCTTATGAGATACCTTTGATTTCAAAAGGATTTTTAAACTTTAATTAATCAAGTTGTTTGTATTTCTCACGCTGGTTAACCAGACTGACCTGGGCGTGGTGTTTTTCCTATATTCTCAGGTCAGACCGAGCATATTTTCAGGTTTAGCTGGAAGACTGGAAGTATCAGGAGAGGAGCTGGAATCAAAAGACGTATTCACGTGGATGCTTATGTTCAGTTGTTATTGGTTGTGATTATCAACAAGTTGTAAGGGCGGGTTGTTATAAACTGTCCGAGCTGTATAGATAACTCTGATTGAAGTCTGTATAAGTTATTAAAGCAACAGTTTTGGTTTCATGTAAAGACTTGTTCATATTATAGTTTATTCGTTCCGCTGTGAGATTTTGAATTGTTCTCTTTTTCTTCTATCTTCTTTTTATCTTCTACCTTCCTTCTTTCAGTATCCGTCTTTCCATGTGATTTGGCTGATAAGTGTGGTTAAAATCAGTTTTAAATCGGTATCAAAAAATGGGTCTTGACACTCAACATCTCAAGCACTACTCTAAAATGATCCTCATCTCTCTTTCATCCTATTAGAGTATACTAAAATGTCATCTATAAAACCAACATGAACCTATCCAAATACTCTGGGAAAATTCGTTTCATTAAATCAACGAAGCAAGCAGGTGCATTCGTCAATCCGAATGGTATTACTAAACACTCATACGAAACATACCTAGTCTGAAATGTTGTCAATGGAACACTATCCTCTGCCACCCTTAACTGATGGAAACCTATCGCCAAATCCAAGCGGGAAAACACTCTGGCTCCATACAACTGATCAGATAGATCGTTTATTCTCGGCAGGGGATACTTATTCTTAATTGTCCTCTCGTTCAACTTACTATAGTTGATACACATCATCATTGACCCATCCGGCTTCTACACGAACACCGTGGCCCCTCCCTAAGGCGAAATACTTGATCTAATAAAATTTCTCTCTTCTAGATCCACTAGTTGCGCCTTCGATTCTTTCATCTCGGTAGGTGTCATCCTGCTAGGTGGTCTACTTACAAGTTCATCTCCTGGCATAAGATCTATCCAAAACTCAATGGCTCATTTTGGTGGTAGTCCTATATCAGCTCAAGGACATTTGCAAACTCACTTGCTATTCTAACCTGACTTAACTCTTCTCCTACTTCCATAGCACTTAACAAAGCACAAATACTCCAGTCATAATTCTCCACTGAGAATATAACTCGGCTATGGTTATTTGGGTGTCTTAGTAATATCTACCTATCTTGGCAAAATATCCTAGCTTCATACTTACCCAACAAATCCATACCCAAAATGATTCCAAAATCGAACATACAAACTGCATGTAAACTTATGACCTAACAAGTCTAGTTCTAACTGGTCATATCTCATCCCTAGAGTTGCATACCCTCCTACTGCATTTGCAACCCTTAAGGAAGCAATGAAGTATGTGGGTTCTAAGCATAATCTATCGACCAAATTCTGAGATATAAATGAATGTGATACATCGATATCAAATATTATCCTAACTAGTATACTCTGAATCAACAGAATACCTTCCATCACAATCTTCCTTTTTTCAACCGCAGTTGGCCTAGTAGATAATGGTCTAACGGCAAAAACCTTTCTCTTGTCCGCCATGACTGGTTCTAGATACGGATTCTTATAATGCTCGAACCAGTCATAGCTAGAGCACTTCACAGTCTTCTTTTCTGCAGCCTTCCTCCCCTTGCCTGACTGGCATTCAAGAGCATAATGACCTTTCTTGTCACATTTGAAACAAAGTAAATCATCCTTCGCCTTCTTGGCAGCCTTTCCTTTCTGGGATCCTTTCTTCTTAAAGAAATTTCTCTTCTTTCCTTGAGAACCCTGGGTTTCAACTGGCTTTTCTCTCGCACAAATAGCAAGCATCTCCTCATGTCGGATTTCCATATCCACAACTACATTACAAGGATCACGGAGATGTGTCAGGGTCGCCCTAGCAATCTCGGGCCTCAATCCCCGAATGAACCTTTCATTTCCCCTAATGTCGGTGTCTATAGTAGCAAACCCATATCTGGACAACTCATCAAACTTAGTAGCATACCCGATTACCGACATCTCTCCATGCATCAAATCCATAAATTTTCCCATCAATGCCGACTTAGCTACTTTAGATAAAAACCTCTATTCAAATCTCCTTCAGAATTCTGCCCAAGTTAACTCTTCTTCCGGAACTTCGACAGTAACACTATTCCACCAATAAAGTGCTGCCGTTTGCAACTGGTTAGAGGCCAGCCTTCTCTTCTGCTCATCGTCCAAACCCAAATCAATGAAGATTCTCTTATACGTGCAACGACCAATTCTCAACTTCTATAGCATACTCTGTTCCTATAAATTGCTTCCCACCAAGATTGGCGTAATCCCTCTTCAACTTAGCATAGTTTTTCCCAATTGGAGCCATAGGATTAGCTCCTCCAACATTCCCAACAACTCCAGCTTGCGTCATATTGTTGAAGAACCGGTACATCGCCCCCATATCACTGGTGGATTTCTAGCACCCACATTGGCATCTGCATTTTGATTAGCATTATCATGTTAACCCGGGTTCCTCCTAGTGGGTCGAACATTTCCTTTGATTGTGGTGCTTCCTCCATCGAGATTTCCTCTTCCATTTCCTGCCTCCATATCTTCTTTCTCGTAAATTCACATACAAGCCTTAGTAAGATACAAAAGAAAGGTCTAAGAGAGAGTGGGAAATACATACTTATATACATAATACATACATACATATATATGTATATATCAAATACAAGTACATTACTATAGCGCTAACTACAACCCGATCTTATTTTCTGGTTCATTAGATTATGTTTTGGAAAAATCTTTAGGTTTAAATTTCTTTTAAGTTTTGATAAACCTATGCTCCAATACCAACTTGCAACATCCCCAACTTGGAGGACCAAAACTAACGGCTACGGGTACTACATTCATCCATAGTTATTAATTCTCGACGACCAAATACGGTAATGTTAGATACATGATATAATAGAAACATATGGATATGGAAAAAATTTAAAATCATAAAACAACTTTCACATTCCATTTCATATCGTTTCAAATTCATTACATTATTACGAGAACTACGTTCGGAGAAAATATAATCATTACAACATATGCCAAGAGCGACATATGAAGATGCCTCCTTGGATGATCAGAGTATATAACTAGGAAATTAAACAACTTTGCCTTTACAACAAATCACAGCGGAATCAAAATAAAAAAGAACTCTAAATGGCTATCATGCCTCATGCATGTTATTTGTCTAAAAAGGTACCTGAAAACCTCAACTCTCAAACTATTCAAAATCAATTGAGCACCCGAGAGTTTAAGGGGAAAATATAAACTTTGAGTCAGACATAAAGCTCGGTATGAATAATAATCTACCATCTCAAACCGTTTAGATATCTAGTGAGGCCATGCCCTAAATGGAACAGGTTTTCCGCTTATTAGTATCTTATTCAAAACTTTATAAAACCATATATTGTGCTCCTACACCATAATGGTTAAAACATAGTAATTCAAAATACTATGATGATGTGCAACAAGTAAATCGATTATGGATTACTCATCCCTATTCATTTTTGACTATCTATTTAAATTATAGTTTCTAGGGTCACCATTAACCTATTAGTTTTCATGGGCTTACTAATAACATGTTTAAACCTTATGGACTTCCTGTCTGGCTTCATAGTTTTCATGGCATCACTAAGAACCTATTGGCATCTGCTAATAACTTCCTTATTCATGGGTTCTTCTTGAATATATTGGTATCTTCAATAACTTCACTCTTATCATAGTTTTCATAGGTTTACTGTGAACCTATTGACTCCCGTCAATAACTTAATCCAGATATAGTTTTCATGGGTTCACCCCAAAAAAATTGGCCTATGCCAATAACTCTTTCTAATCATAGTTTTCATTGGTTTACTATGAACCTGTTGGCATCTGCCAATAACTTAACCTAAACATAGTTTTCATGGGTTTACCGTGAACATGTCTACCTGACAACTTCTTTAATCAGTGTTTGGGCATCCTATATTCTAGTCTTCCTGACCTCCTGGATGCAATTTTCCTCATTCAAAAGTTAACTCAATTTTTAGTCACTACCGGGCCAACCTAGCTGGTTATTCAGCCCCTTTTTCCCCAAAATATAGTTATGGGTCCATATTAAAGTGATTATGTATATTAGAAGAAGCAAACATAATGACATAATAATACCAACCCTTTGGTTTAATATTCTTGTAATTAATTTTGTATAATACATGGTTAATCCCTTTAACCTATTATTTTATCAAGGAAAGCTTCTTCAAAACTTCGATTTAAACGCACTTAAAATCGCTTTTATAATGCCATGGGTTTTACCTTTAAAAATTGAGATTTGGGTTCTTTTTTTTTTGAAAACTAAGGCTTTAGGAAACCTTTAGTCTTTACTTTCAAAACCATTGCAAAACTTCCTTTCGAAAGCATTTAAATCTTCTTTTCAAAACACTAGGCACCTGCTTTTCGAAGCACTTTAAAACTTTTCTTTTGAAACCTTTCAAATATATTAAATTATTATCAGTTAGTTATAGAAGCATAGCTTTGAAACCATTTGAAAGTACCTCTTTAAAAAACCATTGGGTTTAATTTAAAACATATCTTATTGGCTCTAAGTGAATATAAGCGAAAGTACTCCTTTCGAAGCCATTAAAAAGAGTTTGGAAAAACTGATGGCTTCGACACCATCTTTCCAAAAGTTTAAACCATTTAAGTAAAAAATTTGAAGGATAGCTTTGAGGACCCGTTTCAAGCCATTGCCTTCGAATCCCTTGAATCCTTTTGAAAGCTTTTGGAAGTGGCTTAGTACAGGTTTAAAACATACGCTACCTTTCGCATTTGTTGATGACTTCGATCCATTTGAAGGGCATATGGATGTTAGAAGGGTTTCGACTTGGTCGGAACTACCCTTTCCGAAAGCATTGATTTTAAACTAATTAACTCATTCGAAAACTACTATTTAAACAAGAAGCGGCAACCCCTTTCGAAAATAGTTGAAAAAGACCCATTCAAAAGCATATATTTTGACCCCTTCGAAAGCATTTAATAAAACAGGAAAGCGTACTTCTTTAGAAAGTAAAACAAAGGTTTTGGCCCCATCGAAAGCTATGTTTCAACACCCATGCCTTTCACCCTTCTCCAATCCACTACGTACTAATCTTATGAAACCTTGTGTATTAGTTTCAGCTTAGTTGGTTTCGACCTGGTAGGTTTCAACTTGGTTGAAGGCGAAAGCATAGGGTCGAAAGGTGGCTTTTGAAAGAGGCAAAACCCACTTTTCTAGGTAAAGACTGATTTAATGCCAATTAAAGTAATTACTTTATAACTAACCTGCCTATTTGTAACAGTTTATTGGTTGCCACATACTTTTCAAATTCTTTACCAAAATAATTTCCGCATAATTTCAGATCTAAGAAAGGATTAATTTTCACAATAAAGCCCTTCCATAAGCAAAACGATTAAAACAATTAAATCCTTCTCCTAAAATAATTTATTTTTCATAGTAAATTACCGATGAGAAATCCTCAAAAATTACAGAAATTCACTTTCAATATGTTATCTAAGATATAAAAATTTTAGACCCAAATTCTTCATAAAATAACCGAAATTAATTTCTAAACCCAATTATTCAAACTTTTCTTCAAAATTCATAATAAATTTTCCATAGCTTGAAAAATTATAAAATGAATCCCATCTCTAAAATCATATTTTACAGGAAATATAATATCCTCATGGCATTCCAAATTCATTATAATCGGTTTTACCCTTAAACCATATAAAACTATATTTTAAGAATCTTGTTTAAATCAAACATGTTATAAAATCCAAGCATATCGTTATCAAAAGCGTCTTTAATATGGATTTAATCCTAAACCCAAAATCAAACGATCATAAAAACAAAATAGAGATGATTTAGATTATTATTCACTTTGATTAGGATAAGAACTTTGAGGTTTGATTGAGATCAATCCCCTTACTTTAATTCCTTAGCTTTTTATTGATTTCCCAAATTCTTCTTATTAATGGCCGGCTATTCTCCTTTTGATTACGTTTTTGTGAAATGAAAATGAACGTGAATGGGAAATGAAACGTGAATATAAGGAGAAATGAAGGCGGTAGTTAACCTAATACCCTGGTTTGAATTATTAATATATAAGCCATTTGTAAGTCCATTTAGTTATTAGGCATGACCTTTAACCATTTATAAACTATGAGTAACACGCTGCCAATATTTGGAGAGCACTATGTACTCTAATCTCAACAGATGAATTGATATCCTCGGTCAAAACATCTTGATTAAGAATATTTAAAATAATATGTTATTTTAATGTGACATATTTTTCATGATTACAGCATACTGTAATTACTAGCACAAAACATATCACTTAAGGATTTTCTCTTTAATATAATCAAATTAATTATTTAGTTAATTATATCATAATATAGCAAATATATAATATAAAGAAAACACATTTTATTTTAAACAAGATTGATTATCTAGTTAGATATATGTAGCGTATTATATAATTGCCCTAAGAGTATACTCCTAACACTATCAATCTCCAACTTGCACTTGGGGTCAATTATGGAATCTTATTCAAATTCCTTTGATCGGTTTTCTAAAATATTAATCAGGCCAAACCCTTAGTGAAAAAATATGATACATTTTCAAAATTATCCGCACTGTCAATTAACTCTTGTCGATGCCGATAAAGTGTCTATATCATGTAGAGCCCTTCAGAGTGTTTTTCGACATTTAGCGAGTTTAGATTCTTTGACGAATTATATCATAACATTATCATCATATAACAATATCGTGTAATTCTCAACATTAGGAATCACCCTTAGCTATGTTATAAATTTGTGTATTTATTTAAACTTCTTTTATTGCAGTGCTATTCAAGGCGATGTATTTAGCCTTTTGTTAGATCAAGCACTGCTTATTATTTGGAATATTTCCAACGTAGAGTTCTTAACTTGAGATTGAACATAAATTTAAGATTGATGTACTATGCTCGATATCACTTATGAAGTTTGATTTCTTGCACTCCTTCATAAGGAGTTTGTTGTTTCTATAAACAATTATTGGTTATTTCGTAAATACTCGAGAACACTCTAGATTGTTGTTTAGTAACCTTAATTTGGATTTGAAACCTATATATGTATCAAATACATAAGTGAAATTCGATATTGTAAACAATACAACATGTACGACAATTCTTACTACTTATCCACAAGATACCCACCTTACATACTTAATACTAAACATTAATATGACGTCCGTGTATATCACTTTAAAACAATCCCAAAATCCTTTTATACTGATTATAAAAGATGTAAATTTCAAATCCAATATCGAGAATTAAACAACCCAACTAAAACGATTTTAACGCGGGTACATCGTTAATAATCATAAGTTTTTTGTTTACTTATAGTCTTAGAAATATTTCATTACCTATAATATTCTTTCGTATAAACACAAGTTTCCTCTACATTTTGACTGAAATTCAAACTGCTTGATTTTTCTACCAGCGTATTTTCTCAACTCTAATTCTTGTTGAGCGATACTTTTGTATCTGGTCTTCGATCCTATCCAACAATCCACAAACATTGAATCTCTCCCAATAACTTTGAAACACTTTGGTTATTAAGCAAAAATAGTATATTCTAAATCATTATTTAGAATTTATATTTCAATTTATATACCCTAAAACTCAAAATCATATTGAGCAATAATTTTATGAGTAAGATCTGAATTCACTTAAATGTACTAAATGATAAATCTATTAAGTTAATTTCAATAATTGAAAGTTAAGATGATATTTTGCTAATGTAACTTAATTTATTCAACTACGTTGATCCTCTACTCGAAGACACTTTTGGGACCAATGAAACATATCCTTTTGGGTAAAGCTATCAAAATCATAATTTGATAATGTACTTGGAATCCATTTTGGATTTGTGCATCATGCCATATGGTAAAGTCAATATTCTTAGTGGCTTAATTGACAATGAATGAAATTCTTTTTCTCGACTTCGATAAAAAAACTATAGTTTGCCTTTGTCTTATTAGACATTATAATTAGCTATATCTATGTAGATTTGGTTAATTTCATGTCATCATTTGTAATTGGTTTTATCTTTGGACCATATCCAAATCCACTTTACTATCAATAATTTCTAAAAGAAATTCTTTCATTGTGAAGTTGGCATTTCTTGAAACAATGGTTATTCCTTAATGCTATGAGTAGGTGTTCATAAACAATTTATGAACATATATGTATAAAACTAATTTACTTTTAAATTTACGTAACTTATGTTCATAACATAAATAGGTTAGTTAATATTGATCGGTACCAAACTCCTTTAGAGTGGTCCACATAAGATCCCTCTTTAACAAGTATTATGTCTAGCCTCTCGACTTACACAACTTGTCAACTCCATAACCTGGGATATGTATAGGTTTCTTTAAACTCTTATCTTGTATGATCTTGTAAACTATATATGAAATTAATTTTAATATTATGTACTTACTCTTAAGTACGCATACTTATATAGAGAAGTTAACTCAACTTCACTCATCATCAATTGTACTTCGTCCAACAAGGTCTGGTCACGTACATTATGTATTATAGGAAGGTATGACTTATGAGATTGAATCTTATTCATTTTTTGGTAATTTTGGAACTCCTTTCCATTATACTCACCTATTTTATCGAATCAAATCATTTTCTTTTACATGTTGTTTACTTTCGTTTTATATTCTTTGAACTTTTCATAGACATATTACATGTGTATTAAATACACATGCTCATATTACAATAATTCGTTGATGAAATTCAATAAAGTATGTGGAACCATTTTGGTATTATTAGACTTATAATTGCATGCATCTATATGTATAGAGATTCATAAGCCTTAATATATATTTATTAGAGTGATACCAATTTAGAGAATTCTTATGAAGTATCCATATGATTCAAGTGCCAGACACTTCTTAAACATCGATATAGGTACTATACATATGTATATATTCCTTAAATCTAAATTGGTTCCTTACAGTTCCACTTATATCATAAGTTCATATTATACAAGTTTAATTTATTATTTTACCTTTTTACTTTTAATTAACATATGTAATATTCTTATGTAAATTAGTTATTAATTCTAGTTTAATTAATTTTAATTTGTTAATTTAATTAAAAAGTTAATTAAATTGTTTTAAAATTTAAAAAAATTGTTTTATTCATCTAATACACTTTAAGATAAATATTAATTATAATGCTTATAAAATCAATTAAAATATTTTTTAATTAAACATTGTTTATTAAACTCAAAATTTTAATTTATTGTTTACCTTAAATAGTTTAAGATAAATGTATGTTTATATATATCATATATATATTCCAATTAATTATCCTTTAGTTAATTATTTATTTAATCAATCTAATTAGTTAATATAATTTCTGAAATTATTAAATTTGTTATTAGAATAATTTTGAAATTATTTTATAAAATTTTATAAATTTTATTTTATATTTTAAATTTAACTTTTAAATTTAAATATCTTTCAAATTTTCAAACAAATTTAGAAAATTAGCCCAATGCCCAAAATCAACTCGAGCCTTTATATTGGAGATAAATTTTAGGCTTATTTCTTCTCCATCCAAGCTAGTAGTTAGTAAAGAAAAGTACTTATTACCCAATCCCAACCTGAGTTATTAATGTTCCGGACACACTATTAAATGAGTAGGCTCTGATTAGTTAGTCTAGCATTGCTAATTTAGACCATGTAGACCATTTGGGCTCTGAAACCAATGAAGGAACCAGGCTAGTCGGAAGAGGGAAAAATAGGTAGATTTCAAAAAAGTTCCTGTCTTGAATCTATTAGGCCTGCGAAGTCCAATGGCTATTATATCAATGTAGTGTTATTTTAAATAAAATCTCATTTTAAGGAGTTTTGTTAATCTAATGTTTATATAAATTAGCATATCAAATATACTCTTGTATGTATATCTGTACGATAACTAATTGCTTTCTATTATTATTATTATTATTATTATTATTTTAGGTAAGTGAAGAGTCGGGATATTAATTTTGTAAACTAGTCAATAGGTCATAAATGTAACGAATGTAATTAATTATAAATAACACTAAATTTATAAATAAATCATCAAATTTTACTTAATTTGTTTAAAGGAAGTTTAATTTAAATTAAATTAAAAGAGTTTTAATATATAAGTGTACATGGTTAATGTGACCATATATAGGTACTGAGATTTACAGCGCAATGGACACATCTTCCCTCTATATATGCCTTTTATACAAAGTTTTTTTAAAAAATACATAAAGTAACAACCGTAAATATATACATATAATAACAACTACACACACACACCCCATATATATGTATGTTAAAATATTGTTTTGACTATTTTAAATGTTTTGAATTCAAAGAATTAATCATTTTAAATCTAATTTTAACATAGGAAGGTTTTAAAATTAAATCCATGATTTTGCACAAAAGTACCCTTTATAAACTTTAAATTAAAATAACAAACATATATGTATGTATGCATAAATGATTACAAACAATGTTTTAAATTAAAAGAACATACAATTGTAAACTTTATGTGATTTTATGTGTATGTTTTAAATTTTAAAGTTAATAAATAGAAACTTAGCCATAACTTATAAAGAATTCAAGGTAGATTATGGTTATAGCAAAATATTGCACAAATACCGAAGAGATTTAGTAGAGAAAAATGAAGAATATTAAATTAAATGAAGTAAAAATGATACACACAGGGTTCATAGTTGTTCGACCAACTAAAGCCTATGTCCACTTAGTGTTTCTATAGATTATATTGTTATTTACCACTGTTGTTCTTAAGTATTGGTATGGATCCTTGGGATTACAAGCGAATTGTGAGAACTTAGTAAACAAGCCAAAGTGATCCCTCGAGATGATGCCTCGGCCTCCTATATATAGCTGTAGATCACCTGAAAGTTCTCTCCATCATCTCCCCCATGTTTTCACATCCAACAGCAGTTTAGCTTAAGAAAATGTGGCCATGTTAGCAATCATGATGAAGCGATACCAATCCACAGGCATGGATCGGTATTGACCTATAAGATTGCCTTATGGACCTGTTCTAATGCCTTGTATTAATGAGAGTAATTGTTAGTTTCATGTTATCCATTTTGGTTGCTCTTCTAGAGGCTTGTTTCTCGGTCGATAAGTCGGATCGGTGGAGGAATGGAGTTTTCTACATTTAAATGCTTGATTCGTTTGATAGCAAGTTGCATGCGATTGATCCCTTAGAGCTCGGAATAGGTTACTAGCAATAACACTTGGGAATAGAGAGAAACTGGGGCGCTTTAGTTGAAGTTTGATGGATCGCTATTGATTCATAGAGATGGATCGGTACCGATCCATCACATTGATGGATTTATCGTTGAGTTTCAATGGTGGCTTTGCTTTCACCTTGGGACCATCTCTCTTGGCTTTTTGCCTTGATAACTTTCAAGTCTAACTCTATTATATTTGCGTAAATACTGTCTGGTCAAAAGGCTGGATAATACTTGCCCTTCTAAAGTACATATTGTTACCAACATGATATGCTTTGAATCGAGACAAGTGGGAATTGCCATAGCAGACTCCAATCCATTCTTCAAACAGTTGTTATCCTTCCCTCGAACCATTTTGATGAAGTGTTGTGTCTTTGGCTATTTATTGTGACATTTCACAGGTATTTGATACTATAAAACTGGAGCGTGATTTTATGATTTGTTACCCTGAGTTTAGTGACTCTAAGCAGGTTCTTTTTGAATTTTACAGTTTTGGATTTGCTGTGTTTGATTCTAGCTGTTGAGTGCTGAGTATGCACATGCACTTTCGTTTTCCGTCATGTTACGATTTTGTGTATATGCACATTCTTATAAAATTTTCATGCACACATGCACATACATTCATGCACACACATTCGTCATGTATATGCTCTTGTTTTCATGCATCATCAATTTCATCTCTTTTCCCTTTTATATATACATATGGTTCGGTATCGATACATGGCTACGGATCGATACCGATCTAACACTTGAGAATAGGCGAGTGTTCTACCTATTTTCTTGGGTGTGAGGGCTTTATAGCCTGACCCCACACTTAAACCTTCTCATGTTTGCTTTGCCACTCGACTTGAGCTCCATTGACCATTAAACATCTTTGCTTCTGAATTAGAGCTTGCAACGCTGCCACTGGTCATCTTTATCTCCATGTTTGACCGCCTCTTACCTCGCTACAGTTGAACCCAAACCATCATCTCAAGACCGATCTAGCACTTAAACCCAAACAAATGCTTCAATCGATTATCTCCTTCGATCTCCAAAGCTTCTAGGTAGGCGGCGACATTGGTGGAGAGCTCGTACGAGCTTTACATTGATGGTCGTCATTGGATCTAGGGGATGAAGCAGAAAAAGATGAAAATCCATCTAAGTGTATGGATCGGTACCGATCCAACAGTTGGTGGATTTTGGGCATCAAAATCACTTGAGGGCTTTATAATATTAACTAACATCCAAGTTTTGCCAAACGCTGTCTCCCTAGTTCCAAGGTTCTTTTAATGCACAACCACGATGTGGAGCCTATTGGGATGGTCGGCGATGACGGTCACTTCAAATAATATCTAGATTTTCAAATGAACAATTGCACAACATTAGACATTGACACTTCACGATACTGCATAAAACTATAATCTACATTATACCACATTAGGCTTTCACTATGCTATGGTGGCATAGCTTTTAATTTTTCCGTATTACTTGTATGCTAAGTTTTGATAGTTATGGATCATAGATGTTCTGAGTGTCTGTCCACTCAAGCCGCAAGCCCATAGATTTATACATACGCCAAGTCAAATTCCAAGTCAAGTTCAACCACTACTCCTTGTGTACGACACACTCAAGCACCATCCATACACCAGCTTACACATTAATAAGTAGGACAACCTCGCCTAAAGGTTTTGCTCGAGCCTGTAGAGGGTCCTGAAGTTGAGGCTGCTCCGGATACCCTTAAAGATGTTGAAATATTAGATGATCCCACAGATTAGTCGCCGTACTAATCAAAAAGGGATCACTAAGAAGGATTTATAAACAACTTGGCATTCCATTCGAAGACGCGTTGGTTCCCACATGCTACCAACGGGCACATCACCCTCCAATTGGGTATATCGCATGCAACCGATATATGTATTTGGCAGGGTGCATCCCTACCATTCAATCAGTTTATTAGGCGGATTCTGCATTTCATGAGGCTGACTCTAGCTCAGTTGCATCCCTATAGCTCGACCTTTCTACATAGTGTGTTCATTATCTTTGCCCGTTATTTGAATCATTTTCCAAGCGATGAAGAGATTCGATAGTTTATAGCTTCAAATGTCGCAAGGGAAATCCTTCCCTCATATTTTTGGAAACATCCAGAGGGCGTAGAATAGTGACTGGCACTTAGAATAAGCTAAGTTAATGTAACGATGAATTTTTCTTTGTACGCTATCCACCCGGATTTGCACAGTGGTGGTGTCCATGCATAAGCCTCGTTTTCATTCTTTCAATTAGCGAGCACTTCACAGTTTTGTTTGTTCAGACTGTCTTCCTTTTTTCATTCTTTCAATACCTGAGCACCCGGAGTTGCTTCAAGCTATCTTAGATGCAGATAGGAAAGCGAGAATATTTCTCACTGATGAGAACCGTTAGGCCTATAACTTGTTAGAGGGGGGCCATAGCGTCGGCCAAGTTCTAGCGGCCTTAGATATTGATAAAGACGATTCCTCATCTAGAGGTGGTGGAGAGGACCCAATCATGCCCCTAATTTAGAGTCAGGTGGTTGAGATTGGAAAAGTACAGGAACATGTTAAGTTAGGTGAAGATGGCGAAGCAAACCACGATGATTTTGATATGGGATATGAGTCCCTTAATAATGGTAGCTGTGACGGTTAGGATTTTCCATTGAAGCAACACCCTAAGAAAAGGGTTCTTCCTATACGGTATATAAGACAACCTTCACTAGCTGCCGTGGTAGAAGTGACACCCATTTTGCTTTCGAAGGATCCCTATGCAAATTTTGGGACAATTACGAATTAAATTGAATCTTACGGTATTGGCAATATGAGCAATAGGGATGTTAAGTCCGCTATCCACTTTCAAAATGACATGCCTTCTACTCGAGTAGAGGAGATTACCCCCATCAGAAAAGTTCAAACCCATGGCGCACTGGGGGACACTAGGACACATTTGCACACATATGCACTGCACTTTGTTTAACTTCTTTTGTATTTTCTATCCTTAGGGTTAATCACCTTTGTTTCACTTGGAAGTTCAATGGAGCAGAGCGGCATGTTTGATTCCCTTAAGGATTAAATGGTTCATCACAAGAGACATGATTCGTGACCATGCTCCCATGGCACCAACCATCATTCAAACATTAGCAGGCATTCAAATCGGGATAGGGGTGACCGAGATAGGGTTACCATTCTCATAATTCATCTTTAAGTCATAAATCTAGGTCTCCTCTTCCTTGAATCTGGGACAAATACTTTGAATAACTTGATGACATTCTGCTTGAGGATGCTTCTTGCATCCCTACTTTGGCTTCCTACTTCACAAAGCACAAGGTGCCTTCTCGTGCACACTAATTTCCAAGCAATCATCGCAACATGTCACCCATGATTCCTCTCAATGCCATAAGACTGGTGAGCAGGCTACTGAGACTCCACCTATTACAACGGAGAAATAGATCGCATCCAACCCTTTAACGGATGACTTGAAGCACTTCTTTCCAAAGATATGTTTTAAAGGCATTAAGTTCGTGCCCAATCTGAAGGAGGTTCCGCCAGAGCTTAAAGCCCAAACTATAGCTTATGTTGGCGATGTTTACAACTAGTAGTTTATATGGAAGAGATTAGCCAAGTAGATCTTTGAATATTCCGAGAAATTAAGAGTTGAAGCTATTGGGTTGGAGCTCGTGGCTAACCAAGACAAGGAGACAATTGCTCTTCTTGACACAAAAATTACCGATTTAAAGAAGGCATGGGTAGTGGTTGAACAAAAAGTTAATGATTTGACTGGAACGATGGGATGGAGAGGAAAGACCATCTAGGCCAAATTGAATCCACTTATGATAGAAACCATGCTCTAATGGAGAGAAAGAGATCCAAGCAAAAGAAGTAGCAGAATTGAAGATGCAACATGAGAGCGTGAAAGAGCAACTTGAGAAGGAGAAGAAGGAGAAATATGATGCCCTTATACAAGCTCATAACTACTGCAAGGAGTTGCTGGATGCCCGAAAGGAAAGGGATGATGCGCTTGCTCATAATAAAAGCATAGACGAATCAGTTGCGACCGTAGAGAAACGGATCTAGGATGGATTTGTGATCAAGTATTATGCCAACGTAATCAATTTCAGAGACTTACAGTGGCTTGGAAAATATTATCCCAGAGCTCTTACTTTAGCATGAAAGCAGATCGTGCAAGAGGAATAGTAGGATCCAAAATGGGGTGAGCTGAATCTAGCGGAGGTGGAGCCTGAGATTCAATGTACAGGTAAGATCGAAGCGCTCAGTGCTAGAGAGCTTATTTTTCATCCAGAGTTTGCTACCATAGTCCAAAAAGACCAAGGAGAAGGCTCAAGAACTACACCTCAATGTCCTATTATGGGCTTCACTTCAAGGCTCCCGTCTGCCTCCATCCCTCCATCGGATTCTCCATACAATCTGAAAGCTCACAGAATGACAAATACAATCATTCTATCCCTTATTTTATAGGGGAATTCTGATGGCACTTCTACTCGCATCGAGTCTCATCCTGCCGGAGGTATCTCATCGATCTCCCCCGTATTTGAGAAGATATGCATGGCATTGGTCGTTGTTACAAATCTCTCATTTCATCTTTCTCAAATTTCAAGTCGGCCCATGATTGTTAGCTCCCAGAAGGAAGGTCCCAACCGATTCAACAATCAACGATGACTGAAACAATGGCCGTAACTATTTTTTGCCCTACTATTCTAGTTAGTGATACTCTAGGCCCAAGCATGCAAATAATCCACGCTCTAGAAGAGGAAATGACTATCAATCTCCTTGGACCCCAAGCTAAGGAGGATGTTGTTGTGATTGAGACTTTTGATTCTTCTTTAGGGTCCAGCTTGCAAGAGTTACTCCAGACTCAAGTCTTATTAGCTAAGAAGATTAAGAAGGAGCCAGTTGAATTCATTCCTCCTCCTTCGTCGATAGCTTTACCTGGCGAGACTATCTTTATCTGAGCTACTCTTCCTATGTATGGAAGAACCCAATGTGCACCGTCAGTACATGACCATGTTCTGTTTTGAAACTTGGTTGAATTCCAATCACTTTGAAATGCAGTTTGAACATCCTTTTCGAGGACGTTTTGAGTACGATCGCGCCTAATTTCGAGCATCGATCGAAGCAATTCATCTTCGGATAACCATTTAGACATCTTTCTTTGGGATGCATGTTCTGATCATGCTAAGCTCTAGGTGTTAGCTGGAGTTAACCACCTAAGACAGTGGTTTAAACACTCTTATCTAGGATGTTCATTCTAGATCATGCTTATCTCTGCTCGTTGATTGAAGTCCATACAAGACCCTGCCTATCTCCAAGTCTTCGTCTTTGACGTTGCTGCTCTCTAGGCAAGGTGTGGGTGCTCTGCCAAACTCCAAGCATGTGCTGTGAGGGAAAATTATTTCATTATTCCCTTGAATGTTTATACTCTTGCCCCCCCAAGTTAGAGGTCGAAAGAGTTGGTTGGCACTAGGGTGGTTTACTTCAAGGGTCCGGTCATGGACCGTAGAAATTCTTTTGGTACCAAACTTTGGATACCTACATACCTACAGTATGCATACGCAGATTCATTCACGTTTACTATGTTTCACAACTTTATAGTTAGATGGAGATAGAGTCATAGATTTAGGAAGTCATTTTACTTTATATACATAGGAAATAACAAATTCTGGTTAGTTACATCAAATTTGACTAGATATTCAGAATGTCGAATTTCAATTGAAATAGCATCGCAAGTGTTCACTATTCCATGCTCGGTGAAGTGTTACCTCGTCTACCGTTGTCAGCTTGAATGTTTCATCTCCAAGCCTGTGCTTGAATGCGTACGGACCTTCTTGGCTTGGGCCCATATTCACTGAGCTAGGAAAGATTCATTTGAGAAGGAGGTCGCCAATTTTAAAGGTTCAACTCCTACTCTTAGTGTTATAGTACAGGGCGACTCATTTTGGATTTGCTGCAGCTCTCAAATCAGCTTCATCATGCTTTTCATCAATCATGTCGAGATACTTCAGTAGGGGTTCCTCATTCGTTCTACGGTTGTAATGAGTCACTCGATGCGAAAGTACTTCAAGTTCATCTAGACTCATAAACTCCAAATTGTAAGCTAAGGCAAATGGAGAGTGGCTGGTCATGGACTTGTGGGTTATTCTGTAAGCCTAAAGTGCTAATGGTAATTTGTCAACCCACTCGCCTTTGGCCATCTCCAATGGTTTTTGAGAATGGACCTAATAATTTTATTCGCGGCTTATACTTGTCTATTACTTACGGGTATCCTACTACTGCAAATCTCTTCTCAACGCAATACCCATGGTAGAAATCTTTGAACTCGACGTTATTGAATTGGGTTCCATTATTAGAGATGATTGTTTGTGGGACCTAAAGAGATAGATGATATTTCTAACTACGAAGTTGATCACTTTCTTAATCATGATCATGGTTAGCGGTTCCGCTTTAGCCCACTTCATAAAATAATCAACAACAATGATGGCATACTTCGCTCCACCTTTAGATATTGGTAGCACACCAATGATGTCAATATTCCGAATAGCAAATGGCCAGGATCTAACCATTTGCGTAATCTTCGTTAGCAGTGCTCTAGGAATCTTTGCAAACCTCTGGCACTTATCACACTTTCTGGTGTAGTCAGTTGCATCTCGGTTGACAGTCGGATAGAAGCACCCATAGAATCTTTTCTTTAAGGTTTTCCCTTTGGTGAGATCACCATAAGCCCCCTCATGCACTTCCCTGAGAGGTCGCTTGGCTTCTCCATGAGTGACACACCAAAGCACGGGGACTGAGAATCCCTACCTATACATCATTCCCTCCTAAATAATGTATAATGAAGCTTGGCGAAGGAGCTGGAATTGCTCATTCTTTCTGTTGAGGAGGGTTCCCTTCTGCAAGTAATTCTCGATTGGAGTCATCCACGGCTTCTTTTAAGACTTAGCCTCCAAGATCCAATCGAAGTCCATTCGGTCGATGCTTGGAGCTGAAAATACTTCTACTGGGACTAGGCCTATGAGTTATGGATCTCCTGAACTAATCAACTTGGCTAGTGAATCGGCTTTCTCATTCTCCTCTCTGGGAGTATACATTGTAGTGTAATACTCAATATCTTTAAGCAACTCAATGGCCTTTGTTAGATAAGGAGCTAGTCTAACTCCTTTCACCTAAAGCTCTTTTCTAACTTGGCATATTATTAGTTCAAAGTTGCAAAAGATGTGCAAAGTTTTAACTCCCAATTCCTTTGCAATTTTTAGTCCTATAATTAATGCTTCGTGCTCTACCTCATTGTTTATTGCTGGAATATCAAGTTTAAAGACGTATTAAATCAAGTGTTCCTCTGGGGTATCAACACAACCCTGCCCTAGAACAACGCTCATTAGATACACGATCGTATCATTTTCCACTTAGCATTCTGGCCTCCATTGTTCTCTGGAGTATCATCTTGTGTAGTGTATTCAGCTATAAAGTCGCCAATGCTTGGCCTAGGATTTCCCTTCGAAGATGATACGTAATGTCATATTGACTTAATTCGATGTTCTATTTCAACAGCCTCCTAGAAATATCAGGTCACTGTAAGACTTATCTCAAAGGCCGGTCAGTAAGAACCTTGATCGGGCTTGACTGGTAGTACGGGAAGAGTTTCCTCGAAGTGATCAACAGTACACCAACTTTTCTAGCTTTAGCTCTTTGCCCCAGTCAATCGCTTGCTAATGCAATACACCAACATTTGGATTTGAGAGTCCTCACCCACAAGTGCGGCACTCAAAGCATGCACCGATACTGCCAAATAAACAAACAAGTCCTTGTCTTCCAACAGCTCAGATAGGATGTGAGTCCTTCCCAAGTGATCTATCAGAGCTTAGGAAGCATTTATACAGTCCTTTGCCTAAGCAAAGTTCCTCTTCCCTTTCTTGATGAAGCCGAAGAAAGGGATACACATATTGGTGGCTCTAGAGATGGAGTAACTCAACGTGGCAACCTACCCATCTAAACTTTGAATTTTCTTGATCGACTTTGGGGCTTTTATGTCCCTCAATGCCTGAATCTTCTCTAGATTGGCTTTTATTCCTCTCAAGTTCACTATGAAACCCAAGAATTTCCTACATGCAACCTCGAATGAACACTTTAATGATCGAGTTTCATATCATATTTGTGGAGCACGGTGAATGTCTCTACCAAATCGTCAGCATAGCTCATCGATTGTCAAGGCTTCACAAGCATATCGTCCACTAGACTTCCATTGAATGCCCATTTTGTTTCATAAACATGGTGTTCATTAGCCACTGGTAAGTCGCTTCTGCATTTTTCAAACCGAAAGGCATGACAAGATAACAATACAGTCATGGGTAAGGTATGTGGCGGTGTGTTCTTGATCTGGGACGTGCATCAAAATTTGACTATAACTGGAGTAGGTGTCCAAGATTGATTGCGGTTCATGTCCAGTGGTCGAATCAACTAGTTGATCGATTTTCGAGAGCGGGAAGCTGTCACTCGCACCTACCTTACTCAAATCAGAATAGTCAATGCATGTTCTCCACTTTCCATTGCACTTTTTCACCGGTATTAGATTGGATACCCACTCTGGTATAGATCACCGCCGCTGAAGTCAATGTTCCTCATCTTATACACTTCTTTCAATATAGCCGATCTCTTCAGCATAGGCTATGCTGTTTTTGTTTCACTGGAATGCATTTGGGAGCATGGCACACTATCATCGGTGATATTCCACACATATCAGAATGCATTCATGCAAGCACATCCAGGTTCACCTTGAGAAAACCAATCATTTCTTTCATCATCCTTGTACCGAGTTAAGACCTAACCTTCAGGACCCGTATAGGATCATCCTAACTAACCAGGAAGCTGATTGTTAATTTTGTAGGAGCTTCCCTTGCATCCTCTGTCTCTTTTCTCAAATCCATATACTTATGAAACCGACCATGCTGCCCTAGCCAGGGCTTAGGTTTTGGTTGCTATGCATCCAAAGATTTGATGCAAAGAGTCTTCTCCATATCCTTTCCTTTATCACATCGCCTTGCCTCTTTCATCTCTATGATGTAACATTCACATCCAAGTTCTTGGTCTCCCTGCACAACTCCCAATCCATTCTCCGTTGGGAATTTCATCATCCGGCACCCTGGGGCTACGGCTTCCCAAAAACCAACCAGGGTCGGTCGGTCTAAAATTTCATTGTAGTCAAAAAGAATCTAACACAACTAAAGTTACAACCCGCACTCTCGTGCGATTACCTTCTCTAATACCATCTGGAAGTCCACATACCAGATGGGTTCATTAGTCATTCTGTTAAATCCACGGATATGAGATCTACATAGTTTTAAATCCTTGTCCTCTAAGAACATATGATCATAAGCCTTTTTGAATATAGTGTTACATGAACCGCCGCAGTCAACCAGCACCTTTCTCACAATCGCCGACCCAATCATGGCCGATATCACCAAGGGATCCAAAGTTGAGCCTTTAACTCCGTCGACATCCCTATTTCGAAACACAATGTCATCAATCATAGTCCTGAGTTGTTTCACTAGAGCTCCGTTTTCAACATCAAAATAACACTTAGTATTAGCATGCTTTAAAGCAATAACTTATCTCTCCATTTTGTTCCATCTTACCTCTACTGGATGTGACCCTCCATGAATGGTATTAATGATCAATCTCTTTTGAAGCTACCTAGGCTCATCATCACTAGTCTCGGCTTGCTTCCATTGGAACAAGGGTCCTTGGGGGTTAGAGCTTCCTTACCTGTCATCCTATAGGGTTTTCATGAACTGTTGTAATTTCTTTTTCTGTATCAAGTCATCGACACATCATGTAAGTGCCTATACTTGCTTGTGATGTGACCATGTGTCCCATAAAATCTGCAATTCTTTCCAGATCTCTTTTCCTTCTCAGTTGACTTACTCAGAGCCGGTTTCCTATACTTCTTGGTACCTTGGGTCATACGGTAGATGTTCTCAATTGAGTTATTTAGCTCAGGGTAGTTGTCATATTTCGAAAACCTAGGGCATTACTTGTTTTCAAACTTTCGTTCTTTGCCCCACTTCCATTCTTTATCTGGCCTCTACTTTGGTTTCCAACATTCATATCAACATTTCCAGAACTCCCTCTGGAATATTTCATAGCAACATTACTTTGTTTCAGTTCAGCCAACTGGCCAGCACCGGCCTTTCTGGAATTAACACTTGCTTTTTTCTAAACAGAAGAATTGGTTGCTTCCTGTAAATACATCCATCGTTGATGGGGGTTAATTCTTCATCTATCTCCCAAAACCGATATTAGGATGAACTCCCATTATTGATGCAGTCAAAATGATGTCTTCCCAGGCATTAGTTACTTTGGTCATAACCATGTGGAACCTACTCAGAAAATCCTTTAATGATTCTCCCGTATTCTGAAAGAGATTTGACAATTACATCACATCCTTGGGATGAATAGTATGTAAACGAAATTGCTTGATAAACTTTCATGCTAATTGGTCAAAAGATGATATAGATCTTGGCAGAAGCCGAGTGAGCCACATCTTTGCAATCCTTTCAAGGAAAATTGGGAAATAATGATATCTGACGGCATCGGTTGCTCCAACAAAATTCATATGCCAATCATACTTCATCAAATGCTGCCTCAGATCTGTCTTTCCATTATAAAATGGCATTCTGGACATCATGAATCTCTTGGGATACATTTCACGCGGTATCTCCTTGATGAACGACTTCCGACTAAGGGAAGTGCCACATTTATTATTGCTCCGGTGTTGAGTCTTGCTTACTAACTTCCTCACCATCTCAGCCAAATACTTTAGTTCTACGAGTTCTTCCAAATGGCAATAATCAAGGTCCATCCTGAGTGTTTGGCGTAGCAAATGCTCCTAGGTAAATTCATGATACCTAGTTCTCCCGACTTTGGGAAAATCGTTCATCTGGAGGACCTAATTATTCGATTCCTACACAGTGGATCGCTAGGAGCCGCCTAATATCCGATATTATGATCATCCACAACATGACCAGAAGTAAGCCTGACATTCCCTCTAACTTGTTGAGTTGCCATCTCTGAGGCAGATGGTTTGGTACCGATCTATGGGGATGGATCGGTACCAACCCTCAGGCTTCGGTCGCGACCTGCATCCGGCATTTGTTTCGATGCGCTAGCCGCTTCTTGACCATTTCCTACTTCCTTCGTCCCTACCTCCATCTCAATGAAGAGGAACAGTCAGATTCTAAATCGAAAGACGCTAGATCCATCTTGCTTCTACGGTGATTCTATGTTAACAATTCAGTAATTTAAGGCTCTCTTACATCTACTGATTCATCTCGTTGCAAAATTCCTACAACCTATCTTCTATTTGTTTCATTATTTGGTCCATCTTGACTTTAATTATCAAATCAGTTGGGGTCCGGGCCTTGGTAATGCTTGGTTATGCAACTTCCTCTTGGTTTTGAACTTCAATGTTCTCCACATTGTCTGTAGCTCTGGAGGTGGTAGAATGGTCTCACCGTCGGGCCATAGTTCAAAATAACTTGTGTAGATTTGAGAAATTCTAGGTAGTTTAAAATATAAAAAATAAAGAAAACTGGATCTATCTCTTGGATTTAGGCAATCCAATAGAAGATGATGGATCCAAATGTCCTGAGTTCAATTCTCAGTGAAAGCACAAAAATGTTTATACTAAAATATGGCATGAGCACTCAAGAGATTTAGATAGAAGAATATTAAAAGAAAATGAAGTAAAAGCAATGTACACAAGGTTTATAGCGGTTTAGCCAGCTGATGCTTATGTCCACTTAGGGTTTCCATTGATTATATTGTTGCTTACAACTGTTTCTCTTAATGTTCGATATAGATCCTTGGGGGTACAAGAGAATTGAAAAAACTTAGTAAAAAAGCAAAAAGGGTCCCTCAAAATGATTCCCCAACCTCCTATTTATAGGTGTAGGTCATCCAAAAGTTCTCCTCCATAATCTCCTCTGTGTTCTCCACGTCCAGTAGTGTGACGACCCAGAATTTTTAACAATGTAGAATGGGATAATTGAATTGATTTTAAACATTTAAAAGTTAATTTTAACGTGAATTTGAGATATAAGTACTTACTTGAAAATTAAATCATTGAATTATATAGTTTAAATATTGTATTTAATAATTGAAATTGGGTAAATTGTTGAATCTGAAATTTCTAAGCCTGTTTAAAATAATTTGAAGGCTTATAAAATTTATAATGATGATACTGAAGATAATAGAATGGTTGAAATTTAATTTAAAGGTGATTTGTTTGGTTTTGAAAATATACTATCTACACCATCTCTATTTTATTTATATTTATGTATGCTTTTAAATAATACAAAAGGTATAAGTATGTATACATTTATAAGTATAGGATAAGTGGCATGACATGGTGAAGACAAGTGGCATAATATGGACCATACACCTATCTTAAGATGAAATAGAATTATGACACATATATCACTTTGGTGTACATTTCTAGAACACCTTAAATGATTACTAAATAAGGTATGTGTCATGAAATAAAGCTTGCATAAAAAAATGAAGGACATGTGTCACAAGATTAAATAAAATAGTGACACATAACCCCATTAGGTGTCCATGTGTAGAAACATCTTAAGACACCTAAGTAGACATGTGTCAACATTCTAAAACTTGTGCAAAGAGAAGTAGACAAGTGTCCAAAACTAAAATTACCAAACTAGCCTTGAAAATTACTATATAAAGGGTGGAAGTGTTCACTAATTTTTCTTTCTTTCACAAAACAAAAACAAAAGTAAAATAAAGTGAAAAAGCTTGGAGAAAGCTAAGGAAAAAAGGAGTCAAGTCAAATACACTTAAGGTGAGAAAAACTACTTAAATTTCTAGTATTCATGTTATTCTTGAAGAGATGATAGTTGTAAGTAAAAGTGGCTCGGTTCTATCAAAAACACAGCTTAGTAAATTGACCATAACTTTCTCAATTCTTAATGAATTTTCGATTTCTTGGATGTTCTGGAAAGCTTATTTCATGTGCTACAACTTTTTTTTTTGTATTTCTGTAATTTGGATGTTAGCTATGTAAAAATTGAATTTTTCTACTGTAATCCAGAGAACAAAACCAATATTAGCTCTGTGCTTTAGGCTGAAACTAAATTAGCCATAACTTCTTCGTTCCTCAACCGATTTCGATAAATTTAGATGTTCCAGAAAGCTTAGACTTTGTTCTAAAACTTTTAAATTTTGAGTTTTCCAAAATTTCGACGTTATCTTGGCCAAAATTATAATTGTTTATCACTGTCCCGAGACAAAATGACAGAAGTTGTGGAATTCAAATCTCAGAATTGTTTTATCCATAACTTTTACAATTCTTATTGGAATTTGGTAATTTTTAATGTTCCGGAAAGCATAGAAACTAAGCTACAACTTTTGATTTATTTATTTTGCCTGATTTTGATGTTTTCTATGCTAAAATTGCAATTATTGGTCGCTTTCCTGCAAATACATAAGTTCATGCTAAGCTAAATGTTTTTAGTAAAAATGGTCATAACTTTTGAACCGTTGATCCAAATTCGATGATCTTGGTCATTCTGGAAAGCTAACGGAAAGGCCTATAACTTTCATTTATATCACTTTTTAAAATTCGGCCATCTATGTATATGAATTTGAGGTGTAAGATCGGATTAAATTTCTGCCCAAAATGAACATGTTTGTTCTAAGAAAAGGCCTTACTTGTTAGATTTTTATCATCGATTTGATAAACAATTTGATGGGTTTCTTTTCATGGTGGTTGAGTATACAAAGTAAATTACTTCAAAGAAGTATTTCATATAGAAGAATTAATTGAGGATGCGGTATAAGACCATAGAAAAGATGGGTTAATAAATTAAAATTTAATTATTCCCATATTTTTAATCAAGCTATACCAAAAAGAAAAGAAAACAAATGTTTTTGTTAATAAATTAAAATTTAAACTTAAGTTAAAATAAGTTTTAAACTATTTAAGCATTATCTTATGTATTTAAAACCCTGTATTTATTTATTTATTAGCTTTGAAAAGTATATATTAAATAAATCATAATTTCTAATTCACTAAAATGTATATTAGAATTTAATACATAATTTATTAGTTGAACTTTAAAACTAAATCTCATCTATTTGCAATGTATACAAATATATACATTTATAAATAGAAACAAACAATTAATTTTAACAGATATCATTTACCAATTAAATATTTATTAAAAGAAAAGTATCAATTCAGATTTAATTAACAAAAATATATCAAATCAATTCAATATTTAATGCAGATTATTAAATTGATATTGCTAGAAAATTCCGGGTCGTCACATTCCTCCCCCCTTAAAAGAATTTCGTCCCCGAAATTTAAAAGCAAAGATAATTTAATAATATATTTAAAATTTTAAATCATAAGCATATATCAATCACATGCTAACAATCATCACAACTAATCTACTTAATCAACAAGGCTAACTATCCATACAAAATAGAGTTCCCTAGAGTTTTCCAGTATAATACCGGAATACTCGATCTATAGAATCCAAATAGTCTATACTACTAATCTACAGAGCTCCTTCGAATCAGAGAAAATTCATACAAAATGAAATCTCCGACTCCCAAATCCAAATTCCTTCGTCTCATATTCACCAAGTAAGTCTGACAATCCAAAGCTGCCTTCAACTTACTGATCAGCTCAACCTTCGCTGATAATTTCTAAAACAATTCGAATCCAAAAACAATCCACTAGAATAATCTTCTCAAAACCAACCAAAACCAAAAACACAACCTTTATCAATTCCTCTCTCTAGAAACTATTCTATTACTAAGCTGAACCATCGGAACTACTTCTGAAATCCAGTCGATACCAAACTCAACTCCTCAGATGCTAAGGAAAACCACCGACCTCTTCAAAGATATCCAGAAAAATTTCTGCCATCCCAGAGAGTACTTAACTATCGCAAGTCACTTTTGCGATCAATCCAGGCTAATATCCAAAGAAAACTGTTCTCTCCTTACCAATCTGAACAGCTTAAACTTATTCAGCCAATCCATTGAAGAAATGGATTCACAAAACTGCTTCTGGACTTCACCTCTAGAGAACTGCTGACAGATGACCTCCTCGCGTGCCGGCAGAACAATCTGAGCTGCAACACTGCTACTGATGCTCAAAAATTCCTTAATCCAAAATTCCTCGGAAAACTCGGGCCTTAAAGCCAAACGCAACATTTAGCTGAACTCAACCTCAAAACTAATGCAGACACACTTCCTTATCCAAATATCCTTGAGATCTTCTTCGGAAACAAACCATCGCTACTGCATTTCAACATACAACCACTACTTCTTGAGTTACCAAGATAATATTTCTAGCTTCTGCTCAACTCACACAATCCAAATTCTACTCATCCACTTGTACAAATATAAAAACAAAAAAAATGGACTCCAAATCTTAAAAGTTTCCCTCTAGAGATTTTGTGAAATCCTTACACCACAAATTTACTCGAGACGGTATTAGGTCTACAGTCTCGTCAGATATACTTCTAACCATTGGTAGTCGTGTTACACACACCACTACTCAATCTACCCTTATACTTATATTGGAAAACCTGAATAGGTAATCCAACAAATAGATAAAAATAAATATATATATATCAAAATTACAAATACGCTCTCTCAGGAAAGAAATCACTCAAGAGCCTAGGTATTCACTCAACCTAGCGCTCTGATACCACTGTAACGACCCCACTTCCTACGCCCAGGAAGAAGCATCGTTTTTAAGAAAGAAAAGGGTGAGAAAATAGAAAAAGATAGAGAAAAAAGAACAACAATATCAGAATCTCACAGCGGAACGAATAAATTATATTAATCACATAAGTATTTACATAATATACAACATCAATAAGAGTGATACATATAGTATATCACATACTAGACAGTTATAAACACCTGTCTAGTTAATACAACACAACTCAAACAAATAACTCAGGGATACCAACACAGCGGAACTGTATATATATATCTACAACGCTGAAGCCTCCTGCTCCATTGCTCCTCCAGAATTCGTCAAAGCTAACCTGAATCCCTTGGCTACCCGTAAAAATTTAGATACCCGAGAGTTTATGAAAAAAAAACAAAAAAAAACTTTGGGTTAGACATGGGTCTGGTATGAGTAACAGGTTAAAGTTGCTTAATTTTGAAAAATCCTTTGAAAACAAAAGGTATCACGTAAGACTTCCCACACATAAACATGGAAAAGTTTTACCTTACACTAACCAAAACATTTGATAGGAAATCCTGTGATATTATAATAGGTCTAGGGTTTTCAAGTAAATAGAAAATAGCCGAAATTATTACATTCATTAAATTCCAGCTACTAGCCACAAAAGTGGGTAATACAATCAAAACCGTAGGCACTTATTGGATTTTGGATTCCATACAATGGCAGGGCTACCGGGGTACCTCCCGTCACAGTATGTGTCCTAGATCAACGTACCGAGGATCACTCCCGACCCCCTGCAACACAAGGCCGGAACCATTCCTTACTGAACAGTCCCGAACAAGATAAACCCCCAAGGGTGCAGACCAACTGCCCACACAGCCGAATAAAAAAGGACATCTAGACAGCGGAATATCCTTGTCCTGCTTGGGCATGACCCACCTAACCTTGCTGCACCTCCCCTGTTTTAGCCATTCTCGGTTGATGAGGCTTGAGGTTACGATAACCTTTATAGGACATATTTCTTAGAATGCTCATCGTCCGCCTGACGATGTGTTGAAAGCATTCAATCCATACAAGTTCGTTCCGGGTTCGAACGAAACCGAAGGCATCATCTCGTTACACTCATTTTGGAATCACCCTCAGAGTTAACGACGATAACCCTTGCACTCTGAATCTTCATCTTCACTTCAGATTCACGACCTATCGTTAATTTGGAATCGATATGGTTTTCGGATGTTCCAAATAAGGAAAACCGATCCCGGTCTCATCGAAATCCAAAACGTGTCTTTTAGGGCCAAGTTGTCTATTTAGTCTTCACAGTGAATTCAATATTATCAATATGCACAGATAGATAATTCACATCTCATAATAGATAATCATATCATCATCATAAACAGATAACTAATATCATCATCCAAACAGATAATTAAACATTATCATACTTAAACTATACATTCATATCACATAGATATTATCCATCTCATTTCTAAGATCACAATCAATCAATGAAATATCAATACTATCCATAAGCAATGATTTATGAATCACAATATATAATTAATTTAAAATGAATTAAATTAACTACTTCCATTTTAATTAATTTAAAATAAATTAAATTAATTACTCATTCCATAAATCCTGCTCTCACAATCATTAATTAATTATAAATCAAGTTAATTAACCATTCTCTAATTACAAGAAGTAATTTAGTCTTTAATTTATTCTCAAATGAATTATTCTAAATCATTCATAATAGATTAACATTTAATTATCTCCTTAATTAATTATTCCTTAATTCATAATTCTTAATTACATCATTAATTATATTAATTAATGATCTTCAATTTATATTAATTTACTTCAATTAATCTTTATTTAAACACAATTATTAATCACCCCTTGATTAATAACAAAACAGTAATTAATTACCCTTAATTACTTATTAATCATTCCATGATTAATTATTCTCATAAATTAATCCCTTGATTGATTACAAAAGAAATTACCCAAATTACTTCACTTACAAATCATCTTGTATGAATTTCAATCAAGTAATTATCATCTAATTACTATTCTGAGTAATTATACTCCATTAATTACACTAAGTAATTACATATACCAAATCATCAAATGATTTCTAAAATTTATTAATTAACATAATTTAAATCTTATTATCCATTACTTATATATTCAAATTAATTATCTTTGATTTAAATATACTTGACTGCATTCCAGTAGTTTTCTTTAATTTATTTATAGAAATTAATCTTGAATAAACCCATTAATTAATTACATTTATATCGATTTATTACCATTTAATTATCTTCTTGATTTATTATTCTCAATTAAACCAATCTCTAATCCCATCATTAATTATATTAATTAATGATCTCTAATTACATTTTCATTTGTTAATTTATATTAAGAATACAAATCTTCAAATCATAAATATTAATCCTCTTGATTAATATATATACAGTAATTAATCGTTCATAATTAATTACTTCTCAATAACAAGCTTAATTAATCCCCTGATTAATTTCAAGTAATTATATTCCAATTACTTCCATTAACAATATCTTCTAGTTAATTACCTCCAGTAATTATCCATCAATTACTTCTCTAAGTAATTTTAATTCTAAAATATCAGTTAATTAAACTAAATTAATTAACTCAAATCAATTTACTCAATTAATAAGTAATAAATTTCTTAATTACTTTCCAAATAAATAATTTACATTTAAACTATTACAATGATTATTATTGTATTAATTAATCCAATTAATTTATTAAAAATCAATTACATTAATTAATCATAAAATAATCTAGTTAATGATCTTCATTAACACTTATTTAATTATTTTCTTCTAACATAATCAACTTATATTAATCATTTTTAATTATAAGTTAATTAACATTCATTAATTTAAAAATCTAATCAATGGTTCTAAATCACATATAGATTAATTAATTCATTAATTACTTTAATTTCTACTTTTAAACTTATAATTACCAAATTAATTAATATCCATCATTAATTATTCTTACTTAATTAACTTAAAAGTTAATGCATATAAAATTCTAAAACTTCATGAATTAAAGTAAAATTCCAATATGTTTAAAACATTTATTTTATTTTACTTTCTAAATAAAACCAATTTATTCTTAAAAAGGTTTTAAAACTAGTTTATATATATATATATATATTTTACAACCCTTTGTAAACTCACATGTTCAGGTACAATTAAAACTTATTTGAATAAATTTAAATTATAAAACTTTATTTTATCAAAAATCTAATTGTACACTCCAACTTGAATCATACTTAAACTTTTACTTAGACTTAGTTTATCATGATTAAATTTTTAAAAAAAAACTAAGATTTTAAAAACTGTAGCTAGTACAGATTAAAATCTTGATCAACTTTCAAAACTAAACCTGACCTCATATTTAAATCTTTTCTTATCAATTTAACTTTCATTTTTACATTCGACTCTTTTAAATATACTTAAGCATTAAGCACTTTTTGGGAAACAAAATAATTTAAATTATAGAACTTATTTATTTCCAACCCTATTTCAAAACTAACTTAAATTCACTATTTAAACTTTGAGTTAGAAACAGGCTTGATCTTGATTTTAGTTTAAAACAAAAATTTCAAAAAAAAACAGAAAAACTGTTACAGGCGTTAGAGCCTGAACAACAACCCGCGCACCCCTCCTGTTTACTTCGAGTAACGTACGATGTTCCCCAAGAAAAACACCAACTGGCTTCGAGTTCTCCATGCGTGAGAATGAATTAGAAACAGAACACAAAACCTGGAACACAACCTCACTTTCCCTTCCAAATCTGTCGCTGCCACGTGCACGATGCTCCCACCACCAGAGGCCACCAAACTCAAGCTACCACTTGGACTATCTTCCCTCTACCCTTCCTCAAAGCCACGCGACACTCGAACACTTGTACAAGGCGCGGTGATCCAAAACTCAAACACACTAAATTTTAGGTTAAAAAAACTTTAAACTCATGCCGATTCTTCCACAACCCTTTGCGCCGCCATCCCCTATTTTTCCTAGCTCCACGGCAGCCTCCTCTACCACCGGACCGAAGCTCACACCACCAGATCCACTTGACCGTCCACGGCAACTCTAAATGCCCAAAACACTAAAACACAAACTGCTCTCATAATATACCATTAAAAATTTCAAAACCCACCTTAAAAATCATACTTTAGTATATGAATTCCATTTATATTCATGAATTTGTAATTTAATAAACTTGAATTTTAACATGTTTGAAGATGGTTCTGTGTTTTAGCCCTTTCCGGTGACAACACAAGTTTATTTTCTTCAACCAAATTTTTAAATAAAAGTTTATAGTGTACAGATATATTTCATTCAAGGTTTAAGGCTTAATATAGATTGGAACAAGATCAAATGGAATTTTGAACCAGGTTTGGACTTTGAAAACTAAACAGGGATTTCTCAAATTTACAGCAGTGCACAATATATGTATACCTACATACAAATGATTCACAGCATCATATACTTGTATGTTAACCCTACATATCATCACAGAAAACATATACAACCATTTAACTTAAGCTATATTGAATAATGATGAATGAGAAAAACAAAAGTTACTCACAAAGAATTCAATATGCAGTAATTTATTTGGCAATTGGCCAGAGAAAGGAATATGTATAGATTCACACAAATATTTTAAGCATCCAAAAATTTAGCTTGCAACAATTAAAACCTAAGAAATTTATAAAAGTGTTACTCACAGATATGAGAAAGAACAGAGGCACTTTTGTTGAAGCAGGCTTGAAATTTACAGGCTTGAATACAACAGAAACTTCTTTTTGCTTTGCTTCCTGAATTTTGTTTAAGTTTGAAATAGTTTTACTTTCATGTGTTTACTTAGTTCGAACTGAATATGCAGATTTATAGAAAAGAAAAGAAGACAGGGTTCATTATTATGTTTTATGCACTGTGACAATATTTGCATACAAATCTTTGTTTGTACAGATCTTTGAAACAAGATATTTTAGGTTGGAGGCTGAAATGAAATACTCAGTGTACTAAAAAGATTTTACATTAATGACTTTTTGTTTGTTTGCTTAAAGATATTTAATAATGTCTTCCTTCACAAGCTTCATATATACATATTTTTTTGTTACTGTCTTTAGCTTCATCTTGTATTTCTCTAATTACACTTTGCTTTGTCATTTCTTACAGGTTGACTATCCTTTCCTATGCCTGCATACTGATTTTTTTACTTGTTTGTATAACATGTATATTCTTATTACTGTCATTTACTTCTAGATATTATTTATTTCCCTTTGTACAATCTGATACATTTGTTTTGGTGCTTTAAACATATACATATATGCTGCAGTTTGCTTATGTTGGTTTACAACTTTGAAAATTCTTTTGTTTCCAGTTTTAATCGTTGACTTATTATTATATTTGAAATGTATGTGACTTGTTATTTCTTTTGTTTGCTGTTTGAAAACTAATTGAACTTTATAGTTGTTATATTATTGTAATTTAACTAATGTACTAACTAATATTTCTTTTCCAATTTATCTTGTAGTCTTGTATTTTTATATGTACATTTTTATGTTATTTATTTTATAAAAACACATTTATCAATTTGAAATGATAGATAGAATAAATTATCTTTTTATTATAAACTACATATTTTTTTAATGTATGTTAAAACTCATATATACTTTGAAATCCATATTTTTAATCAAGCTATACCAAAAAGAAAAGAAACAAATCTTTTTGTTAATAAATTAAAATTTAAACTTAAGTTAAAATAAGTTTTAAACTATTTAAGCATTATCTTATGTATTTAAAACGCTGTATTTATTTATTTATTAGCTTTGAAAAGTTTATATTTAATAAATCATAATTTCTAATTCACTAAAATGTATATTAGAATTTAATACATAATTTATTAGTTGAACTTTAAAACTAAATCTCATCTATTTGCAATGTATACAAATATATACATTTATAAATAGAAACAAACAATTAATTTTAACGGATATCATTTACCAATTAAATATTTATTAAAAGAAAAGTATAAATTCAGATTTAATTAACAAAAATATATCAAATCAATTTAATATTTAATGCAGATTATTAAATTGATATTGCTAGAAAATTCCGGGTCGTCACATTCCTCCCCCCTTAAAAGAATTTCGTCCCCGAAATTTAAAAGCAAAGGTAATTTAATAATATATTTAAAATTTTAAATCATAAGCATATATCAATCACATGCTAACAATCATCACAACCAATCTACTTAATCAACAAGGCTAACTATCCATACAAAATAGAGTTCCCTAGAGTTTTCCAGTATAATACCGGAATACTCGATCTATAGAATCCAAACAGTCTATACTACTAATCTACAGAGCTCCTTCGAATCAGAGAAAATTCATACAAAACGAAATCTCCGACTCCCAAATCCAAATTCCTTCGTCTCATATTCACCAAATACTTCTGACAATCCAAAGCTGCCTTCAACTTACTGATCAGCTCAACCTTCGCTGATAATTCCTAAAACAATTCGAATCCAAAAACAATCCAGTAGAATAATCTTCTCAAAACCAACCAAAACCAAAAACACAACCTTTATCAATTCCTCTCTCTAGAAACTATTCTATTACTAAGCTGAACCATCGGCACTACTTCTGAAATCCAGTCGATACCAAACTCAACTCCTCAGATGCTAAGGCAAACCACCGACCTCTTCAAAGATATCCAGAAAAATTTCTTCCATCCCAGAGAGTACTTAACTATCGCAAGTCACTTTTGCGATCAATCCAGGCTAATATCCAAAGAAAACTGTTCTCTCCTTACCAATCTGAACAGCTTAAACTTATTCAGCCAATCCATTGAAGAAATGGATTCACAAAACTGCTTCTGGACTTCACCTCTAGAGAACTGCTGACAGATGACCTCCTCGTGTGCCGGCAGAACAATCTGAGCTGCAACACTGCTATTGATGCTCAAAAATTCCTTAATCCAAAATTCCTTGGAAAACTCGGACCTCGAAGCCAAACACAACATTTAGCTGAACTCAACCTCAAAACTAATGCAGACACACTTCCTTATCCAAAGATCCTTGAGATCTTCTTCGAAAACAAACCATCGCTACTGCATTTCAACATACAACCACTACTTCTTGAGTTACCAAGATAATATTTCTAGCTTCTGCTCAACTCACACAATCCAAATTCTACTCATCCACTTGTACAAACAAAAAAACAAAAAAAATGGACTCCAAATCTTAAAAGTTTCCCTCCAGAGATTTTGTGAAATCCTTACACCACAAATTTACTCGAGACGGTATTAGGTCTACAGTCTAGTCAGATATACTTCTAACCATAGGTAGTCATGTTACACACACCACTACTCAATCTACCCTTATACTTATATTGGAAAACCCGAATAGGTAATCCAACAAATAGATAAAAATAAATATATATATCAAAATTACAAATACGCTCTCTCAGGAAAGAAATCACTCAAGAGCCTAGGTATTCACTCAACCTAGCGCTCTGATACCACTGTAACGACCCCACTTCCTACGCCCAGGAAGAAGCATCGTTTTTAAGAAAGAAAAGGGTGAGAAAATATAAAAAGATAGAGAAAAAAGAACAACAACATCAGAATCCCACAGCGGAACGAATAAATTATATTAATCACATAAGTATTTACATAATATACAACATCAATCAGAGTGATACATATAGTACATCACATACTAGACAGTTATAAACACCTGTCTAGTTAATACAACACAACTCAAACAAATAACTCAGGGATACCAACACAGCGGAACTATATATATTCTACAACGCTGAAGCCTCGTGCTCCATTGCTCCTCCTGAATTCGTCAAAGCTAACCTGAATCCCTTGGCTACCCGTAAAAATTTAGATACCCGAGAGTTTATGAAAAAAAACAAAAAAAAACTTTGGGTCAGACATGGGTCTGGTATGAGTAACAGGATAAAGTTGCTTAATTTTGAAAAATCCTTTGAAAACAAAAGGTATCACGTAAGACTTCCCACACATAAACATGGAAAAGTTTTTACCTTACGCTAACCAAAACATTTGATAGGAAATCCTGTGATATTATAATAGGTCTAGGGTTTTCAAGTAAATAGAAAATAGCCGAAATTGTTACATTCATTAAATTCCAGCTACTAGCCACAAAAGTGGGTAATACAATCAAAACCGTAGGCACTTATTGGATTTTGGATTCCATACAATGGCAGGGCTACTGGGGTATCGCCCGTCACAGTATGTGGCCTAGATCAACGTACCGAGGATCACTCACGACCCCCTGCAACACAAGGCCGGAACCATTCCTTACCGAACAGTCCCGAACAAGATAAACCCCGCAGTTGGCTACAGACCAACTGCCCACACAGCCGAATAAAAAGGGACATCTAGACAGGGGAATATCCTTGTCCTGCTTGGGCATGACCCACCTAACCTTGCTGCACCTCCCATGTTTTAGCCATTCCCGGTTGATGAGGCTTGAGGTTACGATAACCTTTATAGGACATATTTCTTAGAATGCTCATCGTCCGCCTGACGATGTGTTGAAAGCATTCGATCCATACAAGTTCGTTCCGGGTTCGAACGAAACCGAAGGCATCATCTCGTTACACTCATTTTGGAATCACCCTCAGAGTTAACGACGATAACCCTTGCACTCTAAATCTTCATCTTCACTTCAGATTCACGACCTATCGTTAATTTGGAATCGATGTGGTTTTCGGATGTTCCAAATAAGGAAAACCGATCCCGGTCTCATCGAAATCCAAAACGTGTCTTTTAGGGCCAAGTTGTCTATTTAGTCTTAACAGTGAATTCAATATTATCAATATGCACAGATAGATAATTCACATCTCATAATAGATAATCACATCATCATCATAAACAGATAACTAATATCATCATCCAAACAGATAATTAAACATTATCATACTTAAACTATACATTCATATCACATAGATATTATCCATCTCATTTCTGAGATCACAATCAATCAATGAAATATCAATACTATCCATAAGCAATGATTTATGAATCACAATATATAATTAATTTAAAATGAATTAAATTAACTACTTCCATTTTAATTAGTTTAAAATAAATTAAATTAATTACTCATTCCACAAATCCTGCTCTCACAATATTAATTAATTATAAATCAAGTTAATTAACCATTCTCTAATTACAAGAAGTAATTTAGTCTTTAATTTATTCTCAAATGAATTATTCTAAATCATTCATAATAGATTAACATTTAATTATCTCCTTAATTAATTATTCCTTAATTCATAATTCTTAATTACATCATTAATTATATTAATTAATGATCTTCAATTTATATTAATTTACTTCAATTAATCTTTATTTAAACACAATTATTAATCACCCCTTGATTAATAACAAAACAGTAATTAATTACCCTTAATTACTTATTAATCATTCCATGATTAATTATTCCCATAAATTAATCCCTTGATTGATTACAAAAGAAATTACCCAAATTACTTCACTTACAAATCATCTTATATGAATTTCAATCAAGTAATTATCATCTAATTACTATTCTGAGTAATTATACTCCATTAATTACACTAAGTAATTACACATACCAAATCATCAAATGATTTCTAAAATTTATTAATTAACATAATTTAAATCTTATTATCCATTACTTATATATTCAAATTAATTATCTTTGATTTAAATATACTTGACTGCATTCCAGTAGTTTTCTTTAATTTATTTACAGAAATTAATCTTGAATAAACCCATTAATTAATTACATTTATATCGATTTATTACCATTTAATTATCTTGTTGATTTATTATTCTCAATTAAACCAATCTCTAATCCCATCATTAATTATATTAATTAATGATCTCTAATTACATTTTCATTTGTTAATTTATATTAAGAATACAAATCTTCAAATCATAAATATTAATCCTCTTGATTAATATACATACAGTTGAGAACGATGGAGCTATGGTTGAAAAGTAAAGTTAAAAATGAGAATTTATTTTGGATTAAGTTGAAATTTTAATTTAATTTTGGAATTAAACTAATGATTAAAAATATAATAATAATAAGGATGTAAATAGATTGATAAAGTACATCGAATTTACAATGTGAATAAATTGGATTGTGAAATTTAATAGAGATAATTTTTTTTTTTAGCAAAGCTAGTCGGCTTTCAAGTGGGCCGTGCCACTGTATATAAAAAGGGGAGAACAGGTGCTCTACACATGCGCAGAGCAGCTATGATGGTTAAAAGAAAGAAGAAAAAATAAAGTACAGGAGTTAGACAGAAAAGCCTAAACTACTAATACAACAGAATCATTCTTTCAGAGAAGAGGAAGAATGTCGTTGTCCATCAACCGCTGACGGACCAATAACATGCAAAAACCCAGCGAAGAGAGCAGCCAATCGAGGGTCATAACCAACTGAACCAGGCAAGTATAGATATTTCCTATCCCAAGTGACATCGTAAAACTTACTTTTGTTCTCCTCACCTAACTCACCATCAGTAATGAGGCACAATCCTTCACCCACAATATGATACGTAAGATAACGACTCTCGCCACCAGTCTCAGAAATAAAGATGTAAAAAATGTCCTTCTCAGGTGAATATCTCATGTCAGAAGGAGAGTGAACCCAAGCACGCTCATCCGAGAACCAGGAAATCATATCAGAAGCGGTAGCAGAAGGATCCACCTCATGAGAAGAAGGAGGCGAGCCAGAGCTTGGGGAAACAGCAGGCACAAACCCAGAAGGAGCAACTCCAGCCAAAGGGACAGCAAAAGGATCCACAATAGGGGGGACTAAATCTGGAGCAAGAGGCTCAACAGCTAATGGAACAGAAGGAGCAGGATCAGCAAACTTCCTACCCAAGTACGGACAGGAGGTCGAGGAAGAGGCGTCCGGTGATCAATGGGGACAACCGGTCCAGGACAGGCAACAACACAATGACCAAAGGACTGACAAGAATCACAAATCTCAGGTTTCCAACTATAGCGTACTCTGACTTCAGCAATATGTCTCTCATCTAGTTTGACCTTTAAAACCATAGGCAATCCCAACTATACAATTGAGAACCATCAATAAATATTAATGCAGGTATTCACTCTCCTCGTCGTTTTGAATTAGTTGAGAACGATGGAGCTATGGTTCCACCCGTTGAGGTAATTGAGGCCGGCGTGGATTATTGGAAAGACCATTTGGTTGGTTTCTTTCTTGATTCTAATCCTCCCTATCACGTAGTTAAATCGAGGTGTAATATGGTGTGGAAGCCTAAAGGTGGTTTGTCTGTACACTATGATAATGAAATGTTCTTTTTTAAGTTTGCGCGTAGTGATGAAAGGCAACGTATTCTGGAAGCTAACCCTCTCCTTATTGATGGTAAACCGTTCATTATCACTACGTGGAGTCCCACAGTGGATCGTGCGAAGGAACAAGTGTTATCTATTCCCGTCTAGGCCTATTTTTCTCATATTCCTTCTGTTCTCCAGCCTCTAATTGGGATTGACTGGCTTACCGGTCTGGTTGGTAAGGTGATATGTTATGATTCTAATACTGTGGCCAGAAAGAAGCTTGTTTATGCCAAAGCTCTAATTGAGATCACTCTTGACAAACCCTTGCCTATGGTTTTAAAGGTCAAACTAGATGAGAGACATATTGCTGAAGTCAGAGTACGCTATAGTTGGAAACCTGAGATTTGTGATTCTTGTCAGTCCTTTGGTCATTGTGCTGTTGCCTGTCCTGGACCGGTTGTCCCCATTGATCATCGGATGCCTCTTCCTCGACCTCCTGTCCGTACTTGGGTTAGGAAGTTTGCTGATCCTGCTCCTTCTGTTCCATTAGCTATTGAGCCTCTTGCTCCAGATTTAGTCCCCCCTATTGTGGATCCTTTTGCTGTCCCTTTGGCTGGAGTTGCTCCTTCTGGGTCTGTGCCTGCTCTTTCCCCAAGCTCTGGCTCGCCTCCTTCTTCTCATGAGGTGGATCCTTCTGCTACCGCTTCTAATATGATTTCCTGGTTCTCGGATGAGCGTGCTTGGGTTCACTCTCCTTCTGACATTAGATATTCACCTGAGAAGGACATTTTTTACGCCTTTATTTCTGAGACTGGTGGCGAGAGTCGTTATCTTATGTATCATATTGTGGGTGAAGGATTGTGCCTCATTACTGATGACGAGTTAGGTGAGGAGAACAAAAGTAAGTTTTACGATGTCACTTGGGATAGGAAATATCTATACTCGCCTGGTTCAGTTGGTTAAGACCCTCGATTGGCTGCTCTCTTTGCAGGGTTTTTGCATGTTATTGGTCCGTCAGCGGTTGATAGACAACGACATTCTTCCTCTTCTCTGGAAGAATGATTCTATTGTATTAGTAGTTTAGGCTTTTCTGTCTAACTCCTGTACTTTATTTTTTCTTCTTTCTTTTAACCATCATAGCTGCTCTTTTTATATACAGTGGCACGGCCCACTTTAAAGCCGGCTAGCTTTGCTAAATATATATATATATATATATACAGTAATTAATCGTTCATAATTAATTACTTCTCAATAACAAGCTTAATTAATCCCCTGATTAATTTCAAGTAATTATATTCCAATTACTTCCATTAACAATATCTTCTAGTTAATTACCTCCAGTAATTATCCATCAATTACTTCTCTAAGTAATTTTAATTCCAAAACATCAGTTAATTAAACTAAATTAATTAACTCAAATCAATTTACTCAATTAATAAGTAATAAATTTCTTAATTACTTTCCAAATAAATAATTTACATTTAAACTATTACAATGATTATTATTGTATTAATTAATCCAATTAATTTATTAAAAATCAATTACATTAATTAATCATAAAATAATCTAGTTAATGATCTTCATTAACACTTATTTAATTATTTTCTTCTAACATAATCAACTTATATTAATCATTTTTAATTATAAGTTAATTAACATTCATTAATTTAAAAATCTAATCAATGGTTCTAAATCACATATAGATTAATAAATTTATTAATTACTTTAATATCTACTTTTAAACTTATAATTACCAAATTAATTAATATCCATCATTAATTATTCTTACTTAATTAACTTAAAAGTTAATGCATATAAAATTCTAAAACTTCATGAATTAAAGTAAAATTCCAATATGTTTAAAACATTTATTTTATTTTACTTTCTAAATAAAACCAATTTATTCTTAATAAAGTTTTAAAACTAGTTTATATTTTTTTTACAACCCTTTGTAAACTCACATGTTCAATTACAATTAAAACTTATTTGAATAAATTTAAATTATAAAACTTTATTTTATCAAAAATCTAATTGTACACTCCAACTTGAATCATACTTAAACTTTTACTTAGACTTAGTTTATCATGATTAAATTTTTAAAAAAAAACTAAGATTTTAAAAACTGTAGCTAGTACAGATTAAAATCTTGATCAACTTTCAAAACTAAACCCGACCTCATATTTAAATCTTTTCTTATCAATTTAACTTTCATTTTTACATTCGACTCTTTTAAATATACTTAAGCATTAAGCACTTTTAGGGTAACAAAATAATTTAAATTATAGAACTTATTTATTTCCAACCCTATTTCAAAACTAACTTAAATTCACTATTTAAACTTTGAGTTAGAAACAGGCTTGATCTTGATTTTAGTTTAAAACAAAAATTTCAAAAAAAACAGAAAAACTGTTACAGGCTTTAGAGCCTGAACAACAACCCGCGCACCCCTCCTGTTTACTTCGAGTAACGTACGATGTTCCCCGAGAAAAACACCAACTGGCTTCGAGTTCTCCATGCGCGAGAATGAATTAGAAACAGAACACAAAACCTGGAGCACAACCTCACTTTCCCTTCCAAACCTGTCGCTGCCACATGCACGATGCTCCCACCACCGGAGGCCACCAAACTCAGGCTACCACTTCGACTATCTTCCCTCTACCCTTCCTCAAAGCCACGCGACACTCGAACACTTGTACAAGGCGCGGTGATCCAAAACTCAAACACACTAAATTTTAGGTTAAAAAAACTTTAAACTCATGCCGATTCTTCCACAACCCTTTGCGCCGCCATCCCCTATTTTTCCTAGCTCCACGGCAGCCTCCTCTACCACCGGACCGAAGCTCACACCACCAGATCCACTTGACCGTCCACGGCAACTCTAAATGCCCAAAACACTAAAACACAAACTGCTCTCATAATATACCATTAAAAATTTCAAAACCCACCTTAAAAATCATACTTTAGTATATGAATTCCATTTATATTCATGAATTTGTAATTTAATAAACTTGAATTTTAACATGTTTGAAGATGGTTCTGTGTTTTAGCCCTTTCCGGTGACAACACAAGTTTATTTGCTTAAAACAAATTTTTAAACAAAAGTTTATAGTGTACAGATATATTTCATTCAAGGTTTAAGGCTTAATATAGATTGGAACAAGATCAAATGGAATTTTGAACCAGGTTTGGATTTTGAAAACTAAACAGGGATTTCTCAAATTTACAGCAGTGCACAATATATGTATACCTACATACAAATGATTCACATCATCATATACTTGTATGTTAACCCTACATATCATCATAGAAAACATATACAACCATCTAACTTAAGCTATATTGAATAATGATAAATAAGAAAAACAAAAGTTACTCACAGAGAATTCAATTTGCAGTAATTTATTTTGCAATTGGCCAGAGAAAGGAATATGTATAGATTCACACAAATATTTTAAGCATCCAAAAATTTAGCTTGCAACAGATTAAAACCTAAGAAATTTATAAAAGTGTTACTCACAGATATGAGAAAGAACAGAGGCACTTTTGTTGAAGCAGGCTTGAAATTTACAGGCTTGAATACAACAGAAACTTCTTTTTGCTTTGCTTCCTGAATTTTGTTTAAGTTTGAAATAGTTTTACTTTCATGTGTTTACTAAGTTCGAACTGAATATGCAGATTTATAGAAAAGAAAATAAGATAGGGTTCATTATTATGTTTTATGCACCGTGACAATATTTGCATACAAATCTTTGTTTGTACAGATCTTTGAAACAAGATATTTTAGGTTGGAGGCTGAAATGAAATACTCAGTGTACTAAAAAGATTTTACATTAATGACTTTTTGTTTGTTTGCTTAAAGATATTTAATAATGTCTTCCTTCACAAGCTTCATATATACATATTTTTTTGTTACTGTCTTTAGCTTCATCTTGTATTTCTCTAATTATACTTTGCTTTGTCATTTCTTACAGGTTGACTATCCTTTCCTATGCCTGCATACTGATTTTTTTACTTGTTTGTATAACATGTAAATTCTTATTACTGTCATTTACTTCTAGATATTATTTATTTCCCTTTGTACAATCTGATACATTTGTTTTGGTGCTTTAAACATATACATATATGCTGCAGTTTGCTTATGTTGGTTTACAACTTTGAAAATTCTTTTGTTTCCAGTTTTAATCGTTGACTTATTATTATATTTGAAATGTATGTGACTTGTTATTTCTTTTGTTTGCTGTTTGAAAACTAATTGAACTTTATAGTTGTTATATTATTGTAATTTAACTAATGTACTAACTTATATTTCTTTTCCAATTTATCTTGTAGTCTTGTATTTTTATATGTACATTTTTATGTTATTTATTTTATAAAAACACATTTATCAATTTGAAATGATAGATAGAATAAATTATCTTTTTATTATAAACTACATATTTTTTTAATGTATGTTAAAACTCATATATACTTTGAAATCCATATTTTTAATCAAGCTATACCAAAAAGAAAAGAAACAAATCTTTTTGTTAATAAATTAAAATTTAAACTTAAGTTAAAATAAGTTTTAAACTATTTAAGCATTATCTTATGTATTTAAAACGTTGTATTTATTTATTTATTAGCTTTGAAAAGTTTATATTTAATAAATCATAATTTCTAATTCACTAAAATGTATATTAGAATTTAATACATAATTTATTAGTTGAACTTTAAAACTAAATCTCATCTATTTGCAATGTATACAAATATATACATTTATAAATAGAAACAAACAATTAATTTTAACAGATATCATTTACCAATTAAATATTTATTAAAAGAAAAGTATCAATTCAGATTTAATTAACAAAAATATATCAAATCAATTTAATATTTAATGCAGATTATTAAATTGATATTGCTAGAAAATTCCGGGTCGTCACATTAATAATTTGGAATAATCAATGATTGATTAAGGTAATTAATCAATGTAGTTAATAGAATTTACTAATAATAGAAATCGAAGAAAATTTACTTAATATCATAAATCAAAGGGAGTAATTATTGGTAATTACTTAATTGAGGATTAATTACTTTTTTAGTTAGTGTAACAAAATTTATGCAGGGTTAGTAAATTTATGAGCATGATTAATTCATGGATTATAATCAATGTTAGTGATTATAAGTTAATGAATCTGAGAACTTAATCAAGGATAGATGTGATTATTGTGAAAGGGGAAGGTAAATTAATAACATTAAATTCGAAGAGGCCGTAGTCGGGTATTAGTTAATACCCGAAATCACTTCGATTCTTTACAAATTGATACGTGGAATCAATAGGGTATATTGGAATGATTTTAAGTGAATTGGACCATGAAATCTAAGTTCTGGCACTTAGAAATTGATGTGTGAAATAAGTGATGTCTATAACAACTTATGAAGTGGAAATTGATATAAGTTTCCCGGGTTTATATGAGTTGTAAACTTTTGCATTACATGTTAGTTGGGTTTACTCACGCTGGTTTCCAGCCTGACCCGGGTGTAACTTTGGTGTAATGCTCGGGTCAGACCGAGTATTACAGATTTTCAGGTAAGGACGTTCTGGAGCTCAGGAGGCAAACTGGATGGCAGTAACGAGTAGAGTATTTCCGCTATATTTATATATTCGTTAATCTGAGACATGATACTTGTATTTATTCAGTGACTGTATATGTGTGGAACTCTGATGTATATTAAATGTAATCAACAGATATAGTATTCTTTTGTAGACATTTATTATTTATTATATTTTATCCGCTGCGAATGTGAGATTTTTGGTGTTTCTCTTCTTCTTCTTCTATCTCTTTCTTCTTTTTCATAACTATCTGGAATTTTCGGCTTCGAAAATTTCGGGTCGTTACATTTGGTATCAGAGCTGAAGGTTAAGCGAGAACCTTGGCTCTGGTGGGGATTACTCATTGAATAGAGTTCGTAGTACTCTAGAATGAGTTGAGTATATATATATGAGGGCGTACTTGTTATTTTTTTATGAAGATTTTAAATGAATTTGCATAAGGATATATTATATATATAAAGCAATATTCCCTTCTAATGAATATTTAAGTGATTGGTTGTTAAGTTATTGGAATTAAGTTAAGAAGTAATATAAAATACGACCAAATTGAAACTTATAACCAAAGTTGAAGAATAAACTTATATGACAAAATGGAATTTGAATTATAGATTGTGAATGTAATTTATAAATTGAAATAAACTTCATAAACAATTAGATTATAATTTGAAATAGAATTCCAGAGAATACTTGGAAATAAAGTATGATGAAAATTCCAAAGTAATGTTTAAATATGAATTGGATGGATTGGGAATTTGGAATTTTTGGGAAAATTTAAAATTCCTTTGGATTTGGAAGTGTTTTCCAAAGGTTTTGGAAAAATAATAGTATTATTTAAAATATTTTTTTGTGTTGAATTTGAAATCTGGGAGATTTGAAATTAAATATTTGGAAATGTTTTTTAAGAGATAAAAGCATTGAACTCTTTAGGTCACTGGAAAATAACGTCGGTGATGACTGCAGCATCATCGATGTTCATTTTCAAGTTTCTAGAAGAGAAATTGTTACCAAATAGTTTCAAATTGGAGTTGTTTGTGAACTGGGTTTGGTTTTGAAATTCAAAAGAATAATTGAATTTGCCAAAGAATTTTGGATACAGTTGAATTCTAAGGTAATATTGAAATCTTGAAAATTTGTTTAAACTCTGGAATCTTGATTTAAAATGTTTATGGAATAATATATTGGCTAAATAAATTGCATAATTCCGAGTTAAAAGCAAAATGTGAATGTAATTGATTATAAATAGAAATTGTAAGATAGAAATTGTAATTAAAGTTGTACAAGTTTAAAGATCAAACGGAATTTGATTTGAAGTTGGAAGGAAATTGAGAACCAATTCAACTTGAATTGGGATTAAATCAATTTCAATGGAAACTTAAGATTATTCAATTTGGAATTGGGTCAATTTAAATGGGAGAGGAAATTTAAATTGAAATGTTGGGGGCAGTGAACAGTTTTGACTCTGGATTGTTTTCAATATAAATTGTTTTAATATAAACTTATTTTTTCAAGTTATTAAATATATATAACCCTTCTTTCTTAAAGCCAAATTATTTTATACTTGTTTTACAATTATTTTTGGACCTATTTAACCATTTTTCAACTATTTTCTAAACTAGTTACTATTTTTTTTTCAACTAAGTTACGAATTAATTATTATTTTACAACTATTTTGCAGTTATCCAAGATTTCAATAACTACTTAGCTATTTTCCAACTATTTTATAGATATTTTGTAAACTAATAATTATTTTTCAACTACTTCTCTATTTTAAAATTTTTTAAGCCGTTTTCTAAATATAAACTGGTCGGAGTTCAAACTGTTATTGATTAAATACCCAACTGGGATAAGAATTGAGGTAATAATCCAAATAGGGATTAAGGCAAATGTGAATAAGTGAATGAAATTTTAGGTGAATGTGAATAGAAAGGAAATTGATATTGGAAAGAGTAATCAAATTTGAATATTTGATTTTGGGTAAACAAAGTTATATCTTTGTTATATATTCTTACCTTGTTGAATCTATTGTTGGAAGAAAAAGGATTTTGGAAGTGTTTGAAGTATAAAAGGAATTTTATACGAGTTTAAAGTGATCCAAAGTTTTAAAAATTATATGTATCTGTAGATATAAAGGATCTTATGAGGATTTTGGAAAGGGTTTTGGGAACCTTTGGATTTGGAAAGGCTTTTGATTTTTGGGTAAAATCATTATATGGAATTTGGAAAGCCTATTGTGAGAATTATCGATTTTGGGATAATCGATTTTGTGTAAAGGATCTTTGATAAAATTCATACTAGGTGTATGATTTGAAAGATACTATATGTGCATAGTATAAAGTGTTTTGATGATGGCTCTGGGGAAAAAGGCACTCCCTTGGAATGAACTTCTCAGGAGTGCCACCGGGTGGTGCTGCCTTGAACCCCAAGGGGGGGTTCTAAAGTTGATCCTGTGAGGAGTCTGGACAAAACAAGTTCCTGAGGATTATGAGTTGAGTATACCACAGCGAAAGTCGTGTGTGCCGCTGAGAGCCAACAGTTACCTGGACTTTTGCTGCGATGGCAACGTAACCCAGGATGTAACTGCGACCTATGGTATAACATAGCGAAAGTCGTGTGTGCCGCTGAGAGCCAATAGTCTGTGTTTGATTTTATATCGGCAGACTGCGACCTATGTAGGAGTGGAGAGGTTTCATTTCGACAGCGAAAATCAGAGGCCGCTGAGAGCCTGCAGTTACATGGACTTTTGCTGTGACGGCAACGTAACCCTGGATGTAACTGTGATCTGTTGTGTGGGTTTCATGGCGTAATCGAGAGGCCGCGGAGAGCCTGCAGTTGCATGGACTTTTGCTGCGACGGCAACGTAACCCTTGAATGTAACTGTGACTATGGACGGGGGTGATGATTTTCAGAGCATTGTCACCAAAGATATTTCCTCTATTTTCAAAAACCGTTTCCTATATGTTCAATAAAATTATTTTTCAAGTATTTTCACTGGATGTTGCAAACGAGTTTACCAAGTACTTATAGATTTTCAGTCCTACGCCTATCAACGTATGACTGAATTTCTGTGAGAACAAGGATGGACTGGATGAGACATCAAGTTATAAGAAATATTTTTATAAAAGCTATTTTAATAGTATGAGGTGGGTTTAAAAGCATTTCTAAAATTTTAAAATAGAAATGTTGAAATTTTGGGAGAATAAAAGGGAAACTCCAAACTGGAATTATAAAAATAACTTTGAACTCAGGAAAATTTAATGAAGTAATTTTCTTTGTAGTAAAAGTTGGAAGTAAGCTAATAAATAATTATTTGATAAAGTATGTTAATAAAATTTAACTCGATTAAACAAATGGATTGTAAATTAATAATGGAGTTTGGAAATGAATTCGAATTTGTCCATAGAATTCGACTTGGATTTGATAATGAATTAAATAAGAAGAGATGTTGTAGAAATAAAATAGAATTGGATTGGAAAAGTGATGGTTTGAATTACAAATAAAATTCAAACGTGATATGAATAATATTTAACGAAAGTTGCAAGTAAATTGAGAATGGCTTTGCATAAATAGAATAAATTCACAAATGAATTAAGAAAGTGAAATATAAAATGAGTTAATGGAATTAAATAATAAATGGACGAAGTCTGATTGAATGAAAAAAAACTAAATCAAGTTTGTGATTGAAATTGGATTATCAGACTGAACTTAAGTTCGGTGACATATTGATTTGAAGTATAAATGAGTTAAGTATACGCTTGGATATTATTTTGATAAATTGTGGAGGTGAATTAAAATGAAATGGGAGGCTAACTGAGTTTAATGGAATTTGATTAAATGAGAATCAAATAGAAGTAAACTTAAGTTTGATGTTGGAATAAATTAAAGTAAAGTAACTTAAGTTTAAATTTAAGGAAGCTTGCCTTCGAATAAGGGTAAAAGCCATTAAATAAAAGCTCGGTTTAAATTAATTTGGGAATGGTTAATAGTACACAAGCATGTGATGTGTCGAGCTAAATAAAATGATTGTGAATAAATTAAAAAGGAATTGAATTAAATAAAATTGAGTTGGAATCAATTTTAATTGGTTATAAAAATTAAGCAATTATTTATTCACATGGATATTATCAAATTGCGTAGAAATGATTGTCGTTTAACGTAAACAAGATTTAATTAAATTCTATGAACTAATGGAAGCAAATATAATTGCTTTTTGAATCAATTGATATGAATAGGAGTTTGTTTTGCTTACAGATGAATTGAATGTAAGCAATTGCATTGTAAACCATTAAAATTGAATGTAATGGCATATAAATTTGGTTGGAAGAAGTTGGATTAACTTTAAATTATATAAATCGTTTATGGTAAGCTTTTGGTGTTTGTTGCTTTTGAAATGCTTGTGTTTAGCCTTTAAAAGTAAGTGAGATACTAATAGAATTTCTATATGTGGCACTTACATATTTAAATTAAGATAGTACAGGTACTTGAAGACTGTTTGGTTGGTTTGGATTGCTCTAATTGCTTAAATTTATAAGCTGCTTGCTTAAAATGCTAAATAAAGGTACGCCTACGCAATAAAAATTAGAAATATGAACTGTTTTTGCTTTTTCCGACCGTGTGGGTCGATGTATACATATTTATATCTATTGTCAAATTGCAAAAGCTCCTCCGTACAAAGGAGACTCCGTCAAAATTTTCCGAAAATTTTGGGAGTTAGAAAATTTTTGAAGATTTTTAAAAATTTTCGTTAACGACGAAACGATCACAAATTGGAAATTAAAATAAATTAGTAGATGAAACTAATATGAATCAGTTATAAATGGAAGTTAGAATCCAATATTCAAAATTGAAAATAAATTGAATTCGTATGAAAACGGAAAAAACTAATTTGCATAGAAGTAGATGTGAAAACTTCTGTAAAGAGTTGTATAAAATAATTTGAAAGGTTGCGATTGAATATTGTTGCTAAGTAAGATATGCAGGTATTATAGGGAAAAGAAATTGGATTTGATTCCAAAAGATAAATGTGAATTGCCCGACAAAAAGGTATGTATTTAAATTTCTGTATGAAATTGGATTGGGTTTTTGACCTAGCCACTTGGCATTTTGTTTTCTTTTGGAATTTGGAAGCCCGTAGAGGCCTTTTGTAGTTGTACCGAGCTAGCCGCGCAAAGGAGACGCTGGCAAAAATTGTCGTAAATTTAGAGAGTTAGAAAAATTTTGAGAAAATTTTGATAATTCAAAATTTGATTTAAAATTGAAATTTAAATGATTGAGCAAAGGGGTGTTGTTTGAAACTATAGAAGGTTTTAGGAAATTAGTTAAGGTGGTAGTAGGCTTTTAATAAAAGATAGTTGGTAGAGCGTTGCATTGTGAATTTTGGAGAAAAGGTAAACGGGTATTAGTCCATTCTTCCTAACTGGTAATTTCAGGGACGAAATTCTTTTAAGGGGGGAGGAATGTGACGACCCAGAATTTTTAACATTGTAGAATGGGATAATTGAATTGATTTTAAACATTTAAAAGTTAATTTTAACGTGAATTTGAGATATAAGTATTTACTTTAAAATTAAATCATTGAATTATATAGTTTAAATATTGTATTTAATAATTGAAATTGGGTAAATTGTTGAATCTGAAATTTCTAAGCCTGTTTAAAATAATTTGAAGGCTTATAAAATTTATAATGATGATACTGAAGATAATAGAATGGTTGAAATTTAATTTAAAGGTGATTTGTTTGGTTTTGAAAATATACTATCTACACCATCTCTATTTTATTTATATTTATGTATATTTTTAAATAATACAAAAGGTATAAGTATGTATACATTTATAAGTATAGGATAAGTGGCATGACATGGTGAAGACAAGTGGCATAATATGGACCATAACCTATCTTAAGATGAAATAGAATTATGACACATATATCACTTTGGTGTACATTTCTAGAACACCTTAAATGATTACTAAATAAGGTATGTGTCATGAAATAAAGCTTGCATAAAAAAATGAAGGACATGTGTCACAAGATTAAATAAAATAGTGACACATAACCCCATTAGGTGTCCATGTGTAGAAACATCTTAAGACACCTAAGTAGACATGTGTCAACATTCTAAAACTTGTGCAAAGAGAAGTAGACAAGTGTCCAAAACTAAAATTACCAAACTAGCCTTGAAAATTACTATATAAAGGGTGGAAATGTTCACTTATTTTTCTTTCTTTCACAAAACAAAAACAAAAGTAAGATAAAGTGAAAAAGCTTGGAGAAAGCTAAGGAAAAAGGAGTCAAGTCAAATACACTTAAGGTGAGAAAAACTACTTAAATTTCTAGTATTCATGTTATTCTTGAAGAGATGATAGTTGTAAGTAAAAGTGGCTCGGTTCTATCAAAAACGCAGCTTAGTAAATTGACCATAACTTTCTCAGTTCTTATTGAATTTTCGATTTCTTGGATGATCTGGAAAGCTTATTTCATGTGCTACAACTTTTATGTTTTGTGTTTTCTATAATTTTGATGTTAGCTATGTAAATATTGAATTTTTCTACTGTAATCCCGAGAACAAAACCAATAATAGCTCTATGCTTTAGGTTGAAACTAAATTGGCCATAACTTCTTCGTTCCTCAACCGATTTCAATAAATTTAGATGTTACAGAAAGCTTAGACTTTGTTCTAAAACTTTTAACTTTTGAGTTTTCCAAAATTTCGATATTATCTTAGCTAAAATTATAACTGTTTATCGCTGTCCCGAGACAAAATGATAGAAGTTGTGGAATTCAAATCTCAGAATTGTTTTATCCATAACTTTTACAATTCTTATCGGAATTCGGTAATTTTTAATGTTCCGAAAAGCATAGAAACTAGCTACAACTTTTGCTTTATTCATTTTGCCTGATTTCGATGTTTGCTATGCTAAAATTGCAATTGTTGGTCGCTGTCCTGCAAATACATAAGTTCAGGCTAAGCTTAATGTTTTTAGTAAAAATGGTCATAACTTTTGAACCGTTGATCCAAATTCGATGATCTTGGTCATTCTAGAAAGCTAACGGAAAGGCCTATAACTTTCATTTATATCACTTTTCAAATTCGACAATCTATGTATATGAATTTGAGGTGTAAGCTCGGATTAAATTTCTGCCCGAAATGAACATGTTTGTTCTAAGAAAAGGCCTTACTTGTTAGATTTTTATCATCGATTTGATAAATAATTTGATGGGTTTCTTTTCATGGTGGTTGAGTATACTAAGTAAATTACTTTAAAGAAGTAATTTCATATAGAAGAATTAATCGAGGATGCGGTATAAGACCATAGAAAAGATTGATATTAAATATAAGTACGCTATATTGAATATAATCCAAATCTTGATAGTCAAAATATAAAATACAAATGTAACTAAAAGCAAGAATTAAGTAATTTGGATATGCTTGTAACATAAGCTGAAATTGTACATACAAATGTAAAGTTAAAAAAAAAGTTAATTAAGATGAGTAGTTAATAATTGTGAACAATTAATATAATATAAGCAATTAAAGGTTAATTAATTCTAGAGTAATTAATAATTTGGAATAATCAATGATTGATTAAGGTAATTAATCAATGTAGTTAATAGAATTTACTAATAATGGAAATCGAAGAAAATTTACTTAATATCATAAATCAAAGGGGGTAATTATTGGTAATTACTTAATTGAGGATTAATTACTTGTCTAATTAGTGTAACAAAATTTATGGAGGGTTAGTAAATTTATGAGCATGATTAATTCAAGGATTATAATCAATGTAAGTGATTATAAGTTAATGAATCTGAGAACTTAATCAAGGATAGATGTGATTATTGTGAAAGGGGAAGGTAAATTAATAACATTGAATTCGAAGAGGCCATAGTCGGGTATTAGTTAATACCCGAAATCACTTCGATTCTTTACAAATTGATACGTGGAATCAATAGGGTATATTGGAATGATTTTAAGTGAATTGGACCATAAAATCTAAGTTCTGACACTTAGAAATTGATGTGTGAAATAAGTGATGTCTATAACAACTTATGAAGTGGAAATTGATATAAGTTACCCGGATTTATATGAGTTGTAAACTTATGCATTTCATGTTAGTTGGGTTTACTCACGCTGCTTTCCAGCCTGACCCGGGTGTTACTTTGGTGTAATGCTCGGGTCAGACCGAGTATTACAGATTTTCAGGTAGGGACGTTCTGGAGCTCAGGAGGCAAACTGGATAGCAGTAACGAGTAGAGTATTTCCTCTATATTTATATATTCGTTAATCTGAGACATGATACTTGTATTTATTCAGTGACTGTATATGTGTGGAACTCTGATGTATATTAAATGTAATCAACAGATATAGTATTCTTTTGTGGACATTTATTATTTATTATATTTTATCCGCTGTGAATGTGAGATGTTTGGTGTTTCTCTTCTTCTTCTTCTATCTCTTTCTTCTTTTTCATAACTATCTGGAATTTTCGGCTTCGAAAATTTCGGGTCGTTACAAGTAGTAGTACAGGTTGAGAAAACATAGCTATATCACCAATCATGATGGATTAGTACTGATCCATAGGGATGGATAGGTACCGATTCATAAGGTCGCCTTACAGAGCACTTCTATTGCCTTGTATTGATGCCGGTCATTGTTAGTTTCATGTTTTCCATCTTAGTTGCTCTTCTAGGGGATTTTTTTTCTGTGTCGATAGATTGGACCGGTGGAGGAATGGAGTTTTTGACTTTTAGTGCTTAAATCGTTCGATAGCATGTTGAATGTGATTGATCCGTTGGAGCTTAGAGTATGTTGCTACCAACACACTTAGGACTAGAGAGAAATTGGGGCGCTTTAGATGAAATTTTATGGATTGGCAGTAACCCATATGGATGGATCGGTATTGATCCATAAGGGTGGATCAGTACGGATCCATCACTTTGATGGATTTTGTCATTGAATTTCAATGGTGGCTTTGCTTTAACATTATGGCTTTGGTTGTACTAGGTTCCTGGGCCGTGTGGCTATCTCCTTGGGATTCCAGCCTTGATTACTTTCAAGTTCAACTCTGCTAAGTTTACTCAAATACTCCTTGGTGGAAAGGCTGGTTAACAGTTTACATTATGCACAAAAGTCCACTTTTTAAATTTTGAATTGAAATACTTTTTAAATTATGTGAACAATAACTAAATGAATTTAAAAATAAAATCAACAAACATGTAAAACATGAGATCATTTTTTAAAATAGTTTCAAATGTTCAACACATGCAGCTTATTTATGTCTGTATATAAGGAAGATTACAAAATTAAATCAATAAATTATAATCATTTTCCAATCCAAAGTTGTTTTTTGACTAATCATTAATATCCAAAGCAAAAGCAAAATTCAACCAGACAACCTAGGCATATATAAATTCATTGTAAAAAATTTGGGACGAAACAATACATACAAGATGAGCAAATGAATAAAAGGGGAGTTGAACATGATGGTCTAAACTGTATTAACATGATGAAATATATAATAAAATAAAATTAAAATTTTACCTTAATATGGATCCATAAATTGCAACTTAAATGAATTTTTTTCTCTAGATTTGGTTGAATCAATAGCATCGACCTAAAGCACCACCTTTGTATTTATTTGATATGATTTTGTTTTGGGATTTTTATACTTTGGAGGCTATGGATTTTCAGCCACGATAGGAGAGGGAGAGTAGAGAAAAGAAAATGTATTGTCAATAGAATCAATGAATGAATGAATTTTTTTTAAAGGAAACATTGAAACCTTTTTCCCTCTTTAATTCCTCATTAAATCTCATCAAACCTCCCCTGCATTATGTGTAGCAACCATAAAAGAGGCAATCCAGGCCTTAAGATTTCCCAAAACTACTTAGAAATTGATCTATTTTAATCCAATTTAAGTACTCTATCGATATCGTATCTTGATACACACGTATATAATTTTTCTATAAGCACTTTATTAAACGCTAGTGGTATTCAGCCAAATAAAATAAAATTTAATAACTAATATTTCATAAATATTAATTAGCTTAATTAATTTACAACAATTAAAAATTAATTAAATCATATGGTTTTTTTCAAAATATTCATCATTACGGTTGCATGATTCAAAGGTGTAAATTTGGTCGGCGATATAGAACAATTCGAATATTAACGTTCACATGTCACCTTAAGTAGTGGTGTGACATTTAAGTTGATAGACTGCTTACTCATTTTTTGGTAAAATCTAATTTCACTATAACAAGCGGTACCGATAGTAACGATTATTTATATCAATTCTTTTCGTCGACACTATATCACATTAGGACTTATGCAATTTGATTTTGGTCATATTTGAATATCATCCACAGTCAACTTGATTAGTTCAAATATAAATCCCTTGTTCAGTAACAACATTATTATTAAATGTACAACTATGCCCAAAGGCTATAGATTTGAGTAAACTACATTTGATTGTGATACTAACCTCATATAACCGAGAAGACGAATTTTTTAATGCATATTGTTCCCACCAATGCGTTAATTCGGACCTAAGTATAATTGTTCGATGGACCCTATGCCATGATTTAACTATAATCAAAGTGGAGTTTCTATATTGAACTTTAACAATATTCTCAAGCCGAGAGAACTATGTAATATCATTATTTCAAGATTCTCTGTTTGCGATAGTTATATTAACCAACAGAAAACTCTCGAGTGAGTCATCCCATGGTTATCAAATAATTATTAGTAACACCTTATTTTCCCTAGCAGCCATGAGTAATACACCGCTTAACATTTGAAGAGCGTTATTTATTCTAGTATCAATAGATGAATCGATATCATTTCTCGAAACATCTTGACTAGGAATATTTAAAATAATATGTTATTTTAATATGCTAAATTTCTCATGATTACAACACATTGTATTTCCTATCAAATAACATATCATTTAGGATTTTCTATTTTATATAATTCAAATTAATTACTGACTTAATTATATCATAATATATATAATAGAAAGAAAACTCCTTTCATTTTGTACAAGATTGGTTATTGAGTTAGATATATGTGACAAATTACAAATATTCTCCTAGTGCAACCCTAACTTTATAATGGTTCACGTTACAACCATAATTCGGTATGTGACGACGCATGAAGTGTAACACCACTCAAGAGTGGATTCTCCTCCTTTAATATAGAGGTTTGAATAAAGTTAATTTAGAGATTAAACTTCACCACTGGCTAAATGCATTATTAGAGTATTAACCTTTAACCAAGCTCTACATATCTCATAAGGAAAATAACTTGTACATATTTAAAATTAAGGATTTTAATTTACCCATGAAACTTTCGCTCAGTTCACCTAATCAAATAAAGTTCCTATGAACATATATTTTAGACTCAAATCTATCATATTATTTTGCATATACAAGGAACCCAACTCAAGTTTTACGTATGGAAATAGGATGTCATCGACATTCAATGTGCTATGAAAATCTCACAAATATAGAAGAACCCCTGAACTAGTTTTTCTTTATGAAACCAATAACAAATTTGACTAGTAATTTCAACTGCTTATGCGGTAATATGAACAATCAAACAAATATGTGATCACAAAAAATACAAAGAAAATAAATATTGGAATACATACATTTTATGATTCATCAAATTACTCAGGCCCACAAATCCAGCAACTATACTTTTTTACTTATAAATAGAGATCACAAGAGAGAGATATTATAGGATGGAATACAAACGAATCGCCAAAGACTTAGTATCACTTGAGAACCCCTAATTCTATTTACTTACAAAAATTATAATCATAGCACAAGGTTATAATGATGGAAAGCTCTGATACTTTTTTGAAACTAGAGAACCAATTGCTTGTAAACTTTAGAAAGCTGAACCAAAGCCACAACGCAGATTTCAGGCTAGTGAAAGGATAGAAGTTAGCTTATTGCAAATAAATGTATATGTCAGGAATCGAACTAGCCTTTTGTAACTCACTCGAATGCCTTAACCACTCGACCACCCTAACGGGTTTAATTTGTGAGAATTGAACAAGTTGCTTATTTGTATAGACAGACTAATTAGGTATAAAGATATTAGCTAGGAGATAATTAATTTCTTAATTAATTTTGAGATCTTTCAATATGTCATTATAATTAATTGTCCAATACTTTATTGCCTAATTGACTGTGAGGTCTTCCATAAGTCTATATTTGAATGTTATTTTCATTCCAAAGCATTTACATGCATATCATGTCTTTCCCTGTTCTATCATTAATCAATTCACTAAATCATTTTCCTTCATTCCTTTCTCATATCACTAGTAGAAAATACATAAATTACCTGCCTTGGCTTAACGATGTCGTGTCAACACCATATTGGAGTTGGTAAAATTACTTTTGTGGTATGGCGCTTTAGACTAAGACATTAAAGGTCATATATTCAAAACCCGAGACATCAAATTGAATGCTCTGCTTAAAAAATAATATCAACTAATTTATGATATAATGAAGTATCAGTAAACAGTGGTACATTAAATTATCCCTAGAAAATGTGATGTATTAAATTTTCCATTGAAATTGGATACATTGAAATATCATTACTAGTTAGATTAAGTGTTTAGAGAGTTGTCTAATTTTTCAAAAAATTGATATGTCTTTCTTAGTGAAATACATTAATGATATTTTTTAAACATATTCATAAAATATCATAATTTATTTATTTGTATTGGTTTCTCCTATTACTATTCTCATCATTAGTACTAGTCTAGTTTATTTTTTATTTCTTCAAGGAGAATATAGGTTTCCCTGAACTGATATAAATGGACACGATGAGAAAAAATGATAATATATGCAAGAAGTTAATAATGATTTTAGTTTGAATGAGATATAAAATAAAGATATCAATGTAAGGCCATTTTCATTTCAGGGATTTCTCGGACAGCAACTCAAAATAATTGGTGTAACAACCCATGTTTTAACGCTCAATAGTTAATAAACTGTTTTAATTAAATTAGATGACTTGACCATACAAATGACTTAAAAATTGAATTTCTAAAGGTGAATGAGATTGGACTCGAGACATATTCCATTGTGTTTCTAACTCCAGTCTTTCCCAACCCCGGTCCCAGTCATTGTAATGTGCTAACATATGAAAAACACATAAAGTTTGTGAAAATCGGATAATATGATAAAACAAGGTGAAAAGTGAAGATGGGGGTAAAATAGTAATTAATTCAAAATTATTCCATTATATTTCTGAAATGAAACAGTTTCCTCATTATCTTCTAGTTCTCCTTTCTCTTGTTCAAAAGAAGAGATTTAATTTTTACAAATTTTACTACTTCATAAATTATGTAAATTCATAAGAATTTTTTCTAAGAATCCACTTATTGAAGTTGACATTTTGGTGAAGGGTAAGCATAGTTTTTAGAAATCAAGAGAGTTTCAAGAGTAGGTTACTTTGGAGCTCGAATTTCTTTGGATCTAGTGTGCGAGAATTGTTCTTTGTATTTTGTGATCACTTAATATACTATATATGCTAGCTAAGTATCAAATTTCGGATTATGGTATATGAATGAACTTTAATTGGGATGTTAGAAATGAAAATCATATTGAATTGGTAAGCATCAATGATCAATCATATAATGAATGTATTAAAACACTTAAGAAATGATATTCTAGAATATAGTGTAGCAATATGTTGGTTGTTGGATTGTAACATCCCTCCTTTTTATATGCTTTAAATCAACGATAAACCATACACGACAGACTCAAACCATATAGAAGGGTGGATTGTTATGGAGTAAATAAGAAAAGCAGAGAAAGAAAAACAAAATAGAATCTTGCAGCGGAATGATAAAATAAAATAATCAAATAAACAGTTCATGAAGCTGTTTACAAAACATTTGATTATATTTATACAATACATATCAGAGTTACACATACCAAAGAATAATAAAATGCAGCGGAGTACATGATGCAGTGAATAATTTAATAGATAATAGTAATAATATCTTCGTCTTCGTCCTCCAAAATAAAGTCTTCAAATCCTGTAATGCTTAGACGGACCCGAGCGAATTGAAAAGACAAAACACTCGAGTCAGAACTAAAAGATCTTATGTGTGTTAATTCAACGGAAATAAATATGAGTGGAACGGCGTCAGAGATGTTTACGGGATTTGAATTCTCCTATCCAGTGTCAAACATGAGTGCAGTAACTTAAGAGATGCTCAGGATTCACATCTCCTAAGGATCCGTTAAACTATTTACTATGTAGTAATATTTTTCTATTATAATAATGTCTATAGTAAAATAAACTTACTTTTAAATAGCATTAAGGCCTTACATTTTCCGCCTTAACACGTAATAGTCCCGGTAGTCCATCCAGTATTAGTGTATCTCCAGATCGGAAGACTATCCCAAATACTCCACGGGCTACGGGAGAAAACCAAACTCGTACAAGGCACACTAGGCTAGGTGACACGGCACACAAGGCAATGCCAGGGTAGATATACCAATTACTATCCGGACTGGTGGTGTCGCATAGCGCACATGTGATGACCCGCCCTTTTCACTACTAGAAAGACGCATCATCATTAAGAAAGAAAGGGATAGAAATAGAAAAGAATAGAAAAGAAAGAAACAAAACATCGGAATCTAACAGCGGAACGGAACAAAATATAATATATCACATAACTATTACATAGATTTACATATATCAGAGTTATACAATATCAATATACATGACAATCATACATACATCTGACACTATATACATCAGAGATACAATATACATCAACTAACACAGCGGAACTAGATAGATATCTACAACGCTGAAGCCTCCTGCTCCATTGCTCCTCCAGAAGTCGTCAAAGCCAATCCTGAATCCCTTGGCTACCCGTAAAAAAATTTGGGTACCCGAGAATTTATGAAAAACAAAATATAAACTCCGGGTCAGACATGGCTCTGGTATGAGTAAACGGTTTAAATTGTTTAATTTTGAACACCTTTTAAAACAAAGGTATCACGTAAGACTCCCCACAAATAAATACGGGTAAGTTTTTACCTTACGCTAAGCAAAACATTTTATAGGAAATCCAGTGATATTATAATAGTGTCTAGGGTTTTCAAGTAAAATACAGAAATAGCTGAAATGCTTACATCTCACATTCCAACGTAGTTGGGCACAATCAAAACGTACGGCGCTTATTGGAAATTGGATCCCATACAATGGCAGGGCTACTGGGGTACCGCCCGTCACAGTACGTGGTCTAGATCACAGTACCGAGGAGCCACCCTAACTCCCCTGCAACACAAGGCCGGAACCATTCCTTACTGAACAGTCCCGAACAAGATAACCCCGCAGTTGGTGCGCATTTCCAACCGCCCACACAGCCGAAATAAAGGGACATCTAGACAGGGGTATATCTCGTCCTGCTTGGGCATGACCCACCTAATCTTGCTGCACCTCCCCTGTTTTAGCCATTCCCGGTTGATGAGGCTTGAGGCTGCGATTACCTTTATAGAACAAATATCTTAGAATGCTCATCGTCCGTCTGACGATGTGTTGAAAGCATTCAATCCACACAAGTTCGTTCCGGGTTCGAACGAAACCGAAGGCATTATCTCGTCACACTCATTTGGAATCACCCTCAGAGTCAATGACGATAACCCTTGCATTCTGAAAGCACCATCTCGATCTTCACTTGAGAATTCACGACCTAGCATTTAATTTGGATCGATGTGATTTTTGGAATATCAATTGGATACCCGATCCCGGTCTCATCGAAATCCAAACGCCATTTTAAAGGCCAAGTTGTCTAATTAACTTAACAGTTTAATAATTTAAATTCAACAATTGAATTAATATAACATTTATCACAGATAAATCATATACAATTGCCATGGATATATTACATCATATCACAGAGCATCACAAAATATCACCAAATAACTATCACAACCAGATGTTCTATAAACATAACCATCCAAAGCAATCATCTTAGATTCTCAATTTAATCAAGTCAATTAAATTAATCACTTGAGGATTAACCTCTTAATCCTGTTAGATTAATCATTAATTACTAATTCATTACTTATTCCATTTTAAATTATTTAATAATCAACTCTTAATTAATAATTATATCTTAATTACTTAGTTAATTACTCCTAATTATTAATTAATAACTTTAATTATTAACTTATAGAACTTAATTATCCATCAGCTACTTAATTACTTGAGAGTAAATCTCTTAACCCTGTTTAATCACTTATTTCCCTTCAAATTATTCAATCAACAAATCATTTCTTAATTAGTATATACATGTCTTAATTGCTTAATTACTTAATCACTTTATTTACATTATTTAACTAATTACTTTCTTAATCATGTTATCTAATTTTAATTACTTAAGTAATTATTTCTTAATCACTATTCTTCGATCTAAGTAGAACTTAATAACCTGTTTATTTACTGCTAATTGCTTCATTAATCATTTCTTAATTCTTAGTTTAAATCACTTGATTAATTAACTGTTACTCGTTTATTAATTAAGTAGTTAATTACAATTACATTTATTTCTTACAATACACTACTAATTATAATTACAAAGTAATTACCCTTAATTACATCTGAACCCAATCAATAACTATTGATTATTCACATAACTAACATTCGAGTCTTCTTGAATTTTGATATCAGTTATATTACTAACTGAAACAATATTTGTTAATTTACTTAGTTTGTTACTTAATATTAACAAGATTTTAAAAGCATGGTTAAGCTTAAACAAAAGTAATTAGTTAATTTTAAATAATTAATCACGAGTTAAAACTGATGTTAAGTCTTAACTAGGCTAACTAATACTTGAATGAACAGTATTCATTTTCTGTGATACTTGTTGAAAAAAATTTATTTACTCACACAATTTATAAAAATCTTATACGCAAATATAAAGAACCCGAGACTTCCCAGCAAAACTCAAGCGTTGCTTCGAGTCGCATACTGGATTTCCCCCAGTCTTCTCTCCGTTCCCACGCAACTGCATCTTCTCCCTTTTTTTTTTTAGTTTATACATTTGAACATGAGCAGGAGTTAAAAACTACAGTTATCTCACGCAACACCTCCAGGTAAAACACGAAGCGCAAATCTATAAACCCCGAGAAGAAACTCGCGACAGTGCCCCCCTTCCCATCCTTCAACCACTGATACACCACCCAGAAACGCAAACTCACTTCCTTCCTTCTTCTTTTTATTTACAGCAAGATTTCATTAAACTTAATTATACGATAAGCATCAGAGACTTACGCATTCGAATTCACACGAAAACCCGAAGCGAGCAACCCATAGTCTCGAGAATGACTCGAGACAGTGTTTTCCCCCTTGCAAACGCTGATACGCCACCGTGCCGTACACGTGCATGGTGGTACGACCTGACTTCGACGATCATCCATCCTATCAGCAAACCACAAATCCCACGAGAGCTCGAAAATCAAACTCGAATTGCAGCAAAGGAATTCAAATCAAAATTTTGGCCTCAAGCTCAAAAACAGAAACGCGACCATCCACCAAATCAATTCGCCACCCACGCACGGTTCACCAGAGGCGATGCCATCTCGACCACACCTTGTCAACATCACCAAAAACCTTCCCACCAAGCCTCGATTCACTCGATCATAGGTACGAGACGAATTTCATATTTTACTGACAGGTACAAAAACACACAGTAAACCCTATTTTGACCTCGTATTCAATTCCTATGCAATGGAAAAATAAATGAATATTTTTCCTAAGATCACTGACCTTCATACTTGCTTCGATAAGAATTTCAGCATTTTACATTGAGTAATTTTCGAAAATTTGATGAGAGTTCAATTTTTGATCAACATGGAACTGCTCTTGATATATTGAACTAAAAATTCCCATTCAACTTTTAAAAATCATATCTTTTAATAATAATTCAAGATATAAACTTGAATTGGTAATTTATGACATTAAAATTTATCAAAGAACAATTAAAATATCTGTTAAACTAGTTACAGAGGTATATTTATTATACTTAGTTTAATTAATTAGTTAAGAACCTTTAATCCTATTGTTTAAGTAAAATACTTACAGATTAACACTATTTGATGAGCATAATTTATGTTTAGATCAAAAGCATGTACTGTACAACAAAGTAAAATATAGCAGAGCAGAGATGAAATGAATATTTGCAAACACAGAATCATATCATCATAAAACACATATTACCCTGTATTCAATGAAATATCATTCTGCTTTTTTTTAAAAAAAATAACAAGTTTGCAAATTTATATGTTTACTCACCTCAAATAATTGTTGAACAACAAGCGCTCTTTTATATCTTGAAAACTGTAGTTTAAAACTGTCTGTAACTTTGTTCATGAATCTATTTTCCTTTAGACTTGAATATGTTTCCTTTTCTTGTTTTAGTTTCTTCTGGTTTCACTTTTTTTTTAGTTATGACTGAACTTAATGGTAAGTACAGATGCATACATATTAATAACTTTGAACAATATGTCTTCTTGAACAAGCTTTTACTTGACAAAATATCTTGCTTTATTTTTATTTTATTGTTATGTACTAAAGCCTGAGATGCATTATGAAATTTCGGCTGAGAGATAGCAATTAAATGTTCATGTTTTTGAATTAGTAAACACCAATAAGTATTGACTGACACATATATTAAGTACAAAGATATTGGCAGATTTGTTCCTTTTCACTTTGCAGGCTAACAAAGCTTTCATATGAAGCCATTCACTTATTCCTATTTACTTTGTACCTTAATTAGTTTGCATATTTATTAAAATATTTACATAGTTATCATGTTTTTCTATGTAAAAGAATTTGTATGACTGTAAGTACTTGCAGATTTTGTGTTGCATATTATTAATGTCTACATAATTATCAGGCTTTACTATGTAAAAGTATTTTGTATGTAAGTATATGCTTGCAAGTAGATTATGAGACCTGTGCTTCTTTCTTGATTCATATACACTAGTTTGACTTAAAATTCTAACTTAATAATTCATATGTATTTGAAGTTAATTTGTTTTATTTTTTTGTACGTTATGCTTATTTTATCTTACGCTCTCAAATTAAAAGTTTAGGTTTTATGCTTGTTTATCTATGTTATTTTATTTTATACATTGTTTTTATTCTATTCTATACTTTGTCTTAATTTAGTTATAGTCATTTGTTATACTTAATATTCTTATATTATATTTTAACTGTCTATATTTAAATTAGATTCGTGAGTTTACTCATTCTTTATATTTATTTTATTTGTATTTAACTATAAATATTTAAATTATGAATAATATTTATTTACATTTATACTTATTTTATAATTATCACCATTTGTATTTTATTTAAATTATATGCATAAGTTTGACTTATATTTCATATTTATATTATAATTTTATTTCAAACATTATCATTCATATGTGTTCTTACCAAATATAAACTAAGTAAGATATTTTAATTCAATCATAAAAGACAAATTTTATTATGAATATTATTGAGAAAATTTATTAAACTTCCAAATCAATTTCCTTTTTTAAAAATACCATTTATATAAACAATGGCAATTATCTCAAAATTATCTGTTTCAAATGAATAAGTCTACATTTTATTTAAATTGATTTGAATATTTATTAAAATAAATAGGGCCAAAATCCAGGGTCGTTACAGCACAGCTACCGTCCACCTCGAGCCACACTCCCAAAATCAAAAGTCAAAAGTGGCCACCGAATAAATCTCAAAATCAGAATATAATGGAATTGTTCGAAGGAGTGTGTCCGATAAGAGGAGCTACCTCACTGGCCCGGAATCATTCCTGTTTTAGCCACCTTATGCCAACTCACGGAAGTTGGATCCATGTATATACCTCAAAGGAACGTCGCCGCCACCCTACTTCATTCTGGAATCTCCACTGCGTACACGGTTGTCAAAGTGGTTTTCGGTATCGACAGAGAGTATGCCCATATCCGATCCCGGTCTCTTTACCAACCAATCGTTATTCTAACAGCGTGGTCATTTAAAAATAGTTTATACTTCAAAACCAAAATATCATTGCCATTTCAAAACCAAATACGATGTCATTTCTGTTTCAAAACCAATAAAATATGACATCGTTTCTATTTCAAAACCACATCAATAATATATTATTTCCCTTAAAAACCAAATAAATAACATGTCATTTCATTTCAAACCATATAAATAATATATAATTTTCATTCAAAAACCACATTAATATTATATCATTTAAATAAATCCAAACTTCTAATTTACTGAATATTTCCTTCAATTCCTTTAAACTTGAGATATCCCCTCTTTACATCATCTTAAACAAAATCTTATTATAAAGTCGGATTATTACATCTTTAATTTCAATAAGTTCCAAATCAATATATATTTAATGAAAAATCTTAATTAAATGCAATTTCAAAAAAATTCATTTCAAAAATCATGTTATTTCAAAGTTGTAACACTTCGAAACAAAACACTTTGAAACCATAATACTTTGAAATTCTTAACTTCAAAACGCTTCAATTTCGATAAAACATTTCAATTTAGATATATTTCAAGGCTTTAAATATTCCATAATTTCAAACTAAATCTAATAATTTCATATATGTCTTAATTCAATTTACTATTATTTAGTTTTTAAATATTTATTTAATAAATTCAATATTATTTAAATAAAACTCATACTTGAAATATTCATTAATCACCTTAAACCATCATCAAGTTATAAAATTATGCCCTTTAAAATCTCAAATTCAATAAGTTCCAGATTGCTTTAAATAAATAACATTCTTAATTAAAAACAATTTTAAACCGATTTCAAATCCATCTTCTCAACCTTAATTTATCAATATCATTATAAACTATATATATATATATATATTAAAATATAATTTAAATAAGTACTTACCCATATTATATTTTAATAAAATCAAACTTTATTATTACACTCATTATATAATGAACAAAATTAAACATAGCTTAAATTTAAGAATTTAACTATATATATATATATATATAATTTATATAATATCAAAAATCAATATTTATATAAACCTATATATTTCTTTCCAAAACCATAGAAATCACATCAAAATATTTTTGTATATAGACCACGGTGTCTGTATACAATTTTCTATCCTATGGTCAAGTGATACGAATATTTATCATTTCAATCCGTAAATTAAAATATAAATACGGTTATATATCATTTCAAATTGCAATCCCGAATGAAATAAAATCCATAACAATTTGTAGTCTATAACAATATAAAATACAACATCCCTTCATCTAATACCAATCATCAAACATTTATCACAACTATCATCCAATTTAATCAGTAACATCAATATAGAATAGATAATAAATAATAGGTATTTACTGGCAGTTTAAATTCAATAATAAATTAAATAACAATTTAACTGGCAGTTTATATGCAAAAATAAATTAAATAATAAATTAACTGGCAGTTTATATGCAATAATAAATAAAAGAGCAATGTAATTCAATAAATTCAATTTAACTGAGATGATGATTAAAAATATGCCAAACAGTCATAAATAAATTTCTAATCACATCAAAAATTAATTTAATACACATAAGAAATTTTAGAAGTTGTGAGTGGGTTAAAACACTCGCATTTTGAATTTAAATTGAATTTAAATCCAAATTAAACCCAAAATTCGAACAGTCTAAGAATATGTCCAAACCAATGCCAAAATATGCGAAATTTCAAAACGAACTTAGCGGAGAAAACCGTGTGCAAAACGGACCTCATACGTGAGAGTTATGATTATTAGAATGAATTGAAATCGAAATTAAATAGAAATAAATAAAATAATTGTAAAACAATGACATCGCAACACCTCACCTCTATCTCCAGAAACACGTACACGAAGACTTCCCCCAGCCGAACTTTGACGATCAATTACCACCATCTTCGGTCGCCGTTGGTCAAGCTACCGCCGCCATCGCCCTCGGCCTGACCGGCCGATCTCAACTCTGGCCGCCAAGCGTGCTCTGTTGTCCCCAGGTAGCTGTGCCGCCAATGAAAATCCTAGGGTTTCTAAACCCTATTTCGACAAATCCAGCCACCTCCCTTCGTTTCAGACCGAGCGTCCACCAGCGTCGAGCTCCATACAACAAGCCATACAAAACCCATGTATCAATTTCGACGATCGATGCTCCTATCCAAAACGCCTAATTTTATTTTGACCATGATTTACCGCTGATCCGAGCATTGTTATGAAAAATGGCCACCATGCGCTGACTCGATTCGTCGAGATCTTCAAAACCATATAAAATTTGACAAATTTTGGAGAGTTTGCATTTTGATTTGACTTTGGATCGAGGAATTCGTTTGGTTAGTCTGCATTGAAAAGGAGGAGCCACATAGAATTGTACGTACATACATGAGGAATAATAAGGTTGCTAGGGTTTATAAATGGATATATAGAAAGGTAGGGTGGAAAATAGAAAGAACGGATCAAATTTGATTGAACAATATCAGCCCAAAAGCCCATTCTGACTCTGGAATGAAATTAGACCAATCCATATGTCAAAATAGATGTTTTTAAATATTTTAAACGCGGTAAAACAGGTTCCGGGTCCAAATTCCATCATATGAAGAAGTTATGCTAAAATCAAATTATTTCAAATTGATTTCAATTGATTTTAATTAAATTAATTTCGAGGCGTTTCGAGCCCGTATGATCAAACGACAAGCCCGATCGTTATGAAACTTGAAATCTTATAATAATTCATTGTTACGGATCCGATAAAACTGGTTTCGTCGAAATCGGAGTCAGTGGCCAAAATGGCTATTTTTCAGTTAATTAAATAAATTAAAAATTAATTAAATTAAATCTCCTTTCCATTCAATTATCATTATTTCTAATTTCTATCACTTTGGATTATTTAGTAATTTAAAATCGTTTAAAACAAATTCTCTTATCAACTTATTATTGGATATTTCATAATTCACGACATTTAATTTCAATTTTCAACTACTACAGTAATTATAAATCAAATTCCAATAACTCAATGTAATTGACTCTCCATTTATTATTCACTAAATTTCACCATATGGTATAGTTATTATGATTCATATCTATTACATTGATGTTTCACAATTTTATATTAATTCTAATCAACGTAGTATTTAATTTTCAATTACCTACAATAATCCTTTTATTATAGATTACACTCCAATAAATTATGATTTATTTCATTAAATTGGTTTGAATTAAATTCCCTTCTTTATCTATGCCTATTATTACTCTATAAACCTGGTTACGTTAGTTTAATATTCCATTACACTGGTACACTCCTATTTACGTAAATTTATTATATATTCAACTAATTATTATAATTACTTACCAAATATTGAATTCATTCAATTACTATTAATTAATATATTATTCCCTTGGTTAATTCAACACTTACTTTTATTTCTTATATTCAATTGATTACCAAGCATAGCATTAAAATGATAATGAATAGAATTTCATTAAGGTTTTTAACAGTTAACTTGGATTAACATTATTTCATTTTAACTTAGTTATTATTTCGTTGTGAAATTACAAATTTTTAATTCCTTAAACATTAAATTACCAAAAATCTAAATAAATTAACAATTTCAAATTATAGAAAATTACGGGTCGTTACACTCTCCCCCACTCAAAACTTTTCGCCGAAAAGGAAAAGAAGGGAAAAGGAAGAATTAAGTAAACAATACATCTTATTCAAAAAATTAACTTTTATAAACAAATAAATTTACAAAATAATTTAAATAAAATATATCAATTTATAACCATTAAATCTTTTTGTACTCAAATTAATAAAGTTTGAAAACATTTTTCAAAAATTTTCTAAGTCCAATATTTACAGAAAATTTTGGCAGAGTCTCCTTTGTACGGAGAGGCTCGGGAAAAAATGTAATATCAAATATAACAATATATATCACAATATCTTAAAATAATATATCCCAACAACGGGAAAAACAATATAATAACGCTATAAACCATAATCGGAGAACGTACCTATTTGTTGGGAAATTAACGCTTATTTATGAAACCAAAAGCAGTAGCAATTGCTTCAATAACCTGTATTTCACTTATATAATCCAATACGAGTTAATGATTATATAAAATGGAATATTTAAAGTTGTTTCATCACAAGAAAACAAATAAATATAAACAAAAATCACTTGCAACCAATATACAATCGAAAATCAACACAATCAATTATCCATTCATATCAAACAAAACTAATAATTGTTCGGGTTCGAAAACTTCAAATTGTACAGAATGAATAATAACTTACTAAGTGTACCATTCACTCAACAGTCATAGGTGAAACTAAATAGATTATTCATACATCCAAACAAATTTAAAGTATCCTTGCCCAAACAACCCAAAAGCTAAACAAACATCAAATTCCAAGCAATAAATCAAGTTCATTCTTTTAATTTCATTTCATAACATTTGTTGTTTGATTTCCTTTTCATTCATATCATATATAAAAAATTAGTTACATAATATTCATTTACTCACTACTTAATTTCATTTACTTACATTCATTTATTAATAGTGTTCACGTTCAATTCAATAGTTTAGCGTTTCAATTCATTAACTTAAGTTTATAGTCATTTACTTACAATATTTACTTTCCATCACATTTTATTATAGCAATATATTTCAATTATAACTTAAGCTTATAACCACTATAACATCAAATTCTTATTCGTAAAATAATTCATTGAACTCTTTCAGTGCTTCAAGTCTTACTTGTATAATATCGTATTACATTTTCTTATTAAACATTGTAACTTTTATTATTTGGTAAGTTATGTATATGATTTTAAGAATGCAATTGAAAATCATACAAGTTAATCCCATTTCTTTTAATTAATTTAATGTTCAATAGTTATATCTTTTGTCTTATAAGTCGCAATTTCAACTTGCTTGTAATTTCATTCATAACCAAGCATTAAATCTCTTATTTCATTTAGAGGTTTCAACTATTAATTAAATTCCATTTCACTACCCTAATTGAAACTATTAATTAACGGAAACTTAAGAACTAAATACCGGGTTAAATTCCAAATCATTTAAAATAATAGATAGATGTATACACTTACAATTTATATATCCAATTATATTTAAAACAATTTGAAATTTAAAATAATTTGAAATTTATATTTGTTTATCAAATAAATCTATAGTAAAAATACTACAACAGCCTTCCTACTTTGAAACTCAAAAATGAATGTCGATGATGCGTGCACTCATCGACGAAATTATTTTCCAACGACGGAAAGGGAAGTACAAAACTTGTTTCTTTTCAAAGTTTCTTTAAAACAATTCTTTCAAATCATATTGAAATATTTATATCAGAAAATACTTCTAAATAATATTATTGTTATATTCCAAAATCATTTGAAGGAAATTTTTAAATACCCTGGAACTTGAGTTCTAAATTCCAATTTATTCTCATTTATTTCATTTTCTTCGAATTTTGTTTCCGATCAATATTTATAAATTTCACTACCTAACAACCAATATATTACAACCAAATATATCCCTTTATAAAAAATTTATTTTATATATCGAAAATAAAATTGGCAAAATTATTTCATTCACTTATATTCAAAATAAATATTGTGTCGGTCTGTTATATTATGTGTTTAGAAATCCCTATTGATGTCATAGCGTCCTATGCACCAACCAGGATTTATAAATACGAAATGGAACAAATTAACACAATATAAAAACCTTTTATAAGACTAACAAATACGATCTCTCATATATATACACTCAACGACTCATTATAGGGTATTACTACCCTATTAGTAAAGAGTTAGACCCCACAAAGCTAAAGTTTATCGCTAAACCAAAGCTCTGATACCAGATGTAACATCTCGTCTCTTTGTGTGCTTTAAATTGACGATAAACCACACAAGTCAGACTCAAACCATACAGAAGGGCGGATTGTTATGGGGTAAATGAGAAAAGCAAAGAAAGAAAAACAAAATTGAATCTTGCAGCGGAACGATAAAATATAATGATCAAATAAACAGTGAATGAAGCTGTTTACAAAACATTTGATTATACTTATACAATACATATCAAAGTTACACATACTCGAGAATAATAAAATGCAGCGGAGTACTTGATGTAGTGAATAGTATAATAGATAATAGTAATAATATCTTCGTCTTCGTCCTCCAAAATAAAGTCTTCAAATCCTGTAATACTTAGACTGACCCGAGCGAATTGAAAAGACAAAACACTCGAGTCAGAACTAAAAGATCTTATGTGAGTTAATTCAATGGAAATAAATATGAGTGGAACGGCGTCAGAGATGTTTACGGGATTTGACATCTCCTATCCAGTGTCAAACGTGAGTGCAGTAACTTAAGAGAAGCTCGGGATTCACATCTCCTAAGGATTCGTTAAATTATTTACTGTGTAGTAACATTTTTGCTATTATAATAATGTCTATAGTAAAATAAACTTACTTTTAAGTAGCATTAAGGCTTTACATTTTTCACCTTAACACGTAATAGTCCCAGTAGTCCATCCAGTATCAGCGTATCTCCAGATCAGGAGACTACCCTAAATATGCCACGGGCTGCGGGAGAAAACCAAACTCGTACAAGGCACGCTAGGGTAGTTGACCCGGCACGCTAGGGTAGGTGACTGGGTAGATATACCAATTACTATCCGGACTGGTGGTGACGCATAGCGCGCAGCTACCGCCCACCTTGAGCCACACCCCCAAAATCAAAAATCAAAAGTGGCCACCGAATAAATATCAAAATCAGAATATAATGGAATGGTATCGAATGAGTGTGTCCGATAAGAGGAGCTACCTCACTGGCCCAGAATCGCTCATGTTTTAGCCACCTTATGCCAACTCATGAAAGTTGGGTCCATGTATATACCTCAAAGGAACGCCGCCGCCATCCTACTTCATTCTGAAATCTCTACCGCGTACATGGTTGTCAAAGTGGTTTTCGGTATCAACAGAGAGTATGCCTATATCCGATCTCGGTCTCTTTGCCAACCAATCATTATTATAACACCGTGGTCATTTAAAAATAGTTTTACCTCAAAACCAAAATATCATTGCCGTTTCAAAACCAAATGCAATGTCATTTCCATTCCAAAACCAATAAAATATGATATCGTTTCTATTTCAAAACCACATCAATAATATATTATTTCCCTTAAAAACCAAATCAATAATATGTCGTTTCATTTGAAACCATATAAATAATATATCATTTTCATTCAAAATCCATATTAATATTATATCATTTAAATAAATCCAAACTTCCAAATTACTAAATATTTCCTTCAATTCCTTTAAACTTGAGATATTCCCTCTTTACATCATCCTAAACCAAAACCTTATTATAAAGTCAGATTCTTACATCTTTAATTTCAACAAGTTCCAAATCAATATATATTTAAAGACAAATCTTAATAAAATGCCATTTCAAATAAATTCATTTCAAAAATCATGTTATTTCAAAGTTGTAACACTCCGAAACAAAACACTTTGAAACTATAATAATTTGGAATTCATAACTTCGAAACACTTCAATTTCGATAAAACATTTCAATTTAGATATATTTCAAGGCATTAAATATTCCATAATTTCAAATTAAATCTGATAATTTCATATATATCTTAATTCAATTAACTATTATTTAGTTTTGAAATATTTGTTTAATAATTTAATACTATTTAAATAAAACACAAACTTGAAATACTCGTTAATCACCTTAAACCATCATCAAGTTATAAAATCATGCCCTTTAAAATCTCAAATTCAATAAGTTCTAGATTGCTTTAATTAAATAACATTCTTAATTAAAAACAATTTTAAACCTATTTCAAATCCATCATCTGAACCTTAATTTATCAATATCATTATAAACTATATATATATACTAAAATATAATTTAAATAAAAACTTACCCATATTATATTTTAATAAAATCAAACTTTATTATTACTCTCATTATATAATGAACAAAATTATACATAGGTTAAATTTAATAATTAACTATATATATAAAAAATTACATAATATCAAAAATCAATATTTATATAAACCCATATGTTTCTTTTCAAAACCATAGAAATCACTTCAAAATATTTTTATATACAGACCACGGTGTCTGTATATATTTTCTATCCTATTGCCAAGTGATACAGATATTTATCATTTCAATCCGTAATTTAAAATATAAATATAGTTATATATCATTTTAACCCGCAATCCTGAATGAAATAAAATATATAACAACTTGCAGTTTATAACAATATAAATTTCAACATCCATTCATCCAATATCAATCATCAAATATTTATCACAATCTTCATCCAATTTAATCAATAAAATCAATATAGAACAGATAATAAATAACAGGTATTTACTCGCAGTCTAAATTCAATAATAAATTAAATAATAATTTAACTGGCAGTTTATATGCAAAAATAAATTAAATAGCAATTTAACTGGCAGTTTATATGCAATAATAAATTAAATAACAATGTAATTCAATAAATTCAATTGAACTGAGATGATGATTAAAAATATGCCAAACAGTCATAAATAAAATTCTAATCACATCATAAATTAATTTAATACACATAAGAAATTTTAGAAGTTGTGAGTGGGTTAAAACACTCACCTTTTGAATTTAAGTTGAATTTAAATCCAATTTAAAACCAAAACTCAAATAGTTTCAGAATCTTTCCAAACAAGCGCCAAAATGTCCAGAATTCCAATACGAACCTAGCGGAGAAAACCATGCATAAAACGGATCTCGTACGTGGGAGTTATGATTATTAGAACGAGTTGGAATCAAAATTAAATAAAAATAAATAAAATAATTGTAAACCAATGACATTGCAACACCTCACCGCTATCTCCATAAACATGTACGTGAAGACTTCCCCCGGCCGAACTTTGACCATCAATTACCACCATCTCCGGCCGCCATTGGTCAAGCTACCGCTGCCATCGCCTTCAGCCTGACCGGCCAAGCTCAACTCTTGCCACCAACCGTGCTCCGCCTCCCCAGGTAGTCGCGCCGCCAATGAAAATCCTAGGGTTTTGAAACCCTATTTCGACAAATCTAGCCACCTTCCTTCGTTTCAGACCGAGCGACTACCAGCGTCGAGCTCCATACAATAAGCCCTACAAAACCCATGTATCAATTTCGACGGTCGATGCTCTTATCCAAAGTGCTTTATTTTATTTTTACCATGATTTGCCGCTGATCTGAGCATTGTTATGAAAAACGGTCACCATGCGCTGACTCGATTCGTCAAGATCTTCAGAACCATATAAAACTTGACAAATTTTGGAGAGTTTGCATTTTGATTGACTTTGGATCGAGGAATTCGTTTGGTTAGTCTGCCATTGAAAAGGAGGAGCCACACAGAATTTACGTATGACATGAGGAATAATAAGGCTGCTAGGGTTTATAACTGGATATATATAGGTAGGGTGGAAAATAGAAAGAACGGATCATATTTGATTGAACAATATCAGCCCAAGAGCTCGTTCTGAATCGAGAACAAATTAGATCAATCCATATATCAAAATAGATGTTTTTAAACATTTTAAACGCGGTGGAAAAGGTTCTAGTCCAAATTCCATCGTACGAAGAAGTTATGCTAAAATCATGTTATTTCAAATTAATATCAATTAATTTTAATTAAATTGATTTTGAGAGTCGTTTCAAGCTCGTATGATCAAATGATAAGCCCGATCGTTACGAAACTTGAAATCCTCTAATAATTCACCGTTATGGATCCGATGAAACTAGTTTTGTCGAAATCCGAGTCAGTGGCCAAAATGGCTATTTTTCAGTTAATTAAATAAATTAAAAATTACTTATATTAAATCACCTTTCCATTCAATTATCTTTATTTCCAATTTCTATCACTTTGGATTATTTAGTAATTTAAAATCCTTTAAAACAAATTCTCTTATCAATTTGTCATTGGAAATTTCATAATTTACAACATTTAATTTCAGTTTTCAACTACTACAGTAATTATAAATCAAATTCCAATAATTCAATGTAATTGACTATTTGCACCAAAATTGGGCAACACCCTTCGGAAGTTTTTGAAGAGATAATAAATGAAGAAATTAAATTGAAAATGAAGATTATCTAACAAAAACTCCAAGGCATAGAAAAGTAAATTGCACAGAAGACAACGATTTAGAGTGGTTCGGCGATTTGCCTACGTACACTATGAAGTTATATCACTTTATTGATTGATACTTGAAGATTACAAGTGTTCTAAAGCGAAGTACAGCAGATAATAAGCTTAAATTCGAGATCAGCAGCAATCATAATGGTATGGAGTGATTCTGGCAGCGTCCGGGCGTGCTTTTATTTCCAAGAATTCTCCGTCCCCTTTTTTGAATGACCAGGGGCTCTATTTATAGGCGTACGAGGCTGATATTTCGCCTAAAATCCGGGAAGACCGCTTCTGGCATGTGAGGGGGGCCCACACGCCCGTCCTTAGGAAATTGGGCCCACATTGGGATCGATTCGAAGTAGGGTTTGAATCGATCAAGAAATCATCCAATCAAGGTGAAATTTGGTGTGGGCATTCTTCAACGTGTATATAAGCTCCTGTGAAAATTTCATAGCATTTGGACTTGTAGATCTCGAGTTATGATCGATTCAAGATTGCGCTTCCGGTCAACAAGCTTGGTTCGAATCGATTCCTTAGGGTCGAATCGATAGGGTCGAATCCATAGGGTCAAATCGATAGGGTCGAATCCATAGGGTTGAATCGATAGGATTGAATCGATAGGGTCGAATCGATAGGGTCGAATCCATAGGGTCGAATCCATAGGGTCAAATCCATAGGGTCGAATCGATAGGGTCGAATCCATAGGGTCAAATCCATCATAACTTGAGCATACGAACTCGGATTGACTTGAAATTTGAAACGTTGGCTCTTATGGCTTTGCTAGTCATGTCCCATCAATTGCAGCTCGATCCAGATTCGAAAGAAATTTACCGACATCCATAGTAGACCTACGTATAACTGATCTTCAAGACGAACCGTCCTTGGTTTCTAGTCGAGTTCTTGGTGTCACGGCCTTACCAAAAGGCGGGATTACATTTGCCCCCCAAAGTACGTCTTGTGTGAACATGACGTGCTTTGAAAACTTCCATCTTCACTCTGAATAGTTCCATTTAATTTGTTTCTGAATAGTTCCATTTAACTTGTTAAACAGTTATCGTCTTCTTGTCGGAAGTTGTGATCCTTGACTGGTTTTTTAGTAATATGAACTGCTGACTACCAATTGGTGTACCGTTGTAACCGATTGTTGTATGATAACGATTAGCTATTTGTTGTTGTAATTGTCATCATGTGGGCATTCGACCTGCGGATTTTTAAAATTGAAAATTAGTTCAACGTACCTGCATGTACGTTAACCTGACTCTTTGTTGACGTTCGCACGTTAACAAGTCGTTGTCGGTCTTCTCGTATCGAATTCTGTATCGATCCTCTCCTGAATCGATGTGAAATTCGAGTTGCATCAACACTTGATGGTTGTTTTGGATTCATTCCTTCGCATTGATCCTGTCTTGGATCGATCTGGCATGCACTAAGGTAGGCTTCGTATCGATGGTTACGTAATATTGGGTCTCATATTGGTGGATTCAAAAGTAATGCTTTGTGTCGTTGGAGTTGAACGATCCAGATGTAATCATGCAGTGATGCATCGCGGAGGATATGCCATCTCTCATTCCCTTATTCAATAAGAATTCCCCATGGTAAATAGTCTTTGATAGGAGTCATCTATGATCCCTTTCCTGGATCCATCTCTAAGATCTAGTCGATCTTCATCTATCAGTGCTTGGAATAATAAGTATTTCAACTGGGATAAAGTCTATTTGTTGCGCATTCCCAGAACTGGCTAGCTTGTCCATTGATTCGGTCATTTCGTTTTGCTCTCTGAGGATTTGTGTAGTGGTGTAATTCTCGAAGTCAGCTAGTAGCTTTTGGCTTCAGCTAAGGCAAGGAACAAGGTGTTGCCCCCTAGCCCGATAATCCTCCCTGCCTTAGCATACTGCTAATCAGAAATCACAAAAGATATGTAAAGTTTCCACTCTTAGCTTTCTTCCAAGTCTCAGCGTGGCGACCAAGGCTTCATACTTAGCTTCGTTATTTGTTGCAAGGAAGCTGGGTTTCAAAGTATAGAAGATCGATCATTTTTCAAGTGCCATTAACACGACTTCGATGTTAGAAAGATGATTATTGGGAGTTCCATTTATGTATGTTCTCCATCGATTGGACGGTTCTCTACTGTTCTTCAGATAATCGTCTGATGCAGTGAATTCAGATATGAAGTACGCTAATGTTTGACCATGGATAGCTCTCTAAGGGAGATAAGTGATATCAAATTGGCTTAGCTTGATATTCCGTTTGAGTAACCTTTGAAATATCTAAGGTTGCCATTGGACCTATCATAACAGTTGGTTGATACAGACATTAGCAGGGTAAGCTCATCAATGGCTAGCTTTCATCATATACTGGTCTTTGGATTAGTTTCTCTTCATTTAGCATTGCAATGCTTATGGCGTGTGTTGACATGACCTAATTAAGGTATAGATCTTCACGATCCAACATCTTGGGTAAAACGGGAGGCCTCTCTGAGCGATCTATCAGAGCTGCTTGGTTTCCTCCATATATGGATGACTTTAATCTTCAGCATCTTCTGAAATTAGCCTCAATCCTACGAGAATTGATGACGAAACCCGAGAATTCTTTTTATACAACGCTGAAAGAGCCTTTCAAAGGATTAAATTTCATTCTGCAGTTGTTGGATAGCACTGAATATCTTTGCCAAGTGATCGATGCGGTCGCTTGATGGTTGTGATCTCACGAGCATATTAACCACATATACATTCATTTATCGGCCGATCTGATTTTTGAATGATCAATTAATCGTCTTTTGGTAAGTAGCATAAGCATTCTCAAGTTTGAATCCATGGATTGCAGCATAGCACTATAGGCACGGGTCAGTAACGAAATTGTTGTGTTCCTTGTCTGGGACATGTTTCAATATTTGATTTTATTTGGTATTTTGCGTACACGGATGAGAGTAATTCATGTCTGGTGATCTAGTCAATTAGTTGGTTGATCATTGGATATGGAAAGCTATGCTTTGCCATGCCTCGTGCAAATCTGAGTAGTCGGCGTACGTCCGCCACTCTCCATTTGTTTCTTTCGTAAGTAAAGGATTGGATACTCATTTTCGGTAGAGGGCATAATGGATAAACCTATTGGTTTTGAGTAGATTCGCCTCCCCCTTTAGTGCAGCAGATCTTTCTAGATCCGTGTCGCTTTGTTTTTATTCACGGAGACATGCTTCGAATCGACATTTAACGCAAGGTTCTCAATAGTTGGTGAGGGTCCATATATATATATGAGATCGAGTCCAAGCGGACATATCAAATTCACCTGGAGCAATGCAGTTGACTCTTGCATCATCCTTGCGAAGAGTTGTGATTTGATCTACAATACCTGTGATGGGTTGTAGGCACTTCATATGCTTATTTGCAATGGTAAATGATCAGGCTCCTAGGGATGTGGAATTAAAGGCATAGTAGAGTTTAGCCTTGTGTCGCATGCTGCAGCATAGCTGGCTCCGGCTATGAGTTGGAATCTACTTGTGTTTCCGAGCAATGCGCTTTCCATTTAATGTACTTGCAATCCATTGCTCATCGGAAGGGTCAAAATGATGATTAGTTTCCCATAAGTCCAGGCGTCGATCTGATGATTCTATCTCTAAGCATCCTTTCGGTCGTAACTTAAAGTTGTTATGAATACTAGGCACGAGCTATAGGATTGAGTAGTTGCATCCAGTTCTTGGATGATCACAATCATGCCCCCAGTCTCGGGTTGATGGATGTATTATGCGAGTGATCGAGCCTAGCTTCTGCTGTGTTTATACTGTAGTCCAAGCCATAAGAGCCAGAGTTGTTCGACGAACGATCAAATTATTTTCATCTTAATTCTCATGTGTGCCCCCAAGTCGGGGGAATATCTCGATAAGCAGCAAGGTAGATAATGTCCGCTTCAATTTCGCATTCTGTCCCATTGAACCATAGGATCGAGTTAATCAATGGAAAGCTGAGTTGTGCCTTATCCTGCATTCTGTCCAAGTTCTTTCCTCTAGGCAGAATATCTCGTTGCCTTATCGACATTCACTTTGCTGCCTATGTTTCATACTCGGGGAAACATATGAAGAATAAATTGTCCAGTAAGATTCAATGCAGGATTGATGCTTTCTCGAACCGAGGGTAAGAATCGATGCGTGGACATTTAGGTTGTACTTGTTTTGAATTGCTCGTTTCATTAGATTTGGTTAAGAGCTAAAGAATGAATGGTCGCATTGCATTCTTTTGGAGTTAGGTGATCAAATACGTCCGTTTCGATTTACGTTCTCCCGTCAGATCTAGGGACAAAGTCAGCTCAAATACAGTCAGGTCATGCTCATCCAGTCTCATGCACTTCCTGGCGGATCGATGGAAGGTGAAGGAGGACGAATGGTCAAGTCACACTCATTCGCGGTTCTATCCATGCTCTGGTGGTCGAAGGTATTCGATGGGTGCTCGGGTCACATCGAATTGTAGTCGAAGAGGATCAATATTGGCCGTCGATTTAGCGACACAATGTAGAATGTACGGACCTCATTGCCTATCGATCCTTTGGTATGATATGAAAGGTGCAGATCGATATTTCCCATCGATCTAGCGGTACGATATAATTGGCTTCTTGTAACTTCGAGCATCATTCTGATTGGTTAGCATTAAGGCCTCCTTGCAGTCGTTGCCATAAGTTGTAAAGGAATCTGAATAGCTAGCAATGTAGCGAGTTTCATTTCTCTTCTTTCAATGATTTGTTCTTCTGCCCCCAGTCTTGGGTTAGCAGGGTTAGTTTGTGGACGGTCCAATTGCATCTGTAGCGAGTTTATACTCCTCTCGTCGACTTTAGGTCGGAGTTGGTGAATGAATGGTCGAATCACATTCTTCATCTGTATATGGTCGCAGTCGCATTCTGGGGACTAGAGGCAGTTGAAGGGCCATTAGTCACACCTAATTGATGTTCATACCCATGTCCCCACTCTGGGGACTAAGAATTTTAGCAGAAAATGGTCAACCGCATTTTCCTCGATTGATTCCTCTGGCACTTGTCAATGGCGAAAGTCGAAGTGTAGTCGGTCACAATGCGGCAACTTTAATTTGATGTTTCTCCTACTGAATTGGAGGAAGGAGTTGATTGGCAGATGGTTGGGTCACATCCGTCCACGTTGCATGCATAACTCGCTAGATCATTGGCTAGAGTTAGAGGATGAACGGTAGTGTCATGTTCATTTGCGGTAGGATGGGTAGCCACATCCATTTAGAATAAGGCGTTCAGCTAGGTCCATTTTGCGAATCTACATCTCCCTGTCGAATCAAGGAAGAAATCTTGTCTTGTTGGGTTGGAGTGCATCCCTAAAAGATTATGTTATAGGTCCAGTGCCGGGAATAAGTGTTGATGCATGAACGGTCATGTCGTGCCCGCTTAGTGCTAGATAGTCGGATCACAACTGATTTTTTATAATAAGTGTGCCCCCATGTCAGGGGAAGAGTTGGAAAGAAGAAAGTCTAACCACATCCGGTTTTTGTACTACAGAACTTGCTGTGGAATTAGAATTGATAGATGGACAATAAAATCGCATCCCTTCTGGTATTTATATTCCAATCCATGCTTCGAGGATTGGAGTTGGTTGATGGGTGGTATGTCACGCCCACTAGGTCTTTATACTTCAGTTTGTGCTTTCGGGACCAGAGTTAGTTGATGTTTACAATCCAGTTCACACTCTGGGAATCTGGAATTAGTTGATGGGTGGTAAGTCACACCCATTTGGCATTCGTGCTTCGGTCCGTGCTCTCAGGACTTGAGTGGGTCGTTGTTTTATATTCCAATTCATCCTCTGGGAATCTGGAGTTTATTGATGTTTATACTCCAGTTCGCACTCTGGGAATCTGGAGTTAGTTGATGTATGGTCGATCACACCCATTTTAGTGTTTATACTCCAGACCACACTCTGGAGACTTAGAGTTATTAAATGTTTATACTCCAATTCATGCTTTGGGAACTTGGAGTTCGCATTGATGGGTTGGTTCGCACTTCGAGAACCTGGAATAGATGTTTATACTCCAATTCACACTCTGGGTAGTTGGAGTCAGCCAATAGATGGTCAGTCACACCTATTTGGGCTTTTTAGGAATTCGTTCACACTCTGGGAACGATGGATTTGATGTTTATACTCCAATTCGCACTCTGGGAATTTGGAGTCCGTTCACACTCTGGGAACGATTTATTGGATGTTTATACTCCGATTCACATTCTGGGAAGTTGGAGTCCGTTCGCACTCTGGGAACGATTTATTGGATGTTTATACTCCAATTCACACTCTGGGAAGTTGGAGTCCGTTCGCACTCTGGGAATGATTTATTAGATGTTTATACTCCAATTCACACTCTGGGAATTTGGAGTCCATTCACACTCTGGGAACGATGGATTTGATGTTTATACTCCAATTCGCACTCTGGGAAAGTGGAGTTAGTGTTTATACTCCGGTTCGCACTCTAGGAACCTAGAGTTGATTGCAGGACTGTCGTGTGTCGGTCCAGTTCGGCCATTGATGCAATGGCTTGCCCTCGAGAGGTGGGTTTCGCTTAGCAAATGATCGGTGGGATCTCGATTACTTTCCACTTATCTGCCATCAACGAAGGAGGAAACTTAGTTTATGGACGGATGAATCGCATCCGTGTTCATTTGGATCCCGCTTCTACCAAGCCTAAGGAGTAAGATTAGTGTTCTGGCAAGCTTTGAGCTCGAGCAGAGGAGAGGATGGCCGAACTACATCCACTTTGAGTTGTGTATTTTCCCTTAAGTTAGGGGCAAGAGTTGGAGAGTAGACGGTCGAGCCACGTCCACTTTACGCTTTGCGCTCTTCCAGTCGAGTTGAGGAAGAGAGTTGGAATGATGGCTCATGATGATTAGCGAGTAACCAGTCGGTTGTTGATGACTATAAATTGAGGGTTGGCCCCTGATAAAGTCGGTTTGAGGCATGATTGGTTTGTCGAATCATTGATGCAAACTGGGGAGTGAATGGTCAAACCATATCCGCTATAAATATGTGCTCTTAAAAAACCCCAAATGTCCAATGCAGGATTGGATGCATGGACGGTCACATCACGTCCATCTTTGGTATGATTTCGATTTTACTGGGCATCAGAAGAAGCATAAGTATTTTGGCGAGCTTCAAGTAAGAGATGGAGAGTGCATGGCTGGGACATATAACTCCAAGTCTTTCTCAAATCTCCTAATTAAATTGCATAGGCGTGTGAGTGGATGGTCGGTTGCATCCACTTCGTACTGGAGCCCTGAACTTGTCTGTTTCTTCCGCTTTGATGGCCTGCCACCAAGTCAGGTGCATAGAGCAGCTAGCGAGTGGTTGAATCATGCTCATCATGATGATACCTAAATGACTTTATCATAGTCCACGGAGGTTGTTTTGCACCCATCCTTAAGTACTCGGTTACCTGCATCATTTGCAAGTAGTTTAATTCAAGTCGATTATATTTTGCAACATAAACGAAATAGAAATAGAAATAGAAATAATTCAAAAGAGATCGGATAAAATCTCATTGATAAGTGAAGCGGCGTCGTATTCTCGCTATTGCACTTCGGTCCAGCCTTTCACAGTTGGGAGTCTAACGCAAATGGTTCAGTTTGATCAAAGTTCTGATTGAGGTCGGGGGTTCCCGGCTCTTCATTTTATGGGGCTTGAAAATATTGCCAGAGCTATCCTTTCTGGAGCAACCTTATGGCGTTGGCATCCATGATAGTCATATAAAGAAGAGGAGCTTCCCGATTTAGAGTATGGAGCAGGTTCCCTTTTATGTCGCCAAGTTGATCCTTCGTCTGATTCATCAACGTAATGTTGGCCTGGACATGTTGGTGTAGTCGTCGGCGGCTATCCACCAGTTCTGTTATCAAACTCTAGAAATAAGCTTTTGTGCTGATTTCATTTATTAGTGTTGGCAGCAACGGGCTGTGGATTTTGATCAGTTCATTGGCTGCCAGCTTCTTTATTCCCTTTAGCAATATGAGAAGTAGAAATGATATGCCTAACTACGATTGACAGTCTTCTTTGAGGAATGGGGATACAACGCATTTGATGGCATTCATCACTTTTCGTGGACTTCATTCACCATTCTCACTTCATGAGGTAGTGGCGGAGGTTGAATTTCCATAGTACACTGACATAGTCACCGTGCTGAATTTTTGCTAGAAATTTTGTATGTAGGATGATTTCGATGAATAGGCCCCGATTGGGAAAGATACTCCATTCAATATTATCAAGTCCATTTTATGGCTACATGGTCTTGTAATACTAGTGAATGATGCATGCCTGATTGCCCAATGTTTGAATGGTTGGTAACACTGATTCGATGTGAGTTGGTTAAGATGGGCTAACAGATAGGAGACCAGTATAGGGTATTAAGGAAGTTCTCTGGAGGTTGTATGCCATGCTTTAAGTCGTATAGATGTGGAATGATTAAGATGTGGGCATTTGAAGATGATTTAGTGGTGTCCAACTATGCTTTGAATTGGCAGAGTTGGTAGTATAGAGCAGTTGTCATATTAGCCATCATACCATAGTTGTCAATTCAGGAGTTTTAAAAGCTGGTCAATTGGAGGGAGTTGCAGTCCACCTTAGAAGCATGATATATTAATCAACTCCAGTTCTTGGCATATTAGCTAGGTTCTTCAGCCTCTGGGGGCACCGGTTGAGTAGTATTTCAATACCCATTCCTCGATTGCAATTCAACAATTGTTGTTGTAATCTCCTATGTCCCGTCCAGTCATGGAACGATCAGAATGTTTCTTTACTAAGTTGAGTTTTGAATTAACTATGCGGGTGCTCTACGCTGCGGCTAGGGTTCGGGGGGTTTTCCCCCCGAAAATTTTTTTTTAGCCTCTTTTAGGAAATTTGGATCGTACCCAAAAATATATTTTTTTTCTTGAAATTCCGTATCCATCAAGCAACCTGAAAAAGTCCTTCTTCGTATCGTTCTTGTTCGAATCCATCAGATGTGCTTGTCTTCGTATCGATCAGAGGAATTGCACTTTCCGTATTCATTAGTTGAAAGACCCACTTCATATCCATCCAGAGAATTAGCTCTAGTAGCATCGATACGAAATGGCTAGATCGATACGAATTAGAGGCAGATGGATGGATACGAACTGCATGTGCGTATCGATGCGAAATGGAGGCAGATGGATGGTTAGAAGTACATGTGAGTATCGATTCGAATTGGAGGCATATGGATGGATACGAACTGCATGTGCGTATTGATACGAATTGGAGGTAGATGGATGGATACGAACTGCATGTGCGTATCGATACGAATTGGAGGCAGATGGATGGATACAAAGTAGCGCCTCCTGATGGATACGAAGTAACGCCTCCTGATGGATACGAAGTAGCGCGCCCTGATGGATACGAAGTAGCGCCTCCTGATGGATACGAAGTAGCTCTCCCTGATGGATACGAAATTCATCACATTTTTTGGTTTCGAAAATATGAATACGAAGACCATCACATTTTCATGGATACGAAAAACAGCATATTTTCTGGATTCAAAAATATGGGTAAGAAAAACTGCATTTTTTCTGGATTCGAAAATATGGGTAAAAAAAATTGCATTTTTTCTGGGTTCGAAAATATGGTTACGGAAAACAGCATATTTTCTGGATTTGAAAATATGGGTATGAAATTCATGATGAATGTGGTTCCTCTTAGATCTGCAGTAATCTGAATAGAATAGAAGGAACCATTGAACGATAGATCTGGATCTTGTCCTTAGATTTATGCAATCCGATATCGAGAGTAGATCCAAGGAACGGGAGAAAAACTGGGTTTTTCTCAGTGAAAATCACCAAAGTGTTTGCACCAAAATTGGGCAACACCCTTCAGAAATTTTTGAAGAGATAATAAATGAAGAAATTAAATTGAAAATGAAGATTATCTAACAAAAACTCCAAGACACAGAAAGGTAAATTGCACAGAAGACAACGATTTAGAGTGGTTCGGCGATTTGCCTACGTCCATTATGAAGTTATATCACTTTATTGATTGATACTTGAAGATTACAAGTGTTCTAAAGCGAAGTACAGCAGATAATAAGCTTAAATTCGAGATCAGCAGCAATCATAATGGTATGGAGTGATTCTGGCAGCGTCCGGGCGTGCTTTTCTCTCCAAGAATTCTCCGTCCCCTTTTCTGAATGACCAGGGGCTCTATTTATAGGCGTAGGAGGCTGATATTTCGCCTAAAATCCGGGAAGACCGCTTCTGGCACGTGAGGGGGGCCCACACGCCCGTCCTTAGGAAATTGGGCCCACATTGGGATCGATTCGAAGTAGGGTTCGAATCGATCAAGAAATCATCCAATCGAGGTGAAATTTGGTGTGGGCATTCTTCAACATGTATATAAGCTCCTATGAAAATTTCATAGCATTTGGACTTGTAGATCTCGAGTTATGATCGATTCAAGATTGCGCTTCCGGTCAACAAGCTTGGTTCGAATTGATTCCTTAGGGTCGAATCGATAGGGTCGAATCCATAGGGTCGAATCGACAGGGTCGAATCCATAGGATTGAATCGATAGGATTGAATCGATAGGGTTGAATCCATAGGGTCGAATCGATAGGGTCGAATCCATAGGGTCGAATCCATCATAACTTGAGCATACGAACTCGGATTGACTTGAAATTTGAAAAGTTGGCTCTTATGGCTTTGCTAGTCATGTCCCATCAATTGTAGCTCGATTCGGATTCGAAAAAAATTTACCGACATCCATAGTAGACCTATGTATAACTGATCTTCAAGACGAACCGTCCTTGGTTTCTAGTCGAGTTCTTGGTGTCACGGCCTTGCCAAAAGGCGGGATAACATTGACTCTCCATTTATTATTCACTAAATTTCACCATATGGTATATAATTATTATGATTCATATCTATTACATTGATGTTTCACAATTTCATCTTAATTCTAATCAACGTAGTATTTAATTTTCAATTACCAACAATAATCCTTTTATTATAGATGACACTCCAATAAGTTATGATTTATTCCAATAAATTGGTTTGAATTAAATTCCCATCTTTATCTATGCCTATTATTACTCTATAAACCTGGTTATGTTAGTTTAATATTCCATTACACTAGTATACTCCTATTTACATCGTAAATTTATTAATTATTATAATTACTTACCAAATATTGAATTCATTCAATTACTGTTAATCAATATATTATTCCCTGGTTTAATTCAATACTTAATTTTATTTCTTATATTCAATTGATAACCAAGCATATCATTTAAATGACAATGAATTAAAGTTTCATTAAGATTTTTAACCGTTAACTTGGATTAACATTGTTTCATTTTAATTTGGTTATTATTTCGTTATGAAATTACAAATTTTTAATTCCTTAAACGTTAAATTACCAAAAATCTAAATAAATTAACAATTTTAAATTATAGAAAATTGTGTGTCGTTACATGGATTTACATTGTTTTTCGATTTGGAAAAAGTAAAATGAGTAGGGGATGTGATATGACACTTGATAATGAAATGGTTTAGTGTATGTTGAAGTTGCAATAAAAGCCGAGTATTTAAATTCAAATGATTGTTGAAATGGTTCACCTCCTCAAACTTTTTTGTCAATTATAAAGAGATATTTATTCGAAAGTCAAACAATATATGACAAAGGATGAATTAGAGTGAAGAGAAGTTGTGCAAAGTGTTTCGATGACATGGAGTAGAACATCAGAGAGAAGAGAAGAAAGATGAATGAGAAAGACGAGAAGATGTAATGATTTTACACCAAAGGAAATTCTCCTATTTGAATTTATTCTTAGCCATTGCAGGCTTTCTAACATCTCAATTTTCAATTTGGGCATTTGAATTTAAAAAATTTGATTACCATAATGTTTTAGTATAAACATGGAAAATTTAGATGTTTGGATAATTATTCCAAATAGTTGAAATAGAAGTCAGATACCTAAAAAACTTGTAGACATTCGTACTATTGTGAAATTAAATCGTTGGTTTTGGTTTCAAAATGTTAAGATTTTATAGTTCGGGTTTGTTTTATGAACCCGTGTAACACTCAAATAGTCCTTAGTGAATAAGGAGCAATATGTTGAGTTCGAGAATGGTGTGCCAAGTATCAGAAAACATGCGATGGGTGTTAAGCGATATATGGAGGCTATATTGATGGTTTGAGATTCGATTCAATTAGTATGGTAGTTTACTAGAGTCCTATGGTAGCTTCAAGATGTGATATATGATTCCATACGATGTTATGTATACTAAGAATGTCTTTACTTGGTTACAGCCTTGAGATTTGATATTTATTGACCATTTGTATATTGACATTTGTATATTGAGGTGTGGCTGTCTTGATTACTTGTGTTTGTTGTGCATCGATTCAAAGATAGGACACATTCTATCTTGGTAACATGGGTGATAAACCTCAAGTACTTTGTTTCCATGATTATTGACCTCAGGTAACTGTTCCTAAGTTCTCTTAAGAAACAAATTATAATGGTTAGGCACATGTGTCATCTATTACAATTATAGGGGTGGATGATGCGGTAAAGAGTCGTGATATTGATGTTGAGTTGATGACCATGCTTAGCGAGTCTTAACCTTACTAGAAGACTCAGTATCTATTAGCCTAATGTATGACTATTAAGTCATGTTCAGTCATCATCCTGATTAGCAGTTAATAGTCTTATCACGTATTGTGTAGCATAATACAAGAAATGTGCTAACTTGTTGGACATAGGTGAGGATGCATGTTAAGGCGTATTTTATTACTCCACATATATATATTGTTGTTATACAAGATATATTAGCATACTGATAATCACACATATTAGCCATATTTTACTTTTAACGGACTTCATGTCCGATCTTCTCTATGTTGTCTCTTTGATTATCTAATCCTTGGAATGTTAACTTAAAGGTGGAATTCTATTAATTGAAGGTGAGTTTTGGAGCTACACCTATTATCGCTATTATCACATCTATCCAGTATTTATGGGTTATTGGCATGTTAGGTTATCATGTTTTATGAGACATGTATATTATTTCAATGTACTATTATGATGTACCATGATGTTGGATTTTATGTCTTCCTTATATGATATGAATTTAGTTTGTTATATGTTTGTGTTGATATTATATATATTCTTCTATTATGAGACACTTGATGTACATTATGATAAATTTGCTCTATTTTTTATAATTGTCACCTTATTAATAGAGTTGGGGGTATGTCCTTGGGACAATTTTGTAATCTATTGTAAATTATTAACTGTTTAATTAGATCTCTTTTGAAATAAAAGATGTTTTCCTATTATGTAATAGTTATAATGTGTTATGTTCACTAATTATTTAATTTGAGTATGTTTAATAGAAAATCCATGAATGGTATTTTTTATAGTAATTATGATGTGTTATAATTGTGAATAATTTATCGCAATATAATAAACACATTATTTTAAATATTCATAGTCAAGATGCGTCGAGACTAGATACTGACATGTCCGTTGAGACTAGAGTATTTAACAATCTCCAAATGTTAGGCGGTGTATTATTCATAGGTATTGGAAGAAATAAGGGGTTAAGTACTGAATTTTTTTGGATAATTATGTCAATTGTGAAGCTTTCATACTATATATTTCTCTTACAACTAATTTTCGAGCTAATCCCAGAATAATGCGAGTGAGTTGTGACAAGCAAAGATTACTTCCTAGTCACTAGGCTTAGAAATTAAGAAAATGAGGAGTTAATTACATGATTGAAAGGTAAATAACACTAGATATAGAGTAGCTCAACAAAATTTCCTACATTCACCATGAAGTTCTCTTACTATATATTTCTTTTACAACTCATGGAACTACAAGAGAATAATATGAAAAATAAGGATAATTAAGACTAATAAATCTTTCTAAGCTTAAGGACTTACGCGGTAATAAGAGCGTCGAATTGTGTGTAGTATTTAGGATTTTTCCATTGTCTCAACCAGAGTTCAACCCCTTTTAAATTGCAAAAAGGGTTATTTATAATAATTGAAGTGGATGGTGGACAGTTGTAACGGTCCGGATTTTCCATCAATTGATTTTGAATATTTAATGGTTTTAAACATTGGTTTTGGGATATAATCGATTTTGAATGTGGAATTAATTGGTTGAATTCGAGAAATGGATTCAAGTTTCAAATATAACGATTTATCGAAATATGAAAATGGTGAATAATAGAAATTTGAGTTGAATATGAATCAAAGCGATTTCTAATGTTGATATAAATTCTATTTGAATTAGAATTGAGTTAGTAGGTTTAAAAATTGGGAATTCAAGTGATTTCGTCAATTTTTGAAATCGTTCTTTTTATCGACGTGTTAAAGTAGCAATCCGGGGCAAAGTCTCGGAATTCGACAAAACCGGTTCCATTGGATCCTTATTAGCGTATTATTTTCGGTTTTCAAATTTCATAGCGTTTGGATTACCGTTTGTTCGTACAGGATAGAAACACATTGAAATTAATATCAAAAATTTAACATTATAATTGGGTTCAAAAAGCTATCTTCTCCATACGATCGAATTAGGTCCCGGAACTTGTTACATTGCATTTGAAATAGGGGTATAACATTAGAAATGCCAGGCGGCATGCCTCGATAGGGTTTTGGATTTTAAGTTACTATAAAGGAATATTTTGGAATTAAATAATATTATATAACTTCGCAGTCAACCCCTATCGGCCGACCTACCATTCACAAGCCATCCTGCCTATTCTTGATCGTACCTATCCTCCTCAAATTTCTTTTTGCCTCTCTCAATTAAAATGATGGAAAACCGATATTGTAAGAAAAGGAAAAAATCTCAGAATGCATTTAAAAATTTAGTGTGTATATATATATATATATATATATATATATATATATATTTACGCACACACATACTTATAGAAAATTCCAAAGGGCTTGAATTCTTTTCCGGGTCATGTGCGTTCGACTTTGAGTTCAGGGGATCGATTGTTGTGCATGTTTTCCCTAACTAAGGTATTAATTTTTGGGATATTGAGGGAGAATTTGATGAAATTGATGATTGGGTTAGTGTTCATGGTGCGAAGAGAAGGCGAATGACATTGGTCGTTGGAGCTCCGAGGCTTCAACATGAAAGCGACAGTTGCAGTGGCATTCTAGGGCACAGTGTCGCGAGTCTCAAGGTGCAATCGAAGACATCGAGTCTAGTATGGTCGGGGCAGTGGAGCATTTGGTGAAGTCGATATTGAAATTCATCGAGAGATGGAAGTTTATTCAGTGGATGAAGGAGTGCGTACTTAGACATTTGCGTGCACAGCTCGTTACTTGAGGGAGAAGATGTTTAATGCTAATCTGGGTAATTATACGTTAATGACGTTTATTAGTGAATATATATTATAATTAAAATCTTGGAATCTTATAAATATAATATTTAATTCAACGATGTTGGAATTGAACGCGACAAATTTCATTAGGTTCGTATCTGAGAACACTACGCGTAGGAACTGGATTAGAGCCAATTGGAGCTAGCAAGAATTTTGGTTAAAATTAAATGTCTAGTTAATTTTAGTCAAAATGGAACTCTTTAACAACCACTGACAATAAAGGTGTGTAAATCTCACTCATTTTGGATTTCTGGTTTTAATATAAACTATTAAAAATTATTTATTGGTTGATTGGATGAATTGGTAAATATTTATCAGTTGGATGTTATATTATATATAGAGTGGTATACATTAGTAATTGGGTATATTTCCAGCCGATCGGAGCGGATGAGACATTATGCGCCCCGTATAATAGCGGATGACACTATACTACCCGATATCCCGCCTCGAAGCAAAATTGGTATTTTATGTTATATAACATCTGTGGATGTAGGGAAACATGTTGGAGGGATCCAACTGTATATTGATTGTTTTTCTTATATAGTGATATATGATGTGATTGAATAATCTGTTATGGATTGTTGTATGATTTGATATATTGGATGTTATAGTAGCACTGGTCCTATTTTTGGTATTTTAAACACCATCAATAATATTTTTGAATTTAAAAGGAAATTTTCAAAGGCGATTTTGGGATTGATAATTTTTATATTGAATTTTGGATTATTTAAAAAGGATTTGATTATAATAAAATAAATGATTTGATTTTAGGATCTGTACTTACCTATTTCGAAAGACATTTTGAATAGAGATTTAAAAAAATTATATAAGGAAATTTGAACAATGGATTTAAAGTGGTATTTTTGAAATATGGAAAAGAAGTCGAAATTGATATTTAAAATAGGTTTGAAAAATAAAAAGGATTTATGAAGGGATGGATCTACAAAAAAAATCATATAAATGAGATTATTTTATAAACAAGTGAAATAGGAAATGAATTTATAAAAGTGGCAATTAGCCACAAGGGCCTTTTTACCATGTGCAATTAGTTTCTAGGACACACAAACGAAATAATTACTTTTAAGGACAAAATGCAAAATAATTAGTTTCTAAGGTCTAAGAACCTATGAAATTATGTCCTTGAAAGTAGTTGGACTGTTGACTTTGTCCTTAAAAGTAATTATTCTGCTGACTTTGGCCTTAAAATTAATTCTTGTGGATGTGTGTCCTAGAAAATAATTGGACTGCAAAGTTGTCCTTCTAGTGAAATGCCCCTTTATAAAATCTATAAACGATGGTATAAATAAAGTGAAGTGGTTATCACTCGATGAATTGAGAATATAAATGCACAATATGAATTTATATCGAGTTATGAAGACGACTTAGGACGAGATAGTGAATCTTGTTTTGGAAATTGGAAATAGTTGTGCAATTGGTAATGAAAACAGGTTTGTGATAAATCGAGAGTGATTTATAAACGTAAATTATGATTGAATTTTAAAAATAAATTTTTATCGAGAAGTAAAGTTTAGTTTTAAATAGATATTTATTTATTTATTAAACTATGTATTTAAAAACTATTTTTAGTATTGAAATATTTTGGGAAGTTGATTATTCAAATATTTAATCTTAATTGAAATGAATTCTAATTTTAAAATAAACTTGTAAATCGATCAGTTTTATTTATAAATTGGAAATTGGTTACCGTTGTCTATTTAAAAGTGTTTGATATTTTAAAAATCACTTAAGTGGTTTTAAATTTTATTACTATTCTTTAAAAATCCTTATTTTATAATATAGAGTTGTGGAAATTGATTGAAGTTATTTATAAATACTCTCGAGATTTGTAAATCGGATTTTATTTGATGGATGTGATTTTATAAGAGAAAATCGCATAACGGAATTTTGTAAACTTGAGAAAATATTTAAAATGTTTAGATATGAGAACTTCGAAAATGAATCTGAATTAACAAAAGAAGTTGTAAATGGTTAGTTGGGATTATGAATAACAATAATCAGTTTTGGAAATTGTAAAAAAGAATTTATTAATGATTCCGGGGATTTATGAGATAAGTTATGAAATATTTGCTAAGTTTGATATCAAAATGACTTTGGAGAATATGCTTATAAGTATTTTTCTTAGGTATTGGAAGGAGGGTTTTGGAGATATTTTGAGTGTGAAATGATTAATATAGAAATATATTTTCTAAGTGTTATAAATTGAATTCGGAAGTATATCTAAGTGTTGATATGGTTTAAAAATATCCTGTTATGGATATAAATATTTGAAATTGTTTTTGGATATAGAAATATTGGAAGAGATTTGGATATATATCCTTGTGAAGAGATTTTGAAATAAATATTTTGGAAAATTTATAGTGTGGGCCTAGTGGCTGTTTATGTGTGTATTTTGATAGCTAAATAACCGGCTATCAAATCTAACCAAATTCGTCAATCGTTTCGAAGAGACCGAGATCAGACTTAACTATCCGAAAACCACTTCGATCCAATTTTGCGCTACGAATTGTGATATCTTGAATAAAATGGAGATGGTGATCTAGAAGGAGATTCAGTTTATTCAGACCTAAGACAACTTGTATGGTTGAATGCTATCATTGCATTGTTGTCTAAAAGGCAGTGTTAGCATTCCAAGTATGAATACTATTCTTAAGGGAATACGTAGCCTCAAGCCTCGTCAATCGGGAATGACTAAAACAGGGGAGTTGCAGCAAGGCTATGTAGGTCGCTCCCATTAGGGTATGGTCATCACTCATCTAGAGTGGACATTTATCATCACTTTCATTTGTATGTGTTTTCGGGGACCATTAGTGGTGATTATATTCGGTACTATCCAGTAAGGGGCAGGCTGGTCTTTTGTTGGCAGGGATCAATAGGTTCGATCTTGGCACATTTTTTTAGAGGTGAACAGTGTCGAGTGGCACCCTAGTAGCCCTGTCATTGTATGGACTCCAATATCCATTACAAACCTGTATAGCTTTAGTTGTATACCAAATATGCGGAAACGTGAGATGCAAGCATTTCGGCTATGTTATAGTTTATTTCCTATAGACACTATTATAATATCAGATAATTTTGATTTAAAATGTTTTGGTTATCGTAAGGTAAAAAACTGTCTTATTTATGTATATCATGGTCTTACGAGACACCTTTGTTTTTCAAAAGGTTTTAATAACAGTAATTATTCGAATTAAGTGTATTTCTCACGCTGGTTTTTCAGGCTGACTTGGGTGTTATTTTATTATAATACTTGGGTCAGATCGAATATTACAGATACAGGTTCGGATGTAATGGAGCTTAGGAGACGAGTTGGAGGATTCTTAGGCATATTCCACATACTTGGTTATTTCTGCTGTATGTGTTATGTTGTATATTCAGTATATGTGAGCACAAGTATTATAACCGTGCAGATTGATTGTTGACCGTTGTACTTTGATAAATGTATGTATATTACAGTTACAGTTTCTTTGTATAAAGATATGTTATTATGTATTATATTTTGCTCCGCTACAATTGTGAGATTCTTTGTTGTTATTTCTGTTTCCTTCTTTTATCCTCTTCTTTCTCTTAGTTATTCGTCTTTCACACGATTTGGGTTGGACCAGTGTGTTTTATCGTCAACTCAAAGGGTACAGAATGACGGGTCGCTACAATAGGTATCAAAGCTGAAGGTTAAGCGAGAATCTTGGCTTTGGTAGGGATTACTCATTGGAGATAGGGTCAATAGTACTCTAGAATGAGTTTGAATGTATTATAGATATGTGCACGTATTTGTTAGTGAATATTAATTGTTTTATATTGTGTTGACTTATCGGTTGAGTGTTTATGAATTTTGGTCGGTACGGTATGGACAACTATATCAATAGGGTTTCTAAACTCTAAACAAGTTAAATTGACATAGTATCGTTTTAAAGTGGGTAAATGAAATAATTTTACCCAAATTATATTTTGATATAAAATAATTAATTTTCAACAATTATTATAGTATATTGTTGTATTTGGTTGTTATTATCATAATCAAAACAGGATTATAAATTAGGATAGTCAAATATATAACCAAATTAAAAGGTATAATATGAATTATACAAATAAGTTAAAACTAAAATATGATTCAAACCAGAATTTGGAAATTTAAATTCCATAAATTTCGAAAATGTTTTCCAAGTGTTTTGAAATAAATAATGGGAATATTATTTTGAAAATATATTTTAATAGAAAATGTTTTTAAATGGATTTTGGAAGTGATAAAGCACTGAACTCATTTCAATCGCTGGAAAAGAATTTCGATGATGATCACAACATCATCAGTGTTTATCTTCGAGTTTCTAAGTGAGGGATTACTACCTTAACAATTTGATATAGATATTTTCTTTGGAAATAAGTGTTGTTTTGGAAATACTAAAGGGAATTTGTTTGAATAAAACCAAATTGATTTTGAAAATTCCAAAGAAATGGTTTGTTAAACAAAAAGAGCTATATGTGTATGTGTGTGTATATATTGTGATTTCAAAATGATTTAAAATGAATCCGGGTGGTTGAATTCTAGGATATTCATTTGAAGGTTTTGTGAAACCGGAAAGAAAATAAGTTTTTGAACTTATAAGTTGGAAATGATGTGAATAGGAAGGAAAATGCGAATTTCAAACTGAAATTTAACGTTTACTTATGCAAGTTAAATAATCTGAATTAGTAAAAGTAAATTGTATGAATTGAAATTTAACTTAAGTTATATAAAGTTGGATTAGATTAGAAATGATATCGAATAGAATTGAATATAAATTATGAGTTGTATAATGATTATATAACTATAAGTTATAAGTTTGAATGGAATCAACTCAATTATAAATTGATGAAAATGTGAAAAATAAGTTGTGTAACTTATAAATTAGAAGCGGAATAGAAAAACCGAAATAAAAATGGCTGGATATTTGGTGTAGAAATGGAGATCCAAATTTGAATTATAAAATGGATTTGTGCTCAAGCCAACTAAATGAAGGGGTTTTTTTTAAATAAAATCTAATTGTAAAGTGGAAAATGAAGTAACTAATTAGATAAATTAGTTGGTAAATTGAATATTGGAATTGGAACTTAACTTGGTTAAGTAAAATGGATTGTGGATTGAAATTGAAACTGAATATGGAACTTGAGTTATAAATGGAATTCAACTTATGTGTAGCAAGCTAGATATGTCTTGAAATGTTGTCAAATAAAATAGAAATGGTTTGGAATGATGGTGACCTAAGTTATAAATGAATTCAATTTAAGTGTAAATTGAATATGGTTGGGAATATTCTTGGTAAGAATGGAATTCAACTTAAGTAAGTAATTTATGAGATGATTCATAAATAAATTCGCATGGATTAGTTTGTTGTTGAATATAAAATTGAGAAAATAAAGATTTTGTGAGTGAATTGAATGTGGATGAATAAAATTGAAAATTGATTTAGAAGTAATTTGGAGTGGATATGAATATGTTGAGTGCAAATATGAACTGAATGCTAGTAATTTAGTCGTGAATTATTCGAATTGAATGAAATGGTATATAAATCAATTGAAAGTAAATAATCGAATGGAGGATTATGACTTGAATTCACGTGAGTTGTATGCGAACGAATTATAATTTGAATAATTATTTCTGGATCAAATTGGAAGTAAATAATTTGATGTTGGAATCTTGTGTTTGCGTGTACAATCTAATATACATGTTGTAATGTGTTTTGTTTTTATACATTCATGTATAACATACTTGGTTTATGCAAATGGCATGTTTAACTAATTAAACAAATGAAATATTACTAAATCTCATATTTTTGGGACTTATGTGTTTACGTTGAGTAAGTACAGGTACAAGAAGACCATTTGGCTATATTTTGGTTTTACGATTGCATACTCGCTCGCTTAATAACGCTAAAATAAGGTGCGCTTATGAAATTAGAGCGCGAAAAATAAAATTGTTGTTATATATTGCGTTTTTCTGCGATGAGAGCTAATGTATATCTTTTTATTGTATTTTTCATGTTGCAAAAGGCTCTCCGTGCAATGGAGAATCTGCTAAAAAAATTCAAAAATTTAGGGTGTTAGAAAAATTTTGAAAGTTTTTAGAAAAATTTTGTTAACAAAAATTTGATTTCGAATTGAAATAATGATTTTGGTTTAGAAATGGAAACTAAATGTTTTATATAGGTCTAAAGGATCTAGAAAAGTGAAATATCGAGTTTTAACTAAGTGGGTTTTGATAAGTTAATGGGTTTGGAGGATTTTTCCTACCTCAACAATTTCGGGGATGAAATTCTTTTAAGAGGGGAGGAATGTAACAAATCGGATTTTCCATCGTTTGATTTTTTATATTTAATAGTTGTAAATATTGGGTTTGGGATATAATTGATTTAGAATGTGGAATTAATAGATTGAATTCGAGAAATGGATTTAAGTTTCATATATAACGATTTATCGAAATACAAAAATGGTGAATAATTAAAATTTGAGCTGAATATGAATCAAAGCGATTTCTAATGTTGATATAAATTCTATTTGAATTAGAATTGAGTTAGTGAGTTTTTAAAATTGGAATCTCATGTGATTTCACAAAATTTTGAAATTGTCGTTTTTATCGACGCGTTAAAATAGCAATCCGGGGCACATCCTCGGAATTCTATAAACCAGTTCCGTTGGATCCGTAATAGTGTATAATTATCGGATTTTAAATTTCGTAGTGTTTGGAGTTACCGTTTGGCCATACGGGATAGAAACGCGTTGAAATTAATATCGGAAATTTAATACTATAATTTGGTTCACAATGCTATCTTCTCCATACGATCGAATTAGGCCCGAAACTTGTTCCATTATGTTTGGAAGAGGGATGTAACATTAGGAATGCCAAGTGGCATACCTCGATAGGGATTCGGTATTTTAAGTTACTATAAACGGGATAATTTGGAATTAAATAATGTTATATAATTTCACAATCAACCCCTATCGACCGACTTACCATTCACAAGCCACCCTACCTATTCCTTACCGTACATATCCTCTTTAAATTTCATTTTCCCTCTTTTGATTAAAATGATGGAAAACCAGTAATGGAAGAAAAGGAAAAAAAATCTCAAAATGCATTTAAAAATTTAACAATATATATATATATATATATATACACACACACTCATAGAAAATTCCAAAGGGCTTGAATTCTTTTCTGGGTCATGTGCGTTTGACTTTGTGTTCAGGGGATCGACAGCTGTGCACGTTTAGCCTAAATAGGGTTTTAATTTTTGGGATACTAAGGGAAATTTTTGGTGAAATCGGTGATTGGATTGGTTTTCATGGCGCGAAGAGAAGGCAAACAACATTGGTAGTTGGAGCTTCGAGGTTTCAGCATGGAATGCGATAGTTGCAGAGGCATTCTACGGCATAGTGTCGTGATTCTTAGGGCACGATCGAAGACGTCGAGTTTGGTATTGTCGGGTGGAGGTCGAGGCGGTGGAGCATTAGGTGAAGTCGATGTTGAAATTCATCAAGAGATAGAGGTGTATTCGATGGATGAAGGTGTGCATACTCAAACATTTGCATACAAAGCTCGTTACATGAGGGAGAAGATGTTTAACGCTAATCTAGGTAATTATATGTTAATGACATTTATTAATGAATATATATTATAATTAAAATCTTGGAAACTTATAAATATAATATTTTATTCATACGACGTCAGAATTGAATACTACAAGTAGCATTGGGTTCGTATCTGGAACATTATGCATAGGAACTTGATTGGAGCCGATTGGAGCTAGCAATAATTTTGGTTAAAATTAAATGTCTGATTAATCCAAACGGAATGCTTCAACGATAAATGAAAATAAACATGGTAAATCTCACTCATTTTGGATTTCTGGTTTTAATATAAAATGTTGAAAATTATTTATTGGTTGATTGGATGAATAGGTAAATATTTATCAGTTGGATGATATTATGTATGTGTGTGTATAGTGGTATATATTAGTAGTTTGGTATATTTCCCGTCGATTGGAGCGGATAAGACACTATGCGCCTGACATAAGTGTGGATGACCTTATATTGCTAAGATATCCCGCCTCAAAGCGGGATTGGTATTTTATGTTATATAACATCTGTGGATCCAAGGAAACAGGTTGGAGAGATCCAACTTGATTCCTCAAATATATTGATTGTTTTTCATATATAGTGATATATGATGTGATTGAATAATCTGGTATGGTTCATTGTGTGATTTGATATTGGATGCTATAGTAACACTGGTCCTAATTTTGGTATTTTAAATACCATCAATAATATTTTTGAATTTAAGAGGGAAATTTCTAAGGCGATATTTAGGTTGATTGTTTTTATATTAAATTTTGGATTATTTTAAAAGGATTTGATTATAATAAAATAAATGATTTGATTTTGGAATATGTACTTATCTATTTCGGAAGATATTTTAAATATAGATTTTAAAACAATTTATATATGGAAATTTGAACAATGGATTTAAAGTGCTATTTTTGAAATGTGGAAATGAAGTCGAAATGGATATTTAAAATAGGTTTTAAAAATAAAATGATTTGTGAAAGGATGGGTTTATAAATGAAATCCTATAAATGAGATTATTTTATAACAAGTTAAACTGGAAATGAATTTATAAATTATAAACAATGGTATAAATAAAAGGAAGTGAATATCACTCGATGTGTTGAGAATATAAATTCACAATATGAATTTATATCGAGTTATGAAAATCGACTTAGAAAGAGATTGTGAATCTTGTTTTGGAAATTGGAAATAGTTGTGAAATATGTAACGAAAATTGATTTGTGATAAATCGAGAGAGATTTATAAATGTAAAATGGTTATGACTGAAGTTTAAAAATAAACTTTTATCGAGAAGTTAAGTTTCGTTTTAAAAAGAGATTTATATATTTATTAAAAGTGTAGTTTAAAACCATTTTAGTATTGAAATATTTCATGAAGTTGATTATTCAAATATTTAATCTTGATTGAAATGAATTATAATTTTAAAATAAGCTTGTAAATTGATTAGTTTTATCTATAAATTGGAAATTGGTTATCGTTGTCTATCTAAAAGTGTTTGATATTTTAATAATCACTTAAATGGTTTGAAATTTTATTACTATTCTTTAAAAATATTTTTTTTTATAATATAGAGCTTTGGAAATTAATTAAAGTTATTTATAAATACTCTCGAGATTTATAAATCGGGTTTTATTTGATGGATGTGATTTTATAAGAGAAAATTGTATAACAGAATTTTGGAAACTTGAGAAAATATCCAAAATGTTTAGTTACGAGAACTTCGAAAATGAATCTGAATTAATAAAAGAAGTTCAGTGGTGATCATACTCGGTAATATCCAGTAAGTGGTAGGTCGGTTTTGTGTTGGCAGGGATCGATATGTAAGAACCAGTACATTTTTCTATAGGTGTACTGTGGCAGGCGGTACCCTAGTAGCCCTATCATTGTATGAAATCCAATATCCACTACGAGCCTTTACGGTTTTAGTTGTATACCAAATATGCTAAAATGTGAGATGCAAGCATTTTAGCTATTTTATAATTTATTTTCTATAGACACTGTTATAATATTAGATGATTTTGATATAAAATGTTTTGGTTATCATAAGGAAAAAACCCGTCGTATTTATCCATCAAACAACGATGCTCCGAATGGATAGATGGACAACTTTATCATTCACTTGAGTGAGGACATCCTGAGCTGACCGATCGGCTGTTGGCAAAATGGAAATGACTTGAAATCTTATTTAGACCATGTGGAATTTGGTATACTAAAGCCATGCATAAAGGCGGGCTATGCTTGTTCCACTCTTGCCTGAAGTGTTACTTGATGGGGCAGGCTTAAATATGAGCCGGTCGTCCGTTAATGTGATGTCGTGCAACCTGCGTTGGCTTTTAGCTACTTTTGGAAGAATTTCAATGTATAGGAGCTGGTCAAGATCAAGCTAGACCTGGTCCAGATCTTGTCTAAGTATGGAGGTTACTTCCGGATGTAACGGCCCAGTCGCTTCGTGGGGCCTTGTGAGTAGAATGGTTGGTCTACAACTAACATAGGATTAGGTCTTTCCTTTCAGGCTGGTGGTAGCTCAATTGGGCTAGGTTTCCCTTTGATTGACCTACTAGCTACTTGCGAAAAAATTGAGCAACACTATGGAATGAATCACTCGATAGTTTTCTGTTGGTCAATATAACTAAGATCAAATAGAAAATATCGATCTTGCAATATCCTACAATTCTATTGAATTGAGAATACTATGGAACTTTAATGTAGAAAATCCACTTTAGTTATAGCTTAATCGTGGCACGATGTCTATTGAATGACTATTATTGGTTTGAGTTAAAGCATTGGAAGTGAAACATTATCCAATAAGTTCTAATGTGATATTGTTTTGATGAAGAGAATTGATGAAAATATTTGTGACTACCAGGAACCGCTTAATATAAGTGAAATTGGATTTTACCAAAACTAGGTAAGCGTGGTCAAGGTGTTGCACCACTACCTAAGATGACGTGTGAACATTAATATTCGAATTATTCAATATTAATCGTTAACTGAATTTACAACTAAGAGTCACACAACTGCAATATGAATACTCCGACTCCAACCTAATTCAATTAAATTATAATTGTCAAAAATTAGTTAAATTATTTAATATTTTTGAAATATTAATTATAAAATTTTATCAGATATATGTTGATTAGTATTGAAAATAGTGTGCATATAAAAGTTATACACACACGTATTGATATATGATATCGACTTACCTTTAAATTTGCTTTAAACGAGAATTGTCTAATCCAATTTGAAGTGGAATGGAAGACCATATGGACCCATGGAATGGTTGGCCAATATATGAAGGGAGGAAGAGCTCATGATGATATTTTGTGGGCTTTGAATTAGTAGAGAAAACGGTGGATCTTGATCCACATTTTACTCTTTCCTTTCTCTCTCATATAAAATCACTTGCCTCTCACTTTTTTGATTTTACTCTTCCAATCTCTTCTCTCCTACCTCTGGCCACAGGGTCAATTACCCCCTTTATCATAATTTTTAAATTTAAAATACAAATCGAACTCAAATAAAAGAAAGTGCATAAATCTCTTCGTCTAGTAGTGCTTTTTGGAAGATATTGGATTCAAATACTATAAGTGTAGTAGATTCAACATTTGAGGTGTTATCATTGGGCCATGATTGTGGTAACGTACTAATTCACAATTATTTATATATGTATCATTCGTTTATTATTATGTTATATCTGGCTACTTAGTTGTATATATCATGAATCCTCATATGTGCATGCTGTCAATATAATGTGTGTGTTTGTGTGTATTATTATTAAAATAAAATAAAAAATTATAGTTATATGTGCCTTTTATTTCTGCCTAAATTCTTTTAAAAAAATCGAACTAAAAATTAATTCAAAAGGAAGTTTAAACAAAATTGAATTTTTAAATCAACATAAATTAAAATTAAACACTTGTAATTTTTTTGTTGAATTTTTAAATATATTATTTTTGAAAAAAACTATATTTTACATTTTTTTGTTATATTTATTATATATATAATTTATTTTTTAATATAACAAACTAAATTATTTCTAATAATTTATAATATATATATGTTTATTTTAATGTACATAAATTTACAAACAATACTTAATTTTTATTTCACATTAAAAAAAATTATATGGACTTTACTTTTAATATATATATATATATATAATATGTGTATATATACACACACATTATAATTTTATATCACATTGAAATATATATATATGTATGTATGTATATATATATATGTATATACATATATATTAGACAACATATATGTATATAAAGTGGTTAACATGTGCATTGCAGTGTAAATCTCAACGGTTAGATACAGGCATGTTAAACCATGCATACTACATATGTTGCTCGTGCATGCGCACGTGAATGTGTATATGATACACATGTACAAAATATATATAATATCCAAAGAAAATCTCTTTATTAATAAATAAAATAAAATAATGAATTTATTTAAAATTTATTTAGATTAGATCTAAATCAGTTTAGATCTCATCTTCCCAATAAGATCCAAAATGGCAAAAAATTAATATTTACCGATTTAACCCGCTGCGCGCTAGCCTAGATCCAACAATTTTATTAGGGCCTAGTAACATATATGGTTTAAATTGATAGAATTATGGAAAACTAGTCATTCTTATCCATTTAGCAGGGTGTCTAAAAAAGTAGTGTCTAAGCTGGGTTTGAGAAATCAAGTACCATGCCATATCTGGACCCAGCTCGAAAGGTGAAGTGAGTACAAAAGGTTGTTCCTAGTGTGAATGGCCCAATTTGAATTCAGACCTTATGCTAGTTTTCAAAATCTATTTTGACATTGTGATAAAATTATCAATTCAAAATAAGAAAATTATTATAAATGTTATATTATGGTTTCCAAAATTGCTTTGAAAATTAATGTAATAATTTCAAGAATTAAATGATTATTGATTAGACTAATTGATTGAATAAATAAATTAAAGAATTAATTAATTAAATTATATATATGTATATAATGATACATGTTATATTATCTTGAACTGTTTAAGATAATGTAAAGTATATATTTGGAATTTTGAAAATTAACAACTAATTGAAATTGTTTAATTAAAAAATTACTTAAATGTCAATTAATAAATAATTAAATGCATATGTATATATGTAAATATATGTATGTATAACTATAAATGTTATAGTATACATATCCAATATAAAATGTCTAATTGAATAATATAAAATTAATTAAAATGTTAATAAATTAAATTGATTAAATAAGATTTAACTAATAATATTAATATAAGATTATATATAAGACTATTATATAAGTTAATTAAACTATAAAAATTATATAATAATTAAAACTTATGTAATATGAATGTATAATTAAAGGTGGAACATTAAGAAACCCTAATTAGATTTTTGGAATAAATACATATATATAGTATGTATGTCCTGATTTCAGATATGTCCGACACTTGAATCATGAGGGTATTTCATAGAAAATACATCATTCCATAAGTAGATCTCACTTAATTAAGTATATCAAAGGTTATGAATATTTAATATAAAGTTGTCATTGCCATTTATATATTAATGGATTACTTGCATACTCCTTAACTATTGGTATTCCTCAATGTAAGTATGTTATGTATAGTATTATAAATATATTGAATAGATGAGTTAAGATATATACACATATTTGTTGATATATTTCAAGGTACTTAGGCCATTCTGAAATGATAGGTATGAGTGAATAAACTCTTTCTGTTTGTTGATATTTCTCAATGTCGGAATGAGATTAGGACAAGGAACCACGAATTAGGAGTTATATATGATATATCTGATAATGTGTTCTCCATTGTTTGTAGGAGTATGATCCGTTGATATTCCTTAAGGTTAGAATCCCAAAGCAAACGAGTCCTAATACCCACTAGTAAAGTCAAAAGGTCTCTATGTTTCATCTTAAGGTTTTGAGAAACATAAAAGACTGGTGAGACATATTAGTAAAATGAAATGTAATGTGTAATCTTACTAATATTCTAAGAAATATACTATAAATAATTTCCTAATATACTAAGTTAAAATTTGCAATGTCAGCACCCAAGTTGTTTTGCGAAAGCGACAAACTCACCAGAACTAACTACATAGATGGATGTGGGCAATAAAGATAGCATTAATATATGAATGTCTATGCCCATCACTAACCAAACCTCCAAGGCAAAAACCCACTGATAAAGTAGATCTCAAATTACACATAGCCGATAACAAGTGGGTTACAGACCTTGAAATCACCCAATTTTACATGCTGCCTACTTTAGATAAACTATTGAAGATATCCTTAAATCTTTATTTGGGGAACAGTTTAATTCTGTAGGGTATGAACTTACAAAGAAACTATTTAATAAGAAAATAATGAAGGGAATGAATGTGGACGGTTATGTTCTAAGGATGAAAGGCTATATTGATATATTTTCTCCGTTGGATGTGACGATAGGCAATGAGTTGTAAGTGGATCTGATCCTAGGGTCTCTTACTCCTCAGTTTGAGATGTTCATATCAAACTATAATATAAACCAATTGAACATAAGCCTTGTGAAGCTCCTCAACATGTAGAGGTCAGCCAAGTTTTTATCTAAAGGATCAGGGAGCGGTACTCATGGTTAATGGGAACACATCATCTTAGAAAGGTTCGAAGAATCAAAAAAGGGTTAATAAAAAGAGCAAGAAGACTACTCCAGCAGAAAAGGGTAGATATCATCACTGTCACAAGAAGGGTCACTAAAATGGAACTGTCCGAAGTACTCAATAGTTGTTAGAGAGAAGAAACAAAATTGTTATGCAGCTCCTACAGGTACATTTATGATTCAAAATTATTTTGTAATCAATAAATTATCTTGAGTTTTAGATATTGGATTTGGAACTCACGTCTATAATTCATCACAGGTCTTAGGAATACGCATCATGTGGCAACGGGAGAAATATGACATCAAGTTGGTGTTGGAACTCTTGTAGATATAGCTATAGATTTACGTTTAAGTTTGCTAAATGGATTTGTTTTAATATTAAATAATTATAATTATGTAAAAGACCATGGTTATAGTGTTATTTCTTTATCTAGATTGTCTAAGATCGTATATATATTCCACTGCATTAATAATGTTATGAACATTGTGATAAATGGCAATAAAGTATGCAATGATATTTTAGACAATCTCATTTATGTGATTAATACCAATTATGTCTTTGCTGTGAGTAGTTCTTCAAATATTAACATAAATAATAAAAAATCGTTGGCATTGTGAGCTAGGACATATAAATCAGAAACGACTATGTAAATTGAAAAACGAGGGTTTTCTACCATCATTTGATTCTGAATCATTTGATACATGTGAGTCGTGTCTCAAGGGAAAAATGACCAAGCACCCCTTTAATCCTGCATAATCTTGATTGTTATTTGTTCCTTTAATGGGAGCAATGAAAGAGCCAATGAACTCTTAGGTATCATTCTTAGTCATGTATGTGGCCCGATGCATATAGTTACTAAAGATAATACTTCTTACGTTGTAACCTTTAAGGACGATTTCTCTATACTAGGATATATGTATCTATGAAGAACAAATCCGACGTTTGCAAGGAATTTACTAAATATATAAATGAGGTTGAAAATCAAACAAACATAAGATTAAAATACTTTGATCAGATCGGGGAGGCAAGTGCATTGGATAAGGGCTCCAACCATACTTATAAGATAATGGTATTATCTCCTAGGTTACTCCACTGCATACTTTGCAACACAACGTGTTTCAAAGCGAAGGAACGGAACCTTATAAGATATGGTTTATTCCGTGATGAGTATGGCTAAGTTACAACTGTTTATTAAGGATATATCCTAGAAACTACAGTGCATACGTTGAATTTGATAACTACAAAAACTATGCCTAAGATGCTGTAATAATCCTTAATTTGGCGTTAGTTATTTATTTAGTTAGTTAATTAATTAGGCTCCAAAAATGGAATTTTTGCAAATGGTGAAATTTGGCCATGAAACTTGCACAATTGTTTTTGTGGCAAAATTTTGAGCAACATTCATGTTTGGTGTTTTGCAATCGGAGTCGAAAAGAAGAAGTTATGGACGAAAAATGAATCCGAAACGAAAATAATTCGAATAAAAAAAATTAACGTTTATATATATTAATTATCTAAAGCCCATAGGTTGACCTGCATATTGGAGCAATCGAACTGGGGCAGTCGATCCCTAGAAAGGGGGCAGTCGATCACTTTGTGTGTGGCGGCTAGGTTTAGCCTAGGCCCATGAACCGAAATTAATATATTTCAATCTAATGGTTGAGATTGATTCTTACGCCTATAAATTCAGGTCTAACCCTCCTTTCCGTTCTCAAATTTTTTAGAGGCAGTGGAAAAGCTTTGCCATTTATTATTCTCCACTTTCTTTCTAAGTTATAAAAATAAGATATTTATATCCATATTCATACAAATTGGAGGAGAATATAAATCTAATAAAAAGGAGAAGTAAAGAGAATCAACTATACATATATTTGAGGTAATTTATATATTTGTATCTATTTGTATCTATTTTCTCTTCCAATCCCATATCTCTTCACACATCTGTAATTCTAATATATGTATATACCCTTTTTATACATATTTCTTGGATTAAAATGGATTTGGAGATGGATCAAATGTTCTACTTTAGGTCTGGAGATTTGGATCATTTTTAAAAGGTGAGTGGGAAATTTTATAAATTTTTATAGCATAAAAATTATCCCTTTGTTGTTTATTTGATTATTATGCCTAACTTGATAATTGTATATGAGTTGTAGGCAATAAGTGGAATGTAATCTAATATAATAAATGTCGCCTACATATTCTTGTTTATGAATTAATTTAGAATTGTTTACAACTTAATTTGAAAATCGGTTCCAAAAGTATGAATTTAGAATATTGATTTGAATGAAATTTATTACAGATTTGAAAATAAATTATATAATAATATTATAAACTGTTGGAATGTAAACTTCTCTATGTTTGGATTATTGAAATTCAGATCTGTTTAATATTTTTAAATTAGTTTGATTTCTTCCCCTATGAAAAATACAATGTTTGATATTGCAAGGAATAGATGCAAACAAAAAGTGAAAAAGATGTGCAAAGTATTAGTTCATCGTAGTTTACACTATCTATTTCAGTAATAAAAAGAAATGATCATTGCTTGTGATTTGAAATGATGTAATCTTTTATGTTTTAAAGTTAAATCTTTTGTGTTGGACTAATTTATGGAAATTATATTGGAAATTCTTTTTAGATATGATTCCAATAATTTAACATGGAATAGAATATTTTAGTGAAGATATATAGCAAGAATATATTTGATAAAAATAGATATTTATACGTAATTTACCGCGCTTATATTAATTAAATAAATCTTTGCTAATAATGGCGCTTACATGTAATATTCGCATTTAGGACAACTAATTAATGAGAAAGGAATTTAAAAGGTTGTAACTCCAATAAATGGTAATAAATATGGAAGTTGTAATAATTTGATATGGTAAATGGTTTAATGTGATTAATAAATAAAGTAGTTGAATTAATAACTATGGAATAGTTAAAAAGGTTATTAATTTGAAATTAATAATCATATCCAAATGTCTTAGGAAAAGACCGCTAGTGTTTTATGGACAAATTGACATTTATAAGCATTAGGGATTTATGGGTAATTAAGCATTTAAGGTAAATCTTATTGCCTTAAATAAAAAGGAAATTAATAGGCTGAGTCCAATTTCTACCTAACATAATATAGGTAAAGACTTCAGATGGTTAATTGGACTTAGTGAGTTAGTGATGCGAGATCAGTAGAGTCACTCGATGGAAGGCTGCCCTTTACTTTGAGACTACAGTAGTCGGGTGCACTTATTATAGATGCAGGATACACTAATCTTAGGATTTGTGATGACGTGAGAGATTTATCCTACTTTCCTAATTGAAAAGTATTAAATGGTCCACATTTGTAATTAGAAGAGGTGAGGGATATCTCCATAAGGGTTCGCTTCTAATTTGAGGTATTAAGTGGTTGTAAGGTCTGCCTCTCTTCTAAAAGGAAGTATTAATTAACCTAGTGAGATTCCAAATTAATAAGAATGTATTTGAAGTGTTTGCTTTAGTGTTATGGAATTAAGTGACTATTATAGGGCTCGCCTCCCTATCAAAAGAAGTAACCTAATGAGATTCCTTATTTGTAATTAAGAGTGATAATGGATATCTCGAGAAGGGTTCACTCAGGTTGAGGTACTAAGTGACTAATCTAAGGGTTCGCCTCTTTCTTAAAAGAAGTATTAAGTAACCTGGTGAGATTCTAAGTGATGTCAGCTAGATAGTACCAGTGAGAAGTCTGCTTTAGGCTTAGGTATTAAATGATAAGGTCTACCTATAAATAGGAATAGGTGTTAAATAGTCAGGGGTCTTCCTAGTCCTTATTCATGAGTTATCAAGTCTCCTGGGTACAGTCTCCCACATTGCTAAGGCCGTAATAACGATAGTACAAGTGAGGAGTCCACTTTGGGGATATGTATTAAGTGATGTAGGACCTACCTAGAATATGGGTATTAAATGGTTAGCAGTCCGCCTAGTCCTTTTAAAGGTATTTTATGGCTTGGGTACTGTTTCTTACATGGCTACGATTTTATTGGTGATAGACATGGTAATAGTTGGAGATTAAATGTTGAAATCCTTAAATAGTGTTTAAAGGTCATTGTAGCTAGAACCCACCGACCATTGACAACATTATTACAAAACCAGCTTGGAAATAGTCTTAAATGATGGGGTCTACCATGATTGAGGTCTTAAATGGTAGAGTCTACCTATTTCTTTTTTAAAAGTACTTTATGGTGGTTATAGAAGCCTGCTTCATATTTAGAAGTATTAAGTGACAAATGGGTGGTTGATAACGCTTCGTCGGTTTTTGTACCTTGGGAAGGGGTAGGTAAGTAATCTTGTGTGTAATGCAAGGTTAGGTTAGAATTGCTAACCTTAATAAACATGACTATAAATGGAAACTAATCCCTATAAATTTATGTTATCGAAAGTTTATAGTTTTTTCAGCCGCCAAAACAACTTTCCGACGCCCTACTCATTACAACCCATAGGATAGATTTAGAGGAACTGGGCATTAGAATTGGATGTTCTTTGTTGTTGAAGAAGTCTTCTTTTCTCTCATTCTCGATGATGATGTTACAATCTTCTATCCAAGGTAGTAGTTGTAACTAGTATTCTTATCCTATTATTTTTTCCGCTCTGAGTTTAGATTTCTATCAATCTCAGATAACGCTTAAGCTTATTGCAAGTACCAAATCCAATGTTCTATGCCTTGATGAACTTGGGTTTCGATTTTTATCGAAATTTAGGCCCATTAAGGTATGAGTTGTTTTATTTGGTATGAGAGCCTAGGTTAGTAGATTAGAGAAATTATGGTAAATTGAGAGAACATATTCATACTTCCCATCTAGTAACATTATATTTTTAAGTTATTCTAAGAATTCTAACTATAGAAGTAGCTGTAGTTCCACTACGAGGGAATGGGCAAAGCAACAATGGGCTAGAAATATCTTGGAGTTAAGATTTTCACGCCAACTACGAGGTACCCCACGGAGTGCTGCAATGCGTAAGGCATTGTTGATAAAGAGCATGAGTGCGGCATATGGAAGAATCTTGAAGACTGGAGGTATTCGACTGGATAGTTAAGATTCTAGTTACCTTATGTTTTTGGATTTTGATGATGAGTACCAGTCGGATATACACATATATTCCAGATAGGAAGGAAATTAGAGTTTGTATGTCACAATTGTCAGGAAGCAAGTTTTTATGCATTCATTGATCACCTTTTTGATAGAAAACCAGATTTTTACTTGGATGAGTAATGTCAGTTCCTTAGTCTAAAACCTATGAGAGAATTTTTTAAAGTATATTTTGGAAATTTCTTAGATTTTGAAGAAATCCTTTTTTATATATATATATATATATATATATATATCAGTAAAGGCTTGATTTTGATTTTTGGCAAATACAAGTTTGATTTTTAAGGGAATTTTTGGTATGAAACAGCTTCTATTATTTAAAAACAAGTACAATGGAGCATATATTTAGCTCAGCGATTTTTCAGCTTATAAAATTGAAGTTTTTATATTTTTTCTCTTTAAGGTATGGACAAAATAGGTATGATATTTAATTTTAGCAGGGTATGCAGTTTGAAATGTTGTTGTCCATGAGCTACTAAAAGAAATATTTTCGTGCGAAGGAGGCAGGAAATAGCAGCTGGGATATTTTTTGGTTTTTGGAATTGTTGTTGGTTGCATCAGTTTTGTTGGGACTATTGTAAATTGCTAGAGCAGGGTTCGGGACTAGACGGTGGGCTTTGACACCGCTATTATGAGATGGGAATTTTATGAATTATGTCGAATCGAAGAAGATGGCGCAAAATGATTATTATTATTATTTAATCCGACACTAATTGGGTCTAGGTTCAATTGACTCCCAAAGCCCATCTGGCGGTTGACCACTATGCAGTAAACCTATAATGGCCTACAAGTTAATGAGTTTGGCATAACTTGAATCTAGAATGGGACTACAAAAGTCACGTAGAATTTTCCCAGTTACCATCTTTCGTACCTCCATCCTCAACAAGCCGAACCCAATCTATATCCTCCTCCTCATCCAAGTATCAGCCTCTCTCTTCCTTCCTCACCAGGCGACATAGTTTTTCCCTAGGAGCAGCAACCTTGCCTCCCCCTCGTGCTGGATTTGCACGTAAGATTTGCCCCACCACCACTCCAGATCTAAATCTCATTTCCTCCCTTTGACCATCTCTTAGCCGAAAATACCTTTCTGCACTGTCGGTTTTTCCACATACCATTATTGTCTCAACCCTCAAGAGGCTGGATAAGAATGAGCAGAAGGTTTCACTGTTTTTAGGCTGGAAGAGCTATTTTTCGCGATAGGATTTGCACCGATCTTCTACTTTAATACTTTTGAGTGTGAATATTACCCGTGCTGCATCTGCCTTTTCGATGGAGGCAATAATTTGATTGGTTCGAAGATAACGGGTACTTTTATTGAGCTAATTAATAATGATCTCACCGAGATTTTGGAGGCCTCCGTAAAGGACGCAGACTTGGATGATTTAGAAGTGATCGACTCAAAGATTTTATAGTAGATCTTTTCTCAGGATGTCGTTGTTTGGAAGACGGGTAATCTACATTCAACTACCCATCTGATTGTGCACATGATTCAACACAATGTCATCTTTAAAATAGGAAGTTACGATTGGATCTATCACTTGGTGTGGAAGAATACCTATGCTAATATGGATGACGTCATTATCAATTGGACCCGCACCCTTATGATGCAATTTGTTGATCAAGGATTAGCACTCCACAGAGTCACTTTCCATATTTTCATCTATCCACCCTCATCTTTAGGTAATATGGGCGAACCTCTATGAAGAGGCAGTTTAGTAGAAGATTCCTTCTGTAATCATTAGATCCTTCATTAGGAAGATAGCAATTCCAAAGCCGCTAGCAACACCAACAGCGCAAGCGGCACGAGATTGGGTGTATAACTACCATGCCACGACCATTCAAGGGTTGCAACAATGGATCAAGCTCTAGTCATGGAGCAAGGCATCTCATAGTCTATAGGCATTGTTTTAGAAGTTATGGAATTGTTATATTTTTCCTTCCGGCATTTTTTTCTTTTCTTTTAGGTTGTTTGGGCTGTAACTGTTGGTTATCTCTATAAAAGGCACGCGCGATATTATAAGTTTTTATTTATTTACTATCTTATTTTTTCTAGATAGCGATCCGCACCTATATATGCATAGTAAAGAAGCAGTATAAATATGAGAATCTTATAAAGACACTTAAGTCCAGTAAATGCAATATAAGAGCGAAAGTTTAGAATAGTTGGAAAATTTTAGGGAAGGACATGATAATGACTTTAATTGTCACCGATCATTACTCATGTTCCTTCAAAGCTAATTTTTTTGGATAATTGGCACCACGGTATTTTTAAATAAAATGTCAAGTTTTATGGGTAATGGATAGTTGTAGGATTTAAGACTTTGGCTTATGCATTTAACGCATAACTGGCTTCCGACTATGCGGAATTGTGGCTTGATTTATCAAAAATTTTGAGAAGAAAAATATTTTTAAAAGTTTCCCTTTGATTTGAAAAGTTTTCTTTTTGAATTTTTTTTTTGTGTTTTAGTTATTTCTAACTCTTAAATTATTTTTGGAGTTTTCGTCCAAAATTTGATTTCAAGGGAAAATGTGCATCTTAATATCTTACGATCTTATTTTGATATATGAATTTGAAAAGTGAAAGATTTTTATGATATCTTTAATTTGAAGGCCATAAGTTAGGCGGAGGGTGGAAAAATAGAGTTAGAATTTGCGAATTTAGCGGCGCATTAGGTCAATGATGTTATAAATGTTAGTGGTAATAAGGGCAAAGCTATTTTAGTTTTGGAATTTCTATTTCCATACCGTGTTGATGGCGCATGCGAGTCTGTTTTTAGCCTTAATTCTATTTTAGAGTTTGAAAATAAGCACCATATGCATTTTGTACATGGAAAATTTGGAGTAAATTTGAGGCAGGGAGGAAGTTTCTACTATACTACGAGAATATGAAGATTATAGGGTGGTAAGAATGTTAAATTCTACACATAAATTCCTTTTTCCGACATTGGAGTAAAGTTTAGAAAGCGATTTTTCGATGTGTTAGATTATTGGATGGTAGGAAGTGGATACAAAATTGGTTGCTTGATACCTCTATTCGTAGGAGTACGTGAGTTTTGGTTGAATTTTTTTCAAAAAGCTATATACAAGTAGAACAGTAAATATATATATATATATAGGTTGTTTGTGTCATATTTTTTCAAAAATATTTTCAAAATAATTGCGTTTATATAGGATGATCCGATTTAGAATCATCTGAATACATATGTTCTATGTGGTGATACGATAATACACTATGCACTTGTGCTTGTTTGGTTGCAAAATTGGTTATACATTCATTAGTTGTGTAGTTTAGGATAATTAGGAGAAAAAATCATGACTTAGTCATTTGTGAAATTTTGGGGACGAAATTCTTCTTAAGGGGGAAGAATGTACCACCCTGTAATTTGGCGTCAGTTATTTAATTAGTTATTTAGTTAATTAATTAGGCTCCAAAAATGAAATTTGCATGAACGATAGAATTGGACCACAAAACTTACACCATTGCATTCCTAGCGAAATTATAAGAAACTTTTATATTAAGAGTTTTGCGATTGGAGTCCAAACAAAGAAGTTATGGCGAAAAATGAATTCGGAACGAAAATAATTTGAATATGAAAATCAATATTTATATTTATTAATTATCTAAGGAGCACAAGTCGACCTACATATTAGAATGGACGACCAGGGGTGGTCGACCCCAGGAAGGGGGCAATCGACTGCCTCTTATGTGGCGGCTAGGGTTAGCCTAGGACCAATTGCTCGGATTTAATGTATTTCGATCTGACGGTTGAGGTTGATCCTTAAGCCTATAAATTCAGGCCTTCTCTTCTTATATTATTCTAAAGGCAGTAGCAAAGCTTTGCCATTTCTTATTGTACTCTTTCTTCCTAAATTATAAAAATAAGATATTTATATCTATATTCATGCAAATTGGAGGAGAATAGAAATCAAATAAAAAGGAGAACTAAAGAGGGTCAATTATGCAAGTATTTGAGGTCATTTATATATTTATATATATTTGTATCTATTTTCTCTTATAATCCCAAATCTCTTCTTAGACATGTAATTCCAATATATGTGCATACCCTTTTTATACATATTTCTTGGATTAAAAGGATTTAAAGACGAATCAAAGATTCTACATCAGATCTAGAGATTTGGATCGCTTTTAAAAGTTGAGTGGGGAATTCTATAGATTGTTATAATATGAAAATTATCCCATTGGTATTTACTTAATTGTTACGCCTAACTGGATAATTATATATGGGTTGTAGGAAACAAACTGAACGTAATCTGAATTTAATAAATATCACCTACATATTCTTCTTTATGAATTGATTTAGAATTGTTTACAACCTGTTATGGAAATTAGTCCCAAAAGTATGAATTTAGAATATTAATTTGAATGAAATTTATTCCAGATCTGAAAATAAGTTGTATAATAATGCTACGAATTCGAATTATTACCCCATTCTTGTTGGACTGTAAACTTTTCTATGTTTGGATTGTTGGAATTTAGATCCATTTAATATTTGTAAATCAGTTTGATTTCCTTCCCTAGGAAAAATATAGCGTTTAAACTAGCAAGGAATATATGCAAATAAAAAGAGAAAGAGATATGTAAAGTATGAATAGTTTACATTGTCTATTTCGGTAATAAAAGGAAATGATTATTGCTTGTAATTTCAAATGATGTAGTCTTTTATATTTAAAGCTAATCTTTTGTTTCAGATTAATTTATGGAAATTATAGAGGATAAACCTTTTTGATATGACTCCAACAATTTAACATGGAAAAGAATATTTTAGTGAAGATATATAACACGAATATATTTAAGAAAAGTAGATATTTGTACGTAATTCACTACGCTTGTAATAGTTAAAAAACTTTGTTCACATTTAGGAGAACTAATTAATGGGAAAGGAATTTCAAAGGTTATAACTTCAATAAATAGGAAATGAATGGTAATTAATAAGGGAGTTGTAATAATTTGATATGGTAAATGAATTAATGTGACCGATAAATAAAGAAGTTGAATTAATAACTATGGAATAATTAAAATGTTTACTAATTTAAATTAGTAATCATATGCGAATGTCTTAGGAAAAGTTCGTTAGGATTTTATGGACAAATTGACATTTATAAGCATTAAAAGGGGATTTATGGGTAGTTAAGCATTTAAGGTAAATCTTATTGCCTTAAATAAAAAGGGAATTAGTAATCTAAGTCCAATGTCTACCTAAGATAATATAGATAAAGGCTTAGGATGGTCAAATTGACTTAGTGGGTTAGTGATGTGAGGTCAATAGAGTCACTCGATGGAAGACCGCCCTTCACTTTGAGTCTACCGACAGTCGGGTGCACTTACTACTGATGTGAGATATCACTAATCCTAGGTCTCATGACGACGTGAGAGATTGGGCCTGCTTTCTTAATTGAAAAGTAACAAGTGGTCCAAATTAGGAATTAAGACTAGTGAGGGATATCTCCATCGGGTTTCGCTTTTGGTTTGATAAATTAACTGGTTGTAGGGTCTACCTCTCTTCTAAAAGGAGGGACTAAGTAACTTAGTGAGATTCCAAATAAATAAGGATGTCTCCTAAAGGGTTTACTTCAGTGTTGAGGTATTAAGTAGCTATTTTAGGGTGCACCTCCCTAACGAAAAAAGCAACCTAATGAGATTCCATATTTATAATTAAGAGTAATAGTGGATATCTAAGTAAGGGTTTGCCTTGGGTTTGAGGTATTAAGTGACTGATCTAAGGGTTCACCTCTCTCCTAAAAGGAAGTATTAAGTAACTTAGTGAGATGTCAGCTAGATAGTACCATTGAGGAGTCTTCCTTAGGGTTAGGTATTAAATGAAAAATGCCTACCTATAAATGAGTGTTAAATGGTCAGAAGTCTGCTTACTCCTTACTAACGAGGTATTAAGTGGATTGGGTATATTCTCTCACATTGCTAAGGCCGTAATAACGATAATACCAGTGAGGAGTCCGCTTGGAGGATAGTTATTAAGTGATGTAGGACCTACCTAGAATGCAGGTATTAAATGGTTAGAAGCCTACCTAGTCCTTTTTAAGGTATTAAGTGGCTTGGATACAGTCTCTTACATGACTATGATTTTATTGTCGATATATGCGGTAATAGTTGGACATTAAATGCTAGAAGCCTTAAATAGTGGTTAGAGGTCTTTATAGCTAGGACCCATTGACCGTTTACAACATTATCAGAAAACCACCTTGGGAATATGTCTTAAATGATAGGGTCTATCTTGATTGAGGTCTTAAATGCCAGGGTCCTCTCCTTTATAAGTATTTTGGGGTGATTATAGAAGCCCGCTTCATATTTAGAAGTATTAAGTGGCAAATGATCTTGGAAGTATTGGGTGGTTGATAAGGCTTCGTTAGTATTTTGTACCTTGGGACAGGGTTGGTAAGTAATCATGTGTGCAATGCAAGGTTAGGTTAGAATTGCTAACCTTAATAGCCATGACTATTAAATGGAAACCAATCGCTATAAATTATGTTATGGACAACTTATAGATTTTCTAGTCACCGGAACATTATTTTGACCTCTCCTCATTACAACCGACATGATAGATTTAGAGGAGCATGTCATTGGAGCTGGATATGCTTTATTTTTGGACAAGTCTTCTTTTCTTTCCTGCTCGATACTGCTGTGGCAATCTACTATCCAAGGAATACCATTAATTCCAAGGTAGTAGTCATAATCAGTCTCTTATCCTATTACTGTTTCCGCTCTGAATTTACATTTCTATCGACCTCCGACAATGCTCATGCTTATTTGCAGGCACCAAATCAATGATCTGTGCTTTGATGGACTTGGTTTTGATTTTTTTGGCCCATTAAGGTATGGATTGTTACAGATTCCATATGAGATGTAGGATGGAAATAAACCCCACCTCAAACATTTGAAGGTGTGGGATTGTCTAGCCTACATTAAGGATGTTGGTCCTAATAAACTTAAGCAATATCGGTCTTGTGTGGACTGATAAAACATCCCAAGAACTCCATTGGATATATTTTCTACAACATCGAGGAATAAAAGGTTATTATTTCTCAACTGTTTTTAAGAAAGAAATTTCTATCAAAAGAATTAACAACAAAGTTGTTGAATTAGATGAGATCCAAGAGTTTGACACGGAGATCGAACCAAAGGGAGAACCAAATTTACATGTATATGGAAACACATAACCTATTAAAAAGTCTCGTAGGTAGTCTTATGCACTGGGGAGATAACATGGCTTTCTCATGGATGACGAAAAGGAGGATTTTGTCTTAGATGATAACACTCCTTTATCATTTCAACAAGTACCGTAGAATAAACACTCTACACTTTGCTTAGGAGCTATGGAGTTCGAAATGGATTCCATGTATGGAAAGAATGCATGAACTTTGACTGACATACCTGAAAGTATAAAACCCATCTTTTATAAATGGAATTTTAAGAAAAAGCTAAATGAAGATGAAAAAGTAGGACTTACAAAGCAAGGCTAGTTGTGAAAAGATTTTGTCAAACTCAAGGTGTTGATTATGATAAAACCTTTTCTTCTGTAGTAATGCTTAAGTCCATTCGGATAATGCTAGCTTTTGCTGCATTCTACGACCATGAAATATGACAAATTGATGTAAAGATAACATTTCTAAATGGTGATTTAGAAGAGACAATCTATATGTTGCAACCCAAGGGTTTCGAGGTCAGTGGAAGAGCGGGCAAGAATTGCAAGATTTTAAAGTCCATTTTTGGACTCAAATAGGTTTTAGGGAGTGGGAATATGTGTTTTGATAAAGTAATAAAATAATTTGGTTTTTACTGAAATAGAGAGGAAGCATGCATATATCGAAAGGAACAAGGAAGTGCTATCATGTTCTTAGTTTTATAAGTTGATGGTCTTCTGTTGATTGGCGATGATGTTTCATTATTACAAATAGTAAAAGCTTGGCATTTCAAGAAATTTTCTATAAAGGATTTGGGAGAAGCAGCTATATACTAAGTATAAAGATTTATAGAGATAGAAGAGGGTGTTGGGATTGCCCCAATCCCTTTTTATGGATACCATTCTAAAAAAATTCGGTATGGAGAATTCCAAGCGTGGGATAGTTCCAATGCAATCTGGAATCGTCCTTTCTAATAAGGATTTTCCTCAAACCGATAAGGAGAAATAACATATGAAGAGGATATCATATGCTTTGGCAGTCGTTCCCATAATGTATGATATGTTATGTACTAGACCAGATGTGGCAAAGCATTTGGATGCTAAGCCGATTCTAGTCTAATCTTAGAGAAAAGCATTGGACAATTATAAAATGTGTACTAAGGTATTTAAGAAGTTCTAAAGAATTATTCCTAATATATAGGAATCGAGACCACCTTATGAAGGGGTATACTGACTCTAGCTTTTAGAGTGATATTGACGATAGTAAGTAATGGGCAGGTTATGTCTTTACTACACATGTCGGGGTTATTAGTTGGAAAAGTTCCAAATAGGAAACGGTAGCTAATTCCACAATGGAGGCCAACTACACCCCCCTTAATGAAGCAGGTAAGGAAGTTGTATGGATGTACAAGTTTTTAAGTGTGCTAGGAGTGATTCTCATCGCGAGGAATCTAATGACATTATTTTATAATAACAATGTGATGACGCAGATCAAAAAGGAACCAAGGGCACATAAGACATTATGATACATTATTCGAAAGTTCCGCCTAATTAGAGAATTCATTGAGAAGAAAGAGGTTGTGATACAAAGAGTAGATACCAAGGAAAAAAATAGAAGATCCATTCAAGAAGGGACTAGCTCGATTATTTCTCGTCAAGCTAATCGAAGGGATGAGATTGAGAATCCATAATTGGCTACAAGTGCGAGTAGGATATTAATAGAGTTAAGGGTATCCCCTAGGGCCAATTCTATAATTTATTGCAAAGTATTAACTATGTAATAAATATCATTCGAAATAAAAGGTGTTTTGGTTTCTATTATACACTTGTTACAATGTGTTATATAAATTAACTATTTAATTTAAGTGTTTAATATAAAATCCATAAATGGTATGCTTTGTGACAGTAATTACATTGCGTTGTAATCATGAGCAATTTATCTCAATACAATAAACACACTGTTTTAAACATTCCTAGTCAAAATGTATCGAGATTGGATAATGATACGTCTGTCGAGACTATAGTACACAATTGTTAGTCAATTTTTTGATAAGTAAGAAGACAGATAATCAAAGTATCTTCGCCTATCCTGGTCCGGTCAGACCAATTGGTTTAAGTCAATTTGTAATCTACCTACGGTTGGGAGCAGGTCGACCGAAATTTTCATGTGTGATGATAGCCTAAATACCATCCTAGGCTCACATTATCTACTCTGCTCATTTGCATGCTAAGCCTTCTACCGGCGATTCCTTCCAACATAGCAACCCCAACAACCAGCTCGCTAGTCAATGTAAGGCGCAAGCCCAACTTGGCCCATCTCCTATTGGTTGCTCAACTCACTCTCTAGTCCACTCAATATCCGACAACAGGCCAATCCAATTGGTCAAGCGTCTCTCCCTCGGCTATCTCTCGATCAACATAGTTTGAGACTGTCTCAAATGTAGCCCATCATCGATCCAGCTTCGATACCGCCACCTACGACCTACACTCCATCTCGTCTTACTTAGCTCAGCATGCCCTTGGCTCCCACCGATTCCCTATCTTACTTACGGTCTCAACAGACTGGCTCGGCCAATCCAGCCACCAAAGCATGTAGAAGAAAAGAGATAAGAGGTACACCATATGTCTATAGCCATTTTAGACAAGAAGCATGTCCCATTTCCTATAAGCATACTGCAAGTACGAGCATATTTAATGCAAAGCATGGTAGAACATACTTCTGGTATAGTCTTGTTGTCCTTCTTTTCAGCCACACATTCCTCTCTTTTGTCAGTTGTCCTTCATTAAATCCAATTGATCAGATCAATATCTAAGCATGCTTCATGCCTGTTGTGCAACACAATCTTAGTTGTCCAAAGTCCAAACATCAGTTCAAATGCTATAAGAACCCCATGCATAGCAACTTCCATGAGGTTGGTTAAGCCCTCGATGGAAGGGACATCATGTTGGTTGGGCCTTTGATGGAGGGGACCTAAGGTTGGTTGGTTGGGCCCCCGATGGATAGGAACCTAGGTTGGTTGGTTGGGCCCCGGTGGAGGGGACCGAAGGTCAAAATCCATAATCCACCACTCAAGCTCCCTAAGATTAAAAGCTCCACTGGTCATAAGCGTATCATCTTTTCTTACTATTCTCCTATAATTGTACGAAAGCCATATAGTAAGAGAATTTCATAGTGGACGTATGCAGCTTGGTCGAACCACTTCACATCTTGTGTCATTTACCTTTGAATGCTCTTTTCTCTTCATTTTTCCATCATTAAGTCTACTTATCAGCATGTAACTTCGGCTCTTCATAAAGCATTGTCATAACTCTGAGGTTGACAAAAAATATCATCAATGTTGTAGCGCTGGAAGAAAAGGCACCTCTGATCTTGTGGTTATCACTAACCTGTGCAAGCTCTTTCCTCGCTTGGTACCTCCCATACAGCGTCAACAACGGCAACGTTAGGCAGCTCTCCACCACCCCCTCCAATCACCAAGTAGATTCCTTAACTACCCCAATTTGGTTTCGTGTCGTGTGTAGGTAATGTACGTGCTCGCTCATCTCCTCACATCGCTGCTGCTATCAACCAAATTATGGTAGCCATGTATACGCCTTGTTTGAGGGCCACTCTCATACGCTCAAAGTCCACCTGAAGATTCAGACCATCTTGGTCAATGCACTTCATAGTAAAACCCGAGGGTAGGGTTCCCCCTCCATGAAATCTTGGCGGCCCTCCAAGCACCCCTGCACGGGAATCTTAGAGATCTAACACTCATGTTGATGCCCAAGGCAGCCTACCTAAGTGTTGTCAAATGGTTCTCTCATTCATCTTCACCCTCAACGTCGTTCGAAAGTAGCTAAATGTTGGCCTGCATGTTTCAAAGCTCCCATATTCCACCCTAGTGCCTTCTCGAGCTCGCTTTTAAGCTTACAACCTCTTGGGAAGAATGCGTTGAAGATCATATGGGGTGGACCATTTGGTACCTTTACTAAGGCTATCCAACAAGAATGGGTTATCATGTGCTCGTTACCTCATTTGGAGACTGCCGACCTTCGCCGCCCAAGACTGCGCGAGCCGTAGCTCCCTTCCTACCCGGTCTGCTATCCACAAGGGTAAGTTACCGAGAATACATTGCCTTGTTGAGGACCACCAATCTTCGATTGAGACTGAGTCACCATGCATTCAATTCCTTGCTCGGGACTGCCTACCGCCCCATGAGTTTCAGCGAAACATATCTCCTCTTCATGGTGGGGTGCATCGACGATCGAATATGCGATAGCAACGGTCCATACCCCTGGTCCGTTGATGAGACACGCTATCTGGACTAATGCTATTACCCCGAGTGACGCTGAAGTCCAACTTCCATAGTGTGCTTGCATAGAAATAAGTTGGGATTATCTCCTTCTTGCAGCATATCACATTGGAGAACCTTTAATTCCCCCAATGCTTTAGTACAAGCTAGGACTACCTGCCAGCTCCTTAATGCAAAGTGTCACCCTGGAGAATCTTCAAGCCACTTAGCGCTTAGGTTCAAGCCAGGTTTACTTGCCATCTCATTATTGCAGCATGTCAACCTAGAGATCCTTCAAGCCTCCCAGTACTTAGGTTCGAGCTAGGTCTGCCTAATGGCTCCTTATTGCAGCGTGTCCCCTGGAGAAACATCAAGCCTTCCAGACTCAGGTTCGAGCTTGGCCCACCTATAGCCCCTTATTCCTGCATGTCACCAAAATGAACCTTCAAGTACCCCAAGGCTTAGGTTCATGCCGAAACCTCCCAACGGTAGAGCTACGTACATATAAGTTCACTTTTTACCATTTTTGTCTACTAAATTCTTATGGGTCATAGTGCTGTCGCTCGCCTCGCCATAACACCATACCCTACTGCACTTGAGTCGGGAGATACATCACCTAATGATAGATGGTATGTCACCCAGTAGAACCCACAAGCCCACATGCACTTGGGTTTTAGACAGGCCCGTCCATTGCTCTAATCGTGACTGCTTGTCAACTAGGAGAATCCTAGGCCAACATGCACTCCCACTCTACGCTAATGCCACCCGCCACATAGTACCTGGCTAACTCTTGGCTCTTATCAATGGCTAAGATCGGCTTGTCGCATTATGGTATTAGTACTTAGCATGTATTAAAGATGGAACTTTTTCAAAAAATAATGCAGGAACTCCTCCTGGCCACGTTCCACCCTAGAGGACTTGAGCCACTCAACGCTTAGATCCGTCTTGGAACTGCCCATCATCGTAACAACATAGTGAAGCTCAACCATAATTTTCCAACCTCGGCTCCTAAAAAAGAACCAAGGTACTCAACCAATCCACGCTTCCAAGTTCATTGACCGGCTGGCCTATCAGTCAAAATAGATTCATTAACACAATGCAAGTGATTTTGATAGGTATCCAAGATAACCAACCTACCACCACCCATAGGCAAATAATCAAAGACAATAACTAGTTTCGTAGACAATAAGTTTTCAATAGAAGAAGTGTTCTTATTTGGTTCAAAAGAGTACGAGAGCACAATTCCCGTTCTCGTCGGGCATACAAAGATTTTTAATCGATAATTAGTTTAAAAGAAGTCAAATAAAAAGGAAAGAAGAAGCATATCGATAGCACTTTTTAGAGGCTAGCCAGTCCATGCTCTTATTACCATTTGAAATGTGCCCGGCTACATTGATGGTACTCCCTCAACACTTCAAGCAATAAAAATTTGTTGAGGAAAATCGAAGGTGTCGTCACCTTTGAAGCCTTCTACATCGAATCTCATAATAGACCCTAAAAAGCTTCTAGACAAACTTGCCAAAGAGTGGACTAGGATTTCAACCATGGCAGAAGCATAAAGGAAAAAATTACTACCATTTTTAGGAGGGTGTTAAAGCGTACAAACCGACCTAAGGTATGGACCGTCATAGCATAAAAGTAAGGAAGCCTATTAGCTTCACTTGGATTATTAATCCAGGACTAATGAGCAACCACCATCAGGGAGATAGCCAAAAAGCGGAAGCACAAATCTAAGCGAAAGGCAAAATCCATCTCAAGAAGTAAAAATCCAAGTAAGCAGTTTGAACTGCAATCGATAAGCACGGTACAAACCCCAAAGAGCTACCTCCTTTCTTTTAATCCCAAACAAATTTGATAAATCAAGTGTCCAAAACCAACGGTAGAGGAAACAGGAGATAAAGAAATCTATCTCTATCAATAGGAAACCATGCAAAGTTTGAGTTTGCTAGAGAAATTGCACTTTGATAGCCCTATGGGTTCAAAGCGGAAGAAGACCGGGTATCTATACACTTCTCCTTTCAATCGTAATCCTTATGATAAAATGATAGAGAGGATCTTAAACATTCAAGAGTGGTAAGTACTGTGTCACACCATGACGTAGAAGAAATGACACATCCCTGCCATGTCTCCTGAAGCACAACTACCACCGCTCACGATGCAATGCCACGTGAGCGACACATTAATTGCATAACAGAACTGTCAATCGATGGGACTTTGAGATTTTACGAGCCCATCTTTGCTAATGGGCATGGAGTTAGAGGGAAAAATGTTACTCGATTTTTTGTAAGAAGACAAACTAATCAGGATATCACATCCTTGTACTGACCCAAAATTTCGAACACTTCGTACTTATATATTTGAATTATTTAAATATTCGAATCTTGGATTTTGTGACGACCCGGAATTTTAGGCAATATCAATTTAATAATCTGAATTAATAATTAAATTGGTTTGATAATTTTTCTTTATAATTTTAATTTAAATTGGTAAATTTAATCTTTTAAAAGGTTAATAAATATTTAATCTGGTAATTTTGATCAATATTTTTTTTACAATTTAAAATTGGTAAGAATTATTTTTCAAAGCTATTAAAATTTTATTCTATTTATAATATATATTTGATATATATTGTGAATAGAAAGATCTTTTGTTTAAAATAAAAGATTGAATTTTCAAATTGTAATATATATGTATGTATATGTTATAATTTGAAATTATTTGGAATTTAATTTAATCTATTAATAATTTATATATGTATGGATATTGTAATTTAAAGCTTTGTTTTAAAATTTATATTTTTCAAAAGTTAATTTAAAAGATTAATTCAATTGTTTTCTGAAGTATAAGATAATTGTTTTTTTTAATATGATGGTTTAAAAGGGATTTAATCAAAGTTTTATTTTTGTTTTCTTCAAAAGTGTTTAAAATAAAATGGTTATAAATGTATAAATATAAATGTTTTAGATTTTTAAAATACATATATAAAGATTTATTTGTATTATAACTAGTTTTATAATATTTTCTTTAATGATTAAACTTGTATATTTATACATAAGTATTTATTAATTTAGAGATTTAAATAAGTAAGTTTATATTTACATTTAAATTAAATGAAAATTAATTAAATATACTTAAGTACATGTGTAAACATGTTATTCATCTTAATAACACATGTAAGGACATTAAATACAATAGTGACAAATGTAAGTTTATCAAACATGTGGCAACATTTCTATTTTAATTTTTAAATAAATGTTTAAGAAGAAAACTAGTTTTTCTTTCACAACATTTTTTCTTCTTCTCGTTTCTTTTCTTTTCTTCCTTGTTCCAAATAAACTCAAAACAGAAAATCATATTTAGAACCTAAAATTTACTTTCAAATCTGAAATTGGAAATCAAATCTGAGGTAAAAGCAAATCTGCAAAATAAAGTTCTTCTCAACAATCAAAACTGCAAAATTAAAATCCCGCAACCTTCAAATCTGCAAATTCAAATGGATGAGCAACTCAGCTGTTTCAACTTTTGAAAACATCAATTGAGGACATGCAGTAAGATTTTCAACATCAAACATTTTCCAGATTTAAGATTAAAGGCCTGGGAATAATCATGATGGAAAATCACGAATTTTGATATACATTTTGTAATTTTTAGTTGGGTAATTTTCATGTATTTCAGGGTTGAACTTTTTGGGTGTTTTGGGTGATTGCCGTTGAACGGCTCGGCGAAGTTGGCCAATTTTAGGTATGAAGGTGGGTTGATTGATGGTGAGCAAGGGAAAAATAGTCGCATGATTTATCATGCGACGAGGTGATAGGAATTGGGGATATTATGGTTTTAGCTTGGTTGGGTTTCGGCTTGGCTATAGAGGTTTTCGCGACTTAGATGATGGACCGGAGTCATTCACTTCTGGGGAGAATGAAGCTCGTGACGTGGCATTTCGATGGAGAGGTCGACGAGGATCATCGTTGCCGTGATGGTCGGCGTTGGGTGGAATTTGTGTTCGTGTTTCTGTAGTTTTCAAGCTTCAGGTCGAAATTTCGATTCGTTGGTGAATTCTTTGATTTGGGTTTGGTTTCATGCTCGCGTGGGTTCATGTGATCGACGACGATGGTCGCGACGAACTACGGTGGCCGGAGGTAGTCGCGCACGTGCACGAGAGTATGATGTGTGCATTGGAAATCATGGTTTGGGGAAGAAAGGTTTTACCAGGGTTGGCTCTCGCGTTTTTCTCAGTGGTGTCTCGAAGTCGAAGGGGAGCTGGAGTGTATCGGGGCAGGCTCGTGTATTTGCCGTGATTAACTCGAGTATCTTAGGTTGTTGTTTTTGGTTAGTTTTGTATAATGTTTTGTACTGTAAAAATTAAAGATAATGTTGCAAAGTAAATTTGAGTTTGAATAAAAGAAATTAGGCTTTAAATTATAAACAAGTTTATGAAGGTAAACAAATTTATGAAAGTTAAATATTGTTCTTTGTAAGTAAAAGTTAATTAAACTTTGAAAAATGTTAATTGAATTTATATTTCAAATTTAAAATGTTTTAAGATGATTTCTTTTGTAAGTAATTAACTTCATTTAATTTTGAATTTTAATTTAAATGGAATGTTTTGAATTTAAAGTATTAAATCAAAGTTTTTAAGTGAATTTATAAAGTAATGATTTAAAAAGTTTCAATTTATATTGAAAATAAATAAGTTTAAATTAGATGTTTAAAGTGTTTTAAATTTCAAATTTGATTTCTAAATGACTTATTTTCAAATAAGTTATTGTTATAATTTTGTAAACCTAATTAAATAATTTGCCTTCAATTTATTAAAATTTGATTAATTCAAATGATTAAATTATGATGATAATTATGGTTAAATTATTATTGATATGAACTTAAAAATACTTAATTAAAATATAATTTGTTAATAAGTAAGGATTAATGTTTTCTTAATTAATTAAGGAAAAAGGTAATTGCTTATGGAAGTAATTAGTGGAAGCAATTACTTATGGAAGTAATTAAAGTTAAAGTGATTAATGGATAATCACATGATGTTATTAATTAAGGAATTGATTAATATAATTGTTTTGAAGTTAATTAATTATGGAGTAATTAATTAATTTAAGGATTAAGGATTATTTAATGATGGAATTAATTATTTGTTAAGTAATTAATTAAGAGAGTAATCAAGATTTATTAATGGAAGTAATTAGAAGATAATTACTTATGTAAGTAATCAAAGGTTAATTACTTAGTTAATTTTAGTTAATTAATTAATGTAATTAGTTAATTAATGAATGAGATTAATTTAAGATTAATTACTAAGTGTAATTAATTAAAAATGTAATTTATTAATAAAGTAATTAATTAAGGATTATTTATTAATGTAATTGATTAATAATTACTTAATGAAGAAATTAAAGAATAATTAATTAGATTAATTAATCAAAGGGTTAATATAATTAACTAAGAAGTCAATTAATTAAGATAAGTAATTACAAGTTGTTAATTACTGTTTGTGATTAATGAGATGATTAATTACAAGTTAATTATTTAATTTATTAAAGGAATTATTAATTAATAAGGATTATTAGTTAATAAAATTAATGTATTAATCAAGGTTGATTAATAAAGTAATTAATTAAAGTGTGATTAATTAATTGTAATTAATTGAGGTTTAATGTAATTAATTATAGTTGATTAATTAATAGAAGTAAATGTAGGATCATTATCTATGTAATTAATGATAGTAATTAACGGTTAATTACTGTGTATGGTTAAGGATAATTACTTGAATGTAATTAAAGTATAACTAATCAAGAAAGATTAATTAAGGAAGATTATTAAGAGATGATTAAATTATTTATTTGGAATAAATTAATGAAGACGGATTTAGGTAATCCAATTGATTAAGAGTTAATCAATTCTGCTTATGAGTGATTGACTGATATTTGGTGATTGATATTGGATGACTGATATTGGTTGATATTGGATGATTTGGATATCTATGATATATGTGATATGCTGCTTTATGAGATGAATGGTTGTTATGAATTATCTATTGTGATAATGTGATTCATCTATCTGTTTATATCATCCTCAATATAAGTCTAATTGTTTAAACCCTTAAACAACTTGGACATTAAAATGGCATTTGGTTTCGGTGACACCGGGATCGGGTTTCCATATTTGGATAATTCGAAAACCACATCGATCCAAATTAAACGTTAGGTCGTGAATCCAAGTGGAGCTTAATGAAGACTCGAAGTGTAAGAACTATTCGTCAATATAACTCTGGGGGTGATTCCATGACGAGTTTGACGGAGATAGTATTATAGGTTCGAGATGGTGATTTAGATTGCAAGAGCTATGGTCGTTGACTCTGAGGGTGATTCCAAAATGAGTGCAACGAGATAGTGCCTTCGGTTTCGTTCGAACCCGGAACGAACTTGTATGGATTGAATGCTTTCAGAACATCGTTAGGTGGACGATGAGCATTGTAAGATAGATGTGTTCTATAAAGGTAATCGCAACCTCAAGCCTCATCAACCGGGAATGGATAAAACAGGGGAGGTGCATCAAGGCTAGGTGGTTAGCACCCATTTCAGGGTGAGATCATTCCTGTCTAGATGTCCCTTTATTTCGACTTAGTGGGTGGTTGGTCGCGCCAACCACGGGGTGATCTTACTCGGGACTGTTCAGTATGGAATGGTTCCGGCTTTGTGATGCAGGGGATTGGGTGTAATCCTCGGTACTGTGACGGGCGGTACCCGGTAGCCCTGCCATTGATGGAAACTCATTCTTCCTACGAGACCCTACGGTTTTGTTTGTATTACCCACTTTTGTCGCTAGTGGCTGGAATTTAATCATGTAACAATTTCGGCTATTTCTTATTTACTTGAAAACCCTAGACACTATTATAATATCACTGGATTTCCTATTAAATGTTTTGGTTAGCGTAAGATTAAAACTTTTCCATGTTTATGTGTGGGAAGTCTTACGTGATACCTTTTCTTTTCAAAGATTTTTCTAAAGTTTAGCAATTTTAACCCGTTTACTCACACCAAACCCCTGTCTGACCCGAGTGTTTATTTCCTGTTTTATTAAACTCTTGGGTACTCATATTATGTATGAGTAGTCGAGTGATTCAGGGAATTCTGGAGGAGATATGGAGCAAGAGGCTTCCACGTGTAGATATATTATGGTTCCGCTGTGTTTGTATTGTATCTGTACCTTGTGTACTTGAGTTGTATAGTTAGACATATGTTTATAACTGTCTGATATGCGTTGTATAGTTGTGTACTCTGATGTAATATGATACTATGTAATATTTTATGTGATATATTATATTTCATTCGTTTCGCTGTGAGTTATCTGATGTTGTTGAGGTTCTTCTTTCTCTTTCTTTTCTTCTTCTATCCCTTTCTTTCTTAACTAGTGATGCGACTTTCTAGTGTTAGAAAGTTGGGTCGCTACAGTTGATATCAGAGCATTAGGTTAAGTGAATACCTAGGCTCTGGAGTGATGTCTTTCTTGAGAGAGCGTACTTGTAATTTTTATGTATAACTATAGATATATATCTATATCTACCTGATCTGTTGGGTTATCTGTTCGGATTTTCCAACGTAAGTTTAGAGGTAGATGGAGTAGTGGTGTATGTGTGTAACACGACTACCACTAATGGAAGAGGTCCATATGTTTGAGGTTGGAAGTAATTGTCAAGACTGTAGACCTAATACCGTCTCGAGTAAGATTTGTAACTTGGAATAAGGATTTCTCTGATATCTGAAGGAATTTTTTTTAAAGATTCGGAGTTCATCTTTGAAGAGTAAGTTTGGATCTGTCGGAAGTGCAGAAGTAAGTGATGATATCTTGATAACTGTGTGATGAGATGCAGTATCCATGGATATTTCTGAAGATGTTTTCTCTTGAAGCAATTTTAGAAGTGGTTGAGGACCAGTCTTTACCTGCCGTAGGGAAGATTCGTCTGTGTAGAAGTTATCTGGATCTTTAGCATGGAGGTTGACTGTTTTCGAATATGAGACTAAGGTCTATGATTTGTTTCGCTTCGGCATGGTCTCATTTGTCGTTCCTTAAGGAGAGCGAGATGTTGATACTTGGTTTGGAGCCCGAATTTCTTGAGAGGTTGTCTGCCATCTCGAAGGTCTTTTGTGTGGTTTGTTGATCATTTTGGTTTTCGAGAAGCCTTTGGATTAGAAGTTTTTAGTTGGCTGTGGTAGCAGTGACGAGAAGGTCTTTTAGCTTTGCAGTATCATCGAGGTAGAGTTTGGAAGCAGCAGTGTGGCCGTTTCTCTGATGGTTCAAGAATCTTGGTGGTTCTTCTATTAGCAGTCCGGGTAGATGGTGAAAGTTTTCTTGAAGAGTTAACCTTGTTTGGAGAAGCTTAAAGTTGTTCTATTTGGTAAAGAGAGGACAATTTCTTTGGAATCCGAACTAAGTAGGATCGCAAAAGTGACCTGCGATTAGTTTAGGAATTTATCTTGGGAAATCTTTTGTTTGAGATTGAGGGTTCTCATAGGGAAGTAGGAGCTACTGATGTAATCAGAAGTTTGTCTGCATCTGGAGTGGAGTTCCATATTGTTTTGGTTCCAGAAGCAATTTTGGTGGTTAGCCTAGTAGAAGAGTTGGTATAGCAGCTCAGAAATTTTTGGAATTTGGATTAGTCAGATCTAGTTTTTGAGTTTGGATTTCTGTTGTAAGATAGTGTGACCGAGTCAGATGGGTCACTCAGATTTTATGGATTTAATGAACAAAGTTTTCGGATATATTGGATAAGTTTGTATTCGTGTTCACCAACAGTATTCTCATCTATTTCAGAATCAGTGTTGTGCAGCGGAAGCGAGGTAGCAGCTGTGCGAGGAAGGAAGCAAGTTCAGTTTGCTATTGCTTGAGAAGTAGAGCTCGTGTTCTGAATTTCGACGGATCTTGGAAGACTTTTCTATTGAATATGATCCAGAAACTGGTTTGCTTTGGTCTAGTTGTTTCTGGAAGCATCAGCATACGTTGAGCTGATCAGGAGGAAGATTGGCAGCCCAGGATGGTCTGTTGAGTTATGCAGATATGAGAAAGGAGTTTGGAATTCGAAGTTGGAGACTTCATTGTTGTTAAGATTTCTCTAGTTAAGAGGGCAGTAATTGGGTAAGATTGGATGGCTAGTTCTGAGGCATTTGAGATTTCTTATCTGTGTTTTTGATAGGTTAAGATTGAATTGCCAGTTTGGATAGCTGGAATTCATTTTATTTCACGTATCTCTGAGGGAGTACATGTATGATTCATTGTTGGATGTTGAATCTGCAGTCCAGTTGGATTTGGAAGTTGAGCTGGATTTGAGTATAGTCTGATGTTCTGTTCAGATTGGTGGATCTAGAGATGAGAGGAGCTCTGGATTTTGGTGGTGTAGTCAGTTGAGCTTCTGTAGAGCGATTCTCCAGTGATTTATACTTGGAAAACTCTAGATAGTATTAGAGACTTATTCTGATTTGTGTTAGGATAATTTGTTTGGTTGGTTTGTTTGATTGATTGCTATGGTTGTTAGTAACTGGTTAATAGGAATGCTTTGCTGTTTAAAATTGGAATCTTTGCTGGGTTATTAAATTATCTTTGCTTTTAAATTTCGGGGACGAAATTCTTTTAAGGGGGGAGGAATGTGACGACCCGGAATTTTAGGCAACATCAATTTAATAATATGAATTAATAATTAGATTGGTTTGATAATTTTTCTTTATAATTTTAATTTAAATTGGTAAATTTAATCTTTTAAAAGGTTAATAAATATTTAATCTGGTAATTTTGATCAATATTGTTTTTACAATTTAAATTTGGTAAGAATTATTTTTCAAAGCTAATAAAATTTTATTCTATTTATAATATATATATTTGATATATATTGTGAATAAAAGATCTTTTGTTTAAAATAAAAGATTGAATTTTCAGATTGTAATATATATGTATGTATATGTTATTATTAGGAATTATTTTGGAATTTAATTTAATCTATTAATAATTCATATATGTATGGATATTGTAATTTAAAGCTGTGTTTTAAAATTTATATTTTTCAAAAGTTAATTTAAAAGATTAATTCAATTGTTTTCAAAAGTATAAGATAATTGTTTTCTTAATAAGATAGTTTAAAAAGGGATCAATCAAAGTTTTATTTTTGTTTCTTTAAAAGTGTTTAAAATAAAATGGTTATAAATGTATAAATACAAATGTTTTAGATTTTTAAAATACATATATAAAGATTTATTTGTATTATAACTAGATTTATAATATTTTCTTTAAAGATTAAACTTGTATATTTATACATAAGTATTTATTAATTTAGAGATTTAAATAAGTAAGTTTATATTTACATTTAAATTAAATGAAAATTAATTAAATATACTTAAGTACATGTGTAAACATGTTATTCATCTTAATAACACATGTAAGGAAATTAAATACAATAGTGACAAATGTAAGTTTATCAAACATGTGGCAACATTTCTATTTTAATTTTTAAATAAATGTTTAAGAAGAAAACTAGTTTTTCTTTCACAAACACTTTTTCTTCTTCTCATTTCTTTTCTTTTCTTCCTTGTTCCAAATAAACTCAAAATAGAAAATCATTTTTAAAACCTGAAATTTACTTTCAAATCTGAAATTGGAAATCAAATCTGAGGTAAAAGAAAATAGGCAAAATAAAGTTCTCAATAATCAAAACTGCAAAATTAAAATCTAGCAACCTTCAAATCTGCAAATTCAAATGGATGAGCAACTCAGTTGTTTCAACTTTTAAAAACATTAATTGAGGACATGCAGTCAGATTTTCAACATCAAAAATTTTCCAGATTTAAGATTAAAGGCCTGGGAAAAAACCTGCTCTGCAAATTTAAGAGGTGAGTAAATCTTCACATTTTAAAAACAGATTTGAACCTATTATTTAATCGACATATGTGTGATGAATTATACAGTGATTTAGTTACAAATATGATATGAAGTTGATTGCATGATTGAATACAAAGAAGCTAGATAGTGACTGTATAAATATGTTCTGTTATTTACAGTGTTAATCATTCAACTTAATTCAAATCTTCCACTAATGTCATATTTGACATTGATGATTGAATAGAAGTTGTTTGTTATTGTTTGTTGTTAATTTTAAAAATAGTTTCATAATTTAAAATGCAACAAATAATTATAAAAAGAGAATTAACAGTAAAATTAGGATTTTTGTTAAAAATCAACTGACTTAAATTTTAATTTGAATTACATGCATGTAATCATGATGGAAAATCATGAATTTTGATATACATTTTGTAATTTTTAGTTGGGTAATTTTCGTGTATTTCGGGGTTGAACGTTTTGGGTGTTTCGGGTGATTGTCGTTGAACGACGCGGCGAAGTTGGCCAATTTTTGGTATGAAGGTGGGTTGATTGATGGTGAGCAAGGGAAAAATAGTCGCATGATTTATCATGCGACGAGGTGATAGGAATTGGGGATATTAGGGTTTTAGCTTGATTGGGTTTCGGCTTGGCTGTAGAGGTTTTCTCGACTTGGATGATGGACCGGAGACATTCGCTTCTGGGGAGAATGAAGCTCGTGACGTGGCGTTTCGATGGAGAGGTTGGAGAGGTCATCGTTGCCGTGATGGTCGGCGTTGGGTGGAATTTGTGTTGTGTTTATGTAGTTTTCGAGCCTAAGCTCGAAATTTCGATTCGTTGGTGAATTCTTCGATCTGGGTTTGGTTTCATGCTCGCGTGGGTTCATGTGATCGACGACGATGGTCGCGACGAACTACGGTGGCCGGAGGTAGTCGCGCACGTGCACGAGAGTATGGTGTGTGCACTGGAAATCATGGTTTGGGGAAGAAATGTTTTACCCGGGTTGGCTCTCGCGTTTTTCTCGGTGGTTCGAAGTCGAAGGGGAGCTGGAGTGTCTCGGGGCAGGCTCGTGTATTTGCCGTGATTAACTTGAGTATCTTAGGTTGTTGTTTTTAGTTAGTTCTGTATAATGTTTTGTACTGTAAAAATTAAAGATAATGTTGCAAAGTAAATTTGAGTTTGAATAAAAGAAATTAGGCTTTAAATTATAAACAAGTTTATGAAGGTAAACAAATTTATAAAAGTTAAATATTGTTCTTTGTAAGTAAAAGTTAATTAAACTTTGAAAAATGTTAATTGAATTTATATTTCAAATTTAAATTGTTTTGAGATGATTTCTTTTGTAAGTAATTAACTTCATTTAATTTTGAATTTTAATTTAAATGGAATGTTTTGAATTTAAAGTATTAAATCAAAGTTTTTAAGTGAATTTATAAAGTAATGATTTCAAAAGTTTCAATTTATATTGAAAATAAATAAGTTTAAATTAAATGTTTTGTAATATCCCGGAATTTCCAGGAATTTAAAATGCAATAATCTCTTAAGTTTAATTATTTGAAAGTGATAAAATTGTAATTTTCCAGAATAAATAACCAAGTAATAATAATATAATGTTTTAATTTTGGTTATAAATTGGTTTTAAAATAAGAATAATTATTTTATTTGTGTAAATAAATTCTAAATTGGTTTATTGTTTTCAAAATTGATAAGTATGTTTTAATATTTATTTCTGTATATTTTAAATTGATTTTAAAATAGGATAGATTATTTGTAAATAATAATGAGCTTATTTGAAAATTGATATTTATTTATTTAAATTTATTTTAGATTTGGATTTTTAAATTTGACTTTGAATTGAATATAGATTTGAATTTAAGGAATATACGTACATATTATAATAGAATAATAATATAGTTTGAATTTAAAATATATAGAAAATGTTTTTAATTAAAAATAAGATTTGTTTTATTTTAATAGAAATTTATCTTGGAAATTTGGATTTGTATTTATTTAATAAGAATAAATGCAAGGCTTTTGGAATAGCATTTTAAAAATGAGTTTGCAATATGTATATAATTTTTATTTAAATTGTATTTGGTTTCATTTCTTTTTAAAGATTTGTATTTTATATAAATTTAGCAAACATTTGTAAATGTATAAATGTATTTGTTTATTAGATATTTAATTTGAAAAGTATTTAAAATTAAGAATACATGTTTGTTAATTAGGAAATTAGTTTAAAAGCTTTTAAATTTCTTTAAGAATTAAAATAAACTCAATTTGACAAGTGTTAAGTTAGAAATCATTTAAACAACAAGTGTTAAACATTTAAATTAAGATTAAGACAAGTGTCCATTGTTTTTAATTTTCTTTTTTATTTAAAAAAATATGAAAATTTCTTATATAAACGCCTTATCTCTTCATCATTCTTTTTTCTTTAAGCTTTTTGTTCATTTCTAAGAGAAATAAGAAAATATCCATGCAAATCTTTACTCATCCAAAAACCAGAAATCTTCAAAACAATCCTTAAATTAAAATCTGAAGCTCCTCAATTCAAAACAATTGCTCAACATCCAAAACCTAAAACATTAATCTCTGTTTACCCAAAACCTGAAAACATCCAAGTTTAAATCCAAATCTACAAAATGTTTTCAAAAGTTTGTTGCAAGTTATCAAGCCAGATCTGAAATTTCCCATGTCTGCATCAATTTTCAAATGCATGCAAATATGCATCTAGTTCAAAGGCTTCTCTGTTTCAAAAGAGGCTTCATCATCTCTTCAAAGCATTTCTGTTTTTTCAAAGCTTCAAGTTCAAATGTCTTGCAAGTTCCAGTTTTACCATCAATCTCTCTGCATTCATTAAAAAGGTGAGTAAACAAATTTTTACTGAAAAACTTAAGTGTTGAATTATCTGTTGCTTGAAATATTTCTGTGGTAATGATGTGTTGCATATGATGGTAGGAGTATAAATCTGTGTATAGGAATATATTTGAATTTTTTTTGTTTGGATTGTTTTGAATCTTCCTGTTTCTGATTCCAAAGAATTTAAACAAAACAAAATTTTAATTTTTCAGCTGAATCTCTGTGAATCTATGGTGTTTAAAATCAAGCTAGTTAGTTTTAAAACATCATATAATTTTTTGAAAACAAGAACTGGTATTTTAGCTTCAGTAAAATTTCTGGAACAAGGAAACTCAGTTAAAATCTTCAAATGCAATAAAATCAAAGGCTAATTTTTACTGATTCAAGCATATATCCTAGATCAGTTTGGAAAGTTAGGATTTTTGAAACAAACATTACAATTTTTAAATTTGTATTAACTAGCATTTGGGCTTTAACTAGAAATTGGGTTTTTTGCAAATTCTGTTGATATGAGCATCTGGATTACTCGGGATGCATGATGGAGTTAGTGGTATGATTGGAGAGTAAGGTAAAAATGGTTGAAGCATTTGTAATCCATTGTGGAATTTGAATTTTCTCGAGATTTGTTTTAAACCTAGTTTTGGTTCTTGCTGTAAATTGGTCTACTGTATCTTCCTCTGTGTATCGAGCTTGAAGAAATTTTGGGTGAATGATACGTGGTGGGTCGGCAATCCATGGCCGGAGTTGTGGTGTTTATCATCGATCGGAGGCGTAGGATTTTGGGATTTGCTGATGATGGTATTTGGGTTCAGTTCAACCAGGGGTGCTCGATTTTGAATCAAGGTAGGTGTTGATGTTCTATGGGTCGTAGGTGGATGTAGGATGCTTGGGTGACTTGGCGGTGGATTCGTCGTTGACCGGAGGTGGTTCCAGCGTCGGTGCACTTGCACAGGGGAATGTGGTGTCTGTAGGTTGTTTTGTTTTGGGTTCTCATGTTTTTCTCGAAGTGGGTCTCGGGGCATATGGAAGATGGCTCGAGAAATACTCGCATGGTTTCTGGGGTCTTTTGTGTGCAGGGATTAAACTGTTAAGTTTAACAGTTTTTAATTTTTTGATTAAAACAGTTTTTAAACTTTAAAGTCAAATTTGTTTTAAAAAAAATAGCATACTTGTTTCTTGGTTTAAGTATTAATGGGTTAAATCCAATGTGAACACTAAAAAAAATTTTAAAATTTAAAATAAAGTAAGTTTTAAAACTTTAAATCATTTAAGCTAAAAATCCATTTCTCTAAAATTGATTTGCTTATACAAATGAATTTGTATGAATGGTTTTAAATGTTAAAAACCTTAATGTTATTTTCAAAACTTATTTTAAAATATAAAAAGAAATTTATAAGGAGATGTTTATTAATGAACAATGATTTATTAATTAACAATTAAGTTTTAAATAATTAATTAACCAAGGAATTATTAATTAACAATTAAGGGTAAGAAATTGATGATTGCTTTATATCTTAAACTAATTAATGATTAAGTTAAGTAAAGTTTCTTTTCAAGGTTAAATAAAGATAATGTTTTATCTTAAATAATAATTAAGTGTTAATGATTTGTAATTAAATTAAGTTGATTAAGAATTTTAAGTTTAGTTAATTAATTTAATTAGTATTTTAAAAGGGTTAATTAAGTAATTAATTAAGTATTATTATTACTTAATTAACTAATAATTATGATGATTTAAATTAATGACTAATGATTAACTAAATTTTAATTACTTATTAATTAAGTAATTAATGGTTAATTAAAAATGGTAATTAATTAATACTTAATAAAGGTTTTATTAAGTAATAATTAGGTTTTCTTAATTAATAATTAAAAGGGTTATTAATCTATAGTGCAAGTTAATTAGAAATTAATTAAATATTATTTAAGGTTAATTAATTATGATTAAGGATTGATTAATTATAATTATGGATTAATTAATTTGTAATTAAGATTATTAGTTAATAATTAACTTTTATTAATTAATGATTAAGAGATAGTTAATTAAGGTTAATTATTTAATTATAAAAGTAATTAGTGATTGATTACTTTATATTAAAGAACTGATTAATAAATAAAGTTTATTAATTAATAGTTGAAGATAATTAATCTATTAATTGAAGAATAATTTGGATAAAGAATAATTAATAGATGAATTACTCGATTATAATTGATGAGATGAGTGTGATCAAGTAAGTTAATTAATTTGTTAATTAATTAAGAATAGTCACTTGATAAAAGATTAAGAATGATTACTTAATAAGTTTTGATAAGGCTAATTACTTAAGATAGGTAATTGGTAAATTACAGAGGTAATTGAGCTAAGTAAAATTACTTATTGGGAAGTAATTTTAAATGGATAATTACTTGTTAAAGTAATTAAGGGTATATTACTTGGTGCAATAAATCAAAGAATTTATAAAGTAATTAAAAGTAATTAAGAAGTATAAGAATAATTAATTACTGTATATATTTATTAAAGTTGATTAATTGGAAACAATTAATTAAGCATGATTAATTAATGTAACTAATTAAGAGATAATGTAATTAATTATAGTTAATTAATTAATGGAAGTAATTAATTAAGGTTCATTAATTGACATAATAAGAATAATTAAGGATTAATTACTTGATTAAGAGTTAATTAATCAAGGTTGATTAATTAATATGATGATTAATAAATTGGTTTAATTAATGTATAAGTAAGCAAGATTTATTGTGATTAATTTAATTAATTTTAAATTAATTAAGAGATGAAGTAATTAATTTAATTCACTTTAAATTAATTAGAGATGGAGATAGTTAATTTAATTCATTTTAAATTAATTATATTGATGAGTAAATCTTTGCTTATGTATGAATGGATGACATTGATTGTCTTGAATAGATGTAATCTCAAAAATGAGATAAGTAATGTTGTGTGGTATGAATGCTTAGTTGCATTGTGATGGTAATATAGATTATCTATTGTGATGATGATATGGATTACCTATTTTGTTATGAATCATCTGTTTAATTGATAATGTGATTATCAATTGTGACTTGTGAATTATCTATTCTGTGTGTATATAGGTAGTTAAATTTAATTGTTTAACTTTAAACAACTTGGACCTAAAAGATACGTTTTGGATTTCGATGAGACCGGGATCGGGTTTCCATATTTGGATATCCGAAAACCACATCGATCCAAATTAACGATAGGTCGTGAATCTCATGTGAAGAGTGAAGACTCGAGGTGTAAGAACTATTCGTCAGTATAACTCTGAGGGTGATTCCGTGATGAATTTGACGAGTAGTACTTTCAGATTTGAGATGAAGATCAGAGTGCAAGGGTTATTGTCGTTAACTCTGAGGGTGATTCCAAAATGAGTGTAACGAAATAATGCCTTCGGTTTCGTTCGAACCCGGAACGAACTTGTATGAATTGTATGCTTTCAGAACATCGTCAGGTGGACGATGAGCATTCTAAGTGATGTGTTCACTAAAGGTAATCGTAGCCTCAAGCCTCATCAACCGGGAATGGCTAAAACAGGGGAGGTGCAGCAAGGCTTCGTGGGTAGCCCCCACTTGAGGGTAAGATTTACCCCTGTCTAGAGGTCCCTTTTCGGATGTGTGGGCGGTTGAATAGCTACATCCGTCGGGGTTGTCTTATTTGGAACTGTTCAGTAAGGAATGGTTCTGGCTTTATGTTGCAGGGGAGCGGGCGTACTCCTCGGTACGGTGATCTAGGCCACATACTGTGACGGACGGTACCCTAGTAGCCTTGCCATTGTATGGAATCCAAAATCCAATAAGTGCCATCGGTTTTGATTGTATTACCCACTTTTGTAGCTAGTAGCTAGAATTTAATAATGTAACAATTTCGGCTATTTCTTATTTATTTGAAAATCCTAGACCTATTATATATCACTGAATTTCTTAATCAAATTTTGGTTAGCGTAAGGTAAAAACTTTTCCATGTTTATGTATGGGAAGTCTTACGTGATATTCTTTCAAAAGGTTTTTTTAAGTTAAGCAACTTTAACCGTTTACTCACACCAGACCCGTGTCTGACCCGGAGTTTATTCTGTTTTTCTTAAACTCTTGGGTACTCAAATTTTTTACGAGTAGCTAGGGGAATTCAGGTTAGCTTTGACGAATTGTGGAGGAGCAATGGAGCAGGAGGCTTCTGCGTGTAGATATTTAGTGTTCCGTTGTGTGTTCTCTGAGTTGTTGTCTTTGAGTTGTATAACTAGACAGATGTTTATAACTGTCTAGTATGTGATGTATATCTGTGTAACTCTGATAATTGTTGTAAACTTTGTAATGTTTATGTTATTAATATAATTTATTTGTTCCGCTATTTAGATTCTGATGTTGTTTCTTTCTTCTCTTCTTTCTTTTCTCTTTCTATCCCTTTCTTTCTTAAAAATGATGCGATTTTCTGAGGTAAGAAAGTCGGGTTGTCACAGTTGGTATCAGAGCATTAGGTTGAGTGAATACCTAGCCTCTGTAGTGGTGTCTTTCTTGAGAGAGCGTACTTGTAATTTTTATATATAACTATATATATTTCTACCTATTTGTTGGTTACCTGTTCGGGTTTTCCAATATAAGTTATAAAGGTAGATGAGGTAGTGGTGAGTGTAACACAACTACCCATGGTTGGAATTTGGATGTTTGAGATGGGAAGCGTATTTGTCGAGACTGTAGACCTAATTCCATCTCGAGTAATCTTTGTAGTTTGGTGTAAGGATTTCATTGATCTCTGAAGGAAACCTGTTAAGGTTCGGAGTTCATCTTCGAAGTGTAAGTTTGATCGCGCTCGTGTGAGTGGATTTGGATCTGTCGGTTAGGCAGAAGCGAGTGATGGTATCTTAGCTACCTCAGTAAGTAGTAGCTGCGTGATGAGATTGCAGTATTTATGGATATCTCTGAAGATGTTTTCTTTCGGAGCAAGTTAAGGAAGTGTGTCTGCTTCGGAGTTGTAGCTGAGTTCAACAGGATGTATGAGTTTAGTTGGAGGTCCGAGTTTCTCAAAGAACTCTGGATAAGAAGTCTTTAGCATCTGTGTTAGCGGTGCAGCTTGGAAGTGTTCTGTGTTCCAGAAGGAAGATCCTTTTGGTTTAGCATTTCCTGGAGGTGGATTTCAGAAGCAGCAGTGAGGATCTGTTTCTTCGATGGATTAGTTGGTCAAGGATAAACTGTTCTGATTAGTGGAGAGAGAGCAATATCTTGGATATTGGATTGGGTGGTCGCAAAAGTGACTTGCGATGATTTGACGATTATCTTAGATAGTCTTTTGCTTGGATTTGTGGCATCTCTAGAGGATGTGGAAGTTATGGAATTGCTGAAGATTTTCCGAATATATCTTCAGAAAGTCAGAGATTTGCCCACATTGGAGATTAAGTTCTGAATCGACTTGATATCAGGAGTGATACCGGTGATTCAGCTGGGTAGAAGGTTTCCTAGGTTGATTGTTTGATGAAGCAGCTCTGTATTTCTTGGAATTTCTATTAAACCTTATTTCCGAGATGTGATGTTTAGTCTGTTCTTGTGTCCATTCGACGGCATTTTCATCTACTCCAGATCAGAGTTGTGCAGCGGAAGCAAGGTGGCTGTTGTTCTTGAGTAGAAGCAACTGGAAGTTGCTGTGTTTGGATTAGAGAGTTTCTACTGAATTTATTTTTCAGGATCTAAGGCAAGTTGGCGAGTGATTCTGTTCTGTCTTTTCCGGATGGGAGAAGTTGTTTTCTACTATTGATAGTAAAGTTTGGTTTTGCATTTGGATTGATTTTGTGAGGATCAGTTTGTCGAGTTGTTTTGATCCAGTTTGTTTGTAGAGGCATCAGCGAAGGTTGAGCTTATCAAGAAGGATCTGTAGGCAGCCCGGATCATCCAGAAAGTTTTTGAGGTTAAGTAATGGAAGAATTTGGAATTCGAAGTTGGAGGCTTCGATATTGTTAATATTTTCTCTGGTAAACGGAGCAATAAGTTTTGGTGAGCTTCGAGGTATATTGGATTCTTCTGAGTTTTTGTAGAGATCAGTGCTTTGGTTTGAAGGGTTGAATTGCCAGTTTGGAAGACTGGAATTCAAAATATTTCACGTGGCTCTGAGGGAGTACGTGTTTGGTCCATCACTGTTTTTGAGACCAGCAGTTCTGTGAAGGTTTTAGTTGTTGATCAGACTTGTCTGTGATCTGTTATCTTGTGCAGATTATAGATCTAGATGAGTAGGAACTCAGCAGCTTAGTAGTATAGCTGGTTTGGATTTAGTGGAGCGAGTATCCCTGTGTCTGTACTCGGGAAACTCGAGATAATTTTAGGAAGCTTATCCAGATCTGTGTCCGGATAGCTAGTGTTAATTATTTGTATGAATTGGTTAAAATAAAATAAAATTGTGGATTATCTTTGTTTTAAATTTCGAGGACGAAATTCTTTTAAGGGAGGAGGAATGTAATATCCCGGAATTTCCAGGAATTTAAAATGTGATAATCTCTTAAGTTTAATTATTTGAAAGTGATAAAATTGTTATTTTCCAAAATAAATAACCAAGTAATAATAATATAATGTTTTAATTTTGGTTATAAACTGGTTTTAAAATAAGAATAATTATTTTATTTGTGTAAATAAATTCTTAATTGGTTTATTGTTTTCAAAATTGATAAGTATGTTTTAATATTTATTTCTATATATTATTAATTGATTTTAAAATTGGATAGATTATTTGTAAATAATAATGAGCTTATTTAAAAATTTATATTTATTTATTTAAATTTATTTTAGATTTGGATTTTTAAATTTGACTTTGAATTGAATATAAATTTGACTTTTAGGAATATACATACATATCAAAATAGAATAATAATATAGTTTGAATTTAAAATATATATAATGTTTTTAATTAAAAATAAGATTTGTTTTATTTTTATAGAAATTTATCTTGGAAATTTGGATTTGTATTTATTTAATAAGAATAAATGCAAGGCTTTTGGAATAACATTTTTAAAATGAGTTTGCAATATGTATATAACTTTTATTTAAATTATATTTGATTTCATTTCTTTTTAAAGACTTGTATTTTATATAAATTTAGCAAACATTTATAAATGTATAAGTGTATTTGTTTATTAGATATTTAATTAGAAAAGTATTTTTAAAATTGAGAAAACAAGTTTGTTATTTTGGAAATTAGTTTAAAAAGCTTTTAAATTTTTTAAGAATTAAAATAAACTCAATTTGACAAGTGTTAAGTTAGAAATCATTATAAACAACAAGTGTTAAACATTTAAATTAAGATTAAGACAAGCGTCCATTGTTTTTAATTTTCTTTTTTATTTACAAAATATGAAAATTTCTTATATAAACGCCTTATCTCTTCATCTTACTTTTTCTTTAAACTTTTTGTTCATTTCTAAGAGAAACAAGAAAATATCCATGCAAATCTTTACTCATCCAAAAACCAGAAATCTTCAAAACAATCCTTAATTTAAAATCTGAAGCTCCTCAATTCAAAACAATTGATCAACATCCAAAACCTGAAACATTAATCTCTGTTTACCCAAAACCTGAAAACATCCCAGTTTAAATCCAAATCTGCAAAATGTTTTCAAAAGTTTGTTGCAAGTTATCAAGCCAGATCTGAAATTTCCCACGTCTGCATCAATTTTCAAATGCACGCAAATATGAATCTAGTTCAAAGGCTTCTCTGTTTCAAAAGAGGCTTCATCATCTGTTCAAAGCATTTCTGTTTTTTTAAAGCTTCAAGTTCAAATGTCTTGCAAGTTCCAGTTTTATCATCAATCTCTCTGCATTCCTTAAAAAGGCGAGCAAACAAATTTTTACTGAAAAACTTAAGTGATGAATTATCTGTTGCTTGAAATATTTCTGTGATAATGATGTGTTGCATGTGATGGTAGGAGTATAAATCTGTGTATAGGAATATATTTGAATTTTTTTTGTTGGATTGTTTTGAATCTTCCTGTTTCTGATTCCAGAGAATTTAAACAAAACAAAATTTTAAATTTCAGCTAAATCTATGTGAATCTATGGTGTTTAAAATCAAGCTAGTTAGTTTTAAAACATCATATAATTTTCTGAAAACAAGAACTGGTATTTTAGCTTCAGTAAAATTTCTGGAACAAGGAAACTCAGTTAAAATCTTCAAATGCAATAAAATCAAAGGTTAATTTTTACCGATTCAAGCATATATCCTAGATCAGTTTGGAAAGTTAGGATTTTTGAAACAAATATTACAATTTTTAAATTTGTATTAAGCTAGCATTTGGGGTTTAACTGGAAATTGGGTTTTTTGCAAATTCTGTTGATCTGCGCATTTGGATTACTCGGGATGCATGACGGAGTTAGTGGTATGGTTGGAGAGTAAGGTAAAAATGGTTGAAGCATTTGTAATCAATTATTGAATTTGAATTTGCTCGAGATTTGTTTTAAACCTAGTTTTGGTTCTTGCTGTAAATTGGTCTACTGTATCTTCCTCTGTGTATCGAGCTTGAAGAAATTTTGGGTGAATGATGCGTGGTGGGTCGGCGATCCATGGCTGGAGTTGTGGTGTTTATCATCGATCAGAGGCGTAGGATTTTGGGATTTGCTGATGATGGTATTTGGGTTCATTTCAATCGGGGGTGCTCAATTTAAATCAAGGTAGGTGTTGATGTTCTGTGGGTCGTAGGTGGATGTAGGGTGCTTGGGTGACTTGGCGGTGGATTCGTCGTTGACCGGAGGTGGTTCCGGCACCGGTGCACTGCACAGGGGAATGTGGTGTCTGCAGGTTGTTTTGTTTTGGGTTTGCATGTTTTTCTCAAAGTGGGTCTTAGGGCATATGGAAGATGGCTCGGGAAATACTCGCGTGGTTTCGGGGTCTTTTGTATGCAGGGATTAAACTGTTAAGTTTAATAGTTTTTAAAATTTTAATTAAAACAGTTTTTAAACTTTAAAGTCAAATTTGTTTTAAAAAAAATAGCATACTTGTCTCTTGGTTCAAGTATTAAAGGGTTGAATCCAATGTGAACACTAAAACAAATTTTAAAATTTAAAATAAAGTAAGTTTTAAAACTTTAAATAATTTAAGCTAAAAATCCATTTCTTTAAAATTGATTTGCTTAAACAAATGAATTTGTATGAATGGTTTTAAATGTTAAAAACCTTAATGTTATTTTCAAAACTTATTTTAAAATATAAAAAGAAATTTATAAGGAGATGTTTATTAATGAACAATGATTTATTAATTAACAATTAAGTTTTAAATAATTAATTAACTAAGGAATTATTAATTAATAATTAAGGCTAAGAAATTGTTGATTGCTTTATATCTTAAACTAATTAATGATTAAGTTAAGTAAAGTTTCTTTTCAAGGTTGAATAAAGATAATGTTTTATCTTAAATAATAATTAAGTGTTAATGATTTGTAATTAAATGAAGTTGATTAAGAATTTTAAGTTTAGTTAATTAATTTAGTTATTATTTTAAAATGGTTAACTAAGTAATTAATTAAGTAATTAATTAAGTATTATTATTAATTAATTAACTAATAATTATGATGATTTAAATTAATGACTAATGATTAATTAAATTTTAATTACTTATTAATTAAGTAATTAATGGTTAATTGAAAATGGTAATTAATTAATACTTAATAAAGGTTTTATTAAGTAATAATTTGGTTTTCTTAATTAATAATTAAAAGGGTTATTAATCTATAATGCAAGTTAATTAGAAATTAATTAAATATTATTTAAGGTTAACTAATTATGATTAAGGATTGATTAATTATAATTATGGATTAATTAATTTGTAATTAAGATTATTAGTTAATAATTAACTTTTATTAATTAATGATTAAGAGATGATTAATTAGTTAATTAAGGTTGATTATTTAATTATAAAAGTAATTAGTGATTGATTACTTTGTATTAAAGAATTGATTAATAATTAAGGTTTATTAATTAATAGTTGAAGATAATTAATCTGTTAATTGAAGAATAATTTGGATAAAGAGTAATTAATGGATGAATTACTCGATTATAATTGATGAGATGAGTGTGATCAAGTAAGTTAATTAATTTGTTAATTCATTAAGAATAGTCACCTGATAAAAGATTAAGTATGATTACTTAATAAGTTTTGATAAGGCTAATTACTTAAGATAGGTAATTGGTAAATTACAGAGGTAATTGAGATAAGTAAAATTACTTATTGGGAAGTAATTTTAAATTGATAATTACTTGTTAAAGTAATTAAGGGTATATTACTTGGTGTAATAAATCAAAGAATTTATAAAGTAATTAAGAAGTATAAGAATAATTAATTACTATATTTATTTATTAAAGTTGATTAATTGGAAACAATTAATTAAGCATGATTAATTAATGTAATTAATTAAGAGATAATGTAATTAATTATAGTTAATTAATTAAGGTTCATTAATTGACATAATGAGAATAATTAAGGATTAATTACTTGATTAAGAGTTAATTAATCAAGGTTGATTAATTAATATGATGATTAATAAATTGGTTTAATTAATGTATAAGTAAGCAAGATTTATTGTGATTAATTTAATTAATTTTAAATTAACTAAAAGATGAAGTAATTAATTTAATTCACTTTAAATTGATTAGAGATGGAGATAGTTGATTTAATTCATTTTAAATTAATTATATTGATGAGTAAATCTTTGCTTATGTATGAATGTATGACATTGATTGTCTTGAATAGATGTAATCTTAGAAATGAGATAAGTAATGTTGTGTGGTATGAATGCTTGGTTGCATTGTGATGGTAATATGGATTATCTATTGTGATGATGATATGGATTGCCTATTTTGTTATGAATCATCTATTTATTTGATAATGTGATTATCAATTGTGACTGGTGAATTATCTATTCTGTGTGTATATAGGTAGTTAAATTTAATTGTTTAACTTTAAACAACTTGGACCTAAAAGATATGTTTTGGATTTCGATGAGACCGGGATCGGGTTTCCATATTTGGATATCCGAAAACCACATCGATCCAAATTAACGATAGGTCGTGAATCTCATGTGAAGAGTGAAGACTCAAGGTGTAAGAACTATTCGTCAGTATAACTCTGAGGGTGATTCCGTGATGAGTTTGACGAGTAGTACTTTCAGATTCGAGATGAAGATCAGAGTGCAAGGGTTATTGTCGTTAACTCTGAGGGTGATTCCAAAATGAGTGTAATGAGATAATGCCTTTGGTTTCGTTCGAACCCGAAACGAACTTGTATGAATTGAATGCTTTTAGAACATCGTCAGTTGGACGATGAGCATTCTAAGTGATGTGTTTACTAAAGGTAATCGTAGCCTCAAGCCTCATCAACCGGGAATGGCTAAAACAGGGGAGGTGCAGCAAGGCTTCATGGGTAGCCCCCACTTGAGGGTAAGATTTATCCCTATCTAGAGGTCCCTTTTGTTTCGGTTGTGTGGGCGGTTGAATAGCTACATCCGTCGAGGTTGTCTTATTTGGAACTTTTCAGTAAGGAATGGTTTCGGCTTTGTGTTGCAGGGGAGCGGGCGTACTCCTCGGTACGGTGATCTGGGCCACGTACTGTGACGGGCGGTACCCTAGTAGCCCTGTCATTGTATGGAATCCAAAATCCAATAAGTGCAATCGGTTTTGATTGTATTACCCACTTTTGTGGCTAGTAGATGGAATTTAATAATGTAACAATTTCAGCCATTTCTTATTTATTTGAAAACCCTAGACCTATTATAATATCACTGAATTTCCTATCAAATGTTTGGTTAGCGTAAGGTAAAAACTTTTCCATGTTTATGTGTGGGAAGTCTTACGTGATACCTTTTCTTTCAAAAGGTTTTTTTAAGTTAAGCAACTATAACCGTTTACTCACACCAGACCCATGTCTGACCCGGAGTTTATTCTGTTTTTCTTAAACTCTTGGGTACTCAAATTTTTTACGAGTAGCCAGGGGAATTCAGGTTAGCTTTGATGAATTGTGGAGGAGCAATGGAGCAGGAGGCTTCTGCGTATAGATATATAGTGTTCCGCTGTGTGTTCTCTGAGTTGTTGTCTTTGAGTTGTATTGAGTTGTATAACTAGAGAGATGGCTATAACTGTCTAGTATGTGATGTATATCTGTGTAACTCTGATAATTGTTGTAAACTTTGTAATGTTTATGTTATTAATATAATTTATTCGTCCCGCTGTTTAGATTCTGATGTTGTTTCTTTTTTCTCTTATTTCTCTTTCTATCCCTTTCTTTCTTAAAAATGATGCGATTTTCTGAGGTAAGAAAGTCGGTTCGTCACATGTTTAAAGTGTTTTAAATTTCAAATTTGATTTCTAAATGACTTATTTTCAAATAAGTTATTGTTATAATTTTGTAAACCAAATTAAATAATTTGTCTTCAAGTTATTAAAATTTGATTAATTCAAATGATTAAATTGTGATGATAATTATGGTTAGATTATTATTGATATGTACTTAAAAATACTTAATTAAAATATAATTTGTTAATAAGTAAAGATTAATTAAGATTAATGTTTTCTTAATTAATTAAGGAAAAAGGTAATTACTTATGGAATTAATTAATGGAAGCAATTACTTATGGAAGTAATTAAAGTTGAAGTGATTAATGGATAATCACATGATGTTATTAATTAAGGAATCGATTAATATAATTGTTTTGAAGCTAATTAATTATGGAGTAATTAATTAATTTAAGGATTAAGGATTGTTTAATGATGGAATTAATTATTTGTTAGGTAATTAATTAAGAGAGTAATCAAGCTTTATTAATGGAAGTAATTAGAAGATAATTACTTATGTAAGTAATTAAAGGTTAATTACTTAGTTAATTTTAGTTAATTAATTAATGTGATTAGTTAATTAATGAATTAGATTAATTTAAGATTAATTATTAATTGTAATTAATTAAAAATGTAATTAATTAATAAAGTAATTGATTAAGGATTATTTATTAATGTAATTGATTAATAATTACATAATGAAGAAATTAAAGATTAATTAATTAGATTAATTAATTAGATTAATTAATCAAAGGGTTAATATAATTAACTAAGAAGTTAATTAATTAAGATAAGTAATTACAAGTTGTTAATTACTGTTTATGATTAATGAGATGATTAATTACAAGTTAGTTATTTATTTTATTAAAGGAATTATTAATTAATAAGGATTATTAGTTAATAAAATTAATGTATTAATCAAGGTTGATTACTAAAGTAATTAATTAAAGTGTGATTAATTAATTGTAATTAACTCAGGTTTAATGTAATTAATTATAGTTGATTAATTAATAGAAGTAAATGTAGGATCATTAATTTATGTAATTAATGATAGTAATTAAAGGTTAATTACTGTGTAAGGTTAAGGATAATTACTTGAATGTAATTAAAGTATAATTAATCAAGAAAGATTAATTAAGGAAGATCATTAAGAGATGATTAAATTATTTATTTGGAATAAATTAATGAAGAAGGATTTGGGTAATCCAATTGATTAAGAGTTAATCAATTCTGCTTATGAGTGATTGATTGATACTTGGTGATTGATATTGGATGACTGATATTGGTTGATATTGGATGATTTGAATATCCATGATGTTATCCCGCCTTTTGGCAAAGCCATGATACCAAAAGATCGATCGAAAACAAAAGACAGTTCGTCTCAAAGATTGGTTATACTTTGCTTCACTATGAATATCGCTGAATTTTGTCTGAGCCCGGAATAGGCTACAATTGATATGACATGACAAGCAAAGCCAGAAGCACCAGCATTTAAAATTCAAGTCCATCCGAGTCCGTATGCTCAAGTTATGATGGATATAAGTTAAAGGAAAAAGCTCCGGTTTCGTATCGATCATCAAGCACCATTTCGTATCGATCGGTTTCCTATCGATCCAGCGGTTTCGTATCCATCGAAGTGCCGCAGTTCGCATCGATCAAGTTCGAATCCATTGAAGTGCCTCGGTTCGACTCGATCTCATTCGAGTCCGTCGGCTCCTCCTTATTCGAATCCATTGGCATATCCCTACTTCGCATTCATCGGCAGATAACCTACTTCGTATCGGTCAACTCCCATGAGTTCGTATCGATCAGGATTGGCCATGTTCGAATCCATCGAGTTCGTATCGATGGACTTCGTACCCATCAACAGATGATGCACTTCGTAAAGATCGGCCAGTGTCTTCTTCGCATCCATCATAGAAGCATCCCTTCGAATCCATCAAGATGCCTTAATCCGTCTCCATCCAAATACCCTGCTTTGTAGCCATTGAGGAAGCCACTCTTCAAATCCATCTGGACAGAGTAATTTGTATCCATCGAATAAAAAAAGCCAAGGTGACGTGCCATCCCTCGATACGAACAAGCCGAGATATATGGAGTCGATGCGGTCAACTCGGAGTGAAGACCGGATCGAGGCGAAGTTTGCGCTCCACGTCATCACGAAGACGCGTGCCACCTTCGATTCGAAATGATCGATTCGAAGAGATGGATTCGAACCAAACAGCCACTCGAGAATATTCATTTCATATCGACTATATCTCCCAATCCACTGATCCAAGTGAAATGAAAATTTCACAGGAGTTTTCCTACATGCCAAGGAGTGTTCACACCAAATTTCAGCTCGATTGGACATCATCTTGATTGATACAAAATGATTTCGTATCGATCATAGATCGACTTGAAACTTTCTGAGATTGGTCGCGTGGGCCCACTCACGTGCCAGAAAAAGTCTTCCAAGATTTGAGCAAAGTCTTAGCCTCTAACGCCTATAAATAGAGCCCCATAGCCTATAGAAAAAGGATCTTTTTGACTCTCCAGCGCCGAGACTCTGCCGGATCGAGATCTCCACCATCCTACATCATACTTTTGCTGTTGAATTCGAATTTCCAGTTGTAACTTGCTGTTGATTACTGTAGCAACTTGTAATCATTGAAAGAGAATCAATAAAACTGCAAAAAACTTCACAATGGACGTAGGCAACACGTCGAACCACTATAAATCGCTTGTCTACGCATTTACTTTACTATTATTTGGAGTTTTTGTTAGATAATCCTCATTTTCAATTTATATTCTTCATTATTATCTCTTCAAAGACTCCCGAAGAGTGTTGTGACCAATTTTGGTGCAAACACTTTGGTGCTTTTATTGAGAACCCAGATTTTCTCCTGCTCTTTGGATCTGTCATCGATACCGGATTGAATAAATCTAAGAGAGAGATCCAGATTACTAATTCAAGTCCAGATTCCTTCCATTCTATTCAGATTTACATAAAGTCTATGAAAGGAATTCAGCCTTCAAAATGGTTAGCACAAGGACCACCTCTAACGCTATCAATCAAGAAGAACAGGATAGACAGAATCCTGCACCGCTACCTCCCTCTAACCAGGGCGCTACCAAACACTCGGAACCATCAGGTCCGGTAACCCAATAAGAGTTTCAGCTGCTGCTCCAAGAGCTGACCCAGAGTCGGCAACAACTAGTAGAACAACTACGCGCTAACGTCGAGCTCACCAATCAGCTGAATCGCCAGAAGCGAAGGAGATCTAGGAGAGACCATGCTTCTCGCTCCTCCAGCAAAAGTTCCTCCTCTTCTGATTATCATAATCAGTCTCCATGACCCTGGCTAGATGGGAGTCACATACAAGCTGCTGGAAATCAACCGGAAATGACTGTTGGACAACTGAGAGTTGGTCCATCAGCCAGTCTCCAAACCAAGCCCTCCTCCCGAGGAGGTGCCATTCCTCACTGCACCATAGAATACCGCGCCACGAACGCCGCGGATGAACCAAGGGTCGATGCCCCAAGTCAGTCAAATCCGGACAGTCGTCGGCATGGGCGTACCCCTGAACCATACGTCCCAGAGGACTACGAGCCAAGAAGGCAAGATTTGGACCGTCAACAGCATCCGGTCCAACTCCAGGATGTGGGATTCAATCACATTTCGGCACGAGCCGCACAGAACATACAAATGACGGATCTTCCGAATATGATATGTCAGATGATCCGCGAGAGCCAGGGTCTCACAAACGACGATTGGGGAATCTCCCGAAGTCACACTCCTTTTACGGACGATATTCTTACTGCTGAACCCCCACGACGATTCAGAATGCCAACTCTACCCATGTACGAGGGAAACTCCGACCCCAACCAACATATTCTGAAATATGAATGGTCGATGAGCGCTGTCAGAGCTGAAGATGCAGTGAAGTGTCGTAGTTTTCCCATATCCTTGGGGGGCATCGCTACCATGTGGTTCACTCGACTGCCACCTCGATCCATTTCGTCCTTTGACCAGTTGGCCACAAAATTTGTTGAGCAATTCTGCATGCACACCGCAAGACCGAAAGATGTCAACCTCTGTCTAGCGTCACCCAAGCTCCTGGAGAGACGCTCAGACACTACTTAGAGAGACTTCATACTGCATGTGCGGAAATCAGCAATCCGAACGATAACTCCATCCTTATTGCGTTGACTAAGGGGATTGACCTCGATTCTGAGTTTGGCAACTGGTTGGCTGGAAAACCACCTGCATCATTGGACCGTTTCCACGCCAAGGCGGCTCAATTCCTAAGAAAGGAAGATGCGAAACAGTCTAGGAAGCAGAATGATGCAGGGCCAAGCACGGAAGAGATCCAAAGCAATATCGCGATCAAACAGTCCGGTGAGAGCTCCGGAAAAGTTCAGTTGAACATTCAAAACAAACAGGCTCAGCGGAAAGAGAGCGTTAATCAAAATAGAAAACGAGATCAAAATCGTGGCCCACAGCACAAAAATCCTATGTTTGACAGTTATACTCATTTGAATACATCACTGGAGAACTTGTATTTACAAACCTGTAATACAATCCAATACAAAAAACCTGCTCCAAAACCGTCGTCAGAGAGGCAAATCCAAACGGGAAATTTTTGTAGGTTTCATGGAAGCTACGGGCATAATACAAACGAGTGTCGTCACTTACAAGACCTCGTTGAAAAATTGATTAGAGAAAGGAAGCTGGAACAGTTTGTGCGGGCACCGCAGCCTGGAGAAGCGGGCCCATCAAATCAAAATAATGAACCCAATCGACCGAAACAGGAGGACTCTGCATGTCCACGTGGGAGATTGGTGATAAACCCTGTCAGTGGCGGACCCACTTTGTCAAGAGCCTGGAACGATGAGGATCTTCGTCACTGTTACACATGACAGGCTCTATCTAGTCTATGAATACTTTGCAATTTCCTTCACATTCTGAAGTTTGAATTTGTAATAAGGCACTGACTTTGCCATGTTTTTCCGTTCCAGCAATAAATTATTATCTCTTCAAGCTAGAGCTGTGATTCACCAAACACGACATTCAACAATCATGACGCACGAAGAGCTAAGTTCTATCGCACGATGGAATTTATTCAAATAGCAAGTGACTGTGATACGACCGGCCACTCACTAAGTGAAACCTCAGCTCAGGGGCAAACCATCACATCAAAGGCTAAATTGGACCGACACACGAAATTCCCACAACTAACTCCAAATTTCCAAAGTGCGAATTGGAGTATAATCATCAACTCTAGATTCCCAGAGTGCGAACCGGAGTATAAACCTCAACTCCAAATTCCCAGAGTGCGAATTGATGTATAAACATCAAATCATCGTTCCCAGAGTGTGAGCGGACTCCAAGTTCCAGAGTGCGAAGTGGAATATAAACATCAAATCCATCGTTCCCAGAGTGTAAACGGACTCCAAGTTACCAGAGTACGAATTGGAGTATAAACATCAAATCCATCGTTCCCAGAGTGTGAACGGACTCCAAATTCCCAGAGCGTGAGTTGGAGTATAAACATAAAATCCATCGTTCCCAGAGTGTGAACGAACTCCAAGTTCCTAGAGTGCGAATTGGAGTATAAACGTCAAATCCATCGTTCCTAGAGTGTGAACGTACTCCAAGTTCCCAGAGTGCGAATTGGAGTATAAACATCAATTCCAGGTTCCCAGAGTGCGAACCGATGCATCAATGCTAACTCCAAACTCCCAGAGCATGAATTGGAGTATAAACATCAATTCCAAGTTCTCGGAGTGCGAACCCAAACATCAATGCCAACTCCAAATTCCCAGAGCGTGAATTGGAGTATAAACATCAATTTCAAGTTCCCGGAGTGCGAACCCAAACATCAATGCTAACTCCAAATTCCCAGAGCGTGAATTGGAGTATAAACATCAATTCCAAGTTCCCGGAGTGCGAACCCAAACATCAATGCTAACTCCAAATTCCCAGAGCGTGAATTGGAGTATAAAATTCTAGGTTCCCGGAGTGCGAACCCAAGCATACATGCTATCTCCAAATTCCCAGAGTGTGAATTGGAGCACAAATACCAAGTCAAAGTTCCTGGAACTGCGAACTGTATTACAAACATCGATAACTCTCAAATTCCCAGAGCGCGAACCAGATTATCGATCATAGATTATCCAAAGTCCCCGGAGTGTGGACATGTGCTCAAGATTTGCAATCGGTGCGATCGACCACCGAAATACAAATGCTGTTCCCCGGAACTGGGGGCATAAAGCTTAAGTGTTAATCACTAACCGAAGCAATACAATGTCCAAAGTTCAACTCATTCATCAATCACGACATGTGATCAAGATTTTCAGACTTGAAAAATAAAACGAACTCTACTCGACGGTAAAAACACCACAAGTAGACCGGACTGAAACCCAAACACTGCAAATACTTAAGCACAAAAGAAATGAGAATTGAAATAAAGAAACTAAACTTTATTGCAATTAAATGTATGTGAAGATTCATGTACAATTCATTCCAAAAAATTCCTACTAGAAGGGGGCCAAGCCTGCATCTATACATAGCCTATGAAAGAAAAATAAAAGTGCCTTCCTAACTGCCAAAAATGCACCAGAGGGGATCGTCTGCTTTTTCTTCTTCGGTTTCCTCTTCAATGTGGAACCACTAACAGTCTTCCGCTTCGACCCCGTACCCTTTGGCGGATCTTCTTCTGACGAAGGCATGATATCGATATACTCCTCCGAGCTTGAACTTAAAGGAATACTCTCTTCTAGAGGAGTCGGAGGAGTCGGGTCTACCACCGGGGGCGGAATGGACGCGCTTGTTCCGACAAGCGTGTCCCCAGAAGATATCGCCGCAGGAGGAGTGGGGCCAACCGCCGTCGTAACACACTCAGAATTACCGCCGTGTGCTGCCACTTCCATCTCTGCATTAATTTGAGCTAGTATCTCAGCCTTACGAGCAGCATGATATTCACGATAGGCAACGGTGGACTGTAACAATACAGTAGAAACAGGTGGGAACACGCCAAGAACAAATGGCATGTCAACAAAATGGTCACTGTGCTGGCTCAAGAGTTCATTCATCATCTGTTCGTCAAAAGTAATTGAACCCTCCTATGTCATCTCGGTCGGCACGGCTGTCGTCGTGGTGATCGCTTCAGTAATAATGGCCTCCTTCTCTTGATGTGACTCTTGGACTGCAGGAGGCGCAATACAAATACTTCAGTTCAGACACACAGTAGATTTATGCAAAGTACATTCCTCAAATTGACTCGTGGCTGACTGAACAACTTCAAAAGAATGCTCCCTTATGGGAGATAAGCGTGGCTGCTCAGGGTCATAGCCTGGGACCAGCTGCGGCTCAATCGCTGGCGTCGGCTCCGATCCAGATGAAGTAATCATCTCTGAACTTGTAGATGGGTGCGCGACGCCAGACCCCTCACCAACTTCCAAGTGTAGGGTACCCAGTCTCTCTTTAGCATGAGAGATCATGAAATCATGGTGAACCTTCTTCTCATCATCAGTCAATATATGGTTCTCCAACTAGAACTCATCAAAAACTTCGCCTGGCTATGCTGCTTTCTCTTCTTCAACTAATAAATTCCAGGCATTGAACAAATGTGTCGGATAATCGTCAAGCCACGTCAAATTTCTATGCCTCGGTACATTAGCATTTAAGTAATGAGAAGTTCTTCTATCTCTGTCTCTAGCTTGATCTCTACTTGAAGAACTTTCCCATCGACTTTGGCTTCCGTCTCACAGACCTTCTCCAAGGCCGCATCTCTTTCTCTCCAAAATTCCACCGGCTGATCACACGCTTCCTGTGCGGAAACATTAGCGGTGTCCTTCTCCTTCATAATCTCTGAAACTTTGGCCTTTAGCTCGTTTAGCTCTTTCAAGGCCGCATCCCGCTCTGCAGCTATAATGGTGTTTCGGTGGCCCATGTCCTCCACCGTAGCATAATGCTCATGCTTCATCCTATCCATTACTGCCTGAGCTTCATCAGCTTTTCCAAGAGCTTCAATCTCTGATTTTCGAGAGGATTCGGCCTCATTCCCGAGCGCCTGAATAATACGGTCCTTTGACCAAGTTCCTTCTCCAACTTCTCAATCGTGGCCGCTCGGTCAAAGGCTACCTTTGATGCTTTCTTTGCGGTTTTTGACCATTCCTGCTACCGGAAGAATACATCTGAGAGATAATCATGCATCATAGGTGCAACTGACGCCGGTATCCTTTTTAGATGCGGGGTAAAGACGAACCCGTCAAAGCAAATTTAAGAAAAATCTTTCTTCAGCTGAGCAAGCCTGACTGCTCCTTCCCCCGAAGGTTACGTCATTGTCTGCTCTGTTGTCAGGGGGGCCACGATCTCCGTTCTATGATGAGTGTCAGACCTCAATGATTGGGAAGACGGCTTGTGCCGTGAAGTTTCTTGAGACGTTGAAACATGAACCGGAGGCGGTGCGGGAGCTCTAGAAGGTGGCGTGCGAGATCGAGACCGACGCCTATAATCTTTGTCTCTGTCAGAGCGCTCATGACTCGAGCGCCCATGACTCGAGCGTCCATGGTCATAGTCTCTATCTCCTTCTCTCATATATGATTCATAATATGAAGAAGACTTGTGATTATTACGAAGACTGCCAAGCATCGAACCTCTACCAGACATGGTATCTGCGAAGCAAAAACATAAAACGAAGTTAGTAATCTCTCACAGTGAGCGTATTACACTTAGAAATCGTATAGTGCCGTGAAGTGTGAATGTAAGTGCAACCCCCCGACCAACCAGATGTGTCAACCGCACTAGTGGGCAGAGGCTCGCTCAAAACTAAGGCTTCTGAAAGTTCGTCCAATCCGGCATCATGCTGCAAGGACACATCGTCCGGAATTGGAAGATCGGCGAGCCCTTCATAAAGATTCTCAGTTCTTAAGGGAGACATCTCCGAAATTCTAAATCCGGAGGCGGGTCGGGCCGTGACAACCGATTTCCATCTTCCCTCTTTAGATGGCTTAACAACGACTGTCTTGCCTTTTCTTTGCTCTCCGATATCCTGGGCTACATCTGCAGGTTCGCCCAATGTTTCTTCGTCGGTGTGAGTTCTTTCGGAGTCAGCCTCCTCGATTATGACAACTTTAGGTTTTCTTCGGTTAACTCGTTCTTTCGAGGCAGTCCTTAAGACACCGTCAAGCATTATACTTTGTCTTCGTTCAATCAGCCCAAGAATCCTAAGATTCCTATCTGTCAATAGCAACTCAATATTGCTCTCTTCACTTGGGATTTCTTGAAAAACACGAACTATCTCCTTGAAATTCACCATCGGGTCGCTGGATTATGGCTGAAAAAGAAAAAGAGATGTGAGTTCGACTTCATCTACATCAGTTTTATCAACTACCTAAAAGGATAGCAATACTCACGTCTAAATAGCCATCGCCTAGCAAACCCTAGGGGGCATCTAACATAAAACCATTCCGTCCTGAAGTAGATCAATCTAGTTCAAGCCCCCGTGATCACTTGGCAATTTCTTACCGCCTCCAGGAATGTGAAAGATGGACTATCAGCCCGACTCTTGAAGTTAAACAAGTATCTGATCTCAATCGGGAGTGGCGGTCGATAGAGATATTCCATAAATGCAATGAACAAGCTATTGAGTGATGCATATCCGTTCGGATGCAGCTGAGGTGGGGCGATCTCCAAAGACAACAATATTTCTCTTATATACTGGTTAAACGGAGGGAGTGTCCCAGCCGCGTACGCGTGGCGATTGAATGCGGTATATCCCTCCGGTGGATTGTGCGGTCTATCATTTGGTCCCGGCAGTAATACGTCGTCCATCGACAAACCATGCCTTAAGCATATTCTTCCTAGCATGTCTTCTGAAATGTTGGACGGAACAAAGTCTGATGTGTTACTAATGAAGGATGTGTCAGGTAACTTGTCCGGAGCTGGACCGATAACTTCAATCTCAATCTTCGGTAATTCAAGCATGGGAGGGACTGAACTCTGAGTTTCTTGCGGCTGCAAACTTGAAGTTTCCATAACTAGCTAACTCACGAGAAATCATCGTCAGATGCTAAAGAGCCCGTGCATTCCCCGGTGTAGAGTGCATGAATGTGTCGTGCAGTGCTGTGCATTAATTGAGCAAATTCTACAGAGTAAACTGAAATGTATGAACGATAAAACTCTGAAAATCAGACCGGAAATGACCGTCATCACTGACCGTCACAACCGTGCTATCCATACGCAAGCGGTCGATCCAAGTTAAAGTTTTTTATATTTTTGTTAAGTTATGGTTCCATCGGCGAGCTTCGAAAGGTAGTCCAATATGCAGTTCTACGGTCAAGTTCAGTCATGCAAGGCAGAAGCTCATCGGAGTCAAGTATTCTAATGCGCAAAAATTCTCTAAATTCGTCTAATTTCAACTTGGAATCGGTCACCGCAGTTCAAATTCATATCAAGTCAGAGATATATCATTGACCATGTTCGAATCGATACATTCGTAGCGATCAGGTTTGACTCGATACGCTTCGTATCGATCAGGTTCGACTCGATACGTTTCGAATCGATCCGGTTCGAAACGATACGTTTCGTATCGATCGAGGGCACGCCATTTCGCATCGATCTAAGAACACTGGCTTCGCATCGATCGCCGCTCTCGTATTCGTATCGTTACGAAATCATATAATCTGGATCGATTCGAAAACTCCTATTACGGATCGACACGAAACGAAGGCAGAGTCGTTCCTCCGCAACTCCTTCTTCTCCAAAAAGGCCTCAACTCCATGGCTGTGCTCCATCCTCAATCTTGCTCTCACTCGTCCAGATCTCAAATTCATCGAAACCGGTCGTAAAAGCAAGAAGGATGGTTGAAGTTTCGAGTTTCATCGTTCTGAACATGATTCTATCCATTAATTACCTGATTTTAATGTTTAAATTTGAAGGATTGAAGGACTGAATCGATTCGAAGGCTAAAACAGTTCTTTCTCTTGGACTCTCTATCGATACAAAAGCAAAAGGCAGCAGTAAAAGTAAAAAAGTGAAAAATGGCTAAGTCCAGCTATTTACATGAAGCCTAGTAGGAACTGGGTCGTTTCGCCTCCTAGTCCACTTAACCGGTCGCAACTGGTCAAACCGTGAATCGAACCGAGCGTCCTGTTCGAATCCATCGGACCTAGAATTTTTATCGATTCGAAATGGACAGTAAACCCATCGATACAAAGCAAGCAGCAAGGACGGCTGAAGATTGTGAGCTCCATCGGATCGATGCCCTTGTTCGCATCAACAAGTTCGCGACTTCATCCACTGCATATCGATACGAACAGTAATTTCGTATCCATCATTTCTCATCGATACGAACGGATATTTCGTATACATCCAAACTCATCGATACGAACGGATATTTCATATCCATCCAAGCTCATCGATACGAACTATCATTTCGTATCCATCAATTCGACCTGCGTCGATATAAAAAACTACTTTTCAACCTTTTACATCGATTCAGGAGAGGATCGATACAAGAGGATAGTCAAAAAACAACCATCAAGCGTTGTTTCGACTCGAATTTCAAATCGGTATAGGAGAGGATCGACACAAAATTCGATAACAAACTAAACTGACAACGGCTTGTGAACACATAACGTTAACGAGAGTCAAATTAACATATGCGTATATATGTCGGACTAATATTCGATTTTCAACATTCACAGGGATCGAATACTCATCTTGTTACGATTACAACAATGAACAGCTAAGCATTATTATACAACAACCGATTATATCAACGCAAGGTTACAGCAATACAGAATACCACTTTCAACGAAAGAAAGCGATGATTGTTCAGAGAGAAATTGCAGCTTTTCAAAGCACGTCATGTTTTCAAAAGACGTACTTTGGGGGGAAAATATTATCTCGCCTTTTGGCAAAGCCATGATACCAAAAGATCGATCAAAAACAAAAGACAGTTCGCCTCAAAGATTGGTTATACTTTGCTTCACTATGGATATCGCTGAATTTTGTCCGAGCCCGGATCAGGCTACAATTGATAGGACATGACAAGCAAAGCTATAAGAACCAACATTTTAAATTTCAAGTCAATCCAAGTTCGTATGCTCAAGTTATGATGGATATAATTTGAAGGGAAAAGCTCCGGTTTCGTATCGATCATTAAGCTCCATTTCGTATCGATCGGTTTCGTATCGATCCAGCGGTTTCATATCCATCGAAGTGTCGCGGTTTGCCTCGATCAAGTTCGAATCCATCGAAGTGCCTCGGTTCGATTAGATCTCATTCGAGTCCATCGGCTCCTCCTTATTTGAATCCATTGGCATATCCCTACTTCGCATCCATCGGCAGATGACCTACTTCGTATCGGTCAACTCCCATGAGTTCGTATCGATCAGGATTGGCCATGTTCGAATACATCAAGTTCGTATCGATGGACTTCATACCCATCAACAGATGATGCGCTTCGTAACGATCGGCCAGTGTCTTCTCCGCATCCATCATAGAAGCATCCCTTCGAATCCATCAAGATGCCTTGATTCGTCTCCATCTAGATACCCTGCTTCGTATCCATTGAGGAAGCCACACTTCAAATCCATCTAGGCAGAGTAATTTGTATCCATCAAGTAAACAAGCCAAGGTGACGTGTCATCCCTCGATATGAACAAGCCGAGATATATGGAGTCGATGCGGTCAACTCAGAGTAAAGACTGGATCGAGGCGAAGTTTTCACTCCACGTCATCACGAAGACACGTGTCACCATCGATTCAAAACGATCGATTCGAAGAGATGGATTCGAACCAAACAGCCACTCGAGAATACTCATTTCGTGTCGACTATATCTCCCAATCCACTGATCCAAATGCAATGAAAGTTTCACAGGAGGTTTCCTACATGCCAAGGAGTGTTCACACCAAATTTCAGCTCGATTGGGCATCATCTTGATCGATACGAAATGATTTCGTATCGATCACAGATCAACTAGAAACTTTTTGAGATTCGTCGTGTGGGCCCACTCACGTGCCAGAAAAAGTCTTTCGAGATTTGAGCGAAGTCTCAGCCTCCTACGCCTATAAATAGAGCCCCAGAGCCTACAAAAAAGGATCATTTTGACTCTCAAGCGCCGAGACTCTGCCGGATCAAGATCTCCACCATCCTACATCATACTTTTGCTGTTGAATTCGAATTTCCAGTTGTAACTTGCTGTTGATTGTTGTAACAACTTGTAATCATTGAAAGAGAATCAATAAAACTGCAAAAAACTTCGCAGTGGACGTAGACAACATGCCGAACCACTATAAATCGCTTGTCTATGCATTTACTTTACTGTTATTTGGAGTTTTTGTTAGATAATCCTCGTTTTCAATTTATATTCTTCATTATTATCTCTTCAAAGACTCCCGAAGAGTGTTGTGACCAATTTTGGTGCAAACACATGATATATGTGATATGCTGCTTTGTGAGATGAATGGTTGTTATGAATTATCTATTATGATAATGTGATTCATCTATTTGTTTATATCATCCTGAATATAAGTTTAATTGTTTAAACCCTTAAACAACTTGGACATTAAAATGGCGTTTGGTTTCGGTGAGACCGGGATTGGGTTTCCATATTTGGATAATCCGAAAACCACATCGATCCAAATTAAATGTTAGGTCGTGAATCCAAGTGGAGCTTGGTGAAGGCTCGAAGTGTAAGAACTATTCGTCAATATAACTCTGGGGGTGATTCCGTGATGATTTTGACGAAGATAGTACTTATAGGTTCGAGATGGTGATTTAGAGTGCAAGGGCTATGGTCGTTGACTCTGAGGGTGATTCCAAAATGAGTGAAACGAGATAGTGCCTTCGGTTTCGTTTGTACCCGGAACGAACTTGTATGGATTGAATGCTTTCAGAACATCGTCAGGTGTGGTTGGTCGCGCCAACCACGGGCTGATCTTACTCGGGACTGTTCAGTAAGGAATGGTTCCGGCTTTGTGATGCAGGGCATTGGGCGTAATCCTCGGTACTGTGATCTAGGCCACGTACTGTGACGGGCGGTACCTTGGTAGCCCCGCCATTGATGGAAACTCATTCTTCCTACGAGGCCCTATGGTTTTGTTTGTATTACCCACTTTTGTGGCTAGTAGCTGGAATTTAATCATGTAACAGTTTCGGCTATTTCTTATTTACTTGAAAACCCTAGACGCTATTATAATATCACTGGATTTCCTATTAAATGTTTTGGTTAGCGTAAGGTAAAAACGTTTCCATGTTTATGTAAGGGAAGTCTTACGTGATACCTTTTCTTTTCAAAGATTTTTCTAAAGTTAAGCAATTTTAACCCGTTTATTCACACCAGACCCTTGACTGACCCGAGTGTTTATTTTCTGTTTTATTAAACTCTTGGGTACTCATATTATGTATGAGTAATCGAGTGATTCAGGTTTGCTTGACGAATTCTGGAGGAGATATGGAGCAGGAGGCTTCCACGTGTAGATATATTATGGTTCCGCTGTGTTTGTATTATATCTGTATCTTGTGTACTTGAGTTGTATAGTTAGACAGATGTTTATAACTGTCTAATATGCGTTGTATAGTTATGTACTCTGATGTAATATGATACTATGTAATATTTAATGTGATATATTATCTTTCATTCGTTCCGCTATGAGTTATCTGATGTTGTTGAGTTTCTTCTTTCTCTTTCTTTTCTTCTTCTATCCCTTTCTTTCTTAATTAGTGATGCGACTTTTTGGTGTTAGAAAGTTGGGTCGCTACATAATTAATATGATTAAATGGATTTTATAACCTTTTCAACCCTTTTTAATTAATTACTAAAGATGGAAAACTTATTTTTGAAATATGTTTACAATAATAATTAGTTTGAAGAAATATCGATGATGTGACCGAAAATTGTTTTATCGATGAACAACATTTTACTCGGTAAAAGTTGTTCAAACTTTTTGTGCCTTCCCTAATATATTAATGTGTAGTTATGTAGAAATTAAAAATATTTTCTATGCTATGTCTAACTAAATGTGAATAGTAAAAAGATTAAGTGAAGTGATTAAGGAGAAGATATTTTGGTGAATGGTGTTTAGATATTTATTTTTTTCAAAGATAAGGTGGAAAGGTTGAACATAACGGGGAGCATGCTTGGAGACTTTACAAGGAGATTTGAAGGTGGTAGTGCCCCCTTGAATGAATCTATAAATACATCATTAAGGTTAAGGCAATCACTTTTTGCAAAATTAAAAGAAGGTAGAAACAAATGAGTGCTAAGCCATTTCTATCTCAACCAATCAATCCTTGATCAATTCAAATCTTCTCGGATCCCTCTCAAACTTTGGAAAAAGCCTTAGATCATCTTGTAAACATGGAACGAAAACACAAATTTGAAGGAAGTTAAAGAAATAGGGCACCCTAATCTAGGCTGTGAACATTAAAGATGAACGGGAGGTGGCAAAGTGCAAGAGCAAGGCAATGATGGAAGCTTTGGATATTTGGTGATGGTAGGGAGTGTTCTTATGTTTTTAGAGGCTTGTGCTTATGTTATCTTGATTGTTGGGTGAGTTTACTCACAATTGAATGTGTGTATATATGTGCATATATGTTTGTTGCATGAATATAAAGTTTAAGTGAAATTAACTAATCAAAGCTATAACTTTTGGACATACATGCTTTTGAAAGCAAATGACAACTCTAAAGTATGCATTGTCACTTATATTATCCTCTACAACATTCAATGTGGCCTTGACTTTGTGTTTACATGTTTGGTTCGATTGTATATTCCATTGAAGTATGTTGGAAATGAGAATAGTCGCTATAAGTGCCCTTCACAAATCCCTTATGTTGATATTCAAAACAGCCATATGCGAAAATATTGTAAAAGAATATATTTTGGTTGTTCTCACACTTATAATAGAGTATGGATCAACAAGAAATTAGTTTGGAAATTTATAGTAATGATATAACAAAGTTTGAAAAGTTAGAAGCAAAATGGTCGCTATAGATGGACTTTGAAAATTTTTAAAGTTAATTTTGAAAGATATCCTTAGGGTTTCTTTGCTGCTTTAATAAGTAAAATATGTGCTACTTTAAAAAAACCAAGATTTATAAAATTATAGAACTGGTTAAATAAGGTTGAAAATTCTAGAAGGTAGAATTAGTCACTATGGGTGCACTTTGAAAATGCCTTGTGTTCGGTGATTTTGAAGTTAATTTAAAAGGCATCCTTAGGAGTTTCTTTTCATGGTTATTATCTGTTATAAGTACAATTCTTATTACGAAAAATTTGGACCTTGGATCGATCATTTTCATAGAGAAAACTTGTCAAACATTCGACGCTTTTCTGAGTGTTCTATGTCTAGGACTTTTAACAACACTTAAAAATGATATCTTTGACCTACTGCTACACTTTTGGGTTTGTTGCACTATTTTGTATTAATGCTGCATTTAACTAGTTTATCATGATTTAAATGGTTTAAAATTTGTTATCTTTGTGGAATCTTTTAAGAGAAGTCTAATAACATGGATTAGAGTATGAAAGAAGATTAAAAGTTTAAAAGCTAATAATTAAATATGAATTTTAAGGAAAAAAGTTCCTTTTAGCATTTAAAGTAAAGGTTTTTGGTAAATTAGTTATCTTTAAATAATGTTTTACATGGACATTTAAAGTCTATTTATAAGTATTTTTAAAGTATTTATACGTATATAAATTTGAAAAAGTAAGTTAAGTAATTTATAAAAAGGATCAAAATAGTTTTGTTATAACCATAAGTTATAATGAATGGTTTTTAAGAAGTTAATTAAAAGTACAATATTTTGTTAAATAAGTGTAGATATAATTAGATCTTTGAAACGAGTGTTTTAATGATAATGTTAAGTATAAAATAGTTTTAGTTTTATAATAACAATCTTTTAATTACATTTTTTTAACCCAACAAATTGTACTTTTGAAACAGTGAAATCTTATTAAGAGATCGGTGAATATTCTTATGCCTTGGAATAAGAATATGAATACATTTCTAAGCATTGAAAAAGAGAAGAAATGAATAGTGAAATAGTAGTACATACATATATATATTTTGTAAATGCACTTTAAATATGTGTGTGTGTGTGTGTGTGTACACAAGCATTTGCAAAGGAGTCTTAGTTAATAAAAGAATTAATTGAGTAGAAAAGGGATTAGAAGTTGCTTATGTGATTAATTATGCTTTGTGTGACTCAATCATGCTTTATGTTTACTTGTCTATGGAAAGTATTTAGTCATATACTTAGCACTAAAAGTCAACTAAGTAGATTTATCCTATCTATGAGAGTTAAGAATGATGTTCAAGTAAGGCTTAGAAGCAAACAGTTCTCTAACCTACTGCTTCACACTTGATCGAGGGATAGTGTAAGTTGACAAAGTTGAAAACATGATAAGTATGTGAGACTTGGTTTCCATATTCGATCATTTCTATTTTGTATTAGGTAGTCAATTAGTCGACTATCGAGTTTGACCAGTTGAACTTAAAAGTATATATAAGCATCATGTACTGACACGGTTTGATATCCCCTAGGGGGACTCATATGTATGATCGTCTCTTGCTTTAAGAACACATATATACGAGATTCCCCAAATGACTCCTTTATATCTTCCATTTACTTCTTAAAGAATCGAAATTGAGTTAATCGAAAATTCATTGATTTAATTTTGAAGAGTTCGGGATTAGATAAGTGTTTTTACCAATTCAAAACTGATATATGAGTTCTATTTTTTGGAAGCGGTTGGAATGTGCAATGTTATAGATTGAGCTATCTATCCTGAGGTTAAGCCCAAGGGAGATGTCAAAGTTAACATTTCAAACGATGCTATCATGTTGTATTGTCTACCTTGAGGTTGATTCATAGAAAGAGGATAATGTTAACATTCGTTGGACGGCTTATGCTAGAATCCATATAGGGATGTGTGATCTGTTCGAGATGTTGGAATCCAGAAAGAGATCGAGATCTATTCAAGCAATGAAGACTCGTATGTTGGATATTGAAAGCGAGCTCACCATCGAAAATGAGAGAAAATATAGTAGGGGCATAGTTAACGGGGTTTAGCTAACCTAAATGATATATCTACTCAAAATATCTTGATATGCTTTCGGTTGAGGTTCACAGGAGTTGTTGGTGTTCGATATCATGTATTCGAGTGTGGGCTAACTATGTTTTCCTTTATAGAGATATGCATGATTTTGGAAGGTATTTTCTGATCCTTGTCAAGAAGCTAGCCTCAGTATATCTAGGGATGTCTCTGTTTGGAAATCCAATCTACGATTTCAATGACAACAACTATACAATAGAAATCAAATATACATACATAGTTATATGTACAGGTACTTTCTAGAAAAACATCACTAGAAAGACAAGAACAACGCTCAAAGGACACTTCAAGAGACTAAAAGTCGATAGGTACAAAGAAGCAAAAGAAAAGATGCACAAAATAGATATGCACCAGTATCTGACATCTGGGTGCACAAGCCAGACGTCTGGAAAATTACTCTGGAACAACAAACAGGCAAAATCAGACGTCTAGTAATAGCACTCAGATGTCTGAAAATCTACTATGTACAAAAAATATATAGTATCAAAAGTCTGAAACAAATACCGGACGTCGGAATTCAAACTCGGACTTCAGAGAACAACTGCTCTGCAACAGCCATATGCGAATGGACATCTCCGCTTCTCTTCGCCACAACTCTTCACCATCAAAGAAGCAACTTTAGAGTGTTTGTTAATGGATGCAACTACTCAATATACCTATCTATAACTATATATAGCATCAACAATCAAGAGGACAAACTCACCTTACTTACTTACGCATTCTAATTCTATACTCTACCGTATGTTTTTGATCTCTGCATTCTAGCAATCTTTACTTGTATTCACTCTTCCATATACTCACACTACAAGAAAAAGCATTTTTAGTTGCACTTATTAGTAGCGTTTGTTATCTAAGTGCAACCAAAAAGTTATCCAAACACAACCAAAGTTTTACGGAGTACAAAATAAAAAAGAATCACTGCTAATTGATGTAGGGAACAACAAAATTAAAGTGGCCCGCACAATAACTCTTTCTCCAGTCTTTTTGTTTCGTTTTCAATTAGCGCTACAGTACATAGAAAATTTTCCCTTTTCCCTCTTTCCCAATCCACTACTCGCTCAAGTATTTTACCCAAAAACTCTCAAAACATATCAGTTACTTAATTAAAAACACTATCTACTATCCCAGGTTTTTATATTTTGATATTTCTCGATTTGTGGATTTCACCCATCGTCTACTTCCTGCTTAAATCAACCCAGATTTCTCGATTTCATGCACTAATGGGTCAGAGAGGGAAAACCTAGTGTGACAGCATTTCTTCAATGCATCAATTCATGTTATCAAATCATATGTTTGGCTCGTTAGTTTTGCTTCCATAAGCATCATCAAAAAGCTCTACTTCATTGTTATCTGATTATAAATTACAGGTAATGCATCGCTAGGCATATTTAATTTAGTTGTTAGATCTAAGAATTATACTTTGTTGATATCTGATTATAAATTACAATGAGAGTGAAATTGTAAGTGTATGAAAGAGAGAGGAACTAAAACAATGATTATTCATTACTAAAACTCCCCTGGTAATCAATCTTTTGTATTATCTTGAGTTAGGGTGGTTCCCTTTGCTTGAGGTGTTTCTTGTTGAATGTTTTGGTGAAGGAATTCATGATGTTGCTGCTAAGTTAATAAGTTATTAGGTCTTGAATTATTGTGGTCTTGAATTATTGTATGGTAAGTGAGTTTATTGTATTTGGGAATAAGGTACTTACTAAAGGATGTAGTGGTTAACTTGGTAAAGTTAGAAAGATTTGTTTGCTTGCATGTGGAAAAGTGCTTGTTGAAGTTTGCTGAGAGTGAGTAGTTGATTTAGGGCAGTGTTGATTTTAATTTTGCAATACGCACAGGAGTGGACACGTCTGAAGTGAGAGATGCTTTGCTGGAGGTAGATTCAGTAGAAAATGCGATTTTTGCTAGTTTTTTGATTTGAGATTGAGTTGAGGTGGACATGTTGATTGCAGGAAAATGCTCGGAGAGGATTTCAGGTGATTCATGCTCGTTTAATGTTGCACTATAAGATTGCAAAAGAATCAGCATCAAGCTTTCAAGGAATATAGTTAATTCATTATTTGCTTTCCATGGAATAATGGCATAAGGAATTGAGATTGGATGATGTTGGAGATTGGGCGATGTGGCTGCTGAGAAATATAGTTCAATTCATTTTTGGCTTTACATGGAATAATGATATGAGAAACTATAAACCATACAGAGAAGAACTGCTGCTTGATCTAGTGGACGGTGGATGATGAGGTAGAAATGAAAGGGGTGAATTGGTATGTAAAGAATGGGGTATATAATTTTAATCACCTTCTGGTGAATCGATGATGTTGAATTTTGTGCATATGTTTCCAGCTGTAGTCTTTTAGATGCTTTCATCTGCTCTATAAATCCTTGCTCTTGTTTTACTTAATTCCTTTTCACTTATTACAATACTGTTACATTATTTTTAATCTTATCTTAGATTTCAAGATTTGGTGTGTCTCCTCTCCATCTTTTGCGGTCTTTTTTCTGCTCACAAGTCTCATTGCATACAACAGTCGATGCAGGCTTTATACTTCCAGTTTATGGGTTTAGTTCTAGTGGGCTATAGTGTACATGGGCTTGTCTTCTTCCTTGTTTTTGTTTACTGTGAATTATATGTTAGCCATAATTTTGCATTTTGCACTTATGGAATTATGTGTCAACTGTAATTATGTGTTAGCTTGAGAGATGGGCTGAAGCAGTAAGGGATTACGAGGTTTTGAGAAAGATGTCGCATGATGATAAAGAAGTAGCAAAAGCTTTATTTCATGCTAACATTGCACTGAAAACATCAAGAGGAGAAGAGGTTTCCAATGTGAAATTTGGTGGGGAGGTCGAGGATGTTACCGGTTTAGATCAATTTCAAGCTGAGATTTCTTTATCAGGTAACTATAATTTCCATCGAACACTTAATCAAATTACCAACACTCATTAAACATGACTAAGCCAATGATGATTTTGTTTAGGTGTTTCGGTTGTTTATGTTATGACGAAATCGAACCAGCATTTCTCTCAAATAAGCCCATTTGTCGAGGCTCTCTGCAATAGATATCCATTCCTCAATTTTCTAAAGGTAGTTCTTCACTGTATTTCTTATCTGTATCTTATTGCTTTGCCCTTACACTTGTATACATTATCGAAAATAGGTTGACATTAGCAAGAGCCCAACTGTTGCCATGGCAGAGAATGTGCAAAACATGCCAACATTTAAAATATACAAAAATAGTGCAAAGATGAAGGAGATGATCTGCCCAAGTCAACAGGTTTTAGAATATTCTGTAAGGCACTATGGTCTATAAAATTGCGTACTACAAAGTCCATGATATCTTCATTCTCGAATTTATATTCATTTTCTAGTTCTCCACATATCATTCAACCTTAAAAGTTCTTTCATAAAGCCACCGTGGTGGAGAACTGAGCAATTCCAGTTTTACCCCATTCCATTGCATTGCATTTATCCTACACTCATTCTTAAACTTTTCTTTTTTTCATTTTTTTTCATTTTTATTCCAGATCCGTTTCCATAATTTCCTTTGTATCAATTAAGGTTAGGAGGTAAAAGAATACCATCATCTATACTAAAAGTTTAGTTTTTGCATTGAAAGGAAGAGGATAAAAATGGCTCTTCGAGATCTATTACATGTAGATACAACTATATACAAAATGTTGGAAGCCATTGGTTGGGTATCCTTGTTGTTAAAATATATTTTCAGTGCTTCTTTATCCTTGTGAATAAAAACTTCAAATTCTTTATTATTCAAGTTATACCATTTTGTATCACAGTATTTCTAATGTTGTACCATTGTAGTCTGTCATTGTGGAAGCATGAAATGCATCTTATTTTAGCTGTTTATTGCTGCTTCGAATTCCCTTTAGTATACTGTATTTTTGTACATTCTTTTCTTCTTAATTATTGTAGACAAAACAATACTTTTTTTTCTTAATTCAATCACATTGCTGACAGTATCATTAGAATATGTTATAATGTTGAAAGCACACAGTGATTTTCAAGCATTTGGGACAAAGGCGAGACTTTATATAATTTATAATTTTTGTATTATTTATTGAAGAGTTGAGATGCCATGTTTACATCTGTGTGAGAGTAAGCGATGACTTAGTTGGTGGTTGAGGGCGTTCATTACCTTTTGAACGGTCATTCATTTTTTCTGATCATTCTCTGTTCCATTTGTTTGATTCTTTCTGAACTTTTTTCTAGTGGTCGTATTCTACCATTGAACATGGTAGCCTCCAAAGCTCCATTTTTGATATAATATTCTCTTATACTAGCCTGGTGAAAGTTAATTTCTTGAATCATTGCCAGTTCACTCCCTTGTTCTTGTTCTCAGCAATTTGGGTTAAGTTAAAGTTGTTGGCCATTATCGAGTGGGTTGAGAAGGCAGGTAGCTCAAGTATTAAGGTTGTGGTCATGTTATTTTGATCTTGAGAGAGTAGTGTGCACATGGAATTTTTTCTAGTGCACATAGAATTGCCCTTTTCCTTTGTTTTTTTATTAACAACTACTGATCATTTGCATTTTCACTTAGATTATGTTAAGAAGGCTGAAGATGCAATCGATTATGAAGACTTTGACAAATAGTCTGATGGAAAATATTATCTCTCTTTAGTGATCTTGATTCCTTTGGATAAAACGAGTTCTGTCTTTGACGAAGATAATTATAATGAGGATGATGGAACTATAGAGCAAGTGGGAGGGATCGACAGAAATGTTGAAAGACATAGCTGCTATGCTGCTGGTACATTCGCTAATTGCAATTGATTGTTGATACACAGATTCAGGATTTCTGTTTATAAAGAAAAGCTTATTTATTCATGTTTCTTAATAGATTCTATGTCGTTTTGCTGTTTGTGCTTTCTTATTTGGCTGCAAACCATTTCAATGATTTGTTTTGTTTGCTTGTATACTCTTAGTTAATGTAGTGGGTTTGCTCATACATATTTCACTATAGGGAAGTACGTGGGTTAATTGGTAATTCTTAAACTTTAAGGGGTACACTGTGGAAGTTTAAAATATATTTGGATTTATTTGGTCTTGCGACAACTTCCTGCAAAAATGTATTTTGTGAAATATAGCACTGTTAAACATTCACTATTCTATTACTTCATATTTCAGTATGTACTTTTAATGATTTTTTGACTTAGAAATTTAACTTACGTTATTATTTATTATGCACTAACTAAAAATTGATGTTATTTACTTTCATGTTAATGCATCTGCTATTTAGTATGCATACCTTTATTATGTCGCTGACGTTATAAAAATGACATAGACATGGCATTGTTAAATCCGAGTAGTGATTTTATATGCTTGTTCTAGCAATTTTTTTGTATGTGTATTATATTCATAGTTCATTTAATCATTTTTTTCCAGCCACACTCTCCGAATAACCATGCTTTAGCAAGAGAGTTCAAGGATGTAAAAATCGATCGAGTTTACATAGTTTCATGTACGTACCGGTGGGAAGACGGAAGATTTTCTTTGTTTCTGCCATACTTTTTCTAGCTGCAGTAAGTAAATTTATCTTATGGTGACTTTATTTGATGCAAAAGCGTATGGATAAACAAGTTGAAATTTGATGCATTATAGCTGTGAAAGATAAAATAATTCATATGTAAACAATTTTTTAATCATTTGTCAACTTTAGCATGTTTGTTTCCTCTTCGTTAGTCGTTGTCGAACACTCAAAAGGGCCAAACCTCACCATGGGCAACTTGGGTTCCAGCTCGTGGCACAACTTTAACGGCCAATCAACTTGTGTGTGCATGTATTCAGGGCGTTCGCTTGTGTGTTGCTAACAATAGACCGTGTGCATGTCAACTCTGGCTAACAATAGAAACATACCACTATCTCATAGGGACATCCATCACTAAAATTCTTTGTTACTCTTATATTTGATTTAACTGTTTAACTTAAGTACCAGTGTTAACAAACATTTTCAACAATAAATGTAAATCACTGTCACAATGTTCTCAAGAACGGGACTTCAAAAATGCTAACTTCAATTCAATTTTATTCCATATCACTGCTTTTAGATGGAAGAAGATTAAATATTCTCATCGTGAATTCATACGCGGCTTCCAGGATATTGCCCAAGTATGCTGGTAATGAATTGGTATGGCATTGTTAAATCCAAGTAGCCAATAAAATTAGGAAGTAATTTGCTGTTTTAGCAACTTTTTTATGCTTGTTCCGTCACATTAGCATCTGTTATTAGCATCTGTTGATTATGAAGCAGCTTCAAATGTCATTGGAACAACTCCATTTATGCACACTCCCTAACTTAACCACACATAACACAATGCTAATTATTTTGTTTTTTGCTGTAGCATTGAAGCAGCTTGTATTGCACATCTGACTGCTGATGTATTCATAAATTTGCATCATACAGGAGGTTGATGTTGTACATATTTGTGCAATTCAGTCAATGACCGTAGATTCTAGTTCACGTATAGTTTGAGTTTCACTAAATTTCGTTTAATGTTTGGATTACAGTGCAGCTGCTTCATCGTTATCTGCTTTGAAACAGCCAACCATTCGTGTAGTAGCAATTATAGCTGAAGGAGTTCCCGAATTAGACACAAAGCAGCTCATTGCTAATGCGCGTACAAATAACAAAGTAAAATTCTGTTATTTTATTTTACAAATATTTATTTTTCTTGCTTTTACCCAATGTTTTGATGAACACAATACAGGTTGTTATTGGTCCTGCTACTGTTGGAGGATTCCAAGCTGGAGCTTTTACCCAATGTTTTGATGAGCATGATGCACAGGTCCAAAATGTGGCTGAAACCGATGACAAATGAAGGTAGCTGATGATTGCATAAGTGGGTATTGATGGTAGCCGAGACTTTTGTCTTGAAACTATTGTATTTATGTACTAGTTGTTTGACTATGTTCGGTTATGTACTACTTCTGTATCAATGTATGGTAATGTACTACTTGTATTTATGGTAGTTCATTTGTTCATGTATTTTTTGTTTATTATTGAACTGTTTATTATTACTGTTTAATATAAATTATGAATAAAGTGAATTGGAGAGTGAATGAGCTAGCAGAATGTGAGAAATAGACAAAGAAAAGCATAAATATTTAGTGGCATTTATCGAACGCTATGGAAAAATATAATGGCAGAAAAAAATCGCTGTCAAGAAATATGGTGGCAAAAAAAACGCAACAAAAAAAAATACTGTTGCGGCGAAATATATATTGTGGCATATAATAAACGCAGCTATAAGGTTTGGGTTTAAGTTGTAACCCAAACATCAATTTTGGTGGCGTTTCAACATGCAACAAAAAAAGATTTACGGTGGACTTTTTTTACCGCCGCAATAAGGCACATTATAACGGCGTTTACAAAAACGCAACCAAAAATATTGGTTTTTTAATTGCATGTCGTATGGCGGCGTTCTCTAAAGCGCCACCATAAGTTATGGTTGCGTTTTTTGTGCGCTACCAAAAGTACTTTTTGGTGTAGTGTCAGTTCTTCATAGACAGTATTCTTTAGATATATATTGGAAGCAATTGTACTAATTAGTCAACATCGTGTTATCCTAGAACACACATTTGACAAGAACAACTTATTGTAACCAAGCCTATTCTTTCGGTCGAAGTGAGGATTTTTGATAGTCGAATCATGAAGGGGAGCTACGGACTAGACGTAGGATGGGAGGTCCGAACCAGTATAAAATTCGGGTGTGCTTATTCTATATTTACTTAGACTAATACTATTTTAGTTGCATCAAATATTTTGTCACATATACTTGCATATACACTACATGGTCCACCCTGTACACTTTGAATTGGTATTAGAGCAAGGTTTGATCAAAGTACAGTAATACGTATTTGAATCACTTTAATATGGCCAGTATTTTTCAAGAAGGACAAGCCACAGCACGTCCCCCACTTTTTAATGGTTCTAATTATGCATATTGGTCAATACGTACGAGAATTTTTATGGAAGCTAATGGATTAGAAATTTGGTCAGTCACTCAAAATAAATATGAAGTGCCTAATACTGCTATGAACACATGGCATGATGAACAAAAAACCGCAGCTTCTAATAATTCCAAAGCTATGAATATTTAATTTTGTTCTTTAGATAAGAATGAATTTTCACGTGTCATGTTACGTAACACTGCATATGATATTTGGCGTACCTTACAAGTTACACACGAAGGCACAAACAAAGTTAAACGAACTAAAATTTCAATTTTATAAAAATCAATTTTCATCATTTAAAATGAAACAAAATGAATCTATAGTGGACATGTACTCTAGATTCCAAACTATTCAACACGATTTAATGGCACTTGGAGTCAAATTCATAAATTTTGACTTATTTGTCTAGAATTTTCAATTCTTTAACTCCAAAGTGGGAAAGAAAAGTATTAGCTATCGAAAAAGCTAATGACCTCTCAACACTCTTAGTTGAAGAATTGATAGGAAAATTATTGTTCTATGAAGCTAATCTACATGCAAAAAAAGAACAAAATTTAGAGAAGAGAAACATAGCATTTCCAGCAACAAATGAAGGCTCCGACTTAGATGAAGAAGAAATCGTATTTATTGCCAAAAATTACAACAAATTAAAGAAGTTTAGAAAAATGACCAGATTTCAGAAAGGAATAAAATCAAGCTCGACAAATCAAACGTCAATCAAATGCAATGAATGTGATCAATTTGGACATATGAAGAAAGATTGTCCCAAGCTCAACAATGATAAAAAGAAGAATAAATTTAAAAATTTCAAGAAGAAGAAAGCTTTCAAAGTAACATGGGATGATTCTGACTCTTCATCATCATCAGACAGTGACAGCGATAGTGACGGAGAACAAGCTAATGTATGTTTTATGGCACAAACTGATGAGGTATGTCCCGAACTTAGCTATGACGAATTATTTGAGCTTAGCATGGAATTATATGAAAATTTTAGATAAAAAATTGAATAAAGAACACATACCCAAAATAAATAGATTAGAACTTGAAATATGAATGTTAAAAGATGAAAAAATTATTTTAGAGGAGGATTTAGAATTATCTTAAAAAGAAAATAAAAGCAGTTAGCTGAAAATGAGACTATATCTATTGATTTTGGAAAAGTTAAACTAGAAAAGGATAATTTGTTAAAATAAAATATCAACTTGAAAAGTAATATAAAAACATTGAAAACTTAAAATTGTGAATTAACAGAAAAATTAGACAAAATTACAAATTATATTTCAAAATTTAATAAAGGAGAAAAAGATTTGGAAAATCTTATCAAAACCTCAAAACCGTCAAGTAATAGAAATGGAATAGGATTTAAAAATATTCCTAAACAAAAAGGGAATAATATTAAGAAATATAGTTTTATTTATCAAAAGACTAAAAGATCACTTAAGTCTAATACGAATACCAAAAATATAAAAATTTGGATTCCTAAGACAAATAATAATTTGAGACAAAACATATTAATAATTTCATAGATAATGTATTCTATAATAAAAATTATGTTCATAAAGGTACCAAACCTTCTTCGGTGCGGCTACCTGCTTCTCCAAACATTTAGGACCCTAACAAAGTATATGGGTACCAATTAAATCATTTTTTATTTTGTAGGTACCCAAAATAAAAAATAAGGAGAAATTGATATTTGATAGTGATTGCTCCAAGCATATGATCGGAAACTAAAAAATATTATCTAATATAACATACGTCGATGGTGGAACGGTAACTTTTGGAGATAACTTAAAAGGATACGTCGTTGGCATCGGAGAAGTCATCAACCTGGTATTTCTAACTCTCCTATTATTGCATATGTTTTGTTTGTGCAAATTTAAAACACAACCTACTTAGCATTAGTCAATTATGCGATAAAGGTTTTTAAATTAATTTCAAAAAAGATAGATGTAATATTTTTGACAATAACAAACAACTTATCTTTGAGGATTTTAGAAACAAAAATATTTATGTCTTAAATATGAATATAAATCGAAATTCAAACCTATGCTTAACCGTCAAACATGACGATCCATGGTTGTGGCATAAACGATTCTGTCGTATTAGTTTTAAATATATTAATAAATTAGCAAAATATGTGCTAGTTAGAGGTTTACCTAAAATAAATTATAAAGTAGAAAATTTATGTGACGATTGTCAAATCGAAAAACTAAAGAAAAGCTCTTTTAAATCTAAAAATAATGTTTTCACAAAACAACCATTAGAATTATTACATTTAGATATATTTGGTCCAACTCAGGTACAATCTACAAATCATAACAAATATGTTTTCGTAACAGTTGATGATTTTTCAAGATATACATGGACCTTATTTTGAAAACATAAAAGTGACACTTTTGGTATGTTTAAAATTTTTGCTAAAAGAAATAAAACTCAAATAGATTTGAAAATTAAGAATATTCGGGGTGATCGTGGTGGAGAATTCGAAAATGATCTTTTTACTAATTTTTGTAATAAAAAGGGCATAGGTTATAATTTCTCTTTTCTTCGCACACCTCGAAAAAATGGTGTAGTAGAAAGAAAAAATTGGACGTTACAAGAATGTGCACGAACACTATTAAATAGTAGTGGTAAACATTTTTGGGCCGAAGCTATTGCTACGGCTTGTTCTGTTTTGAATCGAGTAACCATACAACATATGACTAAGCGTACTTGTTTTGAAATATTTTTTGGAAGAAAACCTAATGTATCATACATTAAAAGTTTCGGATTAAAATGTTTTATATTAAATACAAAAGATAATTTATGAAAATTCGACCCAAAGGCCGATAAAGGAATCTTTGTTGGATATTCGAATCGTAGCAAGACGTATAGAATTTTTAATAAACGTACTAACACAATTGAAGAAAGTTTACATGTTTCATTTGATGAAAATTTCCTTAACAATCATTCTAATGATGATGAAGAAATTATTCCAACAACAAATACAACAAACTCATCTAATAATGAGACAAATGCACAAAATAATACTTTAGTGTCACCCCTAGAATTCGAAAAGCTCATCCAAAGGATAATATCATTGGGGATCTCAATTCTAGAGTAACTATAAATCAACTTAACCAAATAAGTTATATTGCATTTGTATCAAATTTTGAACCAAAAAATTATAAAGAAGCTTCAAACGATAATTTTTGGATAATAGCAATGCAAGAAGAATTAAATCAATTTGAATGTAATAATGTTTGGGAATTAGCACCAAGACCAGAAAATCAACCAGTTATTGGAATAAAATGGGTATTTAAAAATAAAGCGGATGAAAACAGAAATATAGTTAGGAATAAAGCACGTTCAGTCGGTCAGGGTTATAATCAAGAAGAAGGTATCGATTATGACGAAACTTTTGCTCCAGTAGCAAGATTTGAGGTCATACGTACATTACTTGCTTTTGTAAGTCATCACAATTTTAATTTATTTCAAATGGATGTCAAAAGTGCTTTTTTAAATGGTTTTATTAAAGAAAACGTATATTTTGTACAACCTCCATTATTTGTTCACGAAAAATATCCCGATCATGTTTTTAAATTACACAAAGCCCTATATGGTTTAAAGAAAGCCCCTCGTGCCTGATATGAACGTCTTAAGAATCATTTAATCGCAACTGGTTTCCAAATAGGTAAAATAGATACGACTTTATTTATTAAATGGGAAAATAACAACATATTAATAGTATAAATATACGTAGATGATATTATTTTGATTCAACTAACGAAAATCTTTGTATTTAATTTTCAAATATTATGAAAAATGAATTTGAAATATCTCACATGGGTAAATTAAATTTATTTCTGGGTTTACAAATAAAACAACTTGAAAATGGTATTTTTATGTAACGAATTATTACGTCGTTTTGGAATGGATAAACTTCGACCAAATCAACACCAATGAGTACTAGTGTTCACTTGGAAAAAGATCATAACGGTAAAGATTTTGTTCAAAAATTATATCGTAGTATGAGTGGGTCCTTACTATATTAACGGCTAGTCGACCCGACATTATGATGAGTGTACGTCCTTGTGTCCGATTTCAAGCAAAACCAAAAGAGTCTCGCGAAAGAGCTGTTAAACGTATCTTACGATATTTATCTCCTACTGGAGATTACGGTTTGTTTTGTTCTAAGGGATCATCATTTGATCTTGTTTCATATAGTGACGTGGATTTCGGTGGATGTAAAAAGGATCGTAAGAGTACTAGTGGAACGTGTCATTTTATCGGACAATCGTTGTTTTCATGGTTTAGCAAAAAGAAAAACCGTGTCTCTTTATCCACTTCCGAAGCCGAATATATTTTAGTGGTGTTAGCATGTGCACAAGTGATTTACATGCAACAAGCGCTTAAAGATTTCGGAAAATTTATCGATAGAACACCAATATATTGTGATAATACCAGTGCAATATATCTATCAGAAAACCTTGTAAATCACTCACGTACTAACAATATAGATATACAACATCATTTTTTACGCGACAATGTATAAAAAGGAATTATTACATTAGAATACGTAAATACTGAGAATCAAATAGCAGATTTTTCACAAAACCACTAAATGAACAAATGTTTGTTAAACGACGACGTAATTTAGGAATATGTTCTCTTAATGATCTTCTCTACTAATACTACATTTCATTCATTCTATTTTTGCTTAAAAAAATTTATCCACAAATCAAATTTTTTAACACTAACCAGCAACTTTTTAACACTAACCAGCAATTTTTTAGAGATTTGTTTTCTGAAATTAACTATGTATAACCTTTTAAATTATTTATAAATAGCCTTTCTTTTTACAAAACAAAAGGTGTATATATATTTCATATTCCTTTCTACAAAAACACAAAAGCATGTCTTCCGACAACTCTCATCTCTCTTTCTCAATAACAACATCGGATAGTTCAGCAGATATCCCTCATCGACTTCCTACTCCGACACCAAGTCAAGAGCCAACCTATAAGTGGTCCTCCTACCACACGGTGTTCGCTTCCAATAAAAAGAGGTCCAAATGATCTCTATTTGTCTCTCCTAACACCAAGAATAAAATCAATGAGATACATCATTACCAAAAGCAAAAAATAGATTTACAACGAGAATTATACTTTGAACAAAAAGTTACTGCGCAACGACTAAGTTTTCTAGAGCAATTAGCGACCAAATTTTGCAATTCGCGAAAAAAGGATGTACATAAACCACTTCCAATTCCTTGCAATTCTCTGAATCCTTATACATCTTATCAGACACCTTGGAATCCTCCACTTAGGCAATTTTCCGGTTCCCCAAGAACCAACCAACGTGGAAATATTTGGACCCACTCAAGCCATGGAAGGATAGCACCTCTAAAGATTGCAATGCTCCATCTTCATCTCACTAAATTGCTTATTTTTTTATATACGTATATTTGTATTTGTTTTCAAAAATAATAACATCATGTTTCAATAAAAATAATCCCTCGAGAATCGCGCGTAACCATACAAAATAACACTATTTTTAGACATATTAAGATTTCAAACGTCTATACTATGCCGTCAGATGTCTGACATCTTTGTGAAACACCTTTTTTACTACTATGCATGCATCAGACGTCTGAAAATTATTTCTGCCTAATAAAAATTACAAAACAAACTATTTCAGACGTCTGAAATAATGACCAGACGTCTGAGCAAAGTCTCTGCCTCCTTAAGATACAAATTCAGGACATTTTCAGACGTCTGATATTATATCCAGAGGTTTGAGAAAAGAATCTGTCTTCAAAAAATAAACGTTTGCCTATTCCAGATGTCTATTTCTATATCTAGACGTCTAACAACACTTTTTATCTTCAAAATTTACAAACTATATCGATTCCAGACGTCTACCAACAACTTCCAGACGTCTGAACATATTTATTATCTTCAATTTAGGTTAAATTCAAATGTCAGACTCGTTTTCCAGACTTTGAAATTTAATCGACAAGCTTCAGCAACCTTATAACGACTATTTTACCCAAACTTTTACCTCATATTTCATTTCATTTCTCTTTCATATCCAAAACCCTAACTTTCCAAATCGCTATCTCCATAAATTCCAACGACATCATGGCGCCCAAAACAAAAAAAAACCTAAAATTTCAAAGAGAAAGCAAGAGTAAGCCACTTCCTCCAACCCGCAAGTGTGTTCTGATGAACAAATTGAGAGATGGATGAATAAAGTGCCTCATTCAATCAAAAAATATGATGATATTCAGAAGAAGAAGCTACATACAGGTCCTTTCTACAATTTTCTTAAATTTCCTATGTACAATTTGGATGAAATATGCGAAAATGCTGGGTTAAAAACAAAGATTTCCTTCAATTCCAATAATGTGCAAATCGATCAGCTCGACATATTCCTTTTCTATGCTAACCTCGATAGCACTGCCATATGGAACACCGACAATGAGGATAATTGGATTTGGTCAAGTGTTTACGACAACACTATTCGTCTAACTCCGGGAATTATAGGTTGTACTCTAGGATGTTCTGACTCCAGAGAAGATTTATACAACATCCCGGATATGCGTCTAAAAGCAAGAGATAATGTTACCCATCAAATTCGAGAAGATGAAATGCCAAGATTTGCTTCCAAACACTTACGACCTAAGGCAAGACTCCTCACCAGGATGATTAACAACACAATCATTCCTCGCCTTGGCAGTCATGAGCAAATAACTGAATTAGAGCACAAAGCTATATATGCCATCTTTAGTGGAACAAGGGTAAATTGGGCGAAATTCATATTTGATGAGCTTAAACACTATTGGACACGATCACGTCCGTCTATCATCTACACTACCTACATGATGCGTCTTTTGAAAGCTCACAACATTCCATCATATTCATCGACTTTTGAAGAAATTTCTCCAAAGTACGCCTCTACAAAGTTCTTTTCTCTTATGCACTTACCAGAAAATCCTCCGGATTTTATGCATTTGAAGAGTGGATGCAATGTCATCACCGAGCCGGCTAAGCTAGGCCTCAAACTCATTAAAACCACCACAACCATCACAAGAAGAGGAACAACAACACGCACAAACTCCTACTCCTCCCGAATTTTTTGACTATCCAGGCCAAGTTTGGGAGACTCGCACTAAGACCAATCCAAATGAAAGTATTCAAGACTTAACTCTCCAAAATCAACATATCTTATCAAGAAATCAAAAATTATTGACTAAGCATATTGATAGCTTTGAAACAACATTTGCTTCCCGCCTAGCCACAGTTGAAACATCGCTTTCAACAACTTTATCCATTCTAAAATATGTTCTTCAACAAGAACGTGGTCCTACACCACCTTCAGAAGATTGGCCAACTCCGGTGCTTTCTTCTCCTCCTTCAAAACACTCTAAACTTTTTGAAGAGGAAAAGAACCTCTCAAACATGCTCCAACATCTTCTAAAAAAACAAGCTAATTCTTCAAAGAATGAAGATGAACGAGATGATCAAGCTCAAACTTCCCTAAAAGATTCTTAAATATTTTTTAATATGTTTCATCTTTTGTATTGAAATCAAGAATCTATGTAATTACTATGTTTAATGATTATAAAAAGTGATTTTTGGTCTGTTACTTCTACGTCATTATAGTACATTGTTATAATTTTCCAGCAAGTAGTTAAAATTCCAAACTAACAGTGTATACATAATTATAGACATTAATACTTTTTGACAATGCCAAATGGGGAGAAATAATGGTAAGCACATATTTGGGGGGAGATTTAAAAAACTACATCTAAGTACATTGTATAGTTGTAATCATCAAAAAGAGGGAGAATGTTAGGAAGTCCAATCTACGGTTTCGATGACAACAACTATAGAATGGAAATCAAATATACATATATTGTTATATATACAGGTACTTGCTAGAACGACATGACTAGAAAAACAAGAACAACGCTTAAAGCACACTACAAGAGACTACAAGTCGATAGGTACGAAGAAGCGAAAGAAAAGATGCACGAAACAGATATGCGCAGTATTAGACGTCTGGGTGCACAAGCCACGCGTCTGGAAAAGTCCTCTGGAACAACAAACAAGTTAAACCAGAACGTTTGGCAATAGCACTCAGATGTCTAAAAATCTACTATGTACAAAATATATATAGCATTAGACGTCTGAAACAAATACCAGACGTTTCAATTCAAACTCGGACTTTAGAGAAGAACTGCAACTGCCACATGCGAATGGACATCACCGCTTCTCTTCGCCACAACTCTTCACCATCAACAGAAGAAACTTTAGAGTGTTCATTAATTGATGCAACTACTCAAGATACCTATATTCAACTATATATTAGCATCAAGAATCAAGCGGACAAACTCACCTTACTTACTTGTGCTTTCTAATTCTATACTCAATCATATATTCTTGATCTCTGCATTCTAGCGATCTTTACTTGTATTCACTCTTCCATATACTCAGTTCTTCATAGAAAATATTCTTTACAAATATATTGGAAGCTATTGTACTAATTAGTCAATGTTCGTGTTATACTAGAACACACATTTGACAAGAACAACTTATTGTAACCAAGCCTATTACTCCGGGAGAAGCGAGGATTTTTGATAGTCGAATTCCGAAGGGGAGCTTCGGAGCTGGACGTAGGATGGGAAGTCTGAACCGGTATAAAATTCTGGTGTGCTTATTCTATATTACTTAGACTAATATTATTTTAGTTACATCATATATTCTGTCACATATACTTGCATATACACTACACGATCCACCCTGTAGACTTTCAGTCTCCAATTGAAATTCATATGTAAACATCCCTTAGCGGTTTTAGTTGTACTTCTTATATTGTTGTGTTGTGGGATGGAAATATCACAACTATTGTTTGACTTATATTCTATGCCCTAGACACTATCTATTGTATCACCTTTTGTGCTTATTAGGTGAGTTTAGTTCTTTTGTGGGGATAACCATTATGGTGATTCGAACGGTCTCAAAAGTACTGTTATACGTTGACCACATATTTTTTTAGTTTCTCATACCAAACTTATATTTGACTCATGATTTTATTTTTCCTTTAATTCCTCGAGTGCTCTTTCGAGCAGTTTGAGAAAACATGTTTTAGTTTATATTCTTAGGAGCCCAAGGGGTCGAGCTGGAATTTTTTACCTGTCATTGTATTCTTATTTCTGTTACACTGCTATCATGTATATATTAGCATTTGTAAGGATATGCCACTATAACTTCCAGGCTAATGATAATACTTAGGACTATAACTCTAAAATGCTATGTATCTTAGTGTGACACATGGTACTGTCTTTTTGGTATTATAAGTTATCGTTCCGCTGTGAGGTTTTGATGTTTTGTTTTTTTCTTCTCTGTTAGTTTTCGTTCTCTTTTATTTACTCTAATAATCTGTCTTTCCGACACTTAGGTGTTCGGCACATGAATACCATAGATGTATTAGTGTCGACATTTAGGATCAAAAAAATGTGTCACTACAATTGGTATTAGAGCTAAAGGTTATGCGGGAACCTTGGCTTTTGTTGGATATAACTCATTAGAGATAGAGTAAGTGATGCCCTAGAATGAGTTGAGTGTATTATACATACATACATACATACATACATACATACATACATATATATATATATATATATATATGAGAGCGTATTTGCATTTGTTATAAGAGTATGCTTAAATGTAATTCAACTACGAAAAAAATAAAAGATCTTATATAAGGTAACTTATATAAGTTTGAATTATTAAAATGTATTTAATTAATGTAAGGATTAATGATGTTCATTCATTATCCCTTATTGATTAGTTTAGCAATGCTCGGCTAGTTTATGAGCATTGCTATCCTTTCTAGAATGATTTGACATGCTTAGTCAATTTATGAGGGTTATTATCATTCGTAGATTTATTAGCTTAGTCTTGCTCAGCCAGTTTACGAGCATTATTATCATTTGTAGATTGATTTGTCATGCTCAGCCAGTTCATGAGCATCTATTATTGTTTTTATTGTTGATTTGTGCTCGACTGGTTTAAGAGCAATTTACCTTTTTATTGCATGGATTGAGTAGATAACATTTATTGGTGCATTCAAATGAACAACCTGTGAGTTGAGTTTCGAAGTTTGACTATAAGGCTTTTAGTGAAAATGTTGAGTTAGAAGTTTATTTTGATAAAAGAAGTTTGGTATATTTTCTACGTATGGTTTATAAATAAAGATAATTTAAACTGATATTTTGAGAACATAAATCTCGATGCTATAGAAATTGATTTACAGGATTTTGAAGAAAATAATAACATTATTATTTTAAAATATTTGTGAATACTAATAATTTGAAAAGCATTTTCAAGATTTGTTAGAGTTTGTGATTAATCTCGGAATTAGCAAGCCAGTTAGGGAACAAAGTATTTTTATGTTACCTAGTTTAAGTGGCTTGAAATGACTAAAAATGGGCAAGAGATGTGTTCGGTTGATAAGCACTTCTCGTGTGTATTACCTTTCTTAGTAAGGAAATATGTCGTACGAGTTGGTAAGACCCATTTCCATGGTATCATTTTGCGTTTCTTGATATATATATATATATATATATATATATATATATATATATATATATATAATTTTTAAGTATATATTTTGAAAATTGGTTAATTAATTGATACAATGATGCTTGTAATATTATACAAAATATATGATACTGCTTTGAAAATGATTATTGATGGTAATACAAAACATATGATTTCATATGCAAAATGTATATGTATATATTATTAAACTGATTTGGAATAAAACATTGTGTTTAGTTCTAATTTTTTTAAAGAAGTTTGATATAAAATATAGAGTAGTTTAATAACATGTAGTTTTGGGTAATACAGATTTTGATATGAACTTCCTGCACAAAAAAGATTTGAATGTATGTTATGTAGGCAGCCTAAATGGTACTGGCTTAACATGGATAACTAAGAGACCTTTTTTTGTTTTCTTTTTGTAGTAAAGTATGTGTAATAAATAAGTGAAACTATTTTAAGTTGTTTTATTGATGTATATATCCTATGCATTAGGATAATGTGATTTGTTCATCTTGTTATGTTATGATTATTTGATAGTTTCCATTTGTTAGAATATAATAGAATTTTCAATGATTATAGATAGCTTGAAACTTCCAAATTGTTATAGAACTTAAAGATAAGTGTGTTTTTTAATATAAGTTCAAATAACACTTTAACTGAGAAGGTAGTAGGTTAAAACAAGTTTAAATTTTTTGAACAATCATGATAAGTAAAATGAATTTGATATTTTGTATGTACTCTAAGTAGAGTATTATAAGAGTAATAAATTGAGTAAGTTTCTATGAAATGTTTAATAAGTAAAGATATGTAACATCCCGGAATTTTTAATAATATCAATTTAATAATCTGTATAAAAATTAAATTGATATTGATATTTTTGTTATTAATAATTCAGATTGATTAAGAATCTTCTTCAACAAATATCTAGATTGGTTATTTTATCTTTTAGAAATAATAAATTGGTTTCTATTTATAATATAAATATATGGTTTATATTTTAAATAGATCAACATTGTTTTAAATTTAATAAATAAAGCATATTTTTCTAATTCGAATATTTTAGTAATCTGGAAATTAGTTTTTATTTAATAATATCTTTTCAAAGTTATAAAATAAATAATCTAGGTTTAAATTAATAAATGAATCATGATTTAAAATTCTAATATATACATTAATAATTTGGAAATTTTGATTTTAGTTAAATATAATGTTTTCAAAGCTATTTAATAAATAAATATATGATTTTTTTAAAATTGTCAAGATAAATGTTTAAATGTTTAAAATAGTTTTAGCTTGAGTTTTAAATTTAATTAAATTGACAAAAGAGTTTTATGGCTTAATTAAGTAAGTAATTTATTAATAAAAGGATAATTGTTTTTACAATTATTTTAATTTAATAATAAGATATTTATAAAAATAATATTAATAGTGCATTGTCCTTATAAATAGATTTTGAATAAAATTTGCAATTGTTATTTCAGATTAAGTTTATATACATAAGTTGATTTGAAAATAATTGATTTTGGATTTGATTTGAATTTAATTTCAATATTCCAAAGTATAAATTTTAATTGTGTTAATTTTCATATGGATAAGCTTTATTTATAAGCATAATTTGTTTTAAATTCTTTTATAAATTTTCTATACATATTAAATCCTAATTAACTAATTAATTAAGCATAACCATTTCATGAACATGTAAATTAAATACAAACTACTTTAAAATGACAAGTGTATTAATATTAAGCCTCTTATAATAAATGTTAAAAGATTAACTTATCAAATTGACAAATGTTGAAAATTTTACAAGTGGCCTCTTTTAAATTTATTTTTCTTTTATTTAATAAAATCTGAAAATTTACTTATATAAATGAACATTTTTCACTCTTGTTCTTTTTACTCATTTCCTAAATCAAACGAATCTTCAATATGTTTATTCCTCAAACATGAAACCCATTTTTAGATTCAAAAATTAAATGTTCAAACCAAAATCAATTTACAATTTCAGATCAGAAACTCCTCATATCAAAGACCAAATTCTTGCAATCAAGCTCTCAGTTTAAAATGCAGTTCATTCTCCTATAATTCATATCGAATCTAAAACCTGTTCAAATGCAAATCCCTGTAACTCCTTATATCAAATCTGTAGCCTTCTATTTCAAACAAAAGCAAAACTGCATTTTTCTTAAATCTGGAAACTTGTTCTGCATGCCACTTGAAACTGAGCAATACAAATCCCTGTAATCATCTTCAAACCAAAAGATTGATTTCTGCATATCTTCAGAAAAGTTTCAAAAGCAATAAACATGCATGCAGTTTCAAAACCAAAAGCATATCAAGTTCACTTGCAGATGTCTTCAGCAACTCCATTCAAAGCTTTTCAAATATCATGCTTTGTTTTCTTCTAAACTGTAAGTAACTTTAAAATCTTAAAATTCTTACTTAGGTTGCATGCTAGTTTGTTAGATATAAATAAGTATTGTTTAAAGTCTGATGTGATATATTTTTGGGTGCATGCTGTAAATCATTTGTTCTGTTCTGTTTTTTCCTCTTAAGAAGAACTTTGATTCCAGTCTTTATCATTAATGAAGTATCTGATAAAATGAAATTATAAAGGAATGTTGTTTGATTTTCTTAAGTCAATACTTAAAATTTAAGTAAGTAAAAAAAATAAGTGTTTGCCTCTGGAAAACACAAAGAATATCAGTACATGATAATTTCTAACTAAAATTAAATATGTTAAACTTGTAATGCAGTTTCATAAGTATAAAGCATTAACTATAATTTGATTTTAGATCAAGAATAAGGATTTTAGAGTATAAGATGAAGTTGCAGTTGGGTTCTTAACTGTTATTGAATTTCAAGTAAATTCTGATGATTTTTGAATTTGGGAATCTTGAGTTTCTTCTGGGTGGTTGTGTAGGAATAGGAGAAGTTAGGAAAAATCTTGAATGATGATAAGATTTGTCAGAGAGATTGCAGATTTGGGAATTTACTTTTAAACCCTAGTTTTAAGATGGTTTGATGAATCGAACATTTCGATTTGCACAATGGACCGAGTGCTTCAATCTTTTAGGAATGGATAGTATGATCATAGTTGAAGCCATGGACGAAGTCGCTGACATTCTGGAGGTCAGAGCGGCGAAAGATGGCCGTTGACAGGTTTTGAGGGGAAGCCTGTTTAGGATTTCCAGGTTTTAAATTGGAGCTCGGTTTTGATTCGAGCAAGTGAGGTGGCTGTGGAGATTTATGATGTCGTCAGTGGTCGATCGTTGATGGGTAGGGTGCTGGTGGAGGGCCGGTGATGGCCAGAGTCACGGTGCACGTGCACCGTGCAGTTGAAGTTCGGGTGGATTTTTAGTGGTGTGCAGTTTTTTTTGAACAGAGGAAAGTTGCTTGATTTCTCGAAGCAGTTGGGCAGATAGCTCGGGGAAGATAGGTTTTGGACTTGAAGAAAATTTGTGGGTTTCTCGGGTTGGTCAGTGTTTACAGGTTTTACAGAAACCTGTAATTTCTGTGTTTTATTTAAACTTTGGAACTTTTTAATGTTAAGAAATTTTAAACCTAATTTTAAAATTCAAGTTTGAATTTTTGAATTTAAGTTTAAATTCTAAATTTTAGTTTAAAAAAATAATAAATAATAAAGTTTAAACTTGAATGTTCAACTACTTTATAATGGTGGGTAGTTTTCAAATTTTAAATCTGAAGTTTTTAAATATGAGTAAGTTTTTAAAGTAAGATTTAATCTGGAAATCAAAAGTTAATAAGAACTTCAGTTTTTGAAATAAAAAGAATTTTAAGATTTGAAGGTTTAAACAAATTTGTATGTAAAGTTTAAATTTAAATTATTAAATTTAAAAATGAATTTAATTTCAAACCTTATGAATTTCTTATATTTGACAAGCACTTGATTGTCTTGTAAATTTAAAAAAAATCAAATTGTTTAAACTTGGTTTAAATTTAAATTTTATTAATTGTAAATCTTGTGTTTGAAATAGAATTTAAAAGTAAGTTCAAAAGTACTTTGTTTAAAATAAAATTTATTTTTAAACATAATTTAGAAATGTTTTATCTTAAGATTAAGTTAAGATTTAATGTTTTGAAATTAATTTAATTAATGGAGTAATTAAGGAATGATTAATTAATTTAATTAATTACTGATTTGGAATTAATAAATTTGATTAAGGGTAAATCAATTTATAATTAAGATCATTAATTTGATTATTAACTAATGATTAAAGAATTATTATTTAAGTAATTAAATTGTAATCAAGGTTAATAAATTAAATAATTAAGGATTAATTAAGTGACAGTTAATTCTTAATTAATTAAATAATTAGGTTTTAATTAATGAATAATTAAAGATGATTTAATTTGGGATTAATCTAAGTTAATTACTTAATGAAAATAATTAAAGAATGGTTAATGAAGGTCACTAACCATGATTATTTAACAATTAATTAATATGGTTAATTTTTATTTATTAATTAGATTAATTAATTAATAATAATCAATAGTAATAAGTGTAATTACTTTATGAAGTAATAAAGAAATTAATTACTTAAGGTAACTAATTAAGTTAAATGTGATTGTTTATTTTAATTAATTAAGTTTAATTAATTTTAAACACTTGGGTTTTAAAGATAATTACTGTATGTAATTAATGATTTGGAAATTACTTGGTGAAGTAATTGATTAATGATTACATGTTGTAATTAATTGAAGATGTTTAAGAATGAAGTAATTTGGAATGTAATTAGTTAGTAATTAATTAAGGAATGATTAATTTGGTTTAATGAAGTAATTAAGTTAGTTAATTACTGAACGTAATTAATCTGGGATGATTAATAATTATGGGTTAATTTCTTAAGGTAATTTATTTAAGAGGATAATTAATTAAGTATAACAAAAGATCATTAATTATTATTATTAATGATGTAATTAAAAGTTGATTAATTTTGATTAATTAATCAATAATAGGTAATTAAAGGTAATTAATTAAGGATTAAGGTAATTAATTATCGTTAATTAATTAATCGAAGTAATTAAATATTAATTACTGTTTGGTTGAGAATAATTAATTTATGAAATTAATTAAGGATAATTACATGAATGTAACTAAGGACAATTAATCAAGGGTGATTAATTAAGGTGATTAATTCTAGATGATTAATTGATTGTAAATCAACTAAATGGTTAAGTAAGCAAGATTTATATTGGTGAAGTAATTAATTTAATTTATTTTAAATTAATTAAATATAAAGTAATTAATTTAATTCATTTTAAATTAATTAGAGATGGAGATAGTTAATTTAATTCATTTTAAATTAATTATATTGTGATGAGAAAAATCATTGCTTATATATGAATGGATGACATTGATTGTTTTAGATGCTTTGTGATCTATGTAATGAGATAAGTAATGTTGTGTATGAATGCTTGGTTGCATTGTGATGATAATATAGATTATCTATTGTGATGATGATATGGATTACCTATTATGATATAGATCAGCTGTTTATTTTGATAATGTTGATTATCAATTGTGACTTGTGAGTTATCTATCTGTGTGTATATAGATAATTGAATTGTTTTAAACTTTAAAACAACTTGGACCTAAAAGACACGCTTGGATTTCGATGAGATCGGGATCGGTTTTCCATATTTGGATATCCGAAAACCACATCGATTCCAATTAAACGTTAGGTCGTGAATCAAAGTGGAGCTTTGTGAAGACTCGAGATGTAAGAACTATTCGTCAGTATAACTCTGGGGGTGATTCTGTGATGAGTTTGACGAAATAGTACTTACAGGTTCGAGATGTGATTTAGAGTGCAAGGGCTATGGTCGTTGACTCTGAGGGTGATTCCAATAATGAGTGCAACGAGATAGTGCCTTCGGTTTCGTTCGAACCCGGAACGAACTTGTATTGATCGAATGCTTTCAGAACATCGTCAGGTAGACGATGAGCATTCTAAGTGATGTGTTCACTAAAGGTAATCGTAGCGTCAAGCCTCATCAACCGGGAATGGCTAAAACATGGGAGGTGCAGCAAGGCTTCGTGGGTAGCCCCCACTGGAGAGTGAGATTTACCCATGTTTAGAGGTCCCTTTTATTTCAGCTGTGTGGACAGTTGTTGAGCTCCAACTGTCGGGGTTGTATCGTTCGCAACTGTTCAGTAAGAAATGGTTCCAGCCTTGTGTTGCAGGGGAGCGGGCGTACTCCTCTGTACGTTAATCTAGGCCACGTACTGTGACGGGCGGTACCCCAGTAGCCCTGCCATTGTATGGAATCCAAAATCCAATAAGTGCCAACGGTTTTGATTGTATTACCCACTTTTTGTCGCTAGTAGCTGGAATTTACTGAATGTAACAATTTCGGCTATTTCATATTTACTTGAAAACCCTAGACCCTATTATAATATCACTGAATTTCCTATCAAATGTTTTGGTTAGCGTAAGGTAAAAACCTTTCCATGTTTGTGTGTGGGAAGTCTTACGTGATACCTTTCTTTTCAAAAGGTTTTGAAGTTAAGCAACCTTAACCTGTTACTCACACCAGACCCATGTCTGACCCGGAGTTTATTCTGTTTTTCTTAAATTCTTGGGTACTCAAATTTTTACCAGTAACCAAGGGATTCAGGTTAGCTTTGACGAATTATGGAGGAGCAATGGAGCACGAGGCTTCTGCGAGTAGATATATAGTATTCCACTGTGTAGATTTCTCTGAGTAGTTCTCTGGTGCTGTATTAAGTTGTATAACTAGACAGTAGTTTATAACTGTCTAGTATGTGATATATATCTGTGTAACTCTGATAGTGGTTGTAAACTATGTAATTTTTATGTTATTAATATAATTTATTCGTTCCGGTTTTTAGATTCTAATGTTGTTTCTTCTTCTCTTCTTTCTTTTCTATTTTTATCCCTTTCTTTCTTATTAATGATGTGTCATTCTGTGGAGACGGATGGCGGGTCGTTACAGTGGTATCAGAGCATTAGGTTGAGTGAATACCTAAGCTCTATAGTGGTGTCTATCTTGAGAGAGCGTATTTATAATTTTTCATATATTTATATATATATATATATATATATATATATATATTTCTACCTATTTGTTGGGTTACCTATACAGGTTTTCCAATATAAGTCATAAAGGTAGATGGGGTAGTAGTGTGAGTAACACGGCTACCATTGGTTGGATTTTGAATGTTTGAGGTTGGAAGTGTATCTGTCGAGACTGTAGACCTAATACCGTCTCGAGTAAGGTTTGTAGTGATGAAGGATCTCATCAATCTCTGAAGGAAACCTGTTAAGGTTCGGAGTTCATCTTTGAAGTGTAAATTTGATCGCGCTCTTGTGAGCGGATTTTTGAGAATTTGGATCTTTCGGTTAGGCAGAAGCGAGTGATGGTATTTTGATACCTCAGGAAGTAGCAACTGCATGACGAGATGCAGTGACTATGGATGTTCCCGAAGATGTTTTCTTTGGAACAAGTTAAGGAGGTGAGTCTGCTTCGGTGTTGTGGCTGTGTTCAGCTGGTGTGTCTATTTGCTTTGAAGTCCGAGTTTCTCGAAGAGCTTTGGAATAGGAATTCTTTGGCATTTGTGTCAGCAGTGCAGCTCGGAGTGTTTTGTGTTGGCAGAAAGTCTTTTGGCTGAGCAGTTTTTCTGAAGTGGAGTTCAGAAGCAGCAGAGTGGACCCGTTTCTTCCATGGATTGGCTAGTTGTGTGTAAGCTGTTCTGTTTGATAAAGGGAGAATAGTTTTTCTTGGATTTGGTTTGGGCTGATTGCAAAAGTGACTTGCGATTGTTTGAGTGTTCTCTTGAGTTATCAAAGTTTTTCTAAATGTCTTCAAGGAAGTCAGAGTTTTGTTCGCATCTGGAGATTGAGTTTCCTTATCGACTGGAATTCCAGGAGTACTACCGGTGGTTCAGCTTAATGGAAGAATGGTTCTAGGAGATTGAGTTGGTGAAGTAGCTCAGGTTTTTGGAGAAGCTTCTGAGTTTTCTTATGGATCCGTTGAACCATATTTCTGGGAGGTGTTTTCCAGTTTGTGCTCGTGTTCTTCTTCAGCATTCTCTTCTACTTTGGATTAGAGTTGAGCAGCGAAAGCAGTTGGGAAGTGTTTCTTCTTTTCTTTTCTGGACCGGAGAAGTGAGTGTAGTCTTCTGATATTAAGGAGTAGATTTGTGTTTCTTGATTCTGGTTGATCTTGAGGAGATCATTTTGCTGAGTTGATTGGTCTAGTTTGTTTCTAGAGGCATCAACAAAGGGATGAGCTGATCAGTAAGGGTGTAGGCAGCCAAGGATCGTCTGGAGAGTTTTGTGGATTTGAGACGAAGGAATTTGGATTTCGGAATCGTAGATTTGATTTTGGGTAAGTTTTCTCCAATCGTAAAGGAGCTATAAGTTTGAGAAAGGCTGGAAAGCTAGCACGGAAGTGTTTTGGATCTTTTATGTGATCTTGAAGGTTAAGTGATTGATCTACAGGATGGAATTACTAGTTTGGATAACTGGGGTTCGATGAGTTTCACGTATCTCTGAGGGAGTACGTGTATGATCTATCTCTGATTGTGCAACCAGCAGTTCTGGAGTTTTGGTTGTTGAGTCAGACTCGTCTGAAGTCTGATTTCTTGTCTAGTGTTATAGATATAGATGAATAGAAACTTTGTAGCTTCATAGTATTGATTATTTGGATTCTATAGAGCAAGTATCCCGGTATATATATACACCAGGGGAAACTCGAGGAAATTCTATCCGGAATTTTGTCTGGATAATTAAATTTGTTTGATTAGATGAATTGGCTGCTATGGTTGTTAGCATATGTTTGATATATGCTTATGTTTTAAAATTAAATCTTTAATGAGATTATTAAATTACCTTTGTTTTAAATTTCGAGGACAAAATTCTTTTAAGGGGGGAGGATTGTAACATCCTGGAATTTTTAACAATATCAATTAATAATCTGTATAAAAATTAAATTGATATTGATATTTTTATTATTAATACTTCAGATTGATTAAGAATCTTCTTCAATAAATATTTAGAATGGTTATTTTATATTTTAGAAATAATAAATTGGTTTCTATTTATAATATAAATGTATGATTTATATTTTAAATAGATCAGCATTGTTTTAAATTTAATAAATAAAGCATATTTTTCTTATTCCAGTATTTTAGTAATTTGGAAATTAGTTTTTATTTAATAATAGCTTTTCAAAGTTATAAAATAAATGATCTTGGTTTAAATTAATAAATGAATCATGATTTAAAATTCTAATATATACACTAATAATTTGGAAATTTTGATTTTAGTTAAATATAAAGTTTTCAAAGCTATTTAATAAATAAATATATGATTATTTTTTAAATTTTCAAGAAATTTTTTTAAATGTTTAAAATAGTTTTAGCTTGAGTTTTAAATTTAATTGAATTGACAAAAGAGTTTTATGCCTTAATTAAATAAGTAATTTATTAATAAATGGATAATTGTTTTTACAATTATTTTAATTTAATAATAAGATATTTATAAAAATAATATTAATAGTGTATTATCTTTATAAATAGATTTTGAATAAAATTTGCAATTGTTATTTCAAATTAAGTTTATATACATAAGTTGATTTGAAAATAATTGATTTTGGATTTGATTTGAATTTAATTTCAATATTCCAAAGTATAAATTTTAATTGTGTTAATTTTCATATGCATAAGCTTTATTTATAAGCATAATTTGTTTTAAATTCTTTTGTAAAATTTCTATACATATTAAATCCTAATTAACTAATTAATTAAGCATAACCATTTCATGAACATGTAAATTAAATACAAACTACTTTAAAATGACAAGTGTATTAATATTAAGCCTCTTATAACCAAATGTTAAAAGATTAACTTATCAAATTGACAAATGTTGAAATTTTACAAGTGGCCTCTTTTAAATTTATTTTTCTTTTAATTAATAAAATCTGAAAATTTACTTATATAAATGAACATTTTTCACTCTTGTTGTTTTGCTCATTTCCTAAATCAAAAGAATCTTCAACATGTTTATTCCTCAAACCTGAAACCCATTTTCAGATTCAAAAATTAAATGTTCAAACCAAAATCAGTTTACAATTTCAGATCAGAAACTCCTCATATCAAAGACCAAATTCCTACAATCAAGCTCTCATTTTAAAATGCAGTTCGTTCTCCTATAATTCATACCAAATCTAAAACCTGTTCAAATGCAAATCCCTGTAACTCCTCATATCAAATCTGTAGCCTTCTATTTCAAACAAAAGCAAAACTGCATTTTTCTTAAATCTGGAAACTTGTTCTGCATGCCACTTGAAACTGAGCAATACAAATCCCTGTAATCATCTTCAAACCAAAAGATTGATTTCTGCATATCTTCAGCAAAGTTTCAAAAGCAACAAACATGCATGCAGTTTCAAAACCAAAAGCATATCAGGTTCACTTGCAGATGTCTTCAGCAACTCCATTCAAAGCTTTTCAAATATCAGGCTCTGTTTTATTCTAAACTGTGAGTAACTTTAAAATCTTAAAATTCTTACTTAGGTTGCATGCTAGTTTGCTTGATATAAAAAAGTATTGTTTAAAGTCTGATGTGATATATTTTTGGGTGCATGCTGTAAATCATTTGTTCTGTTCTTTTTTTCTTAAGAAGAACTTTGATTCCAGTCTTTATCATTAATTAAGTATCTGATAAAATGAAATTATAAAGGAATGTTGTTTGATTTTCTTAAGTCAATACTTAAAATTTAAATAAGTAAAAAAAAAATGTTTGCCTCTGGAAAAACAAAGAACATCAGTACATGATAATTTTTGACTAAAATTAAAATATGTTAAACTTGTAATGCAGTTTCATAAGTATAAAGCATTAACTATAACTTGATTTTTAGATCAAGAATAAGGATTTTAGAGTATTAGATGAAGTTGCAGTTGGGTTCTTAACTGTTATTGAATTTCAAGTAAATTCTGATGATTTTTGAATTTGGGAATCTTGAGTTTCTTCTGGGTGGTTGTGTAGGAATAGGAGAAGTTAGGAAAAATCTTGAATGATGATAAAATTTGTCAGAGAGATTGCAGATTTGGGAATTTACTTTTAAACCCTAGTTTTAAGATGGGTTGATGAATCGAACATTTCAATTTGCACAATGGACCGAGTGCTTCAATCTTTTGGGAATGGATAGTATGATCATAGTTGAAGCCATGGACGAAGTCGCTGACATTCTAGAGGTTGGAGCGGCGAAAGATGGCCATTGACAGGTTTTGAGGGGAAGCCTGTTTATGGATTTCCAGGTTTTATATTGGAGCTCGGTTTTGATTCGAGCAAGTGAGGTGGCTGTGTAGATTTATGATGTCATCAGTGGTTGATCGTTGATGGGTAGGGATGCTGGTGGAGGGCCGGCGATGGCCAGAGCCACGGTGCACGTGCACCACGCAGTTGAAGTTCGAGTGGATTTTCAGTGGTGTGCAGCTTTTTTTGAACAGAGGAAAGTTGCTTAATTTCTCGAAGCAGTTGGGCAGATAGCTCGAGGAAGATAGGTTTTGGACTCGAAGAAAATTTGTGGGTTTCTCGGGTTGGTCAGTGTTTACAGGTTTTACAGAAACCTGTAATTTCTGTGTTTTATTTAAACTCTGAAACTTTTTAATGTTAAGAAATTTTAAACCTGATTTTAAAATTCAAGTTTGAATTTTTGAATTTAAGTTTAAATTCTAAATCTCAGTTTAAAAAAATAATAAATAATAAATTTTAAACTTGAATGTTCAACTACTTTATAATGGTGGATAGTTTTCAAATTTTAAATCTGAAGTTTTTAAATATGAGTAAGTTTTTAAAGTAAGATTTAATCTGGAAATCAAAAGTTAATAAGAACTTTAGTTTTTGAAATAAAAAGAATTTTAAGATTTGAAGGTTTAAACAAATTTGTATGTAAATTTTAAATTTAAATTATTGAATTTAAAAATGAATTTAATTTCAAACCTTATGAATTTCTTATATTTGACAAGAACTTGGTTGTCCTGTAAATTTAAAAAGTTTCAAATTGTTTAAACTTGGTTTAAATTTAAACTTTATTAATTGTAAATCTTGTATTTGAAATAGAATTTAAAAGTAAGTTCAAAAGTACTTTGTTTAAAATAAAATTTGTTTTTAAACATAATTTAGAAATGTTTTATCTTAAGATTAAGTTAAGATTTAATGTTTTTAAATTAATTTAATTAATGGAGTAATTAAGGAATGATTAATTAATTTAATTAATTACTGATTTGGAACTAAAAAATATTGATTAAGGGTAAATCAATTTATAATTAAGATCATTAATTTGATTATTAACTAATGATTAAAGAATTATTATTTAAGTAATTAAATTGTAATCAAGGTTAATAAATTAAATAATTAAGGATTAATTAAGTGACAGTTAATTCTTAATTAATTAAATAATTGGTTTTAATTAATGAATAATTAAAGATGATTTAATTTGGGATTAATCTAAGTTAATTACTTAATAAAAATAATTAAAGAATGGTTAATGAAGGACATTAACCAGGATTATTTAACAATTAATTTATATGGTTAATTTTTAATAATTGATTAGATTAATTAATTTAATAATAATCAATAGTAATAAGTGTAATTACTTTATGAAGTAATTAAGAAATTAATTACTTAAGGTAATTAATTAAGTTAAATGTGATTGTTTATTTTAATTAATTAAGTTTAATTAATTTTAAACACTTGGGTTTTAAAGATAATTACTGTATGTAATTAATGATTTGTAAATTACTTGGTGAAGTAATTGATTAATAATTACAGGTTGTAATCAATTGAAGATGTTTAAGAATGAAGTAATTTGGAATTTAATTACTTAGTAATTAATTAAATAATAATTAATTTGGTTTAATGAAGTAATTAAGTTAGTTAATTACTGAATGTAATTAATCTGGGATGATTAATAATTATGGGTTAATTTCTTAAGGTAATTTATTTAAGAGGATAATTAATTAAGTATAATTAAAGATCATTAATTATTATAATTAATGATGTAATTAAAATTTGATTAATTTTGATTAATTAATCAATAATAGGTAACTAAAGGTAATTAATTAATGTAATTAATTAAGGATTAAGGTAATTAATTATCGTTAGTTAATTAATTGAAGTAATTAAATATTAATTACTGTTTGGTTGAGAATAATTAATTTGTGAAATTAATTAAGGATAATTACATGAATGTAATTAAGGATAATTAATCAAGGGTGATTAATTAAGGTGATTAATTCTAAATGATTAATTGATTGTAAATCAATTAAATGGTTAAGTAAGCAAGATTTATATTGGTGAAGCAATTAATTTAATTTATTTTAAATTAATTAAAGATAAAGTAATTAATTTAATTCATTTTAAATTAATTAGAGATGGAGATAGTTAATTTTAATTCATTTTAAATTAATTATATTGTGATGAGAAAAATCATTGCTTATATATGAATGGATGGCATTGATTGTTTTGGATGCTTTGTGATCTCAGTAATGAGATAAGTAATGTTGTGTATGAATGCTTGGTTGCATTGTGATGTTAATATAGATTATCTATTGTGATGATGATATGGATTACCTATTATGATATAGATCATCTGTTTATTTTGATAATGTTGATTATCAATTGTGATTTGTGAGTTATCTATCTGTGTGTATATAGATAATTGAATTGTCTTAAACTTTAAAACAACTTGGACCTAAAAGACACGCTTGGATTTCGATGAGACCGAGATCGGTTTTCCATGTTTGGATATCCGAAAACCACATCGATTCCAATTAAACGTTAGGTCGTGAATCAAAGTGGAGCTATGTGAAGACTCGAGGTGTAAGAACTATTCGTCAGTATAACTCTGGGGGTGATTCCGTGATGAGTTTGACGAAATAGTACTTACAGGTTCGAGATGTGATTTAGAGTGCAAGGGCTATGGTCGTTGACTCTGAGGGTGATTCCAATAATGAGTGCAACGAGATAGTGCCTTCGGTTTCGTTCGAACCCGGAACGAACTTGTATTGATCGAATGCTTTCAGAACATCGTCAGGTAGACGATGAGCATTCTAAGTGATGTGTTCACTAAAGGTAATCGTAGCCTCAAGCCTCATCAATCGGGAATGGCTAAAACAGGGGAGGTGCAGCAAGGCTTCATGGGTAGCCTCTAATGGAGAGTGAGATTTACCCCTGTCTAGAGGTCCCTTTTATTTCGGCTGTGTGGACAGTTGTTGAGCTCCGACTGTCGGGGTTGTTTCGTTCGCAACTGTTCAGTAAGGAATGGTTCCGGCCTTGTGTTGCAGGGGAGCAAGCGTACTCCTCGGTACATTGATCCAGGCCACGTGCTGTGACGGGCGGTACCCCAGTAGCTCTGCCATTGTATGGAATCCAAAATCCAATAAGTGCCAACGGTTTTGATTGTGTTACCCACTTTTTGTGGCTAGTAGCTGGAATTTAATGAATGTAACAATTTTGGCTATTTCATATTTATTTTAAAACCCTAGACCCTATTATAATATCACTGAATTTCCTATCAAATGTTTTGGTTAGCGTAAGGTAAAAACCTTTCCATGTTTATGTGTGGGAAGTCTTACATGATACCTTTCTTTTCAAAAGGTTTTGAAGTTAAGCAACCTTAACCTGTTACTCACACCAGACCCATGTCTGACCCGGAGTTTATTATGTTTTTCTTAAACTCTTGGGTACTCAAATTTTTACGAGTAGCCAAGGGATTCAGGTTAGCTTGACGAATTATGGATGAGCAATGGAGCAGGAGGCTTCTGCGAGTAGATATATAGTATTCCGCTGTGTAGATTTCTCTGAGTAGTTCTCTGGGGCTGTATTGAGTTGTATAACTAGACAGGTGTTTATAACTGTCTAGTATGTGATATATATCTATGTAACTCTGATAGTGGTTATAAACTATGTAATGTTTATGTTATTAATATAATTTATTCGTTCCGCTGTTTAGATTCTGATGTTGTTTCTTCGTCTCTTCTTTCTTTTCTCTTTTCTATCCCTTTCTTTCTTATTAAAGATGCGTCATTCTGTGGAGACGGATGGCGGGTCGTTTCAAGATATGTCTTTATAAAATATTTATTAACTTGAACTACCTTTTATGAAATATTTCACAAATGACTTTATAACTGAATGGTATGTTCCATGTAAAAATAAATATAATATAAAAATAAATTGGTGTAGTTAGGAAACCAATGGGATAAATATGTAAGTTATGCACAGATCATTTTATTCCTATAATACTTCTTGATTCGCGATTCGAATACATGGTTTCTAGGCGATTTACATCGGGCCATACAAGGATTTGATACTTGATTCTTGACGGTGAATATTTGGAATGGATTTTTGATATGATCCTATAGTTTTCTATCATAATATACGGCTATGTAAGGGAAACAGAGGTTTCTAATCAAGGAACCCGATCGGCGTTCGCACTAAAGAGATTGAGTAATCTATGTTAGGTTGAAAGTGAAATTATGTGATCGAGCAAGTGAGCAGATTAGGTATTGCGGACGGATGATGCATGTACATTGTACACTCTTTTGTATACGCATGCTATGTTTTTTTGGCTTATGGAGAGTTTAGAGAATGACTCTTATACGTGTTCTATAGTAGCTTGAATAATCGTCTAAGTAATAGCGTAGACTGTTGAGCGTAAGGTACACTCCGTAAATTATTTGTCATCCCTGGGTGATAAGAGAGCTTTTGAACCTGAACAATCCATAAGCTTTTTTCGCTAGTGATTTTGAATACTATTAAGTATTTATTGTGTTTTTTGTATGTTGGATGTGTTGGAATTTTGAGGGTGAAATGTTTTAAGTTGGGCAGATTGTAACGAATAGGAATTTTGAACACTTCGTATTTAAATATCCGAATTATTTAATTATTTGAATCTTAGATTTAATATGATTAAATGAATTTTATAACCTTTTTAACCCCATTTAATTAATTATTAATGATGGTTTACAAAATAAATAGCTCAAAGAAATATCTATGATGCGGCCGAAGTTCATTTTATCGATAAAAAACATTTTACTCGGTAAAAGTTGTTCGAACTTATAGTTCTTTCCTAATATATTAATGTATAATTAATTAGAAACTAAAAATATTTTCTATGCTATAACTAATTAAATGTGAATTATAAAAAGATTAGTCGAGTGATTAAGGAGAAGATATTTTCGTGAATAGCGTTTAGATATTTATTTTGGTTAAAGATGAGGTGGAAAGGTTGCACATCAGAGGAACATGCTTGGTGACCTTCCAAGTAGGTTTGGAGGTGGTAGTGATATCTTGAATGAACTCCATAAATACACCCTTAATGTTAATATTAATCTCTTTTTCCAAAATTAAAAGAAGGTAGAAACAAATTAGCGCTAGTCCATTTCTATCTCCACCAATCAATCGTATTTAATTCAAATCTTCTCGGATCCCTCTCAAACTTTGATGAGTGCATTAAATCATTTTGGAAACATGTAATAAATACTCAAAGTTTAAGGAAGTTGAAGAAATAGGGCACCCTAATCTAGGCTATGAGCATTAAAGATGGAGGGGAGGTGGCAAAGCACAAAAGCAAGGCAAAGGTGGAAGCTTTGGATGTTTGATTATGGTAGGAATTGTTCTTGTATTTTTACAGGCCTGTGCATGTGTTAACTTTATTGTGGGTTGAGTTTACACACCATTGAATGTGTATACATGTGTGCATGCATGTTTGTTGCTTAAATATAAAGTTCAAGTGAAGTTAACTAATGAAAGTTATAACTTTTGGACCATACTTTCTTTTGAAAACAAATGACAACTCTATATTGTATATTGTCACTTCTATTGAACTCTGTAACATGTAATGTGGCATTGACAGTGTTTACATGTTTGGTTTGGTTTCATATGCCATTGAAGTGTGTTTGAAAGTGTTTGACGCGTTGATGGTCGTTATAAGTGCACTTCACCAATTCCTTGTGTTTAACTTATTCAGAATGGTCATATGTGAAAATATTATGAAGGTATATGTTTTATTTGTTCTCCATAGTTACAACACGGTATGGGATAGTTTTGATAATTATTGAAATGGTATAAAAAAATTAAAAAGTCGGAAGCAAAAAGGTCGCTATGGATGCAGTTTGAAAATGCATTTTGTTCAGCTATTTTTTAAAGTTAACGTTGGAAGACATACTTACGGGTTTTATTCTTGTTTTAATAAGTAAAATACGTGTACTTGTTACTGTAAATATATCAAGCTTTAAAAAGTTATAGAACCAGTTGAACGAATTTGAAAAAGTTAGAAGCAAGAATTAGTCGCGATGGATGTACTTTGAAAATGCCTTGTGTTCAGCGATTTTTAGTTTATTTGAAAGATATTCATATGATTTTCTTTACATAGTTATTATCCACTATAAGTATAAGTCTTATATAAAAAATCAAACCTTGAATCGATCATTTAGATAGAGAAAACTTGTTAAACTTTCGATGTTTTCTGAGTATTCTCTATCCATGACTTTTAATATAAATGATGTCTTTGATCTACTGTAGTACTTCTGGGCTTGTTGCACTATTTTGTTTTAATGTGACATTTTAACTAGTTTTTTATTATTTAAATGTTTTAAATCTATTATCTTTGTGGAACCTTTCTAGACAAGTCGAATGAAATGGATTAGAACATGAAAAAAGGATTTAAAGTTTAGATATATTTTTTGTAATTAAATATGAATTTTTAAAGAAGATTGTTTCCTTTGTAGCATTTAAAATAAAGGTTTTTTTAGTAAATTATAAATTAGTTATTTTTAGGTAATATTTGGTATGGACATTTGACACCTATTTATAAGTATTTTTAATATATATAAGTTTGGAAAAGTAAGTTAAGTAATTTACAATAGGGATAAAAGTGGCTTTATTATAACCTTAAGTTTATAATGAATGGTTTTTGAGAAGTTAATTAAAAGTACATTGCTTCGTTTGTTACACCCGGATTTCTCAAATTATGTTAAAAGGGAATTAAATAAGGTACAAAGCCGAGAGAGCTTCCCTCATAATAAAAGTTAAGATTAAAATAGAAGAAGTTGAAGCAATTCAACAGATACTGCACAAAAAATCAGTCTATGGTCGCGGTACTCAATCCAACCAAAAGAACTACAGCCGAAAGAAGAAGTCACAACGAATCAAATATAGCGCTTATAAGATAAGCACAAAGATATCACATTTGCGCCCATACATTGGTTTCAATATTACAATATGTTACTAAATCCAAATCTAATATAGTACAAGGAGCATAAAACAATCCAAAGTACATAAGGCCAAGGCAAAGCATAGGTGCTGTGCAGCGATGTCAAAAGCTATTTTGGATGTGTGAAAATATAATACATCCTAGTCAGAAAGCTATGCACAAACCAAAATAAAGAGACAATCAGACTGCACTATTAAAATCCCTAAAACTTATACTTTGCTAACAACTTTAAATGCAGATCTGCACCGCACATACTGAGGGCTACATAAGTAGTACCGCATGGGGTCAGAAGCATCCTAAAGGGCTACACATAGGACCACCTAAACCACATCCTAATGTAGATCCATACTGTAACATCCCGTCTTTTTATACGCTTTAAATCGACGATAAACCACACACGTCAGACTCAAACTATACAAAAGGGCAAATTGTTATTGGGGTGAATAAGAAATCAGAGAGAAATAAAACAAGACAGAATCTTGCAGCAGAACGATAAATATAATAATCAAATTGGAAAGGGAATGAACGGACCAACTCTATACTGTAAACAAACTTTTAGAATTCAAATTTCAAAAAAATCGTTCACTTAATTAATTTTGTTAACCCTAAACATACCAAAATTAACATCCTTTAAATATTTAATTAACACACAATAAGGAAAACAAATTCTCTACGCAAATTTGTGTCATAAATTAAAAGAATATAAAGCATTAAGAACTTTCCATTTCTCCCTCTTTATGATTAGATTTGGAATTAAATAAATATGTTACATTTCGATTGAATGTTTTACTAGGAATGTATCAACATACATTCAAAAATATGATAGCATAAGCAAGGTAATATAAACAGGTGTATAATATATATATATGTACATCTTTATCGCCACTTATAGTTTACATTCATAAATAAAAGGTATGAAAATAATCCACATAAGGAGGCAATGAATGTAAGAGTAAATTAGAAAAGTGAAGATGAAAAGGTAAGTTATGTTGCAAACAAAATCTAAGTGAAAAGAAAATAGTCAAGTGTAAATCTATTTTATCCCTTTTATCATCTCCTATTAACATTTAGTTTAATAACGTACGAGATTTCAAACCTAAATAATCTTTTCTTTTAATGATCTAATTGGATCTAAAACATAAGTTTAAATTTAGGTATAAACATATATGCAATAAACTAGCATTAAATTTTAAAATGTGAACTGATTTAATTGCAAATAAATCACCCAATCTAAATTTATTTCAATACATGTTTACAGTTAACGTCTTCCTACTTTTTAATTAAAAGATTACAATCACATTAATTGTCATTGATTTCTAAGGTAAAAATAAATGAGACAATTCGATTCCTTTTATAGTAATTTTAACGTATTTACGGAATTATTGTATATAAACCAAAAGTTATTAATTCTTATTTCTATAATAATTTTTTTTTTTCAGCTACCAACATTTCAAATAAATAAACATATGATTTTTTTTATTTAGTAAAGAAATACACACACACACACACATATATATATATTTACATTTATTGATCCAATCAAATTGGAATTAACATTCATATAGTCATTTGTTTTATTCCTTATTAAACTTTACAATTATTTCCAATTTAAGCTCTATAATTACATTCCTAATTTGCTTTACCATTACAATTGATTGAAATCACATTGACGATTGTCAATTTCATTCAATCAACATCAATAATCACATTCATACTTTATTATCAACCAACAAATATTATAATTACTTATCTAACATTGATTTTATCAAATTATAGTTTATTATGTATTATTTTAATTATTGCTTCATTCATAAACCATTAACAATGTATTGTTACCAAATATTACCTAAATTCACACTAACGTAATATTTGATTTCATTTATTGCAATTGGTTTCAATTAATTGAAATTGCACTAAATTAGTTATTTATCCACTTGCATTAACATTATTACCTTTAATTGCAATTTGATTACCAATCTTATTTAACACACTAAATAAATAAATAATATATATTAGCTGTCACCTATTTACATTTACTTACATTTACAAGTTTATTACTTACCATTAACACCGTATTATTCCATTAATTAATTCAATACTTACATTTGTTTTTCTTATATTTCACTTACAAATCTAATCTACAATAACCGCAATAATTAAGTGAATTGATTGCGATTGATTCCCAATTAATTTTTAATATATTAAATAATGTGTTACTTATAATAATGTTAGTCACCGTTTACCTTAAGTCACATTTATAACACCTTTAAGTTTATTATCGTAAACAAATATTACAACTTTCCTCTATAACACAAATTTTGTTATATTACCACTAATTATGTACTGGTTCAAAAGTTTATACACACTTACATTTATTTACTTACATTCAATTTATAACTAAGTTATAACCTTTACATCATTTCAATTAATTAGGATTTCATATGAATTGTTAATAGTTAACATACATTAGTATTGTTGCAATTCATTCTAATCATCATTTCCACTAACAATTCACAAATTTTTATTCTCTTCAATATTAAATTACAAAATCTTATTAAATTAACCAATTTAATTATCGAAATTTACTGGTCGTTACACTCACCCCCACTCAAAACTTTTCGTCCTCGAAAAGAAAAAAAGGGGGAAACGAAGAATTACGAAATCAATATATCTTACTTAAAGTATTAAATTTATAAACAAATAAATTTACAAAATTAATTAATTTAAATAAAATATACCAATTTATAACCATTAAATCTTTTATACTTAAATTAATAAAGTTTGGAAAACATTTTTTTTTCAAAGGTTTTTTTTCTAAGCCCAAAATTTACGGAAAATTTCGGCAGAGTCTCCTTTGTACGGGGAGACACGGGAGAAAGTATAATATCAAATATAACAATATAACATATATTTTCCAAATAATATATCCCAACACGGAAAAACAATATAATAACGGTATAAACCGTGATCCCAAGACGTACCTATTTGTCGGGCAATTAACGCTTAATTATGAAACCAAAAGCAGTAGCAATTGCTTCCATAACCTGTAGTTCACTTATATAATCCGAAAAGAGTTAACAATTTTATAAAATGAAAAGTTTAAAGTTGCTTCAACCATAAAAAAAACAAATCAATACAAACAACAACCACATGCAATCACAGCATACAACCGTCATATGAAGCCAATAAAATCAACCATCCACATATCCATAGCAAACAGACAATTAGTTGTTCGGGTTTGAAACTTTAAATTGTCTAGAATGGAAAATAAACTATTAAGTGCACCATACACTCAACAGTCTTAGATGAAGTTAAATAGTTTATTTATTCATCCAATCAATTTTAAAGTATCGTTGCCCAAACAACCATAAACCAAACAAACAACGATTTCAAACAACAGATTAAGTTTGTTCTTATTAATTCCATTCATACATTTGTTGTTTGATTTCTTTTTCATTCATATAATGGTTTATCTTTTTATTTTACATTTATTTTTTGCAAATTTTCAATTTCCATTCATTCACTTGCTACTTAATTTCACTTATTTACAGTATTCACTTATTACTTAATTTCATTTATTCACTTATTTATAATACTTACCTTCAATTTATTTAGTTTGTAGCCTTTCAATTATACTTAAGTTTATAACAACTACAACATCCAATTCTTATTATTAAAGAATTTCATTAAATACTTTCATTATTTCAAATTTTACTTGTAAAATTTCTCCTTACATTTTCTTTTAACATTTTAACTTTTATAGTTGGTAAGTTATATATATGTTAAAGAATGCAATTGACAATTATACAAGTTTATCTTATTTCTTTTAATTAATTTAATGTTCAAAAATCATATCTTTTGTTTTATAGGTTACAATTTCAACTTTCTTGAAATTTCACTTATAACAAAGCATTAGATTCTATTATTTCATTTATAGGTTTCCATTATTAGTTAAATTCAGTTTCACTAAGGAAATTGAAACTATTAATTAATGGAAAATTTAGAACTGAATACCGGATTAAATTTCAAATCACTTTAGAATAATATGTAAATATATACTTGCAACTTATATATCCAATTATATATAAAACAATTTAAAATTTATATTTGACTATCAAAATAAATATGCAGTAAAACTACTACAGTGGCCTTCCCACTTCGAAACTCGAAAATGAATGTTGATGATGCGTGCACTCATCCTCAAAATTATTTTCCAGCGACAGAGAGGGGAGTACAACTTATTTCTCTCCAAAGTTTCTTTAAAACAATTCTCAAATTATATTGAAATATTTATATCAGAAAATACTTATAACAATATTATTATATTCCAAAATTATTCGAATGAAATTTTCAAAACCCCATAACTTAAGTTCTAAATTTCCAATTTTATTTTATTTTATTTTCTTCAACTCTAGTTTCCAGTCAATATTTATAAATTTCACAACCTAACAACCAATATAATAGAACCAAATAAAATATGTATAAAATTTATTACTTAATATACAGAAAATATAATAGGCAAAATTATTTCATTCACCTATATTCAAAACAAATATTTGTCGGTCTGTCATATTAAGCGTTTAGAAACTCTATTGATGTCATAGCGTCCTATGCACCAACCAGAATCTATAAATGCAAAACGGAACAAATTAACACAATATTAAAACCTTTTATAACACTAACAAATACGCTCTTTAATATATATATATATATATATATATACACACACACGCTCAGCGACTCATCATCGGGTATTACTACCCTATTTATAAAGAGTCAGACCCCACAAAGCTAAGGTTTATCGCTAAACCAAAGCTCTAATACCAGATGTAACATCCGCCTTTTTATACGCTTTAAATCGAGGATAAATCATACACGTCAAACTCAAACCATACAAAAGGGCGAATTGTTATTGGGGTGCATAAGAAATCAGAGAAAGAAATAAAACAAGACAGGATCTTGCAGTGGAACGATAAAATATAATAATCAAATAAATAGTTCATGAATCTGTTTTACAAAAACATTTGATTATACTTATACAATACATATCAGAGTTACACATACAAGAGAATAATCAATAACAATGCAGCGGAACAGTATGAATGTAGTGGAATAATATAATAAATAATAATAATAAAATCTTCGTCTTCGTCCTCCAGAAATAAAGTCTTCAAATCCTAAAATTCTCAAGCTGACCCGAGCGAATTGAAAAGACAAAACACTCGAGTCAGAACTAAAACATCTTATGTAAGTTAAATCAACGGAAATAAGTATGAGTGTAACGGCGTCGGAGATGTTTACAGGGTTTGACATTTCCTATCCAGTGTCTAAAGTGAGTGTGGTAACTTAAGAGATGCTCGGGATTCACATCGCCTAAGGATCCGTTAAACTATTTACTATGTAGTAATATTTCACTATTATAATAACGTCTATTAGTAAAATGAACTTACTTTAAAATAGCGTTAAGGGGTTACCCATATAGCCCTTAACACGTAATAGTGCTAGTAGTCTATACAGTACCTGCATATCTCATGATCTGGAAACTACGAGAAGATACTCCATAGGTATGACACAAATCAAACTCGTACAAGGCACGCTAGGGTAGGTGACATGGCACACAAGGCAATGCCAGGGTAAATATACCAATTGCTATCCGGACTGGTGGTGATGCATAGCATGCAGCTACCGTCCACTTCGACCCACACCCTCAAAAATCAAAAATCAAAAGTGGCCACCAAATAAATCTCAAAGTCAGAATATAATATGAAGGAGTGTGTCCGATAAGAGGGGCTACCTCACTGGCCCGGAATCGCTCCTGTTTTAGCCACCTTATGCCAACTCACGGGAGTCGGGTCTACGTATATACCTCAAAGGAACGCCGCCGCCAACCTCCTTCATTCTGGAATTGTTAAACTGGTTTTTGGAGTTGGCAGAGAGTATGACAACTTCCGATCACAGTCTCTTTAACAACCAAACGTTATTATAACACCGCGGTCCTTTCAAAATAGTTTATACTTTAAAACCAGAACATAATATCCATTTCGAAACCATGTAATTACGATATTATTTCCGTTTCAAAAACTAAATCAATATGATATCATTATAAAGAAATCCCAAATCGGTATAATATCATTTTTATTTCAAATATATCTTTTTTCCAAAATCATAGCACTTTTGAATTTATATACTTCGAACCAAACATTTGAAATATAACCTTTCAAAACATAATACTTCAAATTTCATAGCTTCTAAACCATAAAGTCCAAAACTTAAAAGGTTTGGATATTTAAACAGTATATATATAATAAAATAGTTCGAATTTAAAATTACTTTATAAAGTAAAATAATTTCCTCGACTTCACAATTTTATTCACTTTAAATTAAATCTCAATTCATAACTTTCGACTCACTTTCAGTTTCAATAAACCATTTCGATTTCAATACATTTCAAACTTTGAGTATTAAACAATTTCAAAACTAAGGTTGGTAATTACGATTCAACGATTCAGTGTTCTATTTTTAATTTTGAAATACTTGCATAATAAATCCATTTTCATTTAAATAAAACTCAGATTTCAAATAACCAAATATTTCCTTCAATTTATTTATACTTGAAATATTTGTTTAATTCATCTTAAACCAAAATCTAGTTATACAAATCGCACCTTTAAAATCTCAATTTTATTAAATTTCAAATCAATTTCGCATTTATCTTCACACCTTATTCCCATTTAAGTCATTATAAACTCCGAAAATATAATAAATAAATACTTAACCATATTATATCTTAATAAAATCAATTTATTATTATTCTTATTTTATACTTTAAACCAATTTTATACATAGCTTAAATCCAAGAATTTAACTATATATAAAATTATATTTATAAAATATCCAAATCAATATCTCATAAAACCATATATTTCTTTACAAAACCATAGGAATAATTAATTATTTTTATATACAGACCACGGTGTCTGTATAAAATTTTCTACCTTATGGTCAAGTGATACGGATATTTATCATTTCAATCCGTAATTTAAAATAAAAAAATACGGTTATATATCATTTCAAACCGCAATCCCGAATGAAATAAAAATGCATAACAATTTGCAGTTTATAATAATATGAAATACAACATCCATTCACCCAATATCAATCATCAACCATTCATCACAATCATCATCCAATTCAAACAATAACATAAATATAGAACAGATAATAAATGACAGGTATTCACTGGTAGTTTATATACAATAATAAATTAAATAACAATTTCACAGGCAGTTTATATGCAATAATAAATTTAATAACAATTTAATTCAATAAATTCGATTTAACCGAGATGATGATTAAAAACATGCCAAACAGTCATAAATAAATTTCTAATCACATCATAAATCAATTTAACAAACATAAAAAAATTTAGAAGTTGTGAATGGGTTAAAACACTCACCTTTATACGTATCTGAAAATAATAGACTTCTAATTAACAGCTTCGCTCTATGTTTCCTTAGTCTCCTTCTTGATTACTAGCTTTGTTCCAAAAAAATTCTTTTATTTTGATTTACTTTAATTTTCCTCCTTACTATATCAACATATATATGTATGTATGTATTTTTAAAAGGTTTTAAAAAAAGAATTGAAAAAGAAAAGGATTAAAATAAGAACTGAAAATGGAAGAGAAGATCTAGATTTGAAAAGAAAGAAGAAAGTTTGAAATAGAAGAAAATTTGAAGAAGAAGAATATTTGAAGAAGAAGGAAAAATTAAAATGAGAGATAATAAGGAGATTTTAAGAAAGAGAAAAGAGGAAAAAAAGAAGATTAGAATGGAGGCTGGGGTTTCATTTGCGTCATATCTTATTTATAAGGTTAGAGTTAGGTTTTGGGCCAAAGAGATTTGAAAAAAGAGGCCGCTATTAATTAGAAATAAATGAAATGACGTTTCAGAAAATGAAGTTGGAAATGAATGAAAAAAATAAAGTAAATATGAAAAACTTGGTATTGAAATATAGTAAATATGAACAGCCTTTTTAAAGGTAGCAGGTGTTAAAAAGAGTTAATTATTAATTAGAAAGGGAATGAATGGACCAACTCTATACTGTAAACAAACTTTTAGAATTCAAATTTCAAAACAATCGTTCACTTAATTAATTTTGTTAACCCTAAACATACCAAAATTAACATCCTTTAAAGATTTAATTAACACACAATAAAGGAAAATAAATTCTCTACACAAATTTGTGTCATAAATTAAAACAATATACAGCATTAAGAAATTTTCATTTCTCCCTCTTTATGATTAGATTGGGAATTAAACAAATATGTTAACATTTCGATTGAATGTTTTACTAGAAATGCATTAACATACATTCAAAAATATGATAGCATAAGCAAGGTAACATAAACAATATATATGTGTGTGTACATCTTTATCGCCACTTATAGTTTACATTCATAAATAAAAGGTATGAAAATAATCCACATAAGAAGGCAATGAATGTAAGAGTAAATTAGAAAAGTGAAGATGGAAAGGTAAGTTACGTTGCAATTGAAATCTAATTGAAAAGGAAATAGTCAAGTGTAAATCTATTTTACCCCTTTTATCATCTCCTATTAACATTTAATTTAATAACATATGAGATTTCAAACATAAATAATCCTTTTTTTAATGATCTAATTGGATCTAAAACATAAGTTTAAATTTAAGTATAAACATATATGCAATAAACTAGCATTAAATTTTGAAACGTGAATTGATTTAATTGGAAATAAATCACCCAATATAAATTTATTTCAATATATGTTTACAATTAGCGTCTTCCTACTTTTTAATTAAAAGATTACAATCACATTAATTGTCATTGATTTCTAAGGTAAAAATAAATGAGACAATTCAATTCCTTTTATAGTAATTTTAATGTATTTACGGAATTATTGTATACAAACCAAAAGTTATTAATTCTTAATTCTTTAATAAAAAAAATTCAGCTACCAACATTTCAAATAAATAAACATATGATTTTTTTTATTTAGTAAAGAAACATATATATATATATATATATATATATATATATATATATATTTACATTTATTGATCCAATCAATTGGAATTTACATTCATATGGTCATTTGTTTTATTCCTTATTAAACTTTACAATTATTTCCAATTTAAGCTCTACAATTACATTCCTAATTTGCTTTACCGTTACAATTGATTGAAATCACATTAACAATTGTCAATTTCGTTCAATCAACATCAAAATTCACATTTATACTTTATTATCAACCAACAAATATTATAATTACTTATCTAACATTGATTTTATCAAATTATAGTTTATTACGTATTATTTTAATTATTGCTTCATTCATAAACCATTAACAATACATTATTACCAAATATTACTTGAATTCACACTAACGTAACATTTGATTTCATTTATTGCAATTGGTTTCAATTAATTGGAGTCGCACTAAATTAGATATTTATCCACTTGCATTAACATTATTACCTTTAATTACAATTTGATTACCAATCTTATTTAACACACTAAATAAATAAATAACATATATTAGTTGTCACCTATTCACTTTTACTTACATTTACGAGTTTATTACTTACCATTAACACCGTATTATTTCATTAATTAATTCAGTACTTTCATTTGTTTTTCTTATATTTCACTTACAAATCTAATCTACAATAACCGCAATAATTAAGTGAATTGATTGTGATTGATTCCCAATTAATTTTTAATATCTTAAATAATGTGTTACTTATAATAATGTTAGTCATCATTTACCTTAAATCACATTTATAACACCTTTAAGTTTATTATCGTAAACAAATGTTACAACTTACCTCTATATCACAAATTTTGTTATATTACCACTAATTATGTACTGGTTCAAAAGTTTATACACATTTACATTTATTTACTTACATTCAATTTATAACCAATTTATAACCTTTACATCATTTCAATTAATTGAGATTTCATATGAATTGTTAATAGTTAACATACATTAGTATTGTTGCAATTCATTCCAGTCATCATTTCCACTAACAATTCACAAATTTTTGTTCTCTTCAATATTAAATTAAAAAAATCTTATTAAAGTAACCAATTTAATTATCGAAATTTACGGGTCGTTACACATACTTACGGGTAGATAGCAAAGATATAAATCACTCTTGTCGATTACACATGCAAAAAAGGCAACACGGGTCACAGTCAGCTCAGACCACAGCCAGTTCAGATCACGTTCACAAATATATTAAACTAACTCCCAGTCTAAGAAAATCACACACCCCAAAGACCAAAGCGGCTAAAGATGATTGCACATAAATATGAGGAAGGCACCACAACATCATACAGGTATCGCTTATCAATCGGTGAAGCCTCGTTCCTAACATGTCGGCAGTCCCCCAAAACCAATGAGTCTTTCAATCCTCCAAGGACTCATATGCAAAGCCAATTCAAATATTGAATTCTCCCGCCACTGTTTCAAATATTCTCGCCAAGATTTTAGGATTTCCCACCTTCACTTTAGACTTCCTGCCAAAAACACATCAATAATCCAGGTATATCAAACAGACAACATGGATAGACGACACCTGGTAGGATACAAGGGCTGAGATGTAACAACAAGGGATAGGTTGTGCCAATCCGCATATGACACTATACTATAAATAGAATTAGCACTCTAGCAAGAAAGAGACATTTACCTTTTCCCCTTTTTGAAACTTTTAAGGTTTTTATACTCTCTACCATTGAAATCTGCGTCAAAGAGTATTAAAGGAAGAAAGAGTAATTTTTCCTATGGACTTAGGATTCGTTAACATCCGAACCACGTAAATTCCTTGTGTTCTTTACAATTTCTACATTTTCTTATTTACCTGCCTAATTTTTAATACCAAATCTTCCCATATTTGTGTCAGAATTAAATATTAGTTGGGTTTGACATCTTAACAAGCAATTAAAGTGCAACTACCTGATTGCGTAAGCATCCAGTGACATAATGACCACTTAATGACAAGGTTAATACAATTTAATTTGACTAATTAAAAAACTATTAGGGTAATTAGTATTATAATTACTTCATCATCAATTTGAGCATTGTAAGGCGAAAAATCATACTAACATTTTTGGCACTACAAGGAGGGCTCGAACCTCCATTTATTTCTTGCATTCAGTAAAACTTTATCCACATTTACTCTATGTACCATGAATCCCATCAATTCACCTGTCCTCATGTTCAAGAACATTTACACTTGGCTTCAAAGACTACTAATAAGTCATCATAACTTCGAAAGCCCAAAGTGAGGTGGGAGCTTCGATTGAAGAAACAAACTCAATCTACTCTAGAAGAGGAGGATGCCACCTCATTGTTCACGAATCAATTGTCACAGTCGAAACCCAAAGAATATGAAATTTCCAAGTTAAAAACTCATGTAGAGTAGTTAGAAAAAAAATTCCAATAGAGAACTGGGGAGAAGGTTAGGGAGGACGGATCTTCCTTATTAGTGAGACTATCATCGAAGTAGACTTCCCTGACAACTTCAAGGCCATTGATTGAAATTTTTTGATGGGACTACAAATTCAAAAGATCATCTCTATACATTTGGATACCATATAGACATTCTGAAAGTGAGAATGATGGCTAGATGTAAAGTTTTCCCAGTTTACTTGGCCGGAGCTGTAGTAAGGAAGTTTAAGAGATTTGGAGCAAGATAGGTCCATTCCTGGCAACAACTATCAATGGATTTTCTAATACAGTTCAATTTATAAAGTGAAGCTTCACCTGATGTAAACACGATATCCTACGTTAAGTAGGGCGAGAACAAGAGTCTGCGTAATTTTACTAAGCGTTTCAAGTCTGAGGCCCTAAGAATTGGAGTAAGTGATGAAGGAGCATTACTGATGGCAACCAATGATGAGGTCAAAAGGGGAAACCGATATGGAAAAAGAATAGCCGAAAATCATGTCATAGCATGAAGGCCTTCTATGAAAGAGCAAGTGGCTACATTATGATGGAAGAAGCCGGTTCCACCATATAGATTCAAAAGTCTTCTGCCCCAACCCATGATAAGAAAAAGGGGTAGAAGGATATCACCCACCAACATAGAGACAAAAGGAACTTAGCTTCATTGCAGAAACCCCTTTCACTCACACTTCTAGTCAGATATACGAGATAACCAGGGTAGAACTTGCTTACAACGTACCCAATAAAGGGAAGAAACCAAAGTAGAACCATGGCAAAGCACACTACCATTTCACCGAGCCAATAACCATCATATCGACAACGATTGACATCTGAAGAAAGGAATAGAGTGGTTGATAGAGAAAGGATACCTAAGAAACTTTCAGAAGAAAAATGGCGAAGGCAGAACAGGAAATCTAACTCCTGACCTAAATGAGAATCAAGTTGGTAACCCCTCTAACCTGATGCATCAATCCATAGGGGGCCGCACCCTGCAAATATGAGTAAAAGGGCACAATCGCAAGAGGCGAAAGTCCAACAGAGGTCCATCTTCCATGTCAAACAAAGCTACTCCGGAGATAACGTTCACGGCTGTAGATGTGGTAGGAATTGTCTTTCCTCACCAAGACCCACTCATTATTACACTGTAGATATCAAACTACACTATGAAGAAAGTTTTTATTGATTTAATGAGCTTAGTCAATGTCATCTTCAAATATGCATACAACTAGATGAGGCTTCCAACAAAAATTCTGAAACCTAGTCTGAAACCGATCTTTTGCTTCAACAACATTGCTATTGTCCTAATAGGTTCAACATGTTTGCTTGTTACCGCTGGAACTGCACCATTGCACAAGGCATTCTATGCAAGCTTCTTAGTCAGTGATCAACCCATACAGTATAATGCCTTAATAGGAAGGCCTACTTTGATAGACATGGGAGAAATCATGTCTCAAAAAGATCTATTTATGAAGTTCAACACTCTTGTAGGAATAGGGTTGATAAGAGGTGAACAAGTTTTAGCTAAAGAATTACGCAATGTAAACCTTACTTTTGGCAATAAATTATTCAAAATTATTTCGGTGTCTCTTTTAATATTTGTAATAACCATAACAAAAAAGAAGATGAACCGGTTCATAAAAATTACATCGATCCAAGTACCTAAACTAACGCAGAAGCAAGTAATCCCACACCCTCAAAATCCACGAAGAAGGAAAAAGAACTTATACGCACATGATCGGCATTGATCAGTATAATTCAGTTTATGCATGGTACTTCTTAAAAGAAGCACAAAAACATGCATCTTAGTAAACTCATCGTCGAAAGAGGAAATGGAAAGTGAGATAGACCCGAGATTAGGGGCATCACTGAAAGAGCTAGAACTGGTAGATGACATCGAAGACATACAAATAAATCTAGAAGTCCCCACAAAGGTTCTCAAAATTGAAAAGAACCTCAGTGCAGATGCCCATATTGACCAATAGACTTTTTGAGAAAATCAGTAGACATACTCACCTAGACACACTCAGACATGGTAGGAATAGATCTGGCTATTATCTATCATGGAATCAACATTAACCCCGATGCATACCCCATAAGATAAAAGCACAGAACCCTAGACCAAGAAACGTACAATGCACTGCATAAAAAAATTAATAAGTTGAAAGAGAATGGATTCACTAGGGAAGTGTACAACTCGAATTGGATTTCCAACCCAGTTTTAAGAAAGCCTAACGAGAAATGGAGAACTTGTATAAAATTCAATAGCTTCAACAAGGCTTGCATGAAAGATAACTTTCCATTGCCTTGAATTGATCGGTTGGTAGATGTGAATAGTGGATACGAACTACTCTCATTCATGGACACATTCAAGGTACAATCAAATAGCCATATTTGAGCTAGATCGGGAGCATACTATTTTTGTGATAGATAAAGGATTATATTGCGACAAAGTTATGTCATTCGGGCTCAAGAATGCGAAGGGAACCTACCAGAGACTGGTTAACATGATCTTTGTAGAATAGATTGGAAAGAACGTTGAGGTATATGTTGATGACATGTTGGTTAAGTCCAAGATAGCATCAAGCCATGTCCATGACTTAAAGCAGACATTTGAAGCCCTAAGATGATATACTATGAAGTTGAACCCTTCGAAATGCATCTTCGCCATCTAATCAGGCAAATTCCTATGGTATATAGTAAGCACACATGGAATTAAACCAAATCCTAAAAAGATTGATACAATAAGAGGAACGGGAACCATAGAGAGGCCAAAGGATCTGATAAGTCTAAATGGCTTGGTTGCAACACTAAGCAGATCCATATCTAAAGCAATAGAAAAATGGATCCCTTGCTTCGACTAGGTAAAGAAAGGGTGACAATTCGAATGGACTGAGGAGTGTAAAGCTGCATTTGGAAACCTGAAGGATCATCCAGTCAATACTCCTATATTATCAAAATCGATAGCAGGTGAAGACTTTTACATTTATTTTAGCAGTAACTGATTAAGATATTAGTGCTACAGCGGTACGAGAAGACGAAGGGATCCAGAGACCCATTTACCTTATAATTAAGCGACTATTAGGAGCAGAACTCAACTACTCAGTCATTCGAAAGCTGGCATACAACCTGGTCCTTACAGCAAGGAAGCTATAGCCCTATTCCCAAGTGCATCTAATCAAAGTCCTCACAGACAAACTATAAGGAAGATACCACAGAATCTAGAGACATCAGGTCGCTTATTAAAATGGGTAATGGAGTTTAGTCAATACGACATCAACTACTGTCCCAAAAAGGAAATCAAAGGCTAGGGACTTGCAGATTTCATCGCAGAGTGCACTCTACTAGCTCGATCTCAATCCGAGGAAGAAGTAAACACACCACAGTTTCTACAGTTGTTTGTAGATGGAGTGTCGAATGAAAAGGGGGTAATAGTTGAGTATGTACTGATCACTTTAAATGGGTAGAAGCTATACGGAGTAGTGCAGCTCAGTTTTAAAGCAACCAACAACGTGGAAAAATATGATGTTCTTCTTGTAGGCCTAAGAATGATCCGGGTAATGAAGGTAACTCATATTAAAATTCATAGTGGTTCTCAATTAGTTGTGAACCAACTGTAGGAAATCACCAAGTGAAGGAACTAGCCTTAGCTAAGTATGTGGAACTATCTAAGAAGTTAGCAAAGCAGTTCGAACAGTTTGCGATAGAACAAATTCCACATGAAAACAACTCATCCACCGACTCCTTAGCAAAACTTACTAGTACCATGGTGGCTAATGAAATGAAGACATACCAATTAGGCATCAACCAGAGCCAAGAATAACCCTCCTATAAACCCACACCTCAGCACACAGAGGAGAATAACTGGGTGACTCCCATCATGCAATTCCAGCTAAATGGAAACCTACCCTATAATAGGAATAAATCCCAAAAAATAAGATGCCAGGCTCCCTGTTACAACTTCTTTGTTGGAACACTATTCAAGAGAGGGCATTCAACCCCTTATATTTGGTGCATTTCAAAGAAGAGGGGGTCATAGGTCATGAAGGAAGTACATAAGGGCCAATGCGAAGATCAGTTAAAGGAAACAAACTAGCAAAAAAAGTATTATGGCATGCTTACTGCTGGCCTCCGACACTTCATAATGCAAAAGAATTTGTATTGAGGTATGACCGATGTCAACAATTTACAAGTATCCTCAGACAGCCATCCCATGAGCACATCCCACTCACAAACCCATGGTCGTTTGATATATGGGGAATGGAACTGATAGGACTACCTCCAACTTCAAAGAAAGGGGCTAAATATGCCATTGTGACAATTGACTACTTCACCAAGTGGGTAGAGGTAGAACCCCTAGCCACGATCACTGCGAAGAAGATAGGCACTTGCATGGTGAGGAACATAATCTCCATGATACAGGATCCCCCATACGATCATTTCAGACAATGGCACCCAGTTTGAAAGTAAATGGTTTACCGAGCTTTGTGAGAAGAATGACATAATAAAAAGTTCATCTTCCGTCACTCACCCACAAGCAAATAGGCGGGTAGAAGCTGCAAACAAAACTATTAAGAAGATACTTAAGAAAAGGTTCCAAAAAGCTAAAGGAAAGTAGGCAGGAGAGATATCTTGAGTACTATGGGATCCCTGAACTTCGACCAGACCTCCAACAGGCCATACTCCTTTTTCACTAACCTACATATATGAGGCCATTCTTCTTGTCGAAGTGGAGGTCCCATCTCATAGAAGAATATCATATACAACAAAAAAGAATAAGAAATTAAAGGAATGGATCTAATTCCGAAAAGAAGGGATGAGGCAGCGATAGTATCGATCGCATACCGGCAAAGGATAACAAGAAATTATAGTGTTAAGCTTAAAGAAAAGAAACTTCTACAAAGGTGACTTGGTACTGGGAAAAGTATTGGCCAACACAAATGATCTAGCAGATGGAGCGCTTGGTCCAAATTAGGGTGGTCATTAGTCATAGTAGAAGTTTTAGCAAATGGAGCATATCAGCTGTCAAGACCTGACGGCAATCTAGTTTTGAAGACTTGGAAATCAGAGCACCTAATACCTTACTTTGTATGATCTATATTGCTTATATAATGTACATTGTAATTATTATAAAAGGTAATAATACAATGAACCGAATGCAGATATATTAGATGGCCGGAACCAGTATAAAATTCTCGATGCTAATATTCTTTGACATAGCTAAATAATCATGCTGGACGTAGGGATATTTGACTTCCCAAAATAGAGCTTCTTATAACGGAACTCAACTTCTTAGCCAAACTGATCGTAGGGATATTGGACGTCTTGAACCAGCATAAAAACCAATCAATGTTAATGTTGTTAACACAACACACTAGATGTACAGATACTAGACAGCCATAACCAGTATAAAAAAACATGCATATGATTTAAAAGGCTGCAAATATGCGACTTGACTTCACAGTCAAAATTCAGTCCTCCCTAAATAGCGGTAAAGACCGTGCTAAGCACATGAACAAATAGTTTTTGCAATTCACCTGTGCCTTTCGATAGTTAATTGACAATGCGTCATATGAATGTCAATGAAAATCTCAGAAATGAGAACAGTGATGCTAAACTAAAAAGTATGCAACTTTTCAAAGTGCACCACTGTCGTTCAATAGTTGTACTGATAACACAGCATATAAACGTCAACGGCAATCTCAGAAATTAGAATGGCGACATTAAACTAAATCGTAAGCAACTTTTCACAATGCACCACCTTCATTCAATAGTTGAACTGATAACACATTATATAAATGACAATGACAATCTCAGAAATGAGAACGATGAACCTAAACTAAATAATCAGTTTTTTACAGGTCACCGACGTTGTTTGATAGTTATATTGACTATCCTGCATGTACAGGAAACGACTGACCTTAAAATGATGGGGGCAGATCATGCTGAGTATACGGCACAGCTTACACAAACGGCAACGTCCAAAAATCAACTTTTAAAATGCGAAGACCAGGAATGAGTAAAGATAAGTCTAAAAAGATCTACGATCGTTGCAGACTTGAGAGGCAAGTGTTACACGTGAATTTGTAAAATTATTTTAAAGGGGAATTAATTAAGGTACAGAGCAGAGAGAGCTGCCCTCACAATAAAAGTTAAGATGAAAAGAGAAGAAGCTGAAGTGATCCAACTGCTACTGCACAAAAAACCAATCTGTGGTCATGGCACTTGATCCAACCAAAAGAACTACAACTAGAAAATAAGAACTCGAAAAAATGAAATACCACGCTCATAAGACAAGTCACAAAGATATTGGATCTGATACCATCCCCTTAGTTTCAACATTACACTACGTTACTAAATCTAAAATCTGACATAGTTGCATGAACTAGGAAATAGTCCACGGTACACAGTGCCAAGGAAAAGCATAGATGCTATGCAACGATGTTAGAAGCTGTTTTGGATATGTCAAAGTATAACACATCCTAATCAGAAAGCTGTGCACAAACCAAAATACAAAGACAATCAGACTGCGCTATAGAAAACCCCAAATTTTATACCTTGTTAACACCGTCAAAAGCAGATTTTCACCATACATACTGAGGGCTACCTAAACTACATCGCACGGGCTTAGAATCATCCCAAAGCGCTATACTTGGGACTACTCAAACCATGTCCCAATTCAAATCCACACTTACGGGTAGATAGCAAATATATAAAATCATCAATAACTCATGCAACAAGGGTAATTCAGATCACAATCAGCTCAGATCGTAGTTGGTTCAGATCACGTTCACATATATATTAAACTAATTCCCAAACTAAGCAAATCACGCAACCCAAAGACCAAGGTAGCTTAGGAAGATTTCACCTAAATATCAGGCAAGTACCAAAGCATCGCATATCAATGGATGCAGCCTTGCTCCTAACTTATCGGCAGTGCGTAAAAACCAACGAGTAACTCCTATTATCCTTCTAAAGACTCGTATGCAAAGCCAATTCAAATATTAAAGTCTCTTGCCATGAATTCAAATGTTCCCGCCACGATTTCACATGTTCCTGCTTTCACCTCAGACTTTCCGCTAAAACATTTCAGCAATCTGGGTATATCAAACATGCAATACAGATAGATGACACCTGGTAGGACCATAGGGATGAGACACAACGGTAAAGGATAGATTGTGGCGATCCGCCGACTGGGTTCAAGTCAGATCATAAGCCAGCCACAAATGGAAGAAAGTTGATTGATGTTCTCGCGTGTGATAATAGGCATAATACCAGCCTAGGCCCGCATCGGCCCCTCAGCTCATTTGCATGCCAAGCCTTCTACTAGCAATTCCCCCCAAAGTAAAAACCTAGCAACTAGCTCTCCTGTTAATTCAAGGTGCAAGCCCGGGTCAGCCCATATCCTATTAGTCAATCAACTCTCCCTCTTCATCAGGCTCCCAACTTGCCAACAAACTAGTCTTCTTGTTCAAGAATCTCTCTCTCTCAACTGTCTCCCGATCAGCATAGTTTGAGATTGTCTCAAGGGTGCCCCATCGTCGATTCAACTTCGATACTACAACCAACGACCTGCGCTCCTTGTCACTAGGCTCAGCATGCACACGGCTCTCGTAAGTTTCCCATCCTCCTTATGGTCTCAACAGACGATCTTGGACATCCTTCTACTAGGCATGCGGGAGCATAGCGATAAGAGGTACAACCAGATGTACCTATTTCTAGCAAAAAGAAAATCCAATTTCCTACAAGCATACTATAGGTAAAAGCACATTTAATGCAAAGCATGGGTGCACATACTTCTAGTACAGTCCTACCGGCCTACATCTCATCCATGCATTCCTCTCTTTCGCCAGCTATCTTTCATCAAATCCATTAGGTCATATTAATGGCCAAACGTGCTTCATGCCTATTTTTCTATGCAACTTAGCTGTTCAATATTAGTTCAACTCGTGTAAAAACCCTATACATGGCCACTTTCAAGGGGTTGGTTAGTTGGGTCCATGGTTGAGGGGACCCCAGTTGGGTTGGGTCCACGGTGGTGGGGACCCTAGGTTGGAACTTATGATCAGCCACTCAAGCTCTTTGAGATTAGCAGTTTTATTAGTCTTATGCATATCATATTTTCTTATTATTCTCCATAATCCCTTGTAATTGTAAGATAGCCATATTGTAAGAGAACTTCGCAGTGGATGCAAGAAGCTTGGCGAACTACTTCACATATTGTGTCATTTACCTTTGGATGCTCTTTTCCCTTCATTTTTCCACCATTAATTCCAGTGGTTACTAAGTAACCTTTGCTCTTCATAACGTATTATCATAACTCCAAGATTGATAAAAAAAATATCATCAACAACAACACTCTCTAAATGTTGGCTCGTTTATAACTCATGGCTACTAAGGGCACCAAGGGATCATGTTCTGATAGTTACTGGATAACTAAGGAATGACCTATTCGGCAGTTTTATGTTGTTTAATATAACTAAGTTAGACATAAAATATCGATGTGGTAATATTACACTATTCTCTCAAGTTGAGAATAATGTAAAATTCCAATATGGAAACTCCGCTTTGGTAATAGTTAAATCAAGGCACGACATCCATCAAATGACTATAATTGGGTCAGGTTGAAGAATTAAAGGTGAAACACTATAAAATAGAGAATTCGTCTCCTCGGTTATATGAGGTTAATACCATGGTCAAATGAAGTTAATTAAAAGCCAAAATCTATGACTAGAGTGATTCGACGAATAATAATTGTTATTATTGAATCAATGACTTTGTGTTTGGACTATACAAGTTGAATGTAGATGGTATCGAAATTTTGACCGGTTGCCAAATTCTGTAAGTCCTAATGTGATATAGTTTTGATGAAGAAAATTAGTACAAATAGATGTCACTACGGGGGGCTGCTTAAAATGAGTAAAATTGTATTTCACCGAAATAGTATAAGATAAACATTTAGCCAAACTGTCATACACTAGCTGATGTGAAGTGTGAACATTAATATTCTAATTATTCGATATTAATCTCTGAATGAATTTATGCCTTAAAGTCACGCAACCACTTGAATACTCTGACTATCACCTGATTTAATTTAATTATAGTTATAATTATTATAAATTAATTAAATTGATCATTATTTTCAAAATATTAATTATAAAATTTTATTTGGTTTATGTTGATCAGTATTGAAAATAGTGCGTATATAAAAGTTACATACACACATATCAATACACGATATCGATGTACCTTTAAATTTGATTTAAATGAGAATTCTTTGAACTAGTTTGAAGTGGAATGGAACCCCATATGGCCCATGGAATGGCCTGCCAATACATGAAGCGATAAGAGGCTTGTGATGATCTTTTGTCGGGTATGAATTAATAGAGAAAATGGTGGATCTAGATCCATATTTTACTCTTTCCTTTCTCTCTTATTTAAACTCACTTGACCCTCACTTTTGTGATGTTACTTTTGCAATCTCCTCTCTCCTACCTCTGGCTGCATGCTCCGTCCCCCCTCCTCCATCATTTTCGAACTCAAAACACAAATTCACGTCAAATAGAAGACAAGTTTGTAGATCTCTTCTTCTGATAGCGCTTTCTTGAAGGGATTAGATTCAAATCCCAAGAGTGCAGTAGGTTCAACATTCAAATTATTATCATTAGGCCATGGTTGAGGTAACATACTAATTCAGAACTATATATATGTATTATTATGCTATATCTGGCTAGATTAATTGTATATATCACGAATTCTTATATGTGCATGCCGTCAATCTAGGGTTCGTACATATTTATATTTATTGTTGTTAAAATAAAAAAATATTTTGTTTCATACATACACACATCTTTTATTTTCAGCCTAAATTAAAAATAACATTTGAATCAAAATATTAATTCAAAAGGAATTTTAAACAAAAATGATTTTTATAAATAAATTAACATTATATATTGTAATTTTATTGTTGAATTTTTAAATATATTATTTCAATTTTTTTAAAGTATGTACATATACATATTTCATTATATCTGAAATATACATATAATTTGTTTTATAATATATTGAATTAACTTAGTTTTTGTAATTTATAACATATATGTGTAAAATTTAAATATATAAGTTTACAAACATTACTTGATAATTTTACTTCACAATAAAAAAAAATCGTATGGATTCTAGTTTTAAAAAAATACCGTATAGATTTAGTTAGAAAAATAATTAATTTTGTGAAAATATAAATATGGCTGAAAAATACATGTGTATATATACGTATATTATACATATATACACTTTATTATATAAATTCATTTTATATTATAAATGATTTTAATATATTAATTTTAATTGCTTTATTATATAACTTCATTTTATATTATTTTAATGTATTAATTTTAATATATATTTACGTATAAAAAATTCGTACATAAATATGTGTAAATTGTAATAAAAATATATAATTATCTTCAAAATTTGAATTTTGAATTTAAAATTAAAAGATATTTATAGATTTAGGTTTTGATTTAAAATTTGAATCTGAAATAGATTAACTATATTTTTATTTATAAATCTTATTCTATGCATATATATATATATATATATATATATATATATATATGTTTGCATGTGTGTGTTTGTTTATGTGTGTGTGTGTGTGTTTATTTGTTTGTGTGTGTTTATGTGTTAATATAAGCTTACTTTTACATTATTTTATGTATGTATACACACACAATATGTAGTCTTATATAAATATAATTTATATCATTTACTTATATATGTATGTATGTACATATAGACATCATATATACATATGGAGAGGCTAACATGTTTGTTGCAGTGTAAATCTCAGTACTTAGATACAGACGTGTTAAACCATGTATAGTGTATGTTGCATATGCATATGCACGTACACGTGTATATGATACACATGTATGTAGGATCTAGATTAACCCTAGAGGGGGGGTGAATAGGGTTATAGCAAATTTTCTCGAATTAAACACAGAAATATAATAGCAGAAATAAATATGCTGAAAAGTAAATCACACACAAAATTTACCCAGCTTCGGCAACCCCTACCTACTGCTGCATTCACAGATTTCTATTAGAATTAAACAGTATCACGCTTACAAACACTCTACTAGACTCGCAGACCCTTTTGCTCCCGCTCACAAACACTCTACTAGACTCGCACACCCTGCTCCCGCCTATAGAGTTTCGCTCACTCGCAAACACTACTCCCGCCTATAGAGCTTTGCAAACTCGCACTCCCTGCTCACTGAACTAATTCTAAGTAGACAATCTGACACTACCTAATCCCTAGGTGGTGATTTACAGATTCTTCGACTTGAAAAGAAAAAACAACTTCACAAATAACCGCAGGAGCAAAAATTACAATACGAGCTTGAATGCGTGATTTTTGCTCAATTAAAAAATAAATAAAAAACCTTCTAAAAATTAAACCCTAAATAAAAACTAATTCCCCTTTAATAATAAAGGCCGGCCCACTTGAATTTCACCGTCCCCTTTTCTTTTGCTTGTGAAAAAATGTCGGCCTCTTATTGTCGAATTAGGGCTTCAGCTTCTTTCTCGAATTAGGGCTTCGTTCTGATGATTTTTCTCATGTTCGTTCTCTGATGACCGAAGACTTGCGTCGCTTGTTCTCTGATAATTGATTCTTCGAGATTGCAAATTGTTTGCAGCTGCTTCTCTTGATCGAGTTCACTAAATTGCGGTATGTATTACTTTCGTTACTGGTTCAATTGCTTGCTTTAACTTGATTGCACTTGATTGAACTCGATGGCCGATGATGATGAATTGGGATTGTATTTATATGAATTTGAGACACTTGAATTCGTTCGAATTAACTTGATACTTTCCTAAATTCTTAATTGCCTGATGCGCACGTCTTTCCTGATTTTGTTACACGTGATACTCACGGCTTTCCTGATATGTTTTAACTTGATAATCACGGTTTTGAATTGAGAGCGTTCGATCCTTCTTATATAAAAAAACAGTAACTTTCCCTTTGTACTTTGCGTTGACTATTTCAAAGATTACAAATTTGAGTTTCATTAAATTCTGACTTCGATTTATATTTAACTTCGATCATCTCTGCTGCATACTTTACTCGGTCGAGCTCATCCCCATTCTGTAGATCTGAACTTTGCATTTTATACAAAAATATATGCTCACTATCTTCTGTTCATCTGCATGTTTACTGTGACGTTGGTCTTCATGTACTTGTTTCATGTTGCAACTGACTTGTGTCTGCATTTGTATCACTGGAAAACTTGTGTATCTTGTAGCTTTCATCACTGGTGCATGTATATTTCTTCATGTTGCCTTCAGGTCTTCACTGCAGCATTTGTATCATTGGTTCATGCATGTACTCTGTTGCAGTATTCATTATGTTGTTCCTATTTCATATGCTTGCACTACTTCTCTTTGGTCCTAAGTTGTTTAATGAAGAGATTGAAATTTTCATACTTCATGTAGCCTTCTGACTGTTGCTTCATGTAGTTGACATATTTGTGGTCTTCGTTTGGTGATTTGCACTGCTACACTGTTGCATTATAGTGGTTGCTTCTGCAGTTGTTTCATTATGACTGCTCTATGTTGTCACTGACTTTGGTTCTTCGCTTGCATCGTTGTAGTTGCATTTATGTCACGTAGTTGCATACTTTGACTTGATGCTGCAGTCTGCAGTTTCCATATTTGGTCATGTTGCATTATTTATTGCAGTTACTATGCTTTGCTTGGTCTCTGATCTCTGTTGCTCATTTGGGCTGTTGGTTGTCTCTGACCTGAGCTGTTGCCTTTGCATTCATTCATTAGTTTATTTGATCATTGGACTGGCTGTTGTAGTCGAGTTGTATTCATGTACACTTGTGGCTTGAACTTGATTCACTTCATGTTTGTTGCCACTTTACTTTGTATTACTGCCCTTGTGTCTGGCCTTTTCATTCATGTTGCAACTGCACTCATGATGGCTGTTCATTTGTATTCTGGTCAGTCTTGTTGTACATTGCATAGTGCATTGTCGAAGCTTTGAACTGTTAGCAACTTGACACTGTTGTACACTTGCTCTTGTTGGCTGCGCACACGAGTTGGCGAGGCAGTGCACACGTGTATGAATGTACACGTGTGTATTGCAGCCACTTATGGCTATCTGTCCCTGTGATATCTATGTGCACTACTTTGTGATGAAATCAAGTGTGAATGATGACGAACAACCCAAATAACTGAGGCAAACAATGTTTTCAAAATCATCGTTTCTTTCAAATTTCAAAAATATTTCTCTTTCAATTTTACTGCGTTTGAAAATATTTTTGCAGATTACTCAGATGCTGGATTCAAACCGGAATGCAGTTGACGACTAAATACGAGTGTGAGTGATATGTAGTGAGGTTATCAATGTAAAAATATTTGTGATGTAATCGTGATGTAATCAGAAATGTATATGTATAGTGAGAGCATGAATTTGTACTATTCAAGTTTGTAATAAATATTCGTTTGAATAAAATATTCGTTTGAATTCAAAAACTGTGTAACTTGTTCTGTTTGAATTCAAATTCAAATTCTGTGTAATTTATTTTATTCAACAAATATTTATTTAATCTATGAAAAACAAAATAGTACATTACCAAATACATTTAAATGAATATATATGTTTATTATCATCAAACAAAAACATATAAGCGCATATTCAACAATCTTCCCCTTTTGATGATAACAAACATATATTTAAGATTTTGACCGTGTTAAATGTATTTGACCAATTATATACTCTAATTGCTCCCCCTATTTAAATGCTTCCTCTCTACATGATGCTCCCCCTACATATATGCATACAAATAGAAATATATTCAAATGAGCCTAGATGCATAAAAATTATTTGACCTTTGCTTGATTCTATTTGACAAAATCTTAACTTTTCTCTTCCCCTTTTGTTATCAGCAAAAGAATAATAGTGTGAGAGAAAAATAGAGATAAAGTGATCGATATTAATCCAACATTAATCTCAAATTGAATATAAATATTAAACTTCAATAAGAATCAAACAAAAACCATAACTACCCTTGTTAGACGCATATTCCAATTTTAGAAATGATGGATATGGTGTTCATATAAAATCATACAGTTGAATCAACTTGTGGTATTTATATCAGGAATTTGAATATCTACTAATCATGCATAACCGTTAGGACTTTTAAATGAGATTAGTAGTATTCGAATTTAATTTTTTAAAAAATGAAATCAAGTATCTTCTAACCACGCATGACCGTGAGGACTTTTAAATGGGATTAGAATCAACTTGTCTATTTAAACAATTTAATTTTGATATGCGTTCCATACATGCATAACCGTAAGGACTTTTAAATGAGCATGGAAGCACATAATAAAAAAATTCAAGTAATTCACCCATGCATAACCGTGAGGACTTTTAAATGAGAGTGAATACTTTGAATATTTATTTATTTATTAAAAAATATGACATGAAAAACAAATGATTCCTGATTATAGTACCACATATCGACAAACTATATTGAATATTTGATAAACCATGGTCGATAGAAATAATGATATATATAGAAATGGTCATGGAATCTTTACCCAACAAAAAGTTTTATAATTCTTGTTTTAATTCCTAAAGAAATTTTCCAAATATACTCTCTTGAGTAATGTATGTTAAATATCAACACTCGTCACTTTTTCAATCACTATTTATCTCTTTGATAATTAGTAGGGAGTCGGATCAGTCAAAATTTGTCATTCAAAATCAAATAAAAATGACTAATCTGAAAATATGGTCAAACAATTATTTTCTCGAAGGGGTTATATTAGAAAAATTCTGCTAAATGGAAAGATTATTTAAAGTGTGAATGTTTCACAATAAATCACATTCAACTCGTAAGTTTTCTATCAACTAGATTACCAGTATGAACTGCATCTGAATTTCTTTTTCAATCGAAAATATCACTAACTGGATTTGGTAAACCAGACATGAAGTGTGTATCAAAAATTTTAAACCCAATTTTAGCAACAATTTAAATGACATTCTTTGGATTTTGAATTGAAGCCATGTTCACACTCAAACAAATATCATGGTGTTAATTTCAGAAACCATAGGATAAACAATTATATTCATGAGTAATCAACAGTCAATCAACATCTTAATTATTTCAAAAACAATTTCTTGAAGTTTCAACAATTTCTTAAAATCCTTTTTCACATGAGTTTGAAATCGTGCAAATTTACAAGCAGTGATCAAAATGTCAAAATATGTCTAAGTGTAGCACGAGTAATCAAGGATCAATAAAATACCATCATTTGACCAAACATATTAAGTTCAATGATGAAAGGATGGTTGGTCTACTTTTGAGCACAAATCAAAGTAAAACAAGTCAAAAAAAATCATATCAATAAGTCAGAATTAAAGTCATCATCACATCATTATCACAATTTTGGCTGATTTAATTCAGAATATGGTGCAGATTATCACATTTAATATACCTTCACCTGTTTTACCTTTACGATAATTTCTCGTGATTGCCCATTGTGATTCTGTCACCTTTATACTAGGCTAAGGAACTTTGCTTTGTTGCCCGTTGTGTTTCTGGAACAGCCAAAATCCAGAGAACACCGTTGTCGTTCCTTAGCCTGCCACCACACCTACACGATGAAAGATTTTTGTGACCTATTTCTAGGTCCATGATTGTTAGTGGCAGAAACATTATGAATAAACAAACCCTTTGGAACCCAAACTTGTTTAGACTATTCATTCTTGTTCCAATAGACATGAAATTTGTTTGTAGAATTCTTAGGAACCCAAACTTGTATAAATTTTGTGTTCTTGTTCCTATGACTACAATTTTCAGAATGATGTCCAATTATTTCACATATATCAAAGACACTTTTCCCTTTTGCATTATCCTCAGCTTGTGTTTTCCCAAAACCAAGTCCTTTTCTGTTGTTAGCAAAAATTTGATTTCCCAATAGCATGTTGAAAGATTTTTCTCCTCTTGAAAAGTTATTCAAAGATTTCTCAAGATTTTGGACTTTGGTTTTTAGTGTTGTATTTTCAGTGACAAGTGAGGTGCATCGATTTATAAAATCCTTTTTCCTAGTGTCGATGGTTTCCTTAAGATCCAAGTTTTCTTTTTCAAGATTCTCAGAGTTATTCTTAAGTCTTGTCAATTCTGAATCTAAAACTTTACATCTTTTACATTCTAGGTTTTGAATATTTTCAAGTTCAGTTTCTAACCTAAAATTTTTACGAGCAAGTTCTCTCCTATCAGTTTTCAGTTTTTCAATTTTAGATTCAAGAGCATCAACTACTTTAGTGAGATCAGAACACATAAAAACAAGATCTCTATAGGAATACTCACCTTCCTCACTAGATTCCTCTGAGCTTGAATCTGAATTTGATTTCGCCATAAGACACAAGTTGCCTCCTCTGAGCTGCTATCCGAAGCTTCTTCTCCTTCTTCATCATCCCAAGTCGCTGCAAATACCTTCTTCGCCTTTTTCTTTCCTTTGTTGTTTTTGAGAAGTGGACATTTTGGTTTGATGTGGCCAGGCTTGTTGCAGTTATAACATGTCAGTTCATTATCGGAATTTTCGGAATCTTTTGACCTTTTGCCCTTTGTTTTCTTCTTGCGTGGCTTGAATCTAGACCATCTTCTAAGATTATTGACAGCCATTGCAAGCTCTTCAATTGGATCTTCTTCATCGCTTTCTTCTTTACTTTTTAAGGCAATCGTCTTCTTCTTTGGTTCGGAGTTGTTGCGTTCTTCCTTTGCTTTTAACTCAAGCTCATATGTCATCAAGTTGCCAATCAACTCCTCCATGCTTAGTTTGCTCAGATCTTTCGATTCTTGGATTGCCGTGACTTTTGCCTCAAAATTCATTGGTAAGACTCGTAGTATCTTTCGCACAAGCTCTACCTCAGTGAATACCTTCCCAAGTGCTCTAGCGTTGTACACCAAAGTTGAAAAGCGTCCAAACATGTTCTTTATGCTCTCGCCTTTGTCCATCACAAAGTTCTCGTATTCATTGTTGAATAGGGCTAGATGAGACTCCTTGACTTGAGAAGTTCCTTCGTGCGTCACCTCCAAAGTGTGCCAAATTTCCTGTGTTGTTGTACAATGAGAAATTCTATTAAATTCATTTTTATCAAGAGCACATATCAAAGCATTCATGGCTTTAGCATTTGTCGTTTTCAATCTCTTATCGTTAGCATCCCACCTATCCTTAGGTTTAGGAATCTCAGTACCACCAACGATTATAGTGGGAGGTTTATAGCCAGTTTCAATAATATCCCAAACATCATAATCAACGGAACTAAGGTAAATACTCGTCCTAACTTTCCAATAAGAATAATCGTTCCCGTTAAACATGGGTGGCCTAACAATAGATTGCTCCTCAGAAAAAGCATTATTTGATGGATTCATGACTCTAGAGTTAAATAAAAAATATACCGGGCTCTGATACCATTTGTAGGATCTAGATTAACCCTAGAGGGGGGGTGAATAGGGTTATAGCAAATTTTCTCGAATTAAACACAGAAATATAATAGCAGAAATAAATATGCTGAAAAGTAAATCACACACAAAATTTACCCAGCTTCGGCAACCCCTGCCTACTGCTGCATTCACAGATTTCTATTAGAATTAAACAGTATCACGCTTACAAACACTCTACTAGACTCACAGACCCTTTTGCTCCCGCTCACAAACACTCTACTAGACTCGCACACCCTGCTCCCGCCTATAGAGTTTCGCTCACTTGCAAACACTGCTCCCGCCTATAGAGCTTTGCAAACTCGCACTCCCTGCTCACTGAACTAATTCTAAGTAGACAATCTGACACTACCTAATCCCTAGGTGGTGATTTACAGATTCTTCGACTTGAAAAGAAAAAACAACTTCACAAATAACCGCAGGAGCAAAAATTACAATACGAGCTTGAATGCGTGATTTTTGCTCAATTAAAAAAAAACCTTCTAAAAATTAAACCCTAAATAAAAACTAATTCCCCTTTAATAATAAAGGCCGGCCCACTTGAATTTCACCGTCCCCTTTTCTTTTGCTTGTGAAAAAATGTCGGCCTCTTATTGTCGAATTAGGGCTTCAGCTTCTTTCTCGAATTAGGGCTTCGTTCTGATGATTTTTCTCATGTTCGTTCTCTGATGACCGAAGACTTGCGTCGCTTGTTCTCTGATAATTGATTCTTCGAGATTGCAAATTGTTTGCAGCTGCTTCTCTTGATCGAGTTCACTAAATTGCGGTATGTATTACTTTCGTTACTGGTTCAATTGCTTGCTTTAACTTGATTGCACTTGATTGAACTCGATGGCCGATGATGATGAATTGGGATTGTATTTATATGAATTTGAGACACTTGAATTCGTTCGAATTAACTTGATACTTTCCTAAATTCTTAATTGCCTGATGCGCACGTCTTTCCTGATTTTGTTACACGTGATACTCACGGCTTTCCTGATATGTTTTAACTTGATAATCACGGTTTTGAATTGAGAGCGTTCGATCCTTCTTGTATAAAAAAACAGTAACTTTCCCTTTGTACTTTGCGTTGACTATTTCAAAGATTACAAATTTGAGTTTCATTAAATTCTGACTTCGATTTATATTTAACTTCGATCATCTCTGCTGCATACTTTACTCGGTCGAGCTCATCCCCATTCTGTAGATCTGAACTTTGCATTTTATACAAAAATATATGCTCACTATCTTCTGTTCATCTGCATGTTTACTGTGACGTTGGTCTTCATGTACTTGTTTCATGTTGCAACTGACTTGTGTCTGCATTTGTATCACTGGAAAACTTGTGTATCTTGTAGTTATCATCACTGGTGCATGTATATTTCTTCATGTTGCCTTCAGGTCTTCACTGCAGCATTTGTATCATTGGTTCATGCATGTACTCTGTTGCAGTATTCATTATGTTGTTCCTATTTCATATGCTTGCACTACTTCTCTTTGGTCCTGAGTTGTTTAATGAAGAGATTGAAATTTTCATACTTCATGTAGCCTTCTGACTGTTGCTTCATGTAGTTGACATATTTGTGGTCTTCGTTTGGTGATTTGCACTGCTACACTGTTGCATTATAGTGTTTGCTTCTGCAGTTGTTTCATTATGACTGCTCTATGTTGTCACTGACTTTGGTTCTTCGCTTGCATCGTTGTAGTTGCATTTATGTCACGTAGTTGCATACTTTGACTTGATGCTGCAGTCTGCAGTTTCCATATTTGGTCATGTTGCATTATTTATTGCAGTTACTATGCTTTGCTTGGTCTCTGATCTCTGTTGCTCATTTGGGCTGTTGGTTGTCTCTGACCTGAGCTGTTGCCTTTGCATTCATTCATTAGTTTATTTGATCATTGGACTGGCTGTTGTAGTCGAGTTGTATTCATGTACACTTGTGGCTTGAACTTGATTCACTTCATGTTTGTTGCCACTTTACTTTGTATTACTGCCCTTGTGTCTGGCCTTTTCATTCATGTTGCAACTGCACTCATGATGGCTGTTCATTTGTATTCTGGTCAGTCTTGTTGTACATTGCATAGTGCATTGTCGAAGCTTTGAACTGTTAGCAACTTGACACTGTTGTACACTTGCTCTTGTTGGCTGCGCACACGAGTTGGCGAGGCAGTGCACACGTGTATGAATGTACACGTGTGTATTGCAGCCACTTATGGCTATCTGTCCCTGTGATATCTATGTGCACTACTTTGTGATGAAATCAAGTGTGAATGATGACGAACAACCCAAATAACTGAGGCAAACAATGTTTTCAAAATCATCGTTTCTTTCAAATTTCAAAAATATTTCTCTTTCAATTTTACTGCGTTTGAAAATATTTTTGCAGATTACTCAGATGCTGGATTCAAACCGGAATGCAGTTGACGACTAAATACGAGTGTGAGTGATATGTAGTGAGGTTATCAATGTAAAAATATTTGTGATGTAATCGTGATGTAATCAGAAATGTATATGTATAGTGAGAGCATGAATTTGTACTATTCAAGTTTGTAATAAATATTCGTTTGAATAAAATATTCGTTTGAATTCAAAAACTGTGTAACTTGTTCTGTTTGAATTCAAATTCAAATTCTGTGTAATTTATTTTATTCAACAAATATTTATTTAATCTATGAAAAACAAAATAGTACATTACCAAATACATTTAAATGAATATATATGTTTATTATCATCAAACAAAAACATATAAGCGCATATTCAACAATGTACACATATTATATAACATTAAATAGGATCCTTTTATTAATGAAATAAAATAATGATTTTATTTATATTTAGATCGGATTTAAATCAATTTAGACTTCGTAGGCCCAATATGATCCAAAATGGTAAATATAATAATTGAAATACGCTTATTTAACTCACTGCATACTGACTTAGATCCAACACTTATGAACTATCTATTAGGGTTATCTTATAGGTAACAAGAAGGAACGACGATTCGAAATTGAAAAAGACTCACATCGCTAAATAACTTAAAGAAATGGTGGATAAATATGATTTAGTAGCCAAGTAGAATTGAGGATTATTTTGTTATAACAAAATGGCAGTTGCTACAATTAGTTTCAATGACCAATGATAAAAGAAAGTATCCAATCATATTTAATTATTGTATATCATTTTAATGAAGCACTTTAGAAAAATGATGGTTTTTTAATTTTTATTATTAAAAATAATTATTTTAAAATAGTGTCCTGTAAACTAATTACCCTGAGAAACCTAAACTGCTTTGAAGAAAATCCTTGATCTATTAAATAATAGTAAAGCAGGAGAAATCTTGCTCTCACATTGAATCTAAGGATATCTAACTTTCTACTTGATATCTATAGGTATTTTATTTTCAATCCCTTAATTTTTCATTATCTATATAGAATACCTTTAAATGAAGCTTTTGAAATTACACAAATACCTCATCAAATTCAATCACAAATGGAGGATATTTTTTTAAATATGAATCTTCACATTTAATGTAAATAAAACCACTTTCCTTATTCATGTTTTATTTCTCCCTTTTCATTTTCTATTTTCTTTCATCTGTCTTCAGTTTCCACACCACTCCCTCTCTATCATTCTTTTCTCTTTCATTTTGGAAATGAAGAACAAACGGATTCCATTTGATTCATCATTATTTGGAATAATCACTCTATAATAATATTTAATCCTCTATTTGTGCACAAAAAATAAAATGAGACCTACGAATTGGTAAGATAAAAAATATGAAAGTTAGCTCATGGGAAATTTGATGAAACTCAGGTTAATTAATATTTGGAAGTTGGTGTCTCACGAAATTGGACGATGCTGATATAATGGACTGGGTTTTATTCGATTGTGATATAAATTGCTTAAATGAAGGGGAAATTATTTTATAGTGTTTTATTGTTATTTGTGTTCAAATGTTTGGACACGTACTAATGTGATAAAATTGAGAATATTTGGTAGGTTTCTAAAATGAACAAATAGTTGTGGATTTTAGCAGTGTTATTTTTTTATGGATTGTCTTACAACATATTCTTTGAATTTTACAACTTTTTTTGTTTGAAGTATATGCAACGTTATATATGTCATATTTCGATGCATTTTGTTTGTCTAATATGAGTATGCGTGACAAGTAGAAAACACAATGCAAAGTATCGAAGCATTCAAAGAGCGGTAGAGATTTAAGCTATGATCGTCAGTTTTTTATATATATGAGATCAAATGTACAATGCAGAAGTGATAGAAAAAACAACAGAAAAGGAGCATCATACAAAAGTAGTGAAACTATAGATTTCATCCCAAAAAATCTCCCCAAGATGTAGCAAAAATGGATATGTACACAAAAAAGAATGATGATGACCCAAAGAAGAAGGAGAATATAAGTAGTTAAGGATACTCTCTCTGGCACATAAGCAAGGTGATGCAGTGTCAGACAGTGTAGAAATTCAGATGTCACTCCTTGGCCAAATTCGCGCACTTATGGGAGAAGGAACTTGGACTTTGATTCGAATTGGGTTTAACACATGAAGTTTGTACACTGTCAGACACGCTTGATGATATTTTTAAGTTAGACGGAGGCATATCGTTGGATGCATTGTAGTTGTTGCTGCTTTGTTCTCTTTTTCTTTTGCAGTAATTTTTTGCTTTACGTGTATGTTATTGCTACTCTCCATTTCATTTTCTAGAGATCCTTCTCTCTCTTTGGAAATTTCTTGGAAGTTTTTTTGATTGAGAATGAAGAAATAAAAAGGGAGGTATGGGTTTGGATTTGAGTATTTATAAACTAAATATTTTGGGAGAGCAGAGGGTAGTGGCATAGTTTTCATAACCGTATCATGACTCAAACCGTGATGACTGAAGATCTAAGATTTTGATGGTTCAACCGGTCGAATCGTCGGAACCGAGAAATTTATTTTTTAAAATTTATAGACGTAAATACAAGATATAAAAAAATATTAAAACGAAAATGCCAGATAAACATACCGCAATTGCAAATTATCTTTCAAATTTACTATATTTTGTTTGCAAATTAGCGAATCATAATTGCATAACATATCACAAGTGCACAGCATATCTCAATTAGTAATAAGGTCCAATATTCCTTAAGTTCACATATATCAACTATAAAACATAACAGTCCTACATGTTGGTTTACACTTTCACAAATATACTACAATGGAAGAATGACAATATAGCATACACTACAAGAAAAAACAAAAAAAAATCCATAAGAAAATTAACAGCACTTTTTACTCATTAACACAAAAAAACAAAGTAGTTAGCATAACATAAAGTAGCCTCTAACTTGAATACATAAAACATAATGGTCTCCAATATGCATAAATAACATACCCTGGATTCATATTCTTATACATAATACGAAATAATCTTCAACCAACTTCTTGTTCACTTTTCAACAACAACACACTTAGACTCACTTGCACAGCATAATCGTCCACCTCACAAATCCATCGTCCATACCGGTGCTTGCCTATTGTTGCCGTCGTCGCCTTTAACTTCTTGTAACATTGCAGTATATATCATTGTCGAATCAAAGTTAAATGTTTCTACACCATCATTATTTCTTGAAAACAAGCTTCATTGCCACTAATATTATCAACACCCACTCCATAATTATCATTATCAACATCAATTAAATTGCCATCATTATTAATGGCACTAGCTTCTACATCATCCAACGAGACTTCCAAATCATTATTATCTTATTTTGTATTTGCGACGCAATCAATGTCTAAAAAACAAAACAAATATAAATCAAAATTCATTCACTTAAAATAGGTATGTACTAAAAAGAAAAGCATCAATGGAATTGCAGCTAATAAGTTTCAGCTGTTAGCTTAAGTTTGGTTTCTTTCCACGTTGCAGCTAATTAGTAAGTTTCAGCTAATAAGTTTCAGCCAATAATTTCCAGCTAATTAGCAAGTTTCATTCACGTTGCAAGTTCAGTTTCCAATTTTCGTTTCAAGTTTATTGGTTTCATTTTCAGCAAATAAGTTAATAAATTTCATTTCAATTTTAGTTTCAAATTTATTGGTTTCAAGTTGCAACTTTTAGTTAATAAGATAAGTTCTTGTTGCCAGACTAGTTCAAGTTTCATTACAGCTTCTATTGTTGCCAGACTAGTTCAAGTTTCATTACAGCTTCTAGTTAATTTCATTTTCATTTCTAGTAGTACCAAAAATAAGATGAGTTCTTTTGTCAGGTTTAATGATATACATTGTTCCCATACTTCTCCTCTCTAAACAAGCATTAATGTTCAGTTTCTAGTTTCTAGTTCAGTTTCTACTTGATATATATAAAAAAGTTTATTATAACTAGCTAACATATATTAAAGTAAATGAAATAAACAAGCTTTAAAGTTGAATAAAAGATCACCTTCTTCATTATACAATGCATTAGCCTCATCAATCGTCAGTAGCGGTGGTTCCTCCTCCATCATCCATGTATTAGTTTCATCAAACTCAACAAAGCTTATAGGATCATAGTTTCACCTCTTTAATTCACGCCTAAAATATTGTCTTAAACTATATCATAATAGTAGCATAATTTAATATTTAGCAAATAAATGAACAAACTTCATGAAGCAAAGTAACTTACTTTTGTCCAAGTCGAAGACTATAATGCACAAAACTAGATCGTTCAATCTTTGATGCTCCAATCGGTTCCTTTTCTTTGAATGGATGTGTTCAAAAATGCTCCAATTCCTTTCACAACCGGATGAGCTACAAGTTTGAATCAAAACTCGGATTGCCAACTTCCTTAAATTAGGTGCATTAGTTCCGTAAATTGACCACCACTCATCTATATTTGAATTATAGTATCAATCGCTAAAAAGCATTGTAGTTATAATTATTTTGATAATAACTATACAACATAAAAAATGTTTACTTGGAAGCATTTGCTTACGATTAGCTATAGTCGAGCTTCTACCAAATCACCCTCTGAATTCTTGTAAAGTTTGATTTCCTTTGTAAGATCTTTAGTCAAATCTATATCTCCATCCGAATATTTCTCAGTAACATCTAAAATAGCAGAATGGCTAGAGTAATACTTCTCCATCATCTCAACATTACGTTGATACCCTAGATTAAACCAAAAACATGCAGAGTGTAGATTTTTATGCAATTGCCTATCCCAACTACTATTAACAATGTCAATGAATGGATTTAGTACTTTTTTATTTTTTGAAAACGTTTCATTATATCATCTATTACATTATGGATTGCAGCATATAAATAAGCCATTGCGGGCCTTTCATCACTATCGACAAGCCTAAGAACACGAACAAGTGATTCGATAATACTAACAATCAATGAGCATTCTTTCCAAAAAGCTGGATCACATATATGATTAACAGATTGTTTCCCCTTCACACCTTTTGCAAATGAGGAAGTTCTCCATTCTCAACTTGTTACCATGGTAATAAGTTCATCTTTGTGGTTCAAAATACTTTGTAAAGCGATGAAATTCGTTGCAAATCTTGTCGGAGCAGGATGAAGTAAATTCCTCCCATTTGTAAATCTCTACATCATTGATAACACGAAACAATGATTGTAGATAAACTTCGTTATTTTTGATGCTTGATCTACGGCACAAGAGACTCATTCAAGTTTTCCAATATTGCTAAACATCAAATTTAAACAATCTCCAGCACACGGAGACCATGAAATGGTTGGAAATTTAGACTCAAGTAATCTCCCAGCAGCTACATAGTTTGACTTATTGTCAGTTACTATTTGCATTATATTTTCAGCTCCTACAAATAAAATAACATCTTTGAATAAGCCCAAAAGCATTACAGCGGTTTTAGAAGCAACGGATGCATCAATAGATTTTAAAAATAGTGTTCTTTTATGATAATAGATAAAAGAAAAAGGTCAAAAAACATTTTGATACATACGAGATTCACAATAATTGTGAACTACAAATTAATATACCTTTACGTGAACAAACCAAAAGGCTGGTCAAACTTCTACCATTTTGACCAGACCATCTGTCCGCCATTAATGTACAATCAGTCTCCTTCCATGAATCCCGATGTTTTTAACCTTGTCATTTACTTGTTCAACACAACACTTTAATACTTACCACGCAATAAATGTAGGTTTGGTCCTTCATATCCCTTCTCATAGCTAGCAATGGCGTTAATCGTTGGTTGATACAATACAAAAATTTTGGCGTTGAAAGGGATAGAAGTATCGAAAAACCACTTTGCAACAGCCATGTCCACTCTATCTTTTACGGCTTGGCCATGAAATACACTTTGTATGGTTGGTTTGGCATCCAACAGTTGTTCTAGGCATAAAAGTGGGATTCAAGAGATCGTTGGGATCATTTAGATGTATGCTACTAGATGTAAGTCTTTTTCTGGAACTAGAAGGTAAATCATTTTCTTCATTTTGAGAAGCATATGCTCTAGCCTTTTTTGTTGTATTCTTTTTAAGACTTCACCGCTTTCAATATTCAACTTCATAGCATGTTTGACATCATCCGTCACATGTGGGCAATGTGCACATCCTCCTCCAAATAAACCAGAAATGTGATATTTAAAGCGTCGAATTCCACCACCTCTAAACACTTTGTTACAAAACATACACTTTATCTCCATATGTCCATTAGTTATTGTTTTAGTACAATATTGCCTTGCTGGATCAGTTTTAGGCCTATTTAATGGAGGGGATATGCTTTTGGTACTAGGATTGGATGCTTCTTCAGAGATCGGATTTGATGCCATTCTACGGTTATTTGAAAATAAAACCAATTAAATGAGCACTGACCAAAAATTAACTATTGAAATGAATATGAACTGAAAGTGTGAAACCATTGCATAACTAATATTTCACATATTTGCAAACAATGATCCTAGTTTGCATTGACATACATTAACAGGTTTTTAAAATGTATTAATTCATGCTTACAAACTATAAGGATAACCCTTCGTCCGATAGCTTTATACCCATTTCTTGCTATATACCTTTTGTTTTTCCATGATGTTGTTCTTGAGAAATTAGTGAGCAGCAAGTCTAGATACACAAGTTTATCGAGGAATAACTTATATTCATAATCATGAACTCTAGGTAGGATTGTACATAGTTTACTTCAAATATTTAATAATTTTGTGCTTGATGATGACTAGTTTCATAATTTAATATTTGTGCTTGAATGTTTTAAGTCTTCACATTGTACAAACTGAGTAACAAAGATTAATTATTTGATTTTATCACTCGATAAACAATTGGCATGAAAGTAAAGTATTAAATTTTGTCTACATTGAAAAAATTCAACGATAATCTTTCTTTTTTGATGTTTGTATGTCCAAAAGTCAATGCATGTTTATTTTATTATGAACTTGGTTTGCTGTTGTTTATCTAGAATTTGAGTACCGTAAACAAACTAATATAACGACCCCTTTCTTATATTAAATTAAACTTACTTGTTTTAATTTATTTTAAAGTTTCAAATTCAATTTAAAGTTTCAACTTTCAAATCCAATCAACAGTTGCTAAATCCAATTATAATTGCTAAATCCAATTTACTGTCAATCCAATTTACTGTCAATCCAATTGATAGTTGCTAAACAAATTTACCTAAATCAGATGTAGTAATAATGTCATACCTGAATCCAATAAAAATGACGTTAAAAGGGTAGTTGAAGCTGGGGCTGCAGACGTCAGATTTTGCGGTTTGCGGCGATGAGGACCTGGTTGCGATGGCCAAGAGCTGGTTGTGGCGCGAGCAGTTGATAGCGGTGGGAAGCAGCTAATAGCGACGACAAATAGAAGTTAGGGTTTTCTCGACATTTTTTGCTTCTGGATACGTAAAAATGAAAATACCAAACGAAAAGGCGGTCAGACCTGGGTTAACTGCAACGGTTCAACCTCGGTTTGAGGTTCAACCAACGGTTCATGCTTGTTACAGGTTCAACTCCACTCCGGGCCTTCAGCTGAAATGGCCCACGGTTTTTCACAGTTGAACCGCAGTCTGGCACGATCTTTAAAACACTGGGTAGTGGTACTGATGAAGACTATGACACTTAGTGCTGGATTTCATTTCCCTTCTTGTCCTTTTTGAACCCTAGCAGCTTTAGGTTTTGAACAGATAAGTTGTCTTATATATCTAATTATTTTAAATGGTTATTATATGTCTATTTAATAGAAGTAAATACAGAGAAAAAATATTAAGTTATTAATGTTTCAAGAGTAACATGGACTGAAGCATAGTTTAGCATTTAGAAAATGTTTTATATGCATTGGTCAGTACAATTCAATATACTCATCCAATCAAGGGTTAAATGTTTTATAGGGATCGATCTCACCAACTAATTTTTCCATGTATTACACAGGTACCATCTATGCTAAAAGAATTTGTCTTTAGCCTTAGTTTCAGTCCAAGTAGAAATTACTAATCGAACTTCGTGAAGTGATTCAATGGTAACACAACACTTTATTACTTTTCCAATAAGAAATGTACCATAATAAGTTTTATTATCCTACAATTTTCAAACTTAGACCTGCAGGATGGTCTTTTTTCTTTCTTTTTTCTTTTTTTTTGAAATGGTACTTTATATACAACAAATCATTGGGACAACATATCCCATGTCAATAAACGTTCGAAAGCAAGTTTCGAACTTGTGACCTCTTGCACCAAAGCCTGAATCAATTAACCACTTGGACAATGGTGCTTTTTTCCTTCTTCACCTCGGTCTTCAAAATATTACTATAGCTTGATTTGCTATTTGAGCTGTATATATGTAGTAGGTCATTCTCTATTATTTCTAGGTATATATTTTATTATTGAAGATAGGTTGTAATCAAATCTATCCTTCTTATAAGATGTTCCAAAACATTAGATCCATTCAATAGGAAACTAATGCATGCTGGTTAATCTAATCATTATATGATTCACTGCTACTATGAAGCAATTTGAAAATATTCTTTTCCTGTCACTCATGGATTATTATGCATTTAGAACTTACGCACTGCGGTACCAACTTCCGCTGTACTACTAATATTCCTTAAAACATCTCAAACATTATGAATTTATACATGCTTATTTTGAGTACTACAAAGTGGTTTATAAATGCATTATATGTAATCTCATGTTGATCATTTTAGTTATCTACTTCTAAGTAATTTATGACAACCAGTAGTGTTTCTTATATTTGCATAATCTCAATCATTTTCATCATTATTTTTTTGAATTTTAATGCAAACAATTTCTTTATAAGGCCTCTTTAAGCTTCATTCAACATTTTCATGGTAGAACAAGCTTCCCAAATCTTGCTTCCACCTCCATTTTTTCATCAATTGTACCTATGAAAGCTCTAAAATGTAAGCTTGATGATGTAAAATGTGAAGAACTGAGTATGAAAGAATGGCGAAACAAAAGTGAAAATCAATAGGAGATATGATGCTAAGAAGCAAGGTGTTTATGAATTAGGGTTTTTTGGTCTTTTCTAAATTCATGGTTAAGTTTATAATATCATTGATTAAATTTAGAATATTATTTTCAATTTTGATTTCATTCGCTTTGCTCAGGTGGATGAAATTGAAAAAGTTAACAAATAAGATGCTTCATTAAAAGGAAATCAAAGAAAATATAGACCATACACACATTTAAAATGATCAACACTTCACCCCTGAGAAAAGCCTCAATGCCACTATAGAGACAATGTCAGAAATTCATTTTTCTACGAACAAGGTTCTTGATTTACTTGCACATATTATACACATTTTAATATGAAATATATTTTATCATATCTTATTCAATTTTAAGTTTAACATACAGTAATCAAAAGTTGATATTTGCTCCATAACAAATATAATACGATGTTACTTTTATATGTTTATGTATCGTTTTTCCAATAGTATATTTTCTATCTTCATAGACCTTCTCCAAAAACCTTCATCGGTATCACTTTGGATAGAAACTTCTTCATAGTCGAAAATCGTTCAAGCCAGTCTTGCTATACTCCAAGATTTTTGTATCTTCCATTAAAAAAAGGCAAATCCGCTCAAGGGTTTCAACCGCTTGCTTTGAACTCAGCAGCAAAAAATGTCGTCTCATAGAACGTCAACAATCAAAGAGAAACTCGCAAAATAGGTTGATCTGCACTAGATCTGTATGTGCACAAACAACAAATAAGGTACAATGCAAAGTGCAGGCATTGGTGCCGGACCAGCTTGGATTCTAAGGATGTATTAGAGTTAGTCTGATCTATTTTAACGCTATAATATTCCCTATTTTGAATATTTTATACGCATATGTTAGAATATTTATGTGTTTTGTTTTAGTTCTTCTCGATGGATTTTGTTCGGAATTTTATCAGACTGGAAATTACTATTTAATTTTGTGATTGATTAATGAGGAAAAAAGGCAATTTGTTCAACACCATCACAATAAAGTGTCTAAATTCTCATGAGCAATCAACTACTATAGATCAAGAGGATCTAAGCAAAATAATAATAATCAAATTCTGGAAAAGCAAGATATTCAACTTGATAATCTAAGATAACCTAAACGAACCATTATTACACAGTAGAAGGATTTTCCTCTCGTTTTTCTTTGCATACGTCCAATGGACATGTCCTAGTTATAATCATTACAATATTCCTCTTCATTAACATTTTACATTTAAATATATTATTTAAATAGTTATTTACAAAATTCGCCTAGGTGTTATCATATTATTTTACATTCAAGTCCATATATTTAAATTAATTAAGTGATCAGAAACTTGAGTTTATAAAATAAATCCAATTAACAAATACTTATTATTTAGTCTACTAAGTCATAAAAAAGACAATTCAATGCATTGTATACCACACTTATATTGACACAAATTGTAAAACTAATATTTCATTCATGTCCATTTAACTTAAAATTCTGAGGTGATATACAAAATTATTTTTAATTATTTTTAGTTCTCATATATTATTCTACGTTCAAATTTACATAGTTTATTTATTTTTATAATTAATACTTTATTACAATGGAAAATATGCGCAAAATTTTCTTTCTAAAGTTGGTGTTTCGTTATAAACAAACATATAATTTTTTTTCTTTCTAAAATAGATATATTATTACATGTTTTTTCATTTTAAATTTAGTACAATAAGTGAATTCTTTCACTAGTAAAAAAAAGTTAAGAATGACATTAAATTAATAATAAGTGACGAATAATATAGTTTGGAATTTTAAAAAATAATAAATAATTTCGGTCAATATGTTTTATGATGATATTAACTACAAAAACTTCAAATCATAAAATATACCGATTCACTATGTTACACTTTCATTTTAAGGTATTCTTTCGTTCTTTCAAACAATATTTGAAATATAATCTATTTATCTTTTAAACAAATGTACTAAAAAGTAAAAATTAAATGTTAAAACTTAAAATCTATGCATATAAATATTTATCCGTTGAAATTTATAAAAATATTAATTTTAAAGAAAATTAACAATACCAACTTTCGTTTATTATCCTAAAAAGTACAAAATGCTAAAACATAATAAATCTGTATTTATCTCATCGTAATCGACAATTTATATTTTACACAAATATTAAAAAACATACATTACAAAACAAAAATTACATTCTTAAAAATAATAAGCTTAGTGTAACTTGTTTATCTTAACAAATTCACCATATATTGCATAATAAATTCAGTTTTTTAAATACACCTATAAAACTATTTTTATAAAACATATTGTGTGCAATGCACGGGTTACACACTGTTTGTATATACAATAAAACTATACGTCTCTACATATATAATTAAAATAATCTTTTGAACAATGAACATTATAGACATACGATGTAAATTATCTCCACTATTAATAAAGTGAATTAAATGAATAGGATATCCACGGTGTCTTTTTGAAATTCCAAAATGCTGCAATGACCCGTCATTTCGAACCATTCAAGTCGACAATAATCCACACATTTCAGACTTGAATTACTCAAAATAACAGATAGTTAGTTTATATTTGGCAAAACTTAGTATATATGGTAAATAAATCAATCACATACACAGAGTTTTACAACAATAAGCAGTGGAATAGACAAATAGTAGTTCATGAAGCGACTACAGAAACATCAGAGTCTAAAGAAAATACAACAGAAATCCCAAATATATATGAGTCTCTAATACAAAAGCAAATGACAAGTCTGAACATAAATAACTAAAAATAACTGAATGCTGAATAGATAAAAGATAGATCTTCCAACAAAGCTCCAAGCTCCAAAGATGAGTCTCGAATTATGTTGTGATACTCATTCTGACCTGAGCATAAAGAAAAATAAAAAACACTCAATTCAGGATTAACATTCTTATGCATGTAAATCAACTCAAGTGAAATGTCCAAGTAAAATGCAATATAATTTAAAGGATGTTTGGGATTCCACCCTTTAAGGATCCATTAAACTATCTATAAACATAGTACAATGCGCTATATAGATGATGTCAATAGTAAAATAAAATATTGAAATAGCATTAAGGCGTTATCCATATCCCTCTTAACACATTTTTATACAAAATATCATAGTCTATTCAGATACTGTAAGCTCCACCAAACCGATGGGATACTCAGGGAGAACTCCATAGGTACGATACAAACAAAAGTCGTGGTGGGCGCGATAAGGCATATGACAAGTCACGGGAGGCAATGCGTATAGTAGGATACTACCGTTTTGTGGATCTGAACTGGTGGTAACGCATAGCAGCTACTACCGTCCACCTCAAGACACACTCGTACAATCAAAGGTATACCCAATCAAATCACAAAGTAATAGATATAGTTTTGAAGAAGCATACTCGATCGGAGGAGCAGCCTCACTTGGCCCGGCGTGGCTCCTATTTTAGTCATATCAAGCTGACCCGAGAGGGTCAGGGCTGCATTCATACCTTATACAGACGTTGGCCAAACCGTCCTACTTCGTTCTGAATTCTCCGCCACGTGCACAGTTGTTAAAGTGGTTTTCGGTATTGGCAGAGAGTATGACAATATACGATCTCGGTCTCTTTAAAAATCAAACGTTTATTTCACACTGTGGTCATTTTCATAAAAATTACTTTTATAAACATTCAAATATAATCTCAAATTATAATTTTAAATCAAATCAAAATTTAAATATCTAACTTCAATTATATTTAATTCTGAAATTACTCACTTAATCATCTTTTATAAACATTTAAATAAAGTCTCAAACTACAAATTAAAATTAAAATTAAATATACAATTTCAATTTTTATTTAAATTTGAAACTGTTTATCCAGTCACTTTTAACCAAAATCAAGTTATCAAGTTATAAAATCATATCTTTAAAAATCTCAAATCATAAGTCCAAATCAATTTCTATTTAAAAAAAATTCTTAAACAAATTAAATTACAAATCAATTTAATTTATCTTTCCAACCTTAATTTTTTAAAGTTATTACTAAACTTATTTTCAAAGTATTAACATAAATTCAAATAAATATTTAAACATATTATATATATTAAAGTTATTACAAAAATCTATTTTAAATATCAACATAAATCTAGATAAATATTTAAAATGTATTATATATATTAGTTAAATTAATTTTTTATTAAATTTTATTGTGTTAAATTAAATTGAACCTTATTATTAAATCTGTTTAAATCTTACTTTTAAAATAATAAATATTAATAAATATATAAGTAAAATCTTAAAATATTCCCTTATAGAACTTAACTTAATTTTAATATTTCCAAATTATATAATTTAAAATCTAAATTTTACATATATATTAAAATTAAATCCTTATATTATATTTTAAAAATCAATATGTACTAAGACCCATATTTTTCAAAATTCTGGAAATCAATTAAAAATAGACAAACGGTGTCCGTATATATAGTTTTCTATCCTATGGTCAAGTGATATGGTCAAGTGGAATGGATATTTATCATTTAATCTGTAATAATTTAATATTTATGGGTATATATCATTTCAACCCGCAATCCCAAAATTTCAGAATCAGTAAAATCCCTTATGTTTATCATTTTAACCCATAACAATTTTTTCAATCCATAAGATCTTTTGGGTATGTATCATTTCAACCCATAGTAATTTTCCTAACTAATAGGGAACTTGCAGTGTGAGAACAATAGGATATATAAAATAGCATAACAAATCAATTACAAGCATGGATCATAACTAACAATCTAAATATAATATATATACAACATGTGATGGTGTCATATATCAATTAACGTAAGTTAACAAATTTAAATAATAACATATAATACTTAACAATTTAATTACTAATCAATTCAAATTTAACAACATATTCAATCGTCATTTCATGCGAAATAAATTTACTTAGCATATGAATGTTAATCGTGAGTGATCGCTCACCTTTCGAGGCTATAGAAACAACAATGGCGAAGAAAGTGACAAGGACACATGGCAAAACAAAGCAAAAAGCTGTTGTACATGAATCGGGACAACAATAAACAAAAGGATGGCTGCGACAAGTTCCGGACAGCGGCATAAAGCAACTTGGATCTGAAAATTCGATAAATCGAAACAATATTATATATATATATCTTATCTTCCCCTCTATTTTTTTATATTTAGAGAAGGAAGGCTAGGGGCTGGAGCCTGGTTTGGTCAACAATAGGGTTCAGCCAGGGCGTTGCAGTAGTGGGGAGAGGCGGAAGGTCAGTGGAGCGAGTGAAGGAAGGTGTCGAGCTGTGGCCAGGGAGGAGGGAAGGTGGTTGTGCTCGGCACTGGGCTTCCTTGGAATGGGAAGGTGATGCTGGAGGACTAGTGGTGTTTGGTTGTCAGGTGGGTTCGAGCGGTGTGTGGGCAGTGGTTGTATGCTAGCGGAAAATGGCGGTGCAAGGCGGCTGCTCAAGTGGAGAGGGGAGAGGCGGCGGTTGGTTCTCTGGTGGAGTGGCGTTTGGTGTTCGGCTGTTGTGAAAAGGCTGTGAGTGTGTGGAGTTCGATAATGGGGAGGCTGCGGCAAGAAGAGAGCGTGGTAGGCGCTGACAAGGTAGAGGGTTTTGGCAAGTGGTTGAAGGGTTGAAGTGCGGCACTAGGCGAAGGGACAGTGGCAGTTGCTGGAGGGTATGCGGGTGCTTGTGCTGGCGAAAGTGGGAGGCGGGTTTGGGGAGCTTGATGTCAGGGGAGACGAGGAACAGGCTATGGGATGGCATGGAGAGTTCAGAGGGTGCTACGGTGATTGGTTGTGTTCGATGGAGGGAGATAAGGCGTAGGGTGCGAGGGTGGGAAGCGGCACAAGTTCGAAAGGCGATCGGTAAGGTAGAGAGAAAACAAAATATATAAGCAAACTAGGTTTATAAACTTATATATATTCTCCAAGCTTAGCATTCAGAACAAAAGGAGGAGAGGTAAGAGACAAAAAGAAATGAACGAACCAGAAATAAAAATTGAAATAGCAAATATATATTGTAGTGGAATAAAAAAAGCTAGAACCTGAATTTCAAGGAATATTAATAGCTAGTGGCCATGTGCTCTCTCACGGTTGACATTTGAATGCCACAGAGAAACCGAAAGGCTCAAAATGGGTACCGACATGACAAACCGTTTCGCAGATTTCACCGTGTACCAGACACCGAAATACACAAATGAATATACTGCGGAGATCAGCACGAGGAGACGAACAGAATTGTACACAAATATGAGTGATACCTACCTATCAGAACTTGATATTCGCTGCCAAATCTGCTGCTAAATTGCCGAAAATAAGATAAATGGTGCTAGAGCAGTCCAAATTTGGCAAAACCAAATACGATGTCTCACTTACAAAAAGGTCTACATTTTTCTCATATAAAAGCATTCAGATTACAAAAATATTTTATTCCTATTTAATTTTAACTGATTTTAAATTTAAAATTGAAATTTTCCAACTGAACAAACTTCATATTTTCTAATAAAATTTTTCCACTTGCTATGCTTAAATAGGTGCATATCTTAAAAAAAATTATTATTTATTTTAATGAAAATTTTAGTTAAGTAAGTTATTTAAATCGTTAAATTTTTTGGGTCTTTACACTTTCCTCCACTCAAAACTTTTCGTCCTCGAAAAGGAACGAGATAGAAGAATAGAGGCAAACAGAAAGATAAAATAAGTTCAAAATACATACTACCAGATCCAATAATTAATTCAAAACTATATAAATTTCATTTTCGAGTATAGCTTTATACATCTCATTACTTATTAACATCCATTTATTACTATCATTCTAATTAACCCACTTTCAGTTAATTTACATTCATATCCAATTTATTTGCATTCACCTTATTTACTTCTTAATTGATTAACATTAATTATTGTCATTCATCTCATTAATTGTTCAATGGATTTATATTCAGTTCATTAGTTTTTAACTGATTTATATTCAACTAATTTGGTTTCAATCCATTTTTATTCAATCAGTCAATAGTCATTGTATTCACATTTGGTTGATTTTAAATTCAATGTATTTCCATTTAATTGATTTATTTCCATTATTTACATTTATTTCATCCACATTTAATAGGTTTACATCCAATTGATTTACTTTCAATTTATTAACATCTGTTTCACAACTTTTTCCATACTTACTCAATTAACTTTCATTCATAATTTATTTACATTCACCCATTTTTTTATAACTTAAGTTCATTTTTTTCAAAACAAATTCTATTTTTTTTACTTGTATAATATATTTGACTTCGCTTAAGTTAATTCCACATCATAATTCAGTTTCAACTATTCTTTCTAATTTACTTTGGTATTACAAATGGTGTACAAAGATATGAATTTATTATTACCTATTTAGTTTCTTATGTTCATATTTATTTACATATATAGTATTCTCTTTTTATTATTCAATTTATTTCACTTAACATATCTTGCAACATAGATTAAGTGTATAAATATTTATTTTAACCACTCAAATTTATTTATAAATTCTCTTGTCAAATCTTTATTTTTGGATATCTTATTACTTACATTTTATATTGTATGCTATTCAATTACATGTTCTTATTACATTCAAACTTTTCTAGGTAAGTTTTATTAATATTTCCGAATGTAGTTGAGCACTATACAAATTTACCTTTTATTTACAAAAATTTCTAATAAGCAAAATTTTGTTTGAACATTTTTATTACTTAAGCGTTCTCTTGTATAACCTTCAATTACATATCCACATTACATTCTAATTTTTTGAATATTTAAGTTAAGTTATATATGTTTTAGAATGAAGTTGAGTATTATACAAATAAATTTTATCCTAGTTCAACTGTTTCAAGTTATTTCAATTCCATTTATCATTTTAGACACTCCAATTATTCAAAAATTTTGCTTCATTTCAATGATTGAAAGCCATCACTTAACATAAAACTTGAGAGTTAAATTTCCAAGTTCGCTTCAAACCATTTTCAACTAGATACACACACACATATATTGTACATCAAATCATACTCAAGAAATTTGAATCAAATCCATTTTCCAAAACAAAAGTGTAGCAAAGCTACTAAGTGGTCTCCCCACTTTAAGACTCGGAAATGAATGTTGATAATGCTACAGTCATCATCGAAATTATTTTCCAGTAACATAAGAGGAGAGTACTGACTTCCTTCTTTAAAATCTATGGAAGCAATTTTCTATTCGAAAATACTTTAAAGTAGTAAATATTTTTTACAAAACTTTGAAAATCAAATTTTAAAGAGTACCGAAAATTAAATTCTCAAATCCTTAATTAAATTCATTTCATTTACAAATTAGATTTATAAACCATGTTTATAAAAATTCATCTCCTTATAACATATTACAATAGTTAATGATTTAGGAATGTTGACAAAATAATAAATGATAATCTAGTACTATCATTTCTAACAACCAATTTATTTAATCATCTAATTTTCAGAAAATTATACTTTTATATATAAAATATGATCATACATAAAGTTATTTCATTTATCAATTTTGAAAACAATATGGTGTCAGTTTGCTCTGTTCAAGTGTTTTAGAATTCTTATCGATAGCGTTAGCTAGACGAATCGATCGAAACCCAAAATTCAAACTTAACAACTCAAACAATGCAATATAAAATATATTTTTATATCAATTACAAATATGCTACCTCATAGGATGATTCAAGAATGGATTTTAGAACAAGAATAGAGATTCAAATTTAGAAGAACCCTAATCAAAGAAAATTCTAACTAAGAAGGTAGGCTCGAAAGGAAGATGATATAATTAAATTTCAAAAGAGGAAAGATGGATAGACTTAAACTAATAGCGATGACCTTAACGTGATCAACCGAGACTCCATTTTCAGAAACAATATGCCAGAGGAATCGGACTTTATATCTCTAGAAATAGTATTTAGAAAATTTGGATTTCAACCGATGACTCCAAAGAGTTTCTAGCATATAGCCCAAATGTGACTCATGTTCCTTCTCCGACTTAGAAAGACGAGAATATCATTAACGAAACCAGGACAAACTTGTTGAGAACATTGCGGGAAACACGATTCATGAGATTGACGAAGAAGGCAGTAGCATTGGTCAATTTGAAAGGGCATGACTAACCATTCATAGAAACCATTCTCTGTTCAGAAAGCTGTCTTGGGAATGCTCTCCTCGGCTACACAAAGATGGTGAAAACCGTGGCAAGATCAAGTTGAGAGAATACTTTAGCTCCGTAGAGCTGATCGAACATATCATTGATAAGAGGCATAGGATATCCGTACTTAAGAGTAAGCTTGTTTAGCACTCTATAATCAACACACATCCTCAAAGAACCATCAGATTTGTGACAAAGACCACAGCTGCTCCCATTCAGAAAATCTCTGCCTAATCAAACCCTTGGAGAACAAGTCTTCAAACTGCTTCCTTAACTCGACTTATTCCTTTGGTGCCGTCCGTCTGGGACAAAGGACAATAGGACGGGCTCTAGGAATAAGATCGATGCGGAATTCAATTTCCCACTTGGAAGACAGAGAAGTGACTTCACCAAAGACATCCGGAAAGAGTTGGGCAACAGGGATGGAGTCAAGATCACTAGGCAGAGAATCAAGCGAGAAGATAAAACTGCCTGCATAATCCTGAGGCAATCTACATTCAATCACAAGAGAACTACCTTGGTCCTCTACTAGAGAAATGGTTTGGGCTTTGCAAGAAATAACAACATCATAACGCTTTAACAAATCACCCCCAAGTAAGATATCAAATGCATCAAAACCAAGGACATAGAAATCTATGGTGAATCGACACCATTTGTAAAGAAGTTTCACCCCTTTACAAATCATACTAAAGTTGATGGGAACGTCGATGGGATTGGTCATGCATAAGGATGAAGTTGCCAATTAAGGTTGCAAGATATGTTTAAATTTACTACAGAGATCAACAGAAATAAAGCCGTGGGATGCTCCAGTACCAAAAAGAACACGAATAGGACAATCACGGAAAGAAAAGGTGCCTTGGCACTATAAGAAAATGGTGTCCTTACCTATGTAAGTGTAGGTAAAACTAGCCTAATGGTGGGTAATATGTTTGAGCTACCAATATTGAATTGGTAGACACCGGTAGGTAAAGGTTAGTGGGGAAAGAGTCTTTACATACACTTACTAATACTGGTAGGTAAAAGAATTCGTGGACCCCCTAAATTGTGAATCAAATGATGAGTCATCGGCTGATGTATTTGATGATGTGTCATCCTACGTGGTTGCATGCATGATTGCCATAGGAGCATATACGTAGCATACACCAATGCCACCACTTGGCATCTTGTTGTCGGTCCATGTACCAAACAACAATTTGTCCATGTGTCTTCATTTGATAAGTACATATGGCATCATTTCTTAGGTCATGTGGCATCATTTGATTAGTCCACGTGACATTATCTGATTTACCACGTGGCATCATTTTATTGGTCTACGTTGCAGAATATTATTGGACCATGTGGCGTTTTTTGATTAGCCAACATGACATCAATTTATTGGTCTGTTACACAATTCATATTTTGGTCAAATTTAATCGTTATATGAAGGTAAAAGAAAATAATAGTTATTTATAAATGTTCTATATTAAACTAGAAAAAACATACATTTTTATTATCTATAAAACTCATATATCAAAAAAACCAAATAGCCAAATTAAAGCAGCTGTAGTCATTGTGATATTCAAACAAATGTATATGTAGTGTACATAAAATTCGCACTTATAGATGTACAAACAACTGATGCCCATGTATATATAATTTACAAAAAATAACTTGAAAAAATTAGATGTCTCTCATACACAATGGACATGAAGCATGCCTGATGAGCCAGCTATCGATGCACTGCACGTGAAAAACATGTTTACAATAGTAGACTCCTCGTGCGTTCTTTGATTTCAAAATCATGCAAAAAAATGAATACTTCATCAGTCATTGATTAATAATTAGACTTAACATATCAAGAAAATATTTTGTAATAGAAGTCATACCTGAAGGCAAACTAAGCAGCATACCAACACTGATGCATAAGAAATATTCTCCATTGATATCTTAATTGTTTCAATTTTATCAATTGTAACTTATGACATGCCTTTTGTTCCTTTTGTATCAAATATGTCGAGGAATTTGATTACTGGGGAGTTTGCTGCGTTCGTCCACAAAGAACATATATAAAATATAAATATCAATTCCAGTTTTATGAAACATTAGTCTATAATATAATGATTTGACTGTATGTTACATGACTTTGTACTGTAGGTCATATCTTCTCTCTAACGAGTCTCCGCTCAAAAGACTAGTACAGACATTGATCAGTGGTCAATTGTAAAATGATTGTAAGAATGTTAGTCTTCAAATTGAATGTATATCTTGTTTTTACACAATCCATTTTTGATTTCCCTGAAATAACAACAAGAAAACTTGTCTTAGGAAGGTAGATATTTCATCAAAAAAAAGGGTTGCGGGCTAATGAATTGTACTTCTAGTGGAGAAGTTATAAGTCTATAAAGTGATTTTATTTGTAAAATAAATATTCTTATATGTTTATGCTAAGCTCTGGCCAAAATTGAAGATACCTTTTTCTATTAGCCCAGGACCATGTAGCAAAGATTTTGTTATGGATAAAACATTTTTGATAATAAATTTGTTTGAGTAGCATTTTTTTACTTATTTAGAAATAACCTATCTTTATGTGATATTATATGATATATGAGAATTTGCTTTGTTTTTGGACAAAATTATAGTTATGTTTGAAAACACTAATAGAGAAAAAGAGTAGAAGTTTTTATTTTAAAACATGATTTAGCCAGGGGTAGATCAGTAAACAAATAGTGAATGAGTGACTGTAATGCATTAAGTACGTTGCTTCATGATTATTGAAACAAATACGAAAATGTAGTTGCAAGTAGCTTATAATCTGAGAATACTATATACCTTTCTCTATAGCTCACACACTTCTAATATTTCTAACCTATACATGTTTTAGTTGATTCTTAAAGAATCTCATACTATAATTTCAAATGTATCAAACTTTAGAATATGTTAAAAAAAGTAAATGAAAGTAAAATTAATAAAATTCCCTGAAATATCATTAGATACCTCTATATTCTTGATTATTCTTAATATTACTTTCTTAACATTATATTCTTAATATTGTTTTAAAGAATAATAAAATAAATAAAGAAGCGATGCTAGACTGGGATGGAAGCAAGCTTGAATGAAAAAAATCATAGTGATGATAAACTGTAAGAGTTGTCAGTCCCTAAGGAGATGGTTTTGATGACAACAACCTTAGAACAAGATTATAAAATATAAATACTAATATTATAATTTAGATATATATGTATATGCAGGATTTAACCATGCAGGTATCAAGAATGAAGACTGTGCAGTATAGTGATTCAAGATATCAAGATTGAAGACTCATGAGTGTCAAGATTATGAAGAGTTCAAGATTATAATTTAGTTAGGAATTTTGTTAAAACTCCTAGAAAAGCACCGACATCTTAAAATCCAATTTATTCGCGGAATGGAATCCACTTCAAGCCTATTAAAGGGATGGTACCCTAAGTAGGATGGAACCTACGAAAAATCTAGTGGAATATTGTTTTGTATCCACCAACTTTTATTCAAAATATCTTTACAAATTATATCTTGTTTTCAAAATGATTTCAAAACCTTCCTTTTAAAAGAATCAAAAACATTTATCCTGGTTTTAAATATTTTTAGCCTCAAAATAATCTTTATTTTCAAAATCAAATTATCCTTGGTTTTAAACTATCTTTTAATGATAATAATATATTTAACTTTTAATATTTATACTTAGATTTAAATATAATATTATAGTAAAATTATATATATATCAAAATATTATTCTCTATATTTATTTATATATTTTAACTATAGTTAACTATATTTAAAGTTTAAAAATAGTTTTAATACAAGATAAAAGTTATTTTCAAAGAAAAACAAATCACCAAATATACCTTAGGCATGTCGACAACCTCAAGTACCCCTTGTCGATAAGGTGGCAGTTGATTTTAAAATTTTGAATTTCAAAAGAAGTGTCTATTCGTCATATCCTTTCACGAATGGACATGGCCGTTGTTCTACTATAAATAGGGGTAGTTTTAAACGAATTGTTGTTCATATTTTCTCTGATTTCACTCCTCTTCTTCTTCCACATTTCTTTACATATATTTTTACCATTACTCTGTCGAAATCACATTTGAATCTAACTAGATCATCTCTGGTTTGATTCTCTATCACTGTCTCAACAAGATCTCAGTGCTATCTAGAGTTATAGGCTTCTTTGTAATAAATCAATCAAGTGAGAAAAGGTGTGATTGTAGCCTGTGAAATCAATTGGTTGAACTTATTGCCCGTAAAATCAAGTATCTCTATCCAGAGGATTGTGAATCTGGAGTGGTGTACCTCGTGGCCTTGAAATCGAGGGTGTAATTATACACTTAATTTTGAAAGGAAATCTGTACTTGTATGCGGGACTGGACGTAGGGTAACTCCGAACCAGTATAAAATCCAGTGTGTTCTTTCCTTTATTGCTTTTACTTTATTTCTGCATCTATGTTTGATTCTGTGATCGTATCTGTGTCTGAATATTGCATACATTTGTGTTCGAATTAACAAAAACTCAAAAATATTTAATAATTCCTTAAAACACTATTCACCGCCCCTTTAGTGTTTATTCTAGCCTTAAGATCCGTAATCCGCATTTCTCACATTTGGTATCAGAGCAAGGTTTTCAAAGTTTCATAATCTGAATTTTGAAATTTTTTCAAAATGGCTACCGACACTGGTACTATTAACACTACCAATGCTGGTTCTATTATCCCTATCACTAGTTCATTTATAGAGGGCCAGTCTACTGTCAGTCCACCACTTTTTAATGGAAGTAACTATGCATATTGGCATGTAGGATGAAAATATATTTGCAATCTATAGGACTAGACACTTGGAATATCACACAGACTAAATATTCTGAACCCACAACTGATTTTGCACAATGGACTGCTGAGCAAAAGACTGTTGCACAAAACAATTCTAAAGCTATGAATATTTTGTTTTGTTCACTTGATAGAAATGAATTTAATAGAGTTTCAGTTTGTAAGTCTGCATATGAAATCTGGAAAACTTTGTAAGTTACTCACGAAGGAACAAGCAAAGTTAAACAGACCAAAATTTCCATGCCCACAAATCAGTTTCAGTTATTTAAAATGAATTCTAATGAGTCTATTTCAGAAATGTATAGTAAATTTTAGAATATTGTGCATTCTCTAATATCTTTAGGAAAGGAATTTTCGAAAGAAGATCAAGTCATAAAAATCTTAAATTCTCTAACTCCAGAATGGGATCAAAAGACACTTGCGATTGAAGAGGCAAATGACATCAGTACCTTAAAGATAGAAGAATTAATTGGAAATCTAATGTCGTTTGAAGTCCAAATAATCGAGAGAAGAGAAAGCAAAGCATTTGAAAAGAAATCAATGGCATTTAATGCATTGACCGATGGATCGGACTCAAACAGCGATAATGATGAAGAGATAGTTCTTATGACCAAGAATTTTCGAAAATTCCTGAAATACAGAAAGATGAAATCTCAACAGAAACAACTATAAGAACTCTAGAAATAAAAATGTACCTATAAACAATGATTTCACAAAGAAACGAAAATGTGCTCTAGATGACTCAGACTCGTCTTCAAGCGATGATGATCAGAAGATAGATAATTCAAATATGTATTTCACGGTAGTTCACGACTCCGACGAATTCAGAGAAACGGACTCAGAAGAAGGTACACGTTTACAATACATTGGTTGAAATTGCATGCTCAGAATGGGATGCTTGATTGATTGATTTTGAATTGGTGTGCTGTTTGAATTTTAAAATTTTTATTTTTATTATTTTTTCTATAATTTTATTATTATTTTATTTTATTTTATTTTTAATAGTATCATAATATTTTATGGAATATACTATAATTCTAGTAATATCCAGAGGTATACATATATATACGCATTAAAAATACTATATATATAATTAGAATACTTAAGAGAAATAAATCATGGAAATTCAAAGACACCTATCGACAAGGTCCCACTATGTTGTCGACAGGGGTACAAAAATTTGAAATTCAAAATTTGAATTCAAAATGTTGAATTTTCCTCAATCTTTTCACTTCATTCAATTCTCTGAAAAGTCACCTTTTGACCAGAGAACATGTCCTTTGAGAATCTATTTATTCACTAACTCTTATCACCACTTTTCACTCTCATTTTCAAATTCAAACTCTTATCTCAAAATTTCAAGCTCTCTACTCTCTACTCTAATGGCTTCTTTAAGCAACCCCTCCACAATGAGAATATCCAGAAAGATAAAAGAGCAACTCTACAATGATCTGGAGGCTATAAAAGCATATATCAACTATGCTAAATATGTAAAAGTCCATCCCGAGAAGTTTGCTTTATTTCAAGATTTCTCTACTTATGAAATCGATTCTCTCTTTGCAAATAATCAAGTTCTTAGTCTTATTAATGCTTCTCAAAATGATTTTGTTTGTTATCCAAATCTTGTTAAAATTTTCTATGCAAATCTCAACCGTGGATTCTATAATGGAAATGATGATGAAATTTGGAGTAGTGTCAAAGGAATTAGAATCGTTTTAAATTGTGATATTTTGGGTACCATTCTCAATTGCAAGAGCATGAGAATGGATCTTTCTAGTTTTAATATCGATGAAAATGATTGTGAGACATTTCATCACATTTTCAAAGCAAATGATAACTTTGAATTCAAAAATCGAAACTTTCGACCAAAAGCTAAAATTGTTAATCTTCTTTTACAACATACTTTGACCCCAAGATCGGGGAGTTTTAACAATCCAACTTCAAAAGTTTGCAAAGCACTTTTTGCTATTTTTGGAAATTATGATATTAATTGGACGCAAGTTATTTTGGATGAATTTCGTCCCAAAAATCTTGAAATGGGTGAAAACACTTTATATCATGGAATCTATCTCACTTGGATTTTTAACTATTTTGGAGTAGATTTCAAAGGAGAAGAATTTGTTTCAAGAAAGGTTTTTAATCACTCAAACATTTCTCTTACGAAATTCCATTTGTTTTTCAACCTTATGAAACTCTTACCGAAAAGGAAGAGCGTTTGGCTCATGAGGAGATGGAAGAGGAGGAGGAAGAAGAAGAAGGGGATGAAATGGAAATATAAGAAGAAGAAGGTGAAACATCTTTGGAAAGCATTGACTATCCTCCTAATCCAACCAACAAAACCTTACTTAAAAATCAATAGACCATTGTCGAGAATCGACGGATTCTTAAATGGTACGTTAGTAGAAATTGGATAAAATGTCATCCAAGATGAACAAGTTTTTCTCCTAAGTCAGCAAGAAGCTTGGATTATCTTCATCTTCATTATCCTCTAACTAGTTCTACCTTTTCATGTCTTGTTGTACTTGTTTGAGTTTGTTTTGATTTGAATGTTCGTGTAGTTCTTAATGTTAAATCATTGTATCATTCTATTATGAAATGAAATTGAATTACTTTTCTCTTATCTAGCTTATCCTATCTCCAGAATAAATGTTAGTATATTACACACACACACACACACACACACACAATTATTCACAAAATTAAAATAAGTCATCAAAATTGACTAACCCTTGTCGACAACCCCCCTTTGACCATGTCGACATGTACTGGTCAGAAATGACTTTTCATTTTAAATTTGAAATTTGAATAACTACCTTATGTCTGTTCATTTCAAACGAATTTCTACACCTATAAATACCTATTTCTTCCAGAATTCATCACTCAGAATTATTTCTTATATACTTTATCTCTAATTCTTCTCACAAACTCAAATATGGCCAATCCAGTTCATAATTTGACCGAAAATCTTGAAGAAATGCTTAATTCTTCCAAGAATACTCTTTCTTTCATTCTTCGTAACTAGCGACACTTGGAGTTGAATCAAATGCAGATGATCAAGGAGCAAGAAAAGCATTTCAATGCGATACGATGGATGATTTCCTTCCTGCATAAAGATGATAATGAAGTACATCCTCCTGTCTCTCTCACCAATGATAATGAAAATTGGGATGCCATTAAAGCAGACGCTATATTTGGAGAAGAAGGATGGGTGGAAGTTCCTCGTAATGTTTGATTTTATTTGATTGCTTTGTTTGATTTTAATTGATTGCTTGAATTGATTTGCTTTTATTTGATTTGATTTGGTTTGGTGTGGATTGATATTTGGTATGCAAAACATGTATAAAAGCACATTGATATTTATATGATCTTTGATTAGTTATCATGTCTATCAGTATAATTATCTCTTAATCTATATATTATATACTCCATTGAATATTAAATTAATGCAGGTATTTTAGTGCAAGAATAAGGGGGAATTATATAGTTTGGAGTTAGTTTTTTGTTGATGACAAAGGGGGAGAAGTATAAAATAGGATAGTTAGGCATAGATTAAGGGGGAGTTATTAGTTTTAGGGTAAGTTATTAGGATAGAAGTAATATTTTATAAACAAAGGTTGTAATCATCAAAAGGGGAAAGATTGTTAGTCCCTGAGGAGATGGTTTTGATGACAACAACCTTAGAATAAAATTATAAAATATAAATACTAATATTATAGTTCAGATATATATGTATATGCAAGATTTAACCATGCAGGTATCAAGAATGAAGACTGTACAGTATAGTGATTCAAGATATCAAGATTGAAGGCTCATGAGCATCAAGATTATCAAGAGTTCAAGATTTCAAGATTATAATTTAGTTAGGAATTTTGTTAAAACTCCTAGAAAAGCACTGGCATCTTAAAATCCAATTTATTCGTGGAATGTAATCCACTTCGAGCCTGTTAAAGGGATGGAACCTACGAGAAATATAGTGGAACATTGTTTTGTATCCACTAACTTTTATTCAAAATGTTTTTACAAAATTATATCTTGTTTTCAAAATGATTTTAAAACTTTCCTTTTAAAAGAATCAAAAACATCTATCCTGGTTTTAAATATTTTTTCCTCAAAATAATCTTTATTTTCAAAATCAAATTATCCTTGGTTTTAAACTATCTTTTAATAATAATAATATATTTAACTTTTAATATTTATACTTAGATTTAAATATAAAATTATAGTAAAATTTTATATATATTAAAATATTATTCTCTATATTTATTTATGTAATTTAACTATAGTTAAGTATATTTAAAGTTTTAAAAATAGTTTTAATACAAGATAGAAGTTATTTTCAAAGAAAAAAAAATCACCAAAAATACCTTAGGCATGTCGACAACCTCAAGTACCTCTTGTCGACAAGGTGGCAGTTGATTTCAAAATTTTGAATTTCAAAAGAAGTGTCTATTCGTCATATCCTTTTACGGATGGACATGGCTGTTGTTCTACTATAAATATGGGAAGTTTTAAACGAATTGTTATTCATATTTTCTCTGATTTCACTCCTCTTCTTCTTTCACATTTCTTTACAAATATTTTTACCATTACTCTGCCGAAATCACCATTGAATCTAACTACATCTCTGATTTGATTCTTTATCACTATCTCAACAAGATCTCAATGCTATTCGAAGTTATAGGCTTCTTTGTAATAAATTAAGTGAGAAAAGGTGTGATTGTAGCCTGTTAAATCAATTAAGTGAGAAAAGGTGTGATTGTAGCCTGTGAAATCAATTGAGAGAACTTGTTGCCCGTAAAATCAAGTATCTCTACCTAGAGGATTGTGAATCTAGAGTGGTGTACCTCGTGGCCTTGAAATCAAGGGTGTAAGTGTACAATTAATTTTGAAAGGAAATCCGTATGTGTATGCGGGACTGGATGTAGGGTAACTCCGAACCAGTATAAAATCCGGTGTGTTCTTTCCTTTATTGCTTTTACTTTATTTATGCATCCGTGTTTGATTCTGTGATCGAATCTGTGTCTGAATATTGCATATATCTGTGTTCAAATTAACAAAAACTCAAAAAGATTTAATAATTCCTTAAAACACTATTCACCCCCTCTAGTGTTTATTCTAGCCTTAAGATCCGTAATCCGTATTTCTCACAGGAGTAAATGTCTATAACATTAACATAATAAAGGAAACAATTTAAGCCTAAAAAATGAAACACGTAAGTGAAATATGTTGGAAAACTTATGTAACATACCAACTCTAATTCATTCAAATCTTTTCTTAAAAACCAACTTTCACATGGAAGTGGACAACATTTAGAATAACTTCAAATGAATAATGAAAAATATGATTCCAATATACAAAAGAATTTTTAAGCGCAATAGAATGAAATACAACTAAAAAAAGAAATATTTCTAGCCAAAAGGTAAACCTCAAAGAAATAATTATCAATTTAATTTGATATAATTAAATTAGATTTCAATATTGAATACCATATTTAAAAACCAAAAATAAAATCAGGAAAAGGTTGGTCGAAGTGATTGAAAATTTAAAAATAAACTCCATGCATTACCAAATAACGGGCTAGCAAATCTTAAAGCTCGAGGAAAATCAGTTTTTAATGCAAAATAGAAGGAAATGTCAATATAATAGCAAGATATGGAGGTTTCTTATGAGAAATGTAAGGAATTAAGACAAGCACCTTTGTCCAAGTGGTTAATTGATTCAGCTTTGGTGCAGGATGTCACAAGTTCGAAACTTGCTTTCGAACGTTTATTTGACATGGGATATGTTGTCCCAATGATTTGTTGTATATAAAGTACCAGTTCAAAAAAAAATAGTAAGGAATTAATAGCTAATAAATTGAACGGTTTCATTTAAATTTAGTAAGGAATTAATGACTAACAAAAATAACACCAAAATATAAATCAACCTTCCTTTTTGAGGGAACGATGATCAGAAAAAGAGTGGTTGCATTTATTTTTAAAAATGTCATCTTTCAGGTAATTCAAGCCCTACATAACTTAAAATGGATAGACAATTAAATTCTTAATTGTTTTCACTATATAAAATTGATACTTAAATGAAATGATTAATATTTAATCTGTTATTATAATCAAGGATGTTGAAGTCATTTAAGAAATAATTTTATACAACGAACACAATTAAGCATTTAATTATACATCCATTCATGAAAGGCCATAATAAAGCGAACCTTACCAAATGAGTGAATCAATGATGAAATTGGTAAGTAATAATTTTGATGAAAAACCAAATCCAAAATACTAACAAACACAGAATAAAAATATGCATATTTATTGTATACAGGATTATTGCATTTAATATTACAATTACTAAGGGCGCATCATTCAATCAAGCATTTTGATAATATGTAGCCAATTTAGCATTTTACCATCGATGTATTGAAGGAAATCAATGCTCTATTACATAACTTTACAGCTTTACCAGATAAGTGAATCAATGACAATATCATCAATTTTTTTGTAAAATCCATAAAAAAATTAAAACAAAGAAGAAATCAAAATTGCTATAATTTCGAGTGTTATTTTAAGAACTTCGTGTGCTAATACCTGTAGAGGAAAGATAAAATATGCAAAAAAGTTTATGAAGCATTCGAATAAGTGCATGTTTTGCTGCAATATTAATCAATGCAGCAGCATAAGATGATGATCTAGAATTTGTTTGTAGTCTAAATAACATTCTCCAGATGGCCCTTCTAAAGATACCATCTTCCATTCTCATAAAACTACATAATGCAGTTTACATAGAAAACTAACGATGAAGCATAATTTAGTCAAAAATTAAGAGAAAGCATAAATCAAAAAATAAACAAAAAGGTAACTTTTGACGGAATAGAAAACTAATTTCATTATTGAATCAAAAAGGAAAGAAGGGGGTGACACTTGTTTGATTAACAATTTTTCTTTTAGTGCCTCGTCCTACCATGGAAATTAACAAATTATTTGATTAATATGGAAATTAGGGTTTGGGAAGATGAGATGATTGGAGATCTGAATAGTGCTTTGGAGAATGGAGATGTGGGGGATTCAAAGGTGGATAGTGGTTCTCGTCGGTTTATAGTATAGTCAATCAAACGAAAATACGTGGATTGAGATTTATACCGTTAGATTTAATTTAAAATAAATGGTTAGATCTGTAATTGGAGGGTATGGTATGGATTGTGTTTCTCTAATAAATTGGGCAGAATATGTTTTAGTCATTTTGGATGATGACATATTGGTATGAAATTGTGAAATTTTTTAGAAAAATTACAATACTTACATTTTAATAGTCCATTGTTTGAATACAAATGGCAATATATGAAAAGTTATTAAAAAATGATTAGTTATTAATAATGATTATTGAATATGTAATAATAATTATTTAAAATTTAATTACTGTTTATTAATTATTAATTATTTCATATTTCAAAAAACATATTGATAATTAATACATAAGTGATTTTACAAGGAACATTGTTAGGATATGCAAACGAAATCTTCATTCCAAAAATGAAATTTCTAGGATAAGGTTTTTTGACACATCATCACACAACTCAACATTAATTTTACTGAAAATTTAAAATGATAGGAGGTAAATATATGCGCTAATTTTAAAAAACTTTCCATGTAATATATGCGTAGGTAACACTTTTTACTTACTCATATTTATTAGCAGATAATCATCTTTCCAAACTGTTATGATATTGGCAATATTTACCTACAAATAAATATTACCATTAAATATTGGTAGATAAAGGTTATCTTTATCTACCCATAAATATTGGTAGGTAAAATATTGGTAGGTAAAGCTTAGATTTTTTGTAGTGTGGAGAGTACCTTGGGTATCATTGGCAGAAGAAGGAGTGGAAGAGGCTATGGTAAAGACTCCAGATGTCTTGCCTCTCAGCTGAGTGGGACAAGAATGGATTTTAGAATAAAGGTAAAGTTCTAAATTCAAAAGAAATCCAAATCAAAGAGGATCCTACAAAGAATTTCAAGTTCAAACGAAGATAATTCTGTAATTAATTTTACTCATTCTAGAGTATTACTACCCTATCTCTAATGAGTTTTTACTTCATAAGCAAAGTTTTGTCTAAACCAAAGCTCTGATACCACTTGTAACGGTCCGTCATTTTGAACCATTCAAATCGACAATAATCCACACATGTCAGACTTGAATTGCTTAAAATAACAGATAGTTAATTTATATTTGGCAAAACTTAGCATGTACAGTAAATAAATCAATCACAGAATCACAGACGTAGAGTTTTACAATAATAAGCAGCGGAATAGTTTTAGTAGTTCATGAAGCTACTACAGAAACATCAGAGCCTGAAGCAAATACAACATAAATCCCAAATACATAAGAGCCTCTAATACAAAAGAAAATGAAAATCTGGAAATAACTGAAATAATTGAAAGCTGGATAGATAAAAGATAGATCTCCAAGCAAAGCTCCAAGCTCCAAAGGTGAGTCTCAAATGCTGTGATACTCACAGTCTGACCCGAGCATAAACCAACACAAAACACTCGAGTTGGGATTAACATTCTTATGCAAGTAAATCAACTCAAGTGAAATGCAATATAACTTAAAGGTGTTTGGGATTCCACCCTTTAAGATTCGTTAAACTATCTACATACATAGTACAATACGCTGCATAGATAATGTCTACGTTAAAGTAAAATATTAAAATAGCGCTAAGGCGTTACCCATATCTCCCTTAACATGTTTTTATATAAATATCGTAGTCTATTCAGATGCTGTAAGCTCCACCAAACCGGTGGGATACTCGGGGAGCACTCCATAGGTACGATACAACCAAAGTCGTGGTGAGCATGATAAGACATATGACAAGTCACGCTTTTAGGCAATGCCCAAGGTAGGATACTACCGTTTTGTGGATCTGGACTGGTGGTAACACATAGCAGCTAATACCGCCCACGTCGAGACACACTCCTATAATCAAATGTATACCCAATCAAATCACAAAGTAGTAGATATGGTTTCGAAGAAGCATGCTCGATCGGAGGAACGACCTCACTTGGCCCGGCGTGGCTCACGTTTTAGTCATATCAAGCTGACCCAATGGGGTCAGGGCAGTGTTCATACCTCATACAGACGTTCGCCAAACCATTCTACTTCGTTCTTGATTCTCCAGCGCGTACATAGTTGTTAAAGTGGTTTTGGGTATTGGCGAAGAGTATGACAATATATGATCCCGGTCTCTTTAACAATCATATGCTTATTTCACACCGTATTCATTTTCATAAAAATCACTTTTATAAACATTCAAACATAATCTCAAATTCCAATTTTAAATCAAATCAAAATTTAAATATCTAACTTCAATTATATTTAATTCTAATAATATTCACTTAATCACTTTTTATAAACATTTAAATAAAATCTCAAATTACAGATTAAAATTAATTATACAATTTCAATTTTTATTTAAATTTGAAAATATTCATTTAATCACTTTTAACCAAAATCAAGTTATCAAGTTATAAAATCATATCTTTAAAAATCACAAAATCATAAGTCCAAATCGATTTCTATTTAAATAAAATTCTTAAACGAATTAAATTACAAATCAATTTAATTTATCTTTCCAACCTTAATTTATTAAAGTTATTACTAAATTTATTTTGAAAGTATTAACATAAATTCAAATAAATATTTAAACATACTATATATATATATTAAAGTTATTACCAAAATCTATTTTATATATTAACATAAATGTAAATAAATATTTAAAACATATTATATATATATATATATTAGTTAAATTACATTTTTATCAAATTATATTATATCAAATTAAATTAAACCTTATTATTAAACCTATTTAAATCTTAATTTATGTATTTAAAATTAAATAATAATAAAGATATAAGTAAAATCTTAAAATTTACCTTTTCAAAACTTAACTTGTAATTTTAAAATTTTCAAAACATATAATTTTAAAATCTAAAGTTTACATATATATTAAAATTAAATCCTTATATTATATTTTAAAAATCAATATTTATTAAAACCCATATTTTTCAAAATTTTGGAAATCGATTAAAATAGACCAACGGTGTCCGTATATAGTTTTCTATCCTATGGTCGAGTGATACAGATATTCATCATTTCAATCCGCAATAATTTAATATTTACGGGTATATATCATTTCAACCTGCAATAACAAAATTTCAAATTCAGTAAAATCGCCTGGGTTTATCGTTTCAACCCATAACGATTTTTCCTAATCTATAAGATCGTTTGGGTATGTATCATTTCAACTCATAGTGATTTTCCTATTAAGCACATACCAAATATCAAATTTTCATTTGCAAAAATTTTATTGTTTATTTTCATGAAAAATTTAGTTAACTACGTTATTTAAATCGTTAAAATTTTCGGGTTGTTATGAATGTTCGACATCCATCAACAATATCACTTTTGCATGCTCTATCACCATTTCCATCACAACCATCCATCAACAGAATTTTACTATCAATTTGCTTGAAATGAAAGTGAAGCGACAATCAAAGTTTTTACACTTATAGTACACATCCGTCCATAAACTTTTTATTAGATAAAAAGTAAATATTTATGGCTATTAGATCGCAAATGCAATTTACATTAGTCAAAACTAGTATACAACGCACATACGTGCATTTATATCTAAAGATGTTTACCTTGAATTGATGTATGTTTTAAATGCAAATGTTTTTGTAGTCACAACACATTTCAAGTTGTTTTGTTGGTGATATCGATGACAAATTCATGATAAAATTTCGTTGGTGATTAGGGGAAAATGGTTGTGAGATTTCATTAATGAATGAGGGTAATTTTGGAAATACAAAAGGACACCGTGTAAATCACGTTGATTGAATTCTCTTTATTAATAGTAGAGATAGAGATAGATGTGTGTTTTAAATGCAAATGTTTTTGTAGTCACAACACATTTCAAGTTGTTTTGTTGGTGATATCGATGATAAATTGATAATAAAATTCCGTTGGTGGGTAGGGGAAAAGGGTGGTGAGATTCTATTAATGAATGAGGGTAATTTTGAAATTTCAAAAGGACGCCGTGTAAACCATGTTGATTGAATTTTCTTTATTAATAGTAGAGATAGAGATGAATGTGTGTTTTAAATGCAAATGTTTTTGTAGTCACAACACATTTCAAGTTGTTTTGTTGGTGATATTGATAACAAATAAATAGTAAAATTACATTGGTGGGTGGGGGGAGAAAGTTGTAAGATTCTATTAACGAATGAGGGTAATTTTGAAATTTTAAAAAGATACATTGTAAATAATGTTGATTGAATTCTAATAGCAGATATAATGGTAGGAGAACTAAAATTTCAGTAAAATAAGGATTAGAACCAATTAAAAAGTAGAAAGCGGTGAACATAATTACGCTTCAGTCAGAATTTTGACGGATTAAGTTTATTGAAATTGTTGCCGTAATCGGGCTTTACAGCTTGTAATCAATTTAAAAAGAGCCTAAGAGAGAATGGAGCCTTCAAATGAAGACGGCCCATAAAAATAAAAGCTCCGTTTCGCGGCAAAGAAACAACCGCATATTCATTGACCTGCAAAGGTAAAACCCCAAACTGAAATTCGCCGATCTTCCTCTCAAATCGAAATCAACGTCAAAACTCGAAATTCAATTTTAGGAATATCATACCCTAAAATTTAATTTTCAATGTCCGATCACTACAAAACCCTAGGGTTATCCTGTACAGCTTCAAAACAAGAAATAAAAGACGCGTTCAGAAAATGCGCATTAAAATTCCACCCTGATCGCCATTCTCAATCTTCGAAATCTATCAAAGAACACGCTTCTTCTAAATTTAAGCAAGTTTCGGAAGCATACGAAGTTCTGATCGACGACAGAAAACGCGCGGAATATGATTTCAAATCTAAGTACAGTAGTAGTGGTCGTGGCGGTGGATATGCCTCTTCATCTCACTCCCATTCATATAAGAGTAATAATTACAGTGGAAATAATGGTGGAAGAAGCGATTATTATTATAAGAGTGCGTCAAGGAGAAGTGGGGTTAATTTAGGGATTTTTTTTCATTATGTTACTTCTCGTGGGTTTCTTCTCAATCTCACTTTGGTCGGGTAATTTTTTTCTTCCAATTATTGTTAATGTTACATGTTTAAATAGAAAACTTGTGATTTAGTTGAATAAAGACGATATATTATATAGAAATAGAACTTATGACGAAAGAAGGTATGAAATGTGAAATGTTTCCAGTTTAATCTGGGAAGATGAGATTACAAAAAACTTTTGCAACATCAATGAACATCAACAAATTTTAGTATGACGTGGGCAATTTTAGGAAACTGAGTTCGGAAGTAATTACGCAATCACAACAGAGCTTAACATTACAGTACATTAATTTTATAAGGTGCTTTGGAAGTAACAATTTGATTTATCAAACATTCCTTTATGTAAAGTTGAAGCTATGACATCTTTTTTTTCTTTTCAGTTTTCTGTTAGGAGGAGCAGTGGTCATAGAGAAAAGTATAAACAAAATTTGGGAAATAAATAACTCGGGGGTAAGGTTTCTCACCTTTTTCGAATCGATAACCTGAATTAATAATTTTGAACTAGTCATCAACATACTTGTGCAATCAAAATCATATTATTTATTCCATTATGTGCATAAAGGTGCATGCCAATAACTATGATACATCCTGTTACTGTAAGATCTTACTTGTATGCCTTCCTCTTCTGATTATCTTGACATATGATATATGATTTGCTTATTTCATTAGTCTACATGATTTAACTGTTATTCGCCTGTTCGTGTCATGCATTAGATATCAAAATTTCGTCAACTAAATTGATTGTATTGTGTAGCTTGACTTTTCAAGAAATGTTTGTAATAGGCCTGTACGGGCATGTGCATGTCAAGAGATTTCTTGGATCTTTTGTCAAAGTTAGTTATCCATTTTCAGTCATGCATTTTCATATGAGACATTTTCTCGATATGGAATTGCCATGTACCTATGAATTCCACTAGCTATTAAGCTAGCAGATCCAAGCCCAAATGAAGGAATACAGATGTGGTAGATATGTAACAGCCATCACTTTTATCTTGCCACCACCTTTATGTTCTTGCCATGTGATTCCTTTTTTGTAAACGTTAAAGCAATTTTATTTTAGTTGTTGATTTAAGCTATACTTTTGAAGCGGTTTGAAGTTTTTGAAAATTCCAAATTTTGGAAACAGTTCACATAACAGGAAGATAATATACATAAAAAGCATGGTTAAAGCAGGGGTTTTCATGTTTCACACATTCTTAGAAACTGGATAGTAACGTGGATTGGCCTTGATTGCACGAATTTAACTTCCATCTGGGAATGCACTGGTAAATTTCTCAAAATAAGACCAACTGTAACAGTAATGCCTAGATTTGTCTTGTTATAGGGTCAAAATTGATAATGGTTGGATTTGTATTTTTGAATTGTTAGTAGCTTCTTCTTTGGTGTGATACCTAAGAAAATTTGTTCCTCTTATTTTGAAGCTGTAGTTGAATATTATCTTAGTATCGATATTCACATATCTACAATGGCGTTTGAATATACAAAAAGACTAGTTGTAGAGATTGTGAGAGTTTATATAACGCAATAAATTGGTCAACTAAACAATAAACTGATAATTTTTGTCACCATCAGCCCTTAATAAAAATAAGATACTACCGCTAGTTATTGTGACTTTCTATCTACATGATGCTTAACAACATCCATGTTCAGCATCATGGGATATGTATTTGACCTTGAAAATCTTAAAATTTTAAATTAACAGGGTAATATATCTCCTTAAGACCATAAACTATTTTCCGATTGTAATGCTTGTATGCACCCATAGAAATTATATTTTTCCTAGGAATTTGAAGTTTAATAATTCGATTATTTGAATCTATAATGCTTGTTGACAATTTACACAAGCACTCAATACAAGTCCTAATAGCACGTGCTTCATGCGTGTAAATAAAATATTTGGAACAAACAACCTATGTTTTGGAAGTGCAAGACAAAATATTTAGTTAAATGTTGTGTTTTGCATAAGGTTCAAGAACTCGGTTTCGATCGTTTGAAATTTTCATAGTTTCGGATGATTTCACAAATTTCGAAAGTTTCGGTTTTTGTTTCGGTCTCGGTCTTAGTTTCAGTTTTTTATGGTTTTGAATGTATACGTAATAATAATAATCCTTGTAAATGTAATTATGTTGTTTGGTAGGTAAAAATATTTGTTAGCTTAACCCAACACAAACCTAAATAAATGCCCATATAGATGGTTAAAGTCCTAAATATCCTAACCATAGTCCAACCCTAATTAATCATGGGCCAAATTATACATCATCTCAATTACATTCCAGCCCCAAATTATTTTCCAGCCCTAAATTCCAGCCTTGAATTACTCGATTGCATTCCAGCCCTTAATTACCGAAGCCAAATTAAACATCGTCTCCCCCTCTTCCTTTCAATATCAACGTCGAGTGATATGTCGTAGCCAAATTCGAAGTTGTCGCAGCCAAAATCTTGTCGTCGTGAAAGTCGATGCTATTGTCAAAACTAAAATCGATGTCGACATGGGTAAATTGAGTAATTTTATTCTTTGTTCAAGCACGAGATGAGCTTTTTCGATTGTGGATTTCACATGTGTTTTGTTGTCGCTCTCCTTCCTTCTTCTGATTTCGATTGTGTTTTTTCTTTAATTTTTTCTTCGATTGTTTGAACGAGACAAGATTTTGCCCTAATCTCGTCCCGGTGATGGCCGAAACCGATACGAGTTGGTCGGATCTCGTGGTTCCGACCGGAATCACAAACTTTCGTAGAAATAGTAGAATAAATATTTATTTCATTAATGATTTTATATTAGCTTCATGTATACTGTTTGCACTTAAGATTTTGGCTTGCACATGCAAAACCAAGGTTTGAAGTTCCGATCGAAACCTCAAGATTCCGACCAACTCGTATCAATTCGGATCGTCACCGGGATGGGATAGGGAAAAATCCCATCCCGTTCAAACAATCGAAGAATAAAAAAGCACAATCGAAATCAGAAGGAAGGAGAGCGACGGAAAAACACGTGCGAAATCCACAATCGAAAAAGCTCATCTCGTGCTTGAACAGAGAATACTATTACTCAACTTACTCATGTCGACAATGATTTTAGTTTCGACAATAGCATTGACTTTGGCAGCGACGACTTCGAATTTGGCTGTGACATATTACTCAACGTTGATATTGAGAGGAAGAGGGGGAGAAGATGTTTAATTTGGGTTTGGTAATTGAGCGCTGGAATGTAATTGAGTAATTTAGGGTTGGAATTCAGGGCCGGAAAATAATTTAGGGCTGGAATGTAATTGAGACGATGTTTAATTTGGCCCATGATTAATTAAGGCTGGGTTGTGGTTAGAATATTTAGGGCTTTAACCATCTATTTGGGCATTTATTTGGGTTTGTGGTTGGTTAAGCTAACAAATATTTTTACCTTCCAAACAAACATAATTACATTTATATGGATTATTATTGCATATACATGAAAAATTGAAACGAAGACCGAAACAAAAACCGAAATTTTCGAAATCGTCCGAAACTATGAAATTTCAAACGACCGAGACCGAAACCGAGTTCTCGAACCTTCATTTCCACTACTTAACAATTTATTTCGAAGCGACATAATAATTACTGTACAAATTGCTGTGTTTGACACTTTCTACAAATTGCATGTACTCACAATTTCGAACGGTTTTACAAATGTTCCTTATTACAAACGATTTTTATGTGCCAGTTGTACTAATTATTATTAGTCAAATGTGATGAGAAAGTTCCTGGATTTATGCAGTTTAAAAAATTGAAATAATCACTTTTGGATTTAGGCAATTACTTGTACGACTATAAAATAATTATGTTACATGTACATATGTTGTTTTACAATGTTTATGAATTATTATAACCAGTACTAATACTCATGCACAAAAAAATTGTACGAATTCATGATTTTGTGTATACTAAATTAATTGTACCATACATAATCTATGATGTTAGAGAATAAAAATACAAAAACATCTTATAGTTGTGAGTTAAAAGTACCCACTCCATAGTTTGAAAACACAAGTCTTTGCTGTTGAAATCATTCTTGAAAGTTTTAAATTGAAGAATAGATGTAGGTACTTAATCCAAAGTTTTCCAGTAACTTTGATAGCTTCGGTGCAAGGTAGCAATAATGACGATTGGGGTTGAATTTGTAACTGAGAGGCGAGTAAATTGTGTGGTACGTGGGTTATCATGTTGTGTTAAGGTGTTGTAAGGAATGACGAAAATACCATTCAGTTTGATTGATGTTTATAAGTCTATTTTTGTAATTGCAAAAGCTTCAACCAAGTGTTTTCTCATTATATATAGATAGCACATGTACATGCTATCACTCTACATACAAAAAAAAAACACATTTTTTAGCTAAATCTTAAATTGAATGTTAATCAACCACATACACACAACAAAACAGTACAATAGTTTTAATTAGACCAAGTCTAGTGTTGAAATTGGAGTAAACTTGGATTGTTTTAATTTAAGAAACCAATAGTTTAAATCAAATGCAGTGGAGGCGCTAATTTATTCCTCAGCTTCAGTAATCTTCGTTTTACCATGTGATTATATATGTTCGAAAAATATTAATTTAGGAGTAAAACTGCTACAATCTGTTATGACTTAATTTGCAATATCACACATGAGAATGTTTTATTGTTCGTCGCAGAAAGTAAAATCTCATATTAGTTTGGAGTTCTGCAAATAATGAACAATCTCGTTCGACGCTGTGATTAGCAATATTATTTGACATTATGCTACTTTCTAAAAATAGAGAGAAATCGTGGCCTTCATATATGGGCCAAGTCCATTATTTTGGGCTTAGGTCCATCGCTTTATCACTGTTGGCAGTTCCTATTAATTTCTCTTATCTCATATCCCAAATGTTGAAAGAGTACCATTTATGTATTGTTAGTTATTAATCAATTGATAGACGAAAGATTTCAAACTTTTATTATGTATTTACTTTGTTTTTTAAAAAACTTTTGTTATGTATACTTACATGCTATTTGTCTATATATTTATCATGTTCTAACCATATATTCAAATATACTGACTAATCCAACTTGGGTTAGTTTTTGTCTTAATATTAGAAGAGGAATGCATAATATGGTAACTAATCTGACTTTGGTTAGTTATTATATTCATTTAATATAGCTGGTTTTGTGCATTTGTTTAACATACTTGGGTCATATATTCAGCCTAATGTATGTTTTACTATATATTCATTCAAAGTAAGCAAAATTAATTTATATGAATATACTAACTGTTATTACGTCATGCTTAAGGCAAATAAGTAGAAAAATACGGATAGAAATCATAAGCAATCTTACTATCTTAGCAAACAAACAAAATAGTAAACCACGAACCAAAAGATACAGTAAATAAGGAAGGTAATTGGACTGGTTGGACTGAGGCATTATACCATTAAGCTCATATCTTGTTGAACTAATGGAATCTAATAAATCAGTGATACAGTAAATAAGGAAGGTAAGCTATTAACTTCTTGGTATGAATGATGAACACTCACCTGAGTTTAATCTGTCCATGATATTTACGCAAACAGAATTGTAATGGATGTTTGCAAATAGAACTAACCGTAAAAATATCGTTGAGTCAATCTAAAAAGGGAAACAATAAATATAAATAAAAGAAAAAACTACTAAGATACAAAGTTATTTGGTGGCCGCAGAAAGAAGAAGGGAATAGGGATAAATAATATATACTTATAGAGGAAGAATATAGATGAACGACGAGAGAATGGAACACACTAATTATTTATATAGCTTGGTTGGAAAATTCTGAAAAATAATTGTCATCGTTTTTGATAAAATTGCCTAATTAATTTTTTTTTCCGTTTAACTTTAACTAATTAAACCACCAGCCATTTAAATCTTTCTATATATGCATATTAGCTCACTCGCCTCACACAGGAACACTCTCATTGTACACTAGAAAGATGAAAAGAAGAATATGCCAACAAGGAAATATCATGTCACCATAGATGGAGAAGCCAATCATACACAATGAAGACTAAATGAAGACAATGTCTGTAGGCGAATAAGGCTAATCCAACTAATAAATGGGAGGAAAACAATATTTTTCTCCGAGGAACTACTAAGCTTGATCACTTTCTGCAGTTATTCAACGATTTATTTTGAGATCTATCCCATAGAGATATTCAAATTGGATTGGTGACTAATTTCTAGGCTTCATCGTAAACCTAATTGCTCAGTATCAATTACGTACACCAATAGTTTATACCGCACTCAATGGTAGGGCATTTCCCATTGGTTTATGGACTTCTTTAATGGAAACGATAGTATCGCCAATTATAGCTCCCATGTAGTGTAAGATAGATACTTTATCGCCATCTAGGTTGTTTCCCTCTCAACGATGAAGCTTATTCCACATTCTCTAACTGGCCGACCTTGACCCTTGTAATTCTAGGGTTATACGTAGTATTCAAAATTTACCTTGATTTGGTACCACTCTTGTGGCCAGCATTGAAACAATGATTTACCCTATGTATTTAGTCAACCGTTGCGCCGCAACGCATTTCAGGAAGAACTAACTAGCTCTTGGTTTGAGTGACATATCACCTGTAACCACAACTCATCTACTAACTCTTCAACATCTATTTTTTTCCTTGTTTTTAGTTCCTATTCTTCAAGATAAAAGAACCGTTCATGCATGATGTTAGATCTAAGGGTCATGATTTACCAACCTGCTAATTTATTTTACGAGGCACAAGTAGGGGAATTCATCTTGAAAGCGGAAGAGCTACTTGAATTACCTGATGTTTTCTATCTGCAACAAAGTTTTATTGGAAAGTGTAAAGCTTCAATTCCATTAGCTAAGATAAGAAGAGACCTATTCTTTGAGCCGTGCTCTCCCTAACTTGAAAAGGACTACAATGGTGTACACCCTCAGAGGTATAGGGGCCGCCATGCTTGTCCACTTTCTTGATAATATGAATTGATGTATTTTCTCGTCCTTGTCATGGGGATTGAGATATATCAGAAAGATCTTTTACTAAAATGAGACTGGATTAGGAATTTAGGATCATCCTGATAGGTACTTATGCCTTATCGATCATCGTATCCCATTTTGAAATGTGTTTATTCTGCAGCAGCAAACACTAGTCATAATATATGGCTTGAACAAAATGATTTATTCATTAATAAAGCCAAAGTCAATAGAGGTTCTTTTGTGAAAAAATCAAGATTCGGAGCTCAAGGACGTAGTTATTCGATAAAAATATGACTTTTTTATTGAAAGATAAATCATCTTTCGAAGAATTTAAGATTTTGATTCATATTTAAATTAAAAAAAAGATGAAAACATATATAATAAACAATATGGGACAAACAAAAAAAAATCTGTTTGCTTTGAGACTTGGTACAACCCAATATAATTATTTGGAATAACCTCAGGTTTCTCTCTCTCCCTCTTTTTAATCTTATCATTAACTCATTAAACACTCGATTAATCAAATCTTTCTATATGTGTGTTAGCTTGGATGGAATAACTTACTTTCATTTTTAAATTTATTTTTAATTAACTAATCCTTTGATTATTTAATTTTTTCTATAATTAGCTCGAATAGAATGATATAGCCTATTTTCAAATATTATCATTTATAGAATAATCTGGATATATTTAACCTATTTTTTAAGGCTTCTCTAGTGTTTTCCTGACTTGTTAAATGCTTTTGCAATGTTTGAATTTAAAATAAAAATATTATACATAGTTGGATAATTTTCTAAGTTATTTTTGAACTTCACGGTCAAATCAAAAAGTTATTTCTCTATTCCAACCATTGATTTCTATACACAATGTAGATTGATTTTTCAAAGCATTGACAGGCTTGTGTTTTCCTTTTAGAAAGAATTGGTAATTGATATGGAAAAACAACTTTTGCTCACACTGTTAAAGAAATTACCCCCCAACCGGTGGTTATAGGTGATAGCTTTGCAATTATCGTTCGGTTAAACACACTGCAATAATCGCAGTTTGATGCATCTCACATTATAAGTTCACTTGGTATTAAAATCCATCAATTTCTTTTCTTAAGAAAAAAATGCTTCTGTAAAGTTTTTTATTGCTCCAAATTTTGTACCAACACCAGATATGTGATATTGACAATATATTTGTGACTAGAGAAGCCAAGTCACATAATTCGTTCTCCCTGGCATTTAATATCAAAAATATCATCGTATGATTAAGTTGTAAGCTGGAAAGCTGCATATCTCCATGGGTCGGATTTAAAAATGATTACCAATTGCCTTGTAGATTTGAACAAGTGACCGTATCCACGTCAATTCCTCTTTCCCCATTTCTTGTATGCCCTGTCCTCACTACATCATATCCATTTAAATTTCATTTTATTTGGTTTATTTTATTCTATTTGATAAATTAATGAGTGCAATCTACTTGACATATGAGGACTGGAGAATTGGTCTCGTGACCATCCATATGTTTCACGCTAGAGATAGTTTAATGTATGTCCTACCGAGAGTGTGAGAGTAATGTACAAATTTTGAATTGTTTTATCTTCTAGTCTCGAGCTGCTCCATTATTTTCAGTTTCTAATTTTGTAGTATCATAACTCATGATGTTTAGGGGAAATTGACGTTGTTTATCCAAACATGGAAAGAGTGATGACAACTCTAGATTGCTAGTCCTAGTTGCAGCTTACAAACAAAACATAACTTATAAACGCTCAAGTACATCCATGTCTTGTTCATTCTTTGAAGTTAATTGTTTACTACATGCATGTTGCTAGCACAATTATACCCTTGACCATAATAAGTTTGAATATCAGGAATATGGTAAGAGCATGGTTTTAACACGTGTCAAGCGGATGTTAGTGGTTTGATTATATTTTCAGTGCTAGGATATAAGTAGGGACTAAACAAGGTTAACATTACTGTTCTTCCTGTTTAATGCATTGATACTGGACTTATTATGTCACTGTCATAACTGCAGCAACAGATGATATGTAATTGTGTTTTAACCGAATTTGTTTCTTGTCTTGTAAATATTTATTGGTAACATTCAAAATAGTACTAAAACTGGATTTATAGTGAAATACCACGTACCGCTGTCTGAAACTTAAAAATATGATTTGGGCTGAGTGGTTGGGGTAGTTAGTTAACAATTATGAGGGACAAGTAAGAGCTTTGGTGGGGATAATAAAATGAACTGGTTCTATTTGTATTTCATCCATTTTGTAGTCTTCTCAACCCTACTTTTCCAAACCATTTACTGTTACAAGTTCTTGACTACAGTTATATGATTCTCTTGTCCTATTTTTAAAGCTTGTTGACATGAGGGTTGTAAGCTAGTTCTATATGTAAATAACTTATTTTCTTCCTACTGAATTTCATCAAAAGATTGTAAAAAAGTTGGCCTTTAATTTTTATTTTATGGAGAAATTTTTAAAGACATGTAAAAAGGCATTGGGGTCATGTTTTCACTGTTGTATTTCTTGGTAAATGCATACCTTTTTGCTGTGCAGAAATCATTTGAAGAAACGATAGAGAAGAGCAGATCACAAAAATAAAGGTTATGCTACCTTGTTTCTATTTCAACGGTACTAATGGTAAGTATCCACAACATTAACAGTATTATTGCATGTACTGGTAGGTTTCAAATGTTAGTAGATTATTTTTAAGTGAATGTTGTTAACCCAGTTTTATATTTTCACGTACCCATTATTCTACTTTGTACAAATAGAATTTTATCAAAATGTGCAGCTAAAAGAGGAAAAAATAGGCAACTTCCTAAATTCCTCGATATTAACTTTAAAATGTTTCTTACCTCAGTTTTTTTACAGTTTTATTTTATTTTTAGTCTACTTTTTTATTTTTACTGTTGTCATGGTGGTGGTGTTCTTCACGTACCCTTGTAGATTTATATGCCTCATTTTCTTCCCATGATCCCAACCTCATCTTCACCACTCTTTTTCTAAAATAAATTTAGTTACTTTCTTCATCTGTGGCAATCTCATGATCTCATGCACACACTTTCATGTTAAATCTTGACGAAGCAATATAGGGCATAAAATTCATATATATTGTATTTTATGTTTGACTTTCAAATTTTTGTTGGTGGCTTTGAAACAACACGTGCTTGACTTTGGTTGTTTATGAAATCGAAGTATGGTCTGACTTGGTTTGGTAACAACTTAGTCTGGACCAATGGGATTTGTTTCATTTCCAATTCCATGGAGTAAAATTTATAATTCAAATTTATTATGAGGTCCGTGAGTGAAATTTATAATTCAAATTCGTTATTTACCTCATACTCAACAATTTACTTATACCAACAAGAATTGAATTTGCACGGTTAAACAATTGGATGAAGAACAAAGATGTTACAAGGGTTGACTTTTAAGAGTAAAAATGGAAGATGGTAACTTGGCAAGTATAAAATTTTGATTTTCGCTTGAGGTGAAAACAAACAAGCAAGCCAAAATAGAATTTGTATCTTGGTGTTTTGTGACTGAAGTTCATTTTTGTATGAGAAACCAAAATATTTTTTGAAAGTTATAAATATTCCTCATTTGCTTGCAGCACACAATTTGCAACAAATTTTTTGTTAGAAAATAGTTCATAGCAATTAGGGTTGCTAAGGTTGAAACATCAACTGCTTAACTGAATTCAACCGAGTAAAATGGTTACCATTTACCATGGCAAGATTTTGATAACCACAGTAAATCATACCAACCGTACATGATTTTTTTATATTAAATTTCACAATAAAGTATGCAATTTTGTAATATAAAGTAGAGAAATAACTTCTACACTAATGATATGTGGTTTTCACGCACTAATAATGTGTGTGTTGGGTTTATTTTATAAGAAAATAAGTTCAGTTAAAAAGTTAGAATCATAGTCATTTATCACCGATAATGCATATAATTAATAAAAAAAGTGTATAAAAGGTTTTGAGTTTTGAAAATGTGACGATTAATCATCATAAACTATTATGGTAACGATTAATTAATTTTTTATAACCGTCAACAACGGACGCAGTTTGCAGTTATGATTGGAGGAAATAATGATGACCACTGCAATCGTAACATCTCCAACAGTAATGGTCATCAATGTTGAACGTAATCATGTCATCTTATTAATTCCAATTTATGGCAGTTGGAACAAGATGATAACACGTATATGTACATGTTTGGTATCATCTACTTTCTTTTATTTTTATTTTTATACATTTAAGATCCAAAGAACTAAACTATGCTTGTGTACTCTACGGAATTTATGGTCATCACGGGACATCAAAATATAACAAGATAACTTTTTGTAAAAGATCACTTAGCTCTAGATCATCTAAGAAAGTATAGAAGAAGTCATTCCTAGATTAAGATCTTGATTATGTTCATTGAAATAAAATACCTCGAGAACAGTACTTGTTTTTTTTTTTAATTACCTGCAACCGGTAATGTTAGCCAATGATATTCTAATCTGGTTCCACTCGCTGATTTTACAGAATAAATGGAGACAATGGGACTGTGTAGAAGCCGAAGCCTAGTTACAGGAGATACCTTGGGCAACTCCAGCCATGCTTTTATTGTTCCATATTCATAAGTATATCCATCATCAACGACATAACGCGTAATCTTGTAGAAAAATTGTATCATATCTGAAAATAATTAGATTATTGAACAAATGTATATTGTTGACTTTGATTTTATTGTATCATATTCTATTTTTGTACTACTATCAAAGCTCTCATATTCTACTTTTGTATCATATTATACTCTTTTGTATCAACGATCTTAGAGCATTCCAACAAGAAGCAACCAACCCGCCATATAAAACCAACAAAACAACACCCGCTTAACTCAACATAACCGTTAATACAACAGTTCGGTCTAATCCCAACAATAAAAAATACACCAACGTACTCGATAATTATAAAGTCAGATAAGCTTGGCATCAAGCAGATCCTGAATCTTTGTCCTTGGGTTGCATTGCTTTGGAGAAAATATAGCCATATGTTTAATCAGCCTTTAGAAAGCGGTTAAAGTGTGATGTCTTCCCCAGTTAGAACCTTTGTTGACTTTCCTCCATTTGCAGCATCTCATTTTTAACCTATATTTCATAAACAGATCTGAAAATCAACAACAAAATTTCATCATTTTGTTTGATAAAATGGGAAGAAGGATGAATTTTGTTTGCGGCGGCGGTGGTAGTAGAGGAGATTGGGAGTGATGGATAGAGGCTGCAGTGATGGTGAGTTTTGTAAGACGAAGGAGAGTACATGATGGAACCACCGTGTCCCGATCGAAGAGGACGGGCAATGTATCAACATACGCCGTTCTTGACCTGCACATTGATCAGAATTTACCATAGATGAAGAGCTCGAAGACTTTCGTATTATTCCAAACAACACACAATATTTCAACACACTCATTGAGTGCATTGTAAACTTTTTTTTTAACTACAAAATAGTAAATTTTATTTTAAAACAAATTATATTTTATAAGTTTGCCAAATAAAAGTTTCTCCCAAACTGTAATAGTTATTTAATTTATGAAATCATTAGGATTTGGTGCATAATTGGCGTACCAAAATGTTAAGCCAGGTTTAGGATGGTTGCTCTCGTGGTTCTATCGCATCTATATTTTGCTTGTATAAAGAATAGTTGGATCTCGTGGTTCTATCGCATCTATATTTTGCTTGTTTAACGAATAGAAGAGGTTGATGAATAAAATGTGATTAACGAATTTCTAAAAGCTATATGATTCTAGAACGTTTTGGGTACGTTGTTAATTATGTAATTTACATTTAATTACACTACATAAGTAAAAAATCCTTTGAATAAAATATTTTATCTATTGCAATTCCGAATGAATTCGTAACCATGAGTTTGCATCAATATTTATAAACTTCTTAAATGTTCATAGTCAATATGTATCGAGAAAGTGATATTAATACAGCTGTTGAGACTAGTGTACATAACCCTCTTCATACGATGGACGGTTAATTACTCATGATCATTGGGGACACCAAAGAGTTATATGTACTTGTGTTTGTTTAAAACAACCAAAGAACATCTCAACAAGAGTCTTTTATAGGTTAATATATATATATATATATATATATATATATATATATAACTAACTCAAATTAAAAGATCTCATTGTAACGATGTGCAATGGTCTTCAGACTTGATGATAGTTTTGATTTTAAGTAGCTAGATTGTACTTTGATTATGGTCAAACACATGACATAACGATTACGTTACGGCCATAGTTGGGTACATGCTGAATTAATTAAAGTGAATAACTACTCAAGAGAACATTCGTTTCTTCGTTGTAGAAGGTTAGTATCACCGTAATTAATAGGCACTTCAACTCAAGATCTCGAGCTAGAGTAAATTTGTTAATCGATAAATGTTTTCGGATTAAACTAAGTATTTTAAAGTAGCCGAACCAATTAACTTTGGATATTGATAGAGTTTTTGGCCTTAAATCAAACTTAGATATAAGAATGACATGGTGATGAAAAGAAAACATATACAAAATATTATTATAAGGTGTAGCTTAATAATGATTAGACATTGTATTTCGTCTAAATAAACTATAAGCAACCGAACTTGTGCTTGATATTGTACTTAATAAAGTCCATACAAGTTTCAGTATTTAATTTGTTTAAATAGTGCAATGACCGAATTCACATAAGAGAGTTAACGCAATGTGTTATTACCTAATTTCCAGTTTGTCCAATTTTAAATTAATTTACAAATTTTGTACATTAATTGTATTGTATTTTTTAAGGCATTTTAACTATTTATTTGAAGCTTTAAAATTAGTGGAAATTAGGTTGAAAGGCTTATATTCGCAGGGTAATAAGTTTTAATAAAAGTACTTCTGAATAATTAGTTTTAAGTACAATTTACAACATAATGATAAATTCATTTATCTTTTTAAGTTATACAGGAAAATGATAAATCCTTTTATCATTAGTTCTGTATAACTGAAAATAATAAATTCTTTTTTTTTTTTGCAAAATGTCCTTAAAACTAATTTTTCAGAATTAGTGTCCTTAAAACTTATTACCCTACACAAATAAGCCCTTGAAGTAAAAATCCTCTTAAAATTAAGTAAAATAGTGTATGATTGTTAAAGTAATTAATTTGTGTGATAAACTGATTAGGCCTAAAGTACATTAAGCCCTACAAGGTTATGGTTGGCCATGCATAGGAAGGGAGGATGCTAGAGGCCTGGTATTTTAATCTGGAGAAAGATGTACTATAAATTTGATGTTTGATTTATTATAAATAGTCTCATCCTCTATGTTTTCTAAAAACAAGCAAACCCTAGCCTCCATTGATAGAAATCTGGCGACTTCTTGCAAACATGGTTGCAACCCATAGTCGAGGACACAGAACTTAGAGTTCAGAGAAGGAAACCACCAATAACCAAAGTGTCAGTAATCGACGAGATCAAGAAAAGGGTAAAATTCCAGTTTAAATTAATTTCATAAACATACATACATACATACATATATATACATACATACATATATATATGTATATGTATATATGCATGTAACCCTTATTTTACATTCAGCCAAAAATTTATAATTTTTTCCCATAAATAATTTTAATAATTAAAATAACATATATTTAATTATGTAAAATGTATGTGTATGCATGCAGATATGTTTGTTTGAATTTAAAAAGAAAAATATTTTTTTATATGGATCTGGTGGGGGAGGTGTGTATGGATCAGGTCCATTTGGCTGTGTAAAATGGGTAAATTTTAAAAAATTTAATGAAAAGATCTTTATTAGGCTTACATAAATAATTATATTTTTACATTAGATCATAAATAACGTTATTTTAATTTTTTTTTAGTTGAAATGATTGTATACATAGATAAACATCATATATTCATCTATGTATATTGCATAAAATAAAATGTCTAACCTAGAATATTTATAACAATACATATGTAAAATACACGCACATAAACATATACATATGGTATACTAATAGAACATGCATATTGGTGTCATACATACATGTATGTAAATATATGCATGCATATGTGCACATCAATAATTCATATGTTTATTCTATACAAACATACATACATACATACACGTACATACATAAATAGATACGTACATACATACATACACATATACATATACATACATACACATATACATATACATATACACACACACACACACACACACACACATACATACATACATACATACATACATATACATACATACATATATATATATATATATATATATATATATATATATATATATATATATATATATATTCTCGGCCCACTACAACAACCAAGACCTTTAACAGCGGTTTGAAAAATGTTATAAAAGCTATTAACAGCGTTTTTACATACGTTGTATATCGACATGCAGTTATATGTTAGAGATATATAATGACAAGGAATAAATGTAAGATCTAGATTAACCCTAGAGGGGGGGGGTGAATAGGGTTATAGCAAATTTTATCGATATAAACACAGAAACAAAACGCAGAAATAAATACACACAGAATTTACCCAGGGGGGGGTGAGGACTTTTAAATGGGATTAGAATCAACTTGTCTATTTGAATCAATTAATTTTGATATGCGTTTCATACATGCATAACCGTGAGGACTTTTAAATGAGCATGGAAGCACATAATCAAAAATCCAAGTAATTCACCCATGCATAACCGTGAGGACTTTTAAATGAGAGTGAATACTTTGGATATTTATTTTTATTGCTAAATATAATAAGTTGAAGCACAAATAATTTCCTTCACAGATTTAAAGATATTGAAGAACAAATGATTTCCTTTGTAAACTACCACAAATTTACATACTAAATATGATCTTGATGAGTGATGGTCGATAGAAAGATGATAGAAATAGAAATGGTCATGGAATTTTTACCCAACAAAAAGTCTTTATAACCTTGTTATGAAATTCTAAAGAAATTTTCTAATTATACTTTCTCGAGTTATAATATATGATAAATATCAACACTCATCTCTTTTTCAATCACTATTCATCTTTTCGATAATCAAAGGGAGTCAGATTAGTCAAAATTTGTCATTTAAAATCAAATTAAAAATTATAAAATCAATTTTTCAAAAATGATTAATCTGTAAATATGGTCAAACATGATTTTCTCGAGGGGGTTTTATAAGAAAATTTTCTGCTATTTGAAAATTATTTCAAATGAAAAATATGCAGATATTTTCTTTGAAAAAAACGATGCAGCAAATGAATGTTTCAAAAATTAATCACGTTCCACTAGTAATTTTTCTATCAACTATATTACCAGTGTAATCTGCATCTGAATTTAAATTTCACTCAATATTCACTCGTTGAACCATGAAGTGTGCACCAAAAATTTCAAACTTAACATCATTCTTTTGAATTTGAATTTAAGCCGCGTTAACACTCAAACAAATATCATGATGTTAATTTCAGAAACCATAGGATAAACAATTATATTCATGAGTAATCAACAGTCAATCAACATCATAATTATTTCAAAAACAATTTCTTGAAGTTTCAACAATTTCTTAAAATCATTTTTCACATGAATTTGAAATCGTGCAAATTTACAAGCAGTGACCAAAATGTCAGAACCAATATATCTACGTGTAGCATGAGTAACCATCATTTGACCGAACAAATTTATATAAATTAGTTTAAAATTGAAAATCTGATTGGTCATCATTTAAGCACAAATCAATGTCATAAATAAGAACAAGTCAAAAAATCATATCAATTAAGTCCGAATCAGTCAACCATCATAATTACTCCAAGTAATTCTATTTAAAGATGGTTAGTCAATATTTTGGAAAAAAAATCATAGCATCAAAATCATCATCTTTTGTTTATCTCAATATTGGCTGATTTTAATTTAGAGTATGGTGCAGATAATCACATTTAAAAACAATTACCTGTTTTACCTTTACGATAATTTTTCATGATTGCCCATTGTGATTCTGTCACCTTTGAACTAGGCTAAGGAACTTTGCTTTGTCGCCCGTTGTGTTTCTGGAACAGCCGAAATCCAGAGAACACTGTTGTTGTTCCTTAGCCTGCCACCACACCTACACGGGAAAAGATTTATGTGACCTATTTGTTTTTATAGGTCCATGGTTGTTAGTGGCAGAATATGAAAAATATGTTTTTGGAGACCCAAAACTATTTATATATGTTCCTTTTGGCACCCAAATTTGTTTGACTTTCAAAGATTTTATATTTGTGCCTTTTGGAACCCAAATTGGTATAGTTTTCACATGTTTGGGTCTATACCAACAATTATTGTGATTGTGTCCATATTTTCTACAAATCGTGCACATTGAATTTTCTTGATTAATCTCATTTCTAACATATTCAGAGTGAGTATATCCAAGTCCTTGTCTATCAATATTGATAGTTTGTTTTCCTATTAACGTATTCAACGATTTTTCACTTTTTGAAAATTTATCTAAAGTCGTTGACAATTGTTGGACTTGTGTTTTGAGAGATTCATTTTCATTTATCAATTGTGTGCACTTTTCAATAGAATTCTCTCTCCTATTATTTTCATTCTCTTTTAAAATCAGAATTTCATTTTCAAGTGATTTTATATTGATTTTTGATTTTTCAATTTCCTTTTCGAATGTTGGACACTTATCACACTTAGGGATCTTACTTTGATAGGTTTTAACTAATTTGTCGAGTTGCTCATTTAATTCTAACAAAGTATCATTTTGTGATTCAAGTTTGGCATACTTCTCCCTAAGTCGTTTAAAACAGCCATTTACCTTGTGGAAATAAATAAGTAATTCAGAGTGAGTAAGTTTTGATACCTCGCTTGGCTTGTCGTCGTCGCTATCGGTTATATTCCCATGAAGGCACATATCTGCTTCCTCACTTTCACTGCTATCGCTTTTATTCCACCTGGCTGCAAATTTCCTTTTTGAATTCTCTGTTCGTAATGCCAGCTCGGTTGCTCCATCATCATCATCCTCATCACAACTGCTATTTACCAATCCTGTTAAGCATATTTCTTTAACTGAGTCGGTTGTGGAGGACTCTCATTGCTGTTGACTTTTGCACCATATATTGCATCGAGAGTATTCCAGATTTTCTGTGCATTTTCACTAAGAGAAACAAAATTAAAATTATCACGATTAATATGAGAATATAATATATGCATAGTAAGAGCATTAATCGAGATACTTTCCTTATCGGTTTTATCACACCCATTTTCAATAATATCCCAACATTTAATATTAACAGATTTTAAATAAAATTCCATTTTCAATTTCCAGTTCAAAAAATCTGTTCCATCGAAAATAGAAGGAATAATATTGAAATGACCCTCAAAAATATTATCTGGTGGATTCATGACTCTAGAGTTAAAGAAAAATACCGGGCTCTGATACCACTTGTAGGATCTAGATTAACCCTAGAGGGGGATGAATAGGGTTATAGCAAATTTTATCGATATAAACACAGAAACAAAACGCGGAAATAAATACACACAGAATTTACCCAGCTTCGGCAACCCCTGCCTACTGCTGCATTCCCAGATTTCTATTAGAATTAAACAGTATCACGCTTACAAACACTCTACTAGACTCGCAGACATTTGCTCCCGCTCACAAACACTCTACTAGACTCGCACACCCTGCTCGCAAACATTTGCTCCCGCTCACAAACACTCTACTAGACTCGCACACCCTGCTCCGCCTATAGAGTTTCGCTTACTCGCAAACTTTGCTTCCCGCCTATAGAGCTTCGTTTACTCGCAAACTCTGCTCCCGCCTACAATAGAATTTTGCAAACTCGCACACCCTGCTCACTGAACTAATTCTAACTAGACAATCTGACACTACCTAAACCCTAGGTGGTGATTTACAAATTCTTTTGACTCGAAAAATAAAAACACAACAAAAACAAATAGCACTTAACCAACCCTAAACCAAAATTAAAAAACCCTTAAGTAAATGTGACCGGCCCAAAATACAAAAGGATATTTTTATTCCTTTTCTTTTGACTGTTTAGCTCGTTCCTCTTTCCTGTTGCTTGTGAAAATATGGCCGATCCTCTTTCGTTCCTCTTTGCGAATTAGGGTTTATGCAAATTGCTTTTGCTCCTTGCGATTCAAACTAGGGTTGTGCAAAATTGAAGCGCCGCTCGATCTCGTTCGATAGTAGGCTTCGATGCTTTTGATTTGCTTACGGCTCTTCAATTTTGGATCGAATTCGTTCTGCTTTTTTCGGTATGTATTTTTCTCCTTTTGCTTTGCTGGTTGATGCTTGAACTCGATAATTATTTTGCCAATGATGATTGGGCTTATATAGGATTCGAAATCCTATTTTTGCGTTCGTATACGTTCATTTGAATCTGTCAATGGTCGTTCGATCTTGTATTGATGCTTGGGATTGATCTGACTTTGTCAATTTCGTATTTTTGGTAGCTTGATTTACACGGTATTGATTTGATTTCGTGGTCAATTTTCTTGGCTATCACGGTGAACACTTGTTTGACTTTGACAATACTGATTTCGTGAATTTTCACTTTGTTGGCTTGTTCATCATTGAATTGGCGATTGAATGTCACTTCGGCCTTTGATTTTCTAAACTTCGGTCTTGTATCACTGAATGACTTTTAACTTGTTGCGTGAATTTCATTTCTTTGTCAATGAGGCATTTTGATCGAGCTCTGTCTTCATGTAGCTTGCTATGTTGTTGGTTCATTTGAAGTCGTAGCATTCATGTTTGACATATATGCACTGTGTGGTCTTGAGCATTTGCACATTTGTTCATCTGCACTTGTTACTTCTGTTCACCATTGGTCTCTGTTGCATTCATTGTTTGCTGTAGATCAGTTGCACTTTATCTGTTGCATACATGAGCTTGACACTGTAAAAATTATTTATCATTCACTAATTTACTGTCTGCATTCACTACATTTTGTACACTTTTGGTCATTGTTGTAGTTGTATTATGTGATGTTGCCTCTTGTTGCTGTCATATACATTCATCAATGTTAGCATCTGCATTGCATTATTCATGTTGTAGCCTGGTCATTTGTGCACTGCCTTTGTGGTCTTGACTTTGGTGCTGTGTTGAATTTGTGCAGTGTTGTACTTGTGGTCGAGTCATGTTGCATGCATTGAGTAACTGGTCTTTGTATTTCCAGCTTCACCACTGTTTCACTTGTTGTTTGCATTATTGCTGTTGTGTTACTTTGATTCTTTTGAAACTCGAGTTACACACTACTGTCTTGGTTTTGGGGCTGCTGTTCTTTAATGCATCTGTGTGTGTGTCACTGTGTTTATGACCACAAGTTCATCGTGAAGCATGGTTTACTGTTGTTGCATACTTGTATCACTGCTTCCATCCTTTCTTTCTCTGGCACACTGACCTTCTTTTGACATATAGTCTCTGGCCATGTTTGATCATGATTGAGGTCAATTGCTTTTGCTGGTACACAGTCTTGACTTGATGTGTTTGCACTTGTATCACTGTCTGGTATGCTGCAGCTTGTACTTGCATAGTACCATAGCTTCTCTATTGCACTTGAGTTTGGACTAGCTGTGCATTGTTCATTGCAGTGAGTTTTGTTTTTTGATATCCATGTTGCAACTGTTTTTGACATGTGAACTGCCATGATTGTTGCAGTCAATTTTGCTGTTGGTCTTCGTTTCATTCATGTCATGTTGCCTTGTGTTGAATCCAGTTTTAAAACTCGGGTTTGACCTTGTGCTCGTGTCATGATTTTCAATGTTATTGCACGTGAGTTGAACCCGGTTTTTCATTTGGGTTTGACCTGTGCTCGCCTGTCCCTGTAAATCAATCAAGTGTATATATCGGCGTGCATGGCCTTGTGGCATATACAGTAATACACTGTGTATGTCACAAGTTGTTCGTGTATGATGAATTCAAATTTAAATTATGACGAACAACCCAAATAACTGAGGCAAATCATATTTTCAAAAATTATCTTTTATTTTTGAATTGCAAAAATATTTTATTTTCAATTTTACTGCGTTAGTTTATATTTTTGCAGATTGCTCAGATGCTGGATTCAAACTAGAAGGAAGTTGAAGAAAAATACGAGTGTGAGTGATATGTAGTGAGGTTAACTGTAAATGTGAAATGTGATGTTGTAATCGAAGTTGTATAGTTATAGTGAGAGATTGAAATTGTACTATTCAAAATTGTAATAAATATTTGTTTGAATAAAATTTCTGTTTGAATTCAAATTCTGTGGCATTTAATTTTATTCAGCAAATATTTATTTATTCTATGAAAAATAAAATAGTACATTAATAAATACATTTAAACGAATGTATATATGTTTATTATCATCAAACAAAAATCATATAAGCGCAAGGCGCATATTCAACAATCTCCCCCTTTTGATGATAACAAACATATATTTAAGATTTTGAATGTATTAAATGTATTTGATCGTTCAATTTACTCCCCCTATTTAAATGCTCCTCACTACACAATACTCCCGCTACATATATGCATACAAATAAAAATATGTAAATGAGCCTATATGCAAATGGAAAATTATTTGACCTTTGCTTGATTCTATTGGACAAAATCTAAACTTTTCTCTCCCCCTTTTGTTATCAGCAAAAGAATAACAGTGTTGTAAAAATAGGGATGAAGTGATAGACATGAATCTAACATTTAACTCAATTGAATATAAATATTAAATTTCAATAAAACTCAAACAAAAATCATAATTACCCTTGTCAAGCGCATATTCCACTTTCAGAAGTGATGGGGATAAAATCATCAAAAATCATACAATTCTGTCTATTTGTGGTATATTTATTTCAGGAAATTTGAATATCTACTAACCATGCATAACCGTTAGGACTTTTAAATGAGATTAGTAGTATTCACAATTTTTATTTTAAAAAAATGAAATCAAGTATCTTCTAACCACGCATGACCGTGAGGACTTTTAAATGGGATTAGAATCAACTTGTCTATTTGAATCAATTAATTTTGATATGCGTTTCATACATGCATAACCGTGAGGACTTTTAAATGAGCATGGAAGCACATAATCAAAAATCCAAGTAATTCACCCATGCATAACCGTGAGGACTTTTAAATGAGAGTGAATACTTTGGATATTTATTTTTATTGCTAAATATAATAAGTTGAAGCACAAATAATTTCCTTCACAGATTTAAAGATATTGAAGAACAAATGATTTCCTTTGTAAACTACCACAAATTTACATACTAAATATGATCTTGATGAGTGATGGTCGATAGAAAGATGATAGAAATAGAAATGGTCATGGAATTTTTACCCAACAAAAAGTCTTTATAACTCTTGTTATGAAATTCTAAAGAAATTTTCTAATTATACTTTCTCGAGTTATAATATATGATAAATATCAACACTCATCTCTTTTTCAATCACTATTCATCTTTTCGATAATCAAAGGGAGTCAGATTAGTCAAAATTTGTCATTTAAAATCAAATTAAAAATTATAAAATCAATTTTTCAAAAATGATTAATCTGTAAATATGGTCAAACATGATTTTCTCGAGGGGGTTTTATAAGAAAATTTTCTGCTATTTGAAAATTATTTCAAATGAAAAATATGCAGATATTTTCTTTGAAAAAAACGATGCAGCAAATGAATGTTTCAAAAATTAATCACGTTCCACTAGTAATTTTTCTATCAACTATATTACCAGTGTAATCTGCATCTGAATTTAAATTTCACTCAATATTCACTCGTTGAACCATGAAGTGTGCACCAAAAATTTCAAACTTAACATCATTCTTTTGAATTTGAATTTAAGCCGCGTTAACACTCAAACAAATATCATGATGTTAATTTCAGAAACCATAGGATAAACAATTATATTCATGAGTAATCAACAGTCAATCAACATCATAATTATTTCAAAAACAATTTCTTGAAGTTTCAACAATTTCTTAAAATCATTTTTCACATGAATTTGAAATCATGCAAATTTACAAGCAGTGGCCAAAATGTCAGAACCAATATATCTACGTGTAGCATGAGTAACCATCATTTGACCGAACAAATTTATATAAATTAGTTTAAAATTGAAAATCTGATTGGTCATCATTTAAGCACAAATCAATGTCATAAATAAGAACAAGTCAAAAAATCATATCAATTAAGTCCGAATCAGTCAACCATCATAATTACTCCAAGTAATTCTATTTAAAGATGGTTAGTCAATATTTTGGAAAAAAAATCATAGCATCAAAATCATCATCTTTTGTTTATCTCAATATTGGCTGATTTTAATTTAGAGTATGGTGCAGATAATCACATTTAAAAACAATTACCTGTTTTACCTTTACGATAATTTTTCATGATTGCCCATTGTGATTCTGTCACCTTTGAACTAGGCTAAGGAACTTTGCTTTGTCGCCCGTTGTGTTTCTGGAACAGCCGAAATCCAGAGAACACTGTTGTTGTTCCTTAGCCTGCCACCACACCTACACGGGAAAAGATTTATGTGACCTATTTGTTTTTATAGGTCCATGGTTGTTAGTGGCAGAATATGAAAAATATGTTTTTGGAGACCCAAAACTATTTATATATGTTCCTTTTGGCACCCAAATTTGTTTGACTTTCAAAGATTTTATATTTGTGCCTTTTGGAACCCAAATTGGTATAGTTTTCACATGTTTGGGTCTATACCAACAATTATTGTGATTGTGTCCATATTTTCTACAAATCGTGCACATTGAATTTTCTTGATTAATCTCATTTCTAACATATTCAGAGTGAGTATATCCAAGTCCTTGTCTATCAATATTGATAGTTTGTTTTCCTATTAACGTATTCAACGATTTTTCACTTTTTGAAAATTTATCTAAAGTCGTTGACAATTGTTGGACTTGTGTTTTGAGAGATTCATTTTCATTTATCAATTGTGTGCGCTTTTCAATAGAATTCTCTCTCCTATTATTTTCATTCTCTTTTAAAATCAGAATTTCATTTTCAAGTGATTTTATATTGATTTTTGATTTTTCAATTTCCTTTTCGAATGTTGGACACTTATCACACTTAGGGATCTTACTTTGATAGGTTTTAACTAATTTGTCGAGTTGCTCATTTAATTCTAACAAAGTATCATTTTGTGTTTCAAGTTTGGCATACTTCTCCCTAAGTCGTTTAAAACAGCCATTTACCTTGTGGAAATAAATAAGTAATTCAGAGTGAGTAAGTTTTGATACCTCGCTTGGCTTGTCGTCGTCGCTATCGGTTATATTCCCATGAAGGCACATATCTGCTTCCTCACTTTCACTGCTATCGCTTTTATTCCACCTGGCTGCAAATTTCCTTTTTGAATTCTCTGTTCGTAATGCCAGCTCGGTTGCTCCATCATCATCATCCTCATCGCAACTGCTATTTACCAATCCTGTTAAGCATATTTCTTTAACTGAGTCGGTTGTGGAGGACTCTCATTGCTGTTGACTTTTGCACCATATATTGCATCGAGAGTATTCCAGATTTTCTGTGCATTTTCACTAAGAGAAACAAAATTAAAATTATCACGATTAATATGAGAATATAATATATGCATAGTAAGAGCATTAATCGAGATACTTTCCTTATCGGTTTTATCACACCCATTTTCAATAATATCCCAACATTTAATATTAACAGATTTTAAATAAAATTCCATTTTCAATTTCCAGTTCAAAAAATCTGTTCCATCGAAAATAGAAGGAATAATATTGAAATGACCCTCAAAAATATTATCTGGTGGATTCATGACTCTAGAGTTAAAGAAAAATACCGGGCTCTGATACCACTTGTAGGATCTAGATTAACCCTAGAGGGGGGTGAATAGGGTTATAGCAAATTTTATCGATATAAACACAGAAACAAAACGCGGAAATAAATACACACAGAATTTACCCAGCTTCGGCAACCCCTGCCTACTGCTGCATTCCCAGATTTCTATTAGAATTAAACAGTATCACGCTTACAAACACTCTACTAGACTCGCAGACATTTGCTCCCGCTCACAAACACTCTACTAGACTCGCACACCCTGCTCGCAAACATTTGCTCCCGCTCACAAACACTCTACTAGAATCGCACACCCTGCTCCGCCTATAGAGTTTCGCTTACTCGCAAACTTTGCTTCCCGCCTATAGAGCTTCGTTTACTCGCAAACTCTGCTCCCGCCTACAATAGAATTTTGCAAACTCGCACACCCTGCTCACTGAACTAATTCTAACTAGACAATCTGACACTACCTAAACCCTAGGTGGTGATTTACAAATTCTTTTGACTCGAAAAATAAAAACACAACAAAAACAAATAGCACTTAACCAACCCTAAACCAAAATTAAAAAACCCTTAAGTAAATGTGACCGGCCCAAAATACAAAAGGATATTTTTATTCCTTTTCTTTTGACTGTTTAGCTCGTTCCTCTTTCCTGTTGCTTGTGAAAATATGGCCGATCCTCTTTCGTTCCTCTTTGCGAATTAGGGTTTCTGCAAATTGCTTTTGCTCCTTGCGATTCAAACTAGGGTTGTGCAAAATTGAAGCGCCGCTCGATCTCGTTCGATAGTAGGCTTCGATGCTTTTGATTTGCTTACGGCTCTTCAATTTTGGATCGAATTCGTTCTGCTTTTTTCGGTATGTATTTTTCTCCTTTTGCTTTGCTGGTTGATGCTTGAACTCGATAATTATTTTGCCAATGATGATTGGGCTTATATAGGATTCGAAATCCTATTTTTGCGTTCGTATACGTTCATTTGAATCTGTCAATGGTCGTTCGATCTTGTATTGATGCTTGGGATTGATCTGACTTTGTCAATTTCGTATTTTTGGTAGCTTGATTTACACGGTATTGATTTGATTTCGTGGTCAATTTTCTTGGCTATCACGGTGAACACTTGTTTGACTTTGACAATACTGATTTCTTGAATTTTCACTTTGTTGACTTGTTCATCATTGAATTGGCGATTGACTGTCACTTCGGCCTTTGATTTTCTAAACTTCGGTCTTGTATCACTGAATGACTTTTAACTTGTTGCGTGAATTTCATTTCTTTGTCAATGAGGCATTTTGATCGAGCTCTGTCTTCATGTAGCTTACTATGTTGTTGGTTCATTTAAAGTCGTAGCATTCATGTTTGACATATATGCACTGTGTGGTCTTGAGCATTTGCACATTTGTTCATCTGCACTTGTTACTTCTGTTCACCATTGGTCTCTGTTGCATTCATTGTTTGCTGTAGATCAGTTGCACTTTATCTATTGCATACATGAGCTTGACACTGTAAAAATTATTTATCATTCACTAATTTACTGTCTGCATTCACTACATTTTGTACACTTTTGGTCATTGTTGTAGTTGTATTATGTGATGTTGCCTCTTGTTGCTGTCATATACATTCATCAATGTTAGTGTAACAACCCTAGTTTTAGCCATTTATTTTATTTTAATTATTTAATTTTTAAAGATATTTTATATAATTTGTGTTTAAAAATATATAGTTTAATTAATTAATTTGGAAATATATTTTATAAAATTTGTTGTGTCAATAAAAATTTAATAATATCTGTGAAAATTTAATCTAAGATTGAACAGTTAAATTCGCGGTTGACAGACGCGTCAATTATAGGGTATAAAGCAACGTTATAAAACATGTGTTTTAAAAATGCTATTTTTATGAAAATTTTTGCTGTTTTAGACTGCGTCTGTTTAACGTAGGGTAAAAATAATATTTTCAAATTTTTCTGAAGAAAAATATTGGTCCGTGATTTTAAGACGGACGTTATTTCATTTTAAAGGACCATTTGTTAATATCTTTGCATAAGTTTTTTTTATCAAGCCTACCTAAAATTTTACCGTTTGTATTTAACAATAATCAAACTAAATCTAAGGGAAGACTTTAGCCAAGTGAATCACAACTTTTAAAAAAAAAAAAAAAAAAAAAAAAAAAAAAAAAAATATAAAACGTTCAAGCATTTAGTGTTCTTTCACCCTGGCTGTCTCATTTGCAACTTGTACACATTCTCTTCTCAACTGGAACGTGCAAATCATCTGCCCCTATCTCATTCATGGCCAAACAAATCGTAAACATACGTATACAAATGAATTAAAGAAATTCATGGAATTGATACTCGGAATTTAATATACACTTGGGAATAAAAACTGAAATATGTATCAAACCCCTCCTTTACTTCAGCCTTTAGTTATCAGAGCATCTCGCAAGCCTTTAATCCAGAAGTAACGTGTATATAAAGTTTGTTTTCACATCTGCTCATCTGTTATCAATCTATAATCACGCATCTATATTTATAACTGATGAGTAGGTCACGCGAATCATCCATTTGTCTCTGCCTTTTACAGATTTCGCATAACTGATCAAACTTTATAAATGGAAAATTTATTCTTTTGCAAAACTGAAAAGAATAAATCATGCCACATCCCTTGATCACTGACCCGATTCATTTAAATAGGCCAGAGATCTTCACCACCCTTCAAAGCATTTGCAAACTTTTCTCTACATCTAAACCTCTTCACCTCCTTCTTTCGTTCAGAGCTTCGGACCAGGTAATGTCTTCTCCTCCCTTTCAGTGTTTCCCCAGTTTTCCTTCCTTTTATACCTTGCTCGGCCAGCCCCACCTTAAACTTTATGAGTCCATATCTCTATGTTTGAACATAAGTAGAAGATGGGGTAGGATAGGATTTGGATATGGTTGTTTAGTAGTATGTTTGGGTAAGGAACAGAGAGTTTGCTTTGGAAAATTTTTTTTAAAAGAAGAAATTTTGCAGAGGAATAAATTATGACTTTGGAGAAAAATCTTATGTAAACCAATTGAAGATAAGAATATAGAAAATAGGATTGCTAAACCTGGAAAATAAATTCGAATGGGACTGGGTAAAGTAGTGTTGAAATTTGTTCATAAGTATTAGGCTACATGTTGTAATTTAGGGGTAGCTGTACATGTGTATCACTGTGTGCATGGTTAGGCTGATCTGAGATCTTGTGCTAGCTGAACTAAACATTTATAAATGATCCCATTTCCTGACCTGAGTTGACTGAGCATGAAGTACTGAAGTGGTAAGATACCTCTCTGAACATACCTTTAAGTTGAAGCCTGAGCACACATATATCAGAAGCATACAATTAGTTATAGACCGAGCCTAGCCTATAGATTTCACCACTGAACTGATTGTTTTAGTGAAGAGTTGAGTTTGCTTGATGCTAATAAATAGAAGTAGCGGTTATGAGGAACTAGATAATATGGGTTCTGTCTGTTTGAATTATAAAGACTGGAGTGGGTGATGATAGGAATAGAAGGGAAGTTTAAAAATTTGAAGTTGAATAGCTTGGTCTGAGAAGTGGTAGAGAAGGCATACGTGAGTTTTTCAGTTTGCATTGGTATCATTAAAGTAAGTCTGCCTTTATACAAAATCTTGAGTAGCTGTGCATGTCAAGTATCATGGTGCATCATAGTGTACATGCAACACAGGCCCTTCTTTTTCGAAAGCTGTAATAAGTGCACAGCTAAGGCTTATATATTTGTTTCAGTTGATAAGTTGATAGAAATAGAAGTAGTGGCAAGTTTCAGTGTTGAGGTAGGTGAGGAGTGATTTTTCAGAAAGCAAGTTGTGTGGAAAATTTTACCCGAAGCATGCGCATATTTGTCTCGAAGCAGAGACACATGTGACTCGAAGCCTTGAATAATTTTTCTCGAAGTAAAGCAAGTGTGGCTCGGGTAGTTAGATAAGGCCTCTGAAATGCTTCAGTTTTAGCCTGGGAAGTTTGAATCTAAGAAAATCAATCTGTAAAGTAATGTTTTAAAACTAAGCCTAAAATTTAAGATTTGAAACTGAATACTAGAAAAGGAGTCTAAATGATATAATTAGGCAACAAACTTTTCAGAACACATACCTGCAGTAATAGATGAAGATAGACTTGGGGTTAGGCATATTGGTTTCAGTCTGGAAAGTTAAATATCAGATGGGTTAAGATATAATGTAAAGCTAAGTTAAACAAAAATAGAAGTGGATAGGAATAGGCTGGGAATTTCATAGATATCTTTTGCACAGAGTATGATATGATGAATGATAACAGAAGAAGGGGCGTGCATATGTGCACGTCTGTACATGTTTTGCAGCGACTGATGGGAAACTAGGTAAGGATGAGATAGGAACTGATTTGTTTGAAGATGGATCTGAGAAAGTTGGAATAAAGGTTGGGAATATTAGTACAGGATTTTGGCTGCATATAGTGTTTTGGCGTGAGTCGAAAAATGCGTGCACGTGTACATGTGTATATATGTCCCGACATATAATAGGAAACCCACCATTTTGCCTTAGTTCGTCCTTAGGAATTTTGTTATAGATTTTAGTTTTAGCCCGGTTCACATTTTGGGTACACTTTGGTCATATTACACGGTGGAGTGGTCGAGCAAGCCAAACTGATTCTCGTTCTATTTTTAATTTTTCTTTGACCGTAAATTCTAAAGTCGCGTATTCTATATTTACTTTTGTCCTAGATTTGAATCTAGGCGACATCCGAGAAATCTGATAGTTACCCTTTGTCGTTCTTGTCCGGTGAATTGCCGTTTTGAAATTCAAATTGTCTGCAGTTCTCAGGTGAGTATTCCTCACCAGACATATGTACATATATTTTGTGAATTATCGCAAGTGTATGTGTAAAAATTTTATTTAAATATTATCTGTCTGTAGTATAACGTAGAATGATGAATCCCATTTAAATTGACACCTCATCAGTTATTATCTGCTGTATTATTTCTGCAGTTATATTATATTATTGTTTATTTACTGCTTAAATCACCACTGCAAGTTCCCTGTTAAATTTAGATTGTTGTGGGCTGAAATGATAGGCCTAAATGATGATTACTGTGCTATTATTATGTTAACTGTTTAACTGTTAACTTGGGATTGCGGGTTTGAAATGATAGAACCCGGGGTTTTGTAAATTACGGGTTGAAATGATATAAATCCGTATCACTTGACCTAGGCTAGAGAACTATATACAGGCCCGTGGTCCTTATAATATTTTCTGAAATATTTAAAATTATTTTGGAAGTTAAATATTTGATTTAATATCTTTAAAGGATTTTTATTTGATTTTGAATGAGTTATAAATGTTAATAAATAAATAAATAAATATTTGAATAAAATTTTGGAATATAACTTATTTTGGAAATTCTGGATTTTTGAAAGGATAAGATTTCAGTTAAGAAATATATATATAAGTTATATTTGGAAATATTTACTAAAGCATTTAAATGCTGTCTTTTGAAATTGGACTAGTTTTACCCGTAACTTTAGGTAGCATTTCCTAAGTGCTATAGAATCTGGAATTTGATTGTTTGAAATTTAAGGAATTTGATAAATTATATTTATGTTTAAGTTTTGGAGACCTTTAAGATATGAGATTTATAACTGGATTTTTCTTAATAAACCTAAGATGAACATTCTAGTGTTAAGTAAATTTTGAAATTATTTAATGGCATAACTTTGGAGTTTTATCTATGGAATTTATGGGAATATTCAAGACGAAATAATAAACACTAATTTGTTGAAAGAAAAAATATCCAACCTTAGTTTTGAATATTAATACTCCAATTGGATATATATATAGGAATTGAAATGGTCTTGGGAACATGAAGTGATATTTAAATTATGGTTTAAAATAAAGAAATATATTTGTAAAGCTATGTAAATTATCTTCTTTACAAAGTAACCATAAAGTTAAACCATTTATATCCAAACCATTTGTGTTTTGGGAGTTATGTTTTTTTTTAAAGAAAAATTTCCAATATATTATGGTTTAAAGGTATAATTCAAATATTTGGTTTCCAGATATTATAAATTTTAAGCAGTATGGTTTTGGAAAAGAATTATATTTGAATATAACGATATCATGTTGTTTTGGGTTTTAAATGATATCGTATTTATAGTTTTGAAATGGAAATGTTTATACTGGTTTTAAAGTATAAATTGTTTTTAAATGACCACGGGCTATAATAACGATGGGTTGGCAAAGAGACCGGGATCGGATATGGACATACTCTCTGTCGATACCGAAAACCACTTTGACCAACCATGTACGCGGTGGAGATTCCAGAATGAAGTAGGTCGGTGGTGGCGTTTCCTGTAAGGTAAATACGTGGACCCGACTCCCGTGAGTTGGCATAAGGTGGCTAAAACAGGAGCAATTCCAGGCCAATGAGGTCATTCCTCTGATCGGACGCTCCTCTTCGATATTATACTTTGACTCGGATTGATTCAGTGGCCACTTCTATATTTTGATTTTGGGGAGTTAGTCCGAGGTGGGCGGTAACTGCGGCTACGCGTTTCCACCAGCCTGGATAGCAATTGGTATATCTACCCTGGCATTGCCTAGTTGTGCCGTGTCATCTACCATACCGAGCCTTGTACGAGTTTAGATTTCTCCCGTAGCCCGTGTGGTATCCTCTAGTTGCTTCCCGATCAGGAGGAGCTATGATATTGGATGGACTACTGGGACTATTACGTGTTAAGGGCTATATGGGTAACCCCTTAATGCTAAGAAAAAAGTATGTATATTTTATAAATAGACACTATTATAATAGCGCAATATACTACATAGTAAATAGTTTGACGGATCCTTAGAGGATGGGCGGTCCCAAGCATCCTTTAAGTTACTTGCTCTATATTACAGTACACTTGAATTAGCTTACATTATATAAGTATGTATGTCCTGACTCGAGTGTTATGTTTTATTTTTCGCTCGGGTCAGCCTGAGTTGCAGCTTCAATTTCTTCTCCGTAGCTAGGACACTCAGTAGATCATTCGCGCTGCTGGAAGTTGTTTCAGCCTTTATCTTTTCTGGAATTCAAGACTTTGAAGACTCTATCTCTATTTATGTCTTAAAATTTGTATTGAGGATTATAGACAATGTAAGTTCTGTTTGTTTGAAGTTATATCAGTGGCTTCATGAACCACTAAATTTTTAATTTCCGCTGCGAGATTCTGATATCTGTGTATGTGATTCTGTGATCTATTTATTGTATATTCTGAGTTTTGCCAAATTTATTCTACAACGCAGTATTTTGAACAATTCAAGTCCGACAATGTGCGGATGCGAATGGTTGAAAATATTGGGTCGTTACATTTGGTATCAGAGCTTTGGCTCTAGGCAAAACTTAGAATGTATGGTAAATTTGATTTATAGAATCACCTTCATTCGAGCTTGAATCTCTTTCTTTTCGACTTTTGGAACATTCCCTGCGATTCCAAAGTTCATTCGTGTCCCTCACTTCCATCTACTTTAGATTCTGGTGTATCCCATAACTCCACTTCGAATGACCTTTATAGTGAATTGACGGTCTCGCCATTTCTCTAATAAAGGGGTGAAACTCCTTTACCATTTGCATTGATTCACCAGAGATTTAGATTTATTCTCGGTTTATATGCTAGTATCTTTGGTTATTCCGAACTCCCGCTTCGGATCGAATGGTAAATCTACATTCGATCTGACTTTTTAAGTCACGGTTGACCCGGTCAGGGTTGTCCGCGATTTATATAGACTTACCCAGTTTCCTTATTCTGATCTTCTGATTTCAATTTATCTTGAATTCTATTTGATTTGAGTTCATCAAATTTGAGTCTCTATCCTGGTTTGAGAAGTTTATTCCTATATTTGAAATTAAAATCTAATATTATATATATGAGTATAATTTTCAAAATTTTATAATTAATTTAACTAGTTGTCAAGAGATAATAGTTTTGATTTTATTTATGGTGTTGTAAGCCATGTGTTTGTCTAATAAATAAGTGAATATAAAACAATGGTTATAAATTAATTTGGAAACAGAAATGAATTTAAAACTAAAACTTGAGAATTAAATTTCTGATGATTTCAAACCTTGTGTTTAATTTTTAAAAGGATATATACTATTTAAAGTATTTTGTTTCCAAAGAATTTTAAAAATATAGTGCTCTTCTTTTTGTCGCTGGAAAATAATTTCGGTGATGACTGCAGCATCATCGACATTCATTTTCGAGTTTCGAAGCGAAAAGACCATTCTGTAGTCTGGCTACAGTGTTACCTTGAAAATTAAATCGATTTGAATTTCTAAAATATGAATTAATATATATAGATATATAATTTAAATTGATTTGACATATTATGTATATATTTATCTACCTATAAATGGTTTGAAGGGAATCAGAAATTTAATTCTTAAAGTTTACCTTGAAAAAGAAAATAAAATTTTGAATAAGAAATTCCAACTGGAAATAATTGAATTTGAAAGTTTTAGTTGTATAATACTCAATTTCATTCAATATGACTTACTTTGATTTTCAGAAGTTAACAATGTAATTTGGATAATATACAATATTAAAGGGATTTTATAAATAAAATTTGAGTGGTTATACACTTAAATTTTAGTTATAAAAAGGCTAATAAAGGTAATATAGAAAAAAAAAGGGAATTTAAGGAACTTATTTGAATAACCTAATAATAAAAATTGATTTAATAAGGAAGCTTAAATCTAACCAAGAAATTTTAATAAAGGTTATTTCCTGAAATGAATAGGTTGTGTAATAAACATTGTATCTTTGAATAGAAAATAAAAGATAGTTGAAGAGATATTTTGTAGTAAGGATTATTATCTTAAATCATAGTTTAATTTATGTCTAAATGAGTAATGATGATTTAAATAGTTAAGACATATGTTAATATCGCTGAAATTGATAATTGAGAATTTGTTTTTAAATGAAAATTTCAAGTGACACTTATTTAAGGAATATCTTATTTGTGAAATAGGTATTTCAAACAAAGTGTTAGGTTAGTTGTTAAATCAAGAGTTAAGAAAATAATGAACTGATTAGGAATACTATCATATCTACTATAGCATATTTTAAGTGCTGTGGTTCTAGGAATAAAATGCTTTGGAAAACTTATAATTGAATAAATGAAGATATCTATAAATTTTAATGACTTTCAAAGTATTATGATTTCAAAGGCATTATGATTTCAAATTTATTTTCTTATTTTCAAACTATCTTTGAGTATCCTTGGTTGCCCTATTTGCTACAGATTGGGGAAGCTATTGCTTATACCAGTCTATTTAGAAATCTTTCTGTAATCTTTGAAATCTTTGTTACTCATCAGGACCTGAGCACCCTAGGCTGACGGTCAAACTGATGAGGGTAAACCGATTCTAGTGGATCTTCTTAGTACTGCAAATTCCGGAACTATCCGTTTAAGATTCTTGTTTATCTAGCTGACCTTCCTTTGTTCTCTTCCTTCGTTCCTTTTCGAGGACGAAAAGTTCTTAAGTGGGGGAGAGTGTAACAACCCTAGTTTTAGCCATTTATTTTATTTTAATTATTTAATTTTTAAAGATATTTTATATAATTTGTGTTTAAAAATATATAGTTTAATTAATTAATTTGGAAATATATTTTATAAAATTTGTTGTGTCAATAAAAATTTAATAATATCTGTGAAAATTTAATCTAAGATTGAACAGTTAAATTCGCGGTTGACAGACGCGTCAATTATAGGGTATAAAGCAACGTTATAAAACATGTGTTTTAAAAATGCTATTTTTATGAAAATTTTTGCTGTTTTAGACTGCGTCTGTTTAACGTAGGGTAAAAATAATATTTTCAAATTTTTCTGAAGAAAAATATTGGTCCGTGATTTTAAGACGGACGTTATTTCATTTTAAAGGACCATTTGTTAATATCTTTGCATAAGTTTTTTTTATCAAGCCTACCTAAAATTTTACCGTTTGTATTTAACAATAATCAAACTAAATCTAAGGGAAGACTTTAGCCAAGTGAATCACAACTTTTAAAAAAAAAAAAAAAAAAAAAAAAAAAAAAAAAAATATAAAACGTTCAAGCATTTAGTGTTCTTTCACCCTGGCTGTCTCATTTGCAACTTGTACACATTCTCTTCTCAACTGGAACGTGCAAATCATCTGCCCCTATCTCATTCATGGCCAAACAAATCGTAAACATACGTATACAAATGAATTAAAGAAATTCATGGAATTGATACTCGGAATTTAATATACACTTGGGAATAAAAACTGAAATATGTATCAAACCCCTCCTTTACTTCAGCCTTTAGTTATCAGAGCATCTCGCAAGCCTTTAATCCAGAAGTAACGTGTATATAAAGTTTGTTTTCACATCTGCTCATCTGTTATCAATCTATAATCACGCATCTATATTTATAACTGATGAGTAGGTCACGCGAATCATCCATTTGTCTCTGCCTTTTACAGATTTCGCATAACTGATCAAACTTTATAAATGGAAAATTTATTCTTTTGCAAAACTGAAAAGAATAAATCATGCCACATCCCTTGATCACTGACCCGATTCATTTAAATAGGCCAGAGATCTTCACCACCCTTCAAAGCATTTGCAAACTTTTCTCTACATCTAAACCTCTTCACCTCCTTCTTTCGTTCAGAGCTTCGGACCAGGTAATGTCTTCTCCTCCCTTTCAGTGTTTCCCCAGTTTTCCTTCCTTTTATACCTTGCTCGGCCAGCCCCACCTTAAACTTTATGAGTCCATATCTCTATGTTTGAACATAAGTAGAAGATGGGGTAGGATAGGATTTGGATATGGTTGTTTAGTAGTATGTTTGGGTAAGGAACAGAGAGTTTGCTTTGGAAAATTTTTTTTAAAAGAAGAAATTTTGCAGAGGAATAAATTATGACTTTGGAGAAAAATCTTATGTAAACCAATTGAAGATAAGAATATAGAAAATAGGATTGCTAAACCTGGAAAATAAATTCGAATGGGACTGGGTAAAGTAGTGTTGAAATTTGTTCATAAGTATTAGGCTACATGTTGTAATTTAGGGGTAGCTGTACATGTGTATCACTGTGTGCATGGTTAGGCTGATCTGAGATCTTGTGCTAGCTGAACTAAACATTTATAAATGATCCCATTTCCTGACCTGAGTTGACTGAGCATGAAGTACTGAAGTGGTAAGATACCTCTCTGAACATACCTTTAAGTTGAAGCCTGAGCACACATATATCAGAAGCATACAATTAGTTATAGACCGAGCCTAGCCTATAGATTTCACCACTGAACTGATTGTTTTAGTGAAGAGTTGAGTTTGCTTGATGCTAATAAATAGAAGTAGCGGTTATGAGGAACTAGATAATATGGGTTCTGTCTGTTTGAATTATAAAGACTGGAGTGGGTGATGATAGGAATAGAAGGGAAGTTTAAAAATTTGAAGTTGAATAGCTTGGTCTGAGAAGTGGTAGAGAAGGCATACGTGAGTTTTTCAGTTTGCATTGGTATCATTAAAGTAAGTCTGCCTTTATACAAAATCTTGAGTAGCTGTGCATGTCAAGTATCATGGTGCATCATAGTGTACATGCAACACAGGCCCTTCTTTTTCGAAAGCTGTAATAAGTGCACAGCTAAGGCTTATATATTTGTTTCAGTTGATAAGTTGATAGAAATAGAAGTAGTGGCAAGTTTCAGTGTTGAGGTAGGTGAGGAGTGATTTTTCAGAAAGCAAGTTGTGTGGAAAATTTTACCCGAAGCATGCGCATATTTGTCTCGAAGCAGAGACACATGTGACTCGAAGCCTTGAATAATTTTTCTCGAAGTAAAGCAAGTGTGGCTCGGGTAGTTAGATAAGGCCTCTGAAATGCTTCAGTTTTAGCCTGGGAAGTTTGAATCTAAGAAAATCAATCTGTAAAGTAATGTTTTAAAACTAAGCCTAAAATTTAAGATTTGAAACTGAATACTAGAAAAGGAGTCTAAATGATATAATTAGGCAACAAACTTTTCAGAACACATACCTGCAGTAATAGATGAAGATAGACTTGGGGTTAGGCATATTGGTTTCAGTCTGGAAAGTTAAATATCAGATGGGTTAAGATATAATGTAAAGCTAAGTTAAACAAAAATAGAAGTGGATAGGAATAGGCTGGGAATTTCATAGATATCTTTTGCACAGAGTATGATATGATGAATGATAACAGAAGAAGGGGCGTGCATATGTGCACGTCTGTACATGTTTTGCAGCGACTGATGGGAAACTAGGTAAGGATGAGATAGGAACTGATTTGTTTGAAGATGGATCTGAGAAAGTTGGAATAAAGGTTGGGAATATTAGTACAGGATTTTGGCTGCATATAGTGTTTTGGCGTGAGTCGAAAAATGCGTGCACGTGTACATGTGTATATATGTCCCGACATATAATAGGAAACCCACCATTTTGCCTTAGTTCGTCCTTAGGAATTTTGTTATAGATTTTAGTTTTAGCCCGGTTCACATTTTGGGTACACTTTGGTCATATTACACGGTGGAGTGGTCGAGCAAGCCAAACTGATTCTCGTTCTATTTTTAATTTTTCTTTGACCGTAAATTCTAAAGTCGCGTATTCTATATTTACTTTTGTCCTAGATTTGAATCTAGGCGACATCCGAGAAATCTGATAGTTACCCTTTGTCGTTCTTGTCCGGTGAATTGCCGTTTTGAAATTCAAATTGTCTGCAGTTCTCAGGTGAGTATTCCTCACCAGACATATGTACATATATTTTGTGAATTATCGCAAGTGTATGTGTAAAAATTTTATTTAAATATTATCTGTCTGTAGTATAACGTAGAATGATGAATCCCATTTAAATTGACACCTCATCAGTTATTATCTGCTGTATTATTTCTGCAGTTATATTATATTATTGTTTATTTACTGCTTAAATCACCACTGCAAGTTCCCTGTTAAATTTAGATTGTTGTGGGCTGAAATGATAGGCCTAAATGATGATTACTGTGCTATTATTATGTTAACTGTTTAACTGTTAACTTGGGATTGCGGGTTTGAAATGATAGAACCCGGGGTTTTGTAAATTACGGGTTGAAATGATATAAATCCGTATCACTTGACCTAGGCTAGAGAACTATATACAGGCCCGTGGTCCTTATAATATTTTCTGAAATATTTAAAATTATTTTGGAAGTTAAATATTTGATTTAATATCTTTAAAGGATTTTTATTTGATTTTGAATGAGTTATAAATGTTAATAAATAAATAAATAAATATTTGAATAAAATTTTGGAATATAACTTATTTTGGAAATTCTGGATTTTTGAAAGGATAAGATTTCAGTTAAGAAATATATATATAAGTTATATTTGGAAATATTTACTAAAGCATTTAAATGCTGTCTTTTGAAATTGGACTAGTTTTACCCGTAACTTTAGGTAGCATTTCCTAAGTGCTATAGAATCTGGAATTTGATTGTTTGAAATTTAAGGAATTTGATAAATTATATTTATGTTTAAGTTTTGGAGACCTTTAAGATATGAGATTTATAACTGGATTTTTCTTAATAAACCTAAGATGAACATTCTAGTGTTAAGTAAATTTTGAAATTATTTAATGGCATAACTTTGGAGTTTTATCTATGGAATTTATGGGAATATTCAAGACGAAATAATAAACACTAATTTGTTGAAAGAAAAAATATCCAACCTTAGTTTTGAATATTAATACTCCAATTGGATATATATATAGGAATTGAAATGGTCTTGGGAACATGAAGTGATATTTAAATTATGGTTTAAAATAAAGAAATATATTTGTAAAGCTATGTAAATTATCTTCTTTACAAAGTAACCATAAAGTTAAACCATTTATATCCAAACCATTTGTGTTTTGGGAGTTATGTTTTTTTTTAAAGAAAAATTTCCAATATATTATGGTTTAAAGGTATAATTCAAATATTTGGTTTCCAGATATTATAAATTTTAAGCAGTATGGTTTTGGAAAAGAATTATATTTGAATATAACGATATCATGTTGTTTTGGGTTTTAAATGATATCGTATTTATAGTTTTGAAATGGAAATGTTTATACTGGTTTTAAAGTATAAATTGTTTTTAAATGACCACGGGCTATAATAACGATGGGTTGGCAAAGAGACCGGGATCGGATATGGACATACTCTCTGTCGATACCGAAAACCACTTTGACCAACCATGTACGCGGTGGAGATTCCAGAATGAAGTAGGTCGGTGGTGGCGTTTCCTGTAAGGTAAATACGTGGACCCGACTCCCGTGAGTTGGCATAAGGTGGCTAAAACAGGAGCAATTCCAGGCCAATGAGGTCATTCCTCTGATCGGACGCTCCTCTTCGATATTATACTTTGACTCGGATTGATTCAGTGGCCACTTCTATATTTTGATTTTGGGGAGTTAGTCCGAGGTGGGCGGTAACTGCGGCTACGCGTTTCCACCAGCCTGGATAGCAATTGGTATATCTACCCTGGCATTGCCTAGTTGTGCCGTGTCATCTACCATACCGAGCCTTGTACGAGTTTAGATTTCTCCCGTAGCCCGTGTGGTATCCTCTAGTTGCTTCCCGATCAGGAGGAGCTATGATATTGGATGGACTACTGGGACTATTACGTGTTAAGGGCTATATGGGTAACCCCTTAATGCTAAGAAAAAAGTATGTATATTTTATAAATAGACACTATTATAATAGCGCAATATACTACATAGTAAATAGTTTGACGGATCCTTAGAGGATGGGCGGTCCCAAGCATCCTTTAAGTTACTTGCTCTATATTACAGTACACTTGAATTAGCTTACATTATATAAGTATGTATGTCCTGACTCGAGTGTTATGTTTTATTTTTCGCTCGGGTCAGCCTGAGTTGCAGCTTCAATTTCTTCTCCGTAGCTAGGACACTCAGTAGATCATTCGCGCTGCTGGAAGTTGTTTCAGCCTTTATCTTTTCTGGAATTCAAGACTTTGAAGACTCTATCTCTATTTATGTCTTAAAATTTGTATTGAGGATTATAGACAATGTAAGTTCTGTTTGTTTGAAGTTATATCAGTGGCTTCATGAACCACTAAATTTTTAATTTCCGCTGCGAGATTCTGATATCTGTGTATGTGATTCTGTGATCTATTTATTGTATATTCTGAGTTTTGCCAAATTTATTCTACAACGCAGTATTTTGAACAATTCAAGTCCGACAATGTGCGGATGCGAATGGTTGAAAATATTGGGTCGTTACAGTTAGCATCTGCATTGCATAATTCATGTTGTAGCCTGGTCATTTGTGCACTGCCTTTGTGGTCTTGACTTTGGTGCTGTGTTGAATTTGTGCAGTGTTGTACTTGTGGTCGAGTCATGTTGCATGCATTGAGTAACTGGTCTTTGTATTTCCAGCTTCACCACTGTTTCACTTGTTGTTTGCATTATTGCTGTTGTGTTACTTTGATTCTTTTGAAACTCGAGTTACACACTACTGTCTTGGTTTTGGGGCTGCTGTTCTTTAATGCATCTGTGTGTGTCACTGTGTTTATGACCACAAGTTCATCGTGAAGCATGGTTTACTGTTGTTGCATACTTGTATCACTGCTTCCATCCTTTCTTTCTCTGGCACACTGACCTTCTTTTGACATATAGTCTCTGGCCATGTTTGAACATGATTGAGGTCAATTGCTTTTGCTGGTACACAGTCTTGACTTGATGTGTTTGCACTTGTATCACTGTCTGGTATGCTGCAGCTTGTACTTGCATAGTACCATAGCTTCTCTATTGCACTTGAGTTTGGACTAGCTGTGCATTGTTCATTCCAGTGAGTTTTGTTTTTTGATATCCATGTTGCAACTGTTTTTGACATGTGAACTGCCATGATTGTTGCAGTCAATTTTGCTGTTGGTCTTCGTTTCATTCATGTCATGTTGCCCTGTGTTGAATCCAGTTTTAAAACTCGGGTTTGACCTTGTGCTCGTGTCGTGATTTTCAATGTTATTGCACGTGAGTTGAACCCGGTTTTTCATTTGGGTTTGACCTGTGCTCGCCTGTCCCTGTAAATCAATCAAGTGTATATATCGGCGTGCATGGCCTTGTGGCATATACAGTAATACACTGTGTATGTCACAAGTTGTTCGTGTATGATGAATTCAAATTTAAATTATGACGAACAACCCAAATAACTGAGGCAAATCATATTTTCAAAAATTATCTTTTATTTTTGAATTGCAAAAATATTTTATTTTCAATTTATTGCGTTAGTTTATATTTTTGTAGATTGCTCAGATGCTGGATTCAAACTAGAAGGAAGTTGAAGAAAAATACGAGTGTGAGTGATATGTAGTGAGGTTAACTGTAAATGTGAAATGTGATGTGATTGTAATCGAAGTTGTATAGTTATAGTGAGAGATTGAAATTGTACTATTCAAAATTGTAATAAATATTTGTTTGAATAAAATTTCTGTTTGAATTCAAATTCTGTGTCATTTAATTTTATTCAGCAAATATTTATTTATTCTATGAAAAATAAAATAGTACATTAACAAATACATTTAAACGAATGTATATATGTTTATTATCATCAAACAAAAATCATATAAGCGCAAGGCGCATATTCAACAATAAACGCTGTTAAATGTCCTTTTTAACAGCGTTTCCCTGGTGTCATGAAATCATTTAACATCGTTTGGTTGAGTGCGGTTAGAGATCTTTCTAAGCGTTGTTTCGTGCTAAGATAAGATTTCATGGCGTTTTTTCAATGTTGTGATATTTATTTACAGCGTTTCCTTGTTGCAATAAAACTTGCTTTATGTTTTTAGATACAATTTAACGGTATTTTAAAACGCTGTTAAAACATTCAATGGTGTTTTAAAAATGCCGTGGAATGTTTTAACAGCGTTTTAAAAACGCCGTTATATTGTATACAAAGCTAAGTCTATTAGGCGTTTTTTACTTTTCCGTAAATTCTATTTCAGGAAACATCAATCACAATGTATATATACCACATTTCAAAATTAGCATATTATATCAATATCACATTTGAAAATCAACATATTGTATCAATATCACATTTTGGACACAGTTGATAACCAATGTATGAAATTTCATAATCAAAATACAAAATATTCTTACACCAAACATAAATAGTTTGTCATCAATAGTTCATAAACAAAATATAGAACAAGTAGCAATAGCAAAACAAAAGCAAGTAGTATATACGTTAAAACCAAAAAGTAGCTCTAGCAGCAAAAATAACTTCGATCCATAACTCGTTGCAACCTTTTTTGCATCACAGTCATCTATCCACCTGTAAAGCAAAAGTAATGCTTGAGAATCAATTCATCAAAAAAGTGCACACAAAGTTAAATCGGATTCATAATACAAACACTAAATATTCATCACTATTTCATTAGGCGATTGACTAATACAAAGTATACAACATGCCATAAAATCAAGTCGCATTTACAAGTGAAGTAGATTAAAAAATAATAAACGAACCCGGTAATTTAGTTGGAGTAAAATCAAGCTGCATATTATCAACGTATGAAGTGGTCTGTTTGCAAATCACGTAAACTAGTCGTCGATGTTCTTAACTAAGTGGTCCTCTCACTATACCAATATAGTTGTAGTCAGTTTTCAAAAATTAGACTCGGTTTTTAAGTTGGACTCGATTCTTGAAATTGAGGTAAACTAAAACTAATTTTGAATTTAAAACAATCAAAGTAAAATTAAATTAAAATTTATAACATAAAACGCTGCTTATGTAAGAACAGCATTAAATACGACTTACAAAATTATTCGTGAAACATAAGATAAAGACATCGTGAAATAATTAATAATTATTATTAAATATCACTGAAATTTCGTTAAGTTCTATACTCCTAGGCTATTTGTTGGTATACTGATAAATTGCTGTGTGATGATAGATAAATCTTTATTCTCTTGTTCTTTTTGGAAATATTACCATGTATTCTATTATCATGTTTAAGTCTGATCTCCTATTCTTTCAGAAACATATGGTTGAATATAATATGTACTATTACTCTTGATTGAGAAACTAAATATGATAGTTGACAGCAGCTACCCAGTAGCTGCTTTTTGGGTATAAACCCCAAAAGCAACCTCTATTTGGGTAATGATACCCCTGTTGGGAAGCTTTAAGAAAGTAGCATAAATATATCTTACAAGTCAAAAGTTGACGGAACAATTGTTTGCCAGTTATAAATTATGATAGAATTTCGTTAGTGAATTTAACCCAAAAATGACTAAAATAGAATTGTTATTTCAAATAACTAAAAAGCAAACTATCTCTAATTGATATTTACTATACTTTTACATAGATATGTTCAGTTATGTAGTTGTTACTCATTCATTATTTACAAGTCATGTTAGCCAATCACCGAAATAAACTAACTTTAACGTGATAATCAAATTACATCTTGCTATTTAAAAGATTTAAAAATTGCCAAAAATTCTTTTTATGTAAATTTACTCTAAGGAGGTGAGAAATGAGCTATTGACGAAATTAGTTCAATCCTAGAAATATATCCGTTACTAGAAAACTCACCTATTTCGTAAACTTTTTCAGCTACTTTGGCAGCAATGTGAGCAGATGTCTTCTTAATATTTGTGAAGGGTGGATATATCAGTCCCTTGTCGTAGTTCTCTTAATGTTACTTGTAATGCTAGAGCTTCAGCTGAATTCAAAAATCAAATGATACCAAGGTAGATTATAGTTTAATAAAAATACAAGATGGAATTTACTATAAATTTAATATTTTAGGCACCGGCTGCAAGCAGCATATCATCATGAACACGGATTGCCCAGATATTACTAAACCAAGAACAAATCCTGGGAAGATATATGCATTGCTTGCCTGACCAGGAATGATGTTAACTAATTAAGAAATTACAATGAAGTAAATATAAACTAATTCAATGTAGTAGTGAAAAAAGTCGTAAAGGGAAATTTTATTTTTTTACCTGGCCAGAATAGTAAGTTTTACCGCCATATTCAATAAGACCAAATGGACTGCCACTAACAAATATTGCGGTCCCCTGCAAAATATAACAGTACAAAGTAAATGACTTTTTTTTATCTACTTGCTTACTTTAGTAGACAGTTCAAATATTATTAGTGAATCTCACCTTGCTCTAAGTGTAAATAGTTGTTTCCCCATAAGTCGATGGAAACTTTTTTTTTTTTTCAAAAATCCGGTAATACTTCCAAAAATTGACACACACACACACACACCCCTTGAAATCCACTAGCCATATCTTCTCTCGACATTCTTGCAATGTAATATTTGTTTGCATAAGTTAAAAGAGATCGAATGAACTAACAATTAATAAGCTTAGCTGTAAATCAGAGAATGGTGGAAGTAATATCAGATTAAATGCGAAGATAAATTGCATACCAGCTTTGATATCTCATGAGCAATAAGCTATGCAATACCAGTACCAGCCTGCAAGAAGAGAAAATGTAAATAGGATACAAAGACATTAGCATGGAAAAGCAAAGAAGAATAAACTTAATAGGTTACACAAACAAAATGCTTGTACAAGCACAGATATACAAGCAAATCAAATTAGTTACTTGGCTTTCAGAAATGAACAACTTTATCTTTATTAATTGATAGATTTGCAATTTTTTTGCCCGATCACGAAGTTCCACAAATGCTCTTATGATATACACACACACACACACACACACACACACACACATGATGTCTCAAATACTTTGCACGACTATGAATTTTCTGACCGATAACATTTTGTAAAACATTCACTGCCAATGTTTTGTGAAACAAAACGAGAAAAATGGTGCACCACATTCGCTGCCAGGACCTTCGTCGATTTATCATTCATTCCATACTACATCCATACCTCACTCTCTCTCTTTCAAAATACTATGTATAATTTCTCTGTATATTACCACTGCATATCAGTAATGTTACACTCATTTATCTCAAGTATATCTTAACTTTGTCTCTTACATCTTTGATATTTTATGCAATCCTGTAAAATGATCAATCTCTGAATTCTTACTAACAATTGTATACGAATCACCAAGTGGTACAATATTCTTGTTGCGTTACCACCATGCCTACATTTGATACATTCAACACTATTCCTACAAAGTTTATGACATAAAATCTGATTCTATCCTCCATTTACATTGGATTGTAATGTGTCATAAGTCCTAACATGAAAGTTTTCTTACATAAACAAAACCAGAAAATTTTAAACCCCATAGGATGATTTTAAGCTAATAAAACTTGATATTTTGCCTCAAGTAAAAGATGATACCTTAATAGTGCAAATAAAATACTGGCTTCCGTTGACTGCTTTCGAATTCATAATGATCAAATACAAACGAACTGAGACAAAGCTTACTGCTGCTAATAGGAGTGGACAACAAGTAAAAGGTCAGAAAGCAAGCATCCAAATCCTTCAATGTCTGACCTATTGGTATCTTGTATATAGGGTACCTGCCATAAATTGAGCCATTAGACAAGCTTGTGCATATCGTGGAATAAATCATTAAAATTTCAGACATGTTATACGGAAATTGAAACTCGTGTTTACAGCTTGAGTGTGCATTGAATGCAAGCATACATTGGTGACATAAATTTTTTTAAACGTGAGAAAGAGGTTAAAAAACAACTTATAATGCAGAGATGAGGATGTTTGAGAAATACGGCATACCATACTGCAGACAACCAACTAGAATGGAGAAGATCACAGCTCCTGTAGGTTTGTAGGCATGGAAACTTAACATTCAGTTCCTTTATCCATGATAGAAATTCACATTTGTAACATTAGTCAACAAAGACACATATAGGTTTTATTTTTATTATTTCTTTTAATTACTTTCTTCTTTTCTTTTCTTTTGTGCTAAAAGCAGGATTCCTGCTCTAACTCAAAATGAACTTCTACCAGATTATTATATTATTATTTTCCATAGAAACCAAGCCAAAGTTTGCTTGGTTATACTAATTGTAAATAACATAATGGCATGGATATGATTTTCTTCCCAAGTTTAGTAAAGCCAAAGTTAACTTGGTTAATTTTATAGATAGGTTAATTTTTATAAGATTTAGTTAATTTTACAAAAAATATTTAATTTTATAAACTTGATTAATTTTTATAAAATTTAGTTAAATTAGTTAAATTTTTATAAAACTTAGTCTATTAGTAACTAATTGTACTGAACTATGGTACCAAGAATACACGAAGTATATATCAACTTAACTCTCTATCGTAAATATGTTAAATAAAGTTATGTTTAACTGTTAGCTCTATCACACCTACGCACTGGAAAATACTCATTCATGACATGTGTATAAAGGTTAAGTAGCTTGGATCAATACTCAATGTTCAGCCCCTAATTCAAGAAGATAATTAGCTTATTTATTGACTTATAAACTACTAGACTGAATCTATCAAGAACCCATTATTTTCTCTCCACCCCGTCTTAAACCATTTATTATATTCCTTTCTCTTCTGTTGCCAAAGCGTGAACCTGAGTATATCAAAAATAATTTTTAACTAACCTATCAAAGACAATAATGAATACATATAAAGGGCAACCTCCTCATTACATGAACCAACTGTGGCCTTTTTATACCAAGTTGTTTATAGAAGTTTCTTTTAAATTTCACAATTCACTTCTTAGGTGCCAACACATTTTAACAATATATATATAATCCTACAAGTAACCCATACCTGAACAATCTGGTCTTCCTTTAATGCTGAAAAGCTAACCAATATAGGAAATCTTCTAATAAACTCTGGAATGATACCATATGATAAAGATCTCCACTCTCAACCTATAGTCCATTGCCAAATACAATAAAGTTTATATGATTCAGAAATCCATAATTATTAGAGAAGGGAAATCTGGGTATCAACAACTATTAAGATAGTCTATGATCGTATTCAATTTTCCATGACCTATAGATCCACAACCAATTACCCTGAATAGTGATAGTCTACGATCGTATTCAATATCAAATTTAAACATTGGGTAAATAGATTGCACGATCAAAAGAGAAGCTTAAACATTTAGATAAACAAAGCCTACCTAGCCTACAACTTGAAGAGAGAATTCTTGTTTGTTACATTTATAAGTTCATCATCACATTGCCCTCGTTTGTAAGCAACAACTGCAAGAGTAGGATCCCTTTTCTCACAATATTTACCTACAACTAGTGAATCATAGTAAGGGTTTGCGGTGACAAAATGCTCAGGATTATTGTTGCTGTCGATGATGATTTTCCCCAAAGCATTGTGAACACATACATCTTGACTTCCCTCACTCACAAGATGTTCCAAGAATTGTGTGAGAAGTCAAATAATATTTCTACAAAGAAATAAGGCAGCAGGTGTAAACAGCAGAAATCAAAACAAGAAGAGTATACTGTTTAAAATAAGTATCATATTATAAACCTTTTTCACATTCATCCACCAGAGGCTCTACAGGGAGAAGAGATTAAACTGAGAGGATAAGACCTTTAATAAAATCTTCAGGAAACTCATCTTCCAACAATTGGACAACTATTAACAGAGCGTTACTTGGATTCACTTGATACACGATGTGCATAGTCGGCCTACATATCAAATTTTTTGAAATCTTGGTTACTTAGGGTTGTCTTGATCCTCAAATTCTTAAGAGCACGGTTTTCTTGTTCATTGACCAGAATTAGTGAGTTTATTAAATCTAACAATAATCAATATCAAGTTTATCTAGCTCTGTTATTTTGCTGCAATACATAATGCCTTCAAGAAAATGTTTCAGAAACGATAGAATTAAACTAAGCTAAGCATTAGAATTGAACAAAGTTACACAATAATTTGCACATGTTTCACTAACTATTAGAACTAAAATAAGGTAGGTTAGACTGCACATTTATAGAGACTTATAACTTATGGGTGATAACATAAAAGCAAATAAGTACACACTTATTGGAACCGCGCATTTTTATAACTTATAGTGACAACATATATGCAAGTAAGTATATATTTATCAACAATACACATTTATTTGAACTATTAATAGTTCAGTTATATAATCTGTTATATATTTAAGCTTATTTTAATATATGTACGCAAAATACGGACACTACACTGGTTAAACAATTTTAATACCATGCTTTAGTAACCATGTTCAAACAGATCTTATATCTAATAACTTATATAACCAAATATTGTTCAAATAGAAACTCACATTCTAATATCATACATAACTAAATATTATTCAAACAGATCTTATATCATGTATTCTTCAACTAAATATTGTTCAAATAGATCTAAATTCAAATAGAATAGCTATTTCATATATTGTTCAACTAAATAAAAATTCACATGCTCAATATTGAATTTCAACTATATATTCAAAATTGAATTGATAATTATATGTATATTAATTACGTTCTACAAATCCAAGTAGGAAAAAATCTAGGGGATTAAGCAAACTAAATTCATTAAGATCATTTACCTCAAATTTACCAACCGATAGAATTATTTATGGGATCCGATGAATTGGATGATTACCAACTGATAGGATTATAGCAAATACTCTTCACATAAAAATTGATATGATCTAGGTTTTCTAAACGCTGTTGAATTGATTCACATAAGATTTTATTTATAGGATTCGATGAAGGCTATAGGAAGAAAAAGAAAATGACCTATATTATTTACACCTAAATTGAAAAGGTTAAGTGTAAATTGCATTTCAAGTTAGGCTATCTCCTTCTTACTACATTGTCTTCATTTATCATGTTTGTCTAAGAATAACTTTTTAACTATGCACTAACATTTGATTAATTCATATTAAAAACAATACATATATTACTTATTTTCAAATCTACTTTTTAGTCTTCATTCGAGTAGGTTTGGTTTCAGATTTGAATTTCGGGCCGAAATAATGATTCCAATTTTTTATTAAATTCTACACGATTTTTAACTAAGGAGAGAAGAAGGCTTTCTTTATCAATAACCATATTTGCTAATATCTTTGTCCAATAATCTTGACAAAATAATATAAGAGCGCTGAACAAGATCATATCCTAGAATAATTCTAGCCTTTTCTCCTGCATACTGGTATTTTTTAAATGAAATAGTTCTTCATTTTGATTTATATTATAATGATGACAATCAAATACTTACCTAGACAATTTGTAGAAGCATTCTGCAATAAATAGAGCATGGGTCATTTAGTTATTTTACCTTGTTTAGGCTGTAAGTACCCGTCTTTAAGATATATTTTTAGTTAGGTTGCATATTATTTCTTTTGGCAACTAAATTTCTATGTAATTTGTTAATTAAACTAAAATAATACAATGAATCTAATATTTTCCTTATATATCAAATATATACTAATTAGAACCTATCCATACAAGAGTATACTATGCTTATCTTTCCATAAAGATAAACGACTAAGAACTTGAAAAAATATTCAAATAATGTCGCTAATATAAAAATAGAACGATATATTCTGACTTTTTGTGATACAGACATTATGGTCATGGTGATCATCGTCCATAATTTTTTTTACTCCTTCTGAAAAGTAATAAGGTAACATTATCTTCTCCCTGACCTCAATGGACATGTTATTTTCCATGTCTAACGTCAACATATAGATAGCAATTACTAGCTAGTGAATTTGAGCTTTACATGTTGGATTTTACAGAAGAATGATTTTGATAAGTTCATATTTTGATTTTGTAGATGAGGGCCTCAACCTATTTTCAGCTACCAAGAAATTTTTATCATAAGCGCATACAACATTTATATCCTCTCTTGGAGTGGTTATGCCTGCTTTAGCACATCATCCTTACATATTTTCCACTGGACTAGATTTGTACAATATATTACTTAACCAGATTCACTTGCACTACATTCATAATTGGTTTGCGCTGTGGTAAATTGATTTATATTAAAATGGTTTGTTGACATGTGCCCATTGAAACATGTTAACAATGATCCAGAGAGGGGGAAAGTAAAAGGAAAAGTAGAATTCAGGCGATATAAGAGGTATTTTACCATATTTTCTCTTTCGTCATTTTCTATTTCTACCATTGTTAACACATGTCCAACGACACATTAAAATTTCCCATATAAAAAATTAACTATTACTTTATTTAGAACTAACTTGCATTACATCATATACAAAATTAACTTACTCTGTAGTAAAAATTGAGTTGCAATGTACTAAATTTGTTTTGCATTGTATCAAATTATGGTTGAATCGTAGTTAAAGCGATTTGCTAAGCCTAGTCGCTTTCAACAAGAGTCTAAATTATACTTTTATTACTACTATTGGCTGCATTTTGGACTGTTTAACTACATCGGGTTCCTCCGTTCATTTTCTTGAATAAAAAATAAACTATGTCAATCAATGGATCACTGAATACTACCAAAGTGATCAAGCTTAGCGGAGCCATGTAGTTAAATTAATCTGCATTTCATTCAAAATTTGTTTTCTATTTTATTCAAAATTTTGTTTTTATTCAAATACTTCGAGTCACATTTATTAAAATTAGTTTCCATTTTATCTTGAAATGGTGTATAATTTAACACAAGTGTTCAAATTGCTTTAACTAAACAAAATGACAATCATATATTATAATTTGTAGTTGCAAAATAGATTAAGCATTTATAAGATTAAATAAGAACACACACAAATCATGACTAAAAAAGTGTCAATATGAAAGTGTAAATAAATATCAAATCATATCTAATACACAGGTGTGTTGTCTCGAAAATAAGTTTTGTGTTTTGCATTTTTTTAAGTTTCAATTTAAGTGAGAAAAAAGGAGTAAATGCAAATTCATTATTATTATATCAAAAGAGAAAAAGAGAAGAAAGATGAAAGGTTTTTTAATTTCTCTTGTAATGGAAAAAAAGAAACAAATCATATTCAATTTTATAGATTGAAATCATTTTTCAAATTACTATTTTCCAATTCTCTCCCCTTTACCTTGCATTTCAAAATACTTCAAAATACATGTTGAAAACGCTAAATAAAAAGCTCATTTTCAAACCAAAACGAGCCTTAGAATTTTTAGGAACAAGTTTGAACCTTCGTTATCCCTCTTTGATCCTACTAACTTCTAGTTCATGGTAGGCAGTTAGGAAATATTATTTCATTCCTTGAACTAAATCAGTTTTCTCCAGGTCAATAGCTGGTATTATGCTAAATTCAGACGGCAATTTGACATTGTTTTCACCACAACGAAGTTAAATATTCCTAGAAAATTTTGATGGTCGAAAAGTTTTCACTTCAGTTGGATGTTGCAAAAGTGGTAAGAATTCATCTCACCGAGAACTATATTCAGAGAAATATAAAGGAACTGAACTACCAACAAAATTATGAACTACATAAACCACAGTAAATATCGTAGGAAGAAATCAACGAAAACTATTTTAACGAAAGGCAAAGAATACAGGAAAACTGGACAAACCCTGATGCCACGGCAAGTAACATCACCCTGAATACAAATGTTAATGTAATTTAATCTTATATAACCAATTTAGGATAAACAAATTATCTTATCACACAGTTTTTGAAATATACGCCCAGTTATAACACATAACAGCAAACAAATCATCTTGTCAAAGTCATCACCACCTAAATGAGTATCACCACCCTAACAGCAAACCCACAAACAATACACACACTAACTCAAATCCATATATGCTTAGATAAGCATACTAACGCAACCCTCCAATGCTTAGATAGGCATAGTGACTCAAATATCCGAAACTTAATCTAAAAATTAGAAATAAAGGAAAAATCCAATCAGCTATAACTTACTCTGAAACTTCAAGGAAAAATGGCGTTGATTGCTACAAATTCTTGTCCACTGATTGCGGCTCGAACTAGGGCTAATGAAAGCTCAACTTCAATGGGGACGAGAACGAAGGCAAATGGGAGAGCTGGACCACTACAGCGCGGAGAAGGATAAAGGAATGAGGTTGCAATGCCGATGATTACAACAGGGACGGCGAATCGGAGGAAGCGAATTGATTTAGATGTGGAATTGAAAATGGGGAAGTCTTTATTGAGGTGAGTTCGTAGAAATGGAGGGAAGGAAAATAAAATTACCGCTTTATTTTACACAAGGTGCATGCTAATAAAATTTAGCGTAAGTTTACCCTTTCATGGCAACCGTTTCAAAAACGCTGTGCACTGTGCTAAGGAAACAAACTTTTTTTATAGTGGCCATATATAATTAAAATAATCCATGAATAATTTGCATATAATTCATAATTATATTTAAATCAAATTTCAAATTAGATACCAAATATAACCTTTGGCTTTCCTAATGTAATATCGATTTATAAAATATCAATTATACATATAGATTTATTTATTATCAAAAATTTTAGCTACTACATTTTATAACTAAAATTCGAAATCGATTGTTTTATTTTATTTTTAGTAAGTCATTATTTAAAACATACTCATCATTTATGACCTTTCCAAACTTTATTCAATTTCAAATTTTTAATGATTAAATTAAAAAATGTATTAACACTAACAGAAAATAAACAATATACATGTGTTCCGATGACATACCAATGACATAAGACGGTGTCGTCGGTATGTAGTAAAAAAAAGTCGTCAATAATTCGTCAAATTTCGATGACATGCCAACAACTATTTCGGAAAAACATAATACCTTCCCTATGTCATGATAATCGTCGGTATGTCGTCGAATATTCAGTGACTTACCGAGGACTATTTTCCACTGGCATACACTTAGACCCGGATTACTTTCCCATTTCATTTATCTCTATATCAAAAATCGAGCATTAAATCCCCATTGCCTTGCTCCATCTCCAGATCCGAACCCGCCTCCCCATCATAATGCTCGCCCCCTCTCCATTGATGCACCTAATCCCCATCTCCAGACCTGGCAGCAACGTGATTCTCCACCCCCTCCGGAACCCGCCTCCCCATCGTTGTTCTTCGTTGCATCCAGACCCGAACCCGCCTCTCAACTGCTGCTCCAAAGCCCCCATCTTTGATGTCTTCTATTCCAAAGGTCCCCTCCATCGATTTGTTCCAAGCTCCTAAGTGTTTATCGATGTGTTTTAAGCACCCAAGTCTCTTTCGGTCTTTAAAGCGTCGAAGTTATGGTTTTTCATATTCGCAATATCCATTTATGATCATATAATTTTAGTTCGTTTGTGATAAATTATTGATTTATGAATTACTTATATACTTTTGTGTCTGTAATGAGAGTTAGGATAGCCGGCCAGTTAAGTCATGATCTACTCTTCTCATTATAATTTACTTAATTGTAAAATTCAAGATATAATATTGTACGATAATATAATATGAATTAACGATGAATAAATAGTAGTATAATTTTATTAAAAGAAATAATATCGTATAATATTAATAATAAAATTAGTGATTAATTAATAGTAGTATATGATATTAGTAATGAAAATTTCATTGTATGGTATTAAGAATAAAATTAAAATTAACAGTATATGATATTAATAATAAAATTATAAAAGAAAACAATATTGTATGGTATTAATATTGCAAAATAAAACTTAATGGTGTATGATATTGTTTTTTTCTTATTTTCATAGAGTACAGAATGAATTATTTGAAAGCTCGAAGTTGGATGTATAAGAAGTTCGATAAAAAGTACCATTGCAATTTAGTCAAGGTGTGGAAGCATTCCAAAAGGATGCTTCGAATATGATATTGTAGCTTTACATTTGCATATAATATGTGACGACCTAGGATTTCGAACCATTCAAATCGACAATCATCCACTCATGTCAGACTTGAATTGCTCAAAATAAAAAATTGTTAATTTATATTTGGCAAAACTCAGCATATATAGTAAATAAATCAATCACAGAATCATAGACACAAAGTTATAAACAATAAGTCATGGAATAGATAAATAGTAGTTCATGAAGCTACTATAAATAAAAAAACATCAGAGTTAAAACAAAATACAATAGATATCCAAATACAGAGTAGTCTAAAATACAAAAATAACCGACAAGACTGAACAGAAACAACTGGAAGTTGAATAGACAAAGATAGATCTTCAAGCAAAACTCCAACCCCAAAGGTGAGTCTCAAATGTTGTGACACTCAGTCTGACTCGAGCACAAAGCAAAACACAAAACAATCGAGTCAGGATTAACATTCTTATACGAGTAAATTCAACTCAAGTGAAAAGTCAACTAAAGTACAATATAACTTAGAGAGTGCTTGAGATTTCCATCCTCTAAGGATCCGTTAAACTATCTACATACATAGTACAATACGCTACTATATAATGTCTATAGTAAAGTAAACTCTTAAAATAGCGTTAAGGCGTTATGCATATCCTCCTTAACACATTTATATATTCCCAAAGTCTATACAGTACCGTATTTCCTCTGCAAACTGGAGGGCTATTAAAGGACGCTCCATAGATATGGTATAAATTAAACTCGTAGAAGGCGCCATAAGGCATGTGACAAAGCACGCGAGGGAATGCCAGGGTAGAAATACTGTTTGCACTCCTGGACTGGTGGTAACGCATAGCAGCCACTATCGCCCACATCGATACACACTCCCAAATCAAAGGTGCACCCAAATCAAATCATAAAAGCAATAGAATGGTATCGAAGAAAAATGCCTGATAGGGGGAGCGAACCCACTTGGCTCGGTATAGCACCTGTTTTAGCCATATCAAGCTGACTCATGGGAGTCAGAGCTACGTTAATACCTCATATAGAATCGTCGCCAAACCATCCTACTTCGTTCTAGAATCTGCACCACGTACACAGTTGTTAAAGTGGTCTTCGGTATTGGCAGAGAGTATGACAATATTCGATCTCGGTCTCTTTAACAACCAGACGCTTATTTCACACCGTGGTCGTCTATATTTCAAACAATTTATATAGCAAAATATCATATTCTTTCCAAAATAATATCACTTTTGAAATCACATTCACTTTCGAAATCATATCAATTTAAATTACATTCATTTCAAAATAAAATCACTTTAAATCATATTCATTTCCAAATCATTATATCAAAATATTCACATTTAAATCCATTAAATCTAAATCATAACAGTTCCAACCTAAATAATTTTAAATATTGAAAATAGTTTATATCTTGAAATAGTTATAAATGAAGAATAGTTTATATTTAAAATGAGTTATATATTAAAAATAGTTTATATTTATAATAGTTATATATTGAAAATAATATATATATATATATATATATTAAAATAGTTTATATATCAAAAATAGTTTATAATTCGAATTGTTTCTTCCAATTTCAGAAATCAATTAAAATTCTCATTAGACCATTTTAAATTTATATCGATTTTCAATCCAGGTTTGCATTACAAATTTCAACCACTTCCAATTCAATATGTTTCAATATTCAAACAATTTACATAACCAATTTGATAAACTTCATTTATATTTTAAAATTCAACTTTAATCCTATTTAAATTTCAAAACATCCACTTAATCATCTTTGATAACATTTAAATAAATTGTCATATTACATTTTAATTTAATATTAAATATTCAATTTTATTCAAAGATGGAAATATTCATTTAATCGCGTTTATCAAATTAAGTTATAAATATCTTTAAAATCTCAAATCAATCAGTTTCAAATCGGTTTAATTAAATTCAAATATTAACCACTTTAAATTTCAAGTCAACTTTAATTTATCTTTCTAATCTCTATTTATTAAAGTTATTATAAAATCTATTTAAAAATATTAACATGAATTTTAAACAAATATTTAACATATTACGTATATACTAATTAAATTAAATTTTATTAAATTAAACCATATTTAATTTTTATTAAATTAAATCTTATTGTCATTAAATCTATTTTAAATCTTATTTTATATATATTTTAAAAATAATAAAATATAGGTAAAGTTTTATAATTTACATTTTCAACTTAACTTATAATTTTAGATCTTCCAAAATATATAATTTAAAAATCTAAATTTTCCATATATTAAAATTAAAATCTTTGTATTATATCAAAAATCAACATTTATTAAAATCCATGTTTTCCTTTCAAACTTCGAAAATCATTTTCAAAAATAGACCAACGGTGTTCGTATAAAATTTTCTATACCATGGTCAAGTGATATGGATATTCATCATTTCAATCGATAATTGAATTTAGTATTTTACGGGTATATCATTTCAACCCGCAATCCCAAAATTTCAAAAATCAATGAAAATCGCTTGGGTTTATCATTTCAGCCCATAACAGATTTCCCTTATCTACAAGATAATTCGAGTATGTATCATTTCAACCCATAAGGAATTCTAACTAATAGGAACTTGCAATGAGAATATACAATAGCATAAAATCACATATATCAATTGGCAGGCATATATACTTCTAATTAACTATTTAAATAAAACATATATAACAGGTTATTGTGTCATATGTCAATTTATATAGGCAAACAATTGTAGAGAATGGAATATCATACTTAACAATTAAACAACTAACAATTTAAATTTAACAACATATTTAAATCATCATTTCATGTGAATTAAATTTACTAAATATAAGAATGTTAATGGTGAGTGATTGCTCACCTTTCGAGGCTAGAGAAATTTGATAACGAACTGAGCTGCGAATCCGAGCAACAAATTCTAAAGTAAAGTACGATGAACACGGATTTGACGATCAAAACAAAGCCGAAAGTTTGGAATTGACGAAAACAAATCACCACTAGCTTAATATAAACTGATCAAAATATATGTTATATATAAAAATTTCTCTTAAATCAATTTAAAGCATATATTTAAAATAAATTCTCTCTCTCTCTCTCTCTATATATATATATATATATCTGTGTGTGTGTGTGTCTGTGTTTGAAGCCATATCCATACAAATCTTATATTTCCAAAAGCCTGACATACATAAGAAACCTCATGCTTTCGATAGATATACAACATGAAACTTTGATATATATGAAAATTGGTTACATATATTCGAAACTGATATATTTGAAACTGTAAATTTTATTTTTTAAATATATATATATACATATGTATATAGATATATGAAACCTTATATATTTTTTTCTTTTTCAAACCATATATGAAACTCATAGATTCAAAACTTTCATGTATACGAAACTACACATATAAGAAACTTTATATATATAAGTAAAACTCCTGTACCTTCAAAACTTGATACATATTTAGAGTTATACATATATCTGAGACCTCTACAAATAGATCAAATATATAAACTATTATAAACTTGCACAATATAACAACTTTATATATATATACACACAATTTAAAAGTCGATAATAAACAAACGAATATATATTGCCTTTCAACACATTTTATTTATGTGCTTAGGAACAAATACATGCAATCAGGCTATATAAACAATTTTATGAAAATCCAGTATACACACACACACACACACACACACACACACACACACACACATAAACACACATTGTAACCAAACACAAAAGTGCACTTCTATATAAATATATATGTTTATATGCCTTTATATATATATAAACAAGAAGGAGTGGAAGCTCGGCATAGGGAGGGTTGGTGGAAGGTGCTCGGGGAAAGGTCGGACAGTGGAGGCAGTGGCTACAAGCGAACTTCGACGGGCTGAAGGAGAATCAAGGGCGGAGGTCGATGGGTGAACGGGAGGTTGAGGCTGTCATAGCGGAGAAGAGGTAAGGGATGTGGTCGGCGAAGGATCTGCGGTGGAGTAGCACCAGGCGGCAAAGAAGGGAGGTGTTTGGTTGATGACTGGTGACGTGGCTGTTTTGAGTGTTTGCTGCATGGGTTTCTAGAGCAGCAGTTAGTAGGTGATGTACAGGCGGCTATGGGGTGCTCGAGTGGTTTTGAGATTGATCGGAGCAAGGTGAGGCATTTGCCAAGGCAGGATGCTCGAAGGGAAAAGCGTTTGGTGGAGCAGCTGCACATGGAGGATGACTGTCGTGGCAGGTGTGGCATGGTGCGATAAATCTAGTGGCGGAGGTGGTTACGGCCGACAGTGTAGGTGGTTTCCATAGTTTTGCTAGGTGTGGTAGGGTTTTGTAGCTTGGGTCGGTGGAGTGGAAGGAGGTGTGGTACTGATGCAGTCAGGCTGTCGAGTATGGTGGAGGATGAGCTAGCTGGGTACTGACGGCGATGGTCGTACGGTCAAAGAGTAGACGAAAATGGCCGATGGAAAGCTTGGAAGGGAGGAAGTGCTAAAGTGGTGAGCAGTTTTCGTTTTCATGCTAAGATATGCTTTATAATATATTTATTTATATTTTTTTCGAATGAGAAGAATCGAAAAAAAATGAAGAGAAACGAAGATATAGAAGGAGAAAAGGGACCGGAAGCATGTGAAACAAATAGTAAATAATATATTGAATCGGTGGAATAAAAAATTCAAGAAATAATAAAATCTACTAACCATTTATTTGTTGAATATGCGAGTATATGATTTTTGTTTGATGATAATAAACACACACACACACACATATATATGAATTTAAATGTATTTGTTAACGTACTATTTTATTTTTCACATAATTAATAAATATTTGCTATAAAAAAATAACACAGAATTTATATTCAAACATATATTTTATTCAAATAAATAATTATTATAATTTTTAAATAGTAGAAATCCGAGCTCTCACTATATATATACACACAATTTCAATTTCAATACAATTTCAATTACATTACAATTATCATTTACATATGCACCTCACTACATTTCACTCATGAACTCGTATTGATCTTTAACTCCATTCCAGATTGAATCCAACATTTGAGCAATCTGCAAAAATAAATACTGTGCAATAAAATTGAAAAGAAAATATTTTTGCAGTGTAAAATAAAATGTATACATTGAAAATATTATTTGCCTTGGTTATTTGGGTTGTTCATCATCATTTAAATTTGAATTCATCATACACAAACAGCTTGTGACATGCACAGTGGATCACTGTACATGCCACAAGGCCATGCACGCCAATATACACTTGATAAAGTTACAAGGACAGGTGAGCACAAGATCAAACCCAAATCAAAAGCCTGGTTCAACTCAAGTGCAATAAAAACAATGTCACAATATCAGCATAAGGTCAAACCCGGGCTTTAAGCTGGATTCAACGCAGGTGCAATCCATATGTACCAATGCAATAAAATGGTCGAAAATCCAAAACCAACATAAATTAAGCTCGACCAAAGTTCAAGTCATGCACATGAAAACAGAGGCTAGACAGTCCATTCAGACCATCAAGCAAGTGCACCACTAAACCAACAAAGGCAGTTCACAAGTCAAAGACCGGAGAGACCAGGCACCAAACAGAAACCAAGTACGCACTTGAGTACACATAAAAACAACTCAAACTCAAGCGTGAAACAAATTAACCTCAAGATCACAAGAACTAGGTAAACATGAACTGCACGACTCGAGAACAAAATCAGGTTCAAGTTTCAAACACAACAGACCATGTTGACAGTTACCACCAGATGAAGCAGTTAAATATAGAACCATATTTGCACAAGCTAGGCTACTGCATAGTGCAGCAGACATCATCATCAATGGATTAAAATACAACTGTACCAAGACTACATTGCAAACTCAAGTGAAGTCAGTGCATATACAATGAACTCGAATGTACAGAACAGTTCAACATGAATCAACCCAATGCAGACAACATGAATGGTCAATGGCAGTACATATTGAAACTTGACTATAAGTTATGCAACATGAAAAAATGATCATGTGGATAGTGCAACTTGAACTCAACAATCATGTAACATGAAGAAGTCAACATATATGACCAAAGGAAAGCAATACAACATCAATATACAGGAAGAAAAGCAGAGCTTCAACTAGTTTCACGAGAACAAGTCTGCAACATAACAACATGATGTCTAATCATAACTCAAGTGCAACCAGACTACATTAAAACAAAGTAATATTAAAATTGAAGTTGAAGGCATGAGCAATTGAACAGAGTCAATGTCAAGCCGTGGTTGTCAAAGAATTTGAACAAGTTTAAAACAATGGGACAACAAGGATATGAATGCAAGCAGTATCACTGCAACCTGTACCAGACTCGAGCAAGTCAAGACCCAAAATGTCACAAATACTACAACACAATACAACATGGTAGTATGGCAGTAGATAGTGCAAAGTGGTGCATATGTAAGCAGAGCCAAGGCAGGAAAACCAGATTCAAGTTTAAGCAAAACAAAGGCAATACTATAGTGCTACCACAAATCGATGCAACCAGACAATATGAAAACAATATATGCAATGCACAGTGAAGATGCCCGAAGTAAACAAGAACGTAATCAAACAGTTCAAATTCAACACCGTGGTGGCCAAGCAAAGTCGGAATCGAGCCCTGAAAATCAAGTAATCAAATTACGAAATTGACAAAGTCAGAAATTATCATCAACGTCCAAGCAACATCGAACGACCGAGCAAAAGTATTGACGAATTCAAATAAATTTAGACGAACGAAAATAAAAAGGATTCGAACTCTATATAAATGTTTAACATCATCGGCTACGAATCCATTCGAGTCCAAGCAAAAAGGAATAATCATTCAACTCGAATCAAGATCGAGTTCAAGCAAGCTAACCAGTAAAGCAAAACGAAAAATCACATACCATTATAACCGAACTCGATCAAATTGAGTGACCATGTACAAAAATATAAGAGACGATCATTTGACTGAGCAACCAAAGCAAGATTATATAATTGAACAATCAATTGAAGCGGCGCAGGAACCTTAATTTCTGAACGAACGAGCAAAGCAACATTTTTCAAAAAGAAGAAGGACGGGCCAAAGAATAAAGAGAGAAAGGGATATTCTTTTATTACTTATATTTATTTCGGCCGACCTTTTCATCTACTTGGGCTTATATTTAAATTAGGATTTTGTGTTATTTTTTTATATTGTATTTTCTCTTTTAAACATTGTAATTTCTAGTCGTGTGACTAGGGGACGAACTATGGTGGTGTAGTTCGAGAATTCGCAACTCAATGGCTGAGTTGTGGCGGGGTATTGAGCGTAGAGTTAAGGTTAGTTGATAGCGGGTGTTGCGAGTTTACGTGTGTAAGTGTCTGACTGCTTATTTTCTAGTAGAAACCTTGGGGGCAGCACTAGGTAGAGTTTTGCAAAAGCTGGGTATATCTGTATATTCTATTTTTATAATTCTGCTATTATCTGTGCTGCTACTATTCTGATAAATCAGTGTTGCAATTATTTTATATACTTCCGCAATAATTTTTATAATTAATAGTTTCACCCTATTCAGCCTCCTCTAGGGTGAAATCAATACTACAAGTGGTATCAAAGCTAGGTACAAAAGCCATTTTTGTTTTAAAAAGTTTGAATTTTCAAAGACCTTTTTCTTTAACAAATTTGAATTTCAAAATGGCTACTTTTGCTGACTGTCGGTCCAGTATTATCCCTCCTATTTTTGATGGAGCGGATTTTCTGAATTGGAAATTAGAAATGGAATTTTATTTAAAATCTGTTAATATTAAATGTTGGGATATTATTGAAAATGGGTGTGATATAACAAACGAGAAAATTATCTCGATTAATGCTCTTGCTATGCATATATTATATTCTTGTATTAATCAAGATGATTTTAATTGTATCTCTCATTGTGAAAGTGCACAAGAAATCTGAATACTTTTGATGCAATATACGGTGCAATAGTCAACAGCAATGAGAAATCCTCCACAATCGACCCAGTTAAACAAACGTGCTTAATAGAATTGGTAAAAGGCAGTAATGATGAGGATGATGATGATGGAGCAGCTGAGCTGGCACAACTAATGAAGAGATTCAAAAGGTGGAACCGCAAATACAGAAATCCAGCTCTAAATCAAAAATTGAAAAGCAGAATAGTCAAAGCACTAGACAACCCAGAAGAATGGAAGATCATCTGTCATAAGTGCAACAAACCTAGACACGTCAAGCCCAATTGTCCTCGAAATCGACCCGACGAAGAAAAAAAATCAAAAAGGAGAAGTTTTGCAGCTACGTGGAATAAAAGTGATAATGATTATAAGAGTACTAGCAGCAAGAGTGAGAAAGCATATCTATGCCTTCGAGGTGATATAACTGATAGCGATGATGATGAGCCAAGAGAGGTATCAAAACTTACTCATTTAGAATTACTCATATATTTCCATGAAGTAAATGGCTGTTTTGAAAGACTTAGGGAGAAATACGCTACACTTGAATCGCGAAGAGATACTTATCAATTAGTTAAAAACTATCAAAGTAAGATCCCTAAGTGTGATAAGTGTCCATCACTCAAAGAGGAGATTAAAAAATCAGAAATTAAAACTAAACCGCTTAAAAATGAAATTCTGATTTTGGAAGAGTGTAAATACTAGAAGAGAAAATTCTATTAAAAAGTGCACACAATAAAAAATTACTAGTGCACACAATAAAAAAGTGCACACAAATGAAATTCTGATTTTGATTCTGGCTTATTCAAAATTGTTGGCCAATTGTATTCTTATGCCAAGAACACTATAAAAAATTCTAGAGTCTTTGAACTACTTCATATAGATTAGTTTGGATTAATGATAATGTTATATTGGTTGATGATAATACATTTAGTTATTTGAAGGCTGAGTCTATATTCCCGGTTTTTGTTTATTAGCATGACTTCAATTAAAATTGAAAAGAATTTAATTTAAAAAGGTCTTTAAGAATTTTTTGCAACATCACGGTCTGGTCTATAGCATCCAACTAATGATAATCTCGAGTGAAAGAAAAATTCAAATGCAGATTACACTGGTAATCTAGTTGATAGAAAAATTACTAGTGGAACATGATTTATGTTGAGACATTTATTAGTTGCATCAAATTTTCAAAGAAAATATGAATATTTTTTATTTTAAATAATCTTTAATTAACAGACATTTTTCTTTTGTAAAACCCCCTCTAGAAAATAGTTTTCTGTTAACCTTGTTTCATATTAGTCATTTTGAAAATTTTGATTTTATAATTATTTTTGGATTCGATTTTAAATGACTGCATTAACTAATCTGACTCCCTACTAATTATCAAAAGTACAAATGGTGATTGAAAAAGTGATGAGTGTTGATATTAATCATAAATTATAACTTGAGACGGTATATTTACTAAATTTCTTTAGAAATTTGAACAAGAGTTTTAAAAACTTTTTTATGGTAAAAATTCCATGACCATCTCTATTTCTATCATATGTCTATCGATCATCACTCATCATAATCCAACATGGTATGTCAATATGTGGTATTTTAAACAGGAAATTATGCGCTTTCATTTTATTATATTTTTAGTATTAAAAACATCCAAAGTAATCACTTTCATTTAAAAGTCCTCACGGTTATGCATGGGTGTATTACTTAGGATTTTTGATTATGTTGCTTCCATGCTCATTTAAAAGTCCTCGCGGTTATGCATGTATGGAATGCATATCAAAATTGATTGATTTAATAGAAAAGTTGATTCTAATCCCATTTAAAAGTCCTCATGGTTATGCATGGTTAGAAGATACTTGAATTCATTTTTTAATAAAAATTTGGAATACTACTAATGTAACGACCCTGACTCGACCTTCGAAAATCGGCACTGAATACATCCCCCGTATTCGAATGCCTCAGATTCAAATGTCGAATCTGGTTCGCCGGAGCTTATAACACATTAAGTATAACAACATAGCGGAAGAAAAGATAATACCATTGATATACAACAGATACAATATCTGATACAATAATGATACAATTTAGGTATCGATACAAATATCAAAGACAAGATACAGCAGCAGAAAGAGATAACATAAACTTAAACTCCCAAGAAGGAACTCTAACATCAACTACATCTGCAACTCCATAGCTAAAGCTCCAAAAAATCCAACGACTAGACCCACCAACATGCTTTCCAAACGCGAAGCTAGAAACCTCCATCATGATGTACTAAGCAAGGTCAGCCATGAATGCTGAAGTGTAGAAAATGCGATCCACAAATCCAAAGGCTTCGAAGGCTATCGAATCTATACCTGCTATTTGATTATCTGAAAAATCCAACTCTAGACTGCCCGTGTGGAAAATTGTGGGCACCCAGAGTTTAGGAACAGAACAATAAACTCCAGGTCAGTCGTAGGACTGGTATGAGCAAACAAAAATAATTTTATCTTTAAAACAAACAACAAAAGATTTTAAAGTTGAAATCTGCAATGCTTTTTGAAAATGAAACTACCATAAGGCCTCCTGCCACACACATAATGCAAGCGCATACTTGAAGGAGATTTCTCCTTATGACAGTCAAAAATGCTTGATACGCGAAAACCATTTGATATTATTATTAGTGCATAGTGCAGAAAACCTTTCGAAAGTATAATATTAATCTTAGACAGCATACGTACCATTATAGTATGCCTACTATAGCTACCATGGCAGGCACTATAACTAAAACCATACAGGGAGCGTATTGGATGACTGGATTCCCAACAAATGATCAGGCTAAGAAACTTCCTTAATAAATGGAATACCTTTGGAGGGACACACCTAAGAACCAAAATGGTTCCCTACCAACACAAGGCCGGTTTACCACTTTCTGGAAGTAACCCTAAAGATATGCCATCCCCGATCGTTACCGACCTTTATCCCAGGGCCCTCAACCAACAACCACACAGCAATAAGTATGCAGCAAACACATAGGTAAATATCTAGGCTCCATACCATGATACCACCTTTTATCCAAAAGGAAATGCACATACCCTAGGGGAGCGACCCCTGAAAACCTTGCCGCAACATTCCTGTTTCGGCCATTTCCGGGTTGTGAGGCTCAACGAAGTCTCGTCCACAAAGCTACGCTTTTCACAAAAGCCTTGCTTTGATCAACAAATGATCAGCAACACTTCGTATGCCACATTACCAAATTGGGAATGTATCACTAGTAACCATCAACTACATAACCTCTAAGCTCGTGCGTCATAGAGAAGGGTGTTAAGCTAAGAGAATAAATCTCCGCCACCAAACAGAAATGTATTTGATAGAAACCAACTTTACATCTCAAAGTGTAATGTCAAACACACATCCATACAAGTCTGTTTTGGATTCGAACAGAACTGAAGGCACTTCCAAAGAAGCCCTTGTAATCCGGGAATTTCCAATCCCGATCAGACTCCCCGTCACATATGGAGATCTCTATACCGTAGCTAATCAGTGCAAAGTCATTCGACGGGTTATCCTTTCATTCTCGAAAATACCCGGTCTTCACCACCGGTCTTCAAATGTTATCCATATCATCGAATAATTATTCGGAATAGCTTATGTGACACAAGGTCCTCTCCTGGCTAAACAGAATAATAAGCGCAATATTTAAAACATATGGATATTGGGATTTCAGTTAAGTCACAACTTAAAACCCAAAACTTTCTTTCAAATGGTTTAAACAAATTACCATTTCCAAATCTTTAAACAAAAAGATTCACTCCACAAAGTTCACCCATCTTTCACAAAGATTCATTCACAGATTTCAAAACAATTTCCATTTCAAATCATTTATAGAAAGGATACACTTTTAAGATCCTTTTTCAATTTGAAAACAAAGTATACCAATCTTTAACAAAGATTCGTTCATATCTTTCAAAACAATTTCCCTTTCAAATTGGATTAACTCATCTGATCTTTAAGTCAAAGATTTAATTCATAGCTTTCAAAACCGTTTCTAAAGATTCATTCATAACTTGGAAAACCATTTTCATTTCAAATTTAAAATCCCTTTAACACAAATTGGAAATTCTTTCCTTATATGAAAGCTTTTATTATTTGAAAACAAATAGTTTTCATTTCGAAAAAATCCGATTTCATTTATATAAGTTAAAGTCCTTGGGTTAAATTCAAATTCTCAAAACAATACTTTTAAAATGGTATTAAACCCATATAAACACATTTATAACTTGTATAACCTTTTTAAACCATACTTTCCAAACACAGAATTCAACCTCAAATTTTAAATTCAAATTCAAATCAAATTATTCAAATTTCAAAACTTAATCAAGTTATTCAAAGTAACTTTTATCTTTAAAACTCCTTCTCAAAAGCTTTTCATATTTAAGCCAATTCTATTTCCAAACTATTTGGATTCAAAATTCAATTTTAATTCCATTTCAAAAATCTACGACTTAACTAATTTCCTCATGAAATCCATATTTATGTGTATATGGTGTAGTCTAGGGGTTTTACCAATAGTGCAACATCGTCAATCATCACAGATTCAAGCACAACATTATCGATAAGTGGTACATCTCTATAACGCTTATCTTTCATACATAGATTCACAGATAAATAAATCTATAACAAATAATTAAATTACATACATCACAGCTTAAATTAAAACAATTCAAATCACAAAGCATTACACAGTAGAGATATCAAACAATTCACAGCATTCAATAGAATACAATCATCCAAAAAGTAAGCTTAATTGATCATCTGATTAATTAAAATCAGATTGATCACTAATCCAGGTCAATTACATTAATTAATTACAAATTATTTTAATCAATTAACCTTTAATAATTAATTAACTTTAAATTATTAATTAATTAACATAAATGAATAAATCTCTAATCATTAAATAATTAACCCTTAATTATTTAGTTATTCTTTAATTAATTATCCTTAATTAATTACATTAATTAATTAGCCCTTAATTAATTATCCTTTAATTAATTATCCTTAATTAATTATTTACTTATCTTAATTATTAATTAATTAAATCTCAATCACCTTTATTAATAAATCATTAATTAATCCTTAATTATAATTTAATTAACCTTAATATTCTTTAGTCATTCTTAGATTACTTATATACTAAATTAATTTAAAGATAAATCATTAAAAATCTTTAGTTAATAAACTTCATAATTAATCATTAACCAATTAATTTATTCATATTCTCAAGAGGCTAAGGTTAATTAAAACAACATTTTATCTTGATTAACTCTTTAAATTAAAAAAAATTAAAAAATAAATTATAAATATTGATCACAAAATCAAATGACTTAATTCATTTAAAACATAACTTTCTTAACTTTTTAATTATTCAATTTCAAATCAAGACAATTATTTTTTTTAAACATAGGTTTAAAAATGTTTTAAAATTTAAATCTGGCTTTAAAGTAAAAATTGTTTTTTAACAGTGAACCTGAGACCCACACGAGACCACCCCAAGCTAACAACCAACTTCCCCGAGTGCCACTTCGAGTTTCTTTCCAAACTCACCCGTATCTCCTTTCAAACTTCAAAATTTTGTTTAAGTTTTTTTTGAAAAACCCGGTACAACGCAAATACACTCGAGTCAATACTCGAGCCACTCCATCATCTCCTCGAAAATTACTTCGAGCAACATCCTCTTCTTCTTCCAATGACAATCCCTGACACCACAACATCATGCACGTGCACGCAAGGCCTGACCACTTCCACCCATCATTCTGATCACCAACGCTTCGACGTCAATCTTGCCGACGAACTCGAACCCATAGGTCATCGAATGCAGCAGCAAAATGAAATCGAGCTTCTCGATTCAAACTGGAACCTGACCTTATCACCTAAATTTGCCTCGTCAAGCCAAGTTCGACAGCCTGACGCATCGCCACCACGCCCATGGTTCCACCATATGACGACGCAACATTCCTCTGGGGTCCGATCGGCTTCGATGAAATATTGACATCGAAATTAACCCAGAAAGCCCGTTGACCAAAACCGCACCATAAACCCTAAATCAACTACGTTCATCCCCCACGGTCATCTATAAATGCCTCCATTATTTTTCCACGAATCCCCTACTCACCAGCTAGCTCTGACAGGAAGATTGATCCATGGAATGTCGTCGATCGATGGAATTTACACAAAACCCGTTTTCTGTTCAACTCTAAATTTCCCACGATTCCCAAAATTAAAAATCATAATATTATTGTTAAAATTCATCATTTTCAAATGCGAATTCAATTCTATAATCAAAACGTAATGATTCAATACTTGACTTTTTGCCTTAAATGATTCTTTACTGTAACTATTATTTTTTTGGAATAATTATTGAATATAAACACCTGAAATAAATTTTAAAAACAATATTACTGTCTTACGATCATTTTCTATTTGTAAATCACAATCTAAAATTGATTGAATAAAGTGCAGTTTGGATTTTTCTTAGTGACCTTAAGTTTGAGCTTCAACAGAATATAACACATGGATGTATATACATACATTCAAACATGAAAACACATAAGACAGTAAAACATTTTGCATAGCAACTCAAAGCATTCGTCACAATATCAATCCATATATTCAAGGTTCTGAATTAAGGGTTTGCTCACCTGATTCAATTGAAAGCAGAAAACTGGAATGATGTTTTGAGCCTGAACTTGAATTGTTGATCCTGGCTTGCTCAATATTTTGAAATTGTAAATGATTGAATTTTTCCAGGCTTTGTTTGTTGTTTCATATTTTTGCTTTGATCTTTGGCTTTGCTTACAGGATGGCTTAATCCCCAGGCTTCATTTGCAACCTGATTTGAAACTGTTTTGCTTGATCTTCTTTTTATCTTCCAGGTTTTAATTTTCTTTTTTAAGGTCTGGATTGTTTGAATCCAGATTTTTGATTCCAGATTTTTGATTCATAGGTTTTTGAATTGGAAGTATAACCTGATTTACTTCAGAATTTGTATCTGATACTTTGCATCAGGCCTTTGAATTTTTGAATAGATTTGATTTGATATTGAGATGATTTTGTTTTGATATTAATTTTGATTTTGTTTTCTTTTCGTATTTCAGATCTGATATTAAATATATGAGAAAGGAATGTAGTTTATTATTTTTTCTTTAATGTAAAATTTAATTCATTTAAAAAAAATGTAACGACTCGGAAATTTCGATCTCGAAAATTCCAAAGATAGTTAAGGAAAAGAAGAAAGAGAAAAAAGAAGAAACAAAAAACTCAAACTCAAAATCTCACATTCGCCGTAGATAAAATATAATATCACGTAAATAACAGTTTTACAAAGAAGAACTGTATCAGTACACTTATATTTTTATACATCAGAGTTACAACCATTACATAACACGGGACAGTTTAAAACAAACATGCCCTAGATAAACTATAATATATACAATGGGATACGCTCCATACGTTCCTGCCATCCAGCTTGCCTCCTAAGCTCCAAAACTTTCTTACCTGAAAATCTGTAATACTCGGTCTGACCCGAGCATTACATCAAAGTAACACCCGGGTAAGGCTGGAAATCAGCGTGAGTAAACCCATCTAACATGGAACACAAAAGCATACGACTTATATAAACCCGGGTAACTTGTACAAATTTACAACTTCACAAGTCGTTATAGACATCACACAACAATTTCTAAGTACCAAAACTTAGATTAAATGGTCCAATCCACTTAAATCATTCCATTTCAGTCTATTGATTCCACATATCAATCTATAGAGAATCGAAGTGGTTTCGGGTATTTACTAATACCGGACTCCGGTCTCTTCGAATTCAATACCATCTTAACCCAAGTTATTCGAGTGAAATACAATTCAATTTTAAATACAAGATGTCACTTTTTACACAGCAATTCATCATTGATAGATAAACACGTTATCATTGTCCATCCAACATATCATATCACAAAACATTTCATATCAGAGACATCAATCAATTCAAGGCATTTGATCATCATTTAATCATTCATAAGCAAGATGGATCATTTCCAAAATCAATTTAATTTATCTCTAATTAAATTAATTACTAATCCTTTAATCACTTAGATTACCTTTACTTAATCATTAATTAATTACAAATCAATTAATTAATCATCTTTTAATTATCCATCTTAATTAATCATTTTTGTTTAATTATCCTTTAATTACAATAAGAAATTAACTCTCAATTAATTACACAAATTAATTTACCTTTACCCATCCATGTTAATTACATTGATCCTTAATTAATTACTCAAATTAATTATCTTATAATCACCTCATTAGTTAATTATCCCTTAATTAATCATACCCATTATTTAACTAATCCTTAATTAGTTTCTTTAATTAATCGATCCTTTTATTTAGTTACACTAAGTAATTAATCTTTAATTACTTTCCTTAAGTAATTTACTTTTAATTACTTTCATCAAGTAATTATCCCATTGGTTAGTTATCCTAAATTAATTAATCCTCTATTATTAATTAATTTAATCTTTAATTTCTAATTGAATTTATTTACCCTCCACAAATTAATCTTTTAATTACTTACATTAAGTAATTATCATTTAAGTAATTTAATTATTTCCATCAAGTAAATATCCCATAAATACTTAATTTAATTACTTAATACTTAATCACTTTCATTAGTTAATTATATTTAACTAATTATATTCATTTTATTAACCTTTAATTAATCACACTAAATAATTAACCATCCTCTAATTAATTACATAAGGAATTACTCTTAATTACTTATACCAAGTAATTAACTATTCTTTAATTACATTAAGAAATTATATTCAATTTGTAAAAAAGAAACTTAAATAATTAAGATAATTCACCTCCTTTAATTACTTATTTTCAAAAATAATCTTATTTGAATTCAAAAGTTTTGAAATTAATTTAGTCAAAACATCCCTTCATTAAAGTTTAAAATACACTTATTAGTTTGAAAACCGTTTGATAAGGGCCTTGAAACATACTCCTATCTATTTGCTTTGAAAAATGACTACAAAATTTCTTTTCGTTTTTTTCAAAAAAACTTTGAAAGAAATTCAAAGCAACTTGATACCCAAAGGCAATCCCGAGTCACATCTCAAAATTTCTCGAGTAGAACACGAGAATCCTTACGTCTTACAATAACTTCGAGTTCCACAAGGGCCAACACGAGGAAGAACCCGAGGCACACATTATCTTCCTAAAATTAACTGATGCTTGACACAGGTGCACATGCGTGCACATGCACCAGAGCTACGACCATCTCTGGTCATTGCCGAGGTCACCAGCATGACATTGATGAACTTCCCCATCGACCCCAAACACCTGAGTTACGAGACAAACACGAAAACAAAATTGGACATACAGGAACCCATCTGGAACTAACTACCGTAGCTTGCCGACGACAACTCCGACCTTCATCGTCCACGCCACCCAAACCTTAGCTTCCTCATTGACAAACACGGCTTTTCCCCTTGATGCGATCGAACTCGAAACACTCACGATGGAGAAATCGTTCGAACACTCAAACGAAACCCATAGTCAAAGAAAACCCTAAACAACTACGCCGAGCCCACCACGACATCATATAAAATCATTAGCTATTTCTCCCAACTTCTCTGGCCTACAACCTACCTCTAGCCCAAATTTCGATGTCACTGACCATCTCGTTCGCCAGAATTTGACTAAATTCCCAATTTCGGCCATCTTGCTAATTTACATCAACCCCAAGCATAAAAATCATCAGATTAATTTCAAAAATCAACATATTCAAATACAAATCAATTCAAATGATCAAAACTTAGAAATTTAAAAATCAAATTCTGGACTTGAATTTATTTTTTTACTGTCCATTCTTATTTAGAAATAAATACTTAGTATATGTACTTGGAAATATTTTGAAAAGTTTAATCTGGTAGATACACACAATTTCTTTAAAGATCTAATCAAATTTTTTTATATCATGAGATATAAATTTTTAAACATGGTTTTTGGTCTGTTAAAGAGGAACAGAGGTTTGCATGTATTCTTCACAGACAGGAATTTAGTATTTCCATCCATATATACCACATAACACTTTTATATATTCATGCAAAGAAATTTCGCACATCTCTACAAATATTCCACACATTCATCAAAATATAGAGCAGGTTTAAGCTTTATAAGAAGTAGTTTACTCACTGATAAAGAGAGGAGCCTGTTTTGATGATCTGGAACTAGATTTTGATCTGTTCTGTGCTTGATTTGCTAATTTGAAACCAAGCTTGATTGCTGAATTGAACTTCCCTTATGATGAATTGATTTTTGTTCTTGAATCAGGTTTGAACACTTTAAAAATCTGTTGTTTAGTTTTGATTTTTTTTTAGTTTTATTTTCTTTTTATTTCAAAGATGAAGAAGAAAAAGAGCAGCCTGTTTTCTTTTTCCTTAATTCATTTTTGTACATAAAATTAAATTTGAAAGGCAATAAGTATGCCACTTGTAAATGTAAAATTTCCCTTGGCTTACAAATGTACAAACATATATTATTATTACAAGTGTATTTTGCATGTTATAAGGGTGTTTCAAATGTTAAATACAAGGATTTATGTTTAACCCATATTTAAAAATCACTTATGTTTATTTCAGTTATATAACATGTTTATTCTTATTTATACATCTACAAGCTATTTTAATCCATATAAAAATAATAATAATATCAATCTTATTTAAATTTTAAACCATAAAATGTTAAACTTAACTTTTTTTTATCATTTAGAAATTTACTATATATATATTACAACCAAATTTGTTTATATATTTACTAATTTATTATAAGAGCTATTTTCCACAGATGTTTTAAAATCCAGCATTTATTATAGTTCAAGTTCAGCTATTTACATATCCAAGTCTTATAATTATCAGAACTCTATTTGTTTAACCAAATTAAAAAAATCAATATCTTAATAGTTAAAATTAGTTAATTACCAATTAACAATTGCCTAAAATTCGACTTATCACATGTCTCCCCCCCTTGAATCTTTTCGTCCTCGAAAAGGAACGAAGCCAGAATTTATAAAAATACTTGATATCAATTAAATTTTCTTTTGAACATTTTTAAAACACTTTAAAATCTATATAATATTAGCAAAATAGATTTATAAAAATATCATTTTATTACTCGATGTTTTAACAAGTCCATTCTCGTTCTCACAGAAATTCGGTCATACGTTGATCAGGCGTAGGACTGAAAATCTATAAGTACTTGGTAAGCCCATTTCAACATCCAGTGAAAATACTTGGAAAAATAATTTTATTGAAATTATAGAAAACATTTTTTTTCTGAAAATAGAGGAAATATCTTTGCGAGAATGCTTTGGAAATCATCACCCCCATCCATGGTCGCAGTTACATCCTGGGTTACGTTGCCATCGCAGCAAAAGTCCATGTAAGTGTAGGCACTTCGCGTCCCTCGATTACGCCATGGAACCCATAACAGATCGTAGTTACATTAAAAGGTTACGTTGCCATCACAACAAAAGTCCATGTAACTGTAAGCATCAGCGCCCTCGACTATCGCTACCAAAAATGAAACTTCTTCACTCCCACATAGGTCACAATCTACCGATGTAAAATCAAACACAGACTGTTGGCTCTCAACAGCACACACGACTTTCGCTATGTTACCATAGGCCGCAGTCTACCTATATAAAATAAACCGTAGACTGTTGGCTCTCAGTGGCACACATGTCTTTCACTATGATCTGCAGTAGATCGTAGTGACATCGAGTTACATTGTCGTCACAGCATAATCCAAATGCCTCTGTAGGCATCAACGCCCTCGATTTTAGCTACACACTGCACAAAATCCTCAGGAACTAGTTTTGTCTGGACTCTCACAGGATCAACTTTAGAACCCCCCTTAGGGCTCAAGGCAGTACCACCCTATGGCATTCCTGAGAAGTTCATTCCAAGGGAACGCCTTTTTCTCCAGAGCCATTTTCAAAACACTTTATATACACATATAGTATCTTCCAAATCATACACCTAATATGAATCTCATATAAATCTCCTTTACACAAAATCAATTTCCAAAATCGATAATTCTCAAACTAAGCTTTTCAAATTCCAAAATTGATCTTTCCCCAAAATCAAAAAGCCTTTCCAAATCCAAAGGTTCCAAAAAACCTTTCTCAAAATCATTCTCATGAGATCCTTTACATATACATATGTATGTATGTATGTGTGTGTGTGTGTGTGTATAAAACTTTAAAAATCTTTGGATCACTTCAAACTTGTATAAATTCTCTTTTATACTTCAAACACTTTCAAAAAATCCTTTCCTTCCGGCAAAAGATTCAACAAGGGGAGATTTATTTTATATAACAAAGATATATAACTCTGTTTATTCCAAATCAAATATTCAAATTTGATTACTCCACAAAGTCACTTACCAGTTTACTTACTTCCATAAAGTAAAAAATTTTACCATAGAAATATCCAATTTTCATTTTACTTCATCATATATTTCATAAAATATACCTTTCATTTCAAAAACCATTTCACATTTCTTATCCACAAACTTCCAATATCAATTTCATTCCAATTCGTATGATGTACACATATCATCCGTATGCAATATCTATCTGATCACTCACTCGATCACACAATTTCTCTTTCGAACTTGTATTGTCCACCCGACTTTCCTAGTCGGACTTAGATCTGGTTTCTTAATCAGAAACCGTCATTCTCCTTGCATAGCCTAACTATGATAGAGAATATCCAGAATCAATCGACAATCCATATCTAGGTTTGCCGTCGAAAATCGAGTGAAAAATCTCAACTCGGATCGATGTAACTATCTCGAAATTCTATGCTCGAATCTGGATCAAATCACTATGCGAATAGAATAATATACGTACATCCTACATATTTATCTCCATTGATTGTTTGCCAAATCAATTTCCTTTTCTTTTCACATTCACTTAAATTTTCATTCACTTACTCACAATTCTTAAATCCTTATTTGGATTATCACTTCAATTCTTATCTCAAATGGATATTTTAATCATAAACAGTTTGTACTCTGTCCAATTTAAATTTAGAAAATTGCTTGATTTTTTTTAAAAAATAGATAAGTAGTTGAAAAATAATTATAAATTTGTAAAATATCTGTAAAATAGTTAAATAATTCCAAATATAATTGTAAAACAAGTATAATATAGTTTTAGGTTTAAAAAGAAAAGTTGTATAGTAAATAGTTTGGAAAAATAGATTTATATTAAAACAATTTATTTTGAAAATAGTCCAGAGACAAACAGTTCAATTCCCAACCTCCCTTTCCAATCAATTCAATTTAAGTTTCCACTTCCATTTAAATTGACTCAATTCCTATTTAAATAACTTCAATTTCCATTGAAATTGATTTAACACCAATTCAAGTTGAATTAATCCTCAATTTCTTTCCTAAATTCAAATCAAATTCCATTTGAATATATTTATTCAACTTTAATCACAATTTCAATTAATTCAAATAAATTTCAAATTGAACCAATTTCAATTCATATCAATTCCAGTTTGAATTAATCCCAATTTCCATTTGAATTTGAACTCTTTCAACTTCAATTTCATTTCAATTAATCCAATTCAAATTTTCCATTTGAATTTTTAAACTTATCCATCTTTAATCACAATTCCAATTAATTCAAATCAAATTCAATTTGAACTAATTCAATCCAGATTTCAAATTTAAATCATCCCGAATTATATAACTTCGAGTTAAAATTTTAATCGTTGATTTAATCCTTTAAATCAAATCAACTTATGTCTTTAAACCATTTAATATGAATCCAAATTCCATTTTTAACCTATTTCAAAGTTCAAATAATAATTCAAATCCTTTTTAAACCACTAAATCTGAAATTCAATTTAACCCAAATTTCAATTTTGAAACCAAATCTTTGAAGTTTTATCTTAAACATTCAAATTTTAAGTCCAAAATGATTCCATTTTATCTTAATAATGGATATATTACCACACCCCATTTCTTTATTCATTTAAACAAATCCAATTTATAGTTTAAAGATTATTAATAACAACAGGATGACATCATCCAAATTATTTTAAAACATTCATCCATTTTCAATTTTCAGATCTCAAACCCATTTTGAGATCACACAAACCCCCAATTCAAATTCACCATTTTACTTCCTAAGTTAAATCTAAAGTTCATCTTGAAATTTCTAAATCAGATTATTCATTCAAACTTATTTAACTTCCTCTAAGTTAAATTCAATTTAATCCCATTAACCTTACCCAAATTTGAATTCTGCATTACAAATCTCAAATTCTTTCCCATTTAAGTTTAAAAAACTTACTTCACTTAGGGTTTCACATCACATTCTAAGGAAAATTCAAAAATCAACCTTAGAGTTTATTTCAAATATACATATTAATTTTCTTTGCGCACCAAGTTATCCTTAAATTTTAAACCGCCTTTGGTTTAATTCAAAACAAATTCCTTTAAATTTCAAACAACTCTTATTTTAAAATAAGATCACATTCAAAATAGTCGGAATAATATTATTTCTTTATCACTTTGAAACAATTTCCAAATTCTGGATCCAGATTTAAAACTTCACAATTTAGATCATCTTCAGTTCCAATTTATAAGTCATACTTGCCCAAATGTTTTACTTCCTTAAAACATCTCATTTTGCTTACTCATTAATATACATTTTATTATTTAAACACAACAATCATTTATGATAATACCCAAGGAAACCAATTCATTATTATCTTATCCTAAAACTCTTCTCCAAATTCAAGATTTTAATTTCAATTTGAATCCATGTCAAACTTGTCTTTATTCAATTTCAGTGGTTGTATTCCTACTACCCCTTAATTCTTATTATTACTTTTAATTCAATTAATACAACAACCAATTTCCTTAATATAATAGAAAATCTATTGCTTAATAAACTTATATAAGACTCATTTACTTTTGAAACCATTTTAAAACCTTTATATAAGAAAATAACAAGTACGCTCTCGTATATATATATATATATATATATATATATATATATATACACACACACTCAACTCATTCTAGGGTACCATTGACACTATCCCTAATGAGTAATCCCAACAGAGCCATGGTTCTCGCTTAACCTTTCTCTGATACCAAGTGTAATGACCTGGAAATTTCGATCTCGAAAATTCTAGATAGTTAAGGAAAAAAAGAAAGAGAAAGAAGAAGAAACAGAAAACTCAAACTCAGAATCTCACATTCACAGCGGATAAAATATAATATCACTTAAATAACAGTTTTACAACGAAGAACTGTATCAGTATACTTATATTTTTATACATTAGAGTTACAACCGTTACACAATAATGGACTGTTTAAAACAAACATGTCCTAGATAAACTATAATATATACAGCCGGATGTGCTCCATACGTTCCGGCCATCCAGCTCGCCTCCTGAGCTCCAAAACATCCTTACCTGAAAATCTGTAATACTCGGTCTGACCCGAGCATTACATCAAAGTAACACCCGGGTCAGGCTGGAAACCAGCGTGAGTAAACCCATCTAACATGGAGCACAAAAGCATACAACTTATATAAATCTGGGTAACTTGTATCAATTTACAACTTCACAAGTCGTTATAGACATCACTTACATCACACATCAATTTCTAGGTACCAAAACTTAGATTAAATGGTCCAATCCACTTAAATCATTCCATTTCAGTCTATTGATTCCACATATCAATCTATAGAGAATCGAAGTGGTTTCGGGTATTTACTAATACCGGACTCCGGTCTCTTCGAATTCAATACCATCTTAACCCAAGTTATTCGAGTGAAATACAATTCAATTTTAAATACAAGATGTCACTTTTTACACAGCAATTCATCATTGATAGATAAACACGTTATCATTGTCCATCCAACATATCATATCACAAAACATTTCATATCAGAGACATCAATCAATTCAAGGCATTTGATCATCATTTAATCATTCATAAGCAAGATGGATCATTTCCAAAATCAATTTAATTTATCTCTAATTAAATTAATTACTAATCCTTTAATCACTTAGATTACCTTTACTTAATCATTAGTTAATTACAAATCAATTAATTAATCATCTTTTAATTATCCATTTTAGTTAATCATTTTTGATTAATTATCCTTTAATTACAATAAGAAATTAACTCTCAATAAATTACACAAATTAATTTACCTTTACCCATCCACATTAATTACATTGATTCTTAATTAATTACTCAAATTAATTATCTTATATTCACCTCATTGATTAATTATCCCTTAATTAATCCTACCCATCATCTAACTAATCCTTGATTAGTTTCTTTAATTAATCAATCCTTTTATTAATTACACTAAGTAATTAATCTTTAATTACTTTCCTTAAGTAATTTACTTTTAATTACTTTCATCAAGTAATTATCCCATTGGTTAATTATCCTCAATTAAATAACCCTCTATTATTAATTAATTTAACTTTTAATTTCTAATTAAATTTATTTACCCTCCATAGATTAATCTTTTAATTACTTACATTAAGTAATTATCATTTAAGTAATTTAATTATTTCCATCAAGTAAATATCCCATAAATACTTAATTTAATTACTTAATACTTAATCACTTTCATTAGTTAATTATCTTTAACTAATTATATTCATTTTATTAACCTTTAATTAATCACACTAAATAATTAACCGTCCTATAATTAATTACATAAGGAATTACCCTTAATTACTTATACCAAGTAATTAACTATTCCTTAATTACATTAAGAAATTATACTCAATTTGTAAAAAAAAATCTTAAATGATTAAGATACTTCACCTCCTTTAATTACTTAATTTCAACAATAATCTTATTCGAATTCAAAAGTTTTGAAATTAATTTAGTCAAAACACCCCTTTATTAAAGTTTAAAAAACACTTATTATTTTGAAAACCGTTTGATAAGGGCCTTGAAACATACTCCTATCTATTTGATTTGAAAAATGACTACAAATTTTCTTTTCGTTTTTTTTAAAAAAAACTTTGAAAGAAACTCAAAGCAGCCCGATACCCAAAGGTAATCTCGAGTCATATCTCAAAATTTCTCGAGTAGAACACGAGAATCCTTACGTCTTACAATAACTTCAAGTTCCACAAGGGCCTACGCGAGGAAGAACCCGAGATACACATCATCTTCCCAAAATTAACCGATGCCTGACACAGGTGCACACAAGTGCACATGCACTAGATCTACGACCATCTCTGGTCATTGCCGAGGTCACCAGCATGACATCGGCGAACTTCCCCATCGATCCCAAACACCTGAGTTACGAGACAAACGCGAAAACAAAATTGGACATACAAGAACCCATCTGGAACTAACTACCTCGACCAAACTCAGCTTGCCGACGACAACTCCAACTTTCATCGCCCATGCCACCCAAACCTTAGCTTCCTCATCGATAAACGCGACTTTTCCCCTTGATGCGATCGAACTCGAAACATTCACGATGGAGAAATCGTTCGAACACTCAAACGAACCCATAGGCAAAGAAAACCCTAAAAAAACTATGTCGCGCACACCACGACATCATATAAAATCATTAGCTATTTTTCCCGGCATCTCTGGCCTACAACCTACCTCAAGCCCAAATTTCAATGTCACTGACCATCTCGTTCGCCAGAATTTGACAAAATGCCCAATTTCAGCCATCTTGCTAATTTACATCAACTCCAAGCATAACAATCATCAGATTATTTTCAAAAATCAACATATTCAAATACAAATCGATTCAAATGATCCAAACTTACAAATTTAAAAATCAAATTGTGGACTTGAATTTATTTTTTTACTGTCCATTCTTATTTAGAAATAAATATTTAGTATATGTACCTGGAAATATTTTTAAAAGTTCAATCTGGTAGATACACACAAATTTCTTTAAAGATCTAATCAATTTTTTTTATATCATGAGATATAAATTTTTAAACATGGTTTTTGGTCTGTTAAAGAGGAACAGAGGTTTGCATATATTCACGCAGACATGATTTTAGTATTTCCATCCATATATACTAGATAACACCTTTATATATTCATGCAAAGAAATTTCACACATCTCTACACGTATCCACACATTCATCAAAATATAGAGCAGGTTTAATCTTTATAAGAAGTAGTTTACTCACTGATAAACAGAGGAGCCTATTTTGATGATCTAGAACTAGACTTTGATCTGTTCTGTGCTTGATTTTCTAATTTGAAACCAAGGTTGATTACTGAATTGAACTTCCTTTATGATGAATTGATTTTTGTTCTTGAACCAAGTTTGAACACTTTGAAAAACTGCTGTTTAGTTTTGATAATTTTTTTTTTCGGTTTTACTTTCTTTTTATTTCAAAGATGAAGAAGAAAAAGAGCAGACTGCTTTCTTTATCCTTAATTCATTTTTGTACATAAAATTAAATTTAAAAGGCAATGAGTATGCCACTTGTAAATGTAAATTTTCCCTTGGCTTACAAATGTACAAACATATTATTATTATTACAAGTATATTTTGCATGTTATAAGGGTTTTTCAAATGTTAAATATAAGGATTTATGTTTAACCCTTATTTAAAAATCACTTATCTTTATTTTAGTTATATAACATGTTTATTCTTATTTATACATCTACATGCTATTTTAATTCATATAAAAATAATAATAATATCAATCTTATTTAAATTTTAAACCATAGAAATGTTAAACTTAACTTTTTTTATCATTTAGAAATGTACTATATATATTACAACCAATTTTTTTTATATATGTGCTAATTTATTATAAGAGTTATTATCTCCAGATTTTTTTAAAATCCAACATTTATTATAGTTTAATTTCGGCTATATACATATCCAAATCTTATAATTATCAGAAATCTATTTGTTTAACCAAATTAAAAAAAATCAGTATCTTAATAGTTAAAATTAGTTAATTACCAATTAACAATTGCCCAAAATTCGAGTTATCACAACAAAATTAATGCCACTTGTACCACATGAAAATTCTTACTTAGCACTTGTTATAAACATGCTTACACTTGTTTAAAATATGTTAAAATCTATTTCACAAATGTTAAAATGTCTGTATTTTTGTTTATATCCTTAATTCAAATTATTTTACAAATTTTGTTTTAACCCTTTATGCATTTATATTTTCGCATCTTAACATATGTTTTTGTTTTAAATGTTTATGCTTTTTTATCTATATAATTTCTGTTATTTAATAAATGCATTCTCCTTTTTAAAATCTGAAGAAAAATTGAATTTAAAACAAATCATACTTCAGTAAATAACACATATATGTATATTATGAAATTTAGCTTTTAAATAACTTTTAAACTTTTACTATATTTAAACATTACAAATAATGTTTTAAATATAACTTTATATCATATTTCTTATTTCTTTATTAATCATTTATACAATCCTTTAAAGAAAAATGGTTTTATAAATTAATTTCACATGAATAAATATATTAGAATTTCATTCTAAATTAGTCTTTTGAAAAATTTATCACATTAAATTCAAAATATCATTTTTAAATCAAAATGCATATTTAATAAAATTAGAAACAAATTCTTATTAATTGAAAAATAAAAGTTAAAATCCAATATATTTCCAATATATTTATTATTGAGTTTTCAAATTCAAATTTCAATTAAAATCAATATATATATATATATATACATATACATATATATATATATATATAAACAACTAATATTTTATTTTATTTGGGAAAAAACCAATTTAATTCACATTTTAATTCCAAAAATTAAATTAATTTCCAATTTAATTTTGATTTAAAATCGAGAATGTTACAAATTCCCTTCTTAAGAAATTTCGTCCCCGAAATTTGTCAGGGAGACAATAAAGAACAGATGAAAGATAGAAAATATCTTTCCAGATCAACCTGAATATCTATTCTGCATTTGGCTTACCAAATCAGATTATCGACAATAAATTCAAGAACAACTCGTTCCATACTTCACAAGATACTTGGGACACTAGATCTACGAATATGCAGGGCATCGGTTAGTTCAGAAGATCGCTAACCGCTCGTAGAATATATCTAGACCCAAAAGAATAGACAACTGAATTCTAAACTCAGGTTGGGGTATCTCAAAGTATACACTTGCATGTCCTTTTCGGACTTGGATTCACACAAGAAATTACTAGAAATTTCAAATTTGGGTTTTAGCCGAAATCGTTTTATAGATACAAATTAATCTATCTTCATATTTTTGTTAACCAACTTCTTTCAATATTAAAATTTTAAATTCATTAGAGTTAAAAATGAAAAGCTGATAAGAATCCGATGAAGAGAATATGAAGTAGAAACTTATCTATAATGATCCGCTGGGTGATCACCACACCGAAGCTTCTTCTCGGAGCTGCCACGAAGACATCAAAGAATTGAAACTGGATTAAAGGAGACTGAGAAGAAAAGTTGTTTCCGTAGTTGCAGGGATTGACCGTTTGGTACTTCCCTGTTCCCTATCTCGTCCTCTTCTTGCACTCATACTCACTATCAGTGGATAGTAAGAGAATTTACTGAGGCATACAGACAGATATCTCAGGGATATACTCATTCTAGGGTATCCGTAACCCTATCTCTATTGAGTTACCTAATGTGTTATACTTCTAAGCCAAAATTTCAACCTTCAGCTCTGATACCACTGTAACGACCCTGACTCGACCTTCGAAAATCGGCACTAAATACATCCACCGTATTCGAATGTCGCAGATTCAAACGCTGAATCTGGTTTGTCGAAGCTTATAACACATTAAGTACAACAACACAGCGGAAGAAAAGATAATATCATTAATATACAACAGATACAATATCTGATCCAATAATGATACAATTTAGATATCGATACAAATATCAAAGACAAGATACGATAGCGGAAAGAGATAACATAAACTTGAACTACAAAGAAGGAACTCTAATGTCAACTACATCTGCAACTCCATAGCTAAAGCTCCAAAAACTCCAAAGATTAGATCCACCAACATGCTTTCCAAACGCGAAGCGAGACACCCCCATCACATTGTACTAAGCAAGGTCAGCTATGAATGCTGAAGTGCAGCAAATGCAATCCACAAATCCAAAGGCTTCGAAGGCTATCGAATCTATACCTACTATTTGATTATCTGAAAAACCCAACTCTAGACTGCCCGTGTGGAAAATTATGGGCATCCATAGTTTAGGAAGAGAACAAATAACTCCGAGTCAGTCATGGGATGGTATAAGCAAACAAAAATAGTTTTATCTTTAAAACAAACAACAAAAGATTTTAAAGTTGAAATCCGCAATGCTTTTTGGAAAATGAAACTGCCATAAGGCCTCCCACCACACACACAATGCAAGCGCACACTTGGAGGAGATTTCTCCTTATGACAGTCAAAAATGCTTGATACGCAAAAAACATTTGATATTATTATTAGTGCATAGTGCAAAAAACCTTTCGAAAGTATAATATTAATCTTAGCCATCATACGTACCATTAGAGTATGCCTATTATAGCTACTATATTAGATGGCAGGTTCTACAACTAAAACCGTATGTATTGGACGATTGGATTTCCAATAAATGGTCAGGTTAAGGAACTTCCTTAATAAATGGAATGCCTCTGGAGGGACGCCCCCAAGAACCAAAACGGTTCCCTACAACATAAGGCCAGGTTACCACTTCCCGGAAGTAACCTTAAAGATATACCATCCCTGGTCGTTACCGACCTTTATCCGAGGGCCCTCAACCAATAACCACACAACAATAAGTATGCAGCAACCACATAGGTAAATATCTAGGCTCCATACCATGATACCACCTTTTATCCAGAAGGAAATGGACATACCCTAGGGGCGCGACCCTTGAAAACCTTGCCGCAACATTCCTGTTTCGACCATTTCCGGGTTGTGAGGATCGACGAAGTCTCGTCCATAAAGTTACGCTTTTCACAAAATCCTTGCTTTGATCCACAAATGATCAGCAGCACTTCGTATGCCACATTACCAAATTGGGAATGTATCACTAGTAACCATCAACTACATAACATCTGAGCTCGTACGTCTCAGAGAAGGGTGTTAATCTAAGAGAATAAACCTCCGCCACCAAATAGAAATGTATTTGATAGAAACTAGCTTTACATCTCAAAGTGTAATGTCAGACACACATCTATACAAGTCTGTTCCAGGTTTGAATAGAACCGAAGGCACTTTCTAAGAACCCCTTGCAATCCGGGAATTCCCAATCCCGATCGGACTCCCCATCACATATGGAGATCTCTATACCATAGCTACTCAGTGCAGAGTCCTTCGACGGGTTATCCTTTCGTTCTTGAAAATACTCGATCTTCACCACCGGTCTTCAAATGCTATCCATATCGTCATATCACTATTCGGAATGGATTATATGGCACAAGGTCCTCTCCCGGTTAAATCGAATAATGAGAGAAATATTTAAAACATATGGATATTGGGGTTTCAGTCAAGTCACAACTTAAAACCCAAAAATTTCTTTCAAACGGTTTAAACAAATTACCATTTCCAAATCTTTAAACAAAAAGATTCACTCCACAAAGTTCACCCATCTGTCACAAAGATTCATTTACAGATTTCAAAACAATTTCCATTCCAAATCTTTTATAGAAAGGATACACTTTTAAGATCCTTTTTCAATTTGAAAACAAAGTATACCAATCTTTAACAAAGATTCGTTCATATTCTTTCAAAACAATTTCCGTTTCAAATTGGATTAACTCATCCAATCTTTAAGTCAAAAATTTAATTCATAGCTTTCAAAATCTTTTCCAAAGATTCATTCATAACTTGGAAAACCATTTTCATTTCAAACTTGAAATCCCTTTAACATAAATTGGAAATTCTTTCCTTATATGAAAACTTCTATTATTTGAAAACAAATAGTTTTTGTTTCGTAAAAATCCGATTTCATTTATACAAGTTAAAGTCCTTGGGTTAAATTCAAATTCCCAAAACAATACTTTTAAAATGGTTTAAAACCTATATAAACACATTTATAACTTGTATAACCTTTTTAAACCATAATTTTCAAACATAGAATTCAATCTCAAGTTTTGAATTCAAATTCAAATCAAATTATTTAAATTTCAAAACTTAATCAAGTTATTCAAAATAACTTTTATCTTTAAAACTCCTTCTCAAAAGATTTTCATATTTAACTCAATTCTATTTCCAAACTATTTGGATTCAAAATTCAATTTTAAAACCATTTCAAAAATCTATGACTTAAGTAATTTCCTCGTGCAATCCATATTTATGTGTGTATGGTGTGGTCCAGGGATTTTACCCAATAGTGCAACATCATCAATCATCACAGATTCAAGCACAACAATTATCGATAAGCGGTAAATCTCTATAGCGCTTCTCTTCCATACATAGATTCACAGATAAGTAAAACTATCACAGATAAATAAATTACATTCATCCTTCAAATCACAAAGCCTCACACAGTAGAGATATCAAACAATTCACAGCGTTCAATAGAATACAGTCATCCATAAGTAAGGTTAATTGATCATTTGATTAATTGAAATCAGATTAATCATTAATCCAGGTTAATTACATTAAGTAATTACAAATTATTTTAATTAATTAACCTTTAATAATTAATTAACTTTAAATTATTAATTAGTTAACCTTAATTCATAAATGAATAAATCTCTAATTATTAAATAATTAACCCTTAATTATTTAATTATTCTTTAATTAATTATCCTTAATTAATTACATTAATTAATTATCCCTTAATTAATTACATTAATTAATTATCCCTTAATTAATTATCCTTACAATTATTTATGTATCCTTAATTATTAATTAATTAAATCTCAATCACCTTTATTAATAAATCATTAATTAATCCTTAATTATAGTTTAATTAACCTTAATATTCTTTAATCATTCTTAGATTACTTATATAATTAATTAATTTAAAGATAAATCACCAAAAATCTTTAGTTAATAAACTTCATAATTAATCATTATCAACAAATAAATTTATTCATATTCTCAAGAGGTTAAGGTTAATTAAAACAACATTTTATCTTGATTAACTCTTTAAATTAAAAATAATTTTTTTTATAAATATTGATCAAAAAATCAAATGACTTAATTACTTTAAAACATAACTTTCTTAACTATTTAATTATTCAATTTCAAATGAAGACAGTTATTTTTTTTAAAACATAGGTTTAAAAATGTTTTAAAATTTAAATCTGGTTTTAGAGTAAAAACTGTTTTTTAACAATGAACCCGAGACCCACACATGACCACCCCCGAGCTAATAACCAACTTCCCCGAGTGCCACTTCGAGTTTCTTCCCAAACTCACCCGTATCCCATTTCAAACTTCAAATTTTTGTTCAAGTTTTTTTTGAAAAACCCGGTACAACGCAAATACATTCGAGTCAATACTCGAGCCAATCCATCATCTCCCCGAAAATTACTTTGAGCAACATCCTCTTCTTCTTCCAGTAACAATCCCTAAGACCACCACATCAACGTGCACATGGACGCAAGGCCTGACCACTTCCAACCATCATTCCGATCACCAACGCTTCGACGTCGATCTTGCCGATGAACTCGAACCCATAGATCATCAAACGCAGCAGCAAAACGAAATCGAGCTTCTCGATTCAAACTAGAACATGACCTTATCACCTAAATCTGCCTCGTCACGCCAACTCCGACTACCTGATGCATCGCCGCCACGCCTACGGCTCCACCATACGACGATGCAACAATCCTCTGGGGTCCGATCGGCTTCGATCAAATATTGACATCAGAATTAACCCAAAAAGTCCCTTGGCCAAAAATGCAACATAAACCCTAAATCAACCACATTCATCCCCTACGATCATCTATAAATGCCTCCATTATTTTTCCATGAATCCCCTACTCACCAGCTAGCTCTTCCATAGATTGATCCATGGAATGCCTCGATCGACGGAATTTACACAAAACCCATTTTCTGTTCAACTCTAAATTTCCCACGAATCCCAAAATTAAAAATCATAATATTATCGTTTAAATTCGTCATTTTCAAATGCGAATTCAATTCTATAATCAAAACGTAATGATTCAATACTTGGCTTTTTTCCTTAAGTGATTCTTTAGTGTAAATATTATTATTTTTGGATATTATTGAATATAAACACCTGAAATAAATTTTCAAAACAATATTGCAGTTTTATGATCATTTTCTATTTGTAAATCACAATCTAAAATTGATTGAATAAAGTGCAGTTTGGATTTTTCTTAGTGACCTTAAGTTTGAGCTTCAACAGAGTATAACACATGGATGTATATACATACATTCAGACATGCAAACACATAAGACAGTAAAACATTTTTCGCGGCAACTCAAAGCATTCATCACAACATCAATTCATAGATTCAAGTTTCCGACTTAAGGGTTTGCTCACCTGATTCACTTTAAAGCAGAAAACTGGAATAATGTTTTGAGCCTGAACTTGAATTTTTTGATCCTGACTTGCTTCAGTCTTTTGAAATTGTAAAAGATTGAATTTTTCCAGGCTTTGTTTGTTGTTTCATATTTTTTCTTTGATCTTTTGCTTTGCTTACAAGCTTAATCCCCAGGCTTTTTGATTTGCATTTGCAACCTGCTTTGAAACAATTTTGCTTGATCTTCTTTTTATCTTTCATGTTTTAATTTTCTGTTTTCAGGTCTGGATTGTTTGATTCCAGATTTTTGATTCACAGGTTTTTGAATTGGATTTATAACCTGATTTACTTCAAAATTTGTATTTGATACTTTGCATCAGGCCTTTGAATTCTCGAACAGATTTAATTTGATATTGAGATGATTTTGTTTTGATATTGTTTTTGATTTTGTTTTCTTTTCTTATTTCAGATCTGATGTTAAAGATATGAGAAAGGAATGTAGTTTAGTTTTTATTCTTCAATATAAAATTTAATTCATTTTAAACAGAATTAATGCCACTTGTACCACATAAAAATTCTTACTTAACACTTGTTAATTCCTTTATTAACATGCTTACACTTATTTAAAATATGTTAAAATCTACTTTACAAATGTAAAAATGTACATATTTGTGTTTATATCCTTAATTCAAATTATTTCATAAATTTTGTTTTAACCCTTTATGCATTTATATTTTCACACCTTAACATATATTTTTGTTTTAAATGTTTATGTTTTTTTATCTATATAATTTCTATTATTTAATAAATGCATTCTCCTTTTTAAAATCTTAAGAAAAATTGAATTTTAAAACAAATTATACTTCAATAAATAACACACACATGTATATTATAAAATTTAGCTTTTAAATAACTTTTAAACTTTTACTATATTTAAACATTACAAATAATGTTTTAAGTATAACTTTATATCATATTTCTTATTTAAATAAATACATTTCTTTATTAATCATTTATATAATCCTTTAAAAAAAATGGTTTTAAAAATTAATTTCACATGAATAAGTATATCAAAATTTCATTCTAAATTAGTCTTTTGAAAAATTTATCACATTAGATTCAAAATATCATTTTTAAATCAAAATGCATATTTAATAAAATTAGAAACAAATTCTTATTAATTTAAAAATAAAATTTTATATCCAATTCATTTCCAGTAATACGAGTTTTCAAATTCAAGTTTCAATTAAAATCAATATATATATATACACAACTAATATTTTATTTTATTTTGGAAAAAATCAATTTAATTCACATTTTAATTCCAAAAATTAAATTAATTTCCAATTTAAATTTGATTTAAAACCGGGAATGTTACAACCAATCTCATTTAAAAATCCTTATGGTTATGCATGGTTAGTAGATATTCAAATTCTCGATATAAATATACCATAAATAGACACAACTATTTGGTTTTATATGATGACATCATCGCTATCATTTCAAAGTGGAATATGTGTCAAACAGAGTATTTATGATTTTTTTTTGATTTTTTATTGAAATTTAATATTTATATTCGATTGAGTTTTAATGTGTATTAATGTCTATCATTTTATCTCTATTTTTCTAACACTATTACTCTTTTGCTGATAAAGGGGGAGAGAAAAGTTAAGATTTTGACAAATAAAGGTCAAATATTTTCTATTTGCATCTAGGCTCATTTGCATATTTTAATTTACATGCATATATGAAGGGGGAGCTTTGTGTAGAGAGGGAGCATTCAAATATGGAGAGAAAATTGAATGATCAAATGCATTTAATAAAATTCAAAATCTTAAATATATGTTTGTTATCATCAAAAGGGAGAGATTGTTGAATATGCGAGTATATGATTTTTTTGATGATAATAAACACATACATACGTGTGTGTGTGTGTGTATATACGCGTTTAATTGTATTTGTTAACGTACTATTTTATTTTTCACATAATTAATAAATATTTGCTAAATAAAATAAATAACGCAGAATTTATATTCAAACATATATTTTATTCAAACAGACATTTACTACAATTTTTGAATAGTACAAATCCGAGCTTTCACTATATATACACGCATAATTTCAATTTCAATACAATTTCAATTACCTTACAATTATCATTTACATATGCACCTTACTATATTTTACTCATTCACTCGTATTGATCTTCAACTCCATTCTTGATTGAATCCAGCATTTAAGCAATCTGCAAAAATAAATACTGCTGCAGTAAAATTGAAAGGAAAATATTTTTGCAGTGAAAAATGAAATGTATACTTTGGAAATATTATTTGCCTCGGTTATTTGGGTTGTTCGCCATCATTTAAATTTGAATTCATCATACACGAACAGCTTGTGACATGCACAGTGGATTACTGTACATGCCACAAGGCCATGTACACCAATGTGCACTTGACAAAGTTACAGGGACAGGTGAGCAAAAGGTTAAACCAAAATCAAAAGCCGAGTTCAACTCAAGTACAACGAAAATAATGTCACAATATCAGCACAAGGTCAAACCTGAGATTTAAGCTGGATTCAACACAGGTGCAACCCAAACGTACCAATTCAATAAAATGGTCGAAAATATAAAACCAATATAAATCAAGCCTCGACCAAAGTTCAAGTCATACACATGAAAACAGAGGCTAGACAGTCCATTCAGACCATCAAGCAAGTGCGCCAACAAAGGCAGTTCACAAGTCAAAGACCAACGAGACCAAGCACCAAACAGAAACCAAGTACACACTCGAGTACACATAAAACAACTCAAACTCAAGCATTAAGCAAATTAACCAGACCAAACTCAAGATCACAAGTGCTAAGTACACATGAACTACACGACTCGAGAACAAAATCATGTTCAAGTTTCAAACACAACAGACCTTGCTGACAATTACCACCAGATGAAGCACTTAAATATAGAACCATATGTGCACAAGCTAGGCTCTACATGGTGCAGCAGACATCATCATTAATGGATCAAAATACAACTGTAGCAAGACTACAATGCCAACTCAAGTGAAGTCAGTGCATATACAATGAACTCGAATGTACAGAACAATATTCAACATGAATCAACCCAATGCAAACAACATGAATGGTCAAAGGCAGTACACATTGAAACATGACTATAAACTATGCAACATGAACAAATATCATGTGGACAGTGCAACTTGAACTCAACAATCATGTAACATAAAGAAGTCAACATATATAATCAGAGGAAAGCAACACAACATCAATATACATGAAGACAAACAGAGCTTTAACAGTTTCACAAGAAAAAGTCTGCAACATAACAACATAAAGTCTAATCATAATTCAAGTGAAACTAGACTACATTAAAACAAAGTAATATCAAAATTGAATTTGAAGGCGTGAGCAATTGAACAGAGTCAATGTCAAGCCGTGGTTGTCAAATAATTTGAACAAGTTTAAAACAATGGGACAACAAGGATATGAATGAAAGCAATATCACTACAACCTGAAGCAGACTCGAGCAAGTCAAGACCTAACATGTCACAAATACTACCACACAATACAACATAGCAGTATGGCAGTAGACAGCGCAAAGTGGTGCACATGTAACCAGAGCCAAGGCAGGAATACCAGATTCAAGTTCAAGCAAAACAGAGGCAATACTGCAATGCTACCACAAATCGACGCAACTAGACAATATGAAAACAATATATGCAGTGCACAGTGCAGACACCTGAAGTCAACAAGAACGCAATCGAACAGTTCAAATTCAACACCGTGGTGGCCAAGTAAAGTCAAAATCGAGCCGTGAAAATCAAGTAATTAAACATACGAAATTGACAAAGTCAGAAATTATCATCAACGTCCAAGCAATATCGAACGACCGAGAAAAAGTATTGACAATTCAAATAAATTCAGACGAACGAAAATAAAGGGATTCGAACCCTATATAAATGTTTAACATCATCGGCTACGAATCCATTCGATTCCAAGCAAAAAGGAATAATCATTCAACTCGAATCAAGATCGAGTTCAAGCAAGCTAATCGATAAAGCAAAAAGAACAAATCACATACCATTATAGCCGAACTCGATCAAATTGAGTAACCTTGTGCAAAAATAGAAGAGACGATCATTCGACCGAGCAATCAAAGCAAGATTATATAATCGAATGATCAACTGAAGCGGCGCCTCAATTTCCAAGAACCTTAATTTCTGAACGAACGAGCAAAACAACATTTTTCACAAAGAAGAAGGACGGGCCGAAGAATAAAGGGAGAAAGGGATATTCTTTTATTACTTATATTTATTTTAGGCCAATCTTTTCATCTACTTGGGCTTATATGTAAATTAGGATTTTGTGTTATTTATTGTTTTTATTGTATTTTCTCTTTTAAACATTGTAATTTCTGCTCGCGTGACTAGGGGACGAACTACGGTGGTGCAGCTCAAGAATTCGCAACTCAATGGCTGAGTTGTGGAAGGGTTTTGAGCGTAAAGTTAAGGTTAGTCGATAGCTGATGTCGCGAGTTTACGTGTGTAAACGTCTAACTGCTTAATTTCTAGTAGAAACCTTGGGGGTAGCACATAAGCATGGTTTTGCCGAAGCTGGGCAAATCTATGTGTTCTATTTTTATTATTCTACCATTATATGTGTAGCTATAATTCTGATAAATCTGTATTGCAATTATTTTATATACTTCCGCAATAATTTTTATAATTAATAGTATCACCCTATTCACCCCCTCTCTCTAGGGTGAAATCGATCCTATCTGATCATTTATTTTGTAAGGGTGGACAATGAATGTTCACGGAAAACCAAAAGGTTAAAAATGGATACCGATATGGGTAACCGTTTCGCAGATTCTGCCTCGTACCAGATGCTAGAATGCACAACAAAAATACTATAGAGATTAGCACGACGAGACAAATAGAATGATTCATAGATATGAATGATATGACCAAACTATCAAAAGTCGATATTTGCTGCCAAAAAATGCTATTATAACGCTAAAATTTGACGAAACGAATTATAACGTCTTACTCAGAAAATGTTCTACAATTTTATTATATAAAAATATTTTATTTTCATCAATTTAACCGATTTAAATTAAACTTGAAATTTCACAATAAAACAAACTTCCATATTTTCTGATGAAATTCTAACATTTGCTACGTATAAATAGACGTATTCCATATATTAAATTTTCATTTCGAAAATTTAAAGTTTAGATTTCACGAAAATTTAGTCAATTATGTCATAAAAATTGTTAAAATATACGGGTCATTACATAATAGGTTTTATGCTAGCATATATGGAAATTTCATGGTGAACTCGAGATAAGACGTGAATTGACAGCAATAGTTAAAGTTGAACCCTAAAACACCTATGTCGATTTTGAAGAACCTAATACAAAAGATAGAATGACATAAATGGTTTATGATGCCGCTGGTCCAAGTATGCAGACTAATGATCCTAAATCAAAGTGGAACTTGACACAAAATAAAAAAATTCGAGTTGTTAGAAGCTTCAAAAAGACCATGATATAATAGATCTAAAATGATGTATTTGTCAACGACATCTACATTAATCGCTATAAAATCCATATATAACATGAATGAAAATCTAATGAACTCGATTCTTAGTCATTGAAATGATTCCACTAGGTAATTTCTTGGCAAAGAATTGGTATTCACTAAAAAAAAGAAGTATATGCCTTTGGTCTACCGTACGAAAAGATTGACACGTTCCAAATGGATGCATGATATATTGGAAGGAAGGTAGAAACCTTACAAGTTGTAAATTCTGCAACAACCATGGATATAAATCAGCAAAGAGTAGTGCAAAAGTCATGTTTTTTACTTGTATATATTACTTTCCCCTGACAAATAGATTACAAAGATTGCATACATCTTCTGCTACTGCAAAACACATGCGATGGCATAGTGAACGACAACGAGTTGAAGATATTTCATGTCATCCATCGGATGGCAATGCTTAGAGCATTTCTATAACATATATCTTGATTCTACTAAAGAATCTCATGTTGTAAGACATGGTTTGTGTGCTGATGGATTTGCATCGTTTGCTTAATTTGGTAATAAACCTTACTCAACATGGTCGATTATTCTAACACCTTACAATTTGTCATTGTGGATGTGCATGAAGAAACCAAACATGTTTTTAACTGTAATAATCTCAAGGTCAAGAAATTCTAAAAACAAGATAGACATATATTTGTAGCTTTTAGTGGATGAACTGAAAAGACTATGGACAGAGGGTGTTAGAATCTGGAGTACAGTCGGTAAATTTGTCAAAAAAATATTTTCATAATACTTTATCATTATTGTGGATGATAATCGATCTACCTGCTTATGCGATGCATTCTAAATGGAGTATTGGTAAATTTGCTTACCGCTTTTGCATGGATTCAACATAATCTTTTTAATTAAAATTTGGTGGAAAATAATGTTGGTGGGATCGCCATCGTCGATTTTTGCATCAAAACGAATTTTTAGGTTTATAAGAAAATTTTCAAAGAAAATACCGTTATTACCTTAGAGCCACCTAGCATCCTGATTAGGAAAAATGTGCACATGCTCATTTAAGATTATCCAAAAGTATATGAGTTAGACAAGGTGCCAAAAATCTCTGGTAAAGGGAAAATTCATAATTAGTGCAAGCAGAGTATATTTTTGGGAATTAGCTTATTGAAGCATTTAAAAATTCAACACTATGTGGACGTAATGCATATCGAGAAGAATGTTTATGAGAATTACTTTAATATGATAATGAATATGAAAGGGAAAATGAAAGATGATTTGAAGTCCGAGAAGGATATTGTACGGTACGGTAATAGTTTAGAAATAAAAATTGATAATAAACGTCCAAATTTCTAACAATTAGCTTGTTATGTGTTGGAAAACAATCAGCATAGAAAACTGTTGGGATGTGTTAATTTTTTGAGGTTCCCGAATGCGATTACTTCTAATTTAAAATATTGTATTGATATGAAGGACCATCAGCTGTCGTGTATGAAGAGTCACGACCATCATGTAATTTTCGAAACTTTATTCCTAGTAGTGTTTAAAGAGTTGTTGCCACAAAAGGTTTGGATGTCAATAACCGGTCTTAATTTATTCTTCAAGGAATATGTTCGAATACGCTCAGCAGAACTCATTTATAACAGCTAGAAAAAAAATATACAAAAAGTATTGTGTAAATTGGATAAAATATTTCTTCCAGGAGTTTTCAATTGCATGGAACATCTACCTGTACATTTTTCAACCTAAGTTTACTGCGAGGACCAGTATAATACTGTTGGAGTATCCATTCGAAAGGTATGTATAATACTAAAAATATTGTATAAATTTAATTTTTTTAAATCATTGTAATATTTTATGTTATCATATTGTAAATCTTCAATATATAGGTATTTGGGTCACCTAAAAAAGAATGTGAACAAAAAGCACACATTGAATGTACTACTTTTCAAACATACATTGTAGAAGAGCATCAGCATTTTTTAGTTACTATTTCATAGACCATATTAAATTAAATTTTAATAGTGATCAAAATGAGGATGAGATGGTTCATTCACCTGATATTTCTCTATCGATTTTCCAAAGACAGGGACATCCATTTGGTAAATGCAATAATGGAGGTTTCTAGTTAATTAAGGATTTTAGTTTGGCCAAACCAACGATGCTCCTCCTCAATTGTGAAGAGTTATCATATCTAATTAAGTATGTAATGCAATATTTTCTTTATGTTATATATTATTCTTTGTCCTAATTAGTTGTTCAACAGTTAATTCGAAGAAGCAATTCCATATGTTGCCTCTAGTATAGGATTTGAGGATAGATTCAAGAAACATGTAAGTATGATTCAATATATATCATTTTTGTCCTAATAAATTCTTAGGTACAACTTAAATAAGAAATATAGGTTGGTGATAATGAAATTAGAGATGTTTGTTATTGAACACTCGCATTTGGACGAATGATTAGATGTAGGAACTGTCCAATTTTGTATATAAACAGTTTCAAATTTCACATAGTTGAGTTTGGAGAAAATAAAGCAATGTACAACAATGGGGTCTATATCACCAGTGACAACAAGAGGGATGATTTGGAAGATTATTATGGCGTTTTACAGGGCATAATCGAACTTACCCTATTACAGCGGAGCTTAAAATATATTTATTCAAATGCGAATATTTTGATATTAGGAAGAATACAAGAATTTGACGTGCACACAAAGATTACCCACTAATTGAAGTGAATCACAAAAGACGATATCAAGGTTACGATCTATTTGTGCTGGCGACACAAGCAACATAAGTCTATTATGCACTTTATCATGCCATGAGCAATGGTAAGGCAGATTGGTGGGCCGTTGTCAAAACAAAATCAAGATGGTCGTTTAACTTGGACATGGTCATAATTGACAATCATCTATGCCAATATGATCCTAATCCAAATAAAATAATTCAAAACATAGAGATGCAGACAATATATGACAACTTAACGACGAAGTATTCGGTGGAGTTGAATTAGATAAAGATGTTGATGCAGAAGAACAAGTTGATCACCAAGGAAATGAATATGATTTCGAATTCGATTTTGAAGTTAAAGAAGATGACTTTGAAGATGAAGAGAATAGTGTAAGTAATGGCATTGATGATGAAAACATCGACTCATAATATGTGATCGTAAAATTTTTAATATGTTTTGGACAGTGTATGTATTTTGATGCTACCATGAATATAAATTTCAATTTAATCAGTATGTATTTTTCCTTTGAAATCTACTGGTGTGAATGTATGACTATTCTTCTTCATGAATTATTTATTTTATTGTGCAATTGAAACTTTGATAGATATGAGTACTCATGCTAATAATAAGCGTAAAAAAAGGTGGCCGAAATCCATCACTCAGTGGCATACAACCCCCTCAACATCTCATTCCCTTAGGATATATTCAAACCAGGGAGGGTCTCAGTCACCTATTGTAGGTGATGATCCTCAGTACCTATTATCATAACTCATCATGTCCGATCATGAGGAGCATGATGATGTAGATCCATTTGCACATGCATCTAATACCAGTTCATCCGTAGGCCGAGTCCACATTATTCAATGTGCTAAAAGATGGTAAGTGAAATTGCACTTATGTTTATTTTTAAATCTATAGGTTATCATCTTAAATAACTTCACTTTTCTTATACATTTTATATATGTGTAGAGCCAATTTCAGCAACGGAATTACAAGTGATAGCATTTGCGATTTAATACTTGCCAAGGTGAATCAGTTTTAGCCAAGATACTCGAATTTTCCATCCAAAGTAAAAGATGTCATGTTCAATGATTTTGTGGTAAAATAAATTTAATACAAACTTGATTTTTCATATATAAATTTATATATTGATAATATATTTAAATACAAATGCAGAGTAAATATTAATGGAAACCTGACACGTCTCAGGTGCTTATCAGAAAACTCTTGGAACATAAAGCAAGCAATGGATATGGAGAGATGATGCATAAGATGAATAAAATTAGAAAGAAGGTAAAGGCCCTTGCTCAAGAGATCTATGACCAGCTCAAGTTGTATTTAGAGAGAGAAGACGTGAAGGCACGTGCTAAAGTAAATGCAACAAATTGGGTGCAAAAATCAAAGATTACACTACATCAGCCTGAGATCTTTTGTGGACTATCAGCAGGATTCGGTATGTTTAATTTAATTTTTAAATCAAATTATAATATGTCGTTGTTGATGCATTTTTTATTAGTCTACAAAGTATCAAAGAGACATAATTACCCGGGACGTGTACGTTCGGGCTCAAGTTTTGGTCGAATGAGGGGTCGTTTGGGTTGATTAATGTTGATGCTATCAAATTTATTGTAAGTTATCCGCATAACTTGATTTAAATTATAATCAAATTTAATACAATTTAATATGCACAAAAATGAAAAATTATAAATCAACAAAAATATAAGGTTAGGACTCAAGAGTTGATTGAGTAGGTTTTGTGATCATTCATGAGGTGAAAGTGCGGGTGTTTTTGGATTTGTTTGATTCACTAAAAATGAGCAGGGATCGCATACCCAACCTTGGAAATATTCTTGTGGTAAGTTACAATTCACGCCAAAATTTCTTTTGAAAAGAAAACATTTATGATAACCACTCAACAAAACAATATATATAAGTTCATAGTTTGTCCATTAATTTATCATTTGTTTTTATTATGATGCTAAAATTTTAAATAGTTATGTTAAGTTCCCTTCTAATATTTGGTGAATTTTTGTACAATTCTCCCTTCTAATCTTCCTTTTAAAAAGAAAATATTTATGCTAAGATTTCCCCTTTTACTATTTGGAAAATTGACAAACAGTTAAAATGAAACTTAGTTTTTAATATTATGATGCTCAATTTTTTTATAATATGATTGATTTACATTGTCAGTCCAATGAGAAAGGCTCTTCTACAGTGTTATCTAGACTTGGACATAGATTCGGGCGGAGTTAGAGGATTTGACAAGAAATCATGCAGAGAAGCATGAGGAGAAGATGTCGGAACAAAGGGAGATGGAAAGAAGGCATGAGGAAGAGACCGAGTAGAAAAAACAAGTCGAAGCTTTGTACCAAATGTTCAACCAATGATTTGGAAATGTGCAACCACCACTGCCACAATCATGAGTTTTTTGTATGGACATGATGTACCATGATGTATATATTTCTGATCTTGTTTACCGTATGGAATGTTGTGGTACATGATGTTGTGTATGGACGTGATGTTGTATAGATATGTATTTGTTGTTTTTTGGATTTATGGTATTGTTTTACTTTTTTCTATGTTTTTTGTTATTTTTTTGGTTTTATATATATTTGGATACGATATTGTGTTGGTTTGGTATTATATTTTCCCATGTGGCATTTTTGGAATGACTTGTTTTGTGTAGCGGTTTAGGGGAATGTAGAGTAGCAGAAATGCTAAAAATTTAGTTTCAGAAAATCTAAATTTTATAATTCCGGTTAGGCGTTTACATGTATCGCCAAATCGTTGATAAAATAGTTGTCAACAAGTCGTCGATATTGTCCAGATTTTATTTTTTTGTAAGGCATCTAAATGTCATCGGGTAGTCATCGAAAGAACCATCATCGTAAAGTCGTTGATAATTCTATCATCGTTAAGTCATTGGTAATATGCCCATGCATGTCGTCGTAAGTCATCGAGGACTATTTTGCTATAGATTTATACTGACGATAACAAAGTTGTTGGTAAGTCGTCGGTGAAGAGTTTACTGACAACATAGTGGTATTGGTAAATCCCTATATTTCTAGTAATGTAATAAAATAATACTTTTTCCCATACCATATATATACATATAATAATAACCATACATATATCTTTGTATATGTGTGTAATATTTATACTTAAATATTGCGCAACCACAAAAATAAGTGTTTATTTTATTTTAAAATAATTTGGTGTACAAGTAACATAAAAAGTTTTTTAATATTTAATTGAAAATACATATAAAATAAAAAATTGGATTTTGAATATCAAAATATATATTATACATATTTGGCTAAAATAGTATGATTAGGGCTAGGACATTATTTAATTAGAATTTAAAATAGAAATTATCTCTTTTATCTTGCTTGTCAGTCACACCTTAGTCGAATAGTCCCTTGTTAGAAATCCTTGATTTCAGTAATTATAATTTTTATTGTCCTAATTATTTATCTATGTGAGTGCTTATTAATTAGGATATGGAAGAAGAGATTTTCTTGGTGTATTTTGGATGGAGAAGAGATCTATTTATAGGCACTTTGGGTCATGGATAAATAGATCACTTTCCTTTGTTCTCTCTAATCAATAATTAATCCTCCATAATCAAAGTTGATTCTCTACCAATCAAAATTCCCCCTCCTTTCCCTTTATGTATGGTCGGCCCTATATAATTAAAATATTCTTTAATTATTTTACTCAATGTTAAATCGTTATGTCTATTTGGGCATAAAATAAAAGCAGAATGAGGACACAATAGATATTGGCCATCAGATTTCATCGAGGGATGAACCTGTGGGGAGATCCTATGGTTGGCATATCTTGTATCACTATATATGTCTAAATAGATTTTCTCATTAAATAAGCGTATACAAAACTAGTATATATATAATCACTAAAGACTACCAAAATTACTAAAATAAATCACTATAATTAATATAACATTTATATTAATCAATTTAATTAATCTATAATATTTATAAATTAAGCAAATCAAGTTTACTTCGAGACTATTTAGATTCGGTTGTGTGACTAATAGGTGTAAATTTGATTAACAGTCCATATCGAACATTTAGAATATTGAAGTTTACACGTTACCTTAGCTTGTATTGTTATATTATGGCCAAATTTATCACTCATAGATTTTGAAGGTAAAATCATATATTAAATCTTTTGAGCAGTGGTCTTAAACAACGATGTTATACGCACATTCTCTTCGTCATCACTATATCACCTAAACATCTATAGCTTGACCATGGTCAAAACTCTAGTGACATCCATATACAACTATACAGACCAACTCTAAAATTCTTAGTTCAATAATAACATTTATCATCAATCATTGTATTCGAAGGCTAGAGATTTTGACTTTAAATTGACTACAGTTAACCGTGATACTAACCCCCTGCAATGGAGGAGAGGAATTTTCTATTAAATAGGGTTTTCACTTCAAACACTTTAACTAAGACCCAAATATAGTTGTATCATGACCCTTTCATACTCTTAGTAGTTATGAATAATACACTACCCAACATTTGGAGTATGTACATTGGTCTCAATAGATGTGTCGATATCTTTTTTCTCAAAACATCTTGATTGGGAAGGAAACAAAGTATTAAATAGTTTATGATTCGATACTCATGGTTACAACATTTGTAACTACAATGGTATAATACTTTATTTAAGGATTTTCTAATTATATATGTTTAATGATTTTATTCATTATTTATATCACATATACCAACAAATATAATAGAAAAAACCAGAAATTTACTTCATTTTAGAAAATATTGGTCCTAAAGTCGTAGTAAAACCGTATAATGAATTTGAAAATGATATCAAGATCAAAATAAATAGTCGTCGCTTATATCAACATTCACTTATAATTCCACCTTTCAACCCTCTCCTTTCTCCCCTCATTCATCTATTCCTTTTCATTTTCCCCTCCACAGCCATGGCTAGTAAGATGATGACGCACAACGTGGATCTAGATTTGACCGTCTCTATTTCAAGAATGAGATCCGGTGCCACTTTCAATCCTCTAGTCTATGTTGCGCAATCCTAGCCCACGTTAATGATTTTCCTCCAACGACTTCTTGTAATCACATCTTCTTCGTCTTTGACTCCTATGGAAAATACATTGAGTTTAATTTATGGATGTGTTTGGCCAAGTATAGCTGGTGATATTCGTCTGCTAGTGGTTGTTTTTGGTAGTCCAGTTACCATTAGAAATGGGTTTAGGTTGGATGATAAAATGTGCAGTGAGCGTGAAGGAAATTATGTAGGGGTAGGCTATGAATATGAGTATAACACTACATGCTCGCAAGTTGTTCATCCAATTGCTTCTCTCCCACTTAATGTGTCTGCTAACCCTAACTACAAAGCATTGCATCCTAAAGTCACTGCCAACCCCCTCCTTATTCTAAGTTGCAAGGTCTACCCTTTTCTCTAATCTTCTGTGAAATGTTGGTGGTTGTTCCCCATGAAGTGTGAAATCATTATTGAAGTAAACGGTGTGATGATTCTTCCACCTACAAGAAGGTATTGGCACTGGTGTGGAATTTTCGAAAGAATATTTGGTTGGTTTTGATTATCCCATTTTATAGCTAACCCCCTAATTGATAGAAGTACATAAATGAAAATTGTAAGCACTAGAAAGAGAAAAACAACAAAGAACATGAGAGATTTTTATAGTAGTTCGACGTATTTCAAGCCTACATCGACAACGAATTTTTTAATTTATTACTTATGTTGGAACTACCAATATTACAACGTAGTTTCAAGATTCATTAAAAAATAGCGGCATTTCCCCTTGCCAAAGTTACCAAAAGATCCAAAAGTCCAATTTTCCTTGGAGAAAATAGCTATATATAGGATGTTCCAAGCCGAAATACTCATCCTATCCAATTTGAAATCATCAATCAAGGAGATCTATAATATAAGGAGAGGGATCATTTCTGATCTGGACAAAATATCGAGAGTTGATTAATCATATCGATCTATGGCCTTAGTTTTGAAACACGTGCTTTTCTCCAAAATGTCTTGGTCTTCAATGCTTTGAAGTTTCAGGGAAAATGGTCTTTATGTTGGATCAGTACCTATCCATCACCCATGTACGAAACTTTTCTTTTTCTTTTTCTTTGCTTAGATATCCATAGTACAAAAGCTTAAGGGAAAATCCATCTTTATGATAGATCGTTACTGATCCATCTCCATGACCAAACTTTGTCTACTTCTTCTACTTAGCCTAAAGATCCATTGGGCAACAACTTAGGGGAAATTTGACTTTTTGATGGATCAACACCTATCCATCTACGGATTGATAACTATCCATCCATGGATCGATACCTATCCTTACATGGATATGTACTGATATATAAACTTAGACAAAATTTTCCATTTCTTCTCTTGATCTTTGTAATTGATTGTCTTCGAGTGCATGGTTAATTCTCTCATGATTTCATAGTCTAATTCAAATAAAATGTCGTTCGGGTAAAATGTATGATAATAAACGGGCTAAAGAATAAGTAAAATGTTTACTAAACCTGTAGGGACTGACGATGATCTACCCTTATGGTTCAGTGGTGATGGATTGATGGTGATCCAGACTTATGGATCAGTGCTAATCCATCCTTACAAATGATCGTGAGCCATCAAAAAAGACTAGGGAGGAAAACGATGATCAATCCAAAACATCTTAACAAGTCAAATTAGCATGCGGTTTGAACCATTCATATTATGCCATCATATTGACCATCTAGGCATACTTCGTTGCCTTATCTTCTGATATCTACAAGGCTTCTCCAAGTTGGGCCCAACCAGTAAAAATGGATGCTCCATCATTAAACAATGTATCTTGGTCACAATAACTTGGATTTGAAAGCAGTTTCGGTTGACGTCCATCATTTTCCATTAAGGATGTTTTCCACTGATTTGAATCAATTTCAAGATCGTGGAAATTGCCAACAAAAATTCCATTTTAGACTCCAATCCCTCTTATGAACTCGTGTGTGGTCGATGTAGCATGCATGGCAGATTAAGGGTGGGATTAAAGTACATTTTGATAATTCCATGTTCTTTTCTTAATTCTCCTCTTTGGAAGGTAGATTGTGTTTCCTAGCATGTGAGCCTATTTAATTGAAGGCAAGGCTTTATCATTACTCCTTGCTTCACCTATTGAAATGACCAAGTTCTCTGTATTTGGATTTGGGCACATTTCTCAAATATTCCGCCCGTTCTTCAACATAAGATAGGTCTTAATTGGGTAGTAAATCTAATTGGTGAATTGAGATTTTTTATGCAAATACTATGACTTTGCGAAAGCTTTTTTATGCTAAGGCTTTGATTGAGATCACTTCAGATTCGTCTCTTCCCTCTACGCTCCAAGTTGGATTGGCCCTAGAGCAAATATGAATTGTGAATGCAAGTTATAGTGGAAGCCTCATATATGCACTACTTGTTGCTCCTTTGGACATATAGCTTCTTCTTGTAAGTGTGCCCACCATTATGCCCACCATTATCAAAATAGTCCTCATTCCCTATTTTGCCCAAAATTCCTCTCCATTGCCAATCTTTAGATGGTGAGTTTCCAAACTATACATGCTTTTTGTGATATATACTTTCATTTATTGATCCCTTATATATTATGGAGATCCCCATCTCCTCCGAAATAGTTCTGCCCTGTGCAAGAAGCTCCTGACCTATCTGATTATATTAACCCTTCAATGATGGATTCTTATGTTTTCATTCGACCCTGCATCTCTTGGATTCCTACTGAACAGCCATAGAAATAGAATGCATCTAAGATGCAATACATCCCCACAAGGCATTATTACTTTAGATTCTTTTCAAATGAATTAGTGAGGGTTTGGCCTTGTAATACCTTGAAAATTTAAGCAGAAATTTAATAAAAGAATTAAATTAAATATAATGAAAATAAAAATGAGATGCTTTATAAACTTTCAAATTTGAATACGAAACTATTGCGTCCGTAATGATTTTCTAGACAATTTTCATATATAGCTATTTTAAATCCGAGTAAATATAGAAAATTTATTAAATTTGTAGAATCTGGAATTTTTTTTTTAAAAGAATAATGATTGATACCCTAGGTTGGGCCAATCGACATGTGTGGTTGACAACCCAAATCCAAGCGGTCACCGGTTGAGGTGATGCAGCTAAGGTTTGGGTTACCCGAATAACTCAGATTTAGCGCATCTTTTTGTGGAAGATTTAAGCATATCTTTTTGGATGAACTAGATGAGCCAAAATATTTTTGATGAATGGATGTGATGAAGTTCAGTATCTAGATATATACCCTTAATTAAACCCGAATTCACTAGAAATAAATAATTTACCATAACTCTGCAAAATTCTTTTCTCTTTAAACAAAATTTTCCTCAACCAAATTAAAACTAAATTTAAATTAAGAAGAAGAAGAAACCATATCAAATCAACTAGAGATCTAGCAAGCGGAGAAGATTTTAGACATAATTCGAAGCGGATAACTTGGATTTGCGGTGATTGTGTGTATTGTTGGTTATATGATTATATACAGTTAATTTTGGAATACTCTATTTGATCTAAGTTGTTAAAATTGAATTGATAACATTGTTAATGAAAATTGGAAGTTTACTAGTTGTTATATAAATATGATTTCCCTTCTCTAATCCAAATCCGATTTATATTAACCTATAAATTAAGAAAATTGATGAATCTATAAATAATTCTTTTGTCAAATTATTAGAAATTAAATAGAAAATTATTTTGTTTAGTTCTGATATTGAATAACAAATATAAATTGATGCAAACCTGTTGAAAAGAAGTTGATCTAGGTTACACCCTATTTTCTAATCAAATATAAATTCATATAACCTGTTAATGTTGATGTTAAACCTAGGTTAAGCTATTTCACTATAAATTAAAATTGGTTAGGGGTTTAGGTAAATACAACTTAGATTTCTCAAATTTATAGTTGAAATTGCTATAATATGAAAATTGTAGGGTTACCGTTCAGAATTTGGAGTACGACTGTGATTAAAAAAAACTAAAAACGATGATAAACTAACCTAAAATTTTCAATCCGACCTGTTGACCACGTTCACTAAAGCAGTCGATCGCTCTAGAAGTAAGCGTTCGACAGGTTAGCATTCCAGAAGCATAATACGAACCTTGGCCCGAGGCATAGGTTACAAATAAAATATTTAGTAGTGTGTGTGTGTGTGTGTGTATAATATACATACATATGGGTATTAGTATAAGTAGGGAAGCTAGTTCCATATGCAGCGACTTTAGGATATTACGAGACTAGGTAAATGCTATTTATCCATTAGGGATCGATATTCGATTGAGGCCAATTCTATTGCAAATTGCACTCATTGGAGGTTCTACTGTTGACATGCAACACTGATGATGTGCTTGATGAAGTGTATGGCTCAATACTAATGGGAGTTCCTTGGTATTCACTGATGATTGGACGTGATGCTGTGTTGTTGTTGGATCCGGATGCGGTGCAGTAACAGGCATTACATTACCCTTAAGAGGTGGACATTGATGAGGATGATGAGACACTTCGACAAGTCGGCATTGTATGCTCCCCTTCGATGGTAAATGGGATATGTGTAGTCGTAGTTGTGGAAAACTTAGTCCCATGTTAGAAATTGTAGGAAAACCTATGTTGAAATAGTTACGTGTAGTCATAATATGGGAAATGGTAGGGTAATCCTATGTGAAATAGTTACAATTGTTATCAATCGATCATAGGTTCGATCAGTTGTTCGATAATAAGTATGAGGCTACACAAGTAGTTAGTCTAGGTGTGTATTGAGTTAAACACAAAGTAAGAAACAAGTAATTCACGGACACTTGTAGGACATCCTAGGTCACATAGAATATTATTGAAGTCAATTGCATGTGATCACCATATATAAATGGTGTACTCATTCACCAGACTTTTGTCTGACCCACTCCTTCTATTTTTCCTCCACCACAAGATAACATGTCAGTAAATGATTTAGCATTTAGTGTGGAGAAAGGAGCTAAGCGTTGAAGTTCCATCTTCGTGGTTCGTTATATAGTTATTTAATGCATTGAATGTCTATCAAACTCATTGTGCTTTGGAAACAGTGTATATGAATTAAGTATTTTAGCGAATTGTTTTTCTATAATGTTTATTTGCAGTACTTATATTTTTCCGCTTTCCACTATGAGATCTGAAAGTGTATATTGCCTTAGATTTTTTTCCCCTATATTCCTAGCCTCTATAATATCTAAAAACCCAATAGCTCATACTTCTTGGCATCGACGCAAGTTTGAAAGTCACCCTAGGCTTTGAATTAATGTGTCGAGAGGTACAGGTTGTCACATTTGATATCAGAGCTATGTTTAAGATTCCTTAAAAGCTAGGTACATATTAAGAGAACTTACTTGGATATTTTGAAAAAGAAAAGGGGTTATCGAAAAGATTTTCAATTTTTTTTGAAATAGATTTCCAAAAGGCATATGTATGTATAGATAAAAAGATATTCAAAGGTTTTCCATAATATAAATGTATAACAAGAAAGAACGTTATCACTTATTCTTACCAGTACTACCTATGGGAAATTTGGAAATAATTCCTAATCACATAAAGTGAGAGTAAGTAATTTTTTTGAGGATAGCTCAAAGGAGGCAGCTAAGGTTTTGGGCGTTGAACATTCATATGTGGTCCCATTGGTATCCACATGCAACGAGATAAGATGAACTTATCCGACCGAGTGAGTGTATTTGTAATTTTCTAACATGTGTAATACTCAACACCCTATACATTTTGACTCATAAGGTAGTTGTTGGCTGATTCATTATATAATCAAACGGTTGTGGGTTAGAGTAACCGCTAAGATTATAACAGTTGAGGTGAAAAATAAATCCTTCACATTTATTATGATTTACCCTATAAAGCAATGCCAGTAGAGAATACCTATACCAACTAGCAGTAGTAAGTAATTATGGATTTAAGGGCGAGTGAAGAAATATAGTACCATGAGACCCTTATAATTAAAGTGGGATGTGATAAGGTGAAAAAGGGAAATGAAAGTAAGATTTTGCAAACTTAGAGCAAATCTCCCTAGTTAAAGTGGAAATCTTATTTCTATATTAGTAGTAGTTGCAAAGACTCCATTTGACTATAGGTATAACTAGAGTGTTCCTGTATTGGAGTTGGACACTTATTGGAGAATGAACTTGAATTAACCATCTTTGAAAAAAAGAATGAAAACCCTATGCACTTAAAGCATTGTTGGGTATAATTGGGCTTGTGTAAATTATGTTGCTTTTATCTTCTTCGGTTTAAGTGATATACTAGTGCAAATGAACAGTAGATGTGCGATATTTTAAAAAGAAAAATAAGTTGGTTCACGATTTTCTATAAAAAGATCATAAACTCTATGGAATTTTTTAAAAAGTAAAAGAAAAATATTTGACAAAAGGCAATTTTTAACTACCGCTTTAAAGGTTTTGTTTTTAGGCACATTGTTGCACTTCCTCTTGAGGCACACTTTGCTTTTAAAATGAAGCTTTTGAAGAAAAAAAAGTCAAGAAGCATGTAAGGCCCTTCTTTTGAACCCCTTTTATAACTAACAAAATGGTTAATACTTGAAAACGTCTTTTATATATGTTTCTATCGTATTTTAAAACTAAAATAATAGTAAGTTAAAACATCACGTTTTCTTTTAATACACTTATGTGAAAATTTCTTATTTATAAAGGAAATTTTTAGAAAGGAATGTTTTATGTACATTTTGCTAAGTTAAGCTAAACTATTTTTGATAATATAAAATTATAGAAAAATGTCATAATCTTTGGCAAAAGGAAATTGTCATTAAAATGGATGGAAGGTCTTACAGTTTTAGAAACTTCTTACTAGTTTTATGGAGATGATGTTAAAAATCAAAGATTTTGATTTAAAAGGAAAATTAAAGGTACGACTATCACTTAAAATTAAAAAGGAAAGAACTAAAATTGAAGTTAGATAAATAGGATTATATAGCCTACGAGGACTAAGTTGATTATGCAGTTAAGGAGCATTTAAATATTTGGGGTAGAGGTAGGAAGTAGTATGTAGATTTAGTGACCTTTCAATCAACATTTGAATTAGAAGGATGGAGTACTAGATCAAACTTCTTGTAATAGTGAAGAGCGAACACCATTTTGTGTTTTTCTATCCAATTATGGTTTGAATTATGGAGTCCTTGTGCAAAAAATTTTAAAAGTATGAATTGGTTAAATATATTTTTAGAGTAAGGTAGTGTAAGCCGAGATATTTTATGGTTCAAATATTACCACGGATACAAAAAGTTTTCCCTATAAGAATTTAGTTTTTCATGGAACTTGGAATATGAGCAAGGTTTTAGTTAGGTAAAGGAGTTGTTGACAAGTGCACCTAATTTTAAACACCCCCTGATAGTTTGAATGCAGTTGTTGCGTCTATCAAAGGTTGCGGTACATGATGGGATGTTGTTTTGATGCAGGAGAGAGTTGTTTATTATACTAGTTAATATTTATAAGTCTCAACTATTAATTATTTGAACATTGACAAAAGAGGAAGATGACTAGGATTACATGTGGATGGGTGGAGTTGATTCGACACTTCGGGTAACATTATGCCACGCATGTTGATTTTGACTTGTTGAAGTATAAGTAACTAAGCAGGTAGGTTATTGTCTTGTAGTATACATAATATAGCGATGTTTATAAAGAAATTGGTAGTTGAGTTGTCATCGCGACTACAAGTATGTTGTCTAAAAAGAGGTGACAAGACTTCCATAAAATATTTAATAGGCTAGGACATCTCCATTTTAGATGCTCACAGATGAAATTTTTGGGTACAGTGTTAGGTAAGAATTAGTCATTATTTCTATTGTATTAAAATGGTAAGGTACCATTCCATATTGAGTTGTCTCAACCATAAAATAGTCGGATTAGAATGGTTAGAAGTTACGTTGGAGGACAAGGTCCCACTAATGGGATGCCATTAATGAATGGTAAATTTTGGAGGTTCATACCTAAAAGATATCCTAGATGGAGTTGGATTCAAGATTGTGGAAGGAATGGTTAATTCAAAGACTTAGGTTTTCGTTAAGAAAAAGATATTGCTATTTGATAGCATTGAGAACGCGAAGGCGATTTTCATAGAAAATAATACTTCGAAATTTTCGATATGATTTAGAGGAAAGAACAACATAATTCTTTTCAATCATCCCTTGATTGGAAGAAGGTTATTTAAGGAAATTCATGAAAGACCGAATTAGGGTACATAGTTTGTATTGCATAACAGTTGCACGTGAACGATGTATCACTTAGGCATTTACCATCAATGCTAAAATGATTTTTGTTTAAAATTTTATTTAAATTTCAGACTTCACTTAGATTTAGGATTCTAATTGTTAGGTTTTTACGAAATTGACCAAGTTTACCCTGCTACAATATATAAGTATTTACATACTTGTGGAAATTAGAATAAATCCCTATAGACATAACGTGGTACATGGTACCATAATTGTTGAAGGACTAGAGAATCAAATCAGAAGTGAAATAACTTAAGTTGAATTGAACTGGAAAAGAAGTTATGCTACTCTCAACAATTTAAGAGATCACTGAGTTTGGATATCCTTGGGTGAAATGGAAAAAAAGAGTTAAGTAGAAATACTTGGCGAGGGGACACCTTCCACTTTCAAGATGTCTTACCCTAGTATCTAGAAGATGAAGTGATCAAGCATACTACTACATGATTTAAGACAGTGTGTATATGCATCGAGGATTGCATAAGGTTACAATTTCTTTGGGGTATACTCATGTTCAAGTTAATTAGTATGGTGCATGTTGGCATCATTTTATTTGAGTTAGTAGCAAGGATTGCAAAGGGTTGCCTATGCACATACATTTGGATTGAAGTTACTTGCCAGTAGTAAGGATGATAAGTGCAGTTGGAAGAATAATTTAGTTAAAAGTGCGTAGAAAGTGTATTTGATCCATAGAAGGATAAGGACTACACAATTTAGGTAAAGAACATATGCTAATAGAAGACACAGGGAGTAGAAGTCCGTGGTGATGACATGTGTGTATGAGCATCTTGTCATTTAAATATGTTATTGGATTAGTAGTTCAGAAAATCTAGCATCGAGAGTTATAGGGCCTTTTTCGATTTTGGATAATGTAGGGAAGTTAGCTTATGAAGCGAAGCCTCCTAAAGGGTTGATGAGAGTTCACAATATTTTTTATGTGTCATGATTATTGAAATGTTTATATGATGCGGCAATCATGGTCGAGCCGTGTCAGTTAAAAGAAGTCGAAATGGATAAATGAATCACTTATTTGCATGCACATACCCACATTATTGGACATAGGACAAAGCTACTCCGTAATAAAATAATTAAACTGGTTAGAGTCCAGTAGGGAGATGACTCAGTTGAGAGCACAAGAGAGCTCGAGAAGAAGATCCAAGCTACCCATTCAAACTCTTTTCTGGTATGTTTCCATTTTAGATATTTAAGTATAGGTCACTTGTATACTTAGGTTCTAGCTTGGTATACCATATAGGAAGAGACAATTGGATAGTATGAATGGCTGCAAATGTGTCATTAGGACATGTTTTGGATAATGGATACTAGTAGACGTAATTATCGAATTGATCTTTGCACAAGTAGGAAAGTATATTATTGAGTTAGCATACACATACATACATATCATTACTATTTTTATTTCATTAAGTTATATGCATATGATTATTGCATATGGATTGAATTGTTACGCATACATGTCGAATTACCAGTATATTTACATAGGATGACGCACGCATTTTGAATACATAGCATAAGCATGTGCATTAAAGGAGGCAGATTGAATTAGAAGACCGCCTAATATTTTCATTAGTATAGGTTCATATACATTCCATACCTATATGTACATGCTTGCATTAGAATTTGAATAAGGATAATGATTACCAGTGATTGATGGATGCATAGATGATTGTAGTTATTGATATTCATATGTATGACTTACATTTTTCTGTCCTTGGAAGTTTCAGGGATGAAATCCTTTTTGGGAGGGAGAAAATGTAACACTCCCAAAATTTAAGCAGAAATTTAATAAAAGAATTAAATTAAATATAATGAAGATAAAAATAGGATATTCACAAATATTCGAATTGGGTTTGAAACTTGAAACATTGTGTTCGTAGCGATTTTCTTGACAATTTTCATATATAACGTTTTGAAATCCGAGTTAATATGGAGAAGTTATTAAATTTGTAGATTCTGGATTTTTTAAAATAGCGATCAACACACTAGGTTGGGCCGGTCGACCTGTAGCGGTCGACCGCCCAAGACCCAAGAGTTCGATAAGTTGAGTTGATGCAGCTAGGGTTTAGGTTGGTTGAACGAGCCGGATTTAACGTATCTTTTCGTGATCTTAGATTTTAGCTTACCTTTTTGGATGAACGGGATAGGCTGTATCTTTTTGGTGCATGGATGAGCCGAAGTGCATTGTCTGTAAATACTTTGTTAATTAAACCCCAATTCACCAGAAAATAAACATTGTACCAAAACTTTGTTAAATTCTTTTATCTTCAAACAAAATTTCTTCAACCAAATTAAAATAAAATTTGAATTAAGAAGAAGAAGAAGCAATTATATCAAATCAACCGATGATCTAGTAAATAGAGGAGATTCCATATGTATTTCGAAGGGGATAACTTGGATTTGAGGTGAGTAGGTATATTGTTGGTTAGATGATTACATATAGTTAATTTTAGAATACCCTATTTGAGTCAAGCGGTCGATAAGTTAGCATTCCAGAAACACAGTGTGAACCATCGCCTGAGGCCTAGGTTATAAATAAATATTTAGTAGTGTGTATATATAATATATACATACATGTGGGTGCTAGTATAAGTAGGTAAGCTAGTTCCATATGTGGCAATTTTAGAACGTCGAGGACTGGGTAAATGCTATTTATCCAAAAGGGTTAATATTCGACTGGGGACGATTATATTGCAAATTGCACTAACGAGAGGTTCTACAGTGGATGTACAACACTGATGATGATTGCCGATGAAGTCTGTGACCTGACACTAACGGGAGTTCCTTGGTATCACGGACGATGAGATGTGATGTGTTATCGAATCCTGACGTGGTGCAATTAGAGGCGTTACATTATCATTGAGAGATGGACGTGGATGCAGAAGATGAAAAACTTTGACGAGTCGGCATTGCATGCTCCCCCTCAATGCGTAGCTGGGGTACGTGTAGTCGTAGTTGTCAGAAACTTAGTCTCATGGTAGAAATTATAGGGAAACCTATGTTGAAATAGTTACGTGTAGTTGTAATGTGGGAAATCATAGGGTAATCCTATATGGAATAGTTTCAGTTGTTATCAGCCGATCATTAATTGTCTAGAGGCTTAATCCTAAGTATGATCCACACAAGTAGTTAGTGTAGGTGTTATTGAGTTAAACTCCTTAAATTAAGAAATAAGTAATTCACGAACACTGGTAGGACATCATAGGATAGAATATTGCTGAATTCAATTACGTGTGATCACCATATATTAATGATGTACTCATTCACTAAACTTTTGTCTGACTCACTCCTTTTTTTTCCTCCACCACAAGATAACATGACATTAGTTGATTTGGAATAAAGCATGAAGAAAGGAGCTAAGCGTTGGAGTTCCACGATTCTTCATGGTTCCTCATACAGTTAGGTATTGCATTAAATGTTTGTCAAACTCATATTGTACTGTAGAAATAGTGTATATGAATTAAGTATTTTTGAAGATTGTTTTTTAAAGTTTTTATTCAGTACTTATATTTTTCTCCCTTCCTCTATGAGATCCAAAAGCGTAGAATTCTAAAGATTTTATCCCTATATTCTTAGCCTCGGTAATGTTCAAAAACCTGATAGCTCACACTTCTTGGCACAGATACGAGACAGAAAGTCATCTTAGGCTTTGGATTAGTGTTCCATAAGGTGCAGATTGTCATAGGCTCGTATTATCATGTCTTGGAAGATGCCCTTATTCTAGCAACAGCGGGAGAGTTTTTCTAGAGAAACGAGCTCTTATTTGAAGACAATTTTGGGATAAAGGTTATATCCATTCTAATAAATTTGCAGACTACATACCTGATTTTGATGGCCTCTTTTCTTGGTTTGTAGATGTGATTAGACCTAATCAGTCAGATATGGATAGCGATACCTCCTCTATCGGGGAAGGACGGTCTTGTTTTGTGTATTATCTAGTTGATAGAGCATTTCAGCTCTACTTCAGTACTTAAACTTATTTATTCACTAATAAAAATGGACATGGCACTGTAAAAACCCGTTGGTTTTGCTTCAAAAAATATTGGTCCAAAAGGTAGGTTGTGTAATAAATTACATAAGTTCCCTGTAATAAAGTTAAGGAAATTGCCTAGGGGTAATTTTGTAATTTGTTACATATATTTAACTCTGTAACAATCTTGTTTGAAATAAAAAGTGTTTTCTTTTTATTATATACTTGATATAATGTGTTATATTAATTAATTAATTTAATTAAATATTTAGTGGAAAATCCATAGATGGTATGTTTTGTGATAGTAGATACAAAGTGTTGTAACCGTAAGTAATTTATCACAACGAAATTAAATATGCCCTTTTAAATATTCCTAGTCAAGATGCATCGAGACTGGATATCAATATGTCCATTGAGACTAGAGTACGTAACGCTATTCAAATGTTGGACAGTGTATTATTCGTGACTACTAGGGGCACCAAGGGATTACGTACTAATGGCTATTAGATAATATGGAATGACTCACTTGATAGTTTTATTTTGGTTAATATAGCAAAGGTCAAACAAAAAATATCGATGTGACAGTATTACACAATTCTCTCGACTTGAGAACACTACCAAGCTTCAATATGGAAACTCCACTTTGATTATAATCAAATCGTAGCACAATGTCCATTAAAAACTATGATTGAGTTGAGTGGAAGCATTGAAAGTGAAACACTATTCAAGTGAGAATTTGTCTCCTCGGTTACATGACGTTAGTATCATGGTCAAATGTAACAACTCAAAGTCAAAGTCTCTGGCTAGAGCAGTTCGATTAACAATAATTTTTATTATTAAACCAAGAACTTTTTGTTGGGCTATAAAGGTGAATATGGATAATATTGTAATTTTGACCATTATCACATTCTATAAGTCCCAATGTGATATAGTTTAGACGAAGAGAATTGGTGTAAATAATGGTCAATAATGGATGCTGATTAAAATAATAAAATTAGATTTTAGCGATAAATGTATAACGATAAATTCAACCACCGTCACACCATTAGCTAAGTTGATGTATGAAAATTAATATTTAATTTGTTATATATTAATCGCAGACTTAATTTATACATACGAGTCGCACAACCGCATTGGTAAATTCTTTGATATACCACATTATTTAATTGATTCATAACTGTTATTAATTAATTAAATTATATAGTATTTATAAATTATTACTTATTTGTCTATTTAACGTATTAGATGCCATTAGTATTTTCTGGATGCCAATAGTAATTAATTAGGTGCTTATACAGAAGTTGTATATGTACGAATCGATATTCGCTGTCGGCATGCATTTAAACTGGATTTAAATGCGATTAATTGCTAATGGGTTTGGAACAATTTAAGGCCTATATAGCCTTATTTACCAGCTATATGAAAGCAAGAGAGGGGCTAAAGATTCAAAAAAGTTGGATCTAGAATAGGTACTAGAGAAGGAGTAAATCAAGGAGAAAATATCTCCTTTAATCTCTCTATAAAGGGCCACATTACCCTTTTTATTTAGATTACTTTCTTCAAACATTGCAAAGCTAGGAGCTCGAATCAGGATTGACTCTAGAAAAGTCTGCTAATCAAGGTATAAATCTAAAGCACTCTTTTTTTAAGGTAACATCCTATAATCTATGATTAATATGACATTATGTTAATATAGTTAATATATACATATACATATATATTAATATGTATATGTAAATCATATATATATATATATATATATCTGTGTGTGTGTAAATATATACGTATACACACACACACATATGTTAATATAAGTCTACAAATTTCACTATCTATCAATTACATTTGTTCCAACAAATAAAATTAATTATATATATATATCACAGTAATGAATTTTTAAATATAATTTTTTATAATTTTCAAAACAACAAAAACTATTCTAAATTGATTTAACACTCTCCTAACTAAAATATAAACGAACAAATAAATATATGTAGTTATATATCTAATTATCTTGTTGTGTACATAAATTAATGTTATAAAAAAATTTGAAACTTATTATTATTTTATGTTAAATTTAAAGTTTATACATATATATATACACACTCATGTAATATGTATTTACTAGCATTATATATATATATACATATATATTAATATTTTAATTTTATATGATTATAATTTATTGTTTATAGAATTAAAAAGGAATTATATGTATATTACATTTAATTTTGCCTGTAAGACATTTTATTTAATTAAACAGATTTTAACCATCTTATTAATTATTTTAATATATTACTATAATATATATATATATCATTTTTCAAAAATTATATGATATAAATATATTTATTTAATTTTATTTATAATTTTTTTAAATTTAAATCCATAGTTCAAAATCTGTTTTTGAATTGCATTACAAATTAAATACATTAGATATTTTGAAAATATATTTTGATTTTAAAATTATTAACTTATTTAAAATAAATTATTTTATTTATATTTATGAAATTTTATTTAAATTTATAATATACATACATGCATATATATATATATATAATTTAAATCCATAGATCTAGGTTTGTTTTTAAACTATTTTACTAATTAAACAAATTAGATATTTAAAATGAATTTCTAATTTATAAACTTATTTAAAAAAACTTAGTTTATTACAAAATAATATTCAAAATTTTAAACATTATGTACATATGTACATACGTATATATATGTATTTATAATTTAAATTTATTTTGGACAACAATATGCTTATAAAGGGCCAATCTATCCATTGCGGTGTAAATCGCAACACTTATATACAGGCATATTACACCATGTAACATTTATAAGTTGCACACATACTTACACATATGTGTATTTGATATAGATATGCACTAAATATATTACAAATTTATAAAAACTAATTCTTTCTATAAATTAATATATAAAATAAAGATTTTATTTAAAATTATTTAGATTGGATTTAAATCAATTTAGACTTCATAGGCCCAAAAAAAATCTAAAATGGTAATTTTTGTTGAAATTCATCCATTTAACCCACTACGTGCTGACTCAGATTCAACAATGGTATCGGAGCTAAATAGCCTATGTGATATAAATTAGCAGTATTAAAGGTAACTTATTAAAGCATACCCATATAGTAGGGTGTCTAGAAAAGCAGCGTCTGAGGTTGAGTTTGGGTAACTAAGTATCTGCGCTACCTGGCTATTAGCTTGGCCTGAAAGGATAAGGTAAGCCCAAAGATTATCCCAATGTATAGTTTAAACTGATTTGGGATTTGAGGTAATTTTCAAATTCTGTTTTGAAATTAAAATTTTAAATTTAAAAGGTTAAAGTTAAAATATATAAAAATAACATTTTAAATTTCAATTAATAACGATTTTATAAATGTTATAAAATAATTTTCAAAATTGTTTTGAAAATAAATGTGATATCCCGGAATTTTTGGCAATATCAATTTAATAATCTTTATATAAATTAAATTGATTTGATAATATTGATTAATAAAATATGAATTGGTTTAATAATCTGATTAAATAAATATTTAATTTGTGATTTTTTATCATTTAAAAGCTAAATAAATGTTTTTAATTATAACGTATGTGTATATATATATATATATATATTTGTATATATATTATAGATAATCTTTGTTTTGGAATTTAATAAATAAATAAAGTTTTGTTTTTAAATTCTAATAATATATTTAGTAATTGGGAAATTATGTTTTAGATTAATATTAAGCTTTTCAAAATTATTTAATTAATAACTATATGGTTTGTAAATACTTAAAATAAATGTTAAATTGTTTAAAATTATATCTTAGCTTAATTTTTTTAAAATTTAAATAAAAATTTGTTTTATTTCTTTTTAAATATTATTTGATAAATATGATTTGGAAATTTTATATATAGGTTTAAAATACAAAATAGCATATGGTTTAAATTTATTTATTAATAAAAGTGATTTATAATCTCTTTTATAAATCATTTAAAACTTGTTAAATTTGTTATTTTTAAGCCATATTTATAATGTATTGTTTTTACATAAATATGAAAAGAATTAAAATAAGAAAATAGAATTACCATTTTTAAATTGAATAAGTTGATTTTAATTTGGATTTCAAAAGTTTAATTTGAATTTGGAATTGATTTTGAGATTCAAAATAATAGATTCTTAAAAATATTTGAATAAGTTTTAATTTATAATTTGTTTTATTTACATTTTCTTTAAATAAGAAATTCACATAAGTATAAATAAATTAAAGTAAAATCCTTTATTAACATTTAAATATATAACTAAATTAAATAAGAGACATGTGTTAACTTATGAAATAATCAAACTACATGTGTTAATTAAAGAATAAAGGTTCATGACAAGTGTCATTATATTTTATATTTTTCTTTTATTTTAATTAAATTAATTTCAGTCTTATAAACCTTTTTCCTCCTTCATTCATTTTCTTTCCTATTCTTTTACTCAACTAAGAGAAATTTAAACTTTCTCTCAAAAACAAAATCTACTTCAAAACAGAAATTACCAAACAAAAATCTGAAAATCCCTCAAACCAAATTGTGTAATCTCATTTCCATTTTCAAATATCTGCAAATCCACCTCAAAAACATATCTCAAATCATCTCCTCAAACCTAAATTTCAAACTAAATAAAAAATCTGCATTTCTTTGCAAACTTGAGATAAATTTCTGCAAAAATCAAATGGTTGCATTTTCAAAAACCTGTAGATCAACCCTGCATTTCTTCCTCTGGAAAATAATCAACTTTGAAATCAAAAGCCTGCATGTATGTAATTTTGGTCAAGGAGCATAAGTATTTCTCTTGCAACAGCATTTCATAAATCAGGAACAAAGGAGTAATTCAATTTTTGAAAAATTCAAGCTTTCAATGGTGCTCTATTCTTCTGAGTATCAGGTGAGTAACATTTTTGAAATTTAATTAAGTTAAATTATGGTTGACCAAATTTAATAGGATTCTAGTTGTCTGATTTCCTCTGGAAGCAAGATTTCTTGTGTGAATATTCACAAGTATATTTGTGGATGAATGATATGTGCATGTTTGCTGTAAATCTACAATAACTCTGTCCCTAAATTCAAGTCCATTTCATTTTATTTAATCCCTTATCTCTTGATCTAATTATTGTTATGAATTGAGTTACAAACATAAATTGTTTGTGTGGTCATAAGTTTAAGTTTAAAATTTTAATTAAGTTGAAACAAATATAAACTTTCTCTGGAAACCCAAAATGATCAGGAAAACTTGAGTTTGTTTAAAACTTAAATTCCTTAATTCATTACTTTAAGATTGTGATCTAAAACCTTATAAGAAAACATGATTTATAAATCAGAAATCATAATTTTTAGTTTGGGATTTGGGAAGCAGTTCTGTGATGAACTAAAAAGTGGAATTTGGGAAATTCTGGTGATCTAGTTGATAGGGAAGGTCAGGGTCTCCTATGGTGGTAGAAGTGTAATCAGAGCATCGGGGAAAATTATTGAATGGATGTAAAGATGATCGTGGTGGCGGCGGTTTTCATTATAAATCTGTAACCCTAGTTTATGATCAAGTTATGAATTCGATCACTTTTGTCTCTATGGTTCGTCGATTGTTAAGAGGCTTTGGGGGATGGTAGTTGGGTCCATGACGAGGATGTGGCTGGAGTTTCAACTTCTACGGTGGTCGAAGGACGAAGATTTGGCTATTGACATTTTTGGGGTTTTGGAGGAGTTCTGTGTTCCAGGTTTTCGGAGCGAGGCTGGTTTTGATTTCAGGTGGGTGGAGACGATCTGGTGATCGTAGGTTGGAGTATGGGTGGTTGCCGATGAGTTGAAGCCATGGTGAGAGGCCGGAGTTGATCGACGTCACGGTGCACGTGCACCGTGCATTTCTTTTTGCTGGTGAAGTGATGCAGCTCAGGACAGAGAGGAAAATACGCAACAGAAAATTCTTCAAGAGTTAAGTCGTACACGACTTAAGGAAGTGGCTATGAGTCTTCCACGACCTAATATGAGTCGTCCACGACTTAACAGGTTGAGTGAGGGGGAGCTACGACCTAACGAAGAAGTGGCACAAGATAACAAGCACTTAGGTCGCGTACGAGTTAACAAGAGCAGAGAAGAGAAGCGGGTCAAAGCAGGAAGCGGTTTAAGCTGAAGGAAGGAGTTCACGACTCAAGATAGGTCGCGCACGACCTAACTTAGGTCGTAAGTCGCAGATGTTGTATCTCGTAATATAGCCGTATGTTGTAACTGCTGAGTCGTGAGTCGTTTATTCTTTAAGTCGTATGTCGTGATGTACTAGTGTTGTACTGTCTTAGGTCAAGTAATAAAAGAGTCGTGTGATGTTGAGCCGCTAGCGACCTATGATGAGTCGTAAGTCGAGTGCGACTTAAGGGACGGGAAGTGAAATGCTATAAATAGGGAGTGTGTTGTACATTTTATGGTTGTTGATTTTTGAATAAAATTCTTGTTTGATTGCTGTGTGCTTTCATCCTAAATTGGTAGTTGAGTGTAATCTCCTATCTCCACTTTCGGTTATTCGAGTGCGCTCGAATCAACGATTGTTGAAGCCGATTCGCGGAATCAAGTGCGCTTGATCAACGCTTGAAGAATTGAAGATCTTTTCTCACAGTATCGTGCGCGATCAACGTGTCGAAGATAGCTAGAATTCGGTATCTTGTGATCAACGAATTTGGGCATTTCAGTATCTTCAATCCACCGTTTGCTACTTTCATCGATCTATATCGATTTGTTAATTATCCGCTGCGTCAGTTTGGTATCAAAGCTTGACTTAGCCAATCATAACTAAGACGAGTCTTGGAGCCAAGGAGTTTGAAGTTTGGTGTTCACCGTGTTCATCTTGAAGTTGCAACAAGAGGAGAACTTTCGATCCATTTCATTTTGGATCAAAGTGTGAAAGTTGTTTGAATTTGATTTGTGTTGAAGTGATTGAGGCCGAGCCAAGTTGAGTGAAGGCCGTGACTTGTTGTACAAGTTAGTGTTGAAGTTTTAAAGTGTTTGTGTTTATTTAACCATGCCACCAAGGAGAGCTAATCGTCATCAAAATGTTGAAGCGTTGTATAGAAGGGAAGAAGCCGAGCAAATGGAACAACGTATTAATGAGAAATTTGATGAAGACATTGGAAAGTTAGAGAAGTTGATGAATGATTTGAATCAAAATCAAAGGAGGAGATCACCAATCTCGAACCATGGAGGAAACAGAGTTTCACCATTGGTTACGGAAGCGAGAAGGGTATCACCGCAATCTTTTAGAGAGAGAAGAGAAACATCAATTTCATCAAGGAGAAATCACCATGACTATGGACATGAAGAGAGGAGAACTCCATGTGAGTTTGAAGAAGAGCCATATAAAGATGAAGAGAGACATAGTAGAAGAGACATGCGTGATGGTCGAGATCGATATAGACGTACATTTGATTTTGGTGAAGAGGGTGATTTGGTATATGCTGTGTTAACGAAGGATCGTTTTCCAGTAGGCGCTTATAACAAATTGAAAGCCAGAAAAATTGGTCCTGTAGAAATTGTGAAACGGATCAATGAAAATGCTTATAAGTTGAAGCTGCCAAAGGATGTGTACACTTCTGACGTGTTCAATGTTAAGCATCTTGTGCCATATTATGGAGATGAACAAGCTGAGGTAGAAGAACTTACAAATTCGAGGACGAATTTTTCTCAACCAGGGGAGGATGATGCAGCTCAGGACAGAGAGGAAAATACGCAACAGAAAATTCTTCAAGAGTTAAGTCGTACACGACTTAAGGAAGTGGCTATGAGTCGTCCACGACCTAACATGAGTCGTCCACGACTTAACAGGTCGAGTGAGGGGGAGCTACGACCTAACGAAGAAGTGGCACAAGATAACAAGCACTTAGGTCGCTTACGAGTTAACAAGAGCAGAGAAGAGAAGCGGGTCAAAGCAGGAAGCGGTTTAAGCTAAAGGAAGGAGTTCACGACTCAAGATAGGTCGCGCACGACCTAACTTAGGTCGTAAGTCGCAGATGTTGTATCTCGTAATATAGCCGTATGTTGTAACTGCTGAGTCGTGAGTCGTTTATTCTTTAAGTCGTATGTCGTGATGTACTAGTGTTGTACTGTCTTAGGTCAAGTAATAAAAGAGTCGTGTGATGTTGAGCCGCTAGCGACCTATGATGAGTCGTAAGTCGAGTGCGACTTAAGGGACGGGAAGTGAAATGCTATAAATAGGGAGTGTGTTGTACATTTTATGGTTGTTGATTTTTGAATAAAATTCTTGTTTGATTGCTGTGTGCTTTCATCCTAAATTGGTAGTTGAGTGTAATCTCCTATCTCCACTTTCGGTTATTCGAGTGCGCTTGAATCAACGATTGTTGAAGCCGATTCGCGGAATCAAGTGCGCTTGATCAACGCTTGAAGAATTGAAGATCTTCTCTCATGGTATCGTGCGCGATCAACGTGTCGAAGATAGCTAGAATTCGGTATCTTGTGATCAACGAATTTGGGCATTTCAGTATCTTCAATCCACCGTTTGCTACTTTCATCGATCTATATCGATTTGTTAATTATCCGCTGCGTCAGTTTGGTATCAAAGCTTGACTTAGCCAATCATAACTAAGACGAGTCTTGGAGTCAAGGAGTTTGAATTTTGGTGTTCACCGTGTTCATCTTGAAGTTGCAACAAGAGGAGAACTTTCGATCCATTTCATTTTGGATCAAAGTGTGAAAGTTGTTTGAATTTGATTTGTGTTGAAGTGATTGAGGCCGAGCCAAGTTGAGTGAAGGCCGTGACTTGTTGTACAAGTTAGTGTTGAAGTTTTAAAGTGTTTGTGTTGATTTAACCATGCCACCAAGGAGAGCTAATCGTCATCAAAATGTTGAAGCGTTGTATAGAAGGGAAGAAGCCGAGCAAATGGAACAACGTATTAATGAGAAATTTGATAAAGGCATTGGAAAGTTAGAGAAGTTGATGAATGATTTGAATCAAAATCAAAGGAGGAGATCACCAATCTCGAACCATGGAGGAAACAGAGTTTCACCATCGGTTACGGAAGCGAGAAGGGTATCACCGCAATCTTTTAGAGAGAGAAGAGAAACGTCAATTTCATCAAGGAGAAATCACCATGACTATGGACATGAAGAGAGGAGAACTCCATGTGAGTTTGAAGAAGAGCCATATAAAGATGAAGAGAGACATAGTAGAAGAGACATGCGTGATGGTCGAGATCGATATAGACGTACATTTGATTTTGGTGAAGAGGGTGATTTGGTATATGCTGTGTTAACGAAGGATCATTTTCCAGTAGGCGCTTATAACAAATTGAAAGCCAGAAAAATTGGTCCTGTAGAAATTGTGAAACGGATCAATGAAAATGCTTATAAGTTTAAGCTGCCAAAGGATGTGTACACTTCTGACGTGTTCAATGTTAAGCATCTTGTGCCATATTATGGAGATGAACAAGCTGAGGTAGAAGAACTTACAAATTCGAGGACGAATTTTTCTCAACCAGGGGAGGATGATGCAGCTCAGGACAGAGAGGAAAATACGCAACAGAAAATTCTTCAAGAGTTAAGTCGTACACGACTTAAGGAAGTAGCTATGAGTCGTCCACGACCTAACATGAGTCATCCACGACTTAACAGGTCGAGTGAGGGGGAGCTACGACCTAACGAAGAAGTGCACAAGATAACAAGCACTTAGGTCGCGTACGAGTTAACAAGAGCAGAGAAGAGAAGCGGGTCAAAGCAGGAAGCGGTTTAAGCTGAAGGAAGGAGTTCACGACTCAAGATAGGTCGCGCACGACCTAACTTAGGTCGTAAGTCGCAGATGTTGTATCTCGTAATATAGCCATATGTTGTAACTGCTGAGTCGTGAGTCGTTTATTCTTTAAGTCGTATGTCGTGATGTACTAGTGTTGTACTGTCTTAGGTCAAGTAATAAAAGAGTCGTGTGATGTTGAGCTGCTAGCGACCTATGATGAGTCGTAAGTCGAGTGCGACTTAAGGGACGGGAAGTGAAATGCTATAAATAGGGAGTGTGTTGTACATTTTATGGTTGTTGATTTTTGAATAAAATTCTTGTTTGATTGTTGTGTGCTTTCATCCTAAATTGGTAGTTGAGTGTAATCTCCTATCTCCACTTTCGGTTATTCGAGTGCGCTCGAATCAACGATTGTTGAAGCCGATTCGCGGAATCAAGTGCGCTTGATCAACGCTTGAAGAATTGAAGATCTTCTCTCACGGTATCGTGCGCCATCAACGTGTCGAAGATAGCTAGAATTCGGTATCTTGTGATCAACGAATTTGGGCATTTCAGTATCTTCAATCCACCGTTTGCTACTTTCATCGATCTATATTGATTTGTAAATTATCCGTTGCGTCATGAAGTGGTTTTGGGATGAGTGTAATGTACTCGGGATTCACTCGAGTATTTCGAGTTTTTACTCGAAGATAGGAGACGGAAGACTTGGAGTAAATAGATTCTGGCTCGAGTATGTTTGTTTCAGGATTTTGAAACCCGACAGTGTGCAGGTTTTAAATTTAAACTAAATTTAAAAAGGAAGCAAAGTAAGATTTAAATAAAAGTTGAAACAAGTTAAAATATGAATTCAAATGAATTTGAATTCTAGTTTTCAAATAAATTTTATAAAAATGGAATGTTTAACAACTAAAAATTTGTACAGTATTTTATAAAGTGTTTTAGAAATCTGAAATGAGATTTAAAACAAGATTTAAAATTTAAGTTTAAAATCTGAATTCAAATTTGAATTTGAAATCTTAGGATTTAAAAGGAATATAAGTTTATAAATTCAAAGGTTGTAATTAAGTTTGAATCAAAAAGTATTTTATAACATGTTTTTAAAATCTAGAATATAGGATTTAAATAGGATTTTAAATTTAAGTTTTTGAATCTGAATTCAAAGCATGATTTGAATTCTAGTTTAAAATAAAATAAGTTTTTGAACTTAAATGTTTCAAAACCACTTGGAATATTTAAAGTATATTTTAAATTTATTTAAATTGAATATGGGTTAAAACTATTTTTTAAACTTACCTTAGGAGGTAAGTAATTCTTTAAAAATGAAATTAAAAGGTATTAGATACTTAAACCTTGTTTAAGTTAAAATTCGATTTCATTTTAAATCTTAATTTAAAATGGGATTTAGATGAAATTTAAAAGCAAATTATTTTTAAATTACTTTGATAATGATAATTTAATCAGTAATAAGATTTATGTTTATCTCAAAGTTAATTTGAACTTAATAATTTATAATTCCTTAAATGATTAAGGTAATTAAGTTTTGTAATTTATTAATTTAATTAATTAATAAATTTAGGTTAATTAATTAATTAATCAATTAAGGGTTTCATATGATTAATTAAAGCATTAGTAAATTAATTAAGATTGATTAAATAGTACTCAAGAAATCATTAATTAGATAAAATTTGATTTTAATTTAATTAATGATTTGAATTCATTAGTCAAGTAATTAAAAATTAATTAAATTTTAGATTATCACTTGATTAATTAAATAATTAAAGATTAATTAAATGGGTTTTATAGATAATTAATTCATAATTATTATTGATTAATCTCAGTTAATTACTTTAGAGAAGAAATTAAAGGTTTGTTATTGGTTAATGAAGGTTATTAACTTAGTATTATTTAATAATTAATTAATGTGATTAATTTTAATGATTAATTGGATTAATTAATTTAAAGATAATCATTTGAGAATTGCTTAAGTGTAATTACTTAATGAAAGTAATTAAGAAAATTAATTACTAATTATAATTAATTAAGTTTATTTTGATTGGTTAAGGTAATTAATTAAATTTAATTAATTTAAAATAATCACTGGTCAATTTGAGAAGTAATTACCCAATGTAATTAAAAATGAATAATTACTTAGTGAATTAATTAAGAAGATAAATTACTTGATGTAATTAAATTGAAGAATAATTGGGTAATGAAGGAGTTGTGGAAATTAATTACTTTATGTAATTAATATGTAATTAGTATGCAGAATAATTACTTAAGGGAAGTAATTAATAATTAATTACTTAGTGTAATTAATGTAGGATTTGTTAATTGAGTTATTTGAAGATAATAAAGAGATGTAATTAATTAAATGTAATTAATTACTTAATGTAATTAATCAAGAGTGATTAATCAATATGGATAGTTGATAATTAAATAATTAATTTAATAGGATAATTATAAATATAATTAGGGATCATTAATTTATATAATTAATGATATAATTAAGGATTGATTAATAAGAACAATTAATCAATGAAGAAATTAATTAATGTAATTAATTAAGGATTAATGTAATTAATTATAATTAATTAATTAATGAAGTAATTATAGGTTAATTACTGAATTTGGTTTGGGATAATTAATTTGTGAAATTAATTAAAGGCTAATTACTTGAACGTAATTAAAGGATAATTAATCAAGGATGATTAATTAGGGTAATTTGTTGAGGGTAATTAATTGATTGATTTTAGTTAATTAATGGTTATGTAAGCAAGATTTATATGGATGAGTAATTAATTTAATTTATTTTAAATTAATTAGGGAAGAATAATTAATTTAATTCATTTTAAATTAATTATAGAATGATGACTAATAAGTCATTGCTTGTGAATGTTGATTAATACTGATTACCTTGAATAGTTGAGATCTCAGATATGAGATAAGTGATGTTGTGTGATTTGGATGCTATGGTTGCATTTGAGTTATAATACGAATTATCTGTTTGGGATGATAATATAGATTATCTTTTGTGATGATAATGTTGATTATCTATTGTGATGTTGTGTATTATCTATCTGTGTGTATATAGATAATATTGAATTGAATTGTTTTAAAACTTTAAAACAACTTGGACCCAAAAGATGGCGATTTGGATTTCGAAGAGACCGGGATCGGGTTTCCATATTTGGATATCCGAAAACCACATCGATCCAAAATAACGATAGGTCGTGAATCTCAAGTGAAGATGAAGATTCAGAGTGCAAGGGTTATCGTCATTAACTCTGAGGATGATTCCAAAATGAGTGTAACGAGATAATGCCTTCGGTTTCGTTCGAACCCGGAACGAACTTGTATGGATTGAATGCTTTCAGAACATCGTCGGGTGGACGATGAGCATTCTAAGAGATGTGTCTCTAAAGGTAATCGTAGCCTCAAGCCTCATCAACCGAGAATGGCTAAAACAGGGGAGGTGCAGCAAGGTTAAGTGGGTCATGCCCAAGTAGGACGAGATTTTCCCCTGTCTAGAGGTCCCTTTTTATTTGGCTGTGTGGGCGGTTGATTGCAACAACTGCCGGGGATGTCTTGTTCGGGACTATTCTGTAAGGAATGGTTCCGGCCTTGTATTGCAGGGGATTGGAAGTGATCTTCGGTACGGTGATCTAGGCCACGTATTGTGACGGGCGGTATCCCAGTAGCCCTGCCATCGTATGGAATCCAAAATCCAATAAGTGCCATACGTTTTAGATTTGCCCAACTATATTGGAAAGTGAGATGTAAACATTCCAGCTATTTCTGTATTTTACTTGAAAACCCTAGACACTATTATAATATCATCGGATTTCCTATCAAATGTTTTGGTTAGCGTAAGGTAAAAACTTTTCCATGTTTATGTGTGGGAAGTCTTACGTGATACCTTTCTTTTCAAAAGGTTTTTAAAATTAAGCAACCTTAACCTATTACTCATACCAGATCCATGTTTGACCTGGAGTTTATCTTTTGTTTTCTTAAACTCTTGGGTACTCAAAATTTTTACGAGTAGCCAAGGGATTCAGGTTAGCTTTGACGAATATTGAAGGAGCAATGGAGCAGGAGGCTTTTGCGTTAGATATATAGATTCCGCTGTGTGTTCTCTGTGTTGTGTTTTTATTAAGTTATAAATACTAGACAGGTGTTTATAACTATCTAGCATGTGTTGTGTATGCTGTGTAACTCTAAATGATGTTATATATTATGTAAATACTTATGTTATTAATATAATTTATTCGTTCCGCTGTTGAGATTCTGATGTTGTTTCTTCTTTCTCTTCTTTCTTTTCTCTTTCTATCCCTTTCTTTCTTAAAGATGGTACGACTTTTTGTGGAGAAAAAGTCGGGTCATCAGAATTAAATATTTATTTTTGAAAATTATTAGTTATTATTTAGACTAATAAACTAAATAGTTAGTTAATTAAATTAATATCATATATATTAATGTATGTAACTTATCTTAAAATGTTAAGGTAATATATAAATATATATAACTTTCAAAATTAATTAAAATTAATTAATTTTGTTTTAAATGAATAAATTAAATGTTAATCAATAAATAATATAATAAATATATATGAGGTATATGTATATAACTACATTTTTTTATAGTCTACATATTCAATTTAAATTGTTTTAATTTAATAGTATAAAATTAATTAAAATGTTAATTAATTAAATTAATTAAATAATATTTAATTAATATAACGTTATACACAATAATATAGGTTAATAAATTATAAAAGTTATGAAATAATTAAAACTTATATATAATATGAGTGTATAAATTAAATGTGGAACAACTAGAAACCCCAACTGGACTTAAAGGATAAATACATACATATTGTATGTATACCGTGATTCCTGATGTGTCTGACTTAAATCACGACGATATTTTGTAAGAAATAGATTATTCCATTAGTCGAGGCCACTCTAAGTATAATGTTAAAAATTATGAATCTTTAATATAATGTTGTTCTCTACCATTTATATATTAATAAATCACTTGCATACTCTCTAGTTTAAGGGTGGGCATTTAACCGAGTTAACCAATCTTAATTGAACCGCTTTAACTAAAAAAATGGTTAATTGAACTTTCGGTTAACCGACTAATGTTAACCAACCTAACCAACTTAACTGATATATAACTATATCATATATATGAACTGATATATTTTGAATTTTGAACCGATAAATCTTGAATTTTAAACCGGTATATAATATTTTCATTATTATATTAGTTTGATGTTTGATGTATATAAGTATATATATTGGTTTGTCTAAATAATTCCCCCAGGTCTATATATTATCATAAATATATGATAATGTATATTAGTTTGTCTCATATGACAAACAAAAGTACATATACTAGTTGATGTATATTAGTTTGATGTTTGATATATGATTATTTAAATACTTGGTGCTTGATATATAAGTCTATTAGTTTGATGTTTGATATATATGTATATATATATATACTAGTTTTGTTATGTTTCTTGTAAACTAAACGTTTTAGATTTGTTTTCATGTACCTGTTCCTTATACATGAATAATTATATTAGTTTGATACACACATAGAGATTGTACATGTTTGATATAATCATTGTACTTTTTTTTGTAAACTAAATTGTATGATATTATGGATTGATATAACTTTTGTACATGATTGATACACACACACAAAATAGTTTTGTTACATTTTCATGAATAATTCTATTAGTTTGATATTTGACATATGATTAGTTTAATGTTTGATATATATATATACACACACACCATTTTTGTTATGCTTCTTGTAAACTAAACGTTACAGATTTGTCTTCATTGCCTTCTCGGTATTACAATCGTAACACACAAATTGGATTGAAGTGGTTTTCAGAAGATTAAATCCAATCTCTGTCTCTTCGAAACGATCAACGAATTTAGCCAGATTTGATAGTCGTTATTTAACTATCAAATAACAATCATTTGAACATAGATTAAATTTCCATGGAACCCATTGAGCTTCACTTTTGTTAATTTGAAATCACTTTTCAAAACTTGGAAATCTCTTCCATATACTTATTTCACAAAATAAGTATATTCACAGAACTAAATATTTTCTGATACTTAGAAAATAAAACCAAGCACTTATCTTAACAGCATAAATATATTTCAAATCATTTCTTTCAAAACTTGAAGAACCTTTTTATATACTTCAAAATGGTGTATGTATCTTAACCAATTATCTTGAAAGGTTTACTTATCTCAAGATCCTATTAAGATGCTTAAACACGAGTGTCATTAAAACGGAAATGCAAACATTCTTAAATATACTTTCTCTCCTCAGTCATTTTTTTTAATATATCTAAATCGTTAACCTTCCACACAATCCTCCAAAAATAAACTCCTTATCCAAAACCCAACATTTTCACTTAATAGCCTTTCAAAGATACTCCTTCCATAAAGGATTCTCTTTAAGATAATTCCCATTAAATATAAATACTTCGGAGTCAATTCCTTATTCATTTAAAATGAATAACTTAATTTTATAAAAATATCACTTTAAACCCTTTTATAAAACAATAGTATAATTTAAACTCCTTATAAAGAATTGTGAAATAATATATCTCATAATGACTTCAAACAACCCTTAAAATCCTCCAAATCAATTAATCTGAAATAATATAGTTTAAATAAAGTAATCGATGTTTTACTATCTATTTATCCAATAATTTTAGTACCATAAATAAATAATATCACTTAAAATCTCAAAGTAGTTATTTCACAATTTAATCAAAACAACCAACATTTCTTTATAACCTACTCTTCAACTTATTTACAGTGATAACTTAACAAAATACTTGTGTATATTCAGCGAATAAACATTTTACTTCAGATTATAAAATATGAAGTTAAACACAATTAGAAACCTTTCAAATTTCAAAACAAGCTCAATATCTCCAACGGTACTTAAACAAGCAACCAATATATTCAGTTTAACTATCCAATTTGAACTATCAATTTTAGGGCTGTCAATGGATACCCGAAAAATTCGAACTCCGTCCGCAACCGTATCCGAAAAGAAGATATTATCTGATATCCGAAAAAACGGATGCGGATGCGGATGCAGATACGTAGACATCCGCATCCAAAAATTATCCGTCCGGTCTTTGTCAAGATTATAGTATAAATTATACGTATTTTAGTATATGAAATATATTTATTTATTTATTGTTTTCTTAAGTTAGTGGTTTATATTATATGCACTTAATGCTCATTGACTGCACAAAACTATTTATTATTGCCATATTTGTTTATATTTAATACTTTTATAATCAATTGGACTGAAAAAAATATGTTAAACTTAAAATTTATATTTCTTGATTTATCAGTCATTAGCGGATAGGATAATTATCCGATATCTGTCCGTATCCGCGGATGTGGATATCCGATATCCGAAAATCATTTCGGAAGCGGATGTGAATATGGCACTGTCCGCATCCGAACGTATCCGTTGACAGGCCTATCCATATTCACATGTTCCATTTACAAATATTCATCCAATTCCATGATTAATAACCAATTCGTTAATGACACTTATTCCATATTGATTTACTATCAATTAAACATTTGCCCAATTTTACATCATAGCATATCATTCAAACCACATTTTCATTTAATTCTAGATGGTATTTATTTGGCCAAATAGATAACACCAATGTATTCCAGTTCAATTTACGTTATAATTAAACAACGTAATTCAAAAACAATCCATTCATCAAATTTCACACATATATAATCTAATACTGGAAATAACTTTAAAATAAACATTAACAGTTTAATAGCAATTGGAGTTGCTATATCGTCACCCTAGATCATGTTCATCCAATCTAATAGAATTTCAAGATGCTATATCGTCATCCTAAATTAATTTCAACAATCACCAATTCTAATAATCCAAACAGCATAAATAAATTTTATTCACTATTAAACATTACTGATTAACTAAATGAGTGAGTTTAACTCATCTTGAGTTTTCAATTTGTGGACGTCCAATTTTAAATTAAATCAAACGAAATTCGATTTGACCTAAAATTTTAGCTTGTTCCGATCAACTCCAAATCAATTTCAAAACATTATATTCGTCGCTACGATTCCAATGCCGCCTTTTTCGTCCAATTTCGACTACGTATGAATTAAATATGCATTTTATATGTTTCAAAACTTAAAATAAAATTAAATCCACATTTTCCTTTTCATTTACAAACCTAATCAATCCTGAGCTGTTCGATCTGCCTTCTGGAATCAAGGCCACACTTTTTATTTTCTCCTTCGTTCGTTCATTCCAGGTGATAACCTATAGCCGCCTCCAATTTTCAATCGCCACAATCAAACCCTTACCCTAGAAGACGATCGGCGACAACTGCTACATAGCTCTCCACAAACTCCACCTTCGGCCTAAACTATATCGAACTTGGCCCGCCTTATCTCTAGAAAACCGCACATGAACGGAGGCCTTAAATGGCTCGATTCTGGCCACCACATTTTCCTATATCAAATCGTAACCGTTGGATAACTAGATCCTTATGCGTTCTTCAATTTCCTAGTTAGAAGACTGAGTTTAAAGTCGATGGATTTGCCAGAATTTAAGCGTGAAGATGATTGTCTTTTGGACGTTCAATAGGATGAAGTGGCGGCCGTAATGTTTAAGGTTAGGGTTGGAGAGGATTTTGTGTGTGTACGTATGTATAAAATTCGCTATTTAAAAACCCTATTCACACTTGATTTTTTCGGTCTCCAAATATGAAGTGTGCAGATAGGTGTTTGTAATATTTTAACCTTATTCCGAACATAATGGAACATGCTTTGAAGGCCAATTCGAAAGTATGTAGAAGTTACGGCATTAAACAACCGATTTTAAATTAAATTCCTTAAATAAATTACAGCTCATTTACAGCTCCCACGGGAAAATGATAAATCTGATTGCTACAAATTTGAAATCCGATAATAATACATTATTACGGATCCGATAGAACTGATTTCGTCAAATTCCGAGATTGTGTCCCGGAAGACTATTTTAACGTGTTGAATTAATTGAGCGATTTTGAAAATCGACTAAATTACTTGACATTCGTATGTTGAAAACTTACCAACTCAATTATAATTCAAATAGAATTTATATTTATAATAGAAACTATTTCGAGTCATATAAAATCACAAATTCGATTATTCTCACTATTCCAAATATTAAATTACACTATTAAATTAATATATAAAATGCCAAATTTTGATTTATCGACTTTTAATTCCGTTCAAAAGTCCAATATCATAACTATAATTCAAATAGAGTTTAAATCAATTTTAGAAATTATTTTTATTCACATTTAATTCCAGATTCGCATTTTTACCAAATTTTAATATTAAATTTACTATTCACCAAATCTATTAAATTGCTATATTTAAATTTTTAACCCATTTCTCTAATTCAAATAAAATATCCATACACAAAATAAATTACTATTTCCAATTCAATGTTTGAAATAAGTTAAATGTTCAGAATTAAACGACCAAAATCCCGGGTCGTTACAACCTAGTATGCTGGAATTTAATAATGTAACAACTTCGGCTAAGATTAATAAGTATTTGTATCTTAGACTTTATTATAATATAAATGGATTTTCTATAGAAAACGTTTTGGTTATCGTAAGGTATATACTCATTCGTGCTTATGTGCGGCGTGGTCTTATGAGATACTTTGATTTTCAAATGGTTTTCTAGAACTTTAAAAAAATCCAATTGGGTGTGTTTTTCTCACAATGGTTTTCCAGGCTGACTCGTGTGTTATTTTATTATAATGTCCGGGTCAGACCGAGCATATTTATAGATTTGGATGTATTGGAGCTCAAGAGACGAGTTGGAGGTCTTCAAGGCGTATATACATATATGTTTATTTTCCGCTGCTTTGTTATTGAAATTATCAGCAATTGTGAGAATAAGATGTTATAACTGTTTAGGTAGATAATTGTGATTGTCGTTTTACTCTAATGGATGTATGTATTAACGGTTTCTCTTTTGTAAAGATCATTGATATTATATTATATGTTGTTCCGCTGTGGTTATGAAATTCTGTGTTGTTTTAGTTTCTTTTCTTCTTCTCTTCTCTTTTTCTTTCTTTTTTCTTTCCATTGATTATCCTCTTTCCGTTTGATTTGGGTTGGACATGTGCGGATTTTTGTCAGCTTGAATGGTATGGATTGGCGGGTCGTTACAGTTGGTATCAAAGCTTAGGTTGAGCGAACATTTAGGTTGTGGTGGTAATTAACTCATTTGAGATAGGATAAACGAGACCCTAGGATGAGTTTGAGTGTGTATATATGTGGGCATGTATTTGTTAGTAATTATAAAAATATTTTATATTATGTTAATTTATCTATTGAGTGGTTTATGAATTATGGTCGGTACGTGGGGATATCGATAGGGTTTCTAAATGCTTAAACAAGGCAACCGTCACAGTATTGTTTTAAAAGCGGGTAATTGAAATAATTTTACTTGAATTATATTTTATATATAAAGGGCTAATTTTTTTGAAATTATTATAAGCTATCTATGGTGTGTTTAGAAGTTAATGAATGTTAATATTTGATTATTATCATCTGTTGTTAGTTGTTATTGTTACAATTTAACAAAGATAAACAATTATAAACTGAATTATATAAGAAAATAAATTCATAAGTATAAATTATAGAATATTGATAATCAACATTTGTGGAATGATATTACATAAGAAGTGATATTTTATAAATATGATTTATAAACGTGATTTATAAATGGAAAGGAAATGGAATTGCCTAAGTATATTTATAAATATGATTTGTTAATATAATTGATTTGTTAATAAATTTGGACTTAAACAAGAAGTTTGGGAATTTAAATCTCATAGATTTTGGAAAAAAAATTCGAAAGGTTTTAGAAAAATCATAATAGTATTGTTTTGAGAAATATTTTGAAATGGAATTTAAAAGAAAAAGAAAGCACTGAACTCACTTCAGTCATTGGAAAATAATTCCGGTGATGACTGTAGCATCATCGACGTTCATTTTCGAGTTTCTAAGTGAGGAATTGCTACCATTGAAGTTTTATTTGATAAAACAAATTTGTTTTAGATCCAGAAGTGAAATTTGAAATATAAAGGAGTTATGTATATGCATGATTTCAAAATGATTTGAAATAAAATCGTATGCTTAAAAATCCTGGAAATTCTATCTAAATGTTTTGAGAAACACAAGATAATAAGTTTTTGAACTTATAATTTGGAGGTGGTATGGATAAGAAAAGCAGATTTGAAATTGAGATATGAAATTGAAGATTTTAACTTAAATAGAGTAAAATAAATCGAGTAGTGGATAAGATGAATTGAAATTTAACTCAAGAGGAGTAACGAAATGGATTAAATGAAATTGAATTTGATGTGTGATGAATCAGTAAATAAACTAATGGAATAAATTCGTGAAGTGGGTATGAGTTTGAGTTATAAAATGAAATTCAACTTAAGGATAAAATGAATAAATATATTGGTGTGTTGTTAATTAAATTGAATATGTTTTGAAATGTAGTTCGGCAGAAATAAATAAAATTGATTGTATTAATGGATAAATTAGATAAGTGAACTAATAAAATGAATTAATGTAAGGAACGAATTGAACGAATTGAATTGAGCTAATGAAATGAGTCAATGAATTGAATAGGGTTTAAAAATGTTGCTTAATAGAATTGAAAATGAACTTAAGTTATAAAAGTGAAATTAACGTGAATAATTGAATTTGATTTAAATTGGATATAAATCAATTGAATGCAAATGGATTGATTGTTAACTAATTGAATATGAAAAAAGTGAATGGTGAATATAAATGTACATGAAATTGAAAGTTAATAAATTGAAGGTTAATAACTGAATGTAAATCGATCGAACGAGAATAAATTGAAATCAATCAATAGCAGGTTAATAAGAAATGGAAGTATATAACGTTGATATTTGGAAACGCAAATTTATATATGGTAAATAAAATTGGATGGATGTTATTTGTTTAATAAGTTCTCTTGTTACATTCACTGAACTTGCATATAATTGTGGTACATTCTATGTTCTATAGTGATGTTACATTCTACATACATATTCTCATTGGTTGTTGAGTGATTAGTGGGTACGGATGGCATATGGTTCGCATTTAGAGCTCACTTTTATGTTATATTGATTGAATATGCTTGTTAATGCTAATAATAAGGTACACATCTTGGATTACATACCGTACTTACATATTTTTTCCCTACGGAATGCCTCATCCTCGAAGATGAGATGTATATTTGTGATATATATATATATATATATATATATATATATATTGTGATTTATTAAGATCGAGCCATGCAAAGAAGATGTTGGTGAATTTTTTTTGTAAATTTGAGGCGTTAGAAATTTTTTGAGAATTTTGGAAATATTTTTGATAACTAAAGTTTTATTTGAACAATAACCTAAAATGAAATTACTTGGAATCTATGAATGAAGACAAAGACTTAGAAAAATTGTGATAACAAGTTTTAACTAATTAGTTTTGAAAAGTTAATGGGTTGGGGCATTTTTCTTACTTGGTAATTTCGGGGACGAAATTCTTTCAATGGGAGAATGTAAAGACCTGGTATTTTAGCCATTTAAATTTAGAAATATTTAATTTATTTTAGATATTGAGAAGTTATTTTTATAAGTTAAATAACTTGAATTTCACATATAGCGATTATTCGATAATTTAATTATTAAAATTAATATTTATGATTGTTTAAATAATTGAATCTCGAATTTTAGGTGAATGAAAATGATTTCTAAAGCTGATTTAAATTCTATTTGAATAAGAAGGAGGATAGTGAACTTTTAAAGTTGGAATTAAAAGTGATTAACTAATTTTGGAAATTATTCATTTCAATTAACGTGTAAAAATAGCCTTTCGGGGCAGTCTCGGATTTCGACGAAACTAGTTTCATTAGATCCGTAATAGTGAATTATAATATGCCATCGAATTTCATGGCGATCAGAAGTATCATTTGTTCGTGCGAGTTCGAAACGCGTTGAAATTAATATATTTTTTTAATATAATAACTGGGTCAAAAAAGATATCTTCTGCATACTATCGAATTGGGGCTCGAAACAGGTTCTATTGTATTCGAAATAGGGGTATAACATATAGAATGTAAGGCGACACGCTTAGTTTGAAGTTCGCGATTTTGAATATGTCGAGTGGATATTTTTGAACATTAAATATAAAATAATATATATTAGTCCATGCTTTCTTGCCATACCATCACAACTAGGCCATATCACCCGTACCCGAATGCCCATACCCTCTCCTTTTTAAATTACCGTTCCCATTGTTCTTACACGATTTTGAAAGAAAAAAAATGCGTACGCGTGCGCAAGCAGTGCTGGCGGTCGCGGCGCTTGGGGGGAGAGGCGGCGATGCACGTGGAGGCATAGGATGGTCAGCGGGGTTTGTGGTGGCGCGCGCGATCGATTCAACAAGTTAAAAAAGTGAGAAATGAGCACGCGTGTAGGGTTGGAGCGCAAGGCAGAGCGCGAGGCGTAGGCGGGGGCGGCAGACACGGTGAAGGCATGGTGCGCGTTCGTCGTTGGTGCGAGTTTGAAAAATTGTGCATGGAGATGAATGCATACACGTGAAGAGGGAAGCGAGAAGGTTTGAAAGTTTTAAATTGTTGATTAATTATGTTAATTATGAAATTAATTATCAAATGTTAATAAATCCATATCATGCTCATACGAGGTCCGAATCAAGCGCGACAAGTCCCGTTGCGATCGTGTCTACGAATGCTACACTACGGAATTGGGTTGGACGAATTCGGAGCTAATTGAAATTTTGGATTAAAATTGGACATTCATTCAATTTTAATTCAAAACGAAACATTTGGACGACAATTAACGTCAATGTGAGTTAATCTCACCTTTTTGGTTAACTATAAATATTTTTAGTCAGTAAAATTATTTATTGGATGCATAGATAATTTACTATTGATTGCTATTGACTGTTTGGATGGATTACTAGTTTATATTATTGGTTTGGATATATTCTCATCTATTGGTGTAGATGAGACCTTATTACGTTCGATGTAAGAGCGAACGACCCTTTGTATACGAATCCTGCCTCGAAACAGTTGATTTATATTTTTATGATTATATACTATTTGTGATGCAGGGGAACAGGTTGGAGGGATCCAATAGGATTTCTTACACTTATTGATTTTATTTTCGTATATATTATGATATATGACTTGTTGGATGCCATATTGATGACATGAATACGATTTTTTTTTTATTTAGGGCTTTAGTAGAACTTAACCTTATTTTTGGTATTTTAAAATATTATAAACTAATGGTTTAATTTAAAAGGCAATTTCAAGTGATTTTGGAAATTTTACACGTTTAAATAATTTTTCCAAAACAAAAGGTATGATTTTGAGAAATTATAAATTTATAAAAATATTTTAAATAGAAATTTTGGAATTGCGAACAAAGATTTTTTAATCTTAAATTAAATCCATTTTTTTAAATAAAAAGGGTATGGTTTTAAAAGAAATTAGAAAAAAATTGATATAAGAATTGTTAATAAGTTTGTATACGTGTTATTTTATAAATGAAGTAAAGATTTGCAAAATCATGTTTTGTTAATAAAAAAGTGGATTTATAAATGGTGTTATAAATCAAAAGAAATTATTATTATTTAACAAATGGGCGAAACAAATCAAATGATGATTTATTATAAAATATGGAATGATGTTTTAGAAAATAGTTGAATCTATTTTGGAAATTGAAACTGAGGGTGCATTGGGATTGTTAAATGATATTTTATAAATTGAAAGACTTTATAAAAGAAATTTATACTTTTGGAATCAAGGTTAAAAACTGTTGAAATTATGTTTGAATGGGACTTCATAAATAAGTGAGATTTATAAAGGAAATGGAGTTATAAATGGGGTTCATAAATAAAGGAATTTATGAAAGGAAGTTTCATAAAATAAAAGAGATTTATAAATATAGTTTTATAAATATTGAAACAATTATGTTGGAAATTAAATATGGATTTTTATCATGGAAATATAATTGTGTTTTTAAGGTTGTTTATAATGTTAATATTGTGTAAAAGTTGTTTATCAATATTTTAAATATTTTGAAAGGTAAATTATTAATATGGTTTGAAATAAATTATAATTATTTATCGGTAAAGTTTGGGAAACTAATTATTAGTATTTATAAAAATGTTAAGACAAATTATTATTATTTTAATTAGGATGTTTGGAATTTATTAATTATTATCTTAAAATATTTTTAGAGTTGGTATTGTTTATTATAATGGTATTAGTATATGGTAGTGTTTAAAGGAAAAGAGTACAACTTGTTTATAATTATTTTTGAGATTTATAAATGGAGTTTTATAAACAAATGTAATTTTTATAAGAGGAGTCTTATAACATGTTTTGGAAAGTGTAAAGGAAGATTGGTTAAAAGAGTAAGATATTTTCATAAATGGTTTTAAATATGTATAAAGGAAAATTATAAAAGGGTTTATAAATTTACATAAGGTGTTTATAAATGGTTTTGTGGATTATAATAAGGTTTATAAATGGTTTTTGATTGAACAAAATGTGCAGTCTTCCAAATTGCTGGTGAATACACTTATACCATCGATACAAGTATATAAATTTTTTTCCAGGTGTTGTGAAATAGGGATTTTGGGTTTATATCAATCTTTGTAAAAAGAATTTTTGAGTCAAGCATTACAAAGTGAATTTAATAAATAAAATATTAATCGATAGAGGCTTAGTATTGCTTGGAGCTTAACCAATGCTAGTTTTCCCTATGGAATTAAATTTCTGATTGGATGTTTGTTATTTGATGTTAAATAACCAACTATCGGAATTGGACCCAAAACATAACTTTGGAAAATATAAGAGAAAAACACGAGATATATAGCACAGTCATCTATGGTGATGTTGTACTGTGTGTATAAATCTCATTTCATTCTCCTAGGACAATGGTAAGGAAACTCGTCCACTAACGATTAGGTGGTGATCTCTGATCTTATCTTTGACTACTTATTTCCTAAAGAACTGAGGTTGAATTTGCCGGGAATTATCGAGAAGTATTTTCGAAGAGACCGAGATCAGATATGTTATCTGAAAACCACTTCGATCCAACGAATGCGTTTCGATGTGAAGATATCTTGAAGATGATGGAATTTGGAGATGGAGCTCTCAAATGATTCATTCAGGCCCAGAACGAACTTGTATGGATGAATGCTGATATTAGATTGTTCCCTGGAGGGCAGTGTTAGCATTCCAAGTGGAAAGTGCTATATAACGGTAAAATGTAGCCTCGAACCTCATCAACCTGGAAATGACAAAATTCGGGCATGCAGTAGGGCCAAGTGGGTAGCTCCCAAGAAGGGAACGGTTATTTCGAATCTTGATCGGTTACTATCTATTCTTGTATGCTACGAGGCCCAAGCAGGGTGATCATATTCGATACTACTAGTCAAGTGGTATGCCAGTCCTGTGTGGCGAGGGTATAAGATGTTCTTATCAAACCCCGGTGCATTTATCTAGAGATGTACCATCGGAAGGTAGTTTCTTAACTTGTTATTGCATGGAATCCAATCTTTAATACGTGCCTTTACGGTTTTGATTGTAGAACCTAGTATTTTGGAATTTAATAATGTATCAATTTCGGCTAAGATTAATAAGTGTTTGTATCTTAAACATTTTTATAATATAAATGGATTTTATATAGAAAATGTTTTGATCGTCGTAAGATAAAAACATGTCCGTGTTTATATGCGGCATGGTCTTACGATATACTTTGATTTTAAAATGGTTTTCTAGAACATCTAAAAATCCAATTGGGTGTGTTTTTCTCACGTTGGTTTTCCACACCGAATCAGGTGTTATTTTATTATAATACTCAGATTAGACCGAGCATATTTATAGATTGCTTTGGATGCATTGGAGCTCAGGAGACAAGTTAGAGGTTTTCAAGGCGTATATACATGTATGTTTATTTTCCGCTGCTTTGTTATTGAAATTATCAATAATTGTGAGGACAAGATGTTATAACTGTCCAGGCTGATAATTGTGATTGTCATTGTACTCTGATGGATGTTTGTATATAGCAGTTTCTCTTTTGCAAAGATCATTGATATTATATTATATATTGTTCTGCTGTAATTGTGAGACTCTTTGTTGTTTTAGTTTCTTTTCTTCCTCTTCTTCTTTCTTCTTTCTTTCCATTGACTATCAATCTTTCCGTGTGATTTGGGTTGGACATGTGTGGATCTTTGTCAGCTTGAATGGTACGGATTGGCGGGTTGTTACAATTTAACTATCTATCAATTCTATTTTTTCTAAAAAAATAGTATATATATCTGTGAGTGTGTGTGTATGTATGTATATCAGTAAAAAAGTTTAAATACAATTTGTAATGATTTTCAAAACATCAAAAACTATTTTAAATTGATTTATCATTGTCTTAACTACAAATATAAATGAACAAATAAATATATGTAATTATATATCCAAAATTATTTAATTGTGTATCATATACTAACGTTACAGCATAAAAAATCAAATTTGTTTTATTTTATTTCAAATATAAAGTTTATATATACATATATGTATTAATGTTAATGTAACATGTATTAACTAGTGCGCTCATGATTTTCTCTCCAGTCGCTCCTATCCCTTCACCCATCATTTCGCCGAACTGTACCTACCTAACCCACTCCTTTAGGCCACACCACCATACCCTACCTATCTGTATACCACCTCCTCCTATTCCCGACCACCATTCTTACATTCCCCAACCCTTCGACCCTACCATCTCCATTGCTTATCCATTACCTCTGCCACAACCACCAACTCCACCAATGCCGAAACCACCTGATATCCAACCCAATCCCAGTTCAACCAACCTTATTCTTTCAACACCGGCCATATCTACCCTTCCGTCCACTGCTAGGGATCCACTTACCATTATGAAGTCTTCATCAGCAACCACTTTGTTGTTGGCTTCACTTTTCAAGACTAAGCCTAGAAATGCTGGCAGATACTCTCCCTAATCTTTCAATCTATTATACGAGGGGTCTGCTCTACCCATGCCATCCGATGTTTAGAATGAAGGTGAAAATACTGGAATAAACATTTGGTTGGATTTTTCTTGGATGATAAACTGCCATACAATGTTGTTATCTACCATCTGTAGAAGATATGGCGACTTAAAGGAAAATATAAGGTGAAATCTGACAACATGAATTTTTATTTTAAATTTCTGATGAAGATGATAGATAGAAGATTCTTAAAAGTGATATGATTTTATTAGAGGCGAAATGTTTATTATCACTTCATGGAAACCCTCTTTCAAAAGTGCATAATCATAAATAAATCGGTTCCTATATAGGTACATTTTCACAAAATTCCAATACTTGCCTGGACATTACTAGGCATTAACTAGCTGGTTTGTCACTTGGGTGAACTACTTCGTTACAACGAAGCTACTAAAAAATGTAGCGATTTGAATATCCGAAATGTTTGATAGAAATTACACCTGATAAGGAGCTGCCTGATTTTATTAAATATGAAGGAGATGATGTAGCTTTTGTTGAAGTTTATTACGACTGGAGACCGAAAATACGTGTGCACTATAATGTTTTGGCCATGAAGTTTCTACATGCATTGATAAAAAACAGTACATGCACATTGATACAAATTGCAAAGAACAAATGGTGCCGGTTGTTAATACACTATGTACTCCACTGCATCACTATTTAATTGACACTGATAATGCTGGGAAATGTGATGCTGCCACTAAGAATGATGATGCTGGTGCATAGAGAACTAAAACACACAAACATTGGATTAAGAAAAAATCTGATGCACATCAAGATCGCAAGACAGACTCGACATATGCTAATAATGTGAATGCTATTGTACATGTACATGCATATATACATGCACAAGAAACAAATGCTGCTGTTCAAAATACATCCTCTACTGTTACACACTCGCCACTTGAAACCAACCTTCCTACCATTGACCAAAACATACACACCAACATCAACATACACTCACATAACCATACTGCAGCCCCACCACCACTTACCCCCATTTTCACTTATCCAATAGTTTTGATATTCTTACCGAACAAGCCATCTTACCATGCACAACCGATTATATTCATCCTGATATACCAAACACCATTCCACCTCAAGATTCTACCATTGATTCACTTACCACAACCGAAACTATCCCTCCTTATATACCTAACACCATTCCACCTCAATCAACAGCTCACGTTACTGATGAACCTTCCATTGATTCTCTTACACTCCCATACACACATATCCATCTTCCCCCTACCATCACTAAACAACTCATGGAACAAAAAATCATCCACTATGACACTTCTTCTGATCAAAACACTAGCTTACAGCTCCTTTTTCAACAAGTTTCTCCTATGCATGCCAATTCAGACAACAACCATAACAACCATCTTGCCACCTCCCAGCCCGCCCAAACATGTCTATCTCCACCTAAACATCTGACTAGGAAAAAGAATAACAAAAATAGAAAAGGCAAGGAGCATGAAGACTATGGCAGTGAACATGAATACCCAACAGTTGAGATACAGCTACACAACTTGAATACCGATGAGGATGAAGGAAATACGCAACGGGCAATCTACACCGATCTGAGAAAATCTAGTAGGAAGAAGAAACATATCATTTCTAATGTTTGACAACATCGGAGCATGGAACATAAGGGGTGCACACCACCCCTTAAAATAACAGGAAGTCAAAACCTTGATATTTCCACACAAATTGCAAATGAATGGTATTTTGGAGACCAAACTTTATGAAAATGGTACCAAAAATATGTGCTCCTTCATCTATCCCCTCTGGGATTATGAGCATAACTTGATACATGTGGAATACGATAGAATACTCGTGTTATGGAACCCCCAAACGTACAAAACCATCGCTATTTCATCATCGAATCAATACATCCACTTTCATGTTACTCATATATCATCCTCCTCTCAATTCAACAACACCTTTATATATGCTTCATGTAACAAAGACACCGGAAACTTGCTTCATTCATTTATACAATCCCAAAATATTGTTTACGTCCCATGGATCCTTGTGGGTAATTTCAACTTCATGTACGCCTCTCTCAAAAATTTGGAGGTAATCCGCTTACCTTTCTTGACACACTACTAGAACTACAGTGTATTCCAACGCCCAATTTCCAACGGCCTCCAACGGCTTCCAATGGCTCGTTGGATCTTGATGTAACCGTTTGAAGCCGTTGGAAATTAGCCGTTTGCGGTCGTTGGAAGCCGTTGGAAAATTTCCTGCATATTTTCCAGAGACCGATCTTTTAGCTCATTCCTTCCTCTTCTCTTCACAACTTTCCCCCCATTTCCAACATTCCACCACCTCCAATCTTCAGTTGCCGGCCCAAACACCATCCCAACCACCTCCAACGCCATCTAGAAGCTGCTCATGCCCATCTCCACCCTTCTAGCTCTCCAAATCGGTAATTTTTCTAAACCTAATATTTAGGTTTTTTTGATTTAGGGTTTAATTCGGATGTTGATTGATTCCTACTTGTTAGTGTATGCATATTACATCATGTTATCCCCTAATTGCAACTATTATACCATAATGAACAAGTTATTGTAACCGATTGATAATTTTGTAATTTAGGATATTGCATTATAGTTTATGTTGATTTGGTTAGTATATTAAACGTATGTGCATGATAGAGTTTATTGCATTTGAAAGCCGTTAGAATGGATATTGCATTTGTGCGAACACGAGTTTTGTATTTGTGCGAATATGTGAATTGATTTATTGTGTAAATGAATTTGTAATAAATAAATTTTGTGTACAAATTTTGTGTATAAATGAATTTAGTTCTTATGTAATAAAACGGTAAAATATAAACCAATATTAATTAAACGAGTTATATATTTAAATTTAATATAAAAAAATATTTAAATCCTTAGATATATTTGGCCCCGTCTGACAAGTGTTGTATATGATCGTTTTAGGGATATTCGTTTTTTCCACAAAACGGACAACTTTAATCATCTGATACATCATTTGTCGGATTTGTCCCTGTATTGGACAAGTTACAAACACTATAAAGTAATTATATTCCGTCAATCATATCACTTTAAACGGTTCACAAAATTTCGACGGCATTTCCTTTACGTTCCTTGTGTACACGCATTTGTGTACGATACAAGGAACACGGGGGAAATGCTGCCGAAATTTTGTGAATCGTTTAAAATGATATGATTTACGGAATATAATTACTATTATGTTTGTAATGGGAAATAGGATGACCGACTATCAAAGAAAGACACATAAGTGGCAATGAAACAATAGTTGCTTATTTAAAATAAAATTTGTGAAATTAGCAGTTTGCGGCTGTTGGAAGCCGTTGGAAAATTTCCTGCAAAATATGAAATGAATGATTTATAACATTTTTACTCTATCATAGGTTTTCTAGTAGGGAAACATGGTCAATTACTTTAATGATCGGAGCTGGATGTATCAAAGAAGGAAAATTAGTGGCGCAATAAGCGAACATTTTCTAAAAGGGGTACAATTGTTCATCGAATTTGCTATAAGTAATATTGCAAACGATGAAGAAATTCGTTGTCCGTGTAGTAGATGCAAATTATTGAACTATTTAGAACCGAATATGGCTATGGTTCATTTGCGCCAATTCGGTTTCGTACCCAATTATTTGCTGTACGATCGTCATGGAGAAATTGTAGCCCCTAATAATCAAGAACAGTCGGCGGAGGTCATCAGCGAAGAAGGTAGTATGAATCTCATAGAACATATGATATGTCGAAGATGCAGCACGATCAATGTTCCCTACCGTTGTAATTGATAACGACGATGTTAACATCGAAGAGGAACCAAATGTTGGAGCTAAAAATATATATGATTTATTGGATCATGCTAAAAAACCCCTTTGGAATGGATGTTTAAGCGGCTCTCAATTATCGGTAACTGCAGAATACATTGCAATGAAATCAAAATACAACCTTACAGAAGCTGGATTTACGGCTGTTGGGCAAGCTGTCAAACGTCATATGCCATCCGATAATTTAATGTGCGAAAATTAATATGAAGTGAAAAAACTTATGTCATCTTTCGGTTTGCCATATCAAAAAATAGATACATGTTTAAAGGGTTGCATGTTGTATTGGAAAGAAGACATCAATCTTAGAAATTGTAAAATATGTAATCAGGAAAGATACAAATCGAGGAAAAAGAAGGGAAAATAAGTTCCGTACAAGCGTTATGCATTATTTGCCCTTCACCCCTAGACTTCAACGATTATATGCATCATCTGTAACAGCGCATCATATGAGATGGCACAGTGTGAGAACATCTCAAGAAGGTACGTTGACACACCCAGCCGATGGAGAAGCATGGAAACATTTTGACAAGAAATATCCCAATTTCGCAGCGGAGAGCCGAAATGTTAGACTAGGTTTATGTACAGACGGCTTCTCACTGTTTTCTCAGTTTGGTTCTAAATATTCATCTTGACCTATAATAATCACACCTTACAATTTACCTCCGTGGATGTGTATGAAAACTCCATATATGTTTCTCACGATTGTCGTCGCTGGTCCTGATGATCCGACACAGGGCATTGATGTTTACTTACAGCCGTTAATCGAAGAGTTGAAAATATTATGGTATGAAGGAGTTGAAACATACGACATATCAAAAAAGAAAATTTTTCGGATGTTCGCTTCTTTGTTATGGACTATTAGCGATTTTCCTGCATATACAATGCTTTCGGGTTGGAGTACGACCGGTCGTTTTGCTTGTCCTTATTGCATGGAAGAAACACGAGCATTTTCTTTGCCAAATGGAAAGAAAATTTCATGGTTTGATTGTCATCGATGTTTTCTTCATATTAATCACCCTTTTAGAAGAGACAAAAAAACTTCATAGCTAATAGACATGAGACTCTACGACCACCAGCGGTTTGGTCAAGCGAGGATATATATGAACTTGTAAAAGATTATCCAAAGATACACGAGACCGGTCAACAAGAAGAAATTCAAGGTAAATCGACGTTTCATAATTGGTGCAAACAAAGTATATTCTGGGAATTGCCTTATTGGATAAATCTATTAATCCGTCATAACACTGACGTGATGCATAACGAAAAAAACATATTTGATAATGTGTTTTATACAGTTTTGAATGTGAAGGGCAAGACTAAGGACGATTTGAAATCTAGACGTGATATAAAGCAAATATGCAGTCGTCCTGAGCTTCATATGACTCCCGACAATAAAAAACCCAAAGCATGCTATGAACTAGACAGCAACCAAGTTAAAGTACTGTTATAATGGATGGAAGGATTACGATTTCCCGATGGAATTTCCTCTAATCTTCGTAGATGTGTCGACTATAAAAATGGGAGACTGAGTGGAATGAAAAGCCATGATTGTCATGTAATGATGGAAAATTTGTTACCCATCGCTTTCAAAGAATTGTTACCGGTAAAATTTTGGACGGTAATAATAGAACTTAGTTTATTTTACATGGAGCTTTGTTCAACTACGTTAAAAGTTGACCGTCTACTTAAACTTGAAGAAGAAATTCCTATACTGCTCTGCAAATTGGAGAAAATATTTCCTCCGGATTTCTTTAATGTAATGGAGCATTTACCTGTTCATCTTCCATATGAAGCACGTCTTCGAGGTCCTATGCAATATGGATGGATGTATCCATTCGAAAGGTAAGTTACTATAATGAGTATGTAAATGTTGATTTAAGTATAAATATAGTAGTTAATACTTAACCCAAATATTTTTTATTAGGTACTTAAATCATTTAAAGAAAAAACTGAGACAAAAAGCTCGAGTTGAAGGTTCTATTTGCAAATCATATATCAAAGAAGAAGCTTCTTTCTTTTTCTCTCATTATTTTAAAGACCATGTGAACTTATCATTTGTAAGTGTTCCGCGTAATGACGATCAGGCCGTTGAACAAGATTCTTCTTCTCAATCAGTATTATCTATTTTTAAACAACATGGCCGACATGCTGGAAAATGTAAGGAAGTATGGCTATATGATAAAGAATACCATGTAGCACACACATATATCCTTCTTAATTGTCCTGAAGTTGCACCATTTCTTAGGTAATTAGCACATTCCAAGTTTTGTTAAATTTAATACTACACGTGTGAATAAATAATAATGTAATATATCATGTTTGTGTTTGCAGTATTTATGAATCACAAAATCCAGGCGGCGATTTAAGCAAAGATTTCAGTACTTGGTTTTCGAAATACGTTTCTGATCCCACAAATAATGTGCTCGATAAAGGACTGAAACATTTGGCGTTTCGACCGAAAAGAAAAGTTAATACGTATCACATATTTTTGTTAATGGATATAAATTCAACACCAAAGAATACGGTGCTGAAAAATTAACAAACAATACTGGTGTATTTGTTAAAGGCAGTGATGACCCTAATAATCATATAAATGATTTTTATGGTGTGTTAACTCAGATATTGCAGTTGACATATTTTACAAGACCCGTGGAGGATGTTTATTTGTTTAGATGCAACTGGTTCAGCAATGTTCCAGGTTCTGGTATTAACGTGCATTTAAAATATAATCTTATAGAAATTAAACATACCTTGCGTTATCAAAAGTACGACCCATTTATACTAGCCAAACAAGCCCTACAAGCTTATTATGCCCCTTATCCATCTCTAAAAAGGGATAAAGAAGATTGGTCTGCGGTTTTTAAAACCAAAGCAAGATTTACGTTCGATGGACAAAATATTCCAGACGAACAAGCCTATCAAGCAGATCTGGAGGAAAATGCAGAAATAGCAATTACAGACGATCAAACTGATTTTGGACCTTTAAATGATGAGACAAATGTATTAGTCGAAGCATTTGAGAGTGTAGAGGAAAACGACATAGAGCACGAAACCGAGTCTGAATCAGAAAACGACGAGGACGACTGAGTAATACCCGGTAATTTTTAAAAGTATTCACATTACATTGATCTCTGATTAATAATGCATTTATCCAATTTATACAATTTTAATGACAATAAGTGTATACTCACACACTCAACACATACACAACATGACACATTTGTAGCATATTGTATTACATTTTTTAATGGTTCATCATATCATGATTATTATGAATTGTATATGTATGTATATATGGCAGGTATATATATTATGTCCGGTTCCGGTTCCGGTTCTAGGTCTCGGCGACGTGGCCCTTCACGTCATATTGGAGAGAGTAGTGGTGAGCCACCAGCTCGGCCACTTGTTTACTTGCAGCCTAAGGCTGATGAGACGTAAGTATCATAATTAGCAAGCATAGCATTTTAATTTTTTAATTGTACATGATATATCTGCAATTGTATAAAGTTCAATTTTATATTTAACGCAGTGGATTTGAGTTGGAGTCATCCAAAGTGGTTCTGAACATTTCGAAGCAGGCGTACATGGCTAGGATGACCGATTGCTGGCCCAAGTGGGATAAGATCCCCGACGATGTGAGAGAGACGATTTGGCAAGATTTTCTGGTAAGTTTATACCGCTTTACAAGATGATTAATTAAATACAAATAAATAATTAGTAATATTTTCTCATTTTATAGGGCGCCATAGATTTGCAAGAGCCTGAGGTCAATTTAGTTCAGCGACACTGGAACTCCAGGATCGCGAAGAACTATAGGGAGACTATGTCGGAGATTAAAAAAGTAGGAAAGAAGCCCAAGTGGATGAGCGCGACTGTATGGGAAAAGTGGGTTGAGTGGTGGAACTCTGAGGAGTTCAAGGTAAATCTATAATAAATCTCAGCAATTTTTTATCGTTTAATAAATAATTAATCATTGTAAATTTGCAATAGGAGTCAGCTAGGAACTCGGCAAACAGGAGCAGGAATCCTGTATCACACCGTGGAGGCTCCAAATCTTTCCAGCATCACCGCGAATATTTGGTAAATTTATCTATTATCACATTTGTATATTGATCAGTTCAGTAATTAGTTATGTACAGTTAAATTATCCAAATTATCAATTGCAGGAATCGTGGAGGCTCTGTTGGCTTAGTGGACGTATTTGCTCACACCCACGCGTCTAGGCAAGTAGATGAGGCTGGCAATATCATATATCAGTAGGGTGATCAAGATAGGGCGACCGAGGCATATGTATGCATTTTTTAATTTCTAATACTTACACCGATAAGTTTATTAATTTCTAGCTATGCAAAATAATTACATGCTAATATTTTTCAACTGAAATTGTTTTTTTTTTCATTATAGTCGAGGTTGCAGGAGGCACAGGCTTATGCGCTTCAGCAGTCTGGTCGTGATGCGCTGACACAGGAGGAGCAGGATAACATTTTTACCGTTGTTATGGATCCGGCGCAACGGAGTAGACGTTTTGGCTTCGGGAACCTAACGGTAATTAATCCTTTTACATATATAGAAAAAATCAGCGTTTAGATATATAATGTTATAATATTTTATATGCTGAGACAACCCTTTTGCTATTATTTCTATTTGCAGGCTCGACAAGCTCAAAAAGACCGAGACAAAGAAGAAATCAAGGAGCTTAGAGCTATGGTTGAGCAGCTACGGGAGGAGAATCGTCTACGAGCCATCCAGGTGGAGCAGCTGGATCAAATGCTTGTGCAGTATTTATAGAATCATGGTACCCTTCCTTCGTCGTCTGGTGCTTCTGGAGGCGACGAGGATCCTTGAGGAGGTATGTTTTTGAGTATTTGTGTTTGAACAATGTATATATTGACTTGGAGATGTTTTGATGTTGATGCTAATGTTGTATATATTGGTACGGAGTGGGTGAGAAATATTTTGATGGTATGTACATGGTTTATCGTCATTTGTTGATGGTATGTACGTTGATGGTATATTTTGTGATGTTTGATCGGTTTGGTTTGTTTATATTGGTGTTTTATTGATTTATGTGTGTTGTTTGTATTGATATTGATATATGTGTGTGTGTGTGTGTGTGTGTGTGTGTGTGGAATTGACTGGAAATGGAATGGAAATTGAATGGATTGGAAATGGTGTGGGTGGAAGGTAAATAGGCTTGCTGTTTTACAGCAAAATAAACCTAGTATTTCCAACGGCTTCCAACGGCTTATTGCCCATTTTATTGTAACGGTTTCTAAACGGATTCCAACGACTCCAAGCCGTTAGCGACCATTGAAAATTTCGTTGAAAATGGTCCGTTGGATCCGTTGGAAGGCGTGGGATTTCTTCCAACGGCTATTCCAACGGCTTCCAACGGCCGCCAACGGCTAGGAGCCATTGGAATAGCCGTATTATCTTGTAGTGACATTAACCCCCTATTCCAATCAATTCAAATTGCTGCTATACACAAAATCCCTTCGATTAGACCATTATATACATGGAATAACCGAAGACATGGCAGACGAACCTTTTGTACCTTAGACCACTCCCTTTTCAACTATCAAGGCCTTTCTTCTTAGCCAAAGCTTGCATCCACTTTCCTACAACCTGGCATTTCAGACCAAAGCCCCCTTATCCTCTCCTGGAGTATGAAACCTATAAAGTATCAAGACTCATTTAACTTTTTTAATTTTTGCACTAACCGCATAAAATTTCACACTATTTTCTTATAAGGAAGGAACATTACAACATTCGGCAATCCTATGTATATATTGCAGAAGAAACTGAAGAATGTCAAACACTGTTTGAAATTATGGGCTAAATCCACATTTGGGAATGGTTTATCAAAATGAAAACAACTTTTTGAAGAACTAAACAAAGCTCAAAAAGATATGCTTGTTGATCCAGACAATGAAGAATTATCAAATGCGAAACATATATTAAACCAACAGCTTCAGGAAACACTTCAACATGAAACAGATATGACCAAACAAAAGCTTGGGAAATAATACTTCTTCTATGGTGATAGGAACACGTCTTTTTTTCACAATGCTCTCACCATCAAGAGATCAAAAGGCAATATTAAAGCTATTGGAGATCAGAATGACACCCTACAAACTGATGAGCACCAAATTGACAAGGCATTTATAGATTACTTCTATACATGTTTTTCTAAAATTTACCATGAACCCGACCTCATCGACATTTCACATATCAAATTACCCAAGATCACTGATATTGATGCCATGAACCTTATCAATATGGTCATACATGTTGAAATCAAGGATGCTCTATTCGATCTTAATCCTAATAGTGTTGGTGGTCCTGATAATTTTAATACTCGTTTTTTTAAAACTACCTGGGTCATCATTGACATCATTTTTGTTAAGGCTGTCCGATATTTCTTCACCACTAATACCATTCTTGGTGGTATTGACGCAATTGATATTGCTTTGATACCCAAGATTGATGAAACAACTTTAGTTACACACTACCGCCCTATATCATGCTGCAATGTTATATATAAATGCATCACTAAGATTCTAGCAAAGAGGATCAAGGCTATCCTTAGCAATATTATCTCTCCTAATAAACTGCTTTTCTAATGAACATGAATATTACCGATAATATCCTATTGACGCATGATTTGCTGAGAGGCTACAATCAAAAGAATGTTTCACCTAGATGCATGATTAAATTAGATATTCAGAAGGCTTTTGATTCAATTGAGTGAATATCTATTGTTTCCATTATGACTAGGATAGGCTTCTTTGAGAAGTATGTCGCATGGATATACACTTGTATATCCACTATTATATATACAGTAAAAGTCAATAGCCATGGTGCTGGCTATTTCAAATCATCTAGGGGGATCAGGCAGGGTGATCCGGTCTTCCCATATTTATTCATAATTGTCATGGAGTTGTTGAACTCCATACTCAACTCCCTTGCACTTGCTAACAAACTGACAACACATCCTAAATGCAAGCAACCTGTTATCACATCACTTATGTTTCCTGATTAAATTGTCATATTTGCAGAACGAAATGCTAAAACAATATCCATTATCAATACAACGCACCTCCAATTTCATGACATTACAGGATTACAAATCAACAAGAGCAAATGGCACGTCATCATTGCCGGTCTTCCTACCAATGCTAAAGAGACCATTACCACTCTGTTTGGACTGCAATCTAAGCCAGAGAACTCTATTTATTTAGGTATCCCTATTACCACATCTGGAATTTTGACTACTCAATGCATGCCTATGTATGAAAAGATTATATCCAAGCTTAGGAATTGCCTACACATCTTTTACTCAGATAGGAAGAATTACTATTGTGAAGTCCTGGAATGACACCATACGGGTCTCGACTATTTATCCTACCTAAGAAATTGCTTTCCGTGACTAATGCAGCAATGAACCATTTCTTATGGCATGGAGACTGCCATTCACATAAACCAATTCCTATAGCTTTCAATAAAATTTGCAGATCTAGAAAAAAGAGGGGTTAGGCATTGTCAACTTACACTACTAGGACATGGCGGCTGCATCAGAACATATCAACGACTTTCTTGTTAATAAACAAAATCTGTAGGTTAAATGGATAACCAAGAACTACTTATATGGCAAACATTTCTGTTCTATGACTTCTTCTGCCAATGCTAGCTGGTTCTGGAAGTGTATACATAACATGAGACATATTATACTACCTCTAATCAAATACAATATCTCCTTCGATATCCAAATGTCGTTTTGGCACTCTCCCTGGGCTGCCAAAGGAATGTCATCTTAGACAATGTGCCGAAGAACACCACTGGCATCCCTGAAAATGCAAATAGTCAGTATTTCATCTTCCATGACAAAATCATTTACCTACAGCTAGCTCGGTGGCGGTTAGAAACTTATGGAATATGATCATGAGAGAACAACACCTAAACACTCAATACAAAATACAATGGACATGAAAGCATTGTGCACACTCCATTTCATCTATATATAAAGACTTACTTCCTAATTGTATTAGGCCTGATTCGCCATGGTATCGTAGAATATGGAATTGTATGGGATCTGAAAAGGATAATTTCTTACTTTGGAAAACCATATATAACTCCTTACTCACTAGAGAAAAGTTAGCTGCCAGGGGTTTCATCATCAATAAAAACTATGTTTTCTACAAAGACCACCCTGAGAGTAGAGACCACTTGCTATTCCAATGCACCGTGATTTATCAAATTTGGAAGTCAATCATGCTTGCAGTTGGAATATACTACGACAATACAAATCGCAACCAACGGTGGTTTGAAATTTTCAAGAGATCGAGATTGAGAGATGAACTTGATGATCGAATGCTTGTTGTATTAAAATTCTTCATTGCTACTTTTTGGCGGAAGAGAAATACAAGACTTTTTGATAATAAAAGTGAAAACAAGAAGGAGATAATTGCAAAAGTTAAGGGGGCTGTTAATAAGAGAATGAATTGCTTGCAATCGGTTGGATCGGGATATAGCTGGAGGTTTAATTAATTCAGTATTTGGGCTATTTGGGCCTGAATCCTATTTTAATTATTTTGGTTTCTATTATGTTGTTTTTCACTTTTATGTTATTTGCATGTATCTATATTACATTATTCAATAAGAACGGTAGAGGACCAGTATGAAACCTCGCTTGCCCTTAAAAAAACATGTATTAACTAATATTATATATGCATGTGTGTGTGTTAATATTTTTATTTTGTAAAATTGAACTTTTTTGTTTATAAAATTTTAAAAAACAATTATATATATATATATATATATATATATATATATATATATATATAATTTTTAAATTTTGACATAAGGCATTATTTATATACATAGATTTCAATTATCTTATTAATTATTTTAAAGTAGTATTATTAGAAAAAATATATTAAAAAATCATTTTTGGAAATTATATGACATAAATATAATTATGATATTTTTATTAAATTTTATATTTAATATACATATAATTTAAATCCAAGAATCCAGATCTTTTTTTAAACTGTTTTACTAATTAAACAAAATAGATATTTTGAAAATGAATGTTGAATTTCAAAATTATTAACTTACTCAAAATAAGTATTTTATTTTTATCGATGATAATTATATATATATATATATATATATATATATATATATATATAATTTAAATCTTTAGATACGAATATGTTTTTAAACCATTTTTCTAATTAAACTAATTAGTTGTTTAAAATGAATTTTGAATTTCAAAATTATTGACTTATTCAAAATAAATTATTTTATCACAAAATAAATATTCAAAATCTTAAATTTTATGTATGTATGTATATGTATATTTATATATTTGTAATTTAAATTTGTTTTGGACAATAATGTGCATATAAAGGGCTAATGTGTCTTTTGCATCATAAATCACAACATTTATATATAGGCACATTATACCATGCACATATTTATATGTTGCATGCTCATTTACACATATGTGTATATTTGATACACATATACACTTTATATATTACATATTTGTACAAAATCAAACCTTTATATAAATTAACTAAATAAAATAACTATTTTACTTAAAATCGTTTAGATTGGATCTAAATCAATTTAGATTCATAGGCCATATAAGATCTAAAATGGTAATTTTTTTGAAATTCATCCATTAAACCTTCTACATGCTAGCTTGGTTCCAACACCCTAGGAGATTACCCTTTAATTTTTAGTCCTCCACTTACACTTGGGGCATAATCCAATATATTCTCAATCGATCATTCTAGATGAAATTGGGAAATGGGTCTTTATGGGTGGATTTGAATTATTATATTATATCTATTATATCAATCTTGCTTTATCCATTTGCTAGGTAAACTATTTGTCATGTGGTGGTTACAAGCAATGCATCTTGACCTTTCTTGAGTTTTGGATTCCATTGCCAATCTTCATTAGTTATAAGTGATGTTCTTAAATCTTCTATTAAATTGGTAATGGTCAAACATCTTGTTTCCTCAGATTCACCTGCAATTTAAAGACTGCTTTGAACTTATATAGGTTAAGGAACCATATACTTTCTAAATTTTAAACATAAATCATTGTCATCATGCATTCTCTTGGGGTTCTTTTTTCATAGATAAATCATATGTCTTGCTATCATACAGTATAAATCATTTGTTCGTGTGTAGGATTATGGTTTTACCTTTAGTAAGGGCATGACTTACAGATCAGTTGGCATTTCACAACATCCTATTACAAGCATGTCCAACCAAATCTAAGCATTACCATTGAGTTACCATATGCCACGTATCAACATGTGGTGTTAGCATGCTGTCCCTAGTTGAAAGTTACTCGTAAATCATCTAGTGTCTATTAGTAAGTGCAACTAGATCAAGGCACTAAAATATATCAATCATTTAATAATAATAATCAAGTAACTTTGAATTAGAAAGTGTTCCTACTTTGAAGTTAAATTTCAATCTCTCCACATAAAGCTATCGTAAATCTACATTAGGTCCATCCACTCATTCTTCGAAAAGGGGACTCAATGTTTAATGCAAGTTTGACCACTCGCTCGTCGATGAGAGGACCCGCTATTGTACATAACGATAGGACTAGTATTTTGGGGTTCATTGCCTCGTCTCTTTGTTCAGGGAAACCATAACATATCGGTTTACATGTCAAATATAAGAGATGTAATCTAATTAATATCTCATTTTGATTTTAAAATCGTATCCCTATCAAAATTCATATCTCATTAAGTCCATTACCAATAAATCTGAAATAATGTCAATCAATAGAATGTTCAGACAACCTTATTGCATGCCAATCAAATTGCATTAAATGAAAACCTAAGCAATGGTCCAATCCTCAGGCTTAAACTTAGAGCGTTCCAGTGGGATCGATGGAGATAGCTCGCATGCTTAAGTGGACCAAAAGTAGACCTTTATGTGAGTCAGCGGAATAGGGATCTTAAGGCTTAATTAACACTAGAAGAGGGTGAATAGTGTTTAATGGATTATATGAATATTATTCAAATTCTTTAAGATTTTACTTGTAATGATGGAACTAATAATCACAGAATCAAAGTACAGATAAAAGTAAGTGCAGTAAAAGTTAAACAAGAAAGAATACACCAGGATTTTATACCGGTTTAGAGTTACCCTACATCCAATCCCACACAATTCCTTGTACGGATTTCTTTTCAACTATTAAATACAAACACAATGTCAATTTCAAGGCTACGAGACACACCCTTCAGAATCCCGACCTCTGGGTAGAGCCACTTGATTTTCGGGCCACATGCACATACAATTGGTTTAAACGGCTACAATCACACCTACTTGGATTTCAGAGATACCAAACATACCACAGAGTATACGAGTATGATTTGATAGAGTTTACAAACTCATATCTTCGATCTTGATTACAATTGATCCTATAACTCTTGAATAACACTTGACCTTGAGAGAGATGAGAGAAATCAGGCAGTATATGAAAGAGAATCAAACTAGTAATGATTGAATTTGATTCTGCTTGAATTTCGATAGAATTTCGATAAAAATTGTTTTAGAATTCAAGAGAATGAGAAAAGAAGAGAAAATAAGAAAGTAGTTAACAAATACTCGTTTGAAAGTCTGGTATATATAGGAAAACAACGGTCATGTCCATTCATGAAGAGAAACGATGAAAAGATACTTCCACTCAAAATTTGAATTTTGAAAATTTACAACTGGTATGGGATTTGGATATGTCGACATATTCTTTACAAAATTAAAAAATACTTTATAAAAATTGTTTAAAAATTCGTTGCTTTGTAAAATAATTTGATACTTTGTAGACTCATTTAAATATAGTTTATATAAATTTTAATAAAAATATAACTTAATAAAATTTTATAATTTTGAATTTTTTTAATAAGAATGCCCAATATAATTTAAATATAATATATATAAAATCAATATAGTTATAAACTATTAACGTATAAACAAAAATTCAATATATAAACTTAAAAACACTAAATTAATATCTTACTAAGTATAAGAGATCTGAAAATCATTTTGGAAAATATTTTGAAAAGATTATATTAAAATAGAATTCTTGAAAAATAATTTTAAAACAAAATTAAAGAAGACGAGATAGATCAGAAAAATGCTATTAAGGTTTTAACATAAACTCTATGACTTTATAACTTATCTGGAATATCTTGAAATCTTGAACTCTTGAAACTTTATATCAACATCTTGAATCTATTCTTGATATCAGCATCTTGATATTGTGCAGTCTTCTTAATCAATACCTTCCTAATATCATGCACTATACCTTCCTAATATCATGCACTATATACTATATATATCTTGATAAAACATTAGTATCCATAGTTTGTATAATGTCCTATAGTTATTATCATCAAAATTAATACCTAAGGTACCGACAATCTCTCCCATTTTGATGATGAAAACTTTGTATATAAAATATATCATAACTCCCCCTGATTTATAAAACTTTCGCTTAATCTATGCTTAGATTTTATATATTATATTCTCTCTATTTGTCATCAACAAAAATAACTAACCAAAATTATAACTCTAACACTAACTCTTACTATAATCCTAACTCTAACTTTCTTATATAAAGTACTTATCAATCTTTATAAAAATTATATATAATGATTATGAGAAAGATAATATACAAATAATAAGTGACATGTAAAATGAAATAAACAATCTAAATATTCATCCAATCAAACAAAGTTTATGTCACGCAACATTCAAATAAATGCACACAAATCAAAACTAATCAAATCCAAAGCAAACCAAGTATTATTATTTATATACAATAAAACCTATTTAAACTAGTCATTTTGAGGAACTTCAACCCATCCATCGGCACCAAAGACTGGATCCGCTTTGATAGCATCCCAATCTACATCATCTTTGTTGATGGTACACTCGGATTAGTAGTTGGTTCTTCTTTGTTCAAGGGAATAATCATCCACCAAATCGCATCAAAATGCCTTTCTTCTCTTTTAATCATCTACATTTGACTTAATTCTAAGCTCCTCTTATTTCTTAAGATGAAAGTGAGAATGTTCTTGAATGGTCCAAAAGTTTGTTCCAGGTTTTCGGTTAGTTTTTGTATAAGAGAAGCCATTATTTGGGTTTTAGAGTTTGGGAATGCAAAGTAAGAAGAAAGAGAGTAAATAATAATGATTCTCTGGTCTTAATAGATATTTAAAGGAGTGTAAATTTACTAAAAATGAACAGACATTTATTGTCTATTCAATTTTCAATTTTTTTTTAAATTTACCATTATATGTCAATACAAATACATAGGATATGTTGACATGTATGCAGAAGTTTTCAAAACAACTTTGTTTTGATATTCTAATGTATTTAGTTTACTTTTGTGTTTTTCAGAGATGATAAACAATGTACAACGGCAAGGAAATAAATTTTCATTAATACTTAGATAGAGATTACGTAGAACATAAAGAAATGAAAAGATACATAAGATTCAACATAAAATAAAACTAGAAAATTCAAAAACATGATAGTTTAAACAACTAGAAAGATGCGGACAAAGAGGATGAAGAACCACTAAGCTTGCGGATGATCTTTCCAAAGAATTTATCTATTTTGTTGGAAATTGAAGTAAATTTCTTTGAAAATGATTTCTTAAGCTTCCTTTGGTTATGGACGATCTTCTCTAGATTTTTGAGAAGATTTTTGTTGGATGGATTTGGTGGCATATTGATACTTTCCAAAGAAGTATCCTCCTCCTCTTCTTGTTCTTTCTCCTCGATTCCATTTCATCTCCTTTCTCTTCCTCTTCCTCCTCTTCTCTTAGTTCATGCTCTTCTTCCCAAGCTAACCTTTGTTCCTTTTCCGCAAGCGTTTCATAAGGCTCGAAAAAGTGAAACATGCATCAGTGAAAACACAAAAATAATTGAAAACACGAGTTAGACACTCATCATGAAATAGTATGTTTTCATGTTTATAAAGATTCTTCGAAAAAAGTTCATTCAAAATGACTTAAGACGAACTTATGTTGTATCGATCATAGATTGCGTAAAGAGCTTTGAAAACTTTTCAAGTTGGGTTATTATAATTACCCTTCTAGGAATGATACTTTGTTGTAAAAGAAGGCTTAAAATTCTTGCTTTTGGACGCAAGTTTTTAATTTGAATTCAAAATCATCATCACTTTTGAAAATATCATAAATTAGTTCATGATTTTTAAAATCAATTTGAAAAAATGAAAGGTCCATTCCACTAGATTGCATACAAGAATGTGACCCAACACAATTTAAAATAATTTGTGTCACTTTTACACTGCTCCAAACTTCTTCTTCTCTACCATCATAAAACTTTCCTTCTAAATTTGCATAAACCATCTTTACTGACCTTGGATAACAAATAAAATCTTTTTGAGAAGCATCGATTAAAAAAGAATTTCATTTTTCCTACAAAGATTGAAAAGATCATAAGTAAGAAAATCTTCATAAATAGCAAATCTTCCGGGAAAGACATTTCCGAAAGATAAATACTCTATATGTGCTTAAATGCCTTCTTGATCATTGAAAAGATATTCTTTTATTTTTTAGAAAGCCTCATGGTTGCCTTATTGCTTGAGGATGCCATTAAAGAATAGTTTAAAGAGATAAGAGAGCTTATGATTTTTGAATTTGAAAACTAAAGTGAGAAATGAATGGATGGAGATAGAGTAAGTAAATAGAGAATCAAAGGACATGTTCTCTGATTAAAAGGCGAATTTTTAGAACATAGGAGTTGGTGAAAAGGTGGAGGAAAATTCAAATTTTAACATTCAAATTCAAATTATGTCCGTATATGTCGACATATGCTCGTGGAGTATGTCGACATATGGGTCGAAATTTTCAAAAATTATTTTTGTTTAACGATATCCTATTTTGTTATATGATTTATTTATAGTTATTCTATTTTCGAAAAAATAATTTTAAATATATTTTATATTACTATTTTATTATTTAAAATATATAAAATATTTATATTTAAAATATAGTCACACATTATTCAACCAATATCATTATTAATCTATAGAATATTATTAACAACCAGTAAAGCAAACAAAAGAAAAGAAAATTTCATCAAGAAATTAAGAAATAACTTTTGATATATTAAATGCGTACCTTTTTGTGATCAATTTCACCATTTTGTTCTGAATTATGTATTGTTGTAAAGCATATGTTAGCAATTTCTATATCTGATTCATTATCACTTGAGGATGTATCTGAATCATCTAATATTGAAGTATAGGCTCTTCTCCATTTTCTGGATGAATCGATGTATGGTATAGTTTTTAGTTTATCGAGATGTGGATAGTCTCGTTTTAAATGACCAGGGTCATCATAGTTATAAAATCTAATGCTATTTCCATTTCCACTTCCGCTTCCTGGATTTTTTTAATCATTTCTTTTGAAATTGTTCTTTTTTCTACATTTTAGAAATTTTTTGAAATTTCTTGTCATGAAATTAATTTCTTTATTTTCGTCACTGTGTAAATCCAAAGTATCCGTCATTGCATTAAAAGCTATTGAATTTTTCTCTGTTGCTTTGCTTTCTCCCCTGCCTGCATTTGTGCTTCAAAAGACATTAAATTGCCAATTATCTCTTCCATTTTAGAGTGCTAATGTTATTAGCTTCTTCGATTGCAAGATCCTTTTGATCCCATTCAGGGGTAAGTAAATTGAGGATTTTTCTAACTTGATCCTCTTCGAGAAAACTTTTACCTAATGCAATATGTGAGTGTACTATATCTTGGAATCTACTATACATATCAGATATGGACTCATTTTAAATAATTGAAACTGATTTGTTAGCATGGAAATTTTAGTCTGTTTAACCTTACTTGTGCCTTCATGTGTAACTTGCAAAGTTCTCCAAATTTCAAATGCAGACTTACATATAGATACTGTATTAAATTCATTTCTATAAAGTGAACAAAATAATATATTCATAGCCTTAGAGTTACATTGTGCAACTGTTTTTTACTCAGTGGTCCACTATGCAAAATTAGTCTCGGATTCAGTGTACTCAATTTGTATGATATTCCAAGTGTTTAAACTAATTGAATGCAAATAAATTTTCATTCTTCATGACCAGTATATATGATTACTGCCATTAGAAAGTGGAGGTCAGATGGAAGATTGTCCTTTGACGGATAAGTTACTAACAAGTATATTAACTGCATTACTGACGGTACTATTACCAGTGTTGGTAGTCATTTAAACTTCTTAAAAAATTATATGATGAATACTTTGAAAACTAATGCACTGGTACCAAACACGATTCAGCGGAATAAGGATCTTAAGGCTAAATTAACACTAGAGTGAGGGTGAATAGTGTTTAATGGATTATATGAATATTATTCAAATTCTTTAAGATTTTACTTGAAATGATGGAATTAACAATCACAGAAACAATCACAAAATCAAAGTATAGATGATAGTAAATGCAGTAAAAGAAAAAAGGAAAGAAGACACTGGGATTTTATACTGGTTCTAAGTTATCCTGCATCCAATCCCGCATAATTCCTTGTACGGATTTCTTTTCAGCTAGTAAATGCAAATATAATCTCGATTTCAAGGATATAGGACACACCCTCAAGAATCCTAACCTCTGGGTAGAGCCACTTGATTTCTGGGCCACAAGCACACCCAATAGATTCAAATAGGCTACATTCGTACTTACTTGGATTTCAGGGATACCAAGCACACCATATAGTATAAGAATATGATTTGAAAGAGTTTATAGACTCAGATCTTTAATCTTGGTTACAATTGATCCTATAAATCTTAAATGGCACTTGATCTTAAGAGAGACGAGAGAAATCAGGGAGTATATGAAAGAGAATCAAACTAGTAATGATTGAATTTGATTATGGTTGAATTTTGATAGAATTTCGACAGAAATTGTTTCAGAAATCAATAGAATGAAAAGAGAAGAGAAAAATAAGAAAGTAGTTAATAAAAATTCATTTCAAAGTCTGGTATATATAGGAAACAGGAAAACAACGGTCATGTCTATTCGCGAAGAGAAATGACGAAAAGACACTTCCACTCAAGATTTGAATTTTGAAAATCAACGGCTAATGTGGGATTTGGATATGTCAACATATCCTTCACAAAATTGATAACAACTTTATAAAAATTCTTTTGAAAATCTGTTGCTTTGTAAAATAATTTGATACTTTGTAGAATCATTATATATAGTTTATACAAATTTTAATCAAAAATATAACTTAATAAAACTTTATAAAAAAGTTTTGAAAGATTTTAATAAGAACATTCAATATAATGCAAATAATATATATAAAATCAATATTGTTATAAATTATTAAAGTATAAACAAAAATTCAATATATATAAACTTAAAAACACTAAAATAATATCTTAATAAGTATAAGAGATTTGAAAATCATTTTGGAAAATATTTTGAAAAGATTATTTTAAAAATAGAATTTTTGAAAGGTAATTTTAAAACAAAATTAGAGAAGATGAGAAAGATCAAGAAAGTGCTATCAAAGTTTTAACATAAATTCCATGACTCTATAACTTATCTATAATATCTTGAAATCTTGAACTCTTCAATACTCACGAGTCTTTATTCTTGAACTCTTGAAACTTTATATCGACATCTTGAATCTACACTTGATAACAGCATCTTGTTATTGTACAGTCTTCTTAATCAATACCTGTCTAATATCATACACTATATACTATATATACTTGATAAAAAATTATTGTCTATATTTTAAATAATGTCCTATAGTTGCTATCATTAAAACCAATACCAAAGGTACTAACAATTTATAGTTTATTTCAAGAAAAAAAAGAGTAGAATTGAAAAATAAACCTAGTTTCAATCCATCCTTATCATGGGATAACCGCACGTTGTCCATATCCTCCATTGCAACCAAGGTTGTCCATCGTACCATGTGGTTTCGTCTGTGGCACCATTGTGGTTTATCCTACTGTGACGACCCGGAATTTTCAAGCATTTAAAATCAGAATATTTAATTGATTTTAGATATTCAATATAATAATTTTAACTGGAATTACAAATATCATTATCTATTTGATAATTAAATAATAGAATTTAATTATTAGAAGTTGAGTAAATTGTTGAATCTTGAATTTTAAACCTGTTGAGTATAATTTGAAGGCTTGTAAAATTTATATTGATTGTCCTAAGGATAATAGAAGTTGTAAAATTGAAATTAACAGTGATTTGTTCGGTTTTAAAACTTTATAGTTTAAATTGAATTCAAAAATAGCCTTCTGAGGCACAGTCTCGGAATTCGACGAAACTAGTTCCATTGGTTTCGTAATTTTGAATTATTACCGGGTTTCAAATTTCGTATTGAACGGAGTTGTTGTGTGAGGATACGGCATATAAACGCGTTGAAAATTTATATTGAAAATTCAAATTGATTTCGTTCCTTCTATCGCAAGCTAAAGATGAAAATTTATAAATAAACTCGCGCAAACCCTCGTTCACTTTCTAGAACGCGAACTTTCCCTTTTATCTTCCTTCGTACGAGCAGATACAACAAAATAAAAATAGGGCTGAACCCTTTGGAAATGAATGGATCGGCTTTAAAAAAAAAGATGCTGAACGAAACTCCTTCTCCCTTCCTCCCTTCAAATTCGTTCATCGTCCCTTCTTATTATTTCAGCATCGTATTCATATCGAGGCGAATCGATGCTGAGTGCGCGCGAAAGTGGGGTCATTGTCGAAGCAAGGGGATTTTAGGATAGGGTTTAGGGTCGCGATCTCTGGTGTCGCGATGGGGGAGGGTCGCACGTTGCCGGGGCTAAGATTTTGGAGACGGAAGCTCGAATACGAGCTGGACGTGGGAGTAGCGGCGCGAGGAAGAGGGAGGGGGTGGTACGAGGTCGCGATCTAGGGTTTGAGTTTTGGAGAGGCTGCGCGTTGAGCGGTTCGGCTTCGAGTTTTGGGGTTGGCTGACGTCGACATGGGATTGGGTGTCGCGCTGGGAGGTGCGTTGGCTGCTGATGGGTTTTCGTGTCGGTAAGGCAGAGGTATTCGTTTTTCTAATTTATTTCTCAATTAAATTTAATTTAAATTTAATTATTTAGGGTAATATAGAAGAAATATTACTCACCGTAGGATACAGAACCATTCTGTTCAATTCAGTGTATATATATATATAGGCTGAAATGGAATTTTATTTTCTTAGAATTTTATAAAATATGTATATAGGTAAGCAACAAATAAATACATATTTTCAAAAGAAGGATAACATTTTAATTTACTTGTTTAATTAACTTAGAAATGGTTAAAGAGAAATTATTTTAAAACCAAAGCATTAGTTAATTTAATTTTTTAACTATAAGTGATTATTCAGTTAGGTTAAATAGAAATTATTTGTTAATTAAATTAAATTGAGCAAATGGAAATCATTTGTTCGATTTATTCGAATATTAACAAAATAATTAGTTAATTAAATTTATTGAATGGTAGTTGATTATTCAAGTGGTTCAAATGTTAATAAACTGTATAATATTTATATACAAGGTCGAAAAAAAACCGTGAATCCAAGGCAAAGTTGAAGTGGACTGTAAACGGAAACAAGGTGAGTTAATCTCACTCAGTTTAAATTTGAATTTAAATTTGAATGATTAAATCTAAATAATTGTTTGAATGATTAGATTGATTGATGTACGATAGTATGGTATATATATTATGTATGCTAACGTCTGTGGATGCAGGGAAAACAGGTTGGAGGGATCCAACTGGATCCCTCAACTTTTATTTAAATTGTTTAATATTTTCTGTTCTGGTTATGTGATATTCTATGATGAATTATGTGGAAGTATTGAATGCTATGGCTTGGTTGGGTATAATGAATTACCAAAAATATAGATTTGATCGTTGAAATGAAAATAAAAGAAGTGAAACTGCAAGTAAAATAATTACAGAAAATTTTTAAGAATGAGTTGGAAAAGAAATAAAATGACTTTAAAATTGTAATAAATGAATCTTTAAAATGGAAAGGAAAATTTGAATAAATAGAAAGTTAATGAATTTTATAATGTTGTATTATTAATTAAAAAGAATAAATATTTATTTAGGATTTAAGATTTGAAATATTGAAAGAGTAAAGAAGAAATTAGAAATAACAATAATAATAAAGCCCATAACTACTGAATTTGGAAATGAACTAATAAGTAAAAGAATTTATTTCAAATAAAATAAATTGGAAATCAATTTGAGGAGAATTGATTTAAGTGATTGAAGTTGAAGTTTTCTCTGGATAGCCAAGTATATGTTTTTTTAGGTAAATTTTTAAATAAAAATAAAATAAATGTTTTAAGGTGTTTTTAAAGAAAGCAAGTTTTGTAAAAATTTATTATTTCTAATATTTTAAGTCTAAAGTAAGTGTTTTCCTTTAATCTATTCAGTAGTAATTATTAAGGAGTAATTTAGTATTTTGTTTTAAAAGTAGAAATCTAGTTTTATATTTTATTAAGTAACTTTATTTTCAAATGTTTATATAGTATGAATTTTTAGTAAATTATTGAAGTAGTTTTAACTTCAATGTTTAAAAGTAAATTCCAAAGCAAGTATTTTGTTTAATCTATTATCGTAATAATTATCTAAAGATTGCTTTGATATTTTGTTCAAAGTATTATTATAAATTAAGTATTAAAGTAAATTTTTCAAAATTAAATGTTAAATATACTTTACAATAAAGTGTTTTTAAATTATTTAAAAAAAACCTAGAGTTTTGTACTTGTTGATTTCAGAAGAAATAAAAATACTTGAAATTTATTCTGAGAAGGCAGATAGTCTTGAAAACTGTTTTAAAAAGGGAATTTGAAAAGTAAACACATATCTTGGGAAGATATTTTTGAGATAAATAAATAATGTGGAAAATTATATATTGTGTGATGGGTGTTTTGTGAATATTAATTGATAGTTAAATAACCGGCTATCAATATTGGCCAAATGCGTTGATCGTTTCGAAGAGTCCGGGATCGAGATTTATTTCTCGAAAACCACTTCGATCCGGTTTGTACGTTTCGTGAAAACGATTTTGGATTCGAAGATGGCGCAGTGAAGTGCAAGGGCTAGTCGCTACTAATCCTGAGGATATTTCCAAAATGGATGTAGTAGGAATAGTGCCTTCGGTTCCGTTCGAACCCGGGACGGACTTGTATGGATGAATGCTTGTGAAACATCGTCAGGTGGACGATGGGCATTCTGAGGGATATGTCCTAAAAAGGTAACGCTTAGCCTCAAGCCTCATCAAATGGGAATGACTGAAAATCAGGGGTTATGCAGCAAGGCTAGGTGGGTAGCACCCAAGCAGGGTGAGGTCATTCCAGTCTAGGTGTCCCTTTTTATTTCGGCTTAGTGGGCGGTTGCTGATCCCAACCGCGGGGTGATCTCACTCGGTATTATCCAGTAAGGGGTAGTCCCGGCCTTGTGTTGCAGGGGAGCGGGCATACTCCTCGGTACGGTGATCTAGGCCCCGTACTGTGACAGGTGGTACCCCAGTGCCTAGTCATTGGTTGGAAATCCATTCTCCCTACGAGCCTTGTACGAGTTTTGTTTGTATTACCCACTGTGTGGCTAGTAGCTGGAATTTAATGAATGTAACAGTTTTGGCTATTTTATAGTATTTGTATTTAGACCCTATTATAATATCAGAGAATTTCTATAAAAATTGTTTTAGCTATCGTAAGGTAAAAACCCGACATGTTTATTTGTGGCGTGGTCTTACGAGATGCTTTTGTTTTCAATGGGTTTTTGAAACTTTAATAATCAATTGGGTGTGATTTTCTCATGCTGGTATTCCATTTGTATGAGAAATATATAATATACAGTTGTTGTGTATCCATTTGTATGACATTGATGTTGAGCTGTAATTGGGGTACTCTGATGATGTAATATATAAACAAGATATTTGATGTTTGAGTAAAGAGTATTTATTATTTATTATATTTTATCCCGCTGCGATGGTTAGATTCTGTTACTGTTTTCTATTTTCTTCTTCTACCTCTTCTTCTTTAACCCAAATGGTTCGTATTTCTGTGCAACTTGAGTTGATTGTTGTAGAATAGTGTTGACTCAAGAAGTACGGATTTGCGGTTCGTTACACCTACAATTCTTGGATTCCTCACATATTGCAGCAATTGATTGCCCTGAACTTGCTCCTCTATCAGATCCCGTAAGTGCCAGCACTCATGCATCTCATATCCATCTATCTCATAGAACTCCCAAACTTCTTCTCCATTTCACATGTTCTCTCCTTGGAGGTTTTCTATATTAAATATGCCTTATAGTTTTCCTAAGAAACCCTTTCAGGGGTCTCGATGAAGTCGGTATAAGAAGAAAACCTTGGCTCCATCCTCGGTTGCTTTGGAGCTCCGAGACTATCAGTAGTCTCTCTTTCCTTCATCCCTTCCAAAACCTTCCTTGAATGGTCCTCTTCCTCAATGGTATTGGCTCTAACATTTTCTATTTCCGTGTCTTCTTGACGTAAATACCTTTCAACTTGATAATGGAAATTCATTAGATCCACTGTCAAATCGCTAGTTCATGTCTTCTTAACACAGTATGATTATCAACTCCTGTAGCAACCACCATAATAAATATTAATGAATCTAATTTTTGTATAGCAGAGGATATTGCATTAAACTTGGTTAAATAACCTCACAACTATTCCTTCCCTCTCCATTTTGCATTCCATAGCGACATCACACTCCTTGGTTGAACAATATGAACCTTAAACTGGCTTATGAACTTCTCAACTGATTCAGCCTTTGTTCTAATAGATCCATTATCAAGTTGGAGAAACCACATGACATCCAAATTGGTTAAGTACAATGGAAAGAAATGACCAATGACGTCCTCTAAAGCTCTCCTATATGCTGGATTTATCTCATTATATGTACTTTAGGATCAATTCTCCCATCACACGGTTTCAATGTAGGTAACTTGAAGTTCGGTGGATTCCTAACATATCAAATGTTTATGGTGAATCAACATTCTCCAAACTTCAATCTAGGACTACTCCTTGTAGCGTCTTCCGTATCATCTTAGCTATGCGACCTTTTGGATTCATTTGAAATTCATATGTTTCAACACACTTTGATCAAAGGCTCCCTCCTGCCCCTGTATCTTGAATTAAGTATACGGAGATCTTTAGACTCATCTTTATGCGGGTATAATTTTCCATTCAGATCTCATTTGCTAGCATCGAATGGTGTTCTCTTCCTTGACCGGGTTCTGAATAAGCCCTGCCTTGTTGGCCAAATGGAAGAATACCAATCCATGATGATTAATCGGTACGGATTAATTAAGGTCGATAGGGGTCAAGCTGTGTTGTAGTCCTTATCTCACTCCCCTATGCCTCTTGTCCATCGCTTCTAACCTCTAACATCCTCAAGACTTGGTCTCCAATAGCTCCAAAAGCACTTTGTTGCTCCATTCCCTTGAAAACGCTATTCATCATCTCCTCATGTTTGGCTAACAGCATCGTTTTCATATTGTCATCATTCCTTCAGTTTTATCCCTAGTCACAAAGTCAAAGGCGAGTACTATAGGAAACTTTTTGCTTCCCCTCTGGTGTGATATTCCCTTCGATGTAGTCATCCTAGCAGTTAGCTTATCATCTTCAATGGAGTAGATTATGTTCTTCTCAGTGAAAGCGCCAAATTTTTTAGCCTATTTTCTTAGTTAACATCACTAATTGATAGAAACATAGTAAATAAATGAAAAATCTAAGCAATAAAAAGAGAAACTAAGGAAGACCATAAAATACTTTTATAGTGGTTCGGCAAAACTATGGCCTACATCCACTTCGATGTTTCTATGTGTTGATTTGCACTGAAACTACCAATTTTATAGTGTATTTTTGAGATTTAGTCTTAAGGTACAAAAATGAGAACATTTTCCTTAGCCAATGCCAGCAAAAAAAATCCAAAAGTCCGCTTTTTGTTGAGTATGATGGGTATTTATATATTATTTGGAAGTCAAAATACTATTCGGATCCTGTTTGAAATCATCAGTCAAGGAGATCCACAATAATAATAGAGAGATCGGATCAGGTTTGGCCCAAATCTTGAGGCTTGATCGATCATTATCGATCCACGGCCTTGATCCACAACATGCACTTTTCTTTAAAATGCCTTAGTCTTTGATGCTTTAAAGTTTCAAGGGCAAAATTGTCATTTTTCATATATCAGTATGTATCCATCTCTCATGACTAAAATTTGTCTTCTCCTCTTTTTCTAGATATCCATAATAAAAATCTTAGAGGAAAACTCATATTTTTAATGAATCGGTATGGATCCATCCCACATAGCCAAAACTTGTCTTTTCTTTTGCCTGATTTATAGATCCGTTGTCCAAATTTGACTTTTTGATGGATCGATATGTAACGACTCGCATTTTCGACCCTCGAAAGTTGGCACCTAATACATCCATATTACTATAATGCCAAGCATCTAAGTGCCGAAAAGGTAGATTGTTAGGGTAAAACAAAACGAAAAAGAACAGGGGAAATGGGTTCTCACATAGGAACAATAACATATAATATAACAAAGATAGTAAATGCTGTCACTAGATATGTCATATATTAGAATTTTAAAAAGAAACCTCATCAACTTGGACAGTTATAACTTCCTGACCTTACAATTGCTGATAGGTATATATAATAATGCAGTGGAAATAAAATACGGCAGTTGAACAACCAGCTCTACTCCATGAGCTCCTTGTCCCACCAACGACAACCTGGAAAAACTCGGTCTGGCCCAAGAATCATAATAAAAAAAAACCTGACTAGTTTGGAAAACCAACATTAGAAAACTCAAGAAATATGATGAATATATAATAATTCTGTAAGACAACATCGCTAAACACGAAACGGTTTTTACCTCATAAGAACAACATCCATACATGAAAGAATGGAAACAAATAGAACAAAACCAGAACTTGAAAGAATGAGCACTAACAGGATCAAAATCCAGACTTCAAGAATGGACATAATAATTAAACATCGAGAAGAGCTCCAAGCACTTCTTGACGCAATTAAGAAAACAATTCAAAGGTTTAAATCAAATCAGGAAAGGGAATTTTCCAACAATGACTAGGATAGTGCACCCCTTTACCGAAAGTATACCTCTAGACAGTATACTTGAGAGGGTCATTTACTCTATGACTCCCTGCGAAAATGTAAAAGCCGGACCCTGTCAACCTCACCGAGTATCCGAGTATTTCACATCTCCGCAAGCATGCCAAATAATCCAATCTAGAGTAGATAAGAAGTTACCCAACATTCTTAATTCCTGGGATATGGACGAGTTTCCCTACCTCAGAATTGAATGTTAAGTATGAAAAGAACTTTCCATACTACCATAATTTAACTTGATCATTTATGGACACCAAATCTCAACCCTGTTATAAAATTTCTTCTTATAAATTTCTTTTATACTTATAAAACTCCTTTTATAAATCTTCTTTCATATAAAACTTCTTTTATAAATCTCTAATATAATTATAACACTCCTTTTATAAGTCTTCAAATTTATTTATAAAACATCTTTTATAAATATCCAAATTTATTTATAAAACCTTCTGTTTCAAGATAGAACCAAATACTTTCCATATAACAATCATTTCATATATTACTTTAAATCGACATACGTGGTTTATTATACCAAACTATAAAAATGATATCATTTCCTTTTTATAAAATGCCATTTATAAATCTATTCTTTTATTTATAAGATACCATTTATAAATCTATTTTTTATATTTATAAGATACCTATTATAAATCAATTCTTTTATTTATAAAACCCATATGTAAATCAATCTTTCTATACAACATTTTATATAAAACGTTTCACCGGTACTTATTCTAAAATATTACTATCTTCTTTTAATAGAATCACTTAATAAAAGATAAATTCCACTTTAATTTCCTTTAAAATAAATATCCATTATTATATTAACTTTTCTGTAAAATAAATACTTTCCAGAATAATTTTAAAACATTTCCATATAAACTTAAAAAGACTAACAAAAAGATTAAAATAAAATAAAGACGTTTAAAAACCATTTCTAAATATAATGCTATTGAAAATTCCCAAAAGTCACATTTAAAAATCAAAACCAATTTCAAATTCAAACATTAAATAATAATATTTTCGAATACTATAATGAGGTCCAGAGCTACCATAGCACTTAACCAATGCTATTACTACCTTTATTACTAAAAAGATTCGACTTTTAACATATATCAATGTCATATCCAATACTTTTAGCATTTTATTATTTATACTACAAGTATATAAATTAAGTTAAAATCAGTAGTGGTGACGGATCCAGATTCCACTACAAAATTCCTTGTATTATATTTTATATGTCACTCGCTATTCAAAGCAGAAATTCAACCAAACCTAGCAAATAAATCATCCAAGCATAAAAAGAAATTATATCTACCATATAATATATATCCTGTTCATCCAAAAGTGAGACAACTCACCAAAAGTTCCATCTGATGGCTAAGCATTCCAGTTCGATCAAAATAAGACGGCGTTCGATTTTAGCTCAAATTTTACATATTCTAAACTCGACAAAACTAACTCCAATGCATAGATAACGCTCCTACAAGACAATGAAAAAAAACAGTGTCTCAATTGGACCTCGTATGAGTAAGATATTGATTTTTTAAGTTTTGAGATTAAATTATTTAATAAATTACAAATTAATTTACTTGAATACCTTACTAATAACTTCTCTCCACTAATCCTCTTTCTTCCCCAAACATGCATACTGATACGCACGTATCCACTCCATTTTGGCCATGCATCTACTTCCCTTTCTATGCTTTACGAAATCCAGTGAAACCACTCGTACTCAACTCCACTTCGAAAATGCTCTGTAACCAACCCCATGACATCAAGCTCGAAGGCCTCCTCCTCCATCCGACCTATAGCAGCCCCCATCGGCCTCGTGAATGTCGTACCAACCAATTCCATACCGCTCACCACCAAAATCCACTAATCGATGATCCTCCACATAAGAAACATGCTGTAACCATCCCCAAGCCCTAACGTCGCCTAAATTAACGACATTCCCAAATCCTAGTTCGGTTGCTCCTTGTTTGATGATTTTTAGTGGTCTATATCTTTTGATTTTGAATTTTGAAGATGGTTGTTGATCTTTCTTTTACTGAAAGTGGACAAGAGGAAGGAAATTGAAATAAAGTGGGAAAAAGAAATGTAAGAAAAGTCTTATATTAGATTTTGGTTATTTTATAATTTTTGGCACTTTTTTATACAGAATTTTGTCCGTGTATGAACCATGAACAATGTCAACAAAAATACGATCGCGCACAAAAATGCGACATGGTCTCAAAATAACAATAAAACACACAAATGGTTAACTTATTCTGTAAAATTTTAAAAATACCAATGTTTGTCGAAAAATACATCAAATGGTAATTTAAATATTTTCCATATTAAAAATTATGGAAAAATCCTATAATTAGTTTAAAAATACGTCATTAAAATTGAGACATTCTATTAATTATTGATTTCTTATTATATATCACATTTGAATCAAATTTGAATATTTAAATAAATTAGATATTCTCATTCAAAATATTAAAAGTTTGGTCGTTACATTCTTCCCCCTTAAAAGAATTTTTTCCCCGAAATTCCCAAAGGAAGAAATATGTCTTCGCACCCTTCAAATTATAAATTCAATTGATTAAAATGAGTTATTAAACTATAAAAGTTCCATATGTTACAGAAAATTTCGACAGCACCTCCTTTGTGCGGCTAGATCTAAAAAGATCACAATGTCGACATAAGCTCATGTCTTGGACCTTCCATATTCGAGGACAACGCAACAGCGATATATACTTATGATATTCGTCGTAGAGTGTGCATGACACATAACATGCACACCCGTTAAGCATTAATATGCACCACTTTGTCGAGCAATCAAGCTCTACTCATGAAACCAAAAGCAACAAGCAAACCTTTGTTTTTATGTACCTGAACTTTACTTACATAATGCATAAGAGAGTTAAACACAACAAATGAAACAATATAGCAATTCATCCATCATCTCTCATAAACATGCCATCAAACCATATAACTTGCATTTCTAATTTAAGAAGGATACAATTAATCCAAGCCCGTACGATGTACATATGTCATCCGTACGTAATATGAAATCCGATTACTTGCTCGATAACATAAACTTCACTTCCGAGCTAGTATCGCTCACTCGACTTTCCTGGTGTGGACTCTAATCAGTTTCCTCAATTAGAAATCTCTGTTCTCCTAGCGTAGCCATATACTACGATTAAAATTCAGAATTATATAAAGAATTTGTATCAAGTGTTTGCCGTCAAGAATCGAGTGAAAAATCCTTGTTCAAATCGGCGTATATGACCTTAGAATCATGTGCTTGAATTGGATCGAGAACAATTATGCAAATAGAATGATCTACGTACAACATATATACTTATTCCATATGGTTTCTTAACTACACCAATTATTTGAATTCACGTTCACTTTTACTTATAGTATATTCCTTTAATACTAAAATCATTTCATTTCATAAAGCTTTTCTTAAGTTTATATAAACATTTCATAACTCAAGTTCATATTCATATAATACTCTTCTACATCGTAAGGGTATATATATACAATATCAAATATGTTTTACTTAACCAAGATGTTTAACAAATTTAAAAATTGTTTTAACTTACTATCTTTCCAATTCAAGAGCTATAAAACTTTGTTTTTTATATTTTCACAAACACTTAATTTCAAGTTCTTAACTAATTCGGAAGCTTTCGGCAGGCCAACATTGCCGAAAATTCCATTTCATTTCAAAAAATGAAAACTGCCAAACAACATATCATAATGAGATGCAAAAATCATACAATCCTGATGCATAAAATATATGCGTCCATATACTAATTTAACTGAAAACTTCAAATTGAATACTCGAGTTTTATTTCAACTCCATTTGAAATAATAATATACGTTTATTACTTTAGTATATCAAATCATTCTTTTAGGATTAAATCAAAATCTATTTTATCAAAACAACTCTATAACAAATTTCTATGGTAACATCCCTTACTTAGAAACTCAAAAATAAATATCGATGATGCTGCAGTCATCACTAGAATTATTGTCCAGTGATAGAAGTGAGTGCAGTTCTTTCTATCTCCTTTAAAATCCTTTCAAAGTATTGCTATTAATCAATACTTTCAGTTCTTTCTATCTCCTTTGAAATCCTTTTAAAATATTTCTATTAATCAATACTTTCAAATAATACAATCGTTATTTTTTCCTAAACTTTGAAACAATTTTCAAAAACACTGGGACTTAAGTTCTCATTTTCTCAGCTTAAAATCCCTTTTTATTACAAATCATATATATAAACCATACTCGTATAATTTCACTTTCTTCAATAAAAACATTTCATAAAAAATACTGCGTTGGTTTTTCTCATTCAAGAGTTTAGAAATTCCTATCGATATAGTTGTACCTTTTATATCGCCCAGACTTCATAAACCACTCAATAGATGAATCAACGTATTATAAAATATTTTTGTATCACTACAAATACACGCTCTTATATATATACAGACAGATTCAAACTCATTCTAGGGTGTTACTAACCCTAGCTCTAACGAGTCTACCCCACCAAAGCCTAGGTGTTCACTCAATCTAAGCTCTGATACCATACTGTAACGACCCACCTTTTCGACCGTCAAAAGTTAACACTATTACATCCACGGTATTCACGTGCCGAGCATCCAAGTACCGAAAAGATAGATTGTTGGGGTGAAAGAAAGAAAGACAAAACAAAATCTCATTTCGTGATGAGTAATATATAATATACAAATGATCATTACAAAAGAAAAGTGTAATGTACATACATTAAAGTAAACAGCCTATCGTCAACCAGGAAAGTTAAAACAAACTATCCTCACAAATGTTGATAAATACATAACAACAAATGTAGTGGAAATAAAAGATATGTAAATACGTCTTAGAAGCATCCAGCTCGTCTCACGAAGCTCCAAAGCATAGATAACAAAATCTAAAAATATGCTCGGGCTGATATGAGCATTATAAGAAAATAACGCTCGAATCAATCTAGTAAATCAGCATGAGAAAAACAAATCATATGGATTTTTATTGTTATAAAACCTTTCAGAAATAAAGGCATCTCCTAAGACCATATGCACATAAACATTGATGGATTTTTACCTTACGATAACCAAACCATTTTATAGGAAATCCAATGATATTATGACAATGTCTTGGGTTTAAAATAAATATTGAATCATGATCGGAATAGTTATATTAATTAAATTCAATCGCATGTTAAGTATACAACTAAGTTCGTAAAGGCATATATTAGAAAATGTATTCCATACGATGACAAGGCTACTGGGATACCGCCTATCACAATACATCTCTAGAAAATTTTACTGAGGTTGCAAAACATTTGCACCCCTACCAACATAGAACCTGCCTACCCCTTTCTTGATAGTACCAAATATGTCATCACCTAATAGGCAATATAGATATAGATCGGCTGATGCCCATAACTTAATGGCAGCGAACCATATAGCTTTGCTGCATCCTCCATGTTTTAATCATTACTAGGTGCAAGGCTTGAGACTATGTTTTACCTTTTTAGCAAATCCCACTTGGAATGCTAATACTGTCTTCCAAGCAACAATGCAATGCTAGTATTCATCCATATAAGTTGTTCAGGATATGAACAAACTTAAGGCACTACTTCTACTATATCCTCGGGATTAATAACAAGTAGCCATTGCACTTCAACGGACTCCATCTTCGATTTTGTCAACTTAAAGATGTTTCCAATTGTAACATTTATAACAGTTCGAAGTGGTTTTCGGATAACTCACGTTCATCCAATCTTGGTCTCTCCGTACCGACAACTGATAGTGTCAAAAATGTCCAAGATTTGATAGTTGGTTAATTAACAAACATACAAACAAAAAATCAAATCAGAGGTTTAATTTCATAAGAAACCAAGCATAGTTAAGCACAAATGCAATCATTAATTAAAATCTCCTTTCTAATATTCCTATTAAAATACCTTTTCCAAAATCTATACTCACAACCCCTTTCTGCTCTTTCCAATACTTGAAAAATATTCATATGCTTATCTCAACTACATTAGTGTACTCATAGACCATTTCACTTCCAATACTTAGAAAAGTATTTATATACTTATCTCAATAGTATAAGTTTATTCACAAAACAGTACGCTTTCAATACTTAGAAAAATATTTATATACTTATCTCGAATGGTATAAGTATATTCACAAAACACTACACTTTCAATACTTAGAAAAGTATTCATATACTATCTCAATGGTATAAGTATATTCACGAGCACTACACTTTTAATACTTAGAGAAGTATTTATACAGTTATCTCAATGGTATAAGTATATTCACAAAATCTAAAGAAAGATATCACTTCCAAAGCCATACTCATCTGGGTTAAAACAAATGTTATTTAAAACATAGATATGAACAAAACCCAATAGTTATCGAAATGGTATAAGTATATTCACAAAATCTAAAGAAAGATTTCACTTCCAAAGCTATACTCATTTGGGTTAAAACAAATGTTATTTAAAACATAGATATGAACAAAACCCAAATTACTTTTGGTGTAAGTAAATGGATCATACAGAAATTAGACCAAATATATTTACCACCACTTTCTGGTTTAAGCTCGTATTATCCCTTGATTGACAATGTAGTAGGACAAGTTAGCATGCTATTCTAGCCTTGACAAACATTCTTCATTCTCAGGATAGGGACGGGTTTCCCTACCTCGGAATTGGGCATTAAGTATGAAAGATACTTTCCATACCACCATAATTTAACTTGATCGTTTATGGACATCAAATCTTATTCCTTTTATAAAATTCCTTTTTATAAATATCTTTCATACTTATAAATCTCCTTTCTATTTGTAAAAATTCTTTTGTAAATCTCCAAATATAATTAGAAAACTGTTTTTTAAACCTCCAAATTTATTTATAAAACTTCATTTTATAAATCATCAAATTTATTTATAAATTATCAAATTTATTTATAAATCTTCAAATTTATTTATAAAACCACTATTATAAATATCCTAATTTATTTATTAAGAACTACTTTTATAAACCCTCCAAATTTATTTATAAAACCTTTAGTTTCAAGATAGAACCAAATACTTTACATAAAATGATCATTCCATATATTACTGTAAATCCACAAATGTGATTTATTATACCAAATTATAAAAATGACATCATTTCCTTTTTTATAAAATACCGTTTATAAATCTATTCTTTTATTTCTTATCAAGGTACCATTTATAAATCTATTCTTTTATTTATAAAATACCATTTATAAATCTAATCTTTTATTTATAAACCCATTTATAAATCTATCTTTCTATACAACATTTCATATAAAACATTTTACCAGTACTTACTCCAAAATATCTTTATGTTCTTTTAAAACAGAATCACTTTATAACAAAAGATAAATTCCCCTATAATTTTCTTTAAAATAAATATACATTTTTATATTAACTCATTTGTAAAATAAGTACTTCCTAAAATACTTCCAAAACACTTTCATACAAATTAGAAAAGACTAGCAAAAAGGTTGAAATAAAATAAAGACGTTCAAAAACCATTTCTAAATAAAGTGCCGTCGAAAATTATGAAAAGTCACATTTAAAAATCATTCTCTAAATCAAAACCAATTTCAAATTCACGCAGCAAATAATAGTATTCCAAATACTTAATGCCCGTAGTTGTCATAACACTTAACCAATGCTGTTACTATTTTTATCACTAAAAAGGTTCAACTTTTAACATGTATCAATGTCATATCTAATATTTTTTGCATTCAATAATTTATACAACAGATATATTAATTAAATTAAAATCAACAGTGGTAAGGAAATCAAACTCCTCTACAAAATTCTTTGTATTTAAATTTATATGTCATTTCCTTTTCAAAGTGGAAATTCAACCAAACTAAGCCAATAAATCATTCAAGCACAAAAATAATAATTTATATTTACCATATACTATTCACTAAAGGTGAGATAACTAACTAAAAATTCCAATTGACGCTTGAGCATTTCGGTTTGAGGTAAAATTGAACGGCATTTGATTTTAGCTCATAATTCCTGAAAACGACCCGCCTTTCTCTCCACAAAAAGATGCATCATTATTAAGACAGAAAGTGATAGAAAGAGAAAAGATAGAGAAGAAAGAATGAAACAACACCAGAATCTCATATTGGAACGAATAAATTATATTAATCATATAAATATTACATAATATACAACATCTATCAGAGTTACACAGCTTATACATCACAAATTGGACAGTTATAAACACGTGTCTAGTCATTACAACTCAAATACAACACAGAGATACCAACACATCGAAAAACTATATATCTACAAATGCTGAAGCCTCCTGCTCCATATCTCCTCTAGAATTTGCCAAAGCTAACCCGAATCCCTTGGCTACTCGTAAAAATTTGAGTACTGAAGAGTTTAAGAAAACAGAAAACAAACTCCGGGTCAGACATAGGTCTGGTGTGAGTAACAGGTTAAAGTTGCTTAACTTTGAAAAGCTTTGAAAACAAAAGGTATCTTGTAAGACTTCCCACACATAAACACGGAAAAGTTTTTACCTTACGATAACCAAAACATTTGATAGGAAATCCAATGATATTATAATAGGGTCTAGGGTTTTCAAGTAAATAAGAAATAACTGAAATTGTTACATGATTAAATTCTAGCATACTAGCCACAAAGTGGGTTATACAATCAAAACCGTAAAGGGCACGTAGGAAGAATGGATTTCCATCAATGGCAGGGCTACTGGGGTACCGTCTATCACAGTACGTGGCCTAGATCACCGTACCGAGGATCCACCTTAAATCCCCTGCAACACAAGGCCGAAACCATCCCTTACAGGATAGTCCCGAACAAGACAACCCTAGTAGTTGTTGTAATCAACTGCCCACACAGCCGAATAAAAAGGGACCTCTAGATAGGGGAAAATTCTTATCCTACTTGAGCGCGACTCACTTAGCCTTGCTGCACCTCCCTTATTTTAGCCATTCCCGGTTGATGAGGCTTGAGGCTATGATTACCTTAGAACATATCACTTAGAATGCTCATCATCCTCTATGACGATGTTCTGAAAGCATTCAATCCATACAAGTTCGTTCTGGGTTCGAAAGAAACCGAAGGCATTATCTCGTTACAATCATTTTGGAATCACCCTCAGAGTTAACGATAATAACCCTTGCACTCTAAATCTTCATCTCGATCATCACTTTAAATTCACGACCTATTGTTCAATTTGGATCGAAGTGGTTTTTGGATATCCAAATTTGAAAACCCGATCCCGGTCTCATCGAAATCCAAAATGTCGTCTTTTAAAGCCAAGTTGTTTTAAAGTTAAAACAATTTAATTCATTATCTATATTCACATAGACATATAATTCACAATCTCACAAACAGATAATACATATCATCACAATTCAACTAAAGCATCTCATACCACAGATCAGCACATATCTCATATCAGAGGTATCAAACAATTCAAGGCAATCAATAACATTCGGTCATCCGTAAGCAAGATTTATCAATCATACTATCACTAATTAATTTAAAATAAACTAAATTAATTACTTCCGTTACAATAAATCCTGCTTACTTAACCATTAATTAATTATAAATCAATTAATTAATCATCCTTTAAATATCGATCCTAATTAATCATGCTTGATTAATTTTTCTTCAATTACATTAAGTAATTAGCTTTTAATTAATTACACAAATTAATTATTCTTAGCCATTTACAGTAATTAACCTTTAATTACTTACATAAATTAATTAACTATAATTAATTACATTAATCCTTAATTAATTACATTAATTAATCATTCTATAATCATTTATATTGATTAATTATCCTTATTTAATCACATATTAATTACTTCGTGAATTATATTAACTAATGATCCTCTAATTACTTCTTTAATTAGTTATTCTTCTAATTAATCACATTTAATAATTAATCACATTCATTAGTCAATGTTGATTAATCATATTTTGTAATTAACTATCCTAACTTAATTACATTACTTAAGTAACTCCAAAATAAATTATATTTATTAATTCTTAAATTAATTACACTAAGTAATTAATTCTTAATTACTTCCACTAAGTAATTATCTTTCTTATTAATTACACAAAGTAATTAAATCCAAATTACTTCCATTAATAAATTATCCTTCAATTAATTACACAAATTAATTACCCATTAATTACTTCACCAAGTAATTACACTTCATAAACTACATCAAGTAATTATACTTAAAAAATCATCAAGTGATTATCTTAAATTAATTAAACTAATTAATTAACTTAAACTAATCACATTAATTTAATTAATTACATTAAGTAATTAATTTCTTTAATTCCTTTCATTAAGTAGTTACACTTCAACTAACCCTTTTTAATTATAAATTAATTAACCCCTAATTACCAATTAATTAATCACTATCACCAATTAATTAATGCTTAATTGTAATTCAATTAATCTTTAATTACTTAATTAATTAATTTAATTGCAACTTAATTACTTAATTAATAAATCTCTAATCGTTAATTAATAATCTTTAATTATCTAATTAATGATCTTTAATTACAAATTAATTAACCTCTAATTAATTAACTTAAACTCCTTAATTTTTAATTTATAAATCCTTAATCATTAATTAATTAAATTAATTAATTACCTTATTAATTTAATGAATCTCAAATCATAAAATCTTAATTAACTTCAAGATAAAACATTATTCTTATCAATGACTTAATTGCCATTAATATATGCATTGAAACATTATACTTTTAAATTTACTTTTAAATTTAAGATTTAAAAATGATTAACAAATTTAACTTTAACAAAATATAAATAAATTAACAAAACTTTTAATCAAATGTTAAAGAACACTTATCTTATAAAAAAGAAATTTATATAGGAAGAGTTTAAATCAAATTTATTTAAATTCGAAACCTTGCCCTTTTTTAAAAACTTTTAAAATCTGTTTAAAAATGCTGCTTCGGGTTCAACCCGAAGCCTACTCGAGCATTAACCCGAGAAAAACCCATTTCTTTCTTTTTTTTCAAAATTTTTCTTAAGTATTAAAGTTAAAATCTGGAAACACTATTTTCACTCACGTTCAACTCGAGTCCCTTCACCATTTCCCTGAATGCTCCTTCGAGTCGACCCCTTGTCTAAACCTCTGACATCCCTGACTCTTGTGCACCTGCACCGTCAAACGTGATGACGACTACCTCCGCCGACGCCTCCATCTCAACGACGATCACCCATTCTTATGACCCCGACCACCAAAATCCCAACACAAACCCAAAATCGAATTCGAGGTACTCGATCAACCTGGAACCAAAAACCCCCACCTGAGAACCCCTCGAATCCACAATGCCGATCACCAAAGTGCCTGAGCCTCCAGCCATACCTTTGCCAGCCTCCCCGCTACCAATTCCCAAAATTTGGTGGAATTCGATCCACCATAGGCGCTGGGGTGAATACATTTCCGACTAAGCCCAAACTAGGGTTACAGACAACTCCGACCCCCACAACGTCATCACAGTAGTTTATACACACCACTGCCATTTTTCCCAAACTCTTTGATCATCCCTCTATCTCTAGAGAAGATTGCGACCTCCTGGATCACATACATCATCAGAAACTACCCAAAACATAAATTCTGAACAAACTCGAACTTCTCATTCGGCCCACATCTAAAAATTGTGATTTCATTTTTAAAAATCATGTTTTTGGATTAGAATTCCGTTTATATACCTAAATTGATAAATTAAAATGTTTGAAATTTTAACAAAACTCAAGCTTGCACTGTTCTTTTAGTTTTCCAGTAAATTTCGAATTCATTATAACTTAAATATAATTTTAAAACTTACTCTATGATTAAACAAATAAATTTTGTTTAAAGCCTAAGTCCTAACAGAGATTAGATCAAGAAATAATAAATTTTGTTTAAAATCTTAGTTTGAAAACTAAGAACAAAGATCTCTCAGGTAACAGGCATGTACATACATCTATACATTCATATATATACAGAAACTCATTTATATATATTCACACAAACATACTTATTCCAGAAATTAACATGCAACCAAATTCATATACTTAAGCTTTTAAAAAGATGTTACTCACCAGGCATGTAAAAACAGAGAGCAGTACACAGGCTTTTAAGTTTAAATCTGTAGTTTTGAAAAAGAACTTGAATTGCTAAAGAATGCTTTTGATTTAGAAAAACTTGAATGCCTGTGCTTTTGAAAACTGCAAGCCAAGATCTGGAAAAATACTTGAATTGCTCTAGATTTTGAAACCGAAATGCTTTGTTTTGCTTGAGCTAGCGTTTAATCAATCTCAAGTTGAAGAATGTACAGGCTTTGGTTTTTATTTTGAAAATGATATACAGGTTACTGATTTTGATTTCTGGTTTGAAAAGTATTGATTATCAAATTTTGTTTTTGAGAATAGGATTGAGTTTCTCTTAGTCTTTGAAAAGAGAAATAGGAAAGGAATGAAGAGAATAAAGCATGTGTTTATAGATTAAATTTATGATTTATTAAAAATAAAAGAAAATTAAAATTAAAAATGACACTTGTTTAAACACTCAATATTTGTCACTACACTTGTTAATTAGTTTACACGTATTACTATTATGACTTAACATATTAACATTTTTCATATGTATTTTATTTATTTATTTTAAATGTTAATAATAAGATTTTATATTTACTTTTTATAAATACTTATCTAATTTTGTGTGTGTATATATATATATATTTTTCTTTAAAGAAAATATTATAAAACAAATTATATACAAATAAAATTTTACACATATATTTTAAAATCCAAAATGTTTTAAAATATCTATCTTTTGAATTTCAATTTTAAATCAAAACTCAAATTCAAATTAATTTAAAAATCCAATTTAAAATCAATTTATATATACATATATAACAACACATTAAATTTGAAAATAACAATTCAATTTTCTTTAAAATCTATATATATCTATATATATATATAAACAATACATTATTGTTATTATTATTATTTGAAAATAACAATCTTGCAAATTTTAAATAATTTAAAACTGGAATACCATATTATTTATAATTTGCTTATATTACTAAATGAATTAATATATCATATGTTTTATACATTTGTGAATTGTGTTTTAAACTTTTATATATTTTTTCAAATCATATTTATCAAACAATATTTCAAAATAAAACAAACTTTTATGTTAATCTTATTTAAATTTAAACTTAAGCTAAAAAATATTTTAGACAAATAAACATTTACCTTAAGTATTTTAAAACTATATGGTTAATTATTTAAATAACCTTTGAAAGGTTTTATATTAAATTTATCATAACTTCCAAATTACCAAAATATAAGTTAAAATTTGAAATCATGATTTTATTTGTTAAATTTAAACCAAAGTATTTCTGTTTACAATATATACAAATATATATACAATATAAATAGAAAACATTTTATTAGCTTCAAAAGATAAAATTTACCAATTAAATATTTATTTGCTTTTAAAAGAATAAACTTGTCAATTTAAATTAAAATTATAAAGTAAAATTATCAAATCAATTTAATTATTAATACAGATTATTAAATTGATATTGCCCAAAATTCTGACTCGTCACATTCCTCCCCCTTTAAAAGAATTTCGTCCCCGAAATTTAAAAGCAAAAATAATTTAATAACCCATCAAAGATTTTAATTTTAAACCATAAGTATATATTATCAACCATATGTTAACAACCATAGCAACCAATTCACTCAATCAAACAAATCTAATGATCCTGACACAAATCAGGATAGACCTTCCTAACACTATCTAGAGTTCCTAGGTATAAACACTGGAATACTCGCTCTACCGAATCCAAACTAACTACTACTACCTCCAAAGCTCTTACCCATCTAGATCTACAATCTGAACAGGATATCAGACCATAGTCAAGTCTTGCTCAACTACCAGAACCCGCTAGTTCTAGAACCAGTGATGGATCATACACGTACTCCCTCAGAGATACGTGAAACTCAGTGAATCCTAGTCTTCCAAACTGGCAATTCAATCATGTAGACCAAAGCACTTATCTTTACAAGAATAGAGAAAGATCCAAATACCTTGGAGCTAGCCTCCCAGTCTTACCAAATCTTATAGCTCCTTTGATCGGAGAAAACTTATCCAAAATCAAATTTTCGACTTTAAATTCCAAATTCCTCCGTCTCTTATCCACAAAGCTCTTCTGACGATCCTGGGCTGCCTTCATCCTTCCTGATTAGCTCAACCTTCGCTGATGCCACTTGAAAAGAAAAATAAACTAGCCTCTGAATTCTACCCAACAAAATGATCCTTTCAAGATCAACCACAATCAAGAACACAAACTCTACTCCACAATCATTAGTAGAAAATTAACTTCTCATATCCAGAAAAGAAAAAACAGGTGCACTCGCCAATCTCGCCTTCAGATTCTGAAAAACTTCCTGTAGAAACCCTCAAATCCAAGAAAACTGTGAACTTCCAAGGAGTCTAGGGTTGCTTTCACTATATAATAGCTGGTACCTCGCTTCCGCAGCGCAACTCAGATTTGGAGTAGATGAGAATGCCGATGATGAACACGAGCACAAACTTGATCAACACATCCTGGATAATACGGTTATCAGATCCATAAAGAGAAAACTTAGAAATACCATGAAATCCTGAGCTACTTCACCAAACCTTCAGAAGTCATCCTTCTACTTAGCTAAACAACCGGTATCACTTCTAGAATCCTAGTCGATACAAAAACTCAATCTTTAGATGCCATGGCAAACCTTGACTTCCTGGAAGACATCCAGAAAAATCTCTGACAACTCTGATAACTCCTATATTTCCTAGAGATGCCTCGATCCCAAGCAAAAGATTACCCAAGAGAACACTCAACTATCCAAGTCAATTTTTCGATCAACCTAGCCTAATTTCTAAAGATACTATTCTCTCTTTACCAAATCAGAACAGCTTATGCTTATCTAGCCAATCTATCAAAGAAATAGGTCCACTCTGCTGCTTCTGAACTCCACCTCCAGAAAACTACTTAAGCCAGATGACCTTCTTGTCGGCACACAAAAATACATCCAAGCTGCATGCTGCCACAGATGCCAAAGACTTCCTATCCAAAGCTCTTCGAACCTCAAAGCCATATCATCCAATTCCACATAGAGCCTAGAGATGGGGAGCCATCTCCTTACAACAGGCCTCAAACAAAACATAAACACCCTGCTGAACTTAGTCTCGTCACCAATGCAGACACACTTCCTTAAACTTGCTCCAAAAGGAACATCTTCAGAAACATCCATAGTCACTGCGTCTCACCATGCAGTTTCTTCTTCCTGAAATTGCCAAGATACCATCACTCGCTTTAGCTCAACCGCTAGATCCAAACTCTACTCATCCAAACTTGCACTTCAAAGATGGACTCTAAATCTTTATAAACGTTTCCTTCAGAGGTTGGTGAAATCCTTACACCACAGTAAAGCTCACTCGAGACGGTATTGGGTCTACAGTCTTGACAGATACACCTCCAACCTCAACAACCGGACTCCTTCCATTAGTGGCAGTCATGTTACACACTACCTTTGGAACTCATGTTGGAAAAACCGAATAGGTAACCCAACAAATAGGTAGAATTAAATATATATATATATATATATATATATATCTAAAAATTACGAGTATGCTCTCTCAAGAAAGAAATCACTCGAAAGCCTAGGTATTCACTCAACCTAGCGCTCTGATACCAAATGAAACGACCCGCCTTTCTCTCCATAGAAAGACGCATCATTATTAAGAAAGAAAGGATATAAAGAGAAAAGGTAGAGAAGAAAGAACGAAACAACATCAGAATCTCACAGCAGAACGAATAATTTATATTAATCACATAAATATTACATAATATACAACATCTATCAGGGTTACACAGCTTATACATCACAAACTAGAAAGTTATAAACAACTGTCTAGTCATTACAATTCAAATACAATACAGAGATACCAACACATTGGAAAACTATATCTCTACAAATGCGGAAGCTTCCTGCTCCATATCTCCTCTAGAATTCGCCAAAGCTAATCTGAATCCCTTGGCCACTCATAAAAATTTGAGTACCGAAGAGTTTAAGAAAACAGAAAATAAACTGCAGGTCAGACATTGGTCTGGTGTGAGTAACAGGTTAAAGTTGCTTAACTTTGAAAAGCTTTGAAAACAAAAGGGATCTCGAAAGACTTCACGCACATAAACACGGAAATTTTTTACCTTACTCTAACCAAAACGTTTGATACGAAATCCAATGATATTATAGTAAGGTCTAGGGTTTTCAAGTAAATAAGAAATAGCTGAAATTGTTACATGAATAAATTCCAGCATACTAGCCACAAAGTGGGTTATACAATCAAAACCGTAAAGGGCACATAGGAAAAATGGGTTTCCATCAATGGCAGGGCTACTGGGGTGCTGCCCGTCACAGTACGTGGCCTAGATCACCGTACCGAGGATCCACCCTAAATCCCTTACAACACAAGGCCGAAACCATCCCTTACTAGATAGTCTCGAACAAGACAACCCTAGCATTTGTTGCAATCAACTGCCCACGCAGCCGAATAAAAAGGGACCTCTAGACAGGAGAAAAATCTTGTCCTACTTGAGCGCGACTCACTTAGCCTTGCTGCACCTCCTCTGTTTTAGTCATTCTCGGCTGATGAAGCTTGAGGCTACGACTATCTTATCAGAACACATCACTTAGAATTCTCATCGTCCTCCAATGACGATGTTTTGAAAGCATTCAATCCATACAAGTTCCTTTCGGGTTCGAACGAAACCGAATGCATTATCTCATTACACTCATTTTGGAATCACCCTTAGAGTTAACGACAATAACCCTTGCACTCTAAATCTTCATCTCGATCATCACTTGAGATTCACGACCTATCGTTTAATTTGGATCGATGTGGTTTTCGGATATCCAAATTTGGAAACTCGATCCCAGTCTCATCGAAATCCAAAACGCCATCTTTTAAAGCCAAATTGTTTTAAAGTTAAAATAATTTAATTCATTATCTACATTCACACGGATAGATAATTCACAATCTCACAAACTATATAATCCATATCATCACAATTCAACCAAAGCAATCTCATAACATAGATCAGCACATATCTCATATCAGAGGTATCAAACAATTCAAGGCATTCAATAACATTCAACCATCCATAAGCAAGATTTATCAATCACACTATCACTAATTAATTTAAAATAAATTAAATTAATTACTTCCATTACTATAAATCCTACTTACTTAACCATTAATTAATTATAAACCAATTAATTAATCATCCTTTAAATATCCATCTTAATTAATCATCGTTGGTTAATTTTTCTTCAATTACATTAAGTAATTGGCTTTTAATTAATTAACAAATTAATTATTCTTAACCATTTACAGTAATTAACCTTTAATCACTTTCATAAATTAATTAACTATAAATAATTACATAAACCCTTAATTAATTACATTAATTAATCATTCTATAATCACTTATATTGATTAATTATCCTTAATTAATCACATCTTAATTATTTCATTAACTACATTAGATAATGATCCTCTAATTACTTCTTTAATTAGTTATTCTTCTAATTAATCACATTTAATAATCAATCTTTAATTAATCGCATTCATTAATCAACCTTGATTAATTATATTTTGTAATTAACTATCCTTAATTAATTACATTACTTAATTAACATCTAAATAAATTTTATTTATTAATTCTTAAAATAATTACACTAAGTAATTAATTATTAATTAGTTCCACTAAGTAATTATCCTTCTTATTAATTACACAAAGTAATTAAACCCAAATTACTTACATTAATAAATTATCCTTCAATTAGTTACACAAAGTGATTACCCATTAATTACTTCACTAAGTAATTACACTTCATAAATTACATCAAGTAATTATACTTAACAAATCATCAAGTGATTATCTTAAATTAATTAAACTAATTAATTAACTTAAAATAATCACATTAATTTTATTAATTACATTAAGTAATTAAATTCTTTAATTCCTTTCATTAAGTAGTTACACTTTCATTAATCCTTTTTAATTACAAATTAATTAATCCCTAATTACCAATTAATTAATCTCTAATCACCAATTAATTAATGCTTAATTGTAACTCAATTAATCTTTAATTACTTAATTAATTAATTTAATTACAACTTAATTACTTAATCAATAAATCTCTAATCATTAATTAATAATATTTAATTATCTAATTAATGATCTTTAATTACAAATTAATTAACCTCTAATTAATTAACTTAAACCCCTTAATTTTTAATTTATAGATCATTAATCGTTAATTAATTAAATTAATTAATTACCCTTTAATTACCTTATTAATTTAATGAATCTCAAATCATTAAATCTTAATTAACTTCAAGATAAAACATTATTCTTATCAATGACTTAATTGCCATTAATATGTGCATTGAAACATTATACTTCTAAATTTGCTTTTAAATTTACTTTTGAATTTAAGATTTAAAAGTGATTAACAAATTTAACTTTAACAAAATTTAAATAAATTTACAAACCTTTTAATCAAATGTTAAAGAACACTTATCTTATAAAAAAAGAAATTTATATAGAAAGAGTTTTAAATCAAATTTATTTAAATTCAAAACCTTGCCCTATTTTAAAAACTTTTAAAATCTGTTTAAAAATGCTGCTTCGGGTTCAACCCGAAGCCTACTCGAGCATTGACCCGAGAAAAACCCATTTCTTTCTTTTTTTTCAAAATCTTGCTTAAGTATTAAAGTTAAAATCTGGAAACACAATTTGCACTCACGTTCAACTTGAGTCCCCTCACCCTTTCCCCGAATGCTCCTTCGAATCGACCCTCTATCCAAACCTATGACATCCTCTGACTCCTATGCACCTACACGGTCAAACGCGACGATAACTACCTCCGCCGATGCCTCCATCTCAACGACGATCACCCAATCTTATGACCCCGACCACCAAAATCCCAACACAAACCCAAAATCGAATTCGAGGTACTCGATCAACCTGGAACCAAAAACCCCTACCTGAGAACCCCTCGAATCCACAAATGCCGATCACCAAAGTGCCTGAGCCTCCAGCCACACCTTCGCCAACCTCCCCGCTACCAATTCCCAAAATTTGGTGGAACCCGATCCACCGGAGGTGCGGGGGTGAATACATTTCCGACCAAGCCCAAAACTAGGGCTATAGACAACTCCGACCCCACACCGTCGCCACAGTTGCTTATACACACTACTGCCATTTTTTCCAAACTCTCCGATCATCCCTCTACCTCTAAAGAAGACCGCGACCTCCACGATCACCTAGATCATTAGAAACTACCCAAAAAACAAATTGTGAACAAACTCGAACTGCTCGTTCGACCCACATCTAAAATTTTTGATTTCATTTTTAAAAATCATGTTTTTAGATAAGAATTCAGTTTATATACCTAAATTGATAAATTAAGATGTTTGAAATTTTAAAAAAACTCAAGCTTGCACCGTTCTTTTGGTTTTCCAGAAAATTTCAAATTCATTTTAAGTTAAATATAATTTTAAAACTGACTCTATGTTTAAACAAAGAAATTTTGTTTAAAGCCTAAGTCCTAACAGAGATTAGATCAAGAGATAATGAATTTTGTTTAAAATCTTAGTTTAAAAACTAAGAACGGAGATGTCTTAGGTTGCAAGCATGCACACACATCTATACATTCATATATATACAGAAACTCAGTTATATACGTTCACACAAACATACTTATTCTAAAAATTAGCATGTAACCATATTCGTATACTTAAGCTTTAAAAAAGATGTTACTCACCAGCATGTAAAAACAGAGAGTGGTACATGGCTTTTAAGTTTAAATCTGGAATTTTGAAAAAGAACTTGAATTGCTGAAAAATGCTTTGGATCTAAAAATACTTGAATGCCTGTGCTTTTGAAAACTGCATGCCAAGATCTAGAAAAATGCTTGAATTGCTCTAGATTTTGAAATTGAAATGCTTTGTTTTCCTTGAGCTTGCTTTTGATTAATCTCAAGTTGAAGAATGTACAGGCTTTGGTTTTTATTTGAAAATGTTATACAGGATATTAATTTTGATTTTTGGTTTGAGAAGTATTGATTATCAGATTTTGTTTTTGAGAATAGGATTGAGTTTCTCTTAGTTTTTGAAAAGAGAAATAGGAAAAAGGAATGAAGAGAAGAAAGCATGTGTTTATAGGTTAAATTTGTGATTTATTAAAAATAAAAGAAAATGAAAATTAAAAATGACACTTGTTTATACACTCAACATTTGTCATTACACTTGTTAATTAGTTTACACATGTTACTATTATGACTTAATGTATTAACACTTGTCATATGTATTTTTTTTAAATGTAATAATAAGCTTTTATATTTACTTTTTATAAATACTTGTCTAAATTTATGTGTGTATATATTTCTTTAAAGAAAATATTATAAAACAAATTATATACAAATAAAATTTTATACATATATTTTAAAATCCAAATTTTTTAAAATATCTATCTTTTGAATTTCAATTTTACATCCAAATTCAAATTCAAATTCAATTTAAAAATCCAATTTTAAGTTAATTTATATATACATATACAACAACACATTACATCTGAAAATAACAATTCAATTTTCTTTAAAATCTATATATATCTATATATACAGAAACAATACATTATTATTGTTTGAAAATAACAATCTTGCAAATTTTAAATAATTTAAAACGGGAATATCACATTATTTATAATTTTCTTATATTACTAAGTGAATTAATATATCATATGTTTTATATATTTATGAATTGTATTTTAAACTTTTATATATATTTTCGAATCATAGTTATGAAACAATATTTCAAAATAAAACAAACCTTTATGTTAATCTTATTTAAATTTAAACTTAAGCTAAAAAATATTTTAAACAAATAAACACATACCTTAAGTATTTTAAAACTATGTGGTTAATTATTTGAATAACCTTTGAAAAGTTTTATATTAAATTTATCATAACTGCCAAACTGCCAAAATATAATTTAGAATTTGAAATCATGATTTTATTTGTTAAGTTTGAACCAAAGTTTTTCTATTTACAATATATACAAATATATATACATTATAAATAGAAAACATTTTATTAGCTTCAAAAGATAAAATTTACCAATTAAATATTTATTTGCTTTTGAAAGAATAAACTTGTCAATTTAAATTAAAATTATAAAAGAAAATTATCAAATCAATTTAATTATTAATACAGATTATTAAATTGATATTGCCCAAAATTTCGGGTCATCACAATTCCACTCGTTCCAAACTCGAAAAAACTAACTCCAATGCATAGATAATATTACTATGAGTGCAATGCAAAAGACCGCATCTTGAGTGGACCTCATATGAGTGAGATATTGATTTTATAAGTTTTGAGATTGAATTATATAATAAATTACAATTTAATTTACTTAACCATCATACTAATAACCACTCCCAATTAATCCTCTTTCTTCCCTAAGCATGCACAGTTATACACACATATCCACCCCATTTGGGCCATGCATCTCCTCCTCCTAACTCCCTCTATGCTTCATGAAATCAACCGAAACCGCTTGCAATCAACTCTACTTCGAAAATGCTCCATGACTAACCCATGACATCAACCTCGATGCCTCCTCCCTTATCCAGCCTATAGTAGCCCCCTTTGGCCATATGAATGTCACACCACCCAATTCCATAACACACACCACCATAACCCACCAATCGATGCTCCTCGACATGAAAAACACACTGCAACCATCGTTTAGCCCTAATATCGACTAAATCAACGATGATCCTAAACCCTAGTTTGGGTACTCCTTATCGCACTTGACCAACCACCACCACATGCAACATATCATACATAGGTTTGAAGCCCTAGTCTACACGAGTCCAACGAACCTAATTTAGTGATTTTTAGCGGTCTATATCTTTTATTTTTGAGTTTTGAAGATGGCGGCTAATTTTTCTTTTACTGTAAATGAAAAGGAGGAGGGAAAGTGAGAAAGGAAGAGGGAAAAAGAAATGAAAGAAAAGTCTTGTATTAGGTTTTGTTTATTTTACAATTTCCGACACTTCGCTACAAAGAATTTTGTTACGTACGAATCGCGAATGAAAGAAACAAAAATACAATCGCACATAAAAATGCAATACGATCTAAAAATAACAGTAAAATGCACTGTTTATCTTATTATGTAAAATTTCAAAAATGTCAAAGCTTGACTAAAGATACGTCAAACGGTAATTTAAATATTTTTCAAATTAAAAATTATGGAAAATTCATGTAAACTAATTTAAAAATATGTCGTTAAAAATAAACTCGTTCTATTAACAATTGATTTCTTATTATATATCACATTCAAATCAAATTTGAATATTTAAATAAATTAAATATTCCTATTTGAAACGTTAAAATATTTGGGTCATTGTAGGGGTATTCGGTAATACTTTTCTATTAATTCTTTGGACATGTCATATAGAATATCGAATAAGGAAGTGTAATGAGTGAGCATTGAATAAATGGAATAGTAACATGTAGTGCTATGGGATGCCATTGTGCTATTTATTCGGTTATTCTTTTCTCATGGATGACAATCGTACGGGGGCATGTTGTGTGTGACTCGCTGCGGAGAGCGTATGTGTAGGCTACTTGTTAGCTATAGATTGTATGTACTATGTGTCTGTCTACCTTTTTGACCAGCTTCCTTTTTTTGGGAGTGAACCAAACCGCCCAGTATCCACCCTGGTGGCCTAATCATGGTGGTTGCGCCTTGGATCCATGACATACTTATCATGATACTAAGGGCAGATGTAATGGTAACTAATGACTATACGAGTCATCTAAGATGGACAAATATGTGGCTCCCAGAGCTTTAGTCTCCCGTCTAGTTTCGATGTGTGAGTGTGCGATAGATATGTATGTACTATGATGAGAAGTGATTATACCTATGACGGTGTCCAATGTATGGTCAACTCTGTATCTTTTTCAAGCAGACGACCTATTCTTTTCAGCCAGACATCCTACTTATTATTGATTATACTTGGACATTGTTAGGAGTTGGCTTAAATCTTTCTTATTGATATTCATGATTTGATGATGATGCTTATAATACGAGATTGAGAGATTTATTTGAGCATTGCTTCGTCCTTATCTGACTTTACTTGAGGATGTATCATTATCGATGATTTCTAGATTTTGATGATGATTTATGGATATGGATGATTCACCCATTGGATACGATTTTCTGGTTTACTACTTATTTTATTTATATAGGTGATGACTCTTTTCCGTATAGGTTTGTTGTGGATGTTGTTTTGGAATATTTTGAGACTATTATGCCGTCCTTATTTTACTTTTCATATTACCTTTGTTATGCTATTATGACGTCTATCATTGTAGACAAAGTTTGACTCGTGTGTTAATTATATGTTTGATGACAAATTTTCTATTGAGTTAGAAAATTGCCGATAAACTTTGAAATACAAATTAATGCAAGCTCAAGGCGTACAATTTAAGTACATGGTGAATACGGGTCGACCTACATGGAATTATTTTAGACTTTAAAAATCAATTCAATTAAATTAGACCAAAGTGAGAGGAAATTGTTAGCTACAAAAAATGAAGCTAAAACTAGAATTAAAATGTGATTTAAAAACTATTAGACTAAAGAAAAATTTAGAGGCAAATCCACTCTCGTATTTTTGTAAATCAACAACCAAATAATTTATGATCCCTAGTTATGAAATCAAGTGAAATAATTATTGCATTTATCATAAGTATGGTTTATTTATGTTATTAATTAACATAACTCAAACCATCAAACTATAATACAACAATTATACCACTTACAAATTCTCATGAAAATGCAGCCAAAACAAAAGTTATTTTAAATATGATCTATTTACTATTGTGAATAGTAAGATAGATCGTCAAATTATGTTTTTAATTTCTTTTCAAAATCAAAAATCCATTAGCAAATGATGATATAAATTGTGTTTATGTTGAATGAGAATAGCTCATTTGCATAAGCAATATAAGCTATGAAACCCACTTATATAAACTTACATCAAAATTCACTTTCGTGAAGCACAAGCTAAAGAGATCATAAATCATAAAAATGTTGAAATTACATAAAGTTAGAGAGCTTCATTACCCTTAAATTGAAGGGGTATAGCTACTCATTTGTGTTATCATATCAACACATGTAATTTTCAACATTAAAAGCAAAAGAAATAGAAACTAAACAAAGGAGGAAATGAGATTAACTATTAAGCCAGTTGCATAAAAGAAATAAAATAAAACTACACCACTTGCATGAATGTAAATCTAATCTACTAACAAAGGAAAGAAGAGAGCATAGAAGTAAAACAATGAACATAAAAGTAAATAAACACAAGTAGAAAGGAGAAGAGAAGAGGCTAGGAAGCCATTTTTATTTCATGAAACATAGAGCTTACAACTTTTATTTTTAATTTCCTAACTTGTGTGAAAGAGTAGAAGATATTTACATGTACATTAGAGGACTATTTATACATGTATAAAATCTTAATTCCATTTTTAGTTTGCTTCCCAAAATGCTCTTTAGGAAGTGTGGCCACCAAGTAACCATTAGCCACTAATTAATTCATCATTAAATGTGCATGAAGCTTTAACCTCCACTTAGTTATCCTACTTATCCATTAGCTTCTCATTGTAGATTTAGGTAAGTGGGTGGGGTCCTTCATGATCATGGTCTTGAATTATTTCTCTTTTCTTTCCTTTTTATTCATTTGTACATGCATGTACCTTCATAAAAGCCTCTTCCATATGCATCCAAATTCCTTATAAAATCATCAAAAAAAGTCTAAAAATTCTAAAATTGACACATGCACACAAATGACCATTTTTCCCCTGGATGAAGATGAATGTATGATGATTTGAAAATAGTTGAATTATGATTTTAAACATGTTGAAATGCCCAAATATGACTTTTATTTAAATAAAAATAGAAAAAATATGGATGTAAATATATGCACATTTACGTGTACATAAAATACCCCCACACTTACCTTTTTATTCGTTCTCGAATAAAGAAAAACTAAGATAAATCCATTTTCGTAGGGAGCACAATTGCATTGAGCATATGCAACAAGCCGTTAAATCTCTGGGTGTTCCCAGTAGGATGAGTGTTGTCTCGTGAGAGTTTTCAGCGGAAACTACCCACAAAATCCAAATGCAAAGTGAAAATATTTACAAAGTGCAAGATTTATTTACAGCGGGATGAATGCAAGTTTTTGAAAATATTTACAAATGAAGTTGTCGTAACAGATAGATTATAGTTTGGACGGTAGTTTCGGTTGACAACACAATGTAATTATGAAATGGATCCTCAGTTGATTATTAAAGTTTGTCAAAGTGATATTCTCATTTCTTTTCAATACCAAGTTAAATAAAACAAGTAAAAAATAGTACTTAGATTTCACTTGCTTACTCTTTCTGTTTTTTTGAAAATTTAATTGATATTTACAATATTTACATATGCCTATCTCAGATAAACTGAGGCCATATATATTACCCGTGCACTGTCTTGCGGACCGACGTGAGGGGAATACAGAGCGTGGCGAGTGAACACACAAATGTGAATACTTATCGACTGTAGGCATTATTAAAAAGAATTTTTATATACATACACCTAACTTGGATAAACTGAGGCCAGATATATCGATCGTGCACTGCCTTTCGGGCTTACATGAGAAGGGTGCAGAGCATGACCAGTGAACTCACAAGTGTGAACACATGACTTTAGGTGTTAAATATATATATATATATATATATATATATATATACACACACACACAAATGTTATTTTTTTTTGCTTATATTTATTTTTGTTTTGTTTTTTTTGTGTTTTTTTAGAAAGAGAGAGTTTTGCAGAATCATCATAGCACCATTTAACTTAGAAGATAAAAAGATTATATCCTTTACTTTGAATTTACCACTTTTTTAAATAAAAATTTTCAATTAGAACATACTTCATAATTAACACATATGAACCTTCCTATATACTAGTTAAACCATTGTTATTTGTAATCAAACTTCATTTTATTTTTGTTAAGATAAATAAAATTTCCAAAATTTCAATTTATTAACCAAAACTTATACTTATCCCATAGTGTTTCTTCAAACATAAATCAAAATGCTAAAAGGAAAATGTTTTTAAGAATTAGAAATTTTGATTTTTTTGAAGATAAAGGGAAATGAAAATTTAAAAAAAATGCCATGAAACTTAAAAAATGAAAATGTGCCTCCGTCCACACTTAATTTTGACTGTGTCCCCATAGTCAATGCATGATATAATGAGTGTAATGGGGAAAAATATGTACATATTTATAAAAAGGGTTAACATTCTTAGTAGATGTAGTTTGGCTCATAAAGAATCATGAGCTCCTCCTTTTGGTTACCGGGCAATTCCAAGAAAGGTTTCAAACGATGACCGTTGAATTTGAAAATCGATTCATCCCTGGGGTTTTCAATTCTACAGCACCATGTGGAAAAACAGTTCGTGTCACAAATGGTCCGGTCCATCTTGATTTAAGTTTTCCAGGGAATAAATGAAGTCTTGAGTCGTATAAAAGAACTTTCTGGTTAGGCGAAAACGTTTTCCTTAGGATTGACTTGTCATGAAAAATTTTGTTCTTTCTTTGTAAATTTTCTCGTTTTCATACGCATCATTCCTAAGTTCTTCTAGTTCGTTGAGTTGTAGTTTTTGGTTTTCGCCAGCTTTCTCAAGATCAAAGTTTAAATTCTTTATTGCCTACAACCCTTTGTGTTCAATTTCAATGGGTGAATGGCAAGCTTTACTGTAAACTAAACGAAATGGGGACATCCCAAGGTTTGTTTTAAAACAATACGGTAAGCCCAAAGCGCGTCAGTCAATTTCTGATACCAATCTTTTTGAATTTTGTTAATGGTTTTCTCCATGATTTGTTTTATTTGATGATTTTAAACTTCAACTTGCCTACAAGTTTGAGTATGATATGGAGTGGATAACTTGTGGGTTATCGAGTATTTCTTCATTAAAATTTCAAAAGAACGGTTACAAAAATGGGTTCCGTTATCACTGATTATTGTGCAAGGTGTGCCAAACCTCGAAAAGATGTTTTCTTTGAGAAATTTCACAACAATTCTATGGTCGTTGGTTTTGCAAGGAATGGCTTCGACCCATTTTGAGATGTAATCGATGGTGAGAAGGATATATATAAGTTTCCAAATGAATTGGGAAAAGGTCCCATAAAGTGATACCCCAAACATCAAAGATTTCGGTCATAAGAATAGGGTTTAGAGGCATCATATCTCATCGAGAAATTCGTCCAAGCATTTGACATCAATTGCAAGTTTTACAAAATTCAAACAAGTCTTTGAAAAGAGAAGGCTAATAGAAACCACATTGAAGCACCTTTTCCGCAGTTTTTCGAGGACCGAAATGTCCACCTCACGCTTGATCGTGGCAAAATGAAAGAACGCACCTGATCTCATTATCCGAAATGCAATGTGGGATGATTTGGTCAGGGCAATATTTGAACCAATATGGATCGTCAAAATAGAAATATTTAACTTGGGGCATGAATTTATATTTATCCTGTTTGGACCAAGATGAGGGAATTTCTTTTGTGACTAAGTAGTTCACTATATCAGCGTACCATGGATCAATAGAAATTGAAAGAAGATGTTCATCGGGGAAGTTTTTATTGATTGGCAAAGAACATGGTGCGTTCGGAAGATGAGACAAGTGATCGGCTATGATATTATCGGATCCTTTTTTGTCTTTGATTGTAAGGTCAAATTCTTAAAGTAAAAGGATCCAACGAATCAAATGGGATCAACCATCCTTTAAGCGAAGAGATATCAAAGAGCAGAGTGGTCCATGTACACAGTAATGTGTGAACCTATCAAGTAAGGTCGAAACTTTTAGAGCGCAAAAATGACATCTAGAAGCTCTTTTTCTGTTATTGTGTAGTTGAGTTGAGCATCGTTCAAAGGCATACTCGCGTAGTAAATGGCATGAAGGATTTTGTTGATGCATTGTTCTGAGACAGCACCAATCGCAAATTTAGAAGCATCACACATTATTTCGAAAGGAAGATCCTAATTGGGTGCACAAATGATTGGAGTAGAAATGAGTTCGTAATTGAGACGTTCAAAAGAAGAGATACACTCAGAGTTGAAATCGAATGGAGCGTCTTTCCCGAGAAGAGTCGTCAAAGGCCGAGCGATTTTGCTAGTCTTTCACAAAACGTTGGTAAAAGCCAGCATGTCCTAGTAATGGTCGAATGTCCTTAACAGATTTGGGAATGGGTAGGTTTGCAATTATGTCGATTTTTTCTTTATCTGCCTCAATGCCTTTAATTGAGATGATGTGTCCAAGGACTATGCCTTGTTTGACCATAGAGTGGCATTTTTCCCAATCGAAGTCAAATGTTTTTCTTTATATCGATTTAGAACCAACTCAAGATGATGTCAACATTGATAAAAAGAATCGCCAATGATAGAGAATCATCCATAAAGACTTCCAGAAAGCATTCAATCATGTTAAAAAAAGGCCAACCATGCATCGTTGTAAAGTAGCAGGAGCGTTACAAAGTCAGAATAGCATAGTCGTTAAGCAAATGTACTGAATGGACACGTGAAATTCATTTTCCCTTGATCTTTGGAAGCGATGGCAATTTGGTTATAGCCGGAATAACCGTCAAGGAAGCAGTAGAATTCATGGCTGGGTAAACGTTAGAGCATTTGGTCAATGAAAGGAAGAAGGAAGTGATCTTTATGTGTTGCGGCATTCAGTTTTCGATAGTCAATGCAAACATGCTAACCCGTCTGAGTACGAGTTGGAATAAGTTTGTTTGAATCATTCTTAACAACGGTTAGCCTAGATTTTTCAGTACAATGTGAATTAGGCTAACCCATGAACTATCAGAGACTGTGTAAATGATTCCGTTGTTGAGAAGTTTAAGAATTTCATCACGCATCGCATCTTTCGTTTTTGGATTAAACCTTCGTTGCACATCATGAACAAGCTTGGCATCGTTGATTAATTGGATGCGATGTTGAACAAGAGCGGGACTAGTTCTCTTTATATCAGAGATCGACCATCCAATTTCTTCTCTGTTTTTTGAAAGAATATAGAGTAACGAGGTTTCTAGACCAAGAGAGAGAGTTGCAAAAATTATGACGGGCAATGTTTCGTTATCACCTAAGAATGCATACTTAAGGTGATCAGGAAGTGGTTTGAGGTCCAACTTCGGAAGTTTTTCGATCAAAGAATGGGTTGAGATTCGGACTCAACTGGAAGCGATTCTAAAGGAAGAGTGTATTCAATCCCGTTGGAAATTTTGTGAAACAATTTTTCGTACTCGGCCTCGCGTTCATCATTAAGATCAAGTGTCTCGTTTTCAAAGTTTTCATGAATGGAACTAACTTCCAACGTTTGGTTACAAGGTTCATTCCATTTTATTTCAAGATTGAAAATATTGAGATCTAAAGTCATGTTTCCAAAAGAAATTTTCATCGAATCGTTACGACAATTGATAAAGGCATTTGAAGTGGCTAAGAACGGTCGGCCTAAAATCAATGGAATTTGACTCGTGGGATTTTTCATGGGTTGTGTTTCGAGAACAATAAAATCAACGGGGAATATGAATTTCCCTACTTGAATGAGCGCATCCTCGATTTCTCCCACGAGCTTCTTAATGGAACGATCAGCGAATTGAAGCGTGATCTTTGTGGGTTTGAGCTCATCTAAGCCTAATTGTTCATACACGAAGTATGGAATCAAGTTGACACTCACGGCTAAGTCTACCAAGAATTTGTTAATCGTTTTATTTCTTATTGTACACGAAATCGTAGGGCATTCAGGATTTGTATTTAGCAGGCATGGATTGGGACAAGACTTACTCAAACTGGCAGCTAAGAAGAATATTTTGTACACTTGAGTGTGTTGCTTCTGGATACTGTAACGATCGCGAATTTTTAATTGATAATTAATTTCATTTTTTAATAAAAAATTGTGAAATTAATTGGTAGATTGATTTGAGTTTCTTCAAATTCAAGTAAAATACGTATTGAATCTCAAAACATTGTCTTTTAAATATTATGTATTTGATACAAACAAATTATACATACAAAATAAAGTACAAAAATATGTATGTGTGGATATACAAGACAATTAGTATGTGAGTTAAATAAATGTTAAATTCAACCAACAAATAACTTAAATACACATAAATAAAATTTAAACAACATGTAAAATAGGAATGCATTCATATTACAAAGCATATGAGAGAAGAAATTAAAGAAAATATATAACCATGTACACTTAAACAAAATAGGAAACAGTAATGAAAACAAATAAAATACATTCACCTGTGTACAAAATTGGATAGGTATGAACAAATAAAATATGTATTAAAGAAAAGGACAACTTAATTTATGCTGGTACCACAAAATCGCTCAGTCACCAAAATGTACACAAAGAAAATGTGTTAAGTATAAAATGAAAACATGTACAAACAAATGGAAATATAAATATGCAGGCCTGGAAGGAAATAAATGCTAGTACCTTTAGCATACAAAAGTAAGAGTACCATAGCCTACAAAACTTAGAAAAATCTCACATCAAAGATTAATAAACAATTTCTAGTACAAAAAATAAAATCATCTCAGCCGAGTAAAGTAATGCAAGGCATGTAAATAAATATGTTAGTTTATGAAACAAATAATAAGATAAGAATAAGCTTATAAAAGAGGACAAGCCTAATTAATGCAAGTTGTCCTTAGCCACAATATATTATCTTTAGCCACCGGAAACAAGTATTATCAGGCACCATTTGAGAAGAAAAAAATCTCTGGTTTATATTGTACAAAGTAAGATTTTGTAACCCTGTTTTACAAATAGAAGTATAATCACCTTGTACAAAATAATATAAACCTGCAGACTCCTTCCTTATGCCAAGCTTCTTTCTTTATATAGTCATCTTCCTCTCAGTTTTGTTCTTTCCAAACCGAGTAAACCTAAAGTAGTATCATCTATGATTTAAACAAAACTTCAATAAAGACAACAATACAAACCAAGATCAAAATCTGAGATCAAGTAAAGACTTCCAGCTAGCAAACTCAAACCAGATTTCAACTTTGTAAATTCAAAAAGGACTCCAACTTCATTCTGAAAGCTTCCGGGACTAAGGATGTTAAATGTGAGTAACAGTTAGTAATTTAAACTTATGTATATATATCTTGAAAGTGCTCTATATATATACATGTGCCAGTGTTTCTTCTTTTCTGTTTAGTTACAGGGTATAAAACAACAAAGAAAATTCAATTTCTTCTTTTCTAATCAATATTAGGCTTTGGTTTTAAAACAAATTAGTCGTGTTTAAGGATGATTTATAATCTAAAAATGGTTTCATGAAGTACAAATGAATATATAATGAAAAAATCAAGTTTTTACAGTGAAAACTTTGAAATCTGGAAATTTCGAACCTCACGAAATATTGATTTAGGTATATAACTCGAATCCTCATAGAAAAATAGGATTTTTAAGCCTTGTTCGACGATTTTTAGAAGTGTGGTTTGAGAGCAGTTCGTTTTTGTCTGCAAATTGAATTTCGACTAAATACTGGTAATCGACCAATTCGTGATGATTGGAATTTTGGCTGGTGATGGAGGATCGAGCGAGGGTTCGGGGAAAAATGATCGGTGGCGCTCACGATCACCGTAGAGGAAGCGGCAGGCGTTTTTCGTTCGAAAACCTAATTTTGTCATGGGTTTCTATTTCGTCTCATTCGTCGTTGGTGGGCGACCGAGTTCGTCGTGGTTTGGACGAATGGTGAAGGAGGCGTCGACGAAGCCGTGGCCGAAGTTTCAGGCCCTACGATGGTCGGAGCTGCGAGCACGGTGCGTTGACAGGTTGGGCGGGGATGGGTTTTGTTACTTCCAGGTTTGGATGCGAAGCTCGAAAACGTTTTCGAGTGGATCTTGGAGTTTTTGGAGAACGAAATCGATTTCATAGGTGATCGTCGACTTGTTCGGCGATGTGGTGTTGGCCGAAGATGGTCGGAGACCATGTACACGTGCACGAGTTCAGGAATCTGGAAAGAAGCCTAAGTAGTTTGCGATGAAGCCAGGTGCTTGCGTGTTACACTCGAAGTTGTATTCGAGATTTTAGATGTCAAACTCGATGCAAATTTTGTTTTTCTCAGGTTTGTTATTTTGTTTCAGGTTTTTGCTTAAACCTGGCAGTATTGGGTTTCTTTTAAACTGAATTTAAGAAAAAAATTAAATGAATTTAAAGTTGCGATAATAGATTTAAACAAATTTAAATCCAGTTTTAAGTTAGTTTTCAAATAAACTTTGAATTTAAAAGTTTTAAAAAGGAAATTTGATTTTAAATCAAAGTTGTAAATATTGATAAGGTAGATTTTCAGATTTTAAACCTGATTTCAAATCTTAAGTGTTTTAAAACAAGTTTAAATCAAATAGCTTTTTAAAAGTAAATTGTTTTCAAATAAATATTTGAATTGAATTTTGATAAAGTTCCTTTATAAAAAAGGATTTTTTAGTGATAAGTTAAATAATTTGCTTAACTTGAATTTTGCAAGTTAAAATGTAATGTAATGCAAAAGTTAAATTTTTAAATAAAAAATGAAGTAATTGAGTTTAAAAGCTTTTCCTTATATAAGTTCCTGTGTAAATAATAAATGTTCTTTATAATTATTTTAAGGTTTATAAAGTGATATTTAAATTTTTAATGTGTAAATGAATAATCATTTTGAATCTTATATTCAAAATGGAACTTGAAATTAAATTTAGAAGTGTAAGGTTTTACACTTATGTTAATGAAGTCATCAATAAGAAATGAATTATATTAGAGATAATTAAGGAATTAAGTGACGTAGTTTATATGCTAATTAAGGTAGGACTTATTTATGTAATTTATAAATTTATGATTTAGATAAATTTACAATTAGAGATTAATCAAAAGTAATTAAGTAATGTTATTAGTTAATGAAGATAATTAACTAAGGTTTTTTTTTAAGTATTAATTTATGTGATTAATAAATTAAGATAATCAATTGTAAATTGTTAATTACTTAATGAAAATAATTAAGGGGTTAATTACTAATTGTAATTAAATTGGATATTTTGATAAATTTAATGATAAAGATATATTGGTAATTAATAAATCAAAATTGGATAAATTTGATTGGAAATAAATTGAATAAATTAGGATTAAACAAATAAAATTAATCCTACTTATAAATGATTATTAAAATGTCTGACTTTAATACTTATGAATGATTGTATTGTATGGAATGCCTTGAATTGATTGTCCTATCTGATCTGTGATATTTTGTTCTGTGGATTGAGCTGTGTATAATTTATTCATTTATTTACATTTGCATATTGTCTGTGAATTTGTGAATGGACGATAAGCATTATAGTTTATATCGCTTATCAACTATATTTCTATGGTTTGATCTGTGATGATTGATGATGTTGCACTATTTTGTTAAACCCCTGGACCACACTTATACACACACAAATATGGATTTCACGGGGAAATCGATTAAGTCACAGATTTTGAAATAGTTTAAAAGTTGAATATTTAAATCCAAATGTTTTTGGAAATGTTTTGGGATTAAAGTGAAAAGCTTTTGAAATAGAATTTCAAAGATGAAATTTATTTGGAACAACTTAATTAAGTTTTGAAATTTGAATAATTCGATTTAAACTAGAATTCAATATCTGAAATTGAATTCTATATTCAGTATTTATGATATAAAACGGTATACAAGTTTATACGTGTTTTAAACCATTTTAAAGTATTGTTTTTGGGAATTTGAATTAACCTAAAGGTTTAACTTGTATAAATGAGATCGAATTTCTCCGAAACGAAAAACTACTTGTTTTCAAATAATAATAGCTTTTATTTAAAGAAAGGATTTTCAAATTGTAATGAAAAGGTTTCAAGGTTGAAATGGAATTGAAATGTTTTGAAAGCTATAAAATGAGTCTTTGATTCAAAGACCGGATGAGTTAATCCAACTTGAATTGGAATTGTTTTTGAAAGGCTATGAATGAACCTTTGGAAGCATGTTTTGAAAGCTATAAGTTAATTCTTGATTTAAAGATTTAACGAGTTAATCCAATTGAAATGGAAATTTTTTTGAAATCCACGAATGGATCTTTGTGAATGGGGTGAACTTTGTGAATTGAATCTTTTGTTTAAAAGATAAAAGCGTGGAATTTATTTAAACCATTGAAGGTTTTTGAAATGAATCTTTTTGTTTAAAAGATTGGAAATGGTAATTTGTTTTAACCATTCGAATGAAAAGTTTGGGCTTTAAGCTATGATTTGTCTGAAACCCCGGTATCCATATGATTTTTAATATTGCGCTCGTTATTCGGTTTAGCCGGGGGAGAACCTTTGTGTCATATAGCCCATTCCGAATGGTGATACGACGTATATGGATAGCATTGAAGACCGGTGGTGAAAACCGGGTATTTACGAGAGCGATAGGATGACCTATCAATTATCTCTGCACTGAGTCACGCCGGTAAAGAGATTCCCTAAGTGATGGGAAGTCCAATCGGGATTGCAAGGGCTTCTTCGGAAGTGCCTTCGGTTCTGTTCGAACCCGGAACAGACTTGTATGGTTACATGTCTGACACTACACTTTGAGATATAAAGCAGATTTCTTTCAAATACATATCCGTTGGTGGCAGAGAATTTATTCTTTTAGCTTAACAGCCTTCTCTGAGACGTACGAGCTTAGAGGTTATGTAGTTGAAGGTTATCAGCGATATATTCCCAATTTGGTAGTGTGGCAAGCTGAGTGCTGCTGCGTGTTGATAATTTGTTGATCATTTGTGATCAAAGCATGGCTTTAGTGTAAAGCGTAGCTTTGTGGACGAGACTGCATCAGGACCTCACAGCCCAGAAATGGTCAAAACAGGAATGATGCGACAAGGTTATGAGGGTCGCTCCCTTTAGGGTGTGTCATTCCCTTCTGGAAAAGGGTGGTATTATGGTATGGAGCCCAGGTACTTACTCATGTGGACACCATACATTTATTACTGTGTGATGTTCTTGGATTAGAGGTACCTCAGATAAAGGTCCCAAAGGACCGGGGGATGCATGCTCGAGTAGTAGTTACCTAGTTACAGAGGTAACCCGGCCTTGTGTTGGCAGAGATCCGGTTAAGTTCTCGGGATGTCCCGCCAGAGGCGATCCCATATGGCAGTAGGAAGTTCCTTAGCCTGACCATTTATTGGAAATCCAATCTTCCAATACGTACCTTGTACGGTTTTAGTTGTATTACCTGCCATCTACTTATGGTGGTGCCACACTGTTTGGATGGTAGATATAGTAGGCATAGTTCGAAATGTCTATGTTGGCTAAGATTTATATTATACTTTCGAAATGTTTTCTGCACTTTGCACTTATAGAAATAATATCAAAGAAATTCTCTCGTATCAAACATGTTTGACTATCATACGAAGAAATCTCCTCTACTTCTGCGTTTGCATTGTGTGTGTGGCGGGAGGTCTTATGGTAGTTTCATTTTCGAAAAGCATTGTGAATTGACTTTAAAATTCTTTTGTTGTTTGTTTTTAAAGATAAACTATTTTTGTTACTCACACCAGTCTCATGACTGACTTGGAGTTTATTGTTCCTTTCCTAAACTCTGGGTGCTCACTATTTTCCACACGAGCAGTCTAGAGTTAGGTTTTTTTTCAGATAGTTAGGTTTCATAGATTATCTGGAGCTAGTTCAGTCTTTGGATGTGGAGGAGACTTGCTTGTCTTAATCCATCGTGATGTTGGTTCGAGCTGCTGCTGGAATTCTTCCTTGAAGACTATCTTTGAGTTATTTGTTCCGATGCTAGTGTTATCTATTTCCTTGCCGCCGCTATTTTATTGTATCATATCTTTGATGCATATTGATATCGATTGTATCATCTGTTGTATCAGATATTGTATCAATGTTGTATATCAATGTATTATTCTTTTTCTTCCGTTGTATTGTTATACTTAATTGTGTTATAAGCTCCGACGACTCGGATTTGAACGCTCGAATCTGCGGCATTCGAGTACGATGTAAAGTATGGATGTCGATTTTTGAACGCGAAGAATCCGTATCGTTACATTTGGTATCATAGCTAAGGTAAACCTTTAGCTCAGGAGTATAGCACATTAAGCAGCTCATTAGAGATAGGGTGAAGTATCCGTAGATTGAGTATCCCTAAGATATCCGTTTGTATGCCTCAGTAAATTCTCTTACTATCCACCGATAGTGAATGTGAGTGCAAGAAGAGGACGAGATAGGGGATAGGGAAATACGACTACAAATGGTCAATACCCTACGATAGTGGAGATAATCTGTCTCTTTACAATTTCCTTGATTCGATTTTAATTCTTTTGATTGCTTCGTGGCAGCTGCAAGAAAGAAGTTTCGGTGTGATGGTGGCCCTACGAATCGTTGTAGAAAATTTTTATTTCGTATCTTCATCGGTTTCTTATCAGTTTTTCGATTTAAACTTTAATAAATTGGAAATTTTAAATTGAGTAAATTGATTAATAGAATATGAAGGCTAGATTGAATTGAATCGATAAAACGATTTCGTTTAAAAACAAATTTGAAATTTTATTGTGATTTCTTGGGTAGATCGAAGTCCGAAGAGGGACATACACACACACACACACGTTGGGATGTTCCGACTTGAATTCGGAATCCATATCTTGTGTTTGAAAAATTGTAGAATATTGAATCCATCTATCAATCTCTTTTGTTCAGCATCTCTTTTCAATTCTTCGATGGTTCCTGGTAGATCCAGGAAGATGATTTGATATATTTGCATGGGACATAAACTCCAAATAGGTCAGAACTGTTTGTTTGGATGAATAGGTTTTTTTGGTTGCTATTGTTAATAGGTATACTTCAGTTCTAAACTAAATTTTTTGAAATTGTACCCAAAAAAAAATAGACAGATATTTGTATACAATTTGGGTTCCAGTATATTCTACGAATGGTTAGTTATCCCTTCGAACCAACCAATGTTACTGCATACTTCGTAAATCTAGATAACCCGAATATCTTGTGAAGTGTTAATAGATTCTTTTTTGTATCTATTGTTCATATTCTGATTTCGTAAGCCAAATGCAAAATAGATATTCAGTTTGATTTGATGAAACATTTTTCATCTGTCTTTCATCTTTCTCTGTGTTATTTTCGTGCTTGTAAATTTCGAGGATGAAATTTCTTTAAGGGGGGGAAGTCTGTAACAATCCCGAATTTTTAATTGATAATTAATTTCATTTTTTAATAAAAAATTGTGAAATTAATTGGTAGATTGATTTTAGTTTCTTCAAATTCAAGTAAAATACGTATTGAATCTCAAAACATTTCTTTTAAATATTATGTAATTGATACAAACAAATTGTACATACAAAATAAAGTATAAAAATATGTATGTGTGGATATACAAGACAATTAGTATGTGAGTTAAATAAATGTTAAATTCAACAAACAAACAAATTAAATACACATAAATAAAATTTAAACAACATGTAAAATAGGAATGCATTCATATTACAAAGCATATGAGAGAAGAAATTAAAAAAAATATATAACCATGTACACTTAAACAAAATAGGAGACAGTAATGAAAACAAATAAAATACATCCACTTATGTACAAAATTGGATAGGCATGAACAAATAAAATATGTATTAAAGAAAAGGACAACTTAATTTATGCTGGCACCACAAAATCTCTTGGCCACCAAAATATAAACAAAGAAAATGTGTTAAGTATAAAATGAAAACATGTACAAACAAATGGAAATATAAATATGCAGGCCTGGAAGGAAATAAATGCTAGTACCTCTAGCATACAAAAGTAAGAGTACCATAGCCTACAAAACTTAGAAAAATCTCACATCAAAGATTAATAAACAATTTCTAGTACAAAAAATAAATTCATCTCAGCCGAGTAAAGTAATGCAAGGCAAGTAAATAAATATGTTAGTTTATGAAACAAATAATAAGATAAGTATAAGCTTATAAAAGAGGACAAGCCTAATTAATGCAAGTTGTCCTTAGCCACAATATATTATCTTTAGCCACCGGAAACAAGTATTATCAGCCACCATTTGAAAAGAAAAAAAAATCTCTGATTTATATTGTACAAAGCAAGATTTTGTAACACCCTGTTTTACAAACAGAAGTATAATCACCTTGTACAAAATAATATAAACCTGTAGACTCCTTCTTTATATCAAGCTTCTTTCTTTATATAGTCATCTTCCTCTCGGTTTTGTTCTTTCCAAACTGAGTAAACCTAAAGTAGTATCATCTATGATTTAAACAAAACTTCAATAAAGACAACAATACAAATCAAGATCAAAATATGAGATCAAGTAAAGACTTCCAGCTAGCAAACTCAAACCAGATTTTAACTTTGTAAATTCAAAAAGGACTCCAACTTCAATCTGAAAGCTTCCGGGACTAAGGATGTTAAATGTGAGTAACGGTCAGTAATTTAAACTTAAGTATATATATCTTGAAAGTGCTATATATATACATATATACACATGTGCCAGTGTTTCTTCTTCTCTGTTTAGTTACAGGGTATAAAACAACAAAGAAAATTCAATTTCTTCTTTTCTAATCAATATTAAGCTTTGGTTTTAAAACAAATTAGTCGTGTTTAAGGATGATTTATAATCTAAAAATGGTTTCATGAAGTACAAATGAATATATAATGAAAAAATCAAGTTTTTACAGTGAAAACTTTGAATTATGGAAATTTCAAACCTCACGAAATATTGATTTAGGTATATAACTCGAATCCTCATAGAAAAATAGGATTTTTAAGCCTTGTTTGATGATTTTTAGAAGTGTGGTTTGAGAGCAGTTCGTTTTTGTCTGCAAATTGAATTTCGACTAAATACTGGTAATCGACCAATTCGTGATGATTGGAATTTTGGCTGGTAATGGAGGATCGAGCGAGGGTTCGGGGAAAAATGATCGGTGGCGCTCACGATCACCATGGAGGCAGCGACAGGCGTTTTTCGTTCGAAAACCTAATTTTTTCATGGGTTTCTATTTCGTCTCGCTCATCGTTGGTGGGCGACCGAGTTCGTTGTGGTTTGGGGGAATGGTGAAGGAGATGTCGACGAAGCTGTGGCCAAAGTTTCAGGCCCTACGATGGTCGGATCTGCGAGCACGGTGCGTTAACAGGTTGGGTGGTGATGGGTTTTGTTACTTCTAGGTTTGGATGCGAAGCTCGAAAATGTTTTCGAGTGGATCTTGGAGTTTTTGGTGAACGAAATCGATTTCGTAGGTGATCGTCGACTTGTTCGGCGATGTGGTGTTGACCGAAGATGGTCGACGACCATGTACACATGCACGAGTTCAGGAACCTGGGAAGAAGCCTAAGTAGTTTGGAATGAAGCCAGGTGCTCGCGTGTTTGACTCGAAGTTGTATTAGAGATTTTAGATTTCAGACTCGAAGCAAATTTTGTTTTTCTCGGGTTAGTTATCTTGTTTCAGGTTTTTGATTAAACCTGAGGGTATTGGGTTTTTTTTAAACTGAATTTAAGCCAAAAATTAAATGAATTCAAAAGTTGTGATAATAGATCTAAACAAATTTAAATCCAGTTTTAAGTTAGTTTTCAAATAAACTTTGAATTTAAAAGTTTTAAAAAGGAAATTTGATTTTAAATCAAAGTTGTAAATATTGATAAGGTAGATTTTCAGATTTTAAACCTGATTTCAAATCTTAAGTGTTTTAAAACAAGTTTAAATCAAATAGCTTTTTAAAAGTAAATTGTTTTCAAATAAATATTTGGACTGAATTTTGATAAAGTTCCTTTATAAAAAAGGATTTTTAAGTGAAAAGTTAAATAATTTGTTTAACTTGAATTTTGCAAGTTAAAATGTAATGTAATGCAAAAGCTAAATTTTTAAATAAAAAATGAAGTAATTGAGTTTAAAAGCTTTTCCTTATATAAGTTCCTGTGTAAATAATAAATGTTCTTTATAATTATTTTAAGGTTTATAAATTGATATTTAAATTGTTTAATGTGTAAATGAATAATCATTTTGAATCTTATATTCAAAATGGAACTTGAAATTAAATTTAGAAGTGTAAGGTTTTACACTTATGTTAATGAAGTCATCAATAAGAAATGAATTATATTAGAGATAATTAAGGAATTAAGTGACGTAATTTATATGCTAATTAAGGTAGGACTTATTTATGTAATTTATAAATTTATGATTTAGATAAATTTACAATTAGAGATTAATCAAAAGTAATTAAGAAATGCTATTAGTTAATGAAGATAATTAACTAAGGTTTTTTTAAGTACTAATTTATGTGATTAATAAATTAAGATAATCAATTGTAAATTGCTAATTACTTAATGAAAATAACTAAGGGGTTAATTATTAATTTTAATTAAATTTGGATATTTTGATGAATTTAATGATAAAGATTTAGTGGTAATTAATAAATCAAAATTGGATAAATTTGATTGGAAATAAATTGAATAAATTAGGATTAAACAAATAAAGTTAATCCTACTTATAAATGATTATTAAAATGTTTGACTTTAATACTTATGAATGATTATATTGTATAAAATGCCTTGAATTGATTGTCCTATCTGATCTGTGATATATTGTTCTGTGGATTGAGTTGTGTATAATTTATTCATTTATTTACATTTGCATATTATCTGTGAATTTGTGAATGGACGATAAGCGTTGTAGTTTATATCGCTTATCAATTATATTTCTATGGTTTGATCTATGATGATTGATGATGTTGCACTATTGTGTTAAACCCCTGGACCACACTTATACACACACAAATATGGATTTCATGGGGAAATCGATTAAGTCGCAGATTTTGAAGTAGTTTAAAAGTTGAATATTTAAATCCAAATGGTTTTGGAAATGTTTTGGGATTAAAGTGAAAAGCTTTTGAAATGGAATTTCAAAGATGAAATTTATTTGGAGCAACTTAATTAAGTTTTGTAATTTGAATAATTCGATTTAAACTGGAATTCAATATCTGAAATTGAATTCTATATTCAGTATTTATGATATAAAACGGTATACAAGTTTATACACGTTTTAAACCATTTTAAAGTATTGTTTTTGGGAATTTGAATTAACCCAAAGGTTTAACTTGTATAAATGAGATCGAATTTCTCCGAAACGAAAAACTACCTGTTTTCAAATAATAATAGCATTCATTTAAAGAAAGGATTTCCAATTTGTATTGAAAAGGTTTCAATGTTGAAATGGAATTGAAATGTTTTGAAAGCTATAAAATGAGTCTTTGGTTCAAAGACCGGATGTGTTAATCCAACTTGAGTTGGAATTGTTTTTGAAAGGCTATGAATGAACCTTTGGAAGCAAGTTTTGAAAGCTATAAGTTAATTCTTGATTTAAAGATTTAACGAGTTAATCCAATTGAAATGGAAATTGTTTTGAAATCCACGAATGGATCTTTGTGAATGGGGTGAACTTTGTGAATTGAATCTTTTATTTAAAAGATAAAAGCGTGGAATTTATTTAAACCATTGAAGGTTTTTGAAATGAATCTTTTTGTTTAAAAGATTGGAAATGGTAATTTGTTTTAACCATTCGAATGAAAAGTTTGGGCTTTAAGCTGTGATTTAACTGAGACCCCAGTATCCATATGATTTTTAATATTGCGCTCGTTATTCGGTTTAGCCGGGGGTGGACCTTTGTGTCATATAACCCATTCTGAATGGTGATACGATGTATATGGATAGCATTGAAGATCGGTGGTGAAAACCGGGTATTTGCGAGAGCGATAGGATGACCTATCGATTGTCTCTGCACTGAGTCGCGCATGTATAGAGATTTCCTAAGTGATGGGAAGTCCGATCGGGATTGTGAATACCCGGATTTGCAAGGGCTTCTTCGGAAGTGCCTTAGGTTCTGTTCGAACCCGGAACAGACTTGTATGGTTACATGTCTGACACTACACTTTGAGATATAAAGCATATTTCTTTCAAATACATATCCGTTGGTGGCGGAGAATTTATTCTCTTAGCTTAACACCCTTCTCTGAGACATACGAGCTCAGAGGTTATGTAGTTGAAGGTTATCAGCGATATATTCCCAATTTGGTAGTGTGGCATGCTGAGTGCTGCTGCGTTTTGATCATTTGTGATCAAAGCATGGCTTTAGTGTAAAGCGTGGCTTTAGTGTAAAGCGTAGCTTTGTGGACGAGACTGCATTAGGACCTCGCAGCCCGGAAATGGTCAAAACAGGAAAGATGCGGCAAGGTTATGAGGGTCGCTCCCTTTAGGGTGTGTCATGGAAAAGGGTGGTATCATGGTATGGAGCCCAGATACTTACTGACACCATACATTTATTACTGTGTGATGTTGTTGGATTAGAGGTACCTCGGATAAAGGTCCCAAAGGACCGGGGGATGGCATGCTCGAGTAGTAGTTACCTAGTTACAGAGGTAATCCGGCCTTGTGTTGGCAGAGATCCGGTTAGGTTCTTGGGACGTCCCGTCAGAGGCGATCCCATATGGCAGTAGAAAGTTCCTTAGCCTGACCATTTATTGGAAATCCAATCTTCCAATACGTACCTTGTACGGTTTTAGTTGTATTACATGTCATCTACTTATGGTGGCGCCCCACTGTTTGGATGGTAGCTATAGTAGGCATAGTTTGAAATGTCTATGTTGGCTAAGATTTATATTATACTTTCGAAATGTTTTCTGCACTTTGCACTTATAGAAATAATATCAATGAAATTCTCTCGTACCAAGCATGTTTGACTATCATAAGAAGAAATCTCCTCTAATTCTGCGTTTGCATTGTGTGTGTGGCGGGAGGTCTTATGGTAGTTTCATTTTCGAAAAGCATTGAGAATTGACTTTAAAATTCTTTGCTGTTTGTTTTTAAAGATAAACTGTTTTTGTTACTCACACCAGTCCCATGACTGACCTAGAGTTTATTGTTCCTTTCCTAAACTCTGGGTGCTCACTATTTTTCACACAAGTAGTCTAGAGTTAGGTTTTTTTTCCAGATAGTTAGGTTTGATAGATTATCTGGAGCTAGTTCAATCTTTGGATATGGACGAGACTTGCTTGTCTTAGTCCATCGTGATGTTGGTTCGAGCTACTGCTGGAATTCTTCCTTGAAGACTATCTTTGAGTTATTAGTTCCGCTGCTAGTGTTATCTATTTTCTTTCCGCCGCTATTTTATTGTATCATATCTCTGATGCATATTGATATCGATTGTATCATCTGTTGTATCAGATATTGTATCAATGTTGTATATCAATGTATTATTCTTTTTCTTCCTCTGCATTGTTATACTTAATTGTGTTATAAGCTCCGGCGACTCGGATTTGAACGCTCGAATCTGCGGCATTCGAGTACGATGTAAAGTATGGATGTCGATTTTCGAACGCGAAAAATCCATATCGTTACACAAGTCCTTAAGAAATTTCACGTACGTGTGGACTTGTTGAACGATGTCAAGAAGCGGAATGTTGACTTTGACTTGTTTAAAAATTTCCAATATCTTTTCCATTTGGTCTGATTGTTTCTTGGATCGGACACGATGTGGAAATGGAACACGATACTCGGTAGGCGGGTCTACTCGAGTAGAAGAAGAAGAATTTTGGTTGGCATTCGATTCAACGTTTGGGTCCATGTTCTATTCCGATTGTTTATTGTTTTAGAAGTGTCAAGAGAGGTTTTAGATAAATCATTGGGATTAACGACTTGATTATCGATTTGTTTACGGAACGTAAAGTTGTGATAGCATTCAATTCGATGACGTTGCTATCTTGAATAACATGGGATTGATTTGAATTTGCATTTTGATTTCTGGGATTTGGAACGGGCTGGCTTGGAAATGTTCCACATTCACGTTCGCTCACAGATGTGGCTAATTGACTCATTTGCATTTCAAGTTTTGCAATCAATTGGTTTGTGTTTTTCATATATAAGGTCAATAAATTTTGCAAATTGTTGTTTGATTGAAAGCTTTGATAGCCAACATTTCAAGAGTTTCTCAAGCAAAATTAAACGTTTATTGTCTTGGGGAGGATGAACAGCATTTGGTTGAAAATCTGATTGTTGCGGTTGAATATGAGACGGACATGTAAAATTTGGTTGAAAATTGTTGGTTTGAAAGAGAGGATTCAAAGCATTATTCGAAAATGCTTGAAAATTGGGATGAATCGTATTTGTATTGGGATTGTTTTGGTTCCAAGAAAAATTTGGATGATTCCTCCAATTAGGATTATACGTTGGAGAAAACAGGTCATTTTTGGCTTTATTGAAAGCATTGATTTGTTCGACAGAATTGGGACACTTATCGGCTATATGATTAGGATCATTGTATTTATAACACATCGGTTGGGAAGCTTGGTTCATTTGATTCGATGAGAAAACGTTATCAAATTTTTTAATCACTGTGTCGATCTTAGCTTCCAAAGCAAAAGAAGATCCTATCGAGTGTGCACTCGATCATGAGTAAATTGATTTTTCGTTCGAACATTCCCATTGGGATGAATTTTTCGGCGAGATTTTCAAGATATTGCTAAGCATCATCATGATGTTGGGCAAGAAAGTTGCCTTGGCACATTGATTCAAGCATGGTTCGTGAGCTATTTTCGAGTCCATCTTATAAGATTTTGCAAATCGTTCATTTTTCAAAGTTATGGTGTGGACATTTTATCAAAAGCTCTTTGAATCTTTCAAAATATTTTCCAAATGGATCTCCCTTGAATTGATGAAAATTTACAATTTCGTTTTGGATTCTACTCGTTTTTCCAAAGGTTAGAACTTTTTTAAAAAGCTTATATGAATTCTTCCAAGTTTTAATCGAGTTCGATGGTAAGCTGAACAACCATTTTTCAGCGTAATCCATAACAGCAATTGGGATTAATCGAAGTTTGATTCCGTCATTAGAAAGTTATTGGAGTTTAATGGTTGCACAAACTGGTTCGAATTTTGTCAAGAAGATGTATGGGTTATCGTGATCGAAACTGCCAAATTTTAAAAGCATGGCAATATGGTTCGAGTGAATTTCGAAATGGTTACCCATAGGGGCGGATAACGTGATGCAAGATTGAATAGAAACTCTATTGGGAAAGGTTCTATCCATAAGAGTTCGAGGAGCATTCTCGTTCGCCATTTTAGGAGGATCATCTGTTCGAATTAAACGATTAGTTGTTGAGTCGCAAGTCCAATGATTTATTGTTGTGTCACGAGACCAAGTACTCATGCATAAGTGAAAGTCAAGAAGAGAAAGAAGCTAGAAACGAGTATAGAGAATGAAAGAAGATTTGAAAAACGAAGAGAAAAATTGTTTTTGTTTTTGTTTTGTTTTTTTAAGGAAGAAAACAATTTACCAAAAGAAATTTATTTTCAAAAGAGAAGTTTGATTTTTTTTTTTTGGCTTTTCAAATTTTTGTAAATATGTTTTTGTTTTTTTATTTTGTTTTGTTTTTGAATTTCCAAATTTTCACCAAAAGGATTTTGTATTTTTTTGTTTTTAGAAAAGGGAATTTATCTTTGTTTTTATTTTTACAAAATGGGAATTTGATTTTTTTTTCTTTTCTGTTTTTTTGAATTTAATTTCTTTTTTCGAAAAGATTTTATATTTTTTGGATTTTTTTTCTTTTTAATTGAAAATTTTCAAAGGAAAGGAAAAATGATATTTATCCTTTTGGTTAAAATTTAAGTAAAATTTATAATTTTTTTTGGATTTTTGATTTTTTTAAATATGCATGAACTAATGCAACTAAATGAATGAAAAGGACTTAATTACAGTTTTCCGTCCTTAGTAGCTCCTAACTCAAAATTGTATAATCACACTTTGTTTTAAATCAACAAAAATATTTCTTAGCCAAGTAACAGGCAGAGGCTATCAGTGCATCACATATCACCGTAGCAATGCAGCCAAATGTTTAAGTACCTTAAGAAGAACAACCAGTATAATATTTACGAAGCACCGTAATTTTTATAACTTGTTATTACTCTGCCGTAGCTTAAACACCAAGAAATAAAATTGTTCAAAGAAAACAATTGTGAGGATACAATTAAGCTCTAGATGAGCTCGCGCCACCTTAAATTGAATGTCTAACATTTATTGTTAGTCAAATTTTACGATGAAATGTGTTTGTGGGCTAAGTAAAGGGTGATGAAATCTCTCATCTTATGTGAATTAGAGTATTGCCCTTAAAAAAGAAAATAAGATGGGATGGATGCAAAACAAAAATTAAAAGTGAATTTACAATGTGATTAAAATGAAGTTTGTTTTTGTTTTTGAATTTTGAAACTTTTTTTATATAAATTCAAATGCAAGCAACCAACAATGCAAATCAAATTAAAACAAGAGATGAAAGCACGATATCAGAGCGTACAGAATTATTAGCAATTTATTTTTAGCAGCGATTTTTTTTAGAGCAAGCTGACTAATTATTTTTGGTAAGCACTTCTTCCTTTATTTCCTGCTTTGGTAACCTGAAAATAAAGATAAGATATATACAAGTTTTTTTAATATATAAGCACGGAACTTAAAAACAAATTTACAACAAATTATCTTTTTAAAGGGTAAACAAAACAAACGAAAACAAACAAATTGAAGTTTCTTTTAATTAAGATGGAACTAAAGGCAAATTAAACAAAAGAAAAGATTTTTTTAGGATGAAACAACACAAAACTAAAGAATTTCTTTTTTTTTCCTTTTGAAGTGGAAGAAAGCTTTTGTTTAAAGAAAACACAACTTAACCAAATAAATGAAACAACGAACAAAACTTAAAAACTATCTAACTCAACCCAAATAATTTACTTTTTTGTAAAGAAAACTTAAATAAACAAAATAAAAATTTAGATCAATCTGAACTTTAAAAAAAAATAAAAAATAAAATAAAATACAATCTCGGCCCAAACAAGAGACCGGACCCGCAAAGTTAAAATCCAACGCAAAACAAATGAACATGTATATGGAACAAATTCAAAACAAATCGAAATCAAAATCCCCAAAATCAAAATCGAAATCCCCACACCCCGAAATCACTTTCCAATCGCAAACGCTCTACAGTCGATTTGAAATCATAGCGATTTAAGGAGGTGGTCGTGGCTTCGGAATAGGTGCTGATGGTCAGGTAGTTTGCGAGTGTCGAAGTCGATTCAGGCGTTGATGAATGTGTAGTGGGATGTTATGTTGAAGTGTTATTGGTCGTGGAGTTTCTTTTGTAGAGTAAGCAGGAGGTCGCAGCAGTTGGAGTGCTACGGAGTTGCGAAGGTGTTTGGATATGAATTTGCAGTTGTCAAGCCCGACAGTTGTTTGCAACAACAGTATTGAGATGAGGAAGAAGTGCACAGTTGCAGTCAGTTTTTTTCTTGTGACTGTGTGTGACAGTAGAACTATGAAGTTTGATCAGAGGTGCTGGTAAATGGTAATTTGGCTGCAGTAGTTTGTGTTGTTAGAAGCAATATGCAATGAAGTAGTTGATGGCAATTTTTGTGATGAAGAGGTGGTGAATGACAGCAGTTTGAGGGAAGTTGTTTTGGTGAAGTTTGTCACAGTGCACAGTATCCTTGAAGGGGAAGAGGTAAGGATGTGGTACAGAACAGCAGGCAGTGGTTATTGATAATTTGATGTGGCTGACTATCGTGATTGATGGTGTAAAGGGGATGGTAGCTAGGTAGCTTTGCTGTTGGTCAGAGCAGTGAAGAGGGGAAGAGCAGTGGTATGGCAGTAGCAAGATTGAAGGCTGTGGATGGAGAGGGTGGAGGAAGATATGAATGGAGAGGTGTGATGGTGAACAGAGAACAGTGGAAGGTGTAGTATGTAAGAAGGGTGGTTGTTTGGGTATTGGTTAGGAGCTGCTGAATGAAGTGGTCAGGCAGATGGTTTTGCAGGGAAGTGGCAGAGGAGAATTGAGTGAAGTGTGGGATTGTGACATCAGTGATGATTGAAGTGTTGTGATATTGATGTTGTAGATGGTTTGCGGTTGCAGTTTGTATGTGGGAATGGAGCAAATGAGATGATCTCTATTGGTAGAGTTTGTGTGACTGGAAGTATAGAAGTGGTAGTGACGTTGGAGGCACAGTTGAATGCAAATGTACAGGGTTGAGAGAATTGTTGAAGGCAGTTGAATGGTAGTGATGTTTGTAGCCGTGTGGTTGTGAAGTGAAGCTGCAGTTACAAAAATAATAGATTTGGATGGCAAGGGATATGCGGGGCAGCGAAGAGGAATTGATTGAGACAAGAGGATTTTGATGATGATGGTGGCTATATGGTCAGTAAGCAAAGCACAACAGTGGTAAGATGAGATAGAGAGTTGTATATGAGTGTATGGTGGATTTGTTTGCTATTGAAAGTAGAGTATGGGGTAGTGGTTGATATTGCAATAGTTAAGTGTTAGCGAAGGTGATTTGTATGTTGGTGTGTGATAAATGGAGGAGGTTTGATGATGTTAGCGAGGAGTTGTATGAAAGTGGCAATGCAAGCGGGATGTTGATGATCAGAAAAGAGGAGCAGCAATTGTACAAGGGTGGGTAGGAGGAGCAGTGACAACAGTTTTGGTTGGGGAGTTGAGACAGTGAAAGTGTGGTTGTGACTGTGATGAAGGAAGTGGTGACTGATGAGTATAGGAGTATGATGAATGGTGGTTTGGTGAAGTTGATAGTTGTGGCAGCAATTTTCTGAGCGCAGCGTAATTTTTGATTGTGGGCAGTGACTGTTGCATGGTATGTTATAGTGGTTTGCTTGAATGACTGTAGCCGAGGCAGAAAATTTTCCTTTTTTTTTTTGTAAATGTAACTGCAAATGTAACTTGAAAATTTTGTAACAATGCTGTAAAAAAAAGAAAAGGAAAAATTGAAGTGAAATTTTGTTTTCTTTTTTGTCAAATGAAATTGTGTATTTTTTTAATATGCAAATTCAAATGCAAAAACAAACAAGATAAACATGCACACCAATCAAATCACACCAAAAACATACACATACAAAAAAAAAAATTCTTTTTTTTTTAAAACAAAAACACACAAAAATCAAACAAAGAAAAATAACCTAAAAAATAAAAATTTAAAATCAAAACAACTCTCCGGCAACGACGCCAAAAACTTATTTGACGATAAATTTTCTATTGAGCTAGAAAAATGCCGATAAATTTTGAAATAAAAAAATTACCGCAAACGCATGGCGTACAATTTTAGTACATGGCGAGTTCGGATCGATCCGCACGGACTTGTTTTAGATTTTAAAAATCAATTCAATCAAATTATACCAAAGTGAGATGAAATTGTTAACTACAAAATGAAGCTAAAATTAGAATTAAAATGTGATTTAAAAACTATTAGACTAGAGAACAATTTAGAGGCAAATCCACTCTTATTTTTGTAAACCAACAAACAAATAATTTATGATCTCTAGTTATGAAATCAAGTGAAATAATTGTTGCATTTATCGTAAGTATGCTTTATTTATGTTATTAATTAACATAAATTAAACCATCAAATTATAATACGACAATTGTACCACTTATAAATTCCCATGAAAATGAAGCCAAAGGAAAAGCTATTTTAAGTATGATATATTTACTATTGTAGTTAGTAAGATAGATCATCAAATTTTTTACTTTCTTTTCAAAATCAAAAATCCATTAGCAAATGATGATGTAAATTGTGTTTGTGTTGAATAAGAATAGCTCATTTGCATAAGCAATATAAGCTATCAAATCCACTTGTATAAACTTACATCAAAATTCATTTTCATGAAGCATAAGCTAAAGAAATCATAAATCATAAAAATGTTGAAATTATATAAAGTTAGAGAGCTTCATTACCCTTAAATTGAAGGGGTTTAGCTACACATTTGTGTTATCATATCAACACATGTAATTTTCAACATTAAAAGCAAAAGAAATAGAAACTAAACAAAGGAGAAAATGAGATAAGCCACTTGCATAAAAGAAATAAAACAAAACTACACTACTTACATGAATGTAAATCTAATCTACTAACAAAGGAAAGAAGAAAGCATAGAAGTGAAACAATGGACATAAAATTAAATAAACACAAGTACAAAGGAGAAGAGAAAGTGGCTAGGAAATCATTTTTATTTCATGAAACATAGAGCTTACAACTTTCATTTTTAATTTCCTAACTCATGTGAAAGAGTAGAAGATATTTACATGTATATAAGAGGGGCTATTTGTACATGCATAAAACCCTAATTCCATTTTTATGGTGCTTCCCAAAATGTTCTTTAGGAAGTGTGACCACCAGTAATTAATAGCCACTAATTAATCCATCATTAAATGCGAATGAAGGTTTAACCTCCACTTAGTTGTCCATTAGCTTCTAATTATAGATTAAGGTAAGTAGGTGGGGTCTTCCATGATCATGTCTTGAATTATTTCCCTCTTCTTTCCTTTGTATTCATTTGTGCATGCGTGTATCTTCATAAAAGTCACTTCCGTATGCATCCATATTCCTATAAAAATCATCAAAAAATGTCCAAGTAAAAATTCACAAATTGAAACATGCACAAAAATGACCATTTTGCTCCTGAATGAAGATGAATATATGATGATTTTAAAATAATTGAATTATAATTTTAAACATGTTAAAATGCTCAAATATGACTTTTATTTAAATAAAAATAGATATATTATGGATGTAAATATACACACATTTACGTGCACATCATTATACTACTCGGATTAGTTTGAGACATTCAGCTTCATGGACAAGATACCCATTTTGTGAATGTTGGGCATAGATGGAGGATATAATATAATTACATATATAGTCATTGTAATTTATTGAGATGTACTTGGATTCATGTATTAAATGTCTCAATGCCAGTGTATATTTGATGTAGGATCTATATATACTTTCCAACTATGTTATTACCACATTTCCTGACTCTGTGTACTCTAATATTTATTGTAAATTGTGTATTGTTCTATCCTGGAGGCACATTTGTTTATTACTTTATGCCAATAATGTGTACATATATGTGAGTTATTTATTCGATGTTTAGATACGTACCAGTGTGATCCCAATGGATTATTCACATGTACCCTATATAGCCTCATTCTCTGTATTATATGACAGTATTACCTAGTAATATTCTTCGATAGTATGGGTATAGAGATGGGGTATTACATTTTGGTATCAAAGCAAGTTCAGAACAATACATCATATATACGAGACATGGGTCATGGTCTAGATAAGACTTGGGGCTTGTCCTTAGGTGTGTTGGGATAGTAAGTCTATATAGAGAAGAGAGATAGAGTGCGTATGTGTATGTGTCTACTATACGATGATTATTGGGGTACTCATCTAGGGATTTATTTTTGTTTTACATATGAATATAATACTTTACCCTATTAAGTATGAAGTATAATATGATTAACCTCCGGTGGCTTCATATAAATTATTGTGTTCTGATCCGTTAATGATCAGAGTGCATAGCGGAAAGGTATGGATTATTTTATAATAAGCTTATTGATGTTTGTTTATATTTATATTTGATTGGTTAATGGTTATTTGTACTGATTTGTAATTATTGATATTAAGATCTTGTGGTGCTTCCAGTGGCGAAGCTACTACGACGAATTTTGAAAATTTTAAAATTTATTTTTATAACTTGTAATTTATGCACATACATCATTAAAAAATATTAGTAAACTAGTTTTAAAATTTTATGCTTGCTTGATATTCTTTGAATTGTTGGAAATGATTTGTTATTGAAAAAAAATTTGGTAAATATTTAATGAAAGCAAGTATGGTTATAATTTATAATTATAAAAAGTAAGAAGAATATTTTATGAAAGTAAGAAATGTTTTAATTAGAAAGCCTTTAATAGAATCTATATTTATAAAAGTGGCATTTGATTAAGTTTTATTTAAATGATTATTGTATAAAGTATGATTTAATGTAAATGTATATAGATGAGATAATTTGAAGAATTTTTGAAATTGAATTTGTGTTAATCTGTCCATTCAGTGTTTTAAGAATTCTGGTCGATTGCCCGATCAATGTTATCGATAGGTATTCTAAACACAACGATGAGGTGTATGGACATAGATTTTTTTGAGAAGTTTAGAAAATCTTTACGGATTCTAGAATATTTTGCAAAGTTTGTAAAATGATGTAATATTTTGGAAAGAAGTAAAATATTTTGAGCTATAATGAGATCAATGTTTTAAAAAATTATATTTCAAAGTAAGACATATCTAATGTTTTATAAAGTTTGTGAAAAAGGCGAAACATTTGGGAGGAAGAAAAATATTTTGAAAAAATATATGGAAATTAAATTTTGTTGTAATATCTTAAAGGAAGCTAAAGTTGATGTTTTGAAAGAAGGTAAAGGATAATATTTTTAAGTGGGTATAAAATAGAAGAAAATGTAGAATTATCATTTGAGTACAATAAGCTATTTGAGGATAAAATAAGTAGTATTTTAAGAAAAATATTTTGAAAGAAATTTAACATTTTAAAGAAATGCTTTGGATTATGTTTTGAAAAGAATCTAGATAAAGCTTTAAGAAGTGATATAAAATATTTTGATAAGAGAAATATCATTTTGAAATAGAATTTCAGTAAAACTTATGATATGAAAATATGTGTAAAATTTTGAAGATTTAGAAATTTGTTTTCACTTGAAATTTATATTTTGAGAGTGTACTACTGTTTAAAGTATTATTTTTGAAAAGATGTTTAGCAAATATTTTGAGATGCATATGCAGAAGTATTATTTGATAAATAAATTGCTTTGTAAATAATAAATGCATTTCACTATATATATATATACATATATATATATATATATATATATATATATATATATTACATTATGGTTGTAGCCATCGAGCCTTAGTGGATAACTGAAGTCAATGGCGAGGCAATGTTGATCAAATGGTCTATAAAGAAATTTATGAAAAATAATTCTATAAAAATTTCATAATATAGAGTAAACATTTTAATGATATGATATGATTTTTAATTGAAGTTTTATAATTTTTTGTGTTGGAAAGAAAATAGTTCATAAAAGAAGAAGAAAAGAAAGAAATAAAATGGTTTAGAAATAGTTTAAGCCCAAATACATGAATCCCAAATCCAGCTTCTACTTTATCATGTCTGGACAATTCTAAGTCTAGACAATTCCTTAGCACATGAAAGAAAGCAACATTTCTTTCTCCATCTTTGTATTTTTACTTTTGTATCAGGAAGCAAAAACAAGAATGAAACCTCCTCTTTTACTAAAATTAAGATAAAGTATAAATAAATTCGTTCTTTCTCCATCTTCGTATTTTTAATTTTGTATCAGGAAGCAAAAATAAGAATAAATCCTCCTCTTTTTCTAAAATTAAGATAAAGTATAAACAAATTCTTAATTTTCCAAAGTAAAATATATCATGCTCAACACCATACTACACCATAGACCAAGAGGAAGTTTGCATTTTTCCAACTTTTAGAGTATGAATATTTTCAAAGAAGAGGCAATGAATGAGTATGGGGCAAACTTTGTTAGCTATGGCCATTGTGAGGTGTTTCTTCACTCATGACTATGTTTATATACTTGAATTTCATGCTATATATGTTGATGTGTATGGATTTCATGTATGCTCACTTCTCATGGAATTTATGTTGGTTTGATTTGATTGATTTTGGATAAAACTAAAGTATATTGGAATTTGAATTAATTGCATATGGACATTTTTTGAATTTCTAGAAATTCAGTCGACTAGGAGAAGATTTTAGTTGACTAAATCTTTGTTAATGTAACGACCCGTAAATTCAATCGAAATTTTAAAAGAAATTTTATTTGAATTTTTGATTTAAAATATTTTTTAAAATGGATATTTTTGAATTTAAATATCGATTTTTGGGATATGGAATAAAATATTTTTTCAAATTCAATAAAAATTGAAAATTTTCCGAAATTTCAAATTTTAGTCGAACTTGGTCAAAGTTTAACTTTTGGTTGAAAATTTTAAATTTGAAATTTAAATGTTTATTATTTTTTAATGAAACAAGACTGAATTTTAGTCTCCTCTCCACTTTTCGTTCCGTCAAAATCTGATTCTTACATCTTTAAATCTGCAATTTTCGGCATAGAACACGCATTTATTTGTTGTATTTTCTAGTTTCTTTTATTTGGGTCTTGGGTTTAGGCTTGATTTATTTGAGCTTCATCTATGGGCTAGAATTTGAAGGGGCTTCCTGAATAGCTACGTACCTTTTTACCAACGGACATACCTATTGAGAAAGAAATAAGTATGTACTTTATTTCTGACCTTCTTCCTCTTTCTCATTTTCCTCTAGAAAACTGAGATACTTACAGTAAACATCCATCCTCCTCCATCTCCAAATCCCAAAGCCCCTAATACTAGCTATCTCTCTTCTCTCCTCCTAACTCTCTCTCTCTTCCTCTTCCTTGCACCACCCTACCTGCAGCCTCCACCTCCTCCTATCCACTCACCTCCTCATGCCTACACCATCCTCTTCTACCCTCCACCTTTCCCCTTCCCCTCTTGGCCTCTCTCACCCACACGCTAACCCCTTCACACACCCACCGACTCGGCCATCCTCCTACCCCACACGGCCACACATCCACACCCCTCGGCCACCCTCCAAACGCCGAGCCCAACCACACCAAGGCCGAGCTCCTAGGCCAAACTCCATTTGCTCTCCTATCTTCATTTATGAAAAAAAGTTTTCAAAGTTTTGGATCTTGGATCGTACGTGTTCGTGTCTTGCTTTGAATTGTCGTGCCTCGTTCGTAGTTGTAGTCATTCGTTCTCTAGCCACGGAAGGTGAGTGATCACTCACGACTTACATACTTATATTTTTAGTGAATTGATATCAATTGAATTGTCGTTGAAATATTAATATGTGCTTGGTAATAATATATATTTAGTTATGATATGTATCACATATGATAATGGATCCTATTATTGTTATATGACACGATATGTAACTAATGTTATATTTATCATATTTGTTGTTATCACACTGCAAGTTCTCTCATTATGGGTTGAAACGATACAATCCCCAACGATCTTGTAAGGTAGGGAAAATCGTTATGGGCTGAAATGATAGGCTCGAGCGATTTATTGGTTTTTGAAATTTACGCAGGGATTGCGAGTTGAAATGATATATATCCGAGAATTTAAAATTTTCAGATTGAAATGATATATGTCCATATCACTTAACCATTGGGTAAAAAATTATATACGGACACCGTGGTTAGTTTCAATATACTTTCTAAATAATTAAGTATGTTTTGGATTTATAAATTTATTTTTTTTAACTTAAAGTAAATTTAATGATTTTTTTTAAATTTATATAATAATATTTTATATGCTTAAATTTTTTTATAAGTTAATATATAGTTTAAAAAGAAAATTTAAGATTTTAACTTATAATTTATTTACTTTAATTATGTAACTTATTAATATAAATTTTAGTTTACTTAATAATATAATTTTTAATTTACTTAACAATAAAATTTTAATTTAATATAATAATAAAAAAATTAATTACGTAATAACATAATTTTTAATTAAATATAATAATATACTTTTTTTACTTAATATAATAATAAATATAGTTTAATATAACATAATAAGTAGAGATTTTATATATTAACTTAAATGAAAAAAATGAGTTGAGTAGTGAATGAATTGTAATTAAATCTGATTTAAAGGATTTAAATTTAATTAAGATTTTATTTCAAGTTTAAATAAATGTGATTTTGAATGTATAAATAGAAATAAGGTGACATGGGAAAAGATTGTTTTAAAATCTAGAATATAATGAAGTTAAATATTTTAGTATTAATTTAAAATAACTTATGATTTATTAATTTTTAATGCTTTATATAAAAAAATACCACGGTGTGTAAAATGTAAGCATTTAGTTGTTAAAGAGACCGGGGTCGGATATTGTCATACTCTTTGCCAATTCCAAAACCACTTTACAAACTGTGTACGCGGTGGAGAATCCAGAACGAAATGGGATGGTTCGACGACGTTGCTGCATTGAGGTATAAAACAAGCCCTAAATAAGATGACTAAAACAGGACCAATTGACAGGTGAAGTGAGGTAGCTCCTTCGATCGGAGACACTTCTTCGATACCATATCTCTTACCTATGTGATTGATTGGTGCGCACCTTTGATTCTGGGAGTGTTGTACGAGGTGGGCGGTAGTTGCGGCTATGCGTTACCGCCAGCCTAGAAGTGTAAATTAGTAGAATCCTACCTAGGGTTTAGCCTCGAGTGCCTTGTCATCTACCTTATCGAGCTCACTACGATTTTGGTTTGTGTCGTACCTATGGAGTGCTCCCTGATAGCCCACTGGTTTGGTAGAGTTTACAGTACTATTAGATTACGGCATTTAGGAAATGTGTTAAGGGGGATATGGGTAACGCCTTAACGTTATTTTGATACTTTACTGATAGACATTACATATATATTATATATTACTACATATGTAAATAGTTTAACGGATCCTTAAAGGATAGGCAATCCTAAACATCCTTTAAGTTGCTGATGCATTTTATGGTATAGTTTACTTAAGTTGATTTACTTTACAAGTATGTATGTCTTGACTCGAGTGTTTTGTTTGACTTTATGCTCGGATCAGCCTGAGTATCACAGCTTTGGATTCTTCTTTTGAAGCTAGAGATCTACTGGAGATTTAGCTATCTATATATTATTTTCTATTTCAGTTATTTCCCTTTAGTTATTTGCTTATGTATTGGTGGACTTATGTATTTGGATTTCCAGTTGTGTTTGCTTTCAGACTATGATATTTTGTATTTGTTTTGAGACTATGTATTTAATAGCTTCTAGAACTACTATGTTTATTTATTCCGTTGCGAGATATTCTGCTGTTCTACGTCTATGATTCTGTGATTGATTTTATTTTCCCCAAATTTATCAACAATCTGTTGTTTTGAACGATTCAAGTTTGACATGTGTGGTTTTATTGTCGATTTGAATGGTCCAAAATATCGGGATGTTACAGTTAATCACATCGCCAAGAAGAAACCCACAAATCAAAAGAGCAAAGTAGTAATTCAGTTGACTAATTCACTCGACTGAATCTAGTCTTGGTAGACTGAGAAACATTATCAGTCGACTGAACCTAGGCATTCTTGATTTCATGAAATAATTTATTATTTTCTTGCATTTTAATTTCTATTTTTATTGGATTTAAAAGCACGATAATAGATGTTTATTTAATATTGTATATTGTATTAAGAACTTTCTAAAAGATATTTATAAAGATTGGAAATATATTTAATGTATATAGAATGTTATTATGATCTGATATATATCATTTACTTTAGAAATTTATTTTGCTTAATATATTTTTATTTGAAATTTGATTATATTTATGAATAAATTATGAAATGACTTTTAGTTGTTATTAAATGGTTTTATAGTATATTAATTAATGATTTTCAAATGTTTATATATAAAGATTTAAATTATATTAGTGAACTGAAATATAAAAGAAATTACTTTAAAGGTTATTTTAATTTATTTTAAAGTAGTATTTGATTATAGGTAATTTGGAAATAGCATCTATAATTATACGTAAATAATAAAGTGATTTGGAAGTTTGAATACATTATAGATTGGAAATGAAATTTTGCATTCAAATCCTATTTGTGACTATATAAATGAAATAAAAGTATTATCCAATAACTAAGAGTATAAGATATTTATTTTACACATTTTTTAAAATATTATTTTATTCATCCTTATGATTTCTTATTTCTTCTACTGTATTGATTTTTTGTTATGAATGATTAACCTTTAGATATTGATTTGACTAATTGCCTTTAATGTGATTTTATACGGTGATGATGTAACGACCCGTAATTTCGCTACTCCGAAAATGAGCGATTTTGCTTATTTTTAAATTTAAAGGAAATTTAAAACTTAAATAAATAAGTTATATATAATAAATAATAATATTTAAATTATTTATTCTTATAATTACTAATTAAAAAGTATAGATTTGGATTTTATCACAAATCAGCAAAAGTTAAGTTTTGTTAAAAATAAATAAAGGCTTAAATAAATAGGTTTAAATATTTATTTGAAAAGTTAAATCTTATTAAAATCATCTAATAAAGATAATAAAAGTGTATTAAAAGATTTAAAAGTATGTTAATAATCGTTTTACAAAAATAACCAAATTTTATCGCATTTTGTCAGTTATACATACACTGTAAAAATAGAGATTTTGATATTATTTAAATATGATTTTAAATATGAATAGACATGTTTTAATTATTTAAAAAAGTAAAAGGTTCACTTTTACGTTTGGTTTAGTACAATATATAGCTTAACAAAAAGGTCAAATTTTGGTTGTAAATTTATCAACAAAAACACCGTTTTCAACCGAAACAAGTTGTCGTTAAGTTGTTGCAACATGATATGTTTCCTAGCACACATATGAACTTAACAAACTATGTTACATGTTACGTTTAACATATAAAAATAAAAATGTTACTTTGTATAAATGAAATAAAAGGAAAATGATAAAAATGCATGATTTGACAAAAGTGTGTATATATAAACAAATAAAACAATATCATTACATATCTTTCTTTACCTTATGCAAGATGAGACTTATACACATGGAATTCAAACAAAATTAAACATGAAAAGAAAGCTAACTAAAGGGATTAGTGACACGTATGCTTGCCATTAATGCACACTTACAAATCCAGTTAATGCAAATCAAATCAAAGGCAAAGGTCTTCTTTTTAAGTTCAAAATCTAAGAAAAAAAAAGAGCAATGATTCATATCTTTAACATCACCATTAGTGAATATCAAATCTCTCCTTTCATGCATAAGAGAAATGTATATTTAAATGTAAATATGAAGAGGGTAGTAAGATCATTTGCCGCTCAATTCTCCACCTATAAATATAAGCAAAACTCCCTTCATTTTTCACTACATTTCCATTCTACAAATTCCTAAACTCCCTATCTTCCTCCATTTCCTTCAAACTTCAAGCGATTCACCTCCACATCACCAGAACCAAGCTACACCACTAACCTACACCCCTAAATCCACGGCCAAACACCCATACCCACCTCCAAAAGCCATGCATCCCCTCCTTTCCACCTACCCGAGCCACAAACTCCCATACCACACGCACCTACCCCCCTCTCCGCATACCCGAGCCCTACACCATATACCCGAGCCTAAAACACCACATGCCCGCCTCCTCCAAGCTTCCCACACCACCTATCCGAGCTTCAAACTCACGCACCCTCCTCCACACCCCACTCTGTGGTCGTACCCTCCACATACCCACTAACCCAAGCCTACACACACATACCCCCTCCCCTATATCTCATGCACCCTTTGTATAAAAAAAGATAAAAGAAAAGAAAAGAAAAAAATAGAAGGAAAGGAAAACGAAAAAATTCGAGACGTTCGAAAAATAGTACGTTAGTTCGAGAGGCGCATAGCTTACGTAAAATATTTGGCGGAGTGGAAACGAAGGTGAGAAAATTCTCACCTCTTTTAAAAGATCGTATTTTGATTTTGTTATAATAATCATCATATTACATGCAAGTATACGCCCCTTTGAAATGTTGTTATGGATATTTAGATATGTTTGAATAGTTGCAAGTGTTTGTGATTGTGATTATTTATCATATAAGTTTGTATATCGACCATAATTATGTTAGTGGTAAACGTTAAACTTGGTTATGCTCATTTTGATTAAGTATTCCCTTTGTTAAATAAAACCCTGTTTTGGTGATATGATATACTTTGGAAAAATAAGTCTCTTTTTAAGTGGAATTGAAATTAAAGTGGAAATAAAAGAGAATTTGAAATTAGAAGTGAAATGGGATTTGAAATGGAAAGTTAAATTGAAATGGAAATTGAGATGAATAATAAAATTGAAATTGAAATCGAGATTAAGATTAAAATTTAATTTTAAACTGAAATTAGATTTGAAATCTAAGTTTTAATTGAGTTTAATGGAAATTGAATTGAAATTGGATTTTAAAATTTAATATTGAAATAATAGGAGTAAAATAATATTATAATATGGAAATATTGAAAATACCTTTTAAATACTATAAAATGTAGAAATATTGATTTAAAATGATTTGTAATGGTTATATAAGTGATAAAGTTTAATTTGAATAGATTGTTTCAAGTATTGAAAAATAAGTTAAAACTAGGCACGTCGCGCAACGGTTGTTCGCGATTTCGCACCGTAAAGTTCAAACTAGGGTATAGAGTGGAATATAACTCGGAATTCTTAGAGATAAGAATTCCATATTATTATATCCATATATTCTAAACAAAGAAAGAAAATCAAGATTTCATTAAATATATTTTGAAATATATCCAAATCAATTTTCCAGAAAAATCGCTTTAGTGTAGTTAGTGACCGTAATGGAAAATCTGTTTAAATGGACGTTTTAATTATGGAAAAATATGGAATAAATTTGATAACTTGAATTAAATAGTTTAAAAGAGATTTGAAGTGGAAAATATGAATTTTAAAAATTAAAAAGTTGTCTAAATCAAATAAGCTTATGTAGCACTTTTCGCAGCACTTTTATGCTGCAAATTCTATAACTTTTTGAATATGAGTTCGAATGTAACGATTTTTCCTAGAATCTATTGTGAATGTTATTAAAAGGAAAATTAAGCGTTTAAAAGAGAATTTGGAATCTTTATAATCAATTCCAAAATAAAGTTGATGAATGTGTATGCGGAAACGACTAGTACATTTGTACCACCTATGAGATCTGAGAAGATAAAACAAGGTGTTTAACTAAGGTTAGGGATGGGACAACTGGTGCCCTGAACTTACCTGGCATCTATTTTCTTTTCTTAGGCGAGGGGTGGAACAGATCGAAAGGAAAGTCCGGATGCTCTAAAAATAGATCGTATTAAGTTTCCAAAATAAAAGAAGATTGGTATTATCCAAAATTTAAGCAATCTCCAAAATGAATAATTTATGTGATCCTATTTACTCAAAAATATTTGCTAAGATTTGTTTAGGGTTTCTCATAAACGATGTCTTAAATAACATTGTTATTGACCCGCAAAATAGCTAAGGAATTTGGATCGAGAGTTAAGTGAGAAAAATTGAGATATTATCCAAAGCAAAAGAATGAATTAACTTATAATTACTTACTCTAAGACAAAAGGAAGATAATTTGAAATCATCTGAAAATAATAAAGCGAAAAGAGACTTAATGATTATGTATACTCAAATTCACTTTTTATCGATAATTGGATTTCAAAGGAACTGGGTCGGATTTGGATGATTCCTATCCGAAAACCACTTCGAACCAATTTACGTGTTCGAAGAATGAAGATATTTGGAGACGAGATATTGAGATGAATAATGAAAAAAGACTACTTGTTGATTAATTAGGGATAAAGTCTTGATTCCCTGTATTTTAGTAGTACTCTCTTTGTTATGAAAAACCTAAAAACCACAAGGACTTCTCGCCTAGTAATGGTGAGGAAAGTACCTTCGGTTTCATTCGGTCCCAAAACGAACTTGTATGGAAGAATTTCTGACCTTGCATTCCAAATCGTAATGAGTGATCTCTATAAAAGTATATCAATCGATGGCATAGGAGACGCCTTGTCTTAGCTTAACACCCTTTCTCGAGACATACAAGCTCAGGAAGTTATACTTTTGTAGAAATCGATCGTGTGAATGAGGAGTGGCAATGTGGCATTCAAAGTGAAAGAAAATATGTTATGTGAAAAGGTAATCGTTGCCTTGAGCCTCATCAACCGAAAATGATCGAAACAAGGTTAGACGCGGTAAGGCTAAGTGGGTCATTCCCAATTAGGGTATGATCATCCCCTTCTAGATATATTTCTTCTTGCTATGTCATTTGGAATGTAAATTAACGTGGTTTGTATGCTAGAGAGCGCTTGGTTAAAGGTCGGTAACGACCGAAGGATGACATATTCGGTACTACCTAGTTATAGACGTAGGTTGGTCTTGTGTTGGTAGAGGGGCTTTGTGATGGTTCCTTGGGACATCCATCTTGAGGAATACCCATCGGAAGGTAGTCTTTTCACCTGGTCATTTGTATGAGAATCCATTCTCCAATAAGAACCTACGGTTTTGTTTGTAGAACCTAGTATGCTGGAATTTAATAATGGTAACAATTTGGGCTAAGATTAATAAGTTTATTTGCAAATGTTTTCAAAGAGATGTTATCAGAACTAATATCAAATGTTTTGATATGAAAGTGTTTTAGTTATTATAAGGTAAAAACCCGTCCGTGTTTATGTGTGGGCATGGTCTTATAAGATACTCTTTCTTTTCAATGGATTTTATTTAATGGCTGATATATGACACTGTCATTTATTATTGAGTTTTTCTCATGCTGGTTTATCAAGCTTGATCTGGGTATTTTCAATACTCAGGTTAGATCCGAGTAGTTTCAAGTTTAGTTGAAGACGGTTGGAGTTTGAAGAGGAGAGATTAGGGCTGTCAATTTCCTACACGACCCGAAACACGACCCGAAACCCGCACGGAAATTAGCAGGTTAACCCGACCCACTTAATTGGCGGGTCATTTTCGGGTCAACCCGAATTTGACCCGTTTATAAACGGGTGGGTTTCGGATTAACCCGCCAACCCGAAACTGACCCGTTAACAACCCGTTTATACAGTATATAGGTTAAGCTGACCCGTTTACGACCCGCTCCGACCCGTTTATGACCCGTTTGTACCTTATACGGGTTATACGGGTTGACCCGACCCGTTTACGACCCGTTCCGACCCATTTACGACCCAATTATACCTTATACTGGTTGACCCGACCCGTTTACACCTTATACGGGTTGACCTGACCCATTTACGACCCGACCCGACCCGACCCATTTATAATCGGGTTACACGGGTTGGGTCGGGTCAACCCGTTTATAAACGGGTCGGGTTCGGGTTAAGCGTTTTCGACCCGTTTAATAAACGGGTTGACCCGACCCATTTAAAATCAACCCGAACCCGACTTGACCCGACCCAAACCCGACCCGACCCATTGACAGCCCTAGGAGAGATAGAGATGTTCTTCTATGTATGGATGCATTCTATTATCCGCTGTAGTTGTTTGATGTTTTTCAGCATTTGTAAGGATGGATGTTTATATCTGTCCAACCTGAATTTAGGTTAGACTCTGATATATGTATTTTAAAAGTTTTATGCTGTAAAGATACTGTTCAATATTATATATTATTCCATTCATGTGAGATTCAATTTTGTCTTTTTTCTTTTTACCCTTCATGTTCCGTCTTTTCGTGCAATTTGAGTTAGACATATGTGGTTTATTGTCGACTCAAAGGGTACGAAAAAATGAGTCGTGACATTTGGATCAGAGCTGAAGGTTAAGCGAGAACCTTAGCTTTGTTACGGGTAAAGACTCATCAGAGATAGGATTAGAAAATCCTTGGATGAGTAACTCATTAGAGATAGGGTTAGTAACACCCTAGAATGAGTTATGAAAGTATTGTATATACGAGTGCGTATTTGTTAATTTGATAAAAATGGTTTTGTTTTAAAGAAGTTGGTAAATGAAATAATTTTACCTTGGATTTATATTTTATATATAAAAGGAGATATTATTTTTGGTTAGAAATAAAGGATTGTTTGTAATTTGGCATAGTAAAACTAAAATCTGAATATCTATGATTAGAATTGCATATTTGAGTATAAGATATTCCATATAGAGTCAATTAGTTGAAAGCTAGAATTTAGAAATTTAATCATATACTCCTAGACATTTGGTTATTAAGAAATAATGATTTAATGATCATCAAAATGGATTGATTTGAAAGCTAAGTACAAATATCTTGTAAGTAAAATTCACGATTTGATTATAAGATATTTGATGATAATATTAAAGCTAGAAGTTGTAATTATAGGAGGTAAAAAGAAAATGAACACTTAGAAAAATTCTTATCAACAAGATAGAAAAGGATTCCTAATTGAGACTTTGGGTAAATATAATATAAAAGGGTAAGTTATATAACTTATAAAGGAGATATGATAATTTAAAATTTAGACACTTTGATTAGGTTAAAATCAAAGTGAAATTTAGGAATAAGAGATATAAGAAATATCATCCTAATATAAAACTTTGACTTAGTGATACATTTATGGTAACATTGGTAATTCAAAATGAAGTAAGATTAGAAGTGGATATTTTTGAATAATATGGTTACTAGGCTAATTGTTGGATGAAAATGCTTAAACAAACAAATATCATGTGAATTAAGTTTCACAATTTGACTACAAGGTATTTGATTTGATGGATTTAAGGTTAAGAAATCTGATTTAGGAATGGATAAGTAAATAAGTTAAGCAGATAATCATAAGATTTGTAAGAAAAAATGTGCACTTAGAAAAGTTGTCTTATTAATATATGGATAAGATAAATAATATTAGCTAAATTAAGAACTTAGGTAATAAAACTAAGATTAAGTTTTATAACTTATTAATTTGAGATAATATTAGAATTTTATACTAGTTAAACACCCTAATTGAAGTAATAACGATTTGAAGTTTAGGGATATACATATATACTCTTAGGAAGTAAAGATATATTATACAAGTTTAAGTCATATTAGTAAGCTTAAATAATAATGGATTTAGTAGAAGGTAAATGGTCGTGAAATAAACTTGGATTAATAGAAATTTTAAAGAAATATATTAGGTAAAAATGAATGTGAATAAGTACATAAGTTATATGTAGGTCATTTCAGCACATACATTTTTGATCTAAGATTTGAGTACAGAACTTTGAGGTCTTTACACCAATACGAAAATGGATTTATCACTCGATTCTTGACGGTGAAAATTCATGAGGGTTTGTGATTATGTACTCAAGTTTTCTATCATAGTTGAGAGCTATACAAGGAAAGCAAGGGTTCGTGATTATGAAGTCTGATCAAATTCCACAGTAGAAAATCGAGGGATCGATACTAGTTTGAAAGTAAAGTTGTGAATTCAAATAATAGACTGAATCAAATATCACATATAGTTTGATGTTTTGGGTTTGTCAACATAGTAATTGGATAGCTGCTTTAAATAGTAGACACTAAGATATAGGGGTTGGACTGATTTTTTGGTATGTATATAGACCTCAGGTATAGTACATGCTTAGGTTAGGGTGTGGGTTATGTGGATGTATTCATGTTGATATAGTATCAGTGTGGTTATTTTTGGATGTATAATCTTATTTGTTTGTTGTATATATTATCTTCAGTGTGCAATATGCACTAGGATGGGTAGCAGTCTAACTTGATGTATGTATATATAACCTTAAGTACATGATAAGTACTCAGGTTAGTGTGGGAAATCTCTGTATGCATGATTTTTATCATTTGTTTCAGTATTGTTATGATATCAACCTTCTGTTTATATATACATTTTTTCGTATAATCGGGATAATTAAGCCATAATGTTTGAGGATACGAGTATGAGGTAGATTCCTTTATCTTACTTTCATTTTGAGGACGGAATGCTTTTAAGTATGTGAGAATGTAACGACCCGTAATTTCGCTACTTCGAAAATAAGAGATTTTGCTTATTTTTAAATTTAAAAGGAATTTAAAACTTAAATAAATAATTTATTATAATAAATAATGACAAATTATTTATTCTTTTAATTACTAATTAAAAATGTAGATATGGATTTTATCACAAATCAACAAAAGTTAAGTTTTGTTAAAAATAAATAAAAGCTTAAATAAAGAGGTTTAAATATTTATTTGAAAAGTAAAATATTATTAAAAAAACCTAATAAAGATAATAAAAGTATATTAAAAGATTTAAAAGTATGTTAATAATCGTTTTACAAAAATAACCAAATTTTGTCGCATTTTGTCACTTTTACATACACTGTAAAAATATGGATTTTGATATTATTTAAGTATGATTTTAAAATATGAATAGACATGTTTTAATTTATTTAAAGAATTAAAAAGTTCACTTTTAAGTTTGGTTTAATTCAATATATAACTTAACAAAATATAAACTTTGACTGTAAAATTTGTCAACAAAAACACCATTTTCGAAACAAGTTGTCGTTAAGTTATTGCAACATGATATATTTCCTAACACATATATGAACTAACAAACTATGTTAGATGTTACATTTAACATATAAAAATCAAAATGTCACTTTGTATAAATGAAATAAAAGGAAAATGATAAAAATGAATGATTTGACAAAAGTGTGTATATGTAAACAAATAAAACAATATCATTACATATCTTTCTTTTATCTTATACAAGATGAGACTTATACATATAGAATTTAATAAAAATTAAGTATGAAAGAAAGCTAACTAAAGTGATTAGTAACACATATGCTTGCCATTAATGCACACTTACAAATCCAGATAATGCAAATCAAATCAAAAGCAAAAGTATTCATTTTAAGTTCAAAATCTAAGGGAAAAAAAGAGAGTAATGATTCATATCTTTAACATCACCATTAATGCATATCAAATCTCTCCTTTTATGCATAAGAGAAATGTATGTTTAAATGTAAATATGAAGAGGGTAGTAAGGTCATTTGCCACTCAATTCCCCACCTATAAATACAAGCCAAACTCCCTTCATTTTTCACTATAGTTTCATTCCACAAATTCCTAAACTCCCTCACTTCCTTCATTTTCCTTCTACCTTCAAGCCAGTCACCTCCACATCACCAAAACCAAGCTACACCACCACCCTACATCCCTAAACCCATGGCCAAACACCCTTGCCCACCTCCAAAAGCCACACACACCCCTCCTTTCCATCTATCCGAGCCACACACACTCCCATACCACACGCACCCACCCTCCTCTTCACATACTCGAGCCCTAAACCATATACCCAAGCCTAAAACACCACCTACCCACCGCTCCAAGCTTCCTACACCGCCTACCTGAGCTTCAAACTCACACACCCTCCTCCATACCCCACTCTAGGGTCATAGCCTCCATATACGCACCGACCCAAGCCTATACATGCACATACCCCCTCCCCTATAGCTCACACACCTTTCATATAAAAAAAGAGAGAAGAAAAGAAAAGGAAGAAAAGGAAAAAAAAGAAGGAAAACGACAAAACTCAAGACGTTCGGAAAATAACACATTAGTTTGAGAGGCGCATGGTTTACATAAAAAATTTGACAAAGTGGAAACGAAGGTGAGAAAATCCTCACCGCTTTTAAAAGATCGTATTTTGATTTTGTTATAATAATCATCTTATTACATGCAAGTATACACCCCTTTAAAATGTTGTTATGGATTTTTAGATATGTTTGCGTTATGTTTGAATAGTTGCAAGTGTTTATGGTAGTGATTATTTATCATATTAGTTTGTATATGGACCATAATTATGTTAGTGATAAATGTTAAACTTGGTTATGCTCATTTTGATTAAGTATTCCCTTTGTTAAATAAGACCCTATTTTGGTGATATGATATACTTTGGAAAAATAAGTCTCTTTTTAAGTGGAATTGAAATTAAAGTGGAAATCAAATAGAATTCGAAATTAGAAGTGAAATTGGATTTGAAATGTAAAGTTAAATCGAAATTGAAATCGATTTTGAAAATTGAAATCGAGATTAAGGTTGAAATTTAAGTTTAAATTGAAACTAGATTTGAAATATAAGTTTTAATTGAGTTTAATTTGAAGTTAGAATTGAAATTGAATTGAAATTGAATTGAAATTGAATTTTAAAATTTAATATTAAAATAATAGAAGTAAAATAATATTATAATATGGAAATATTGAAAATACATTTTAAATACTTTAAAATGTGAAAATATTCATACAAAATGATTTGTAATGAATTTATAAGTGATAAAATTCAATTTTAATAGATTATTTCAAGTATTGAAAAATAGTTAAAACTAGGTGCGTCGCGCAACGGTAATTCGCGATTTTGCATCGAAAAGTTCAAACTAGGGTATAGAGTGGAATATAGTTCGAAATTCTTCGAGATAAGAAAATTTAGGATTATTATATCCATATCTTCTAAACAAAGAAAGAAAATCAAGATTTCATTAAGTAGATTTTGAAATATATCAAAATCAATTTTGCAGAAAAATCGCGCTTGTGTAGTTAAGTGACCATAATAGAAAATCTGTTTAAATGGATGTTTTAGTTACGGAAAAATATAGAATAAATTTGATAAATCTACTTAAATAGTTTAAAAGAGATTTGAAATGGAAAATATGAATTTTTAAATATCAAAAGGTTATTTAAATCAAATAAGCTTATATAGCACTTTCCATAGCACTTTTATGCTGCGAATTCCATAACTTTTTGAATATGAGTTTAAATGTAACAATTTTTCCTAGATTCTATTATGTATGTTTTTAAAAGGAAAATTAAGTGTTTAAAAGAGAATTTGGAATCTTTATAATCAATTCCAAAATGGAGATGATAACGGAGTATGCGAAAACGACTAGTACATTTGTCCCGCCTGTCTGGAAATGTTTTTAACTAAGGTTGGGGATGGAGAAACTAGTGCCCTGAACTTACCTGGCCTCTATTTTCTTTTCTTTGGCGGGGGGTGGAAAAGATTAAAAGGAAAGCCTGGATGCTCAAAAAAATGATCGTATTAAGTTTCCAAAATAAAAAAAGATTACTATTATCCAAAATTTAAGAAATCTCCAAAATGAATGATTTCTATGATCCTATTTACTCAAAAATGTTTTCTAAGATCGATTTAGGGTTTATCCTAAATGTTGTCTTAAATAACATTACTTTTGACCCGCCAAAAGTTTAGGATTTTGGATCGAGAGTTAAGTGAGGAAAATTGAGATAGTATCCAAAGCAAAAGAATGAATTAACTTAGAATTACTTACACTAAGATAAAAGGAAGAGATTTTGAAATAATCTAAAAAGAATAAAGTGAAAAGAGACTTAATGATCCTATATGCTCATATGCACTTTTTGTCGATAATTGGATTTCGAAGGAACCAGGGTCGGATTTGGGTGCTTCCTATCCAAATACCTCTTCGAACCAATTTATGTGTTCGAAGAATGAAGATAATTAAAGATGGAGATATCGAGATAAATAATGACAAAAGACTACTTGTTGATTAATTGGGGATAAACTCCCGATTCACTATATTGTAGTAGTGGTCTCTTTTTAATGAAAAACCCCAAAACCACAAGGACTTCTCTCCTAGTAATGGCCGAGTAAAGTACCTTCAGTTTCATTCGGTCTTAGAACGAACTTGTATGAAAGAATGTCCGACCTGCATTCCAAATCATAATGAGTGATCTCTATAAAAGTATATTAGTCGGTGGCGGAGAAGATACATTCTCTTAGCTTAACACCCTTTTCCGAGATATACGTGCTCAGAAAGTTATACGTTTGTAGAAATCAGTCATATGAATGAGGAATGGAAATGTAGCATTCAAAGTGAAAGAAGATGTTCTATGTGAAAAGGTAATCGTTGCCTCGAGCCTCATCAACCAGAAATGACCGAAATAGAGTTAGATGCGGCAAGGCTAAGTGGGTCATTCCCAATTAGGGTATGATCATCCCCTCAGATATATTTCTTCCCGCTATGATGTTCGGGATGTAAATTAATGTGGTTTGTATGCTAGAGCGCACTCGGTTAAAGGTCGGTAACGACCGGGGGATGACATATTCGGTATTACCTAGTTATAGAGGTAGGGCGGTCTTATGTAGGTAGAGGAGCTTTGTGATGGTTCCTCGGGACATCCATCTAGAGGTGTACCCCATCGGAAGGTAGTCCCTTTACCTGGTCATTTGTATGGGAATCCATTCTCCAATAAGAACCTATGGTTTTGTTTGTAGAACCTAGTATGCTGAAATTTAATAATGGTAACAAATTCGGCTAAGATTAATAAGTTTATTTGCAAATGTTTTCAAAGAGATGTCATTAAAAATAATATCAAATGTTTTGATATAAAAGTGTTTTAGTTATCATAAGGTAAAAACCCGTCCGTGTTTATGTGTGGACGTGGTCTTATGAGATACTCTTTCTTTTAAGAGGATATTATTTAATGGCTGATATATGACACTATCATTTATTATTGAGTTTTTCTCATGCTAGTTTATCAAGCCTGATCCGAGTATTTTCAATACCCGGATCAGATCCGAGGAGTTTCAGGTTTAGTTGAAGACAGTTAGAGTTTTCAGAGGAGACATGGAGATATTCATCTACGTATGGACGTATTCTATTATCCGCTGCAGTTGTTTGATGTTTGTCAGCATTTGTAAGGACAGATGTTTATAACTGTCCAAGCTGAATTTAGATTAGACTCTGATATATGTATTTTAAAAGTTTTCCGCTGTAAAGATACTTGTTCAATATTATATATTATTCCATTCATGTGAGATTGTGTTCAATCTTATTTTCTTTTTAGCCTTCATGTTCCATCTTCTCGTGCAATTTGAGTTGGACATGTGTGGTTTATTGTCGATTCAAAGGGTACGGAAAAATGGGTCGTGACATATGACATCCTTTTGCATGATTTTATGATACTCTACTCTATGTGATGGGGAATCTACATAATAGATTAGTAACTCCGTTTGGGATGGGGCATTCAGTAATACTTTTCCAATTATTATGTAGACTCATTATATAAAACATTGAAAGGACGAGTGTGATGTTTGAGCACTGAATAAATGGACTAGTAACACGTGGTGGTATGAGATGTCGTTGTGTTATTTATTCGGTTATTCTTTGCTCGTGGATGACACTCATACGGCGGCATGTTGTGAGTGACTCACTGTAGTGAGCATATGTGTAGGCTACTTGTTAGCTATAGATTATATATACCATGTGTTTGTATACCTTTTTATCCACCTTCTTTTTTGTTTTGCGAGTGAACCAGATTGGCCAGTAACGACCCTGACGGCCTATCGCGATGGTCGCACCATGGATCCATGACACTCTTGTATTATTTATTTGTAAGCAGCTACGGAGTGTATGTCCCTATGTTACATAGGCCAGTAGTCAGTTACCATAAGGGCATATGTTAGGTCGTGACCGAAGAGGCTACATGTAGTCGAGCCATTAGTGTTTCATTGTTATGATACCGAAGGGAGAGATAATGGTAACCGATGACTATAGCAGTCATGTCAGATGGACATAGGTGTGGCTCCTAGAACAAGCATACATGTTGTCAGCCTCCCGTCTGGTTCCAATGTGTGAGTGTGTGGTTGATTGGCATATACTATAATGAGATATGATTATACCTACGATAGTGTCCGGTATATGATTAACCCCGTATCTTTTTCAGGTAGACGAGCTATTCATTTCAGGAACACAGCCTATTCTTTTCAGGAAGACAACCTTGGGCATTGTTATGAGCTAGCTCAAATCTTTCTTGCTAATTTTGGTGATTTCATAATGATATTTATAATGTGAGATTAAGAGATTTATTTGGGGAGGCATATTCTTTTCCGGAAGACGGCCTACTTATTGTTAATTATATTTAGGCATTGTTATGAGCTGGCTCAATCTTTCTTATTGATTTTAGTGATTCGATAATGATATTTATAATGTGAGATTGAGAGATTTATTTAGTCATTGCTTCATCCTGGCCAGACTTTACTTGAGGATATCTCATTATTGATGATATCTGGATTTTGATGATGATATCTAGATATGGACGATTCACCCATAGAATATAGATTTTTTAGTTTTATATCGATTTGATATATATGAGTGATGACTCTTTTCTATATTGGTTTGTTGTGGATGTTGGTTTGAGATATTTTGAGACTATTATTCCATCCTTACTATATATTTCATATTACCTTTGTTTTGCTATTATGACATCTATCGTTGTAGACATAGTCTGACCATATGTTATTTATAATACTCGGGTCAGTCCAAGACATTTCAAATTCAGGGACAAGATGACCATTTTGTGGATGTTGGGCATAGATGGATCAGATACCATTACATATATAGTCATTGTAATTTGTTGAGATATATTCCGATTCATGTATTAAATGTTTTAATTGCAGTGTATATTTGATGTATATTGGATCTATGTATACTTTCTTATTATATATTATTTCTGCATGTTTTTGACTTTGTTTTCTATGATATAAATAGTAAATTGTATATTGTTCTATCTTGAAGGCGCACATGTTTACCGCTTTTTACCAATACACAGTACATATAGGTGAGTTGCTTATTCGACGTTTAAATACGTATTAGTATTAGCCCAATAGAATATTCACGTGTATACCTTATATAGTCTCATTCTCGGTATCATCTAACGACATTACCTACTAATACTCTTGGATAGAATAGGTATGAGGTGGGGTGTTACGAATTCACTAGTCCTTAAAAGTAAAGTACAAGAGGCATTCCATTAATTAATGACTTAATATTTATATTAATTATTTAAATACCAAGTCATTAAAATGTGAGTTGTTACATTCTCCCCTCCTTAAAAATTGCGTCTCCAAAATTTCGAAGAGTAGGATTATGTAACAAGGCTGGCCAAAAACTCCCAAACAAACAACTATGGAAAATTTCAGCAATACTTCCCTCACATGACAAGCATTATGGAAACTCCTAAAAATTAGGATGCATCCTGCATTTGGGAAACACTCGATAATATACGTCATCTTTTATTTCATGATGTGCATATCCCTTTTTAAGAAAGCCGCTAATCATTTTGAATGCTAAACCAAAAATTTAAGCACCCAAATGGCTAGGCTACATCTCTCAAGCACCTAACTACACAACGCTAAGAGGATTATGCACCAACACAATAATGATACAAAGCTCAAACATGTATAACCTTTAGTCTAGTAACCAAAACTACCACAATTACACATGACTATCAATTGAATAGTAAACTCAAATGAGTTGGTATAAAAGTATACCATGGACTCCAAGTCACATCAAAAATGAGTAAACTCGTATAGATCCCACTGTGACCCCAACAATGCCTATAAATGATGTGATCTATTCTAGATAGCATCACTACCTCTCCCTACACATACTTTAAATAGGAAATTTTAAGTAGCATTCAAGCAACCAAGCACACAATTAAGCAACATCATACAACAAAGATTTACAAACATACTACCAAATATGTAAGCAAGCAACAGCTATTAACAAAAATCAACAATCGAACAACAGCAAACAATAATAGGTAACGATAATCAATAATAGAAAATTAATAAGCAACAACTATAATTAATAAGCAACAGTAACTAGCAAACAAATTACCAATCATACAAAACAAAACAAGAACAATAAATTGAAAAAAAAGTCAATCAAAAAAACAATAACAAACAATAATCAAATAATATCAAGCAATAATAAATAATAGAAAGAAAAGCAGTGAAACAAACTAACGAGTACATCGACATGCACAGTGACCAATAATAGTCAAAACATGTATGGAAAACTATAGACCCCAATGGGTTTATTCAACATCCAAGATGGAAAAAGTGATTAAGTGGTGCAACTCCTTTCATGAGCCCAATACATGAAACCCTATTACGTGCTCCCTTCCACTATGTAAAGGAGAACTTATATGGTATGTTAGATCCTTAAGTCTCAAACTCTTGAATAGACCCAACAGTCTAATTCTCCACTTTCCTTCTCTACCGAACAAAACTCGTTCTTTAAAAGAGAAAATTGTACTAATTAAATCATCATTAAATGATGATCCACAAATGCTTAGGGTTTACTTAGGTTCAAACTCAACCCACCCGCACAATGTCAATAGGGATTATATACTAAGTGCACTATGATGCTCACCTAGAAAAGTATCATCTCGTTATTTATAAGACTATCCGAAATTCCATAAAATTGGTCGAAAAATATTTTCCCGAACCACCCAAAGCAATTATAGCTATAATAAACCAAAATTTACCCAAAATTTCGCAATCCAAAATAATAGTAGTGTCTTTTACACTACTCCAAATTTGACCTTCTTCTCCTTGAAAAACTTTTCATTTAAATGAGCATAAAACATTTTAACCAAATTGGGATAACAATCAAAACCATTTTGAGATAAATCGGCTAAATCAAAAATACCATTTTTAAAAGCAAGTTCTTTTAAACCATAAGAAGAAAATTAATTAAAATTTGCAAACCTTCTCGAAAATACTTTTTCATAAGTATCATATTCAATATAAGTTTCCATGGATTCTTGATCATTATGAAGTTGAATTTTGATCTTTTTGGTAAGCCTAATGGCTTTAGACGAGGAAGGTTGGTTTTAGGAAGACATTTTTGAGTAGTTTTGAAGGTAGGAGAGTGAAGAATATTTAAACTTTGAAATAAAGTGTGAGTGAATGAAGGAATAAGAATTGGTTAATTAATAGAGAGTGAACTGACATTTTTCAGTTGAAAAGATGCCATTTCAGTTTTTGAATTAATGCAAAAGAAAGGAAAATAAAAGAAGTATAAATTTGAAAAGATTCTCTGATTTTGTAATAAATATGTCAGCATACATATGTGGTGTATATCGACATATAGGCCGAAAATTCCAAAATTAAATTAAAGCAAAAAAATTCTATATATATAAAAAAATATAATTATACACTCATTATTATTATTACTCTATATTTATTCCTAAATTTAATAATTCCAAATAAATTAAATAAAAAATAACTGTAAAAAGTACCACTTTTGTTGTTGCTCTTTATTCTGATTCGGTTAATCTTCCATTGTTGTGAAACATATATTGACATTTTCTGTATATGGTTCGTAGTTACTTGATACAGTATCAGAATCATCTAAAGTTGAAGTGTAAGCCTTCTTTCTTTTTATGGATGAATCATTAACAGACACGATCTTTGATTTCTTTTGATATGGGCTATCTCTTAATAGATGACCAGATTCATCACAGTCGTAACATTTAATTACAGTCCGGTTTCTAGAATTTTTGTTTTCAGGTCTGCGAAATTTATTCATCTTTTTGTACTTCAGGAATCTTTTGAAATTCCGAGTTATAAGAGCAATCTCCTCATCATTATCATCCTCATATGAATCTTGATCGTCAGTTGTAGCATTAAACATGATTGATTACTTTTCTGTTGCTTTATTTTCTCTTCTACCTTACAACTTTGCTTCATAGGATATTAGATTACCAATTAATTCTTCGATTTTGAAAGTACTAATGTCATTAGCCTCTTCTATCGCTAAAGTCTTTTGATCCCACTCCGAAGAGAGTGAACTAAAGGCTTTTCTAACTTGGCCCTCTTCAGAGAAGTTTTTACCTAATGATACTAAAGAATGAACCATATTTTAGAATCAAGAATACATATTAGAAAGAGGCTCATTTTGTTTCATTTTAAATGATTGAAACTGATTAGTTAGCATGGAAATTTTTGCACGTTTAACTCTACTAGTTCCATCATGCGTAACTTGTAGTGTTCTTCAGATTTCATATCAAGACTTACAAATAGAAACCCTATTAAATTCATTTTTATTTAATAAAAAAATAAAATATTTACAACCTTAGAATTATTAAGTGCTTGTGTCTTTTGGTCCGGTGCCCATGTTGAGTATTCAGTTTGAGGTTCAGTATATTTCACTATATGTAATATTTCTAAATATCTAAACTATTAAACTGTAAACAAATCTTCATTCTATATAACCAATAAGTTTAATTACTACCATTAAATAATGGCCATCTAGCAGTTGATCTTCCTTCAGCAAAAATGTTAAAAAGTGAACAATTAGTATCACTAGTCATTTATATTTTTCAAAAATCAAACCGAGTTCTTGAAAACCTAATGCTTTGATACCAAATGTGGGTTGCGGTGTAATGGATCTAAAGGCCGATTTAACACTAGAGGGGTGAATAGTGTTCTATAACTTTTATAAATTGTTTAACTTTGTTTCAAGTTCTAAATCACATCAAAGATTACTAACACAGTTCTATACTAATTAAGTAGTCATAGATGTGGTCACATGTAAATATAAAAGCAATACCAAAAAGTATAGTAAGAGAGGTGACGTTAAGAATTTTATACAGGTTCAGATTAACAAATCCTACATCCAGTCCCATACAATACTGTACAACTTGCTTTTCAATCGTAGCAAGCAAACCAAAATACTATCTTGATTTTAAAGCTATGAGATACACCCTCCGGTCTCAAGAGTCCGGGAAAAACTTTCTTGATTTACTGGGCGACAAAATCACCCATCAAATTTAGATGGGATATTAAGCACACCCACTTGATTTGAATGGACAACAAGCACGTCTAAACAAATAAAAGTAGAATTGTTGGTTTCCAAATACAAACAGTTGTATTTGAGATATAAGATATCCTATAGCCCTTCTGATAGCAGTTTGATCTTTGATTTTATGGAGAGAATGCTTCCAAAATAGTAAATAATTTATTGAAATGAATGTAGTAAAGTAGAGATTAAATTTGAATGAATTCGATGAGTATAAAAAGTGGATTTTGCGAAATATATAGTGAGAATTTGGAATAAGAAGAAAGTAGAGAAAGTAGTTAATAAAATTCATTTTACAGACCCCTTTATATAGTGTATGAAGGGATGTGTCTATTTGCGAAGTGATGCCGTTAAAAATTATAACTATTCAAAATCCAAAAGGCACCTCTTCAACGGTTTTTTGAAATACGTAAGGGGCTTATGTCGACATATCTAGGCTTATTTTGAAAAACAATAATTCTTTAAAATTGTTCTTGAACTTTTATATTTTATAAAATAATTTAAACATAGTTTTTAAATACTTTGAACACATAAAAACTTTTATTAAATATTTGTAAAATATATTTTGAATTTTAAATAATTTATTTTGAATATAGGAATTTTATGATAAGGATCAAAATCTGCTACCAAGGACTTTAACAATTTATTCTAATGACTCATAAATATACACTACGGTCTTAAGCTCTTCAAATCTTAATCTTTAAGCTCATGAGTCTTGGTTATCTTTGACTCTTTAAATTTAATTTTTATATCGATCAGTCTTCAAATTTAATCATTTTATGCTCATACAATATTTTGCAATATATACTATACAACTTGGAAAACCATTGGTATCTATACTTATTTGGTTGTTCTCATCAAAATCAATATTTGAGGTATTAACAATTAGTGCCGTGCACATTAACAATGCATATCGCCTCTCACACCCCGCTGATGCTAACATGTCCCACACATGGAATCCAGAGCACCTCCGAGCATATTACGTATAAAGTTGTATAAGCCATAGTTATGAGGCAATGAAACATTGTCGTGATTATAATGCAGTAGTACACATATTAACTCTTTTGGTGTATGGGAAGTAAAATAGAGTGTCTTTGATCATTCTTAATCCGAGTAACAACAAGGCTAACAACCTAGAATCAACCCATCTGTGCCCCTGCCATTGTCGGGGGACATTACAGTCGCAACTATCTAGAGAGGCTGGGCTAGAAAAGCCAGCCTTTATGGGCAATGCCCAAGAATGCTCTATGAGGATGCACTAACCATTCAATCTGCTTCCTTGCCGAAGGCATCAACGAACCGATGACGAGACCACTAACACAATGGTCCTGATCCGTCCACCGTGATGCTACGCATCCCTCTAGTAGGACGAGACATTGGTGCTATAGAGACGTAGTTACACACCTTGTAACTCCAAACCTGACATCTGTACTACTGCTTCATGAGGATGTGCAAGCCACCCAATGCTACCAAGGGCTTTAACAATATATTCTAACGACTCATAACTGTACATTATGGTCTTGAGCTCTTTAAATATTTACCTTTAAACTCATGAGTCTTGATTATCTTTGGCACGTGAATTTTAGTCTTTATACTGATTAGTCTTCAAGTCTAATCATTTTGTACCCGTATAATATTTTACAATATATACCATACAGCTTGGCAAACAATTGGTATTTATATTTATTTGGTTGTTGTCATCAAAATCAATATTAAGGATATTAACAATTAGCATCATACTCATCATTGGTGACTACCGCCTCTCACACCCCGATGACACCAATGTGTCCCACATGTGGAATCCAAAGCACCTTCAAGCATATTATGTATGAAGTCGTATAAGCCACAGTTATGAGGCTATGAAATATTGTCATGATTATATGGTAGCAGAACATACATTAACTCTTTTGGTCTATAGGATGTAAAATGGAGTGTCTTTAAGCATTCTCAATACGAGTAACAACAAGGCTAACAACCTAAAATCAATCCATTTGTGCCCCTACCATTGTCGGGGGACATTACAGTCACAACTATCTAAAGAGGCTGGGCCAGAAAAGCCCACCTTAACAATTGGGGAAAGCCCAAGACTTTTCTACGAGGATATATTGACCATTCAACCTTCCTTCTTTGCTAAAGGCATCAACGAACCGATGACGAGACCACTAGTGCAATGGTCCCAATTCATTCATCGTGATGCTACGCGTCTCTCTAGTAGGACAAGGCATTGGTGCCATAGCGACGTAGCTGCACATGTTGTAACACCAAACCTGGCATCCGTACTACTCCTTCATAAGGATGTACAAGCCACCTAATGCTTCCTTTCACATCAGAGGCTTCAACAAACCAAGGGCGAGAAAACTCACGTAGTGGTCTCAATTTGTTCACATATGATGTTGCCCATCCCTCTAGTAGGAAAGGGCACTAGTGCCATGAGGCCCAGTTAACCACGTTGTAACCCTAAACCTAGCATTTGTAGTGCTACTCCATGAGGATGCATGAGCCACCCAATGTTTCTTTCCACACTGGAGGCATCAACAAATCGATAGCAAGACTACCCATACAGTGATTTGATTTGTTCTCCTATGATGTTGCCCACCCCTCTAGAAGGATAGGCACTAGTGCCATAACAACACAATTACCCATGTTGTAACTCCAAACATGAATATCCATAGTGCCGCTTCATGAGGATGCGCGAGCCATCGAACGCTTCCTTCCTCACTGGAGCCATCAACGAACCGATGGTGAGACCACCTATGTAATGTTCTCGATTCATTCTCCCATGGTGAGGATCGTCCCCCAGTAGGATGGGGCACCGGTGCCATGGCGACATTGTACTCATATTACAGCTCCAAACCTGGAAGCTGTAGTACTACTTTGTGAGGAAGTGTAAGCCATCCAACGTTTCCTTCCTCACCGGAGGCATCGACGCACCAATGGCGTGACCACTTATGTAGTGGTCCTGACTGGTTCACGCATGACGTTGCCCGTCATCCTTAATGTTGGTCAACTTAAACAACTAAGTAAGTCTTATAAAATAAATCCATGCTTATTGGCAGTTCGCAAACGAAAAACAAGGGCAGCTTAATTGAAGCAACGAATGATCGATTAAGGATGCCCTGACACCAACTCATACCTACTACACAAAACAGAAAGTAAGTTGCCCTAGTAAAATATAAGCTTATTTGATTTGGATGCTATTTTTCTCCTTATATTTACTTATGTATTATATTGTGCATATAAAGATAAATCTATGTTTTATTTAATGTCAGGGACACCTAAACTACCAGGTTTAGAAAAGGATAAAAATAAGCACGGGGACAAACATATATATGCACACATGCATGATACTAACACAATGATCCGAGGTAGATGCAGAATATTTAAATATAAATAAATTTACGAAGATAGATTTCATCATAAAAAGAGATGATTCATAACATTCAACACTTCCATGCATAATATGAATGGGCTACGACCCGATAAGTACATCAACAACAAACACAAGGGATCGACTCAAACACTCACAAGGGTGAGAGATGCTAGGTCATCCGATAATCATCATCATAAACCAACTACTTTTCACCATTGGAGAATCGATAGTAGTGGTTTGCTTAGCCCTTCTATCAAGGATGTGATATGCTAAGTGGTTAAAATCGTTGGGGGAGCCATCTCAGATGCAACCATCTCTACCGCAACTTCACCGTGAATCTCATTATACTGCTTCAGGGTGAGGAAAGTGACTGATAATGGAAGATGATAGTTGGCCAAAAAGATCGGCTTCAACATCTTGATCAACCTACCTTCCCATTGCTCTTCCAAGTCGCTATCCCTCCTCGTTAGCTCTTCTCGAGTTATGTAGTTCACACGCTGCAACAACTTCCCCCTCATCTTGTCCACCTTTAGATCGGCCTTCACTTGCGTACGCTCATACACTAGCTTCCTCCCTTCCTCGTCCCTCTCCCTGACATTGGTGTCCCTGGCCCTCTCATCCATATGTCGAATGCCCTCTGCCTCCAGGGCCCTTCTCTGACAATCCCTAGCTTTTCCCTCAGCATCCAGAACCTACTTCTCCAAGTCTCTCTTTACCTTCTTCGCCCATTGGCATACGATCTTTTCCTCCTTTACCTTCTTACTTAGGTCCATCAGAACTATGTGGATTCGAAGGGCTCTCAATGCAGCTTGCATAATAAATAACTCAAGTGAGAACTAAAGCGATGGAAAGAAGGGAGAACTATTAAGCACAAGGATTCTTACCAAGTAAGCGTCCGTTAGCTGGTGCTCAAAACAGCCTCCGAGGAGTAGGTCTCCCAGCCTGACCTAGATCGACGTCCACTAGTGTAACAACCCTGGTTGGAGATTATCGCTAATATAATTATAATTTAATATTAGCAGTAATCTCCAACCAGGGTTGTTACAACCGGCCAAGGCCTTTGAGACCACCTTGACAAATGAATGCATCAGTATCTGCAATCCATCGTCCTCCTCGATCATCCGTAGGATAGTCAACCCACTACCTTATACCAAGCATCCTCGGTAGAGTCCTAACCATCTCCACCTTCTTTGAAAACCTATAAGTGAGGCCACTCCCGATGCCCTTCGGCAAAGCAACTTGAACCCTCTTTATCTACCTCCTCTCCTCTACTTTACCTCATGACGACCATAATCAGCCTTGGCCTGCTCCTGCAATATCTAGTTGTGAAAAGGACAGGCACGTCCCTTCCCTAAAGGCAATTAGGAGCTAGTTCGCGTCTATTGCAAGAAATTGACATCTAGTAGCTGCTGTTGAAGTATGGTACTGGAGCGGGGTTCCCCAACTATGGTTCCCCCTATAGCCATGAAGTCAAGAGCGAAACTCAAGTTCAAATGGACCACTTGAAAGAAAACAAGTTGAAAAAAGAAAGAAGAAAAGTAAGGAACAAGTAGTGAAAAGCCTAAGCTACCTTTGTTAGATCGATCCACCCTCTACTGCCCAATTAAAGGAAGGGAGGGAGACTTCCTACTATTATAGCTAGACTGTGCTCCATCGAGGTTTTGTGCGGTGGGGGCACGGTGTGGGTTGCTTGTGCGGAGACCTATGGGCAGAGAGGGTCCTGAAAAAGAAGCTTTCGCTTGTTAGCATATCCGGCTCCTATGCATCGTCGTCCGTTCTCTTCGCTATAGGCATCCCTAGCGTGCTAGAATATTCAGAAGACCAATCGATAAAAGAATCATGGTAGGGGGCCATGACATCCATTAAAGGGTCGGGTCGTAAGGTTCCCAATCACCATCATCACCGACTTGGTACCGCCCTTGGTCTGACACAGTGACCTCATCGTCATCAACAACATCCTCCCCCGTCGCTACGAACATCAGTTCCCTAATCATGCCCCCTTCAGCCTTGTTGGCCACACAATGAGGGCCCTTGCTATGGCTGCTTCTAGGCCCGTAGTTTGCCTTGGACCTAATAATCCAACCCAACAGAGGTTCTCGTCATTCAAAATCATGGCTAAGTTCCTAGCATTGCGCCTGATCGTCTTGATATGACGAATGCGGTCCTCGTAATATGTATGCCTATGCCGGTACCGTTGAGGTTCGCTGTAATGGAAAAAGGGAAATGGTTACAAAAAATTATTCAAAAAATTCCTAAAAGAAGTTAAGGAAACATACCAACTATGCAGTTTGAGGCAGAACAGAGCGTTATGCACTAAGAATGTCTTTAAAGTCCATATAGAGTTCAGGCAGAGCCCTATTATAGTTTACAATAGTAATAAAACTTATACATATTAAAATTTATAGATAATGAAATTTATGTTATAACTATAACTAAACATTTGTGTACTTAATAATCATGACTTCATAAAATACAATAATAGTTGTGAATAGTTTATTTATTTTTAACTACAGTAGAATATTCGGAGTTATATTCCAAAAATATTTAAAATGGAATTTAAAAGAAAATAAATAAGAAAGTGAAAGGAAGAACCATTAAGTTATATTTCGAAGAAGTGAAAAGTTAATGAGAAATTAATATTGAATATTTGTATTTTAAACCAGAAAATCAATTTAGTAAGCTTTGGGAAACTTGAAAATGCACTTTTATTTTTAATTATGAAAAGACTATTTATTGAATGATCTTTTATATATTTTGATATGAAATATTTGTAGTGTAAATAAATTTTAAAATTATATTAGAAGATGAAGAACTTCAATAAATAAACAAAATAGTTGAGTCTTTTTGGTGTAATTTTATTTAATTTAGTTAAGGTAAAAAAAATACCAAAAACGCCTATTTTTTAGCGTATTAAGAAAAATTTAGCGCTGAACGGCACCTCAGACATAGGAAGGAATAAAGCACTAAAGAAAAGAAATTAAGCACTAGAATTTCCAATAGCACTTAACCAGCGGTCGGTAGTGCCATGACGATGCCCTTGATAGCATAACATGTTGGGTGCATTGAATGCCTATGCAGTGAGGTTTGAGTTGATGATCGTAGGGATAAAGAAGAATTGGTCATTGCAGGCCGGCACCTTATTCAAAAGGCGAAAGAACTAAGGGGCCACCTTGATTCCCTAGAGATAGTAGTACTTGCCTGAGTCAGCTTTGGCATGTCGCCGGAACTTTTAAAATTAACCTGAAAAAGGTTGGATCAGGCTTTGGAATATTCAAGTCATAGCAGACTATAAAGACCCCAACCAAGAGCTTATAGCTATTCAGAGCAAGCAGCCTCGACGATATATAATGTGAGTTTATAAACCTTACGAAATAAGGATAGAGAGGAAGGGCTGCCACGGCTTTTATATGTGCGAGTGACTAGGAGAAATAGCCCGCTAGGTTGGCTGGCTCGATCTCTGATGGGGGGTAAAGAGGAACAATACTTTCCCATCCAAATTAGACTAAAGAACTCTTTACCAACTAATTTCCTATCGAATTAGAAAATAGCCAAAAATTCTAATAAAATATAACCGCAAGTGCACGGTGTACAATTTTAGTACGTGGCGAGTACAGGTCGATCCATAGGGAATTGTATTGATTTAAAATTTTCTACTCAATCAAATTAAACCAAGATTTGAAGTTGTTTAAGCTAAAATTTCCTCAAAACTAATAAAAACTAAAAGTGGATAAAGATACGAGAGTAGAAGGCAATTCAAATGTAATTTCCTTCTCATGATCACATAAATCAAAAAAATGAAATTATGATCTATCTTTTGGTCATTAGCGAATTTAGTTGATGTGTTTATCATAAGTATGACCTATTTGTGCTATTAATTAGCCCAATATAAACCATCAAACTTTAACACACCCACTAAACCACTTGTTAACTCTCATGAAAGTATTAATGAATTGTAAATAAAATCTATTCTAAGCATGATCTATTCACTATTGATTAGTAATATAGATCATCAAATTTTGATTCTAAAATCCACTTCATTACCATAATCATATGTAGATAAAGAGGTACTTTATGTTTATGTTTGTTTACACATAGCCCATTTGGTGTCAGCAACATAGGCTATCAAATTCAAAGCTAAAACAATAAAGTTGAACCACATCAAACATTTCCATCATGCAAAAAAAGAGATCAAAATTAGCAAAATCTTGAATCTACATTATTAAGAGAGCTTTATTACCCCTAAATTGAAGGTGTTAAGCTTTTCAAATTTGTTATCCACTTCTAGTTTATGTTAGTTTTTAGAAATTTTTAGCTTAACACAACTTCAAATCTTGGTTTAATTTGATTGAGAAGAAAATTTTAAGTTAATATAATTCCCTGCGGACCGACCCGTACTCGCCACGTACTAAAATTATACGCCGTGCGCTTGCAGTTATATTTTATTACAATTTTTCGGCTATTTCTAATTCGATAGGAATTAGTCCTTAAACAAGTTTTTGGCGCCGTTGCTGGGGAATTGATTTGATTTTATTTTTATTCTTTGAATTATTTATTGTTTAATTTTATTGTGTTTGTTTTGTGTGTTATTTTGCATTTATATATATGTGTGTGTGAGTGTGTGTATTGTGTGTGATTTTTATTATCATTTCTGTGTGCATCTTTTGTTTTATATTTGCATTTGCATATTTAAAAAAAATTATACACACACACACAAACAATTTCAATTGAAAAGGAAAAAATTTGTATTCCATTTCATTTTCAATTTCATTTATAAATTTTCAATTTTAGGTTTACAATTTCAAAACTGCCTTATTACAACACTATTCACTGGCTTCACTCATCAACTGTCATTCCCACTGCTGCAGACCTAACACCTGACCATCTCTTAAACCATTTCATCCTCTACATCACCTCTGCCTTAACAAACAGTGCCTTCACAAACTGCCTCTCTACCAAAACTGCCCTATGTTTCAACCTCTGATCACCATCTCTGTTCATCAACCTAAACTTCTCTGATAACTCCAACATCATCTAACCATTCACTCCCATTAACTCCCCCCCCTTCATTACCTCTAAACATGCTCCATCATTCCATCACACAAACAACAACTTCTGCACCGTGTCACTACTTGCCATTACTTTCCATTACTGTAACTACAGTACCTCAAATAACCTCCTCAGTGCACACTAACACTGCCTGCACACCTTCCTCCATAACACTATCATCTACTCCCGACCATTTTCAAACCACAAACCATTACACATCAACACTCTTTCACTGGATACTTGCACACCTGCACATCATTAATCACTGCCTTGCCACCATCAGTCACTGTCAACCACAATTCCAACATCTGAACTGACACCCCATTGCTTCATCACATACTACTCACCAAAACCATTAACCCCTCCCTTAAAAGTGCACACCAGTTCTGTTCTCCCTCCATCTCACTTCTACCGCAACCAATCCAAACACAACATACAACATCTACCTACATATACTTACCGCCTTCCTTGCTCAACATTCATATCCTCTTCATTCATTCAAAACTGTGCATTCACACTGCCTTTGCTTTCTGTCATCAACAAACTTTTATATCCCTTCACACTTGCTGCCACTGCTACTACTGGCATCTACATCACAACAAACTATCCTCTTTGCCAACTTCTTGCACATCCCAAATACCTTCCATCAACTTCTACTTTAATTCCATCACAGTGCCAAACCAACACCACAACCATCAGCTTTATGTGCATACACTGCCATTACTAGAGCAATATCATCATATACCACATCCATCCTTCCACCAAACAATGTAATCTATATCTTGCGAATAACATAAACCCTAAGATCTATAATTACATGATTATCACATATGTAATGAATCAATAAAACATACCTCCAGACATCTCGTATATGAATCGGCAATGGTTGTTGTCGAAAGCTGATTCAATCGATAAAGGAAATGGTTTCTCTCTCTTTTCCTATATCTTTCTTTTTTTGTTTTTTCTATATGCTTTGTGATGGGCAAAGGTTAATATTTATAGGTAGAGAGAGGACCAAATTTTCAGATTAGACTTAGTCTTGATCGTCCATCAAGATCAAAATGAGAGAAACTAACGCTCTAGATTATAACCGTTTTATTGATTAGCATATTAATATGAAAACCCTTTAGATTCTATTGACCACAAAATGAGGAAGGAAACGTTTGAGGAAGGAAACGGTCAAATTTCCTTACAAAACGGTCAAATTTTCTTACAGTCTCCCACTTGGTCAATAGTAAAATCCATTAATGCTTTTGTATTAAGGTCATAAGGCGCGCATGATATGCTAAACTTTTCTTTAGTCAGTTATCATAAGTGTCTTGGCTAATCTAGTGGTCAATGGAAGTCATGACGTGTACATGTTATTTTGCAACATGCTTACTTTCATGTACCATGACATTGACAACTTTCACAACTAGACCGTAGATGAGCATAACTTAATGGTCACATAATGTCTTGAAGCAAAAGACTGTTTCTGTTATCATTTATCTAAATATAAATGTGTACACATTATAGAACAGAAATAAAAGATGTCTAAATTATTAAGAGCTCAATAATTGTTATGTCTAGCTAAGTACAAAATAAATGACACAATAAGAAGATAATTAGGAACTATCTGCAAGACCCATGCTATCGGTATGTCTCTGAAAGGTTTTTGGAGGTAGTCCTTTCATGAATATGTCTGCCACTTGTAAGTCTGTACTTATCGATTCAACAACAATTTTCTTTAGTTTAACATCTTGCTTCAGTAGTAGGTATTTCAAGTCCATGTGTTTGGAATCTTTGGTTATCCTATCATGCTTGGAGAAAAAGGTTGCAGCTTCATTGTCACAGTAGACAGTTAGTGGCTTAGAGATAAAACTTAAAGTGCCAAATTGTGAGACAAAATTACGCAGCTATGTTCCCTGAATTGAAACCTCATAACATGCTACGTATTCAGCCATCATGGTGGATCCGAAAAGCATCTCAGATTTCTGGCTTCTCCATGATATTTCACCTCCACATAAGAGGTACACATAGCCAAGAGTGCAGATCCTAGTGTCAGGACATCCAGCAAGGTCTGAATCAGAATAACCAGTTACCTGTAGGTAACTTGATTTTCTATAGGTGAGAATGTAATTCCTTGTTCCATTTAGGTATCTCAATACCTTCTCTGCAGCTTTCCAACGAGCGAATCCTGGGTTACTTTGAAATCTACCTAGCATACCAATTGCATAACTGATATCAGGTCTTGTACAGACCAGTGAATACATCAAACTCCCTACAAGAGATGCATAAAAATATTTGGTCATTTCTTCTCGTTCCATAGGAGTCTTTGGGCATTGCTCAAGAACAAGTTTGTCTCCTTTCTACAATGGGACAGGACTAGAGGAACTATTCATCATGCCAGATCTCTCAAGAATTTTGTCAATATATGCTTTTTGAGACAATCCTAGAATTCCTTGTGATCTATCACGAAATATTTCTATTCCTATCACATAGGAAGCCTCACCCATATCTTTCATTTTAAATTTCGTTGAGAGATGATCCTTAGTTTCATGTAATAAACCAAGGTCGCTGCTAGCTAATAGTATGTCATCAACATAAAGAATCAAAAATATGAACTTTCTCCCGCTGAACTTGAGGTATATACAAGGGTCAACTATGTTTTCTGTGAAATCGAAAGCAGTAATGATTTCATGAAACTTTAGATACCCATGTCTTGAAGCTTGTTTCAGTCCATATATTGATTTCTTAAGTTTGCAGACCATGTCTTCCTGTCCTTCAATTATGAAGCCTTCAGGTTGACACATGTAGACTTCTTCTTCCAAGTCTCCATTTAGAAAGGCTGTTTTCACATCCATTTGATGTAACTCGAGATCATAATGAGCTACTAATGCCATGATAATTCTAAGAGAATCTTTCCTTGAAACACGAGCAAAAGTTTTATTATAGTCAATGCCTTCTTTCTGATTAAAACCTTTGAAAACAAGTCTGGCTTTATATCGTTCAATTTTACCATTGCAGTCACGTTTGGTCTTGAAGACCAACTTACAACCGACTGCTTTATGTCCTTGCAGCAATTGAACGATTTCCCAAACTTTATTATTATCCATAGATTTCAGTTCATCTTTCATGGCATCAATCCATTTAATAGAATTAACATCCTTAATGGCTTGTGAATAAGAAATTGGGTCCGTAGTACCTTCAGATTCTATTAGATAAAGCATATAATCATTAGGAATAGCTGATCTTCTACGTCTTTGAGATCTTCTTAATGCTAGTTCCTGTGGTACTCATCAACATTATGATTGGTGATAATTTCATTATGGAGTTGTTGATCATTTATTGGGTTTTCCTCATTGTGAACATGTTCAACAATGGGATGATTCCCAATACTTTCAAAATAGAGGGTAAGATAATAGGTACCCTTATTTCATGAATGACCATTTCTTGTTGTTTTGTACTCCCGTTGATTTCACCATTCTCATAGAATTTGGCATTGCTGGTTTCAACAATTCTTGTAATATGGTTAAGACAATAAAATCTATATCCTTTAGATTTTTCTGGGTAACCTATAAAGTAACCATTGACTGTCTTAAAATCCAATTTCTTTTCTTTTGAATTGTACAGTCTAGCTTCAGCTAGGCAATCCCAAATTTGGAGATGTCTTAAACTAGGTTTCCATCCTTTCCAAAGTTCAAAAGGAGTCTTTGGAACGACCTTACTTGAAACTCTATTTAAGATGTAGACAGTTGTTCATAATGCATCATCCATAATGATATAGGTAAATTTGCATGACTCATCATGGATCTAACCATTTCCATGTATGTACGATTTCGCCTTTCAGCTACACCATTCTGCCATGGAGATCCAGGCGTTGTGTATTGTGCAGCGATTCCAAGTTTTTGAAGAAGTCTAGCAAAAGGTCCAGGATGTTGTCCCGTTTCATCATACCTTCCATAGAATTCACCACCCCTATCTGACCTAATGATTTTCACTTTTCTTCCTAATTGCCTTTCGACTTCAGTAATGAACACTTGTACAGCATCCACTGACTGAGATTTTTCATGCAACAGATAAAGATAGCAATAACGTGAAAAAACATCGATAAAAGTGACGAAATATTTCTCTCCTCCAAAAGTTGGAACATCAAAAGGTCCACAAATATCTGTATGTATTATTTCAAGAAGTTGTGTACTTCTTGTGGCTCCTTTGTTTGTGTTTTTTGTTGTTTTTCCTTTAATACAATCAACACATGCTGTAATGTTAGCAAAGTCTTGGTCCGGTAGGACACCATCTTTCACTAACCTCTTGATTCTTTCACTGGATATATGACCCCTTTTTTTTATGCCATAAGAAGTAAGAATCATTCTTGGATGACTTTCCTTTAGTTCTTTTCCATGCAAGGTGAGTTGGATTTCAACATTTTGTTTAAGATGAAGTTTATAAAGTCCATCAATTAATATTCCAGAAACAATAAGACTAGAATTTTTAAATAAACCAAAATTTCCATTTCCAACTTCAAAGAATATCCAAATTTATCAAGTACACTTACGGAAATCAAATTACGGAAAATAGATGAAACATAAAGAGTTTGACATGAATCTAACTGATAACCGCTATCTAAAATAGGACGAAAAGTTCCAATAGCTTCAACTGGAGCTTTATCTTTATTCCCCATGAAAATGAAATTCTCACTTGTGTTTGTGGTTTGGATCATGATGAATCCCTGCATAGAATTCGAAACATGAACGTTAGCAGCAGTATCAATCCACCAAGTAGAAGAAGGTGCATTAGTAAGATTTGATTCGAAATGACTTACGAAACTCATTGGGTTACCTTCCTTTTCGAACCATGCTTTGCGCTTAATGCAATCTTCCTGGAAGTGTTTAGGTTTCTTGTAGAATTTGCAGACATCATCCTTCTTTTTCTTCTTGGATGGTTGAGTGGCGTCATCAGATTTGTCTGGTGCTCTTTTATGCTGCGAGTTGTTCTTTTTGCCAGCTTATTTTCCAATCCCTTGAGTGAAATAAGCAACTTTAATGCCTTGCGAGCCTTGCCTAGACTCCTTTTGAACCAGTTTGTTAGTCAATTCATTTAGACTCCACTTTTCCATAATAGTGTTGTAATGAATTTTGAGTGGTTCATAATGAGGAGGTAAGCTAGTGAGAATGAATTGGACGAGAAAAGCATCGTCCATAACCAATCCCAAGTTCTTAAGTTTGGCAGCAAGGTTAATCATTTCAATGACATGAGCGCTCATTGAGAGAGAACCATCAAACTTCATGGTTACAAGATCTGCCATAAGTTTTCCAGCAAGGGATTTGTCTGCAATCTTGAACCGATTCTCAATGGATTGCAAATATTCTTTTGCGCTTTCAGTTTTGGGTAGGGAGGTTTTGATGTTGGTATCAATCATCATTTGCATAAACATCATGCTGAGCCTATTAGATCGTTCCCAATCATCATGGAGTTTGTTTTTCTCAGGCGTACTTGTGTTAGTAAGTGGGGCTGACTTTTCCTTAAGGAAAACCATGTCCAGTTCAAGTATACCCAAAGAAACTCAACTTGCTCTTTCCATTTTGAGTAGTTGGTTCCATTGAGTTTGATGATAGACGTAGCGTACGAATTAAGGTTTGAGGGCGTTGCAACTGGAGATATAAAAGAAATGTAGGCTTCTTTATTAGAATAAAACACATGTCATAATAAGTGGTTAGGTTTAGCTCCTCCTGTGGGTAGGCAGTAGAACCATACTCATGGAAGAATGATAAACATTAATGTTTCATGCGTTATTATGCAAGCAACAGCCACCTGTGGACGGGACTGCATGCATCAGACCAGAGGAGACAAGGAAATTAAGCACGGAAGTGAAAACTAGACAAGAGAGAAACGAGGGAAACCGGATCGAACCAGGTGGTCACCTACTTTGTTTTTTTTTTTTTTTGCATAAACATTTTCCATTCTTTCAAGTAATCCAAGTAAATTCCATACATGAATTTAACATATAAACAATTATTTTGCAAGTTCCAGATCATGAATTTAATGTCAAACTAGGAAACAATTGTTTTCAATATGTATACTTTCTGAAAAGTATTCGCATACAATAAGTTGTTCCATATTATACGGTAGGTCAAACATTAAAGTAGAAAAACTTAACTTTTGCGGAAATACAAACTTTCCAGATCCAGATCCAAGCATATAGTCAATAGAACAATATTGATAATCATGATTACTATAGCAACTTAAATAATATGAATATTAAACTTGAATCATATTAACACTAATAATCATTATCATCATTAGAGTAAAATTACAAACATCACATCATAGATCTATGCTAATTTCGTTTTATATATTGATGGATAATCATGAATTCTAAAACCATGCTCCGATACCACATGTAATCTATATCTTGCGAATAACATAAACCCTAAGATCTAGAATTTCATGATTATCACATATGTAACGAATCAATAAAACATACCTCCAGACATCTCGTATATGAATCAGCAATGGTTGTTGTCGAAAGCTGTTTCAATGGATAAAGGAAATGGTTTCTCTCTCTTTTCCTATATCTTTCTTTATGTGTTTTTTCTATATGCTTTGTGATGGACAAAGGTTAATATTTATAGGTAGAGAGAGGACCAAATTTTCAGATTTGTAGACTTAGTCTTGATCGTCCATCAGGATCAAGATGAGAGAAATTAACGCGCTAGATTATAACCATTTTATTGATTAGCATATTAATATGAAAAACCTTTAGATTCTATTGACCACAAAATGAGGAAGGAAACGTTTGAGGAAGAAAACGGTCAAATTTCCTTACAAAATGGTCAAATTTCCTTACACACAATCCACAACCTCTAGCAGCATTCACCATTGCAATCCTCTACCACTTCCATACAACAACATCACCAAGCATACATTACTGCCGTTGTTAGAGAACCGTATATTATCACAAAACCAAATGGTGATTGTGAAGGGAGGTCACTTAGTATTTATGCATGAATTATATTGTAAATTGTTCGATGTGGGACTAATCTCAACATGCCCTCGCACGTGTGGCTTATCATCAGCCAAACACGTGGACATTCATTGAAGGTGACGTGTGACATAATTAAACCCGCTCTGATACCATGTTAGATAACCATATATTATCACAAAACCAATTGGTTATGTGAAGGGAGGTCTGTTAGTATTTATGCATGAAATATATTGCAAATTGTCCGATGTGGGACTAATCTCAACAGCCATAGACCAACCACATCCACCTATTTACTGCCACCAGTCATAACTTCATTACAACATCACAACTACCTTCTCTCCAATTCATACAACACTTCTTACTACCATAACATAGCACTACCGACAATATAATCCCCTACCATAGTTAAGACCATCTAAACTACCACTTTGCCATCTTCCATATTGCCTCTAACACCATAACTTCCTTACATCATCATCATCTGCTTTAACTTCACTTCATCCCACTGCATAAAAATCAACTACATCAATATACCTGCATACAAACATTGCTTCCTCCATTCTCCTCCTGATACAAAATTTCATCCTCACCATACTGTTGCTTGCTCGATCCTCACTGTTACTCAATAAGCATACCCGTGCTACAACTCTCAAACATCACCTGATCACCACCCACCCTGTACATACATTCACTCCATTATTATATCTGGTTACAAACTACCTCTGACCTATTCACTCCACTGTTACATCTTGCTTACAAACTAACCCTCACTACTACAACACCATCTAAAATCAACCTCCCCTATCCAAAATACACTTCTGGAATGCCTGAATGCAACAACACACATATAGACAGAAACATACATACAGACTCCCCCATAATACTATAACCTGTTGCCTTACTCCCTCCATAATACAGCAACCCGAACCCATGTACAACAACCTGAACCCAAATTCGAATTTCTCCAATCGACAGGGACCACCATATGTTAACTTTAGACATACGAACTCCTCCAACCTCACTTCAATCACCACAACCCGATACATCATATCGCTACCCTCAGCAAATCACTAATTGCCAAAAGCAATCCTACGCATTCGAAGCAACAAGTTTTTGTGATTTGTGTTGGTTACATTATTTTGCGATTTCGTAGTTGTAATTGAGGATTTGGGTTTGCAGTTGTTTGGATTTGCATTTTCATGCATTTTTAACTGAGAAGAAGAACGAAAGGAGAAATTAGCTGGGTTTAAGTTAAGCGGGTAGTAGGCAGTGAGATTAAAAGATTAAGCGAATAATTAGTTTTGTTTTGTGATTTTACTCTTAATAAAAAGCAAAAAAGCTCTTCAAAAAAAGAGTAGTTTTTTTAGTGTAAATTCATTTTCTTTTTTTTGTTAGCTTTCTAAAAAAATTGTTTTCATTTGGCTCGATAATTCGAATTTTAGTTTAACTATTTTTATTTAAGTTTTAAAAAGTTCTTTCTTTCTACTTTCAGAAAAAACAAAGAGAATTGTTTTCATTTTCATGTGGTATTGGTCATATAAAAATGTATATATAATTTTGCTTTCATTTATGCTTGTCTTCATTCTCTTTTTCAAGTTGCAAAAGTAGAAGGATTTGCTTGCTAAAAAATTTGCCTTTCTTGCTTATAAAAAAATCACCGCTAAAAAATTTATTAATAAAAAATTACTAATAATTCTGCATGATCTGGTATTGTGTCCCTCATCTCTTGTTTTTATTTTCTTTTCACTGCTGGGTGCTTGCATTTAAAAAAAATTTGAAAACAAAAAAAGAAACAAATTTCATTCGTAGTTGCATCGTAAATTCACGTTTAATTTCCGTTTTACATTCATACTATCTTATTTTTATTTTCTAAGGGCAATATCCAAATCCACATAAGGTGGGGGATTTCATCACCCATTCCTTGGCCCACAAATCATATTTTATCAGAATTTTCTAATAATAACGATTAGACATCGGACTTAAGGATGTCGCAAGCCCACCTATGGCTTAATTGTATATTGACAAGTTCTCTTCTTTCGATAATTTATAAACTTGGTGTTTAGGCTACGATAGAGCAGTAATTAGTTATAAATATTACGGTGATACGTAAATATTATACTGGTTGTTTCACTGAAGGTACTTAAACCTTCGGCTGCATTGCTACGGTGATTTGTGGTGTGCCGATAACTTCTGTCTGTTACCTGGCCGAGAACTATCTTGTTGAAATACGACAAAGTGTGATTATAAAATTTTGGTTTAGGAGCTACTAACGACAAAAAATTGTAATTAAGTCCTTGCATTCATTCAGTTGCATTAGTTCATGCATTTTTTTTGAAAAAAATTCAAAATCCAAAACCAAAATAAAAATTGCAAATTCTCCTTAATTTAGTTTTTAAATCTTTTCCAATTAAAACTAAAAACCCAAAAAAATTTAGCTTTATTTTAGAGAAAACAAAAATCCAAAAATTATAAAACTTTTCAAAAATAATAATTTGAAAATCCAAAAAAAAAAAAAAAAAATCAAATTTCCCCTTTTTGAAAAATAAATTCTCTTTGGTAAATACCTTTCCTTTTAAAAAAATGAAAAAAGAAATAAAAAGGCATTTATGAAAATGTCTGAATTCCCTATTCACGTGAATTTTACGATAGTTGTGAAAATCAATATAATCCGTATAATTTCACACCGAATTCTTATGGATATTCCAATGACAACTATTGTACAAACAATTCGAATTTTGAACTACAAAGTTTTCAATATGATGACCAATTCTCAAATCTTGAAAATAGTATTGAAATGATTTGGTCTTTACTTGAAGAACAAAATCAAATGATAAATAATTTGAGTAATCTGTGCAATGACTTAAGTCAAAGTTTTCAAGATGATCAAAATTTGAATTCACTTCAAAATTCAAATAATTTTCGATTATAACCCATGCCAATTCAATTTTGAACTCCAAAATGAATTTCAAAATCAAACCGAAAATGGAAACAACTGTTTAAATGATTTTGGCAATAGAAATTGTTTCAATTATGGTGAATTTTTTTGTTCTCAATAATTTAAAATTGAAAATTTTCAAATTAATAATTATAAATTTGATTTTGTTGAGCAAATGGAAGAAATTCAGAGAGATCATATGGATTTGTTGTTTGAAACATATAACAAATAATGTGAGCAACAAAATCATATCACAACTTGTGACGAGTCAAATAATAATCCAACTTTTACCAAAATTGACGATTTTCAAATAACACCTTATGAAATTGAAGATGACAATCTTAATGAATTTATTGAAAATATGGTAATTGAGTTGGTTTTCAATTCTTTTGAGGGTGAGAAACTCTATTTAAAATTCGATCTTCCTTTTTCGACTTTGAAAATTAGAATATAACAACTTTAGATGTTGAAATTGATACATGTAATGAAGTTATTGATAATCAAATAAAGGAAGATGAATTTTGTGAATATAAATTTTTTGGACTTTTCGAAGATGTGTTGTTGAATTTTGAGGAGATAGATTTAATCAACATTTTGAGTTTCAAATCAATAATTCTGAAGAAGTTTTCAATGATAAACTTGGATATCAATTTGATGAAAATAAAGTTAAACTTCAACCAATTGTTCCATCTACCTAAAAATCATCAAAAATAAAACAACTCATACGATTTTAATAAAAAGACATTTGTTTTTTCAAATCAGCATTCAATTTTGAAATCTTTTATGGTTTGGTTTTCTGTGTTTAAGCCATGTCTCTCACACTTGACGAGACAAATGAATTAGTCTTTGGAAGACCGTTTCATTTACTCTTTAACAGTAATTTCTGATGTCGTATAAATAATAATCGTTTCATTTTCTTACAAATATAGGTCATATTTTTATTTTTATTTATCTTCTCCTTTCATTTGGATTGTCTGTGGGGACACAACCAAAATCAAGTGTGGGGTGGAGTCTTATCTTTATTTTTGTTTTTTCATGGTTTTTTTTTCTTTTTAGCATTTTCTTTCCAAAACTCAAAAATTTCCAAAAAACAAAAACAAAAAACCCAGAGCAAATTTTCTTTTTAATATTTTGATTTATTTTTAAAGAAACGCTATAGGACAAGTATAGGATTTTGGTTATTAAACTGAAATTTTTGAAAAATTATTTGTCTCAACAAAAATAAAAATAAAGTTTGATTACAAATAATGATGGTTTAACTAGTATATAGGAAGGTTCATGGTTGATAATTACGAAGTATATCCTAATGGAAAATCTTTGTCTAAAAAAGTGGTGAATTTAAAGCAAAGTACATAACATTTTTTATCTTCTAAGTTAAATGATGCTAAGATAATTTTGCAAAACTCTTTCTTAAAAAAACAAAAAGAAAAAAAAGTGTATATATATATTTATAAAACATAAAAAAAAAATTATAAAAATAAGAAACACCTAAAGTCATGTGTACACACTTGTGCTTTCACTCGCCACGCTCTGTATTCCCCCCACATAAGCCCACAAGGCAGTGCATTGGTGGTATATCTGGCCTCAATTTATCTGAGTTAGGCATACATAAATATCGTTAATATCGATAAAATTTTCAAAAATAGAGAGAGTAAACAATTGAAATCCAAGCACTATTTTCATTTATTTTATTTGACTTGTTATTCGAAGGAAATGAAAATACCACTTTGAAAAGCTTTGATAATCAATTAAGGATCCATTTAATAGTTACACTATGTTATCGACCGAAACAACTAGCCCAACCAGAGTCTAGTTGTGATGATAACTTAATTTCTGTTGGATGTTTTGATAAGTAAAATGGCTAAAATTTCATGATGATGACCAGAACTTATTTTTAACTTATTCGTGTTAATTTAAAAGTAAATTCTTCATTTATAAATATTTTCAAAAACTTACATTCATCTCTTTGTAATAAATCTTGCATTTAAGAATTTTTCATGTTGCATTTGGATTTTCTGGGTAGTATCCGCTGAAAACACTCACATGACAACGCTTGTCCTACTAGGGACACCTAGAGGTATAACAGCTTGTTGCATACGCTCAATGCAACAATGTTTCCTACGAAAATAAATTTATCTTAATTTATCTTTATTCGAGGACGAATAAAAAGATAAGTGTGTGGGTATTCAAAAACTTATTCAACAGCTAATTTTCCATCGGATTAAAAAATAGCTGATAAAATTTAAATTAAAAATAACTGCAAGTGCACGGTGTACAATTTTAGTACGTAGTGAGTACGGATGGATTCGTAGAGAATTGTATTGATTTAAGATTTATATTCAATCAAATTAAACAAAGAATTGAAGTTTTAATTAGCTAAAAAAATTGCAAAAACTAAATACTACAAAAATGAATGAAAATTATGAGATTAAAAGACAATTTAAAGATAAATCTACTCTCATAATCACATAAATCAACACAACATGAAATTATGATCTCTTTCTTTTTGGTCATTAGTGAATTTAATTGATGTATTTATCATAAGTATGGAATATTTGTGCTATTGATTAGCCCAACATAAACCATCAATCTATAACACACCCTCTAAACTCACTATTCAACTCTCATGGAAATGACAATGATATTAAAAATAAATTCCATTTTAAGCATGGCTCATTTACTATTGAATTAATAACATAACCATCAAATTTTGATTCTAAATCTACTTCCATTACCAAAATCAATTGGTTAGATGATGATGTAAATTGTGTTAATTTGAGTAAGAATAGCCTATATGTGATTAACAACATAGACTATCAAATTCGTTAATAAACTTACATCAACGTGCAACTTTCCATTAAACACAAAAAAAGAACATAAATGAGCAAATTATGTTGAATCTACATGATTAAGAGAGCTTCATTAACCCTAAATTGAAGGGTTTTAGCTTCTCATATTTGTTATCATTTCAACAAACGCAGATTGCAATATAAACATAAACAAGAGGAAAATGCAAGAAAATTAAGAAGAGAGCTAACTAAAATAAAATAAAAACTAATCTACTTGCATAAATAAAAAGATCTACACTACTAACATGAAAAGAAAGAGAGCATGTAAATAGAAAAAGGGAATGAATTAACATTGCATAAAAGTAAATCACACGAAAGAAAAATGGCTAAGTATCCATAAAAAAGAGAAAGAGAGTTTTTGTTTATGTTTGAGCCTAAAACTAAACTAAGTAAAGAGGAGGCTAGGAGCTCATTACATGAAACATAAGGGGTGTTTATACATGTTTTGAAATCCTCATCATATTTTTGAGGACTACCCAAACTGCCCTTGAGGAAGTACGGCCACCTAGTTATCATTAGCTTTTAATTAATCTTTCATTAAGTATGTTTGTGACTTTAAGCTCCACTAACATATGCATTAGCTCATAATTGTAGATCAAGGTAAGTAGGTAGGTGAGATCCTCCATGATGCATAAAATGAATTATTTCCAGCTTCATTTGTTTCCTTCTCTTGTGCATGCATGAATACATGAAGACATCTTCTATTTTCCATCCAATTTTCTTACAAATAAAAACAAAATGCCAAGTAAATATTCTCAAAATTAATATATGCACAAAAACTATCATTTTGTACTCATATGAAGATGAATAAACGATAATTTGATGATATTTGAAATTTTGATTTAAACATGTTAAAATACTCTATATGCTCATTTATTTAATTAAATTAGATTAAATATTAAAGTAAAAATATGCACATTTACGTGCACATCAAGAACGGGAAAGGTTGATCCATTCCTCCGAGATCTTAGAAGCACCCATTGAGAAAGGCTGTGAACCCTAGTAGAAGCGACCTCGGCCATCTGCAATCAATAGTGAGCAACTTACATTACTGTACCGCCCCTAACATATTAAAAGAATAATCTATTTAAGCGTAGGGGCAAGCTTTTTCCCCATTACTAGATTGGGCAATCAACCATCCCTCGGTAGATACACTAGTGCTCTAACCAATGATGGGCCATGTAGCTCACGTCCTCACTAGCCCATCACAAATGGGGGTAGTTTAGCAGTATTGGCACCTAAGGCCATATGGTGTTCTTTCTAGCATCCAACATCAGACGATCACCGCTGATAGCACAACGACGATTGTCAAATGCCATACAGTAAGTGTTAACCGGAGAAGTTCACTAGTATAACATTTTTTAAGGCAATGAAAAGTAAATCCTAAAACCACAATACAACTACGTGCAAAACAAGGAAGAGCACAACATTAAAACTCAATAAAACATTTCGAAAAAAGTTTTGAAAAATAATACCCTGCTACATCAATGGTATGAGAAACACATCGAATTAAAGTTGAATATGACCACCCACTAATGATGTGTCGAGCTTAAAGTTGAAGATCAAATTTGCAATAGCAAACAAAAGCTTTGATGACCGTTAATGGCGGAAATGCTAAAAAACTCAATAAAGAATGAAATTAAGAAGGAAAAGATTATACATGGGCGAGGGGAAACGATAAAGACTGTTATATCTGCTCATATGGATTAATCTGAACTATCTAGGTATCATCAATGCATCAGTCAAATCACTAGATCAAAAAGCATTTTATCTCTATGTATCTTAGGAAAACAGATCGTTTTCACCAATGGTATGATGACATGTGTTACGTCATTTGAATTACCCATTTTGTTGCTTAGATAGATGGAGGCATCCACAGAGATAAAGGTGACGAACTTCGCTGGAATTTTGAGACGATTTGACCTGACGATGAAGCTGGAGGTTGAAAGCAATTTCGATAATCTTTTTTTTAGCTAGGGTTTATTTCCATGAAACAAATTATAACTTCTGGCGGGGTCACGTGACCTCCCCAGGTAGTATATGCCTTCGCCTCTGGTTCCAGATGCCGTCGAAAAGCCCACTGAAGAGCGCAATATTGGAGTGGAGGAGAACGGCTGTGGAGACTGGAGATGGAGCGAACAGTTTCGATTAGGGTTATTTCATTATAGATGAAAACTGTTAGTGTTATTTCGGGAGGGATACAAAAATGGTTCAGTCTTCTTGGGAGGGAAAGGAAACCGGTTAAGTGGTTTTTTGGAGGGCAGACGAAAATTTTGGAGCCAAAAGCGTTACACGACATGGTACAAAATAAAATGAGCTAAAAAGAGAAAAAACTAAGCGTAAACAATAACGCTTTCGAATAATGCGTTATTAAATGGCGTTATTAATAACATATTTTGTTGTAGTGATCAACTTCAAGCTAAGTCCAATAGATGATACCTGAAACAACTTGGTCTGACCCGAGGGAAAACACACAGGTCAGGCTAGCTAAAATCATCAATTAAACAGAATAATCGATAAGGATAAGTAGGTGAAAGCTATGGTATCCTTTTTCACAGAGGATGCCATTCCCCAAATAGGGTTTCAACATCATAAGAAAGGACAACATCTCTTCTTGGCAAGTAGAAGAGGTAATGATGATAAATTCATACTTAAGTGGCATAACTGACACTTAAGCAAATGGAACATCCGTAAGCAAAGTTTTAAAGTTAAGACTCAATAAACATCACTTTCGCCTCATATCATCGGCAGTATAAAGGAATATTGATAATGATTTCAAATGATTCAACTATCTTCTTTGAAGTGGTTGTTAATATAATAATACATCAAAGGTACATATCCTTCATACATAGAATAAAACGCATATGGATATGCCACATCTCATTGGCACATCTCAAGGATCATTCAAGGAAATATAAAACCCAATCATAAAACAAGCATCATACTTATTCATACCTCATCTCATCAGTATGAACATAGATACATCTCAAATCGATCACAAAAATTCATCATAAAATGTTCTTCATAATCGTTTATACCTCATGTGACGACCTGGATTTTCGTGTTTGAAAATCGACATCCATACCTCATTCGTATTCGAATGCCGTAGATTCAAACGTTCAAATCCGATTCGCCAGAGCTTATAACACATTAAGTACAACAACACAGTGGAAGAAAACATATATATCATTGATACACAACATCCAATACAATAATGATACAATTGAGATTTCGATACAAATATCAAAGACAAGATACAACAGAGGAAAGAGATAATATAAACTTGAACTCCAAAGAAGGAACTCCAATATCAGCAATCTCCATCTCCAAAGCACCAATCCAGAAATAGCTCAAACTCCCAATCAAGTTGGACTTAAGCAAGGTCATTCATCCAAAACCGAAGAAGATTTCCAGAGACCGAAGGCTACTGAATCTACTCCTACTATTTGATTATCTGAAAAATCCAACTCTAGACTGCCCGTGTGGAAAATTGTGGGCACCCAGAGTTTAGGAAGGGAACAATAAACTCCAGGTTAGTCATGGGACTGGTATAAGCAAAAAAACAGTTTCTCTTTAAAATGAACAAAAAAGATTTTAAAATTTGAAATCCGCAATGCTTTTTGAAAAATGAAACTATCATAAGGCCTCCCGCTTCACACACCATGAAAACGCAGAATTGGAGGAGATTTCTCCTTATGATTGTAAAAAATGCTTGATATGCGAAAGCCATTAATATTATTACTAGTGGAGAAAACCTTCCGAAAGTATAATATTAATCTTAGCCAGCATAGACATTTCGAACTATGCCTATTATAGCTACCATCTAAACAGTGGTGACCACCATAAGTAAATGGCAGGTTATACAACTAAAACTGTACAAGGTGCATATTGGAGATTGGATTTCCAACAAATGGTCAGGCTAAGGAACTTTCTATTGCCACATGGGTACGCCTATGGAGGGGCGCCCCGAGAACCTACCCGTCTCTCTGCCAACACAAGGCCGGTTTCCTCCCTGCCTGGGAGTAACAGCTAAAGATATACCATCCCCGGTCGTTTACGACCTTTATCCGAGAGCTCTCAACACCAACAACCACAAAGCAATGTATTTGCAGTAACCACATAGGTTAAATATCTGGGCTCCATACCATGATACCAACGTTTTCGGAAGGAATGGACATAACCTAGGGGCGCGACAACCTGCAACCTTGTTGCATCTTTCCTGTTTTGACCATTTTCGGAGAGTGAGGTCCGACGAGGTCTTGTCCACAAAGCTACGCTTTTCATAAAAGCCATGCTTCGATCAACAAATGATCAACAACACTCAGCAGCACTCAGCATGCCACACTACCAAATTGGGAATGTATCACTAGTAACCATCAACTACATAACCTCTGAGCTCGTACGTCTCAGAGAAGGGTGTTAAGCTAAGAGAATAAATCTCCCCCACCAAACAGAAATGTATTTGATAGAAACCAACTTTACATCTCAAAGTGTAATGTCAAACAAACATCCATACAAGTCTGTTCCGGTTTCGAACAGAACCCAAGGCACTTCCAATGAAGCCCTTGCAAATCCGGATAATCCCTAATCACATTCGGACTTCCCATCACAAAGGGTGATCAAATCTCTATACCGGGGATCAGCCGGTGTAGAGACATTCGACGAGTTATCCTTTCGTTTTCGAAAATATCCAGTCTTCACTACCGGTCTTCAAATGCTATCCATAATGTCGCATCATTATTCGGAATGAGTTATATGACACAAGGTCCTCTCCCGGCTAAACCGAATAATAAGCGCTTATATTTAAAAACATATGGATATTGGGATCTCAGTTAAGTTACAACTTAAAGCCCAAAGCAAATGGTTTAAACAAGTTACCATTTCAAATCTTCGTAAAAAAAGATTCACTTCACAAAGTTTACCCTTTTTCACAAAGATTCATTCACAGATTTCAAAACAATTTCAACTTCAAATCGGATTAACTCATCCAATCTTTAAATCAAAGATTTAATTCATAGCTTTCAAAACCATTTCCAACGATTCATCATAACTTGAAAAACCATTTTTCATTTCAAACTTGAAATCCTTTTAACATGAATTAGAAACTCTTTCTTTATATGAAAGCTTTTATTATTTGAAAACAAATAGTTTTCGTTTTGGAAAAATCTGATTATATTTGTACAAGTTAAACCCTTGGGTTAAACTCAAATTCTTAAAACAATACTTTCAAAATGGTTTAAACCCGTATAAATACATTTATAACTTGTATAACATTTTTAAACTATAATTTCCAAACATAGAATTCAATTTCAAATCTTGAATTTAAATTCAAATCAATTTATTTTAAATTTCAAAATTTAATCAAGTTATTCAAAATAACTTTTAAAACTCCTTTTCAAAACTTTTCCTATTTAACCCAATTCTATTTCTAAAACCATTTGGATTCAGAATTCAACTTCCATTTCAAAAATTTGCGACTTAACCAACTTTCTCTTGCAATCCATATTTGTGTGTGTAAGGTGTAGTCCAGGGGTTTTTACTCAAAAGTGCAACAACATCAATCATCATATATTCAATCATACTAATATTGATAAGCGGTATAATCTATAACGCTTATTTTCCATTCACAGATTCATAAATAAATAATATACATTCATCACAGATAAATAAATAAATTATACACAGTTCAATTCATAGAACAAGATATCTCAGATCAGCTAGGACAATCAATTCAAGCATCTAATACAATACAACCATTCATAAGTGAACCCACATTCAATAATCTTTTATAAGCAGGATAAATTTTAATTATTAAATCCTAAATTAATTCAAATAAACTTTTAATTAATTCTTACGAATTAATTATCCAATCCTGATTAAACTTAACTTAAACTAGATTAATAAATTTATAATCTCGGTTAATTATCATTAATTTATTATAAACCATTTAAATTAATTATCCTTTAATGATAAATTAATTAACCTTTAATTATTTATCATCAAATTAATTACCTTAGTTAATCAATCACATTAATTAATTATCCTTTAATTAATTTTTCTTTGATCACTGGATTAATCAACTTTAAATCATTAATTAATTACCTTTAACTATGTAATTATCTTTAAGTAATTAATTACCGTTTATTTTTTTTACATTTAATTAACCTCTAATTAATTATATCAATTAATTAGCTCTTAATCAATTAATTATCCTTTAATTAACTGTTTAATTAATTACCTTAAAATTAATTAATAAATAATTTTTTATTTAAATCAAAACTCTAATTAATTAAAGATAACTCATGAAATAAATCCATTTGTTAACCCATAGATTAACTTAAGGCTTTTAATTAATTTTTAAAAGATAAACCATTTATCTTTATAAACCACTTAATCACATTGTCAAAAATTATTTAAATAAACCTTTAAATTAATTAAAGGATACACGATAAAATATTTTAAGCTTAAGTTATTTTTTTTAATTTTTTTCAAAACTTTTAACCAACCCATAATTTAAATAAAAATTTGTTAATTAAAAGAAATAGGTTAAGAAAATTTATTCAAATTAAAACTTGATTTGTTAAAATTATAAAACATTGAAAAACATCATTTTACTGACCCGAAATGAATTCGGGTTTTTACTCGAGTCAATACATGTTTTCCCCATGACCTGCTTCGAGTTATCCCTCTTCCTTTTCATTTTTCATTTTTTGTTAAAACTTAAAAAAAACTGTGAAAACATTTGAATCGCCCGGAAATCAACTAGAGACATACCCAGATTTTCTCGGGCACTACTTTGAGGCCACTCCTTCCTTCTTCTCACAGCTACCACTAACACCATAAATGCTCGTGCACGTGCACCAGTATTTCGATCATCTTCGATCAACCTCTCCATCATCTATAGGTCGCCGACGACCATCCCAAACCAACTAACCTACCAGAACCCCCAATGTCACCAGCGATCAATATCGAGCTATTGAGTGCAACCTGGAACCCAACCTAGCTGAAGAAATCCACCTCGTGCGCCGCCCAAGATCACCAGAATCCGCGCGATCTTAAACCAAGCTTTACCGACGACCCACGAAGCTTTTCCCTTGGGTGCGCTCGAACTCGGTGCAACGTCGACGACGCCATTTCCTTGCGAACCTAATTGACAAAATACTAGGCTTAAACCCAAGTTCATCGAACCCACGCCGCTTAGATCATCAGAAAAATTGTTAACTATTTTTCCCTCAATCTTCAGCCCCAAGCCATCTTCACCCTTAATCCCGATCCAAAATTCTTCGTCGATCATCAGCAAAGCTCGAAATTCCCAAATTTGATCAACTACCAATATCTCCCTCAATCCCAAACAAAATTTATGATTTAACTTTTTAAAATTCATATTTCCTGATAATAAAATGGATTATACACCTAAAATGATGAATTATTTCAATCGATAATTTGATGTATTTCACATTTTCACTCTCTTTCTTCCTTCTCGGATAATTTATAAACAAACAATACTTTAACTGTTTTTTAGATTCTAATTTATGTTTTCAACAAACATAATTTGTTCGGCTAATAAAGTTTATCAGAGATTGTTTAATGAAGTCTTGAGATTTCTTGAATTTGTTTTAAAAACCTGTAACTCAAAAACAGGCTTAACATATTCACACAGATATGCATACCAGTATATATATATATGTATATATGTATGTATGTATATTAGACATGCATGCATAATAAACAATGTTTCCATGACACATTCAACTGTCAAACACACCATCAGAACATAGAAGCAGATTTAAGGGGATTTTGCTCCCCTGATATATTTGAACAGAGGACTCAAGCCGGGAAGATTGAATATGAAACTCTGGAATTTGTTGCTTAAATATGAGATCTGGGTTGATCTACTCCTCTGAATTTGTTTTGGTCACTTGTACTAATTTGCCTCTGAATCTGAAGCTTGTTTCCAGATTAAAAATTTGAAGTTTGATTTCTTGATTTCTGTTTACTCCTCACTGTTTTGGTTTCTAGGTTTGAAGACTTTAATTTCCAGGTCTTTGATTTGTTTATGTTTTGATCGGGTTGCCTTGATCAGGTTCTGATCATCTTTTGATCTCTGGTTTTGATGTTTGAGATGATTTTGTAGGATCGATTTCACCCTAGAGGGGGGGGGGGATAGGGTGATACTGGTAATTATAAAAATTATTGTGGAAGCTTATAAAATTATTTCAACACAGATAAATCAAAATTATAGCAGCATAGATAATAGCAGAATAATAAATGCAGAAATAGAATGATGCAGAATTTACCCAGCTTCGGCAAAACCCTACCTACGTGCTACCCCTAAGTTTTCTACTAGAAATTAAGTAGTCACACGCTTACACACGTAAATTCGTGACATCCGCTACTGACTAACCTAACTCTACGCTCAAAACCCTGCCAAAACTCAGCCACTGAGTTGGGATTCTCAAACTACGCCACGTAGTTTGTGCCCTAGTCACACGACTAGAAATTACAACGATTTAAAAGTTAAAATAAAAAGTAAAAAAAATTTAAAAAAAAATTAAAAAGCAAAACCGTAATTTATACTAAAGCTTTAATTTATAGGCCGGCCTAATGTAATAAAAATCAGATCCCTTTTCTTCTTATTATTCGGCCGGCTTTCTTTCTGCTTGTTCTCGTTCCACTTTGCTCTGGAATTATGGCTTTTTGAAGTCGTCGACTTTCGGTTGCTTAATTGAAATAGAAGTTTTCTAGTTCGTTTCTTTCGTCGATCATTTGGCTCTTTGAATCGCCTTTGGCTACTTCAATTCGATCAAGTTCGAATTTGATTCCGGTATGTAGTTTACTTCTTTTGCTTTACTGGTTTTGGCTTGCTTGAACTCTGTTAACCCTAACTCGTTCACAAGTTAACAGGTCCACGAGTTAAGGCATGTACGACTCAAGGCATGTACGACTCAAGGCATGTACGACTCAAGGCATGTACGAGTTAAAGGATACATGAGTCAGCAACTTCCTACAACTTAAAGACCTCTACGAGTTAGCAAGCTTACGAGATAAGCAGCCTACGAGTTAAGGAGTACCCGAGTTAAGCTACTTGCGAGATAAGCCTTTACGAGTTAGCATATCTACAAATTAGCAAGTGTACGAGTTAAGATCTTCCACAAGTTAAGCCTCTACGAGTTAATCCTCTGCGAGTTAAGATCTTCTACGAGTTAGCAGGCATACGAGTTAAGAAAAGCTAACGACTTAAGGTCTTTACGACTTAAGGAAATTGATGGCCTACGACTTAATGATAACTGCAGTTTGTACGACTTAAGACCCTTACGACTTAAAGAAGTTATACGACTTAAGGAGGATACGACCTAAAGACACACCTCTTAACTCGTCTACGAGTTAAGACTTGCTTTAAACCAGTTGCAATTGGTTAAGTCGACTACGACTTACGACATAAAAAGAGTCGTATACGACTTAAGAAGGGAAATTAGCAATTGCAGCCAGATAACTCGCACACGACTTAGAACTTAGGGATGGGTTCAAAAAAGGGGAACTGCCATAGACTCGGCTCAGTGACCCGGGGACGACTTACCTTAAGTCGAACACGACTTATCTTAAGTCGGCCACGAGTTAGGACTTAGCACTTTTTCCGCCCAGAACTCTCTATAAATATGAAACCATCTCCAACATGCAAAGGACCTTGGGGCTCATTCTCTTCAAGCGCCATTACTCTGCCGAATTCCAGACGACTTCAAAGCTTTTTAGATCCAACAAACTTCTAAAGGAACTCCATGAAGGAATCATCCACATTCACCATGGATTTGAAGATGATTGTCAACATCAAAGCTTGAGCTACTTGTTTCACATATCCTATCACTTGAAGTGTGTTGTAATTGAAAGATCTTGTAAAGAATTGTAATCAAACTAGTGATAAAAAGATTAAAGTGGACGTAGGCTGGATGATAAGCCGAACCACTATAAATACTGTGTCTCTTACCGTTTTTCTACATACTTTCTGCTTATTTCTGTTTCCCGTACAAACGGGTGGTGCTTTCACAATCACATCTTATACACCAGGATGTTAGCGTTTAAATTTTTTTCGTTAACATTTTGGTGCTTTCACTGAGAATTGAACTCAGGACATCTATCATCATTGTTTCAGAAAGATTTGTAGATAGAGTTTCTTTAAGAACCAGAAGTCTATCCGAAATCATGGCTCCTGGAAGGAAAAGTAAATCTGTGAGATCTGCAAACATTCAAGAGGGAACCTCCACTTCCCCAACACCAAATCAAGCCACTCCAGCTGTTGGAGTTTCAAAAGCGGAATTGGACGCTGCTATCTTTGGGTTGAATCAGCAAATAAATGCCCAGAACGCGCAATTGGAAGCTCAGAATGCTCAGAATGCTCTGATTCTGAATAGGTTAAACGATCTGCTCGGGGCAAACCGTCAACCTGCGAATAATGAAAGGAACTTTGTCGGTAATGTCCATGATGCTGAAACTAGAAACATTCCCGAAAGGGCTGCTAGCCCCTTTGAACAGACATTGCCTGAGGCTGGAGGATCCAGAAATAGGAATGACGAAGAATATCTTTCTGGTATGGTTCGACAGATTATGAAAGAAAGTATGCAAAGGGTCGAAGATGAGAAAGAGTGGGGTTTCGCTCCGAGCAAGACTCCGTTTACTGAAAAGATCCTAAAAGCTGAATTCCCAAGGAAGTTCGTCCCTCCGACCATTCCAGCTTACAAAGGGACAAGTGATCCAAATGAGTTCCTGTACAAATATGATTGGCACATGACAGGTGCCAGAGCTTCTGACGAGATAAAATGCCGCTATTTTCCTGTGTATTTGGAAGGGGTAGCTCTGCTTTGGTTCACAAAACTACCTGTCCGGTCCATCGATCAGTTTTCAGACCTAACCAGGAAATTTAAAGAGCAATTTAGGCTATATGCTTCAAAGGCAAAAGACATCATGTCGTTATCCGGTTTGGAACAGAATCCGGGGGAAACTATCAAGTCTTTTTTAAATCGCTTTAATATAGCGTTAGCTGAGGTGGATAATGCAGAACCCCGCATGGTCTTGACCTATTTGATGAGAGCTATTGATAAGTCAAGTGAATTCGGAAAGTGGCTGAACATGAAGGAGCCAAATTCTCTGGAAAAGTTCTACAAAAAGGCGGATGAATTCATGCGTTTGGAAAGCCGTCCTGTCCCGGCAAAGGCAACAGTAGAGAAAGCTGAAGACAACACTGCTGCGCCACGTAAGAATGGATCTGTGGGACAGAAAAGAGAAAATAATGATGGAAGGAAACAACACAATTCGAAGAAGCCTCGATCCTTCAAGCCATCAGAATATACTCCTTTGTTAGAAACACCAGAGCGCATCTACCTGGCTACAAAAGATTCTTTTGAGTATCCCAAACCTCCTGTTCTCAGAACCGGAAGAAAAGCTGTGCAAAGTGGGAAGTTCTGTCGCTTCCATAATCAGCCTGGTCATGACACAGACGACTGCCGTCAATTGAAAAATATAATCGAAGAATTGCTAAGAGAAAATAAGCTGCAGCAATTTGTGAAGAAGAGTGGTAATGATCCTGCTTCGTCAAGTCAGGGGCAACAAGCTCTTGCTCATCAGCCCAGGACAAATGAGAAGGCCGCAGGACATGAATCTGGAAGGCCAGTTATTAATGTCATCACAGGAGGACCCCACCCAGCAGGCAGAAGCTGGGGTGAAATGGAGAGGTACACTCGAGCTCTGAAACATATGCCAACTGAAGAGAATGTCTTTGTTTTAGAGGACTCTACACCCCTGAAACAACAAAGGACTTTTAATGATGATATTGTGTTCAGGGCTAGAGATTCCACGGGCATTGAGGCCCCTACTTTGGACCCGTTAGTCATCTCGGCCGGTATTGGACCGGCTATTGTCAGAAGAGTTCTTATTGATTGCGGCGCATCTTGCAACATCCTCTTCAAGAAAACGTTTGACCAGATGAGAATCCCGATGGCGGATGTGCAAGCCTCATCTCAGAAGATTGTTGGCTTCACTGGGGAGCCAAAGCAACCAGTAGGAACCATTGACTTGCTTGTGGAACTCGGAGAAGGAGAAAGAAAAGTAGTTCGCAAGCAGACTTTTGTGATAGTAGATGAATTTTCTGCTTATAATGCTTTCTTTGGTCGACCTATTCTTGCTGCATTCAAAGCTGTCCTTGCCCCATGGTGTCTTACTATTAAATTCCCTACAGACAATGGGGTAGGAGTTATTAAAGGAGACCAGAACGCTGGGCGAGAATGTTATATGACAGAGCTGCGAGAAACAAGGAAGAGAGAAATGGGGAAAGATGCGGCAACCCCAATCCGCATCAAAACACCAACCCTATAGCAACTACAGGGCGGACCCTGCACTGGCGAGCATAGCGGGGCACGAAAAGTGATGGATCCTAGAAAGGCCAGTGCGGGGGAGAGTAGGGTGGTACCAGCAGAAACAACGATACCGGTGCCCGTTGATCTGAAGGACCCAAACAAGGTGCTGAATGTGGGTTCACAACTTAATGTGTCAGTTCAGAATGCCTTGATATCTTTTTTGAAAGCAAACCTGGATGTTTTCGCTTGGACCCATGCCGATATGTGCGGAATATCCCCAGAAGTTGCGGTACATGCTCTGAATATTGACCCAAAGTTCACGCCAGTAAAGCAGAAAAGAAGAATCCAAGGTCTAGAAAGGTCGACAGCATTGAAAGAGGAAGTTGACCGGCTCATGGAGAATAATTTCATCAGAGAATCTACCTATCCAAATTGGGTTTCAAATCCAGTGCTAGTTAAGAAAGCCAATGGTAAATGGAGAGTGTGCATCGACTTTTCAGATCTAAACAAGGCCTGTCCCAAAGACTGCTTCCCATTACCCAGGATCGATCAACTGGTAGATGGAACAGCGGGTCATGAATTGTTGTCTTTTATGGATGCCTACTCCGGATATAATCAGATCATGATGCATGAGCCAGATCAGAAGGACACAAGCTTTATCACCGATGTCGGTCTTTACTGTTACAGAGTTATGCCCTTTGGGTTGAAGAATGCGGGGGCAACATACCAAAGACTGGTTAATGCTATGTTCAAACCGCAGTTGGGAAAGACTATGGAAGTTTACGTTGATGACATGCTAGTAAAATCTAAGAAAGCAGTGGATCACATCGAACACTTAGCAGAAATGTTCGCAATTCTCCGAAGATACGGAATGAAGCTTAACCCTTTAAAATGTTCTTTCGGGGTAGAATCTGGGAAGTTCTTGGGTTTCATCGTGAGCGCTAGGGGCATTGAAGCTAGTCCAGCTCAAATCACTGCTCTAAAAGAAGTCAAAGCTCCTAAAACAAAGAGGGAATTGCAAAGTCTCAATGGAAAAATTGCCGCCTTAAGTCGGTTCATATCCAAAGCTACTGATAAATGCATTCCATTCTTCGACGCTCTAAAGAAAGGAAAGAAAAACTTTGACTGGACTCCCGAATGCCAGAAAGCTTTTGAAGAATTGATTCAACATATGGAAACGCCTCCAATACTTTCCAGGCCCGGCGATGGCGAGGATCTTCTTATATACTTGGCAGTTTCATCTCATGCTTTAAGTGCAGCGCTGGTACGGGAAGACAAAAGGATTCAACATCCAGTTTACTATATCAGCAAAAGACTCACTGGGGCAGAAATGAATTACTCCAAGTTGGAAAAACTCGCCTATTGTCTATTGATTGCCTCAAGAAAGTTGAGGCAATATTTCCAGGCTCATCCTATCAAAGTCCTCACTGATCAACCTTTAAAGCAAGTCTTGTTTCGCCCTGAGACTTCGGGCCGCCTTTTAAAGTGGAATATTGAATTGAGCCAATATGACATCACTTATCATCCTAGAAAAGCGATCAACGGACAAGCTTTGGCAGATTTTATTGCAGAATTTACAGACAAGGGTAACAGCGAGGAAGAAACAATCGAGAACTCCCCAACCCAATGGAAGTTGTTTGTAGATGGCGCAAGAAATGATTACTGTTCAGGTGCTGGAATTGTTCTTGAAACTCCTGAAGGCCGGTCATTATGCTATGCGCTAAGATTAGAATTTCCTTCAACAAACAATGAAGCAGAATATGAAGCTCTGATCGCTGGTTTGAAAATTGCTAAAGAACTAAACATTCGAGCGTTACAGATCTTCAGTGATTCTCAGCTTATAGTATGCCAAGTCAAGAAGGAGTTTCAAACGAAAGGAGGAAATCTGCCCGCTTATGTGTCAAAGGCTTGGGAACTTTTATGTGAATTCGACCATTACACGATAAGTCATATTCCTCGAGAAGAAAACATGAAAGCAGATTCTCTCGCAAAATACTCAAGTTCTGGCGAAGCCCAATCCTTAGGGTTAGTTCCAGTGGAAGTTTTGTCAAATCCGAGCATTGATGAAATGGATATCGATTGGGTTATGAACAGTGGAGATAAAACTTGCGCATAATAAGACCGAGCGATTCTCACCATCATTCAACAAACAAATTTCAAGTCACAAAGACCCCGAATTCAAATCCTAGATAGGAAATGCTTCAATTGAACGGCTAATGATTTCGATAGGAACGAGCCCTTGCTGATAAATTGAGATTGTTTAAACAAACAAACATCCAATTAGGAAGCTAGTGCCCGTTCTCACGAACTTGCCTGGCAATGAAGTACACTTCCTTGGATTAAACAAGCCACTTGTGAGAAAAAGGGGGATGAAAACTTGAAAAGAAAAAAAAAAAAAAAAAAAAAAAAAAAAAAAGGATCGCTGAAAAGGCATAAGCAAGTGAACAGAGGAACAACCAAAGCTACCATCAGCGCCACAAGTCCTCTTCGGAGGCGCAACTCTTCGGATAATAAAAGACCTCTAATGGGTCATATGCCACAAAAAAGAAAGTTCTCTACTCAACAAAAAAGATTGGAGGAGTCATGACCCTCCAACCATGAGAGAGTAACTTCCAGGCGATGAAAACCCTCTCTGAGGCACATTTCACCAGGAGTTGAAGTGTTATAACCGCTCTTCGGGATTTCACTTCACCAGAGTTGAAATGTAAACAAAATAAAAGCCCTCTTCGGAGGCCCATTTCACCAGGAGTTGAAGTGTTATAACTGCTCTTCGGGATTTCACTTCACCAGAGTTGAAATGTAAACAAAATAAAAGCCCTCTTCGGAGGCCCATTTCGCCAGGAGTTGAAGTGTAGCAGCCGCTCTTCGGAATTTCACTTCACCAAAGTTGAAATGTAAAAACAAAGACCTTCTTGAAAGCACACGTTTCACCGAGATTGAAATAAAACTTCCAAGTGTTGAAACGTGAAAAGGCTTTCTTCAAAGGCACAACTCTTTGGGGGTACACGTTTCACCAAGATTGAAATAAAACTTCCAAGTGTTGGAACGTGAGAAATCCCTCCTCAGAGGTACAACCCCCTCCCGGGAACACAATTAAGAAAAAAGACCTCTTTGGAAACCCACGTTTCACCGAGATTGAAATAAAACTTCCAAGTGTTGAAACGTGAAAAGGATTTCTAAAGCATAACTCTTTGGAGGTACACGTTTCACCGAGATTGAAATAAAACTTCCAAGTGTTGAAACGTGAAAAAATCCCTCCTCAGAGGTACAACTTTCTATAAAAAAAAAAATTCCTCATCAAAAGCGTACTTTAACTTTCAAAGGAAAAGTAATTTGCCTACTATGAGAAATGATCGTAAAAAGAAAAGAAGTTAAAGTACCCTTCAGAGGTCCGCTTTACCACATAGAGGAATTCACTTGATGAGATATGCACATAAGCAAAAGAAAAAAGTGATTTCTTCGAACGACCAAGCGTAAAAACTTATACGAAGGGAGTTGTACTCTATAAAATTTTCTTTAAAGAATAAAATAATTATTCTTTAGCAAATAAGAGTGTAAGTCCCCTCGAGGTATAGAATATTGCAGCATACTTATGGAATGGGGGCAATATAGTATAATTACACACAATATGGTATAACTAAACCAGCAAAAGGTAACGCTCAAGTAACATACCATAAGCTCGCTGCAATATCAAATAAACTCATGCCAAAACGAATAACAAATGTATTCTTTAATTCAAACAAAAGTTTGTACAAACGAGGAATCATTTTATTCAATTACAACGCAGGTACAGGTTTCAAAATAAAGAAAAGCGGGGGCCGGTACCCGCACAATTCTCGGCCAGTACATGCAAAACACAAAAAACTAGAAACTGAAGATCTTCACTTCTTTTTGCTGCCTTTAGACCCTTTACCCGGCCGAATGATCAGCTTTTCAGGTCGGCCAGTGGGTATAAGGGAGGAAGGAGAGGTAGGCGCAGCTGGCCCAACTTCTGGCTCCTCTTCAGTGGCAGTGATTATCTTCCCTCTCCTCCTTGATGCTCCTTGCTTCCTTCTCCTCTTTGAGGAAGACTCACTTCCTGGAGTGACAAGTTTAGATAAAGTTATATCGTCAGAAGGAGTCCGCTCCGGAGATATGTCACCTCCCTCAAGTCCCTCATCTTTTTGCTCTTGCGAAGCAATGGGATCATCCAGGCCATGGAGAGCTTCTATTTGTTCTTCTTGTGACCCAGGTTGCGAGGCAGAAGGAGGCGCTACTTGAAGAGATGGAGGAAGGATCACCGGGGGAGAAGAAGCTTGAGTTTGACTCGGTGCTTTCTCTACAAAGGAGAAAAAACTTAAAATATCAGTATCTTTCGAAAAGAGAGGGGATGACGGCTCGTCAAAAGTCGGGAATTCATTAACATTTGAGGAATAATCAAAAGTCGGGAATTCATTGACATTTGAAAAATAATCAAGAAGATCGTCAAGTTCACAAGGAGCGAACGAGCAGTTCACCACTTGGGCTGGTCCGGTGTCAAGTTTACCTGGGGTAGTTGGATCTCTGAGGCTGATTTCATATCGCTGTGCTTCGTTGCTTTCACCACCTTCATCCCCGCCTTGTGCACTTGTAGTTTCAGTTACTGTCTTAGTTGCAGGCGGAGTAGAGGAGCTAGAACCCGTGATGTCAACCACAGGAGAAACTGGAGGTTGGACAGAGGAAGTAAGCGTTAATTCCTTTCCAGAACGTTCCTCTTCCGCCATTCCAGTTCTCATCCTGGCAAGTTGTTCTCGCCCCTTCGCAAGAGCAGCGCGAGCTCCCTCATCCAGGTAACGCGCCTCAAAATCTTCATCGCCATACCCGGCGTCTTTAAACATGTTAAGAGCAGCTTCCCACACCTCGGCCAGGGTGATTTCATACTTAGGACCAAGAAAAGAGAGGCTGCCGCGTCCCAAGACACAATGTAAATAAAAATCGAATAAAGTCGAATTGATATCGTTTTCCATGGTCTGAGCAGTTTCTTCGGCTGCAATTTTGCCAGCCATGGCCTCATCTCGATCTTTTTCGGTCTGAGCAAGTTGGGCTTTTAGCGCTTCAATCTCCATGTCCCGGGCGCTCAGTTTATTCTGCAGCTGGGTGACATCAGTGCGGTGGTTCTCTACAGCTTGTTCCAACCTCTCAGCTTTAGCTTCAGCGTCCCTCTGGCTGGCGTGCGCATCTCGCACTTGTTTTTGCAATACCTCTTCTCTTTGGGTGTAAGTATTAGTAGAAGAGGCAAGATCATCTTTGAGCTGCTTTACTTCAGCTTCGAGTTTTTCATTGTATTCGGCTATCTCCTTCATCTCAGCGTTGTGTTGATCAAGAATCTTCTGCCATTCTGATTTGTCATTTTCCATGGTCAGCATTGCTTCGATGTTAGCCCGATTAACTCTTTGAAGTTCATCAACCAGCTTTTGCCATCCAGACATTCTATCGATATCAAGCTTGACAGCATCGAGATTTCTGTACATAGCTTCTTTGTCGATGGGGACCAAATCAAGGTCGAAGCGTACCCCCCTCAGACACCAGTTCGGGAATCGGCTCTGCAAAGTCGGGGGGCCCCTTTCAACATGGTATGAAGGCCTGTTGAGAAGTGTTTGGATGGCACTTCCTTCAAGAGCAGGAGATTTGGAAGGGATGTCAATAGAAACTGAGGCACCAGGTCTCTCAGATGTCACGGGCACGTGCTCCTCGCCAAGTTTGGTCCGCTTTCTCGAATCCTCAATATGGCTCTTCCCCCTATCATCGTGCGTTTTACGTTTATGGGAGTCATCATCCCTTGGGAAGGATTCATGTCGCGTGCCCGCTCCCTCATGACGTTCTTCATACCTTCTCCTCTCTTCAGCTTTTCGCGCAGCTCTCTGCTCATTGGTTTCTCTGGGATCGGCATAGTATTGCTTGTAGTCATAGCTGCCACGCCCTCCATAGCGTCGAAAGTCCTTGTAATAAGAACCGCTGCCGCTGCGCCCCATAGAGGAATCTGAAAAGGCAAAAATAGCAAGTCTTAGAAACTTCCGAAGAAAAGAAGTTAAATATGAACAAATGCCGAAAAATCCTAAGTGTTGTGTGATGTGCAAGCTACGCGCATTAAGCTACAAACCACTCATTGGTGTAGGGGTGATGATAGCTTGGGTATGAGGAGTTGGTGTTTGTGTTGGTGTTAGTCGAAGAAGGGACGTCGCCTCAATTATAGGAGAGATAGTTTTAGACACGTCATCTCTAAAAAGCTCCTGTGAGGTCACTATTATGTCGCTCAACCCATCATAAACATCGTCACCATCATGCTCGGTGAGACTTGTTTTCTCAGTTCCTACATCAGCTAATCCCCCGAGAGGCTGTGAAGGTCCTTCTTCTTCCTCAATCGGGGCAAGTGCCGTCTTACTAGATGACCCCATAATGCCGGTAGGGGTGGAACATTTCACCAATGAAGCTTCGATGTTAGACTCTTTTGATGAAGATTGTTCGATAGTAACGGGGGCATCTGATGCTTCAGTCGGGGAATCGGGAACTTCAGTCGGGGCTTCATGAGGCTGAGTATAGCGAGAAGAGTGAAGAAGCCCGTATTGATGTAAAAAGTCATCTCTCAGCAAAAACTTTATATTCCTCTCTTCTACTGGCACAGCATTCAATCTTTCAAAAATTTGCTTATAGCCTGGGTCTCTAGAAGGAGGTGGAAGCGCTGAAAAGTAAAAAGGGAAATTAACATCTAACTACTCAGGCTATGAAAAGATTTTATAAGGAAAACATGTGTCAGGAATAAAGCTGAACGCCCTTACTTCCAACTCTCCACACACCATAAAACCCCGGAGGGCAACGAACATAGAAGAATTGGGTTAAAAACCCGTGAGCAGTATCAGGGAGGCCAACAATCAGTTTGCGGTTTCGGGCGCTCCTCACAACAGTAATGGAAGGATGATCCTTAGTCCGAGCAAAAGAGCATAGATAACAAACTTCACCAAAGCTTGGAAGTCGATCAAGTGTTCTCCTAAAAAGCACACACAACCCCATTAGAATGGCATAGCCATTGGGGTGTAGCTGGGATGGAGCAATGGCCAGTTGACGGAGAAGTTGTTGGAAAAAGTCATTGAAAGGAGGAATGCCTCCACTTAGGCACATTTGCCGGTTAATTGTCACAAAGCCAGAAGGAGCTATATCGGCAGTGTTATTTCTTTCGGGAAGAATGGCATCTGATTCAACGATACCAAACTGAGCACACAACTGGCGAAAAACTTTGTATGATAGTGAAGTAGGAGCTCTTTCGGGAGGATTAACCAGTGGAGCCGGAAGAACAGTTACCTCTCCAGTCCGAACTGTTGTATCACCTTCCTGAGAAGTCATTCTACACAAACAACTGGATATTCAAATATGAAGGTGCACGTTTCCTAAAAAAGTGTGAAGTGTTGTGCAAAAAACTAATAAAAAAATAATAATAACAAGTAAATATAACTGAAATAAAACTAGTCGATGATTGATCGATTACAAAAATTTCAGAACTTGTTAGTCTTTAGTTCAAGTATAATATTAATGCGAGCTGGTCAATTTTAATTGACTATTTCAGTATTGCTTTAGTATTTTACTTGAAGTTAATAAGTTGAGCACTTCATTCACACAATCTGTTTAAGTTTAATGACTGTTGTTAGCTAATCTGTCATTCGAAGAGGGCGATCAATGGCAGTATATTCGCCCCGGTTTTTCTGTAAATGTTGTATTGGACAGGTTGTTAACTTGCGAGTCAAAGTAATTTGTAAAAGAAGGCATCAAAGTTCAACAGTTCAACATCACTGCAAATTCAAGGTTTAAGCAGATCCTAAAAAAAAAAAAACAACACAAGTGCTAAGTCGTATCGAACACAAGTGCTAAGTCGTATCGAACACAAGTGCTAAGTCGTATCGAACACAAGTGCTAAGTCGTATCGGACTCAAGTGCTAAGTCAAAACCGACTCAAGTACTAAGTCGCAACCGACTCAAGGGATGAGTCGTTCCTATCCTCAGCCATCAAACACATCAAGCCGCTTATCCTCTAAGTCCTAAGTCGTAACTCGGGGAACAGGAGAAAGGCTCTGATCCAAAACAACTAGAAATCCTCCAAGTCTTAACTCGGCTACGGCTCATGGAAATCGCTAAGTCACATGGAAGAAGCCGAGTCATATATGAGACGATCCCTTGTTATCATCACTCAACCTATTCGACCAACTCGCCTCCCTTTCAAATCTCTTAACCTGTTCATCCTTGGCTTCTTCAGCAGCGACAACCTTAACTCGTTACACTATGAATCGCCCCAAAGCGCGAATCACCATAGGCCAAATCAGATGAATTTTAGTTCATCGGTAATCAATTCGAATAGAATTCGCAGGGTTTGAATGGGGCAAACCAAAGATGATGAACTGAATACATAAAGTAACAATGGTTAACGGTCGAAGTTTGAAGCAAGATCTCTTACGATTGTTTGATGCTAGAAAGAATCAGAGATGAATCGGGTCGAAATCGCCTCGGAGAGCTTGAAGATGCGTTAATGGCAGAAAGCAGTTTAAAAGGTTAAGTGATGAGAAGAAGGACGACTCAGGCTTTTATATCTGGAAAGGTTGGGATTTGAAACGACATGACCGAGTTATGATAAGTCGAAGCACACGACTTACGATTTAAGCGTGTGCTTCGAGGGGCAAATGTTAACCCTAACTCGTTCACAAGTTAACAGGTCCACGAGTTAAGGCATGTACGACTCAAGGCATGTACGACTCAAGGCATGTACGACTCAAGGCATGTACGAGTTAAAGGATACATGAGTCAGCAACTTCCTACAACTTAAAGACCTCTACGAGTTAGCAAGCTTACGAGATAAGCAGCCTACGAGTTAAGGAGTACCCGAGTTAAGCTACTTGCGAGATAAGCCTTTACGAGTTAGCATATCTACAAATTAGCAAGTGTACGAGTTAAGATCTTCCACAAGTTAAGCCTCTACGAGTTAATCCTCTGCGAGTTAAGATCTTCTACGAGTTAGCAGGCATACGAGTTAAGAAAAGCTAACGACTTAAGGTCTTTACGACTTAAGGAAATTGATGGCCTACGACTTAATGATAACTGCAGTTTGTACGACTTAAGACCCTTACGACTTAAAGAAGTTATACGACTTAAGGAGGATACGACCTAAAGACACACCTCTTAACTCGTCTACGAGTTAAGACTTGCTTTAAACCAGTTGCAATTGGTTAAGTCGACTACGACTTACGACATAAAAAGAGTCGTATACGACTTAAGAAGGGAAATTAGCAATTGCAGCCAGATAACTCGCACACGACTTAGAACTTAGGGATGGGTTCAAAAAAGGGGAACTGCCATAGACTCGGCTCAGTGACCCGGGGACGACTTACCTTAAGTCGAACACGACTTATCTTAAGTCGGCCACGAGTTAGGACTTAGCACTTTTTCCGCCCAGAACTCTCTATAAATATGAAACCATCTCCAACATGCAAAGGACCTTGGGGCTCATTCTCTTCAAGCGCCATTACTCTGCCGAATTCCAGACGACTTCAAAGCTTTTTAGATCCAACAAACTTCTAAAGGAACTCCATGAAGGAATCATCCACATTCACCATGGATTTGAAGATGATTGTCAACATCAAAGCTTGAGCTACTTGTTTCACATATCCTATCACTTGAAGTGTGTTGTAATTGAAAGATCTTGTAAAGAATTGTAATCAAACTAGTGATAAAAAGATTAAAGTGGACGTAGGCTGGATGATAAGCCGAACCACTATAAATACTGTGTCTCTTACCGTTTTTCTACATACTTTCTGCTTATTTCTGTTTCCCGTACAAACGGGTGGTGCTTTCACAATCACATCTTATACACCAGGATGTTAGCGTTTAAATTTTTTTCGTTAACAAACTCGATCGATGATTCGAGTTGAATGATTACTGTTCTCTGTTTAGCTCAAACTCCAATGCTCCTTTGTTGATGATGTTTAGGGTTTATATAGGATTTGATTTCCTATATTTTCGTTCGTATATGATCATTTGACTTCGTTTGATAATTTTGCTTGAATTCTTTTCGGCCGCGTGATTATACTTGAAAGATTGTGATTTTTCTGACTTTGTTAATTTCGTATATTTGTGACTTGATTCCCACGGTGTTAATTTCTGACTTGGTCAATTTCTTGGCCACCACGGTTTCGAATTGATTTTGCTGATGTAGATTTCATTCTTTGTTTCCTTTGACTCTGGTCAGTTGCTCACGGCTTCAACTTGATTTTTGATATTACCAGAGTTTGACTTGATTTTTACGAATTTGATTCTGTTGTGATTTTGCATCACTGCAACCTGTACTTTTGAAGCTTGATTCTCTGGTCTCTGACTTTGTCTTGTTCAACATGTGTGTTAAGCCTGTATACGTATCACTGCATATGCTGTTTACTTTGTTATCGAGTTGCACTACTTGCATATCCATATAAACTTGTTGTATCACCATTTCATGTTTACTTGAGGCTTGCACTTGAATGTCAGTCTGGTCGACACTTGTATTTTGTTGCACTGTGTTTGACATGGTCTTGTAGCATTGAAGCTGTTCGTGTATGATGAATTCAAATTTAAATGATGATGAACAACCCAAATAACTGAGGCAAATATTATTTTCAAAATTCACATTTTATTTTGTACTGCAAAAATATTTTATTTTCAATTTTACTGCGTCAATGTATATTTTCGCAGATTGCTCAGATGCTGGATTCAATCTGGATTGAAGTTGAAGATAAATACGAGTGAGAGTCAGTTGTAGTGAGGTGCAACTGTAAATTAGAAATGGTGATATAATCAAAATTGTATTGTAATTGAAATTGTATATATATAGTGAGAGCTTGAATTTATACTATTCAAAATTATAATAAAATATTTGTTTGAATAAAATATCCATTTGAATTCAAATTCTGTGTTATCTTTTATTCAGCAAATATTTATTATGTGAAAAATAAATAGTACATTAACAAATACATTTAAGTGAATATATATATATATATATATATATATATGTTTATTATCATCAAACAAAAATCATATAATCGCATATTCAACAATCTCCCTCTTTTGATGATAACAAACATATATTTAAGATTTTGAATATGTTAAATGTATTTGATCATTGATATACTCTAATTGCTCCTCCTATTTAAATGCTTCCTCTCTACACAAAGCTCCCCCTTCATATATGCATACAATTAAAAATATGCAAAGAGCCTAGATGCAAATAGAAAATGTTTGACCTTTGCTTGATTTTATTAGACAAAATCTTAACTTTTCTCTCCCCCTTTTGTTATCAGCAAAAGAGTAATAGTGTTAGAAAAATGGAGATAAAGTGATAGATATTAATCCAACATTAAAACTCAATTGAATATAAATATTAAATTTCAGTAAAAAATCAAACAAAAATCGTAAATACTTTGTTAGGCGCATATTCCACTTTTAGAATGATGGGAATGATGTCATCATATAAAACCATACAGTTGTGTCTATTTGTGGTATATTTATATCAAGAATTTGAATATCTACCAAATATGCATAACCGTTAGAACTTTTAAATGAGATTAGTAGTATTCCAATTTTATTTAAAAAAATGAATTCAAATATCTTCTAACCATGCATAGCCGTGAGAACTTTTAAATGGGATTAAAATCAACTTGTATATTTAAAAAAAATCAATTTTGATATGCGTTCCATACATGCATAACCGTGAGGACTTTTAAATGAGCATGGAAGCACACAAAAAATTCCAAGTAATTCAACCATGCATAACCATGAGGACTTTTAAATGAGAGTGAATACTTTGGATTTTATTATTATTATTATTATTTTATTAACAAAAATGTAGAATGAAAAACGAATGGTTCCTGTTTAAAGTACCACATATTGACAAACTATATTGAATTTTGATGAGTGATGGTCGTTAGAAATATGATAGAAATAGCGATGGTCATGGAATTTTTACCAACAAAAAAGTTTTATAACTCTTGTTTAAATTTCTAAAGAAATTTACTAATTATACCGTCTCGAGTCATAATATATGACAAATATCAATACTCATCACCCTTTTTTTCAATCACTATTTATCTTTTTGATAATTAGTAGGGAGTCAGATTAGTCAATTTTATAATTTAAAAATTAAATTCAAAAATAATTATAAAATCATTTTTTCTTAAAATGGCCAATCTGAAAACAAGGTCAAAGATGATTAGAAGGGGTTTATGAGGAAAATTTCTGCTATTTGAAAAATTATGAAATGAAAAATATGTAGACATTTTCTTTGAAAAACGATGCAGTTACTAAATGTCTCAACAAATCATGTTCCACTAGTAATTTTTCTATCAACTAGATTACCAGCGTAATCTGCATCTGAATTTCTCTTTCACTCAAAATTATCATTAATTGAATTTGATAGACCAGACCATGAAGTGTGCAACAAAATATCTCAAAATCAATTTTAACAGCTTTTAAATGACATTCTCTTGAATTTGAATTGAAACCGTGCAAATAATCAAACACCGTGAATATAAAGTCAGCCGTAAAATAACCAAATGTATTATCATCCAATAAAACACTATTATTAATCCAAACTAATATATATGAAGTAATTCAAAGACTCTACAGATTCCCAAATTTAACTAAAAATCGGGATCGTTACAGATTCCCCTTTTAAGAAAATTTCGTCCTCGAAATTTGCCAGGGAGACAACAAAGAGCAGATGAACACATCTGAGATAGAAAATTTATTTACCAGGTCAAAATGAATATCTATTCTGCATTTGGCTTACCAAATCAGAATATCACTAAGATACAAGAACAAACTCATTCAACACTTCACAAGATACTCGGATCATCAATCTACAAAATATGCCGGGAATTGGTTAGTTCGAAAGGATAACTAACCATTCGTAGAATATATCTGAACCCAACAGTACAAACAATGGATGCTCAATTCAGATTGGAATATCCCAAGGTATACACCAACCTATCCTTCTTCGGACTTTGATCCTCACAAGAAATTACAATAGAATTTCAAATTTGATTTTGACCAAAATCGTTTTATCGATACAAATCAATTTTAACTTCATATTTTTATTAACCAATTTATTTCAAATAAATTTTCAAATTTATTAGAGTTAAAAACGAAAAGCTGATAGGTAACTGATGAAGAGAATACAAAATATAAATGATTCGCAGGGCCATCACCACACCAAAGCTTCTCTCTCGAGCTGCCACGAAGACATCAAAGAATTTGCAATTGGATCAAAGGAGATTGATAGAGAAAGATTGTTTCCGTTGTTGCAGGGTATCGGCCATTTGTAGTCGTACTCCCCTGTCCCCTACCTCGTCCTCTTCTTGCACTCATACTCACTATCAGCGGATAGTAAGGGAATTTACTGAGGCATACGAATGGATATGTTAGGGATATACTCATTCTAGGGTATACTTCACCCTATCTCTAATGAGTTACTTAATGTGTTATACTCCAAAAGCTAAGTTCAACCTTTAGCTCTGATACCAAATGCGACAACCCGGATTTTCGCGTTCGAAAATCCATATCCATACCTCATTCGTATTCGAATGCCGTAGATTCAAACTTTCAAATCCGATTCGCTGGAGCTTATAACACATTAAGCACAACACATCGGGAGAAAACAAATATATCATTGATACACAACATCTGATGCAATAATGATACAATTGAGATTTTGATACAAATATCAAAGACAAGATACAACAGAAAGAAAGAGATATAATAAACTTGAACTCCAAAGAAGGAACTCCAATATCAGCAATCTCCATTTCCAAAGCACCAATCCAGAAATAGCTTGAACTCCCAATCAAGTTGGACTTAAGCAAGGTTAGTCATCCAAAGACCGAAGAAGATTTCCAGAGACTGAAGGCCACTGAATCTACTCCTACTATTTGATTATCTAAAAAACCCAACTCTAAACTGCCCGTGTGGAAAATTTTGGGCACCCAGAGTTTAGGAAGGGAACAAAAAACTCCAGGTCAGTCATGGGACTGGTATGAGAAAACAAAATAGTTTATCTTTAAAATAAACAACAAAAGATTTTAAAATTTGAAATCCGCAATGCTTGTTGAAAAATGAAACTACCATAAGGCCTCCCGCCACACACACCATGCAAACGCAGAATTGGAGGAGATTTCTCCTTATGATAGTCAAAAATGCTTGATACGCGAAAACCTTTTAATATTATTATTAGTGCATAGTGCAGAAAACCTTCCAAAAGTATAATATTAATCTTAGCCAGCATAGACATTTCAAACTATGCCTACTATAGCTACCATCTAAACAATGGTGACCACCATAAGTAAATGGCAGGTTATACAACTAAAACCGTACAAGGCGCGTATTGGAGATTGGATTTTCAACAAATGGTCAGGCTAAGGAACTTCCTATTGCCACATGGGTACGCCTCTAGAGTGACCCCCCGAGAACCTACCCGGCTTTCTGCCAACACAAGGCCGGTTTCGTCCCTGCCCGTGAGTAACACCTAAGGATATGCCATCCCCGGTCATTTGCGACCTTTATCCGAGAGCTCTCAGCACCAACAACCAAAAAGCAATTTATTTGTAGTAACCACATAGGTTAAATACTAGGCTCCATACCATGATACCGGCCTTTTCCAGAAGGAATGGACATAACCTAGGGGCGCGACCCCTGTAACCTTGCCACATCTTTCCTGTTTTGACCATTTCCAAGGAGTGAGATCCGACGAGTTCTCGTCCACAAAGCTATGCTTTTCACAAAAGCCATGCTTCGATCAACAAATGATCAGCAACACTCAGCAGCGCTCAACATGCCACACTACCAAATTGGGAATGTATCACTAGTAACCATCAACTACATAACCTCTGAGCTCGTACGTCTCAGAGAAGGGTGTTAAGCTAAGAGAATGAATCTTCACCACCAAATAGAAATGTATTTGATAGAAGCCAGCTTTACATCTCAAAGTGTAATGTCATACATACATCCATACAAACCTGTTCTGGGTTCGAACAGAACCGAAGGCACTTCCAAAGAAACCCTTGCAAATCCGAATAATCCCTAATCACGTCCGGACTTCCCATCACAAAGGGTGATCAAATCTCTATACCGGGGATCACCCGGTGTAGAGACATTCGACGAGTTATCCGTTCGCTTTCGGAAATATCCGGTCTTCACCACCGTTCTTCAAATGCTATCTATAACGTCGTATCATAATTCAAATGCTACCTATAACGTCGTATCATAATTCAATGTCCTCTCCCGGCTAAACCAAAAATGAGCGTTTATATTTAAAAACATATGGATATTGGGATCTCAGTTAAGTCATAACTTAAAGCCCAAAAAAATGGTTTAAACAAATCACCATTTCAAATCTTTTTGAACAAAAAGATTCACTTCACAAAGTTCATCCCTTTTTCACAAAGATTCATTCACAAATTTCAAAATAATTTCCACTTCAAATCGGATTAACTCATCCAATCTTTAAATCAAAGATTTAATTCATAGCTTTCAAAACCATTTCCAAGATTCATTCATAACTTGGAAAACCATTTTTCGTTTCAAACTTGAAATACTTTTAACATGAATTGAAATTTTTTTCCTTATATGAAAGGTTTTATTATTTGAAAACAAATAGTTTTCATTTCAAAAAAATCCAATTATATTTGTACAAGTTAAAGCCCTTGAGTTAAACTCAAATTCTTAAAACAATACTTTCAAAATGGTTTAAACCCATATAAATACATTTATAACTTGTATAACATTTTTAAACAATAATTTCCAAACATAGAATTCAATTTCAAATCTTGAATTGAAATTCAAATCAATTTATTTTAAATTTCAAAATTTAATCAAGTTATTCAAAATAACTTTTCAAACACCTTTTCAAAACTTTTCGTATTTAACCCATTTCTATTTCCAAAACCATTTGGATTCAGAATTCAACTTTAAAACCATTTCAAAAATATGTGACTTAACCAACTTCCTCGTGCAATCCATATTTGTGTGTGTATGGTGTAGTCCAAGGGTTTTACCCAAAAGTGCAACAACGTCAATCATCACAGACTCAATCATATTAATATTGATAAGCGGCATAATCTATAACACTTATTTTTCATTCACAGATTCATAGATAAATAATATACATTCATCACAGATAAATGAATAAATTATACAAAGTTCAATTCACAGAACAAGATAACACAGATCAGCTAGGACAATCAATTCAAGCATCTAATACAATACAACCATTCATAAGCAAACCCACATTTAATAATCTTTTATAAGCAGGATAAATTTTAATATTAAATCCTAAATTAATTCAAATAAACTTTTAATTAATTCCTTGTGAATTAATTATCCAATCCTGATTATAAGTTAACTTAAACTAGATTAATAAATTTATAATCCCGGTTAATTATCATTAATTTATACAAAGCATTTAAATTAATTATCCTTTAATGATAAATTAATTAACCTTTAATTATTTATCATCAAATTAATTTCCTTAATTAATCAATCATGTTAATTAATTATCCTTTAATTAAATTTTCTTTGATCACTGGATTAATCAACTTTAAATCATTAATTAATTACCTTTAATTAAGTAATTGCTTTTAAGTAATTAATTACTTTTTATTTTTTTACATTTAAGTATCCTCTAATTAATTGTATTAATTAGTTAGCTCTTAATCAATTAATTATCCTTTAATTAACTGCAATTAATTAAGTTCCTTAAAATTAATTAATAAATAATTTTTTTATTTAAATCAAAACTCTAATTAATTAAAGATAACTCATGAAATAAATTCATTTATTAACCCATAGATTAACTTAAGGCTTTTAATTAATTTTTAAAAGATAAACTATTTATCTTTATAAACCATTTAATCACATTATCAAAAATTATTTAAATAAACCTTTACATTAATTAAAGGATACATGATAAAATATTTTAAGCTTAAGTTAATTTTTTTTAAAATAATTTCTTTTCAAAACTTTTAACCAACCCATAATTTAAATAGACATTTATTAATTTAAAAGAAATGGTTAAGGAAATTTATTCAAATTAAAACTTGATTTTTTAAATTTTAAACATTGAAAAACATCATTTTACTGACCCGAGATGACTTCGGGTTTTTACTCGAGTCAATATATGTTTTCCCCAGACTTGCTTCGAGTTGCCCCTCCTCCTTTTCATTTTTCATTTTTTTGTTAAAACTTAAAAAAAAACTGTGAAAACATTTGAATCACCCGCAAATTAACTCGAGACATACCCAAATTTTCTCGAGCACTACTTCGAGGCCACTCCTTCCTTCTTCCCACAACCACCACTGACACCATAAATGCTCGTGCACATGCACCAGTATTTCGATCATCTCCGGTCAACCTCTCCACCATCTACAGGTCAACGACGACCATCCCAGACCAACTGACCTCCTAGAACCCCCAATGTCACCAGTGATCGATATCAAGCTATTGACTACAATCTAGAACCCAAGCTAGTTGAAGAAATCCACCTCGTGCCGCCGCCCAAGATCACCAGAATCCACGCGATCTTAAACCAAGTTTTACCGACGACCCACGAAGCTTTTCCCTTGGGTGCGATCGAACTCGGTGCAACATCGACGACGCCATTTCCTTGCGAACCCAATTGACAATATACTGGGCTTAAACCCTAGTTCATCGAGCCCATGCCGCTTAAATCATCGGAAAAATTATTAACTATTTTTCCCTCAATCTTCAACACCCAAACCATCTTCACCATTAATCCCGATCCAAAATTCTTTGTCGATCATCTGCAAAGCTTGAAATTCCCAAATTCGATCAACTAACAATATCTCCCTCAATCCCAAACAAAATTTATGATTTAACTTTTAAAAATTCATGTTTGCTGATAATAAAATGGATTATACACCTGAAATGATGAATTATTTCAATCGATAATTTAATGTATTTCACATTTTCACTGTCTCTCTTCATTCCTAGATAATTTATAAACAAAAAATAATTTAACTATTTTTTAGATTCTAATTTACGTTTTCAACAAACATAATTTGTTCAACTACTAAAGTTTATCAGAGATCATTAATTGAAGTCTTGAATTTTCTTGAATTTATTTTCAAAACCTGTTACTCAAAAACAGGCTTAACATATTCACACAGATATGCATATCAGTATATATATATATATATATATATATATATATATATATATATATGCATATGCATATGTATATGTATATGTATATGTATTATACATGTAGGCATAATAAATAATATTTCCATGACACATTTAACTGTCAAACACACCGTTAGAACATAGAAGCAGATTTAAGGGGATTTTGCTCACCTAATATATTTGAACAGAGAACTCAAGCCTGGAAGATTGAATATGAAATTCTGCAATTTGTTGTTTAAATCTGAGATCTGGGTTGATCTACTCCTCTGAATTTGTTTCGGTCACTTGTACTAATTTGCCCCTGAATCTGAAGCTTGTTTCCAGATTAAAAATTTGAAGTTTGATTTATTGATTTCCTTTTACTCCACACTATTTTGGTTTCCAGGTTTGAAGACTTTAATTTCCAGTTCTTTGATTTGTTTATGTTTATCTGGTTGCCTTGATCAGGTTTTGATCATCTTTTGATCTCTGGTTTTGATGTTTGAGATGATTTTGGTTTTCAACTTTGAATTTCAGTTTGAACATGGAAGAATATTGAAACCTGGTTTTACTCTTCAATATATTTTTATAAAATTTTAATTCAAATTGTGAAAAATTAATGCAACTTGTATTATTTTGTTACACTTGTAAGTTTGTCTTCTCCTTTAATTTACACTTGTTTTATATTATACTTCATGTTTCAACATTTATCATAACTCTTTAATTTATGTTTAAACCCTCTACCCTAATTTTTTATAAATTATGGTTTAAACCTTTACTTTAATAAATTTATAGATTTAGTTTTAAATATTTGCATATACAATTTTAAATTTATATGTACAAGCTAAATTTATTTCAAGTATGAAAGTAAAGTGATTTTAAACTGTTTTCTTTTTATAAATTACTAAATTCTTATATTCACATATGTTTATATTTACAACTTCATAAGGAATTGAGTTTGAAATCTAACTATACTAAAATATTAATCATATATATAGATTATTTATAAGTCTTTAAAATATAAATTTAACTTTAAACAACTTTTTAAAATTATTTATATCAAATTAAAATTTAACTTTCAAATACCTTTTAAAAATTTACTATATTGAATTCCAATACAACTTTCAAAATACATATTATTATAAATTAGAAAATAGATTTCTATTAATTTTGAAATAGAGCTTTTCAAATCCAATATATTATTCAAAACATTTATTTTTAAATTTCAAATTCAAAAATTAATATACAATCAATTTGTATTTATAAATGAATAAACAAACAATATCTTTTTATAAATATATATTCTATTCCATTCACAAACTATTTATTTTCCAAATATTTATTTTCAACATATATGAATTTGAATTTCAAATTCCAAATTATATTTTATTTATAAAATTTTTAGATTTCCAAATAAAATCTTAGATTCAAAAATAAAAATATAAATAAATAACAAAACATATCCTTATAAATTTGGAAAAATTTGAATTAATTCACCATAAAATTCCTAATTTAGCATAAATTTCCAAATTAAATTTAACTACAAATCGGGATGTTTACACCTCATCTCATCGGTATACATATATAAATACATCTCAACTCCATCTTAACATCAAGTAGTCTATAAAATCATCAAAAAATCGATCCATAATGCAAATAACTCAATTAAAGAGTAACATCATAAATGATTTCACCATATATATACATCTCATCTGGCACTAGGCTATTAATGTAATAATCATTTATAGACGGTGAATTCTAAAGCATCAGAACTCAAAGAAATCCCGGATTGGCCAGATCCTCGATTGCATGCCGAAGCAATGCTACGCACGCTACATCGTGACTAGTACTACTATTTGGTACCATAAACATCATGATGACTGGAGTCAAATAAGTTCTTAACATCATGAATGACTATAGTCTATAACATCATAATGACCCCCAATCACAAAGACCCAAGTTAATAACATCGTGATGATCAGAGTAGCAACTACATCGTGATGACTGCAATCGAGTACTCGTGGTCTGTAGTACTAGTAAACATAGTGAATATGTCTCAACTTCTCGGATAGGAATCTAATAGGTGTTAATGTATGTCCCATACCATACGTTCGCACCTAACGGTTTACTAGCCGTTAGTTGGTACCACACTAGTAAGACATTATAAACATCAGGAAAATATACTCAGCCTCATCTCATTGGCGAGTAAATTCAATACCATTCTCGTCTCATCTCATTGACGAGTACTAGTGGCATCGTGACTTGTCTCTTCTCATCGACAAGTAAAAATTATCATAATACATCTCAACATCGTAAAATCATCATAAAGAAGCTTACCTCATCTCGTCGGCAAGTAAAAATAACATGTTGATGGTTATTTATAACCATAATTCAAATTAGGAATTTCTAGCTCTTAATTCACCTCATTTCATCGGCGATTAAGAAACACATCTTAAAATGGTCCTTCATCGAATATACTCTTAAATTGGAGTTCTCGGACCATATAATCTACCCAAAATTTAATAACATCTTAAATCATCTCAAAAAGCTCATCGAAAGGGTTTCGATCGTATAAGTCCGATATTAAGCGATAAAGCAAATCCATGTGTCACATATCACATGTTTTACTTTACCGTTTAATTGTCTTTCTTATACGTTCGAAATTCATAAAAATAAGTAATTTTATTTATAAACTAATTTTATTAGAGAAAATAGAAATTTAAAATGGTTTTCCGAAAACTATTATTAAAACCAATATTTGAAATTCCTTTATTATAGGAAATAAACCTATCTTTTTATTAGAAAAATGATTTAAAAAATATTATGTAATAATAATTTGAAATGTCCATGTATTTCAAAAATGGTTTAGTGAAAACCGTTCTCGAAAGCGATGAAAACTAAGAGGGATATCTTAAAACCGATAACTTGAATTCAATACGAATTCAATTCAAATTTAACCCAAAATCAATTCAAATTCCATTTAAATTTGAATTTCTAATTCTTCAAATATAGCTAGCCTACTGATAGGCATCATAGCTCTTAAAATATCTCAAAAACATCATCAAAACTGAAGAGAATGAGAGCAAAGATGAGCTAATACAATTCTACGGTCAACGATTGTTGTTGCTATCATTTTGCTCTCAGGACAGCAACATACAACCATGATTTAGACAAAGAAAACTTCAAAATTCTAGAAAACACAACGAATGAAACTTGTAGCACATGACCTAAGCTTTCAGAAATATCCAAAATTATCAAATTCGGATAAGAAACAAAGAAGTTAAAGCCAATTTCATTTCAGTTTCAAACACAAAACAAATAATAGTTTTGCTCTCGGGATAGCAGTAAAAAAATTTGATTTTGACATAGCTAAATTCAAAATTACAGAAAACTCAATGGATAAAAGTTATAGTGCATGAATTGTTATTTCCGAAACATCAAAAATCATCGAATTTCGATTAAAAACGAGAAAGATATAGCTCAAACAATATCAGATTCAAACTCAGGAAATTCTATCAAAGACATACATATACTTTTGCTTCAAATCTATTTTAGGTTAATCAAATTGTAAAATATCGCAATGCAACCTGAAGTTTATTATTCCTTATTGAATGTGGTTTCTAGAAAAAAAAATTTGACCTAAATCGGATAAGAAATGAGTAACTTATGGCTAAAATACTTCTCCGCCCTTTGATTGTTGCTGCTGTCAATTTGCTCTTGGGACAGCAACAAACAAACACGATTTTGGTCAAGAAAACTTCAAAGTTTTAGAAAACTCAAAACATGAAACTTGTAGATCTATGTCTGTGATTTTCAAAACATCCAAGATTATTGAATTTGGTTAAGAAATGAAATAGTTATGGCCAAAACAAAGCGGCTAATCAGAAATCAGGAAACAAAGAGAATACCAACTATAAAGAATAACATATACAGTAAACAATTTTGCAAATTTTCTCGTACAAACTTTACTTTTTAGTTAACAATTCATGAGCTTGTACTCATCTCAGCGATTTATCAAAGATTTTGATAGCAAGCAGCGAACTTTGGAGGAGAATTGGAGCTTCAGAGACCTATAAAAGCTAAAACAAAGACATGCACAACAAAAGAAATTGGTTTCGGACAATTCATACCTAATTCTAAGATTTTTGATGAAATCTTTGGGTATTTATGGAGATTACCTTCTCTAATAGCTCTATTTGCTTGATCTAATTCTTGAATTTGTAGAAATTTTGAGTGAAAATTGATTTGTAAGAAGGAAGCCATTGATTTGTTTTTCTATGTTCTGTATACGGATGTTTTGAGAAGGAAGAAGAAATCAATGTACTGCTAATTTCCTCTTACCAGAAATTTCTAGATAATGAGTTTTAGGTTCTAAATCCTTACCCAATCAGCCAAGACTTAATACTTAGTGAAAATATAAAGCTATGTACATATTTATCCTATTTTAACATTATATATATATATATATATATATATCCTTTTACATTTTAAAATCAAATAAAAATCTATACAACAGATGTATGCAACTAAAATTGTTATTATCTACATAAAAAAATTATTTCGACAATAAAAAGTTATTTTTATAAATAAAACCCTGTCCTTGACAATATTTTACATGTTACACCATTTTAGTGTAAAAACACTATTTTTAATGCAATAACTTAAACAAAAATCTCTTCCGTGTCAAATAAATTGCAATAAATCATTTTAACACTTTTTAATCATCAAAATATTTTTTTCAAACAATATTTCATCTTTTATTTTAATAAAATACATAATTTCTTCAAAATTCTTCTTTTAAAATCAATAAAAGGTTAATATTGACAATGTTTTTCAATATTTTTGTATTTACCCAAATAAAGTTGCACTTTGATTATTTTCTACTCAAATTCTCAAAATAAAGTTTCTAAAACTTTATTTTCATTATTTTAGATTTATTTTAACAATTTAACATTGAAATACATCACCTAATTAACTTATTAGCTACAAACTAATAAATACCCAATATTTCAATTTATTTAAACCAAATACTTGTCCAATTCATTTTTAAAAACAATATTAAATTATAATTTGCATTATAATTTAATATTAACGGTAATCTCCAAAATACTGGGTTGTTACAGCGACGTACCTTTGACTAGGGGCATCCAAAGAACCATCCAGGACATTAAGTCTCACATCAATTATTCAGAATAATCAGCCCAAATAATCAGCCCTGTGGACTGAGCGGCACATAACACATTAACACTTGGTCGGGATAAAAGATCGCTCCTACTTGTAATAAAAGGAGGAACTTACCGTCGTACAGAGATAAATGATGACAGAAGCATTTTCGGAATCTAATCATCAACGCACCAGCTTCCAAAGATAGAAGTAGGTGCTTGAATGAGGTCTCAAACCCTAACTTGTAAAAAACCAGCTTTTATCTGAAGACAAACAATGACAAGGAGAGAACGCTCAAAATCGAGCAGCTAAACCATTGATTCCAAAAGACTGGAACCAACGAATAAGATTGATATTCACAATAATGCTATTAGTCCACCATAATGCATATGGCTTGAAACAAGCAAGGTTAAGTGTCACAGATTCAAGACAAATACTACCGAACCCTACAGATCCATGATCAGTATAGGAATGAACGCGATCGTACCGGGGCAATGTGATGACTTGCTCCATAATTTCAAACTCCAAACTCCAATGACCATGGGAACATCCCAAACTCCAAACTCCCTATGTACTTGGATAGCCAATGACCCCTACCCTATGGATCGCTGCGATCCATGCAAAATGGAGGGTCGCTGTGATGCAGGAAAGAAGAGTAGGAAGGAAGAAGCATGCTGAAAAAATGCTAAGTCTATGGGTCGCTAGCGATGCATAGACCATGGGTCGCTAGCGACCCGTGCTTATGCATGAATCTTCAATGAGCTGACTAAGGAGGTAATGGAAAAAGAAACCAAGTCATTAGCTCGCATACGAACCAAGTCCATGGGTCGCTAGCGACCCATTGTCCATTGGTCGCTAGCGACCCATGGTTTTGGCTCAGATCGTGAGCTCGATCCTCCTAGGTCGTTCCCTACCTACCTGCGAGCAGTTGATGAAGTGCCCTGGCCTAGAAGCTCTCTAATCCCTATAAATTCCATCCTACCTGCAACATAAGTTGGATCTTCTCTAGACTGGTTGCTGAAGCTCTGCTAGAAACATTCTTTACTCTCTACCTCCCTCACAATTTCCAAAGGAATTCACTGTGATTCTCAAGTGGATTCCAACTTGGGGGATTCAATCTAGCTAAAGATAATCAAAGCCTTATAATCATACATCTCTTGTAACACTACAATTAGTCTTAATAAAACTATAAAGTGGACATAGGCTTCATCATATCATACGCAAACATATTCAATCAATACAAAACAAATCTTCCATCATCAGTCTTACCCCTCCAACTGCAATATTTACATCCAACATCCAACATCAAACTCCATATATTAACTCCATAAATCAACCACCAAATCAACCACACAAATCAATATCAAACACCACATGTCCATAAATCAACCTCACTATCACTCAACGTTTATATGCACCAATTTCTAAAAAACTGCAAATCGTACCTCATGACTTATCATCGGCTCCGGAACCACCAGACGAAGGGAATGCTCCATGACGCTCCACATACTCGGCCAAACGCTAGTTCAGCTGCTCCATTTGGAACTGCTCGGAGGCGGTTCAGCCCTTGCAGTTGTGCAATCTGCTGTCGAAGTTCATTAATCTCCATGTTGTCCTGAGCCTTTCGGTAAGCCCTTTGTGATGTCCGAGCCTACAAACAAGTCAAAATATGTTTAAGTTATTACGTAACTTTTATAAAAATTAAGCAAATTTTACAATGTAGTTAATTTTCATAAATTATCAATTGATTGCTTTAGCCATATCGCCTATTTCTCTGAGTCGGGTCCATAACAAAGTCAAAGATCGCATCCTCCTCGTTAGTGGTCAACTGCTCCCGTACTGAATGCTCAAGCATCTACGCACGTGCTTGCATAAATTTTTCCTATAACGCAAAATTTAATACAAATAAATATTACATGACATTATTATAATATTTCATAACTAATTAATTAAAATGATCATTATTAATAACTTATAACTTAAAATATATGTGCGACATATGCTATATCATCCTCATGTTAGGCATACGACACTGATCTTTCGTCGTCTATCTGCCTAACGACATTGGTATACTCAAACACGTCCATATACGAGACGGGGCCACCACGCACTCTTTCCTGCAATAATTGGTATATATTATTGTTGTTCATACAAACTTATACTAAAAATGTAACTGTTTGTAATTGCAATTAATTAATTTACCAAGTCCTTGCGATGGTGTTGAAATGATTTCGAGCCACTACGTTGTGTGATTGGATTTTTCGTCCCGTTCGCAGAGTTTTTGTTCGACTTTGGCTGCAAATTAAAAATTAAAATTATATTTTACATGTATAAATTATGTATTCTGTACTGAATAATTAAGGTGATATCTGATAAACTTACCTTGAAATTGTCGCTACTCCACCATGTTACCCAAGCATCCCCGACGCTGGCCCCCATCTAGCTTTGCTTCTTTCTAGTTTTTCTTATGATAGACGTCATATCCCTATAATTCTTTGCCACATTTGAGTCCCAGTTATGCTGGTAAAGAGACACATCCTCCTCTTATAAGTCTACTGCCCTTGTATATATGTTGAAAAAATATAAGTTACACATTTATACTTAGTTAGCAAATTGTAAGGTGATTATATATACTGGTATTTAATTTTACACTTACCAAGAAGTCCTGCCATATTCTCTCCTGTACATGGTCTGGGATCTTGCTCCACTTCAGCCAACATGTAGTCCTACGGCTCGTGTATGCCTTCTTTGATATGCCGAGAACAATGTTAGAAGTTTCAAGCTCAAAACCCTGCATTAAATATGATACAGACAAATCATGAATAATATATCATACAAAATATTTATAACGATGAAGTAAATTTAATACTTACAAGCCATCAGTTTTCGGTAGTAATCTAATTAACGTACGCGGCACCTCTTACAAAGGGTCGTTGCCATCACCACTGCTGCGACCTATCCCTCTCTGAGACGCAAAGGGGGAACCGGATTATGAGGAACTCCACCACCTAAAGAAGGACATCTGTAATACCTGTCACATACATAATATTTTATTATGGCAGAACATATCATTCAATTATGAGTAAACATATCAAGATTTAACATCAATAGTCCACGCAACATACAAAAAAATGTAACATCAATACTCCCATAAATTATCTTTTTTCAACCTATATATATATAATTATTCCTCGTCGTTTTTTGATTCAAACTCGGTCTCATACTCTATACTTTTTTCCTCTATGGTCTCAAATGCTTCTACTAATACATTTGATTCATCATTTAGAGGTCCTAAATCGGTTTGATCATCTGCTATTGCAAATTCACCATTTCCCTCGATATCCACTTGGTACGCTTTTTCGTCTAGAATATTCTTTCCATCAAACGTATATCTTGCCTTAGTTTTAGAAACTGCCGACCAATCTGCTTTATCTCTTTTTATAGACGGATAAGGAGCATAATAAACTTGTAGGGCCTATTTTGCTAGTATAAACGGATCGTACTTATGATAATGTGATGTATGTTTTATTTCGATAATATTATATTTTTGGTGCACGTTGATTCCAGAACCTGGAACATTACTGAACCAGTTGCATCTAAACAAATAAACTTCTTTCCCAAGTCTGGTGAAATATGTTAATTGCAAAATCTGAGTTAACACGCCGTAAAAATCATTTATGTGATCATTTGGATCATCACTATCTTCAACATATACACCGGTTTGTTAATTAATTTTTCAACCCCATATTCTTTGGTGTTGAATTTGTATCCATGGACAAAGAATATTGGAGATGTCTTGACTTTTCTTTTTGGTCCCATCGCAAGATGTTTCAACCCTTCATCGACTACACAATTTACTAGATCGTATACGTGGTTCGAAAACCAAGTAGCAATTTCTTTGCTAATATCCCCACTTGGATGTTGTGATTCATAAGTACTGCATATACAGATAATATATTGCATCATTACATGACAAAAGTTTCATTATTACACGACAATCATGACTTTTCATCCCACTTAGTTTACCATTCTTATAGTCGCCACATCTACGAAGATTGGGGGAAATCCCATCATAAAATCTTAATCCTTCCACCCACTTTAACAATATTTTAACTTGGTTACTGTCTAGCTCGTAGCATGCTTTGGGTTTATTGTGTCATTGACTTAATACAAAGTTCAGGATGATTGCATATTGCTTCTATATAACATCTTGATTCAAATCGTCTTTAGTGTTTCCTTTAACATTCAGAACTATGTTAAATACATTATCGAACATGTTTTTCTCGTTGTGCATCACGTTGATATTATGGTGAATTAGGAGATTATTCTAATAAGGCAACTCCCAAAATATACTTTGTTTTCACCAATTATGAATCATCGATTTACCTTGAATTTCAATTTGTTAGCCAATCTCATGTATCTTTGGATAATCCTTTACAAGCACATAAATATCTTCGCTTGACCAAATCGTTGTTGGTCGCAAGGTCTTGATTCTATTGCTTGTAAAGTTTTTTTATCTTTTCTAAAAGGATGATTAATAGAGAAAACACCAATGACAATCAAATCACGAAATTTTATTCCCATGCGGCAAAGAAAATGCTCATGTTTCTTCCATGTAATAATGGCAAGCTAGACGACCAGCCGTACTCCAACCTGATAGCATTGCATATGTATGAAAACGCATATAGTGCACATTAGAGAAGCGAACATACATATTTTTTCTGAAATGTCGTCTATTTCAACACCTTCATACCACAATGTTTTCAACTCTTCCATCAACAATTATAAATATACGTCAATTCTTTTTATTGGATCATCGGCCAAGGATGACAATAGTGAGAAACATATACGGAGTTTTCATACACATCCACGAAAGGCTTACCAAGTATAGGCCAAGATGAATATTTTGAACCAAATTGAAAGAACGGTGAAAATCCATCTGTACATAAACCAAGCTTAACATTACGGCTCTCCGCTGCGAAAGCGGGGTATGTCTTATCAAAATGCTTCCATGCTTCTCCATTAGCTGAGCGTGTTAACATACCTTCTTTCTGTGTTCTCACACAGTGTCATCTCACATGATGCGCGGTTACAGAAGATGCATATATCCTTTGAAGTCTAGGAGTGATGGGTAAGTAATGCATATGCTTGCGCGAAACTTCCTTTACCTTCTTTTTCCCTTGTTTGTATCTTTCCTAATTACATTTCCTAAGATTGATGTCTTCTTTCTAAAACAACATGCAACCATTTAAACACGTATCTATTTTTTGAAAAGACAAACCAAAAGCAGACTTGAGTTAATGATTTTCACGCATTAAATTATCGAGTGGTATATACCGTTTTGCAGCTTGTACAATAGCACTAAACCAGACTTCTGTGAAGTTGTCTTTTATTTCATCGCAATGAATTCTATAGTTACTGATAGTTCAGTACTGCTTGTACAACTATCCTATAGGGGTTTCTTAGTAGTCTCCAATAAATCATAGTTTTTTTTGCTCCAAAACTCGGTTCTTCTTTGGCATTAACATCGTTACCATCAACTTCAATAGTAGGGAATATTGAACATGCTGCATCTTCAACCATATCTTCAATGATATTCGTCAGAACAAGTTCATTATCCACCTCCTCCTCCGAATGTATGGGATTAGGTTCTATAAGTTCTCCATGACGATCCTACATCAAATAATTCAGCACTAAACCATATTGGTGCAAATGAACTATTACCACATCCGATATCAAATGCTTCAATAATTTTCACTTATTACATGGACAATGAATTTCTTCATTGTTTTCATTATTACGTAAAGTGAATTCAATAAAGATGTATACACCATTTTGAAAATGTTCACTTATTGAGCCTTCAATTTCTCTTCTTTGTTGATACATCCGGCTCCGGTCGATAAAATAATTGACCATTTTTCCTACTTTAAAACATAAAAACACATTAATTATTTATGTATTGACATTTTATTCTTCAAATAAATCATAACTTTAAATTTTCGCAAATATATAATATTATTCTATTTAATTTCATTTTCAAACGGATTTACACAAATTATTATATGAATATAATCTACAATTTTTAGCTTATTGTTTTACACTTTGATGGTTGGTCATCCTACTTCCCGTTACAAAAACTATGGTCATTATTTTTGTAATTCATTTTATTCTAAATGATTTAATAAAAAATTTGGTAGTACTTCCCCTTTGTTCCCTGTACCATGCACATATGTCTATACACATGAAACAAAAAGAAAGTATTATCGAAATTTTGTGAACCGTTTAAAATAAAATGAATTGCAAAATATAATTACTACTGTGTTTGTAACTTGTCCAAAACAAGGATAAATCTGACAAATATTGTATCGGATGAATATAACGTACGTTCTGTGATATAAGCGAATATCCATACAATGATCATATACGATATTTGTCAGATGGAGCCAAAAACTCTCTAAGGGGTTTAAAAAAGTAAAGTGTATTATACAACAATTTTAACAATAATTTATTTACACTATAGAAAATGCATGCACTAAATCTTTGTTTTCGTCATCATGAAAACACGTACACCAAATTCTGAGCATCGACTCTAATTAATCCAAAGTAGCCTTAATGCATATATGCACTAATTAATCAACACATACACCAATAAACGCACATATACACTAAAAAAATTGTTTTTTTTCAACATTTCAATGACAAACAATTATAATAACAACTTAATTAGCATTCAATATGATATATCAAACAATCACCGGGGTATTATACAACTTTAACAACAAATTAACCCTAATTTAATAAATCAAAATTAATTTATAGGATTTAGAAATAAAACCTTATTGGAGAATGATGAAGGGGATACGCTTGTTGAGAGTGAAGAATGATGAAGTTAGAGAAACTCCGAGAGGCGCGGCGGCAGACTGACGGCAGGGAGGAGGTGGAGGTAGTTTTTTTTTAATTTGGAGGAAGATGAAGAATGAAGCAGCAACTCTGGCTTTTGGTCTGTATGCACGATAATTTTCGACGGCTAGCGATGGCTGCCGACGGCTTAATTATTTCAGTTTTCGACGGCTAGCCATGGCTGTTATATTTTATTTACAAAAATGCCATGGAATTCAACAGCCATCATTAACCGTCGAAAACTGGCGTTGACGGCCATTGGAAGGCTCCGTCTCTATTTGTTGATGTTCTAGTGGTGTTTGGAAATCCAAATAATTATTTCACTTTACTTTAAATTTGCATGCAAGCATAATAACTAAAAAATATGACAATAATAATAATTCAAAGTAAATTAATATCACTATCAAATATTATACTCATGGATACACACAAAAATTCTTTGCATAACATGTAATTGAATGTAAAATACTTTTCAGCTGGTGTAAAAGAACATAGTCATCGAAGCATACTAATAAAAATATATTATTAAATTTATTGTAGAAAGCAATATTAGAAATGTAAAAAGTATTATATAAATATCATTAACATATGCATTGAAGCTAAGTAGATAAAGTTAATTCTTTTTATTATGAAACATAATATGTGGAAACAAAAGGTTATTCTAAGATAAATTATGCCTTCTTCCGTTACAAGCAAGGCTAAACTTAAGTATCAATCGTATCCATTGCCACTGTTCATTATTTTTTAGCAAATTCTTGAAAATAATTAGTTGAATTAAAAAATTTCTCATACCTCTCCTCCTTCAAAACACTACCATCGCTTAGTACCAAACTCTACGTTATAATGCACTTTTTATTTCGATTCGACTTTTATTTAATATTAATCACCCTCACTTGTCTTTTTTCATGTAGTTAGCTTTTATTTATTTTTATTCTTCACATGATATTATGGTTCACCATTTTCCTTGAGTTTTCTCTCCATATCCATTTGGATATTAGACATGGATTTTGTTTAGGGTTTTGTTCATCATCGGTACAAATGCTTGTAATTTTTTTTGTTTAGATATTCAAACATCAACACAATGCAGTATTTATGACCTAATCCGTTGTTATGTATGTATGATAAATATTATAATTATATTTTATTATTTATAAAATATATAAGTAAATATATAAAAAAATATAATGTTACCTTTAAAAGTATAAATAAATATTACCCCAATAAATTTTTTTGAAACTCGGTTCAATTTCGACAAGGCATATAGGAAAGTTGTATTTTAAGGAAGCCAATATTTAAGCAGAACGAAATTATACCTATAAACACGCAATTGTTGACACAAATAATAGTTGCGAATACTAGTACAATTACCCAACATCGGGAACCAACCATTAAATCGCATAATTTTAAGGAAAAATATATTTGATGTAGTTTTTCATTAATTTTTGTTAAACGTTAAACACTAATAAACAATAATATGTTAGAGAAAATTTAAAACTGGAGATATCTAAGGAGACATTTATGGAGGACACAAATTAAATACCACTGAAGAGATTTAAGAAGAAATATTAAAAACATATATATTTTTTGTCTAGCTTCGTACAATTTGGTTTTGTAAGCTTAAACAGACAAACCTCCCTAATGGTCGGTTTTATTATAATATAATAATAGAATAGATAGATAGATATAATAGTTAAAATGGATAAGAATTTGATTTGTATGTATATCAAACAAAGGAATGAGTAGTGGAAAAGACGCGAATCAATAAGAGAGCATGTAGAGATACTCAATTTTAATAGTATTGTACGGTATAAATATTGATATAGTTTTTCATTAATTTCAGTTAAACATCAAACAACAACACGTTGAAGAAAATTTAAAATTTGAGAGGTCTACGGAGACATTTATGGAGAGGAAAAATTAAATAGCACCGAAGAGATTTAATTGAAGAGGCTTAAGGAGACATTTATGGAGAAAACAATATTAAATAGCACATAAGAGATTTAAGAAGACATAATAAAGACATGTATATTTTTTATCTAGCTTTATATAATTTGGTTTTGCAAGCCTATAGCAAACAAATTGAAATAAGTTTAGTTCTAAATGAGAATAAATGATTTTATGTAGGTAAATGAAGTTTTAACCTTGAATTGACGAGAGAAGTGTATTTTGAGGGAGAGTGAATGAGAGATAAGAGTGCTAAAAGTCATATGTACTCTTTTTTTAATAATAATAATAATATAATAATAATAGCATATATACGTAATATAATAGATAAAATGGATAAGAATTCAACTTACACACACACAGATATATATATATATATATATATATATATATATCAAAACAAAGGAATGGGAAGTGAGAAGGGTATTATTCTTTATGTGATTTAAAGAATGAAATTTGTCATTATTGGCCTTAACTTACTCCCTTGTCCACTGAGATTTTAGATATGATTGAGAATAAAGTTATCGTGGTTGATACCAATGCCGATTTAAAGTATAATTTGTTTTCAATTATATAAGAAGAGCACATTCTTTCCTTTTACTATTAAGGTTAAGAGTTATTTATTGAAAAATGATGGTGGTAGTTCTATTTCGATTTCATCTAATCTTCCTAGTCATTCATCTTCCGGTGAATATTTGCGTTCCAATGTTGTTATTCGAAGTAAAAATTATTTGAAGGATATGTTAAAGAAAGGTCAAAATTATCAATTTTGACTTTGTTTGTTTTTTTTGGAGAAGCTAATGGTTTTAAAGAAATTTTAATGACATACCAAATTCAGAAAGATATGAATTAGTGTTTTTGAAGAATTGTTCTGTGAGAATTAGCGCTACGTATTCTTTGTCTAAGGATAATTGTCCTTTTAAAGTGCATGGTTCTTGTAATTTTGGATAGCTTAATAGGTTTTTCATTAAACGTTTGGTTAGTGATCATTCTTGTGGGGCAGGTCTTGGGAATGTGAATAATCCACATATTTCTAGTAGGTTTGTTAAATCGTTGACCACTGTTGATTGTCCTAGTAAAAAGCCTAAAGATACAACAGTTGAGTTTAAAAGAGTATACAATTTTCATTTGTCTTATTCTTTTGTTTATTTTAGGAAACAACTTACTTTGATGAAATTGCATGGTAATGATACTACGTCCTAAATGATTTGAGTTGGTATTTAGGTGCGCTGAAGAAGTATAAGTACTTAGGTTGATATGGATGCTGAATCTTGTAGTAATTAATTTGAGAGCGCTTTTATTGGTTTTTATGCTTTTTTATTTGGTTTCAAGCATATCGAGCTACAATATTTTAGATGCTACTCATTTAAGGGGACGTCCTGGTGTTTTGATGGGTGCTACTACAAAGAATGGTAACCAAGGTATGTTTTTATTTTATTTTAATTTAGTTATATTGTTTTGTTCTTAATGTACGAAAGATATAGTGTAGAATTTTATTACATTTTAGCATCATAATCTTGTATACCGTATCATAACTTGATAACGGTTATATTGTACGGTATCAGAATTTAGTTACTTTATGTTATGGAAATTTAGGTAATAGTTCATATCAGGATTTAAAAAAGTTATATTGTGTAGTATTAGAATTTTGGTATTGTTGTGTATTAAATTTTACTTGAGGGTTGATATTAGATTGAAAAACGTTGTGCTGTGTAGTATTAAATTTTAGTTAATATTTGATATCAGAATTTAGATAATGGTTGGTGTTAGACTTTAAAAAGTTATAATATATAGTATTTGAATTTAGTTCATTTCTGCTATCAGAATTTGATTGTTGCCTGGTATCAGAGTTCAGTTAATATTTGATCAAAGTTTGTTTTAATATTTTTTTATGTGTATAGTTTTTTCCTTTTAGCTACAAGTATAGTTTCTCTAGAAAATGTGGATTGGAAATGGTTCTGAATCATTTAAAACAAATGCTTTAAGAAGATCATGGTTTGGTTTTATGTTGAATCGCCATGAAGGTTTGATTTAAGGTGTTCGTGATGTTTTTCCTTCATCATTTCATAGTTATTTCTATCTTCATATGAAACAAAATCTTCTTTCAGAAGGAAAAGCAAAAATGCTAGATTATCTATTGTTGATTTGTACAAAATGTGTTCTAAAGCCTATAATATATATGAATTTCAAAAAGGAAAATTTCAAATTTTGTGAAATTATTGGCATTATTGCTGTGAATTTTTTGAAGCATAAGCCTTATGATAAGTGGGTTAATTTTTTTTCTAAAGAAACTTTGTGGTGAGTATAGTTCAAATGTTGCTGAAATTTTTGATAGTTGGATTTTGGATGAACGAGGCTTGCTAATCACTGCATGTTCAGATGGAATTCATGATAGAGTTATGAAGCAAATGGATAAGAGAGAGGAGTGTCATTTGTGGAATACTACTCTTTGTCCTCCTATTGAATTTCGTTTTGGTGAATTGATTAAAGAAAGATTTGGATGGAATGTATTCAAGTCTTCAAAGTTTTTTTGAAGTGAAATCACCATACTCTCATCGTGTTGATCTTAAAGAATGGATATGTAGTTGCAATCAATGGAATATTATATGATTTCCTTGTGCTCATGATATTAAGTGCATGAACAGGTCAAAATAATCCGTTCATGGTTTTTTGAGTATTATTTCACCGTTGATGCTTGTCATTGTTCTTATGCTAATGTTATAAATTTTATTCCTAATTTTGATAATCTTATTGTTGATGCTACTACTGAAGATGTTATTAAATCAGCTAAGAAGAAATGTGCTACTGGTAGAATTTCTATCAAACGCAAAGGAGGATTTGCATATTTTCAAAATAAGCAAAATAGATACTGTGTATGCAAACAATTTGATCAAAATAGACGTAACTGTCAAGCTTCTAAGAAAATATGATTTCTTTTTCAGTTGTTATGAATTTGTTGAGATTTGTAATGGTTCTATGACTTTTTCGGGTAATTTATTGCAACCGAACTTGGTTATAAAAGTGTGTTCATTTAGCATATTTTAATTTGATATTGATTCGCTCTTTGCAATTGAACCTAATTATACAATTTTATTTGTAGTTTTAGTATCAATCTAGTAGTAGTACCGGTATCGGTTTTAATATTTATTTGTAGGTTATTTTGAATCGTTACTTTCAATATTTGTATCTTGATTTTTTCTTGATTGATTCAGGTATTAGTTTTTCATTTGGTGACATCGCTCACTATTTATTATGTTACGATGTATGTCGATTTTTATTATGTGGTGGCGTTTCTTAATTTATTCAATATTAGTTGTTTAATATAAGTTTTTGCATGTCATTAGTATTAGTTTCAAGTATGACAAAATATAATATCATTTTTTAGTCGTATAGGTTTAGTTCTGTTTAATTCTGTTTTTATACTTATTTTGCAATAATTATTATAGTATGGTTTCAATTTATTTTATATCATTATAAATATAGTTGTGTAATATAACATTCAAAATGTGGATTAAATATATGTGTTGGTATGTAGAAATCAACATGCATAGCAATTTAATTTGATGAAATTTTTTGATACTAAAACGTATAACATAATACAAGTTACAGAGTACGATTTTTTTTCATGCAAATGACTAACTATGATATTGCTGTGTTTTACTACATTTTGTATGCAAATGGCTAACTACAAATAAAATCTAGTCTTAACACAACATCACATGATATTTATAGGTAAATTTAAATAAAGCTAACATTTAGAGCATCATAAATAAGATCACGGTTAGTTTTACAATAAATTGAAAAAATTTCAACAAGCAATTGTTTATATCTAAATTAAAACAAAGCCAACTTCAATTGATTCTAACACAAAGTCATAAACATACATTAGTTTTAATCGAACATTAGAGTACAACAAATTTACTTATACATATCTTCATTTTCCTCCAGTCTTAACATAAAATCAGATAAATTCAAGTAGCGACCGTTGTCTTTTACTATCTCTAATACAATTCTTGCTCTGGTTTGCAACACAAATTTATCTTTTATATTGATTGGTATTTGACTTCTGTTCATTGTTATGATCAATCTCACGATGTATATTCCAATGACAACCTCGTTTGAAGCATAATATATTATTACTAAATTGGAATAATCTTATTATGTATCGGTTTGCATGAGTATCAGTATCAATTTTAGTTTTAATATGTATCATTTTTAATAGTTATGCAGCCTAAAATAGTATTGATATTGTGCCTATTTGAGTATATTTTTAGAAAAATGATATTGTTAAAGAATAAAAATCTTGAAATGAATGAAACATTAAATGAACTAAAGAAAGTTTGCTTGTACAAAAAATTTCCTTTGCCAATTGTGAATTGGTTATTAGAATAGTTTGTGTAACATCTAATTCAAGCCAATGTATTTTCTATATAATAAATATATATCGTTGTATTTAAGAGATCATGGTCAAACAGATTATATGTGTTAAAATCAAATAAGTATCATTGTCATCATCAGTTTTAGTGCCAGTAGGTATCATCTTTAACATCTGTGGTGATTGTTTTGTTTCTTTTTTAGTTATATATAGAAAATGAGATTGTTGTATAATAAAAATATTAATTTAAAAAAAACATTTAACGAATTGAAGAAAATTTGGTTTGTACAACAAATAATTCTTTTCTATCATGACCAAATTATCAGAATTGCTTGTGTGGCCATCTAATTCAACTCAGTGTATTATGCATGTAAGAAATATATAGTATTGTATATTAAAGACCATGATGCAAACATATAACATGTTCTGATATTAAGTAACTATTAGTTTCAGTATTACTATCAGTTTCAGTTGTAGTATTAATTTTACTGTTAGTATGTATTATTTTTAGTAAGTAAAATGGTTTACTTGTCTTCTCCTTGCTGTGCGCATTTAGTCTGATGAATTTCATTTTGCTTAACTTCCTTATCTTGTACATTATTTATTTTCCACAAATCTTGCAATATTTTGTTAGATTCTTTTCTTTGTTAAAGAAAGAATGGTACAAAGTTAGTTAATGTTTATTTTGTTTCAATTATATTAGTTCATTTTCATGAAAAAATATTTTACCATTTTTTGTGCTTCTTTTAGGCTTTTGTTCGTTCTTTCATTTGATCTTCTCGACCGTAAAGAATTTGTGTGAGACCACTGCATTGTAGGTTATGTCAATGTTACTAATTTCCAGTGGTTTTAAAATTATAGAGGGAAATAAATAGCATCTGCGACAAGCACCATTGTCTCACTGGTTAAGTAATTCGGCTTAGGTGCGAGAGGTCACAAGTTCGGAACGTGCATAGCGTGGTTCAAACGTTTATTGACATGTGATATGTTGTCCTAGTGACATGTTATATGTAAAGTACAATTTCAAAATAAAATAAAATAAATAGCATCTGCAATATTGTCCTTCGCAATTTCTTCAAGGAATGGCACGATTAAATGTCTTTTAACACTTTTTACATCATAGACTAGCTCTTTCTATTGAATAAGGAAATTAGTTATAATTCGGTGTATGTAGCAATTATTATGTATTTGCATATTAAAGTTTTAGTTACCGTCATTATTATGGTCATTGTGTACTTGTGCTCCACCAGTCCACATTTTGGGATATACCAATCCATTATCTTCATTAACGATTGGAAACTGCAAGTTTTTATTCGTAGTAAAGCAATATTAGGTAATAAATGATATTAGTATTCTAAATAGTAGCAGTATACAATGAAAAGTATTAGTATCATTTTTTGTAATTATTTTGATAGTGATAAGTATTATTAAGCAATACACACACATCTGCCCATCTATGAAGTTTACTTCAAGCACATTTTGAAGCATATCTTTTGTTATTATGCATCCACCTTTGATGATGTCTTTGTCATCCCACGCTTTTAACAAAAAAATTTGAATCAAGTAATTAAAATTATTTTAATATGTTAATTAATATCAATATGTATACACTTAATTCTACGTTCTCATCAAAGAAAAGAATTTTTTTATTATGTTCTACTCTTTTCTGTTCAAGTATGTTATGCATTTGCAATCTGCAAATGTTGGTTCTACTACTACTAGTGGCTCTGGGGTGAATTCTTCTAAACTTTCTTCTTCATTGTCTTTGTTTTTTAGTTTTTGGTCTTTTTTTTGCTATTTTTTTCAATCATCGTTTATATTCAAAGTTGTCCTCCTCTTTTCTCTTTCTTGTACTTTCTTTTATTCACTTGATATAAGAACCCGTTTTTTGATCTTTTAGTCTCCTTTTCCACTGTTTTCTTCATTCTTCGGACAACGGACTTTGTTGATTTGTTCTCCTGATCTGATTTTGTTTTTTTAAGCTCTAGGTCATTAGATCCATATAGTTTAAAAGATGAAGGAGTGAAGTAAATTATTGGATTATGGTAAGATATGGTTTGGATGTTAACAATGGTATCTTGATCCATAAGATAGTGTGTTTCATTTGTTGTGTCCTTTTTTTTGCATTTTATGTTTCAGGCTCTGCAACTCTATCTTCGTTCTCTTCTTTTTTATTTCCAGCCCTGTATTTCATTTCTTTAATTTCTTGTTTAATTTTTAAACATCATTTTCCACTTGTAACCTTATTTTCTTTTCCGTTTCCAACTTCTTCTTTGTTTTCTTAAGTTTATTTTCCAAATCTTTTATATGCATTTGCATTAATTCCATGGTTACTTCTTCTGCAAATGTTCCAAAAGTTTCTTCCATTTCTTTAAAAAAATACAAATGTATAATTAGTAGGAAAAAATTGTATTAGTTTTAAGTTATGTTTTAATTTTAGTTTTTAAATTGCAGAATTTTATTTAAAACAGTGGTGAATAGTACCATTTTTAATCATTGATTTTGTTTGAAAAAAATGTTTTATTGATTGATGTTGTTTCAAATACAATACTGCATTATTAGCTTAGGGTTAGTAAAATCTGATACCAAGCATCTGTAATAATGATACTGAGCAGCTAATAGAAAGATTTACAAAATTGATACTTAGCAAAAAATAATGTTGCATGAAAAATATAGTATTGAAACTAATACTATGTAGAGGCAATAACGATACAAAGTATCATAGTATGTTAAAACTGATTTTTTGTAAAAGCATAAATGGTACTAGTTAAAAATAGTTTGTTAATAATAATAGTAAATAGAAACAAAAATAATATTTAGAAACTTTTTTCTGAAAACTTATCCAGTAAAAGCGAAAATGAGATTAGGAAACATAGACAGTTAATAATGATATTAAGCAGCATGCAAAATAATATTAGAAGAAACACAATGTGAAAACTGATACTAAGTAGAAAATAAAATGATATTAAGAAATGTAGACAGGGTGGTATTTTAACTTAACTCGCCTTCTTTAACATAATCCAAAAATTACTTAACTATTATAGGTTCATAAATCTCATCTTCCAAATCTTAGCAATTTCACTACATAGCTGCTTGGGTCGAAAATGCTTCATTTTTTCACAAATATTATTAAAACTGACTAGACATGATTAGAGAAAAAAATTATTTTAAATAATAATGTTTTGAATAACATACCTTGCCAATGGAAGCATAGAGCATCCTGACATGTTCCTTGGCTTGTGAATATTCCTTACAATTTGATGAATTTCTTTTGTATTATTTTTTCCAAGAGCTGTCCTCGGCTTTTCCATATTATTCAAATATGGTAAAAATCACCATCTTAGCTTTTGTAGATTGTCACTTAAAAGAACGTCAATAATATTTAGAAATGGTAGGCCTTCCTCATTTTCTTTTTTCTTATTCTCTATTTTTTGTTTTATTCTTCTTTCAACTAAATTCATAGTGATGAATGAACAATTTTCAAAATTTCTTATAGCAAAATCTCTGCATTATATTGAGATTATTTTTCTTGTCATTTTTTGTTATCGGCTTAGTGTTTTTTACTTCACTGGCAAACCAAATAAGAAGCTGTTATCCTTTGCAGCCACTTTCATCTTTTCTTCTATAAATATGAATGTTTCATGTTCCAATGAATAACAATTATATAATGCATATAAATTATTTTGGTGCCTTTTGCATTCTTTTATTGTAACGTTGTTTACAAAAAAATAGTGGATGGAATGGTAAAACTGTGTTCCTTTTAAAATATCTATTTTTTTCTTTGTAATTTAGTTTCTCCTTTTTACCAATTATATAATCCTGTATGTGATAAAGTTAGGGATATGCTCTAGGGACAATTATGTAATTTATTACATATAGCAACTCGATAACCAAACTTGTTTGAAATAAAAAGTGTTTTCTTTCTATTATATATACTTGCTATAATTTGTTATACTAATTAATTAATTAAATTAAAATTATATTTAGTAGAAAATTCATAAGTGGTTTGTTTTTTGATAGTAATTACAATGTATTGTAACCGTGAGTAATTTATCATAATGAAAATAAATATAACATTTTAAATATCCCCACTCAAGATGCATCGAGACTAGATTTCGATGTATCCATTGAGACTAGAGTTCGTAACGCTGTCCAAATGTTGGGCAATATATTACTAATGACTGTTGGGGGCACAAAGAGGTTATGTACTTAAAGTTGTTGGATAACTATAGAACAACTCGCTCGATAGTTTTCTGTTTGTTAATATAACTAAAGTCAAATAGAAAATATCGATATAGTTGACTTACATAGTTCTCTCGTCTTGAGAATACCATGGATCTTCAATATGAAAGCTTCGCTTTGATTACAATCAATTCATGGCATGATGTCCATCGAGTGACTATAGTTGGGTCGAGTAGAAGTATTGAAAGTGAAGCACTATTCAAGGGAGGATTCATCTGCTCAGTTATATGAGGTTAGTATATAGTCAATTCAAGTCAACTCAAAGTCAAAGTCTCTGGTAAGAGCATTTTGGTTAATAATAATAGTTTTTATTAAACCAAGGACTTTGTGTTTAGACTATAGAGTTGAATATGAACGATAATGGAACTTTGACCATTACCAAATTCCATAAGTCCAAAGTGATAAAGATTTAACGAAGAGAATTAATGTAAATAAATATCACAACGGGGTAACGCTTAATAATATGAAATTGGATTTTACCGAAACTATGTAAGCGACAAATTTGGCTAAAGTATAACACCACCTACTTAATGATGTGTGAACGTTAACATCTGAATAGTTCGATGTTAATCGTTGACCAATTTTACACCTGACGAGTCACACAACAGGAATGATGAAATTCTATTTGGACTAAATTATTTGATTAGTTTATAATTGTAAATCCTAATTTTGATCATTTAATCTTAATTTTTAATTAATTTTATATATTTAAATAACTGGATTTTGGAATTTAAAAAATTGAATTCAAACATAGTGACCATTTTAAATATTTGAATTGTGAACTAAATATTATTTAAATGGATTTAATAATATTTAACTCATTTTAATTACTAAATGATATTGATGAATTCAATTTGTAAACTTATTTACAAATATAAATAGATTGGATAAATATTGATAATTAGATCGAAAATATAAAACGATATTTAAAAATGTGAAATTATCATTTCGAGGCACCATCTCAGATTTTGACGAAACTAGTGCCACTAGATCTAGAATAATAAATTTTTCTAAGCCATCAAGTTTCGTGACGATCAAATGTACCATTTGTTCGTGCGAACATGAAACGCATAACGATTAATTTTAGAAATTAAATTAATATAATTTGATTTAAAAAGCTAACTTTCATGTACTTTGGAATTAGCTCTTGAAACTAGTTCCATTGAGTTCAGAATAGAGGGATTTAGTATAGAACGCAAATGAGCACGCCTCAATAAGAGTTTGAGATTTTTGAGTGCGACGGTGTTTGATATTATAAAATAAAAATAATATATACCCTTTGTGACTAACCACTTTTTTGGATGATTTAAGTCGACAATAAACCACACATGTGTAATCCAACCATTCAAAAGAGAGGATTGTCAATGGGGTTTATTAAGAATATAAGAGAAAAGAAGGAAAACAAAAACATAGAATCTCACAACAGAATGACAAAATATAATATCAAATAAACATTTCATGAAGCTGTTTTATAATATACATTTGATTACACAACTTTTACAACATAATCAGAATACAATCAACAAACCTACCAAAATAATGTAGTGGAATAATAATAGTAAATACGATGTAGCAAACTCCTTCTTCATCGTCTAGGAATATGTCTTCGACACTGAAATACTCAGGTTAACCCGAGCGTAATGAAAAGACAAAACACTCGAATCAAAACTAAAATTTCTTATGTAAGTTAAATCAACGACAAGTAAATATGAGTGTAATAGCTTCAGAGATATTTACGGGATTTTACATCTCTTATCTAATGTATAACATGCGTGCAATAACTTAAGAGATGTTATGCTATTTTCCATCTCCTAAGGATCCGTTAAATTATCTATATATAGTAAAATACTCTATAGGTAAAGTAAAGTATTAAAATAGCGTTAAGGCTTTACATTGATCCTTCTTAACACATTTTTAAGCATTGTGCTACAGTTTGCCTTTAGCACAACCAGTAACGTTGGTAGCCATGGTGGCACCGTGATAAGACAACACTAAAACAAAATCATAGTGGTTGCGTATAAGGATAAAAGTATGATAAGGCACATGAGACAATGCCCAAGGTAGGATTCAACTGGTTTACCCTTTCTGGCTGGTGGTAATGCATCGTCGCCACGACCTCCCACCGAGTCTACCCCACCCCAAATCAAATCAAGGTGCTCCAATCAAGTCCAAAATCAATATAATAATACGAAGGGGTGATGTCCCCTAAAGGTTGCAAAACCCTTGGCCAGACATAGGCTCCTATTTTAGAAATTTCCAACCGACACAAGTGTCGGGGTCATCCATCATCGTTCTCTTTCTTCAAATCCAGAAAGTGCCTCCAATTCAACCTCTACATTCTAGATAACACCCATTGCGTACACAGTTGTTAAAGTGGTTCCAATATTGATAGAGAGTATGCCAATAAGAGGCTCATGTCTCTTTAACAAACAAACATCATTTTCACACCGGTTGGTTCTTTTACATTTCAAAAAAGATTCATATTTGATATCAAAATATCATATTCACTTCAAAATATCACTTCATTTCAAAATACCATATTTACTCAAAATATGTCGTTTTCACTTGAAAATATCATTCCAAATTCCAACTTATGTTATAACCTCATTTAACCACATTCGCATTTAAATCAATGATTTAAATAAACATTCCAACTTGCACAGTTTGAAACTTTTAGAAAATAGTTTGAACAATTATAAATAGTTAAATAGTTTGGGGATAGTTTAATATAAAATGATTCGAGTATTGAAAGTGGTTTATATAGTAAAATAGTTTGGAAAATCAAGACAATTTGAGTATTAAAAAAATAGATTTTAAAAATTTTATTTTAAAATAACCTATTTTTAAAATAATATCAAATCAAACTATTTCTTTCCATTCCACCAAACCTGGACCCATGTCCAAATTTCAAATCAACAAAACTCAATTTCCAATCTTTCAATTCAATTAACTCAATTTCGATTTAGTTTCAAATCAACTTGATTTCAATTTTAATTCGAATTAACTTCAATTTTTGAAACATTTTTAACATCAATTTGATTCAACAATTCAATTCAATGATTTAAATTTCAACCCAATTCTCATTTTAAACCATTTCGATTTATATCGATTTCAAGTCCAATTTCAATTTACCGATTTAAAACACTTAAATCAAACTAAACCTCACTATTCAATTAATGTTCGAGTCTTTAAAATAATTCAATTTCCAAAATAAATTCACATATCTATTATATTTCACATTTCAATTTTAGTTCTTTAAAACAATTTCCTTTTAACCAATCAAGTTTCAACATTTCAAAGCTTGAATTAGAAAATAATTCAATTCATATAAAATCCATAATTTATTTCCTTTAAGACAATGTCATTTAATCAAAATCCAAATTCAAGATTTTAAAACCGCTTAATTTAACCAATCCGGCATCCGTATATAATTTTCTACCCTATGGCCAAGTGATCATATATATCAATTTAATAACATGGGTGGATATATCATTTTAATCCAAATCAAGGTGTCATGGACATATATCATTTCAACCTATTTCTTAGTTCATTTCCAATGGTCCAGGTAATAATATAAATGATCTCAAAAATAAAAAGGTAATAACATGAATTTGCCAAATAAATAAAGAACCATGCATCCATCATCCATCAATAGGCATACAATAACAATTAACATCCAAATCAATTAATATACCGCAACAGTTACTAATTATCAATTGTCGGTGTTAACTGGAAATTAAATCCAATATTAATTTAACTACCAATTTAATTAAATATAAATTCCATTTCAGTTAAAATGTCAAATTAAACTACCAAAAAGCAACCAATAAAATTCTTATCACTTCATAAATTTAATTCAATTAACATAAGAAGGTTCAGTATTGCATGAGTGAGTTAACTCACTCACCTTTGATTTAAAGCCGATTAAAAATCTAATAAATGCGCATAATTTTAACAGTCTCCAAATTCAACCAAACCAGTTTCATGTTGTTTGGAATTTCGATACGAACTCAATGGAAGAAACAATACGTCAATTGGAATTCGTATGCAAAAGTTATGAAGGTTGGAACATTTGAAATTTGAAATTAAATAAAGTAATATAGTGGAAAAATAGTAATTACACTAATCTCCTTCCTCTCCCTAACGCTCACGTCCAACTCAACAGGTCGCCCCCTTCTTGGTTGAATGCACGCCATTCCAGGCCATGATTTGACGATCGGAGGCCACCACTGCGTGCGCCATCGCCTCCTTTACCTTCACCAAAAATTTCGTTGCCTCCGACGCTTCGATTTACACGCAAAAAGGAAAAACCGTAGTCACTTCATTGCTAGATTCCGGCGAACTCCGATGCAATTAGCTCGATCCAACCATATACCTTGTAGATCTCATCGAGCTCTACAACTTCCATTTTGCGGTCGAGTGATTTCATTGAGAGATGAGAGAGATCCAAGAGAAAGAAGATGCAGCATTTTCAGCCATGGAAATGGGTGGCGGCTGCCATGACAAAATTAGAGTTTTTGAATATTTTAATAATATTTTCATCTCGATTTACGTGCCAATTTATAGCGTAAGGTCCATAACAGTCTGAACTCCAATCGGGGAATGCTTACAAGCAATGTATAGGTAAAAAGGCCTTCTTAACACAATAGAACTAGTTTCGATGCCTAATTCCATCGGATAAAAAAGTTAACATTTTTATTGTTTGATAAATTTAAATTAAATTATATTAAAAAAAATTATCAATTCACAAATATGGATAAATACAATATTTCTAATTTGCAAATACGTTATTACAACTACGACATTCATTAATAATTTGATTTTATTATTATTCCATATTTGAATCAATTTGAATAAAATTATTTCAAAAATAACATTTTTATTTAGATATAAATCGATTGGGTCAAAAAGTACCAGAAAGCCCGTTTCATTCCCGAAATGAAAATAGGTCGTCCCATATATCGAAATATTGGTTTTCAATATTTTTAAACTCAATGAAACTAATTTCAGACCCTAATTCTATTGTACAAAGAAGTTAACTTTTAAAATCAGATTATATTCATTTTTACGCGTTAATTAGCCAAATTATTATTAATTGTTTTACTCACTTTTGAATTACCAATTAAAAGTGTTTCATCATCATTCTTAGTCAAACATGAATTAATAATATTTTTAAAATTAAATTTTCCATGTTAAATCCAATATTTAAATAATGAATTAATTTCAATGTTAAATTGCAACAATAATAAAATCCGTTCATTATAATTTAAATTCCAAACAAACTCTTTTATATTTTATTTAAACTATTATTATTGAATCAACAAATACTTTATATGTTAATTTAACATAAGTTTCCATTATATTACACTCAATGCTCAACATTTAACGTCTTTACTCATATTAAATGCAATATTTCAATTACATTAAATTTCCATTGATTTCCAAATTAATTTCAAACAGATTAAATAATAAGATGAGAAATAAAACAATATTTACATTAAGTAATTTAAACACATTTATAAATTTATTATTTACAATAAAGGTTACCGAATCTACATACTAAATAATTGGTTTCCTATTGCATGTTAAAACCAACCAAATCAATTAACACTGGTTTCTCTTTTTAATACAACATTTAATTTTATTCCTCATTAATTTTCATTATTACCATCAATTGAAATTACATTAAACAGTTGTAATTTCCGTTCAATCAACATTATTATATTATATTCTAATAATTTATTTATAAATCATAAATTTTAACTTCTCACAATATTAAATTCCAAAAATCTTATTAAATTTAATATTTTTAATTATAAAAAATACGGGTCGTTAAATTTAAAAGAAAACTTTAAATTCAAAACCAAATTCATCAATCCATGAAAAATTGCAAAGTAAGATTCTTTGAGATCCCATCAATTTGGGCTTCAATTCCATGTTTGTCTTGTTGCATGCAATTGAATTCTCCGACGATTGACCTTTTGATAGCTATCTAGGGTTTCAAAATTTGATTGATATATGAGAAGTTAGGCGGTGTCGATGGGGTCATTGAGTTTCTAGTGACGAATAGCACATTTCCCCCTCCATTTCATGAACTCCGGTCGAGGATCATGAAATGTGTCATTATAGGGTTGAAAGCCTCGGTTGCTCTATCGCGTTTTGCTATGGGTCGTCGTGTCTTGCTTGGTGGTGTGCGTAGTGTAGAGGGGAAGAAGAGAAGTCCATCGGAGCTGACGGCGTTGGATTTCATCGAGTATTTCTCCTTGTCGTTGGATATTCATGCACGACATTACTAAGTTTATGACTTCGGCTGTGCACATTTGGGAGGGAGGAAGGGGTGAGTTAGAAGGGGTTATTGTGTAAATAAAAGTAAATTAGTTTATTAATTTTAATTAATTGATAACTTGTAAAATCTATAACTTTTGTGTACGAGGTCGGATTTGGACATCATTTATTGCATTGCACTCGTATAGACACTGTCTTTGCATTAGAGTTAGTTTGGTTGGATTTGGAGCTAGTGGAATTTTTGGCTTAAACCGAACGTTCAAAACTGAATGTTTTGGCGAACACTAAAGTCAGTGTGAGTTTAACTCAGATTAAAATTTTAAATTTTACTATATCAGATCTATAATACTATAAGCTATTATTGATTACTTGGATATTAGTTAAATTATTTGATTGATTGTTTGTTTGAATTTTCGTTTGAAAAATGGATAACATACGAATTTGATTGCTATTGACCTGTATGACTATATATATATATATATATGTATGTATGTATGTATGTATTCATTGATTTGCAGCAAAAGGTTGTAGAGAAACCCTGAGGGATTTCTCGCTAATAATTATTTATTTACATCCTTATGCTATTATATTGATGTTCAATTGAAATAAATCTTGATATTCCATTTAATTTGTTAAGTATCGTTATAGCGATTTTTTCTATACCGTTATTTATTTCATATCACCCCAACTCACCCTTGTATGGGCATTTTGAACTTGAGCTTGTATTTTAACAAAATAGATGTTTGAAATTCATTAACCATTTTAATTAATGATAATTTAAATTAATTAGGCAATCATTTTAATAGATGATGTTTAAAATTAGTTAATCTTTTTTATTAATGAGATTTGGATTTAATTAATCATTTTAAGTAATGACATTTGAACTTAATTAATTATTTTAAATAATTATGTTTTATAGTTAATTAATCATTTTTAACAAATGATTTTCTGTACTTAATTTATCATAAACTAATGATGTTTGAATTTAATTAATCCAATTAATTTATGATTGTTTGAACTTGATTAATTATTTTTAATTAATAATATTTAAATTTATTAACCATTTTAATTAATGTTGTTTGATACTTATTATTCATTTTAATTAATTATTATTTGAACATAATAAATCTTTTTAATTAATGATGTTTAAAGTAAATTGATTTAATAAAAGTGATTAAAGTAAATTAACTAATTAATGAAAGTGTTTTAAAGTTAATTAACCGACTTAGTGTTTTAAAGTTAATAGACTGATTTAATAAAGATGCTAAAGTTAATTTACTAATGATATAAAAGTGTTTAGAAATAATTATCTATTTTATTAATGATAACGGATTTGTTTATTTAAAAGGGATTATAAATGTGATTAATTATCTTTCAAGCTAATTAATATTATTTTAATTTTATAAAGGTATTTGAATTATTTTATTTTCTTTTAGGGTAACAAAAATTGTTTAAAATGTAGAAATAATGGTTATAAATGAGAAAATGCTTTAGAAGGAATTATTTGTAAATAAAGATAAGCGTAAATTGTTTTGCGTTTATAGTAAATAATGTTTTAATGACATTTGTTTTTGACCCTTGTTTTAATATACTTAGTATTATAAGTTTGTCTTTTAAAGAATATTTTTAAATATTATTTCTAAAGTGTTTTTACCAATATTTGTAATATGAAAATCAAGCACAAGTTCAGTTTTTAAAAGTAAAGTTCGATTTCGGTTATGGAAAAGTAGTTCCATAATCAATATCGCTTATATGGAATGGATTTAGTCATACTTTTAACGCTAATGTTGAGGCTTTGACTCATTTCCATCTTGAAGGTTAAAAATGTCGCCAAGGTGATGCCTAGACACTATCTCAATTGCCTTGCTTCATTTTCAACTGAGAGATAGCACTTGTTTGAAATCAATGAGTAGTGGCAAACATATGATATTTAATTTTCATATATGATCATTTTAATTATCTTCGATAGTTGATTTATTTACTATCAGATCCAGCTTTCTTGACGGTGTATCGTCACTAGGAATGGCAATGGGGCGGGTTGGGGAGGGTTTTTAGTGCCTCATACCTGTCCCGGATCTTTTAGACCTCGCCCCAGACCCGCCCCATAGACCCGGTGTGGGTTTGGATTTTTGCCCCGTACCCGGGACCCATACGGGTCAGGGTAGACCCAACCCGCCACAAGACCCGATAAGTCTCATGTATTGATTCAAAATTGTGTACCAACTTACATATATTTATTTGTTTATACTCGTTATCACCAAATAATACATGAAATACAAATAACAACGTGTCTATAAAAAGTTAGTAAAAATGATGTGTACAATAACAATTCAGATACATATGTTATTGTATAATTATCAATGACGCAACTTAATGCTCTAATTTTTTATATAGATTATTTATTGGAACATTTTAATATCCATGCTAGAATCACTTATATCTAAGAAGATTAATAAATCATTACAGTAATAAAGCAGTTTCATGAGATGTTAGTAGTGCGGGTCGGGTTGGGGTAGGTCAACCAAACCCCGACCCGACCCTAGACCCGGAGCACTCAAGAACGGGTCACGGGTCTTCCCGCCCTAATATCCCAGTGGGGCGGGTCTGGACGGGCCAAAACAGGGGCGGGTCGACCGGGTTTGGACCCTAGACCCGCCCCATTGCCATCCCTAATCGTCACCTTAAAAATGATTTGCTGCTCTTTGAGCTTTGTTATCCTTTGTCGAAAATGACTAAACCAAAGCGCGTGTTTTAGGGGCCAAGTTATGTGGAGTTGCTCCCATTAGGTTATTTTAACACCTTATCCAGATTTTAGTGTACCGTCGCCTTAAAACGGTTGTGATTTAGATGTGAAATATTCGATTCTTGGTAAGGTTTGGTAGGGTCTGGCTTGGAGTTCCCAGGGTTTTCCAGTATATTTCCAAAGGTGTACTTCTTTTAAGAGGGATGCACTCTCTTGTCATTTGTTGGAGATTTTCCTTTCATTATTTAATTCGAACCTTCAAATTGTTTTTCTGTAATTGCAATGGGAAGAGTCAATCACTCTTCATGATGTTTAATTATAGGTTTTGTCCATTTTACCAATTTTGAATATTATCTTGTTTTATCTATTCTGTCCAGTTTGGTTTTTGCTCGGACTATTTTCATTCTTTCAATCCGGGTTTTTTATATACTATTTATGCCCATTCTTATTTGGATTTTTTCCTGTTATTTATCTCTACTCTTTCATATTTGGATGTTATTTTTGTGAGATAAAAACCCGTTCCGACTTAGCAGCATGGTCTCATAGAACTTTTATATATTCCCCGTTGTTTGAGTTTTTCTCATGTTGATAATTCTAGAATAATCTAAGTGTTATTTTATTATAATGCTCAGGTCAGACCGATTTTTTTTTCCAGGTTGGCTTTGATGTTAAGGAGTTCTTGGAGAGGAGCAGGAGGTTCACCTACCATTCTGTTTTATTTTTCACTGTATTATATAGTATCCATATCAACAAATGTAAGAGCAGGGTTTTATAATTGTCCAGCTAATAAGGTCTGTTTTTAACTCTAATACAGTTTGTATTTTGGAGCGACAGTTTTACTGTCTTTGTTATATTATATGTTGTCGGTTCTGGTGTGAGATTCTAAATTTCTCTGTTTTTGTTCTTTTCTTTTTATTTACTGTAATAATATGCTTTTTTGTCGATTGGATGCTCGATACTTGAAAACAGTGGTAGTATTCGATGTTGATTTTTGATGGTCCAAAAGGGGGGTCATTATAGCTTGGTATTAGAGCTGAAGGTTAAGCGAGAACCTTGGCTTTGGTAGGGTATGGCTCATTGGAGATAAGGTTAGTAATACCCTAGAATGAGTTGAGAGTATTTTAGATATATGCGGGAGCATATTTGTTAATGATATAAAAACGTATTATATTAATTAGTCTATTGAGTTTTTATGAATTCTGATCGAGACGTGGGACGCCACGGTGTCGATAGGTGTTTCTAAACGCAGGAACAAAGCTAAAGGACATGATATTGATTTTTGAAAATGTGGCAAATTAAATACTTTGCCTAGGATTATATTTTATATCTATAAAGGAATAATTTTTAAAACATTATATAGTTATAGAGTGTGTTTGTTTGAATGTGATAATATTTATTTGTTATCACTATTATTTGATCAGTCATGCTCGATTAAATTAGGAGCGTTGGTTGCCATTTGTTAATTTTTGTATTTAGCTTATTTATAAGCATTTGTTAATTGAATTTATAAATGAACCCCTTTGTAAATTAATTTTCACAATTTGACTATAATGTGTTTTGAGAAAATATTAAGTTAAAATTCACCATTTAATAATAGCGAGTTAAAGATTAAAATTTAATAAAAGTTGTTTAATATAATCTAAATGTTAGGACAAGACATTTAGAGAATAAATATTTCAGAAAATTCTATTACAATAAGAAGAGTTATTATAATATAAGATGATTTTATATAAAAGAAATTTTATATAAATTTAGTCTATAAAATGTGTTTTAAAAAGGATTTTTGAATTTGAATCCCTTTATTTTTGAAAATAATTTCAAAGGAATTTTGAGAAATGAAATAATAGTATTTTTGGAAGTAATTGAAGGTAAAAATATTTTAGGAAGTAAAATTTTATATGGAATGCATTTTCTTTTGGGATAACTCGAAGGAAAACATCTCGATTAGTTTTATGGTAATCTAAATAATCTTCTAAGCGACGATCAGATGTTTTCTTAGGCGAACATTATGAAGTACTTAGTAAATTATTCTCTTTACCACTGTGGGATTAATATGAGTTCAAATCCAAATTAACCCAAAGTGAGTTTTAATAAATAAATCTTTTGAAGTTATTGTATATAAAAATATATGTAATATGATTTTAAAGTTGAGTTTTTGAAGTTTAAAACTGAGTATTTAATTTTTAAGTTCCCTAAAAGGGAATTAATTTTAAAATAAAAAGTATTTCAGACAAGAGATTTTTTAGATAAATGAGATTTTTACCCTTGGATAAATAGGGATAATTTAACATAGATTTAAATTAGATAGGAAAGTTTTGATAAACATTGGTTTGTTAAAACCATATATTTGTTAAAAACATGTAAGTAGTTTAAACTATTTGTTGATTGGGTCAACCCATAAATGTCTTCCATTTTAACACTCTAAGTTAAAGAGGTCGAAAAGTTGACTCAGTTTTAAAAAACCCAAATTTTGATTAGATCTTCACTTAAATTATGAAAAGTAAAATAAAATTTGTTTGTACTCTTAGGATATTGAAAACTATTATATAAGTAATAAAGTGGAATAAGTTATTATTTGATGTTTTATTAAGAAATGACTTTATAAAATATCTTTAAAATTAGGTGGAAAAATTATGAAATAATTCATAAATAATTTTAGTATTGAATAGAAAACTAAATGCAAATTTAAGTGATTCATAAAATTGGTGTAGTTAAGAAATCAATAATTTTAGAGTATAATTTTTATTTTATCCGAATGAATTTGGATAATCTTCTAAGCAATAACCAAAGCCATTGAGTAAAATGGTATGCTTAGTGAATTATCTATATTTTCGGGCAATCAAGGAAGTTTTGAACTTAAGTTAAGATTTATTTGTTAGTCAAGTGACATTTTGGAACCATGTTAAGTGATAGGTTCTCCCTTAAGCAATTTGATTGATTGATTGTGTGGTTTTATATATCATTATTTATAAGTTTTAAATTTATAGACAAAGGATCTTGAATTGTTGTTATTAGGACCTAAATCCCGATGATTTTGAAAAAAAACATTTCGAAGATTTTGGAAAAAAATGGGAAATAAACAAATTGTTGCTCTAGTTGTTGTTTTATGAGGAACCGGAATACCACTAGAAGCTCTGTATTGTTTTAATTCTGGAGTTTAACATATTTTGTTTGGAGGGCCCCCTCATTGATATTTTTATTTTGGTTTTTGATTACTTCTCTTTTGAGGAATTCGAAAATTAATTTTTGCAAATAAAATCCGGGAATTTAGGTCTAAATTTATCATTTGAAATTATTAGATGCATATCATTTATTACAGAATATTCTCTGAATTTTTTCACCTACGATTGTGACATTGTTGTGAGTTGCATGTAGCTTTATTTTATACAAGAGTTGCAAGTAGATCTATATCATGCTAGCTTTTGCAGGTAGAGTTACATCATATTGTTTTTGTCAACCAGATTCACTTTTATATTTTGTAAGTATATGAAACCAAGATATTTCTGGTTAATTTCTTGTGCACCAGCATTTGCAACAAAATAATAACTTTCTTCCAAAAAAATATAAATCAATGCAAAAAGGTGCATAGTAGATTTAGAAATTTAAATTGGTTGATGATTTTATACCCGATTTTGGGTAGATACTTGGCTTTTGTTTTCTTTGGTTGATTTAGAGCCCGTAGAGACAATTTGTAGTTGTTCCAATCGAGCCGTGCAAAGGAGACGCTACCAAACATTTTCATAAAATTTTGAGATTTAATTATCAAGTTTAATAACTCATTTTAATTAATAGTTTTATACTTAAGGGTTTGGAACCATTTTCTTCCTTGAGAATTTCAGGGACGAAATTCAAAGGAGGAGAATGTAACAACCAAAAATTTTGATCATCTAATCTTAAATGTTTAAATAATTTTAAATATTTATATAATTGGATTTTTAATTTAATAAGTTGAATTCGAAGATAGTGATCATTTTAAATATTTGAATTGTAAATTTAATATTATTTAAATGGATTTAATAATATTTTACTCCTTTTAATTAATAAATGATGTCGATGAATTCAATTTGTAAATTTATTTACAAATATAAATATATAAGATAAATATCGATAACTGTATCGAAAATATAAAAAAATATTTAAAAATGTGAAATTATCATTCCGGGGCACTATCATGGATTTTGACAAAACCAGTGTCATTAGATCTGGAATAATAAACTGTTATGAGCTGTCAAATTCCATAACGATCAGACATACCGTTTGGTCGTGCGAATTCGAAATGGGTTGCGATTAATTCTAGAAAATTAAATTAATATAATTTGATTTAAAAAGCCAGCTTCCGTATACTTTGGAATTAGCTCTTAAAACTAGTTCGATTGAGTTCAGAAAAGGAGTATTTAGTATAGAACGCTAGTGAGCACGTCTCAATAGGAGTTCGAGATTTTTGAGTGCGACAATATCCGATATTATAAAATAAAAATAATATATACCCTTACACTACCATACCTACCCCATACTCATCCCATACCCATGCGCATATTTTCCTCCCTCACTTATATAAACACTTTCTCCCTCTCATTTTTCTTTTCATTTTGGGGTTGAAAGTAAACAAAATTTAAAAGAAAACTATAAATTCAAAACCAAATTCATCAATCCATGAAAAATTGCAAAGTAAGATTCATTGAGTTCCCATCGACTAGGGTTTCAATTCCATTTTAGTCTTGTTATGTGAGATTGAATTCTATGACGATTGATGTTTTAAAAGCAATCTAGAGTTTTAGATTTTGGTTGATATATGAGGAGTTAGGCGGCGTCGATGGGGTCATCGAGTGTCTTGTGACGAATAACACGTTTTCCCTCAATTTCATGAACTTCGATCGAGGACTGTGAAATGCATCGCTACAAGGTTGGAAGCCTTGGCTGCTCTGTCATGTTTTTCTATGGGTTGTCATGTCTTGCTTGGTGGTGTGCATTGTGTAGAGGGAAAGAAGAGAAGTCCATCAGAGCTGACGGCGTTGGATTTCATCGAGTATTTGTCCATGCCATTGGATATTCGTGCATGACATTATTGGGTTTATGACTAAGTTATGCATATTTGGGAGGGAGGAAGAGGATGAGTTAGAGATGTGTAATTGTGTAAATAAAAGTAAATTGGTTTTTTTATTAATTTAAATTAATCAATAACTTGAAAAATCTATAACATTTGCGCATGAGATCGGGTTCCGACACCGTTTATTGCATTGCACTCGTTTGGACATTGTCTTTACAATGGGCTTTTTTGGTTGGATTTGGAGCTAGTGGAACTTCTGGCTAAAATCAAATGCCCATTTAGTTTCAGTTCAAAACGAAACGTTTTGGTGAAAACTGAAATTAACATGAGTTTAACTTAGATTAAATTTTACTATATCGTACCTATGATGCTATAAACTATTATTGATTACTTGGATGTTAGTTAAATTATTTAATTGATTGTTTGGCTGAATTTCCGTTTGGAAAATGGACGACATATTAATTTGATTGCTTTGGATCTATATGATTATATATATTATTCGTAACCATTGTTTTACACGGAAAAGTTACAGAGAGACGCCAAGAAATTTCTCACCAGTAATTATTTATTTACATCCTATATTTTTATATTGATGTTTAATTGAAATAAATCTTGATATTCCATTCAATTTGTTAAGTGTCGTTATAGCAATTTTCGTTATACCTCATTTTCTGCATGTCACCCCACAAACCCTTGTATGGGCATTTTGAGTTAAGTTTGTATTTTCACAAAATAGATGTTTGAAATTCAATAATCATTTTGATTAATGATAATTTAAATAAATTAATCATTTTAACTGATATGTTTAAAATTAATTAAACTTTTTAATTAATGAGATTTTAATTTTATTAATCATTTTAAGTGATATTTGAATTTAATTAATTATTTTAATTAATGATTTTTAATAGTAAATTAATCAATTTTAGCAAATGATGTTTTGTACTTAATTTATCATTTTAACTAATCATGTTTCAATTTAATTAACCTATTTAATTTATGATTATTTAAAATTATTAATTGTTTTTATTAACGGTATTTAAAATTTATTAATCATTTTAATAATGATGTTTGAGATTTAGTAGTCATTTTAATTAATGATTATCTGAACTGAATAAATTTTTTAATTAATGATTTTTAAAGTAAATTAATTTAATAAAAGTGATTTAAGTAATTTAACTAATATAATGGAAGTATTTTAAAATTAATTAACTGATTTAGTGTTTTAAAAATTAACAAACTGATTTAATAAAGATTTTAAAGTTAATTTACTAATGATATAAAAGTGTTCGGCAATAATTAACTATTTTATTAAAGATAACAAATTTGTTTATTTAAAAGGATTATAAATGTGATTAATTATCTTTCGGGATAATTAATTCTATTTTAAATTTATAAAGGTATTTAAATTGTTTTATTTTCTTTTGGGATAAAAAATATTGTTTTAAATTACAAATGATGGTTATAAAATCAGAAAATCCTTTAAAAGGAGTTATTTATAAATAAAGCTAAGTGTAAATTGTTTTGGGTTTATAGTAAACAATGTTCTAACGACATGTGCTTTTGACCCTTGTTTAATACACTTAGTATTATAAATTTGTCTTTTAAAAGAGTATTTCCAAAGTGTTTTTACCAATATTTATAATATAGAAATCAAGCACAAGTTTGGTTTTTAAAAGTAAAGTTTGATTTCGGTTATGGAAAAGTTATTCCGTAACTGATATCGCCTATGTGGAAAAGATTTAGTCATACTTTTAACGCTAAGCATTGAGGCTTGGACTCGTTTCTATCTTGAAGATTAAAAATGTCGTCAAGGCGATGCCTAGAAGTAACACTACCTCAACTTGCCTAACTTCATTTTCAAACAAGAAATAGCACTTGTTTGGAATCAACGAGTAGTGGTAAACATATGATATTTAATTTCCACTTATTGTCATTTTAATTATCTCTGATAGTTGATGTATTTACTATTGGATCAAGCTTTCTTCATGGTGTATCATCACCTTAAAAAAGATTTGCTGCTCTTTGAGCTTTGTTATCCTTTGTCGGAAATGACTAAACCAAAGCACATGTTTTTGAAAGGCCAAGTTATGTGGGTTGCTCCCATTAGCGTATTTTCACATCTTATCTAGATTTTAGTGTACCGTTACCTTAAAATGGTTATGATTTAGATGTGAAATATTCGATGCTCGGTAAGGTTTGGTAGGGTCTGGCTTGGAGTTCCTAGGGTTTTCAAGTATATTTTTAGAGGTATACTTCTTTTAAGGGGGAATCACCATTTTAGTCATTTATTGGAGATTTTCCTTTCATTATTTGATTCGAACCCTTTGAATTGTTTTTATGTAATTGCAACGGGAAGAGTCAGTCACTCTTGTAACAACCCTGTATTTTGTGTTTATTTTAATATTATATTTTAATTATTTTAACTGAAATTCCTGATTTAAAAACTTTATTTTATTTATTAAAATGGATAAATTTTCTTATTCTAAATATAAATTTTGATTTGTGTGTGAATTATAATTCCAAACCTGAATAAATGGAATAATTCCAAAAAATGGATTTTTTGGTCAAATTGGCCAAACTTTGACTTTTAAATTTAAAGTTTAAATATTTGAATATTTGAAATTTTATATTTTATTATGAAAATAGATTTAATTTCAAGAATACTGCTTTTCGTTTCGTTGAAATCAGATTAATATTATGAAAGTTATGTTTTTTACAATATTGTGTGTAAATTGTTTTATTTAACAAATTTGTTTATTTTAATTTATATAAATAATATTTTTTGTTTGTAAAGTCATGTTCTATTTTGTGTAACATGATATGTTATGCATATATTTTATTTTTGAAACCTTGGTGTTTAGTTGTTTAAAGGAGTTTGAATTTTTAAAATTTCTTGAATTAATTTGCCCAATTTTCAATAAATATAAACAATTTGTGTAATGGTAGATTCTGGTTAAATTTTGACACTACTTGAAATTTTAAATTCTAAATTCTAACTTCAAATCTTTTATATAAAACATATATATTTACAACATTTATTTTTCTGTTGTTTTACTTACTTATATTGGTTATATACTTTTAAATTAAGTAATAAATAATATTGTAAAAAGGCAATAAATTATACGTTTTATATTGGTATGTTTATATCCATTCTTGTTTAATTTATTTGGCGCTATAAATGGTACGTTATTTCCTGATATATTCTTTAGCATATTTACTAAATAAATAAGAAACGAATAGATCTAAAATTACGTTACTTTGTTAATTATTTTGGGCGTACGTTTCGTTTTAATTATGGCATCTATTATACGCACTCTTTGACTTCATATCTTAGCTGTTAAAAATCAATCAACAGCCGTTCAAATATAATTTTCTGCCTCACAAATCATGTGTAAAATTTTCTACTTTCATTTGCGTCTCCGTATTTAATAGGAATATAATCTTTGATTTACACTAGCCGTTTCAAAATCTTTTGTTTCTTTCCATTTGCTTCTGTATATTTAATAGAAATGAATGCCTAAATTTTCTCTTGCCACTTTAAACAAAATTTCTGCCTTTCTCTCACTTAATCAACGCATGCTTCCCTGATAAATATTCAAAATTCACGTACACAAATACCCACCGCATATTATTTGGCCTTCATCTCCTCTCTTGCGTGTGAAGCTTCTCCTGTAGGTAAATGGCTGCACTTATTTTTTTCTTATTTCTTTTCTTTTTCTTATTCTTGTTTTTCTTTTGTTTTCACTGTTTCACTCCATCAAGTTTTTGGCTCTTCACCACCACGACAGGCCTGCGCCCCTCCACCACCACCACTTTCAGCCTTGCTCCTCTCTTTTATTTAAAGGTGTATATATATCCATAAGTGTATATAAATCTGTTATCTGATCTTACTTAAATTGGTTTGCTGTTTTATATCTATAAGTTTTTATATCTATAAGTTATAGTACGAGCAGTATAGTTATATATAAGTTGATTTTTAATGTGTATGTGTGTTTTAAAAATAAAAAATAAAATAAAATTAAAGTGAAATAAAATATAGGTAGGTATAAGTTTTATATGAGCCTGCAAATCTATTAGTTACATTGTTTTTATAAGTTTACTTAAGCTATAAAAATTGTATTAGCAGCATATAGTTATATAGTGCATGCATATATAGGCTTACATCGTAATATGAAAAGCTTACAGTATATTTTGTTATGCATATAGAATCAAGTATGTAAATCATATAACCTATTATTTGTATAATAATATAAGTTAAGTGTTTAGTAAAGTTGTTAACATGGGTTCAACCTGTTGTGTATATTTTAGCTTATTTAGAAATATATTTGTTTAAAGTATCTGTTTGTGTTAGGCAGCATATCAGTAAGTATTATATAAAGTATATTATGTAGATATGTTATTTTCTTCAAAAAAGATGATTTTAGATATATATTTAATTTAATATGTGTATAAAATTTTGACTTTATATACAAATTATTTTAATATATAAACTATTTAAAGTATTTTAATATATGTACTATTTTCAACATCTAAACTGTTTAGGCATTTTAAATGTAAACAATGATTTTATTTCAACATTCGTCTTAAAAATTTAATATTGATTTCATGGGAGGACAATATATATATATATATATATATATATATATATATATATATATATATATCGTTGCATATGGATTTGTATTTGTCTGCATATATGTTGAGTCGGTTTTCAAACTTATATTAGTGTTAGCGTTTAAGATGGATTTAAGGAAATTTTAAGGAAATGTATGAATTGTATAAATATTGTATATTGAGTTTTGTTTAAATTAAAAATTTTGGGACATGATATGGATTTGAAAATATATGTTTGAAATTATTTTAGTAACAAATAATAATATATAAAATGAAATAGTTCTGTTATATCAAAACTAATATCGTTCTCATCTATTTCCCATTATCAGCCTTGTCCGTCGTGCCTGTTTTCTACATCAAATCATACCATCTAGTGTTGCTTTGCATTTAGTAACTCATTTCTGTGTTGAATCTCTCTAGCCTCGAAAGGTGAGAAATCACTCACAATTAACGTTCTTATATTTATTAAATTTGATTTCAATTGAAACGACAATTGAAATAGGCTGTTGTTAGTTATTTAAATTGTTATATTTGCTATTATCTGTAACTGTTCACCTGTGAAATATGACACCATATCATGTTGTTTATATTATATTGTTATTGATGATGTTATATTTTATATTATCTGTTATCACTCTGCAAGTTCCCTGTTAGTATAGAATTCACTATGGGTTAAAATGATACATACCTGAACGGACTATAGAATAGGAGAAAATCGTTATGGGTTGTAATGATAGACCCAAGCGATTTTCATTTGAATTGAATTTGGGATTGCAGGTCGAAAGGATATCTACCCGTATTTATTTAAATTACGGATTGAAATAATAAATATCTGTATCACTTGACCATATGATAGAAAATTATATACAGACCAGTTGGCCAATATAAATGTTTTGAAAATAATTTCTATGGTTTTGGAAAGAAAATATAGTTTTAATAAAGACTGATTCTTAGAATATTATATGTATAAAATGGAAATTTTATGTATAGACCTAATAATAATATTTAATCTAATTGAGATTGATTTAATACATATAATATGTTTAAGGATTCGTTTAAATTTATATTTCAAAATACATTTGGTAAAATTTTGAACAAGTTAAGGTTGAGAAGATAAAGTTGAATTAATTGGAAATGGTATTTAATTAAGAATTATATTCAATTAAATCGATTTGAAACTATCGAATTCAGGATTTAAGATATGATTTTATAACTTGGTTTTGGTAAAAGGGATTAAATGGACATTTTAAGTTTAAATAAATTTAAGGAAATATTCTGTAAAATGTAATATAAGGCTATTTAAATGATATTGAACTTGTTAAGTGGATATTTCCTGACTAAATAATAATGAAGCTAAATCAATATCTATATGAAACTGTTAGATTTAACTTTGAAAATGTTGAATATTAAAGCTTTGAATATATCGAAAGGTTAAATGGTTATTGAGAACTGAATTGAATTAATAAATTGAGCTTTGAATAAATGGGAATTTGGAATTTGAATTGATTGGAATCAATTTGTGTAGTTGAGGAAATTTTAAATACTTTATAAATTATTTAATATATATACTATTTTGAAAAATAGATATATTTGAAAGGGAAATGATATTTTGGTTTTGAAGTATAAATTAATTTGAATGACCACGGTGTTATAGTGTATATTTCCACCTTGTAGATAGTTCTGCAGATCCTTAGAGGATGGTTATCCCGAACATCCTTTGAGTTACTTGTATTCTAGTTGATATTACACTTGAGTTGGATTTACTGATATAAGAATGTTAATCCTAACTCGAGTGTTTTGTATTTTGCTTTACGCTCGTGTCAGACTGAGTGATACAGCTTTTGAGACTCATCTTCGAAGTTTGGAGCTTCGTTTGGGGATCCAACTATCGATTCTGCTTTCAGCCCTTCCAGTTGATTGGTTCAGAGGAGTCATCTGCTCGTACTAGAGACTACACTGCATCTGATATATTCTGTTGTATTTTATTTCTAACTCTGATGTGTATATAGTAGCTTCATGAACTACTATATATCTATTCCGCTGTATTATATTACTCTGTGTATGTGATCTGTGATTATTTATTTACTACTTATGTTGAGTATTGCCTAATTTTTATTTACAATGCGGTATTTAAGCAATTCAAGTCTGATATGTGTGGATGCAAATAGTTGAAAATACCGGGTCATTACAACTCTTCACGATGTTCAATTGTAGATTTTGTCCATTCTACCAAGTTTGGACTATTATCTTGTTTTATCCATTTGTCCAGTTTGGTTTTTGCTTGGATTGTTTTCATTCCCTCAAGCCTGGTTTTTTATACTATTTATGCCCATTCTTATTTGGATTTATTTTTTGTTGTTTATCTCTACTCTTTCCTGTATGGATGTTATTCTTGTGAGGTAAAAACCCGTTCCGCGTGAGCAGCATGATCTCATAGAACTTTTATGTGCTTCTCATTATCTAAGTGTTTCTCATGCTCGTAATTCCAAACTGATCCGGGTGTTATTTTATTATAATGCTCAGGTCAGACTGAGTATTTTTCCAAGTTGGCTTTGATGTTATAGAGTTCTTGGAGAGGAGCTGGAGGTTCACCTATCGTAGTGTTTTATTTTCTACTGTATTATATAGTATCCATATCAGCAATTGTAAGGTCAGGATTTTGTAATTGTCCAACTGATAAGGTTTGTTTTTAACTTTGATATACTCTGTATTTTAGAGCGACAGTCTTACTATCCTTGTTATATTATATGTTGTCGATTCCCCTATGAGATTCTAATTTTCTCTCTTCTCTGTTCTTTTCCTTTTATTTACCCTAACATTCTGCCCTTTTTTCGATTAGATGCTCGACATTTGAATAGAGTATTCGGTGTCGACTTTCGATGGTCAAAAAGACGGGTTGTTACAATAATTGTTATAAATTAATTAAAATGATCAATATTGATGAAATGTTATTATGAAATTATGATTTGAGGAATAAATGTTATTGTTTATATTAATAATAGTTATAAATATATTGATTTATATGTGATATCAGTAAACATTGAATTTGATTTAATTAAGAATATTTATTTGGGCTGATGGGCTGTTAGCTTACATTGTTAACTTGTTTTTTTTGCAGTAGTAAGGCTCATAGAAGGTGGCGATAAAGGATAGAGGGGCTTGGAGATGGATGGTTGAGATTTGATGAGAATGGTATGAGATGTGATCCATATTTCTCTCTATTTCTTCACCATAAAAGGACCTTTAACCCTAATGCAAAATAGACTTTTTGGCCGCCATTTCCCTATCATTACTACCTGACACCATCAGCAAGGAGCATCAGCAAGGAGCTTCAATATATTCATCTCATGTCAATTCAAAAGGCGACAGCTATTGAATAGCTATAGGTCTATGGTTCAACGATTAGCAATCTGTCGAATCAAGAAGATTTCCAGGAAGGAAGAATTCATCATTACAAAGTGTGCTCTATGGCATTAGTATTAGGTATGTATTTGCTATACTATATGATTTATAATTTTTGGATATTACTATATTATACATATATACATACACACATACATTAGTAGGAATTTTTCAGCCATGGTGAATGAAGACTTAGAAGCGGGAACCATTACTGAGTATCCACCCTCCTAAAACCTCCTAACACCTCCAGCCCAATGGCAAATCCGACACAGCCCTCTTCGTCTGCATCTCCAACACCGATGACTCAGGCCTTCGACCCTTTGCTACCATCTTAGATCCGAAGTACTTCACGCACTGTTACATCGTCTAGGCTAACTTCATCTGCAACTGCCGTACATCCTCATGTATTTCCGTGGTAGAGATCCTGGGCTAGAATTGTCAAAGATTTCGCCGTATACTGAGAGGAGGAGATCACAGATCTTACATATTATCCCCCACTCAAGGAAGGTGAAACAACTACGGGAATCATGCCTGAATCGGTTTTTGCCACGGTTGCTCATAAATGGGATCACACGCTAGTCGTCTACATTTTAGGAAGAAGACCGATGTATGCTAACTTTAAAAATTTTATTGATAAAATGTGGAAGACCATTGGTACGTATGAATTATATTACAAGAAGAATGACTTCATATTCATTAAATTTTACAACTCAAATGACTATGCTAAAATTATAAGATCCGGGCCATACACTATTGGATCTCTTATTTTGATTATTAAGAAGTGGAAACCGGGTATCGACATAAACCAAGAATCATTTTCTACAATACCAATTTGGGCACGATTTACCGATTTGAATTTAGTATTGGCGCAATGAAGGCATTAGTCGTATTGACAGTGTTCTCAGACATCCAATTCGAATGGATTCCACTATGGCTATGGAGAATAGATTGAATTATGCTTGTGTATTAATAGAAGTTGACATAAAATTTTCCTACCCATCGACTATTTAACTAAATTAGATAGTGGTGCGATAGATGAAGTTACAATTGAATATAAGGACACAATTATCCCCTGTTCACTTGGTAATTCTTTCGGTCATTTAGAACATAATTGTGGCAGCCAAAAGAGAAAGGAATGATGAGAAAAATAAAATTTATCATCCACAAATACAGCACAATCCATGGTTCATGATACAAAAGGATTCAGCAATTGTACAAAAGCAACAACAGAGAATAATAGTACGTTAACAGTGGAACAGACTTCAACTCCTAAAGCTGTACATCTGCATAATTCATACTCTATTCGTGCTAAGCCTGATGAAATCTCGTGGGTTAGCCCAGTTTGGACAATGATATCGAAGCCTAATAGCATATGCCGTCTAAATTAGTCATGTTAGGTTTAACTATTAAGGTCATTGTCACGACCCGAAATCCAGCGTTAAAAAATCGACATCAAATACCTCACTTGTATTCGACTGTCGGAAATTCAAACGTTGAGCTCCAGTTTGGATGGAGCTTATAACAACATTAGATGAATATGGAGCCGCAGAAAACAAAAGATGATTTCATTAATGAATAACATAGATACAACATTCATCACAATATCATTACAACATTCGTCCACCAACATCAGAGTGCTACACATACGATACAACAACAAAATGGTAACATCACAGCGGAATAACAGAGTCTTCAAAAGTTCCAACATACTTCGACTTTGATAAGGTCTTCCAAAACTCCAAAAGGTTTCCAAGGCCAAAATCTTCCCAAAATACGACTGCTACTAAAAGACTTCTAGATCCAGGCTAGCTCCAAAACACGGATAACCTGCTTCTAGGCTGCCAGTGTGGAAATTATGAGCATCCAAAGTTTAGGAAGGGAACAATAAACTCCGGATCAGTCATGGGTCTGGTATGAGTAAACAAAACAATTGTTTATACAAAAAAATTTATAAAAGAAAACCGTTCATGCTTTTGGAAAATGAAACTACCATAAGGCCTCCCCCCACACACACACAATGCAATCGCACAATTGAAGGAGATTTCCCTTTATGATAGTCAAATATACTTAATACGAGAAAATCTTTTGATATTATTATTAGTGCATAGTGTGAAAAACATTTCAAAAGTATAATATTAATCTTATCCAGCATAGGTACCATTATATTATGCCTACTATAGCTACCATTTAAGAATGACATGTTATACAACTAAAACCGTACTGGGCGCGTATTAGTGATCGGATTTTCAACAAATGGTCGGGCTTAGGAACTTCCTATGCCACATGGGTACGCCTCTGGAGGGACGTCCCGAGAACCTACCCGGATCTCTGCCAACACAAGGCCAGGTTACCTCTGTAACTAGGTAACTACTACACGAGTATGCCATCCCCTGGTCGTTACCGACCTTTATCCAAGGGCCCTCAACCACAAAGCAACAACCATAAAGTAATAAATTTGCAGCAACAACATAGGTTTATTAACTGGGATCCATACCATGATACCACCTTTTTCCAGAAGGAAATAGACATACCCTAAAGGGCATGACCCTCATAACCTTGCCGCATCTTTCCTGTTTCGACCATTTCCGGGGTGTAAGGTCCGACGAGGTCTCGTCCACAAAGCTACGCTTTACAAAAAAGCCATGCTTCGATCAACAAATGATCGGCAACACCCAGCAGCACTCAACATGCCACACTACCGAATTGGGAGTATATCACTGATAACCATCAACTACATAACCTATGAACTCGTACGTCTCAGAGAAGGGTGTTAAGCTAAGAGAATAGATTCTCCTACACCAAACAGAAATGTATTTGATAGAGATCAGCTTTATATCTCAAAGTGTAATGTTAGACATACAACCATACGGGTCCGTTCCAGGTTCGAACGGAACTGAAAGCACTTCCAAAGAAGCCCTTGCAATCCGGGTATCCACAATCCCTATCAGACTCCCCATCACATATGGAGATCTCTATACCGGAGCAACTCAATGCAGAGTCATTCGATATGTTATGCTATCATTCTCGAAGATACCCGGTCTTCACCATCGTTTTCAATTGCTATCCATTTTGTCGTATCACTATTCAGAATGGGTTATATGACACAAAGTCCTCTCGCGGCTAAACCAAATAGTGAGCGCTTAATTTTAAAACACGTGGATATATCATTCACAAAGATTCACCATTAAGGTTTGATATGGGTTTCGGATATCCAACTGGAATCCGACTCCCTATCGCATCGAAATTCAAATGCCATTTTACGGGGGGTTTTCACATTCACACAGAAACAAATCATAGATAACATAGCTCAGCACAAAGCAATTCATATCACATGGTATCACAATCACATATCATAGATATCAATCAATACAAAGCATTCAATAATAATCAATCATCTACAATTAAGATGAATTAATCGTATGATTATAATTAATTAATCATCTAATTATTTTCATTAATTATCCTCAATTAACGATTAATTATTCTTATTTTTAAATTAATTAGTCCTTAATTATTTATTAATTAATCCTTAACTATTAATTAATTAAATCTTAATTACCTTAATTAATTAATTATTCCTTAATTAATTAATCTTTAATTATAAATTAATTAACTTAAATTAATAATTAATTAACCTTAATTATATATTTAAATAACCTTTAAATAATTATTCTTTAATTAATTAAGTGATTATAAATCATTTATCTTCATTAATCATTTAATTATTTCAAAATCTTTAACTAATAAACCTTATAATTAATCATTATTAACATAAGAGATTAAGGTTAATTAAGAATTTAAAAATCAATATTTCATCTTAATTTTACTCTTAATTACATTGTTTATTCAAAATAATTAATTTATAATGATACAAAATTAAATAGATTACTTTGAAAAAAATAACTTACTAAAAACCTAAATTAATTCAAACTTAAAATCACAGCCATTATTTGAAAACATGGATAAAAATGTTTAAAAGTTTGAATTTTATTTCAAAGTAAAAACTGTTTTATATTTCAAACCCGAGACACACTCGAGTATTACCCGAGTTAAAACATTACTTGCTTCGAGTTTTTCTCAAAACCTACCCGTATGGTTTTTTTTTCAAACTTAAATTTTGTTTAAGTGTTAAACCCAGTGCCACTCAAAATCTCCCGAGCCCATACTCGAGCTATCACCCTGATTCCTCGAAGACCACTTCGAGTCATCCCTTTCCTTCCCAGACCATTGCCTCCTGACACAAACCAATCTATGTGCACGTGTACGATCGACTGGTCGACTTTCGATCATTGCTGAGACTTCCGGCACGACGACGATCACGTCCCCATCCCTTCCTAACACTCAGATCATTCGGTTCGACAAGAATTTAAAATTGAGCATCTCAACTCAATCTGGAAGAAGAACAGTCGTCACATAATCAACTCACACCACCGCTTCAGGCCATCTGAGGCCACGAGAACTTTGTCAGAGCTTCGCATATCTCCCTAGCTTCGATCGCCACCGACGCAATAGATTTCGATGCAACGACGTCGCCGCAACAATCAAGAATCTGCCCTCGACCAAACTAGGGGTTTAATCCCTAAATCGATTATGTTTTCCATCCACAATGATTAGAAAATTTATCGAACATTTTTCCCAAACCGTCCGACCTCTCAGCAAGCTACCATTACGATCACGAGGTCCATCATCTTGTTGATCGCTAGAATTTGATGAAATAGGCGATTCCGTTCAACCTTGATTTACTCGCTCAATCCTTTATTAAAATTCTGATTTTGATTCTAAAATTCATTATTTTCGAATGCGAGATGAATGGTATAAGTGAATCAAATAATTGTAACATTCAATTTAATCATGTTTTTGAAATTTTTTACTGTATATTTAAATTTCGAGTCAAATTCAAATTTATTCTTCTTAAAAATATTTTTAAGATCTAGTCCTTGATGATACAAACAGACTTTGTTTAGATTTTAAACCCTAAAATGGATCGAAGGAAAAGAAATCAATTTTTTTGAGCAGGTTTTTGAAACCTGGAAACCTGGAACAGAGGCTTTTTCATGTGAACAGACATGCACAACAATATCCAATTATATATATACATATTGAGATGCATGCAAGCAGTTTTCAACATTTCTTCAAGCATGTTTTCAAACCATAGTTTGAAATCTAGATTTTTGAAAGGTTTACTCACCTGGTTTTGAAGAACAGGGGAGAAGAAACCTGGACGTTTGATGTTGAAGTCTTGAAAGCTGTTTTAAATTTGATTTGGATTTTTTTCTGCAACTAGTTGATGTAAATTTTCTTAGCTTCTGATGGATTAACTTGCTTGATTTCTTAACAACAAATTCAAATTCAAATTCTTAAAAGGATTTACTTACAGTTTGTTTTTATGAAAACAAAGAAAAAGCCTGGGTTTGGGAACATGAAGACTGGAATTCAAAAATCTGAGATGATTCTGATCTGTTGTTGCCTGATCTTAAAAGCTTGATTTTTTTTGTTGTGTTGAAGATCTTGAGATTGTAGTTGAAGTTTTGAAGAGTTTGCCTTACTTTGATTTTTATTTTTCCTGATTTCTTTGTGTACAGGTTTTCTCTTTGATTTTCTTTGCTCTGTTTTTTTTATATTACAGGTTGTATAATTTGAAAATGAGGATTAAAAGAAATGAGAGAGAGGAGGAAAAGATGTATATACCTGATATTTTCTTCTTTAATAAAAATAAAATGAAATTTTTTTTAGGACACTTGTCCAATTCGTATGTTAAAATCCTAACACTTGTTTAATCCCATCATAAAACTTTTACACTTGTTAATTAATGTGTTAATATTTTTTACACTTGTAATATTCATGAGAAAATGTATTTATATTAGTTTCTTTTCTTTAGTTTTATGAATTAACCTATGTATTATCCATGTATTTTTATTTTATATACAAATCAACAATTATTTTATTTATTTTGAAAAGTTCAAATTAATTCCAAAATTAATTCCAAAACTTACATTAATTACTAATTTAAATTTAATTCTAAAACGGAATCATTACAGATTCCCCCCTTAAGAAAATTTCGTCCTCGAAATTTGAAAGAGAGAGAGAAACAAACAAAGAACATAAGAAAACAGAAAAGGATAGAGAAATGCCTTACCAATCAAGTCGGAATATCCACTCTGCAATTGGGATAGGACTTCTGCATGCTATCCTCTATTTCCCAAGTATAGTCATTTGGATCACCACTCCATTGCACTTTAACCAGTTTCACAACTTTATTCCTCAGCTGCTTTTCATCACGATCAATAATCTTTAACAGATCTCTTTTAACTACCAGGTTTGGTGTGATCCCTAAATCTTGCTGAGCGACTTCTTCAATAATATAATCTGGATCGTGCACATATTTTCGAAGATGTGAAACGTGAAACACATCATGTACGCTAGATAACCAACTAGGTAGCTGCACTCGATATGCTAGAGGACCGATCCTCTCCAGTATAGGAAAAGGACCAATATAACGCGGTGCTAGCTTACCAGTCTTCCCAAATCTCAACACATCCACATTGGAGACACTTTTAGAAATACAGAATCCCCAACTTGAAACTCTAAAACTCTTCTTCTATGGTCATAATAACTTTTCTGACGACTTTGAGCCGTTTTCAATTTCTTTCGAATAAAATCAACCTTTTCGGTAGCTTCCTTTATCATATCTGGTCCAAGGATGATTCTATCACCTGACTCAATCCAACATGCAGGTGATCGACACAGACGACCATATAAAGCTTCGAAAGGAGCCACCTCGATACTAGCTTGATAGCTATTATTATACGAGAATTCAACTAGATGCAAATGGTTCTCTCATGAACCACCAAAGTCAAGTATACAAGCACGCAATAGGTCTTCTAAGGTTCGATTTATTCTTTCCGTCTGACCGTTAGACTACGGGTGATAAGTAGCGCTGAAGTTCAATTTGGTTCCCAATGCGGCTTGAAATGCCTCCCAAAATCTACTAGTGCAGATCGGGTCACGACCACTCACTATATTGTTGGGTATACCGTGTAGACGAACAATCTCTTTTATATACAACTTGGCCAAACTTGCTGCCGTTCGGTTAGATTTTACTAGGATGAAGTGGGCAGTTTTGGTTAGATGATCCATGATAACCCAAATTGCCACATTACCTTTATGTGTTCTTGGCAAATCGTCTATGATATCCGTAGACACTTGATCCCACTTCTATTTTGGTACTTCCAACGGCTGAAGTAAACCTGCCATTTTCTTTTGATCACTTTTGATTTGCTGACAAGCAGCACAACGACTCACATAAATAGATATATCCCTTTTCATTGTTTTCCACCAGAAAGTCCTTTTGATATCTCGATACATCTTATTAACTCCGGGATGGATGCTGAGTTTAGACTTGTGACGCTCGTCCAAAACTTCCCGCTTAAGGTCAGGGATGTCTAGAACACACATTCTGCCTTTCGGTCTTATAATTCTATTCTTATCGACCTCAAAACTGGAACTTTCACAACGACGAATTTTCCTATAAATTTCTAGAAGAAACTTGTCTTCTTTCTGTTTACTAGCAATCTTCTTAAGAAGAGTAGGAGCGACAACAAGATGAGCAAGAATAGCATGTTTCCTTCTCAAAGCATCGGCAACTACATTGGCTTTTCCAGGCGTATATAGAATATCCAGGTCATAAGACGCTAGAAATTCTAACCAACATTGTTGTCTCAGATTTAATCCTTCATAGTAAAGAGATACTTTAGAGATTTATGGCCGGTGAATAATTTAAATTTTTAACCTAAAATAAGAAGGATTTATTAAGTATATACCTTAAGTTAAGTTAAACTTTTAAATTTTTGTAAGCTGAAAGAGATTCTTACCCAGAAGATAGTATCGCTAGATTTTCAAAGCAAAAATAACTGCTAGAAGCTCGAGGTCATGGGTTAGGTAATTTTTCTCGTGTGGACGTAATTGTCTACTCGCATAGGCAATTACTCTACCATTTTGCATTAGCACTGCACCCACACCATCACCACAAGCGTCTGTGTAAACAGATAAGCCTTGGTTCCCATTGATAATAGCGAGAATAGGAGCGGTGGTCATTCTTTTCTTCAACTCCTGGAATGCTTCATCACATTTCGGAGTCCAATCAAACTTAGCATTCTTCATCATTAGCTTAGTCGATGGACTTGCTATCTTAAAGAAATCGTGAACAAACTTCTGGTAATGTCCCGCTAAACCCAGAAAACTTCAAACTTCTTTTTGGGTTGTGGGTTTCCTCCATTCAAGAATAGTGAAACCTTGCTAGGATCTACAGAAATTCCTTCTTCATTAACAATGTGTTTGAGAAATCTAACTTCCTTAACCCAAAAGTGACACTAAGAAAATTTGGCAAACAGAATGTTCTTCCTTAATATTTCCAAAACAATCCTCAAGTGCTCAGCATGCTCCTCTTCGGTTTTGGAATATATCAGAATATCGTCAATAAACACAAGAATGAATTTGTTCAAAACTTCTCGGAACACACGGGTCATTAAGTCTACGAAGTATGCGGGAGCATTGGTTAGTCTGAAAGGCATGACTAACCATTCGTAGAATGTGTCAAGACCTTTGAAAGCAGTCAAGTGAATACAGTTTTCGACAATTCGTAGCTGATGGAATCCCTGAGCCAGATCCATCTTTGAAAAGAATCGAGTGCCGTGCAACTGATCAAACAGATCTTCGATTCTATGTAAAGGAAACTTGTCCTTGAGAGTTAGTTTATTGAGATCACGGTAGTCCACGCACAATCTCAAGGATCCGTCAGACTTGGCTACGAACACCACAGCTGAACCCCAATCTGAAGAACTAGGATGTATTAGTCCTTTTTCTAGCAAATCTAGAGTTTGCTTAACTAGTTCTATCATTTCTCTAGGTGCCATCCTATGACTTGCATGAATGACAAGACGAGCATTGGGTACTACGTCAATTCTGAATTCAATTTCTCTGTGCGGGGGTAAAGATTTGACCTCTTTGAACATGTCTGGAAATTCTCGAACAATAGTTATGGACTCTAGACTAGGTTCGGGATATCCCAAGGTATACATCAACTTATCTCTCTTAGGACTCGGATCCTCACAAGAGATTTCGATAAAATTTCCAAATCTGGTTCTGATCGAAATTGTTCGATGTTACAATCTAATTTAGCTTCGTATTCTGATAGCCAATCCATTCCGAGTAAGATTTCAAATTCATCAAAATCGAGAACAAAGAGACTGATAGAGAATTGATGGCAAGAATACGAGATAGGAACATCTCTACATCGTAGACAAAGGTTCGTATGGACACCAACTGGATTCTTTACCCAAATGAGCTCGTCAACAAATTCAGGTTCAAGTTTTAATTCATTTATAGTTTGTTGGAGATAAAGCTATGTGTAGTGCTCGTGTCAAACAAAACTCTAAAAATTCTATCACAAATAATAAGGTTACCTTCTAAAACTCCTTTTCCTTTATTCGCTTTAGAGGTTGAAGGTTTATCTTCGATCGCATACACCTTTGCTACTTGAGCTTTCTTCATTACTAGGCAATCTTTAACCTCGTGTCATGGTTTCTGACAGTAATAGCATTTCCTGGGTCTTGTTTGTATAGATTGATCCCTCTTTGGCTTCTTGCAACTATTTGAATAATGGCTTTTTTCTAGACAATTGAAACAAGTAACACCTTTTGCCTTATCCTCCTGATTATTCTTCTTCACCTTTCCCTACAATGGTTTCTTCCCTCCGAACTTTCTTTTCTTCCAATTCAGATTGCTTGTGTTTCCTTTTTCCTCCGGGACTTCCTGCATATCTAGGGTAGCATGTCGATAACCCATATCGATCAGATCAGAAAAAGATTCTTTAACGTGTGCAGTCATTCTTTCATGGAATTTCTTATCCATTCCACGAATAAACCTTTCATTTTTCTTCAAAGGGGTGTTCACCAGCTCCGGACCAAATTGAGATAACTCGTTGAACTTATTCAAATATTCTTCGAACGATAAGCTTCCCCGCTTTAAGTCCATAAACTCCTGGTACATTCTAGAAATACCAGCAGATGGCATATATTGTTTCTCAAACACCTCCTTAAATCATTCCCAAGAGAACTCATCTTCTGGCTCATCCACTGTAACTGTCTACCACCAAGCTAGAGCTTCCTCTTGGAGTTGCCAAGAAGCTATTAATCGCATTTGATAGTCTTCTAACTTCAGTCCTCTAAAAATTATTTCACACGATCGGATCCAGGCTTGAGCTTCGACAATAGATTCCTTGCTAGTGAACGACTTTCCACCAAGTCCTGAGAAGCTTTTATATAGATCAGCCAGATTCGGCTGAGGTTGAGTGGGAACTGCTGCTTCCGCTGTTGTGGGGACTTGACCAGTGGTAGTGGTAGTTCCCTATCCCCTAGCTCGTCCTCTTCTCCCACTCATTCTCACTATCTGTAAATAGTAAGAAAACTTGATTTAGGTATATGAACGAGATATCTTAGGGAATATCAACAGTTTAAAGAAATAGACCAAGAAATTTTAGGGTTTCAATCTCTTGGGTTATACTCATTCTAGGGTATACTTCACCCTATCTCTAATGAGCCACCTAATGTGTTATACTCCGTAGCTAAAGTTCCTACTCAACTTTTAGCTCCAATACCACCTGTCACAGTCTAGGCTTTTCAACCATCGACAGCGGCCACTCTCAACTGGTAGGCTTTTCAACCATCCTAGCCCTGCCGTGGCAGACGTTGGTACCCTAACCTTGCTTTTACAGCCAGCCTTTCGACTTCTTCACCTACTTGGTTAACCAACCCCTCCCCGGGGAAATGAAAGGGTAAGAGTCTCCCATTCGCAACCAAATGCGAAGCTAGAACCCCCTATCACGTTGTATTAAGTAAGGTCAGTCATGAGACTGGCATGAGTAAACAAAATAGTTGTTTGTACAAAAACAATTTATAAAAGAAAACCATTCAGGCTTTTGGAAAATGAAACTACCATAAGGCCTCCCCACACACACACACACAATGAAATTGCACAATTGTAGGAGATTTCCCCTTATGATAGTCAAATATGCTTGATACGAGAAAATCTTTTGATATTATTATTAGTGCATAGTGTGAAAAACATTTCAAAAGTATAATATTAATCTTAGCTAGCATAGGTACCATTATACTATGCCTACTATAGCTACCATTTAAGAATGGTAGGTTATACAATTAAAACCGTACTGGGCGCGTATTGATGATTGGATTTCCAACAAATGGTCAGGCTAAGGAACTTCCTATGCCACATGGGTACGCCTCTGGAGGGACATCTCGAGAACCTACCCAGATCTCTGCCAACACAAGGCCGGGTTACCTCTGTAACTAGGTAACTACTACACGAGTATGCCATCCCCCGGTCGTTATCAACCTTTATCCAAGGGCCTCAACCACAAAGCAACTACCACAAAGTTAAAAATTTGCAGCAACCACATAGGTTAAATATATGGGCTCCATACCATGATACCACCTTTTTCCAGAAGGAAATAGACATACCCTAAAGGGCGTGACCCTCATAATCTTGTCGCATATTTCCTATTTCGATCATTTCCAGTGTGTGAGGTCCGATGAGGTCTCGTCCACAAAGCTATGCTTTACACAAAAGTCTTGCTTGGATCAATAAATGATTAGCAATACTCAGCAGCACTCAGCATGCCATACTACTAAATTGGGAGTATATCAATGATAACCATCAACTACATAACCTCTAAGCTCATACGTGCCAGAGAAGGGTGTTAAGCGAAGGGAATAAATTCTCCGCCACCAAACAGAAATGTATTTGATAGAGATCAGCTTTATATCTCAAAGTGTAGTGTCAGACATACAACCATACAAGTCCGTTCCGGGTTCGAACAGAACCGAAGGCACTTCCAAAGAAGCCCTTGCAATCCAGGTATCCACAATCTCAATCGGACTCCTCATCACATATAGAGATCTCTATACCAGAGCAACTCAATGCAGAGTCATTCGACAGGTTATCCTATCGTTCTCGAAGATACCCGGTCTTCACCACCATCTTCAATTGCTATCCATTTCATCGTATCACTATTTGGAATGGGTTATATGACACAAAGTCCTCTCCCAGCTAAACCGAATAGTGAGCGCTTAATTTTAAAACACGTGGATATATCATTCACAAAGATTCACCATTAAGGTTCAATGTGGGTTTCGGATATCCAACTGAAACCCGACTCCTTGTCGCATCGAAATTCAAATGCCGTTTTACGGGCTTAGGGGTTTTCGCTTTCACAAAGAAACAAATCACAGATATCACAGCTCAGCACAAAGCAATTCATATCACGTGGTATCACAATCACATATCAAAGATATCAATCAATACAAAGCATTCAATAATAATCAATCATCTACAATTAAGATGAATTAATCGTGTGATTATACTTAATTAATCACCTAATTATTTTCATTAATTATCCTCAATGAATGATTAATTATTCTTAATTTTAAATTAATTAGTCCTTAATAATTTATTAATTAATCCTTAATTATTAATTAATTAAATCTTAATTACCTTCATTAATTAATTATTCCTTAACTAACTACCTTAATTAATCAATCTTTAATTATAAATTAATTAGCTTAAATTAATAATTAATTAACCTTAATTATATATTTAATTAACCTTTAATAAATTATTCTTTAATTAATTAAGTGATTATAAATCACTTATCTTCATTAATCATTTAATTATTTTAAAATCTTTAATTAATAAACCTTATAATTAATCATTATTAACACAAGAGATTAAGGTTAATTAAGAATTTAAAAATAAATATTTCATCTTAATTTTACTCTTAATTATATTATTTATTCAAAATAATTAATTTATAATGTTACAAAATTAAATAGATTACTTTTAAAAAAATATCTTACTAAAAACCTAAGTTAATTCAAACTTAAAATCAAAGCCTTGTTTGAAAACGTGGATAAAAATGTTTAAAAGTTTGAATTTTATTTCAAAGTAAAAACTGTTTTATATTTAAAATCCAAGACGCACTTGAGTATTACCAGAGTTAAAAGATAACTTGCTTCGAGTTTTTCTCAAAACCAATCCGTATGGTTTTTTTTTCAAACTTAAATTTTGTTTAAGTGTTAAACCCGGTGCCACTCAAAAATCTCCCAAACCCGTACTCGAGCTATCACCATGATTCGCCGAAGACCACTTCGAGTCATCCCTTTCCTTCCTAGACCATTGCCTACTGACACAAATCAACCTATGTGAACGTATACGATCAACTGGTCGACTTTCGATCATGGCTGAGACTTCCGGCACGATGACGATCATGTCCCTATCCCTTCCTAACACTCAGATCATTCGATTCGACAAGAATTTAAAATTGAGCATCTCAACTTAATCAGGAACAAGAACAATCATCACATATTCAACTCGCACCGCTACCTCATGCCATCAGAGGACACGAGAACTTTTTCAGAGCTTCGCCTATCTCCCTAGCTTCGATCACCACCGACGCGATCGATTCTGATGCAATGACATTGCCGTAGCAATCAAGAATATGCCCTCGACCAAACTAGGAGTTTAAACCCTAAATTAATCATGTTTGCCATCCATAACGATCAGAAAATTTATCGAACATTTTTCCTAACCGTCCGACCTCTCAGCAGGCTACCATTACGATCACGAGGTCCATCATCTTGTTGATCGCCAGAATTTGATGAAATATGCGATTCCGTTCAACCTCGATTTACTCGCTCAATTCTTTATTAAAAATTCTGATTTTGATTCTAAAATCGTGATTTTCAAATACGAGATGAATGGTATAAATGAATCGAATAATTGTAACATTCGAATTAATCATGTTTTTCGGAATTTTTTACTATACATTTAAATTTCCAGTCAAACTCAAATTTATTCTTCTTAAAAATATTTTTAAGATCTAGTCCTTAAACAGACTTTGTTTAGATTTTAAACCCTAAAATGGATCGAAGGAAGAGAAATCAATTTTTTGAGCAGGTTTTCGAAACCTAAAAACCTGGAACAGAGGCTTTTTCATGTGAACAGACATGCACAACAATATCCAATTACATATATACATATTAAGATGCATGCAAGCGGTTTTCAACATTTCTTCAAGCATGTTTTCAAACCTTAGGTTAAAAGCCAGATTTTTGAAAGGTTTACTCACCTGGTTTTGGAGAACAGGGGAGAAGAAACCTGGAAGTTTGATTTTGAAGTCTGGAAAGCTGTTTTAAATTTGATCTTGGATTTTTATCTGTAACTAGTTGATGTAAATTTGCTTAGCTTTTGATGGATTAACTTGCTTGATTTCTTAACAACAAATTCAAATTCAAATTCTTAAAAGGATTTACTTACAGTTTGTTTTTATGAAAACAAATAAATAGCCCGGGTTTGAAAACTCGAAGACTATAATTCGAAAATCTGAGATGATTCTGATCTGTTGTTGCCTGATCTTAAAATATTGATTTTTTTGTTGAGTTGGAGATCTTTTAGGTTGTAGTTGAATTTTTGAAGAGTTTGCCATACTTTGCTTTTTGTTTTTCCTGGTTTCTTTGTATATAGGTTGTCTCTTTTCTCTTTGATTTTCTTTTCTCTGGTTTTTTTTATTACAGGTTGTATAGTTTGAAAATAAGGATTAAAAGAAATGAGGGACAGGAGGAAAAGATGTATATACCTGATATTTTCTTCTTTAACAAAAATAAAAATTAGGACACTTGTCCAATTCGTATCTTAGAATCCTAACACTTGTTTAATCCCATCATAAAACTTTTACACTTGTTAATTAATGTGTTAATATTTTTTACACTTGTAATATTCATGAGAAAATGTATTTTTTTGTTTTATGAATTAACCTATGTATTATCTATGTATTTTGCTTTTATATACAAATCAACATTTATTTTATTTATTTTGCAAAGTTCAAATTAATTCCAAAATTTACATTAATTAATAATTTAAGTTTAATTCAAAAATGGGATCATTATAGTCACAGCATAAAAGCTGTCCTTAATAGAAAAGGCCGAAATTTGAATTAAGCCTAAGGTTAATTTCAAAATTGTTTGAAAATGAAATTAAAAATTTTAAATTTAAAAGTTAAATCTAAAAATAAGGAAAGTATAAAAAATGTTATAATATAAAGTTTCAAAATTATTTTAAAAATAAAATAAAATATTTTAAATTAAAAGTTAAATTTAAAATAAAATATAAACATACCATAAATGTTTTAATATAATAAAATTTTCAAAATGTTTGATTTTATAAATTAATTTTCCAAATTTGTTAATAATATGAACAAAATAAATTAATTAAGTAATTTAATTAATTAATAGATATATAGATGTATTATATATTATGATATATGTTATGTTGTTTCAGGAATGTTTAAAATAACATAAGTATACATGTATGTATAAGAAGTGAAATTTGAAATTAATATAATTTAATTAAAATTGTTTAGTTAAATAAATTAATTAAAACCTTAATTGATCAAGTAGTATACGCATTTATATGATATATGTGTAATACTATAAAGGTTATAGTATGTAATAAATATTTAATATAAATGTTATATTAAAATAATGAAATTAAGTAAAATTAATTAAATAAGATTTAATTAATATATTATGATACAAAAGACTATTATATAAGTTAACTAAAATATAAAAGTTGTATAATATTAAAACTTATATAATATGTGTATAATATTAAAACTCATATAATATGGATATACAAACTAAAGGTGGAACATCGAAGAAACTCAAATAGACTTAAGGAATAAATACATTTCTATATGTAGATATACGATGATTTTTGCTATGTCAAATACTTGAATCACAAGGGTATTTTATAAGAAATACATTATTCCATAAGTCAATTTCACTCGGTATAATATATTAAAGATTATAAATCTTCAATATAATGTTGTCCTCTATTATATATATATATATATGTATATGTATATGTATGTGTGTATATATATATATATATATATGTATGTATATTAATAAATTACTTGCATACTCCTTAGTTATTGAGCAGACTCAAGCTGAGGATGCTATGTGTAGTATTATTAATATGTTAAAAAGAAGAGGTAAGATAACTATATTCTTTTGTTGAGCATACTTAAGGTACATATACTATACTTAAACCGCTATGATATGGTAGGTACAAGTGAATAATTTCATTTCAATATGTTGAGCAGATACAAGATCGAAACGGAATTAGGACAAGGTAATAAAGGGTAGGAGTTGTATATGATACAACCAATAAGGAGTTATCCATGTCCATAGAGCTATGACTTGTTGAGCAAACTCAAGGTCAGAATTCTAAGATGGATGAGTCCTAACACCTATTAGCGAAGTTGAAAGACTTCTATGTTTCGACTTAGGGTTTGGCGAAATATAAAAGACTAGTGGGAGCCTTATTAGAAAAATGAACTGGTAACGTCTAACCTTTCTAATTATAAGAACATACACCACATAATGTTATAATAATCTACATTGATAAATTTATGCATTTAATATTATTGGTAAAATGCTTATCAATTAAGATATACAAATGAACTGAATTGAAGATTGACAAAAAGAAATAAAACATACACTTACTAATAAATGCTTCTTGCATTTTAGTGTTTCAATACCCATGCAAGCACCTGATTTTACAACTACCAAATACATTCGTAATCTGGTCACTTATGTGTTTATTTGATCGATACTATGTATTGCATTCTACGAGTTTCAACTATGGATATTGATCCATATACAATCGCTTAAAAATGATCATAGTTCGCAATGTACGCTGCTCCGATGAAATTAGTTTATCTGAAATAAGCACATAAACCATAATGAGAGATCGAGTATTCAATTTGATTGCGATAAAGATCACTTTGTGTTAAAAGTTTTACAAGACCAAAACTGTAATATAAATCTAAGGACTTGGTTGCTAATATGCCAGTTTGATCAGTTTATGCAAAGTGCAACATATTTGGTGTCCTTAAATGTTAAGGATGATCGAGTGCACTTTTGTAAAGAGTTTGTTATGATGTTGTAATAAGAGTATTTTTGAATGGTTCGATCATTTAGAAAAATGAATGTACAAAAGTGGATATGATTTAAGGTACATTTGGGATGAAGAGAATGAATAGTCACTTCTGCTTTATAAAGAAACATCGGAAAAGAGAATTGTAATAATAATAATAATAATTTATACTTATATTGGAAAAATAAATACTATTTCTATTCCAAAATGTATTTTCATATATAAAATTATTTTCTACGAGATTTATTTCTTTGAGTTTAAGATAATTGATCAAAGAACATACCGCTGTAAAGTAGTTGTAGTATGAAATAAATAATTTATATTAAGTAAATGATGGACCTCCGAATTCAGTATGCTATTATAGTAATGGTGGAAATAGTGGAAGCATGCCATATAACACTTATTGATTGCATCAAGTTATGAAAAATGTTTTCATAAACCATACCGAACATTTATAAAATAATGACTATTTTTTCAGTGCCTATTGAAAAACATACTTAGTTATATTTTAATGTGAATATTATGAATATTCATAATGAAATACAACTACAATATGGTATTTGTTTTCATAACAAAAGTGATGTATTAGAAAATACAGAAGCACATAAAATTATTTACAATTATTTTGGAATTATAGACTAAGCCGTAGTTTTGAGAAATAATTTTGCTGTATGATTATGAATCATATGATATTATTTAATTATACCTCAAACAATTAAGGGCTATGCACCCATTTAGTGGGAGAATTATTAGAGTATGAACTCTTCTGATTGATACATATAGATGTATGCAATTGTAGGTCTACTAATACCAAAACAATTCCATGTACTTCCACATATTCATTGATTAGTTGTCACATACATGGGTATGTGTATTTGATACAGATGTATATGTCTACGTTAAGCCCACAAAATGATGTACCTAAAAATGAATAGAGATTTGATTGAATGGGTGAATATATTAGAAAGAGTTATGAACGTACCTAAAAATGAATAGAGATTCAATCTCAAAATTCACTCCTACACGTGATATACAATGATGTATCGATAAGGAGTAACCGAACTTTGTTGGACAAAATACGACTAATTTTTAGTGAAGTTGAGCTAATTTCTTTCTATACGGCTATGTACTTAAGAGTAGTACACGACAATAATATTATTTTGTCTAAATGATAGTTTATAAAATCATACAAGATAAGGGTTTACAAGAAACCCTAATATATCCTAGATCAAAGAGTTGGTAGGTTGTGCAAGTCAAAAAATCTGCACTTAATAATTGTTCGTGAGGGATCTTGTATGAATCTCCCCAAAAGGAGTTTGAAAAGGACTGTAATTGGATGACATATTTATGTTTTGAACATAAGTTTTGTAAACTAAAGCTAAATCAATTTTATGTATAAGGAAATTCAAAAAACTTTTATGAATACCTATTCCATCACACTAAGAAATAATTGTTGTTTCATGAAATACTAACTTCGTAGTGAAGGAATTTCTTTGAGAAATTATTGGTAGCAAAATGAAATTATTTACGATCCATAGATAAAATTGATTATATGAGGCAAAATGAATTTAACTAACCTAAACGAACACATTTCATTAAAGAGTATTCTCACATATTGAAAAGAAACTATGAGTTTCTTACCAATGTCAAAAGTATATAATCCTTGGTTGTTTAACTAAACATTAATAGTATCGACTCTATGATATGGTATGATGCACAAATCCAAGAAAATTCCAAGTATGTTATCAAAATATGATTTTAGTAGTCATGACCGAAGTGATGTGATCTATCAGCCGGGATTGTGCCTTTATGAGCAAGATTGATTTAGTTGGAAATAAATGAGCAATGTTGATAAGAATGATCTTGTAAACTTCAGTTGTTGAAATTAGCATATTAGATTCATCATTTAACGTGATTAAATTATTTTTGATTTACTCACAGGATTATCGCTCGATAGGAGTTAATGTTTTGGTGCATATGTGCTGAAATAGAAAATTCTAAATAATGATTTAGAATAGACTATTTGCACATAACAACCAAAGTGTCTCGAAGTTAATGAGTGCGACATAGAGGTTGTGAGTTTTTGGATATGATACAAGAAATAATGCGAAAGTATCATTTTATAAGCATCAAAATTAAATAAGTATTTTCATAGAAATATCAAATAGTTTGATTTTTAGTCAAAATGTAGAGGAAGCGTATATTCATAAGAAAGAATGTAAATGATACATTGATATTTCTGAACTATAAGTAAACAATACATTGTTTATTTTTAAAGATGTAATTGCAAAATCAGCCACAGTTGTTTTAATACTCAACATCAGATTTGTAAATGCTGTCTTTTATAGTAAATATAAAAGATTCTGGTAATGTCCCAAATTGATATGCAAGGACTCCTTATTAAAATGTGTAATGCAGAACATGTAAGATGGATTCCTTATGCATTGACAATGAGAATTATCGTACGAGTTATGTTGTCTATGATATCATGATTTGTTTATGTATTTGATACATGAAGCAAATATCAGATCCAAATTGATATCACTATATTGTTGTTTGAAGTATTCTCATATATTTTGAAATACTCGAGAATTATTTACAGAAACAACGAACTCCTTATGAAGGAATGTTCGGACTTAAACTTTCATAAGTGATATTGAGTATGATATTTCCATAATAAATTCAAGTCAAAAATCTTTAAATTGAAAATGTTTCAAATGAAAAAATATGGTTGATTCCTTGAAAAGGCTAAGTACATCACCTTGGATAACACCGTAGTGAAACAATGTGTGTGTGTGTGTGTGTGTGTGTGTATATATATATATATATATATATATAAATGCGTAAATTTATAACTGAACTAACGGTAATTCCAATGTTGAGAATCCTATAACATTGTTATATGATAACAATGTCATATGATAAAGTTAGTTTACCAGTGCCAGAGAGGGTTGATTTATTGAGTAGATAATTGAAACATGATAGCATACATGTTCATTGAGGTATTGGCCCAATTGGTTTTGAGAAAACCAATTGGAAAAGTTGAAATAAGATTCCATAGTTGACTCCAAGTACAGTGGAAAATTGATAGGCTTAGTGATATGCCGTAGGGGCAATAATGTAATTTGTCATATATATCTAACTCAATAACCAATCTTGATTGAAATAAAAAGTTTTCTTTCTATTAAATACTTGATATAATTTATTATACCTATTAATTAATTTAATTAAAGTATATGTAATAGAAAATTCATAAATGGTATGTTTGTAATAGTAGTTACAAAATGGTGTAACCATGACTAATTTATCATAATGAAAATAAATATATCATTTTAAATGTTCTTAGTCAAGATCGAGATTGGATATCGATGTATCCTTTAAGACTAAAGGACGTAACACTCCAATTGTTGGGCAACATATTACTCATGACTGCTATGGCACCAAGAGGTTACGTACTGATAGTTATTGGATAACTACGAAGACTCACTCGTTAGTTTTCTATTGGTTAATATAACTAAGGTCAAAAAAAAAATCGATGTGACTAATTTGCATTGTTCTCTCGACTTTAGAATACTATAGATATTCAATATAAAAGCTCCACTTTGATTATAATCAAATCATGACATGACATCCATCGAGTGACTGTAGTTGGTTCGAGTGGAAATATTGGAAGTGAAGCATTATTCAAGAGATGATTCATCTCCTTAGTTATATGGGATTAGTATCACGGTCAACTCAAGTCAAGTCAAAGTCTTTGGCTAGAGCATTTTAGATAATAATAATTGTAATTACTGAACCATAGACTTTTTGTTTTGGACTATAGAGTTGAATATGGATGATATTGAATTTTGACCATTACCAAATTCCATAAGTCCAAAATGATATAATTTTGACGAAGAGAATTGGTGTAAATAAACGTCGCAACCGGATAACGCTTTATAATATAAAATTGGATTTTACCAGAACTAAGTAAGCAATAAATTTGGCAAAATGTCAAACTTTCTTAAAAGTGATGTATGAACATTAACATTTGAATGGTTTGATGTTAATCGCTGACCAATTTTCCACACGACGAGTCACAACCAAAATGATGAAACTCTCTTTAGAGCAAATGATTTAATTAATTTATAATTGTTATAAATTAATTAAATTAATTTTTATTTATGAAATATTGATTATAAAATTTTTAATATTATTTAAGGAATAAATATTATTGTATATAATATAATAGTTATAAGTATATCGATCGATATGCGATATCGACAAGCAATTAAATTAGATTTAATTAATAATATTTATTTGGGATTACATGAGCTGTTAGCCTATGATGTTAAGATATAGTTTTGGAAGCATATGGGTTGTAGGAGGTGGCTAAAAAGGCTAGTGGGGTTTGGGGATGGGTGGTTGAGGTTTGTTGAGAAATAGTACGAGATGTAATCCATATTTCTCTCTATTTCTTCCACTATAAAAGGTCTCCTAGTCCTAATGCAAAAACGACTTTTTGTTTGCCACTTCCCATTCATTATTAGCCGATCTCATCAACAAGGATCTCCAACAAATTCATATTATATCAATTCAATAGGCAACAGCTATTGGATAGCTAAAGGTCTACGGTTCAAGGATTAACAATCCACGAATCGAGATGATTTCAAACAAGAAAGAATTAATCATTTCAAGGTGTACTATAAAGCATTAGCATTAGGTATGTAATTACTATACTATACGATTCAAAATTTCTGGATAATATTATACTATTCATTTATATATATATATATATATATATATATATATATATATATATATATATCATTATCATATTGCAAGTTAGGTGAGATTCTTATATGTATCCTTGTCATATATTAGATTAGTTATATTTATGTTTTAGTTTACATTTTTGTACATAAATCTGAATTGCATAGCTATATAAATTTTACTTTAATTATTATAATTTTATTTATTAATTAATATATATGTATGTATGTATGTATGTATGTATGTGTTAATATACTACCTAATTTTAATTATATGATTTGTATTTTAATTATATCATCATACCATGTTAATAGTCGAACTTATATTTTACAAATGTATACCTACATATATTTTAATTTTTTAGTGGATGCAAATTAATTCTTAATATTTATCTACTGTTATTTAATGTTATTTAATATTATTTAAATCAATATACTAATTAAATAAATCATATAAAATAAAATATGTTTCAAAATTAAATTTTAAATTTTATGATTTTTTTATATCATACATACTGCCAAAAAAATTAAATTTAAAAATTAATTTTTACATTTTGAAAAAAATCAATCTAAAACACCCGAAATCAATTAATTATTTAAAAATATTATTTTAACTAAAAAATTCTGGAAATTTTTTTCTAATTTTAAAATATCATGCTTGATTTTATAAAATTTAAATTTTGAATAGTATAACACAATAATCTTTTTTATTATTATTTTATTGTATTTTGGATAATTAATATATATATATATATATATATATATTAATGCAATAAAAATAAATATTTTTTTGTGCATTCGATCTGGAAAGGTTCAAATATATATACATATTTGTTAAACACATAACTAATATACTATATATATATATACACACACATATACATATTTGGATATTATAAATATACTTATATATATACAATAATAATAATTTTGTTACTGTAATTCATACATATATATGTATAAGTGTAATATGAGTTTAAAAAAAATTATAATATGTACATACATACATATATATAATATTTAATGCAATTGTATACAGATATAAATTATTGATATTTTTACATATAAGTTATATACACACACACACACATAGTTTTTAATATCTATATAAACAACAAAATTTACGTACATACATACATTTGGAAAACATTTAATACATACAGGATGAATTAACATGTCGGTTGCAATATAAATTCCAACATTTATATACATATATGTTATACCTTGCGTGGATTATTATGTTAAACATGCACACACATACATTTATGTATATGATACATACATGTTCTTTTATATTTAATTGAATATAAATTGAATAAAATTGTATACAATTTATAAATTTAAATAAAAAATAAGAGATTTTTTTTAAATAAAATAAGAGGTTTTATTTAAATAAGATTTAGAAATTTTCTGAATAAATTAGACTTTATAGACCCAATGTAGATCCAATAAGGTAATTTTTTTTGAAATTCACTATTAACTTCCGCTGTAGGCTGGTCCAATTCCAATAGTATGTAGCTTGCAAGCACATCTATAAGCACAATCAGATTTCATTTTTTCTTTTGCTTTTTATTTACATTTCCCGTTTTTCTTAGATTTTTCATATTTTGTTTTTTGCTTCTGGAACAGCTTTCTACAAAATCATCATCATCATCCTGCTGTATAAATAGTGGCGTTTAGTTGATTAGAAAAAACATTATGGTATTAGTTCAGTTCAAAAAAATTATTAATAATATTGGTTGCTATCAACTGAGAATGCATTGATTGTAAAAGATTTTGATAGTAAGTACTTGTTATAACAATGATGTGTGTTATTTGTATCAAAATTGGTAAACAAATGATACCGAGTAATAACTGTTTAAATATTTATATTAATTATAAATGATAATGAGCACATTAGTATGAATTCTGATAGTACTATGTTTTATGTAGAAATTATTTTGGCTATCATTTATAACAAAATTAATACCAAAATATTCCAACAATGATACTTAGTGTCTGTTTAATTGGAGTTAATGCTTTATAATTTTAAATTGATATCGACTATGTTGTACACCAATAATGATATTAAGGTGTTTCAAAAATGATACCGTATCTTGTGAAAATGATTAATGCTAATTATAAGGTTTGATAATTTCATTAAATGGTTTATATAATGATACCACTAACTATAATTTTTTTAAGATTATGCGTTATGATTTTTCAATTTGCACTTTAATGGTAACGAATACATAGCATTTATAATGGTGTGAAAAATGATACCAACTAGATTCAAAATTGATATCATATACTATATTTTTTCTGTTTTGGTACTAAATTATATTAAAAGAAATGTTGCATAATGCTATAAAAAATGATACTAACTTTTTTTAAAAATTGATACCATGTTATGTACTTTTTCAATTTTGAACCAAATCATGTTAAAAGGAAATGTTGCACAACGATATAATAAAATGATACTAATTTATTTCAAAATTGATACCATGTTGTATACTTTACTAGTTTTTGATGATGATACATAAAAATGATACTAACTTGTTGAAAATTTGATATCATATGTTATACATTTCTAGTTTGCTAATAATATATACTAAAAACATATCATATAAAATGCTATAAAATATGATATTAAGTATTTGTAAATTTTATACCATGCTTTATACTTTTTCAAATTTATAAAATAATACTAAAAAGATTGTATTCATTATGAACTGGTAGTCAATATATTATAATTTTTATCGAATTTATCTCTTCTTCGTTAGATTCTTCAATTTCAATTTTTTTTCCTTTTCTTTTTCTGCTTTATCTGTTTAAAGTTTCGATACTATTAGCATATAACTTTAACAATTTGGTATCATTAGTATATCACCTTAATAATCTTATAGTAATATTACCAGTTGCACTATCTCCTCTTTTCTGCCCGAGTTTCCTTTTGAATTGTTTTATTTATTCATTATTGTATTCATCTTTTTTTTTTTGCTATTTTCATTCTTTTTCTCAGCAGTTGCATTTTCTTCACACTTTCTTCATTTTTCTGTTAAAAATTTCAATGCTTTTACTACACAACTGTATTAATTTTTTTATAGTACACTTAACTTTTGCATTATGTTCTCTTTCATTTTTTGCTTGATTTTCAATTCCTATTAGTTTTTCATTTCTTCTCTTCATTCATTTTTCCAACATTTGTTGTGATTCTTCTTCAATTTCAGTTTCGGTATTTTTACTTTAGTCTTCGTCGTTTGCGATTTTGGAATGTTTTAACGTAGGTTTTCGATATTTGGAATTGGATGCTGATGATGGATTTATGTTGGTAGTTCATCAGGTGTTGAAGTATGCGGCTCTGTTGGTGAGGCTGATTTGCTTCTAGTTTGAGGTGCCATTGTTACATTGATTTTTAATACCGGCAGTGAAATGAATAAGAAGTTTGAAATTAAAGGGAAGAGCGATGAAAGTAACGAAATAGGAAAGTTCGCTTTTAGGGGGAACGATTTATTTCGAGAGTGGACTGTGGGTCTATCCTTGTAGCAAAAAAAATTTGACTTGTGTCCTTATAGCTAATTTGTTAGGATAATTTCTTTAAAATATTTTTCCCTTCCAGAAATTTATAATATTTTCAAGGTTTTACAATCTTCTAAAAAAGTTAGTTTTTTGGAAAATTTAACTTGTTTCTATTGTATGTCAATTTTTTTGTTAAGGACCAGTAGTTCAAGTGGTTAATGATATGACATTTTATATGTCATGGGTTTGAACCTACGAGTCATCAAAATAAATGATTCTGAACAAAATTACATTTTTATTATAATATAATTGTAACGATATGTGAATTTGAAATTTCATATCAACCTTTTTTTCTTTGTTTAGAAAGCATATTCAAATGATACGATTTTTGTAAGATTTCTTATAAAAAAAGAGATTTAGATTGTTGGTACAGTCGGATTGCCTACGGTAAGAAATGGTTAGAGTCCCAAAGTTAGATAATATCCCTTTTTCTCTTTGATAATTTACGTTCTACTTTTCTCTTCTTCTTTTTGTGAATATTAACTTTGGGTCCCTATTTATTATTTTAAATGTAAAGTGGATCCATTTCTATAATTTTTGTAAGTTAGGTCCCTATCCTTTTAACCTTACACTCGATAAATAACACCATCTGCCAATTCATTTAATCATAATCTTTAAATCATGATAACTTCTTGTAGATTAATAGGATCTAACAGTTGTTTCACCATTAAATCATAAATATAATAAACTTTCCAATGATATCTATTATTGACGAGTATTACGGATTGCTCTTCGTGCGTGACAATAACACACGCTTCACGGATAAATTGATTTTTTTACAAATTATATGTGTCTAACATATTCAAGAGAATGATTTTCATAAATATTTATGTATGTTTTTGCTCTGGAATCATGTGTAGTTAGTTTGAATTTTTATTTCTAAGTTGGAACATTTAACTTTTTGTTAGGTTGAATTTTTATTTCTGTTATCAATTAATTAAGAGCGAAATGCATAGGAAGTTTAATTTTTAGATCCTATTTTAAGTGATATTAAGTTTGGTAATATATTAAGAGAGCGTTTGGAATTTGTAGAATTTTTTTCATTAGATTCTATTTTTAAGTGATATTAACATTTGGTAATATTTATAGAGATACCTATATCAATATATCCGGGGATTACAAATTCTATATTTGTTAGCTAAGTTCTTATGCTTATTTCATTTTAAAAGAAGTTTATCAATCTGTATCAATCTAGTCCTTCCCCTTAAAGTTATTTATATGATAAATATATAATTTCAATATATGAAATTGTATTTATGTGATAAACTTAGAGGAATCGCTTTTTATTATTAAATCTGATAAGAAAGATAAGGTAAAATCTTAAAATTAAAAATGCATTATGTGTTTATTTTTTTGTATTCTTACGTAACTTTCCACCTAGCTTTCTATATTTTGTATTACTTATGGAAATAGATGTTAGAAATGGTACCAAACTTCGAGAAGCCATTGGAGAAGCTCACGGAGGAAGAGAAGCAGGCCGAAACCCTAGTTCCGGTAGAGGGGATTTGGTCCGACGAAAGGCAGAAATGCCGATCGAGTTTGCCTTGGAAGAGATCTAGAGCGGTGGTTGAATCATTCGGTGACTTGGGCATGAAGCTATGAGCATTGGAAAGTTTGTTGCATGAATTTATTTTGCCGAACCAGATATTTCGTTCGGCAAAATGTTCTTGCCGAACCAGATTTTTCATTCGGCAAAATGCTTTTTCCGAACAAAATAATTGGAGTGGCATTTTGCCGAACCAGATTCTTTTCATTCGGTATTTTGATGCCAGTCCAAATTTTTCGCTCGACATTTTGCCGAACCAAACTAAATGCATGCCGAACCAAACCCTAGGGCTACTATATGGCAGCCACCCCTCCTCATTTCTTTACTCTATAAACAAAGGAGCTTCTTCACACTAATGGTAGCCGAAATTGAGAGCTGATTTCAGCCAATTTCACAGCCATCCTAGAGAGCTGAAACTCTGTAGAATTTTTTTTGTATGTTAAATTCTTCTTATGTATAGCCTCCAAAAGTGAATCAATCTTATAACTCTAATCATTCAGTGATTAATAAAATCTCCCATCCCAAGTAGATGTACACTGCCATGCGGTAGTGGAACCACTATAAATACTCGTGTTATTTATTTTTCTGCATTGTATAGATCTATGATTATCTTTTCTGGTGTTTATCTCTATTTTTTCCGGCTCACTACAATCACAATCCAGTTTTTTTCCACTACGTTCGGTTTTTTATTTCCTTAGACTGATCATCTGAAGGGATTTGTCCCCAACAGTCTCGTATCAGAGCTGCAAGGTTGATATAGAAGTGTTAGTCGCTATGGCAGGAGATAAAGTGACTCCAGTTGTTACAAGACCCTATACTAGAGGGATGTATATTGCGTCAAGATCATAGTTGGCAATTGAAAAATGGAATGGGGATAAAGACTTCGAGAAGTGGCAATGGAGGATGAAGGCTATTCTAATAAAGAATGAAGTCCATACAGTAGTGTTTTCCCCTAAGGAGTTGACGGTTGACATCTCAGTCATGGAAAGGAACTAGACGGAGAAATGGGTGTTTACTACTTTTCAACTAGCTATGGAAGAGAATGTCATCTCAGAGATTAGCAGTGAAACCACTGCTAGAGGTATTTGGATAAAGATAAAAAATCTCTACTTGAAGAAATTTCTGACTAACCGTTTGATATTACTGAAGAGATATTTCACCATGCGGATGAGAGAGTATTTTAGTGAAGGAACATCTTAATTTCTTTGATCATATCGTGATGAAGATGAAGACTGTTGACTTGAAGATGGATGAGAAGAAAATGGCAATGATTCATTTGGGTTCTCTTCTGGAGCGTTACACAGGTTTCACTAACAGCCTTATCTTCGATAAAGACATATTGACAGTGAAAGATGTGAAGTCAGGCCTTCTATTTGAGGGCTTGAGAGATCAGATGAAGGAGATAAGTGAAGGAAGTAGGGGTGGAAGTAGTAGTCATGGCTTGTTTGTTGAAAGAGGTAGAGAAGATAAGAAGAGTTGGCACTATAAAAGGCGTTCCAAGTCTAGGAAGCACGGTAATGGCAGGAGAGGAAATTCTAAGGATGGAAAGTGCTTTATCTGCAAGAAACCTGGTCATTGAAAAAAGATTGTCTAGATTTAAAGAAGAAGGAAGAAGACGGATCTTCATCATTTACGGTGGAGAAGTCTGTATCCGACGATGTGTTGTCTGCAGCATTATCAGATGTCTTAAACCATTGGGTGTTGGACTCGGGGGCGTCCTTTCATATGACGTCTAATAAGGATTACTTTAGTTCATTCGTTGGACGAGAGGGAAGCTCTATTTTTATGGGTAATGATACTAGCTATAGAGCAATGAGTGAAGGTACAGTGAGGATCAGGATGTTTGACTGAGTGATACGCACTTTGACAAGTGTTGGTATGTTCCAGGTCTTCTGAAGTCCTTAATTTCTTTAGGACAATTGGCATCTATGGGATACAAAGTAACTATCGAGAAGGATAGTTTAAAGGTTTTGAGAGGTGTAATAGTTCATATGAAAGGAGATGTGTTTCGAAATCTGTATTTGCTGAAAGGAACCATAGTTCTTGGAGAGCCGTGTGTTAGAGGAGATAGTTCTCGTGCTTTGGATGCCACAAAATATTGGCATCTTAGGTTGGGTCATATTTTAGAGAAGAGCTTTGAGTTGCTTCGAAGACGGAAGATGATCAAAGGAAGAAGCTTTGATAAGATGGATTTTTTCCAAGAGTGTGTATTAGGCAATCAAACTAAAGTACCTTTTGGAGTTGGACTCCATATATCGAGGCGAGTACTTGAGTATGTGCATACAGATGTTTGGGGACCGGTTGCTACACCACTTGGAGGAGAAAAGTCTTTTATCTATTTCAGTGATGACTTTATGGGTGTATGTGATGAAGGCCAAATCAGAAAGTTTTGAGAACTCAAAGACCGGAAAGCGCTTGTTGAGAACCAATTTGATTCTAGGTTGAAGGTGCTAAGATCTGATAATGGCGATGAATTTGTCTCTAGAGAGTTTCTTGACTTTTGTAGATAGCATGACATTTAGAAACATTTCACTACACCTAGTGATCCACAATCTAATGGGATTGCAAAAAGGATGAATAGGACTCTACTAGAGAAGGCTCATTGCTTGAGATTAAGGGCGGGCTTGTCTAAAGGCTTTTGGGATGAGGCATTATCAACTGCAGTGCATATCATAAATCGAATTCCATGCTATGCCATAGACAGGAAGATTCATGAGGAAAAGTGGAGAGGTAAAGCAGTGTGTCTTGATTACTTCCGATTTTTTGTTTGTCCTGCGTACGTTCACTATACAGGTGATGACAAGTTGGAGACTAGAGCATACAAGGGCATTCTAATGGGATACACCGATGGTATCAAAGGGTATTGAATTTGAAACCCTCTTTATCAAAAGATTGTTTATTCCACACATGTTACTTTTGATGAGTCTTCTATTTGCAATCCGAAGGAGAAGCTAGCTACCACATCAAAAGATTCTGATAGGCCTAAGGAGATGGAAGAAGTTCCCATGTATTAGCCAAATAGTAGAGTTGTTGTTGATACTGTCGAGGAAAATGCAGTTGATGAAACATCACAGAATAGTCCACACCTACCTTCTAGTAGTGCCGGTGATGTGCATGAATATAGAGGAAGTTCAGTTTAAAGTGGAGCTGAAAGGAGTTTAGGCGAAGTAGTACTTCTACGGTCAATCGTTGGATAATTAGGCTGCCCGAAAAGTATGGCGATTGGCAGTTCGCGAACCTTACCCTTGGAGATCAGTTTGACTATACCCTATATTTGGTTCATGAGGAGCCGCTTGACCTTGGTGAAGCTTTGAAGTCATGTGACAGTTCAAAGTGGATGTGCATTATGGAAGAAGAGTTGGAGTCGTTGAAGAAGAACAAGACTTAGGATTTGGTACCACCTCCTCAAGCCATAGGTTGCAAGTGGGTGTTCAAGCTGAAGGATGGTAGGAGAACAAGGCTAAACTAGTTGCTGAAGGGTTTTCACAAAGAAAGGGATTGTAGTATGATGAGATATTCTCTCCTGTAGTGAGACATACGTCCATCCCCATTTTGCTTGCTATCATCGCAGCTCATGACCTAGAGCTGGAGCAATTGGACGTGAAAACTGCTTTCTTACATGGAGACTTGGATAAGACCATCTACATGAAGCAGTTAGAGGGATTTATTGTAGATGGAAAAGAAAATTGGGTTTGTAAATTGAAAAAGTCATTATATGGACTTAAGCAGTCGTCTAGACAATGTTACAAGAGATTTGCCTCTTTTATGCTTTCACTTGGTTTTGATTATAGCATCAAAGACACTTGTGTATACTTCAAACATTTAAAGAATGGTATATGGGCATACTTACTCTTGTACGTGGATGATATGTTGATTGCTTCCAAGGATAAGGTTGAAATCGATAGTTTAAAGCGAAAGCTAAAAGTGGAATTCGAAATGAAGGACCTTGGAGAAGTAAAGAAAATTTTGGGGAAATCCAAAGGGATAGGAAGTAGGACTTTTGAGCATCACTCAAAAGGAGTACATTCGAAAAGTGCTTGCTCAGTTTAGCACGGAATGGGCAAAGACAATCAGTACACCCATGCCTTTATACGTACAGCTTTCTAGTAAAGACTCTTCGATCTCAGAAAATGACAAAGCTTATATGATGAAGGTCCCACATGCAAGTACAGTTGGCAACTTGATGTATGTCATGGTCTGCACTAGGCCAGACATTGCACGGACTGTTGGATTGGTGAGTAGGTTCATGGCAAATCCAAAAAAGTTGCATTGGAAAGCAGTGAAGTTTATCTTCAGATACTTTAGGGAAACTCTAAACCATGGACTTGTCTTTGGCGACAGAGGAAGAGATTTCAACTTGGTCGGATTTTGTGATTCCGGCTATGCCGGTGATAAAGATCGAAGAAAGTCAACCTCCGGACATGTGTTCACCATTGGTGGGACAACGATCAGTTGGATCGCAAGGTTGCAAACGATTGTGGTTTTGTCTACTACAGAGGCAGAGCTCATAGCTATGGTTGAAGCAGCTAAGGAGGAACTTTATTTGAGGCGACTGTTGTGTGATTTGGGCTACGTATACGAAGACGTGAATGTGTACTGTGATAGTCATAGTGCAATGCATTTAGTTGAAAATATGGCATTCAGCTCGAGGACGAAGTATATTGAAGTGAGAAAGTCGTTCCTTGTCTCGATGAGTGAAGAGAATCTAGTTCATCTTTAGAAATTTCACACTAAGGAGAATGCAGCAGACATGTTTACTAAGTCGTTGCCTGTTTCTAAGTTCGAGCATTGCCCGGATTTGATTCGCTTAATGAAGTGCTAGATGCCACAAGGTGGTGGGGGGAGAGTTGAGATGGTTCATGGAGAAGTTTGTTTTCATGGCGGAGATTTACACGGACTGGATACTTCAAACACTTTGTTGATGGACGGTGGCCTTGCTGGAGTTTGTTGACAGAGTGTAATGGGTGATGGCATTGCCGATCTCATTGTGTAAGTATTCATTGTTTGGAGCATGAAGGTGTAGATGAATTTGGAAGGCTTGTTAGGAATTTGGTATCAAAATGGAGATTGCTAGAAATAATACCTGAATTCGAGAAGCTATTGGAGAAGCTAGTGGAGGAAGAGAAGCAGGCCGAAACCCTAGTGTGGTAGAGGGGATTTGGTCCGATGGAAGGCAGAAATGCTGATTGAGTTTGCCTTGGAAGAGAACTGGAGTGGTGGTTGAATCGTTCGGTGATTTGGGCATGAAGCCTTGAGCAGTGGAAAGTTTGCCGAACGAAACATTTTTTTACCGAACCGGATTTTTCGTTCGGCAAAATGTTCTCGCCGAACCAGATTTTTCGTTCGCCAAAATGTTTTTGCCGAACAAAATAATTGGAGCAGTATTTTGATACCAGTCTAATTTTTCGCTCGGCATTTTGCCGAACCAAACCAGATGCATGTTGAATCAAACCCTAGGGCTGCCATATAGCAGCTACCCCTTCTCATTTCTTCACTCTATAAATAGAGGAGCTTCTGGACAACAATGGCAGCCGAAATTGAGAGCTAATTTCGGCCAATTTCACAGCCATCATAGGGAGCTGAAACTCTGCATAATTTTGTCTATATGGTAAATTTTTCTTATGTATAGCCTCCAAAAGTGAATCAATCTTGTAACTCTAACTTTTCAGTGGTTAATAAAATCTTCTCTTCCCAAGTGGATGTACATTGCCTTGCGGTAGTGGAACCACTATAAATACTGGTGTTGTTATTTTTCTGCATTGCATATATCTGTGACTATATGTTCTCGTGTTTATCTTTGTTTGTTCCTTCTCACTACAATCACGATCCAGTTGTTTTCCGCTGCATTGGGTTTTTTTATTCCCTTAGACCGATCATCTGAAGGGATTTTTCTCCAACAATAGAAACTAAGAGTTGATATTGTAAAACTATAATTTGAAGATTGGTATATAATTTAGGGTGCCGAGGTTTCATTCTTATATTATTTTTCTTACTTTTTTCAATTTTAATTTTGTTAAGAGGATAAAACACATGATTTAACTACTAAATCTCCAGCAAATGGATCAACTGATATCTTCAATCAATAATAAAATTTGACTGGAAAACTGAATAAATTGCGGAAACAGAAATTAAGAGCTGAAATTGTACAATTATAATTTGGGGATTGGTCTATAATTTAAGGTGCCGAGGTTTCATTTTAATATTATTTTTCATTACCATTTTTAATTTTAATTTTGTTTAGTTTTATTATGAGCCTATATAAATCATCGAAATCAAAAAAGAGTGAACGCTTTGTAACATAAGGAAGAGGATAAGATACTTGATTTAACTACTAAATCTTCAGCAAATGGATGAATTGATATCTTCAATCAACAATAAAATTTGACTGAAAAACTGAATAAATTGCAAAAACAGAAATTAAGAGCTGAAATTGTATAATTATAATTTGGAGACTGGTTTATAATTTAGGGTGCTCAGGTTTCGTTTTTAATTTTATTTTCCGTTACCTTTTCTAATTTTATTTTGTTTAGTTTTTTATGAGCTTGTATAAATCATCGAAATCAATAAAGGTGAAAGCTTTGTAATATAAGGAAGAGGATAAGATATCTGATTTAACTACTAAATCTCCAACAAATGGATGAATTGATATCTTCAATTAACAATAAAATTTAACTGGGAAACTAAATAAATTGCGGAAACAGAAATTAAGAGCTGAAATTCTTCAATTATAATTTGAAGATTGGTCTATAGTTTAGGATGCGTGGTTTCGCTTTTAATATTATTTTTCGTTACCTTTTTTAGTCTTATTTTTTTATTTTTTTATGAGCTTGTATATAAAGGGCAATTCTGGAACTTCATGATCGGACCAAAAGATTATGCTTATAAACCAATTATTAATAAAAATATAACTTTAAAATCATAATTTTACATAGTAGTTTTGGCTGCATTTATGTAATGTAGTTATTTGTATCACTACTTTATATAACTGCATTTATGTGACTGCATTTATTTTGGACGATGATAGTATTTCATATAGTTGTTTTTATTACAGTAAGATAATGCGGTTATTATCTTTTGATCTAATTTAAACATTTTTTTTTGAATTTTGTGGTGAAAATTACATATGAATATTTTATTGCATTTTTATGTAATGCAGTAACAATTTTGGCTGCATTTGATCAATTTAACCGTACGGTTAAATATTTTAAGAAATACAATTATAATTTAATAGCATTTTTTGAACTAATTTAACTTCATTTATGTGATGCAATAACGATTTTGGCTGCATTTTATAATTTTATTCAATCTTAATGCATTTTATAATTTAACTGCATTAAGAAAATGTAGTTATGTTTAGATGCTTTAAGAAAATACAATTATACTTTAATAGTATTTTTGAATTGATTTAAATGCATTTATGTGACACGGCAATAAATTTGACTACATTTCATAATTTTTAATACAGTTATAATTTAACTACATTTAAAAAAGGCAGTTAAGTTTAAATGCTCTAAGAAAATACAATTATATTTTAACAGCATTATTTGAATTAATTTAACTGTATTTATGTGATGCAGTAATAATTATGGCTGTGACAAGCATCATTATCTCAGTGGTAAAATGATTCGACTTTGGTGCGAGAGGTCACAAATTCAAAACTTGCGAAGCGTGATTTGAACATTTATTGACACATGATTTGTGGGTTGTCGTCCCAGTGACATGTTGGATTTAAGTATCATTTCAAAAAAAATAAAATTATGGTTGTATTTGATATTCAATATCAATGAACTTTATAATTTTATTGCATTAGGAAAATGCAGTTAAATTCGATTTTAATGCAGAATTTAATTACATTAAGTAAATGCTATAACTGCATATAAAATGTGAAATTTACTTTTAACTACTTTATTTGAACCTAGTGATTTGAATGATTTCATTATAGCTGCATTTGAATGATGCAGTAGTAAATATGTTATTTAGATGAAAAAGTTGTGATTTTTCAAAAAATTGTCAACGACTAGATATTTACATATGTATAACACATATCATTTAAAACATCATAGAATTTATGATTTAACGATGAAAATGGTTTGTTAATATGATATTCCTACCAAAACTTAATGCATTTAAATATTAAATCAAAATAAGATGACAAATATTAGTATGGATATGAGAATAGCAGCTAGATGCAAAAGAAAGTACGGGCAAGAACCTAATTTAGATAAAAATAGGAGGGAGGGTATGTTGTGTATAAAAGTTATTTGAATTTAGTGTCCCTAATCTACCTTCATTTTTCTGCCAATTCCTGCTTCCTTTCTCATTCTCATTATTTAAATTGCATGTTGTCTCCTCATACTTTTTCCAAGGTACACAGTTTCTGTTTTCGTTGCTTCTTTACTCAATTCTAATTCCAAATTAAAATGATGTTAGAAGCAGAAATCAGACATCAGGATCCTAATCAATTTTACAACCCAAAGAATTATTGACTTGCTCAAATTCAACTCTGACCTAGCCTGTGAACTGCCAGACACAGATTCAGATAGTATCATATCTGTATCCGTATCCGATTTCAGTTTTGGTTAACGGATAACCGTATCCGTGAATGTGGACGGATATTAGATAATTATCGAATATTATTTAACCAGTTCACAACCAATAAATCCAAATAAATAAATAATTTTTTTTTGATTTATTATATATCCATTTTATTACTAACAAAAATATGCTTAGGAAAATAATTTGAAGTAGTAAATATTGATTTTTATATACATAATAATAATCTTGATAAAAACCGGAAAATTATTGGATACAGATACGTATATGGCCATATCCATGTCCATATCTGTTATTCGCATATTGGATAAATTTTCATACTTTGGATACAAATACGGATGGATTTCGTATTTTTTGGGTACAGCCCTACTCCGACCACCGTCAGTACTCCAATCACCGTCGTGCTCTTCCAAACACCATCAGTACTTTGACCATCATCGCTTCTACTCTAGATTTTGTGCTCAACACTACTACTTCTTTATTAAATTGACATTTTTTGTATGTCATTCTGAACTATGGTTTGCTTTTTTGTGTTTTGTGGTTTAGGACGAGTATATATGTGATTTAAATATAGTTTATTAGTCGTTTGAATGCATATTAAAGATATTCTGGAATTGTTAAGATGTAATTAAGGATGAAAATTGCGTAGTTAAATTGCTTTAGTTAATTAGGAATTTGATGCCAAAAGTTTCTATCACTCAAGTCAGTAATAAATGTTGTTTATCCTTTTAACGAACTCAAGTTGTGGGACAAAAGTACTTCATCGTATCTGTTTCGATTATGGGTATTGGTTTACTATAGTCATTGCTTGATTGTTTTTCCACTTAACTTAGTAGTTTTGAGCATCACTAACCAGATCTTTTGATTCTGATAAACTTTGTCTAGAAATGCCTGTTATTAATATGATAAATGGTGGACATTAAATGAAAGAATTACCGCACATTACACCAACACGGTTAATATTTTTTAGTTTATTTGGTGGCAATATTTTTAGATTTGTTAGATTATTGAATTGCTTTGGTACCATGGGCTTTGTAGGATATCCCCGAACTTGTAGGAAAGAAATTCAACGGATTCTCATCTTTTATTCGAGAATTCTTTTTGTCATACTTAATTAATGGGTGTTCTACTGATGTCTCCATTTTATTGAAATTATGATTCTATGTTCAAGCATCGCATATATTTTTTTAACCTTAAAGATGAGCACCTTCACAATGGTTCATCGCACTGCACCTCATATTCCTTTTAAAAGTTTTGGTAAATGGAATGCTGCACAAGCTTAACTTAGCGGAGTAGTTCATTATATCTTCGTTGGTATATATGTTATATTCCACAATTGTAAGTTTTATCATGAAGGGATTTTGACTGCTTCGTCAGATAAAAGATCGGTGTACATTGATGGGGAAGGACCTTAGGTTGTGCAGGAGCTTCTTGCGAATTTTCTTATGGAACTTTATATAATATTTTACCTATCATCGAATGATCTTATATTATACTACAGAAGTTAAATAAATATGTTTATTTTTGATGAATGTAGATATTAGTGGAAGTGGGAAATGGAGAAGGATATAGAGTACTTGAAATGTATAAAAAAGAAAGCAACAATAGCTGTTGGAATTGGAAGGAAAGGGTGATGAGAAACAGGGAAAAGAGGAAAATCAGGCACTATTATAAGAGGATTAGATATGAAATTTGGAAGCTCAGTGCTTAGAGATGACCAAGGATTAAGGTGCGCTACTTGATTTCCTTGAATTTTGAGTTACAAAATAACGAAGAAGGTTATATGCTTGCCCAATGCTAACATTTTATATGATGCGATAGGCTTTCATCTTTTTTCCTTGATATTATGTATCACATTTTTAATATTCAAATACCAAGCACTTCAGCAATTTCTGATACTGAATGAAAGTATTTTTGACATATTAGACACATGGGAAAACTATATATAGTCTAGATATAACCAAATGTATATCTATATATATTATAATAACAAATTTAATAATAAAGCATCTATATATCGTATTTACATGAGTGATAGTGCACATGAATTATGTTTAGATGGACATACACATTTGATTCTGTTTTTAATTTATTTTAGTTCCATTCCCTTTCAAACGCACAATCACTTTTGTTTGGATGTATGTAGGGATGTGATTCCCTTTCAAAAGATAGGAAGCCAAAGATGTCATATCCCAACAATTGGAAAGCAGAGAATGGTCTCTGTACAGTGCAATGATTCACACTCAGAGGACTATTTGATGCAAGTAGTGACGCAACTTAAACTACAAATGGCATAGCAGAGAAATGGAATGTGACAAAACAGGTGAATATCTAATTCAGCTACAAGTTAATGTCTCTGAAAAAGTATGATGTAAGGTAAACTAGGTGAGGCAAATCAACCTTATTGTTCCTTTTTGGGGCACTTTGGCTCTTGCTCTTTCTCTTTCACTATGTAGAGAGGTTTCTTTTTATCTATAGTCTCATTTGTCTCCACATATGTACAAGGGTAAAAATGAGCCACGTTTAGCACTATAGATTGATGCTATGATGTAATGTGTTTAGAACATCTGTATAAAGCAACAAAAAATGAAACCTTTTGGACTACGTAAATGAAAATGCATTCGAATGGGCTATTTTCCAGTTTAGCTGGGATATTAAGCATGCTGGTGTTCAGCTTCTGGCTACCAAGGTATTGGAATTTTACTTATATTTGTTAAGTTGCTTGATATTTGCATTGCAATCAGCGCCAAGCTCTCACAGTTCGAGCAAGGCCAAATTATACAACTATGCATTGAATAATCTTAACTCATCTGAGCATGCTAGTATGAACCCGACCTACGCACACGACATTATAAATTGTGGAAAATTATAATTTAGATGTCATTATGATAACTTAAACGGGGACTCTGACAAAAACTCTAAAAAAAAATTGAAATCGCAGTGTATATTATTTTATTGCATCGAGAATGTTGCATGAAATGAACATTGAATGTTAATGCTTTGAGATTTCAAATATGCCATCATTTATCTTTGTAGCCCAAAGTCACAAAAAAAAAAAAATCCATGTTGTACTCCTCATTCCAGAAAAGAGATACAAACATTATCAAGTAGTAGGATTTACTAAACATTCACTAAACAATAATACCTCAATACACCGACCATTTACAGCAACATTTGTAACTAAAATTATCTGAACATCCTAGTGATTGCCCTTTAGTTATGAACTTTAACAGCTTCAATGATTTTTAATATTTGTATCTTTTATGCATTCATCAAAGATCTACGCAAAGATGTTATGAGTTTGATAAAATTATTGATGTTAATGCGTTCTTTCCAGATCTTTTGTCCTTCTAACTCTAAATTGGTAATTGACAATAATGAAACAAAAAATTGTAGAAGATATCCCACTTATGTTTTAATCTGATAGCTTACATAAACGCCTCTGAGCCTTTCCAAACATGGCGAATTACTGCATTCATACGGAATTATGAAAGTGAAGAGTTACTTCAACGGTTTATGAAAGAGACAAATAGTTTGAATGTGGTTAGAAAGCGAGATTCATATATAATATATACAATGATGTAGAATATTTCTTTCTATTAAATACCAATCGACATAGTCAATAACCAATTGCTCAAGTTGCAAGTGGTAAGGCGCTATATACTGAAGTTCTAGAGGTTCTGGAAATGAAAGCTCTACTTGAATAAACAACCATTTCTTATTCAAAAAAAACCCAAAAGATATATTGATAACATCAGTGATACTTTATTCAAGCAGAAGATTTTTTTGATGTCTCACGCGTTCGAACGCATGACCCTTAAAACCTCTATCTAAAGCCCCACATCCCTAACCACTTAAACTAAAGGTCTATAACAAAATTCGATATATTTATGCAACAAATAGATTGTTGACAGTGTTCATGCATTTCGGTATTCACATTAATATCCGCTCTTGATATGAAAACTTAATTTTAATTCATGTCAAAACACAACACAAACCTTGTTAAAACACATCCAATTATGATAACTATACAACTTCACCAAAACTATGTAAATTACAGTATGGAGCATATAACTATCTATTTCAAATTAGAACAATAAAAAATGTACAATAATCATTAAAATCCTTTGTAAAATTCCACATTTGACAACATATTTTTAACCACTTAATTTGTTTACAATTAAAATTAAAACTTATCTCACTACAAGAATTACTGTTTATAGCAACGTGGGGGGAAGGGGGGAACGACCGCCAATGGCCTTTGACCAACGGCTTCCAACGGCGAACAACGGCGAGCAACGACAAGCTATTTCTCGAAAATTTTTAATAACAGAAAACACATGCCGTTGGAAGCCGTTGGAATATTGTCGTTGGCGGCCGTTGCACGCCGTTGGAAATCCGCGACTTACCTGCAGATCAATCTTCTTCTTTCTCATTCCCATTCCACCCAAAAAAAAACCAAAAACCTCAATTTTTCCACCCTAAAAAATTTCCAACCCCATTTTATCCATTCTACACGTTCTACCATCCCCATCTTCGTTTGCAAGCTTCACAACCTCCAAAATCAGGTATTATTTGCTAAAACCCTAATTTTGTTAAATTTTTAATTTTAGGTTAAATTGGTAATTTTTGTGTATATATTGTGCTATTGTTTGTGTAGTGTAGTGTATTAGACCTTAATTATTGTTATTAAACTAATTATTGCATGTTTAACTATGATTTGTTAAATTAGGTTTATTATTAATTAGTTTCAAACTTAATAATTGTTACTAACCTAAGTATAAACCTCATTTGCTATTATATTGGTGATTGAATTGCGTAAAAGCGTACGTAGAAAGTGATGATATTGACATATAAATTGTTCACTTTTAACATGTTATGATACGATATATACGTGATACATTTTGTGCATGACTGGATGTGATTTGTGATGCGATTATATGTATAACATTGTTTATTTATTTTATACGTTGCGCGCACACATTGGATTTTTTTTTTAGGAAAAAATCATTATATATGCGTTGATTCAACAAATTGTTTATTGATATAAAAGTTTAAATTTTATGAAAATAAAATTTAAACTTTTATATCGCTAATTTTAAATTTTAAACCATTAGAGTGTTTTTGGCCCCGTCTAATAAGTATTGTATATGATCGTTGTGTGGATATTCGTTTTTTTAACAGAACGGACATCTATATTCATCATATACAGTATTTGTTGGATTTGTCCCTGTATTGGACAAGTTACAAAAACAATAACGTAATTAAATCTCGTAAATCATTTCAGTTTAAACGGTTCACAAAATTTCGGCAGCGCTTACCTTAATGTTCCATGTGTACACGCAATTGTGTACTGTTTAGGGAACTAAAGCAAAGTGCTGTCGAAATTTTGTTAAATCGTTTAAATTGAAATGATTTATGCGATTTAATTACGTTATTATATTTGTAATGGAGGTAGGATGACCCATCAACAAAGTGTCAATGATCAATTAATAACAAATTCGCTAATAAAATTGTTTAAATAGAATATAATGTTCATTTCAAAATAAGCTTTAAGTATTATTTTAACAGATAACAAAAACAAGAAGAATGTTTATAAAATTGTTTTAATAAAAAATGTCAATGAAATTTATATCGTACTTTTTAATTATATACGTAGGTATATGGACAATTATTTTACTGATCGGAGCTGGATGTACAAAAAACAAAGGGTCGATACTGAAGGCTCAACAAGTGAACATTTTAATAATGGTGTTAGCGTATTTATGGATTTTGGTTTACGTAATAACGGAAACTACAAAGAAATCCATTGTCCATGTAATAAATGCAAATTGTTAAAGCATTTGATACCACAAATGGTTAGCGTTCATTTGCGTCAGTACAGTTACGTGTCGAACTATTTGATTTGGGATCGTCATGGGGAACAGTTAGCATCTAATCCTGTACAAGATGAGGATGTGGTGAGTAATGAAATTGGTACGACAAATCTTGTACAACATATGGTTGAAGATGATGTACGTTCAATGTTTCATGTTCCTCAATTAACCGATGATGATGGTAATGCTGAAGAAGAACCAAATATTGGGGCAAAAAAAATATGATTTGTTAGATGCCACGAAAAAAACCCCTTTGGGAAGGCTGCACAAGCGGAACCCAATTATCAGTAACTGCTGAATACATTGCGATGAAATCCAAATACAACCTCACAGAATCTGGATTTACGGCTGTTGTACAAGCTACGAAACGACATATGCCTCCTAATAATCTAATGTGCGAAAATCATTATGAAGTAAAACTGATGTCGGCTTTCGGTTTACCGTATCAAAAAATAGATACATGTCTAAAGGGTTGCATGTTGTTTTGGAAAGAAGATATCAACCTTAGAAATTGTAAAATATGTAATTAGGAAAGATACAAACCAAGAAAGAAAAAGAGAAAGGAAGTCCCGTGTAAGCGTATGCATTATTTACTAATTACTCCTAGACTTCAAAGGTTATATGCATCTTCTGTAACTGCGCAACATATGAGATGGCATGGTGTGAAAACACAGGAAGAAGCTATGTTAACACATCCAGCTGATGGGGAAGCATGGAAGCATTTTGACCAGAAATATCTTGATTTTGCGTCCGAAATTCATAATGTTAGACTTGGTTTATATTTTCCAAAGCTATTTAAAGTTAAATTTTATATTTTAAAAACAATTATATATAATACATAAATGTGTAATTTATTAAGGTATAATTAGATTTTAAATCATTTTCTTTAAAAAGTTATATAAGTATAAATAATAGAAAATGAATTAATAAAATATAAAAAAACATATATATATAACTAAATGATAAATATAATATAATATTAACATTAAAACATATAAAGACATAAAGACATGCATATTTACAAGTGTAAGTTAATTTTATCATCAATTTAACATTTGTAAGAATAATAACATGCATAATAAACAAGTGTAACTATTTTAAATATGAAATATAACAAGTGTCCTATTTTTAATTTTCTTTTCATTTTAAATTTAATAAATAAAATTAAAAGAAGATTATATACACATCTCCACTTCTCTACCCTCTCATTTTCTTCACCTTTCAGTTTGAGAAAGAAATTCAAACCAGAAAAGAAAAAAATAGCAAAGATAAACTCAATCGAAACAAATAGATCAATAATCAAACCTGAAGCTAAACCAAAGAGCATCTCAATCATCAAGCAAATCAAAATCTAGAAGCAGATCAAAATTCAAGTATTAGATCAGTTTCAAATCAAAGAAACAAAAATGCAGATCATCTCAAAACATCAAGCAATTAAAATCAAAATCAAGTACAGATCAAAAACAGTTTCCAGTTTTCAAATTTTCAAAGCCCGCTTTTTGTTCTTCATCAATCAGGTGAATAAACAGTCTGTTTTTTTTAAAGCTTAAAACTATTTCATTGTTGTTGCATGTGATAAAATTTAGATATGATGTGTGCATATGATTTGCATGAATGAATTTTGTTTGGAAAATAGCTAAATACCTGTGTGTGCGCGTGTATTTGTGCATGTCTGTGTATGAATAAATTAGCCTCTGTTTGATTTTAATCAACCAAATCAAGTTCAAAAATTCATACCTCTTTGTATAAACAATTTTAGATTATGAGCTTCAAAGGAAATCTGTTTGTAATAACAAGATTTGATTTTAAAAAAAATATGATAAAGAGTAATTAACAGGTAGGATCACTGGAAATAAGAAATTACAGAGAAATATAAATTCAAGTCAAAAAATTTAATGTTTAGAATTCCACGTTTTAATTATTTAATCTGATTTTTATGTGAATATGATGATTTTAGAATGTGGTTTCGTGATGTTTTGTGGAGTATCGAGTGGGGAATTTGGAGTTGAACGGAAAGAAGTTTATGGTTGATTTCCAACGAGGCGATCAATGGGGGAGGCCGGCATTTGGCTTAAAGGTGGCGGCAGAGGAGGGAAGTTGGCGAAAAATGGTGCGGTATTTTTCTAGGCTATGGGGTGGTCGGACGGGATGATTTAGAGTTTAAGGGTCGGAATTTCTTGTGTTCAGGTAAGGACATTCTGGAGTTCAGGTGACGAGCTGGATGACAGGAACGTACGAAGCTTATTCCGCTATATATAGTAGTTATTGTTTGTATTCTGGGGAAAGTTGTTACAACTGTTCAGTTTTGATGAACTCTGATATATTGTTGTATATTAACAGTTATAGCTTTTTTTGTATAAATGCTGCTATTTGTGTATTATATGTTGGTCCGCTACGAATGTGAGATTCTGTGTTTTTTTTTCTGTTTCTTCTTCTACCTCTTTTCTTTTTAACCCTAACAATATGGAATTTCCGACATTCAATAGCTCGACACTTCTACAGTGAACGTATTTGTGTCGAATTTTCGGAGTCGAAAATTTCGGGTCGTTATAGGTTTGTCCTGTTCTTAGACAACTTGTATGGATGAGTATTTAACATTGCATTTCTAAAACCATGTATGTTGATCTCTACATACGTACATCTGTTTGGAGGTGCAGGAGGTAACTCTCTTATACTTAACACCCTTCTATAAGACATACAAGCTCAAAGGTTGTACATTCATGGAAATCAATAACGTATTATAAGAATTGCAATATGCCATTTAAAGTGGAATTTGTTATGAGAAAAGCAAAGCGTGGCTTTGTGAAAGCAAACATGGCATTGAATAAATTAAGTGTAGCCTTACGAGCCTCACATCTTGGTGATGGTACGGGTAATTATATGGTCTGCAGAATATATATTTTGACTATCAGTTTTATGAGTATGAAGGAGTCTAGTGGAATATGGATCCTCAATGCATCTATTTCCTTATGGACATATACAATGGCATCTGAGTCCTTAGATGAGTAATCGTTGGGTATGTTGATCCATCGGAGTGGACAACATGGTATAGAGGCATTTAAGTCATTGAACGAGTGGTCATTGAATACTATAGTTGTTGCACTAAGAATTTCACATCAGAAGAAAAGGCCACTAGTTCCCTATCAAGTTGGAAATCCAATTCCTATATGAACATTACAGTTTTGATTGTATTTCCAAAATAGTTGTAATGCCTTGCAAACATTTCATCCACCCCTTGCCGTCAAATGTAATTAATGCAATCATTTCGTTCGTTCTATATTTATTTGAAAGGTGTTTTCAAAAGAATGTCATTAATGATAATCAAATATTGTTTAAGTATAAAGTGTTGGTTATCATAGGATAAAAACCCGTTCGTGTTTATATGCGACGTAGTCTTATGAGATACCCTTTCTTTTTCAAAAAGATTTATTTAGCACCAATCTATGACTTCGTCATACGATTATGGTTTGAATTTTCCCATGCTGGTTTATCTACCTGCTCCGGGTATTTTTAATACTCGAGTTTGATCCGAATATTTTTAGGTTTAGCTATGGACGCATGGTATTTCCAAAGGAGAGCTGAAGATCTTCATCAACATATGGGCGTATTCTCTTTTCCGATGCATTAGTTTTGTTGTTCTTTAGCATTTGCAAGGACGGACATCATAACTATCCAGGCTGAGTTTGTGTTAGCCTCTGATATATGTATTTCAAATTTTTTTGGTACAAAAATTTTGTGATTAATAATATAAGTGTTCCATTCGTGTGATATTCTGTTCTACCTTTATTTCTTTCTTACCCTTAAAGAACGACCTCTCTAGCAATTGGATTTACGGTACGTGAATACCGAGAATGTATTATTGTTGATTTTTGAGGGCTAAAGAAACGGTTCTTTACATCATAAATTCTTGACACAAATCTTCGTTTCCAAAATAAAACCAAATACTTTCATAAAATTATCATTTCCTCCATCACTATAAATTCCCAAATGGAATTAATTATATCCTATTTATCAAAATGTTATTAATTTCAATTCTATAGAATATCATTTATAAAACTATTCTTTTATTTATAGAACACTACTTATAAAACTATATATTACTTATAAAACTATATTTTTAACTCTGTCCTTTTATACAACATTTTATATAAATGTTTCATAAAATAATTATACCAAATATTTCTATCTTCTTTTAAAACCAAATCACTTTAAAATAAAAGATAAAACCCTTTCTTTTCCTTTAAAATAAATATTCATTATTATAATAATTATACTATGAAAATAAATACTTTCCAAAATAATCTTACAACAATTCCATATACGTAGAAAAGACAAATAGAAAGGTTGAGGTGAAATAGAGAAGTCTAAAAACTATTTTAAATAAAATATTATGGAAATTTCCAAAATCAAATTTAAATATCATTCTCTAAATCAAAACCATTACCAAACCAAACATTAAATAATAGTATTTCAAAATACTACAATGTGGCTAATAGCTACCAGTGTCATTACTACCTTTATCGCTATGAAGGTTTCAATTTTAACATATGTCACCGTCACATCCAATATAGCCAAATGATCAATATTTAGCATTTAACAATCTGCATGATATGTATATAATTGAAAATAAAATCAATATAACTGGAATTAAAAATCAGAAAAATCCGGATTTCTGTCAATAAAATTCATTGTATTTCATTATAAATGCCATTTATTTTTTAAAAGGGATATTTAACCAATACGATCAATAATTAATCGAAACACAAAAGGTAAATTTTATTTTTTATATATCATGGTGATTATCCAAAAATGTGAGTTTAACTCACCGAATTTTCAGTTGACGCCAAGCGTTCTAATTTGAACTAAAATCGAACGATGTTCGATTTAACCCGAAAATACACTTGCTTTAAATTTGATGAAACCAATTCCATCACGTAGCTATCGTCATTACGAACGCAAAGCAAAAGACCACATCTCGATTAAACCTCGTATGAGAAAGTTATGATTTTTATAAGATTTTAAGAATTAATTAATTAAAAATTCATCAAATTACAAAATTTAAACCTTAATTACCCTCCAAAACAAATCCCCTTTCTTCCCCAAATCCTTGCACCAGTACATTTTGAGAAGTAACTAATTATGGTATGGGTAATCCCTTTTCTTTCTCAAATCATTGCTCCAGTACATTTTGAGAATTAATTAATTATGGTATGGGTAATCCCCTTTCTTCTCCCCACGAAACTCCAATCCAACTTCGCTAACTTCTTCAGCTTTGAATTCTCCGTCCATCCCCCACCCCGCCTATAACGATTCGTATTTTCGGATCATCGAATTTAAATATTTAATTTATTTAAATATTCAGATTTAAATTAAATTATAATAAAATATGTATTTCAAGTTAACACCTGATTTCTAGTGATGTATGTTTAAATTAATTTAATGAATTTTTTCATAATTTTTAATTTGAAAAATAAAAATATTTTCATTTATGCGTTTTGCGTCAAATGTCAGTTCTTTTGAAATTTTGCAGATAAGTTAACCGACCTATTTTTATTTCCGTTCTGTGATTGTCTAACGTTGTTGTGTGCGATCATATTTTTGTTTCGATCGTTCGTGATTCATACGCGAACAGAATATAATGTAGGTCGAACCCCGTACCCCAGAACTTTTAAATATCTAAAGTTTCAAAACAAGTCGGCATAATCATTTTCGTTGTTTTTTTTGTACTTATACGTGCATGGATTGTATTGCTTAAATATTTGTACGTTATTTTCTTCGCCATGAAGTATATATGCATTCACTCAGAAGGGGGTACACAATTTCCATTCCATTTTCTTATTTCATTTATCATGCAGGGACAATTCGCAGCATTCGTTCATATTTTCTTTCATTCTTTCACTATAAGAATTACTGTTTATAGCAAAGGGAGGGGGGGACAACGGCCGCCAACGGCCTTTGACCAACGGCGAGCAACGACAAGCTTTTTCCTAGAATTTTTTAATAACAAAAAACACATGTCGTTGGAAGCCGTTGGAATATTACCGTTGGCGGTCGTTGCACGCCGTTGGAAATCTGCGACTTACCTACAGATCAATCTTGTTCTTCCTCATTTCCATTCCACCCGAAAAAAAACCAAAAACCCCAATTTTCCCACCCTAAAATATTTTCAACCCTATTTTATCCCATTCTACACGTTCTAGCATCCCCATCTTCGTTTGCAAGCTTCACAACCTCCAAAATCAAATATAATTTGCTAAAACCCTAATTTTGTTAAATTTTTAATTTTAGGTTAAATTGGTAATTTTTGTGTATGTATTGTGCTATTGTTTGTGTAGTGTAGTGTATTGGACCTTAATTATTGTTATTAAACTAATTATTGCATGTTTAACTATGATTTGTTAAATTAGGTTTACTATTAAATTAGTTTCAAACTTAATAATTGTTACTAACCTAAGCATGAACCTCACTTGTTATTATATTGGTGATTGAATTGCGTAAAAGCGTACGTAGAAAGTGATGATATTGACATATAAATTGTTCACTTTTGACATGTTATGATACGATATATACGTGATACATTTTGTGCATGACTGGATGTGATTTGTGATGCGATTATATGTATAACATTGTTTGTTTATTTTATACGTTGCGCACACACGCTGGATTTTTTGTTTTAGGAAAAAATCATTATATATGCATTGATTCAACAAATTGTTTATTGATATAAAAGTTTAAATTTTATGAAAATAAAATTTAAACTTTTATATCGCTAATTTTAAAATTTAAACCCTTAGAGTGTTTTTGGCTCCGTCTGATAAACATTGTATATGATCGTTGTGTGGATATTCGTTTTTTAACAGAACGGACATCTATATTCATCGTATACAGTATTTGTTGGATTTGTCCCTGTATTGGACAAGTTACAAAAACAATAACGTAATTAAATCTCGTAAATTATTTCAGTTTAAACGGTTCGCAAAATTTCGGCAACGCTTCCCTTTATGTTCCATGTGTACACGCAATGGTGTACTGTTCAGGAAACTAAAGTGAAGTGCTGTCGAAATTTTGTTGAATCGTTTAAATTGAAATGATTTATGCAAATTCAGTTACGTTATTGTATTTGTAATGGGAGGTAGGATGACCCATCAACAAAGTGCCAATGATCAATTAATATCAAATTCGCTAATAAAATTGTTTAAATAGAATATAATGTTCATTTAGAAATAAGCTTTAAGTATTATTTTAACAGATATAACAAAAACAAGAAGAATGTTTATAAAATTGTTTTAATAAAAAATGTCAATGCAAATTTATATCGTACTTTTTAATTATATACGTAGGTAAATGGACAATTATTTTACTGATCGGAGCTGGATGTACAAATAACAAAGGGTCGATACTGAAGGCTCAACAAGTGAACATTTTAATGACGGTGTTAGCGTATTTATGGATTTTGCTCTACGTAATAACGGAAAATACAAAGAAATCCATTGTCCATGTAATAAATGCAAACTGTTAAAGCATTTGATACCACAAATGGTTAGAGTTCATTTGCGTCAGTACGGTTTCGTGTCGAACTATTTGATTTGGGATCGTCATGGGGAACAGTTATCATCTAATCCTGTACAAGATGAGGAGGTGGTGAGTAATGAAATTGGTACGACAAATCTTGTAGAACATATGGTTGAAGATGCTGCACGTTCAATGTTTCCCGTTCCTCAATTAACTGATGACGATGGTAATGCTGAAGAAGAACCAAATATTGGGGCAAAAAAAATGATTTTTTAGATGCCGCGAAAAAACCCCTTTGGGAAGGTTGCACAAGCAGAACCCAATTATCAATAACTGCTGAATACATTGCAAACAAATCCAAATACAACCTCGCAGAATCTGGATTTACGGCTTTTGTACAAGCTGTGAAACGACATATGCCTCCTAATAATCTAATGTGTGAAAATCATTACGAAGTAAAAACACCGATGTCGGCTTTCGGTTTACCATATCAAAAAATAGATACATGTCTAAAGGTTTGCATGTTGTTTTGAAAAGAAGATATCAACCTTAGAAATTGTAAAATATGCAATCAGGAAAGATACAAACCAAGAAAGAAAAAGAGAAAGGAAGTCCCGTATAAACGTATGCATTATTTACCAATTACTCCTAGACTTCAAAGGTTATATGCATCTTCTGTAACCGCGCAACAGATGAGATGGCACGGTGTGAGAACACAGAAAGAAGGTACGTTAACACATCCAGCTGATGGGGAAGCATGGAAGCATTTTGACCAGAAATATCCTGATTTTGCGTCCGAAATTCGTAATGTTAGACTTGGTTTTTGTAAGGATGGATTTTCCCCATTCTCTCAATTTGGTTCGAAATATTCGTCCTGCCCTATAATTGTCACACCTTATAATTTACCTCATTGGATGTGTATGAAAACTCCATATATGTTTCTTACAGTTGTCGTCCCTAGTCTCGATGATCCGACACAAGGAATCGACGTTTATTTACAACCATTTATTGATGAATTAAAAAAAATGTGGTACGAGGGAGTAGAGACATATGATATTTTTCGAAAAAAGAACTTTCGCATGTATGCTTCTTTATTGTGGACAATAAGCAATTTTCCTGCATATGCAATGCTTTCAGGTTGGAGTACGGCCGGTCGTCTAGCTTGTCCTTATTGCATGGAAGAAACACGAGCAATTTTTTTACCTCACGGAAAGAAAGTTTCGTGGTTTGAGTGTCATCGATGTTTTCTTCATATTAGTCATCCTTTTAGAAGAGATAAAAAAAACTTTACAGCTAATAGATATGAAACTTTGAGACCACCTACGGTTTGGTCAAGCGAAGAAAATTATGAACTTGTAAACGATTATCCAAAGATACATGAAACCGGAGAACAAATTGAAATTCAAGGTAAATCATCGATTCATAACTGGTGCAAACAAAGCATATTTTGGAAATTGCCTTATTGGAAAAATCTCTTGATTCGTCATAATATTGACGTGATGCATAATGAGAAAAACGTGTTTGATAATCTGTTTAATACCATTTTGAATTTTAAAAGGAAGACGAAACATGATTTGAAATCAAGACGTGATATCGAAGTTATATGTAATCGTCCAGAGCTTCATATAAAACCAAATGACACAAAAAAGCCAAAAGCTTGCTATGTGCTAGACAATAATCAAGTTAAATTACTTTTAAAATGGATGGAAGGATTAAGATTCCCAGATGGCATATCTTCTAATCTTCATAGATGTGTTGACTATAAGAATAATAAAATTAGCGGGATGAAAAGTCATGATTGTCATGTTATGATGGAAAATTTGTTATTCGTCGCTTTTAAAGAACTGTTGCCCGTAAAAGTTTGGACTATTGTAATAGAACTTAGTCTGTTTTATAAAGAGATTTGTTCAACTATATTTAAAGTTGATCGTCAACGTAAACTTGAGGAAGAAATCCCGATATTGCTTTGCAAACTGGAAAAAATATTTCCTCCAGGTTTTTTCAATGTTATGGAGCATTTACCTATTCATCTTCCATTTGAAGTAGGTATTCAATGGCCTGTGCAATATGGATGGATGTATCCATTTGAAAGGTATATTAATATTTAGTTTATTATATATTGGTTTAATTAAATGTATAAAAAATTAATTTAAAATAATTTTTGCTAGGTATTTAAATCATCTAAAGAAAAAAGTTAGACAGAAAGCTCGAGTTGAAGGTTCGATTTGCAAATCGTACATCGAAGAAGGAGCTTCGTTTTTTCTCTCTCACTATTTCAGCGACCATGTGAACATATCATTTGAAAGTACTACGCATAATGATGAAGGCACTGATGAAGATGATTGTCAAACGACTTTATCTATTTTTTAAAAAACTGGTCGGCCTGCTGGTAAATGTGTGGAAGTATGGTTGGATGATAGAGATTATCAAGTAGCACACACGTACATTCTTCTCAACTGTGCCGAAGTTGCACCATTTATTAGGTAATATGTATACACATACATCTACACATGCATATCTACACATATGTATACACAAATATGCACACATGTATTTTAGTCATGTACATTATGTCAATTCGTGTTTGCACTATTTATAGCAACTGTAGAACTCATATTTTTTCAAACGTGCAGGGGGAAGTGGACTTGGCCGATTTTGATGTTTTTGTTGTCCGGCGTCATCGGAGCAGCAAAATTGCAAAAAATACCGCAAAACGATAAACAACATCAAAACATCAGGAAAGAGGCCTCATAGGATGAGTGAAGCTGTCTTTGATGAGTTCGCCACCTTGTAAAGCAACGAGGATTTTGTGGTAAATCTATCATATATTTAATTTAAATCATTTTAGGCAAATAATATACAAATAATTAAAATTGTCAAAACAATATTTGTTTAATTATTTATATATTATTTGCCTCAAACAATTTAAATTAAATATATGATAGATTTAACAAAAATCCTCGTTGCTCCACTAGGTGGTGAACTCATCAAAGACAGCTTCACTCATCCAATAAGGCCTCTTTCCTGATTTTGATGTTGTTTATTGTTTCATGATATTTTTTGCAATTTTTCTGCTTCGATGGCGCCGGACAACAGAAATATCAGAATCGGCCAAGTCCACTTCCCCCTGCACGTTTACAAAAATATGAGTTATACAGTTGCTATAAATAGTGCAAACATGAATTGACATAATGTACATGATTAAAATACATGTGTGCATATTTGTGTATACATATGTGTAGATGATATGCATATGTAGACGTATGTGTATATATATTACCTAATAATGGTGCAACTTCGACACAGTTGAGAAGAATGTACGTGTGTGCTACTTGATAATCTCTATCATCCAACCATACTTCCACACATTTACCAGCAGGCCGACTAGTTTTTAAAAAAATAGATAAAGTCGCTTGACAATCATCTTCATCAATGCCTTCATCATTACGCATAACACTTTCAAATGATATGTTCACATGGTCGTTGAAATAGTGAGAGAAAAAAACGAAGCTTCTTCTTCGATGTACGATTTGCAACTCGAACCTTCAACTCGAGCTTTCTGTCTAACTTTTTTCTTTAGATGATTTAAATACCTGGCAAAAATTATTTTAAATTAATTTTTTATACATTTTATTAAACCAACATGTAATAAACTAAATATTAATATACCTTTCAAATGGATACGTCCATCCATATTGCACAGGCCCTCGAAGACGTGCTTCAAATGGATGATGAATAGGTAAATGCTCCATTACATTGAAAAAACCTGGAGGAAATATTTTTTCCAGTTTGCAAAGCAATATCGAGATTTCTTCCTCAAGTTTACGTAGACGATCAACTTTTAATGTGGTTGAACAAATCTCTTTATAAAACAGACTAAGTTCTGTTACAACAGTTCAAAATTTTACGGGCAAGAGTTCTTTAAAAGCGACGGGTGACAAAATTTCCATCATAACATGACAATCATGACTTTTCATCCCGCTAAATTTATTGTTCTTATAATCAACACATCTACGAAGATTAGAAGATATGCCATCTGGGAATCTTAATCCTTCCACCCATTTTAAAAATAATTTAACTTGATTATTGTCTAACTCATAGCAAGCTTTTGGCTTTTTTGTGTCATTTGGTTTTATATGAAGCTCGGGATGATTACATATTACTTCGATATCACGTCTTGATTTCAAATCATCTTTCGTCTTCCCTTTAACATTCAAAATTGTATTAAACAATTATCAAACACGTTTTTCTCATTATGCATCACGTCAATATTATGACGAATCAAGAGATTTTCCAATAAGTCAATTCCCAAAATATGCTCTATTTGCACCAGTTATGAATCGATGATTTACTTTGAATTTCAATTTGCTCTCCGGTTTCATGTATCTTTGGATAATCCTTTACAAGTTCATAAATTTCTTTGCTTGACCAAACTGTAGGTGGTCTCAAAGTTTCATGTCTATAAGCTGTAAAGTTTTTTTTATCTCTTCTAAAAGGATGATTAATATGAAGAAAACATCGATGGCAGTCAAAACATGAAACTTTCTTTCCATGAGGTAAAATAATTGCTCGTGTTTCTTCCATGCAATAAGGACAAGCTAGATGACGGCCGTACTCCAACCTGAAAGCATTGCATATGCAGGAAAATCGCTGATTGTCCACAATAAAGAAGCATACATGTGAAAGTTCTTTTTTTGGAAAATATCATATGTCTCTACTCCCTCGTACCACAATTTTTTTAATTCATCAATCAATGGTTGTAAATAAACATTGATTCCTTGTGTCGGATCATCGGGACCAGGGACGACAGCTGTAAGAAACATATATGGAGTTTTCATACACATCCAAGGAGGTAATTTATAAGTTGTGACAATTATAGGCCAAGACGAATATTTCGAACCAAATTGAGAGAATGGGAAAAATCCATCTGTACATAAACCAAGTCTAACATTAATTTCGGACGCAAAATCAGGATATTTCTGGTCAAAATGCTTCCATGCTTCCCCATCAGCTGGATATGTTAACGTACCTTCTTCGGGTGTTCTCACACCGTGCCACCTCTTATGTTGCATAGTTACAGAAGATGCATATAACCTTTGAAGTCTATGAGTAATTAGTAAATAATGCATACGCTTATACGAGACTTCCTTTACCTTTTTCTTTCTTGGTTTGTATCTTTCCTGATTACATATTTTACAATTTCTAAGGTTGATATCTTCTTTCCAAAACCACATGCAACCCTTTAGACATGTATCTATTTTTTGATACGGTAAACCGAAAGCCGACATCAGTTTTTTTACTTCTTAATGATTTTCGCACATTAGATTATTAGGAGGCATATGTCGATTCGCAGCTTGTACAACAGCCGTAAATTCAGATTCTGTGAGGTTGTATTTGGATTTCATCGCAATATATCCAGCAGTTACTGATAATTGGGTTCCGCTTTTGTAGCCTTCCCAAAGGGGTTTTTTCGCGGCATCTAATAAATCATATTTTTTTTGCCCCAATATTTGGTTCTTCTTCAGCATTACCATCGTCATCAGTTAATTGAGGAACATGAAACATTGAACGTGCAGCATCTTCAACCATATGTTCTACAAGATTTGTCGTACCAATTTCATTACTCACCACCTTCTCATCTTGTACAGGATTAGATGCTAACTGTTCCCCATGACGATCCCAAATCAAATAGTTCGACACGAAACCGTACTGACGCAAATGAACTCTAACCATTTGTGGTATCAAATGCTTTAACAGTTTGCATTTACTATATGGACAATGAATTTCTTTGTAGTTTCCGTTATTACGTAAAGCAAAATCCATAAATACGCTAACACCATTATTAGAATGTTCGCTTGTTGAGCCTTCAGTATCGACCCTTCTTTTTTTGTACATCCAGCTCCGATCAGTAAAATAATTGCCTACTTACCTACGTATATAATTAAAAAGTGCGATATAAATTGGCGTTGACATTTTTTATTAAAACAATTTTATAAACATTCTTCTTATTTTTGTTATATCTGTTAAAATAATACTTAAAGCTTATTTTGAAATGAACATTATATTCTATTTAAACAATTTTATTAGCGAATTTGATATCAATTGATCATTGACACTTTGTTGATGGGTCATCCTACCTTGTAACGACCGGTAAATTTAGCCGGTTTTAGTAACATATTTTATTGAAATTTTGTGAAATTTTAAACGATAAAATTTTGAAATATAAATTTGATATTTGGAATGCGTCTAGTTAAACATAGCAACTGGTAAATTTTCGTCCGAAAATATGAAAGTTTATTTCGCGCGTAAATTTACTTCAATTTAATCAGTTAAAAAGCGATGGAAATAAAACGTTTTCAAAACCAAAATTTTTTTACATAGAAAAATTCTAAAACATCTTTTAAGCAAGTTGTCAGTTTGTCGGTTTTCCAAATTCGGACATCTTTGGCTCCGTCGATCTTATTTTCCTACGATTTTTATGCATTTTCCGCTAGTATAAGAATTCGAATTTGTATAATTCAATCGTACCAGTGATATCCATATACCGTTTTGATCGTCTCGTCGTGCTAATCTCGACGGTATATTTATTCTCGTGTTTTGAAGTCCGATACGCAGCGGAATCCGTGAAAACGGTAATCGTATCGTTATTCATTTTGAGTTGTTTGATTTCTATTATTCTTTCTTCGTCTACTGTGTCAAAATTTAAACAGCACTTGCTTTCTTCGTCTACTGTGTCAATTATTACACTTGCTTCGTGACTTGTTCTCTTGCTGTGCTTCATAAATAATAACTTATATAACATCCATTCATTTACACAACAGGCTTCCTCTCTTATATTAGCTATCATCATTCTTTGTCCAACCTCTGTCTACAAACAACTCTTCCTTCCTCTCCTTTTTATCACCAACCAGAAGCCACCCTCCACCACAGCAAGCCACCCTCCTCTTCACCTTAAGGGCAGCAACCTCTCCACGTCGGCCTCTCCTCCCTCTCCGGCCCTTTTCTTCACCTGCCACATCCACGTTTCCTCCTCCCGATCCCGCCTACCCCAGCAGCCCTCCCATGCGTGTAACACCCTCAAGCAACCACACACTTCACCTCCCTTCTAAATGACGCATGCAACCTGAGCTCAACCACCTTCTTTCACATATAGGTATGCAAATGTATATGTACTATTATATATTAGTTTGTATACTAGCCTGTTAGTTTATGTATATAGGATATGTTGAGTTGTTTATATTTATTGTAAAGTTATACAGTTTATCAATTATTAAGTATATATGTGGGTATATTATATTATATAATCCTACAGTATAAATTACAGTATTCTATTCTTATGAGTCTTCAGTATAGACATTTTCACTTCGGCTTGTAAATGATGATGCTTCTATTTCTTATTTATATATCATTGTTTAGAGGCTGGTTTTGTATATTGTTAAAGTATTTATATTTTGTTCTACAATCAAACTTATATATTTAGAAATTTGTTGACTATGTTAGCTTATATGTATTTATATATATGTAAGTTTGCAAGCGGTATTTACTATTTGCTTGCATATAGCTCATATAAGTTTAGTCTGTTACTTAAGTATTGTTGAGAAAAGGATTTCAAAGGCTTTTGTATATATATAATACTTTTGCGTAAGATTTGTATTGTATATAAGTGTATATGTACTAACCCATATTTTATCTAGCACCAATTCTTTATTCTCCATTTTCTGTTATGTTCTATAATCAAACAGTTCATTTTATATAAGTATAATAATATTTTGGTATATAAATTTGTTATACCTGAAAGTTGCAAACAAACTGATTTTGCACTTGTTTGCATGTTTATATATATATATATTTTTTCTCTGAACAGCAGTTAGACTTCATGTTCACGATATCATATCTCACTCATGTTTTATCGGAATGGTTTGATTCTATTTTTAAAAAAAGAGTTGAAGTTACCTAGTTTATACATGTCAAATTCCAGAAAAATCCGACATCGTTTGATTAGTGGTCGAGGATCTGGAAGTTAGACCTAGGCAGATGTTCTTTTGTACTTAAATTATTTTACACTACTGCAAACACGACTTGAGTTCATGTTTGACGCATCGTATCTTCTCCGTCTTATGTCGGAATACAGTGATTTCCTTTTTGTTTAAAAAATAAAGTTTTCTACTTTCTGTATATGAAATTTTAGCTTTATACGAGGTGTTTCAGTCCTCTGTTTCTTACCTGAAAGTCAGACCCAGAGGGGTTTTCAGACCTGAACATTTGACAGTCGCAACATGGCCTGAGTCTATGTTCGTGACATCGTAACTGTTCTCGTCTCTTGTCCAAATCAAGTGATTCTTTTGCAGTTTGAAATACAAGTTTTGATCTTTATTCATACCAAATTTCAGACCATTTCGATCTCGGTAGCACATAGAATTATATTGTTAAACTTTGACGCAGGACATGTTTTGTAATTATTGCTGTGTTGAATGTTTGATTTGATTTCTTTTAAATGTTGTATTTAAGAAAGATGATTTTGGATATTATTGTTAATAAAATAATAATAATAATAAATAAATGATAATATGTTGAATTTAAAAATATATGTGATTTAATTGTAAGATGGCGTTAGAAATGCATATCTATGGAATTTTAGCTGTGTTAAATTAAATATCGATTTGAAAATATATGTTTAAAATTGATTTTTTTTTATATATATATTTTATGTGTTTAATTTTGGAATATAATTATGTATATATGTTCGCTGATACCATTTACTGTCATCGCTCCTATTATGATTTGATTTCAACGATTCATATTTAACAGCTTTGCTAGTTGATTCGTGCCAATCTAGTTATTCCGAAAGTCGTGCTTACGATCCGTGACTCAACTTCATTGTCTATTCATCTCTCTAGCCTCGAAAGGTGAGCAATCACTCACGATTAATGTTCTTTTATTTATTAAATTTGATTTCAATTGAAACGACAATTGAAATATGTTGCTGTTATTTATTGCAGTATTATTTATGTATCAGTTCACCTTTGACATCTGGCACCATTTTGAAATTGGACGTTGAATTGTTAATGTAGTAAGTGATAAATAAATTGAAATTGAAATTGACGTAGGATAGTTAAATTTGAAACGACATATGTGTTGAATTTGATTAGTTAATTTGGATAATATGACCCCTTTTAATTGTTAAGTTAATTGACACATAGAATTTGATAAATTACACTTTGAACTTTTGAACGTATATTGATTAATTGTTGTAGTATTAAAATTGAAATTGAATGACAAGTGGAAAAACCGTAATGAAATAATCTTTAATCTACATGAAATGATAGTGTAGATTCTATAAATAATTATATTAATTCGCACAAACAACAATGTGAATTAATACGATTATTTCGGGATTATTTGAATTGATTATTGGATTGTGTTTGATTGTTGTTATTGCTTGTTTATTTACTTTGACACCATCCCTGTTATCACACTGCAAGTTCCCTTTACTATGCTTTGATTTGTGAATTGGAATTGAAATCGGGTTGAAATGATATATACCCAAATGAATTTGACCTAGGATAGAGAATTAAATAAAATCCGATTGGTCAATAATTTGATTTTAAAATAAAATAATGATTTTATTCGAGTAAAGAATAAGTTTTGAAATAAAGTCGAAATTTGAATTTTATGAAAGGAAATGTAAATATTGAAATCTGAAACTAATATTAACGTAGTAATTGATGAAAGAACGTTGTTTGAAATTTAATTATTTAATAATTAAATTTGGAATTATTAATAAATAATTTGGAATTAGTGATAATTGAGTTTTGAAATTATTAAGTTTGAAATCATTTAATAATTAAATTTGAAATTATAATTAAGTTGAAATTATTAAGTTGAATTTATAATTAAGTTGAAATGATTTGATGATTAAGTTTGAATTCATAATTAAGTGGAAATGATTTAATAATTAAGTTTGAATTGAAAATCAAGTTTGTAATTATTAAGTTTTGAAATTATTAATAATTAAGATTGAAATTATTAAATAATTGAATAAGATTGAATTATTCGATAATTGAATAAAAATTAAATGCTTTGATAAGAGAAAATCGAACTTTTGATTAAGTGAATTTGACCTTCGTTAATAAATGAAATGGGGTTTCTTTATTTATGAAGTTTGGAAAAAGATTTAAGTAAGTTGATAAGTGAAATCGAAACTTTTGGATTATGTGAAATTTAGTTCTTTATTAATTGAGTTTGAAATTTGTAACGAAGTCAATAAATTAGCGAAAGTTGAATTTCTTTAACAAGAAATAAAAATGTGATTTATTGAAATGAATGAAATTATTGAAATTAGCGTAAGACTTGTAATTTAAAGAAGTTGATTTGACGAATTTAATTTAATTAAATTTGAAGTTTTGATATAATGAAGTTGAACGTAAGTAATTGATTTAAATGAATTGGAATTTAAATGAAAATGGTTTTAAATGATAAATTAGCTTAGCGAATATTGAATGAAATCGATAAATGAATTTAAATTGATTTGAATGAAAATTAAACCATTTTAAATGATTTCGGAATGAAACTTATATACGAACTTGAATCAATATTTGAATTGTTTTAAATAAAAATTGAAATTGAATTGTAAGATTTTGAAATGGTAATTTGGAAGTTTTGAAGCGTAAACTTTGGAAATTGATTAAGAAAGACGAATGAAATGTTGATTATAAATTCAAATTGAAATGGAAATTGATTTGGTTTTGGAATTTATTAAACGACCAATCGGTGTAATAATTACGGAAGTTATTAAAGAGACCGGAATCGGTTATGGACATACTCTCTGTCTAAACCGAAAACTACTTTAATAACCATACGCGGAGTGATGATCCAGAATGAAGTGGTTGGAATGATGTACATGATGACTGAAGAAAGAGAACGATAATGGATAGCCTTGACATTTGTGTCAAATTGGAAATGACTAAAATCAGGAGCCGTGCCGGGACAAATGGGGTTAGCCACCTTGAGCGAACACACTTCTTCGTAACTACTACTCATTACTTGTGATTGATTGGTGCACCCTCGGAATTTCAGGAGTGTTGTTTCGCGGTGTTGCGATCGTTGCGGCGATGCGTTCTCACCAGTCCGGATCATGCAAACGGTTGTTTCACTACCTTGGGTATTGCCTCATGTGCCTTGTCATACTTGTATCCGTATATACGCGACCACTACGAATTTGTTTTGTGTTATACCTATGGAGTACTCCCTGATATCCCACTAGTTTACGGTGGAGTTTACAGTGCTGTATAGACTATGACATTATATGAAAATGTGTTAAGGGGGATAATGGTAACGCCTTAACACTATTTTGATATTTATATTAATGATAGACATTATCTATTTAGCGTATATTACTACATAGTAGATAGTTTAACGGATCCTTAGAGGATGGTGATTCCAACATCCTTTAAGTTACTTGTATTTCGATTGCTATTTCACTTGAGTTGGATTTATTGATATGAGAATATTAATCCTGACTCAAGTGTTTTGTATTTGCTTTACGCTCGGGTCAGACTGAGAGGTTCAGCTTTCAAGACTCACCTTTGGAGTTGGAGCTTTGCTTGAAGATCCATTCATCTATCCTGCTTCAGTATTCGATGATTCCAGTGATGTATTTTGATTTGTATTTGATGTATCGTGTTACTCTTCTGCTGCAAAATCTGATGTATCTTATATATTTATATAGTAGCTTCATGAACTACTATCTCTTTTACTTCCGCTGCATATTATTACTCTGTGTCTGTGTTTCTGTGATTATTTATTTACTGTATATCTGAGTTTTGCCAAATTTTAAATTAACAATTCAGTATTTTGAATTATTCAAGTCCGACATGTGCGGATGCGAATAGTCCAAAATAGCGGGTCGTTACATACCTCCCATTATAAATACAATAACGTAATTAAATCGCATAAATCATTTAAATTTAAACGATTCAACAAAATTTCGACAGCCCTTCGCTTTAGTTCCCTGAACAGTACACAATTGCGTGTACACAGGGAACATAAAGGGAAGCGCTGCCGAAATTTTGCGAACCGTTTAAACTGAAATCATTTACGAGATTTAATTACATTATTGTTTTTGTAACTTGTCCAATATAGGGACAAATCCAACAAATACTGTATACGACGAAAATGGATGTCCGTTCTGTTAAAAAAACGAATATCCACACAACGATCATATACAATACTTATCAGACGGGGCCAAAAACACTCTAAGGGCTTAAATTTTAAAATTAGCTACATAAAAGTTTAAATTTTATTTTCATAAAATTTAAACTTTTATATCAATAAACAATTTGTTGAATCAACGCATATATAATGATTTTTTCCTAAAACAAAAAAATCCAGCGTGTGTGTGCAATGTATACAATAAACAAACAAGGTTATACATATAATCGCATCACAAATCACTTCCAGTCATGCACAAAATGTATCACGTATATATCGTATCATAACATGTCAAAAATGAACAATTTATATGTCAATATCATCACTTTCTACGTACGCTTTTACGCAATTCAATCACCAATATAATAACAAGTGAGGTTCATGCTTAGGTTAGTAACAATTATTAAGTTTGAAACTAATTTAATAATAAACATAATTTAACAAATCATAGTTAAACATGCAATAATTAGTTTATCAACAATAATTAAGGTCCAATACACTACACTACACAAACAATAGCACAATACATACACAAAAATTACCAATTTAACCTAAAATTAAAATTTTAACAAAATTAGGGTTTTAGCAAATAATACACGATTTTGGAGGTTGTGAAGCTTGCAAACGAAGATGGGGATGCTAGAACGTGTTGAATGGTATAAAATGGGGTTGGAAATTTTTTAGGGTGGGAAAATTGGGGTTTTTGGTTTTTTTTTTTGGGGTGGAATGGGAATGAGGAAGAAGAAGATTGATCTGCAGGTAAGTCGCAGATTTCCCACGGCGTGCAACGGCCGCCAACGGAAATATTCCAACGGCTTCCAACGGCATGTGTTTCTTGTTATTAAAAAATTCCAGAAAAAAACTTGTCGTTGCTCGCCATTGGAAGCCGTTGGTCAAAGGCCGTTGATGGCCGTTGCCCCCCCCTCCATTGCTATAAACAGTAATTCTTGTAGTGAAAGAATGGAAGAAAATATGAATGAATGCTGCGAATTGTCCCTGCGTGATAAATGAAATAAGAAAATGGAATGGAAACTGTGTACCCCCTTCTGAGTGAATGCATATATACTTCATGACTAAGAAAATAACGTACAAATATTTAACGCAATATAATCCATGCACGTATAAGTACAAAAAAAAACAATGAAAATAATTATGCTGACTTGTTTTGAAACTTTAGATATTTAAAAGTTCTGGGGTACGGGGTACGACCTACATTATAATCCATTCGCGTATGAATCACGAACGATCGAAATAAAAATATGATCGCGCACGACAACGTTAGACAATCACAAAATGGAAATAAAAATAGATCGGTTAACTTATCTGCAAAATTGGAAAAGAACTGACATTTGACGCAAAACTCATAAACGAAAATATTTTTATTTTTCAAATTAAAAATTATGGAAAAATCCATTAAATTAATTTAAACACGCATCACTAGAAATCAGGTCTTAATTTGACATACATATTTTATTATAATTTAATTTAAATCCGAATATTTAAATAAATTAAATATTCAAATTCAATAATCCAAAAATACGGATCGTTATAGGCGAGGTGGGGGATGGACGGAGAATTCAAAGCTGAAGAAGTTGGCGAAGCGGGATTGGAGTTTCGTCGGGAGAAGAAAGGGGATTACCCATACCATAATTAATTAATTCTCAAAATGTACTAGAGTAAGGATTTGGGAAAGAAAAGGGATTACCCATACCATAATTAATTAATTCTCAAAATGTACTGGAGCAAGGATTTGGGGAAGAAAGGGGATTTGTTTTGGAGGGTAATTAAGGTTTAAATTTTGTAATTTGATGAATTTTTAATTAATTAATTCTTTGAATCTTATAAAAATCAAAACTTTCTCATACGAGGTTCAATCGAGATGTGGTCTTTTGCTTTGCGTTCGTAATGACGATAGCTACGTGATGGAATTGGTTTCATCAAATTTAAAGCAAGTGAATTTTCGGGTTAAATCGAACATCGTTCGAATTTAGTTTAAATTAGAACGTTTGGCGTCAACTGAAAATTCGGTGAGTTAAACTCACATTTTTGGATAATCAGCATGATATATAACAAATAAAATTTACTTTTTGTGTTTCGATTAATTATTGATCGGTTTGGTTAAATATCCCTTTAAAAAAATAAATGACATTTATAATGAAATACAAGGAATTTTATTGACAAAAATCCGAATTTCTAAACATTCTGATTTTTAATTCCAGTTATATTGGTTTTATCTTCAATTATATACATATCATACAGATTGTTAAATGCTGAATATTGATAGTTTGGCTATATTGGATGTGATGGTGACATATGTTAAATTTGAAACCTTTATAGCGATAAAGGTAGTAATGACACTGGTAGCTATTGGCCACATTGTAGTATTTTGAAAAACTATTATTTGATGTTTGGTTCGGAAATGGTTTTGATTTAGAAAATGATATTTAAATTTGGTTTTGGAAATTTCCATAATATTTTATTTAAAATAGTTTTTAGACTTCTCTATTTCACCTCAACCTTTCTATTTGTCCTTTCTACATAAATGGAATTGTTGTAAGATTATTTTGGAAAGTATTAATTTTCATAGTATAATTATTATAATAATGAATATTTATTTTAAAAGAAAAGAAAGGGTTTTATCTTTTATTTTATAGTGATTTGGTTTTAAAAGAAGATAAAATATTTGGTATAATTATTTTATGAAACATTTATATAAAATGTTGTATAAAAGGACAGAGTTAAAAATATATTTTTATAAGTAAAAGATAGTTTTATAAGTAGTGTTCTATAAATAAAAGAATAGTTTTATAAATGATATTCTATAGAAATGAAATTAATATCATTTTGATAAATAGGGTATAATTTATTCCATTTGGGAATTTATAGTGATAGAGGAAATGATAATTTTATGAAAGTATTTGGTCTTATTTTGGAAACAAAGATTTGTGTCAAGAATATAAGATGTAAAGAACCGTTTCTTTAGCCCTCAAAAATCAACAATAATACATTCTCGGTATTCACATACCGTAAATCCAATTGCCAGAGAGGCCGTTCTTTAAAGGTAATAAAGAAATAAAGGTAGAACAGAATCTCACACGAATGGAACACTTATATTATTAATCACAAAATTTTTATAGCAAAAAATTTTGAAATACATATATCAGAGGCTAACATAAACTCAGTCTGGACAGTTATAATGTCTGTCCTTACAAATGCTAAAGAACAACAAAACTAATGCATTGGAAAAGAGAATACGCCCATATGTTGATGAAGATCTTCAGCTCTCCTTTGGAAATACCACGCGTCCATAGCTAAGCCTAAAAATAATAGGATCAAACTCGAGTATTAAAAATACCCGGAGCAGGTAGATAAACCAGCATGAGAAAATTCAAACCATAATCGTATGACAAAGTCATAGATTGGTGCTAAGTAAATCTTTTTGAAAAAGAAAGGGTATCTCATAAGACTACGTCGTATATAAGCACGAACGGGTTTTTACCTTATGATAACCAACACTTTATACTTAAACAATATTTGATTATCATTAATGACATTCTTTTGAAAACACCTTTCAAATAAATATAGAACAAACGAAATGATTACATTAATTACATTTGACGGCAAGGGGTGGATGGAATGTTTGCAAGGCATTACAACTATTTTGGAAATACAATCAAAACCGTAATGTTCATATAGGAATTGGATTTCCAACTTGATAGGGAACTAGTGGCCTTTTCTTCTGATGTGAAATTCTTAGTGCAACAACTATAGTATTCAATGACCACTCGTTCAACGACTTAAATGCCTCTATACTATGTTGTCCACTCCGATGGATCAACATACCCAACGATTACTCATCTAAGGACTCAGATGCCATTGTATATATCCATAAGGAAATAGATGCATTGAGGATCCATATTCCACTAGACTCCTTCATACTCATAAAACTGATAGTCAAAATATATGTTCTGCAGACCATATAATTACCCGTACCATCACCAAGATGTGAGGCTCGTAAGGCTATACTTAATTTATACAATGCCATGCTTTGCTTTCACAAAGCCGCGCTTTTCTTTTCTCATAACAAATTCCACTTTAAATGGCATATTGCAATTCCAATAATACGTTATTGATTTCCACGAATGTATAACCTTTGAGCTTGTTTGTCTTATAGAGGGGTGTTAAGTATAAGAGAGTTACCTCCTGCACCTCCAAACAGATGTACGTATGTAGAGATCAACATACATGGTTTTAGAAATGCAATGTTAGATACCCATCCACACAAGTTGTCTAAGAATAGGACAAACCTATAACGACCTGAAATTTTCGACCCCAAAAATTCGACACTAATACGTTTACTGTAGAAGTGCCGACCAATTGAACGTCGTAAATTCCATATCGTTAGGGTTAAAAAGAAAAGAGGTAGAAGAAGAAACAGAAAACAAAACACAGAATCTCACATTCGTAGCGGACCAACATATAATACACAAATTATAACATTTATACAAGAAATGCTATAACTGTTAATATACAACAATATATCAGAGTTCATCAAAACTGAACATTTGTAACAACTTTCTCCAGAATACAAACAATAACTACTATATATAGCGGAATAAACTTCGTACGTTCCTACCATTTAGCTCGTCACCTGAGCTCCAGAACATCCTTACCTGAACACAAGAAATTCCGACCCTTAAACCCTAAATCATACCGTTCGACCACCCCATAGCCTAGAAAAATACCGCACCATTTTTCGCCAACTTCCCTCCTCTGCCACCACCTTTAAGCCAAATGCCGGCCTCCCCCATTGATCGCCTCGTCGGAAATCGACCATAAACTTCTTTCCGTTCAACTCCAAATTCCCCACTCGATACTCCACAAAACATCACGAAACCACATTCTAAAATCATCATATTCACATAGAAATTAGATTATATAATTAAAACGTGGAATTCTAAACATTAAATTTTTTGACTTGAATTTATATTTCTCTGTAATTTCTTATTTCCAGCGATCCTACCTGTTAATTACTTTTTATCATATTTTTTCAAAATCAAATCTTGTTATTACAAACAGATTTCTTTGAAGCTCATAACCTAAAATTGTTTATACAAAGAGGTATGAATTTTTGAACTTGATTTGGTTGATTAAAATCAAACAGAGGCTAATTTATTCATACATAGACATGCACAAACACACACACACACACACACACAGGTATTTAGCTATTTTCTAAACAAAATTCATTCATGCTAATCATATGAACACATCATATCTAAATTTTATCACATGCAACAACAATGAAATAGTTTTAAGCTTTAAAAAAAATAGATTTTTTATTCACCTGATTGATGAAGAACAGAAAGCGGGCTTTGTAAATTTGAAAACTGGAAACTATTTTTGATCTGTACTTGATTTTGATTTTAATTGCTTGATGATTTAAGATGATCTGCATTTTTGTTTCTTTGATTTGAAACTGATCTAAACTTGAATTTTGATCTGCTTCTAGATTTTGATTTGCTTGATGATTGAGATGCTCTTTGGTTTAGCTTCTGGTTTGATTATTGATCTATTTGTTTTGATTGAGTTTATCTTTGCTTTTTTTTCTTTTCTGGTTTGAATTTCTTTCTCAAACTGAAAGGTGAAGAAAATGAGAGGGTGGAGAAGTGGAGATGTGTATATAATCTTCTTTTAATTTTATTTATTAAATTTAAAATGAAAAGAAAATTAAAAATAGGACACTTGTTATATTTCATATTTAAAATAGTTACACTTGTTTATTATGCATGTTATTATTCTTACAAATGTTAAATTGATGATAAAATTTACTGACACTTGTAAATATGTATGTCTTTATACTTTTATATGTTTTAATATTATATTATATTATATTATATTTATCATTTAGTTATATATTAAATCCACAAATATATTATATTTATCATTTACTTATATATATATATATGTTTTTTTATATTTTATTAATTCATTTTCTATTTTCTATACTTATATAACTTTTTAAAGAAAATGATTTAAAATCTAATTATACCTTAATAAATTACGCATTCATATATTATATATAAGCTTTCTTAAAATATAAAATTTAACTTTAAATAGCTTTGGAAAATTATTACATTGAATTCAAATCCGTGTTTTCAAATCACAATATATATATATATATATATATATATATATATATACATACATATATATTTGTATATGTGTACACTTAAAAAATTTCAATATTATAAAGTTTACACATATTTATTATACATTTATTAATTTACTATAAGATTCATCATTTATAGATATTTAATTCAACATTTATTATAGTTTCAAATCCACTTATATGCATCCAGATATTTTGGTTACTTGAATTTTATTTGTTCAGACCAAATAAAATCAGTATTTTAATAAATTTGATCTGTTAATCATCCATTAACAGATGCCAAAAAAGTTTGGGTTATCACACTCCTTCCCCCTTTAAATCTTTCCGTCCCCGAAAAGGAACAGAGAAGGAATTTCAATTTTACTCTTAAGTATCATTTAATTTATCCTTTAAAGAATTCAACTCTTAACTCTTTTTATTTAAAAAATTTGAAAACACTTTAAAAATCTATATAATATTATCAAAATAATTTTATAAAAAATACTTTTTATAACTCGATGTTTCAACAATCCATCCTTGTTCTCACAGAAATTCGGTCATACGTTGATCAGGCGTAGGATTGAAAATCTATAAGTACTTAGCAGACCCATTTTCAACATCTAGTGAAAATACTTAGAAAATATTTTTGATGAAAATATAAAAAAAATTGAAAATATAGAAAACATTTTTGGTGCTCTGGAAATCATCACCCCCTCCATGGTCGTAGTTAACCCGATGATTACGTCGCCATCCCGGTAAAACCATAGATAACTGTAGGCCTCCGTGCCCCTTAATTGCACCTTGGAACCCGCCACAGATCACAGCTACACCCGGGTTACGTTGCCATCATGGAGAAAACCCATGTAACTGTAGGCATCAGTGCCCTCGAATTTCACTGTCAAATGAAACTTCACCACTCCTTCATAGATCACAGACTACATTAGTCGAGTCCTAATGTAGCCTGTAGCCACTCACTGCCATATGATTTTCGCTATGTCTTCATAGATTGTAGTCTATCAATGTTACGTCGCCCTTTCGACGAAATAAGATGTAGACCGTTGGCACTCACTACCACACGACTTCCGCAATGGTCCGCAGTAGATTGTAGTGACATCAAGCTACACTATCATCACAGCATAACCCAAATGTCTCTGCAGGCATCAACGCCCTCGACTTTCGCTACCCATATAAAATCCTTAGGAACTTCAGTTAGTCCAGACTTCCTCCCAGGATCAAATTTAGAACCCCACTTAGGGCTCAAGGCAGAACCATCCCGTGGATCTCCTAAGAAGTTCATTTCATGGAAGTGCCTTTTTCCCCAGAGCCAATCTCAAAACATTTTATATTATACACATATAGTATCTTTCAAATCATACTCTTTATGATTCACATAAAAATCTTCTTTGCACAAAATTGATATCTCAAATCGATTGTTCCAAACTTGGGTTTTCAAATTCCCAAAATTGATTTTTTTTCAAAAATCAAAAGCCTTTCAAAATCAATAGGTTCCAAAAACCTTTTTCCCAAAATCATTCTCATAAAATCATACATATATAAATAATCTTGAAAAATCTTTGGATTACTTCATACTTATATAAATTCCCTTTTATACTTCAAATATTTTTCAAAAACTTTTCTTCTAGTTTTAGATTAAACATGGAAAGTTTATCATATATTTCTCAAAATATACTTTCCTATTTTCAAAAATCCTTTTTCTATATTTTTCTCAAAAACTTTCAATATCTATTCATTCAAACATGTACAATGTACCTATATCATTCACATACAATATCAGATTCGATCGCTCACTTGATCACACAATTTCACTTTCGAACTGGTATCGTCCACCCGACTTCCTAGCGTGGACTCAGATCACGTTTCTTGATAAGAAACCGTCATCCTCCTTGCATAGCCATAACTATGATAGAGAATTTCCAGAACCAATCAAATATCCATATCAAGGGTACGCCATAGAAAATCGAGTGAAAAATCCCAACTCGGATCGGTATACTATCTCGAAAATCTGTGTTCGAATCTAGATCTAGTCATTATGCGAATAGAATAATATATGTACATCCTACGTATTTGTCTTCATTTTGAATCTATTCACCTATTCACAATTGCTTCCATTTCCTTTTGGATTATCACTTCAATTATAAACAGTTTGCACTCTTACCAAATTGAATTTTAGAAAATAACTTGAAAAAGTTTAAAATAAATAAGTAGTTGTAAAATAGTTATTGGTTGTAAAATAGTAGCAGAATAGTTAAGTAATTATAAAATAGTTATAAAATAGTTAAATAGTTGTAGAATAGTTAGTTGCAAAACAGTTGTAAAATAGTGATTAGTTTGTAAAAAAACAGTAAATAGTTTTCAAAATAGTTGTAAAGTACGTATAAGATAGTTTGGTTTTAAGAAGAAAGGTTGTAAATTAAATAGCTAGGAAAATAGATTTAAAATAGTTTATGTTAAACGGTTTCAGAGTTAAATTGTTCAGTTTCCCAATATCCATTTCCAATCAATTTTCAATTTTCACTTAAATTGATTTAATTACAATTCAATTTGAATTTATCTTGATTCCTTTCAAAAATTCAAATCAATTTCCATTTGAATTTGAACTTATTTAACTACATTTCCAATTAATTCAAATCAAATTCAATTTGAACTAATTTCAATTCCAAACTCAATTTCAAACCATCTCGAATTATATAAATTCGAGTTAAATTTTTAAATGTTGATTTAATCCTTCAAATCAAATTAACCTTTATTTTTAATCTATCAACCTAAATTTTAAAAAAAATTTAATTCTTAGTCCAAATTTCAAAATTCCATTTTAAATTATCTTTACCTAAAATTTTCCAAAGTTCAAATAAGAGTTCAAAACTTTTTAAACAATTTAATCCTTGAAATCCAACTTATTACCCAATTTTAACTTCGAAACTAATTCTTAACAAATTTTCAGTTCGCAAGTTCATTATTTACCTTTAAATCTTAAGTTCAAAGTGATTCCATCACCATATGCTCAACCTTTATTTCTTAAAATCAAAATTATTCAAATCATTTCAAATTAAAGTTTTTATTTCCATTTAATTTCAGTAATGGATATATATTATCTTGATTCACTTCTTTAATCAAAATAATCCAATTCTCGGTTTCATAGATTATTAATAACAATAGGATGATATTAGGATAAGCCAAGGTAAATAAACATCCAAATTATCCAAACACCAATCAATAGCATCCATTACCAATTTCCTGATCTCAAACTTGTTTTGAGACCACACATAACTCCCATTCAAACCAACCATTTAACTTTCCTAATTTAAATCTCAATTTCATCTTGAAATTTCCAATTCAGGTTGTTTGTTCTAAATTTATTTAACTTCCCCTAAGTTAAATTCAATTTATTTAATCCAGTTAACCTTACTAAATTTGAATTCTCCATTTCAAATTTTAAACTTCTTACCAATATCCTAGCACACTTATAAATTCAAAAACGTACTTCATTTCAGGGAAAATTCACAACTCAATACCTAGTGTTTACTTCCAACTAACTTGTTCATATTATCCAATTTCTATTAGGATGTATTTCTATTACTACTTAATTCTTATTATTTCATTTAATTCCAATAATCAACAACCAAATATTTCAATAATTAGAAAAACTATTGCTTTATATCAAAATGAAGTTTATATAATAACTAATTTTAAAACCGTTTTAAAATCTTTATATAAGAAAATAACAAATACACCCTCATATATAATATACTTAACTCATTCTAGGGTACTACTGACCCTATCCTTAATGAGTAACCCTCCCAGAGCCAAGTTCTCGCTTAACCTGGCTCTGATACCAACTGTAACGACTCGAAATTTTCGACCCTAAAAATTCGACACTAATACATTCACTGTAGAAGTGTCGAGCAATCGAACGTTGGAAACTCCAGATTGTTATGCTTAAAAAGAAAAGAGGTAGAAGAAGAAACAAAAAATAAAACACAGAATCTCACATTCGTAGGGGATCAAAATATAATACACAAATAGCAGCTTTTATACAAGAAAAGCTGTAATTGTTAATTCACAACAATATATCAGAGTTCATCAAAATTGAAAAGTCGTAACAACTTGCCCCAGAATACAAACAATAACTACTATACACAGCGGAATAAGCTCCATATGTTCCTGCCATCCAGCTCGTCACCTGAGCTCCAGAACGTCCTAACCTGAATAAAAGAAATTCCAACCCTTAAACCCTAAATCATCCCTGCCCGACCACCCCACAGCCTAGAAAAACACCACACCATTTTTCGCTAACTTCCCTCCTCCGTTGTCACCTTCAAGCCAAATTCCGCCCTCCCCCGTTGATCGCCTCGTCGAAAATCGACCATAAACTTCTTTCCGTTCAACTCCAAATTCCCCACTCGATACTCCACTAAACATCACGAAACCACATTCAAAAATAATCATATCCACATACAAATCAGATTATATAATTAAAACGTGGAATTTTAAACATTAAATTTTTTGACTTGAATTTATATTTCTCTGTAATTTCTTATTTCCAGCAATTCTACCTGTTAATTACTCTTAATCATATTTTAAAAAAACTAAATCTTGTTACTACAAACAGATTTCCTTTGAAGATCATAACATAAAATTGTTTATACGAAGAGGTATGAATTTTTGAACTTGATTTGGTTGATTAAAATCAAATAGAGGCTAAGTTATTCATACACAGACATGCATTATACACACACACACACCCCGAGGCATTTAGCTATTTTCCAAACAAAATTCACTCACGCAAATCATATGCACACATCGCATCTAAATTTCATCACATGCAACAACAATGAAACAGTTTTAAGCTTTTTTAAAAAAAAAAAAGATTGTTTACTCACCTGATTGATGAAGAACAGAGAAGTAGGCTTTGAAAATTTGAAAACTGAAAACTGTTTTTGATCCGTACTTGATTTTGATTTTAATTGCTTGATGTTTTGAGACGATCTGCATTTTTGTTTCTTTGATTTGAAACTGATCTGAAACTTGAATTTTGGTCTACTTCTAGATTTTGATTTGTTTGATGATTGAGATCCTCTTTGGTTTAGTTTCAAGTTTGATTACTGATATATTTGTTTTAATTGAGTTTATCTTTGCTTTTTTTATTTTCTGGTTTGAATTTCTTTCTCAGGTTTGAAAAACTGAAAGGTGAAGAAAATGATAGGGTAGAGAAGTAGAGATGTGCATATAATCTTCTTTTAATTTTATTTATTAAATTTAAAATGAAAATAAAATTAAAAATAGGACACTTGTTATATTTCATATTTAAAATAGTTACACTTGTTTATTACGCATGTTATTATTCTTAAAAATGTTAAATTGATGATAAAATTAACTTACACTTGTAAATATGCATATCTTTATATCTTTTATATGTTTTAATATTAATTTTATATTATATTTATCATTTAGTAATATATATATATATATTTCTATATTTTTATTAATTAATTTTCTATTGTTTATACTTATATAACTTTTTAAAGAAAATGATTTAAAATCTAATTATACCTTAATAAATAACACATTTATATATCATATATAAGTTTTTTAAAATATAGAATTTAACTTTAAATACTTTTGAAAATTATTACATTGAATTCAAATCCATGTTTTCAAATCACAAAATATATATACACACACATACATATTTATATATTAGTATATGTATACACTTAAAAAATTTCAATATTATAAAGTTTGCACATTTTTATTATACATTTATTAATTTACTATAAGATTCATCATTTCTAAATATTTAATTCAACATTTATTATAGTTTCAAATCCACTTATATACATCCAAATACTTTAGTTATCATAATCTTATTTGTTCAAACCAAATAAAATCAGTATTTCAATAAATTTAATCTTGTTAATCATCGATCAACAGATGCCAAAAAAAATCTAGGTTATCACAAAACCGAAGGTACTATCCTATTACATCATGTCAGGAATCATCCCTACGATTAGTAATGAGTACTTCTTGTATTGAAAATTTTCAAAACAGAGCACTACCGCCAATATATATATATATATATATATATATATATATATATATATATATTTATATATATATATATATATATATATATATATATATATGAAATCACAGAGTTAGTGACAAGCAGCTCTTCATCATGAAGATCCCTGGCTTCGAAATCATTGTCTTCAACATGTCTTCACTTTGGAACGTATACATTGCCGCAAAGTGGTTTTCGGATAGGAATTACCTAAATCCGACTTCGGTTTCTCCGAATCAATCATCGATAAAAAGATGTTAAGTATATAGGTGATTATCAAACATCTTCCAATTAATTAATCTTTCAATTCATTTAATTATCTTCTAGTGATATATTCTTTTCAACTTTTACATTTGTCTTCAAAAGAGTATATGGAATCCTTAAGCCTCATTTATCAAATTCTATGGTTAATTAAACCCTTTAATCTTGGAATAATTTTCAAATCATTTTACCTTTTACTTAGGAAAACATTTCCAAATTATCTATTTAAATCTCAACAAAGGTTTCTTATTTTTAGATCATAACTCTTAATTGAATTGAAACCATGTTATCTTAATATGGTAAATTCAAAACCAGTTAATATTGAGTAAAAAAGAATCTATAGAAATTATATCAATTTTACTCAGTGTTCATTTTCGTATTCAACTTTTACTATCCGTCGAACAATGGTTAAATCACCTTTTAAATTCACATGGATATTATGGGTTCATTCTTCGAAACTTAATACCAAGTATTAGAATATTTTTTCAATACAATCCAAGTAGTATGAAATTAAATTTGTAAATTTGAATCTTTTATACTTGTCTCGTTTTTGACATTTCGACCTTATCTATTTATCGTCCGAGAAAGCGGCCAGGTGAGCCAGGACACTGGTTGCTCCTGAACATCTTCTTAGTTTAAATACCTCACATCCGGATCTCATGAATAGCAAAATCTAGTCTACTTATCGGCTTTTAGAGCAAAGATTAAGTCACTCATTTATAATTGTTTTTCTTTTAATCATTTATTTAAACTCTTTTAAAATAATTATGAAGCCTCCAAATCATCTTTAAAACACTTAATTATTTATTTGGAAACATTTATAAATGATTCGAAAAAGAATAATTAAGTTAAAACTGTGATTTATAAAAGCTACCAAAACTGTGGCGAAAAGTGTTGTAAATAGTGTTTTAAAGTTTCTTTGATCAAAACAACTTTTCTATCATCTGCAAGCCCATTTTCATAACTCAAATCCTTTGTAAAATAATTTAATATATTTATAAAATTTATTCCATATTTTTAAAGAATTAAAATATCTATTTTTAAGAATTTTCCTTTTATGGTTTCGGAATCGCCAAGCCGCGACTATTTTGGAAACTTGTTTTGCTCATATTTCAAAATCTACTAAATGAAATCTCGATCATTTTAATTTTTTTTTTGTTTGGAAATTATGATTATAAGTGTTCAAAAATTTTTTATTTCAAAGAATTCTGACTTTGATTCCATTATACAAATGGATTTAAACTTTTATGATACGAAATCGCAAAATGCCGTTACACGACGAGCTTATTTTGACTGCCATTCCATATCTTATTAAAAAATTTCCAAATTGATTTTTAGTGTTTATAAAATATTTATAAACCATTTTAAACCATTCAATGAATATTTTCCATATTAAATCTCATATTCACTTTTAAACTATTTCATAATATTATATCATTACAATATTCATTTTCAAATTTTAATATTTAAAAACCATTAAGAGGCTCAACAAACTCAAGGCACATATTTATATGAATTAATTTTTCATAAATTAACCATGGTTAATAACTTAACCATTTCTTATAATGATTTCTCAAAATTTATCCCAACCAAGTTATCAACCATATAACTAACCATATAATTAACCAATTTTCAACCAAGCATATCAATTAACTAATTAAACAGGCATATCATCATTTTAAGTTTTAAATAATTAAATATAAACTCGAGTACTTACTATTAATTCCACTCCTCCAAACTTTTCCCATACTTTAGTAAAATTAATCCGGTGGCACTTCCTCCTCTTTTCCTTGCTTCGGAGCTCCTTGAACTTGCTCCTTCTCCTTTGATGTGCTCGGCCATGACCTTTGGAGTGGTGGTTCTCAGCTTTGGATGGGGAATAGGGGTGGTGTAAGTTATAGATAGGGAATGGAGGTGATTTCACTTGGTTTTGAGGAGTTTTGATCTCTTTTGTGTATGGATATAATTTTATTTCTTTTTGAAGATATTTTTCGTTGTAACTTTTTAAAGGGAAGAAGCCATTGAAAATCTTGGAAAAGCGAAAGAATAAGATGAAGAAATGAGTGAAAATTATGAAAGAATGGGGTGGGTAATTATAGAAAAAAATTGGAAAAATATCTAAATGTGTGTTTCTTTTCTGCCTTAAACCCACACCCCTTCTTTTCCATCATCTTACACATTATTTCCCCCTCCCCATATGCCTTCATCATTTCACTTCACTACATGGCATGTGCATTCATTTTGCATAGCTTAAGGATGAAGTTTTCTAAAATATCTTAGATATTTTAGACCATATACGTATATATAAATATATATATGTGTTATGCATGTGTGTATATGGGTAAATGTACATGTTAGGGTGTGTATATATGTGTTACATTTATGCACAAGAAATATAAACAATACTGCAACAACTTCGAACAACTTCTGTTTCGTTCGTTAAACCATTTAAAATCGGAAAGCCGATTCCAGGTCACATTTTTCACTTATAAATTAAATTGCATATATATGTAAACAAAATTAGAAAACTAATTTATCACCATTATTAATTAATTATAATGATCTCGTTTGAATTATAAAATCATAAAAAAATAATTGTTTACAAAAAGTGCTGTTATATCGATAAAGCAATTTGAATTTTCTTATATTTTTAAATCAAGTATATGTCTTTTACTTAAGAATTATAAATGATTTATTTTCACTATGTAACTAATTATAATGAATTATTATCATTTTAAAACAATTATTTGGATAATTATAATAATTATTAAATCATTAATCTCAATTTAAATTAATTAATTAATTAAATATGATGACATTATTGAAGATGTCATAGATACATTTTATTTTAAAAAATAAAATAAATAATTTTATTTCATATTCTTACATATATGGATAAATAAGTGTATATATCCAGTCCCGTGCATGACTTCTGTTGATCATAGAGCTATTTATCGATAAAACGATTTTCCAATATTTTATCGATATTTTTCTAAAGTATATATTTTTTAAATACTTATTCAAAATAAGTTTACTATTCTTATTTATTGTTCAAAACATCATAATTTATGTTAAAAAAGTTTATATTTGAATATTTTAAAAATAAATATAATCTACCAAATTGATAAATTTATGGGTCGTTATAGACTCCTCGCTTAAAAGAATTTCATTCTCGAAATTACAACGCGAAACCCAAAGGTGCTTTTTGTAACAACCCGTGATTGCGATTACCAAATAATAAATTAAAATTGGGATTTTAATTTAAATGGAGCTATTAACGAATTTTTTTTATGTGGCTAATTTGTTCAAAAGTTAGTTATTTCGAATAAATTAATATTTTGGGCTTAAGTGTAAAATAGAGAATTTAATTAGGGTAAATGGAAATTTATAATATTGCAAAATTTTATGTGTAAAATAGTCCAATATTTGAATTGGGAATTTAATTTACAATTTAATTGCAAAAAGGTGGATTTTGGGAAATTTTGACTAAAAGGTGTTTAGGAATAATTAGGGGTTAAATTGTAAGTTGGAAAATATTGTGATGTAAAATTTTATAACTATAGCTAAATTATTTTTGTAACATATTTTAAAATTTTATGGGTAAATAATATGTAGTTTGTACTTAAAGAAATTAGCTAACTTGAGATATAGAACATATTCCAAGTTCTAATGGGTATTAGGCCCACTAACCCACTTCCATTAGCCTATAAACCATCTTCTACCCATTTGTTTCAGCCAACATCTCATTTCATAAACCATTAAACCCTAGAGCAAAACGCTAAATAATGGCCTCCAAACCTAGAGCAAAGCTTCATTAATCTTCATCAAAGTCAAAGGGGTTTTAATCTAATCATTGGAAGGTAATAGCAACCACAAAACCCACCTCTAATCCATTGTTTAATTTATGAAATTATTTTATAATCCTCTTTTTTTGTGCATTTTGATTGTAGAAGCTCTTTGATCTTATTCTCATTGCTTGGGAAAGAGGTAATAAATGCTAGCTGAAATTAAAATTAGTATGTTGCTGTTAGTAAATTAGGCATACCTCATTCATCTTAAATCGGAATTAGGATTTTCTTGATGTTCTGGAAAGCTTATTATGTAGTCTATAACTTTGTTTTAAGCTTTGCATAATTTTGAGGTTTGAATGATCGAAATCACGTTTGTTTGTTGCTGACCTGACAACAAACTACAGGGTTGATAAAATAAAAACCAGAAATTGTTTTGGCCATAAGTTACTCGTTTCTCATCCAAATCTAATAATTTTTTATGTTTAGGAAAGCCTAGATATAGGGCTAAAAGTTTCATGTTTTGAGTTTTATGAAATTTCGAAGTTAATTTGGTCAAAACTGTCCATTCTTACTACTATCCCGAGAGCAAAACGACAGTGACATAGAATTTAGATCTGAGAATTGTTTTAGTCATAGAATTTTTATCTCTGATCGGAATTTGACGCTCTTGGTCATTCTGGAAAGCTTAGATACTAAGATACAACTTTTATTTCATTCATTTTTCCAGAATTTAAAGTTTACTATTCCAAAATTGTTATTTTTCGTCCCTGGCCTGTTAGTGCATAGCTACAGGCCTTAGTCTCTTTTCTTCCGTTGTTTTCAGCGCAGAACCCCGACTTTGCAAACGCCATCCCGGGCTCGTCCAATGTCGGAATCTCCCATTCTTGGTCTTGTTGGAAAGATGAGGTCGAGCTCTTCGACTGTGCAAAGTTTGGTTTAGATCTGGGTGCATTAGATACATTGTTTTTATTGCCGAAGTAGCACCCAGAAACTGTTTTACAACAGTGATCATTTTCAGTTATCGTCGGACCAACTTTGAGACGTTGCCATTTCTTCGTTTCAAGTCGGAACTGAACGATTTTTGTTGCATATCAAAGTAGGAGTACTTTCCTATGCTTTTGCAAATTTTCATTAAGGTCTGGGTTCATATGACCCTTCAACCATGTTGTCGAATTTGGACCTTTGCACTGTTTTGACACAGCAGAGTTTTATGATTTTTGTCCGACTTTGAGACGACGTATTTTCTTCGTTTCAAGTCGGAATTGCCCGATTATTTTTACAATTTGAAGTAGGGATATTTTCTATGTGCCTGCCAATTTTCTTGCAATTTGGACTCTGTTTACAGGTTCAAATATGTCGTCGAACTAGTGACTTTGACTTGTTTTCAGTGATTTTATACTTAGTATAATTTTGACTATTTTTCTGAGATTTTCCGATTTCTTTGAGATTCGTCTCTAGATTTCATGCACGGATTTTATAAATCATTTTAAAGTAATTTTCCAACAAATTAGCTTTTGAAACTATTATTTGGTTTTATTTTAAATATTAAATTAATTACTCCATGATAGGAGAATTTCAAACGCTATTTCTAAAGAGGTTTTCAAACGATTAAAAATCCGCTTTCTCCAACTATTTTCCATGTAAAATATACACTCTTCTGCACTTAGAGCAAAGTGGAAAGGTGATTAAATGGTTAGGTAAAACACAGACCATAAATCCACGCGTTTATCTTTCCGATTAATCCCCGACCTATTCGCTTGATCGTTTTGGCCTTTTAGCCTAGTTTACCGATGACATGAAGTGAACTTTTTACTGCTTTGAGTGTGGAAGCTTACGATTGGTTAGTAAACCATTTAGTGTGAACATTGGGGTATGGGACTCATATTACTACTTTACGGGTTCCTTGCTAAGAGTTTGTGCACATTCCTACCATTAGTGGTAAACGAGTACTGGGCCTACGAGCCTTTACCACTACGGCGTGTTTCCTGAGTGATACCTTTGGGATAGTGTCTTCGGACTGTCTCCCTTGGGTTTACTGCCTTTGGGATAGTGTCTTCGGACTATCTCCTTCTGGCTCACCACCTTCTGGATAGTTTCTTCAGACTGCCTCCTTTAGGTGTTGCCCCTTAGCTAAAGTGATGGATGTGTCACTGGGGTATATTTCCTGTGTGATTGAGTATAGTACTAGCGTGCTAATGTTTTCCTGTGTGATTTATATTCCCTCATGTAGCGCCATTCGGTGATGGTTTTAAGAAACCACACGATATAAGTGCAACTATATTGTGGAACTTGTTTTATGCCTACACTGGAACTTATGTTTATGTTATGCCGATGATATGAGACGTGTTGTACATCTCTACTTAGATGTTTGTTTCTTCTCTATGTAAAAGATTTTGGTCTTTATTACCATGATATATGTTTCTCTTTTGGAGATTTTTATATTATATGTTGCCTCATTATCTTATCATGATTATTTTTCAGTTTATCTAACTGATTTGTTTAGCTAGACTGACCCGAGTATTTTATGCTCGGGTCAGACCGAGTTATTTCAGGTTAGGTCGCTTTGGACTTAGCTTGCTTCCGTGCTTCCGCTTTGGATATATCCGCTATACTATAGATAGCTTTACTTGTTATCCATCCTTTATGATACTCTGATATTATGACTATCTTGTGTATATTCTTTTGACTCACGGATGTGTGAGTAGTGGCTTTGTACCCACTTGTATATTTGGATATGTACTTGATGTTGTATTGTGCTGAGACTATTTGCTTATCATCTGATGTTGTTCTGTGATGATGTTCATTTTGCTATTATGCTTTATTCTGATAGATCTTTTAGCCATTGTAGATTTGCTTTAAGTATTTATTGAATATGTCGAACCACATGAGATGAAAAAAAAAGATTCCACTTTTCGACGTGTTTAGTAGATAGTCAAAGTAAGATTACACATGGTCGCTTCCATTATACTCTATTGTTCGTATTAGCAGACGGTATTATGCATATAATACTCTTTGTTAACGAGGCTCTCAAAGTGGGGCATTACACTTGTCCAAAATGTTTATTTTTAAACTTACACATATACGATGTATATAGATCATCTGTATGCAATATCTAATTTGATTTAATACTCGAATCCATAACTTTACTTCCAAACTAGTATTGATCCCCCGATCCTCAGGCTTTCCGATCAGAATTTTAGTTTTCCTTGCATAGCTCTCAACTATGACAGAAAACTCAAGTATCAAACTGCAAACCCTCATCAATGTTCGTCGTCAAGAATCGAGTGATAAATCCTTTTTCAGACCGACGTAAACACCTCAAAGTTCCGCACTCGAACCTTAGATCAGAATCATGCGATGAAATGACGTACTTACAACATACAAACTTATTAATATTCAAAAAAATTTATGAAAATATTCTATAAAATTTCTTCATTTATTTTAACACTTTGATAATCATTTCAAAATATTTGGCCCAAAATATTTCTATCTCTATTTGAAAAGAAATAAATTATCCTTTATTTGGAGTAATACTATTATAATTTTATTTCAAACTTCTTTTGAAATTTCTTTATTAATAAATCCCATTTTAATTTCCAACATTATTTCATAACTTTCCCTTTATCATTCTAAACCCATTCAAAATATTAGGATATGAATTCTCAAAATCCCTTTTTATTAAACATATATTTCAAATCCATCTTTTACCAAAATCCTTTTGTTTTTTCAAATTACTCGTTATTTTATAAAATATACTTTTATAAAATTACATTCTTAAATGAATTTCTTGATTTAAATATTTTTATGAAGATACTTCTTTATAACGTTCCTTTAAATTTTCTATTTCTAAATATCTTATTAAATCGATTAGACATAAGATAGATGAAATGTACAAAGGAATAATCCAAATGGTGATTTATTAATTAACATCATCTTTTTACATCACTCCCACCTTATCCTTTATCACAGACTTAAAAGATATATTTAGAGATTATAAAATCATTATATAGATACTAAGATTGTTATACACGCTATTCTTGGATCCCTCCTAAGTTGGATGGTGCTTTATCCTTGGTACCTAAGTCAACCATCCCTATCTTTTTCTTTGGACAGTCCATCCAGAAGTATCCCTATTCTGCACATGAACTGCAAAACCATATACTCCTACTAATTATAGTAGCGACTACAGGCAGTTCCGTCTGAATGGCATGTACCATAGTTGACTTTTCTCCTTTTCTTAAAGGGTAATCTTTGACTATATATACTAATTCTTTGAAGCAGCAACAACTCTTTTCTTTTCCTGTTGGGATTTAGTGTTTCTTCTTTGTTTTAGGGAACTTATGTATAAAATTCCATTTCACTTTACACTTGAAACAAACTTTATCATTTTAAATAGGTTTCTCTTTCTTCCTTTTATCATGTCCGTATATAGGACTGCATAATGTCTTCCTTTCAGACATCTAAATCAGTAGATGCCCGCATACAGTCCTAGTCTTGCTCCTTCTACTTCTTTTTGTGCATGCATTCTTTGTGCCTGCTTTGGATTCTCCCGATACTCATTACCTGACATATAAAAAGCCATCTTGCCCCTAAATGATATATCCAGATATCATTAGAAGTTTTATACAATCAATTTCTAAAAAAGCCATTTTACCCAAATAAATTATTTTAACTTGATCGGATTTGAACTTGCCTGGATCCTCCAATGATAAGAAGAATAATTCACTAAGTGTATGATAAGACTTGCCCAAGCCAACATATGATCGATATTTAGAAGATTATTCTAATCATCACTACAGCAACCCATAGTTTTGTACCCCTTTGAGTTGATATTGTTCAACCCAAATTGTAAGAGAGAGCGAATAACTAGGGTAAAGAAGAAGAAGAAAGAGGTAGAAGAAAATAAACAACAACATAGAATCTCACAGTTGCAGCGGAACAGAATGTAATATATAATAACAGGTTTATATAAAAAAGAATCTGTAACAGTTTATATACTTACAACCATCAAAGTACAACAATCCATACATCAATCTGGATAGTTAGAGTAATTTATCGTCATACAGCAGAAATATAAGCTAAGTATGGAGATACGTCTCTATCATCCAGCTCGTCTCATGAGCTCCATAGCAACCTATCTTGAATCAGTAATACTCGGTCTGACCCAAGTATTGTAATAAAATAACACCTGAGTCAGTTTAGAAAACCAACGTGAGAAAAACACACTCAATTTGTATTATTAAAGTTATCAAATATCCTTTGAAAAATAAACGTATCCCGTAAGACCACATCACACATAAACATAATGTGTTTTTCCCTCACGATAACCAAAATATTTTATAGAAAATCCAATGATATTGTAATACATTAATTAAATTCCAACATACAAGGCTCTGCAAACAAAATCGTAAAGGCTTCTATTAGAGAATGGATAAATGGGCTACTGGGTACCGTCCATCACAGTACATCTCTAGAAAAATGTACCGAGGACCTTGTCAGGATCCCCTACTACACAAGACTGGCCGACCCCTAACCTGGAAAGACCGAATATGTTATCACCATGGGTGTTCCCACCCTCAAAAATTGAGCGTTCCCTTTTTAATGCACAACCATATCCATAATTTATATATATTTTTGTGGATATCTAGAAAAGTGATAGCATACCCTAATTGGGTGCGACCCACCTAGACTTACTGCATCTCTCCTATTTTAGTCATTCCCGGTTGATGAGGCTTGAGGCTAAAGTTACCTTTCAATAACAATTCCACTTAGAATGCTCATCGTCCTCCAATGAGGATGTTCTGACAGCATTCGTCCATATAGGTTGTCTTAGGTTTGGACAAACTGAATCACTGTCTTCACTATCTTCACGGTATCCATTCGTAACATTCAAACCGAGTCGTAGTGGTTTTTGGATAATTAAATCTGGTTTCGGTCTCTTTGAAACGATTAACGAAATTGGCCATTATTGATAGTCAGTTATTTAACTATCAAATAACATACATAAATAGTCACTAGGCCATTATTTAAAATTCATTAAAACATCCATTTCAAAATATCTTCACAAGATATATGTATTCAAATCTTTTTCAAATTTATCAATATTTGAAAACATTTCTCAATACTTGCTTCCATAACAGGATATATCCACCCGTACCCCACTTCAACACTTAGTGAAATATCTCCAACTTTGATTTATAATCTATCACATAGAAAATCTCTCGATATAAATCCTCCGTCTTTAAATATTTCCAAAAGCCGTCATTTTCCCACTTAGGAAAATATTATAATCCATTTTTTCGAAATCAATTCTGCCATCCACTCTTAGGAGTTTTTTTATCCTATCTCCTACATTTTCAAAATTTATCTACACTTTCCAAAGTCGATTATACATACTTATAATCTCGTCTACCCATTTACAACTTCTAAAAATCGTATCCATTTTCACATCTCGAGAGAGTTTTATAAATAAATAAGAAAGTTGAATAATTTCAAGGCTATATATATATATATAATAAGTATTTTAAAGAATAATATTTTATTTTTGAAACATGTCCAAATAATTATTTGAAAACATCAAACACCTTTTAAATAAAACATTAATAACTCAATTTCCAATCCATCCTTAATTAAAACTAATTGATTTACAAAACTTGTTATAAAAGTTAGAATTTATTTTCAATAAAAACTTATATTTGTATAATCCATTTTCTAAAATATCTCAATATTAATTAGTTTAAAATTTCACAATTAAATAAATAAAATCTTTTGAAAAAACTTAATTTTTGAGTAAAAATATATTTTTAAAGCACCGATAACCAATTTTAATTTATAAATCCCTCTCGACTCACAACAAGTCGATTCCTTTCCAACTTCCTAGCCATTTCACGTTCAAAAAATAGATTCTACTATTTTTCCCAAACTATTCCCATATCTCGGTATAAATTCACACTATGAATTTTCATTCTAGTTTATCAACAATTATCATTTCCCTTATTTATAAACATTGTTTATAAATTTTATAACTCCTTGGATTTTTACTTGTTTATAAAACTAATTCCGCTTATAAAATCTCATTTTTATAAATCCATTTCTTAATAATTTCCATATATTTCACAAATCGATTTAAATTATCGATTTCAACTTTTTCTTTCTTCATATTTTCCAGAATATCACTTAAAAATTCCACTGTTAAAATTCTTTACATTATTAATATTTTTCTTAAATTCTATTTAAAACATTTTACGAATAGTCACTTCCAATTTCCAAATCAGAATTTTATTTTACCCAAATAAATCTCTTTTAAAATAACCAAATATCTATATAATGCTTTTATGTTCAAAATCTCCTTTTAATTCCTTCAAAAATAATATTTATGGCATTAAAAATACCAAAATCTAAGGCCAGTGCTACTTTAGCATCCAATTATTCAAAATCAACAATAATTTATACAGGTTATTCTAACACATCATATATCATTATACATGAATTTATAATCGACATTTTTCTGGAATCCAATTGGATCCCTCCAACCTGTTTCCTTGCATCCACAAATGTTAAGACAACATAAAAATACCGATCCTACTTCAAGGGGAATATCGCCGTATATAGGGTCATCCGCTATTATGCGGGACGTATAGGGTCTCACCCGCTAAAATATGTGGGAACATCAATCCAACTACTTATATATATACTACTATATATATAACGTCCAAACTAATAATAATTTATAAAATCAACCCAACAACCAAAAGAATTAAATTCAACATTTTTAAATTATTCTAGCAATCCAAATGAGTGAGGTTTTACTTACCTTGATTTTTTATTACGTTTTTAAATTCAACATTTGTGAAGCTTTTGTCATCCCGATCGCCAATGCAACTTGTTTTGTTTATTTGAACCTCGTACGAATAAATTATATGACATATAAGATTTCAATTTTACTTAAAATAAATTTCTAAATTTTTAGAAATCAACGATTTATTACCTCGTTGTTTCTCCGCCTCCGCTGATCCCATCGCCAATAGTCGCCGAACAACCCCCATTATGCGTACAGTGCATGCGTCGTGCACGTCTCCTTTTTCCCAGTGAATAACTCGATGAACCCGCAAATGAACATCGTCAATCTCTCCTACTCATCTTCCTATCCTCTTCGGACCCCTCGTCTCTGCCTCCACCTTCCCATAGGAAAGAAATCACGACAACTCCTTCCTAGGGTCACATGCCAGGTCGTGAATTTCCAACCACCATCGAGCTTCACAAACCTCCGCCCATAGATGCGCCTAGACTTCACGAATTCGAAGAACCCACCTTATCGACCTTTTGTTGCTTGATTCCAAAGACAGTCCAAACTCTAGTTATTTGAACATACACCGCTAGTTGCTGTAGGCCGAACGTCCGTTACGCAAACCCTTGATCGAATCGAGCTTCGAACTCAAAGACAATGCCACTTTGAGTTTTTTTATTTTTATTTTTTTGAAGGTCGATTTCATTTCGAATGGAAGAGGAATGAAGGGAGGAGACTTGCGATTTAAATTGAAGATAGCGCGATTCCTTTTCATTCGATTTCGTGTTTCCTTTTTATATATCGAACGAGATTTTTTCGTTCTTTTTTAAAATTCCAACGCTAATATATTTTTTCTTCTAGGCTGTAGTAAATGAAGAAGGAGGGAAACATATACAAAAAGGATAAGTCAGATCATTACATCATAAGGTGGTCGATGGTAAGTTGAAGGACAGTTGAAAAGAAATTGACTTGACAATATTTTAATTTATTCCCAAAATATCTTGATTTACGTAACTCAAATTGAATCCCTATCGAGGCGTACCGTTAGGTGTTCGTAATTTTATCCCCCCGTTTTGAGCGCAACGGAAAAGGTTTCGAGTCTTAATTCGATTGTATGGAGTACATAGCATTTTGGACCCAATTATTGTATTGAATTTTCAATATAAATTTCAGCGCGTTTCTATCCCGTACGACCAAACGATAGCTCCAAATGCTATGAAATTTGAAATTCAATAATAATACAATATTACGGATCCAATAGAACTGGTTTCGTAGAATTTTAAGACCGTGCCTCAGATCGCTATTTAACACGTTGATTAGCTCGACGATTTTCAAAATTTACGAAATCATTTGAAATTCCAGTTTTCAAATCTTACCAACTAAATTATAATTCCAAATACAATATTTAAAATCATTTAAATATTTCAAATTAGGTATCAAAAATCTGGGTCGTAACATTTCTTCCCCCTTAAAAGAATTTCGTCCCCGAAATTGCTAAGGTAGGAAAAATGCTCCAAACCCATTAGCTTAGTAAGACCCAGTTAGTTACAACTCGATATTCTATTTTCTAAATCTTTTAGTTTCGACCAAAATAATTAGTTTCCATTTATAATTCAAAATTCTTATTTCAATTTCAATTTGAACATCAACTTTTTAGCTATAATTTTTTTCAAAAAATTTTCAATTTTTTTCTAACATCCTAAATTTCCGAATTTTTTTGGCAGAGTCTCCCTTATACGGAGGAGCTTTTGCAATATGAAAAGAGAGATAAAAATATATACTTTGACTTACATGGTCGAAAAACAAGATGTATATCAGCATTTATATATTTTGCGATATTTAATCCGAAAACGTACCTTATTTTAGCATTTTTAAGCATTATTAAGCAAATAAGTTTACTTCATATGCAATTACGCAACCCAAATCTAGCGTGATAGCCTCCGGGTACTTGTACTTACTCAATTTAAACCACGTAGGTACCAAAACATCAAATTTAATAACATTTTATTTTTTTCCACTAGTTAAACGTAATATTTCATAACCAAATATGTTAACATATATTTATAAGCAACTATAGGGTTTTGATACTAATTTAATTATTTTTCAATTGATCTATATACCCTCTTATTCAATCCGAATGATTTACAACCCAGTTGTTTGCATTCAATTCACATTTATACCAAATAACTCATCCACTCCAAATTGATTTAAAAATCAATTTTATTCACTTCTATTTATTCATAGAATTTTATTTACTTTCGTTTTCGTCAAGCGGCAATTTTATTTCATGCAAATTCGGCGATATTCATTTAAATAAATAACCATTTAAGCTTATAGCTATTTTAAATTAATTCCAAATCAATTTGTATTCAATTCTATTCCATTTCAAATTGAATCTCAATCAGTTTATTTACATTGTATTCATATCCACATTAATTATATTCAAATCCATTTATTTGGCTCAGAATCATACCATTCTACGTCTTTAAATAACCATTTCATAGATTTCATCTGAGCCAAGTTTCCATCAAAAATATTGACTCAAGTTAATTTATTTATTGCAAATTATTTCAATTCTATAACTTAAGTTTATTGCTCCAAAATCCATTTTCATTTTTAGATTGATTCTCATCCAATCCCATTTCATTCCATTTTACCAATTAATTCTTCAAATTTTAATTTCATACTCGGATTTATTTAATTAATATCCAGGGCAACATTCTGTTTATTTACACTTTAAACTGAATTTACTTATAACTTAAGTTATCTCTATTTCAATCCATTTCTATTTTATTCGACGATATTTCCAATTATATTAGATTCGCTTACAATCAAGTCGGATTTTTTTAATTTATAACTCAAGAACCATATTCAATGTTCACTTTGAATCCACAATCCCATTTACTTAACTAAGTTAAGTTTCCTTTCCATGTTCAATTAACTAATTAATTCATCTAATAATTCACTTCCAAATTATAATTCAATACCTGATTTTTATTTCAAAAATCACTTCATTTCAATTACTTGAGTTCAAGTTCATTTTTATAATTCAAGTTTGGATTTTATTTCCTTCACCAAAATATCAAACCATTTTATTTTGGATTTTCTATTTAACTTTTCAATTTTATAAGTTATATGACTCATTTCATTAATTTTATATAAACTCATTTATTCACACGCCTAACAATTTCTACTTAAGTTTTATTCCATTCAAAATTTATAACTTATGGTTATATAATTATTTCACAATTCAAAAGTTGTATTTGCTTCAATTCGATATTATTTCTAATCCAATTCAAATTTGATAACTTATAGTTATATAGTCACTTTATAGTTCACATTTACATATTTAATTCAATTCCATATGATTCAAATCCAATTCACCTTTTTATTAAAATTTCAGTTCCTTTTAACCAACATTTCAAAATCATATTCGAGTTATTCATACTTAAATTAAATTTCACTCCAAACAAATTTATTTTTAATTCATTCAATTTCAATATGTATTTCAATTACTTCGCTTAAGTTAACTCTTATTTCATTAATGCACTATATTAATCCAATTCAAATCCAGTCAATCAAATTTCTAAAATCTAGTTTATCCAACTTAACTTAAGTTGAATTCCATTTTTACTTTCTCACATTAAATTTCATTCTAACTTCAATTTTTCACACTTTCCTCCTTATAAATATCATCTTCCACAGGATTCCAGAATTTTAAACACCCGATATTTATTTCAAATCACTTTGGAATCAAATATAGACACACACACACACACACCCCCTTTTTGGTTTAACCAACCATTTTCTTGGATTTTCAAACTTCACTTGATTCCATTCCAAAACAATTTCCCTTTGGAATTTCCACAAAACACTTATTTTCACCAAAAATCTTCATTTCAATTTACTATGGTAGCAATATGTCACTTAGAAACTTGAAGATGAATACTGATGATGTTGTAGTCATCATCAGGATTATTTTCCAACGACTGAAGTGAGTTCAGTGTTATATCTCTTCCAAAATCCATAAAAAATCCATTTTTTTGTTCAAACATATCCCAAAATAATAATACTATTATTCATTTTCAAATATTTTGGAAAATATTTCCAAAAATCTCCAGGATTTAATTTCCAAATTCTGGTTTGAATCCATTTTTAGTTTTTAACTCATTTGTACAATTCATACTCATACAATCTAATTTGGTTTTAATAAACCATTTCCAATTTTATTACTTTGTTTTGGTTATATAATAATAACCAAGCACACCAAATACTATAATAATTTCAAAAAATTATTTACTTATATAAAATATAATTTTGGTTAAAATTGTTTCATTTACCCACTTCAAAACCATACTATGTCGGTTACCTGTTTAAGTGTTTAGAAAATCTTATCGATTTAGTGGCATCCTATCGTTCGACCTAAACTTATATACCACCCAACAGATAAGTCAACACAATATAAAACAATTTATATTCACTAACAAATACGTGCGCATATCTATCAATACACCCAACTCATTCTAGGGTACTACTGACCCTATCTCTAATGAGTAATCCCTACCAGACCGTGGTTCCCACTTAATTTTCAGCTCTGATACAAAGTGTAGCGATTTGCATTTCCGTACCACTTTGAGTTGATAATAATTCACTCTTATTCAACCCAAATTGTCCGAAAGAGCGAATAACAAGCGTAAAGAAGAAGAAAGAGGTTGAAGAAAATAAACAACAACGCAGAATCTCATTGTCACAGTGGAACAAAAAATAATATATAATAATAGATTTTTATACAAAAGAATCCGTAATAATTTATATACTTACAATCATCTGAGTACAAAAATCCATATATCAATCTGGACAGTTATAGTAACTTGTCCTCATACAGCGGAAATATAAACTAAGTATAAAGATACGTCTCTGTCATCCAGTTCGTCTCCTGAGCTCCGTAGCATTCTATCCTGAATCTGTAATACTCGGTCTGACTGGAGTATTATAATAAAATAACACCCGAGTCGGTCTGGAAAACCAGCGTGAGAAAAGCACACTCAATTTGAATTATTAAAGTTATCAAAAAATCTTTTGAAAAACAAAGGTATCTCGTAAGACCGCATCACACATAAGCACGACGGGTTTTCCCTTACGATAACCAAAATATTTTATAGAAAATCCAGTGATACTATAATAGTGTCTAAATACAAATACATAAGCACGACGGGTACCTGGAATATTTGTAGGATATTACAGCTATTTTGGGAATATAATTAAAATTGTAAAGTTTGTATTAGAACTGGATTTCCAACATGATAGGGAACTAGTGGCCTTTTCTTCCGAATTCAAACTCTTAGTGCAACAACTATAGTATTCAATGGCCACTCATCCAAGAACTCACATGTCGCTATACTATGCTGTCTACTCCGATGGATCAGCATTCCAACTGGCTACTCATCCAAGGACTCGGTCGTTACTGTATATGTCCATAAGGCAATAGATGCCTTGAGGATCCAGATTGCACTGGACTCCTTCATACTTATAAAACCAATAGCTGAAATATATGTCCGACGGACCATACAATTACCCGTACCATTACCAAGATATGAGGTTCATGAGCTACGCTCAATTTCTACAAAGCCGCACTTTTCTTTTCTTATAACAAGTTCCACTTTGAATGCCACATTGCCATTTCTATCAACACACTATTGATTTCCATGAATGTACGACCTCTGAGCTCATATGTCTCAGAGAAGGCTGTTAAGTATAAGAAAGTTACCTCCCATACTACCCACCAGATGTAGTTTGTGTAGATCAATGTGCGTGATATAGAATTGCATTGTCAAAAACTCATCCATACAATTTGTCCAAGAACAGAACAAACCGAAGGTACTCTCTTATTACATCCTGTCGGAAATCATCCCTAGGATTAGTAGCGAGTAGTGCTTGCATCGAAGATTTTCATAACAGAGCACCACTACCACTATATATAATATGAAATTATGGGACTAGTGATAACCAGCCATTCATCATAAAGATATCCACCTTCAAATTCATTATCTTGAACATGTCTTCGCTTCCGAATGTATACATTGTCTCGAGATGGTTTTCGGATAGGAATCACCAAAATCTGACTCTGGTTTCTCCGAAATAATCATCGATAAAAAGATGTGAAGTATACATGTGCTTATCAAATATTATCAAATTAATTAATCTTTCCATTCATTCAATTATCTTTCAAAGATATATTCTTTTAAAATATTCCATTTATCTTCTCAAGGGTATATGGAATCATTAAGCCAAATTTATCAAATTTTATGGTTAATCAAACCTTTTTAATCTTGGAATAATTTACAATCATTTTACCTTTTACTTAGTAAAACATTTCCAGATTATTTGTTAAAATCTTAACAAAGACTTCTTATTTTCAAATCATAATTCTTAGTTGAGTTGAAAACTTGTTGTCAAAAAATGGTAAATTCAAAACCAGTTAATATTGAGTAAAAAAGAATCTATAGAAATTATATCAATTTTATTCGATGTTAATTTCTATATTCAACCTTTACTATCTGTCGAACAACGGTGAAATGAGCTTAAATTCACATGGGTAGTACGGTTCCCTCCTTGGAATTTAATACTAAGTATAAGAAAATTATTTCTATACAATCGAAGCTGTATGAAATTAAATTTGTAAATTTGAACCTTTTATACTTGCCTCGTTTTCGACATTTCAACCTTATCTATTCGTCGCCCCAGAAAGAGCCCAGGTGAGCCGGGGCACTATTGCTTATGAACAGCTCCTTAGTTTAATCACCTCACATCCAGATCACATGAATAGAAAAATCCCGTCAACTCATCCGCTTTTAGAGCCAAGATTAAATTACTTATTTATAACAGCTTTTCTTCTAATCATTTATTTAAACTCTTTTAAAATAATTATGAAACCTCCAAATCATCTTTAAAACACTTATTCATTTATTTGAAAACATTTATAAATGATTCGAGAAAGAATAATTAAGTTAAAACTGTGATTTACAAAAGTTACTAAAACAGCTGCGAAAAGTGCTGTTAATAGTGTATTTAAAGCTTCTTTGGTCAAAACAACTTTTATATCATCTGAAATTCCATTTTCATAACTCAAATCCCTTTTAAAACATCTTAATATATTTATAAAATTTATTCTATATTATTAAAGAATTAAACATATCCATTTTGAAAATTTTCCATTTTTGGTTTTCGAACTGCAAAATCACGACTAATTTGGAATATGGTTTTGCTCATATTTCAAAATATACTAGATGAAATCTCAATCTTTTATTTTTTTAAAAAACTATGATTGTAATAGTTTGAAAAATTCTTATTTCAAAGGATTTCAATTCCGATTGCATTCTGTAAATGGATTTAAACTTTTACGGTGTGAAATCGCGAACCGCTGTTGCGCGACGTGCCTATTTTGATTCTCATTCCATATCTTGTAAATGCTTTTCAAAATTAGGTTTTAATGTTTATAAAACATTATAGACCATTTTAAACCATTTCAACTAATATTTTCGATATCAAATCTCATATTTACTTTTAAACTATATTATAATATTACATTATTATAATATTCATTTTCAACCTCTTTGTATTTCGAAACTATTAAGAGACTCAATAAACTCCATACACATATTTATATGGATTTATTTTCCATAAATTAACCATGGTTAATCACTAAATCATTTCTTATAATAATTTCTCATAATTTATCTTAACCAAGTTATCAACCATATAACCAACATAAATGAAACATTATATTCAACCATGCATATCAATTAACTAATTAAACATGCATATCATCGTTTGAAGTTTTATGTAATTAAGTCTAAACTTGAGTACACACTATTAGTTCCACTCCTCCAAACTTTTCCTATAGCTTATTGGAATTAATCCTGGGGCACTTCGGCAGCACTTCCTCCACTTTTCCTTATTGTGGAGATCCTTGAACTTGCTCCTTCTCCTTTGATGTGCTCGGCCTTGACCTTTTGGAGTGGTGATGCTCGGCCTTGGACGGGGAATAGGTGCGATGTGAGTTATATAGGGGGAGTGGAGCTGATTTCACTTGGTTTTGAGGAGTTTTGATCTCTTTTGTGTATGTATATAATTTTATTTCAATTTGGAGATATTTTTTTCATAATTTTTCTTGAAGAAGAAGCCATTAAAAAGTTTGGAAAAGAGGAAGAAGAAGAAGATGAAGAAATGATTGAAAATTATGAGAGCATAAGGTGGGTGGTTATAGGAAAAAACGTGGAAAAATATCTAAATGTGCATTCCTTTTATACCCTCAACCCACACCACTCCTTTACCATCATCTCACACGTTATTTTCCCCTCCCTATGTACCTCCATCACTTCACTTCATGGCATGTGCATCGACATTGCATAGCTTAAGGATAAAGTTTTATAAATATCTTACATATTTGTTCCATATATGTATATAAATGTATATATGTGTTATGTATATATATATATATATGTATAAATATATATATATATATACACACACACATATACCCATATATATATGGGTATATGTGTGTGTTAGGGTGTGTATGTGTGTGTTACATATGTGTATAAGACATATAAACAACATTGTAACAACTTCGAACAACTTTCGTTTGTTAAACTATTGAAATAGGAAAGCCGATTCTCGGTCACATTTTCATTTATAAATTAAATTACATATAAATGTAAAAAAAATTAAAAACTAATTTCTCATTATGATTAATTAATTAAAATGATCTCATTTGGATTATAAAACCATAAAAATCCATTTTAGATAACTGTTTACCAAAAGTGTTGTTGTATCAATAAAGCGATACTAATTTTCTTATATTTTAAATTAAGTATATATCTTTTACCTAAAAATTATAAATGATTTATTTTCACTATATAACTAATTAAGTGAATTATTATCATTTTAAATAATTATTTGGATAATTATAATAATTATTAAATCATTAAATCTCAATTAAATTCATTCATTAATTATTAAATATAATGACATTATTAGTGATGTCATTGAAGGAACTAGGCCAGACCATAGCGGAAGAAATGGATGAATTTCAAAAAAGTTTACCATTTTGGATCTGTAATGGACCTATGAAGTCTAAATATATTTCGAACTTTTCTATGTTTCTTTTAAGCAAAATCAATATTTTATTTAACTTCATAAACAAAGTTTCACTTTAATTTAATGTGTATGTAAGTTAGAGTGTATCAAGTATACTCTTATATAAAAATTTGTATGTAACGTTTACTTTTCAAATTTATCTAGAGAAAGAAATATATCATTTTCTTTCTCTTAGTTATTCAATTAATGAGGGGCATATATTTATTTGGATAAGGAAACTTTTCATTTCCTTCTACTTAAATTATTCAATTAACGAGGGATCATAAACTTAGTTAGAGAAGGAAACTTATCATTTCCTTTTCTTAATTAAATTAAAAATGTAACGACCCATAGTTTTTTATATTTAAAAATATTAAACTAAATAAGATTTTAAAATTTAATGTTAAGATAAATTAAAATTTATGATTTATTAATGAGAAAATAATTTGAATATGATTTAATAAGGTAGTTTGAATGTCATTGATAACTATTTTAATCTAATTTCAATCAATTGAAACAATTATAAAGTTAATTTGGTTAAATTGGTTAATAAGGAATAAAATAATTGTTGGAATCTATTGTTAGAATTAATGTAATTAAATATTACAGTTAAATTGAGTAAAGATGATAACAGTAGAATATTAATATAATAAGATGTAAACTAATGTTAATTATATTTATATGTTAAAAGTTGATCCAACAATAAGAATGAAAATCAGAATAAAAGAATTTGATTGAAATTAAAATATAATTAATTGGGTTTTACCACAGTTGTTATGGAACGCTGAAATTCGTGCAATATTTAAATATTGAATTTTATATGGAAATTTTGTTTAAAAGATTATAAATTTCTATGTGATCAAAGGTGGTAAAATTGTTAACTTTTAAATTTGAATTTGAAAGTGATTAAATCAGTTTAATAATAATTTATTTAATTAACCTGGATAATAGCCATTTTGGCCACTATTTTGGATTTCGACGAAAACAGTTTCATCAAATCCTTAAGAGTGAATTATTATAAGATTTCATGTTTCGTAGCGATCAGACTTATCGTTTAATCATGCAGGCTCGAAACGCGTAGAAATCAATTAATAGAATTTAAATGAATATAATTAGATTTGAAAAGCTAACTTATGCATACAATGAAATTATGGCTTGAAACTAGTTCCATTGAGTTTAAAAATATCAAGAACATATGTTTCGATATATTGGATGATCCACTTTCATTTCGGAAACGAAACGGCTTTTCGGGTCATTGTTATCGTTTCGACTCAATTCGATCTGTCCATCATTCTTATACATCCTTGCATATATAAACGTTGTTATAAACCCTAGCAGCCTTTTTATTTTATAATGCCATTATGTACATTTCTTTCTCACCATCTCTTTCCAATGAAAGACAACCCAAAATCAAATTCCCAATTCCAAAACCCTAATTCTCAATTTTCAAATCAATCTTTAAAATTCAAACTCTTTTAACTATAGAAAATTATATATCGTTGGAAAGCCTTCGATGGGCGCAATCTAATGCTGCTATTCGTTTTTTGATTTGAGTCACAGTTTGGCCGGAAATTGGCGATCTTTCTCAGATGTTCATTTCTAGAGTTTCACGATCGACTATAGATCTTCATCCTTATGACGATTGGAGAGAACAGGCAGGTAGAGGGGGTCGAGTAGCATGTATTTATGGTTTTCGTTCTTATCAGTGACATCGTGGTTCGCATGGAATCTCCATTATAAGCAGTAGAGGCGGGGCATTCATAGGAGGTCACTCGAGCAGGGAGAAAGCGGCGTGGCACACACAACATGATGGGATGGTCTAATAATGGTGCTATAGCCTCTGGCAGTGACGGCAGTCATGATTTGGGTGGTGGCTGATGGGTAGGGTTCGTGTACGAGAGCGTGGCTGAAGGGTTTGTGGAGGTGGATAATTACAGTAATGCCATTTTGTTTTATTTTAATTTTAATTTAAAGTTTAAATCTTCTAACGCATATAACTTGTTCATACGAACTCAGATTTGGAAGAGTTTTCTCCATTGCGATCGTATCGAAATTCCAGACAATATGGAACTGCTTTGGCTACATTCTGAGACTATTGGAATTTTAGACATTATTTGGATTTTAAATCGACAAAAATCAAAGATGAGTGATTTAACCCACTCACAAATGCTAACCTATCTTATGTTAGTTAAATTAAATTTATGATGTGATTAGAAATTAATTGATTGTTGCTTGGTATTTTGAATTGTTATTTAAATTTAATTTGAATTTATATTGAAATTAAATCGCCATTTAAAATAAATATTGATTTTAACTTGTTAGTTAAATGTCTGATAATGACAACCAATTAATTGTTGTGATTTATTGGTTTGAATGATTATTATGATGGATGCTTAATTGTTGACATTTTGGATGATTCGATGTTATGTTTATTTTATATGTTATCATCACAATGCAAGTTCCTTTAGTTATTGTTCGAAAAATCAATATGGGTAGAAAAGATACATACACGAATGATCTTATAGATTAGGGAAAAATCACTATGGGTTGAAATGATAAACCCGACCAATTTTATGTAGGATCGATTTCACCCCAGATGGGGGGTGAATAGGGTGATACTGATAATTATAAAAATTAATTACGGAAGCTTATAAAATTATTTCAACAGATAAATCAAAATTATAGCAGCACAAATAATAGAAGAATAATAAATGCAGAAATAGACCGACACAGAATTTACCCAGCTTCGGCAGAAACCTGCCTACGTGCTGCCCCCAAGGTTTCTACTAGAATCTAAGTAGTCACATGCTTACACACGTAAACTCGCGACACTCGCTACTGACTAACCTAACTCTACGCTCAAAACCCTACCACAACCCAGCCACCGAGTTGCGAATTCTCAAACTACGCCACGTAGTTTGTCCCCTAGTCACATGACTAATAATTACAACGTTTAAAAGAGAAATAAAATTTAAAAACAATTTAAAAAAAAAGAAACTAAACCTTAATTTAAAACCCTAATTAAATCTCAATTAAAAAAGAAAAGGCCGGCCCAATTTTAAAACAAATGCGGCTTTCTTTATTTCTTTTATCAATGTCGCTGTTCCTTTTTCCTTTGCTCTGTATAATGGAGACTTGTTCTCGTTTTCCTTTGCTTGCAAATTAGGGCTTTGTTTCTGAAGTCGCCGACTTTCGGTTGCTTAATCGAAATAGATGTTTCCAGTTCGTTGCTTTCGTCGATTGTTTGGCTTTATGAATTGTCTTCGGCTACTTCAATTCGATCAAGTTCGAATTTGATTCTGGTATGTAATTGACTCCTTTTGCTTTACTGGTTTTGACTTACTTGAACTTGATGGATTTTAAAGCCGATGATGAATGGGTTTTTATATAGGGTTCGCAACCCCTTGATTTCGATCGTATACATTTATTTGAATTTGTCAATTTATTCATCTCGGCCATTCGATTTTGTTTTGATGATGATGATGATTTCTGACTTGTTCTAAAAACGTATATTTTGTTTCCTTGATTGACACGGCTTTGAATTGATAGTGATTGATTCCTTGCTCATCACGGTTTCAATTTTTCTGGCATTTTGTTGACTTCAGTAACTTGTATTGATACCCTACTTCACTCTGTTGACTTCAGCTTGTACCTTGATTTACTTGCGGCCTTGACTTTGGTATTTTCTCTATTGGCATCAGCTCTTGATAACTTTGAGATGAAACTGTTGATTTCGGCACTAGATTGAATTCCTTATGATTTTTGCATCACCACCCCCTGTACTTTTGAAGCTTGATTCTCTGGTCGACACTTATATTTTGTTGCACTGAGTTTGACATGGTCTTGTAGCACTTCTCTGCACACTGTTGCATTAAATCTAATATTGAATTATTTCGAGTTAATGCTTTGAGCTAGTTTGCACCGCCTATATGTATACATGCTGTTTCACATGCGTATATATGCATGGTTGCTTTCATGTGGAAGCTGGACTTGCTCGAGTTCATATATCTGACTTCGATCATTTTTGAAATTGCTTTAATTTCTTTGACTTGTATGTGGTCTTGTGGTTGTTTCAAACGTACTTCAATTCATGTGTACTTGGTGCCTGGTCTATGTGAGTCTGTTGGGCCGAGTTGTCCTATCTGCAGTGCACTGTCCACTGTTCTATACGTTTGCTTCATGCTTCATTGTTATCTGGTAGCACTCAAGTCTGTTGGCACTGGTTCGTGTATATGAGCAGTTTTACTTTGTTTGTCAAACCAAAACATATACACGAAGTAAAATTGCTCATATACACGAACCAGTGCCAACAGACTCGAGTGCTACCAGAAAACAACGAAGCATGAAGCAAACATATAGAACAGTGGACAGTGCACTGCAGATAGGACAACTCAGCCCAACAGACTCACATAGACCAGGCACCAAGTACACAAGAATTGAAGTATGTCCGAAACAACCACAAGACCACATACAAGTCAAAGAAACTAAAGCAATTTCAAAAATGACCGAAGTGAGATATATGAACTCGAGCAAGTCCAGCTACCACATGAAAGCAACCATGCATATATACGCATGTGAAATAGCATGTATACAAATTCAAATAAATGTATACATACGAAATCAACGGTTGAACCCTATATAAAAACCCATTCATCATTGGCTTTAAAATCAATCAAGTTCAAGTAAGCCAAAACCAGTAAAACAAAAGGAGTATATTACATACCAGAATCAAATTCGAACTTGATCGAATTGAATTAGCCGAAGACAACTCATAAAGCCAAAACAATCGACGAAAGCAACGAACTGGAAAACATCTATTTCGATTAAGCAACCGAAAGTCGGAAACTTCAGAAACAAAGCCCTAATTTGCAAGCAAAGTAAAACGAGAGCAAGCCGCCATTATACAGAGCAAAGGAAAAAGGAACGACGGCATTGATAAAAGAAATAAAGAAGGCCGCATTTGTTTTAAAATTGGGCCGGCCTTTTAATTGAGATTTAATTAGGGTTTTAAATTAGGGTTTAGTTTCTTTTGTTTTTAAATTGTTTTTAAATTTGTATTTCTCTTTTAAACGTTGTAATTACTAGTCGTGTGACTAGGGGACAAACTACGTGGCGTAGTTTGAGAATTCGCAACTCAGTGGCTGAGTTGTGGCAAGATTTTGAGCATAGAGTTAGGTTAGTCAGTAGCGGGTGTCGCGAGTTTACGTGTGTAAGCGTGTGACTACTTAATTTCTAGTAGAACCTTGGGGGCATCACGTAGGCAGGGTTTTGTCGAAGTTAGGTAAATTCTGTGTCATTCTATTTCTGCATTTATTATTGTGCTTATTATCTGTGCTGCTATAATTTGATATATCTGTGTTAAAATAATTTTATAAGCTTCCGCAATAATTTTTATAATTAACAGTATCACCCTATTCACCCCTCTCTAGGGTGAAATCGATCCTACATTTTATGGATCTGGAAAATTGTGATTCGGGATACGAGTTGAATGATATATATCCGTAAATTTAAATTTATTGCAGGTTGAAATGATATATATCCGTATCACTTGACCATAGGATGAAATATTATATATGAACACCGGATTTGTTAAATTAAAAGGTTTTAAAACCTTGAATTTGGATTTATTTAGGGAAATAAATTATGGATTTATATGAATTAAGTTATTTTCTAACTCAAGCTTTGAAAGTTAAAATTGAAATGGCTAAAAAATTTATTTAAAAATTAAATTGGGAATGCAAAGTTAAAATCGATATATGACTTTAATTTGGAAATATGAATTATTTTGAAGATTTGGATCTTAAAATTTAACAATGAAGTTAAATTTGATTTAAGTGGTTTAAATAAGTAAATTGAAGTTGGGCTTGAAATTGATATGAATTGAAATGATTTAAAATAAGAATGGAATTGAATTTAAATCATTGTTTGAAATGTTGAATCAAAATTGAGGTTAGAATGAATGTTTCGAAAACTGAAATTATTTCGAATTGAAATCACATTGATTTGGAACTAAATCGAAGTTGAGTCATTTAAATTGAAAGATAAAAATTAAGTTTTGTTGATTTGAAATCTGAATACGGTCCAGATCGTGATGGATGAAATAGTTTGACTTAATACTATTTTCAAATAAGTTATTTTAATATAACTATTTAAAATATATTGTTTTAAAATTCAGATTTTTTAGATTTTCAAAACTATTTTACTATATAAGACATTTCCAATAATCAAACCATTTTATATTAAACTATTTTTAACTGTTTTAAAATCCTTAAACTATTTAAACTACTTACACTATTTTAAACTACTTTAAACTAATCAAAACTATTTAAAATATTTATAACTAACCAAACTATTTTCTAAAATTCAAACCGTGCAAGGTTGAATTGGTTATATATAAATCCTTGATTTAATGGCGATATGGTTAAATGATGTTATAACCTACGTTGGAATTTGAAATGACATTTCCTAGTGAAATGAATTATTTTGATAAAATATGATGGTTTTGAAATGAGGAATATTTTGAATTGAATATGATATGTTGATCTAAAATATGAATCGGTTTTGGAAATGTAAAAGAACCAACTGGTGTGAAATAAGCGTTTGGTTGTTAAAACGACCGGGATCGGATATTTTCATACTCTCAGCCAATACCGAAACCACTTTAACAAATATGCACGTGGTGGAGAATCCAGAATGAAGTATGATGGTTTGGCGAACGCTACTAGAATGAAGTAAGAGAACGATGATGGAAAGCCTTGACTTTCGGGTCATAATTAAAATGCCTAAAACAGGAGCCGTGTTGGGCCAAGTGGGGTCGCTCATTCTATCGAGCACATTTCTTTGATACCATGTTTATTACTTTGTGATTGATTTGATGGCCACCCCTCGATTTGATTATAAGAGTGTTATAAGGTGAACGGTAGTAGCTGCAATACGTTACCACCAATCCGGATCCGCAAAACGGTAGTATCCAACCCTGGACATTGCCTCGTGTGCCTTTTTGTATTTATCCTGATGAGCCCATTACGACTTTGGTTTGTATCGTACCAATGGGGTGCTCCTTGAGTAAACCAACGATTTGGTGGATCTTACAGTATTTGTATAAACTATGGTATTTATATAAAAATGTGTTAAAGGAGATATGTGTAATGCCTTAACGCTACTTTAATATTTTACTTTACTGTAGACATATTATAATAGCGTATAGCATTATATATGTAGATAGTTTAATAGATCCATAGGACATGGAATCCCTAACATCTCATAAGTTATTGCACGCACATTATACACTGGATAGAAGATGTAATTTCCCGTAAACATCTTTGAAGCCGTTGCACTCATATTCATTTATATTGATTTAACTTATATACGACCTTTTAGTTTTGGATCGAGCGTTTTGTCTTTTCATTACGCTTGGGTCAGTCTAAGCATTTCAGTTGAAGACCTGATTTCTTAAGGACGAAGACGGAGTGTAGTAGAATATTATTATTACTCCATTGTATTATGTGGTTCTGCTGCATTATTTATTTATTCCTGATGTATGTATAATTATGATATATTGTAAAAGTGTAATCAAATGTTATCTGTAAAACAACTTCATGAACTGTTTATTTAATTATTATATTTTATCATTTCGCTGTAAGATTCCATGTTTTGTTTTCCTTTCTTTTCTCTTATTTTCTTATTTACCCCATTAACAATCCTTCCTTTTAAATGGTTTGAGTTGACATGTATGATTCATTGTCGATTTAAACCGTCAAAAAAAGTGGGTCATTAAAAGTTAGTATCAGAGCTTTGGTTAAGAGATACCTTAGCATGTTTGGGGTTAAATCATTAGGGATATGGTTATTAATACACTAGAATGAGTTGGAAAGTATATATATGAGAGAGCGTATTTGTTAGTATTATAAAAATATTTTCATATTGTGTTAATTTGTTCTGTTTAGTATTTATAGATTATGGTCAGTATATAGGACGCTATGACATCGATAGAGATTTCTAAACACTTAATAGGAAGACTCTAAACACTTAATAGGCAGACTAACACAATGTTGTTTTTGAAATATAGGTAAATAAAATAATTTTACCTAGTATTATATTTTGTATATAAAAGGATAATTTTATAAATGGATATAGTTCTATATGATATGCTTGTTAAGAAGTGAAATTTTATAAATATTGATTGCAGAAATAAGATTTACAGATAAAGTGAATATGAATTGGAAATTTGAGAACTTAAGTTCTGAGGTTTGAAATTTCTTTTCAAAAGATTTTGGAATATAATATTAGTATTATTTGAAAGTATTTTCAGATATAAATATTTTCAATAACTACTACAAAACATGTCATTTACGTCGGTTGTTTTCCCTCTGTTGCGTCATTCAACAACCGTAGCAAATGCAAACGTCGCAATAGGCAAAACCTGGTGCGATGGTTTTTAAACCATCGTAGAAAACAACTTTTTGCTATGGTTGTTTATGACAACCGTCACAACAGGCCTATTATTTACGATGGTTCTTAACAGCCGTCACATTAGACTGTCATTTGGCTTCGAAAATGTGACATTTTACTATGGTTGGCATAGACAACTGTCGCAAATTGTCTATTTTTTGCTATAGGTTTTTTTAATAACGGACGCAACAGACCTATTTTTTGCTAGATTTTACACATTTCATTTCTGCCTGCAGTTGCACGTCATATGCCGATCAAATATAAGAACAAAGTACATATATCTAATTCCAGCAGATGAAGTACACGCAAATCTTAAGGATAATAAACAACGGATTCCTATAATTTATACAAGCTATTTAGTTTTAATCAACTATATACAAATATGAAGTTCAGCTCAAAACAAGAGCTGCACAAGTCACAGTATCAAAACAACATCTTAAACTGTTCATATAGAACTCAGAGTATAACACTTATAACTGTGTCTCTTGCTAAACCTTTTGCAAATGAATTGATCCCAGTCTCTTGCTAAACCAAAGACAATTAGCTAGTACCAAAGATTGCATAAAAAAATTTCTGATTCAACCTGCAAACATAAAAATAGGTATAAATTATAATAGTATAAAAGACGGTCTGAGAAGTATGTGTGGTACAAAAAAAAAAAGGCTAATGCCATGAGGCCCGGTTTTTAGGATATGAAATTGTGTACAAAAGGTTGGACGAATAACACACTATTCCAAAAGGTTGAATGAATAACATACTGTTGCAAACTGTTTCAAATATGTGTAATAGTTTGTTATTTAATTATAAGTTTGAAGAATTTAATGTAATCAAAAGGAAGAGGCATTGCTTCTGCATAAGAATACTTCATCTATCCCTTGAATCTTCAAAAACTCACATTACATATGGTGCTCTACTCAATGTTTATGCAAAGATTTGATTGTTGAAAGATAGACAAAGAAAAACTTTTCCTGCATATTCAATGTTGCTCTGTTACCTTAATGTATGTACTATTATTAATAAAAATAAAAATAAAAATAAAAATAAAAATAAAATGTTAAAAAGGACAGTAGAAAGATTTCTCCATCACCTCTCTGTGTGTGTAGAGAGCGACACTATATACAGTGTTTGAACAAAAATGGAAAAGTTTGAGTAAGTCTAATTAAAACTAATCCTATTCTAATGTAAGAATTCTTGTACATTATCCGAATTTTCCTCCAATGTGAAAAACTAATTGTATACAATCACTTAAGAACATAACATAATTTGCCTTGAAATGATAACATATAATGACATGTCATGAAAGAATAAAGCTTCATCATTACGTATGTCAAACATTAAACACACCTTCAAAATCATCAGCAACCTAAGCAACTACACTAATTTATCTGTATGGAAATAAAGTACTACCCTAATTTACTTCCTAAACATAGTTTGACCACATCAACTGCCCAAACCCAATCCTTATGTCAATTAGCAAAATAAATGTTTCACCACTGTCACATTTGCTAAAAGTAAGAAATGGTATTTTTTATTGCCAGTCGTTTTAAAGTGTATTTGTTCGATAACCAAAATTTTATACTGGCTTAACATCTTATAGCGAAAAGAAATCTTTTAGCATAAATCATTAAATAAACATTATTAAAATTATTGTTCCCGTCACATTCAGCATTCAGCGATTCCTTAAGTGGTAAGACTATGGTAAAAAAAAAAAATTATTTTTTTATTTTTTTTATTTCTCAGGTTGCAACTAAACAAATATAAACAGCACGAAGAAATAGAACAGTGATCAGAACCTGAATCGTCTTCCAATATGAACCCAAACTACTGCTACGAACATCAACAACCTGACCCCTAAAACACACCACCTCTGTTAGAATTAGTAGAGAGAGATTAAACGTAAAACTCAAAAAGAACTACATTTTATTAAATGACGCTCTCAGCAATAAGAAGTACAAAGCTTTTAAATAGCCTAAAAGGAAATACCCACTAACCTACTAATAAGGATCTTGAGCACTATTTACACATATTATTAGAGACATATGTTTGACTAATTCAAACATAAATACAACTTCTAACACCCTCCTTTAAACTGAAATGTGTCAAACATTCAGTTTACAACTCAATGAACTGCGCTTCTCAATATCTTCATCGTCTTGCATAGACGAACTCCGTCACAACCTGGTTGGGCATACTCAACTGTTTCACGTTGATTGGTACTTCAACCATCAACAAATACTCTTGGTTTTCTCTTAAGGATCCACTGACCTCTCCGTTCGGGTCGTCCCTTGTATCTGTCATCCCTCCAACAAGTGAGAACCGCAGCTCTTCTTCCTTGTTGGATGACACAAAACCAAGTCTTCCTCACTCAGCCTACTTCACTTATAGGCATATACCTATTCTCTAATAGGTATTTCATCAAACAGTTCTCGAGCGCTCTGTCCAACTCCATAACCGACGTTCTACCCTTCGTCATCTTTATCTTCATAATCAACTACTTTATCACAAGCAACCACTTCATGTTCAAAACCCATATGAGGAACAACAATTCAAACCCATTCCTTTCCATGCACTGAAACATTATTCATAACTTTCTCCTTTACTCTTTGCTCACAACATAACAATGAACCATCCAGAATTTCTTCCACCAACCATCATCAGCCCACTTCAGTTCAACCACCGCCTAGCTAGCAACATCAAACCGTGGCAACATAGAACATTTTCATCCCCACTGCATTTTCACCTTCAACCTCATAATCCTGCTCCATCATCACAACATGATAACGAACCATCCACAGAAACTTCAACCTGACCTTCTTGCATTCACACAATATTCATTCACTGCACTCAACACCATACTCAAACTGATAGCAAGCCTAAAACCATAACCACTTTCTCCTAACATCAAAAATTCAACCGCAACAACCATTCTTCATCTCCACATCAAAACTTTCATACTTTCATACATTCACCACTGCTTGTTGCCACAAACATTGTCAGAACATTATTTCTACCCTATATTTCTGTGCACCACCTTCAAAGTGCACACAACACTTCATCCCCTTTCAACAGCCACATACTCATCCATACCAGACCATCAGCAAACGATCATCATCTACCTCAGTCACCTACCTCCACAAACCAAAAAACATTTCAAACTCCACTGTGCTTGCAACAACCTGCACACTTTCCTACCTCTACATTATGCATTTCACCATTGCATTGTCATACGGCTTCTCACATCACCCTGATTCATAACCTATATCAACATTCATCACAATTCATTGCCCTTCATCACCAAACCCACTATCATTTCCTGATCCTCATCCCCAGAAAATATCCTCCTCCAACTTGCAAAATCATCTCCACCCTTACATTCACTACAAAACATCAAAGTGCAACCATCAAGCCACACTTGCAAACTTCATTTGCCTCTGTCAACAGCCAGCACTACCCACTTCTATTAAACTTCCTCCTCAACCTCAACCTGTCATCACCTCTGACCACATCACTTTACTTAACATTCAACTGTAAACAACACCACAGTGCACCACATCTGTCCCATATCACCAGCCTTCAAACCATCACATTCTATCATCAAACACCACTTCCTCTGCAACACTAACTACAACTGTGCACTGCTGCATTTCAATCATTCAATAATCTTCACACTGCACACATTCATTCCTTCCTCAACAACACATATATATTCTCGCCTTATCTCCTGAATCACAGTAGCCATATTTCCACCATTAACTTCTAACTTCCTGTTGCAAACATACTCCTCTACAGTCATCCATACTGCACAATCCAACCACTGACGTATTACTACTGCCAGATCCCGCAATCAACCATTCATGAAAATCTCCAGCTGAAACCACCTCGCCTCCATCTTCAAATCGCGACCTGCAACTCTAATCGAATAACCCTACATCAGACAAAATCCCACGAATCGCCAAACAAACCAAAGCTTCTCTTAAATCGACCAAGTACACTTTCGCTCTTTGCAATCTCCTACACCCACTATCAAATCCTCATCAACTCGTGAATCGCAGGGAAAATGTTCCTTGGATTTTGTCGCGTTTTTTTTTTAATTTTCATTTCACATTTTGTTTAAACGGAGAAAAGGCATTTTACACGGCCTGCCCTTTTTTTCTCAGACGTAGCACTCGATTCCTCAACTTATCTAAACTTCACAGCAAAATTTATTTCAGCTTCACTCTGATGCATCATCAGCACTACAACTCAACAGTTATCGAACTTCCTACAATTGTACGTTGGATGCAGGCTGCCTCAACTTAAGGCAAAGCACTTACAATTTCAAATCATACCGATACATCGCAAACAACTTCCGCTGTCACAAACAACTTCTACATCATCCGTTAACAAAGGAAAACAATAGTCTTCTTCATCAACTATTATCTCTTGCCATCATCTCCTCAACTAGTCTAAACATCACTGAGAATTATGGATCTCAAACTTAGCATCACAGCAACGCAAACACAAAGAAAACTTCATCAGAGAAACGGTATCAGACCCAACATCAATCCCAGGCAGCAAATAGCATAGTGAGTCTTAGAAGCCAATACGAACGACGGCAGTCTCATTACAAATCTGTAGCAGCAATATAGGCATACTTGAGAACGATTCAGATCTTATTCTCAAAATCAGGACTTGGTCGCAAAATCTTAATTTTGACGCAAGCACGTTCGTCGACAACGTCATTGCGGCTCCACCCATAAGCAGCTCTATGCATCTGTCTTTATTATCAGCAACACGAATCATCATCATCATAGTCGCAAGCTCTTCCGTTGTCATCAGCAACAATCAAACTAATCTGAGCAGTCGAGGGGTAACAGCTATCAATCTAGAAAATTGTAGCAACAGATTGAACATCAGATCTCATCTCAGCTGCAGTATTTAGTTCAGGTGGTGACGGCTTTCAGGCTACTTCGTCTATAATATTAGGCAGCGACAGCATCGCGTGGATCGAGGTTTGAGGAGCATTGCAGTGGAGTATTGCGGCATTGAAGTGGCCAAAGTCGATCCAATTTTGGAGACTTATTTTGGAAATTTGATTTACAAATAAAATAGAAAAAAGGAATTTTTTTTAAGATCTGTATGTCTCTCTCTACCCTCTCTATCTAACCTAGCTCTGATACCATGTTAGAATTAGTAGAGAGAGATTAAACGTAAAACTCAAAAAGAACTACATTTTATTAAATGACGCTCTCAGCAATAAGAAGTACAAAGCTTTTAAATAGCCTAAAAGGAAATACCCACTAACCTACTAATAAGGATCTTGAGCACTATTTACACATATTATTAGAGACATATGTTTGACTAATTCAAACATAAATACAACTTCTAACAACCTCACCAGTCACCATCGTCTGCACATCCATATGGTTGGTGTGAGTTTGGTATTGTAACTCTGTGATGTTGATTGAAGGTTGTTTGAGGGAGATTCTTTGAACTGTGTTGATGAGCGTACAGACTATATATGTTCAAAGCAATTTTATTAAAGTATAGATGATCTCGTGCGTGCTTATTGATTTGCAGAGTTCATGCATGAGATAAGAATGCAGCAGTTTTATGCTTGATATGCTGAGAGATTCCTTGGCTATGTTGTTTGATGTTATGTAGTAAATTTTATGTCGTCGTCTCAAACTTCTTTTGGCAAATGCCAGCTTGAATGCTGGTTGTAAGATGAGATGGAGAATTGTCTTTGTAGAGGTTGATCGAATATAAAAAAATTGAAAATATTGGCCTTTTCTTTTTTCTTTATTTTGAAGTCTCTGTATAGAGAAAGTGCTGTAGGAAAAGGTATTTTTGTATCCGATGATAAATAAGTTTGATGAAAACTTGTGATATATAACCCCTATGCTGGCTGAAACAAACGTAGTATGTAAAACAAGAGCTGTTTCACCAACTCAACTTTGTGCTATTCCTTTTAGATTGAAGCTTGAATATTTTTTTGGACGACTCTTGCATGAATTGTAACCAGTGGTGAGATCAATATTCGGTTCAAACCCAATTTACAGAACAAACAAGTTCATTGCGATCAGATCGGTTCGGATATAAAATTATATCGGTTTGAAATTGGTTTGTAAAATAGTTTTATTTTGATTATCGGTTTAGCCGAATTAACCGAACTTTTATTATATTACCCAAATTCATGACATTGTAATACTCTTAATAATCTATTTAGTTGTAGAAACCAAACGGTTGAAAATATATTAATTTTCTTATAAACTTGAAATAGTACTCGAAATTGTTTCACTAAACACAATTTTATCGATGAAAATGATAATTTAAATGTTATTCATTTATAAAAGTAAAAAATAAACACGTAAAAATATATGTAGTTCAATTTGTTCCTCATCCTAACAAATTCGTCATATGTTGCACAAAAGATTTCATTCTTCAAAAATATTTATAATATTGTTTTTCAACCTCTTATCGTGTGCAACGCAGGAATTGCGCCATATGTAACATATGTAACACTATATTAATAAGAAAGAACAAATAAACACACTTAACATGTGGAATCCACAAGTTTCAATTTTACATGTACCATTAAAATATATGTAATTGTAGGTTATGCAACTTTTTTATTTCTTGACTACGCTCAAATCAAATTGCACTTGTAATTACTTGCCTTTGTTTCTTTTCCTAAAAAAGGATACACTGATAACTGGTGTATAAGGATATACAGCTTAAAACCTTTTACAACGATAGTGGTTTTGACAATGGAAAAGAATTCCATCTTCCAGTGCCTCTAAAAATACTTAGCAATTGAAAACCATGTCACAAAACAACATGGCTGGAAACAAAACATCCTACTGCAAAACTGATTAAACGCTATTTTCTTGTTTCTTTGTTAAATTAAAAGTAAGATGGAATACAAAGAGGCTGTGTAAAAGTTCAAACACCATTAGTAGAGGGGGAAAATGCACATTAAACATGAATTTTCAAACCTGAATTGGAGGCGGAAGCAATAAATGTGATAGCCAGCCCTTTGGTTCCAAAACGACCAGCACGTTCAACCTGTTATTACATTCGTAAATGTAAGATGATAACTCAGCACGGCATAAAAATCAATATAACTATGTGAAAATAATGTTGAACTTAGTGTTTGCATCAAAATTAGTCACAAACCCCAAATGTCGTGAAAACACCAATGTATGAATACAGACCAATAGTATATGATCACAAATCACAGATCTAAGTAATGTAGAGCATAAAAAATGAGGAAAAATAAACTTGAAACGGAAATAATTAGATAGAGACACAAGGTTTATAGTGGTTCGGCTATCTCCGGCCTACGTCCACATCAAAAGTCAATATTTTATTGACTTTTTTTTACGGTTACAACCGATTACAACGGGTTACAATGATGAAATTCAAGTATAACAGCAACCTTGTAATGCAAAGATGTTTTCGGTAGAGTCTGGACGTCGGATAGCCAAAGATTCTTTTTCTGTAGGCTTTGGGATGCTATTTATATGTGTAGGATGCAAATATCTCGTTCAGATCTCGAAAGACCGCTTCTAACATGTGGGTGGGCCCACGTGATCGATCGCAGGCGATTTCGACTCAATCCGTGATTGATACGAACGTAATTCGTATCGATCAAGATTTTGTCCAATGGAGTTGAAATTTGACATGAAACTTCTTTAGCTTTTACCTAAGCTCCTATGAAAATATCATAACATTTGGACTAGTGGATTGTGAGATATGATCGATGCAAGTTCGCATTTTCTCTAGGTCGTCGTGTTCGTGTCGATACTTTTCGTATCGATCTGTTCGACTCAATCTCGAGCACGTGTATGCAAGGTGACATGGCACGAAATTCCTGGATCGATCCATTTTTTGTACCGGACGATCGAGTCTTCCTTGTGCATGAACTTTGTTCGTATTGATCGGTAGCCGCTCGTTTATATCTATCACTACGGTGTTGTTCGTATCGGTTACTTATAAAGGCGGGATGTAATTGTGACCCTGTTCATTTCGATCGATTGTATGATCGATACGAATTAGTGGTTTGACATGGATGCAAATAAAGCCCTCACTTAATCGATACGAACAGTGCAATTTTGGAGGAGTTCGAACAGGACCATTGCGAACAGACCCGATGCGATCTCTATGGATTCGAATAAATTGATACGAACAAGACTTCATGATGGATACGAATGACGTGCTTTCCTTAACTTATATCGATCATATCTCGATCATACGAACTCCGATCGACTTGAAATTTGAAACGCGGCCTCTCCTAGCCTTGATCATTAGTCCCAATCGATCCCACCTTGAATGGAGTTCGACCAAATTTTGATGACATCGATCATAGCCTCGTTTCCAATCGATCTTCAATCCTGATATCCATCCTTTCCAACCAATCTGTTGATATTTCGGCCTTGTCCAAAAGGTGGGATAACATTTTCCCCCCAAAACATGCGTTGTGGTAAGAAGAAGTGTTTTGAATAGTTCCGAATCTGACACCCGAAGTCCATATTTCGTCCATATCCATACCATCCGAGCGCATCATTCTTGACTACTCCGAGTCGATGTCCGATTCCAAATCTAGTAACCAAAGTCTTAGCCAATTCCATATCCATCCGAACCCGATAACCGAGTCCTAATCCATCCTTATCCAATAACCAATAACCAAATCCATGACCTCTCCGGGTCGATATCCAAATCCATTTCCATTCATAGCCGATAATCGTATTCATAACATGTCCGGGTTCTTACCAAGCATAATCCATAATTAGCGAGCCGTGCCAAGCAATGCCTTGGTATCCGTGGTCCAATGTCCTTGAACGCTGAGTAATGTCATGGCTTAAGTCCTAAGCCGAATTCTAGTCGCTCCGGACCCTTATCGAGCATAGTCTATGCTCGACGACTTGAAATAGTGGCCGATAATATAGGGCCTAAGTCCTAGGCCGAATCCTGGTCTCTCCGGACCCTTGCCGAGCATAGTCCATTCTCGACGACCATTTACCAAAAGCCAGACAAAAATCCAATCAAAGACTAATCCGAAATTCAGATCAAATCAGAAAACCAAAAATCCATACCAGAAATCCAAATCAATATCCAAACCAGAAAACAATCATCCAAACAAAAGTTCAAACCAGATAACAAATAAAACCAGGAGTCCAAACCAAACTCCAAAACCAAACCAGAAAAAGGAAATGTCTAAACCAAAAGAAAAAAAAGATTTCACAAACCATAGCGTCGTGGTTTATCATCATTCAGAGCATGCCTAGGGGCCATCTCCGTGCTCGTGCATGAGTAAATGACTTGGCCGTTTTCCTATGGTTTGCTATTTATTTAATATCATCCCTGTCAGTTGATAACCAATCGACCATCATTCTTGGGCCTCGTGCCATTGTTGTTTGAGGTAGATGATGGCTGTTTCTGTTCCACCGCCGCATTCCAAGCCCCGACGTATTATCGCAACTGTCCATTCCTTACATGCTCCTCAATTATATCCTTTAGATGCCTGCAGCTGTTGGTATCATGTCCGTCCTAATCTTGAAAGAGACAGTGCCTTCCTGATGCCCTTTCATGTGCCGAGGTTCTTTCCTTGCCGGCCTTCGGTAGGGAAGGCGATTCTGAGTCTTCATGAATAACCGCTCTAACGTCTCGTTCAATCCTATGTAAATGGAAATTTTTGGCTCTCTCCACTGCTTCCTAGATTTTCTTCATTCGTCATCCAACTTCCTCTTCCTTTATCTTTATCTTTATTCGAGTTCCGTTGGATAGTCCTCCATCCTTATCCGTGTTCACCTCCTTTAATTTCATATCTGAATATGCTTCTTCCTGCCGAAGGAATCTCTCAGCTTCGTGAAAGAATTCCCCAGGATCCATTGATAATTCCCATATTAGAGACACTTTGAAATCCAAATTCTCTCCAACTCTTGACACTGCTACCATTAAAAACATCGATGGATCCGGCCGATCCACCGAAGCAACCGCTGCATTAAACCAAGTTAAGAAAGCTTTGAGCGATTCCTCTGTCCTTTTCTTTACCAATTTTAGCGTCATTACGTTATTCGGCCTTTTGATATGAACCCAAAACTGCTTCAGAAACTTGTCCACCAATCTGTCCATGTCCTGATAGATCTCTCTTCCAGCTATCTGAACCACGTAGTAGCTATATCCGTCAAGTACAAAGGGAAATATCGGGCCACAACTTCCTCCGATGCCCCCAGCACTTCCATATGTCGAGTGTACCTCATCAAATGATCGGCAGGGTCAGCCTTGCCATTGTATTCCTCTAGAGTAGGTAGCTTGAACTCTGGTGGCTTCCGAGCCATTCTGATGTCACGAGTAAATGAACTCCTGTTTACTCCTTCCAGATCTCTGTTCGTCAAACCTCCGCGCATAGTTCGCCTGATAATCTCAGCCAATCCAGCATTGTACATCAAGGGTTGCCCCTCGAGTCCCTGAGGGAATTTTGATACGTACTCTTCATCATGCGCTCCTGCATTCTTACTAGCATCTTGTTGTGTGGTGTCACCTGGAATTCCTCTATGAACTGGTCCATCGTTGCCAAGTGGTGTGCCCTCGAGCCTGGATCCATCCAGATTAGCAGTTGTGTGATAATTAGGGATTGCGCCTTGTTGAGCTGCTCCATTCGATTGCCTGTTTGGTCCTTCTGCTTCAGTTCCGTGGATCTAAATTCCTGGAGCTCCAGTTGTTCCTACTTGTCCAAAATGTTTGAGGAGGTTTTGCCTCATTTCCTCCTGTCTTTTTAGAAATTCTTCATGCATTGCTCCCATCATCATCTCCATCTCGTCTCTGGTGATGAAAGCCGAAGTCTGATTAGCCCCTGATGATGCCTCTTGGCTTCCTTCATGCTGACTTCTCTCTGCTCTTTTTCTTCTACTTGATTGCCTTGTCATAGCTCTTTAGATCTGAATCCTTAAGCCTTCCAGTTTAATGTCCAAGTGGTAAAATCCCTGAGTTAGCTGTTCTCAGTGGAAGCACCAAAACGTTTACGCTAAAATTGGTCACAAACCTCAAATGTCATGAAAGCACCAATGTATGAATGCAGACCAATAGTATACGATCACAAATCATAGATCTAAGTAATGTAGAGGATAAAAAATGAAGAATAATAAACTTGAAACGGAAAGAATTAGACAGAGACATAAGGTTTATAGTGATTCGGCTATCGCCAGCCTACGTCCACTTTTAAAGCTAATCTTCTATTGACTTTCCTTGATGGTTACAACCGATTACAGTGGGTTACAATGATGAAATTCGAGTATAACAGCAGTCTTGTAATGCAAAGATGTTTTCGGCAGAGTCTGTATGTCGGATGGCCAAAGATCTATTTACTATAGGCTTTGGAGTACTATTTATAAGTGTAGGATGCAAATATCTCATTCATATCTCGGGAGACCTCTTCTGGCACGTGGGTGGGCCCACGTGATCGATCCTAGGTGATTTCGACTCGATCCATGATCGATACGAACGTAATTCGTATCGATCAAGATTTTGTCCAATGGAGTCGAAATTTGGCATGAACCTTCTTTAGCTTGTACGTAAGCTCCTGTGAAAATTTCATAACATTCGGACTTATGGATTGTGAGATATGATCAATGCAAGTCAGTGTTTTCTCCAAGCCGTCGTGTTTGTATCGATACATTTCATAATGATATGTTCGACTCGATCTCGAGCATGTGTATGCAAGATGACGTGGCGTGAAATTTCTGGATCGATCCACTTTTTATGCCGGACGATCGAGTCTTCCTTGTGCATGAACTTTGTTCATATCGATCGGTAGCCACTCGTTTATATCGATCGCTACAGTGCTGTTTGTATTGGTTACCTATAAAGGTAGGATGTATTGTTCATAACGATCAATCGTGACCCTGTTCGTATCGATCGATTGTATGATCGATATGAATTAGTGGTTTGACATGGATGCGAATAAAGCCCTCACTTAATCTATACATACAGTGTAATTCTGGAGTAGTTCGAACAGAACCGTTGTGAACATAACCGATGCGATCTATATGGATTCGAACAAATCGATACGAACAAGATTTTATGATGGATACGAACGATGTGCTTTCCTTAACTTGTATCGATCATATCTCGATCATATGAACTCTGATCGACTTGAAATTTGAAACATAGTCACTCCTAGCCTTGATCATTAGTCTCAATCGATCCCGCCTTGGTTGGAGCTTGACCAAATTTTGGCGACATTGATCACAGCCTTGTTTTCAATCGATCTCAAATCCTAATATCCATCCTTTCCAGCCAATCTATTGATATTCTAGCCTTGTCCAAAAGGTGGGATAACACTTACTTTATGTAAATAAGCGTCACAGAGACAGGCATGTTATATTTGATGACAATATTAACACGCTTAATATCAATTCCTCTTCCAATTAGATCAATAGCCACCAAAATCCTGTTTATGACCTTCCTTGAATTTCTTATGTCTCATTAGTATGCATGGATAAAAGGTTCATATTAACAAACATAGAGAAATTAATTGTAGACACATAAAGGCTTCTTAAACAATAGAAATGTTTAACCCAAGTTTAACCCATCTCATACACCTTCCTGCACGTAGTTAGCGAATGATGAAGGTGGATTTTAGGTGAGAGGAAGAAAGCTGATGGAACATATATATACATTACATTGAGCATAGGTTTAGGTTTAACCCATCACTTAAACTGATATATATATATATATATATATATATATATATATATTATAGAATATAGTTCCCAAGCTAATGGAACATTATACCGAAGGTGGAGAGTGCCAGATTTCATTAAAAGACATTAAACTAACTTAATAAAAACATTATACTTAAGGGATTTAGTGGGAATATAATCCCATATATAATACTGTAAACAAGAATTCAATACTAGTAATGTAGAATAATAGATGCCAAGTACATAGTGTGAGGTAAATATACATAATAGTTGCTTTAAATTGGACTGAAATTCATGTATATACATATAATTTAATAAACTAAGTAAATTCAGATAAAACTGTAAAGGTGAGTGTGTGCTTACGGGAAGTTCATGCCATAGGTTTCTTAAAGAAAGTGTGAACATATTCTTAGTAGTGAAGTGTGCCAACCTGTTGCTATTTATTAAAAATAAAATCTACTTATATATATTAAGCTAAAATTAGATTTTTATTTAAAATATACTAAACAGACCAAATAATTATATATGTACACTATTATAAATTATAACTATACTATGTTCTTACATGAAAGGGCAGAGCATCTTGCTGCCACCATGGCTTTATGCGTGTTGCTTAAAGCAACATGACTGGAACAATAATATGTAAAAGAATAGTGGAATTTTGAAGATATATACATTATATAAAGACAAAGTAAAGGTTTAAAATATAATATTGATACTCTTTGGAAAACTCGATGACACTTTAACTCTGTTTGTTATCCACATAAACACAACTTGCACAACACTAGACTTCAAGTAAAAATATCATACACCTTGTTTCAAGGTCTGAATACTTATTTATATACAATTTCTATACCATGGTGATAATTACAATTAGGCTATTTTCATTATGCTACTATCATTCAATCTTTAACGTTCATAATTTAAATCTAATAATAGAAACAAGAATAATAAAGAAATAAATGACAATTTGTGATTTAGTTCATAACTTAAAAAGGAAGAAATGCCACTGTCACCTGAATCTGATCTAGCTTAGGGTGGAGGATGAGCCAGGAAATGAAGATCACCGCGACGATGATGATGAAGATGCCAGTAGCGAAGATAAGGAGGGGGCGGATTAGACAGTTGGAGTTAGGATTTTGGGTTTGGTAATGGTGATGTTGGTGATTGACGGGGTTGTAACTAGGGTTTGGGTTATAATTAGGATTATAGTTATAACTAGGGTTAGGGATGTAGTTGTGTGCGACGGGGTAGGGGCAGGCGACGGTGGAAGTAGGTTAGTCGGTGATGGTAGAGGAGGCATCGGTGTGTGCTTGGGATCGCAAGGATTGCTCGTATACTTCATCATCTTTTTGTTTGAAGAAAATTGTCAAATTTGGAGGAAGGAATGCTTGAAAGGTAAAAAGGGGAAAAGTGAAAAACGGAGTTTAGTGGGCCACATTTGGCTATGGTTATAGATATAACAAAAGCATATAATATATATTTGTGTAGATGACAACCGTCGCAAATTTTTATATTTAATTTCTATGTTTTCATAGATCATTGGTTATGGTTGTTAATAAGAACCGATGTAAATAATACTGTTTGCTGCAGATTTTACCTGAACCGATGCAAATAAGATGACAAAATTGGCAAATTTTGTACTAGCGAATGCGATTTGAAAAAAATGTTTTAAAGGAATATTAAAAGGAAATAAGTTCTATACTCCCCTCTTCTGTTGCTGGAAAATAATTTCAGTAATGAAGGCCGCATCATCGACATTCATTTTTGAGTTTCAAAATGGGAAGACCGCTGCAGTTGCTTTACTACAGATTTGTTTTGATAAACAAATCTTAATTTTAAATTTCTAACTATGATTTGATATATATAAAAGATGTGAGTATGTATGTTATTTCATAGTGATTTAAAATGAGTCGGGAATTTTAATTCTTAAGTTCATGTTAAATTAATGATTTTCAATTGTAAAAATAAAGTGAAATTTTAATAGTTGGAAACTTTTAAAAATGAAAGAATAAGAAAGTAGAAGCTAAGTGATTGATGAAACTATAAAGAATGAAAATTTGTCACTTGTAAATTAAAGAAAATAAAAATTAAGAAGGTGTGACTTGTTGAACACTTTTGTTCACTAAATTGAATAAGATAAATTTGTATAACATTCAATTACATTATAAAATCATATATAAAACTTACCTGAAATGTTTAAAAAGTTGAAATGTTAAATATAAATATGTAATAGAATATTATACAAGTAAAATCTCAATAACTAAAATGCTTCGAAATGGACATACGTTATAAATGAAAAACTAAGATGTACAATGAATGTTATAAACATAATTTAATGTTTTGAAATGCTAATAATTAGATTGAATAGTAATAAATGAATATTATATAAGAAATGTTTACAGACTTAAGAAATGACTGAAATGATTCATAAATTAGTTTATTATTAAATGACACTATAAAGGAAAGGATAATGTGAATTAAAGGTATAAAGACTTAAGTATGAAATGTTTATTCATGAATATTCATATTTAATAGAAATCAAGTTATAAGTAAATGAATGTGAATTAAATTGCAAAGAAACTTACATAATATTTTAAGAATTGGTTTAATGATGTTGTAGATAATTGAATGGAAAATAATATATGTAAGTAAATGAAGGTAAATTAATGGAAAGAGACATTGTATGAATGAATGAAAATAAATGTAAAGTAAATGATGAAAAATAAACCAATTGAATAAACTTATATAATATTTATACTCTATGTTGTTTGGCTAATGGGAAGTTTGGGAGAGGATACTTCAAATTATTTAGGGTTGTACGAATAATCTATTAAGTAATTATCTAGGGCCGTTGAGCGTAGGGTACACTTGATAGTTTATTTATCACCCTTGTACAATGAAAAGTTTCAGAACCTAGACAAACCATTAGTTTGATTGCTATGGATGTATGATTGATTCCTTTGTTGCATATGACAGTCGTGTTATTTTGTTTGCATATTGTTAGCACCAAAATTGGCCACTAACACCCTTAAGAAATATTGTATAGAGAGATTAATGAAGATAATAAATTAAAACAGAAGACAATATGTAAAATTGAATGCAGAGAACAAGAACACCAAATTTATAGTGGTTCGGCGTAACTGCCTACGTCCACTTTGAAGTTGATTTTTATTTCTTTCCTTGATAGTTGATTACAGATACAATCCGTTTCTAATTACTTGAATACAAGTTTGAATGAAAAATAGGAGAGTAAGAAAAATGGCAGAGTCTCCCCAGTGTTCCCCGAAAAAAGGTCCCTTTCACTGTGCCCCTGCCTCTCTATTTATAGAAGAAGATGGGTTAGACTTCCTTGGTGGGCCTGGTAGTTGAATACCTCGGCCCAAATGGAGTGGTCTCTGTGCATCGATCCATAGATGCCGAACAGGGCATGAATGCTGAACAATACTGGAAGCCAAACCAGAGTGTTGTGCGAACGACTAAATGCCAAACCACCATCTTCATGCCGAAGGAAGTGAGATTCCAAGTGGAGAGTGTATGTCGAGCAATGATTGAAGTTTATTGAGACTGGTTGAATGCCGAGCACTTCTGACTGCCGAACGACCTCGGGATGCCGAACACCTCTGAGTGTCGAACGATCTTCGAATGCCGAACGTCCAGAGATGCCGAACGTCCTTGGTATGCCGAACGTCCTTGGATGCAGAACGCTTCTAGATGCCGAGCGCCCGTTAACGCCGAGCGTTCCTTTATGCCGAGCGTTCCTTTATGCCGAGCGTTCTTCTGATACCGAGCGCTCTTCTGATGCTGATCGCTCCTGGATGCCGAGCGCTCCTAGATGCCGACCGCTTCCAAATGTCAAACGACCCTGACTGCCGAACACCCCCCAATGCCGAGTATTCACGAATTCTATTTGAGCCATTTGCGACGAGCGTTCAGAATGCCGAACGGTATGTAAATGCCGAATGATCCATAAATTGCCGAGCAATTTGCTAATGCCGCGTACTAAGTTGCTTGGTCAAATCCCAAGGAAACACTTGCCCTCAAAGTGTATCGCGTGGCCAAACGTGATGCGGTTTGAATCATGAGTCCGCTGCTTTTGCTTCGAGACGTGGCTCAGTTTCCTCGATGGTGACTTCTCTTGATTACTAGTTGAGGTGGTGTGTGTCGAACGACACAGCCGAAGACGAACGGTATGTGTGCGGAACGATACCTTTTTGACCGGTTCCACCGGACATTTCCTCTTCAACTTCTCCTTCTTCCCTATAAAGGCCGGCCTTTTCCTCCTTCGTCTCTTTTCACTTTTTACCTCCGCTACCTTGTACTTGTAGACCTCAACTGTTAACAGCCTCCAAAGATCTAACTATCCTTCCCAATCCATTCGGCATCCCCCCACGTCTCGATCTACTAACTAGGTATCCATCCCTCTATTCAACTCCTTTTCCTGATTAAAAAACTTTAACGGGAGGCTCTAGTTTGTAAATTAGAACATTAGAACCATAGCGGATAGGTGTTGCGTGGGTGAAGGACTCGAACTGTGATTAGGTTGTAATTTAGGGCTAGATGTTGTGGAAGAAAGGAGAAATGTTCGGGGATGAGCACACGATGGAGTTGTTGAGAGATGTATCGTGGTTCGGCACGGTTCCCTTGTGCCGAATGAGATGGGAGGAAAAAAGAATAGAGGAGGAGTAGAAAGTGGCTTGGATGCCGAACAGCATGGTCTGGTATGACTTGCCGAACGATCGGTCCTTGTTGTTCAGCGCGGAGGGAGGAAGAGAAGAAGTAATTAAACTGTTGTTAAGAACGGAGTGCCGAGCATTGGGGCTTGGCGTAATTTTGGTTCGGCATGACTCACCACATGCCGAGCAGTGGAATGAAAGGATAGGATGGAAGTATGAATTAGATAGGATGTCGAATGTTATTTCGGCCGAACAAAACTTAGGCTGGTCGATACTTAGGCCGAACGATAGTTTGGCCGAACGATAGCTTGTCCGGTCGACAGTTAAGCCGAACAATATTTAGACCGAACGATCATGAATGCCGTACCATATCTCAACCGAACAATACTTAGGCCGAACACTCATTTACCTTGCCTAATCATATAACAAAACAAAGACAAGGACTCCAGCATACTAGCATATCGAACTGATCTGAACTGATAACTTTCTAGTTCCAATTACTCGTAAGCCTGAACTGAAGTCGATAAAAATAGATAAAAGCTTTTGACATACAATGTCGATGTCCGAGTCCAAACTTGAAAACATACCAAGGCTGGTTTTCGGAGACGGTCTGCGATGACGGTCTACCAGAATGATAGTCCAAAGTTCAACTTTATACCATCAGCTATGTGATTTATAATTTTTCAACGTTTATATTTGAATGATTGCACTAAATCACACACCGCACGAGGGAAAAATTTATGTTGTTAAGTCTAACGCCGATTATTATTCGAGTATAGTTCAAACAGGTGCTTTGCCAAACTCAATATTTATTGGAAATGTCTAAGAGATCTAGCTCCGCCGCGGTTTCGGATAGACCGGGACCGTCCTTCCGACAAGAAGTCTAGAATGTTCCAAATCCATCAATCTCCCCTGCACATAACTTAGCTCCCAACGCTTTGGAGGCAGCAATTCTCTTGGATAACCTTGTTGATTCACAGGCTTCGAAGGTCAATGAAGTTGCGCTCCAATGAATATGCTCCATCCATGGGATCCCTTTCGACGGCGTGTTGGTTTCCTTGGGGCACGATCGTCCACACTTGCCCCCAATTGGATACACGGCGTGTAATAAATTCATGTGCTGGGTTGGCAACGTGCCACCGTTCAATTTATTTCTTCGGGATGTGCTGCAATACATTGACATTGCCCCATTGCAACTGCACCCGAACGGCCACGCATTTATCTACGGTACCTACATCCTCTTCATGACCGTCCTCTCTAGGCCCCCAACTCCGGGCGACATCAGATATATTTGTATGATCAAGAAGCGGGGAGATAGCCCCTCTTACATGTTTCTCGAGCCATATCACAAATGTCAAATCTTAACTGGGGCGTAAAGCAAATTTGCCCTGTACAAACCGGAACGGTTCTATGTGCGTTGCCCTCCCGGTTTCGTGAGGAGATGGGTGGAAGGAAGTAAGTCTTTTCTCCGGATTGATATTCATACTTGGTCAAAGCCATAACTTTTCTAATTCTGGTTTCATCTTTTCAGGTATCAACCCATGTCCTGATGGTCGTGGATACACTAAGACCGTCGAGGCTATTCGAGCCCTTCCTGCCGAAGAAAGAGACATCCGGACTCTCATTTCGAATGAGTCGCTTACAAGGTTTGGGCTGTTGGCAGCAGGCCATCAGATAAGCCTTCCTCAAGGCGCTACCATGCCCAAGCCCACCTCTGGGAAGGGGAAGAAATTGGCTGAGTCATCAGTACGTCATACCCCTGACGCACCAGAAGAGGGGGAAATTAAGGGGGACGAAACACCTGAAGCACAAGGTGAGAACTTAGGTCCCACTCAGGATCCGATAGTCGTAGTGCACGATATCGAAACGTCATCTTCCCCTTCAAGGAGGAAAAAGGGATTGACGTACAAGATTAGGAAGGAGAAAGTTGGCGGAACTTCAAAAATTACGCTCATTCCAACGGAGAAAGAGGCATCTTCACAGCATGTAGAAAGTTCTTTAAAGGGCCTATCGAACCTCTCCATTCCCGATGACCTGCTCAATTATGACTTTGACGATCCGGAAGCATTTCAACTTCACTCGCCCATCAGAGGCGATGCGGGCGCTCTAGCCCAAAGTCAGGGAGAGAAAACTCCCATTAGTAAAGCAACTGGTCCATCGGAGGGAAACACTAGGACACACATATACACTTGCACTTCACTTTGCGCTTTTAATTCTCGTTGTCACTCTTCTTATTGCTAACTCATCGTTTCTCAAATTTCGTACAGGTGGCATGGGACGTACACACGGCATTGATCGCCTCTGGGGTCATCTGTTTTCTATCACTCCGGGCGTGATTCAGGTTCCGGAAGACGTCGGGACAGAGATGATGACAACAATAGGGATTATCATTCCCGGGACTCATCATCTCGGAAGAAAACATACTATCAGCCCAAGTACCACCAACATCCCTCTTCTCGTTCGGAACCAAGCACAGACAAGCGCGACCATAAGGGGTTGCAATCCGATGTCCCCCGGGATCAACACTCTGACTCCTCTATCACTCAACAGTCTCGAGATCCTCACAGGAGGGCTGAACTATATAAGCCGTCTCCTCCTCCTCCTGCAATAGATCCAACCGTGTCGGAGAGGCTGGCCGAGCTTAAGGATAAATTTCCAAAAATCTGCTTTGATGGCCTGAAATTCCTCTCGGCGATTCATCCTATTCCCGTACATATTAAGCAGAGCGCCATCGCCTGTACCAACGACGTCTATGTTCAACATGATGCATTTGTTCATTTGGTTGAAAAACTTTCTGAAGTCCCCATGGAGCGCCAACACAAGATCGATCGCCTAAAGCTTGAGGCCATGCACGACAGAGATATCATTAAGGCTCAGGACAAAGAGCTTGCATCTTATAGATCTCAGCTTGAGGCCGCCTGGCAGAGCGCTCAAGACACTGCCGAAGCCGTGACTCGTCTGGAATCGACACATAAAAAAGAGATCGACGAGGCGGTACAACGCTACGGGGCCCTAGCATTAGAGAAGGATTCGGTCCAACAAGAGAGGGACGCATTCGGCCTCCGAGACAAGAAACTTGAGGAGCAGCTCCGTAGAGAGAAGGAAGAGAAAACAGCTGCCTAAGAAGAGACACAACGATACTGTGACGAAATCGTTGCTACTTGACTCTTAAAAGGAAAACTTGAGAGCGATAAAGAGTGAAGCCCGTGAAGAGGATAAGAAAATAGCATCTGCGGACATCGGCTCCCGTCTTGAGGCGGCTAGAGAAGAAGGTAGGGAAGAGGTTAAAAGCATGTTTGACTCGTTAATCGCTGAATTCAATGCTCGCATCCTCATGCATTGAGACTTGAATTTTCTGGGCGATGGCTATCATGAATCTTTAGCCGAGGCATGGGAGACCTTGATAGAAATCAGAAGGGCCAAGCACAGTACCGAAGAGATTGATGAGGGGGCCTTGATAAAAGAATTCTTCAAGGGGAATGAACCTTCAGACTTGTCAGCAGCTAAAGCTATTTATTGCAAAGGCTCCCCCTCAAAGAAAGGGAAAGAAGTGATTACCGGTCCATCCGGGGTCGTGCCTCCAGCTCATGCGCCTACTCGATCGGCCGATACTCGATCCATTTGAGCAGCATATTGGTTATAATCCTGAGGACCCCGGTCTTGGCGTCCATATTCTGTCTCCTATTCCGGAGGGTGAGACCCCCTAGACAGCTGAGAGCCTGCCGGAACCTGGTAGATAACCCTTCACTTTAAGATTTCAAAAGTCGTCATTCTTTATGAAGGACTATTGTATTCTAATGCTTGTTTTTCATGATTTTGCGCAGGCCGTTCTGATCCCGGGCCCACTCCGAGGAGCGATGTCGCCAAGGAGGTGGAGGAAAAGATAGGTGATGCCACTCAGGCAGGAGAGGCTCCCGGGCCAGATGCTCAGGTGATTGGAGCGCTGGATGAAGACAAATCTAAGACTTCTTCTCCCATCGAGGGGAGTTATGAAGTACATATTACAGGCGCCTTCGAACACACATCTGAGCTGAGTATGAAGGAGCGGCTTGAGAAAGAGAAGAGAGAGACAACCGAGATCAAGGTCGAGCCTCGAGTTGTGGACCCAGACGATCCCTTGAACAAGCCGTTGAAGGTCATTCTCCCTGGCAGGTCCAAGCCCACGGATGATCCCCGTACTTCTTCAGTTGCTACCCCTCCATCAAAGAAGAGTACCAAGGTTAAACGCACAGGGGAGGAGCCTTCCAAGAAGACAACGAAGGTGAAGAAGTCGAAGAAGCACAAGAAGTGATCATTACTCTCGTTCAATGGGAGTTAGGTTAAGTTATGTAATTATTTTCATCAACTTCTATAGTATTTGCAAATAGATTGTCGACTCCAGATTTCGGAGGGCTTGTAGTAGAAACTTTTTCTGAATAAAGCTTAGTTCCTTTTTTCTATCTTTCGAAAGGCTCTTGTCATTCAATTTTTGTATGATTGTGATTTAAATCCAAGCTGCTGTGAATAACATGGACTTCTTAGTTCACCATCATATAGCTCGAAGATTCTTCGAGAGTTGTTCGTTTTTCCTTCTGTGCTTCAGGCACTTAGAATATTTTTTAGTCCGCACATCGGGGACTTAGAGTACTCCAGTCTTTGCTCTGGGGACTTGGAGATTTGAGTCGCTTATACTCGAGTCCATGCTCCAGGGACTTAGAGTGCTCCAGTCCGCACTCTGGGGACTTGGAGATTTTGAGTCGTTTATACTCGAGTCCGCGTTCCGGGGACTTAGAGTGCTCCAGGCCGCACTCTGAGGACTTGGAGATTTTGAGTCGTTTATACTCGAGTCAGCGGTCCGGGGACTTAGAGTGCTCCAGTACGCACTCTGGGGACTTGGAGATTTGGAGTCGTTTATACTCGAGTCCGCGCTCCGGGGACTTACAGCACTCCAGTCCGCACTCTGAGGACTTGGAGATTTTGATTCATTTATACTCGAGTCCTTACTCTGGGGATTTAAGAGTACTCCTGTCCGCAATCTAGGGACTTGGAGATTTTGAGTCGTTTATACTCGAGTCCACGCTCCGGGGACTTAGAGTACTCCAGTCTGCACTCTGGGCACTTAGAGATTTTGAGTCGTTTATACTCGAGTCCGCGCTCCGGGGACTTAGAGTACTCCAGTCCGCACTCTGGGGATTTGGAGATTTTGAGTCGTTTGCATGTGTTCGTACGTTAGCCAGAACAATATAATTTCATTTTCCCATCACAGGATCATCATACGCAGAAACATTAGTAATTCATGAAAAAGATGGCTTTAAGCCTTTATTAATGAAAGCAAGCTAAATTGTCTTACTACATGCCAAGAACTAGAAATAAAAGCGTACTGGAAATAAATGCAACTAACACATGAAAGAAATAGATTAAGTATAATAATGCCGCAAGTGCTCGCTGTTCCATGCTCGGGGGAGTGTCGCACCGTCGATGGTCACTAGCTTGAAAGTTCCTTCTCCAAGCTTCCGTTCGATGACGTATGGACCTTCCCATGCGGGGTTCATATGAGATGGGATCGGAAAAAATCATTTCAAAACGTGGTCTCCCACACCAAAAATTCTCGGTCGGACTTTTTTGTTATAATATTTAGCTACTCTATGTCTGTATGCAGCCGCTCTCAAATTGGCTTCTTCGCGTTTTTCATCAATGAAGTCCAACGATTCCAATAAAAGATTCTGGTTCGACTCAGGGTCGTAATAAGTTACCCGATGTGATGGAACTTCAAGTTCCACGGGTATGATAGCTTCCGTTCCATATGCCAATGCGAGTGGAGTATGACCAGTCGCGGTCTTGTGGGTGGTCCTGTAGGCCCAAAGTGCCGTTGGAAGTTCATTCACCCACTTGCCTCTAGCCTTTTCCAGACGCTTTTTTAATATGGACTTGATTATCTTGTTTACGGCTTCCACTTTTCCGTTGGCTTTCGGGTGAGAAACCGCTGCAAACTTCTTCTCAATGCCATATTTCTGACAAAATTCTTTGAACTCCTTACTTTCGAAGTGAGTCCCATTGTCTGTAATGATGATCCGTGGAAGGCCGAAATGGCATATGATATTTCGTACGACAAAATTAATAACCTTCTTGGTGGTTATTGTGGCCAGAGGCTCTGCTTCTGCCCATTTGGTGAAGTTGTCGACCGCAACTATTGCATATTTCACTCCATCTTTGGCTATGGGTAAAGAACCAACCAGGTCAATTCCCTACATTGCAAATGGCCAGGGACTAACCATTTGAGTGAGTTCCGTCGGCGGAGCTCTCGGGATTTTCGCATATATCTGGCATTTATCACATCTTCTCACATAGTCTACAACATCCCGATTCACAGTTGGCCAGTAGTATCCATAACGGAGGACCTTCTTTGCTAATGTCTGCCCCCCCAGTATGGTCGCCGTACTCTCCTTCATGGACTTCCTTCAGGACTCGTTTTATCGCATCATGGGCAATGCATCGGAGTAATGAGGTCGAGAATCCCCTTCGATAGATTTTTCCATCCTGTATTACATAACGAGAAGCCTTACGGAGGACCTGTCGTCTTTCACTCCTTTCTTCAGGTAAGATCTTGAATAGCAAGTACTGCTTGATTGGGGTCATCCATGATTCCTTCTCGATTTCTGTTTCTAACACGAAATCTACCTCCATCATATCTATACTCGGAGCATGGAGGGTCTCAACAGGAAATAATCTCATTTGCTGTGCATCGCTTGTGCTTGCGAATTTCGCCAATGAATCTGCTGCTCTATTTTGCTCACGCGGGGCATGTGAAATATCATAATACTCGAGATTCGCTAGCAGCTCCTGAACTCGAACCAAATATAGGGCAAGTATCTGCCCCCTTGCTTGGTAGTCTCCTTGACTTGGTACACCACCAGCTGTGAGTCGCTGAAGAATTCAACCAATTTTACTCCTAGTTCTTTGATAAGTCTTAAGCCGGCGATCAACGCTTCATATTCGGTTTCGTTATTCGTTGCTGTGAATTCGAGCTTCAAAGTGTAGCAAACTGATCGGTTCTCAGGAGTTACAATAATTATGCCAACCCCCAAACAACGGTCATTAGATGCCCCATCGGTGTACATCTTCCATCGAACGGAAGGTATGACATTGTGGTCGTTTGATTCGTCTGACATAGTAAACTCAGCGATGAAGTCAGCTAGTGTTTATCCTTGTATGGCCCTTCGCGACAGGTAGGTAATATCGAACTGAATTAACTCAATATTCCATTTTAACATCCTTCCGGAAGTTTCCAGAAGTTTCCGGTCGTTGGAGTATCTGCCGCAAAGGTTGATCAGTATAAACACTGATTGAGTGTGCTTGAAAATACAGACGAAGCTTGCGTGATGCAATCACCAAGCAATAGGCTAGTTTTTCAATCCTTGGATAATGTATTTCTGCCCCCATCAAGCGTTTACTAACATAGTACACTGGCTTTTGAACCGGTCTTCCTCGCGAACCAAGGCTGTACTGATAGCGTGTTGGGATACAGCCAAGTATAATACAACATTTCATGGTCTATTGGTTTCTACAATACCGGGGGACTTTCTAATTGCCTTACAAGAGCTCGGAATGCTTCCTCACAGTCGGATGTCCATTCAAAATTCCTCTTTCCTTTCTTTATAACATCGAAGAAAGGAATACACTTGTCTTTGGCCCTGGATATGAATCGGCTCAGCGTGGCCACCTTTCCATTCAAGCTTTGCACTTGTTTTATGGTTCTGGGTACTTGTATATCTCGGATAGCCTGATTCTTCTCCAGGTTAGCCTCTATTCCCCTCGATTCACAATGAAACCCAGAAACTTTCCTGACGCTATGCCGAATGAACACTTCAAAGGATTGATCTTCATTTCCATAATGCTTGAGTATGTCAAACATCTCCGCTAAGTCTCGGATGTGGTCGTTTGACTGCCGTGACTTCACGAGCATGTCATCCACATAGACTTCCATCGTTCTACCAATCTGATCTTTGAACATCCGATTCACCAGATACTGATAAGTTGCTCCTGCATTCTTCAATCTAAAGGGCATCACTACATAACAATATGACCCAACGTTTGTGACAAAACTAGTATGTTCTTGATCTGGGAGGTGCATCGGGATTTGATTATATCCAGAGTATGCATCCATAAATGATAGTAACTCATGTCCGGCAGTTGAATCGACCAGCTGGTCAATCCTAGGCAATGGGAAACTATCCTTCAGGCATGCTTTGTTTAAATCAGAATAATCAACACAAGTTCTCCGTTTTCCATTCGCTTTCTTCACTAGCACCGGGTTAGATACCCATTCAGGATAGAGGGCATCGCGGACGAACCCATTGGCTCTGAGTTTGTCCACCTCCTCTTTGAGAGCCGCGGACCTCTCCGGGTCCATACCTCTCCTTTTCTGTTTTACGGGAACGTACTTTGGGTCTATGTTCAACATATGACTCACAACTGTTGGAGAAATCCTGCACATATTAGAGTGTGTCCAAGCGAAAACATCAAGATTCGCTCGGAGGAAGTCAGTGAAGTTCTCGGCCACTACGGGTCGAGTTGTGATCCAATTTTAAGAATTCGTGACGGGTCATCCCGGATGACTGGGATGTCAATTGTGAGTTCAGCCGGTGCTGCATTTGTTTCCCTGGGTCCCCCATCATCATCTCTCGGATCTATGTCTCTATAGATCCGAGAATGTTGCCCGAGCCAGGGCTCAGGCGCTACTTGTCAATCATCAGAATTTTGGATGCAGGCGGAGCTGTCCGCAACCTTTCCTTTCTCTCTACGTCGAGCCTCTCTCAGCTCAGCCACATAGCATGCACGACCGTTCGCCTGATCGCCGTGTACCACTCCAACACCTCCGTCTATTGGAAATTTTAACGTCAGACACCAAGGGGCCAATGTTGCCCTAAATTCTCCATGGCTGGACGTCCTAGTAATAAGTTATATGGAGAGTCAACATCCAACACTACGAACGGTAGGATTCGCACCCTCCTATGCTCACCTTGCCCCAGTTCAACTAGTAGCTCCACATATCCCACTGCATCCGTTGCTGCGCCGTTAAAGCCGTGGATTCTGGCTTTAGATGGTTTCAAATCCTTAGTCTCCAGCTTCATTTGGTCATATGCCTTCTTGAAGATGATGTTAACGGAACTTCTGCAATCAATTAGAATTCTCTTCACAAACGCCGGCCCGATTGTCGCAGATATGACCATCGGGTTGATGGTAGGAGCCTCCACCTTATCCGCATCTGTGCTCCTGAATACAATATCATCATCCATCGTGCACCGCTGCTTTGCAGGAGTCCCATCCTCCACATTCGAACAGCACTCATACTCCGCATGTCTTAGAGAGCTAGCATATCTCTCCATCTCCTGCCAATTCTTATCCGCAGGATGAGGTCCGCCAGCAATCGTGTTGATAATCAATCTACCCACAGTTCGAGCAGGTTGTTCTGGTTAGCGTGGAGCTGGCCCGCGTCCGGGGTCCGATGTCTCTTGTCTTCCGTCTTGTGGGTCTTTGACAAACTCTTGCAGCTTCTTCTGTCTAATCAATTTTTCTATAGCATCATGGAGGTGTCAGCACTCCTCTATGTTGTGCCCATAAGACTCATGAAAGCGGTAATACTTCCCAGTTCTCTTCTGTTCCTCCGTTGATTCCTTTAGGCGCGGTTTTCTATATTAAAAAATGTTGCAAGTTGACAAATAGATGTTCTCAAAAGATGCGTTGAGCGGGGTGTATTCATTGTAGGTCGGGAACCTTGCCTTCCATTTCCCCGTCTCTCTTTTCTTTCCGGGATTTCCACCTCCGGATCCTTTAGACTGCCCAGGCTTGTTTTGGGCGTTGACTTGAGCTTTTCCCAAATTATCACCGGTTTGCTTCATGGCGACGTTACTTTTCACAGTCTCCTGAGCAGGCCCTGGTGCCTTGTCTCATCTTGTCCATTGAGCTTCCTCCCTTCTTATGAACTGATGAGCCTTCGAATAAAAACGCTCCAGCGTGGCTGAGGGCTTTCCCGTCAACCAATCTCCAAATTCAGAGTCTGGATCCACTCCATGCATTACCGCCATCAAAATTGCGTGGTCGTTTGGATTGCTCACTTCGGTAGCCGCAACATGAAATCTCTACAAGTATGCTTTCAACGACTCTCCCGGAGCTTGGATGACGCTTGATAAGGACATCACATCCTTTGGATGAGTGGTGTATATCCTGAATTGTTCTGTGAATTTCATTGCCAATTCGTCAAAGCTGGATATGGACCGTGGGGAAGTCGAGTAAACCATATGGTGGCAATTCTGGCCAGAGTGATTGGGAAGCACCTACACTTGATTGCATCATTAGCTCTTGCAGAATCCATCATCCATCCGTACCTCATCACATGCTGCCTGGGATCAGTCTTCCCTTCGTAGGCTGGAATGGTATGCATATTGAACTTCTTGGGGTACTCAGCCTGTAGGATACCATCCGTAAAGGGAGTATGGCTTCTGGACACTCTCCAGTCTTCATTAGTCAAGCCTTGGTTCTCTCTCATCAACTTCCTGACCATAGCTATTAAGTCCAGAGTTTGAATGGAGGATGGAAGGTTGGGTTCCATTCCACGGGACCGTGCGGGTTGATGTCCCGCCTGATTTGGGTCTTGGAGATTCGGGTGTCCAGTCTCTTCACGGGCTTGATCCTTAGTCAATCGATCTGTGGCAACCGCCTGTGCACGTTCATCCTTACGGCGTCTATGCCAGGAGGTTCATCAGCTGAGGTTGAACTATTAGATTCAGAATAAGGGGCAGGGTTACCTCCAGCATTCTGACGCTGCTGTTGAGTGAGCTGAGTCATGAGATTAGTGTTCGCTTGAATCTGCTCAGCAAGTTTCCTTCTACTTTCCTTAAGTTCTCTTATCAAGTCGTTGAACTCTGCTCAGGAAACGACTTCCGCTTAGTTATGGGTGGAGGGCCCTGCACTCGAGTTGCTTGCGGATTTCTAGATCCGACTTGTTGCACACTAGCAGTCTCGTGGACATCTGCATTGTGAGAGGCCGAACTAGTTCGTGGTCTCCCCATGGTAGAGTTGTTGGTTGTAACTCTGAATAGAATCAACAGATGCCTTATGAACGATCTTGGATCTCCTCTGGGGGATTTATGCAATCCACTAGCTACAAAGCAGATCATAACAGACTGAGTTCATTTCTCGGTGAAAGCACCAAAATGTTAGCACCAAAATTGGCCACTAACACCCTTAAGAAAGATTGTGTAGAGAGATTAATGAAGATAATAAATTAAAACAGAAGACAGTATGTAAAATTGAATGCAGAGAGCAAGAACACCAAATTTATAGTGGTTCAGCGTAACTGCCTACGTCCACTTTGAAGTTGATTTTTATTTCTTTCCTTCATAGTTGATTACAGATACAATCCATTTCTAATTACTTGAATACAAGTTTGAATGAAAAATAGGAGAGTATGAAAAATGGCAGAGTCTCCCCAATGTTCCCCGAAAAAAGATCCCTTTCACTGTGCCCCTGCCTCTCTATTTATAGACGAAGGTGGGTTAGACTTCCTTGGTGGGCCTGGTAGCTGAATACCTCGGCCCAAATGGAGTGGTCTCTGTGCCCCGATCTATAGATGCCGAACAGGGCATGAATGCCAAATAATACTGGAAGCCGAACCAGAGTGCTGTGCCGAACGACTAAATGCCAAACCACCATCTTCATGCCGAACGAAGTGAGATGCCGAGTGGCGAGTGTATGTCGAGAAATGATTGAAGTTGATTGAGACTGGTTGAATGCCGAACACTTCTGACTGTCGAACGACCTCGGGATGCCGAACACCTCTGAGCGTCGAACGGTCTTCGAATGCCGAACGTCCAGAGATGCCGAATGTCCTTGGTATGCCGAACGTCCTTGGATGTCGAACTCTTCTAGATGCCGAGCGCCCGTTCATGTGGAGCGTTCCTTTATCCCGAGCGTTCCTTTATGCCGATCGTTCTTATGATGCCGAGCGCGCTTCTGGATGCCGAGTGCTCCTGGATACCGACCGCTCCCAAATGCCAAACGACCCTGACTGCCGAACACCCCCCAATGCCGAGTACTCACGAATGCTATTTGAGCCATTTGCGCAGAGCGTTCAGAATGCCGAACGGTATGTAAATGCCGAACGATCCATAAATTGCCGAGCAATGTGCTAATGTCACGTACTAAGTTGCCTGGTCAAATCCCCAGGAAACACATATATTCTGTGTTGCTTTTCTTTTCTTACCAATTGAAAGCAATTAAATATTTCTCTTGTACATAATTCTCACTATTTTGGATTATATAAGTGAAATACATGTTTATGGAAGTAATAGCTACCGCTTTTGGTTTCATAAATAAAGTTGTTTGCTCGACAAATATGTATGTTTTCGGATTACGGTTTTACAACGATATTTTAATTTTTTTCTCTCATAGTTGGGATACTTTATTATTGAAATATAATATATATTATAATTATTGATATTGTTATTTTTTTGGACCTAACCGTGCAAAAAAGACTCTGTCCAAAGTTTCCGTGAATTTAGGACTTAGAAAATTTTGTGAAAGTGAAAATATTTTCGAACTTTTATTAAACTTGAACATGGAAGATATAATTGTTTACAAATTGATATTCTTATTTAAAACTTAACTATGTAAGTTTAAAGTGTTTATAAATTGAACATTTTGAATAAATTTATGTCAAGTTTCCTATCTAGTTCCTTTTCAAGAACGAAATTTTTTGAGTGGGTGAGAATGTAATGACCCGTAATTTTCGATAAATAAAAATATTCAATTAAATAAGGTTTTGAAATTTAATGTTGATAGAAATTAAAATTTGTGATTTATTAATGAGAAAATAATCATAATATGATTTAATAAGGTTGTTTGAATATTATTGATAACTATTTCAATGTAATTTCAATCAATTGAAATAACTGTAAAGTTAATTTGGTTAAATTTGTTAATAGGGAACAAAATAACTATTGGAATCTATTGTTGGAATTAATGTAATTAAATATTACAATTAATTTTAGTTAAGATGATAACGATAGAATATTAGTATAACAAAGTGTAAAATAATGTTAATTCTATTCATAAGGTAATAGTTGATTCGATAATAAGAATGTAAATCGGAATAAAAGAATTTGATTGAAATTAAAATATAATTAATTGGGTTTTATTATAGTTATAATGGAACGTTGAAATTAATGCAATATTTAACTTTTGATTTTGATATGGAAATTTTATTGCAAAAGATAATCAATTTCTATGTGATCAATAGTGATAAAATTGTTAACGTTTAAATTTGAATTTGAAAGTGATTAAATCAATTTAATAATAATTTATTTAATTAACGTGGATAATAGCCATTTTGGCCACTTTCTTGGATTGTACGAAACCGGTTTCATCGGATCCATAACAGTGAATTATTGTAAGATTTCAAGCTCTGGAGCGATTGGACTTATCATTTGATCGTGCGAGCTCGAAACGCTTAGAAATCAATTAATAGAATTTAAATGAGTATAATTCGATTTTAAAGGCTAACTTCTGCATACAATGGAATTAGGGCTTGAGACTAGTTTCATTGAGTTTAAAAACATCGAAAACAATTTCGATATATTGGATGACCCACTTTCATTTCAAAAATGAAATGAGCTTTTTATGTCGTTGTCATCGTTTCGAACAATTCAATCTGTCCATCCATTCTTATCTATCGTTGCCTATATATAGGCTGTTATAAACCCTAGCAGCCTTTTTATTTTATATTGTCTGTATGTACATTTCTTTCTCATCTTCTCTTTTCAATGGCAGACAACCCAAAATCAAATTCCTAATTCCAAAACCCTAATTCCCAATTTTCAAACTCAACTCCTCTAACCATAGCAAATTATATCATTGGAAAGCCCTCGACGAGCTCAATCTATTGCTGCTATTCATTTTTCAATTTGAGTCACGGCTTGGCTAGAAATTGGCAATCTTTCTTTGTCATTCATTTCTAGGGTTTCACGATCGACGGTGGATCTTCATCCTTACGACGATCAAAGAGCACCGGCAGGTAGAGGGGGTCGAGCAGCATGTATCTATGGTCTTTTTTCTTGTCAATGACATTGTGGTTCGCCTAGAATCACCATTATAGGCAGCGGGGCGGAGCATGCCTGGGGCATTCGGAGGAGGTCGCTCGAGCAGGGGGAAGGCGGCGTGGCACACGCAGCACGATGGGATGGTCTGATCGAGGCGCTATAACCTTTGGCCGTGGCGGCAGTCGCTATTTGGGAGGCGACTGATAGGTAAGGTTCGCGTACGAGAGCGTGGCTGAAAGGTTTGCTGGGGGAGATAATTACAGTAATGCCCTTTTGTTTTATTTTAATTTTAATTTAAAGGTTAAATCTTCTAACGCCTATAACTTGTTCATACAAATTCGGATTTGGACGCAGTTTTCTTTATTACAATCATATCGAAATTCTGGACATTATGGACTAGGTTTGGCTGCATTCCGAGACTATTGAAATTTTGGGCTTTATTTGGATTTTTAATCAACTAAAAATCAAAGGTGAGTGATTTAACCCACTCAGAAATACTAAACTATCTTATGTTAGTTAAATTAAATTTATGATGTGATTAAAAATTTATTAATTACCGTTTGGTATTTTGAATTGCCATTTAAATTTAATTTGAATTTATATTGAATTTAAATTGCCATTTAAATTAAATATTGAATTTAAATTATTAGTTAAACGTCTGATAATGATAGCCAGTTGTGATTTATTGGTTGATTGGAATGATGATTGTGATGGATGTTTAATTATTGGCATTTTGGATGATTCGATGTTATGCTTATTTTATATGTTGTTATCGCACTACAAATTACCATAGTTGTTGTTAGGAAAATCACTATGGGTTGAAAAGATACATACCGAACGATCTTATAGATTAAGGAAAAATCGTTATGGGTTAAAATGATAAACCCGAGCGAGTTTATGGATCTGGAGAATTATGATTCGGGATATGGGTTGAAATGATATATATCCGAAAATTTAAATTTATTGCGGGTTGAAATGATATATATCCGTATTACTTGATCATAGGATAGAAAAGTATATACGGACATTGGATTGGTTAAATTAAATGGTTTGAAAATCTTGAATTTGGATTTTATTAAATGTTATTGTTTTAAGGGAAATAAATTGTGGATTTATATGAATTAAATTATTTTCTAATTCAAGCATTGAAAGTTGAAATTGAAATGGTTAAAAAGAAATAGTTTAAGAATTAAATTGGGAATGTAAAGTTAAAATCGATATATGACTTTAATTTGAAAATTTGAATTATTTTGATGATTTGGATCTTAAAATTTAACAATGAAGTTAAATTTGATTTAAGTGGTTTAAATAGGTAAATTGAAATTGGGCTTGAAATTGTTATGAATTGAAATGGTTTAAAATAAGAATGGAATTGAATTTAAATCATTGATTTGAATTGGTGAATCAAAGTTGAGGTTAAAATGAATGTATCGGAAATTGAAGTTATTTCAAATTGAAATTGAAATCACATTGATTTGGAACTAAATCGAAATTGAGTCATTTGAATTGAAAGATTAAAATTGAGTTTTGTTGATTTGAAATCTGGATATGGTCAAGATTGGTTGAAGGGATGAAACAATTTGATTTGATACTATTTTCAAAATAAGTTATTTTAATATAAACTATTTAAAATCTATTATTTTAAAATTCATATTATTTAGATTTTCAAAACTATTTTACTATATAAATCATTTCTAATAAACAAATAATTTTATATTAAACTATTTTTAACTGTTTTAAAATCCTTTAACTATTTACACTATTTTAAACTATTTCAAACTAATAAAAACTATTAAACTATTTAAAATATTTAAAACTAACCAAACTATTTTCTAAAATTCAAACCGTGCAACGTTGAATTGGTTATATTTAAGTTCTTGATTTAAAGACGAATATGGTTAAAAATGTTATAACCTACGTTGGAATTTGGAACGATATTTTTTAGTGGAATGAATTATTTTGAGTAAATATGATGGTTTTGAAATGAGGGATATTTTGATATAACATACGAATAGGTTTTGGAAATGTGAAAAAACCGACCGGAGTGAAATAAGCATTTGGTTGCTTAAGTGATTGGGATCAGATATTATCATACTCTCTGCCAATACTGAAACAACTTCAACAACTGAGTACGTGGTGGAAAATGCAGAATGAAGTAGGATGGTTTGGCGAACGCCACTAGAATGAAGTAAGAGAACGATGATGGATAGCCTTGACTTTTGGGTCATAATTAAAATGACTAAAACATAAGCCATGCTGGGCCAAGTGGGGTCACTCTCCCCATCAGGCACATTTCTTTGGTACCATATTTATTACTTTATGATTGATTTGGTAGCCATCCTTCGATTTGATTATGGGAGCGTGTCTCGAGGTGGGTGGTAGTAGCTTCTATGCATTACCACCAGTATGGATCCGCAAAACGGCAGTATCCTCTGGGCATTGCCTCGTGTGCCTTGTCATATTTATCCTGATCGAGCCTATTATGACTTTGGTTTGTATCGTACCTATGGAGTGCCCCCTAAGTATCTACCGGTTTAGTGGAGCTTACACTATCTGTATAGACTATGGTATTTATATAAAAATGTGTTAAGGGCGATATGGGTATGCCTTAACGCTACTTTAATACTTTACTGTAGATATATTATAATAGCGTATTGTATTGTATATGTAGATAGTATAACGGATCCTAAGGAGATGGAATCCCAAACATCTCTTAAGTTATTGCATGCACGTTATACACTGGATATGAGATGTAAAATCTCATAAACATCTATGAAGCCGTTACACCCATATTTATTTATGTTGATTTAACTTACATAAGATCTTTATTTCTGACTCAAGTTTTTTGTCTTTTCATTACGCTCGGGTTACCTTGAGCATTTCAGTGTTGAAGACTTGATTTCTAGAGGACGAAGCCGAGTTTAGTAATTTATTATTATTATTATTATTATTACTACTACTACTATTATTATCCCACTATATCATGTGGTTCTACTGCATTATTTATTCATTCCTTCTGTATGTACAACTATGATATATTGTAAAAGTGTAATCAAATGTTATTTATAAAACAGCTTCATGAACTGTTTATTTGATTATTATTCTATCATTCCGCTGTGGGATTCTGTGTTTTGTTTTCCTTTTTTCCTCTTATTATCTTATTTACCCCATTAACAATCCTCACTCTTGAATAGTTTGAGTTGACATGCATGGTCTATTGTCGATTTAAATAGTCCAAAAAGGTGGACCATCGTAAAATAATTGATTAATAAAATAACATTAATGACTAATCTAAATATGACCTGAATTGTAAATATATTCACAGTAAATATTGTTCAAGTGCAACAAATAGGGAGTGTGCATTGTTAGTGGTAATTGATATGTATACATAAAATGAACAATAACAATTTGAATGGTTATTGTATAGGAATTGAAATGGAAATAAGTAAGGGATGACATGAGTGATTGATACACATTTAGTAAACTTAATCAATGCAACATACTAATGACAATCAATAGGTACTAGAATGAAAGAAAATAGAAGGTAAACAATGAATTGTACGTGGAGATTATTGTTTTGACTAAAAAGATAAATAATTTCATATTGTGACAACATGTGTAAAGAAAAATAAATTTTATATGAAAACATACGAGTAGATCTAAATATGTATATATGTAATTCAACCAAAGCTTTCGAATAATATAAATTAGATAGTTATTATAGTTGATTTTAAAACTTTGATTTGTTATTAAAATTCTATTTATTCATATGTAAATATTTAATGCAATAAAAAGTGCAAATAATACGTGCAAACAAACATACATATGTGTATTAATATTCAAAACTAAAATTACACTGTTATGAATGATTCAAACATAGATCTATAATTGAAACACCGTATTGATTCCATATAAATTTCATTTTTAACTTTAAGTATAATTCAATCAATCAATATGAAAATGTAAATTTCCAGATTTAAAGAAATAGAATTTAAATTAAATGTTAAAACATAGAACTAAAGTAAAACATTGTATTTTAAAATATATAGATTTAGTTTCAATTTAAAAAAATAAAGAAAAGCAGCTAACCAATTCGAACATGTAATCATTCAGATCTAAAGAATTACAATTTAATTAGAATGTTTAAAAACACAGATCTACACTAAAATGTTGTTTTAAAACATAAAAAAAATTAATTTTGATCTACCATATGAAAACTCAATCATATCACACAACAAATAATTCAATCTTCATAAAAAAATTTAATTAAGCAAGATAGCAATATATCTTTCAAATTATGAAAGTCAAATTGAATTTCCATCAAACATTGCAAAATCACTATCTACATACAGAAAATGACATACCTTGCTACCCAATCCTTAAAACGCACCTTGTTGATGTTGACTTTGATTTGCACCATGAATGAAAAATGCTTCTAGATCCGATTGAATCACCTTAGGATGTTGCCTAGAAATCACAGTTTGAATGATGATATCTCCTTATCTTCAAGATCCCCATTCTATCCATGCAAGAGATGGATGAACCACTTTTGCTTTATTTTATTTGGAGTTGAAAAATTTAGGAATTCCTTTTTTTGTTTCTGCGATGAAAAGTTAGGAGGAGAGAAAGAGGAAGAATGAATGAGAAATGAAAAAATTGTATGTACAGAATGAATTAAAGAATATGTTTTATTTAAAAGAAGGAAACCTTTCCCATTCTTTAATTAAAACTTCTGTAATTAATTCTCTTGATTAACTTTCTCTTTTCACTCCTATTTCTTTATATGGTATGGCTGAAAATTACGTGCCATTAAATGACATATGATTCCATGAATTGACGCTTGTAATTATCTTTTGTTTAATTACAATGATAAATATATCAACGTACGCAAATATAACTTTTATAAATGCATTCAAATAATTACAAATAACTCCCAAACATCAAATAAAATAAATAATAACTAATATTTCTCCAATACTAATTAATTTATGACTTTTTATAAATTAATTAAATCACATGATTTTTTCGAGAATTCACCATTACGGTTGTGCCACTCAAAGGTGTAAATTCAGTCAGGGATTAATTTGAAAAATTCAAATATTAACGTCCACACGTTACTTAGAAGGTGGTGTGACATTTTGGAAGAATTAATCGCTCACACATCTTTTGGTAAAAATCCAAATTTTCTTATTATAAGCACCTAATAGCGACAATTATTTACACCAACTCTCTTCGTCAAAAATATTTCACTTTGGATTTATGAAATTTGGTAGTGATCAAAATTTCAATATCACCCACATTCAACTTTATAGTCAAAACACAAAGTCCTTGGTTCAATACTAATAATTATTATTAACCAAAATACTATGGCCAGAGACTTTGACTTTGAGTTGACTTGAGTTGACCATGATACTAACCCCATGTAACTGAGGAGACAAATCCTCTTTTAAATAGTGCTTCGCTTCCAATACTTCCACTCGATCCAACTATAGTCACTCGATGGAACGCCGTGCCATGATTTGACTATAATCAAAGCAGAGCTTTCATATTGAAGATCCAAAGTATGCTCAATTTGAGAGAACTATGTAAATCGGTCACATCGACATTTTCTGTTTGACCTTAGTTATATTAACCAACAGAAAACTATCGATTGAGTCGTTCCATAGTTATCCAATACCTATCTGTATGTAACCTCTAAGTGCCCCCAACAGTCATGAGTAATACACTATCCAACATTTAGAAAGCGTTGCATACTCTAATCTCAACGGACACACCGATATCCAGTCTCGATGCATCTTGACTAGGAACACTTAAAATGGTATTTTTTTTTATTGTGATAAATTACTCACGGTTACAACACTTTGTAACTACTATCATAAAATATGTTGTTTATGGATTTTCTATTAAATATACTTTTAATTAAATTAATTAATTAACATAACCACATTATATCAGGTATATAATAGAAAGAAACACCATTATTATGAACAAGATTGTTCAACGAGCTAGATATATGCAATAAATTACATAATTTCCCCTAGGGCATGCCCCTAAATCTATCAATCTCTCAGTTGCACTTGGGGTCAATTATGAAATCTTAGTCCAAATTCTCCAATCGGTTTCTCAAAACCAGTTGGATCGGTCCCTTTGTGAATGGGTATGTTATTATGTTTTAATTATCTACTCTGTTAATCAACTCTCTCCGACGGTGATAAACTATTTTATCATGTGGAACAATTCGAAGTACGTTTCTCGACTTCGAGAAAGCTCTAAGCTCTATTATGAACTATATTACAAAGTTGTTACCATATAACTCTGTCATGAGATTCTCAACATTTGAAATCGGCTCAGTTATAAATTTATGCACTTATATTTTTTTGTATACATTGTTTTGATTGTGGCGCAATTCAAGGCGATGTACCTAACCTATTTTCGTTGAATCAGCCGTGGTCTTTCATTTAGAACATTTCCAACTTAAAGACTCTTAACTTGAATTTATTATTGACATACTACACTCAATATGTCTTATGAAGTTTGAGTTCGAACACTCCTTCATAAGGAGTTTTATTTCTGTAAATAATTATCTAGAATTTCATAAATACACGAGGACACTTCAAACAGCCATTTAGTGATATCAATTTGGATTTGATATTTGCTTCATGTATCAAATACATAAAGAAATCACGATATCGTAGACAACACAACATGTATGACAATACTTTTTGCCAATGTAGAGGAATCAATCTTACAAGTTCCATATTAAACATTCTAATAAGGTGTACTTGCATATAATTTGGGACATTCCCGACATCTTTTATACTTACTATAAAAGACATCATTTATTAATCCAATGTTTAGTATTAAAACAACTAAGCTGATTTTAACACAAGTACATCATTAAAATCAAACGTGTTTTGAATTTCTTATTTATAAAACTGATTTGGTTTTAGTTTACAAAAATTATGTTTGAAAAATAAATATGTTATCCAATGACAATCTTTTCAAAATCCTTTTACGGAGATTCATACAAGATCCCTTATGAACAATTTTTACGTGCAATCTTTCGACTTGCACAACTTGCCAACTCCTTGGCATAAGATATATTGGAGTTTCTTATAAACCGTTATCTTATAAATTTTTGTAAACTGTTATTCAGATGAAATAATATTAACCTTTTATACTAAACTTAAGTACATTATCTTGTAGAAAGAAACTAACTCAAGTTCACTCACAATTAATCGTACATTGTCCAACAAAATTTTGGTTACTCCATATCGATGCATCATTATGTATCACGTGGAGGAGTAACTTTGAGACTGAATCTTTACTCATTTTAGGTACGTTCGATTTTTTTTCCCAATATACTCACTCATTCGATCAAATCAAATCATTTCTATTGCATGTTATTGCATTTACTTCTGTTTTATATCCTATAAGTTTACCATGGACATGCTACTTGCATATCAAATACACATGTAATGTTGACGATAACCCATCGGCGAATATGACGAAATACATGGAAGAGTTTTGGTATTTATAGAATTACGATTGCGTAGATCTATATGTATCAATCTAAAGGAGCTCATCAACTCTTATGATACTCCCACTAAACGGGTGCATAGCCCTTTATTGTTTGAGATATAATTATCAAGTATCATTGATTCAAAATCATACAATAAAATTATTTCTTAAAACTAGGCTTAGTCTATAATTCAAAACAACCATAAATAACATTAGATACTTTTGTATTTTTAAATGCATCACTTTTGTTATTAGAAAAATTACCACATTATAGTTTTACTTCATAAAGAATATTCATGTTTAAATATAGCTATGTCTATTTTTTTCAGTCGATACGGAAAAATAATCATTATTTCATAAATAATGTATGGTAAGTTTTACGAAAATAATTTTCCTACTATGATGCAATTAATAAGTGCTATATGGTATGCTCCTACTATTTTCTCCATTACTATAATAGCGTATTAAATTTGGAGATCCGTCATTCACTTAATACAATTTGTTTGTTTGATACACTGCAACTATTTACAGCGGAGAGTTCGTTGATCAAATATCTCGAGCTCAAAGAAATAAATCTCATAGAAAACAATTTTCTATATGAAAATACATTTCAGAAGGAAATCATATTTCTTATTCCAATATTAAGTATCAATTATTTATTACAATTTATATTTCTAATGTTTCTCTATGAAGCAGAAGTGAGTATTCATTCTCTTTATTCCAACTGTACCTTAAATTACATCTATTCTTATAGATTTGTTTTCCTTTCAAATTGTCAAACTATTAAAAAGAAAACCTTCTACAATATCATAGCAAACTCTTTACAAAAGCGCATTCGATTATCCTTAACATTTAAGGACAACAAATATGTTGCACTTTATGTAAACTGACCAAAATGGCATTTCAGTGGTCGGGTTCTTAAATCTATCTTATAGTTTTTGGTCATGTGTTACATTAGCACAATATGATCTCTTTTGAAATCAACCAGATTGAATACTTGATCTCGCACTAATGTTTATTCAGTTTTTCGAATGATCTAGTTTCATCGGAATATCGTTCATTACAAACATTGACCATTCACCATATAACATTTATATGCAATTGTTTATGGGTCAAATATCCATAGTCTTGTATTGTTTTTAGAGTTCAAAACTCATTGAATGCAATACATGATCTTTACCAAATAAATGCGTAAGTGACCAAACCACGAATGTATTCAGTGGTTGTAAAATGAGGCACTTGCATGGGTGTTGAAACGTTAACATGCAATAGGAATTTGATAGTGGGTATTATATTTTCATTTGTCAACTTTCAATTCAATTCGTTTGTATATGTTAATTGATAAACAATTTATCAATCATATTAAATGCATAAATTTATCATTGTAGATAATTATAACATTATTTAGCATATGTTGTTACAATATTAGAAAGGTTAAATATTACCATTTCATTTTCTAATAAGGCTCCCGCCGGTCTTTAATGTTTCTCAAACCCTAAGATGAAACATATAAGTCTTTTGAATTCACTAGTGGATGGTAGGACTCGTTTGTCTTGATATTGTGTCCTTGAGTTTTCTTAACAAATCATATCCCACAAACGATTTATAACTCCTAATCGGTTGTATTACATACAAATCCTAACCCATTTTGTCCTTGTCCTAATCTCATTTCGACCTTGAGTTTGCTCAACAAATCGAAAGAGATTATTCACTCATACCTACCATATCGTGATGGCCTAAGTATAGTATATGTACCTTGAGTTTTCTCAACAAATACATATAGTTATTTACCTCATATGTTTAATATATTAATAATACTACACATAACATCCCCTGCTTGAGTTTGCTCAACAACTAAGGAGTATGCAAGTAATTTAATAATATATATATATATATATATATATATATATATATGGTACATGACAACATTATATTGAAGATTCATAATCCTTAATATATTGTATTGAGTGATATCGACTTATGGAATAATGTATTTCTTATGAAATACCCTTGCGATTCAAGCGTCTGACACATCATAAATCACAGTATATGTACATTGACATATGTATTTATTCCTTAAGTCAATTTGGGTTTCTTTAATGTTCCACTTTTAGTTTATACATTCATAACATATAAGTTTTGTTGTTAAATAACTTTATATTTCATATTACTTATATGATAGTCTTATGCATAATATTTCATTAATTAAATCGAATTTAGTTAATTTTAATTAAATAACTCTTTAATTAATTTTATATTAATATTCCAATACAACTTTTATATTAGATATATCTACTACAACCTTTATAGTGTAACACACATATCTTATATATGTATGTTTTTATTTAGTCAATTAACCTTTAATTAATTATCAATTAAACAATTTTAATTAAATTATATCAATTTCAAAATTTTATCTTATATACATACATGAATACTTATGTTATCTTAAACACTTAAAAATAACATAACATATATCAACATATATAATACATGTGTATAAGTATTAATTAATCAATTCATTTAATTAATTAATATTATTAATCTTATTAATAATTTTAAATTTCGAAATTAATATTTACATAGCTTCAAACATCTTGAACTTTTTTATTACATTTTGAAAATTTATGTTATATTATAATAACCTTTTATAACAAACATGTTTTTATTTTAAATTTAACTTTTAAATTTAAAATCATGTCTTAATTTTCAAAAATTTTGAAAATTAGCCCAAGACCCAATTCAAATTGGGCCTTTTCTATTAGAGGCATCCTTTGGGCTCACATCACTTTTCAGGCTAGGCTGGTAAATAGGTAGGATATGCTACTTGATTACCCAATTCCAATCCTAGACATCACCTTTCTAGATACTGTACTAAGTGCACAAGTTTAATTAGTTAGCCCTAACATGACTAATTTAGACCGTATAGGCTATTGGGCTCTGATACCACTTAAGGAACTAGGCCAGCCCACAGCGGAAGTAATGGACGAATTTCAATTTTTTTTACCATTTTGGATCTTTATAGGGCCTATGAAATCTAAATATATTTAGAACTTTCTAAGTTTCTTTTAAATAACATAAATATTTTATTTAACTTTGTTAACCCGCCTTTTAGCAAGGCTATGGACAGGAGGGTTTAACTAAATCGATTGCTTGACTGTTGAGGACTGGATGCGACAGATTTTAGTCAACCAGATGGATGGACGACCAAGCATAGATAATAGTCATGGATTTGCAACCGGTATTCGGAATATTCGTATGGATTCGAGCTTCGAGTCGTATGGATTACCTTTCTTTTATTTATTCAATTAATGAGGAGCATATATTTATTCGGATAAGGAAAGTTTTCATTTCTTTCTACTTAAATTATTCAATCAATAAGGGATCATAAATTCAGTTAGAGAAGGAAACTTTTCATTTCCTTCTCTTAAGTAAATTAAAAATTGATTAATAAAATAACATCAATGACTAATCTAAATATGACATGAATTGTAAATATATTCATAGTAAATATTGTGCAAGTGCAACATATATAGAGTGTGCATAGTTAGGAGTAATTGATTTGTATACATAAAATAAACAAGAACAATTTGAATAGTTATTTTATAGAAATTAAAATGAAAATGAGTAAGGGATGACATGAGCGATTGATACGGTTTCCCATTTAGTAAACTTAATCAATGCAACGTACTAATGATAATTAATAGGTACTATAATGAAATAATATAGAAGGCAAACAATGAATTATATGTAGAGATTATTGTCATGATTAAAAAAACAAATAATTTCATACTATGACAACATGTGTAAAGGAAAATAAGTTGTATGAACTCATACAAGTGGATCCAAATATGTATATATGGAATTCGGTCAAAGCTTTCTAATAATATAAATTAGATAATTATTATAGTCAATTTTAAAACTTTGATTTGTTGATAAAATTCCTTTTAATCATATGTAAATATTTAATGCAATAAAAAGTACAAATAATACATGCAAACAAACATATATGCGTGTATTAAAATTCAAAACTAAAATTACACTATTATGAAAGATTAAAACATAGATCTACAATTGAAACATTGTATTGATTCCGTATAAATTTCATTTTTAACATTGAAAATAATTCAGTAATCAATATGAAAATGTAAATTTCCAGATTTAAAGAAAAGCAATTTAAATTAGATATTAAAACATAGAACTAAAGTAAAAAATTGTATTTTAAAATATATAGATTTAGTTTCAATTTAACAAAGTAAAGAAAAGCTACTAACTAGTTCGAACATGTAAACATTCAAATCTGAAAAATTACAATTAAATTAGAATATTTAAAAACACAGATCCACAGTTAAATGTTGTTTTAAAACATAAAAAAAAATTAATTTTGATCTATCAAATGAAAACTCAATCATATCACTCAACAAATAATTCAATCTTTATAAACAATTTTTTAATTAAGCAAGATAGCAATACATCTTTCAAATTATGAAAGTCAAATTAAATTTCCATCAAATATTGCAAAATCACTATCTATATGTTGAAAATGACATATCTTGATACCCAATCCTTAAAACACACCTTGTTGATGTTGCCTTTGATTTGCACCTTGAATGAAGAATGTTTCTAAATCTGATTGAATCACCTTAGCATGTTGCTTAAAAATCATAGCTTGAATGGTGATATCTCCTAAGATTTCAAAGATCCACACCCTATCCTAGCAAGATATGGACGAACCACGTTTGTTTTATTTTATCTGATTTTTTTATTTGGAGTTGAAAATTTTAGGAATTCCTTTTTTTTTTGCCATGAAAAGTATAATGGATCGGGGATTTCCGACCCTCGAAAATCGACAATAATAGTGCCAAAAATACTTGTTCATTAGATGTGAAGAAGAAAAAGGTAGAAGAAAATAATAAAAAAACAACACAGAATCTCACAATCGCAGTGAAACAAAATATAAAATGTAATAACAGGTTTTAAATACAAGAACTGTACTTTTAATATACATACCACTATCAAAGAACAACAATTCAATACATCAATTTGGAAAGTTTAATCACTTGTCCTAATATACATAACTCATACAGCGGAAATAACCAAGTATGTGATATACGTTTGAACTCCTTTAGTTAGTCTTCTGAGCTCCATAGCATTTTAACCTGAATCTGTAATACTTGGACTGACCCTAGCATTAAAATAACACCCGAGTCAGTCTGGAAAACCACTGTGAGAAAACACACTCAATTTAAATTATTAATTTTTCAAAATCCTTTGAAAACAAAGGTATATCGTAAGATCACGCCACAAATGAAAACAATGGGATTTTACCTTACGATAACCAAAATAATTTTATCAAAATTGTCTGATATTATAATAGTGTCTATACATAGTAAATAGAAAATAGCTGAAAATGCTTGCATCTCACATTCCAGCATAGTTGGCGCAATAAAAACCGTATAGCGCTTATTGGAGAATGGATTCCATCTAATGATTGGGCCACTTGGGTACCACCCACTACAGTACACCTCTAGAAGAATGCAACGAGGACCACGCTGGGATCCCCTGCTACACAAGACCTGCCTACCCCTAACCTGGATAGACTGAATATGTTATCACCTCGGGTGTTCTCACCCTTACCATCGAGCGCTCCTTCCATACATAACCATATCCATAATATAAAGGTTTCCGAGGACATCTCGAAAGGTGATAACATACCCTACTTGGGTGCGACCTAATTAGCCTTGCTGCATCTCCCCTGTTTTAGTCATTCCTCGTTGATGAGGCTCAAGGCTCAGCGTTACCTATCAAGAGAAAATTTTACTTAGAATGCACATCGCCTTCCAATGATGATGTTCTGATAGCATTCGTCCATACAAGTTGTCTTGGGTCTGGACAAACCGAATCACCATCTTCATCATCTTCATGGTATTCATTCGTTACGTTCAAACAGGATCGAAGTGGTTTTCAGATAATTAAATCCGATCATGGTTTCTTTGAAATGATCAACGAGATTGGCCAAAATTGACACTCGGTTATCTAACTACCAATAAACATTCAAAGGCAATCATCTGGCCTTATTAGAAATTTCCCAAAATTTATTTCAAAATATCTTTATAAGATACTATTTTCAGTTCTTCAATATTTGAAAATAGTTTTCAAATCCTTATATTTTTTCAAAGGAATATTCTATCCCTTTCCAATACTTAGAATATTTCCCACTTTATTTTATATTCAACCCTCTTAAAAACATCTGCAATTTTATTTGTAAACTCCTTGACTAGTTTATAACGAATTCTATAAATTCGGAATTTTTTAACTAATTTCCTTAATAATTCCAAAACCAAATTTACTTGCTTATAAACTCAATTTTCCCATTCTACTTCTTTATGATTTCTAATTTCATTTTCGAAGTTCACTTTTATTTATCCACTTCGGAAATTTTCTTACTTTTCGTCCCAATTCCATTTTAAGAGTTTTCTTGTAGTCCCATCTACTGAACAAACCCATTTCCAAACTTCCGAGGAGGTTCATAAATAAATTTAAACCATTTCAAATTATATATCCTATATAAATGAAAATAATTATTTAAAATAAAATAGTAATAATTTATCTTTAAGACATATTCAAATAATTATTTAAAATGTTGAAAACACCCATTTTATAACATCACTTTTCAAAGCAGGTTTTAAAATTTTTGGATTTTGTTAAAATTAATATAAGTATTTAAAAAATTCGCTTCTGAAGTATTTAAATACTAACCAATTTTAAATTACATAGTTTAATAAATAAAAATTTCCTTTTTAAAATTGAAATTTACTTATAATTTTTTTTTTTAATTTCACTAACCAAATTTCAATTTATAGATCTTCTCGATTTCCACCACATCACTTTCATTTCGATTTCCTTAACCATTTTTTTAATACAAAAATAGTATACACTATCTTTCTCTCCCCTATTTCCATATTCAAATATAAATTCTTTCTGTAAATTTATATTTCCAATTTATCACCTAATATTAATTTCTTTATTTATAAACATGTTTTATAAATTTCTTATAACTCCTTTGAGTTTCACTACAAATAATCTCATTTATAAAATTTTAGTTTATAAATTCAATTTCTTATAATATCCATTTATTTTCAATAATCTATTTTTAATATCGATTTCAACTTCTTTCTATATTTTTCGAACATCATCTAAAAATCTAGTCTTAACAATTCTATTATATAATTTATTTTAAATTCTCTGTTTAAAATATTTTTCCGCATTACTTAATACGATCAAAATTTCACTATTTCATATGCAAATCAGTCTCTACTAAATAATCCTTATTTCGATATACAAATTTTTATACGAAAATATCTTTTTAATTCCTTAAAATTTAAAATAATATTTACGGTATTTAATATACCCAAAATTAATTTCCATGCCATTATAACATTTAAAAGTTTACAACACACAATAATCCAACATTTTATATATATGAGAAATAATAATATATTTGGGGATTCCAACTGGATCCCTCCAACCTGTTTTCCTTGCATCCAAAAATGTTAGACAACAACAAAAATACCAATCCCACTTCGAGGGGGATATCACGGTATATAGGGTCATCCACTATTATACGGGGGGCTTAGGGCCTCGTCCGCTATAATATGCGGGAATATCACTCCAATACTAGTATATATACTACTATATATATTTAGTCATCCAACTGATAATTATAAATTATTCAATCAATCAAGCATCCAATATTTTAAATTTAAACATTAAATTTAATTATGGTAATCCAAATGAGTGAGATATTCTCACCTTGACTTTAATTCGCAAAATGCATCAAAATTTTAAACTCTTAAATTTAATAACTTAATATATCATTAAATTTAATTATAAGTTTAAATTAGAGTTTACTCTAGGTAGAACCACTCCAGGCTGCGAATGGAAGGCGCTCGACATCACCGCGCTCCAAGATTGAACTGGACCATTCGCCGATCCCGCTAGATGAAACCATAAGCCTCCTCTTTCCCCATCGCAGGGGTCCTACCCCTTCCTCCTGCTTCGTTTACATTTTCTCTGGAATAATTAGCACCATCGCCTTCAATAGTGACGACCCTAGCCTCCAGTGCCTACTTCCTACGAATAGAGCAAATCGCGACCTCACCCACTAACTACTATGACACTCACTCACTACTGATAATTTCGATAACAACCCACTATGCCATTGCTGCTTTGATTGCAGCAGTCACCGGCATCCACATCGTCAACCACCATCGGGCGTCGAAGCCAGGATCTCGCCAATAAGCATGCCGCGACACCATCGCGACTTCTCCAGCCGCCGCGCCGTGGCGCCTCATCGTGATTTTGGGTCGCAGCTCTAATAGCGATTTTGAATTTTTTTCGTGAGGAACGAATTATGATTTCGTTTTCGATTTCGGAGAAGGGGAAGCCCCGCAATTTCGAACTGATGAAGACAAGAGGAGGTTATTCGATGTCGAGTCGCTTGATGGAATAAAATTACTACGCCATTTTTTTTTGAATTTTGATTGGCATGTTATTTAAAGAAGAAGGGGAAAAATAACGTGATTTTGGTTTTGAACTGAAAGAAGAGAAGGTCGCGTGCTTGGATAGACAATGGGTACAATGATTTGAAAAGAAGGAAAAGGGGCTGCTGAAAATACGGTCAAGTCAGTTATATGTACATTATTTAAAATTTAAAATGTCTTGATTTACGCACTCCAAAATCTCAAACCCCTATCGAGGCATGCCGCTAGGCGTTTGTAATGTTATATCCCCATTCTAAACGCAATGGAAAAGGTTTCGAGTCCTAATTCGATCGTATGGAGAAGATAACTTTTTGAACCCAATTATTATATTAAATTTTCAATATTAAATTCAATGCGTTTATATACCATACGATCAAAAGATAACTCCAAACACTACAAAATTTGAAATTCGATAATAATGCATTATTACGGATCCAACGAAATTGGTTTCGTCGAATTTCAAGACCGTGCCTCGGAAGGCTATTTAAATGTCAATTTAGACCATATACTTTTAAAACTGAACAGATCACTTTTAAATTCAATTTAATTTTTTTTATTATCTTCCTTATTATTAATATAAATTTTACAAGCTTTTAAATAATTTTTTTTATTGGGCTTCAAACTCAAGATACAATAATTTGACCAATATTTAGTTACAAACTTCAATAATTAAATTACCCAATAAAATGCTATATTTAAATTCTGAATTTATTTTATAAATAAACCCAATTTTTCATATTCAAATAAATCTAATTCAAATTAAATAATTAAAACCACTTAAATATACAAAATCAAACAACGAAAAATCCATGTCGTTACAAAAAGTTAGGAGGAGAGAAAGAGAAAGAATGAATGAGAATGAAAAAATTGTACGTATAGAATGAATTAGAGAATACGTTTTATTTGAAAGAAGGAAACCTTTCACATTCTTTAATTAAATTTTCTCTAATTAATTCTCTTAATTAACTTTCTCTTTTCAATCTTATTTTTTTATATGTATGGCTAAAAATTACGTGCCATCAAATGACATAGGATTCCATAAATTAAAGCATGTAATTATCTTTTATTTAATTACAATGATATCATATATCAATTCACGCAAATATAATTTTTATAAATGCATTCAAATAACTACCAAACATAAAATAAAATAAATAGTAATTAATATTTCCCAAATATTACTTAATTTAATTAATATATAACTTTTAATAAATTAATTAAATCATGTGGTTTTTTAGAGAATTCATCATTAGAGTTATGCCACTCAAAGGTGTAAATTTAGTCAGCGATTAATATTGAACAATTTAAATATTAATGTTCACACTTCACTTAGCAGGTGGTATGGCATTTTGGATGAATTCATCGCTTGCATATCTTTTGGTAAAATCCAATTTTGTTTATTATAAGCAGTAACTAATAGTGATAATTATTTACACCAATTCTCTTCGTCAAAACTATATCACTTTGGAATTATGGAATTTGGTAATGGTCAAAATTCCAATATCATCTACATTCAACTTTATAGTCCAAACACAAAGTCCTTGGTCCAATAATAACAATTATTAGCAACAAAATGCTCTAGCTAGAGACTTTGAGTTAACTTTAGTTGACTATGATACTAACCGCATATAACCGAGGAGATGAATCCTCTCTTGAATAGTGCTTCACTTCCAATACTTCCACTCGACTCAACTATAGTCACTCGATGGAACGCCATGCCATGATTTGACTGTAATTAAAGTGGAGCTTTCATATTGAAGATACATAGCATTATCAAGTTGAGAGAACTATGTAAATCAATCACATCGATATTTTCTATTTGACCTTAGTTATATTAACCAACATAAAACTATCGAGTGAGTCATTCCATAGTTATCCAATAACTATCAGTAAGTTACCTCTAGATGCCCCCAGCGGTCATGAGTAATACACTGCCCAACTTTCGGAGAGCATTACATGCTCTAGTCTCAACAGATACATCGATATCTAGTCCCGATGCATCTTGACTAGGAACATTTAGAATGTTATATTTGTTTTATGGTGATAAATTACTCACGATTACAACACTTTGTAACTGTTATCACAAAATATTGCATTTATGGATTTTCTATTAAATATACTTACAAAATACCTCATCAACATTCGTCATCAAATATCCAACCACAAACCCTGATCAACATTAGTCGTCAAGAATTGAGTAATAAATTCTTTTTTAGATTAGTATAAACACCTCAAAGTTCTGTACCCGAATCTTAGATCAAAGTCGCATGGTGAAATGATCTACTTACAAAATACATACTTATTAATATTCAAAAATCTTTATGAAAATGTTCTATAAAACTTTCACCTTTTTATTTTAACACTTTGATAATCATTTCAAAATATTTGCCCTAAATTTCTATCATCTTTTCAAATAAAATCAATTATCCTTTACTTGGAATAATACTATTATAATTTTATTCTAAACTTCTTTTGAAATTACTTTGTTAATTAATTCCATTTTAATTTCCAAAATTATTTCATAACTTTCCCTTTATCATTTTAAAAGCTTTCTAAACATTAGGATATGAATTCCCCAAATCCCCTTTTATTAAACATATATTTCAAATCCATCTTTTACAAAAATCCTTTTATTTATGCAACTTACCCTTTATTTTATGAAATATGCATTTATAAAATATACTCTTAAATGAATTTCTTTATTTAAATACTTTTTATACATTCTTAAAACATATATTTGAATATTTTAGAAATAAATACAATTGACCAGAGTGATAAATTTGTGGGATGTTACATAAGGTCTATATAAATGAGTTTTGGATCTATATAGGTTTTTTATAAAGAAGCTTTACAATTATATTTTGAGATTTATGGGAAGTACGTGAGTTTTATAATTTTCATGGGGAGATTTATAAAAAGAGTTTTTATAAATAGAATGGATTTATAAAAGGGATTTATAAATATGAAAGAAGTGTTTATTAAACGAGTTTATAATTATATTTGAGTTTTATAAAAGGAGTTTGTAAATGGATTTATTTATATAGAAGAGTTTATTTATATAAAAAGGTTTTATAAATAGAAAGAGGTTTTATAAATTGATTTTATAGAAGGAATTTATAAAAAGAATAAGACTCGGTATCCATAATCGATCTTTTTAAATTACAATGATATGGAAAATGTTCTTTTCATACTTAACACTAAACTTAGAGGTATGGAAACTCATTTATATCTTAAGAATTAAATATGTATATCGAGGCTAGAATAGTTTTCTACCTTGTCCGATTTCATTGCGAATCGAGAGTTAGTACTGTTTGAAATCGAGAAGTGGTGGTATGTGATGCCCCACCCCGAGACCCACATTAACAAAGAGAATTACTAGGTAATACCGTCCGCTAATGCGGAGAATAGGGCTGGTTAGGAGCGACCATTTATAGCCTTGTCTTAAATATCTATTGAATACGTCGATAAATGCTCAGTATCTTTTTTCTAATTCAAGTGGATCAGCATATCCAATAAATACTTAATACAATGACATAGGTGGTATAGGATCTATCAGAACAAAATACAACAAGTCAAATGCAAAACACATCACAGAACAAAACATAATCAAATATATACACACATACAGATACATCACAGAGTATACAAAATGATACATTATATATATGGTATGATGACCACAATATAAACACGAGTCAAGAGAATATACATATTAGAGTAGCAACAAAAAGGACTACACAAAAGATACAACAAAAGGAGCCAGCAAAAAAGTTCATGCGAAAGAAGAATAGGACTAGTCCAATGGGTACCTAACCTGAAAAACCTCTCGAGTATAAAATACATGGGTCAGTCTAGCTAAAATAAACCAGTTTACAAGGATAAGTGATAATATGAGCATAAGGATAATGTGATAATATTACCGAATGGGAAGGAACAATTTAAAGTGTATGATTACATCAAGTGATAATATTGTATCTCTATACAAGCGTATAATCTCAAAGGAGATAAAATACCCATAAAGCGCTAAAAGTAGCGAGCCTCATATCATCGACAATCATAAAACATCAAATGTGGTTTAAGGGAAAACCTAAACCCGCCATCTTGGCAAACCCAAAACATGCATAAAGAGATCCCATCTCAAGCACGCCATAAGGCAAATGTATCTTCAATGAGGAGAATAAAATCTCAAGTAAATGCCAAAATGCAAATCTTATATAACGCCAGTGTAGAAAATTCATATTTAAAAATAGAACTTCTAAGAGTTCAAATTCCCAAAAGGTAATCGCCATAAATATATATCAAATGGTTCAAAGAACCAATTCCGAGAAAGGGCGATACACTAGGGAAATCACAAACATCAATGAAATTATCTCAAAGATATAGCACGAGCTTATGGTCGAGGCCCGCCAAGTACTACTCTCCAAAAATAAGGCTCCACGTCTCTTAGAAAAACGTCCCAAGGACAATAAATATGTCTCTTAGACAAACATCCCGAAGGAAAACATCTAGAAGGACAAATACGTCGCAATGGACAAATACATCTCTTAAACAAATGTCCTGAAGCAAATACGTCGCTTAGACAAATATGTCACAAACTTTCGGATAGAAACCCGAATGGTGTTAACATGTGTCCCATACCACACGTTCGCACTAAAAGTTTTAATAACCGCTAGTAAATTTCGCACTCAAAGCAGTAAAATGTTTACCTTATCTCATCGGTAGACTCGACCCGTAGGTCAAAATGATCAAACGAACGAGTCGGGAATTAACCGATAAGATAAATACATGTGTCCTATAGCACGTGTTTTACCAAACCATTTAATTGACCTTCTCATTTGCTCGAATACTGTAAAAAGGTGTATTTTATAAATAAAATAATTTACTTGAGAAAACAAGCTTTTAATATCAATTTTGAAAGCCATATTTGAAATTTTCCTTATTATCGAGATTAAATAGATTCCATCTTTGAAAATGCTTTAAAAATATCATATAATAATAATTTAAAATGCTCATTTATTTTAAAAATTATTTCAAGAAGGTTTGGAAAAATCCATGCTCAAAACAGAATAGAAACCCAAGAAATCACTCAAATAGATATTCGAATTTAATTCAAATTAAATTCAAATTAAATCCAAAATTTGAATTTCAAAATATCTAAATTTTGGCTAGTCTACCGATAGACATCATGGCCTTAAAATGTTTCAGAAATATCACAAAAACATGAAGTAAAAGTCAAAAGTCGGAAGGAAAAAGAACATAAAATGCATCGGCAACACAATACCCAGGTCTAAAATCTTCTTTGGGTTAAACTTTCGGACATGAAACGGATAGCCAAACTACCTTTGGTTAAACAAAAAATTGGTGTGCATAAAGTAGAAAACTTTAGATTTCAAAAAGAAAAAAGAATCGATGAATTCCAACTAGAAATGAAAATGTTACGCCGTCTCGAACATGAACTTAGGCCATGTTTGCAACAGTTCAAAAACAAAAATATGCCCAGGCCTGAAAACCATCTTGGGTCCAAATTACAGGCCTGAAACAAAGGAAAAAACTACCTCATATTGAGCTGAAAATTGGCATGAACATAGTAGAAAATTTCATCTTTCAAACAAAAAAGGATCAATGAATTCCGATCGGAAATGAAAAAGATACACTGTCTCAAACATGAACTCAAACCATGTTTGCAATGGTTCAAAAAACCAAAAAATGTACGGGCCTGAAAACCATCTCGGGTTCAACTTTCAGGCATAAAACAGAGAACTAAATTACCTTGGATTGAGCTGAAAATGGACGTTGATATAATAGAAAACTACATATTTCAAATAAAAAAAGAATCAATGAATTCCGTCTGGAAATGTAAAAGTTATACTGTCTCAAACATGGATTCAGGCCATGTTTCCAGTAACACAACAAAATGTGTACATCATGATTTCCAAGCTGTGCATTGATTTTGCAGCGAAGTTTTCAGGTATCAAATGAAATAGTTTTGCTATGAAATTTTTCACACTTATAATAGAACACATGGACTACTATTAGAAGAAAACCAGGCAACATTTCATAGCCGGATTGCAAGAAATTAACATGCAAAGTGGAGGTGGAACAATTTTAGCACAAACAAAACCGAGCATAAAACAAGATACAAAAGCAAACTTTTCATAATTTATAGCAATTTGAAGCTTGCTTTCAACTAGCATTTGTGAGTTTTGATACTCACCTTACAAAATAGTATAGCAACAGAGCGAATTGGAGAGAAGATGCAAGCTTTGGCCTTGAGAAAGCTTCAACAACCTAAAAAAGGAGTTTATACAAACATGCAAGAACAAAACTTCAATTATAGACAACAGATTCACCTAATCAGAAAAAGGATGAAGGGAAGTTTGGTTTGGGCTTAGATACCTGAAATAATTGACTCTATTATGATAAATTTCAGCAATTAATTGGATTGGAATGAAGATTTTGACTTTTACTTTGAAAGAGGAAAGTGGGTTTTTGATTTTTCTCTTCTTATAGTTTTCAGGGAAGAAGACTTGTACTAAACATATAGGAATTGAGAAAGAAGAAAAACTACTAAGTGGTCTCTCCACTCTGAAACTCGAAAACGAATGTCGATGATGCTGCAGTCATCACCGAAATTATTCTCCAGCGACAAAATAGGAGAGTACTGATTTAAAAAATTTAAAATTCTTTGAAAAAAATTTATGTTCAAAATATCTTTAAATAATATACCGTAGCATTTTAAAACCAAATTTTCTAAATACCGAAAATTTAATTCTTAAATCCTTAATTTAAAGTTATATCAATTCCGAATCAATTTATAAATCATGTTTTATAATTTCAGAAAATTATACTTATATATATATATATAATATGATTATACAAAAATTCATTCCATTTACTAAATTTAAAAACAATATTGTGTCGGTTTGTTCTGTTCAAGTGTTTTGGAATTCCTATGATAGTGTTGATTAGAGAGACGATCGAAACCCTAAATCAACATCAACAACTAAAACAACACAATACAAAAACATTTTTATATTAATTTACAAATACACTCCCTAGTTCGAAGATTAAAGAATGGATTTTGAAACAAGGATAGAGATCCAAATTAGAGGAACCCTAATCAAAGAAATCTAATTCGAAGATAAGCTCGGAAAAAAAATGAGAAAATTAAATAGCAAAAGAGAAAAGATGGATAAACTTATATAAATCGCAGGCGACCTTAACCGGGTCAACCGTGACTTCAAGAATAAGATCGATGCAGAATTCTGAAGAAAATCAACATTCGATCGCAAGAGATAGAATTCGGGCATAGCAAGAGATAGATAGCATCGTAACCGAAGATACAAAAATCATCGGTGAATCAATGCCTATGCAAAGGAGTTTCACTATGTTACAAATCATTCTAAGATTGGCGGGACCACAAGTTCATTATGGAGATCAACCGAAGTGGAGTTATGGGATACTCCAAAATCAAATACACATGAATAGGAAGAGACAAGAATGGATTTCAGAACAAGGAATGTTCTAAAATTCAAAGGACACCCGAATCGAAGAAGAAGGGATTCAAGCTCGAACAAAGCTAATTCTATAATTAAATCTACCCTATATGCTAAGTTTTCCTAAAATTAGAGCTGTGATACCAACTGTAACAATCCAATATTTCGTGCAATTCACGTCCACACATGTTGGGCTTGAATTGTTCAAAATACCAGATTGTTAATTTATATTTGGCAAAACTCAGCATATACAGTAAACAAATAAATCACAGAATCACAGGCACAGAGTAATATAATAATAAGCAGCAGAAACAAATTAATAGTAGTTCGTGAAGCTACTATATATATAACAGAGTTAAAACAAGATACAATAGAAGTCTCGAGTACATAGAAGTCTCCATACAATAGTCAAATAACAAAAATCTGAATATATCACAGGAGTCAACTGAATAACTGCGAGATGAATAGATAGATGGATCTCCAAGCGAAGCTCCAGCTCCAAAGGTGAGTCTCAAATGGTGTGACACTCAGTCTGACCCGAGCGTAAAGAAAAACACAAAACACTCGAGTCAGGATTAACATTCTTATATCAATAAATCCAACTCAAGTGAAATATCAACTGAAATACAAGTAACTCAAAGGTGTTTGGGATACCCATCCTCTAAGGATCTGTGGAACTATCTACTATGTAGTACAATACACTATTATAATATGTCTATAGTAAAGTAAACTATTAAAATATCATTAAGGCATTGCCCATATCCTCCTTAACACATTTTATATATTCCCATAGTCTATACAGTACCGTGAACTCCACCAAACCGGTAGGATTATCAGAAGGCACTCCATAAGTATGGTACAAAACAAACTTTTATTGGTCTCGATATGGTAGGTGATACGGCACAACTAGGCAATGTCAGGGTAATATATACCAATTACACTTCCAGGCTGGTGGTAATGCATAGCCGTAGCTACCGCCCACCTCGATCCACACTCTTGAAAATTCGAAGGTGCACCCAATCTATTACGAAGTAAAGAATGGTATCGATGAAGTGTATCCAATTGGAGGAGCTAACTCACTTGACCCGTCAGTTGCTCCTGTTTTAGCCACCTTAAGCCAACTTACGGTAGTCAGGTCCACGTATCTACCTCATATAGAATTGTCGCCAATCAACCTACTTCATTCTGGAATCTCCACCGCCTACACGGTTGTTAAAGTGGTTTTCGGTATTTGCAGGGAGTATGACAGCAACCGATTCTGGTCTCTTTAACAACCAAACGTTATTATAACACCGTGGTCATTTCAAAAAAATCATATCTATTCCAAAATATCATATCCATTTCAAAACCATATCAATACATTATTATTCACTTTAAAATAATATACATTTCAAAAATCATAACACTTTTCAAATTTATAACTCTTTCGAAATTATAAACCTTTGAAACCATAACACATTGGAAATCACAACACTTTGGAAATAATAACGCTTGAAATCATTTACTTTGAAATCATATCACTTCCTACTTAAACAGTTTAGATATACAGTAGTATATATAATAAAAATTGTTATTAGTTAAAATAAGTTATATTATTAAAATTATTAGTATATATATTAAATTGTTTTATATTAAAATAGTTTATATAATAAATAATTAATATATGAAAATAGTTATAAGTTAAAAATAGTTTGTATAAAATAAATTAATTAGTATATTAAAATAATTTATATTAAAATAATATATATATAATTAGTTTAAAAAAATACTTTTTATAATAAAAATAGTTTCCTCAAACTACAAATCGTTTCAAATCAACTCGCATTCCAAAATTCAATTTAATTCAATCTCAATTCATCAATTTCAATTCAATTTCTCAATAAACGATTTTATATCTATTTCAAATATAGATATAAACTACAAATCAAACCATTTCAATTTCAATTGATTTCAAAGATTTAAGTATTAAAACATTTTAAAAACTAAATTTTATAATTTCATATATATATATATATATATATATCAAATTCACTTTACTATTATTTAGTTTTAAAATATTTACTTAATCATTCCAATAACATTTAAATAAACTTCAAATTAAAAATTTAAATAAACTAAATATCCCATTTCAATTTATGTAAATTTGAAGATATTCCTTTAAATCACTTTTATCCAAAACCAAGTTATAATCATATCTTTAAAATCTCAAATTTAAATAAATTTCAAATCAACTATGTTAAGTATAATTCTTAAATAAATACAATTTCAAACCAATTTCTATTTCTAGTTCCAACCTTAATTTATTAAAAATTATTATAAACTCTATATTTGAAATATAATTTTAAATAAATACTTAAACGTTTTATTAAATAACTAACAGCAGCATATTTCAACTGTCATTTCAAATGAAATCAAATTTAATAAATAAAATAAAGTTAATCGTGAGTGAATGCTCACCTTTCGAGGCTAGAGATATTCAACAATGAAATGAGTTACGAATCCAAGTATGAATTCCAAAGCAAAGCAAGATTTGCACGAATTTGACGAATAAAGCTAATAAAAAGGAATTGATAAAAACGAATCAGAACCATCTTGATATAACTGAAACAGATATACGTTATAATTTTTCACTAAAACCAATTTTTAAAACACACATTTAAAATAAGATATACATACATATATATATATATATATATATATATATATATATTATTCAAATCAATATTTGACTCTAATACATATAAAATAAAATCTATGTATATATTTGAGAAACTAAGTCCACATGTACTTACATATAAATTAATGTATATAAACATGTATACAACTTACATACACGTTACATTTTAAAACAATATATATAAATATATATAATACTTCTTGACACAATAGTGTACTCGTTACATTTTAAAACAATATATATTATAATACTTCTTGACACAATAGTGTACAGTAACATATATACATATATAAAAATCAACTTCCTTATATATTTCAAGATCATTACTGAATTTAACACATACATTTAAGCATATGTTTTATATTATAATTACAGTACATGAAATCACTTCTTAAAACTATTATATTATATATATACTATTATATGTACTACTGTTATAAGTACTAACTTTACAGGAACTTTACACATCAACCTATATACATATATACAACACAATGTATATTAATACAAAGTCTTTGTATTCGTGTACCATTCAACTATAACCCAATATGAAAATATGTAAATCACGCATATATATAACGATTTAAAAACAATATTAAATAAAACAAATACAGATGTTACATCACCTTATGATATAACGTATATAAAACTGAAATGCAAACATTTATATATCGTAACTTGTTTAAAATCTCAAGTATAAAAACAGATCATATAACTTGTTTAGATCAACTATGTAATATATAGACAATATATATATATATATATATATATATATATATATATATATATATATATTGTATACGACATGGAGATAGCAACAAAAATTTGGAAAATACACATAACTTACGTTATAAAGCAGGTTGCATGGGTTTTGTGGTTTGGCAACGATGGACACGCGAGCACGTGTCAGTATTCATATGCATGCTTCAATTATTTTTTCTTAAAAACTGCTGCTTGAAAATGAAGGACAGGTGGCTAGCAAGGCGGGTTCAAGGTTGCATGGCACATGTAGGGTAGAGAGCGGAAGAGTTGGGAGGAGGTTGTCGTTGATGGTGAAATGTGGCAGGCGGCAAGGATAGGAGAGAGTCGCTTGGTGCTAGGATAGAAAATTTTGGAGCTTAGCATGCGTTACGACAAAGGTAAGCTATATGTTCAATTTTTTTTCAGAACGAAAAAAAGAAAGGTGGAAAAAAAGAATGGAACGAACAAGTGCTTAAGTTAAAATCATGGAGAATAGTAACAGTCAAAATTTAATTTCTTTTGGGAATATTGAAAGAAAGCAGCTGCTGGCTCAAACGGTGGAAAATTGAAAGGCACGGGAAGCCAAAAGGTTCGAAAGTGGAATCGATATGGTAGGCGTTTCACAGGTTGCACCACACACAGGACTCAAAAACAGAGAAATGAATATATCGCAGAGATCAACATGACGAGATGATCAAAACGATATACAAATATCAACGATTCGAAAATCTTACCAAAAGTCGATAATCAACATCGAAAATGCTGCTAATTTGTCGAAAATAAGATAAATGGATCAATAGCAGTTCAAATTTGGTGAAACAAAAAATGGCGTTTCACTCAGAAAATGATTTACAATTTTATTATGTAAAAACATTCAGGTTTGAGAAATATTTATTATCATCAAATATTAACTGTTTTAAAAATAAAATTACACAATGAAATAAACTTCCATGTTATATGATGAAAATTTATCGTCTGCTATGTTTATATAGACGTATTCCAAATATCAAATTTTAAATTCAAAATTTTATTTTTTAAAAATACGCAAAATTCAGTTAATTACGTAAATAAAACCATTAAAGTTTATGGGTCGTTACACTCTCTCCCACTCAAAACTTTTCGTCCCCAAAAAGGAAGAAAGTAGGAGAATAGAAACAACTAGAAGGAAAAATAGATTGAAAAATAAAATAAAACAATTAATTTAAAACCATATAAATTTCGTTTATTTAAAATTGGTTTATATTCAGTTAATTTGGTTTCAATTCAAGGTATTTTATTTCAGTTGATTCAATTTCAATTTATTAATATTTGATACAAAAAGGTTTCTTTCAAAACAAATTTTATTTAATTTATCTCATTTATTTATTCCATTTGACTTCACTTGAGTAAATTCCATTTATAATTCCAATATTAAATTTATATTTATTTATTCATTACAATTCCCGGTTCAATTATTTCAATTTTAAATATTTATTCAAAAATTTGACTTCAATTTATAGTTGAAATCTTTTCTTAACAAAAAATTAAGAGTCACATTTTCGATTTCAATTCAAACATTTTGAGATAGATGCACACACACACACACACATATATTCAAACCAAATCTAAAATCATATACCCTTATATCTTACACATCAAATCATACTTAAGAAATTCAATCAAATTCATTTTCCAAAACAAAAGTGTAGCAAAACTACTAAGTGGTCTCCCCACTCTGAAACTCGAAAATGAATGTCGATGATGTTGTAGTCATCGCTGAAATTATTTTCCAACGACAAAATAGGAGAATGCAGATTTATTTTTTTTTAAAATTCTTTGAAAACAATTTATATTCAAAATACCTTTAAATAATACACCCTAACATTTTTAAACACAATCTTCTAAATACCAGAAATTTAATTCTTAAATCCTTGATTTAAAGTTATTTCAATTCCAAATCAATTTATAAATCATGTTTTATAATTTCAGAAAATTATACTTATATATATATATAACATAATTATACAAAAATTCATTCCATTTACTAAATTTGAAAACAATATTGTGTCGGTTTGTTCTGTTCAGGTGTTCTGGAATTCCTATTGATAGCATTGATCAGACAATCGATCGAAACCCAAATCAACATCAACAACTCAAACAACACAATATAAAAACATTTTTATATTAATTTACAAATACACTCCCTCGTTTGATGATTAAAGAACGGATTTTGAAACAAGGATAGAGATCCAAATTAGAGGAACCCTAATCAAAAAATCTGACTCGGAGACAGGCTCAAAACGAAGATGACATAATTAAATAGCAAAAAAGAAAAGATGGATAAACTTACATACATTACGGGCGACCTTAACCGGGTCAACCGTGACTTCAAGAATAAGATCAATGCAGAATTCTAAAGCAAATCGGCATTCGATCGCAAGAGATAGAATTCAGGCATGGCAAGAGATAGATTGCATCATAAATCGAGGATACAGAAATCTCCGGTGAATTGATGCCTGTTGTAAAGGAGTTTCACTCCGCTACAAATCATTCTAAGATTGGTGGGACCGCCGGTTCATTATAGAGATCAACCGAAGTGGAGTTATAGGATACTCCAAAATCAAGAAAACACGAATAGGAAGAGACAAGAATGGATTTCAAAACAAGGAATGTTCTAAAATTCAAAGGACACCCGAATCGAAGAAGCTCGAACGAAGGTAATTCTGTAATTAAATCTACCCTATATGCTAAGTTTTGCCTAAAACCAGAGCTCTGATACCAACTGCAACAGCCCAATATTTCATGTCATTCGCATCCGCACATGTTGGACGTAAATTGCTCAAAATATCATATTGTTGATTTATGTTTGGCAAAACCCAGCATATACAGTAAGTAAATAAATTACAGAATCAAGGACATAGAGTAATACGATAATAAGCAGCGGAAACAAATGAATAGTAGTCCATGAAGCTACTATATATATAACAGAGTTAAAACATGATACAATAGAAGCCTTGAGTACATAGAAGTCTCAATACAATAGTCAAATAACAAAAATCTGAATATATCACTGGAGTTAACTGAATAGCTACAAGCCGGTTAGATAGATGGATCTCCAAGCGAAGGTCCAACTCCAAAGGCGAGTCTCAAATGCCGTGACACTCAGTCAGACCCGAGCGTAAAGAAAAACACAAAACGCTCGAGTTAGGATTAACATTCTTATATCAATAAATCAAAGTCAAGTGAAATATCAACTGAAATACAACTAACTCAAAAGATGTTTGGGATACACATCCTCTAAGAATCCATGGGATAATCTACTATGTAGTACAATACACTATTATAATATGTCTATAGTAAAGTAAACTATTAAAATAGCTTTAAGGCGCTACCCATATCCCCCTTAACATATTTTATATATTCCCATAGTCTATACAGTACTGTAAACTCCACTTAACTGGCGGGATTATCAGAAGGAGCTCTATAAGTATGGTACAAAACAAACTCATAGTGGTCTCGACATGGCAGATGACACGGCACAACTAGGCAATGTCAGGGTAGATATACCAATTACACTTCTGGGCTGGTGGTAACACATAGCCATAGCTACCGCCTACCTCTATCCACACTCCTGAAAATTCGAAAGTGCACCTAATCAATCATAAAGTAATAGAATGGTATCAATGAAGTGTGTCCGATCGGAGGAGCTACCTCACTTGGCCCGTCAATTTCTCATGTTTTAGCCACCTTAAGCCAACTCATGGGAGTCAGGTCCACATATATACCTCTTATAGGATCGTCGCCAACCAACCTACTTCATTCTGGAATCTTACCGCATACACGGTTGTAAAAGTGGTTTTTAGTATTGGCAGAGAGTATGACAATAACCGATCCCGGTCTCTATAACAACCAAACGTTATTATAACATCGTGGTTATTTCAAAAAAACCATATCTACTCTAAAATATCATATCCATTTCAAAATATCATATCTATTTCAAAACCGTCTCAATACGAGATCATTAGTCACTTTAAAATAATATACATTTCAAAAATCATAACACTTTTCAAATTTATAACTCTTTCGAAATTATAAACCTTTGAAACCATAACACATTGGAAATCACAACACTTTGGAAATAATAACGCTTGAAATCATTTACTTTGAAATCATATCACTTCCTACTTAAATAGTTTAGATATAAAGTAGTATATATAATAAAAATAGTTATTAGTTAAAATAGTTTATATTATTAAAATTATTAGTATATATATTAAATAGTTTTATATTAAAATATTTTATATAATAAATAATTAATATATGAAAATAGTTATAAGTTAAAAATAGTTTATGTAAAGTAAAATAATTAATATATTAAAATAGTTTATATTAAAATAATATATTTATGTAATTAGTTTTTTTAAAATACTTTATATAATAAAAATAGTTTCATCAAACTACACAAATCGATTCAAATCAACTCGAATTCCAAAATTCAATTTAATTCAACCTCAATTCATCAATTTCAATTCAATTTCTCAACAAACCATTATATAGCGATTTCAAATATAGATATAATGTAACGACCCCTAAATTTTCGAACCCGAAAATTCCAGATAGTTAGAGAAAAGAAAAGAGATAGAAGAAGAAGAACAGAAAAGAAACACACAATCTCACATTCGCAGCGGATAAAATATAATATCTCATAAGTAATAGTTTTACAAGAAGAACTATATCATTACACTTATATCTTTATACATCAGAGTTACATCATGTACATAAACATTGGACAAAACCATCATGTCCAGATACTACAATATCACAATGAATACTCTCTATACGTCCCTGCCATCCAGCTCGCCTCCTGAGCTCCAGAACGTCCTTACCTGAAAATCTGTAATACTCGGTCTGACCCGAGCATTACATCAAAGTAACACCCGGGTCAGGCTGGAAACCAGCGTGAGTAAACCCAACTAACTTGGAATACAAAAGCATGCAATTTATATAAACCCGGGTAACCTATCAATTTACAAACTTCACAAGCTGCTATAGACAATACTTATTTCACACGTCAATTTCTAAGTGCCAAACTTAGATTAAATGAACCAACTTACTTAAATCATTCTATATCAGCATATTGATTCCACATGTCAATCTATAAGGAATCGAAGTGGTTTCGGGTATTTACTAATACACGACTCCGGTTTCTTCGAATCCAAAGTCATTTTAGCCAAATTTATTTAAATGGAATACAGTTCACTTCAATTTAGGGTGTCACCTATACGTATTAACTCATCATCGATGATAACCACGTTATCTCAATTTAATCCAACATATCATATCACATAGCATCACAAATTACATATCCGAGATATCAATAAATCTACGGCATACAATATTATTCAATTATTCATAAGCACGATTAATTTGTCATCCATTCCTAATTTAAATCAAATCAATTTCTTTAATCACTTTTAAACTTAATTACTTAATAATAATTAATTACAAACCAATTAATTAATCATCATCTTAATTAATCACCCTAGATTAATTATCTTTCAATTACATTAAGTAGTTACCCCTGAACTAATTACACAAATTAATCATTCCTAACCATTCACAGTAATTAACCTTCAATTACCTTTATTAATTAATTATTCTTCTAATTACATTTTAACAAATAAATCTTTAACTTAATTCATTAATCAACCTTGATTTACTACATTAACAATTAACTTCCTTTAATTACTTATATTAATTAAATCAACCCCTTAATTAATTTCATTAATAAATCCTTTTATTTATACTGAGTAATCATCACCTAATTACTACCTTAAGTAATTATCCTTAATTATTTCCATTAAGTAACTTCATCGGTTAATTAACCTAAATTAATCAACCTTTAATTATTAATTCCATGTGTAATTAGTTCATTCATTACTTCATTAGGTAATTACACTCATGAATCTTATTAGTTAATTATGCTCAAATCTCTTAATCAACTTAATCAATCTCTAGGCATTAAACCTTAATTATCTTAAGATAAAACTTATTTTATTAATGCCTTATTATCATTACCAATTTAGAACATTTATCATTATGATTTCCTTTACTTAAATCAAATCATTAATTAAGTTTTCAGAAATAAATAATCATTTAACTAGATAATTTAAAGTTAACAAAACTTATCTTCCATAAAATGACTTAAAACATTATCAAGTATAAGTTTTAAGAACTAATTTCCATTTGTATTCCAAAACTTGTTTTATAAAAATCTCTTTTTAGATTAAGTTTAAAATCACTTTAAATTTTACAAAAAAGAAAAAAAATATTTAAATTAAACCAATTTCCAAAACCACTCAATCAATTATAAGGAAACAATTATAAAAGAGTATGTTTAAATAAGAAAATTTAAACTATTTTTTTTATTTAAATTTCAAACACAAGTTGATTTTTAAACATAATGAAAAAAATGGTTCAACACAGTACTTCGGTCAAACCTCAAAGAAATCACTCGAGTCTTTCCGAGTTTCCCTTTTTTTTTTTATTTAACAAATCTAGTTTTTTTTCTTTTTTTTAGTAAAACAAAAGTCTATTGGGACGAAGCTCACAATCCAGCAGAACACAACCTAAACAACTCCAAACAAGCAACTGAGAAAAAATTTGGACCGAAGCCCAATTCAATAATGTGTCGGGATAAACCCGAAGGCCCAAGCATCAAACACGGAAGCATCAACTCTATCTTCTTCTAACCCCTTACCACTGCTACCCAGCGTCATTCCCAAATCCACATGAACGATCATCATCGGTCAATTCCTGAAATCAAGACCCAGCTTCACTCGCCATCGATCATTACTTCGATCATAGACCCAGACCATAATCCATCTTTGCTAATCGAAACACATTCTCAACACAGCATCCACCAAAGTAAAGCATACACAAAACTAAACTGGTGCACGTGCACACTAGAATCAATCGCCGACAATCAAGGCTGCGTTCATCCTCGAGTCATCACTGACCCCGCAGCAATGCCCTATACTCGGATCCATCGATTCCTCCATCAAAACAAAAATGAACATATCCACCAGTTTGTATTCCAAACCAATATGACAAAATCCCTTCAACGACGATCATTCCGACCACTGGAAATCCCACTACTTCGTCAACAATAGCATCTCAACCTCCAACATCATCTTCCCCCTACGCGATTTCACCCAGTCCTATATCGAAGTCGCAGAAGCCCCTTAAACCAACATCCCTTCACAGTCACTCAAAACCCTAGTTTGACTAACTGGCTCTACCACGGTGAAAAATAAATTCACCTGACATTTTTTTCCAGATCTCCTAACCTTTAACTAGCTTTAGTGAAAACCTCGATCCTCCACATCGCGGCGATCACCCAAGAATGCTCAAACTTATTTTACTGATCAATCCCAAAATTCAAACCCAATTCTAATCTAAAAATTGTGATGCAAATCTTAAAATTCATGAATTTTGATGATGATTAAGATCATATAAGTGAAACATGGAATTATGGTTCTTGAATTTTAACAGATCTTAAATTTCTACTTTAAATTCCTTGATTTACAGTGATAAAACTTGATTTACTTGAATAATTTTTTTTATCTTAATTCATGTTCAAACAATCCTATTTTGCTTGAAAATCAAAGACTATCAGAGATCAATTAAAGAGAAATTTGAATTTATTTACTTGCTCTTAAATTCTGTAACCTGGAACAGAATAACTCAAACATATCAGACATGCACCCCTTATATTTTCATGTTTTAAACATGCAAGCTAAAATTTCATTCATGCAACCCATTTTGCCACAGCACCTATTGAAATATATCCATCTTAAGCGATGAATAAATCAAAGGTTAGATTTTCTACTCAGCTGCATATGCCTAGAACAGAGAACATGCTCTCTTTTTTTTCTTTGGAACTATTTTAATATGCATCTTTGAATCTGAAGTTTTTTGTTGATTGATTGCAGTTTTATTTCTGATTCTTGCAAATGCTTAAAGTTGTTGAATTGCTAGCTGTATCCATAGAATCCTTGCAGACATGTTGATAAGTTTGCTGTAGGTGTTGAACAGATTTTACTCTTCTTCTTCTTTTCTTTTGTTTTTTTTTCTAGCTTTAGATCTGATTTTAGTTTCTTATTTGAAGAAAAGTGTTTGAATGAAAAGATTTGTTAAGTTTCTTATTAATAAATTTTATGAAAAAAGTTTTTAAGAAAAATAAAATCATTTCCACTTGTTACATAATAATATAGAGTAATTACAAGTGTCCTCTCTATGTAGAGCTTAACACATATGCCTTTTTAATATAAAAATGAATTTCTTTGTTTATGTATGTATTTAAATTCATTCCTAAAACAATTTATAATTTAATATAAGATGTTTTAAATGTTTTATTACAATATTTAGCCTTACATGAAAACTTCTTTTATAGCATTATACATTTTAATGTTTGCTTGAATATTTTTAAAATAATATTTAAAACTAATTTTCAGAAGAGAAAATTTTAAAAAGAAAAGAAATGTTGAATTCATTTTATTCCAAGAGTTTCAAATCAAAATACTATACTTTATTGTAATTGAACTAAGTCTATTTCAAAACAAATTTTAAAGCAAAACAAAATAAACTTTTATAATAAAATACAATTTTAAACTATATTATTTTTATAAACAAAATAAATATTTACTTTTCTAGGTATTTATAATTCATCTTCTATTATAATTTCAAATTCATTTATATATCCAGAAATCTTTTTATTATCAGAACTTTATCTATCCAATCTATAAATTACTATTTTCAATAGTTTAATCAGATAATAATCCAATTATCTAATATCTAAAATTCAGGTTATCACATTCCTCCCCCCTTAGAATCTTTTCGTCCTCGAAAAGAAACGAAACTAGGATTTAAAATTCTTATTATTAGAAAAAATTATTCTTTGAAATCCTTTTTAAAACACTTTTAAAACTTACATAATATCAACTCGATGTTTTAGCCAGTCCATCCTTGTTCTTATAGGAATTCGGTCATACGTTGATCAGGCGTAAGACTGAAAATCTACAAGTGCTTGGCAGACCCGTTTTCAACATCCAGTGAAAATACTTTGAAAATAAATTTATTGAAAATTTAGAAAACAGTTTTTGAAAATATAGGATATATGTTTGATGAGAATGCTCTGGAAATCATCACCCCCATCCTTGGTCGCAGTTAACCCGATGGTTACGTTGCCATCGCGACAAAATCCATAGATAACTGTAGGCCTCAGCGCCCCTCGATTACACCATGGAACCCGCTACAGATCGCAGCTACAACTGGGGTTACGTAGCTATCACAGCAAAAACCCATATAACTGTAGGCATCAGCGCCCTTGAATTTCGCTGCCAAAAGAATGAAACTTCTCCACTCTACTTGACCATAGATCGCAGTCTAACGATGTTGCGTTGCCTTCCCGGTAAAATCAAGTGTAGACCGTTGGCACTCATCCTCCACACGATTTTCGCTATGGTCCCCACAGTAGATCGCAGTGACATCAAGTTACACTATCGTCTCAGCATAACCCAAATGCCCCTGTAGGCATCAGCGCCCTCGACTTTCGCTACCCAATAATCCTCAGGAACTAGTTTGTCCGGACTCCTCACAGGATCAACTTTAGAACCCCCCTTGGGGCTCAAGGCAGCACCACCCGATGGTACTCCTGAGAAGTCCATTCCAAGGGAGCGTTTTTTTTTCCCAGAGCCATCATCAAAACATTTTATACTATACATATATAGTATCTTTAAATCATATACCTAGTATGATATCATACCAAGCTCCTTTACACAAAATCGATTATTCCAAAATCGATAATTCTCAAATTAGGCTTTCCAAATTCAATATTGATTTTACCCGAAAATCAAAAGCCTTTCCAAATCCATAGGTTCCCAAAACCTTTTTCCAAAATCCTCATATGATCCTTTATATATAGAGATATATATATATAATCCTTTATAAAAATCTTTGGATCATTATAAACTTGTATAAAATCCTTTTATACTTCAAACATTTCCAAAAACCCTTTTCTTCTGGCAAAAGATTTATCAAGGGGAGTTTTATCTTATATAACAAAGATATATAACTTTATTTACCCAAAATCAAATATCCAAATTTGATTACTCCTTTCAATATCAATTTCATTCAAATCCGTACGATGTACACATGTACGCTATACCAATCTGATCGCTCACTATCACACAATTTCACTTCCGAACTAGTATCGTCCGCCCGACTTCCTAGTGTGGACTCAGATCTAGTTTCTTGATCAGAAACCGTCATTCTCCTTGCATAGTCATAACTATGATAGAGAATATCCAGAACCAATCAACAACCCATATCCAGGTTCACCGTCGAAAATCGAGTGAAAAATCCCACTCGGATTATATAACTATCTCGAAAGTTTGTGCTCGAATCTGGATCACATTACTATGCTTATAGAATAACATACGCACACCCTACGTATTTATCTTTATTGGTTATTGGCCAAATCAATTCTCTTTCTATTCACATTTACTTTAATTTTCATTCACTTACTCACAATTGCTATAATCCATTTGGATTATCACCTCTATTCTTATCTCGAATGGGTATTTAACCAATAACAGTCTAAACTCCGACCGGTTTATTTACAAAATAGCTTGAAAATTTTGAAAACAGATAAGTAGTTGGAAAAATAATTACTAGTTTGTAAAATAGATGTAAAATAGTTAGAAAATAGTTAAAATAATTATAGAAATTTTAGACCATTGCAAAATAATAGTAAGATAGTAATTAGTTTATAAACAGTTGGAAAATTGTTAAACAGTTCCAAAAATAATTGTAAAACAAGTATAAGATAGTTTGGCTTTTAAAAGAAAGGTTGTATATATAATAAATAGCTTGGAAAAATAGGCTTATATAAAAACAATTTATATTAAAAAAAAATAGCCCAGAGTCAAAACTGCTCACTTCCCAATCTCCATTCTCATCAATTCATTTTAAATTCCACTTCCATTTAAATTGACCCAATTCTAATTTAAATAACTCCAATTTCCATTGGACTTGACTTATTCCCAATTCAAGTTGAATTAACCTTAGTTTCTTTCCAAATTTAACATTATTCAACCTTGATCTCAAATTCCACTAATTCAAATAAATTTCAATTTAACTAGTTTCAATTTCAATTCATTTCAACTCCCGTTTGAATTAATCCCAATTTCATACTCCATTTCCAAATTAAGTTGAATTATTCTTAACTTCCTCCCAAATTCAATTCAAATTCCATTTGAATTTAAAATTATTCAACTTTAATTACAATTCCCAATTATTCAAATCAATTTGGACTAATTTCAAATTAAACCCACTTTAATTTCAAATCATTACAAATTAATCCAATCCAAATTTTCCATTTGAATCCTATACTCATACATCTTCAATTACACTTTCAATTACTTCAAATCAAATTCAATTTGAACTAATTTCAATTCAAATTCCAAATTTAAACCATCTCGAATTATATAAATTCGAGTTAAATTATCAAAATTCCATTTTAAATTATCTCTATAATGGATATATTACCACACTTCACTTCTCATTCATTTGAACAAATCCAATTTCACAATTTAAATATTTCCAATAACTATGGAATGGTATTATTCAAATTATTTTAAAACATCCATCCATTTCCAATTCCAGATCTCAAACCCATTTTGAGATCACACAAACTCCAATTCAAATTATCCATTTAACTCCCTAAATTAAATCTCAATTTCATCTTGAAATTTCCAAATCAGATTGTTCATTTATTTAACTTCCTCTGTTAAATTCAATTCACTTAATTCAGTCAATCTTACCCAATTTGAACTTCCATTTCAAATTTAAACTTCACAATAATAATCTTCCCACTTAAAAACTTATCACTTTGGGTATCATATCTCATTCCAAATTGAAAACTCAATATTAGAGTTTATTTCCTTTACACACCTGGTTACTTTTAAATTTTAAACCACCTTTGGTTTTAAATTCAAACAAAATTCCTTTAAAATTTCAAACAACCTTTGTTTGAAATAGGACCTCTTTCATTTGAATATGTTAATAACATTTCTTATTTAAAATAAGATCATATTCAAAATATTATCTCCTTTAACATTTTGAAACCAATTCAAATGTTTAAATTTAGATTTCAAAACTGCACAATTTGAAACCCACATAAATTTACATCTTTTCAAATTTATAAGTTACTCTTTTTAAATGGTTATTTACTTAAAACATTTTACTGTTTATTGAAGAACAATCATTCCATTATTAAACACAATAACCGTCTATTTCTTTGGTTTGAAACCAATTCTAGTTCTTCTTATTTTGATACATTTCTCCAATTCAAGTTTTCAATTTTAGTTTGAATCCATTTCAAACTTATCTTTATTTAATTCCAATTTCAATTTGGTTGCATACTATTACTTCTTAATTTAATTCTTACTATTACCTTCAATTTAATTAATACTACAACCAATTTCCTTAATATAATAATATATATATATATATTTCTTATATAAGATTTATTTACTTTTGAAATCATTTAAAAACCTTTATATAAGAAAATAACAAGTACGCTCTCTCATATTTATACACTCAACTCATTCTAGGGTACCACTTCCCTATCCTTAATGAGTAATCCCACCAGAGCCAAGGTTCTCGCTTAACCTTCAGCTCTGATACCAAATGTAACAACCCCGAAATTTTCGAACCCGAAAATTCCAGATAGTTAGAGAAAAGAAAAGAGATAGAAGAAGAAGAACAGAAAAGAAACACACAATCTCACATTCACAGCGGATAGAATATAATATCTCATAAATAATATTTTTACAAGAAGAACTATATCATTACACTTATATCTTTATACATCAGAGTTACATCATGTACATAAACATTGGACAAAACCATCATGTCCAGATACTACAATGTCACAGTGAATACTCTCTATACGTCCCTACCATCCAGCTCGCCTCCTGAGCTCCAGAACGTCCTTACCTGAAAATCTGTAATACTCGGTCTGACCCGAGCATTACATCAAAGTAACACCCGGGTCAGGCTGGAAACCAGCGTGAGTAAACCCAACTAACTTGGAATACAAAAGCATACAATTTATATAAACCCGGGTAACCTATCTATTTACAAACTTCACAAGCTGCTATAGACAATACTTATTTCACACGTCAATTTCTAAGTGCCAAACTTAGATTAAATGAACCAACTTACTTAAATCATTATATATCAGCATATTGATTCCACATATCAATCTATAAGGAATCGAAGTGGTTACGGGTATTTACTAATACCCGACTCTGGTTTCTTCGAATCCAAAGTCATTTTAGCCAAATTTATTTAAATGAAATACAGTTCACTTCAATTCAGGGTGTCACCTATACATATTAACTCATCATCGATGATAACCACATTATCTCAATTTAATCCAACATATCATATCACATAGCATCACAAATTACATATCCGAGATATCAATAAATCTACGGCATATAATATTATTCAATTATTCATAAGCACAATTAATTTGTCATCCATTCCTAATTTAAATCAAATCAATTTCTTTAATCACTTTTAAACTTAATTACTTAATAATAATTAATTACAAACCAATTAATTAATCATCATCTTAATTAATCACCCTAGATTAATTATCTTTCAATTACATTAAGTAGTTACCCCTGAACTAATTACACAAATTAATCATTCCTAACCATTCACAGTAATTAACCTTCAATTACCTTTATTAATTAATTATTCTTCTAATTACATTTTAACAAATAAATCTTTAACTTAATTCATTAATCAACCTTGATTTACTACATTAACAATTAACTTCCTTTATTTACTTATATTAATTAAATCAACCCCTTAATTAATTTCATTAACAAATCCTTTTATTTATACTGAGTAATCATCACCTAATTACTACCTTAAGTAATTATCCTTAATTACTTCCATTAAGTAACTTCATCGGTTAATTAACCTAAATTAATCAACCTTTAATTATTAATTCCATTTGTAATTAGTTCATTCATTACTTCATTAGGTAATTACACTCATGAATTTTATTAGTTAATTATGCTCAAGTCTCTTAATCAACTTAATCAATCTCTAGGCATTAAACCTTAATTATCTTAAGATAAAACTTATTTTATTAATGCCTTATTATCATTACCAATTTAGAACATTTATCATTATGATTTCCTTTACTTAAATCAAATCTTTAATTATGTTTTTAGAAATAAATAATCATTTAACTAGATAATTTAAAGTTAACAAAACTTATCTTCCATAAAATGACTTAAAACATTATCAAGTATAAGTTTTAAGAACTAATTTCCATTTGTATTCCAAAACTTGTTTTATAAAAATCTCTTTTTAGATTAAGTTTAAAATCACTTCAAATTTTACAAAAAAGAAAAAAATATTTAAATTAAACCAATTTCCCAAACCACTCAATCAATTATAAGGAAACAATTATAAAGAGTATGTTTAAATAAGAAAATTTAAACTAATTTTTTTATTTAAATTTCAAACACAAGTTGATTTTTAAACATAATAATAATAATAAAAACGGTTCAACACAGTACTTCGGTCAAACCTCAAAGAAACCACTCGAGTCTTTCCGAGTTTCCCCTCTTTTTTTATTTAACAGATCTAGTTTTTTTCTATTTTTTTTAGTAAAACAAAAGTCTATTGGGACGAAACCCACAATCCAGCAGAACACAACCTGAACAACTCCAAACAAGCAACTGAGAAGAAATTTGGACCGAAGCCCAATTCAATAATGTGTCGGGATAAACCCGACGGTCCAAGCATCAAACACGGAAGCATCAACTCTATCTTCTTCTAACCCCTTACCACTGCTACCCAGCGTCATTCCCAAATCCACATAAACGATCATCATCGGTCAATTCCTGAAATCAAGACCCAGCTTCACTCGCCATCGATCATTACTTCGATCATAGACCCGGACCATAATCCATCTTTGCTAATCGAAACACATTCTCAACACAGCATCCACCAAAGTAAAGCATACACGAAACTAAACTGGTGCACGTGCACACCAGAATCAATCGCCGACGATCAAGGCCGCGTTCATCCTCGAGTCATCACTGACCCCGCAGTAATGCCCTATACTCGGATCCATCGATTCCTCCATCAAAACAAAAATGAACATATCCACCAGTTTGTATTCCAAACCAATATGACAAAATCCCTTCAACGACGATCATTCCGACCACTGGATATCCCGCTACTTCGTCAACAATAGCATCTCAACCTCCAACATCATCTTCCCCCTGCGCGATTTCACCCAGTCCCATATCGAAGTCGCAGAAGCCCCTTAAACCAACATCCCTTCACAGTCACTCAAAACCCTAGTTTGATTAACTGGCTCTACCACGGTGAAAAATAAATTCACCTGACATTTTTTTCCAGATCTCCTAACCTTTAACTAGCTTTAGTGAAAACCTCGATCCTCCACATCGCGGCGATCACCCAAGAATGCTCAAACTTATTTTACTGATTAATCCCAAAATTCAAACCCAATTCTAATCTAAAAATTGTGATGAAAATATTAAAATTCATGGATTTTGATGATGATTAAGATCATATAAGTGAAACATGGAATTATGGTTCTTGAATTTTAACAGATCTTAAATTTCTACTTTAAATTACTTGATTTACAGTGATAAAACTTGATTTACTTGAATAATTTTTTTTAAATCTTAATTCATGTTCAAACAATCCTATTTTGCTTGAAAATCAAAGACTATCAGAGATCAATTAAAGAGAAATTTGAATTTATTTACTTGCTCTAAAATTCTGTAACCTGGAACAGAATAACTCAAACATATCAGACATGCACCCTTATATTTTCATGTTTTAAACATGCAAGCTAAAATTTCACTCATGCAACCCATTTTGCGACAGCACCTATTGAAATATATCCATCTTTAGCGATGAATAAATCAAAGGTTAGATTTTCTACTCACCTGCATATGCCTAGAACAGAGAACATGCTCTCTCTTTTTTTCTTTGGAACTATTTTAATATGCATCTTTGAATCTGAAGTTTTTTGTTGATTGATTGCAGTTTAATTTCTGATTCTTGCAAATGCTTAAAGTTGTTGAATTGCTAGCTGTATCCATAGAATCCTTGCAGACATGTTGACAAGTTTGCTGTAGGTGTTGAACAGATTTTACTCTTCTTCTTCTATTCTTTTGTTTTTTTTAGCTTTAGATCTGATTTTAGTTTCTTATTTGAAGAAAAATGTTTGAATGAAAAGATTTGTTAAGTTTCTTATTAATAAATTTTATAAAAAAAGTTTTTAAGAAAAATAAAATCATTGCCACTTGTTACATAATAATATAGAGTAATTACAAGTGTCCTCTCTATGTATTAAGAGCTTAACACATATGCCTTTTTAATATAAAAATGAATTTCTTTGTTTATGTCTGTATTTAAATTCATTCCTAAAACAATTTATAATTTAATTTAAGATGTTTTAAATGTTTTATTACAATATTTAGCCTTACATGAAAACTTCTTTTATAGCATTATACATTTTAATGTTTGGTTGAATATTTTTAAAATAATATTTAAAACTAATTTTCAGAAGAGAAAATTTTAAAAAGAAAAGAAATGTTGAATTCATTTTATTCCAAGAGTTTCAAATCAAAATACTATACTTTATTGTAATTGAACTAAGTCTATTTCAAAACAAATTTTAAAGCCAAACAAAATAAACTTTTATAATAAAATACAATTTTAAACTATTTTATTTTTATAAACAAAATAAATATTTACTTTTCTAGATATTTATAATTCAGCTTCTATTATAATTTCAAATTCATTTATATATCCAGAAATCTTTTTATTATCAGAACTTTATCTATCCAATCTATAAATTACTATTTTTCAATAGTTTAATCAGATAATAATCCAATTATCTAATATCTAAAATTCAGGTTATCCCATATAAACTACAAATAAACCATTTCAATTTCAGTAGATTTCAAAGCTTTAAGTATTCAAACATTTTCAAAACTAAATTTGATAATTCATTTATATATATATATATATATATCAAATTCACTTCACTATTATTTAGATTTGAAATATTTACTTAAGCATTCCGATAACATTTAAATAAAACTTCAAATTAAAATTTTAAATAAACTAAATATCCCATTTCAATTTATGTAAATTTGAAGATATTCCTTTAAATCAATTTTATTCAAAATCAAGTTATAAAATCGTATCTTTAAAATCTCAAATTTAAATAAATTTCAAACCAACTTATTTGAGTATAATTCTTAAATAAATACAATTTCAAACCAATTTCTATTTCTAGTTCCAACCTTAATTTATTAAAAATTATTATAAATTCTATATTTGAAATATAATTTTAAATAAATACTTAAACGTATTATTATTTTTTTTATATTTTAAAAATGGTAAAATTATAAGTAAATTCTTAAAATTTATAGTTTCAAACTTAACTTATAACTATAAAAATTTCAAAACATATAATTTTTAAAACCTAAAATTTAAACCTTTATAAAAAAATACATTTATATATAATATCTTAAAATCAATATTTATTAAAACCATATATTTCTTTTCAAAACTTTTGGAAATCATTTTTTAATATATATATATATATATATATACATACATATATATATATATAAACCAACGTGACTATATATAATTTTCTATCCTATGGTCAAGTAATATAGATATTTATCATTTCAATCCATAATTTAAATATATATGGGTAAATATCATTTCAACCCGCAATCCCAAATTCAATTCAATGAAAATCGCTTGGGTTTATCATTTCAACCCATAACGATTTTCTCCTATTCTACAAGATCGTTTGTGTATGTATCGTTTCAACCAATAGAGAATTCTAACTAACAGGGTGTGAACAGTGATGATAATAATATAACATATCAATAACAGACATATATCATCAATAATAGATTAAAACATAAATAACATATCATGGTATCAGATGTCATAGATGAAAAGTTATAGATAATGGCATATACTGCAATTAGATAACTAATAGCAGCATATTTCAATTGTCGTTTCAAATGAAATCAAATGTAATAAATGTAATAATGTTAATCATGAGTTATTGCTCACCTTTCGAGACTAGAGATACTCAACAATGAAACGAGTTATAATCTAAGCATGAATTCCAAAGCAAAGCAAGATTGGCACGAATTTGACGAACAAAGCTGATAAATAGGAATTGATAAAAACGAATCAGAACCATCTTGATATAACTGAAACAAATATACATTATATTTTTTCTCTAAAACCAATAAAACACATATTTAAAATAATATATATATATATATATATTCAAATCAATATTTGACTCTAACACCTATAAAATAAAATCTATGTATATATTTGTGAAACTAAGTCCACATATACTTACATATAAATTAACGTATATAAACATATATACAACTTACATACACGTTACATTTTAAAACAATATATATATAATACTTCTTGACACAATACTGTACTGTAACATATATACATATATAAAAATCAATTTCCTTATATATTTCAAGATCAGTACTGAATTTAACACATATATTTAAACATATGTATTATATTATAATTACAGTACATGAAATCACTTCTTAAAACTATTATATTATATGTATACTATTATATGTACTACTATTATAAGTACTAACTTTACAGGAACTTTACACATCAACCAATTTACAACCCAATATATACTAGTACAAAGTCTTTGTATTCGTGTACCATTTAACTATAACCCAATATGAAAATATGTAACTCACGCATATATATAACGGTTACAATACCTTATGATATAATGTATATAAAACTGAAATGTAAGCATTTATATATCGTAACTTGTTTAAATTCTCAAGTATAAAAAAGATTATATAACTTGTTTAGATCAACTATGTAATATATAGGCAATATATATTGTATACGACATGGAGATGCAACAAAAGTTTGGAAAATACACATAACTTACGTTATAAAGAAGGCTGCATGGGTTTCGTGGTTTGGCAACAGATGGACATGCGAGCACATGTCAGTATTCATATGCGTGCTTTAAAAAAATTTTAAAACTGCTGCTTGAAAATGAAGGACAAGTGGCTAGCAAGGTGGGTTTAAGGTTGCATGGAACACGTGGGAAGGAGAGAGTCGTTGAGTTGGGTGGAGGTTGTCGCGGATGGGAAAATGTGGCAGGCAGCAAGGATAGGAGAATGTCGCATGGTGCTAGGACAGAAAAGTTTGGAGCTGGGCACGAGTTATGACCAAGGTAAGCTATATGTTCATTTTTTTTCAGAACGAAAAAATGAAAGATGGAAGAAAGAATGGGACGAACAAGTGCTTAAGTTGGAATCAGGGAGAATGGTACCAGTTAAAATTTAAATTCTTTTAGGAATACTGAAAGAAAACAGCTGCTGGTTCAAACGGTGGAAAATTGAAAGGCACGGGAAGCCAAAAGGTTCGAAAGTGGAACCGATACGGTAGGCGTTTTGCAGATTGCACCGCACACCATACTCCGAAACAGAGAAATGAATATACCATAGAGATCTGCACGACGAGATGATAAAAATGGTAAACAGATATCAGCATGAAAATCTTATCAAAAGTCGATAATCAGTACCGAAAATGCTGCTAATTTGCCGAAAATAAGATAAATGGATCAATAGTAGTCCAATATGGCGAAACGAAATATGGCGTCACACTTAGAAAATGTTTTATAATTTTATTATGTAAAAATATTCAAGTTTGAGAAATATTTTGTTACCATCAAATATTAACTGTTCTTAAAATAAAATTACACAATAAAATAAACTTTCCTATTATCCGAACAAAATTTACCATTTGCTATGTTTATATAGACGTATTCCAAATATCTAATGTTAAATTCAAAATTTTATTATTTAAAGTTTCACAAAATTCAGTTAATTACGTAAATAGAACCATTAAAGTTTACGGGCCGTTATATCCGTGCTAGAAAAAGAATAAAAACCCAAGAAATCACTCAAATCGATATTCGAATTCAATTCAAATTAAATTAAAATTTAATCCAAAATTTGAATTCAAAATCTCCAAAATTTGGCTAGTCTATCGATAGACATCATGGCTTTAAAACATTTCAGAAATATCACAAAAACATGAAGTAAAAGTCTAAAGTCAGACGGAAAAAGAACATAAACATGCATCGGCAACACAATACCAAGGTCCGAAACCTTCTTTGGGTGACATGAAACAGGTGGACAAACGAACTTTGATTTAATTAAAAATTGGCATGCACATAGTAGAATACTTAGGCATTCAAACGAAAAAAGAATCGATGAATTCCAAACAGAAATGAAAAAGTTACGCTGTGTCAAACATGGACTCATGTCATGTTTGCAACAGTTCAAAAACAAAATAATGCCCAGACCTGGAAACCATCTTGTGTCCAAATTACATGGCTAAAAAAGAGGAACAAACTAACTCATATTGAGATGAAAATTGGTACACATATAGTAGAAAACTTCATCTTTCAAACAAAAAAAAGAATCAATGAATTCCGAAGGGAAATGAATAAGTTACACTGTCTCAAACATGGACTCGAACCATGTTTGCAACAGTTCAAAAAACCAAAAAATGTACAGGCCTGAAAACCATCTCGGGTTCAACTTTCAGGCATGAAACAAAGGACCAAATTTCCTTAGACTGAGCTAAAAATTAATAATCATATAATAGAAAACTTCATCTTTCAAAACAAAAAATAATCAATGATTTTCGACTGGAAATGTAAAAGTTACGCTGTCTCAAACATGGACTCATGTCATGTTTGCAACAACACAACAAAATGTGTACAGGTGATTTCCAGGCTGTGCATTGATTTTCCAGCAAAGTTTTCATGTATAAACGAAAGAATTTTGCTATGAAATTTTGCATACTTATACTACAACACATGGATTACTATCAAAAGAAAATCCGACACATTTCGTAATCGAAATTGTAAGAAATTAACATGCAAAGTGGAGGTCGGAACAGTTCTAGCACAAACAAAACCGAGCACAAACAAGATACAAAAGCAAACTTTTCATAATTTATAGCAATTTGAAGCTTGCTGCAGCTAGCATTTGTGAGTTTTGGTACTAACCTTACAAAATAGTAGAGCAACAAGAGCGAATTGGAGAGAACAAGCAAGCTTTGGCCTTGATGAAGCTTCAACAACCTAAAAAAGAAGTTTATACAAACATGCAAGAAAAAAATTCAATTATAGACAAGAAATTCACCTAATCAGAAAAAGGATCAAGGGAAGTTTGGTTTTGGCTTATATTACCTGAAATAATTGACTCTATATTTATTAATTTCAGCAATTAACTGGATTGGAATGAAGATTTTGATTTTCACTTTGAAAGAGGAAAGTGGGTTTTTGATTTTTCTCTTCTTTTAGTTTGTAGGGAAGAAAACTCGTACTGAACGTACAGGAATTGAGAAAGAAGCTTTATTTCTCGTTTCTGATTAAGTTTGTAAACGGGCTAAGACCCAAAACAAAAGGATTTAATTAACTCTAATTATTACATATTCACAAATACACCATTATTTATAAATTATAACATATATACACATAATTAACTCTATAAAAATCACACAACATATTATTATGTTCTAAAAATTATTTTACCTCAAAATAAAAGATGATTTTAGTTTTTAAAACATTTTTATTATTAAAAACCCGTATTTTATGAAAATACACAATTCACACACATAAATGTATAAATCCATATTTTTAACTTTAAAATTTCTACAAAAATTATTTTTTTGCATAAAAAAATATGATAAACCATTTCAAACTTAATTTTATAACCAAAACTCCTGTTTAAACCAAATTTCACCTTTTTATTTAAATAAACAACCTTTAAAAATCAAATACTTCCTTTAAAATTATTTAAAGAAGTAACTGGCAATGATTAATAAAATTATTGCATTTCCTCTGATAAAAATTATTTTCCTTTCATTATTAACCCAAATAAATAAAATAAAGCTTTTAAACTTTATTTTCACATTTTAGTTTCCAACTTCATTGTTTATTCCAAATAAGCAATTTAAAATCTCTAATTTTATTTTAATTCACAATATTAAATTATAACTACTGTTATAATTTAATATTTATAGATAATATCCAAAATCATGGTTGTTACATGGTAAGTATATATGGTTAAATTTCCATATGATCCGTTTGCTTACACCAAAAAATGTTTCGGGTTTATTGTTTTCATTGCTTTAGTTAACATTTGTTTAACCCAAATTAAGTGTTGTTTTGAAAAGGAAATCTTTCTTAAGAGTTGTGAATATACATCTAACTTTGAGATAAGTATATGAGTACATTTTCTAAGTATTGAAAATGTAGTGTTTTGTGAATATACCTATACTATTAATATAAGCACACGGGAATGTTTTTCTATGCTTTGAAAGTGAAATGTTTTGTGAGTATGCTTGTACAGTTGAGATAAGTAAATGAGTATTTTTCAAGTAGTAAAAAGATTTTGAGAAGGTCTCTTAATAAATCTTTGTAAAGGTATTTCAATACAAGTATTTATAAAGTGATTTTATTTAATAAAGGGAATTATTAAAGAGCTTAGTGGTTATTTTGTGATCAACCGTGCTTGGTTAACTCTTTGGTTGAACTGTTTGTTATTTGATAATTAAATAATCAATTATCACATCTTGGTCATTTTTAAAATTATCATTGTCAGTTCGGAGATCAGGATCAGATATATTATTCAAAAACCACTTTGAACTGGCATAAGCGTTCGAAATGGAAGACATCTTAAAGATGATTGAAGATGGGGATTTTGAAGTTTGCGGGCTACTTGCTACTAATCCTGAGGATGATTCTAAAATGCATGTAGTAAAAGTAGTGCCTTCGGTTTATTCTTATCATAACAACTTGTATGGATGAATGATGGCATTGTATTGTTGCCTAGAGGGAATTGTTAGCATTCCTAGTGGCATTGCTATATAAAAAGTAAAACGTAGCCTCAAGCCTCACCAACCAGGAATGACTAAAATAAGGGATATGCTTCAAGGCTATGTGATCACACTTATTAGGATATTGTTATAACCCTTTCTAGATTATTGTTTATGGATTTGGTTGTGTATGAGACTCTTGAGAAAAGGTTGCAAAGCAACCAGAGTGATGAAATATTCAGTACTATCCAGTAAGAGGTAGGTCGGTCTTTCCATACAGGGGGTCCATGCGAGGTCCTCGGTACATTTTATCTAAAGGTGTACTTTGATAGGCGGTACTCCAGTAGCCTTATCATCGATGGAATCCATTCTCCAATAAGCATCTTACGAAATTAGTTATGCCCAACTATGCCGGAACGCGAGATGCAAACATTCTAGCTATATTTATAATTTACTTTAAACCCTAAACATTATTATAATATCACTAGATTTTCTATAAAATGTTTTGGTTATCATAAGGTAGAAATCCATTTGTGTTTATGTGTAGCATGGTCATACGAGATACCTTCATATCGAAAGGTTTTTGTAACACTAAAAATCCATATAATTGTGTTTCTATGCTGGTTTACCATACTGATTTGGGTGTCATTTTCTTATAATGCTCGGGTCTGACCAAGCATATTTACAGATTTAGATTGGATGCTTTGGAGCTTCAAAAGACGAGTTGGATGCCTCCAAGATGTACTTATGTATATTTTATTTTTCGCTGCATTTAATAGTTATATTTATCAACAATTGTAAGGACATGTTGTTATAACTGTTTAGGCTGATGATAGTTAGTTACTTTGATTACTGTATGTACATTACAAGTTTTCTTTTGTAAAGATCCATTGTCTATTGTATATTACTCATCAAGACATGGGATTCTATTCTGTCTTTTCTTTCTTTTCCCCTAATAATTTATCTTTCCAACACTTGGAAGCTCGGCATGTGAATATCGTGAATGTATTAGTGCCAACATTCAAGGTTCAAAAGGCGGGTATTTACATGTGGTATTAGAGCTCAGGTTGAGCGAATATTTAGTCTTTGGTGGGATAGATTTAATATAGATAGGGTTAGTAATATCTTAGAATCAGTTTGAGAGTGTGCATGCATGTGTGCATAAATGCGTATTTGTTAGGGATATAAAATGTTATATATTGTTTAATTTATTAGTCGGGTGGTTATGTATTCTGGTCGATACAGAAGGAACAACTATCTCGATGGCGGTTTCTAAATTCTTGAACAAGACAAACCGACACAATATTGTTTTGAATTTGTCAAATGAAATATTATTTTATATACAAAAGAATAATTTCGATAATTGAAATAGTAGTTTTTGATATGTTTGATTGTTAGGAAATGATAATATTCAGTTATTATCATTTATTGTTTGATTAATCATGCTCGTTCAGTTTAGGAGCATCGAATATTGTTTTTTGATTAATTTTTGGTGCCCAAATAGTTTATGAGAATTTATTGTTTTTGTTGGGTTATAAATAAGAACACCTTGTGAATTAAGTTTCACAATTTGACTATAAGGCGTTCAACGATAATGTTGGATCAAAATTGAATTTTAGTAAAGCTTATCCATAATAATTTGTACAAAGATAAACAATTGTAGAACGTCGTATATAAGAAAGAAAATTTGGTATAAGCATGATTTATATATTTGGTTTATAAACAAAATGGATTTAAATTGAGAATTTGAGAATTTAAATCCGGATGTTTTTAGAAATTGTTTTTCAAAGTTTTGGGGAAAATAATAATAGCATTACTTTGGAAGTATTGATGAATAGAATTATTTTTAATTGTGCTTTAGAAGAGATAAGAAAGCATTGAACTCACTTCTGCTATTGGAAAATAATTCCGATGAGGACTGCGGCATCATCGATGTTCATTTTCAAGTTTCTAAGTGATGGATTGCTACCATAGAAGTTTTGTTTTGGTAAAACAAAGTTTTTTTAAATTCCAAAGGTATGATTTGATATACAAAAGAAGATATGTATATTATTATTTCAAAATGGTTCGAAATAAAACTGGGTGTTTAATTCTTAAGTTTTCAGTTAAGTTAGTATCTGGACTCATGTATCATATGCATTAGGATAATTTGGGTTGTGCGTCTTATTATAATCTATTGATTGGTAATTTTCATTTATTATAATGAAATGGAATTTTCAACGGTTTTGGACATTGAAAACTTCCGAACTGATATAGGAACAGAAGCTATGTATTTTTGCGGAAAATAAGAGAACATGTTTTTGTAACTTATAAATTTTAGAAGGTTGCAAGTTAAATAATTATTATATTTGAGGAATATCCTAGCTAAGTAAAACAAATCTGAATTTGTTATACTCTTAGGAGGTAGAAAAGTGATATATGAATATGACCTTCAGTTTTAAAGCGACTTATAAACATAAGTTGTGTTTTAAAAGATGTTTATAACAAACTTGAGTAATAGTTTTATAAAGTGGTTCATAAATGATTTTAGTATTAAATGAAATACTATTGGTGCAATTAAATGTGATTATAAATGAATGTGAATAAAAAGTAATTGGTGTAGTTAAGAAACCATTGGAATAAATACGTAAGTTATACATAAATCATTTTATTTGCATAGCTGTTTGATCTAGATTCGAGTACATGATTTCAATGTGATTTACACTGATATGGGCTAGAATTTTTTACTCGATTCTTGACGGCGAACACTTAATAAGGTCTTTTGATTTGATCCAAAGTTTTCCGTCATAATACATGACTATGCAATGAAAACAGAAGTTTCTAATCAAGGAACCTGATAGGAGTCCGCACTAGGAGAGTCGAGTGAGTGATGCTAATTCAGAAGTGAAAATTTGTGTGATCGAGTGAATAATCTGTAATAAGCCTACTTTGTACGTCATAAAATAAATAAATTAAATCACTTAAAGTCAATATTTGATAATTATTACTATTGATAGTAAATAATTTCTTAATTAAATTATATTTAATAAAAAGATTTTGTTTTAATAATTTGAATTAACTAATAAATTCTTTTCAAAAGATATATTGAAATCAAATAAAATGTGTAATTAGTTGTAAATATTTTATAGGGTAAATAATTTTTATGTATGATTGAAACAATTGGAAAATAAATTTAGTTCATAGTCTAAGCCCAAACTTTTCTTCCATATTCTAGAACCCTGTTGCTTCACAAATGAAAACCATGCATCCTTCCTTAAGTCCTAGCCTTCTCCAGAACTTCAAAATCGAATGGCGGCTTATTAAGAAAAAGAAATGATCAGATAGTATGGGTATAGACGTGGAGTGTTTCAAATCGGTATTAGAGCAAGGTTCAGAACAATATACTGTATATAAAAGACACGAGTCGAGACCGTAGATAAGACTAAGAGCCCCTGACCCTTCATAGTATTGGGTAATTTTCTATAATAAGAGATATTATATCATATATAAAGAGAACGGTCAATGGGTTAGTCATCAAGGGATGTATTTATGGTTTTACAAATATATGTACTTATATATACATATATAATCAATATCTTTTCCTTCAAACATGAAGTATAAAATGGTTAGAGTAGCAAGGACGAAAGGAGTTAGTCCAACCAGTATATGTATATTTCTGTTTTTAGGGTGGTTTGATATTGCATTGTGTTATTGTATTTGAATTGATATTTTATTTGAGTTTTAATTTGATTTTTATCAATATGTGCAACATAATATTTATTTATTGATTTCCGCTGAATGGATCTGTTTTAGTATCCTAAATTTGATAGCTTTTTGTAATTGCTGGAGTTAAATTTAGTTATGAAATTGAGTGCATTTATCTTGTGAACGGAATTTCAATCAATTTATATTTATTATAAATGAGTATAATTGTGTTTGCTTGATGTTGTAAATAAGTTTGTTCAAATGGTTCATTATAAAGTGTATTTACATATATGATAATAAATGAAGGTAATTTTGAAATGTTTTAAAGTTATATATGTTTGATAGAAGTAAACATTTATAATATATATAATTATCGATTATTGCTATTAAATGATTTTAGAAGTCAAATGAATGTTTAAATTTAAGAGTATATATTATATGAGTATATTATTAAATGAGGATATAAAAATAACTTAGTAAAGTTTCAATGAAACCGATATACTTGATGGATTGTGAAAGTAATATTTATAGATATTTCTGTAATAATGTTTTGTTAAATTGTCCATTGAGTGGGTTAAGAATTCTAGTTGATAAGCCTGTCCAGCATTATCAATAGGGATTCCTAAACACTTGGACGAGATAGTTTGACATAATGGTTTGAGAAGAATAAGATGTTTTGAATAAAAAAATAATGTTATATATGTATGTGTGGGTAAAGATTTTGGAAGTGTTATTAACAATATTGTGAGAAGTGACTAATGTTTTAGAAACTGCATTTTGGTTGGTGTTTAAGATTTAGAAAAATATCTAATAATTTATTTGGTGAGCATCTTTAGTGGAAACATCATATTGTAAATCAAACAAAATAAATATGATTATGTTGTCATATGCCGCAACTACAACTTATTTTGTTAAAATATAAGTGTAGAAACAAAGCTCCAACTTTGATTAACATAAACAAACATAATACAATCTGCATGTGCAAGTATACTTAAAACAATACATCTAAATAAAAAGATGAACTTTCTTAATTATAAAAAACATTAAAGTCATCTCTATTAAAAAAATGTTTGTAAGTTTTCTAAATAAGAAAAAAGAAAGAAGTTGGCACCTACTAATATTGCGTTTACTTCACATTGAAATTCAAAGACCATACAGAAATAGATGAGAGTACAAAACCACTAATTTTATAGCAATCAGGGTGAGCATATATAATCGGAAAAAATAAAATATACCTTCTAATTTTGTACCCTATTTGAATTAAATAGAAAATCATTGAACTAAATCTATTTGAACTGTAGTATACGTTAAGATGAGTTGGATTTTGAGATTCACATAGAGGATTATGTAAAATAATCAAGAATTTGTAGAGCACAAAGAAAGTCATGGTTTATGTTTTGTTTGAAACTTCCTTATAGGAAATTGCGAGGACATAATTTTCTTAAGAAGGGAAGTCTATAACAACCATGCCTTGTACATCGTAAAATAAATAAATACAATTAAAATAAAATTATTTGAATTCGATATTCGGTAATTATTATTATTGGAAGTAGATAATTACTTAATTAAAGTCTATTTAATGAAAAGATTTTTTTCAATAATTTGAATTAATAAATAAATTCTTTTAAGAAGATATATTGAAATCGAATAAAATGTGTTAATTCGTTGTAAATATTTTATAGGGTAAATAATTTTTATGTATGATTGGAATAGTTCGAAAATAAATTTAGTTAATAATCCAAGCCTAAAAAAATTTCTGTATTCTAGAACCCTATTACTTCACAAATGAAAACCGCGTATCCTCCCTTAAGTTCTAGCCTTCTCCAGAACTTCTAAATCGAATCGCTACTTATATAAATAAAGACGCGATCGAAAACACGCTCGAGGCATCGACAACTCAGAGATGGTTGATGCACGCGGCCGAAGGGAGTGCGATTATATGGGTGCGAACAAAAGATGGAACTGCATCTAGGTGATGATGCAATGGGGGCACGGTGTCGATTTGCAGGTCAGAGGAAGTTGGCTACAGGTGATGAAGTGGTCACCGGTGATGGGGTGATACAGGTTAGTTTAGGCAGTGGTAAATAAGGTGTAGGAAGTGATGTTGGCTATGTTTGGATGGTGTTGCAATTGCTGGTGTGACAATTGGATTGGTGGAGACGGTAGACTTCACTCGACAATTTTGCGAGTTTTCTACTCACACATCTATGTTTAACCATTAAATTTCTTATCTATCTTAGCCTATAAGAAAGTATGAATGCCAATACATGTATGTGCACTTGAATTCTTAATTATGGTATTGATATAATTAAAATGATATAGATAAATTTATATATATATATATATATATATATAATTTAAATTTATATATATAATTAAAATGGTATAAGTAAAATGATATAAATATAATATTTAAAAGATAATTAAATTTATATACAAGGAGTTGAATAATTATATGTTTTAAGAAGTTTATATGAGAATTAATCAATGTAATATTTATCTATCAAAGCAATTAATTAATTAAAGAATAAATTGGATATCGCTATTCTAATAATTAAATAAAAGGTTAAGCTTATTCTAAAGAAATGAGGAACATAAAATAGTTAATATACTGTATTTTCAAGAGAATCTTATGATATATAAGATTAAATAAGAGTTATTATATAAATGATAAATCAACGAAGATGTGTATATAGTAACTTAAAATTATTTCCAACTATCAATTTGTTTCTAGATCGGATGTTTTGTGTTCCTATTGCTTTTAACCTTACGAGTTTGGTTTATCATTGATGGTTTATCATCTGATAATTGATATGCAAATTCGTGTAATAGTAATTTCTTCTAAGCTTGGTATTATGTTTTATTAAATAATTAATATATTGGAAATGAATTCAGTTTGATTTAAGGGATTATTTCGATGTTATAATATATACAATTTGTGGGAATGTAAAGTAATTTCTAATTAAAGTCTTAAATGTTTTAATGTAATATATTTATATCCATACTAAATTTTTATTGCATGATTCAAAGGAAATTATTTATTTTAATTGGTTGAATATTAAGTAAAGATTTATATTTTATGGTTATAAATAAATATAAGTTACTTTGAAGTGTGTATATAAATATAATTTAAAATAAGAAATTATTTATTAATAAAGATCGTAATTATTTTAAAATATTATTCCTATAAAGTAGATATAATATTCTTTGTGAACATATATTTATATATATACACGTGATTGATATCATTTTACACCATATTTCTGATTTCTCATCTTCTACCGATTTAGATGATATGCGTGATTCACCGTTGATATGGATTTGATTGATGATTTGAGATGATAGAGTGATGACATCCATATGTAATTCTACGATGATTTCTATGCTGTGTGATGTGAAATCTGAATAAACGGAGTTATAAGTACCATTTGGGATGGAGCATTCGGTGATATTTATCTGGTTTTTGGACTCGTTATACAAAATATTAGTGATTAAGTGTAGTTTATAAGTGGTGAATAAACGTTTGAAAATCATGCGGTGGTATGGGATGCTGTTGTGATATTTTAACGGTTATTCATTGTAAGTGGATGACACTCACATGATGCGAAGGGAGTGGATAATGTAAGGTGATATAGATAGTGATATATGACTCCATGCCTATATTTAGCGAGTATGGCTTCGTGCCTAACGATGACCATGACTTCATGTTTGGATGTATTGGTTCTATATGTCACTATTACGATGTACTCCTATTATGTTTGTTGGAGATGACTTATTGCTAAAATCCACCATAGCGGCCTCGTGGATTGCGCCCCAGATCCTTGACACCATATATATAGCTTAGTGCTTCGGCTATGTCTACGCTTATGCGTGCATCGGCCCCTGTATCACCTAGGCCAACGGTCTATTACTTATACCTTTGTGGTATTATAAGGGCAATTTGTAGTGTCGTGACTTAAGGTCTTTGCATTGATGAGACACTGGTAGATACCTGACACGATGTCTGCGAGGTAACAAAAGAATGTAGAGACTTATTGTCTCTAGTGCTTGCTTAGTTCTATCAGTCTCCCTTCTATTTCTGAAGGAGTAGTAGATTGGCATGTACGATTGTTACACCTCACTGTAGTATTGATGTGCACCAGGTGCCACATACGTTGTTATATATGACTCTACTTGGGACTTCACGTCTTCTGTACACCCGTCATGATACTTTCTGTAGTATATATACGAGGAGATGAAATTATACCTGTGATATAAGATCTGAGTATAGTGGATTCTCAATATTTTTAGAAGTAGCCTATCCTAATATTGATGGAGTTTTATATATCGAGATTGAGAGATATTTGGGCAATGCTATATATACTTGATGATATCTCCTTGTTTGATTTTTTTTCTTTGATTTAGATGTGATTTTGAAATACGCACAATTCACCCATTTGTATTGACTCGATGATTTCATTTTTGATATGTTTCTATATAGGTGATGACATCTTCTGAAATTAGAGAGGGTTATTTTCATGTAATTTGAGTTATTTGAATGATATGGTGCCTTGATAATTATTTATGAGATTATACAAATATTCAAGACGTTCGTTACTATGTATATGCATCTGTTGAAATGTCATCAGATGATTTGGTTATCTATATTAGAGTATTAAATTATTATCCTCTTATTACATTATGTTACCTTTATTATACCCTTGGTTAGCATTGTCTAACCCGTATTTTATTTTATAATACTTAAGTTAGTCCGAGACATTTCAGGTATGATGAGGACATGACTAACATTTGTTTATTGAGTTTAGAAGAGATTTATATTATGATATTTTATATTATTATATGACATTGAATCATTGTATATATTTGATATTGGGCTGTATATTAATTGTTTATCACCTTATACCGAGATATTTGACATTTGCATTAAGTTGTAACCTTTTGTATATATTACATATATGTTATCACCGCTATTGACTATGTGTTCTCTGTTGTTTACTATATATTATGTTCTGTTTTAGCCTAGAGGTACATGTCTTTATTTTTTGTATTGATACTGAGTACGTATGGACAAGTTGTTTATTTGATGTTTTAATACATACCAGTGTTAGTCCAAGTGAATATTCATGTGTGTATCCCATATAACCACATTCTTCATATTATCTGATGGAATTATTCTATAATACTCTTGGATAATATGGGTGTAGAGGTGTGGTGTTTCATGATCGAATTTAGTATTGCGCATGAATAGAATATGTACATCGTACGGGCTTTGATAAATTATATGCTTTTGACATTAGAAAATAAAAGTTATGTGGTTGGATATCATTTATAAATGAGATGTAGGTTCATGGAAGCAAAGGCATGCTTGTTGCTTTTGATTTCATAAGTAGAGTTGATTTATTCGACTAATAGGTACACATTATGTTGTTGTTGATGGTTTTATGCCCCAGATATGAGATGCCACTTTTGAGCATATATTTTCTTTTGTTGATATGGGTCCATAGTTGCGATTTGTAGTTTTTTCGATTGAGCCAAGCGAAGGAGGTGCTGCCGGAATTTTCGATGACATATGAGCTATAAAAGATTTAATAGCTCATTTTTGTAAATTGATTGCAAAAGCTAAGGGTTTGGTGACACTTTTCTTCATACGGGAATTTCAGGGACAAAATTCTTTTAAGAGGGAATGTAACAACTTGGAATTCTTTCGTTTGATTTTGTATATTTAATTAATTTTAAATATTGAATATAATTGGTCTTTAAAGTTTGATTACTTAAATTCAAATATATAGATTATTTAAATATTTAAATGGTGAATTGAATATTAATTAAATAGATTTAATAGCCTTATTTAACTTCTTTTAATTAATAAATAATAAAGGTGAACTCATTTGGTGAATTTAATTATAGTAATAAATAGTTTGGATAAATAATAAGAAAATCAATTTGTTAACCAGGTTTTTAACCCAGCGGAATTCAATAGGAGTTAGAACTTAGGAACTATGCCATAATGACTTGAAACTTGAACAAGGCATCGAAAAGAAAATTCAAAAAGCACTCAAGAAGAATTACCCAAAAATCCACTAAGGATATGGATCGCTAGCGATCCATAAGGATGCTTCATGGGTCGTTCAAGCCTCTTGCATCATGAATCAATATCTCTTCTAAGTATGTTTGCCAAGTTTCATAGATTTCCAAACAACCTAGTTCGAGAAGCGAAGACCCATCTGATTCTGGTCATAGTTCAATCCAACCTATGCATGAATCATCACCAAAACAAGGAAACTAGCTTCAAATTACATGGAGAGCGTTTACATAAGATAGGGAGTGTAACCCAAAGGAAGAAGCCCAAAAATTCTCTAAGTACATGGATCTCTAACGATCCATCACATTATGTTGGATCGTTACGAAATTTTCAAAGAACCTTTGCATTATCGAGTGTAGGCTTCTGGAAAAGTGGCCTAGCCCAATTTCTTTTTTATGCCTATAAATACATTCCTACCTGCAACATAAAGAGGATTTCTGGACTGGCTGTTGGAACTCTGCAGAGACTATTCTTCACTCTTCTCCTCCAACACAATGGTCATCTAGGGGTTCACAGTGATTCCTCGATGAACTCTTGTATTTGTGACTTGATCTAACTTAGAAATTCAATCATTTTGTAATCTGATTCAATTTGTAACAACGGCCGGTTAATAAAAAGTTATAAAGTGGATGTAGGCTTCATTAACAGTCGAACCGCTATAAAAATCTTCTTGTCTTTTTACCATTTCAACTCTTTTCTCCATTTATTTGCTATATTATTTCTCTATAAGAAAAGGGCTAGTGCTTCCACACTCAATTTAGGGTGTTGATCCATTTTTAGGGTTAATGTTTTGATGCTTACACTGAGAAACATGAATCTAGGCTCAGATCTAGCTCTCTACTTTGGATTAGATAGGCCCAGAAGTTAGACCATAAAATTCTACTTAGAAGATTTGTTGTTGAAAACTAGCGGCATCAGGGAGGGAGAAAACTACCTTTGGAAGATCCATAAGAGCTACTATTGTTGGTGAAGAAACAACCCCTCAGCAAGTTGAAGTTAACAACACCAATAATCTGCAACTTGGATCTAACACTGGAGATCAAGTGCTGGGATGCTCCACTCAGAATGAAGTTGTGACTAAGGGAGAATTGAACCAGATGCTTCATGAAATTAACTAGAAAATGGCAAACAGTCAAAAGACTCTTATGGAAAAGATAGATGCTCTCTTAACGCTCCAATCACTAACTACCCCCAGAACAGCATCTGAAGCCATGGCTGCTATGGAGTTAGAGCTTTCTTCTATTTGTGGCTTAAGTAGAAAAAATTGAAAAAAGAAGCAAAAGGAAGTAATGGGTGGAGCTCTAAGCTTCATGATATTGGAAAATTCTAATACTTCATCTATTGTAAAATTACTTACGGCAAACCTGAACTTAGGAGTGAAAACTCCATGGGAGGACATAATAGTAGCTGATATCGACTTTGAGGAAGGCGAGGAACTTAAGGAAGGAGAATTGAACTCAAATGATCAAACTCCACTTATAAGACCAACCGCCCACCAACGGACCTCTGTAGGAGGGAGTCACCCAAATATTGGAGAGCCTAGGCTTTAGCCAGCCAACTAAGACCATTTGCAAAGTCAAACATTTAAAGAAAGAAAAGGTAGAAAAGATGATGATTGGGGTTCCACTCCGAGCCGAACTCCCTTCACCGATAGTATCCTAAGGGCAGAGTACCCTCAAGAAATTCACCATGCCACCAGCTATGCCCTCCTACTGTGGAACTACTAACCCTCAACAGCAGTTGTACAAGTACATTTGGAATATGGATGGTGTGAGGTCAATAGATGCAGTTCGTTGCAAATATTTCTCCATCTATCTAGAAGGAGTTTCCTCCATGTAGTTTATCAGACTCCCTCCATTATCAATCTCAATCTTTGACAAGCTAGCCAAATTGTTCTTATATTAATTTAGATTGCACATGGCTTAGCCAAAGGACATGATGTCTCTATCCAGTTACTTATAGGACCCAATGAATCACTAAAATCATTCATGGACCACTTTAACACAACCATTACCGAAGTGAGAAATCCAAATAAGGATAAATATTTTAAGGCTATAATCTGCTCGATCCATCCAAAGATAGATTTTGGGAGATGGATTAAAATGAAAAAATCGACCATCATGAAAGAATTCAATCGAAAGGCTTGTTGGTACTTGAGATTGGAAGAGGCAAATACATTAAAAGGAAAAAATACTGATATGCGACAAAAAGAATCAACTCAGAGTACTGTAGGAGTCAATCAAAACGGTAAAAATTCAAAAATAACTGATGGAAAAGACGAGGACCATAATAGAAAGAACCAACATCAAAACACTAGCAAGGGCGACGGAGAGGGAAAGAAACTAAGAGGTCTGAAATGCGGAGAATACATTCTGTTCAATGACAGCGTGGAGAATATTTACCTGGAAACTCAAGGAATAGAAGAGTACCTAAAGCCACCTTGAAAAGAACAGTTTGAGCAACAAAGGAAGTCGAGGAAGTACTAAAGCTTCCATGAATTCATGGTAATATCACAAAAGACTATCGCCATTTGAAGAACGTGATCAAAGAATTGATAAGAGAGAATAAGCTCCAACGGTATGTGAAGAATCCCCAAAATTATGATCAACCAACTGAACCTCATACTTCTAACAGTCAAGGAAACCAATTTGGATACGGCGGAGATGGATCTGAATGATCTGAATAGAGACTTATCATCAATACCATTTTGAGAGGTCCTAATCCGACGCCCAAAAGTTGGAGGGAAATGAAAAGATATGCCAGTTCACTCAAACATGCTCCAAAGGAAACTTTGCTTTGCGATCATAGACGGGACCCCCGCTAAACAGCAGAGGTTTCTCAATGACAACGTCGTGTTACAAAGCCAAGATAGTTAAGGAATATAAGCTCCAACTATCAATCCAATGGTGGTGACGATAGGATTTGGACCCGCTGTTGTATGTCGGGTGTTGGTTGATACTAAAGGATCGGTAAACATTCTGTTTCGACATACGCTTGACCAAATAAAGCTTAACATAAAGGATGTCTCTGCATGCCAAATCAAAATCCAAGGATTCATCGTTCATCCACTATAACCGGTTGGCACAATCGATCTTCCAATTGAACTCGAAACTGGAGATTGGAGAGTGGTTCTCACCCAAACCTTTGTGATAATTGACGAGATGTCAACCTATGATGCATTCTTAGGTAACCGACCCTTACTGATTTCCAAAGCATCCTAGCATAATAGTGTCTCACTATGAAATTCCCTACAAAAAATGGAGTTGGAATGATAAAGGGAGACTAGAGTACTGCAAGGGAATGCTACATCGCTGAAATGTGTGAAACAAAAAAGAAAGAAATGTGTAAGGGTATGGAGAAAACTCTCCGCATTGGCGAACCATCAGCATATCAACTATAGAGCTGCCCATGGCTTGGGAACCATAGCCGATTCAATAAGGCAATGGACAGTAGAAAGAAGAGTTCAGGGGAGGAACGGGCAACACCGGTAGAGTTTACTGTGTCTGTCCCTATAGATATCGATGAACCGACACGAGTACTAAAAATATGATCATATCTTCGAACCAAAACATGACAAGAACTAGTCAAGTTTCTTCATGCCAATCTGGACATTTTGCTTGGACACACTCTAATATATGTTGAATATCGCCGAACATAGTGTGTCACATACTTAATATCGATCCTAAGTACACTCCAGTGAGGTAGAAGAGGTGCACCCTATGACCAGAACAGTCTGCCGCACTAAAAGAGAAAGTGGATAAGCCATTGGAAAATGGCTTCATCCATAATGTAACCTATCCCATATGGGTATCAAATCCGGTTTTGGTAAAGTTGTCTATTGTGAAGTGGAGGACTTACATTGATTACTCAAATTTGAACTAAGCCTGCCCATAGGATAGCTTCCCATTGCCCAAGATCGATCAATTTATTGATGCTACGGCAGACCAAGAGCTACTATCGTTTATGGATGCCTACTCTGTATACAATCAAATCATGATGCATGAAACCAATCAAGAGAATACTAGTTTCATTACCCACTTTGGATTATAATGTCGGGTCATTCCTGTCGGACTAAAGAACGCATAGGCAACCTACCAACGACTAGTAAACACAACGTTCAAAGATCAGATCGAGAAAACGATGGAACTATACATGGACAACATGCTTGTCAAATCATGCATATCAAAGAATCATTTAGACAATCTCGTAGAGATATTTGAAATATTTTGGAAATATGAAATGAAGCTCAATGCGTTGAAATGCTCTTTCGATGTTGCTTCTAACAGATTCCTTGGTTTCATTGTGAATGCAAGAGGCATTAAAGCTAATTTGGAATATATTAACGCCCTAAGGAACATCAAAGCCCCTCCGACCAAAAAGGAATTACAAAGCCTAAATGGAAAGATCACAATACTAAGCCAATTCATTTCCCAAGTGACTGACAAATGCATGTCGTTCTTCGATGCATTAAAGAAGGGAAAGAAGAATTTCGAATCGAACCAAACCTTCCAGGCGGCCTTTGAAGAATCACTCCTTCATACGGAAACCCCCGGGTCTTATCCATGCCGATGAATGGAGAAGATTTGTTCGTTAATCTCGCTGTGTCGACCCATGCTCTGAATACAGCATTGGTACGCGAAGAGGCTATGGTCCAGCGAACCAACTACTATATTAGCAAGCGGTTAACTAGAGATGAAAAGAATTATCCGAAATTGGGAAAAACTAGCCCATTTTCCGTTTATCACATCGAGGTAGCTACGACCATACTTACAGGCTCATCCTATCAAGGTGTTGATGGATCAACCTGTGAAACAAGCGTTGTATCACCCAGAGACATCAAGTCGACTTCTAAAATAGAATATTGAGTTAAGCCAATAAGAAATCACTTACCACCCTCGAAGAGCTATTAATGGACATGCATTGGCAGATCTCATCATCAAATTTACCAAGTAGGATGGTGAAGAAGAAAGCACTTTGGACATAGTGCCACAGTGGAATTTTTTTGCTAACGGTGTATTAAATGAATTTTGTTCAGGTGCAGGGGTAGTACTAAAAACCCCAAAGGGCGATCTGTTTGTTATGATCTAAAACCGGAATTTCCTGCCACCAATAATAAAGTAGAATATGAGTCTTTTTTGGTAGGATTAAAAATCATTAAAGAACTAGGAATAAAAGCTGTGGATATCTATAGCGATTCTCAGCTAATCACCTTCCAAGTGAAAGGGGAGTACTAGGCAAGGGGCATCCTCGCCCTCTACCTTTCAAAAGCGCAGGAATTGGTGTAGGACATTGAGCACTACACTTTAAGTCATATTCCAAGGGAACAGAATATGCTAGCGAACCACCTAACCAAACCGGCCAGTTCTGGAGATGCTCAATCATTGGGATTGGCCTCCGTCAAAATGCTTTCTTACCCAGTATAGATGATATGGATATCGATTGGATTATGGAAACCGTAGAGGAAGAGGAATCATGGATGATGCTGATCAAAGATTACATGATTAAAGTTACACTCCCCAGGGATCAGAACGAGTGAAAGAAGCTACTCCAGAAAGCACCATGGTTCATCTTGCAGGATGGAACTCTTTACAGGAGGGGATTCTCTACTCCCCTACTCAGATGCATTACTAACAACGAAGCCAGAAGTATCCTCAGGGAAGTCCATAAAGGTGATTGTGGAAACCACATTACAGGGCATACTCTAGCAAAGAAGATCCTCCGATACGTTTACTTCTAGCTATCCATCAATCGTGACGTAGCAGATTATGCCAGGCGTTGCATGCAAAGCCAAAATTTTGCCAAAATACAGAGAACTCCATCCACAGAATTTACACCAAAGTTTGACCCATGGTCATTCACGGTCTGGGGAATTGACCTGATCGGCCTGCTCCCACTTGCACTTTGGACTTACTAGGCGACACACAAGTCAACAACTGGACACTCGCCATTCGCCCTAACATAAAGATCTGAAGCAATGATCTTGGTCGTAGTGGAATTTCCCTTCCATCAAAAATGACACTTCAATCACAAAGAGAACGAGCAACTCTTTCTTGAGCCACTTGATCTGATTGATGAGAAATGAGGGGAAGCTGAGCTAAGGACCGTGGCTCACCAGAAAAAAGTAACACGGCACTTTAACTCCAAGGTCCGCAACCGAACTTTCGAGTGGGATATCTCATCTTGAAACAGATCTATCCGGCTGCAGGGACATTCATAGCGAACTAGGAAGGACCTTACTCAATCGGCCAAAAGCATGGAGATGGTACTTTCAAGCTGACAACAGTCGACGGAATTCAGATTCCTCGTGCATGGAACAGCAACACACTCTGGCATTACTTTATTTAGCTTTTATCTATGTATTTCCTATTGACGCAAATAAGCCACCCGACTACACTATAGGCATTGTAAATAGGCAAAATTTGCTCTAACTTCCATTTAATCAACGAAGTCTCTTTAGTTTCTTAAACCAATAAAACCGTGTTCATATAGGTAACTCGCTAAGTCAATGAAAGTGGACCGACTTAAAATCATTTATAAGCTCCTTGGGAAATTAAAACCATAACCAAGTACGCTCTGCTTACTCGCCAAGTCGACGAAAGTAAATTGACTCAAAATCTAAAGTCGTGCATTTAATAAGCTATGCACTCTCAAAAGCCACGCATTTCGTAAGCTGCGCACCCTCAAAAGCCGTGCATTTCGTAAGCCGTGCGCCCTCAAAAGCCATGCACTCCTAAATGTCCACATTTTGTAAGCCGCGCACTTGCAACAGCCGCACATTTCGTAAGCCACGCAATTCTAACCTACGCACACTTAAAGGTCGAGCATTTCATAAGCAGCACAAGCACTGCTTGATGGTGCTCCGACATCATAAGTAAACCGTTAAGATTTTCTAATTACCGTTATTGTCTTGATAACATCAAGAAACTTGTCCATTGTAGGACCAACAAGGATCAACTCCCACTATAAAAAAGAATCAATGTGAGTACAACAATGTTGAAGAACTAGAAATTGGCAAAGAGTTTCGATTGTTTTCCGATCATTGACCGATAATGTCTCTGGAGTCGAGACATTCAAGTTACAAGTTACTAAAGATAGGAATCGCAAAGTAAATTTGGCTATAGACATCCAAGGAATCGCTCGAATCAACTGCTCATTTATTAAGTGTTCGAAGTAAACAACCCTATGAAGTAGAGGGTGCACACACCAACACTTTGTTGAAAGGAAAATTACTTTATAGTCTTGTTACGCCGAATAAAGAATTTTGGCAATCACAATGGATCTAGTTATACAACTGAAAAATATGCATAAATAATGCGTGAGATCACCCAAATAAAAGGCATCGCATACCACAAAACACGACATGACAATATGAAGTATAGAAATTGCAAAATCAAGCAATCGTGTCATGTACACACATAAGTGGTATAGAAACAAGCTAAATATGTGATGAATGAGAAAGAACATAGAAGATATAGCAGTAGAAACATTAATATTTTCATTTCTCATAACATTTTCTGTACAAACTCAAAATGTGGGGGCCATACCCACAAAAATATAAGCCAACAAAAAGAAAAGTACAAGCTACGACAAAAAAAGTAATGAGTACTAACCTGCACTTGTACAAAATTCATATCGAACAAATCAAAATACTACAAAATCCTGCTCCATTTTCACTCGAGCCCGTCTTTTCTTCTTGCCATCACTTCCTGACCTGCCTTTGGTCGGAAGTTTCCTCTTCCCCTCATGATCCTCACTGGGAGTCGTATTGTTGCCAAAGATATTGATTATAGGCTCCGTGCCCATGTCTCCTTCTTGTTCTTTGGCCCCATTGAAAGTCTCCCCCTTGGTCTTGCGCTTGCGGGAATTCTAGGAGCTCCTCAAAGAATTTTTCTCCTCTATCTTTTCATTCTTAACTGCCACCATCTGCTACTTAGTTTTACCTAGCTGACTAGCTTAGTTTGTCTGCTCTCGAGTGTTAGCTGCTATTGAATCTCCCTCTAAAGACACGGAGGGGTCGTCCAGCCAAACAACATAGCGATCTTCTTAGATTTTGGCCATGGTTACGAGCCAGACTCGGTCATGGTGATCAAAGCAGCTATAGAAACAAGCGTTGAACGAGTCGAAATAGCAGTAGGCCTTAGGACTGGAGAAATTGGCAACTCGACAGGTGAAGAAGATAAGACCTATAAGATCAAAAAGGAAAGCATTTAGTTCGTCTTATTCTTGTGACGTGAACTGGAAGTCCACAAAATCGGGAGAAATGAGAAAGTTACCTGCACTAAAAGTGTGACCATGAATCTCAACCCCATACTCCCTACCGTTTCCAACATTGGATGGTTGCATAATCTTGGGCGAAGTTTCATGACTAACCAAGGCTTTGGAGATAGCTATTAAAGAGGCGAATAATAAAGTAGTATCAGTCAAAAATGGAATGATTTCTATCCGATCATGAGGCTGCTTGGATGATTCGCCAAACCTAGAACTGAATGGCTCTGATGGTGCTTTAGCAGTTGCCGCTGTGGAAGCATTGGTGGCTTCTCACTCCCTTTCAATCAAAATAATCTCTCGGCCCTCGACCAAAGCACTCCTTGATTCTTTGTTAAGATAGGCATCCTCTAGCTCTAGTTCAGCGTACACATCCCCGCCTTTTCAAATACGGGCCAAGATTTCTTTCCAAACCACAGCAAGAGTACGTGGGGATTTGGGGCCAAGATAATAGAGATTGCCCTTATGCAACAGAGACTTGACGTAGAAGTTCAAGATGGTGTTAGCCATCTTTCCCATCTTTCTTTCGAAGGTAACTTGCAACTCCAAATAATCTGTCGTCACGGCGGCTTTCTCAACTTTGATTTTGGTATATTTAACGTCGAGTTGCGCAATTTTTTCTTGAAGAAAGCAATCACTTGAGTCTAGTTGGAGATGGTCTTATCTCAGGATTCCACCATTTCCGCATAATGAGCAATTGATTTCTAATGAGCTTCGACAGTTATATCATGACTAGAAAAGGTTCTCTTTTGAGCTTCGATGATCTCGTCTCGAGTTTCAATCTCCTTTTTCAACTTGACATCATCAACATGGTCTTTGTTGATTTCATATCTAAACACAATTTAAATTTTTGCTTGAGCTTCCTTCAATTCCTTTAGCAAACTAGTGTTGCTCTTACTAACTCGAATGGCAGCATCTCTCTCTCTCTCTCTTTTGTTAATTAATCAATTCTAGCATCACGTTCCGTCAGTATCCTTTTGTAATAATCCTTTTTTGACCCCAAAGAAAGAATCTCTTGATAGTTATTATAATTTGTGTTTTCCAGCTACTTGCATAATTTCTCCCATCCTTAATCTTGATCTAAGTCGCTTTGAATCGCCTGTAGATGGGGTATATAAGAATCATTACGAATCGGACATAGCTCAGGATCTAATTTAACTCCCTTCACGAACCAGCCGGGGAATGTTTCTTCAAGTTTAGGTGGACCAGACGGTGAATATAGGTAGGCCTCCTACGAGCACGTGAAAAACCAAAAGCAAGCACATGAGTTGACGAAGTCTGGGTTGATGGAGCGACCTAAATAGTTGAAGTTGGAACTTCAATTCCGATGGAAACTGGAGCTGGGGCAGATGTATGGTGCTCGGAAGGATGAGGATCATAATCTACTTTTGACTTTTTCGATGGATCTTCTCGATCAACGAGAGTCTTCCTCTTCTCATAGCCACCCTATGAACTCTGCCTCGGTCCCTGTCATACCGACGACGAGTTTCAGCTTCCCAATCTTTTCTCCTCCTTCATTCTTCCTAAGTTTCTTAGGACTGGAGGTGGCTTGAATTCCGTTTCGATCCACATTGTGCATCTGTAAACTGTTCAATATCTTCATAAAGTCCACAACCTTCGATGATACCCAATATAAGAAAAAAATAAAGTAACTTCAGCAGTAGAAAATGGGCTCAAATAATGTGCATATGAGTGTAAGTGACCCTTATGAAGTACGTAACGTGTTGTAGGTGCCCTAAAAGGACTTCACAAACCGGGTTGGAAGCAATTATAGTGGGAGTCAAGCTAATTTTGGAAACAGCATGACCGGAGTGAGGAGACAATCCCTTGGATTAAAAATCATCTCCCATGAGTTCTGCAATATCCACATAAACATTGCTTAGGTCACCAAAGTTGATATCGATTTTCTTAGGCGGAGAACCATGAATCCGTTCAGTTTCTAGGGAAGCATCTTTAACAATAATCTTTTGGGGAGGTGAATATGGGAGAATGGAACTCATTCTCAGAGTTTTGTCACATGATTCAAGATCTCTTTCGCTGGAACATGCATCAAACTCTTCATTGCTAGAGGAGGGGTCATTTTCACTTCTGCTCTCAATTTCACCTTCCTCTTTTTCTACGATTACCACAACCTTGCCTTCTTGTTCTTTGAATTCCTCTTCCTCTTTCTTTGGGACCGGAGGCATCCTGTTTAGGCTAATAGCTCTGGTTGTAATGCCCTTTTCTTCAAGAATTTCCTCAGTTGATCCACCGAATGGACCTTCTTCTCCTTGTAGACCGCTCTCTTCAGAATTGTGTGATGAAGAAGTGGAGTGTGTTCTAATCTTGGAATGGGTAGAGGATGGAACCTCAACAGTAGCCTCAGACCTCCCAGGATGTAACAATCCATACCGATGCAAATTCTCATCCATCAGAAAAATTATGACCGATCTCTCTCAAGCATCTATGGCCTTCATAGTATAGAAGATGGAGTCTAGTGTTGGATCTTTATTTGGCCTCGGAATAGCCGTAAGAAGCATTCAGTCTATTAAAACCCTGAACCATCGTAATAAGTCTCAATGAGAGAAGAGAAAACTTATGCCTTGTCGTTCAAAGGGGATTAAACCCTTCAGGACATCTAACGAGTCATGAACCGGGATGAGTTGCTTTGGAGTTGCAACACAATTTTGCAATTTCTCCGAGCCTCAATAATCACAAGAGATGGACATTCCTCTCTCTTCTTGAATGAAAGTAAGTATCTTAATTCATCGAAGCTTGGGGCACGATTGAACATCCGCATAAACGAAATATGAATATAAGTCAAAATTGCGTAACCAATTGGGATGGATATGGAATGGGGCTATTCCCAAATTTAGAAGAGTGTCTCTCAAGAAATGGTTGAATAGGTGCACTACACCATTCAATCACATGTACCGATGGTAGGTGGTGTACCTCAAACGTGGCATGTGTGCAAACTCATTTTTCAGTGGAAGGCGCATATCGTCATTCGGAATACCATGCTATAAACAAATGTTGTGCAAAACTTTAGCAGAAATGACAGTAGAAGCTTTCTTTGAAGGGTCAAGTAAAACTCTAAATTTCAAAGGAGTTCGATTGACGCCCGGACCTATTGGCACCAATTAACTATATCAAGCCTGTAGTGCCGAAGAAATAGGCACTGCAAGAATTGTTTGCGAACACATAACTGATGTTGATTTTGCATTTGTGAGTACCTGGCTTCCTCTACTAGATTTACATCAAGATAAAGGATTCTTTACTCCATATAACAGAACCTATATCCAAAATGGTCGGGTGACCCGATTTTAGTCTTAAATCCCATATGTTTAATGCCCGAATTCCAAAAAACGTTGACTTGTGCCAACTCATTGGATTTCAAGTGTTTGATTAGGGCAAGTGCAGTGTGTTATCTATGTGAGATGGGAACGGTATCCCGAGCACTATGAATGCTCTATCCTGTGTATATAGTTCACTCATAGCAGAAAAGGGAAATAGCTTTTCATATCATTCATTGAAGTTATTCCTACTACACTTACCCATTGTTGGTTGACGATCCATAATAGATCCATTATCCAAAGCGTTGCGGAAAGGTAGTTCTATTCTCAGGTACATCAAGCATGCAATAGTAAGACTAATCTAGGATGATCAAGTCCATAGTAAATTGCCTCATCAAAACCATCGTGGCCATGAGCTAATCGATTTTGATTTATTGGACAAAGATAGTTGAATGCGTTAGGTGCAAGACACGAATCCACTATCTACCTCCAATAAATTGCAGTCAACCTGCTTCATTCACCATTCTCCTCTATCACACCAAATTCATTGGCAACCATACCGAATACGATAACCACGTCATCACCAACCTCGAATCGAAGGTAAACGGGTTTGACTATGTGTTCTTAGCGATCCAAGCTAAGGTTAGCAGTTTGCAAGGTCGGTAGCGAACCCAAAAAGTGGCGATTTTGGTGCTAGGGTTCGGCTTGGGGTGTTGGCAGAGGTAGCCGAGGTCGGCGGTAGAGATTAATGGCGGCGGCAACAAAAGCTGGTTAGGTCGTGGCTGGTTTGGGTCGTAAGAAAAGAAAGTGAGGAAGAGTAAGAAGGGTTGGCTCGAAGACATAACTAAATAGGAAAAGATTTCAGCGAAAAAAATCAAAGTGACTGGAACGCTAGCGATACATCACCCATGGATCACTTGCGATCCATCATCTGACATTAATTTTCGCTCAAACTTTTCAAACTTAACCCCCTTGCCGTTCGTAAACACTTTGGAAATTACGGAGTCAAAATTGATATGTTTCCATGAATAATGATGAGCCACATCCCAACCTAAAAAAACTAAAAATTCAAAAACAATACTTCACGGTAAGCCTAATACGATTGACTGGATTTCATGGAATATGAATTCAAGGACAACTAGTTTCATTGCACACTTTGTTTCCAACGAAAGCATACTCTGAGGGCCAAAATTGAACCAGGTTTTTAACTCTGCAGAATTCAATAGGAATTAGAACTCAGAAACTATACCAGATGACTTGAAACTTGAACAAGGCATCCAAAAGGACAAGCCAAAAGCACTCAAGAAGAATTATCCAAAAATCCACTAAGAGGATGGATCACTAGTGATCCATCACCCATGGATTGCTAGCGATCCATAAGGATTCTTCATGGGTATTCAAACCTCTTTCATCATGAATCAATATCTCTTCTTGGTACATTTTCCAAGTTTCATAGCGTTCCAAGCAACTTAGAAGCGAAGACCCATTTGATTCTAATCATAGTTCAATCCAATCTGTGCATGAATCATAATCAAAACAAGGAAAATAGCTATGAATTTATAGGGGAGCACCTATATAAGACAGGTAGTGCAACCCAAAGGAAGAAGCCTAAAAATTCCCTAAGTACATGGATCGCTAGCGATCCATCACATTCTGTTAGATCGTTATGAAATATTCAAGGAACCTTTGTATAATCGAGTGAAGGCTTTTAGCAAAGCAGCCTAACTCAATTGGTCTCCTGTGCTTATAAATACAATCCTACCTGTGACATAAACAGGATCTTCTGGACTGGCTATTGGAACTCTACAGAGATTATACTCTAACCTTCTCCACCCACGTAATAGCCATCTAGGGGTTCATTGTGATTCTCCGGTTAACTCTTGTACTTGTAATTTGATCTAACTTATAAGATTCAATCATATTGTAATCAGATTCAAATTGTAATAGTAGTCAGTTAATAAAAAGTTATAAAGTGGACGTAGACATCGTTTAATAGTCGAACCACTATAAAAATCTTCACGTCTTTTTGCCTTTTCTGCTCTTTTCTACATTTATTTTCTATATTATTGCTCTGTAAAAACATGGCTGGTGCTTTTACAGTCAATCCAGGGTGTTGATTCATTTTTTGGGTTAACAAAATTGTTAATAAAATGACTTGATTTTTATTGTAGTGGTTTTAATTTAATTTATAGAAATTTTCCATAATTTTTAATTTGAAAAATATTTGAATTTTCATTTGCCGATTTTTCGACAAACGACGGTATTTTTGTTATTTAGAGAACAAAGTGACCTGTGTATATTATTATTGCTTCGGGCACGTGTCGCATTCCTGTGCATGATCATATTTTTGTTTTGTCGTCCACGGTCGTACACAGACGAAATGTTGTGCAGCATGATGCTAGAAATTGGTGGAAATGTACGCTAATACATGATAAAAATCAACCTACCTACTTTGTTTTCCTCTTACACTGTTCCAATATAATTTGTTGAAACAAAAACAAGAAATCCTCTTCCATTTCAGAAATTCAAATCAATCTAAATACATAACAAAAAACATAAATATTAGATCTTTGGATTTTTATGAGTTAGATCTACAAGTCTATGGTCGTTTGGGTGAGTTCGGTAAGGTTTTGGGTGGCTTGACAATTTGAGCATGGCGTTTGAGCAAAGCAAGGTTCCATTTTTCTTAAGATTTAGCTGGAATTAAGGCTTGACATTGGTGCATTCGGCTTTGTGGGAGTGGAGGAGTAGTTGTGGAAGAATTTTTGGAGGTCACAATGCTTTGTGGTAAAATGTATCTAGGAACATGTGTGAAGAATAATGGCATGTCGGGGCTTAGAAGAGAGGTGCGAGCTCAATGGAGAGGTGGGGGGTGGATGGAGATTTTGAAGCCGAAAAATTTGACTAAGTTGGATTGGAGTTTCGTGGGGAGGCGACCAAGAAAAGAGGAGAGAGGATGAGGGAATGTGCACAACGTGTGCATATCATATACAGAAGCAAGGATTTAGGGAAGAAAGGGGATTTATTTTAGTGAGTAATTAAAGTTTAAATTTTATAATTAGATGAAATAATAATTAATTAATCTTAAAATCTTATAAAAGTCATAAATTTCTCCTGTGAGGTCCAATCAGGACGCGGTCTTCTGCATTATGTTCGTAATGGTGATAGCTACACGATGAAATTGGTTTTGTCGAATTTTTAGTAAGTGACTTTTTGGGCTATATTTTAGCTCAAACCGAAACGCTTCGGCGTCAACTGAAATTTCGATGAGTTAAACTAACCTTTTTGGATAATAAGTATGATATATAATAGATTAAATTTACCATTTATGTTTGGATCAATTATTGGTTGGTTTGGTTAAATATTCATTTTAAAAAGCAAATGGCGTTTAAAATGAAATGAAGGGAATTTTATTGAGAGAAATTTGGATTTCTCGACACTATAGTTTTTAATTCTAGTTATATACTTGTTGATTTTAATTTCAGTTATATACCTATTATATTGATTGTTAAATGCTGAAATTTGATACTTTGGCCATATCGAATGTGACATTAATGGATGTTAAAAGTTGAACCTTTTTAGTGATAAGGGTAATAATGGCACTGGTTAAGTGCTATACTAGCTATTGGCCTCGTTATAATATTTTAAAATATTATTAGTTGTTATTTGGTTGGGTAATGGTTTTGGTTTGGAGTGATTTTTAAATATGATTGTGGTAATTTTCGTAATATTTTATTTAAAATATTTTTTTGGACTTCACTATTTCACTTCAACCTTTTTATTTGTCCTTTTATAAATGTGGAAATGTTTTAAGATTATTTTGGAAGTATTTACTTTCATAGAATAATCATTATAACAATGAATGTTTATTTTAAAATAAAATAAAGGGATTTATCTTTTAATTTAAGTGATTTTGTTTTTAAAACAAGATAGAAATATTTTGGAATAAATATTTTGTGAAACGTTTATATAAAATGTTGCATAAAAGGATAGATTTATAAATTTTATTTTATAGGTAAAAACTAGTTTTATAAGTAGTGTTTATAAATAAACGAATGGTTTTATAATGATATTATATAAAAAGGAAATTAATATCATTTTGATAAATTGGGGATGATTAATCCCATTTGTGAATTTATGGTGATAGGGTAAATGACATTTTATGAAAGTGTTTGGTCTTATTCTGGAAACGAAGACTTGTGTTAAGGATATAAGGTCTATAATGAGTTTTGGATCTATAAAATATTTTTATAAAGGAGCTTTATAGTTATATTTTGAGATTTATGGGAAGTATATGAGTTTTTTAATTTTATGTGGGGAGAATTATAATAAGAGATTTATAAACACAAAATTGGATTTATAAATATGAAAGAAGTGTTTGTTAAAGGAGTTTACAATTGTATTTGGAGTTTTATAAATGGAGTTTGTAAAATGGTTTATTTAAAATGTTTATTTATATAAAAGGGTTTTATAAATAGAAATGAGTTTTATAAAGGAATTTATACAAAGAACGACAACCGATTTCCATAAATGATCTTTTTAAATTACGACGGTATGGAAAATGTCATTTTCATATACTTAACATCAAATTATAAGGAATGGAAACTCGTTTCTATCTTGAGAATTAAGAATGTATATCGAGGCAAGGATATTTTCCTAACTTATCTGATTTCATTGTTAATCAGAAGATAGTACTATTTGAAATCGTGAAGTGGTGGTAAGTATATATGGTTACATTTCCATTCGATCCGTTTACTTATGCCAAAAGTGTTTTGGGTTCATTTTATTAGTTTTTTAATTAACATTTGTTTAACCCAAACTAAGTATGGTTTTAGGAATGAAATATTTCCTAAGATTTGTAAATATACTTACCATTGACATGAGTATGCGAGTACATTTTCTAAGTATTGAAAATGTAGCGTTTTGTGAGTATACTTATATTGTTAATATAGGCACACGGGAATGTTTTTCTAAGCTTTGAAAGTGAAATGTTTTGTGAGTATACTTATATAGTTGAGATAACTATATGAATATTTTTCAAGTATTGGAAAGAGTTTGTGAAGATTTGTGAATATTATCCTTGTTAAGATATTTTAATACAAGTATTTACAAAGTAGTTTTATTTAATAAAGGGATTTATTAAAGAGGCTTAGTAGTTTCTTCGTGCTTAACCATTTATGGTTAGATCTCGAGTTGAATTGTTTTTTATTTGATAGTTAAATAACCGACTATCAAATCTTAGTCAGTTTCAAAATCATTTTTGTCAATTTTGAGAGACCGCGATCATATATATTATCCGAAAACCACTTCGAACTGGCATAAGCGTTCGAAATGGAAGACATCTTGAAGATGATTGAAGACGGGGATCTTTGAAATGTAAGGGCTACTTGCTACTAATCCTGAGGGTGATTCCAAAATGGATGTAGTAGAAGTAGTGCTTTCAGTTTGTTCTTTTCCTAGACAACTTGTATGGATGAATGCTGACATTGTATTATTGCTTGGAGGGCAGTGTTAGCATTTCAGGTGGAATTGCTACATAAAAGGTAAAACTTGGCCTCAAGCCTCACCAAACGAGAATGACTAAAACATGGTATATGCCATAAGGCTATGTGGGTCGCACTCATTAAGGTATTGCCATCACCCTTTCTAGATTATTATTTATGGATTTGGTTGTACATCAGAGCTCTTGGGAAAAGGTTGCAAAACAACCAATGTGATGAAATATTCGATACTATCCAGTAAGGGGTAGGCAAGTCTTACCGTGTAGAGGGTCCGTGCGAGGCCCTCGGTACATTTTATCTAGAGGTGTACTATAACAAATGGTACCTCGGTAGCTTTGTCAATGATGGAATCTATTCTCCAGTAAGCGTCGTACCGACTTAGCTGTTCTCAACTATGTTGGAATATGAGATGCAAGCATTCCAACTATATTCATAATTTACTTTAAACCCTACACATTATTATGATATCGCTAGATTTTCTATAAAATGTTTTGGTTATCGTAAGGTAAAAAACTCATTTGTGTTTATGCGCAGCTCTCACGAGATACCTTTATTTGGAAAGGAGTTTATAACTTTGAAATTTCATATGAGGTGTGTTTCTCACGCTGGTTTACCAGACTGATCCAGCATTATTTTCTTATAATGCTCATGTCAGACTGAGCATTTTTACAGATTTAGATTGGATACTTTGAAGCTTCAGGATACGAGCTGGATGCCACCAAGACATACTTATGTATATTTTATTTTCCACCGCATTTGTTAGTTGTATTTATCAGCAATTGTAGGGACAAACTATTATAACTGTCAAGGCTGATGATAGATAGTTAGTCTGATTGTTATGTGTATATTACATTTTTTTGTTTTGTAAAGAACTGTTGTACATTATATATTTCTCATCACGATGTAAGATTCTGTTTTGTCTTTTCTTTCTTTTCTCCAACAATTTGTCTTTTCGGCACTTAAAAGCTCAACATGTAAATACCGTGGATGTATTAGTGTCGAAGTCGAAAAGGCTGGTCGTTACAATAGGTGTATAACTTATGTATCGATTTTGTAGGTGCAATACGCTAATGAACTTAACTGAAACTTTGACGAACGAAGACTATAATAACTCTCTGATATGTATATGGCATGGAGCGGTATTATGTTCCGTCTTATAAAATCTCTTCCCATAGAGCTCGACTTATTTTATTTTGAAAAAGTTCATGCCCAAATATGCATAGATATATAAATTTTCCAAGGATTTGTGTTTGCAACTTATCTTAAGCAACTAATCATCACATCGTTGTTCTATAAACTATAAAGGTTAAGATGCATGAAAAGAGATAAATTTTTTGCATACAATAAGAGATTGTTTGGTATGATATTCGAAGTATTTTGAAGTAATTTCAGCTATTATAAAATTTTGGATGCGATCATAATTTGGATGAAAAACATATATAAAATAGAGTTGTATGTAATACAATTTTATTTTTTGTATTTTTTTCATCTTTACTTGATGATTTTAGCTAGTGTCTTTTGGTCGAAAGGTCCTATTCCATGATTTATTTATTTTTAGGCCCTATTATAATAAATTTATAAATTAATGTCTCCCTTCTAATAAAAGTATCTTAATGCCCATTTGATAATTTGATGATTGGGATAATACTTAATTTGAACCATATCCACTTTGTAACGTTTCGGATTTTTCGTTGCCGAAAAACCAAAATGTTAGGGTTTAAGAAAAAGAAAAGAAGAAGAAAGAGGTAGAAGGAGAGATAAGAAGATAGAAAATAGAACAGGACAGAACTAACAGAACAACATCAGAATCTCACAATTCGCAGCTGAACAACATATAATAGATAAATGAATAATCTTTAAACAAAGAACTATATCAGCTTTTACATTACATTACATTACATTACATCAGAGTGTACAACAACAAACAAACAAACAAACAGCGGAAAAAGAAATACTATATACTAATAATACGCCATGCTATCCAGTTTGCCTCCAGCAACTCCTGAATTCTAGAATATCCTGATAAACCTTAACTCTTGACTGCCCGTGTGGAAATTGGTGGGCACCCAGAGTTTAGGAAGGAAAACAAAAAACTCCGAGTCAGTCATGTGACTGGTGTGAGAACTCAAAACAGTTTATTTTCTTTAAAATCAAAATAGAGGAATATTTTTAAAGTCAATTCGCAATGCTTACCATAAGGCCTCCCGCACACACACACAATGCAAACGCAGAATCAGAGGAGATTTCTCCTTATGATAGTCAAAGATGCTTGATACGCATTAAAAAGAACATTTGATATTATTATTAGTGCATAGTGTAGAAATATTCGAAAGTAGAATATAAATCTTAGCCAACATACGACCATTATCGTATGCCTACTATAGCTACCATCCAAACAGTGGGGCGCCACCATAAGTGAATGATAGGTTCTACAACTAATACCGTACAAGATCGTATTGTTTCTTTGGATTTCCAACGAATGGTCAGGCCAAGGAACTTCCTATTGCCACATGAGAACGCCTCTGGAAGGACGTCCCCGAGAACCAAACCGGATCTCTGCCAACACAAGGCCGGGTTACCCCTAACTGGGTAACAACTGACACGAGTATGCCATCCCCCGGTCCTTTGGGACCTTTACCCGAGAGCTCTCTAATCAACATCACACCATAATAAATAAGTGTTTCAACATGAGTAAGCATCTGGGCTCCATACCATGATACCACCCTTTTCCAGAAGGAAATGCACACACCCTAAAGGGAGCTACCCCTCATAACCTTGCCGCATCTTTCCTGTTTTGACCATTCCGGGGTGTGAGGCTCGACGAAGTCACGTCCACAAAAACACGCTTTATACAAAGTCATGCTTTGGGTCAACAAATGATCATAGAAATGATCACCAAGATAGACGATCAAACAAATGATCCTATCATAAACAATCAACACAATGATCATTTCACAGTAACACTCAGCATGTCACATTACCAAATTGGGAATATATTGCTGATAACCTTCAACTACATAACCTCTGAGCTCGTACGTCTCAGAGAAGGGTGTTAAGCTAAGAGAATAAATTCTCCGCCACCAACAGAAATATATTTGAAAGAAATCGGCTTTATATCTCAATTTATAATGTCAGACACACAATCCATACAAGTCTGTTCCGGGATCGAACAGAACCGAAGGCACTTACAAAGAAGTCCTTGCAATCCGGATAATCTCTAATCACGTCCGAATTTCCCATCACATATGGAGATCTCTATACCGGGGATCAGCCAGTGCAGAGACAATCAACAAGAAACCCTTTCGTTTTTGAAAATATCCGGTCTTCAACACCGATCTTCAAATGCAATTCATAACGACGTATCACATATTCGGAATGGGTTATACGACCCCAAGGTCCTTTTCCGGTTAATCCGAATAGTGAGCGCTTATTATAAAAAAAATAAGTGTGGCATTCAAATTCAAGCAAATCACAACAAATACCTATTTAAAGGTAAATATTGATAGTCGGTTATTGAACTATCAATGGATATGCACAACATCACCAGATTCCAAATTATTTATTTTCCAAAAAAAAATATCTTTACAAGATATATAATTTCAATACTTCAAAAATAAATCAATATTTATTTTTAAATGAATTCCCCCTTTCCTTTATAAATTCCAAAGTGAATTTACATTCCCAAAATATTTATGAATATACGATTTCCATTCGATTTCTAATATTCATTTTTCAATTTATCTTCAAAAAGATAAATTCAAAATATTCACTTAATATTGGAAAAGTATTTCCATACTTATTTATTTATAAGTAATTCACAAGTCTTTTTATTTTCTACACCTGGAAAATATTCAATATACTCTAATCGAAATTAAGTATATATTTCATTCTTTAAGAAAATCATTCTCTTAAACATATTTATTTGGGCTAAAAGGAATGTTGCGTAAAACATTGTTACTACAACCCAAAATCACTAGTATAGGGATTCGAAATTAAAATAGATATATAAATCCCAATACTATACAAAACATTTCCTTTCGGAAATCATTTACTATAACAACAGTGTTATAGTCTACCATTTCCTTCTATTTCTCGAAAACGTCTATTTCAACAATGAATGTTGAAATCTATGGTTTCGATAGTTAATAAATTCAAAACGTCGTTAGATCGTTTTAATTCTATTTAAAACATCACATTCAAAACCATTTCTTTAACATATTATTCACTATTCAAAAACATGAATATACTTGTTAACCAATTTCATCATTTCTATTCCTTTTATTTTAAATAATTATTCACTGTCTAAAACGTGAATATAACTCCATTAATAAATTACAACTATTTACTTATCAAGATAAGTCGTTGCGGATTTATAAAATAATGTTTATAAATTCCATTTCTATTTATTTTATAACACTTCTTCTTATAAATTTCCTTTATTAACTTATTCGATTTATAACTCAATTATATACCGAAAGTCCATATTATAAGTTAAATGCTCATAATTTATTTGTTTTCAAAAACGTTCTTTCAAACTTCATAATTATAAATCTTATAACTTATAAGATTCATTTATTTATCCAAAATCTATTCTTTTACATAACCTTACAAATTTTATAAACCTACTATTTATAAAATCCCATTTATAACTTCTCCGTTATAATTCTATAAATTTCATTCATTTATGAATTCATTCACAATTCATTCTAACACCTATAAAAGCTCGTTTTACAATTCCAATATTTTTAATTTATAAATATCAATTTATAAATCTTTTATATGGATCAATTTATATTACTCTTTTAAAACGTCTTTAAACTCCTTTATAATTAATCATTTGATTTATAAAATAATCAAATTTCATAAATCCTATTTTTAAGCTTTTTATAATAAATTCAGAAATCCCAATTTTAACTATTTTATAAAATCATTCATCCCATATTTTCAAAAATCAACTTTTAACTGTATTTCTCAAAAATCATAATTTTTACAATATTAAAATTATAACGTTTATTTATTTAAGATGAATTAATTCCAAAAATATTTTATAAACGTATACTTTCAAAAATCACTTTAGAAATCCCTTAAAATCAAAATCATTATTTTTAAACTTCAAAATTGGATTCGATGATGCAACACATCAAATAGTCAATCACGACTTTCAAATATCATATATCAATATGATAAACAATCAAATATCACAATATTTGAATCAAATAAATATTTGTGAGGAATCCAGTTGGATCCCTCCAACCTGTTTCCCTGCATCCACAGACATTAGCACAATACCAATCCACTTCGAGGTGGAATATCGCGGTATATGGGATTTATAAAATATTATCCGCTTAATAGGCGGCGTAATAGGGTCTCATCCGCTATACAATGCGGGAAATCAATCAACTGCAATATATACATATGCCAATATATATATTGCTATATATATAATATATCCTACTATATCTAATATCACAACCAAATAGCAATCAATAAATAACTGCAAATCCAACTTATAAATTTTTTTTGAGTGAGAAGTTCTCACCTTAGCTTTTATTAGCAATCCATTTCCTTCTTGACTCGATTTTTCTTGATTTATACCTTGTATAAATATTTACGCAATTTATTAATATTCGAACAGATCGAATAATAAATTTTGATTTGATAATTTCGATTCACCGGTGATTTCATTTTAATAGTTAAATTAACTGATAGTTTTATTTAAACCAGTTTTGTCTTTAAAAATTTTATTTAACTAAAATTTAAATTTCCTTTTAAATTAAATTTATTTAACCTAGATTTTATTTTAACTAACAAATTCCTTTTTTTTAAAACAAATTCCTTTAAATAATTACTTAACAAGAATTTTAATTTTTTAAAACTAAATTTCTCTTAATAAATTTTCTTAACTAACTATTTATTTAAATAAATTTTCCTTTGATAAAATATCCTTTAGTTACTAAAATAAACAGATAAATTTTGTTAAGCTAATTAATCCTCATTATATATTATTTTAATATAAACTTAGTAGATTTAAAATCTATCTGTACATTTATTTTATTTTTTTAAAGAAGTGTGCTTATTTACATATTTATTTTTATATCTTTTCGAATTCCCAATTCTTCAACTACATACATATAGAATTGAAACTGCATATTTTTTTTTTCAGATTTAAATCAAATTGAAAATTTGAAAAGCTAAATACCTTACTGTGAAATCATCAGCTCGAATTCGAGCCTACCACCATCACGATCACCAATGCGTCGCCTTTTGCCAAACCCTAGCGCCGCCTTCTCTGCTGCGAACCACCCCACTGAATCGCGACTTCTCCCCAAACTGCAAACGCCGCTCCTCTCACACGCGAGCATGCGCTCGTCCCCACGCCGCCGCCAGGTCGCAACCCACTGCCTCGCGCGAGCGCGCGCCGCCTATGCTTTGCGAAACCCAAGGTCGCGCGAGCTTCAACCTTCGTGCTCCTCCCCCTGCCTCAATGTCGCTCGCGACTTCGATTACGTTCATTTTTTTTTTAACTGAGGACGGAATTTGATTTTGGGATATGAAGCAAGCTTCGGCCATGATTTGTTTTCGTTAATAGGTTTTCAAAAGGGAGGGGGAGATACGAACGAAATTGAAGCGGCCATTAATTTGTTTTATTTTCGTGAGTTTTGAACGGGATCTGAATTGAATATGGTTTTGATTTTTGAACGATAAGGGAGAGGGATATTTAAAATCGAAACAGCGTGATTCTCTGCGAAATTTTTGGCACGAATTTAGGAATGAAAACGTGCGTATGTTGACCCATTTAAATTTAAAATTTAAATTGAATCTCGATAAAAATTCAATGCGTTTACACGTCGTGTGCTCACATATAAACTCCGAAAAATACGAAATTTGAAATCCGACAATAATTAAGCATTACGGACCCAATGAAACTGGTTTCATCGAAATCCGAGACTGTGCCTCGGACGGCTATTTTTAAATATCGATTCAAACGATATAATTTCCAAATTGAACAATTCGCTTCCAAATTCAATTCTGAAGCTTCTAAAATCTTCAGTATTGTCAATATGAATTTTACTATCCTTTGAAATATTTTTATTCGGCTTAAAATTGAAGATTCAAATTATTATTCAACTCTCAATAGATTAAATTTTATAATTTAATCGCTAAATTCATTCTGATAATTTGAAATTCAATTCAAACCATCATTCAAATATTTAAAATAAATTAAATATTTTCAAATTAAATTGTTCAAAATTCTGGGTCGTTACACACTTAGTATGTTAAGAAGATATTTTTACACTACAAAAATAAAACAAAATCCACTTAGTATGTATAAATATGCATTTCATAATAGCTACACACACAAGAACCGTTATATGCATGTATTAAAACTAATAGACACGCACATGTGTGTAAAGCGTTGAAAGGAATGTCGACTAATTCTCCCTTACCTGAAATCCGAGGAGGAAAAGATGACGATGACGGTGGTGGATGAATAAAGGTGAAGTGTAAGAGGAAGCAAACATTTATTGAAGGTGTTCAATCTAACTCTAAGACCTGATCAAAAAGGCTAGGTTTAGAGAAGTGTCCGAAAACTTGGGTGTATGCACTACGTGAAACGGTTTGAAACTAAGAGAAAAGTAAATTGTTTTCAGTTGATTAATGATGGGGAGGAATTATCAATTTATTGATGATAAGGATTGTGAAGAGCTTAATGAAATGTGGGAAAATTCGATTTATGCATACTTGGTAGGTAAAAGACCATACTTTATCTCCTTTATTGCTTACATTAAGAGAGTATGGAACCCGAAGGGTTCTTGGAATGTCTTCTAGAGAGATAATGGCTATCTGATAAATTTTGAAAGAGAAGATGATTAGAAATGATTATTGAAAGGGGGTTCATGGTTTATGGACAGTAAACTCGTTTTTACGAGAAAGTGGGATGCTGATTTTAATTTCTAAAGAGTTATACTAACCAAGGGTAGGAATTTAACTGAATTAACAGACCTAATTGACTTAACTGATCTTACCCGAACCAATTTAATCGACAAAATCAATTAATTGAACTTTCAGTCAACCGATCGATGTTAACAAACAAAAGTCGGGTCATTAACGGTTGCATATATTGGTTAACCGTTTACCAAAACTATTTTTATAACAGCCCATTACCCAGTACTACCCATAACCCGGCCTAACCATTCCCTAACCTGATTAATTTTCGCTCTTGTACCCACTACCTAGCTACTACTCTATTACAATAAAATTATTTTATTCCATTCCTAAAATAAATAAAAACCTATATCTACAAAATTTATCATGACTAAACCTTCCAAATACCAACTGATTCTTCGTGTAACGAGCCAAAATTTTAGTAAATTGATTTTGAAATATTTAATTGATTTTAAATATTGAAAAGTAAATTTTATACGCTAGATAACTCGAATTTCAAAAATAACGATTTACTTGATAATTAAATTGTTGAATATAACAATTGAAATTGTTTAAATAATTGAATCTTGGGTTTTAAGTTGGATAAAATGATTTCAAAGGCTATTCAAATTCTATTTAATGAGAATAAAGATAATAAAACTTTAAATTGGATTCAAAGGTTTTTAACTGATTTTAAAAATAACTCGTTTTAAATTAACCTATAAAAACAGCCTTCCGAGTCACTGTCTAGGATTTCAATGAAACCAGTGTCATTGGATCCATAACAGTGAGTTACTGTATGCCGATAATTTTCATCGCGATCGAACGAATCGTTTGGCCGTGTGGGATCGAAACGCGTGGAAATTAATTTTAGAAATTTATATAATATAATTGGGTTTGAAATGCTATCTTTTGCATACGATCAAATTAAGGCTCGAGACTTGTCCCATTGTGTCCGAAATTGGGGTATAACATAGAACGCAAGGCGGCACGTCTCATTTGGAGTTTGAGATTTTGGGTATTTTTTACTGAATATTTTAAAAATAAAACAATACATACGCACGCACACATATTCACCTTAACTTTGGACATACCTCATTCTATTCCATACACGTGCCCACACCAGCTACTATGCCCTTCACCCTATTTAAATGTTTTTTGTGACAAGAATTAGGGTTTTCTTTGAAACTAAAATTTCAAATTTTAAATTAAAATTCCTCGCACCACTAAAAATTTAAAAAAATTAATTCCTTAAACTTGTATGGCCATATGCTTCGTATCTGAGTATGCTTAGGTGTTGTTCGGCTGTCTTTGGGGGTGGCTTGACAGTTTTTTCAAGCATGGCTTTGACTGGATTTGATGTTATGAGGGATATAGGCAACGATTTGAGAAACGTAGGACAGATTCAGTTTTCTCTTATCGATTTACATCACATTGTCGATTTTCTCAAGTCTGATGGAGGTTTGATGGTCGTGACCTAGATGCATGTATCGTGGTGGATTGGGAATGTCGCATTTTGTTTCAATCGATCGAACACCCCTTCATCGACTCCTTGGTGTAGATATCATGGAGAGGAGTTCGTCTTATTCATCGATTTCAAAAAGCATTGAAGGGTGGCCGTCGATGGCCGTGCGTGCATAGTGGTGTGCGTGTACAGGATTGGGTTTTATTTAAGGAAGATGGAGGGATAGTGGTGAGGGTAAACTTGTAATTATTATGAAGTTATTTAATTAAACATTTATTGATAAGTTATAAATTTTGTATCTCGCTCATACGGGGTCGGATTCGAATGCCTTTTTTGCATTGGATCGTGTCGTCAAGATCAATGCAATGGAGTTATTTTGGTTGGATTTGGAGCTCGTTGGAATTTAGGCAAAAATGGATGACCATTCGATTTTAGTTCCAAACCGGAGCATCTTGGAAACAACAGAAAATTTCGGTGAGTTAAATTGACCTTTTTGGTTAACTAGTGGTATATACTAAATAAAAATTATTGAATGATTGTTTGGATGATTTACTATATTTATTAATTGGTTTGGATATATTTCCGCCTATTGGAGCGGATGAGACCCTATAACATTCCTGTGTAAGAGCGGATGACCATTTGGATACGAATCCCGCCTTGAAGCGGTTGATTATATTTTATGATTATATAATGTTATGATACAGGGGAAACATGTTGGAGGGATCCAACAGGATTCCTCACAACTGTTGATTTTATTTACATATATATGTGCTAATATATATAAGCTGTGATGCAGGGGGATGAGTTGGAGGGTTCCAACGGGATTCCTTGCTATTGTAGAATTGGTTTCAATAATATTCAAGTTTATACGAATTATTGGATAATAAACCTAATTTATTGGAAATATGGGTTATGACATTGTTATATGTTTGAAAACTAAATCCAAGTAGTGATAGAAAATCAATATCGATATTGGTTAAGTTTTGGGTGGCTATTGGCATAAAATTTGTATTATAAAAATACGTAAATTGTGGTTTGAGTTGGAATTGGTTTTTGAGACAGGAAATGAATTTTAAATCCAAAATTGGGTTTCAGAAATATTTTCTTTTAAAAGATTATCTATTTACTTATATTTAATATTGCTTTAACGTTATCTAATTTTATTAATATCATTTTAAAGTATCTGTTATATTAATATTTAATATTGTTTTAAAGTTATTTAATTTTATTAATATTGTCTAAAGTTATTTAATTTCATCAATATAGTTTTAAAGTTATTTAATTTTATTCATATTGTTTTAAAGTTATCTAATTTTATTTATATTGTTTTAAAGTATCTAATTATATTAATATTGTTTTAAATTATGTATCAAAATGTTAATATTTTGAAATGTTAATTATTTTAAGAATAATTATGGTTTGAAATTAATAATAAGGATTATTAATAAGGTTTTGAAAATAAATTATTATGTGAAAATGGTAAAGATTAATTATTATTGTTTATTTAACAATATTTTGAAACTATTAATTATTATTTTTAAGATGTTTTAAAGTTAATAGTTTCCATTTATTTATAATGGCTATTGCTAATAATTATTATTATATAATGGTGTTTTGAAGTAAAAGATTTTTAATTATTTATAAATGCTTCCGAAACCGATGGATAGAGTTGAAAGACTTCGATTTTTCTTAAAAGTGGTTTATAAAATGGTTTGAAGACTTAAAGGAAAGTTATTTACAATGTGAAGAGTTTATAAATGGTTAGATATTTATAAATGAATTTTAGAAATGGAAGGAGTTTTATAAATGATTTTATGGATTTATAAGGCCTTTGTAAATGATTTTAGAAATGTAAAAAAAAGAACTTATGAGCGACTGAGATGTAGAAAGGAATTTTATAAATGGTCGAGAAGATTTATAAAATAGATTATAAATGTTTTAAAGAATTATAAGGAGTTTATGAATGATTTTGAATCAAATAAAAGGGAATCTTTCTCAATTTGTAAGTATACTTATACCATTGAGATAAGTATATGGATATTTTCCAAGTATTGAGAATATAGGAATCGGTGGATATATCTTTGTAAAAGTATCCTTATATAAGTAATTTACAAATGGTTTTATTTATGAAAGATTTATAAAAGGAGGCTAGAGATTGCTTATATGCTGAACCAAAGTTGGATTTTCCCTATGGAATAAATCCCTGATTTGAATATATGTTTGTTGATAGCTAAATAACCGACTATCAAAAATGGACCCAAAAGTAACTATGGAAATATCTAGGAGAAACATGTGAGTTATATGGCACAGTCATCTCCGATGATGTTGTACTATGCGTATAAATCTCGTTTCGTTCTTCTAGGATAATGATAAGGAACTCCGTCCACTAATGGTTAGGAAGGGATATTTGATTTTATATTTGATTATTTATTTCCTAAATAACCAATTGAGTCCTCCGAAAATTATCGAATATTGTTTCAAAGAGATCTGGATCAGGTATGTTATCTGAATATCACTTCGATTCAACTTAAGCGTTACGAAGTGAAGACATCTTGAGGATGACGGAATTGAAGATGGAGCTCTCAAGTGTTTCATTTAGTCCCGAACGAACTTGAATGGATGAATCCTGATTTTGCATTATTGCCTGACGGGCAATGTTAACATTCCAACCGGGAAGTGCTATAAAAAAGGTAAAATATAGCCTCAAGCCTCATCAACCAAGAATGATTAAAACAAGGGAGATGAAGTAGGACTAAGTGGGTTGCTCCCAAGTAAGGTATGATCATCCCTATCTAGAGTCTTTATAATATCTCATATGCATGCTTTGGGGCCCAATTACAGAGGGGTGATCATATTTGGTACTATCCAATAAGGGGTAGACCGGTTCTGTGTTGGAAGGGGATCCAAGCAAGGTCCTAGGTGTTATTTTATCTAGAGATGCACCGTAATGGCGGTATCTCGGTAGTCCAGTCATCGTATGGAATCCATTCTCCAATACAAGCCTTTACGATTTTAGTTGTATACCTATTATTTTGGAATTCAATTAATGTAAGAATTTTGGCTAAGATTAATAAGTATTTCTATCTTAGACGCTATTATAATATCAGAGAATTTTATATGAAATGTTTTGGTTATCGTAAGGTAAAAAGCCATCCATATTTATGTATGGAATGGTCTTTCGAGATACTTTTAATTTTCAAAGGTTTTCTATGACTTTAAAATCTATTTGGGTGTGTTTTCTCATGCTGATTTATGGCCAAACCGACTCAAGTGTTATTTATTATAATGCACGGGTTGGACCAAGCATATTTACTTATTTACATTGGAAGCTTTGGGTATTCAAAAAGATGAGTTGGACTCCCCAAGACTTATTCACGTAGATGGTTATTTCCATTGTATTCGTTGTTGTATTTATCAGCAATTGTAAGTAAAGGCTGTTATAACTATCTAGGCTGAAATAGGTTAGTGTACTCTAATTGATGTTTTGTATATACACATATTACAATATTTGTGTGAAGATTTGATGTATATTATAGATTATCCATTCCGTTGTGAGATTCTATGCCGTTTAGTTTTCTTCTTATCTTCTTCCTTCTTTGATTTTTCCTAACAATCAGGTTTTCTGTCATTCGATTGCTTGGCACGCAATACAGCGGACATATTAGTGTCGATTTTCAAGATTCGAAAATCCTGGTCATTACACATGGTATCAGAGCTGAAGTTTAAGCGAGAACGTTAGCTTTGGCAGGGTACTCATTAGATATAGGGTCGGTAGCACCCTAGAATGAGTTTGAGTGTATATATATGAGTGCGTATTTGTTAGTGATATAAAAATTGTTTTATATTGTGTTGATTGGTCAGTTGAGTGGCTTATGGATTTTAGTCAATACGAGTAATTAACGTTATTGATAAGGGTCTCCAAACACTTAAATAGAGCAATTCGACATGATATCATTTTGAAATTGGGTAAATGAAATAATTTTACCTTTATTATATTTTATATATAAAGGAATAATTTTTCAGAAAATTATGATGATATATATGGTGTGCTTGGTTGTTAGGAAATGATAATGTTATACTATTATCATTTGTTGTTTGTTGTTGTTTGTGATTGAATAAAAGTTGATATTATAACGTGAGCAAGATAAACAATTAAGAAATAATTTTATATAACCAGGAATATAAAGATATCATTTATAAATGTGATGTATAAATGGAAAGGAAATGAAACTTCATAAGTATATTATAATATGATTTGTAAATAAAAGGTTTAAAAGCTGGGAATTTGAGAATTTAAATCCCGTTTGTTTGGGAAATTCTTTTTCGAATTTTTGGAAAATAATAACATTATTATTTGGGAAATGTTTTGAATAGAAATATTTAAAAAGGATTTTAAAGAGAACAAAAGCATTGAACTCACATCGTTCATTAGAAAATAATTTCGATGATTACTGCTGCATCATGGATGTTCATTTTTGGTTTCCAAGAGAGGAATTGCTACCATTGGATTTTGTTTTAATAAAACTAACTTTGATGTAAAGTTCAAAAGTATGATTTGAAACATGAAGGAATAGTTATAGCACTGTTTCGAAATGATCTGAAATAAGAACAGGATATTTACACTCTGGAAATTTTCAATTATGTGTATTTTATGAAAATATGGGTAAATAAGTTTGATAACTTATATAAATTTTGCAAATTGGTAAGAAAAACAAAGTTAAAATTTGTTAATTATGAATGGTAAGTAAAGTGAATTTGAAATTGAACTATGGAATTAAATTTACTCAAGTTAAATAAAATGAATTTTGAAAAAAAAATTAGCCTAAGTTAGGTTACATGAAAAAAAATTTGGAAATAGAATTAGGGTTGATTAAAATAAATTAATGAAATGAGCTAATTAAACAAATTTGAGAGTTGAATATGGTTGATAAAACTAAATACTGAAATTGGAAGATGATTTGAGTTAAATGGAATTAAAATTGACTTTGATTTAAATCAAATATGTACTTCAGTTGTAAATTGAAAATAAACATGAGAGTTGTATATAATGTTTATAAACTTAATAAAATTTTAGGAAATGATTTAGAAACGAATTTAATGGAGTGAAATATTATAATATCCTCATACTCGGAGGTCCAAAACTAATGGCAACGGATGCTGCAGTCATCCATGGTTATTAATCTTTGGCGACCATATATGGCGATGTTAGATTCATTGATACAAAGAAACACATGAATAAGGGAAAAAAATTTAAAACAACAAACAAAGTCCACATTCTGTTTCTAAATATTTCAAATTCATTACATAGTCCCAGTACGCAGACTACGTTCAGGTAACAGATAATTAATACAAAATATGCCAGGAGCGACATATGAAGAAGCCCCCTTGGATGATCAGAGTATATAATATGGCACTAAAACAATTTACCTTTACAATCAAACATACAGTGGAAATAAAGAACTCTAATAACAAACTTGCCTCCTGCATGTCCTCGGAAGCTTTATACGTCTAAAAGAACACCTAAAAACCTTAACTCTCAGTCTACTCAAAATCAGTTGAGTACTCAAGAGTTTAAAGGGAAACAAAAACTTCAAGTCAGACATAAAACCACATACAATGCTCCTGCATCGACAATGGTTAAAGCATAATATTTCAAAACATTATGATGATATGCAAAACACGGAAATCAAATCCGGTTACCCATCCCTATTCATTTTGACTATTTATCTTAGTTATAGTTTCTAGGGTTACTATTAACATGTTAAACGTTTATGGACTATTTGTCCAATTTCAGGGTTTTCATAGGATAACTAAGAACCTATTGGTAACCCAAATATCTTTTCTATTATACTAGTTTTCATGGGCTAACTAGGAACCTATTTGCTAACTATCAATATCTTAATCCGAATATAGTTTTCTTGGGCTAACTATAAACCTAGTGGCCCCTGCCAATATCAATCATAGTTTTCATGGACTGACTATGAACCTATTAGCCCCTGCCAAAATCTTTTGTTATACATAGTTTTCATGGGCTTACTGTAGTTTTCATGGGCTTACTGTGAACTTATTGGCCCCTGCCAATATCTTTAAATAAGATTTTAACATTTCTTAAGTTATATTCACTATTGGGCCAACCTAACTGGTTATTCTACCCTTTCCCAAAATACCATTGTGGGTTAATTAAAATTGAAATGAATACGTGAAAAAGTAATCATAACAACAAAATAATACAAACACCTATGGTTATTCCTTTATTTCAAAACCTTTATTTGCTTAGACAATGGTTATTCCTTTTAATTGAGATTGGGTTTATGCTTTGAAATCTTAAAACACCTCTTTCAAAACCAAACATACCTTTCAATGATATCAGAACGTCCTTTAAAACATAGCTTCGAAACAAATGAAAGTATCCCTTTCGAAAGTACTGGTTTCATTCTTCTTAAAAACATCATTTGGATCAAAATGGTTATATACGCAAGTATCTCTTTCGAAACACTTATAAAGTTGTTTTTAGGGAAAAAGATAAGGGTGTCGGAACCATCTACTTGAAAGCATAACCCTTTAAACAAAAACTTTGAAGGATAGAGTCGAACCCCTTTCAACTCCATTTCCTTAGAAACCCTTAACCTCTTTTGAAAGCATTTAGGAAGTGGCTTAACTTAGGTTAAAACAGAGATAACTTTTCAAAGGCATTGATGGGTTTAATAATTCGGAAAGAAAATAGCGGCTGGGTTTCGACTACGTTGGAACCAATCCTTTCGAAAGCCCTTATTTAAAGAAAAAGGTACCCCTTTGAAAGCTAATACTTTAATATAATAAAGAAACCTTCCTCAAAAGCTATTTATATGAACCCTTTCGAAAGCATATCTTTCGACTGTGTCAAACGCTTTTGGAGAAAAAAGGTAAGATCTTATCTTTTGAAAACAGATATGGTTTCAACCCCATCGCAAGCAATCCTTTCGACACCATGGTTCCGCCTTCCATTCACTCTACTAAGCACTATCTAGTGATACCTTGTGTATTGGTTTCCATTATGTGGGTTTCGACTGGGATGGTGCGGAGTCAATGGAGATGAAAGATACTACTATTTGAGGCGGAACCAACTTTTTTGAATTAAAGGCTAAACTTTAGCCACTTTTAGTAAATGCTTTGTAACTACTTGCCTATTTGTAAACCTTTGATTTGTTTCCTTAAAAAATTTCAAATACTTTACAAATAAAACTGCCTCATTTAACCAGATCTAAATTAAAGAAATTATAACGTTTAAGCCCTTTCATTTAGCAAAACCAATGTTTGTAGAAAAGTTCCACTTTTTAAATAATTTATTTTTCCTAATAAATCAACTAGGAAAAATCCTTAAAAATCATAGAAAATCTCTTTCATCATATAATCAAACATATTAAAATTTCAAACCCAATCACTTCCTGAAATTCTTGAAATAAGTTTTAGACCCAATAATATCATATTTTCCTTTAGAAATTCATGATAAATTTTCCATAGCTTGAAAATTCTAAAATTTAAAAATCATCACCAAAATCATGTTTTACTTAACAAATTTTTTTTCCATGGCATTCTAAAATCAAGAACTCTCGGTTTTACCCTAAAACCATGCTAATTCATATGTAGATGAATTAAAATAAATCAAACATAAAATAGTTCAAGCATATCACCAACCATATCAACATGAATACGAGTTAATCATAAATCCGAAAACATAAAATCATAGAATAAAATAAAGATGGTATAAAATTGTTATTCACCTTAGATATGATAAGGAATTTGAGATTTGTTGTTGATTAACCCGTCCTAGCTTTGATACTTAGCTTTAGATTAAATTCTTCCTCTTTGATAATGGCTGGCTCCTTAAGGTTTTTTGCGTTTATTATAGATTTGAGAAAAATGAACATGAATGGACTAGGAGAGAAGTGTATAGCCATGTATAATGATGTGGCTATTTTTACTAATATGTCCATGTGTAATCTAATTAGTTGATAACCCATTTAAAGCTTATTAATTTTATTATTAAGCATGGACTTTTTATAAACTTTATTCAAATCTCAATCCATTATCATCATTATTCTATTTAATTTATCTAATTAAATTTTCTAAATAATATTATCAAAAATTAAGGATGTTACAGGCTCCCCCTTAATGAATTTCTTCTGAATTCAATAAGGACTAAATACTAAACATAGCATATCATTTGTAACAACTCCTGACACCCATAACAATCACAGTGGTCTATCTGACTAGCAACTATCTATATAAATCTAATATTGACATACCCTCAAAGTAGATCAGGATAAGTATCTCTAATCCTGTCCTCTATCTCCCAAGTACAGTCCATCTCTTTGTCACTCTACTGAACTTTCACCAATCTGACTATCTAGTTCCTTAATCTTTTCTCATCTCTTGCTACAACCCGAACTTGTGGTCTAACAAAAGTCAAATTAGGCTCTACTATTAAATCTTCCAACTCTGTTGGAGGAATAGTAGTTTATGGATCATGCACGTACTCGCAAATATAAGACACATGAAATATGTTATGGACACATGCCATACTGCTCGGAAACTCTACCATGTATGCGAGCTTTCCAATCCTCTCCACAATCTGGAATGGACCAACATATCTCAAGGCTAACTTCCCTAATCTTCCAAATCGCACCACACCCTTCATAGATGATACCTTAATGAAAAAGCTTATTTGGTCCTTACACATTTTATCTACGTAACACTTTTTTTTGGATTGAGCTTCCTTCATGAAAGTCTATAGGGTGGATCGTGTAGTGTACATGCAAGTATATGTGACTAAATATATGATGCAACTAAAATAATATTAATCTAAGTAAATATAGAATAAGAACACCAGAATTTTATACTAGTTTGGACCTCCCGTCCTACATTCAGTCCCGAAGCTCCCCTTCGGAATTCGACTATCAAAAACCCTCGCTTCGTCCGGAGCAATAGGCTTGGTTACAATAAGTTGTTCTTGTCAAATGTGTATTCTAGTGTAACACGGATGTTGACTAATTAGTACAATTGCATCCAATATATATCTAAAGAATATTGTATATGAAGAACTGAGTATATGGAAGAGTAAATACGAGTAAAGATTGCTAGAGTGCAGAGATCAAGAATATAGGATAGAGTATGGAATTAAAAAGCGTAAGTAAATAAGGTAAGTTTTGTTCTCTTGATTCTTGATGCTATATATAGTTGTAGATAGGTATCTTGATCTTGAGTAGTTGCATCCATTAACGAACGCTCTAAAGTTGCTTCTGTTGATGGTGAAGAAGTGTGGCGAAGAGAAGTGGAGATGTCCATTCACATGTGGCAGTTGCAGTTCTTTTTGAAATTCGAGTTTGAATTCAGACGTCTAGTATTTGCTTCAAATATCTGATACAATATTTTTTTGAACATAGTAGATTTTCAGACGTCTGAGTGCTATAATCAGACATCTGGTTTAGCCTGTTTGTTGTTCCAAAAAAAATTTCTAGATGTTTGGCTTGTGCACCCAAACGTTTGATGCTGGTGTATGTCTGTTTTTGTGCATCTTTTCTTTTGCTTCTTTGTACCTATCGACTTGCAGTCTCTTTAGTGTCCTTTGAGCCTTGTTCTTGTCTTTCTAGTGATGTTGTTCTAGCAAGTACCTATATATATAAATATACATGTATATTTGATTTCCATTTGTAGTTGTTGTCATCGAAACCGTAGATTGGATTTTCTAACATTCTCCCCTTTTTGATGATGACAACTATACAATGTACTTAGATATAAATCTTCTCCTGAATATGTGCTTACCATAATTTCTCCCCCTTTGGCATTATCAAAAAGTATTAATATCTATAATTTAGATAACACGTACACACTGTTAATCTGGAATATTTACTAATTGCTGGAAGGTTATAATAATTTACTATAATTACATAGAAGTAATAAAACAAAAGGCACTTTTTATAATCATTAAACACAGTAATTACATGCATAGATTGTTGATTTCAATACAAAAGACGGAAATTAAAAAATATCTAAGGTTCTTTTGGGGAAGATTTAGCTTGAGTATCTCCTTCATCTTCATTCTTTTAAGAGCTATCTAGTTTTTTAGGAGATGTTGAGGTATGTTTGAGAGATTCTTTTTCCTCTTCAAAAAGTTTAGAGTGTTTTGAAGGAAAAGGAGAAGGCGTTGGAGTTGGCCGATCTTCCAAAGGTGGTGTAGGGCCACGGATTCGTTGAAGAACCTCTTTTAGAATGGAAAAAGTTGTTGAAAAATGATGTTTCAACTGTGGCTAGGCGAGAAGCAAACGTTGTTTCAAAGCTACCAATATGCTTAGCCAAAAATTTTGGGTTCTTGATAAGCTAAGTTGATTTTGGTGATTTATCTTGAATACTTTCATTTGGATTGGTCTTAGTGCGTGTCTCCAAAATGTCATCTTGACCTAGATAGTCAAAAGGTGTTGGAGGAGGAGGAGTTTGTTCATGATGTTGTTCCTCTTCTTGTAATGGTTGTGGTGGTTGTTGATGGGGTTGAGGCCTAACTTGTCAGGTTTGTTGACGACATTGCATCCACTCTTTAAATGACGTAAAATCCGGAGCATTTTCTGGTAAGTGCATAAGTGAGAAGGACTTTGTAGAGGCGTACTTGGGAGAAATCTCTTCAAAAGTCGATAAATACGAAGTGAGCTTTCATGTAATGACCCAAAATTTCTAGTCGTTAGATTTTGAACATTTAATTCATTTTAAATGTTGAATGTGAATTATAATTTGATTTTGAAGTAAAAAGATTTTGGTCAAATTAATAGAATTAGTTAAATTTCAAATACGGTAATTTAATTGGATTTGAATAATAATAATTAAATATTAGGAATTGTGATAATTGGTGAATCTGGATATAAACGGTTATGAAATGGTTTCTAAAATTTATTTTAAGTCTATTTTAATTTATGTAGTGATGTTGGACTTTTGGATAGAATCAAAAGTTGATAGGTTTAAGATTTGGAATTTTATATTAATTTAATAATGGAATTTAATAACATAATAATGTAAATCATCAGATTTTGGTTTAAAATGAATCAGAAAGATTTCTAACGTGAATATAAATTCTATATGATTTATAATAGAGTTAATAAAATTTTAAAGGTAAAATTTTTGATGATTTCGACGATTTTGAAAATCGCTCGAATTAATCGACGAGTTAAAATAGCCTTCCGGGGGCAGTCTCGGAATTCGACGAAACCAGTTCCATTGGATCTGTAATAGTTAGTTATTATCGGATTTCAATTTTCGTAGCAATCAGAGTTGTCGTTTGACCCTAGCAGCTTAAAATGCATAGAAATTATTTTAATCGATTTAATTTAAAATCTATCGTTTATTCCCGTAACTCGCGCATATGATCGAATTAGCTCCCGAAACACGTTCCATTGTGTTCGGAATGCGGATAAAACCTTATAAATGCCTGACGGCATGTCTGATTTGGAGTTCGTTCGGAAATCTTGTTAAAATTGAGAATAATATTAAATTAATAGTATACGTGTATATATATATATATATATGTATGTATGTATGTATGTATGTATGTATGTATGTATATATTCACGTTGCTCAAACCCTAGGAGCTAAAAACGCAGCCGCCGCCACCATTGTTTTTAATGGCCAAAACACTCCCCTTTTTCTCCCTCAATTTTCTCCTCATCCACGCAATAATTCGCTAAACTTCCAACTGTAAAGTTGAAGAGCTCGCTACGAATTTCCAATCCAACGGTAGAGATCGTGTTTCGAGCGACGAGGAGGTGGAAATCGAGGCTGGAACCATGGCCATTCGCGCGTGTTTTCTATGAGATGGAGGCGACCGAGTTCAACACGCCTCTGGCCGTGGGTGGAGCACGCCTGGGCGCATGTTTTGGCGGCGCCTGATCGTCGTCACGTTTGTCATGGTGGGTGCGGTTTTAAACCCTAAGCCGAAGGATTTGGGTTTCGTTGTTTGTTGTTCGGCCTGGAACTTGCGTGGGAGAAGATGCGGCCGTGATAAATTTTGGTAATTATAAAAAAAAATTGTTTCAAATTCGAAATTGAATCTTATAAATTTCATATCTATTACATACATTATTAGATTTCGACGAAACTGGCGACGCCAGAATCGCAGCGACGAGTACTATGAAGTGGTGCAATTCTGGGATCATTCTGAGCAAGTAAAAATTTAGGTTAAATCGAACGCCGTTCGATTTAATTTAAAATTTGAACGCTCGAATTCAAGGTGAGTTAATCTCACTCACATTTGGATACCAGTTTATTTAAATAGCTAATATTTAAATGTTTGATTGGTTATTTAGCTGAATATGATAATTATTATTAGATTGAATCGATATTTATTGGTTGTGCTAATATCCGTGGATGCAGGGAAACAGGTTAGAGGGATCCAACTGGATTCCTCACAAATAGGAATTTTATTTATATTCTGTGATATATCTCATTGATATCTTGTAATAAATTGATTTGTATCTTGTTATGCTGTTTTATGGTTGGATAAATATAATTTGGTATTTTTAAAAATATCAATAAATAAATTGGGATTAAAGGAAAAAGAAAGTGGATAGTTAAGTAGTTATACCCTATCCACTAATTTTGTTTAAAAATTAGTTTGGAATTGAAGTTTTATATGAGATATTGGTATGAAGTTTTCATAGCTAATATTTAAAATAAGTATTTTAGATTATTTGAACTCGGCAGATTTTCGGCAGAATTAAATAAATATTTGGAAATTTATTCCACGTGAGGGAAGTGATTTGAAATTTGTTTTCAAATGATTGAAAGGTGAAAAGTGATTTGAATTTTTTTCTCAAATGGTTGAAGTGTGAAATATATCTTGCGAAAATATTTTGAAAATAATAATTGGTGGGAAAATTTGTTCAAATCTTGGTGATTGTTGTAAATGATGATTGATAGTTAAATAACCGACTATCAATATTGACCTTTAATGGCATTTGAATTTCGATGCGACCGGGGGTCGGATTGCAAGTGGATACCCGAAAACCACATCGAACCTTTGTGATTGTGATGGATCTTTTATTTAAAAGATCAAAGTGAAAATTATTGTGATTTGTTGAAATCTGATTATAACACTTATTTTTAAAAAAAAATAAGCGCTCGGGTCCGGATTAGCCGGGAGAGCACATTTGTGCCATATAACCCATTTCGAATAATGATACGATGTTATGGATAGCACTTGAAGACCGGTGGTGAAGACCGGGTATTTGCGAGAATGATAGGATGACCTATCAATTGTCTCTGCACTGAGTAGCTACGGTATAGAGATTCCCAAAGTGATGGGAAGTCCGATCGGGATTGTGAATACCCGGATTGCAAGGGCTTCTTCGGAAGTGCCTTCAGTTCTGTTCGAACCCGGAACAGACCTGTATGGATGTATGTCTGTTACTACACTTTGAGATATAAAATAGATTTCTTTCAAATACATATCTGTTGGTGGCGGAGAATTTATTCTCTTATAGCTTAACACACTTCTCTGAGACGTACGAGCTCAGAGGTTATGTAGTTGAAAGTTATCGGTGATATATTCCCAATTTGGTAGTGTGACATGCTGAGTGCTGCTGTGTATCATTTGGTTATCAAAGCATGGCTTTTGTATAAAGCGTAGCTTTGTGGACGAGACCTCATCGAGCCTCACAAACCGGTAATGGTCGAAACATGAAAGATGCGACAAGGTTTCAAGGGTAGCTCCCCTAGGGTATGTCCATTACTTCTGAAAAAAGGTGGTATCATGGTATGGAGCCCAGATACTTACTCATGTGGACACTGTAGTATATTTATTACTGTGTGATGTTGTTGGTGTAGAGGATCCTCGGATAAAGGTCGCAAACGACCGGGGGTGGCATATCTTTGGTTTTACTTCCCGAGAAGGGGGTAACCGGCCTTGTGTTGGCAGAGAGCCGGGCAGGTTCTCGGGACCTCCCTCCAGAGGCATACCCATGTGGTAGTAGGAAGTTCCTTAGCCTGACCATTTGTTGGAAATCTAATAAAACAATACGCTCCCTGTACGGTTTTAGTTGTATAACTTGCCATCGAATGTGGTGTTAACCTGCTATTGATCATGGTAGCTATAGTAGGCATACAATAATGATTGTATGCTGGCTAAGATTAATATTATACTTTCGAAATGATTTCCTACACTATGCGCTAGTAATAACGTCAAAGGAAATTTTGCTCTTATCAAGCATATTTGACTATCATAAGGAGAAATCTCCTCCAATTCTGCATTGCATTGTGTGTGTGGCGGGAGGCCTTATGGTAGTTTCATTTTCCAAAAAGCATAGTGGATTTCTTTTCTTTGTGAAAAAATTGTTTTTGAGATCTCACACCAGTCCCATGACTGACCTGGAGTTTATTGTTCCCTTTCTAAACTCTGGGTGCCCATAATTTTCTACACAGGTAGCCTAGAGTCAGGTTATCGTTATCTTGGAGCGAAGTCAAAAAAGAGATGCTGTGGAGATCAGGAGCAAGTTGGATGGCAAAGCGTATCACTAGTATATGTTATATTCTTTTTCGTTATTTGTTGTTGTAACACTCTGATAATGTAATGTGATATAATGTAATAACTGATATAGTTCTTGGTTTTAAAGATATTTATTTACCTATTGTATATTGTTCCGCTGTGAAATGTGAGATTCTGTTTATTGTTTCTGTTCTTTTTCTATCTTCTTCTTCTTTAAACCCTAACGGTTCGTTTTTCGGCATTCGACTGTGCGGCATTCGATACAGTGGACTTATAGATGTTGACTTTCAGGCATCGAAAAATCGGGTTGTTACATTGTGGTATCAGAGCATTTGGTTAAACGACAACCTTGGCTCTGTTGGGTGTTACTCATTAGAGATAGAGTTAGTAGTAATCTAGAATGAGTTTGAGTGTAATAATAGATATGAGCGCGTATTTGTTAATGAATATAAAATTGTATTTATACTGTGTTGACTTATCAGTTGAGTGTTATGAGTTCTGATCGGTACGGGAAGTACAACCGTATCGATAGGGGTTTCTAAACTCTTAAACAAGATAAACCGTCATGGTATTGTTTTAAAGTGGGGTAAATGAATATTTTGATATAAAACGAATAATTTTTCTAAAAATATTATGTATATTGTGATGTTTGTTTGTCGATATTATAATCAAATATAAAAATCTAAAGTTTGAAAAGGTTTATAACCAAATAAAATTCTATAAGTATGATTTATCCAAAGGAAGAATAACTAAATTTGAATTAAACCAGAATTTAAATCCCGGGTATTTTGAAAGTGTTTAAAATGAGCTTAAACAAAAAGTTTGGAAATTTAAAATCTTGGGAATGTTTGAAATGTTTCCAAAGTGTTTGAAGGCAATGATGGAGTATTATTTTGGGAAATATTTTTGAACGGAAATTGTTTTGAAATGAATTTGTGGAAGTGAGGAAGCACTGAACTCACTTCAGTCGCTAGAAAATAATCCTGGTGATGATGACCACATCATTAGAATTCATTTTCGAGTTTCTTAGGTGATGGATAACTTCCGTGGTGATTGGTTATGATATCTGTTTGGACTTATTGGCTATAAAAGTGGTTTTAGGAATTTCAAAAGGGAAATTTGTTTTGGTAAAAAAACAGATTGTTTTAGAATCTAGAGATTTGAATTGAAATACCAAGTGGGTATGTGTCGATCACTATTTCAAAATGGTTTGAAATAAAACCGAGCAATTGAATTCTGGATAATCTATTTAATAATGTGAAAAGTTAAGATAAATCAACTATTGAACCTATAAAGTGAAGTTGATTTGAATAAGGAAGAAAAACTTGAAAATTTTACTCCTAGAATTAAAAATTTAATTTGAATATATGGTGGTGAAAAAAATATATTTGAACTTAACTTAAGATAGGTTAAATAAAAATTGGAATTTGAAATTGAATTAAATCGGATATAAAGTTGAAATGTAAAATGACTATAATTGTGTAATGAAAATTTATATCCTTAAGCTATTAAGTGTTATATAGATAATCTGGAATTGTGATTATAAGATGAAAATAACTCAAACGAGCAATATAAGCTTTTAAGTAGATAAGTTGGTGAACTTATAAATAGAAATTGGAATTATAATCACAAATGCGAAATAGTTGAATGTTATGGTGAATTCAAACTAAATCCTAAATGGATGTTAAGTAAGATAAGACAAAGGAAAAATATAAGATGTGAATAGACTTAAGTTAGTAAATAAGTTTTAAACTTATATATTAGAAAGTAAAAATTTAAATTGAATAGAGAAATAAAATTGGACCGAATTGGATTTAATTTAAGTTAAAAAGAAATTAAGTTAAATATGGATTGAATTGAAATCAAAATTTAGTTGTGTTATAAATAATATTGAATGAAATTCAATTCTTATTTGAGTAGTAAATGAAGTGGAATGAATTTAAGTTGGCTAAATAAAATTTAGTTAAACTTGAATTAGGACTGAAAAAGAATTGAATTGAAAGAAAATTTAATTAAGTTGAAAGGATATTGTATGAATGAAATTTTAACTCAACTAAATTTAAAAGAATAGGATGAAGATGAATTTAGTGTAAACTAAATTAAATGGAATTTGTATTGGCATGGATGAAATTTTGGTAGTTTGTTAAGAAAATTTTGAAAAGAAATATAAAAACCCAGTTCTGGTATGAGATTTAATTTTGGCGATAAAAAGTTGAGAGTGTGAATGAATAATGGAATTAGACTATAATAATGATGGTTTGAATTATAAATAAATTCAAATGAGTGAAATGATATAAAGTGGTCTCATTGTTAATAAAATAAATTTTCAATGGATTGAATAAGTGAATAAATTGAGTTAAAATTTGTAATGGATTGGAATTTGGTTGAATGAAAATCAATTTAAAATGGAAATAAAAATTGATGTATGAAGAAATGGAGTTATTTCGTTATTGAAATAACTTAAGCAAACTGGAAAATGATTATGGTCGAGCTTTATAACTTGTCTTGAATACAATTTATTTAGATAATAAAATTTTAATGCAAGCGAAAGAATTCTAATTTCTTATTGTGATGAAATAAGAACGTATGAGTTGTATATAACCCAGAATTGAATGATATTAATATAAACCTATATGGATAATGAATTGGAAGTGTAAAAATAAGAATTTAATTTGATAATGGAATAAAAATGAGGATGTCTGGGTTGTAAATAATTTCGAAAGGAGTAAAATTAATATAGTTTGAGTTGGAATTAATTAAAATGGTTATAAACTACAGTAATTGTTGTTTGCTTGAATGACATCAAATTTGCATTGAGATTAGTTGTTCTGTTGTAAACAAAGCTAATAAATTAAGAAAAGTAAATGAAGTTAATTTTGAATATATTAGATAGAGATGAATTAATTGAAATTGGTATAAACAACATTATAATTTGCACAAGAAAATAGTCGTTTTGTCGTAAATGGAAGTAAATTGATTTGAAAACAAAGAATAAAATTGGTTTTTAAATCAATTAGAATGGATTGAAATTTTAATAAGTGGATTTATATATAAATGCAAGCAAGTCATAAAGAAATGCAAATGTATCAAATTTGAAATAAAGATTTGATTGTAAATTAATTTGGAATTGAATTGAAGTAAATATAAATTGTATGTAGAAAACTTGAATGTAAATCAATCGAGTGGAATAAAATGAAGTTTGGATTTGTCAGGAAATTAAAATGGTGATTGAAATCTTTGGATTGCTGTTAAAATATGGTTAACATGTTAAATTATGAGGTTTATTTGTTTAAATTATGTAATTGATGTGTTTGGCTAGTTTAATGAATAGAATGTTAATAAACTCTCATATTATTGAAAACTGATGTGCTTGTTTAAGTAAGTACAGGTACGGGAAGCGATCGATAGTGTTGAAGTGCGTATATGCAATATAATTTGCCGTTTGCTTTTAAAATGCTAATCAAAAGGTATGCATACGCAATATAATTGGAAATGATATATATTGTAATATATTTGGTTTTCCGACCGTGTGGGTCGATGTATATATATTTGTATCTATTGTGATGTTGCAAAAGCTCCTCCGTACAAGGGAGACTCTGCCAAAATTTTCTGGAAATTTTGGGAGTTAGAGAAAAAAATTTGAAAATTTAAATTTGAATTGTTCGGAAAACAATGTTGTTTGGGAACCATGAAAGACTTTAGAAAGTTAGTTGAAATGATAATGGGTCTCTAATAGAAAGATTTATTTTAGAAAGTTGAAATTGTTTGGTTTTGGGAAAATGATAAATGGGTTAAGGATCATTCTTCTTAACTAGTAAATTCGAGGACGGAATTCTTTTAAGGGGGGAAGGATGTAATGACGCAGAATTTCTAGTCGTTAGATTTTGAACATTTAATTCAGTTTAAATGTTGATTGTGAATTATAATTTGATTTTGAAGCAAAAATATTTTGGTCAAATTAATAGAATTAGTTAAATTTCAAATACGGTAATTTAATTGGATTTGAATAATAATAATTAAATATTTGGAATTGTGATAATTGGTGAATATGGATATAAACGGTTATGAAATGGTTTATAAAATTTATTTTAAGTCTATTTGAATTTAAATAGCTATGTGGACTTTTGGATAGAACCAAAAGTTGATAGGTTTAAGATTTGGGATTTTATATTAATTTAATAATGGAATTTAATAATATAATAATGTAAATCATCAGATTTTGGTTTAAAATGAATCAGAAAGATTTCTATGTGAATATAAATTCTATACGATTTATAATAGAGCTAATAAAATTTTAAAGGTGAAATATTTGATGATTTCGACGATTTTAAAAATCGCTCGAATTAATCGACGAGTTAAAATAGCCTTCCGGGGTATAGTCTCGGAATTCGATGAAACCAGATCCATTGAATCCGTAATAGTCAGTTATTATAGTATTTCAATTTTCGTAGAAATCGGAGTTGTCGTTTGACCTTGGCAGCTTAAAACGCATAGAAATTATTTTAATCGATTTAATTTAAAATTTATCGTTTATTCCCGTAACTCGCGCATATGATCGAATTAGCTCCCGAAATATGTTCCATTGTGTTCAAAATGCGGGTAAAATCTTATAAACGCCAGGCGACATGTCTGATTTGGAGTTCGTTCAGAAATCTTGTTAAAATTGAGAATAATATTAAATTAATAGTATACGTATATATATTTTCACGTTGCTCAAACCCTAGGAGCTAAAAATGCAGCTGCCACCGTTTTTTTTAATGGTCGAAACACTCCCCTTTTTCTCCCTCAATTTCTCCTCTTCCACGCAATAATTCGCAAAACTTCCAACTGGAAAGTTGAAGAGCTCGATACGAACTTCCAATCCAACGGTACAGATCGTGTTTCGAGCGACAAGGAGATGGAAATCGAGGCTGGAACCGTGGCCGTTCGCGTGCGTTTCCTATGAGATGGAGTCGACCGAGTTCAACACGCCTCTGGCCGTGGGTGGAGCACACCTGGGCGCATGTTTTGGCGGCGCCCGATCGTCGTTACGTTTTCGAGGTGGGTGCGTTTTTAAACCCTAGGCCGAAGGAGTTGGGTTTCGTTGTTTGTTGTTCGGCCTGGAGCTTGCGTGGGAGAAGATGCGGCCGTGATAAATTTTGGTAATTATAAAAAAAAATTGTTTTAAATTCGAAATTGAAACTTATAAATTTCATATCTATTACATACGTTATCAGATTTCGACGAAACTGGCGACGTCGGAATCGCAGCGACGAGTACTACGCAGTGGAGCAATTCTGGTATCATTCTGAGAAAGTAAAATTTTAGGTTAGATCGAATGCCATTCGATTTAATTTAAAATTTAAACGCTCGTCGAAAATTCAAGGTGAGTTAATCTCACTTACATTTGGATACCAGTTAATTTAAATAGCTAATATTAAAATGTTTGATTGGTTGTTTAGCTCAATATGATAATTATTATCAGATTGAATCGATATTTATTGGTTATGCTAATATCTGTGGATGCAGTGAAACAAGTTGGAGGAATCCAACGGGATTCCTTACAAGTAGGAATTTTATTTATATTCTGTGATATATCTCATTGATATCCTGTGATAAATTGATTTGGATCTTGTTATGCTGTTTTATGGTTGGATAAATATAATTTGGTGTTTTTAAAAATATCAATAATTAAATTGGGATTAAAGGAAAAAGAAAGTGGATAGTTAAGTAGTTATACCCTATCAACTAATTTTGTTTAATAATTAGTTTGGAATTGAAGTTTTATATGAGATATTGGTATGAAGTTTTCATAGCTAATATTTAAAATAAGTATTTTAAATTGTTTGAACTCGGCAGATTTTCGGTAGAATTAAATAAATATTTGGAAATTTATTCCACGTGAGGGAAGTGATTTGAAATTTGTTTTTAAAGGACTGAAAGGTGAAAAGTGATTTGAAATTTGTTTTCAAATGGTTGAAGTGTGAAATAAATCTTGCGAAAATATTTTGAAAATAATAATTGGTGGGAAAAATTGTTTAAATCTTGGTAATCGTTGTAAACGATGATTGATAGTTAAATAACCGACTATCAATATTGACCTTTAATGGCATTTGAATTTCGATGCGATCGGGGGTCGGATTCCAAGTAGATATCCGAAAACCACATCGAACCTTTGTGATAGTGATAAATCTTTTATTTAAAAGATCAAAGTGAAAATTGTTGTGATTTGTTGAAATCTGAATATAACACTTTTTTTTAAAATAAGCGCTCGTTATCCGGATTAGCCAGGAGAGGACCTTTGTGTCATATAACCCATTCTGAATAATGATACGACGTTATGGATAGCACTTAAAGACTGGTGGTGAAGACCAGGTATTTGCAAGAACGATAGGATGACCTATCGATTGTCGCTGCACTGAGTAGCTACGGTATAGAGATTCCCTAAGTGATGGAAAGTCCGATCGGGATTATGAATACCCGGATCGCAAGGGCTTCTTCGAAAGTGCCTTCGGTTCTGTTCGAACCCGGAACAGACTTGTATGGTTGTATGTCTATCGCTACACTTTGAGATATAAAGAAGATTTCTTTCAAATACATATCTGTTGGTGGAGGAGAATTTATTCTCTTAGCTTAACACCCTTTTCTGAGACGTACGAGCTCAGAGGTTATGTAGTTGAAGGTTATCAGTGATATATTCCCAATTTGGTAGTATGGCATGCTGAGTGCTGCTGTGTATCATTTGTTGATCAAAGCATGGCTTTTGTATAAAGCATAGCTTTGTGGACGAGAAATCATTGAGCCTCACAAACTGGTAATGGTCGAAACGGGAAAGATGCGGCAAGGTCTCAGGGGTAGCTCCCCTAGGGTATGTCCATTCCTTTTGGAAAAGGGTGGTATCGTGGTATGGAGCCCAGATACTTACTCATGTGGACACTGTAGTATATTTATTACTGTGTGATGTTGTTGGTGTAGAGGATCCTCGGATAAAGGTCGCAAACGACCGGGGGTGACATATCTTTGGTTTTACTTCCCGGGAAGAGGGTAACCGGCCTTGTGTTGGCAGACAGCCGGGTAGGTTCTCGGGACGTCCCTCCAGAGGCGTACCCATGTGGCAGCAGGAAGTTCCTTAGCCTGACCATTTGTTGGAAATCCAATAAAACAATACGCGCCATGTACGGTTTTAGTTGTATAACCTGCCATGGAATGTGGGGGTAACCTGCTATTGAACATGGTAGCTATAGTAGGCATACAATAATGGTTGTATGCTAATTAATATTATACTTCGAAATGACTTCCTACACTATGCGGTAGTAATAATATCAAAGAAAATTTTGCTTGTATCAAGCATATTTGACTATCATAAGGAGAAATCTCCTCCAATTCCGCGTTTGCATTGTGTGTGTGGCGGGAGGCCTTATGGTAGTTTCATTTTCCAAAAGGCATAGCGGATTTCTTTTCTTTTCTTTGTGAAAAAATTGTTTTTGAGATCTCACACCAGTCCCATGACTGATCTGGAATTTATTGTTCCCTTTCTAAACTCTAGGTGCCCATAATTTTCTACACGGGCAGCCTAGAGTCAGTTTATCATTATCTTGGAGCGAAGTCAGAAAAGAGGTGCTGTGGAGATCGGAAGCAAGTTGGATGGCGAAGCGTATCACTAGTATATGTTATATTCCTTTCCGTTATTTGTTGTTGTAACACTCTGATAATGTAATGTGATATGATGTAGTAACTGATATAGTTCTTGGTTTTAAAGATATTTATTTATCTATTGTATATTGTTCCACTGCGAAATATGAGATTTTGTTTATTGTTTCTGTTCTTCTTCTATCTTCTTCTTCTTTAAACCCTAACGGTTCGATATTCCGGCATTTGACTGTGCGTCATTCGATACAATGGACGTATTGATGTCGACTTTCGGGCGTCGAAAAATCGGGTTGTTGCATTTTAGAAGACGCATGATGTGGGTAGGGTAGATGATGGGTGGATGTGATCGAGTCCAACAATATTTAAGCTCATCGTATATGAATTTCGCCCAATTTACCCTCGTTCCACTAAAGATCGCATATAGTGCTTTGTGCTCTAATTTTTTTTTTTTCTGCTCATGACTTCCAAGGCGAGGATGATTGTTTTGATAATCATTCTGGTGAGGAGCCTTGCCTTAGGTCGTAAGTGTTTGGAAGCAAATCTTGGCATCTCATCTTCCCAAATTTGATGGGTAGCTTTATCTCTTGGTTTTTGGCGCATGTCCAGGTGTTATACAAATCTTCTGTGGAGTCGGAACAACCTAGAGTACGGCCTATAATTCCTGGAGTTTGACGAATAGTGTTGTTGTACACACTCGACCAAAGCCAGTTATCATCATTGTCGGTATTCCATACGGCAGTGCTATCTAGATTAGCATAGAAAAGGAATATGGCGAGCTGATCGATTTGGACATTATTCGAATTGAAGGAAATCAATGTTTCTAACCGAACATTTTCGCACATTTCGTCCAAAACGTACATGGAGAATTTAAGCAGATTATAGAAAGGACCCGTATGTAGCTTTTTCTTAAAAACATTGTCATATCTTTTGATTGAACGAGGCACTTTATTCATCCATCTCTCAATTTGATCATCAGAGCACACTTGCAGGTTAGAGGATGTGCCCTGCTCTTACTTTCTCTTAGAAATTTTAGGGTTTTTAGTTTTGGGCACCGTGAGATCGAACGAGTTTATGGAGATTGTGTTCTGGAGAGTTAGGGTTTTGGGTATTAAAGAGAAACGAAATGAAATGCGAAGTAGAAATTTGGGGAAATAGTCATCATAAGGTTACTAAAGGTTGTCAATTGAATTTCAGACATCTGGGAAGTGAGTCAGACGTCTGATCTTAACCTAGAATGAAGACAGTAAATATGTTCAAATGTCTAGAAGTTGTTGGAAGACGTCTGGAATAGATAAAGTTGTAAATATTGAAGACAGAAAGTGTGACGTCTGGATATAGAATCAGACGTCTGGAATAGGTAGAAGTGTATTTTTCTGAAGACAGATTCTTTTCTCAGATGTCTAGATATAATATCAGACATTTGAAAATAGCTTGAATTTATATGTTAAGGAGGTAGAGACTTTGTTCAAACGTCTAGTCACTATTTCAGACGTTTGAAATAGATTGTCTTGTATTTTTATAAGGCAGAGATAATTGTTAGACGTCTGGATGTTTACATAAGATGTCTGATACATGCACAGTAGAAAAAAATGGTGTGTTACAAAGACGTCAGACGTCTGAGGGCATTGTTCAGCCACCTAAAATGTGCAGTATGTCTAAAAATAGAATTTTTTGGAAAGGTTATGCGTGATTTTCAAGGTATCAATTTTATTGAAACACAATATTATTATTTTTGAAGACAAAAAAATGTAAGTACAAATATCAAATGCAGTGTTACATAACATGACACGTGAAAATTCATTTTTATCTAATGAACAAAATAAAACATTCATAGCTTTGGCATTATTAGAAGTTGCAGTTTTTTGTGCATCATTCCATGTATTTATAGCAGTGTCAGGTGCTTCATATTTATTTTGAGTGGCTGATCAAATTTCTAAGCCATTAGCTTCCATAAAAATTCTCTAAGTGCTATAATCAGACGTTTGGTTTAGCCTGTTTGTTGTTCCAGAGAACTTTTCTAGATGTCTGGCTTGTACACACAAACGTCTGATACTAGTGTATTTCTGTTTTTGTGCATCTTTTCTTTTGCTTCTTTGTACCTATCGACTTGTGGTCACTTGTTGTGTCCTTTGACCCTTGTTCTTGTCTTTCTAGTGATGGTGTTCTAGCAAGTACCTATATATATAAGTATATATGTATATTTTATTTCCATTGTATAGTTGTTGTCATCGAAACCGTAGATTGGATTTCCTAACACTTCATTCTTTCTCAGATCAATTCAATCTTCTCTGACTCCTCTCTAACCAAATTTGAAACTAAGACTAATCTGTCTCCAGTTTCCAACCAACATGCAGGTGATTTGCATGGCCTTTCACACAATGCTTAAAACAGTGCCATTCCTATACTAGTCTGGTAACTATTATTATAGGAAAACTCAACCAAATGTAGGTGATCCTCCCAAGATCCACCAAAATCCAACACACAAGTTCTCAGTAGATCCTCGAGTACTTTACCGACCCTCTCTGTCTACCCATCTGTCTAATGGTGATATGTAGTACTCATATTAAGCTTAGTACCCATCACTTCCGGTTGACTCTTCAAAAATTCACTATCAAACAATGCATCATTGTCACTGACCATACTACTTGGAATTCCATGCAGTCTAACTGTGTTCTTCGTGAATAATTTAGCTAAAACTGGTGTCGTCCTGGTTGCTTAACTGGAATGAAATGGGAACTCTTGGTCAATCTGTCCACTATAACCCATATACTTTGATTACCCCTATTTATTCTTGGCAAACCGTCTATAAAATCCATTAATATCGAATCCATTTCTAGACTGGAATCTCTAAAGGCTGAAGCAACCCACTCGGTTTATGATGTTCAACTTTCACTTGTTGGTAGTTTGCACACTGCCTAACCCACAAGCCAAAATCCCTCTTCATGCATTCCCAATAGAAGCTCCTCTTCGTACTTGATACATCTTGGTTCCTCCAAGATGAATCATAAACTTGGACCGATGACGTTCTCCAAAAACTTCCTTCCTCAAGTCTTTTATATTCGAACGACACAAATGTCCCCTCTTTTTTAATCATCATTTCTGGTCAAGGACAAAATCCTTTAAGTCATTGATCTCAGTTCCAACCTTAAGTCTTCTGATCCTATCAGCTAACATTGGATCCTCCTTCTACTTAGAAGAAATTCTCTCCATCAATACCGGTCGAACTTCTAAATAAGATAGCATGACAGTTCTCTGACTAGAACTTGCAGTCGGTTTTAACCGTACCCCACAACTAGCCAAAGCTTCCAAATCCTTCCATTCAGCTAACAAAGCCAACACCACATTCTGATGTTTTCTACTAAGAGCATCTGCTACCTTATTATCTTTCCCTGGTGTATACTCTATACCGAAATATAAGTAGCCAAAAATTCCAACCAACTTTGTAGACTCATATTCAACTCCTTCTGAGAGAATAAATACTGTAAAGACTTATGATCGACATAAAGCTCAAACCTCTCTGCTAAGAGATAATGTCTCCAAATCTTCAGTGCAAAGATCACCGCAGCCAACAAAAATCATGAGTAAGGTATCTAACTTCATAAAGCCTAAGCTTCCTAGATGCGTAGGCAATAACTCTACCATTCTGCATCAACACGGCTCGTAATCCAGTTTCACACGCATCAGCATACACTACCAGTCCTTGGTTTTCATCAGAAACTTGGTGCATTGGTCAACAAATGTTTTAACTTAAGGAATGCTTCCCCACATTTGTCAAACCAAACAAACTTCACCTCTTTTTTGGTTAGCTTTGTTAAAGGTGTTGCATCCACGAGAAATTCTTAATGAATCTCTGGTAGTAGCCAGCTAGTCCAATGAAACTTTCGATCTCAGTCGCCGTCTCTGGTCTCTTTCAATTAATAAAGGCTTCAATCTTATCTGGATCAACTGACAATCCTTTCCCTGAAACCACATGACCAAGAAAATTATACTCTTTCTTCCAAAAATGACACTTGAAAAACATTGCGTTCAGCTAATTCTGCCTCAGTGTCTCAAGTACCACTTTGAGATGAACTTCATGCTCTCTCTCATTCTTAGAATAGACTAGAATGTCATCTATAAACACTAGCACAAATCTATCCAAGTACTCTTGGAAAACTCGGTTCATCAAATCCACGAAGAAAGCATGTGCATTCGTTAATCCAAATGGCATCACCAACCACTCATATGAACCATACCTAGTTCGAAATGCTATCAAAGGAATACTGTCCTCCGCCACTCTTAACTGATGGAAACCTGTCGCCAAATCTAATTGGAAAAACACTCTGGCTCCACTCAACTGATCGAACAGATCACACTACACCAAAGCAGACGATTCCCAATGAGTATAAGCGTTACCAAGAATTTCAGTAACACTTATGTGTGTCACTATATAGGCATGACATTTATTTGTAACGCTTTTAAGCGTTGTGGAAAATATCTCCCAACGCTTATAAGCATTTGCAAAAAATATCTCCCAACAATTAAAAGCATTGGGAGATATTTTTCCCCAACACTTATAAGCATTGAAATATGTTTTTCCATAATGCTTAGACACGTTGGAAGTTTTTCCCTAATGCTTATAAACGTTGGAGAAAATATCTCCCAACACTTTTAATTGTTACAAATATATGCAAACAAATAACTGCTTATCGGTAATGGGAATGTTGAAAGATATAACGTAGATTATATTTAATATGAAATATTATCTTAATTTAACAAATTAATTATAACCCAATCAATATCAATAAACAATATTCATGGTCATGGTAATAAAATAAAGCATCAGTTAACAAAATAGAAGTTCAAGACATAATTAAGTTTACGAATACATAGTTTGTCAATTCCACACTAATATCAAATTGCAATAATTAAATATAAGAACAATAATTGAGACAATAATTTTTCTTTACTTGTTTCATAACTAACTGCTCGATAATAAACTAACTGCTTGATAATAATTTTTCTTTCTATCGGAACCAAAAACATCCGCAGTTGGATCATTTTCATGATCTTCTACTTCACCATCACCACTAGTACTACCATCCAATTTTCTCTTTTCTTCTGCTTCTTCTACAAGTGCCTACATGGATTCAATACATTATTAAATTGAAATTTATACTAAAAAGAATGACAAATAGTAATCAAAGTGATAACACATGTTCTAACAATAAAAAGTGATAAATTTATAAAATGTTGCACTTTGTTGTTTTCTATGATAACTAAAAAACTGCATAAACATTTTTCATTTGAAGTGTACATTTTATGTTTGTTGTCTTTGTTTCAATCTCTGTTTGCAGTTGCATTTATAGTGCATTTTAACAGCCTCGCTCCAAACTTCCAACCCTAACCATCAGCAACCACTCTTCACAACCTCCTCAAACAACTTTCACCAATTACAACCATTCGCAAAAGCCTATTTTCACACTCAAACAACTTTGTGCTTCACCTGAACATGACCCCTGCCACCAATAGTAAACCGAGGCTGCATGGCCTTAGGTTTAGACTAAGTCCATCGGCCTTAGGTTAAACTGAAGTCATCGGCCTCAGGTTAAAAACTTAAGGCCATCGGCCACAGCTTTAAACTGAGGCAGCATGGCCTCAGGTTAAAAACTACGGTCATCGGCCCTAGGTTAAAAACTGAGGCCACATGGCCTCAGCTTTAAAATGAGGCTACCGATGGCCTCGGTTTTAACTAAGGCCATCTACCTCTGTTTTGACTAAGGCCACATAGCCTCAGGTTTAAACTGAGGCCATCTACCTCAGGTTAAAAAATGGGGCCATCGGCCTCAGCTTTAAACAGAGGCCATCAACCTCAGATTAAAAACTGAAATATGTTTAAACGACCAGTAAATTAAGTATACTATGATTTTTATTATCAGAGAAGTGTTTGGCAATAACATAGATGTTTTTTTTGGTTTAATAGAGAAGTGTTTGCATGCAGACTTGGATATGCATTACTGGAGGTAGCAATGAATACATTGCACACAAAACCGGAAATTGTGTTGTAATTTGGGATTGGTATAAAAAATTGAACTGTGTTATTGTTGGTCTGTATCAGCTGAGTGAGCATTAAAACACCATGACCACTAATAATGTAAGTGCGTATAAATACAAACTGGTTGTTGCAGGAGAATCAAGATGGTTGGCTTCTTACATATAATCTTATACCGCCAAAAAAATATCCCACACAGTAATAGAAGTTCAAATCTTTGACAAATAAAATGAATATTGTTTTTTTTTAACCAACAACAGATAAAAAAGGTACTCATACACATAAATATTTTATGAACGCTATGGTTAATGAGCATTACAGATTAGAGTAGTGTAAAAGATAACCATAAGAGTTGTTTGCAAATGCTATATGTATACTTAACCTAGTTAACTCAAAGGTACTAAGATTTTACATCGTCCAATTAGCTAGTAAACCTGCTTTCGCTGCATATTTTTGTATCATACTTATGTAGATGTGCAATTGGACGTCTTTAGTAAAATATTATTTAGCCCAACTTATCTTGGATAAAATGTTGCTTAACCCTATAATCCAACTCAACCTAATCCAACCAATTTATGTGTCATTCAAGGGAATTCATTAACCAATTTATCATATGCATTATTTTCTAATCAAGAGTTTGCAAAATAATTTGGTGTGGTGGTAGGTTCAAAATTTGTATTTAAAAAGCAAACATGTAAGTCGCCACATAACCCTTAAAGTAGAATTAGTTGTATGTGTAACAGAATTTACTAAGATAGACATTAACAATGAGTAGTAAAAAATTTGGTTGAAACAAAAATAGAAAATTTCCAAATTTAAGTCATCGCTTACTCAATTCAGGCTTCTTGACTTCAGCAATAGTGTGATTGGTTACTTCAGCCTTCTAATTAAGGAATATTGAGCAACATGGCTTAACTCTCGGTCATCCTAGAAATAACTTTTTGCAACCACCTGAACAACAAATTTAACTATGAAAATTCAGCAAAATGTTTTAGTAAATAAAACAATCATGTGCTCAAACAAGCGAACGTTATGTCTTATCTTCTTCAAAACAAGCAAGCGTAAGAACTAAAAAAATGTCCCATTAAAATAATTGTAAGTAGGTTCTATTTATTAAAAATTGAAAATATTGCTAACTTATATCATACAATATGAAAATACAATCATTAAGCATGAACATCATCCTTAATTAAAAACAACCTAATGATACAACAAACTGATTATATAGATGAATATACATGTGAAACATTAATATAGCAGGCAAAAACAACTCAACAATGAAGTGAAACTAAATATATAAGTTTATAGGCAAGGGAAAGTACTACAGAGTGAAAAACATGTTCCAGGCAAGGAAAACTCGGCAAACAGGTTCAATAAATATACGGTGCATAGGAGTATAAGTTTATAAGCCATGCGAAACACACTAATATACATGTATTCCTAAATGAATAACTACAAAACTTTTATGTTTTAAAATTCAAAAAACTAATGTTTTTCAAGAGTAAAACTCACACACTAATATTTGTTGCTTATGAACATTTTTCTACTCTTCTGAATACAAAACCAGAACACATATTATGAATTTGTAGCTAAAACTAACCATACACTATTACAAACAAATATCACATTGTTGATGGAATCATATAGAAAGTCACATAGATGTAGTAATTCATTTTATCTGAGTATAATGAACAAAAAAATAAGGCTGCAACTACATATTATCATGTTGTACCATCTTCTCTTTCATACCATTCAAACTCATATGCAAATTTTTATGCTTAAGATATTGGAACTGTGTTATCCCGCTTTTTGGCAAAGCCGTGATACCAAAAGATCGATCGAAAACAAAGGACAGTTCGTCTCAGAGATTGGTCATACTTCGCTTCACTATGGATATCGCTGAATTTTGTTCGAGTCTGGATCGAGCCACAATTGATATGACGTGACAAGCAAAGCTAAGAAAGTCAGCATCTCAAATTTCAAGTCAATCCGAGTTCGTATGCTCAAGCTATGATCGATTCAAGATGAAGGAGATAGCCCTTGTTCGAATCCATAGGTCACACCCTAGTTCGAATCCATAGGCAGAGGTTCTGTTCGTATCCATCGGTTCGACTCCATCTAGTTCGCAACCACCGGCAAGCATTCATTCGAATTGGTCCAGATCTACTGCTTCATATCCATCGGAGCTTCCTCCTTCGTATCCATCAAAAGGGGTGATGTTCGAGTCCATCAGTAACATCAGCCTTCGAATCCATAACACTTAAAACGGTCGAAAGGAAGAAAGCCTCGCCTCCATCTGGTTCGAATCCATCAAACTCACGGTCATTCGAATCCATGGAAGCACCTCACTTCGAATCCATCTTGTGCGGTCATTTCGTATCGATCAACCTAAGCAAGACACGACCGATACGAATGACATATTGCTCGAATCCAGGTGTGGTTGAAGCCTCCGAATCCATCGGGTCAAGACGGCGAAGTTTCCGGGACGACTTGATCAAATAGGCGAAGAAAGTGGATTGATACGAAATTTTCGCTCCACGTCATCATGAAACCGCGAACCACCAACGATTCGAAGGAATCGATACGAAGGAGTCGATTCGAACGAGACGAACGGCCAGAAAACACAATTTCGAATCGACCATATCTCAAGATCCATAAGTCCAAATGCGATGAAATTTTCACAGAAGCTTGCTTACATGTTGAAGAATGCCAACACCAAATTTTATCTTGATTGGATGATTTTTTGATCGATTCGAATGGAGTTCGAATCGATCCCAAAGTGGGCCCAAATTTCCTGAGGTCGGGCATGTGGGCCCCCTCACGTGCCAGAAATGGTCTCCCGAATTTTCAGCGAAATATCAGCATCCTACGCCTATAAATAGAGCCCCTGGTCATTCAGAAAGGGGATCGGAGAATTTTTAGAGAAAAAGCACGCCCGGACGCTGCCAGAATCACTCCATATCATTATCACTGCCATTGATCTCGAATTTAAGCTTATTATCTGCTATACTTCGCTATAAAAAACTTTTAATATTCAAGTATTGAGCAATAAAGTGACAAAACTTCATAGTGGACGTAGGCGATACGCCGAACCACTTTAAATTACTGTCTTCCGTGTAATTTACTTTTCTGTGACTTGGAGTTTTTGTTAGATGATCCTCATTTTCAATTTGATTTCTTCATTTATTATCTCTTCAAAAACTTCCGAAGAGTGTTGTGTCCAATTTTGGTACAAACACTTTGGTGCTTTCATTGAGAAAACCTAGATTTTCTCCTGCTCTTTGGATCTGTCATCGATGCCGGATTGAATAAATCTAAGAGAGAGATCCAGACTTCAATTTCAGATTCCTTCTGTACTATTCAGATTTGCCAAAGTTTAGGAAAGGATTCTACACCTCAAGATGGTTGGCACGAGAACCGCTTCTACCGCCACTGGTCAAGAAGGCCGGGATAGACAGAATCCCGCGCAACTACCTCCACCTAATCAAGATGACACCGGACATTCAGATCCATTAGGTCCGGTCACTCGACAAGAGTTCCAGACATTACTCCAGGAACTAACCCAAAGCCGGCAATAGCTGACTGAATAGTTGCGCACCAATGCTGAGTTAACTAATCAACTAAACCGCCAAAGGCGTAGAAGATCCAGAAGGGATCACGCCCCTCATTCTTCCACTGAAAATTCTGCTTCGTCTGATTACAGCGGCAGATCTACTCGTCTCAGGCTAGACGGAAGTCATGCAGGTGCTGCTGGTCGCCAACAGGCATTAACTGTTGGGCAGATAAGAGTTGGCCCTTCTGCCAGCTTTCATACAGGACCCTCCTCCCGAGGAGACACTGTTCCACAATACACCACGGATAACCATGCCACCGCCACTGCAGTTGACATAGGAGTCGATACCCGAAATCACTCCAATCAGAACTACCACCAGCAGGAACATGCTCCAGAACCATATGTCCCAGAAGACATCGAGCCAAGGAGGTGAGATACGGATCGTCGATAGCGCCCGATCCCACCTCGCACTGTGGAACTCGACCACACTTTGGCTCACCACACTCAAAATATAGCAACACCAGACCTCTCAGCCATGGTACGCCAAATGATTCGCGAGAGTCAAGGCTTAACAAATGACGATTGGGGAATCTCCCGAAGTCATACTCCATTCACTGATGACATATTATATGCTGAACCTCCTCTGTGATTCAGGATGCCGACTCTGCCTATGTATGAAGTAAGTTCCAACCCTAATCAGCATATTCTAAAATACGAATGGTCGATGACTGCTGCAAGAGCTGATGATGCAGTAAAGTGCTGTAGTTTTCCCATTTCTTTAGGGGGAATTGCGACGATGTGGTTTACACGATTACCACCACGATCTATCTCTTCATTTGATCAGTTGGCTACTAAATTTGTTGAACAATTTCGTATGCACATTGACAGGCCTAAAGACGTTAATACTTTATCTAGTGTCACTCAAGCTCCTGGAGAGACACTTAGGCGATATTTGGAAAGGTTCAATGCCGCTTGTGCGGAGATCGCTAACCCCAATGATAATTCAATCTTGATGGCCTTGACTAAGGAGATTGACCCTGATTCCGAATTTGGAAATTGGCTAGCTGGGAAGCCTCCCGCATCGTTGGATCGTTTCTACTCTAAAGCCGCTCAATTCTTAAGGCGTGAGGACGCGAAACAATCTACGAAACAGGACGATGCGAGATCCAGCAATGAAGGAATCCAAAGCAATGTGGAAGTTAAATAGTCAGGGGAGAGCTCTGGAAAAGTCCAACTGAATATTCACAACAAGCAGACCCAGCCGAGGAACGGTGATAATAGAAATAAGAAGCAAGATCAAAATCGTGGCCCATGGCGTAAGGCACCAATGTTTGAAAGTTATACACCACCGAACACGTCACTGGAGAATGTGTATCTACATACTTGTAACGCGATGCAGTATAAAAGCCTGCTCCGAAGTCATCGTCGGAGAGACAGATTCAAACAGGAAAGTTCTGTAGATTCCACAAGAGTTACGGACATAATACCAATGAGTGTAGACATTTGCAAGACCTCATTGAAAAATTGATCAGGGAGAGGAAGTTAGATCAATTCGTGCGGGCGCCACAGGCTTGTGGTGTGGGCCCGTCAAACCAAAACCGTGTGCAAAAGCAAGAGAGACAGGAGGAGCCCGCTCGTACAGGCGGGAGATTGGTTATTAATACAGTTAGTGGTGGTCCCCATCCAGCGGACCGAAGATGGAGGGAAATGGAATCATATGCCAATTCGATCAGGCATGTGGATTTCGAGAGTTGCAGTACGCTTGACGAAGGGGCCCCGACCAAACAGCAGAGAACGATGGCAGACGACATCGTATTTAGAAACCGAGATGCTGATAGGGTCGAAGCCCCAACTATAGACCCATTAGTCATATCTGCCCAAGTTGGTCTTGCTTGGATGAAGAGGATCCTGGTGGACAGTGGGAGTTCGGTAAACATTTTGTTTAAGAGAGCATATGATCAAATGAAGATGGAAGCCAAAGATTTAAAGCCTTGTCAATCTAGAATCCATGGCTTCGACGGAAGTGCTAATATATCCATTGGAGTGGTGGAGTTGCCAGTGGAGTTAGGAGTTGGAGAACGCCGAAGAGTTCGAATGTTACAATTTGTTGTTTTAGATATCCACTCTCCGTACAATGCCTTTTTGGGTCGACCGGCCCTTGCCGAATTCAGGGCAGCGATTGCCCCTTGGTGTTTAACTTTGAAATTCCCCACTGATCATGGGATTGGAGTCATTCAGGGAGATCAGGCTGCTGGGAGAGCCTGCTATGTTGCTGAGCTGCGAGAAGCGCAACGAAAGGAAAAGGAAAGGGCGTGGAGGAATCTCTCTGCGTCTGTTTCGCCGACGATTGACAATTAGTGCCTGGGCCACGGCCCGGGCACCACGACCAATTCCAGAGGGATCTTGACCCCAGAGACAATGAAGATAATGATGAATCTAAAGAAAGTCAAGCGTCCCCAGCCGAGCTTATGATTGATGTTCCAATCGGTGATGATGATGATTCAAAAATGTTAAAAATTGGGTCTCAGCTAAACCCACAAGCACAACAGGAATTGGTCGAATTTCTCCAAGCAAATCTAGACGTATTCGCTTGAACGCACTCTGATATTGTGGAATCTCACTGGACATCGCGAACCACACCTTAAATATTGACCCACGGTGTATCCCGATCAAACAAAAGAGACGCGGTATGGATCCAGAGAGATCTGCCGCTCTCAAAGAAGAAGTTGATAAGCTAAAGGCGAATGGGTTTATCTGGGATGCTCTGTACCCAGAGTGGGTATCCAACCCTGTACTTGTCCGAAAACCAAATGGGAAATGGAGAACGTGCATTGATTACTCCGACTTAAATAAGGCTTGTCCGAAAGACAGCTTTCCACTTTCCCGAATTGATCAACTTGTGGATTCAACGGCCGGACACGAATCACTATCTTTCATGGATGCTTACTCCGGTTACAATCAGATACCCATGCATGTGCCCGACCAAGAACATACGAGCTTTGTAACTGATCTGGGACTATACTGCTACAAGGTCATGCCTTTTGGATTAAAGAATGCAGGAGCAACTTACCAACGCTTAGTCAACCGGATGTTTGCCGACCAGATCGGAAAGACTATGGAAGTTTATGTAGATGACATGTTGGTGAAATCGCGGTACTCCACTGATCACGTCAAAGACTTAGAGTCAATGTTCAATATCCTCCGGAGATACAGGATGAAGCTTAATCCGCTAAAATGTCATTTTGGAGTCGCATCCGGAAATTTCCTTGGGTTCATCGTCAACGCCCGAGGAATAGAGGCCAACCCTGAAAAGATCTGGGCTATCATGAATCTTCAAACTCCAAGGACCATAAAGCAGGTTCAGAGTCTTAATGGGAAGGTTGCGGCACTGAGCAGATTCATCTCGAAATCAACTGAACAATGCATACCCTTCTTCGATTTGATCCGAAAAGGGAAACGAAACTTTGAATGGACTATGGAATGCGAGGGCGCATTTCAATCACTAGTTCAACATCTTTCCACACCGCCGATTCTTTCAAAACCTATTGACCATGAACAGTTATATCTCTACCCGGCGGTATCTGAAAACGAAATCAGTGCTGCGTTAGTTCGGGAGGAAGACCGAGTGCAGAAACCGGTCTCCTATGTTAGTAAACGATTAACCAGAGCCGAGAGAAATTCTCCAAGGCTAGAAAAGTTGGCATATTGCCTAGTCATCGCCTCGAGGAAGCTCCGTCCATATTTTCAGGCTCATCCCATCACTGTGTACACCGATCAGCCGTTACGACAGGTCCTCACACGGCCTGAGACGTCTGGCAGGTTACTGAAATGGAACATTGAACTGAGTCAATTCGACATCACATATACCCCGAGAAAGGCCATACACGGTCAAGTCCTACATATTTCATTGCCGAATTCACCGTTCCTGAAGACTTACCTGAGACTAGCAAATCTCCCGAATACATATGGAAGCTGTACACTGATGGTGCATCCAACAATCGGTGCTCGGGCGCAGGGGTAGTGCTTGAGACCCCCGAGGGCCGATCCATATGCTACGCTTTGAAGTTCGATTTCCATGCAACCAACAACGAAGCTGAATATGAGGCTTTGCTTACTGGGTTGAAGTTAGCCCATAACCTAAGAATTATCGCCGTGGAAATTTACTGTGATTCCCAGTTGGTAGTATGCCAAGTTCAGGGTGAATATCAGGCCAAAGATCGAAGACTAACTGCATGTCTAACCCGAGTCCGGGAGATGCTTGATCAGTTTGATTATTATACCATTTTCTACATACCTCGAGAGCATAATCAGAAAGCCGATTCGTTGGCAAAGTTGGTAAGTACGGGTGAAGCTCAACAATTGGGACTCGATCCTGTTGAAACTCTATCCTCTCCGAGCATTGATCGAATGGAGAATGATTTCGCAATTGAAGCTACTTCCAGTAGAGAGTCGTGGATGACCCCCTATCGAGATTACATTGAGCATGGTACATTACCTGAGCGTCGAAGCGAGAAAAGACAAGTTCTCCGAAAAGCTTTACGATTTGTCATTCAGAATGGAGTTATGTATCGAAGGGGGTTTCTGTTCCTCTTCTTCGGTGTATCGCGCACGACAAAGTCAAACGAGTGTTACACGATGTGCACGAAGGAGAATGTGGCAATCACACTGGAGGGAAGCACTTGCCAAGAAAATACTCCGATATGGATATTATTGGCCTACTGTTAATCGCGATGCTATGGACTATGCTAAAAAATGTGATAAATGCCAAAAACACGCTCGGATTCCTAGAGCCCTACCTACTGAGATGACCCAAATGGTCAGTCCTTGGCCATTCGCAATATGGGGGGTTGATATAATTGGTGCATTGCCTTTAGCTAAAGGTGGCGTGAAGTACGCCATCATTGCAGTTGATTACTTCACCAAATAGACTGAAGCTGAACCTCTTGCAACAATTACGACAAAGAAAGTAATCAACTTCGTAGTACGCAACATAATCTGTAGGTTTGGTCTCCCGCATACTATTATCACCGATAATGAAGCCCAATTCGACAGTATTTAATTCATGAATTTCTGTCAACGATTCCACATCCATAAGAAATTCTCTGCAGTAGCGCACCCTCAAGCGAATGGTCAAGTTGAAGCTGTTAATAACGTTATTAGATCTATTTTGAAAAAACGATTGGAAAAGGCCGGGGGCCAGTGGGTTGATGAACTTCTATGGCTTTATGGGCTTACCAGATGACTCATAAAACTATAACCGGACACACTCCATTTTCTCTATCTTATGGCTCTGAAGCCGTTATTCCAGTCGAAATGGAAGTTCACTCTCATCGTGTGACATATTATGATACAAAAACGAATGCCATACTACTTGCTGAATCTTTGGATCTACTCGATGAGAAGCGTGAAGAGGCTGATTTGAGGGCAGCCGCATATCGGGGTCGAGTCGCCCGAATATACAATGCCAAGGTCCCACCGCGAACCTTCGAACTCGGCGATCTCGTAATCAAGAGAATTTATCCGGTCCCTTCGCACATGAAACCAAATTAGGAAGGGTCGTATGTGATTTCACAAAAGCTCGGAGATGGCACGTTCAAGTTGTCGACCGTTGACGGTCTTACTTTACCGAGAGCCTGGAATAGCGAAAGTCTCCGTCGCTACTACACATAACAGGCTTTATTTATCTATTTTAGTCAATTTCTTCCTTTGCATTTTATTTTTGCATTTCGAAGTTTGAATTTGTAATAAGGCAACTGATTTTGCCATGCTTCATTCATTTCAGCAATAAAATGCCATCCCTTCGAGCCAGAGCTGTGATTCATTGCTGGTGACGTACAATATCACGATGCACGGAGAGCTAAGTTCCATCATGCGGTGGAATTTATTCAAATAGGGAGTGACTGTGATACGACCGGTCACTCACTAAAAGAAACCCAAGCTCGGGGGCAGAACACTACATCAGCATTTACAAGGATTGATACACGACAATCCTTCCTCTAACCCAAATTTCCAGAGTGTGAATTGGAGTATAAACATCAGATAAATCGTTCCCAGAGCGCGAACGGACTCCAAATTCTCAGAGTGCGAATTGGAGTATAAACATCAAATAAATCATTCCTAGAGCGCGAACGGACTCCAAATTCCCAGAGTGCAAATTGGAGTATAAACATCAAATAAATCGTTCCCAGAGTGCGAACGGACTCCAAATTCCCAGAGTGCGAATTGAAGTATAAACGTCAAATAAATCGTTCCCAAAGCGCGAATGGACTCCAAATTCCCAGAGTGCGAATTGAAGTATAAACGTCAAATAAATTGTTCCCAGAGCGCGAACGGACTCCAAATTCCCAATGTGCGAATTGGAGTATAAACATCAAATAAATCGTTCCCAGAGCGCGAACGGACTCCAAATTCCTAGAGTGCGAATTGGAGTATAAACATCAAATAAATCGTTCCCAGAGTGCGAACGGACTCCAAATTCCCAGAGTGCGAATTGGAGTATAAACGTCAAATAAATCGTTCCCAGAGTGCAAACGGACTCCAAATTCCCAGAGTGCGAATTGGAGTATAAACATCAAATAAATCGTTCCCAGAGTGCAAACGGACTCCAAATTCCCAGAGTGCGAATTGGAGTATAAACATCAAATAAATCGTTCCTAGAGTGCGAACGGACTCCAAATTCCCAGAGTGCGAATTGGAGTATAAACATCAAATAAATCGTTCCCAGAGCGCGAGTAGACTCCAAATTCCCAGAGTGAGAACCAGAGTATAAACACTAACTCCACATTCCCAGAGCATGAATTGGAGTATAAATATCAATTCCAGGTTCCTGGAGTGCGAACCGAAACATACAGGATAACTCCAAGTTCCCAGAGCGCGAACTAAAGTGCAGCCAATAGCTCTAAGTCCCCGGAGTGCGGATGCGTGTTCAAGACTTATGACATATGTGATCATGAGCCAGTCAATAAAATACTTAAGCAAAAGAAAAGAACAATTTCCCATTACATCAACTAACAAAAAGGAGTTTGATTACATGGCAAACCAAAAAAAATTCGATTAAGTGGGGGCCGAATCCACACTTATACACGGCTCTAAAAGAACGAAAGAAGAAGTAAAAGAACTGCTATTAACAACTACATTATAAGTCAAGAAGCTCAATCCTTCTTCCTCCGAGGCTTCTTCTTTGGAGTCGAGCCACTGGACCCACTACCGGATTTCCTTCGAGATTTCTTGCCCTTCTTCGGTTTATCCTCCGGATCTGGCATGATATCGACATCTTCCTCGAAGCTGGAAGGGACATAGATTCTTTTGGAAGGGCAAACTGAAGGCATAGGAGCTGTGACAAGTGTCTGGGCAGCAGCACTTGAGATGGTCACCGTGCCGCCAGGAGAAATTACCATTAGAGAAGATAAGCTTGATGGGGCAGTGCCGCTTCTAGAACCACCGACCGTTGTCACCGCGGCTATCTCAGCGCTTATCTCAGCAAAAATCTCTTCTTCTCGAGACAACTGAGCTGCGCTGGATACACTGGTGGTCGACATGACAGAACTAAAAGCTGGAGCGACTCCGCTCATCACGAATGAAGGATCAGGAAAAGGTTCAAGAGAATGACCAAGAAGCTCCTCAATCATTTGAGTATCAAACGACATCGAGCTCCCCTCTCCAATGTTGCCGGCCATTGCAGCAGTTGTAAATGCTTCGTAACGATAACTCCCTACGTTGGATATAGGACCGGAGGTACTGGGGGCACGGGCGCAGCACTTTCAGTCACTGAACAAAGAATAGAAAAAATAGTCCGTCCATTAAATTCACTCCAAGATCGTCGTTTTAAGACACGAGGAAAATGTTCGAAGTACCTTCCTTGCCTTGCCTCGGAACTTGGACAGGTTCAGAGACAACAGTCTTAGCGGGAGATAATCCCGGTTGATCCGGATTGTAGGCAGGAACGATTTGTGGATCAATCACGGCAGTAACATTGGACGAAGTCGGGACAGAAATTTCAATACTCTCGCCGTGATGCGCAACACCCGAACCCTCGCCGATCTCCGTCTGCTGAATACCGAGTTTTTCTTTCTCGACGGAGATTATCGCTTCATGAAGAATTCTTTTCTCTTCCTCACTGAGCAGACGTGATTCAAGTTCAAACTCATCCAGTGTTTCACCTAGACAAGATATCTTCTTATTCTCCACTAGTTTTTTTCCAAGCACTGTAGAGAAGCATAGAGTAATCTCCTAGCCAGGCGAGATTTCTGTGCTCTAACACATTAGCATTATATGTATCCAGGAGTTCGTCGAACTCAGCCTCCATCTTGAACCGCTCCGCCTGAATTTTTTCCTCCACTTCCGTTTCCATCACCTTGACCTTTACGACCGCTGCATCACGCTCAGCCCGAAAAGACACGGCTTGCTCACATGCCTCTTGAGAGGCCGTATTGGCATCATCCCTTTCCTTACTTATGTCGACAAACTTGGCCTTTAACTCCTCCAGTTCTCTAACTCCCGCATCCCGCTCGGCCTCAACATTTTTGTATCGATGGCCCAATTCTTCTACTAAGGTGCAATGTGCATGTTGCATTTTTGCCATCTCTACTAGCGTCTCATCGACCTTTTTTAGCGATTCAACTTCGGCCCTACGGGAGGATTCCGCCTCAGATTGAAGTACCTCGACGATACGATTCTTCTGGGCCAAGTCAGCTTCCAGTTTCTCAATGATTTTGGCTCGGTCAAAGGCTTCTTTTGAAGCTTTAACGGCCGCCTTGTACCATTCTTTGTACTGGGCATAGAAGTCGTGGGTATAACTAAGTGTTGTGGTCACAACGTCTTCAGGAATTCTTTTAAGGTTAGGAGGGAAGATGCAAGCGTCAAAGCATATTTCCGGGAAGTCTTTCTTCAGTTGGGCAAGTCTAATGGCCCCTTCACCGGATGGTTCAATAGGAGCCTCCTCCACAGCTGTGGTCGTAACAATTTCAGTCCTAGAACGATGCGATTCAGGCCTCGAAATTAGTGAAGACGGCTGCTGTCGCAAAGGCTCAGATGCATGTGTATGGCTTCTAGGTGGCCGAGGAGAGCGAGAAGGAGAACGGTATCTCCGATCTCTGTCCAAGCGTTCCTGACTAGAGTAGCTTCGAGAATAGTCTCTCGCATGATATTCTTTCCCATAATACCTCCGTTCGCGATCGCGATCAGAATCCCCACGCCGAGACTCGTAGTAGGACGAAGGATGATGCACTCTTCGGAGTTTATCCAGTATAGATGGACGGCCAGACATAGCACCTACAAAAGAGAAACAACTCAATTAAGCACCAAGTGAAGCCACTACGATGTATGCGGAAGTCATGTAGTGTTGTGAAAGTGTATGCAAATGTGCAAAATCCCCGACCAACCAGAAGTGTCGATTGCACTAACAGGTAAAGGCTCGCTTATTTCTAACGCTTCCCGGAGTTCTTCCAACCCAGAATCGTGGTGGAGAGATACGTACTCCGGGATGGGAATGTCATCCAGCTCTCGAAAAATATCTCATGATTGACAAAGAGCGGCGTCAGAGATAGTAATTCCGAGGATGGAACGGGATACAACTACAGACTTCCGTCTCTTAAATTTAGGGACAATAGCCTTGCCTTTCCGCTTCTCTTCTATTCGGGAAAGATCAGCCGCTAGCTCAGTATCTGTGGGCATCCTTTCATCGTTGCTCGCTTCTCTTATTACTATACCGGGTTTTCTTTTCACAGTGTTCTTCTTTTTCTTCGAAGCCGGTTTCGCCAACCCCTCAATAACAATGCTCTGGTTCATTTCGATTAAACCCAGCATCCTTAAATTGTCGTCAATTAACACCGAGTCGATATGCCTTAAGTCGCTCAGGACCTCTTGTAAGCTCCGAACAATGCCTCTATAATATCCACCGTCGAGCCTCGAAATGATGGCTATAAGAAGAACAGAGTATTAGTAAAAGTGTTAAGAGTAGCTATTCAAGAAAGACTTGCGACACTTACATCTAGATAGCCATCTCCTAGCAAACCCTAGGGGGCATCGAACAAAAAACCATTCGCTTTAAAATAGCTAAGTCTAGTCCAAGCCCCGGTCACAACCAGACAGTTTCTGACTGCTTCCAGAAAAGTAAAAGATGGGCTATCACCCCTACTTTTGAAATTAAATATGTATCTAATCTCAGACGGCCTTGGCGGGCGAAAGAAACAATCCATAAATATGATAAAGGCACTATTCAGCAACGCACGTCCGTTAGGATGAAGTTATGAGGGAGCAATTCCTAAAAATGACAACATCTCTCTGATGTACTGATTAAACGGGGAAGAGTTCCAGTCGCACAAACATGACGGTAGAAGGCAGTGTACCCTTCTGGCGGATTATGAGGTCTGTCATCAGCACCCGGTAATAACACATCATCCGGAGATAGGTTATGTTTCAGACATATCCGGCCCAGCAAAGATTCGAAGATATTGGACTGGACGGAGACAATAGGGTTTTCGATAAATAAAGCATCCGGCAGTTCATCCGGAGCCGGATCAATTACTCCGGCATGAATATAAGGATTTCAAGCACAGGAGGGGGGCGAACTTTGTACCTCTTGTTGTTGGGAGCTCGGAGATTCCATAACTGTTTAACTCATCAGAAATCATCATTAGATGCTAAAGAACCCGTGCATTCCCCACGTGTAGGATGTATATTGTGTAGTGTTGTGCATTACTTGAAAAGATTTTGCAGAATTAAAGAAAACTTGCAAGCGACAAAGATAGTCGAAGTCCAGTGGGAGTGATCGTCACAACCGTACCATCCAAATGTTGGTAATCGATTCGAATTAAAGTTCGTTATCACGGAGTTAAGCTATAGTTCCATCGACGAGCTTCGAAAGGATAATCAAGTGTACAGTTTAATAGTTAAATCCAGATATGCAAGGATGAAGCTCGTCGGAATCATGCTATCGATTGCTAAAAATTTCGTGTCCATCAAAGGAAAGGTTCGAATCGACCACGGTAAGTTTGTTCGAATCCATCAAAGGAAAGGTTCGAATCGATCACAAGGACCCTGTTCGAATCCATCAGGATCACAAGTTCGTATTGATCTCTGGGAGCATACTTCGAATCGATCGTCAACGCTTGAGTTCGTATCGATTAACATCAGCAGTTTCACATCGATCCTAGGTGTGCAGGTTCGTATCGGTTAAGAGAGACTCGGCTTCACATCGATCTCGTTCGACTCGATACTTCTTCGTATCGATCGCAATAATATGTTTCGAATCGATCTAGAGCCGAGGTTTTCGCACCGATCGCATCGCACCAATCATTCAGACCGACGCGAACTACATCATTTCCCCTTTTAATTCATGGAATCGATATGAACTTCGAGATAAAATATTGTCTTCTATATCGATTCGACGCAAGCGCCCCAGATCGACTCGAAAGATCGGATTTTTTCCCCTCAACACTCCTTCTCCAAACCAGATCTGGTTTACCAATGGCCAGAATGGATAATCAATGAAGGAAGGAAGGATCTGAGATAGTTTTGTTGCTTGAGTTCGTGGTTGATTACCTGATTTTAAGGAAGGATTCGAAGAGTTGTGAGTTTGAAACTGATCGAATCAACGGCATGATACAATTTTATCTTCCCTGATGCTTCGAATCGATAAGAAAAATTGAGGCGGCGGTGAAAAGTGAAAAATGACTGAGCCCACGGTATTTATATGGAACCTAGTAGGCGACCGGGTCGATTCGCCTTCCGGTCTATGTGACCGACCACACCCAGTCCAACCATACCTCGATTCGAATGGTTCGTTCGAAACCATCAAGCTCAGCCTTCATCGAGGCGAAGTTACTTCCAGACCTCATCGTTTCGAAGCCGCTACTCAACTCGACTCCACCCAGAAGCTACCAAAGTAAATCGTACCGATGGAATCATACAAGTCTTTTGCCTCCAGGAGCCAACGTTCATCGATGCGAATCCAAATCCATCGATACGAATCCAGACAATCTGGATCGATTCGAAGTGTCCACTTCGCAACCATCGACCCATGGAATTACAGGTTTATCGATACGAACACCAGTGGTTTTGTATCCACCACAGCTCAAACACCCATCCAAGCTCATCGATACGAACTGCCATTTCGTATCCATCATTTCGACTCGCATCGATATGAAAAACTACTTTTCAACCTTTTACATCGATTCAGGAGAGGATCGATACAAGAGGATAGTCAAAAACAACCATCAAGCGTTGTTTCAACTCAAATTTCCAAATCAGTTCAGGAGAGAATCGATACGAAATTCAATAACAAACAAAACTGTCAACGACTCATGGACGCACAACGTTAACGAGGGTCAAACTAACATATGTGCATAAATGTCGGACTAATATTCAATTTTAAACATTTACAGGGATCGAATATTCATCTTGTTACGATTACAACAATCAACAGCTAAGTACTATTATACAGCAATCAATCATATCAACGCGAGGTTACAGCAATACAGAGTACGAATCTCAACAAAAGAGAGAAATGATTGTTTAGAGAGAAATTGCATCTTTTCAAAGCACGTCATGTTTCCACAAGACGTACTTTGGAGGGCAAATGTTATCCCGCTTTTTGGCGAAGCCATGATACCAAAAGATCGATCGAAAACAAAGGACAGTTCGTCTCAGAGATTGGCCATACTTCGCTTCACTATGGGTATCGCTGAATTTTATTCGAGTCCGGATCGAGCCACAATTGAAATGACGTGACAAGCAAAGCTAAGAAAGTCATCATCTCAAATTTCAAGTCAATCCGAGTTCGTATGCTCAAGTTATGATCGATTCAAGATGAAGGAGATAACCCTTGTTCGAATCCACAGGTCACACCCTAGTTCGAATCCATAGGCAGAGGTTCTGTTCGCATCCATCAGTTTGACTCCATCTAGTTCGCAACCACCAGAAAGCATTCGTTTGAATCGGTCTGGGTCTACTACTTCGTATCCATCGGAGCTTCCTCCTTCGTATCCATCAAAAGGGGTGATGTTCGAGTCCATCAGTAACATCAGCCTACGAATCCATAACACTTAAAACAGTCGATAGGAAGATAGCCTCGCCTCTATCTGGTTCGAACCCATCAAATTCACGGTCATTCGAATCCATGAAAGCACCTCACTTCGAATCCATCCTGTGCGGTCATTTCATATCGATTAACCCAAGCAAGACACGATCGATACGAATGACATATTGCTCGAATTCAGATGTGGTAAAGCCTCCGAATCCATCGGCTCAAGGCGGCGAAGTCTCCGGGACGACTCGATCAAATAGCCAAAGAAAGCGAATCGATACGAAAGTTTCGCTCCACGTCATCATGAAACCGCGAACCACCATCGATTCGAAGGAATCGATACGAAGGAGTCGATTCGAACGAAACGAACGGCCAGAAAACACAATTTCGAATCCATCATATCTCGAGATCCATAAGTCCAAATGCCACGAAATTTTCACAGAAGCTTGCTTACATGTTGAAGATGTCCACACCAAATTTCATCTTGATTGAATGATTTTTTGATCGATTTGAATGGAGTTCGAATCGATCCCAAAGTGGGCCCAAATTTCCTGAGGCCGGGCATGTGGGCCCCTTCACGTGCCAGAATTGGTCTTTCGAATTTTCAGCAAAATATCAGCATCCTACGCCTATAAATAGAGCCCCTGGTCATTCAGAAAGGGGATCGGAGAATTTTTAGAGAAAAAGCAAAGCCCGGACGCTGCCAGAATCACTCCATATCATTATCACTGCCATTGATCTCGAATTTAAGCTTATTATTTGCTGTGCTTCGCTATAAAAAACTTGTAATCTTCAAGTATTGAGCAATAAAGTGACAAAACTTCATAGTGGACGTAGGCGATACGCCGAACCACTCTAAATTACTGTCTTCCGTGCAATTTAATTTTCTGTGAATTGGAGTTTTTGTTAGATAATCCCCATTTTTAATTTGATTTCTTCATTTATTATCTCTTCAAAAACTTCCGAAGAGTGTTGTGCCCAATTTTGGTACAAACAAACTGAATGTACTATAATTTAACCCAAAGGGTATAAAAAATATAGTAAAATAAATAATCAAACAATATAGCCATAAAGCTATTAAAGAGGCATAATTCAGTTGTTGTTTTAATCACATGAATGAATTTGCTGTTGCTAAATTATTATAATTTTTTCTTGGAGTTGTCTCAAATCAAAGTCAAGCAATTTGAGCAATAAATGGTTAAATTTGCTTAATGATAGCTATAGTTATAACTACAAAAAAAGTTACAATATGAATCATCTTTTCTCCCTGATCCTTAAAGGATCTACCTGGTCTTCCTCTTTAATCCTTGCTGATTCAGCTTTTCTTTTCTCTTAAAAACACAAAATGTCCATCAAAATAAATCAATATAGTTCAAAAGCAGATGGTAATAATAAGATTAATGAAATAAATAGTAACCCAAATCATGCTTAAGCTTGAAAGAACTATTTACATGGCCTAATTTTGCAAATCAAATAAAAGTTTAAATATACTTATATGAATCAAATAAATGAATATATGAATGGATATACAAATAAAAGTTTAAATAAAAGCAAGGAAAAAGATAAAAAGGGGAAAAAGGAAAAAAGGGCCAAAGTAGAAACTGTTAATGGCTTGCACAGCCACAACCTTCTATATTATTCAGTATATACACAGAGAGTGATTTACATAACACTTTGAATTGTTAGCCTAAAGAACTATTCCCACTACAATTTTGTATATACTCATGCAGACCTAATCTCAAGGGATATATAAGTAACAAGTGGATAGACTTATTCTTGCTAAGATTTGCTGCAGTTGTGGGCTGCACTGGTGTAGATAGTCTTAACACTTCCCTGCAAGTTGAACGGCCGATTCTGGATGGACAACTTGTTCCTTAACACTTCAAATCGTTGAGTACTCAAGCCCTTTGTGAAAATATCTGCAATCTGGTCTTTGGTTGAAATAAAGCGGACTAACAACTTCTTGGCTGCAACTTGTTCGCGAACAAAATGATAGTCTATCTCAATGTGTTTTGTCCGAGCATGAAAAATAGGATTGATTGTGAGATAAGTGGCACCCAAGTTATCACACCATAGTGTAAGAGGTGACTGCATGGGTAATTTAAGTTCTTTAAGCAATGATTGTATCCACATTATTTCAGCTGTAGTAATGGCAATTCCTCTATATTCTGCTTCTGTGCTTGATTTAGAAACAGTCTTTTGTTTGCGTGCGCTCCATGAGACTAATTTTCCTCCAAAGTATATGTAGTAACCACTTGTGGAACGACGATCATCTGGACAACCAGCCCAATCCGAATCAGAAAATGCATGAAGAGATAAGTTGGTTGGAATAGAGAGCTTTAGACCGAAATTGATTGTATGTTTCAAGTAGCGAAGTATACCTTTGACAGCTGCCCAATGGAAATCTCGTGGATCATGCATGTGTTGTTCACTGCGACAGCTATATCAGGCCTGGTAAATGAAAGGTATTGGAGAGATCCCACTATGCTTCGATACTGAGAGGGATAAGAAAATTTGGGACTGTCGAACTTTGACAGTTGTGTGTTGGTGGCTAGAGGTGTGGTGATGGGCTTGGCACCATCAAATTTGCTGGTTTGCAGCAGCTCCATGATGTATTTACGTTGGGAGAGAAAAAGGCCATTTGAATGTGGAATTACTTCAATGCCAAGGAAGTAATGCAGGAGACCTAGATCTTTGATGGCAAAGGAGGACTGTAGTTGTTGTAGAAGTGTATTAATGTGATCTCCTGGAGTTCCTGTAACTATAATATCATCAACATATATAAGGATGAAGAGAGTAGACATCTTCGTGTGGTGCATGAATAAAGACATATCTGCTTTTGAACCAACAAAGCCAAGACTGATAAGGAAACTAGTAAGTTTGAAAAACCATGCTCTAGGGGCTTGTTTGAGTCTGTATAGAGATTTTCAAAGTTTGCATACATAATTTGGAAATTTAGGATCAATGTACCATGGTGGTTGCTTCATATAAACCTCCTCGGTAAGATGACCATGAAGAAAGGCATTTTGAACATCAAGTTGACGCAATGGCCATTTGTTGACTAGAGCAATTGTAAGGACAATTCGAATGGTACATGGCTTAATGACAGGACTGAATGTTTCACCATAATCAATGCCTGCTTGTTGGTTAAACCCTTTCGCAACTAATCTGGCCTTATGTCCCTCAAAAGTGCCATCGGATTTTCGTTTTGTTCGAAAGACCCATTTACAACCAATTACATTCTGGTTTTGTTTTGGAGGTGTAAGAATCCAAGTTCCATTTTGCAGTAAAGCACTCATTTCATCATCCATGGCATTGCGCCAATGAGTATGTATTTTGGCTTGGGAATAGCAAGTGGGTTCGTCCTCATCTGAGGTTTGTAAAGGATGGTGAGTGGTCAATATACACATACGTTTTACCGGCTTTATAATCCCAGCCTTGCCTCGTGTAACCATTGGATGGGTTGGTGGGTTGTTGGGCGTTACTGTAGTAGAGGGTACTGTGTTGGTTCAGCTTGTGGGAAGGTGGGTTCTAGCACACTAGGAGAAGGTGCTGCTGGTGCTGGTTGTGAACCGGTAGGTAATGGTGAAGGAGATATGTTACCGGTAGGTAATGATGAAGGAGACTGAATGGTGGGGGCTGGTGAGAGATTAGAGAGAATTAATGAAGTGGTTGGGAAGAATTGAGAAACAAAAGTACTTACAGTTGTAGTATTGTCTCTTTGACTAGAATAGGGGAAGATTGTTTCTTCGAAACGGACATGACGAGAGATGTAGAGACGCTGGGAGTCAATGTTATAGCATATATATCCCTTTTGTGAACTGCAACATCCAAGAAAAACACATGGAAGAGACCTATGAACAAGTTTGTTAGGTGCATAAGGACGAAGATACGGATAGCAAAGACATCCAAAGGATTTTAGTTGTGTATAATCAGGCTTTGTGCCAAACATTTACTCAAGGGGTGTGGAGACAGATATTGTTAACAGTTTTTAGCATTGGGTGACCTAATCAGTGATGTCAAAGTGAAACTGACTGAGAAACAAATCTGTCTGCTGGCGGATGACTAAAGTGATACAGTTCCCCCTTATTCTTGCCTTGGAGCAATACTGTCTCTGTGTCCTGGTCCTTTACATAAAAATGAGATGGATGAAATTCAAAAAAGACATGATTATCTTTAGAGAATTGTAGAACTGATAAAAGATTTGTAGAGATAGATGGTACATGATAAATATTATTTAAACGAAATAAGCTATTACCAATTTTAAAAGATGATTTACCAGTATGATGAATGGGAAGAGAAGTACCATTACCAACTCGGATTTGATCAGGGCCATGATAGTCTGATTGGATATGGTGGTTAAAGAGATCATTTGTGAGATGATGAGTAGCACCACTATCCGGGCACCAGTTTGCATCAATCAGAGAACCGGGAGCAACAACATAAGCAGTTGGAGGAGTAGTGGAGGGTGGTTTGTAAATCTTATCAAACCTATACCAGCAATCACTTACAACATGGCTTTTACGCCCACAAAGCTGACAGGGTCCACCTTGAGATGAGTTTGAATGAGACTGGTTTTGGGGGCGACGAGGTCCTCTATGTCTATAGTTATTTGGCTTACCTCTGTTGTTCTGATATGGTGTAGATGAGTGAGACGGAGATGCTTGATGGGCAACATTGGCAGTGGGTTGGGGCAAATTGGCAAGCTGTGCCTCCAAACGCAGTTCAAAAGAAAGTAATTGGAGTAAAATCGTCCATATGGAGATCAGTGGCGGTGGCTGTTAGGACAGTGACAATGGCATCATAAGTTGAGTCAAGGCCTCCAAGAATTATGTGTTGGAGGTCAGTGGTCGAGATAGGGCTACCTGCTGCAGCAAGACTATCAGCTAGGTGCTTGGCATGGCGATAATATTCAGCTATGGTTTTGGATCCTTTTTTTACATTCTGTAGTTCTCGTTTGAGATACAGGATTCGCGATTGACCTTTAGAGGCAAAGTGCTTGGATAGAGCTTCCCATACTGCTTGTGAGGTTTGGAGGCCGACAACATGGGCGAGTGCTGATTCAGTGAGGGAGGAAAGGAGCCATCCTAATAGGATCTGGTCCTGTTTGCTCCAAGCAATGTATTCTGGATTGATTGTGTTGCTCGTCAGGGTTTCGGTGGGGCATTTGTTACTCCCATCAACAAAACCTTCAAGTTCATAGCCTTTTAATAAAGGCAGAAATTGAGTGCGCCAAAGTAAATAGCTGGAATTGTCCAACTTAACAGAGATAAGGTGGTGAATTTGGACTGGTGGAAGGGTGGGATTGGACGCTGCAATGGTGGGAGTGAGATTGGCAGTGGTGGAGGAGTCTTCATTGGCCATGGTGAGAAAGTGAATGACAGGGATGGTTTTGGGATAGATCGACCTGCTCTGATACCAAGTAGAAACTGTTAATGGCTTGCACAGCCACAACCTTCTATATTATTCAGTATATACACAGAGAGTGATTTACATAACACTTTGAATTGTTAGCCTAAAGAACTATTCCAATTACAATTTTGTATATACTCATGCAGACCTAATCTCAAGAGATATATACGTAACAAGTGGATAGACTTATTCTTACTAAGATTTGCTGCAGTTGCGGGCTGCACTGGTGTAGACAGTCTTAACAGCCAACAATGGATATATGAATCAAATAAATAATCAACATAATTATAGTTGATATAAGATATAATTGTATTTGTGGTTTATTTATAGTTAACAATGAAAAATCAAACAAATAAGCTAGTATTTAGCATCTCATATTTTTTTGTACGTAAGTCAACAAAATACTTATGGTTAACATAAGATATAATTTTATTTATAGTTAGGAACGAAAAATCAAATAAGATGGTATTTTAATATCTTATATTTTTTGCTATTGTTTAATGTAAACAAAATTATAGTTGATTTAAGATACTAAATATATAATTAATTACTGTAATTGGATTTAAGTAAAACAATGTCTAAAATTATAAGAATAATAGACTTACAATTGATATATATATATATATATATATATATATGCACACAAAGCACAAATAAACTTACAATCTAATAAAAAGAAAGTAAATAGAATAATAATCAAAAACTATTCTAACATAATATGTAGAAGTAAGCAGCATAAGCACTTGAGCATAGGGAGATAAATTCTCTTAGACTGCCACAATGTTTTGACTTTGGAGAAACAAGACTCATTGATTGATTTTATCATCTTTGCAGTAAACATAAATTTTACATAAGGTAACTATACATCCCTGTATAGTGAATGCATGAGAACAAAACATTGGGTTGATTTCTCCCAAGGTAAATATAATACTCGCAAAATATAATGAAAGTCAATCATTATAGGGAATGGATCATCTCTAGCATGTCTTTCAAATTTAATACAAGCACAAACAAATATCAAAACAATAATGATATAATAATATCAAACATCTAGGGAAGGATAGAACAATATAAGTACCCAAGAGAAATATTAAATTTGTTGTTTGTAATCAAAGTCAATCAATGGGGAAAAGGAACGTCGTCTCTACCGCATCATCCACATTTTTTTAACAATACCTCAAAAGGAAAGAACCTCAGAATGTATGAATATGAAAATTATGAAAGAGGTAGATGGAAGACTTAACTTCTTTTAAGATGGGATATTGGTGGACTTTTAAAGAGATGAATGGTAGGAGAGAGCTACAGACGACCATTATATATTAATTGAAATCTTGCTAATGTACCATATGATTAACCAAGGTCAATACATTTTTTGTCTGAATGCAAATTTGAAGAGCAGAAATGCTGGAGAAATGCAAGAAGTTAGGAAAAATTAGCAACAGCTTACTCACTGTGAGTGGTTAGTAGGCCTTACAATGACATGTTTTTTTATATCTTACATCAATTCTACAATGCCATAGCAGAATCAATAATAAGCTAACTGTAATCTGTTATCAAAATTCTAAGAATCATAAAGTTCCAACAAAAGAAATAAACATACTAATAAATCTCCTACAGAATTTAAAAAAATCACATAAAACTATTATTTTATGAAGTTATCATTTAAAAAATAAACGAGTAGGATAGTGATTATTTTTAAAATATATGAAATCAAGCTGAACACCGATAAATCCAAGATCCAGCAAAATGCAATAGCCAATCACCTTACGCTACGGGAATCATTTCCAATCTACAAACTGTAAATTATTTTCAAATAAAGCTAAATATGTTATCCCTCTTTTTGGCAAAGTCGTGATACCAAAAGATCGATCGGAAACAAAAGATAGTTCGTCTCAAAGATTGGTTATACTTTGCTTCACTATGGATATCGATGAATTTTGTCCGAGCCCGGATCAGACTACAATTGGTAGGATATGACAAGCAAAGTCATGAAAGCCAGCGTTTCAAATTCCAGGTCAATCGGGGTTCGTATGAATGAGTTACGATCGATGCAAATTGAAGGAGATAACTCCATCCGTTCGTATCCATCCTAGAGCACCGTTTCGTATCCATCAGTAGGCTACACTTCGTATCGATGGACTTCGTATCCATCGACCGAGTTTACTTCGTATCGATAGGCTCGTATCCATCACCACACCTCGGTTCGTATCCATCGGCTTCATATCGATCGGAATGGCCAGGTCTTCGCATCCATGAACTTCGTATCGGTCGACCAATGATTAGTTCGAATCGATGAACGAGGCATTCATTCGAATCTATCAAGCAGCTTCGGTTCATATCCATCAAAAATCGTATCCATTGAATGGAGACATCACCATCGATACGAGCTAAGCCGCTTATCTCGATTCGAACTAGACGTTGAAAGTTGATACAAAATGCACAGAGTTGATTGATTCAAACTGGATAACAGTACTCGATACAAACGAGGCGAAATTCATGGATGTGAAGCGGTCAACTCGGCATAAGGAGTGGATCGATCCAAGGAGTGCGCGCCACGTCGTCTCAAAAACACGTGCGTCCATCGATTCGAATACATGGATTCGAAGTAAACAATTCGAAGAGAACAGCCAACCGAAACACTCCAATTCATATCAATCATATCTCCCAAACCACTAGTCCAAATGCTATGAAATTTTCACAGAAGCTTCCATACAAGGTAAAGAATATTCCTGCCAAGTTTCAGCTCAATTGGATCATTTTTTGATGGATACGAAATCATTTCGTATCGATCACAGATCGAGTCGAAACTTGGTGGGGTCGGTCGCGTGGGCCCACTCATGTGCCAGAAGAAGTCTCTTGAAGTTTGAGCGTGATCTCAACCACCTACGCCTATAAATAGCCCCCTGAAGCCTTCAGAAAAGGGATCTTTTTGGCCATTCGACGTCCAGACTCTGCTGGATTCAATTCTACATCTTTCTATCACCATTGTATTCGAACATCAGAGCTATAGCTCACAGTAATCTGCTGTAATGGATTGAAATCATCAAGTGAATCAATAAAATCATAAGCTTCAGAGTGGACGTAGGCAAGATCACCGAACCACTATAAATCCTGTGTTTCTGATTGTTATTTCTGAATTGTTGTGCTTGATATTGCTTAAATCTGAGATTTGTGTTGAATATTGCTGATTTGTATTCATATGCAGGTGCTTTCACGATATTGGGGTTTGTGACCATTTTTGGTGCAAACACTTTGGTGCTTTCACTGAGAAGCTGATTCAGGAGAAGTTGAATTTGAAGACTTAAGGGTTCAGATCTGAAGAACTATGACAAGGCAAACAAGTAGAAGACAGAGACCAGAACGAAGTTAACGTGAAGGAAGTCAAGGGGCTTCTTCAGGGGCGAATCAGGCATCGATCTTCATCATTAGGGATGAGATGGAGGCAATGATGAAGAGACAGGAGGAGTTGATCCAGAGTTTGTTTCAACAGATTGGGCAACTTGGAGCGCAGAACCGAGGAGCAGATGGAGTCCAGAACGGAAAGGACCATCCAGCATAGCTCCTGGATTACGGGCACACACTTGGAGCATGTTGATCTAATCCCAGAGAGAGATAGGGGCTTCTGAGCAACCTGGAGGTAGTAGAGGGATGAACGCTCAGCCAGGGGAGTAGATTCCAGAAGGCTCTCATGGACTCGGGGGCAGGTCGACAGCGATGAACGAGGATTGCATCTTGAAGACAATTATAGATTGGCTGAGATGGTCAGACGAGCCATGAGGGGCGGATTAGTGAACAGAGATCTTGAAGACGTGAACAGGAGTCCCTTTTCTCCTGCAATTAGGATGCCTAGGAACCCACCAGATTTAAAGTTACCATCAGTGGAGATGTATGATTGGAGGACGGACCCCGTGGTCCATCTAACAAAGTACATGAGGCATATGGAAGTGCTGGGGGCATCACAGGAAGTTATGGCCCAGTGCTTTCCATTATATCTGACGGATATCGCATCGTTATGGTTTAGGCAGCTGGAGAGTGGCTCCATAGGAACATGGGAAGATTTAACTGAGAGATTCATGAGGCAATTTAGGGTTCACATTGTAAGACCCAAGAATGTGATGAGTTTGGCAATTTTGAAGCAGAAAGCTGGGGAGTCTTTGAGGAGTTTTCTGACGCGATTCAACGCGGCAGCAGCATTGGTGGATCGACCAGATCCATCTATGGTTATGATGGCAGCTGTGTCTGGAATAGCTGATAGCACAGAGTTCAAAAATTCGTTGACTAAAGATCCGCCTATGGATCTAGGAGAATTCTATCACGAGGCAGAAAAGTTTTTGCGATTGGAAGATGCAAGTGCAGAAAGAGAAGAATCAGAATAAATTAATGTTTATGCCGTCAAAGATGGAAACCCCCCTGAGAAAGATACAGAAACTAGCAAGGGAAAACGAAAGGCTGAGAATAACTATAACAGATCAATGCGACTGCGAAAGGAACCAAGATTCACCACATACTCAGAGCTGAATGATAATTTAGAGTGAAACTATCAGGATACCAGAGAGCAGGTTCCATATCATAGACCAATGCGAAGGGATCCAACTACCGACGAGAGAAAATCAGATAAATATTACTTATTCCATGAACTGAACGGTCATAACACTAATGATTATAGACATCTGAAGGATGAGGTGGAAGGGCATATCAAGGACGGTATGCTACTTCAGTATGTGAGGAGGCGAACTCCAGCGGTGGAGCCAGAGCGACCACCGTCTACATCAGCTAGAGGTGACCCTGAACCGGGACAACGTTTGGTTATCAACTGATTGATTGATTGAAATAATGATGAACAAGTCGTAAACCTCTCACTAACACGATTAAATCATTTACACATGTAAGAGATCGCGCACGATCCATAGGCATGCTCTGAATGACTACTAACCGCACCATAGTAAGAGTTTACGCTTTGACATCTTCGTCTTACTTCTTGCTTTGATTTTGATTTGAACATTTGGACTTAGTTTGTTTGGACATTTCTGTTGTGTAATTCGTATAATCATTGCTTTGATATTTACAATTCTGTGAAAAAATTAACTTGTACGCCGGTTGGGTCGCGAATGTTCCACGAGCACCTCTTGTATGGTGATGAACCGCCAAAGTCTTTGATTCAGAAACTCCCCTAAATGTGAAATCTAGCATTGATAATACTAAGTCCCCCCAGGCACACCAATTCGCCTCGAACGGAACCCGACCTCGAACGGTCACAATCTGCCTCGAACGGCACACAGCCTCGAACGGTCACAACTCGCCTCGAACGGCACACGATCGCGAACGATCATAATTTGCCTCGTACGGCACCCGACCGCGAACGGTCACGATTCACTTAGTATGATATCCGATCGCGAACAATCACATTCTGCCTCGTGCGGCACCCAACCTTCGAACGGTCGCAACTCACCTTATATGACATTAGATCGCGAACGATCACACTCTGCCTCGAACGGCACCTGACCTTGAGCAGTCACAGTTCGCCGCGAACGGCATCCGACCGCGAATGGTCCCGTTTCTCCATTTTCCGTGAACTGCATCCGACCGCGAACGGTCCCATGTCATCATTTTCCACGAACGGCATCGACCGCGAATGGTCCCGTCTCATCATTCGACCGCGAACGGTCCCGATTCACCTCAAATGGCATACGACGCCGAACGATCGTCATTCAAGGTCATATCGATCGGAATGGCCAGGTCTACGCATCCATGAACTTCGTATCGGTCGACCAATGATTAGTTCGAATCGATGAACGAGGCCTTCATTTGAATGCATCAGGCAGCTTCGGTTGTTATCCATCAAAAATCGTATCTATTGAATGGAGACATCACCATCGATACGAGCTAAGCCGCTTATCTCATTCAAACTAGACGTTGAAAGTTGATACGAAATGCATGGAGTTGATTGATTCTAACTGGATAACAGTACTCGATACAAATGAGGCGAAATTCATGGATGCGAAGCGGTCAACTCGGCATAAGGAGTGGATCGATCCAAGGAGTGCGCGCCACGTCATCTCGAAAAGACGTGCGTCCATGGATTCGAATACATGAATTCGAAGTAATCGATTCGAAGAGAACAGCCAACCGAAACACTCCAATTCGTATCGATCATATCTCCCAAACCACTAGTCCAAATGCTATGAAATTTTCACAGAAGCTTCCATACAAGGTAAAGAATGCTCCTACCAAGTTTCAGCTCGATTGGATCATTTTTTGATGGATACAAAATCATTTCGTATCGATCACAGATCGAGTCGAAACTTGGTGGGGTCGGTCGCGTGGGCCCACTCACGTGCCAGAAGAAGTCTCCCGAAGTTTGAGCGCGATCTCAACCTCCTACACCTATAAATAGCCCCCTGAAGCCTACAGAAAAGGGATCTTTTTGGCCATTCGACGTCCAGACTCTGCCGGATTCAATTTTACATCTTTCTATCACCGCTGTATTCGAACATCAGAGCTATAGCTTACTATAGTCTGCTGTAACGGATTTAAATCATCAAGTGAATCAATAAAATCATAAGCTTCAGAGTGGACGTAGGCAAGATCGCCGAACCACTATAAATCCTGTGTTTCTGATTGTTATTTCTGAATTGTTGTGCTTGATATTGCTTAGATCTGAGACTTGTGTTGAATATTGCTGATTTGTATTCATATACGGGTGCTTTCACGATATTGGGGTTTGTGACAATTTTTGATGCAAACAAAATATATGATAAAAACATTGGTATAAACATGATAGTTGTCAAATAAAAGTCAACAATACTGACAATTATTAGACAACAATGACAAAATATACTATATGACCAAAATCAGCTCATATAAACCACTTTCAGATATGCACACATAATGCACAAATAATTTCTAACCTGTTAATATAAAGTAAATAGAAAGTAGTGATAGAAAATCATTATCGATATTGATTAAGTGTTGGGTGGCTATTTTCCTCAAATTAGTATTTTATAAATACTATAAATTATTGTTTGAGTTGGAATTGGTTTATAAGATAGGAAATGATTTTTAAATCCAAAATTGGGTTTCGAAAATATTTTGTTTCAAAAGTGTTTGTAAATAAATTGGTCACCGTCACCCAAGAATAGGTTTAAGTAGTGAAATAAATGTAAACTGAGGAACAACGCTAGATATTGAGGAAAATATAGTAGATAGACAAAACAACAAGATTTATAGTGGTTCAGCGCTGAATGAGTACGTCCACTCTGAATACTTTCTTTATTTCTTCACCACTAAATTGATTATAGTTACAATTAACAAGAAATAGCTTGAGAACAAGTTAGAGCAAAAGAAATTGATTACAAAAATGGAAGAGTTTCACATGTCAGCCTAAAAAGAGAAGTTTCAAAAATGGCTCCCTGCCTCTGTATTTATAGATGAAGGCAGCCTCCAACCTTGACTAACATCTTAAGACCTGGACCCTCCTGACCATTTGGGCCCACCATCAGGAAAAATCAACCCAACTTACTATGCCGAACTGTATATCATCATGCCGATCCAAACCAACTGGGTATGCCAACCCCACTATCTTCGTGTCCTATGCCAACCAACCTTGGTATGTCGACTCCTTGTCTACATGTCCTATGCTGACCCGACACTTAAGGAATACATCAATATGTCGATCCTTCCACAATGTCGATCCAATACTATGCCTACCCAATATTATGCCGACCCCTGGTCATAACCACTGTACCCATTCCATACACCATGCCGACTCAAGTCATTCCATACACTATGCTGATCCGAGCCATTCCATATGATATGTCGAGTCCACCATATTATATGATTTTCCTGTCCAACCCCTACCATGCCGACCCCCTAGGAATTCATTCAATTTGCCAAATCATCCACTCAAGTTCCTATTCCAACCAAACCGAGTTCTAAGACTTCGACATTCAGTGTTATCCATATGTCGATCTGATTTACCTTGGGTTGGATATGACTGTTCAAACACTATACTCTGGTCATGTGCATGTTGCCTTGTGATCATCCTTCCCATCAACAGTCGAACTTGGACTTCATGATCAACTTTACATAGCCAGGCCATTGTACCAGGTAACACTTGCCCCTCAAAGTACGTCTTGTGAATAACATGACGTACTTTGAATTGGAGAAAATCAGGTTCTCGGAAATAAGCCTATCCAAGTAACTGTTTGGTTATTGTTCTTCTATTAACTTTCGGTGAAATAGGTCTGGCGTCTCGTTCCATTGAATTCATCGACTTGGTCATATAGAGTTTCCAGGTTTATTCCTGATTTAACCTTTCAAACGTCGAATTTATTACTCCTTCTATGCACGTTTATACACACATTTCTATTGTACCTTAGCCTTTATGGTATTGGTTGTCAGTTGTGTTTTCAAAACATTTGTCATTACCTTTTGTTCTTCTTCTTACCTCACGCACATCTCCCATCTTCTTTTTATACGCATTGTATATCATCATCACTTTATTATTTATTTATTATTATTATTATTATTATTTGAAGAGGGGTCGACAATTAGCATGTCGATCCCTCGATGGATCTTCATGGATATGGGTCGGTATACCTTAAGGCCGACCCCTTCTAATATTGTGACCGGGTCTCTTGGATGAGACCAGTTCACTTCCTATTACTTTTCCCATATAAAAACCCATATCTTCTTTTCTTTTTTCTTTTACTTCTATTTCTCTAAGTTTAATTTTTTCCTTTGCACTCTCAGGCTTGCTTTTACCGAACCCCCATCACAACGAAACCTCTCCTTCCTACAAACTTAATTCCTTCAATTTCCAATCTTAAAATAAAGCACGAACCCAAGCTGTTCCCCACAGTTTCTCCTTGTTGACCTTCGATCCTAAAACCCAAATATTCACCACCCAATTTAACATATAGAGGTATGAATTCTCCAATAATTTGTGTTGTCGGGTCATTATCTTCGAGTTCGGGCGAGTTTGAGTGCCGTTTAGGCATATAGTGGATGAGTTTCATTGAGATGCATATGAGAGGTGGAGAAGATTATGGAATATGTGAAAAAGAAGGAAGATGAAGGAGAAGAAGATGAGCTTGGATGAGATGGCGTTGGTTGGAGAGGGCTCGGCATGAGTCTGAGTGTAGAAGATGGTTGAAAACTTAGTGTGAAATGGCTAGGTGAGGGGTCGGTGAAGAAGACGTAAAAGAAGGGATCGATATAACAATGGGTCGGTGTATGTTAGGATAAAAGGAAGCTTCGGCATAGGGGTTAGAAAGAAAGGGATAGGTATTTTTCCTTAGGTATACGTCAGGATATTAGGATGGATCGGTATAGAGGTAAAAAGAAAAGGGATCAGTGTTCAGCTGTAGATAGGGGTCGGTATATGTTAGGGAAGGAGGGATCGGTATAGAGGTTGGAGAGGAAGGGATGGGCTATGAGTTTAGGACATAGGGGTCGGCATAAATAGCTGGGGTCAGCGTTGACCAATTAAAACCATCTTAACTCATGTTATTCGAACATACGACTGCATATTGCCTAGCCCAAGCATAAAGTAACTGATAACAACACGACTAGCATATATGGATCAATGGACCTAAACTTGAACGAACAAATTCCCAATCCACTCAACGTAAGTAAAGTATAAAACTGGCCCAACATACTTGAACAACGGACTTCATAACCTTGAACATCAACATTCGATCCTAAAGCTTTTATCGCTGATTACCATTTACGTCGTTCGAGATAGTCAGCGATGATGGTCTCTCTAGACGAAATCTCTAAGCTTCGATTTACTTTCACTTTTCTGATTTCAAACTATTCACATTCATTTCATATTGCATTGTAGGGGGCATGATATTATATCTAACATTGATTGTCTACTGAGTATACTCCGCTACCTTGTTTGACAAGCCTGTACCAAGTCAGCAAAGAGAAGAAGTAGAGACATCTGATCCATAGGAAAATCTTTTTTTTGATATTCCAATTCTTTCTACAGAAGTTATAGGCCCAGCTCCCAATGCTGTAGAGGAAGCCATCATTTTGAACAATTCGGCTGACTCACAGGCTTCCAAAATCGACAAAGTTGCTCTTCGTCTATTGTGTTCTATCCATGGGATTCCCTTTGAAGACATTCTTGTTCCATTGAGGCAAGACGGACAACACTTGCCCCCAGTTGGATATACTACATGTAACAAATTCATGTGATGGGCTGGATGCATGCCACCATTTAAATCTTTCATTCGGGAAGTTATGAGATTTATAGGAATCGCTCATATTCAGCCATACCCTAACAGCTACGCCTTTGTTCATGGAACTTTTCTCCTCTTCATGAACATCCTATTTCGCCCACCAACTCCTGAGGACATCTGATACATTTTTGACTTCAAAAGATGGGCCGATAGTCCTTCGTACGTCTTCCTCAAACCTATGCCCAAGTGCCAGGTTTAACGGGCGCATGGAATAGGCTTTCCTTATTGAAACGCGAATGGTTTTACATATGGAGTCCTCTCGGCTTCGTAAGAAGATGGACGAAATGACGTAAGTACTACTTCAACCTTTGCCTTTAACCCAAAGATTAAGATTACAGTTTCTTTCTTGGCCATAATAATTCCTTCAATTCTTGTAGGTGTTTGCCCTCATCCTAAAGGCGTCAGATATTTTAAGGTTGACGCGGCCATCCGTGCTACTCCATTGGAGGACCAGGACATCAAACTCCTCGTCATCGATGAGTTGCTCTCTTTATTCGGGTTGTTTAATGACAGCCGCAGGATTGGCCACCTTAGAAGCAAAGCGATTATGAAGGTTGTCGCCAAGAGAAGAAAAGAAACAAACGATCTCGTAGTGCCACCTGTTGAGGGAATCCAAGAATGCACTAAAGAGAGAGAAATAAAGGGAACAGAAGATGCAGGGACAAGAAACGAAGACGCTGGCCCTGGAAAAACATCGGTAGCTGAAACGCCATGCATTAGCCAATCGCAACCTCTTTCGAGAAGGGGAAAAAGTTTGGTGTACAAGATTCGAAAGAGGAAGGCCGGGGCAACCCCTAAATTTTTCATAATTTCAATCGAAAAAGGATCGTCTTCTCAACAGATGGAAAGCATGTTGAAGGGACTTTTCGATATTTCGATCCCGAATGATCTATTAAACTACAACTTCACCAACCTCGACATTAAAGGACTTAACTCACCCGCAAGAAGCGATGAAGGCATGTAGCCTCCCAATAGAGGGGAAAGAACTCCAATAAGTAAAGAAAATGTTACTGGTCCGTCCGGGGGAATCACTAGGACACACACAAGCACTTGCACTTCATCTTGCACTTGTGATTAACTCTTCGCACAACAACTCCTAACATGTCCCCGTTTGGTTCTTTTACAGGCAATGTCTCATTCACACATATTTGATCGCCTCCATAGCTCCTTTACCTACTACCATTCGGGTTAAGATTCCGAACTCAGAAGGCTCCGAGATAAGGATGAAGGACGGGATAGAGACTATCATTCTCGAGAATCTTCTTCTTCGTCCATAAGGAAGTCTCAAGCATGCGCTTCACGCCAAAGCGACCCATCTAACCCTCCCGCTTATCGTGGAGACAAGTTGGCACACCAAGGTTCTCAATCTACCGCTCCCTGCGACCAACACTATGGATCATCAAGTACCAGGCAATCTCATGAGCATTGTAAACAACCACTGGCTACATCTGAACAAATTCCTCCGGTTCCTGCCCATGATTCGATCACGGCGGAGAAACTAGCTGAACTTAAATCTACGTTTCTGAAAATTTGCTTCGATGGGCTCAAATTCCTCCCCTCCATACACATCATCCCTGGTACTGCCAAAGAGAGTTCATTAGCACGTATGAATGATGTGCATGTCCAGCATGAAGCGTTTATCCACTTAGCCAAAAAAGTCAGAAGTTTCTATAGAGCACCAGCACAAGATTGATCGCCTTAAGCTAAAGGCTATTTATGAAAGGGATATTATCAAATATTAAGATGCTGAATTGCTCGATTTTAAGGCTCAACTTGCCGAAACAAAGAAAAATGTGGAGGAAATAGCTGAGGCAGTGAGTCGATTAAAGACTTCACATAAGATGGAACTGGATGCTGCACTTCAGCGCAGTGGCACCTTAGATCTAGAGAAAGACTCCTTATAGAAGGAGAAAGATGTCCTAGCCCTCCATGTTGAGGAATTAGAAAAATTACTGTTCAAGGAGGAGGAGGAGAAAGTCCAGGCACAAGAAGAGTCATAAAAATATTGCGAGGAGATCGTTAAAACCAGAAATTTAAAAAACAAAAATTGATAAGCAACTGTCCCAAATTAAAGCCTTAAAAGAAGCCCATATGAATCGGGCAAGAAAAAGATGCTCGTAGAAGCCAACTCCCGAGTTGAGGCAGCGACTAAATCCGGCAGGGAAGAGATTAAATGCTTATTCGACCCACTCATCTCGAATACAATGCAAAAGCCATCCTTCACCGCGACTTAGCTTTCCTTGGCGAGGGCTATCTCGAATCACATGCGGAAGCTTAGGAGATCATTACAAAGATCAAAAAAGAGGAGCTGGGGGTGGCAAAGCTTGATGAAGGGGCACTTGTGCAGGAAGTGCTTCGAGGAAATGAGCCATCTGATTTGGCTGCAGCAAAACTTAAATTCGGCCAAGCTCCTACATTGCTTAAGGAAAAAGAAGATATCGTCGGGTCTTCTGGAACTGAGCCTCCAGATCCGCCTCTTTTCCAGAAGGCTGGGATGTCGTCGGAGCAACACGTTGGTTATGATCCAGATAGGCCCAGGCTTGGTCCGCACATGCTATCTTATATCATCGAAGGGAGCACTGCGATGACTACCGAGAGCCAACCGAATGCCGATACCACATCTAGCTCTTTTGAATCTAAAAAGTTGTTTTTCTCAATACATAATGGCCATAGTCTAATGCTTGCTTTTTATGAAAATTTACAGGTCATCCTGGTCCTGAATTAACTCCTAGGAGCAATGTCACCACGGAGCAGGAAGGAAAAATGGTTGAGGCTCCAGCCGTTGCAGATACTTCGAGACCTAATGCTCAAGTGATTGGGGCACTTGATGAGGACAATCCCCAAGACCCATCTTTTTTCGAAGAACTTAACGATGTTGTAATCACGGGTGCTTTGGAACATATCACTAAAGGCAGCATGAAAGAACAAATACAAGAGGAGAGAAAATCGAAATGTGGAGTCAAGGTTGAACTCAATGTGGTAGCGATTGAAGATCCTCTTCATAAGTCTTTGCAATTCATCCCACCAGGTCGGACAACTCCTATTGTCGTTCCTCCTCCTTCCTCAAGTGCTTCCACTCAAAGCGGCAAAGGGTCTCAAAAGAGGTGCTCGACCAATTCAGCTCCCTAAAAACCAAAGAAGGAGAAGAAATCCAAGTAACCAGGAACTTGTGTTATCGTATTTAGTCCAAATAAGTTAGACATGTGTTGTTTTTTATAGTAGCAGATGCACGGGCGTGCATCCCGAACTTCCGAATAACTTATAAGGAATTTTTGAGATTGTAAATAAAAGTTTTTTTTCCTTCGTCAACCATTGAGTGAATTATTACTCCAATGGTAGAGTAATTTCTTTCCATTTCAAGTAATTGTTATAATTTTCACAAGTTTTGTTGATAATCAATTATCTTGGAATTAGAACTTCTCCATAAACTCCATCTTAAGTCCTAAGCAATGCCAAACCGGAGCCGCAACAAATGGTTGTATTCCGTCACTACCAGTTCGAGTGTCTTCCATTGATCTTAGACCAAAATTCGTGGGATAGCGAACGATTGAAAGCATACCTGTCTATCCATTAGGTCTTTGAATTAGCCTGTGGTTGGGGACTTGGAATTTTTTAGTCTACAGCCAGTGACTCAAGACTTTCCGTCAAATCTTTACATTTTAATCTGCTTCAGGGGCTTAGAAATTATCATCAAGTCGTTTATACTATAGCATGATTCAGGGATTCAGAGTACTCTAGTCCGTTTCAGGCACTTAGAGATTTTCGTTAAGTCGTTTATACTCTGGTCCACGCTCCGTGGACTCAGAGTACTCTAGTCCGCGTAAGGGACTTAGAGATTTTCGTCAAGTCGTTTATAATCTAGTCCATGCTTCAGGGACTTAGAGTACTCTAATCTGCATCGGGGACTTAGAGATTATTCTCAAGTCGTTTATACTCTAGTCCGCGCTCTGGGGAATTAGAATCTCTAATCCTCACTTCAAGGACTAAGCAATTTTTCTCAAGTCGCTTATAATCTAGTCCGCAATTTGGGGACTTAGAGTACTCTAATCCACACTACGGGGACTTAGAGATTTTTCTCAAGTCGTTTATACTCTAGTCCATGCTCCGTGGACTTAAAGTACTCTAATCCACACTCCCGGGACTTAGAGATTTTTTCCAAGTCGTTTATACTCTAGTCTGCGCTCCCGGAAATTAGAGTACTCTTATCCGCACTTAAGGGACTTGGAGATTTTTAACCTTACACATCTATTCATACATTGCATATGTCGATATCAATCAGTTCCAACACACACTTAACATAACATGCAATAACAGTAATTTATGCAAAGGGAGCTTCAAGCTTTTATTCATCACAAAAATAAGGACACACTAACTTACCTTATTACATATCAAAAAAGTCAAACACCAAAGCAAATATTGGAAACAAATACTAATGAAATATGAAAGAAATAGTATAGGTGAAATAACGTCGTAAATGCTCACTATTCTACGCTCTTGGAAGCGTTACGCCATTGACAGTCGCTGGCTTGAAAGTTCCTTCTCCAAGCCTCTATTCAATGACGTATGACCCTTCCCATGTTGGGTTCATGTGTGATGGAACTGGAATGATTCATTTTAGGACAAGGTCGCCCACTTTGAAAGTTCTCGATCAGACATGAGTATTATAGTATAAGCGACTCGGTGTCGACGTGCAGCCGCTCTCAAATCGGCCTCCTCATGCTTCTCGTCAATAAACTCCAATGACTCCAACAAGAGATTTTGGTTTGTTCTGGGATCGTAGTACGTTACTCAATGAGAAGGGACTTTGAGTTCTACAGGAATGACTGCTTCAGCTCCACAAGCAAAAGCGAATGAGGTGTGGCCAGTCGTAGACTTATGAGTAGTCCTATTGGCCCAGAGTGACATAGGAAGTTCATCCACCCATTTGCCTCTAGCCTTTTCCAAATGCTTTTTCAAGATGGACTTTATAATCTTGTTTACAGCTTCAAACTTGTCCATTTTCTTGAGGGTGAGCGACTATCGCAAACCTTTTCTCAATATGATATCTCCAACAAAACTCTGTAAACTCAGCACTATCAAAATGAATTATATTATCAGTTATGATAGTCCGCGAAAGACCGAAACAACACACAATGTTTAGAAAGTAAACTTAATGACCTTCTTGGTTGTGATCATAGCCAATGGGTCCGCTTCGGCCCAATTGGTGAAATAGTCGACTGTGACAATCGCATATCTCGCGCCACCTTTGGAAATCGGCAAAGAGTTGATAATATCGATTCCCCATACAACAAATGGCCATGGACAAACCATTTGCGTGATCTCTTTCGGTGGTGCTCTTGGGACTTTTGCATATATCTGGCATTTGTTACACCGTCTCACATGGTCTATGGCGTCCCAGTTCACGGTCGGCCAGTAGTACCCATAATGGGGTATTTTTTAGCTAACATTTTGCCCCCTAGTGGATTACCACACTCTCCCTCATGGACTTCTTTCAAGACACACTTTATCTTGTTATCGGTGATACACCTGAGTAAGGGAAAAGAGAATCTCTTTTGGTACATAGTTCCTTCTTGCATAATATACCGTGAGGCTTTACGAAGGACTTGTCACTTTTCGATCCTTTTCTCAAGCAAGATTCCATGTAATAAGTATTCTTTAAACAGAGTCATCCATGACTCCCTTTCGAATTTTGATTCCGGTACTTGATCAACTTCCATCACATTTATACTTAGGGAATGTAGTATCTCGACTGGAACCAGGCCTACCTATTGTGCATCACCAGTGTTTGCGAACTTTGCCAACGAGTCGGATTCTCTATTTTGCTCATGTGGGATATGCGAACATATCCGCCAATAACTCCTGAACTCGGGTAAGATATGGGTAAGACGTTGTCCTTTGCTTGGTAGTCCCTTCTAACTTGGTACACCACCAGTTGTGGGTCGCAAAATATTTCGATAGATTTCACCCCGAACTCACTAGCAAGCTTAAGTCCAGCAATTAATGCCTCATACACGACGTCGTTGTTCGTAGCAAGGAAATCAAGCTTCAGAGCATAGCAAATTAGCTGGTTGTCAAGGGTTAAAAGAACGACACCTGCGCCGGAACAGTGATCATTGGATGCTCCATCGGTATATAGCTTCCATCGTATAATAGGGATTACACTACTCTCTAGAGGCTCGTCGTGCATGGTAAACTCCACTATGAAGTCGGCCGATGCTTGTCCTTGGATAGCCCTTCGAGGAGGATATGTGATGTTGAACCAACTGAGCTCGATGTTCCACTTAAGCACCTCTCGGACATCTTAGGTCATTGTAGGACCTGTCGTAAAGGCTAATCGGTGTAGACGTATTTGGATGTGTCGGTCAAAGTTTGCGCAACGCAATAACCAAAAGTATGCCAATTTCTCTATCTTCGAGTAGTTTCTCTCTGCCCCCATCAATCATTTACTGACAAAGCACACCGGTCTTTGGATCCGGTTATCCTTATGAATTAATGCGACACTTATGGGATGTGGTGATACTGCTAAGTAAATGTAAAACTGCTCATGATCTATTGGCTTTGACAAAACATGGGGTATCTCCAAATGATTCACTAAAGCTTAAAATGCGCCTTCGCAGTCGTGCGTCCATTCGAAGCTCCTCTTCCCCTTCCTCATCAAAACGAAGAAAGGAATACATTTATCGGTCGCTCTAGAGATGAAATGACTCAGGGTGGCGACCTTCCCGTTCGGGCTCTATACTTGCTTAATAGTTCAGGATGCTTAAATATTCCAAATAGCCTGAATCTTCTCTGGGTTCACTTCAATCCCTCATGCACTAACGATAAAGCCCATGAACTTTCCTGACGCAACACCAAATGATCATTTCAATGGGTTGATTCTCATGCCATAAAATCGAAGGATATTAAACATCTCCGCTAAGTCTCGAATGTGGTGATTTGATTGTCGTGACTTTACGAGCATATCATCCACATAGACTTTCATCATCCTGTCGATATGATCTTTAAACATTTGATTAACCAATTGCTGATAAGTCGCTCCTATGTTCTTTAATCTAAAAGGCATCACTACATAATAGTATAGCCCAACATCCATAACAAAACTGGTGTTCTCTTGATCTAGGACGTGCATCAGGATTTGGTTGTATCCGTAGTACGCATCCATAAATGACAACAATTCGTGCCCTACAGTTGAATTGACTAGTTGATCAATTCTAGGCAATGGAAAACTATCCTTAGGAAATGCTTTGTTCAGGTCCGAATAGTTAATACATGTTTTCCATTTCCCATTTGCCTTCTTCACTAGGACGGGGTCGGATATCCACTCGGGATAGAGGGCGTCGTGAATAAAACCGTTGGATTTAAGTTTATCCACCTCCTCTTAAAGGACCATAGATCTCTCCGGATCCATACCTTATCTCTTTTGCTACACAGGGACATACTTCGGATCAATATTCAATGCATGGCTCGAGATGGCCAAGTAGATTCCATAGATGTCAGAATGAGTCCAAGCGAATACATCCAAATTTGCTCGGAGAAAATCGGTAAGTTCTCTCATCATCGAAGGGTTGAGTTGCGATCCAACCTTCAACACCCGCGATGGGTCGTCGTGGCTGACTGAGATATCAATCGTTAGATCAGCCAGAGCTGTCTTATCCTCCTCGGGTTCCTCCTCATCATTCCTCGAATCTATATCTCTATAAAACTGACTATAGTACCCAAGCCAAGGCTTAGGCGCTACTTGTCAATTTTCAGTAACTTGAATGCGGACAGATTTTTCCACACCCTTACCCTTTTCTTTTCGTTGAGCCTCTCTTAACTCGGCTACATAACAAGCATGGCTAGTCGCCTGACTGCCATGCACAACACCTACTCCATTATTTGTCAAAAATTTCAAAGTCAAGAATCACGAAGCAAAAGATGCCTGAAACTCAGCTAGGGCCGGACGGCCTAGAAAAACATTGTACGGGGGATCAACATCCAAGACAATGAATGGTAGGATCTGCATCCTCCTACGTTCACCTTCTCCTAACTCAACCAGTGATTCGACATAACCTACCGCCTCATTGGTCACACCATTGAAACCGCTTATACGAGCATTAGATGGTTTCAAATCCTTAGCCTCCATCCTCATTTGATTATAAGCTTTCCTAAAGATGATGTTCATAGAACTTCCATAATCAATCAAAATTCTTCTCACCGGAGCAAGGCCAATCATGGAAGAGATACCCATCATATCAATAGTAGGGGCCTCCACTCTATCGGTATCTCTACTTCTGAATATTATATCATACATGCTTGGACGGAGTCCCATCCTCCATATTTAAGCAACATTCAAAGTCTACATGTTTCATTGAACTGGCATAACGCTCCATTTCCTGCCAACTTCTATCCACAGGACGCGGTCCACAAACTATCGTGTTTATTACAAACCTTCCACCAGTTTGAGCGGGCTCCTCGAGCCGGCGTAGAGCATGTCGTCGATTAAGATCAGACGTTCCATGTCTGCCATCCCGCGGATTCTTAACAAACTGCTGCAACTTTTTATGGCAAATCAATTTCTCAATGGCATTGTGAAGTTGTCTACATTCATCAATATTGTGCATATAGCATTCATGAAACCGACGTTACTTCCCAGTTTGCTTTTGTTCCTCAGTCGATTCTTTCGAACGCAGCTTCCTATACTGGAAAACGTTACAGGTCAACAGACAGATGTTCTCTAGAGATGCATTCCAAGGTGTATAATCATTATAAGTAGGAATCCTTGACTTCCACTTTTCGGGCTCCCTTTTCTAATCGGGATTTCCTTATCCACTCCTTTTCTGTTGACCCGGCTTATTTTGAACATTAACCTGAACATTTCTAGAGCTTTCGCTAAAAATCGCTTCACTGTGATGTTGCTTTGTCCCGCTTCTCCGCTTGGCCCTGCAACATTGCTTCTTCTAGACAATCTGGCCTCTTTCTTTCTCATGAAATTGTTTGCCTTCATGTAGAAACACTCCAACTTGGCCGGCGGTTTTCTAGCCAGCCAATCACCAAACTCGGATTCTGGGTCAACCCCCTTATCACAGCCATAAGTATGGCATGGTCACTTGGGTTATTAACTTCAGTGGCAGCAACATGAATCTATGCAAGCAATCCTTCAGTGATTCCCTTAGAGCCTGGATTACGCAAGATAGCGACATGACATCTTTGAGGCATGTGTCATGAATCCGGAATTGCTCAACGAATCTCGTAGCCAGCTAGTCAAATTTTGAGATCGATCGTGGGGTAACCTCGTGAACCACATTGTAGCTATCCTGGATAGAGTTATAGGGAAGCATCTGCATTTGGTTGCATCATTCGCTCTTGCCGAGTCCATCAACCATTTGTACCTCATGACCTACTGTCGGGAGTCGGTCTTCCCTTCATAAGCCGGCATCGTAGGCATGTTAAACCTCCTGGGATATTCTGCCTGTAAAATGATGTCGATAGACAGAGTATAACTCCTAGAGACTCCCAAATCATCGTTTGTCAATTCCTGGTCTTCCCCATCAACTGCCTGACCATTGCAGATAAGTCCGGAGTCTGGATAGATGGTGCCAGGTTAGGCTCCATCCCATGTGAATGTTCTGGTCGGTGTCTCCGGGGCATCTCACGCCTCCTTGGCCTATTGTCCTCCAGATGCGTATTCTGAGGATTCGCCTCATTATCATTCTAGAGAGGTTGTTGACCAGCATCCATGCGTGCTTCAGTGTCTAAGTTCCCAGTTCCAGGCAAAGTATGACCCCCCCCAGTTACAGTTGAGGAGCTACGCCCATGGTTGAGGGATCGGTACCGACCCCTAGGGAGGGATCAGCATCGACCCGGTTTGGAAGAACACGATGGTCTACCAAACGTTGTTCCATCCCCCCAACTCGTGTTGTTTCAGTCCTATGGCGCCTTCGCCTGTGGTGCTCATCCGATGAAGTTGAGCTATTTAACGCCGAGTAATAAGCGAAACATCCTTCGGTACTCTAGCGTTGCTATTGAGCTATCTAATTCATCAGGTTGGCATTAGCCAGGGTTTTCTCTTTTAGTTACCTACGGTTCTCCATCAGCTCCTTCATTAAGTCATTAAATTTAGCTCTAGTAATGGAATCAGTGGGGTTCTGGACTGCAGCAGGCTCCATGTTCGCTTTAGCAGGCTGGTTTCTTGGATCCCCTTGTTGGACGTTGGCAGTTTCGTTGGCATCGTTGCGGGAGGTAGATCTGGTGCGCCTTACCATCTTGAATTCTTTTGCTTGGATCTTGAAAAATCTTAATAGTATCTGCAAGCTTCTGAAAGTGAACCTGGATCTCCTTTAGGGGTTTCTGCAATCCAGTAGCAACAAAGGTGATCCTATAGCCTGAGAATTGAGCTCTCAATGAAATCATCAAAATGTTTTCAACCAAATTGGTCACAAACACCCGAGAATAGGTTTAAGTAGTGAAATAAATAATGAAATTAAATGAAAACTGAGGAATGATGCTAGATACTGAGGAAAATATAGCAGATAGCAAAAATAACAAGATTTATAGTGGTTTGGCACTGATTTCCTACGTCCATTCTAAATACTTTCTTTATTGCTTCACCACTCAATTGATTAGAGTTACAATTAATAAGAAATAGCTTGAGAACAAGTTATAGAAAAAGGAAACTGAATACAGAAATGGTAGAATTTCACTTGTCAGCCCAAAAAGAGAAGTCCTAAAAATGGCCACATGACCTTGTATTTATAGATGAAGGCAGCCTCCAACCCTAACTAAGATTTCAAGACCTGGACCCTCCTGACCACTTGGGCCCACAATCAGGAAAATTCAGCCCATCTTACTATGTCGAACTGTATATCATCGTACCAATCCGAACCATCTTGGTATGTCGACCCCACTGCCTCCGTGTCCTATGTCGACCTACCTTTGTATGCCGACCCCTTGTCTCCACGTCCTATGCCAACCCGAAACATGGGTAATACATCAATATGTCGATCCTTCCACAATGCTAATCCAATACTATGCCTACCCGATATCATGCCGACCCCTAGTCATAACCACTGCCATGCCAATCCGACCCATTCAATACACCATATCGACCCAAGCCATTCAATACACTATGTCGATCCGAGCCATTCCATATGCTATGCCGAGTCCACCATATCATACGCTTTGCCTATCCAACCCCTACCATGCCGAACCCTCTGGGTTTCATTCAATTTGCCAAATCATCCACTCTGGTTCCTAATCCAACCAAACCGAATTCCGAAACTTCAACATCCAGTGTTATCCATTGGTCGACCTGATTTACCCTGGGCTGGATATGACTATTCAAACACTATACTCTAGTCATGGGATGTTGCCTCGCGATCATCCTTCCCATCAACAGTCGAACTTGGACTTCATGATCAACCTTACATAGCCAAGCCATTGTACTAGGTAACAAAAAGATTATCTATTTACTTGTCTTTAATATTGTTTTAAAGTTCTCTAATCTTATTAATATTTTTTAAAAGTATCTAATTATATTAATGATTTTTTAAAGTTATTTAATTAGATTAGTATTGTTTTAAAGTTATTTAATTTTATTAATATTGTTTAAAAGTTATCTAATTTTATTAATGTTGTTTAAAAGTATCTAATTATATTAATATTGTCTTAAGGTTATTTATCAAAATGCTAATATTTTTGAATGTTAATTATTTTAATAATAATTATGGTTTGAAATTAATAATAAGGATTATTAATAAGGTTTTGAAAATAAATTATTATTATTATTTATAAAAATGGTAAAGATTAATTATTATTGTTTATATAACAATATTTTGAAATTATTAATTATTATTTTATGATGTTTTAAAGTTAATAATTTTCATTTGTTTATAATGGTTAGTGCTAATAATTATTATTATTATATAATGGTATTTTGATGTAAAAGATTTTCAATTATTTATAAATGCTTCTGAGACCCATAGATAAAGTTGAAAGACTTGGATTTTTTTTAATGGAATTTATAAAATGGTTTGAAGACTTAAGGGAAGGTTATTTACAAGGTGAAGAGTTTATAAATGGTTAGATATTTATAAACGAATTTTAGAAATGGGTTTATAGATTTATAAAAGGAGTTTTATAAATGGGTTTATGGATTTATAAAGGCTTTATGAATGATTTAGAAATGTACAAAAAAGAATTTATAAGGCATTGAAATGTATAAAAGAATTTGATAAATGGTGTAGAAGATATATAAAATGGATTATAAATATTTTTAAAGAATTATAAGGAGTTTATGAATGATTTTTGAATCAAATAAAAAGGGAATCTTTCTTAGTTTGTAAATATACTTATACCATTGAGACAAAGTATATGGATATTTTCTAAGTATTGAGAATATAGGAATCGATGGATATATCTTTATAAAAATATTCTTATACAAGTAATTTAGAAAATGGTTTTATTTATGAAAGATTTATAAAAGGAGGCTATTGATTGCTTATATACTGAACCAATGTTGGTTTTTCTCTATGGAATAAATCCCCGATTTGAATGCATGTTTGTTGATACTTAAACAACTGACAATCAAAAATGACCCAAACGTAACTTGGAAATATTTAGGAGAAACACATGAGTTATATGGCATAGTCATCTCCGATGATGCTGTACTGTGCATATAAATCTCGTTTCGTTTTCCTAGGATAATGATAAGGAAATTTGTCCACTAAGGATTAAGAGGGGATCTCTGATCTTATCTTTGACTATTTATTTCCTAAAGAACCGGGGTTGGGTTTAACAGGAATTTTTGAATGTTGTTTCGAAGAGACCGGGATCAGGTATGTTATCCGAAAACCACTTCGATTCAACTTAAGCGTTGCGAAGTGAAGACATCTCGAGGATGATGGAAATGAAGACGGAGCTCTCAAGTGTTTCATTCAGTCCTGGAACGAACTTGTATTGATGAATGCTGATATTGCATTATTGCCTAGAAGGCAGTGTTAGCATTCCAAGTAGGAAGTGTTATATAAAAGATAAAAAAAAGACTCAAGCCTCATCAAATGGGATTGACTATAACAGGGGAGATGCAGCAGGGCTAAGTGGGTCGCTCCTAAGTAAGGTATGATTATCTCTATCAAGAGTCGCTATTATCTCTCATTGTTCGGGTCCCATTTACGGAGGGGTGATCATATTCGATACTATCCGTAAGTGGTAGGTCGATTCTGCGTTAGCAAGGGATCCAGGGGTGTTATTTTATCTAAAGATGCAGCATGACGGATGGTATCCCGGTAGCCCAGTCATTATATGGAATCCATTCTCCAGTACGAGTCTTTACGGTTTTACTTATATATGTATTATGCCAGAATTTATTTAATGTAACAATTTCGCTAAAATTAATAAGTATTTATATCTTAAACACTATTATAATATCAGAGAATTTCATATGAAATGTTTGGTTATCGTAAGGTAAAAACCCATATGTGTTTGTATGCGGCATGGTCTTACGAGATACTTGTGATTTTCAAAGATTTACTATAACTTTAAAATCCATTTGGGTGTGTTTTCTCACGCTTGGTTTTCTAGACTGACTCAGTTATTATTTTATTATAATGCTCGGGTCAGATCGAGCACATATACATATTTTAGTTGGAAGATTTGGAGCTTCAGAAGACAAATTGGAGGCCTCAAAACGTATTCACGTATATGGTTATTTTTCCGCTGTATTCGTTGTTGTATTTACCAGCAATTGTGAGGTCAGACTGTTATAACTGTCCAGGCTGAAATAGTTTAGTATACTCTGATTGATGTTTTGTATATACACATATTATAGTTTGTTTGTGTAAAGATTTGATGTATATTATAGATTAATCGTTTCACTATGAGATTCGGTGTCGTTTAATTTTCTTCTTATCTTCCTCCTCCTTTCTTTTTCCCTAATAATTGGGTTTTCCGACATTCGATTGCTCAACACGCAATATAATGGGCATATTAGTGTCGATTTTCGAGGGTCGAAAATCCCAGTCATTACACTTCACCAACTTTATCTAACATGATTTTGATTTATTTTGTGTAATTTTATTTTTCATTCATTTTTTTAATTTTTATTGAGTGTTTAATTCATGTATGCTTAAACTAGGTCATATGATTATGCTAGTTTCATTATTTGTACCAGTTTTAACTCCACACCATTGTGTGTGTGTATTAGTTTGAAATCTAGTTTGAATAATATTTTAATAAAATTACATTACAATTATCAAGTAAATTAAATTACAGTACAACTGAAATCGGTTTGAAACTCAGTTTACAATATAGATTTTTATCAATTATCAATTAAATTACAACTGAATATATATTGAATTCATTTTGAATGTATATAATATACTTTATTATGAATGTATATTTTAGTGTTGATTCTGCTAAATGTATATCAAATTTCGATGCTATAATATATACCTTTAGAGCAAGTATATATGCTTTATTTAGTCTTGAACACACTGAATAGTGCATATATATGTTTAGTGCATATATTCAAACTTTATTAAGTAAATACACATACATACATTTGTGCACGTGTATTCACACGTGCATATTCAGTAAGCTCGGTTTGTAGTATGTATATATGAACTAAATTTAGTGATAAATAGTCTTGAACATATGTGTATATATATATATATATATATCTATGTGTGTGTGTGTGTCAATGTGTGTGTGTATCAGTGTATGTTTGTGTATATGAACTGAATACATTTACGAACTAAAATATATATGTTGGGAAATTCTATTGGAACAGAAAATGTAAACACAGTTTGTGATATAATGGGTCTCCACCATTGGATTACTTCTAATTTCCACCTTCCATATAAAAAATCTGACGACCCAGATCTTTTGTATCATCAATTTTTTTCTATTTTGTATCCAAATAGCCAGCCATATATATATAGACACGCACACACTATATATATACATATATATAGTGTGTGTATGTGTGTCTATATATATACACATGTATACATACATATGTATACACACACAGAGATATATGCATACATACATATTAAAACATATTATATGTAATGGAAGCACAAAAAACATAATCGTTGATATTTTACTTCTCAAGCTTTTTCTTCAACTTAAATGGTAGCATCTGTTGGATATAATTTTTTACCTAGATATCAATAATACGATAATAGTATCCAATAAATGGTTCACTGCTTGTTAAATATTCCATGATGGAAGGAAGAAAAATAGTATTGTTTCGTTATTGAGTGAACTCGGTTTGCATACTAATATATATATACATACACACACACATACATACACACACTCATAGCCTTATATGGCATATGCTTCTGCAACTTCAGTAACACGGTTTGCAATATATTCATTTTACAAAATGATAATATCGCTCAATTTGGAACACACATTAGTTTGCAATATATATGTTTAATTCGGTGATAAATAGTATTGAACATATATGTATGTATGTATATCGGTATCACAATATCACAATGTTAGATAAATAGTCTATACCTTAATTCATATATATATGCTCAGTTTGTATGTTATAGTGATATTGTGATACTAATATGTATATATGTGTGTGCACGTGAGTGTGTGCACGCGTGCGCCTGTCTGTGCGCGTGCTCAGTTTGTATCTATAAGTAGTCTTGAACATAAATAATCCATTCATCTATATATATGCTCAGTTTGCATGTTTGTATAGCAATATACAAACATACATACATATACATACGTATACACATACATACACACACAAAAACATATATATATATATATATATATATATATTAGTTTGCATGCATTTTTTCATCTATAAATAGTCTTGAACATAAATAGTATATACCATATTTCATCCATATCATCTATATATACTAAGTTAGTTTGAATAAATGTATTGATTACTGAAATGAATCCTTATCTTACAAAAATGGCAATTAGTATGAAAGCGAAGAAGGGAACAATATTAACATGAACAAAATTTTGCTTGTTATGTGTGCTTGACCTAAGGTATAAATTTCGAATTTTGAAGTTAAGTGTTGAAGATATGTATGAAAAAGAAGTTGCAGAAGACATTAAAAGTGTGAAAGAAGTTTGGGTAAGGTTGTTTGACATCTGTATTACCGATTCAACATTTGAGACACAAATGTGTGATGAACCATAACCTAATATGTCCGCTGCTAGTGAAATCATTGAGAGTGTTAGTTGTGTTCTTTCTAGAAGAATGAATGCTTTTCTAAGACAAGTTTGACAACAAGATAATGAAGGCAATAAACTAGAAAAGTGTTTAAGTGCACCAATTGAGGTTGCATCAAATAATTTTAATGTTTTACTATGGAGGAAGGTAAATAGTTCTAAATATCGTGTTTTATCTTTAGTCGCTCGAGATATGCTTGCTATTCTGGTGTCCACATCGCTTCTGAATCTTCTTTTAGCACTTGAGGAAGGGTTACAAACCGTTTTCGTGGTACTTTGAGTCCACGGATGGTTAAACCATTAGTTTGTACTCAAAATTGATTAAGATCCAAACCATTTTTGTAGATAATCGGATTGAGGTTTCTCTTAATGATATGTATTATTATGATAAAGCCTTCGTAGGTGATATTAGTGTTTGTAAAATAATATAGTACCTCATTTGTTTGATTTTACATACATATTATACTCTAACTAACTTGTTTGATGTATACAATTTGTACCTGAACATCAACATGAGTCACCATCACCTTTTTTGCACTATGGATAGCCCATCATTGTTGTTTTCACTATGGTTAGTTCATCTATTACATATATGTGTTCAGTAACATCGGTTTATACTGTTATACTAAATATATATGTTATAGTTATATTGTTATACTAAATATATAGTTTATACTATTATTCAGTTTCTAATGTTATACACACATTCACTTTGCACACACATTTAGTAACTCCAGTAATATGTTAACTCTAGTTTACTATTCATCTTTTATTTCAACTATGAGTTGTCCATCTATTATACTATTTGCAATATATTCAGTAACTCCAGTAATATGTAATATACAAAGAATATATTGTAAAGCGCAAACTGAGTAATATTTATATAAGGTATACGTTATATTGCAAACTGAGTAACATGTTGCAAACTGATTAATATTTATATATATTACAAACTGATAATATATGTTAGTATACAAAGAGTATTTATGTAAGGTATATAACAAATAGAGACTTTAGGGAGTGCCATTGTTGTGTAGTAAAGATGTGTGTGTGTGTATTAGTTCTCTATATTTATACATGTTTACACTTTACAATTATATGCTTCTGTTAATTGCTAAATTATCGTGTTTAGCTTTGTTTGGACAGACTTGGAGGATGGGAATCTGACGCAGCGTGGGAACCGAATTCGATGATGTAAATCGAATTCGTCCAGGATCTCACACGATTAGTGGAAATAATCGGTGAATCGATGATAAATCGATGAATTTAAGAATACCGTAAGGCCCAAATCCATTGATCACGAAGATACCGGACTTTAGCAATCTTCGACACGTTGATAGTGCACGATACCGTGAGAGAAGATCTTCAATTCTTCGAACGTTGATGAAGCGCACTTGATTCCATGAATTGGCTTCAACAATCGTTGATTCGAGCGCACTCGAATATCCGAAAGTGGAGATAGGAGATAACACTCAACTACCAATTTAAATGGAGGCATAAAGCACAAACCAAATTTTATTCAAAATTCAACAACCTTTACATATGACACGACTCGCCTATTTATAGGCTTACAACACTACACAAAGTACAACACATTACAAACAGTACAAACGGTTACAACATAACACGACTTGACATAAGAAAACACAATACAAACGACTTAATAAACCAGGCATCAGAAACAGCGACTTAAGCACTTCTGTAGCTCGTTCACGACCTAAGAATTCAGTAGTTTCGCGACTTAAAATATTTAAACGACCTATGGAAGCTCAGCGACATAACCTTTTCTCGTTCGCGACTTTAGAATTTCAGCGACCAAAGAAATTCACGACTTACTGAGATTTGAGATTTGCTCGCGACCTATTGGAACGACTTAAGGGAGATGTCGTTCGCGTTCTAGGTGGAGCTCGCGGCTTAAAGTCCTTCGCGGTTCAGCTATGTCGTTTGTGACATAAGGAAGGTCGCCGAGAAGAGGAGGAACGATCTTGGTTTGCTCGCGACCTAGGCTTTGACACGGTGGGGAATAGGTCGTTCGTGACCTTCGGTGCTTCGCGACCTAGGGTTGCGCGATTCAAGGAAACGGCTCGCGACCTACTGCTTTGCGATTCAAGGAAGCGGCCGCGACCTATCGAGTTGAGCGCTTCATCATCCTCCCCTTGTTGGAAGGAATTCATCCTCGAATTCACACCCTCGTTATCTTCGACAAGTTCCTCTTCATAACACGGAATTAAGTGTTTGACATTGAAAACACCAGACGTATGAATTTCTTTCGGCAACCTTAATCGGTATGAATTATCATTGATCTTCTTTATGATTTCTAAAGGACCAATCTTCCTAACAGCTAGTTTGTTGTATGTACCAATAGGAAATCGATCCTTGGTCAATACTGCATATACAAAATCTCCTTCTTTGAAGACAACACTTCTTCGTTTCTTATCCGCCATTTGTTTATACCTCTCATTTGTCTTCTCCAATCGTTCCTGAATGATTCTATGGCATTCTGTCAACCCACCAACAAAATCAGCAGCCCGCTTAACTGTCCCCTTCGGTTGTGGTACTATTGTCAAATCCAACGGCCAATTTGATAAGTTCGAATATACAATCTGAAATGGACTGAAACTTGTACTCCGGTTGGCTGCGTGATTGTGTGCGAACTCAGCTTAACACAACTTCAAATCCCAACTCTTCAAATTATCTTTCATAAGACATCTCAATAAGTTTCCCAACGATCGGTTAACTACCTCCGTTTGCCCGTCAGTCTGCGGATGGTAAGCGCTACTAAAATTCAGCTTCGTTCCGACCATCTTCCACAAACTCAACCAAAAATGGCTTAGAAATCTAGTATCCCGATCAGAAACAATAGATTCAGGTAGCTCATGTAATCGATACACTTCTTTAAAGAATAATTGAGCAACTCGGACGGCATCAGCTGTCTTCTTACAAGCTATGAAATGCGTCATCTTTGAAAACCTGTCCACCACAACATATATAGAATCATTTCCCCTTTGAGTTCTCGGCAAACCCAACACAAAATCCATGCTAATATCAACCTATGGTTTAGTAGGCACAGGTAATGGCATATATAATCCCTCATTCGTAGCTGTTCCCTTTGAAACTTGACAGATATGGCATCTCTCCACAAATCTCTCAACTTCTTTTCTCATTGCCGGCCAAAAATAAGATTGAGAAATCAACTGCAATATACGATCTCTGCCCACATGGCCTTCTTCATGTAAATCTTTGATAATTTTCATCCGTAAACTGCAATCTGGTACGCATAATCGACTCCCCTTGAATAAGAATCCGTCTACCAACACAAACTCATCAGTACTGCCATCCTTGACTTTCTCAACAAACTTCGCAAATTAAGGATCTTCTTCAAACAACTCTGGCAATAGTTCAAATCCTGTCACTTCAACCTTCATCGTTGTCAAAAAATTGTTCCTCCTGCTCAAAGCATCAACTACACGATTCGTCACCTCTGATTTGTGCTTTACAACAAAAGTAAACTGCTGTAGATACGCAATCCATGGTGCATGCCTAGCTGAAATTTTCTCTTGCCCTTGCAAATGCTTCAAAGCTTCGTGATCAGTATATAAAACAAACTCCTTATGGAACAAATAATGTCTCCAGTGTTTCATAGCTTGCACAATAGCATAAAATTCCACATCATAAGTACTATATCTCATCTTCGCTCCCGATAGCTTCTCACTGAAATATGCAATAGGGCGCCCCCTCTGACTCAACACCCCTCCAATCCCAACTTTAGATGTATTAGTATGTAGCTCAAACAACAACTGAAAATCTGGTAATACTAAAATTGGTGCTGACGTCAAGAGTTCCTTGGTTCGTTCAAAAGCAACCCCTGCTTCCTCTGACCATGAAAACTGCCTGCCCTTCATACAATCCGTAACAGGCGCCATCACACTACTAAAGTGTGGAATAAATCTTCGATAAAATTATACCAACCCATGAAAACTCCTTACTTCAGTAATTGTCTTGGGATGTGGCCAACTCCTGACAGCTTCCACTTTACTTTCATCCACATGAATACCCTCTTTCGATAAAACATATCCCAGAAATAAAACACCGTGCGTTACAAACACACACTTCTTCGTTGCTGCATAAAATCGCTCCTTTCGTAGAATTAATAGCACTTCTTGCAAATGTTGGGCATGCTCTTACATACTTCCACTATAGATCAAAATATCATCAAAGTAAACTACCACGAATTTCCCAATGAATGGTCTGAAAATCTGGTTCATCACTCTCATGAAAGTACTAGGAGCATTAGACAAGCCAAACGGCATAACCAACCATTCGTATAGACCCTCCCTTGTTTTAAAAGCAGTCTTCCACTCATCACCAGGTCTAATTCGAATTTGATGATAACCGCTCTTCAGATCAATCTTATAAAATATAGTAGCTCCATTCAACTGGTCAATCAAATCATCGAACCTCAGCATAGAAAACCTGTATCTCACCGTAATCTTGTTTAGAGCCCGACTGTCCATACACATCCGCCAAGTCTCATCCTTCTTTGGTACCAATAAGGCTGGCACTGCACAAGGACTCAAGCTCTCCTGAACACGCCCCTGTTCTAACAACTCTTCCACTTGTCTTCTCAACTCCTCATGTTCTTTCGGACTCATACGATAATGTGGCCTATGCGGTAAAACAGCACCTGGCACTAGATCAATTTGATGTTGTATGTCTCTCAATGATGGCAATTCTTTTGGCAGCTCTTCAGGGAATACATCTTTAAACTCTTCCAACACTGGCTTTACTTCTTCAGGAACTTCCACCACTTCACTACTCTCACGTCCAATCAACAAAAACACTTCATGTTCTTCCTCCACTTCTTTAACAAACTCCTTCAAAGTCAATAGATTCTTTAATTCTTCAATCTCCTCCAACTTGTTTTCTTCTTGTTGTCGCTTCTTAGGAACTAAAGTTATTTTTGTGCCTTCAAACATGAAACTGTAGCTGTTGGTACGTCCGTCATGTTGCACAGCCCTATCATACTGCCACGGTCTTCCTAGCAATAGATGACATACATCCATATCCACAACATCGCACCAAATCTCATCTTTATATCTCTTCCCAATCGAAAAATTCACACAAGCCCTTCGACAAACCTTCACTTCACCACCTTTCCTCAACCAAGCTAACTTGTAAGGTTTTGGATGCTTCTCTGTTTTCAATGCTAACTTCTTCACAGCCTCTGCAGAAATAATATTATCACAACTGCCTGCATCTATAACAAACTTGCAAACCTTCCCTAGAATAGTGCACGTCGATTGAAAAATATTACTCCTCAACCAACTTGAATCATCCTCTTGCTTTGGTGTCAAACACGACCTCCTCATCATCAAATTGCAACCTTCATCTCCCGACAATTCTTCTTCCTCCTCAACATATGGTGAATTGGAACATTCTACTTCTTCATCCTCATCTTCAATCTCAGCAATCATAGCCCGCTTCTTTGGCTTTAGACATTCATTGCTCTTGTGACCAAATTCTTGACAATTAAAGCACTTGATACTATTGTTGACCTTGGTTTTTAAAACCTCATTGACAACCGGTTTAGTAACAGCTTTTGAAACAGTAGTATTGCCACTAGTTCCCTTCACTTGATTTTTGGAATTTGTAAACACACCGCCTCCTCTTCTGCCTTGCTTCTCCCAAGCTAATGCCTTCTGGTGTGCTTCTGCAACAGATCTCGGATCAAACATATTTACCATATCTTGAATCTGCATTCTCAACCCTCCAAAAAACCTAACGGTCAACTGTTCTTCCGTCTCCATGATGTCATTTCGAGCAATCAATTGATAAAACTCATCAGCATAATCATTAACAGTCTTTGTCCCTTGCCTCAGATTCTGTAAGCGTTGATACATAAGAGATTGATAATTGTAAGGTAAGAAAGTAGCTTTCATTAACTTCTTCATCTTCTCCCATGAAACAATCTTTGACTCTCCCATCCGTTCTCGTGTAAGTTTTGTCTACTGCCACCACGCCATGGCTCTCCCTCTTAAACGAGTAGCAATCAACTTCACTCTACAATCTTCCGAACCTCCTTGAAATCAAAGATCTCTTCAACATTAGATAACCAATCTAGAAGTTCTTCAGCCTGCTTACCACCCTTAAACTCTAGAATTTCAATTTTCATTCCGGACTCCCATTTGTGATCATACTCTGAATGATTTCTTCCTTGGCTTCGATTTCGACTATGAATACTACCACCATCAAACTCCTCATCAAAATCTGATGCATATCGATGTCGTTCATGACCATCAATATCTCTACCACCATTTCTAACACCAACATTTCTTCGATCTACATTCCTTCGATCGCGATAATCCACATCTCTTCAATTTCGTTCATCAACATTTCTATCACGATCGTCAACATTTCTACGATCATGATCTTCTCTTCTCTCCCTATCTGAATGTGGTGAAACTCTATTTCCCCCATGACTCGATTCAGGTGAAACCCTTCTTCTACTTTGATTCATTTCAAGCATCATTCTCTCTAATCGACCAATCCCTTCATTCAACTTCTCAGTGAAACTCTCGTTGATTCGTTGTTCCATTTCATCGGCCTCTTCTCTTCCATACAAAGCATTAATATTACGATGACGTTGAGCTCGTCTCGGTGGCATGATTGAACTTCAACAATCAACAATCTTCAAAAACTTCAACTCAAACTTGAAACAAACAAGTCACGGCTTTCTCCAACACTTGGCTCTCGGCCTTGAACACTTCAAAGTGATGCACGGATCAACTTCAAACACTTTCCGGACTTTGATCCAAAATGATATGGATCGAAAGCTCCAAACTAGTTGCAACTTCACGATGAACACGATGAACACCAAACTTCTCAACAATTGCAAATCCGATCTCCAAACTTCAAATGATGCAAACTCCTTGCGATCTAGCTCTAATACCAAACTGACGCAGCGTGGGAAGCGAATTCGATGATGTAAATGGAATCCGTCCAGGATCTCACACGATTAGCGGAAATAATCGGTGAATCGATGATAAATCGATGAACTTAAGAATACCGTAAGGCCCAAATCCGTTGATCACGAAGATACCGGGCTTTAACAATCTTCGACACGTTGATCGCGCACGATACCGTGAGAGAAGATCTTCAATTCTTCGAAAGTTGATCAAGCGCACTTGATTCCGTGAATTGGCTTCAACAATCATTGATTCGAGCGCACTCGAATATCCGAAAGTGGAGATAGGAGATAACACTCAACTACTAATTTAAATGGAGGCACAAAGCACAAACCAAATTTTATTCAAAATTCAACAACCTTTACAAATGACACGACTCGCCTATTTATAGGCTTACAACACTACAACACTACACAAAGTACAACACATTACAAATAGTACAAACGGTTACAACATAACACGACTTGACATAAGAAAACACAATACAAACGACTTAAGAAACCGGGCATCAGAAATAGCCACTTAAGCACTTCTGTAGCTCGTTTACGACCTAAGAATTCAGTAGTTTCGCGACTTAAAGTATTTCAACGACCTATGGAAGCTCAGCGACACAACCTTTTCTCGTTCGCGACTTTAGAATTTCAGCGACCAAAGAAATTCGCGATTTACTGGGATTTGAGATTTGCTCGCGACCTATTGGAATGACTTAAGGGAGATGTCGTTCGCGTTCTAGGTGGAGCTCGCGGCTTAAAGTCCTTCGCGATTCAGTTATGTCGTTTGCGACATAAGGAAGGTCGCCGAGAAGAGGAGGAGCGATCTTGGTTTGCTCGCGACCTAGGCTTTGACGCGGTGGGGAATAGGTCATTCGCGACCTTCGGTGCTTCGCGACCTAGGGTTGCGCGATTCAAGAAAACGGCTCGCGACCTACTGCTTTGCGATTCAAGGAAGCGGCCGCGACCTATCGAGGTAAGCGCTTCATCAGAATCGAAGTTGGAGAATGGAGAGTGGAGACTTTGTAGTTATATTAATGCATACCTATTATCTTTCTGGACTTTGGACTGAATTACTAATGTAACGTAATCACTATAATGATGCTTGGTTGCTTGCAATGTATGAACTAAGAGGTGAGAACTGTACTGAAGTATGAACTGAAGTGAAGTACAAACTATTGAACTGAACTGTAGTTGCAACCAGCTCACTGTAGTGATGCTGGTAATGTATAAACTGAAGTCTAAAACTGTGATTATTTGCATATGTGTGTGCTTTTAATGCTTGTAATACATGTTGTTGTTTGATTGGTTACCGATTAATAAATTGACTAGTTAAATTAACCGGTTAACCACGATTAATTTTTAACTAGTTCGGTTGACATACCAAAACCAACTTAACCGAAAATCGGTTAACCGAACCGTCAATTTTTTTGTGATTAACCGAAAATTTAACTGATTGAATCGATTAGCCGACTATGCCCACCCCTAATATTAACTACTTATCCAGTTTGGGTTAAACTAAAAAACCTAAATCCTGCGCTTTGGAATACAAGGGAATGGGCAAATTATCATGTAACCACTGGACTTAGATGACAATACTAGATTAGTGAAAAGAATTCAATATGCAAGAGTTTTAGTGGAATTAGAAGCAACTTCCAAACTCCCTAAAACAGACAAAGCAATTTATAAACGTAGAAATACCTACAAGAAGTGGAATATGAGTTTGTGCCACCAAGGTGTGAGAGATGTAAGTGTTTTGGTACCTTTGATCAGCAATGCAGTATGTTAACAGATAAATCAAAACAGGAATGGAAATAAAAGGCTACCACTATCAAAACATTAACTAGTGAATCATAGGACCTATACACTCTTGATATTATTGTCCCCTAACAAATATAGTAGTAAGAAAAATGATATACAAAATGCTGTAGAACCTAGCACTACTGAACCATATGCACATCTACCAAATCCTAAACTTAATGAAGCAAGTCCTCCATGTGGGCTTGTAGAGCATCAAAGTCAAGTCTAGTTGGGTTTTGATCAGATTGTGGAGCCCGAGCCCACTGTAGAGGAGGTGGTACTACATGCCACTATGGAAGATATTCACAAGTTAAACATACATATTGAATCAATTAATGACCAGAATGAAGATGCAAATACAGATAATGAAAAATATACCATGCCAAATGAAGAGTGTTTAAAATAATTTAATAAAGGGAAGGTAAAAGAGCCAGCTAGTTCAGCTAAGGCATTTTCTGCTCCAGTTACTAGGAGCAAAGCTACAAAATCCCAGTGGTAATAATTTGAAGGAATGTTAGAGGTCTAAACAATGGTGTTAGAAAGTTAGACCTCTATAATCTAAGGGCTAAATATAGTCCTACAATAAGTATTGAAATGTGTAAAGTAAAAATTGGTAAGCAATGGAATCCTATGCACAGTAGTTCTAGTACTGCCACAGGTAGAATTATGGACCTACGGTGTTATGGAATAAAGAAGTTTGGACTGCTTTTATTATTAATTTTGATGGGCAACAAATTACAGCTAAAACTAATAGGGGTCTGGATATCTATTTCACATTTGTATATACTAAAAATTGGGCTTCTACCAGAATTTTACTTTGAAACAATTAGTACAAACGTCAAAAGCTATTCATAAACCATGAGTAGTCGCATGTTATATCAATGCGGCTCTAAGAACAAATGAGAAAAAGGGTGGACTTTGCATTAAAAGTTTTCCGAGTTGCTAAACTTAATGATTGCATGTGGGCTAGTGTAACTCATTGGAAACATTCGATATAAGCCTGAAATTCACATGAAGAAGTGGTGAAATGCAAAAAATTATCCTAAGACTCGATAGGTCCCTGCTAAACTATGACTTATTTAACTCTATTCCAAAAGTCTGGTTCTACTAGTGTTCATTTCCCACTCTTTATTCAATTTAATAGCAAAGATCGAGCTAAACAAGGTAAGCCATTTGGATATGCAAATTACTGGCATCCGTGAAGTGGTCATAGTGAAGTAGTAAATGTTAATGAGATATAATTAAACAAACGTAGTTGTATGTACTCTTTTGTTATGCTCATTAGATTTATATAGAATAGACTTAAAGATTAGAACATTAAAACATCAAAGCCTATAGACGTCATCCAAAAGCTTCGACAACAATTGGAAGGTATCCAAATTGCTAGATGATGACTCATAACATGAATGACTTAATTCGGTTAATATTTTTTTTTTTTTTTTGAATTACCTGGAGAACCAAGCTTCGCTTGTAAACTCTAGGCAAGTATGTGTCTGCCAAAACATACTTCGGATACTTTTACAGGGTTGTCAGTTTCGAGGCTTGAACTCGAGACCTTTGATCACGCAGTCCGGACCATCAACCAACTGCGCCAACCCTGTTGGCTATTTCAGTTAATACTTCTTGCAAAAACAATCAAAAGACGAGCTTAAAACGCATGCACTGGAACTAAGACAAAAGGCTAAATTGAAATGGCTTACTGAAGGGTATGAATGCAACACATTTTTCTACACAAAAATGTCTTACAAGAAAGATCACAATAATCTAGCTAAATGTTTAAATACCCGGGGAAGCTATGATGAAAATTTAGGAGCTCTAAACGAAAGCTATTGAATAATTTAATGAATAATATAATGGAGATTATTCATAGAATTTACCTAAAGTAAAGACTAGATGTAGGATCTCTCTACAAGGTGGGTAAATGCTGATATCCAGAATACAATAACGGAAGGTGAAAAAGCTTTCTTGATTCATGATGATTCTAGCCGGCCCTGACGGTATGGGAGAAAAATTCTTCAACTTGCATTGGATGCACCTCTAAGAGAAAAGGTTAGCTGCATATCAAGAGGCTCTTGAAAAAGGTGAGTTTATACAAGAAATTAATCGTACATTCATTTTACTAAAGTAAACAAACCAGTGAAAATAGAGGAATATAGACAACTGCTTGTTGTAACGTGATCTATGAAGTGTCGAGTAAGAAAATTATGACAACTCGGATTTCTGGACCAGCCAAAATCGCCAATAACCCGTCCGTACTAAAATAAAAAATGACAACTACTAACTTAAAATTTGATAAATATACAACGCTGTTAAATGTATAGGATACAATTTCAATAATACAATTTATTAGAGTACGTATTTATTCTACAAGGTGTGTTTTAATACATACCAAACAGACAAACTATAAACCTATCACCGCACAACTATGATGTGAAAGACAACAATATTCATTCCTACAAACTCAATAAATATATCAACGTGTAATAAAATGGTGAACAGAAAAGAAATATCAACACATGATAATTAGCAAACAATAAACATGATAATGCTATATTATTATTGGGACTGTATCACTACCACTTGTGACTGTTTATGTACCCATATCTAATTGGGTAACCAATTAAATACAGGATTAAGCCAAAATAGTTCTCCTACCACAAATAGGACTCAAGGAGCCTACGATACACAAATAAAGATGTGATTCCCCAACTAAATAGCATAGAGCATGCAAATGTAGCTTTCTAATCTACCCACTTGCTTAATTGTTCAATTCTTTTCAAAAGATAATTTGGAACTAAATATCTAGGTTTTTCTATTCAATTTTTTTTTTTCAAAACTCTTTCCAAAAAGAAATATATCAAAACTACTTCAAACAATGACTAGGAGGGTGCACTTTCCTTTTCGAGCATGGTATAACTCTAAACAAAAAATGGAGCCTCCAGTGGTATTTCGATACCTCCCAAAACACAATAGAGTAAACAAATATACCCAGCGGTCTCAAAATAAGGAAACTCCCAATCGCCTTTCGTTTTGTCATTCACCACAATAAATAAAAATATTTGAAAAACACTTTGCAAATATTTATTTTAACAAATTCCTTACTCTTACCGAAATAATAATATTTCTCAAATACATCAAATCATATTATTATTTCTTTCCAAAAACATTTCAAAAACTCCTTCCAAAACGATTCCAAAACCGCCGGGTTTTGAGTTTAAACAAAAGATAGTTTTATAATTATCTTTTTAGCAAAACTTTCAATCAATATTTATTCCTAAGAGTATTTACCTTTAAAAATATTCTAATTATGGAAAATATTTTCACAAATATAAGTCACTTTTCAAAGCAAATTATTTAAATTGAAGTTCAAAATTTAGATATTACATTATTATAACTAATTATAATAATTTAATAAACCAATATTATCGTTAAACACCTTATAGTTAAATTGTGAAATAAATCACAAGGTGTTAGTCTACAATTGTTTCTTCCCAACCAATGCAAGTGGAAATTAATTGCTCATAAACTGGCCAAGTACAATTCAAAAAACCAAACAAATAATAATAACAAACACAATAGTATCAACAATTAACAATCAATAACTAACAGATCAATTTATCAAACAACAATTAATTTATAAATTAATTAATGTCCAAAATATTATTTTTACATTGCAAGCACATAATAGGGATTTATTCTGCTCGATAAATGTCCAAAATAATCTAGTCAATTTAAAATAGCAGAACGGTGTTTTATTATGCTCATTGAATGTCACTAATGAAATATAATTGTTTGACTTCAATGAATGTAATTAAATCTAATCACCAATATTTTATCAATATCTTATACTTCATCCAATGTGTTTATGAATTACACTGATGTGTTCTATTCATTTGTACAAATTCAATGATGCAATCCACGAGTTAAACGGACTTCGTACGAGTGAGTTATTTATTTTTAAAGTTTACACTTTAATTAACTAAATTAATAAACCAATATTGCTTAACTAATCTCATCCAACCACGTCAGTCTAAGCCAACCTGCCAACCACTTGTAAAGCCCCCACTCTCGCATGCAACCCGCACTCCCCTCCTTCATTTTTCCTATCTGCTCATGCGTGCACCTCACCTCCTTTCTCTTCTCTCTACACATGCACCTCTAGTCACACACACTTGCACTCATGCACACACTTAAACATCTCCACAAACGCCTTTGCACCACCTTCCACCAGCCCTTACCTGACCCAAAGTCACTGCCACATCATCCCCTAGACACCACCAGGTCTGGTCGTGCCAAATAAAGCCATGGTCGAACCATATGGTTGCATAAAAGTGCATATTTGCCTTGACTATTGCATTTCATGTCACAACAACCATCATTCCTTCATACCCTAGCTAGGCCGAGCATATAGACCCATGCTTGACTCATTTACACCCATGGTCGTGCCTTATCACCCTATGGCCGAGCATAGTGATGGTGGAAGCAAGTGCAAGTCATTTAATTATTTGTTGTTCCTTAATTTCTAGCTTGTTAATGTTATATTGTGGTGTTGAAATTCATGTCATGTATCTTGTTTTGTTTGATATGTAACAAGACAAATAGCTTTGGCTCTCCCTACACTTGAATCATAGTCGTGTTTTCATGCCTTTGTGGATCTTGATTTGTGTGTTTGGTTGTTATCTCCAGCTTGTAGATGTGAGTATTTCTCACTAGATAATTTATACTTATATAACTAGTAAACTGATAGCAATTGAATCTGTAAATTATATCATCATGTTATAACTGCCTGTGCTACGATCTATGATGTTCACCCCTGTTTATACACCTATTACTGTTGTAATGCTATTCTGTTTATTTATGTCAGTTTAACACACTGCAAGTTCCATGTAGATTAGAATCATTATGGGTTGAAATGATACATACCCGAACGGACTTTAGAATAGGAAAAAATCGTTATGAGCTGAAATGATAGGCCTGAGCGATTTTTTATTTATTTCATTTTACTTGGGACTGCGGGTTTGAAATGAAAGAACACGGGTTTTCTTTGTAAATTACGGATTGAAATGATATATATCCGTATCACTTGACCTAGGTTAGAAAATTATATACAGACCCGTTGTTTATATATATTTTTCTATAATTTTAAAAGCATTTTTTCAAATGTAAATTAATGATATTTTGATTTAAATTTGAATTAAAAATGATTTTTATAAAGTGTAAAGGATTTTTGTATAAGTTAAAAATGTGAAATAAAAGAATAATTAATTGAAATTTGAAATATAACTTAAATTTGAAATTTGGAAATTTGGTTTAAAATTAAAATTTTAAATTAAGTAAATAAATGAAAATAAGTTATATTTAGAAATTTAAATTTAATTTCTAAATTTAATTTTAATTAATAATAATAGAAAAATGTTTGAATTTAATAAGTATATTATTTAAAAATTTAATTTTTGTATGAAATTTCATTTTATAAAATCATAAATTAAAGGGGTATTTTAATGATAAGTTTAAAATGTGAAAATGTGATTGTTAAAATTTTGTTTAAATAAAAATTTAATTATTTATGAAATCGTATTGACTACTTGGAATTTAATTAATAGCATTTTTGAAATGCTATCATTTCTTAAGTAAAGGATATTACATCATTTCTAAATGCTGTAGTTAATACAAATGAACTAAATGGCTAAATGAACTAAGGGATATAACAGCACTTTGTAAGTGCTATAGTTGCTAAATTTAACTAAAGTTTTATTTGAAACTAAATTAACCTATTACAGCATTTTAAATGCTCTCTTTTGCCAAATGAATTGTTTTAAAACATATCTTTCGTAGCATTTTCTAAGTGCTCCGAAAGTTGAAAATTTCACTATTTTGATAAATTTACGTGAATAAATGAATTTTGAAAGATTAAATTTTTGAGAATTTAATATTTGTTTATTAAATATAATAACTTCATTTTAAATGGTTTAGATGAAGTAATTTGATTTGAAGTATAAACCATTTTAAATGTGAGTTGATATGGTATTTAAATTAAGTAAAATGAATGAGGTTTTTGAAAAAGATATGATACTTTGATATTTTAAAATGGATTTGAAATGATATTGAATTGTTGAAATGATATTTGATTTTTGAAGTATAAATACCATTTTTAAATTATAACTACGGGTTATGATAACGATTGGTTGTTAAAGAGACCAGGATCGGATATGGACATACTCTCTGTCGATACCAAAAACCACTTTAACAACTGTGTACGCGGTGGAGATTCCAGAACGAAGTAGGATGGTGGCGACAATCCTTATGGTATGAACGTGGACCCGACTCCCGTGAGTTGGTTAAGGTGGCTAAAACAGGAGCGATCGACGGGTCAAGTGAGGTCATCCCCCGATCGGACACACTTCTTCGATACCATTCTGTTGCTTTTGTGATTGATTGGATGCACCTACCTTTGATTTTTTGGAGTGTGGCTCGAGGTGGGCGGTAGTGGCTGCTACGCGTTACCACCAGCTTGGAAGCGTAAATGGTATATCTAACCTGGCATTGCCTCGTGTGCCTTGTCACCAACCATAGCGAGCCTTACTACGAGTTTGTTTTTCTCTTGTAGCCTATGGAGTATTTAGGGTAGTCTCCCGATCTAGAGATACGCTGATACTGGATGGACTACTGGAACTATTATGTGTTGGGGGCTATGTGGGTAACCCTTCGACGCTATTTTAAAGTAAGTTTATTTTACTGTAGACAGTATTATAATTGCACAATATTACTACATAGTAAATAGTTTAACGGATCCTTAGAGGATGGGCGGTCCCAAGCATCCTTTAAGTTACTTGTACTTTATTACAGTTCACTTGAGTTGGTTTACATTATACAAGTATATATATGTCCTGACTCGGGTGTTTTTTGTTTTGCTTTATGCTCGGGTCAGCCTGAGTATTCACATTTTTGGATTCTCTTTCTAGAGCTGGTCTTTGCAGGAGATTCTGCCTATCTATTTATATATATATATATATATATATATATATATTTCTGTTTTAGGTGTTCTAGTTTATCTCATGTATTAGTGAACTTCTATGTATTTAGGATTTCTATTATGTTGTTTTCAAACTGATATTATGTATTTGTTTTGAGACTTTGTTATAGTAGCTTCATGAACTACTATGGTATTTTATATTTCACTGCGAGTTATTCTGATTGTTCTGTATCTGTAATTTTGTGTATTTGATTTCATTTGCTCCAAATTTATTTACGATCTGTTATTTTGCATCATTCAAGTTCGACATGTGTGAACTATTGTCGATTTGAATGTTATGAAATAAGGGGTTGTCACAAAATGCGTATATACTTGATTCATGTGTCTCCCTTGCATGCTGTGTATGCTTCGATATATAGGCAAAATTACTTCATACCAAAGTAGACAAAAGTCAACAATTCCATCACATCAAAAGTAAATTCACAAAAGAAATACACGCAAGACCGTGTGTATGTTATATATTTTTATAATATTTGATTTGTTTTGTAAAAATTTAGGGTACTCAGCTTTAAAATATCACATCCGCGTGCGGCTGCGAATGATAAAAAATAAAAATACGATCACACATTACAATGTGAAACAATCACGAAACAAAAATAAAATACACTGCATAACCTATCATGTTAAATTTCAAAAATACTGGCATTTGCCGTAAAATGCGTCAAACGAAGATTTAACTATTTTCCAAATTAGAAAATGTGGAAAAATTGTATAAATTAAATTAAAATTATGTCAACAAAAATAGGCAGTTATTTGAAACATAGATTTTACTATATTTAAATTAAATTTGGATACTTAAATAAACTAAAAAATCAAATTTCAAAACTCAAAAATTACCACGCGTTACATTCTTCCCTCCCTTAAAAAGAATTTCGTCCCTGAAATTCAATAGAGCGAAAAATATAATGAAAGCCAAATAGTTAGCAAAAATTAAGCACACCAAAAATAATATCATCCATAACCCCCGTCGGAGGTACGGTGTCTTATCATATCCATTTTTTTATATCAAATTATGGCAGTTCCATTTAAAATTCCTTGGTTGATTTACTAATCCTAGTTGAAATTTTACTTAAGTACCTAATCTAGGCTCTAACACCATCAATGATGACCTGGATTTTTGGAACAGTCAAAATTGCCGGAAACCCATTCATTCTGAAATAAACAATGATAACTACCAATTTATACATATCATAATCTGATAAATATACAATACTATTAAATGCATAGGATACAATTTCAATACTACAACATACCAGAGCAATCATTTATTTTATAGGGTGTGCTTTAATACATACCAAACAGACAAACTATAAATATACCGCTGCACAACTCTGATGTGAGAGACAACAATATTCATTGCCGTAAACTCAACAAACATTTCAATGCGGAATAAAATGGCAAGCAAGAAACAGATATCAACATGGGATAATTAGCAAACAATAAACATGAAAATGTTATAAAAGTGGGGCTATATAACTACCAATTATGACTACCTATGTACTCATATTTAATTAGGTACCCATTTAGATACATGATCAAGCCAACATAGTTCTCTTGTCACAAATTGGACTTCAGTAGCCTATGCTGCACAAACAAAGATGCAACCCTAAATTACATAGCATACAGCATGCAAATGTAGCTTTCTAATCTACCCACTTAGGCATAATTGTTCAATTCTTTTCAAAAGGATACTTTAGAATTAAATACCCAGGTTTTTCTATTTAAAATATATTTTTTCAGAACTCTTTCCAAAAAAGAATATGTCAAAATTTCAACAATGACTAAGAGGGTGCGCCCCTCCCCCCCTTTCTGAGCATGGTATAACTCTAAACAAATAACGGATCCTCCAGTGGTATTCCGATACCTCCTAAACACAATAAAGTAAACAAATATACTTGGTGAGTCCCAAAAGAGGAAACTCCACATTGCCTTCGGTTTTAGTCATACACGTAACAAATAAAAATATTTGTAGAACACTTTGCAAATTGGGACAAATTCCAAACTCTTACCGAAATAATAATATTCTCAAATACTTCAAATCATACTATTTTTATTTCTTTCCAAATTCATTTCAATAACTCTTTTCAATATGATTTCAAAACCACCGGGTTTTATGTTCAAATAAAAGATAGTTTTATAAATATCTTTTTCACAAAACATTCAATAAATATTTATTCCTAAGAATATTTACCTTTAAAAATATTCTAATTAGGGAAAACACTTTTACAAATATAAATCACTTTTCAAAGCAACTTATTTACATTTAAATTCAAAATTCAAATATTAAATTATTATAACTAATTATAATAATTTAATAAACCAATATAATCGTTAAATACCTTATAGTCAAATTGCGAAATAAATCACAAGGTGTTAGCCTATAATTGTTTTTTACCCAGCCCATGCAACTAAAAATTAATTACTCATAAACTGGCAAAGATCATTTCAAACAACCAAACAAACAATAATAGCAAACAAGTTATTGTCGAAAATTAACAATCAATAGCTAACAGATTAATTTATCGAACAATAATTAATCTATACATTAATTAATGTCAAAATATTATTTTTACATTGCAAGCACAGAACGAGGATTTATTCTACTCAATAAATGTCCAAAATTAATCTATAGAATTTAAAATCGCATAACGTTGTTTTTTGTGGTAATTAAACGTCACTAATGAAATACACTTATTTAATTGCAATAAATGTAATTAAATTTAGTCACCAATATTTTGTCAATATTATGTACTTCATCCAATGTGTCTATAAATTACACTAATGTGTTCTATACGCTTTTACGAATCCAATATCGAAATCTGCAGGTTAAACGGACTTCGTTTTAGTGAGCTATTTATTTTTAAAGTTTAAACTTTAATGAGCTAAATTTATAAACCAATATTACTTAACAAATCTCATCCAACCACATCAGCCTAAGCCAACCCGCCAAACACTTGAATAACCTAAGGCCCACTCTCGTATACAACCCACACTTAGGGCTATCAATAAGTACTCAAAAAATATGAAATCCGTCTACATCCGTATCCGAAACATGAAAAATTATTCGGCACCCCAAAAAAGGCTACAAATACGGATATGGTCATATCTTTACCCGATAATTATCCATCCGGTCTTTATCAAGATTATAGTTATTTTTTATGTATTTTAGTACATAAAATGATTGTCGTTTATTATTTTATCCAAGCACAAAAATTTATATATATATATATATATATATATATATATATATATATATATATATATATCAGTTGTAACCGCTTAAAATTATTTTTCTTAGTGTTTTTATTATTTATATAAATAATTAGTGCAAAAATGAATTTATAATAAATTAAAATTTTCTATCTATTTGTTTAGATTTAATAGTTGTGAACTGGTCGAAGAATATCTGATAGGTATTTAATATATGTCTGCATCCGTGGGTACGGATATTTGATATCTAAAAATGATTCGGGTGCGGATACAGATATGATATTATCTGTATCCGAAAGTATTCCTTTGCAGGCCTACCCACACTCCCCTCCTTCATTTTTTCTACCTGCTTATGCTTGCACCTCTCCTCCTTTCTCTTCTCTCTGCACATGCACCTCCACTCACACACACACACACTTGCACTCACGCACACACTTAAATATCTCTACATGCAAGCACGCACGCATACACTTGAGTACACATAAAAATGCACTCACCCACACACACGGCTAGAAATTTCATCGAGGAATATCTCCACCATGGCGCCACCATCTTTAGTGTAAATTAAACAAAAGATGAAGCCCTACTTCCTCTCTACAATATTAATGATTTCACATTTGGCTAAATCTTTGTATTTTAGGAGTTATAAGATTAATCTGTTTAAAGTGGGAAACATGTTCTATGTATTATCATTTGCAAAGAAAGGAAATGTGTATTTATTTGATTCATGTGTCGCCCTTGCGTGTTGTGTATGTTTCAATATATAGGCAAATTACTTTATACCAGAGTAAATAAAAGTCAACACTTCCATCACATCAAAAAGTAAACCGGCAAAGAAAGCATGACATGCAAGACCATGTGCATGTATATATTTTATGTAATATTTGATTTGTTTTATAAAAAATTTAGGGTACTCTACTACATAATATCACGTCCTCATACGGCCGCGAACGACAGAAATAAAAATATGATCGTGCACAATAATGTGACACAGTCACAAAATTATAATAAAATACAATGGTTAACTTATTCTATGCAGTTTCAAAATACTAGCATTTGCCGCAAAATGCGTCAAAGGAAGCTTTAATATTTTTCAAATTAAAAACTATGAAAGATTGCTATAAATTAAATTAAAAATACGTCATTAAAATTTTTGCAGTAAGTTTAAACATAGATTTTACTATATTTAAATTCAAATTCGGATATTCCATAAATTAAATATTCAAATTTGAAAACTCCAAAATTATGAGTCATTACAATAATCCATCTGAGATTAATTAAATTTTACCACACCTCATCTCGCAATGTCAAAATGCTTCCAAAATGAATTTTTATTTCTTAAAATTCACACTCAGGAATTAGTCAAGGATTTTAACTGAAAAGGCTCGGATAGAATGTGTATAAAGATCGAGAGCACAAAGCTTATGATAGGGTAATCGAGGATTTCATAATTGACATGCTAAAGGCATGGGCATGTATGGAAATGTATTTGCTAATTCTCTCTTCTTCCACCTTTGTTCTTCTTCTCCGACAATTTTAGCCATAGAAATCTAGACTCCATTTCTCAATATGGTTATTGGTTCAATTTTTATTTTGTTTACTTTTATTTTATTCGATTAATTGTAAACAAATTTTGGTGAATCAATAAAGAGGGTGGTTGGGTAGAATCTCTTGTGTATTGATTTCTGATTTCATGTCCGTTTATTTTCTATCCAAATTTATCTCTTTGTCATTTGGATGATAAAAGATCTATTGGGAAAAGCTTCCGTAAAACAAAATTTTCACTGTAGCATACATATATCTATTAGAAATCTGGATCTGAGAAGAGATTAGGATTTATCTGGGTTTAAATTTTACCTTTAGTTTGACGATTTGATTTGAACCTCTTCTTCTTCTTTATTATTTTAAGTTATTCTCCACTTACCTACCTTTCCATCATTTATTATTCAATTTCTATCTTGTCTTTATTGCATATATATTACTTATTGAAATTACAAAGACTAAAGTACATGCTTATAGATGAAGTCAAAAATTTACAGGAGGAAGCATCTGACCTGAACCAGTGGAGCAATAGATCAAAGTTGATGGAGGAGATCGTCAAACTTAGTTTGACAACTATCGTGTGGCGTTTTAAAGGAACGGAATGCCAAATCTTTCAACAACAAAGAAAGAAATGAGTTAGATCTATCTAATCTAATTTCCCGAGACATTACGGTAACCTTAACTTGAATTCCAAAACATAAACTTACCAACTTAGTGGAAAGAGAACGATAACTACTAGAGGGCTTGAATAGGAAGGAAGCGAATGAAGAAGATAGATCAAATGACCCACGACTGCTATGAGTTCTTAAGTTGACCTATAAAAGGAAAATGACAGTGTAAAGTGTAGAATGTTAAATGAACTGTAAAAGTTGCCTTTTTAATTTTGTTCTCATTTGTTTGAGCCTGGACCACAAAGCTTGTTAATTAATAAACTAGTTAACTCATTTTCAAAGAAAGTGTATGTACACGCATGTATGTATCAACTTTGGTAAATATATATATCATAAATGAAAATTTAGTTTAACATATCAAAAGTCATTTTAAACCTAAGTATAGTATTATATTCAAACTAGATTTGCTTACACGAATCAAAACATATATATATATATATATATATATATATATATATTTGTGTGTTTATCAAAATTGATATACACATACATTTATCGAAGATGATAAATATTAGTATCATGTAAACAAAATTCGAGTTATATGTACCAAAAGCCATTATTTAACTACGTAACTTGGTACAATTTAATATTCAAGTTAGAAAGCTAGATATGTGTATCAAAACACACACTTATACACACAAAAGATAATATCATCATCATACATGAAAATTTGTTTCATAGTTCTACATGGCATTTTTAATTCGGAACGTAGCTTTATATTTAAATCAAATTTTAATTTTTGCATGTCTTAAATATGATATGTGTGCAATAATATATAAAGATTGATAACTATAAGTATCATAAATGAAATTTTGGCTTAACATATAAGAAATATATATGTGTGTGTATGTGTGTGTGTCTATATATATATATCTATCTGTGTGTACATAAATGTATATGCATCAAAACCGATATATAGTAACATCCCAAATGAAATTTTGATTTAGTATATTAGAAGTCACTCTATAGAAAGGCACAATCATATATTGAAATAAGAATTCAAGATATATTTAGTTGTATATTTAGTAAAAACTTATAAGAAATTACAATGCAAAATCATATAATTTTGAAGATAAGAATAATTAAAACGATATTTGATCAATTGTTACACGATAAGGTAATAATCAATTAGTCGATTTTCAATGAAAATATTTTAAAAAGTTTATCCGAAAGAAACTTCATAATCAATAGTGTTGATCTGTTGAGAATTGAATTAATTGATAAAATATTTATGCAAAATATATAAATATCTTTACAGAATTTTAGAAAATCTGGTTTTTCCTAATATAGGGTCCAAATTTAAAAAGCATGCCCTAATTTTAAATAAAAAGAAGCAGGGACTAAATTCTAGCCATTGCATATTAATATGACACTCACAAATTTCCACATTTAGCTAATAGTGCTTTAAAGAGTCATTTAAGGAACCTGTTCACAGATAATTCCTAATGTGGATAACATTTGCCCCTCTCGTTGTGTAAAAGAAGCTTTTTGCTTTTTAGGGTAAACCATGAAGTTCTCTTTCTTTGCTTATCTTTTCAAATTTATTCATTCTGATGGTGCTCCTCTTTCTCTTATGATTCAAACTAAAACAGTGGAGGCTTTCAAATTATCAAAATTACTCCAAAATTTCAAATTTTATTCATCTGGGTTATTATTAATGTATGATTTACTATACCATATTTGGTCTTATGGTGTAACCCACATGGTGTTTGATATTACCCTATTTATGTGACATCGTTTTATAGATGTGACATTGTATTTGGGATGCTCTATGTTAACTATTATTAAATTTTTCAGGACATATCCATGGACATATTTTCTAATCATAGATTCAACCTTTGTTTGTGCTCTTTGAGTCAACATAAGAGTTCAAATTTTCCTTATGAACTCAATATTGGCCGTTCAATAGTTATTGACTTCTTGCAAGGTTGTTTTTGGACTATAAACTTTTGTTCTGTGATCGCTTATATGCACCCAAGAATGAATATTCAAATTTAGAATAACATCACCTTGTAAGCAAACAGAAAGTTAGGAAAGAAGCTTTTAACGAAATTAGCAGATTTGAATTACTTCTTCTTTGGTTGTGGGAGGCTATCTTTTAGTATTAGGTTTCTTGTAAACTTTTAAATTAGATCCCTTGTTGCTCAACCTCTTGCTCTTGCTTTCTCATTGTAATTTTTATCTTCAGACCTGGGACTTACTATAATGATGGATCGGCGATTTAAGATATTAAAATTTCATTTGACGAAGAATTAAAGGAAATATCTAATACTAATTCTGACGAAAAAGCAGGAAACCATTTGATAATAAGGAGGTTATGAACTTAGTATGTCATCTAATGATAAGATATCCAAGGTTCCAACTTCTAGCAATAAGGAATCCAGAATATCCTTCAACAATAAGTTGGTCAGAAAACTATTCGGTGACGAGAAATCCAGAATTTCATTTTATAGTAAGAAGATCGAAAATCCATCAGGTAAGTAATGAAAGAAGACCGAAAATCCATATTTGACGATAATGATAGAAAACCATAAATCCATATCAGGTAATAATAATAGAAGTTCATAAATCGCTGTCCGGCAATAATAGTATACAAGAATCTTATTTAATAAGAAGAATAGAAATCCATAGAAAAACACAAATTCAATGGAAAGTCCAAATTTATCATGAAAAACCAACAAGAAAATCAAGAATCTATGAAATCAAAAATTCAATTCAAAACTCAACCAAAAGCTTGTTAGAATTTCGTATGATGGTAAGAAGACCAGAAGACTGTTTGGTAATAAGGAATCCAAAATTTCATCTGCTACTTAGAAAACTGTCTGGTATTAAGAAATCCCAAAAAATCCATATCTGATAATTGAAGAAGACTAGAAAGTCATATCTGGCAATAATAGAAGATTCAAATCCTGAATATCAGTCAGGAAATCAAAAACCATGAAGAAAACCAATCAAGAAATCCATAAACCCAGTTATAATAATAAGAAGACCAAAAGTTCAATCCAACAGTAGTAGGAATTCAGTCTAATGATATGGAAGCTTAAACTCACACCAAAAATCGAAAATCCAATAGAAAGTTCAAGGATTCAACCAACAATTCATAAAGGTTTTACTTATCAATAAGGAACACATTAATTCATTAAAAATAATAGAGGAACAGAAAACTGTCCACCAATAGCAGTCCGACAGACTTAAAGCAAAAGACTGATAATTATTCCTTCCGAATACAAAGGAGATTCCCATTGTTCAAAGGAAGGTCTCTTGTTAAGAGATAGTAGTTTCTAAGGTGCTTATTACTTAATTATTATTTTAATTATTACGCTGGAGCCGAGTAGTTCCATTTAACCACTCAGCCATTCGAAATAGTATTTTTGTTCAACCACTCAGCCATTTGGAGTATAGTTCCGTTCAACCGTTCAGTAGATAGTTCAGTTCAGTTGTTCAGCTTTTCAACCATTCAGACATTTAGTAAATAGTTTTATTCGGTTGTTTAGTCATTCAACAGTGAAAGTTTCGTCCGACTGCTTGTTCGTTCAACTATGCAAGTTTCCTCCGACTGTTTGGTCGTTCAGTAGTGCAAAGGTCTAATTAACTTTATTAATATTTTTATATTTACTATATACACCTTTCTTTTAAAGGTTTCCTTATTTCTAGGTCTAATCCTATCAGAGGTCTGCTATTATCTATGCCTTAAATGAAGCTATTCTTATTTTTCTAAAGGAGGTTTATTCTTCGCTTGATTCCTTGGGCTTTGGATTTCTTCATGATTCTTTTCAGGTTTTAAGACATCTTAATCCTTTTTCTCTTTGCCTTTTCCATCTGCGCTACTCTTTGGGCATGGACTTCTTTGTCCGTTCTTACTTGCGCCCCCTTTTTGGGCTTTGCCTTTGCTTTAGGTTGTGGATATTTTCATTCATTTTTCTTATCTGTTCCCCCTTTTGGGCTTTGACTTTGCTCTAGGGTAAGGACATCTTCATCCATTTCTCTTGTTTGCGCCCCTTTTGGGCAGTGATTTCTTCATCCTTTCTTGTATAAGCCACTTTTTAGGCTTTGCCTTGGCTATGGCTGTGGACATCTTTGTCCTTTTTGTTGAAAGCGCTTCGGGAATTCATCAGAGGCTTTGGTGGGTGCTGGACCCTCCTCCCATTAGGAGGCACTCCGTACTGGCCGAAGTCTTTTGTCCCTCCCTCTAGGAGGTGCTTCCGGAGGAGGCCTTTTGATGCTCCAGAGTAGATATCGAAGGTTCATTGGTGCTCAAGAGTGGACACCGAAGGTAAATTGGTGCTCTGGAGTGGACATCAGAGTCTTGAAAGAAGTTTTCCTTTCAAAAATTTGTTTTCGAAAATAACTTTTGGCCAGTTGCAAAAGCTTGTGAAAACCCTTTTAAATAAACATCGGTTTTACTTGTCATGAATTTCTTTTGGAAAAAAGAATTTTTCGAAAAAGGATTTTTTTGATGAACCGAGGAATTACTTTTCAATAAGATTTTGGATACTTGATTATTTTTCAAATCATCTTCATAATAGAAACATAAATCTCAAGTAAAGAACTGAGAAGTCATGATTCATGAACCAATAGTCTTTAATCGAGAATAAGATCTTCTAATTAGAGTTTTTGTTGATTAATCTAAATAGTTCTAAAAACTTTTCTTGGCGAAACGGGCATAACTATTTCCTGTAAATAATTTCGAAAAGCTTTTCAAAATTATTTTCATCTAGGCATACTTTGCTGAAATCTTTTTTGTGCATTTACTATTGCTACATAATTTTTAGAGGATTATATAAATCCTTGCTTTGAAATAAGTACATATTCAACTCCCCTAACAAGTAGGGTAACCAGAAATAATCTTTCTTGATTTCTAAAAATAATTTCCTTCAAGATAGGTTTGATATATCCATATTTAACTTCAAGATGGCAGTAAATGGCTTGTTGAAAATAAGGTTGGTGTATTTACTTCCACCTTTATATAATATATATAATTGCATCTTTTTAGGTTTTTAATGGCAAAAAGGAATGTCTTGTTTGTATGTCTGAAAAGTCATGATTCATGAAAGGATGGACTTTTATGGATAATAACTCTTTAGAAACCCTAACTTGATCATATTTTTTTGAATCTAATTTATAACAAAAAAGTTTATCTATTTTGATCAAATGGATGACCAAAGTTCCAATGCAGTAATTTGTCATGATCTACTAAATCTAATGACACGTGACATTTGCTGGTGTTTTCATCAAGATAATAGAGGCCATTTTTCAGACATCCCTCACCAGTCTTCTTCCTTAATTCTCAATCCTGAAAGATCACTTTATATGGTGAGAATATAACATTGCAATTCAGTTCATGAATTAATTTACTAATTAATAATCAATTTGAATGAAAATCTGGCAAATATAAAATATTTTTCACATCTTTTGTAAGAAATTTTGTTGTACCAAAACCATGAATTTGAACTTTGTCCCTGTTAGCAACAGTTGCATGTTAATGGTGTTTATTTTTTAACATTGGTTAATTTATTTTTATTCCATGTCACGTGATTAGTTGCTCCTATGTCAATTAACCAACTATTTTTCTGACACATATTTGCAATTTTAAAATTGTTGTTGATTTTGAATGAGTTAAAAATAGCATTAGAATGTACAAAACCTAAATTTTGTTGCTATAACAAACTGTTTAATTGAGTTAGTTTTACGGCTAATTTTTGATTCGACAAGCTCTCTATACATGATTATATATAGCTTGATTTATGGTCATTTTTTATTTTTCAAATTATAATTCTACTGGTCGTTGCTTATTTCCTAAATTAAAATTGCCTAATTACATGCTAAGCAGCAAATAAAGCTGACAATTGTATAATGGATGTAGGCCGTTTATTTTTTTTTCACGTTTTACAACCTATGAGGAGATATTCTGAGGTTACCATTTCTATTTCTCCACGGCCTTTTATTTGTTTTCTATTTACAACCTATGATGAAATATTCTGGGGTTATCATTCCTATTTTTCTACAATGTTCTTCAATGTATTTTTGGCAAGTAAAATTACCTTTTTCATTAAAATTCTACTCGTAGACATATGGCACCTTCATTTGAGCCCTTTTTTAATCCAAAGAATGTCACATCCTATAGATGCATATTGGCAATGTCCAAAATTATGGAATTTTTTGTGGAAATTTGGTCCAAATCTATAGTTTTTAACATAATTATTTTTTTTAGATTTTCAGTCATTTTTTCTTCTATTTTTCAGACCCCTTTTTTAGTGTAATTTTTTGCACTATTACATTTCTCATTTTAGAAATTTGAGCATTATTCTGTCGTTCAACGTTCATCGTCGTTAATAATTTCTAAAATATTATTTATTTTATTCCAATCTTTGTGGTTCAAACGAGAAACAAATCAATGTTCACAGTTCAACTACTACCATTGTAATATTTTGCATTGTAAATAGCTATACTACAATAACAAAATTAGTACATCATGTATTTTTCATTATCGTTAATTAATTGATGTTATTTGATCTTTCAACATTTTGTTCAATTTTTTATTTTATGCTATTCTAATGAATGTGCGTTTTTTGAAAGATGAGTTATTACTAAGTTTGTTTGGTTGTGTACACTTGCTTCAGTCGGTTTATAGTATCTGCATGTATTCTTCTCCAAATTATATTGCATATAGTTATCTACTCTTTGAATAGCCAGGTCATAGGTATTCATTCCAAATATATGTTGGTAAAAATTAATAGTTGGTTTATTGAATCCTTTCTTTTGATTTTATATTTCTCTTTTGTAGATTATTGAATTGGATAATTGTACTGGCATCGAGAATCAAAAGATTAAAGTATAAGAAATATACTTTATTTATTAAGAAATCCATAAATAAATTAGGTTTTGATATTACTTCTAATATTTTGGATAATTTTTGGTTACCTACAGAAAATAGTATTTAACTATTGCCAACTTATGTAGCTTTTATTGTAAAATATAGTCGATTTTCAACCTTTGTTTCCGGATGGAAATTTTAGAAGCTATCTAAAATGGCATCATACCACTACCACATTTGGTCACTTATGGAAAACAATAGCCAACTATTATCCTCCATTTATCGTTAAATATAGTGAATTTTCAATCTTTCTTTTCTATTGAAAAATTTAAAAGTTATCCAAAACAAGAAAAGAGGCACAATTATCGATTGTTAAATTTTCACATATAAAAGTGTTGTGGTAATATTGTATATATATCATAAGATATGAGAAATTGTATTGCTGAATACAGGGACATTTAAACTCTTACCGTATATTTTGTGCAAATACAAATCAACCTATTTTACAATAAGGCTATACATCTTGTGAACCTTGTATCGTGAACATACATTATGTATGCCCATTTAGGAGACATTAACCTCTCTTTTCAGAATTCATTGCTTGTAAAATATATTGTTAAAAGTGTGTTTTCAACCGGTACCATCATTTCAAGACACTTAAATAAATTGAATGTTGGAATGATACTGGTTCCTATCAATATTGTATTAGATGGGTTTAGAGGTTCAGCTTGGGAATACCTAAAGGACTGATGTCCTGTTCCATGTTTAGTGACTTTACATAGAAATCATATTACTGAAATTGTTTGACTTTTTAGATCTGGATTAACCCCATAGTTTTTTTTTTTGTCATTGTAAATATTTGGATTTGTAAAGTACTTATTTTTCGTCCTGATCTTTCTGTATTAGGAATGCATAAACATATCGTCTTATAAAGTACCCAAATTGACTACTGTTTCATTAATAGCTGTAGCAATAAAACTGCATACACCACATGCATCGGAGATTTAGCAACACTAACTGATATACTAATACAACTTGAACATCCAATAACTGGTATATTGAGAAAGCAAAGTGCAACATGTAAATAGAATAATACAAACATGGTTGATAGATAGAAGTAAATGAATTTAAAATAGTGGCATTTAAGAGTGCAGTAGTACATAAGTTATATTAAGTAACAGGGTTGTGACTTGTGAGATGCTTGAGTTCCGTCCAACATGGATTAGTGGTAGTAGGTAGGCTGATGCCTGATGAGCATTCACTTTTGTGGAAGCAGGCACAACACAGTTATACGACCTCAGCCTCAGCCTCGATGCACCCAGCCTGCAGATGGATAGCTTCACTGTGTTGGAGAGCAGCTGAACTTGAGGCGGTAGCAACCAGGTCGTGAACTTGAGGCGGTAGCAACCAGGTCGTGGAGGGGGAGGTGGGCGTAAGGGGGCAAAAAAAATTTGGACCATTTCTCGATTTGTGCGTGTCATCCTTGCGCAGGGGCCATGCTAATCTTCTCTGTATCGTTCCAATTTTATCGGATGTCCCCGAAGGGACAACACCTTAATGAGCAGCCTAGTATAAAAACGAGTAACCTTTCTTCCATTAGGCGATGCGGGACTTGCTCAGGTTGACCACTATATTTTGTTTCAGATGGTCAATAAACTACAACAGTGATGTGATGATACTTCTTTTACAGCCCACCCCCGTTTCGGCTACCTTGTATGCATTTTTGTTATCTTCTTTCAGCTCAGCTCAGCTCAGCTCAGCTCAGCTTTAACCAAATTTGTTCTACCTCCAGGCTCCAGCTAAGAAAACCTCTGTTGAATCTTTTCTTTGCTGTTTGCTTAATTAGTTAAGAACCCAATTAATCTGCTTATGTAGCTAGACTAGATAGTCACACATGGGAATGCAAATCTGTTAACTAGGCTGGACAAACTCATGCATGCTCAACATATTTGTCCCAAACAGAGAACCGCATGCACCTCCTTGTCTAAATTCTGCCATCCGTTCATGTTTGCATCGATCAAAAATCCTTCCAAATTACACATATATTATCTAATCATCCAACTCTACTTTGTACTATCTTCTTTCACCTCGCTTCTGTTCTACCGGCTAGCTTACTATACTGCTGCCACATAATGCTACATATATACACATACTACTTGCCCTTTATTTTTTATATATAAAAGCAATTTCGTTACTTCCTCAATTGGATCAACTTACCAATTCATTTTAGCAATCTAATTCGCAAATCAAATATGAATGAGAAGAGCAACTCTTGTTTTCACTTAAATTTCAAGCCACGGAGACATTGTTCTTCTACACTAGTTTGCTTCAAACATCATCATTTCCCAATTTATACCCTGGACTAAAGAAGGCTGCATAAAAGATAGTGAATAATCATCAGTAGCTCATAGTCATGTCCAGGCTAGAGAACTGATAACATATATGTTGTCCACATATGATCCGTATGTACTTGGTTAGACATGGAACAATTTTTTTTATTGATTCCACTTACTTCTATTGTAAACTGAAATATCATTTAACATCCACCATACTCAACATTCCCCATAAATATCCACCTGTTTTAGGTTTTCAGCATATTACATTTCAACCAATTAAAGGAATCGATGATATATAAATTCTTAATTAAGAAAGACTTACATTTGAATTAGCAATCAGCGAACTAGCTGCAGAGTAGCACCTAGTAGACGAGGGCAACAACGGTACACGAAGTTAAAATCAGGGCAAGGCGGCGCTGTAGCAGTAGGTGGTTGTTGGTGACCACTGACAGGGTAAAAAAATAGCGCACGATTGAATGGAGGTAGCAGCGCATGGAGGTAGACGGGTTGCCAAGTTTTTATCGTCGATTGCATTTCGAATTGATGTTTTGGGCACCTCAATTTGGGGCAGCCTGACATGACCATGATTGCATTTCGAATATATCGTCTAATTTCTTTATTTGACCACTTTTGCCGTAAAAGTGATTTTAAATTTTATTATTGTTAACAATAAAAAGAATTCAAGTACACAATGTGGCTCACTCGACTGATGTATTTAATCGCTAGGATGAAACTAAATGCTCAGGCAGTTGTTGGAGCTATGTTGTGGTATTTATAATAGTTTTTGAATTAGCACGATTGTGGACTCATTTATCTGTGTAAGCCTTTTATTATCACAAAAGTTAGTTGTAAAAGGTACGTGGTACATGTATATTGAAACATAATGAACCCGAGAGACAGATTCTATATGTACATTATTAGAAGTTGTATCAAGCATAAATATTAAGTGGTTATGTGTAAGCTAAAGTTATCTTATCCCACAGGTGTGTTAATTCTTCCAAACGTTCAACCATTGCACTAATAAATGCTCTGATCATGAAATCGGACCGTTTATAAGTCTCGTAATAACAATCATGCACCTAAAATATGATTTGCAATCTTTCGCGGTTAAAATCCATTGATACAATTAAATCCATGGCTTTTATTTCACGATCTTAATGGAAATACGATGGAGTGGAGAATCATGAGACATATCGAACAATATATTTTACTAAATAAAAAGCCATAAATTCTGAAGAGAGGGATACTGTCTTTCTAGGGCATCTGGTTTAAGAGCTGAATATTCAGCCCTGAACCTGAATTGGACACCCAGTGGTCCAGGTGTCCATAAAATGAATGCCTGTCAGGCTTCCATTTTATGGGAGCCTAATGCCAGACGCCTCCAAAATTAGGAGGTCATGTACGTTCATTTTATGGGCATCAGAAGCCCGACGTCCATAAAATGGACGCCAGGCCTTGAGCGTCCATTAAATGGACGCACAAGTCCACTTCGAAATGCTGAATTGGATCTTGAACGTTCAGCTTGAATTGAACAATTTGAAAATTATTTTGGACAAATTCAGTATGTAATTGAACGATTGGAGACGTCCTTGGTGGGCATAAAATGTATGTTAAAATACAAGGTTCAGAAAATGTATAGCCTTATTGTAAAATAGGTTGATCTGTATTTGCACAGAACAGACAGACAGTAAGAGTTTAATGTCTCTATATTTAGTAATACAATAGGTCATATGTTATTGTAAAATAGGCTGATTTGTACTTGCACAAACTATATAGTAAGAGTTCAACGTCTCTATATTTAGTAATACAATATGTGATATGTTATGAACGTGTACTAATTTATTTTGCTAATATTTCTTACTAATATTGACTACTGCAGTAATTTGATTAAAAAGTGTCAACAAAATGGGGTTGCACCGAACTTAAAATTATTACCCAAAAAACAACGGTTAGCACAAAGGTAAACTTCAATCATTATGAATTCGTGAACACGTTAATAACGTCGGGCATGCAGGACATGCTTAACTTTTTTAAGAATTATGATCATTCAACTGAAATGGTTATTTCACAAAAATTTTGACATTTTTTCTTATTTGGAAATAGATACAATTGTACATTATGAACTAATAATATTACATGGTATACTGCCAGTGGTAAGTTTTGGATAAACTTAAATTTTCAATAAATTGATATACAAAATAGTTGAAACAGTTTTATTGGCATACGACTAATAATGATATATACAATATTACCGCAACATTTTATGTGTGAAAATTTAATGGTGTAATTGATAGCTATATATTTTGGATAGGGGCTTTCTTGACAAATCGAATATTACACAAAATATAACATGCACGTAGTCTTGCCTATATATTGAAGCACACACAGCACGCAAGGGAGACGCATGAATCATATAAATACACATTTCCTTTCTTTGCAAATGATAATACACAGAACACGTTTCCCACTTTAAATTCATTAATCCTATAAGTCCTCGAATACAAAGATTTAGCCAAAGGTGAAAACACTAGTATTTAGAGGGGAAGTAGGGCTTCATCTTTTGTTTAATTTACACTGAAGATGGTGGCGTCGTGGAGGAGATATTCCCCGATGAACTTTCTGGCCGTGTGTATGGGTGAGTGCGTTTTTATGTGTGCTTAAGTGTGTGCATGCGTGCGTGCTTTCATGTGGAGATGTTTAAGTGTGTGTGTGAGTGCAAGTGTGTGTGTGAGTGGAGGTGCATGTGCAGAGAGGAGAGAAAGGAGGAGAGGTGCAGGCATAAGTAGGTAGAAAAAATGAAGGAGGGGAGTGTGGGTGGGCCTATAAACGAATACTTTCGATACAGATAGTACCATATCCGTATTCGAATCAATTTTGAATATCGGATATCCGTACCCGTGAATGTGGACATATATCGAATACTTATCGGATATTCTTTGACCAGTTCACAACCACTAAATCTAAACAAATAAATAGAACATTTTAATTTATTATAAATTCATTTTTTTACTAAATATACAAAAATAATAAAAACACTAAAAAAAATAATTTTAAGCATTTAAAATTGATTTTATATACATATTAATTTTTTTACTTGAATAAAATAGTAAACGACAATTATTTTATGTACTAAAATACATAAAAAAAAATAACCAATCTTAAAAAAAACGGATGAATAATTATCAAATAAGGATATGGTCATATTCGTATCTGTATCCGTTTTTCCGATGCTGGATAATGTTAAACGTTTCAGATACGGATATGGATGGATTTCAAATTTTCCGGGTACTTATTAACAACCCTAATATGTGATGCATATAAAAGCGGGCCTTGGGTTTTGCAAGTGGTTGGCGGGTTGGCTTAGGCTGGTATGGTCGGATGAGATTTTTTAAGTAATATTGATTTATAAATTTAGCTAATTAAGTTTAAACTTTAAAAATAAATAACTCACCCGAACGAAGAACGTTTAACCTGCAGATTTCGACATTGGATTCGCACAACCGTATAAAACACATTTGTGTAATCTATAGACACATTGGATGAAGTATAAAATACTAACAAAATATCGGTGGTTAAATTTAATTACATCTATTGTAATTAAATAATTATATTTAATTAGCGACGTTTAATTAGCACAATAAAATACCATTCTGCTATTTTAAATATTATTGATTAATTTTGGACATTTATTGAGCAGAATAAATCCATGTAGTATGCTTGTAATGTAAAAATAATATTTTAACATTAATTAATGTATAGATTAATTACTATTCAATAAATTGATATGATAGTTATTGATTGTTAATTGTTGATAATAACATGTTTGATATTATTGCTTGTTTGGTCGTTTAAATTGTTCTTTGCCAACATATGAGTAATTAATTTCCAGTTGCATCTGTAACAACCCGCATATTTTACGATTGTGTATTTAAATATTTTATTTAAATATAGCATCGTTAGTCGGTTTATAGTCCGAAATGCTACTTTTTGCATACAGTCAAGTTAGGACTCGAGATCACTTCCATTGAGTTCAAAATAAAGTTTGCGATCTTTTTGAGTATAAACATTGATATATTTGGAGTTAGCTAAAATTTCGACATTTTCACTTAGGGCTTTGGGTTTAGGTTTCAGCCCATTAGCCTAAACTATTAACTCTAGCTCAACCCCCACTCCTCTTCATTCATTTCATTTCTATTTCCTAACACTTCAAGCTTAAACAAAAATGGGGGAAGAGAAAAGAGATTAGGAAATTTCTAAGCCCTAGCTCCATTGCAAATCCAAGTTCTAGCTCCAAATTCGAAGAGAAGCTTTGGTAAGCATCCTCTTCTTCTTCTCCAACTCATTCTCCCTTCAATTTTAGAAATTCCTTAACTCTAACTTAGGAAATGTTTTTTTCTTTTAAGCTTAGATTCAAGCTTCTTGAGTTAGAATTGAAGAGTGATTGTTCTTGCCTTGCCCCATAGCTTCTTCTTCTTCTTTGTTTTCGGGTTTAAAGGTGAGGTTTTATCTCACATTTATGTCTATATCTATCATTGTTGTTAGGTATGAATTTCTAACACTTGTTTATGATCATTTGCTTTTGATTTGGACTGAATTGGTGATTGTACCGATTTATGGTGTTTTGAGTTCAAATCTTTGAAAATCCAATATTTGATGTTTGAACATGCTTTTGGTGATGCATCGAAGAGCATATAGGACCGTGTTGCAGATTTGCGTAATCCCCTAGCGTCGTTGCTTGCTCGTATCGTTTCCGTTTCGTGTTATGGATTTTGCCCCACAAGGAGGCTAGGCTGAATGTGCTTCAGTAGCAGGTTCAGTCGACTAGACCAGAAGGTCAGTCGACTGAACCAAAAGATAAATTTTTGCTTAGAAGCAGGTTCAGTCGACTGGACCGGAGGGTCAGTCGACTGAACCAGGGGATACAAAATTTCATATCCCTGTGTCAGTCGACTGACCCAATGGTCCAGTCGACTGACCCAATGGTCCAGTCGACTAACCTGCTTGTATAGGCCCAATTTGCCTATTTTGTGTTGAATTTCAATTTTTAATCGATTCGTGATTATCTGATTTGTTGTTATCATTTATTATCGACTTCGATGACTTCTTTTCGGGATTTTGGGAATATCCATTTTTGATGGATTTGGTATCGATTTCTATGGATTTGATTCACGTCTTCGTATGTGAATTTTTGGCGATTGGTTGTTTCTACAATCATTTTTGTGACTTGTCACTTTTAAATACAAAGGTTTCTATACTAGTAGTAAATATACAAACTCTTTTACAAAGATGATTTCAACTCTATGTTTAATACAAAGATCGTTTATGAAACCGGTTTCCAATCTATTAGTATATACAAACCTCTAACTCATTCGTTTGAGAAATCTAATTAAACGGCTTAGTAAAACAAGTGGTATGAAACGCTTGCGTTTACTTCGTCGGTTAATTTTTGGACTTGTACGATTGAAACTCTTGTGACAATTTTCGGGTAGAGATTTACAATTTGTTCGTAAATATTTAAGTTAAGCTAGTGGTTATGGGACATGAAGTTAAACTCATTTATTTACTAGCTTAGTGTAATTCACACTTTTTATTGATCAATGATGATCATTTTGCGATTTAGACTAGCGATATGCTATGTCTCCTTGTCCACGTAGGGGACTGTACCTCGTTTTGTTGAGTTTCGTCTCATTCCTTTTATAGGCTAACGACCTATTTGTTATTCGGAGTTTCGACTCATTTTTGTGGGCCAGCGACCCATGCTCTTTTATGGAGTTCGGTTCATCGGACGTACCTTTGTACTACGTCGTTGTCCAGCTTATCAGGTTCATCGAGCGTACCGTTGTACTACGTCGTTGTTCCGAATTATTCGAGTTTCAGGTTCCTTGGACGTACCGATATTGTACTACGTCGTTGCACTGGCTCTATGGTTAGCAACCATGGGATAGCGTCCTGTTTGTGATACACGTGTTGGTGAGTTTTCATGCTCCCGCATTGTGATAGGCCTCCCCCTTTTGTGATTTTTGGATTTCTAGTTGATGATTTCTAGAATTTGTAATTCACCAATTTTGTGATTGGCATTGATCTATTTGTCAATATTTGTGGTTTGGTGAATAAAATAAAGAATATGACATTCTTTTTGCTGTTATGAGATTCTTAAATATTGTATGATTTTTGTGTTGTCTAATGTGTACTTTTCATAGTGTGGCATTCTTGTTATCATACGTTTTTGTCATATCTCTTCTTCTATCTCATTTTATCTGATATTTATAGCTAGACTGATCCGTTTATTATTTTCTTATTAAATAATACTCGGGTCAGGCCGAGATGTTACAGGTGCTTCTGCTTGACTTCTTATTAGGGACGGTCGCCTGATTTTGGCTAACTACTTTAGATTAGTAGTTTTTGTTATTATACATTAGGGATAGAGACTCCTTGATGTATACATATTCTTTTGTCTAGCGTCTGTATCTATTCTTTTGTGATATTGTGGATCTTGTTTGACCACTACTCTGATGTACATTTCTATGTGTTATATTCATATCTGTTTCCACCTTTGAGATATGAACTTCTGTGACTGCTTTGTATTATGCTTATTTCTATATTTGTTTTCGAAGATTATATAGCCACTGTGTAGTAGCTTTGAGTTTGTATCGGTATGTCGGATTTCCTCTTGAAATGAAATGCATGTTGTACTTTCTGACATATCGATGCTCGCACAAAGCAATTACACAGATGGTCGCTCCTCAACAGCCTTATTCTTCGTGCTAGTTGACAGCATTGCTCCATAGTGTCCTTGGCTAGCGTGAGTATAGAGGTGGGGGGTCACAGCTTGGCATCAGAGCCAAACTTTAGAACAATATTGAATAATCTAGCAAGGATCATAGTCCTAAGTCTTTCTTAGGAGTCGTGCCTTAGGATTTTGTCCGAGTCTTAGGACCCGTTCTATCCTATTTTCTTTGTGATGCCTTGTTTTATCAATCATGACTATTTGATATTCATTCTGAGATTAACCTTCTTTTTCTTCTTTCTTTCTTTCTTAAAGAAGAGAAACGGTAAGATCTAACCGACCCAGTGCCGTTCAATCAAGTGCTACTCCCCAGGATGGAGTATTTATGTTAGCTCAACAGCTTCTTGATCTCGTAAAGAATGCTCAAGCCGCCGGACCCATTCCAGAGCGTACTCACCCAAAATCTGGATTTGCATGCTTGTGCAGTGATTATACCAACTTGGGTGGGAAGCCATTCAAGGGTTTCGAAAGCGTTATCGAAGTCCAAGCTTGGCTTAAAACATGCGATCGCATCTTTTCTCGCATGAATCTTATTGATCTTCATCGAGTCCAAGTGGCTTCTAGTATGCTCCAAGAGAGAGCATTAGATTGGTACGAGCTTCTGACTTCTGATATTATTGAAGCGTATCTTACTTGGGAGCAATTCTGAGAACGATTCGAATTAAAATTTATGCCGGAAGTTGAAAAGGTAACTTTGGCCCGACGTTTATAGACCTTGTTCAAGGTGAATCTTCTGTGACGGAATACGTCGTATCTTTCGAATCTCTTTCTAAGTACGGGGTTGAATACATTAACACCCCATTGAAAAAAAATCAGAGATTTGTCTAGAATAAGAATCTCAAGAAGCCGTTACTTCTAAAATTGAAAGTTGCTTTCGATCAGCTTATTGATATCGCTTTTCGACTTGAGGAGGCAGATAAGGAGAGTGATGTTGAAGTTGTGGGTGCCAAACCGCACTTCAACAACAACAAGAAGAGGCCTATTAAATTCAAAGGCCTTAATCCCAATAAGAAAAGGAGGCAAGCAGCTTCGGTAACAAAGACTCCTACCCCTAGTAGTGGGCAATGCTACAATTGTGGTTCTAAAGACCGTTATGCCAATAGGTGTCAGAAACCTCACTTTTGCCGTTATTGCAAAAGCTCGGGTCATCTTTTATCTTCATGTCCCAAACTTCAAGGCAAGAAGGAGGGAAAGCTTAATGTTGTGCAAGCCCTTAGTAACACTTCTCATGGTTAAGATATTTCTCATTCTATCCTTAATGGCATGATTATGTTTGTGATCATCCTATTTGAGTTCTTTTTGATACGAGTGCATCCCATTCTTTTATATCAAAAGAACTTGTTGTTACTTTTTCTTTAAGTGTTATGGCTTTAATGACTTCTTTGAGAATTGCGAATCTGGTTGGTGGATCCACAATACTTAGTTTGCTTTGTAAAGATGTCGAGATTATTTTATGTGATTTTTCTTTCCGAGCTGATTTGCATGTTATGCGTTACATAGGCTTCGGAATGATTTTGGGAATGGATTGGCTTAACCGTTATGTAGCCCATATCATATGTCCTGAGCGGACTATTCATCTTCGACATCCTCAATCTGTTAAGCAGACTTCTATTGTTCTTAAAGATTCAGATTCCAACTTGGCAGCATCTTTATATTCTATAAATCCTCATGATGACGATAACGATGATGAGAAAGATGTCATTTCCCTCATTCACGTTGTTCGTGAATTTTCCGACATATTTGAGCCCGTTTTAGGATTACCACCAAAGCGAGCAATTGAGTTCGGAATTAATCTAATCCCTGGAGCTCTACCTATCACTCGTCCTCCTTATCGTATGTCCCATAAGGAAAATGAGGAGATTCGTAAACAATTATCTGAATTGGAGACGAAGCAGTTTATTCGTTCTAGTTCCTCTCCTTGGAGAGCTTCTGCTATTTTTGTGAAGAAATCTGATGGTACACTTAGGCTTTGAGTTGACTACTGTAAGCTTATTGATCTCACCATCAAGAATAAATATACTTTACGTCGGATTGACAATTTAGTTGATCAACTTAGTGGTGCTAGAGTCTTTTCACAATTAGACTTAGCAACCGGTTTTCATCAGCTTCGTATTTCAGAGGATAGCATTCCTTTGACATCATTCCGTACTCGTTATGGATATTATGAATGGCTTGTTATGCCATTTGGTTTAACGAATGCTCCAGCTTATTTCGTTGACCATATGAATCGGGTTTTCAAAAACTTCCTTGATCGATTTGTTCTCATCTTTATAGATGATATTCTTGTGTATTCTAAAACCGAGGAGGAGCATGAAAAGCATCTTCGGATTGTGTTGGAAACTCTTAGGAGCAATCAATTGAAAGAAAATTTTTCTAAGTGCCACTTTTGGAAATCTCGTGCAAAATTTCTCGGTCATATCATTTCTGAATCCGGAATTTCCGTGGATCCTTCAAAGATTGAAGCGATTCAAAATTGGAAGAGATCAGCGAGTGTGATGGAAATTCGTAGCTTCCTTGGGTTGGCGGATTATTACCGTCGGTTCATAAAGGCCTTTTCTAAAATTGTCGTGCCTCTTACTTGCTTGACAAAGAAAGGAGTTAAATACATTTGGTCAGACAAATGTGAAGCGTCTTTTCAGAAATTGAAAGTACTTCTTTTCGATGCTCCTATTCTTGTGATTCCCGAAGGGAACCAAGATTTTATCGTTTATACCGATGCTAGTCGTGTTGGTTTGGGTGCCGTTCTTATGCAAAGGGAACGTGTTATTGCTTATGCTTCTAGAAAATTAAAGTATGCCGAGACTAGATATGCCACTCATGATTTAGAGCTCGCGGCTATTGTTTCCGCTCTTGGAATTTGGCGTCATTACCTTTTGGGAGAGAAATTTGTTCTCTATACCGATCATAAATCTTTGAAGTATTTATTTTCTCCAAAGGAACTTAATTTGCGTCTATAACGTTGGCTCGAGTTCCTTGCATCCTATGATTTTGATATTCTTTATACTCCCGGAAAGGGAAATCGTATTGCCGATGCCCTTAGTCGTAAGCAACATGCGGTTATTTCCATGATGATAGCCGAATGGAATGATCTCGAGACTTTGTCCACATGTGAGATTCGAGATTGTGAATCCAATTCATATTCATCTCTTGTTTTATGTAGCCTTAAGGCTCATCCTTCTCTTTTAGACCGCATCCCTGAGGCTCAAAAGCTCGATCTCGAATTGGCTCTTCTTAGCCAAAGTTGTAGGGATAGAATTGATATTGATGATTTGAAAGACTTTGATATTGATGCTCGTGGCGGCACTCGAAAATTTGGTAGACTTATCGTGCCAAATATTAGTAATCTTCGTAAAGACATTTTAGAAGATTCTCATCGTTCTAAATTTACCATTCATCCCGGTAGCAGTAAAATATACGTGGATATAAAGCGACTCTATTATTAGGATCGGATGAAATCTGATATTGCTTACTTTGTTAAGTGTTGCATGACTTGCCAACTTGTTAAGGCTGAGCATCAAAGGCCTGGTGGGTTATTGCAACCTTTGGACATTCCAATTTGGAAGTGGGATCAAATTTCCATGCATTTTATTGACGGCCTTCCCCGTTCTCATTTGGGTCATGATAGTCTTTGGGTGATAGTTGATAGACTTACAAAATTCGCCAATTTTATTCCCGTTTGGTCCAATCGGACCGTACTCCTTTTGGCCAAACTCTTTATTAAAGAAATTGTTAAATTGCATGGAGTTCCTACTTCTATTGTTAGCGAACGTGATCCATTGTTTACTAGTGGATTTTGGAAGAGTCTTCAAAAAGCTTTGGGAACAAAGCTTAATTTTAGCACCGTTTATCACCCTCAGTTCGATGGACAAACCAAGCGTGTGAATCAAACTCTTGAAGATCTTCTTCATGCATGTGTTCTTGAATTTGGTGGAAGTTGGGAAGAACATATTTCTCTTGTTGAGTTTTCCTATAATAATAGCTTCCAATCTAGTATTGGAATGACACCTTTTGAGGCACTCTATGGAAGGCCGTGTCGATCTCCTTCTTATTGGCTTGAGGCCGGTGAGAAGCTGATTTTAGGTCCTGATTTTATTCGTGATTCCATAGAAAAGATTGACCTTATTCGCCATAGGATGAAAGAAGCTCAAAGTAGGCAAAAATCCTATGCTGATAACCCAAGAAGGAAATTAGAATTTTCTGTGAGAGATTTGGTGTTTATTCGCGTTTCACCTATGAAGGGTGTTGTGCATTTCAGTCGATCGGGAAAATTAGCACCTCGATATTTTGGTCCATTTTCCATCACCGAACGCATTGGTTCTGTGGCTTATCGCCTTTTATTACCGGCTCAATTTTCTGCTATTCATGACGTGTTTCACCTTTCCCAACTACGGAGATGCCTTAGGGATTCCGATTCTATTCATGAGCCCGGTGTTGTGGAAGAAATTGAAGTTTCACCTAATTTGACTTATGAGCAACATCCTATTCGTATTATTGCTTCGGAGGTTAAACGCTTTCGAAATAAAGATGTTCCTTTTGTGAAAGTTCAATGGTCCTCAAATCCTAAGGATTGCTCTTGGGAATCTAGAGAATTCATCGAGCGAACACATCCAGACTTACTCTCTCGTGCTCTTTAAGGTGAACTTCTTATTTCAAATTTCTTTTGGGTTGATATGTCTTTATGGTTGTTACTTTTATTTTTCTTCTTAAATATTGCGAGGACGCAATTTCTTTAAGGAGAGGAGTCTGTAACAACCCGCATATTTTACGATTGTGTATTTAAATATTTTATTTAAAAATAGCATCGTTAGTTGGTTTATAGTCCAAAATGCTACTTTTTGCATACAGTCAAATTAAGACTCGAAACTACTTCCATTGAGTTCAAAATGACGTTTGCGATCTTTTTGAGTATAAACATTGATATATTTGGAGTTAGCTAAAATTTCGACATTTTCACTTAGGGCTTTGGGTTTGGGTTTCAGCCCATTAGCCTAAACTATTAACTCTAGCTCAACCCCCACTCCTCTTCATTCATTTCATTTCTATTTCCTAACACTTCAAGCTTAAACAAAAATGGGGGAAGAAAAAAGAGATTAGGAAATTTCTAAGCCCTAGTTCCATTGCAAATTCAAGTTCTAGCTCCAAATTCAAAGAGAAGCTTTGGTAAGCATCCTCTTCTTCTTCTCCAACTCATTCTCCCTTCAATTTCAGAAATTCCTAAACCCTAACTTAGGAAATGTTTTTTTCTTTTAAGCTCAGATTCAAGCTTCTTGGGTTAGAATTGAAGAGTGATTGTTCTTGCCTTGCTCTATAGCTTCTTCTTCTTTGTTTTCGGGTTTAAAGGTGAGGTTTTTATCTCACATTTATGTCTATATCTATCATTGTTGTTAGGTATGAATTTCTAACACTTTTTTATGATCATTTGCTTTGGATTTGGATTGAATTGGTGAATGTTCCAATTTTTGGTGTTTTGAGTTCAAATCTTTGAAAATCCAATATTTGATGTTTGAACATGCTTTTGGTGATGCATCGAAGAGCATATAGGACCGGGTTGCAGATTTGCGTAATCCCCTAGCGTCGTTGCTCGCTCGCATCGTTTCCGTTTCGTGTTATGGATTTTGCCCCACAAGGGGGCTAGGCTGAATGTGCTTCAACAGTAGGTTCGGTCGACTGAACCAGAAGATAAATTTTTGCTTAAAGCAGGTTCAGTCGACTGGACCAGAGGGTCAATCAACTGAACCAGAGGATACAATATTACGTATCCCTATGTCAGTCGACTGACCCAATAGTCCAGTCGACTGACCTGCTTGTATAGGCCCAATTTGCCTATTTTGTGTTGAATTTCAATTTTTAATCAATTCGTGATTATCCGATTTGTTGTTATCATTTATTATCGACTTCGATGACTTCTTTTCGGGATTTTTGGGAATATCCATTTTTGATGGATTTGATATCGATTTCTATGGATTTGATTCACGTCTTCGTATGTGAATTTATGCAATTGGTCTTTTCTACAATCATTTTTGTGACTTGTCACTTTTAAATACAAAGGTTTCTATACTAGTAGTAAATATACAAACTCTTTTACAAAGATGATTTCAACACTATGTTTAATACAAAGATCGTTTAATACAAAGATCGTTTCTATACTAGTAGTTTTTGTTGTTATACATTAGGGATAGAGACTCCTTGATGTATACATATTCTTTTGTCTAGCGTCTGTATCTATTCTTTTGTGATATTGTGGATCTTGTTATACCACTACTCTGATGTACATTTCTATGTGTTATATTCATATCTGTTTCCGCCTTTGAGATATGAACTTCTGTGACTGATTTGTGTTATGCTTATTTCTATATTTGTTTCCAAAATTATATGGCCACTTTGTAGTAGCTTTGAGTTTGTATCGGTATGTCGGATTTCCTCTTGAAATGAAATGCATGTTGTACTATCTAACATATCGGTGCTTGCACAAAGCAATTACACGGATGGCGCTCCTCAATAGCCTTATTTTTCATGCTAGTTGACGGCATTGCTCCGTAGTGTCCTTGGCTAGCGTGAGTATAGATGTGGGGCGTCACACATGCGTTGGGTAGAAAACAATTATAGGCTAACACCTTGTAATTTATTTTACAGAGTAACTATAACGTGTTTAACGATCATATTGGTTTATTAAATTATTGTAATTAGTTATAATAATTTAATATTTGAAATTTGAACTTTAATGTAAATAAGTTGCTTTGAAAAGTGATTTATATTTGTAAAGTCTTTTCCCTAATTAGAATATTTTTAAAGGTAAATATTCTTAGGAATAAATATTGGTTGAATGTTTTGTTAAAAAGATATTTATAAAACTATCTTTTATTTGAACTACAAAGCCACCCCTAGCTTGGGGACGATAACTGATTCGACAAGGCATTGAACCCTAGAAAGAAGAGCTCAGGGGAGGATCGGACGATACTGGCAGAATTGACAGTGTCTGTCCCAGTCTGTATGGATGACCCAACACGATTCCTGAGGATTGGATCGCACCTGGGAAACAGGTGCGGTCAGAACTAACTAAATTCCTCGACGCCAATTTGGATGTATTTGCTTATACACACTCCAATATGTGTGGGTATCACCCAAAACTTCCTGCCAGTGCTCAATATCGACCCCAAATTCACTCCAGTAAAGCAAAAGAGGTGCAGTTTGGTCCTTGAGCGGTCCAAGGCACTGAGAGAGGAGGTAGATAAACTGGTGGCTAACAGCTTCATCTAAGATGCAACTTACCCTGAATGGGTATCAAACCTAGTATTAGTCAAGAAGCCTAATGGAAAGTGGCGAACTTGTATTAATTTCTCGGACTTGAACAAAGCTTGCCCAAAGTATAGCTTCCCGCTCCTCGAAATCAATTAACTTGTAGATGGAACGGCAGGACATGAATTGCAATCATTTATGGATGCATACTTAGGTTACAACCAGATCATGATGCATGAGCTTAACCAAGAGAGCACCAACTTCATCACCAATTTGGGATTGTACTACTACAGTGTAATGCCATTCGGTTTAAAAAATGTTTGGGCAACGTACTAAAGGCTAGTGAATGCTATGTTTGAATGTCAGATCGGAAAGACGATGGAAGTTTACATGGATGATATGTTGGTCAAATCACGAATGGCTGCTAATCATCTAGAAAATCTTGCTAAAATGATTGAAATACTCCAGAAGTATGGAATGAAGCTCAACCCACTCAAAAACCACTTCGGAGTAGCCTCTAGGAAATTCTTGGGATTCATAGTAAGTGCTTGAGGCATCGAAGCGAATCCAAAATAGATAATAGCGCTTCGAGAGGTCCAAGCATGAAAAACAAGAAGAAACTTCAAGCTTGAATTGAAAAGTTGAAGCATTAAGCTGATTTATCTCAAAAGCTGCGGACAAATGCATATCGTTCTTCGGCGCACTAAAGAAGGGAAAGAAGAACTTCGAATGGAGTGAAGCTTGTCAAACGACTTTCGAAGAACTGCTACGACATATGGAGGCTCCGCCAATCTTGCCTAAGTCAGTGGATAGAGAAGATTTATTCATTTACTTAGCAGTCTCATCGCATGTGCTGAGCGCCGCTCTTGTATGAGAAGAAGCAAGAATCTAACGACTCATGTACTACATTAGAAAACGGTTAACTGAATCCTGGAAGAATTACCCAAAACTAGAAATGCTAGCGTAATGCCTCTTGATCGCATCTCGAAAGTTACGACCGTATTTTCAGGCTCATCCAATTAAAGTGTTGAATGACCAGCCCCTGAAACAAGTGTTATACAGACCGGAAACTTCCATAAATGAAATACAGAGTTAAGTCAATATAATATCACATACCATTTGAGGAAAGCCATCAATGGGCAAGCGTTGATCGATTTCGTCGTCGAATTCACTATACAAGACCACTAGAAAGAAGCTCAGTCAGAAACAGAAATGCAGTGGAAGAACTTCGTCGATGGCACATCCAACAACTTTTTATCGGGAGCGGAAGTAGTGCTTGAAACCCTCGAGGGGCGAGCCATTAGCTACGTTTTACGCTTGAAATTCCATGCCACAAACAACGAAGCTTGATATAAAGCACTGATTGATGGACTGAAAGTTGTGAAGGAGCTCAAGATAAAATCTATTCACATATATACCGACTCATAGCTGGTCATCTATCAAGTAAAAGAAGAGTATCGAGCGCGTGGTGAGAATCTTGCCCCGAACATGTCCAAAGTACAGGAACTGCTAAGCAACGTCGAGCACTACACCATAACTCACATCCGATGGGAGCAGAACATAATGGCAATTATTTTGCTAAGCTATCAAGTTTTGGAGAAGCTCAGTCATTGGGACTAGTCCTAGTTGAAACTGTGGCCAACCCAAGCATAGAAGAAATGGACGTAGATTTGATTCTCAAAACCATCGTCGAACCAGATATGTGGATGGCGCTAATGAAGTACTATCTACTTGCAGGAACCTTCCAACTGACCAGAATTAATGGAAGAAGCTCACCCGTAAGGCACCATGATTCATGATACAGGATGGAATACTCTATTGAAGGGATTCTCAACCCCTTTCTTAGGTGTGTGACCAATGAAGAAGCACGAAGAATCCTAAAGGAGATACATGAAGGCGAATACGGAGACCACACTCGGGGGCAATCCCTTGCAAAGAAAGTCCTTCGATATGGGAACTTCTATCCAACAATAAATCACGATGTCGCAGATCATGCACCAAGATACGATAGCTACCAAAGATTTAGCAAAATCAAGAGAACTCCTTCAACGGAGCTAAAACAGATGGTCTGTCCATGGCCGTTTGCAATAAGGGGGATCGACTTGATTGAAGTCCTGCCAATAGCACAAGAAGGGGCCAAATATGCTGCAGTTACCGAGATTATTTCACAAAATGGACCGAAGTGGAACCGCTGGCCACCATAAACACAAAGAAAGTCATTAACTTTGTTACTAAAAATATCATTTGTAGGTTTGTTATGCCGCAAAAAATCATCACGGGCAATGTAGCCCAATTCAAAAGTGCCGAGTACAAAGACTTCTATAGGTACTTCCGAATTGAAAAGAGCTTTTCTACAGTGGCTCATTCGCAAAAAAACGGGCAGGTGGAAGAGATAAATAAGATCAAGTACACGATCAAAAAATGACTAACAAAAGCAAAAGGATGATAGGTTGATGAACTTTTACTCACACTATGGGCTTACAGAACTACCCACAAAGCGGCAACCGGCCAACTTCATTCACCTTGGTGTATTGTTCGAAACAATGATTCCTGTTGAATTAGAAGTCCACTCCCACCAAAGGAAAAACTTCAATCAAAAGAAAAAAGAGCAGCTTCTACTCAAATCACTAGATATGGTTGATGAAAAGAGAAAAGTAGCAGAGTTGAGAATCGTCGCCCACAAAAAAAGTGTCGCATGGTACTTCAACTCCAAAGTTCACAATCAAACCTTCAAAGTTGGAGATCTTATGCTTAAGCTAGTTTATCCCGTTCTGGAGGCCTTCGGACCAAGTAGGGAGGGACCATATGTCGTTAACCAAAAGCTAAGAGACTGGACTTTCAAGCTACCAACCGTTGATGGAATTCAAGTTCCCAGGGTGTGGAATACCGAGTCGCTCCGCCGCTACTTTATCTGAAAGCTACCTTATGTATTTTTTTATTTTTCAGCAAATAAGCCATCCCGGGATGACGGGGGCATTGTACATAGGCAAAAACTGCCCTGCTTTTCTTAATAAAGTTTTCTTCTTGAACTAACAAAACTGTGTTCATAATAATTACCCGCCGGGACGATGGAAGCAAATCGACTCAAACCGTAAGATCGACGGAACCCGATCTTTGCCTTCTAAAACCGAATTTGCTCCAGTAACATCGAGAGAGCAGAAAATAATAACTCCTCACGTTGCCTGAAGATACGCAACACTGAGGAAATACAAAAGCTGCGCACCTCATAAGCCCTGCACTAAAATAATAACTCATCACGTTACCCGAAGATAGGCAACACCGAGGAAAAACAAAAGTCGTGCACCTCATAAGCCATGCACTAAAATAATAACTCCTCACGTTGCTCGAAGATAGGCAACACCGAGGAAAAAAAAGCCGCATACCTCATAAGCGGCGCACTAAAATATTAACTCCTCACATTGCCCAAAGATAGGCAACACCTAGGAAAACCTAAAGCCACACACCTCATAAGCTGCGCGCTAAAAATAATAACTCCTCACAATGCCCAAAGATCGACAACGCCAAGAAGTACCAAAAGTCACGTATTTCATAAGCCGCGCATTAAATTTTAAAATACGAACTCCCCACATTGTGCGGAGATAGGCAACAGCGAGGAGCATGAGAAATCGTGCACTAATTCCTAAAACTTTTCCAGACCAGCGAACAATATCGGTCCTGAAAACCTCGCATATCATAACCAGCGCCGACTACTCCTACATTCAGGAATAATGAGCACAACTCCAACAAATTGAAATGCTGTAAATCGGCTGAAAAGTCTCAACTATAGACATTTAACGATCAAAACTACCCTCGGTTAACCCAAGCAATGTGCACTTCTTAAACACGCATGTTGCATACTTACCAGGATATCACAAGAATTTTGGATTACGTGCTAAAGTCGCAAAAAAATCAAGCCGTAACTTAGCCAAATTTCAAGTATAGTATGAGAATCATCTAAGCCCTAAGTTAGTATGAGAATCATCTAAACCACTAAGTTACCGATCATTTGAAAGTTGTTTGAAGTAAACAGCCTAGTGAATTGGAAGCATAAACAAGCATTTGAATAAAAACATATGGAAACGATAAGCTCACAAGTTCTGTCACTCCAAACGAAGAAATTTTAAAAATGAGTGGAAACGATAAGTTTACAAGTTCTGTCACTCCAAACTAAGAATTTTTAAATAAAGAAGTTAACGAGGACTTTCTAAATAAAAGAATTCCTATGTTCTATTAATTTCTATAGTCCGTTAACTTCTAAGTTCTGTTAATCTCTAAGTCCAGCTACTTCAAACAAAGGATTTTGGCTATAATCGTAGAATTAGAAAAGTATAAAATAAAACAAGCACAAGTACATAAAACAGGTATGAACTGACATATAAGATTATAGTCAAAATATCAATATATTGCTTGTAAGTTTCTTTGCATAAACATATGGGTCGTACCCATATAATGTCGGCCAATAAAAGGAAAATACAGACTTCACAATAGAAGCGCTGAGTGCAGGCTCTACAGTTGAACAAAAAGACTCAAAAGAACCCAAAACCAAGTCAGTCTTCATATAAGCCTATCAACGCTTCCTTCCACCGCTCCCTTTTTCCGCCTTGGCAGCTTCTGCTTCTTCTCGAGAGTGGTGTCATTGCTGGTAATGTCAACTAACACCTCGGTGGCAATGTCCTCCTCATCCTCCAAAGCCTTCTCAGAAGTTTCTCCCTTTGTCTTTCATTTTTGTGATTTGCGGGAGCTTTTCGAGGCTTTGATTGCTTCGATCTTTTCCTTCTTGATAGTAACCATCGTGTTGAGTCTTTTGGGCTACTCTGTCTGAGTTTCCTGCTCCTTGGACTCTGTTGTTGTTATCTCACCTTCCAAAGAAATAGTAGAGTCATCCAGGCCATGAAGCGCGACTATCTTTTCAACTTCTGGCCTCGGTTGTGAGCTAGACGTGGACGTCGACGTGGAAGCTGGAACAGGAATTGAAACAACTACGAAAGATGTGGAAATTATGGCAGATCTGGGCACCAAAGAATCTGGCACGTCAACAGGAAAGGTAGATGGACCTATAAGATAAAAAACGAAAGTGTTAAATTCTTCCTGCTCTTACAGCGTAAGTAGGAAGCTCCTGGAATTCAAAGGAAGCAAGGACATTACCTGCACCGAAGGAACAGTCGAGAATAGCGACCTCAAACTCACCACCTTCGCCTTATTTCGATGGCTCCACCACCTGAGAAAAAGTTTCAAATCCTGATCTTACTGGCAGGTCATGGGGCTGCTCAGATAATTTGCCCATGTCGGAAATAAAAAGCTTAGTGAGTGCTTCGGCGGCAGTCGTTAAGGTAGTATCGGTGGCTACTGGAGTCGAATTTGTGGGTTAGAAAGCTACATCTGTATGTTATATGCTATGTAATTTGGAGGTTGCATCTTTGTTAGTGCATCATAGGCTACTGGAGTTCAATTTGTGGTAGGAGAACTATGTTGGCTTGATCCTGTATCTAAATGGGTACCCACTTAAATATGGGTACATAGGCAGTCATAAGTGATAGTTATACGGCCCAAATAATAATATAACATTTTCATGTTTATTATTTGCTAATTATCTTATGTTGATATTTGTTTCATATTAACCATTTTATTCTTCATTGATATGTTTATTGAGTTTGCGATAATGAATATTGTTGTCTCTCACATCAGAGTCGTGCAACAGGAGATTTATAGTTTGTCTGCTTGGAATGTATTAAAGCACACCCTATAAAATAAATGATTACTCAAATAAGTTATATTAATGAAATTGTATCCTATACATTTAATAGTATTGTAGATTATGATGTGTATTAAGTTGGTATCTGTCATTGTTTATTTCAGAATGAATGGGTTTTCGGTAATTTTTACTGGTCCGGAAATCCAGGTCGTCATTGATGGTATTAGAGTCCGAGTTAGGTAACTAAGTAAAATTTCAACTGGAATTAGTAAATCAGAATGGCTTAGAACATAACTAGTAAGGCCAAGGCAACAACTGAAATCGACTAAACAAAGATACCAGCATTCTTTTAGCCTAGTCAGCAATCAACACACAACCAGCTAGTAGATTTCCATAAAAAGGGAACAACGGGCAACATGACTACATGTACGACATCGATGCAAGGCCATAAAAGCAAACCAAACATGGAACCATAGATATAACCAAAGAAGTTAGGTCGCTAGTGATCCATATCTATGGATCACCAGCGACCCATGCTAACGTATTGGTTTGTTGAGACAAATAGGGATACGAAGCCTTGAAGACTGGAGTATGAAAAATTATAAATGTATACACAATGTGTCTCTAGTGATCCATGTAATGCCATGATGCTTGCGACCCTACCTTATGAAGAGATTGAAAGAGCACCTAGAAAATACCAAGTCATTAGCTCGCGTATGAGCCAAGTCCATGTGTTGCTAGCAATCCATAGACCATGGGTCGCTAGCGACCCATAGTTTTGGCTCGGATCGTGAGCTAGACCCGCTTAGGTTGTTCAATACCAACCTACGAGCAGTTGATGAAGTGGCCTGGCCCAAAAGCTCTCTGATACCTATAAATACCATCCTAGCTGCAACATAAGCGAGATCTTCTTCGGGCTGGTTGCTGAAGCTCCGTTGAAAATATTCTTCGCTCTCTACCTCCCTCATAACAATCTATGAAGAGACTCACTGTGATTCTCCAATGGATTCCAACTCTGGAAATTCAATCTATATAAGAATAATCAAAGCCTTATAATCAAATACTTCTTGTAACAGTAATCAGTCTATAATAAAACTATAAAGTGGATGTAGGCTTCATTAACAACCGAACCACTATAAAAATTCTCTGTCTTCTTTCTTTTACTATTCTTTTTCTATATCTGTTATCTATGATAATGCTTGTCAGAACAGGGCTGATGCTTTCAAACTCAAACTAGGATGTTGATCCATATTTTGGGTTAACAATTTGTTTAGCGTTATACCATGCTCGGAAAGGGGGGTGCACCCTCTTAGTCATTGTTGGAATATTAATATTTTCCTTTTTGGAAAGAGTTTTAAAAAATATTTTAAATAGAATACTCGGGTATTTAGTTCTAAATTATTTTTTAAAAAGAAATGAACAATTATGCCTAAATGGGTAGATTAGAAAGCTACATTTGCATGCTATATGTTATGTAATTTAAGGGTTGCATCTCAGTTTGTGCATCACAAGCTACTGGAGTCCAATTTATGGCAGAAGAACTATGTTGGCTTGATTCTGTATCTAAATGGGTACCCAATTAAGTAGGAATGCGTAGGCAGTCATAAGTGGTAGCTATACAGCCTAAATAATAATATAACATTTTCATATTTATTGTTTGCTAATTATCCCATGTTGATATTTGTTTCTTACTAACCATTATATTCTGCATTTACATGTTTATTGAGTTTGCGGCAATGAATATTATTGTCTCTCACATCAGATTTGTGCAGCGGTAGATTTATAATTGGTCTGTTTGGTATGTATTAAAGCACACCCTATAAAATAAATGATTACTCTGGTAAGTTGCATTATTGAAATTTTATCTTATACATTTAATAGTACCATATATGTTTATCAGATTATGATGTGTATTAAGTTGGTAGTTGTCATTTTTTATTTTAGAACGAATGGATTTTCGGTAATTTTTACTGGTCTGAAAATCCAGGTCGTCACTGATGGTATTAGAGCCTGGTTTAGGTACTTAAGTAAAATTTCAACTAGGATTAGTAAATAAACCAAGGAATTTTAAATGAAACTGCCTTAATTTGATAAATAAAAATGGATTGGATAAGAAAGTCGTACATTCGACCAGCATTATGGGTGATATTATTTTTGGTTTGCTTAAGTTTTGTTAACTGTTTGGTTTTCGTTATATTTTTCATTCTATGGAATTTCAAGGACGAAATTCCTTTAAAGGAAGGAATAACGTATTGAGCCGTAATTTTTGAGTTTTCAAATTTGAATTTTTAGTTTATTTAAATATTCAAATTATAAATATTTTAAAATTTATGTTTCGAATATTTTCAACCGGGGTTATAGGTGATATTATTTTTGGCGTGCTTAATTTTTGTTAACTGTTTGGCTTCATTGTATTTTCCACTGTATGGAATTTCAGGGACGAAATTCGTTTAAGGGAGGGAAGAATGTAACAAGCGGGGTTTTTAACCCAGCAGGACCCATCAGAAAGCGGAACAATATCATGACATCAGAATGAGTTAGAACTTAACCGGAAAGGCTAAGGCAACAACTAAAATCGACTAAACCAAGAGACTAGCATACTTTCAGTACGATCAGCAATCAACGCACAACCAGCTAGTAGATTGCCATCAAAATGGAACAACGGGCAATAAAACTACACATACGACATCGATACAAGGCCATAAAAGCAATCCAAACTTGGAGCCATAGAAACAATCAAAGAGCTTAGGTCGCTAGCGATTCATATCTACGGATCGCCAACGACCCATGCTAACATATTGGTTATTTGAGAGAAATAGGGAAACGAAGTCTTGGAGATAGGAGTATGAAAAATTCTGTGTATGGATCACTAGCAATCCATACACGATGGATCGCTGGCGATCCATGTAATTCTATGATGCTTGCAAACCTACATTATGAAGAGATGGAAAGAGCACCTAGAAAATACCAAGTCAGTAACTCGCGTACGAGCTAGGTCCATGGGTCGCCAGCGACCCATCGACCAGGGGTCCATAGCGACCCTCGGTTTTGGCTCGATTGTGAGCTAGACCCTAATAGGTCGTTCTATACCTAACTACGAGTAGTAGATAAAGTGGCTTGGCCCAAAAGCTCTCTAATTCCTATAATACCATCCTACCTACAACATAAGTGGGATCTTCTCCGAACTGGTTGCTAAAGATTTTTTGAAAATATTCTTCACTCTCTACCTCCCTCACAACAATCTCCACAGAGATTCAGTGTGATTCTCCAATGGATTCCAACTTTGGGGATTCAACCTACTTAAGGATAATAAAAGCCTTGTAATCAAACACTTCTTGTAACAACATTCGGTTTATAATAATACTATAAAGTGGACGTAGGCTTCATTAACGGCTGAACCATTATAAAAATTCTCTGTCTTCTTTCTTTTATTATTCTTCTTCTATATCTATTATCTGTGATATTGCTTTGTCAGAACAGGGCTAATGCTTTCAAACTCAAAACAGGATGTTGATCCATTTTTTAGGTTAACAACTTGTTTAGAGTTATACCATGCTTCGAAATGGGGGTGCACCCTCTTAGTCGTTGTTGGAATTTTGATATATTTCCTTTTGGAAAGAGTTATGGAAAAGAAATTAAATAGAAAAACTCGAGTATTTAGTTCTAAATTATCTTTCGAAAAGAATTGAACAATTATGCCTAAATGGGTAGATTAGAAAGCTACATTTGCATGCTACATGTTATGTAATTTAAGGGTTGCATCTTTGTTTGTGCATCATAGGCTATTGGAGTCCAATTTGTTATAAGAGAACTATGTTGGCTTGATCCTGTATCTAAATAGGTACATAATTAAATAGGGGTACATAGGCTGTCATAAGTGGTAGTTATATAACCCAAATAATAATATAACATTTTCATTTTATTGTTTGCTAATTATCCCATGTTGATATTTGTATCTTACTAACCATTTTATTTTGCATTGATATATTTATTGAGCTTGCGGCAATGAATATTGTTGTCTCTCACATCATAGTTGTGCGGCGGTAGATTTATAGTTTGTCCGTTTAGTATGTATTAAAGCACACCCTTTAAAGTAAATGATTACTCTAGTAAGTTGCATCGTTAAAGTTGTATCATATACATTTAATAGTATTGTATATTTATCAGATTATGATGTTTATTAAGTTGGTAGTTGTCATTGTTTATTTTAGAACGAATAGCTTTTGGCAATTTTTATTGGTCCAAAAATCCAGGTCATCACTCATGGTATTAGAACCTGGGTTAGGTACGTAAGTAAAATTTCAACTAGGATTTGTAAATCAACCAAGGAATTTAAATGAAAATGCCTTAATTTGGTAGATAAAAATGGATAGGATAGGACATCGTACCTTCGACTGGGGTTATAGGTGATATTATTTTTGGTGTGATTAATTTTTGTTAACTGTTTGGCTTTCGTTATATTTTTCACTCTATGGAATTTTAGGGATAAAATTCGTTTAAGGGGGGAAGAGCGTAATGAGCCGTAATTTTGAGTTTTTGAATTTAATTTTTTAGTTTATGTAAATATTCAAATTTAATTTAAGTATAGTAAAATCTATGTTTTAAATAGCTGCCCAATTTTAATGACATAATTTTAATTTAATTTATAGGATTTTTCTATATTTTTAAATTTTGAAAATAGTTAAATCTTCGTTCGACGGATTTTGCAGCAAATGTCAGTATTTTGAAATTGCACATGATAAGTTAATCAATGTATTTTATTATTGCTTTTTAGTCGTTTCATATCATTGTACTGATCGTATTTTTATTTCCGTTGTTTGTGGTCGTACGTGAACGTGATATTATGTAGTAGAGTACCCTAAAATTTTTATAAAACAAATCAAATATTACACAAATATAACACGCACGTAGTCTTGCATGTCTTGCTTTCTTTTGTGAATTTGCTTTTGATGTGATGGAAGTGTTGACTTTTGTCTACTTTGGTATGAAGTAATTTTCTCTATATATTAAAGTAGACACAACACGCAAGGGGACCCATGAATCAAATATATACATAATTCCTTTCTCTGCAAATGATAATGCAAAGAACATGTTTCCCAATTTAAATTCATTAATCCTATAACTCCTCAAATATGAAGATTTAGCCAAAGTTGGAAACATCACTGTTATATAGGGGAAGTAGGGCTTTATCTTTTGTTTGATTTGCACTCGAGATGGTGGCGCCGTAGAGGAGATATTCCCCAAAGAACTTTCGGGCTATGCGTGTGGGTGAGTGCATTTTATGTGTATTCAAGTTTGTGCGTGCATGCGTGCTTGCATGTGGAGATGTTTAAGTGTGTGTGTGTGTGTGAGTGCAAGTGTCTGTGAATGGAGGTGCATGTGCAAGGAGAAGAGAAAGGAGCAACCATTTTTGAGTGCAACCGAGTCGGATCCGTTAGTGTAGAAGGATCATACTCTAAAACCGAAAGAGAGAGAGGCTGTTTTATCATAGACAAGGTGGCGTTTGTTTGACTACTTTCACCACTGAGTAGAATGCCGAAACATCTTCAAGATGGTGATAAAGTACACGACTCTGCCTTAGTTCATCCATTTACAACAAATCGAAGACGATGCCAGCAATGATGACTTCTGCTGTAGATTTGGATGTCGCTGCCCCCCGTATCGCTGTTTTAGGTCCCCATGGTGTCCGCTGCGTCGTTCAGGTTTGAGGGCCTCCATTTTAAGCGTTGGAGGTAGAAGATGGAGCTCTTTCTAACAATGAGGAAGATAGCTGCTGTCCTCACAACGGATAAACCGTAGCTACCAGACAGACCCGATAAAGCAGACGTGGGTCAGTTGAGAGTCTAGACAAAGAAATCGAAGGAGTTGCAGATTTTGACAGAGTAGGATTACTTGTGCAAGAACTTCATCCTCAATGGACTTAGCGACAATCTCTACGACTACTACAACTCTGACAAACAAGAAGGGAGATCTGGGAAGCGCCGTAGAAAGAAAAGTACGATATAGAGGAAGCAGGAGCAAACAAGTTTACCGTCAGCCGCTACCTCAAGTATCAGATGACAGATGACAGGTCAGTAGATAGCAGTCTCATGAGCATCAGAAAATAACTCATGAGATCATCTTCGAAGGTATGAGCTTAGATGAACTGTTTCAAATGGCAGTTTTGATTGATAATTTACCTCCAAGTTGGAGGAATTTTAAGAATAAACTTAGACATGAAACTAAGGAATTTTCCATTAGAAAGTCTAATAATCTGTCCCCATATTGAGGAGGAATCTCGTAAATAGGATATGAAGGAAGAAGTGCTTGTTGTTTCAGGAAACACTAAGAAAGCTGCAGTTCTGAAATCGTATCTTAAAAGCTTTAAAAATCAAACCTGCAAGCTTAACCAAAACCGCAACAAATAGAATTTTAATTCACAAGAAAACTATAAAGGTCAACCGAAACTACCACAAAAGAAGGACTCTGGACAGTTGTTTCTTTGTTACAATTGTGGAAAACCATGTCACATGGCACGCAAGTGTCAGAACAGGCCAAGCTCTGCACCATAGGATAACCTGACCGAGGATCCTCTTACGGCTATGATTTCTAATGAGATTTACCTTGTTGGAAGATCAGAGGGTTGGTGGGTAGATACTGGCACTACATGTCATGTCTGCTATCACCGTGCTACGTTCAAAACACACATGGAAACTGAGGATAAGAAAGTGTTGTTGGGAGACTCTCACACCACTATTGTTGCTGGGATTGGAAGTATAGAGCTGAAGTTTACCTATAGAAAGACCGTCGTTCTGAAAGACGTCATGCACACTCCATAGATGAGAAAGAATATTGTTTTGGGTTATTTTCTTAACAAGGCTGGGTTTACACAGACTGTTGGGGCGATATGTACACTAGCACTATGAATAGTATGTTTGTGGGTAGGGGTTAAGCAACTGATGGAATGTTTAAATTGAATGTTGAATGTCATAAAATGTCAGTTTTTTGCTTATATATTATGTGATTTTAATATGTTGCACTCTAGACTATGTCATGTTAACAAACGAATAATAAAGAACATGAGTAGCTTAGGTATAATCCCTAATATGTCACTAAATGATTTTGAAAAATGTGATTTTTGTAGTCAAGCAACAATAACTAAAACCCACACAAATCTGTAATTAGAGAATCAGAACCCTTAGATTTGATTCATTCTGATATATGTGAGCTTGATGACACTCTGACTAGAAATGGACACCGCTACTTTATCACTTTCATTGATGATTGCTCTGATTTACTTATGTATACCTTATGAAAAATATAAGTGACGCATTTGAGATATATAAATCTTTTATAACTGAAATTGAAAATCAGTCTAATAAGAAAGTTAAAAGATTGCGTAGTAATAGAGGAACTGAATATGAGTCAAGTTTTTTTATTGAATTTTACAACTCACATGGAATAATACATGAAAGAACTCACATGAATGTTTATTTATTAGATATGCTATAAATAGCAAAGAATATAGATTTTATGATCTGAATACGCGCAATATAATAGAATCTAAAGATGCTGATTTTTATGAACTGAGATTTCCTTTTAAATTGGGGAATAGTAGGGGCACATTAAGTAACACTATAAATATTAGAACAGAACATAACGAATCTTTTGAAAATGAACATAAAAGAAGTACAAGGGCAAGAATTACAAAAGATTATGGTTCAGATTTTTTATCTTCTTTAGATGCCGATTTTTGGCAACAGGCTATAAATGATGGGATGGATTCTTTATAATTCAATAAGACTTGGCACTTAGTAGATTTACCACTTGGTTGTAAGTCTACAGGCTGTAATTAGTTACTTAAAATGAAATTAAAACCTAATGGAATAGTTGATAAATATAAAGCCCATTTAGTAGCTAAAGGGTTTAAGCAAAGAGAAAATGTAGACTTTTTGACACTTTTTCACCTGCAACTAAATTACATCCATTCGAGTATTAATTTCACTAGCGTCTATTTATAATTTAATAATACACCAAATGGATGTTAAAACTGCTTTTTTCAAATGGTGAATTAGAAGAGGAAATTTATATGGACCAACCGGAAGGCCTTGTAATTCATGGTCACGAACATAAAGTTTGCAAGTTAGATAAATCATTTTATGGTTTAAAATAAGCACTTAAGAAATGGCATGAGAAATTTGATAACTTAATAATCTCACATGGGTTTAAAATTAATAAAAGAGATAAATGTATTTACTATAAATCTGAGAATGAGATTTGCACTATTATATGTCTATATGTAGATTGTCTACTTATTTTTGGGTCAAACATTCATGCTATAAACAATGTCATATCTTTGTTAAGTGCCAGCTTCGATATGAAAGATGTAGGTAAAGCGAGTGTAATCCTTGGAATTAAAATTACTAGGTCACAAAAGGGAATTTCTTTGGATCAGTCTCATTACATTGAGAAGATACTAAAGAAATACAAGTACTTTTTGTAAACCTGCATGTACAACATTTGATCCTAGTGTAAAACTATTTGAGAACACTAGCGAAGGTATAATACAGTTTGATTATGCGAGCGTCATTGGCAGCCTTCGGTATGCCATTGATTGTACTAGACCCGACATTGCCTATATCATGGGATTATTATGCAGGTTTACTAGTAGACCTAGTATAGAGCACTATCATGCTATCGAAAGGGTCATGAGATACCTAAAAGGAACTATGAACCTTGGGTTACATTATGAAAAGTTTCCAGCTATCCTTGAAGGATACACCGATGTAGACTGGAATACTTTATCCGATGATTCGAAAGCAGCCAGTGGATATATATTTAGTATTGCTACTGGAGTTGTTTCTTGAAAATCTAGGAAACAGACTATTTTGGGTCAGTCCACTATGGAGTCTAAGATGATAACACTAACCACAGCTAGTGAAGAAGCAAATTACTTAAGAAATCTGCTAGCCGAGATTCTTTTATGGGAAAAAACCGATACCAGCTATGTTGATATATATGATAGTACTGCGGCTATTGCAAAAGTACAGAAGCGTTATTACAATGGTAAGAGGTGACAGATACGTTGTAATCACAACACTCTTCGAGACCTAATCCCTTTAGGAGCTGTTAGAGTGGATCACATACGTAGTGATGAGAATTTTGCCCATCCTTTGACGAAAGAACTAGTCAAAGAGAAAGTCCTTAGAACTTCCAAAGGAATGAGACTATTGCTCTTAGATTGTTGGGTCGCGCACAATGGTAACCCAACCTAATGACTGTAGATACCGAGAACTAGGTTCAATGGGTAAGAACAAGTTGTGAAGTGATATGAGTTGAACATGCTCTTTTTTATATGTTTTGAAGCTTGTATTCCTGAAGTGATTAGAGGATGAGTTAATAGAAACTCTTAATGAGATCTATACTCTATATAGAGTGGAGTACCTACATTTAGGAGTACTCTTGATAGACTCGCCTACGTGGATGTGGAAATGTGGCTGTTTCTATAGAATTTTGGGAAAAATTCTTATAGCATTCACTAAACGGGGATAGACATGCATTGCCATAAATGCATGGGATTATTTGATTGTACTCTAGAAAGATTGTGTATGGTTTTAATGTCAGGAATAGAGTTCAAAACTACATGTCACTCTAGTAAAAACTGAATCTTATCCACTATGCAATGGTTCAAGTTGAAAGACACATTTTTTTATGCATAGTCTTATGTTTTTCAGAAGCTGCTCGAAAGAAAAAAACTTTAAACAAAGTCAAGTGGGGAATTGCTGTAATGTTTTGAAATTTTTTAAGCCAATTATTAAAAAATTAATAAGTGTGAATGGCTCCTATATATGTGAATAGCCCCACATTGTAGGACAGTAGGAAATAATCAAGTATTTATACTTGATTCTTAGAAGCTGAATTGGGCCCTTTGGGCACCAATGCTGCTCTTTTCTGAGGAGGGAGACCATGCTTGACCACCACACACGTGCACACGCGCCGACCCACCGACTAGACGTGGGCCGGGCTCGAGCTATGGTTTGTTGTAGTGTAGCACTTATATTTTTGGATGAAATTATTAAATGTTTTCTGACCGTTATTTATTTGAAACGTAAAACTTCAAATCCAATTTCCTTGCCCACGTCATCCCACGACTTAGTAATACATTCAACTTTGTATTCCGTCTATTTTTATCAGTTGATAGACGAAATCAAAAAAAATAACGACATTTCTGCTCTTCGAAAAAAAACCTAAACATATAAACTTCTTTAAAAGTCATAAAAAGCCGAGCAGCCATTTTTGAGTGCAACCGATTCGAATCCGTTAGTGCAGATGGATCAATACTACAAAATTGAAAGAGAGGGAGGTGGTTTTATCTTAGAAGCGACGATGTTTGCTTTACTGCTTTTACCTCTGAGCAGAAAGTCGAAACATCTTCAAGATAGTGACAAAGTACACAACTCAGTTGTACTTCATTAGTTTTCAAAAAATCGAAGACGACACCAGCAACGATGACTTCTGCTACAAATTTGGATGTCGCTACCCCCGCATCGTTGTTTCAGGTATCTATGGTGTCCGATGCGCCATTTAGGTTCGAGGTCCTCCATTTCAAGTGTTGGAGGTAGAAGCTGGAGTTCTTTTTGACAATGAGGAAGGTGGTCGCTGTCCTCACAACGGATAAACCGCATCTACCAGACAGACCCGATGATGCGGACGCAAATCAGCTGAGAGCCTAGATAGAGAAATCGAAGTAGTTGTAGATCTGGACAGAGCAGGATTACTTGTGCAAGAACTTCATCCTGTCCGGACTCAGCGACTATCTCTACGACTACTACAGCTCTGACAAAACAGCAAGGGAGATCTGAGAAACGTTGTAGAAAAAGTAAGATATAGAGGAAGCAGTGGCAAATAAGTTTGCCATCAGTCACTACCTCAAGTACCGGATGACAGATGACAGGTCAATAGATAGCAGTCTCATGAGCTTAAGAAAATAGCTCATGAGATCATCTTCAAAGGTATGAGTTTAGAGGAACGGTTTCAAGTGGTAGTTTTGTTTGATAAGTTACCTCCAAGTTGGAAGGATTTTAAGAATAATCTTAGACATAAAACTAAGCAATTTTCATTAGAAAGTCGAATAATCTGTCTTCATATTGAGGAGGAATCTCGTAAATTAGATTTGAAGGAAGAATTGCTTGTTGTTTCAGGCAACATTAAGGAAGTTGCGATTCTAAAACCGAATCCCAAAAGCTTTAAGAATCAGAACCGCAAGCTTAATCGGAACCACGACAAATAATTCACAAGGAAACCATAGAAGTCAAAAGAAACCACCCTAAAAGAATGACTTTGGACAGTTGTTTCTTTGTTACAACTGTGGAAAACCGGGTCATATGGCACGCAAGTGTCGAAACATGCCAAGTTCTACACCGCAGGCTAACCTGACTTAGGAGCCTCTTACGGCTATGATTTCTAATGAGATTCACCTTATTGCGGATCAGAGGGTTGGTGGGTAGATACTGGCACCACACGTCATGTCTGATATAGCCATTCTATGTTCAAAACATACACGGAATCGAGGACAAGAAAGTGTTGTTGAGAGACTCTCACACCACTATTGTTGCTAGGATTGGAAGCGCAAAGCTGAAGTTTACTTCTAGAAAGACCGTCATTCTAAAAGATGTCATGCACACTTCAGAGATGAGAAAGAATCTTTTTTCGGGTTATCTGCTTAATAAAGCTGGGTTTACATAGACTATTGGGGCTGATATGTACACCACCTCTATGAATGGCACGTTGGTAGGTCAGGGTTATGCAACTGATAGCATGTTTAAACTGAATGTTGAATGTCATAAAATGTCAGTTTTGCTTATATATTGTATGATTTTAATGTCTAGCACTCTAGACTATGTCATGTTAACAAACGAATAATAAAGAATATGAGTAGCTTAGGTATAATCCCTAACACGTCCTAAATGATTTTGAAAAAAGTGATTTTTGTAGTCAAGCAAAAATAACTAAAATCCCACATAAATCCATAATTAGAGAATCAGAACCCTTAGATTTGATTCATTCTGATATATATGAGCTTGATGGTGCTCTGACTAGAAATAGACACCACTACTTTATCACTTTCATTGATGATTGCCCTGATTTTACTTATGTATACCTTATGAAAAATAAAAGTGATGCATTTGAGATATTTAAATCTTTTATAACTGAAATTGAAAGTCAGTCTAATAAGAAAGTTAAAAGATTGCGTAGTGATAGTGAAACTGAATATGAATCAAGTTTGTTTATTTATTTTTATAACTCACATGGAATAATACATGAAACAACCGCACCATATTCACCTGAAATGAGTAGTAAAGCTGAAATGAAAAATAGAACATTAACTACATTAGTAGTTGCTATTTTACTTAATTCCAGTGCATCATCACATTGGTGGGGGGAAATCTTATTGACCGAGTGTTATGTTTTGAATAGGATCCCTAAGTTAAATGCAAAATTTCACCTCTTGAAATCTTAAGAAATTATGAACGAAATGTGTCTTATTTTGGATTTTGGGGATGCTTCATATACCTGACCCTGAGAGAATAAAATTAGCAAGTTGAGCATATGAATGTGTATTTATTGGCTATGCTATTAATAGCAAAGCATATATATTTTATGGTCTAAATACGCACAATATAATAGAATCTAATGATGTTGATTTTTATGAATTGAGATTCCCTTTTAAATTTTGAATAGTGTGAGCACATCAAGTAACACTATACGTATTAAAACAGAACATAATGAATCTTCTGAAAATGAACCGAAGAAGTAAAGTGGCAAGAATTACAAAGATTATGGTTTAGATTTTTGCAATTTTACTGTCGACTTTACAATCCTATCAGACTTGGCACTTAGTGGATTTATCACCAATTTGTAAGTTTGTAGACTGTGAATGGGTACTTAAAAAGAAATTACAACCTAATGGAACAATTGATAAATATAAAGCCCATTTAGTAGCTAAAGGGTTTATGCAAAGAGAAAATGTAGAATTTTTGACACTTTTTCACCTGCAATTAGAATTACATCCATTCGAGTACTAATTTCACTAGCATCTATTCGTAATTTAAAAATACACCCAATGGATGTTAAAACTATTTTTTAAAAGGTGAATTAGAATGGGAAATTTATATGGACCAACCTGAAGGCTTGGTAATTCATGATCAAGAATATTTTTGCAAGTAAGATAAATCATTATATGGTTTAAAACAAGCACTTAAGCAATGACATGAGAAATTTGATAACATAATAATCTCACATGGTTTTAAATTTATTGAAAGAGATAAATGTATTTACTATAAATCTGAAAATGACATTTGCACTATTATATGCCTATATGTAGATGATCAACTTATTTTTAGGTCAAACATTTATTTTATAAACAATGTCAAATCTTTGTTAAGTGCCAACTTCGATATGAAAGATCTAGGTAAAGCGAGTGTAATCCTTTGAATTAAAATTGCCAGGTCACAAAAAGGAATTTCTTTAGATCAATCTCATTACATTGAGAAGATACTAAAGAAATACAATTACTTTGACTGTAAACCTATATGTACACCATATGATCTTAGTGTAAAACTATATAAGAACACCGGTGAAGGTGTAAGACAATTTGATTATGCGAGCATCTTTGGCAGCCTTCGGCATGCCACTGATTGTACTAGACCCGACATTACCTATGTCGTGGGATTATTATGCACGTTTACTAATAGACCTAGTATAAAGCACTAGCATCCTATCGAAAGGGTCATGGGATACCTAAAAGAAACTATGAACCTTGTATTATATTATGAAAATTTTCCAGCTGTCCTTGAAGGATACACCGATGCAGACCGGAATACTTTATCATATGATTCGAAAGCAACCACTGGCTATGCATTTAGCATTGATGGTGGAGCTATTTCTTGAAAATGTAAGAAACATACTATTTTGGCTTAGTCCACTATGGGGTCTGAGATGATAGCACTAATCACAACTAGTGAAGAAGCAGATTACTTAAGAAATATGCTAGTTGAGATTCCTTTATGGGAAAAACCGATACCAGCGAGTTGATCCATTGAGATAGTACCGCAGTTATCGCGAAAGTATAGAACCATTATTACAGCGGTAAAAGACGAAAGATGCATCGTAAGCACAGTAGTTTAGAGAGCTACCCTCTTTAGGAGCTGTTAGAGTGGATCACATACGCAGTGATGAGAATTTGGCCGATCCTTTGACGAAATTACTAGCCAGAGAGAAAATCCTTGGAACCTCCAAAAGAATGGGATTATTGCCCTAGATTGTTGAGTCACGCACAATGGTAATCCGTTCTAATGACTGGATATCCCAAGGACTAGGTTCAATGGAAAAGAACAAGTTGTGAAGTGATATGAGTTGAACGTGCTATTTTTTTGTATATTTTGAAGCATATATTCATGAAGTGATTAGAGGATGAGTTATTAGAAACTCTTAATGAGATCTATACTTTATATAGAGTGGAGTACCTACCTTCGGGGGTACTCTTGATAGATTCACCTATGTGGATGTGGAAATGTGGTGTTTCTATGGAATTTTAGGCAAAATTCTTATGGCATTCACTAAACTAGGATAGATGTGCATGACCATAAATGCACGGGCATATTCGATTGCATTCTAGAAAGATTGTGTGTGGTTTGATGTCAGAAATAGAGTTTAAAACTACGTGTCACTCTAGTAAAAACTGAATCTTATTTACTATGCAATGGTTCAAGTCGAAAGACGCCTTCGTTTATGCACAATCTTATGTTTTTCAGAAACTGCTCGAAAGAAAAATATTTTAAAAAAGTTCAAGTGGGGGATTGTTGAAAATGTTTTAAAGTTTTTAAAGTGAATTATTAAAAAATTGAATAAGTGTAAATGGCTACTATATATGTGAATAGCCCCACGTTATAGGGCTATAGGAAAGAATCAAGTATTTATGCTTGATTCTATGAAGCTAAATTAGGCCCTTTGGGCAACAAATGATGCTCTTTTGTGAGGAGGGAGACCATGCTTGACCACTAGACAAGCACATGTGCACCAACAGACCGACTCGACCCGGGCTAGGTTCGGGCTCGGGATTGTTGTGGTGTAGCACTTATATTTTTGGACGAAATTATTAAACATTTTCTCTCCGTTATTTATTTGAGACGATAAAACTTAAGATCCGATTTCTTAGCCAACATCACCTCACGACTCAGTAATACGTTCAACTTGGTATTCCATCTATTTTTATTAATTGATAGACTAAATAAAAAAATAGAAGAATGCCATTTTTTCTCTCTGAAAAAAAAACCTAAACATATACTCTTCTTCAAAAATAAAAAAACCGGGCAGCCATTTTTGAGTGCAACGGAGTCGAATTTGTTAGTGCAGACGGGTCGATACTACAAAACCGAAAAAGAGATGTTGTTTTATCCTAAAGGCGACAGCGTTTGTTTGACTGGTCGCACCCTTGAGCAGAACGTTGAAACGTCTTCAATACAGCAACAAAGTACACGACTCAGCCGAAGTTCATCAGTTTACAACAAATTGAAGATGACGCCAGCACGATGACTTCTACTGCAGATTTGGATGTCGCCGATTATTATTATTTTCACCCTTAGAAATTATGATAATATCAGTGGATTTTCTATAGAAAAGTTTTTAGTTATCATAAGGTAAAAACCCGTCCGTTTTAATATGCGACGTGTTTATATGAGATACTTTTGATTTTCAAAAGTTTTTTATAACTTTAAAATCCAGTTAAGTGCGTTTTCTCATGCTGGTTTTCCAAACCGACTCGGGTGTCATTTTATTCTAACGTTCGGGGTCAGACCGTGCATATTTACAGATTTAAGTTGGTTGCTTTGGAGCTTTAGAGGACGAGCTAGAAGCCTAGAGATGTATTCACATATATGGCTGTTTTCCGCTGTATTCATTGTTGTATTTATCAACAATTGTAAGGACAGGTTATTGTAACTGTCCAAAGTGAAATAGGTTAGTATACTCTGATTGATGTCTGTATAAACATATATTACAGTTTGTTTTGTGTATTGATTTGTAATATAATATAGATTATTCCTTCCACTATGAGATTTTACATTGTTTAGTTTTCTTCTCATCTTCTTCCTTCTTTCCTTTTTACCCCCGGCAATCGAGTTTTTGGACGTTCGATTGCTCGACATGCAATACAATGAACGTATTAGTGTCGATTTTCGAGGATCGAAAATCCTGGTTTTACAAATTTCCTCCTAGGGTTGTCCGCTAGCTCTTAACTTCCTCAGATCAGTAATTTACAACCCGTTAAGATGATTTTAGGCGTATATTTGGGTGTTTGACCCGGATGCAATACCATTTCTGCAGCCAAAGGCACGCAAAAATGTTTATTCATACTAGTAAGCATAATCACTTGAAATCACGTACGCAATGGAAAAAGTGTAATGCTACATGGAGAATACAAACTAGACCGGTACAGAAAGATGTGCAAGCATGGACGCTAGCCTTGTTATTGGTTGGTTATCCATTTTTCTGACACTAACAATGGATGAGCTTTGCGGCACTGGACTATATTTAGCCCAATTAAGACGGGTGATTGTGAGTGTTTTTCTGACACTATCGCCAAGTTATTTCATTAATGACTCCTTCATAACTACCTACATACTTATATAGGTGAATCGTCAAAATATTTGTCAAGATAAGTGGTTTCTACTGAAGTTTTGAATGTGGGTTGTTCATACGCTTGTTTTGTGTAGCTAATCTTCTTTTAACGTTTATGCGTTGTAAATTACGTCTAATTTATTCATGTCCATATTCTCCTTTTTCTGACTAGTAGTCATGATATGTTTATTTCACATGATTGCAAGGTTTGAGATCAGCTACCCTCGGATGTGCTTTCAACTACAATAACCACCTCATTTCAAATCATTATCATATGAATCATAATTTATTGTAGTATGATGGATCATCCATTGTAGTCGCATTCTCCATACAGTCAGGCAATATTACTTTAGTATGCTCTTTGTTAATATGGACATAGAACATGGCATTATATTTGTATTACTCTTAATTTGTTTATTGAGAGAATTCAATTTGTTGAAGAAACGAATAATTGCCTTGCACTTACTTGCATCTTGGTTGCTCTATGAAAGTTCATGATTATGCTTTTTAATATAAAAAGTGGAATACATTGGATTTATTAAGTGACTTCCAAGTAGTTGTGCATGCCGCGTCATATAAACATATTATGTTAAATCTTCAGCTTTGCAGGCAATTTAGCAATCCCGTGGGGATTGGATGTTATCATTTCTTCAATAAATTATGGGATGCCATCTCATGCACGAGCTCCACTACTACTTCAACTTCCCGTGGCAAGCGTCCGGCACCAACTTTCACATGGACGTCATCCGAAGAAAATCCTAGCAGCAACACAAGTGGGAATAGCGGTGGTCAAGGTGGAAGAGCTTATAGACCACCCATAGGTGGACCCGTTATCCACGAACCAAGGGGAGGGAGAGAAGCCTCATATGATTGGGACAAAGATGAATAACTCTTTTATGGTTTTTTATTTCAAAAACACTAATCAAAAGGCTTGTATAAATAGCCTTTTATGTTTCATTCATGCTACATTTTATGTTTTATTCATTCATGCAACATTCTATGTTTTATTTCTCATGCTACATTTTTATGCTACATACTTCTGCGATTATTACTTCCTTTTTGTCGATGACAAAGGGGGAGAAATCTATGTTATTAACCATGTTTTTGTAGAAAAGATAGTGCATATATTCAAGGAGAGGAAATAATCTCTACACACATGAGTATTGTCATCAATCAAAAAGGGGAAGAATGTTGATACGCTAAGTTTTGATTAATGACAATGTGCTTCAACAAAAAGGAAGAGATATGTGCAAAGCTAAAGAAAGAACGATGAAGACCAAGGATAAACATAAGTATGATTTTTATATAGGTCTTAGTTCAGATTTATTATTAAAATCTATCCTCAAGAGGCTTGCACAAACACTAGAACACATTTTATAAGTTTTATTTTTTAATAAACATTCACTGTGCACAATTTAGTAGTTCAGTCGACTGAACAGGGATGACCAGTCGACTGAACCTGTTACACATATACAAACATGTACAGTTTCAGTCGATTGAAACACCCTGCTCAGTCGACTGAATTTGTTCCTGAAAATTTTAGTTCATATTTTCAGTTGACTGAATTCCCTGTTTAGTCGACTGAATTTGAACCTGCGAATTTTCTCTGAATGAACACCTTCTTCCTCTCAAGAGTTGCAACCATTCTCCAATGGAAATGGAAGCATCTCTTGTCTGCACCCTTAGCCAACAAATGCACCTCTTCTACAAGTATAAATACATGATTCCAACATCTTCAATTCACCGAATTCTCTTACTTTAATCTTACTATTTTCTTGAACATATTCTCTATAAATTCTCAAAGCAATCACCAATCTGTTGCTTGAATCACTGCTTTGTTTTTAATATTCTTTTGATTCATAGCAATTCACATTTCCTAAATCTTCACAAACACATTGCATACTCTCGAGGATAAGATTATAGGAATATTGTACTACATTAGACTCATTAGTGTTGACAAGAACACAACAAGTCGAATATTGTTTTTTAGTAATTGAGTTGAAGTCCTCTTCGGTAGTTGAGGCAAGAAATCCCATTCAGTTGTTCGGGTAAGTTGTAAACCTATTCCTCCGGGTTAAGTGAGGGTTGTTAGTTAGTATTCCTAAGAGAAGCTTAGGGACTGGACGTAGGACAAGAGGTCCGAACCAGTATAAAATCTTGGTGTCTAGTTTACTTATTGCTTATCGTTATTTTTTCACTATTTCATATTATATGATCCTACCGCATAGCTTCTTTCAATAATAACAAAAATTTCATATTTTGGACCATTCATATTTGTGTGTAAATTAACTATATATAAAGTCATATATATTTTTCCATGTCGGTTTAAAGTTCGTCTTCCTTTTCATTGCACAGAAAGAATATAAGTGGACATTGAAATACTTGCTTGTAAGATGGACTAAATAAGCAGTAAGATTTCCTTATGCATTTTAGCTAAATGATTACCACTTTTGAAGCAGTTACAAAGTTTACTTTTTAATGTAGGAAAAATATTTCTCTATCCATAAGGATTTTGACATTATCAAATACCTATTTTTCCCTTTTCTCCTTTTTAATGGAACATGAAAGAAATAAAATAAAGCACAATAATTTTATGAAAAGGTCAAATTTGCCTACAATTTTGATTAGAGATTTAATGCTAGAGACTAGAACTTGTAGCGCTCATAGACAAAAATTTGATTAGAGTTTGATTAGAAGTTTGGTAGGAAGTAATGCCTGATGTATGATGCTTATTTTTTATCTGCAATAATTATTAATGCATAGGATTTGATATGAAGTATTATTAATTATTTACCAAAAATTAAGAAAAAAATCAAAAAAAATAAGAATTATGTCGAAACTTATATCTGATAAACCAAAGTTAAACTTAATTAATACATCCTATTGAAATGCTACATTTTCAAGAGTCTAAATGCGGATCACGAAACTGCTGGCTATCAATTACATCTGATTTATTTGAGATAAGTCAGAAGTAATTCCCGTTAATTGCATTTTGGTTAGCGTTTGCGGTGTTCGTTAGGGCCTAAGTAGATGTTCTCTAGATTTCGGAATTTTTTAAACTAGCATACCAATAAAGACTTCATTGCCTTCAAGTAGCTCCACAACTTGTATAGATTGGATGGTAATTGTTGCAAGTCCTTTTAGGTTTAAAAGGAAGTGTGTATCGATTACTACAAGTGGTGATATACATGGTCATTGTATGTCTCCCATTATATACATAATTATAGCTTCGATGACCAATCTATACATATAATAAAAATTGCTCGAACAAAATCATCTTTCAAAGTGAGATAATAATAAAAAATAGTAGCAAATACCCACAGTTATATAGTACCCAAAAACGGGGGTTCCAAAGATTGCAGGATTTGATTCAACGGCCAGATTTCAGGGGGCTAAATATTTATATAGTTAAAATTATTTTAGGCGTACGTTCGGGTGTTTGATTTAGATGGAATATCATTTCTGCAACCAAAGGCATGCAAAAACATTCATTCATACTAGTAAGTATAATCACTTAAAATCACGTATGCAATGGCAAAAGTTTAATGCTACAGGGAGAATGCAAACTAGACCGATACAACAAGATATACAAGCATGAATGCTAGCCTTGTTATTGGTTGGTTATCCATTTTTCTGATGCTCCTTCATCACTACATGCATACTTGTATAGGTGAATCACCAATATATTTGGCAAGGTAAGTGGTTTCTACTGAAGTTTTGAACGTGGGTTAGTCATGCGCTTGTTTTGTGAAGCTAATCTTCTTTTAATTTTTATGCGTTGTTACGTCTAGTTTATTCATGTCCATATTCTCCTTTTCCTGACTAATAGTCATGATATGTTTATTTTACATGATTGCAGGGTTTAAGATCACCTGCCCTAGGATGATCTTTCAATTATAACAACCACCTCATTTCATATCATTATCATATGAATCATAATTTGAATTTTTGCAAAGGGATTTCATGAAGCTATCATATGGTCAGGCATCAAAAATCAATTGAAAGATTTTTTCATCCATTCTTAACATATGAATGTATAACAACATCATAACAGTAGTAATTCGATCATACGATTTTTCCAAATACCTTGCTCTTGCCTTTATCAATCCAAAAACAATTAAACAAATCCTAGAACTTGTAGACCTTATGTGATGCTTATGCATAAAAATCTAAAACAACTAAAATAGGATGATACGTTAGGTAGATGGGTTAGGAGCTCCTTACATGATTTTTTTTCTATTAAAACTCACTTGAAAATTTGGTCTTCTCAAACCCTAGCCATGTCAATACGGTACGATGGATCGACCGGTATAAATTTTGCAAAATATATAGAATAGCGACTTAAGTTGAGTGATAAAATAATTTTTAGTATGATGGATCATCCATTGTAGTCGCATTCTTCATATAATCAGGCAATATTACATTAGTATACTCTTTTCTAATATGGACATAGAACATGACATTATTTTTGTATCACTCTTTTATTGAGAGAATTCAATTTGTTGAAGAAACGAATAATTTCCTTGCACTTACTTGCATCTCGGTTGCTCTATGAAAGTTCATGATTATGCTTTTTAATATAAAAAGTAGAATATGTTGGCAAATATTTATTAAGCGACTCCTAGGTAGTTGTGCATGCTGCGTTATATAAAAATATTATGTTAAACCTTCAGCTTTGCAGGCAATTTAGCGAACCCCTTGGGATTGGATGTTATCATTTCTTTATTTTTTATAATACGACTAAGGATTGCATCACATTTCCTCAATTTTTATTTCTTAGATGACTATATATACGTAGATGCCTTTCTTACTCGTAATTATAATCAGTTGAAATCACGTATGCGCGGACAAAAGTTTAATGCTACAGGGAAAATACAAACTCGATCGATACAGCAAGATATGCAAGCGTGAACACTAGCCTTGTTATGGGCTGGCACTCCATTTTGAGAAGTACCCAGACCCACGTACGGTTATTATTAATGGTTGTATTTCATGCGTCAACATACTGTGACGTCTAGTGTATATAACGATCCAAGTTATTGTTTTTGATGTGCCAACTTACTGTGACGTCTTGTGCAAATAATGACCTGAGTCCAGTTCATGACTTCAGATTTTATACATTGCACCAATATCTAAGCATTGAAATTAAGATGAAAATATTATTATCTTAATATAGTGCAAATAAATAAAGTAGTTAAACACATTCATATTGATTTAAATAAAATTTTAATTTAATGATCAAATAACAAAAAAAATTATGCACGAAACGCCACAATTTGTAGTTCAAATAAAATTATAATTAAAATTTTTTGTTCACAAAACGCCGCAGTTTGTAGTTTAGTAATCAAAGACATACATGCATTGTGTTTTCAGTTTTACATATTAATTGTTCAACTCTTTATATATATATATATATATATATATATATATATATATATGCTAATACTACTTCACTGCCCACCTACCAGTTAACCACACCACTTTAACTCTTTCCTTTTTTAACTACCACAAATTTTGCTTACTATTATTCTATTCATATATGTACAATTAATGTACCTTTATGATCTCCATCACTTTCTTAATCATTGTCATTGCATCATCCCATTTTTATTATTACATTATTATAACACGCATACATGCCATTCTGATCACAACGTCATTACTTAAATTTCTGAATCATTTATCAACTTATGTCCTACTGCACTCTTAAATGCCACTATATATTTTAAATTCATTTACTTCTATCAACCATGTTTGTATTATTCAGTTTTCATGTTGCACTTTGCTTTCTATATATATATATATATATATATATATATATATATATATATATATATATATATATAAAATCATGCATCATTGTGTTGGAGCTATGTTGTGGTATTTACAACAGTTTTTGAATTAGCACGATTGTGGACTCATTTATATGTGTAAGCCTTTTTATTATCACAAAAGTTAGTTGTTTTGTGAAAGGTACGTGGTATGTATATGTATATTGAAACACAATGAACCCGAGACATAGATTCTGTATATACATTATTAGAAGTTGTATCAAGCATAAATATCAAGTGGTTATGTGCAAGCTAAAGTTGTCTTATCCCACAGGTGTGTTAATTCTTCCAAATGTTCAACCAATGCACTAATAAATGCTCTGATCATGAAATCAGACCGTTTATAAGTCTCGTAGTAACAATCATGTACCTAAAATATAATTTGCATTCTTTCACCGTTAAAGTCCATTGATACAATTAAATCCATGGCTTTTATTTGATGACCTTAATTGAAATACGATGGAGTGGAGAATCAGAAGACATATCAAACAATATATTTTACTGAATAAAAAGCAATGAATTCTGAAAAGATAGGTTAATGTCTCCTAAATGGGAATAAAATGCATGTTAAAGATACAAGGTTCACAAGATGTATAGCCTTATTGTAAAATAGGTCGATCTGTATTTGCATAAAACATACAGTAAGAGTTTAATGTCTCTATATTTAGTAATACAATACGTCATAATGTTATTGTAAAATAGGCTGATTTGTATTTGCACAAACTATATAGTAAGAGTTTAATGTCTCTATGTTTAGTAATACAACATGAGATAAGTTACGAATGTGTACTAATTTATTTTGCTAATATTTCTTACTAATATTGACTACTGCATTAATTTGATTAAAAAGTGTGACAAAATGGGGTTGCACCGAACTTAAAATTATTACCCAAAAAACAATGGTTAGCGCAAAGGTAAATTTCATTCATAATGAAATCGTGAACACGTTAATAACGTCGGGCATGTAGGACATGCTTAACTTTTTTAAGAATTATGATCATTCAACTGATGTCGGATAATTTTTCATATTTCAAATACGGATGTGGATAGATTTCATATTTTTTGGATACTTAGTGACAACCCTAATATGAGACGCATACAAGAGTAGGCCCTGGGTTTTGGAAGTTGTTGGCGGATTGGCTTAGGCTGATGTGGGCGGATGAGATTTTTAAGTAATATTGGTTCATAAATTTAGCTAATTAAAGTATAAACTTCAAAAATAAATAACTCACCCAAACGAAGAAAGTTTAATCTGCAGATTTCGACATTGGATTCGCACAAGCGTATAGAACACATTGGTGTAATTTATAGACACATTGGATGATGTATAAAATATTAACAAAATATCGATGGTTAAATTTAATTACATTTATTGTAATTAAATAATTATATTTAATTAGTGGCGTATAATTAGCACAATAAAATACCATTCTGCTATTTTAAATTGTATTGATTCATTTTAGACATTTATTGAGCAGGATAAATCCATGTAGCGTGCTTGTAATATAAAAAGAACATTTTGACATTAATTAATGTATAGATTAATTACTATTCAATAAATTGATCAGATGGCTATTGATTGTTAATTGTTTATAATAACTTGTTTGACATTATTGTTTGTTTGGTTGTTTGAATTGTTCTTTGCAAGTTTATGTGTAATTAATTTCCAGTTGCATGGGTTGGGTAGAAAACAATTATAGGCTAACACCTTGTAAATTATTTTACAGTTTAACTATAACGTGTTTAACATTCATATTGGTTTATTAAATTATTGTAATTAGTTATAATAATTTAATATTTGAATTTTGAACTTTAATGTAAATAAGTTGCTTTGAAAAGTGATTTATATTTTTAAAAGTCTTTTCCCCAATTAGAATATTTTTAAAGGTAAACATTCTTAGGAATAAATATTGGTTGAATGTTTTGTTAAAAAAATATTTATAAAACTATATTTTATTTGAACTATAGAGCCACATCTGGCTTGGGGACGATAATCGATTCGACAAGGCATTGGACCCTAGAAAGAAGAGCCCAGGGGAGGATCAGGTGGCACCGGCAGAATTGATGGTCTTTGTCCCAATCTGTATGGATGACCCAACACGGTTCCTGAGGATTGGATCGCACCTTGGAAACAGGATGCGGTTAGAACTAACTAAATACATTCGCGCCAATTTGGATGTGTTTGCTTGGAAGCACTCCAATATGTGCGGAGTATCACCCAAAATAGCTTGCCATGTCCTCAATATCGACCCAAAATTCAGTCCAGTAAAGCAAAAGAGGCGCAGCTTAGGCCCTGAGCGGTCCAAGGCACTGAGAGGGGAGGTACATAAACTGATGGCTAATAACTTCATCCGAGATGCAACTTACCCTGAATGGATATTAAACCTAGTATTTGTCAAGAAGCCTAACAGAAAGTGGCGAACTTGCATTGATTTCTCGGATTTGAACAAAGCTTGCCCGAAGGATAGCTTCCCGCTCCCCGGAATCGATTAACTTGTAGATGGTACAGCAGTACATGAATTGCTATCATTTATGGATGCATACTTAGGTTATAACAACCAGATCATGATGCATGAGCCTGACCAAGAGAGCACCAACTTCATCACCGATTTGGGATTGTACTACTGTAGTGTAATGCCATTTGGTTTAAAAAATGCCGGGACAACGTACCAAAGGCTAGTGAATGCTATGTTCAAATGCAGATCGGAAAGACGATAGAAGTTTACATAGATGATATGTTGGTCAAATCATGAGTGGCGGCTAATCATCTAGAAAATCTTGCTAAAATGATCGAAATACTCTGGAAGTATGGAATGAAGCTCAGCCCACTCAAATGCCACTTCAGAGTAGCCTCTAGGATATTCTTGGGATTCATAGTAAGTGCTTTAGGCATCGAAGCGAATCCAGAACAGATAATATCGCTACGAGAGGTCCAATCCCAAAAAAAAAGAAGGAAATTCAAAGCTTGAATGGAAAAGTCGCAGCATTGAGCTTATTTATCTCAAAAGCTACAGACAAGTGCATATCAATCTTCAGCGCACTAAAGAAGAGAAAGAAGAACTTAGAATGGAGTGAATCTTGTCAAATGGCCTTCGAAGAACTGCTATGACACATTGAGGCTCCGCCAATCTTGTCTAAGTCAGTGGATGGAGAAGACTTATTCATTTACTTAGCAGTCTCATCGCATGAGCTGAGCGCCGCTCTTGTATGGAAAGAAGCAAGAATCTAACGACTCGTGTACTGCATTAGCAAACAGTTCACCGAAGTCGAGAAGAATTACCCAAAACTAGGAATGCTAGAGTATTGCCTCTTGATTGCATCTTGGAAGTTACGACCGTACTTTCAGGCTCATCCAATTAAAGTGTTGAGTGACCAACCCTTGAAACAAGGGTTATACGGACCAGAAACTTCCGCAAATGGAATATAGGGTTAAGTCAATATGATATCACATACTACTCGAGGAAAGCCATAAGTAGGCAAGCATTGGCCGATTTCATCGTCGAATTTACTATACGAGACGACCAGGAAGAAGCTCGGTCAGAATTAGAAATATAATGGAAGCACTTCGTCGATGGCAAGTCCAACAACTTTTGATCAGGAGCGGGAGTAGTGCTTGAAACCCTCGAAGGGTGAGCCATTAGCTACGCTTTACGCTTGGAATTCTCTGCCACAAACAATAAAGCAGAATATGAAGCACTGATCGACGGACTGAAAGTTGTGAAGGAGCTTAAGATAAAATCTATTCACATATGTACCGACTCATAGCTGGTCGTCTGTCAAGTAAAAGGGGAGTATTAGGCGCGTGGTGAGAATCTCGCCCCGAACATGTCCAAAGTACAGAAACTGCTAAGCGACGTCGAGCACTACACCTCATATCCCAAGGGAGCAAGATACGAAGGCAGATTGTTTTGCTAAACTGGCAAGTTCCAGAGAAGCTCAGTCATTGGGGCTAGTCCCAGTTGAAACTCTAGCCAACCCAAGCATAGACGAAATGGACGTAAACTGGATTCTCAAAACCACCGTCGAACCTGATATGTGGATGACGCTAATAAAGTGCTATCTACTTGCAGGAACCCTTCCAACTGACCGGAATCAATGGAAGAAGCTCACCTGTAAGGCACCATGATTCATGATGCAGGATGGAATACTCTATCGAAGGGAATTCTCAACCACCCTTCTTAGGTGTGTGACCGATCACGAAGCACGAAGAATCATAAAGGAGGTACATGAAGGCGAATACGGAGACCACACTCGAGGGCAATTCCTTGCGAAGAAAGTCCTTCGATATGGGCACTTCTGGCCAACAATAAATCGCGATGTCGCAGATCATGCCAGAAGATGTGATAGTTGCCAAAGATTTAGCAAAAATAAGAGAACTCCATCTACAGAGCTAATATAGATGGCCAGTCCATGGCCGTTCATAATATGGGGGATCGACTTGATTGGCGTCCTGCCAAAAGCAAAAGGAGGGGACAAATATGCTGTAATTGACGAGATTATTTCACAAAATGGACCGAAGCGGAACTGCTGGCCACCATAACCACAAAGAAAGTTATTAACTTTGTTATTAAAAATATCATTTGTAGGTTTGGTGTGCCGCAAAAAATCATCACCGACAATGGAGCCTAATTCGAAAGTGCCGAGTTCAAGGACTTTTGCAGGTACTTCCAAATTGAAAAGAGCTTTTCTATAGTGGCACATCCGTAAAAAAAGGGCAGGTGGAAGCAATGAATAAGATCAGGCACACGATCAAAAAATGACTAACAAAAGTAAAAGGAAACTGGGTTGATGAACTTTTACTCGCAGTATGGGCTTATCAAACTACCCACAAAGCGGCAGCCGACCACACTTCATTTGCCATGGCGTATTGTTCAGAAGCAGTGATTCCTGTCGAATTAGAAGTCCCCTCCCACCGAAAACAAAACTTCAACCTAAAGCAAACCTAGCATCTTCTACTCAAATCGCTGGATATGGTTGATAAAAAGAAAGAAGAAGCAAAGTTGAGAACTGTCGCCCACTAAAAAAGGGTCGCATGATACTTCAACTTCAAAGTTCAAAACCAAACTTTTGAAGTTGGAGATCTTGTGCTTAAGCGAGTTTACCCCGCTCCGAAGGCCTTCGGACCAAACAGGGAGGGATCTTATGTTGTGAACCAAAAGCTAAGAGACGGGACTTTTAAGCTACCAACCGTCGATGGAATTCAAGTTCCCAGGGAATGGAATACCGAGTCGCTCCGCCGCTTCTTTATTTGAAACCTTATGTATTTTTTATTTTTCAGCAAATAGGCCATCCCCGGATGCCGGGGGCATTGTACATATGCAAAAACTGCCCTTCTTTTCTTAATAAAGTTTGCATCTTGAACTAACAAATTTGTGTTCATAATAATTACCCACCGGACCGATGGAAGCAAATCGACTCAAACCGTAAGATCGATGGAACCCGATATTTGTCTTCTAAAAAGCGACATTACTCCGGTAACATCGAGAGGGCTGGAAATAATAACTCCTCCGTTGCTTGAAGATAGGCAATACTGAGGAAATGCAAATTCCGCGCATCTCATAAGCCGTGCACTAAAATAATAACTCATCACGTTGCCCAAAGATAGGCAACACTAAGGAAAAACAAAAGTCGTGCACCTCATAAGCCACACTCTAAAATAATTACTCCTCACATTGTCTGAAGATAGGCAACACTGAGGAAAAATAAAAGCCGCGTACCTTATATGTCGCGCACTAAAATAATAACTCCTTACGTTGCCTGAAGATAGACAACACCGAGAAAACCGAAAGCCGTGCATCTCATAAGCTACGCACTAAAAATAATAACTCCTCACATTGCCCAAAGATTGGCAACACAAAGAAGTACCAAAAGTCGCATAATTCGTAAGTCACGCATTAAATTCTACTATATGAACTCCCCACGTTGCCCGGAGATAGGCGACAACGAGAAGCATGAGAAATCGCGCACTAATTCCTAAAACTTTTCCAGACCAGGGAACCATGTCAGTCCTTAAAACCTCGCATATCATAACCAACGCCGACTACTCCTATAATTGGGAATAATGAGCACAACTCCAATGAAATTGAAATGCTATAAATCGGCTAAAAGGTATCAACTATAAACATTTAACGATGAAAACTGCCCTCAGTTAATCCACGCAATGTGCACCTCTTAAACACGCATGTTGCATACTTACCAAGATATCACAAGAAACTGGGATTACGTGCTCAAGTCGCAAAACAAATCAAGTCGTGACTTAGCCAAATTTCATGTGTAGTATGAGAATCATCTAAACCCTAAGTTAGTATGAGAATCATCTAAACCACTAAATTACAGGTCATCTAAAAGTTGTTTGAAGTAAACAGCCCTGTGAACTGGGGGGCATAAACTGGTACCTGAATATAAACATGTGGAAACGATAAGTTCACAAGTTCTATGACTCCAAACAAAGAATTTTTAAAAACGCGTGGAAACGATAAGTTCACATGTTCTGTCACTCCAAATAAAGAATTTTTAAATAAAGAAGTTAACAAGGACTTTCTAAATAAAAGAATTCTTAAGTTCTATTAATTTCTAAAGTTTTGTTAATTCCTAAGTTTTGTTAATCTCTAAATCCTGTTACTTCAAACGAAGGATTTTGGCTATAATCGTAGAATTAGAAAAGTATACAAGTACATAAAACGGGTATGAACAGACATATAAGAATACAGTAAAAATATCAATATATTGCTTGTAAGTATCTTTGCATAGGAACAAAACATAGGGGCTCTACCCACACAACATCGGCCAATAAAAGAAAAATACAGACTCCACAGCAGAAGCACTGAGTGCAGACTCTACACTTGAACAAAAAGACTCAAAAGAACGCAAAACCAAGTCAGTCTTCATAGAAGCCTCTCAACGCTTCCTTCCACCGCTCCCCTTTCCATCCTTAATTGGTAGCTTCTGATTCATCTCGAGAGTGGTGTCGCTGCCGGTAATGTCAACTAACACCTCGGTGGCAATGTCCTCCTCATGCTCTAAAGCCTTCTTAGTAGTTTCTCCATTCATTTTTCATTTTTGTGATCTGCGGGTGCTTTTAGAGGCTTTGATTGCTTTGACCTTTTCCTTCTTGATAGTAACCGCCGTGTTGAGTTTTTTGGGGCTGCTCCATCTAAGTTTCCTGCTCCTTGGCCTTTGTTGTTGTACTCTCACCTTTCAAAGAAACAGAAGGGTCATCCAAGCCATGAAGCGCGACTATCTTTTCAACCTCTGGCCTCAGTTGCGAGCCAGACGTGGATGTGGGGAATAGGAATTGAAACAACCACGAAAGATATGGAAATTATGGCGGGTTTGGGCACCAAAGATGTTGGCACGTCAACTGGAAAGCACATGGACTAATAAGATCAAAAATGGAAGCGTTAAATTCTTTCTGCTCTTGCGGCGTAAGTAGGAAGCTCCCGAATTCAAAGGAAGCAAGGACATTACCTGCACCGAAGGAACAGTCGAGAATAGCGACCTCAAACTCACCACCTTAGCCTTCTTTGGATGGCTCCACCACCTGAGAAAAGTTTCAAATCCTGAGCTTGCTGGTAGGTCATGGGGCTGCTCAGATAATTTGCCCACGCCGGAAATAGAACGCTTAATAAGCGCGTCGGCGGCAGTCGTCAAGGCAACATCGGTGGCTACTAGTGCCCAATTTGTGGGTTAGAAAGCTACATCTGCATGTTATATGCTATGTAATTTGGGGGTTACATCTTTGTTTGTGCATCATAGGCTACTGGAGTTCAATTTGTGGTAGGAGAACTATGTTGGCTTGATCCTGAATCTAAATGGGTACCCAATTAAATAGGGGTACATAGGCAGTCATAAGTGGTAGTTATACGACCCAAATAATAATATAACATTTTCATGTTTATTATTTACTAATTATCTTATGTTAATATTTGTTTCTTACTAACCATTTTATTCTGCAATGACATGTTTATTGAGTTTGCGGTAATGAATATTGTTGTGTCTTACATCAGAGTCGTGCAGCGGGGGATTTATAGTTTGTCTGTTTGGTATATATTAAAGCACACCCTATAAAATAAATGATTGCTCAGATAAGGTGCATTAATGAAATTGTATCCTATACATTTAATAATATTGTATATTTTTAAGATTATAATGCATATTTAGTTGGTAGTTGTCATTGTTTATTTTAGAACAAATGGGTTTTCGGTAATTTTGCTGGTTCGAAAATCCAGGTCATCACTGATTGTATTAGTGCCTGAGTTAGGTACTTAAGTAAAATTTCTACTCGGATTAATAAATCAGAATGGCTTAGAACATAACTAGAAAGGCTAAGGCAACAACTGAAATTGGCTAAACTAAGAGACCGGCATTCTTTCAACCTAGTCAGCAATCAACACACAACCAGCTAGTAGATTGCCATCAAAATGGAACAACGAGCAACAAGACTACATGTACGACATCGATGCAAGCCCATAAAAGCAAACCAAACATGGAACCATAGAAACAACCAAAGAGATTAGGTCGTTAGAGATCCATATCTATGGATCACCAGCAACCTATGATAACATTTTGGTTTGTTGAGAGAAATAGGGATACGAAGTCTTGAAGACAGGAGTATGAAAAATTATAAGTGTATAGACGATGGATCGCTAGTGAGCCATGTAATGCCACGATGCTTGTGACCCTACCTTGTGAAGAGATCGAAAGAGCACCTAGAAAATACCAAGTCATTAGCTCGCGTATGAGCCAATTCCATAGGTTGCCAGTGATCCATAGACCATCGGTCGCTGGCGACCTATAGATTTGGCTCGGATCGTGAGCTAGACCCCCTTAGTTTGTTCTATATTTATCTGCGAGCAGTTGATGAAGTGGCCTGGACCAAAAGCTCTCTGATCGCTATAAATACCATCCTACCTACAACATAAGAGAGATCTTCTCTAGACTGGTTGCTGAAGCTCCACTGGAAATATTCTTCACTCTCTACCTCCCTCACAGCAATCTCCAAAGAGATTCACTGTGAATCTCCAATGGAGTCCAACTTTAGGGATTCAATCTGCATAAGGATAACCAAAGCTTTGTAATCAAATACTTCTTGTAACAACAATCAGTTTATACTAAAACTAAAAAGTGCACGTAAGCTTCATTAACAGCCGAACCACAAAAATTCTCTATCTTCTTTCATTTACAATTCTTTTTCTGTATCTATTATCTATGATATTGCTTTGTAAGAACATGATTGGTGCTTTCAAACTCAAACCAAGGTGTTGATCCATTTTTTGGGTTAACAATCTTTTTAAAGTTATACCATTCTTGGAAAGGGGGGTGCACCCTCTTAGTCATTGTTGGAATATTGATATATTCCTTTTTGGAAAGAGTTCAAAAAAATGTTTTAAATAGAAAAACCTCGGTATTTAGTTCTAAATTATCTTTTAAAAAGAATTAAACAATTATGCCTAAATGGGTAGATTGGAAAGCTACATTTGCATGCTATATATCATGTAACTTAAGGGTTGCATCTTTGTTTGTGCATCATAGGCTATTGGTGTCCAATTTGTGGTGGAAGAACTATGTTGGCTTGATCCTATATCTAAATGGGCACCCAATTAAATAGGGGTACATAGGCAGTCATAAGTGGTAGTTATACGACCTAAATAATAATATAACATTTTCATATTTATTGTTTGCTAAATATCCCATTTTGATATTTGTTTCTCACTAACCATTTTATTCTACATTGACATGTTAATTGAGTTTGCGACAATGAATATTATTGTCTCTCGCATCAGAGTTGTGCAGCGGTAGATTTATAGTTTGTCCGTTTGGTATGTATTAAAGCACACCTGATAAAATAAATGATTACTCTGGTAAGTTGGAATATTGAAATTGTATCTTATACATTTAATAGTACTATATATTTATCAGATTATGATGTGTACTAAGTTGATAGTTGTCAATTTTTATTTTAGAACGAATGGGTTTTCGGTAATTTTTACTGGTCCGAAAATACAGGTCGTCGTTGATAGTATTAGAGCCTGGGTTAGGTACTTAAGTAAAATTTCAATTAGGATTCGTAAATCAACCAAGGAATTTTAAATAAAACTGCGTTAATTTGATAAATAAAAATGGATAGCATAAGACACCATAGCGTCGACCGAGATTATGAGTGATATTTTTTTTTGGTGTGCTTATTTTTTGTTAATTGTTTGGCTTCATTATATTTTCCACTGTATGGAATTTCTGGAATGAAATTCGTTTAAGGGAGGGAAGAACGTAACGAGTGGGGTTTCTAACCCAGCAGGACCCATTAGAAAGCTGAATAATATCGTGACATCAGAATGGCTTAGAACTTAACCGGAAAGGCTAAGGCAACAATTGAAATCGACTAAACCAAGAGACCAACGTTCTTTTAGCACGATCAGCAATCAGCGCACAACCAGCTAGTACATTACCATCAAAATGGAACAACGGGCAACAAGACTGCACATACGACATCGATACAAGGCCATAAAAGCAACCCAAACTTGGAACCATAGAAATAATCAAAGAGCTTAGGTCGCTAGCGATCCATATCTATGAATCGCCAGCGACCCAGGCTAACATATTGGTTAGTTGAGAGAAATAGGGACACGAATTCATGGAGACAGGAATATGAAAAATTCTAAGTGTATGGATCGCTAGCAATCCATACACGACAGATCGCTAGTGATCCATGTAATGCTATGATGCTTGCGAACCTATATTATGAAGAGATGGAAAGAGCACCTAAAAAATACCAAGTCATTAGCTTGCGTACGAGCTAGGTCTATGAGTCGTCAGCGACCCATCGACCATGGGTCTATAGCGACCCTTGGTTTTGGCTCGATCATGAGCTAGACCCTAATAGTTCGTTCTATACCTAACTACGAGTAGTAGATGAAGTGGCTTGGCCCAAAACCTCTCTAATTTCTGTAAATACCATCCTACCTACAACATAAGCGGGATCTTCTCCGGACTGGTTCGTGAAGCTTTGTTGGAAATATTCTTCACTTTCTACTTCCCTCATAACAATCTCCAAATAGATTCACTGTGATTCTCCAGTGGATTCCAACTTTGAGGATTCAACCTACTTAAGGATAATCAAAGCCTTGTAATCAAACACTTCTTGTAATAGTAATCGGTTTATAATAAAACTATAAAGTGGAAGTAGGTTTCATTAATGGCTGAACCATTATAAAAATTCTCCATCTTCTTTCTTTTACTGTTCTTTTTCTTTATCTATTATCTGTGATATTGCTTTGTTAGAACATGGCTGGCGCTTTCAAACTCAAAACAGGATGTTGATCCATTTTTTAAGTTAACAATTTGTTTAGATTTATACCATGCTTGGAAAGGGTAGTGCACCCTCTTAGTTTTTTGGAATTTTGATATATTTCTTAGAGTTCTAGAAGAAAAAAAATAGAAAAGCCCAGGATTTAGTTCGAAATTATCTTTTGAAAAGAATTGAACAATTATGCCTAATGGGTAGATTAGAAAGCTACATTTGCATGCTACATCTATGTAATTTAAAGATTGCATCATTGTTTGTGCATCATAGGCTATTAGAGTCCAATTTGTTATATGAGAACTATGTTGGCTTGATCATGTATCTAAATGGGTATCAAATTAAATAGGGTACGTAGGCAATCATAAGTGGTAGTTATACAGCCTAAATAATAATATAACATTTTCTTGTTTATTATTTTCTAATTATCCCATTTTGATATTTGTTTCTTACTAACCATTTTATTTTGCATTGACATGTTTATTGAGTTTGCGGCAATGAATATTGTTGTCTCTCACATCAAAGTTGTGCAGCGGTAGATTTATAGTTTGTCTGTTTGGTATGTATTAAAGCACACCCTATAAAATAAATGATTACTCTGGTAAGTTGCATTATAGAAGTTGTATCATACACATTTAATAGTATTGTATAATTATAATATTATGATGTGTATTATGTTGGTAGTTGTCCTTGTTTATTTTAGAACGAATGGTTTTCGGAAATTTTTATTTGTCCAAAAATCCAGGTCGTCACTGATGGTATTAGAGCCTGGGTTAGGTATGTAAGTAAAATTTCAAGTAGGATTAGTAAATCAACAAAGGAATTTAAACGAAACTGTCTTAATTTGATAAATAAAAATGGATATGATAGGACACCGTACCTTCGACCGGGGTTATGGGTGATATTATTTTTGATGTGCTTAATATTTGTTAACTATTTGGCTTTCGTTATATTTTTCACCCTATGGAATTCCGGGGATGAAATTCATTTAAGGGGAAGAAGAGGATAATGAGCCGTAATTTTTGAGTTTTTGAATTTAAATTTTGAGTTTATTTAAATATTCAAATGTAATTTAATTATAGTAAAATCTATGTTTTAAATAGCTGCCCAATTTTTAATGACATAATTTTAATTAATTTATGTGATTTTTCCATATTATTGAATTTTGAAAAAAGTTAAATCTTCGTTCGATGCATTTTGCAGCAAATGTCAGTATTTTTGAAATTGCACATGATAAGTTATTCAATGTATTTTATTATTGTTTTTTAATTGTTTCATATTGTTATGCGTGATTGTAGTTTTATTTCTGTCGTTTGCGGTCGTACGCGAACGTGATATTATAAAGTAGAGTACCCTAATTTTTAATAAAACAACTCAAATATTAAACAAAATATGACACGCATGTAGTGTTACATGTCTTGCTTTCTTTTGTGAATTTACTTTTGATGTGATGGAAGTGTTGACTTTTGTCTACTTTGGTATGAAGTAATTTTGCCTCTATATTAATGCATACACAACACGCAAGGGGACGCATGAATCAAATATATACACAATTCCTTTCTCTGCAAATGATAATGCACAGAACATGTTTCCCAATTTAAATTCATTAATCTTATAACTCCGCAAATACAAAAATTTAGCCCAAGGTGGAAAGATCACTATTGTATAAGGGAAGTAGGGCTTCATCTTTTGTTTAATTTGCACTCGAGATGGTGGCGCCGTCGATGAGATATTCCCCGATGAACTTTCGGGCCGTGTATGTGGGTGAGTGCATTTTTATGCGTATTCAAGTCCATGTGTGCATGCTTGCTTGCATGTGGAGATGTTTAATTGTGTGTGTGTGTGTGTGTGTGTGTGTGTAGTGTGTGCGAGTGGAGGTGCATGCGCAGGGAGAAGAGAAAGGAGCAGCCATTTTTGAGTGCAACCGAGTCAGATCCATTAGTGTAGAAGGATCGATACTACAAAGCCAAAAGAGATAGAGGCTGTTTTATCCTTGACGTGGCCGCGTTTGTTTGACTGCTTTCACCACTGAGCAGAATGCTGAAACGTCTTCAAGACAGTGACAAAGTAGACGACTCTGCCGAAGTTCATCCATTTACAACAAATCGAAGATGATGCCAGCAACAATGAGTTCTACTATAGATTTGGATGCCACTGCCCCCGCATCGCTGTTTTAGGTCCCTATGGTGCCCGCTATGCCATTCAGGTTTGAGGGACTCTATTTTAAGCACTGGAGGCAAAAGATGGAGCTCTTTCTAACATTGAGGAAGGTGGTCGCTGTCCTTACAATGGATAAACCGCAGCTACCAGAAAGACCCGACGAAGCAGACATAGTTCAGCTAAGAGTCTGGATAAAGAAATCGAAGGAGTTGTAGATCTGGACAGAGCAGGATTACTTATGCAAGAACTTCATCCTCAATGGATTCAGCGACAATCTCTATGACTACTACAACTCTGACAAAACAAGAAGGGAGATCTGGGAAGCGCTGCAGAAAAAGTACGATACAAAGGATGCAGGAGCAAAGAAGTTTACTGTCAGCCACTACCTCAAGTACTAGATGACAGATGACAGGTCAGTAGATAGCAGTCTCATGAGCATCAGAAAATAATTTATGATATCATCTCCGAAGGTATGAGTTTAGATGAACGTTTTCAAGTGGCAGTTTTGATTGATAAGTTACCTCCATGTTGGAAGAATTTTAAGAATAATCTTAGACATGAAACTAAGGAATTATTATTATAAAGCCTAATAACCCATCTCCATATTGAGGAGGAATCTCGTAAATAGGATATGAAGGAAGAAGTGCTTGTTATTTCAGGCAACACTAAGAAAGCTGCAATTTTGAAACCGTATCTTAAAAGCTTTAAAAATCAAAACCGCAAGCTTAATCAAAATCGCAACAAATAGAATTTTAATTCACAAGGAAACCATAGAGGTCAACCGAAACTGCCACAAAAGAAGGACTCTGGACAGTTGTTTCTTTGTTACAACTGTGGAAAACCAGGTCATATGGCACGCAAGTGTCGGAACAAGCCAAGCTCTGCACATAGGCTAACTTGACTAAGGAGCCTCTTACGGCTATGATTTCTGATGAGATTCGCCTTGTTGGCAGATCAGAGGGTTGGTGGGTAGATACTGGCGCTACACGTCATGTCTACTATGACCATGCTACGTTCAAAACATACATGGAAACTGAGGACAAGAAAGTGTTGCCGGAAGACTCTCACACCACTATTGTTGTTGGGATTGGAAGTGTAGAGCTGAAGTTTGCCTCCGGAAAGATCGTCATTTTGAAAGGCATCATGCATACTCCAAAGATGAGAAAGAATCTTTTTTTGGGTTATCTTCTTAATAAGGTTGGGCTTACACTGACTGTTGGGGCTGATATGTACACCATCACTATGAATAGTATGTTTGTGGGTAGGGTTTATGCAACTGATGGCATGTTTAAACTGAATGTTGAATGTAATAAAATGTCTATTTCTGCTTATTTGTTGTGTGATTTTAATATCTGGCACTCTAGACTATATCAAGTTAATAAACGAATAATAAAGAACATGAGTAGCTTAGGTATAATCCCTAATATGTCACTAAATGATTTTGAAAAATGTGATTTTTGTAGTCAAGTAACAATAACTAAAACCCCACATAAATCTGTATTTAGAGAATCAGAACCCTTAGATTTGATTCATTCTGATATACGTGAGCTTGATGACACTCTGGCAAGAAATGGACACTGCTACTTTATCGCTTTTGTTGATGATTACTCTAATTTTACTTATGTATACCTTATGAAAAATAAAAGTGATGCATTTGAGATATTTAAATCTTTTATAACTGAAACTGAAAATCAGTCTAATAAGAAAGCTAAAAGATTGCGTAGGAATAGAGGAACTGAATATGAATCGAGTTTTTTTATTAACTTTTACAACTCACATGGAATAATACATGAAAGAACTGCAACATATTCACCTGAAACGAATGGTAAAGATGAAAGGAAAAATAGAAAATTAACTGAATTAGTAGTTGCTATTTTACTTGATTCTAGTGCATTATCACATTGGTGGGGGAAATCTTATTAACCATGTGTTACGTTTTGAATAGGATCCATAAGTCAAAAAGCAAAATTTCACCTTTTGAAATCTTAAGAAATTATAAGCCAAATGTGTCTTATTTTAGAACTTGGGGATGTTTAGCATATGTTCGTATACCTGGACCTAAGAGAATAAAATTAGCAAGAAGAGCATATGAATGTATATTTATTGGCTATGCTATCAATAGCAAAGCATATAGATTTTATGATCTGAATACGCACAATATAATAGAATCTAATGGTGCTGATTTTTATGAATTGAGATTTCCTTTTATATTGAGGAATAGTGGGGGCACATCAAGTAACACTATACCTATTAGAACAGAACATAATGAATCTTTTGAAAACGAACCTTGAAGAAGTAAAAGGGAAAGAATTACAACAGATTATAGTGCAGATTTTTGCACTTTTACTATAGAGGATGATCCTTTAAACCACCATGAAGCCTCATCTTCTTTAGATGCCGATTTTTGGCAAGAGGCTATAAATGATGAGATGGATTCTTTATAATCCAATAAGACTTGGCACTTAGTAGATTTACCACCTGGTTTTAAGTCCATAGGCTGTAAATGGTACTTAAAATGAAATTAAAACCTAATCGAATAGTTGATAAATATAAAGCCCATTTAAGAGCTAAAGGGTTTAAGAAAAGAGAAATGTAGACTTTTTGACACTTTTTCTCCTGTAACTAAAATTACATCCATTCGAGTATTAATTTCAGTAGCATCTATTTATAATTTAATAATACACCAAATGGATGTTAAAACTGCTTTTTAAATGGTGAATTAGAAGAGGAAATTTATATGGACCAATCTGCAAGCTTTGTAATTCATGGTCGTGAACATAAAGTTTACAAGTTAGATAAATCATTATATGGTTTAAAACAAGCACCTAAGCAATGACATGATAAATTTGATAACTTAATAGTCTCACATGGTTTTAAAAATAATAAAAGAGACAAATGTATTTACTATAAATCTGAGAATGACACTTGCACTATTATATGTCTATATGTAGATTATCTACTTATTTTTGGGTCAAACATTCATGTTACAAACAATGTTAAATCTTTGTTAAGTGCCAACTTTGATATAAAAGATCTAAGTAAAGCAAATGTAATCCTTGGAATTAAGATTACTGATCTAGGTAAAGCAAGTGTAATCCTTAGAATTAAGATTACTAGGTCACAATATAGAATTTTTTTGGATCAATCTCATTACATTGAGAAGGTCCTAAAGAAATACAATTACTTTGACTGTAAACCTGCATGTACACCATATGATCCTAGTGTAAAACTATTTGAGAACACTGGTGAAGGTGTAAGATAGTATGATTATACGAGCATCATTGGAAGCCTTCGGTATGCCACTGATTGTACTAGACCCGACATTTCCTATGTCATGGGATTATTATGCAGGTTTACTAGTAGACCAAGTATAGAGCACTGACATGCTATCAAAAGGGTCATGAGATACCTAAAAGGAACTATGAACCTTGGGATACATTATGAAAAGTTTCCAGCTTTCCTTGAAGGATACACCGATGCAGACTGGAATACTTTATCCGATGATTCGAAAGCAATCGCTGGCTATATATTTAGCATTTCTAGTGGAGTTGAAGAAACAGACTATTTTGTCTCAGTCCACTATGGAGTCCGAGAAGATAACATTAGCCACAGCTAATGAAGAAACAGATTACTTAAGAAATATGCTAGCTGAGATTCCTTTGTGGGAAAAATCGATACCAGCTGTGTTGATATATTGCGATAGTACTATGGCTATTGCAAAAGTATAGAATCATTATTACAATGGTAAGAGGTGACATATACATCGTAATCACAACATTGTTAGAGATCTACTCCCTTTAGGAGCTGTCAGAGTGGATCACATACGCAGTGATGAGAATTTTGCCCATCCTTTGACGAAAGGACTAGTTAGAGAGAAAGTCCTTAGAACTTCCAAAGGAATGAGACTATTTCCCTTAGATTGTTGAGTCACGTACAATGGAATGACTATAGATACCGAGAACTAGGTTCAATGGGTAAGAACAAGTTATGAAGTGATATGAGTTGAACATGCTATTTTTTATATGCTTTGAAGCTTGTATTCCTGAAGTGATTAGAGGATGAGTTAATAGAAACTCTTAGTGAGATCTATACTCTATATAAAGTGGAGTACCTACCTTTAGGTGTACTCTTGATAGACTCGCCTATGTGGATGCGGAAATGTGGCCGTTTCTATGGAATTTTAGAAAAAATTCTTATAGCATTCGCTAAACTGGGATAGACATGCATAGCCATAAATGCACATGCTTATTTGATTGCACTCTAGAAAGATTATGTGTGGTTTTGATGTCAGGAATAGAGTTCAAGACCACATGTCGCTCTAGCAAAAACTGAATCTTATCCACTATGAAAAGGTTCAAGTCGAAAGACACATTTGTTTATGCATAGTCTTATGTTTTTTAGAAGCTGCTCGAAAGAAAAATATTTAAAAAAATTCAAGCGAGGATTGCTGCAAATGTTTTAACGTTTTTTAAGTGAATTATTAAAAAATTAAATAAGTGTAAATGGCTCCTATGTATGTGAATAGCCCCACATTGTAGGAGGAAAGAATCAAGTATTTAAACTTGATTCTTAGAAGCTAAATTGGGCCCTGTGGGCACCCAATGATGCTCTTTTATGAGGAGGGAGACCTTGCTTGACCACCACACATGTGCTCACGCGCCGACCGACTGACTCGACCCGGGTCGGGCTTTAGCTAGGGCTTGTTGTAGTGTAGCACTTATATTTTTGGATGAAATTATTAAACATTTTTCGACCATTATTGATTTGAGACGGTAAAACTTCAGATCCAATTCCTAGCCCGTGTCAGCCCATGACTCAGTAATTCGTTCAACTTGATATTACGTCTATTTTTATCAGTTGATAGACGAAATAAAAAAAGACATTTCTGCTCGTTGAAAGAAAACATAAACATATACTCTTCTTTAAAAATCAGAAAAAACCGAGCAGCCATTTTTTAGTGCAACCGATTCGAATCCGTTAGTGCAGATGGATCGATACTGCAGAATCGAAAGAGTGGGAGGCGGTTTTATTCTAGGGACGGTGGCGTTTGTTTGATTACTTTCACCCCTGAGCAGAACGCCGAAGCTTCAAGACAGTGACAAAGTACACGACTCAGTCGTAGTTCATCTGTTTACAACAAATCGAAGACGACACCAGCAACGATGACTTCTGCTGCACATTTGGATGTCGCTACCCCCGCATCGCTGTTTCAGGTCCCCATGGTGTCCGCTATGCCATTCAAGTTCGAGGTCCTCCATTTCAAGCGCTGGAGGTAGAAGATGGAGTTCTTTCTGACAATGAGGAAGGTGGGCGCTGCCTCACAACGGATAAACCGTAACTACCAGATAGACCCGACGAAGCAGGTGCAAATCAGCTGAGAGTCTGGATAGAGAAATCGAAGTAGTTGCATATTTGGACAGAGCAGGATTACTTATGCAAGAATTTCATCCTCAACAGACTCAGGGACTATCTCTACGACTACTACAACTCTGACAAAACAGAAAGGAAGATCTGCAAAATGCTGTAGAAAAGGTACGATATAGAGGAAGGAGTGGCAAAGAAGTTTGCCGTCGGGCGCTACCTCAAGTACCGGATGACTGATAACAGGTCAGTAGATAGCAGTCTCATGAGCTTAAGAAAATAGCTCATGAGATCATCTTCGAAGGTATGAGTTTAGATGAATGGTTTCAAGTGGTAGTTTTGATTGATAAGTTACCTCCAAGTTGGAAGGATTTTAAGAATAATGTTAGACATAAAACTAACAAATTTTCATTAGAAAGTTTGATAACCCGTCTCCATATTGAGGAGGAATCTCGTAAATAGGATATGAAGGAAGAATTGCTTGCTGTTTTAGGCAACACTTAGAAAGTTGCGGTTCTGAAACCGAATCCCAAGAGCTTTAAGAATCAGAACCACAAGCTTAATCAGAACCGCAACAAACAGAATTTTAATTCACTAGGAAACCATAAAGGTCAAAAGAAACCACCCAAAAAGAATGACTATGGACAGTTGTTTCTTTGTTACAACTGTGGAAAACCAGGTCATATGGCACGCATGTGTCGAAACAGGCCAAGTTCTACACCTCAGGCTAACCTGATCGAGGAGCCTCTTACGGCTATGATTTCTGATGAGATTCACCTTGTTGGCGGATCAAAGGGTTGGTGGTTAGATACTGGCACTACACGTCATGTCTGCTATGATCGTGCTACGTTCAAAACATGCATGGGAACCGAGGATAAGAAAGTGTTACCAAAAGACTCTCACACCACTATTGTTGTTGGGATTGGAAGTGTAGAGCTGAAGTTTACCTCTGGAAAGACCGTCATTTTGAAAGACGTCATGCACACTCCAGAGATGAGAAAGAATCTTATTTCGTGTTATCTTCTTAATAACGCTGGGTTTACATAGACTATTAGGGCTCATATATACACCATCTCTATGAATGGTACATTTGTGGATAGGGGTTATGCAACTGATGCATGTTTAAACTGAATGTGAATGTCATAAAATGTTTGTTTTTGCTTATATATTGTGTGATTTTAATATCAAGCACTCTAGACTATGTCATGTTAACAAACGAATAATAAAGAACATGAGTAGCTTATGTATAATCCCTAACACGTCATTAAATCATTTTGAAAAATGTGATTTTTGTAGTCAAGCAAAAATAAATAAAATCCCACATAAATCCGTAATTAGAGAATCAGAACCCTTAGATTTGATTCATTCTGATGTATATGAGCTTGATGGCACTGTGACTAGAAATGGACACCGCTACTTTTTTGCTTTCATTGATGATTGCTCTGATTTTACTTATGTATACCTTATGAAAAATAAAAGTGATGCATTTGAGATATTTAAATCTTTTATAACTGAAATTGAAAATCAGTCTAATAAGAAAGTTAAAAGATTGCGTAGTGATAGTGGAACTGAATATGAATCAAGTTTGTTTATTGACTTTTACAACTCATATGGAGTAGTATATGAAAAAACCACACCATATTCACCTGAAATGAATGGTAAAGATGAAATGAAAGTAGAACATTAACTGAATCAGTAGTTGCTACTTTACTTAATTCTAGTGCATCATCACATTAGTGGGGGGAAATCTTATTGACAGAGTGTTATGTTTTGAATAGGATCCCTAAGTCAAATGCAAAATTTCACCTTTTGGAATCTTAAGAAATTATAAACCGAATGTGTCTTATTTTAGAACTTGGGGATGCTTAGCATATATTCGTATACGTGACCCTGAGAGAATAAAATTAGCAAGTTGAGCATATGAATGTGTATTTATTGGCTATGCTATTAATAGCAAATCATATAGATTTTATGATCTAAATACGCACAATATAACAGAATCTAATGATGCTGATTTTTATGAATTGAGATTTCCTTTTAAATTTTGGAATAGTGGGGGCACATCAAGTAACACTTACCTATTAGAACGGAACATAGTGAATCTTCTGAAAACGAACCTAGAAGAAGTAAAATGGCAAGAATTGCAAAAGATTATGGTTCAGATTTTTGCACTTTTACAATAGAGGAGGATCCTTTAAACCTACAAGAAGCCTCATCTTCTTTAGATGCCTATTTTTGGCAAGAAGCTATAAATGATGAGATGGATTCTTTGCAATCCAATAAGACTTGGCACTTAGTAGATTTACCACCTGGTTGTAAGTCTGTAGGCTGTAAATGGATACTTATAAAAAAATTACAACCTAATGGAACAATTGATAAATGTAAAGCCCTTTTAGTAGCTAAAGGGTTTACACAAAGAGAAAATGTAGAATTTTTGACACCTTTTCACCTACAATTAGAATTACATCCATTCGAGTACTAATTTCACTAGTGTCTATTAGTAATTTAAAAATACACCAAATCGATGTTAAAACTGCTTTTTAAATGGTGAATTAGAATGGAAAATTTATATAGACCAACCTAAAGGCTTTGTAATTCATTATCGAGAATATAAAGTTTGTAGGTTAGACAAATCATTATATGGTTTAAAACAAGCACCTAAGCAATGACATGAGAAATTTGATAGCTTAATAATCTCACATGGTTTTAAAATTGTTGAAAGAGACAAATGTATTTACGATAAATCTAAGAATGACTTTTGCACTATTATTTGTCTATATGTAGATGATCTACTTAATGTTAGGTCAAACATTCAATCTATAAACAATGTCAAATCTTTGTTAAGTGCCAACTTCGATATGAAAGATCTAGGTAAAGCAAGTGTAATCCTTGGAATTAAAATTACCAGGCCACAAAAGGGGATTTCTTTTGATCAATCTCATTACATTGAGAAGATACTAAAGAAATACAATCACTTTGACTGTAAACGTGCATGTACACCATATGATCCTAGTGTAAAACTATTTAAGAACGCTGGTGAAGATGTAAGACAATCTGACTATGCGAGCATCATTGGCAGCCTTCGGTATGCCACTGATTGTACTAGACCCGACGTTGCCTATGTCTTGGGATTATTATGCACGTTTACTAGTAGACCAAGTATAGCGCACTGGCATCTTATTGAAAGGGTCATGGGATACCTAAAAGGAACTATTAACCTTGTATTATATTATGAAAATTTACCAACTGTCCTTGAAGGATACACCGATGCAGACTGGAATATTTTTTCGATGATTCAAAAGCAACCAGTGGCTATATATTTAGAAATGATGGTGGAGCTGTTTCTTGGAAATTTAAGAAACATACTATTTTGGCTCAGTCCACTTTAGAGTCTGAGATGATACCACTAGCCACAGCTAGTGAAGAAGTAGACTACTTGAGAAATCTGCTAGCTGAGATTCTTTTATGGAAAAACCGATGCCAGTTGTGTTAATCCATTGAGATAGTACCACAGCTATCGCGAAAGTACAGAACCGTTATTACACGGTAAGAGGCGATAGATGCGTTGTAAGCACAGCAGTGTTAGAGAGCTACTCTCTTTAGGAGATGTTAGAGTGGATCACATACGCAGTGATGAGAATTTGGCCAAATCCTTTGACGAAATCACTAGCCAGAGAGAAAATCCTTGGAACCTTCAAAAGAATGGAATTATTGCCCCTAGATTGTTGAGTCGCGCACAATGTAACCCGACCTAATGGTTGGACTCCCAAGAACTAGGTTCGATGGGGAAGAACAAGTTGTGAAGTGATATGAGTTGAACATGCTATTTTTTTTTATTTTGAAGCATGTATTCCTGAAGGGATTAGAGGATGAGTTAATAGAAACTCTTAATGAGATCTATACTCTATATAGAGTAGAGTACCTACCTTTAGGAGGACTATTGATAAACTCACCTATATGGATGTGGAAATATGGCCGTTTCTATGGAATTTTGGGCAAAATTCTTATGGAATCCACTAAACTGGGATAGATGTGCATGGCAATAAATGCATAGGCATATTTGATTGCACTCTAGAAAGATTGTGCGTGGTTTGTGTCTGGAATAGAGCTCAAGACTATGTGTCACTCCAGTAAAAACTGAATCTTATTTACTATGCAATGGTTCAAGCCGAAAGACGCCTTTGTTTATGCACAATTTTATGTTTTTCAGAAATTGCTCGAAAGAAAAATATTTTAAAAAAAATCCAAGTAGGGAATTGTTGGAAATGTTTTAAAGTTTTTTAAGTGAATTAGTAAAAAATTGAATAAGTGTAAATGGCTACTATATGTGTGAATAGCCCCACAATATAAGGCTATAGGAAAGAATCAAGTATTTATACTTGATTGTTAGAAGCTAAATTGGGCACTTTGGGTATTCAATGATGCTCTTTCGTGAGGAGGGAGACCATGCTTGACCACTAGACAAGCGCACGTGCACCGACTGACCGACTCGACTCGACCCGGGCCAGGTTCGGGCTTGTTGTGGTGTAGCACTTATATTTTTGGACGAAATTATTAAACATTTTCTCTCTGTTATTTATTTGAGACGGTAAAACTTAAGACCCAATTTCTTAGCCAATGTCACCCTACGACTCAGTAATACGTTCAACTTGGTATTCCGTCTATTTTTATTAGTTGATGGACGAAATCAAAAAACAGGACAGCGCCATTTTTTTTCTCTGAAAAAAAAAATCTAAACATATACTCTTCTTCAAAAATAAAAAAACCGAGCAGCCATTTTTGAGTGCAACCGAGTGAAATCCGTTAGTGCAGACGTGTCGATATTACAAAACCGAAAAATGATGTTGTTTTATCCTTGAGGCGGCGGCGCTTGTTTGACTACCCGCACCCCTAAGCAGAACGCCAAAACGTCTTCAATACAATGACAAAGTACACGACTCAGCTGAAGTTCATCTGTTTACAACAAATTGAAGATGACGCCAACAACGATGATTTCTATTGTAGATTTGGATGTTGCTACGCCCGTATCGTTGTTTCAGGTCCCCCGTGTGTCCGCTATTGAAGATTTACATTCACAAGCATCAAAGCTACTCGATTATTATTATTTTCACCCTTAGACATTATTATAATATCAATGGATTTTCTATAGAAAAGTTTTTTGTTATCGTAAGGTAAAAACCTGTCCGTGTTTATATGCGGCATGGTCTTATGAGATACTTTTGATTTTCAAAAGTTTTTTATAACTTTAAAATCCAGTTAGATGTGTTTCCTCATGATGGTTTTCCAGACTGAATCGGGTGTCATTTTATTATAATCCTCGGGTCAAACCATGCATATTTATAGATTTTAGTTGGTTGCTTTGGAGCTTTAGAGGACGAGCTAGAAGCCTACAGACGTATTCACATACATGGCTTTTTTCGGTGTATTCATTGTTGTATTTATCAACAATTGTAAGGACAGGTTGTTATAACTGTCCAGGTTGAAATAGGTTAGTATACTCTGATTGATGTCTGTATATACATATATTGCAGTTTGTTTAATGTAATGATTTGTAATATAATATAGATTATTTCTTCCGCTATGAGATTTTATGTTGTTTAGTTTTCTTTTTATCTCCTTCCTTCTTTCTTTTTTACCCCTGAAAATCGCGTTTTTAGGCATTCGATTACTTGGCATGCAATACAGTGGACGTATTAGTATTGATTTTCGAGGATCGAAAATCCCAATTGTTACAAATTTCCTCCTAGGGTAGTCCGCAAGCTCTTAACTTCCTCGGATCAGTAATTTACAACCCGTTAAGATGATTTTAAGCGTATATTCGGGTGTTTGACTCGGATGAAATATCATTTCTACAACCAAAGGCATGCAAAAACGTTCATTCATACTAGTAAGTATAATCGCTTGAAATCACGTACACAATGACAAAAGTTTAATGCTACAGGGAGAATACAAACTAGACCGATACAGCAAGATATGCAAGCATGAACACTAGCCTTGTTATTGGTTGGTTATCCATTTTTCTGACACTAAATATGGATGAGCTTTGTGGCACTGGACTATAGTTAGCCCAATTAAGACGGGTGATTACGACGTATTTTTCTGACACAATCACCAAGTTATTTCATTAATGATCCTTCATCACTATGCATACTTGTATAGGTGAATCGCCAAAATATTTGGCAAGATAAGTGGTTTCTACTGACGTTTTGAACGTGGTTTGGTCATGCGCTTGTTTTATGTAGCTAATCTTCTTTTAATGTTTATGCGTTGTAAATTACGTCTAATTCATTCAGGTCCATATTCTCCTTTTCCTTGACTAATAGTCATGATATGTTAATTTCACATGATTGCAAGGTTTGAGATCAGCTGCCCTTCGATGTGCTTTCAACTACAACAACCATCTCATTTCAAATCATTGTCATATGAATCATAATTTGAATTTTTGATAAGGGATTTCGTGAAGCTATCACATGATCAGGCATCAAAAATCAATTGAAAGCAATTCTACATCCCTTCTTAACTTATGGATGTATAACAACATCATAACAGCAGCAATTCGATCATATGATTTTCCTATAAACCTTGCTCTTGCCTTCATCAATCTAAAAACAATTAAAACAATTTCTAGAACTTGTAGACTTTATGTGATGCTTATGCATAAACATCTAAAACAACTAAAATAGTTATATGGTACGTAGATGGGTTAGGAGCTCATTACATGATTTTTTTTGCTATTAAAACTCACTTGAAAATTTGATATTCCCAAATCCTAGCCATGTCAATATTGTACGATGGATCGATCAGTATATATTATGCAAAATATATAGAATAACGACTTAAGTTAAGTCATAAAATAATTTTTAGTATCATCCATTATAGTCGCATTCCTCATATAATCATGCAATATAACTTGAGTATACTCTTTGGTAATATGAACCTAGAACGTGACATTATATTTGTATTACTCTTAATTTGTTTATTGAAACAATTCAATTTGTTGAAGAAACGAATAATTGCCTTGCACTTACTTTCATCTTGGTTGCTCTATAAAAGTTCTTGATCATGCTTTTTAATATAAAAAATGGAATTTGGCTAATATTTATTAAGCGACTTTCAGGTAGTTGTGCAATTCATTTTGAGAAGTACCCACACTCCACCTACTGAACGGTAGTTTTTCATGCGTCAATTGACTGCGACGTCTACCGCATACAACGATCTGAGTTCATTGTTTTATTTGTTTGTTCAAATAAATAAAATAGTTAAACATTAGTATTGATTTAAATAAAATTGTAGTTTAGTAATCAAATAAAAAAATTTGTGCACGAAACGCCACAAGTTGTAGTTCAAATAAAATTGTAATTAATTTTTTTTGTGTACGAAACGCAACGAAGTCAAAAGACAGGAGGAGATTTAGAATTTCCGAGAATAAGGAAATAATGACATTGGGTAATGCGCTCAACAATGAACGTTCTCCATGTGTACCAAATTATACATGGTATTAAAACGGTGGGCTCAGCTCTCACTTCCCCACATCTGACCACCGTACGATCCGCAGACAGCAGCTCCACCGCCATGTACTAACCATCCACTGCGTCATGGTCATGTCAGGCTGCCCCAAATTGAGGTGCCCAAAACATCAATTCGAAATGCAATCGACGATAAAAACTTGGCAACCCGTCTACCTCCATGCGCTGCTACCTCCATTCAATCGTGCGCTATTTTTTTACCCTGTCAGTGGTCACCAACAACCACCTACTGCTACAGCGCCGCCTTGCCCTGATTTTAACTTCGTGTACCGTTGTTGCCCTCGTCTACTAGGTGCTACTCTGCAGCTAGTTCGCTGATTGCTAATTCAAATGTAAGTCTTTCTTAATTAAGAATTTATATATCATCGATTCCTTTAATTGGTTGAAATGTAATATGCTGAAAACCTAAAACAGGTGGATATTTATGGGGAATGTTGAGTATGGTGGATGTTAAATGATATTTCAGTTTACAATAGAAGTAAGTGGAATCAATAAAAAAAATTGTTCCATGTCTAACCAAGTACATACGGATCATATGTGGACAACATATATGTTATCAGTTCTCTAGCCTGGACATGACTATGAGCTACTGATGATTATTCACTATCTTTTATGCAGCCTTCTTTAGTCCAGGGTATAAATTGGGAAATGATGATGTTTGAAGCAAACTAGTGTAGAAGAACAATGTCTCCGTGGCTTGAAATTTAAGTGAAAACAAGAGTTGCTCTTCTCATTCATATTTGATTTGCGAATTAGATTGCTAAAATGAATTGGTAAGTTGATCCAATTGAGGAAGTAACGAAATTGCTTTTATATATAAAAAATAAAGGGCAAGTAGTATGTGTATATATGTAGCATTATGTGGCAGCAGTATGGTAAGCTAGCCGGTAGAACAGAAGCGAGGTGAAAGAAGATAGTACAAAGTAGAGTTGGATGATTAGATAATATATGTGTAATTTGGAAGGATTTTTGATCGATGCAAACATGAACGGATGGCAGAATTTAGACAAGGAGGTGCATGCGGTTCTCTGTTTGGGACAAATATGTTGAGCATGCATGAGTTTGTCCAGCCTAGTTAACAGATTTGCATTCCCATGTGTGACTATCTAGTCTAGCTACATAAGCAGATTAATTGGGTTCTTAACTAATTAAGCAAACAGCAAAGAAAAGATTCAACAGAGGTTTTCTTAGCTGGAGCCTGGAGGTAGAACAAATTTGGTTAAAGCTGAGCTGAGCTGAGCTGAGCTGAAAGAAGATAACAAAAATGCATACAAGGTAGCCGAAACGGGGGTGGGCTGTAAAAGAAGTATCATCACATCACTGTTGTAGTTTATTGACCATCTGAAACAAAATATAGTGGTCAACCTGAGCAAGTCCCGCATCGCCTAATGGAAGAAAGGTTACTCGTTTTTATACTAGGCTGCTCATTAAGGTGTTGTCCCTTCGGGGACATCCGATAAAATTGGAACGATACAGAGAAGATTAGCATGGCCCCTGCGCAAGGATGACACGCACAAATCGAGAAATGGTCCAAATTTTTTTTGCCCCCTTACGCCCACCTCCCCCTCCACGACCTGGTTGCTACCGCCTCAAGTTCACGACCTGGTTGCTACCGCCTCAAGTTCAGCTGCTCTCCAACACAGTGAAGCTATCCATCTGCAGGCTGGGTGCATCGAGGCTGAGGCTGAGGTCGTATAACTGTGTTGTGCCTGCTTCCACAAAAGTGAATGCTCATCAGGCATCAGCCTACCTACTACCACTAATCCATGTTGGACGGAACTCAAGCATCTCACAAGTCACAACCCTGTTACTTAATATAACTTATGTACTACTGCACTCTTAAATGCCACTATTTTAAATTCATTTACTTCTATCTATCAACCATGTTTGTATTATTCTATTTACATGTTGCACTTTGCTTTCTCAATATATTTATATGTGTAAGCCTTTTATTATCACAAAAGTTAGTTGTAAAAGATACGTGGTATGTATATGTGTAAGCCTTTTATTCATCTTACATTCCTAATTTATTTATATATAATGAATATATCGTTTAATATCTTTGTTTGCCCACTTTTGCCGTAAAATTGATTTTAAATTTTACTATTATCAACAATAATAAAATTCAAGTACACAATGTGACTCACTCGACTGATCTATGTAATCGCTAGGATGGAACCGATGCTCAGGCAGCTGTTGGAGCTAATGTTGTGGTATTTACAACAGTTTTTGAATTAGCACGATTGTGGACTCATTTATATGTGTAAGCCTTTTTATTATCACAAAAGTTAGTTGTTTTGTGAAAGGTACGTGGTATGTATGTATATTGAAACACAATGAACCCGAGACATAGATTCTGTATATACATTATTAGAAGTTGTATCAAGCATAAATATCAAATAGATTCTGTATATACATAGGCAGATAGATTTTGGTACGTAAATGCAGGAAAATTTCGGCATGAAACATAAATAAAGATACGGATTGGTGGCTGGTTTGTCAACAGAGGAGTGTTACACGACATAAATAACTTCGGGCATGTATGACATGCTTTAACTTTTTTAAGAATTATGATCATTCAACTGAAATGGTCATTTCACAAAAAAAATTGACATTTTTTCTCATCTGGAAATAGATACAATTGTACATTATGAACGAAGAATATTACATGGTATACTGCTAGTGATAAGAAATTTTCTGTAGGTTGATATACAAAATAGTTGAAACAGTTTTATTGGCATACGACTAATAATGATATATACAATATTACCACTGAACTTTTATATGTGAAAATTCGAAAGTGTAATTGTGCCTCTTTTCTTGTTTTGGATACCTTTTAAAATGTTCAATGGAAAAGATTGAAAATTGACTATTCAATAAATGCAGGATAATGGTTAGCTATTGTTTTCCATAAGCGACCAAAATATAGTAGTGGTACGATGGTTGAAAATTAACTATATTTTATAATAAAAACTAGATAAATTCGCGATAGTTAAATACTGTTTCCGTAGGTAACCAAAATTATCCAATAAATTAGAAGTAATATATATCAAATAGTGAAAATTCATGTAATCAAAACCTAATTTATTTACGTCTTTCATAAAAAATAAAGAATATTTCTTATACTTAATTCAATTAATAATCTTTTGATTCTCGATGCCAATACTATTATCCAATTCAATAATCTACAAAAGAGAAATAAAAAATCAAAAAGAAAAGATTCAACAAACCAACTATTAATTTTTACCAACATATATTTGGAATGAATACCTATGACCTGGCTATTCAAAGAGTAGATAACACATTTATATTGTTTACAATGCATATTAACCAGGCTATCATACTTGTTAGATTTAAGTTAGCAATTTTGTTAAAGCTGTTTGTCATCATAATTTAATTCTTTTGTTATGGTACCTGTATCAAAAGTACAAAATCAAGATGCTTATTAATTTAAATACAATACATTGCAAGTGGAAACACTGAATATTTAAAAGAGATTCTTTTAATGTTTATTGTCGAATAATTCTTCATTTATCATAAAACTAATCATTTCTTTCTATTTGTATATAATCTTCCAAAGTAAATACATTTCACTCATGCACTTAAAAAAAAGTAGGACATGCTTAACTTTTTTAAGAATTATGATCATTCAACTGAAATGGTTTTACCGATGTCGGATAATTTTTCATATTTCGAATACGGATGGGGATAGATTTCATATTTTTTGGATACTTATTGACAACTCTAATATGGGACGCATACAAGAGTAAGCCCTGTGTTTTGAAAGTTGTTGGCGGATTGGCTTAGGCTGATGTGGTCGGATGAGATTTTTAAGTAATATTGGTTCATAAATTTAGCTAATTAAAGTATAAACTTTAAAAATAAATTACTCACCCAAACGAAGAAAGTTTAACCTGCAGATTTCGACATTGGATTCGCACAAGCGTATAGAACACATTGGTGTAATTTATAGACACATTGGATGATGTATGAAATATTAACAAAATATCGATGGTTAAATTTAATTACATTTATTGTAATTAAATAATTATATTTAATTAGTGACGTTTAATTAGCACAATAAAATACCATTCTGCTATTTTAAATTGTATTGATTCATTTTGGACATTTATTGAGCAGAATAAATCCATGTAGCGTGCTTGTAATAAAAAAAGAACATTTTGATATTAATTAATGTATAGATTAATTACTATTCAATAAATTAATCAGATGGCTATTGATTGTTAATTTTTTATAATAACTTGTTTGACATTATTGTTTGTTTGGTTGTTTGAATTGTTCTTTGCAAGTTTATGTGTAATTAATTTCCAGTTGCATGGGTTGGGCAGAAAACAATTATAGGCTAACACCTTATAATTTATTTTACAGTTTAACTATAACGTGTTTAACATTCATATTGGTTTATTAAATTATTGTAATTAGTTATAATAATTTAATATTTGAATTTTGAACTTTAATGTAAATAAGTTGCTTTGAAAAGTGATTTATATTTGTAAAAGTCTTTTCCCCAATTAGAATAGTTTTAAAGGTAAACATTCTTAGGAATAAATATTGGTTGAATGTTTTGTTAAAAAGATATATATAAAAAACTATATTTTATTTGAACTATAGAGCCACATCTGGCTTGGGGACGATAACCGATTCAACAAGGCATTGGACCCTAGAAAGAAGAGCCCAGGGGAGGATCGGGTGGCACCGGCAGAATTGATGGTCTCTGTCCCAATCTGTATGGATGACCCAACACGGTTCCTGAGGATTGGATCGCACCTTGGAAACAAGATGCGGTTAGAACTAAATACCTCCGCGCCAATTTGGATGTGTTTGCTTGGAAGCACTCCAATATATGCGGAGTATCACCCAAAATAGCCTGCCACATCCTCAATATCGACCCAAAATTCAGTCCAGTAAAGCAAAAGAGGCGCAGCTTAGGCCCTGAGCGGTCCAAGGCACTGAGAGGGGAGGTACATAAACTGATGGCTAATAACACCATCTGAGATGCAACTTACCCTGAATGGGTATTAAACCTAGTATTTGTCAAGAAGCCTAACAGAAAGTGGCGAACTTGCATTGATTTCTTGGACTTGAACAAAGCTTGTCCGAAGGATAGCTTCCCGCTCCCCGGAATCGATTAACTTGTAGATGGTACGGCAGTACATGAATTGCTATCGTTTATGGATGCATACTTATGTTATAACAACCAGATCATGATGCATGAGCCTGACCAAGAGAGCACCAACTTCATCACCGATTTGGGATTGTACTACTGTAGTGTAATGCCATTTGGTTTAAAATATACCGGGACAACGTACCAAAGGCTAGTGAATGCTATGTTCAAATGCCAGATCGGAAAGATGATGGAAGTTTACATAGATGATATGTTGGTCAAATCATGAGTGGCTGCTAATCATCTAGAAAATCTTGCTAAAATGATCGAAATACTCTGGAAGTATGGAATGAAGCTCATCCCACTCAAATGCCACTTCAGAGTAGCCTCTAGGATATTCTTGGGATTCATAGTAAGTGCTTGAGGCATCGAATCGAATCCAGAATAGATAATATCGCTACGAGAGGTCCAAACCCGAAAAACAAGAAGGAAATTCAAAGCTTGAATGGAAAAGTCGCAGCATTGAGCTTATTTATCTCAAAAGCTACAGACAAGTGCATATCAATCTTCAGCGCACTAAAGAAGAGAAAGAAGAACTTCGAATGGAGTGAATCTTGTCAAATGGCCTTCGAAAAACTGCTACGACACATTGAGGCTCCGCCAATCTTGTCTAAGTCGGTGGATGGAGAAGACTTATTCATTTACTTAGCAGTCTCATCGCATGAGCTGATCGCCGCTCTTGTATGGAAAGAAGCAAGAATCTAACGAATCGTGTACTGCATTAGCAAACAGTTCACCGAAGTCGAGAAGAATTACCCAAAACTAGGAATGCTAGAGTATTGCCTCTTGATTGCATCTCGGAAGTTACGACCGTACTTTCAGGCTCATCCAATTAAAGTGTTGAGTGACCAACCCTTGAAACAAGGGTTATACAGACCAGAAACTTCCGCAAATGGAATATAGAGTTAAGTCAATATGATATCACATACTACTCGAGGAAAACCATCAGTAGGAAAGCGTTGGCCGATTTCATCGTCGAATTTACTATACGAGAAGACCAGGAAGAAGCTCGGTCAGAATTAGAAATATAATGGAAGCACTTCGTCGATGGCACATCCAACAACTTTTGATCAAGAGCGGGAGTAGTGCTTGAAACCCTCGAGGGGTGAGCCATTAGCTATGCTTTACGCTTGGAATTCCCTGCCACAAACAATAAAGCAGAATATGAAGCACTGATCGACGGACTGAAAGTTGTGAAGGAGCTTAAGATAAAATCTATTCACATATGTACCGACTCATAGCTGGTCGTCTGTCAAGTAAAAGGGGAGTATTAGGCGCGTGGTGAGAATCTCGCCCCGAACATGTCCAAAGTACAGAAACTGCTAAGCGACGTCGAGCACTACACCATAACTCATATCCCAAGGGAGCAAGATACGAAGGCAGATTGTTTTGCTAAACTGGCAAGTTCCGGAGAAGCTCAATCATTGGGGCTAGTCCCAGTTGAAACTCTGGCCAACCCAAGCATAGACGAAATGGACGTAAACTGGATTCTCAAAACCACCGTCGAACCAAATATGTGGATGACGCTAATAAAGTGCTATCTACTTGCAGGAACCCTTCCAACTGACCGGAATCAATGGAAGAAGCTCACCTGTAAGGCACCATGATTCATGATACAGGATGGAATACTCTATCGAAGGGGATTCTCAACCACCCTTCTTAGGTGTGTGACCGATGACGAAGCACGAAGAATCATAAAGGAGGTACATGAAGCCGAATACGGAGGCCACACTCGAGGAAAATCCCTTGCGAAGAAAGTCCTTCGATATGGGAACTTCTGGCCAACAATAAATCGCGATGTCGTAGATCATGCCAGAAGATGTGATAGTTGCCAAAGATTTAGCAAAATCAAGAGAACTCCATCTACAGAGCTAATATAGATGGCCAGCCCATGGCCGTTCATAATATGGTGGATCGACTTGATTGGCGTCCTGCCAAAAGCAAAAGGAGGGGACAAATATGTTGTAATTGACGAGATTATTTCACAAAATGGACCGAAGCGGAACTGCTGGCCACCATAACCACAAAGAAGTTATTAACTTTGTTATTAAAAATATCATTTGTAGGTTTGGTGTGCCGCAAAAAATCATCACCAACAATGGAGCCTAATTCGAAAGTGCCGAGTTCAAAGACTTCTGCAGGTACTTCCGAATTGAAAAGAGCTTTTCTGTAGTGGCTCATCCGTAAAAAAGGGTAGGTGGAAGCAATGAATAAGATCAGGCACACGATCAAAAAATGGCTAACAAAAGTAAAAGGAAACTGGGTTGATGAACTTTTACTCGCAGTATGGGCTTATCAAACAACCCACAAAGCGGCAACCGACCACACTTCATTCGCCATGGCGTATTGTTCAGAAGCAGTGATTCCTGTTGAACTAGAAGTCCCCTCCTACCGAAAAAAAACTTCAATCTAAAGCAAACCTAGCAGCTTTTACTCAAATCGCTGGATATGGTTGATAAAAAGAGAGAAGAAGCAGAGTTGAGAACTGTCGCCCACTAAAAAAGGGTCGCATGATACTTCAACTTCAAAGTTCAAAACCAAACCTTCGAAGTTGGAGATCTTGTGCTTAAGCGAGTTTACCCCGCTCCGAAGGCCTTCGGACCAAACAGGGAGGGATCTTATGTTGTTAACCAAAAGCTAAGAGACGGGACTTTCAAGCTACCAACCGTCGATGGAATTCAAGTTCCCAGGGCATGGAATACGGGGTCGCTCCGCCGCTACTTTATTTGAAATCTTATGTATTTTTTATTTTTCAGCAAATAGGCCATCCTCGGATGCCGGGGGCATTGTACATATGCAAAAACTGCCCTTCTTTTCTTAATAAAGTTTGCATCTTGAACTAACAAAATTGTGTTCATAATAATTACCCACCGGACCGATGGAAGCAAATCGACTCAAACCGTAAGATCGATGGAACCCGATATTTGTCTTCTAAAAAGCGACATTACTCCGGTAACATCGAGAGGGCTGGAAATAATAACTCCTCACGTTGCCTGAAGATAGGCAATACTGAGGAAATGCAAATTACGCGCATCGCATAAGCCGTGCACTAAAATAATAACTCATCACGTTGCCCGAAGATAGGCAACACTAAGGAAAAACAAAAGTCGTGCACCTCATAAGCCACACACTAAAATAATTACTCCTCACATTGTTTGAAGATAGGCAACACCGAGGAAAAATAAAAGTCGCGTACCTCATATGTCGCGCACTAAAATAATAACTCCTCACATTGTCCGAAGATAGACAACACCGAGAAAACCGAAAGCCGCGCACCTCATAAGCTACGCACTAAAAATAATAACTCCTCACATTGCCCAAAGATCGGCAACACCAAGAAGTACCAAAAGTCGCATAATTCGTAAGTCACGCATTAAATTCTACAATATGAACTCCCCACGTTGCCCGGAGATAGGCAACAACGAGAAGCATGAGAAATCACGCATTAATTCCTAAAACTTTTCCAGACCAGGGAACCATGTCAATCCTTAAAACCTCGCATATCATAACCAACGCCGACTACTCCTATAATCGGGAATAATGAGCACAACTCCAATGAAATTGAAATGCTATAAATCGGCTAAAAAGTATCAACTATAAACATTTAACGATGAAAACTTCCCTCAGTTAATCCACGCAATGTGCACCTCTTAAACACACATGTTGCATACTTACCAAGATATCACAAGAAACTTGGATTACGTGCTCAAGTCGCAAAACAAATCAAGTCGTGACTTAGCCAAATTTCATGTGTAGTATGAGAATCATCTAAACCCTAAGTTAGTATGAGAATCATCTAAACCACTAAATTACTGGTCATTTGAAAGTTGTTTGAAGTAAACAGCCCTGTGAACTGGAGGGCATAAACCGGTACCTGAATATAAACATGTGGAAACGATAAGTTCACAAGTTCTGTGACTCCAAACAAAGAATTTTTAAAAACGCGTGGAAACGATAAGTGTAGGATCTAGATTAACCCTAGAGGGGGGTGAATAGGGTTAATGCAAATTTTCTCGATTTAAACACAGAAATAAACATAAATATGCAGTAAAGTAAATCACACACAAAATTTACCCAGCTTCGGCAACCCCTGCCTACTGCTGCATTCACAGATTTTTATTAGAATTAAACAGTATCACGCTTACAAACACTCTACTAGACTCGCAGACATTTTCTCCCGCTCACAAACACTCTACTAGACTCGCACACACTGCTCACAAACATTTGCTCCCGCTCACAAACACTCTACTAGACTCGCACACCCTGCTCCGCCTATAGAGTTTCGCTTACTCGCAAACTTTGCTTCCCGCCTATAGAGCTTCGTTTACTCGCAAACTCTGCTCCCGCCTACAATAGAATTTTGCAAACTCGCACACCCTGCTCACTGAACTAATTCTAACTACACAATCTGACACTACCTAAACCCTAGGTGGTGATTTACAAAGTTTTGATTCGGAAAATAAAAACGATAATTAAAAGACAATAGAAAATAACCCTTAACCCTAGTTAACAAAATAATAAAGCCTAATTTAAAAAAAAAAAACTTAAACCCTCTTTTATAATACTATAACAAGGCCGACCTCTTTATCTTTCAACCGATCCACTATCTTCCCTTATTTGACCCGGTCCACTTTTGCTTGTAAAAATGTCGGCCTTGCTCTTGTTTCTTTGTTCGATGAATTAAGGCTTCGTTCCCTTGTGGCAATTAGGGCTCTTCAATTTAAGTCGCCGCTCTTGATTGCTGGTTGGTTGCCTTGTCGATCACTTGCTTGGAGTCGCGCTCGGCTGCTTCTCTGATGGTTGACTATCGCTCGTTTGCAGTTGCTTGATCGAGTTCGTTGTTTGTGAATTCGGTATGTACTGTTTCCTTTTGCTTTTCTAAGTTGATACTCGAACTCGATGATTTAATTTGCCAGTGATGATTGGGTTATATATGCGTTCGAATTCCTTGAATTACGTTCGTCTAAATATATTTGAATTTGTCAATAGTCGTTCGATCTTGTATTGATGCTTGGGATTGATCTGACTTTGTCAATTTCGTATTTTTGGTAGCTTGATTCACACGGTATTGATTTGATTTCGTGATCAATTTGCTTGGCTATCACGGTGAACTCTTGATTGACTTGATCAACTTTGGTTTATACGGCAGAGATCTTTCTTCTTTTATTTGTTTTGACTTTGTCAAAAATTCGCACATATTTGATTATTCGACTTGGTCATCTCTGCACTGTTACAATTTGTTCATCTCTGTAGTATTGATTTTCACGGCATTGTCTTTGGGTACTCTGTTTCATATGTATGCTGTGCATTTGTAGTTGGTTTGAAAACTTCTGTGTTGTAGCTGTCTTGATTTGTGCCTTGTCCATTCTCGTGTGTTCATCCCTGTAGTATATGCTAGTGATACATTTTGGAGTTGGTTCATGTTGTATTGAGCTTTGACCCTTTGTTGTTCATCTGCATTGTTGCCTTGTTGACTGCATCACCATACTCTCTGTTTTGATTTGCACTTCTGTAGTGATATGATATTACTGCAATGTGAGCTGTTGTGATGGTTCCATTGTTGTATTTCTGACCTGTTACATACATGAACTGTTTTGTTCTTAGTGCTTCGACTCTGCCATTTTTTATGTTCACTGGCCTGTACATTTGCATTGTATATATTCTTGAATTTGGATTTGAACTGCTTCATGTACTTGATATTGTGACAAGTGGTCTTGTGGTTGGTCACTGGTCTTGCTTGATGGTCATGTGCCACTGCATCACCACTGTTACACTGCCTCTGTGGTCTTCACTGTGTTCATGCACATTTTTTTTTACTTCAGTTTTCACAGTTGCATTTGCCTCGAGTACATGTAATCTTGGCTCTGGTTATTTCATATTCATATGAGCATTTGTCTGCATTGAGTGTTTGTTGCAGTATCTTGTGGTTGCTATGCCTTTTGATGCATTACTTGTCTCTGCTCCATCCTGGTTGCTTCTCTGTACTTGTGCACTATTGTGTCTGGTTCTTTTCATTCATGTTGCAACTCAAATGTTTCACTCTGATATATATATATATATATGCATTTGCCACTGAGCTTGATTCATGCAGTCTTCATTAGCTCGTGTGCTTCCAGTGTTGCCACTGTGTCAAGTATGGTTTCATGCCTTGTAGTTATCTGGTAGTAGCTGTTGTATCACTTGGTGTCTTGAACATTGTTTTGATGCCTGATACATATTACTTGACCATCGTTGCTGCATTGCTTACTGTCACTACTGCTTCGAGTCAGTTTCATTGTTGCTGCTCCTTCGGTGCACTGTGCTTTGTGTACATGTCTTGTTGAGTTTGTAGTTTGTTGTCACTGGTTCATTGGGCTGCATACATGTTGTAAGTGATACTTTGGACCTTTTGCCTTCAGTTGCTTGTCGAATTTGCATGTATCTGTATCACTTTGGTATACTGCAGCTTGTATTCTGCCTTGAGTTGAATCCCGTGTGTTATTTGGGTTTGACCTTGTGCTGAATTGTTAACAGTGCTTTTGTTTGATTTGTGTACACGAGTTGGCGGGGCAGTGCACACGTGTACAAATGTATGTATGTGTACTGCAGCCACTTATGTATACCTGTCCCTGTAATATCTATGTGCACGACTTTGTGATGAAATCAAGTGTGAATGATGATGAACAACCCAAATAACTGAGGCAAATCATATTTTCAAAAATCGTATTTCATTTTATATTGCAAAAATATTTCTTTTTCAATTTTACTGCGTTAGTGAATATTTTTGCAGATTGCTCAGATGCTGGATTCAAACTGGAATGCAGTTGAAGATAAAAATACGAGTGTGAGTGATATGTAGTGAGGTTAACTGTAAATGTGAAATGTGATGTGATTGTAATCAAAGTTGTATAGTTATAGTGAGAGATTGAAATTGTACTATTCAAAATTGTAATAAATATTTGTTTGAATAAAATTTTTGTTTGAATTCAAAATCTGTTTAACTTGTTCTGTTTGAATTCAAATTCGAATTCAGTGTAATTTAATTTTATTCAACAAATATTTATTTAATCTATGAAAAACAAAATAGTACATTACCAAATACATTTAAATGAATATATATGTTTATTATCATCAAACAATAACATATAAGCGCATATTCAACAATAAGTTCACAAGTTCTGTCACTCCAAACAATTTTTTTTTAAAATAAAGAAGTTAACAAGGACTTTCTAAATAAAAGAATTCTTAAGTTTTATTAATTTCTAAAGTTTTGTTAATTTCTAAGTTCTGTTAATATGTAAATCCTGTTACTTCAAACGAAGGATTTTGCTATAATCGTAGAATTAGAAAAGTGTACGAGTACAAAAAACAGGTATGAACAGACATATAAGAATACAGTCAAAATATCAATATATTGCTTGTAAGTTTGTACCCACACAATATCGGCCAATAAAAGAAAAATACAGACTCCACAGCAGAAGCACTGAGTGTAGACTCTACACTTAAACAAAAAGACTCAAAAGAACGCAAAACCAAGTCAGTCTTCATATAAGCCTCTCAACGCTTCCTTCCACCGCTCCCCTTTCCATCCTTAATTGGCAGCTTCTGATTCATCTCGAGAGTGGTGTCGTTGCCGGTAATGTCAACTAACACCTCGGTGGCAATGTCCTCCTCGTCCTCTAAAGCCTTCTTAGTAGTTTCTCCATTCATCTTTCATTTTTGTGATTTGCGGGTGCTTTTAGAGGCTTTGATTGCTTTGACCTTTTCCTTCTTGATAGTAACCGCTGTGTTGAGTTTTTTGGGGCTGCTCCATCTGAGTTTCCTGCTCCTTGGATTTTGTTGTTGTAATCTCACCTTTCAAAGAAACAGAAGGGTCGTCCAAGCCATGAAGCGCGACTATCTTTTCAACCTCTAGCCTCAGTTGCGAGGCAGACGTGGATGTGGGGAATAGGAATTGAAACAACCACGAAAGATGTGGAAATTATGGCGGGTCTGGGCACCAAAGATGTTGGCACGTCAACTGGATAGTACGTGGACCAATAAGATCAAAAATGGAAGCGTTAAATTCTTTCTGCTCTTGCGGCGTAAGTAGGAAGCTCCCGAATTGAAAGGAAGCAAGGACATTACCTGCACCGGAGGAACAGTCGAGAATAGCGACCTCAAACTCACCACCTTAGCCTTCTTTGGATGGCTTCACCACCTGAGAAAAGTTTCAAATCCTGAGCTTGCTGTTAGGTCATGGGGCTGCTCAGATAATTAGCCTACGCCGGAAATAGAACGCTTAATAAGCGCTTCGGCGGCAGTCGTCAAGGCATCATCGGTGGCTACTAGAGCCCAATTTGTGGGTTAGAAAGCTACATCTGCATGTTATATGCTATGTAATTTGGGGGTTACATCTTTGTTTGTGCATCATAGGCTACTGGAGTTCAATTTGTGGTTGGAGAACTATGTTGGCTTGATCCTGAATCTAAATGGGTACCAAATTAAATAGGGGTACATAGGCAGTCATAAGTGGTAGTTATACGACCCAAATAATAATACAACATTTTCATGTTTATTGTTTAGTAATTATCTTATGTTAATATTTGTTTCTTACTAACCATTTTATTCTGCCATGACATGTTTATTGAGTTTGCGGTAATGAATATTGTTGTCTCTTACATCAGAGTCGTGCAGCGGGGGATTTATAGTTTGTCTGTTTGGTATATGTTAAAGAACACCCTATAAAATAAACGATTGATCAGATAAGTTGCATTAATGAAATTGTATCCTATACATTTAATAATATTGTATATTTTTAAGATTATAATGCATATTTAGTTGGTAGTTTTCATTGTTTATTTTAAAACAAATGAGTTTTCGGTAATTTTGCTGGTCCGAAAATCCAGGTCATCACTGATTGTATTAGTGCCTGAGTTAGGTACTTAAGTAAAATTTCTACCCGGATCAATAAATCAGAATGGCTTAGAACATAACTAGAAAGGCTAAGGCAACAACTGAAATTGGCTAAACTAAGAGACCAGCATTCTTTCAACCTAGTCGCAATCAACACACAACTAGCTAGTAGATTGCCATCAAAATGGAACAACGAGCAACAAGACTACATGTAAGACATCGATGCAAGCCCATAAAAGCAAACCAAACATGGAACCATAGAAACAACCAAAGAGCTTAGGTCGCTAGAGATCCATATCCATGGATCACCAGCGACCTATGATAACATTTTGGTTTGTTGAGAGAAATAGGGATACAAAGTCTTGAAGACGGGAGTATGAAAAATTATAAGTGTATACACGATGGATCGCTAGTGAGCCATGTAATGCCATGATGCTTGTGACCCCTTGTGAAGAGATCGAAAGAGCACCTAGAAAATACCAAGTCATTAGCTCGCGTATGAGCCAATTCCATGGGTTATCAGTGATCCATAGACCATGGGTCGCTAGCGACCCATAGATTTGGCTCGGATCGTGAGCTATACCCCCTTAGTTTGTTCTATATTTACCTGCGAGCAGTTGATGAAGTGGCCTGGCCCAAAAGCTCTCCGATCGCTATAAATACCATCCTACCTACAACATAAGAGAGATCTTCTCTAGACTAGTTGCTGAAGCTCCACTGGAAATATTCTTCACTCTCTACCTCCCTCACAGCAATCTCCAAAGAGATTCACAGTGAATCTCCAATGGATTCCAACTCTGGGGATTCAATCTGCATAAGGATAACCAAAGCTTTGTAATCAAATACTTCTTGTAACAGCAATTAGTTTATACTAAAATTAAAAAGTGCATGTAGGCTTCGTTAACAACCGAACCACAAAAATTCTCTATCTTCTTTCATTTACAATTCTTTTTCTATATCTATTATCTATGATATTACTTTGTAAGAACAGGACTGGTGCTTTCAAACTCAAACCAAAGTGTTGATCCATTTTTTGGGTTAACAATCTTTTTAAAGTTATACCATTCTTGGAAAGGGGGGTGCACCCTCTTAGTCATTGTTGGAATATTGCTATATTCCTTTTTGGAAAGAGTTATAAAAAAAATATTTTAAATAGAAAAACCTCGGTATTTAGTTCTAAATTATCTTTTAAAATGAATTAAACAATTATGCCTAAATGGGTAGATTGGAAAGCTACATTTGCATGCTATATATCATGTAACTTAAGGGTTGCATCTTTGTTTGTGCATTATAGGCTATTGGTGTCCAATTTGTGGTAGAAGAACTATGTTGGCTTGATCCTATATCTAAATGGGTACCCAATTAAATAGGGGTACATAGGCAGTCATAAGTGATAGTTATACGACCCAAATAATAATATAACATTTTCATATTTATTGTTTGCTAAATATCCCATTTTGATATTTGTTTCTTACTAACCATTTTATTCTACATTGACATGTTAATTGAGTTTGCGGCAATGAATATTATTGTCTCTCACATCAGAGTTGTGCAGTGGTAGATTTATTGTTTGTCCGTTTGGTATGTATTAAAGCACACCTGATAAAATAAATGATTACTCTGGTAAGTTGGAATATTGAAATTGTATCCTATACATTTAATAGTACTATATATATATCAGATTATGATGTGTACTAAGTTGGTAGTTGTCAATTTTTATTTTAGAACGAATGGGTTTTCGGTAATTTTTACTGGTTCGAAAATACAAGTCGCCGCTGATAGTATTAGAGCCTGGGTTAGGTACTTAAGTAATATTTCAATTAGGATTCGTAAATCAACCAAGGAATTTTAAATAAAACTGCGTTAATTTGATAAATAAAAATGGATAGCATAAGACACCATACCGTCGACCGGGATTATGAGTGATACTTTTTTGGTGTGCTTATTTTTTGTTAATTGTTTGGCTTCATTATATTTTCCACTGTATGGAATTTCAAGAATGAAATTCGTTTAAGGGAGGGAAGAACGTAACGAGTGGGGTTTCTAACCCAGCAGGACCCATTAGAAAGCTGAATAATATCGTGACATCAGAATGGCTTAGAACTTAACCGGAAAGGCTAAGGCAACAATTGAAATCGACTAAACCAAGAGACCAACATTCTTTTAGCACGATCAGCAATCAGCGCACAACCAGCTAGTACATTACCATCAAAATGGAACAACGGGCAACAAGACTGCACATACGACATCGATACAAGGCCATAAAAGCAACCCAAACTTGGAACCATAGAAACAATCAAAGAGCTTAGGTCGCTAGCGATCCATATCTATGGATCGCCAACGACCCATGCTAACATATTGGTTAGTTGAGAGAAATAGGGATACGAATTCATGGAGACAGGAATATGAAAAATTCTAAATGTATGGATCGCTAGCAATCCATACACGACAGATCGCTAGTGATCCATGTAATGCTATGATGCTTGCGGACCTATATTATGAAGAGATGGAAAGAGCACTTAGAAAATACCAAGTCATTAGCTTGCGTACGAGCTAGGTCTATGAGTCGTCAGCGACCCATCGACCATGGGTCTATAGCGACCCTTGGTTTTGGCTCGATCATGAGCTAGATTCTAATAGGTCGTTCTATACCTAACTACGAGTAGTAGATGAAGTGGCTTGGCCCAAAACCTCTCTAATTGCTATAAATACCATCCTACCTACAACATAAGCGGGATCTTCTCCGGACTGGTTGGTGAAGCTTTGTTGGAAATTTTTTTCACTTTCTACTTCCCTCACAACAATCTCCAAATAGATTCACTGTGATTCTCCAGTGGATTCCAACTTTGAGGATTCAACCTACTTAAGGATAATCAAAGCCTTGTAATCAAACACTTCTTGTAACAGTAATCAGTTTATAATAATACTATAAAGTGGAAGTAGGTTTCATTAATGGCTGAACCATATAAAAATTCTCCATCTTCTTTCTTTTACTATTCTTTTTCTTTATCTATTATCTGTGATATTGCTTTGTCAGAACATGGATGGCGCTTTCAAACTCAAAACAGGATGTTGATCCATTTTTTAAGTTAACAATTTGTTTAGATTTATACCATGCTTGGAAAGGGGAGTGCACCCTCTTAGTTTGTTGGAATTTTGATATATGTCTTTGAGTTTTAGAAAAATAAATAGAAAAGCCCAGGTATTTAGTTCGAAATTATCGTTTGAAAAGAATTGAACAATTATGCCTAATGGGTAGATTAGAAAGCTACATTTGCATGCTACATCTATGTAATTTAAAGATTGCATCTTTGTTTGTGCATCATTGGCTATTAGAGTCCAATTTGTTATAGGAGAACTATGTTGGCTTGATCCTGTATCTAAATGGGTATCAAATTAAATAGGGTACGTAGGCAGTCATAAGTGGTAGTTATACAGCCCAAATAATAATATAACATTTTCATGTTTATTATTTTCTAATTATCCCATTTTGATATTTGTTTCTTACTAACCATTTTATTTTGCATTGACATGTTTATTGAGTTTGTGGCAATGAATGTTGTTGTCTCTCACATCAAAGTTGTGCAGCGGTAGATTTATAGTTTGTCTGTTTGGTATGTATTAAAGCACACCCTATAAAATAAATGATTACTCTAGTAAGTTGCATTATTGAAGTTGTATCATACACATTCAATAGTATTGTATATTTATAAGATTATGATGTGTATTATGTTGGTAGTTGTCATTGTTTATTTTAGAACGAATGGTTTTCGGCAATTTTTATTTGTCCAAAAATCCAGGTCGTCACTGATGGTATTAGAGCCTGGGTTAGGTATGTAAGTAAAATTTCAAGTAGGATTAGTAAATCAACAAAGGAATTTAAATGAAACTGTCTTAATTTGATAAATAAAAATGGATATGATAGGACACCGTACCTTCGACTGGGGTTATGGGTGATATTATTTTTGGTGTGCTTAATTTTTGTTAACTGTTTGGCTTTCGTTATATTTTTCACCCTATGGAATTTCGGGGATGAAATTCATTTATGGGGAAGAAGAGCATAATGAGCCGTAATTTTTGAGTTTTTGAATTTAAATTTTTAGTTTATTTAAATATTCAAATGTAATTTAATTATAGTAAAATCTATGTTTTAAATAGCTGCCCAATTTTTAATGACATAATTTTAATTTAATTTATGTGATTTTTCCATATTATTGAATTTTGAAAATAGTGAAATCTTCGTTCGATGCTTTTTGCAGCAAATGTTAGTATTTTTGAAATTGCACATGATAAGTTATTCAATGTATTTTATTATTGTTTTTTAATTGTTTCATATCGTTATGCGTGATTGTAGTTTTATTTCTGTCATTTGCGGTCGTGCGCGAACGTGATATTGTGTAGTAGAGTACCCTAATTTTTTATAAAACAACTCAAATATTAAACAAAATATGACACGCATGTAGTCTTACATGTCTTGCTTTCTTTTGTGAATTTACTTTTGATGTGATGGAAATGTTGACTTTTGTCTACTTTGGTATGAAGTAATTTTGCCTCTATATTAATGCATACACAACACGCAAGGGGACGCATGAATCAAATATACACACAATTCCTTTCTCTACAAATGATAATGCACAGAACATGTTTCCCAATTTAAATTCATTAATCCTATAACTCCGCAAATACAAAAATTTAGCCCAAGGTGGAAAGATCACTATTGTATAAGGGAAGTAGGGCTTCATCTTTTGTTTAATTTGCACTCGAGATGGTGGCGCCGTGGATGAGATATTCCCCGATGAACTTTCGGACCGTGTGTGTGGGTGAGTGCATTTTTATGCGTATTCAAGCCATGTGTGCGTGCTTGCTTGCATGTGGAGATGTTCAATTGTGTGTGTGAGTGTAGTGTGTGTGAGTGGAGGTGCATGTGCAGGGAGAAGAGAAAGGAGCAGCCATTTTTGAGTGCAACCGAGTCAGATCCATTAGTGCAGAAGGATTGATACTACAAAGCCAAAAGAGAGAGGCTGTTTTATCCTTGACGTGGCCGCGTTTGTTTGACTGCTTTTACCACTGAGCAGAATGCTGAAACGTCTTCAAGACAGTGAAAAAGTAGACGACTCTGCCGAAGTTCATCCATTTACAACAAATCGAAGATGATGCCAGCAACAATGACTTCTACTATAGATTTGGATGCCACTGCCCCTGCATCGCTGTTTCAGGTCCCTATGGTGCCCGCTATGCCATTCAGGTTTGAGGGACTCTATTTTAAGCACTGGAGGCAAAAGATGGAGCTCTTTCTAACATTGAGGAAGGTGGTTGCTGTCCTTACAATGGATAAACCACAACTACTAGAAAGACCCGACGAAGCAGACATAGATCAGCTAAGAGTCTGGATAGAGAAATCGAAGGAGTTGTAGATCTGGACAGAGCAGGATTACTTGCGCAAGAACTTCATCCTCAATGGATTCAGCGACAATCTCTATGACTACTACAACTCTGACAAAACAAGAAGGGAGATCTGGGAAGCGCTGCAGAAAAGTACGATACAAAGGAAGCAGAAGCAAAGAAGTTTACTGTCAGCCACTACCTCAAGTACTAGATGACAGATGACAGGTCAATAGATAGCAGTCTCATGAGCATCAGAAAATAATTCATGATATCATCTCCGAAGGTATGAGTTTAGATGAACGTTTTCAAGTGGCAGTTTTGATTGATAAGTTACCTCCATGTTGGAAGAATTTTAAGAATAATCTTAGACATGAAACTAAGGGATTATTATTAGAAAGCCTAATAACCCATCTCCATATTGAGGAGGAATATCGTAAATAGGATATGAAGGAAGAAGTGCTTGTTATTTCAGGCAACACTAAGAAAGCTGCAATTCTGAAACCGTATCTTAAAAGCTTTAAAAATCAAAACTGCAAGCTTAATCAAAATCGCAACAAATAGAATTTTAATTCACAAGGAAACCATAGAGGTCAACCGAAACTACCACAAAAGAAGGACTCTGGACAGTTGTTTCTTTGTTACAACTGTGGAAAACCAGGTCATATGGCACGCAAGTGTCGGAACAGGCCAAGCTCTGCACATAGGCTAACCTGACCGAGGAGCCTCTTACGGCTATGATTTCTGATGAGATTCACCTTGTTGGCGGATCAGAGGGTTGGTGGGTAGATACTGGCGCAACACGTCATGTCTGTTATGACCATGCTACGTTCAAAACATACATGGAAACTGAGGACAAGAAAGTGTTGCCGGAAGCCTCTCACACCACTATTGTTGTTGGGATTGGAAGCCTAGAGATGAAGTTTGCCTCCGGAAAGACTGTCATTTTGAAAGGCATCATGCATACTCCAAAGATGAGAAAGAATCTTTTTTTGGGTTATCTTCTTAATAAGGTTGGGCTTACACTGACTGTTGGGGCTGATATGTACACCATCACTATGAATAGTATGTTTGTGGATAGGGTTTATGCAACTGATGGCATGTTTAGACTGAATGTTGAATGTAATAAAATGTCTATTTCTGCTTATTTGTTGTGTGATTTTAATATCTGGCACTCTAGACTATATCAAGTTAATAAACGAATAATAAAGAACATGAGTAGCTTAGGTATAATCCCTAATATGTCACTAAATGATTTTGAAAAATGTGATTTTTGTAGTCAAGTAACAATAACTAAAACCCTACATAAGTCTGTATTTAGAGAATCAGAACCCTTAGATTTGATTCATTCCGATATACGTGAGCTTGATGGCACTCTGACAAGAAATGGACACTGCTACTTTATCGCTTTTGTTGATGATTACTCTAATTTTACTTATGTATACCTTACGAAAAATAAAAGTGATGCATTTGAGATATTTAAATCTTTTATAACTGAAACTGAAAATCAGTCTAATAAGAAAGCTAAAAGATTGCGTAGGAATAGAGGAACTGAATATGAATCGAGTTTTTTTATTGACTTTTACAACTCACATGGAATAATACATGAAAGAACTGCAACATATTCACCTGAAACGAATGGTAAAGATGAAAGGAAAAATAGAAAATTAACTGAATTAGTAGTTGCTATTTTACTTGATTCTAGTGCATCATCACATTGGTGGGGGAAATCTTATTAACCATGTGTTATGTTTTGAATAGGATCCATAAGTCAAAAAGCAAAATTTCACCTTTTGAAATCTTAAGAAATTATAAGCCAAATGTGTCTTATTTTAGAACTTGGGGATGTTTAGCATATGTTCGTATACCTGACCCTAAGAGAATAAAATTAGCAAGAAGAGCATATGAATGTATATTTATTGGCTATGCTATCAATAGGAAAGCATATATATTTTATGATCTGAATACGCACAATATAATAGAATCTAATGATGCTGATTTTTATGAATTGAGATTTCCTTTTATATTGAGGAATAGTGGGGGCACATCAAGTGACAATATACCTATTAGAACAGAACATAATGAATCTTTTGAAAACGAACCTAGAAGAAGTAAAAGGGCAAGAATTACAAAAGATTATAGTGCAGATTTTTGCACTTTTACTATAGAGGATGATCCTTTAAACCACAATGAAGCCTCATCTTCTTTAGATGCCGATTTTTGGCAAGAGGCTATAAATGATGAGATGGATTCTTTATAATCTAATAAGACTTGGCACTTAGTAGATTTACCACCTGGTTTTAAGTCCATAGGCTGTAAATGGGTACTTAAAATGAAATTAAAACCTAATCGAACAGTTGATAAATATAAAGCCCATTTAAGAGCTAAAGGGTTTAAGAAAAGAGAAATGTAAACTTTTTGACACTTTTTCACCTGTAACTAAAATTACATCCATTCGAGTATTAATTTCAGTAGCATCTATTTATAATTTAATAATACACCAAATGAATGTTAAAATTGCCTTTTTAAATGGTGAATTAGAAGAGGAAATTTATATGGACCAATCTGAAAGCTTTGTAATTCATGGTCATGAACATAAAGTTTACAAGTTAGATAAATCATTATATGGTTTAAAACAAGCACCTAATCAATGGCATGATAAATTTGATAACTTAATAATCTCACATGATTTTAGAAATAATAGAAGGGACAAATGTATTTACTATAAATATGAGAATGACACTTGCACTATCATATGTCTGTATGTAGATTGTCTACTTATTTTTGGGTCAAACATTCATGCTACAAACAATGTTAAATCTTCGTTAAGTGCCAACTTTGATATAAAAGATCTAAGTAAAGCGAATGTAATCCTTGGAATTAAGATTACTGATCTAGGTAAAGCAAGTGTAATCCTTGGAATTAAGATTACTAGGTCACAAAAGAGAATTTTTTTGGATCAATCTCATTACATTGAGAAGGTCCTAAAGAAATACAATTACTTTGACTTTAAACCTGCATGTACACCATATGATCCTAGTGTAAAACTATTTGAGAACACTGGTGAAGGTGTAAGATAGTATGATTATGCGGGCATCATTGGAAGCCTTCGGTATGCCACTGATTGTACTAGACCCGACATTTCCTATGTCATGGGATTATTATGCAGGTTTACTAGTAGACCAAGTATGGAGCACTGGCATGCTATCAAAAGGGTCATGAGATACCTAAAAGGAACTATGAACCTTGGGATACATTATGAAAAGTTTCCAGCTTTCCTTGAAGGATACACTGATGCAGACTGGAATACTTTATCCGATGATTCGAAAGCAATCGGTGGCTATATATTTAGCATTGCTAGTGGAGTTGTATCTTAGAAATCTAAGAAATAGACTATTTTGTCTCAGTCCATTATGGAGTCTGAGAAGATAACATTAGCCACAGCTAATGAAGAAACAGATTACTTAAGAAATCTGCTAGCTGAGATTCCTTTGTGGAAAAAACCGATACCAACTGTGTTGATATATTGCGATAGTACTATGGCTATTGCAAAAGTACAGAACCGTTATTACAACGGTAAGAGGTGACATATACGTCGTAATCACAACATTGTTAGAGATCTACTCCCTTTAGGAGCTGTCAGAGCGGATCACATACGCAGTGATGAGAATTTTGCCCATCCTTTGACGAAAGGACTAGCTAGAGAGAAAGTCCTTAGAACTTCCAAAGGAATGAGACTATTTCCCTTAGATTATTGAGTCACGTACAATGGAATGACTATAGATACCGAGAACTAGGTTCAATGGGTAAGAACAAGTTGTGAAGTGATATGGGTTGAACATGCTATTTTTTATATGCTTTGAAGCTTGTATTCCTGAAGTGATTAGAGGATGAGTTAATAAAAACTCTTAGTGAGATCTATACTCTATATAAAGTGGAGTACCTACCTTTAGGAGGACTCTTGATAGACTCGCCTATGTGGATGCGGAAATGTGGCTGTTTCTATGGAATTTTAGGAAAAATTCTTATAGCATTCGCTAAAATGGGATAGACATGCATAGCCATAAATGCACAGACTTATTTGATTGCACTCTAGAAAGATTATGTGTGGTTTTGATGTCAGGAATAGAGTTCAAGACTACATGTCGCTCTAGCAAAAACTGAATCTTATCCACTATGAAACGGTTCAAGTCGAAAGACACATTTGTTTATGCATAGTCTTATGTTTTTTAGAAGCTGCTCGAAAGAAAAATATTTATAAAAAATTCAAGCGAGGATTGCTGCAAATGTTTTAACGTTTTTTAAGTGAATTATTAAAAAATTAAATAAGTGTAAATGGCTCCTATGTATGTGAATAGCCCCACATTGTAGGAGGAAAGAATCAAGTATTTAAACTTGATTCTTAGAAGCTAAATTGGGCCCTGTGGGCACCCAATGATGCTCTTTTGTGAGGAGGGAGACCTTGCTTGACCACCACACACGTGCTCGCGCGCCGACCGACCGACTCGACTCGACCCGGGCTGGGCTTTAGATAGGGCTTGTTGTAGTGTAGCACTTATATTTTTGGATGAAATTATTAAACATTTTTCGACCATTATTGATTTGAGACGGTAAAACTTCAGATCCAATTCCTAGCCCATGTCAGCCCATGACTCAGCAATTCGTTCAACTTGATATTACGTCTATTTTTATCAGTTGATAGACGAAATAAAAAAAAAGACATTTCTCCTCGTTGAAAGAAAACCTAAACATATACTCTTCTTTAAAAATCAGAAAAAACCGAGCAGCCATTTTTTAGTGCAACCGATTTGAATCCGTTAGTGCAGATGGATCAATACTACAGAATCGAAAGACTGGGAGGCGGTTTTATTCTAGAGGTGGCGACGTTTGTTTGATTACTTTCATCCCTGAGCAGAACGCCGAAGCTTCAAGACAGTGACAAAGTACATGACTCAGTCGTAGTTCATCTGTTTACAACAAATCGAAGATGGCACCAGCAACGATGACTTCTGCTGTAGATTTGGATGTCGCTGCCCCCACATCGCTGTTTCAGGTCCCCATGGTGTCCGCTACGCTATTCAAGTTCGAGGTCCTCCATTTCGAATACTGGAGGTAGAAGATGGAGTTCTTTCTGACAATGAGGAAGGTGGGCTCTGTCCTCACAACGGATAAACCGTAGCTACCAGATAGACCCGACGAAGCGGACACAAATCAGCTGAGAGTCTGGATAGAGAAATCGAAGTAGTTGCATACTTGGACAGAGCAAGATTACTTATGCAAGAACTTCATCCTCAACAGACTCAGGGACTATCTCTACGACTACTACAACTCTGACAAAACAGCAAGGAAGATCTGCAAAATGCTGTAGAAAAAGTACGATATAAAGGAAGGAGTGGCAAAGAAGTTTGCCATCTGGCGCTACCTCAAGTACCGGACGACTGATAACAGGTCAGTAGATAGCAGTCTCATGAGCTTAAGAAAATAGCTCATGAGATCATCTTCGAAGGTATGAGTTTAGATGAATGGTTTCAAGTGGTAGTTTTGATTGATAAGTTACCTCCAAGTTGGAAGGATTTTAAGAATAATGTTAAACATAAAACTAACGAATTTTCATTAGAAAGCTTGATAACCCGTCTCCATATTGAGGTGGAATCTCATAAATAGGATATGAAGGAAAATTGCTTGCTGTTTTAGGCAACACTATGAAAGTTTCGGTTCTGAAACCGAATCCTAAAAGCTTTAAGAATCAGAACCACAAGCTTAATTAGAACCGCAACAAACAAAATTTTAATTCACTAGGAAACCATAAAGGTCAAAAGAAACCACCCAAAAAGAATGACTATGGACAGTTGTTTCTTTGTTACAACTGTGGAAAACCATGTCATATGGGACGCATGTGTCGAAACAGGCCAAGTTCTACACCTCAGGCAAACCTGATCGAGGAGCCTCTTACGGCTATGATTTCTGATGAGATTCACCTTGTTGGTGGATAAAAGGGTTGGTGGTTAGATACTGGCACTAACGTCATGTCTTCTATGATCGTGCTACGTTCAAAACATGCATGGGAACCGAGGATAAGAAAGTGTTGCTGGAAGACTCTCACACCACTATTGTTGTTGGGATTGGAAGTGTAGAGCGGAAGTTTACCTCTGGAAAGACCGTCATTCTGAAAGACATCATGCACACTCCAGAGATGAGAAAGAATCTTATTTCGGGTTATCTTCTTAATAACGCTAGGTTTACATAGACTATTGGGCTCATATATACACTATCTCTATGAATGGTACGTTTGTGGATAGGGGTTATGCAATTGATGGCATGTTTAAACTGAATGTGAATGTCATAAAATGTTTGTTTTTTCTTATATATTGTGTGATTTTAATATCAAGCACTCTAGACTATGTCATGTTAACAAAGGAATAATAAAGAACATGAGTAGCTTATGTATAATCCCTAACACGTCATTAAATGATTTTGAAAAATGTGATTTTTGTAGTCAAGCAAAAATAACTAAAATCCCACATAAATCCGTAATTAGAGAATCAGAACCCTTAGATTTGATTCATTCTGATGTATATGAGCTTGATGGCACTGTGACTAGAAATGGACACCGCTACTCTATCGCTTTCATTGATGATTGCCCTGATTTTACTTATGTATACCTTATGAAAAATAAAAGTGATTCATTTGAGATATTTAAATCTTTTATAACTGAAATTGAAAATCGGTCTAATAAGAAAGTTAAAAGATTGCGTAGTGATAGTGGAACTGAATATGAATCAAGTTTGTTTATTGACTTTTACAACTCATATGGAATAGTATATGAAAAAACCACACCATATTCACCTGAAATGAATGGTAAAGCTGAAATGAAAAGTAGAACATTAACTGAATCAGTAGTTGCTACTTTACTTAATTCTAGTGCATCATCACATTGGTGGGGGGAAATCTTATTGACCGAGTGTTATGTTTTGAATAGGATCCCTAAGTCAAATGCAAAATTTCACCTTTTGGAATCTTAAGAAATTATAAACCGAATGTGTCTTATTTTAGAACTTGGGAATGCTTAGCATATTTTCGTATACCTGACCAGGAGAGAATAAAATTAGCATGTTGATCATATGAATGTGTATTTATTGGCTATGCTATTAATAGCAAAGCATATAGATTTTATGATCTAAATATGCACAATATAACTGAATCTAACGATGCTGATTTTTATGATTTGAGATTTCCTTTTAAATTTTGGAATAGCGGGGGTACATCAAGTAACACTTACCTATTAGAATGGAACATAGTGAATCTTCTGAAAATGAACCTAGAAGAAGTAAAATGGCAAGAATTGCAAAAGATTATGGTTCAGATTTTTGCACTTTTACAATAGAGGAGGATCCTTTAAACCTCCAAGAAGCCTCATCTTCTTTAGATGCCTATTTTTGGCAAGAAGCTATAAATGATGAGATGGATTCTTTGAAATCCAATAAGACTTGGTACTTAGTAGATTTACCACCTGATTGTAAGTCTGTAGGCTGTAAATGGGTACTTATAAAAAAATTACAACCTAATGGAACAATTGATAAATGTAAAGCCCGTTTAGTAGCTAAAGGGTTTACACAAAGAGAAAATGTAGAATTTTTGACACCTTTTTACCTACAATTAGAATTACATCCATTCGAGTACTAATTTCACTAGCGTCTATTAGTAATAAAAATACACCAAATGGATGTTAAAACTGCTTTTTTAAATGGTGAATTAGAATGGAAAATTTATATGGACCAACCTGAAGGCTTTGTAATTCATGATCAAGAAAATAAATTTGTAGGTTAGATAAATCATTATATGGTTTAAAACAAGCACCTAAGCAATGACATGAGAAATTTGATAGCTTAATAATCTCACATGGTTTTAAAATTGTTGAAAGAGACAAATGTATTTACTATAAATCTAAGAATGACTTTTGCACTATTATATGTCTGTATGTAGATGATCTACTTAATGTTAGGTCAAACATTCAATCTATAAACAATGTCAAATCTTTGTTAAGAGCCAACTTCGATATGAAAGATCTAGGTAAAGCGAGTGTAATCCTTGGAATTAAAATTACCAGGCCACAAAACGGGATTTCTTTTGATCAGTCTCATTACATTGAGAAGATACTAAAGAAATACAATCACTTTGACTGTAAACGTGCATGTACACCATATGATCCTAGTGTAAAACTAATTAAGAACACTGGTGAAGATGTAAGACAATCTGACTATGCGAGCATCATTGGCAGCCTTCGGGATGCCACTGATTGTAATAGACACGACGTTACCTATGTCGTGGGATTATTATGCACGTTTACTAGTAGACCTAGTATAGCGCACTGGCATCCTATTGAAAGGGTCATGGGATACCTAAAAGGAACTATTAACCTTGTATTATATTATGAGAATTTTCCAACTGTCCTTGAAGGATACACCGATGCAGACTGGAATATTTTTCCGATGATTCAAAAGCTACCAGTGGCTATATATTTAGCAATGATGGTGGAGCTGTTTCTTGGAAATTTAAGAAACATACTATTTTGGCTCAGTCCACTTTAGAGTCTGAGATGATACCACTAGCCACAGCTAGTGAAGAAGTAGACTACTTAAGAAATCTGCTAGCTGAGATTCCTTTATGGAAAAACCGATGCCAGCTGTGTTAATCCATTGAGATAGTACCACAGCTATCGCGAAAGTACAGAACCGTTATTACATGGTAAGAGGCGATAGATGCGTTGTAAGCACATCAGTGTTAGAGAGCTACTCTCTTTAGGAGATGTTAGAGTGGATCACATACGCAGTGATGAGAATTTGGCCAATCCTTTGACGAAATCACTAGCCAGAGAGAAAATCCTTGGAACCTCCAAAAGAATGGAATTATTGCCCCTAGATTGTTGAGTCGCGCACAATGGTAACTCGACCTAATGGTTGAAGTCCCAAGAACTAGGTTCAATGGGAAAGAACAAGTTGTGAAGTGATATGAGTTGAACATGCTATTTTTTTTATTTTGCAGCATGTATTCCTGAAGGGATTAGAGGATGAGTTAATAGAAACTCTTAATGAGATCTATACTCTATATAGAGTGGAGTACCTACCTTTAGGAGGACTATTGATAAACTCACCTATATGGATGTGGAAATATGGCCGTTTCTATGGAATTTTGGGCAAAATTCGAATGGAATCCACTAAACTGGGATAAATGTGCATGGCAATAAATGCACAGGCATATTTGATTGCACTCTAGAAAGATTGTGTGTGGTTTGGTGTCAGGAATAGAGTTCAAGACTATGTGTCACTCTAATAAAAGCTGAATCTTATTTACTATGCAATGGTTCAAGCCGAAAGACGCCTTTGTTTATGCACAATCATATGTTATTCAGAAATTGCTCGAAAGAAAAATATTTAAAAAAAATTCAAGTGGGGAATTGTTGGAAATGTTTTAAAGTTTTTTAAGTGAATTATTAAAAAAATGAATAAGTGTAAATGGCTACTATATGTGTGAATAGCCCCACAATATAAGGCTATAGGAAAGAATCAAGTATTTATACCTGATTGTTAGAAGCTAAATTGGGCTCTTTGGGCATTCAATGATGCTCTTTCGTGAGGAGGGAGACCATGCTTGACCACTAGACAAGCGCACGTGCACCGACTGACCGACTCGACTCGAACCGGGCCATGTTCGGGCTTGTTGTGGTGTAGCACTTATATTTTTGGACGAAATTATTAAACATTTTCTCTCTGTTATTTATTTGAGACGGTAAAACTTAAGACCCAATTTCTTAGCCAACGTCACCCCACGACTTAGTAATACGTTCAACTTGGTATTCCGTCTATTTTTATTAGTTGATGGACGAAATCAAAAAACAGAACAACGCCATTTTTTCTCTCTGAAAAAAAATCTAAACATATACTCTTCTTCAAAAATAAAAAAACCGAGCAGCCATTTTTGAGTGCAACCGAGTCAAATCCATTAGTGCAGACGTGTCGATACTATAAAACCGAAAAATGATGCTGTTTTATCCTAGAGGCGGCGGCATTTGTTTGACTACCCGCACCTCTAAGCAGAACGCCAAAACGTCTTCAATACAACGACAAAGTACACGACTCAGCTAAAGTTCATCTATTTAAAGTAAATTGAAGATGACGCCAACAACGATGATTTCTACTGTAGATTTGGATGTTGCTACCCCCGCATCGCTGTTTCAGGTCCCCCGTGTGTCCGCTATTGAAGATTTACATTCACAAGCATCAAAGCTACTCGATTATTATTATTTTCACCCTTAGACATTATTATAATATCAATGGATTTTCTATAGAAAAGTTTTTTGTTATCATAAGGTAAAAACATGTCCGTGTTTATATGCGGTATGGTCTTATGAGATACTTTTGATTTTCAAAAGTTTTTTATAACTTTAAAATCCAGTTAGGTGTGTTTCCTCACGATGGTTTTCCAGACTGACTCGAGTGTCATTTTATTATAATCCTCGGGTCAAACCATGCATATTTATAGATTTTAGTTGGTTGCTTTGGAGCTTTAGAGGACGAGCTAGAAGCCCACAGACGTATTCACATACATGGCTTTTTTCGGTGTATTCATTGTTGTATTTATCAACAATTGTGAGGACAGGTTGTTATAACTGTTCAGGTTGAAATAGGTTAGTATACTCTGATTGATGTCTGTATATACATATATTGCAGTTTGTTTAATGTAATGATTTGTAATATAATATAGATTATTTCTTCCGCTATGAGATTTTATGTTGTTTAGTTTTCTTTTTATCTTCTTCCTTCTTTCTTTTTTACCCCTGACAATCGCGTTTTTAGGCGTTCGATTACTTGGCATGCAATACAGTGGACTTATTAGTATTGATTTTCGAGGATCGAAAATCCCAGTTGTTACAAATTTCCTCCTAGGGTAGTCCGCAAGCTCTTAACTTCCTCAGATCAGTAATTTACAACCCGTTAAGATGATTTTAGGCGTATATTCGGGTGTTTGACTCAGATGGAATATCATTTCTACAACCAAAGGCATGCAAAAACGTTCATTCATACTAGTAAGTATAATCGCTTGAAATCACATACGCAATGACAAAAGTTTAATGCTACAGGGAGAATACAAACTAGACCGATACAGCAAGATATGCAAGCATGAACGCTAGCCTTGTTATTGGTTGGTTATCCATTTTTCTGACACTAACTATGGATGAGCTTTGTGGCACTGGACTATAGTTAGCCCAATTAAGACGGGTGATTACGACGTATTTTTCTGACACTATCGCCAAGTTATTTCATTAATGATCCTTCATCACTATGCATACTTGTATAGGTGAATCACCAAAATATTTGGCAAGATAAGTGGTTTCTACTGAAGTTTTGAATGTGGTTTGGTCATGCGCTTGTTTTGTGTAGCTAATCTTCTTTTAATGTTTATGCGTTGTAAATTACGTCTAATTTATTCATGTCCATATTCTCCTTTTCCTTGACTAATAGTCATGATATGTTAATTTCACATGATTGCAAGGTTTGAGATCAGCTGCCCTCGGATGTGCTTTCAACTACAACAACCATCTCATTTCAAATCATTGTCATATGAATCATAATTTGAAATTTTGAAAAGGGATTTCGTGAAGCTATCACATGATCAGGCATCAAAAATCAATTGAAAGCAATTCTACATCCCTTCTTAACTTATGGATGTATAACAACATCATAACAGCAGCAATTCGATCATATGATTTTGCTATAAACCTTTCTCTTGCCTTCATCAATCTAAAAACAATTAAAACAATTTCTAGAACTTGTAGACTTTATGTGATGCTTATGCATAAACATCTAAAATAGCTAAAATAGGATGATATGGTACGTAGATGGGTTAGGAGCTCATTACATGATTTTTTTGCTATTAAAACTCACTTGAAAATTTGATATTCCCAAATCCTAGCCATGTCAATATTGTACGATGGATCGATCAGTATATATTATGCAAAATATATAGAATAACGACTTAAGTTAAGTCATAAAATAATTTTTAGTATCATCCATTGTAGTCGCATTCCTCATATAATCATGCAAAATAACTTGAGTATACTCTTTGGTAATATGGACATAGAACGTGGCATTATATTTGTATTACTCTATATTTGTTTATTGAAAGAATTCAATTTGTTGAAGAAATGAATAATTCCCTTGCACTTACTTACGTCTTGATTGCTCTATGAAAGTTCATGATTATGCTTTTTAATATAAAAAGTGGAATACGTTGGCTAATATTTATTAAGCGACTCCTAGGTAGTTATGCATGTCGCGTCATATAAACATGTTATGTTAAATCTTCAGCTTTGCAGGTTATTTTGGCGATCCAGTTAGGATTGTATGTTATCATTTCTTTATTTTTTATAATATGACTAAGGGTTGCATCACATTTCCTTAATTTTTATTTCTTAGATGACTATATATACGTAGATCCCTTTCTTACTGTCATAATTATAATCACTTGAAATCGCGTATGCACAGATAAAGGTTTAATGCTACAGGGAGAATAGAAACTAGATCGATACAGCAAGATATGCAAGCGTGAACACTGACCTTGTTATGAGTTGGCAATCCATTTTGAGAAGTACCCACATTCCACCTACTTTTATTGTCAACGGTTGTTTTTCATGTGTCAACTTACTGCGACGTCTAGTGTACAGAACGATCCGAGTTTATTGTTTTATTTGTTTATTCAAATAAATAAAATAGTTAAACATTGGTATTGATTTAAATAAAATTGTAGTATAGTAATCAAATAAAAAAAAATTGTGCACGAAAATGCCACAACTTGTAGTTCAAAATAAAATTCTAATTAAATTTTTTTGTGTACGAAACACAACAAAGTCAAAAGACAGGAGGAGATTTAGAATTTCTGAGAATAAGGAAATAATGACATTGGGTAATGCGCTCAATAATGAACGTTCTCCATGTGTATCAAATTATACATGGTATTAAAATGGTGGGCTCAACTCTCACTTCCCCACATCTGACCACCGTACGATCCGCAGACAGCAGCTCCACCGCCATGTACTAACCATCCACTGCGTCATGCTCATGTCAGTTTGCCCCAAATTGAGGTTCCCAAAACATCAATTCGAAATGCAATCGACGATAAAAACTTGGCAACCCGTCTACCTCCATTCAATCGTGCGCTATTTTTTTATCCTGTCAGTGGTCACCAATAACCACCTACTGCTACGTCGCCGCCTTGCCCTGATTTTAACTTCGTGTATCGTTGTTGCCCTCATCTACTAGGTGCTACTCTGCAGCTAGTTCGCTGATTGCTAATTCGAATGTAAGTCTTTCTTAATTAAGAATTTATATATCATCGATTCCTTTAATTGGTTGAAATGTAATATGCTGAAAACCTAAACCAGGTGGATATTTATGGGGAATGTTGAGTATGGTGGATATTAAATGATATTTCAGTTTACAATAGAAGTAAGTGGAATCAATAAAAAAATTGTTCCATGTCTAACCAAGTACATACGGATCATATGTGGACAAATATATGTTATGAATTCTCTAGCCTGGACATGACTATGAGCTATTAATGATTATTCACTATCTTTTATGCAGCCTTCTTTAGTCCAGGGTACAAATAAAGAATATTTCTTATACTTAATTCAATTAATAATCTTTTGATTCTCGATGCCAATACTATTATCCAATTCAATAATCTACAAAAGAGAAATAAAAAATCAAAAGGAAAAGATTCAACAAACCAACTATTAATTTTTACCAACATATATTTGGAATGAATACCTATGACCTCGCTATTCAAAGAGTAGATAACACATTTATATTGTTTACAATGCATATTAACCAGGCTATCATACTTGTCAGATTTAAGTTAGCAATTCTGTTAAAGCTGTTTGTCATCATAATTTAATTCTTTTGTTATGGTACCTGTATCAAAAGTACAAAATCAAGATGCTTATTAATTTAGATACAATACGTTGCAAGTGGAAATACTGAATATTTAAAAGAGATTCTTTTAATGTTTATTGTCGAATAATTCTTCATTTATCATAAAACTGATCATTTCTTTCTATTTGTATATAATCTTCCAAAGTAAATACCTTTCTCTCATGCATTTAAAAAAAAGTAAAGTAACAATATATCATTTTAAGATAGTTTGTAATGGTGTGATATTACTGTAAAGCTCTGTTCTTCCATACATCTATGCTTGTTAGTTCTTCTGCAGATAGGTTGTCATGGTGTACAAAATATGTAGCTTTTACAGATTTCTTGTATGTTATTTATTTTTCTTCAATTTTCTCTAGTATGCATACAACTCTTGTACAATTTCTGTGAGTGCATCCTTCCCATTAGTTTCAGTAACATGTTTTTTTTAATTTGTCTGTTTCTCAAATTTTTCATGTTATGTTATATTCTAATTTGTATAAATATTCATTGCGAATAGTACACACTTTCTAACTATACAAATATCTTAATTAATTTATTATTGGATATGCGATCGAGTGGAGATAATTGAAGAAAGGGAATCATACAAAGAAGAAATGCCAACAGCAGCTAAATGGAACTTGAATGATTTGAAGGGTAAACTAACATACAAGTTTCTAAAGAGTCTTGATGGAAATAAGGTAAAATTATTACAACAAGAGCTCTATGGCATAAATCTTTCAATAGCTCATCTTAATATTTGCAAACTGTACACGTACTTGCATTATTCATCTAACTTATATTTTAATTGAACAATAGCGTTCACAGTAATTAGTGTGCTGGAAATAAAAAATTTTAAAACCTTCCACAAATTTTGAAAGCATTAAGAAAATAGTGGTTTTAATTTCAAAAAAAGCAACAATTATATTTTACAAAGTGTGCACCTGCTTGCGCTTTTCATACATTTCTTATTTTATTTAATTTATAGTATTCTGAATAAAAGTTTTAATGCAAATGTATTTTCTAAATTTATAAAAAAAATGTAAACTAAATTGAAAAATAACAAACCTAAGTTTTTAAGAAGCGGAACATATTTTTAAAAAATACAAATTTTCTTTCGCTTTCCATATATTTTAAACATTTGTTTAACTTTAAAATTGTTTGACTTTAAAATGAAAATTTTAAATTTAAATATAAATATATTTTTCTTAGTTTTAATAGGCTTGAAAAAAAAAACTATAACATAAAATTTTCAAAAGCTCATCTTAATGTTTATAAAGCGCACACCGACATGCAATTTTCAAACATTTTAATTTTTTATATGTTGTTTAACATGCAAGTATACTGTTAATTTTTTGTTAAAGTTTACAGAAATTTAAACAATATTAAGATAACACTAACTTAAATTTGAAAGAATCCACAACATAAGTTTTATAAAGTACATATCTGCTTGCGCTTTCTGTACATTTCTTATAGTAATTAACTTTTACTTTTATAGTTTTTGATAGGTTTGAAAAATAAAAACTGTATTATAAATGTTTTAAAAGCTTGCCTTAAAATTTACAAAGTGCACACCTACTTGCGCTTTTCAAAAAAAAAATTAAATTTTAATTGCACTTTAACATGCAAAAGTAATTATTTTGTTATTGATTATTCATTGCTCAAGTACATGAGTAACTTAATATTTATTATTCTTACTAGGGTCTTTATAATTAACGTAATTTTAATAATACTATTGATGAAAGACTTACTATATTGGTAAAGTTTTATTTATTTATGTTATATTACAACAACAGGTGAATTTTTTTATAGCATATGTAAAAGAAAATTCAGTTGAAAGTGAAGAGGAAATTTTCAAAATAGCTGAACATTAAAAAGAGAGAATGAGTACTTGAAGAGAAAAGTTGAACAACTTGAGATTGAGAATGAAGAATTAAAAAAAAGATAAAGGTTTGTGAATCAAATTCTACCGACGCAGTAGATACTTTCGAAATGGACAATGACATAATTTTTCAGTAACAAAACATTCTTGCTGTCGATGATGCTATAGGGGATAGCAATAAAATTGCAAGCAAGAAAAATAATGATCATGCTATTGGGGACACTGAAATGATAGAGGAATTCCGCGAGAAAGAAAGTTTACAAGGCAAATTTAGCATTGAAGAAAATGATGATTTGAAAAAAAACACAGATGAAAGCGAAAAGCTTGACGATTCTTTTGCAACACCTATGGCTAATATGTATTTGAATGAAGAGGAAAATATAAAAGTGAATGAAATTGATGAAGAAAAATCATAAGAAAAATCTATAAAAAAAAATATCGTCGTGTAAAAGTTTTGATTGATGTGAAGAAAATTTTAGAGAAGATCCTATTGAAAGTGTGTATATCGATTGGAGTGGTAAGGAACAGAGCAAAGATGAAGTGAATAAAGAAAACACTACTGAAGTTGAAGAAGTAAACAAAGTCAATGATCACACTGTTCAAAATGTAGGTGACACTGAAGGTGGCAATGAAACTAAAAAAATGTTAGAAGTTGATATGCCAAGTTTTGAACTATTTCCTACTCAAGAAAGAGAAGAATTGCAATGTAAAACTGACTTATCAGAAAAAGAAAAGAAGAACAAAAAGCCAAAAATAACTTCATTAACAAAAAGGGTGAGAGAAAGGAAAGATAGAATACCTAAATTAGATGAAGAGTTCACATATAAAAACAAAAGGAGGTTGGTTAAGGAAGCTAAGGAGAAGAAAAGCCTTGTTACTAGCAAAAAAGTAAGAAAGAAAAATAGAAAAAGCAGACTTGAAGCGGTGAAAGAAAATCAAAAGCTTGAGAAGGGAAAAACTGTTATTAACTACAAAAGAGAAGCAAAAAGATGTAAAACGGACAGCATTGAAGTAAATGCAGAAAAGCTGATTGAAGAAGACACAGAAAATAATAAAGTAATTTTTGTTTCCCCTATTGTACCACCAAAACCAATGGTGAAATTAGAAGACACTCCAATATTTGGTTTTCTAGATCAGAACCAGCTTAAACCTATTCAAACATTTTATAAGTATAATGGTCAAAAGTAAGTACATATTATATTACTAGCTTACATACAAATATACTTTGCAGATAAGTGCTAAAATTGAAACATGAATGTTTAAAGCTTGGCAGTTTATGTAAACTTTGATGACGGCATAAAGATTATGGGATGTGTGCTTGATGATATAGTGAGTGAAGACTGCATAGACTGTTCTGTAAGTAAAATTGCTTACCTTTTTTTTGTTTAACTAATCTAATAATGTTTATTTATTATGGTATACAGTATTTACAGTATATTTATCTTGTCGAAAATATAATTTAAAGGTAATACACTAGTTTCAAGTTACCAAGCTAAGGCCACACTATTCAAAAAATTTATATATGAGACCTGAAGACACGGTGAGTTTGTTTTTGTTTCATGTTATTTACAAATATAAGTCTTAATTACTTAGTTTATTCTTTTATATAATATTATTTATATTTCTTGTGTTATAGAATTGCATATTATTGGATTTGAAATCAACAACTCATACTCTGTTGGCTAAGCAATTAGAAGAAAGAATAGTGAGATGTCATAAAAAAGAACTTGAATTGTACAAGATATTCTTGCCAATACGTCATCAACAATCTCATTGGACACTTTTAGTACTTGATTATGAAGATATGTAGTGGAGCCTCTATAATTCAGTAAAACCAAATTCTTTTCCAAACTGGCCATATGCAAAGAAATAGTAAAAGTGGTAAGTAAAATAACACTATCAAATATTAACATATTATATTATTTAATAAATTAACTTTTGTTTAAATGTGCAGAGAAAAAACATAAAGGACATGATGAAAGACATATGGCTTAGAAATGCAATTCCACAAATGAAATCTGGCAATGAAAATAATATTGAATGCAAAGATTGTCCTCAACAAGCAGAAAAATCGTAAGTTAATTCGATAATTTTATGTGTAATTATACTTTCATTAATAACATGATGATAATTACTTATATTAGATGTTATTTTTATTTTCATCGTACATCATTTTAATAAATAACATTATACAAGAAATTTCAATAAAAAGAAATAAACTATAATTTCAGGGTGCATTGTAAAAATTCTTAAAAGCAAGGCGTCTGAGAGAAAAATAGAAACAGGTTTACATTTTCTAAAACAATTATATTCAAACAAAAGACTTTTTTATAAAAAAAGGTATAAGTTAAGGAAGCTATTTCACTTGTTCTTGCTAGTTATCTGTACACTCAAGTGCTTTAAAAACCATAATAAAGGTTAACTCCTTGCAATAAAACTTTTGACTGACTTTTTTTGTGACAAAAAATGTTTCTAACCATGCTTGTTAGTAAGTTATAGAGTATGGTGTTGGGATAATAAAAAAAATGTTGTTACTGAACCTTAATTGCTTATTGATTATTAGTAATATTTATTTATCTGTTAATTCATATTTAATCTACGGTCAATATTCTATGATCAATGTTGAACATATATTGAATATTACTGTATAAAATAAGTAGTTAAACTTTGTAGTCACAAATATAATATATAAATCAGGAGATCACATAAAAAATTATGAAGGGAAGAATCATACACTAACTATATAGTTGAATTTGTAAACAGCAAAAAAGAACACATTTGGATACATAATGCTTCTGGTTATAAACATCTTTATTACTCATTTCATAAAATAAATAAAAATCACTCTAAAAATCTCCGTTGCTCATTTTGTAAAATAATTGAAAAAAATCTAAACATCTCCGTTAATCATTTTATTCGACCATATTATAACCATAATGTACACTGCATTATCATGAGCGATTTAATATATGGTGCATCGTTGCAAAAAAAAAGTACCGACTATATTGTTTAGTTTTTAGTATTTGGCTGACAATGTAAACTTGTCTTGAACAACGTCGGCTTAATTTATATTATTTTTACCTTTGATACATAGATGAAATACGAATTTTATATATAAATCTAATACTTGCAGGTTGGATTGTGGAATATACATTATGAAATATATGGAAATCATCAGTAGTAATGAATGGCTACATACATCCTTTTCATGAAAAGAAATTCAAGCAATGAGAGCCGAAATAGAGTATGGTTTATTTACCAGTGACATGCATAGTTGGAGTGAAGTTAAGCATCTCATTTATGTAATGCTTCAAGATGATCTTGAACAAAAAAGAAAGCAAGTGGAGGAGACTGTTGAAAATATGCACAAAGAGTAAATTTTGCAATGCTTTATAGTCCAGTTCATGTTTCAGTTCAAACAAAATGTTACTTTTGTTTTGCGCTTCAATTGATGTCATGGTTCAGACTTTTGTTTCAGAATTTGTTGCATTTCTATTGATTTTAAACTTCAATTTAATATGTGCAACAGATTTAAATTTCAATATAATATTGTCCAAATATTATTACTGTATGAAACAATGGTTAATTATTGAATTTGCTGGGATTCTTTTTATTGTCGTCGCGTTGAATTGTCACATGTAACATTACATTGTATTGTTTTGTACTTTTCTATGCAACAAATAATGACATAATCAACAAATAACGTTTTAGGATGCACATCATTTCACAATGTTGATTGACTCCTTATTAAAAGTAAAGAAAGTTCTCTCTGTACACTAAAACACTCGATCATTTTGGCTATTTTATAAAACACTAACGGCTTTTTCATAAGAAGCAACACCATGTTGTCCACTTCTTTAGCTTTTAAAAGTACATTTCATACTCGAGGTCTTCAATCTCCTCTTTTCTAGTGGGCCTTGTTTCCTTTACTTCTTTGTGTACATGCAAAAGCATTGAAAATATAGTTGCTTCAAATAATGTATGACTTTACTTTCATAATGATGATGTTTTTTTCTTGAACTCTAGCAGTTTCTAAGTTCAATAATTAGAGAATCAAATAACTCAATGGCAATTTAAAGTTATGACTCAACCCTACAGTCGTTTGACATATCCTTAAATCAACCAAATTCCAAGCCTAATCGGGTGCATGTTGACGTAAAACCTAATTGGATGCCAAGCTTAATCGAGAAATCATCGGCAATTTTTAGTACAATTAACTATTTGGTGTATTGACTTAATTTTTGTAAGGATCTAGTTTACTTCACATACCAATTGTCAAATTTTAATAAGTATCTCGTCCTAAGTACACGTGTAAATTGCCTTTGGTTGCCCTTTTCTAATAATATTTTTGGGTGATGCTAAAAGGAACACAATGGTAATTTAAGCTGTTTATAGAGAGATCAAATCACTCTTCTTCTTTCAAATAGCATGGTAAGCTATTAACGAACATGTGTCTACAAAGGATAAATACCACTGTTATCCTGCCTTTCAGCAAAGTTGTGATACCATCAATTTGGCTAAGAACGGATGGTCAACAAGCTAAGAAACCTATTACATACAGTGCTATAAACGATGGTCGGGTTTTCTTGCACGTATTAGCTCTAGAATTACTACAGTTATCCAAGTTGCACACACCATCAAATAAACTATAACTGATTTAATGAGCCATTCGCAATTTCACAGTCTGAATTTGTTAATTCTTACACAAGCGTGACTTAATCGTTGAAACAAGCATATGAATACTAGCATAATCAACCAGGTAGCACGTCGTTAAAGATTTTGTCAACCAAGGAACCCATAGAGAAAACTTAATCAATATGCAATATCTGTAAAACTTTGGACCCACTCAATGACCAACTTTACCAACAAACAATAACATTGTCAATAAACGCCCAGTATAGGAATTAACATTAACAAACCACTCAACATTAACCAGCTTGACTAAGAGTAATCTTAGTGTATTTTTCAACTTGACTCCAAGCTGAAGCCCAAAAATCTCGTATCTCAAACCCTAATATACAAATTTTTAAAAACTAGCTAATATGACCCTTGTAGTCCAAAGTATCTCTGTTGTGTAGGAAAATCTGGTCAAATAGCTTACTCGTGTCAGAATGCTGATAGACTTGAAGTGAGCCTTGAGGTTTTACATGTCTGACTCGAAGCATCCATATCACAAGGCAAGTAATGGGTAACTAGCAATATAACTTGAAGTAGGATTTGAGTTTTTACATACTTGACTTGAATGCTCAATTAGGACCATGCAACAAACGTTCATATGCTTGATCTAGAGCAAGCATCAAAATTTCACCTGTTTGACCTAGAGCAAGCTAAGGGTAAATAGCTTCTTGATCTGAAGCAAAGTTTAGGGAAACTTCATTTCAACATGAATCTAGCTTTTTGTAGTGATAGTTACCAACTCGATTATTTTCAAATTGTATCGAACTTTAAAATGCATTATTGATAGGGATCGTTGCTCGAGTAAATATAAGCCTTACCAAAGCTTACTTTGAGTAAATAGATCCACGCAGGCTCACGCGTTAGATTTTTCAGTAACCACCACGACCTCTTACTCATCGAGGCATGACAACCACCTCGATGACCGAGTGTAGGTAGCACGCTTAAGCACCGTTCATTTTCGGGGATAGTTGATTCGGCAAGTGAGTTGTACACACTCCTTAGCGAATTTCGATTTCATGACCACCGTCCTACTGTCTTAATCGACCAACACCCTTTGTGGGTTCTAGGTTAGTGTACAGTTGGGCACCTTAACCTGGCTTCTAGTTCATCCAACACCGCCGGTTCTGCTTACCAAAAATGACCCACTTAGAGCTCTTAAGTCCATGGCACGGTTTACCAAAGCAGTCGTACCGTCCTACCTATTTCAAGTTTGAGAATAGGTCAAGGGTGTTACCCACCTGATGCCTCTAATCATTTGAATTACCCGATAAAACTCGCATGCGAGCTTCAACTATCCTAACGAAAACTTCGGAGGTAACCAGCTACCAGATGGTTCGATTAGCTTTCACCCCTATATCCCGATTCGTTCACCATTTCTAAGGGAATCTTTGTAAGTTTCTTCTTCTTTGCTTATTGATATGCTTAAACTCAACAGGTTGCCCCGTCTGATCTGCGGTCATGTTCTGAGCTTACAACCAAGACAAACATCGTAAATGGTTTCAGTTAGTGTTACATCATGCGTAGGACTCCTGGATGCAGCTAGAGACATTGTGTGTTAACTTGATACACCATTCACCGCACGTAGACCTAGCGACAACATTTACTTAAACCAACAACACAATTAAAGCATGGAGCGTCAATCTTCACATTCTCCATCACCCACGGTAAGTTTATTGTGGATGAATCGTTAGAATGACGCAAGTCATGATGCCCAAACGGATGTACTCTTAACTTAATGGCCTTGAGTGCAACTTGCACTCAAAGACTTGATGGTTCATGGGATTTTTCAATTCACACCAAGTATCGCATTTCGCTACATTCTTCATCGACACGAGAGCCAAGATATCCATTGCTAGAAGTCATTTAGACACTCAATGGAATAACACAAAGCACATCAAAATGATGGCAAGTTCTAAAACAACAATTGTCCTTGGCATAAACCATGCCAGTTTCTTATTACTGCTCTACTTCTTACTTCTATTGAAGCAAGATGAAGGTAGCAAATGGAATTCACCTAAATGACAAAAGCGCTAACAGCACAAATACGTAGTTCTCGACGGGTATGATTACAATTTCATACTTGTTCGAAATGGAAATCTATAACGATCCTTCCGTAGGTTCACCTACGGAAATGTTGTTGCGACTTCTCCTTCCTCTAAATGATAAGGTTCAGTGTACTTCTCGTGACACCACAGGCGGCGAACCGCCTTTATCGCCACCATCCAAACACTTCATTGAATCATTCAATCGGTAGGAACGACGGGTGGTGTGTACAAAGAGTAGGGATGCAATCAATTGAGCTGATGGCTCATGTTAACTTGGAATTCCTCGTTAAAGACCAACAATTGCAATGATCTATCTCCATCACGATGAAATTTTCAAAGATTACCCATGTCTATCGATAAAGGATTAGAATTGCTGAATACATCAGTGTAGCATGTGTGCAGCCCTAAACATCTAAGGGCATCACAGATTTGTTATTTCCTCAAACTTCCATGGCCTAAGCAGCTATAGTCCCTCTAAGAAGCTGACCTCAAAGGGATGACTCCGTGTATCTAGTTAGCTGACCACAAAGGGATGACCACAAAGTGGTGTGTACAAAGGCAATTTACATAATCAATATGAGTTGATGATTCGGGTTTACTAGGGATTCCTCATTGAACACCAACAATTGCAATCAATGAAATAAGGAGGAGAGGTTATAAAAAAATCGCATATATATAAATGCAGGATGACTTATCGTCAATCCTGGTCCATCTTGATTTGCTCATATCTCGGGCATGCATATGTCATTCACAATCATAACAAGTAGTTGTAACTTAATAACGAACCGGACTGACAATGACAGAAACATTTGAATCCTATTAATAAAGAACATTGACTATTATTGAACATTTAAGGGAAAAAAGAGATAGTTCTCTCCGTTACATTGTGGTCGAAGTTTGGCAAAGCATTTAAACTTTTGTAGGAGAAAGACAAGACAAAAGATCAACCCCTGGAGATAGGCATGATGTATTGCGAACTTCGATCAGTTAGCAAACATATGCATGATCTAGAGTGAACAATTAGGATATGGATGTTTAAATCATTATCTCATTCAATTAATCTAACCAACTCCTAGAGTGCATGGTCAGAACATGAATCGTGAAGAAGGTGCCTAAATCGACATCTAAAATGGATCTCTTTAATTAATGCTCGAAGATAGGTGCAATCACTCTCAAATTGTCTTTGAAAAGGATGTTTAAGACACCTTTACAGGCGACTGGAATTCGACCAAGTTCTTGAATCTGATATGATCGCATATGGGCACTCGAAGATAGCGCCCTAATGATTGCTCTTCACTCATCAAAAATGACATTGATTCTCATCTCTAATCTGGTAGGCCTAGAACAATAAATAGGAAACAGACTAATAACTTAATCTATAATAATCATGAGAAATAGTTCACAAATGCATGAACTAGATTATATGTTAAATGACATGATTATAAGATCTGAAAATAGAGTTCAAGCAATAAAACGAAGTCTTGATTGAATGGAGTTTATAGATAAACATTGCAGAATGTTAAAATTTTGGAATTTAAGTTATAAGGTTGGCATAGTCATTTGTCAATATAGATGAAATACATATAGATGAAATACTAGAGGGATCGACATAGCAAAGTGAAACATTAGGGATGGATGTGTTTTTTGGATGAATAGTCAACGTGAGTTGTATAAAAGAGGATTGGCATAGATGATGGGGGCTATTTTAACATGACTTGTTGATATTCAAGGGATCGACGTAGCGTAAGGAGGGACCGAATGTACTATCAAATGCAAAAGTTAACCGGACATCAATACTCGAATATATACGTGTACAAAATCTAACTGGATACTAATCCTAAGCAAGTACGTATGGATGCCAATCATAATAGGGTTTATGTGGATGCCATGCCAAAATATTTAGTTATGCCCATCATCACCTATTGCCTTGTCTTCTCCTTCACCTTCATCAAATAACTCAGCTATCATTTAAACAACAAAAAACCATAGTCGCCATAAATTCTTACCATCACAACACACCGTCATATCATAGCATTAGCCTAAAACTATAATTAGCACTAAACCATATTGTCGCAGCACACCGTTAATTGTAAAAGCCAACCAAAAAAATTCTAATTGGGTACATATCGAAACAAAAGCTACTAAATGTCAGAAGAAATAAGGTATGTGTGGATATAAAATTAAACAAGATGCTAAACATATTTGGGTGTCAAACCCAATCATAATTGAAGTTCTTGTTTATGATGACTCAAAATAATCACTGAGCATCATGGTTTGGTACAAAACCAAGCCTTAGCTTGAAAACTAGAAGGTGAGACTCAAACTAAACATATGTATGAAAATTTTAGTATTAATCAAATGACTAGAAGCAAGCACATCATTAACTCAAACCCGATTTGCAAGTCCCCACCATCTAACCATATGACCCCTAAAAAGTCACCAGTATCTTTTTTCATCATTACACCTGGGAAAGGTAGATTTTCCATCATTACATCATATTACTTTACTCTCTTGCTTCATCAAATTCAAACAATTGTACGCGAAACTTTTAGGGCTTTTACACGAAATTTCTCAAATTTTCAAGAACAATATCTCCATCTCTCACTTGCAATTACTCAGTTCCAAAATCACGACTAAGAGGAGATTATCTGTCATTCATTTACATCTAAAAGCTATGGTAACTTGCGAATTCAAAGAAGGAACAGGGAAGAAGTGCGATAAAAAGAGAAGAAGAGGTGGATTGTTTTGTCAACAACACATTCAACAACAGATAAAGGTATGCTTAAAAACGATTTACAGTTTTATTTTTGTATTATACCAATTGATGTCGTTGATGATGTTTAATGTTGGCTTGGTGTTATGAAGGATGCATAGACTTTTTATTTGATTGTTAATAAAACTTTTTTCTAGTTCTCTGGAGTTGGAATGTGCACGCATTAGATGTACGTAATTAGTTACTATCAAGAAAATTTAATTACTCACCTTAAGTGCATTAATAATTTAGTTGTAGTATGTATATGCAATCAAATATACAAAATAAGCACGTTGTAAACTGAGTGTATGACATCTCATCATGATAAATACTTGAATAGTAGATATGTATTGGTTGAAAAACATGCAATTTTGAATCATGCAACTTAACTTCCACCACGAGTTCATCATTGTTCGATTTGTTGTTATGATCTGAAAGATGAAAAGAACGATATTTGTATATGTGAGACTAAGGGGTGATTTCTTCCTAATGCATGATTTATTATTTTAGCAATTGCAGAACACAGATTTAATTAACGATTATTTTTAGCTCAAGCAAACCGAACTTGAGCTCTAGGTTCACTCAAACACCATTTGTGTTGGTTGTAAGTTGTTACCATTTTGAGTGTACTTATGACACATTGCATTGACACTATGTATTATTCATATAACTATGCCCACAATACAACTTGTACACTTACATGCCAGCTGTTTAACAAAAATTTTGAAACTTTTTTGATGAAATTTCTCAAACTGTTTCAATCAGGTAACCTAACCCAGTCATATATCCAAAAGACCATAAAACTCAATATGTAATCATAATGTTACTTTTTAAAAGACTTCACATTCATATTTAGTGGAAGAATACTTTATTGTTCCATTATATATATATATATATATATATATATATATATGTATGTATGTATGTATGTATGCATGCATGTATGTATGTATGTATATTCACTTGAGGCTATGTGTTACTTGTAAAATACAGTTTGGTTTTGATCTAGTCAAGTTTGAACTAAGCTTACATATGTCAAAACATTTTTAAAACATGTACATATATTTCCACATCAGGAAATAAATATTTTAAAACAAGCCTTTAAACTTTGTCATGTTCACCTAGAGGCTTTTGTCCTCCCCTCCTAATAAACCGCTAACTGTAATTGCAATGCCTATACTCCCTAGTGTAAACAGCTTAGAAAACAAGGGATATCATAACTGTTGCTAAAACCAATGCCAAAGCAATGTAAACATAGTTGCCGTTTTAAGTAAGTCTTAGGAAGTTTTTTCTGCTTATACCCTTAAAAGTTTCATTAAGGAAAGCGCAATTCACAAGTTGACTCAGAAAGGGAGAGTACTGGTTTTCTTTAATATTTGTTTTAGTGCAGGATTCAAGTTAAACAGAGGCATTTTTCAAAGCCTAAATATATTACTTGAATATACAAAATTATATTGTAATAATAATATAAATCTATATTTATTGTACTAATACTTGTTCTTTTTGTTGCAATGGGCTAATGAACAAAATGATTCAGAAATGTCGAAAGAATCAAGTGAGGCGATCAGACGCAATCCAAGAAAAAACTAGAAAAGAAAAAACTAGAAAATTTACAGGAACTCATTGAGTTCATTTTATAAATTTATAAAGAAAATTAAGAAATATTTGAAACCTACTGATATAAATGTTCTAAAAACAACACCATTTTGGAAGTTTATCAATTTGTTTCTCATTGAAAAACTTCATCTAAGTGATATAAAATGGTCATCTAAATGTTTAGATGAAGTGATAAAAACATATAATACAGAACATGAAGTTTTTGAAATAAATGGGTTTAAGTTAAAATTAAAGTACAACATGTTGCAACAATGTTTGGAATTCCAAACAAAGGTATAACTATAAAAGAGTTGCAGCCGAAAAAATTTCTACCTTTACCATGCAAACAATTTATTAATAAATATTTGTATGAAGACGAACGTTTTAATAAAAAATTAATTGAAAGAGAAGTTGTTAAAATTCGGGAAAAAAGTGACGATCAATTTTCTGAAGATGTGGCTAGATTGATTGTAATGCACCTCATGTGTTCATTTTTCTTCTCAAGTAAGTATGAACCTTTTTTTTGTTTTTTGGTTTTAGTCATTGTACTAAATTATGCAAGTGAATGACGTTTTGTTTAATTTCATTTACAAGCAGCAATTCGCAATTAAAATGGTCACTTTTACCATATATTCATGACTTTGAGAAAATGAAAAAAGTTAATTGGTCAAAAGCAATTTTTTAAAATTTGGAGGAGCATTTGAATAAATTTGTTGAAGATCCTAGGAGAAAGCATTCTTGTGTAATAATTTTACTGGTATTATTTTATTTCCTTAAATTTTTTATTGTTAGTCAACTAATTGTTATATTATTTAACTAATTTTAAAGTAATAATTAGTTTAATTCCATACAGTATTGGATTTGTGATGTTTTGGAAATAATGGAAAAGAGAGAAACCTATGAAGAAGGAATGCCAACAATGGCAAAGTGGAGATTATCAACATTGAAAAAATTCCGCACCTCAAAGTTTCTCTCTGCAGTGGTTGAGAAAACGGTAAAAATATAAATCTAGTATGTTTTTAAAAGTGTACACCTGATTGCAATTTTTTCAATTGGCATTAAACATCACATAATTAACTGTAAAACAAAAGTACATTTTATTAAGTTTATAAAATGCACAAGTCTTAGCGCTTTCCATAAAATTTAAATTTTATTTAACTTTAAATGACAAAGTAAACTTTGAATATATTTTTTATAAGTTTAATTAGGTTTGAAAAGGTAAAAAAGAATTATAGAACATAAGTTTGAAAAGGTCACCTCAATATGTGCAAAGTGCACACCTGCTTGCGCTTTTCAAACATTTTAAAATAAACCGTGGTTTAAATGCAAAGAAATTTTTTAGTATAATATTAATTTTTAACAAAAGATTATAGAAATTTCAACAACATTAAGACAACAGTAGATAATTTTCAAAAAATCCACATCATAAGTTCTACAAACTACACGGTTGCTTGCATTTTATGCACATTTCTTATATTAATTAAATTTTAGTATGATGAATTAAAATTTTAATGAAAATATATTTTCTAGAATATAAAAAAATGTAATATACCTTGAAATAAAATGGAGCCTAAGTTTGTCAAAAGCAGAACATATCTTTAAAAAAACAAAGCTTTTTGCACTTTTCATATATTTTAATTTTCCATTTAACTTTACAATTACAGTATAAACTTTAATTATAAATATTATTTTCTGAATTGTAATAGATTTGTAAAAAAACAAAAAAACTGAAGCATAAATATTTCAAAACCCGACCTTAATATTTACAAAGCGCGCAGCTATTTGCGCTTTTGAAACATTTTAAATTTTAATTGCACGTTAACATACAAAGTGAATTTAGCAGTGTAATATGAACTTTTAATATTTAAAAAAATGCATGCCTACTTGCATTTTTCAAATATTTAAAATTTAAAATGTCATTTAGCACTGTAATATGAACTTTTAATATAAAATATTTTCTTATGTTTTAAATAATTTAAACAACATATCCTCAATTTTTTACAAAATAGGATTTAAAAAAATTGCACTTCTACTTGCAATTTCAATGTATTTCAAAATAGAAATTTACTTATAACATAAAAAAATTAAATTGTAACGAATTTTTTTAAAATTTAATTTTTCTATTAGTTTTTTATAAAAAAATGCAATTATTTTTATTTTTAATTAATAGTGTATTCTGTATTAGATCAAAGAAAAATTTCCATGTCTAACAAATCATATGTAAATACAGGCAAATGTTGAAATAGATGACGAAAAGACATTGTCAGATTCAGAGCATGAAAACTCATTATCAAGTTTAGAAACTGATAACTCTTATAACTTTCAAGATTTAAAAAAGAAGTACAAAAAGCTAAAAAGTTATGTTAAAGACCTGGAAAAAAAAGTTACAGCTCTGCGGAATGATGTTGAAAATAAAAAAAGTTGGAAACTGTAGAAGATAAATTAGTGAATGATAACATTACAAAAACAACTGAAGGAGGTCGTTCAACTGAAAATGAAGCAGCAGAGTTGTAAGAATCAGAAGAAAATTTGGGAACTAAAGAACAAATAGTGAAAAACACAGACCGAAGAAATTGATTTATCGATAACTAGTAATAAAGAAATGGTTAATCTGCAGAAATTTCAACAACCAACTGATGAAAATTGCTTAACTGAAAATGAAGCAACATAACTAGAAACATCGAAAGAAAATTTGGAAACTGAAGCATGGCAATTGAAAAAAATGAGTTTCCTGTGTCTGCTAACGGAGATCTATAGAAAAAAGAGCTTGTACAATTTGAATATGCTTGCTTGAGATATAACAAAAGGTAAGAAAATAAAATTGAAATAATTCTATTATATCTTTATAATATTTCATTTTTTTTGAATTTCTTTGCAGTTTCATAGTGTACAAGAACACAAACAACAATATCATAATATCTTCTTGTATGCTACGGAGTTACTTGTATGAACGAATAGTGGATGAACAGGTATAATTCCTTAAATTCATTACAAATTTACAAGCTTAAAAGTTCAAAATGTTTAACCTATTTAAATATTTATATATACTCATTTATTGTTTATTATTACGAAAAGTTATAATTTTTTTTGAAGTACTGCTATAACAATGTAATTATATTATATACATGTTTTTAATTGGTATATAATAAATATTGCCAGAAAAACGAATGAACAAAATGTCTACTTCAGATCAGAGGAAGTGGTAAGTTATTATATCTCCTTGTTACTATTATTTTACATACACCAAGTAATAATTTAGTGTGAACTTACATTTAAATATTTTGCAGGCATCACTGACAATAAAGGCAAAAAACAATGAACTCACTAAAAGATATTTAAGAGACAAATTACCGTGAGATGAAAAACCAATTCAACTCCTGTTTTTTCCTATTAAACATTTGAATAATCATTGGACACTTCTTGTCTACTATCTTCAGAAGCAGGAATGGCGTCATTTTAATTCTATGAAAGCAAGACCAGATAATTATGCATAAAAAGAAAATATGATTATAAGCAATATTTATTTTGTATTGCAAGGTTAATTTTGTTCACATAATTGTTAGATCACATGTGCATTATTGTCAAATTGAACACAACAATTTATAGATGCCAAAATTATCTAATTTTTTTTTTTACAAGTCATAGGGTAAAATGGAATGTTATGTATTTCATAACACTAGGTTGTGCAGTTGTAGTTCCATTACATTGCATATACCAGCTTTGTAGATGTATCATCATGTTATAAAATATAAACATAGGACCTTAAATACATGACTCATATTTTTGATACTCAACTAGTATTCCAGCATATGGTTATTGTTTTCTAGTATGTATATTTTATAATACTAGTGTTAAAAACATATTTGTTTCCCGTAGAAAGAGAATGCACTTATTTCAATAAATGAGATATTAAAGGAAAAGGGAAAAAACACAAAAAAAATGGTGCTGTTTCAAGATGAAGCATCAAGAAGACAATTTCCTGACATGTAAGCAAAATATCATATATTTGTATATTTTCATTTTATAAGTTGTGTAACAGAAATATTTCAACTTCAAAATGCTTCAATATGTCCATAATATTTTATCATTCATTCATACATACAAACATACATATATATATATATATATGTGTGTGTGTGTGTGTGTGTGTATGTATATGTATACGCATATATTCATAGTTCTAAATTGAAACTTTTAAAATTATTGCAGAGAAACAAGTGTAATAGATGTCATGCTATATATGAAAATTTGTTCATATCAACACTACTTGACAACTTCAGAGGATTTTCATGAACGCAGAGAATATTTCTCATATGTTATTCTATCAGATCCAAAATATGAATGGGAAGGAAGCTCAGCAAAATTTATCTGAATGATATTTGGAAAGAGTTTATGTTATTTTGATATCTGGAAACAGTTTGTTTGATATAATGCTAGTTTATGTGAATTGTATGTCTGATAAAGTGCAACAGTTTGTTTGATGTCTGGAAATAGTTTTTTGATACAATGCTTGTTTGTTTGATATCTCAAAACAGTTTTTTGATACAATGCTTGTTTGTTTGATATCTGAAAATAGTTTGATATCTGGAAAAAGTATCAGTGTTGATATGTATATTGAAATATGTTATTGATGAATGATCAATGTTTTGATGTGATAGTATTTTGTTCTGCTATATGTTTTTGATGACCAAAATGAAAATAACAGGAGTACCTCAATTTCAGTAAATACAAATATCAGTAAATACAAATATTGTCATAGCAAAAATCAATGAACTTCTACTTTACAATATACACATTAATTTAAGCATCAACTAAGCTGTGGACACTGTTCACACTGGTCATATTGGATCTTCCTTTTTTGATGTCAGTGTATTCAGAGAGAATCGCTCAAAATTCATCTCCTGTAAGATTTCCTTTTCGAGTAATACATCATCCGAAGTGTCCATGGCTGCTCGATTATTCCTAATATGCTCTTTTGCAATCTCATAAGCTTTGTCAACAATTGCCCTTACTGATTTGTGCATATCCTCGAAAGCTTTTCTGACATTGCATTTCTTGCTAACATTCTCAACACTGTCACTGCTTTGTGCTGCTGGTTCTACCAACGTCCATTGACCAATCTCCGACATCCCAAACACTGTCACCATTTTTTTCAATAATCAAATGACATAAATCTTTTTAATGCATTGGCTTATTTACTGCTTTACACTTTAAGTATCTCCTCCCTGCCTCTCACATTAGGTAACCCAACAGACACCTGTTTGTCAAACCTTTCAGGTATAAGCAATACAGAATCAAGAATTTCAAGCCTGTTCGTTGCAGCAATTACGATACACCACTGTCTCCGCCAAAACCATCCATCTTAGTCGGCAACTGATTCAATGTCTGCATAATACCACCTGTTACAATACCTGTAGTAACAACACAGTTACATCCACTTCTGTATAATAAAGCTGAGCTCCACACATGCATTGTGTTGGATATTATGCAACCAGAAGCACGGTTCATACACTAATTTATATCAAAAAATGCCTTCCAAACTTTAACAGAACGGTCGTACATTTTTCCATAATACAAATTTCGAGCCTGTTTCAAACCAATCATTGCTTTAAAAACTATTAAAATAAACAACAAACTTGAATACTACACTTAATTTCAATTTTCCATTTAAGCCATATTACTTTGACTGCATAGAACATACTAAAGTCCAAAATACAAACCACAACAATAACAACTTATAACAGCAAATAACTTGGCAATATCAAATAAAATCAAATTTCAAATTTAAAACAGTACAATGCCAAATAAACACTTTTGACATCTTCAACTTAAAACAACTGAATTATTAACTAAAGGAAAAGTGCTCTTGTTGTGACCGAACTTTTGACATTTTCCACATTTTCGTTTCTTCTTAGCTTCACCAGTAGAAGGTTTTCGCTTGATAGCTGGACGACCAGGGCCACGTTTAGGAATTGGAAGACAAATAGCAGGATTTTTTGGAAGAACTTCAGGCTTATCAGAATTTGGAATAGGAGATATAGGAAAAAAATTATGATGCACGAAAGTATGGAGTAGAAAAATACTGATCAATATACTCATAAACATTCAAACTTTGAGATCTAATAGCCCGAATAGCATATGGACAAAGAAAGCCATCAATAGTCCACATATTGCAGTTGCACCAATGATGTAAAAGATCAACATGATGTGATTCTTTAGACAATACTTCAAAACAATATTCATCAGATTTCTTAACAATCCGACCATGACCCAAACTAATAAAAGAATTCAAACGCTTTCCATAGTTGGACATATTTCAGTTTTCCATGTTTGACTCAATTGTCGACATTTAGAAACTTGATCCATAATTTTAATTCGAACAAAGTCTAGACAAGATGTTATTGGAAGATGCCTTTCTTCAATGACCCATGAGTTGAAACTTTCGGCAATATTACATGTCATTTCACCATACCTTTTACCTGGAAAGAAAGCATTTGCAAAATGTTCAAATTTAACTCCATTAAGAAATTTATAAGCTACATTACCCCCAAAATATCTTAACAATTTCAATTCCACTTCAAACTTTGAATGAGTAAAAGCATATGCAACATCAACAAACAACTTAACTATCCATTCCTTTCTACGATCACCTCCTAACATAGCACGCAAGTTGTTTTTCATATGGTATATACAATAGCTATGACAAGAATATGGAAACAACTTCGAAACAGAAGATATAATAACTGGATGCCTATCTGATATAAACTTTATAATTCGATCATCTGACAACATTGATTGTAGATTAGAAAGAAACCATGACCAATTGCTTTCATCTTCTCCTGGCACTATAGCATGAGCTATTGGAAAAAAAACCCGAATACAGTGGAAAATTGAATAAAATTTAATTGAATTTTGAGATAATGATATAAACAATTAGATCATTACTAATATTATAATAGAGTATAACAAACGTGGTAAAAAAAAATTCAAAACTTTAACAAAACAAAATTGTATACCATCATTTTGTTATGTTGTTTAATATATTTTAAATTGGTTAAAATATATACCGCTTTGTCAGATAGCATGAGGCACATTACATGATTACAAACTTGATATTTTTAATTGCATTAAACTTTCTTCATATAGCTTTGCCAATGTGTACTTTAAACTAAAGAATGATTTTGCAATGCATTAGGGAAAATAGTTCAACATCAACTACTGAACATTGATTCCATCACACCTATTATTTCTATTGCACCTCTGTCTGTTGGACTTCCAGATATTGTTTGGTATCATCCTTGAGTTAAATTAGAAATCTCCATTTTTTGTAATCTTTGAATGTACTTGTTTGTTTTTACATAGGAGGGAAGCTGATTATATACTAAGCATGCAAAACTCAATTAGTTTGTTGATTACATTCCACAGGAAAATATTATGGAAGCTTTTGTTGTAATATCAAATCCATTGTATTGCATATTGGAGGTGAAATTACAACATATTATAACACAGATCAAAAAGTCCCATGGGAAAACAATCACTGCACCATGAATAGAGAATAAACACACTATATGAAACAACATATAACATGTTTAGGAACAAAACTTTGCATTTTGTTTTGACAAAAAATGGAGATTTCTAATTTTGATATAGCAAATTTGTTGTTTTGCTATAAACATGTTTTTTTTGCTATAAACAAAATTTTGCAAATAAACATGTTTTTTTTATTGCAGGCTCCTATGTCATATTTCAGCAACCTTGCACCCAATAAGTAGAAGAAATATAAAAGACATTAGTAGAGCTTGTTACAATAAACAATGCATACCATCATTTCCATCATTGCACTATGCTATAGATAAATACAAAACATCATTTCATTATTATACAGATAAATAAAAAAATAAAAAATAATACATGGCGTCATTTCCATTTTTTGCAGTTGCAGACATTAAGAAACCATAATTTTTCCTTTCATATATGTACCATCAAGAATTATCATGGGTCTGCAATACACAAAACCTTTCTTACAAGCTTCATGTCCTATAAATATTCTTTCAAATTGGGAATTATATGGGTTAAGTTCCAAATTAATATAACTTCCAGGATTAGTTTTCTTCAAAGCACCAACATACCAATTAAGCTGATGATAGGACAAAGCAATAGAACTATGAATCTCTTCTATTGCTAATTGCTTTCCTTTGTAGGAAAAGTAGTAACCTAGTATAATATCATACTCATTTCTAAAATGATCAACTATGTCTTTGGTTCTAGTAAGAGGACTACTACGGATAAAATCGATCACCAATCTTGTAACAAGTTTACTTGATATAGGTGGAAGATTGATATCAACAACACCACCATCACAGGAATGAACAAGATTACTAGTTTTAAGTACAAAATAGCCTGGAAGATTAAATTTAGTTGATGCATGCACATAAAATTGGCAACCAACTCTAGAACATCTTGCAGTTACTCTAACCATGTTATTTTTAATTATCTTCACCCAATGACCACCATGAAGACAGTACAAAAGCAATTTGAGCTTAAAATCACTAACGCCTCTAGGGAATAACTGACCATTTTCAGTAAATACAAGAATAAAGCAGTCCTTCTTCAAAAGAGACTTTAAATCACAACGAGCATTCCCATTGGACATAGTAGAAGCACGACTTGAAACATTATTTGTAGAACTAATGGTAGTAATTGCTGAATTACTATTGATACCAACAACTTCATAAGACATGCTTAGATTAACATTAATATGAAAATAGTCTTCATGTCTAAACATAGAAAGACACAATCTAGATTGCAAGTCAAAATCTGTTTCAATAATTCGAATTTTGTTTTCCAAATTACAAGATAACTCCAAAAAAGAAGGTATATATTCTTGGAGAATATTGCATAGACTAACTTTCAAATCATGAAGAGAATATCCAACAGCTACTCTTTTGCTATAACTAATACCCTTATTAACAAATACAACCAAAACACCTTCACTATTATCATCGAAACTACAACAACATACAAAGAAGACATTATATTATCATCGGACTACAACAAAAGAAAAGGTAGATCCACAAATAATGAATAAGGAATTCCTACTGCATATTCCATGCATGCACTACATTTTATTATTTAGTTCAACTATTAAATAATGGAAAATGAGATATTTCTACAAGGTTTAAGATGTAAACATTGATATGTCTCCAAAACCATCCCTTTTAAATTGGATTTTACAGATTTAAAAAAAAAGTACAAATTTGCCAACCACAACCATCAGTTTATAAAAATAGATGTTGAAAAGTCAAATGGTAGACAAATATAGTAGCACTCCGAGCTCTGGAAAAAAATCACTAGAAACTCTTAAGGTATTAATATGTTTCTCTAACTTGAAATTGCCTGATTAATTTGATAATCCATTACAAAGGCTTATCATGAAGCAAATGAACCAGCAGTCCATAAATGCACATACACGAGACAGAATAGAGAAAATTTTGTCTTAAATATCAGCTTGCAAAAAACTATATTATAAGCATAAAATAAAATAAGCATGAACACAGTAATTTGCAAACACTAAAAAACAGTTAATAAAACAAACCTAAATTAAATTTTAATAAAAAAGAAACATGTTTAACAAAAATGATAATCTACAACAATTCCACAGTAAAATGCAAGTCATATTGCAGTTTTAGAATTTTAACAGAATAGATACATATTTAAATAAATATACATATATGAACAAAGAAGAAATGCGCATAAGTGAACTGAAAAAGATAAAATGCAAGTCATATTGCAGTTTTAATATTTTAACATAATAGATACATACTGTAAAGAAATATAAACTTATGAACAAAGAAGAAGTGCACACAAGCAAACTGAAAAAGGTAAAATGCAAGTCATATTGCAATTTTAGTATTTTAATAGAATGGATACATACTGTAAAGAAATATACACATGTGAACAAAGAAGAAATACACATAAGCGAGCTGAAAAAGATAAAATGCAAGTCATATTGCAGTTTTAGTATTTTAACAAAATAGATACATATTGTAAAAAAATATACACATATGAACAAAGAAGAACTACACATAACCGAACTGAAAAAGATAAAATGCAAGTCATATTGCAGTTTTAATATTTTAACAGAATATATACATATTGTAAATAAATATACACATGTAAACAAAGAAGAAATGCACATAAGAAAACTGAAAAAGATTAAATGCAAGTCATATTGCAGTTTTAATATTTTAACAGAGGTAAATACAAACTATAAATCAATATAAACATATGAACAAAAAAAAGTTACACATGAAAAACAAAAGGACTAAACAGAATCAAATAATATGTACCTTGTATCAGGAATGTTCAGATCCATACTACCAGAAAATAGTTGAAGAAATGATATAAGCAACTGTAAATAAAACAAAAGGAAGCCAAAGTAAAAAAAAAATAAAAAGCAATATAAAATTACACGATCCTAACAAAATCGAATACCTGGATAAGTAAACCCTAGATCAAATGCAGAATCAGAGCGATTTACCATCAATATAGAAATCATTGAAAAGGAAATTTAAAATTCAAATAGAAGCAACATGCGAGAGTGGGTAACGAGATTCATGAGGATGAAGAAAAGATGCATGAGAACGAAATTTGATTACAGGGAAAAAGACAAAAAGAAATAGGTCTGTAAAATAAAACCAAGGGTATAATGGGAATAAAATAAGCAAAAGTTAATAAGAGAGACTAATTTTACAAACAAGAAAAGGGAGGAATGTTATCTATACAAGCATTGAAAATAAGGACTATATAGTCATTCCTTGAAAATTAAATATAATGTTGAAAGATCAAATAACAACAATTAATTAACAATAATCAAAAATACATGATGTACCAATTTTGTTATTGTAGTGTAGATGTTTACAATACAGAATATTATGGTGCTAGTACTTGAACTGTGAACATTAATTTGTTTCGCATTTGAATCACAAAGATTAGAATAAAATAAATAATAGTTTAGAAATATTAATGACCATGATCGTTAAACGATAAAATAATGCTCAAATTTATAAAATGAGAAATGTAATAGTACAAAAAATTATACTAAAAAAAGGGGTTTGAAAAATAGATGAAAAATAAAAGCAGAAGGACTGAAATCTAAAAAAGTGGTTATTTTAAAAACTATAGATGTGGACCGAATTTCCATAAAAAATACCATAATTTAGGACATTCCCAATATACATTTATAGGATGTGACATTCTTTGGATTAAAAAAGGGCCGAAACGGAGACGATATATGTCTATGAGTAGAATTTTAATGAAAAAAATTAATTTTAGTTACAAAAATACATTGAAGAACATTGTGGAAAAATAGGAATGATAGCCTCAGAATATTTTCTCATAGGCTGTAAATAGAAAACAAATAAAAGGCTGTGGAGAAATAGAAATGATAGCCTTAGAATATTTTCTCATAAGCAGTAAAACATGAAAAAAATAAACGGCCTGCATCCTTTATACAATTGTCAACTATACTTGGTCCTTAGCCTTTAATCAGGGGTGTGATTAGGCAATTATAATTTCGGAAATAAGCAACGAATGGCGGAATATAATTTAGGAAATAAACAATGGCTATACAAGAAGCAGATTATATATAATCATGTGTAGAGAGCTTGTTGAATCAGAAATTAGCATAAAATAATTATTCATCATATTCAATCTTCTTCTGAAAAATTCAATATGGTATGAGAGCAAACTCAAAAGTTCCGCAACAATATCAAAAGTTGCAGATAACAAATAAAACTACAGTCAGTTCAATATGTCTCAGTCTAACAACACTAAACTCATAAATAGCATATTCAATGACAACATAAATTACATTTCCTGATCCAGATCAGTAAAAAAAATATCTTGGTGGCAAAGGAACATTAAGCTTTGTAACTAGAAAAGGGAAAACCCAAAAGCAGCAAAGCCAACTGAGAAAACTTTCGAAGAGAAAGCAAAAATAGAAGAATAGAAGACAACCGACCAATTAATCACGTCATGGCTACTCAACATAATGGAACCCTAGATTTCAAACGTACTTATGTACTCCAGCTCAGCACAAGATCTTTGGGACAAAATCAAGAGAATATAAGGTCAACAAAAACATGAGCTTACCCAAATTAAATAGAGTATCAAATTAAGAACGAAATAGTGACGGAAATTATGTCAAAATGGAATAAGCTCAATGTCTATCTTCCACCAACATTAGACCTAATTGAAACCCAAAAAATATCTGAATGAGACTTAATTTTTACCTACATGGGGACTCTCATTCCATACTATGAATCGATAGGTCTCAAGTCTTAGCATCAGCTGAGATGCCAAGTTTTGATGTGGTGGAGAGAATTGAGCAAGAGCAATCTCTACGATCGCTCGTGAACCCTCGTCAGTCGAAAAATCAAGAGAATAAGACGTTTTAGATAAAATACTCAAACCCTAGTTTCAAGAACACGGGCAAAGGAAAGGAAGCTTTAAGCACCAAGCTTTGCGACCATTGCAAGAAAGTGGGGCACAACCGCGGTGGTTATCGGTTCCTCCATCCCTACCTCCGATGGGTCAGAGAGAAGGGTGACAGAGGAGGTAAGTAGGGCAGTGGAAAAATGGAGAATAAATTTGGTGGTTTAGCAAAGAAGTGGAGATAGAATGGTAGTGGAGTCAACCAAATAACTGCTCTGCTTCAGTAGGACCTTCTGTGCCTCAAATGATGCAATTGAATCAACTCCTAACTCAATTAAACAGTTTTTTATTGCAACAAAATTCAAGTTTTGTACATTCTAATGCTATTTTTAACTCATTCAAAATCAACAGCAAATTTAAAATTGAAAATATGTGTCAAAAAAATATTTGGTTAATTGACATAGGAGCTACTGATCACGTCATGGAACAAAAAAAATTAACCAATATTAAACAGAATAAAGACCCTTAACATGTAACTGCTGCTAACAGAAATAAAGTTCAAATTCAAGGTTTTAGTACAGCAGAATTTCTTACAAAATATGTGAAAATATATTATATTTGCTAGATTTTGATTCAAATTTATTATTAATTAGTAAAATAACCCATGAGCTGAATTGCAATGTTATATTCTCGCCGTATAAAGTTATCTTTTAGGATCGAGAATCGGGGAAGAAGATTAGTGAGGAATGTTTGAAAAATGGTCTCTATTATCTTGATGAAAACACCAACAAATGTCATGTGTCATTAGATTTTGTAGATATTGACAAATTGTTGCATTGAAAATTTGTTCGTCCATCTAATCAAATTTTGAATGAACTTTTTTGTTATATATTAGATACAAAAAATATGATCAAGTCAGGGTTTCTAATAGAGTTATTGTTTTGTGATTATCAAAATATTGAGCCATCCCGAGCCAAATAGTGGAAAAGATTATTGTGATTATCATAAAGTAAACGAGCATAAAACTAACAAATGTCATACACTAGAAAGAATAATTCAAAATATGATCTAAGTTAGGGTTTCTAGAAGAGCTCATTACGGAAGTATTAAAGATTTACCAGTTTGAAGAGGATAACCTAAACCTTTGGAACTTAACTCTTTTTATAAGAAAAAAGCAGCTCTGCAACTTCGAATTCAGACTCCAATCAAACTATGAAGTCCTATGGCAGTTAGTCATTGTCGATTATCTTTACTCATAAAAATATCTAATTTGATTTGAAATCAATCGTGTATTAACACGAAATTCGAGTGTCTTTACAGGTTAAAACCGAACCAATTTATCCGAAAAGTTCAGAATTTCCTTGTCAAAGCATAATAAATTTCTAGCCATTTCTGAAGTACTATAGCTCAGTTATCCAGTATAAAGTGGCTCTCTATCTCAAAAGCTTGGATTAATAAACTTTCCAACATAAGCTAGTTTCTAGGGAAAGGTAAATATCTAAAATCTTCTTAAAAGAATGGATTCTTAGAACAAGCATGCTCTTGCCTTAAACGTCGATTAGTTCATGAATCATGACTTTTCAGACTCACAAACAAGACATTCCTTTTTGCTATGAAAAACCTAAAAGATGCATATATATATATATATATATATATATATATATTATAAAGGTGGAAGTAAATGCACCAACCTTATTTTCAACAAGCCATTTCATTGCTATCTAGAATTTAAAAAGGGATATATCAAACCCATCTTGAAGGAAATTATTTTTAGAAATCGAGAAAGATTATTTCCAGTTCCCTACTGGTTAGGGAAGTTGAATATGTACTTATTTCAAAGCAAGGATTTACATAATCCTCTAAAAATTATATAGCAATAGTAAATGCAAAAAAAAAAAGATTTCGTCAAAGTACATCTAGACGAAAAGCATTTTCAAAAGCTTTCTAAAATTATTAATAGGAAACACTTATGCCCATTTCCCCAAGAAAAGTTTTTAGAACTATCCAGATTTATCGACAAAAACTCTAATTAGAAGAGCTTATTCTTAGTTAAAGGACTATTAGTTCGTGAGTCATGACTTCATTACTTCTTACTTGAGATTCATGCTATTATGAAGATGATTTGTAAACTAATTATCAAAAAGTTCAAGTGTCCAAAATCTTATTGAAATGTAATTCCTTGATTCATCAAAGAAATCCTTTTCCGGAAATTCTTTCTTGCAAAAGAAATTCGTGACAAGAAAAACCGATGTTTATTCACAAGGGTTTTCACAAGCTTTGCAACTGGCCAAAAGTTATTTCCAAAAAAAAAATTCGAAAGAAAAACTTCTTTCAAGACTTTGATGTCTACTCTGGAGCACCAACGAGCCTCCGATGACCACTCTGGAGCACGAATGAGCCTTCGATATCTATTCCAGCGTATCAAAAGGCCTCCTCCGGGAGCACCTCAAAGAGGGATAGACAAAAGACTTTGGCTAGTTTGAAGTGCCTCCTAGTGGGAGGAGGATCTAGCACCGACCAAACCTATGATGAATCCCCGTAGCGCTTTCAACGAAAAGGACAAAGATGTCCACAACCATGGCAAGGCAAAGCCCAAAAAGTGGCTCATACAACAAAGGATGAAGAAATCCACGACCCAAACGGAGCACAAACAGGAGAAATGGATGAATATGTCCTTACCTCAGAGCAAAGCCAAAGCCCAAAAAGGGGCACGGATAATAAAATGGATGAAAATATCTGCAACTTAAAGCAAAGGCAAAGCCTAAAATGGTGGTGCAAGCAAGAACGGACAAAGAAGTCTGTAGCCTAAAGAGTGGCACAGACCGAAAATGCAAAGAGAAAAAGGATTAAGATGTCTTAAAACTCGGATAGAGCCACGAAGAAATCCAAAGCCCAAGGAATCAAGCGAAGAATAAACCTCCTTTAGAGAAAGAAGAATAGCTCCATTCACGGCATATATAAGAGCTGGCCACTAATAGGATTAGACCTAGAAATAAGGAAACCTTTGAAAGAAGGGTCTATATAGTAAATATAAAAATGTTAAAACAGTTAATTAGACCTTTGCACCACAGAATGGCCAAACAGTCGGACGGAACTTGCACTGTTTAACGGCCAACAATCAGACGGAATCTTGCGCTGCCGAATGGCTAAACAACCAAATGGAACTATTTACTAAATGGCTAAACAGTTGAAAAGATGAACAACTGAATGGAACTATCTACTGAACAGTTGAATGGTTGAATAGAACTACTATTCCAAATGGCTGAGTGGTTGATTAGAAATACTATTTCGAATGGCTGAGTGGTTGAACGGAACTACACGGCTCCAACATAATAATGACAATAATAATTAATAAGTACCTTAGAAACTACCTATCTCTTAACAAGAGACTTTCCTTTGAACAATAGGAATCTCCATTGCTAATCAGAGGGAATAATTATAAGTCTTTTGCTTTAAGTCTGTTCGGACTTCTATTGTTGGACAGTTTTCTGGTCCTCTATCATTTTTAATGAATTTATGAGTTCCTTGTTGATAGGTAAAATTTCGATGAATTGTTGATTGAATTCTTGAACTTTCTATTAGATTTTCTATTTTTTGGTGTGAGTTTAAGCTTCCATATCATTAGACTTAATTCCTACTATATTGGATTGAACTTCTGATCTTCTTATTATTATAATTGAGTTTCTGGATTTCTTGATTGGTTTTCTTCATGGTTTGGGAAATCTATACTGATATTCAGGATTCGAATCTTCTATTATTGCCAGATATGACTTTCTGATCTTCTTCAATCACCAGATATGGATTTTTTAGGATTTCTTAATGCTAGATAGTTTTCTTATTATCACATAAAATTTTGGATTTCTTATTACCAAACAGTCTTCTGGTCATCAGAAGAAATGACAAGCTTTTGGTTGAGTTTTGGATTGAATTTTTGATTTCATATATTCTTGATTTTCTTGATGGTTTTTCATGATAACTTTTTGACTTTCCGTTGAATTTGTGTTTTCTTATGGATTTTTGGTTTTCTTATTAAATAGGACTTCTAGCATTCTATTATTGCCAGACAACGATTTCTAGACTTTTATTATTATTACCAGATAGTGATTTCTGGTTTTCTATTATTATCGCCAAATATGGATTTTCGGTCTTATTTCATTACTTACCAGACGGATTTTCGATCTTTTTATTATCAGATGAAATTCTGGATTTCTTGTTACCAGACATTTTTCAGACCATCTTATTTGTCGAAGGATATTCTGAATTCCTTATTGCTAGAAGATGGAACCTTGGATATCTTATCATCAGATGACATATTAAATTCCTAACCTCCTTATTATCAACTGGTTTCCTGCTTTTTCTTCAGAATTAGCACTATATATTTCCTTTAATTCTTTGTCAAATGAATTATTAATATTTTGAATCGCTAATCCATCATTAAAGTAAGTCCCAGGTCTGAAGATAAAAATTACAATGAGAAAGCAGGAGCAAGAGGTTGAGCAACAAAGGAATCTAATTTAAAATTTTACAAGCAACCTAATACTGAAAGCTAGCCTCCCACAACCAAAGAAGAAGTAATTCAAATCTGCAAATTTCGTTAAAAGCTTCTTGCCTAACTTTTCTGTTTCCTTAAAAGGTGATGTTATTCCAAATTTTAATATTCGTTCTTGAGAGCATATGGGCAATCACATAACAAAAGTTTATAGTCCAAAAACAAAATTGCAAGAAGTCAATACCTATTGAGTGACCAATATAGAGTTTATAAGGAAAACTTAGACTCTTATGTTGACTCAAAGAGCACAAATAAAGGTTGAATCTATGATTAGAAAATATGTCCATAGATATGTCCCAAAAACTTTAATAAATGTTAACATAAAGCATCCTAAATACAATGTTACACCTATAAAACAATGTTAAATAAATAGGGTAATATGAAACACCATATGGGTTACAACATAATACCAAATATGGTAATAGAAAATCATACATTAGTATTAACCCGTATGAATAAAATTTAAAATTTTGGAGTATTTTTGGTAATTTGAAAGCCTTCGTTGTTTGAGTTAGAAATAAAGGAGAAAGAGGAACGCCATCAGAATGAATAGATTTGATAAGATAAGCAAAGAAAGAGAAATTCATAGTTTTACCCTAAAGAGCAAAACGCTTCTTTACACAATGAGGGGGGCAAATGATATCCACATAATTTCACAGGAAGATATGGTGTTGGATTCAAGACTCTAAAGAGATGAGATGGAGCCTCATTGCCAGAAGAAGCTCTTCGATAATGACCAACAATGATAGAGAAATAAAGATAGGAAAATCTGATAGAGCTAAGGCATCACTTCGCATCAAAACTATATGTCATCACTTCGATGCTAATCAGTCCCGCACCTCTTCAAAGTCGCTCCTTGTTCACTCCGCTGCCATCACACCTCAAATCAATAGTGTTGCATCACTTAATTAACGAAAAGAGGCATAGAGAGGACATCGCCTTTCATGATTAGTAGCGCGAAGAGGTCCAGTACAAACAACTCCGAAGGCCATTAATGGGGGTCGAAGAGGATCACATCGAATTCCGTTGATGCTAAACCATGTCGGCACCGTCATTCACCCATTGTTACCACAACAAACTCTCCATTTGTAACAACCTGGAATTTTAGGCAATAACCATTTAATAATCTGTATTAAAAATTTAATTGATTCAATAATTTTTCTTTATAATTTTAATTTAAACTGATAAATTTAATCTTTTGATGGTTAATAAATATTTAATCAGGTAATTTTGATCAATATCTTTCTATCAATTTAAAATTGATAAGATTTGTTTTTCAAAGCTAATAAAATTTTATTCTATTTATAATATATATATTTGATATATATTGTGAATGGGAAAATCTTTTGTTTTAAAAATTTATATTTTTCAAAAGTTAATTTAGGATTAATTCAATTTGTATTCAAATATAAGATAATTGTTTATTTTTAAATATGATAGTTTAATAAAGGATTTAATCAATGTTTTATTTTTGTTTTCTTTAAAGTGTTTAAAATAAAATGGTTATAGATGTATATTTATATTATAATTAGTTTTAGAATATTTTCTTTAAATAGTAAGTTTATATTTACATATGTAAGTGTTTATTAATAAAGTAAATTAAATAAGTAAGTTTATATTTACATTTAAAATTAAATAAAAATTCAATTAAAAATATTTAAGAAAACATGTGTTAATACATTAGGTCATCTCATAAACACTTGTAAGGCAATTAAGAAATAAAGTGACAAATGTAAATTCTTAAGGGACAAGTGTCTTTATTTTAAAATTATACTTTCTTTAATTTTAATAAACATAACACTTTCATTTCTTTGTTCTCTTTTCTTAACTCAAACTAGAAAGTTTTTCAAAAACCAGAAAATTTCTTTTAAAACCTTATAAATCTGAAAAGTAAAATCTGCAAAGCAAAATAAAATCCTACAATTCAATTCTTCTACAAATTCAAATGGAATGATGATCAATTCAGCAAGTTCAACATTTTAAATCAAAGATTTTTGGAGCATGCAAAGGGATTAACTTCAGCAACAAAGCAAAACTCAAATATGCAATTCCAGGAAACAAAAACCTGTTCTCTGCTCTACAATTATAAGTTAGTAAACATTTTTAAAAAGCAGTTTAATTAGTGACTATCTTCAATCCATGAGTTGATCTGTGAATTTTTATTAATGTTGCATGAAAACTTTTCAGTTTTTATATAATTGAATTGGTAGAATATATGTGTGGAAGTGTGTCTGTGACGACCCGGAATTTTCTAGCAATATCAATTTAATAATCTGCATTAAATATTAAATTGATTTGATATATTTTTGTTAATTAAATCTGAATTGATGCTTTTCTTTTAATAAATATTCAATTGGTAAATGATATCTGTTAAAATTAATTGATTTGTTTTCTATTTATAAATGTATATATTTGTATACATTGTAAATAGATGAAATTTGTTTTAAAGTTTAACTAATAAGTTATGTTTCAAATGTTAATATACATTTTAGTGAATTAGAAATTATGTTTTATTTAATATAAACTTTTCAAAGCTAAATAAATAAATAAATAGTTTGAAAACTTATTTTAACTTAAGTTTAAATTTAATTTATTAACAAAAAGATTTGTTTACTTTTCTTTTTAGTATAGTTTGCTTTAAAATATGAATTTAAAAATATATATGAGTTTTAATATAATTTTGTCAAATAATACATCAACATACATTAATAAAATATGTAGCTTATAATAAAAAGATAATTTATTCTATTTATCATTTCAAATTGATCATGTGTTTTATAATATAAAGTAAGTAATAATCATATGGGATAAATTTATATAACATTCACAAACATTTACAATTGACAATAACAAGATGTAATAACAAGACAACAATAAATAAATTAGAAAACAAATAAGTTTTTAAGTTTGTAAACTATCACATATGAACTGCAATATATACATATAAGTATATGTTTAAAGCATCTAGATAAATATGCAGGCCAATGAGCAAATATATACATGTGCAGGCCAAATTGTATGAAACAAAGCAAATGACAGTAATAAGAATACACATGTCTTACAAACAAAATGAAAGATATAAAAATATCTATGTGTGCAGGCCAAATAAATACACAACTGTGTATATGTGTGAAGCTTGCTAGAGAAGATAGTATTAAATATCTTTAAGCTAACAAACAAAACTAATTAATGTAAAAATCTTTTTAGTACATTAAGTATTCTTTTCAGCCTCCAACCTAAAATATCTCTCTGGTGTAAATCTGTACAATACAAGATTGTATGCAATATTGTCACATTTGAATGCTTAAATAAATTATGTGAACATTTATATATTCATTCTTTTTCTCTGGATATTTGTGAGCTATAATTCTGCATATCTCGAGCCTGAAAAATCAAACCGTTTCCTTATAAACTTGCTGTGTTTTCTATTTGCTGTAAGTAACATAAATTAGTTAGATGTTTTAAGCATATATTAAATGGTGGCATATTTATTCCCTGAATTTAAGAATGTTTGCAGAGATATTCTGTGTGTTTGTGAATATGCTGTGTGTACATTTGCTCTGTGCCTGGATTGTTTCCAGACTTGGTTTCAGGTTCCAAACTAATCCAAACTTATTTGTTTCTGATTTAAGATAGATTTGAACCTAAGGTGAATAAATACATTTGTTATATCCTTGGCTTTGGTTTAGAATTATTAAAGCTCAAATCAAATTGAATTCTTGCTCTGGAAAACAAAAATTTTACTTTTAAAAAAGCATTTACACCTCTGCTGATTAATGAATGAAATTAAGATTTGAATAAGTGATGTTTGTAACATCATGAAATAAGTTTAAATTTAGATAAGATAAAAACAACTTAAAATTTCATCTGGAACCTAAATTTAAAGCAAATTGGTGCTCGAAACCTAGTTTTTGTGGGTCGAGAACCTGTGATTCGTTCGTACTACTGAATGCACCGAGCGACACGTGGCTTTTAGGGGAGGTAGAGGGTAGATGGATGGTGACGTAACCGGAGTTTGGTGGCCTCCGGTGGTGGGACCACCGCGTGCGTAGAGCTGACAGGTTTGAGGGAGGTGAGGTCGTGTGTTTTTCCAGGTTTAGTTTCTTGTTTCCATTTTCTCGCGTCGCCTGGGAAGAAACTCGAAGCGGGTTACGTTTTTACTCGGGAAAGTCTCGCGTGTTACTCGAAGCAACGCAGGGGGTGCTCGGTAGAATTGTTCAGTGTTTTTTTTTTACAACCTGTAACAGTTTTTCAACTGTTTGATGAATTTTGTCTTAAATTTAACTCTAAGCCAAGTTTAATTTTAAATCAATGTTTAAGACATGAATTTAAGTTAGTTTTGAAATAATAAAGTTTTCAAAATTTAAATTTATGTTAATAACTTAAAAAGTGCTTAATGCAAGTGTATTCAAGGAGTTGAATTCAAAAATGAAATATAGAATGTTAAGAAAGTATTAGATAAGTTAACTCCAAAGGAAGTCAGGACTTAGGTATGTAATTCCAGACTTGAAACTAAATTAAAGTTTTATAATTTAAAATTGATTCAAATAAGTTTAATGCTATTAAATATGTAAGTTTAAAAAAAAAAAAGAAGAAGGGGTTTTGAAATAAATGTTTCAAACATATTGGAATTGAAAATATAATCAATAATGAAAATGGTTTGCTTTAATTCATGAATTTTGGAATTTATGTGCATCAACCTTTAAGTTAATTAGGTAAATAATTAATAATGGATATTAATTAATCTAGTAATTATAGTGTAAAAGTAGTAATTAAATTAATTAATAACTAATATGTGATTTGGAACTATAGATTAGTTTTTTTGAAATTAATAATGGTTAATTAATTCATAATTAATAATAATTAATATAAGTTGATTATGTTAGAAGGAGACAATTAAATAATTATTAATGAAGTTCATTAACCAGATTATGTTATAATTAAATAATATGATTGATTTTGTAATAAATTAATTAGATTAATTAATTCAATAGTTTAAATGAAATTATTTATTTGAGAAGTAATTAAGAAATTAATTACTTATTAATTGTGTAAATTTATTTGAGTTAATTAATTTAGTTTAATTAACTGATATTTTGGAATTGAATTACTTAGAAAAGTAATTGAAGAATAATTACGGGATGTAATTAACTGGATAATATTGTTAATGGAAGTAATTGAGAACATCATTACTTAAAAATTAATCAAGGGATTAAGCAAGCTTGTTATTGAGAAGTAATTAATTTAGAATGATTAATTACTGAATATATTAATCAAGAGGATTAATATTTGTGTTTTAAAGATGTGTATTCTTAAAATAATTAATGATGGGAATTAGAGAAATTGATTTATTTGAGAATAATAAATGAACAAGAAGATAATTAATCATGAAATGATTAATTTGTTAATAAGTAATTAAGAGTAGTTAATTACTGGTTTGTTATTAATCAAGGGGTGATTAATAATGGTGTTTAAGTAAAGATTGATTTGATATAATTGGAGATCATTAATTAATATAATTAATGATGTAATTAAGAATTGAAATTAAGGAATAAATTAATGGGTAAGTGATTAAATGTTAATCTGTTATGAATGATTTAGAATAATTCATTTGAGAAATAAAATAAGGACTAAATTACTTCTTGTAATTAGAGAATGGTTAATTAATTTGATTTATAATTAATGAATGATTGTGAGAGCAAGATTTATGGAATGAGTAATTAATTTAATTTATTTTAAATTAATTAAAATGGAAGTAGTTAATTTAATTCATTTTAAATTAACTATAGCTTGTGATTCATAAATCATTGCTGACGGATGATATTGATATTTCATTGATTGATTGTGATCTCAGAATGAGATAGATAATGTCTATGTGATATGGATGTATGTTTTAAGTATGATAATGTTTAATTATCTGTTTGGATGATGATTTTAATTATCTGTTTATGATGATGATGTATTATCTATTATGAGATGTGAATTATCTATCTGTGCATATTGATGATATTGAATTCACTGTTAAGACTAAATAGACAACTTGGCCTTAAAAGACACGCTTTGGATTTCGATGAGACCGGGATTGGTTTTCCGCATTAGGAATATCCGAAAACCACATCGTTTCCAAACTACGATAGGTCGTGAATCTGAAGTGAAGATGAAGGTTCAGAATGCAAGGGTTATCGTCGTTAACTCTGAGGGTGATTCCAAAATGAGTGTAACGAGATGATGCCTTCGGTTTCGTTCGAACCCGGAACGAACTTGTATGGATTGAATGCTTTCAACACATCGTCAGGCGAACGATGAGCATTCTAAGAAATATGTTCTATAAAGGTAATCGTAACCTCAAGCCTCATCAACCGAGAATGGCTAAAACAGGGGAGGTGCAGCAAGGTTAGGTGGGTCATGCCCAAGCAGGACAAGGATATTCCCCTGTCTAGATGTCCCTTTTTATTCGGCTTAGTGGGCGGTTGGTCTACAGCCAACTGCGGGGTTTATCTTGTTCGGGACTGTTCAGTAAGGAATGGTTCCGGCCTTGTGTTGCAGGGGATGAAGGGAGTAATCCTCGGTACGTTGATCTAGGCCACGTACTGTGACGGGCGGTACCCCAGTAGCCCTGCCATTGTATGGAATCCAAAATCCAATAAGTGCCTACGGTTTTGATTGTATTACCCACTTTTGTGGCTAGTAGCTGGAATTTAATAGATGTAACAATTTCGGCTATTTTCTATTTACTTGAAAACCCTGGACCTATTATAATATCACTGGATTTCCTATCAAATGTTTTGGTTAGCGTAAGGTAAAAACTTTTCCATGTTTATGTGTGGAAAGTCTTACGTGATACCTTTTGTTTTCAAAGGATTTTTCAAAGTTAAGCAACTTTAACCTGTTACTCATACCAGACCCATGTCTGACCCGAAGTTTATTTTTGTTTTTCATAAACTCTCGGGTACCCAAATTTTTACGGGTAGCCAAGGGATTCAGGTTTAGCTTTGACGAATTCTGGAGGAGCAACGGAGCAGGAGGCTTCAGCGTTATATATATATATATATAGTTTCCGCTGTGTTGGTATCTCTGAGTCATGTTGTTTGAGTTGTATTATATTGAGTTGTATTAACTAGACAGGTGTTTATAACTGTCTAGTATGTGATGTATTATCTGTATCACTCTGATTGATGTTATATATTATGTAAATACTTATGTGATTAATATATTTTATTCGTTCCGCTGTGAGATTCTGATGTTGTTGTTTTTTTTCTTCTCTATCTTTTCTATTTTCTCACCCTTTTCTTTTTTATTAACGATACTACTTCCTGGGAGTAGGGAGTGGGGTCGTTACAGTGGTATCAGAGCGCTAGGTTGAGTGAATACCTAGGCTCTTAATTGATTTCTTTCCTGAGAGAGCGTATTTGTAATTTTGATATATATATATATATATATATATATATATTTATTTTCTATCTATTTGTTGGATTACCTGTTCGGGTTTTCCAACATATGTATAAGGATAAATTGGGTAGTGGTGTGTGTAACACGACTACCTGCGGTTGGAAGTATATTTGACGAGACTGTAGACCTAAAACCGTCTCGAGTAAATTTGGGGTGTAAGGATTTCACCAAATCTCTGGAGGGAACCTGTTAAGTTTTGGAGTCCATTTTGATGTACAAGTTTGGATGAGTAGAATTTGGATTTTTGTCAGTTGAGCAGAAGCTTGAATATTATCTTGGTAACTCAAGAAGTAGATGGTTGTATGTTGAGATGCAGTAGCGATGGATTGTTTCCGAAGAAGTTCTCAAAGATTTTTGGATAAGGAACTGTGTCTGCATCAGTTTTGAGGTTGAGTTCGGCTGAATGTTGTGTTTGGCTTTGAGGCCTGAGTTTTCTGAGGAATTTCTGGATTAAGGAGTTTTGGCATCAGTAGCAGAGTTGCAGCTCAGATTGTTCAACCGACACGCGAGGAGGTCATCTGTCAGTAGTTCTTTAGAGGTGAAGTTAAGAGGCAGTTGTGACTCCATTTCTTCAATGGATTGGCCGAATAAGTGTAAGCTGTTCAGATAGGTAAGGAGAGAACAGTTTTCTCTGGATATTAGCTTGGATTGATCGCAAAAGAGACTCGCGATAGTTAAGTGTTCTCTAGGATGGCAGAATTTTTCTGGATATCTTTGAGAAGTCGGTGGTTTGTCTTAGCATCTGAGGAGTTGAGTTTGATATCGATTGGATTTCAGAAGTAATGTCGATGGTTCAGCTTAGTAATAGAATGGTTTCTGGAGAGAGGAATTGGTAAAGCAGCTCAAGTTTCGGAGGAACTTCTGAGTTTTATTTTGAATCTGCTGAATCATATTTTTGTAATGTGTTGTCTAGTTATGCTTATGTGCATCATTAGCATTTTCATCTACTCTAGATCAGAGTTGCGCAGCGGAAGCAGTTGGTTGTGCATTTGTTTTTCTTTTCTGGGAAAGAGAGGATGTTTTCTACTGATGATAGTAGAGGTTGAGTTCTTGGTTTTGGTTGGTTTTGAGGAAATTATTCTACTGGATTGTTTTTGGATTCAGATTGTTTTAAGAGTTATCAGCGAAGGTTGAGCTAATCGGTAAGTTGAAGGCAGCTTTGGATTGTCAGAAGTATTTGGTCGATAAGAGACGAAGGAATTTGGATTTGGGAGTTGGAGATTTCATTTTGTATGAATTTTCTCTGATCCAAAGGAGTTCTATAAATTAGGAGTATAGACTATTTAGATTCTATAGATCGAGTATTCCGGTATTATACTGGGAAACTCTAGGGATCTCTATCCAGAATTTTGTCTGGATAGTTAGCTTTGTTGATTGAGTAGATTGGTTGTGATGATTGTTAGCATGTGATTGATATATGCTTATGGTTTAAAATTAATTTAAAATCTTAAATATATTATTAAATTACCTTTGCTTTTAAATTTCGGGGAAGAAATTCTTTTAAGGGGGAAGGAATGTGACGACCCGGAATTTTCTAGCAATATCAATTTAATAATCTGCATTAAATATTAAATTGATTTAATATATTTTTGTTAATTAAATCTGAATTGATGCTTTTCTTTTAATAAATATTCAATTGGTAAATGATATCTGTTAAAATTAATTGATTTGTTTTCTATTTATAAATGTATATATTTGTATACATTGTAAATAGATGAAATTTGTTTTAAAGTTTAACTAATAAGTTATGTTTCAAATGTTAATATACATTTTAGTGAATTAGAAATTATGTTTTATTTAATATAAACTTTTCAAAGCTAAATAAATAAATAAATAGTTTGAAAACTTATTTTAACTTAAGTTTAAATTTAATTTATTAACAAAAAGATTTGTTTACTTTTCTTTTTAGTATAGTTTGCTTTAAAATATGAATTTAAAAATATATATGAGTTTTAATATAATTTTGTCAAACAATACATCAACATACATTAATAAAATATGTAGCTTATAATAAAAAGATAATTTATTCTATTTATCATTTCAAATTGATCATGTGTTTTATAATATAAAGTAAGTAATAATCATATGGGATAAATTTATATAACATTCACAAACATTTACAATTGACAATAACAAGTCACATACACTTCAAAATGTAATAACAAGACAACAATAAATAAACTAGAAAACAAATAAGTTTTTAAGTTTGTAAACTATCACATATGAACTGCAGTATATACATATAAGTATATGTTTAAAGCATCTAGATAAATATGCAGGCCAATGAGCCAATATATATATGTGCAGGCCAAATTGTATGAAACAAAGCAAATGACAGTAATAAGAATACACATGTCTTACAAACAAAATGAAAGATATAAAAATATCTATGTGTGCAGGCCAAATAAATACACAACTGTGTATATGTGTGAAGCTTGCTAGAGAAGATAGTATTAAATATTTTAAGCTAACAAACAAAACTAATTAATGTAAAAATCTTTTTAGTACATTAAGTATTCTTTTCAGCCTCCAACCTAAAATATCTCTCTGGTGTAAATCTGTACAATACAAGATTGTATGCAATATTGTCACAATTTCTTGAAACATAATTATAACCCTGCCTCTTTTCCTTTTCTATATGTTAGCTTCATATCAGTTCGAACTAAGGAAAATCTAAAGTAAACTTCATTTCAAACTAAAACATGAAAGTAAAACTATTTCATACTTAAACAAAATTCAAGAAGCAAAGTAGAATGAAGTCACAGTAGATTCAAGCCTGAAATTTCAAAGCCTATTGCAAAGCAAAAGTGCCTCTGTTCTTCCATATATCGGTGAGTAACACTTTTCAAATTTTCTTAAGTTTAAATTCTGACGCATGCCTATATTTGAATGCTTAAATAAATTGTGTGAACATTTATATATTCATTCTTTTTCTCTGGATATTTGTGAGCTATAATTCTGCATATCTCGAGCCTGAAAAATCAAACTGTTTCCTTATAAACTTGCTGTTTTTTCTATTTGCTGTAAGTAACATAAATTAGTTAGATGTTTTAAGCATATATTAAATGGTGGCATATTTATTCCCTGAATTTAAGAATGTTTGCAGAGATATTCTGTGTGTATGTGAATATGCTGTGTGTACATTTGCTCTGTGCCTGGATTGTTTCCAGACTTGGTTTCAGGTTCCAAACTAATCCAAACTTATTTGTTTCTGATTTAAGATAGATTTGAACCTAAGGTGAATAAATACATTTGTTATATCCTTGGCTTTGGTTTAGAATTATTAAAGCTCAAATCAAATTGAATTCTTGCTCTGGAAAACAAAAATTTTACTTTTAAAAAAGCATTTACACCTCTGCTGATTAATGAATGAAATTAAGATTTGAATAAGTGATGTTTGTAACATCATGAAATAAGTTTAAATTTAGATAAGATAAAAACAACTTAAAATTTCATCTGGAACCTAAATTTAAAGCAAATTGGTGCTCGAAACCAAGTTTTTGTGGGTCGAGAACCTGTGATTCGTTCGTACTACTGAATGCACCGAGTGACACGTGGCTTTTAGGGGAGGTAGAGGGTAGATGGACGGTGACGTAACCGGAGTTTGGTGGCCTCCGGTGGTGGGACCACCGCGTGCGTAGAGCTGACAGGTTTGAGGGAGGTGAGGTCGTGTGTTTTTCCAGGTTTAGTTTCTTGTTTCCATTTTCTCGCGTCGCCTGGGAAGAAACTCGAAGCGGGTTACGTTTTTACTCGGGAAAGTCTCGCGTGTTACTTGAAGCAACGCAGGGGTGCTCGGTAGAATTGTTCAGTGTTTTGTTTTTACAACCTGTAACAGTTTTTCAACTGTTTGATGAATTTTGTCTTAAATTTAACTCTAAGCCAAGTTTAATTTTAAATCAATGTTTAAGACATGAATTTAAGTTAGTTTTGAAATAATAAAGTTTTCAAAATTTAAATTTATGTTAATAACTTAAAAAGTGCTTAATGCAAGTGTATTCAAGGAGTTGAATTCAAAAATGAAATATAGAATGTTAAGAAAGTATTAGATAAGTTAACTCCAAAGGAAGTCAGGACTTAGGTATGTAATTCCAGACTTGAAACTAAATTAAAGTTTTATAATTTAAAATTGATTCAAATAAGTTTAATGCTATTAAATATGTAAGTTTAAAAAAAAAAAAGAAGAAGGGGTTTTGAAATAAATGTTTCAAACATATTGGAATTGAAAATATAATCAATAATGAAAATGGTTTGCTTTAATTCATGAATTTTGGAATTTATGTGCATCAACCTTTAAGTTAATTAGGTAGAATAATTAATAATAGATATTAATTAATCTAGTAATTATAGTGTAAAAGTAGTAATTAAATTAATTAATAACTAATATGTGATTTAGAACTATAGATTAGTTTTTTTTAAATTAATAATGGTTAATTAATTCATAATTAATAATAATTAATATAAGTTGATTATGTTAGAAGGAGATAATTAAATAATTATTAATGAAGTTCATTAACCAGATTATGTTATAATTAAATAATATGATTGATTTTGTAATAAATTAATTAGATTAATTAATTCAATAGTTTAAATGAAATTATTTATTTGAGAAGTAATTAAGAAATTAATTACTTATTAATTGTGTAAATTTATTTGAGTTAATTAATTTAGTTTAATTAACTGATATTTTGGAATTGAATTACTTAGAAAAGTAATTGAAGAATAATTACGGGATGTAATTAACTGGATAATATTGTTAATGGAAGTAATTGAGAACATCATTACTTAAAAATTAATCAAGGGATTAAGCAAGCTTGTTATTGAGAAGTAATTAATTTAGAATGATTAATTACTGAATATATTAATCAAGAGGATTAATATTTGTGTTTTAAAGATGTGTATTCTTAAAATAATTAATGATGGGAATTAGAGAAATCGATTTATTTGAGAATAATAAATCAATAAGAAGATAATTAATCATGAAATGATTAATTTGTTAATAAGTAATTAAGAGTAGTTAATTACTGGTTTGTTATTAATCAAGGGGTGATTAATAATGGTGTTTAAGTAAAGATTGATTTAATATAATTGGAGATCATTAATTAATATAATTAATGATGTAATTAAGAATTGAAATTAAGGAATAAATTAATAGGTAAGTGATTAAATGTTAATCTGTTATGAATGATTTAGAATAATTCATTTGAGAAATAAAATAAGGACTAAATTACTTCTTGTAATTAGAGAATGGTTAATTAATTTGATTTATAATTAATGAATGATTGTGAGAGCAAGATTTATGGAATGAGTAATTAATTTAATTTATTTTAAATTAATTAAAATGGAAGTAGTTAATTTAATTCATTTTAAATTAACTATAGCTTGTGATTCATAAATCATTGCTGACGGATGATATTGATATTTCATTGATTGATTGTGATCTCAGAATGAGATAGATAATGTCTATGTGATATGGATGTATGTTTTAAGTATGATAATGTTTAATTATCTGTTTGGATGATGATTTTAATTATCTGTTTATGATGATGATGTATTATCTATTATGAGATGTGAATTATCTATCTGTGCATATTGATGATATTGAATTCACTGTTAAGACTAAATAGACAACTTGGCCTTAAAAGACACGCTTTGGATTTCGATGAGACCGGGATCAGTTTTCCGCATTAGGAATATCCGAAAACCACATCGTTTCCAAAATACGATAGGTCGTGAATCTGAAGTGAAGATGAAGGTTCAGAATGCAAGGGTTATCGTCGTTAACTCTGAGGGTGATTCCAAAATGAGTGTAACGAGATGATGCCTTCGGTTTTCCGTATGGATTGAATGCTTTCAACACATCGTCAGGCGGACGATGAGCATTCTAAGAAATATGTTCTATAAAGGTAATCGTAACCTCAAGCCTCATCAACCGGGAATGGATAAAACAGGGGAGGTGCAGCAAGGTTAGGTGGGTCATGCCCAAGCAGGACAAGGATATTCCCCTGTCTAGATGTCCCTTTTTATTCGGCTTAGTGGGCGGTTGGTCTGCAGCCAACTACGGGGTTTATCTTGTTCGGGACTGTTCAGTAAGGAATGGTTCCGGCCTTGTGTTGCAGGTGATGAAGGGAGTAATCCTCGGTACGCTGATCTAGGCCACGTACTGTGACGGGCGGTACCCCAATAACCCTGCCATTGTATGGAATCCAAAATCCAATAAGTGCCTACGGTTTTGATTGTATTACCCACTTTTGTGGCTAGTAGCTGGAATTTAATAGATGTAACAATTTCGGCTATTTTCTATTTACTTGAAAACCCTAGACCTATTATAATATCACTGGATTTCCTATCAAATGTTTTGGTTAGCGTAAGGTAATAACTTTTCCATGTTTATGTGTGGAAAGTCTTACGTGATACCTTTTGTTTTCAAAGGATTTTTCAAAGTTAAGCAACTTTAACCTGTTACTCATACCAGACCCATGTCTGACCCGAAGTTTATTTTTGTTTTTCATAAACTCTCGGGTACCCAAATTTTTACGGGTAGCCAAGGGATTCAGGTTTAGCTTTGACGAATTCTGAAGGAGCAACGGAGCAGGAGGTTTCAACGTTATATATATATATATATATATATATATATATATATATAGTTTCCGCTGTGTTGGTATCTCTGAGTCATGTTGTTTGAGTTGTATTATATTGAGGTGTATTAACTAGACAGGTGTTTATAACTGTCTGGTATGTGATGTATTATCTGTATCACTCTGATTGATGTTATATATTATGTAAATACTTATGTGATTAATATATTTTATTCGTTCCGCTGTGAGATTCTGATGTTGTTGTTTTTTTTCTTCTCTATCTTTTCTATTTTCTCACCCTTTTCTTTTTTATTAACGATACTACTTCCTGGGAGTAGGAAGTGGGTGTTACAGTGTCTGTATGTATATTCTGTTCTTTGATTTTTCACAGGCCATGTTTGCTTTCAGAAATTCAAATCTCTAAATCAAATCAACATTAATCTTCAAAATATAAATGGAAGTTGTTTGTTTATGTATAAGAATGATTTTAAAAATGGAATTAGGATTTTTATTTGAGTAAATTATTTTTAAATGAAAATATACTGTAAGAATCATTTGCATGACAAAAATTGCAACGATCCTGAACTTTAATTTATTTTAGAATGATAATTAAATTAATTTTTGATTTAAAATTGTGAAGTAATGGGTAATTAATATAAATTTTAGTATAAATTTTGAATTTATCGAGAATTAAATTGGATTGACAATTGAATTTAAATTGGGATTTAAATATAAATATCTTAGGAAATAAATTTGTGTTTGAATTTTTGGATATGATGTTAAACAAAATATTTAAATAGATTTTTAATTATATAAAATATGAAATGAACATATTAAATAATTCTAGAATTTTGTAAACTATAAAAAAATAAATAAATATAAAATATAAACTATTGGAATTAATTGAGAAATGTATTTGGAACTAAATTTGAATTGGATTTTATAAATAATGTAAAGACAATTGTCCTCTGTCTTCATTTCAAATTTAACTTTCATATTTCAAATAAATCATTCCCAGGCATTGTCCTCTGTCTTCATTTCAACGGTGAGCAAACTCCCCTATATCTCTTGATATTTTTAATTGATGCTTAAAGTATTGTTTAGAAATGATGGGTGATTTTGCTTGCTTGTCTGTGTGAGTATATGATGAGATGTATATTGCGTACAGGTATTACTCTGTTGTATCAACAGAATGAAAATAACATCTTGAAGAAGAAGGAAGAAAAATCATATCTTCCTTTCAAAACCAAATTTAGCTTTGATTCCTAAAAAGAAGTTGTTTGCAACATCCTGAACTTCATTTTAAAAATAAATTTTGAGTCACAATATTATATAAATATTGTGAAAATAGCATTTTATAGTAAAAGGAAAATCATATGTTAAATTCGAATATTTTAATTTGTTGATTTGATTTTATATCTTGAATAAACACACAAAAGAAAGATTTTTAGAACAAAAATGATGATTTTTAGATAAGTATACAAGGTGCAGTTCATAAATGAACTAAAAAGGTGTTTTAATCAATTTTAGATGATTAAACAAATTTTCGATGTTGAAATTTGTCTTGAAGCTTGCTTGATCCTCGTCAATTCCAGGAAAAATGAAATAAAAATGATTCAATGTAAGAATTGTTGGGTCGAGAGCAGTTTAGGGTTTTAGGGTCCATTTTGGTTGAGGGGGAAGATGAGATCTCCGCGACGTCGTCGTGGCATCGAGTGGGATCGCACCGGTGGGAATAGCAGCGTGAGCTTGGGACGAAGCTTTGGTTAAATTTTCATGGCTTCTGGTGGCGTGTAGCGGCGAGGAGGGGAGTTTTGCCGACGAACAGTTTATTCCAAGGGGCTGAGAATAGCTCGATTTTGAGTACGCGGAGATTTTTAATTTTTGGGTGGTTCGAATCGGTACAGGCGATCAACGATGAGCTTCTGATGACCTCGGCAACGATCGCAGATGATCGACGTGGTTGTGCACGTATACGTGCATTCGCGTGCACGGTTGTTTGCCTGGAAAACGTGATGGGAGTAAGATGAAAAGAAGGAGGAAGAGAGGGAAGAAAGTTTGGGCCTGAGTTTCTTTTGTGGGCCGATTGTGTTGATGGGCCGCGGTCAAGAAAATATTTAAATTATAAATCAAGGTTTAATTTGAGTTTTAAATCTAAGTTTAAATATAGATTCAAGTTAAATTTAAATCTTAGCTGGAAATGAATAAAGTTTTTTTTTGTTTTGTCAAATTATTTCAATAATTTAAAAGTATTTAATAAGTGAAGTATATTTATGAGAATTTAGGTATTTGGAATTATAAGAAAACAAGTTAAAACAGATTTTGTAACCTGGACTTAAGTTTAAAAAAATTTGAATTCCAAATTTGGAATTAAATTTAGTTTTATAAATTTAAAGGTATAAATAAGTTTAAATGTTAAAGTTCCTTTAATATGTGAATTTAATAAATAAATTTGATTTAAACTCTTTTAAAATTTCTTTATAATAAAATATTACTTCAACAAGTAATTTAAAGGATTTTTAAATTAGTCTTAAACTTTACTAAAGATAAACGAGGGTTCATTTTAAATTTTGGGTTTAAAATGAAATTTAGAAAGGCAAGTTGAAATAAAAAGGTTTTCAAACATATTTGTAAATGATATTTAAATCACTACTAAGAATGAGTTCACCTTAAATTAATAAAGATTGAATGATTTGTAATACATTAATTATTAAGTTAATAGGAATGGATAATTAATGTTTTGTATCAATTAAATTAGTAATTGTAAGTTTAACTTTATTAATTAAGGTCTAATTTCTTAAAACAATTAACTAATTGGTTAATTAATTATGTAATTGGTTTAAAAGATTAATCTAATTAATTTATTAATTAAGAAGAATTAATTAAGGTGATTGATAAATTAATCTATATCAAATGATTTGTAATTAATAAATCAGGATTAGATAAATAATTCATAAGTAATTAATTTAATTGGAAACAAATTGAATTAATTAGGATTAAAACAATAAATAAATCCTGCTTATAAATGATTATTAAATGATTGACCTTACTTATGAATGATTGTATTGTATAAAATGCCTTGAATTGATCGTCCTATCTGATTTGTGATATTTTGTTCTGTAGATTAAACTGTGTGAAATTTATTCATTTATTGATGATACATTTGTATATTATCTGTGAATCTGTGTATAGACAATAAGAGTTATAGTTTATACCGCTTATCAACTATAATTCTGTGTTTTAATCTGTGATGATTGAATAATGTTGCACTATTGTGTTAAACCCTGGACTGCACCATACACACACAATTATGGATTTCACGGGGAAATCGATTAAGTCACAGATTTTGAAATAGTTTAAAAGTTGAATATTTAAGTCCAAATGGTTTTGGAAATGTTTTGGGATTAAAGTGAAAAGCTTTTGAAATGGAATTTCAAAGATGGAATTTATTTGGAACAACTTGATTAAGTTTTGAAATTTGAATAATTTAATTTAAATTGGAATTCAATATCTGAAATTGAATTCTATATTCGGTATTTATGATATAAAACGGTATACAAGATTATATGCGTTTTAAACCATTTTAAAGTGTTTTTTTTGGGAATTTGAATTAACCAAAGATTTTAACTTGTATAAATAAGATCGAATTTCTCCGAAACGAAAACTACTTGTTTTCAAATAGTAATAGCTTTCATTTAAAGAAATAATTTCAAAATTGTATTGAAAAGGGTTTCAAGTTTGAAATGAAATTGAAATGTTTTGAAAGCTATAAAATGAGTCTTTGATTCAAAGACCGAATGAGTTAATCCAACTCGAATTGGAATTGTCTTTGAAAGGCTATGAATGAATCTTTGGAAACGATTTTGAACGCTATGAGTTAAATCTTTGATTTAAAGATTTAATGAGTTAACCCAATTGAAATGGAAATTGTTTTGAAATCCGTAAATGAATCTTTGTGAAAATGGGTGAACTTAGTGGAATAATTCTTTTGTTTAAAAGATTTGAAAATGGTAATTTGTTTGAACCATTTGAAAGAAAGTTTTGAATTATTAAGTTGTGACTTAATTGAAATCCCATATCCATATGTTTTAAATGTTGCGCTCACTATTCGGTTTAGCCGGGAAAAGACCTTTGGGTCGTATAACCCACTTTGAATATGTGATACGTCGTTATGGATAGCATTTGAAGACCGGTGGTGAAGACCGGGTATTTGCGAGAGCGATAGGATGACCTATCGATCGTCTCTGCACCGATTCGCGCCGGTATAGAAACTCCCTAAGTGATGGGAAGTCCGATTGGGATTGTGAATACCCGGATTGCAAGGACTTCTTTGGAAGTGCCTTCGGTTTTGTTCGAACCCAGAACAGACTTGTATGGATAGTATGTCTGACATTACAATTGAGATATAAAGCAGATTTCTTTCAAATACATTTCTGTTGGTGGCGGAGAATTTATTCTCTTAGCTTAACACCATTCTCTGAGACGTACGAGCTCAGAGGTTATGTAGTTGAAGGTTATCAGTGATATAGTCCCAATTTGGTAACGTGGCATGCTGAGTGTTGTTGATCATTTGTTGATCAAAGCATGGATTTGTGAAAAGCGTAGCTTTGTGGACGAGACTTCGTCGAACCTCACACCCCGAAATGGTCGAAACAGGAAAGATGCAGCAAGGTTATTGGGGGTAGCGCCCCTTAGGGTGTGTGCATTTCCTTCTGGATAGAGGTGGTATCATGATATGGAGCCCAGATACTTAACCTATGTTGTTGCTGCAAATTTATTACTTTGTGGCTGTTGGTTATCGGGATCCCGGATAAAGGTTGGTTACGACCGGGGGATGACATACTCGTGTCAGTAGTTACCCAGTTAGGGGTAACCCGGCCTTGTGTTGGCAGAGATCCGGTTAGGTTCTCGAGGACGTCCTTCCAGAGGCGTTCTCATGTGGCAATGGGAAGTTCCTTGGCCTGACCATCTGTTGGAAATCCAAAGAAACAATACGAACCTTTATGATTGCAAATTGTAGAACCTGCCTCCTCAGGAGGTAGCTATAGCGGGCATAATATAATGGTACCTATGCTGGCTAAGATTTATATTATACTTTCGAAAGGTTTTCTACACTATGCACTAATAATAATAATCAAATGATTTGATTTTGCGTAGTAAGCATCTTTGACTAACATAAGAAGAAATCTCCTCCAAGTCTGCGTTTGCATTGTGTGTGTGGTGGGAGGTCTTATGGTGGTTACATTTTCAAAAAGCATTGTGAATTGACTTTAAAATCTTTTGTTGATTTTTTTAAAAAGATAAACTGTTTTTGTTGCTCACACCAGTCTCATGACTGATCCGTAGTTTTTTGTTTCTTTCCTAAACTCTGGTTGCTCAAAATTTTTCTACACGAGCAGTTTAGAGTTGGGTTTTTCAGATAGTCAGATTAATAGGTTATCTGGAGCTAGTTCAGTCTTTGTATGTGGACGAGACTTGCTTGTCTTGGTGAAAAGTGATGGAGGGTTCGAGCTGCTGCTGGAGTTCTCTTTTGAAGACTATCTTAGAGTTATTTGTTCCGCTGCTGGTGTTATCGTTTTCTTTTCCGCTGCTATTTTCTTGTATCAAGTCTCTGATGTATATTGATATTCATCGTATCATTCTATTGTATATGGATCTGGTATCAGATGTTGTATATCAATGTATTATTATTATCTTCTTCCGCTATGTTGCTTACTTAATTGTGTTATAAGCTCCGACGAATCGGATTTGAACGGTCGAATCTACGGCATTCGAATACGATGTGAAGTATGGATGTCGATTTTCGAGCGCGAAAAAATCCGCTACGTTACATTTGGTTTCAGAGCTAAGGTTAAAACTTTAGCTCAGGAGTATAACACATTAAGTAGCTCATTAGAGATAGGGTGAAGTATACCCTATAATGAGTAATCCCTAAGATATCCGTTCGAATGCCTCAGTAAATTCTCTTACTATCCACCGATAGTATGTATGAGTGCAAGAAGAGGATGAGATAGGGGACAGGGGAATACGACTATAATTGGTCAAAACTCTGTAACAACAGTGGAAACAACTTTCTTATCAATTTCCTTTGATTCGTCTTTCCAAATTCTTTTGATTTCTTCGTGACAGCTCCAGAAGAAGTTTTGATGTGATGATGGCCCTACGAATCGTTGTAAGAAATTTTTACTTCGTATCTTTATCGGTTTCTTATCAGTTTTCGCTTTAAACTCTAATGAATATGAATTTGAAATTTGGAATAATTTTAAATAAATTGGAAAATTTTAATTGAGTTAAATTGGTTAATAGAATATGAAGGATAATTTGAATTGTATTGATAAAATGATTTCATTTAAAACTAAATTTGAATTTTTGAAATTCTGTTATAATTCCTTGGGTTGATCAAAGTCCAAAGAGGGACAAATTGTATATACTTTGAGATATTCCGACTTGAGTTTGGAATATTTATCTAGTGTTTGAAAATTGTGAAAATCAAATCCATTTATCTATTATTTGGGTCTCGATATAATCTACGAATGGTTAGTTATCCCTTCGAACTAACCAATACCACTGCATATTTCGTAGATTTGATAACCCGAGTATCTTGTGAAGTGTTAAATAGATTCGTTCTTGTATCTATTGTTGATATTCTGATTAGGTGAGCCAAATGAAGATTTGATATCCAGTTTGATCTGAAAAGATATTTCCTTATCTTTCATCTATCTTCGTTATCTCTCTCTGGCGAATTTCGAGGACGAAATTCCTTTTAAGGGGGGAAGTCTGTAACGATCCCGAACTTTAATTTATTTTAAAATGATAATTAAATTAATTTTTGATTTAAAATTGTGAAGTAATGGGTAATTAATATAAATTTTAATATAAATTTTGAATTTATCGAGAATTAAATTGGATTGACAATTGAATTTAAATTGGGATTTAAATATAAATATCTTAGGAAATAAATTTGTGTTTGAATTTTTGGATATGATGTTAAACAAAATATTTAAATAGATTTTTAATTATATAAAATAAGAAATGAACATATTAAATAATTCTAGAATTTTGTAAACTATAAAAAAATAATATAAAATATAAACTATTTGAATTAATTGAGAAATGTATTTGGAATTAAATTTGAATTGGATTTTATAAATAATGTAAAGACAATTAGTATTAAAGTTAAAAATGAATATTTAAATTAGAAAAGATATATATAAGATAAATTAAAATGTAAAGTCAATACATTAGCTAAAGTTCTAACAACATAATAAATATAGAATTTAAATTTTATTACAAAGCATAAGCCAAAATAAATAAAACTATAAGTATGTAGAAAACAAAAACAAGAAACAAAAGAAAGAAACAACAAAATAAAGTAAGTTGCTGTAAACAAATATGTAGACAAAAGAAAGCAATAACTAAAACAAAACACTTTTATTTTGCAAAAGAAAACTAAGAAACAAAGTAACCAAAGTAAAACAAGTAAATGTGCGTGTAAGTGTGAAAGCAAAACAAGAAATAACAACATCACTTCAGCCAAATACAAAGTATATATTTTTACATAAGTAATAAAGCAAAGTACAAGCAAACAAAGGAAAATATAAAATAACATACCAAATCTATCAGCCGAAGTCAATGCAAACAAGTAAGGTAAGGTTGTACAAACAAATAATGATAAGTATGTAGGCTGTAACTAGGAAAACAATATATGCTCAAATATAAAAAAAAACAAGACAAATATCATAAATGCTTAGTACACAATAATATCATATCAGCCGAGACAAACCAGGCAAGTCTAGTATATCGCCTGTAAAGTAGTATGTAGGGTGAGAATAAACAAAGTAAAAGAAAAATATCAACATACATAAAAAAAATGAAACAAGTAAACATGAAGTACTTAGCAATTAATGTTAGGATCTTGAATACCCTATCAGCCACCAAAGAAATCTGCTAGCCCAAGATTTAGATAAGAAAGAAAAAAAATATAATAATAAAAGCATAGATTTCAAAGAGCAAGAAACTAGGCTATGCTGTTATAAGATTTTCTCAAACTTCATTTATTCGATCCTCAAACCCAAAGAAGGAAAAAAATGAAAACACATAGCAGATCAAAGTCTTCAACCTGGAAATGATAAATCCAAGTAAACTAAAGTCTGGATAATCAAGCCTGGAATCTGAACAGCAGTTAGCAAGCTCTAGCCAAAATACAGATTTAAAACAAATGCAAAGATAAGCAGATCATCTCAAAACAAGTTCAGGTTCAACTGCAAGTGAATTAAAGATTTCAAAAACCAACCGAGCTCAGATTAAAAGTTTAACTTTCAGATTTCAAATAAATCATTCCCAGGCATTGTCCTCTGTCTTCATTTCAATAGTGAGCAAACTCCCCTATATCTCTTGATATTTTTAATTGATGCTTAAAGTATTGTTTAGAAATGATGGGTGATTTTGCTTGCTTGTCTGTGTGAGTATATGATGAGATGTATATTGTGTACAGGTATTACTCTGTTGTATCAACAAAATGAAAATAATATCTTGAAGAAGAAGGAAGAAAAATCATATCTTCCTTTCAAAACCAAATTTAGCTTTGATTCCTAAAAAGAAGTTGTTTGCAACATCCTGAACTTCATTTTAAAAATAAATTTCGAGTCACAATATTATATAAATATTGTGAAAATAGCATTTTATAGTAAAAGGAAAATCATATGTTAAATTCAAATATTTTAATTTGTTGATTTGATTTTATATCCTGAATAAACACACAAAAGAAAGATTTTTAGAACAAAAATTATGATTTTTAGATAAGTATACAAGGTGCAGTTCATAAATGAACTAAAAAGGTGTTTTAATCAATTTTAGATGATTAAACAAATTTTTGATGTTGAAATTTGTCTTGAAGCTTGCTTGATTTTCGTCAATTCCAAGAACAATGAAATAAAAATTATTCAATGTAAGAATTGTTGGGTCGAGAGCAATTTAGGGTTTTAAGGTCCATTTTGGTCGAGGGGGAAGATGAGATCGCCGCGACGTCGTCGTGCATCAAGTGGGATCACACCAGTGGGAATAGCGGCGTGAGCTTGGGACGAAGCTTTGGTTAAATTTTCGTGGCTTCTGGTGGCGTGTAGCGGCGAGGAGGGGAGTTTTGTCGACGAACAGTTTATTCCAAGGGGCTGAGAATAGCTCGATTTTGAGTACGCGGAGATTTTTAATTTTTGGGTGGTTCGAATCGGTATAGGCAATCAACGATGAGCTTCTGATGACCTCGGCAACGATCGCAGATGATCGACGTGGTTGTGCACGTATACGTGCATTCGCATGCACGGTTGTTTGCCTGGAAAACGTGATGGGAGTAAGGTGAAAAGAAGAAGGAAGAGAGGGAAGAAAGTTTGGGCCTGAGTTTCTTTTGTGGGCCGATTGTGTTGATGGGCCGTGGTCAAGAAAATATTTAAATTATAAATCAAGGTTTAATTTGAGTTTTAAATCAAAGTTTAAATATAGATTCAAGTTAAATTTAAATCTTAGCTGGAAATGAATAAAGTTTTTTTTATTTTTGTCAAATTGTTTCAATAATTTAAAAGTATTTAAGAAGTGAAGTATATTTATGAGAATTTGTATTAAAAATGGTATTTGGAATTATAAGAAAACAAGTTAAAACAGATTTTGTAACCTGGACTTAAGTTAAAAAAAATTTGGAATTAAATTTAGTTTTATAAATTTAAAGGTATAAATAAGTTTAAATGTTAAAGTTCCTTTAATATGTGAATTTAATAAATAAATTTGATTTAAACTCTTTTAAAATTTCTTTATAATAAAATATTACTTCAACAAGTAATTTAAAGGATTTTTAAATTAGTTTTAAACTTTACTAAAGATAAACGAGGGTTCATTTTAAATCTTGGGTTTAAAATGAAATTTAGAAAGGCAAGTTGAAATAAAAAGGTTTTCAAACATATTTGTAAATGATATTTAAATCACTACTAAGAATGAGTTCACCTTAAATTAATAAAGATTGAATGATTTGTAATACATTAATTATTAAGTTAATAGGAATGGATAATTAATGTTTTGTATCAATTAAATTAATAATTGTAAGTTTAACTTTATTAATTAAGGCCTAATTTCTTAAAACAATTAATTAATTGGTTAATTAATTATGTAATTGGTTTAAAAGATTAATCTAATTAATTTATTAATTAAGAAGAATTAATTAAGGTGATTGATAAATTAATCTATATCAAATGATTTGTAATTAGTAAATCAGGATTGGATAAATAATTCATAAGTAATTAAATTAACTGGAAATAAATTGAATTAACTAGGATTAAAACAATAAATAAATCCTGCTTATAAATGATTATTAAATGATTGACCTTACTTATGAATGAGTGTATTGTATAAAATGCCTTGAATTGATCGTCCTATCTGATTTGTGATATTTTGTTCTGTAGATTAAACTGTGTGAAATTTATTCATTTATTGATGATACATTTGTATATTATCTGTGAATCTGTGTATAGACAGTAAGAGTTATAGTTTATACCGCTTATCAACTATAATTTTGTGTTTTAATCTGTGATGATTGAATAATGTTGCACTATTGTGTTAAACCCTGGACTACACCATACACACACAATTATGGATTTCACGGGGAAATCAATTAAGTCACAGATTTTGAAATAGTTTAAAAGTTGAATATTTAAGTCCAAATGGTTTTGGAAATGTTTTGGGATTAAAGTGAAAAGCTTTTGAAATGGAATTTCAAAGATGGAATTTATTTGGAACAACTTGATTAAGTTTTGAAATTTGAATAATTTAATTTAAATTGGAATTCAATATCTGAAATTGAATTCTATATTCAGTATTTATGGTATAAAACGTTATACAAGTTTATACGCGTTTTAAACCATTTTAAAGTGTTTTTTTTGGGAATTTGAATTAACCAAAGATTTTAACTTGTATAAATAAGATCGAATTTCTCCGAAACGAAAACTACTTGTTTTTAAATAATGATAGCTTTCATTTAAAGAAATAATTTCAAAATTGTATTGAAAAGGGTTTCAAGTTTGAAATGAAATTGAAATGTTCTGAAAGCTATAAAATGAGTCTTTGATTCAAAGACCGAATGAGTTAATCCAACTCGAATTGGAATTGTTTTTGAAAGGCTATGAATGAATCTTTGGAAACGATTTTGAAAGATATGAGTTAAATCTTTGGTTTAAAAATTTAATGAGTTAATCCAATTGAAATGGAAATTGTTTTGAAATCCGTAAATGAATCTTTGTGAAAATGGGTGAACTTAGTGGAATAAATCTTTTGTTTAAAAGATTTGAAAATGGTAATTTGTTTAAACCATTTGAAAGAAAGTTTTGAATTATTAAGTTGTGACTTAATTGAAATCCCATATCCATATGTTTTAAATGTTGCGCTCACTATTCGGTTTAGCCGGGAAAAGACTTTGGGTCGTATAACCCATTCTGAATATGTGATACGTCGTTATAGATAGCATTTGAAGACCGGTGGTGAAGAAAGAGTATTTGCGAGAGCGATAGGATGACCTATCGATCGTCTCTGGCCGGAGATTGTTGAGGGTCGCGATGATCGTCGCTAGCCGGAGATTCAGTGCATGTGCACCGTGTACGTTTGTACACCGGAGTTTGAAGTATTGGCAAAACAAGGATTTTCCCGAAGTTGCTCTCGCGATATTCTCATGATCGACTCGAAGTGTTGGGTCATGGAGTTTTTCTCAGGGAAGGCTCGGGTAGATGCCCGAGTGTCTCGAGTTTTAGGGTTGTTTGCTTTGTAGTTAGGTTCTGTAAATGATATATGTTGCAAAATTTACTTCTTGTTGAAATAAAGTTGCAAAGTAAACTCGAGTTTGAATTAAAGAAGGTAAGCTTTAAAATTTTAAAACAAATTTATAAAAGATAAACTTGTTGTTTGAAACAAATATAAATCAAACTTTAAAAAAAAATTGAATTTATTTTAAATTTAAATTGTTAAGAAGTTTGTTTTTGAAAGTAATTATCTTAATTAAATTTTGAATTTCAATTTCAAAGAATGTTTTGAATTTGAATATTAATCAAAGTCTAAATAAATTTTAAAGTAATGTTTCAATAACTAAAGTTTCAAATTTATATTGAAATAAATAAATTTAATTTAGATAATTAAAGTATTTTAAAATTTTAAAATTAATTTCTAAACACCTTATTTTCAAATAAGGTTATTATTATAATTTTGAAAACCAAATAGAATAATTTGTTTTTAAGTTATTAAAATTTGAAAACTTATTTCAAATAATTTATTTATGTAGATAAATATGGTTAATTTATTTTTGATATGAACTTAAGAATATTTATTAAATATAATTTGTTATTAAGTAAACATTAATTAAGATCAATGTTTACTTAATTAATTAAGTATTTTTAAATATAAGAAGTTAATTAATTATTTAATTTTAAATCATTAGTTAATTGTTTATTTAATTTTTAAATAATTACTTAATTATGAATTAATTTAGTGTAATTACTTGATGAAGTAATTAATGGTTAATTATTGAATGTAATTAAGAATGGAAGTAATTACTTATGGAAGTAATTAATGGAAATTACTCATGGGAGTAATTAAATGGAAGTGATTAATGGATAATCACATGATGTTGTTAGTTAAGGAATTTATTAATATAAATTGTTTTGAATTTAATTAATTATGGAGTAATTAATTAATTAATTAAGAGTTAAAGATTATTCAATGATGGAATTAATTACTTGTTAAGTAATTAATTAAGAGAGTAATCACCTAATGGAAGTAATTAGAAGATAATTACTTATGTAAGTACTTAAGGGTTAATTACTTAATTATTTTAGTTAATTAATTAATGTGATTAATTAATTAATGAAATGTGATTAATTTAAGATTAATTACTAAGGGTAATTAATTAAAAATGTAATTAATTAATAAAGTAATTAATTAAGGATTATTTATTAATTTAAATTGATTAATAATTACTTAATGAAGTAATTAAAGATTAATTAATTAGAATAATTAATCAAAGAATTAATATAATTAATTAAGAAGTTAATTAATTAAGATAAGTAATTACAAGTTGTTAATTGCTGTTTATGATTAATAAGATGATTAATTACAAGTTAATCATTTAATTAATTAAAGAAATTATTAATTAATAAGGGTCATTAGTTAATATAATTAATGCATTAATCAAGGTTGATTAATAAAAATAACTAATTTAATTGTGATTAATTAACTGTAATTAATTGAGGTTTAATGCAATTAGTTATAGTTGATTAATTAATGGAAGCAAATGAAGGATCGTTAATTATTGTAATTAATGATAGTAATTAAAGGTTAATTACTGTATGTGGTTAAGGATAATTACTTTAATATAATTAAAGTATAATTAATCAAGGAAGATTAGTTAAGAAGATCATTAATAGATGATTAATTTATTTGGAATAAATTAATGAAGAATGATTTAGGTAATCCAATTGATTAAGAGTTAATCAATTCTGCTTATGGATGATTGATTGATATTGGTTGATTTATTGTAACGACCTGAAATTTTCGCACCCGAAAATCCCAGATAGTTATGAGAAAGAAGAAGGAGATAGAAGAAGAACAACAGAAACATCAACACCTCACATTCGCAGCGGATAAAATATAATAATAAATAATAACTGTTTACAAAAAATACTATATCTGTCGATTACATTTAATATACATCAGAATTTCACATACATTCAGTCACTGAATATATACAATTATCATGTCTCAGATTAATAATAATATAAATACAGCGGAATACTATATACGATATTGCCATCCAGCTCGCCTCCTGAGCTCCAGAACGTACCTACCTGAAAATCTGTAATACTCGGTCTGACCCAAGCATTACACCAAAGTAACACCCGGGTCAGGCTGGAAACCAGCGTGAGTAAACCCAACTAACACGAAATGCAAAGGTACACAACTCAAATAAACCCGGGTAGCTTATATTAATTTACAATTTTAAAAGTTGCTGCATACATCACTTATTTCACATATCAATTTCTAAGTGCCAGAACTTAGATCATGTGGTCCAATTTACTTAAGTCGTTCCATTACAACCTATTGTTTCTACGTATCAATCTATAATGAATCGAAGTGGTTTCGGGTATTAACCAATACCCGACTCCGGTCTCTTCGAATTCAGTTCATCTTATTACATGTCATACAAGTGAAATGCAATTCAGTTTTAAATAAAAGATGTCCCCTTTACTAAACAAATCATTATTCATACATGACCATGTTATCATTGCCTATCTGACACACCATATCACGAACCATTTCATATCAGGGGTATCAATCAATTTAGGACATTTTAAACAATCATTTAATCGTACAAATACCAGATAATCAATCACCCCATCTCGAATCATCTAATTAACCACAATTGAATTAAATCAATTACCTTTAAGTCCTTCTTATTAATTAATTACAACCAAATTGATTTTCCATCCCAAAATCATTCATCTCTAATTACATTAAGATTATCATCAATATCTAATTTCTTCCATTAAGAAATTATACTTAACCACATTTCATGAATGATTATCCTTAATTAATTGTATCCATTAATCAACCAAATTTACTCATAAACAGTAATTACCCCCCTGTAATTACTTAAGTAATTAGCCTCTTACTTAATTATTAAATCCCTTTTTGATTAATTACTCCAAGTAATTAATCCTTAATTACTTCTACTAAGTAATTACTATTTTATTTCTTCCCATTAAGTAATTCCTTTTAATTTATTACATTCTGTAATTATGAATTACTTCTCCAAATCTCATGAGGTGATTATATTTAATCAATCTCCAAGAGATTACCTTTAACTAATTTACAAATTTATTTCAATCGAGTAATCCATCCTTTAATTACCCTTAAAACCGATTAATAAATCTTAATTGCAGATTATTTATTCTTTGACCTTAATTATGGATTAACACAACTTAATTACCAAATAAGTATTCCTTAGTTACCCGTTAATTAACCATTAGTCATTAGTTCATTTAATTACTTAACTACTAATCATCCATAAATTACTTTAAGTAGTTAATTACAAATTTATCTATCAATTAATCATTAATCAATCCAATTCTAATTACAACTAAATTTAATTATTATTAATTACTTTCTAAAATAATTAATTAATATTAATTATTCAATTTAATTAAAATTAATTATTTATTTACATTTTAAAGAAAACCTCCTTTAAGCTTTTGACAAGAGTTTCAACTTAACTTGTTAAACACTTCTTGAGTTTACCATCCTTAATATTTGTAGAAACCAAATTTATTTAACTTAATTTTTTTTTCTTCAGTTTGAAGAAGATCTCGAGACCTCCCCTGTCAAAACTCGAGTACGACTTCGAGTTTCCTCACCGTTCACCCGAGACATCCCTCACGCGCTCCACTTTCTTCCTCCTCTTCTCACCTTTCTTTTTTTTAGTTAAGTTTTAATTACCATCAGCAGTATTAGAAACCACTCACGTACCCAGAAAACAAAACAAAAAAAACGAAGCAAAACCCCTCTCCACTCGTGCAGTGACTCACGACATACCCAACACGAAGTCGCTGCCACCCTCACGCCACCGTGCACGTGCACGGTGCGTCGCCACCATTCCCGCGAACCTCGTCGCCTCCATCACACCACATATCGACCCCACATACATAATCCAACCCCAATTCATCATGAAAATTCGAAATCAAGAAAATGCTCGTTTGAACGAACAGCAGATCGAACACGTCCCTAGAAAAACGCCACCACCACCCAACGTCGACCTCCGTTGACGATACGACTCCGGCCACACAGCGCCCACATCTTTCTCTACCTGCTTCTAAAATCTTGTGCAACTCGGTTGATCTATGATGACGAAAACAACGAAAGTGCAGACCCCATAATACATGAACCCAAAACCCTATTTCTGATTCTACCCCAAAATTCTTACATCAGAAATTTTTTTGAACATTTTTACTGGATTCGAGACCCATCAAGCTAACTTCACCCCAAATTTCATCATCAGAAATTTATTAAATCAACAGTAATTGACGAAAAAGCATTTTGGGTTCTTTAATCATCTACATCTTGAATACTTGCCTAAAAATTATCATGTTTGTTCAAAAATCATACCTTTGTATGAATATTTAATAAATGAAATCAAATCAACAATTTAAGATATTCAAATTTTACACATTGATTTGCTTTTTACTGTAAACTTGGATTTATAGTAGTTATATTCACTGTCATCCTTAAACAATTTTCAAACTTTGGGTTTTTTTGTTTTAAACCCCTTATTTAGTTAATATCCTTAGTTTTAAATGTATTTATTAAGAAGAGTATAAATATTTCTCTACTTCTCTTGGTTCAGAATCCTGATACTAATGAAGAACATCATATAATAAAGCTTCCAGAAATCAGCAAACATCACAAAACAACATATTTACAATCTATAACAAACATAAGATTTTCATGAACCAAATATCAAGATTTTAATTTTAAAGAAGTATGTTTACTCACCTGAAAATATTTCTAAACAGAGAACACTCTGTTATTTTAAAAACTGCAGTTCCGAGTTAAATCCCTGTAAATCTCCACTGCCTTGTTATTGAAAGAATTGAGTTTGTAAATAAAGATGATGTTTATTTTATTTTATTTTTCTCAGGTTTACTTCTCAGATTCACTATGTTCCTAGAACGAACTAAAATAAGGTGATATATAAAGAAGTAGCTTGAACAGTGGTAGGCTACAATTGGTACACTTCAACCTGTTGATCAGAGATTTTTTTCTTGTGTGTTTTACTTGCTGTGATTGTTAAAGTGATGTTTCAAATTTCGGCTGAAACAAATGTTGGTGGCTGAGATGAAAGCATTCAAATGCTTTGCTTCTTAATTCGTTTACAAACTATAGTTATGTTTAGCTGTACATAAATATTTTGTACGAAAATATACTCTTTGCAGGCAAAAACTTAGCTTGCAAATGAAGATATTATGTTTTGTTATTATCTAGCTTGAACTCATGTACATATTTGTCTCAGGTTTTACTTTTCTTTAGTCTTGTTCCATTTTATACTTTAGCTTGTACTCCATATACAAGTGTTTGTCAGGTCTTATCTTCTTGCTTTAACTTATGCTTTGTTTTATAAGTACCTTCATATACAAGTTTGACTAGTTCATCTCTTATCACTTGTATTCCAACATATATGTGTTCTAGAATTTACTTATGTGTGAATTTCCTATTTTACATGACTATAACCTTTAAGATATTTATTTCACATCCATACCTATTTCATTTCTTTATTAATGTCAAACCATCAACATTGAATTGCTTAAAATTATTTATTTTTATACTCATGTTAATATCATAGTTTCTTAAACCTATAACAATTATATTTGTTTGTACTTAAATATAATATTGATAGGATTTATTTTACTTGAACTATTATTATCCAGGCTATATCATATATATATATATGTATTTTTAAATAACATAAAGTTAAATAAGATGGATTTCATGTTTAAAATATTTAGAAACTCGTCATTTTATTTCCAAACCATAGCTTCTCCAAATTACGTATATATATATATATATTGTTTTAAAATAATAAGCTGTATTTTTAATTAATTTAATTCAATATTGATTAAAATAATACTGCCAAAAATCCGGGATGTTACATCCCTTCCCCCTTTAAAACTTTTCGTCCTCGAAAAGGAACGAAACCAGAATTTATTAAAAGGCTTATTTAATTAAGCAATTAGCGCAATCCAAATCCTGCCAAATGGCCTTCAGGTACCTGTACTTATTCAATTTAAACATGTAAGCATTATATGTATGAAATTTATAACATTTCTCTTACTAAACAATTCCAACACATCAATTCAAAAATAAAGGCATTTTAAATAATTTCCATAACAATTTATATGATCTCAAAACTAATTCCATTCCATTTTAATTTATTCCCAACCATTTTATTAATACAAAGTCATTCTCCATTTATGGTATTACTCACTTGGGATTTGTTTGCAACCCAAACTATTTCTATTATAATTCACTTTCATTTCATTCGACAACACTTCCATTATATCAAATTTACTTGTAAATTACGTTAAATATTATTCAAATTACTTGAGTTTTATTTGCAGCTCAAACCATCTTTTTTCAATCCAACTCAATTTTTTTTTTATTTTTTTATTTTTTATTTTTATTTTTTTATTTTTACACCACCTCTTCTTATTTAATCCATTATCAACCCAAGTCGAATTCTATTGACAAATTCGAATTCATTTCTAACTCCATTATCAACTTGCAATCCGTTTTAGTTAACCGAGTTAAATTTTATCAACATTCTCTATTTAATAATTTATTTAGCTAATTAGCTTACTTCCACCTTTAATTTAATATTCGATTTTATTACAAAGGATCGCTTCATTTAAATTTCCCGAGTCCAATTTTATTTTATAATTTCAGTTGGATTTTACCTTCATTTCCAAAAATTTCAACTCTTTTAATTTAAAAAAATTTAGAAATGCTTTTAAATCCACTTTATACTATAAAAATAGCTTTTATAAAAATATTTCTTATAACTCGATGTCTCAACCAGTCCATCCTTGTTCTCACAGAAATTCAATAATACGTTGATCAGGCGTAGGACTGAAAATCTACAAGTACTTGGTAAACCCGTTTTCAACACCCAGTGAAAATATTTGGAAAACAATTTTATTGAAATTATCGAAAACATTTTTTTTTTTTTGAAATTAGAGGAAATATCTTTAGTGAGGATGCTCTGGAAATCATCAACCCCGTTCCATGGTCACAGTTACATACCACGGTTACATTGCAGTCGCAACAAAAGTCCATGTAACTGCAGGCTCTCCGCGGCACTCTCGATTACGCCATGGAATCCACACTACAGATCACGGTTACATCCAGGGTTACGTTGCAGTCACAACAAAAGTCCATGTAACTGTTGGCTCTCCGCGGCCTCTGATCTTGCTATCAAAATGAAACTTCTCCACTCCTACATAGGTCGCAGTCTACCGAGATAAACTCAAACGCAGACTGTTGGCTCTCAGCGGCGCACACGACTTTCGCAATGTTACCATAGGTCGCAGTTACATCCTGGGTTACGTTGCAGTCACAACAAAAGTCCATGTAACTGTTGGCTCTCCGCGGCACACACGACTTACGCTATGGTAAATTCAACTCATAATTCTCAGGAACTAGTTTTGTCCGGACTCCTCACAGGATCAACTTTAGAACCCCCTTGGGCTCAAGGCAGCACCACCCGGTGGCACTCCTGAGAAGTTCATTTCAAGGGAGCGCCTTTTTCCCCAGAGTCATCATCAAAACATTTTATACTATACATATATAGTATCTTCAAATCATACACCTAGTATGATATTATACAAAGTTCCTTTACACAAAATCGATTATCCCAAAATCGATAATTCTTCCAACTAGGCTTTCCAAATTCAATATTGATTTTACCCAAAAATCAAAAGCCTTTCCCAAAATCCTCATAAGATCCTTTATATATATTCAGATATATATATATATATATAATTTTAAAACTTTGGATCCTTACTTTCTTGTATAAAACACCTTTTATACTCCAAACACTTTCAAAAACCATAGAAATATCTAATTTCCATCTTTATTCATTTCATATTTCTCAAAATATTCTTTCAGTTCAAAAGAACCATTTCACATCCCTTATTCACCTTTACATCAATCCCCATTTGGATTATTACTTCAATCCTTATCTCAGTTGGGTATTTTAATCAATAACAGTTTTGAACTCCGACCAATTTAGAAAAATAGCTTGAAAATTTTAAAAATAGGTAAGTAGTTGAAAAATAATTATTAGTTTGCAAAATAATTGTAAAATAGTTAACTAATTATAAAATAGTTGGAAAATAGTTAAATAGTTATAGAAATCTTAATAATTGCAAAATAGTTGTAAATTAGTAATTAATTTGTAACATAGTTAAAATATAGTAATAAGTTTAGAAAATAGTTGAAAAAAATGTTAAATTGTTCCAAAATAATTGTAAAATAAGTATAAAATAACTTGGCCTTAAGAAAGAAAGGTTGTATATATTTAATAGCTTAGAAAAAAATAAGTTCGTATTAAGACAATTTATATTGAAAATAGCCCAGAGTCACAACTGTTCACTTCCCTAACAATTCAATTTAAATAATCTTCAATTTCCGTTGAAATTGATTTAACTCCAATTCAAGTTGAATCAATCATGATTTCTTTTCCAAATCAAATTAAATTCTATTTGATCTTTAAACTTGTATAACTTTAATTATAATTTCAATTTTACAATTACTATTTAAAATCAATTACATTCACATTTTGCTTTTAACTCGGAATTATACATTTTATTTAGTCAATATATTCTTATTGTTCCATAAACATTTAATCAAGGTTCCAGAGTTTAAACAAATTTCCAAAATTTCAATATCACCCTAGAATTAACTATATCCAAAATTCTTTGGCGAATTCAATTATCCCTTTGAATTTCAAAACAAACCCAATTCACAAACAATCCCAATTTAAAACAATTTGGTAGCAATTTCTCTTCTAGAAACTCGAAAATGAACATCGATGATGCTGCAGTCATCACCGACTTTATTTTCCAGTGACCAAAAGAGTTTAATGCTTTTATCTCTCTAAAAACACTTTCAATATTTTTGAAATAATGCTATTATTTCTCCAAAACCTTTGGAAACCACTTCCAAATCCAAAGGAATTTTAAATTTCCCAAAAATTCCAAATTCCCAATCCATCCAATTCATATTTACACATTACTCTGGAATTTCATCTCAGTTTATTTTCAAATATTCTCTGGAATTCTATTTCAACTTATAATCTCATTTATTTATAAAGTTTATTTCAATTAATAAATTACATTTACAATCTATATTTCAAATTCCTTTTTGATTTTAAACCACTTCCACTTAAATTACAATTCTATCCAAATCTTCCATTAAAATTTTTGAACTTATACATCTTCAATTCCAAATTCAATTAATCTAAATCGGGTTAAATTTGAATGAATTTAATTCCAACTTCAAATTTAAATCATCTCGAATTATATAAATTCGAGTTAAATTCTCAAGGATTGGTTTAACCTTTTTAAACCAAATTTAACTTTGTTCATTTAAAGTTTCAAACAATTTTAATTTCTGAGTTCTAATTCTAGAATTTCATTTTTAATTAATTTAATTTTAATTTGGTTGTATTATATTCCAACTTAACTTAATTCTAATAATTTAACACCCAATCACCTTAATATTTATTTGAAAGAAATATTGTTTTATATATCAAAATATACTTTTATATAAAACCATTTAAAACCTTTATATAAGAAAATAACAAGTACGCGCTCATATATATATATATATATATATATATATATATATATATATACTCTACTCATTCTAGAGTACTTCAGACCCTATTTAATGAGTAATTCCCACCAGAGCCAAGGTTCTCGCTTAACCTTCAGCTCTGATACCAAATGTAACGACCCGAAATTTTCGCACCCGAAAATCCCAGATAGTTATGAGAAAGAAGAAGGAGATAGAAGAAGAACAACAGAAACATCAACACCTCACATTCGCAGCGGATAAAATATAATAATAAATAATAACTTTTACAAAAAATACTATATCTGTCGATTACATTTAATATACATCAGAATTTCACATACATTCAGTCACTGAATATATACAATTATCATGTCTCAGATTAATAATAATATAAATACAGCGGAATACTATATACGATATCGCCATCCAGCTCGCCTCCTGAGCTCCAGAACGTACCTACCTGAAAATCTGTAATACTCGGTCTGACCCGAGCATTACACAGTAGTAACACCCGGGTCAGGCTAGAAACCAGCGTGAGTAAACCCAACTAACACGAAATGCAAAGGTACACAACTCAAATAAACCCAGGTAGCTTATATTAATTTACAATTTTAAAAGTTGCTGTAGACATCACTTATTTCACATATCAATTTCTAAGTGCCAGAACTTAGATCATGTGGTCCAATTTACTTAAGTCATTCCATTACAACCTATTGTTTCTACGTATCAATCTATAATGAATCGAAGTGGTTTCGGGTATTAACCAATACCCGACTCCGGTCTCTTCGAATTCAGTTCATCTTATCACATGTCATACAAGTGAAATGCAATTCAGTTTTAAATAAAAGATGTCCCCTTTACTAAACAAATCATTATTCATACATGACCATGTTATCATTGCCTATCTGACACACCATATCACGAACCATTTCATATCAGGGGTATCAATCAATTTAGGACATTTTAAACAATCATTTAATCGTACAAATACCAGATAATCAATCACCCCATCTCGAATCATCTAATTAACCACAATTGAATTAAATCAATTACCTTTAAGTCCTTCTTATTAATTAATTACAACCAAATTGATTTTCCATCCCAAAATCATTCATCTCTAATTACATTAAGATTATCATCAATATCTAATTTCTTCCATTAAGAAATTATACTTAACCACATTTCATGAATGATTATCCTTAATTAATTGTATCCATTAATCAACCAAAATTACTCATAATAGTAATTACCCCCCCCCCCCCCCCCCCGTAATTACTTAAGTAATTAGCCTCTTACTTAATTATTAAATCCCTTTTCGATTAATTACTCCAAGTAATTAATCCTTAATTACTTCTACAAAGTAAGTACCATTTTATTTCTTCCCATTAAGTAATTTCTTTTAATTTATTACATTCTGTAATTATGAATTACTTCTCTAAATCTCATGAGGTGATTATATTTAATCAATCTCCAAGAGATTACCTTTAACTAATTTACAAATTTATTTCAATCGAGTAATCCATCCTTTAATTACCCTTAAAACCGATTAATAAATCTTAATTGCAGATTATTTATTCTTTGACCTTAATTATGGATTAACACAACTTAATTACCAAATAAGTATTCCTTAGTTACCCGTTAATTAATCATTAGTCATTAGTTCATTTAATTACTTAACTACTAATCATCCATAAATTACTTTAAGTAGTTAATTACAAATTTATCTATCAATTAATCATTAATCAATCCAATTCTAATTACAACTAAATTTAATTATTATTAATTACTTTCTAAAATAATTAATTAATATTAATTATTCAATTTAATTAAAATTAATTATTTATTTACATTTTAAAGAAAACCTCCTTTAAGCTTTTGACAAGAGTTTCAACTTAACTTGTTAAACACTTCTTGAGTTTACCATCCTTAATATTTGTAGAAACCAAATTTATTTAACTTCATTTTTCTTCTTCTGCAGTTTGAAGAAGATCTCGAGACCTCCCCTGTCAAAACTCGAGTACGACTTCGAGTTTCCTCACCGTTCACCCGAGACATCCCTCACGCGCTCCACTTTCTTCCTCCTCTTCTCAGCTTTCTTTTCTTTTTAGTTAAGTTTTAATTACCATCAGCAGTATTAGAAACCACTCACGTACCCAGAAAACAAAACAAAAAAATGAAGCAAAACCCCTTTCCACTCGTGCAGTGACTCACGACATACCCAACACGAAGTCACTGCCACCCTTACGCCACCGTGCACGTGCACGTTGCATCGCCACCATTCCCGCGAACCTCGTCGCCTCCATCACACCACATATCGACCCCACATACATAATCCAACCCTAATTCATCACGAAAATTCGAAATCAAGAAAATGCTCGTTTGAACGAACAACAGCTCGAACACGTCCCTAGAAAAACGCCACCACCACCCAACGTCGACCTCCGTTGACGATGCGACTCCGGCCACACAGCGCCCACATCTTTCTCTACCTGCTTCTAAAATCTTGTGCAACTCGGTTGATCTGTGATGACGAAAACAACGAAAGTGCAGACCCCATAATACATGAACCCAAAACCCTATTTCTGATTCTACCCCAAAATTCTTACATCAGAAATTTTTTTGAACATTTTTACTGGATTCGAGAACCATCAAGCTAACTTCACCCCAAATTTCATCATCAGAAATTTATTAAATCAACAGTAATTGACGAAAAAGCATTTTGGGTTCTTTAATCATCTACATCTTGAATACTTGCCTAAAAATTATCATGTTTGTTTCAAAAATCATACCTTTGTATGAATATTTAATAAATGAAATCAAATCAACAATTTAAGATATTCAAATTTTACATATTGATTTGCTTTTTACTGTAAACTTGGATTTATAGTAGTTATATTCACTGTCATCCTTAAACAATTTTCGAACTTTGGTTTTTTTTGTTTTAAACCCCTTATTTAGTTAATATCCTTAGTTTTAAATGTTTTTATTAAGAAGAGTATAAATATTTCTCTACTTCTCTTGGTTCAGAATCCTGATACTAATGAAGAACATCATATAACAAAGCTCCCAGAAATCAACAAACATCACAAAACAACATATATTTTTTTCTATAACAAACATAAGATTTTCATGAACCAAATATCAAAATTTTAATTTTAAAGAAGTATGTTTACTCACCTGAAAATATTTCTAAACAAAGAACACTCTGTTATTTTAAAAACTGCAGTTCCGAGTTAAATCCCTGTAAATCTCCACTGCCTTGTTATTGAAAGAATTGAGTTTGTAAATAAAGATGATGTTTATTTTATTTTATTTTTCTCAGGTTTACTTCTCAGATTCACTATGTTCCTAGAACGAACTAAAATAAGGTGATATATAAAGAAGTAGCTTGAACAGTGGTAGGCTACAATTGGTACACTTCAACCTGTTGATCAGAGATTTTTTTTCTTGTGTGTTTTACTTACTATGATTGTTGAAGTGATGTTTCAAATTTCGGCTGAAACAAATGTTGGTGGCTGAGATGAAAGCATTCAAATGCTTTGCTTCTTAATTCGTTTACAAACTATAATTATGTTTAGCTGTACATAAATATTTTGTACGAAAATATACTCTTTGCAGGCAAAAACTTAGCTTGCAAATGAAGATATTATGTTTTGTTATTATCTAGCTTGAACTCATGTACATATTTGTCTCAGGTTTTACTTTTCTTTAGTCTTGTTCCATTTTATACTTTAGCTTGTACTCCATATACAAGTGTTTGTCAGGTCTTATCTTCTTGCTTTAACTTATGCTTTGTTTTATAAGTACCTTCATGTACAAGTTTGACTGGTTCATCTCATATCACTTGTATTCCAACATATATGTGTTCTAGAATTTACTTATATGTGAATTTCCTATTTTACATGACTATAACCTTTAAGATATTTATTTCACATCCACACCTATTTCATTTCTTTATTAAGGTCAAACCATCAACATTGAATTGCTTAAAATTATTTGTTTTTATACTCATGTTAATATCATAGTTTCTTAAGCCTATAACAATTATATTTGTTTGTACTTAAATATAATATTGATAAGATTTATTTTACTTGAACTATTATTATCCAGACTATATCATATATATATATATGTATTTTTAAATAGCATAAAGTTAAATTAGATGGATTTCATGTTTAAAATATTTAGAAACTCGTCATTTTATTTCCAAACCATAGCTTCTCCAAATTACGTGTATATATATATATATATATATATATATATATATTGTTTTAAAATAATAAGCTGTATTTTTAATTAATTTAATTCAATATTGATTAAAATAATACTGCCAAAAATCCGGGATGTTACATCTATATTGGATGACTGATATTGGATATGGAATGATGTTGGATGATTTGGATATCTATGATATGTGATATGCTGCTTTGTGAGATGAATGGTTGTTATGAATTATCTATTGTGATAATGTGATTCATCTATCTGTTATATCATCTTGAATATAAGTTAATTGTTTAAAAACCCTTAAACAACTTGGACATTAAAATGGCGTTTGGATTCGGTGAGACCGGGATCGAATTTCCATATTTGGATATCCAAAAACCACATCGATCCAAATTAAACGTTAGGTCGTGAATCCAAGTGGAGCATAGTGAAGACTCGAGGAGTAAGAACTATTCGTCAGTATAACTCTAGGGGTGATTCCGTGATGAGTTGACGGAGATAGTACTTATAGATTCGAGATGGTGATTCAGAGTGCAAGGGCTATAGTCGTTAACTCTGAGGGTGATTCCAAAATGAGTGCAACGAGATAGTGCCTTCGGTTTCGTTCATACCCGGAACGAACTAGTATGGATTGAATGCTTTCAGAACATCGTAAGGTGGACGATGAGCATTCTAAGATAGATGTGTTCTATAAAGGTAATCGCAGCCTCAAGCCTCATCAAGCGGGAATGGCTAAAACAGGGGAGGTGCGGCAATGCTAGGTGGGTAGCACCCATTTCAGGGTGAGGTCATTCATGTCTAGATGTCCCTTTATTTCGGCTTAGTGGGTGGTTGGTCGCGCCAACCACGGGGTGATCTTACTCGGGACTGTTCAGTAAGGAATGGTGTTGATACGCTATATTTTGATCAATGACAATGTGATTCAACAAAAAGGAAGAGATATGTGCAAAGCTAAAGGAAGAACGATGAAGACCAAGGATAAACATAAGTATGATTTCTATATAGGCCTTAGTTTAGATTTATTGTTAAAATCTATCCTCAAGAGGCTTGCATAAACACTAGAACACGTTTTATAAACTTCATTTCCTAGAATAAAAATTCACTGTGCAAAAAATCAAAAGTTCATTCGACTAAACAAGTATGCCCGGTCGACTGAACCTGTTACACATACACAAACATGCACAGTTCCAGTCGACTGAAACACCCTGCTCAGTCGACTGAATTTGTTCCTGAAAATTTTACTTTACATTTCCAGTCGACTGAAATCCCTGCTCAGTCGACTGAATTTAAACCTGCGAATTTTTTCTGAAAGGACACCTTCTTCCTCCCAAGAGTTGCAACCATTCTCTAATGGAAATGGAAGCATCTCTTGTCTGCATCTCTAGCCAACAAATGCATCTCTTCTACACATATAAATACATGGTTCTAACATCTTCAGTTTACCAATTTTCTTATGCTTTAATCTCACTAATTTCTTGAACATATTCTCTAAAAGTTTTCAAAGCAATCACCAATCTATTGCTTGAATCTCTGCTTTGTTTATAACATTCGTTTGATTCATAGCAATTCACATTTCCTAAATCTTCACAAACGCATTGCATACTCTCGAGGATAAGATTATAGGAATATTGTACTACATTGGACTCATTAGTGTTGACAAGAACACAACAAGTCGAATAATTGTTTTTAGTAATTGAGTTGAAGTCCTCTTCAGTAGTTGAGGCAAGAAATCCCGTACGGTTGTTCGGGTAAGTCGTAAACATGTTCCTCCGGGTTAAGAGAGGGTTTTAGTTAGTAGAATTCCTAAGTGAAGCTTAGGGACTGGACGTAGGACTAGAGGTCCGAACCAATATAAAATCCTGGTGTCTACTTTACTTATTGCTTATTGTTATTTACCTATACCATCCACTATTCCATATTATACGATGCTACCGCATAGCCTCTTTCAATTGGTATTAGAGCAAGGCCATCCTATAACCATAACACCGTTATTAGACATATTGATAATATGGAAAATAACGCAAATACAAGCACAACATCTACCTATAGTTCTACATTTGCGGAAGGACAATCTACCCAAAGACCCCCCTATTCAATGGACTAAACTATAACTATTGGGATACAAGGATGAGGATTTGTATGCAAGCAACAAGTTTCGAAGCCTGGAATGCCACTCAAGCAGAGTTTGTTGTACCCACAACCGATTATCCTACATGGACACAAACTCAGAAGAATGAAGCTAGTGCAAATGCTAAAGCTATGAATATGCTATTTTGCGCCCTGGATAGAAATGAATTCAACCGTGTTAGCATATGTACTACTGCATATCAGATATGGGAAACACTTAGAGTCATACATGAAGGCACAAACAAGGTCAAACAAACAAAGATATCCTTGCTGAAGAACCAATTCTAAAACTTTAGAATGCGACGAATTGAATCCATCAATGACATATACTCGAGATTTCAAGACATTCATCATGCCTTAATAGGACTAGGAGAAAAATACACGGACTTTGACATTGTGTCTAAAGTTCTAAATTCACTCACTGATGAATGGGAGAGAAAAGTACTAGCAATCGAGGAAGCAAATGATCTATCTACAATGAAACTAGAGGAATTAATTGGAAATCTTATGTCGTATGAAGTAAATATGCAAGCTAAGAAAGATCAAGCTCAAGAAAGAAAGAATATAGCTTTTCATGCGGAAAAGGAAGAATCAGAGTCTGAAGATGAGGATTTAACATTTATAGCCAAAAATTTCAAGAAATTCTTAAGATATAGAAAAGGAAATAAAAACGGATTCAATAAGAATTTCTTCAACAAACCTACATCCTCGAATATAGAATGTTTCAACTGTCACAAGAAAGGTCACATGCACAAGGATTGTCCAGAGCAAAAGAAGGAGAATCAGAAAGCTCTCAATAATAAAAACAAGAGAGAGAAATTCAAAAAGAAGGCATTCTCTGTAATATGGGATGATTCAGATTCTTCTTCATCTGAAAGTGAAAATGATAGCGACAATGAACAGGCGAATGTATGCTTTATGGCTCAAGAATCTGTGGTTAGTAATTTAACTTTCGATGATTTAATTGAAGTAAACACTGAACTTTTGAGCACAATAAAAACTCTTAAAAAGAAACTCAAGGAAACTCGTGAAAATCAAAACAAAGCTGAATTTGAAAGGGATATGTTAAAAGATGAAAAGAAAATTCTAGAAGAAGAACTTGAAAAAATTGAAGAATCTCATTCAAATTCGGAAACTCAATTATCACTTTTAAGTCAAGAAATTGAAACTCAAAAGACAAAGAATGATATAATTGTTTCTGAAAATCATGAGTTAAAAACTAAGATTAGACAAGTTGAGTTAGAAAATAATAGTCTTCAAGCTAGATTGGATAACATCACTAAAAATGTTTCTAACTTTAACAAAGGAAGAGAAAATTTATCTAACATTTTAGAAAATTCTCAATTCCCATCAAATAAACATGGATTAGGATATAAAAAGGAGTCCAAAATTCCTAAAAAGAAAAACACAAATATTAAGAGGAATATTGATTCAAAAAAACAAATGTTATTAAGAGAACCTATTAAAACAAAAGTTGAAACCAAGATAGTCAAAATCTGGGTTCCAAAAACTAACAATATTTTAATTAGGAATAAATATATTAAAACATTTATAGATAATGTTCATAATAATAAAAACTATATTTATAAAAAGGATACTGAACCGAATTGGGTTTGGTTTCCAACTTTTAGGACCCTATTAAAAGGTGGGTACCAATAATTTCATATTTATTTTCAGGTCCCACTCAAAAAGAAGAAATGGATACTAGACAGTGGTTGCTCAAAACACATGACCGACAACAAAGATATGCTTACAAACATCACATACTTTGATGGTGGCTCGGTTACCTTCGGAGACAATTCAAAAGGTTATATCATTGGTGAAGGAGATGTAAGCAATTACGGTACATCGAATTTACCTTTTATAACAAATGTTTCATTAGTTGAAAATCTAAAATATAATCTACTAAGCATAAGTCAACTTTGTGACAAGGGTTTTAAAATAACTTTTTCAGAAAATAAATGTAGTATTTTTGATCAAAACCAAAATCTTATTTTTGAGGGAAATAGAGATAGGAATATTTATGTTCTAAATATGAAAATTAATCATAATACAAATATGTGTTTACTAGCTAAAGATAATGATCCTTGGTTATGGCACAAAAGATTTTGTCATATTAATTTTAAAACTATTAGAAAACTTTCTAAAAATGAAATAGTAAGAGGTTTACCCAAGATAAACTTTAAAATAAAAAATCTTTGTGATGATTGTCAAAAAGGAAAATCAACAAAGTCGTCTTTCAAATCTAAGAAAAATATTTCTACTTTACAATCACTAAAATTACTTCATATGGATCTATTCGGACCAACACAGGTTCAATCCATTAATTATAATCGATATGTATTTGTAATAGTTGATGATTTCTCAAGATATACATGGACTATTTTTATGAAAAATAAAAGTGATACTTTTGAGCATTTTAAAACATTTGTCAAAAGAATTCAAAACACTAAAGATTTGAAGATTAAAAATATACGAAGCGATCATGGAGGCGAATTCGAAAATGAAGCTTTTGAATCTTTTTGTAAAAAGAAAGGAATAAATCATAATTTTTCATTTCCTAGAACTCCTCAACAAAATGGAGTTGTAGAAAGAAAGAATAGAACATTACAAGAATGTGCAAGAACATTATTAAATGGAAGTTTTCTACCAAAACTTTTTTGGGCAGAAGCCGTAGCTACTGCATGTTATGTATTAAATCGTATATCAATTAGACCATTAACTAAAAATACTTCATATGAACTATTTAATAAAAAAAGCCAAATATATCTTATTTTAAAATATTTGGATCAAAATTTTTTATTTTAAATACAAAAGATCAACTTGGAAAATTTGATCCAAAAGCTGACGCAGGAATTTTTGTAGGATACTCAGAACGATGTAAGGCGTATCGAGTATTTAATAAACGAACAAACACAATTGAAGAAACTTTACCTATATCTTTTGATGAAAATTTTAATAAAAATTTGAGTATAAAAGATGATGAAGAATTTATAAATATAGAAAATACAAACCTTGAAAATTGTGATAATGAACTAAGATCTCCACCAAGAATATTACGAGATCACCCAGCGCAAAATATAATAGGTGAAATGAATTCTCAAGTTAAGACAAGAAGTCAACTAAATCAAATGGGACATGTTGCTTTTATTTCAACAATAGAACCTAAAAATCCTAAAGAAGCATCAATAGACGATTACTGGATTGTTGCTATGCAAGAAGAACTAAATCAATTTGAACGTAATGATGTTTGGGAGTTAGTTGCCCGTCCGAATAATCAATCAGTTATAGGAACAAAATGGGTTTACAAAAATAAAGTAGACGAACAAGGTAACATAACTAGGAATAAATCTAGACTAGTAGCACAAGTGTATAATCAAGAAGAAGGTATTGATTTTGAAGAAACTTTTGCTCCAGTTGCAAGACTTGAAGCAATACGTGTTCTATTAGCCTTCGCATGTTTTCACAATTTTAAACTTTATCAAATGGATGTTAAAAGTGCATTTTTAAATGGTTTTATAAAAGAAAATGTATACGTAGAACAACCTCCTTTATTTATACACGAAAAATATCTGGATCATGTATATAAATTAAAGAAAGCACTATATGGTCTTAAACAAGCACTTCGTGCTTGGTATGAAAGACTTAAAAGTTATTAACTAAATTCTGGATTTCAAATTGGTAAAGTAGATCAAACTCTTTTCATTAAAAATACTACTAAAGATATTCTAATAATTCAAATATATGTAGATGATATTATATTTGGTTCGACAAATGAAAACTTATGTAAAGAATTTTCAAATATAATGACTAAGGAGTTTGAAATGTCTCATATGGGAGAATTACCCTATTTTCTCGGACTTCAAATTAAACAATTAACAAATGGAATTTTCATAAACCAAGAAAAATATTGTGATAATCTAATTAAACGTTTCGGAATGGAAAACACTTCTACTAAACCTACTCCTATGTGTACCACTACTCATCTCGATCGAGATGAAAATGGAAAAAGTGTAGACCAAAAATTGTTTAGAAGTATGATAGGCTCCTTACTTTACTTAACCGCTAGTAGACCAGACATAATGATGAGTATATGTCTATGTGCACGTTTTCAATCTAACCCTAAAGAATCACATTTAAGAGCTGTAAAACGAATTATGCGATATCTTAACTATACTAAAGATTTTGGTCTTTCTATCCAAAAGAGTGTCCATTCGAGTTAGTATCGTTTAGTGATGCTGATTTTGGTGGATCTCGAACAGATAGAAAAATTACAAGTGGTACGTGTCATTTCATTGGAAAATCACTTGTATCTTGGTTTAGTAAGAAACAAAATTGTGTTTCGCTTTCCACGTGTGAAGCGGAATATATATCAGCTGTCTTAGCATGTACTCAAGTCATCTATATGCAACAAACACTTAAAGATTTTAATATAAATTTAACAAATTCTACAATATATTGTGATAATACTAGTAAAATAAATTTATCTAAAAATACGGTAAATCATTCTTGTACAAAACATATTGATATTCGTCACCATTTTCTACGTGACAATACCGAAAAAGGAATCATAAATTTAGAACATATTTCTACCAAAAATCAGATTGCCGATATATTTACTAAACCTTTATTAGAAAACTCATTTATAAAATTACGACGAGAGTTAGGAATAATTTCTTTTAAAGATGTTTTACAGCAAATATTATAAAAATTATAAAACTCAGTCGACTAAACAACTCTGCCCAGTCGACTGAATAACAAAAACAAAATTATTCAATGTATATGTTTCAATTCAACTACATAATACATAATATATTAAAGGATGTCTCTAATCCATCCATTTCTAACCAATTTTTTAAACCAATGAAACAATGATTGGTTCTAAAACCTTATTAATTTACCACCACATTTTTCTTAGCATTTTTATACTATATATATACGTTTATACATATGTTATTTTCAAAAATTAAAAAGTTTGAAAATTCTATACAAAAATGTCTTCCAACAACTCATACTCTCCAATCAACATCACCTCCTCAGTCGATAACTCATCTACAGTACCAAAACTTCCTACGCCAACACCAAAGCATGAACCGGTTTATGAATGGGAAAACTATCGAACTGGCTACACATGGGAATCGAAGAAGGCAAAACGTGGACTTTTTATCTCACCTGATACGAAAAGAAAGAATGATGAGATTCATCACTTTCAACAACAACAAATTGATCTTCAATGAGAATTATATTTTCAACAAAAAGTAACGGCTAGACGATTAAGCTTTCTTGAGAAAATCGGTTTACGTGTTTGTAGCTCGAAGAAAAACGATGTGACTGAGCCCCTACCTCGACCAGTTAGTTTGTATGATCCATCTTCGTCATACCGTACACCAGTCGATCCCGTAAACCCTTGGATGTCACCAAAAACTCCACAATATAGTCCAAACTCATGGGACAAAAACTATATGGCGAATGAAGGAAATAAAACGCAAAAGAAAAATAGTCCATCTCCAAAGAAATGATTATTTTTATGGTCAAATCATGTTGTTATATTGTAATATGTCTATACAATTGTAGTCGTTTCTTTCAATAAATTTTTGCTTTAAAAATTTAGAACACCAAAAAGTCAAGGTTCAGTCGACTGAACCTTACTGCTCAGTCGACTGAACATAAGGCAGAAAACAATTATACAATAGTTCAGTCGACTAATTGCTCTGCACAGTCGACTAAATTTACCATAGAAACTTTAAGACAATAGTTCAGTCGATTAAAAACACTGTTCAGTCGACTAAATTTAACACAGAAAATTTTCGGCCATAAATTCAGTCGACTGAACAGACAATTCAGTCGACTGAACGTCATTTCCCAGGCTACTTTTTCCTTTTTTACCACCAATTCCTACCTTTACTTTTCACTTTTACCATTCCAAAAGCTCCTTCTTCACCATTATTCTTCAAAACCCTAGCCCCCAATCTTCATGTTTTTCAAAATCCCTCTCAAAACTCTCACAAAAATGGCTCCCAAAAGATCAAGGGCTTCAACTTCAACCTCCTCCGAGCCAATTGACGCTCAAATTGCTCAATGGCTTTATGATGGTGTGGCGGTCACAAGGTGGAACAAAATGAAGAATTCTCGGATCTTTGAACATTCCTTCGTTGATTTTCAGAGTCTCCAAACATACAACATACAAGCTTTGACGGATCAAGCGGGTTTAACATCTCTCTTAGACCTAAAAAGGAATGACCATGCAATCAATCATATTATGGTCAAATTGTTCTATGCAAATCTTAACCTTCGACACCAAACTCCAAGAAATCCAAACGATAGTGTTTGGAGTATGGTGTGCGGCAAAAAGGTATGGTTTTCCCTAGACCGTATTGCACACATTTTAGGATCCCTAACATGGGAAGGAAGCTTGAAGAAATCGAATTTAATCCAAATATTCGAGATAACATAAATCATCAATTTTTGGATGATAACATCAACATCCGGGATATTAAATCAACTTCCTTACGACCAAGAGTAAGGCTTCTCCACAAAGCTCTTATGCAAACCATCACTCCTCGAACGGGCTCATATGAACTTGTATACCCAAACAATTATTGAGCACTATATGCTATTTGGGGTAATATTCAAGTTAATTGGGTCTAACGATATGAATTTCTTACTTCCAATAATGGCAAAATGCGAACAATATATTTTGGCGAGTATATCATGCGACTACTCCTCAACGTTGATACGCCATTACCAGAGTCCGAAAATACAATGGTTCATCAAATTAACCAACGGACTATAGGCCTTATGCAACTCTCGGCTAGACCTCCCCGCATCATATTTCTTGCCGAATGGGAAGCTACACATCAAGAACCGCAACAACCTCCTCAAGCTCAACATGAAGAACCTTTCGACCAAGATGATGAAATTCGTATCATTGAACCAAGTTTTACTACCAATCAATCGTTAGGAATTTTATCAAGAAATCAACAAATTCTTGATATTCGCCTTAAGAAGGTAGACCAAAACATGATAGAATTAAAGGGTTCTTCAATAAATTATGGGATGCTATCTCATGCACGAGCTCCACTACTGCTTCATCCTCCCATGGCAAGCGTCCGGCACCAACTTTCACATGGACGTCATCCGAAGAAAATCCAAGCAGCAACACAAGTGGGAATAGCGGTGGTCAAGGTGGAAGAGCTTATAGACCACCTACCGGTGGACCCGTTATTCGTGAACCGGAGGGAGGGAGAGAAGGCTCATATGATTGGGATAGAGATGAATAACTCTCTTATGGTTTTATTTTTTCTTTCAAAAACCACTAATCAAAAGGCTTGTATAAATAGCCTTCTATGTTTCATTCATGCTACATTCTATGTTTTATTTATTTATGCTACATTCTATGCTACATTCTAAGTTTTTGAAACTATAGTTATGCATATCAGCGATTGTTTTGACAATATACTTCTGTGATTATTACTTCCTTTTTTTCGATGACAAAGGGGGAGAAATCTATGTTACTAACCTTATTTTATAGAAAGGACAGTGCATATATTCAGGGGGAGGAAATAACTACATCTCTACACGTTTCAGTATTGTCATCAATCAAAAAGGGGCAGAATGTTGATACGCTATATTTTGATCAATGACAATGTGCTTCAACAAAAAGGAAGAGATATGTGCAAAGCTAAAGGAAGAACGATGAAGACCAAGGATAAACAAAAGTATGATTTCTATATAGGTCTTAGTTTAGATTTATTGTTAAAATCTATCCTCAAGAGGCTTGCACAAACACTAGAACACATTTTATAAACTTCATTTTCTAGAATAAAAATTCACTGTGCAAAAAATCAAAAGTTCAGTCGACTGAACAGGTATGCCCAGTCGACTGAACCTGTTACACATACACAAACATACACAGTACCAGTCGACTGAAACACCCTACTCAGTCGACTGAATATGTTCCTGAAAATTTTACTTTACATTTCCAGTCGACTGAAATCCCTGCTCAGTCGACTGAATTTAAACTTGCGATTTTTTTTTGAAAGGACACCTTCTTCCTCCCAAGAGTTGCAACCATTCTTCAATGGAAATGGAAGCATCTCTTGTCTGCATCTCTAGCCAACAAATGAATCTCCTCTACACATATAAATACATGGTTCTAACATCTTCAATTTACCAATTTTCTTATGCTTTAATCTCACTAATTTCTTGAGCATATTCTCTAAAAGTTTTCAAAGCAATCACCAATCTATTGCTTGAATCTCTGCTTTGTTTATAACATTCGTTTGATTCATAGCAATTCACATTTCCTAAATCTTCACAAACACATTGCATACTCTCGAGGATAAGATTATAGGAATATTGTACTACATTGGATTCATTAGTGTTGACAAGAACACAACAAGTCGATTAATTGTTTTAAGTAATTGAGTTGAAGTCCTCTTCAGTAGTTGAGGCAAGAAATCTCGTTCGGTTGTTCGGGTAAGTTGTAAACCTATTCCTCCGGGTTAAGAGAGGGTTTTAGTTAGTAGAATTACTAAGTGAAGCTTAGGGACTGGACGTAGGTCTAGAGGTACGAGCCAGTATAAAATCCTGGTGTCTACATTACTTATTGCTTATTGTTATTTACCTATACCATCCACTATTCCATATTATACGATCCTACCGCATAGCCTCTTTCAAATGGTTCCGGCTTTGTGATGCAGGGGATTGGGCATAATCCTCGGTACTGTGATCTAGGCCACGTACTGTGACGGGCGGTACCCCGGTAGCCCTGCCATTGATGGAAACTCATTCTTCCTATGAGACCCTACGGTTTTGTTTGTATTACCCACTTTTGTGGCTAGTAGCTGGAATTTAATAATGTAACAATTTCGGCTATTTTTTATTTATTTGAAAACCTTAGACACTACTATAATATCACTGGATTTCCTATCAAATGTTTTGGTTAGCGTAAGTTAAAAACTTTTCCATGTTTATGTGTGGGAAGTCTTACATGATACCCTTTCTTTTCAAAGGATTTTCTAAAGTTAAGCAATTTAAACCCGTTTACTCACACCAGACCCCTGTCTGACCCGAGCGTTTATTTTCCATTTTATTAAACTCTTGGTACTCATATTATGTATGAGTAGTCAAGTGATTCAGGTTAGCTTGATGAATTCTGGAGGAGAAATGGAGCAGAAGGCTTCCACATGTAGATATATTATGATTCCGCTGTGTTTTAGTTGTGTTTGTGTGGTATCTGTATCTTGTGATATCTTGAGTTGTATAGTTAGACAGATGTTTATAACTGTCTAATATGTGTTGTATAAGTTGTGTACTCTGATGTAATATGATAATATTAATATTTTATGTGATATATTATATTTCATTCGTTCCGCTGTGAGTTCTCTGATGTTGTTGTGTTTCTTCTTTCTTTCTTTTCTTCTTCTATCCCTTTCTTTCTTAATTAGTGATGCGACTTTCTGGTGTTAGAAAGTTGGGTCGCTACACCATTAGCCATCGCGAAGTGCTACACTTTGCTGCTCTTCGAAGATATTGCATTGCTCTTCAGTAACATTCAACATGTCGCTTCAATCAGCAAAAAGACGGACGTCGCGTATCTATATGAAGCGGTATTGGTGTTGCACACTATCAATACCCACAAATACGTTAACACCGCAAGGAAGCAAAGCGGCACCACTCTTCGCTGTTGTTCAATATAGCAATTCGATTTTCATATCGCTGTTGTTCAGTAACATTCAACATGTCGCTTCAATTTTAATAAACACCCAAAAATATATATGTTTTGATTCATGTAAGCAAACCTAGTTCGAATATAATACTATGCTCAGGTTTAAAATGACTTTTGATACGTTAAACCAAATTTTCATTTATGATATAGATATTTATCAAACTTGAAACATGCATGTGTGTGCACGCACTTTTTTTTAAATGAGTTAACTAGTTTATTAATTAACAGGCTCTGTGGTCCAGGCTCAAACAAATGAGAACAAATTAAAAAGGAAGGTTTTACAGTTCATTCAACATTCTACACTTTACACTGTCATTTTTCCTTTTATAGGTCAACTTGAGAACTCATGGAAGCCATAGGTCATTTGGTCGATTTTCCTCATTCGCTTCTTTCCTATTCAAGCTCTCTAGTAGTCACCATTCTCTTTCCAATAAATAGGTAATTTAACATTTTGGAATTCGAGTTAAGAGTACCGTAATATCTCAAGAAATTAGATTAGATAGATCTAACTCACTTCTTTCTTTGTTGTTAAAATCTTTGGCGTTCTGTTTCTTAAAAAATTGCCACACGATAGTTGCCAAGCTAATTTTGACGATCTCCATCATCAACATTGCTCTGTTGCTCCACTGGTTTAGGTAAGATGCTTTCTCCTGTAAATTTCTGACTTCATTTATGAGCATGTATTTTAATTTTTGTAATTTCAATACGCTTTTACTATATTATTATTTTTGAATAAAAAGGTTCTATTATATAAATGAATAAAACCATACAGTACCGGAATTTGCCTCGTTAAGAAACCTTACCATTGTGGTAAGGAAAAGAATATGTCATTCTCTACAGACAACTCTAATACAAGATACAAACATAAAACAGAAAATTACATATAAAATAAAACTGGCTCAAGCCCAAGCCCATAAATAGCCAATGACTGACCCATTAGGATAAGAACTCCACCTCTATCAAACCTTAGCAACCCGGTTTAATTACGGGTCTTTCTTTCTTTTGTCAATTTACTTTTGATGTGATGGAGGTGTTGACTTTTTTTTAATTTGGTATGAAGTAATTTTGCCTATATATTGAAGTACACACAACACGCAAGGGGGACGCATGAATCGTATAAATACACATTTCCTTTCTTTGCAAATGATAATACACAGAACACATTTCCCACTTTAAATTCATTAGTCCTATAACTCCTCAAATATTGGTGATTAAGTTTAACTATGTTTACTGTAATTAAATAATTATATTTAATTAGTGATGTTTAATTAGCACAATAAAATATCGTTCTGCTATTTTAAATTGTATAGATTAATTTTGGACATTTATTGAGAAGTATAAATCCATGTTATGTGCATGTAATTTAAATAGAATATTTTGACACTACTTAATGTATAGATTAATTATTGTTCAATAAATTGATCTGTTAGCTATTGATTGTTTATTGTTGATGATACATGTTTGTTATTATTGCTTGTTTGGTTGTTTAAATTGTTCTTTGTCGGTTTATGAGTAATTAATTCCTAGTTGCATGTGTTGGGTATAAAACAAGTATAGGCAAACACCTTGTGATTTATTTCACAATTTGACTATAACATGTTTAATGATTATATTGGTTTATTAAATTATTTTAATTAGTTATAATAATTTAATATTTGAATTTTGAAATTTAATGTAAATAAGTTGCTTTGAAAAGTGATTTATATTGAAAAAGTGTTTTCCCTAATTAGAATATTTTTAAAGGTAAATATTCTTAGGAATAAATATTGGTTGAATGTTTTGTTAAAAAGATATTTATAAAACTTTATTTTATTTGAACATAAAGCCCGGTAGTTTTGAAATCATATTGAAAAGAGTTTTTGAAATGAATTTGGAAAGAAAAAATAATAGTATGATTTGAAGTATTTGAGAATATTATTATTTTGGCAAGATTTTGGAATTTTCCCTAACAAATATTTGCAAAGTGCTTTACAAATATTTTTATTTATTACGCGAATGACTAAAACCAAAGGCAATTGCATTTTGGGACTCGCCAGGTATATTTGTTTACGTATTGTGTTTAGGAGGTACCAGAATATCACTGGAGGATCCATAATTTGTGTTATCCATGTTTTTAACCCAGCAAGACCCACTAGAAAGAAGAACAATCTCGTGGCATCATAATGGCTTAGAACTTAACTAGAAAAGCTAAGGAAACAATTGAAATCGACTAAACCAAGAGACCAGCATTCTTTCAGCCCAGTCAGCCATCAACGCACAACTAGCTAGTAAATTGCCATTAAAATAGAACAACGGGCAACAAGACTACACATATGGCATCGATGCAAGGCCATGAAAGCAACCCAACATGGAACCACAGAAATGACTAAAAAGCTTAGGTCGCTAGCTATCCATATCTATGGATCGCCAACGACCCATGCTAACATATTGGTTTGCTGAGATAAATAGGGATACGAAGTCTTGGAACAGGAGCATGAAAAATTCTAAGTGTATGGATTGCTAGCGATTCATACACGATGGATCGCTAGCTATCTATGTAATGCCATGATGCTTGCGACCCTGTCTTACGAAGAGATGGAAATAACACCTAGAAAATACCAAGTCATTAGCTTGCGTACGAGCCAAGTCCATGGGTCTCTAATGACCTATAGACCGTGGGCTGCTAGCGACCCACGATTTTCGGCTCGGATCGTGAGCTAGACCTACAAGCAATTAATAAAATGGCCTGGCCCAAAAGCTCTCTGATCCTTATAAATACCATCATACCTACAACATAAGTGGGATCTTCTCCATGCTTATTGCTGAAGCTCTGTTGGAAATATTCTTCACTCTCTACCTCCCTTATAAAAATCTTCAAAGGGATTCACTGTGACTCTCTAGTGGATTCCAACTCTGGGAATTTAACCTACTTAAGGATAATCAAAGCCTTGTAATCAAACACTTCTTGTAACGGTAACCAGTCTATAATAAAACCATAAAGTGGATGTAGGCTTCATTAACAGCCGAACCACTATAAAAATTCTTTGTCTCCTTTATTTTACTACTCTTTTTCTATATCTGTTATATGTGATATTGCTCTGTCAGAACAGGGCGTGCTTTCAAACTCCAACCAGGGTTTTAATTCATTTTTTAAGTTAAAATTTTGGTGCTTTCATTGAGAGCTCCAACTTAGGATCTATATCTAGCTATCCACTTTGGATCCCATAGGTCTAGAAGTTAGATCCGGAATCTTTGCTTAAAGAGTCCGCTATTTGAAATAAATAGACTTTGAAAGAAGAAGAACTGCCTTTGGAAGATCCATAGGGGCAGTAGTAGTTGGAGAAGATGTTAACACCTAACAAACTGAAGTGAATGATGCTAACTTAGGAAATCAAGCACCAACATCCTTCAATCAGAATGAAGTTGTCACTAGGGATGAGCTGAATAAGATGGTTGATGAGATTAACCAAAGAATGGAAAGTAGCCAAAAGTGTAACGACCCGCCGTTCTGACCGCCCCCAGTCGGTAATTATACCAACTTGAGACGTTCAAAATAACGGATTGTTAATCAGTTTATAGAGTTTAAAACAGAATCAGCCACAGAATCACAGAGTAATCATAATATTTTACATAAATGAATTTTTTTTTATACATATATCAGAGTTTGTACAATGCATTATATTTATACAGCGGAATATTTCTTTTAAGTACAAAATTTCTTCGAAAAGCTAAAGTGAAGCAATTTCCCCAACTCTCTCTAACTTCGCGGCCTGAAAATCTTCAAGCTGTAAAAATACTCGGTCTGACCCGAGCGTTTATTGCAAAACACAAAAAAACACTCGAGTCAGGATTAATCTTAATTCAAGTAATTAAATTTGTAATGAACTGAATAAAATGGTAACAGCAGTAAAACATGAACATGTGTGGAAAATGGTTAAGGTCAAAGCATAGCAATGAATGGATGAAGGGACCAGCAGTGAATACAACAAACACAGAGGCAACAGTGATGAATCGCAAAGCCAAACCAGTACAGGGGAACAAGTGATACAAGCTACAATTAAGCAAAGACCATATGGTCAGTGCACACGAACAATGTAAACTGGCACTCAGGCAGCACTGTACAACAAAATCCAGCAGCCCCAACTACAACAGTGAATACAACTACAAGTACAAGGCATGTCAACAGCAATATGAACTGTCCAGCTACAACTAAGCAAGGGTCAAGCGAATAAACACAACTCGAAGCATGTACATATGCAGCCACAAGACCACAAAGACACCAATGATACAAGAGAGGAATGCAACAACCAGGTGAAGATGCAGACATAAACAAACAAGTCTCAACCAAACATGTCAGTGAATAGTTCAGTGAAGAATCAGTGCACAACATCATGGATATACACAGTGCAGACACAAGTCAGTGGTAAGTATACAAACATACCAGATCAAAATCGAACTAAAGTATGGTGAAACACTGCAACTCAAAGAGTATCAACAATGCAACACTTGATTGAGCTACAAACAGGTTTAGACTGAAGTTTAACTTGCTTTCATTTATTTCTGAAAATATAGAACAGGTCTTAAACCAAAGTTAAACTTGTTTACAATTTTTTTTTTCAAAAGCAAAGAGGCGGAGAAGGATTTAAAACTTGGTGTGAGCCTGTAACTCAAACAAGTTAAACCAAATTCCAACTTACTTACTTTTTTTCTTTTTCTTTTTCTCAGTAAGGTTACAAACCTATTTTGATTAGTTTTCTAAAACATGGTGGCAGGCTCATCACAATTTCAATTTGTTACCAATTTTTTTCAGAAAGAACAAAGAAGAGAAAGATTGGATTGGGGTTTAACATGCTTTATTCTTGTAGACAGAAAATTATGTGAAAATTGTGTTCACAGTTTCCAGGAAGAAAGTTTTTATAAGATTTGCTTTAGTTCTTCTCTGGGATAAAATACAAGTTTAAACCAAACTTTGACTTATTATAAATTTTTATTTCAGAAGGTTACAAAGGAAAGAAAGATTAAGTTGGATGATATGTTTTATTTTTGCAAAAAGGAGACTATATGAACTTGAATTTCACAGTTTGTCAGAAGGAAGAGTTACATATACTTGTGACATGATGTAAGTTTAAAAAAAGGACCCCAACTTACCAACTGAAACATCATGTAATGACTAACCCAAAATTTACAACACGGGTCCAATAGAAACAGAGGGGAAAGGAAATGGATTTTTCCTTTACAGGTTTTCCTTTTTTTTTTTTTTTGTCTAACAGTAACTGATGTTTTTTGCAAGATCTATATGCCAAGCCAACCATGCAACCATACATCCAAATCTCTTGCATACAACAAAGTTTAAGTTTTCTATACCACCCAAACACAAAACAACCATGATAAAAGAAAGAAAAAAAACAGGGTTTACTCATAGGGACATGTATATGCAAAAATACATATTCACATACATACTTTTAATTCCATACTTAAACAAACATTCAAGCTTCACATAATGGTTCCAAGAATTTTAGCATGCATCATTTTCATCAAACAATTGTTTTAAACTTGTCAATTTTGTTATTTTCAGATTATAGGATGTTCACAGACCTTTATAACTGAGATCATTCATATATAGGCATGCAAGCATGATACACAGCAAAACATCAAACCATAGGGGGGTTTATAGGCACATATATACAACACACATGAACAGAAATTCAAACAAGCACATGCAAACAAAATTTTCCTCATCTAGATTCAAAGATCCATCACATGCAGCAACACAAACAAGCAAAGTTTTTGGTATAGCATCTGTTCTTATCAATTCAAAAATAAATCCCAAATAGCATCTGTTCTTAACAGTTTAAAAACAAAATTTATAGTATCTGTTCTTATCAATTTTTAAAAAAACAAAATTTAATAGCATCTATTCTCATCAGTTTAAAAACAAAATTTATAGCATCTGTTTTCATCAGTTGAAAAAACAAATTTCAATTAACATCTGTTCTTATCAGTTTAAATTAAATTCAAATAGCATCTGTTCTCATCAGTTTAAATTAAATTCAAATAGCATCTGTTCTCATCAGTTTAAAAACAAATTCAAATAGCATCTGTTCTTATTAGTTTAGATTCAAGTAACCGAGCAAATGATAACAGATAACACCCAACAAATAACCATGCAGTGACTTATCTTGTCCATATCAGTTTAAATTAATTTGACCGACCAAATGATAACTAATAACACCCCAAATCATAGCATGCAACTAAGCACCCAATTCAAACAAATCTAAAAACTTGAGTAACGATTAATCGTGAGAAAACTCACCTTTCACCGAAGCAAGGAGACGAACTCGACCCACTGAGGAGCACGCGATCGAAGCGAAGGACGAGTTCCCCATTCGATCGAGCTACCAACAATCGGCATCTTCGATTTTGAAAAGCCCTAAGCTTGGGTGCGAAGAGGAAGACGAACGAAGATGAAGCCCTAATTTGAATTGAAGGATGAAGAGGAGACGAGAGAGGCCGCCATTAATTTTTCGTTCGAATTTTTTTTTCTTCTGATGATTTGAAATGGAGGAAAAGGGAGTATCGGATATAAAAGAGAAGGGGACGTGATTTTAGCGTGGTTGAAGGCGTAGGTTAAGGCAAAAACAACGGCGTGAATTTGGCTGATAGGGTAAGGCAGTGTATACTTTTTATTTTTATTTTATTATATTATTTTATATATTATTATATTTTTTTATTTCAGTTTAAATTAAATTTTGTTTTGTATAAATTATTTTCTTTAGCAAACATATAAATGTTTTGCAGTTCAACTATCAATATCAATTTATAAATTTACTTCAAAATAATTCGTAAATCCAAACTATTTTTTTCTAAGTTATTAGTTCGAATTTAAAATACAAATTCAATATTCAATTTCAACTCCAAAGTCGAATTCAAATTTTTATTCAACTTAAATAGATTAAATTCTAAAATTTAATCGCCAATTTATTCTGAAAATTTGAAATTCAATTTAAATTCTCATTCAAATTTTTAAAATTAATTAAATATTTTCATTTTTAAATTGTTCAAAATTCTGGGTTGTTACAATCTTCCCTCCTTAAAGAATTTCGTCCCGAAATTATAAGTTAGGAAAAACGATTGCTAAAATCTCATTGATATTTATACCCTACTAAATTTTACAAAGTTTCAAACTCATAAATAAATATAGGATTCATTCCATTTATTTTATCTCAGCAGTTTTGTTCATCGATTTCAATAATCAAGACACAAAAGTCTTTTACCAAATTTTTGACTTACAAAACTCAGATTTTTAAACTTGAAATTCTTCATGCTAGATATTTACATATCATATCTTTTCCAAAGCTGTGTGCTTTCAAGATATTTTAAAAATCTTCTTCCTTAATTCATTAAGTTAGAATTATGTAATTCTAATTTCAGATTATTGATTTTCTATTCAAAGTTTGAAAATACTTGCTAACTCGAAGTTTAACAAGTCCATCGTCGTTCTTACAGACATTAGGCATACGCTGGCCAGGCGCAAGACTAAAAATCTCCAAGTACTAAATATACTTGCTTCAACTCCCAGTAAAAATACTTTTTTTAAAATTCTTTTAAAAATGGATATGGAAAGCACGTTCCCCCATGGATCACAGTTTACCCAGCGGTTACGCTACTATCCCAGTAGAATCGCTTGTAATTGTAGATTTCACATCTCTCTTGAATTTCGCCATGGTTGTCGCCTTAGATCGCGGTCCACATGGCGGTTATGCTACTATCCCAGTAGAATCGCTCGTGACCGTAGGCATCACGCCCCTCAAATTACGCTTTGGTTTCTAGATCGCAGTTTACACGGCGGTTGCGCCACTATCCCAGTGGAATCGCTTGTAACTGTAGGCATCACGCCCCACGAATTACACCAGCATCAATTCACCTAATCCCAAACACGATGATCCATCGTGGGGGATTCCAGTCAGGCCCAATGGACATTCCGCTAATGGAAATTCTACGTAGCTACGATTTCCAATGGACACTCCACCGAGTTCCAATCACCTTCACAAATAATAAATGGAAGGTACATTTCCATATCCTCAGTTTTTAGAAAACATATGTCATATACATATAGTACTTCATTTCACATTTCGTACATATCATACCTATGTAAACCTACACAGGACTTTTCATAATAATGACTTTCCAAACTGATGGTTTTCGATTTATTATATTCACATATATAAGTTACGAAAACTCAATTCACATTCATAACAAATAGAGGATTCCAAAATTTTCCATTTCACTTAAAATTTTCCTCTAAATTGATTTGAAAATTTAAGGTTATCTCAAACCTAATTCACATTCATAATCCAATTCATTATCGACTTCATATTCGATTTGGATTTCACGTTACATCGTCAATTCTCAACACATAATTGATGTCTATCGATATATAACCTCTAAGCTCGTACGTCTCAGAGAAGGGTGTTAAGCTAAAAGAATAAATTCTCCGTCACCACAGATATATATTTAATAGAGATCAATTGCTATGTCATCAATTCACAATGCTAGACATACAATCCAAATCGACTATCCAAAATTCAAAGCTCAACTTATATTGTTTTTGATGTCAAAGTTAAACTCAATTTAACTCAAGATTCAATCTTTTTGGAAAGTATTCCAAGTTGAACTAATTGTTCAAATTTCCCAAAAATATCTTTACAAGATATATAATTTTCCAACTTAACCATTTGAAATAAATTTCAAATATTCATTTTTTTTTTCAATTTATCTTTAAAAGATAAAATTTCAAACCTTTCATTTCATATTGGAAAACATTTCCATACTTATTTAATAATAAATAATTCACAAGTTCATTTATTTTCAACTCTTGGAAAATATTCAATATACTTGAATCAAAATTAAGTATATATTCCATTCTTTAAGGAAGGCGTTCTTTTAAACACATTTATTTGAGTCAAAACGAATGTTACATAAAACATTGTTACAACAACTCAAAAATCACTAGTATAGGGATTCAAATTTTAAGATAGATATATAAATCCCAATACTATAAACAACAATTCCTTTCGGAAACCATTTACTATAACAACAGTGTTATAGTCCACTATTTCCTTATTTCTCGAAAACGCCTATTTCAACAATGAATGTTGAAATCTATGTATTCGATACTTAATGCATTTTAAAACATCTTTAAAACCATTAACTTTTTCAATTTCAACTTCAACTTAATTCATAGTTTGAATTCCTCATACTTTTCATAATATTACTTTTAAACCAATTTCAAATTTTTCAATATTAAGTTTTTCACTTAATTTAATTTTCCGCACGTTTAAATTCTAATTCATCACTGAATTTATTAAACCTATAATGGATTATCATATTGACAACTTCAAATTTGAAATTTAAATCTCATTTGAACTTTGCATTTGCTTTTTATTTCAAAAATAATCAACTAGTTCTTTAGTAAGCCATTCATCAATTTAGTTCCATTAAATTTATATTTCCACATTAACCACATTTCATAATATCACTTCCCTAAAACATATCTGTTTTAGTTAATAATATATTCACTGTCCAAAATCGTGAATATACTTATCTATTCAATTCAGTGTTTCTACACATTTATTTAAAAGATTATCCACTGTCCAAAATCGTGGATAAAATTCCCAACCAACATTTACTATCACAATATTTAACTTAAAGGATAATTCGCTGTCCAAAATCACGAATATATCTCCTTTATTAACTTCTATTTTTCATTTATCAAATTCAATTGGTTTCGAATTTATAAACAATCTTTACAAATTCCATTTCTATTTATAAAACTTCGATTTATAAATCTTCTTTATTAATTCAATTCAATTTATATAACTCAATTATATATCAAAAGTCCATTTATAAGTTAAGTACTTATAATCCATTTATTTACTAAATCGTTCTTCAAAACATTTGAAATTAATTTTCAAAAGAATTCAGAATCAAATTCCCAAGTTATAGTTTAATTATCCTCTTGGCTATACTAAATTGAAATATCATTTTATTTCACAATTATTATTTTGTAGATATTCAAAATATTTGATTCAAACCAATTCATTAATTCACTTCACTTATATTTTATTTACCATAAGTCTCAATAATTCGATAATGAATTTCGAATGAGAAACTATCGCAATCCTAAATTTAGAGAGGGGAATTTTCGAAAAAATTTGAATTTTCAAAATACCTTTTATTTTTCAAAGAAAACAATTTCATACTTCTTTAAATTTGAAAAACGTTTTCTTTAAAGTGGTTCTAGTAACTATTCATATTAAACATCATAAACCGAGCTTTGTGTAAACCAAAGCTCTGATACCACTTTTGTAACGACCCGCCTTTCTGACCGCCCTCAGTCGGTAATTAAACCAACTTGAGACGTCCAAAATAACGGATTGTTAGTCAGTTTATAGAGTTTAAAACAGAATCAGCCACAGAATCACAGAGTAATCATAATATTTTACATAAATGAATTTTTTTTATACATATGTCAGAGTTTGTACAATGCATTATATTTATACAGCGGAATATTTCTTTTAAGTACAAAATTTCTTCGAAAAGCTAAAGTGAAGCAATTTCCCCAACTCTCTCTAACTTCGCGGCCTGAAAATCTTCAAGCTGTAAAAATACTCGGTCTGACCCGAGCGTTTATTGCAAAACACAAAAAAACACTCGAGTCAGGATTAATCTTAATTCAAGTAATTAAATTTGTAATGAACTGAATAAAATGGTAACAGCAGTAAAACATGAACATGTGTGGAAAATGGTTAAGGTCAAAGCATAGCAATGAATGGATGAAGGGACCAGCAGTGAATACAACAAACACAGAGGCAACAGTGATGAATCGCAAAGCCAAACCAGTACAGGGGAACAAGTGATACAAGCTACAATTAAGCAAAGACCATATGGTCAGTGCACACGAACAATGTAAACTGGCACTCAGGCAGCACTGTACAACAAAATCCAGCAGCCCCAACTACAACAGTGAATACAACTACAAGTACAAGGCATGTCAACAGCAATATGAACTGTTCAGCTACAACTAAGCAAGGGTCAAGCGAATAAACACAACTCGAAGCATGTACATATGCAGCCACAAGACCACAAAGACACCAATGATACAAGAGAGGAATGCAACAACCAGGTGAAGATGCAGACATAAACAAACAAGTCTCAACCAAACATGTCAGTGAATAGTTCAGTGAAGAATCAGTGCACAACATCATGGATATACACAGTGCAGACACAAGTCAGTGGTAAGTATACAAACATACCAGATCAAAATCGAACTAAAGTATGGTGAAACACTGCAACTCAAAGAGTATCAACAATGCAACACTTGATTGAGCTACAAACAGGTTTAGACTGAAGTTTAACTTGCTTTCATTTATTTCTGAAAATATAGAACAGGTCTTAAACCAAAGTTAAACTTGTTTACAATTTTTTTTTTCAAAAGCAAAGAGGAGGAGAAGGATTTAAAACCTGGTGTGAGCCTGTAACTCAAACAAGTTAAACCAAATTCCAACTTACTTACTTTTTTTCTTTTTCTTTTTCTCAGTAAGGTTACAAACCTATTTTGATTAGTTTTTTAAAACATGGTGGCAGGCTCATCACAATTTCAATTTGCTACCAATTTTTTTCAGAAAGAACAAAGAAGAGAAAGATTGGATTGGGGTTTAACATGCTTTATTCTTGTAGACAGAAAATTATGTGAAAATTGTGTTCACAGTTTCCAGGAAGAAAGTTTTTATAAGATTTGCTTTAGTTCTTCTCTGGGATAAAATACAAGTTTAAACCAAACTTTGACTTATTACAAATTTTTATTTCAGAAGGTTACAAAGGAAAGAAAGATTAAGTTGGATGATATGTTTTATTTTTGCAAAAAGGAGACTATATGAACTTGAATTTCACAGTTTGTCAGAAGGAAGAGTTACATATACTTGTGACATGATGTAAGTTTAAACAAAGGACCCCAACTTACCAACTGAAACATCATGTAATGACTAACCCAAAATTTACAACACGGGTCCAATAGAAACAGAGGGGAAAGGAAATGGATTTTTCCTTTACAGGTTTTCCTTTTTTTTTTTTTGTCTAACAGTAACTGATGTTTTTTGCAAGATCTATATGCCAAGCCAACCATGCAACCATACATCCAAATCTCTTGCATACAACAAAGTTTAAGTTTTCTATACCACCCAAACACAAAACAACCATGATAAAAGAAAGAAAAAAAAACAGGGTTTACTCATAGGGACATGTATATGCAAAAATACATATTCACATACATACTTTTAATTCCATACTTAAACAAACATTCAAGCTTCACGTAATGGTTCCAAGAATTTTAGCATGCATCATTTTCATCAAACAATTGTTTTAAACTTGTCAATTTTGTTATTTTCAGATTATAGGATGTTCACAGACTTTTATAACTGAGATCATTCATATATAGGCATGCAAGCATGATACACAGCAAAACATCAAACCATAGGGGGGTTTATAGGCACATATATACAACACACATGAACAGAAATTCAAACAAGCACATGCAAACAAAATTTTCCTCATCTAGATTCAAAGATCCATCACATGCAGCAACACAAACAAGCAAAGTTTTTGGTATAGCATCTGTTCTTATCAATTCAAAATAAATCCCAAATAGCATCTGTTCTTAACAGTTTAAAAACAAAATTTATAGTATCTGTTCTTATCAATTTTTAAAAAAACAAAATTTAATAGCATCTATTCTCATCAGTTTAAAAACAAAATTTATAGCATCTGTTTTCATCAGTTAAAAAAAACAAATTTCAATTAACATCTGTTCTTATCAGTTTAAATTAAATTCAAATAGCATCTGTTCTCATCAGTTTAAATTAAATTCAAATAGCATCTGTTCTCATCAGTTTAAAAACAAATTCAAATGGCATCTGTTCTTATTAGTTTAGATTCAAGTAACCGAGCAAATGATAACAGATAACACCCAACAAATAACCATGCAGTGACTTATCTTGTCCATATCAGTTTAAATTAATTTGACCGAGCAAATGATAACTAATAAAACCCCAAATCATAGCATGCAACTAAGCACCCAATTCAAACAAATCTAAAAACTTGAGTAACGATTAATCGTGAGAAAACTCACCTTTCACCGAAGCAAGGAGACGAACTCGACCCACTGAGGAGCACGCGATCGAAGCAAAGGACGAGTTCCTCTTTCGATCGAGCTACCAACAATCGGCATCTTCTATTTTGAAAAGCCCTAAGCTTGGGTGCGAAGAGGAAGACGAACGAAGATGAAGCCCTAATTTGAATCGTAGGATGAAGAGGAGACGAGAGAGGCCGCCATTAATTTTTCGTTCGATTTTTTTTTTCTTCTGATGATTTGAAATGGAGGAAAAGGGGGTATCGGATATAAAAGAGAAGGGGACGTGATTTTAGTGTGGTTGAAGGCGTAGGTTAAGGTAAAAACAACGGCGTGAATTTGGCTGATAGGGTAAGGCAGTGTATACTTTTTATTTTTATTTTATTATATTATTTTATATATTATTATATTTTTTTATTTCAATTTAAATTAAATTTTGTTTTGTATAAATTATTTTCTTTAGTAAACATATAAACGTTTTGCAGTTCAACTATCAATATCAATTTATAAATTTACTTAAAAATAATTCGTAAATCCAAACTATTTTTTTCTAAGTTATTAGTTCGAATTTAAAATACAAATTCAATATTCAATTTCAACTCCAAAGTCGAATTCAAATTTTTATTCAACTTAAATAGATTAAATTCTAAAATTTAATCGCCAATTTATTCTGAAAATTTGAAATTCAATTTAAATTCTCATTCAAATATTTAAAATTAATTAAATATTTTCATTTTTAAATTGTTCAAAATTCTGGGTTGTTACAAAAAGGCTCTGATGGACAAGCTTAACGCTCTTTTAAACTTACAGTCAAATCCTACTTCAAGGACTGTTCCTGAACCCACAGCTGCTATAGAGTATGAGAATTCCCCCATTTCTGGAATGCACAGGAGAAACAGAAAACAACCACAAAGAAAGGTGACAGCAGGACTTAACATGGACGGAAATGCAAGTACTCCGTTAGCCATGAGGCAACCTATTCTGAACTTGAATCAAGGGGCAAAGACCTCATTGAAAGACATAGCTATGGATTTCTATGACTCAGAGGACGCAGAGGACGACAACAAAGTGGAAAAAAAGGCTAATGTATTCGATAATGCTAGGAATACTCTAACTGCTCCAATTAGGCCATCCATAAGCCAAACACGACCTTGTTGGAGTGGCTCTCCCGAAGACAGGATAGCCTAGGTTTCAACCCGCGCACCAAGACCGTTTACAAGGCCAAACACTTGGTGCGTGACTGATTGTCATCCTCCGGGCTACCGGACATCAGAGGCATAGATAGAAGATATGGCTAAACGATTAATGGAGGAGAATAAAAATAGAAGAGATGATGAATGGGGATCTGCACCAAGTTGGACTCCCTTTACTGATGGAATCTTGAATGAGAAATATCAAGAAAAGTTTACAATGCCAACTATTCCATCCTATGACAAGACAAAGTACCCAAAACCTCACTTGTACAAATACAGTTGGTATATGGACGGAGCTAATGCCTTCAAAGCCGTTCGATGCAGATGCTTTCCTATCTTTCTTGAAGTAGTTGCATCAATGTGGTTCACTAGGCTTCCACCAAGATCTATCTCTACTTTTGACCAATCGGCGACAAGGTTCCTTGATCAGTTTAGGCTCCATATTGCACAACCAAAAGATGTCATGTCCATATCCGAATTGTTCCAAGGGCGTAATGAATCACTGAAATCTTTCACGAATAGTTTTAACACTGCAGTAATGGAAGTAAGAGACCCCATCGCAAATGTGTTTTTCATGGCATTAGTCTCCATCATTCACCAGAAAAACGAATTCGGAAAGTAGATTAAGATGAAGCAACCTACCACCAGGAAGGATTTCAACCACAAAGCAAGTTAGTTCCTAAGGTTAGAGGAAGCATATGAATTAGAAAGGAAGTCTAATAGTGTGCAACAGACAAACGTAGGGCAAAGTGACACAGCAATAAATAAAATGCGCACACTTATCGGGCGACTGAAGGAATCACCGGGTAAGATGGAAACTTGAAGAGGAAAAGTCAAAACTCCAATAAGAAGAATGTAAATGGCAACAATAAAAGGCTTAAGGGATTTAGGCCCAAAGGCTACACCCCCTTAAATGACACACTAGAAAAATTTTTCTCACAATTCAAGGGACCAAGGAGTGCAAAAAGACACCCGAAAAGGAGGCAACTGAGCAACAAAAGCGCTTAGGGAAGTTCTGCCGCTTCCACGAAACACAGGCCACTATACAAACAAATGCAAAGTGATATGCAAGTCGTTGAAGCATGCTCCAAAGGACTCGTGTTTAGAAATTGAAGATGAGAATCCAGTCAAGCTATAAAGGGTTTTGAATGGCGATATAGTGTTACGAAATCGGGACACTGAAGGGATCGAAAATCAAACTCTTGATCCGATGGTAGTGACGGTAGGAATAGGACCTGATGTGGTTCAACGGGTGTTCGTTGATAGTGGCAGTTCAATAAATACACTTTTCAAACGTACTTCTGATTAGATGAAGATTGGCATGAAAAGCATATCCGCATGCCAAACCAAGATTCAAGGGTTTACCGATGAGCCCAAACAACGGTGGGAACAATTGACCTACCTGTGGAGCATGGAGAGGGTGAGCGAAGGGTCTTCCTCATTCAGACTTTTGTTATCATAGATGAAATGTCAGCATACAATGCTTTCTTGGGATGGCCCACATTAGCCAACTTCAGAACAACATTGGTCCAATGGTGCCTTACAATGAAGTTTCCTACAGAGCATGGAGTCGAAATTATGAAAGGAGATCAAAGAGCCGCCCAAGAATGCTACGTCGTAGAATTGCAAGAGTTAAGAAGAAAGAAAAAAGGAATGATGTGGGGAAAACCCTCCACATCCGTGAACCCTCCAAATAGAAACTACAGAATCACCCCTGGCTTGGGGTCCATAGTCGATTCGACAAGGCTTTGGACCCTAGAAAGAAGAGCTCAGGGGAGGATTGGGTGGCACCGGTAGAATTGACAGTGTCTATCCCAATTGGATGACCCAACTCGAGGCCTGAGGATTGGATCGCGCCTGAGGATGCGGTCAGAGCTAACTAAATTCCTCCATTCCAATTTGAACGTAATTGCTTGGACGCACTCCGATATGTGCGGGGTATCACGCAAAATTTCCTGTCACACAATCAGTATCGACCCCAAATTCACTCCAGTAAAGCAAAAGAGGCACAACTTGGGCCCTGAGCGGTCCAAGGCACTAAGAGAGGAGGTAGATAAACTGATGGCTAACAGCTTCATCCAATTTGCAACGTACCCTAAGTGGGTATCAAACCTAGTCTCAGTCAAGAAGCCTAACAGAAAGTGGCAAACTTGTATTGATTTCTCGGACTTAAACAAAGCTTTCCCAAAGGATAGCTTCTCTCTCCCCAGAATCGATCAACTTGTAAATGGAATGGAATGACGTGAATTGCTATCGTTTATGGATGCATACTCAGGGTTACAACAAAATCTTGATGCATGAGCCTAACCAAGAGAGCACTAGCTTCTTCACCGATTTAGGATTGTACTACCATAGGGTAATGCCATTCGGTTTAAAAAATGTCGGGGTCACATACTAAGGCTAGTGAATGCTATGTTCAAACGTCAAATCGGAAAGATGATGGAAGTTTACGTGGATGGCATGTTAGTCAAATCATGAGTGGCTGCTAATCAACTAGAAAATCTTGCTGAAATGATCGAAATACTTCGAAAGTATGGACTGAAGCTCTACCCACTCAAATGCCACTTCAGAGTAGCCTCTGGGAAATTCTTCGGATTCATAGTAAGTGCCGAAGCATCGAAGCAAATCCAGAATAGATAACAGCGTTTCATGGGTCCAAGCCCTGAAACAAGAAGGAACTTCAAAGCTTGATTGGAAAAGTCGCAGCATTGAGCTGATTTATCTCAAAAGTATAGACAAGGGCGTAACATTCTTCGAGCACTAATATAGGAAAAAAAAAATTTCAAATGGAGTGAAGCTTGTCAGACGGCTTTCGAAGAACTACTACGACACATGGAGGCTCTACCAATCTTGTCTAAGTCGGTGGATGGAGAAGACTTATTCATTTACTTAGCAGTCTCACCGCATGCGCTGAGCATCGCTCTTGTATATGAAGAAGCAAAAATCCAGCGAACCGTGTACTACATTAGCAAATGGTTCACCGGAGCCAAATAGAATTACCCAAAATGCTTCTTGATCGTGGCCTGGAAGTTACGACCGTATTTTCAGGCTCACTCAATTAAAGTGTTGAATGACCTACCCCTAAAGCAAGTGTTATACCAACCAAAAACTTCTGGAAGACTGCTCAAATGGAATATAAGTTGAGTCAATATGATATCACATACCAGCCGAGGAAGACCATCAATGGGCAAGCATTGGCCAACTTCATCGCCGAATTTTCTATACGAGACAACAAGGAAGAAGATCAACCAGAAGCAGATATGCAATGGAAGCTCTTCGCGGACGGTGCATCTAACAACTTCTGTTTGGGAGCAGGAGTAGTGCTTGAAATCCTCGAGGGGTAAGCCATTAGCTACGCTTTGCACTTGGAATTCCACGCTACAAACTACGAAGAAGAATATGAAGCACTGATCGCTGGACTAAAAGTTATGAAGGAGCTTAAGAAAAAATCTATTCACATATACACCGATTCAGAACCGGTTTTCTATCAAGTAAAAAGGGAGTAACAGGCGCGTGGTGAGAATCTTGCCACGTACCTGTCCAAATTATAGGAACTGTTAAGCGACATCGAGCGCTACACTATAACTCGTATCCCATTAGAACGAAACACTAAATTAGAGTATTTGGCTAAGCCGGCAAGTTTCGGAGAAGCTCAGTTATTGGGACTAATCCCATTTGAAACTCTGGCCAACCCAAGCATAGACGAAATGGATGTAGACTGGGTTTTCGAAACCACTGTCGAACCAGATACGTGGATGATGCCAATAAAGGATTATCTACATGTAGAAACCCTTCTAACCGACCAGAATCAATGGAAGAAGCTCCTCCGAAAGGCACCATGATTCATGATACAAGATGGAATATTCTATTGAAGGGGATTCTCAACCCTCCTTTTTAGGTGTGTGACCGATGATGAAGCACAAAGAATCCTAAAGAAGGTACACGAAGGCGAATACGGAGACCACACTGGGGGCAATCCCATGCGAAGAAAGTCCTTCGGTATGGGTACTTTTGGCCAACAATAAATTGCGATGCTGCAGATCACGCCAGATGATGTGATCGCTACAAAAGATTCAGAAAAATCAAGAGAACTCCCTCAACGGAGCTAACATAAATGGTCAATCCATGACCGTTCACAATATAGGGGATCGACTTGATTGGCATTCTGCCAATGGAAAAAGGAGGGGCCAAATATGCTATAGTTGCCGAGAATATTTTAAAAAATGGGCCGAATCGGAACCGCTAGACACCCCAACCACAAAGAAAGTTATTAGCTTTGTTACTAAAAACATCATTTGCAGGTTTGATGTACCGTAAAAAACCATTATCGACAATGGAACCTAATTCGAAAGTGCGGAGTTCAAAGACTTCTACAGTGCTTTCGAATTGAAAAGAGCATTTATGTAGTGGCTTATCTATAAATAAATGGGCAGGTGGAAGCAATAAACAATATCATCAAGTCCGATCAAAAAATGACTAACAAAAGCAAAAGCAAACTGGGTTGATGAACTTTCACTCGCACCGTGGGCTTACAGAACTACCCACAAAGCGGCAACCGACCACACTTCATTCACCTTGGCGTATGGTTTAGAAGCAATGATTCCCATTGAACTGGAAGTCCCCTCCCACCAGAGGCAAAACTTCATTCAAAAGCAAAATGAGCAGCTTCTACTCGAATCACTATATAAGATTGATAAAAGAGAGAAGAAGTAGAGTTTAGAACCACCGCCCACCAAAAAAGGGTCGCACGTTACTTCAACTCCAAAGTTCACAGCTAAACCTTCGAAGTTGGAGATCTTGTGCTCAAGCGAGTTTATCCCGTTCCGGGATCCTTCAAACCAAATTGGGCGAGGTAATATGTCGTTAATCAAAAGTTAAGAGACGGAACTTTCAAGCTAACAACCGTTGATGGAATTCATGTTTCTAGGGCATGGAATAGCGAGTCGCTTTGCCGCTACTTTATTTGAAAGCTACCTTATGTACCTTTTATTTTTTAGCAAATAAGCCATCCCGGGACGACGGAGGCATTGTACATAAGCAAAAACTGGCCTTCTTTTCTTAATAGAGTTTTCTTCTTGAACCAATAAAACTATGTTTATAATAATCACCCGCCAAGTCGATGGAAGCAAATCGACTCAAACAGTTAGATCGGCGAAACTAGATCTTTGCCTTCTAAAAACCGCCGTTGCTCTGGCAACATCGTGAAGGCTAAAAATATAACTCCTCACGTTGTCCGAAGATAGGAAACACCGAGGAAAAACAAAAGTCGTGCACTAAAATAATAACTTCTCGCATTGCTCGAAGATAGGCAACACCGAGGAAAAACAAAAGCCATGCACCTTATAAGATGCACGCTAAAATAATAACTCCTTACGTTGCCCGAAGATAGGAAACATCAAGGAAAAACAAAGTCATGCACCTCATAAGCCATGCACTTAAATAATAATTCCTGACGTTGCTCGAAGATAGGCAGCGCCGAGGGAAAACAAAAGTCGTGTACCTCATAAGCCGCGCACTAAAATAATAACTACTCACGATGCTCGAAGATAGGAAACACCGATGAAAAACAAAAGCCGCGTACCTCATAAGCCGCACAGTAAAATAATAACTCCTCATGTTGCTCGAAGATAGACAACACCAATAAAAAACAAAAGCCACGTACCTCATAAGCCGCGCACAAAATAATAACTCCTCACATTGACCGAAGATAGGTAACACCGAGGAAAACAAATATCACGTACCTCATAAGCCGCGCACTAAAAATAATAACTCCTCACGTTGCTCGAAGATCGGCAATGCCAAGGAGCATGAAAAGTTGCGTGTTTCATAAGCCGCGCAATGCTTCCTTCCACCTCTCCCCTTTCTGCCCTTGATTAGTGACTTCTGCTTCTTATCAGGAGTGCTGTCGCTGCCGATAATGTTAACGAACACCTCGACGGAAATGTCCTCCTTGTCCATCGAAGCCTTCTTAGAAGTTTCTCCTTTCATCTTTCGTTTTCGTGATTTGCGGGAGATTTTCGAGGCTTTGGTCACTTCAATCCTTTCCTTCTTAATAGTATCCAGCTCGTGTTGAGCTTTTAGGGCTGCCCCGTCTGAGTTTCCTGCTCCTTGGCCTCTACTGCTGTTATCTTACCTTCCAAAGAAACTAAAGGGTCATCTAGGCCGTGAAGCGCGGCTATCATTTCAGCCTCTAGCCCTGATTGCGAGCCAGACGTAGATGTGGAAATTGGAACAAGAATGGTAACAATCACGGAAGATGTGGAAATTGCGGGTCCATGCGCCAAAGAAGCGGCACGTCAACAGGAAAGGTAGATGGACCAATAAGATCAAAAGTAAAAGCATTAAATTCTTTCTGCTCCTGCGGCGTAAGTTGGAAGCTCCTGAATTTGAAGGAAGCAAGGACATTGCCTACACCAGAGGAACGTTCGAGAATAGAGACCTCAAACTCACCACCTTCACCTTCTTTTGTTGGCTTCACCACCGGAGGAAAAGTTTCAAGTCCTCAGCTTGTTGGCAGGTCATGGGGCTGCTTTGATAATTTGCTTGCGTCGAAAATAGAAGGCTTGGTGAGCGCTTCGGCGGTTGTCGTCAAGGTAGCATCGTGGCCTCCTGCTCACTTTCAACTCGAAGAATTTTCCGGCACTCGAGCAACGCCTTCTTTGATTCGTCATTGAGGTAGGCGTCCTGCAACTCTTGCTCGGAATAGACATTGCCGCTGTCAGCGAAACGAGACAAGATTTCCTCCCAAACTAAAGCGAGAGTGGGTGGGAACTTCGGATCAAAATAGCTGAGACTTCCTTGATGCAACAGAGAGTTAACATCAACATTCAGAATCGTCGATCCCAGCTTCTCCATCTTTCTTTCAAAGGCATTCTGAAGCCCTAGGAAATCTGCTCTCATGGGACCTTCTCGATTCAACAGCAGACTTATCAACGCTAAGCTGCACGATAGGGGCTTATAACCTGACAGTTGTCTCAACCTACTCAGAGATAGTCTTGTTGTGCCCCTCAACACTCATATCATGGTCAGCGATAGTTTTCCTCTAGACCTTAATGGTGGCGTTGCAAGAGGCCACTTCACCTTTCAACTTAGCATCTTCTGCGTGATTTTTCTTAATCTCGCCCCTATAGACGATCTCAACTCTTGCATGCGCCTCCCTCGTTTCCTTCTTCAGGCTAGCGTTTTTCTTACTCTCAGGAAGGGCCGCTTCCTTCTCCTCCTCTAATTGCTTAATCTTGGCATCGCGATCGGCCATTGCCTTCTCAAAACCGTCCTTCTCTAATTTGAAAGGGAGGATCCCCTGATAATTGTTGTGATTCATATCCGCCAGTTGTTTATAGAGCTCTCCCATCCTTCGACCTGTTCTAAGTCATTCCGAATAGCCTGGAGGTGCGGAATATACGGATATTTACGAACTGGATGCAAATCGTGACTGGACTTGACTCCCTTCAATAACCAACCAGCAAGCACCGCCTCAAGTCTAGGAGGGCCCGAAGGAAGGACATAAGCAAGTCTTCGGTGGGGGCGAGAAGCACCAGAGGCAACAATAACAATAGAAAATGAAGAAATATGAGTTGAAGGTGGAATCGAGGCAGAAGTAATGGGAATTTCTTGACGTACTAAAGAATGTGTTGGAGCAAGCTCTAAAGAATGAAGACGGTGTTCAAACTTTGACCTTTTCGAAGGTTCGTCCCTTTCCTTGAAAGATCTCCTCTTCTTATACCCGCCTTCATATGATCGGCCTCGATCTCTTTCTTCTTTGTAGTGGGTTTCAACTTTAAGCTCTTTCCTCCTCCTATATTCCTAGACGTAGTAACCCATATCGATGTAAATTTTCATCAGTTAGCAGAACTTTAACACATCTTTTCTCATCATCAGTAGCCTTCCGAGTCTAAAAAACTTCATCAAGAGTCGCATCTCTATTTGGCCTTGGAATAACTCTAAAAGACACACGTTCAGTCAGAAACTTCATTGCAATGCACTGGAGCTCGATAGGTGGAAAGAAAAGGAACTTCCCCTTATCATCCATTGACAATTGAACCCCTCGGGGTATCTAACAAAGAAATATTACGTCCCGAATAGCGAAAAGTTGCTCTGCAAGCGTAGGACAATTTTTTGGTTTCTTTGGGCTTCGATTATGATCAAGGAATACATACTTTGGGCGGCAAATGTTATCCAACCCAGTAGGACCCACTAGAAAGCAGAATAATATCGTGACATCAGAATGGCTTAGAATTTAACTAGAAAGGCTAAGGCAACAATTGAAATTGACTAAACCAAGAGACCAACATTCATTCAGCCCAGTCAGCAATCAACACACAACTAGCTAGTAGGTTTCCATCAATATCGAAAAACGGGCAACAAGAATACACGAATGACATCGATGCAAGGCCATAGAAGCAACCCAAACATGGAACCACATAAACAATCAAAGAGCTTAGGTCACCAGGGATCCATATCTATGGATCTCCAGCAACCCATGCTGACATATCGATTTGCTGAGAGAAATTGGGATATGAATCTTGGATGGGAGCATGAAAAATTATAAGTGTATAGATCGCCAACAATCCATACACGATGGATCATTAGCGATCCATGTAATGCCATGATGCTTGTGACCCTACCTTATGAAGAGATGGAAAGAGCCCCTAGAAAATACCAAGGCATTGGCTCGCATACACTCCTGCTTTGTAATACCATGTCGTTCTATACCTGCCTGCGAGCAATTGATGAAGTGGCCTGGGCCAAATGCTCTCTGATTCTAATAAATACCATCCTACCTACAACATAAGCGGGATCTTCTCCCGAACTGGTTGTTGAAGCTCTGCTAGAAATATTCTTTACTCTTACCTCCCTCACAACAATCTCCAAAAGGATTCATTGTGATTCTCCAATGGATTCCAACTCTAGGAATTCAACCTACTTAAGGATAATCAAAACCTTGTAATCAAACACTTCTTGTGATAGAAATCAGTCTATAATAAAACTATAAAGTGGATGTAGGCTTCATTAACAGTCGAACCACTATAAAAATTCTCTGTCTTCTTTCTTATAATATTCTTCTTATATATCGGTTATTTATGATATTGCTTGTTCAAAACAGGGCTGGTGCTTTCAAACTCAAACTAGGGCATTGATCCATTTTTTAGGTTAACAATTTGTTTAGAGTTATACCATGCTCGGAAAGGGAGGTGCACCCTCTTAGTCATTGTTGGAAGTTTGATATATTCTGTTTTGGAAAGAGTTCTGAAAATATATATTTTAAGTAGAAAAACCCATGTATTTAGTTCTAAATTATCTTTTGAAAATAATTGAGCAATTATGCTTAAATGGGTAGATTAGAAATCTATATTTTCATGTTATGTGCTATGTAATTTATGGGTTGCATCTTTGTTTGCGCATCATAGGCTACTGGAGTCCAATTTGTGATAAGAGAACTATGTTGGTTTGACCTGTATCTAAATGGGTACCCAATTAAATAGGAGCACGTAGGTAGTCATAAGTGGTAGCTATACGACCCAAATAATAATATAATTTCATGTTTATTGTTTATAAATTATCCCATGCTGATATTTATTTCTTACTAACCATTTTATTCTGCATTGACATATTTATTGAGTTTGCGGTAATGAATATTGTTGTCTCTCCCATCAGAGTTGTGCAGCGATAGATTTATAGTTTGTCTGTTTGGTATGTATTAAAGCACACCCTATAAAATAAATGATTACTTTGGTAAGTTGCAATATTGAAATTGTATCCTATACATTTAGTAGTATTGTATATGTATCAAATTATGATGTGTATTAAGTTGGTAGTTGTCGTTGTTTATTTTAGAACGAATGGGTTTTCGAAAATTTTTACTGGTTCGAAAATCCAGGTCGTCACTGATGGTATTAGAGTCCGGGTTAGGTATTTAATTAAAATATCAACTAGGATTAGTAAATCAACCAAGGAATTTTAAATGCAACTACCTTAATTTGATAAATAAAAATGGATAGGATAAGACACGGTACCTTCGACCCGGGTTATGGGTGATATTATTTTTGATGTGCTTAATTTTTGTCAACGTTTTGGCTTTTGTTATATTTTTCACTATGGAATTCAGGGACGAAATTCGTTTAAGGGAGGGAAGAACGTAAGAGCCAAGTTTTTAACCCAGTAGGACCCACTAGAAAGCAAAACAATCTTGTGATATCAGAATGGCTTAGAACTTAACCAGAAAGGCTGAGGTAAATACTGAAATTGACTAAACTAAGAGACAGCCTAGTTAGCAATCAACGCACAACCAGCTAGTTGATTCCATTAAAATGGAAAAACAAGTAGCAAGACTACACGTACCACATCGATGCAAGGCCATAAAAGCAATCCAAACTTGGAACCACAGAAACAATCAAAGAGCTTAGGCCGCTGGCGATCCATATCAATAGATCGCCAGCAACCCATGCTAACATATTGGTTTGTTGAGAGAAATAGGGATATGAAGTCTTGGAGACATGAGTATGAAAAAGTCTAAGTGTATGGATCACTAGCGATCCATACACGATTGATCGCTAGCGATCCGTGTAATGCCATGATGCTTGTGACCTTACCTTATAAAGAGACAGAAAGAGTGCCTAGAAAATACCAAATCATTAACTCATGTACGAGACAAGTCCATGGGTCGCCAGCGACCCATGGTTTTGGCTCGGATCGCGAGCTAGACTCCCTTAGGTCGTTATATACTTACCTACGAGCAGTTGATGAAGTTTCTTGGCCCAACAGCTCTCCGATCCCTATAAATACCATCTTACCTGCAACATATGCAAGATCTTCTCCGGACTGGTTGTTGAAGCTCTGCTGGAAATATTCTTCACTCTCTACCTCCCTCATAACAATCTCCAGAGGGACTCACTATGATTCTCTAGTGGATTCCAACTATGGGGATTCAACCTACTTAAGGATAATCAAATACTTGTAATCAAACACTTCTTGTAACAGCAATCGGTCTATAACAAAACTATAAAGTGGACGTAGGCTTCATTAACAACCGAACCACTATAAAAATTCTATGCCCTCTCTCTTTTACTATTATTTTTCTATATCTATTATCTGTGATATTTCTTTTTCAGAACAAGGATAGTGCTTTCAAACTCAGACCAGATTGTTGATCTATTTCTTAGGTTAACAATTTGTTCAGGGCTATACCATGCTCGGAAAGGGGGGTGCACCCTCTTAGTCGTTGTTGGAATTTTGATATATTCCTTTTGGAAAGAGTTCCGAAGAAAAAAATTAAAGAGAAAAACCCTGATATTTAGTTCTAAATTATCTTTTAAATAGAACTGCACAACTATGCCTAAATTAAGATTAGAAAACTACATTTGCATGCTATATGCTATGTAATTTAAGGGTTGCATCTTTGTTTGTGCATCATAGGCTACTGGAGTCCAATTTGTGGTAGGAGAACTACATTGGCTAGAACCTGTATCTAAATGGGCATCTAATAAAATAGGGTTACGTTGGCAGTCATAAGGAGTAGTTATACGGCCTAAATAATAATATAACATTTTTCATGTTTATTGTTTGCTAATTATCCCATGTTGATATTTATTTCTTACTAAGCATTTTATTCTACATTGACATGTTTATTGTGTTTGTAGCAAAGAATATTGTTGTCTCTCACATCAAAGTTGTGCAGCGGTAGATTTATAGCTTGTCTGTTTGGTATGTATTAAAGCACACCTTATGAAAAAGCTGATTATTCAGATAAGTTGCATTATTGAAATTGTATCTTATACATTTAATAGTATTGTATATTTATCAGATTACGATGTGTATGAAATTGGAAGTTTTTGTTGTTTATTTTAGAACGAATGGGTTTTCGGCAATTTTTACTTGTCTGGAAATCCTAGTCGTCACTGATGTATTAGAGCCTGAGTTAGGTACTTAAGTTAAATTTCAACTAGGATTAGTAAATCAACCAAGGAATATTAAATGAAACTGCCTTAATTTGATAAATAAAAAATGGATAAAGGCACCATACCTTCGATCGGGGCTATGGGCTATATTCTTTTTGGTGTGCTAAATTTTATTAACCATTTGGCTTTCATCATATTTTTCACTCTATGGAATTTCAGGGATGAAATTCGTTTTAGGGGAGAAGAAAGTAACGAGCTGGGTTTTTAACCCAACAGGACGCACTAGAAAGCAGAACAATCTCGTGACATCAAAATGGATTAGAACTTAACAAGAAAGGCCGAAGCAACAATTGAAATCGATTAAACCAAGAGACCGACATTCTTTCAGCCTAGTCGGCAATCAACGCACAACCAGCTAATAGATTTCCATCCAAATGGAACAACGGGCAACAAGATTACATGTACTACGTCGATGCAAGGCCATAAAAGCAACCCAAACTTAGAACCACAGAAACAATCAAAGTTCTTAGGTCGTCAGCAATCCATATCTATGAGTCACCAGCGACCCATGCTAACATATTGGTTTGTTAAGAAAAATAGGGATACGAAGTCTTGGAGACTGGAGTATGAAAAATTCTAAGTGTATGGATCACTAGCGATCCATACATGATTGATCGCTAGCGATCCATGTAATGCCATGATGTTGCGACCCTACCATATGAAGAGACGGAAAGAGCACCTAGAAAATACCAAGTCATTACTTCGCGTACGAGCCAAGTCCATGGATCGCCAACGACGCATCGACCATGGGCCATTAGCAACCTATGGTTTTGGCTCGAATCGCGAGCTAGACCCCCCTAGGTCGTTATATACCTACCTGGGAGTTGTTGATGAAGTGGCCTTGACCAAAAGCTCTGTGATCCCTATAAATACCATCCTACCTTTAACATAAGCATGATCTTCTCCGGATAGATTGCTGAAGCTCTGCTCGAAATATTCTTCACTCTCTACCTTCCTCACAAAAATCTCCAAAGGAATTCACTATGATTCTCCAGTAGATTCCAACTCTAGGGATACAACCTACTTAAGTATAATCAAAGCCTTGTAATCAAACACTTCTTGTAACAGTAATCAATCTACAATAAAACTATAAAGTGGACGTAGGCTTCGTTAACTGTCGAACCACTATAAAAATTCTATATCTACTTTCTTTTATTGTTCTTTTTCTATATCACTTATCTATGATATTGCTTTGTCAGAACATGGCTGGTGCTTTCAAACTTAAATCAGAGTGTTGATCCATTTTTTGGGTTAACAACTTGTTTAGAGCTATATCATGCTCGAAATGGGGGGTGCACCCTCTTAGTCATTATTGGAATTTTGATATATTCCTTTTTGGAAAGAGTTTTGGAAAATAAATTAAATAGAAAAACCCTGGTATTTAGTTCTAAGTTATCTTTTGAAAAGAATTAATCAATTATACCTAAATGGGTAGATTAGAAAGCTACATTTGCATGCTATATGCTATGTAATTTAAGGGTTGCATCTTTGTTTGTGCATCATAGGCTAGTAGAGTCCAATTTGTGGTAGGAGAACTATGTTGGCTTGATCCTATATCTAAATGGATACCCAATTAAATAGGGGTACATAGGTAGTCATAAGTGGTAGTTATACGACCCAAATAATAATATAACATTTTCATGTTTTTTATTTGCTAATTATCCCATGTTGATATTTGTTTCTTACTAACCATTTTATTCTGCACTGACATGTTTATTGAGTTCGCGACAATGAATATTGTTGTCTCGCACATCAAAGTGGTGCAGCGGTAGATTTATAGTTTGTCTGTTTGGTATGTTTTAAAGCACGTCCTATAAAATAAATGATTACTCTAATAAGTTGCATTATTGAAATTGTATCCTATACATTTAATAGTATTGTATATTTATCAGATTATGATATGTATTAAGTTGGTGGTTGTCATTACTTATTTCAGAACGAAAGGGTTTTCGGCAATTTTTACTGGTCCGAAAATCCAGGTCGTCACTGATGGTATTAGAGCCTGGGTTAGGTAATTAAGTAAAATTTCAATTAGGATTAGTAAATCAACCAAGGAATTTTAAATGAAACTGCCTTAATTTGATAAATAAAAAAGGATAGGAGAAGACACTGTATCTTCGACTGAGTTTATGGGTGACATTATTTTTGATGTGCTTAATTTTTGTTAACTGTTTGGCTTTCGTTATATTTTTCACTCTATGGAATTTCGGTACGAAATTCGTTAATGGGATGGAAGAATGTAACGAGCCGTAAGTTTTTAGTTTTTAAATTTGAATTTTTAGTTTATTTAAATATTCAAATTTAATTTGAATATAGTAAAATCTATAATTAAATAACTGCCCAATTTTTAATGATATAAATTTAGATTTTCCACATTTTTTAATTTAGAAAATAGTTAAATCTTCGTTCGACGCATTTTGCAGCTAATGTCAGTATTTTTAAAATTGCCCATGATAAGTTAATCAGTGCATTTTATTACTGTTTTATGATCGTTTCACATTGTTGTGCATGATCGTAATTTTATTTCTATCGTTCGCGGTCGTACGCAAACTTGATATTGTGTAGCAGAGTACTCTAAATTTTTTATAAAACAAATTAAATATTACACAAAATATAACATGCATATAGTCTTGCGTGTCTTGCTTTCTTTCATGAATTTACTTTTGATATGATGGAAGTGTTGACTTTTGTCTACTTTGGTGTGAAATAATATTTCCTATATATTGAAGCATACACAACACACAAGGGGGACACATGAATCAAATATATACTCGTTTTCTTTCTTTGCAAACGATAATACACAAAACATGTTTCCCAGTTTAAATTCATTTATCTTATAACTCCTCAAATACAAAGATTTAGCCAAATGTGGAAACATCACTGTTGAAGAGGGGAAGTGGGGCTTTATCTTTTGTATAATTTGCACTCGAGATGGTGGCGCCTTGGAGGTGATATTCCCTGATGAACTTTCGGTTCATGTGTGGTGGTGAGTTCATTTTTATGTGTATTCAAGTCTGCGCGTGCGTGCGTGCTTGCATGTGGAGATGTTTTAAGTGTGTGCGTGAGTGCAAATGTGTGTGAGTGGAGGTGCATGTGCAGGGAGAAGAGAAAGGAGAGGTGCAGGCATGAGCAAGAGGGAAAATGAAGGAAGGGAGTGCTAGTTGCATGCGAGAGTGAGCCATGGGCTTTGCAAGTCGTTGGCAGGTTGGCTAGGCTGATGTGGTTGGATGAGATTAGTTAAGCAACATTGGTTTAATTTAGTTAATTAAATTTTAAACTTTAAAAATAAATAACTCACCGTACCAAGTTCATTTAACCCATGGATTGCATCATTGAATTCATACAAATGAACAGAGCACATAAGTATAATTCATAGACACATTGGATGAAGTATAAAAAAGTTGATAAAATATTGGTGATGAAATTAAATATATTCATTGTAGTTAAATAATTATATTTCGTTGATGACGTTTAATTAGCATAATAAATCATCATTCTGCTATTTTAAACTAAATAGATTATTTTGGACATTTATCGAGTAGAATAAATCCCTATTTTGTGCTTGTAATATAAAAAGAATATTTTTGACATTAATTAATGTACTGGTTAATTATTGTTCGATAAATTGATCTGTTAGTCATTGTTTCTTAATTGTTGATACCATCATGTTTGTTATTATTGTTTGTTTGGTTGTTTGAATTGTACTTGGCTAGTTTATAAGCAATTAATTTCCACTTACGCTGGTTGGTAGAAAATAATTATAGGCTGACACCTTATGATTTATTTTGCAATTTGTCTATAATGTGTTTGGCGATAATACAGGTTTATTAAATTATTATAATTAGTTATAATAATTTGATATCTAAATTTTGAATTTCAATTTAAATAAGTTGCTTTGAAAAGTGATTTATATTTGTGAAAATAATTTCCATTATTAAAATACTTTTAAAGGTAAATACTCATGGGAATAAATATTGATTGAAAGTTTTGCTAAAAGGATATTTATAAAACTATCTTATATTATATAAAATGACTTATAATTAAGTATGCTATAATATCAAATTGATCTTGTATTTTATATATGCAAATTTATACTAAATTTAAGGTAAAAAAAATACTTTCTAATAATTATTTACAATTTTTAATATTATTTAAATCAAAATGTAGGTTAAATAATTCATATAAAATAGTATTTTCTTCGAAATATGAACTTTCTTCGTCGTCATGTTATCTTTCGGCCAAAATCCCATAATTTACAAACAAAATTTATTATTTATAAATAGTCATTTATAAAATGGCCGAAATTAATTAAACAATAAAAAATATAACTTTAAGTTCAAAAATTATGCAATATTTTTTGTGACCTTTTAATATCATATTTTTATTTCATAAAATTCAAAATTTGAAAATATGCCACAAAATTATTTTTAATATTATTTTAATGCTCTTCGGCTAATTTATATGTATATAATTTAATAATATAAAATTATAATAAAATTTTTTGTGTTTTGTACTAGATCTGGAATGTTATAAATCATATATATATATATATAATTAATTTTGTAATTGATATAATTATATAGTATAAATATACATTTTAATGCACATATTTATAAATATTTTTTATACTACAAGTATAGTTATATACATATATTATTTATTACTACAAAATATATATGTATATTATATTAAAAATAATTTGTATATTATGTATATGTGTATATATAGTCATTTATCTAATTAATATGTAATTTAATCTACATACATACATATGCATGCGCACACACGCACACACGCACATATGTATATATTAATATTTTACATTTACGTAATTTATATATTATACACATATAAGTAAATATGTATACTATTTTAATAATTATTTGAAATAACAAGTTTACACACACATACACATACATAAGTACATACATATATCTGGACAACATGCAATACGTATAAGATGAGCTAACATGTCAGCTGCGATGCAAACCTCAACATTTATATACGGATACATTATACCTACCATGGATTATTATGTTACACATGCACATACATACATGTATGTATATGATAAATATGTGTACCATTATACTTAGTTAAACTTAATAAAATAAAATTCCATTCATTATTTATAAATTTAAATGAAATAAAAATAATTATTTATATTAAATTTTGAAATGCTACGAATAAATTAGACTTCATAGGCCTAATAAAGATAGAATAGGGTAATTTTTTTTGAAATTCACTATTAACTTCCACCATGGGCTGACCTAGTACCATCACCATGATTAATCAATCCACTCTTGAAAAACAAAGAACAAGAGAAAAATAAAAAATCATTGGGCTCTTTCCTAGATTTTACAATTCCCGACCTATTAGGAGGAACATATTGATAGGTCAGACTTTTACCTGGAGCTGTAAGCTCCAACAGAAGGCTGATTCGTCATTGGAATCCGATCATCTCTAACCTGAGCACCTGCCCTCGGATGAGCTTTATACTACAACAATCAACTCATTTCAGATCGCTATCATATGAATCATAATTTGAATTTTTGCAAAAGGGTTTCATAAAGCTATCACATGATCATGCATAAAAAATCAATTCAAAGCAATAACCAAATTAATTTTACATCCATTCGTTAACTTATGAATGTAAAGAACATCGTAATAACAAGAATACGATCATGCGATTTTTTCAAAATACTTACTCTTGCTTCCATCAATCCAAAAAACCCTCCTGGAACTTGTAGACCTTATGTGATGCTTATGCATAAAATCTAATACAACTCAAGATAGGATGATATGGTATGTAGATAGGGTTAGGAGCTCCTTACCTAATTTTTTTCTCTCTAAAAACTCACTTGAAAATATGATCTTCCCAAACCTTAGCCATGATAATATGGTACGATGGACTGACCAGTATATATTATGCAAAATATATAGCAATTTAAGTTGAGTGAGAAAGTAATTTGTAGTATGATGGATAATTTGTAGTATGATGGATCGACCAGTATAATCAACTTAAGTTGAGTGAGAAAGTAATTTGTAGTATGATGGATCATCCATTGTAGTCGCTTTCTCTGTACAATCAGGCAATATTACTTTATTATATTCTTTAGTAAAGTGGACATAGAACAGAGAATTCAATTTGTTGAAGAAACGAATAATTGCCTCGCACTTACTTGCATCTCAGTTACTCGATGAAAGTTCATGATTATGCTTTTTAATATAAAAAGTGGAATACGTTGGCTAATATTTCTTTAGCAACTCCCAAGTAGTTGTGCATGCCGCATCATATAACCATATTATGTTAAATCTTTAGGTTTACAGGCAAATTCGCAATCCTGTTGGGATTGGATATATCATTTCTTTATTTTTTATAATACGAATATGGGTTATTACATTTTAAATTTTTATTTCTTAGATGAGTAAGAATACATATATCCCTTTCATACTTTCATCTTTACTAATAATAATGATAGTTCCTTAATTTGGTCCGTTCATATTTTTTGCTTTTCAAGAAATTACCTTTGTCATCCACATACTCCTTCAACTCCAAACGTTCACGTCCCCGAAATTATTGCCCCTTCTTCCCATTTTTACCTTTTCCTATTTCAACCCAAATTTTTTAGAATCACGAACAAGCTGGACTATTTAGGCTCAGTCCACTATTGAGTCTGAGATGATAGCACTAGCCACAACTAGTGAAGAAGCAGAATACTTAAGAAATCTGCTTGCTAATATTCCTTTATGGGAAAAACCGATATCAACTGTGTGGTTATCCATTGCGATAGTACCACTGCTATCACAAAAGTACAGAACCATTTTTATAACGACAATAGACGACAGATACGTCGTAATCATAGCACTGTTAGGGAGCTACTCTCTTTAGAAGCTGTTAGAATGGATCACATATGCAGTGATGAGAACTTAGTCGATCCTTTGACGAAAGGACTAGCTAGAGGGAAAGTCCTTAGAACCTCCAAAAGAATGAGACTATTGTCCTTAGATTGTTGATTCACACACACTGGTAACCCGACCTAATGACTAGAGATCCCAAGAACTAGGGTCAATAGGTAAGAACAAGTTGTGAAGTGATATGAGTTGAACATGCTATTTTTTTATTTTGAAGCATGAATTCCTGAAGTGATTATAGGATGAGTTAATGGAAACTCTTAATGAGATCTATACTCTATATAGAGTGGAGTACCTGCCTTCATGAGTACTCTTGATAGAATCACCTATGTGGATATGGAAATGTGGTCGTTTCATGGAATTTCGGGCAAAATTCTCATAGCATTCACTAAACTGTGATAGATGTGCACGATCATAAATGCACGGGCTTAATTAACTACACTCTAGGAAGATTGTGTGTGGTTTGATGTCGGGATTAGAGTTCAAGACTATATGTCACTCTACTAAAAACTGAATCTTATCCACTATGCAATGGTTCAAGTCGAAAAACACCTTTGTTTATGCACAATCTTATGTTTTTCAAAAGCCGCTCGAAATAAAATTATTTTTATGAAATTCAAGAGGGGATTGTTGGAAATATTTTAAAGCTTTTTAAGTGAATTATTAAAAAAATTGAATAAGTGTAAATGGCTACTATATATGTGAATATCCCCTCATTGTAGGACTATAGGAAAGAATCAAGTATTTATATTGGACTCTTAGAAGCTAAGTTGGGCCCTTTGGGCACCCAATGATGCTCTTTTTGTGAGAAGGAGGACCATGCTTGAATACCACGCGCGCGTGCACCGTCCGACAGAATCGACCCGGGCTGGGTTCGGGCTCAGGCTTGCTGTGGTGTAGCACTTATATTTTTGGACGAAATTATTAAACGTTTTCTGACCGTTATTTATTTGAGACGGTAAAACTTCAGATCTGATTTCTTAGCCATCGTCACTCCACGACTCAACAATACATTCGACTTGGTATTCCGTATATATTTTTATTAGTTCATAGACGAAATCAAAAAAAATGAACGATATTTTTGCTCTTTGAAAAAAAACTAAACATATACACTTCTTCAAAATTAAAAAAAACCAAGCAAACATTTTTGAGTGCAATCGAGTCGAACCCGTTAGTGCAGATGAGTTGATACTACAAAACCAAGAGAGAGAGAGAGAGAGAGAGAGGATGTTTTATTCTAGAGGAGGCGTTTATTTGACTACTTGCACCCCTGAACAGAACGTCGAAACGCCTTCAAGACAGTGACAAAGTACACAACTCAGCCGAAGTTCATTTGTTTACTACAAATTGAAGGCGATGCCAGCAACGATCACTTCTGCTGCAGATTTGGATGCCACTACCCCCATATCGCTGTTTCAGGTCTCCATGGTGTTCGCTGTTGCAGATGTACATTCACGAGCATCAAAGCTACTTGATTATTATTATTTTCACTCTTTGATATTATTATGATATCAATAGATTTTCTATAGAAAAGGTTTTGGTTATTGCAAGGTAAAAATATGTCCGTGTTTATATGCGGCGTTGTCTTTTGAGATACTTTTGATTTGCAAAGGTTTTTTATAACTTTAAAATCCAATTAGGTGTGTTTTCTCACGCTAGTTCAGACTGACTCGAGTATTATTTTATTATAATGCTCAGGTCAGACCTAACATATTTACAGGTTCTAGTTGGTTGCTTTGGAGCTTCAGGGGACGAGCTGGAAGCCCAGAGACGTATTCACAAATATGGTTATTTTCCGCTGTATTCGTTGTTGTATTTATCAACAATTGTAAGGACATGTTACTATAACTGTTCAGTCTGAAATATGTTAGTATACTCTGATTGATGTCTATGTATACATATACTACAATTTGTTTTGTGTAAAGATTTACTGTATAATATAGAATATCGTTCCGCCATGAGATTTTATGTTATTTTGTATTCTTCTTATCTTCTTCCTTCTTTCTTTTTTCCTAACAATAGGGTTTTCCGGCATTCGATTGCTTGGCATGCAATACAGTGGACGTATTAGTGTCGATTTTCGAGGGCCGAAAAACTCGGTTGTTACTAATTTCCTCCTAGGGCAGTCTGCAAGCTCTTCACTTCCTCATATCAGTAATTTACAACCCATTAAGATGATTTTAGCCATATATTCGGGTGTTTGACTCGGATGGAATATCATTTCTGGAACCAAAGGCATGCAAAAACGTTCATTCATACTAGCAAGTATAATCACTTGAAATCATGTATGCAATGACAAAATTTTAGTGCTACAGGGATAATACAGACTAGACCGAGACAACAAGATATGCAAGCATGAACGCTGGCGTTGTTATTAGTTGGTTATCCATTTTTCTGACACTAACTATGGATGAGCTTTATGGCACTAGACTATAGTTAGCTTAATTAAGATGGGCGATTGTGACGTATTTTTCCGACACGATCTCCAAGTTATTCATTAATGACTCCTTCATCACTACATGCATACTTGTATAGGTGAATCACCAAAATATTTGGCAAGATAAGTGGTTTCTACTAAAGTCTTGAATGTGGGTTAGTCATGCGCTCGTTTATGTAGCTAATCTTCTTTTAATGTTTATGCATTGTAAATTACATCTAATTTATTCATGTCCATATTCTCTTTTTCCTGACTAATAGTCATGATATGTTTATTTCACATGATTGCAAGGTTTGAGATCAGCTGCTCTCGAATGTGCTTTCAACTACAACAACCACCTCATTTCAAATCACTATCATATGAATCATAATTTGAATTTTCGAAAAGGGATTTCATGAAGCTATCACATGATCAGGCATCAAAAATCAATTGAAAGCAATTCTACATCCATTCTTAACTTATGGATGTATAACAACATCATAACATCAGCAATTTAATCATATGATTTTGCCAAAAACCTTGATCTTGCCTTTATCAATCCTAAAACAATTCCTAGAACTTGTAGATCTTATGTGATGCTTATGCCTAAAAATCTAAAACAACTAACTAGGAAGATATGCTAGGTAGATGGGTTAGGAGCTCCTTTCATGATTTTTTTTTCTATTAAAACTCACTTGAAAATTTGATCTTCTCAAACCCTAGCCATGTCAATATGGTACGATGGATCGACTAGTATATATTATGCAAAATATATAGAATAGCGACTAAAGTTGAGTGATAAAATAATTTGTAGTATGATGGATCATCCATTTTAGTCGCATTCTCCATGCAGTCGGGCAATAGTATTTTAGTATACTATTTGGTAATATGGACATAGGACGTTGCATTATATTTGTATTACTCTTAATTTATTTATTGAGAGAATTCAATTTGTTAAAGAAACGAATAATTGCCTTGCACTTACTTGCGTCTCGGTTGCTCTACGAAAGTTCATGATTATGCTTTTTAATATAAAAAGTGGAATACGTTGGCTAATATTTATTAAGCGACTCCTAGGTAGTTGTGCATGTCACGTCATATAAACATATTATGTTAAACCTTTAGGTTTGCAGGCAATTTAGCGATCCCGTTGGGATTGGATGTTATCATTTCTTTATTTTTTACAATATGACCAAGGGTTGAATCTCACTTTCTGAATTTTTATTTCTTAGATGACAATATATACGTAGATCCCTTTCATACTATCGTAATTATAATCACTTGAAATCACGTATGCACGGATAAAGATTTAATGCTACAGGGAAAATACAAACTAGATCGATATAGCAAGACATGCAAGCGTGAACACTGGTCTTGTTATGAGTTTGTCAACAGTTTATACACACACACACATACATATATTTGAACAACATACAATACATATAAGATGAGTTAACATGTTTGTTGCGATGCAAATCCCAACATTTATACAAGGGTACATTATACCTTGCATGGATTATTATGTTACACATGAACACACATACATGTATGTATATGATCACTATGTGTACCATTATCTTTAGCTAAACTTAAATAAAATAAAATTCCACTCATTATTTACAAATTTAAATGAAATAAAAAGAATTATTTATATTAAATTTTGAAATATTATGAATAAATTAGCTTCATAGGCCTAATAAAGATAGAATAGGGTAATTTTTTTGAAGTTCATAATAACTTCTACAGCGGGCTGGCCTAGTTTCATCCCCACGTTCAATCAATTCACTCTTGAAAACAAAGAATAAGAGAAAAATAAAAAGACATCTGGCTCTTTCCCAGACTATTATAGTTCCCGACTGGTCAGGAGGAACATATCAATCGGTCAGACTTTTACTCGGAGCTGTAGGCTCCAATAGAAGGCTGATTCGTCATCGGAATCCGACCATCTCTGACCAAAGATCACCAGCCCTCGGATGAGCTTTCTACTACAACAATCAACTTATTTCAGATCACTATCATATGAATCAAAATTTGAATTTTTGCAAAAGGGTTTCATAAAGCTATCACATGATCATGTGTAACAACCCTGGTTTCGGGTGATTACCTGTAAATATCCAAAACCAGGGTTGTTACATCATGCATAAAAAATCAATTCAAAGCAATAATCAAATTCATTCTACATCCATTCATTAACTTATGGATGTATAAAAACATTGTAACAATAAGAACTCGATCATACGATTTTGTCAAAAATTTACTTGCTTCTATCAATCCAAAAACAATAAAAACAACTCCTAGAACTTGTAGACTGTATGTGATTCTTATGCATAAAAATCTGAAACAACTCAAGATAGGCTGATATGGTAGGTTGGTAGGGTTAGGAGCTCCTTACCTAATTTTTTCTCTTTAAAAACTCACTTGAACATATGATCATTCCAAACCCTAGCCATGATAATATGGTAAGATGGATCGACCAGTATATATTATGTAAAATATATAGCAAACCAACTTATGTCGAGTGAGAAAGTAATTTGTAGTATGATGGATCATCCATTATAGTCGCTTTCTCCGTACAATCAGGCAATATTACTTTAGTATATTCTTTGGTAAAATTGACATAGAATGGAGAATTCAATTTGTTGAAGAAACGAATAATTGTGTTGCACTTACTTGCATCTCGGTTACTCTATGAAAGTTCATGATTATGCTTTTTAATATAAAAAGTGGAAAACGTTGGCTAATATTTCTTTAGCAACTCCCAATTAGTTGTGCATGCCGCATCATATAATCATATTATGTTAAATCTTCAGCTTTGCAGGAAAATTCGCAATCCTGTTGAGATTAGATATATCATTTCTTTCTTTTTATTATATCAATATGGGTTATTACATTGTAAATTTTTATTTCTTAAATGAATAAGAATACATATGTCCCTTTCATACTGTCATCTTTACTAATAATAACGATAATTTCATATTTTGGACCATTCATATTTGTGTGCAAATTAACTATATATAAAGTCATATATATTTTTCCATGTCGGTTTAAAGTTCATCTTCCTTTTCATTGCAAAGAAAGAATATAAGTGGGCATTGAAATACTTGCTTGTAAGATGGACTAAACAAGCAGTAAGATTTCCTTGTGCATTTTAGCTAAATGATTACCACTTTTGAAACAGTGACAAAGTTTACTTTTTAGTGCAGGTAAAATATTTCTCTATCCATAAGGATTTTGACATTATCAAATACCTATTTTTCCCTTTTCTCCTTTTTAATGAAACATGAAAGAAATAAAATAAAGAACAATAATTTTATGAAAAGGTCAAATTTGCCTACAATTTTGATTAGAGATTTAATGCTAGAGACTAGAACTTGTAGCGCTCATAGACAAAATTTTGATTAGAGTTTGATTAGAAGTTTGGTAGGAAGTAATGCCTGATGTTTGATGCTTATTTTTTATCTGCAATAATTATTAATGATTAATGCATAGGATTTGATATGAAGTATTATTAATTATTTACCAAAAAAAAAATCAAAAAAAATAAGAATTATGTCGAAACTTATATCTGATAAACCAAACTTAATTAATACATCCTATTGAAATGCTACATTTTCAAGAGCCTAAATGCGGATCACGAAACTGCTGGCTATCAATTACATCTGATTTATTTGAGATAAGTCGGAAGTAATTCCCGTTAACTGCATTTTGGTTAGCGTTTGCGGTGTTCGTTAGGGCCTAAGTAGATGTTCTCTAAATTTCGGAATTTTTTAAACTAGCATACCAGTAAAGACTTCATTGCCTTCAAGTAGCTCCACAACTTTTATAGATTGGATGATAATTGTTGCAAGTCCTTTTAGGTTTAAAAGGAAGTGTATATTGATTACAACAAGTGGTGATATACATGGTTGTTGTATGTCTCCCATTATATACATAATTATAGCTCCAATGACCAATCTATACATATAATAAACATTGCTCGAATAAAATCATCTTTCAAAGTGAGATAATAATAACAAATAGTAGCAAATACCCACAGTTATATAGTACCTAAAAACGGGGGTGCCAAAGATTGCAGGATTTGATTCAACGGCCAGATTTCAGGGGGCTAAATATTTATATGGTTAAGATTATTTTAGGCGTATGTTCGGGTGTTTGATTTAGATGGAATATCATTTCTGCAACCAAAGGCATGCAAAAACGTTCATTCATACAAGTAAGTATAATCACTTAAAATCACGTATGCAATGGCAAAAGTTTAATGCTACAGGGAGAATACAAACTAGACCGATACAGCAAGATATACAAGCATGAACGCTAGCCTTATTATTGGTTGGTTATCCATTTTTCTGATGCTCCTTCATCACTACATGCATACTTGTATAGGTGAATCACCAATATATTTGGCAAGGTAAGTGGTTTCTAGTGAAGTTTTGAACGTGGGTTAGTCATGCGCTTGTTTTGTGGAGCTAATCTTCTTTTAATTTTTATGCATTGTTACGTCTAGTTTATTCATGTCCATATTCTCCTTTTCCTGACTAATAGTCATGATATGTTTATTTTACATGATTGCAGGGTTTAAGATCACCTGCCCTAGGATGATCTTTCAATTATAACAACCACCTCATTTCATACCATTATCATATGAATCATAAATTGAATTTTTGCAAAGGGATTTCATGAAGCTATCAGATGGTCAGGCATCAAAAATCAATTGAAAGAATTTTTCATCCATTCTTAACATATGAATGTATAACAACATCATAACAGCAGTAATTCGGTCATATGATTTTTCCAAAAACCTTGCTCTTGCCTTTATCAATCCAAAAACAATTAAAACAATTCCTAGAACTTGTAGATCTTATGTGATGCTTATGCCTAAAAATCTAAAACAACTAAAATAGGATGATATGCTAGGTAGATGGGTTAGGAGCTCCTTTCATGATTTTTTTTCTATTAAAACTCACTTGAAAATTTGATCTTCTCAAACCCTAGCCATGTCAATATGGTACGATGGATCGACCGGTATATATTATGCAAAATATATAGAATAGCGACTAAAGTTGAGTGATAAAATAATTTGTAGTGTGATGGATCATCCATTTTAGTCGCATTCTCCATGCAGTCAGGCAATATTACTTTAGTATACTATTTGGTAATATGGACATAGAACGTTGCATTATATTTGTATTACTCTTAATTTATTTATTGAGAGAATTCAATTTGTTAAAGAAACGAATAATTGTCTTGCACTTACTTGCGTCTCGGTTGCTCTATGAAAGTTCATGATTATGCTTTTTAATATAAAAAGTGGAATATGTTGGCAAATATTTGTTAAGCGACTCCCAGGTAGTTGTGCATGTCACGTCATATAAACATATTATGTTAAACCTTTAGGTTTGCAGGCAATTTAGCGATTCCGTTGAGATTGGATGTTATCATTTCTTTATTTTTTACAATATGACCAATGGTTGAATCTCACTTTCTGAATTTTTATTTCTTGGATGACAATATATACGTAGATCCCTTTCATACTATCGTAATTATAGTCACTTGAAATCACGTATGCACGGATAAAGATTTAATGCTACAGGGAAAATACAAACTAGATCTGTATAGCAAGACATGCAAGCGTGAACACTGGTCTTGTTATGAGTTGGCAATACATTTTGAGAAATACCCACACTCCACCTACTGTCGCTGTTAACGGTTGTTTTTCATGCGTCAACTGACTGTGACGTCTAGTGTATATAACGATCCAAGTTCATTGTTTTATTTGTTTGTGCAAATAAATAAAATAGTTAAACATTCGTATTGATTTAAATAAAATTATAGTTTAGTAATCAAATATAAAATTTATGCACGAAACTAAAAAAATTTGTGCACGAAACGAAACGCAACAATTTGTAGTTTAGTAGCCAAAAGACAGGAGGAGATTTAGAATTTCCGAGAATAAGGAAATAATGACATTGGGTAATGCGCTCAACAATGAACGTTCTCCATGTGTATCAAATTATACATGGTATTAAAACGGTGGGCTCAGCTCTCACTTCCCCACATCTGACCACCGTACGATCCGCAGACAGCAGCTCCACCGCCATGTACTAACCATCCACTGCGTCATGGTCATGTCAGGCTGCCCCAAATTGAGGTGCCCAAAACATCAATTCGAAATGCAATCGACGATAAAAACTTGGCAACCCGTCTACCTCCATGCGCTGCTACCTCCATTCAATCGTGCGCTATTTTTTTACCCTGTCAGTGGTCACCAACAACCACCTACTGCTACAGCGCCGCCTTGCCCTGATTTTAACTTCGTGTACCGTTGTTGCCCTCGTCTACTAGGTGCTACTCTGCAGCTAGTTCGCTGATTGCTAATTCAAATGTAAGTCTTTCTTAATTAAGAATTTATATATCATCGATTCCTTTAATTGGTTGAAATGTAATATGCTGAAAACCTAAAACAGGTGGATATTTATGGGGAATGTTGAGTATGGTGGATGTTAAATGATATTTCAGTTTACAATAGAAGTGAGTGGAATCAATAAAAAAAATTGTTCCATGTCTAACCAAGTACATACGGATCATATGTGGACAACATATATGTTATCAGTTCTCTAGCCTGGACATGACTATGAGCTACTGATGATTATTCACTATCTTTTATGCAGCCTTCTTTAGTCCAGGGTATAAATTGGGAAATGATGATGTTTGAAGCAAACTAGTGTAGAAGAACAATGTCTCCGTGGCTTGAAATTTAAGTGAAAACAAGAGTTGCTCTTCTCATTCATATTTGATTTGCGAATTAGATTGCTAAAATGAATTGGTAAGTTGATCCAATTGAGGAAGTAACGAAATTGCTTTTATATATAAAAAATAAAGGGCAAGTAGTATGTGTATATATGTAGCATTATGTGGCAGCAGTATAGTAAGCTAGCCGGTAGAACAGAAGCGAGGTGAAAGAAGATAGTACAAAGTAGAGTTGGATGATTAGATAATATATGTGTAATTTGGAAGGATTTTTGATCGATGCAAACATGAACGGATGGCAGAATTTAGACAAGGAGGTGCATGCGGTTCTCTGTTTGGGACAAATATGTTGAGCATGCATGAGTTTGTCCAGCCTAGTTAACAGATTTGCATTCCCATGTGTGACTATCTAGTCTAGCTACATAAGCAGATTAATTGGGTTCTTAACTAATTAAGCAAACAGCAAAGAAAAGATTCAACAGAGGTTTTCTTAGCTGGAGCCTGGAGGTAGAACAAATTTGGTTAAAGCTGAGCTGAGCTGAGCTGAGCTGAGCTGAGCTGAAAGAAGATAAGAAAAATGCATACAAGGTAGCCGAAACGGGGGTGGGCTGTAAAAGAAGTATCATCACATCACTGTTGTAGTTTATTGACCATCTGAAACAAAATATAGTGGTCAACCTGAGCAAGTCCCGCATCGCCTAATGGAAGAAAGGTTACTCGTTTTTATACTAGGCTGCTCATTAAGGTGTTGTCCCTTCGGGGACATCCGATAAAATTGGAACGATACAGAGAAGATTAGCATGGCCCCTGCGCAAGGATGACACGCACAAATCGAGAAATGGTCCAAATTTTTTTTGCCCCCTTACGCCCACCTCCCCCTCCACGACCTGGTTGCTACCGCCTCAAGTTCACGACCTGGTTGCTACCGCCTCAAGTTCAGCTGCTCTCCAACACAGTGAAGCTATCCATCTGCAGGCTGGGTGCATCGAGGCTGAGGCTGAGGTCGTATAACTGTGTTGTGCCTGCTTCCACAAAACTGAATGCTCATCAGGCATCAGCCTACCTACTACCACTAATCCATGTTGGACGGAACTCAAGCATCTCACAAGTCACAACCCTGTTACTTAATATAACTTATGTACTACTGCACTCTTAAATGCCACTATTTTAAATTCATTTACTTCTATCTATCAACCATGTTTGTATTATTCTATTTACATGTTGCACTTTGCTTTCTCAATATACCAGTTATTGGATGTTCAAGTTGTATTAGTATATCAGTTAGTGTTGCTAAATCTCCGATGCATGTGGTGTATGCAGTTTTATTGCTACAGCTATTAATGAAACAGTAGTCAATTTGGGTACTTTATAAGACGATATGTTTATGCATTCCTAATACAGAAAGATCAGGACGAAAAATAAGTACTTTACAAATCCAAATATTTACAATGACAAAAAAAAAACTATGGGGTTAATCCAGATCTAAAAAGTCAAACAATTTCAGTAATATGATTTCTATGTAAAGTCACTAAACATGGAACAGGACATCAGTCCTTTAGGTATTCCCAAGCTGAACCTCTAAACCCATCTAATACAATATTGATAGGAACCAGTATCATTCCAACATTCAATTTATTTAAGTGTCTTGAAATGATGGTACCTATTGAAAACACACTTTTAACAATATATTTTACAAGCAATGAATTCTGAAAAGAGAGGTTAATGTCTCCTAAATGGGCATACATAATGTATGTTCACGATACAAGGTTCACAAGATGTATAGCCTTATTGTAAAATAGGTTGATTTGTATTTGCACAAAATATACGGTAAGAGTTTAAATGTCCCTATATTTAGCAATACAATTTCTCATATCTTATGATATATATACAATATTACCACAACACTTTTATATGTGAAAATTTAACAATCGATGATTGTGCCTCTTTTCTTGTTTTGGATAACTTTTAAAATTTTCAACTGGAAACAACCGATGAAAATTGACTATATTTTACAATAAAAGCTAGATAAGTTTGCAATAGTTAAATACCATTTTCCGTAGGCAACCAAAATCATCCAACAAATTTGAAGTAATATCAAATAGTGAAAATTCATGTAACCAAAACCTAATTTATTTATGGCTTTCTTAACAAATAAAGAATATTTCTTATACTTAATTCAATTAATAAACTTTTGATTCTTGATGCCAATACGATTATCCAATTCAATAATCTACAATAGAGAAATAAAAAATCAAAAGAAAAGATTCAATAAACCAACTATTAATTTTTACCAACATATATTTGGAATGAATGCCTATGACCTGGCTATCCAAAGAGTAGTGACTATATGCAATATAATTTGGAGAAGAATTTGGTACCCTGCTTTTTAGTCAACACTGGGATACCAACAAATTGGTTAAAATGATGGATATTAGATTTGGAGATCAACTGGAAATAAGGCTATGATCAATACCATCAAAATTGGACTAAGCTCCAATTAAGATGAGATTAATCGGAAATGATAAACAAGGCTCAGTAAAGCTACACTTCGAATTTCAGGTCAATCGGTGTATATATGCTCAAGTTGTGGATAGATCAATATTCATGGAAAGCATTTCGTATCGATATTTTCGTATTGATCAACATGGACGTGGTTGTATAATTCAGATTGATACATCTGTATTGATGCTTTCGTATCGATCAAGATGGATATGGATATGGACAATACTTACATTCTTTTGTGCATTTGTTTTGGATCGATAACCATTTGTATCGATAGATTTCGCATCGATCTATGGCATCAGGTCGATGCGAATAGAAGGGCTCGAGATCGATACGAAGGAAGGAGCAGAGGATGGATACAGAGCAATGGTTACAGAGATTTGGAAGTGTATTTTGTATCGATCACTTATCGATTGATACGAAGGACATGCACGGAGGAAGCTATGTTGGATGGATCGTATCGATCGTATTTCGTATCGATCGATACAAGGAAACCAGTCAAAAAGTGGAGCGCGTTGCATGGATCAAAGCGCAAGACGTGGATGGATTGTGATATGATGGATACGAAGATGATCGATACGAATCGTTCGGTACGAAGCTTTCCGCCTCCCTTGCAAACTCAACCTTGGATCGATCGTATCTTTCAAACTACAAGTACAAATTCCATGAAATTTCCATAGAAGCTTGCATATCAACTCAAGAGCCTCCACGATCGTCTTAGACCAATTGGAAAGATTCCTGATTGATATGAAATCGATATGGATCGATCCTAAACCACCCCAAATTGATAATGTGGGCCTGCCTACACATAAGAAAGGGTATTCCAAGATTCAAGGCAGATATTTCCTGCTCCACACCTATAAATAGCACCTCTATTGCTACTAAAGAGGGATATTCTTCTTCTTTTTTGACTACTATGCCATTTTGGTTATTGATATTCAAAAAATTGTAACTGTAATCGCAGTACAATGGAAATAAAAGGATCAATTCAAAAAGAACGTAGGCGGAGATAGCCGAACCACTATAAATCTCGTGTCTTCTCTTACTTTCTTTCATTTTAGTTTTGTTATTTCTTCATTTTTACTCTCTACATCATCTGGATTTGAGATCTGTGACTGGATACTAAAAATTTGTGTGTAGACACTAGCGCTTTCATTACATTCGGGGTTTGTGACCTTTTTAGCGCAAACATAATACATGCATATACTATAAACTAACCAAATCAAGTATACACAATCAAAAAAACTTAGTGATAACTCGTCTTTCAAAAAATGCACATTAATTAGAATAGCATAAAATGAAAAATTAAACAAAATGTTGAAAGATCAATTAACATTAATTAATTAACAATAATGAAAAATACATGATGTACCAATTTTGTTATTGTAATGTAGATGTTTATAATGTAGAATATTACAGTGCTAGTACTTGAACCGTGAACATTAATTTGATTCTCATTTGAATCACAAAGATTAGAATAAAATAAATAATAGTTAAGAAATAATTAACCACGATGAACGTTGAACAATAAAATAAGCTCAAATTTCTAAAATGAGAAATGTAATAGTGCAAAAAAATTACACTATAAGAAGGGGGTCTGAAAAATAGAATGTAACGACCCGCCTTTTTGGACAGTTTAAACCGACGATCAAATACCCATGTCGATTCCAAACCATTAAAAGGGCAGATAGTTATTGGGGTAATTAAGAAAAGAAAAGGAAGGGAAATAAAGGAAATAAAACAACACAGAATCTCACAGCGGAAGGCTAAAGTATAATAATAAAATAACAGTTCATGAAGCTGTTAATTAAATGAATACATTTGAAATGAATACATTTGATTATTATTATACAACATTTATCAGAGTTACATACACAGCAAATATCATACAACAATGCAGCGGAATGGAATGAATATAATAGTAGTACATAATATACCAAATCTTCGTCTTCATCCTCCAGCAATAGATCCTCAAAAATCTGAAAACTCAGGACTGACCCGAGCGTAATGAAAAGACAAACACTCGAGTCAGGACTAAATATCCTCATGTAAGTTAAGTCAATCGTAAATAAATATGAGTGTAACGACGTCAGAGATGTTTACGGGGTTTGACATCTCCTATCCAGTGTCAACGTGCGTGCAATAACTCAAGAGATGTTACGGGATTTTCCATCTCTCAAGGATCCGTGAAACTATATACTATGTAGTAATATACGCTAAGTAGATAATGCCTATCAGTAATATAAAGTATCAAAATAGCGTTAAGGCGTTACCATAATCCCCCTTAACACATTTTTATATTCCCAAAAGCATATACAAGACCGTAGTTTCCCCAAAACCGGAAGTCGCCAGAGGGCAATCCATATACTCAAGGTACAAATCAAAACGTAGTGGTCGCGAATAGGATAATCAGTATGACAAGGTACATGAGGCAATACCAACTAGGATACTAGTAGTTGCGTGATCCGGACTGATGTTGGGCATAGCCAGCAGCTACCCCAACACCGCGAAACAACACTCCCAAATCAAGGGGTGCACCCAAATCGCATCACAAATGTAATAGATATGGTATCGAAGAAGTGTGTCCGCTAGAGGTGGCGAACCTCAATGGCCCGGCGCGGCTCCTGTTTTAGTCATGTCAGGGGTCATCCAATAATCGTTCTCTTTCTTCAGTCAACGCGTTCACCATACCATCCACTTCATTCTGGATCATCACTCCGCGTATAATAGTTATTAAAGTGGTTTTCGGTATCGACAGAGAGTATGTCCATATCCGATCCCGGTCTCTTTAATAACTACGTATTATTACACCTTTGGCTCTTTATATTTCAAATCGATTCATAATTGATATCAAAATATCATATTCGCTTCAAAAATCAAATCCATTCAAATATCATCGTATCTTTCAAAATATCAGATTTCATATTTAAATTCAAGATTTAAATATAAACATTTCACCTTATTGACCAACTTAGGATTTTAGAAAAATAGTTTTAAGTAGTTTAAAAGTAGTTTTAAATAATTAAAATAGTTAAAAACACTTAAAATCTTTAAAATGGATTTACAATAGATAAATTAGTTTAAAATAATTTAAATTGGGTTAAGTAGATTTAAAATAGATTAAAATAGTTTAAATATTCAAAATGGTTTATATAACAGAGTAATTTGGAAAACAAATTAAAACAGCTTCAAAATCAATCCATTTCAATTATAACTTCCCAATTCAAATCAATTTCAATTTCCATTCTACCGATTCAATTTCGATTTCAATTCAAAACAATGTCAACTTTTACTTCAAATCAATTCAATTCTACATTCACCTTTAACTAATTCAATTTCAATTTATATCGATTTGGAGCTTGATTTCTCAAAATATCAATTTATAACACTTAACAAAATTTCCAACAATATTCAAGTTTAAATCCAAATTCCAAATATGATTCAATTCCAAACTCGATTTCACAATATCATTTTCATATCACTTTTACTTAGTAATATTCAAAGCTCGAAATAATGTTCAATCTTTAAAATAAATAGATTTTCGAAATTCAATCATATCCAAATTTTAAATTTTAAAGTCACAACTTAAATTATTTACCAATTTCTTTTAACCAAAATTTATTTCAACATTCCAATTCAATTTTCCGACAAATTTGATTTCTATAAATTGATTTCTATTTATAACTTTTAAATCAAAACATTTAAATAAATTTTAAATCGACGATTTCAAAAATTATTTATTTAGCCAATTCGGTGTCCGTATATAATTTTCTATCCTATGGCCAAGTAGTTATTTATTTCAATTAAATGTCAAGGATGAGTATATATTACTTACATTAAATCACAGTATCATATGTATGCATAACAGGATATATATAAGCAATAAACATCCAAACATTTAAATATCAAACAATAACATCCATCGAAATAAATCATTCAATAGACAATACAATCCATGGCAATTTCATAGTTATCAAGGTCAGGTAATTTAATCGCCATTCAAATTTCAATTTCAATTTAACTGTCAATTTAATTTTTCAACGGTTAATTCAAATAACAAGCTATACGACAATTAAATTCATATCAAACAACGACAAATAACATTCATAGCACTTCATAATGTCAATTTAACTAGCATAAAGATATTTAGTACGTTGTGAGCGTTATAAAACACTCACCTTGATTTTACGATTTCAAATCAAATCGAACGACGTTCGATTTAACCCAAAATTTTCTCAAGCTCTAAATGATTCCAATCCAGTTGCAATGCGAAGAGCTCGTCGATACGATTCCAACGCAAAAAGTTTCGTCCGAATCCGACCTCGTATGAAAAAGATATGATTTTTACAAGTTTACACGATTTTATATTAACTAAATTTACAACCTTCTTTATAATTTTACCTAACTCAAATCAGGGCTGCACGTCCCCCTTTGACCCAGATCCAAGCCGTTCGTTTCTTCATCTTCCCTCACGTTAGCTCTACAGGAAAAAAAAACACGCAAGAACCCATTAAGCTCCAAACTAGGGTTCCATTTTGCGACCACCACAAGCGTCGGGAAGTTGATCGGAGACCATTGTTGCGAAGCCCCGCTCGAGAGCCACCATCGGCTGCCACCATGCTGAACTCGGCCTCCCCTATCACCTCGATTTGCGTGAAAAACGCAGCCCCTTCTTGCTCGATTTCCCGTTGATCCGTGGCTCCGTTTTCGATCATCTCCGTATGGATTTGAAGCTTTCATCGTGCTCTACAACTTTGTAGTTGAGAGTTTTTGCTAATTGTTGATGGATTGAGAGGAAAATGAGGAGGAAGTTTCGAAATTTTCAGGCCATTGAAATAAAAGTGGCGGCTGGTCAAAAAGAGTTAGGGTTTTGAGCAAATGAAAGAGGATGGGTCCTTTTATAGAAAATTGCAAAACACATTTCACCGAAAAATTCTCGAACTCCAAACGAGACGTGCCGCCAGGCGTTTATAAGGTTTTACCCCCATTCTGGACGCAATGGAACTAGTTTCAAGGCCTAATTCGATCATATGTGAGAGTTACGGAAATAAACGATCAATTTTAAATTAAACCGATTAAACGATTTTCTATGCGTTTTGGCTTGCCCCGGACAAACGGTAAATCCGTTTGACTTGAAATTTGAAATCTTACAATAATATAACATTACGGATCCAATGAAACTAGTTTCGTCGAAATTCGAGACCGTTTGAAAAATGACTATTTTTAACTCGCCAAATTAATATTAAACAATTTCAACGCGTTTCGAGCTGCCACGGTCAAACGACAACTCCGATTGCTACGAAAATTGAAATCCGATAATAACTAACTATTACGGATCCAATGGAACTAGTTTTGTCCAATTCTGAGACTGTTCAAAAATTGGCTATTTTCCAGTCGATAATTAAATATTAAAATATTCAATTTTCACAAATAAATTTTAAATTCAGTTTTAAAAGTTCTACAACATCACTATAACTCCAATATGATAAAATAAAATTTTACAAATCATTTTTAATCATATTAAACCCGTTATTTTATTTATCCAATAAATTCCAAATATTTAATTTAGACAATTTCGCTTATCCAATAATTCATTATCTTTTGAAATATTGAAATTGAACTTATAAGATTCAACTTTTAAAACCATTTCAAAATTTAGAACACTATTTTCATTTTACAGTTATTCAATTATTCAATAAGTTTTAAATATTTAATTTAAACAATTACGTGTTCAATATTCAATATTTGATTTCAAATAGATTTTACTTATCAATCAATTACTCTATCATACCCAATGAATTCAACATTTAATATCCTATTCAACTATTGATTGCAAAGTCATTCACTAAGTAGCTTTTTTTCATTACTTGGATAATTATTGCAATTCATTCCAGTTATTATTATTCCAAATGAATTACAAATTTTTTTCTAACATTAAATCACGAAATCTTATTAAATTAGCTAATTTAATTATCGAAAATTTACGGGTCGTTACACTCTCCCCCACTCAAAACTTTTCGTCCTCGAAAAGGAAAAGAAGGGAAAAGAAAGGAAAAGAAACTAAGTATAGAATTCAACATTAGATATATTTTATTCAAAGTTACCAACTTATAAAACAATGAAATTCCATTTATAAAGTCATAACTACGCTTCCACTAACTTACTCCGAACGGCTTCCTAACTTTAAAAGTTAGTAATCAAAATAAGTTATAAAAAAAATTAAAACTTGAAAAAATTTCTAACACCCGGATTTTACGGAAAATTTCGGCAGAGTCTCCTTTGCGCGGCTCGATCGGAAAAATATAATAGCATATATATCATAAATATACATCTCATCTCAATGATGAGGCATCCCATATGTGGGGAAACAACATATAAATATCACCAATATCATATAAAACCGTAAGCGTACCTTTTATTTAGCATTTATTAGCATTTTACTTACATTATGCGTTTAGCGTAGAAGCGAACTCCACAACGAAGCGCAACCCCTTTGCTACCTAGTACAATGCTCAATAACTAAGTTAGAACCATGCATATAAAGATAGATCGATATATTTAGCCTACACAACATATATATAACATATTTAGCTTCAAAACTGAGATTTCAATTTCTGGACAGCAAACAAATCTTAGCTTTAGGTCACCTAAACGGTAAAATTTGACAACAGAATCTAAACAAAAATTGTTGCATTCATATCAGGTTTTCCGGAATGTCTAAAATCATCGAATTTGGATCATCCGTTCAAAAGTTATGGCCGTTTTACTTAGGGGAAACGCTTCAGCCTGGGCAGTGTTGCGCAGGTCTGTGACGTTCACTCGTGGTTTCGACCTTCTAAACGGTGTCAAAACACAAAACACTTAAAACAAAAGTTTTAGCTTATGTTCTTAGCTTTCCAGAAAGGGCAAGATCATCAAAATCCGATAAACCAGTCAAAAGATATGGCGAAAATACTAAGGTTGTATGCTTCAGATTTTTCTTATTTTTTTACACAGGACAGCAAGTAACATTCAAGTTTTTAACCTAGTAGACGAAGGAATTTCTCAAGACACTCTAAATAGAAGTTGTGCTATAGTTTTTGAGCTTTTTGAAAAGTCCAAGATCGTCGAATTCCGTTCAGCCATTTAAAAGTTATGGTTGTTTTCGTTTCAGCATATATTGGACAATTTTGGATTTTTTCCAAAAATTTGCTTCTATTATTTCAAAGTACAAACCATCAAACTTCAAATTTTCTAAAGAACAATCATAAACACAAAGTCATTTATTTTCTTATTCATCCACACAATAGGTTTACATTCAATTTGTTTCTGATTTATTCAAGTTTGTTTCATTCACATTTTAAATTCAAGTCAATTTGCTTCAATTTAAATTGAATTCAATTATATTTAATTTCACTTTGCTTCAAACTTGAATTTAATTTTTTTTTATTTATTTATTTATTTTATTCCGTTTATTCAATTCCATTAACACTAATGAATTCTACTTAATCAATTTTCATCCATCTAACAACCAATGCATATCAAACATTGACATCCATCCAAAATCTACACTAAATCAATTATACATTTCCATGTCAATTTTAATTTCATACACTTCCAAGCTTATAGACATTTAGTTATATTCAAATTTAATTAGTTTCCATTTACCACATCTATATTTCATTAATTTTAAATTTTTATTCATTCACTTATATATATCCTTCATTTTACAGCTTAAATTTCTTTTATATTTACAACTATCAATAGATCTTCACATTTTATTATTCATTCTCACACTTGTATATTATTTCTCTACTTATCCTTATTAGCATTGTAAACCTTTTAAGTATTTGGTAAGTTATAGTTATGCAAATAGAATGTAGTTAAACAACATACAACTTCTTTTCATTTAAAGTTAAATTTTCAATTTATCAATTCTTAAGTCATTACTTAAATTTCACTATAATTTAATTTCACATTTACATTCACATATAGTATTTTCATTTTATATTAACATAATTGTGAATCACCTTTATAGGTTAATTTAAATTCCAATTATTTACTAACAATTTTATTTATATTTGCAAACCATTGATTAAATGCATATTCCATTATTCAAACCTATACTTGTATATTATCCAATTAACAATTCATAAACATTTTTGAACTTCTTAAATATTTTGGTAAGTTATATCTATGCTATAGAATGAATTTCAATACTACGCGAGTTTTACAGTTTCACTTTTATTTTAAGTTCATAATTTCCTAATTCTAAGGATTTGTACTTCAATTGATATTTTCACTTAACTCTTAGGTTCATTTCTCATTTCATAATTCAGGAGTTCCTTAATGATTCAAGTCTAAATTCATTTCAATCATTTAAAAAAAATCGTTAATTTTTAAAGGACTTAAGAATTCCAATCCCGGTTTCATTTCAAATCAAGTTTTGAAATAATATATACTTATATAATTTATATATCAAATCATACTATAGAGAATACAAAATAAAATAAAAGTTGAATTAAAACAAGGTTTAGACAAGCTATTAAGTGGTCTCCCCCACTCGGACTCTCGAAAATAAACGCCGATGATGCGTGCACTCATCACCGAAATCATTTTCTAGCGTCAAGAGAAGGGAATATAACACTTATCATAAAAAAAAAATCCTTCGAAAACAATTTCAACTCAATTATACTATCATATAATACTCATATTATGTTTTTCATATTCTTGTAAGTCAATTTCAAGCACCGGAATTTAAATTCCCAAATCCAAGTTAAAATTCATTTATATTCATTATCAATTGTGTTTACAAGATTTCATTTTCCTAAATCCATTGTTATTTAATCAATTGTTGTAAATATTGACTGATCAAACAATAACGATAATAATCTAATATTATCATCTCCTAACAATCAATTCAATCAAAATGAATAAATATTCAAATAATTCTTTTATATAAAATATATTCCAAAACGATATTGTGTTGGTTTGTCCTATTCGAGTGTTTAGAAATTCCTATCGACGCCTTGGCGTCCCAAGTATCGACCAGAATTCATAAATACTCAACGGAACAAATTAACACAATATAAAACCATTTTATATCAAATAACAAGTACGCTCTCTCATATACACTCAACTCATTCATATAGTTTACCTCTATTTCAATGAGTTATTCCCCACTAGAGCCAAGGTTTATCGCTAAACCAAAGCTCTGATACCAACTGTAACGACCCGCCTTTTTGGACAGTTTAAACCGACGATCAAATACCCATGTCGATTCCAAACCATTAAAAGGGCAGATAGTTATTGGGGTAATTAAGAAAAGAAAAGGAAGGGAAATAAAGGAAATAAAACAACACAGAATCTCACAGCGGAAGGCTAAAGTATAATAATAAAATAACAGTTCATGAAGCTGTTAATTAAATGAATACATTTGAAATGAATACATTTGATTATTATTATACAACATTTATCAGAGTTACATACACAGCAAATATCATACAACAATGCAGCGGAATGGAATGAATATAATAGTAGTACATAATATACCAAATCTTCGTCTTCATCCTCCAGCAATAGATCCTCAAAAATCTGAAAACTCAGGACTGACCCGAGCGTAATGAAAAGACAAACACTCGAGTCAGGACTAAATATCCTCATGTAAGTTAAGTCAATCGTAAATAAATATGAGTGTAACGGCGTCAGAGATGTTTACGGGGTTTGACATCTCCTATCCAGTGTCAACGTGCGTGCAATAACTCAAGAGATGTTACGGGATTTTCCATCTCTCAAGGATCCGTGAAACTATATACTATGTAGTAATATACGCTAAGTAGATAATGCCTATCAGTAATATAAAGTATCAAAATAGCGTTAAGGCGTTACCATAATCCCCCTTAACACATTTTTATATTCCCAAAAGCATATACAAGACCGTAGTTTCCCCAAAACCGGAAGTCGCCAGAGGGCAATCCATATACTCAAGGTACAAATCAAAACGTAGTGGTCGCGAATAGGATAATCAGTATGACAAGGTACATGAGGCAATACCAACTAGGATACTAGTAGTTGCGTGATCCGGACTGATGTTGGGCATAGCCAGCAGCTACCCCAACACCGCGAAACAACACTCCCAAATCAAGGGGTGCACCCAAATCGCATCACAAATGTAATAGATATGGTATCGAAGAAGTGTGTCCGCTAGAGGTGGCGAACCTCAATGGCCCGGCGCGGCTCCTGTTTTAGTCATGTCAGGGGTCATCCAATAATCGTTCTCTTTCTTCAGTCAACGCGTTCACCATACCATCCACTTCATTCTGGATCATCACTCCGCGTATAATAGTTATTAAAGTGGTTTTCGGTATCGACAGAGAGTATGTCCATATCCGATCCCGGTCTCTTTAATAACTACGTATTATTACACCTTTGGCTCTTTATATTTCAAATCGATTCATAATTGATATCAAAATATCATATTCGCTTCAAAAATCAAATCCATTCAAATATCATCGTATCTTTCAAAATATCAGATTTCATATTTAAATTCAAGATTTAAATATAAACATTTCACCTTATTGACCAACTTAGGATTTTAGAAAAATAGTTTTAAGTAGTTTAAAAGTAGTTTTAAATAATTAAAATAGTTAAAAACACTTAAAATCTTTAAAATGGATTTACAATAGATAAATTAGTTTAAAATAATTTAAATTGGGTTAAGTAGATTTAAAATAGATTAAAATAGTTTAAATATTCAAAATGGTTTATATAACAGAGTAATTTGGAAAACAAATTAAAACAGCTTCAAAATCAATCCATTTCAATTATAACTTCCCAATTCAAATCAATTTCAATTTCCATTCTACCGATTCAATTTCGATTTCAATTCAAAACAATGTCAACTTTTACTTCAAATCAATTCAATTCTACATTCACCTTTAACTAATTCAATTTCAATTTATATCGATTTGGAGCTTGATTTCTCAAAATATCAATTTATAACACTTAACAAAATTTCCAACAATATTCAAGTTTAAATCCAAATTCCAAATATGATTCAATTCCAAACTCGATTTCACAATATCATTTTCATATCACTTTTACTTAGTAATATTCAAAGCTCGAAATAATGTTCAATCTTTAAAATAAATAGATTTTCGAAATTCAATCATATCCAAATTTTAAATTTTAAAGTCACAACTTAAATTATTTACCAATTTCTTTTAACCAAAATTTATTTCAACATTCCAATTCAATTTTCCGACAAATTTGATTTCTATAAATTGATTTCTATTTATAACTTTTAAATCAAAACATTTAAATAAATTTTAAATCGACGATTTCAAAAATTATTTATTTAGCCAATTCGGTGTCCGTATATAATTTTCTATCCTATGGCCAAGTAGTTATTTATTTCAATTAAATGTCAAGGATGAGTATATATTACTTAAATTAAATCACAGTATCATATGTATGCATAACAGGATATATATAAGCAATAAACATCCAAACATTTAAATATCAAACAATAACATCCATCGAAATAAATCATTCAATAGACAATACAATCCATGGCAATTTCATAGTTATCAAGGTCAGGTAATTTAATCGCCATTCAAATTTCAATTTCAATTTAACTGTCAATTTAATTTTTCAACGGTTAATTCAAATAACAAGCTATACGACAATTAAATTCATATCAAACAACGACAAATAACATTCATAGCACTTCATAATGTCAATTTAACTAGCATAAAGATATTTAGTACGTTGTGAGCGTTATAAAACACTCACCTTGATTTTACGATTTCAAATCAAATCGAACGACGTTCGATTTAACCCAAAATTTTCTCAAGCTCTAAATGATTCCAATCCAGTTGCAATGCGAAGAGCTCGTCGATACGATTCCAACGCAAAAAGTTTCGTCCGAATCCGACCTCGTATGAAAAAGATATGATTTTTACAAGTTTACACGATTTTATATTAACTAAATTTACAACCTTCTTTATAATTTTACCTAACTCAAATCAGGGCTGCACGTCCCCCTTTGACCCAGATCCAAGCCGTTCGTTTCTTCATCTTCCCTCACGTTAGCTCTACAGGAAAAAAAAACACGCAAGAACCCATTAAGCTCCAAACTAGGGTTCCATTTTGCGACCACCACAAGCGTCGGGAAGTTGATCGGAGACCATCGTTGCGAAGCCCCGCTCGAGAGCCACCATCGGCTGCCACCATGCTGAACTCGGCCTCCCCTATCACCTCGATTTGCGTGAAAAACGCAGCCCCTTCTTGCTCGATTTCCCGTTGATCCGTGGCTCCGTTTTCGATCATCTCCGTATGGATTTGAAGCTTTCATCGTGCTCTACAACTTTGTAGTTGAGAGTTTTTGCTAATTGTTGATGGATTGAGAGGAAAATGAGGAGGAAGTTTCGAAATTTTCAGGCCATTGAAATAAAAGTGGCGGCTGGTCAAAAAGAGTTAGGGTTTTGAGCAAATGAAAGAGGATGGGTCCTTTTATAGAAAATTGCAAAACACATTTCACCGAAAAATTCTCGAACTCCAAACGAGACGTGCCGCCAGGCGTTTATAAGGTTTTACCCCCATTCCGGACGCAATGGAACTAGTTTCAAGGCCTAATTCGATCATATGTGAGAGTTACGAAAATAAACGATCAATTTTAAATTAAACCGATTAAACGATTTTCTATGCGTTTTGGCTTGCCCCGGACAAACGGTAAATCCGTTTGACTTGAAATTTGAAATCTTACAATAATATAACATTACGGATCCAATGAAACTAGTTTCGTCGAAATTCGAGACCGTTTGAAAAATGACTATTTTTAACTCGCCAAATTAATATTAAACAATTTCAACGCGTTTCGAGCTGCCACGGTCAAACGACAACTCCGATTGCTACGAAAATTGAAATCCGATAATAACTAACTATTACGGATCCAATGGAACTATTTTTGTCCAATTCTGAGACTGTTCAAAAATTGGCTATTTTCCAGTCGATAATTAAATATTAAAATATTCAATTTTCACAAATAAATTTTAAATTCAGTTTTAAAAGTTCTACAACATCACTATAACTCCAATATGATAAAATAAAATTTTACAAATCATTTTTAATCATATTAAACCCGTTATTTTATTTATCCAATAAATTCCAAATATTTAATTTAGACAATTTCGCTTATCCAATAATTCATTATCTTTTGAAATATTGAAATTGAACTTATAAGATTCAACTTTTAAAACCATTTCAAAATTTAGAACACTATTTTCATTTTACAGTTATTCAATTATTCAATAAGTTTTAAATATTTAATTTAAACAATTACGTGTTCAATATTCAATATTTGATTTCAAATAGATTTTACTTATCAATCAATTACTCTATCATACCCAATGAATTCAACATTTAATATCCTATTCAACTATTGATTGCAAAGTCATTCACTAAGTAGCTTTTTTTCATTACTTGGATAATTATTGCAATTCATTCCAGTTATTATTATTCCAAATGAATTACAAATTTTTTTCTAACATTAAATCACGAAATCTTATTAAATTAGCTAATTTAATTATCGAAAATTTACGGGTCGTTACATAGAAGCAAAATGACTGAAATCTAAAAAAATAGTTATGTTAAAAACTATAGATTTGGACCAAATTTCCACAAAAAATACTATAACTTAGGACATTCGCAATATGCATTTACAGGATGTGACATTCTTTGGATTAAAAAAGGGTTGAAATGAAGACGCCATATGTCTATGAGTAGAATTTTAATGAAATAGATAATTTTAGTTGCCAAAAATATATTGAAGAAGATTGTAGAAAAATAGGAATGATAGCCTCAGAATATTTCATCATAGGCTGTAAATAGAAAACAAATAAAAGGCCGTGGAGAAATAGAAATGATAGCCTCATAATATTTCCTCATAGGCTATAAAACATGAAAAAATAAAATAAAAGGCCTGCATCCATTATACAATATTCAATTATACTTGGACCTTAGCCTGTAATTAGGGGTGTAATCAGGAAATTATAATTTAACAACTAGTAGGGTATAATTTGGGAAATAAACAATGACAATAGGATCAGACTATATATAATCATTTATAGAGAGCTTGTTGAATCAGAAATTAGCAATAAAACTGATTATTCATCATATTCAATCTTCTTCTCAAAAATTCAATACTCAAAAATTCAATATGGTACCAGAGCGGGTCAGATACTGACTCAAAAGTTCCGCAACAATTTCAAAAGTTGTTGTAAAGACCCATAATTTTTTATAATTAAAACTATTAAATTTAATAAGATTTTAGAATTTAATATCGGAGAAATTTAAATTTGTGACATATTAGTGGGAAAAATAATTTGAATATGATTTAATAATGTGGGTTGAATGTTATTGACAACTATTTTAATGTAATTTCTATCAATTGAAAATTTTGTAAAGTTAATTTGGACATAATTGTAAATAGGGAATTAAATTGGTAATTAATGGAATTAATGAAATCGATATATTATAATTAATATGGTAAAAGATTATAACTATAGAATATGAATGTAATGAAATGTAAACTAATGTTAATTATATTCATATCGTATTGGATGATTCAATAACAAGAGTGTAAATCGAAATAAATGAATTTGATTGAAATTAAAATATAATTAACCGAGGTTTTATTATAGTTGTAATTGAACGCTAAATTTAGTGTAATATTTAAATATTTAGCATGGAAATTTATTTTTAAAGATTATTAAATTCCTGGTTAATCAAGAATGATGAACTGTTAACTTTTAAATTTGAATTTAAAGTGATTGAATCCATTTAATAATAATTTATTTTATTAACGTGAAAAATAGTCATTTTGGCAACTGTCTCAGATTTTGACGAAACAAGTTCCATCGGATCTGTAACAGTGAATTATTGTTGGATTTCATGTTTCGTAGCGATCAGACTTATCATTTAATCGTACGACTCGAAACGCATAGAAATCAATTTAATGAATTCAATTAAAATAATCTGAGTTTAAATGCTAACTTATATAAACAATAGAATTTGGTTTTGAAACTAGTTCCATTGAGTTTAAAAATATCGAAAACATATATTTCGATATATGGGATGACCTGCTTCCATTTCAAGGACGAAACAGGCTTTTAGATCATTATTATCGTTTCGACCCAATTCGATATGTCTAATCATTCTTATCCATCTGTCCATATTTTTTTCTTTTGAAACCCTATTAGCCTTTTCATTTTACTGTACGTACTTTTCAGTTCCTCACCTGTTCCTCCTTCTTGAATGTCAGAAACATTCCAAAACCTAATTTCAATTACAAATCAAACTAAATTTCAGACTCTCCAAACCATATCAAATTTTATATCGTTGGAAAGATCTCAACGAAGAGGACCTACATCCAGCATTCATTTTCCAAGACAGTAATCAAATCAATCAAAAATCGTGGTCAAAATCAAATTGGGTGTTTTTGATCGGAGCATCGATTGGTGAAATTGGTTGAAGGGTTTTGTAGAGGTGGCTTCCTGGAGTCTATAGGTGGTGGTCGCATCACCTATGTCTACCTATGGCAGTCGAAATTTGAATTTTGGAGCTCGAAAAACCCTAATGGCGGCGAGTTCCATGGGACCGGGCGTGGCAGCCTGGAGGTGGTGAGCTTGGTCGTGGGTCTGATAGTGGTGGCGTCCTGTGCAGTGGCAGTGAACGTGTGTCAAAGGATGGCGCTGATGGATTGTTCGTTGTTTTCTGTTCAGATGCGTTCGATTCTACGGTTGTGGAAGGTGATGGTAATTCCAATCTTGCCCTTTTGTTTAATTTAGTTTTTAAATTCCAAACGTTCTAACCTTAATAACTTTTTCATATAGCTCGAATTCGCATGCGGTTTTCTCCGTTGCGATGGTATCGAAATTCCGGATATAATGGAACTGGTTTGGTTGGATTCTGAGAATGTTAGATTTTTGGGCTTTATTGGATTTTAATTCGAACAAAAATCAAAGGTAAGCATTTTAACTCACTCACAAATACAAAACTATCTTATGTTGGTTAAATTAAATTTATGTTGTGATTAGAAATTTATTGACTGCTGTTTGGTATATTTAAATTGTAATTCAAATGTAATTCGAATTTATATTTAATTTAATTTCCATTTAATTAATATTGGAATTAAATTGCTAGTTAAACACCTGATAATAATAAACATTTACTTGTGATTTTTGGTTGATTTGAACGATGATTGTGATGGATGTTTAAATGTTGATATTTGGATGATTGGATATTATATTTATTTTATATATTGTTATCACACTGCAAGTTCCCTTAGTTATTGTTAGGAAAATCACTATGGGTTAAAATGATACATATCCGAATGATCTAATAGATTAGAGAAAAATGGTTGTGGGTCGATATGATAAACCCGAGTGATTTTATGGATTTGGAAATTGTAATTCGGGATACATGCTGAAATGATATATATCCGAAAATTTAAATTATTGCGGGTTGAAATGATATATATCCATATCACTTGACCATAGGGTAGGAAATCATATACGGACACCGGATTAGTTAAATTAAATGATTTTAGATCCTTAAATTTTGAAATCCTGTTAAATGATATTAAGAAATAAAATTAGGTTTATATGAATTGAATTGTTTTCAAAAATCCAAGCTTTAACATGTTGAAATTGAAATTGGTTTAATTGAATTGTTTAAAGAATTAAATTGAAATCCTAAAGTCGAATTTTGAAATCTAAATGAAATTTATCAAATTGGGATTATTGTAAACGTTTGACTATTCAAACTTTGAAACCTATTGAATTTGAAGTTGTTTAAATTTGTAGTTCAAACATGGATTTTAAATAGATATAAATTGAAATGGTTTTAGTGAGAATTTGAATTGAAACCTTTAGTGTTTTGAATTGAAATCGTTGACCTGAGATTGATTTAAATTTAATTTTTGGAACTAAAGTTGATTTGAATTGATTTGTGAAATTGGAAGGAACAATTCTAATTTGGAAGTATTTTCGATATAAACTATTTTAATATATAAACTATTTATCTCATATAAACCATTTTAATATATTAATAATTTTTAATACATTCACTATTTTAATGTATAACCTATTTTAATATATAAACTATTTCTAATATATAAACTATTTTAATCTATAACCTATTTTTAAAATACAAACTATTTTAATATAAATTATGTTAAATTTATAAACAACTTTTAATATATGTTTTATTTTAAATTTATAAACAACATTTAATATATATACATATATATATTAACATCAATATTATTTTCAATGTATAACTATTCCAGCATATAAACTACTTCCAATATTCAAACTGTTTAAAGTTGGAGCTCTAATGATTTAGATTTAGTTGATTTAAATACGAATATTTTGATATGATAGTTTAACCTATTTTGTGATTATGACTTTGAAAATGAATATGATTTAAAGTAAATAATAATTTCGAAAGTGATTTGATTCTGCAGTACAGTGAATATGATATTTTAATAGCAAATTATGAATCGCTTTTGGAAATGAAAATAGCCAACCGCTACGAAATAAGAGTTTGGTTGTTAAAGAGTCCAGGATCAGATATTGTCATACTCTCTGCCAATACCAAAATCCACTTTAACAACTGTGCACATGGTGGAGAATCCAGAATGAAGTAATATGGTTTGGTGAACGCTACTATATGAGATATGAACGCAGCCATGACCCCCTCGAGTCAGCTTGATATGACTAAAGCAGAGGCTATACTGGGCCAAGTGAGGTCGCTACTCCGATCGGGTACATTTCTTCGATACCATATATGTTACTTGGTGTTTGATTTTGGTGGCCACCTTTGATTTGATTGCCGGAGTGTGTCTCGATGTGGGCGACAGCACCTGCTACGTGTTACCACCTGTCCAGGATTGCAAACGGTAGAATCCTACCTTGTCATTGTCTTGCATGCCTTGTCATTATCAAGCCCACTATGAGTTTGGTTTGTGTCGTACTCCATGGAGTGCCCACTGATAGTCTTCCAGTTTATGGAGGAATTGCGGTATTGTATAGACTGTGACATTTATAAAAATGTGTTAAGAGGAATATGGGTAACGCGTTAACACTATTTTAATGCTTTACTTTACTATAGACATATTATAATAGCGTATTGTATTACATATGTAGATAGATTAACGGATCCTTAGGAGATGGAACCTCGAACATCTCTTAAGTTACTGCATGCACGTTAGACTCTGGATAAGAGATGTAAAATTCTGTAAACATCTCTGAAGCTGTTATACTCATATCTTATTTTGATTTAACTTACATAAGATCTTTTATTTTCGACTTGAATGTTTTATCTTTCATTATGCTCGGGTCAGACTGAGCATTTCAGTATTGGAGACCTTATCTCTGGAGGACGAAGACGAAGATTTAGTATATTACTACTATTTATTATATTTATTCCACTACATCATGTGTTCCGCTGCATTATTTATTTATTCCTATTGTATGTATGACTCTGATCCGTATTATAAAAGTGTAATCAAATGTTATTTGTAAAACAGCTTCATGAACTATTTATTTGATTATTATATTTTGTCATTCCACTGTGAGATTCTATGTTTGTTTTTTGCCTTCTTTTCTCCTATTTTCTTATTGAAGCCATTAATAATCCTTTCTTTTGAATGGTTTGAGTTGACATACGTGGCTTATTGTTGATTTAAACTGTGCAAAAGATGGGTCGTTACAGTTGCAGATAACAAAGAACTGCAGTCAGTTCAAAATGTCTCAATCTGACAACACTAAACTCCCAAATATCATACTCAATGGCAATATAAATTACGTTTCCTAGTCTGGATCATTAACAATTAGTCTTGGTGGAAATGAAAAATTAAATTTTGTCACTGGAATAACGGAAAAACCCAAAGCAGCAAAGCCAACTGAGACAACTCTCGAAGAGAAAGCAATAATAGAAGAATGGAAGACAACCGACCAATTAATCATGTCATAGCCACTCAGTATAATGGAACCCTAGGTTTCAAACATACTTATGTACTCTAGCACATCACATGAGCTTTGGGACAAAGCCAAGAGAAGGTATGGTCAACAAAGAAAATTCTCTCATATCTTTTGCCCTAAACAAGAGCTTACCCAAATTAAAAAGAGTATCCAAAGTACAAACGAATTAGTGATGCAAATTATGTCAAAATGGGAAAAGCTCAATGTCTGTCATCCTTCAACAATAGACCCATTTGAAACCCAAAAAAGATCTGAATAAGACTTAATTTTTACCTACCTAGGGGCTCTTGATCCATACTATGGATCAATTAGGTCTCAAGTCTTAGCATCAGTCGAGATACCATGTTTTGATGATGTTATGGCAAGAATTGAGCAAGAGCAATCTCGACGACTCATGAACCCTTGGCGATCGAAAAAATCAACAGAACAAGAAGTTTCAGATAAAATAATTAAACCCTATTTTCAAGAACACGAGAAGAGGAATGGAGCATTGAGCACCAAGCTGTGTGACCACTTCTAGAAAGCGGGGAACAACCGCGATGGTTGCCGGTTCCTCCGTCCCTTCCTTCTGCCGATCAGAGAGAAGGGCGACAGGGGAGGTAAGTAGGGCGATGGAAAAACAAAGAATAAATTTGGTGGTTTTAGCAAAGAAGTGGAGATAGAAGGGGATATATCTGAATCGGCTTAATGGAATCAACCAAATAACTGCTCTACTTCGGTAGGATCTTCTGTGCCTCAAATGATGCAACTGAATCAACTCCTAACTCGATTAAACAGTTTGTTATTGCAACAAAATTTAGGTTTTGTACATTCTAATTCTATTTTTAACCCAGTCAAAATCAACAGCAACTTTAAAGTTGCAAATATGTGTTAAAAAAATTGTTGGTTAATTGACGTAGAAGCTACTGATCATGTGACATGGAACAAAAATAAATTGACCAACGTTAAACAAAATAAAGATCCTTAACATGTAACTGTTGCTAACAGAGATAAAGTTAATATTCATGGTTTTGGTACAACAAAATCTCATACAAAATATATCAAAACTATTTTATATTTGCCAAATTTTGATTCAAATTTATTATTAATTAATAAAATAACCGATGAACTGAAGTGAAATGTTATATTATGGCCGTATAAAGTGATCTTTCAGGATCGAGAATCAGGGAAGAAGATTGGTGAGGAATGCCTGAAAATGGCTTCTATTATCTTGATGAAAACACCAATAAATGTCATTGTCGTTAGATTCGGTAGATCACGACATATTTCTGCATTGAAAATTTGGCCATACATCTGATCAAATATTGAATAACTTTTTTGTTATAAATTAAATTCAAAAAATATGATAAAGTTAGGGTTTCTAATAGAGTTATTTTTTAGTGATTATCAAAATACCGATGTAACGACCCAGAATTTCTGTTAATTAAAATTTGTGTATTTAATTAATTTTAAATATTAATAAGTGAAATTTATAAGTCGAATAAATTTTTATTTCGAATATCTAGATTTAATTGCATAGTTAAATCGATAATTTAATATTTGAAATTCCAGAAATAATTGAAAATTGGGTTTAATATGATTGAAAATGATTCGAATTTTTTTATTAAATCATATTGGAGTTAGAGTGATGTTATATAACTTTTAAAATTGAATTAAAAGTTGATTTGTGAAAATTGAATATTTTAATATTTAATTGACAAGTTAAAAATAGCCATTTTTCGAACAGTCTCAGATTTCGACGAAACCAGTTTCATCGGATCCGTAATGTGATATTATTTTAAGTTTTCAAATTTTGTGTCAATCGGATTGTCCGGGGCAAGCCAAAACGCATGGAAATTAGTTTAATCGATTTAATTTGAATTTGATCGTTTATTTCCGTAACTCGCACATATGATCGAATTAGCCTCCAAAACCTGTTCCATTGTGTCCGGAACGCGGGTTAAACCCTAGAAACGCTGGTCACCGCGTGAGATTTGGAGTTCGGATTTTGGAGTGAATAGTGTTTTTCGTTAAAATTTATACAAAAGGACCACTCTATTTTCATTTTGCAAAACCTAATTCTCTAGAGCCCTAGCCCCCAGTTTTATTTTCAATGGCCTAGAGAGCTCGAATCTTCTTCCCTCAATTGCTTCCAATCCGTGAAGAATTAGAAGAAGTCATCAACTAAGAAACTATAGAGGGAAAAGAGCTCTTCGAATCTATATGGGGATGATGGGATATGGAGCGACGATGGTGGAGATTTCTGGCTGCGTTCGCCTACTGTTCACGTGCGCGTTTCTGAACGAGATGGCAGCCGAGATCATCAAGGCTTTCGGCGTTGGTGAAGGGGAGTGAGGCGAGTCGAACGGCGTTACTCGATCGTCGTCGAAGTGAAGGATTTGGTCGCGAAAATTAGGGTTTGGACGGCAAGTATGGGTTCTCGGCCGTGCGTGATAACCTAGGGAAGAACGTGGAGGAACGGCCTCGATCTTGTGATGAAAACGTGCGGCCCTGATGTATTTAGGTTATAAAAATTAAAAATAAACTGTAAATTGTTTATATTATAATTCGGGTAAAATTTAAAATATCATATCTTGATCATACGAGGTCGAAAAATTACGAAACAAGTTGCGTTGGAATCGTATGGACGAATACTACGCTATGGAACTGGATTGGAGTCGTTTGGAGCTAGTGTGAATTTGGGGTAAAATTAAACGCGCGTTTAATTTTATTCGAAATAAAACGCTACAACTTATATCGGAAATTCAAGGTGAGAACTTCTCACTCAATCGAATTGTTTCGATTTAAATTTTAAATAGTTAGATTTAAAATTGATTGATTGTGCTGATTTATATGATTGAATGATAAATTATTATCTATTGTATAGTAATAGACCCTATACGCCGTATATTAAGCGCATGTTATTTATTAAAAACATATACCGCGATAATTCCATCTTGATTGGAATTGGTATTATATATGTACTTGGAGTTGATTTTCCCGCATTATATAGCGGATGAGACCCTATTACGCCGCATAATAGCGGATAATATTTTATAAATCCCATATACCGCGATATTCCGTATTGGAACGGAATTGGTATTGTGCTAATGTCGGTGGATGCAGGGAAACAGGTTGGAGGGATCCAACTGGATTCCTCACCAGTATTTATTTGACTACAGATATTGTGATATTTGTTGATTATCATATTGATATATGATGTTTAGATGCCGTGATTGATTATTTGGTGTGGTTGCATCATTGGGCCTATTTTGAAGTTTTAAAAATGTTAAAGTAATGATTTTGAATTTTAAAAGGGTTTTAAAGTGATTTTTGAAAGTATACGTTTTATTAAATTTTGGAATTGATTCATTTTAAATAAATAAACATTATAATTTTAATGTTATAAAAAATTATGATTTTTGTGAAATATAACCGAAATGTGATTTTTGAAATAAATAGTCGATTAATTTATTAAATGGTTTAAATTGGGATTTTTGAATTATTATAAACGATTTATATAAAAGATTTATAATACTGATATTTATAAATTAAAAGTATAGGAATTATAAAACGAGTTTTATTAAGTGTTAAAATGAAGTATAAATGGATCTCATAAGTAAATGAAATTTATAGATTTATAAATTGGGAAGTTATAGAATGAATAGATTTTGTAAAATAAAAGATTTATAAGTAATTAACTTATAAATTGGATTTTGGCATTTAATTGGGATATAAATAGAATTTGTTAATAAAGTGATTTTATAAGCTGAAGTTGTTATAAAACAAAATGAGATTTATAAACATTGTTTTATAAATCTGAAACCGACTTATTTTGATAAGTCAATTATTTTAGATTTTTAAAGGAGATATATTCACGATTTTGGACGGTGGATTAAATAAAATGTGTAGAAAAAAATGTTAAATTTGGTTAACAAAGAATATTCACGATTTTGGGACAGTGAATAATATATTAAAGTGTTTTGGGTAAGTGATATTTTAAATAGAAATAAAACGATTTGAAGTTGTTTTAAAATGCATTAAGTGTAGAAACCATTGATTTCAGCATTCATTGTTCAAATAGACGTTTTCGAGAAATAGAAGGAAATAGTGGACTATAACACTGTTGTTATAGTAAATGATTTCCGAAAGGAAATGTTTTATATAGTATTGGGATTTATATATTTATCTTAATTTCGAATCCCTGTCTAGTAATTTTGGGTCATCGTAACGATGTTTTACGCAACGTTCGTTTTGACTCAAATAAATGTGTTTAAGCGCACGTTTTCTTTAAAGAATGAAATATATACTTAACTTTGATTTAAGTATATTGAATATTTTCTAAATGTTGAAAATAAATAGATTTTTGAATTACTTATTATTAAATAAGTATGGAAATGTTTTCCAATATGAAGTGAATATTTTGAGATTTTATCTTTTAAAGATAAATTGAAAATGAATATTAGAAATCGATTTGGAAATCGTATATTCATAGATATTTTGGAATTGTAAATTCACTATGGAATTTATAAAAGAAAGGGAAATTTGTATAAAAATAAACGTTGATTTATTTTTGAAGTGTGGAAATAAATTTACGGGTTTGGAACGTAAATATAAAGTAAATCGGTAAGGATTTATTTAATTGGTTTAAATGAACCATTTTGAAATGAAAATGAATAAAGATTTGTGAATATATCCCGTGTAGGGAAACGATTTGAAATTTGTATCCAAAAGTTTTAAAGGTGAAAAGTGATTTGAAATTTGTTTTCAAATGTTGAAGTGCGAAAAAATATATCTTGTAAAGATATTTTTGGAAAATAAATAATGTGGAAAATTGTTTGGAACTTGGTGATGTTGTGCATATCTATTGATAGTTAAATAACCGACTATCAATATTTACCTTTAGATAGGTATTTGTTGTGATTTGCTTGAATTTGAATGCTACACTTATTTTTAAAATAAGCGCTCATTATTCGGGTTAGCCGGGAAAGGACCTTTGGGTCGTATAACCCATTCCGAATATGTGATACGTCGTTATGGATTGCATTTGAAGACCGGTGTTAAAGACCAGATATTTGTGAAAACGGAAGGATTACCGCCGAATGTTTCTGCATCGGCTGATCTCCGATATAGAAATTTATTACCCTTTGTGACGGGAAGTCCGGTCGTGATTAGTGAATATCCGGATTGCAAGGGCTTCTTTGGAAGTGCCTTCGGTTCTGTTCGAACCCGGAACAGACTTGTATGGATTGTATGTCTGACATTACAAATTGAGATATGAATCTGATTTCTTTCAAATATATTTCTGTTGGTGGCGGAGAATTTATTCTCTTAGCTTAGCACCCTTCTCTGAGACGTACGAGCTCATAGGTTATGTAGTTGAAGGTACTAGTGATATACTCCCAATTTGGTAGGGTGATATGCTAAGTGCTGTTAAGCATTTGTTGAATCAAAGCACAACTTTTGTATGAAGCGTGGCTTTGTGGATGAGACTTCGTCAGACCTCACACCTAGGAAATGGTCAAAACAGGAAGGATGCAGCAAGGTTATTAGGGGTTAGCGCCCCTTTAGTGTATGTCATTCCTTCTGGATAGAGGTGGTATCATGGTATGGAGCCCAGATACTTAACCTATGTTGTTGCTGCAAATTCATTACTTTGTGGTAGTTGGAATCGAGGATCCTCGGATGAAGGTCGGTTATTACCGGGGGATGACATATTCGTGTCAGTAGTTACCCAGTTAGGGGTAACCCGGCCTTGTGTTGGCAGAGATCCGGTTAGGTTCTCGGGTCGTCTTTCCAGAGGCATACCCATGTGGCAATGGGAAGTTCCTTGGCCTGACCATTTGTTGGAAATCCAAAGAAACAATACGAACCTTGAACGGTTTTAGTTGTAGAACCTGCCATCTAATATGGTAGCTATAGTAGGCATAATATAATGGTACCTATTCCGGCTAAGATTTATATTCTACTTTCGAAATGTTTTCTACACTATGCGCTAATAATAATATCAAAATGATTTTATTTTGTGTAGTAAGCATCTTTGACTAACATAAGAAGAAATCTCCTCCAAGTCTGCGTTTGCATTGTGTGTGTGGTGGGAGGTCTTATGGTAGTTACATTTTCAAAAAGCATTGCGAATTGACTTCAAAAATTATCCTGTTGTTTGTTTTTAAAGATAAACTATTTTAAGTTCTCACACCAGTCCCATGACTGACTCGGAGTTTATTGTTTCCTTCCTAAACTCTGGGTGCCCACCAATTTCCACACGGGCAGTCTAGAGTTAGGTTATCAGGATATTCTGGAATTCAGGAGTTGCTGTAGAGATCTGGAGGCAAGCTGGATGGCTTGGCGTATCAACTAGTATATAGTATTTCTTTTCCGCTGTTTGTTGTTGCACACTCTGATAATGTAATGCAATGTGATGTAATGTAATAACTGATATAGTTCTTTTGTTTAAAGATTATTCATTTATTTATTATATGTTGTTCCGCTGCGATTGTGAGATTCTGATATTGTTCAGTTGTTTCTTTCTGTTCTTTTCTATCTTTTTCTCTCTTCTTCTATCTTTTTCTTCTTCTTTAACCATAACATTTCGGTTTTCCGGCATTCGAATGCTCGTTAGTTGATACAGTGGATGTATTGATGTAGGTTTTCGAGCGTCGAAAAATCGCAATCGTTACATTTTGTATCAGAGCATATGGTTAAGCGACAACCTTAGCTCTGTTGGGTGTTACTCATTAGAGATAGAGTCAGTAGTACTCTCGAATGAGTTTGAGTGTAATAATAGCTATGAGCGCGTATTTGTTAGTGAATATAAATTGTTTTGTATTGTGTTGACTTATCGGTTGATTGTTTATGAATTCTGGTCGGTGAGGGAAGTACAACCGTAATCGATAAGGGTTTCTAAACTCTTAAACAAGATAAACTGACACAGTATTTTTTTGAATTGGGTAAATGAAATAATTTTACCCAAAACTATTTCCGTATATTAAAAGAAATAAATTTTCTGTAAATTATTATAATATATGGTTGCTTGGTTGTTTGGAAGTGATGATATTGAAATATTATCATTATTATATGGAAATTGAAATAAGAAATTGAAATAATAACCAAAGGATAAAGGAATGAATTCATATTGAATAAAATTCATTAATGGAATGAAATTGGTAATGTGAATGTATAAATGAGTTTTATAAATTGAAATGAGATTTGATTGGGATTAAGTTGGATAAATTTAACTTAAAGGATGGAGTTAAATTAAAGTAAGTATAAGTGAAACAATTAAATCCAAGTTGTAATAGTTGAATATAAGTGAAACCAAATGATAAATGGTTAAACACTTTTGTTAAGCAAAATAAATCTGAATTTGAATAAGTGATGAAAATCTGACTTTGGTAAAAGTTAAATAGAATTGGAATCTGAATTGGATTTATAAGTGGGAATTTAAGTTAAGTTAAACAAATGATGTTTGAAATGGAATATAACTTAAGTGATGTTAAATGAAGTTGATTTTGGTATCGAAGTAAATTAATAAGCGAATTAATGAAATGAAGTTATGAATGTGAATTTGACTATATAAATGAAATTCAACTTTATTTGTAAAATGAATTAGCAATTGAATTAATAAATGGATTGAATGTTAATCAATCGAATGTAAATAAGTTGATATGAAATAATGAATATAAGTGTTAATTCATTAAAAGCTAATGTTATTGGAAGTTGAATAATTGAATGAAAATCAATTTAATATAAACCAATTGGAATTAAAAGTGTTGAACCAAATCGAATGTAAATTAAATAATTTGGTTATGTTGAATATACATTGATTGTCATATGGATGTTAGTTGATTGTATATAAATTCATTAAGTGTTAATGAAATTGAATTAGCGAAATTGGAAGCTAAAGTAATTGAATCCAAATTGGAAGTAAATGAATTTGAACAGAATTGAATTCAATTTGAATCGAAAGTAAACAAATTGAAAATAAATGTTGATAAAATTCCAATGTTAACAAACCAAATGTGATTAAAATTAAAAACCAATTCAATGAATATAAATGAGAAGTGAATTTATACTGATTTGTTATGGATTTGTTGGATGTTAGTTGGATGATAGTTGTTTGGTGGTTGCATTTGTTGCTTTTGTTGCATTTGCTATGTTGGCACATGTAGTTGTTATGTTGCTATATGTTGTATATTGATATTATTTTCATATATACATGTTCTCATTTGTTTGATTGAGTGTTTAGTAGGTGCGGATTGCGCTTGCTTCGCATTTGGAGCTCGCTTTCGCGCTATATTAGCCGTATATGCTCGCTAATAATATATAAGGTACATATCTCGGATTAAATATCGTACTTTTACACTTTTTTCCCTGCGGGATGCCTCATCACATGATGAGATGTATATTTGTGATATATATACTCTCATTTTTTTTCGGATCGAGCCGTGCAAAGGAGGTTATGGGAAATTTTTCGAAAATTTAAGGCGTTAGAATATTTTCAAGAAAATTGAAATATTTTGAAAACTAGAACTTTGATTTTGGAGTTGAAAGTAAAACAAAAGTTATTGTTTGGTTTGAAAAGATGACTAAGTATGATTTGAAAACTTAGTAAAAGTATTATAAGAAGTTTAACTATGGATCTTTGAAAAGTTAAAGGATTTCTAGACTTTTTCTTACTTGGTAATTTCGAGGACGAAATTCTTTTAAGGGGGGAAGTTTGTAACGATCCAGAATTTCTGTCAATTAATTTTTTTATATTTAATTGATTTTAAATATTAATAAGTGAAATTTATAAGTCGAATAAATTTTTATTTCGAATATCTAGATTTAATTGCATAATTAAATCGATAATTTAATATTTGAAATTCCAGAAATAATTGAAAATTGGGTTTAATATGATTGAAAATGATTCGTAAAATTTTATTAAATCATATTGGAGTTAGAGTGATGTTATAGAACTTTTAAAATTGAATTAAAAGTTGATTTGTGAAAATTGAATATTTTAATATTTAATTGACGAGTTAAAAATAGCCATTTTTCAAATAGTCTCGGATTTCAACGAAACCAGTTTCATCTGATCCGTAATGTGATATTATTGTAAGATTTCAAATTTCGTGTCAATCGGATTTACCGTTTGTCCAGGGCAAGCCAAAACGCATGGAAATTAGTTTAATCCATTTAATTTGAATTTGATCGTTTATTTCCGTAACTCACACATATGATCGAATTAGACTCCAAAACCTATTCCATTGTATCTAGAACGTGGGTTAAACCCTAGAAACGCCGGTCACCGTGCGAGATTTGGAGTTTGGATTTTGGAGTGAATAGTGTTTTTCGTTAAAATTTCTGTAAAAGGACCCCTCTATTTTCATTTTGCAAAACCTAATTCTCTAGAGCCCTAGCCGCCAGTTTTATTTTCAATGGCGTAGAGAGCTCGAATCTTCTTCCCTCAATTGCTTCCAATCCGTAAAGAATTAGAAGAAGTCATCAACTACGAAACTGTAGAGGGAAAAGAGCTCTTTTAATCTATATGGGGATGATGGGATATGGAGCGACGATGGTAGAGATTTCTGGCCGTGTTCGCCTACTGTTCACGCACACGTTTCTCAATGAGATGGCAGCCGAGCTCATCAAGGATTTCGGCGTTGGTGAAGGGGAGTGAGGCGAGTCGAACGGCGTTACTCGATCGTCGTCGAAGTGAAGGATTTGGTCGCGAAAATTAGGGTTTGGACGGCAAGTATGGGTTCTCGGTCGTGCGTGATAACCTGGGGAAGAACATGGAGGAATGGCCTTGATCTTGTGATGAAAACGTGCGGCCCTGATGTATTTAGGTTATAAAAATTAAAAATAAATTGTAAATTGTTTATATTATAATTCGGGTAAATTTTAAAATATCATATCTTGTTCATACGAGGTCGAAAAATTATGAAACAAGTTGCGTTGGAATCGTATGGACGAATACTACGCTATGGAACTAGATTGTAGTCGTTTGGAGCTAGTGTGAATTTCAGGAACGCGCATTTAATTTTACTTGAAATAAAACGCTACAAATGATATCGGAAATTCACGGTGAGAACTTCTCACTCAATCGAATTGTTTCGATTTAAATTTTAAATAGTTAGATTTAAAATTGATTGATTGTGCTGATTTGTATGATTGAATGATAAATTATTATCTGTTGTATAGTAATAAACCCTATACGCCGTATATTAAGCGGATGTTATTTATTAAAAACATATACCGCAATAATTCTATCTTGATTGGAATTGGTATTATATATGTACTTGGAGTTGATTTTCCCGCATTATATAGCGAATGAGACCCTATTGTGCCGCATAATAGCGGATAATATTTTATAAATCCCATATACCGCGATATTCCGTATTGGAACGGAATTGGTATTGTGCTAATGTCTGCGGATGCAGGGAAACAGGTTGGAGGGATCCAACTGGATTCCTCACCAGTATTTATTTGATTATAGATATTGTGATATTTGTTAATTATCATATTGATATATGATGTTTGGATGTCGTAATTGATTATTTGGTGTTGTTACATCATTGGGCCTATTTTGAAGTTTTAAAAATGTTAAAGTAACCATTTTGAATTTTAAAAAAGTTTTAAAGTGATTTTTGAAAGTACACGTTTTATTAAATTTTGGAATTGATTCATTTTAAATAAATAAACGTTATAATTTTAATGTTATAAAAAATTATGATTTTTGTGAAATATAACCGAAATGTGATTTTTGAAATAAATAGTTGATTAATTTATTAAATGGCTTAAATTGGGATTTTTGAATTATTATAAACGATTTATATAAAAGATTTATAATATTGATATTTATAAATTAAAAATATAGGAATTATAAAATGAGTTTTATTAAGTGTTAAAATGAAGTATAAATGGATTTCATAAGTAAATGAAATTTATAGATTTATAAATTGGGAAGTAATAGAATGAATAGATTTTGTAAAATAAAAGATTTATAAGTAATTAACATATAAATTGGATTTTGGCATTTAATTGGGATATAAACAGAATTTGTTAATAAAGTGATTTTATAAGTTGAAGTTGTTATAAAATATAAATGGGATTTATAAACATTGTTTTATAAATCTGAATCCGACTTATTTTGATAAGTCAATTATTTTAGATTTTTAAAGGAGATATATTCACGATTTTGGACGGTGGATAATCCTTTAAATAAAATGTGTAGAAAAAATGTTGAATTTGGTTAACGAAGAATATTCACGATTTTGGGACAATGAATAATATATTAAAGTGTTTTGGGGAAGTGATATTTTAAATAGAATTAAAACGATTTGAAGTTGTTTTAAAATGCATTAAGTGTCGAAACCATAGATTTCAACATTCATTGTTGAAATAGACATTTTCGAGAAATAGAAGGAAATAGTGGACTATAACACTGTTGTCATAGTAAATGATTTCTGAAGGGAAATGTTTTATATAGTATTGGGATTTATATATCTATCTTAATTTCGAATCCCTATGTAGTGATTTTGGGTCGTCGTAACGATGTTTTACGCAACATTCGTTTTGACTCAAATAAATGTGTTTAAGCGCACGTTTTATTTAAAGAATGAAATATATACTTAATTTCGATTTAAGTATATTGAATATTATCTAAATGTTGAAAATAAATAGATTTTTGAATTACTTATTATTAAATAAGTATGGAAATGTTTTCCAATATGAAGTGAATATTTTGAGATTTTATCTTTTAAAGATAAATTGAAAATGAATATTAGAAATCGATTTGGAAATCGTATATTCATAGATATTTTGGAATTGTAAATTTACTATGGAATTTATAAAACAAAGGGAAATTTGTTTAAAAATAAACGTTGATTTATTTTTGAAGTGTGGAAATAAATTTACGGATTTGGAACATAAAATATAAAGTAAATCGGTAAGGATTTATTTAATTGGTTTAAATGAACCATTTTGAAATGAAAATGAATAAAGATTTGTGAATATATCTCGTGTAGGGAAACGATTTGAAATTTGTTTTCAAAAGTTGTAAAGGTGAAAAGTGATTTGAAATTTGTTTTCAACTGTTGAAGTGTGGAAAAATATATCTTGTAAAGATATTTTTGGAAAAAAATAATTTGGAAAATTGTTTGGAACTTGGTGCTGTTGTGTATATCTATTGATAGTTAAATAACCGACTATCAATATTTACCTTTAAATAGGCATTTGTTGTTATTTGCTTGAATTTGAACGCTACACTTATTTTTAAAATAAGCGCTCATTATTCGGGTTAGCCGGGAAAGGACCTTTGAGTCGTATAACCCATTTTGAATATGTGATACGTCGTTATGGATTGCATTTGAAGACCGGTGTTGAAGACCGGATATTTTTGAAAATGGAAGGATTACCGTCGAATGTTTCTGCATCGGCTGATCTCCGATATAGAAATTTATTACCCTTTGTGACGGGAAGTCCGGTCGTGATTAGTGAATATCCGGATTGCAAGGGCTTCTTTGAAAGTGCCTTCGGTTCTGTTCGAACCCGGAACAGACTTGTATGGATTGTATGTCTGGCATTACAAATTGAGATATAAAGCTGATTTCTTTCAAATATATTTCTGTTGGTGGAGGAGAATTTATTCTCTTAGCTTAACACTCTTTTTTGAGACGTACGAGCTCAGAGGTTATGTAGTTGAAGGTTACTAGTGATATACTCCCAATTTGGTAGTGTGATATGCTAAGTGCTGTTGAGCATTTGTTGAATCAAAGCACAGCTTTTGTATAAAGCGTGGCTTTGTGGACGAGACTTCGTCGGACCTCACACCCCGGAAATGGTCAAAACAGGAAGGATGCAGCAAGGTTATTAGGGGGTAGCGCCCCTTTAGTGTATGTCATTCCTTCTGGATAGAGGTGGTATCATGGTATGGAGCCCAGATACTTAACCTATGTTGTTGCTGCAAATTCATTACTTTGTGGTTGTTGGAATCGAGGATCCTCGGATGAAGGTCGGTTACGACCGGGGGATGACATATTCGTGTCAGTAGTTACCCAGTTAGGGGTAACCCGGCCTTGTTTGGCAGAGATCCGGTTAGGTTCTCGGGTCGTCTTTCCAGAGGCATACCCTTGTGGCAATGGAAAGTTCCTTGGCCTGACCATTTGTTGGAAATCCAAAGAAACAATACGAACCTTCTACGGTTTTAGTTGTAGAACCTGCCATCTAATATGGTAGCTATAGTAGGCATAATATAATGGTACCTATGCCGGCTAAGATTTATATTCTACTTTCGAAATGTTTTCTACACTATGCACTAATAATAATATCAAAAATGATTTGATTTTGCGTAGAAAGCATCTTTGACTAACATAAGAAAAAATCTCCTCCAAGTCTGCGTTTGCATTGTGTGTGTGGTGGGAGGTCTTATGGTAGTTACATTTTCAAAACGCATTGCGAATTGACTTTAAAAATTATCCTGTTGTTTGTTTATAAAGATAAACTATTTTAAGTTCTCACCCCAGTCCCATGACTGACTCGGAGTTTATTGTTTCCTTCCTAAACTCTGGGTGCCCACCAATTTCCATACGGGCAGTCTAGAGTTAGGTTATCAGGATATTCTGGAATTCAGGAGTTGCTGTAGAGATCTGGAAGCAAGCTGGATGGCTTGGCGTATCAACTAGTATATAGTATTTCTTTTCCGCTGTTTGTTGTTGTACACTCTGATAATGTAATGTAATGTGATGCAATGTAATAACCAATATAGTTCTTTTGTTTAAAGATTATTCATTCATTTATTATATGTTGTTCCGCTGCGATTGTGAGATTCTGATATTGTTCTGTTGTTTCTTTCTGTTCTTTTCTATCTTTTTCTCTCTTCTTCTATCTTTTTCTTCTTCTTTAACCATAACATTTCGGTTTTCCGGCATTCGTATGCTCGGTAGTTGATATAGTGGACGTATTGATGTCGGTTTTCGAGCGTCGAAAAATCGCAATCGTTACAACCGAGCCATCCTGAGCCAAATAGAGGAAAATATTATTGCGATTATCATAAAGTAAACAAGCATAAAACTAAAAATGTCACACACTGGAAAAAATAATTCAAAATATGATGAAGTTAGGGTTTCTAAAAGAATTCATTAGGGAAGATTGAAAGATTTTCCAGTTTGAAGAGGATAACCTAAACCTCAGGAACTTAACTCTTTTTATAAGGAAAAAGCATCTTTGCAACTTTGAATTCAGACTCCAATCAAACTATGAAGTCCTGTGGCTGTTAGTTGTTGTTGATTATCTTTACTCATAAAAATTTCTAATTTGATTTGAAATCAATCATGTATTAACACAAAATTCGAGTGTCTTTACAGGTTAAAACAGAACTAATTCTAGCCATTTCTGAAGTACTATAGCTTAGATTTCCAGTATAAAGTGGCTCTCTATCTTAAAAGTTTGGATCAATCAACTTTCCAACATAAGCCAGTTTCTAGGGAAAGGTAAATATCTAAAATCTTCGTAAAAGAAGGGATTCTTAGAAAAAGCATGCTCTTGTCCATAAAAGTCAATTAGTTCATTAATCATGACTTTTCAAACTTACAAACAAGACATTCCTTTTTTCTATGAAAAACCTAAAAAGATGCAATTATATATATTATGTAAAGGTGGAAGCAAATTCACCAACCTTATTTTCAACATGCCATTTTACTGCCCATTTGAAGTTAAAAGGATATATCAAACCCATCTTGAAGGAAATTATTTTTAAAAATCAAGAAAGATTATTTCTAGTTACCCTACTGATTAGGGAAGTTTAATATGTACTTATTTTAAACAAGTCTCCACAGAATTCTCTAAAAATTATATAACAATAGTAAATGCAAAAAATCAATTTCGGTAAAGTACACCCAAATGAAAAGCTTTTTCAAAAGATTTTTGAAATTATTGATAGGAAACACTTATGCCCATTTCTCCAAGAAAAGTTTTTAGAACTATCCAGATTTATCAACAAAAACTCTAAGTAGAAGGCTTATTACCAATTAATACTTTTCGTTTATGAATCATGACTTCTTAGTTTCTTACTTGAGATTCATGTTTCTATTATGGAGATGAATTGAAAACTAATTATCAAAGAGTTCAAGTATCCAAAATTTTATTGAAAAGTAATTCCTAGATTCATCAAAGAAATCCTTTTTTGAAAAATTCTTTCTTCCAAAAGAAATTCATGACAAGCAAAATCGATGTTCATTCAAAAGGGTTTTCATAAGCATTGGAGGTAGCCAATAGTAATTTTCGCAAACAAAATTTTCAAAAGGAAAATTTCTTTCATGACTCCGATGACTACTCCGAAGCACCAATGAGCCTCCGATGTCCACTTTGGAGTACCAATGAGTTTTCGATATCTACTTCGGAGCATCAAAAGGCCTCCTCCGAGAGCACTTCCTAGAGGGGGGATAAAAGACTTCAGCCAGTCCGAAGTTCATCCTAATGGGAGGAGGGTCCAGCACCCACCAAAGCTTTTGATGAATTTCTGGAGCGCTTTCAACAAAAAGGACAAAGATGTCCATAGCTGTGGCCATGGTAAAGCCTAAAAAGTGGCTCATACAAGGAAGGATGAAGAAATCCATGGCCCAAAAGGGGCACAAATAAGAGAAATGGACGAAGATGTCCTTACCTCATAGCAAAGCAAAGCCCAAAAGGGGGGCATGGATAAGAAAATGGATGAAAATATCCACAGCCTAAAGAAAAGGCAAAGCCTATAAAAGGGGCGCAAGCAAGAACGGACAAAGAAGTCCGTAGCCCAATAGTGGCACAGGTGGAAAATTCGAAGAGAAAAGGGATTAAGATGTCTTAAAAACTGGAAAGAGTCATGAAGAAATCTGAAGCCCAAGGAAATAAGCGAAGAATAAACCACCTTTAGGAAAATAAGAATAGCTCCACTGAAAACATAGATAATAGCAGATCACTAATAGGATCAGACCTAGAAATAAGGAAACTTTTGAAATAAGGGTCTATATGGTAAATATAAAAATATTAATAAACTTAATTAGACCTTTGCACTATTGAACGACAAACAGTCAGATGGAACTTGCACTGTTTAACGGCCAAACAGTCGGACGAAAGTTGCACTACCGAATGGCTAAAGAACTGAATGGAACTTTTTACTAAATAGCTGAACGGTAGAATAGATGAACAATTGAATGGAACTATCTACTAAAGAGTCGAATGGTTGAACGAAACTACTATTCCAAATGGCTAAGTGGTTGAACATACATACTTTTCCAAATAGATGAGTGGTTGAACAGAACTACTCGGCTCCAACATAATAATTACGATAATAAGTAATAAGTACCTTAGAAACTACTAATCTCTTAATAAGATACATTACTTTGAACAATGGGAATCTACATTGCTATTCAGAGGGAATAATTATGAGGCTTTTGCTTTATGTCTGTTCGAACTGCTATTATTGGATAGTTTTCCGGTCCTCTATTGTTTTTAATGAATTTATGAGTTCCTTATCAATGGGTAAAACTTTAATGGATAATTGATTGAATTTTAGAACTTTCTATTGGATTTTTGATATTTCGATGAGGGTTTAAGCTTTCATATCATTAGAATGAATTCCTACTACTATTGGATTGATCTTCTGGTCTTCTTATTATTATAATTGAGTTTCTGGATTTCTTGATTGGTTTTCTTCATGGTTTTGGATTTTTGCACTGATATTCAGGATTTGAATCTTCTATTATTGCCACATATGACTTTCTGGTCTTCTTCAATTATGAGATATGGATTTTTTGGGATTTCTTAATACTAGGTAGTTTTTCGATTATCAGATGACATTCTTGATTCCTTATTACCAAACGGTCTTCTGCTCTTCTTACCATCAGACGAAATGACAAGCTTTTGGTTGAGTTTTGGATTGAATTTCTGATTTCATAGATTCTTGATTTTCTTGATGGCCTTTCATGATAATTTTTGGACTTTCCATGAATTTGTGTTTTTCTATGGATTTCTAGTCTTCTTATTAAATAGGATTTCTAGTATTCTATTATTACCGGATAGCGATTTCTGGACTTTTATTATTTTTACCAGATATGGATTTCTGGTTTTTTATTATTATCGTCAAGCATGGATTTTCTGTATTCTTTCATTACTTACCAGATGGATTTCTAATCTTCTTATTATCAGATGAAATTCTGGATTTCTTGTTACCGGACAATTTTCTGACCATCTTATTGTCAAGGATATTCTGGATTCCTTATTGCTAGAAGATGGAACCTTGGGTATCTTATCATCAGATGGCATATTAAATTCCTAACCTCCTTATTATCAAATGGTTTCCTGCTTTTTCTTCAAAACTAGCACTACATATTTCCTTTAATTCTTCATCAAATGAATTATTAATATCTTAAATCACTAATCCATCAATAAAGTGAGTCCCTATCCGAAGATAAAAATTTCAATGAGAAAGCAAGAGCAATTAAGCGACAAAGGGAACTAATTTAAAAGTTTACAAGCAACCTAATACTGAAAGCTAGCCTCCCACAACCAAAGAAGAAGTAATTCAAATCTTTACGTTAAAAGCTTCTTGCATAACTTTCTATTTTCTTACAAGGTGATGTTATTCCAAATTGAATATTCATTCTTGAGAGCATATAGACGATCATATAACAAAAGTTTATAGTCCAAATACAACCTTGGAAGAAGTAGATAACTATTGAATGACCAATATAGAGTTCATAAGGAAAACTTAGACTCTTATGCCGACTCAAAGAGCATAAATAAAGGTTGAATCTATGATTAGAAAATATGTCCATAGATATGTCCCGAAAACTTTAATAATAGTTAACATAGAGCATCCTAAATACAAAGTTACACCTATAAAACAATGTCAACTAAATATGGTAGTATCAAACACCATATGGGTTACACCATAAGACCAAATATGGTAATAGTAAATCATATTTTAAAATTAACCCAGATGAATAAAATTTAAAATTTTAGAGTAATTTTGATAATTTGTAAGCCTCTACTGTTTGAGTTTGAATCATAGGAGAAAGAGGAACACCATTAGAATGAATAGATTAGTAAAGATAAGCAAAGAAAGAGAAATTTATGGTTTTACCCTAAAGGGAAAAAGGCTTCTTTTACACACTAAGAGGGACAAATGTTATCCATATAATTTCGTAGGAAATATGGTGTTGGATTCAAGATCCTAAATAGATGAGATGGAGCCTCATTGCGAAAAGAAACTCTTTAACAAAGACCAACAATGCTAGAGACATAAAGATAGGCAAGTCTGATAGAGCTATGGCATCACTTCACATCAAAACCATATCTCATCACTTCGATGCTAATCAGTCCCGCGCCTCTTCGAAGTCGCTCCTCATTCACTCTACATGCCATCACACCGCAAGTCAACAGTGCCGCATCACTTAATTAACGAAAAGAGGCCCAGTGAGGACATCACCTTTCAAGATTAGTGGCGCGAAGAGGTCCAGTGCAAACAACTCCGAAGGCCATCAACGTGGGTCAAAGAGGGTCACGGTGCATTCATTTGATGCTAAACCTTGTCGGCATCGTCATTCACTCATTGTTACCACAACAAACTCTCCATTATCCACTGCGAAGTGCTACACTTTCTAGCTTTTCATAGATATTGCACTGCTCTTCAGCAACATTCAACACGGCGCTTCAATCAGCATGAAGAGGGACGTCGCGTATCTATATGATGCGGTATTAGTGTTGGACACTATTAATACCCACGAATACCTTAACACTGCATGGAAGCGAAATGACATCGCTCTTCATTGTTGTTCAATATAGCACTTCGATTTTCATATCGTTTGGAAGACGTCGACGCCGAAGATCAGCACGGTCGAAGTGGCACTAAAGTGAGTTTAGCGCATAATATCATTAAGGTCGACGAGGCCATTATCAGCAATGATGCTAAGAAAATCACCGAAGACCACCCGTGTCGAAAACCCTACCATCCCATCTATATAAATACGATCCAAGGGGTGCTGTTTTGAAGGTTGATTTTTCTCTCCCCATTTCTTATATGTTTTCACGTTTGTAAACCCTTAATCAATTTGGAGATTTTGCCGATTATAATACTTGATTCTCTTGCACACATAAGGAATTGGAAACTAAACAGTTGCATAGCCTATTGACATAATCAAACTTGATTTGCATATCGAATTTAACTTGAATAAAGACTTGGACGTTGTCGAACATATTGAATTACATCTCTTTGAACATATTGACTTAGTCGATACCTTGCCTATAGCATATTGATTTGTACAATTCAATACCTTAAAATTGAAAATGACTTCGACCCATAGAATTACTATATATTTGGAGCCATACATGCATCAACCTACGACTTCGATTAACCTTAAAGGAAGAAAACTCAACTAGCGTCGAAGAGGCTACTCCTTAATTAATCCGTCTTTTACATGTTTTTGGGTATTGACGAATTTATTCATTAATAATATTCAATTTAAATGTTGTGCTTTGCTTTCTTAATATATATATATATATATATATATATATATATATATATATATATATATATATATGCATATATGCACTCTTGGACAAAAACCTATGTTTCTGCCCACCATGCATGGTCTTTGTCTTGAATAACTTTTTTACTATTCTTAGACGCAAAAAGATAGAATTGCAAAATTTATTAAAATTGAAAATCCATGCTAGTACAACTACACAATGGTGGAAAACCGACCATGTAATTGCATAACTAACAAAGGAATTTTTTTTATAAACTTTTTCATTAATTCCAATTAAACATAAAACGATAATATATTAGTAAAAATTACAATTTTGGATTTGAATTTGAAATTTGAAATTTTGAAAATACAAATTTTAAACTTGACTAGCCAAAGTCAAATTCGACTTTTTAATTAAAAAAATTGAAACTAAAGATTTTAATTTGAAATTTCCAAATTTGATACATGAATTTGATAATTTTAATTTATAAGAATTGAATTTCAAAATGATATTTAGAAGTTTTGCATGGAAAATTTTAAATAATTTTTTCTACCTTCAACAGCATAAACATTTTCTTTTCCCCTTAGTGTTTAGAATGTTAATAAGTGCATCAAAAGCATGATTGAAAAGTTCCACAAGTTATCAAACTTTCGACTCATATCAAACTACAAATAAGGATGTGTCTTTTTAAGCAAAAGAAGTATTCTGAAAGGGTTAGCTGATGAATGAGGAATGTGTTCTTATGATACAAATGGGGTGTGGGAAAGAGGTAAGGGAGAGGGGCATGAAATAGGAGTATTATAATCACTAGAGGATAATTATCCATGAGCTTCGAGGTTGCATCTGACAACAACAGTTCATTTTTCCCAGGACAAAAAAAGGAGGCAAGAAGGTTGTACATTCATTCTAGCATCTGATGTATCAAACGCAACAACAGGGAAAATTATTTGTGAACATGTTTCATATAAATGTGGAAATTTGTGAGAATGTCATATTAATATGCAGTGGATAGAATTTAGTCTCTGCCTCTACCATATTTAAAAATAGGGCATGCTTTTTTAATTTGGACACAACATTAGGAAAAAGCGGATTTTATAGAAGTCTGTAAGGATGTTTATACATTTTGCATGAATATTTTATCAACTAATTCAATTTTAATCAAATCAACAATATAAACTATGAAGTTTATTTGGGATAAACTTTTCAAAATATTTTCATTGAAAATCGGCTAATTATTATTTACTTTATCTTGTAACAATTGATCAAATATCATTTTAATTTTTCTTATCTTCAAAATTATATGATTTTGCATTGTAATTTCTTATAAGTTTTTACTAAATATACAACAAAATCTATCTTGAATTCTTATTTCAATATATGATTGTGCCCTGCGAGTGATTTCTAATACACTAAATCATAATTTTATTTATGATGCTAAAATATATCGGTTTTGATGCATATACATTTATGTACACAGACACACACATATATATAGACACAAACATGCATACATATATATGTATGTATGTATTTCTTATACGTTAAGCCAAAATTTCATTTATGATAATGATATTTATCAACCTATATACATGTTTGCACACACACACATCAGATTTAAGACATGCAAAAACTAATATTTGATTTAAATATAAAGCTATGTTCAGAGTTAAAAATGTCAAGTAGAACTATGGAACAAATTTTCACTTATGATGCCGATATTATCATGTGTGTGTATAAGTGTGTGTTTTAATAACAAACCTAGCTTTCTAAATGGAATATTAAATTATAGCAAGTTACAAGTTAAACTATAACTTTTGTTACATATAACTTAAAGTTTTTTTTACATGATACTAATATTTATCGTCTTTGATGAATGTATGAGTATATGTATGTGGTGTGTGTGTGTCAATCTTAATAAACACACACACGCACACACACATATATGTTTTGATTCATGTAAGCAAATCTAGTTTGAATATAATACTATGCTCAGGTTTGTAATGACCTTTGATACGTTAAACAAAATTTTCATTTATGATATAGATATTTATCAAACTTGATACATTCATGTGTATAGACGCACTTTTTTAAAAATGAGTTAACTAGTTTATTGATTTACAGGCTCTGTGGTCCAGGCTCAAACAAATAAGGATGAAATTAAAAAGGCAGCTTTTATAGTTCATTTAACATGCTTACATATTGGTTTGCTGAGAGAAATAGGGATACGAAGTCCTGGAGACAGGAGCATGAAAAATTCTAAGTCTTCTTTCTTTTACTATTCTTTTTCTATATCTGTTATCTATGATATTGCTCTGTCAAAACAGCGCTGGTGCTTTTAGACTCTAACCAGGGTGTTGATCCATTTTTTAGGTTAACAATTTGTTTAGAGTTATACCATGCTCGGAAAGGGAAGTGCGCCCTCTTAGTCATTATTGGAATTTTGATATATTATTTTTTGGAAAGAGTTCTGAAAAAAATATTTTAAATGGAAAAACCCGAGTATTTAGTTCTAAATTAGCTTTGGAAAGAATTGAACAATTATACCTAAATGGGTAGATTAGAAAGATACATTTGCATGTTATATGCTATGTAGTTTGGGGGTTGCATCTTTGTTTGTGCATCATAGGCTACTGGAGTCCAATTTGTGGTAGGAGAACTATGTTGGCTTGATCCTGTATCTTAATGGGTACCCAATTAAATATGGGTACGTAGGTAGTCTTAAGTGATAGTTATACATCCCCAATAATAATATAACATTTTCATGTTTATTGTTTGCTAATTATCCCATGTTGATATTTTTGTAACAACCCGCATATTTGTCAATTTTTATTTAAATATTTTATTTAAATATTTTATCGATACTCGGAATTTAGTCCGAAAAGCTACTTTTTGCATACGGTCGAATTAGGACTCGGGACCACTTCCATTGAGTTCAAAATGACGTTTGCAACCTTTTTGAGTATAAACTTTGATATATTTGGAGCTAGTCAAAAATTTGACCATTTTCACTTTGGGTTTGGGTTCAGCCCTATGTTTAACTTATACTCAAATCTGAACCACTCCTCCCCATTCACTCTCACTTTCTCCTCTTTTCAGTTCTAAAGCATCAATGGTGGGAGAGATGGGAAATTAAAACTCCAAAACCCTAGTTTTCTTTTGCAAATCAGCTCTAGCTCCTAACTAATAGAAGAACCCATTGGTAAGCTTCTCTTCTTCTTCTCCAACTCATTCTCTTATCAAATTCAGAAATTCCTAAACCTAACTTTGGGAATGTTCTTCTTTTATAGCTTAGAATCAAGGTTCTTGAGTTGGATTTGAAGAGTGGTTGATTCTCCTTCGCTTTCGAGCTTCTTCTTCAATCGTTTGGGTTCAAAGGTGAGATTTTTATCTCACATCTTTTTCTATATCTATCTTTGTGGTTAGGTATGAGTTCATAACATTTGTGCATATTCATTTGCTTTTGATTTGAATTGATTTGGTGAATTTTCCTAATTTGGGTGTTTTGGTCCAAGTTTATGAAAATCCTATTATGAATATTTGGACAATGATATTCGGGGTGTATTGAGGAGCCGTTAAGGCTGGGTTGTCGCTAGGCATAAATCCTTAGTCGTCGTTGCTCGTCCGATCGCTCCCGATACGTTTTGGCCACTTTGGCCTAGGCAAATTGTTGCCCAGACCAGGTGACCAGACGTCTGGTGACTAAGTCCAGATGTCTGGTTTGGACCTGGAGAGAAAAAAATATAACCACGCAGAATATAAAAAAAGGCAGAGACTAATTCCAAACGTCTGAAATTTAGGATCAGACGTCTGGATAGGTCTCAGACGTCTGACTTGAAGTTTCAGACGTCTGGGTGTTCTCTGGATTATTCCTAGAGAACAAATCCAGACGTCTGGATTCTAAACCAGACGTCTGATTAGATTTCAGACGCCTGGATTGGACCTCCAGACGCTTAGAATTGTGCATAGTACCTATTTTCTTATGTTTTTGAGTTGATTCACTATTTTAATCGATTTTTGTGGATCCGAATAGTGGTTATCACTTTCTATCGACTTTGATGACTTCTTTTTATGGATTTTTGGAAATATCCATTTGGATGGATTTGGTATCGATTTCTTTGGATTTGATTCACGTCTTCATATGTGAATTTTGGTGATTGATTGTTCTACAATCATTTTTGTGATTTGTCACTTTAAAAATATAAAGGTTTCAATACTAGTAGTAAATATCAAAACTCTTTCATCAAAACGATTTCAACACTATTTTATTTACAAAGCTCGTTTTTCTCAAACCGTTTTCCAATCTACTAGTATATACAAACATTTACCTCACTCATATGAGAAATCTAATTAAAAGACTTAGTAAAACAAGTGGTATGAAACGCTTGCGTTTACTTCGTCGGTTAATTCTTGTACTTGTTCGATTGAATCTCTTGTGATAATTTTCTAGTGGAGATCTACAGTTTGTTCGTAAATATTTAAGTTAAGCAAGTGGTTATGCGACATGAAGCTAAACTCATATATTTACTAGCTTAGTGTAATTGACACTTCTTGTTGATCATGACGATCATCTTTGTGGTTTAGACTAGCAATGTGCGATGTCTCTTTGTCTGTGAGGGAGACTAAACCCCGTTTTGTGGAGTTTCGACTCAAATTGGTGGGGTAGCAACCCATGGTCTTCGTGCCGTTTGTGGAGCTTCGGCTCAATTTGTGATGGTTAACAACCATGGAATTAGCGTTCCGTTTGTGATACACGTGTTGGTGAGCTTTATGCTCCCGTTTGTGATAGGCCTTCCCCCTTTTTGTGATTTCTGGATTTCTTGAGATGATTTCTAGAATTTGTGTTTCACCAATTTTTGTGATTTCCATTGATAAGTTTTATCAATATTTGTGCATTGGTGAATTTATGAGTCATTGACCTTTTGTGATTTCTGGATTTCTTGAGATGATTTCTAGAATTTGTGTTTCACCAATTTTCGTGATTTCCATTGATAAGTTTTATCAATATTTGTGCATTGGTGAATTTGTGTGTCATTGACTTTTGTGATTGACATTGATATAATCGTCAATATTTATGGTTTGGTGAACGAAATAAGGAGTATGACATTTTTTTGATTCTTGTGTAGATTTTGTGATATTGATTAATCTCTGGTTGATTTTCAATTACTTATATATATCACAGCTTGGCATTGTGATTATTATGTGTTTAGTCATATCTCTTACTCTATATCATTTCATCTGATATTTATAGTTAGACTGATCCGTTTATTATTTTCTTATTAAATAATACTCGGGTCAGACCGAGATGTTACAGGTGCTTCAGCTTGACTTCTCATTTGGGATTGATTTCTCTGACTTTTGGTTAACTACTTAGATTAGTAGTTTATTTTGTTGTATACACTTGAGATATGGACTCATAGTTGTATTCTTTTGTATAGCACGTGTTGCTATTCTTTTGTATTATTGTGGATCTTTTTGACCACTACTCTGATATAAACTTTCATGTGTTAGTTATATATTCATATCTTCTTCCGCCTTTGTGATATGAATTATCTGTGACTGATTTGTGTTACGATTATTCCTATATTTGTTTTCGAAGATTATTATAGCCATTGTGTAGTAGCTCTGTGTTTGTATCGGTATGTCAGATTTCCTCTTGAAAAAAAAATGCATGTTATACTATCTGACATATCGGTGCTCACGCAAAGCAATTACACGGATGGTCACTCCTCAACAGCCTTATTCTCCGTGCTAGTTGACAGCATTACACCGTAATGTTCTTGGCTAGCGTGGGTATAGAGGTGGGGCGTCACAGCTTGGTATCATAGCCAAACTTTGGAACAATATGGAATATTATAACAAGGATCATCGTTCTAAGTCTTTCTTAGGAGTCGTGCTTTAGGATTTAATTCGAGTCTTCGTACCGATTCATCCTATTTTCTTTATGATTCCTTGTTTTATCTATCAAGATTTGCTTGATATTTATCTTGAGAATAACTTTTTCCTCTTCTTTCTTTCTTAAAGAAGAGAAATGGTTAGACCTGCTCGTCCCAGAGCTGGACCATCTAGTGCTCCACCCCAAGATGGAGTTTTTATGACTACCCAGCAACTTCTTGACCTTGTCACGAATGCTCAAGTAGCTGGTTCTAATCCGGATCCTACTCACCCTAAATCTGGGTTTGCATGTTTGTGCAATGATTACAGCAACCTGGGCGGGAAGCCATTTAGAGGTTCTGAGACTATTATTGAAGTCCAGGCTTGGTTAAGGACATGCGATCGAATCTTTTCTCGCATGAAACTCATTGATCTTCACCGAGTTCAGGTGGCTTCTAGTATGCTCCAAGAAAGAGCATTGGACTGGTACGAACTTCTTATTTCTGAGATTAATGAAGCGGATCTCACCTGGGAGCAATTCCTGGAACGCTTCGAGTTAAAATTCGTACCAGAAGCTGAGAAGGTGACTTCGGCTCGCCGTTTTATAGACCTTGTTCAAGGTGAATCTTCCATGACAGATTATGTTGCGTCTTTTGAATCTCTTTCTAAATACGGGGTTAAATATATTAATACCCCATTGAAGAAAAATCAGAGATTCGTCTATGGCTTGAATAAAAATCTCAAGAAGCCATTACTTCTAAAATTAGAAGTTCCCTTCGACCAACTCATTGATATCGCTCTTCGTCCTGAAGAGGCAGATAGGGAGAATGATGTTGAAGTGGTGGGTTCCAAAACAAGCTTCAACAACAACAAGAAAAGGCCCAGTAAATTCAAAGGCCCTTATCCCAATAAGAAAGGGAAGCAAGCAACTCTAGTGGCAAAAACTTCTTCCTTTGGTCATGGGGAATGCTATAATTGTGGTTCGAAGGACCATTACGCGAACAAGTGTCCAAAGACTCTCTCTTGTCGCTACTGCAAAGTTCCCGGTCATGTTATATCTTCATGCCCCAAGCTTCAGGGCAGGAAGGAGGGAAAGTTAAATGTTGCTCAAGCCCCTGGCAACACATCTTGTGGCCAAGGTATTTCTCATACTATCCTTGATGGCATTATTGTGTTTCGTGATCATCCTATTCATGTTCTTTTTGATACGGGTGCATCCCATTCTTTTATTTCAAAAGAACTTGTTGATACTTTTTCTTTGGATGTTATGTGTTTAATGACTTCCTTGAGAATTGCGAATCCGGTTGGTGGATCCGCAACACTCAGTTTATTGTGTAAAGATGTCGAGATTATTTTGTGTGATTTTTCTTTCCTAGCCGATTTGCATGTCATGCATTATTTAGGCTTCGGAATGATTTTGGGAATGGATTGGCTTAACCGTTATGAAGCTCATATCCTATGTCCTGAGCGGACTATTCATCTTCGACATCCTCAATCTGTTAAGCAGATTTCTATTAATCTTAAAGATTCGGATTCCAGCTTGGTTGCATCTTTATATTCTTTAAATCCTCGTGATGACGATAATGATGATGAGGAAGATATTATTTCTCTTATTCACGTTGTTCATGAATTTTCCGACATATTTGAGCCCGTTTTAGGATTACCACCCAAGCGAGTAATTGAGTTCAGAATTAATCTCATTCCTGGAGCTCAACCTATCACTCGTCCTCCTTATCGTATGTCCAATAAAGAAAACGAGGAGATGCGTAAATGATTATCCGAATTGGAGACGAAGCATTTTATTCACTCTAGTTCCTCGCCTTGGGGAGCTTCAGCTATTTTTCTGAAGAAATCCGATGGTACACTTAGGCTTTGCGTTGACTACCGCAAGCTTAATGATCTTACTATCAAAAATAAATATCCTTTACCTCGGATTGATGATCTATTCGATCAACTTAGTGGTGCTAGAGTCTTTTCACAATTAGACTTAGCTACTGGATTCCATCAGCTTCGTATTGCAGAGGATAGCATTCCTTTGACATCGTTCCGTACCCGTTATGGATCTTATGAATGGCTTGTTATGCCATTTGGTTTAACGAATGCTCCGGCTTATTTCGTTGACCTTATGAATCGAATTTTCAAAGACTTCCTCGACCGGTTTGTTCTCATCTTTATTGATGATATTCTTGTGTATTCGAAAACCGAGGAGGAGCATGAAAAGAATCTTCAGATTGTATTGGAAACTCTTAGGAGTAATCAATTAAAGGCAAAGTTCTATAAATGCCACTTTTGGCAATCTCGTGTGAAGTTTCTCGGTCATATTATTTCCGAATCCGGAATTTCCGTGGATCCTTCAAAGATTGAAGCGATTCAAGATTGGAAGAGACTGGAGAGTGTGACGGAGATTCGTAGTTTTCTTGGATTGGCGTGTTATTACCGTCGTTTTATCAAAGACTTTTCTAAGATTGTCGTGCCTCTCACTAGCTTAACGAAGAAAGGTGTTAAATACATTTGGTCGGACAAATGTGAAACTTCTTTTCAGAAATTAAAAGAACTCCTTTCTGATGCTCCTATTCTTGTTATTCCCGAGGGGAATCAAGGTTTTGTTGTTTTTACCGATGCTAGTCACATTGGTTTGGGTGCCGTTCTTATGCAAGAGAACGTGTTATTGCTTATGCTTCTAGGCAATTAAAGCCAGCCGAGACTAGATATGCCACTCATGATTTAGAGCTCACGGCTATTGTTTTCGCTCTTCGAATTTGGCGTCATTATCTTTTGGGAGAGAAATTTGTTCTTTATACCGATCATAAGTCTTTGATGTATTTATTCTCTCAAAAGGAACTTAATTTGCATCAACAGCGTTGGCTTGAATTTCTTGCACCTTATGATCTTGATATCCTTTATATTCCCGGTAAGGGTAATCGTGTCGCCGATGCTCTTAGCCGTAAACAACAAGCAGTTGTTTCTATAATGATATCCGAATGGAACGATCTCGAGATTTTATCCACTTGTGAGATTCGAGAGCGCATATCCGATTTATGCTCATCACTTGTTTTGTGTAGCCTTGAGGCTCATCCTTCTCTTTTAGACCGCATTCTTGAAGCTCAAGGGCTAGATCCTGAATTGGCTCTTCTTGGCCAAAATATTAAGGATAAGATTGATATTGAAAGTTTGAAAGACTTTGATATCGATTCTCGTGGCGGCATTCGGAGATTTGGTAGACTTATCGTACCAAATATTGGTGATCTTCGTAAAGATATTTTAGAAGATTCCCATCGTTTTAAATTTACCATTCATCCCGGTAGTAGTAAAATGTACGCGGATATGAAGCGACTTTATTATTGGGAGGGAATGAAACTTGACATCGCTAACTCCGTTAAGCGTTGCATGACTTACCAACTCGTTAAGGCCGAGCATCAAAGGCCCGGTGGGTTATTGCAACCTTTAGAAATTCCAATTTGGAAGTGGGATCAGATTTCCATGGATTTTATTGACAGCCTTCCCCGTTCTCGTTCGGGTCATGATAGCTTATGGGTGATCGTTGATAGGCTTACTAAATCCGCCCATTTTATTCCCGTTCGATCTAATCGAACCGTTCCTCTTTTGGCCAAACTCTTTGTTAAAGAGATTGTTAAATTACATGAAGTTCCTACTTCTATTGTTAGCGACGGTGATCCATTGTTTACTAGTGTATTTTGGAAGAGTCTTCAAAAAGCTTTGGGAACGAAGCTTAATTTTAGCACCGCTTATCATCCCCAGTCCGATGGACAAACTGAGCGTGTGAATCAAACTCTTGAAGATTTTCTTCGTGCTTGTGTGCTCGATTTCGGTGGAAGTTGGGAAGATCATATTTCCCTTGTTGAATTTTCCTATAATAATAGCTTCCAATCTAGTATTGGTATGACACCTTTCGAGGCACTCTATGGAAGGCCATGCCGATCTCCTTCTTGTTGGCCTGAGGCCGGTGAGAAGCTGGTTTTAGGCCCAGATTTTATTCGGGATTCCACAGAGAAAATTGACCCTATTCGACATAGAATGAAAGAAGCCCAGAGTAGACAAAAATCCTATGCCGATAACCGAAGAAGGAAATTAGAATTTTCTGTTGGAGATCTTGTTTTTGTTCGTGTTTCACCTATGAAAGGTGTTGTGCGTTTCAGTAGATCGGGAAAGTTAGCGCCTCGATATATTGGGCCATTTCCTATCACTGAACGTATTGGTTTCATGGCTTATCGCCTTGCATTACCGGCTCAGTTTTCTACTATGCATGACGTGTTTCACGTTTCTCAATTACGAAAATGCCTTCGAGATTCAGATTCTATTCTTGAGCCCGGTGTTGTGGAAGAGATTGAAGTTTCGCCTAATTTAACTTATGAGCAACATCCTATTCGTATCATTGCTTCGGAAGTCAAACGACTTCGAAATAAAGATGATACGCTTGTTAAAGTTCAATGGTCTTCAAATCCTAAGGATTGTTCTTGGGAATCTAGAGAGTTCATCGAGCAAACACATCCGAACTTACTTTCTCGGGCTCTTTGAGGTGAACTTCTTATTTCAAACTTCTTTTGTGTTGAATATGCTTTCATGGTTGTTACTATATATCTTCTTCTTAAATATTGAGAGGACGCAATTTCTTTAAGGAGGGGAGTCTGTAACAACCCGCATATTTGTCGATTTTATATTTAAATATTTTATCGATACTCGGAATTTAGTCCGAAAATCTACTTTTTACATACGGTCGAATTAGGACTCGGGACCACTTCCATTGAGTTCAAAATGACGTTTGCAACCTTTTTGAGTATAAACTTTGATATATTTGGAGCTAGTCAAAAATTTGACCATTTTCACTTTGGGTTTGGGTTTGGGTTCAGCCCTATGTTTAACTTATACTCAAATCTGAACCACTCCTCCTCATTCACTCTCACTTTCTCCTCTTTTCAGTTCTAAAGCATCAATGGTGGGAGAGATGGGAAATTAAAACTCCAAAACCCTAGTTTACTTTTGCAAATCAAGCTCTAGCTCCAAACTAATAGAAGAACCCATTGGTAAGCTTCTCTTCTTCTTCTCTAACTCATTCTCTTATCAAATTCATAAATTCCTAAACCTAACTTTGGGAATGTTCTTCTTTTATAGCTTAGAATCAAGGTTCTTGAGTTGGATTTGAAGAGTGGTTGATTCTCCTTTGCTTTCGAGCTTCTTCTTCAATCGTTTGGGTTCAAAATGAGATTTTTATCTCACATCTTCTTCTATATCTATCTTTGTGGTTAGGTATGAGTTCCTAACATTTGTGCATATTCATTTGCTTTTGATTTGAATTGATTTGGTGAATTTTCCTAATTTGGGTGTTTTGGTCCAAGTTTATGAAAATCCTATTATGAATATTTGGACAATGATATTCGGGGTGTATTAAGGAGCCCTTAAGGCTGGGTTGTCGCTAGGCATAAATCCTTAGTCGTCGTTGCTCGTCCGATCGCTCCCGATACGTTTTGGCCACTTTGGCCTAGGCAAATTGTTGCCCAGACCAGGGGACCAGACGTCTGGTAACCAAGTCCAGACGTCTGGTTTGGACCTGGAGAGAAAAAAATATAACCACGGAGAGTATAAAAAAAGGCAGAGACTAATTCCAGATGTATGAAATTTAGGATCAGACGTCTGGATAGGTCTCAGACGTCTGACTTGAAGTTTCAGACGTCTGGGTGTTCTCTGGATTATTCCCAGAGAACAAATCCAGACATCTAGATTCTAAACCAGACGTCTGATTAGTTTTCAGACACCTGGATTGGACCTCCAGACGCCTAGAATTGTGCATAGTGCCTATTTTCTTATGTTTTTCAGTTGATTCACTATTTTAATCGGTTTTTGTGGATCCTAATAGTGGTTATCACTTTCTATCGACTTTGATGACTTCTTTTTATGGATTTTTGGAAATATCCATTTGGATGGATTTGGTATCGATTTCTTTGGATTTGATTCACGTCTTCATATGTGAATTTTGGTGATTGATTGTTCTACAATCATTTTTGTGATTTGTCACTTTAAAAATATAAAGGTTTCAATACTAGTAGTAAATATCAAAACTCTTTCATCAAAACGATTTCAACACTATTTTATTTACAAAGCTTGTTTTTCTCAAACCGTTTTCCAATCTACTAGTATATACAAACCTTTACCTCACTCGTATGAGAAATCTAATTAAAAGACTTAGTAAAACAAGTGGTATGAAACGCTTGCGTTTACTTCGTCGGTTAATTCTTGGACTTGTTCGATTGAATCTCTTGTGACAATTTTCTAGTGGAGATCTACAGTTTGTTCGTAAATATTTAAGTTAAGCAAGTGGTTATGGGACATGAAGCTAAACTCATATATTTACTAGCTTAGTGTAATTGACACTTCTTGTTGATCATGACGATCATCTTTGTGGTTTAAACTAGCAATGTGCGATGTCTCTTTGTCTGCGAGGGAGACTAAACCCCGTTTTGTGGAGTTTCGACTCAAATTGGTGGGGTAGCAACCCATGGTCTTCGAGCCGTTTGTGGAGCTTCGGCTCAATTTGTGATGGTTAGCAACCGTGGAATTAGCGTTCCGTTTGTGATACACGTGTTGGTGAGCTTTATGCTCCCGTTTGTGATAGGCCTTCCCCCTTTTTGTGATTTCTAGATTTCTTGAGATGATTTCTAGAATTTGTGCTTCACCAATTTTCGTGATTTCAATTGATAAGTTTTATCAATATTTGTGCATTGGTGAATTTGTGTGTCATTGACTTTTTGTGATTTCTGGATTTCTTGAGATGATTTCTAGAATTTGTGTTTCACCAATTTTCGTGATTTCCATTGATAAGTTTTATCAATATTTGTGCATTGGTGAATTTGTGTGTCATTGACTTTTGTGATTGACATTGATATAATCGTCAATATTTATGGTTTGGTGAACGAAATAAGGAGTATGACATTTTTTTGATTCTTGTGTAGATTTTGTGATATTGATTAATCTCTGGTTGATTTTCAATTACTTATATATATATCACATATTGGCATTGTGATTATTATGTGTTTAGTCATATCTCTTACTCTATATCATTTCATCTGATATTTATAGTTAGACTGATCCGTTTATTATTTTCTTATTAAATAATACTCGGGTCAGACCGAGATGTTACAGGTGCTTCAGCTTGACTTCTCACTTGGGATTGATTTCTCTGACTTTTGGTTAACTACTTAGATTAGTAGTTTATTTTTTTGTATAAACTTGAGATATGGACTCATAGTTGTATTCTTTTGTATAGCACGTGTTGCTATTCTTTTGTATTATTGTGGATCTTTTTGACCACTACTCTGACATACACTTTCATGTGTTAGTTATATATTCATATCTTCTTCCGCCTTTGTGATATGAATTATCTGTGACTGATTTGTGTTATGCTTATTCCTCTATTTGTTTCTGAAGATTATTATAGCCACTGTGTAGTAGCTTTGTGTTTGTATCGGTATGTCGGATTTCCTCTTGAAAAAAAAATGCATGTTATACTATCTGACATATCGGTGCTCGCGCAAAGCAATTACACGGATGGTCGCTCCTCAACAGCCTTATTCTCCGTGCTAGTTGACAGCATTACACCGTAGTGTTCTTGGCTAGCGTGGGTATAGAGTTGGGGCATCACAATTTGTTTCTTACTAACTATTTATTCTACATCGACATGTTTATTGAGTTTGTGGCAATGAATATTGTTGTCTCTCACATTAGAGTTGTGCAGTGGTATATTTATAGCTTGTCTGTTTAGTATGTATTAAAGCATACCCTATAAAATAAATGACTACTCTGATAAGTTGCATTATTAAAATTGTATCCTATACATTTAATAGTATTATATATTTATCAGATTATGATGTGTATTAAGTTGGTAGTTGTCATTGTTTATTTTAGAATGAATGGGTTTTCGGCAATTTTGATTGGTCCAAAAATCCAGGTCGTCACTGAGGGTATTAGAGCCTAGGTTAGGTACTTAAGTAAATTTCAACTAGGATTAGTAAATCAATCAAGGAATTTTAAATGAAACTGCCTTAATTTGATAAATAAAAATGGGTAGGATAAGGCATCGTACCTTCGACCATGGTTATGGGCGATATTATTTTTGGTTTGCTTAAGTTTTGTTAACTGTTTGATTTTCGTTATATTTTTCAATCTATGGAATTTCAAGGGCGAAATTCTTTTAAGGGAAGGAATAACATATTGAGCCGTAATTTTTGAGTTTTCAAATTTGAATTTTTAGTTTAATTAAATATTCGAATTATAAATATTGTAAAATCTATGTTTCAAATAACTATTTAATTTTTAGTGACATAATTTTGATTTAATTTATAGGATTTTTTCTTATTTTTTAATTTTGAAAATAGTTAAATCTTCGTTTGACACATTTTTCGGCAAATATCAGTATTTTTGAAATTTCACATGATAAATTAATCAGTGTATTTTATTATTATTTTGTGATCGTTTCACATTGTTGTGCGTGATCGTATTTTTATTTCTGTCATTCGCGTCCATACGCGAACGAGATATCATGTAACAGAGTACCCTAATTTTTTTTATAAAAAAAATCAATTATTACACAAAATATAACATGCACGTAATCTTACGTGTCTTGCTTTCTTTCTTTCGTGAATTTACTTTTGATGTGATGTAAGTGTTGACTTTTGTCTATTTTGGTATGAAGTAATTTTTCCTATATATTGTGCCATGAACAACACGCAAGGGGGACACATGAATCAAATATACACACATTTCCTTTCTCTGAAAAGGATAATACACAAAACATGTTTCCCAATTTAAATTCATTAATCCTGTAACTCCTCAAGTACAAAGATTTAGCCAAAGGTGGAATCATAACTAATGTAGAGGGGAAGTGGGGCTTCATCTTTTGTTTAATTTGCACTTGAGGTTGTAGCGCCATGGAGGAGATATTCCCCGATGAACTTTTGGGCAGTGTGTGTTGATGAGTGCATTTTTATATGTACTCAAGTCCGTTCATGCGTGCGTGCTTGCATGTGGAGATGTTTAAGTGTGTGCGTGAGTGCAAGTGTGTGTGAGCGGAGGTGTATGTGCAGGGAGAAAAGAAAGAAGGAGAGGGGCAGGCATGAGCAGGTAGGAAAAATGAAGGAGGGGAGTGCGGGTTGCATGCGAGAGTGTGCCTTGGGCTTCGCAAGTGGTCGGCAGGTTGGCTTAGGCTGATGTGGTTGGATGAGATTAGTTAAGCAATATTGTTTTATAATTTAGTTAACTAAAGTTTAAACTTTAAAAATAAATAACTCACTAGTACAAAGTCCGTTTAACCGATGGGTTGCGTCATTGAATTCGTACAGATGAATAGAACATATCTGTGTAATTCACAAACACATTGGATGAAGTGTAAAATATTGATGATTAAGTTTAATTACATTCATTGTAGTTAAATAATTATATTTCATTGGTGACGTTCAATTAGCATAATAAAACACCATTATGCTATTTTAAATTAAATAGATTATTTTCGACATTTATCGAGTAGAATAAATCCCTATTCTAAGCTTCCAATGTAAAAAGAATATTTTTGGCATTAATTAATGTATTGGTTAATTATTGTTCGATAAATTGATCTGTTAGTCATTGTTTCTTAATTGTTGATACTATCGTGTTTGTTATTGTTGTTTGTTTGGTTGTTTGAATTATACTTGTCCAGTTTATGAGCAATTAATTTCCATTTGCATAGGTTGGGTAGAAAATAATTGTAGGCTAACACCTTTCCGTAATTTGACTATAAGGTGTTTAGCGATATTATTGGTTTATTAAATTATTATAATCAGTTATAACAATTTAATATCTAAATTTTGAACTTCAATTTAAATAAGTTGCTTTGAAAATTGATTTATATTTATGAAATATTTTCCATTATTAAAATATTTTTAAAGGTAAATACTTTTGGGAATAAATATCGATTTAAAGTTTTGCTAAAAAGATATCTATAAAACTATCTTATATTACATAAACTGACATATAATTAAGTACGCCGTCATACCATGTTAAAAATTGATCCTGTATTTTATATATGCAAATTTATACTAAATATAATTTGAGGTAAGAACAAAATACTTTCTAGCAAATATCTACTATTTTTAATATTATTTAAATCGAAATATAGGTTAAATAATTCATATAAAATAATATTTTCTTCGAAAATTATATTTTAAAATTTATAAGATTTCTTCATCATCATAATAACTTTCGGACAAAATCCTATAATTTACAGACCAAATTATTTTTATAAAGTCATTTATAAAAGTGGTCAAAATTAATTAAATAATTAAAAAATATAACTTTAACTTCGGAAATTAGGCAATATTTTTCGTGACTTTTTAATAAATTTTAATTTTTTAAAATTTAAAATTTGAAAATATGCTACGAAATTAATTTTAATATTATTGTAATGTTTTTCCCCTAATATATATATATATATATATATATAATTTAATAATATTAAATTATAATAAAATATTTTATGTTGTGTATTGGATCAAGAATGTTATAAATTATATATATTAATTTTTGATTAATTTTATAATTGATGTAATTATATAATTTAAATACACATTTAAATACACGTATTTATAAATATTTTTGAAACTAAAAGTATAATTATATATAAATACATACATACATACACATACACACACACACACACACACATATATATATATTATTTTATTATTGTAAAATATACATCTATATTATAATAATTTTTTTGTATATTATGTATGTGTATATATATATAGTCATTTATCTAATTAATATGTAATTTAATATACATGCAAATATACACACGCACACAGATATATATATATATATATTAATATTTTACATTTATGTAATACATATATTATATATGTATAAGTAAATATTCATACTATTATAATAATTATTTAAAATAACAAGTTTTTACATACACACACATATACATAAATACATATATTAGAACAACATACAATACATATAAGGTGAGCTAACATGTTTGTTACGATGCAAATCTCAACTATTATATAAGGGCACGTTATACCTTGCATGGATTATTATGTTACACATGCACACACATACATGTATGTATATGATAACTATGTGTACCGTTATATTTAGTTGAACTTAAATAAAATAAAATTCTACTCATAATTTATAAATTTAAATGAAATAAAATGAATTATTTATATTAAATTTTGAAATGTTACAAATAAATTAGATTTCATAGGCCTAATAAAGATAGAATAGGGTAATTTTTATGAAGTTCATAATAACTTCCACTATGGGCAGGTCTGGTTCTATCACCATGATCAATCAATTCACTCTTGAAAACGAAGGACAAGAGAAAAATAAAAAGACATCAGGTTTTTTCCCAGACTATTACAGTTCCCGACCGGTCAGGAGGAATATATTAATCGGTCAGACTTTTACCTGGAGCTATAAGCTCCAACAGAAGGCTGATGCGACATTGGAATCTGACCATCTCTGACCAAAGATCACCTGCCCTCGGATGAGCTTTCTACTACAACAATCAACTCATTTCAGATCACTATCATATGAATCATAATTTGAATTTTTCCAAAGGGTTTCACAAGGCCATCACATGATCATGTGTAACAACCCTGGTTTTGGCTGATTACCTGTAAATATGCAAAACTAAGGTTGTTACATTATGCATAAAAAATCTATTCAAGGCAATAATAAAATTAGTTCTACATCCATTCATTAACTTATGGATGTATAAGAACATCATAACAATAAGAACTCAACCATACGATTTTGTCAAAAAACTTACTCTTGCTTTTATCAATCCAAAAACAATAAAAACAACTCCTAAAACTTATAGACCGTATATGATGTTTATGCATAAAAATCTGAAACAACTCAAGATAGGTTGATATGGTAGGTAGATAGGGTTAGGAGCTCCTTACCTAATTTTCTCTCTCTAAAAACTCACTTGAAAATATGATCATTCCAAACCCTAGCCACGATAATATGGTACGATGGATCGACCAGTACATATTATGTAAAATATATAGCAAACCAACTTAAGTTGAGTGAGAAAGTAATTTATAGTATGATGGATCATCCATTGTAGTCGCTTTCTCCGTAGAATCAGGCAATATTACTTTAGTATATTCGTTGGTAAAATTGACATAGAATGGAGAATTCAATTTGTTGAAGAAACAAATAATTGTATTGCACTTACTTGCGTCCCAGTTACTCTATGAAAGTTCATGATTACGCTTTTAATATAAAGGTGGAATACGTTGGCTAATATTTCTTTAGCAACTCCCAATTAGTTGTGCATGCCGCATCATATAATCATATTATGTTAAATATTCAGCTTTGCAGGCAAATTCGCAATCCTGTTGGGATTGGATATATCATTTCTTTATTTTTTATAATACGAACATATTTACATTTTAAATTTTTATTTCTTAGATGAATAAGAATACACATGTCCCTTTCATATTGTCATCTTTACTCATAATAACGATAATTCCTTAATTTGGGCCTTTCATATTTTTTTTCTTTTTCAGAAATTACCTTTGTCATCTACATACTTCTTCAACCCCTAACCATTCACGTTCTCAAAATAATTGCCACTTCTTCCCATTTTTACCTTTTCCTATTTCAACCCAAATTTTTTAGAATCGCAAGCAAGCCGGGCTCTATAATAAAAAAATTATAGTATGTCTTTTAATGGAATTGAAGAGATTAAACTATGAAGATTTAAAAGATTGGTCTTGAGCGATAAAGTGTGGTGGTTGGTTCATTGACGACTCGTTAAGCTGATGCATCTTTATATATAGTGGTCTCCAAATTTAAGTATGATGATGCCTAATCTTTTAACTCTTCATAGTTTAATCTCATCAAATAACAGAAGGATCCCCTTGCGTATTGGCTAGCTTGGATATCTATCTCGAACAATAAGGTATTTATTGATGATTAAACGAATGCATGTTTGTAGATGTATATCATGTAGTTTTGCAATTAGTTTATGTGTGTATATTAATTTTGAATGGCTCCGTCAAGTGATATTAAGTTGGAAAAACATAAGAACACCGTGTAATATTAATTATGGAGGGAAGACGGTGTTGATGTGAGAGAATATTTTATATAGCATTAGAAGATGCAAAATTATGGGAAGATTTTGTAAGCATTTTTATAGCTTAAATCTTAGTAGTAGTAAATATTATCATTTCTTATTTTGTGCGTAAATATACGATATATAAAGTCATATATATTTTTCCATGTTGGTTTAAAATTCATCTTCCTTTTCATTGCACAAAAAGAATATAAATGGACATTGAAATACTTGCTTGTAAGGTGGATTAAATAAGCGGTAAGATTTCCTTGTGCATTTTACCTAAATGATTACGACTTTTGAAACTGTCACAAAATTTACTTTTTAATGTAGGTAAACTATTTCTCTATCCATAAGGATTTTGACATTATCAAATGTCTATTTTTCCCTTTTTTCCTTTTTAATGAAACATGAAAGAAATAAAATAAAGCACAATTATTTTATGCGAAGGTCAAATTTGCCTACAATTTCGATTAGAGATTTAATGCTAGAGATTAGAACTTGTAGCGCTCATAGACAAAAATTTGATTAGAGATTGATTAGAAGTTTGGTAGGAAGTAGTGCCTGGTGTATGATGCTTATTTTTATTCGCAACAATTATTAATGATTAATGCATAGGATTTGATATGATGTATTATTAATTATTTACAAAAAATTAAGAAAAGGTCAAAAAAATAAGAATTATGTCCAAACTTACATCTGATAAATCAAACTTAATTAATACATCCTATTGAAATGCTACATTTTCAAGAGTCTAAATATGGTTATGAAACCGCTGACATATCAATTACATCTGATTTATCTGGGATAAGTTAGAAAGAATTCCCGTTAACTGTTTTTGGTTAGCGTTTGCGGTGTTCTTTAGGGACTAAGTAGATGTTCTCTAGATTTCGGAATTTTTTAAACTAGCATACCAGTAAAGACTTGATTGCCTTCAAGTAGCACCATAACTTGTGTAGATTGGACGATAATTGTTGCAAGTCCTTTTAGGTTTAAAAGGGAGTCTATATTGATTACTGCTAGTGGTGATATACATGGCCATTGTGCGTATCCTATTATATACATAATTATTGCTTTGATGACTAATCTATACACATAATAAAAAATCGTCTTTCAAAGTGAGATAATAATGATAAATAGCAGCAAATGCACATAGATATACAGTACCTAAAAAGGGGATTTCCAAAGAGTGTAGGATTTGATTCAACATTTAGATTTCTGGGGGCTAAAAATTTATATGTTTAAGATGATTTTAGGCATATATTCGAGCGTTTGACTTAGATGGAATATCATTTCTGCAACCAAAGGCATACAAAAACGTTCATTCATTCTAGTAAGTATGATCACTTGAAATCACGTATGCAATGGCAAAAGTTTAATGCTACAGGGAGAATACAAACTAGACCGATACAGCAAGATATACAAGCATGAATGCAAGACTCGTTATTGGTTGGTTATCCATTTTTCTGATGCTCCTTCACACTACATGGATACTTGTACAGGTGAATCACCAATATATTTGGCAAGATAAGTGGTTTCTACAGAAGTTTTGAATGTGTGTTAGTCAGGCGCTTGTTTTGTGAAGCTAATCTTCTTTTAATTTTTATGCGTTGTTACGTTTGATTTATTCATGTCCATATTCTCCTTTTCTTGACTAATAGTCACGATATGTTTATTTCACATGATTGGAGGGTTTAAGATCACCTGCCCTCGAATGATCTTTCAACTACAACAACCACCTCATTTCAAATCATTATCATATGAATCATAATTTGAATTTTTGCAAAGGGTTTTCATGAAGCTATCACATGATCAGGCATCAAAAATCAATTGAAAACAATTCTTCATCCATTCTTAACTTACGAAATGTATAACAACATCATAACAGCAGCAATTCGATCATATGATTTTGCCAAAAACCTTGCTCTTGCCATTATCAATCCTAAAAAAATTAAAACAATTCCTAGAACTTATAGACCTTATGTGATCCTTAAGCATAAAAATCTAAAACAACTAAAATTGGATGATACGGTAGGTAGATAGGTTAAAAGCTCTTTACATGATTTTTTCCTATTAAAACTCAGTTGAAAATTTGATCTTCTCAAACCCTAGCCATGTCAATACGGTACGATGGATCGGCCGGTACAAATTATGCAAATTATATAGAATAGCGACTTAAGTTGAGTGACAAATTTTTTTTTTTGGTATGATGGATCATCCATTGTGGTCGCATTCTCCATACAATCATGCCATATTACTTTAGTGTACTTTTTGCTAATATGGACATAGAACGTGGCATTTTTTTGTATTACTCTTAATTTGTTTAGTGAGAGAATTCAATTTGTTGAAGAAACGAATAATTGTTGTGCTCTTACTTGCATCTCGGTTGCTCTATGGAAGTTCATGATTATGCTTTTTAATATAAAAAGTGGAATAGTTGGCAAATATTTATTAAGCGACTCCCAGGTAGTTGTGCATGCCACATCATATAGAAATATTATGTTAAATCTTCAGCTTTGCAGGCAATTTAGTGATCCCATTGGGATTGGATGTTATCATTTCTTTATTTTTTATAATATGACTAAGGGTTGCATCACATTTCCTTAATTTTTATTTCTTAGATGACTACATATACGTAGATGCCTTTTATACTGTTGTAATTATAATCAGTTGAAATCACGTATGCACGGACAAAAGGTTTAATGCTACAGGGAAAATACAAACTAGATCGATATAGCAAGATATGCAAGCGTGAACACTAGCCTTGTCATGGGTTGGCACTCCATTTTGAGAAGTACCCACACTCCATGTACTGTTATTGTTAATGGTTGTTTTTCATGTGTTAACGTATTGTGACGTCTAGTGTATATAACGATCCAAGTTATTGTTTTTCATGTGCCAACTTACTGTGATATCTTGTGTAAATAATGACTCGAGTCCAGTTCATGAATTTAGATTTTATACATTGCACCAATATCTAAGCATTGAAATTAAGATGAAATATTATTATCTTAATATATAGAACTAGTATATTTTTGTTTGTGCAAATAAATAAAATAGTTCAACATTCGTACTGATTTAAATAAAATTGTATTTTAGTGATCAAATATAAAAAATTATGCACGAAACGCCACAATTTGTAGTTCAAATAAAATTCTTATTAAATTTTTTTGTTCATGAACCGCCATAATTTGTAGTTTAGTAATCAAAGGCATACATGCAATGTGTTTTCAGTTTTACATATTAATTGTCCAACTGCATATTAATTGTTCAACTCATATATACCTAATAGGCTAATACTATTTCACCGCCTAACTACAAGTTAACCACACCATGTTCACTCTTTCCTTTTTTGACTACCACAAATTTTGCTTACTATTATTCTATTCATATATGTACAATTAATGTTCCTTTATATGATCTCCTTCTCATTCTTAATTATTGCCATTACATCATCTCAATTTTATTATTACACGATAAGAGGTGCACCCCCTCTCCGAGCATGGTATAACTTAAACAAATAACGGATCCTCCTGTGGTATTTCGGTACCTCCTAAACACAATAGAGTAAATAAATATACTTGGTGAGTCCCAAAAGAGGAAACTCCCAATTGCCTTTGGTTTTAGTCATTCAAATAACAAATAAAAATATTTGTAGAACACTTTGCAAATTGGGGCAAATTCCAAACTCTTACCGAAATAATAATATTCTCAAATACTTCAAATCATACTATTATTATTTCTTACAAATTCATTTCAAAAACTCTTTTCAATACGATTTCAAAACCATCGGGTTTTATGTTCAAATAAAAGATTGTTTAATAAATATCTTTTTAACAAAACATTCAATCAATATTTATTCCTAAGAACATTTACCTTTAAAAATAGAGTACACTTTTACAAATACAAATCACTTTCCAAAGCAACTTATTTACATTGAAGTTCAAAATTTGAATATTATATTATATTATTATTATAACTAATTACAATAATTTAATAAACCAATATAATCATTAAACACCTTATAGTCAAATTGTGAAATAATTTACAGGGTGTTAGCCTATAATTGTTTTCTACCCAACCCATGCAACTGGAAATTAAATACTCATAAACTGGAAAAGAACAATTCAAACAACCAAACAAACAATACTAACAAACAAGTTATTATCAACAATTAACAATCAATAGCTAACGGATCAATTTATTGAACAATAATTAATCTATAGATTAATCAGTGTCAAAATATTCCTTTTACATTGCAAGCACAGAATATGGATTTATTCTACTCAATAAACATCCAAAATTAATCTATACGATTTAAAATAGCAGAATGGTATTTTATTGTTCTAATTAAACGTCACTAATGCAATATAATTATTTAATTACAATAAATGTAGTTAAATTTAATCACCAATATTTGTCAATATTTTATACTTCATCCAATGTGTCTATAAATTACACTAATGTATTTTATACGCTTGTGCAAATCCAATGTCGAAATCTGCAGGTTAAATGGACTTCATTCGGGTGAATTATTTATTTCTAAAGTTTAAATTTTAATTAGCTAAATTTATAAACCAATATTACTTAACAAATCTTATCCAAACACATCAGCCTAAGCCAACCCACCAACCACTTGAGAAACCCAAGGTTCACTCTCATGTGCAACCCGTATTTAGTGTAACAACCCGCATATTTATCGATTTTATATTTAAATATTTTATTTAAATATTTTATCGTTAGTCGGATTTTAGTCCGAAAAGCTACTTTTTGCATACGGTCGAATTAGGACTCGGGACCACTCCCATTGAGTTCAAAATGCCGTTTGCGACCTTTTTGAGTATAAGCTTCGATATGTTTGGAGAAAGTTGAATTTTGCTACTTTTTGCTTTGGGCTTTGGTTTGGGCTGAACCTACTTACTAACTCAGTTCCAACACTCTCCTCTTCATTCACTTCTCTTCTATTTTCCTCAAACTCAAGCTCCAACTGAAAATGGTGGAGAGGAAAAAGAATTAAAACTCCAAGCCCTAACTTCCTTAGCAAATCCATCTCCTTGCTCCAAACTCAAGAAGAACCCTTCGGTAAGCATCTCCTTCACCTTCTCCAACTCTTTCTCCATTCAATTTCAGAAATTTCCAAAACCTAACTTAGGAAATGTTCTTCTTTTTAGCTTAGATTCAAGCTTCTAGTGTTGAGATTGAAGAGTGCTTGTTCTTGCCGTTGCTTTCAAGCTTCATCTTCATAAATTTAGTTCAAAGGTGAGATTTTTATCTCACATCTATGACTATAATTATCTTTGGTTGTTGGGTATGAATTCCTAACACTTCTTCATGTGCATTTGCTCTTGATTTGGATTGGTTTTGTGAATATTCCAATTTTTGGGTTTTTAAGTCAAATTTGTGTAAAATCCTTTTATGGATGTTTGATCATGCTTTTGGTAATGCATCGAGGAGCATATAGGGCCGGGTTGCCGATTGGCATAAACCCTTAGAGCCAATGTTCGTCCGATTGCATTTTGGAAGAGTTTGTTCTTCATTTGAATAAGGCTGAAAAACAGCCCAGGCATGATTCAGTCGATTGAAAACTCTGTTCAGTCGACTGAACCTGAAACCCGAGAGTTTCCAGGCATGATTCAGTCGACTGAAAAACTCTGCACAGTCGACTGAAACTGGAAACAGAAAGTTTCCTGAACCTGGAAAATTTCCATGTACAGGGTCAGTCGACTGAAAATCTCTGTTCAGTCGACTGAACCTGCTGTTTTAGTCCAATTTGCCTTTTTGGATTGAATTTCCAATTTAAATCGATTCGTGATGATCCTATTTATTGTCATCATTTATTATCATCTTTGATGACTTATTTTCTTTGGGAATTTTAGATATATCCACTTCGATGGATCCTTTATCGATTTCATTGGATTTTATTCACATCTTCGAATGTGATCTTTGTGATTGATTGTTTCTACAATCCCCCTTGTGCTTTGTCACTTTAAAAATATAAAGGTTTCCTATACTAGTAGTAAATATCAAAACTCTTTCCTCAAACGATTTCAATACTATTTTAATACCAAATTCGTTTATAAAACCGTTTTCCAATCTATTAGTATATATATATAAACCTTTACCTCACTCGTATGAGAAATCTAATTAAACGGCTTAGTAAAACAAGTGGTATGAAACGCTTGCGTTTACTTTGTCGGTTAATTCTTGGACTTGTTCGATTGAAACTCTTATGACCATTTTCTAGTGGAGATCTACAGTTTTTTCGTAAATATTTAAGTTAAGCTAGTGGTTATGGGACATGAAGCTAAGCTCATATATTTACTAGCTTATTGTAATCGACACTTCTCTTTGATCATGACGATCATTTTAGGTTTTAGACTAGCATCGTGCTATGTCTTTGTGATTTGGTTCATCGGACGTCCCGCTGTACGACGTCGTTGTTCCCTTTGATTGTGGTTTGGTTCATCGGATGTCCCGCTGTACGACGTCGTTGACCCTTTCCTTGTGATTTCTGGATCTCGTGTGTTGAATTCTGGAATTTATGTTTCACCAACTTTTACGATGGGCATTGATATATGTGTCATATATTGTGGCTTGGTGAATGAAATTAGGAGTATGACATTCCTTTTTATCTTGAGTAGATTATTGTGATATTGATTAATCTCTTGTTGATTTCCAATTTACTTATTTATCACAGCTTGGCATTGTGATTATTATATTTTTATGTCATATCTCTTATTATATATAACTTCATCTGATATTTATAGCTAGACTGATCCGTTTATTATTTTCTTCTTAAATAATACTCGGGTCAGACCGGGATGTTACAGGTGCTTCTGCTTGACTCCTTATCGGACTATCATCTGATCTTTTGGCTAACTACTTTAGTTTAGTAGTTTTCTTGTATACATTTGAGATACAGACTCTATGATGTATACTTATTTTTTTGTCTTGCACTTGTACCTATTCCTTTGTATTATTGTGGATCCTTTTGACCACTACTCTGATGTGCACTTTCATGTGTAATATTCATATCTATTTCCGCCTTTGTGATATGAATTGTCTATGACTGATTTATGTTATGTTTATTTCTATATTCGTTTCCGAAGACATTATAGCCACTGTGTAGTAGCTTTGAGTTTGTGTCGGTATGTCGGATTTCCTCTTGAGATGAAAAGTTATATTTTTATCTGGCATATCGGTACTCGCACAAAGCAATTATACAGATGGTCGCTCCTCAACAGCCTTATTCTCCGTGCTATTCGACAGCATTCACAGTAGTGTTCTTGTCTAGCGTGGGTATAGAGGTGGGGCGTCACAGCTTGGTATCAGAGCCAAACTTCGGAACAATGTAGAATAATTTAGCAAGGATCTTGTCCTAAGTCTTTCTTAGGAGTTGTGCTTTAGGATTTTATTCGGGTCTTCGTACCGTTCTATCCTACTTTCTTTTATGATTCCTTGTTTTATCTATCAAGATTGGTTGATATTCATTTTGAGAATAACTTTTTCCTCTTCTTTCTTTCTTTCTTAAAGAAGAGAAATGGTTAGACCAGGCCGTTCCAGCGCCGGTCAATCTAGCGCTACTCCTCAGGATGGAGTATTCATGTCTGCTCAGCAGCTTTTGGATCTCGTGAAGAACGCTCAAGCTGCCGGACCCAATCAGGAGCCTACTCATCCTAGATCCGGTTTTGCACGCTTGTGCCGAGACTATACCGATTTGGGTGGAGGGCCATTCAAGGGATCCGAGAGTGTTATAGAAATTCAAGCTTGGCTCAAATCATGCGATCGCATCTTTTCTCGCATGAACCTTATTGATCTACATCGAGTCCAAGTAGCTTCTAGCATGCTCCAAGAAAGAGCATTGGATTGGTATGAGCTTTTAATTTCTGAAATCGTTGAGGCGGATCTCACTTGGGAGCAATTCCGGGAAAGATTCGAATCGAAATTTGTGCCGGAGGCTGAAAAGGTAACTTTAGCCCGGCGTTTCATAGACCTTGTTCAAGGTGAATCTTCTGTGACAGACTACGTCGCATCTTTCGAATCTCTCTCTAAGTACGGGGTCGAGTATATTAATACCCCGATGAAGAAAAATCAGAGATTTGTCTATGGCTTGAATAAGAATCTTAAGAAGCCATTACTTCTGAAACTTGAGGTTTCATTTGATCAGCTTATTGATATCGCTCTTCGTCTTGAAGAGGCCGATAATGAAGGTGATGTTGAAGTTGTGCGTGCCCAACAGAACTTCAACAATAACTCGAAGAGGCCTATCAAATTCAAAGGCCCCATTCCCAACAAGAAAGGGAGGCAAGAAATTCCGGTAGCAAAGACTCCTACCTCTAGTCGTGGTCAATGCTACAATTGTGGTTCCACAGACCACCATGTAAGGGAGTGCCCGAAACCCCTCTTTTGCCGTTATTGCAAAGGTTCGGGTCATCTTTTATCTTCGTGTCCTAAGCTTCCAAGCAAGTGAGAAGGAAAGCTGCAACTTTTGGTCAAGGTATTTTCATTCTATCCTCGATGGCATTGTTTTAATTCGTGAACTTTCTATTTGAGTTCTTTTTGATATGGGTTTCATCTCATTATTTTTATATCAAAAGAACTCGTCGATTCTTTTTCTTTGAATATTTTGGGCTTGATGACTTCTTTGAGTATTGTGAATCCGGATGGTAGATCCGCAACACTCAATTTGCTTTTGTTTAAATGTCAAGATTGTTTTATGTGACTTTTCTTTCCGAGCCGATATTTTTGCTTTGGCTTCGGAATTGACCTTTCTGCAAGGATTGGCTTAATCATTGTGAAGTCCATATCCTATTTTTCGAGTGGATTATTCATCTTCGACAGTTTCAATCTGTTAGGCAGATTTCTATTTTTCCTTTATGATTTTTGATTCCAACTTGATGGCATCATTTTATTCCTTAAGCCCACTTATAAGGAAAGTGTTATTTCTCTCATTCATGTAGTTTGAGAAATTTTCCGGTATTTTTGAGTTTGTCTTAGGATTATCACCTAAGAAATCTTTTGTGTGGTGTTAAGGTCTTTTCAGTTTGACTTTACCACCGGTTTTCGTTTGCTACAAGTTGCGGAAGTTAGCATTTCACTTATCGCATTCCGCACTTGTTATGATTCCTATGAATGAATTATTATGCCATTCAATTTGTCCAACTCATTTCATCCATTTTATAAATCGAATATTCTATGAATATTTCGATGAGACCATTCTTGTATTTATTGATTTTGGATGAAAATAGAAATTTAAAAATTTTGCAAATCTTTTTCATAAGATTTAATTATAAGTGCAATTTGATTTTGTTCTTGAAACGAGCAAAGAATATTCTTAAAACTTTTTAAGAGATTTATTTATCCTATAAAAGATGATTTTGTGATTGTATTGCCCGTCGAGTGCTTTAAGAATTTTGGTCGATGCGCTTGATCAACGTTATCGATAGGAATCTCCTAAACGCTTTGATGAGACAGTCAGACGAGATATATTGACTTGTAAAAATGTAAATTTTTCTAGAAAGATTATTACATAATGATAAATGTAATTTTGAAAGTTTTAACTTTTCGGGAAAGAGAATTATTTAAAAGAAGTTCTTTCTTTTCGATACTCTTATTCTTTCTTGTGATTCCTGAAGGGGAACCAAGACTTTGCTATTTGTACCGATACTAGTCGTATTGGTTTGGAATGCCATTCTCTTACAAAGGAGGACGTGATATCGCTTGTGCTTCTAAATCATTATAGCTTATCGAGACTAGATATGCCACTCATGATCTAGTGTTCGAGGCTATTGTTTTTGCTTTTGGAATTTGACATCATCATCTTTGGGGAAGAAATTTGTTCTCTACCTCGATCATAAATCTTTGGAATAATTATTTTCTCATAAGGAACTTCATGTTGACTCGAGTTCCTGACATCTTATGATCTTGATATTCCTTTTTATTCCCGAAGGGGAAATCGTGTTGCCAATGCGCTTTGTCGTAGGCAACAAGTGGTTGATTCTTTGATGTTGTCTGAATGGAATTATTTTTCTATCAAGTTCATCGGACGTTTTGGTATACTTCGTTTATTGAGCTTTATCTCATTCCTTTTAAGGACTAGCGTCCGTATCCTTTTATTGTGTTCGGTTCATCGAATGTACCGTTGTACTACATCGATGTCTTTTCTTTTGATTCATCGGATGTACCGTTTGTACTACATCGATGTCTTTGCGTTTGATTCATCGGATGTACCGTTGTACTACATCGATGTCTTTTCTTTTGATTCATCGGATGTACCGTTGTACTACATCGATGTCTTTGCTATTTGATTCATCGGATGTACCGTTTGTACTACATCGATGTCTTTTCTTTTGATTCATCGGATGTACCGTTGTACTACATCGATGTCTTTGCTATTTGATTCATCGGATGTACCGTTTGTACTACATCGATGTCTTTTCTTTTGATTCATCGGATGTACCGTTGTACTACATCGATGTCTTTGCTTTTTGATTCATCGTATGTACCGTTGTACTACATCGATGTCTTTGCGTTTGATTCATCGGATGTACCGTTGTACTACATCGATGTCTTTTCATTTGATTCATCGGATGTACCGTTTGTACTACATCGATGTCTTTTCTTTTGATTCATCGGATGTACCGTTTGTACTACATCGATGTCTTTTCTTTTGATTCATCGGATGTACCGTTTGTACTACATCGATGTCTTTTCTTTTGATTCATCGGATGTACCGTTGTACTACATCGATGTCTTTGTTATTTGATTCATCGGATGTACCGTTTGTACTACATCGATGTCTTTTCTTTTGATTCATCGAATGTACCGTTTGTACTACATCGATGTCTTTGCGTTTGATTCATCGGATGTACCGTTGTACTACATCGATGTCTTTTCTTTTGATTCATCGGATGTACCGTTGTACTACATCGATGTCTTTGCTATTTGATTCATCGGATGTACCGTTTGTACTACATCGATGTCTTTTCTTTTGATTCATCGGATGTACCGTTGTACTACATCGATGTCTTTGCTATTTGATTCATCGGATGTACCGTTTGTACTACATCGATGTCTTTTCTTTTGATTCATCGGATGTACCGTTTGTACTACATCGATGTCTTTTCTTTTGATTCATCGGATGTACCGTTTGTACTACATCGATGTCTTTGCGTTTGATTCATCGGATGTACCGTTGTACTACATCGATGTCTTTTCTTTTGATTCATCGGATGTACCGTTTGTACTACATCGATGACTTTGCTATTTGATTCATCGGATGTACCGTTGTACTACATCGATGTCTTTGCTATTTGATTCATCGAATGTACCGTTTGTACTACATCGATGTCTTTTCTTTTAATTCATCGGATGTACCGTTGTACTACATCGATGTCTTTGCTTTTTGATTCATCGGATGTACCGTTGTACTACATCGATGTCTTTGCTATTTGATTCATCGGATGTACCGTTTGTACTACATCGATGTCTTTTCTTTTGATTCATCGGATGTACCGTTTATACTACATCGATGTCTTTGCTTTTGATTCATCGGATGTACCGTTTGTACTACATCGATGACTTTGCTATTTGATTCATTGGATGTACCGTTTGTACTACATCGATGACTTTGCTCTTTGATTCATCGGATGTACCGTTTGTACTACATCGATGTCTTTGCTATTTGATTCATCGGATGTACCGTTTGTACTACATCGATGTCTTTGCTTTTGATCCATCGGATGTACCGTTGTACTACATCGATGTCTTTGCTATTTGATTCATCGGATGTACCGTTTGTACTACATCGATGTCTTTGCCTTTGATTCATCGGATGTACCGTTGTACTACATCGATGTCTTTGCATTTGATTCATCGGATGTACCGTTGTACTACATCGATGTCTTTGCTTTTGATTCATTGGGCGTACCGTTTTTGTACTACGCTGATGTCCCAAATTGTTTGAGTTTCTAGTTTTTCGGGCGTACCGTTTTTGTACTACGCCGTTACACCGGCTCAATTTTCTGCTATTCTTGACGTTTCCCCACGTCTTTTATCTACGGGAATGCCTTAGGGATTCCGGTTTTCATTCTTGAGCCCGGTGTTATTGTGGAAATTGAAGTTTTACTAGATTTCCTGCTAACTCTTTTGTTCACTTTAGGGTGAACTTCCTATTTCAAAATTTTCTTTTCTGTTAATATGCTTCTATGGTTGTTACTTCATGTATTTCCTTCTTACTTATTGCGAGGACGCAATTTCTTTAAGGAGGGGAGTCTGTAACAACCCGCATATTTATCGATTTTATATTTAAATATTTTATTTAAATATTTTATCGTTAGTCGGATTTTAGTCCGAAAAGCTACTTTTTGCATACGGTCGAATTAGGACTCGGGACCACTCCCATTGAGTTCAAAATGCCGTTTGCGACCTTTTTGAGTATAAGCTTCGATATGTTTGGAGAAAGTTGAATTTTGCTACTTTTTGCTTTGGGCTTTGGTTTGGGCTGAACCTACTTACTAACTCAGTTCCAACACTCTCCTCTTCATTCACTTCTCTTCTATTTTCCTCAAACTCAAGCTCCAACTGAAAATGGTGGAGAGGAAAAAGAATTAAAACTCCAAGCCCTAACTTCCTTAGCAAATCCATCTCCTTGCTCCAAACTCAAGAAGAACCCTTCGGTAAGCATCTCCTTCACCTTCTCCAACTCTTTCTCCATTCAATTTCAGAAATTTCCAAAACCTAACTTAGGAAATGTTCTTCTTTTTAGCTTAGATTCAAGCTTCTAGTGTTGAGATTGAAGAGTGCTTGTTCTTGCCGTTGCTTTCAAGCTTCATCTTCATAAATTTAGTTCAAAGGTGAGATTTTTATCTCACATCTATGACTATAATTATCTTTGGTTGTTGGGTATGAATTCCTAACACTTCTTCATGTGCATTTGCTCTTGATTTGGATTGGTTTTGTGAATATTCCAATTTTTGGGTTTTTAAGTCAAATTTGTGTAAAATCCTTTTATGGATGTTTGATCATGCTTTTGGTAATGCATCGAGGAGCATATAGGGCCGGGTTGCCGATTGGCATAAACCCTTAGAGCCAATGTTCGTCCGATTGCATTTTGGAAGAGTTTGTTCTTCATTTGAATAAGGCTGAAAAACAGCCCAGGCATGATTCAGTCGATTGAAAACTCTGTTCAGTCGACTGAACCTGAAACCCGAGAGTTTCCAGGCATGATTCAGTCGACTGAAAAACTCTGCACAGTCGACTGAAACTGGAAACAGAAAGTTTCCTGAACCTGGAAAATTTCCATGTACAGGGTCAGTCGACTGAAAATCTCTGTTCAGTCGACTGAACCTGCTGTTTTAGTCCAATTTGCCTTTTTGGATTGAATTTCCAATTTAAATCGATTCGTGATGATCCTATTTATTGTCATCATTTATTATCATCTTTGATGACTTATTTTCTTTGGGAATTTTAGATATATCCACTTCGATGGATCCTTTATCGATTTCATTGGATTTTATTCACATCTTCGAATGTGATCTTTGTGATTGATTGTTTCTACAATCCCCCTTGTGCTTTGTCACTTTAAAAATATAAAGGTTTCCTATACTAGTAGTAAATATCAAAACTCTTTCCTCAAACGATTTCAATACTATTTTAATACCAAATTCGTTTATAAAACCGTTTTCCAATCTATTAGTATATATATATAAACCTTTACCTCACTCGTATGAGAAATCTAATTAAACGGCTTAGTAAAACAAGTGGTATGAAACGCTTGCGTTTACTTTGTCGGTTAATTCTTGGACTTGTTCGATTGAAACTCTTATGACCATTTTCTAGTGGAGATCTACAGTTTGTTCGTAAATATTTAAGTTAAGCTAGTGGTTATGGGACATGAAGCTAAGCTCATATATTTACTAGCTTATTGTAATCGACACTTCTCTTTGATCATGACGATCATTTTAGGTTTTAGACTAGCATCGTGCTATGTCTTTGTGATTTGGTTCATCGGACGTCCCGCTGTACGACGTCGTTGTTCCCTTTGATTGTGGTTTGGTTCATCGGATGTCCCGCTGTACGACGTCGTTGACCCTTTCCTTGTGATTTCTGGATCTCGTGTGTTGAATTCTGGAATTTATGTTTCACCAACTTTTACGATGGGCATTGATATATGTGTCATATATTGTGGCTTGGTGAATGAAATTAGGAGTATGACATTCCTTTTTATCTTGAGTAGATTATTGTGATATTGATTAATCTCTTGTTGATTTCCAATTTACTTATTTATCACAGCTTGGCATTGTGATTATTATATTTTTATGTCATATCTCTTATTATATATAACTTCATCTGATATTTATAGCTAGACTGATCCGTTTATTATTTTCTTCTTAAATAATACTCGGGTCAGACCGGGATGTTACAAGTGCTTCTGCTTGACTCCTTATCGGACTATCATCTGATCTTTTGGCTAACTACTTTAGTTTAGTAGTTTTCTTGTATACATTTGAGATACAGACTCTATGATGTATACTTATTTTTTTGTCTTGCACTTGTACCTATTCCTTTGTATTATTGTGGATCCTTTTGACCACTACTCTGATGTGCACTTTCATGTGTAATATTCATATCTATTTCCGCCTTTGTGATATGAATTGTCTATGACTGATTTATGTTATGTTTATTTCTATATTCGTTTCCGAAGACATTATAGCCACTGTGTAGTAGCTTTGAGTTTGTGTCGGTATGTCGGATTTCCTCTTGAGATGAAAAGTTATATTTTTATCTGGCATATCGGTACTCGCACAAAGCAATTATACAGATGGTCGCTCCTCAACAGCCTTATTCTCCGTGCTAGTCGACAGCATTCACAGTAGTGTTCTTGTCTAGCGTGGGTATAGAGGTGGGGCGTCACATTTAGGGCTGTCAATAAGTTCTCGAAAAATCTAAAATCCATCCATATCTGTATCTGAAATATGAAAAATTATCTGGCATCCAAAAAATGGATACAGATATGGCCATATCTATATCCGATAATTATCCATCTGGTTTTTATCAAGTTTTAGTTTATTTTATGTATTTTAGTACATTAAATGATTGTCGTTTACTATTTTATCCAAGTAATAAAAATTAATATGTATATAACATTTAGTTCAAACTGCTTAAAATTGTTTTTCTTAGTGTTTTTACTATTTTTATATAATTAGTACAAAAATGAATTTATAATAGATTAAAATTTCATATTTATTTGTTTAGATTTGGTGGTTGTGAACTAATCGAAGAATATTCGATAAGTATTCAATATATGTCCGCATCCGTGGGTACAGATATCTTATATTCAATAATGATTCGGATACGGATATGGTACTATCTGTATTTGAAAGTATTTGTTTATAGGCCTACTCGCACTCCCCTCCTTCATTTTCTACCTGCTTATGCCTACACCTCTCCTCCTTTCTCTTATCTGTACACATGCACCACTACTCACACACACACTTGCACTCACGCGCACACTTAAATATCTTCACATGCAAACACGCTCACACACACACTTGAGTACACATAAAAATGCACTCAACCATACACACAACCAGAAAGTTCATCGAAAAATATCTCCTCCATGGCACCACCATCTTCAGTGTAAATTAAACAAAAGATGAAGTCCTACTTCCCGTCTACAACATTAATGTTTTCACCTTTGGCTAAATCTTTGTATTTGAGGAGTTATAGGATTAATGAATTTAAAGTACGAAAGTATTCTGTGTAATATCATTTGCAAAGAAGGGGAATGTGTATTTATTTGATTCATGCGTCCTCCTTACGTGCTGTGTGTGCTTTAATATATAGGCAAAATTACTTCATACCAAAGTAAACAAAAGTCAACACTTCTATCACATCGAAAGTAAATTGACAAAAGGAAACAAGACACGCACGACCGTGTGAGTTCATATATTCTGGGTAATATTTGATTTGTTTTATAAAAGTTTTACATACTTTGCCATGCAATATCATGTTCGCGTATGTTTGCGAACGGTCGAAATAAAAATATGACCGCGTATAATAATGTGATATGACCACAAAAATAATAAAATACACTGGTTAACTTATTTTATGGTGTTTCAAAAATACTGGCATTTGCCGCAAAATGCATCGAAGGAAGATTTAAATATTTTTCAAATTCAAAATTATGAGAAAATTCTATAAATTAAGTTGAAAATGCATCATTAAATTTTTTGCAGTTATTAAAGCATAGATTTTACTATATTTAAACTCAATTTTGAATATTCAAATAAATTAAATATTCAAACTCGAAAACTCTAAAATTATGGGTCGTTACAATGATCCATCTGAAATTAATTAAGTTTTAACACACCTCATCTCACAATGTCAAAATCCTTCATAAAATGAGAATTTATTTCTAAATGTTGACTCACATGAATTAGTCAAGGATTTTAATAGAAAAGGCTCTGACAGAATGTGTATAAAGATCGAGTAGCGTAAAGCTTATGATAGGATAATCGAGGATTTCATAATCGACATGCTAAAGGCATGGGTATTTGTGACAACCTACAACCCAATGGGCCCGAATTTTCGCTAAATCGAAACCCAAGTCTTCAAAATATGGATCGTTGGTCTTGGTATCCTTTAAGAATATATATATATGTCTGTTAGAAATCTAGGTCTAAAAAGACATTCGGATTTATCAAGATTTAAAATTTATCTTTGGTTTGACGGTTTGATTATGACCTTCTTCTTCTTTTTTATTTTATGTTATTCTCCACTTGCCTACCTTTTTATCATTTATTTTTTGATTTCCATCTTGTCTTTATTGCATATATTAACTTTACAATTTAATCGTTATTATAATCACGACTAAATTCCTTTAGTTCATACTTTAGAATTTCTGCATTTTAATACATTGGAACTACATCTCCCTCAAAAGGAAATGTTAACACTGTAAATTTCTATATCTTATCCAAAAGGGGATTGTGTTACGTTTGAAATTTCTATGTCGTAAGGAATTCCATCCCTTCACTATGAGTTTATATCATAGTGCTCTGATATGCATTTGTTACTTGAAGGATACCAAAATCAACGATCTGTACTTTGGTGAACTTGAATTTTCAATTTAGACAAAATTCAGACCCAATGGGGTGTGGGTTGTCATAGTATTCCTCAAAAATTGATCACATTAATTACTACTGGTAAATGGTGTGCCTAAGGGTTATATACATTGTTCTAGAGGTTTAAGATAGAGGGATCTTCCCTCCCTTTACATGTTTGCTATTGCAATGGAATGGTTTTCACTTCAAATGGAGCTAGATTGTAATAGCCCCTATTTTGAACCATTCGCATCCTCACAATGTCGGACTTGAATTGCTCAATATATCAGATTGTTAATTTATATTGGGCAAAACTCAGCATATACAATAAATAAACAAATCACAGAATCATAGACATAGAGTAATATAACAATAAGAAGCGGAATAGAATAAATAGTAGTTCATGAAGCTACTATATAAATATCAGAGTTTGAAATAAAATACAACAGAATATTAAATACAATATAGTCTCGAATACAAATAAATGACAAGTCTGAACAAAACAACTGGATAGTTGAAAGCTGAATAGATATAGATGGATCTCCAAGCGAAGCTCCAAACTCCAAATATGAGTCTCAAATGATGTACACTCAGTCTTACCTGAGCATAAAGCAAAGCATAAAACACTCGAGTCAGGATTAACATTCTTATATCACTAAATCCAATTCAAGTGAAATATCAACTGAAATACAAGTAACTTAAAGGATGTTTGAGATAACCATCCTTTAAGGATCCGTGGAACTATCTACTATGTAGTAATGTACGCTATTATAATAATATCTATAGTATAATAAACTATTATAATAGCGTTAAGGCGTTATCCATATCCCTCTTAACACATTTTTATATAATATGATAGTCTATACAGTACTGTAAACTCCACCAAACCAGTGGGATATCAGGGAGCATTCCATAGGTACGACACAAAACAAACTCGTAGTAGGCTCGATATGGTAAATGACACGACATAACTAGGAAATGTTAGGTTATATATACCAATTACACTTTTGGGCTAGTGGTAACGCATAGCCGTAGCTACCGCCCACCTCGTCCAGCACTCCCATGAAATCCGGGGGTGCACCCAATCAATAACAAAGTAATAGAATGGTATCGAAGAATTGTGTCCGATTAGAGGAGCTACCTCACTTGGCCCATCAATTTCTCCTGTTTTAGCCACCTTAAGCTAACTCACGGGAGTCAGGTCCACGTAAATACCTCATATAGAATAGTCATCAACCAGACTACTTCATTCTGGAATCTCCACCACGTACACAGTTGTTAAAGAGGTTTTCGAAATTGGCAGAGAGTATGACAATCAGATCCCAGTCTCTTTAACAACCAAACGTTATTATAACACCATGGTCATTTCATTTCAAATAGTTTATATTTCATATCCAATTCAAAAACCATATCAATGATCATTACTCACTTTAAAATGATATTCATTTCCAAAATCATAACACTTTCCAAAATTATAACTCTTTTGAAATTATAAAACCTTTGAAACCACAACACTTTGGAAATCATAACATAGGGATCATAACACTTCGAGATCATAATACTTTGAAATCATAATGCTTTGAAATCATAACACTTTCACTTAACAGTTTAGGTATAGAAAATAGTATAAATATTAAAATATTTATAAGTTAAAGTAGTTTATATAATAAAATAATTAGTATATTAAAATAGTTATAAATTTAAATAGCTTATAATAAAATAATTTATATAAAATAGTTATTGGTATAAAATAGTTTATATATTTAAAATAATTTATATATTAAAATAGTTTTCCTCAAATTTCACAAATCAATTCAAATCAACTCAAATTCCAAAATCCCATTTAAATTAAATCTCAGTTCTTCTATTTCAATTCAATTCAAATCTCAATAAACCATTTTATATTGATTCCAAATATAGATTTGAACTACAAAAATAAACCATTTCGATTTTAATAGATTTCAAAGTTTAAAATATTTAAACCTTTACAATAACTCAATTTGATAAATTCATTTATATTTTAAATTCAACTTTACCATTATTTAATACTGAAATATTCACTTAGTCAATCCAATATCATTTAAATAAAGCTTTAAAATACAAATAAACTAAATATCCCATTTGAATTTATTTAAATTTCAAAATATTCATTTAATCACCATAAACCAAAATAAGTTATAAAATCATACCTTCAAAATCTCAAATTTAATAAGTTTCAAATCAATATTATTTAAGTATAATTATTAAATAAATACAATTTCAAATCAATTCCAAATTTATCTTTCCAACCTCAATTTATTAAAAATTATTGTAAAATCTATCTTTTAAAATAAATTTTTAAATGAATACTTAAAACATATTATATACTAATTAAATTTAATTTTATTAAATAAAATCATATTATTAAATTTATTTTATACTAAATATATTTATATGTTTTTAAAAAAATAGTAAAATTATAAGAAAACCTTAAAAATTATAATTTAAAAACTTACTTATAATTTTTAAATTTCCAAAAAACATAATATTAAAAACCATATATATTTCCTTTCAAAATCTAGGAAATCATTTTCAATATATATATATATATATATATATATATATATATATATATATATACCGACTGTGTCTGTATATAGTTTGCTATCCTATGGTCAAGTGATACGGATATTTATCATTTCAATCTGCAATTTAAATATCTACGGGTACATATCATTTCAACCCGCAATCCGAAAATTCAATTCAATGAAAATCGCTTGGGTTTATCATTTCAACCCATAACGATTTTCTCATATTCTACAAGATCGTTCGGGTATGTATCATTTCAACCCGTAGGAAATTCTATACTAACAGGGAACCTGCAGAGTGAGAATAGTAATGATAATAATATAACATATTAACAAGAGGCATATATCATCAGTGATAAATTAAATAAAATATAAACAATAGGATATGGTGTCATATTTCACAGGTGAACAGATACAGATAATGGCATATCATATATAACAAGTATATAATTAATAGCAGCATAATTCAATTGTCGTTTCAAATGAAATCAAATTTAATAAATATAAGAATGTTAATCATGAGTGATTGCTCACCTTTCGAGGCTAAAGAGACAAGAAGATGACACAGACACAAATACGCACACGAAACAGCGGCAAGCTAGGAATTGCTACGATAAATTCGATATTGAAATGTTGGTCAAGATGGAACGAGATCGATGAAATGAGATATATTACATATATAAATTTTCAAAAGTTCAAATTTAAAACATAAATACTTATATTATTACAAAATCCTTTCCTTAAACGCATACCAGAATCATATTTATTCTTTCCAAAAATTCCAAATAAGTGATTTAACATACGTAAAAGATTTATCACAGAATCCAATTTAACAAAATACTATATATGTAAATAAACATTTAAACACATAATATATCAACTATAGTAAGTCCATATATAACTGTAAATATATGTAAACCGTAAAACTACATAATACTCCTTCTAAAATATAATATATACTATAAACATATGTGACTTGCATTTATAAGATATGCATAGCTTATAATATAACAGCTTACAAACAAAGAAACAAAAGGAAGCTGCTAATTTACATTTATTTCAATACATATGAACTAACATAAGTATACCGCCAGTTATAACTTTCATAAACCACATATATAACTGACATATACTTTATATATATATATAACATATATATATATATATATATAAATTAAGTATGCTTATCAATTGGAAATATATATATATATATATATAACAAAAACATAATCGTAGTTTGCAAAACATAACATAGCTTGAATATAAACTTCTTTAACATAGTATACATATATAAACATGCTAACTGACATACATAAGTATATGTAAACTAATGCATAAATTTTTCATATATATATATAAATATAAATATCCTCTCAAATCAGATGTTATAAAACCCATATATAAACTTATACTTTATATAAACAACCACTTGTACATAAACTGGCATGCTATATCTTCAATAACAAACAAAGTGTATATTTTATAAACAAACATCATATATATACATTATAAACAACTGTACATATATACAACTCACGCATATATTTATACATAACAATCTAAAAAAATCAATATTTAATAAAATAATATATTACCCTTTTACAACATATCAGAAGGTTCACAAACTTTCTATTTCAAACTGGTCTTGTTGAAGTAAATATTCATGGATACAATTTCATATCGAGAAGTAGAAGGATAGCAACACATATTGATAAAGTCCTTATGAACAGCCACTTGCAGGGGGAGCTAGGATGCTCGGCTGGCTAAGGCAAGGGGCAGGGTTAGGCTGGGCTTCGACAGTTGTGGGCGAGTCTGAGAAGGAATAAGCGGCAGGGGTTGTGGTGAGGCTGGGAGGGCATAGTGGTTTGGATCTTGGGCAGGTAAGGGCGAGCTTGAGGAGAAGTGGCTGCTCTCGGCCGAAGGGTGGGAAGGCTCGGGTTTTCGAAGCTTGGTTGAAGTGGTTCTCGGGTGGTGGTGCTCTTCGGCAAGGCAGGTGGAAGAGGTCTGGGTGGAGCATCGGGTAGAGGCGAGGTGGCATGGTGGTCTCGGCCTTGGAGAAATGGGGAAAGTGGAAGGTTGGAAAAAAAGAAAAAAAATATGGAGGAGGAAGATAGAAGAGTTATAGGTAAAAGATGAACAATTTTATATTGATATGAAAATAATCTTCTTCTTCGAATGCAAGAACCCATGTATGCATTGAAGTCAAGGAATAGCAGAAGCCAAAGGTTGAGATTGGGAAGAGTGACAGCCATAGCATAGAAATTCCAGAGTTAACAAAAGCAGATGACTGTTGGTATTACACGATTGGCGATAGAAAAGACAAAGGAAGCAAAAAGGTCCAATACAAAATCGATATGAAAATCGTTGTACTGATTTTGCAGCGTACCAGACCCCAAAATGTACAAACGAATATACTACGGAGATGAGCATGACGAGACGATCAAAACGGTATGCAAATATCAGCGGTACGACCATCCGATCAAAAGTCGATCATCGGTACTGAAAATGCTGCTAAAATGACGAAAATAAGCTAAACGGAGAAATAGCATTCCAAATTTTACGAAACGAAATATGACGTCTCACTTAGAAGACGATTACAAATTTATTATACAAAAATATTCAGGTTTTAGAAATATTTTGTTGTTATTAAATTAATTGATTTAAATTTAAATAAAATCACACAATAAAATAAACTTCCATATTATCTGATGAAAAATTACCATTTTCTATGTCTAAATTGACGTATTTCAAATATCAAATTTCTATTTTCAAATTTTATTATTTAAAATTTCATAAAAATTCAGTTAATTACGATATTAAGACCATTAAAATTTATGGATCGTTACATAGATTGTCATTGTAGGCTTATAAATCTTATATAAAATCTACAACCATCTATCACTCACCTCATATATGCTAAGGATTTATTGGTAGTCTTTAATGCTAATGCACATGTCATATCCATTATAAAAGAAATATTCATGCAAATGGGAGTATATGCAAGACTAAAAGTTAATAAACTATATGCAAAGTGTTGTTTTAATAAGTAGAACGAACAAAGCCAAGTTGAAGAGCTTGGTGTTAAAGAGGGAGTCCTTCCAGTTAAATACCATGGATTACCTGTATCTAATTACAATATCACTGATGTAGAATGTGGTCAGCTAATTAACCACATAAGAGAGTAATTGCAAGGGTGAAGATCAAAATTACTCTTTTTGTTTCTAGAGTTGAGCTAGTTCACAAAATAATAGCTTCAAAAGCGAGATTTTGGTTATAAACTTTTCAAATTCCTTATTGTTCAATAGTAAAATTTAATTCCATCCACGCTAATTATATATGAAGAGATGGTCTGCATAAGGTTAGCTATAATAAACTGTGTGAAACAAAGAGATAACGTAGGTTAGGCTTAAAAATTTATTTTGAATGAAGAATGTTAACAGTTAAAGATTACTTGGAAACCTTTTGGATTCAACTAATCTATGGGCTGAATGGATGAGGGCTAGATAATTGAAAGATAATTTTTGAACAATGAAAATAATAGTGATGCTTCTATAACTTGGAAGAATATGTTGAAACAAAAAGAATAGTTAAGTAAGTTAATTGATTGACAAATTACTTATGGTAGAGAAATAGATTTATGGAGAGATCCATGGATCAACAGTAAAAGTCTTATAGACAGATTTGGGTGGGACATTCAGCCAGCAAATGGTTAACCTAACATGAAAGTTGAGACAACTATAAATGGAAATGAGTGACAATGTGACTCCAACTTGTGGTTAGAAATCTTAATCCTTTTTCTCTTTGCATTTTCCGTTTGCACCACTCTTTGGGCTACGGACTTCTTTTTCCGTTCTTGCTTGCCTCCTTTTTAGGCATTGCCTTCGCTTTAGCTTGTGGATTTTTCATCCATTTTTCTTATCGGTGCCCCTTTTGGGTTTTGACTTTGGTTTGAGGTAAGGACATCTTCATCCATTTCTCTTGTTTTCCCCTTTTGGACTGTGGATTTCTTCATCCTTTCTTGTATGAGCCACTTTTTGGGCTTTGCCTTGGCCATGTGGATGACTTGGTCCTTTTTGTTGAAAGCGTTCCGGGAATTCATCAAAGGCTTTGGTGGGTGCTGGACCCTCCTCCCACTAGGAGGCACTTCGGATTGGACGAAGTCTTTTGTCCCTCCCTATAGGAGGTGCTCATAGAGGAGGCCTTTTAATGCTCTAGAGTAGATATCAAAGGCTCATTGGTACTCCGGAGTGGACATTGGAGTCTTGAAAGATGTTTTCCTTTTGAAAAATTTGTTTCGAAAATAACTTTTGGCCAGGTGCAAAGCTTGTGAAAACCCTTTTTAACAAACATCCGTTTTGATTGTCATGAATTTTTTTTGGAAGAAAGAATTTTTCGAAAAAAGATTTCTTTAATAAATCGAGGAATTACTTTTCGATAAGATTTTGGATACTTGAACTCTTTGATAATCAGTTTTCAAATCATCTTCATAATAGAAACATGAATATCTAGTAAGAAACTAAGAAGTCATGATTCATGAACCAATCGTCCTTTAATCAATAATAAACTCTTCTAATTAGAGTTTTTGTCGATAAATCTGGATAGTTCTAAAACTTTTTTGGGGGAAATGGGCATAAGTGTTTCCTGTCAGTAATTTCAAAAAGTTTTTGAAAATGCTTTTTGTTTGGGCATGCTTTTTCAAAATCATTTTTGTGCATTTACTATTACTATATAATTTTTCAAGGATTATGTAAATCGTTGCTTTGAACTAAGTACTTGCTCAAATTCCCTAATCAGTAAGGTAACTAGAAATACTCTTTCTTGATTTCTAAAAATACTTTCCTTCAAGACAAGTTTGATATATCCCTTTTTAATTTCAAGATGGAAATAAAATGGCTTGTTGAAATAAGGTTGGTGTATTTACTTCCACTTTTATATAATATATATAATGGCACCTTTTCAGGTTTTTCAAAGCAAAAAGGAATATCTTGTTTGTAAGTCTAAAAAGTCATGATTAATGAACTGATACTTTTACGGACAAGAGCATGCTTTTTCTAAGAATCCCTTCTTTTAAGAAGATTTTAGATATTTACCTTTCCCTAGAAATTGGCTTATGTTGGAAAGTTAAATGATCCAAACTTTTGAGATAGGAAGCCACTTTATACTGGATATCTAAGCTATAGTACTTCAGAATTGGCTAGAAATTTGTTATGCTTCGACAAGGAAATTTTGAACTTTCTGGATGAATTGGTTCTGTTTTAACCTGTAAAGGCACTCGAATTTTGTGTTAATACATGATTGATTTCAAATCAAATTAGAAATTTTTATGAGTAAAGATAATCGCCAATGAGTAATTGCCACAGGACTTCGTTGTTAGATTGGAGTCTGAATTCGAAGTTACAGAGCTTCTTTTTCCTTATAAAACAAGTTAAGTTCCAAAGTTTTAGGTTATCCTCTTAAAACTGGAAAATCATTCAATCTTCCCTAATGAACTCTTTTAGAAACCCTAACTTGATCATATTCTGAATTATTCTTTTCGGTGTGTGACATTTGTTAGTTTTATGCATGTTTACTTTGGATAATCGCAATAATCTGTTTCCCTATTTGGTACAGGATGGCTCGATATTTCGATACTCACTAAATAATAACTCTTTTAGAAACCCTAACTTGATCATATTTTTTGAATATAATTTATAACAAAAAAGTTTATTCAAAATTTGATCAGATGGATGACCAAATTTCCAATGCAGCATTTTGTCGTGATCTACTAAATCTGATGACACATGACATTTGCTAGTGTTTTCATCAAGAACATTGGCCATTTTTCAGACATCCATTACCAATCTTCTTCCCTGCTTCTCGATCCAGAAACATCACTTTATACGGCAAGAATATAACATTGCAATTCGGTTCATTGGTTGTTTTACTAATTAATAATAAATTTGAATCAAAATCTGACAAATATAAAATACTTTTCACGTATTTTGTAAGAAATTTTTTTGTACAAAAACCATGAATTAGAACTTTATCTCTGTTAGCAACAGTTACATGTTAAGGGTCTTTATTTTATTTAACATTGGTTAATTTATTTTTGTTCCATGTCACGTGATCAGTAGCTCTTATGTCAATCAACCAACTATTTTTATAAGGATCCACTATTTTGGACCATTCAAATCGACAATAATCCACACACGTCTGACTTGAATAATTCAAAATAACAGATTGTAATAAAATTTGGAGCAAATAAAACCAATCATAGAATCACAGACATAGAAAATATTAGAATAACTCGCAGCATAAATTAAAATACCATAGTATTTCATGAAGCTACTATAACAAAGTCTCAAATCAAAATACATAATATCAGTCTAAAAACAAATACAATAGAGATCCCAAATACATACTAATACAAGAGATGAAATAGAAGAACTAAACTGAAATAGATGGATAACTATATAAACAGAATCTCCAACGATTCCTAGCTCAAGAAAGAGAAATCCAAAGCAGTGAATACTCAGGCTGACCCGAGCGTAAAGTAAAACACAAACACTCGAGTCGGGACATACATACTTATACAATGTAAACCAACTCAAGTGAACTGTAGTAGTAATGCACAATAACTTAAAGGATTCTTGGGATCGCCCATCCTCCAAGGATTCGTTAAACCATAAATTAAACAGTAATAAACGCTATCATAGAAATGTCTATATTAAAGTAAACTATGCAAATAACAGTGCTAATGTGGCTTAGGTAGTGCAGAGCTGCAGCAATCGCTCACCTCTAGTCACACTCTCAAATTGAAGGTGTACATTCAAAAATCACAAGGCATACAGAGAAGTGTACTCGTGGTTAAAATTCCAAAAAGGTTTATAATTTCGAATTAAAATCATTCATTTAAACCATAGAAAGTTGGAGTCGTTATACCTTCAAATCAAATATTAAATTCCTAAAATTTTAGCCTTTTCAGAGTTTATTTATTTACTTAAATACATTAAAACAGTGAAATTTCAGCATTCACGGCACTTAGAAAATGCTACGATAAATTACATTTGAAAACAATTCAATTCAGCAAAGACGACATTTATGAACTGCTGTAGTATTAGTTCAGTTATATTCAAAAATCTCATTTCAGCCAACTGCAGCACTTATCAAGTGCTACAATAGCTCTTTTATTTATTTCAGATTTTATTTTTAGTTTCTGCAACTACAGCACTTACCAAGTGCTATAGTAGCTCTTAGTTAATTTTAGCCTTTAGTTCATTTGTATCAAGCATAACACTTACAAAGTGCTGTAATATCCTTTACAACAGATTTTAAGTTAACTTCAGAAATGATAGCATTTCTGAAGTGCTGTTAATTCAATTTTCGGCTTTTCAATACAATTTCAGCAACAATTAAACTTCAAATTTAAACCATTTTAACTTATAAAAACCATATTTTTCCACTCAAAAATGTACATTTAAATACCCTTTAACATATGGTTTTTATAACGTAAAATTTATACATTAAATCAAAATTTTCTTAATAATTCACTTGTTAAATTCAAGTGCACAATTTTCTATTCTTACATTTTTAAAAATTAACTTAACAATTAAATTTAATTACCATTTAAAATATAAACTTAATTTCCCTTTTTATTTACTTAACTTAACATTTATTGTTAAACCAAATTTTACATTTCCAAGTCAAGTTATATTTCAAATTACACTTTCAAACATTCATTTATTTATTTAACCATTTTAATTCATAGATAAATCAAATACACTTTATTAAATCATTTTAAATTCAAATTTAAATCAAATTATCATATTTTATTTACTTAACTCATATTTTATTTACTTAACTTAAACTCCATTTTTAAACAAAATCCCAAATTTCAAAATTAATTTATGCTTCAATCTCAACTTTACCATTCATTTATTTAACATACTTAACTTATAGAAAATCACTAATACTTTATAAAAATCATTTTTAATTAAATTTGAATCAAAATATCATAATATGCAATTTTAAAATACTTTAAAACTTTCCAGAAAAAAATATATAAAATAACCACGGGTCTGTATAATATTTTCTAACCTAGGTCAAGTGATACGGATAATATATCATTTCAATCCGTAATTTACAAAGAAAAATCCGGGTTCTATCATTTCAAACCCATAATCCCAAGTTAAATAAAATAAATAAAAATCATTCAGGCCTATCATTTCAGCCCATAACGATTTTTCCTATTCTAAAGTCTGTTCGTGTACGTATCATTTCAACCTATAGTGATTCTATTCTGCAGGGAACTTGTAGTGTGATAAACAGATATAAATAAACAGTATAGCAACAGATGGCAGTAACTGGTGATATGACAGGTTTATAAACAGGGTTAACATCATACAATTCATATCACAGGTAGGTATAACATGATATAATAATTCCACAGATTCACTTGCTATCAATTCACAGTTATATAAGTATGAATGTCAAGCATGATTACTCACCTTTTTACGCTAGAGTTAGCAAATCAAAATACACAGAATAGATTACAGAAAGCACGATAGCACGACATAGCACAACATTTGATTCGAATGAGTGGAGAGAGCCAAGGTATTAATCTTGTAAACAACCAATAAAACAAACAATATACACATGAATATTCAACACAAATACATTGAAATGAATTGAAATAAAAAGAAACAAAGGACAAAATAGTTAGACCTTGCTTTTACCACTCAAACGCTTGGCCAAATGGTTCATATGCTTGGCTATGATGTGCTTTGGCTCAGGTATGGCATCAATATGGCATGGCTAGGCAAGTGTTTGAAGAGGTAGGAGGTTTAACAAGGAGAAGATCAAAGGACAAGGCAAAAGGCAAGTTTGGTTCAACCTTTAGGCTCGGCCTGGTCACAATTGGGCTCGGCCATGGGTCAATTTGGTCAGGTCAGATCTGGAGTGAAGGCCAGTGGTGGTGTAGCTGCTAGTGGTGGTGGTTATGGGGGTGGCTGAAGTGATAAGTGAAGGGATTGTGAAAATATGTGGCTCGGCTAGCATGTTTTCAAGGAGTTTGCATTATTTTTAGGTGATGGATTCAAGTGGAAGGTCACGGCCTGTCTTGGTCTGAGGAGAGGCTAATGGTGCTGTTGCAGATGGCGGTGGTGTGGTCGGTGGTGAAGGTGGAGAGTGGGGCCGAGCAAAGCTAGAAGAAGAGCAAGCAAAAATCATAGAAAAGAAGAAGGGAAAAGTGAAAAAGAAAGCCATGAAAAGACTTAATTTTTTTTCCAGAAATTTAGCATGGACGTGAGTTTTGAAAGTGAGAAAGACTCTCACGTGAAAATGAAGAGGAGTATAAGGCTATGCATAGAAAAGTGGACGGCTAAAGCCTGAAAAGCCAATGGAAAAATGAAAAGGCAAAGGCTATATGAAAAGACACAAGGAAAATGGAAGGTTTTTGACTCTTTAAATTTCCATTTCTTTTAATCAAAATAAACTAATTAAAATTCAGTAAAATAAAAGACAAATAAAATAAAAGTGAAAAATAAAATAAATAATTATTCTTAGGAAAATAAAAGGTAAATGAAGAAAATAGTTATTATATTGAAACTAGAATTAAAAATTGAAAACAAAGTACAATAAACATTTGAAAATTATAACTTCACTTTTAAAAAATAAAATATATACATAACATGTCATGTTATATATATATCCACAATTAGAACAAGATATGATAACCAAAAATATCATTTATATAAATTAAAATAAATAATTTTGTTAAATAAAACAATTTACACACAATATTGTAAAAAGCATAACTTTCACAATATTAATCGGATTTCAACGAAACAAAAAGCCGTATTCTTGAAATTTTATTTATTTTCATAATAAAAGATAAAATTCAAAAATTCAAATCTTTAAATTTTAAATTTAAAAGTCAAAGTTTGACCATATTGACAAAAATTCACATTTTTGGAATCTATTTATTCATGTTTGGAATTATAATTCACATAATAATAAAAATTTATATTTAGAATAACAAAATTTATTCATTTTAAATAAATAAAATAAAGTTTTAAATCAAAAATAATCAAAATATAAAATTAAAATAATCACAAAATACAAGGTTGTTACACTCTCCCCCACTCAAATCTTTTCGTCCTCGAAAAGAACGAACAAGAAAAAAATAAGAAAAAACAAGATAGAAAAGCAAATAGCACCTGAAACAACAATTCCGGATTTGAAGCACGAATGCTCTCTTTCATCTCCCAGGTACAATCCCGATCATCAGTACTTCACTGTACTTTGATCAGACTGACAGATTTCCTTCTTAGCTACTTCGTACCTCTGTCGACAATACAAAGTGGCTTCTTCTCAATAGTCAGGTTAGGCTCTATATCTAAACTATCGAGAGAAGAAGACTGAACCATAAAATATGGATTATGAAGATACCGGCGAAGATGTGAGACGTGGAATACATCATGCACTCCAGAAAGCTTCTCGGGAAAATCCTAACGATAAGCCAAAGAATCAACTCTTTCCACAACACGGAAAGGACCCTCGAAGAGGAAGAAGGTAGAAATAACTAGAAGGGAAAGTAGGTTGAAAGACCAGGATGAACCATTATTTTAAAACCACATAAATTTCAATTTAAATTTTTTTATTTATACATTTTAACCATTTTATAATATGATGAATAGTCATTTGATTCAAATTAGTTAGTTCGAAGTAAACAATATTTAAAACATTTTAAATTATTTAGAAATGAAAAATAAATGACCAAAATATCCTTTATATAATACTTTATCAAAATACTTTTATAACTCGATGTCTTAACAAGTTTACTCTTGTTCCTGCAGACTCTGACCATGCGTTGATCAGGCACAAAGCTAGAATTCTCTAGGTACTCAGTAGACTAGTTTCAACACCCAGTGAAAATACTGGAAAACTTTTAAAAACAGATATGGAAAGTACAATCCAAACAAAACAACAAACCAAAACATTGTCTGACCATGGATCGTAGATACACAATGGTTACGCCTGGATCCCCCAGGAAACATCTGTATCCGTAAGCTATCTCGGCCCTGCGAATTACGCCATGATGGCTAGTAGACCGCAGATACACAATGGTTACGCCTGGATACCCCAGGAAACATCCATACCTGTAAGCTATCTCAGCCTGCGGATTTCGCTACTAAAAACGACCTACATAGATCGCAGATACACAATGGTTACGCCTGGATCCCCCAAGAAACATCCGTACCCGTAACCCATCTCAGCTAGGTGAATTACGCTACGTAGTCGCGCTTGTAAGACCATGGAGATCGCCATGGAATTCGATGGACACTCGAGTATCATATCCGAAAAAACCAAATCAGAGAGAATAATATCGATAAAATGAATCCACAATGTGGCCACAAAGCGAATATCAAGCAGAAGGCACTTTCCACAACTTTACTTCGAAAATATGTATCATATAGTACCTTTCAAATCACTTTCAATTATCATACTTATACAAAGTCCATCATATATAATATTTTATTTTCAAATCGAATACTTTCCAAATCAATAGTATATCAAATCACACTTATATTGACTTCGTTTATATAAGATTTCTCTTTCTAAATTGAGTACCTTTCCAAAACGATAGTTTTCAAATCAAATCCATACCTATACAAATCAATTTTATATAAGTTCGGTAACTCCCAAATCAAGTATTTAATAAAACAAGATTCTTAATTTCAATTCCTTTCAATAACGTTTTAGTTTCCAAATCATATATGATTTCACCAAATCATTTCTTCCAAATTATATATATTTAGTTTTCAAAGTTTCTTAAAACAATAGATTTAGAAAATAATCCAAATTTCCAAATAGACAAAATTTAGGTCAAACAAATTCATTTCCAAAACTATCATATAAATATTGGGTTTTACTATCCAATCTATTTTCAAAACCAAATATTTTCTCAAAATCAATTATACCCAAAATGATTTCCAAGTTTATAACTATCCCTTTAAAACCTTCAAATTATTTATTTCCATATATGGAAGATCCAATTTACCTTTTGAAAATTGCTTAGCTTTAAAAATTAAACCTTGATTTGGAAGTGTTCGAACATTCAAAATAGTCGGAGAAACCAAATTTTCCGATCCAAGAGTGGGAAATCAGCAACAAATCAGTAAATTAATTCTAATAGATAAGGTTATACCAAAACAAACCTGAAACTCGAGGACTGAACAACGGCTTACATTAAATCATTTCAAATACACACACACACACACATATATCTTTCGAATATCAAACCATACTTCGAAATCAAAAATTAAAATTTGTTTCACGAAATCACTCGCATGGCAAAGCTACTAAAGTGGCCTTCCCCACTCTGAGACTCGAAAATCAATGTCGATGATGCATGCACTCATCACCGAATTATTTTCCAGCGACATAAGTGAGTTCTGGACTTCTATTTTCTTGAAACTTATTTGAAATCTCTTCGAAATCATTGGAATTCATTCGAATACATTTGAAACATTTATTATTCAGAAAATATCTTGAAATCATATTATTATTGTATATTTTCCAAAATCTTAAAACCGATTTCAAAACACCCGAGTTCGATTCCTTGAAATTCAAATTCAAAACCCTTCAGTTATAAATCATTTTTATATAAATCAAATTTCTTATAAATTTTTCAAAATTTCAAATCCTTTCGAAACTTCAAATTTTCATTTTTAAAAAGTATATAAATCTTATAAAAAACATTTCACTTTTATATATAAAATTTGGTCATCCTTATCAAAAATAATAATTTCGATGTATGCACAATTTCAAAATACAACCAAACATAAAATTTCCAAAGGATGATTCAAGGATGGATTTCAGACAAACAGAGATTCAAATTTAGAGGAACTCTAATCAAATAGAATTCTGGTTCGAAGATAAGCTCAATCGAAGATGAGATAATTTAATTACCAAATAGAAGATGGATAAGCCTTTATAAATCACGGGCGACCTTAACCGGTCAACCGTGACTTCAGGAATATAATCAATGCGGAAATCTAAGGAAAGTTGACATTCGAATGTCAGGGATAGAATCCAGATATAGCAGAAAGTAGATAGCATCGTAAACCGAGGATACAGAAACCTTTGGTGAATCAATGCCAATTGTCAAGGAGTTTCACCCTTTTACAAATCATTCGAAGATTTGCGGAATCACCGATCTTTATAGAGATCATTCAAAGTGGAGTTATGGAATGCCCCAAAATCAAAAGGATAAAAATAGGGAAGACAAGACTGGATTTCAAAACAAGTGGAAGCGTTCCAAAGTTCAAGGAATCCTAACCAAGAGATTACTAACATGGTGGATACAGAAGGAATGAAGTTTAGAAAATTTTAATTTCAAAATAAAAAAATTTACACCAATATAATCTTTGAAAATCCTTTAAAATCATTTGGAAATCATTTTATACTTTGAAAATACGTTCTCTCACAAAGAAATGATTCTGAGATTGATTTCACTCTTTCTAGGGTATTTCTACCCTATCTCTAATGAGTTTTTGCTCCGCAAGCTATGGTTTGCCTAAAAACCTGGCTCTGATACCAACTGTAACGACCCACTATTTTGGACCATTCAAATCGACAATAATCCACACATGTTTGACTTGAATAATTCAAAATAACAGATTGTAATAAAATTTGGAGCAAATAAAACCAATCACAGAATCACAGACACAAAAAAAATCAGAATAACTCGTAGCGAAAATTAAAATACCATAGTAGTTCATGAAGCTACTATAACAAAGTCTCAAAACAAAATACATAATATCAATCTGAAAACAAACACAATAGAGATTCCAAATACATATAAGTCCACCAATACAAGAGCTGAAATAGAACAACTGAACTAAATAGATGGATAACTAGATAAATAGAATCTCCAGCGATTCCTAGCTCCAGAATGAGAAATCCAAAGCTGTGAATACTCGGGCTGACCCGAGCGCAAAATAAAAGACAAACACTTGAGTCAGGACATACAAACTTATAAAATGTAAACTAACTCAAGTGAACTGTAGTAGTAATGCACTATAACTTAGAGGATGCTTGGGATCGCCCATCCTCCAAGGATCCGTTAAATCATAAATTAAACAGTAATAAACGCTATCATAGAAATGTCTATATTAAAGTAAACTATGCAAATAACAGTGCTAATGTGGCTAGGGTAGCGCAGAGCTGCAGCAATCGCTCACCTCTAGTCACACTCTCAAATTGAAGGTGTACATTCAAAAATCACAAGGCATACAGAGAAGTGTACCATGGTTAAAATTCCAAAAAGGTTTATAATTTTGAATTAAAATCATTCATTTACATAAAAAGGTAGAGTTATTATACCTTCAAATCAAATATTAAATTCCCAAAATTTTAGCCTTTTCAGAGTCATGTATTTACTTAAATACATTAAAATAGTGAAATTTCAGCTTTCACGACACTTAGAAAATGCTACAATAAATTATATTTGAAAACAATTCAATTCAGCAAAGACAACATTTATAAACTGCTGCAGTATTAGTTTAGTTATATTCAAAAATCTCATTTCAACCAACTGCAACACTTATCAAGTGCTACAATAGCTCTTTTATTAATTTCAGATTTTATTTTTAGTTTCTGCAACTACAGCACTTACCAAGTGCTATAGTATCTCTTAGTTAATTTTATCCTTTAGTTCATTTGTATCAACCATAACACTTACAAAGTACTGTAATATCCTTTACAACAGATTTTACGTTAACTTCAGAAATGATAGCATTTCTGAAGTGCTGTTAATTCAATTTCCAACTTTTCAATACAATTTCAGCAACAATTAAAATTCAATTTTAAACCATTTTAACTTATAAAAATCATATTTTTCCACTAAAAAATGTTCATTTAAATACCCTTTAACTTATGATTTTTATAACGTAAAATTTATACATAAAACCAATATTTTATCAATAATTCACTTATTAAATTCAAGTGCACAATTTTCTATTCTTACATTTTTAAAAATTAACTTAACACTTAAATTTAATTACCATTTAAAATATAAACTTAATTTCCCTTTTTATTTACTTAACTTTTATTCTTAAACCAAATTTCACATTTCCAAGTCAAGTTATATTTCAAATTACACTTTCAAACATTTATTTATTTATTTAACCATTTTAATTCATAGAAAAATCAAATACACTTTATTAAGTCATTTTAAATTCAAATTTAAATCAAATTATCATATTTTATTTACTTAAACCTAAACTCCATTTTTAAACAAAATTGCAAATTTCAAAATTAATTTATACTTCAATTTTAACTTTACCATTCATTTATTTGACATATTTAACTTATAGAAAATCACTAATACTATATAAAAATCATTTTTAATTCAATTTAATTCAAAATATCATAATATGCAATTTTAAAATACTTTAAAACTTTCCAAAAAAAATATAAAATAACCATGGGTCTGTATAATATTTTCTAACCTAGGTCAAGTGATACGGATAATATATCATTTTAATCCGTAATTTACAAAGAAAAATCCGGGTTCTATTATTTCAAACCCGCAACCCAAGTTAAATAAAATAAATAAAAATCATTCAGGCCTATCATTTCAGCCCATAACGATTTTTCCTATTCTAAAGTCCGTTCGTGTACATATCATTTCAACCTATAGTGATTCTATTTTGTATGGAACTTGTAGTGTGATAAACAGATATAAATAAACAGTATAGCAACAGATGGTAGTAACAGGTGGTATGACAGGTTTATAAACAGGGTTAACATCATATAATTCATATCACGGGTAGGTATAACATAATATAATAATTCCACAGATTCACAACACAGAATAGATTCCAAAAAGCATGATAGCACAACACAGCACGACATTTGATTCGAGTGAGTGGAGAGAGCCAAGATATTAATCTTGTAAACAACCAATAAAACAAACAATATACACATAAATATTCAACACAAAATACATTGAAATGAATTGAAACAAAAAGCAACGAAGGACAAAATAGTTAGACCTTGCTTTTACATCTCAAATGCTTGGCCAAAGGGTTCATATGCTCGGCTGTGATGTGCCTTGGCTCGGGTATGGCATCAATACTGCACGGCTAGGCAAGTGTTTGAAGAGGTAGGAGTTTTAACAAGGAGAAGATCAAACGACAAGGCAAAAGGCAAGTTTGGTTCAACCTTTAGGCTCGGCCTGGTCACAATTGGGCTCGGCCATGGGTCAATTTGGTCAGGTCAGATTTGGAGTGAAGGCCAGTGGTGGTGTAGCTGCTGGTGGTGGTGGCTATGGGGGTGGCCGAATTGTTAAGTGAAGGGGTGGTGAAAAATGTGGCTCGGCTAGCATGTTTTCAAGGAGTTTGCATTGTTTTTAGGTGATGGATTCAAGTGAAAGGACCCCGCCTGTCTTGGTCAGAGGAGAGGCTGATGGTGCTGCTGTAAATGGTGGTGGTGTGGTTGGTGGTGAAGGTGGAGAGTGGGGCCGAGAAAAGCTAGAAGAAGAGCAAGCAAAAATCATAGAAAAGAAGAAGGGAAAAGTGAAAAAGAAAGCCATGAAAAGACTAACAAAAATGTTCAGAAATTTAGCATGGCCATGAGTTTTGAAAGTGAGAAAGATTCTCACGTGAAAATGAAGAGGAGTTATGGCTATGCATAGAAAAGTGGACGGCCAAAGCATGAAAAGCCAATGGAAAAATGAAAAGGCAAAGGCTACATGAAAAGACACAAGGAAAATGAAAGGTTTTTGACTCTTTAATTTTCCATTTCTTTTGATCAAAATAAACTAATTAAAATTCAATAAAAAAAGAGAAGCAAAACAAAAGTAAGAAAGAAAATAAATAATTATTCTTTGGAAAATAAAAAGTAAATGAAGAAAATAGTTATTATATTGAAACTAGAATTAAAAATTGAAAACAAAGTACTATAAACATTTGAAAATTATAACTTCACTTTTAAAAAATAAAATATATAAATAACATGTCATGTTACACATATATACACAATTAGAACAAGATATGATAACCAAAAATATTATTTATATAAATTAAAATAAACAATTTTGTTAAATAAAACAATTTACACACAATATTGTAAAAAGCATAACTTTCACAATATCAATCGGATTTCAATGAAATGAAAAGCAGTATTCTTGAAATTTTATTTATTTTCGTAATAAAAGATAAAATTCAAAAATTCAAATCTTTAAATTTAAAATTTAAAAGTCAAAATTTGACCATATTGACAAAAATTCACATTTTTGAAAAATATTCTATTTATTTATGTTTGAAATTATAATTCACATAAAAATAAAAATTTATTTTTAAAATAACAAAATTTATTCATTTTAAATAAATAAAATAAAGTTTTTAAATCAAAAATAAATCAAAATATAAAATTAAAATAATCACGAAATACATGGTTGTTACAATTTTTTTGACACATATTTGTAATTTTAAAATTGTAGTTGATCTTGAATGAGTTAAAAATAGCATTAGAATGTGAAAATCCTGGATTTTGTTGCAATAACAAATATTTTAATTGAGTTTGGAGTTGATTTAGTTTCATTGATTGAGGCACAGAAGATCCTGCACAAGCAGAGCAGTTATTTGGTTGATTCCATTGAGCCAATTCAGATCTATCCCCTTCTATCTCCACTTCTTTGCTAAAACAATCAAATTTATTCTCCATTTTTCTACTGCCCTACTTATCTTCTCTATCGCCATGCTCTTTGATTGGTCGGAGGTAGGGATGGAGGAATCGCCAACCATCGTGGTTGTGCCCTGCTTTCTTGCAGTGGTCGCACAACTTGGTGCTCAAAGCTCCATTTCCTTTGCTTGTGTTCCTTAAACTAAGGTTTGAGTATTTTATCTGAAACTGCTTATTCTCTTAATTTTCCAAATGTTGAGGGTTCATGAGTGATCGTCAAAATTGCTCTTGCTCAATTCTTGCCACTACATCATCAGAACTTGGCATCTTGACTGATGCTAAGACTTGAGACCTGATCGATTCATAGTATGGATTGAAAGCCCCCAAATAGGTAAAAATTAAGTCTTATTCAGATCTTTTTTGGGTTTCAATTGGGTCTGTTGTTGATAGACATTGATTTTTTCCCATTTTGACATAATTTTCATCATTAATTCGTTTGTACTTTGGATGCTCTATTTAATTTGGGTAAGCTCTTGTTTAAGGCTAAAGATATGAGCAAAAAAAATTTGTTGACCATACCTTCTCGTGGCTTTGTCCCAAATCTCGGGTGATGTGCTAGAGTACATGAGTACGTTTGGAATCTAGGGTTCCATTATGTTGAGTAGCCATGACATGATTAATTCGTCGGTTGTCTTCCATTCTATTTGTGCTTTCCCTTTGAGAGTTGTCTCAGTTGGCTTTGCTACTTTGGGTTTTTCCCTTTTTCTAGTAAAAAAATAATTTTCCTTTGCCACCAAGACTAATTGTTACTGATCTGGACCAGGAACTGTAATTTATGTTGCCATTGAGTATGCTATTTGTGAGTTTAGTATTGTCAGATTGAGACATATTGAATTGGCTGTAGTTCTTTGTTATATGCAACTTTTGATATTTTTGCGGAGCTTTTGAGTCAGGATCTAACCCGCTTTGATACCATATTGAATTTTTGAATATTGAATTTTTGAGAATAAGAATTAATATGATGAATAGTTAATTTTATTAATAATTTCTGATTCAACAAGCTCTCTATACATGATTATATATAGTCTGATTCTATAGTCATTGTTTATTTCCCAAATTATATTCTACTAGTCATTAAATTATAATTGTCTAATTACACCCCTAATTACAGGCTAAGCATCAAGTGTAGCTGACAATTGTGTAATGGATGCGGGCCTTTTATTTTATTTTTCATGTTTTACAGCCTAAGAGGAAATATTTTGAGGCTGTCATTTCTATTCCTCTACAGCCTTTTATCTGTTTCCTATTTACAGCCTATGATGAAATATTCTTTGACTATCATTCCTATTTTTCCATAATGTTCTACAGTATATTTTTGGAAACCAACAAAAAATTCATTAAAATTCTACTCATAGACATATGACGTCTCCATTTCAGCCCTTTTTAATCCAAAGAGTGTCACATCCTATAAATGCATATAGGGAATGTCCTAAATTATAGTATTTTTTGTTGAAATTTGTTTCAAATCTATAGTTTATAACATAACTATTTTTTAGATTTCAGTCATTTTGCTTCTATTTTTCATCTATTTTTTAGAATAGTGTAAATTTTTACACTAATACATTTCTCATTTTAGAAATTTGAGCTTATTTTGTCGTTGAATGTTCATCGTCGTTAATAATTTCTAAGCTATTATTTATTTTATTCTAATCTTTGTGATTCAAACGAGAAACAAATTAATGTTCACAGTTCAAGTACTAGCACTGTAAGATTCTGCATTATAAACATCTACACTACAATAACAAAATTGGTACATCATGTTTTTTTCACATTTCAAGTGCTAGCACTATAATATTCTGCATTATAAACATCTACACTACAATAAAATTGTTTCTTTGGTTGTGTATGCTTTCTCTGGTTAGTTTATAGTATCTACATGTATTCTTCTCCAACTTATATTGCATTTAGTTATCTACTCTTTGAATAGCCAGGTCATAGGTATTCATTCCAAATATAGTCATCTTAAAAACGCATGCATCAAATTCTGAGCATCGACTCTAATTAATCCAAAGTAGCACTGTTGCGCGTAAGCACTAACTAATCAACGCATTTACACCAATTAACGCACATGTACACTAATTCTCTCAACATTTCAGTGATAAATAATTATAATAACATCCTAATTAGAATTCAATATGGTATACCAAACAATCAATGTGGTATTATACAACTATAACAACAAATTAACCCTAATTTAATAAATCAAAATTAAATAGGGTTTATAAATTAAACCTTCTTACCGAGAAATAGTTAATGGACAAAGAGTTGAATCGAAGATGGAGACCTGCTGATGGCGTGGAAGCTTGTTGATGGTGTGGATGAGGGGTTAGAGGAGGGCTTGGAGGAGTAGATTTCTGATTTTGAGAGAAAATGAAAATGAACGAAACTGTCACCCTGGGGTTCAGATATTCACGACTTTTCGAAGGCTTTTGACGACCGCCAACGGCTTCATTTGCGTCGGCTTTCAATTGCTGTCGTCAGCTAGTTTATGTTATTTCATTTATGCCATGGCAATTGCTTGCCGTCCGCAGCCGTCGCAAAAAAATCGACGTTCCGTCGGCGTCCGTCGAAAAATGGCATCGCAATTTACTGTGTTTCTAGTACAGTACATCATGTATTTTTCATTATTGTTAATTAATTGATGTTATTTGATCTTTCAACATTTTGTTTAATTTTTCATTTTACGCTATTCTAATTAATGTGTGTTTTTGTAAGACGGGTTATTACTAAGTTTGTTTGGTTGTGAATACTTGCTTCGATCAACTTATAGTATCTGCATGTATTCTTCTCCAAATTATATTGCATATAGTTATCTACTCTTTGAATGGCCGAGTCATAGGTATTCATTCCAAATATATGTTGGTAAAAAATAGTAGTTGGTTTATTGAATCTTTTCTTTTGATTTTCTATTTCTCTTTTGTAGATTATTGAATTGGATAATCGTACTGGCATCGGGACTCAAAAGATTAATTGTACTAAGTATAAGAAATATTCTTTATTTGTTAAGAAAGCCATAAATAAATTAGGTTCTTATCACATGAATTTTCACCATATGATATTACTTCTAATTTATTGGATAATTTTGGTTACCTACGGAAAATAGTATTTAACTATTGCCAACTTATCTAGCTTTAAAAACTACAACAGTAGCAGATTTCATAAAATTACAAAATAATCCAATCTTTGATAATCTTGATTAGAATGGGGAGTCCTCTTCCTCCCCCGCTCCTCCTCGCTCGTCTATCTCTAATCCACTTCACAGCAAATCAAAATTAGAGATAACCTTCCTAATCTGAGCAACACTATTACTGATAAAGATGGGTTTCAGAAAGTAACTTACAACAGAAAGGATTTTGCTTCTGATTTTCAGAGAAACATTCAGAGAAAATAGAAAATACACATCAAAATCCTCTCATTATAGGGAAATCTCAAGATAATACAATTCACAATCAAGAAATGTATCTAAGCATCTGTTGAATTCAAGAAGCCGAGTTTCCAATGCTCCAATAAACGAAACACCGCTCAGAAGATATAGAAAGCCTCTTCTTGGGCCGATCTTCTAGAAAGGAGGGTTAAATCCTAATTTCGATTTACATTATGTTGCCCCCATCAATATCAATAATAAAAAAATTTGTTGCCGTGAAAGAAGATATTGATAAATGCACGGAGAATAAGTGGGGATTTTCAGTTATCGCTTATGTGTTTGGTCCTCGTCCAACATATCATCATTTCAAGACCTATATTACTCGCAGTTGAAACCCTACAGGAAGCTTTGAAATATATACTAGAAATAATGGATTTTTCATAATAAGATTTTCTAAAATCGACGACTGTGAAAAAACCCTAAGTGGGGGGCCATATTTTATAAATGGCAAATTGATTATTCGAAAAAATAGAGTAAGAAATTAAATTTCGACAGAGATCTTCCATCTACTATGCCAATTTGGATTAGGCTACCTGAATTAAGCCTAAGATTATGGGATAAAGATGCTTTTAGTGCTATTTCAAGTGTGGTGGGTATGCCACTGAAGTTGGATGAACCAACTGCTAAAGAAACAAGATTGAGTTATGCAAGAATTTTTATGGAAATAAAAGCCGATGCAGATTTACCTGATTAAGCTAACATCACAATGTATGGTGGTGATATTATAGTGCAAAAAATTGAATATGAGTGGACCCCCAAGATGCAGATCTTGTAAATGTTTTGGACATTCTAATGAAAATTGCACTGCTAAAAACCCCTGGAAAGAAAAGTGTAGAGAGAATGATATTGCAGTAGAGATGAATACAGAGAAAAACATGAATGCAGGAAAATATATGAATGAGCAGAATTTTCATGATGGATTACAAATTGGATCAATTCTACAGTCAAAGAATACTTTAAATCAAAATTCTTTTTATGATTTAGAGGCTTATGATACTGTTATGGATGCAGGCAATATCTCTAGTGCCGATAACTAAAAAAAATTGCAAAGTATATATAGTTACTCCCCTTAGATCTTGCAAAAGATCAATGATAATGCAAATGAGATGGATCTTCCAAATGCATCAATGGAAGAAACTACTGGTTTTAAAACTTCTTTTCAGGTAAATGTTGAAGAAGATAGCATGAATCTGGATCAATGTCCTTCAAAAATATTGAAACTTTCAGATTTGAATGCTCCCCCAGAAAGCACAGCTATAACTTTTATTCCAAATTCTCTCACTCCACGAAAACAGAAACCTCTATCTATAAAAGCTATTCAAGCAGCTATTAATGCGGTTTCATCCCCAACATCTGCAGACGAAAACAAGAAAAAGAGAAAGAAAACTAGAACTACAATCAAAAGCTTAAATGACATTCATCTGCATAACAAGTAGAGGATGTCGCAGATAAAGATTTCAGAGAAAAGTACATCTCAAAAAATGATAAATGGGAAAATCTTCTACAAGTAGAAATTACTCTGCATGCAAAAAAGGGCAAGAAGTTGGAAGTATAGGAAGATGAAGATAGTTACAGTGATTCACTGTAACTATCCACATATCCTTTGAGTATCCTTTATTATTTTACAATTTATAATTTTATCTATGTCGATAATTTCATGGAATGTTAGAGGACTTAATTCTCCCATTAGAAAATTGGATGTTTCCAATTTAATTGTGTCTAAGAAGCCTAGTATAATAGGTTTTTTAGAACATAAATTAGATAGTGTTAAAATTGTTGATTGTCATATTAGACATCTCTCCAACTGGAGAATTATTAACAATTATCAAAAGGGAAGGGGGGTAATGGTAGAATACTTATTTTATGGGATGATAATATTTGGAATTTAGTTAGCCACATTTTAAACTTCTAATATATTCACTGTATGTTTTCTAATAAAGGTAGCCTTTTTTTAGATGTCACTTTTATATATGCATCAAATTTTGAAAATGAGAGATTTGATTTATGGAATCATATTGAGAAATTAAATTTGCAAATCTCCCATCCATGGATTATAATGGTTGATTTTATTATCATTATGCATGCATATGATAAAAATGGAGGGACTAGAATTTTTTAATAAATTCTTCTTAAGGACTGGTATTGTTGAAGCTAATATTATAAGAAACAATTTACTTGGAAGTCTGGTAAATTGAGAAATATTCACTACAAACTTGATAGGATTTTAATCAACCAAAAGTTTGTCGGTATGTTTCCTCATTACAAATGTTTCACTCTTCCTCAAGCTACAAGTGATCACACCCCTAGTCAAATTTTTCTCACTGAAAATATTGATTGTAAGAAAAATATCCCATTTAGATTTATAAATGAGTGGTTTTTGAGGATAATTATAAAGATATTATCAATAAGTGCTTGTCATTTAAAATTCAGGGAACTGCCTAATTTGAATTCTCCAAATTTCTACAAATTCCGAGGGTCATATTAAAAACTAGAACAGAAGCAAAAACAAAAATAAGCTTAAAGATATTAGAGCTGAGTGTGAGAAATTACAAAATGCTCTTGATAATGATTGCTAGGACAGCAATATTATCATTAGTTTTCTTCAAGATCAAAATAAACTCTTCACCTCTCTTCATGCTCATTTGGTTAATATTAGGCAAAATGTCAAAATTGACTGGCTTATTAATGGGGATAAAGATAGAAATTTTTTTATGCCAAAATGACAAATCGAAAAAATAAAAATATCACTAGAAAACTCATTGATGTAAATGGAAATGCTTTAAAGAATTCAAATGATATTGAGAAAATATTGAGAGAGAATCCATTAACTATTTCACAGAGTTATTTAACACTAATAATTATGTGACCTCTTTCCCTAATATGAAAATTAAATTCTCTTTAAAAGAAAATAGTCAGGAACTTCTGTTAGCTCCTGTTAGTTTATTAGATATTAAAAGTATTATTTTCAGTGCTAATAATAATAAAAACCCTGGTCCTGATGGATTTGGTGCTAAATTTTATAAAACTCACTGGTCTGATATTAGCTCTAATATTTTTGAAGTTATTTTTGAATTTTTCAAGGTAAAGAAGCTTTTAAAATCTTTCATTCAAACTTTTTTAACCTATGTCCCAAAAGCCAATAATCCCATTGGGATGGAAGATTATAGACCAATTTCATGTTGTAACTTCATTTATAAAATCATATCATCCATTCTTTGCTACAAGATTAAAGTGTTTTTAAAAATTTTAATTTCTAAAGATCAATGTGTCTTCATACCTAGAAGCTTATTACTGAAAACACTTTGCTTGCCCATGAGCTAATTAGAAACTTTAACATGAAAAACAAGAGTGTTATGTGCATCAAAACTGACTTACACAAAGCTCTTGACAAAATAAATAGGCATTTTATAGTTCATATGATGATTCAAATAGGTTTCAATAAGAAAATTATGATCTTATAAAAGAATGCATTGATAATGTTACATACTCTGTGACGGTTAATGGCTCTCCTAAAGGTTATATACATAGCAATAGAAGAATTAGGCAAGGAGACCCTCTTTCTGCTTATCTATTCACTATTGTCATGAAATATTTCACCTTTCTAATTGATCTAGAACAAAGCAAGGGGAGTATTAAAGCCAAAAATAGAACCAGACCATCCATTGCTAATCTTTTATATGTTGATGATATGCTTTTATTTGTCAATGCAGATACTAAAAATACTAATTTTGTTGCCAACATTTTTAAAAGGTTAGAATTTTTTGCTGGATTAAAAGTTAATGAGCGCAAAAGTAAAATCTATTTCAGCAAAGGATGCAAATGCAAGAAAGAAATCTTAAGCATTCTTAAATTTAATGAAGGTAATCTGCCAGTCAAATACTTGGGACTGCCTTTAACTATAAATCAGCTTAATGATAGGGACTGCTCAAGGTTATATGAGATTATTCAAAGTAAACTTGAACGGTGGTCTAGCATATTATTATCTCTAGCTGGTAGGCTAGAACTCACCCATACTGTCATCACTGCAATAGTAATGTACTAGATTCAAGCTCATAATATTCTAGTCAAGGCAATTTGCAAAATTGAAAAAATGTGTGTTAATTTTATTTGGCAAGGAAAGCAGCACAAAATTGCTTGGAACAAAGTTTGCATGTCGAAAAGCACTGGTGTCTTAGGATTTAGAATCATTAGAGACTTGAGAGAAGCAGAAAATACTAGTTATTTTGGAAATTTATAGATAGTAAATCCCTCTGGGATAGATGGATGAGGACAAATATCTCAAAACCAAATACTTATGGACTGCTACAGTTGAAAATTATCATTCATATATTTGGAAAAATATTCTTAGCTGCAGGGAGAAAGGTAAAAAGGTTTTAGAAAGAAAGTTTAAAGATGACAGTCTACCAGCTTATGGTTTGCCCCTGAATTTTTGGAAAATCACTTATTGATTTGCTTGGTTGGAATAACTTGTATTTACTTGGTGGTGCTAATGAAAAGGTTCAGAATATTATTCAAAATCAAGACTGGAATACAAACATGCATCAAGCTGCTAATATTTTCGAAACGGCTATTGGGAAAATTACAATTGATAATAGCCTTCAAAGAGACACTTGGATTTGAAAACTCTGCTCAAAGGATAATTTCCCTTTTAAAAAAGTGTAGAAATTTGTGAAGGGAGAATAAATTGAACTCAATTGGAGTAAAATCATTTGGAGCAAATAAAACTATCCTAGAATGTCTCATTATTCTTATTTTGTCATTGTCAACAGGCTTCACCCAAGAGAAAGTTGTGCCAAATGGACTAAGAATGCTGAAAAAAAACTGTCCTTTATGCAAAAATGGAGTGGAAATGCAGACCATCTTTTCTTTGATTGTTCTTATTCAAAACATATTTGGTATATTGCTAAAAATGCCATAAGTTTCAATCAACATCAATCAATACAAAGCATAAGTGAAAGCATTCAATATATTCAACACAACTTCAAGCCCAAGTCAAATGAGTTTAAAAGAGCTTCCATTATGTTAACCACTGTCATTTATCACATATGGGAAGAAAGAAACCAAAGACTTTATCACAAAATTGAGAATAACAACATTCAAATTTGGAACAACATATACTCAGATTTTCAGATTTTCAGCAGAAAAGCAAACAAACATCATAAATTCATGGATACAGATAATGTAAATGCAAACAATCTTGACAGATATGAGTATAGAGTAGAAGATTTCTTACTTAAGAGGAAATACACTACACATATCTCACATAGGAGACATAGTGATTGCCACTGTCATATGCATGCTACCGACAAGGTTAGTATGTCGCTCGAACATGACAGCAACTCGTTGGACAATCTACTTGGAGGCGGCCTTCTAGAGTCGGAGGCAAAGCTATAACCTACAAGGGAAGTACACATAATAGTATCAATAACAATGTTAATTTATATCATTCTATGAATAGTAAGTGTAGTTTGTTACCTACTGCAAATCTAAAGAATTACCGCACGTCCAGCAATGTTTCCAAGGAGATACTAATGTTGTCAATCGAAGATTACAAGCATATGAAAGTTAGAATCAGTAAAAAGGAGAGTTTTTTACAATAGCTAGTTAAATAACAAAGTCTATCACTTATCTTACTGGAATAATGGAGAAAGCAGTAAAGCTACTGTTGATTCATCTTAAGTTGGCCGCAATTCCACCAATCGTCACTATTCTACAGAGAATCTAAAGAATAGCAACGAGTTAGGGAGGAGGGAGAAGTCAAAGTTGTCCGATCGTCATTACTCTACTAAGGACAACACTGCTATGAGGAATAACAACGAGATCTGGAAAGGGGAGTAGATTAACCTCGACAACTTGCATATCTCAACCAACAAAGTAAACAATTTTGAGAAAGCAGTTATAAAAACTGCTTATTCGAGACATATATGCCCAGATCTAAATCTTACTGATTAGCGCTGCAGAGACAAGAAGGATTTGAAACCTCCTTGACTTGTTTCTCTCTTTTATTCTGAGTTTTGAGAGATTTGTGAAACTGTTTTCCACCATTGTTGTGTTTTCTTCAATGTTGTGGACGTGGATTAGCGCATGCACCTCCTTGTCTAAATTCTGCCATCCGTTCATGTTTGCATCGATCAAAAATCCTTCCAAATTACACATATATTATCTAATCATCCAACTCTACTTTGTACTATCTTCTTTCACCTCACTTCTGTTCTACCGGCTAGCTTACTATACTGCTGCCACATAATGCTAATATATACACATACTACTTGCCCTTTATTTTTTATATATAAAAGCAATTTCGTTACTTCCTCAATTGGATCAACTTACCAATTCATTTTAGCAATCTAATTCGCAAATCAAATATGAATGAGAAGAGCAACTCTTGTTTTCACTTAAATTTCAAGCCACGGAGACATTGTTCTTCTACACTAGTTTGCTTCAAACATCATCATTTCCCAATTTATACCCTGGACTAAAGAAGGCTGCATAAAAGATAGTGAATAATCATCAGTAGCTCATAGTCATGTCCAGGCTAGAGAATTGATAACATATATGTTGTCCACATATTATCCGTATGTACTTGGTTAGACATGGAACAATTTTTTTTATTGATTCCACTTACTTCTATTGTAAACTGAAATATCATTTAACATCCACCATACTCAACATTCCCCATAAATATCCACCTGTTTTAGGTTTTCAGCATACTACATTTCAACCAATTAAAAGAATCGATGATATATAAATTCTTAATTAAGAAAGACTTACATTTGAATTAGCAATCAGCGAACTAGCTGCAGAGTAGCACCTAGTAGACGAGGGCAACAACGGTACACGAAGTTAAAATCAGGGCAAGGCGGCGCTGTAGCAGTAGGTGGTTGTTGGTGACCACTGACAGGGTAAAAAAATAGCGCACGATTGAATGGAGGTAGCAGTGCATGGAGGTAGAAGGGTTGCCAAGTTTTTATCGTCGATTGCATTTCGAATTGATGTTTTGGGCACCTCAATTTGGGGCAGCCTGACATGACCATGACGCAGTGGATGGTTAGTACATGGCGGTGGAGCTGCTGTCTGCGGATCGTACGGTGGTCAGATGTGGGGAAGTGAGAGCTGAGCCCACCATTTTAATACCATGTATAATTTGATACACATGGAGAACGTTCATTGTTGAGCGCATTACCCAATGTCATTATTTCCTTATTCTCGGAAATTCTAAATCTCCTCCTGTCTTTTGGCTACTAAACTACAAATTGTTGCGTTTCGTTTCGTGCACAAATTTTTTTAGTTTCGTGCATAAATTTTATATTTGATTACTAAACTATAATTTTATTTAAATCAATACGAATGTTTAACTATTTTATTTATTTGCACAAACAAATAAAATAATGAACTTGGATCGTTATATACACTAGACGTCACAGTCAGTTGACACATGAAAAACAATCGTTAACAACAACAGTAGGTGGAGTGTGGGTATTTCTCAAAAAGGATTGCCAACTCATAACAAGACCAGTGTTCATGCTTGCATGTCTTGCTATATCGATCTAGTTTGTATTTTCCCTCTAGCATTAAATCTTTATCCGTGCATACGTGATTTCAAGTGATTATAATTACGATAGTATGAAAGGGATCTACGTATATATTGTCATCCAAGAAATAAAAATTCAGAAAGTGAGATTCAACCCTTGGTCATATTGTAAAAAATAAAGAAATGATAACATCCAATCCCAACGGGATCGCTTAATTGCCTGCAAACCTAAAGGTTTAACATAATATGTTTATATGACATGACATGCACAACTACCTAGGAGTCGCTTAATAAATATTTGCCAACGTATTCCACTTTTTATATTAAAAAGCATAATCATGAACTTTCGTAGAGCAACCGAGACGCAAGTAAGTGCAAGGCAATTATTCGTTTCTTTAACAAATTGAATTCTCTTAATAAATAAATTAAGAGTAATACAAATATAATGCAACGTCCTATGTCCATATTACCAAATAGTATACTAAAGTACTATTGCCCGACTGCATGGAGAATGCGACTAAAATGGATGATCCATCATACTACAAATTATTTTATCACTCAACTTTAGTCGCTATTCTATATATTTTGCATAATATATACCGGTCAATCCATCATACTATATTGACATGGCTAGGGTTTGAGAAGATCAAATTTTCAAGTGAGCTTTAATAGAAAAAAAAAATCATGAAAGGAGCTACTAACCCATCTACCTAGCATATCATCCTATTTTAGTTGTTTTATATTTTTATGCATAAGCATCACATAAGGTCTACAAGTTCTAGGAATTGTTTTAATTGTTTTAGGATTGATAAAGGCAAGATCAAGGTTTTTGGCAAAATCATATGATCGAATTACTGCTGTTATGATGTTATTATACATCCATAGTTAAGAATGGATGTAGAGTTTCTTTCAATTGATTTTTGATTCCTAATCATGTGATAGCTTCATGCAATCCCTTTTCAAAAATTCAAATTATGATTCATATCATAATGATTTGAAATGAGGTGGTTGTTGTAGTTGAAAGCACATCTGAGGGCAGCTGATCTCAAACCATGCAATCATGTGAAATAAACATATCATGACTATTAGTCCGGAAAAAGAGAATATGGACATAAATAAATTAGATGTAATTTACAACGCATAAACATTAAAAAAAGATTAGCTACACAAAACAAGCGCATGACCAACCAACATTCGAAACTTTAGTAGAAACCACTTATCTTGCCAAATATTTTGGTGATTCGCCTATACAAGTATGCATGAAGGGATGAAGGAGTCATTAACGAAATAACTTGGAGATCGTGTCGGAAAAATACATCACAATCACCCATCTTAATTGGGCTAACTATAGTCTAGTGCCACAAAGCTCATCTATAGTCAGTGTTAGAAAAATGGATAACCAACCAATAACAAGGCTAGCGTTCATGCTTGCATATCTTGTTGTCTCGGTCTAGTTTGTATTCTCCTTGTAGCATTAAACTTTTGCCATTGCACACGTGATTTCAAGTGATTAAACTTGCTAGTATGAATGAACGTTTTTGCATGCCTTTGGTTGCAGAAATGATATTCCATCCGAGTCAAACACCCGAAGATATGCCTAAAATCATCTTAACGAGTTGTAAATTACTGGTATGAGGAAGTGAAGAGCTTGCGGACTTCTCTAGGAGGAAATTAGTAAAAACCAAGATTTTCGACTCTCGAAAATCGGCACTAATACGTCCACTGTATTGCATGCCAAGCAATCAAATGCCGGAAAACCCGATTGTAGGGGAAAAAGAAGAAGGAAGAAGATAAGAAGAAAACTAAATAACATAAAATCTCATAGCGGAACGATATTCTATATTATACAACAAATCTTTACACAAAACAAACTGTAGTATATGTATATATAGACATCAATCAGAGTATACTAACACATTTCAGCCTGAACAGTTATAACAACCTGTCCATACAATTGTTGATAAATACAACAATGAATACAGCGGAAAATAACCATATACGTGAATACGTCTCTGGGCTTCCAGCTCATCCCCTGAAGCTCCAAAGCAACCAATTAAAACATGTAAATATGTTGGGTCTGACCCAAGCATTATAATAAAATAACACTCGAGTCAGTCTGGAAAACTAGCGTGAGAAAACACACCTAATTGGATTTTAAAGTTATAAAAAACCTTTGAAAATCAAAAGTATCTCATAAGACAACGCCGCATATGGACAAATTTTAACCTTACGATAACCAAAACATTTTCTATAGAAATCTATTGATATCATATAATGTCTAAGGGTGAAAATAATAATAATCAAGTAGGTTTGATGCTCGTGAATGTACATCTGCAGCAGCGGACACCATGGGGACCTAAAACAGCGATATGGGGGCAGTGGCATCCAAATCTACAGCAGAAATTATTGTTGCTGGAGTGGTCTTCAATTTGTGGTAAACAAATGAACTTCGGCTGAGTTGTGTACTTTGTCACTGTCTTAAAGACGTTTTGCGTTCTGTTCAGGGGTGAAAGCAGTCAAACAAATGCTGCCTCCTCTAGGATAAAACATCCTCTCTCTCTCTCTTTCGGTTTTGTAGTATCGACTCGTCTGCACTAACGGGTTCGACCCGATTGCACTCAAAAATGGATGCTCGGTTTTTTCTGAATTTTGAAGAAGTGTATATGTTTAATTTTTTTTCAAAGAGCAAAAATATCGTTCTTTTTTTTTATTTCGTCTGTCAACTAATAAAAATATATATGGAATGCCAAGTCGAATGTATTACTGAGTCGTTGGGTGACGTTCGCTAAGAAATCAGATCTAAAGTTTTACCATCTCAAATAAATAGCAGTCAGAAAACGTTTAATAATTTCGTCCAAAAATATAAGTGCTACACCACAACAAGCCTAAGCCCGAACCCGGCTCGGGTCGAGTCGGTGGAACGGCGCGCGCGGGCGGGGTATTCAAGCATGGTCCCCCTCCTCACAAAAAGAGCATCATTGGCTGCCCAAAGGGCCCAAACTTAGCTTCTAAGAATCAATATAAATACTCAATTCTTTCATATAGTCACTACAAGAAAAATTGTTATTGCTTGCATTAATTAGTAGCGTTTAATGCTAAATGCAACTACTAGTTATTTACTACAAATAAAAACAAATAAATAAATGTAACCAACTATCCCGCCAGCCATTTCATGAAATTTTGGTAAAATTTTATTTCGACCGCTCTTTTTTCTTTCTCCCTCGTAACACTTAAACTTTTTTTTCCCTAAATCCCTAACCAAGCCTACATTAAAATCATAGTCACAAATTAAAAAAAAGAAACGCAGATAAAAGAAGGGAGAGACAATGGTGCAACGATTATGCAAGGAGATACGCAAATCTGAAGGAGGCACGCGATTATGAAAGAAAGAAACACAAATCTTAAAGAAGTGCACGACCAATTAGGGCAGAAACGGAAGTATGTGATGTAAGGAGAAGGCTGCACAACCGTGGGTAGCTGATGCGGAGTTTGAATGTCAATAGCAAGTTTTAACAGCGATGATGGTGAGTATAACCTCTTTGTAATTTACCGTGAGTATGGCAATCAATTTTAGTAATTATATCATGTTGTTTTAATTTCATATGAAGTGAATTTGATGAGTACTTGCTGTAATGATCACTAATTTTCTAGAGCAATACTAATAATTGTGGTGAAATTGATCTTAGTTATGAGTGCTTGCCATAATAACAATTGGAAAAACAATTTTTTAGTGTAATTAATGAGTGAAATTTCAAGAGTAAGGATTTCACAGTCAATCACCACTTAACAATAATATAGTTTTATAAATGATGAAGGTAACTTGTACATATATGATTTGAATGGAAACATTCATTGCCACATTTTGATTTTTTGCATAGTTTTACAAATTTAACATAGTTTTATAAATGATGATGATGATGAATAATTAACTAAGTTTTATAAAAAAATTCATGATCTCCAGTCATCTCCCTTTTAATTAAGTTGATGAAAAGTTGTACATATATGATTTGAATGGAAACATTAATTGCCACATTTTGCACAATTAAGAAGATATCGAGGTACATTGAATCAAAATTAGATGTAATATTTGACTCTACAAAATACATAATTAATTTACACAAAGTTCACATGAACAATATATACACACACACACAAACATTCATCAAACATGAACCCAAAATAAATGAACCATATTGAGCAGAGAAGAAACCACCAAATGCAGGGAAACCCAAAGCACTTTTGGGTTCAGAAGTCATCTTTACATCAATGGCCATCCTCTTCAGATTTTAAATTTCAAGTGAATACGCTAGTTAGTGATTGGGGCAAAGACTAGTGGAGGCCTGAGCCTTTGCAATTGGACATGGTACCGCTTTTTTACACAGCAGTGCCTAGCACTGCTGTGCAAACATCAGTGTTGTACTGCTGTATCATTTAGCAGTGCGTAGTGCTTCTGTTTACTCAGCAGCGTATACCATGCATGTGTCAAGCCTTGCTGTGTGGGAAGTGTTAGGTGTTTAGTGTATGATGACAGTGCCTAGTTAATTTATGACATCATGTTCCTAGTTAATTCATAACTAAAATTAAAAAATGAGTTGCATAGATATAATTGAAACATGAAATACTCGACTTTGGTACAGATAACCCAATTTTTTTGTGACATATTGATGAAAGACTCAAGGAGTCCTAGGGCTACACCAAGATCAAGTTGTATCGGATTGGACCAAGTACTTAGTCTTACCCACATATGTTTGGGTCAGTTCCATATATATTGGACTATTATGAGTTTATATTAAATAATATTCGAGTTATAGAAACCCACTTAACATGAATGGGTTTATTAAAGGGAATGGTAAAAAATTATAGTGCCATTTATTTATTAATTTAATTATTGTTCTTTAAAGTACTCAATTTACTGTTTTTCAAGTACAATACCCTGGTTTACATTAGTTCTATTCAGCACACAACTATTGATTCTATGTATAATTATAGGAGAGAATGCATTGGAATAAAGAATCGTATGCTTTCCTAGCTGTTGGATTCAGTCACTTGACCATATTTTCCGTATTGTATTCAGTCACTTATTATGTGCTACTCAAAAAGTTGGCCGAGTGTAGTTTGCAATTCCACAAATGATGCATGAATTGGAGATTTTTAGAGTACATTATAACTGTTTTATGAACCAACACAAAGCTGTCTGCTGTAGTTGGGAATGGATTGTTTCTTTGTCTTGCATTCATTGAACATTGATTTACTTGATTTTAATGGGGACTCTTCTTAAATTTTACCCACATCTTTGACGTGGGCATATCCACTTATTGTACAACTGGATACTTGACTCTGAAGAGAGTGATGCATCTAAAAGCCTTGTTGAGTAGTGATGAATTGCATAAAGAGAACCCAGCGTAAATACTGTTTAAAGTAACTATTTTATGTAACCAAAGTATTTCTTAAGATTTGCTTATCTATCAGTTACAGACAACTACAAATTTTGGTTATGACATAAAAAATTTGTTGCTACAGCAGTTTTAGGGAAGTTTTTGTTGTCCACTAAAAGTTAAATGTTTCAAAGGATGATAACATAATATTCAAAACTTACAGTTTTGTTTTACAAGGATTCACTCTAAAATAATATTGGTTTAAAAACCATTTCTATTGGTTTTTCACCCAGAAATATTGTTTTTCCAAATATGAATATAAGGTTGTACTTTCTCTGTATCGTTCTTTTTGTTGTTTGTATCACTACTCTTCCAAATAACACTTGATTGAGTATATCATATACCATATAGTGATTCAATGGATGCAGTTGATGATACTGGTATTTGTTTCTTGAATGATTGTTTGTGATATGAATAAACCATTACGTGTGTTGTTTTGCACCTTCAACGACAAAATTTAACAAAGTTTCGACTAAAATTATCGATACACTTGAGTACTCAACGACAAAATTTAACCAAAGTTTCAACTTAAATTATCAAAACACTTGAGTGCTGACTTAATACTAATAAAAAATTGCAGCTTAACATTGTTTTTTAATTATTTATTGAAAAAATGCTCCTGTTGAGACTCTTTATGGTAGAGCTTCCATCTAAGATAAATAAATAAAAAGGGTTATTTACTTTATTTTTTCTATTTATTAAGAGCTACTTTAAGTTATAAATTAAAAAAACTTTTAAGTGGTTCTAGCAAAGTTATACCCATTAGTCTTTAGAAGCTATTGCTACCAGGAAAATGCTGATATGAGTTTAACCTCACATTCTAAATTGGGAGGGTAGGCATAGTCACTGTACTTAAATAACTAACTTATTCAAATAACTAAATACCTAATCCATTGTTATGATCATGCAACCTCATAGATTTTATCCCCGTTTAACCTTAGTATATCGGGCCTTTTGTTAAAAAAATATTAACTAATCATAAATGATCATTTTTCTTAGTAATTTAATATTCACATTACTGATATACCATGCTATCTTGAAAATTGCAGGATCGAAAAGCGCAACCTATTCAAAACTTACAGTTCACAATAATAGTGCAAATAAAGAAAACTCTGAGGTGATGAAGACAGCTGAAACTAATGTCATGCATTATATGGATGATTTATGTAAAGCAAACCATTGGATAAGTCCATTCAAAAACCTTTCTTGGTTTCCACACTTTAGTTTGACATGCATTGAGCAATGTAAGTTATTTTAACCCATTCACATTGCTGATTACATGTATTGAATATCATCAAGCTACCTTCATAAAGCTAAGGAGTTCAGCACAATAAAGCCCTATCTTTTACTTTTTGTAATTCAGATGCTCGGGAAAAAGAAAGAGTCTATTGTTCGCCAGAATGTCAAATCACCACTGGCAATTCTATCGATAGGTATTCAATATTCATTCATAATAATCATTTACATTGTATAATTATTTTGAACAACTTTTCCATAAGCTCCACTGTAATGTGATCTTGAATTTAATGAATGAGAAAACCTCAGTATGAATCTTTTTAAATGCATATTTGATAGTGTGCAATTAAATTGAAAAGTGCTTTTGTACTTCCCACCATTCAACCATATCTACCTAGACCCCATTACCTCAGCTCATCCCAAATTCAACAAAATCTCCATTGTATAGATCCTTACCCATTCACATACTACAGTTTTAAATTGAAAAGTGCTTCTGCTACCGTTCAGTTAAAATATTACAAATATAATGGTATGATTTGTCTACTGCAGAACTACAGTTTCTTGAACTTATTTACGATTTCTGTCAACAATCATGTAAAATTCTCTACTCTTTATACTTCTATAGCTAATTGCCAACACTTAAATTATTTTAGTGCCTTGCTACTGTTTTTGAAACAATTTGATATTTGTTTCCAGTTATAGACTGAGAATCATTGGAGGAACACTGTCTCAAGAAATTTTACTTTCTAACATTTGTGACAATTGTAGTGTTGATGAATTGTAACTATATAGTAGGAAGAATTTTGATACCAATCTTATGCTATAATATTTTGATGAAGCTTATGATATACCACAGGTCATAGTGCAGTAATACATGGGTGCACTATTGAGGATGAAGCATTTGTTGGAATGGGTACAACTCTGCTTGATGGTGCTGTTGTGGAAAAGCATGGCATAGTTGCAGCTGGGTCTCTTGTAAGACAAAACACAAGAATTCCAAGTGGCCAGGTAACTTTTAGTATTTCATTTGCAATAATGAGGAGGCATTCATATGTAATTTAGCCAAATTTAATGGTCAATTACAATCTGAAAACTGATTACCGTAAATGAAAACCCATAATTTCCGCATAATAAGCACGGTGCATGTAGGGTTGAACCAGTACAATATGCAAGGGTTTGGAAGAAATCATCTTGAGGGCTACTATATACTTGAAACAATAAAGATCTCAAGAGGCCAAAACTTGAACTCAAACTTGCGACCAATAGAACATATTGGTATGCTGCTTTATTAACTTGACTTGCTCTTAAGCCAAGTAAAATTACCCATGGAATACTTTGATGCTTTTCTTTTTAAACATGGTTTTATGAGACAAGTAGATCTTAGATGTTTTAAAAATGTATGTAACAAGGGGATTCTATGGACAGTTTGTATGATGAAAATTAGTCACTGCTTGAAATTGTATGGTTGTTGTGGGTTGTTTGAAGCTGTTTCTTGAAGTATAGCTGTTGCTTGAAGTTGGTCACTGCTTGTGGTTGTTGTGAAGTGATTGCAGTTGTAAGTGGAGAAGGGGGTAGGCAGTGGTTGATTGTTAGTGAGATGAGGGACTAGTGGTGACTGAAGTGGTATCAGTGTGGCAAATTGCTGATGTTTGTGGATGTGCTTTGCTTGACAGAAATGGACATTGCAGTGATTTGAAGTGGATGAAGTATTGTGCAGTCAAGTTGAAAGAAGAAATGGTGGGAGTTGAAGTTTGTGGTTGGAATGTTGAAGGGTGGTGTGATATGTTGTGGTGGGTGTGCAGTTTTCTTGTCAGTTTGAATTTTCTGAAGGCAGTAAGGTGGTCAGGAGGATTTTGTGATGTGAGGAGCAAGAGTGATATGGCACAGTAGTTTGGTAGTAGTTGCAATAGAGTAATGGTGGATGGAGAAGTGAATGCAACAGTTTGAAATGGTGTGCTGTGATGTTGACAGTAAGCACAGTGGTGAAGTTTGTACAACAGTATGGAAATGTTAAGGTGGAAGTAGTATTGATGTTGTGATAGTGAGTTGTAGGAGGTGCGTTGGTAGTGGAAGTGGTTGGAAATTGATTTTCTATGCAGTAATTATGTGGTTGGCTTGAGATGTTTTTGTTGTAATGTTGAATGGAGATGTTTTTGATGTCTGGACAGTGGAAGTTGCTCTGTTGCAAGCAAGTTTGGGTATATGGCAGAGGCTGGTTGTGTTGAGAGTGATTTTTGGTGAGTGTTTGGTATTGCAGAGAGACAGTGGTTATGGAGGAGGTTGATGGATGGTTCAGGCTGTTGATGATGTTGCAAGGTAGTTCGGTTCGACAGTGCTGGTTTCGGATTGATGTTTTGGGGAGGAGAACTTTTGAAGATGGGGTAGCTGTGAAGTGAAATTAGAAACAGTGGGTTGCAGGAGTTTATACTGAAGTGCACAGGGATGCACAATGAATGTTGCAAATGAAGTTGATGAGGTTAGGTTAGCTTCTGATGCCATGGAGGGTGGATATGGATGGCAAGTTTGTGGTTGAATATGTGTGGTTGTTTGGTGAATTTTACAGAGTTGTTGAAGGGTGGATTGGTGGGTGGTTTGTGGCAGTTGCAGGGTGTAGTGGGATGCTAGAGGTTGAAGGGAAGGAGATGTTGTTTCTGGTCGTGGGAATTTTGTGATGGTTTTGTAAATTGACAATAAAAATAATAATATGATAGCTACAATTGAGAACCTTCAATCCAAAAGTCATGTGCCTATGGTTAGTTAGCGAGTGATTTTGTAATGATCAAAGCACATGTGTTTGTACATGTGGTTAGTATATGACCTGCTTCTTAGTCAAATGGAACTGAATCCTAAAGCACACGACTACATGTGAAATCTGATTCTTCTTTTACATTACTTGGTTAAAGCATTCAATCATTTATATACATCTGAAATCCTACTTTATATGTGGTCTTCATTATATTGTTCCTTTGTCTTTTCTTTTATGTTCACATTTTAAATTCCGATTTCACTTTAAAATTTTGTAACATGTCTCACGGTCGTATTTTTAAATGTCATGTCATATTTTATAAGATTTAACTTGACCATAGTACTGAATATACAATCTTCCCATAGTACTGAATACACAATCTGCACATAGAATGAAATCCAGTCAGACTTCTAACCCAGTTTTGATCTGAATATCTGTGTAAATTGAAAATTGTGTATTCGTTGGGGAACTATATAGGATGCATAAAAAAATGGAACAATTTTTGTTAATATGTGTTAATATAGAATATCGAGTTATAGATTACATGATTTTCATATATACATATATATATGTACATACATATATATATATACACATATATATACATATATATATTGTTGATTGTTAAACTCGTTTAAAGGTAATTAGCTATTTCGAAGCGAAGACTGCCGACAACAAAGAACTATTGGTAATCAAGCAACGAACATGAATTTAATTGTTATATATGTTGTCATATTTTGTTAGTACCATTTGTGGAAACTAGTCTGTGAATGCTTGTAGTATGTGACTTATTTTGTTGAAAAACTACTATCGAATTGATTATGGATATTATATTTGATTGTGAGATTAGCATGTTTTTGCAGTTATTTGAATATGATGATCATATGATTGATTGTTTGTATATGCTAATTATGTGATTTAATTGTTTGTTTGAATATATGAAAATTATGCGATTGATCGTTCGTTTTAATGTGAATAGTATATAAGCGATTGCTGGAAATGGTATAAACCATCAACCGTAAATAGTAGCATTTAAAATATGCTACCAAACACCCAATAACTTTTAGTAGCGTTTCAGAAATGCTACAGAAACAAATGTAAACTAATATAAAAATTATACAGTTGCATTTTAAAAACGCTACTGAAAATCAAAAAAAGCATATAAACAAAAAATGCAACCAAAAAATGAAGACTTATGGTAGCGTTTTTTTAACCCTGCAGAAAAAACCTATAGCTGCATTTAAAAGTGACTTTTGGTAGAGTTTTTTAAATCCTACAGAAAATACCTATAGTTGCATATAAAAGTGGCTTTTGGTAGCGTTTACTACAACGCAACAAAAAGTTTTAGACTTTTAGTTGCATGTCGTATAGCAGCATTCTCTAAAACGCTACCATAAGTTATGGTAGCGTTTTTTCAACGCTACCAAAAGTCTTTTCTGGTGTAGTGAGTCCTACAATAAGGGGCTATTCACATATATTGGAGCCATTTACACTTATTCAATTTTTTAATAATTCATTTAAAAAGCTTTAAAACATTTCCAACAATCCCCACTTGAATTTTTAAAAAATATTTTTCTTTCGAGCAGCTTCTAAAAAACATAAGATTGTGCATAAACAAAGATGTTTTTCGACTTGAACCATCGCATAGTGGATAAGATTCGGTTTTTTACTGGAGTGACATATAGTCTACATCAAACCACACACAATCTTTCTAGAGTGTAGTTAATTAAGCCCGTGCATTTATGGTCATGCACGTCTATCGCAGTTTAGTGGATGCTATAAGAATTTTGTCCAAAATTCCATGAAACAGCCACATTTCCGTATTCACATAGGTGAGTCTATCAAGAGTACTCGTGAAGGTAGGTACTCCACTCTATATAGAGTATAGATCGCATTAAGAGTTTCTATTAACTCATCCTCTAATCACTTCAGGAATACATGCTTCAAAATATTAAAAAATAGCATGTTCAACTCATATCACTTCACAACTTGTCTTACCTATTGACCCTAGTTCTTGAGATCTCTAGTCATTAGGTCAGGTTACCATTGTTTGTGACTCAACAATATAAGGGCAATAGTCTCATTCTTTTGGAGGTTCTAAGGACTTTCCCTTTGGCTACTCCTTTCGTCAAAGGATCGGCCAAATTCTCATCACTGCATATGTGATCCATTCTAATAGCTTCTAAAGAGAATAGCTCCCTAACAGTGCTGTGCTTATGACGTATCTGTCGTCTATTATCGTTGTAAAAATTGTTTTGTACTTTTGCGATAGCCGCGGTACTATCGCAATGGATAACCACACAGTTGGTATCGGTTTTTCCCATAAAGGGATCTTCGCAAGCAGATTTCTTAAGTACTTTGCTTCTTCACTAGCTGTGGCTAGTGCTATCAACTCAGACTCAATATTGGACTGAGCCAAAATAGTTCATCTTGCTCGGGATTCTAAAAAATTTGGGTTGAAATAGGAAAATGTAAAAATGGGAAGAAGGGGCATAATTTCGAGAACGTGAACTTTTGGGTTTGAAGGAGTATGTGGACGACAAAGGTAATTTCTGGAAAAGCAAAAAATATGAATGGACCAAATTAAGGAACTATCATTATTATTAGTAAAGATGACAGTATGAAAAGGATATATGTATTCTTATTCATCTAAGAAATAAAAATTTAAAATGTAATAACCCATATTCGTATTACAAAAAATAAAGAATTGATATATCCAATCCCAACAGGATTGCGAATTTGCCAGTAAACCTGAAGATTTAACATAATGTGGTTATATGATGCGACATGCACAACTAATTGGGAGTTGCTAAAGAAATATTAGCCAACGTATTCCACTTTTTATATTAAAAAGCATAATCATGAACTTTCATCGAGTAACCGAGATGCAAATAAGTGCAAGGCAATTATTTGTTTCTTCAACAAATTGAATTCTCGATTCTATGTCCACTTTACTAAAGAATATACTAAAGTAATATTGCCTGATTGTACGGAGAAAGTGACTACAATGGATGACCAATCATACTTTTTCACTCAACTTAAGTTGATTTGCTATATATTTTACATAATATATATTGGTCGATCCATCGTACCATATTATCATGGCTAAGGTTTGGGAAGATCATATTTTCAAGTGAGTTTTTAGAGAGAAAAATTAGGTAAGGAGCTCCTAACCCTATCTACCTACCATATCATCCTATCTTGAGTTGTATTAGATTTTTATGCATAAGCATCACATAAGGTCTACAATTCTAGGAGGTTTTTTCTGGATTGATGGAAGCAAGAGTAAGTTTTTTGAAAAAATCGTATGATCGAATTCTTGTTTTTACGATGTTCTTATACCTCCATAAGTTAAGAATGGATGTAAACAAATTTGATTATTGCTTTGAATTGATTTTTTATGCATGATCATGTGATAGCTTTATGAAACCCCTTTACAAAAATTCAAATTATGGTTCATACGATAGCGATCTGTAATGAGTTGATTTTTGTAGTATAAAGCTCATCCAAGGGCATGTGCTTAGTTTGGAGATGGTCGGATTCCAATGACGAATCAGTCTTCTGTTGGAGCTTACAGCTCCAGGTAAAAGTCCGACCTATCAATATGTTCCTCCTGATAGGTCAGGAACTGTAAAATCTGGGAAAGAGCCCGATGATTTTTTATTTTCTCTTGTTCTTTGTTTTTCAAGAGCGGATTGATTAATCATGGTGGTGGAACTAGGTCATCCCACAGTGAAAGTTAATAGTGAATTTCAAAAAAAAAAAAATACTATATTCTATCTTTATTAGGCCTATGAAGTCTAATTTATTCATAACATTTCAAAATTTAATATAAATAATTATTTCATTTAAATTTATAAATAATGAATGGAATTTTATTTTATTAAGTTTAACTAAGTATAATGGTACACATATTTATCATATGCATACATGTATGTGTGTGCACGTGTAACATAATAGTCCATGGTAGGTATAATGTTTCTGTATATAAATGTTGAGGTTTGCATCGCAACTGACATGCTAGCTCATCTTATATGTATTGTATGTTGTCCAAATATACGTACTTATGTATGTGTATGCGTGTGTAAATTTATTATTTCAAATAATTATTAAAATAGTATACATATTTACTTATATGTGTATAATATATAAATTACATAAATGTAAAATATTAATATATATGTGTGTGTGTGTGTGTATGCATGCATATGTATGTAAGTAGATTAAATTACATATTAATTAGATAAATGACTATATATACACACATACATAATATATAAATTATTTTTAATATAACATACATATATATTTTGCAACAATAAATAATATATGTATATAACTATACTTGTAGTATAAAAAATATTTATAAATATGTGTATTAAAATGTATATTTATGCTATATAATTATATCAATTACAAAATTAATTATATATATATATATAATTTATAACATTCCTGATCTAGTACAAAACATTTTTATATTATTAAATTATATACATATATATTAGTCGAAAAGCATTAAAATAATATTAAAAATAATTTTGTGGCATATTTTCAAATTTTAAATTTTATGAAATAAAAATATGATATTAAAAGGTCACGAAAAATATTGCATAAATTTTGAACTTAAAGTTATATTTTTTATTGTTTAATTAATTTCGGCAATTTTATAAATGACTTTTTATAAATAATAAATTTGGTTTGTAAATTATGTGATTTTGGCCGAAAGATAACATGATGATGAAGAAATTTTATATTTCGAAGCAAATACTATTTTATATGAATTATTTAACCTATATTTTGATTTAAATAATATTAAAAATAGTAAATAATATTAAAAAGTATTTTTTTTTGTTACCTTAAATTTAGTATAAATTTGCATATGTAAAATATAAGATCAATTTTTAACATGATATGATAGCATACTTAATTATAAGTCATTTTATATAATATAAGATAGTTTTATAAATATCTTTTTAGCAAAACTTTCAATCAATATTTATTCCAATGAGTATTTACCTTTAAAAATATTTTAATAATGGAAATTATTTTTACAAATATAAATCACTTTTCAAAGCAATTTATTTAAATTAAAATTCAAAATTTAGATATTAAATTATTATAACTAATTATAATAATTTAATAAACCTGTATTATCGCTAAACACATTATAGTCAAATTGCGAAATAAATCATAAGGTGTTAGCCTGTAATTATTTTCTACCAACTAGTGCAAGTGGAAAGTAATTGCTCATAAACTGGCCAAGTACAATTCAAACAACCAAACAAACAATAATAACAAACACGATTGTATTAAAAATTAAGAAACAATAACTGACAGATCAATTTATCGAACAATAATTAACCAATACATTAATTAATGTCAAAAATATTCTTTTTACACTGCAAGCACAACATAGGGATTTATTCTACTCGATAAATGTCCAAAATAATATATTTAGTTTAAATAGCAGAATGGTAATTTATTATGCTAATTAAACGTCATCAATGAAATATAATTATTTAACTACAATGAATATATTTAATTTTAATCACCAATATTTTATCAATTTTTTATACTTCATCCAACGTGTCTATGAATTACACTGATGTGCTCTGTTCATTTGTACGAATTCAATGATGCAATCCACGGGTTAAATGAACTTAGTACGGGTGAGTTATTTATTTTTAAAGTGTAAAATTTAATTAACTAAATTAATAAACCAATATTGCTTAACAAATCTCATTCAACCACATCAACTTAGCCAACCTGCCAACCACTTGCAAAGCCCATAGCCCACTCTCGCATGCAACCAACACTCCCTTCCATCATTTTTCCCTCCTGCTCATGCCTGCACCTCTCCTCCTTTCTCTTCTCCTTGCACATGCGCCTCTACTCACACACACTTGCACTCACGCACACACTTAAAACATCCCCACATGTAAGCACGCACACACAGACTTGAATACACATAAAAATAGACTCACCAACACACACGACCCGAAAGTTCATCGGGGAACATCTCCTCCACGGCGCCACCATCTCGAGTGCAAATTATACTAAAGATAAAGCCCCACTTCCCCTCTACAACAGTGATGTTTTCACATTTGGCTAAATCTTTGTTTTTGAGGAGTTATAGGATTAATGAATTTAAATTGGGAAACATGTTTTGTGTATTATCGTTTGCAGAGAAAGAAAATGTGTATATATTTGATTCATGTCTCCCCCTTTTGTATTGTGTATGCTTCAATATATAGGAAAAATTACTTCATACCAAAGTAGACAAAAGTTAACACTTCCATCACATCAAAAGTAAATTCACAAAAGAAAGCAAGACACACAAGACTATGTGCGTGTTATATTTTGTGTAATATTGGATTTGTTTTATAAAAAATGTAGGGTACTCTGCTACATAATATCAAGTTCGCGTACGACCACGAATGATAGAAATAAAATTACGATCATGCACAACAATATGAAACGATCATAAAGCAGTAATAAAATGCACCAATTAACTTATCATGGGCAATTTTAAAAATACTGACATTAGCTGCAAAATGCGTCAAACGAAGATTTAACTATTTTCTAAATTAAAAAATATGGAAAAATGCTATAAATAAAATTAAAATTATGTCACTAAAAATTTGGCTGTTATCTAAATATAGATTTTATTATATTTAAATTAAATTTGAATATTTAAATAAACTAAAATTCCAATTTAATAACTAAAAACTTACGGCTCATTACATTCTTCCGTCCCATTAATGAATTTCGTCCCTGAAATTCCATAGAGCGAAAAATATAATGAAAGCCAAACAGTTAACAAAAAGTAAGCATACAAAAAATAATGTCACCCATAAACCCGGTCGAAGATACAATGTCTTATCCTATCCATTTTTATTTATCAAATTAAGGCAGTTTCATTTAAAATTCCTTGGTTGATTTTCTAATCCTAGTTGAAATTTTACTTAATTGCCTAACCCAGGCTTTAATACCATCAGTGACGACCTGGATTTTCAGACCAGTAAAAATTGCCGAAAACCCATTCGTTCTAAAATTAGTAATGGCAACTACCAACTTAATACACATCATAATCTGATAAATAAAGAATACTATTAATTGTATATGATACAATTTCAATATGCAACTTATTAGAGTAATCATTTATTTTATAGGATGTCCTTTAAAACATACCAAACAGACAAACTATAAATCTACCGCTGCACAACTTTAATGTGAGAGACAACAATATTTATTGCCGCAAACTCAATAAACATGTCAGTGCAGAATAAAATGGTTAGTAAGAAACAAATATCAAGATGGGATAATTAGCAAATAAAAAACATGAAAATGTTATATTATTATTTGGGCCGTATAACTACCACTTATACCTACGTACCCCTATTTAATTGGGTATCCATTTAGATACAGGATCAAGCCAACATAGTTCTCCTACCACAAATTGGGCTCCAGTAGCCTATGATGCACAAAAAAAGATGCAACCCTTAAATTACATAGCAGATAGCATGCAAATGTTGCTTTCTAATCTACCCATTTAGGTATAATTGTTTAATTCTTTTCAAAAGATAATTTAGAACTAAATACCAGGGTTTTTCCATTTAAAATATATTTCGTCAGAATTCTTTCCAAAAAGGAATATATCAAAATTCCAATAATGACTAAGAGGGTGCACCCCCCATTTCGAGCATGGTATAGCTCTAAACAAATTGTTAACCCAAAAAAGGAATCAACACTCTGGTTTGAGTTTGAAAGCACCAGCCATGTTCTGACAAAGCAATATCATAGATAAGAGATATAGAAAAAGAATAGTAAAAGAAAGTAGACGTAGAATTTTTATAGTGGTTCGGAAGTTAATGAAACCGACATCCACTTTAATGTTTTATTATAGATTGATTGTTGTTACAAGAAGTGTTTGATTACAAGGCTTTGATTATCCTTGAGTAGGTTGAATCCCTAGAGTTGGAATCCATTAAAGAATCATAGTGAATCCCTTTGGAGATTGTTGTGAGGAAGGTAGAGAGTGAATAAATATTTTGAGCAGAGCTTCAGCAACCAGTCCGGAGAAGATCCTGCTTATGTTAAAGGTAGGATGGTATTTATAGGGATCGGAGAGCCTTTGGGCCAGGCCACTTCATCAACTGCTCCCAGGTAGGTATATAACGACCTTGGGGGTCTAACTCGCTATCCGACCTAAAACCATGGGTCGCTAATGACCCATGGTTGATGTGTCACTGGCGACCCATGGGCTTTGCTCGTACGCGAGCTAATGGCTTGGTATTTTCTAGGTGCTCTTTCCGTCTCTTCATATGGTAGGGTCGAACATCATGGCATTAATCACTAGCAATCCATACACTTAGAATTTTTCATACTCCAGTCTCCAAGACTTCGTATCCCTATTTCTCTCAACAAACCAGTATGTTAGCATGGGTCGCTGGTGATCCATAGATATGGATCGCTAACGACCTAAGAACTTTGATTGTTTCTATGGTTCTAAGTTTGGGTTGCTTTTATGGCCTTGCATCGATGTAGTACATGTAGTTTTGTTGCCCGTTGTTCCATTTTGATGGCATTCTATTAGCCGGTTGTGCGTTGATTGTCGACTAGGCTGAAAGAATGATGGTCTGTTGGTTTAATCGATTTCAACTGTTGCCTCAGCCTTTCTGGTTAAGTTCTAATCCGTTTTGATGTCACGAGATTGTTCTGCTTTCTAGTGGGTCCTGTTGGGTTAAAAACCCGGCTCGTTACGTTCTTCCCCCCTAAAACGAATTTCGTCCCCTAAATTCCATAGAGTGAAAAATATAATGAAAGCCAAACAGTTAACAAAAATTAAGCACACCAAAAATAATATAGCCCATAACCCCGAGCGAAGGTACGGTTCCTTATCTTATCCATTTTTATTTATCAAATTAAGACAGTTTCATTTAAAATTCCTTGGTTGATTTACTGATCCTAGTTGAAAATTAACCTAATTACCTAACTCAGGCTCTAATACATCAGTGACGACTTGGATTTCCAGACCAGTAAAAATTGCCGAAAACCCATTCGTTCTAAAATAAACAATGAAAACTACCAATTTAATACACATAATAATTTGATAAATATGCAATACTATTAAATGTATAGGATACAATTTCAATAATGCAACTTATCTGAATAATCATCTATTTTATAGGGTGTGCTTAAATACATACCAAACAAACAAACTATAAATCTACCGCTGCACAACTTTGATGTGAGAAACAATAATATTCTTTGTTGCAAACACAATAAACATGTCAATGTAGAATAAAATACTTAGTAAGAAATAAATATCAACATGGGATAATTAGCAAACAATAAACATGAAAATGTTACATTATTATTTGGGCCGTATAACTGCTACTTATGACTGCCAACGTAACCCTATTTTATTAGATACCTATTTAGATACTGGTTCTAGCCAACATAGTTCTCCTACTACAAATTGGACTCCAGTAGCCTATGATGCACAAACAAAGATGCAACCCTTAAATTACATGGCATATAGCATGCAAATGTAACTTTCTAATCTCAATTTAGGCATGATTGTTCAATTCTATTCAAAAGATAATTTAGAACTAAATACCAGGGTTATTTAGTTTTTTTCCTTCAGAATTCTTTCCAAAAAGGAATATATCAAAATTCCAACAACAACTAAGAGGGCGCACCCCCCTTTATGAGCATGGTATAGCTCTAAACAAATTGTTAACCCAAAAAATGTATCAACAATCTGGTCTGAGTTTGAAAGCACCAGCCTTGTTCTGAAAAAGCAATATCACAGATAACAGACATAGAAAAAGAATAGTAAAGAGAGAAGGCAGAGAATTTTTATAGTGCTTCGGTTGTTAATGAAGCCTACATCCACTTTATAGTTTTATTATAGACCGATTGCTGTTACAAGAAGTGTTTGATTACAAGGTTTTGACTATCCTTAAGTAGGTCGAATCCCCAGAGTTGGAATCCACTGGAGAATCACAGTGAGTCCCTTTGGAAATTGTTATGAGGGAGGTAGGGAGTGAAGAATATTTGCACAGAGCTTCAGCAACCAATCCGAAGAAGATCCTGCTATGTTGCACGTAAGATGGTATTTATAGAGATCGGAGAGCTTTTGGGCCAAGACACTTCATCAACTGCTCGCACGTAGGTATATAACGACCTAAGGGAGTCTAGCTTGCGATTTGAGCCAAAACCATGGGTCGCTGGCGACCCATGGACTTGGCTCGTTCGCGAGCTAATGACTTGGTATTTTCTAGGCGCTCTTTCTGTCTCTTTATAAGGTAAGGTCATAAGCATCATAGCATTACATGGATCGCTAGCGACCAATCGTGTATGGATCGCCAGCGGCCTAAACTCTTTGATTGTTTCTGTGGTTCCAAGTTTGGATTGCTTTTATGGCCTTGCATCAATGTGGTACGTGTTAGTCTTGTTGCCTATTTTTCCATTTTAATGGCAATCTACTAGCTGGTTGTGCGTTGATTGCTAACTAGGCTGTCTCTTAGTTTAGTCAATTTCAGTTTTTGCCTTATCCTTTCTGGTTAAGTTCTAAGTCATTCTGATGTCACAAGATTGTTTTGCTTTCTAGTAGGTCCTACTGGGTTAAAAACCCGGATCGTTACGTTCTTCCCTCCCATAAATGAATTTCGTCCCTGAATCCTATAGTGAAAAATATAACGAAAGCCAAAACGTTAACAAAATTAAGCATACCAAAAATAATATCACCCATAACCCGGGTCGAAGGTACCGTGTCTTATCCTATCCATTTTTATTTATCAAATTAAGGAGGTTTCATTTAAAATTCCTTGGTTGATTTACTAATCCTAGTTGAGATTTTACTTGAGTACCTAACCCGGACTCTAATACCAACAGTGACGACTTGGATTTTCGGACTAGTAAAAATTGCCGAAAACCCATTCGTTCTAAAATAAACAACGACAACTACCAACTTAATACACATCATAATCTGATAGATATACTACTATTAAATGTATAGGATACAACTTCAATATTGTAACTTACCAGAGCAATCATTTATTTTATAGGGTGTGATTTAATACATGCCAAACAGACAAACTATAAATTTATCGCTGCACAACTCTGATGGGAGAGACAACAATATTCATTGTCGCAAACTCAATAAATATGTCAATGCGGAATAAAATGGTTAGTAAGAAATAAATATCAACATGGGATAATTTGTAAACAATAAACATGAAATTATTATATTATTATTTAGGCCGTATAACTACCACTTATGACTACCTTTGTGCTCCTATTTAATTGGATACCCATTTTGATACAGGATCAAGCCAACATAGTTCTCTTATCACAAATTGGACTCCAGTAGCCTATGATGCGCAAACAAAGATACAAACCCTAAATTACATAGCATATAACATGAAAATGTAGCTTTCTTATCTACCCATTTAGGCGTAATTGTTTAATTATTTTCAAAAGATAATTTAGAACTAAATACATGGGTTTTTCTATTTAAAATATTTTTTTTCAGAACTCTTTCCAAAACTGAATATATCAAACTTCCAACAATGACTAAGAGGGTGCACCTCCCTTTCTGAACATGTATAACTCTAAACAAATTGTTAACCTAAAAATGGATCAACACCCTGGTTTGAGTTTGAAAGCACTAGCCCTGTTTTGAAAAAGCAATATCATAGATAACCGATATATAAGAAGAATAGTAAAAGAAAGAAGGCAAAGAATTTTAATAGTGGTTCGGCTATTAATGAAGCCTACATTCACTTTATAGTTTTATTGTAGACTAATTGCTATCACAATAAATGTTTGATTATAAGGTTTTGATTATCCTTAAGTAGGTTGAATCCCCAGAGTTGGAATCCATTGTAGAATCACAGTGAATCCCTTTAGAGATTGTTGTAGGGGAGGAAGAGTGAAGAATATTTCCAGCAGAGCTTCAGCAACCAGTCTGGAGAAGAACCCACTTATGTTGTAGGTAGGATGATATTTATTGGGATCGGAGAGCTTTTGGCCCAGGCCACTTCATCAACTGCTCGTAGGCAGGTATAGAACAACATGGTATTACAATGTAGGATGGTACGCGAGCTAATGCCTTGGTATTTTCGAGGGGCTCTTTCCATCCCTTCATAAGGTAGGGTCGCAAGCATCATGGCATTACAAGGATCGCTAGCGATCCTTCGTGTATGGATCGCTAGCGATCCCTCGTGTATGGATCGCTAGCGATCCTTCGTGTATGGATCGCTAGCGATCTATACACTTATAATTTTTCATGCTCCATCCAAGACTTCGTATCCCTATTTCTCTCAGCAAAACAATATGTTAGCATGGCTCCCTGGCGATCCATAGATATGGATCATTGGCGCTAAGCTCTTTGATTATTTCTATGGTTCCATGTTTGGGTTGCTTCTATGGCCTTGCATCGATGTTGTACGTGTATTCTTGTTTCCCTTTTTTCGATTTTGATGGCAATATACTAGTTGGTTGTGTGTTGATTGCTGACTGGGCTGAATGAATGCTGGTCTCTTGGTTTAGTCGATTTCAGTTGTTGCCTTAGCCTTTATAGTTAAATTCTAGGCCATTCCGATGTCATGATATTATTCTGCTTTCTAGTGAGCCTGCTGGGTTAAAAACTCGGATAACATTTGCCTCCCAAAGTATGTCTTCCTTGATCATAATCGAAGCCCAAAGAAACCAAAAAAATTGTTCTACGCCTGCAGAGCAACTTTTTGCTATTCGGGACACAATATTTCTTCGTTAGATACCCCGAGGGGTTCAATCGTCGATGGATGATAAGGGGTAAGTTCCTTTTGTTTTCCACATATCGAGCTCCAATGCATTGAAATGAAGTTTCTTACTGAACGTGTGTCTTTTAGAGTTATTCCAAGGCCAAATAGAGATGCGGCTCTTGAAGAAGTTTTTTAGACTCGGAAGGCTATTGTTGATGAGAAAAGATGTGTTAAAGTTCTACTAACTGATGAAAATTTACATCGATATGGGTTACCGCGTCTAGGAATATAGGAGGAGGAAAGAGCTTAAAGTCGAAACCCACTGCAAATAAGAAAGAGATCGAGGCCGATCGTATAAAGGCGGGTATAAGAAGAGGAGATCTTTCAAGAAAGGGACGAACCATCGAAAAGATCGAAGTTTGAACACCGTCTTCATTCTTTAGAGCATGCTCCAACACATTCTTTAGTACGTCAAGAAATTCCTATTACTTTTGCCTCGATTCCACCTTCAACTCATATTTCTTCATCTTCTATTGTTACTGCTGCCTCCGGTGCTTATCGCCCCCACTGAAGACTTGCCTATGTCCTTCCTTCGGCCCCCCTAAACTTGAGGTGGTGCTTGTTGGTTGGTTATTGAAGGGAATCAAGTCCGACCGCGATTTGCATCCAGTTCGTAAAGATTCATATATTCCGCACCTCCAGGCTATTCAGAGTGACTTAGAACAGGCTGAAGGATGGGAGAGACTCTGTAAAAAACTGGCGGATATGAATCACAATGATTATCAGGAGATCCTCTCTTTCAAATCAGAGAAGGACAATATTGAGAGGGCGTTGGCCGACCGCGATGCCAAGATTAATCAATTAGAGGAGGAGAAGGAAGCGGCGCTTCATGAGAGTAAGAAAAACGCTAGCCTAAAGAAGGAAACGAGGGAGGCGCATGCGAGAGTTAAGATCGTCTATAGGGACGAGATTAAGAAAACTCACGCAGAAGATGCTAAGTTGAAAGGTGAAGTGACTTCTTGCAATGCCACCATTGAGGCCTAGAGGAAAACTATCGCTGACCATGATATGGTTTTTGAGGGGCACAAAAAGACTATCTCTGAGTAGGCTAAGACAATTGTCAGGTTACAAGCCCTTTTCGAGCAGCTTAGCATTGATAAGTCTATTGTTGAAGTTGAGAAGGTGCCATGAGAGCAGATTTCCTAGAGCTTCAGAATGCCTTTAAAAGAAAGATGGAGAAGCTAGGATCGACGATTTTGAATGTTGATGTTAACTCTCTATTGCATCAAGGAAGTCTCGGCTATTTTGGTCCGAAGTTCCCGCCCACTCTCGTTTTAGTTTGGGAGGAAATCTTGTCACGTTTCGCCGACAGTGGCAATATCTATTCCGAGCAAGAGTTGCATGACTCCTACCTTAATCACGAATCAAAGAAGGCATGGCTCGAGGGTCGGAAAATTCTTCGAGATGGAAGTGAGCAGGAGGCCAATGATGCTGCCTTGACGACAGCCGCCGAAGCGCTCACCAAGCCTTCTATTTTCAACGCAAAAAAATTATCAGAGTAGCCCCATGACCTGCCAGCAAGCTCAGGACTTGAAACTTTTCCTCAGGTGGTGAAGCTATCAAAAGAATGTGAAGGTGGTGAGTTTGAGGTCGCTATTCTCGACCGTTCCTCTGGTGTAGGTAATGTCCTTGCTTCCTTTGAATTCGGGAGCTTCCAACTTACGCCGCAAGAGCAAGAAGAATTTAATGCTTTCACTTTTGATCTTATACGTCCATCTACCTTTCCTGTTGACGTGCCAGCTTTTTCGGTGCATGGACCCACCGCCATTTCCACATCTTCCGTGGTTGTTTCCATTCCTGTTCCAATTTCCACGTCTACGTCTGGCTCGCAACCGAGGGCTAGAGGCTGAAAAGATGGCTGCGCTTCATGGCCTGGACGACCCTTTAGTTTCTTTGGAAGGTGAGATAACAACAGTATAGGCCAAGGAGCAGGAAACTCAAATGGGGTAGCCCCAAAAGACTCAACACGAGCAGGTTACTATCAAGAAGGAAAGGATTGAAGTGACCAAAGCCTCTAAAAGCTCCCGCAAATCATGAAAACGAAAGATGAAGGGAGAAACTTCTGAGAAGGCTTCGAAGGACGAGGATGACATTTCCGTCGAGGTGTTCATTGACATTATCGACAGTGACACCACTCCCAAGAAGAAGCAGAAGCCGCCAATCAAGGGCGAAAAGGGGACAGGTGGAAGGAAGCGTTGCACGTCTTATGAAACACGCAACTTTTCGTGCTCCTCGGCGTTGCCGATCTTCGAGCAACGCGAGGAGTTATAATTTTTAGTGCGCGGCTTATGAGGTGTGCGACATTCGTTTTCCTCGGTGTTACATATCTTCGGGCAATGTGAAGAGTTATTATTTTGGTGCGCGGCTTATGAGGTACGCGGCTTTTGTTTTTCATTGGTGTTGCCTATCTTCAGGCAACATGAGGAGTTATTATTTTAGTGTGCGGCTTATGAGGTACGCAGCTTTTGTTTTTCATTGGTGTTGCATGTCTTCGAGCAACGTGAGTAGTTATTATTTTAGTGTGCGACTTATGAGGTACACGACTTTTGTTTTCCCTCGGCATTTCCTATCTTCGAGCAACGTCAGGAGTTATTATTTAAGTGCACGTCTTATGAGGTGCATGACTTTTGTTTTTCCTCGGCGTTTCCTATCTTCGGGCAACATAAGGAGTTATTATTTTAGCGTGCATCTTATTAGGTGCATGGCTTTTGTTTTTCCTCGATTTTGCCTATCTTCGGGCAAGGTGAGAAGTTATTATTTTAGTACACGACTTTTGTTTTTCCTCGGTGTTGCCTATCTTCGGGCAACGTGAGGAGTTATATTTTCATCCTCCCCGATGTTGCCGGAGCAACGTCGGTTTTTAGAAGGCAAACATCGAGTTCCGCCGATCTAACGGTTTGAGTCGATTTACTTCCGTCGACTTGACGGGTAATTATTATGAACACGGTTTTATTGGTTCAAGAAGCAAACTTTATTAAGAAAAGAAGGGCAGTTTTTGCCTATGTACAATTCCCCCGACATCCCGGGAAGGCTTATTTGCTAAAAAATAAAAGGTACATGAGGTAGCTTTCAAAAAAAGTAGCGGCGGGGCGACTCGCTATTCCATCCCCTGGAAACTTGAATTCCATCAACGATTGTTAGCTTGAAAGTCCCGTCTCTTAGCTTTTGATTAACGACATATTGTCCCTCCCAATTTGGTCGGAAGGCTCCTGGAACGGAATAAACTCGTTTGAGCACAAGATCTCCAACTTCGAATGTTTAACTATGAACTTTGGAGTTGCAGTAACATGCGACCTTTTTTGGTGGGCGGCGGTTCTAAACTCTGCTTCTTCTCTCTTTTTATCAATCTTATACAGCGATACGAGTAGAAGCTGGTCATTTTTCTTTTGAATGAAGTTTTGCCTCCGGTGGGAGGGGACTTCCAGTTCAACGGGAATCATTGCTTCTGAATTATACGCCAAGGCGAATGAAGTGTGGTCGGTTTCTGCTTTATAGGTAGTTCTGTAAGCCCACAATGCTAGTGGAAGTTCATCAATCCAGTTTTCCTTTGCTTTTGTTAGTCATTTTTTGATCGGACTTAATGATCTAGTTTATCGCTTGCACCTGCCCATTTGTTTATAGATGAGCCACTACAGAAAAGCTCTTTTCAATTCGGAAGCGTCTGTAGAAGTTTTGAACTCTGCACTTTCGAATTGGGTTCCATTGTCGATAATGATTTTTTGCGGTATACCAAACCTGCAAATGTTGATTTTAGTAACAAAGTTAGTAACTTTCTTTGTGGTCATGGTGGCCAACGGTTTCGATTCGGCCCATTTTTAAAATAATCTCGGCAACTATAGCATATTTGGCCCCTCCTTTTGCTATTGGCAGAATGCCAATCAAGTCGAACCTCGATATTGCGAATGGTCATGGACTGACCATTTATGTTAGCTCCGTTAAGGGATTTGCTTCGACTTAAGCTTTGAAGTTCCTTCTTGTTTTTCAGGGCTTGGACCTCACGAAGCGCTGTTATATGTTCTGGATTTGCTTCGAAGCTTCATTCCATACTTCTAGAGAAGCACTTACTATGAATCCTAAGAATTTCCCAGAGGCTACTTTGAAGTGGCATTTGAGTGGGTTGAGCTTCATTCCATACTTCCAAAGTATTTCGATCATTTCAGCAAGACTTTCTAGATGATTAGCAGCTATCCGTCATTTGACTAACATGCCATCCACGAAAACTTCCATCGTCTTTCCAATCTGACGTTTGAACATAGCATTCACTAGCCTTATTATGTTTCCCCGACATTTTTTAAACCGAATGGCATTACCCTATGGTAGTACAATCCCAAATCGGTGAAGAAGCTGGTGCTCTCTTGGTTAGGCTCATGCATCATGATTTGGTTGTAACCCGAGTATGCATCCATAAACGATAGCAATTCATGTCATGCCATTCCATCTACAAGTTGATCGATTCTGGGGAGCGGGAAGCTATCCTTTAGGAAAGCTTTGTTCAAGTCCGAGAAATCAATACAAGTTCGCCACTTTCCATTAGGCTTCTTGACTAAGACTAGATTTGATACCCACTTCGGGTATGTTGCATCTTTGATGAAGCTGTTAGCCATCAGTTTATCTACCTCCTCTCTCAGTGCCTTAGACCACTCATGGCACAAGTTGCGCCTCTTTTGCTTTACTGGAGTGAATTTGGGGTCGATATTGATTGCGTGACAGGCAATTTTGGGTGATACCCCGCACATATTTGAGTGCGTACAAGCAAATACGTCCAAATTGGCATGGAGGAATTTAGTTAGCTCTCACCGCATCCTGTTTTCCAGGTGCGATCCAATCCTCAGTCCCCAAGTTGGGTCACTATAAAGTCTGAGATAGACACCGTCAATTTTTCCGGTGCCACCCGATCCTCCCCTGAGCTCTTCTTTCTAGGGTCCAAGCCTTGTCGAATCGATTATGGACCCCAAGGCAGAGGTGACTCTGTAGTTGCTATTTGGAGGGTTCAGGAATGTGGAGGGTTTTCCCCACATTCTTCCCTATTTTATTTCTTCTTAACTCATGCAATTCTGCGATGTAGCATTCTCGGACGGCTCTTTGATCTCCTTTCACAATTCCGACTCCATGCTCTATAGGGAATAGACCAGTGCTATTCTAAAGTTGGCTATGCGAGCCATCCCAAGAAAGCAGTGTATGCTGACATTTCATCTATGATCACAAAAGTCTAAATGAGGAAGACCCTTCGCTCACCCTCTCCATGCTCCACAGGTAGGTCAATTATTCCTACCGTTGTTTGGGCTCGTCGACAGGTTGGTCAATTATTCCCACCATTGTTTGGGCTCGTCGATAAACCCTTGAATCTTGGTTTGGCATGTAGATACGCTTTTCATGCTAATCTTCATCTAATCAAAAGTACGTTCGATATAGCGACCCAATTTTTCGACGCCCGAAAGTCGACATAAATACGTCCACTGTATCAATTGTCGCACAATCAAATGCCGAAAAACTGAACCGTTAGGATTAAATAAGAAGAAGATAGAAGAAGAAACAGAAATAATAACAGAATCTCATATTTTGCAGCGGAACAACATATAATAGATAAATGAATACCTTTAACACAAATACACTATACCAGTTCATACATCACATTATTAGAGTTTACAACGACAAAATACAAACATTGGCAGTTATTTTAACTTGCTTACATAGGAATTTCAACTTTCCCTGACCCAAACGCAACGGACTCTACATAGTATAAGTGGTACGTCTCGCCATCCAACTTGAATTCCAGATCTTCACAGCACATCTTTTCCGACTTCGCTCCCGAATAATGATAACCTGACTCTAGGCTGCCCATGTGGAAAATTATGGGCACCCAGAGTTTAGAAAGGGAACAATAAACTCCAGGTCAGTCATAGGACTGGTGTGAGATCTTAAAAATAGTTATTTTAACAAAGAAAACAAAAGAAAACAAAAGAAAAGAAAAGAAACCCTCTATGCTTTTGAAAAATAAAACTACCATAAGGCCTCCATGCACACACACAATGCAATCGCACACTTGGGGGAGATTTCTCCTTATGGTAGTCAAACATGCTTGATACGAAAAATCTTTTTGATATTATTATTAGTGCGTAGTGTGTAAAACATTTTGAAAGTATAATATAAATCTTAGCCAGTATACGCACCATTATAGTATGCCTACTATAGCTACCATGTTAACTGGCAGGTTCTACAACTAAAACCGTACAAGGCATGTATTGATGATTGTATTTCCAACAAATGGTCAGGCTAAGGAGCTTCCTGGGCCACATAGGTACGCCTCTGGAGGGACGCCCCGAGAACTTATCCATCTCTCTGCCAACACAAGGCCGGGTTACCTCTGTAACTAGGTAACTACTACACGGTATGACATCACCCGGTCGTTTGCAACCTTTATCCGAGGATCCTCAACACCAACAACCACAAAATAATAAATTTTGCAGCATTCACATAGGTTAAATATCTGGGCTCCATACCATGATACCACCTCTTTCTAGAAGGAAATGAACATACCCTCAGGGGGTGCTACCCCTTGCTGCATCCTTTCTGTTTTGACCATTCCGGGTTATGAGGTCCGACGAAGTCTCGTCCGCAAAGCTGCGCTTTTCACAAAAGCCATGCTTTGATCAACAAATGATCAACAGCACTTCGTATGCCACATTACCAATTTGGGAATATATCACCAGTAACCATCAACTACATAACCTCTGAGCTCGTACTCTCAGAGAAGGGTGTTAAGCTAAGAGAATAAATTCTTCGCCACCAACAGAAATGTATTTGATAGAAACCAGCTTTACATCTCAAAGTGTAACTTTAGTAACATCCATACAAGTCCATTCCGAGATCGAACGGAACCGAAGGCACTTCAAAAGAAGCCCTTGCAATCCGGATATTCACTAATCACATCCGGAATCCCCATCACAAAGGGTGATAAAATCTCTATACCGGAGCGACGCGGTGCAGAGACATTCGACAAGTAATCCTTTCGCTTTTGAAAAAAACCCGATCTTCAACACCATCTTCAATTGCAATCCCATTTCGTCGTTTCATTATTTGGAATGGGTTTTATGACACAAAGTCCTCTCCCGGCTAATTCGAATAACGAGCGGTTATTTTAAAAATAAGTGTTACATTTAGATTTCAAACAAATCACAACAAATTTCCACTTTGATCTTTTTAAACAAAAGATCCATCATTATCACAAAGATTCAATGTGGTTTTTGAATATCCATTTGGAATCCGACCCCCGGTCGCATCGAGATTCAAATGCCATAAAAAGGCTAATATTGATAATCGATTATTTAACTATCAATCAATACCCCCAACAATCACCATATTTTAAATAATTCTCCCCAATTATTTATTTTTAAAATATCTTTGCAAGATATAATTTCTAACACTTCAACCTTTTGAAAACAAATTTCAAATCACTTTTCAGCTTTCAATCTTTTGAAAACAAATTTCAAATCACTTTTCACACTTCAATCCTTTGAAAACAAATTTTCAAATCACATTCCTTACGTGGAATAAATTTCCAAATATTTATCTAATTCCATTGAAAATTTTGCCGAGTTCAAATAATTTAAAACACTTATCCAAAATATACTTGGAATCGTTTAAAAATAAAAATATTTTAAAAAACTTGCTTAAATATTAGTTATGAAAATATTATACTAATATCTCATATAAAAATTCAAGACCAAATTAATTGTAAAATAGAATTAGTAGATAGGATATAACTATTTAAATATCCAATTTCTAAAACAAATATCAATTAAAACTTTAAATAATCACTTCTATAATAAATTAAAATAAATCTTTACTTTAAAGATTTTCAGAATAACCTAAGTAAATAATTTCTCTAAAATATTCTTTCCTTAAAACCATCTTTACAACTTCAATTTATATTTATAAACTATATTGAAAACATACTCGGCTTTCCAGGGAAAGTACACCTTCCATTCTAAAATGGTTCATTCAAATCAATTTATAAATCTTTCTGGATTTATTTTGAATTTACGTTCCAAATCCGTAAATTCCTTTCCACGCTTTTAAAAATAAAACAATATTTATTTTTAAAACGAATTTCCTATAAAATTCCCATTGTGAATTTAAATTTTCAAATATCCACTGATATACGATTTTCAAATCGATTTCCAAATATTCACTTTCAACACCAAATCAATTTTCAAATTGATTTCCAAATTTATTTCAAATACAAAATAAAATCCCAAACTGATTTTCCAAACATTTATTTCAAACACCAAATCAATTTTAGAATTGATTTCCCAAAATTTATTTTTAAACACCGAATCAATTTCAAATTGGTTTCCCAAAGATTTATTTTCAAACACTGAATCAAATTCCAAATTGACTTCCAAATTTATTTTCTTTTTTTAAAATAAATTCCGTTATTTCTTCCAAACTTTTTAAATCCGTATTTTAAATAAATTCTTCAAACTTTTGAATAATACTACTCGAAATTCATTTATAAACCTTTTTCTCATATCTTGGAATTTATTCAATATGATTCAAAAATAAAACTTTATCCTTTTAAAATTCCATCTTTTAAATTTATCCAATTTTCAAAAATAAATTTTTATTATTACTTTCAGCTTGAACTTTTTTAAATCCAATTTTATTTATTTCCGGTATTCTACGATACCAAAAATATATTCGACTAAACTATAGCCTTCAACAATTTCAATCATAAATATAATCACACACAGATTATAAATAATGAACATATAACATTGAAACAAATTCAAATGTTTTGAGGAATCCAGTTGGATCCCTCCAAGCTATTTCCCTGCATCCACAAACGTTAGCACAACAATTAATTACCAATTCAACTTCGAGGCGGAATATCACGGTTTATGGGATTTATAAAATATCATCCGCTATTATGCGGCGTATAGGGTCTCATCCGCTATATAATGCGGGAAATCAGTCACTCCAAATACATATATAATACCAATTCCACTTCAAGGTGGAATATCACGGTATATGGGTTTATATATAATATCGCCCACTATTATGCGGCACATAAGGTCTAATTCAATACAACTGGTAATAATTAATCAACCAAGCACACAATCAACAATTTAAAATTTAACTATTTAAAAAATTAAATCAGAAAAATCTGATTGAGTGAGAAGATCTCGCCTTTGATTACGTATTGCAACCCATTTCCAATCCGGCTTGTTTCTTGATTTTTAGACCTTTTATAAACAATTATATGGTTTATTAATATCTGAATTGATTGAACAATTAATTATCATTTAATTAACTAACTATTTAATTTAACTGATAATTTCCCCTTAAAAGTCTTTTAGTAACTAAAATAATTAACAAGTTAATCAACCAATTTTATTACCCTAAATACATTATTTTAAAATAAACAAGTAAATTAAAAAATGTGTTTTTATTTTATTTTTGGAACTTTATGTATATTTTACAAAAATAATTTGTATAGATAAAAACCAAATCTTTATATAAATCCCTATTTTTTCCTTTCCAAAGCATTATTTACATTTTAAAAATCTAATTTATAAACTCTATTATATTTTTCAGAATCTTATTTATATATATATATATATATATATATATATATATATATTCCGCTGACTATTATTATACTCATAAATTAGAACAAAATCAAGAATTTATTCAAATTAACAGTTTATATCTAGATCAACATCATGTTCTGCTTTCACCTTATATATATTTATTTATTTATTTAAATAATCCATAACTTCCCGATTTAAACTAACTGCCCTTAAACCAAAAAACGAATTTAAAAATTTATTTACCTTAATTCGTTTTAACGAATCCGACTTCCCAAATCGTGACATCACCAAACCCTCATCTTAAGCTTGCGTACTCGAGATTGACCAGGCATCACGCCCAAAACCTAGCACCACGCGCCACCATGCGAACTCGAGCCTGCCACCATAGTGAAGTCGCCCCTCCGATTTGCCGACGAACCCCCATTTGCTCGTGACGATCCAATTCTTCGCCGCCGCCATCTGGCTTTGAATTGAAGTCGACCTGTGCACGCTCGCTCCTAGCCTCAACACTAGACCACCGCTCCTCATCTTCGAGCTCCCAGTCGCGATTCCTTCGTTGCCGCGCTCGTCGATTGAAGCCTGAGTAAAAGAGAAGCTCATGAATGATTTCGAATGGCAAGAATGAATTCGAGGCCATAGCGTTGGATTGGGAAGCAGAGCACGCGATTTAACTGGCCATTGTTTGATTTTATTCATTGTTCGAAATGTTCCGCCATTTTTCGATTTATGAATCTCTGCCATCATTTTTTTGAACGAGAGATATATTTTCTCTGGGTCTTTAATTTGATTTTAGTTGGAGAGAGGAGGAAATCTCGGCTATAGTTTATATTTTTATATTCTTCTCTAAAAACAAACGCATGTAAAAATATTTTGCAAGTGTTAGAAAGAGGAGAAACGTGTAAGATTGCCTCGTGAAAGCATTATTTATATTCAATCTAAATTCAAATTCAAATTTTAATTAAAATCGTCTCGAAAATGCTACTTAAAATTTTGAATTCCTATCGAAGCGTGCCGCCAACCCCTATTCCGAACGTAATGAAAAAGGTTTCGAGTCCAAATTCAATCATATGGAGAAGATAGCTTTTTGGACCCTGCTATTAAATTAAATTTCAATATAAATTTCAGCGCGTTTGCTTATCGTACGGCCAAACGATCAATCTAAACGTTACGAAAATTGAAATCCCATAATAATACAATATTACGTATCCAATGGAACTGGTTTCGTCGAATTCTGAGACTGTGCCTCCGAAGGTTATTTTTAAATATCGATTTAAACTATAAATTTTCAAAACTGAACAAAAAAGTTTCAAATTCAACTCTGAAGCTTCTATTATTTTCAGTATCATCAATATAAAATTTTGAAGCCTTGAAAATATTTTTGACAAGCATAAAACTTAAGATACAACATTTTACCCAATTTCAATTATTAAATTAAAAAAATTTGATTGCCAGTTTCATTATGATATTTGAAATTCAGGTTAAATCAACTTCCAAATATAAAAATTCAACCAAATATTTCAATTTCTAATGTCAAAATTTCTAGGTCGTCACATTCTTCCCCTTTAAAAGAATTTCTTTCCGAAATTACTAGTTAAGAAGAATGATCCTCAACCCGTTATATTTTTTTCCAAAACTAAACAGTTTTATCAATTTGCCAAAACAGTCTTTTATTGAAGACTCATTATTACTTCAACTGACTTTTCAAATTCAATAATAAGTTCCAAACAACATTGTTTTCGTTAACAATTTAAATTTAAATTCAAATTTTAAATTTTCAAAATTTTCTCAAAATATTTCTAACTTCCTAAATTTTTGAAAAATTTCGCCAACGTCTCCTTTACGAGGCTAGCTCGGTACAACTACAAAATGGCGCCACGGGCCCCAAAATTCAAAAAGAAAACGAAAAGCCAAGCGGCTGGACAAGAAAGTCATCAAATTTCATATGGAAATTTAAATACATAACTTTTTCAAGAAATTCAAATTATCTTCGAAATCAAAAATCCAATTCCCTTTGCATTTAAATCACCTGAATATCCTACTAGCCATAATATCCAATTATGACATTCAAAATTATTTTGCACATTTCTTTACAAAAGTTTGACTATATATTTCATTCAAATCCGTACGATGTACACACATCATTCGTACGCAATATCAAATACAATCGCTCACTCGATTACAAAATTTCACTTTCGAACTAGTACCATTCACCCGACTTCCTAGTGCGGACTCAGATCTAGTTTCTTGATCGGAAACCATCATTCTCCTTGCATAGTTCTAAACTATGATAGAGAATTTTCAGAATCAACCAAAAATCCATATCCAGGTTCGTCGTTGAAAATCGAGTGAAAAATCCTAACTCGGATCGATATAACTATTTCGAAATTATGTGCTCGAATTTTGGATCAAATCGCTATGCGAAAATAATAGACATACATCCTACGTATTAATTCCAATTGATTATTAGCCTTATCAATTACTTTTCTATTATTAACGTTGATTTTCATTTTCTTATTCACAACTACCATTTCACAATTCCCAGTTTAATCTTCATTCACTAATTAGCTTAAAATATATTTTTCCAATTCCAAATTTTACTTAATAATTTCACCGTTTGTTTCTTAAGTTCAATTATAAGTATTCTATGTACTTACTATATTTTATTTTCAATTCACCATTTTGGTTTATAACCACCTATATTTAAACCGGATTTCTAATTCCATATGAATTTAATTCATTCTAAACCATAATTATTTTGTCACTCCTTTGATTAGTTTCACTTACTAATTTTAATACTTCGCTTTGTTTATCATAAATCAAATTCAATTCCAATTCCAGTTCTACTCGTTTGTTCATTCCCAAATTTATTTTCTCCTTCACCTTATTTAACACAATCCAAATTCAATTTCTCACTTATTTTCATTTCATTTAATAATTTTTTTCATACTCACTTTAATTTAACTTAATTAACTCAATTCTTTAAGTTAAATTCATTCTATCAAAATCCAAATTATATAACTTATCAACTCATAAACACTTTTAATAAATCTTCCAGGGTTTTACATAATTTCTTAATATTTCAAAATCACCTTTGAAATCAATTATTTCCAAAATCAAACTATTTCAAAATCAAGCTCAATTTTGTAAATATTCCCAATTCAAAATATTTGGGTAGCAATTTCCCCCCTTGGAAACCCGAAAATGAACATCGATGATGTTGTAGTCATCACCGAAGTTATTTTCCAGCGACCTAAAAGAGTTTGGTGCTTTTATCCTTCCAAAACATTTTTTCAAAACCTTTGAAAACTCATTGTCAAACTCAAGGGAATTTAAATTTTCCAAATCTCCAAAACTTCAAATCCTTTCAATTTCTTTTCAAATATTTCTCTAGAATTCTATTTCAAATTATAATCACATTTACAATTTATTTTTACAAATTCCATTTTATATGGATTTATTTCTCAGCATTTAGCTACGATTCCAATTTCTTATTCAATTTCAATGATAATAATTTAATATTATCACTTCCTAACATTCAAGCAATCATATACTATAATAATTTACGGAAAATGATTTCTTTTTCATACAAAAGTAATTTGGGTAAAATTATCTCATTTAACCTATTTTAAAACAATACTGTGTCGGTTTATCTTGTTTAAGAGTTTAGAAACCCATATCGACAGAGTTGGCCAAACTCATATCTATTAATACACTCAAACTCATTCTAGAGTACTACTGACTCTATCTCTAATGAGTAACACCCATCAGAGCCAAGGCCGTCACTTAACCAATTGCTCTGATACCACTTTATAACGATCCAATTTTTCGACTCCCAAAAGTCGACGTAAATACGTTCACTGTATCAATTGCCGCACAATCGCATGTCGAAAAACCGAACCATTAGGGTTAAAGAAGAAGAAGATAGAAGAAGAAACAGAAACAATAACAGAATCTCACATTTCACAGCGGAACAACATATAATAGATAAATGAATAACTTTAAAACAAAAATATTATATCAGTTTATACATCACATTATCAGAGTTTACAACGACAAAATACGAACATTGAAGTTATTTTAACTTGCTTACATAGAAATTTCAACTTGCCCAAACCCAAACGCAACGGACACTACATAGTATAAGTGGTACGTCTCGCCATCCAACTTGAATTCCAGATCTTCACAGCACATCTTTTCCTACTTCGCTCTAGAATAATGATAACCTGACTCTAGGCTGGCCATGTGGAAAATTATGACCACCCAAAGTTTAAAAGGGAACAATAAACTCCTGGTCAGCCATGGGACTGGTGTGAGTTCTTAAAAATAGTTATTTTCACAAAGAAAAGAAAAGAAAAGAAAAGAAACCGGCTATGCTTTTGAAAACTGAAACTACCGTAATGTCTTCCTGCACACACACAATGCAATCGCACACTTGGAGGAGATTTCTCCTTATGATAGTCAGACATGCTTGATACGAAAAATCTTTTTGATATTATTATTAGTGCATAGTGTGGAAAACATTTCGAAAGTATAATATAAATCTTAGCCGGCATACATACCATTATAGTATGCCTACTATAGCTACCATGTTAAATGACAAGTTCTACAACTAAAACCGTACAAGGCGCGTATTGATGATTGGATTTCCAACAAATGGTCAAGCTAAGGAACTTCTTGGGCCACATGGGTACGCCTCTAGAGGGATGCCCCAAGAACTTAAGCAGCTCTCTGCCAACACAAGGCCGGGTTACCTCTATAACTAGGTAACTACTACACGAGCATGCCATCCACCGGTCGTTTGCGACTTTTAAGTACCAACAACCACAAAGTAATAAATTTGCAGCATTCACATAGGTTAAATATCTAGGCTCCATACCATGATACCACCTCTTTCCAGAAGAAAATGAACATACCCTCAGGGGGCGTTACCCTCAAATAACCTTGCTGCATCCTTCCTGTTTTGACCATTCCGGGTTGTGAGGTCTGACGAAGTCTCGTCCACAAAGCTGCGCTTTTCACAAAAGCCATGCTTCGATCAACAAATGATCAGCAGCACTTCATATGCCACATTACCAATTTGGGAATATATCACTAGTAACCATCAACTACATAACCTCTGAGCTAGTACGTCTCATAGAAGGGTGTTAAGCTAAGAGAATAAATTCTTCACCACCAACAGAAATGTATTTGATAGAAACCAGCTTTACATCTCAAAGTGTAACGTTAGACACACATTCATACAAGTCCGTTTCGGGATCGAACAGAACTGAAGGCACTTCAAAAGAAGCCCTTGCAATCCAGATATTCACTAATCACGTCCAGAATCCCCATCACAAAGGGTAATAAAATCTCTATACCGGAGCAACCCGGTGCAGAGACATTCGACAGGTAATCCTTTCGCTTTCGAGAAAAACCCGGTCTTCAATACCATCTTCAATTGCAATCCCATTTCGTCATATCATTATTCGGAATGGGTTTTATGACACAAAGTCCTCTCCCGGCTAATCCGAATAATGAGCGCTTATTTTAAAAATAAGTGTTACATTCAGAATTCAAACAAATCACAACAAATTTCCACTTTAATCTTTTTAAACAAAAGATCCATCATTATCACAAAGATTCCATGTAGTTTTCGACTATCCATTTGGAATCCGGCCCCCGGTCGCATCAAAATTCAAATGCCATAAAAAGGCCGATATTGATAGTTGATTATTTAACTATCAATCAATACTCCCAACAATTACCAGATTTTATATAAATCTCCCCAATTATTTATTTTTAAATATCTTTGTAAGATAATTTTAATACTTCAACCATTTGAAAAAAAAATTCAAATCACTTTTCACCTTTCAATCTTTTGAAAACAAATTTCAAATCAATTTTCACATTTCAATCCTTTGAAAACAAATTTTCAACTCACTTTCCTCACATGGAATAAATTTCCAAATATTTATCTAATTCCACTGAAAATTTAGCCGACTTCAAATACTTTAAAAATAATTTAAAACACTTATCCAAAATATACTTGGAATCATTTAAAAATAAAAATATTTTAAAACACTTGTTTAAATATTAGTTATGAAAATATTATATTAATTTATCATATAAAAATTCAAGTCCAAATTAATTGTAAAATAGAATTAGTAGATAGGATATAACTATTTTAATATCCAATTTCTAAAACAAATATCAATTAAAACTTTAAATAATAACTTCTGTAATAAATTAAAATAAATCTTTACTTTAAAGATTTTCAAAATAACCTAAGTAAATAATGTCTCCAAAGTATTCTTTCCTTAAAACCATCTTTACAACTTCAATTTATGTTTATAAACTATATTGAAAACATACTCGGCTTTCTAGGGAAAGTACACATTCCATTCTAAAATGGTCCATTCAAATCAATTTATTAATCTTTCTGGATTAATTTTGAATTTACGTTCCAAATCCGTAAATTCCTTTCCACACTTTTAAAAATAAAAAAATATTTATTTTTAAAATGAATTTCCCTTTTTTTATAAAATTCCCATTGTGAATTTAAATTTTCAAATATCCACTGATATAAGATTTTCAAATCGATTCCCAAATATTCACTTTCAACACCAAATCAATTTTCAAATTTATTTCCAAATTTATTTCAAATCCCAAATTGATTTTCCAAACATTTATTTCAAACACCAAATCGATTTCAAAATTGATTTCCTAAAATTTATTTTTAAACACCAAATCAATTTCAAATCGGTTTCTTAAAGGTTTATTTTCAAACACCGAATCAAATTCCAAATTGACTTCCAAATTTATTTTCTTTTTTAAAATAAATTCCTTTATTTCTTCCAAACTATTTAAAATTCATATTTTAAATAAATTCTTCAAACTTTTGAATAATACTACTCAAAATCCATTTACTAAACCTTTTCCTCATATCTTGGAATTTATTCAATGGGATTCAAAAATAAATCTTTATCCTTTTGAAATTCCTTCTTTTAAATTTATCCTATTTTCAAAAATAAATATTTACTATAACTTTCAACTTAAATTTTTTTTAAATCCAATTTTATTTATTTTCGGTATTCTACAATACCAAAAATATATTCGGCTAAACTATACCCTTCAACGATTTCAATCACAAATATAATCACACACAGATTATAAATAATCAACACATAACATTGGAACAAATTCAAATGTTTTGAGGAATCCAGCTGGATCCCTCCAACCCGTTTCCCTGCATCCACAGACGTTAGCACAACAATTAAACACCAATTCCACTTTGAAGTGGAATATCGCGGTATATGGGATTTATAAAGTATCATCTGCTATTATGCGGTACATAGGGTCTCATCGACTATATAATGCGGGAAATCGATCACTCCAAATACATATATAATACCAATTCCACTTCGAGGTGGAATATCGCGGTATATGGGTTTATATATAATATCACCCGCTATTATGCAGTGCATAGGGTCTAATTCAATACAATTTGTAATAATTAATCATCCAAGCACACAATCAATAATTTAAAATTTAACTATCTAAAATTAAATCAGAAAAATCTGATTGAGTGAGAAGATCTCACCTTTGATTACACATGCAACCCATTTCCAATCCGGCTTATTTCTTGATTTTTAGACCTTGTATAAACAATTATATGGTTTATTAATATCTGAATTGATTGAACAATTAATTATCATTTAATTAACTAATTATTCAATTTAACTGGTAATTTTCCTCTTAAAAGTCTTTTTGTAACTAAAATAATTAACAAGTTAATCAACCAATTTTATTACCCTAAATACATTGTTTTAAAATAAACAAGTAAATTAAAAAAATGTGTTTTTATTTTATTTTTGAAACTTTATGTATATTTTATAAAAATAATATGTATAGACAAAAACCAAATCTTTATATAAATCCCTTTTTTTTCCAAAGCCTTATATACATTTTAAAAATCTAATTTATAAACTCTATTATATTTTTCAGAATCTTATAAATATATATATTTTCTGTTGACTGTTATTATACTCATAAATCAGAACAAAATTATTTTAAAACCCTGAATTGGTTTGTTAACTTGATATAAATGAAGTGAATTAATGAAAATGTACTGCATATCTATATAAATATGTGAATATGCATGTGTATGCTTGTGTGTATATGCATGTTGATGTTCTGTATAGGTTACAGGCTTCAAACCCTGATCAAAATTCAAACATCTTATCCTCTAATCTCTCTTAGGCTCTGGTACTAAATGTGACGGTCCTGACTTGACCTTCGAAAATCAGCATTCGAGTACAAGTGAAGTACGGGTGCCGATTTTCGAAGGTCGAGTCAGGACCGTCACATTAATGCCGCAGATTCAAACGTCAAATCTGGCTCGCCGGAGCTTATAACACATTAAGTACAACAACACGGCGGAAGAAAAAGAATAATATCATATAACTCCAATGATACAATATCCAATGATATACAACAATGATCGATATCAGAGATACAATGAAATTCTATAGCGGAAACACCAATGAACGTAATTGTATGATTTTGTTCTCATATTGTTGATATTATGAATTAGTAAAACCGAATGCAGAATAAATATTTCGATCTGATCTGATCAATCATTTCTGTATCTGCCATCTATTCTTTGTTGTCTCCCTTACAAATTTCGAGGATGATTTTTTTTTAAAGGGGGAAAATCTATAACATTCCTGAAAATTCACCAAGTTTAATTTGGCAATTTAATTAATTTTTGAAAATAAATTGTGAATTAATTAGAGATTTCTAGAATAAATAAATAATTTTTGATTATAAAAAGAAATTTAATTTGAAATTTAAGCATAAGTATCTTACAAATAAATATTGGGTTTAGAAAAATAAGTGTATTGAGAATAAATAGAAAGTTGATTTAAAATATAAGAATAAGTATTTTATAAACAAATATTGAATTTCAAAATAAAATGTATTAAAAATAAAATAGCAACTAAAAGCTTTGAGATTAATAAAAAGTTAATGATAGTTTATTTTCTAATTTTTTTAATTATATTAATATTTGGAACATGTAATAAATTTCAAAAGATTTATTTTTAAGATTTAGTTCTCTTATATAAATAAATGTGACTGTTTGTAATATGAAATCAAAATTTTTAAATCCTTCTTTCCTTTTTAAAAAAGAGTGGTACAAAAATAAATAATAAAAAATATATATGAATGTAAATTGTATAAATATATAAGTGTATAAATATGTGGAAATAAATTAAAGATTGAATGTGAAAAAGAAAAAAAAAACAATGGAGATAAGATTTTATTTGCGTAAACATAAGTATAAAAGAAAACACAACACATACATAAATAAAAGAAAAATGTATTTATTTAAATGGGAAACATAATATAAAGTTATATTTAAGTGTTATTAACACGAAAATGTAAAATGCAAACTTGTGTACATGAAAGACTTAAGTGAATATGGTATAAAAATTTATTAAAAAATTCTTTTGTCTTGTAAAATTACAAATGATAAACATATACAAAAGAGATGGAGTAAAGCAATTAACATGCATTGAGGTTTCATAATCATTTTTTTTCATACGGCATCCAATATATTTAATTGAATAAGATAATGAAATTTAAAATTATAAAAAACTTTTCATCTCCCCATGCTCAATCATATAGTATCTCAGCAAATCTGAAAAAAATGTAACAATAGATTGAGTATCTAAAATCTCAACACCCAAGAAAAAAAGAAATGATGAGAAGAGTATAACCAGAAAAACAAAGATAGCAGAACAAAAAAAAATCAAAACATCTCAAATCTGGAAATCACCTCAGCTAAATTCAAAAACCTGAGACAAAGCAAATCTGTGAAGAAAATTTATGAATGCAAAAGCTTTCAACCTGGAAGCAAATCAAGTTCAAGGTCAGATGCCGTTCTAGGCCTTGCTTTTCTGTTCAGAGTCAAGTGAGCAAACTTCTGATCAACAGATTTAAATCAAATTACAGATCAAAGCAGAATTGAAAACAAACTAAAGAGAGATTAAATCTGGAAGTTTCAAATCTAAAGCAAGGTTTCAGATAAAAATCAAAGGCAAAGCTGGAAACAACTCAACATATTTAGCAATCAAAATCATCAAACAAATTTCAGTTTCAAATTTCAAGCTTGCTAGTTGTTTGCGCCAAAATTGGTCACAAACCCCGATGAATGTGAAAGCACCAGTGTTGGAATATAAATCAGCAGTATCCAAACACAAATCGCAGATCTTAAGTAGCAAAATAATAAATGTAAGCAAGAACACACGATTTATAGTGGTTCGGCTATCTCCAGCCTACGTCCACTTCAAAGGTTTTTCCTTTTATTGATGTTCTTTGCTGATTACAATCGATTACAACAGATTACAATGAATTGTAGTTCTGAAATTCAAGTACAACGGTGGTTATTGAGTGCTAAGTAGAGCCTTGGTGGAGTCTTGATGCTTCAGAGTCTTGATTTTGCCAAAGAGAATCCGGTCCCTTTTCTGAATGAACTGGGGCTCTATTTATAGGCGTAGGATGCTGATATTTCTCCTAAAAATCAGGTAAACCACTTCCAGCACGTGAGGGGGCCCACATGGCCGAAACCTGGAGATCCGGGCCCACATTGGGATCGATTCGACCCTTGGTTCGAATCGATCAAGAAATCGTCCAATCGCGGTGAAATTTGGCGTGGACATTCTTCAACATGTAGATGAACTCCTGTAAAAATTTCATGCGATTTGGATCAGTGGATTGGAAGTTATGATCGGTTCGAAATTGGCGTGTTCGGCTTTCTGTTTGGTTCGAATCGATGCCATGGTCTTCTTCGAATCGATCTGTTTGATTCGAGTACCTCGAATCGATCCAAGGGGTGACGTGGCGCGCCTTCTTCGGCTCGAGCCAAGCTTTTCGCCGAGTTGAACGAGTCGAGTCCGAGTTCTCTGCCGAGTTTGCTGGATGGCTTCGTGGTTGGATTCGAGGTTCATCTTCGAATCGATGGAATGTCGTTTGTTCGAATCGATCCAGACGCGTCACCTTGGATCGATTCGAAGTTGTCTTAACACGTTGGATTCGAAGATAGCATGGGGCGAGGTGACTTGGATGGATTCAAAGCAAGGCTCAGTCCATGGATTCGAAGTCTGGTCGTGGATGGATTCGGAGCAAGGCTTATCTGGGGGTGTACTTGATGGAGTCGAAGCGAGGGCATTTCTCATGGATCCGATGCAATGGCAACTCCATGGATACGAACTCCATAACCTGGAGGGATTCGAAGAGAGGACAACGTGATGGAGTCGAAGTCAATGGTGTTGAAGCAGGATGGAGTCGTTGGCTGATGGATTCGAACATGATGGGTTCGAACTAGATGGGTTCGAACTAGTCAGGGTGATGGGTTCGAACCGAGCAATGCCCATTCCTCTTAACTTGAATCCATCATAACTTGATCATACGACCTCGGATTGACTTGAAATTTGAAATGCAGACTTCTATGATCTTCTTTGTCGTGTCCTATGAACTGTGGCCCGTTACGGACTCGGACAAATCCATTGATATCCATGGTTATCCTGCAATGCTTGGTTGATATTCATGAATAGTAACCATTGACTTTTTGTAAATTTTGGATATCTCAACTTTGCCAAAAGTTTGGGATAACATTTTGCCCCCCAAAACATGCCTTTTTGTAAAAGGTATGTTTTGAATGGTCTTATATCAAGTGTAAGGAATTCATGTTTCATTCATAGCTGTGGTATTATCAATCAAGTTTGTGGCTGTTCGAAGCCAAACCAATATTTGTTCTTTTCGTCGAAGTTGAGAATGAAGTTTCGTAGTCTCTCCGGACTATTACTGGCTGCTATGAACCTTTACTAAGTCCGTTCCAGACTTAGTGATTGAATAGAAACATCCTATTGCTCTCTGGCGTTGCCTTCTATCCCTTGCACTTTGTTCCCAGTTAGGACGTATAGCGATATCATGGTCGTTCTGGACCGATCATAGCCTCTCCGGGCTCTTGCTGGATCCCATCCTGTCACTCTCCGGTGAAGGGGAAACAGCGCTTAAGTGAGCCGATCCTATCGCTCTCCGGCGAAGCAACTCACTTCTTGCACTCCGGTTCAGTGTACCTGAACATTTAGCGATATCTTGGTCGTTCGAGACCGATCATAGCCTCTCCGGGCTCTTGCTGGATCCAATCCTGTCATTCTCCGGTGAAGGGGAAACGGCGCTTAAGTGAGTCGATCCTGTCGCTCTCCGGCGAAGCAACTCACTTCTTGCACTCCGGACCCCATCTCTCTCTGAGTAGGGTCATAAAGCGATCATGTTTATATTGGTATTTAGTGTTCATCCTTTGACTCTCCGGTCAAAAGGTTTATTGCAAGAAGTTCTAATTTATTTGTTTAATATTCAAGTTCTAGATGTTTAATCTCAAACATCAGAGAAGAAAAAACTAAACATTGCCTCTCCGGGCATAGCGGTTTATCTCCATCTCAGGGCATGCCTAGGGATCTCTCCGGTTCCCGTACATGTGTAAGTGGAGTAACCGTTTTATTCTGAAAATAAATCTAAATGAAATTATTCGACCAAAGTCCAAACCCTGGACTTGGCCCTTGCCATCTTTAATCAGTTGATGACGAGTCGTGATCCCGATCCAGGATCGTTCCTGTTAGGTGGAGACGGTAGTCATTCTGGTCTTGCTGCCGTTGTCCGTTCTCTGATAAATTGAGGCAATCTACCACCCCTAGCATGTTCTTCCACCTCATCCTTTAGGTGGCGGCATTCATCTGTAGTGTGCCCATCCAGCTCATGGAATAGGCAGTATTTTCCTGTCCTGCGCTCCCGCTCAGTGGGATCCCTTATAGGTGGCTTTCGATAGGGGAGTTGCCCCCGAGTTTCAGTGTAAATTCTTTCTAGGCCTGCAGTCAGATCGGTGTACTGCTTGAATCTTGGTTCTCGGAATTTCTTCCGTTTATCAGGACCATCGTGTCTGTCATCCTGTTTCCTCTTTCCCTTGTCCGCTCCGGACTGTTCTCTGGAGGTTCCTACGCTTTGTGTGGTATTTATTTCACGACTCTCGGCTCGTGATTCTTCTAACCGAATGAACTTTTCAGCTTTATGAAAGAACTCTCCAAGATCTTGCAGTGGATCTTTAGTTAGAGAATCCTTAAATTTGGTGCCTTCCGCGACTCCTGCCACCACCGCCATTAAAATCATTGATGGATCCGGGCAATCTACAGAAGTCACTGTCACATTGAATCTTAACAGAAAATCTTTTATGGACTCTCCGGTCCTCTGCTTGATTGATGCTAAGGTCATCACACTCTTGGGTCGTGTCACGTGGACCCTAAACTGTCTCATGAAGCAATCTACAAGCTCGCTCCATGTTCCGATTGATCCAGTCTCTAGTTGTCTGAACCATAATGAAGCTAAATCTGTCAAATATAGAGGGAAGCATCGTGCCATCACTTCCTCGGATGCCCCCAGCACTTCCATGTGCCTAATATATCTTGTAATATGCATGGTCGGGTCTGATCTCCCATCATATGGTTCTAGCGCTGGTAGTTTGAACTTTGGAGGGTTCCTTGCGTTTCGGATGTTTAGAGTGAATGGACTCCGACTAACTTCTTCTAGGCCTCTGCTAGGCAATCCTCCTCTCATGATTCGTCGCATTAGGCCTATCATTCTCTCATCTCCGTCTAGGGGTTGGCCCTTCGTCAGATTCCTGTCCTGCCCCCTGAGCCTTGAAGGGAATTCTGGTACGTATTCTTCTGGTGGCTCGTTAGCATAGGCATTGGCTCTAGTCTGTTGAGCTCCGTCTGTTGGTCTTCCAGTATCGGACCCTGAGGGTCTGCCCCCAAGGCCTTGCTGACCACCTTCAACTCCTCTATTCTGGCCTTGAGCCTGTCTTTCATTTGCTTCTGCAACCCTGATTCCTTGTCCCGTACTCGTAGCTGTTGTAGTTGGTCCAAGGTTTTGCATATTCGCCACCCTCATCTGCTCGAGGAAATTCTGCAGCATCTCCTGTTGACTCTTCATTATGCTTTCGCGTAATGATTTGGCCATGGCTTCCATCTCGTCTCTGGTGATGTAAACGGAAGCTTGTCCTTCTCCTGATCCGGAGGATGCTTCTTGGCTTCCTCCTTGTTGGCTCCTATCAATCCTCTGTCTTGTTTGTCGAGTCATTGTCTCTGAATTGGATGTAGCGGGTGCTAGTTGTTCTCAGTGAAAGCACCAAAGTGTTTGCGCCAAAATTGGTCACAAACCACGATGAATGTGAAAGCACCAGTGTTGGAATATAAATCAGCAGTATCCAAACACAAATCGCAGATCTTAAGTAGAAAAATAATAAATGTAAGCAAGAACACACGATTTATAGTGGTTCGGCTATCTCCGGCCTACGTCCACTTCAAAGGTTTTTCCTTTTATTGATGTTCTTTGCTGATTACAATCGATTACAGCAGATTACAATGAATTGTAGTTCTGAAATTCAAGTACAACGGTGGTTGTTGAGTGCTAAGTAGAGCCTTGGTTGTTGAGTGCTAAGTGGGATCGATTCGACCCTTGGTTCGAATCAATCAAGAAATCATCCAATCGCGGTGAAATTTGGCGTGGACATTTTTCAACATGTAGATGAACTCCTGTAAAAATTTCATGCGATTTGGATCAGTGGATTGGAAGTTATGATCGGTTCGAAATTGGCGTGTTCGGCTTTCTGTTTGGTTCGAATCGATGCCATGGTCTTCTTCGAATCGATCTGTTTGATTCGAGTACCTCGAATCGATCCAAGGGGTGACGTGGCGCGCCTTCTTCGGCTCGAGCCAAGCTTTTCGCCGAGTTGAACGAGTCGAGTCCGAGTTCTCTGCCGAGTTTGCTGGATGGCTTCGTGATTGGATTCGAGGTTCATCTTCGAATCGATGGAATGTCGTTTGTTCGAATCGATCCAGACGCGTCACCTTGGATCGATTCGAAGTTGTCTTAACACGTTGGATTCGAAGATAGCATGGGGCGAGGTGACTTGGATGGATTCGAAGCAAGGCTCAGTCCATGGATTCGAAGTCTAGTCGTGGATGGATTCTGTTATCCCAACTTTTGGCAAAGTTGAGATATCCAAAATTTACTAAAAACCAATGATTACTATTCATGAATATCAACCATGCATTGCAGGATAACCATGGATATCGATGAATTTTGTCCGAGTCCGGAACGGGCCACAATTGATAGGGCACGACAAGAAAGACCATAGGAATCTGCATTCCAAATTTCAAGTCAATCCGAAGTCGTATGCTCAAGTTATGATGGATTCAAGATAAGGGGGACTGACATTGCTCGGTTCGAACCCATTGTGTTCGAACCCATCACATTCGAAACCGTCTGGTTCGAACCCAAGAAATAGGTCCGCGCCTCGAATCCATAAGCATTTGCCCCAGTTCGAATCGATGGAGTTCGTACCCATCGGTTCGAAACCATCTAGTTCGAACCCACCTGCATTCGAACCGATAGCCCAGCCATGCCACACTCGAACCCATCGGGTTCGAGTCCATCTAGTTCGCATCCATTAGCCTCGACTCCACTTCGAATCCACCATGCCATTGCCTACTTCGAATCCATCACAAAGCCACACTTCGAACCCGTCCGTGATATAATCTTCGAACCCATCCTGAGTAGCCTCATTCGAACCCACGGGGTCAACCAACCTTGATGACGTGTCTTCCATCGGTTCGAATGCGCCGAGATATATGGAATCGAAGCGGTCAACACGGAGTGAAGTCCGGATCGATTCGAAACTTGCGCTCCACGTCACCACGAAGTCGCGTGCCACACTGGTTTCGAAATGATCGTTTCAAGTAACAGGGGTTCGAACGCAACAGCCTGGCCATGAAGTCTATTTCGAACCCAACATATCTCCTAACCTACTGATCCAAATGCCATGAAATTTTCACAGATGCTTGCATACATGATGAAGAATGTCCACGCCAAATTTCACCTCGATTGGATGAATTCTTGATCGGTTCGAATGGAGTTCGAACCGATGCCAAAGTGGGCCCAAACTTCCCGGGACCGTACGTGTGGGCCCCCTCACGTACCAGAAGAGGTCTCCCAAGTTTCCAGCGAGATAGCAGCAGCCAACGCCTATAAATAGCACCCTGAAGCCTTCAGAAAAGGGATCTTTCCGCCATTGAACGCCAAGACTCTGCCGGATTCAAGTTTAACTATCAGAACCACCGTTGTACCTGAATTTCAGAACTACAATTCATTGTAGTCCGCTGTAATCGATTGTAATCAGCGAAGAACATCAATAAAAGGAAAAACCTTTGAAGTGGACGTAGGCCGGAGATAGCCGAACCACTATAAAATCGTGTGTTCTTGTTTACATTTACTATTTTGCTACTTAGATCTGCGATTTGTGTTTGGATATTGCTGATTTATATTCCAACACTGGTGCTTTCACATTCATCGGGGTTTGTGGCCAATTTTGGCGCAAACACTTTGGTGCTTTCACTGAGAAGAACTAGCACCCGCTACATCAGAATTCAGAATTCAGGAACTCCAATCCAGAAACAATGACTCGACAAACTAGACAAAGAGTTGATAGGAGCCAACAAGGAGGAAGCCAAGAAGCATCCTCTGGATCGAGAGAAGGACCGGCTTCCGTCTACATTACCAGAGACGAGATGGAAGCAATGGCTAATTCACTACGCGAGAGCATAATGAAAAGTCAACAGGAGATGCTGCAGAATTTCCTCGAGCAGATGGGGACAGCAAATATGCAAAACCTTGGACCAACTACAACAGCTACGAGTACGGGACAAGGAATCAGGGTTGCAGATGCAAATGAAGGACAGGCTCAAGGCCAGAACACAGGAGCTGAAGGTGGTCAGCAGGGCCTTGGGGGCAGACCCTCAGGGTCCGATACTGGGAGACCAACAGACGGAGCTCAACAAGTTGGAGCCAATACATACGCTAACGAGCCACCAGAAGAATATGTACCAGAATTCCCTTCAAGGCTCGGGGGGCAGGACAGAAACATGACAAGGGGGCAACCCCTAGACGGAGATGAGAGAATGATAGGCCTGATGCGACGAATCATGAGAGGAGGATTGCCTAGTGGAGGGCTAGAAGAAGTTAGTCGGAGTCCATTCACTCCAAACATCCGAAACGCAAGGAACCCTCCAAAGTTCAAATTACCAGCGCTAGATCCCTATGACGGAAGGTCAGACCCAACCGTGCACATCACAAGATATATCAGGCACATGGAAGTACTGGGGGCATCCGAGGAAGTGATGGCACGATGCTTCCCTCTATATTTATCAGATTTAGCTTCACTATGGTTCAGACAACTAGAGACTGGATCAATTGGAACATGGAGCGAGCTCGTCGATTGCTTCATGAGACAGTTCAGGGTCCACGTGACGCGACCCAAGAGTGTGATGACTTTAGCAACAATCAAGCAGAGGACCGGAGAGTCCATAAAAGATTTTCTACTCAGATTCAACGTGACAGTGACTTCTGTGGATCGCCCGGATCCATCAATGATTTTAATGGCGGCGGTGGCAGGAGTCGCGGAAGGCACCAAATTTAAGGATTCTCTAACTAAAGATCCACCGCAAGATCTTGGAGAGTTCTTTCATAAAGCTGAAAAGTTCATTCGGTTAGAAGAATCACGAGTCGAGAGTCGTGAAATAAATGCCGCGCAAAGCGAAGGGACCTCCAGAGAACAGTCCAGAGCGGACAAGGGAAAAAGGAGACAGGATGACAGACATGATGGTCCTGATAAACGGAAGAAATCCCGAGAACCAAGATTCAGGCAATACACCGATCTGAATACAAGCCTAGAAAGAATCTACACTGAAACTCGGGGGCAAATCCCCTATCGAAAGCCACCTATAAGGGATCCCACCGAGCGGGAGCGCAGGACTGGAAAATATTGCCTATTCCATGAGCTGGATGGGCACACCACAGATGAATGCCGTCACCTGAAGGATGAGGTGGAAGAGCATGCCAGAGGTGGTAGATTGCCGCAGTATGTCAGAGAACGGACAGCGGCAGCGAGACCTGAACAACTACCGCCTCCACCTTGCAGGAACGATCCTGGATCGGGATCACGACTCGTCATCAACTGATCAAAGATGGCAAGGGCCAAGTCCAGGATTTGGACTTTGGTCGAATAACTTTATTTAGATTTATTTTCAGAATAAACGGTTACTCCACTTACACATGTACGGGAACCAGAGAGATCCCTAGGCATGCTCTGAGATGGAGATAAACCGCTACGCCCGGAGAGGCAATCCTTTGTTTTTTCTGATGTTTGAGATTGAACATCTAGAACTTGAATTTTTATAAATAAATTAGAACTTCTTGCAATAAACCTTTTGACCGGAGAGTCAAAGGATGAACATTACATATAAACATGATCGCTTTATGACCCTATCCGGAGAGACGGGGTCCGAAGGCAAGAAGTGAGTTGCTTCGCCGGAGAGCGACAGGATTGACTCACTTATACAAGAATGATCGCCTTCACCCGGAGAGGTGAATCCAGAAGGCAAGAAGTGAGTTGCTTCGCCGGAGAGCGACAGGATCGACTCACTTATCGTCGTTTCCCCTTCACCGGAGAGTGATAGGATGGGATCCGACAAGAGTCCGGAGAGACTATGATCGGCCGATGATTCAGGTCATGACATCGCTTAATGTTCAACTGCTTTGAACCGGAGTGCAAGAAGTGAGTTGCTTCGCCGGAGAGCGACAGGATCAACTCACTTAAGCGTTGTTTCCCCTTCACCGGAGAGTGATAGGATGGGATCCAGCAAGAGCCCGGAGAGGCTATAATCGGTCCCGAACGACCATGATATCGCTATACGTCCTAACTCGGACCAGAGTGCAGGGAATAGAAGGCAACGCCGGAGAGCAATAGGATCTTTCTATTCAATCACTAAGTCTAGAATGGACTTAGTAGGGGTTTAGAGCAGCCAATAATAGTCCGAAGAGACTATGAAACTTCATTCTCAACTTCTACGGAAATGACAAATATTGATTTGGCTTCGAACAGCCACAAACCTGATTGATAATGCCACAGCTATCAACGAAACATGAATTTATTACACTTGATCTAAGACCATTCAAAACATACCTTTTACAAAAAGGCATGTTTTGGGGGGCAAAATGTTATCCCAACTTTTGGCAAAGTTGAGATATCCAAAATTTACTAAAAACCAATGATTACTATTCATGAATATCAACCATGCATTGCAGGATAACCATGGATATCGATGAATTTTGTCCGAGTCCGGAACGGGCCACAATTGATAGGGCACGACAAGAAAGACCATAGGAATCTGCATTCCAAATTTCAAGTCAATCCGAAGTCGTATGCTCAAGTTATGATGGATTCAAGATAAGGGGGACTGACATTGCTCGGTTCGAACCCATTGTGTTCGAACCCATCACATTCGAAACCGTCTGGTTCGAACCCAAGAAATAGGTCCGCGCCTCGAATCCATAAGCATTTGCCCCAGTTCGAATCGATGGAGTTCGTACCCATCAGTTCGAAACCATCTAGTTCGAACCCACCTGCATTCGAACCGATAGCCCAGCCATGCCACACTCGAACCCATCGGGTTCGAGTCCATCTAGTTCGCATCCATTAGCCTCGACTCCACTTCGAATCCACCATGCCATTGCCTACTTCGAATCCATCACAAAGCCACACTTCGAACCCGTCCGTGATATAATCTTCGAACCCATCCTGAGTAGCCTCATTCGAACCCACGGGGTCAACCAACCTTGATGACGTGTCTTCCATCGGTTCGAATGCGCCGAGATATATGGAATCGAAGCGGTCAACACGGAGTGAAGTCCGGATCGATTCGAAACTTGCGCTCCACGTCACCACGAAGTCGCGTGCCACACTGGTTTCGAAATGATCGTTTCAAGTAACAGGGGTTCGAACGCAACAGCCTGGCCATGAAGTCTATTTCGAACCCAACATATCTCCTAACCTACTGATCCAAATGCCATGAAATTTTCACAGATGCTTGCATACATGATGAAGAATGTCCACGCCAAATTTCACCTCGATTGGATGAATTCTTGATCGGTTCGAATGGAGTTCGAACCGATGCCAAAGTGGGCCCAAACTTCCCGGGACCGTACGTGTGGGCCCCCTCACGTACCAGAAGAGGTCTCCCAAGTTTCCAGCGAGATAGCAGCAGCCAACGCCTATAAATAGCACCCTGAAGCCTTCAGAAAAGGGATCTTTCCGCCATTGAACGCCAAGACTCTGCCGGATTCAAGTTTAACTATCAGAACCACCGTTGTACCTGAATTTCAGAACTACAATTCATTGTAGTCCGCTGTAATCGATTGTAATCAGCGAAGAACATCAATAAAAGGAAAAACCTTTGAAGTGGACGTAGGCCGGAGATAGCCGAACCACTATAAAATCGTGTGTTCTTGTTTACATTTACTATTTTGCTACTTAGATCTGCGATTTGTGTTTGGATATTGCTGATTTATATTCCAACACTGGTGCTTTCACATTCATCGGGGTTTGTGGCCAATTTTGGCGCAAACAGATTCGGAGCAAGGCTTATCTGGGGGTTTACTTGATGGAGTCGAAGCGAGGGCATTTCTCATGGATCCGATGCAATGGCAACTCCATGGATACGAACTCCATAACCTGGAGGGATTCGAAGAGAGGACATCGTGATGGAGTCGAAGTCAATGGTGTTGAAGCAGGATGGAGTCGTTGGCTGATGGATTCGAACATGATGGGTTCGAACTAGATGGGTTTGAACTAGTCAGGGTGATGGGTTCGAACCGAGCAATGCCCATTCCTCTTAACTTGAATCCATCATAACTTGAGAATATGACCTCGGATTGACTTGAAATTTGAAACGCATACTTCTATGATCTTCTTTGTCGTGTCCTATGAACTGTGGCCCATTCCAGACTCGGACAAATCCATTGATATCCATGGTTATCCTGCAATGCTTGGTTGATATTCATGAATAGTAACCATTGACTTTTAGTAAATTTTGGATATCTCAACTTTGCCAAAAGTTTGGGATAACACTAGTTCTCTGTTCAACTTCATTATCAGGTGAGAAACTTAAATTTTTAAAACCAGTACTTTGAATCCAATGCCTGTGAATCTGCGAGCAAACCCTTGAATCTGTTTGTGATGTTTGGATTATTTGCTTAAGTATGTTATAATGATTGTTTGCGTGGCTGTTAGAATACATGCATGTGCCTTTGTTGACTGTTACAGGTTTATGGAACCTGTTATAAAATTCAAAATCATCCTATCTAGATGATTTCAGGGTTCAATTTCTAAACAAAAAATAATTATAACCATGAAATGCTAATTCTAAAAATAATTTCATGAACATTTGTTTTGTAGTTATTTTTAAAAATAAAAATAACAGAGATGATCAGATTTTAAACAAAAATTCGAATGTCAGGGTTTCGATTTTAATTATAGGAATGAATTCGTACTTCGAATCCACGATTTTTGATGATCATCGTAGAATTTTTAAGCTAGTATTTATGGAAAACTTTTGAGTTGAATGGAATTTGGATTTTTTTCAATCCTTGGAAATCAACAGTAAAATATGAATCGTGATTTATCGTGGGGATGGATTAAGTATGGTGGAATCGTGGAAAAATACTCGTGAATGTTTTTGTGTGTTGTAGTGGTGGATTGATGTTGATTTAGGGTTTTGGGTTTGTTTGGGGTTGTTGTTGTTCATGAGAAAATTTCATCGTCGGCACGGCAATCTGGTCGATCGCACCGGGGGGAAGGGCTGCGTGGGTGATCAACGGAGGTTAGGTCGGAGTCGCGATGATTCTGGTGTCGTGATGTGGCAGAGCGAGGCCTTTTTTTGGGTTGATCAGGAGTTCCAGTTGGGTGTGCTTGAACTCAATTTCGAATTCGAGTTCAACTTTAAAATTTAGGGCTTGGGATCGATGGAGGAACTCCTAAGCGACTTGCTGGCATCGGCGACGACGATCGGAACGGTGGCGGTCATCAGTGCATGTGCACGCATCCATGGTTGTGTCTGGGTAGTGATACTTTGGGGAAGAAGGATAAAGCTCGGGGTTGTCTCAAAGTAAATGAGGGTTTGGCTCGGGGAAACTTGCGTTGGCTCGAGTTCGATATCGAGGCGTTTGCGTGAGTTAATCAGTGTATCAGGTTTTTTAAAAAAAAAGGAGGCTCGAAGCTAATCTCAGGGAGAATGGTATTTGGCCCGGGTAAGAACTCGAGTCATCTCGGGTTTGAAAATTTTACCGTTTAAAATTTAAAAATAAAACAAGATTTTATTCGATTTAATTATATCAAGTTGAAACTTTTTCCGATTCATCCTTGAAGAATAATAAATGTTTGATTTAGTTTTGGGATTAAGATTAGAGTAAATTATTTTAAAGCTAATTGAGTTTAAGTTTAATTAAGAAATTAATTAATTTAAAGGAAGAAAAAAACAATGATGTTTTAAAATTGTTATTTGACTTTAAAGTCTTAAGTTTATTTATGAAAAAAATACACTTTGTTTCAAAGATTAAAGATGTAAGGATTGAATGTTTTAAAGTTAATTGATTTAAAAAGATAATCACTTTGTGTAATTCAGTTAGGATTAATTAATGTGAGATTAACTAAAGAATAGTTAATTAATTCCTTAATTGATGTTTGCGAATAATAATTAATTACTTATGGATAATTACTTAATAAAAGTAATTAAGGATAATTGATTAATGATTTATGATTGATACATTAAGTGATTAAAGTATAATTACTCAATGTAATTAAATTAGTAATCAAAAATTATAAGTGAATAGGATAATCACTTATTAACTAAAAGATAACTAATCATTAATGAAAGGTAATTAAATTGCTTAGAGATAAATTACTTAATTAAAGGTAATAAATTGATAACTTAAGGTTGATTAATCAAGTGATTAAGATAAATTGAGATTTGTTAGTCTAAGTGATTATGGATAATCACTTATGGTAATTAATTAAAATGGTAATTAATTGATTAAGGGTTGATTAATTAAAGAATAATTAAATAATTAGGGATTAATTAAATTATTAATAAATGGTAAATTAATAAATTATTGAAGAATAATTAATCAAAAATGATTGTAATGTTAATTACCAGGATTAGTAATTCATGAGTTGTAAATCTAATTTGAATTAATCAGACAATTATCTGACCTTACTTATGAATGTTTGGAATCTATTGGATGATTGAATTGTTTGATACCCTGATATGTTCTGTTTGGTTTGAGCTGTGTTTGATGTAATTTATTATCTATGATATATATCTGCGATCTGTGAATAAAAGATAAGCGTTATAGTTTATACCGCTTATCAAATATAAGCGTTATAGTTTATACCGCTTATCAAATATATTGCTGTATTTGAATCTGTGCTGATTGATGATGTTGCACTTTTATTGTGTAAAACCCCTGGACCACACTTATACACACACGAATATGGATTGCATGTGGAAATGGGTTAAGTCACGGATTTTGAAATAGTTTTATAGATTGAATTTTTGAATCCAAAATAGTTTTGGAATTAGAATTGAAAGCTTTTGAAAATGAATTTCAAAAATGAAAGTTATTTTGGATAACTTGATTGAGTTTTGAAATTTAAATAATTTGAAATTGAATTCTATGATTGGAAACTAGAGATTAAAGAGGGTATACAAGTTTATATGGGTTTTAAACCATTTTGAAAGTGTTGTTTGGGTTTGTATTTAACCCAAAGATTTTTAACTTGTATAAATGAAATCGGATTTTTCTGAAACGAAAACTATTTGTTTTCAAATAACAAAAGCTTTCACATAAGAAATGAACGTCTAATTTGGGTTAAAAGGATTTCAAGTCTAAAATGAAAATAATTTTCTAAGTTATGAATAAATCTTTGGAAATGTGTTTTGAAAGCTATAAATTAAATCTTTAATTTAAAGATTTAATGAGTTAATCCAAATTGAAATGGAAGTGTTTTGAAATCTATGAATAGATCTTTGTGAAACTAGGTGAATTTTGTGAAACGAGTCTTTTTGTTAAAAGATTTGAAATGGTAATTTGTTTAACCATTTGAAGAAAAGTTTTGGATTTTATAAGTTATGACTTAATTGAAATCCCATATCCATGTGTTTTACGCTCATTGCTCGGTTTAGCCGGGAGAGGACCTCGTGTCATATAACCCATTCCGAATAATGATACGTCGTTATGGATAGCATTTGAAGACCGGTGGTGAAGACCGGGTATTTTCGAGAACGAAAGGATAACCCGCCGATTGTCTCTGCACTGAGTCGTGCCGGTATAGAGATTCCCTAAGTGATGGGAAGTCCGATCGGAATTGTGGATACCCGGATTTGCAAGGGCTTCTTTGGAAGTGCCTTTGGTTATGTTCGAACCCGGAACTGACTTGTATGGATGTGTGTCTGACATTACATTTTCAGATGTTAAACCAGTTCCTGTCAAATACATTTCTGCTTGGTGGCGGAGATTCATTCTCTTAGCTTAACACCCTTCTCTAAGACGTACGAGCTCAGAGGTTATGTAGTTGATGGTTACTAGTGATACATTCCCAATTTGGTATTGTGGCATACGAAGTGCTGCTGATCATTTGTTGATCAAAGCATGGCTTTGTGAAAAAGCATATCTTTGTGGACAAGACCGCATCGAGCCTCACAAACCGGTAATGGTCGAAACAGGAAATATGCGGCAAGGTTTCAGGGGTAGCTCCCCTAGGGTATGACCATTCCTTCTGGAAAAGGGTGGTATCATGGCATGGAGCCCAGATACTTACTCATGTGGGCACTGTAGTATATTTATTACTGTGTAATGTTGTTGGTGTAGAGGATCCTCGGATAAAGGTCCCAAAGGACCGGGGGTGGCATATCTTAGGTTTAACTCCCCGGGAAGGGGGTAGCCGGCCTTGTGTTAGCAGAGAGCTGGGTAGGTTCTCGGGGCGTCCCTCTAGAGGCGTTCCCATGTGGCAATAGAAAGTTCCTTAGCCTGACCATTTGTTGGAAAATCAAATCAAAACAATACGCGCCCTGTACGGTTTTTTAGTTGTATAACCTGCCATGGAATGTAGCGGTAACCTGCTATCGAACATGGTAGCTATAGTAGGCATATGACAAAATGTTGTATGCTGGCTAAGATTAATATTATACTTTCAAAATGTTTTTTCTACACTATTCACTAGTAATAATATCAAAGAAAATTTTCTCGTATCAAGCATTTTTGACTATCATAAGGAGAAATCTCCTCCAATTTTGCGTTTGCATTATGTGTGTGGCGGGAGGCCTTATGGTAATTTCATTTTCCAAAAAGCATTGCAGATTTATTTTAAAAGCTTTTGTTGTTTGTTTTAAAGATAAAAACTATTTTTGTTTGCTCATACCAGTCCCATGACTAACCTAGAGTTTATTGTTCATTTCCTAAACTTTGGGTGCCTAAATTTCCCACACGGGCAGTCTAGAGTTGGGTTTTTCAGATAATCCTATAATAGGAGTAGATTCGATAGCTTTCGGAATCATTAGTTTGGTAGCATTTGGAGATCTTCTTCAGTCTTCGGATTCACGGACTGCACTTGCTTATCTTGGTGCAACTTGATGAGTGTTTGAGCTAACTTTGGATTGAAGATGGAGTTCTTGGAGTTGGCATTGAAGACATTATCTTTCCGCTGCTATTTCTTGTATCTCTGATAGTATTAATATCTTTTGTATCATTCTATCGTATCATCATTGTATCAAATATTGTATCTAATGTTGTATATCAAATGTGTTATTTCATTTCTTCCGTTGTCTTGTACTTAGTATGTTATAAGCTCCAGCGAACCAGATTCGACGTTTGGATCTGCAGCATTTGAATACGAGTGTCGTATTCGGTGCCGATTTTCGAAGGTCGAGTCAGGGTCGTTAAGAATTTATTCAAATTAACAGTTTATATCTAGATCAACATCATGTTCTGCTTTCACCTTCTATATATATAAATAATCCCTAACTTCCCGATTTAAACTAACCGCCCTTAAACAAAAAAAACGAATTTAAAAATTTATTTACCTTAATTCGTTTTAACGAATCCAACTTCCCAAATCGTGACATCACCAAACCCCCATCTCAAGCTTGCATGCTCGAGATTGACCAGGCATCGCGCACAAGCCCTAGCACCACATGCCGCCATGCGACCTCAAGCCTGCCACCATAATGAAGTCGCCCCTCCGATTTGCCGATGAACCCCCATTTGCTCGTGACGATCCAATTCTTCGCCGCCGCCATCTGGCTTTGAATCGAAGTCGACCTGTGCACGCTCGCGCCTAGCCTCAACATCAGACCACCGCTGTCATTTTCGAGCTCCCGGTCACGATTCCCTCATTGCCGCGCTCGCCGATTGAAGCCTGAGTAAAAGAGAAGCTCGCGAATGATTTCGACCGGCAAGAATGAATTCGCGGCCATAGAGTTGGATTGAGAAGGAGAGCACACGATTTAACTGGCCATTGTTTGATTTTATTCGTAGTTCGAGATGTTCCGCCATTTTTCGATTTATGAATCTCTGCCATCATTTTTTTTGAACAAGAGATATATTTTCTCTGTGTCTTCAATTTGATTTTGGTTGGACAGAGGAGGAAAGCTAGGCTATGGTTTATATTTTTCTCTAAAAACAAACATGTGTAAAAATATTTGCCAAGTGTTAGAAAGAGGATAAACATGTAAGATTGCCTCGCGAAAACATTATTTATATTCAATCCAAATTCAAATTCAAATTTAAATTCAAATCATCTCAAAAATGCAACTTAAAATTTCGAATTCCTATCGAAGCATGCCGTCAGGCATTTATAATGTTAAACCCTTATTCCGAATGCAATGGAAAAGGTCCCGAGTCCAAATTCAATCGTATGGAGAAGATAGGTTTTTACCTAGTTACTAAATTAAATTTCAATACAAATTTCAGCGCGTTTGCTTGTCGTACGACCAAACGATCACTCTAAACATTACGAAAATTGAAATCTGATAACAATACGATATTACGGATCCAATGGAACTAGTTTCATCGAATTTCGAGACTGTGCCTCGGAAGACTATTTTTAAATATCGATTTAAATTATAAAATTTCGAAACTGAACAAAACAGTTTCAAATTCAGCTCTTAAGCTTCTATTATCTTCAGTATCATCAATATAAATTTTCGAAGCCTTGAAAATATTTTTAACAAGCATAAAACCGAAGATACAACATTTTACCCAATTTCAATTATTAAATTCAAAAATTTTGATTGCCAATTTCATTATGATATTTGAAATTTAGGTTAAATCAACTTCCAAATATGAAAATTCAACCAAAATTTCAATTTCAAATGTCAAAATTTCTGGGTCGTCACATTCGAAAAGTATGTTTACTGAACTGCCACTATCAACCAAGCAGGTCCTATTCCTACCGTCACTACCATCGGATCAAGAGTTTGAGTTTCGATCCCTTCAGTGTCTCGATTTCGAAACACTATGTCGCCGTTCAAAACCCATTATAGCTTGACTGGAGTCTCACCTTCAATAGATAAACACAAATCCTTTGGAGCATGCTTCAACGAACTTGCATATCACTTCATCTCCCCCCAACTTCTTTGTGTGGGGTGTATCCTCTAGATATTGTTTCAATAATATGCCTTTGGTCAGTTCGTTTCGACCCTTCTTTGCTAGTTCTGGCTTGATTGCTTCGCACTCTTGGGTGCTGAGGATCCGCAGATTGGTTGAGGTTCTATGGCTGTCTTATGCACTACTGGTGTTTGTTTTTCTGGATCAGCTCCTCAACGAGGTTTTTAAGGCAGTTGCATTTGTTTGTATTGTGGCCGTGTGTTTCATGGAAGCGACAGAACTTCCCTAAGCGTTTTTGCTGCTCAGTTGCCTCCTTTTCGGGTGGCTTTTTTGCACTCCTCGGTCCCTTGAATTGTGAGAAAAATGTTTTCAAGTGTGTCATTCAAGGGGGTGTAGCCTTTGGGGCTAAATCCCTTAAGCCTTTTATTGTTGCCATTTACATTCTTCTTATTGGAGTTTTGACTTATCCTCTTCGAGTTTTTGTCTTACCCAGTGATTCCTTCAGTCACCCGATAAGTGTGCGCATTTGATTTATTGCTATGTCACTTTGCCCAACATTTGTCTGTTGCACACTAGTAGACTTCCTTTATAATTCCTATGCTTCCTCTAACCTTAGGAACTAACTTTCTTTGTGGTTGAAATTCCTGGTGATAGGTTGCTTCATCTTAATCTACTTTCTGAATTCGTTTTTCGGGTAAATGGCAGAGACTAATGCCATGAAAATCACGTCGTCGATGGGGTCGCTTACTTCCATCACTGTAGTATTAAATCTATTCATGAAGATTTCAGCGATTCATTACGCCCTTCGAACAATCCGAATATAGACATAACATCTTTTGGTTGCACAATATGGAGCCTAAACTGATCATGGAACCTTGTCGCCAGTTGGTCAAAAGTATAGATAGATCTTGGTGGAAGTCTAGTGAACCACATTGATGCAACTCCTTTAAGAAAGATAGGAAAGCATCTGCATTGAATGGCTTCGAAGGCATTAGCTCCATCCATATACCAACTGTATTTGTACAAGTGAGGTTTTCGGTCCTTTGTCTTGTTATAGGATGGAATAGTTGGCATTGTAAACTTTTCTGGATACTTCTCATACAAGATTTCATCAGTGAAGGGAGTCCAACTTGGTGCAGATCTCCATTCAACTCTTCTATTTTTATTCCCTTCCATTAATCATTTAGCCATATCTACTATGTATGCCTCTGATGTCCGGTAGCCCTGAGGACGACAATCAGTCACTGCGCAAGTGTTTGGCCTTGCAGACGGTCTTGGTGAGTAGGTTGAAACCTAGGCTCTCCTGTCTTCGGGAGAGCCACTCCTACAAGGTCGTGTTGGCTTGTGGATGGCCTAATTGGAGAAGTTTGAGTATTCCTAGCATTATAGAATACATTAGCCTTTGCTTCCACTTTGTTATCGTCCTCTCCGTCCTCTGAGTCAGGGAGATCCATAGCTATGTCTTTCAATAGGGTCTTTGCCCCTTGATTCAAGTTCAGAATAGGTTTCCTCGTGGCTAACGGAGTACTTGCATTTTCGTCCATGTTAAGTCCTATTGTCACTTTCTTTGTGGCTATTTTCTGTTTCTCCTATGCATTCCAGAAATGGGGGAATTCTCTTATTTTGTAGCAGCCGCGGGTTCAGGAACAGTCCTTGAAGTAGGATTTGACTGTGAGTTTAAAAGAGCGTTAAGCTTGTCCATCAGAGCCTTTTGGCTACTTTCCATTCTTTGGTTAATCTCATCAACCATATTATTAATCTCATCCCTGGTGACAACTTCATGCTGACTGAAGGATGTTGGTGCTTGATTTCCTAAGTTAGCACCATTCACTTCAGTTTGTTGGGTGGTAACATCTTCTCCAGCTACTACTGCCCCTATGGATCTTCCAGAGGCGGTTCTTCTTCTTTCAACGGCTATTGATTCCAAATAGCGGCCTCTTCAAGCAAAGATTACGGATCTAACTTGTAGACCTATGAGATCCAAAGTAGATAGCTAGATATGGATCCTAAGTTGGAGCTCTCAATGAAAGCACCAAAATGTTAACTTAAAAAATGTATCAACACCCTGGTTTGAGTTTGAAAGAACTAGCCCTGTTCTGATAGAGCAGTACCACAGCTAACAGATATAGAAAAAGAGTAGCAAAATAAAGAAGACAAAGAATTTTTATAGTGGTTCGGCTGTAAATGAAGCCTACGCCCACTTTAAGATTTTATTATAGACTGATTGTTATTACAAGAAGTGTTATATTACAAGGCTTTGATTATCCTTAAGTAAGTTAAATTCGCAGAGTTGGAATCCACTAGAGAATCACAGTGAATCCCTATGGAGATTTCTGTGAGGGAGGTAGAGAGTAAAGAATATTTCCAGCAGAGCTTCAGCAACAAGTATGGAGATGATCCCACTTATGTTGTAGGTATGACTGTATTTATAGGGATCAGAGAGCTTTTGGGCCATGCCATTTCATCACTTGCTCGCATGTATGTATAGAATGACCTAAGGGGGTCCAGCTAACGATCCGAGCCAAAATCATAGATCGCTAGCAGCCCATGGCCTATAGGTCCATAGAGACCCATGGACTTGGCTCGTACGCAAGCTAATGACTTGGTATTTTCTAGGTGCTATTTCCATCTCTTCGTAAGACAGGGTTGCAAGCATCATGGCATTACATGGATAGCTAGCGATCCATCGTGTATGGATCGCTAGCGATCCATCGTGTATGGATCGCTAGCGATCCATACACTTAGAATTTTTCATGCTTCTGTCTCTAAGACTTCGTATCCCTATTTCTCTCAGCAAACCAATATGTTAGCTTGGGTAACTGGCGATCCATAGATATGGATTGCTAGCGACCGAAGTTTTTTAATCGTTTCTGTGGTTCCATGTTGGGTTGCTTTCATGGCCTTGCATCGATTCCATACATGTAGTCTTGTTGCCCGTTGTTCTATTTTAATGGTAATTTACTAGCTGGTTGTGCGTTGATTGCTAACTGGGCTGAAAGAATGATGGTCTCTTGGTTTAGTTGATTTCATTTGTTTCCTTAGCCTTTCTAGCTAAGTTCTAAGCCATTTTGATGCCACGAGATTGTTCTTCTTTCTAGTGAGTCCTGTTGGGTTAAAAACATGGATAACACAAATTATGGATCCTCCAGTGGTATTCTGGTACCTCCTAAACATAAGAAAGTAAACAAATATACCTGGCGAGTCCCAAAATGCACTTGCCTTTGGTTTTAGTCATTCTTGTAATAAATAAAAATATTTCTAAAGCACTTTGTAAGTATTTATTAGGGCAAATTCCAAAATCTTGACAAAATAATAATATTCTCAAATACTTTAAATCATACTATTATTATTTCTTTCCAAATTCATTTCAAAAACTCTTTACAATATGATTTCAAAACCACCGGGCTTTATGTTCAAATAAAATATAGTTTAATAAATATCTTTTTAACAAAACATTCAACCAATATTTATTCCTATGAATATTTACCATTAAAAATATTCTAATTAGGAAAAACACTTTTACAATACAAATCACTTTTCAAAGCAACTTATAATTTACATTGAAGTTCGAAATTAAAATATTAAATTATTATAACTAATTACAATTATTTAATAAACCAATATAATTGTTAAACATGTTATAGTCAAATTGTGAAATAAATCACAAGGTGTTAGCCTATACTCGTTTTATACCCAACATATGAAACTAGAAATTAATTACTCATAAACTGGCAAAGAACAATTCAAAAAACCAAACAAACAATAATAACAAACAGTTATCATCAACAATTAACAATTAAAAGCTAACAGATCAATTTATTGAACAATAATTAATCTACACATTAATTAATGTCAAAATATTCTTTTTAAATTACATGCACACAACATGGATTTATTCTGCTCAACAAATGTCCAAAATTAATCTATACAATTTAAAATAGCAGAACGACATTTTATTGTGCTAATTAAACATCACTAATTAAATATAATTATTTAATTACAATAAACATAATTAAACTTAATCACCAATATTTTGTTAATATTTTACACTTCATCCAATGTATCTGTAAATTACATTAATGTTTTCTATACTCTTTTGCGAATCCAGTGTCGAAATCTGCAGGTTAAACGTTCTTCATTCGGGTGAGTTATTTATTTTTAAAGTTTAAACTTTAATTAGCTAAATTTATGAACCAATATTACTTAACAAATCTAGTCCAACCATATCTGTCTAAGCCAACCCGCCAACCACTTGCAAAACCCAAGGCCCACTCTTGTATGCAACCCATATTAGGGCTGTCAATAAGTACCTGAAAAATCTGAAATCCATCGAAAAACATATCCGAATCATGAAAAATTATCCAGCATTCGAAAAATGGATGTGGATATGAATATGACCATATCCTTATCCGATAATTATCCATCCATTTTTTTTCAAGATTATAATTATTTTTTATGTATTTTAGTACATAAAATAATTGTCGTTTACTATTTTATCCTAGTAAAAAAATTAATATGTATATAAAAATTAGTTTTAACCGCTTAAATTATTTTTCTTATTGTTTTTATTATTTTAATATATTTAGTAGAAAAATGAATTTACGATAAATTAAAATTTTCTATTTATTTGTATAGATTTAGTGGTTGTGTGCTAGTCGAAGAATATCCGATAAGTATTTGATATATGTCCTCATCCGTAGGTACGGATATCCGATATCCGAAAATGATTCGGATATCCGAAAGCATTCATTTACATGCCTACCCACACTCCCCTCCTTCAGTTTTTTCTACCTGCTTATACATGCACCTCTCCACCTTTCTTTTCTCTCTGCACATGCACCTTCACTCACACACACACACTTTCACTCATGCACACACTTAAACATCTCCACATGCAAGCATGCACACACGCATGCACCTGAGTACACATAAAAATGCACTCACCCATACACATAGCTAGAAAGTTCATGGGGGAATATCTCCTCCACGGTGCCATCATCTTCGGTATAAATTAAACAAAAGATGAAGCCCTACTTCCCCTCTACAACATTAATTTTTTCACCTTTGGCATACTCTTTGTATTTGAGAAGTTATAGGACTAACAAATTTAGAGTGGGAAACATGTTCTGTGTATTATCATTTGCAAAGAAAGGAAATGTGTATTTATATGATTCATGTGTCCCCCTTGCATGTTGTGTGTACTTCAATATATAGGAAAAATTACTTCATACCAAAGTAAACAAAAGTCAACACTTCCATCACATCAAAAATAAATTGACAAGAGAAAGAAAGACCCGTAAGACCATGTTTGTGTATTTATTTTATGTAATAATTGACTAGTTTTATAGAAGTTTTGGGGTACTCTACTACACAATATCATGTTCGTATATGGCCATGAACGATAGAAATAAAAATATGATCGCGTAGAATGATGTGACACGACCACAAAAAAATACACTGGTTAACTTATTCCATGTAGTTTCAAAAATATTAGCATTTGCCGCAAAATGCATCAAGGAAGATTTAAATATTTTTCCAAATAAAATTATGAGAAAGTTCTATAAATTAAATTAAAAACACATCATTAAAATTTGTGTAGTTAATTGAAACATAGATTTTACTGTGTTTAAATTCAAATTTAAATATTCAAATAAACGAAATATTCAAATTTAAAAACTCCAAAATTATGGGTCGTTACAGTAATCCATCTAAGATTAATTAAATTTTACCACACCTCATCTCACAATGTCATGCTTCCAAAAAATGAAGATCTATTTCTAAAAATCCACTCTCACGAATTAGTTAAGGATTTTAACAGAAAAGGCTCTGATAGAATGTGTATAAAGATCGAGTAGCATAAAGTTTATGATAGGGTAATCGAGCATTTCATAATCGACATGTTAAAGACATGGGTACTTATGACAACATATACCCCATTGGGTCCGAATTTTCGCTAAATCGAAACCCAAGTCTACCAAAGTATGGATCGTTGGTTTTGATATCCTTCAATTATACATATATTTGTTAAAAATCTAGATCTGAAAAGAGATTTGGATTTGTCTAGATTTAAAACTTATCTTTGGTTTGATGATTTAATTTGACCCACTTCTTCTTTATTATTTTACGTTATTCTCCACTTGCCCACATTTTTGTCATTTATTATTTGATTTCCATCTTGTCTTTATTGCATACAAATTAAATTTACAATTTAACTGTTATTATTATCACGACTGAATTTATTTAGTTCATACTTTTGGTTTCTGCATTTTTATACATTGGAATTACATCTCCCTCAAATGGAAAGTTTAACACTATAAATTTTTATATCTTGTCCAAAAAGGGGATCTGTGTTACATTTGAAATTTCCATATCCTAAGGAATTCCATCCTTTCACTATGAGTTTATATTGGTAGTGCTCTGATACGCGTTTGTTACTTATAAGATACCAAAATCAATGATTTGTACTTTGGTGGACTAGAATTTTAAATTTAGAGAAAATTCAGACCTAATAGGGTGTGGGTTGTCATAGTATTCCTAAAAAATTGATCACATTAACTGCTACCGATAAATGGTGTGCCAAAGGGTTATATACATAGTTTTAGAGGTTTAAGACAGAGGGGTCCTCTATCCCTTTACAGATGTGCTATTGCAAAGGAATGGTTTTCACTTCAAATGGAGCTAGGTGTCATTATAGGCTTATAAATCTTATATACAATCTATAGCCATCTATCACTCACCTCATATACGCTAAGGATTTATTAATTTTCTTTAAAGCTAAAGCACATGTCATATCCATTATAAAAGAAATATTCATGCAAGTGGGAGTATATGTAGGACTAAAAGTTAATAAACTGTAGGAAAAGTGCTATTTTAATAAATAGAACAAAAAAGCCTAGTTGACGAGCTCGGTGTTAAAGAGGGAGTCCTTCTAGTTAAATACCATGGATTACGTCTATCTAATTACAATATCGTTGATGCAGAATGTGGTTAGCTAATTAACAACATAAGATAGTAATTGCAAGGGTGGAGATCAATATTACTCTTTTTTGTTTGTGGAGTTTAGCTAGTTCACACAATAATAACTTCAAAAGCAAAATTTTGGTTATAAACATTTCAAATTCCTGATTGTTCCATATTAAAATTTAATTCCATCTGCGCTAATTTTATACGAAGAGATGGGCTGCATAAGGTTAGCTATAATAAATTGTATGAAACAAAGAGAATGCGGGTTAGGCTCAAAATTTTATTTGAACTGAAGAATGTTTACGGTTAAAAATTAGTTGGAAATTTTTTAGATTCAACTTATATATGGGCTGAATAGATGAGGGCCACATAATTGAAAGATAATTTTTAAACAATGAAACAGATAGTAATGCTTCTATAACTTGGAAGAATATGTTGAAACAAAAGGAATAGTTGAGTAAGTTAATTGATTGATAAATTACTCAAGGTAGAGAAACAGATTTATGGAGAGATCCATGGTTCAAGAGTAAAAGTCTTATAGACAGACTTGGGTAGGACATTCAGTCAGCAAATGGTTAACCTAACTTGAAAGTTGAGACAATTATAAGTAGAAATGAGTGAAAATGTGATTCCATCTTGTGGTAAGAAATCTTAGATAGGAAATAGAAACGATTACCTTTTTTAGGAAAAGAAACAGATATTTAGGCATGGAAAATTAATCCTACAAGCCAATTCAATTTGCATGGTGCCTGGGAAGATAGTAGAACTCATTACCTCACTACCCAATGACACAATTGGTATGTAGTTTGATGCAGCAACCCAAAAATGACTCATACAACATATAAACTCTTATCTTTAAACATCGAACTAAGGATAGACCGAATGGGAATTATCTAAGATACAACTATAATTTTTGCAGAAAAGAAGTTGATACACATAATCATTTGTTCTTCAAATGTAAATGATTATGTATGTAACACTGTTAACAACAGGGTAAGCAGTATTTTTTATGATGGCCGATTACAACCTAACCTTTTACCAGAGACAAGGGAGGTTCAATCCAGTATTATGCAAGTTAGTGTGGAAACCAATAGAACTACATATTATTTGACCATAGCTAATCACGAGAAATTCATTTTTTCAAAAGTATGGAATGAGATTAGAATTCGTGGATAGCAGGATGATATATACAAGCTTATTTGGTATAACAAAACTGCTAGAAAGTTTTGCTACACCACTTATTTAGCTTACATACAATATCTACCGATATCTCATCGTTTAAATTCATGGGTAATGAATGTGGATATAAGATGCGACTTATATTAACATCAATTTGAGACTCATCAACACTTATTAACAGATTGTTAATTCTCTGCTTATCTATAGAAATACTCCACTTATCTATGGAAAATACTTCTCTCCAAGTTGCGTCTGACGTTATCATGAGAGGCTTCTTTCCAACGTCAGCTATCGCGAATTTACGGCACGTTTGCCTTTGTTTTTACATTGGAGCTACTGGCGTATGTGGCTATGATACTATCACACATCATATTTGGATAAAGAGGAATCGAAGACGTTTTTAGGGGAGAGGCTGCTCTAGAGAACAACGAAGCAAATTGATTGAAATTGACATAAGGTTGCAAGTGAAAGGACGATTTTGAATGCAAAAATTAACATCGATAGAGAAACTCGTTTTGTAAAGGTGGGGGATAGAATTAGATGAACCAGGATAAGATGCCGTTGCCTTCTTCATAGCTAGGGTTTATATTTCCGTGATGGGGTGGGTTGCTAACGTTTGATAGAGGTGGAGTTCTTACCCTAATGGGTCGGTCATTGGCTATTTATGGGCCTGGGCTTGAGCCTGTTTTATTTTGTATGTAATTTTATGTTTTGTGCTTGTATCATGTATTAGAGTTGTCTGTACACAAAGACATGTTCTTTTTCCTTACCATAATAGTAAGGTTTCTTAAGGAGGCAAATTCTGGTATTGTATGGTTTTATCCGTTTATATAATAGAACCTTTTTACTCAAAAATAATAATATAGTAAAAGCGTATTGAAATTACAAAAAATAAAATACATGCTCATAGATGAAGTCATAAATTTACAGGAGAAAGCATCTCACCTAAACTAGTGGAGCAATAGAGCAAAGTTGATGGAGGAGATCGTCAAAATTAGCCTGGCAATTATCGTGTGGCATTTTGGTAGGAAATAGAACGCCGAAGATTTTAAAAACAAAGAAAGAAGTGAGTTATATCTGTCTAATCTAATTTCTTGAGATATTACGGTAATCTTAACTCGAATTCCAAAACATAAAATTACCAACTTAGTGGAAAGAGAACGGTGACAACTAGAGAGCTTGAATAGGAAAGAAGCGAATGAAGAAAATCGTTCAAATGACCTATGGCTGTCATGAGTTCTCAAGTTGACCTATAAAAGGAAAAATGACAGTGTAAAGTGTAGAAGGTTGAATGAACTATAAAACCTTCCTTTTTAATTTTGTTCTCATTTGTTTGAGCTGGACCACAGAGCCTGTTAATTAATAAACTAGTCAACTCATTTTAAAAAATAGCGCATGTACACACATGTATGTTTCAAGTTTGATAAATATCTATATCATAAATGAAAATTTGGTATAACGTATCAAAACTCATTTTAAACCCGAGCATAGTATTATATTCGAAATAGATTTGCTTACATGAATCAAAACATATATATTTTTGTATGTTTATTAAAATTGATATACATATATATACATATACACGTACATTCTTCAAAGATGATAAATATTAGTATCATGTAAACAAAATTTTGAGTTATATGTATCCAAAGTTATTGTTAAGCTATGTAATAAAATTTAATATTCAAGTTTGAAAGCTAGATAGGTGTATCAAAACATACATATACACACACACATGATAATATTAGTATCATACGTGAAAATTTATTTCATAGTTCTACCTGACAATTTTAAATCTAAATGTAGCTTTATATTTAAATCAAATTTTAATTTTTGCATGTCTTAAATCTGGTGTGTGTGTGCGTAAACATGTATAAAGGTTGATGAATATCAGTATCATAAATGAAATTTTTGCTTAACGTATAAGAAATACATACATATATATATAAATATGTATGTATATGTCTATATATATATATATATATATATATATATATATATCTGTGTGTGTGCGCGCGCGCGCGCATAAATGTATATGCATCAAAACCTATATATATTAGCATTACAAATAAAATTTTATTTAGTGTATTTGAAGTCACTCACAGAGCAAAATCATACACTAAAATAAGAATTCAATATAGATTTTATCGTATATTTAGTAAAAACTTATAAGAAATCACAATGCATAATCATATATTTTTGAAGATAAGAAAAATTAAAACGATATTTGATCAATTCTTGCGCAATAGATTAATGATCAATTAATTGATTTTCAATGAAAATATTTTAAAAAGTTTATCCCGAAGAAACTTCATAATTAATAGTGTTGATTTGATTAAAATTGAATTAGTTGACAAAATGTTTATGCAAAATGTATAAATATCTTTATAGACTTTAAAAAATCTGATTTTTCCTAATGTAGGGTCTAAATTTAAAAAGCATGCCCGGTGTTTAAATTAAATAGAATCAGAGACTAAATTCAAGCCATTTTATATTAAATTGACATTTCATAAATTTCCGCATTTAGCTAATAATGCTTTAAAGAGTCATTTAAGGAACCTGTTCACAAATAATTTGCCATGTCGTTGCGTTTGATGCATCAAATGCTAGAATGGGAGATACAACCTTCTTGCCTCATTTATTTGACCCGGGAAAAATGAATTGTTGGCGTCTGATGCGACTTTAATGCTCATGGCTAATTATCCTCCTATAATTATAATACTCATATTTCATACCCTTCTCCCTTAACTCTTTCCCACACCCCATTTGTACCATAAAACCACATTCTTCTTTCATCAACTAACCCATTCACAATACTTCTTTTACGTAAAAAAACACACCCTTGTTTTCTAGTTTGATAAGAGTCGAAATTTTGATAACTTGTGGAACTTTTCAATCATGCTCGTGATGCACTTGTTAATATTCTAAACACTTTGGGGAAAATAAAATGTTTACGCTTTTGAAAATAAAACAAAAAAATATTAAAAAATTTCCATTTAAAAGTTCTAAATATCATTTTGAAGTTCAAATCTTATAAATTAAAATTTTCAAATTCATGTTTCAAATTTGAAAATTTCAAATTAAAATCTTTAGTTTCTATGTTTCTAATTAAAAAGTCGAATTTGACTTCGCTAGTCAAATTTAAAATTTGTATTTTCAAAATTTCAAGTTTTAAATTCAAATCCAAAATTGAAATTTTTCCTCATACATTATCGTTTTATGATTAAGTGGAATTAATAAAAAAGTTTAAAAAATATCCTTTGTTAGTTTTGAACTACGCGGTCGGTTTTCCACCATTGTGCGGTTGTACTAACAAGGATTTTCAATTGTAATAAATTTTGCAATCGTATCTTTTTGCATTTAAGAATAGTCAAAAATTTGTGCAAGACAGAGACCATGCATGGTAGGCAGAAACATAGGTTTTTGTCCAAGAGTTCATATATGCATATATATTAAGAAAGCAAAGCGCGACATGTAAATTGAACATTGTTAACAAATAAATTCGTCAATACCCAAAAACATGTAAAAGATGGATTAATTAAAGATTAGCCTCTTCGACGCTCGTTGAGTTTGCTCCCTTTAAGGTTAATCGAAGTTGTAGGTTGATGCATGTATGGCTCCAAGTCTATAGTAATTCTATGGGCCTAAGTCATTGTCAATTTGAAGATATTGAATTGTACAAATCAATTTACTATAGGCAAGGTATCGACTAAGTCAATATGTTCGAAGAGATGTAAGTCAATATGTTCAACAACGTCCAAGTTTTTATTCAAGTTCAATTCAATATGCAAATCATGGGTTTGATTATATCAATAGGCTATGCAATTGTTTAGTTTCCAATTCCTTATGTGCATACGAGAATCAAGTGTTGCAATCAGCAAAATCTTCAAATTGATTAAGGGTTTACAAACGTGAAAACACATAAGAAATGCGGAGAGAAAGATCATCCTTTAAAACAACACCCCTTGGATTGTATTTATAGAGGTAGGATGGAAGGGTCTTCGACTTGGGTGGTCTTCGGTGATTGTCTTAGCAGCGTTGTTAACAGTGGCCTCGTCGACCTTGATGTATTATGCGCTGAACTCACTTTAGTGCCACTTCAACCGTTCTGATATTCGGCGTTGATGTCTTCCAAGCGATATGAAAATCGAAGTGCTATATTGAACAACAGCGAAGAGCATTGCCGCTTTGCTTCCTTGCGGCATTAAGGTATTCGTGGGTATTGATAGTGTGCAACACCAATACTGCTTCATATAGATACGCGACATCCCTCTTTTTGCTGATTGAAGCGACATGTTGAATGTTACTGAAGAGCAATGCAATATCTTCGAAAAGCTGCAAAGTGTAGCACTTCGTGATGGCTAATGGAGAATTTGTTGTGGTAACAATGGGTGAATGACGGTGCCAACATGGTTTAGCATCAACAGAATGCGATGTGACCCTCTTCGACCCCATTAATGGTCTTCGGAGTTGTTTGTACTGGACCTCTTTGCGCTACTAATCATGAAAGGGGATGTCCTCTTTATGCCTTTTTCCATTAATTAATTGATGCAACACTATTGACTTGAGGTGTGATGGCATGCGGAGTTAACAAGGAGCGACTTTGAAGAGGCGCGGCACTGATTAGCATCGAAGTAATGACATATGGTTTTGATGCGAAGTGATGCCTTAGCTCTATCAAATTTTCCTATATTTATGTCTCTATCATTGTTGGTCTTTGTCGAAGAGCTTCTTCTTGCAATGAGGCTCCATCTCATCTCTTTAGAGTCTTGAATCCAACACCATATCTTTCTGTAAAATTACATTTGCCCCCCTCATTGTGTAAAAGAAGCTTTTTGCTCTTTAGGGTAAAACCATGAATTTCTCTTTCTAGCTTATCTTATTAAATCTATTCATTCTTATGGTGTTCCTTTTTCTCCTATGTTTCTAACTCAAACAATGGAGGCTTTAAATCATCAAAATTACTCCAAAATTTTAAGTTTTATTTATATGGGTTAATACTAATGTAAGATTTGCTATTACCATATTTGGTATTATGGTGTAACCCATATGGTGTTTGATATTTGCCTATTTATTTGACATTGTTTTATAGGTGTAACATTGTATTTAGGATGCTTATGTTAACTTTTACTAAAGTTTTTAGGACATATCCATGGACATATTTTCTAATCATAGATTCAACCTTTATTTGTCCTCTTTGAGTCAACATAAGAGTCTAAGTTTTCCTTATGAGCTCTATATTGGTCATTCAATAGCTATTGACTTCTTGCAATTTTGTTTTTGGACTATAAACTTTTGTTATGTGATCGCCTATATGCTCTCAAGAACGAATATTCAAATTTGGAATAACATCACCTTGTAAGAAAACAGAAAAGTTAGGCAAGTAGCTTTTAACGAAATTAGCAGATTTGAATTACTTCATCTTTGGTTGTGGGAGGCTAGCTTTCGGTATTAGGTTTCTTGTAAAATTTCAAATTAGATCCCTTTGTTGCTCAACCTCTTGCTCTTGCTTTCTCATTGTAATTTTTATCTTCAGACCTGGGACTTACTTTAATGATGGATTAGCGATTTAAAATATTAATAATTCATTTGATAAAGAATTAAAGGAAATATATAGTGCTAATTCTAAAGAAAAAGCGGGAAACCAGTTGATAATAAGGAAGTTAGGAATTTAATATGTCATCTGCTGATAAGATATCCAAGGTTCCATCTTCTAGCAACAAGGAATTCAGAATATCCTTCGACAAATATGATGGCCAGAAAAATGTCCGGTAACAATAAATCTAGAATTTCATCTGATAATAAGAAGATCAAAAATGCATCTGGTATGTAATGAAAGAAGACCGAAAATCCATATTTGGCGATAATAATAGAAAACCAGAAATCACTATCTGGTAATAATAACAGAAGTCCAGAAATCATTGTCCGGCAATAATAGAATACTAGAAGTCCTATTTTATAAGAAAACTAGAAATCCATAAGAAAACACAAATTCAACGGAAAGTCCAAAAGTTATCATGAAAAACCATCCAGAAAAACAAGAATCTATGAAATCAGAAATTCAATCCAAAACTCAACCAAAAGCTTGACATTTCGTCTGATGACCAGAAGACTGTTTGGTAATAAGAAATCCAAAATTTTATCTAATAATAAGAAAACTATCTGGTATTAAGAAATCCTAAAAAATCCATATCTGGTGATTGAAGAAGATCAGAAAGTCATATCTGGCAATAATAGAAGATTAGAATCCTGAATATCAGTCTGGATTTCCCAAATCATGAAGAAAACCAATGAAGAAATCCAGAAACTCAATTATAATAATAAGAAGATCAGAAGTTCAATCCAATATAGTAGGAATTCAATCTAATGATATGGAAGCTTAAACTCACATCAAAAAATAGAAAATCCAGTAGAAAGTTCAAGAATTCAATCAACAATTCATCAAAATTTTACCCATCAACAAGGAACTCATAAATTCATTAAAAACAATAGAGGACCGGAAAACTGTCCAACAATAGCAGTTCGAACAGACTTAAACCAAAAGACTTATAATTATTCCCTCTGAATAGCAATGGAGATTCCCATTGTTCAAAGGAAAGTCTCTTGTTAAGAGATAAGTAGTTTCTAAGGTAATTATTACTTATTATTGTAATTATTATGTTGGATCCGAGTAGTTCCGTTCAACCACTCAGTCATTTGAAATAGTATTTCTATTCAGCCACTCAGCCATTTAGAACAGTAGTTCTGTTTAGTTGTTCAGCTTTTCAACCATTCAGCCATTTAGTAAATAGTTCTGTTTGGTTGTTTAGCCATTCGGCGGTGCAAGATTCCATCTGATTATTGGTCGTTAAAAAGTTCAAGTTCCGTCCGACTGTTTGGCCATTCTGTGGTGCAAAGGTCTAATTAACTTTTTTAATATTTTTATATTTACTATATAGAACCTTCTTTCAAAGATTTCCTTATTTCTAGGTCTAATCCTATTAGTGCCAACTCTTATCTATGCCTTGAATGGAGCTATTCTTCTTTTTCTAAAGGAGGTTTATTCTTCGCTTGATTCCTTGGGCTTCAGATTTCTTCGTGGCTCTTTCCGAGTTTTGAGACATCTTAATCCTTTTTCTCTTTGCATTTTCCGTCTGTGCCACTCTTTACTTCTTTGTCCGCTCTTGCTTGCACCTCCTTTTTGGGCTTTGCCTTTGCCTTCGCTTTAGTTTGCGGATATTTTCATCCATTTTTCTTATCTGTGCCCCCTTTTGGGCTTTGGCTTTGCCCTAAGGTAAGGACATACTCATCCATTTCTCTTGTTTGTGCTCCGTTTAGGCCGTGGATTTCTTCATCATTTCTTGTATGAGCCACTTTTTGGGCTTTTCCTTGCCATGGTTGTGGACATCTTTGTCCTTTTCGTTGAAAGCGCTATGGGGATTCATCAGAGGCTTTGGTCGGTGCTGGACCCTCCTCCCACTAGGATGAACTTCGGACTAGCCAAAGTCTTTTTTCCATCCCTCTAGGAGGTGCTCCCGGAGGAGTCCTTTTGATACTCCTGAGTATATATCGAAGGCTCATGGTGCTCCAGAGTGGTCATTGGAGGCTCATTGGTGCTCCGTAGTAGACATCAGAGTCTTGAAAGATGTTTTTCTTTCAAAAATTTTGTTTTCGAAAATAACTTTTGGCCAGTTGCAAAGCTTGTGAAAACCCTTGTGAATAAACATCGGTTTTGCTTGTCACGAATTTCTTTCGGAAGAAAGAATTTTCTGAAAAAGGATTTCTTTGATGAATCGAGGAATTACATTTCAATAAGATTTTGGATACTTGAACTCTTTGATAATTAGTTTACAAATCATCATCATAATAGCATGAAGCTCAAGTAAGAAATAATGAAGTCATGATTCATGAACTAATAGTCCTTTAATCAAGAATAACCTCTTTTAATTAGAGTTTTTGTTGGTAAATCTAGATAGTTCTAAAAACTTTTCTTGGGGAAATGGGCATAAGTGTTTCCTATCAATAATTTCAGAAATCTTTTGAAAATGCTTTTCGCCTAGATGTACTTTGAAGAAATCTTTTTTTTGCATTTACTGTTGCTATATAATTTTTAGAGGATTATGTAAATCCTTGCTTTGAAATAAGTACATATTCAACTTCCCTAACCAGTAGGGTAACTTGAAATAATCTTTCTTGATTTCTAAAAATAATTTCCTTCAAGATAGGTTTGATATATCCCTTTTAAATTCAAGATGGAAATCAAAATGGCTTGTTGAAAATAAGATTGGTGCATTTACTTCCACCTTATATAATATATATATATATATATATATATATATATGCATCTTTTTAGGGTTTTCGTAACAAAAAAGAGTGTCTTGTTTGTAAGTCTGAAAAGTTATGATTCATGAACTAATAGACTTTTACGGCAAGAGCATGCTTTTTCTAAGAATCCATTCTTTTAAGAAGTTTTTAGATATTTACCTTTCCCTAGAAATTTGCGTATGTTGAAAAGTTGATTAATCCAAGCTTTTGAGATAGAGAGCCATTTTATACTGGATAACTAAGCTATAGTACTTCAGAAATGGCTAGAAATTTATTATGCTTTGACAAGGAAATTCTGAACTTTCCGGATGAATAGGATCTGTTTTAACCTATAAAGACACTCGAATTTTCATGTTAATACACTATTGATTTCAAATCAAATTAGATATTTTCATGAGTAAAGATAATCGGTAATGAGTAACTACTATAGGACTTCATAGTTTGATTGGAGTCTGAATTCAAAGTTGCAGAGCTGCTTTTTTCTTATAAAAAGAGTTAAGTTCCAGAAGTTTAGGTGATCCTCTTCAAACTGGAAAATCTTTCAATCTTCCCTAATGAACTCTTCTAGAAACCCTAACTTAGATCATATTTTGAATTATTCTTGCTAGTGTGTGACATTTGTTAGTTCTATGCCTGTTTACTTTATGATAATCACAGCAATCTTTTCTTCTATTTGGCTCAGGATGGCTCGATACTTTGGTAATCACAAAACAATAACTCTATTAGAAACCTTAACTTGATCATATTTTTTGAATCTAATTTATAACAAAAACGTTTATTCAAAATTTGATTAGATGGATGTACAAATTTTCAATACAACAATTTGTTGATATCTACAAAATCTAATGACATATGACGTTTGTCGGTGTTTTCATCAAGATAGTAGAGATCATTTTTCAAACATTCCTCACTAATCTTCTTCCCTGATTCTCGATCCTGAAAGATCACTTTATACGGCGAGAATATAACATTGCAATTTAGTTCATGGGTTATTTTACTAATTAATAATAAATTTGAATCAAAATCTAGCAAATATAATATATTTTTCACATCTTTTGTAAGAAATTATGTTGTACTAAAACCGTGAATTTGAACTTTATTTCTGTTAGCAGCAGTTGCATGTTAAGGTTCTTTATTCTATTTAACATTGGTTAATTTATTTTTGTTCTATGAACGTGATCAGTAGCTCCTATGTCAATTAACCAAATATATTTTTGACACATATTTGCAATTTTAAAATTGTTGTTGATTTTGAATGAGTTAAAAATAGCATTAGAATGTACAAAACCTGAATTTTTTTGCAATAAAAAACTGTTTAATTGAGTTAGGAGTTGATTCAATTACATCACTTGAGGCACAGAAGATCCTACTAAAGCAGAGCAGTTATTTGGTTGATTCCACTAAGATGATTCAAATCTATTCCCTTCTATCTCTACTTCTTTGCTAAAACCACCAAATTTATTCTCCATTTTTCCACTGCCTTACTTGCCTCCTCTGTCGCCCTTCTCTCTGACCCATCGGAGGTAGGGATGGAGGAACCGGTAACCACAGCGGTTGTGCCCCGCTTTCTTGCGATGGTCACACAGCTTGGTGCTCAAAGCTTCCTTTCCTTTGCCCATGTCCCTGAAACTAGGGTTTGGGTATTTTATCTAAAACGTCTTATTCTCTTGATTTTTTGACTGCTGAGGGTTCATGAGCGATCGTAGAGATTGCTCTTGCTCAATTCTCACCACTACATCAAAACTTGGCATCTTGGCTAATGCTAAGACTTGAGACCTGATCGATTCATAGTATGGATCGAGAGTCCCCATGTAGGTAAAAATTAAGTCTCATTCGGATCTTTTTTAAGTTTCAATTGGGTCTGTTGTTGATGGAAGATAGACATTGAGCTTTCTCCATTTTGACAAAATTTCCGTCACTAATCCGTTCTTTATTTGATACTCTGTTTAATTTGGGTAAGCTCATGTTTAAAGCTAAAGATATGAGCGAAATTTTTTTGTTGACCTTACATTCTCTTGATTTTGTCCCAAAGCTCATGCGATGAGCTGGAGTACATGAGTACGTTTGAAATCTAGGGTTCCATTATGTTGAGTAGCTATGACATGATTAATTGGTCGGTTATCTTCTATTCTTCTAATTTTGCTTTCTCTTCGAAAGTTTTCTCAGTTGGCTTTGCTGATTTAGGTTCTTCCCTTTTCCAGCGACAAAGCTTAATGTTCCTTTGCCACCAAGATAATTTGTTACTGATCTGGATCAACAAATGTAATTTATGTTGTCATTGAATATGATATTTATGAGTTTAGTGTTGTCATATTGAGACATATTGAGCTGACTGCAGTTTTTTGTTATCTGCAACTTTTGATATTGTTGCGGAACTTTTGATTCAGGATCTGACCCGCTCTCATACCATATTGAATTTTTAAGAAGAAGATTGAATATGATGAATAATTAGTTTTATTGCTAATTTCTGATTCAACAAGCTCTCTACACATGAATATATATAATCTACTTCTATAGCTATTGTTTATTTCCTAAATTATATTCCGCCAGTCGTTGCTTATTTCCAAAATTATAATTGCCTAATCACACCACTGATTAAAAGCTAAGGACCTAGTATAGCTGATAATTGTATAAAGTATGCAGGCCTTTTATTTTTTGCATGTTTTACAGCCTATGAGAAAATATTCTAAGGCTATCATTTCTATTTCTCTACAGCCTTTTATTTGTTTCCTGTTTACAGCATATGATAAAATATCCTGATGCTATCATTCCTAATTTTCCACAATGTTCTTCAATGTATTTTTGGTAACTAAAACTAATTTTTTTCATTAAAATTCTACTCATAGACATATGGCGTCTCCATTTCAGCCTTTTTTTAATCCAAAGAATGTCACGTCCTATAAATACATATTTGGAATGTCCTAATTTATGGTATTTTTTGTGGAAATTTGGTCCAAATCTATAGTTTTTAAAAAACCACTTTTTTAGATTTCAGTCCTTCTGCTTTTATTTTTCATCTATTTTTCAGACCCTTTTTTAGTGTATTTTTTTGCCCTATTACATTTCTCATTTTAGAAATTTGAGCATTATTTTGTCGTTTAACGATCATGGTCATTAATATTTCTAAACTATTATTTATTTTATTCCAATCTTTGTGATTCAAATGAGATAATGTTCACAGTTCAAGTACTAGCACTATAATATTCTGCATTGTAAACATCTACACTACAATAACAAAATTGGTACATCATGTATTTTGGTTGTTGTTAATTAATTGATGTTATTTGATCTTTCAACATTTTGTTTAATTTACAAGAAATGGCTTTATAGTCCTTATTTTCAATGCTTGTATAGAACATCCGTCCCTTTTCCTGTTTATAAATTTAGGTCCCTCTTATTAACTTTTGCTTATTTTATTCCCATTATACTCTTGGTTTTGTTTTACAGACCTATTTCTTTTTGTCTTTTTCCCTATAATCAAATTTCGTTCTCGCGCATCTTTTCTTCATCCTCATGAATCTCGTTACCCACTCTCGCGTGTTGCTTCTATTTGAATTTTAAATTTCCTTTTCCATGATTTCTAAATTGATGGTAAATCGCTTTGATTATGCATTTGATCTAGGGTTTACTTATCTAGGTATTCAATTTTGTTAGGATCGTGTAATTTTATATTGCTTTTTATTTTTGTTTTACTTTAGCTTCCATTTGTTTTATTTACAGTTGCTTATATCATTTCTTCAACTATTTTTTTGTAGTATGGATCTGAACATTCTTGTTACAAGGTACATATTATTTGATTCTGTTTAGCCTTTTTCATTTTGCATGTGTAACTTTTCTTTGTTCATATGTTTATATTGATTTATAGTTTGTATTTACCTCTGTTAAAATACTAAAACTGCAAGATGACTTGCATTTAATATTTTTCAATTTTCTTATGTGCATTTCTTCTTTGTTCATATGTGGATATTTATTTACAATATGTATATATTCTGTTAAAATATTAAAACTGCAATATGACTTGCATTTTATCTTTATCAGTTCGCTTATGTGTATTTCATCTTTGTTCATATGTGTATATTTCTTTATAATATATATTTATTCCGTTAAAATACTAAAACTGCAATATGACTTGCATTTTATCTTTTTCAATTTTCTTATGTGTATTTCTTCTTTTTTCACATGTGTATATTTCTTTACAATATGTATCTATTCTGTTAAAATACTAAAATTGCAATATGACTTGCATTTTATCCTTTTCAGTTTGCTTATGTGCATTTCTTCTTTGTTCATATGTTTATATTTCTTTACAATATGTATCTATTCTGTTAAAATATTAAAATTGCAATATGACTTGCATTTTATCTTTTTCAGATTGCTTATGTGCATTTCTTCTTTGTTCATATGTGTATATTTAATTACAATATGTGTCTATTCTGTTAAAATACTAAAATTGCAATATGACTTGCATTTTACTGTGGAATTGTTGTAGATTATCATTTTTGTTAAACATGTTTCTTTTTTATTAAAATTTAATTTAGGTTTGTTTTATTAACTGTTTTTTAGTGTTTGCAAATTACTGTGTTCATGTTTATTTTATTTTATGCTTATAATATAGTTTTGCAAGCTGATATTTAAGACAAAATTTTCTCTGTTCCGTCTTGTGTATGTGCATTTATGAACTGTTGGTTCATTTGCTTCATGACAAGCCTTTGTAATGGATTATCAAATTTATCAGGCAATTTCAAGTTAAAGAAACATATTAATACCTTAAGAGTTTCTAGTGATTTTTTTTCCAGAGCTCGGAGTGCTACAATATTTGTCTACTATTGTTTGACTTTTCAACATCTATTTTATAAACTGATGGTTGTGGTTGGAAATTTTTTAATCTTTTTAAATCTGCAAAAGCCAGTTCAAAAGGGATGGTTTTGGAAACATATCAATGTTTACATCTTAACCTTGTAGACAAATCTCATTTTCCATTATTTAATAGTTGAACTAAATAATAAACTGTAGTGCATGCATGGTGGTTATAGGGTGAAGATGATTAAAAATGACATGGTTAGAGTAACTACAAGATGTTCTAGAGTTGGTTGCCAATTTCGTGTGCATGCATCAACTAAATTTAACCTTCTAGGCTATTTTGCACTTAAAACTAGTAATCTTGTTCATTCCTGTGGTGCTGGTGTTATTGATATCAATCATCCACCTATATCAAGTAAACTTGTTAAAAGATTGGTGATCGATTTTATTCGTAGTAATCCTCTTACTAGAACCAAAGACATAGTTGATCATTTTAGAAATGAGTATGATATTATACTCGTTTACTACTTTGCCTACAAAGGAAAGCAATTAGCAATAGAAGAGATTCATAGTTCTATTGCTTTGTCATATCATCGGCTAAATTGGTATGTTGGTGCTTTGAAGAAAACTAATACTGGAATTTATATTAATTTGGAACTTAACCCATATAACTCCCAATTTGAAAGAACATTTATAGGTCATGAAGCTTGTAAGAAAGGTTTTTTGTATTGCAGACCTATGACAACTCTTGATGGTACATTTATGAAAGGAAACAATTATGGTTGCTTAATGTCTGCAACTGCCAAAAATGGAAATGACGGTATGTTTTTTTTGTTTTTTTATTTATCTGTATAATAATGAAATGATGTTATGTATTTATTTATAGCATAGTGCAATGATGGAAATGATGGTATGCATTGTTTATTGTAACAAGCTCTACTAATGTCTTTTATATTTCTTCTGCTTATTGGGTGTAAGGTTAATGAAATATGACATAGGAGCCTGCAATAAAAAAAACATGTTTATTTGCAAAAAAAAAAATTATAGCTAAAAAACATTTTTATAGAAAAACAACAAATTTGCTATATAAAAATTAGAAATCTCCATTTTTTTGTCAAAACAAAATGCAAAGTTTTGTTCCTAAACATGTTATATGTTGTTTCATATAGTGTGTTTATTCTCTGTTCATGGTGTAGTGATTGTTTTCCCACAGGACTTTTGATCTGTGTTATAATAAGTTGTAATTTCACCTCCAATATATAATACAATGATTTTGATATTACAGCAAAAGCTCGTATAATATTTTCCTGTGGAATGTAATTAACAAACTAATTGAGTTTTGTATGCTTAGTATATAATCAGCTTGCCTCTTATGTAAAAACAAACAAGTACATTGCAAAGAATACAAAAAATGGAGATTTCTAATTTAACTTGAGGATGATACCAAACCATACTTGTATGTTCAACGGACAGAGGTGCAATAGAAATAATAGTTGTGATGGAATCAATGTTCAGTAGTTGATGTTGAACTATTTTCCCTAATGCATTATAAAATCATTCTTTAGTTCAAAGTACACATTGGCAAAGCTATATGAATAAAGTTCAATGCAATTAAAAATATCAAGTTTGTAATCATGTAATGTGCCTCATGCTGTCTGATAAACAAATATATATTTTAAACCAATTTAAAATATGTTAAACAATATAACGAAATGATGGTATACAATTTTTTGTTGTTGCGGTTTTGAATTTTTTTACCACGTTTGTTATACTCTATTATAATATTAGTAATGATCTAATTGTTTATATCATTATCTAAAAATTCAATTAAATTTTCTTCAATTTTCCACTGTATTCAGGTTTTTTTCCAATAGCTCATGCTATAGTGTCAGGAGAAGATGAAAGCAATTGACCTTGGTTTCTTTCTAATATACAATCAATGTTGTCAGATGATCGAATTATAACGTTTATTTCAGATAGGCATCAAGCTATTATATCTTCTATTTCGAAGTTGTTTCCGAATTCTTGTCATAGCTATTGTATATAGCATATGAAAAACAACTTGTGTGCTATGTTGGGAGGTGTCCTAGAAAGGAATGGATAGTTAAGCTATTTGCTGATGTTGCATATGCTTCTACTCATTCAAAGTTTGAAGTGGCATTGAAATTGTTAAGAGATTTTTGGAGTAATGTAGCTTCTAAATTTCTTAATGGACTTAAATTTGTACACTTTGCAAATGCATTCTTTCCAGGTAAAAGTTATGGTGAAATGGCATCTAATATTTTCGAAAGTTTCAACTCATGGGTCATTGAAGAAAGGCATCTTCCAATAACATCTTGTCTAGACTCTGTTCGAATTAAAATTATGGATCAAATTTCTAAACGTCGACAATTGAGTCAAACATGGAAAACTGAAATAGTTCCAACAATTGAAAAGTGTTTGAATTCTTTTATTAGTTTGGGTCATGGTTGGATCGTCAAGAAATCTGATGAATATTGTTTTGAAATATTGTCTAAAGAGTCACAGCATGTTGACCTTTTACATCATTGGTGTAGCTGCAATATGTGGACTATTGATGGCTTTCCTTGTTCACATGCTATTCGGGCTATTAGATCCCAAAGTTTGAATGTTTATGAGTATATTGATCAGTATTTTTCTACTGCATACTTTCGTGCATCATATTTTTTTTCTATATCTCCTGATCCAAATACTGATAAGCCTATAGTTCTTCCCGAAAATCCTGCCATTTGTCCTCCAATTCCTAAACATGGCCCTAGTCGTCTAGCTATCAAGCGAAAGCCTTCTATTGGTGAAGCTAAGAAGAAACGAAAATGTGGAAAATGTTGAAAGTTCGGTCACAACAAGAGCACTTGTCCTTTAGTTAATAATTCAGTTGTTTTAAGTTGAAGATGTCAAAAAAGTTTATTTGGCATTGTACTGTTTTGAATTTGAAATTTGATTTTATTTGATATTGCCAAGTTATTTGCTGTTATAAGTTGTTATTGTTGTGGTTTGTATTTTGGACTTTAGTATGTTCTATGTTGTCAAAGTAATATAGCTTAAATGGGAAATTGATATTCAGTGTAGTATTCAAGTTTTTTGTTTATTTTAATAGTTTTTAAAGCATTGATTGATTTGAAACAGGCTCGAAATTTGTATTATGGAAAAAAATTGACCGTTCTGCTAAAGTTTAGAAGGCATTTTTTGATATAAATTAGTGTATGAACTATGCTTCTGGTTGCATAATATCCAACTCAATGCATGTGAGAGCTCAGTTTTATTATACAGAAGTGGATGCAACTTTGTTGTTACTATAGGTATTATAACAGGTGGTATTATGCAGACATTGAATTAGTTGCTATCTGAGATGGATGGTTTTGGCGGAGACAATGGTGTATCCTAATTGCTGCAACAAACAGGCCTGAAATTCTTGATTCTGCATTGCTTATACCTGGAAGGTTTGACATACAGGTGTCTATTGGGTAACCTAATATGAGAGGCAGGGAGGAGATACTTAAAGTGTATAACAGTAAATAAGCCAATGTAGTAAAAAGATTTATGTCATTTGATTGTTGAAAAAAATGGTGACAGTGTTTAGGATGTCGGAGATTGGTCCATAGACGTTGGTAGAACCAGCAACATAAAGCAATGGCAGTGTTGAGAATGTTAGCAAGAAATGCAATGTCAGAAAAGCTTTCGAGGATATAGACAAATCAACAAGGGCAATTGTTGACAAAGCTTATGAGATTGCAAAAGAGCATAATAGGAATAATCAAGTAGCCTGGACACTTCGGTTGATGTATTACTCGAAAAGGAAACTCTTACAGGAGATGAATTTCGAGCGAGTCTCTTTGAATACACCGACATCAAAAGGAAGATCCAACATGACCAGTGTGAACAGTGTCCGCAGCTTAGTTGAAGCTTAAATTAGCATGTATATTGTAAAGTAGAAATTTATTGATTTTTGCTGTGACAATATTTGTATTTCCTAATATTCGTATTTACTGAAACTGAGGTACTCCTGTTATTTTCATTTTGGTCATAAAAACATATAGCAGAACAAAATATTATCACAGGAAAATATTGATCATTCATCGATTACATATTTCAACATACATATCAACACTGATACTTTTTCCAGATATCAAACTATTTTCAGATATCAAACAAACAAGCATTGTATCAAAAAACTATTTCGAGATATCAAACAAACAAGCATTGTATCAAAGAACTGTTTCCAGACATCAAACAAACTGTTGTACTTTATCAGACATGCAATAAACATAAACTAGCATTATATCAAACAAACTGTTTCCAGATATCAAAATAACATAAACTCTTTCCAAATATCATTCAGATAAATTTTGTTGTGCTTCCTTCCCATCCATATTTTGGATTTGATAGAATAACATATGAGAAATATTCTCTGATTCATGGAAATCCTCTGAAGTTGTCAAGTAGTGTTTATGAACAAATTTTCATATATAGCATGACATCTATTGCACTGGTTTCCCTACAATAAGTTTAAAAGTTTCAATCTAGAACTATGAATATATATACATATACATATACATATACATAGACATACACACATATGCACACACACACACACACACAAAAACATATATATATATATATATATATATATATATATGTTTGTATGTATGAATGAATGATAAAATATTATGGAAATATTAAAGTATTTTGAAGTTGAAACATTTCTGTTATACAACTTATAAAATGAAAATATACAAATATATGATATTTTGTTTACATGTTAGGAAATTGTCTTCTTGATGCTTTATCTTGAAACAACACCATTTTTTTTCTTTTTGTGTTTTTTCCCTTTTCCTTTAATATCTCATTTATTGAAATAAGTGCATTATCTTTATGCGGGAAACAAATATGTTTTTAACACTAGTATTATAAAATATACATACAAGAAAACAATAACCATATGATGTGTAACGCCCCGGATATTTTCGTCTTTCGAAAATTCAACATCGATACTCACTTTATCGACTGCCGAGAAATCGAATGCCGAAAAAACCGAACACTTAGGGTTTAAGAAAAAGAAAAAGTAGAAAAGAAGAGAAGAAAAGAATAGAAGATGGAGAGGAAAGAAAATAGAAAATAGAACAGAAAGAAAATAGAATGGAATCGAAAACAACAGAACAACAACAGAATCTCACAATTCGCAGCGGAACAACATATAATAATAAATGAATAATCTTTAAACAAAGAACTACCAGTTATTACATTTTATACATTACATTGCATTACATCATATCATCATAGTGTACAACAACAACAACAACAACAGTGCAGCGGAAAAAAAATACTATATACTAGTAATACGCCATGCCATCCATCTTGCCTCCAGCAACTCCAGAATATCCTAATAAACCTTAACTCTTGACTGCCCGTGTGGAAATTGGTGGGCACCCAGAGTTTAGGAAGGAAAACAATAAACTCCAAGTCAGTCATGTGACTGGTGTGGGAACTCAAAACAGTTTATTTATCTTTAAAATCAAAATAGAGGAATATTTTTAAAGTCAATTCGCAATGCTTTTAAAAATGAGACTACCATAAGGCCTCCCGCACACACACACAATGCAAACGCAGAATCGGAGGAGATTTCTCCTTATGATAGTCAAAGATGCTTGATACGCATTTAAAAGAACATTTTTATATTATTACTAGTGCATAATGTAGGAAAAATTTATTTCGAAAGTAGAATATAAATCTTAGCCAACATACGACCATTATCGTATGCCTACTATAGCTACCATCCAAACAGTGGGGCGCCACCATAAGTGAATGATAGGTTCTACAACTAATACCGTACAAGATCGTATTGTTTCTTTGGATTTCCAATGAATGATCAGGCCAAGGAACTTCCCATTGCCACATGAGAATGCCTCTGGATGGACATCCCCGAGAACCAAACCGGATCTCTACCAACACAAGGCCGGGTTACCCCTAACTGAGTAACAACTGACCGAATATGCCATCCCCCGGTCCTTTGGGACCTTTCAACCGAGCGCTCGTAATCAATTCACACAATCATAACAAAGTGTTTTCAACATGAGTAAGTATCTGGGCTCCATACCATGACACCACCCTTTTCCAGAAGGAAATGCACATATCCTAAAGGGCGCTACCCCTCATAACCTTGCCGCATCTTTCCTGTTTTGACCATTCCGGGGTGTGAGGCTCGACGAAGTCACGTCCACAAAAACATACTTTATACAAAAGCCATGCTTTGGGTCAACAAATGATCATAGAAATGATCACTAGGATAGACGATCAAATAAATGATCCTATCACAAATAATCAACACAATGATCATTTACAGCAACACTCAGCGTGTCACATTACCAAATTGGGAATATATCGCTGATAACTTCAACTATATAACCTCTGAGCTCGTACGTCTCAGAGAAGGGTGTTAAGCTAAAAGAATAAATTCTCCGCCACCAACAGAAATATATTTGAAAGAAATCTGCTTTATATCTCAATTTGTAACGTCAGACATACAATCCATACAAGTCTGTTCCGGGCTCGAACAAAACCGAAGGCACTTACAAAGAAGTCCTTGCAATCCGGATATTCACAATCCTGATCGGATTCACCATCACATATGGAGAACTCAATACCGTAGCTACTCGGTGCAGAGTCAATCGACAGGTCATCCTATCGCTCTCGCAAATACCGGGTCTTCAGCATCGATCTTCAATGCTATCATAACGACGTATCACATATTCGGAATGGGTTATACGACCCTATGGTCCTTTTCCGGTTAACCCGAATAGTGAGCGCTTATTCAAAAATAAGTGTGGCATTCAAATTCAAACAAATCACATCAATTACCCATTCAAAGGGAAATATTGATAGTCGGTTATTGAACTATCAATTGATATGCACAACATCACCAGATTCCAAATAATTTTCCAAATTATTTATTTTCCAAAGTATCTTTACTAGATATATATAATTTTCATACTTCAAAAATAAATCAATATTTATTTTCATACAAATTCCACTTTCTTTTATAAATTCCATAGTGAATTTATATTTCACAATATCTATGAATATATGATTTCAATTATTCATTTTCAATTTATCTTCAAAAAGATAAATTCTTAAGATATTCACTTTATATTGGAAAACATTTCCATACTTACTTATTCATAAGTAATTTACAAATTTTATTTATTTTCAACACTTAGAAAATATTCAATATACTTAAATCGAGATTAAGTATATATTTCATTCTTTAAGGAAATCATTCTCTTAAACATATTTATTTGGGCCAAAACGAATGTTACGTAAAACATCGTTACGACAACCCAAAATCACTAGTATAGGGATTTGAAATTAAAATAGATATATAAATCCCAATACTATACAAAACATTTCCTTTCGGAAACCATTTACTATAACAACAGTGCTATAGTCCACCATTTCCTTTTATTTTTCGAAAACATCTATTTCAACAATAAATGTTGAAATCTATGATTTCGAATCTCAACACATTTAAAATATCATTAGATCGTTTTAATTCTATTTAAAACATCACATTCTAAACATTTTCTTTAACATATTATTTACTATTCAAAAACGTGAATATACTATGTTAACAACTTTCATCACTTCTATTCATTTCATTTCAAAGGATTATTCACAGTCAAAAATGTGAATATAACTCCATTAATAGGTTTCATTTCAAAGGATTATTCACAATTTACTTATTAAAATAAGTCGTTTGCGGATTTATAAAACAACGTTCATAAATTCCATTTCTATTTATTTTATAACATCTCCTTTTATAAATTCCTTTATTAACCTATTCATTTTATAACTCAATTATAAACCAATCATTTTATAACATCTCCTTTTATAAATGCTTATAAAACGATTATTTTACAAAATCATTCCTTTGAACTTCATAATTATAAATCTTATTACTTATAAGATTCAATTATTTATCCAAATATATTCTTTCAATAATTTTATAAATTTTATAAACCTACTGCTTATAAAATTCCATCTCTAACTTCACCGTTTATAATTCTATGAATTTCATTCATTTATGAAATTCATTCACAATTCATTCTAACACTTATAAAAACTCGTTTTATAATTCAAATATCTTTAATTTATAAACTATCAATTTATAAATTCTTTTATATAAATCAATTTATATTATTCTTTTAAAACGTCTTTAATCTCCTTTATAATTTCACCATTTTGATTCATAAAATAATTAAATTTTATAAATCCTATATTTAAACTTTTTATAATAAATACTAAAATCCCGATTAAACTATTTTATAAAATCATTAGCATCATATTCTCAAAAATCAACTTTTAACTATATTTCTCAGAAATCATAATTTTTATAACATAAAAATTATACGTTTATTTATTTAAAATGGATCAATTCCAAACATATAGTATATTTTCAAAAATCACTTTGAAAATCATTTTAAAATTCCAAAATTTGGTCCAATGATGCTACACACCAAATAGTCAATCACGACAACAACGATATCATATATCGATATGATAATCAACGAATATCAAAATATCCACAATTAAATAAATACTGTTGAGGAATCCAGTTGGATCCCTCCAACCTGTTTTCCTGCATCCACAAACATTAGCACAATACCAATTCCGCTCCAGTACGGAATTATCGCGGTATATGGGATTTAAAATATTATGCGCTTCATAGACGGCGCAATAGGGTCTCATCCGCTAAACAAATGCGGGAAATCAATAACTCCAATATATACATATGCCAATATATATATATATTGCTATTATATATAATACCAATTTCACTGTTTATGAAATATTCGCGGTATATGTTTTTAATAAATAACATCCGCTTACTAACGGCGCATAATGTCTATTTTAACAATCAACAGATAACAATCATCATTCAAACATGCATTCAAATATTTTATATCTAACTATTTAAAATAAAATCGAAACTGATTCGATTGAGTGAGAAGTTCTCACCTTGATTTCAATTTCGTTTTAGCGATTTATTTCGAATAAAATTAAACGGACGTTTAATTTTATCCAAAATTCTCACTAACTCCAAACGACTCCAATCCAATTCCATCGCGTAGTGCTCGTCCATACGATTCCAACGCAACTGGTTTCGCGCGTTTTCGACCTCGTATGAAAAAGATATCGATTTTACAAGTTTTACACAAATTTTTATAATAATTTACAACTTAAATTATAATTTTAATACCCTACAACCTGCATCCACCGTCCATCACAGATCCAACGCCCCCCCTTCTTCTTCCCAAATGCACGCATTTGCCTCCAGTAACAAACGAAGAGCCGAACCCAAATTATATCAACTAGGGTTTAAATTTTCACCATCAACACTCGACGATACTTCATCATACCCTCACCATCTTGAAGCCCTCCGCTTGCTCTAGGTTCGGCCTCAACCACATGAAGCTCGGCCCCCTGATGTGCCTTGAAATGCGTGCGCACCTGTAGATGAACGCGAGCGTCTCTCTCCCTCCTCGTTGCTCCGATCTCCATCAAATCCGTATGGATCTAAAGTACTCGTGAAGCTCTAGAACTTTCGTGTTGATGATTTCTTCTAATTGTTTGTGGATTGGGAGAGATTGAGAGGAGAAAGAGGAGAATTTCTGGCCCTCAGTTTTACAAGTGGCGGCTGCATATAGATTAGGTTTAGGTTTTTTTTTATTTTATTTTTGTGAATTAAAGGTGTATTTATAGGAAAATTTTCAATCACTATTCATCCAGAAATTCCGAACTCCGATTTACGCGCCGTAACCAGCGTTTCTAGGGTTTACCCCGCGTTCCGGACACAATGGAACAGGTTTCGAAAGCTAATTCGGACATCTGTGCGAGTTATGGCTATAAACGTTCAATTTAAATTAAACCGATTTAAACGATTTTCTAGGCGTTTTAATTTGTACCGGACAAACGGTAAATCCAATTGACAGGAAATTTGAAACCTTACAATAATATCACATTACGGATCCGATGAAACTGGTTTCGTCGAAATCCGAGACTTTTTGAAAAATGGTTATTTTAACTCGCCAAATTAATATTAAAAATAAATCGATGCGTTTCGAGCTGCCACGATCAAACGGTAACTCCGATTGACACGAAAATTTAAATCCGGTAATAACTAACTATTACGGATCCAATGGAACTGGTTTCGTTCAATTCTGAGACTGTTCAAAAATTGACTATTTTCACTAGTCGGTTTTAATATTAAAATATTCAATTTTCACAAATTAACTTTTAATTCGATTTTAAAAGTTCTAAAATATCATTCTAACTTCAATATGATAAAATAAAATTTTACAAATCATTTTCAATCATATTTAACCCTATTTTCAATTATTTCTGTATTTTAACATATTAAATTATCGATTTAATTATCCAATTAAATCCAATTATTCGAATTAAAATTTATTCGACTTATAAATTCACTTATTAATATTCAAAATTAATTAAATATTAAAATTTTAATTACTAAAAATTCTGGGTCGTTACAATCTTCCCCACTTAAAAGAATTTCGTCCTCGAAATTAACAAGTAAGAAAAGTTATAGAATTTATTAATTTTCCAAAAATCCATAGTCAAACTTCTTATAATACTTTACTAAGTTCTCAAATCATACTTAGTTATCTTTTCAAAAACAACTACTATTTTTTAACTTTCAATTCCAAAATCAAAGTTAAAGTTTTCAAAATTTTCCAATTTTCTCAAATTTTTCTAACGCCATAAATTTTCGAAAAAATTCGCCATAGTCTCCTTTGCGCGGCTCGATCCGAAAAAAAAATGACAGTATATATATCACAAATATACATCTCATCAAGTAATGAGGCATCCCGAAGGGAAAAAAATGTAAAAGTACGATATTTAATCTGAGATATGTACCTTATATTTTATTAGCGAGCATATACGGCTAATATAGCGTGAAAGCGAGCTCCAAATGCGAAGCAAACGCGATCCGCACCTACTAAACACTCAACAAACAACATGAGAACATGCATATAGATAATAGTATCAATATACAACATATAGCAACATAATAACTATATATGTCAACATAGCAAATGCAGTAAAAGTAATATATTCAACCATCAACCAACTAACATTCATAACCAATAAATATTCATTCATATTCTAGTTGGTTCACTTCTTATATATATAAGTTTATTTCACAATTGCAAATCACTTTAATTATAATTCATTCTTATAATTCTTTTGCTTATACAATTATTCTTTTATTTAGATTATTCAAACAACTAAACAATCAACAATCTACTTATATACACTTTAATAATTTTGAAAAATTATTTCTTCATATATAAAATATAATCAAGGTAAAATTATTTCATTTACCCAATTTTAAAACCAATATTGTGCTGAATTGTTCTATTCAAGTGTTTAGAAACCCCTTCGGCATAGTCTTGCGGACCACGCTGACGAAAGTTCATATGCCACTCAATAAACCAATCATCACAATATAAAACAATTTTATATATTCACTAACAAATACGCTCTCATAGCTATTATTACACTCAAACTCAATCTAGAGTACTACTGACTCTATCTCTAATGAGTAATACCCAACAGAACCATGGTTGTCGCTTAACCATAAGCTCTGATACCAAATGTAACGCCCCGGAGGTAGCGGTCACAACCGGTAGGCTTTTCAACCATCCCAGCCCCACCGTGGCTTACACTGATATCCCAAACTTGCTTTTACGGCCAGCCTCTTGACTGTCTCAGGTTACACCTAACCAACCCCCTAAAAGAGGACGTGTGGGGGTAAGAGTCTCCCGTTCGCCACCAAACCGCGAAGCGAGAACCCCCCATCACATAGCCCAAAGCTTAGCAAGACTGGTGTGGGAACTCAAAACAGTTTATTTATCTTTAAAATCAAAATAGAGGAATATTTTTAAAGTCAATTCGCAATGCTTTTAAAAATGAGACTACCATAAGGCCTCCCGCACACACACACAATGCAAACGCAGAATCGGAGGAGATTTCTCCTTATGATAGTCAAAGATGCTTGATACGCATTTAAAAGAACATTTTTATATTATTACTAGTGCATAGTGTAGGAAAAATTTATTTCGAAAGTAGAATATAAATCTTAGCCAACATACGACCATTATCGTATGCTTACTATAGCTACCATCCAAACAGTGGGGCGCCACCATAAGTGAACGATAGGTTCTACAACTAATACCGTACAAGATCGTATTGTTTCTTTGGATTTCCAACGAATTATCAGGCCAAGGAACTTCCCATTGCCACATGAGAATGCCTCTGGATGGACATCCCCGAGAACCAAACCGGATCTCTACCAACACAAGGTCGGGTTATCCCTAACTGAGTAACAACTGACCGAATATGCCATCCCCCGGTCCTTTGGGACCTTTCAACCGAGCGCTCGTAATCAATTCACACAATCATAACAAAGTGTTTTCAACATGAGTAAGTATCTGGGCTCCATACCATGACACCACCCTTTTCCAGAAGGAAATGCACATATCCTAAAGGGCGCTACCCCTCATAACCTTGCCGCATCTTTCCTGTTTTGACCATTCCGGGGTGTGAGGCTCGACGAAGTCACGTCCACAAAAACATACTTTATACAAAAGCCATGCTTTGGGTCAACAAATGATCATAGAAATGATCACCAGGATAGACGATCAAACAAATGATCCTATCACAAATAATCAACACAATGATCATTTACAGCAACACTCAGCATGTCACATTACCAAATTGGGAATATATCGCTGATAACTTCAACTATATAACCTCTGAGCTCGTACGTCTCAGAGAAGGGTGTTAAACTAAAAGAATAAATTCTCCGCCACCAACAGAAATATATTTGAAAGAAATCTGCTTTATATCTCAATTTGTAACGTCAGACATACAATCCATACAAGTCTGTTCCGGGCTCGAACAAAACCGAAGGCACTTACAAAGAAGTCCTTGCAATCCGGATATTCACAATCCTGATCGGATTCACCATCACATATGGAGAACTCAATACCGTAGCTACTCGGTGCAGAGTCAATCGACAGGTCATCCTATCGCTCTCGCAAATACCGGGTCTTCAGCACCGATCTTCAATGCTATCATAACGACGTATCACATATTCGGAATGGGTTATACGACCCTATGGTCCTTTCCCGGTTAACCCGAATAGTGAGCGCTTATTCAAAAATAAGTGTGGCATTCAAATTCAAACAAATCACATCAATTACCCATTCAAAGGGAAATATTGATAGTCGGTTATTGAACTATCAATTGATATGCACAACATCACCAGATTCCAAATAATTTTCCAAAATATTTATTTTCCAAAATATCTTTACTAGATATATATAATTTTCATACTTCAAAAATAAATCAATATTTATTTTCATACAAATTCCACTTTCTTTTATAAATTCCATAGTGAATTTATATTTCACAATATCTATGAATATATGATTTCAATTATTCATTTTCAATTTATCTTCAAAAAGATAAATTCTTAAGATATTCACTTTATATTGGAAAACATTTCCATACTTACTTATTCATAAGTAATTCACAAATTTTATTTATTTTCAACACTTAGAAAATATTCAATATACTTAAATCGAGATTAAGTATATATTTCATTCTTTAAGGAAATCATTCTCTTAAACATATTTATTTGGGCCAAAACGAATGTTACGTAAAACATCGTTACGACAACCCAAAATCACTAGTATAGGGATTTGAAATTAAAATAGATATATAAATCCTAATACTATACAAAACATTTCCTTTCGGAAACCATTTACTATAACAACAGTGCTATAGTCCACCATTTCCTTTTATTTCTCGAAAACATCTATTTCAACAATAAATGTTGAAATCTATGATTTCAAATCTCAACACATTTAAAATATCATTAGATCGTTTTAGTTCTATTTAAAACATCACATTCTAAACATTTTCTTTAACATATTATTCACTATTCAAAAACGTGAATATACTATGTTAACAACTTTCATCACTTCTATTCATTTCATTTCAAAGGATTATTCACAGTCAAAAATGTGAATATAACTCCATTAATAGGTTTCATTTCAAAGGATTATTCACAATTTACTTATCAAAATAAGTCGTTTGCGGATTTATAAAACAACGTTCATAAATTCCGTTTCTATTTATTTTATAACATCTCCTTTTATAAATTCCTTTATTAACCTATTCATTTTATAACTCAATTATAAACCAATCATTTTATAGCATCTCCTTTTATAAATGCTTATAAAACGATTATTTTACAAAATCGTTCCTTTGAACTTCATAATTATAAATCTTATTACTTATAAGATTCAATTATTTATCCAAATATATTCTTTCAATAACTTTATAAATTTTATAAACCTACTGCTTATAAAATTCCATCTCTAACTTCACCGTTTATAATTCTATGAATTTCATTCATTTATGAAATTCATTCACAATTCATTCTAACACTTATAAAAACTCGTTTTATAATTCAAATATCTTTAATTTATAAACTATCAATTTATAAATTCTTTTATATAAATCAATTTATATTATTCTTTTAAAACGTCTTTAATCTCCTTTATAATTTCACCATTTTGATTCATAAAATAATTAAATTTTATAAATCCTATATTTAAACTTTTTATAATAAATACTAAAATCCCGATTAAACTATTTTATAAAATCATTAGCATCATATTCTCAAAAATCAACTTTTAACTATATTTCTCAGAAATCATAATTTTTATAACATAAAAATTATACGTTTATTTATTTAAAATGGATCAATTCCAAACATATAGTATATTTTCAAAAATCACTTTGAAAATCATTTTAAAATTCCAAAATTTGGTCCAATGATGCTACACACCAAATAGTCAATCACGACAACAACGATATCATATATCGATATGATAATCAACGAATATCAAAATATCCATAATTAAATAAATACTGTTGAGGAATCCAGTTGGATCCCTCCAACCTGTTTTCCTGCATCCACAAACATTAGCACAATACCAATTCCGCTCCAGTACGGAATTACCGCGGTATATGGGATTTAAAATATTATCCGCTTAATAGACGGCGCAATAGGGTCTCATCCGCTAAACAAATGCGGGAAATCAATAACTCCAATATATACATATGCCAATATATATATATATTGCTATTATATATAATACCAATTTCACTGTTTATGAAATATTCGCGGTATATGTTTTTAATAAATAACATCCGCTTACTAACGGCGCATAATGTCTATTTTAACAATCAATAGATAACAATCATCATTCAAACATGCATTCAAATATTTTAAATCTAACTATTTAAAATAAAATCGAAACTGATTCGATTGAGTGAGAAGTTCTCACCTTGATTTCAATTTCGTTTTAGCGATTTATTTCGAATAAAATTAAACGGACGTTTAATTTTACCCAAAATTCTCACTAACTCCAAACGACTCCAATCCAATTCCATCGCGTAGTGCTCGTCCATACGATTCCAACGCAACTGGTTTCACGCGTTTTCGACCTCGTATGAAAAAGATATCGATTTTACAAGTTTTACACAAATTTTTATAATAATTTACAACTTAAATTATAATTTTAATACCCTACAACCCGCATCCACCGTCCATCACAGATCCAACGCCCCCCCTTCTTCTTCCCAAATGCACGCATTTGCCTCCAGTAACAAACGAAGAGCCGAACCCAAATTATATCAACTAGGGTTTAAATTTTCACCATCAACACTCGACGATACTTCATCATACCCTCACCATCTTGAAGCCCTCCGCTTGCTCTAGGTTCGGCCTCAACCACATGAAGCTCGGCCCCCTGATGTGCCTTGAAATGCGTGCGCACCTGTAGATGAACGCGAGCGTCTCTCTCCCTCCTCATTGCTCCGATCTCCATCAAATCCGTATGGATCTAAAGTAGTCGTGAAGCTCTAGAACTTTCGTGTTGATGATTTCTTCTAATTGTTTGTGGATTGGGAGAGATTGAGAGGAGAAAGAGGAGAATTTCTGGCCCTCAGTTTTACAAGTGGCGGCTGCATATAGATTAGGTTTAGGTTTTTTTTTATTTTATTTTTGTGAATTAAAGGTGTATTTATAGGAAAATTTTCAATAACTATTCATTCGGAAATTCCGAACTCCGATTTACGCGCCGTAACCAGCGTTTCTAGGGTTTACCCCGCGTTCCGGACACAATGGAACAGGTTTCGAAAGCTAATTCGGACATCTGTGCGAGTTATGGCTATAAACGTTCAATTTAAATTAAACCGATTTAAACGATTTTCTAGGCGTTTTAATTTGTACCGGACAAACGGTAAATCCAATTGACAGGAAATTTGAAACCTTACAATAATATCATATTACGGATTCGATGAAACTGGTTTCGTCGAAATCCGAGACTTTTTGAAAAATGACTATTTTAACTCGCCAAATTAATATTAAAAATAAATCGATGCGTTTCGAGCTGCCACGATCAAACGGTAACTCCGATTGACACGAAAATTTAAATCCGGTAATAACTAACTATTACGGATCCAATGGAACTGGTTTCGTTCAATTCTGAGACTGTTCAAAAATTGACTATTTTCACTAGTCGATTTTAATATTAAAATATTCAATTTTCACAAATTAACTTTTAATTCGATTTTAAAAGTTCTAAAATATCATTCTAACTTCAATATGATAAAATAAAATTTTACAAATCATTTTCAATCATATTTAACCCTATTTTCAATTATTTCTGTATTTTAACATATTAAATTATCGATTTAATTATCCAATTAAATCCAATTATTCGAATTAAAATTTATTCGACTTATAAATTCACTTATTAATATTCAAAATTAATTAAATATTAAAATTTTAATTACTAGAAATCCTGGGTCGTTACAATCTTCCCCACTTAAAAGAATTTCGTCCTCGAAATTAACAAGTAAGAAAAGTTATAGAATTTATTAATTTTCCAAAAATCCATAGTCAAACTTCTTATAATACTTTACTAAGTTCTCAAATCATACTTAGTTATCTTTTCAAAAACAACTACTATTGTTTAACTTTCAATTCCAAAATCAAAGTTAAAGTTCTCAAAATTTTCCAATTTTCTCAAATTTTTCTAACGCCTTAAATTTTCGGAAAAATTCGCCATAGTCTCCTTTGCGCGGCTCGATCCGAAAAAAAATGACAGTATATATATCACAAATATACATCTCATCAAGTAATGAGGCATCCCGAAGGGAAAAAAATGTAAAAGTACGATATTTAATCCGAGATATGTACCTTATATTTTATTAGCGAGCATATACGGCTAATATAGCGTGAAAGCGAGCTCCAAATGCGAAGCAAACGCGATCCGCACCTACTAAACACTCAACAAACAACATGAGAACATGCATATAGATAATAGTATCAATATACAACATATAGCAACATAATAACTATATATGTCAACATAGCAAATGCAGTAAAAGTAATATATTCAACCATCAACCAACTAACATTCATAACCAATAAATATTCATTCATATTCTAGTTGGTTCACTTCTTATATATATAAGTTTATTTCACAATTGCAAATCACTTTAATTATAATTCATTCTTATAATTCTTTTGCTTATACAATTATTCTTTTATTTAGATTATTCAAACAACTAAACAATCAACAATCTACTTATATACACTTTAATAATTTTAAAAAATTATTTCTTCATATATAAAATATAATCAAGGTAAAATTATTTCATTTACCCAATTTTAAAACCAATATTGTGCCGAATTGTTCTATTCAAGTGTTTAGAAACCGCTTCGGCATAGTCTTGCGGACCACGCTGACGAAAGTTCATATGCCACTCAATAAACCAATCATCACAATATAAAACAATTTTATATATTCACTAACAAATACGCTCTCATAGCTATTATTACACTCAAACTCAATCTAGAGTACTACTGACTCTATCTCTAATGAGTAATACCCAACAGAACCATGGTTGTCGCTTAACCATAAGCTCTGATACCAAATGTAACGCCCCGGAGGTAGCGGTCACAACCGGTAGGCTTTTCAACCATCCCAGCCCCACCGTGGCTTACACTGATATCCCAAACTTGCTTTTACGGCCAGCCTCTCGACTGTCTCAGGTTACACCTAACCAACCCCTTAAAAGAGGACGTGTGGGGATAAGAGTCTCCCGTTCGCCACCAAACCGCGAAGCGAGAACCCCCCATCACATAGCCCAAAGCTTAGCAAGACTGGTGTGGGAACTCAAAACAGTTTATTTATCTTTAAAATCAAAATAGAGGAATATTTTTAAAGTCAATTCGCAATGCTTTTAAAAATGAGACTACCATAAGGCCTCCCGCACACACACACAATGCAAACGCAGAATCGGAGGAGATTTCTCCTTATGATAGTCAAAGATGCTTGATACGCATTTAAAAGAACATTTTTATATTATTACTAGTGCATAGTGTAGGAAAAATTTATTTCGAAAGTAGAATATAAATCTTAGCCAACATACGACCATTATCGTATGCTTACTATAGCTACCATCCAAACAGTGGGGCGCCACCATAAGTGAATGATAGGTTCTACAACTAATACCGTACAAGATCGTATTGTTTCTTTGGATTTCCAACGAATGATCAGGCCAAGGAACTTCCCATTGCCACATGAGAATGCCTCTGGATGGGCATCCCCGAGAACCAAACCGGATCTCTACCAACACAAGGCCGGGTTACCCCTAACTGAGTAACAACTGACCGAATATGCCATCCCCCGGTCCTTTGGGACCTTTCAACCGAGCGCTCGTAATCAATTCACACAATCATAACAAAGTGTTTTCAACATGAGTAAGTATCTGGGCTCCATACCATGACACCACCCTTTTCCAGAAGGAAATGCACATATCCTAAAGGGCGCTACCCCTCATAACCTTGCCGCATCTTTCCTATTTTGACCATTCCGGGGTGTGAGGCTCGACGAAGTCACGTCCACAAAAACATACTTTATACAAAAGCCATGCTTTGGGTCAACAAATGATCATAGAAATGATCACCAGGATAGACGATCAAACAAATGATCCTATCACAAATAATCAACACAATGATCATTTACAGCAACACTCAGCATGTCACATTACCAAATTGGGAATATATCGCTGATAACTTCAACTATATAACCTCTGAGCTCGTACGTCTCAGAGAAGGGTGTTAAGCTAAAAGAATAAATTCTCCGCCACCAACAGAAATATATTTGAAAGAAATCTGCTTTATATCTCAATTTGTAACGTCAGACATACAATCCATACAAGTCTGTTCCGGGCTCGAACAAAACCGAAGGCACTTACAAAGAAGTCCTTGCAATCCGGATATTCACAATCCTGATCGGATTCACCATCACATATGGAGAACTCAATACCGTAGCTACTCGGTGCAGAGTCAATCGACAGGTCATCCTATCGCTCTCGCAAATACCGGGTCTTCAGCACCGATCTTCAATGCTATCATAACGACGTATCACATATTCGGAATGGGTTATACGACCCTATGGTCCTTTCCCGGTTAACCCGAATAGTGAGCGCTTATTCAAAAATAAGTGTGGCATTCAAATTCAAACAAATCACATCAATTACCCATTCAAAGGGAAATATTGATAGTCGGTTATTGAACTATCAATTGATATGCACAACATCACCAGATTCCAAATAATTTTCCAAATTATTTATTTTCCAAAATATCTTTACTAGATATATATAATTTTCATACTTCAAAAATAAATCAATATTTATTTTCATACAAATTCCACTTTCTTTTATAAATTCCATAGTGAATTTATATTTCACAATATCTATGAATATATGATTTCAATTATTCATTTTCAATTTATCTTCAAAAAGATAAATTCTTAAGATATTCACTTTATATTGGAAAACATTTCCATACTTACTTATTCATAAGTAATTCACAAATTTTATTTATTTTCAACACTTAGAAAATATTCAATATACTTAAATCGAGATTAAGTATATATTTCATTCTTTAAGGAAATCATTCTCTTAAACATATTTATTTGGGCCAAAACGAATGTTACGTAAAACATCGTTACGACAACCCAAAATCACTAGTATAGGGATTTGAAATTAAAATAGATATATAAATCCCAATACTATACAAAACATTTCCTTTTGGAAACCATTTACTATAACAACAGTGCTATAGTCCACCATTTCCTTTTATTTTTCGAAAACATCTATTTCAACAATAAATGTTGAAATCTATGATTTCGAATCTCAACACATTTAAAATATCATTAGATCGTTTTAATTCTATTTAAAACATCACATTCTAAACATTTTCTTTAACATATTATTTACTATTCAAAAACATGAATATACTATGTTAAAAACTTTCATCACTTCTATTCATTTCATTTCAAAGGATTATATAACTCCATTAATAGGTTTCATTTCAAAGGATTATTCACAATTTACTTATCAAAATAAGTCATTTGCAGATTTATAAAACAACGTTCATAAATTCCATTTCTATTTATTTTATAACATCTCCTTTTATAAATTCCTTTATTAACCTATTCATTTTATAACTCAATTATAAACCAATCATTTTATAACATCTCCTTTTATAAATGCTTATAAAACGATTATTTTACAAAATCGTTCCTTTGAACTTCATAATTATAAATCTTATTACTTATAAGATTCAATTATTTATCCAAATATATTCTTTCAATAACTTTATAAATTTTATAAACCTACTGCTTATAAAATTCCATCTCTAACTTCACCGTTTATAATTCTATGAATTTCATTCATTTATGAAATTCATTCACAATTCATTCTAACACTTATAAAAACTCGTTTTATAATTCAAATATCTTTAATTTATAAACTATCAATTTATAAATTCTTTTATATAAATCAATTTATATTATTCTTTTAAAACGTCTTTAATCTCCTTTATAATTTCACCATTTTGATTCATAAAATAATTAAATTTTATAAATCCTATATTTAAACTTTTTATAATAAATACTAAAATCCCGATTAAACTATTTTATAAAATCATTAGCATCATATTCTCAAAAATCAACTTTTAACTATATTTCTCAGAAATCATAATTTTTATAACATAAAAATTATACGTTTATTTATTTAAATTGGATCAATTCCAAACATATAGTATATTTTCAAAAATCACTTTGAAAATCATTTTAAAATTCCAAAATTTGGTCCAATGATGCTACACACCAAATAGTCAATCACGACAACAACGATATCATATATCGATATGATAATCAACGAATATCAAAATATCCATAATTAAATAAATACTGTTGAGGAATCCAGTTGGATCCCTCCAACCTGTTTTCCTGCATCCACAAACATTAGCACAATACCAATTCCGCTCCAGTACGGAATTATCGCGGTATATGGGATTTAAAATATTATTCGCTTAATAGATGGCGCAATAGGGTCTTATCCGCTAAACAAATGCGGGAAATCAATAACTCCAATATATACATATGCCAATATATATATATTGCTATTATATATAATACCAATTTCACTGTTTATGAAATATTCGCGGTATATGTTTTTAATAAATAACATCCGCTTACTAACGGCGCATAATGTCTATTTTAACAATCAATAGATAACAATCATCATTCAAACATGCATTCAAATATTTTAAATCTAACTATTTAAAATAAAATCGAAACTGATTCGATTGAGTGAGAAGTTCTCACCTTGATTTCAATTTCGTTTTAGCGATTTATTTCGTATAAAATTAAACGGACGTTTAATTTTACCCAAAATTCTCACTAACTCCAAACGACTCCAATCCAATTCCATCGCGTAGTGCTCGTCCATACGATTCCAACGCAACTGGTTTCGCGCGTTTTCGACCTCATATGAAAAAGATATCGATTTTACAAGTTTTACACAAATTTTTATAATAATTTACAACTTAAATTATAATTTTAATACCCTACAACCTGCATCCACCGTCCATCACAGATCCAAAGCCCCCCCTTCTTCTTCCCAAATGCACGCATTTGCTTCCAGTAACAAACGAAGAGCTGAACCCAAATTATATCAACTAGGGTTTAAATTTTCACCATCAACACTCGACGATACTTCATCATACCCTCACCATCTTGAAGCCCTCCGCTTGCTCTAGGTTCGGCCTCAACCACATGAAGCTCGGCCCCCTGATGTGCCTTGAAATGCGTGCGCACCTGTAGATGATCGCGAGCGTCTCTCTCCCTCCTCGTTGCTCCGATCTCCATCAAATCCGTATGGATCTAAAGTACTCGTGAAGCTCTAGAACTTTCGTGTTGATGATTTCTTCTAATTGTTTGTGGATTGGGAGAGATTGAGAGGAGAAAGAGGAGAATTTCTGGCCCTCAGTTTTACAAGTGGCCGCTGCATATAGATTAGGTTTAGGTTTTTTTTTTTTTTTTGTGAATTAAAGGTGTATTTATAGGAAAATTTTCAATCACTATTCATCTGGAAATTCCGAACTCCGATTTACGCGCCGTAACCAGCGTTTCTAGGGTTTACCCCGTGTTCCGGACACAATGGAACTGGTTTCGAAAGCTAATTCGGACATCTGTGCGAGTTATGGTTATAAACGTTCAATTTAAATTAAACCGATTTAAACGATTTTCTAGGCGTTTTAAGTTGTACCGGACAAACGGTAAATCCAATTGACAGGAAATTTGAAACCTTACAATAATATCACATTACGGATCCGATGAAACTGGTTTCGTCGAAATCCTAGACTTTTTGAAAAATGGCTATTTTAACTCGCCAAATTAATATTAAAAATAAATCGATGCGTTTCGAGCTGCCACGATCAAACGGTAACTCCGATTGACACGAAAATTTAAATCCGGTAATAACTAACTATTACGGATCCAATGGAACTTGTTTCGTTCAATTCTGGGACTGTTCAAAAATTGACTATTTTCACTAGTCGATTTTAATATTAAAATATTCAATTTTCACAAATTAACTTTTAATTCGATTTTAAAAGTTCTAAAATATCATTCTAACTTCAATATGATAAAATAAAATTTTACAAATCATTTTCAATCATATTTAACCCTATTTTCAATTATTTCTGTATTTTAACATATTAAATTATCGATTTAATTATCCAATTAAATCCAATTATTCGAATTAAAATTTATTCGACTTATAAATTCACTTATTAATATTCAAAATTAATTAAATATTAAAATTTTAATTACTAAAAATCCTGGGTCGTTACATGATGGAATACTAGTTGAGTATCAAAAATATGAGTCATGTATTTAAGGTCCTCTGCTTATACTTTATAACATGATGATACATCTACAAGGCAGGTATATGCATGTAATGGAACTACAACATCACAACCAGGTGTTATGAAATACATAATATTCCATTTTACTCTTTGACTTGTAAAAAAAATTTAGATAATTTTGGCATCTATAAATTGCTATGTTCAATTTGACAAGAATGCATATGTGATTTAACGATTATGTGAACAAAATTAACCTTGCAATACAAAACAAATATTGCTTACTATCATATTTGCTTTTTGTGCATAATTATCTGGTCTTGCTTTCACAGAATTAAAATGACGTCATTCTTGCTTCTGAAGATAGTAGTCAAGAAGTGTCCAATGATTATTCAAATGTTTAATAGGAAAAAATAGGAGTTGAATTGGTTCTTCATCTGACATTAATTTATCTCTTAAATGTTTTTTAATGAGTTCATTGTTTCTTGCATTTATTGTCAGTGATGCCTGCAAAATATTTAAATGTAAGTTCACACTAAATTATTACTTGGTGTATGTAAAATATTAGTAACAAAGAAATATAATAATATACCACTTTCTCTGATCTGAAGTAGACATTTTGTTCATTCGTTGTTCTGGCAATATTTATTATATACCAATTAAAAACCTGTATATAATATAATTACATTGTTATAACAGTAGTTCAAAAAAATTTATAACTTTTCGTAATAATAAATAATATATGAGTATATATAAATATTTAAATAGATTAAACATTTTGAACTTTTAAGCTTGTAAATTTTTAATGAATTTAAGGAATTATACCTGTTCATCCACTATTCGTTCATACAAGTAACTCCGTAGCATACAAGTAGATATTATGATATTATCGTCTGTGTTCTTGTACACTATGAAACTGCAAAGAAATTCAAAAAATAATATTATAAAGATATTATAGAGTTATTTCAATTTTATTTTCTTGCCTTTTGTTATATCTCAAGCAAGCATTTTCAAATTGTACAAGCTCTTTTTTTTGCAGATCTTCGTTAGCAGATACAGGTAACTCATTTTTTCAGTCGCCATTGCTTCAATTTCCAAATTTTCTTTCGATGTTTCTAATTCTATTACTTCATTTTCAGTTAAGCAATTTTCTTCAGTTGTTTGTTGAAGTTTCTGTAGATCAACCATTTCTTTATTACCAGTTATCGATAAATCAATTTCTTCAGTCACCATTGCTGTGTTTTCCACTGTTTGTTCTTTAGTTCCCAAATTTTCTTCTGATTCTTGCAACTTTGCTGCTTCATTTTAGTTGAACGACCTCCTTCAGTTGTTTTTGTAATGTTAACATTCACTGATTTATCTTCTACAGTTTCCAATTTTTTTATATCTTCAACATCATTCCGCAGAGCTGTAACTTTTTTGCAGGTCTTTAACATAACTTTTTAGCTTTTTGTACTTCTTTTTTAAATCTTGGAAGTTAGGAGAGTTATCAGTTTCTGAACTTGATAATGAGTTTTCATGCTCTGAATCTGACAATGTCTTTTCGCTATCCATTTCAACATTTGCCTATATTTTACATATGATTTGATAGACATGGAAGAAATTTTTTGATCTAATACAAAATACACTGCTAATTAAAACAAAAAATAATTGCATTTTGTTATAAAAAATTAATAGAAAAATTAAATTTTAAAAAAATTCATTATAGTTTTAATTTTCTTATGTTAAAAGTAAATTTTATTTTGAAATACATTGAAACTGCAAGCAGAAGTGCAATTTTTTTTAAATTCTGTTTTGTAAAAAAATTAAAGATATATTGTTTAAATTATTTAAAACATAAGAAAATATTTTATATTAAAAGTTCATATTACGGTGCAAAATGACATTTTAAATTTTAAATATTTGAAAAATGCAAGCAGGCATGCATTTTTTTTAAATAATAATGGTTCATATTACAGTGCTAAATTCGCTATGTATGTTAACATGCAATTAAAATTTAAAATGTTTCAAAAGCGCAAATAGTTGTGCGCTTTGTAAATATTAACGTCGGGTTTTGAAATATTTATGCTTCAGTTTTCTTATTATTTTACAAATCTATTACAACTCAGAAAATAATATTTATAATTAAAGTTTATACTGCAATTTTAAAGTTAAATGGAAAATTAAAATATATATGAAAAGTGCAAAAAGCTGTGTTTTTTTAAAGATATGTTCTATTTTTGACAAACTTAGGTTCCATTTTATTTCAAGGTATATTGCATTTTTTTTATATTCTAGAAAATATATTTCATTAAAATTTTAATTCAATCATACTAAAATTTAATAATATAAGAAATGTGCATAAAATGCAAGCAACTGTGCAATTAAATTTAAAATGTTTCAAAAGCGCAAATAGTTGTGCGCTTTGTAAACACGAAGGTCAGGTTTTAAAATATTTATGCTTAAGTTCTTTTATTTTTTTACTAATCTATTGCAACTCAGAAAATAATATTTATAATTAAAGTTTATACTGTAATTTTAAATTTAAATGGTAAATTAAAATATATGAAAAGTGTAAAAATCTGTGCGTTTTTTTTAAATTATGTTTTGCTTTTTAAAAACTTAGGTTCCATTTTATTTCAGGATATATTACATTTTTTTATATTATAGAAAATATATTTTCATTAAAAATTTAATTCATCGTACTAAAATTTAATTAATATAAGAAATGTTCATAAAATGCAAGCAACTGTGCAATTAAAATTTAAAATGTTTCAAAAGCGCAAAGAGCTATGCGCTTTGTAAATATTAAGGTCCTGTTTTGAAATATTTATGCTTCGGTTCTTTTATTTTTTTTAAAATATATTACAACTCAGAAAATAATATTTATAATTAAAGTTTATACTATTATTTAAAGTTAAATGGTAAATTAAAATATATGAAAAGTGCAAAAGGCTGTGCGTTTTTTTAAAATTATGTTCTGCTTTTGACAAACTAAAATTTAATAATATAAGAAATGTGCAGAAAATGCAAGCAACTGTGCAATTAAAATTTAAAATGTTTCAAAAGCGCAAATAGCTATGCGCTTTGTAGACACGAAGGTCAGGTTTTGAAATATTTATGCTTCAGTTCTTTTATTTTTTTACAAATCTAACTCAGAAAATAATATTTATAATTAAACTTTATACTATAATTTTAAAGTTACATGGTAAATTAACATATATGAAAAGTGCAACAAGCTATGCGTTTTTTTTTAAATTATGTTCTGCTTTTGACAAGCTTAGGTTCCATTTTATTTCAAGGTAGATTACATTTTTTTTATATTCTAGAAAATATATTTTCATTCAAATTTTAATTCATCATGCTAAAATTTAATTAATATAAGAAATGTGCATAAAATGCAAGCAACTCTGCAGTTTGTAGAACTTATGATATGGGTTTTTTGAAAATTTAACCTATGAATATCTTAATGTTGTTTAAATTTCTAAAATCTTTTGTTAAAAAAAATATTTACAGTTAAAAATTTCTTTGCATTTAATTCACAATTAAGTTTAAAATGTTTGAGAAACGCAAGTAGGTGTGTGCTTTGTTGTTATTGAGGTGAGTTTTTGGAACTTTTGTGCTATAATTTTTTTATATTGTAGAAAATATATTTTCAATAAAATTTTAGTTCATCATACTAAAATTTAATTAATATAAGAAATGTGCAGAAAATGTAAGCAGTTGTGCAATTAAATCTAAAATGTTTCTAAAGCACAAATAGTTGTGCGCTTTGTAAATATCAAAGTCGGGTTTTGAAATATTTATGCTTCAATTTTCTTATTTTCTAAAAATCTAGTACAAGTCAGAAAATAATATTTATAATTAAAGTTTATACTGTAATTTTAAAGTAAATGGTAAATTAAAATATATGAAAAGTGAAAAAAGCTATTCGTTTTTTTTAAATTATGTTCTGCTTTTTACAAACTTAGTTTCTATTTTATTTCAAGGTAAATTACATTTTTTTATATTTTAGAAAATATATTTTCATTAAAAATTTAATTCTTCATACTAAAATTCAATTAATATAAGAAATGTGCATAAAATGCAAGCAACTGTGTAGTTTGTAGAACTTATGATGTGGGCTTTTTGAAAATTATCTACTGTTATCTTAGTGTTGTTGAAATTTCTATAATCTTTTGTTAAAAAAATATTACACTAAAAATTTTCTTTTCATTTAAATCACAATTTATTTTAAAATGTTTGAAAAGCGTAAGTAGGTGTGCACTTTGTACATATTGAGGTGACCTTTTTAAACTTTTGTTCTACAATTCTTTTTTCCTTTTTCAAACCTAGTTAAACTTATAAAAAAATTATATTCAAAGTTTATTTTTTTCATTTTAAAGTAAATACAAATTTAAATTATAAGGAAAGCGCTAGGACTTGTGCATTTTATAAACCTAAGAAAATGTACTTTTGTTTACCGTTAATTATGTGATGTTTAATGCCAATTGAAAAAATTGCAATCAGGTGTACACTTTTAAAAACATACTAGATTTATATTTTTACCATTTTCTCAACCACTGCAGAGAGAAACTTTGAGGTGAGCAACTTTTTCATTGTTGATAATCTTCACTTTGCCATTGTTGGCATTCCTTCTTCATAGGTTTCTCTCTTTTCCATTATTTTCAAAACATCACAAATCCAATACTGTATGGAATTAAACTAATTAGTACTTTAAAATTAGTTAAATAATATAATAATTAGTTGACTAACAATAAAAAAAATTAAGGAAATAAAATAATACCAGTAAAATTGTTCCACACAAATGATTTCTCCTAGGATCTTCAGCAAATTTATTCAAATGCTCCTCCAAATTAAACAAAATTGTTTTTGACCAATTAACTTTTTTCATTTTCTCAAAGTCATGAATATACGGTAAAAGTGGTCATTTTAATTGGGAATTTCTGCCTGTAAATAAAATTAAACAAAACATCATTCACTTACATAATTTAGTTTAAGGACTAAACAAAAAACAAACAAAAAAGTTCATACTTACTTGAGAAGAAAAATGAACACATCAAGTGCATTACAATCAATCTAGCCACATCTTCAGAAAATTGATCATCTCTTTTTTCCAGAATTTTAACAACTTCTCTTTCAATTAATTTTTTATTAAAATGTTCATCTTTATACAAATATTTATTAATAAATTGTTTGCATGGAAAAGGTAGAAATTTTTTCGGTTGCAACTCTTTTATAGTTATACCTTTGCTTGGAATTCCAAACATTTTTGCAGCATGTTTGTACTTTAATTTTAACTTAAACCCATTTATTTCAAAAACTTCCTGTTCTGCATTATATGTTTTTATCGCTTCATCTAAACATTTAGATGACCATTTTTATCACTTAAATGAAGTTCTTCAGTGAGAAACAAATTGATAAACTTCCAAAATGGCATTGTTTTCAGAACATTTATATCAGTAGGTTTCAAATATTTCTTAATTTTCTTTATAAATTTATAAAATGAACTCAATGAGTTCCTGTAAATTTTTTGGTTTTTTCTTGGATTACGTCTGATCGCTACACTAGATTCTTTCGACATTTCTGAATCATTTTGTTCATTAGCCTGTTGCAACAAAAAGAACAGATATTAGTACAATAAATATAGATTTATGTTATTATTACAATATAGTTTTGTATATTCAAGTAATAATATTTAGGCTTTAAAAAATTCCTCCGTTTACCTTAAATCCTACAATAAAATAAGTACTAAAGAAAACCGGTACTCTCCCTTTCCGAGTCAACTTGTAAATTACGCTTTCGTTAAAGAAACTTTTAACGGTATAAGGAGAAACAACTTCCTAAGACTTACTTAAAATGGCAACTATGTTTACATTGCTTTGGAATTGGTTTTAGTAGCAGTTATGATATACCTTGTTTTCTAAGCTGTTTACACGAGGGAGTATATGCATCGCAAGTACAGTTAGCAGTTTATTAGGAGGGGAGGACAAAGGCCTCTGGGTGAACATGGAAAAGTTTAAAGGCTTGTTTTAAAATATTTATTTCCTGATGTGGAAATATATGTACATGTTTTAAAAATGTTTTGACATATGTAAGCTTAGTTCAAACTTGACTAGATCAAAACCAAACTGTATTTTACAAGTAACACATAGCCTCAAGTGAATATATATATATATATATATATATATATATATATATATATGTATATGTATGTATGTATGTATACTTGTAAACTAGAACAATAACGTATTTTTCCACTAAATATGAATGTGAAGTCTTTTGAAAAGTAACATTATGATTACATTTAGAGTTTTATGGTCTTATAGATATATGACTGGGTTAGGTTACCTGATTGAAACAGTTTGAGAAATTTCATCAAAACAGTTTCAAAATTTTTGTTAAATAGCTGGCATGTAAGTTTACAAGTTGTATTATGGAAATAGTTATATGAATAGTACCTAGTGTCAATGCAATGTGTCATAAGTACACTCAAAATGGTGACAACTTACAACCAACAAATGGTGTTTGAGTGAACCTAGAGCTCAAGTTCGTTTACTTGAGTTAAAAATAATTGTTAATAAAATCTATGTTCTGCAATTGCTAAAATAATAAATCATGCATTAGGAAGAAATCACCTCTTAGTCTCACATATACAAATACCTTTCTTTTCACCTTTCAGATCATAACAACAAATTGAACAATGATGAACTCGTGGTGGAAGTTAAGTTGCATGATTCAAAATTGCATGTTTTTCAACTAATACATATCTACTATTCAAGTATTTATCATGATGAGATGTCATACACTCAGTTTACAATGTGCTTCTTTTGTATATTTGATTGCATGTACATACTACAACTAAATTATTAATGCACTTAAGGTAAGTAATTAAATTTTCTTGTCAGTAACTAATAACATACATCTAATGCATGCATATTCCAACTCCAGAGAAATAGAAAAAAGTTTTATTAACAATCAAATAAAAAGTCTATGCATCCTTAATAACACCAAGCCAACACTAAACATGATTAATGACATCAATTGGTACAATATAAAAATAAAAATGTAAATCGTTTTTAAGCATACCTTTATCTGTTGTTGATTGTGTTGTTGACAAAACAATCCACCTCTTCTTCTCTTTTTATCGCACTTCTTCCCTGTTCCTTCTTTGAATTGCAAGTTACCATAGCTTTTGGATATAAATGAATGACAGATAATCTCCCCATAGTCGTGATTTTGGAACTGAGTAATTGCAAGTGCGAGATGGAGATATCGTTCTTGCAGATTAGAGAAATTCGGTGAAAAATCCCTAAAAGTTTCGCGTACAATTCTTTGAATTTGATGAAGCAAGAGAGTAAAGTAATATGATGTGATGATGGAAAATCTACCTTTTCCAAGTGTAATGATGAAAAAAGATACTGGTGAGTTTTTAGGGGTCATATGGTTAGATGGCGGGGAATTGTAAATTGGGTTTGAGTTAATGATGTACTTGCTTCTAGTCATTTGATTAATACTAAAATTTTCATACATATGTTTAGTTTGAGTCTCACCTTCTAATTTTCAAGCTAAGGCTTGGTTCTGTACCAAACGATAATGCTCTTCAATTATGATTGGGTTTGACACCCAATTATGTTTATCATCTTGTTTAATTTTATATCCATACATACCTTATTTCTTCTAACATCTATTAGCTTTCGTTTCGATATGTACCCAATTAGAGTTTTTGTTTGGTTGGCGGTGTGATGCGACAATATGGTTTAGTGCTAGTTATAATTTTAGGCTAATGCTATGATATGACAGTGTATTATGATGATAAGAATTTATGGCGACTATGGTTTTTTGTTGTTTAAATTTTAGTTGAGTTATTTGATGAAGGTGAAGGAGAAGACAAGGCAATAGGTGATGATGGGCATAACTAAATATTTTGGCATGGCATCCACATAAACCCTATTAGGATTGGCATCCATACGTACTTGCGTAGGATTAACATCCAGTTAGATTTTGTACACGTATATATTCAAGTATTGATGTCCGGTTAAATTTTGCATTTGATAGTACATTCGATTCCTCCTTACGCTATGTCAATCCCTTGAATATCAACTAGTCATGTTAACATAGGCCCCATAATCTATGCTGATCCTCTTTTATACAACTCATGTTGACTATCCATCCAAAATAACACATCCATCCCTAATGTTTCACTTTGCTATGCCGATTCCTCTAGTATTTCATCTATATTGACAAATGACTATGCTAACCCCTAGTCCATCTTACGTAAATTCCAAAATTTTAACATTCTGCGATGTTTATCTATAAACTCCATTCAATCAAGACTTCATTTAATTTTTTGAACTCTATTTTCGGATCTTATAATCATCTCGTTTAACATATAATCTCGCTCATACATTTGTGAACCATTTCTCATCATCATTATAGATTAAGTTATTAGTCTATTTTCTATATATTGGTCTAGGCCTACCCGATTAGAGATGAGAATCAACGTCGTCATCATTTTGATGAGTGAAAAGCAATCATTAGGGCACCTATCTTCGAGTGCCCATATGCGATCATATCAGATTCAAGAACTTGGTCGAATTATAGTCGCCTGTAAAGGTGTCTAAAACATCCTTTTCAAAGACATTTTGAGATTGATTGCACCTAACTTCAAACATTAATTGAAGAGATCCATTTTAGATGTCAATTTAAGCATCCTTCTTCACTATTCATGTTCTGACCACGCCGAACTCTAGGCGTTGGTTAGAATTAATCGACTAAGACAATGATTTAAACATTTATATCCTAATTGTTCACTCTAGATCGTGCCTATGTTTGCGAACTGATCGAATTTCGCATCACATCCTGGCTATCTCCAAGGGTTGATCTTTTGTCTTGTCATTCTCCTACAAAAGTTTAAATGCTTTGCCAAACTCCGACCACAATCTAATGGAGAGAACTATCTCTTTCCGCCCTTAAATGTTCAATAATAGTCAAAGTTCTTTATTAATAGGATTCAAATGTTTCTTTCATCGTCAGTCCGGTTCATTTCTAAGTTACAGCAACTTATTATGATCGTGAATGACATATGCATGCCTGAGATATGAGCAAATCAAGATGGACCAGTAGTGAAGATAGGTCATCCTGCATTTATCTATATGCGATTGTTTTTATAACCTCTCCTCCTTATTTCATTTATTGCAGTTGTTAGTGTTCAATGAGGAACCCCTAGTAAACACGAATCATTAACTCATATTGATTATGTAAATGCCTTTGTACACACCACTTTGCGGTCATCCCTTTGTGGTCAGCTAACTAGATACACGGAGTCATCCCTTTGTGGTCAGCTTCTTAGAGGGACTATGGCTTCTTAGGCCATGGAAGTTTAAGGAAATAACAAATCTGTGATGCCCTTAGATGTTTTGGGCCGCACATGTGCTACACTGATGTATTCAGTGATTCTAATCCTTTGTCGATAGACATGGGTAGTCTTTGAAAATTTCATTGTGATGGGGATAGACCATTGCAATTATTGGTCTTTAACGAGGAATTCCTAGTTAACGCGAGCCATCAGCTCACATTAATTACATTCCTGCTCTTTGTACACACCACCCGTCATTCCTACCGATTGAATGATTCAATGAAGTGTCTGGATGGTGGCGGTAAAGGCAGTTCGCCGCCTGTAGTGTCATAAGAAGTCCACTGAACCTTATCATTTAGAGGAAGGAGAAGTCGTAACAACATTTCCGTAGGTGAACCAATGGAAGGATCGTTATAGATTTCCTTTTCGAACAACTATGAAATTGTACCCATACCCGTCGAGAACTACATATTTGTGCTGTTAGCACTTTTGTTGTTTAGGTGAGTTCCATTTGCTACCTTCATCTTGCTTCAATTGAAGTAAGAAGTAGAGCAGAAATAAGAAACTAGCATGGTTTATGCCAAGGACAATTGTTGTTGGAGTACTTGCCATCATTTTGATGTGCTTTGTGTTATTCCAGTGAGTGTCTAAATGACTTCTCGCAATGGATATCTTGGCTCTTGTGTCGACGAAGAGTGTAGCGAAATGCGACACTTGGTGTCAATTGTAAAATCCCATGAAACATCAAGTCTTTGAGTGCAAGTTGCGTTGTAGGCCATTAAGTTAAGAGTACTTCTGTTTGGGCTTCATGTCTTATGTCATTCTAACGATTCATCCACAATAAACTTACCGTGCATGATGGCGAATGTGAAAATTGACCCTCCAAGCTTTGATTGTGTTGTTGGTTTAAGTAAATGTTGTCGCTAGGTCTACATGCGGTGAATGGTGTATCGAATTAACACACAATGTCACTAACTACGTCCAGGAGTCCTACGCGTGATGTAACACTAACTGAAACCATTTACGATGTTTGTCTTGGTTGTAAGCTCAAAACATGACCTCAGATCAGACGGGACAACCCGTTGAGTTTAAGCATATCAATAAGCAAAGGAGAAGAAACTTACAAATTCCCTTAGTAACGGTGAGCGAATCGGGATATAGGGGTGAAAGACTAATCAAATCATCTAGTAGTTGGTTACCTCCGAAGTTTCCGTTAGGATAGTTGGAGCTTGCGTGCGAGTTTTATCGGGTAATGCAAATGATTAGTGGCATCAAGGGCGTAACACCCTTGACCTATTTTAAAACTTGAAATAGGTAGGACGGTACGACTGCTTTGGTGAGTCGTGTTATGGACTTGAGAGCTCTAAGTGGGCCATTTTTGGGAAGCAAAACTGGCAGTGCGGGATGAACCAGAAGCCAGGTTAAGGTGCGCAACTGTACACTAACCTAGAACCCACAAAGGGTGTTGGTCGATTAAGACAGTAGGACGGTGGTCATAGAAGTCAAAATTCAATAAGGAGTGTGTACAACTCATTTGCCAAATCAACTATCCCCGAAAATGAATGGTGCTTAAGCGTGCTACCCACACTCGGCCATCGAGGTGGTTGTCATGCCTCGATGAGTAAGAGGGCGTGGAGGTTGCTGCAAAATCTAAGGCGTGAGCCTGGGTGGATCTATTTAGTCAAAGTAAGCTTTGGTGAGGCTTATATTTACTCGGTCAGTGATCCATTTCAGTAACGCATTTTAAAGTTTGATACAATTTGAAAATAATTGGGTTGGTAACTATCACTACCAAAACCTAGATTCGTGTTGAAATGAAGTTTCCCTAAACTTCGCTTCAGATCAAGTAGATATTTACCCTTAGCTTGCTCTAGGTCAAACATGTGAAATTTTGATGCTTGCTCTAGATCAAGCATATGAATATTTGTTGTGTGGTCCAAATTGAGCATTCAAGTCAAGTATGTAAAAACTCAAATCCTACTTCAAGTTATATTGCTAGTTACCCGTTACTTGCCTTATGATATGGATGCTTCGAGTCAGACATGTAAAATCTCAAGGCTCACTTCGAGTCGATCAGCATTCTGACCCGAGAAAGCTATTTGCTCAGATTTTCCTATGCAATAGAGACACTTTGGACTACAAGGGTCATATTAGCTAGTTTTTAAAAATTTATATATTAGGGGTTGAGATATGAGACTTTTGGGCTTCAGCTTGGAGTCAAGTTGGAAAATACACTAAGCTTACTCTTAGTCAAGCTGGTTATTGTTGAGTGGTTGGTTAATGTTAATTCCTATACTGGGCGTTTATTGACAATGTTATTGTTTATTGGTAAAGTTGGTCATTGAGTGGGTCCAAAGTTTTACATATATTGCATCTTAATTAAGGTTTCTCTATGGGTTCCTTGGTTGATGAAATCTTTAATGACGTGCTACCTGGTTGATCATGCTAGTATTCATATGCTTGTTTCAATGATTAAGCCATGCTTGTGTAAAAATTAACAAATTCAGACTATGAAACTTAGAATGGCTCATTAAATCAGTTATAGTTTGTTTGATGGTATGTGCAATTTGGATAACTGTAGTAATTCTAAATCTAATATGTGTAAGAAAACCCGACCATCGTTTATAGCACTATATATAACAGGTTTCTTAGCTTGTTGACCATCTGTTCTTAGCCAAATTGATGGTATCACAACTTTGCTGAAAGGCAGGATAACAGTGGTACTTATCCTTTGTAGACACATGTTCGTTAATAGCTTACCATGCTATTGAAAGAAGAAGAGTGATTTGATCTCTATATAAATAGCTTAAATTACCATTGTGTTCCTTTTACCTTCACCTAAAATTATTATTAGAAAAAGGCAACCAAAGGCAATGTACATATGTACTTAGGAAGAGATACTTACTAAATTTGATATGTAAAACCAATTGGTATGTGAAGTAAACTAGATCCTTACTAAAATTAAGTCAATACACCAAATAGTTAATTGTACTAAAAATTGCCGATGATTTCTCGATTAAGCTTGGCATCCAATTAGGTTTTACGTCAACATGCACCCGATTAGGCTTGGAATTTGGTTGATTAAAGGATATGTCAAACGACTGTAGGGTTGAGTATTTGATTCTCTAATTATTGAACTTGGATACTGCTAGAATTCAAGAAAAAAACATCTTCATTATGAAAGTAAGGTCATACATTATTTGAAGCAACTATATTTTCAATGCTTTTGCATGTACACAAAGAAGTAAAGGAAACAAGGTCCACTAGAAAAGAGGAGGTTGAAGAACTCGAGTATGAAATGTAGTTTTAAAAGCTAACGAAGTGGACACTAGGGTGTTGCTTCTTATGAAAAAGCCGTCAGTGTTGTATAAAAGAGCCAAAATGATCAAGTGTTTTAGTGTACAGAGAGAACTTTCTTTACTTTTAATGAGGAGTCAATCATCATTGTGAAAGGATGTGCATCCTAAAACATTATTTTGTTGATTATATTATAATTTGTTGCATAGGCAAGTACAAAACAATACAATGTAATGTTATGTGTGACAATTCAATGTGACAACAACAAAAAGAATCCCAGCAAATTCAATAATTAACCATTGTTTCATACAGTAATAAAATTTGGACAATATTATATTGAAATTTAAATCTGTTGCACATATTAAATTGAAATTTAAATCAAAAGAAATGCAACAAATTCTGAAACAAAAGTCTGAACCGTGACATCAATTGAAGCACAAAACAAAAGTAAAAATTTTTTTGAGCTGAAACATAAACTGGACTACAAAGCATTGCAAAATTTACCCTTTGTACATATTTTCAACAGTCTCCTCACTTGCTTTTTTTTCAAGATCATCTTGAAGCATTACATAGCTGAGATGCTTAACTTCACTCCAACTATACCTGTCACTGGTAAATAAACCATACGCTATTTCGGCTCTCATTGCTTGAATTTCTTTCCTTGAAAAGGATGTAGGTAGCCATTCATTACTGTTGATGATTTCCATATATTTCATAATGTACATTCCACAATCCAACCTGCAAGTATTAAATATATATATATATATATATAATTCGTATTTCATCTATGTGTCAAAGGTAAAAATAATATAAATTAAACCGACGTTGTTCAAGACTAGTTTACATTGTCAGGCAAATTCCAAAAACTAAACAATATAGTCAGTACTTTTTTCTTTTTTTTGTAACGATGCACCATAAATATTAAATCATTCATGATAATGCAGTGTACATTATGGTTATATTCTGGTTGAATAAAATGATTAACAGAGATGTTTAGATTTTTTTTCAATTATTTTACAAAATGAGTAACGGAGATGTTTATAGTGATTTTTAATTATTTTATGAAATGAGTAATGAAGATGTTTATAACCAGAAGCATTATGTATCCAAATGTGTTCTTTTTTGTTGTTTACAAATTCAACTATAGTTAGTGTATGATTCTTCCCTTCACAATATTTTATGTCATCTCCTGATTTATATATTATATTTATGACTACAAAGTTTAACTACTTATTTTATACAGTAATATTCAATATATGTTCAACATTGATTATAGAATATTAACGTTGATTAAATACGAATTAACAGATAAATAAATTTTACTAATAATCAACAAGCAATTACGGTTCAGTAACACATTTTTTTATTATCCCAACACCATACTCTATATCATACTAAAAAGCATGGTTAGAAACTTTTTTGTCATATATAAAGTCAGTCAAAAGTTTTAATGCAAGGAGTTAACCTTTATTATGGTTTTTAAAGCACTTGAGTATACATAAAACTAGCAAGAACAAGTGAAACAGCTTCTTTAACTTATACCTGTTTTTATAAAAGATAGTCTTTTGTTTGAATATAATTATTTTAGAAAATGTAAATCTGTTTCTGTTTTTCTCTCAGACGCCTTGCTTTTAAGAATTTTTACAATGCACCCTGAAATTCTAGTTTATTTCTTTTTATTGAAATTTCTTATATAATGTTATTTATTAAAATGATGCACAATGAAAATAAAAATAACATCTAATATAAGTAATTATCATCATGTTATTAATGAAAGTATAAGTACACATAAAATTATAGAATTAACTTACGATTTTTCTGGTTGTTGAGGACAATCTTTGCATTCAATATTACTTTCATTATCAGATTTCATTTGTGGAATTGCATTTCTAAGCCATATGTCTTTCATCATGTCCTTTATGTTTTTTCGCTGCACATTTAAACAAAATTTAATTTATTAAACAATATAATATATTAATATTTGATAGTGTTATTTTACTTACCACATTTACTATTTCTTTTGCATATGGCCAATTTGGAAAAGAATTTGGTTTTACTGAATTATAGAGGCTCCACTGCATATCTTCATAATCAAGTACTAAAAGTGTCCAATGAGATTTCTGATGACATATTGGCAAGAATATCTTGTACAATTCAAGTTCTTTTTTATGGCATCTCACTATTCTTTCTTCCAATTGCTTAGCCAACAGAGTATAAGTTGTTGATTTCAAATCCAATAATATGCAATTCTATAACACAAGAAATATAAATAATATTATATAAAAGAATAAATTAAGAAATTAAGACTTATATTTGTAAATAACATGAAACAAAAACAAACTCACCATGTCTTCGTGTCTCACATATAAATTGTTTGGATAGTGTGGCCTTAGCTTGGTAACTTGAAACTGATGTATTACCTTTAAATTACATTTTAGACAAGATAAATATACTATAAATACTATATACCATAATCAATAAACATTATTAGATTAGTTAAAAAAACAAAAAAATAAAATAAAAAAAGGTAAGCAATTTTACTTACAGAACAGTCTACGCAATCTTCACTCATTATATTATCAAGCACACATCCCATAATCTTTATGCCGTCGTCGAAGTTTTCATATACTGCCAAGCTTTAAACATTCATGTTTCAATGTTAGCACTTATCTGCAAAGTATATTTGTATGTAAGCTAGTAATATAAATATGTACTTACTTTTGATCATCATACTTATAAAATGTTTGAATAGGTTTAAGCTGCTTCTGATCTGGAAAACCAAATATTGGAGTGTCTTCTAATTTTCCCATTGATTTTGGCGGTACAATAGGAAAAACAAAAATTACTTTATTATTTTATGCGTCTTCTTTAATCACCTTTTCTGCATTTACTTCAATTCCGTCTGTTTTACATCTTTTTGCTTCTCTTTTGCAAGTAATAACAGCTTTTCCCTTCTCAAGCTTTTGATTTTCTTTCACCGCTTCAAGTCTGTTTTTTCTATTTTTCTTTCTTACTTTTTTGCTAGTAACAAGGCTTTTCTTCTCCTTAGCTTCTTTAACTAACCTCCTTTTCTTTTCATATGTGAACTCTTCATCTACTTTAGGTATTCTATCTTTACTTTCTCTCATCCTTTTTGTTAATGAAGATATTTTTGGCGTTTTGTTCTTCTTTTCTTTTTCTGATAAGTCAGTTTTACGTTCCAACTCTTCTCTTTCCTGAGTAAGAAATAGTTCAAAACTTGGCATACCAACTTCTAACATTTTTTTTAGTTTCATTGCCACCTTCAATATCACCTACATTTTGATCAGTGTGATCATTGACTTTGTTTACTTCTTCAACTTCAGTAGTATTTTCTTTATTCACTTCATATTTGCTCTGTTCTTTACCACTCCAATCGATATACACACTTTCAATAGAATCTGCACTAAAATTTTCTTCACTTCCATCAAAACTTTTGCATGACAATACTTTTTTTTTATAGATTTGTCATATGATTTTTCTTCATCAATTTCATTCACTTTTATATTTTCCTCTTCATTCAAATCCATACTAGCCATAGTGTTGTAATAGAATCGTCAAGTTTTCCGCTTTCATCTGTGTTTTTTTTCAAATCATCATTTTCTTCAATGTTAAATTTGCCTTGTAAACTATCTTTTTCGCAGCATTCCTCTGTCATTTCAGTGTCCCCAATAGCATGATCATTATTTTTCTTGCTTGCAATTTTATTGTTATCCCCTATAGCATCATCGGCAGCAAGAATGTTTTGTTGCTAAAAAATTATGTCATTGTCTATTTCGAAAGTATCTTCTGCCTCGGTAGAATTTGGTTCACAAACCTTTATCTTTTGTTTTAATTCTTCATTCTCAATCTCAAGTTGTTCAACTTTTTTCTTCAAGTACTCATTCTCTCTTTTTAAACGTTCGGCTATTTTGAAAATTTCCTCTTCACTTTCAACTGAATTTTCTTTTACATATGCTATAAAAAATTTCACATGCTGTTGTAATATAACATAAATAAATAAAACCTTATCGATATAGTTAGTATTTCATCAATAGTATTATTAAAATTACATTAATTATAAAGAGCCTAGTAAGAATAATAAATAGTAAGAATAATAAATAGTAAGTTATTCATGTACTTGAGCAATGAATAATCAATAACAAAATAATTACTTTTGCATGTTAAAGTGCAATTAAAATTTAAAATTTTTGAAAAGCGCAAGTAGGTGTGCACTTTATAAATTTTAAGGCAATAAAACAATTATACTACAATTTTTATTTTTCAAACCTATCAAAAACTATAAAAGTAAAAGTTCTATATAGTTAGAAAGTGTGTACTGTTCGCAATGAATATTTATACAAATTAGAATATAACATAACATGAAAATTTTAAGAAAGAGACAAATTAAAAGAAAACATGTTACTAAAACTAATACGAAGGATGCACTCATAAAAATTGTACAAGAGTTGTATACATACAAGAGAAAATTGAAGAAAAATAAATAACATACAAGAAATCTGTAAAAGCTACATATTTTGTACACCATGACAACTTATCTGCAGAAGAACTAACAAGCATAGATGTATGGAAGAACATAGCCTCACAGTAATATCACATCATTCCAAACCGTCTTAAAATAATATATTGTTACTTTACCTTTTTTTAAATGCATGAGCAAAAGCTATTTACTTTGGAAGTTTATATACAAATAGAAAGAAATGATCAGTTTTATGATAAATGAAGAATTATTCGACAATAAACATTAAAAGTATCTCTTTAAATATTCGGTGTTGCCACTTGCAATGTATCGTAGTTAAATTAATATGCATCTAGATTTCGTACTTTTGATACAGGTACCATAACAAAAGAATTAATATATGATGACAAACAGCTTTAATAGAATTGCTAACTTAAATCTGACAAGTATGATAGCCTGATAAATATACATTGTAAACAATATAAATGTGTATTCTACTAGTGCAGAATCTAGAAATAATATCCTGCTTAAAACTTCAATACTTTTGCTAAACTAAAATTATGTCATCAATTTAAAGATGTTACAGTGATACAAAGATAAAATTACTAAGCAAACTTGTGCGGTTCAACACGAATGCACATGTGGCACCTGGCTAATTTGTCATGGTGGCATATATTGTATGCAATGAACACAGCCAATTTGTCAAATTCAACTATATCCATCTCATATACAGCTGTAGTGGTATACTTACTGTGCAGTTGTAAAATTCGAATAATCATACATGTTAAACAGTCTTAATAAGATCTATAAACTGTTTTATCATGCTGCATGCATATATCATCCTATAAAATATGTAGGACTTTCTAGCAATTTTCATCCCATGGCGTTGGCATATTATCTATATGTAAAAATGATTTTTACAGCCTTTAACTTCTGTAATTTCTACAGAGTTCATAGTTTACATCTAGGAAATAAATAGTTATTCAATATAGTATAGTTGCACATATATTGCCTAATTTTTATAGTATTGAACAAGTTTAATTTAATTAGGTGGACTAATTTGTACGAATGTTCAAAAAAAGGGAAATGAGACAAAATGCTTTACTTACAAGCAATAATAGAGTAGAAAAACTTACTAGCAAAATAGTAACACATGAGCTGTTACTTCTCGGATTTGCCATATTTCTTTTCAAATTTTCCTTCAAGTTGTCCAAAATGGATTTTGCCCAGTTTGTTTTTCTCATTTGATCGAAATCTACCACATAAGGTAGGTATGACCACTTAAGGTTAGAATTGCTACTTGTAAATTATATTAGTATTAGTTAATATACTGTATAATAATTGAAATAACATTCAAAGTTTAAAGTAAATATATTACTTGAGAAGAAAAATGTACAAAGGATGTCACAAGTTCGAAACCTGCTTTCGAACGTTTATTCGACATGGGATATGTTGTCCCAATGATTTGTTGTATATAAAGTACCAGTTCAAAAAAAAAAATGTACAAAGGAGATGCATTATAATAAATCTTACGACATCTTCAGCAGCTTCTAGGTCATTCTATTTTAGCGTTGTATATACATATCGTTCTACCACTTTTTTGTTTATCTTTTCATTTTCCAACAAATATTTCTTAATAAATTTTTGGCAAATTGGTGGTAAATATTTCTGTTCTCTTTGAGGTAAAGTTGTTATTACCGTTCCTTCTACAGGAATATCAAAAATCTCTTTCATTTGCGTAACATCGAAATCCAGTAATTGTTCAGCTATTTTAAGTTTCTCTGTATCGGGCCTATATGTTTGTATGATTGCATCTAAACTTTTTGAATTTTTTTATATCTATTTTTGTTAGCTCCTTTTCAACGAACAATTTCACAAATTTCCAAAATGGAGTATCTCTTAGTATATTCAAATGCACTGGCGTCAAATATCTTTCCAGTCCATTTATAAATTTCAAAAAACTACCTAAATTATTTCCATAACTTTTAGTTTCTTTAATCTTTACATCTGAATCGGTTTCAGAATTTTCTTTTTCTAAAATTAAATTTTGTTGTACAATTTGTAGTTCATTTTTCTCATGAACTGAGTGAGCCTCATCAGAAGAATTATTTGATAAATCTATTTCTACTGATTCCTGTAAGAAATTAATGTTAGCCAGAAAGTTTTCTATTGATTAAAAAATAAAGTAAGTACTATACGGTAGAAAATGTTAGATTAAAATTGAGATTTATGAATATTAGATCCTAATTGAATAAATATACATCATGGAAACACTAACTGAAGAACATTAATTTAAAAAATACTAATTCATAGATCTGTATCATTATTTTACTTAACCTAGATCTTCATTATTCCTTTTTAATTACCTATCTACATACACAATTTCACTAGTGATGATTGTATGTCATACGTACTTTGTCATATTTATACACTAAAAATAAATTGATGAAAATTACTTCAAATCCATTCATAAATTCTTGTCCAATGCAAAAACAATAGTGTTTTACTATTTGAGCAAATTACTTGCACACAAGTCAGCTAAAATTTCAAATATATTAAAAGTGCAAGCATGTGTATACTTATTGAAAATATAGTTGCAATGTTAGATTTAAAAAATATGAAAGCGCAACTATATCTGCAATTTTTGAAATCATACGAAATGTATATCTGTAAATCATATTATCTGTAAGTATGTGTGCAAGTTTTTAATATAATATATTTCCATTATAAATTTACTTTTTCATTATAAATCTCAATTAAAATTTCAAATTTATTAAAAGTGCAAGCACGTGTCCAGTTATAAAAAATATATTTGCCAAGCTAAATTTAAAAAAATATTAAAGTGCAAGTACGTGTGCAATTTTTGAAATTATACTAAATGTATATCTGTAAGTCATGTTATATTGAAGTATGTGTGCTAGTTTTCAAAAATATTAAAAATTCAAGCATGTATGCATTCACTGAAAATATAGTTGCTATGTTAAATTTCAACTGCCATTTAAAATATATTAAAGTGCAAGTGTGTGTGCAATTTCTGAAATCATACTAAATGTGTATCTGCACTTATGTGTCCAAGTTTTTTGTTCCTACAACTCAAAAATATACAACAAAAGTTACGTTTACAATTATACTAAATTCTACAATGTTAGTTATTCTGTATTTTTACAACAATATTGAAAACAATAAGAAGAAATAGTTCATTCAATCACAAAGGAAAATGCATCTTTAGCACATAGTAGCAGCATTACACAAAATAGGTTTAGTAATCACTAAACCCTAATAGAAAATACTTTGTTAGCAAAAACTTAAGTTCACAACAACAAACACTTAATGATTAAACAGTAAAAGAAAAAAATCGATTAGAAAACCCCTAATACTATTTCGATTAAACAATGTCAAAAGATTGATCTACCTTGTTTTGGCTTTTGGATTTTGCCCATTTCCATTTTCCGCTCCTTCTTTGCCGTCGTTTCATAAAGACTTTGATTTTGATTTTATTTTCTTTCGTCTTGGGGATTTTAGAAGAAGGTTTTTTGAAAGACGAGTTATTACCAAGTTTGTTTGGTTGTGTATACTTGCTTCAGTCAGTTTATAGTATCTGCATGTATTCTTCTTCAAAGTAGTCTATATGCTGGAATAGTTATACATTAAAAATAGTGTTTGTGTGTGTGTGTGTGTGTGTATATATTAAAAGTTGTTTATAAATTTAAAATAATACATTGTTTACATTTTAAAAATAGTTTACAGATTAAAATAGTTTATATAAATAGTTTATATATTAAAATATGTTCTACATTAAAATAGTTAATGTACTAAAAATTATTAATATATTAAAATGGTTTATATGAGAAAAATAATTTATATGTTAAAAGATTTTGTATATTAAAAGAGTTTATATCAAACATACTTTCAAATTAGATTTGTTTCTTTCAATTTCACAAATCAATTCAAATCAACCTTAGCTCCAAAAATTAAATTAAATTCAATCTCAATTCAATGATTTCAATTCAAAATGCTAAAGGTTTCAATTCAAATTCTCATTTAAACCATTTCAGTTTATATCGATTTCAAATCAATGTTTGAACTACAAATTTAAACCACTTCAAATTCAATAGGTTTCGAAGTTTAAATATTCAAACTTTTACAATAACCCAATTTTTATAAATTTCATTTATATTTCAAAATTCAACTTTAAGATTATAATTTAAACTCTTTATACTATTCAAATAAACTAATTTCAATTTCAACATTTTAAAGCTTGGATTTTTGAAAGTAATTCAATTCATATAAATAAATAAATAAAAAATTCATAATATCATCTAACTGGATTTTCGATGGGGTATTATACAACTATAACTGCAGATTAACCCTAATTTAACAAATCAATTTCAAATAAGGTTTATAAATTAAACCTTCTTACCGAGAAATAGCTAATGGAGAGAGTTGAAATCGAAGATGGAGACCTGCTGACGGCGTGGAGGAGGGGTTGGAGGAGCAGATTTCTGATTTGGAAAGGAAATTAAAATGAACGAAACTGTCGCCCTAGGGTTCAGATATTCGCGACATTTGACGGCTTCCAACGGCCGCCAACAGCTTCATTTGCGACGACTTCCAATGGCTGCCGTCGGCTAGTTTATATTATTTTCATTTATGCCACGGAAATTGCTTGTCGTCCGCAACCGTTATAAAAAAATCAACGATCCGTCAGTGACCGTCGAAAAATAGCATCGCAATTTACTGTGTTTCCAGTAATGTACATCATGTATTTTTCATTATTGTTAATTAATTGATGTTATTTGATCTTTCAATATTTTGGTTAATTTATAATTTTATGCTATTCTAATTAATGTGCGTTTTTTGAAAGACGAGTTATTGCAAAGTTTTTTTGGTCGTGTATACTTGCTTCGGTCGGTTTATAGTATCTGCATGTAATCTTCTCCAAATTATATTGCATATAATTATCTACTCTTTGAATAGCCAGGTCATAGGTATTCATTCCAAATATATGTTGGTAAAAATTAATAGTTGGTTTATTGAATCTTTTCTTTTGATTTTTTATTTCTCTTTTGTAGATTATGAATTGGATAATCGTACTGGCATCGGGAATCAAAAGATCAATTGAGTCAAGTATAAGAAATATCATTTATATCTTAAGAAAGCCATAATAAATTAGGTTTTGATTACAAGAAATTTCACTATTTGATATTACTTCTAATATTTTGGATAATTTTGGTTACCTATAGAAAATAGTATTTAACTATTGCCAACTTATGTAGCTTTTATTGTAAAATATAGTTGATTTTCAACCTTTGTTTCCGGATGGAAATTTTAGAAGCTATCTAAAATGGCATCATACCACTACCACATTTGGTCACTTATGGAAAACAATAGCCAACTATTATCCTCCATTTATCGTTAAATATAGTGAATTTTCAATCTTTCTTTTCTATTGAAAAATTTAAAAGTTATCCAAAACAAGAAAAGAGGCACAATTATCGATTGTTAAAATTTCACATATAAAAGTGTTGTGGTAATATTGTATATATATCATAAGATATGAGAAATTGTATTGCTGAATATAGGGACATTTAAACTCTTACCGTATATTTTGTGCAAATACAAATCAACCTATTTTACAATAAGGCTATACATCTTGTGAACCTTGTATCGTGAACATACATTATGTATGCCCATTTAGGAGACATTAACCTCTCTTTTCAGAATTCATTGCTTGTAAAATATATTGTTAAAAGTGTGTTTTCAACCGGTACCATCATTTCAAGACACTTAAATAAATTGAATGTTGGAATGATACTGGTTCCTATCAATATTGTATTAGATGGGTTTAGAGGTTCAGCTTGGGAATACCTAAAGGACTGATGTCCTGTTCCATGTTTAGTGACTTTACATAGAAATCATATTACTGAAATTGTTTGACTTTTTAGATCTGGATTAACCCCATAGTTTTTTTTTTTGTCATTGTAAATATTTGGATTTGTAAAGTACTTATTTTTCGTCCTGATCTTTCTGTATTAGGAATGCATAAACATATCGTCTTATAAAGTACCCAAATTGACTACTGTTTCATTAATAGCTGTAGCAATAAAACTGCATACACCACATGCATCGGAGATTTAGCAACACTAACTGATATACTAATACAACTTGAACATCCAATAACTGGTATATTGAGAAAGCAAAGTGCAACATGTAAATAGAATAATACAAACATGGTTGATAGATAGAAGTAAATGAATTTAAAATAGTGGCATTTAAGAGTGCAGTAGTACATAAGTTATATTAAGTAACAGGGTTGTGACTTGTGAGATGCTTGAGTTCCGTCCAACATGGATTAGTGGTAGTAGGTAGGCTGATGCCTGATGAGCATTCACTTTTGTGGAAGCAGGCACAACACAGTTATACGACCTCAGCCTCAGCCTCGATGCACCCAGCCTGCAGATGGATAGCTTCACTGTGTTGGAGAGCAGCTGAACTTGAGGCGGTAGCAACCAGGTCGTGAACTTGAGGCGGTAGCAACCAGGTCGTGGAGGGGGAGGTGGGCGTAAGGGGGCAAAAAAAATTTGGACCATTTCTCGATTTGTGCGTGTCATCCTTGCGCAGGGGCCATGCTAATCTTCTCTGTATCGTTCCAATTTTATCGGATGTCCCCGAAGGGACAACACCTTAATGAGCAGCCTAGTATAAAAACGAGTAACCTTTCTTCCATTAGGCGATGCGGGACTTGCTCAGGTTGACCACTATATTTTGTTTCAGATGGTCAATAAACTACAACAGTGATGTGATGATACTTCTTTTACAGCCCACCCCCGTTTCGGCTACCTTGTATGCATTTTTGTTATCTTCTTTCAGCTCAGCTCAGCTCAGCTCAGCTCAGCTTTAACCAAATTTGTTCTACCTCCAGGCTCCAGCTAAGAAAACCTCTGTTGAATCTTTTCTTTGCTGTTTGCTTAATTAGTTAAGAACCCAATTAATCTGCTTATGTAGCTAGACTAGATAGTCACACATGGGAATGCAAATCTGTTAACTAGGCTGGACAAACTCATGCATGCTCAACATATTTGTCCCAAACAGAGAACCGCATGCACCTCCTTGTCTAAATTCTGCCATCCGTTCATGTTTGCATCGATCAAAAATCCTTCCAAATTACACATATATTATCTAATCATCCAACTCTACTTTGTACTATCTTCTTTCACCTCGCTTCTGTTCTACCGGCTAGCTTACCATACTGCTGCCACATAATGCTACATATATACACATACTACTTGCCCTTTATTTTTTATATATAAAAGCAATTTCGTTACTTCCTCAATTGGATCAACTTACCAATTCATTTTAGCAATCTAATTCGCAAATCAAATATGAATGAGAAGAGCAACTCTTGTTTTCACTTAAATTTCAAGCCACGGAGACATTGTTCTTCTACACTAGTTTGCTTCAAACATCATCATTTCCCAATTTATACCCTGGACTAAAGAAGGCTGCATAAAAGATAGTGAATAATCATCAGTAGCTCATAGTCATGTCCAGGCTAGAGAACTGATAACATATATGTTGTCCACATATGATCCGTATGTACTTGGTTAGACATGGAACAATTTTTTTTATTGATTCCACTTACTTCTATTGTAAACTGAAATATCATTTAACATCCACCATACTCAACATTCCCCATAAATATCCACCTGTTTTAGGTTTTCAGCATATTACATTTCAACCAATTAAAGGAATCGATGATATATAAATTCTTAATTAAGAAAGACTTACATTTGAATTAGCAATCAGCGAACTAGCTGCAGAGTAGCACCTAGTAGACGAGGGCAACAACGGTACACGAAGTTAAAATCAGGGCAAGGCGGCGCTGTAGCAGTAGGTGGTTGTTGGTGACCACTGACAGGGTAAAAAAATAGCGCACGATTGAATGGAGGTAGCAGCGCATGGAGGTAGACGGGTTGCCAAGTTTTTATCGTCGATTGCATTTCGAATTGATGTTTTGGGCACCTCAATTTGGGGCAGCCTGACATGACCATGATTGCATTTCGAATATATCGTCTAATTTCTTTATTTGACCACTTTTGCCGTAAAAGTGATTTTAAATTTTATTATTGTTAACAATAAAAAGAATTCAAGTACACAATGTGGCTCACTCGACTGATGTATTTAATCGCTAGGATGAAACTAAATGCTCAGGCAGTTGTTGGAGCTATGTTGTGGTATTTATAATAGTTTTTGAATTAGCACGATTGTGGACTCATTTATCTGTGTAAGCCTTTTATTATCACAAAAGTTAGTTGTAAAAGGTACGTGGTACATGTATATTGAAACATAATGAACCCGAGAGACAGATTCTATATGTACATTATTAGAAGTTGTATCAAGCATAAATATTAAGTGGTTATGTGTAAGCTAAAGTTATCTTATCCCACAGGTGTGTTAATTCTTCCAAACGTTCAACCATTGCACTAATAAATGCTCTGATCATGAAATCGGACCGTTTATAAGTCTCGTAATAACAATCATGCACCTAAAATATGATTTGCAATCTTTCGCGGTTAAAATCCATTGATACAATTAAATCCATGGCTTTTATTTCACGATCTTAATGGAAATACGATGGAGTGGAGAATCATGAGACATATCGAACAATATATTTTACTAAATAAAAAGCCATAAATTCTGAAGAGAGGGATACTGTCTTTCTAGGGCATCTGGTTTAAGAGCTGAATATTCAGCCCTGAACCTGAATTGGACACCCAGTGGTCCAGGTGTCCATAAAATGAATGCCTGTCAGGCTTCCATTTTATGGGAGCCTAATGCCAGACGCCTCCAAAATTAGGAGGTCATGTACGTTCATTTTATGGGCATCAGAAGCCCGACGTCCATAAAATGGACGCCAGGCCTTGAGCGTCCATTAAATGGACGCACAAGTCCACTTCGAAATGCTGAATTGGATCTTGAACGTTCAGCTTGAATTGAACAATTTGAAAATTATTTTGGACAAATTCAGTATGTAATTGAACGATTGGAGACGTCCTTGGTGGGCATAAAATGTATGTTAAAATACAAGGTTCAGAAAATGTATAGCCTTATTGTAAAATAGGTTGATCTGTATTTGCACAGAACAGACAGACAGTAAGAGTTTAATGTCTCTATATTTAGTAATACAATAGGTCATATGTTATTGTAAAATAGGCTGATTTGTACTTGCACAAACTATATAGTAAGAGTTCAACGTCTCTATATTTAGTAATACAATATGTGATATGTTATGAACGTGTACTAATTTATTTTGCTAATATTTCTTACTAATATTGACTACTGCAGTAATTTGATTAAAAAGTGTCAACAAAATGGGGTTGCACCGAACTTAAAATTATTACCCAAAAAACAACGGTTAGCACAAAGGTAAACTTCAATCATTATGAATTCGTGAACACGTTAATAACGTCGGGCATGCAGGACATGCTTAACTTTTTTAAGAATTATGATCATTCAACTGAAATGGTTATTTCACAAAAATTTTGACATTTTTTCTTATTTGGAAATAGATACAATTGTACATTATGAACTAATAATATTACATGGTATACTGCCAGTGGTAAGTTTTGGATAAACTTAAATTTTCAATAAATTGATATACAAAATAGTTGAAACAGTTTTATTGGCATACGACTAATAATGATATATACAATATTACCGCAACATTTTATGTGTGAAAATTTAATGGTGTAATTGATAGCTATATATTTTGGATAGGGGCTTTCTTGACAAATCGAATATTACACAAAATATAACATGCACGTAGTCTTGCCTATATATTGAAGCACACACAGCACGCAAGGGAGACGCATGAATCATATAAATACACATTTCCTTTCTTTGCAAATGATAATACACAGAACACGTTTCCCACTTTAAATTCATTAATCCTATAAGTCCTCGAATACAAAGATTTAGCCAAAGGTGAAAACACTAGTATTTAGAGGGGAAGTAGGGCTTCATCTTTTGTTTAATTTACACTGAAGATGGTGGCGTCGTGGAGGAGATATTCCCCGATGAACTTTCTGGCCGTGTGTATGGGTGAGTGCGTTTTTATGTGTGCTTAAGTGTGTGCATGCGTGCGTGCTTTCATGTGGAGATGTTTAAGTGTGTGTGTGAGTGCAAGTGTGTGTGTGAGTGGAGGTGCATGTGCAGAGAGGAGAGAAAGGAGGAGAGGTGCAGGCATAAGTAGGTAGAAAAAATGAAGGAGGGGAGTGTGGGTGGGCCTATAAACGAATACTTTCGATACAGATAGTACCATATCCGTATTCGAATCAATTTTGAATATCGGATATCCGTACCCGTGAATGTGGACATATATCGAATACTTATCGGATATTCTTTGACCAGTTCACAACCACTAAATCTAAACAAATAAATAGAACATTTTAATTTATTATAAATTCATTTTTTTACTAAATATACAAAAATAATAAAAACACTAAAAAAAATAATTTTAAGCATTTAAAATTGATTTTATATACATATTAATTTTTTTACTTGAATAAAATAGTAAACGACAATTATTTTATGTACTAAAATACATAAAAAAAAATAACCAATCTTAAAAAAAACGGATGAATAATTATCAAATAAGGATATGGTCATATTCGTATCTGTATCCGTTTTTCCGATGCTGGATAATGTTAAACGTTTCAGATACGGATATGGATGGATTTCAAATTTTCCGGGTACTTATTAACAACCCTAATATGTGATGCATATAAAAGCGGGCCTTGGGTTTTGCAAGTGGTTGGCGGGTTGGCTTAGGCTGGTATGGTCGGATGAGATTTTTTAAGTAATATTGATTTATAAATTTAGCTAATTAAGTTTAAACTTTAAAAATAAATAACTCACCCGAACGAAGAACGTTTAACCTGCAGATTTCGACATTGGATTCGCACAACCGTATAAAACACATTTGTGTAATCTATAGACACATTGGATGAAGTATAAAATACTAACAAAATATCGGTGGTTAAATTTAATTACATCTATTGTAATTAAATAATTATATTTAATTAGCGACGTTTAATTAGCACAATAAAATACCATTCTGCTATTTTAAATATTATTGATTAATTTTGGACATTTATTGAGCAGAATAAATCCATGTAGTATGCTTGTAATGTAAAAATAATATTTTAACATTAATTAATGTATAGATTAATTACTATTCAATAAATTGATATGAGAGTTATTGATTGTTAATTGTTGATAATAACATGTTTGATATTATTGCTTGTTTGGTCGTTTAAATTGTTCTTTGCCAACATATGAGTAATTAATTTCCAGTTGCATCTGTAACAACCCGCATATTTTACGATTGTGTATTTAAATATTTTATTTAAATATAGCATCGTTAGTCGGTTTATAGTCCGAAATGCTACTTTTTGCATACAGTCAAGTTAGGACTCGAGATCACTTCCATTGAGTTCAAAATAAAGTTTGCGATCTTTTTGAGTATAAACATTGATATATTTGGAGTTAGCTAAAATTTCGACATTTTCACTTAGGGCTTTGGGTTTAGGTTTCAGCCCATTAGCCTAAACTATTAACTCTAGCTCAACCCCCACTCCTCTTCATTCATTTCATTTCTATTTCCTAACACTTCAAGCTTAAACAAAAATGGGGGAAGAGAAAAGAGATTAGGAAATTTCTAAGCCCTAGCTCCATTGCAAATCCAAGTTCTAGCTCCAAATTCGAAGAGAAGCTTTGGTAAGCATCCTCTTCTTCTTCTCCAACTCATTCTCCCTTCAATTTTAGAAATTCCTTAACTCTAACTTAGGAAATGTTTTTTTCTTTTAAGCTTAGATTCAAGCTTCTTGAGTTAGAATTGAAGAGTGATTGTTCTTGCCTTGCCCCATAGCTTCTTCTTCTTCTTTGTTTTCGGGTTTAAAGGTGAGGTTTTATCTCACATTTATGTCTATATCTATCATTGTTGTTAGGTATGAATTTCTAACACTTGTTTATGATCATTTGCTTTTGATTTGGACTGAATTGGTGATTGTACCGATTTATGGTGTTTTGAGTTCAAATCTTTGAAAATCCAATATTTGATGTTTGAACATGCTTTTGGTGATGCATCGAAGAGCATATAGGACCGTGTTGCAGATTTGCGTAATCCCCTAGCGCCGTTGCTTGCTCGTATCGTTTCCGTTTCGTGTTATGGATTTTGCCCCACAAGGAGGCTAGGCTGAATGTGCTTCAGTAGCAGGTTCAGTCGACTAGACCAGAAGGTCAGTCGACTGAACCAAAAGATAAATTTTTGCTTAGAAGCAGGTTCAGTCGACTGGACCGGAGGGTCAGTCGACTGAACCAGGGGATACAAAATTTCATATCCCTGTGTCAGTCGACTGACCCAATGGTCCAGTCGACTGACCCAATGGTCCAGTCGACTAACCTGCTTGTATAGGCCCAATTTGCCTATTTTGTGTTGAATTTCAATTTTTAATCGATTCGTGATTATCTGATTTGTTGTTATCATTTATTATCGACTTCGATGACTTCTTTTCGGGATTTTGGGAATATCCATTTTTGATGGATTTGGTATCGATTTCTATGGATTTGATTCACGTCTTCGTATGTGAATTTTTGGCGATTGGTTGTTTCTACAATCATTTTTGTGACTTGTCACTTTTAAATACAAAGGTTTCTATACTAGTAGTAAATATACAAACTCTTTTACAAAGATGATTTCAACTCTATGTTTAATACAAAGATCGTTTATGAAACCGGTTTCCAATCTATTAGTATATACAAACCTCTAACTCATTCGTTTGAGAAATCTAATTAAACGGCTTAGTAAAACAAGTGGTATGAAACGCTTGCGTTTACTTCGTCGGTTAATTTTTGGACTTGTTCGATTGAAACTCTTGTGACAATTTTCGGGTAGAGATTTACAATTTGTTCGTAAATATTTAAGTTAAGCTAGTGGTTATGGGACATGAAGTTAAACTCATTTATTTACTAGCTTAGTGTAATTCACACTTTTTATTGATCAATGATGATCATTTTGCGATTTAGACTAGCGATATGCTATGTCTCCTTGTCCACGTAGGGGACTGTACCTCGTTTTGTTGAGTTTCGTCTCATTCCTTTTATAGGCTAACGACCTATTTGTTATTCGGAGTTTCGACTCATTTTTGTGGGCCAGCGACCCATGCTCTTTTATGGAGTTCGGTTCATCGGACGTACCTTTGTACTACGTCGTTGTCTAGCTTATCAGGTTCATCGAGCGTACCGTTGTACTACGTCGTTGTTCCGAATTATTCGAGTTTCAGGTTCCTTGGACGTACCGATATTGTACTACGTCGTTGCACTGGCTCTATGGTTAGCAACCATGGAATAGCGTTCTGTTTGTGATACACGTGTTGGTGAGTTTTCATGCTCCCGCATTGTGATAGGCCTCCCCCTTTTGTGATTTCTGGATTTCTAGTTGATGATTTCTAGAATTTGTAATTCACCAATTTTGTGATTGACATTGATCTATTTGTCAATATTTGTGGTTTGGTGAATAAAATAAAGAATATGACATTCTTTTTGCTGTTATGAGATTCTTAAATATTGTATGATTTTTGTGTTGTCTAATGTGTACTTTTCATAGTGTGGCATTCTTGTTATCATACGTTTTTGTCATATCTCTTCTTCTATCTCATTTTATCTGATATTTATAGCTAGACTGATCCGTTTATTATTTTCTTATTAAATAATACTCGGGTCAGGCCAAGATGTTACAGGTGCTTCTGCTTGACTTCTTATTAGGGACGGTCGCCTGATTTTGGCTAACTACTTTAGATTAGTAGTTTTTGTTATTATACATTAGGGATAGAGACTCCTTGATGTATACATATTCTTTTGTCTAGCGTCTGTATCTATTCTTTTGTGATATTGTGGATCTTGTTTGACCACTACTCTGATGTACATTTCTATGTGTTATATTCATATCTGTTTCCACCTTTGAGATATGAACTTCTGTGACTGCTTTGTATTATGCTTATTTCTATATTTGTTTTCGAAGATTATATAGCCACTGTGTAGTAGCTTTGAGTTTGTATCGGTATGTCGGATTTCCTCTTGAAATGAAATGCATGTTGTACTTTCTGACATATCGATGCTCGCACAAAGCAATTACACAGATGGTCGCTCCTCAACAGCCTTATTCTTCGTGCTAGTTGACAGCATTGCTCCATAGTGTCCTTGGCTAGCGTGAGTATAGAGGTGGGGGGTCACAGCTTGGCATCAGAGCCAAACTTTAGAACAATATTGAATAATCTAGCAAGGATCATAGTCCTAAGTCTTTCTTAGGAGTCGTGCCTTAGGATTTTATCCGAGTCTTAGGACCCGTTCTATCCTATTTTCTTTGTGATGCCTTGTTTTATCAATCATGACTATTTGATATTCATTCTGAGATTAACCTTCTTTTTCTTCTTTCTTTCTTTCTTAAAGAAGAGAAACGGTAAGATCTAACCGACCCAGTGCCGTTCAATCAAGTGCTACTCCCCAGGATGGAGTATTTATGTTAGCTCAACAGCTTCTTGATCTCGTAAAGAATGCTCAAGCCGCCGGACCCATTCCAGAGCGTACTCACCCAAAATCTGGATTTGCATGCTTGTGCAGTGATTATACCAACTTGGGTGGGAAGCCATTCAAGGGTTTCGAAAGCGTTATCGAAGTCCAAGCTTGGCTTAAAACATGCGATCGCATCTTTTCTCGCATGAATCTTATTGATCTTCATCGAGTCCAAGTGGCTTCTAGTATGCTCCAAGAGAGAGCATTAGATTGGTACGAGCTTCTGACTTCTGATATTATTGAAGCGTATCTTACTTGGGAGCAATTCTGAGAACGATTCGAATTAAAATTTATGCCGGAAGTTGAAAAGGTAACTTTGGCCCGGCGTTTATAGACCTTGTTCAAGGTGAATCTTCTGTGACGGAATACGTCGTATCTTTCGAATCTCTTTCTAAGTACGGGGTTGAATACATTAACACCCCATTGAAAAAAAATCAGAGATTTGTCTAGAATAAGAATCTCAAGAAGCCGTTACTTCTAAAATTGAAAGTTGCTTTCGATCAGCTTATTGATATCGCTTTTCGACTTGAGGAGGCAGATAAGGAGAGTGATGTTGAAGTTGTGGGTGCCAAACCGCACTTCAACAACAACAAGAAGAGGCCTATTAAATTCAAAGGCCTTAATCCCAATAAGAAAAGGAGGCAAGCAGCTTCGGTAACAAAGACTCCTACCCCTAGTAGTGGGCAATGCTACAATTGTGGTTCTAAAGACCGTTATGCCAATAGGTGTCAGAAACCTCACTTTTGCCGTTATTGCAAAAGCTCGGGTCATCTTTTATCTTCATGTCCCAAACTTCAAGGCAAGAAGGAGGGAAAGCTTAATGTTGTGCAAGCCCTTAGTAACACTTCTCGTGGTTAAGATATTTCTCATTCTATCCTTAATGGCATGATTATGTTTGTGATCATCCTATTTGAGTTCTTTTTGATACGAGTGCATCCCATTCTTTTATATCAAAAGAACTTGTTGTTACTTTTTCTTTAAGTGTTATGGCTTTAATGACTTCTTTGAGAATTGCGAATCTGGTTGGTGGATCCACAATACTTAGTTTGCTTTGTAAAGATGTCGAGATTATTTTATGTGATTTTTCTTTCCGAGCTGATTTGCATGTTATGCGTTACATAGGCTTCGGAATGATTTTGGGAATGGATTGGCTTAACCGTTATGTAGCCCATATCATATGTCCTGAGCGGACTATTCATCTTCGACATCCTCAATCTGTTAAGCAGACTTCTATTGTTCTTAAAGATTCAGATTCCAACTTGGCAGCATCTTTATATTCTATAAATCCTCATGATGACGATAACGATGATGAGAAAGATGTCATTTCCCTCATTCACGTTGTTCGTGAATTTTCCGACATATTTGAGCCCGTTTTAGGATTACCACCAAAGCGAGCAATTAAGTTCGGAATTAATCTAATCCCTGGAGCTCTACCTATCACTCGTCCTCCTTATCGTATGTCCCATAAGGAAAATGAGGAGATTCGTAAACAATTATCTGAATTGGAGACGAAGCAGTTTATTCGTTCTAGTTCCTCTCCTTGGAGAGCTTCTGCTATTTTTGTGAAGAAATCTGATGGTACACTTAGGCTTTGAGTTGACTACTGTAAGCTTATTGATCTCACCATCAAGAATAAATATACTTTACGTCGGATTGACAATTTAGTTGATCAACTTAGTGGTGCTAGAGTCTTTTCACAATTAGACTTAGCAACCGGTTTTCATCAGCTTCGTATTTCAGAGGATAGCATTCCTTTGACATCATTCCGTACTCGTTATGGATATTATGAATGGCTTGTTATGCCATTTGGTTTAACGAATGCTCCAGCTTATTTCGTTGACCATATGAATCGGGTTTTCAAAAACTTCCTTGATCGATTTGTTCTCATCTTTATAGATGATATTCTTGTGTATTCTAAAACCGAGGAGGAGCATGAAAAGCATCTTCGGATTGTGTTGGAAACTCTTAGGAGCAATCAATTGAAAGAAAATTTTTCTAAGTGCCACTTTTGGAAATCTCGTGCAAAATTTCTCGGTCATATCATTTCTGAATCCGGAATTTCCGTGGATCCTTCAAAGATTGAAGCGATTCAAAATTGGAAGAGACCAGCGAGTGTGATGGAAATTCGTAGCTTCCTTGGGTTGGCGGATTATTACCGTCGGTTCATAAAGGCCTTTTCTAAAATTGTCGTGCCTCTTACTTGCTTGACAAAGAAAGGAGTTAAATACATTTGGTCAGACAAATGTGAAGCGTCTTTTCAGAAATTGAAAGTACTTCTTTTCGATGCTCCTATTCTTGTGATTCCCGAAGGGAACCAAGATTTTATCGTTTATACCGATGCTAGTCGTGTTGGTTTGGGTGCCGTTCTTATGCAAAGGGAACGTGTTATTGCTTATGCTTCTAGAAAATTAAAGTATGCCGAGACTAGATATGCCACTCATGATTTAGAGCTCGCGGCTATTGTTTCCGCTCTTGGAATTTGGCGTCATTACCTTTTGGGAGAGAAATTTGTTCTCTATACCGATCATAAATCTTTGAAGTATTTATTTTCTCCAAAGGAACTTAATTTGCATCTATAACGTTGGCTCGAGTTCCTTGCATCCTATGATTTTGATATTCTTTATACTCCCGGAAAGGGAAATCGTATTGCCGATGCCCTTAGTCGTAAGCAACATGCGGTTATTTCCATGATGATAGCCGAATGGAATGATCTCGAGACTTTGTCCACATGTGAGATTCGAGATTGTGAATCCAATTCATATTCATCTCTTGTTTTATGTAGCCTTAAGGCTCATCCTTCTCTTTTAGACCGCATCCCTGAGGCTCAAAAGCTCGATCTCGAATTGGCTCTTCTTAGCCAAAGTTGTAGGGATAGAATTGATATTGATGATTTGAAAGACTTTGATATTGATGCTCGTGGCGGCACTCGAAAATTTGGTAGACTTATCGTGCCAAATATTAGTAATCTTCGTAAAGACATTTTAGAAGATTCTCATCGTTCTAAATTTACCATTCATCCCGGTAGCAGTAAAATATACGTGGATATAAAGCGACTCTATTATTAGGATCGGATGAAATCTGATATTGCTTACTTTGTTAAGTGTTGCATGACTTGCCAACTTGTTAAGGCTGAGCATCAAAGGCCTGGTGGGTTATTGCAACCTTTGGACATTCCAATTTGGAAGTGGGATCAAATTTCCATGCATTTTATTGACGGCCTTCCCCGTTCTCATTTGGGTCATGATAGTCTTTGGGTGATAGTTGATAGACTTACAAAATTCGCCAATTTTATTCCCGTTTGGTCCAATCGGACCGTACTCCTTTTGGCCAAACTCTTTATTAAAGAAATTGTTAAATTGCATGGAGTTCCTACTTCTATTGTTAGCGAACGTGATCCATTGTTTACTAGTGGATTTTGGAAGAGTCTTCAAAAAGCTTTGGGAACAAAGCTTAATTTTAGCACCGTTTATCACCCTCAGTTCGATGGACAAACCAAGCGTGTGAATCAAACTCTTGAAGATCTTCTTCATGCATGTGTTCTTGAATTTGGTGGAAGTTGGGAAGAACATATTTCTCTTGTTGAGTTTTCCTATAATAATAGCTTCCAATCTAGTATTGGAATGACACCTTTTGAGGCACTCTATGGAAGGCCGTGTCGATCTCCTTCTTATTGGCTTGAGGCCGGTGAGAAGCTGATTTTAGGTCCTGATTTTATTCGTGATTCCATAGAAAAGATTGACCTTATTCGCCATAGGATGAAAGAAGCTCAAAGTAGGCAAAAATCCTATGCTGATAACCCAAGAAGGAAATTAGAATTTTCTGTGAGAGATTTGGTGTTTATTCGCGTTTCACCTATGAAGGGTGTTGTGCATTTCAGTCGATCGGGAAAATTAGCACCTCGATATTTTGGTCCATTTTCCATCACCGAACGCATTGGTTCTGTGGCTTATCGCCTTTTATTACCGGCTCAATTTTCTGCTATTCATGACGTGTTTCACCTTTCCCAACTACGGAGATGCCTTAGGGATTCCGATTCTATTCATGAGCCCGGTGTTGTGGAAGAAATTGAAGTTTCACCTAATTTGACTTATGAGCAACATCCTATTCGTATTATTGCTTCGGAGGTTAAACGCTTTCGAAATAAAGATGTTCCTTTTGTGAAAGTTCAATGGTCCTCAAATCCTAAGGATTGCTCTTGGGAATCTAGAGAATTCATCGAGCGAACACATCCAGACTTACTCTCTCGTGCTCTTTAAGGTGAACTTCTTATTTCAAATTTCTTTTGGGTTGATATGTCTTTATGGTTGTTACTTTTATTTTTCTTCTTAAATATTGCGAGGACGCAATTTCTTTAAGGAGAGGAGTCTGTAACAACCCGCATATTTTACGATTGTGTATTTAAATATTTTATTTAAAAATAGCATCGTTAGTTGGTTTATAGTCCAAAATGCTACTTTTTGCATACAGTCAAATTAAGACTCGAGACTACTTCCATTGAGTTCAAAATGACGTTTGCGATCTTTTTGAGTATAAACATTGATATATTTGGAGTTAGCTAAAATTTCGACATTTTCACTTAGGGCTTTGGGTTTGGGTTTCAGCCCATTAGCCTAAACTATTAACTCTAGCTCAACCCCCACTCCTCTTCATTCATTTCATTTCTATTTCCTAACACTTCAAGCTTAAACAAAAATGGGGGAAGAAAAAAGAGATTAGGAAATTTCTAAGCCCTAGTTCCATTGCAAATTCAAGTTCTAGCTCCAAATTCAAAGAGAAGCTTTGGTAAGCATCCTCTTCTTCTTCTCCAACTCATTCTCCCTTCAATTTCAGAAATTCCTAAACCCTAACTTAGGAAATGTTTTTTTCTTTTAAGCTCAGATTCAAGCTTCTTGGGTTAGAATTGAAGAGTGATTGTTCTTGCCTTGCTCTATAGCTTCTTCTTCTTTGTTTTCGGGTTTAAAGGTGAGGTTTTTATCTCACATTTATGTCTATATCTATCATTGTTGTTAGGTATGAATTTCTAACACTTTTTTATGATCATTTGCTTTGGATTTGGATTGAATTGGTGAATGTTCCAATTTTTGGTGTTTTGAGTTCAAATCTTTGAAAATCCAATATTTGATGTTTGAACATGCTTTTGGTGATGCATCGAAGAGCATATAGGACCGGGTTGCAGATTTGCGTAATCCCCTAGCGTCGTTGCTCGCTCGCATCGTTTCCGTTTCGTGTTATGGATTTTGCCCCACAAGGGGGCTAGGCTGAATGTGCTTCAACAGTAGGTTCGGTCGACTGAACCAGAAGATAAATTTTTGCTTAAAGCAGGTTCAGTCGACTGGACCAGAGGGTCAATCAACTGAACCAGAGGATACAATATTACGTATCCCTATGTCAGTCGACTGACCCAATAGTCCAGTCGACTGACCTGCTTGTATAGGCCCAATTTGCCTATTTTGTGTTGAATTTCAATTTTTAATCAATTCGTGATTATCCGATTTATTGTTATCATTTATTATCGACTTCGATGACTTCTTTTCGGGATTTTTGGGAATATCCATTTTTGATGGATTTGATATCGATTTCTATGGATTTGATTCACGTCTTCGTATGTGAATTTATGCAATTGGTCTTTTCTACAATCATTTTTGTGACTTGTCACTTTTAAATACAAAGGTTTCTATACTAGTAGTAAATATACAAACTCTTTTACAAAGATGATTTCAACACTATGTTTAATACAAAGATCGTTTAATACAAAGATCGTTTCTATACTAGTAGTTTTTGTTGTTATACATTAGGGATAGAGACTCCTTGATGTATACATATTCTTTTGTCTAGCGTCTGTATCTATTCTTTTGTGATATTGTGGATCTTGTTATACCACTACTCTGATGTACATTTCTATGTGTTATATTCATATCTGTTTCCGCCTTTGAGATATGAACTTCTGTGACTGATTTGTGTTATGCTTATTTCTATATTTGTTTCCAAAATTATATGGCCACTTTGTAGTAGCTTTGAGTTTGTATCGGTATGTCGGATTTCCTCTTGAAATGAAATGCATGTTGTACTATCTAACATATCGGTGCTTGCACAAAGCAATTACACGGATGGCGCTCCTCAATAGCCTTATTTTTCATGCTAGTTGACGGCATTGCTCCGTAGTGTCCTTGGCTAGCGTGAGTATAGATGTGGGGCGTCACACATGCGTTGGGTAGAAAACAATTATAGGCTAACACCTTGTAATTTATTTTACAGAGTAACTATAACGTGTTTAACGATCATATTGGTTTATTAAATTATTGTAATTAGTTATAATAATTTAATATTTGAAATTTGAACTTTAATGTAAATAAGTTGCTTTGAAAAGTGATTTATATTTGTAAAGTCTTTTCCCTAATTAGAATATTTTTAAAGGTAAATATTCTTAGGAATAAATATTGGTTGAATGTTTTGTTAAAAAGATATTTATAAAACTATCTTTTATTTGAACTACAAAGCCACCCCTAGCTTGGGGACGATAACTGATTCGACAAGGCATTGAACCCTAGAAAGAAGAGCTCAGGGGAGGATCGGACGATACTGGCAGAATTGACAGTGTCTGTCCCAGTCTGTATGGATGACCCAACACGATTCCTGAGGATTGGATCGCACCTGGGAAACAGGTGCGGTCAGAACTAACTAAATTCCTCGACGCCAATTTGGATGTATTTGCTTATACACACTCCAATATGTGTGGGTATCACCCAAAACTTCCTGCCAGTGCTCAATATCGACCCCAAATTCACTCCAGTAAAGCAAAAGAGGCGCAGTTTGGTCCTTGAGCGGTCCAAGGCACTGAGAGAGGAGGTAGATAAACTGGTGGCTAACAGCTTCATCTAAGATGCAACTTACCCTGAATGGGTATCAAACCTAGTATTAGTCAAGAAGCCTAATGGAAAGTGGCGAACTTGTATTAATTTCTCGGACTTGAACAAAGCTTGCCCAAAGTATAGCTTCCCGCTCCTCGAAATCAATTAACTTGTAGATGGAACGGCAGGACATGAATTGCAATCATTTATGGATGCATACTTAGGTTACAACCAGATCATGATGCATGAGCTTAACCAAGAGAGCACCAACTTCATCACCAATTTGGGATTGTACTACTACAGTGTAATGCCATTCGGTTTAAAAAATGTTTGGGCAACGTACTAAAGGCTAGTGAATGCTATGTTTGAATGTCAGATCGGAAAGACGATGGAAGTTTACATGGATGATATGTTGGTCAAATCACGAATGGCTGCTAATCATCTAGAAAATCTTGCTAAAATGATTGAAATACTCCAGAAGTATGGAATGAAGCTCAACCCACTCAAAAACCACTTCGGAGTAGCCTCTAGGAAATTCTTGGGATTCATAGTAAGTGCTTGAGGCATCGAAGCGAATCCAAAATAGATAATAGCGCTTCGAGAGGTCCAAGCATGAAAAACAAGAAGAAACTTCAAGCTTGAATTGAAAAGTTGAAGCATTAAGCTGATTTATCTCAAAAGCTGCGGACAAATGCATATCGTTCTTCGGCGCACTAAAGAAGGGAAAGAAGAACTTCGAATGGAGTGAAGCTTGTCAAACGACTTTCGAAGAACTGCTACGACATATGGAGGCTCCGCCAATCTTGCCTAAGTCAGTGGATAGAGAAGATTTATTCATTTACTTAGCAGTCTCATCGCATGTGCTGAGCGCCGCTCTTGTATGAGAAGAAGCAAGAATCTAACGACTCATGTACTACATTAGAAAACGGTTAACTGAATCCTGGAAGAATTACCCAAAACTAGAAATGCTAGCGTAATGCCTCTTGATCGCATCTCGAAAGTTACGACCGTATTTTCAGGCTCATCCAATTAAAGTGTTGAATGACCAGCCCCTGAAACAAGTGTTATACAGACCGGAAACTTCCATAAATGAAATACAGAGTTAAGTCAATATAATATCACATACCATTTGAGGAAAGCCATCAATGGGCAAGCGTTGATCGATTTCGTCGTCGAATTCACTATACAAGACCACTAGAAAGAAGCTCAGTCAGAAACAGAAATGCAGTGGAAGAACTTCGTCGATGGCACATCCAACAACTTTTTATCGGGAGCGGAAGTAGTGCTTGAAACCCTCGAGGGGCGAGCCATTAGCTACGTTTTACGCTTGAAATTCCATGCCACAAACAACGAAGCTTGATATAAAGCACTGATTGATGGACTGAAAGTTGTGAAGGAGCTCAAGATAAAATCTATTCACATATATACCGACTCATAGCTGGTCATCTATCAAGTAAAAGAAGAGTATCGAGCGCGTGGTGAGAATCTTGCCCCGAACATGTCCAAAGTACAGGAACTGCTAAGCAACGTCGAGCACTACACCATAACTCACATCCGATGGGAGCAGAACATAATGGCAATTATTTTGCTAAGCTATCAAGTTTTGGAGAAGCTCAGTCATTGGGACTAGTCCTAGTTGAAACTGTGGCCAACCCAAGCATAGAAGAAATGGACGTAGATTTGATTCTCAAAACCATCGTCGAACCAGATATGTGGATGGCGCTAATGAAGTACTATCTACTTGCAGGAACCTTCCAACTGACCAGAATTAATGGAAGAAGCTCACCCGTAAGGCACCATGATTCATGATACAGGATGGAATACTCTATTGAAGGGATTCTCAACCCCTTTCTTAGGTGTGTGACCAATGAAGAAGCACGAAGAATCCTAAAGGAGATACATGAAGGCGAATACGGAGACCACACTCGGGGGCAATCCCTTGCAAAGAAAGTCCTTCGATATGGGAACTTCTATCCAACAATAAATCACGATGTCGCAGATCATGCACCAAGATACGATAGCTACCAAAGATTTAGCAAAATCAAGAGAACTCCTTCAACGGAGCTAAAACAGATGGTCTGTCCATGGCCGTTTGCAATAAGGGGGATCGACTTGATTGAAGTCCTGCCAATAGCACAAGAAGGGGCCAAATATGCTGCAGTTACCGAGATTATTTCACAAAATGGACCGAAGTGGAACCGCTGGCCACCATAAACACAAAGAAAGTCATTAACTTTGTTACTAAAAATATCATTTGTAGGTTTGTTATGCCGCAAAAAATCATCACGGGCAATGTAGCCCAATTCAAAAGTGCCGAGTACAAAGACTTCTATAGGTACTTCCGAATTGAAAAGAGCTTTTCTACAGTGGCTCATTCGCAAAAAAACGGGCAGGTGGAAGAGATAAATAAGATCAAGTACACGATCAAAAAATGACTAACAAAAGCAAAAGGATGATAGGTTGATGAACTTTTACTCACACTATGGGCTTACAGAACTACCCACAAAGCGGCAACCGGCCAACTTCATTCACCTTGGTGTATTGTTCGAAACAATGATTCCTGTTGAATTAGAAGTCCACTCCCACCAAAGGCAAAACTTCAATCAAAAGAAAAAAGAGCAGCTTCTACTCAAATCACTAGATATGGTTGATGAAAAGAGAAAAGTAGCAGAGTTGAGAATCGTCGCCCACAAAAAAAGTGTCGCATGGTACTTCAACTCCAAAGTTCACAATCAAACCTTCAAAGTTGGAGATCTTATGCTTAAGCTAGTTTATCCCGTTCTGGAGGCCTTCGGACCAAGTAGGGAGGGACCATATGTCGTTAACCAAAAGCTAAGAGACTGGACTTTCAAGCTACCAACCGTTGATGGAATTCAAGTTCCCAGGGTGTGGAATACCGAGTCGCTCCGCCGCTACTTTATCTGAAAGCTACCTTATGTATTTTTTATTTTTCAGCAAATAAGCCATCCCGGGATGACGGGGGCATTGTACATAGGCAAAAACTGCCCTGCTTTTCTTAATAAAGTTTTCTTCTTGAACTAACAAAACTGTGTTCATAATAATTACCCGCCGGGACGATGGAAGCAAATCGACTCAAACCGTAAGATCGACGGAACCCGATCTTTGCCTTCTAAAACCGAATTTGCTCCAGTAACATCGAGAGAGCAGAAAATAATAACTCCTCACGTTGCCTGAAGATACGCAACACTGAGGAAATACAAAAGCTGCGCACCTCATAAGCCCTGCACTAAAATAATAACTCATCACGTTACCCGAAGATAGGCAACACCGAGGAAAAACAAAAGTCGTGCACCTCATAAGCCATGCACTAAAATAATAACTCCTCACGTTGCTCGAAGATAGGCAACACCGAGGAAAAAAAAGCCGCATACCTCATAAGCGGCGCACTAAAATATTAACTCCTCACATTGCCCAAAGATAGGCAACACCTAGGAAAACCTAAAGCCACACACCTCATAAGCTGCGCGCTAAAAATAATAACTCCTCACAATGCCCAAAGATCGACAACGCCAAGAAGTACCAAAAGTCACGTATTTCATAAGCCGCGCATTAAATTTTAAAATACGAACTCCCCACATTGTGCGGAGATAGGCAACAGCGAGGAGCATGAGAAATCGTGCACTAATTCCTAAAACTTTTCCAGACCAGCGAACAATATCGGTCCTGAAAACCTCGCATATCATAACCAGCGCCGACTACTCCTACATTCAGGAATAATGAGCACAACTCCAACAAATTGAAATGCTGTAAATCGGCTGAAAAGTCTCAACTATAGACATTTAACGATCAAAACTACCCTCGGTTAACCCAAGCAATGTGCACTTCTTAAACACGCATGTTTCATACTTACCAGGATATCACAAGAATTTTGGATTACGTGCTAAAGTCGCAAAAAAATCAAGCCGTAACTTAGCCAAATTTCAAGTATAGTATGAGAATCATCTAAGCCCTAAGTTAGTATGAGAATCATCTAAACCACTAAGTTACCGATCATTTGAAAGTTGTTTGAAGTAAACAGCCTAGTGAATTGGAAGCATAAACAAGCATTTGAATAAAAACATATGGAAACGATAAGCTCACAAGTTCTGTCACTCCAAACGAAGAAATTTTAAAAATGAGTGGAAACGATAAGTTTACAAGTTCTGTCACTCCAAACTAAGAATTTTTAAATAAAGAAGTTAACGAGGACTTTCTAAATAAAAGAATTCCTATGTTCTATTAATTTCTATAGTCCGTTAACTTCTAAGTTCTGTTAATCTCTAAGTCCAGCTACTTCAAACAAAGGATTTTGGCTATAATCGTAGAATTAGAAAAGTATAAAATAAAACAAGCACAAGTACATAAAACAGGTATGAACTGACATATAAGATTATAGTCAAAATATCAATATATTGCTTGTAAGTTTCTTTGCATAAACATATGGGTCGTACCCATATAATGTCGGCCAATAAAAGGAAAATACAGACTTCACAATAGAAGCGCTGAGTGCAGGCTCTACAGTTGAACAAAAAGACTCAAAAGAACCCAAAACCAAGTCAGTCTTCATATAAGCCTATCAACGCTTCCTTCCACCGCTCCCTTTTTCCGCCTTGGCAGCTTCTGCTTCTTCTCGAGAGTGGTGTCATTGCTGGTAATGTCAACTAACACCTCGGTGGCAATGTCCTCCTCATCCTCCAAAGCCTTCTCAGAAGTTTCTCCCTTTGTCTTTCATTTTTGTGATTTGCGGGAGCTTTTCGAGGCTTTGATTGCTTCGATCTTTTCCTTCTTGATAGTAACCATCGTGTTGAGTCTTTTGGGCTACTCTGTCTGAGTTTCCTGCTCCTTGGCCTCTGTTGTTGTTATCTCACCTTCCAAAGAAATAGTAGAGTCATCCAGGCCATGAAGCGCGACTATCTTTTCAACTTCTGGCCTCGGTTGTGAGCTAGACGTGGACGTCGACGTGGAAGCTGGAACAGGAATTGAAACAACTACGAAAGATGTGGAAATTATGGCAGATCTGGGCACCAAAGAATCTGGCACGTCAATAGGAAAGGTAGATGGACCTATAAGATAAAAAACGAAAGTGTTAAATTCTTCCTGCTCTTACAGCGTAAGTAGGAAGCTCCTGGAATTCAAAGGAAGCAAGGACATTACCTGCACCGAAGGAACAGTCGAGAATAGCGACCTCAAACTCACCACCTTCGCCTTATTTCGATGGCTCCACCACCTGAGAAAAAGTTTCAAATCCTGATCTTACTGGCAGGTCATGGGGCTGCTCAGATAATTTGCCCATGTCGGAAATAAAAAGCTTAGTGAGTGCTTCGGCGGCAGTCGTTAAGGTAGTATCGGTGGCTACTGGAGTCGAATTTGTGGGTTAGAAAGCTACATCTGTATGTTATATGCTATGTAATTTGGAGGTTGCATCTTTGTTAGTGCATCATAGGCTACTGGAGTTCAATTTGTGGTAGGAGAACTATGTTGGCTTGATCCTGTATCTAAATGGGTACCCACTTAAATATGGGTACATAGGCAGTCATAAGTGATAGTTATACGGCCCAAATAATAATATAACATTTTCATGTTTATTATTTGCTAATTATCTTATGTTGATATTTGTTTCATATTAACCATTTTATTCTTCATTGATATGTTTATTGAGTTTGCGATAATGAATATTGTTGTCTCTCACATCAGAGTCGTGCAACAGGAGATTTATAGTTTGTCTGCTTGGAATGTATTAAAGCACACCCTATAAAATAAATGATTACTCAAATAAGTTATATTAATGAAATTGTATCCTATACATTTAATAGTATTGTAGATTATGATGTGTATTAAGTTGGTATCTGTCATTGTTTATTTCAGAATGAATGGGTTTTCGGTAATTTTTACTGGTCCGGAAATCCAGGTCGTCATTGATGGTATTAGAGTCCGAGTTAGGTAACTAAGTAAAATTTCAACTGGAATTAGTAAATCAGAATGGCTTAGAACATAACTAGTAAGGCCAAGGCAACAACTGAAATCGACTAAACAAAGATACCAGCATTCTTTTAGCCTAGTCAGCAATCAACACACAACCAGCTAGTAGATTTCCATAAAAAGGGAACAACGGGCAACATGACTACATGTACGACATCGATGCAAGGCCATAAAAGCAAACCAAACATGGAACCATAGATATAACCAAAGAAGTTAGGTCGCTAGTGATCCATATCTATGGATCACCAGCGACCCATGCTAACGTATTGGTTTGTTGAGACAAATAGGGATACGAAGCCTTGAAGACTGGAGTATGAAAAATTATAAATGTATACACAATGTGTCTCTAGTGATCCATGTAATGCCATGATGCTTGCGACCCTACCTTATGAAGAGATTGAAAGAGCACCTAGAAAATACCAAGTCATTAGCTCGCGTATGAGCCAAGTCCATGTGTTGCTAGCAATCCATAGACCATGGGTCGCTAGCGACCCATAGTTTTGGCTCGGATCGTGAGCTAGACCCGCTTAGGTTGTTCAATACCAACCTACGAGCAGTTGATGAAGTGGCCTGGCCCAAAAGCTCTCTGATACCTATAAATACCATCCTAGCTGCAACATAAGCGAGATCTTCTTCGGGCTGGTTGCTGAAGCTCCGTTGAAAATATTCTTCGCTCTCTACCTCCCTCATAACAATCTATGAAGAGACTCACTGTGATTCTCCAATGGATTCCAACTCTGGAAATTCAATCTAGATAAGAATAATCAAAGCCTTATAATCAAATACTTCCTGTAACAGTAATCAGTCTATAATAAAACTATAAAGTGGATGTAGGCTTCATTAACAACCGAACCACTATAAAAATTCTCTGTCTTCTTTCTTTTACTATTCTTTTTCTATATCTGTTATCTATGATAATGCTTGTCAGAACAGGGCTGATGCTTTCAAACTCAAACTAGGATGTTGATCCATATTTTGGGTTAACAATTTGTTTAGCGTTATACCATGCTCGGAAAGGGGGGTGCACCCTCTTAGTCATTGTTGGAATATTAATATTTTCCTTTTTGGAAAGAGTTTTAAAAAATATTTTAAATAGAATACTCGGGTATTTAGTTCTAAATTATTTTTTAAAAATAAATGAACAATTATGCCTAAATGGGTAGATTAGAAAGCTACATTTGCATGCTATATGTTATGTAATTTAAGGGTTGCATCTCAGTTTGTGCATCACAAGCTACTGGAGTCCAATTTATGGCAGAAGAACTATGTTGGCTTGATTCTGTATCTAAATGGGTACCCAATTAAGTAGGAATGCGTAGGCAGTCATAAGTGGTAGCTATACAGCCTAAATAATAATATAACATTTTCATATTTATTGTTTGCTAATTATCCCATGTTGATATTTGTTTCTTACTAACCATTATATTCTGCATTTACATGTTTATTGAGTTTGCGGCAATGAATATTATTGTCTCTCACATCAGATTTGTGCAGCGGTAGATTTATAATTGGTCTGTTTGGTATGTATTAAAGCACACCCTATAAAATAAATGATTACTCTGGTAAGTTGCATTATTGAAATTTTATCTTATACATTTAATAGTACCATATATGTTTATCAGATTATGATGTGTATTAAGTTGGTAGTTGTCATTTTTTATTTTAGAACGAATGGATTTTCGGTAATTTTTACTGGTCTGAAAATCCAGGTCGTCACTGATGGTATTAGAGCCTGGTTTAGGTACTTAAGTAAAATTTCAACTAGGATTAGTAAATAAACCAAGGAATTTTAAATGAAACTGCCTTAATTTGATAAATAAAAATGGATTGGATAAGAAAGTCGTACATTCGACCAGCATTATGGGTGATATTATTTTTGGTTTGCTTAAGTTTTGTTAACTGTTTGGTTTTCGTTATATTTTTCATTCTATGGAATTTCAAGGACGAAATTCCTTTAAAGGAAGGAATAACGTATTGAGCCGTAATTTTTGAGTTTTCAAATTTGAATTTTTAGTTTATTTAAATATTCAAATTATAAATATTTTAAAATTTATGTTTCGAATATTTTCAACCGGGGTTATAGGTGATATTATTTTTGGCGTGCTTAATTTTTGTTAACTGTTTGGCTTCATTGTATTTTCCACTGTATGGAATTTCAGGGACGAAATTCGTTTAAGGGAGGGAAGAATGTAACAAGCGGGGTTTTTAACCCAGCAGGACCCATCAGAAAGCGGAACAATATCATGACATCAGAATGAGTTAGAACTTAACCGGAAAGGCTAAGGCAACAACTAAAATCGACTAAACCAAGAGACTAGCATACTTTCAGTACGATCAGCAATCAACGCACAACCAGCTAGTAGATTGCCATCAAAATGGAACAACGGGCAATAAAACTACACATACGACATCGATACAAGGCCATAAAAGCAATCCAAACTTGGAGCCATAGAAACAATCAAAGAGCTTAGGTCGCTAGCGATTCATATCTACGGATCGCCAACGACCCATGCTAACATATTGGTTATTTGAGAGAAATAGGGAAACGAAGTCTTGGAGATAGGAGTATGAAAAATTCTGTGTATGGATCATTAGCAATCCATACACGATGGATCGCTGGCGATCCATGTAATTCTATGATGCTTGCAAACCTACATTATGAAGAGATGGAAAGAGCACCTAGAAAATACCAAGTCAGTAACTCGCGTACGAGCTAGGTCCATGGGTCGCCAGCGACCCATCGACCAGGGGTCCATAGCGACCCTCGGTTTTGGCTCGATTGTGAGCTAGACCCTAATAGGTCGTTCTATACCTAACTACGAGTAGTAGATAAAGTGGCTTGGCCCAAAAGCTCTCTAATTCCTATAAATACCATCCTACCTACAACATAAGTGGGATCTTCTCCGAACTGGTTGCTAAAGATTTTTTGAAAATATTCTTCACTCTCTACCTCCCTCACAACAATCTCCACAGAGATTCAGTGTGATTCTCCAATGGATTCCAACTTTGGGGATTCAACCTACTTAAGGATAATAAAAGCCTTGTAATCAAACACTTCTTGTAACAACATTCGGTTTATAATAATACTATAAAGTGGACGTAGGCTTCATTAACGGCTGAACCATTATAAAAATTCTCTGTCTTCTTTCTTTTATTATTCTTCTTCTATATCTATTATCTGTGATATTGCTTTGTCAGAACAGGGCTAATGCTTTCAAACTCAAAACAGGATGTTGATCCATTTTTTAGGTTAACAACTTGTTTAGAGTTATACCATGCTTCGAAATGGGGGTGCACCCTCTTAGTCGTTGTTGGAATTTTGATATATTTCCTTTTGGAAAGAGTTATGGAAAAGAAATTAAATAGAAAAACTCAAGTATTTAGTTCTAAATTATCTTTCGAAAAGAATTGAACAATTATGCCTAAATGGGTAGATTAGAAAGCTACATTTGCATGCTACATGTTATGTAATTTAAGGGTTGCATCTTTGTTTGTGCATCATAGGCTATTGGAGTCCAATTTGTTATAAGAGAACTATGTTGGCTTGATCCTGTATCTAAATAGGTACATAATTAAATAGGGGTACATAGGCTGTCATAAGTGGTAGTTATATGACCCAAATAATAATATAACATTTTCATTTTATTGTTTGCTAATTATCCCATGTTGATATTTGTATCTTACTAACCATTTTATTTTGCATTGATATATTTATTGAGCTTGCGGCAATGAATATTGTTGTCTCTCACATCATAGTTGTGCGGCGGTAGATTTATAGTTTGTCCGTTTAGTATGTATTAAAGCACACCCTTTAAAGTAAATGATTACTCTAGTAAGTTGCATCGTTAAAGTTGTATCATATACATTTAATAGTATTGTATATTTATCAGATTATGATGTTTATTAAGTTGGTAGTTGTCATTGTTTATTTTAGAACGAATAGCTTTTGGCAATTTTTATTGGTCCAAAAATCCAGGTCATCACTCATGGTATTAGAACCTGGGTTAGGTACGTAAGTAAAATTTCAACTAGGATTTGTAAATCAACCAAGGAATTTAAATGAAAATGCCTTAATTTGGTAGATAAAAATGGATAGGATAGGACATCGTACCTTCGACTGGGGTTATAGGTGATATTATTTTTGGTGTGATTAATTTTTGTTAACTGTTTGGCTTTCGTTATATTTTTCACTCTATGGAATTTTAGGGATAAAATTCGTTTAAGGGGGGGAAGAGCGTAATGAGCCGTAATTTTGAGTTTTTGAATTTAATTTTTTAGTTTATGTAAATATTCAAATTTAATTTAAGTATAGTAAAATCTATGTTTTAAATAGCTGCCCAATTTTAATGACATAATTTTAATTTAATTTATAGGATTTTTCTATATTTTTAAATTTTGAAAATAGTTAAATCTTCGTTCAACGGATTTTGCAGCAAATGTCAGTATTTTGAAATTGCACATGATAAGTTAATCAATGTATTTTATTATTGCTTTTTAGTCGTTTCATATCATTGTACTGATCGTATTTTTATTTCCGTTGTTTGTGGTCGTACGTGAACGTGATATTATGTAGTAGAGTACCCTAAAATTTTTATAAAACAAATCAAATATTACACAAATATAACACGCACGTAGTCTTGCATGTCTTGCTTTCTTTTGTGAATTTGCTTTTGATGTGATGGAAGTGTTGACTTTTGTCTACTTTGGTATGAAGTAATTTTCTCTATATATTAAAGTAGACACAACACGCAAGGGGACCCATGAATCAAATATATACATAATTCCTTTCTCTGCAAATGATAATGCAAAGAACATGTTTCCCAATTTAAATTCATTAATCCTATAACTCCTCAAATATGAAGATTTAGCCAAAGTTGGAAACATCACTGTTATATAGGGGAAGTAGGGCTTTATCTTTTGTTTGATTTGCACTCGAGATGGTGGCGCCGTAGAGGAGATATTCCCCAAAGAACTTTCGGGCTATGCGTGTGGGTGAGTGCATTTTATGTGTATTCAAGTTTGTGCGTGCATGCGTGCTTGCATGTGGAGATGTTTAAGTGTGTGTGTGTGTGAGTGCAAGTGTCTGTGAATGGAGGTGCATGTGCAAGGAGAAGAGAAAGGAGCAACCATTTTTGAGTGCAACCGAGTCGGATCCGTTAGTGTAGAAGGATCATACTCTAAAACCGAAAGAGAGAGAGGCTGTTTTATCATAGACAAGGTGGCGTTTGTTTGACTACTTTCACCACTGAGTAGAATGCCGAAACATCTTCAAGATGGTGATAAAGTACACGACTCTGCCTTAGTTCATCCATTTACAACAAATCGAAGACGATGCCAGCAATGATGACTTCTGCTGTAGATTTGGATGTCGCTGCCCCCCGTATCGCTGTTTTAGGTCCCCATGGTGTCCGCTGCGTCGTTCAGGTTTGAGGGCCTCCATTTTAAGCGTTGGAGGTAGAAGATGGAGCTCTTTCTAACAATGAGGAAGATAGCTGCTGTCCTCACAACGGATAAACCGTAGCTACCAGACAGACCCGATAAAGCAGACGTGGGTCAGCTGAGAGTCTAGACAAAGAAATCGAAGGAGTTGCAGATTTTGACAGAGTAGGATTACTTGTGCAAGAACTTCATCCTCAATGGACTTAGCGACAATCTCTACGACTACTACAACTCTGACAAACAAGAAGGGAGATCTGGGAAGCGCCGTAGAAAGAAAAGTACGATATAGAGGAAGCAGGAGCAAACAAGTTTACCGTCAGCCGCTACCTCAAGTATCAGATGACAGATGACAGGTCAGTAGATAGCAGTCTCATGAGCATCAGAAAATAACTCATGAGATCATCTTCGAAGGTATGAGCTTAGATGAACGGTTTCAAATGGCAGTTTTGATTGATAATTTACCTCCAAGTTGGAGGAATTTTAAGAATAAACTTAGACATGAAACTAAGGAATTTTCCATTAGAAAGTCTAATAATCTGTCCCCATATTGAGGAGGAATCTCGTAAATAGGATATGAAGGAAGAAGTGCTTGTTGTTTCAGGAAACACTAAGAAAGCTGCAGTTCTGAAATCGTATCTTAAAAGCTTTAAAAATCAAACCTGCAAGCTTAACCAAAACCGCAACAAATAGAATTTTAATTCACAAGAAAACTATAAAGGTCAACCGAAACTACCACAAAAGAAGGACTCTGGACAGTTGTTTCTTTGTTACAATTGTGGAAAACCATGTCACATGGCACGCAAGTGTCAGAACAGGCCAAGCTCTGCACCATAGGATAACCTGACCGAGGATCCTCTTACGGCTATGATTTCTAATGAGATTTACCTTGTTGGAAGATCAGAGGGTTGGTGGGTAGATACTGGCACTACATGTCATGTCTGCTATCACCGTGCTACGTTCAAAACACACATGGAAACTAAGGATAAGAAAGTGTTGTTGGGAGACTCTCACACCACTATTGTTGCTGGGATTGGAAGTATAGAGCTGAAGTTTACCTATGGAAAGACCGTCGTTCTGAAAGACGTCATGCACACTCCATAGATGAGAAAGAATATTGTTTTGGGTTATTTTCTTAACAAGGCTGGGTTTACACAGACTGTTGGGGCGATATGTACACTAGCACTATGAATAGTATGTTTGTGGGTAGGGGTTAAGCAACTGATGGAATGTTTAAATTGAATGTTGAATGTCATAAAATGTCAGTTTTTGCTTATATATTATGTGATTTTAATATGTTGCACTCTAGACTATGTCATGTTAACAAACGAATAATAAAGAACATGAGTAGCTTAGGTATAATCCCTAATATGTCACTAAATGATTTTGAAAAATGTGATTTTTGTAGTCAAGCAACAATAACTAAAACCCACACAAATCTGTAATTAGAGAATCAGAACCCTTAGATTTGATTCATTCTGATATATGTGAGCTTGATGACACTCTGACTAGAAATGGACACCGCTACTTTATCACTTTCATTGATGATTGCTCTGATTTACTTATGTATACCTTATGAAAAATATAAGTGACGCATTTGAGATTTATAAATCTTTTATAACTGAAATTGAAAATCAGTCTAATAAGAAAGTTAAAAGATTGCGTAGTAATAGAGGAACTGAATATGAGTCAAGTTTTTTTATTGAATTTTACAACTCACATGGAATAATACATGAAAGAACTCACATGAATGTTTATTTATTAGATATGCTATAAATAGCAAAGAATATAGATTTTATGATCTGAATACGCGCAATATAATAGAATCTAAAGATGCTGATTTTTATGAACTGAGATTTCCTTTTAAATTGGGGAATAGTAGGGGCACATTAAGTAACACTATAAATATTAGAACAGAACATAACGAATCTTTTGAAAATGAACATAAAAGAAGTACAAGGGCAAGAATTACAAAAGATTATGGTTCAGATTTTTTATCTTCTTTAGATGCCGATTTTTGGCAACAGGCTATAAATGATGGGATGGATTCTTTATAATTCAATAAGACTTGGCACTTAGTAGATTTACCACTTGGTTGTAAGTCTACAGGCTGTAATTAGTTACTTAAAATGAAATTAAAACCTAATGGAATAGTTGATAAATATAAAGCCCATTTAGTAGCTAAAGGGTTTAAGCAAAGAGAAAATGTAGACTTTTTGACACTTTTTCACCTGCAACTAAATTACATCCATTCGAGTATTAATTTCACTAGCGTCTATTTATAATTTAATAATACACCAAATGGATGTTAAAACTGCTTTTTTCAAATGGTGAATTAGAAGAGGAAATTTATATGGACCAACCGGAAGGCCTTGTAATTCATGGTCACGAACATAAAGTTTGCAAGTTAGATAAATCATTTTATGGTTTAAAATAAGCACTTAAGAAATGGCATGAGAAATTTGATAACTTAATAATCTCACATGGGTTTAAAATTAATAAAAGAGATAAATGTATTTACTATAAATCTGAGAATGAGATTTTCACTATTATATGTCTATATGTAGATTGTCTACTTATTTTTGGGTCAAACATTCATGCTATAAACAATGTCATATCTTTGTTAAGTGCCAACTTCGATATGAAAGATGTAGGTAAAGCGAGTGTAATCCTTGGAATTAAAATTACTAGGTCACAAAAGGGAATTTCTTTGGATCAGTCTCATTACATTGAGAAGATACTAAAGAAATACAAGTACTTTTTGTAAACCTGCATGTACAACATTTGATCCTAGTGTAAAACTATTTGAGAACACTAGCGAAGGTATAATACAGTTTGATTATGCGAGCGTCATTGGCAGCCTTCGGTATGCCATTGATTGTACTAGACCCGACATTGCCTATATCATGGGATTATTATGCAGGTTTACTAGTAGACCTAGTATAGAGCACTATCATGCTATCGAAAGGGTCATGAGATACCTAAAAGGAACTATGAACCTTGGGTTACATTATGAAAAGTTTCCAGCTATCCTTGAAGGATACACCGATGTAGACTGGAATACTTTATCCGATGATTCGAAAGCAGCCAGTGGATATATATTTAGTATTGCTACTGGAGTTGTTTCTTGAAAATCTAGGAAACAGACTATTTTGGGTCAGTCCACTATGGAGTCTAAGATGATAACACTAACCACAGCTAGTGAAGAAGCAAATTACTTAAGAAATCTGCTAGCCGAGATTCTTTTATGGGAAAAAACCGATACCAGCTATGTTGATATATATGATAGTACTGCGGCTATTGCAAAAGTACAGAAGCGTTATTACAATGGTAAGAGGTGACAGATACGTTGTAATCACAACACTCTTCGAGACCTAATCCCTTTAGGAGCTGTTAGAGTGGATCACATACGTAGTGATGAGAATTTTGCCCATCCTTTGACGAAAGAACTAGTCAAAGAGAAAGTCCTTAGAACTTCCAAAGGAATGAGACTATTGCTCTTAGATTGTTGGGTCGCGCACAATGGTAACCCAACCTAATGACTGTAGATACCGAGAACTAGGTTCAATGGGTAAGAACAAGTTGTGAAGTGATATGAGTTGAACATGCTCTTTTTTATATGTTTTGAAGCTTGTATTCCTGAAGTGATTAGAGGATGAGTTAATAGAAACTCTTAATGAGATCTATACTCTATATAGAGTGGAGTACCTACATTTAGGAGTACTCTTGATAGACTCGCCTACGTGGATGTGGAAATGTGGCTGTTTCTATAGAATTTTGGGAAAAATTCTTATAGCATTCACTAAACGGGGATAGACATGCATTGCCATAAATGCATGGGATTATTTGATTGTACTCTAGAAAGATTGTGTATGGTTTTAATGTCAGGAATAGAGTTCAAAACTACATGTCACTCTAGTAAAAACTGAATCTTATCCACTATGCAATGGTTCAAGTTGAAAGACACATTTTTTTATGCATAGTCTTATGTTTTTCAGAAGCTGCTCGAAAGAAAAAAACTTTAAACAAAGTCAAGTGGGGAATTGCTGTAATGTTTTGAAATTTTTTAAGCCAATTATTAAAAAATTAATAAGTGTGAATGGCTCCTATATATGTGAATAGCCCCACATTGTAGGACAGTAGGAAATAATCAAGTATTTATACTTGATTCTTAGAAGCTGAATTGGGCCCTTTGGGCACCAATGCTGCTCTTTTCTGAGGAGGGAGACCATGCTTGACCACCACACACGTGCACACGCGCCGACCCACCGACTAGACGTGGGCCGGGCTCGAGCTATGGTTTGTTGTAGTGTAGCACTTATATTTTTGGATGAAATTATTAAATGTTTTCTGACCGTTATTTATTTGAAACGTAAAACTTCAAATCCAATTTCCTTGCCCACGTCATCCCACGACTTAGTAATACATTCAACTTTGTATTCCGTCTATTTTTATCAGTTGATAGACGAAATCAAAAAAAATAACGACATTTCTGCTCTTCGAAAAAAAACCTAAACATATAAACTTCTTTAAAAGTCATAAAAAGCCGAGCAGCCATTTTTGAGTGCAACCGATTCGAATCCGTTAGTGCAGATGGATCAATACTACAAAATTGAAAGAGAGGGAGGTGGTTTTATCTTAGAAGCGACGATGTTTGCTTTACTGCTTTTACCTCTGAGCAGAAAGTCGAAACATCTTCAAGATAGTGACAAAGTACACAACTCAGTTGTACTTCATTAGTTTTCAAAAAATCGAAGACGACACCAGCAACGATGACTTCTGCTACAAATTTGGATGTCGCTACCCCCGCATCGTTGTTTCAGGTATCTATGGTGTCCGATGCGCCATTTAGGTTCGAGGTCCTCCATTTCAAGTGTTGGAGGTAGAAGCTGGAGTTCTTTTTGACAATGAGGAAGGTGGTCGCTGTCCTCACAACGGATAAACCGCATCTACCAGACAGACCCGATGATGCGGACGCAAATCAGCTGAGAGCCTAGATAGAGAAATCGAAGTAGTTGTAGATCTGGACAGAGCAGGATTACTTGTGCAAGAACTTCATCCTGTCCGGACTCAGCGACTATCTCTACGACTACTACAGCTCTGACAAAACAGCAAGGGAGATTTGAGAAACGTTGTAGAAAAAGTAAGATATAGAGGAAGCAGTGGCAAATAAGTTTGCCATCAGTCACTACCTCAAGTACCGGATGACAGATGACAGGTCAATAGATAGCAGTCTCATGAGCTTAAGAAAATAGCTCATGAGATCATCTTCAAAGGTATGAGTTTAGAGGAACGGTTTCAAGTGGTAGTTTTGTTTGATAAGTTACCTCCAAGTTGGAAGGATTTTAAGAATAATCTTAGACATAAAACTAAGCAATTTTCATTAGAAAGTCGAATAATCTGTCTTCATATTGAGGAGGAATCTCGTAAATTAGATTTGAAGGAAGAATTGCTTGTTGTTTCAGGCAACATTAAGGAAGTTGCGATTCTAAAACCGAATCCCAAAAGCTTTAAGAATCAGAACCGCAAGCTTAATCGGAACCACGACAAATAATTCACAAGGAAACCATAGAAGTCAAAAGAAACCACCCTAAAAGAATGACTTTGGACAGTTGTTTCTTTGTTACAACTGTGGAAAACCGGGTCATATGGCACGCAAGTGTCGAAACATGCCAAGTTCTACACCGCAGGCTAACCTGACTTAGGAGCCTCTTACGGCTATGATTTCTAATGAGATTCACCTTATTGCGGATCAGAGGGTTGGTGGGTAGATACTGGCACCACACGTCATGTCTGATATAGCCATTCTATGTTCAAAACATACACGGAATCGAGGACAAGAAAGTGTTGTTGAGAGACTCTCACACCACTATTGTTGCTAGGATTGGAAGCGCAAAGCTGAAGTTTACTTCTAGAAAGACCGTCATTCTAAAAGATGTCATGCACACTTCAGAGATGAGAAAGAATCTTTTTTCGGGTTATCTGCTTAATAAAGCTGGGTTTACATAGACTATTGGGGCTGATATGTACACCACCTCTATGAATGGCACGTTGGTAGGTCAGGGTTATGCAACTGATAGCATGTTTAAACTGAATGTTGAATGTCATAAAATGTCAGTTTTGCTTATATATTGTATGATTTTAATGTCTAGCACTCTAGACTATGTCATGTTAACAAACGAATAATAAAGAATATGAGTAGCTTAGGTATAATCCCTAACACGTCCTAAATGATTTTGAAAAAAGTGATTTTTGTAGTCAAGCAAAAATAACTAAAATCCCACATAAATCCATAATTAGAGAATCAGAACCCTTAGATTTGATTCATTCTGATATATATGAGCTTGATGGTGCTCTGACTAGAAATGGACACCACTACTTTATCACTTTCATTGATGATTGCCCTGATTTTACTTATGTATACCTTATGAAAAATAAAAGTGATGCATTTGAGATATTTAAATCTTTTATAACTGAAATTGAAAGTCAGTCTAATAAGAAAGTTAAAAGATTGCGTAGTGATAGTGAAACTGAATATGAATCAAGTTTGTTTATTTATTTTTATAACTCACATGGAATAATACATGAAACAACCGCACCATATTCACCTGAAATGAGTAGTAAAGCTGAAATGAAAAATAGAACATTAACTGCATTAGTAGTTGCTATTTTACTTAATTCCAGTGCATCATCACATTGGTGGGGGGAAATCTTATTGACCGAGTGTTATGTTTTGAATAGGATCCCTAAGTTAAATGCAAAATTTCACCTCTTGAAATCTTAAGAAATTATGAACGAAATGTGTCTTATTTTGGATTTTGGGGATGCTTCATATACCTGACCCTGAGAGAATAAAATTAGCAAGTTGAGCATATGAATGTGTATTTATTGGCTATGCTATTAATAGCAAAGCATATATATTTTATGGTCTAAATACGCACAATATAATAGAATCTAATGATGTTGATTTTTATGAATTGAGATTCCCTTTTAAATTTTGAATAGTGTGAGCACATCAAGTAACACTATACGTATTAAAACAGAACATAATGAATCTTCTGAAAATGAACCGAAGAAGTAAAGTGGCAAGAATTACAAAGATTATGGTTTAGATTTTTGCAATTTTACTGTCGACTTTACAATCCTATCAGACTTGGCACTTAGTGGATTTATCACCAATTTGTAAGTTTGTAGACTGTGAATGGGTACTTAAAAAGAAATTACAACCTAATGGAACAATTGATAAATATAAAGCCCATTTAGTAGCTAAAGGGTTTATGCAAAGAGAAAATGTAGAATTTTTGACACTTTTTCACCTGCAATTAGAATTACATCCATTCGAGTACTAATTTCACTAGCATCTATTCGTAATTTAAAAATACACCCAATGGATGTTAAAACTATTTTTTAAAAGGTGAATTAGAATGGGAAATTTATATGGACCAACCTGAAGGCTTGGTAATTCATGATCAAGAATATTTTTGCAAGTAAGATAAATCATTATATGGTTTAAAACAAGCACTTAAGCAATGACATGAGAAATTTGATAACATAATAATCTCACATGGTTTTAAATTTATTGAAAGAGATAAATGTATTTACTATAAATCTGAAAATGACATTTGCACTATTATATGCCTATATGTAGATGATCAACTTATTTTTAGGTCAAACATTTATTTTATAAACAATGTCAAATCTTTGTTAAGTGCCAACTTCGATATGAAAGATCTAGGTAAAGCGAGTGTAATCCTTTGAATTAAAATTGCCAGGTCACAAAAAGGAATTTCTTTAGATCAATCTCATTACATTGAGAAGATACTAAAGAAATACAATTACTTTGACTGTAAACCTATATGTACACCATATGATCTTAGTGTAAAACTATATAAGAACACCGGTGAAGGTGTAAGACAATTTGATTATGCGAGCATCTTTGGCAGCCTTCGGCATGCCACTGATTGTACTAGACCCGACATTACCTATGTCGTGGGATTATTATGCACGTTTACTAATAGACCTAGTATAAAGCACTAGCATCCTATCGAAAGGGTCATGGGATACCTAAAAGAAACTATGAACCTTGTATTATATTATGAAAATTTTCCAGCTGTCCTTGAAGGATACACCGATGCAGACCGGAATACTTTATCATATGATTCGAAAGCAACCACTGGCTATGCATTTAGCATTGATGGTGGAGCTATTTCTTGAAAATGTAAGAAACATACTATTTTGGCTTAGTCCACTATGGGGTCTGAGATGATAGCACTAATCACAACTAGTGAAGAAGCAGATTACTTAAGAAATATGCTAGTTGAGATTCCTTTATGGGAAAAACCGATACCAGCGAGTTGATCCATTGAGATAGTACCGCAGTTATCGCGAAAGTATAGAACCATTATTACAGCGGTAAAAGACGAAAGATGCATCGTAAGCACAGTAGTTTAGAGAGCTACCCTCTTTAGGAGCTGTTAGAGTGGATCACATACGCAGTGATGAGAATTTGGCCGATCCTTTGACGAAATTACTAGCCAGAGAGAAAATCCTTGGAACCTCCAAAAGAATGGGATTATTGCCCTAGATTGTTGAGTCACGCACAATGGTAATCCGTTCTAATGACTGGATATCCCAAGGACTAGGTTCAATGGAAAAGAACAAGTTGTGAAGTGATATGAGTTGAACGTGCTATTTTTTTGTATATTTTGAAGCATATATTCATGAAGTGATTAGAGGATGAGTTATTAGAAACTCTTAATGAGATCTATACTTTATATAGAGTGGAGTACCTACCTTCGGGGGTACTCTTGATAGATTCACCTATGTGGATGTGGAAATGTGGTGTTTCTATGGAATTTTAGGCAAAATCCTTATGGCATTCACTAAACTAGGATAGATGTGCATGACCATAAATGCACGGGCATATTCGATTGCATTCTAGAAAGATTGTGTGTGGTTTGATGTCAGAAATAGAGTTTAAAACTACGTGTCACTCTAGTAAAAACTGAATCTTATTTACTATGCAATGGTTCAAGTCGAAAGACGCCTTCGTTTATGCACAATCTTATGTTTTTCAGAAACTGCTCGAAAGAAAAATATTTTAAAAAAGTTCAAGTGGGGGATTGTTGAAAATGTTTTAAAGTTTTTAAAGTGAATTATTAAAAAATTGAATAAGTGTAAATGGCTACTATATATGTGAATAGCCCCACGTTATAGGGCTATAGGAAAGAATCAAGTATTTATGCTTGATTCTATGAAGCTAAATTAGGCCCTTTGGGCAACAAATGATGCTCTTTTGTGAGGAGGGAGACCATGCTTGACCACTAGACAAGCACATGTGCACCAACAGACCGACTCGACCCAGGCTAGGTTCGGGCTCGGGATTGTTGTGGTGTAGCACTTATATTTTTGGACGAAATTATTAAACATTTTCTCTCCGTTATTTATTTGAGACGATAAAACTTAAGATCCGATTTCTTAACCAACATCACCTCACGACTCAGTAATACGTTCAACTTGGTATTCCATCTATTTTTATTAATTGATAGACTAAATAAAAAAATAGAAGAATGCCATTTTTTCTCTCTGAAAAAAAAACCTAAACATATACTCTTCTTCAAAAATAAAAAAACCGGGCAGCCATTTTTGAGTGCAACGGAGTCGAATTTGTTAGTGCAGACGGGTCGATACTACAAAACCGAAAAAGAGATGTTGTTTTATCCTAAAGGCGACAGCGTTTGTTTGACTGGTCGCACCCTTGAGCAGAACGTTGAAACGTCTTCAATACAGCAACAAAGTACACGACTCAGCCGAAGTTCATCAGTTTACAACAAATTGAAGATGACGCCAGCACGATGACTTCTACTGCAGATTTGGATGTCGCCGATTATTATTATTTTCACCCTTAGAAATTATGATAATATCAGTGGATTTTCTATAGAAAAGTTTTTAGTTATCATAAGGTAAAAACCCGTCCGTTTTAATATGCGACGTGTTTATATGAGATACTTTTGATTTTCAAAAGTTTTTTATAACTTTAAAATCCAGTTAAGTGCGTTTTCTCATGCTGGTTTTCCAAACCGACTCGGGTGTCATTTTATTCTAACGTTCGGGTCAGACCGTGCATATTTACAGATTTAAGTTGGTTGCTTTGGAGCTTTAGAGGACGAGCTAGAAGCCTAGAGATGTATTCACATATATGGCTGTTTTCCGCTGTATTCATTGTTGTATTTATCAACAATTGTAAGGACAGGTTATTGTAACTGTCCAAAGTGAAATAGGTTAGTATACTCTGATTGATGTCTGTATAAACATATATTACAGTTTGTTTTGTGTATTGATTTGTAATATAATATAGATTATTCCTTCCACTATGAGATTTTACATTGTTTAGTTTTCTTCTCATCTTCTTCCTTCTTTCCTTTTTACCCCCGGCAATCGAGTTTTTGGACGTTCGATTGCTCGACATGCAATACAATGAACGTATTAGTGTCGATTTTCGAGGATCGAAAATCCTGGTTTTACAAATTTCCTCCTAGGGTTGTCCGCTAGCTCTTAACTTCCTCAGATCAGTAATTTACAACCCGTTAAGATGATTTTAGGCGTATATTTGGGTGTTTGACCCGGATGCAATACCATTTCTGCAGCCAAAGGCACGCAAAAATGTTTATTCATACTAGTAAGCATAATCACTTGAAATCACGTACGCAATGGAAAAAGTGTAATGCTACATGGAGAATACAAACTAGACCGGTACAGAAAGATGTGCAAGCATGGACGCTAGCCTTGTTATTGGTTGGTTATCCATTTTTCTGACACTAACAATGGATGAGCTTTGCGGCACTGGACTATATTTAGCCCAATTAAGACGGGTGATTGTGAGTGTTTTTCTGACACTATCGCCAAGTTATTTCATTAATGACTCCTTCATAACTACCTACATACTTATATAGGTGAATCGTCAAAATATTTGTCAAGATAAGTGGTTTCTACTGAAGTTTTGAATGTGGGTTGTTCATACGCTTGTTTTGTGTAGCTAATCTTCTTTTAACGTTTATGCGTTGTAAATTACGTCTAATTTATTCATGTCCATATTCTCCTTTTTCTGACTAGTAGTCATGATATGTTTATTTCACATGATTGCAAGGTTTGAGATCAGCTACCCTCGGATGTGCTTTCAACTACAATAACCACCTCATTTCAAATCATTATCATATGAATCATAATTTATTGTAGTATGATGGATCATCCATTGTAGTCGCATTCTCCATACAGTCAGGCAATATTACTTTAGTATGCTCTTTGTTAATATGGACATAGAACATGGCATTATATTTGTATTACTCTTAATTTGTTTATTGAGAGAATTCAATTTGTTGAAGAAACGAATAATTGCCTTGCACTTACTTGCATCTTGGTTGCTCTATGAAAGTTCATGATTATGCTTTTTAATATAAAAAGTGGAATACATTGGATTTATTAAGTGACTTCCAAGTAGTTGTGCATGCCGCGTCATATAAACATATTATGTTAAATCTTCAGCTTTGCAGGCAATTTAGCAATCCCGTGGGGATTGGATGTTATCATTTCTTCAATAAATTATGGGATGCCATCTCATGCACGAGCTCCACTACTACTTCAACTTCCCGTGGCAAGCGTCCGGCACCAACTTTCACATGGACGTCATCCGAAGAAAATCCTAGCAGCAACACAAGTGGGAATAGCGGTGGTCAAGGTGGAAGAGCTTATAGACCACCCATAGGTGGACCCGTTATCCACGAACCAAGGGGAGGGAGAGAAGCCTCATATGATTGGGACAAAGATGAATAACTCTTTTATGGTTTTTTATTTCAAAAACACTAATCAAAAGGCTTGTATAAATAGCCTTTTATGTTTCATTCATGCTACATTTTATGTTTTATTCATTCATGCAACATTCTATGTTTTATTTCTCATGCTACATTTTTATGCTACATACTTCTGCGATTATTACTTCCTTTTTGTCGATGACAAAGGGGGAGAAATCTATGTTATTAACCATGTTTTTGTAGAAAAGATAGTGCATATATTCAAGGAGAGGAAATAATCTCTACACACATGAGTATTGTCATCAATCAAAAAGGGGAAGAATGTTGATACGCTAAGTTTTGATTAATGACAATGTGCTTCAACAAAAAGGAAGAGATATGTGCAAAGCTAAAGAAAGAACGATGAAGACCAAGGATAAACATAAGTATGATTTTTATATAGGTCTTAGTTCAGATTTATTATTAAAATCTATCCTCAAGAGGCTTGCACAAACACTAGAACACATTTTATAAGTTTTATTTTTTAATAAACATTCACTGTGCACAATTTAGTAGTTCAGTCGACTGAACAGGGATGACCAGTCGACTGAACCTGTTACACATATACAAACATGTACAGTTTCAGTCGATTGAAACACCCTGCTCAGTCGACTGAATTTGTTCCTGAAAATTTTAGTTCATATTTTCAGTTGACTGAATTCCCTGTTTAGTCGACTGAATTTGAACCTGCGAATTTTCTCTGAATGAACACCTTCTTCCTCTCAAGAGTTGCAACCATTCTCCAATGGAAATGGAAGCATCTCTTGTCTGCACCCTTAGCCAACAAATGCACCTCTTCTACAAGTATAAATACATGATTCCAACATCTTCAATTCACCGAATTCTCTTACTTTAATCTTACTATTTTCTTGAACATATTCTCTATAAATTCTCAAAGCAATCACCAATCTGTTGCTTGAATCACTGCTTTGTTTTTAATATTCTTTTGATTCATAGCAATTCACATTTCCTAAATCTTCACAAACACATTGCATACTCTCGAGGATAAGATTATAGGAATATTGTACTACATTAGACTCATTAGTGTTGACAAGAACACAACAAGTCGAATATTGTTTTTTAGTAATTGAGTTGAAGTCCTCTTCGGTAGTTGAGGCAAGAAATCCCATTCAGTTGTTCGGGTAAGTTGTAAACCTATTCCTCCGGGTTAAGTGAGGGTTGTTAGTTAGTATTCCTAAGAGAAGCTTAGGGACTGGACGTAGGACAAGAGGTCCGAACCAGTATAAAATCTTGGTGTCTAGTTTACTTATTGCTTATCGTTATTTTTCCACTATTTCATATTATATGATCCTACCGCATAGCTTCTTTCAATAATAACAAAAATTTCATATTTTGGACCATTCATATTTGTGTGTAAATTAACTATATATAAAGTCATATATATTTTTCCATGTCGGTTTAAAGTTCGTCTTCCTTTTCATTGCACAGAAAGAATATAAGTGGACATTGAAATACTTGCTTGTAAGATGGACTAAATAAGCAGTAAGATTTCCTTATGCATTTTAGCTAAATGATTACCACTTTTGAAGCAGTTACAAAGTTTACTTTTTAATGTAGGAAAAATATTTCTCTATCCATAAGGATTTTGACATTATCAAATACCTATTTTTCCCTTTTCTCCTTTTTAATGGAACATGAAAGAAATAAAATAAAGCACAATAATTTTATGAAAAGGTCAAATTTGCCTACAATTTTGATTAGAGATTTAATGCTAGAGACTAGAACTTGTAGCGCTCATAGACAAAAATTTGATTAGAGTTTGATTAGAAGTTTGGTAGGAAGTAATGCCTGATGTATGATGCTTATTTTTTATCTGCAATAATTATTAATGCATAGGATTTGATATGAAGTATTATTAATTATTTACCAAAAATTAATAAAAAAATCAAAAAAAATAAGAATTATGTCGAAACTTATATCTGATAAACCAAAGTTAAACTTAATTAATACATCCTATTGAAATGCTACATTTTCAAGAGTCTAAATGCGGATCACGAAACTGCTGGCTATCAATTACATCTGATTTATTTGAGATAAGTCAGAAGTAATTCCCGTTAATTGCATTTTGGTTAGCGTTTGCGGTGTTCGTTAGGGCCTAAGTAGATGTTCTCTAGATTTCGGAATTTTTTAAACTAGCATACCAATAAAGACTTCATTGCCTTCAAGTAGCTCCACAACTTGTATAGATTGGATGGTAATTGTTGCAAGTCCTTTTAGGTTTAAAAGGAAGTGTGTATCGATTACTACAAGTGGTGATATACATGGTCATTGTATGTCTCCCATTATATACATAATTATAGCTTCGATGACCAATCTATACATATAATAAAAATTGCTCGAACAAAATCATCTTTCAAAGTGAGATAATAATAAAAAATAGTAGCAAATACCCACAGTTATATAGTACCCAAAAACGGGGGTTCCAAAGATTGCAGGATTTGATTCAACGGCCAGATTTCAGGGGGCTAAATATTTATATAGTTAAAATTATTTTAGGCGTACGTTCGAGTGTTTGATTTAGATGGAATATCATTTCTGCAACCAAAGGCATTCAAAAACATTCATTCATACTAGTAAGTATAATCACTTAAAATCACGTATGCAATGGAAAAAGTTTAATGCTACAGGGAGAATGCAAACTAGACCGATACAACAAGATATACAAGCATGAATGCTAGCCTTGTTATTGGTTGGTTATCCATTTTTCTGATGCTCCTTCATCACTACATGCATACTTGTATAGGTGAATCACCAATATATTTGGCAAGGTAAGTGGTTTCTACTGAAGTTTTGAACGTGGGTTAGTCATGCGCTTGTTTTGTGAAGCTAATCTTCTTTTAATTTTTATGCGTTGTTACGTCTAGTTTATTCATGTCCATATTCTCCTTTTCCTGACTAATAGTCATGATATGTTTATTTTACATGATTGCAGGGTTTAAGATCACCTGCCCTAGGATGATCTTTCAATTATAACAACCACCTCATTTCATATCATTATCATATGAATCATAATTTGAATTTTTGCAAAGGGATTTCATGAAGCTATCATATGGTCAGGCATCAAAAATCAATTGAAAGATTTTTTCATCCATTCTTAACATATGAATGTATAACAACATCATAACAGTAGTAATTCGATCATATGATTTTTCCAAATACCTTGCTCTTGCCTTTATCAATCCAAAAACAATTAAACAAATCCTAGAACTTGTAGACCTTATGTGATGCTTATGCATAAAAATCTAAAACAACTAAAATAGGATGATACGGTAGGTAGATGGGTTAGGAGCTCCTTACATGATTTTTTTCTATTAAAACTCACTTGAAAATTTGGTCTTCTCAAACCCTAGCCATGTCAATACGGTACGATGGATCGACCGGTATAAATTTTGCAAAATATATAGAATAGCGACTTAAGTTGAGTGATAAAATAATTTTTAGTATGATGGATCATCCATTGTAGTCGCATTCTTCATATAATCAGGCAATATTACATTAGTATACTCTTTTCTAATATGGACATAGAACATGACATTATTTTTGTATCACTCTTTTATTGAGAGAATTCAATTTGTTGAAGAAACGAATAATTTCCTTGCACTTACTTGCATCTCGGTTGCTCTATGAAAGTTCATGATTATGCTTTTTAATATAAAAAGTAGAATATGTTGGCAAATATTTATTAAGCGACTCCTAGGTAGTTGTGCATGCTGCGTTATATAAAAATATTATGTTAAACCTTCAGCTTTGCAGGCAATTTAGCGAACCCCTTGGGATTGGATGTTATCATTTCTTTATTTTTTATAATACGACTAAGGATTACATCACATTTCCTCAATTTTTATTTCTTAGATGACTATATATACGTAGATGCCTTTCTTACTCGTAATTATAATCAGTTGAAATCACGTATGCGCGGACAAAAGTTTAATGCTACAGGGAAAATACAAACTCGATCGATACAGCAAGATATGCAAGCGTGAACACTAGCCTTGTTATGGGCTGGCACTCCATTTTGAGAAGTACCCACACCCACGTACGGTTATTATTAATGGTTGTATTTCATGCGTCAACATACTGTGATGTCTAGTGTATATAACGATCCAAGTTATTGTTTTTGATGTGCCAACTTACTGTGACGTCTTGTGCAAATAATGACCTGAGTCCAGTTCATGACTTCAGATTTTATACATTGCACCAATATCTAAGCATTGAAATTAAGATGAAAATATTATTATCTTAATATAGTGCAAATAAATAAAGTAGTTAAACACATTCATATTGATTTAAATAAAATTTTAGTTTAATGATCAAATAACAAAAAAAAATTATGCACGAAACGCCACAATTTGTAGTTCAAATAAAATTATAATTAAAAATTTTTGTTCACAAAACGCCGCAGTTTGTAGTTTAGTAATCAAAGACATACATGCATTGTGTTTTCAGTTTTACATATTAATTGTTCAACTCTTTATATATATATATATATATATATATATATATATATATATATATATATGCTAATACTACTTCACTGCCCACCTACCAGTTAACCACACCACTTTAACTCTTTCCTTTTTTAACTACCACAAATTTTGCTTACTATTATTCTATTCATATATGTACAATTAATGTACCTTTATCTGATCTCCATCACTTTCTTAATCATTGTCATTGCATCATCCCATTTTTATTATTACATTATTATAACACGCATACATGCCATTCTGATCACAACGTCATTACTTAAATTTCTGAATCATTTATCAACTTATGTCCTACTGCACTCTTAAATGCCACTATATATTTTAAATTCATTTACTTCTATCAACCATGTTTGTATTATTCAGTTTTCATGTTGCACTTTGCTTTCTATATATATATATATATATATATATATATATATATATATATAATCATGCATCATTGTGTTGGAGCTATGTTGTGGTATTTACAACAGTTTTTGAATTAGCACGATTGTGGACTCATTTATATGTGTAAGCCTTTTTATTATCACAAAAGTTAGTTGTTTTGTGAAAGGTACGTGGTATGTATATGTATATTGAAACACAATGAACCCGAGACATAGATTCTGTATATACATTATTAGAAGTTGTATCAAGCATAAATATCAAGTGGTTATGTGCAAGCTAAAGTTGTCTTATCCCACAGGTGTGTTAATTCTTCCAAATGTTCAACCAATGCACTAATAAATGCTCTGATCATGAAATCAGACCGTTTATAAGTCTCGTAGTAACAATCATGTACCTAAAATATAATTTGCATTCTTTCACCGTTAAAGTCCATTGATACAATTAAATCCATGGCTTTTATTTGATGACCTTAATTGAAATACGATGGAGTGGAGAATCAGAAGACATATCAAACAATATATTTTACTGAATAAAAAGCAATGAATTCTGAAAAGATAGGTTAATGTCTCCTAAATGGGAATAAAATGCATGTTAAAGATACAAGGTTCACAAGATGTATAGCCTTATTGTAAAATAGGTCGATCTGTATTTGCATAAAACATACAGTAAGAGTTTAATGTCTCTATATTTAGTAATACAATACGTCATAATGTTATTGTAAAATAGGCTGATTTGTATTTGCACAAACTATATAGTAAGAGTTTAATGTCTCTATGTTTAGTAATACAATATGAGATAAGTTACGAATGTGTACTAATTTATTTTGCTAATATTTCTTACTAATATTGACTACTGCATTAATTTGATTAAAAAGTGTGACAAAATGGGGTTGCACCGAACTTAAAATTATTACCCAAAAAACAATGGTTAGCGCAAAGGTAAATTTCATTCATAATGAAATCGTGAACACGTTAATAACGTCGGGCATGTAGGACATGCTTAACTTTTATAAGAATTATGATCATTCAACTGATGTCGGATAATTTTTCATATTTCAAATACGGATGTGGATAGATTTCATATTTTTTGGATACTTAGTGACAACCCTAATATGAGACGCATACAAGAGTAGGCCCTGGGTTTTGGAAGTTGTTGGCGGATTGGCTTAGGCTGATGTGGGCGGATGAGATTTTTAAGTAATATTGGTTCATAAATTTAGCTAATTAAAGTATAAACTTCAAAAATAAATAACTCACCCAAACGAAGAAAGTTTAATCTGCAGATTTCGACATTGGATTCGCACAAGCGTATAGAACACATTGGTGTAATTTATAGACACATTGGATGATGTATAAAATATTAACAAAATATCGATGGTTAAATTTAATTACATTTATTGTAATTAAATAATTATATTTAATTAGTGGCGTATAATTAGCACAATAAAATACCATTCTGCTATTTTAAATTGTATTGATTCATTTTAGACATTTATTGAGCAGGATAAATCCATGTAGCGTGCTTGTAATATAAAAAGAACATTTTGACATTAATTAATGTATAGATTAATTACTATTCAATAAATTGATCAGATGGCTATTGATTGTTAATTGTTTATAATAACTTGTTTGACATTATTGTTTGTTTGGTTGTTTGAATTGTTCTTTGCAAGTTTATGTGTAATTAATTTCCAGTTGCATGGGTTGGGTAGAAAACAATTATAGGCTAACACCTTGTAAATTATTTTACAGTTTAACTATAACGTGTTTAACATTCATATTGGTTTATTAAATTATTGTAATTAGTTATAATAATTTAATATTTGAATTTTGAACTTTAATGTAAATAAGTTGCTTTGAAAAGTGATTTATATTTTTAAAAGTCTTTTCCCCAATTAGAATATTTTTAAAGGTAAACATTCTTAGGAATAAATATTGGTTGAATGTTTTGTTAAAAAAATATTTATAAAACTATATTTTATTTGAACTATAGAGCCACATCTGGCTTGGGGACGATAATCGATTCGACAAGGCATTGGACCCTAGAAAGAAGAGCCCAGGGGAGGATCAGGTGGCACCGGCAGAATTGATGGTCTTTGTCCCAATCTGTATGGATGACCCAACACGGTTCCTGAGGATTGGATCGCACCTTGGAAACAGGATGCGGTTAGAACTAACTAAATACATTCGCGCCAATTTGGATGTGTTTGCTTGGAAGCACTCCAATATGTGCGGAGTATCACCCAAAATAGCTTGCCATGTCCTCAATATCGACCCAAAATTCAGTCCAGTAAAGCAAAAGAGGCGCAGCTTAGGCCCTGAGCGGTCCAAGGCACTGAGAGGGGAGGTACATAAACTGATGGCTAATAACTTCATCCGAGATGCAACTTACCCTGAATGGATATTAAACCTAGTATTTGTCAAGAAGCCTAACAGAAAGTGGCGAACTTGCATTGATTTCTCGGATTTGAACAAAGCTTGCCCGAAGGATAGCTTCCCGCTCCCCGGAATCGATTAACTTGTAGATGGTACAGCAGTACATGAATTGCTATCATTTATGGATGCATACTTAGGTTATAACAACCAGATCATGATGCATGAGCCTGACCAAGAGAGCACCAACTTCATCACCGATTTGGGATTGTACTACTGTAGTGTAATGCCATTTGGTTTAAAAAATGCCGGGACAACGTACCAAAGGCTAGTGAATGCTATGTTCAAATGCAGATCGGAAAGACGATAGAAGTTTACATAGATGATATGTTGGTCAAATCATGAGTGGCGGCTAATCATCTAGAAAATCTTGCTAAAATGATCGAAATACTCTGGAAGTATGGAATGAAGCTCAGCCCACTCAAATGCCACTTCAGAGTAGCCTCTAGGATATTCTTGGGATTCATAGTAAGTGCTTTAGGCATCGAAGCGAATCCAGAACAGATAATATCGCTACGAGAGGTCCAATCCCAAAAAAAAAGAAGGAAATTCAAAGCTTGAATGGAAAAGTCGCAGCATTGAGCTTATTTATCTCAAAAGCTACAGACAAGTGCATATCAATCTTCAGCGCACTAAAGAAGAGAAAGAAGAACTTAGAATGGAGTGAATCTTGTCAAATGGCCTTCGAAGAACTGCTACGACACATTGAGGCTCCGCCAATCTTGTCTAAGTCAGTGGATGGAGAAGACTTATTCATTTACTTAGCAGTCTCATCGCATGAGCTGAGCGCCGCTCTTGTATGGAAAGAAGCAAGAATCTAACGACTCGTGTACTGCATTAGCAAACAGTTCACCGAAGTCGAGAAGAATTACCCAAAACTAGGAATGCTAGAGTATTGCCTCTTGATTGCATCTTGGAAGTTACGACCGTACTTTCAGGCTCATCCAATTAAAGTGTTGAGTGACCAACCCTTGAAACAAGGGTTATACGGACCAGAAACTTCCGCAAATGGAATATAGGGTTAAGTCAATATGATATCACATACTACTCGAGGAAAGCCATAAGTAGGCAAGCGTTGGCCGATTTCATCGTCGAATTTACTATACGAGACGACCAGGAAGAAGCTCGGTCAGAATTAGAAATATAATGGAAGCACTTCGTCGATGGCAAGTCCAACAACTTTTGATCAGGAGCGGGAGTAGTTCTTGAAACCCTCGAAGGGTGAGCCATTAGCTACGCTTTACGCTTGGAATTCTCTGCCACAAACAATAAAGCAGAATATGAAGCACTGATCGACGGACTGAAAGTTGTGAAGGAGCTTAAGATAAAATCTATTCACATATGTACCGACTCATAGCTGGTCGTCTGTCAAGTAAAAGGGGAGTATTAGGCGCGTGGTGAGAATCTCGCCCCGAACATGTCCAAAGTACAGAAACTGCTAAGCGACGTCGAGCACTACACCTCATATCCCAAGGGAGCAAGATACGAAGGCAGATTGTTTTGCTAAACTGGCAAGTTCCAGAGAAGCTCAGTCATTGGGGCTAGTCCCAGTTGAAACTCTAGCCAACCCAAGCATAGACGAAATGGACGTAAACTGGATTCTCAAAACCACCGTCGAACCTGATATGTGGATGACGCTAATAAAGTGCTATCTACTTGCAGGAACCCTTCCAACTGACCGGAATCAATGGAAGAAGCTCACCTGTAAGGCACCATGATTCATGATGCAGGATGGAATACTCTATCGAAGGGAATTCTCAACCACCCTTCTTAGGTGTGTGACCGATCACGAAGCACGAAGAATCATAAAGGAGGTACATGAAGGCGAATACGGAGACCACACTCGAGGGCAATTCCTTGCGAAGAAAGTCCTTCGATATGGGCACTTCTGGCCAACAATAAATCGCGATGTCGCAGATCATGCCAGAAGATGTGATAGTTGCCAAAGATTTAGCAAAAACAAGAGAACTCCATCTACAGAGCTAATATAGATGGCCAGTCCATGGCCGTTCATAATATGGGGGATCGACTTGATTGGCGTCCTGCCAAAAGCAAAAGGAGGGGACAAATATGCTGTAATTGACGAGATTATTTCACAAAATGGACCGAAGCGGAACTGCTGGCCACCATAACCACAAAGAAAGTTATTAACTTTGTTATTAAAAATATCATTTGTAGGTTTGGTGTGCCGCAAAAAATCATCACCGACAATGGAGCCTAATTCGAAAGTGCCGAGTTCAAGGACTTTTGCAGGTACTTCCAAATTGAAAAGAGCTTTTCTATAGTGGCACATCCGTAAAAAAAGGGCAGGTGGAAGCAATGAATAAGATCAGGCACACGATCAAAAAATGACTAACAAAAGTAAAAGGAAACCGGGTTGATGAACTTTTACTCGCAGTATGGGCTTATCAAACTACCCACAAAGCGGCAGCCGACCACACTTCATTTGCCATGGCGTATTGTTCAGAAGCAGTGATTCCTGTCGAATTAGAAGTCCCCTCCCACCGAAAATAAAACTTCAACCTAAAGCAAACCTAGCATCTTCTACTCAAATCGCTGGATATGGTTGATAAAAAGAAAGAAGAAGCAAAGTTGAGAACTGTCGCCCACTAAAAAAGGGTCGCATGATACTTCAACTTCAAAGTTCAAAACCAAACTTTTGAAGTTGGAGATCTTGTGCTTAAGCGAGTTTACCCCGCTCCGAAGGCCTTCGGACCAAACAGGGAGGGATCTTATGTTGTGAACCAAAAGCTAAGAGACGGGACTTTTAAGCTACCAACCGTCGATGGAATTCAAGTTCCCAGGGAATGGAATACCGAGTCGCTCCGCCGCTTCTTTATTTGAAACCTTATGTATTTTTTATTTTTCAGCAAATAGGCCATCCCCGGATGCCGGGGGCATTGTACATATGCAAAAACTGCCCTTCTTTTCTTAATAAAGTTTGCATCTTGAACTAACAAAATTGTGTTCATAATAATTACCCACCGGACCGATGGAAGCAAATCGACTCAAACCGTAAGATCGATGGAACCCGATATTTGTCTTCTAAAAAGCGACATTGCTCCGGTAACATCGAGAGGGCTGGAAATAATAACTCCTCCGTTGCTTGAAGATAGGCAATACTGAGGAAATGCAAATTCCGCGCATCTCATAAGCCGTGCACTAAAATAATAACTCATCACGTTGCCCAAAGATAGGCAACACTAAGGAAAAATAAAAGTCGTGCACCTCATAAGCCACACACTAAAATAATTACTCCTCACATTGTCTGAAGATAGGCAACACTGAGGAAAAATAAAAGCCGCGTACCTTATATGTCGCGCACTAAAATAATAACTCCTTACGTTGCCTGAAGATAGACAACACCGAGAAAACCGAAAGCCGCGCATCTCATAAGCTACGCACTAAAAATAATAACTCCTCACATTGCCCAAAGATTGGCAACACAAAGAAGTACCAAAAGTCGCATAATTCGTAAGTCACGCATTAAATTCTACTATATGAACTCCCCACGTTGCCCGGAGATAGGCGACAACGAGAAGCATGAGAAATCGCGCACTAATTCCTAAAACTTTTCCAGACCAGGGAACCATGTCAGTCCTTAAAACCTCGCATATCATAACCAACGCCGACTACTCCTATAATTGGGAATAATGAGCACAACTCCAATGAAATTGAAATGCTATAAATCGGCTAAAAAGTATCAACTATAAACATTTAACGATGAAAACTGCCCTCAGTTAATCCACGCAATGTGCACCTCTTAAACACGCATGTTGCATACTTACCAAGATATCACAAGAAACTGGGATTACGTGCTCAAGTCGCAAAACAAATCAAGTCGTGACTTAGCCAAATTTCATGTGTAGTATGAGAATCATCTAAACCCTAAGTTAGTATGAGAATCATCTAAACCACTAAATTACAGGTCATCTAAAAGTTGTTTGAAGTAAACAGCCCTGTGAACTGGGGGGCATAAACTGGTACCTGAATATAAACATGTGGAAACGATAAGTTCACAAGTTCTATGACTCCAAACAAAGAATTTTTAAAAACGCGTGGAAACGATAAGTTCACATGTTCTGTCACTCCAAATAAAGAATTTTTAAATAAAGAAGTTAACAAGGACTTTCTAAATAAAAGAATTCTTAAGTTCTATTAATTTCTAAAGTTTTGTTAATTCCTAAGTTTTGTTAATCTCTAAATCCTGTTACTTCAAACGAAGGATTTTGGCTATAATCGTAGAATTAGAAAAGTATACAAGTACATAAAACGGGTATGAACAGACATATAAGAATACAGTAAAAATATCAATATATTGCTTGTAAGTATCTTTGCATAGGAACAAAACATAGGGGCTCTACCCACACAACATCGGCCAATAAAAGAAAAATACAGACTCCACAGCAGAAGCACTGAGTGCAGACTCTACACTTGAACAAAAAGACTCAAAAGAATGCAAAACCAAGTCAGTCTTCATAGAAGCCTCTCAACGCTTCCTTCCACCGCTCCCCTTTCCATCCTTAATTGGTAGCTTCTGATTCATCTCGAGAGTGGTGTCGCTGCCGGTAATGTCAACTAACACCTCGGTGGCAATGTCCTCCTCATCCTCTAAAGCCTTCTTAGTAGTTTCTCCATTCATTTTTCATTTTTGTGATCTGCGGGTGCTTTTAGAGGCTTTGATTGCTTTGACCTTTTCCTTCTTGATAGTAACCGCCGTGTTGAGTTTTTTGGGGCTGCTCCATCTAAGTTTCCTGCTCCTTGGCCTTTGTTGTTGTACTCTCACCTTTCAAAGAAACAGAAGGGTCATCCAAGCCATGAAGCGCGACTATCTTTTCAACCTCTGGCCTCAGTTGCGAGCCAGACGTGGATGTGGGGAATAGGAATTGAAACAACCACGAAAGATATGGAAATTATGGCGGGTTTGGGCACCAAAGATGTTGGCACGTCAACTGGAAAGCACATGGACTAATAAGATCAAAAATGGAAGCGTTAAATTCTTTCTGCTCTTGCGGCGTAAGTAGGAAGCTCCCGAATTCAAAGGAAGCAAGGACATTACCTGCACCGAAGGAACAGTCGAGAATAGCGACCTCAAACTCATCACCTTAGCCTTCTTTGGATGGCTCCACCACCTGAGAAAAGTTTCAAATCCTGAGCTTGCTGGTAGGTCATGGGGCTGCTCAGATAATTTGCCCACGCCGGAAATAGAACGCTTAATAAGCGCGTCGGCGGCAGTCGTTAAGGCAACATCGGTGGCTACTAGTGCCCAATTTGTGGGTTAGAAAGCTACATCTGCATGTTATATGCTATGTAATTTGGGGGTTACATCTTTGTTTGTGCATCATAGGCTACTGGAGTTCAATTTGTGGTAGGAGAACTATGTTGGCTTGATCCTGAATCTAAATGGGTACCCAATTAAATAGGGGTACATAGGCAGTCATAAGTGGTAGTTATACGACCCAAATAATAATATAACATTTTCATGTTTATTATTTACTAATTATATTATGTTAATATTTGTTTCTTACTAACCATTTTATTCTGCAATGACATGTTTATTGAGTTTGCGGCAATGAATATTGTTGTGTCTTACATCAGAGTCGTGCAGCGGGGGATTTATAGTTTGTCTGTTTGGTATATATTAAAGCACACCCTATAAAATAAATGATTGCTCAGATAAGGTGCATTAATGAAATTGTATCCTATACATTTAATAATATTGTATATTTTTAAGATTATAATGCATATTTAGTTGGTAGTTGTCATTGTTTATTTTAGAACAAATGGGTTTTCGGTAATTTTGCTGGTTCGTAAATCCAGGTCATCACTGATTGTATTAGTGCCTGAGTTAGGTACTTAAGTAAAATTTCTACTCGGATTAATAAATCAGAATGGCTTAGAACATAACTAGAAAGGCTAAGGCAACAACTGAAATTGGCTAAACTAAGAGACCGGCATTCTTTCAACCTAGTCAGCAATCAACACACAACCAGCTAGTAGATTGCCATCAAAATGGAACAACGAGCAACAAGACTACATGTACGACATCGATGCAAGCCCATAAAAGCAAACCAAACATGGAACCATAGAAACAACCAAAGAGATTAGGTCGTTAGAGATCCATATCAATGGATCACCAGCAACCTATGATAACATTTTGGTTTGTTGAGAGAAATAGGGATACGAAGTCTTGAAGACAGGAGTATGAAAAATTATAAGTGTATAGACGATGGATCGCTAGTGAGCCATGTAATGCCACGATGCTTGTGACCCTACCTTGTGAAGAGATCGAAAGAGCACCTAGAAAATACCAAGTCATTAGCTCGCGTATGAGCCAATTCCATGGGTTGCCAGTGATCCATAGACCATCGGTCGCTGGCGACCTATAGATTTGGCTCGGATCGTGAGCTAGACCCCCTTAGTTTGTTCTATATTTATCTGCGAGCAGTTGATGAAGTGGCCTGGACCAAAAGCTCTCTGATCGCTATAAATACCATCCTACCTACAACATAAGAGAGATCTTCTCTAGACTGGTTGCTGAAGCTCCACTGGAAATATTCTTCACTCTCTACCTCCCTCACAGCAATCTCCAAAGAGATTCACTGTGAATCTCCAATGGAGTCCAACTTTAGGGATTCAATCTGCATAAGGATAACCAAAGCTTTGTAATCAAATACTTCTTGTAACAACAATCAGTTTATACTAAAACTAAAAAGTGCACGTAAGCTTCATTAACAGCCGAACCACAAAAATTCTCTATCTTCTTTCATTTACAATTCTTTTTCTGTATCTATTATCTATGATATTGCTTTGTAAGAACATGATTGGTGCTTTCAAACTCAAACCAAGGTGTTGATCCATTTTTTGGGTTAACAATCTTTTTAAAGTTATACCATTCTTGGAAAGGGGGGTGCACCCTCTTAGTCATTGTTGGAATATTGATATATTCCTTTTTGGAAAGAGTTCAAAAAAATGTTTTAAATAGAAAAACCTCGGTATTTAGTTCTAAATTATCTTTTAAAAAGAATTAAACAATTATGCCTAAATGGGTAGATTAGAAAGCTACATTTGCATGCTATATATCATGTAACTTAAGGGTTGCATCTTTGTTTGTGCATCATAGGCTATTGGTGTCCAATTTGTGGTGGAAGAACTATGTTGGCTTGATCCTATATCTAAATGGGCACCCAATTAAATAGGGGTACATAGGCAGTCATAAGTGGTAGTTATACGACCTAAATAATAATATAACATTTTCATATTTATTGTTTGCTAAATATCCCATTTTGATATTTGTTTCTCACTAACCATTTTATTCTACATTGACATGTTAATTGAGTTTGCGACAATGAATATTATTGTCTCTCGCATCAGAGTTGTGCAGCGGTAGATTTATAGTTTGTCCGTTTGGTATGTATTAAAGCACACCTGATAAAATAAATGATTACTCTGGTAAGTTGGAATATTGAAATTGTATCTTATACATTTAATAGTACTATATATTTATCAGATTATGATGTGTACTAAGTTGATAGTTGTCAATTTTTATTTTAGAACGAATGGGTTTTCGGTAATTTTTACTGGTCCGAAAATACAGGTCGTCGTTGATAGTATTAGAGCCTGGGTTAGGTACTTAAGTAAAATTTCAATTAGGATTCGTAAATCAACCAAGGAATTTTAAATAAAACTGCGTTAATTTGATAAATAAAAATGGATAGCATAAGACACCATAGCGTCGACCGAGATTATGAGTGATATTTTTTTTTGGTGTGCTTATTTTTTGTTAATTGTTTGGCTTCATTATATTTTCCACTGTATGGAATTTCTGGAATGAAATTCGTTTAAGGGAGGGAAGAACGTAACGAGTGGGGTTTCTAACCCAGCAGGACCCATTAGAAAGCTGAATAATATCGTGACATCAGAATGGCTTAGAACTTAACCGGAAAGGCTAAGGCAACAATTGAAATCGACTAAACCAAGAGACCAACGTTCTTTTAGCACGATCAGCAATCAGCGCACAACCAGCTAGTACATTACCATCAAAATGGAACAACGGGCAACAAGACTGCACATACGACATCGATACAAGGCCATAAAAGCAACCCAAACTTGGAACCATAGAAATAATCAAAGAGCTTAGGTCGCTAGCGATCCATATCTATGAATCGCCAGCGACCCAGGCTAACATATTGGTTAGTTGAGAGAAATAGGGACACGAATTCATGGAGACAGGAATATGAAAAATTCTAAGTGTATGGATCGCTAGCAATCCATACACGACAGATCGCTAGTGATCCATGTAATGCTATGATGCTTGCGAACCTATATTATGAAGAGATGGAAAGAGCACCTAAAAAATACCAAGTCATTAGCTTGCGTACGAGCTAGGTCTATGAGTCGTCAGCGACCCATCGACCATGGGTCTATAGCGACCCTTGGTTTTGGCTCGATCATGAGCTAGACCCTAATAGTTCGTTCTATACCTAACTACGAGTAGTAGATGAAGTGGCTTGGCCCAAAACCTCTCTAATTTCTGTAAATACCATCCTACCTACAACATAAGCGGGATCTTCTCCGGACTGGTTCGTGAAGCTTTGTTGGAAATATTCTTCACTTTCTGCTTCCCTCATAACAATCTCCAAATAGATTCACTGTGATTCTCCAGTGGATTCCAACTTTGAGGATTCAACCTACTTAAGGATAATCAAAGCCTTGTAATCAAACACTTCTTGTAATAGTAATCGGTTTATAATAAAACTATAAAGTGGAAGTAGGTTTCATTAATGGCTGAACCATTATAAAAATTCTCCATCTTCTTTCTTTTACTATTCTTTTTCTTTATCTATTATCTGTGATATTGCTTTGTTAGAACATGGCTGGCGCTTTCAAACTCAAAACAGGATGTTGATCCATTTTTTAAGTTAACAATTTGTTTAGATTTATACCATGCTTGGAAAGGGTAGTGCACCCTCTTAGTTTGTTGGAATTTTGATATATTTCTTAGAGTTCTAGAAGAAAAAAAATAGAAAAGCCCAGGATTTAGTTCGAAATTATCTTTTGAAAAGAATTGAACAATTATGCCTAATGGGTAGATTAGAAAGCTACATTTGCATGCTACATCTATGTAATTTAAAGATTGCATCATTGTTTGTGCATCATAGGCTATTAGAGTCCAATTTGTTATATGAGAACTATGTTGGCTTGATCATGTATCTAAATGGGTATCAAATTAAATAGGGTACGTAGGCAATCATAAGTGGTAGTTATACAGCCTAAATAATAATATAACATTTTCTTGTTTATTATTTTCTAATTATCCCATTTTGATATTTGTTTCTTACTAACCATTTTATTTTGCATTGACATGTTTATTGAGTTTGCGGCAATGAATATTGTTGTCTCTCACATCAAAGTTGTGCAGCGGTAGATTTATAGTTTGTCTGTTTGGTATGTATTAAAGCACACCCTATAAAATAAATGATTACTCTGGTAAGTTGCATTATAGAAGTTGTATCATACACATTTAATAGTATTGTATAATTATAATATTATGATGTGTATTATGTTGGTAGTTGTCCATGTTTATTTTAGAACGAATGGTTTTCGAAAATTTTTATTTGTCCAAAAATCCAGGTCGTCACTGATGGTATTAGAGCCTGGGTTAGGTATGTAAGTAAAATTTCAAGTAGGATTAGTAAATCAACAAAGGAATTTAAATGAAACTGTCTTAATTTGATAAATAAAAATGGATATGATAGGACACCGTACCTTCGACCGGGGTTATGGGTGATATTATTTTTGGTGTGCTTAATATTTGTTAACTGTTTGGCTTTCGTTATATTTTTCACCCTATGGAATTCCGGGGATGAAATTCATTTAAGGGGAAGAAGAGGATAATGAGCCGTAATTTTTGAGTTTTTGAATTTAAATTTTGAGTTTATTTAAATATTCAAATGTAATTTAATTATAGTAAAATCTATGTTTTAAATAGCTGCCCAATTTTTAATGACATAATTTTAATTAATTTATGTGATTTTTCCATATTATTGAATTTTGAAAAAAGTTAAATCTTCGTTCGATGCATTTTGCAGCAAATGTCAGTATTTTTGAAATTGCACATGATAAGTTATTCAATGTATTTTATTATTGTTTTTTAATTGTTTCATATTGTTATGCGTGATTGTAGTTTTATTTCTGTCGTTTGCGGTCGTACGCGAACGTGATATTATAAAGTAGAGTACCCTAATTTTTAATAAAACAACTCAAATATTAAACAAAATATGACACGCATGTAGTGTTACATGTCTTGCTTTCTTTTGTGAATTTACTTTTGATGTGATGGAAGTGTTGACTTTTGTCTACTTTGGTATGAAGTAATTTTGCCTCTATATTAATGCATACACAACACGCAAGGGGACGCATGAATCAAATATATACACAATTCCTTTCTCTGCAAATGATAATGCACAGAACATGTTTCCCAATTTAAATTCATTAATCTTATAACTCCGCAAATACAAAAATTTAGCCCAAGGTGGAAAGATCACTATTGTATAAGGGAAGTAGGGCTTCATCTTTTGTTTAATTTGCACTCGAGATGGTGGCGCCGTCGATGAGATATTCCCCGATGAACTTTCGGGCCGTGTATGTGGGTGAGTGCATTTTTATGCGTATTCAAGTCCATGTGTGCATGCTTGCTTGCATGTGGAGATGTTTAATTGTGTGTGTGTGTGTGTGTGTGTGTAGTGTGTGCGAGTGGAGGTGCATGCGCAGGGAGAAGAGAAAGGAGCAGCCATTTTTGAGTGCAACCGAGTCAGATCCATTAGTGTAGAAGGATCGATACTACAAAGCCAAAAGAGATAGAGGCTGTTTTATCCTTGACGTGGCCGCGTTTGTTTGACTGCTTTCACCACTGAGCAGAATGCTGAAACGTCTTCAAGACAGTGACAAAGTAGACGACTCTGCCGAAGTTCATCCATTTACAACAAATCGAAGATGATGCCAGCAACAATGAGTTCTACTATAGATTTGGATGCCACTGCCCCCGCATCGCTGTTTTAGGTCCCTATGGTGCCCGCTATGCCATTCAGGTTTGAGGGACTCTATTTTAAGCACTGGAGGCAAAAGATGGAGCTCTTTCTAACATTGAGGAAGGTGGTCGCTGTCCTTACAATGGATAAACCGCAGCTACCAGAAAGACCCGACGAAGCAGACATAGTTCAGCTAAGAGTCTGGATAAAGAAATCGAAGGAGTTGTAGATCTGGACAGAGCAGGATTACTTATGCAAGAACTTCATCCTCAATGGATTCAGCGACAATCTCTATGACTACTACAACTCTGACAAAACAAGAAGGGAGATCTGGGAAGCGCTGCAGAAAAAGTACGATACAAAGGAAGCAGGAGCAAAGAAGTTTACTGTCAGCCACTACCTCAAGTACTAGATGACAGATGACAGGTCAGTAGATAGCAGTCTCATGAGCATCAGAAAATAATTTATGATATCATCTCCGAAGGTATGAGTTTAGATGAACGTTTTCAAGTGGCAGTTTTGATTGATAAGTTGCCTCCATGTTGGAAGAATTTTAAGAATAATCTTAGACATGAAACTAAGGAATTATTATTAGAAAGCCTAATAACCCATCTCCATATTGAGGAGGAATCTCGTAAATAGGATATGAAGGAAGAAGTGCTTGTTATTTCAGGCAACACTAAGAAAGCTGCAATTTTGAAACCGTATCTTAAAAGCTTTAAAAATCAAAACCGCAAGCTTAATCAAAATCGCAACAAATAGAATTTTAATTCACAAGGAAACCATAGAGGTCAACCGAAACTGCCACAAAAGAAGGACTCTGGACAGTTGTTTCTTTGTTACAACTGTGGAAAACCAGGTCATATGGCACGCAAGTGTCGGAACAAGCCAAGCTCTGCACATAGGCTAACTTGACTAAGGAGCCTCTTACGACTATGATTTCTGATGAGATTCGCCTTGTTGGCAGATCAGAGGGTTGGTGGGTAGATACTGGCGCTACACGTCATGTCTACTATGACCATGCTACGTTCAAAACATACATGGAAACTGAGGACAAGAAAGTGTTGCCGGAAGACTCTCACACCACTATTGTTGTTGGGATTGGAAGTGTAGAGCTGAAGTTTGCCTCCGGAAAGATCGTCATTTTGAAAGGCATCATGCATACTCCAAAGATGAGAAAGAATCTTTTTTTGGGTTATCTTCTTAATAAGGTTGGGCTTACACTGACTGTTGGGGCTGATATGTACACCATCACTATGAATAGTATGTTTGTGGGTAGGGTTTATGCAACTGATGGCATGTTTAAACTGAATGTTGAATGTAATAAAATGTCTATTTCTGCTTATTTGTTGTGTGATTTTAATATCTGGCACTCTAGACTATATCAAGTTAATAAACGAATAATAAAGAACATGAGTAGCTTAGGTATAATCCCTAATATGTCACTAAATGATTTTGAAAAATGTGATTTTTGTAGTCAAGTAACAATAACTAAAACCCCACATAAATCTGTATTTAGAGAATCAGAACCCTTAGATTTGATTCATTCTGATATACGTGAGCTTGATGACACTCTGGCAAGAAATGGACACTGCTACTTTATCGCTTTTGTTGATGATTACTCTAATTTTACTTATGTATACCTTATGAAAAATAAAAGTGATGCATTTGAGATATTTAAATCTTTTATAACTGAAACTGAAAATCAGTCTAATAAGAAAGCTAAAAGATTGCGTAGGAATAGAGGAACTGAATATGAATCGAGTTTTTTTATTAACTTTTACAACTCACATGGAATAATACATGAAAGAACTGCAACATATTCACCTGAAACGAATGGTAAAGATGAAAGGAAAAATAGAAAATTAACTGAATTAGTAGTTGCTATTTTACTTGATTCTAGTGCATTATCACATTGGTGGGGGAAATCTTATTAACCATGTGTTACGTTTTGAATAGGATCCATAAGTCAAAAAGCAAAATTTCACCTTTTGAAATCTTAAGAAATTATAAGCCAAATGTGTCTTATTTTAGAACTTGGGGATGTTTAGCATATGTTCGTATACCTGGACCTAAGAGAATAAAATTAGCAAGAAGAGCATATGAATGTATATTTATTGGCTATGCTATCAATAGCAAAGCATATAGATTTTATGATCTGAATACGCACAATATAATAGAATCTAATGGTGCTGATTTTTATGAATTGAGATTTCCTTTTATATTGAGGAATAGTGGGGGCACATCAAGTAACACTATACCTATTAGAACAGAACATAATGAATCTTTTGAAAACGAACCTTGAAGAAGTAAAAGGGAAAGAATTACAACAGATTATAGTGCAGATTTTTGCACTTTTACTATAGAGGATGATCCTTTAAACCACCATGAAGCCTCATCTTCTTTAGATGCCGATTTTTGGCAAGAGGCTATAAATGATGAGATGGATTCTTTATAATCCAATAAGACTTGGCACTTAGTAGATTTACCACCTGGTTTTAAGTCCATAGGCTGTAAATGGTACTTAAAATGAAATTAAAACCTAATCGAATAGTTGATAAATATAAAGCCCATTTAAGAGCTAAAGGGTTTAAGAAAAGAGAAATGTAGACTTTTTGACACTTTTTCACCTGTAACTAAAATTACATCCATTCGAGTATTAATTTCAGTAGCATCTATTTATAATTTAATAATACACCAAATGGATGTTAAAACTGCTTTTTAAATGGTGAATTAGAAGAGGAAATTTATATGGACCAATCTGCAAGCTTTGTAATTCATGGTCGTGAACATAAAGTTTACAAGTTAGATAAATCATTATATGGTTTAAAACAAGCACCTAAGCAATGACATGATAAATTTGATAACTTAATAGTCTCACATGGTTTTAAAAATAATAAAAGAGACAAATGTATTTACTATAAATCTGAGAATGACACTTGCACTATTATATGTCTATATGTAGATTATCTACTTATTTTTGGGTCAAACATTCATGTTACAAACAATGTTAAATCTTTGTTAAGTGCCAACTTTGATATAAAAGATCTAAGTAAAGCAAATGTAATCCTTGGAATTAAGATTACTGATCTAGGTAAAGCAAGTGTAATCCTTAGAATTAAGATTACTAGGTCACAAAATAGAATTTTTTTGGATCAATCTCATTACATTGAGAAGGTCCTAAAGAAATACAATTACTTTGACTGTAAACCTGCATGTACACCATATGATCCTAGTGTAAAACTATTTGAGAACACTGGTGAAGGTGTAAGATAGTATGATTATACGAGCATCATTGGAAGCCTTCGGTATGCCACTGATTGTACTAGACCCGACATTTCCTATGTCATGGGATTATTATGCAGGTTTACTAGTAGACCAAGTATAGAGCACTGACATGCTATCAAAAGGGTCATGAGATACCTAAAAGGAACTATGAACCTTGGGATACATTATGAAAAGTTTCCAGCTTTCCTTGAAGGATACACCGATGCAGACTGGAATACTTTATCCGATGATTCGAAAGCAATCGCTGGCTATATATTTAGCATTTCTAGTGGAGTTGAAGAAACAGACTATTTTGTCTCAGTCCACTATGGAGTCCGAGAAGATAACATTAGCCACAGCTAATGAAGAAACAGATTACTTAAGAAATATGCTAGCTGAGATTCCTTTGTGGGAAAAATCGATACCAGCTGTGTTGATATATTGCGATAGTACTATGGCTATTGCAAAAGTATAGAATCATTATTACAATGGTAAGAGGTGACATATACATCGTAATCACAACATTGTTAGAGATCTACTCCCTTTAGGAGCTGTCAGAGTGGATCACATACGCAGTGATGAGAATTTTGCCCATCCTTTGACGAAAGGACTAGTTAGAGAGAAAGTCCTTAGAACTTCCAAAGGAATGAGACTATTTCCCTTAGATTGTTGAGTCACGTACAATGGAATGACTATAGATACCGAGAACTAGGTTCAATGGGTAAGAACAAGTTATGAAGTGATATGAGTTGAACATGCTATTTTTTATATGCTTTGAAGCTTGTATTCCTGAAGTGATTAGAGGATGAGTTAATAGAAACTCTTAGTGAGATCTATACTCTATATAAAGTGGAGTACCTACCTTTAGGTGTACTCTTGATAGACTCGCCTATGTGGATGCGGAAATGTGGCCGTTTCTATGGAATTTTAGAAAAAATTCTTATAGCATTCGCTAAACTGGGATAGACATGCATAGCCATAAATGCACATGCTTATTTGATTGCACTCTAGAAAGATTATGTGTGGTTTTGATGTCAGGAATAGAGTTCAAGACCACATGTCGCTCTAGCAAAAACTGAATCTTATCCACTATGAAAAGGTTCAAGTCGAAAGACACATTTGTTTATGCATAGTCTTATGTTTTTTAGAAGCTGCTCGAAAGAAAAATATTTAAAAAAATTCAAGCGAGGATTGCTGCAAATGTTTTAACGTTTTTTAAGTGAATTATTAAAAAATTAAATAAGTGTAAATGGCTCCTATGTATGTGAATAGCCCCACATTGTAGGAGGAAAGAATCAAGTATTTAAACTTGATTCTTAGAAGCTAAATTGGGCCCTGTGGGCACCCAATGATGCTCTTTTATGAGGAGGGAGACCTTGCTTGACCACCACACATGTGCTCACGCGCCGACCGACTGACTCGACCCGGGTCGGGCTTTTGCTAGGGCTTGTTGTAGTGTAGCACTTATATTTTTGGATGAAATTATTAAACATTTTTCGACCATTATTGATTTGAGACGGTAAAACTTCAGATCCAATTCCTAGCCCGTGTCAGCCCATGACTCAGTAATTCGTTCAACTTGATATTACGTCTATTTTTATCAGTTGATAGACGAAATAAAAAAAAGACATTTCTGCTCGTTGAAAGAAAACATAAACATATACTCTTCTTTAAAAATCAGAAAAAACCGAGCAGCCATTTTTTAGTGCAACCGATTCGAATCCGTTAGTGCAGATGGATCGATACTGCAGAATCGAAAGAGTGGGAGGCGGTTTTATTCTAGGGGCGGTGGCGTTTGTTTGATTACTTTCACCCCTGAGCAGAACGCCGAAGCTTCAAGACAGTGACAAAGTACACGACTCAGTCGTAGTTCATCTGTTTACAACAAATCGAAGACGACACCAGCAACGATGACTTCTGCTGCACATTTGGATGTCGCTACCCCCGCATCGCTGTTTCAGGTCCCCATGGTGTCCGCTATGCCATTCAAGTTCGAGGTCCTCCATTTCAAGCGCTGGAGGTAGAAGATGGAGTTCTTTCTGACAATGAGGAAGGTGGGCGCTGCCTCACAACGGATAAACCGTAACTACCAGATAGACCCGACGAAGCAGGTGCAAATCAGCTGAGAGTCTGGATAGAGAAATCGAAGTAGTTGCATATTTGGACAGAGCAGGATTACTTATGCAAGAATTTCATCCTCAACAGACTCAGGGACTATCTCTACGACTACTACAACTCTGACAAAACAGAAAGGAAGATCTGCAAAATGCTGTAGAAAAAGTACGATATAGAGGAAGGAGTGGCAAAGAAGTTTGCCGTCGGGCGCTACCTCAAGTACCGGATGACTGATAACAGGTCAGTAGATAGCAGTCTCATAAGCTTAAGAAAATAGCTCATGAGATCATCTTCGAAGGTATGAGTTTAGATGAATGGTTTCAAGTGGTAGTTTTGATTGATAAGTTACCTCCAAGTTGGAAGGATTTTAAGAATAATGTTAGACATAAAACTAACAAATTTTCATTAGAAAGTTTGATAACCCGTCTCCATATTGAGGAGGAATCTCGTAAATAGGATATGAAGGAAGAATTGCTTGCTGTTTTAGGCAACACTTAGAAAGTTGCGGTTCTGAAACCGAATCCCAAGAGCTTTAAGAATCAGAACCACAAGCTTAATCAGAACCGCAACAAACAGAATTTTAATTCACTAGGAAACCATAAAGGTCAAAAGAAACCACCCAAAAAGAATGACTATGGACAGTTGTTTCTTTGTTACAACTGTGGAAAACCAGGTCATATGGCACGCATGTGTCGAAACAGGCCAAGTTCTACACCTCAGGCTAACCTGATCGAGGAGCCTCTTACGGCTATGATTTCTGATGAGATTCACCTTGTTGGCGGATCAAAGGGTTGGTGGTTAGATACTGGCACTACACGTCATGTCTGCTATGATCGTGCTACGTTCAAAACATGCATGGGAACCGAGGATAAGAAAGTGTTACCAAAAGACTCTCACACCACTATTGTTGTTGGGATTGGAAGTGTAGAGCTGAAGTTTACCTCTGGAAAGACCGTCATTTTGAAAGACGTCATGCACACTCCAGAGATGAGAAAGAATCTTATTTCGTGTTATCTTCTTAATAACGCTGGGTTTACATAGACTATTAGGGCTCATATATACACCATCTCTATGAATGGTACATTTGTGGATAGGGGTTATGCAACTGATGCATGTTTAAACTGAATGTGAATGTCATAAAATGTTTGTTTTTGCTTATATATTGTGTGATTTTAATATCAAGCACTCTAGACTATGTCATGTTAACAAACGAATAATAAAGAACATGAGTAGCTTATGTATAATCCCTAACACGTCATTAAATCATTTTGAAAAATGTGATTTTTGTAGTCAAGCAAAAATAACTAAAATCCCACATAAATCCGTAATTAGAGAATCAGAACCCTTAGATTTGATTCATTCTGATGTATATGAGCTTGATGGCACTGTGACTAGAAATGGACACCGCTACTTTTTTGCTTTCATTGATGATTGCTCTGATTTTACTTATGTATACCTTATGAAAAATAAAAGTGATGCATTTGAGATATTTAAATCTTTTATAACTGAAATTGAAAATCAGTCTAATAAGAAAGTTAAAAGATTGCGTAGTGATAGTGGAACTGAATATGAATCAAGTTTGTTTATTGACTTTTACAACTCATATGGAGTAGTATATGAAAAAACCACACCATATTCACCTGAAATGAATGGTAAAGATGAAATGAAAGTAGAACATTAACTGAATCAGTAGTTGCTACTTTACTTAATTCTAGTGCATCATCACATTAGTGGGGGGAAATCTTATTGACAGAGTGTTATGTTTTGAATAGGATCCCTAAGTCAAATGCAAAATTTCACCTTTTGGAATCTTAAGAAATTATAAACCGAATGTGTCTTATTTTAGAACTTGGGGATGCTTAGCATATATTCGTATACCTGACCCTGAGAGAATAAAATTAGCAAGTTGAGCATATGAATGTGTATTTATTGGCTATGCTATTAATAGCAAATCATATAGATTTTATGATCTAAATACGCACAATATAACAGAATCTAATGATGCTGATTTTTATGAATTGAGATTTCCTTTTAAATTTTGGAATAGTGGGGGCACATCAAGTAACACTTACCTATTAGAACGGAACATAGTGAATCTTCTGAAAACGAACCTAGAAGAAGTAAAATGGCAAGAATTGCAAAAGATTATGGTTCAGATTTTTGCACTTTTACAATAGAGGAGGATCCTTTAAACCTACAAGAAGCCTCATCTTCTTTAGATGCCTATTTTTGGCAAGAAGCTATAAATGATGAGATGGATTCTTTGCAATCCAATAAGACTTGGCACTTAGTAGATTTACCACCTGGTTGTAAGTCTGTAGGCTGTAAATGGATACTTATAAAAAAATTACAACCTAATGGAACAATTGATAAATGTAAAGCCCTTTTAGTAGCTAAAGGGTTTACACAAAGAGAAAATGTAGAATTTTTGACACCTTTTCACCTACAATTAGAATTACATCCATTCGAGTACTAATTTCACTAGTGTCTATTAGTAATTTAAAAATACACCAAATCGATGTTAAAACTGCTTTTTTAAATGGTGAATTAGAATGGAAAATTTATATAGACCAACCTAAAGGCTTTGTAATTCATCATCGAGAATATAAAGTTTGTAGGTTAGACAAATCATTATATGGTTTAAAACAAGCACCTAAGCAATGACATGAGAAATTTGATAGCTTAATAATCTCACATGGTTTTAAAATTGTTGAAAGAGACAAATGTATTTACGATAAATCTAAGAATGACTTTTGCACTATTATTTGTCTATATGTAGATGATCTACTTAATGTTAGGTCAAACATTCAATCTATAAACAATGTCAAATCTTTGTTAAGTGCCAACTTCGATATGAAAGATCTAGGTAAAGCAAGTGTAATCCTTGGAATTAAAATTACCAGGCCACAAAAGGGGATTTCTTTTGATCAATCTCATTACATTGAGAAGATACTAAAGAAATACAATCACTTTGACTGTAAATGTGCATGTACACCATATGATCCTAGTGTAAAACTATTTAAGAACGCTGGTGAAGATGTAAGACAATCTGACTATGCGAGCATCATTGGCAGCCTTCGGTATGCCACTGATTGTACTAGACCCGACGTTGCCTATGTCTTGGGATTATTATGCACGTTTACTAGTAGACCAAGTATAGCGCACTGGCATCTTATTGAAAGGGTCATGGGATACCTAAAAGGAACTATTAACCTTGTATTATATTATGAAAATTTACCAACTGTCCTTGAAGGATACACCGATGCAGACTGGAATATTTTTTCGATGATTCAAAAGCAACCAGTGGCTATATATTTAGAAATGATGGTGGAGCTGTTTCTTGGAAATTTAAGAAACATACTATTTTGGCTCAGTCCACTTTAGAGTCTGAGATGATACCACTAGCCACAGCTAGTGAAGAAGTAGACTACTTGAGAAATCTGCTAGCTGAGATTCTTTTATGGAAAAACCGATGCCAGCTGTGTTAATCCATTGAGATAGTACCACAGCTATCGCGAAAGTACAGAACCGTTATTACACGGTAAGAGGCGATAGATGCGTTGTAAGCACAGCAGTGTTAGAGAGCTACTCTCTTTAGGAGATGTTAGAGTGGATCACATACGCAGTGATGAGAATTTGGCCAAATCCTTTGACGAAATCACTAGCCAGAGAGAAAATCCTTGGAACCTTCAAAAGAATGGAATTATTGCCCCTAGATTGTTGAGTCGCGCACAATGTAACCCGACCTAATGGTTGGAGTCCCAAGAACTAGGTTCAATGGGGAAGAACAAGTTGTGAAGTGATATGAGTTGAACATGCTATTTTTTTTTTATTTTGAAGCATGTATTCCTGAAGGGATTAGAGGATGAGTTAATAGAAACTCTTAATGAGATCTATACTCTATATAGAGTAGAGTACCTACCTTTAGGAGGACTATTGATAAACTCACCTATATGGATGTGGAAATATGGCCGTTTCTATGGAATTTTGGGCAAAATTCTTATGGAATCCACTAAACTGGGATAGATGTGCATGGCAATAAATGCATAGGCATATTTGATTGCACTCTAGAAAGATTGTGCGTGGTTTGTGTCTGGAATAGAGCTCAAGACTATGTGTCACTCCAGTAAAAACTGAATCTTATTTACTATGCAATGGTTCAAGCCGAAAGACGCCTTTGTTTATGCACAATTTTATGTTTTTCAGAAATTGCTCGAAAGAAAAATATTTTAAAAAAAATTCAAGTAGGGAATTGTTGGAAATGTTTTAAAGTTTTTTAAGTGAATTAGTAAAAAATTGAATAAGTGTAAATGGCTACTATATGTGTGAATAGCCCCACAATATAAGGCTATAGGAAAGAATCAAGTATTTATACTTGATTGTTAGAAGCTAAATTGGGCACTTTGGGTATTCAATGATGCTCTTTCGTGAGGAGGGAGACCATGCTTGACCACTAGACAAGCGCACGTGCACCGACTGACCGACTCGACTCGACCCGGGCCAGGTTCGGGCTTGTTGTGGTGTAGCACTTATATTTTTGGACGAAATTATTAAACATTTTCTCTCTGTTATTTATTTGAGACGGTAAAACTTAAGACCCAATTTCTTAGCCAATGTCACCCTACGACTCAGTAATACGTTCAACTTGGTATTCCGTCTATTTTTATTAGTTGATGGACGAAATCAAAAAACAGGACAGCGCCATTTTTTTTCTCTGAAAAAAAAATCTAAACATATACTCTTCTTCAAAAATAAAAAAACCGAGCAGCCATTTTTGAGTGCAACCGAGTGAAATCCGTTAGTGCAGACGTGTCGATATTACAAAACCGAAAAATGATGTTGTTTTATCCTTGAGGCGGCGGCGCTTGTTTGACTACCCGCACCCCTAAGCAGAACGCCAAAACGTCTTCAATACAATGACAAAGTACACGACTCAGCTGAAGTTCATCTGTTTACAACAAATTGAAGATGACGCCAACAACGATGATTTCTATTGTAGATTTGGATGTTGCTACGCCCGTATCGTTGTTTCAGGTCCCCCGTGTGTCCGCTATTGAAGATTTACATTCACAAGCATCAAAGCTACTCGATTATTATTATTTTCACCCTTAGACATTATTATAATATCAATGGATTTTCTATAGAAAAGTTTTTTGTTATCGTAAGGTAAAAACCTGTCCGTGTTTATATGCGGCATGGTCTTATGAGATACTTTTGATTTTCAAAAGTTTTTTATAACTTTAAAATCCAGTTAGATGTGTTTCCTCATGATGGTTTTCCAGACTGAATCGGGTGTCATTTTATTATAATCCTCGGGTCAAACCATGCATATTTATAGATTTTAGTTGGTTGCTTTGGAGCTTTAGAGGACGAGCTAGAAGCCTACAGACGTATTCACATACATGGCTTTTTTCGGTGTATTCATTGTTGTATTTATCAACAATTGTAAGGACAGGTTGTTATAACTGTCCAGGTTGAAATAGGTTAGTATACTCTGATTGATGTCTGTATATACATATATTGCAGTTTGTTTAATGTAATGATTTGTAATATAATATAGATTATTTCTTCCGCTATGAGATTTTATGTTGTTTAGTTTTCTTTTTATCTCCTTCCTTCTTTCTTTTTTACCCCTGACAATCGCGTTTTTAGGCATTCGATTACTTGGCATGCAATACAGTGGACGTATTAGTATTGATTTTCGAGGATCGAAAATCCCAATTGTTACAAATTTCCTCCTAGGGTAGTCCGCAAGCTCTTAACTTCCTCGGATCAGTAATTTACAACCCGTTAAGATGATTTTAGGCGTATATTCGGGTGTTTGACTCGGATGAAATATCATTTCTACAACCAAAGGCATGCAAAAACGTTCATTCATACTAGTAAGTATAATCGCTTGAAATCACGTACACAATGACAAAAGTTTAATGCTACAGGGAGAATACAAACTAGACCGATACAGCAAGATATGCAAGCATGAACACTAGCCTTGTTATTGGTTGGTTATCCATTTTTCTGACACTAAATATGGATGAGCTTTGTGGCACTGGACTATAGTTAGCCCAATTAAGACGGGTGATTACGACGTATTTTTCTGACACAATCACCAAGTTATTTCATTAATGATCCTTCATCACTATGCATACTTGTATAGGTGAATCGCCAAAATATTTGGCAAGATAAGTGGTTTCTACTGACGTTTTGAACGTGGTTTGGTCATGCGCTTGTTTTATGTAGCTAATCTTCTTTTAATGTTTATGCGTTGTAAATTACGTCTAATTCATTCAGGTCCATATTCTCCTTTTCCTTGACTAATAGTCATGATATGTTAATTTCACATGATTGCAAGGTTTGAGATCAGCTGCCCTTCGATGTGCTTTCAACTACAACAACCATCTCATTTCAAATCATTGTCATATGAATCATAATTTGAATTTTTGAAAAGGGATTTCGTGAAGCTATCACATGATCAGGCATCAAAAATCAATTGAAAGCAATTCTACATCCCTTCTTAACTTATGGATGTATAACAACATCATAACAGCAGCAATTCGATCATATGATTTTCCTATAAACCTTGCTCTTGCCTTCATCAATCTAAAAACAATTAAAACAATTTCTAGAACTTGTAGACTTTATGTGATGCTTATGCATAAACATCTAAAACAACTAAAATAGGATGATATGGTACGTAGATGGGTTAGGAGCTCATTACATGATTTTTTTTGCTATTAAAACTCACTTGAAAATTTGATATTCCCAAATCCTAGCCATGTCAATATTGTACGATGGATCGATCAGTATATATTATGCAAAATATATAGAATAACGACTTAAGTTAAGTCATAAAATAATTTTTAGTATCATCCATTATAGTCGCATTCCTCATATAATCATGCAATATAACTTGAGTATACTCTTTGGTAATATGAACCTAGAACGTGACATTATATTTGTATTACTCTTAATTTGTTTATTGAAACAATTCAATTTGTTGAAGAAACGAATAATTGCCTTGCACTTACTTTCATCTTGGTTGCTCTATAAAAGTTCTTGATCATGCTTTTTAATATAAAAAATGGAATTTGGCTAATATTTATTAAGCGACTTTCAGGTAGTTGTGCAATTCATTTTGAGAAGTACCCACACTCCACCTACTGAACGGTAGTTTTTCATGCGTCAATTGACTGCGACGTCTACCGCATACAACGATCTGAGTTCATTGTTTTATTTGTTTGTTCAAATAAATAAAATAGTTAAACATTAGTATTGATTTAAATAAAATTGTAGTTTAGTAATCAAATAAAAAAATTTGTGCACGAAACGCCACAAGTTGTAGTTCAAATAAAATTGTAATTAATTTTTTTTGTGTACGAAACGCAACGAAGTCAAAAGACAGGAGGAGATTTAGAATTTCCGAGAATAAGGAAATAATGACATTGGGTAATGCGCTCAACAATGAACGTTCTCCATGTGTACCAAATTATACATGGTATTAAAACGGTGGGCTCAGCTCTCACTTCCCCACATCTGACCACCGTACGATCCGCAGACAGCAGCTCCACCGCCATGTACTAACCATCCACTGCGTCATGGTCATGTCAGGCTGCCCCAAATTGAGGTGCCCAAAACATCAATTCGAAATGCAATCGACGATAAAAACTTGGCAACCCGTCTACCTCCATGCGCTGCTACCTCCATTCAATCGTGCGCTATTTTTTTACCCTGTCAGTGGTCACCAACAACCACCTACTGCTACAGCGCCGCCTTGCCCTGATTTTAACTTCGTGTACCGTTGTTGCCCTCGTCTACTAGGTGCTACTCTGCAGCTAGTTCGCTGATTGCTAATTCAAATGTAAGTCTTTCTTAATTAAGAATTTATATATCATCGATTCCTTTAATTGGTTGAAATGTAATATGCTGAAAACCTAAAACAGGTGGATATTTATGGGGAATGTTGAGTATGGTGGATGTTAAATGATATTTCAGTTTACAATAGAAGTAAGTGGAATCAATAAAAAAAATTGTTCCATGTCTAACCAAGTACATACGGATCATATGTGGACAACATATATGTTATCAGTTCTCTAGCCTGGACATGACTATGAGCTACTGATGATTATTCACTATCTTTTATGCAGCCTTCTTTAGTCCAGGGTATAAATTGGGAAATGATGATGTTTGAAGCAAACTAGTGTAGAAGAACAATGTCTCCGTGGCTTGAAATTTAAGTGAAAACAAGAGTTGCTCTTCTCATTCATATTTGATTTGCGAATTAGATTGCTAAAATGAATTGGTAAGTTGATCCAATTGAGGAAGTAACGAAATTGCTTTTATATATAAAAAATAAAGGGCAAGTAGTATGTGTATATATGTAGCATTATGTGGCAGCAGTATGGTAAGCTAGCCGGTAGAACAGAAGCGAGGTGAAAGAAGATAGTACAAAGTAGAGTTGGATGATTAGATAATATATGTGTAATTTGGAAGGATTTTTGATCGATGCAAACATGAACGGATGGCAGAATTTAGACAAGGAGGTGCATGCGGTTCTCTGTTTGGGACAAATATGTTGAGCATGCATGAGTTTGTCCAGCCTAGTTAACAGATTTGCATTCCCATGTGTGACTATCTAGTCTAGCTACATAAGCAGATTAATTGGGTTCTTAACTAATTAAGCAAACAGCAAAGAAAAGATTCAACAGAGGTTTTCTTAGCTGGAGCCTGGAGGTAGAACAAATTTGGTTAAAGCTGAGCTGAGCTGAGCTGAGCTGAAAGAAGATAACAAAAATGCATACAAGGTAGCCGAAACGGGGGTGGGCTGTAAAAGAAGTATCATCACATCACTGTTGTAGTTTATTGACCATCTGAAACAAAATATAGTGGTCAACCTGAGCAAGTCCCGCATCGCCTAATGGAAGAAAGGTTACTCGTTTTTATACTAGGCTGCTCATTAAGGTGTTGTCCCTTCGGGGACATCCGATAAAATTGGAACGATACAGAGAAGATTAGCATGGCCCCTGCGCAAGGATGACACGCACAAATCGAGAAATGGTCCAAATTTTTTTTGCCCCCTTACGCCCACCTCCCCCTCCACGACCTGGTTGCTACCGCCTCAAGTTCACGACCTGGTTGCTACCGCCTCAAGTTCAGCTGCTCTCCAACACAGTGAAGCTATCCATCTGCAGGCTGGGTGCATCGAGGCTGAGGCTGAGGTCGTATAACTGTGTTGTGCCTGCTTCCACAAAAGTGAATGCTCATCAGGCATCAGCCTACCTACTACCACTAATCCATGTTGGACGGAACTCAAGCATCTCACAAGTCACAACCCTGTTACTTAATATAACTTATGTACTACTGCACTCTTAAATGCCACTATTTTAAATTCATTTACTTCTATCTATCAACCATGTTTGTATTATTCTATTTACATGTTGCACTTTGCTTTCTCAATATATTTATATGTGTAAGCCTTTTATTATCACAAAAGTTAGTTGTAAAAGATACGTGGTATGTATATGTGTAAGCCTTTTATTCATCTTACATTCCTAATTTATTTATATATAATGAATATATCGTTTAATATCTTTGTTTGCCCACTTTTGCCGTAAAATTGATTTTAAATTTTACTATTATCAACAATAATAAAATTCAAGTACACAATGTGACTCACTCGACTGATCTATGTAATCGCTAGGATGGAACCGATGCTCAGGCAGCTGTTGGAGCTAATGTTGTGGTATTTACAACAGTTTTTGAATTAGCACGATTGTGGACTCATTTATATGTGTAAGCCTTTTTATTATCACAAAAGTTAGTTGTTTTGTGAAAGGTACGTGGTATGTATGTATATTGAAACACAATGAACCCGAGACATAGATTCTGTATATACATTATTAGAAGTTGTATCAAGCATAAATATCAAATAGATTCTGTATATACATAGGCAGATAGATTTTGGTACGTAAATGCAGGAAAATTTCGGCATGAAACATAAATAAAGATACGGATTGGTGGCTGGTTTGTCAACAGAGGAGTGTTACACGACATAAATAACTTCGGGCATGTATGACATGCTTTAACTTTTTTAAGAATTATGATCATTCAACTGAAATGGTCATTTCACAAAAAAAATTGACATTTTTTCTCATCTGGAAATAGATACAATTGTACATTATGAACGAAGAATATTACATGGTATACTGCTAGTGATAAGAAATTTTCTGTAGGTTGATATACAAAATAGTTGAAACAGTTTTATTGGCATACGACTAATAATGATATATACAATATTACCACTGAACTTTTATATGTGAAAATTCGAAAGTGTAATTGTGCCTCTTTTCTTGTTTTGGATACCTTTTAAAATGTTCAATGGAAAAGATTGAAAATTGACTATTCAATAAATGCAGGATAATGGTTAGCTATTGTTTTCCATAAGCGACCAAAATATAGTAGTGGTACGATGGTTGAAAATTAACTATATTTTATAATAAAAACTAGATAAATTCGCGATAGTTAAATACTGTTTCCGTAGGTAACCAAAATTATCCAATAAATTAGAAGTAATATATATCAAATAGTGAAAATTCATGTAATCAAAACCTAATTTATTTACGTCTTTCATAAAAAATAAAGAATATTTCTTATACTTAATTCAATTAATAATCTTTTGATTCTCGATGCCAATACTATTATCCAATTCAATAATCTACAAAAGAGAAATAAAAAATCAAAAAGAAAAGATTCAACAAACCAACTATTAATTTTTACCAACATATATTTGGAATGAATACCTATGACCTGGCTATTCAAAGAGTAGATAACACATTTATATTGTTTACAATGCATATTAACCAGGCTATCATACTTGTTAGATTTAAGTTAGCAATTTTGTTAAAGCTGTTTGCCATCATAATTTAATTCTTTTGTTATGGTACCTGTATCAAAAGTACAAAATCAAGATGCTTATTAATTTAAATACAATACATTGCAAGTGGAAACACTGAATATTTAAAAGAGATTCTTTTAATGTTTATTGTCGAATAATTCTTCATTTATCATAAAACTAATCATTTCTTTCTATTTGTATATAATCTTCCAAAGTAAATACATTTCACTCATGCACTTAAAAAAAAGTAGGACATGCTTAACTTTTTTAAGAATTATGATCATTCAACTGAAATGGTTTTACCGATGTCGGATAATTTTTCATATTTCGAATACGGATGGGGATAGATTTCATATTTTTTGGGTACTTATTGACAACTCTAATATGGGACGCATACAAGAGTAAGCCCTGTGTTTTGGAAGTTGTTGGCGGATTGGCTTAGGCTGATGTGGTCGGATGAGATTTTTAAGTAATATTGGTTCATAAATTTAGCTAATTAAAGTATAAACTTTAAAAATAAATTACTCACCCAAACGAAGAAAGTTTAACCTGCAGATTTCGACATTGGATTCGCACAAGCGTATAGAACACATTGGTGTAATTTATAGACACATTGGATGATGTATAAAATATTAACAAAATATCGATGGTTAAATTTAATTACATTTATTGTAATTAAATAATTATATTTAATTAGTGACGTTTAATTAGCACAATAAAATACCATTCTGCTATTTTAAATTGTATTGATTCATTTTGGACATTTATTGAGCAGAATAAATCCATGTAGCGTGCTTGTAATAAAAAAAGAACATTTTGATATTAATTAATGTATAGATTAATTACTATTCAATAAATTAATCAGATGGCTATTGATTGTTAATTTTTTATAATAACTTGTTTGACATTATTGTTTGTTTGGTTGTTTGAATTGTTCTTTGCAAGTTTATGTGTAATTAATTTCCAGTTGCATGGGTTGGGCAGAAAACAATTATAGGCTAACACCTTATAATTTATTTTACAGTTTAACTATAACGTGTTTAACATTCATATTGGTTTATTAAATTATTGTAATTAGTTATAATAATTTAATATTTGAATTTTGAACTTTAATGTAAATAAGTTGCTTTGAAAAGTGATTTATATTTGTAAAAGTCTTTTCCCCAATTAGAATAGTTTTAAAGGTAAACATTCTTAGGAATAAATATTGGTTGAATGTTTTGTTAAAAAGATATATATAAAAAACTATATTTTATTTGAACTATAGAGCCACATCTGGCTTGGGGACGATAACCGATTCAACAAGGCATTGGACCCTAGAAAGAAGAGCCCAGGGGAGGATCGGGTGGCACCGGCAGAATTGATGGTCTCTGTCCCAATCTGTATGGATGACCCAACACGGTTCCTGAGGATTGGATCGCACCTTGGAAACAAGATGCGGTTAGAACTAAATACCTCCGCGCCAATTTGGATGTGTTTGCTTGGAAGCACTCCAATATATGCGGAGTATCACCCAAAATAGCCTGCCACATCCTCAATATCGACCCAAAATTCAGTCCAGTAAAGCAAAAGAGGCGCAGCTTAGGCCCTGAGCGGTCCAAGGCACTGAGAGGGGAGGTACATAAACTGATGGCTAATAACACCATCTGAGATGCAACTTACCCTGAATGGGTATTAAACCTAGTATTTGTCAAGAAGCCTAACAGAAAGTGGCGAACTTGCATTGATTTCTTGGACTTGAACAAAGCTTGTCCGAAGGATAGCTTCCCGCTCCCCGGAATCGATTAACTTGTAGATGGTACGGCAGTACATGAATTGCTATCGTTTATGGATGCATACTTATGTTATAACAACCAGATCATGATGCATGAGCCTGACCAAGAGAGCACCAACTTCATCACCGATTTGGGATTGTACTACTGTAGTGTAATGCCATTTGGTTTAAAATATACCGGGACAACGTACCAAAGGCTAGTGAATGCTATGTTCAAATGCCAGATCGGAAAGATGATGGAAGTTTACATAGATGATATGTTGGTCAAATCATGAGTGGCTGCTAATCATCTAGAAAATCTTGCTAAAATGATCGAAATACTCTGGAAGTATGGAATGAAGCTCATCCCACTCAAATGCCACTTCAGAGTAGCCTCTAGGATATTCTTGGGATTCATAGTAAGTGCTTGAGGCATCGAATCGAATCCAGAATAGATAATATCGCTACGAGAGGTCCAAACCCGAAAAACAAGAAGGAAATTCAAAGCTTGAATGGAAAAGTCGCAGCATTGAGCTTATTTATCTCAAAAGCTACAGACAAGTGCATATCAATCTTCAGCGCACTAAAGAAGAGAAAGAAGAACTTCGAATGGAGTGAATCTTGTCAAATGGCCTTCGAAAAACTGCTACGACACATTGAGGCTCCGCCAATCTTGTCTAAGTCGGTGGATGGAGAAGACTTATTCATTTACTTAGCAGTCTCATCGCATGAGCTGATCGCCGCTCTTGTATGGAAAGAAGCAAGAATCTAACGAATCGTGTACTGCATTAGCAAACAGTTCACCGAAGTCGAGAAGAATTACCCAAAACTAGGAATGCTAGAGTATTGCCTCTTGATTGCATCTCGGAAGTTACGACCGTACTTTCAGGCTCATCCAATTAAAGTGTTGAGTGACCAACCCTTGAAACAAGGGTTATACAGACCAGAAACTTCCGCAAATGGAATATAGAGTTAAGTCAATATGATATCACATACTACTCGAGGAAAACCATCAGTAGGAAAGCGTTGGCCGATTTCATCGTCGAATTTACTATACGAGAAGACCAAGAAGAAGCTCGGTCAGAATTAGAAATATAATGGAAGCACTTCGTCGATGGCACATCCAACAACTTTTGATCAAGAGCGGGAGTAGTGCTTGAAACCCTCGAGGGGTGAGCCATTAGCTATGCTTTACGCTTGGAATTCCCTGCCACAAACAATAAAGCAGAATATGAAGCACTGATCGACGGACTGAAAGTTGTGAAGGAGCTTAAGATAAAATCTATTCACATATGTACCGACTCATAGCTGGTCGTCTGTCAAGTAAAAGGGGAGTATTAGGCGCGTGGTGAGAATCTCGCCCCGAACATGTCCAAAGTACAGAAACTGCTAAGCGACGTCGAGCACTACACCATAACTCATATCCCAAGGGAGCAAGATACGAAGGCAGATTGTTTTGCTAAACTGGCAAGTTCCGGAGAAGCTCAATCATTGGGGCTAGTCCCAGTTGAAACTCTGGCCAACCCAAGCATAGACGAAATGGACGTAAACTGGATTCTCAAAACCACCGTCGAACCAAATATGTGGATGACGCTAATAAAGTGCTATCTACTTGCAGGAACCCTTCCAACTGACCGGAATCAATGGAAGAAGCTCACCTGTAAGGCACCATGATTCATGATACAGGATGGAATACTCTATCGAAGGGGATTCTCAACCACCCTTCTTAGGTGTGTGACCGATGACGAAGCACGAAGAATCATAAAGGAGGTACATGAAGCCGAATACGGAGGCCACACTCGAGGAAAATCCCTTGCGAAGAAAGTCCTTCGATATGGGAACTTCTGGCCAACAATAAATCGCGATGTCGTAGATCATGCCAGAAGATGTGACAGTTGCCAAAGATTTAGCAAAATCAAGAGAACTCCATCTACAGAGCTAATATAGATGGCCAGCCCATGGCCATTCATAATATGGTGGATCGACTTGATTGGCGTCCTGCCAAAAGCAAAAGGAGGGGACAAATATGTTGTAATTGACGAGATTATTTCACAAAATGGACCGAAGCGGAACTGCTGGCCACCATAACCACAAAGAAGTTATTAACTTTGTTATTAAAAATATCATTTGTAGGTTTGGTGTGCCGCAAAAAATCATCACCGACAATGGAGCCTAATTCGAAAGTGCCGAGTTCAAAGACTTCTGCAGGTACTTCCGAATTGAAAAGAGCTTTTCTGTAGTGGCTCATCCGTAAAAAAGGGTAGGTGGAAGCAATGAATAAGATCAGGCACACGATCAAAAAATGGCTAACAAAAGTAAAAGGAAACTGGGTTGATGAACTTTTACTCGCAGTATGGGCTTATCAAACAACCCACAAAGCGGCAACCGACCACACTTCATTCGCCATGGCGTATTGTTCAGAAGCAGTGATTCCTGTTGAACTAGAAGTCCCCTCCTACCGAAAAAAAACTTCAATCTAAAGCAAACCTAGCAGCTTTTACTCAAATCGCTGGATATGGTTGATAAAAAGAGAGAAGAAGCAGAGTTGAGAACTGTCGCCCACTAAAAAAGGGTCGCATGATACTTCAACTTCAAAGTTCAAAACCAAACCTTCGAAGTTGGAGATCTTGTGCTTAAGCGAGTTTACCCCGCTCCGAAGGCCTTCGGACCAAACAGGGAGGGATCTTATGTTGTTAACCAAAAGCTAAGAGACGGGACTTTCAAGCTACCAACCGTCGATGGAATTCAAGTTCCCAGGGCATGGAATACGGGGTCGCTCCGCCGCTACTTTATTTGAAATCTTATGTATTTTTTATTTTTCAGCAAATAGGCCATCCTCGGATGCCGGGGGCATTGTACATATGCAAAAACTGCCCTTCTTTTCTTAATAAAGTTTGCATCTTGAACTAACAAAATTGTGTTCATAATAATTACCCACCGGACCGATGGAAGCAAATCGACTCAAACCGTAAGATCGATGGAACCCGATATTTGTCTTCTAAAAAGCGACATTACTCCGGTAACATCGAGAGGGCTGGAAATAATAACTCCTCACGTTGCCTGAAGATAGGCAATACTGAGGAAATGCAAATTACGCGCATCGCATAAGCCGTGCACTAAAATAATAACTCATCACGTTGCCCGAAGATAGGCAACACTAAGGAAAAACAAAAGTCGTGCACCTCATAAGCCACACACTAAAATAATTACTCCTCACATTGTTTGAAGATAGGCAACACCGAGGAAAAATAAAAGTCGCGTACCTCATATGTCGCGCACTAAAATAATAACTCCTCACATTGTCCGAAGATAGACAACACCGAGAAAACCGAAAGCCGCGCACCTCATAAGCTACGCACTAAAAATAATAACTCCTCACATTGCCCAAAGATCGGCAACACCAAGAAGTACCAAAAGTCGCATAATTCGTAAGTCACGCATTAAATTCTACAATATGAACTCCCCACGTTGCCCGGAGATAGGCAACAACGAGAAGCATGAGAAATCACGCATTAATTCCTAAAACTTTTCCAGACCAGGGAACCATGTCAATCCTTAAAACCTCGCATATCATAACCAACGCCGACTACTCCTATAATCGGGAATAATGAGCACAACTCCAATGAAATTGAAATGCTATAAATCGGCTAAAAAGTATCAACTATAAACATTTAACGATGAAAACTTCCCTCAGTTAATCCACGCAATGTGCACCTCTTAAACACACATGTTGCATACTTACCAAGATATCACAAGAAACTTGGATTACGTGCTCAAGTCGCAAAACAAATCAAGTCGTGACTTAGCCAAATTTCATGTGTAGTATGAGAATCATCTAAACCCTAAGTTAGTATGAGAATCATCTAAACCACTAAATTACTGGTCATTTGAAAGTTGTTTGAAGTAAACAGCCCTGTGAACTGGGGGGCATAAACCGGTACCTGAATATAAACATGTGGAAACGATAAGTTCACAAGTTCTGTGACTCCAAACAAAGAATTTTTAAAAACGCGTGGAAACGATAAGTGTAGGATCTAGATTAACCCTAGAGGGGGGTGAATAGGGTTAATGCAAATTTTCTCGATTTAAACACAGAAATAAACATAAATATGCAGTAAAGTAAATCACACACAAAATTTACCCAGCTTCGGCAACCCCTGCCTACTGCTGCATTCACAGATTTTTATTAGAATTAAACAGTATCACGCTTACAAACACTCTACTAGACTCGCAGACATTTTCTCCCGCTCACAAACACTCTACTAGACTCGCACACACTGCTCACAAACATTTGCTCCCGCTCACAAACACTCTACTAGACTCGCACACCCTGCTCCGCCTATAGAGTTTCGCTTACTCGCAAACTTTGCTTCCCGCCTATAGAGCTTCGTTTACTCGCAAACTCTGCTCCCGCCTACAATAGAATTTTGCAAACTCGCACACCCTGCTCACTGAACTAATTCTAACTACACAATCTGACACTACCTAAACCCTAGGTGGTGATTTACAAAGTTTTGATTCGGAAAATAAAAACGATAATTAAAAGACAATAGAAAATAACCCTTAACCCTAGTTAACAAAATAATAAAGCCTAATTTAAAAAAAAAAAACTTAAACCCTCTTTTATAATACTATAACAAGGCCGACCCCTTTATCTTTCAACCGATCCACTATCTTCCCTTATTTGACCCGGTCCACTTTTGCTTGTAAAAATGTCGGCCTTGCTCTTGTTTCTTTGTTCGATGAATTAAGGCTTCGTTCCCTTGTGGCAATTAGGGCTCTTCAATTTAAGTCGCCGCTCTTGATTGCTGGTTGGTTGCCTTGTCGATCACTTGCTTGGAGTCGCGCTCGGCTGCTTCTCTGATGGTTGACTATCGCTCGTTTGCAGTTGCTTGATCGAGTTCGTTGTTTGTGAATTCGGTATGTACTGTTTCCTTTTGCTTTTCTAAGTTGATACTCGAACTCGATGATTTAATTTGCCAGTGATGATTGGGTTATATATGCGTTCGAATTCCTTGAATTACGTTCGTCTAAATATATTTGAATTTGTCAATAGTCGTTCGATCTTGTATTGATGCTTGGGATTGATCTGACTTTGTCAATTTCGTATTTTTGGTAGCTTGATTCACACGGTATTGATTTGATTTCGTGATCAATTTGCTTGGCTATCACGGTGAACTCTTGATTGACTTGATCAACTTTGGTTTATACGGCAGAGATCTTTCTTCTTTTATTTGTTTTGACTTTGTCAAAAATTCGCACATATTTGATTATTCGACTTGGTCATCTCTGCATTGTTACAATTTGTTCATCTCTGTAGTATTGATTTTCACGGCATTGTCTTTGGGTACTCTGTTTCATATGTATGCTGTGCATTTGTAGTTGGTTTGAAAACTTCTGTGTTGTAGCTGTCTTGATTTGTGCCTTGTCCATTCTCGTGTGTTCATCCCTGTAGTATATGCTAGTGATACATTTTGGAGTTGGTTCATGTTGTATTGAGCTTTGACCCTTTGTTGTTCATCTGCATTGTTGCCTTGTTGACTGCATCACCATACTCTCTGTTTTGATTTGCACTTCTGTAGTGATATGATATTACTGCAATGTGAGCTGTTGTGATGGTTCCATTGTTGTATTTCTGACCTGTTGCATACATGAACTGTTTTGTTCTTAGTGCTTCGACTCTGCCATTTTTTATGTTCACTGGCCTGTACATTTGCATTGTATATATTCTTGAATTTGGATTTGAACTGCTTCATGTACTTGATATTGTGACAAGTGGTCTTGTGGTTGGTCACTGGTCTTGCTTGATGGTCATGTGCCACTGCATCACCACTGTTACACTGCCTCTGTGGTCTTCACTGTGTTCATGCACATTTTTTTTTTACTTCAGTTTTCACAGTTGCATTTGCCTCGAGTACATGTAATCTTGGCTCTGGTTATTTCATATTCATATGAGCATTTGTCTGCATTGAGTGTTTGTTGCAGTATCTTGTGGTTGCTATGCCTTTTGATGCATTACTTGTCTCTGCTCCATCCTGGTTGCTTCTCTGTACTTGTGCACTATTGTGTCTGGTTCTTTTCATTCATGTTGCAACTCAAATGTTTCACTCTGATATATATATATATATGCATTTGCCACTGAGCTTGATTCATGCAGTCTTCATTAGCTCGTGTGCTTCCAGTGTTGCCACTGTGTCAAGTATGGTTTCATGCCTTGTAGTTATCTGGTAGTAGCTGTTGTATCACTTGGTGTCTTGAACATTGTTTTGATGCCTGATACATATTACTTGACCATCGTTGCTGCATTGCTTACTGTCACTACTGCTTCGAGTCAGTTTCATTGTTGCTGCTCCTTCGGTGCACTGTGCTTTGTGTACATGTCTTGTTGAGTTTGTAGTTTGTTGTCACTGGTTCATTGGGCTGCATACATGTTGTAAGTGATACTTTGGACCTTTTGCCTTCAGTTGCTTGTCGAATTTGCATGTATCTGTATCACTTTGGTATACTGCAGCTTGTATTCTGCCTTGAGTTGAATCCCGTGTGTTATTTGGGTTTGACCTTGTGCTGAATTGTTAACAGTGCTTTTGTTTGATTTGTGTACACGAGTTGGCGGGGCAGTGCACACGTGTACAAATGTATGTATGTGTACTGCAGCCACTTATGTATACATGTCCCTGTAATATCTATGTGCACGACTTTGTGATGAAATCAAGTGTGAATGATGATGAACAACCCAAATAACTGAGGCAAATCATATTTTCAAAAATCGTATTTCATTTTATATTGCAAAAATATTTCTTTTTCAATTTTACTGCGTTAGTGAATATTTTTGCAGATTGCTCAGATGCTGGATTCAAACTGGAATGCAGTTGAAGATAAAAATACGAGTGTGAGTGATATGTAGTGAGGTTAATTGTAAATGTGAAATGTGATGTGATTGTAATCAAAGTTGTATAGTTATAGTGAGAGATTGAAATTGTACTATTCAAAATTGTAATAAATATTTGTTTGAATAAAATTTTTGTTTGAATTCAAAATCTGTTTAACTTGTTCTGTTTGAATTCAAATTCGAATTCAGTGTAATTTAATTTTATTCAACAAATATTTATTTAATCTATGAAAAACAAAATAGTACATTACCAAATACATTTAAATGAATATATATGTTTATTATCATCAAACAATAACATATAAGCGCATATTCAACAATAAGTTCACAAGTTCTGTCACTCCAAACAAATTTTTTTTAAAATAAAGAAGTTAACAAGGAATTTCTAAATAAAAGAATTCTTAAGTTTTATTAATTTCTAAAGTTTTGTTAATTTCTAAGTTCTGTTAATATGTAAATCCTGTTACTTCAAACGAAGGATTTTGCTATAATCGTAGAATTAGAAAAGTGTACGAGTACAAAAAACAGGTATGAACAGACATATAAGAATACAGTCAAAATATCAATATATTGCTTGTAAGTTTGTACCCACACAATATCGGCCAATAAAAGAAAAATACAGACTCCACAGCAGAAGCACTGAGTGTAGACTCTACACTTAAACAAAAAGACTCAAAAGAACGCAAAACCAAGTCAGTCTTCATATAAGCCTCTCAACGCTTCCTTCCACCGCTCCCCTTTCCATCCTTAATTGGCAGCTTCTGATTCATCTCGAGAGTGGTGTCGTTGCCGGTAATGTCAACTAACACCTCGGTGGCAATGTCCTCCTCGTCCTCTAAAGCCTTCTTAGTAGTTTCTCCATTCATCTTTCATTTTTGTGATTTGCGGGTGCTTTTAGAGGCTTTGATTGCTTTGACCTTTTCCTTCTTGATAGTAACCGCTGTGTTGAGTTTTTTGGGGCTGCTCCATCTGAGTTTCCTGCTCCTTGGATTTTGTTGTTGTAATCTCACCTTTCAAAGAAACAGAAGGGTCGTCCAAGCCATGAAGCGCGACTATCTTTTCAACCTCTAGCCTCAGTTGCGAGGCAGACGTGGATGTGGGGAATAGGAATTGAAACAACCACGAAAGATGTGGAAATTATGGCGGGTCTGGGCACCAAAGATGTTGGCACGTCAACTGGATAGTACGTGGACCAATAAGATCAAAAATAGAAGCGTTAAATTCTTTCTGCTCTTGCGGCGTAAGTAGGAAGCTCCCGAATTGAAAGGAAGCAAGGACATTACCTGCACCGGAGGAACAGTCGAGAATAGCGACCTCAAACTCACCACCTTAGCCTTCTTTGGATGGCTTCACCACCTGAGAAAAGTTTCAAATCCTGAGCTTGCTGTTAGGTCATGGGGCTGCTCAGATAATTAGCCTACGCCGGAAATAGAACGCTTAATAAGCGCTTCGGCGGCAGTCGTCAAGGCATCATCGGTGGCTACTAGAGCCCAATTTGTGGGTTAGAAAGCTACATCTGCATGTTATATGCTATGTAATTTGGGGGTTACATCTTTGTTTGTGCATCATAGGCTACTGGAGTTCAATTTGTGGTTGGAGAACTATGTTGGCTTGATCCTGAATCTAAATGGGTACCAAATTAAATAGGGGTACATAGGCAGTCATAAGTGGTAGTTATACGACCCAAATAATAATACAACATTTTCATGTTTATTGTTTAGTAATTATCTTATGTTAATATTTGTTTCTTACTAACCATTTTATTCTGCCATGACATGTTTATTGAGTTTGCGGTAATGAATATTGTTGTCTCTTACATCAGAGTCGTGCAGCGGGGGATTTATAGTTTGTCTGTTTGGTATATGTTAAAGAACACCCTATAAAATAAACGATTGATCAGATAAGTTGCATTAATGAAATTGTATCCTATACATTTAATAATATTGTATATTTTTAAGATTATAATGCATATTTAGTTGGTAGTTTTCATTGTTTATTTTAAAACAAATGAGTTTTCGATAATTTTGCTGGTCCGAAAATCCAGGTCATCACTGATTGTATTAGTGCCTGAGTTAGGTACTTAAGTAAAATTTCTACCCGGATCAATAAATCAGAATGGCTTAGAACATAACTAGAAAGGCTAAGGCAACAACTGAAATTGGCTAAACTAAGAGACCAGCATTCTTTCAACCTAGTCGCAATCAACACACAACTAGCTAGTAGATTGCCATCAAAATGGAACAACGAGCAACAAGACTACATGTAAGACATCGATGCAAGCCCATAAAAGCAAACCAAACATGGAACCATAGAAACAACCAAAGAGCTTAGGTCGCTAGAGATCCATATCCATGGATCACCAGCGACCTATGATAACATTTTGGTTTGTTGAGAGAAATAGGGATACAAAGTCTTGAAGACGGGAGTATGAAAAATTATAAGTGTATACACGATGGATCGCTAGTGAGCCATGTAATGCCATGATGCTTGTGACCCCTTGTGAAGAGATCGAAAGAGCACCTAGAAAATACCAAGTCATTAGCTCGCGTATGAGCCAATTCCATGGGTTATCAGTGATCCATAGACCATGGGTCGCTAGCGACCCATAGATTTGGCTCGGATCGTGAGCTATACCCCCTTAGTTTGTTCTATATTTACCTGCGAGCAGTTGATGAAGTGGCCTGGCCCAAAAGCTCTCCGATCGCTATAAATACCATCCTACCTACAACATAAGAGAGATCTTCTCTAGACTAGTTGCTGAAGCTCCACTGGAAATATTCTTCACTCTCTACCTCCCTCACAGCAATCTCCAAAGAGATTCACAGTGAATCTCCAATGGATTCCAACTCTGGGGATTCAATCTGCATAAGGATAACCAAAGCTTTGTAATCAAATACTTCTTGTAACAGCAATTAGTTTATACTAAAATTAAAAAGTGCATGTAGGCTTCGTTAACAACCGAACCACAAAAATTCTCTATCTTCTTTCATTTACAATTCTTTTTCTATATCTATTATCTATGATATTACTTTGTAAGAACAGGACTGGTGCTTTCAAACTCAAACCAAAGTGTTGATCCATTTTTTGGGTTAACAATCTTTTTAAAGTTATACCATTCTTGGAAAGGGGGGTGCACCCTCTTAGTCATTGTTGGAATATTGCTATATTCCTTTTTGGAAAGAGTTATAAAAAAAATATTTTAAATAGAAAAACCTCGGTATTTAGTTCTAAATTATCTTTTAAAATGAATTAAACAATTATGCCTAAATGGGTAGATTGGAAAGCTACATTTGCATGCTATATATCATGTAACTTAAGGGTTGCATCTTTGTTTGTGCATTATAGGCTATTGGTGTCCAATTTGTGGTAGAAGAACTATGTTGGCTTGATCCTATATCTAAATGGGTACCCAATTAAATAGGGGTACATAGGCAGTCATAAGTGATAGTTATACGACCCAAATAATAATATAACATTTTCATATTTATTGTTTGCTAAATATCCCATTTTGATATTTGTTTCTTACTAACCATTTTATTCTACATTGACATGTTAATTGAGTTTGCGGCAATGAATATTATTGTCTCTCACATCAGAGTTGTGCAGTGGTAGATTTATTGTTTGTCCGTTTGGTATGTATTAAAGCACACCTGATAAAATAAATGATTACTCTGGTAAGTTGGAATATTGAAATTGTATCCTATACATTTAATAGTACTATATATATATCAGATTATGATGTGTACTAAGTTGGTAGTTGTCAATTTTTATTTTAGAACGAATGGGTTTTCGGTAATTTTTACTGGTTCGAAAATACAAGTCGCCGCTGATAGTATTAGAGCCTGGGTTAGGTACTTAAGTAATATTTCAATTAGGATTCGTAAATCAACCAAGGAATTTTAAATAAAACTGCGTTAATTTGATAAATAAAAATGGATAGCATAAGACACCATACCGTCGACCGGGATTATGAGTGATACTTTTTTGGTGTGCTTATTTTTTGTTAATTGTTTGGCTTCATTATATTTTCCACTGTATGGAATTTCAAGAATGAAATTCGTTTAAGGGAGGGAAGAACGTAACGAGTGGGGTTTCTAACCCAGCAGGACCCATTAGAAAGCTGAATAATATCGTGACATCAGAATGGCTTAGAACTTAACCGGAAAGGCTAAGGCAACAATTGAAATCGACTAAACCAAGAGACCAACATTCTTTTAGCACGATCAGCAATCAGCGCACAACCAGCTAGTACATTACCATCAAAATGGAACAACGGGCAACAAGACTGCACATACGACATCGATACAAGGCCATAAAAGCAACCCAAACTTGGAACCATAGAAACAATCAAAGAGCTTAGGTCGCTAGCGATCCATATCTATGGATCGCCAACGACCCATGCTAACATATTAGTTAGTTGAGAGAAATAGGGATACGAATTCATGGAGACAGGAATATGAAAAATTCTAAATGTATGGATCGCTAGCAATCCATACACGACAGATCGCTAGTGATCCATGTAATGCTATGATGCTTGCGGACCTATATTATGAAGAGATGGAAAGAGCACTTAGAAAATACCAAGTCATTAGCTTGCGTACGAGCTAGGTCTATGAGTCGTCAGCGACCCATCGACCATGGGTCTATAGCGACCCTTGGTTTTGGCTCGATCATGAGCTAGATTCTAATAGGTCGTTCTATACCTAACTACGAGTAGTAGATGAAGTGGCTTGGCCCAAAACCTCTCTAATTGCTATAAATACCATCCTACCTACAACATAAGCGGGATCTTCTCCGGACTGGTTGGTGAAGCTTTGTTGGAAATTTTTTTCACTTTCTACTTCCCTCACAACAATCTCCAAATAGATTCACTGTGATTCTCCAGTGGATTCCAACTTTGAGGATTCAACCTACTTAAGGATAATCAAAGCCTTGTAATCAAACACTTCTTGTAACAGTAATCGGTTTATAATAATACTATAAAGTGGAAGTAGGTTTCATTAATGGCTGAACCATATAAAAATTCTCCATCTTCTTTCTTTTACTATTCTTTTTCTTTATCTATTATCTGTGATATTGCTTTGTCAGAACATGGATGGCGCTTTCAAACTCAAAACAGGATGTTGATCCATTTTTTAAGTTAACAATTTGTTTAGATTTATACCATGCTTGGAAAGGGGAGTGCACCCTCTTAGTTTGTTGGAATTTTGATATATGTCTTTGAGTTTTAGAAAAATAAATAGAAAAGCCCAGGTATTTAGTTCGAAATTATCGTTTGAAAAGAATTGAACAATTATGCCTAATGGGTAGATTAGAAAGCTACATTTGCATGCTACATCTATGTAATTTAAAGATTGCATCTTTGTTTGTGCATCATTGGCTATTAGAGTCCAATTTGTTATAGGAGAACTATGTTGGCTTGATCCTGTATCTAAATGGGTATCAAATTAAATAGGGTACGTAGGCAGTCATAAGTGGTAGTTATACAGCCCAAATAATAATATAACATTTTCATGTTTATTATTTTCTAATTATCCCATTTTGATATTTGTTTCTTACTAACCATTTTATTTTGCATTGACATGTTTATTGAGTTTGTGGCAATGAATGTTGTTGTCTCTCACATCAAAGTTGTGCAGCGGTAGATTTATAGTTTGTCTGTTTGGTATGTATTAAAGCACACCCTATAAAATAAATGATTACTCTAGTAAGTTGCATTATTGAAGTTGTATCATACACATTCAATAGTATTGTATATTTATAAGATTATGATGTGTATTATGTTGGTAGTTGTCATTGTTTATTTTAGAACGAATGGTTTTCGGCAATTTTTATTTGTCCAAAAATCCAGGTCGTCACTGATGGTATTAGAGCCTGGGTTAGGTATGTAAGTAAAATTTCAAGTAGGATTAGTAAATCAACAAAGGAATTTAAATGAAACTGTCTTAATTTGATAAATAAAAATGGATATGATAGGACACCGTACCTTCGACTGGGGTTATGGGTGATATTATTTTTGGTGTGCTTAATTTTTGTTAACTGTTTGGCTTTCGTTATATTTTTCACCCTATGGAATTTCGGGGATGAAATTCATTTATGGGGAAGAAGAGCATAATGAGCCGTAATTTTTGAGTTTTTGAATTTAAATTTTTAGTTTATTTAAATATTCAAATGTAATTTAATTATAGTAAAATCTATGTTTTAAATAGCTGCCCAATTTTTAATGACATAATTTTAATTTAATTTATGTGATTTTTCCATATTATTGAATTTTGAAAATAGTGAAATCTTCGTTCGATGCTTTTTGCAGCAAATGTTAGTATTTTTGAAATTGCACATGATAAGTTATTCAATGTATTTTATTATTGTTTTTTAATTGTTTCATATCGTTATGCGTGATTGTAGTTTTATTTCTGTCATTTGCGGTCGTGCGCGAACGTGATATTGTGTAGTAGAGTACCCTAATTTTTTATAAAACAACTCAAATATTAAACAAAATATGACACGCATGTAGTCTTACATGTCTTGCTTTCTTTTGTGAATTTACTTTTGATGTGATGGAAATGTTGACTTTTGTCTACTTTGGTATGAAGTAATTTTGCCTCTATATTAATGCATACACAACACGCAAGGGGACGCATGAATCAAATATACACACAATTCCTTTCTCTACAAATGATAATGCACAGAACATGTTTCCCAATTTAAATTCATTAATCCTATAACTCCGCAAATACAAAAATTTAGCCCAAGGTGGAAAGATCACTATTGTATAAGGGAAGTAGGGCTTCATCTTTTGTTTAATTTGCACTCGAGATGGTGGCGCCGTGGATGAGATATTCCCCGATGAACTTTCGGACCGTGTGTGTGGGTGAGTGCATTTTTATGCGTATTCAAGCCATGTGTGCGTGCTTGCTTGCATGTGGAGATGTTCAATTGTGTGTGTGAGTGTAGTGTGTGTGAGTGGAGGTGCATGTGCAGGGAGAAGAGAAAGGAGCAGCCATTTTTGAGTGCAACCGAGTCAGATCCATTAGTGCAGAAGGATTGATACTACAAAGCCAAAAGAGAGAGGCTGTTTTATCCTTGACGTGGCCGCGTTTGTTTGACTGCTTTTACCACTGAGCAGAATGCTGAAATGTCTTCAAGACAGTGAAAAAGTAGACGACTCTGCCGAAGTTCATCCATTTACAACAAATCGAAGATGATGCCAGCAACAATGACTTCTACTATAGATTTGGATGCCACTGCCCCTGCATCGCTGTTTCAGGTCCCTATGGTGCCCGCTATGCCATTCAGGTTTGAGGGACTCTATTTTAAGCACTGGAGGCAAAAGATGGAGCTCTTTCTAACATTGAGGAAGGTGGTTGCTGTCCTTACAATGGATAAACCACAGCTACTAGAAAGACCCGACGAAGCAGACATAGATCAGCTAAGAGTCTGGATAGAGAAATCGAAGGAGTTGTAGATCTGGACAGAGCAGGATTACTTGCGCAAGAACTTCATCCTCAATGGATTCAGCGACAATCTCTATGACTACTACAACTCTGACAAAACAAGAAGGGAGATCTGGGAAGCGCTGCAGAAAAGTACGATACAAAGGAAGCAGAAGCAAAGAAGTTTAATGTCAGCCACTACCTCAAGTACTAGATGACAGATGACAGGTCAATAGATAGCAGTCTCATGAGCATCAGAAAATAATTCATGATATCATCTCCGAAGGTATGAGTTTAGATGAACGTTTTCAAGTGGCAGTTTTGATTGATAAGTTACCTCCATGTTGGAAGAATTTTAAGAATAATCTTAGACATGAAACTAAGGGATTATTATTAGAAAGCCTAATAACCCATCTCCATATTGAGGAGGAATATCGTAAATAGGATATGAAGGAAGAAGTGCTTGTTATTTCAGGCAACACTAAGAAAGCTGCAATTCTGAAACCGTATCTTAAAAGCTTTAAAAATCAAAACTGCAAGCTTAATCAAAATCGCAACAAATAGAATTTTAATTCACAAGGAAACCATAGAGGTCAACCGAAACTACCACAAAAGAAGGACTCTGGACAGTTGTTTCTTTGTTACAACTGTGGAAAACCAGGTCATATGGCACGCAAGTGTCGGAACAGGCCAAGCTCTGCACATAGGCTAACCTGACCGAGGAGCCTCTTACGGCTATGATTTCTGATGAGATTCACCTTGTTGGCGGATCAGAGGGTTGGTGGGTAGATACTGGCGCAACACGTCATGTCTGTTATGACCATGCTACGTTCAAAACATACATGGAAACTGAGGACAAGAAAGTGTTGCCGGAAGCCTCTCACACCACTATTGTTGTTGGGATTGGAAGCCTAGAGATGAAGTTTGCCTCCGGAAAGACTGTCATTTTGAAAGGCATCATGCATACTCCAAAGATGAGAAAGAATCTTTTTTTGGGTTATCTTCTTAATAAGGTTGGGCTTACACTGACTGTTGGGGCTGATATGTACACCATCACTATGAATAGTATGTTTGTGGATAGGGTTTATGCAACTGATGGCATGTTTAGACTGAATGTTGAATGTAATAAAATGTCTATTTCTGCTTATTTGTTGTGTGATTTTAATATCTGGCACTCTAGACTATATCAAGTTAATAAACGAATAATAAAGAACATGAGTAGCTTAGGTATAATCCCTAATATGTCACTAAATGATTTTGAAAAATGTGATTTTTGTAGTCAAGTAACAATAACTAAAACCCTACATAAGTCTGTATTTAGAGAATCAGAACCCTTAGATTTGATTCATTCCGATATACGTGAGCTTGATGGCACTCTGACAAGAAATGGACACTGCTACTTTATCGCTTTTGTTGATGATTACTCTAATTTTACTTATGTATACCTTACGAAAAATAAAAGTGATGCATTTGAGATATTTAAATCTTTTATAACTGAAACTGAAAATCAGTCTAATAAGAAAGCTAAAAGATTGCGTAGGAATAGAGGAACTGAATATGAATCGAGTTTTTTTTATTGACTTTTACAACTCACATGGAATAATACATGAAAGAACTGCAACATATTCACCTGAAACGAATGGTAAAGATGAAAGGAAAAATAGAAAATTAACTGAATTAGTAGTTGCTATTTTACTTGATTCTAGTGCATCATCACATTGGTGGGGGAAATCTTATTAACCATGTGTTATGTTTTGAATAGGATCCATAAGTCAAAAAGCAAAATTTCACCTTTTGAAATCTTAAGAAATTATAAGCCAAATGTGTCTTATTTTAGAACTTGGGGATGTTTAGCATATGTTCGTATACCTGACCCTAAGAGAATAAAATTAGCAAGAAGAGCATATGAATGTATATTTATTGGCTATGCTATCAATAGCAAAGCATATATATTTTATGATCTGAATACGCACAATATAATAGAATCTAATGATGCTGATTTTTATGAATTGAGATTTCCTTTTATATTGAGGAATAGTGGGGGCACATCAAGTGACAATATACCTATTAGAACAGAACATAATGAATCTTTTGAAAACGAACCTAGAAGAAGTAAAAGGGCAAGAATTACAAAAGATTATAGTGCAGATTTTTGCACTTTTACTATAGAGGATGATCCTTTAAACCACCATGAAGCCTCATCTTCTTTAGATGCCGATTTTTGGCAAGAGGCTATAAATGATGAGATGGATTCTTTATAATCTAATAAGACTTGGCACTTAGTAGATTTACCACCTGGTTTTAAGTCCATAGGCTGTAAATGGGTACTTAAAATGAAATTAAAACCTAATCGAACAGTTGATAAATATAAAGCCCATTTAAGAGCTAAAGGGTTTAAGAAAAGAGAAATGTAAACTTTTTGACACTTTTTCACCTGTAACTAAAATTACATCCATTCGAGTATTAATTTCAGTAGCATCTATTTATAATTTAATAATACACCAAATGAATGTTAAAATTGCCTTTTTAAATGGTGAATTAGAAGAGGAAATTTATATGGACCAATCTGAAAGCTTTGTAATTCATGGTCATGAACATAAAGTTTACAAGTTAGATAAATCATTATATGGTTTAAAACAAGCACCTAATCAATGGCATGATAAATTTGATAACTTAATAATCTCACATGATTTTAGAAATAATAGAAGGGACAAATGTATTTACTATAAATATGAGAATGACACTTGCACTATCATATGTCTGTATGTAGATTGTCTACTTATTTTTGGGTCAAACATTCATGCTACAAACAATGTTAAATCTTCGTTAAGTGCCAACTTTGATATAAAAGATCTAAGTAAAGCGAATGTAATCCTTGGAATTAAGATTACTGATCTAGGTAAAGCAAGTGTAATCCTTGGAATTAAGATTACTAGGTCACAAAAGAGAATTTTTTTGGATCAATCTCATTACATTGAGAAGGTCCTAAAGAAATACAATTACTTTGACTGTAAACCTGCATGTACACCATATGATCCTAGTGTAAAACTATTTGAGAACACTGGTGAAGGTGTAAGATAGTATGATTATGCGGGCATCATTGGAAGCCTTCGGTATGCCACTGATTGTACTAGACCCGACATTTCCTATGTCATGGGATTATTATGCAGGTTTACTAGTAGACCAAGTATGGAGCACTGGCATGCTATCAAAAGGGTCATGAGATACCTAAAAGGAACTATGAACCTTGGGATACATTATGAAAAGTTTCCAGCTTTCCTTGAAGGATACACTGATGCAGACTGGAATACTTTATCCGATGATTCGAAAGCAATCGGTGGCTATATATTTAGCATTGCTAGTGGAGTTGTATCTTAGAAATCTAAGAAATAGACTATTTTGTCTCAGTCCATTATGGAGTCTGAGAAGATAACATTAGCCACAGCTAATGAAGAAACAGATTACTTAAGAAATCTGCTAGCTGAGATTCCTTTGTGGAAAAAACCGATACCAACTGTGTTGATATATTGCGATAGTACTATGGCTATTGCAAAAGTACAGAACCGTTATTACAACGGTAAGAGGTGACATATACGTCGTAATCACAACATTGTTAGAGATCTACTCCCTTTAGGAGCTGTCAGAGCGGATCACATACGCAGTGATGAGAATTTTGCCCATCCTTTGACGAAAGGACTAGCTAGAGAGAAAGTCCTTAGAACTTCCAAAGGAATGAGACTATTTCCCTTAGATTATTGAGTCACGTACAATGGAATGACTATAGATACCGAGAACTAGGTTCAATGGGTAAGAACAAGTTGTGAAGTGATATGGGTTGAACATGCTATTTTTTATATGCTTTGAAGCTTGTATTCCTGAAGTGATTAGAGGATGAGTTAATAAAAACTCTTAGTGAGATCTATACTCTATATAAAGTGGAGTACCTACCTTTAGGAGGACTCTTGATAGACTCGCCTATGTGGATGCGGAAATGTGGCTGTTTCTATGGAATTTTAGGAAAAGTTCTTATAGCATTCGCTAAAATGGGATAGACATGCATAGCCATAAATGCACAGACTTATTTGATTGCGCTCTAGAAAGATTATGTGTGGTTTTGATGTCAGGAATAGAGTTCAAGACTACATGTCGCTCTAGCAAAAACTGAATCTTATCCACTATGAAACGGTTCAAGTCGAAAGACACATTTGTTTATGCATAGTCTTATGTTTTTTAGAAGCTGCTCGAAAGAAAAATATTTATAAAAAATTCAAGCGAGGATTGCTGCAAATGTTTTAACGTTTTTTAAGTGAATTATTAAAAAATTAAATAAGTGTAAATGGCTCCTATGTATGTGAATAGCCCCACATTGTAGGAGGAAAGAATCAAGTATTTAAACTTGATTCTTAGAAGCTAAATTGGGCCCTGTGGGCACCCAATGATGCTCTTTTGTGAGGAGGGAGACCTTGCTTGACCACCACACACGTGCTCGCGCGCCGACCGACCGACTCGACTCGACCCGGGCTGGGCTTTAGATAGGGCTTGTTGTAGTGTAGCACTTATATTTTTGGATGAAATTATTAAACATTTTTCGACCATTATTGATTTGAGACGGTAAAACTTCAGATCCAATTCCTAGCCCATGTCAGCCCATGACTCAGCAATTCGTTCAACTTGATATTACGTCTATTTTTATCAGTTGATAGACAAAATAAAAAAAAAGACATTTCTCCTCGTTGAAAGAAAACCTAAACATATACTCTTCTTTAAAAATCAGAAAAAACCGAGCAGCCATTTTTTAGTGCAACCGATTTGAATCCGTTAGTGCAGATGGATCAATACTACAGAATCGAAAGACTGGGAGGCGGTTTTATTCTAGAGGTGGCGACGTTTGTTTGATTACTTTCATCCCTGAGCAGAACGCCGAAGCTTCAAGACAGTGACAAAGTACATGACTCAGTCGTAGTTCATCTGTTTACAACAAATCGAAGATGGCACCAGCAACGATGACTTCTGCTGTAGATTTGGATGTCGCTGCCCCCACATCGCTGTTTCAGGTCCCCATGGTGTCCGCTACGCTATTCAAGTTCGAGGTCCTCCATTTCGAATACTGGAGGTAGAAGATGGAGTTCTTTCTGACAATGAGGAAGGTGGGCTCTGTCCTCACAACGGATAAACCGTAGCTACCAGATAGACCCGACGAAGCGGACACAAATCAGCTGAGAGTCTGGATAGAGAAATCGAAGTAGTTGCATACTTGGACAGAGCAAGATTACTTATGCAAGAACTTCATCCTCAACAGACTCAGGGACTATCTCTACGACTACTACAACTCTGACAAAACAGCAAGGAAGATCTGCAAAATGCTGTAGAAAAAGTACGATATAAAGGAAGGAGTGGCAAAGAAGTTTGCCATCTGGCGCTACCTCAAGTACCGGACGACTGATAACAGGTCAGTAGATAGCAGTCTCATGAGCTTAAGAAAATAGCTCATGAGATCATCTTCGAAGGTATGAGTTTAGATGAATGGTTTCAAGTGGTAGTTTTGATTGATAAGTTACCTCCAAGTTGGAAGGATTTTAAGAATAATGTTAAACATAAAACTAACGAATTTTCATTAGAAAGCTTGATAACCCGTCTCCATATTGAGGTGGAATCTCATAAATAGGATATGAAGGAAAATTGCTTGCTGTTTTAGGCAACACTATGAAAGTTTCGGTTCTGAAACCGAATCCTAAAAGCTTTAAGAATCAGAACCACAAGCTTAATCAGAACCGCAACAAACAGAATTTTAATTCACTAGGAAACCATAAAGGTCAAAAGAAACCACCCAAAAAGAATGACTATGGACAGTTGTTTCTTTGTTACAACTGTGGAAAACCATGTCATATGGCACGCATGTGTCGAAACAGGCCAAGTTCTACACCTCAGGCAAACCTGATCGAGGAGCCTCTTACGGCTATGATTTCTGATGAGATTCACCTTGTTGGTGGATAAAAGGGTTGGTGGTTAGATACTGGCACTAACGTCATGTCTTCTATGATCGTGCTACGTTCAAAACATGCATGGGAACCGAGGATAAGAAAGTGTTGCTGGAAGACTCTCACACCACTATTGTTGTTGGGATTGGAAGTGTAGAGCGGAAGTTTACCTCTGGAAAGACCGTCATTCTGAAAGACATCATGCACACTCCAGAGATGAGAAAGAATCTTATTTCGGGTTATCTTCTTAATAACGCTAGGTTTACATAGACTATTGGGCTCATATATACACTATCTCTATGAATGGTACGTTTGTGGATAGAGGTTATGCAATTGATGGCATGTTTAAACTAAATGTGAATGTCATAAAATGTTTGTTTTTTCTTATATATTGTGTGATTTTAATATCAAGCACTCTAGACTATGTCATGTTAACAAAGGAATAATAAAGAACATGAGTAGCTTATGTATAATCCCTAACACGTCATTAAATGATTTTGAAAAATGTGATTTTTGTAGTCAAGCAAAAATAACTAAAATCCCACATAAATCCGTAATTAGAGAATCAGAACCCTTAGATTTGATTCATTCTGATGTATATGAGCTTGATGGCACTGTGACTAGAAATGGACACCGCTACTCTATCGCTTTCATTGATGATTGCCCTGATTTTACTTATGTATACCTTATGAAAAATAAAAGTGATTCATTTGAGATATTTAAATCTTTTATAACTGAAATTGAAAATCAGTCTAATAAGAAAGTTAAAAGATTGCGTAGTGATAGTGGAACTGAATATGAATCAAGTTTGTTTATTGACTTTTACAACTCATATGGAATAGTATATGAAAAAACCACACCATATTCACCTGAAATGAATGGTAAAGCTGAAATGAAAAGTAGAACATTAACTGAATCAGTAGTTGCTACTTTACTTAATTCTAGTGCATCATCACATTGGTGGGGGGAAATCTTATTGACCGAGTGTTATGTTTTGAATAGGATCCCTAAGTCAAATGCAAAATTTCACCTTTTGGAATCTTAAGAAATTATAAACCGAATGTGTCTTATTTTAGAACTTGGGAATGCTTAGCATATTTTCGTATACCTGACCAGGAGAGAATAAAATTAGCATGTTGATCATATGAATGTGTATTTATTGGCTATGCTATTAATAGCAAAGCATATAGATTTTATGATCTAAATATGCACAATATAACTGAATCTAACGATGCTGATTTTTATGATTTGAGATTTCCTTTTAAATTTTGGAATAGCGGGGGTACATCAAGTAACACTTACCTATTAGAATGGAACATAGTGAATCTTCTGAAAATGAACCTAGAAGAAGTAAAATGGCAAGAATTGCAAAAGATTATGGTTCAGATTTTTGCACTTTTACAATAGAGGAGGATCCTTTAAACCTCCAAGAAGCCTCATCTTCTTTAGATGCCTATTTTTGGCAAGAAGCTATAAATGATGAGATGGATTCTTTGAAATCCAATAAGACTTGGTACTTAGTAGATTTACCACCTGATTGTAAGTCTGTAGGCTGTAAATGGGTACTTATAAAAAAATTACAACCTAATGGAACAATTGATAAATGTAAAGCCCGTTTAGTAGCTAAAGGGTTTACACAAAGAGAAAATGTAGAATTTTTGACACCTTTTTACCTACAATTAGAATTACATCCATTCGAGTACTAATTTCACTAGCGTCTATTAGTAATAAAAATACACCAAATGGATGTTAAAACTGCTTTTTTAAATGGTGAATTAGAATGGAAAATTTATATGGACCAACCTGAAGGCTTTGTAATTCATGATCAAGAAAATAAATTTGTAGGTTAGATAAATCATTATATGGTTTAAAACAAGCACCTAAGCAATGACATGAGAAATTTGATAGCTTAATAATCTCACATGGTTTTAAAATTGTTGAAAGAGACAAATGTATTTACTATAAATCTAAGAATGACTTTTGCACTATTATATGTCTGTATGTAGATGATCTACTTAATGTTAGGTCAAACATTCAATCTATAAACAATGTCAAATCTTTGTTAAGAGCCAACTTCGATATGAAAGATCTAGGTAAAGCGAGTGTAATCCTTGGAATTAAAATTACCAGGCCACAAAACGGGATTTCTTTTGATCAGTCTCATTACATTGAGAAGATACTAAAGAAATACAATCACTTTGACTGTAAACGTGCATGTACACCATATGATCCTAGTGTAAAACTAATTAAGAACACTGGTGAAGATGTAAGACAATCTGACTATGCGAGCATCATTGGCAGCCTTCGGGATGCCACTGATTGTAATAGACACGACGTTACCTATGTCGTGGGATTATTATGCACGTTTACTAGTAGACCTAGTATAGCGCACTGGCATCCTATTTAAAGGGTCATGGGATACCTAAAAGGAACTATTAACCTTGTATTATATTATGAGAATTTTCCAACTGTCCTTGAAGGATACACCGATGCAGACTGGAATATTTTTCCGATGATTCAAAAGCTACCAGTGGCTATATATTTAGCAATGATGGTGGAGCTGTTTCTTGGAAATTTAAGAAACATACTATTTTGGCTCAGTCCACTTTAGAGTCTGAGATGATACCACTAGCCACAGCTAGTGAAGAAGTAGACTACTTAAGAAATCTGCTAGCTGAGATTCCTTTATGGAAAAACCGATGCCAGCTGTGTTAATCCATTGAGATAGTACCACAGCTATCGCGAAAGTACAGAACCGTTATTACATGGTAAGAGGCGATAGATGCGTTGTAAGCACATCAGTGTTAGAGAGCTACTCTTTTTAGGAGATGTTAGAGTGGATCACATACGCAGTGATGAGAATTTGGCCAATCCTTTGACGAAATCACTAGCCAGAGAGAAAATCCTTGGAACCTCCAAAAGAATGGAATTATTGCCCCTAGATTGTTGAGTCGCGCACAATGGTAACTCGACCTAATGGTTGAAGTCCCAAGAACTAGGTTCAATGGGAAAGAACAAGTTGTGAAGTGATATGAGTTGAACATGCTATTTTTTTTATTTTGCAGCATGTATTCCTGAAGGGATTAGAGGATGAGTTAATAGAAACTCTTAATGAGATCTATACTCTATATAGAGTGGATTACCTACCTTTAGGAGGACTATTGATAAACTCACCTATATGGATGTGGAAATATGGCCGTTTCTATGGAATTTTGGGCAAAATTCGAATGGAATCCACTAAACTGGGATAAATGTGCATGGCAATAAATGCACAGGCATATTTGATTGCACTCTAGAAAGATTGTGTGTGGTTTGGTGTCAGGAATAGAGTTCAAGACTATGTGTCACTCTAATAAAAGCTGAATCTTATTTACTATGCAATGGTTCAAGCCGAAAGACGCCTTTGTTTATGCACAATCATTTGTTATTCAGAAATTGCTCGAAAGAAAAATATTTAAAAAAAATTCAAGTGGGGAATTGTTGGAAATGTTTTAAAGTTTTTTAAGTGAATTATTAAAAAAATGAATAAGTGTAAATGGCTACTATATGTGTGAATAGCCCCACAATATAAGGCTATAGGAAAGAATCAAGTATTTATACCTGATTGTTAGAAGCTAAATTGGGCTCTTTGGGCATTCAATGATGCTCTTTCGTGAGGAGGGAGACCATGCTTGACCACTAGACAAGCGCACGTGCACCGACTGACCGACTCGACTCGAACCGGGCCATGTTCGGGCTTGTTGTGGTGTAGCACTTATATTTTTGGACGAAATTATCAAACATTTTCTCTCTGTTATTTATTTGAGACGGTAAAACTTAAGACCCAATTTCTTAGCCAACGTCACCCCACGACTTAGTAATACGTTCAACTTGGTATTCCGTCTATTTTTATTAGTTGATGGACGAAATCAAAAAACAGAACAACGCCATTTTTCTCTCTGAAAAAAAATCTAAACATATACTCTTCTTCAAAAATAAAAAAAACCGAGCAGCCATTTTTGAGTGCAACCGAGTCAAATCCGTTAGTGCAGACGTGTCGATACTATAAAACCGAAAAATGATGCTGTTTTATCCTAGAGGCGGCGGCATTTGTTTGACTACCCGCACCTCTAAGCAGAACGCCAAAACGTCTTCAATACAACGACAAAGTACACGACTCAGCTAAAGTTCATCTATTTAAAGTAAATTGAAGATGACGCCAACAACGATGATTTCTACTGTAGATTTGGATGTTGCTACCCCCGCATCGCTGTTTCAGGTCCCCCGTGTGTCCGCTATTGAAGATTTACATTCACAAGCATCAAAGCTACTCGATTATTATTATTTTCACCCTTAGACATTATTATAATATCAATGGATTTTCTATAGAAAAGTTTTTTGTTATCATAAGGTAAAAACATGTCCGTGTTTATATGCGGTATGGTCTTATGAGATACTTTTGATTTTCAAAAGTTTTTTATAACTTTAAAATCCAGTTAGGTGTGTTTCCTCACGATGGTTTTCCAGACTGACTCGAGTGTCATTTTATTATAATCCTCGGGTCAAACCATGCATATTTATAGATTTTAGTTGGTTGCTTTGGAGCTTTAGAGGACGAGCTAGAAGCCCACAGACGTATTCACATACATGGCTTTTTTCGGTGTATTCATTGTTGTATTTATCAACAATTGTGAGGACAGGTTGTTATAACTGTTCAGGTTGAAATAGGTTAGTATACTCTGATTGATGTCTGTATATACATATATTGCAGTTTGTTTAATGTAATGATTTGTAATATAATATAGATTATTTCTTCCGCTATGAGATTTTATGTTGTTTAGTTTTCTTTTTATCTTCTTCCTTCTTTCTTTTTTACCCCTGACAATCGCGTTTTTAGGCGTTCGATTACTTGGCATGCAATACAGTGGACTTATTAGTATTGATTTTCGAGGATCGAAAATCCCAGTTGTTACAAATTTCCTCCTAGGGTAGTCCGCAAGCTCTTAACTTCCTCAGATCAGTAATTTACAACCCGTTAAGATGATTTTAGGCGTATATTCGGGTGTTTGACTCAGATGGAATATCATTTCTACAACCAAAGGCATGCAAAAACGTTCATTCATACTAGTAAGTATAATCGCTTGAAATCACATACGCAATGACAAAAGTTTAATGCTACAGGGAGAATACAAACTAGACCGATACAGCAAGATATGCAAGCATGAACGCTAGCCTTGTTATTGGTTGGTTATCCATTTTTCTGACACTAACTATGGATGAGCTTTGTGGCACTGGACTATAGTTAGCCCAATTAAGACGGGTGATTACGACGTATTTTTCTGACACTATCGCCAAGTTATTTCATTAATGATCCTTCATCACTATGCATACTTGTATAGGTGAATCACCAAAATATTTGGCAAGATAAGTGGTTTCTACTGAAGTTTTGAATGTGGTTTGGTCATGCGCTTGTTTTGTGTAGCTAATCTTCTTTTAATGTTTATGCGTTGTAAATTACGTCTAATTTATTCATGTCCATATTCTCCTTTTCCTTGACTAATAGTCATGATATGTTAATTTCACATGATTGCAAGGTTTGAGATCAGCTGCCCTCGGATGTGCTTTCAACTACAACAACCATCTCATTTCAAATCATTGTCATATGAATCATAATTAGAAATTTTGAAAAGGGATTTCGTGAAGCTATCACATGATCAGGCATCAAAAATCAATTGAAAGCAATTCTACATCCCTTCTTAACTTATGGATGTATAACAACATCATAACAGCAGCAATTCGATCATATGATTTTGCTATAAACCTTTCTCTTGCCTTCATCAATCTAAAAACAATTAAAACAATTTCTAGAACTTGTAGACTTTATGTGATGCTTATGCATAAACATCTAAAATAGCTAAAATAGGATGATATGGTACGTAGATGGGTTAGGAGCTCATTACATGATTTTTTTGCTATTAAAACTCACCTGAAAATTTGATATTCCCAAATCCTAGCCATGTCAATATTGTACGATGGATCGATCAGTATATATTATGCAAAATATATAGAATAACGACTTAAGTTAAGTCATAAAATAATTTTTAGTATCATCCATTGTAGTCGCATTCCTCATATAATCATGCAAAATAACTTGAGTATACTCTTTGGTAATATGGACATAGAACGTGGCATTATATTTGTATTACTCTATATTTGTTTATTGAAAGAATTCAATTTGTTGAAGAAACGAATAATTCCCTTGCACTTACTTACGTCTTGATTGCTCTATGAAAGTTCATGATTATGCTTTTTAATATAAAAAGTGGAATACGTTGGCTAATATTTATTAAGCGACTCCTAGGTAGTTATGCATGTCGCGTCATATAAACATGTTATGTTAAATCTTCAGCTTTGCAGGTTATTTTGGCGATCCAGTTAGGATTGTATGTTATCATTTCTTTATTTTTTATAATATGACTAAGGGTTGCATCACATTTCCTTAATTTTTATTTCTTAGATGACTATATATACGTAGATCCCTTTCTTACTGTCATAATTATAATCACTTGAAATCGCGTATGCACAGATAAAGGTTTAATGCTACAGGGAGAATAGAAACTAGATCGATACAGCAAGATATGCAAGCGTGAACACTGACCTTGTTATGAGTTGGCAATCCATTTTGAGAAGTACCCACATTCCACCTACTTTTATTGTCAACGGTTGTTTTTCATGTGTCAACTTACTGCGACGTCTAGTGTACAGAACGATCCGAGTTTATTGTTTTATTTGTTTATTCAAATAAATAAAATAGTTAAACATTGGTATTGATTTAAATAAAATTGTAGTATAGTAATCAAATAAAAAAAAATTGTGCACGAAAATGCCACAACTTGTAGTTCAAAATAAAATTCTAATTAAATTTTTTTGTGTACGAAACACAACAAAGTCAAAAGACAGGAGGAGATTTAGAATTTCTGAGAATAAGGAAATAATGACATTGGGTAATGCGCTCAATAATGAACGTTCTCCATGTGTATCAAATTATACATGGTATTAAAATGGTGGGCTCAACTCTCACTTCCCCACATCTGACCACCGTACGATCCGCAGACAGCAGCTCCACCGCCATGTACTAACCATCCACTGCGTCATGCTCATGTCAGTTTGCCCCAAATTGAGGTTCCCAAAACATCAATTCGAAATGCAATCGACGATAAAAACTTGGCAACCCGTCTACCTCCATTCAATCGTGCGCTATTTTTTTATCCTGTCAGTGGTCACCAATAACCACCTACTGCTACGTCGCCGCCTTGCCCTGATTTTAACTTCGTGTATCGTTGTTGCCCTCATCTACTAGGTGCTACTCTGCAGCTAGTTCGCTGATTGCTAATTCGAATGTAAGTCTTTCTTAATTAAGAATTTATATATCATCGATTCCTTTAATTGGTTGAAATGTAATATGCTGAAAACCTAAACCAGGTGGATATTTATGGGGAATGTTGAGTATGGTGGATATTAAATGATATTTCAGTTTACAATAGAAGTAAGTGGAATCAATAAAAAAATTGTTCCATGTCTAACCAAGTACATACGGATCATATGTGGACAAATATATGTTATGAATTCTCTAGCCTGGACATGACTATGAGCTATTAATGATTATTCACTATCTTTTATGCAGCCTTCTTTAGTCCAGGGTACAAATAAAGAATATTTCTTATACTTAATTCAATTAATAATCTTTTGATTCTCGATGCCAATACTATTATCCAATTCAATAATCTACAAAAGAGAAATAAAAAATCAAAAGGAAAAGATTCAACAAACCAACTATTAATTTTTACCAACATATATTTGGAATGAATACCTATGACCTCGCTATTCAAAGAGTAGATAACACATTTATATTGTTTACAATGCATATTAACCAGGCTATCATACTTGTCAGATTTAAGTTAGCAATTCTGTTAAAGCTGTTTGTCATCATAATTTAATTCTTTTGTTATGGTACCTGTATCAAAAGTACAAAATCAAGATGCTTATTAATTTAGATACAATACGTTGCAAGTGGAAATACTGAATATTTAAAAGAGATTCTTTTAATGTTTATTGTCGAATAATTCTTCATTTATCATAAAACTGATCATTTCTTTCTATTTGTATATAATCTTCCAAAGTAAATACCTTTCTCTCATGCATTTAAAAAAAAGTAAAGTAACAATATATCATTTTAAGATAGTTTGTAATGGTGTGATATTACTGTAAAGCTCTGTTCTTCCATACATCTATGCTTGTTAGTTCTTCTGCAGATAGGTTGTCATGGTGTACAAAATATGTAGCTTTTACAGATTTCTTGTATGTTATTTATTTTTCTTCAATTTTCTCTAGTATGCATACAACTCTTGTACAATTTCTGTGAGTGCATCCTTCCCATTAGTTTCAGTAACATGTTTTTTTTAATTTGTCTGTTTCTCAAATTTTTCATGTTATGTTATATTCTAATTTGTATAAATATTCATTGCGAATAGTACACACTTTCTAACTATACAAATATCTTAATTAATTTATTATTGGATATGCGATCGAGTGGAGATAATTGAAGAAAGGGAATCATACAAAGAAGAAATGCCAACAGCAGCTAAATGGAACTTGAATGATTTGAAGGGTAAACTAACATACAAGTTTCTAAAGAGTCTTGATGGAAATAAGGTAAAATTATTACAACAAGAGCTCTATGGCATAAATCTTTCAATAGCTCATCTTAATATTTGCAAACTGTACACGTACTTGCATTATTCATCTAACTTATATTTTAATTGAACAATAGCGTTCACAGTAATTAGTGTGCTGGAAATAAAAATTTTTAAAACCTTCCACAAATTTTGAAAGCATTAAGAAAATAGTGGTTTTAATTTCAAAAAAAGCAACAATTATATTTTACAAAGTGTGCACCTGCTTGCGCTTTTCATACATTTCTTATTTTATTTAATTTATAGTATTCTGAATAAAAGTTTTAATGCAAATGTATTTTCTAAATTTATAAAAAAAATGTAAACTAAATTGAAAAATAACAAACCTAAGTTTTTAAGAAGCGGAACATATTTTTAAAAAATACAAATTTTCTTTCGCTTTCCATATATTTTAAACATTTGTTTAACTTTAAAATTGTTTGACTTTAAAATGAAAATTTTAAATTTAAATATAAATATATTTTTCTTAGTTTTAATAGGCTTGAAAAAAAAAACTATAACATAAAATTTTCAAAAGCTCATCTTAATGTTTATAAAGCGCACACCGACATGCAATTTTCAAACATTTTAATTTTTTATATGTTGTTTAACATGCAAGTATACTGTTAATTTTTTGTTAAAGTTTACCGAAATTTAAACAATATTAAGATAACACTAACTTAAATTTGAAAGAATCCACAACATAAGTTTTATAAAGTACATATCTGCTTGCGCTTTCTGTACATTTCTTATAGTAATTAACTTTTACTTTTATAGTTTTTGATAGGTTTGAAAAATAAAAACTGTATTATAAATGTTTTAAAAGCTTGCCTTAAAATTTACAAAGTGCACACCTACTTGCGCTTTTCAAAAAAAAAATTAAATTTTAATTGCACTTTAACATGCAAAAGTAATTATTTTGTTATTGATTATTCATTGCTCAAGTACATGAGTAACTTAATATTTATTATTCTTACTAGGGTCTTTATAATTAACGTAATTTTAATAATACTATTGATGAAAGACTTACTATATTGGTAAAGTTTTATTTATTTATGTTATATTACAACAACAGGTGAATTTTTTTATAGCATATGTAAAAGAAAATTCAGTTGAAAGTGAAGAGGAAATTTTCAAAATAGCTGAACATTAAAAAGAGAGAATGAGTACTTGAAGAGAAAAGTTGAACAACTTGAGATTGAGAATGAAGAATTAAAAAAAAGATAAAGGTTTGTGAATCAAATTCTACCGACGCAGTAGATACTTTCGAAATGGACAATGACATAATTTTTCAGTAACAAAACATTCTTGCTGTCGATGATGCTATAGGGGATAGCAATAAAATTGCAAGCAAGAAAAATAATGATCATGCTATTGGGGACACTGAAATGATAGAGGAATTCCGCGAGAAAGAAAGTTTACAAGGCAAATTTAGCATTGAAGAAAATGATGATTTGAAAAAAAACACAGATGAAAGCGAAAAGCTTGACGATTCTTTTGCAACACCTATGGCTAATATGTATTTGAATGAAGAGGAAAATATAAAAGTGAATGAAATTGATGAAGAAAAATCATAAGAAAAATCTATAAAAAAAAATATCGTCGTGTAAAAGTTTTGATTGATGTGAAGAAAATTTTAGAGAAGATCCTATTGAAAGTGTGTATATCGATTGGAGTGGTAAGGAACAGAGCAAAGATGAAGTGAATAAAGAAAACACTACTGAAGTTGAAGAAGTAAACAAAGTCAATGATCACACTGTTCAAAATGTAGGTGACACTGAAGGTGGCAATGAAACTAAAAAAATGTTAGAAGTTGATATGCCAAGTTTTGAACTATTTCCTACTCAAGAAAGAGAAGAATTGCAATGTAAAACTGACTTATCAGAAAAAGAAAAGAAGAACAAAAAGCCAAAAATAACTTCATTAACAAAAAGGGTGAGAGAAAGGAAAGATAGAATACCTAAATTAGATGAAGAGTTCACATATAAAAACAAAAGGAGGTTGGTTAAGGAAGCTAAGGAGAAGAAAAGCCTTGTTACTAGCAAAAAAGTAAGAAAGAAAAATAGAAAAAGCAGACTTGAAGCGGTGAAAGAAAATCAAAAGCTTGAGAAGGGAAAAACTGTTATTAACTACAAAAGAGAAGCAAAAAGATGTAAAACGGACAGCATTGAAGTAAATGCAGAAAAGCTGATTGAAGAAGACACAGAAAATAATAAAGTAATTTTTGTTTCCCCTATTGTACCACCAAAACCAATGGTGAATTAGAAGACACTCCAATATTTGGTTTTCTAGATCAGAAGCAGCTTAAACCTATTCAAACATTTTATAAGTATAATGGTCAAAAGTAAGTACATATTATATTACTAGCTTACATACAAATATACTTTGCAGATAAGTGCTAAAATTGAAACATGAATGTTTAAAGCTTGGCAGTTTATGTAAACTTTGATGACGGCATAAAGATTATGGGATGTGTGCTTGATGATATAGTGAGTGAAGACTGCATAGACTGTTCTGTAAGTAAAATTGCTTACCTTTTTTTTGTTTAACTAATCTAATAATGTTTATGTATTATGGTATACAGTATTTACAGTATATTTATCTTGTCGAAAATATAATTTAAAGGTAATACACTAGTTTCAAGTTACCAAGCTAAGGCCACACTATTCAAAAAATTTATATATGAGACCTGAAGACACGGTGAGTTTGTTTTTGTTTCATGTTATTTACAAATATAAGTCTTAATTACTTAGTTTATTCTTTTATATAATATTATTTATATTTCTTGTGTTATAGAATTGCATATTATTGGATTTGAAATCAACAACTCATACTCTGTTGGCTAAGCAATTAGAAGAAAGAATAGTGAGATGTCATAAAAAAGAACTTGAATTGTACAAGATATTCTTGCCAATACGTCATCAACAATCTCATTGGACACTTTTAGTACTTGATTATGAAGATATGTAGTGGAGCCTCTATAATTCAGTAAAACCAAATTCTTTTCCAAACTGGCCATATGCAAAGAAATAGTAAAAGTGGTAAGTAAAATAACACTATCAAATATTAACATATTATATTATTTAATAAATTAACTTTTGTTTAAATGTGCAGAGAAAAAACATAAAGGACATGATGAAAGACATATGGCTTAGAAATGCAATTCCACAAATGAAATCTGGCAATGAAAATAATATTGAATGCAAAGATTGTCCTCAACAAGCAGAAAAATCGTAAGTTAATTCGATAATTTTATGTGTAATTATACTTTCATTAATAACATGATGATAATTACTTATATTAGATGTTATTTTTATTTTCATCGTACATCATTTTAATAAATAACATTATACAAGAAATTTCAATAAAAAGAAATAAACTATAATTTCAGGGTGCATTGTAAAAATTCTTAAAAGCAAGGCGTCTGAGAGAAAAATAGAAACAGGTTTACATTTTCTAAAACAATTATATTCAAACAAAAGACTTTTTATAAAAAAAGGTATAAGTTAAGGAAGCTATTTCACTTGTTCTTGCTAGTTATCTGTACACTCAAGTGCTTTAAAAACCATAATAAAGGTTAACTCCTTGCAATAAAACTTTTGACTGACTTTTTCTGTGACAAAAAATGTTTCTAACCATGCTTGTTAGTAAGTTATAGAGTATGGTGTTGGGATAATAAAAAAAATGTTGTTACTGAACCTTAATTGCTTATTGATTATTAGTAATATTTATTTATCTGTTAATTCATATTTAATCTACGGTCAATATTCTATGATCAATGTTGAACATATATTGAATATTACTGTATAAAATAAGTAGTTAAACTTTGTAGTCACAAATATAATATATAAATCAGGAGATCACATAAAAAATTATGAAGGGAAGAATCATACACTAACTATATAGTTGAATTTGTAAACAGCAAAAAAGAACACATTTGGATACATAATGCTTCTGGTTATAAACATCTTTATTACTCATTTCATAAAATAAATAAAAATCACTCTAAAAATCTCCGTTGCTCATTTTGTAAAATAATTGAAAAAAATCTAAACATCTCCGTTAATCATTTTATTCGACCATATTATAACCATAATGTACACTGCATTATCATGAGCGATTTAATATATGGTGCATCGTTGCAAAAAAAAAGTACCGACTATATTGTTTAGTTTTTAGTATTTGGCTGACAATGTAAACTTGTCTTGAACAACGTCGGCTTAATTTATATTATTTTTACCTTTGATACATAGATGAAATACGAATTTTATATATAAATCTAATACTTGCAGGCTGGATTGTGGAATATACATTATGAAATATATGGAAATCATCAGTAGTAATGAATGGCTACATACATCCTTTTCATGAAAAGAAATTCAAGCAATGAGAGCCGAAATAGAGTATGGTTTATTTACCAGTGACATGCATAGTTGGAGTGAAGTTAAGCATCTCATTTATGTAATGCTCCAAGATGATCTTGAACAAAAAAGAAAGCAAGTGGAGGAGACTGTTGAAAATATGCACAAAGAGTAAATTTTGCAATGCTTTATAGTCCAGTTCATGTTTCAGTTCAAACAAAATGTTACTTTTGTTTTGCGCTTCAATTGATGTCATGGTTCAGACTTTTGTTTCAGAATTTGTTGCATTTCTATTGATTTTAAACTTCAATTTAATATGTGCAACAGATTTAAATTTCAATATAATATTGTCCAAATATTATTACTGTATGAAACAATGGTAAATTATTGAATTTGTTGGGATTCTTTTTATTGTCGTCGCGTTGAATTGTCACATGTAACATTACATTGTATTGTTTTGTACTTTTCTATGCAACAAATAATGACATAATCAACAAATAACGTTTTAGGATGCACATCATTTCACAATGTTGATTGACTCCTTATTAAAAGTAAAGAAAGTTCTCTCTGTACACTAAAACACTCGATCATTTTGGCTATTTTATAAAACACTAATGGCTTTTTCATAAGAAGCAACACCATGTTGTCCACTTCTTTAGCTTTTAAAAGTACATTTCATACTCGAGGCCTTCAATCTCCTCTTTTCTAGTGGGCCTTGTTTCCTTTACTTCTTTGTGTACATGCAAAAGCATTGAAAATATAGTTGCTTCAAATAATGTATGACTTTACTTTCATAATGATGATGTTTTTTTCTTGAACTCTAGCAGTTTCTAAGTTCAATAATTAGAGAATCAAATAACTCAATGGCAATTTAAAGTTATGACTCAACCCTACAGTCGTTTGACATATCCTTAAATCAACCAAATTCCAAGCCTAATCGGGTGCATGTTGACGTAAAACCTAATTGGATGCCAAGCTTAATCGAGAAATCATCGGCAATTTTTAGTACAATTAACTATTTGGTGTATTGACTTAATTTTTGTAAGGATCTAGTTTACTTCACATACCAATTGTCAAATTTTAATAAGTATCTCGTCCTAAGTACACGTGTAAATTGCCTTTGGTTGCCCTTTTCTAATAATATTTTTGGGTGATGCTAAAAGGAACACAATGGTAATTTAAGCTGTTTATAGAGAGATCAAATCACTCTTCTTCTTTCAAATAGCATGGTAAGCTATTAACGAACATGTGTCTACAAAGGATAAATACCACTGTTATCCTGCCTTTCAGCAAAGTTGTGATACCATCAATTTGGCTAAGAACGGATGGTCAACAAGCTAAGAAACCTATTACATACAGTGCTATAAACGATGGTCGGGTTTTCTAGCACGTATTAGCTCTAGAATTACTACAGTTATCCAAGTTGCACACACCATCAAATAAACTATAACTGATTTAATGAGCCATTCGCAATTTCACAGTCTGAATTTGTTAATTCTTACACAAGCGTGACTTAATCGTTGAAACAAGCATATGAATACTAGCATAATCAACCAGGTAGCACGTCGTTAAAGATTTTGTCAACCAAGGAACCCATAGAGAAAACTTAATCAATACGCAATATCTGTAAAACTTTGGACCCACTCAATGACCAACTTTACCAACAAACAATAACATTGTCAATAAACGCCCAGTATAGGAATTAACATTAACAAACCACTCAACATTAACCAGCTTGACTAAGAGTAATCTTAGTGTATTTTTCAACTTGACTCCAAGCTGAAGCCCAAAAATCTCGTATCTCAAACCCTAATATACAAATTTTTAAAAACTAGCTAATATGACCCTTGTAGTCCAAAGTATCTCTGTTGTGTAGGAAAATCTGGTCAAATAGCTTACTCGTGTCAGAATGCTGATAGACTTGAAGTGAGCCTTGAGGTTTTACATGTCTGACTCGAAGCATCCATATCACAAGGCAAGTAATGGGTAACTAGCAATATAACTTGAAGTAGGATTTGAGTTTTTACATACTTGACTTGAATGCTCAATTAGGACCATGCAACAAACGTTCATATGCTTGATCTAGAGCAAGCATCAAAATTTCACCTGTTTGACCTAGAGCAAGCTAAGGGTAAATAGCTTCTTGATCTGAAGCAAAGTTTAGGGAAACTTCATTTCAACATGAATCTAGCTTTTTGTAGTGATAGTTACCAACTCGATTATTTTCAAATTGTATCGAACTTTAAAATGCATTATTGATAGGGATCGTTGCTCGAGTAAATATAAGCCTTACCAAAGCTTACTTTGAGTAAATAGATCCACGCAGGCTCACGCGTTAGATTTTTCAGCAACCACCACGACCTCTTACTCATCGAGGCATGACAACCACCTCGATGACCGAGTGTAGGTAGCACGCTTAAGCACCGTTCATTTTCGGGGATAGTTGATTCGGCAAGTGAGTTGTACACACTCCTTAGCGAATTTCGATTTCATGACCACCGTCCTACTGTCTTAATCGACCAACACCCTTTGTGGGTTCTAGGTTAGTGTACAGTTGGGCACCTTAACCTGGCTTCTAGTTCATCCAACACCGCCGGTTCTGCTTACCAAAAATGACCCACTTAGAGCTCTTAAGTCCATGGCACGGTTTACCAAAGCAGTCGTACCGTCCTACCTATTTCAAGTTTGAGAATAGGTCAAGGGTGTTACCCACCTGATGCCTCTAATCATTTGAATTACCCGATAAAACTCGCATGCGAGCTTCAACTATCCTAACGGAAACTTCGGAGGTAACCAGCTACCAGATGGTTCGATTAGCTTTCACCCCTATATCCCGATTCGTTCACCATTTCTAAGGGAATCTTTGTAAGTTTCTTCTTCTTTGCTTATTGATATGCTTAAACTCAACAGGTTGCCCCGTCTGATCTGCGGTCATGTTCTGAGCTTACAACCAAGACAAACATCGTAAATGGTTTCAGTTAGTGTTACATCATGCGTAGGACTCCTGGATGCAGCTAGAGACATTGTGTGTTAACTTGATACACCATTCACCGCACGTAGACCTAGCGACAACATTTACTTAAACCAACAACACAATTAAAGCATGGAGCGTCAATCTTCACATTCTCCATCACCCACGGTAAGTTTATTGTGGATGAATCGTTAGAATGACGCAAGTCATGATGCCCAAACGGATGTACTCTTAACTTAATGGCCTTGAGTGCAACTTGCACTCAAAGACTTGATGGTTCATGGGATTTTTCAATTCACACCAAGTATCGCATTTCGCTACATTCTTCATCGACACGAGAGCCAAGATATCCATTGCTAGAAGTCATTTAGACACTCAATGGAATAACACAAAGCACATCAAAATGATGGCAAGTTCTAAAACAACAATTGTCCTTGGCATAAACCATGCCAGTTTCTTATTACTGCTCTACTTCTTACTTCTATTGAAGCAAGATGAAGGTAGCAAATGGAATTCACCTAAATGACAAAAGCGCTAACAGCACAAATACGTAGTTCTCGACGGGTATGATTACAATTTCATACTTGTTCGAAATGGAAATCTATAACGATCCTTCCGTAGGTTCACCTACGGAAATGTTGTTGCGACTTCTCCTTCCTCTAAATGATAAGGTTCAGTGTACTTCTCGTGACACCACAGGCGGCGAACCGCCTTTATCGCCACCATCCAAACACTTCATTGAATCATTCAATCGGTAGGAACGACGGGTGGTGTGTACAAAGAGTAGGGATGCAATCAATTGAGCTGATGGCTCATGTTAACTTGGAATTCCTCGTTAAAGACCAACAATTGCAATGATCTATCTCCATCACGATGAAATTTTCAAAGATTACCCATGTCTATCGATAAAGGATTAGAATTGCTGAATACATCAGTGTAGCATGTGTGCAGCCCTAAACATCTAAGGGCATCACAGATTTGTTATTTCCTCAAACTTCCATGGCCTAAGCAGCTATAGTCCCTCTAAGAAGCTGACCACAAAGGGATGACTCCGTGTATCTAGTTAGCTGACCACAAAGGGATGACCACAAAGTGGTGTGTACAAAGGCAATTTACATAATCAATATGAGTTGATGATTCGGGTTTACTAGGGATTCCTCATTGAACACCAACAATTGCAATCAATGAAATAAGGAGGAGAGGTTATAAAAAAATCGCATATATATAAATGCAGGATGACTTATCGTCAATCCTGGTCCATCTTGATTTGCTCATATCTCGGGCATGCATATGTCATTCACAATCATAACAAGTAGTTGTAACTTAATAACGAACCGGACTGACAATGACAGAAACATTTGAATCCTATTAATAAAGAACATTGACTATTATTGAACATTTAAGGGAAAAAAGAGATAGTTCTCTCCGTTACATTGTGGTCGAAGTTTGGCAAAGCATTTAAACTTTTGTAGGAGAAAGACAAGACAAAAGATCAACCCCTGGAGATAGGCATGATGTATTGCGAACTTCGATCAGTTAGCAAACATATGCATGATCTAGAGTGAACAATTAGGATATGGATGTTTAAATCATTATCTCATTCAATTAATCTAACCAACTCCTAGAGTGCATGGTCAGAACATGAATCATGAAGAAGGTGCCTAAATCGACATCTAAAATGGATCTCTTTAATTAATGCTCGAAGATAGGTGCAATCACTCTCAAATTGTCTTTGAAAAGGATGTTTAAGACACCTTTACAGGCGACTGGAATTCGACCAAGTTCTTGAATCTGATATGATCGCATATGGGCACTCGAAGATAGCGCCCTAATGATTGCTCTTCACTCATCAAAAATGACATTGATTCTCATCTCTAATCTGGTAGGCCTAGAACAATAAATAGGAAACAGACTAATAACTTAATCTATAATAATCATGAGAAATAGTTCACAAATGCATGAACTAGATTATATGTTAAATGACATGATTATAAGATCTGAAAATAGAGTTCAAGCAATAAAACGAAGTCTTGATTGAATGGAGTTTATAGATAAACATTGCAGAATGTTAAAATTTTGGAATTTAAGTTAGAAGGTTGGCATAGTCATTTGTCAATATAGATGAAATACATATAGATGAAATACTAGAGGGATCGACATAGCAAAGTGAAACATTAGGGATGGATGTGTTTTTTGGATGAATAGTCAACGTGAGTTGTATAAAAGAGGATTGGCATAGATGATGGGGGCTATTTTAACATGACTTGTTGATATTCAAGGGATCGACGTAGCGTAAGGAGGGACCGAATGTACTATCAAATGCAAAAGTTAACCGGACATCAATACTCGAATATATACGTGTACAAAATCTAACTGGATACTAATCCTAAGCAAGTACGTATGGATGCCAATCATAATAGGGTTTATGTGGATGCCATGCCAAAATATTTAGTTATGCCCATCATCACCTATTGCCTTGTCTTCTCCTTCACCTTCATCAAATAACTCAGCTATCATTTAAACAACAAAAAACCATAGTCGCCATAAATTCTTACCATCACAACACACCGTCATATCATAGCATTAGCCTAAAACTATAATTAGCACTAAACCATATTGTCGCAGCACACCGTTAATTGTAAAAGCCAACCAAAAAAATTCTAATTGGGTACATATCGAAACAAAAGCTACTAAATGTCAGAAGAAATAAGGTATGTGTGGATATAAAATTAAACAAGATGCTAAACATATTTGGGTGTCAAACCCAATCATAATTGAAGTTCTTGTTTATGATGACTCAAAATAAACACTGAGCATCATGGTTTGGTACAAAACCAAGCCTTAGCTTGAAAACTAGAAGGTGAGACTCAAACTAAACATATGTATGAAAATTTTAGTATTAATCAAATGACTAGAAGCAAGCACATCATTAACTCAAACCCGATTTGCAAGTCCCCACCATCTAACCATATGACCCCTAAAAAGTCACCAGTATCTTTTTTCATCATTACACCTGGGAAAGGTAGATTTTCCATCATTACATCATATTACTTTACTCTCTTGCTTCATCAAATTCAAACAATTGTACGCGAAACTTTTAGGGCTTTTACACGAAATTTCTCAAATTTTCAAGAACAATATCTCCATCTCTCACTTGCAATTACTCAGTTCCAAAATCACGACTAAGAGGAGATTATCTGTCATTCATTTACATCTAAAAGCTATGGTAACTTGCGAATTCAAAGAAGGAACAGGGAAGAAGTGCGATAAAAAGAGAAGAAGAGGTGGATTGTTTTGTCAACAACACATTCAACAACAGATAAAGGTATGCTTAAAAACGATTTACAGTTTTATTTTTGTATTATACCAATTGATGTCGTTGATGATGTTTAATGTTGGCTTGGTGTTATAAAGGATGCATAGACTTTTTATTTGATTGTTAATAAAACTTTTTTCTAGTTCTCTGGAGTTGGAATGTGCATGCATTAGATGTACGTAATTAGTTACTATCAAGAAAATTTAATTACTCACCTTAAGTGCATTAATAATTTAGTTGTAGTATGTATATGCAATCAAATATACAAAATAAGCACGTTGTAAACTGAGTGTATGACATCTCATCATGATAAATACTTGAATAGTAGATATGTATTGGTTGAAAAACATGCAATTTTGAATCATGCAACTTAACTTCCACCACGAGTTCATCATTGTTCGATTTGTTGTTATGATCTGAAAGATGAAAAGAACGATATTTGTATATGTGAGACTAAGGGGTGATTTCTTCCTAATGCATGATTTATTATTTTAGCAATTGCAGAACACAGATTTAATTAACGATTATTTTTAGCTCAAGCAAACCGAACTTGAGCTCTAGGTTCACTCAAACACCATTTGTGTTGGTTGTAAGTTGTTACCATTTTGAGTGTACTTATGACACATTGCATTGACACTATGTATTATTCATATAACTATGCCCACAATACAACTTGTACACTTACATGCCAGCTGTTTAACAAAAATTTTGAAACTTTTTTGATGAAATTTCTCAAACTGTTTCAATCAGGTAACCTAACCCAGTCATATATCCAAAAGACCATAAAACTCAATATGTAATCATAATGTTACTTTTTAAAAGACTTCACATTCATATTTAGTGGAAGAATACTTTATTGTTCCATTATATATATATATATGTATGTATGTATGTATGCATGCATGCATGTATGTATGTATATTCACTTGAGGCTATGTGTTACTTGTAAAATACAGTTTGGTTTTGATCTAGTCAAGTTTGAACTAAGCTTACATATGTCAAAACATTTTTAAAACATGTACATATATTTCCACATCAGGAAATAAATATTTTAAAACAAGCCTTTAAACTTTGTCATGTTCACCTAGAGGCTTTTGTCCTCCCCTCCTAATAAACCGCTAACTGTAATTGCAATGCCTATACTCCCTAGTGTAAACAGCTTAGAAAACAAGGGATATCATAACTGTTGCTAAAACCAATGCCAAAGCAATGTAAACATAGTTGCCGTTTTAAGTAAGTCTTAGGAAGTTTTTTCTGCTTATACCCTTAAAAGTTTCATTAAGGAAAGCGCAATTCACAAGTTGACTCAGAAAGGGAGAGTACTGGTTTTCTTTAATATTTTTTTTAGTGCAGGATTCAAGTTAAACAGAGGCATTTTTCAAAGCCTAAATATATTACTTGAATATACAAAATTATATTGTAATAATAATATAAATCTATATTTATTGTACTAATACTTGTTCTTTTTGTTGCAATGGGCTAATGAACAAAATGATTCAGAAATGTCGAAAGAATCAAGTGAGGCGATCAGACGCAATCCAAGAAAAAACTAGAAAAGAAAAAACTAGAAAATTTACAGGAACTCATTGAGTTCATTTTATAAATTTATAAAGAAAATTAAGAAATATTTGAAACCTACTGATATAAATGTTCTAAAAACAACACCATTTTGGAAGTTTATCAATTTGTTTCTCATTGAAAAACTTCATCTAAGTGATATAAAATGGTCATCTAAATGTTTAGATGAAGTGATAAAAACATATAATACAGAACATGAAGTTTTTGAAATAAATGGGTTTAAGTTAAAATTAAAGTACAACATGTTGCAACAATGTTTGGAATTCCAAACAAAGGTATAACTATAAAAGAGTTGCAGCCGAAAAAATTTCTACCTTTACCATGCAAACAATTTATTAATAAATATTTGTATGAAGACGAACGTTTTAATAAAAAATTAATTGAAAGAGAAGTTGTTAAAATTCGGGAAAAAAGTGACGATCAATTTTCTGAAGATGTGGCTAGATTGATTGTAATGCACCTCATGTGTTCATTTTTCTTCTCAAGTAAGTATGAACCTTTTTTTTGTTTTTTGGTTTTAGTCATTGTACTAAATTATGCAAGTGAATGACGTTTTGTTTAATTTCATTTACAAGCAGCAATTCGCAATTAAAATGGTCACTTTTACCATATATTCATGACTTTGAGAAAATGAAAAAAGTTAATTGGTCAAAAGCAATTTTTTAAAATTTGGAGGAGCATTTGAATAAATTTGTTGAAGATCCTAGGAGAAAGCATTCTTGTGTAATAATTTTACTGGTATTATTTTATTTCCTTAAATTTTTTATTGTTAGTCAACTAATTGTTATATTATTTAACTAATTTTAAAGTAATAATTAGTTTAATTCCATACAGTATTGGATTTGTGATGTTTTGGAAATAATGGAAAAGAGAGAAACCTATGAAGAAGGAATGCCAACAATGGCAAAGTGGAGATTATCAACATTGAAAAAATTCCGCACCTCAAAGTTTCTCTCTGCAGTGGTTGAGAAAACGGTAAAAATATAAATCTAGTATGTTTTTAAAAGTGTACACCTGATTGCAATTTTTTCAATTGGCATTAAACATCACATAATTAACTGTAAAACAAAAGTACATTTTATTAAGTTTATAAAATGCACAAGTCTTAGCGCTTTCCATAAAATTTAAATTTTATTTAACTTTAAATGACAAAGTAAACTTTGAATATATTTTTTATAAGTTTAATTAGGTTTGAAAAGGTAAAAAAGAATTATAGAACATAAGTTTGAAAAGGTCACCTCAATATGTGCAAAGTGCACACCTGCTTGCGCTTTTCAAACATTTTAAAATAAACCGTGGTTTAAATGCAAAGAAATTTTTTAGTATAATATTAATTTTTAACAAAAGATTATAGAAATTTCAACAACATTAAGACAACAGTAGATAATTTTCAAAAAATCCACATCATAAGTTCTACAAACTACACGGTTGCTTGCATTTTATGCACATTTCTTATATTAATTAAATTTTAGTATGATGAATTAAAATTTTAATGAAAATATATTTTCTAGAATATAAAAAAATGTAATATACCTTGAAATAAAATGGAGCCTAAGTTTGTCAAAAGCAGAACATATCTTTAAAAAAACAAAGCTTTTTGCACTTTTCATATATTTTAATTTTCCATTTAACTTTACAATTACAGTATAAACTTTAATTATAAATATTATTTTCTGAATTGTAATAGATTTGTAAAAAAACAAAAAAACTGAAGCATAAATATTTCAAAACCCGACCTTAATATTTACAAAGCGCGCAGCTATTTGCGCTTTTGAAACATTTTAAATTTTAATTGCACGTTAACATACAAAGTGAATTTAGCAGTGTAATATGAACTTTTAATATTTAAAAAAATGCATGCCTACTTGCATTTTTCAAATATTTAAAATTTAAAATGTCATTTAGCACTGTAATATGAACTTTTAATATAAAATATTTTCTTATGTTTTAAATAATTTAAACAACATATCCTTAATTTTTTACAAAATAGGATTTAAAAAAATTGCACTTCTACTTGCAATTTCAATGTATTTCAAAATAGAAATTTACTTATAACATAAAAAAATTAAATTGTAACGAATTTTTTTAAAATTTAATTTTTCTATTAATTTTTTATAAAAAAATGCAATTATTTTTATTTTTAATTAATAGTGTATTCTGTATTAGATCAAAGAAAAATTTCCATGTCTAACAAATCATATGTAAATACAGGCAAATGTTGAAATAGATGACGAAAAGACATTGTCAGATTCAGAGCATGAAAACTCATTATCAAGTTTAGAAACTGATAACTCTTCTAACTTTCAAGATTTAAAAAAGAAGTACAAAAAGCTAAAAAGTTATGTTAAAGACCTGGAAAAAAAAGTTACAGCTCTGCGGAATGATGTTGAAAATAAAAAAAGTTGGAAACTGTAGAAGATAAATTAGTGAATGATAACATTACAAAAACAACTGAAGGAGGTCGTTCAACTGAAAATGAAGCAGCAGAGTTGTAAGAATCAGAAGAAAATTTGGGAACTAAAGAACAAATAGTGAAAAACACAGACCGAAGAAATTGATTTATCGATAACTAGTAATAAAGAAATGGTTAATCTGCAGAAATTTCAACAACCAACTGATGAAAATTGCTTAACTGAAAATGAAGCAACATAACTAGAAACATCGAAAGAAAATTTGGAAACTGAAGCATGGCAATTGAAAAAAATGAGTTTCCTGTGTCTGCTAACGGAGATCTATAGAAAAAAGAGCTTGTACAATTTGAATATGCTTGCTTGAGATATAACAAAAGGTAAGAAAATAAAATTGAAATAATTCTATTATATCTTTATAATATTTCATTTTTTTTGAATTTCTTTGCAGTTTCATAGTGTACAAGAACACAAACAACAATATCATAATATCTTCTTGTATGCTACGGAGTTACTTGTATGAACGAATAGTGGATGAACAGGTATAATTCCTTAAATTCATTACAAATTTACAAGCTTAAAAGTTCAAAATGTTTAACCTATTTAAATATTTATATATACTCATTTATTGTTTATTATTACGAAAAGTTATAATTTTTTTTGAAGTACTGCTATAACAATGTAATTATATTATATACATGTTTTTAATTGGTATATAATAAATATTGCCAGAAAAACGAATGAACAAAATGTCTACTTCAGATCAGAGGAAGTGGTAAGTTATTATATCTCCTTGTTACTATTATTTTACATACACCAAGTAATAATTTAGTGTGAACTTACATTTAAATATTTTGCAGGCATCACTGACAATAAAGGCAAAAAACAATGAACTCACTAAAAGATATTTAAGAGACAAATTACTGTGAGATGAAAAACCAATTCAACTCCTGTTTTTTCCTATTAAACATTTGAATAATCATTGGACACTTCTTGTCTACTATCTTCAGAAGCAGGAATGGCGTCATTTTAATTCTATGAAAGCAAGACCAGATAATTATGCATAAAAAGAAAATATGATTATAAGCAATATTTATTTTGTATTGCAAGGTTAATTTTGTTCACATAATTGTTAGATCACATGTGCATTATTGTCAAATTGAACACAACAATTTATAGATGCCAAAATTATCTAATTTTTTTTTTACAAGTCATAGGGTAAAATGGAATGTTATGTATTTCATAACACTAGGTTGTGCAGTTGTAGTTCCATTACATTGCATATACCAGCTTTGTAGATGTATCATCATGTTATAAAATATAAACATAGGACCTTAAATACATGACTCATATTTTTGATACTCAACTAGTATTCCAGCATATGGTTATTGTTTTCTAGTATGTATATTTTATAATACTAGTGTTAAAAACATATTTGTTTCCCGTAGAAAGAGAATGCACTTATTTCAATAAATGAGATATTAAAGGAAAAGGGAAAAAACACAAAAAAAATGGTGCTGTTTCAAGATGAAGCATCAAGAAGACAATTTCCTGACATGTAAGCAAAATATCATATATTTGTATATTTTCATTTTATAAGTTGTGTAACAGAAATATTTCAACTTCAAAATGCTTCAATATGTCCATAATATTTTATCATTCATTCATACATACAAACATACATATATATATATATATGTGTGTGTGTGTGTGTGTATGTATATGTATACGCATATATTCATAGTTCTAAATTGAAACTTTTAAAATTATTGCAGAGAAACAAGTGTAATAGATGTCATGCTATATATGAAAATTTGTTCATATCAACACTACTTGACAACTTCAGAGGATTTTCATGAACGCAGAGAATATTTCTCATATGTTATTCTATCAGATCCAAAATATGAATGGGAAGGAAGCTCAGCAAAATTTATCTGAATGATATTTGGAAAGAGTTTATGTTATTTTGATATCTGGAAACAGTTTGTTTGATATAATGCTAGTTTATGTGAATTGTATGTCTGATAAAGTGCAACAGTTTGTTTGATGTCTGGAAATAGTTTTTTGATACAATGCTTGTTTGTTTGATATCTCAAAACAGTTTTTTGATACAATGCTTGTTTGTTTGATATCTGAAAATAGTTTGATATCTGGAAAAAGTATCAGTGTTGATATGTATATTGAAATATGTTATTGATGAATGATCAATGTTTTGATGTGATAGTATTTTGTTCTGCTATATGTTTTTGATGACCAAAATGAAAATAACAGGAGTACCTCAATTTCAGTAAATACAAATATCAGTAAATACAAATATTGTCATAGCAAAAATCAATGAACTTCTACTTTACAATATACACATTAATTTAAGCATCAACTAAGCTGTGGACACTGTTCACACTGGTCATATTGGATCTTCCTTTTTTGATGTCAGTGTATTCAGAGAGAATCGCTCAAAATTCATCTCCTGTAAGATTTCCTTTTCGAGTAATACATCATCCGAAGTGTCCATGGCTGCTCGATTATTCCTAATATGCTCTTTTGCAATCTCATAAGCTTTGTCAACAATTGCCCTTACTGATTTGTGCATATCCTCGAAAGCTTTTCTGACATTGCATTTCTTGCTAACATTCTCAACACTGTCACTGCTTTGTGCTGCTGGTTCTACCAACGTCCATTGACCAATCTCCGACATCCCAAACACTGTCACCATTTTTTTCAATAATCAAATGACATAAATCTTTTTAATGCATTGGCTTATTTACTGCTTTACACTTTAAGTATCTCCTCCCTGCCTCTCACATTAGGTAACCCAACAGACACCTGTTTGTCAAACCTTTCAGGTATAAGCAATACAGAATCAAGAATTTCAAGCCTGTTCGTTGCAGCAATTACGATACACCACTGTCTCCGCCAAAACCATCCATCTTAGTCGGCAACTGATTCAATGTCTGCATAATACCACCTGTTACAATACCTGTAGTAACAACACAGTTACATCCACTTCTGTATAATAAAGCTGAGCTCCACACATGCATTGTGTTGGATATTATGCAACCAGAAGCACGGTTCATACACTAATTTATATCAAAAAATGCCTTCCAAACTTTAACAGAACGGTCGTACATTTTTCCATAATACAAATTTCGAGCCTGTTTCAAACCAATCATTGCTTTAAAAACTATTAAAATAAACAACAAACTTGAATACTACACTTAATTTCAATTTTCCATTTAAGCCATATTACTTTGACTGCATAGAACATACTAAAGTCCAAAATACAAACCACAACAATAACAACTTATAACAGCAAATAACTTGGCAATATCAAATAAAATCAAATTTCAAATTTAAAACAGTACAATGCCAAATAAACACTTTTGACATCTTCAACTTAAAACAACTGAATTATTAACTAAAGGAAAAGTGCTCTTGTTGTGACCGAACTTTTGACATTTTCCACATTTTCGTTTCTTCTTAGCTTCACCAGTAGAAGGTTTTCGCTTGATAGCTGGACGACCAGGGCCACGTTTAGGAATTGGAAGACAAATAGCAGGATTTTTTGGAAGAACTTCAGGCTTATCAGAATTTGGAATAGGAGATATAGGAAAAAAATTATGATGCACGAAAGTATGGAGTAGAAAAATACTGATCAATATACTCATAAACATTCAAACTTTGAGATCTAATAGCCCGAATAGCATATGGACAAAGAAAGCCATCAATAGTCCACATATTGCAGTTGCACCAATGATGTAAAAGATCAACATGATGTGATTCTTTAGACAATACTTCAAAACAATATTCATCAGATTTCTTAACAATCCGACCATGACCCAAACTAATAAAAGAATTCAAACGCTTTCCATAGTTGGACATATTTCAGTTTTCCATGTTTGACTCAATTGTCGACATTTAGAAACTTGATCCATAATTTTAATTCGAACAAAGTCTAGACAAGATGTTATTGGAAGATGCCTTTCTTCAATGACCCATGAGTTGAAACTTTCGGCAATATTACATGTCATTTCACCATACCTTTTACCTGGAAAGAAAGCATTTGCAAAATGTTCAAATTTAACTCCATTAAGAAATTTATAAGCTACATTACCCCCAAAATATCTTAACAATTTCAATTCCACTTCAAACTTTGAATGAGTAAAAGCATATGCAACATCAACAAACAACTTAACTATCCATTCCTTTCTACGATCACCTCCTAACATAGCACGCAAGTTGTTTTTCATATGGTATATACAATAGCTATGACAAGAATATGGAAACAACTTCGAAACAGAAGATATAATAACTGGATGCCTATCTGATATAAACTTTATAATTCGATCATCTGACAACATTGATTGTAGATTAGAAAGAAACCAAGACCAATTGCTTTCATCTTCTCCTGGCACTATAGCATGAGCTATTGGAAAAAAAACCCGAATACAGTGGAAAATTGAATAAAATTTAATTGAATTTTGAGATAATGATATAAACAATTAGATCATTACTAATATTATAATAGAGTATAACAAACGTGGTAAAAAAAATTCAAAACTTTAACAAAACAAAATTGTATACCATCATTTTGTTATGTTGTTTAACATATTTTAAATTGGTTAAAATATATACCGCTTTGTCAGATAGCATGAGGCACATTACATGATTACAAACTTGATATTTTTAATTGCATTAAACTTTCTTCATATAGCTTTGCCAATGTGTACTTTAAACTAAAGAATGATTTTGCAATGCATTAGGGAAAATAGTTCAACATCAACTACTGAACATTGATTCCATCACACCTATTATTTCTATTGCACCTCTGTCTGTTGGACTTCCAGATATTGTTTGGTATCATCCTTGAGTTAAATTAGAAATCTCCATTTTTTGTAATCTTTGAATGTACTTGTTTGTTTTTACATAGGAGGGAAGCTGATTATATACTAAGCATGCAAAACTCAATTAGTTTGTTGATTACATTCCACAGGAAAATATTATGGAAGCTTTTGTTGTAATATCAAATCCATTGCATTGCATATTGGAGGTGAAATTACAACATATTATAACACAGATCAAAAAGTCCCATGGGAAAACAATCACTGCACCATGAATAGAGAATAAACACACTATATGAAACAACATATAACATGTTTAGGAACAAAACTTTGCATTTTGTTTTGACAAAAAATGGAGATTTCTAATTTTGATATAGCAAATTTGTTGTTTTGCTATAAACATGTTTTTTTTGCTATAAACAAAATTTTGCAAATAAACATGTTTTTTTTATTGCAGGCTCCTATGTCATATTTCAGCAACCTTGCACCCAATAAGTAGAAGAAATATAAAAGACATTAGTAGAGCTTGTTACAATAAACAATGCATACCATCATTTCCATCATTGCACTATGCTATAGATAAATACAAAACATCATTTCATTATTATACAGATAAATAAAAAAATAAAAAATAATACATGGCGTCATTTCCATTTTTTGCAGTTGCAGACATTAAGAAACCATAATTTTTCCTTTCATATATGTACCATCAAGAATTATCATGGGTCTGCAATACACAAAACCTTTCTTACAAGCTTCATGTCCTATAAATATTCTTTCAAATTGGGAATTATATGGGTTAAGTTCCAAATTAATATAACTTCCAGGATTAGTTTTCTTCAAAGCACCAACATACCAATTAAGCTGATGATAGGACAAAGCAATAGAACTATGAATCTCTTCTATTGCTAATTGCTTTCCTTTGTAGGAAAAGTAGTAACCGAGTATAATATCATACTCATTTCTAAAATGATCAACTATGTCTTTGGTTCTAGTAAGAGGACTACTACGGATAAAATCGATCACCAATCTTGTAACAAGTTTACTTGATATAGGTGGAAAACACCACCATCACAGGAATGAACAAGATTACTAGTTTTAAGTACAAAATAGCCTGGAAGATTAAATTTAGTTGATGCATGCACATAAAATTGGCAACCAACTCTAGAACATCTTGCAGTTACTCTAACCATGTTATTTTTAATTATCTTCACCCAATGACCACCATGAAGACAGTACAAAAGCAATTTGAGCTTAAAATCACTAACGCCTCTAGGGAATAACTGACCATTTTCAGTAAATACAAGAATAGAGCAGTCCTTCTTCAAAAGAGACTTTAAATCACAACGAGCATTCCCATTGGACATAGTAGAAGCACGACTTGAAACATTATTTGTAGAACTAATGGTAGTAATTGCTGAATTACTATTGATACCAACAACTTCATAAGACATGCTTAGATTAACATTAATATGAAAATAGTCTTCATGTCTAAACATAGAAAGACACAATCTAGATTGCAAGTCAAAATCTGTTTCAATAATTCGAATTTTGTTTTCCAAATTACAAGATAACTCCAAAAAAGAAGGTATATATTCTTGGAGAATATTGCATAGACTAACTTTCAAATCATGAAGAGAATATCCAACAGCTACTCTCTTGCTATAACTAATACCCTTATTAACAAATACAACCAAAACACCTTCACTATTATCATCGAAACTACAACAACATACAAAGAAGACATTATATTATCATCGGACTGCAACAAAAGAAAAGGTAGATCCACAAATAATGAATAAGGAATTCCTACTGCATATTCCATGCATGCACTACATTTTATTATTTAGTTCAACTATTAAATAATGGAAAATGAGATATTTCTACAAGGTTTAAGATGTAAACATTGATATGTCTCCAAAACCATCCCTTTTAAATTGGATTTTACAGATTTAAAAAAAAAAGTACAAATTTGCCAACCACAACCATCAGTTTATAAAAATAGATGTTGAAAAGTCAAATGGTAGACAAATATATTAGCACTCCGAGCTCTGGAAAAAAAATCACTAGAAACTCTTAAGGTATTAATATGTTTCTCTAACTTGAAATTGCCTGATTAATTTGATAATCCATTACAAAGGCTTATCATGAAGCAAATGAACCAGCAGTCCATAAATGCACATACACGAGACAGAATAGAGAAAATTTTGTCTTAAATATCAGCTTGCAAAAAACTATATTATAAGCATAAAATAAAATAAGCATGAACACAGTAATTTGCAAACACTAAAAAACAGTTAATAAAACAAACCTAAATTAAATTTTAATAAAAAAGAAACATGTTTAACAAAAATGATAATCTACAACAATTCCACAGTAAAATGCAAGTCATATTGCAGTTTTAGAATTTTAACAGAATAGATACATATTTAAATAAATATACATATATGAACAAAGAAGAAATGCGCATAAGTGAACTGAAAAAGATAAAATGCAAGTCATATTGCAGTTTTAATATTTTAACATAATAGATACATACTGTAAAGAAATATAAACTTATGAACAAAGAAGAAGTGCACACAAGCAAACTGAAAAAGGTAAAATGCAAGTCATATTGCAATTTTAGTATTTTAATAGAATGGATACATACTGTAAAGAAATATACACATGTGAACAAAGAAGAAATACACATAAGCGAGCTGAAAAAGATAAAATGCAAGTCATATTGCAGTTTTAGTATTTTAACAAAATAGATACATATTGTAAAAAAATATACACATATGAACAAAGAAGAACTACACATAACCGAACTGAAAAAGATAAAATGCAAGTCATATTGCAGTTTTAATATTTTAACAGAATATATACATATTGTAAATAAATATACACATGTAAACAAAGAAGAAATGCACATAAGAAAACTGAAAAAGATTAAATGCAAGTCATATTGCAGTTTTAATATTTTAACAGAGGTAAATACAAACTATAAATCAATATAAACATATGAACAAAAAAAAGTTACACATGAAAAACAAAAGGACTAAACAGAATCAAATAATATGTACCTTGTATCAGGAATGTTCAGATCCATACTACCAGAAAATAGTTGAAGAAATGATATAAGCAACTGTAAATAAAACAAAAGGAAGCCAAAGTAAAACAAAAATAAAAAGCAATATAAAATTACACGATCCTAACAAAATCGAATACCTGGATAAGTAAACCCTAGATCAAATGCAGAATCAGAGCGATTTACCATCAATATAGAAATCATTGAAAAGGAAATTTAAAATTCAAATAGAAGCAACATGCGAGAGTGGGTAACGAGATTCATGAGGATGAAGAAAAGATGCATGAGAACGAAATTTGATTACAGGGAAAAAGACAAAAAGAAATAGGTCTGTAAAATAAAACCAAGGGTATAATGGGAATAAAATAAGCAAAAGTTAATAAGAGAGACTAATTTTACAAACAAGAAAAGGGAGGAATGTTATCTATACAAGCATTGAAAATAAGGACTATATAGTCATTCCTTGAAAATTAAATAAAATGTTGAAAGATCAAATAACAACAATTAATTAACAATAATCAAAAATACATGATGTACCAATTTTGTTATTGTAGTGTAGATGTTTACAATACAGAATATTATGGTGCTAGTACTTGAACTGTGAACATTAATTTGTTTCGCATTTGAATCACAAAGATTAGAATAAAATAAATAATAGTTTAGAAATATTAATGACCATGATCGTTAAACGATAAAATAATGCTCAAATTTATAAAATGAGAAATGTAATAGTACAAAAAATTATACTAAAAAAAGGGGTTTGAAAAATAGATGAAAAATAAAAGCAGAAGGACTGAAATCTAAAAAAGTGGTTATTTTAAAAACTATAGATGTGGACCGAATTTCCATAAAAAATACCATAATTTAGGACATTCCCAATATACATTTATAGGATGTGACATTCTTTGGATTAAAAAAGGGCCGAAACGGAGACGATATATGTCTATGAGTAGAATTTTAATGAAAAAAATTAATTTTAGTTACAAAAATACATTGAAGAACATTGTGGAAAAATAGGAATGATAGCCTCAGAATATTTTCTCATAGGCTGTAAATAGAAAACAAATAAAAGGCTGTGGAGAAATAGAAATGATAGCCTTAGAATATTTTCTCATAAGCAGTAAAACATGAAAAAAATAAACGGCCTGCATCCTTTATACAATTGTCAACTATACTTGGTCCTTAGCCTTTAATCAGGGGTGTGATTAGGCAATTATAATTTCGGAAATAAGCAACGAATGGCGGAATATAATTTAGGAAATAAACAATGGCTATACAAGAAGCAGATTATATATAATCATGTGTAGAGAGCTTGTTGAATCAGAAATTAGCATAAAATAATTATTCATCATATTCAATCTTCTTCTGAAAAATTCAATATGGTATGAGAGCAAACTCAAAAGTTCCGCAACAATATCAAAAGTTGCAGATAACAAATAAAACTACAGTCAGTTCAATATGTCTCAGTCTAACAACACTAAACTCATAAATAGCATATTCAATGACAACATAAATTACATTTCCTGATCCAGATCAGTAAAAAAAATATCTTGGTGGCAAAGGAACATTAAGCTTTGTAACTAGAAAAGGGAAAACCCAAAAGCAGCAAAGCCAACTGAGAAAACTTTCGAAGAGAAAGCAAAAATAGAAGAATAGAAGACAACCGACCAATTAATCACGTCATGGCTACTCAACATAATGGAACCCTAGATTTCAAACGTACTTATGTACTCCAGCTCAGCACAAGATCTTTGGGACAAAATCAAGAGAATATAAGGTCAACAAAAACATGAGCTTACCCAAATTAAATAGAGTATCAAATTAAGAACGAAATAGTGACGGAAATTATGTCAAAATGGAATAAGCTCAATGTCTATCTTCCACCAACATTAGACCTAATAGAAACCCAAAAGATATCTGAATGAGACTTAATTTTTACCTACATGGGGACTCTCATTCCATACTATGAATCGATAGGTCTCAAGTCTTAGCATCAGCTGAGATGCCAAGTTTTGATGTGGTGGAGAGAATTGAGCAAGAGCAATCTCTACGATCGCTCGTGAACCCTCGTCAGTCGAAAAATCAAGAGAATAAGACGTTTTAGATAAAATACTCAAACCCTAGTTTCAAGAACACGGGCAAAGGAAAGGAAGCTTTAAGCACCAAGCTTTGCGACCATTGCAAGAAAGTGGGGCACAACCGCGGTGGTTATCGGTTCCTCCATCCCTACCTCCGATGGGTCAGAGAGAAGGGTGACAGAGGAGGTAAGTAGGGCAGTGGAAAAATGGAGAATAAATTTGGTGGTTTAGCAAAGAAGTGGAGATAGAATGGTAGTGGAGTCAACCAAATAACTGCTCTGCTTCAGTAGGACCTTCTGTGCCTCAAATGATGCAATTGAATCAACTCCTAACTCAATTAAACAGTTTTTTATTGCAACAAAATTCAAGTTTTGTACATTCTAATGCTATTTTTAACTCATTCAAAATCAACAGCAAATTTAAAATTGAAAATATGTGTCAAAAAAATATTTGGTTAATTGACATAGGAGCTACTGATCACGTCATGGAACAAAAAAAATTAACCAATATTAAACAGAATAAAGACCCTTAACATGTAACTGCTGCTAACAGAAATAAAGTTCAAATTCAAGGTTTTAGTACAGCAGAATTTCTTACAAAATATGTGAAAATATATTATATTTGCTAGATTTTGATTCAAATTTATTATTAATTAGTAAAATAACCCATGAGCTGAATTGCAATGTTATATTCTCGCCGTATAAAGTTATCTTTTAGGATCGAGAATCAGGGAAGAAGATTAGTGAGGAATGTTTGAAAAATGGTCTCTATTATCTTGATGAAAACACCAACAAATGTCATGTGTCATTAGATTTTGTAGATATTGACAAATTGTTGCATTGAAAATTTGTTCGTCCATCTAATCAAATTTTGAATGAACTTTTTTGTTATATATTAGATACAAAAAATATGATCAAGTCAGGGTTTCTAATAGAGTTATTGTTTTGTGATTATCAAAATATTGAGCCATCCCGAGCCAAATAGTGGAAAAGATTATTGTGATTATCATAAAGTAAACGAGCATAAAACTAACAAATGTCATACACTAGAAAGAATAATTCAAAATATGATCTAAGTTAGGGTTTCTAGAAGAGCTCATTACGGAAGTATTAAAGATTTACCAGTTTGAAGAGGATAACCTAAACCTTTGGAACTTAACTCTTTTTATAAGAAAAAAGCAGCTCTGCAACTTCGAATTCAGACTCCAATCAAACTATGAAGTCCTATGGCAGTTAGTCATTGTCGATTATCTTTACTCATAAAAATATCTAATTTGATTTGAAATCAATCGTGTATTAACACGAAATTCGAGTGTCTTTACAGGTTAAAACCGAACCAATTTATCCGAAAAGTTCAGAATTTCCTTGTCAAAGCATAATAAATTTCTAGCCATTTCTGAAGTACTATAGCTCAGTTATCCAGTATAAAGTGGCTCTCTATCTCAAAAGCTTGGATTAATAAACTTTCCAACATAAGCTAGTTTCTAGGGAAAGGTAAATATCTAAAATCTTCTTAAAAGAATGGATTCTTAGAAAAAGCATGCTCTTGCCTTAAACGTCGATTAGTTCATGAATCATGACTTTTCAGACTCACAAACAAGACATTCCTTTTTGCTATGAAAAACCTAAAAGATGCATATATATATATATATATATATATATATATATTATAAAGGTGGAAGTAAATGCACCAACCTTATTTTCAACAAGCCATTTCATTGCTATCTAGAATTTAAAAAGGGATATATCAAACCCATCTTGAAGGAAATTATTTTTAGAAATCGAGAAAGATTATTTCCAGTTCCCTACTGGTTAGGGAAGTTGAATATGTACTTATTTCAAAGCAAGGATTTACATAATCCTCTAAAAATTATATAGCAATAGTAAATGCAAAAAAAAAAGATTTCGTCAAAGTACATCTAGACGAAAAGCATTTTCAAAAGCTTTCTAAAATTATTAATAGGAAACACTTATGCCCATTTCCCCAAGAAAAGTTTTTAGAACTATCCAGATTTATCGACAAAAACTCTAATTAGAAGAGCTTATTCTTAGTTAAAGGACTATTAGTTCGTGAGTCATGACTTCATTACTTCTTACTTGAGATTCATGCTATTATGAAGATGATTTGTAAACTAATTATCAAAAAGTTCAAGTGTCCAAAATCTTATTGAAATGTAATTCCTTGATTCATCAAAGAAATCCTTTTCCGGAAATTCTTTCTTGCAAAAGAAATTCGTGACAAGAAAAACCGATGTTTATTCACAAGGGTTTTCACAAGCTTTGCAACTGGCCAAAAGTTATTTCCAAAAAAAAAATTCGAAAGAAAAACTTCTTTCAAGACTTTGATGTCTACTCTGGAGCACCAACGAGCCTCCGATGACCACTCTGGAGCACGAATGAGCCTTCGATATCTATTCCAGCGTATCAAAAGGCCTCCTCCGGGAGCACCTCAAAGAGGGATAGACAAAAGACTTTGGCTAGTTTGAAGTGCCTCCTAGTGGGAGGAGGATCTAGCACCGACCAAACCTATGATGAATCCCCGTAGCGCTTTCAACGAAAAGGACAAAGATGTCCACAACCATGGCAAGGCAAAGCCCAAAAAGTGGCTCATACAACAAAGGATGAAGAAATCCACGACCCAAACGGAGCACAAACAGGAGAAATGGATGAATATGTCCTTACCTCAGAGCAAAGCCAAAGCCCAAAAAGGGGCACGGATAATAAAATGGATGAAAATATCTGCAACTTAAAGCAAAGGCAAAGCCTAAAATGGTGGTGCAAGCAAGAACGGACAAAGAAGTCTGTAGCCTAAAGAGTGGCACAGACCGAAAATGCAAAGAGAAAAAGGATTAAGATGTCTTAAAACTCGGATAGAGCCACGAAGAAATCCAAAGCCCAAGGAATCAAGCGAAGAATAAACCTCCTTTAGAGAAAGAAGAATAGCTCCATTCACGGCATATATAAGAGCTGGCCACTAATAGGATTAGACCTAGAAATAAGGAAACCTTTGAAAGAAGGGTCTATATAGTAAATATAAAAATGTTAAAACAGTTAATTAGACCTTTGCACCACAGAATGGCCAAACAGTCGGACGGAACTTGCACTGTTTAACGGCCAACAATCAGACGGAATCTTGCGCTGCCAAATGGCTAAACAACCAAATGGAACTATTTACTAAATGGCTAAACAGTTGAAAAGATGAACAACTGAATGGAACTATCTACTGAACAGTTGAATGGTTGAATAGAACTACTATTCCAAATGGCTGAGTGGTTGATTAGAAATACTATTTCGAATGGCTGAGTGGTTGAACGGAACTACACGGCTCCAACATAATAATTACAATAATAATTAATAAGTACCTTAGAAACTACCTATCTCTTAACAAGAGACTTTCCTTTGAACAATAGGAATCTCCATTGCTAATCAGAGGGAATAATTATAAGTCTTTTGCTTTAAGTCTGTTCGGACTTCTATTGTTGGACAGTTTTCTGGTCCTCTATCATTTTTAATGAATTTATGAGTTCCTTGTTGATAGGTAAAATTTCGATGAATTGTTGATTGAATTCTTGAACTTTCTATTAGATTTTCTATTTTTTGGTGTGAGTTTAAGCTTCCATATCATTAGACTTAATTCCTACTATATTGGATTGAACTTCTGATCTTCTTATTATTATAATTGAGTTTCTGGATTTCTTGATTGGTTTTCTTCATGGTTTGGGAAATCTATACTGATATTCAGGATTCGAATCTTCTATTATTGCCAGATATGACTTTCTGATCTTCTTCAATCACCAGATATGGATTTTTTAGGATTTCTTAATGCTAGATAGTTTTCTTATTATCACATAAAATTTTGGATTTCTTATTACCAAACAGTCTTCTGGTCATCAGAAGAAATGACAAGCTTTTGGTTGAGTTTTGGATTGAATTTTTGATTTCATATATTCTTGATTTTCTTGATGGTTTTTCATGATAACTTTTTGACTTTCCGTTGAATTTGTGTTTTCTTATGGATTTTTGGCTTTCTTATTAAATAGGACTTCTAGCATTCTATTATTGCCAGACAACGATTTCTAGACTTTTATTATTATTACCAGATAGTGATTTCTGGTTTTCTATTATTATCGCCAAATATGGATTTTCGGTCTTATTTCATTACTTACCAGACGGATTTTCGATCTTTTTATTATCAGATGAAATTCTGGATTTCTTGTTACCAGACATTTTTCAGACCATCTTATTTGTCGAAGGATATTCTGAATTCCTTATTGCTAGAAGATGGAACCTTGGATATCTTATCATCAGATGACATATTAAATTCCTAACCTCCTTATTATCAACTGGTTTCCTGCTTTTTCTTCAGAATTAGCACTATATATTTCCTTTAATTCTTTGTCAAATGAATTATTAATATTTTGAATCGCTAATCCATCATTAAAGTAAGTCCCAGGTCTGAAGATAAAAATTACAATGAGAAAGCAGGAGCAAGAGGTTGAGCAACAAAGGAATCTAATTTAAAATTTTACAAGCAACCTAATACTGAAAGCTAGCCTCCCACAACCAAAGAAGAAGTAATTCAAATCTGCAAATTTCGTTAAAAGCTTCTTGCCTAACTTTTCTGTTTCCTTACAAGGTGATGTTATTCCAAATTTTAATATTCGTTCTTGAGAGCATATGGGCAATCACATAACAAAAGTTTATAGTCCAAAAACAAAATTGCAAGAAGTCAATACCTATTGAGTGACCAATATAGAGTTTATAAGGAAAACTTAGACTCTTATGTTGACTCAAAGAGCACAAATAAAGGTTGAATCTATGATTAGAAAATATGTCCATAGATATGTCCCAAAAACTTTAATAAATGTTAACATAAAGCATCCTAAATACAATGTTACACCTATAAAACAATGTCAAATAAATAGGGTAATATCAAACACCATATGGGTTACAACATAATACCAAATATGGTAATAGAAAATCATACATTAGTATTAACCCGTATGAATAAAATTTAAAATTTTGGAGTATTTTTGGTAATTTGAAAGCCTTCGTTGTTTGAGTTAGAAATAAAGGAGAAAGAGGAACGCCATCAGAATGAATAGATTTGATAAGATAAGCAAAGAAAGAGAAATTCATAGTTTTACCCTAAAGAGCAAAACGCTTCTTTACACAATGAGGGGGGCAAATGATATCCACATAATTTCACAGGAAGATATGGTGTTGGATTCAAGACTCTAAAGAGATGAGATGGAGCCTCATTGCCAGAAGAAGCTCTTCGATAATGACCAACAATGATAGAGAAATAAAGATAGGAAAATCTGATAGAGCTAAGGCATCACTTCGCATCAAAACTATATGTCATCACTTCGATGCTAATCAGTCCCGCACCTCTTCAAAGTCGCTCCTTGTTCACTCCGCTGCCATCACACCTCAAATCAATAGTGTTGCATCACTTAATTAACGAAAAGAGGCATAGAGAGGACATCGCCTTTCATGATTAGTAGCGCGAAGAGGTCCAGTACAAACAACTCCGAAGGCCATTAATGGGGGTCGAAGAGGATCACATCGAATTCCGTTGATGCTAAACCATGTCGGCACCGTCATTCACCCATTGTTACCACAACAAACTCTCCATTTGTAACAACCTGGAATTTTAGGCAATAACCATTTAATAATCTGTATTAAAAATTTAATTGATTCAATAATTTTTCTTTATAATTTTAATTTAAACTGATAAATTTAATCTTTTGATGGTTAATAAATATTTAATCAGGTAATTTTGATCAATATCTTTCTATCAATTTAAAATTGATAAGATTTGTTTTTCAAAGCTAATAAAATTTTATTCTATTTATAATATATATATTTGATATATATTGTGAATGGGAAAATCTTTTGTTTTAAAAATTTATATTTTTCAAAAGTTAATTTAGGATTAATTCAATTTGTATTCAAATATAAGATAATTGTTTATTTTTAAATATGATAGTTTAATAAAGGATTTAATCAATGTTTTATTTTTGTTTTCTTTAAAGTGTTTAAAATAAAATGGTTATAGATGTATATTTATATTATAATTAGTTTTAGAATATTTTCTTTAAATAGTAAGTTTATATTTACATATGTAAGTGTTTATTAATAAAGTAAATTAAATAAGTAAGTTTATATTTACATTTAAAATTAAATAAAAATTCAATTAAAAATATTTAAGAAAACATGTGTTAATACATTAGGTCATCTCATAAACACTTGTAAGGCAATTAAGAAATAAAGTGACAAATGTAAATTCTTAAGGGACAAGTGTCTTTATTTTAAAATTATACTTTCTTTAATTTTAATAAACATAACACTTTCATTTCTTTGTTCTCTTTTCTTAACTCAAACTAGAAAGTTTTTCAAAAACCAGAAAATTTCTTTTAAAACCTTATAAATCTGAAAAGTAAAATCTGCAAAGCAAAATAAAATCCTACAATTCAATTCTTCTACAAATTCAAATGGAATGATGATCAATTCAGCAAGTTCAACATTTTAAATCAAAGATTTTTGGAGCATGCAAAGGGATTAACTTCAGCAACAAAGCAAAACTCAAATATGCAATTCCAGGAAACAAAAACCTGTTCTCTGCTCTACAATTATAAGTTAGTAAACATTTTTAAAAAGCAGTTTAATTAGTGACTATCTTCAATCCATGAGTTGATCTGTGAATTTTTATTAATGTTGCATGAAAACTTTTCAGTTTTTATATAATTGAATTGGTAGAATATATGTGTGGAAGTGTGTCTGTGACGACCCGGAATTTTCTAGCAATATCAATTTAATAATCTGCATTAAATATTAAATTGATTTGATATATTTTTGTTAATTAAATCTGAATTGATGCTTTTCTTTTAATAAATATTCAATTGGTAAATGATATCTGTTAAAATTAATTGATTTGTTTTCTATTTATAAATGTATATATTTGTATACATTGTAAATAGATGAAATTTGTTTTAAAGTTTAACTAATAAGTTATGTTTCAAATGTTAATATACATTTTAGTGAATTAGAAATTATGTTTTATTTAATATAAACTTTTCAAAGCTAAATAAATAAATAAATAGTTTGAAAACTTATTTTAACTTAAGTTTAAATTTAATTTATTAACAAAAAGATTTGTTTACTTTTCTTTTTAGTATAGTTTGCTTTAAAATATGAATTTAAAAATATATATGAGTTTTAATATAATTTTGTCAAACAATACATCAACATACATTAATAAAATATGTAGCTTATAATAAAAAGATAATTTATTCTATTTATCATTTCAAATTGATCATGTGTTTTATAATATAAAGTAAGTAATAATCATATGGGATAAATTTATATAACATTCACAAACATTTACAATTGACAATAACAAGATGTAATAACAAGACAACAATAAATAAATTAGAAAACAAATAAGTTTTTAAGTTTGTAAACTATCACATATGAACTGCAATATATACATATAAGTATATGTTTAAAGCATCTAGATAAATATGCAGGCCAATGAGCAAATATATACATGTGCAGGCCAAATTGTATGAAACAAAGCAAATGACAGTAATAAGAATACACATGTCTTACAAACAAAATGAAAGATATAAAAATATCTATGTGTGCAGGCCAAATAAATACACAACTGTGTATATGTGTGAAGCTTGCTAGAGAAGATAGTATTAAATATCTTTAAGCTAACAAACAAAACTAATTAATGTAAAAATCTTTTTAGTACATTAAGTATTCTTTTCAGCCTCCAACCTAAAATATCTCTCTGGTGTAAATCTGTACAATACAAGATTGTATGCAATATTGTCACATTTGAATGCTTAAATAAATTGTGTGAACATTTATATATTCATTCTTTTTCTCTGGATATTTGTGAGCTATAATTCTGCATATCTCGAGCCTGAAAAATCAAACCGTTTCCTTATAAACTTGCTGTGTTTTCTATTTGCTGTAAGTAACATAAATTAGTTAGATGTTTTAAGCATATATTAAATGGTGGCATATTTATTCCCTGAATTTAAGAATGTTTGCAGAGATATTCTGTGTGTTTGTGAATATGCTGTGTGTACATTTGCTCTGTGCCTGGATTGTTTCCAGACTTGGTTTCAGGTTCCAAACTAATCCAAACTTATTTGTTTCTGATTTAAGATAGATTTGAACCTAAGGTGAATAAATACATTTGTTATATCCTTGGCTTTGGTTTAGAATTATTAAAGCTCAAATCAAATTGAATTCTTGCTCTGGAAAACAAAAATTTTACTTTTAAAAAAGCATTTACACCTCTGCTGATTAATGAATGAAATTAAGATTTGAATAAGTGATGTTTGTAACATCATGAAATAAGTTTAAATTTAGATAAGATAAAAACAACTTAAAATTTCATCTGGAACCTAAATTTAAAGCAAATTGGTGCTCGAAACCTAGTTTTTGTGGGTCGAGAACCTGTGATTCGTTCGTACTACTGAATGCACCGAGCGACACGTGGCTTTTAGGGGAGGTAGAGGGTAGATGGATGGTGACGTAACCGGAGTTTGGTGGCCTCCGGTGGTGGGACCACCGCGTGCGTAGAGCTGACAGGTTTGAGGGAGGTGAGGTCGTGTGTTTTTCCAGGTTTAGTTTCTTGTTTCCATTTTCTCGCGTCGCCTGGGAAGAAACTCGAAGCGGGTTACGTTTTTACTCGGGAAAGTCTCGCGTGTTACTCGAAGCAACGCAGGGGGTGCTCGGTAGAATTGTTCAGTGTTTTGTTTTTACAACCTGTAACAGTTTTTCAACTGTTTGATGAATTTTGTCTTAAATTTAACTCTAAGCCAAGTTTAATTTTAAATCAATGTTTAAGACATGAATTTAAGTTAGTTTTGAAATAATAAAGTTTTCAAAATTTAAATTTATGTTAATAACTTAAAAAGTGCTTAATGCAAGTGTATTCAAGGAGTTGAATTCAAAAATGAAATATAGAATGTTAAGAAAGTATTAGATAAGTTAACTCCAAAGGAAGTCAGGACTTAGGTATGTAATTCCAGACTTGAAACTAAATTAAAGTTTTATAATTTAAAATTGATTCAAATAAGTTTAATGCTATTAAATATGTAAGTTTTTTCTAAAAAAAAAGAAGAAGAAGGGGTTTTGAAATAAATGTTTCAAACATATTGGAATTGAAAATATAATCAATAATGAAAATGGTTTGCTTTAATTCATGAATTTTGGAATTTATGTGCATCAACCTTTAAGTTAATTAGGTAAATAATTAATAATGGATATTAATTAATCTAGTAATTATAGTGTAAAAGTAGTAATTAAATTAATTAATAACTAATATGTGATTTGGAACTATAGATTAGTTTTTTTTAAATTAATAATGGTTAATTAATTCATAATTAATAATAATTAATATAAGTTGATTATGTTAGAAGGAGACAATTAAATAATTATTAATGAAGTTCATTAACCAGATTATGTTATAATTAAATAATATGATTGATTTTGTAATAAATTAATTAGATTAATTAATTCAATAGTTTAAATGAAATTATTTATTTGAGAAGTAATTAAGAAATTAATTACTTATTAATTGTGTAAATTTATTTGAGTTAATTAATTTAGTTTAATTAACTGATATTTTGGAATTGAATTACTTAGAAAAGTAATTGAAGAATAATTACGGGATGTAATTAACTGGATAATATTGTTAATGGAAGTAATTGAGAACATCATTACTTAAAAATTAATCAAGGGATTAAGCAAGCTTGTTATTGAGAAGTAATTAATTTAGAATGATTAATTACTGAATATATTAATCAAGAGGATTAATATTTGTGTTTTAAAGATGTGTATTCTTAAAATAATTAATGATGGGAATTAGAGAAATTGATTTATTTGAGAATAATAAATGAACAAGAAGATAATTAATCATGAAATGATTAATTTGTTAATAAGTAATTAAGAGTAGTTAATTACTGGTTTGTTATTAATCAAGGGGTGATTAATAATGGTGTTTAAGTAAAGATTGATTTAATATAATTGGAGATCATTAATTAATATAATTAATGATGTAATTAAGAATTGAAATTAAGGAATAAATTAATGGGTAAGTGATTAAATGTTAATCTGTTATGAATGATTTAGAATAATTCATTTGAGAAATAAAATAAGGACTAAATTACTTCTTGTAATTAGAGAATGGTTAATTAATTTGATTTATAATTAATGAATGATTGTGAGAGCAAGATTTATGGAATGAGTAATTAATTTAATTTATTTTAAATTAATTAAAATGGAAGTAGTTAATTTAATTCATTTTAAATTAACTATAGCTTGTGATTCATAAATCATTGCTGACGGATGATATTGATATTTCATTGATTGATTGTGATCTCAGAATGAGATAGATAATGTCTATGTGATATGGATGTATGTTTTAAGTATGATAATGTTTAATTATCTGTTTGGATGATGATTTTAATTATCTGTTTATGATGATGATGTATTATCTATTATGAGATGTGAATTATCTATCTGTGCATATTGATGATATTGAATTCACTGTTAAGACTAAATAGACAACTTGGCCTTAAAAGACACGCTTTGGATTTCGATGAGACCGGGATTGGTTTTCCGCATTAGGAATATCCGAAAACCACATCGTTTCCAAACTACGATAGGTCGTGAATCTGAAGTGAAGATGAAGGTTCAGAATGCAAGGGTTATCGTCGTTAACTCTGAGGGTAATTCCAAAATGAGTGTAACGAGATGATGCCTTCGGTTTCGTTCGAACCCGGAACGAACTTGTATGGATTGAATGCTTTCAACACATCGTCAGGCGAACGATGAGCATTCTAAGAAATATGTTCTATAAAGGTAATCGTAACCTCAAGCCTCATCAACCGAGAATGGCTAAAACAGGGGAGGTGCAGCAAGGTTAGGTGGGTCATGCCCAAGCAGGACAAGGATATTCCCCTGTCTAGATGTCCCTTTTTATTCGGCTTAGTGGGCGGTTGGTCTGCAGCCAACTGCGGGGTTTATCTTGTTCGGGACTGTTCAGTAAGGAATGGTTCCGGCCTTGTGTTGCAGGGGATGAAGGGAGTAATCCTCGGTACGTTGATCTAGGCCACGTACTGTGACGGGCGGTACCCCAGTAGCCCTGCCATTGTATGGAATCCAAAATCCAATAAGTGCCTACGGTTTTGATTGTATTACCCACTTTTGTGGCTAGTAGCTGGAATTTAATAGATGTAACAATTTCGGCTATTTTCTATTTACTTGAAAACCCTAGACCTATTATAATATCACTGGATTTCCTATCAAATGTTTTGGTTAGCGTAAGGTAAAAACTTTTCCATGTTTATGTGTGGAAAGTCTTACGTGATACCTTTTGTTTTCAAAGGATTTTTCAAAGTTAAGCAACTTTAACCTGTTACTCATACCAGACCCATGTCTGACCCGAAGTTTATTTTTGTTTTTCATAAACTCTCGGGTACCCAAATTTTTACGGGTAGCCAAGGGATTCAGGTTTAGCTTTGACGAATTCTGGAGGAGCAACGGAGCAGGAGGCTTCAGCGTTATATATATATATATATATAGTTTCCGCTGTGTTGGTATCTCTGAGTCATGTTGTTTGAGTTGTATTATATTGAGTTGTATTAACTAGACAGGTGTTTATAACTGTCTAGTATGTGATGTATTATCTGTATCACTCTGATTGATGTTATATATTATGTAAATACTTATGTGATTAATATATTTTATTCGTTCCGCTGTGAGATTCTGATGTTGTTGTTTTTTTTCTTCTCTATCTTTTCTATTTTCTCACCCTTTTCTTTTTTATTAACGATACTACTTCCTGGGAGTAGGAAGTGGGGTCGTTACAGTGGTATCAGAGCGCTAGGTTGAGTGAATACCTAGGCTCTTAATTGATTTCTTTCCTGAGAGAGCGTATTTGTAATTTTGATATATATATATATATATTTATTTTCTATCTATTTGTTGGATTACCTGTTCGGGTTTTCCAACATATGTATAAGGATAAATTGGGTAGTGGTGTGTGTAACACGACTACCTGCGGTTGGAAGTATATTTGATGAGACTGTAGACCTAAAACCGTCTCGAGTAAATTTGGGGTGTAAGGATTTCACCAAATCTCTGGAGGGAACCTGTTAAGTTTTGGAGTCCATTTTGATGTACAAGTTTGGATGAGTAGAATTTGGATTTTTGTCAGTTGAGCAGAAGCTTGAATATTATCTTGGTAACTCAAGAAGTAGATGGTTGTGTGTTGAGATGCAGTAGCGATGGATTGTTTCCGAAGAAGTTCTCAAAGATTTTTGGATAAGGAACTGTGTCTGCATCAGTTTTGAGGTTGAGTTCAGCTGAATGTTGTGTTTGGCTTTGAGGCCTGAGTTTTCTGAGGAATTTCTGGATTAAGGAGTTTTGGCATCAGTAGCAGAGTTGCAGCTCAGATTGTTCAACCGACACGCGAGGAGGTCATCTGTCAGTAGTTCTTTAGAGGTGAAGTTAAGAGGCAGTTGTGAATCCATTTCTTCAATGGATTGGCCGAATAAGTGTAAGCTGTTCAGATAGGTAAGGAGAGAACAGTTTTCTCTGGATATTAGCTTGGATTGATCGCAAAAGAGACTCGCGATAGTTAAGTGTTCTCTAGGATGGCAGAATTTTTCTGGATATCTTTGAGAAGTCGGTGGTTTGTCTTAGCATCTGAGGAGTTGAGTTTGATATCGATTGGATTTCAGAAGTAATGTCGATGGTTCAGCTTAGTAATAGAATGGTTTCTGGAGAGAGGAATTGGTAAAGCAGCTCAAGTTTCGGAGGAACTTCTGAGTTTTATTTTGAATCTGCTGAATCATATTTTTGTAATGTGTTGTCTAGTTATGCTTATGTGCATCATTAGCATTTTCATCTACTCTAGATCAGAGTTGCGCAGCGGAAGCAGTTGGTTGTGCATTTGTTTTTCTTTTCTGGGAAAGAGAGGATGTTTTCTACTGATGATAGTGGAGGTTGAGTTCTTGGTTTTGGTTGGTTTTGAGGAAATTATTCTACTGGATTGTTTTTGGATTCAGATTGTTTTAAGAGTTATCAGCGAAGGTTGAGCTAATCAGTAAGTTGAAGGCAGCTTTGGATTGTCAGAAGTATTTGGTCGATAAGAGACGAAGGAATTTGGATTTGGGAGTTGGAGATTTCATTTTGTATGAATTTTCTCTGATCCAAAGGAGTTCTATAAATTAGGAGTATAGACTATTTAGATTCTATAGATCGAGTATTCCGGTATTATACTGGGAAACTCTAGGGATCTCTATCCAGAATTTTGTCTGGATAGTTAGCTTTGTTGATTGAGTAGATTGGTTCTGATGATTGTTAGCATGTGATTGATATATGCTTATGGTTTAAAATTAATTTAAAATCTTAAATATATTATTAAATTACCTTTGCTTTTAAATTTCGGGGAAGAAATTCTTTTAAGGGGGAAGGAATGTGACGACCCGGAATTTTCTAGCAATATCAATTTAATAATCTGCATTAAATATTAAATTGATTTGATATATTTTTGTTAATTAAATCTGAATTGATGCTTTTCTTTTAATAAATATTCAATTGGTAAATGATATCTGTTAAAATTAATTGATTTGTTTTCTATTTATAAATGTATATATTTGTATACATTGTAAATAGATGAAATTTGTTTTAAAGTTTAACTAATAAGTTATGTTTCAAATGTTAATATACATTTTAGTGAATTAGAAATTATGTTTTATTTAATATAAACTTTTCAAAGCTAAATAAATAAATAAATAGTTTGAAAACTTATTTTAACTTAAGTTTAAATTTAATTTATTAACAAAAAGATTTGTTTACTTTTCTTTTTAGTATAGTTTGCTTTAAAATATGAATTTAAAAATATATATGAGTTTTAATATAATTTTGTCAAACAATACATCAACATACATTAATAAAATATGTAGCTTATAATAAAAAGATAATTTATTCTATTTATCATTTCAAATTGATCATGTGTTTTATAATATAAAGTAAGTAATAATCATATGGGATAAATTTATATAACATTCACAAACATTTACAATTGACAATAACAAGTCACATACACTTCAAAATGTAATAACAAGACAACAATAAATAAACTAGAAAACAAATAAGTTTTTAAGTTTGTAAACTATCACATATGAACTGCAGTATATACATATAAGTATATGTTTAAAGCATCTAGATAAATATGCAGGCCAATGAGCCAATATATATATGTGCAGGCCAAATTGTATGAAACAAAGCAAATGACAGTAATAAGAATACACATGTCTTACAAACAAAATGAAAGATATAAAAATATCTATGTGTGCAGGCCAAATAAATACACAACTGTGTATATGTGTGAAGCTTGCTAGAGAAGATAGTATTAAATATTTTAAGCTAACAAACAAAACTAATTAATGTAAAAATCTTTTTAGTACATTAAGTATTCTTTTCAGCCTCCAACCTAAAATATCTCTCTGGTGTAAATCTGTACAATACAAGATTGTATGCAATATTGTCACAATTTCTTGAAACATAATTATAACCCTGCCTCTTTTCCTTTTCTATATGTTAGCTTCATATCAGTTCGAACTAAGGAAAATCTAAAGTAAACTTCATTTCAAACTAAAACATGAAAGTAAAACTATTTCATACTTAAACAAAATTCAAGAAGCAAAGTAGAATGAAGTCACAGTAGATTCAAGCCTGAAATTTCAAAGCCTATTGCAAAGCAAAAGTGCCTCTGTTCTTCCATATATCGGTGAGTAACACTTTTCAAATTTTCTTAAGTTTAAATTCTGACGCATGCCTATATTTGAATGCTTAAATAAATTGTGTGAACATTTATATATTCATTCTTTTTCTCTGGATATTTGTGAGCTATAATTCTGCATATCTCGAGCCTGAAAAATCAAACTGTTTCCTTATAAACTTGCTGTTTTTTCTATTTGCTGTAAGTAACATAAATTAGTTAGATGTTTTAAGCATATATTAAATGGTGGCATATTTATTCCCTGAATTTAAGAATGTTTGCAGAGATATTCTGTGTGTATGTGAATATGTTGTGTGTACATTTGCTCTGTGCCTGGATTGTTTCCAGACTTGGTTTCAGGTTCCAAACTAATCCAAACTTATTTGTTTCTGATTTAAGATAGATTTGAACCTAAGGTGAATAAATACATTTGTTATATCCTTGGCTTTGGTTTAGAATTATTAAAGCTCAAATCAAATTGAATTCTTGCTCTGGAAAACAAAAATTTTACTTTTAAAAAAGCATTTACACCTCTGCTGATTAATGAATGAAATTAAGATTTGAATAAGTGATGTTTGTAACATCATGAAATAAGTTTAAATTTAGATAAGATAAAAACAACTTAAAATTTCATCTGGAACCTAAATTTAAAGCAAATTGGTGCTCGAAACCAAGTTTTTGTGGGTCGAGAACCTGTGATTCGTTCGTACTACTGAATGCACCGAGTGACACGTGGCTTTTAGGGGAGGTAGAGGGTAGATGGACGGTGACGTAACCGGAGTTTGGTGGCCTCCGGTGGTGGGACCACCGCGTGCGTAGAGCTGACAGGTTTGAGGGAGGTGAGGTCGTGTGTTTTTCCAGGTTTAGTTTCTTGTTTCCATTTTCTCGCGTCGCCTGGGAAGAAACTCGAAGCGGGTTACGTTTTTACTCGGGAAAGTCTCGCGTGTTACTCGAAGCAACGCAGGGGTGCTCGGTAGAATTGTTCAGTGTTTTGTTTTTACAACCTGTAACAGTTTTTCAACTGTTTGATGAATTTTGTCTTAAATTTAACTCTAAGCCAAGTTTAATTTTAAATCAATGTTTAAGACATGAATTTAAGTTAGTTTTGAAATAATAAAGTTTTCAAAATTTAAATTTATGTTAATAACTTAAAAAGTGCTTAATGCAAGTGTATTCAAGGAGTTGAATTCAAAAATGAAATATAGAATGTTAAGAAAGTATTAGATAAGTTAACTCCAAAGGAAGTCAGGACTTAGGTATGTAATTCAGAACTTGAAACTAAATTAAAGTTTTATAATTTAAAATTGATTCAAATAAGTTTAATGCTATTAAATATGTAAGTTTAAAAAAAAAGAAGAAGAAGGGGTTTTGAAATAAATGTTTCAAACATATTGGAATTGAAAATATAATCAATAATGAAAATGGTTTGCTTTAATTCATGAATTTTGGAATTTATGTGCATCAACCTTTAAGTTAATTAGGTAGAATAATTAATAATAGATATTAATTAATCTAGTAATTATAGTGTAAAAGTAGTAATTAAATTAATTAATAACTAATATGTGATTTAGAACTATAGATTAGTTTTTTTTAAATTAATAATGGTTAATTAATTCATAATTAATAATAATTAATATAAGTTGATTATGTTAGAAGGAGATAATTAAATAATTATTAATGAAGTTCATTAACTAGATTATGTTATAATTAAATAATATGATTGATTTTGTAATAAATTAATTAGATTAATTAATTCAATAGTTTAAATGAAATTATTTATTTGAGAAGTAATTAAGAAATTAATTACTTATTAATTGTGTAAATTTATTTGAGTTAATTAATTTAGTTTAATTAACTGATATTTTGGAATTGAATTACTTAGAAAAGCAATTGAAGAATAATTACGGGATGTAATTAACTGGATAATATTGTTAATGGAAGTAATTGAGAACATCATTACTTAAAAATTAATCAAGGGATTAAGCAAGCTTGTTATTGAGAAGTAATTAATTTAGAATGATTAATTACTGAATATATTAATCAAGAGGATTAATATTTGTGTTTTAAAGATGTGTATTCTTAAAATAATTAATGATGGGAATTAGAGAAATCGATTTATTTGAGAATAATAAATCAATAAGAAGATAATTAATCATGAAATGATTAATTTGTTAATAAGTAATTAAGAGTAGTTAATTACTGGTTTGTTATTAATCAAGGGGTGATTAATAATGGTGTTTAAGTAAAGATTGATTTAATATAATTGGAGATCATTAATTAATATAATTAATGATGTAATTAAGAATTGAAATTAAGGAATAAATTAATAGGTAAGTGATTAAATGTTAATCTGTTATGAATGATTTAGAATAATTCATTTGAGAAATAAAATAAGGACTAAATTACTTCTTGTAATTAGAGAATGGTTAATTAATTTGATTTATAATTAATGAATGATTGTGAGAGCAAGATTTATGGAATGAGTAATTAATTTAATTTATTTTAAATTAATTAAAATGGAAGTAGTTAATTTAATTCATTTTAAATTAACTATAGCTTGTGATTCATAAATCATTGCTGACGGATGATATTGATATTTCATTGATTGATTGTGATCTCAGAATGAGATAGATAATGTCTATGTGATATGGATGTATGTTTTAAGTATGATAATGTTTAATTATCTGTTTGGATGATGATTTTAATTATCTGTTTATGATGATGATGTATTATCTATTATGAGATGTGAATTATCTATCTGTGCATATTGATGATATTGAATTCACTGTTAAGACTAAATAGACAACTTGGCCTTAAAAGACACGCTTTGGATTTCGATGAGACCGGGATCGGTTTTCCGCATTAGGAATATCCGAAAACCACATCGTTTCCAAAATACGATAGGTCGTGAATCTGAAGTGAAGATGAAGGTTCAGAATGCAAGGGTTATCGTCGTTAACTCTGAGGGTGATTCCAAAATGAGTGTAACGAGATGATGCCTTCGGTTTCGTTCGAACCCGGAACGAACTTGTATGGATTGAATGCTTTCAACACATCGTCAGGCGGACGATGAGCATTCTAAGAAATATGTTCTATAAAGGTAATCGTAACCTCAAGCCTCATCAACCGGGAATGGATAAAACAGGGGAGGTGCAGCAAGGTTAGGTGGGTCATGCCCAAGCAGGACAAGGATATTCCCCTGTCTAGATGTCCCTTTTTATTCGGCTTAGTGGGCGGTTGGTCTGCAGCCAACTACGGGGTTTATCTTGTTCGGGACTGTTCAGTAAGGAATGGTTCCGGCCTTGTGTTGCAGGTGATGAAGGGAGTAATCCTCGGTACGTTGATCTAGGCCACGTACTGTGACGGGCGGTACCCCAGTAACCCTGCCATTGTATGGAATCCAAAATCCAATAAGTGCCTACGGTTTTGATTGTATTACCCACTTTTGTGGCTAGTAGCTGGAATTTAATAGATGTAACAATTTCGGCTATTTTCTATTTACTTGAAAACCCTAGACCTATTATAATATCACTGGATTTCCTATCAAATGTTTTGGTTAGCGTAAGGTAATAACTTTTCCATGTTTATGTGTGGAAAGTCTTACGTGATACCTTTTGTTTTCAAAGGATTTTTCAAAGTTAAGCAACTTTAACCTGTTACTCATACCAGACCCATGTCTGACCCGAAGTTTATTTTTGTTTTTCATAAACTCTCGGGTACCCAAATTTTTACGGGTAGCCAAGGGATTCAGGTTTAGCTTTGACGAATTCTGGAGGAGCAACGGAGCAGGAGGCTTCAACGTTATATATATATATATATATATATATATATATATATATATATATATATATATATATATAGTTTCCGCTGTGTTGGTATCTCTGAGTCATGCTGTTTGAGTTGTATTATATTGAGGTGTATTAACTAGACAGGTGTTTATAACTGTCTGGTATGTGATGTATTATCTGTATCACTCTGATTGATGTTATATATTATGTAAATACTTATGTGATTAATATATTTTATTCGTTCCGCTGTGAGATTCTGATGTTGTTGTTTTTTTTCTTCTCTATCTTTTCTATTTTCTCACCCTTTTCTTTTTTATTAACGATACTACTTCCTGGGAGTAGGAAGTGGGTGTTACAGTGTCTGTATGTATATTCTGTTCTTTGATGTTTCACAGGCCATGTTTGCTTTCAGAAATTCAAATCTCTAAATCAAATCAACATTAATCTTCAAAATATAAATGGAAGTTGTTTGTTTATGTATAAGGATGATTTTAAAAATGGAATTAGGATTTTTATTTGAGTAAATTATTTTTAAATGAAAATATACTGTAAGAATCATTTGCATGACAAAAATTGCAACGATCCTGAACTTTAATTTATTTTAGAATGATAATTAAATTAATTTTTGATTTAAAATTGTGAAGCAATGGGTAATTAATATAAATTTTAGTATAAATTTTGAATTTATCGAGAATTAAATTGGATTGACAATTGAATTTAAATTGGGATTTAAATATAAATATCTTAGGAAATAAATTTGTGTTTGAATTTTTGGATATGATGTTAAACAAAATATTTAAATAGATTTTTAATTATATAAAATATGAAATGAACATATTAAATAATTCTAGAATTTTGTAAACTATAAAAAAATAAATAAATATAAAATATAAACTATTGGAATTAATTGAGAAATGTATTTGGAATTAAATTTGAATTGGATTTTATAAATAATGTAAAGACAATTGTCCTCTGTCTTCATTTCAAATTTAACTTTCATATTTCAAATAAATCATTCCCAGCCATTGTCCTCTGTCTTCATTTCAACGGTGAGCAAACTCCCCTATATCTCTTGATATTTTTAATTGATGCTTAAAGTATTGTTTAGAAATGATGGGTGATTTTGCTTGCTTGTCTGTGTGAGTATATGATGAGATGTATATTGCGTACAGGTATTACTCTGTTGTATCAACAGAATGAAAATAACATCTTGAAGAAGAAGGAAGAAAAATCATATCTTCCTTTCAAAACCAAATTTAGCTTTGATTCCTAAAAAGAAGTTGTTTGCAACATCCTGAACTTCATTTTAAAAATAAATTTTGAGTCACAATATTATATAAATATTGTGAAAATAGCATTTTATAGTAAAAGGAAAATCATATGTTAAATTCGAATATTTTAATTTGTTGATTTGATTTTATATCTTGAATAAACACACAAAAGAAAGATTTTTAGAACAAAAATGATGATTTTTAGATAAGTATACACGGTGCAGTTCATAAATGAACTAAAAAGGTGTTTTAATCAATTTTAGATGATTAAACAAATTTTCGATGTTGAAATTTGTCTTGAAGCTTGCTTGATCCTCGTCAATTCCAGGAAAAATGAAATAAAAATGATTCAATGTAAGAATTGTTGGGTCGAGAGCAGTTTAGGGTTTTAGGGTCCATTTTGGTTGAGGGGGAAGATGAGATCTCCGCGACGTCGTCGTGGCATCGAGTGGGATCGCACCGGTGGGAATAGCAGCGTGAGCTTGGGACGAAGCTTTGGTTAAATTTTCATGGCTTCTGGTGGCGTGTAGCGGCGAGGAGGGGAGTTTTGCCGACGAACAGTTTATTCCAAGGGGCTGAGAATAGCTCGATTTTGAGTACGCGGAGATTTTTAATTTTTGGGTGGTTCGAATCGGTACAGGCGATCAACGATGAGCTTCTGATGACCTCGGCAACGATCGCAGATGATCGACGTGGTTGTGCACGTATACGTGCATTCGCGTGCACGGTTGTTTGCCTGGAAAACGTGATGGGAGTAAGATGAAAAGAAGGAGGAAGAGAGGGAAGAAAGTTTGGGCCTGAGTTTCTTTTGTGGGCCGATTGTGTTGATGGGCCGCGGTCAAGAAAATATTTAAATTATAAATCAAGGTTTAATTTGAGTTTTAAATCTAAGTTTAAATATAGATTCAAGTTAAATTTAAATCTTAGCTGGAAATGAATAAAGTTTTTTTTTGTTTTGTCAAATTATTTCAATAATTTAAAAGTATTTAATAAGTGAAGTATATTTATGAGAATTTAGGTATTTGGAATTATAAGAAAACAAGTTAAAACAGATTTTGTAACCTGGACTTAAGTTTAAAAAAATTTGAATTCCAAATTTGGAATTAAATTTAGTTTTATAAATTTAAAGGTATAAATAAGTTTAAATGTTAAAGTTCCTTTAATATGTGAATTTAATAAATAAATTTGATTTAAACTCTTTTAAAATTTCTTTATAATAAAATATTACTTCAACAAGTAATTTAAAGGATTTTTAAATTAGTCTTAAACTTTACTAAAGATAAACGAGGGTTCATTTTAAATTTTGGGTTTAAAATGAAATTTAGAAAGGCAAGTTGAAATAAAAAGGTTTTCAAACATATTTGTAAATGATATTTAAATCACTACTAAGAATGAGTTCACCTTAAATTAATAAAGATTGAATGATTTGTAATACATTAATTATTAAGTTAATAGGAATGGATAATTAATGTTTTGTATCAATTAAATTAGTAATTGTAAGTTTAACTTTATTAATTAAGGTCTAATTTCTTAAAACAATTAACTAATTGGTTAATTAATTATGTAATTGGTTTAAAAGATTAATCTAATTAATTTATTAATTAAGAAGAATTAATTAAGGTGATTGATAAATTAATCTATATCAAATGATTTGTAATTAATAAATCAGGATTAGATAAATAATTCATAAGTAATTAATTTAATTGGAAACAAATTGAATTAATTAGGATTAAAACAATAAATAAATCCTGCTTATAAATGATTATTAAATGATTGACCTTACTTATGAATGATTGTATTGTATAAAATGCCTTGAATTGATCGTCCTATCTGATTTGTGATATTTTGTTCTGTAGATTAAACTGTGTGAAATTTATTCATTTATTGATGATACATTTGTATATTATCTGTGAATCTGTGTATAGACAATAAGAGTTATAGTTTATACCGCTTATCAACTATAATTCTGTGTTTTAATCTGTGATGATTGAATAATGTTGCACTATTGTGTTAAACCCTGGACTGCACCATACACACACAATTATGGATTTCACGGGGAAATCGATTAAGTCACAGATTTTGAAATAGTTTAAAAGTTGAATATTTAAGTCCAAATGGTTTTGGAAATGTTTTGGGATTAAAGTGAAAAGCTTTTGAAATGGAATTTCAAAGATGGAATTTATTTGGAACAACTTGATTAAGTTTTGAAATTTGAATAATTTAATTTAAATTGGAATTCAATATCTGAAATTGAATTCTATATTCGGTATTTATGATATAAAACGGTATACAAGATTATATGCGTTTTAAACCATTTTAAAGTGTTTTTTTTGGGGAATTTGAATTAACCAAAGATTTTAACTTGTATAAATAAGATCGAATTTCTCCGAAACGAAAACTACTTGTTTTCAAATAGTAATAGCTTTCATTTAAAGAAATAATTTCAAAATTGTATTGAAAAGGGTTTCAAGTTTGAAATGAAATTGAAATGTTTTGAAAGCTATAAAATGAGTCTTTGATTCAAAGACCGAATGAGTTAATCCAACTCGAATTGGAATTGTCTTTGAAAGGCTATGAATGAATCTTTGGAAACGATTTTGAACGCTATGAGTTAAATCTTTGATTTAAAGATTTAATGAGTTAACCCAATTGAAATGGAAATTGTTTTGAAATCCGTAAATGAATCTTTGTGAAAATGGGTGAACTTAGTGGAATAATTCTTTTGTTTAAAAGATTTGAAAATGGTAATTTGTTTGAACCATTTGAAAGAAAGTTTTGAATTATTAAGTTGTGACTTAATTGAAATCCCATATCCATATATTTTAAATGTTGCGCTCACTATTCGGTTTAGCCGGGAAAAGACCTTTGGGTCGTATAACCCACTTTGAATATGTGATACGTCGTTATGGATAGCATTTGAAGACCGGTGGTGAAGACCGGGTATTTGCGAGAGCGATAGGATGACCTATCGATCGTCTCTGCACCGATTCGCGCCGGTATAGAAACTCCCTAAGTGATGGGAAGTCCGATTGGGATTGTGAATACCCGGATTGCAAGGACTTCTTTGGAAGTGCCTTCGGTTTTGTTCGAACCCAGAACAGACTTGTATGGATAGTATGTCTGACATTACAATTGAGATATAAAGCAGATTTCTTTCAAATACATTTCTGTTGGTGGCGGAGAATTTATTCTCTTAGCTTAACACCATTCTCTGAGACGTACGAGCTCAGAGGTTATGTAGTTGAAGGTTATCAGTGATATAGTCCCAATTTGGTAACGTGGCATGCTGAGTGTTGTTGATCATTTGTTGATCAAAGCATGGATTTGTGAAAAGCGTAGCTTTGTGGACGAGACTTCGTCGAACCTCACACCCCGAAATGGTCGAAACAGGAAAGATGCAGCAAGGTTATTGGGGGTAGCGCCCCTTAGGGTGTGTGCATTTCCTTCTGGATAGAGGTGGTATCATGATATGGAGCCCAGATACTTAACCTATGTTCTTGCTGCAAATTTATTACTTTGTGGCTGTTGGTTATCGGGATCCCGGATAAAGGTTGGTTACGACCGGGGGATGACATACTCGTGTCAGTAGTTACCCAGTTAGGGGTAACCCGGCCTTGTGTTGGCAGAGATCCGGTTAGGTTCTCGAGGACGTCCTTCCAGAGGCGTTCTCATGTGGCAATGGGAAGTTCCTTGGCCTGACCATCTGTTGGAAATCCAAAGAAACAATACGAACCTTTATGATTGCAAATTGTAGAACCTGCCTCCTCAGGAGGTAGCTATAGCGGGCATAATATAATGGTACCTATGCTGGCTAAGATTTATATTATACTTTCGAAAGGTTTTCTACACTATGCACTAATAATAATAATCAAATGATTTGATTTTGCGTAGTAAGCATCTTTGACTAACATAAGAAGAAATCTCCTCCAAGTCTGCGTTTGCATTGTGTGTGTGGTGGGAGGTCTTATGGTAGTTACATTTTCAAAAAGCATTGTGAATTGACTTTAAAATCTTTTGTTGATTTTTTTAAAAAGATAAACTGTTTTTGTTGCTCACACCAGTCTCATGACTGATCCGTAGTTTTTTGTTTCTTTCCTAAACTCTGGTTGCTCAAAATTTTTCTACACGAGCAGTTTAGAGTTGGGTTTTTCAGATAGTCAGATTAATAGGTTATCTGGAGCTAGTTCAGTCTTTGTATGTGGACGAGACTTGCTTGTCTTGGTGAAAAGTGATGGAGGGTTCGAGCTGCTGCTGGAGTTCTCTTTTGAAGACTATCTTAGAGTTATTTGTTCCGCTGCTGGTGTTATCGTTTTCTTTTCCGCTGCTATTTTCTTGTATCAAGTCTCTGATGTATATTGATATTCATCGTATCATTCTATTGTATATGGATCTGGTATCAGATGTTGTATATCAATGTATTATTATTATCTTCTTCCGCTATGTTGCTTACTTAATTGTGTTATAAGCTCCGACGAATCGGATTTGAACGGTCGAATCTACGGCATTCGAATACGATGTGAAGTATGGATGTCGATTTTCGAGCGCGAAAAAATCCGCTACGTTACATTTGGTTTCAGAGCTAAGGTTAAAACTTTAGCTCAGGAGTATAACACATTAAGTAGCTCATTAGAGATAGGGTGAAGTATACCCTATAATGAGTAATCCCTAAGATATCCGTTCGAATGCCTCAGTAAATTCTCTTACTATCCACCGATAGTATGTATGAGTGCAAGAAGAGGATGAGATAGGGGACAGGGGAATACGACTATAATTGGTCAAAAACTCTGTAACAACAGTGGAAACAACTTTCTTATCAATTTCCTTTGATTCGTCTTTCCAAATTCTTTTGATTTCTTCGTGACAGCTCCAGAAGAAGTTTTGATGTGATGATGGCCCTACGAATCGTTGTAAGAAATTTTTACTTCGTATCTTTATCGGTTTCTTATCAGTTTTCGCTTTAAACTCTAATGAATATGAATTTGAAATTTGGAATAATTTTAAATAAATTGGAAAATTTTAATTGAGTTAAATTGGTTAATAGAATATGAAGGATAATTTGAATTGTATTGATAAAATGATTTCATTTAAAACCAAATTTGAATTTTTGAAATTCTGTTATAATTCCTTGGGTTGATCAAAGTCCAAAGAGGGACAAATTGTATATACTTTGAGATATTCCGACTTGAGTTTGGAATATTTATCTAGTGTTTGAAAATTGTGAAAATCAAATCCATTTATCTATTATTTGGGTCTCGATATAATCTACGAATGGTTAGTTATCCCTTCGAACTAACCAATACCACTGCATATTTCGTAGATTTGATAACCCGAGTATCTTGTGAAGTGTTAAATAGATTCGTTCTTGTATCTATTGTTGATATTCTGATTAGGTGAGCCAAATGAAGATTTGATATCCAGTTTGATCTGAAAAGATATTTCCTTATCTTTCATCTATCTTCGTTATCTCTCTCTGGCGAATTTCGAGGACGAAATTCCTTTTAAGGGGGGAAGTCTGTAACGATCCCGAACTTTAATTTATTTTAAAATGATAATTAAATTAATTTTTGATTTAAAATTGTGAAGTAATGGGTAATTAATATAAATTTTAATATAAATTTTGAATTTATCGAGAATTAAATTGGATTGACAATTGAATTTAAATTGGGATTTAAATATAAATATCTTAGGAAATAAATTTGTGTTTGAATTTTTGGATATGATGTTAAACAAAATATTTAAATAGATTTTTAATTATATAAAATAAGAAATGAACATATTAAATAATTCTAGAATTTTGTAAACTATAAAAAAATAATATAAAATATAAACTATTTGAATTAATTGAGAAATGTATTTGGAATTAAATTTGAATTGGATTTTGTAAATAATGTAAAGACAATTAGTATTAAAGTTAAAAATGAATATTTAAATTAGAAAAGATATATATAAGATAAATTAAAATGTAAAGTCAATACATTAGCTAAAGTTCTAACAACATAATAAATATAGAATTTAAATTTTATTACAAAGCATAAGCCAAAATAAATAAAACTATAAGTATGTAGAAAACAAAAACAAGAAACAAAAGAAAGAAACAACAAAATAAAGTAAGTTGCTGTAAACAAATATGTAGACAAAAGAAAGCAATAACTAAAACAAAACACTTTTATTTTGCAAAAGAAAACTAAGAAACAAAGTAACCAAAGTAAAACAAGTAAATGTGCGTGTAAGTGTGAAAGCAAAACAAGAAATAACAACATCACTTCAGCCAAATACAAAGTATATATTTTTACATAAGTAATAAAGCAAAGTACAAGCAAACAAAGGAAAATATAAAATAACATACCAAATCTATCAGCCGAAGTCAATGCAAACAAGTAAGGTAAGGTTGTACAAACAAATAATGATAAGTATGTAGGCTGTAACTAGGAAAACAATATATGCTCAAATAAAAAAAAAAAAACAAGACAAATATCATAAATGCTTAGTACACAATAATATCATATCAGCCGAGACAAACCAGGCAAGTCTAGTATATCGCCTGTAAAGTAGTATGTAGGGTGAGAATAAACAAAGTAAAAGAAAAATATCAACATACATAAAAAAAATGAAACAAGTAAACATGAAGTACTTAGCAATTAATGTTAGGATCTTGAATACCCTATCAGCCACCAAAGAAATCTGCTAGCCCAAGATTTAGATAAGAAAGAAAAAAAATATAATAATAAAAGCATAGATTTCAAAGAGCAAGAAACTAGGCTATGCTGTTATAAGATTTTCTCAAACTTCATTTATTCGATCCTCAAACCCAAAGAAGAAAAAAAATGAAAACACATAGCAGATCAAAGTCTTCAACCTGGAAATGATAAATCCAAGTAAACTAAAGTCTGGATAATCAAGCCTGGAATCTGAACAGCAGTTAGCAAGCTCTAGCCAAAATACAGATTTAAAACAAATGCAAAGATAAGCAGATCATCTCAAAACAAGTTCAGGTTCAACTGCAAGTGAATTAAAGATTTCAAAAACCAACCGAGCTCAGATTAAAAGTTTAACTTTCAGATTTCAAATAAATCATTCCCAGGCATTGTCCTCTGTCTTCATTTCAATAGTGAGCAAACTCCCCTATATCTCTTGATATTTTTAATTGATGCTTAAAGTATTGTTTAGAAATGATGGGTGATTTTGCTTGCTTGTCTGTGTGAGTATATGATGAGATGTATATTGTGTACAGGTATTACTCTGTTGTATCAACAAAATGAAAATAATATCTTGAAGAAGAAGGAAGAAAAATCATATCTTCCTTTCAAAACCAAATTTAGCTTTGATTCCTAAAAAGAAGTTGTTTGCAACATCCTGAACTTCATTTTAAAAATAAATTTCGGGTCACAATATTATATAAATATTGTGAAAATAGCATTTTATAGTAAAAGGAAAATCATATGTTAAATTCAAATATTTTAATTTGTTGATTTGATTTTATATCCTGAATAAACACACAAAAGAAAGATTTTTAGAACAAAAATTATGATTTTTAGATAAGTATACAAGGTGCAGTTCATAAATGAACTAAAAAGGTGTTTTAATCAATTTTAGATGATTAAACAAATTTTTGATGTTGAAATTTGTCTTGAAGCTTGCTTGATTTTCGTCAATTCCAAGAACAATGAAATAAAAATTATTCAATGTAAGAATTGTTGGGTCGAGAGCAATTTAGGGTTTTAAGGTCCATTTTGGTCGAGGGGGAAGATGAGATCGCCGCGACGTCGTCGTGCATCAAGTGGGATCACACCAGTGGGAATAGCGGCGTGAGCTTGGGACGAAGCTTTGGTTAAATTTTCGTGGCTTCTGGTGGCGTGTAGCGGCGAGGAGGGGAGTTTTGCCGACGAACAGTTTATTCCAAGGGGCTGAGAATAGCTCGATTTTGAGTACGCGGAGATTTTTAATTTTTGGGTGGTTCGAATCGGTATAGGCGATCAACGATGAGCTTCTGATGACCTCGGCAACGATCGCAGATGATCGACGTGGTTGTGCACGTATACGTGCATTCGCATGCACGGTTGTTTGCCTGGAAAACGTGATGGGAGTAAGGTGAAAAGAAGAAGGAAGAGAGGGAAGAAAGTTTGGGCCTGAGTTTCTTTTGTGGGCCGATTGTGTTGATGGGCCGTGGTCAAGAAAATATTTAAATTATAAATCAAGGTTTAATTTGAGTTTTAAATCAAAGTTTAAATATAGATTCAAGTTAAATTTAAATCTTAGCTGGAAATGAATAAAGTTTTTTTTATTTTTGTCAAATTATTTCAATAATTTAAAAGTATTTAAGAAGTGAAGTATATTTATGAGAATTTGTATTAAAAATGGTATTTGGAATTATAAGAAAACAAGTTAAAACAGATTTTGTAACCTGGACTTAAGTTAAAAAAAATTTGGAATTAAATTTAGTTTTATAAATTTAAAGGTATAAATAAGTTTAAATGTTAAAGTTCCTTTAATATGTGAATTTAATAAATAAATTTGATTTAAACTCTTTTAAAATTTCTTTATAATAAAATATTACTTCAACAAGTAATTTAAAGGATTTTTAAATTAGTTTTAAACTTTACTAAAGATAAACGAGGGTTCATTTTAAATCTTGGGTTTAAAATGAAATTTAGAAAGGCAAGTTGAAATAAAAAGGTTTTCAAACATATTTGTAAATGATATTTAAATCACTACTAAGAATGAGTTCACCTTAAATTAATAAAGATTGAATGATTTGTAATACATTAATTATTAAGTTAATAGGAATGGATAATTAATGTTTTGTATCAATTAAATTAATAATTGTAAGTTTAACTTTATTAATTAAGGCCTAATTTCTTAAAACAATTAATTAATTGGTTAATTAATTATGTAATTGGTTTAAAAGATTAATCTAATTAATTTATTAATTAAGAAGAATTAATTAAGGTGATTGATAAATTAATCTATATCAAATGATTTGTAATTAGTAAATCAGGATTGGATAAATAATTCATAAGTAATTAAATTAACTGGAAATAAACTGAATTAACTAGGATTAAAACAATAAATAAATCCTGCTTATAAATGATTATTAAATGATTGACCTTACTTATGAATGATTGTATTGTATAAAATGCCTTGAATTGATCGTCCTATCTGATTTGTGATATTTTGTTCTGTAGATTAAACTGTGTGAAATTTATTCATTTATTGATGATACATTTGTATATTATCTGTGAATCTGTGTATAGACAGTAAGAGTTATAGTTTATACCGCTTATCAACTATAATTTTGTGTTTTAATCTGTGATGATTGAATAATGTTGCACTATTGTGTTAAACCCTGGACTACACCATACACACACAATTATGGATTTCACGGGGAAATCAATTAAGTCACAGATTTTGAAATAGTTTAAAAGTTGAATATTTAAGTCCAAATGGTTTTGGAAATGTTTTGGGATTAAAGTGAAAAGCTTTTGAAATGGAATTTCAAAGATGGAATTTATTTGGAACAACTTGATTAAGTTTTGAAATTTGAATAATTTAATTTAAATTGGAATTCAATATCTGAAATTGAATTCTATATTCAGTATTTATGGTATAAAACGTTATACAAGTTTATACGCGTTTTAAACCATTTTAAAGTGTTTTTTTTGGGAATTTGAATTAACCAAAGATTTTAACTTGTATAAATAAGATCGAATTTCTCCGAAACGAAAACTACTTGTTTTTAAATAATGATAGCTTTCATTTAAAGAAATAATTTCAAAATTGTATTGAAAAGGGTTTCAAGTTTGAAATGAAATTGAAATGTTCTGAAAGCTATAAAATGAGTCTTTGATTCAAAGACCGAATGAGTTAATCCAACTCGAATTGGAATTGTTTTTGAAAGGCTATGAATGAATCTTTGGAAACGATTTTGAAAGCTATGAGTTAAATCTTTGGTTTAAAGATTTAATGAGTTAATCCAATTGAAATGGAAATTGTTTTGAAATCCGTAAATGAATCTTTGTGAAAATGGGTGAACTTAGTGGAATAAATCTTTTGTTTAAAAGATTTGAAAATGGTAATTTGTTTAAACCATTTGAAAGAAAGTTTTGAATTATTAAGTTGTGACTTAATTGAAATCCCATATCCATATGTTTTAAATGTTGCGCTCACTATTCGGTTTAGCCGGGAAAAGACTTTGGGTCGTATAACCCATTCTGAATATGTGATACGTCGTTATAGATAGCATTTGAAGACCGGTGGTGAAGAAAAAGTATTTGCGAGAGCGATAGGATGACCTATCGATCGTCTCTGGCCAGAGATTGTTGAGGGTCGCGATGATCGTCGCTAGCCGGAGATTCAGTGCATGTGCACCGTGTACGTTTGTACACCGGAGTTTGAAGTATTGGCAAAACAAGGATTTTCCCGAAGTTGCTCTCGCGATATTCTCATGATCGACTCGAAGTGTTGGGTCATGGAGTTTTTCTCAGGGAAGGCTCGGGTAGATGCCTGAGTGTCTCGAGTTTTAGGGTTGTTTGCTTTGTAGTTAGGTTCTGTAAATGATATATGTTGCAAAATTTACTTCTTGTTGAAATAAAGTTGCAAAGTAAACTCGAGTTTGAATTAAAGAAGGTAAGCTTTAAAATTTTAAAACAAATTTATAAAAGATAAACTTGTTGTTTGAAACAAATATAAATCAAACTTTAAAAAAAAATTGAATTTATTTTAAATTTAAATTGTTAAGAAGTTTGTTTTTGAAAGCAATTATCTTAATTAAATTTTGAATTTCAATTTCAAAGAATGTTTTGAATTTGAATATTAATCAAAGTCTAAATAAATTTTAAAGTAATGTTTCAATAACTAAAGTTTCAAATTTATATTGAAATAAATAAATTTAATTTAGATAATTAAAGTATTTTAAAATTTTAAAATTAATTTCTAAACACCTTATTTTCAAATAAGGTTATTATTATAATTTTGAAAACCAAATAGAATAATTTGTTTTTAAGTTATTAAAATTTGAAAACTTATTTCAAATAATTTATTTATGTAGATAAATATGGTTAATTTATTTTTGATATGAACTTAAGAATATTTATTAAATATAATTTGTTATTAAGTAAACATTAATTAAGATCAATGTTTACTTAATTAATTAAGTATTTTTAAATATAAGAAGTTAATTAATTATTTAATTTTAAATCATTAGTTAATTGTTTATTTAATTTTTAAATAATTACTTAATTATGAATTAATTTAGTGTAATTACTTGATGAAGTAATTAATGGTTAATTATTGAATGTAATTAAGAATGGAAGTAATTACTTATGGAAGTAATTAATGGAAATTACTCATGGGAGTAATTAAATGGAAGTGATTAATGGATAATCACATGATGTTGTTAGTTAAGGAATTTATTAATATAAATTGTTTTGAATTTAATTAATTATGGAGTAATTAATTAATTAATTAAGAGTTAAAGATTATTCAATGATGGAATTAATTACTTGTTAAGTAATTAATTAAGAGAGTAATCACCTAATGGAAGTAATTAGAAGATAATTACTTATGGAAGTAATTAAGGGTTAATTACTTAATTATTTTAGTTAATTAATTAATGTGATTAATTAATTAATGAAATGTGATTAATTTAAGATTAATTACTAAGGGTAATTAATTAAAAATGTAATTAATTAATAAAGTAATTAATTAAGGATTATTTATTAATTTAAATTGATTAATAATTACTTAATGAAGTAATTAAAGATTAATTAATTAGAATAATTAATCAAAGAATTAATATAATTAATTAAGAAGTTAATTAATTAAGATAAGTAATTACAAGTTGTTAATTGCTGTTTATGATTAATAAGATGATTAATAACAAGTTAATCATTTAATTAATTAAAGAAATTATTAATTAATAAGGGTCATTAGTTAATATAATTAATGCATTAATCAAGGTTGATTAATAAAAATAACTAATTTAATTGTGATTAATTAACTGTAATTAATTGAGGTTTAATGCAATTAGTTATAGTTGATTAATTAATGGAAGCAAATGAAGGATCGTTAATTATTGTAATTAATGATAGTAATTAAAGGTTAATTACTGTATGTGGTTAAGGATAATTACTTTAATATAATTAAAGTATAATTAATCAAGGAAGATTAGTTAAGAAGATCATTAATAGATGATTAATTTATTTGGAATAAATTAATGAAGAATGATTTAGGTAATCCAATTGATTAAGAGTTAATCAATTCTGCTTATGGATGATTGATTGATATTGGTTGATTTATTGTAACGACCTGAAATTTTCGCACCCGAAAATCCCAGATAGTTATGAGAAAGAAGAAGGAGATAGAAGAAGAACAACAGAAACATCAACACCTCACATTCGCAGCGGATAAAATATAATAATAAATAATAACTGTTTACAAAAAATACTATATCTGTCGATTACATTTAATATACATCAGAATTTCACATACATTCAGTCACTGAATATATACAATTATCATGTCTCAGATTAATAATAATATAAATACAGCGGAATACTATATACGATATTGCCATCCAGCTCGCCTCCTGAGCTCCAGAACGTACCTACCTGAAAATCTGTAATACTCGGTCTGACCCAAGCATTACACCAAAGTAACACCCGGGTCAGGCTGGAAACCAGCGTGAGTAAACCCAACTAACACGAAATGCAAAGGTACACAACTCAAATAAACCCGGGTAGCTTATATTAATTTACAATTTTAAAAGTTGCTGCATACATCACTTATTTCACATATCAATTTCTAAGTGCCAGAACTTAGATCATGTGGTCCAATTTACTTAAGTCGTTCCATTACAACCTATTGTTTCTACGTATCAATCTATAATGAATCGAAGTGGTTTCGGGTATTAACCAATACCCGACTCCGGTCTCTTCGAATTCAGTTCATCTTATGACATGTCATACAAGTGAAATGCAATTCAGTTTTAAATAAAAGATGTCCCCTTTACTAAACAAATCATTATTCATACATGACCATGTTATCATTGCCTATCTGACACACCATATCACGAACCATTTCATATCAGGGGTATCAATCAATTTAGGACATTTTAAACAATCATTTAATCGTACAAATACCAGATAATCAATCACCCCATCTCGAATCATCTAATTAACCACAATTGAATTAAATCAATTACCTTTAAGTCCTTCTTATTAATTAATTACAACCAAATTGATTTTCCATCCCAAAATCATTCATCTCTAATTACATTAAGATTATCATCAATATCCAATTTCTTCCATTAAGAAATTATACTTAACCACATTTCATGAATGATTATCCTTAATTAATTGTATCCATTAATCAACCAAATTTACTCATAAACAGTAATTACCCCCCTGTAATTACTTAAGTAATTAGCCTCTTACTTAATTATTAAATCCCTTTTTGATTAATTACTCCAAGTAATTAATCCTTAATTACTTCTACTAAGTAATTACTATTTTATTTCTTCCCATTAAGTAATTCCTTTTAATTTATTACATTCTGTAATTATGAATTACTTCTCCAAATCTCATGAGGTGATTATATTTAATCAATCTCCAAGAGATTACCTTTAACTAATTTACAAATTTATTTCAATCGAGTAATCCATCCTTTAATTACCCTTAAAACCGATTAATAAATCTTAATTGCAGATTATTTATTCTTTGACCTTAATTATGGATTAACACAACTTAATTACCAAATAAGTATTCCTTAGTTACCCGTTAATTAACCATTAGTCATTAGTTCATTTAATTACTTAACTACTAATCATCCATAAATTACTTTAAGTAGTTAATTACAAATTTATCTATCAATTAATCATTAATCAATCCAATTCTAATTACAACTAAATTTAATTATTATTAATTACTTTCTAAAATAATTAATTAATATTAATTATTCAATTTAATTAAAATTAATTATTTATTTACATTTTAAAGAAAACCTCCTTTAAGCTTTTGACAAGAGTTTCAACTTAACTTGTTAAACACTTCTTGAGTTTACCATCCTTAATATTTGTAGAAACCAAATTTATTTAACTTAATTTTTTTTTCTTCAGTTTGAAGAAGATCTCGAGACCTCCCCTGTCAAAACTCGAGTACGACTTCGAGTTTCCTCACCGTTCACCCGAGACATCCCTCACGCGCTCCACTTTCTTCCTCCTCTTCTCACCTTTCTTTTTTTTAGTTAAGTTTTAATTACCATCAGCAGTATTAGAAACCACTCACGTACCCAGAAAACAAAACAAAAAAAACGAAGCAAAACCCCTCTCCACTCGTGCAGTGACTCACGACATACCCAACACGAAGTCGCTGCCACCCTCACGCCACCGTGCACGTGCACGGTGCGTCGCCACCATTCCCGCGAACCTCGTCGCCTCCATCACACCACATATCGACCCCACATACATAATCCAACCCCAATTCATCATGAAAATTCGAAATCAAGAAAATGCTCGTTTGAACGAACAGCAGCTCGAACACGTCCCTAGAAAAACGCCACCACCACCCAACGTCGACCTCCGTTGACGATGCGACTCCGGCCACACAGCGCCCACATCTTTCTCTACCTGCTTCTAAAATCTTGTGCAACTCGGTTGATCTGTGATGACGAAAACAACGAAAGTGCAGACCCCATAATACATGAACCCAAAACCCTATTTCTGATTCTACCCCAAAATTCTTACATCAGAAATTTTTTTGAACATTTTTACTGGATTCGAGAACCATCAAGCTAACTTCACCCCAAATTTCATCATCAGAAATTTATTAAATCAACAGTAATTGACGAAAAAGCATTTTGGGTTCTTTAATCATCTACATCTTGAATACTTGCCTAAAAATTATCATGTTTGTTTCAAAAATCATACCTTTGTATGAATATTTAATAAATGAAATCAAATCAGCAATTTAAGATATTCAAATTTTACATATTGATTTGCTTTTTACTGTAAACTTGGATTTATAGTAGTTATATTCACTATCATCCTTAAACAATTTTCGAACTTTGGTTTTTTTTGTTTTAAACCCCTTATTTAGTTAATATCCTTAGTTTTAAATGTTTTTATTAAGAAGAGTATAAATATTTCTCTACTTCTCTTGGTTCAGAATCCTGATACTAATGAAGAACATCATATAACAAAGCTCCCAGAAATCAACAAACATCACAAAACAACATATATTTTTTTCTATAACAAACATAAGATTTTCATGAACCAAATATCAAAATTTTAATTTTAAAGAAGTATGTTTACTCACCTGAAAATATTTCTAAACAAAGAACACTCTGTTATTTTAAAAACTGCAGTTCCGAGTTAAATCCCTGTAAATCTCCACTGCCTTGTTATTGAAAGAATTGAGTTTGTAAATAAAGATGATGTTTATTTTATTTTATTTTTCTCAGGTTTACTTCTCAGATTCACTATGTTCCTAGAACGAACTAAAATAAGGTGATATATAAAGAAGTAGCTTGAACAGTGGTAGGCTACAATTGGTACACTTCAACCTGTTGATCAGAGATTTTTTTTCTTGTGTGTTTTACTTACTGTGATTGTTGAAGTGATGTTTCAAATTTCGGCTGAAACAAATGTTGGTGGCTGAGATGAAAGCATTCAAATGCTTTGCTTCTTATTTCGTTTACAAACTATAATTATGTTTAGCTGTACATAAATATTTTGTACGAAAATATACTCTTTGCAGGCAAAAACTTAGCTTGCAAATGAAGATATTATGTTTTGTTATTATCTAGCTTGAACTCATGTACATATTTGTCTCAGGTTTTACTTTTCTTTAGTCTTGTTCCATTTTATACTTTAGCTTGTACTCCATATACAAGTGTTTGTCAGGTCTTATCTTCTTGCTTTAACTTATGCTTTGTTTTATAAGTACCTTCATGTACAAGTTTGACTGGTTCATCTCATATCACTTGTATTCCAACATATATGTGTTCTAGAATTTACTTATATGTGAATTTCCTATTTTACATGACTATAACCTTTAAGATATTTATTTCACATCCACACCTATTTCATTTCTTTATTAATGTCAAACCATCAACATTGAATTGCTTAAAATTATTTATTTTTATACTCATGTTAATATCATAGTTTCTTAAACCTATAACAATTATATTTGTTTGTACTTAAATATAATATTGATAGGATTTATTTTACTTGAACTATTATTATCCAGACTATATCATATATATATGTATTTTTAAATAACATAAAGTTAAATAAGATGGATTTCATGTTTAAAATATTTAGAAACTCGTCATTTTATTTCCAAACCATAGCTTCTCCAAATTACGTATATATATATATATATATATATATATATATATATATTGTTTTAAAATAATAAGCTGTATTTTTAATTAATTTAATTCAATATTGATTAAAATAATACTGCCAAAAATCCGGGATGTTACATCCCTTCCCCCTTTAAAACTTTTCGTCCTCGAAAAGGAACGAAACCAGAATTTATTAAAAGGCTTATTTAATTAAGCAATTAGCGCAATCCAAATCCTGCCAAATGGCCTTCAGGTACCTGTACTTATTCAATTTAAACATGTAAGCATTATATGTATGAAATTTATAACATTTCTCTTACTAAACAATTCCAACACATCAATTCAAAAATAAAGGCATTTTAAATAATTTCCATAACAATTTATATGATCTCAAAACTAATTCCATTCCATTTTAATTTATTCCCAACCATTTTATTAATACAAAGTCATTCTCCATTTATGGTATTACTCACTTGGGATTTGTTTGCAACCCAAACTATTTCTATTATAATTCACTTTCATTTCATTCGACAACACTTCCATTATATCAAATTTACTTGTAAATTACGTTAAATATTATTCAAATTACTTGAGTTTTATTTGCAGCTCAAACCATCTTTTTTCAATCCAACTCAATTTTTTTTTATTTTTTTATTTTTTATTTTTTATTTTTACACCACCTCTTCTTATTTAATCCATTATCAACCCAAGTCGAATTCTATTGACAAATTCGAATTCATTTCCAACTCCATTATCAACTTGCAATCCGTTTTAGTTAACCGAGTTAAATTTTATCAACATTCTCTATTTAATAATTTATTTAGCTAATTAGCTTACTTCCACCTTTAATTTAATATTCGATTTTATTACAAAGGATCGCTTCATTTAAATTTCCCGAGTCCAATTTTATTTTATAATTTCAGTTGGATTTTACCTTCATTTCCAAAAATTTCAACTCTTTTAATTTAAAAAAATTTAGAAATGCTTTTAAATCCACTTTATACTATAAAAATAGCTTTTATAAAAATATTTCTTATAACTCGATGTCTCAACCAGTCCATCCTTGTTCTCACAGAAATTCAATAATACGTTGATCAGGCGTAGGACTGAAAATCTACAAGTACTTGGTAAACCCGTTTTCAACACCCAGTGAAAATATTTGGAAAACAATTTTATTGAAATTATCGAAAACATTTTTTTTTTTTGAAATTAGAGGAAATATCTTTAGTGAGGATGCTCTGGAAATCATCAACCCCGTTCCATGGTCACAGTTACATACCACGGTTACATTGCAGTCGCAACAAAAGTCCATGTAACTGCAGGCTCTCCGCGGCACTCTCGATTACGCCATGGAATCCACACTACAGATCACGGTTACATCCAGGGTTACGTTGCAGTCACAACAAAAGTCCATGTAATTGTTGGCTCTCCGCGGCCTCTGATCTTGCTATCAAAATGAAACTTCTCCACTCCTACATAGGTCGCAGTCTACCGAGATAAACTCAAACGCAGAGTGTTGGCTCTCAGCGGCGCACACGACTTTCGCAATGTTACCATAGGTCGCAGTTACATCATGGGTTACGTTGCAGTCACAACAAAAGTCCATGTAACTGTTGGCTCTCCGCGGCACACACGACTTACGCTATGGTAAATTCAACTCATAATTCTCAGGAACTAGTTTTGTCCGGACTCCTCACAGGATCAACTTTAGAACCCCCATGGGCTCAAGGCAGCACCACCCGGTGGCACTCCTGAGAAGTTCATTTCAAGGGAGCGCCTTTTTCCCCAGAGTCATCATCAAAACATTTTATACTATACATATATAGTATCTTCAAATCATACACCTAGTATGATATTATACAAAGTTCCTTTACACAAAATCGATTATCCCAAAATCGATAATTCTTCCAACTAGGCTTTCCAAATTCAATATTGATTTTACCCAAAAATCAAAAGCCTTTCCCAAAATCCTCATAAGATCCTTTATATATATTCAGATATATATATATATATATAATTTTAAAACTTTGGATCCTTACTTTCTTGTATAAAACACCTTTTATACTCCAAACACTTTCAAAAACCATAGAAATATCTAATTTCCATCTTTATTCATTTCATATTTCTCAAAATATTCTTTCAGTTCAAAAGAACCATTTCACATCCCTTATTCACCTTTACATCAATCCCCATTTGGATTATTACTTCAATCCTTATCTCAGTTGGGTATTTTAATCAATAACAGTTTTGAACTCCGACCAATTTAGAAAAATAGCTTGAAAATTTTAAAAATAGGTAAGTAGTTGAAAAATAATTATTAGTTTGCAAAATAATTGTAAAATAGTTAACTAATTATAAAATAGTTGGAAAATAGTTAAATAGTTATAGAAATCTTAATAATTGCAAAATAGTTGTAAATTAGTAATTAATTTGTAACATAGTTAAAATATAGTAATAAGTTTAGAAAATAGTTGAAAAAAATGTTAAATTGTTCCAAAATAATTGTAAAATAAGTATAAAATAACTTGGCCTTAAGAAAGAAAGGTTGTATATATTTAATAGCTTAGAAAAAAATAAGTTCGTATTAAGACAATTTATATTGAAAATAGCCCAGAGTCACAACTGTTCACTTCCCTAACAATTCAATTTAAATAATCTTCAATTTCCGTTGAAATTGATTTAACTCCAATTCAAGTTGAATCAATCATGATTTCTTTTCCAAATCAAATTAAATTCTATTTGATCTTTAAACTTGTATAACTTTAATTATAATTTCAATTTTACAATTACTATTTAAAATCAATTACATTCACATTTTGCTTTTAACTCGGAATTATACATTTTATTTAATCAATATATTCTTATTGTTCCATAAACATTTAATCAAGGTTCCAGAGTTTAAACAAATTTCCAAAATTTCAATATCACCCTAGAATTAACTATATCCAAAATTCTTTGGCGAATTCAATTATCCCTTTGAATTTCAAAACAAACCCAATTCACAAACAATCCCAATTTAAAACAATTTGGTAGCAATTTCTCTTCTAGAAACTCGAAAATGAACATCGATGATGCTGCAGTCATCACCGACTTTATTTTCCAGTGACCAAAAGAGTTTAATGCTTTTATCTCTCTAAAAACACTTTCAATATTTTTGAAATAATGCTATTATTTCTCCAAAACCTTTGGAAACCACTTCCAAATCCAAAGGAATTTTAAATTTCCCAAAAATTCCAAATTCCCAATCCATCCAATTCATATTTACACATTACTCTGGAATTTCATCTCAGTTTATTTTCAAATATTCTCTGGAATTCTATTTCAACTTATAATCTCATTTATTTATAAAGTTTATTTCAATTAATAAATTACATTTACAATCTATATTTCAAATTCCTTTTGATTTTAAACCACTTCCACTTAAATTACAATTCTATCCAAATCTTCCATTAAAATTTTTGAACTTATACATCTTCAATTCCAAATTCAATTAATCTAAATCGGGTTAAATTTGAATGAATTTAATTCCAACTTCAAATTTAAATCATCTCGAATTATATAAATTCGAGTTAAATTCTCAAGGATTGGTTTAACCTTTTTAAACCAAATTTAACTTTGTTCATTTAAAGTTTCAAACAATTTTAATTTCTGAGTTCTAATTCTAGAATTTCATTTTTAATTAATTTAATTTTAATTTGGTTTTATTATATTCCAACTTAACTTAATTCTAATAATTTAACACCCAATCACCTTAATATTTATTTGAAAGAAATATTGTTTTATATATCAAAATATACTTTTATATAAAACCATTTAAAACCTTTATATAAGAAAATAACAAGTACGCGCTCATATATATATATATATATATATATATATATATATATACTCTACTCATTCTAGAGTACTTCAGACCCTATTTAATGAGTAATTCCCACCAGAGCCAAGGTTCTCGCTTAACCTTCAGCTCTGATACCAAATGTAACGACCCGAAATTTTCGCACCCGAAAATCCCAGATAGTTATGAGAAAGAAGAAGGAGATAGAAGAAGAACAACAGAAACATCAACACCTCACATTCGCAGCGGATAAAATATAATAATAAATAATAACTTTTACAAAAAATACTATATCTGTCGATTACATTTAATATACATCAGAATTTCACATACATTCAGTCACTGAATATATACAATTATCATGTCTCAGATTAATAATAATATAAATACAGCGGAATACTATATACGATATCGCCATCCAGCTCGCCTCCTGAGCTCCAGAACGTACCTACCTGAAAATCTGTAATACTCGGTCTGACCCGAGCATTACACAGTAGTAACACCCGGGTCAGGCTAGAAACCAGCGTGAGTAAACCCAACTAACACGAAATGCAAAGGTACACAACTCAAATAAACCCAGGTAGCTTATATTAATTTACAATTTTAAAAGTTGCTGTAGACATCACTTATTTCACATATCAATTTCTAAGTGCCAGAACTTAGATCATGTGGTCCAATTTACTTAAGTCATTCCATTACAACCTATTGTTTCTACGTATCAATCTATAATGAATCGAAGTGGTTTCGGGTATTAACCAATACCCGACTCCGGTCTCTTCGAATTCAGTTCATCTTATCACATGTCATACAAGTGAAATGCAATTCAGTTTTAAATAAAAGATGTCCCCTTTACTAAACAAATCATTATTCATACATGACCATGTTATCATTGCCTATCTGACACACCATATCACGAACCATTTCATATCAGGGGTATCAATCAATTTAGGACATTTTAAACAATCATTTAATCGTACAAATACCAGATAATCAATCACCCCATCTCGAATCATCTAATTAACCACAATTGAATTAAATCAATTACCTTTAAGTCCTTCTTATTAATTAATTACAACCAAATTGATTTTCCATCCCAAAATCATTCATCTCTAATTACATTAAGATTATCATCAATATCCAATTTCTTCCATTAAGAAATTATACTTAACCACATTTCATGAATGATTATCCTTAATTAATTGTATCCATTAATCAACCAAATTTACTCATAAACAGTAATTACCCCCCTGTAATTACTTAAGTAATTAGCCTCTTACTTAATTATTAAATCCCTTTTTGATTAATTACTCCAAGTAATTAATCCTTAATTACTTCTACTAAGTAATTACTATTTTATTTCTTCCCATTAAGTAATTCCTTTTAATTTATTACATTCTGTAATTATGAATTACTTCTCCAAATCTCATGAGGTGATTATATTTAATCAATCTCCAAGAGATTACCTTTAACTAATTTACAAATTTATTTCAATCGAGTAATCCATCCTTTAATTACCCTTAAAACCGATTAATAAATCTTAATTGCAGATTATTTATTCTTTGACCTTAATTATGGATTAACACAACTTAATTACCAAATAAGTATTCCTTAGTTACCCGTTAATTAACCATTAGTCATTAGTTCATTTAATTACTTAACTACTAATCATCCATAAATTACTTTAAGTAGTTAATTACAAATTTATCTATCAATTAATCATTAATCAATCCAATTCTAATTACAACTAAATTTAATTATTATTAATTACTTTCTAAAATAATTAATTAATATTAATTATTCAATTTAATTAAAATTAATTATTTATTTACATTTTAAAGAAAACCTCCTTTAAGCTTTTGACAAGAGTTTCAACTTAACTTGTTAAACACTTCTTGAGTTTACCATCCTTAATATTTGTAGAAACCAAATTTATTTAACTTAATTTTTTTTTCTTCAGTTTGAAGAAGATCTCGAGACCTCCCCTGTCAAAACTCGAGTACGACTTCGAGTTTCCTCACCGTTCACCCGAGACATCCCTCACGCGCTCCACTTTCTTCCTCCTCTTCTCACCTTTCTTTTTTTTAGTTAAGTTTTAATTACCATCAGCAGTATTAGAAACCACTCACGTACCCAGAAAACAAAACAAAAAAAACGAAGCAAAACCCCTCTCCACTCGTGCAGTGACTCACGACATACCCAACACGAAGTCGCTGCCACCCTCACGCCACCGTGCACGTGCACGGTGCGTCGCCACCATTCCCGCGAACCTCGTCGCCTCCATCACACCACATATCGACCCCACATACATAATCCAACCCCAATTCATCATGAAAATTCGAAATCAAGAAAATGCTCGTTTGAACGAACAGCAGCTCGAACACGTCCCTAGAAAAACGCCACCACCACCCAACGTCGACCTCCGTTGACGATGCGACTCCGGCCACACAGCGCCCACATCTTTCTCTACCTGCTTCTAAAATCTTGTGCAACTCGGTTGATCTGTGATGACGAAAACAACGAAAGTGCAGACCCCATAATACATGAACCCAAAACCCTATTTCTGATTCTACCCCAAAATTCTTACATCAGAAATTTTTTTGAACATTTTTACTGGATTCGAGAACCATCAAGCTAACTTCACCCCAAATTTCATCATCAGAAATTTATTAAATCAACAGTAATTGACGAAAAAGCATTTTGGGTTCTTTAATCATCTACATCTTGAATACTTGCCTAAAAATTATCATGTTTGTTTCAAAAATCATACCTTTGTATGAATATTTAATAAATGAAATCAAATCAGCAATTTAAGATATTCAAATTTTACATATTGATTTGCTTTTTACTGTAAACTTGGATTTATAGTAGTTATATTCACTATCATCCTTAAACAATTTTCGAACTTTGGTTTTTTTTGTTTTAAACCCCTTATTTAGTTAATATTCTTAGTTTTAAATGTTTTTATTAAGAAGAGTATAAATATTTCTCTACTTCTCTTGGTTCAGAATCCTGATACTAATGAAGAACATCATATAACAAAGCTCCCAGAAATCAACAAACATCACAAAACAACATATATTTTTTTCTATAACAAACATAAGATTTTCATGAACCAAATATCAAAATTTTAATTTTAAAGAAGTATGTTTACTCACCTGAAAATATTTCTAAACAAAGAACACTCTGTTATTTTAAAAACTGCAGTTCCGAGTTAAATCCCTGTAAATCTCCACTGCCTTGTTATTGAAAGAATTGAGTTTGTAAATAAAGATGATGTTTATTTTATTTTATTTTTCTCAGGTTTACTTCTCAGATTCACTATGTTCCTAGAACGAACTAAAATAAGGTGATATATAAAGAAGTAGCTTGAACAGTGGTAGGCTACAATTGGTACACTTCAACCTGTTGATCAGAGATTTTTTTTCTTGTGTGTTTTACTTACTGTGATTGTTGAAGTGATGTTTCAAATTTCGGCTGAAACAAATGTTGGTGGCTGAGATGAAAGCATTCAAATGCTTTGCTTCTTATTTCGTTTACAAACTATAATTATGTTTAGCTGTACATAAATATTTTGTACGAAAATATACTCTTTGCAGGCAAAAACTTAGCTTGCAAATGAAGATATTATGTTTTGTTATTATCTAGCTTGAACTCATGTACATATTTGTCTCAGGTTTTACTTTTCTTTAGTCTTGTTCCATTTTATACTTTAGCTTGTACTCCATATACAAGTGTTTGTCAGGTCTTATCTTCTTGCTTTAACTTATGCTTTGTTTTATAAGTACCTTCATGTACAAGTTTGACTGGTTCATCTCATATCACTTGTATTCCAACATATATGTGTTCTAGAATTTACTTATATGTGAATTTCCTATTTTACATGACTATAACCTTTAAGATATTTATTTCACATCCACACCTATTTCATTTCTTTATTAAGGTCAAACCATCAACATTGAATTGCTTAAAATTATTTGTTTTTATACTCATGTTAATATCATAGTTTCTTAAGCCTATAACAATTATATTTGTTTGTACTTAAATATAATATTGATAAGATTTATTTTACTTGAACTATTATTATCCAGACTATATCATATATATATATATGTATTTTTAAATAGCATAAAGTTAAATTAGATGGATTTCATGTTTAAAATATTTAGAAACTCGTCATTTTATTTCCAAACCATAGCTTCTCCAAATTACGTGTATATATATATATATTGTTTTAAAATAATAAGCTGTATTTTTAATTAATTTAATTCAATATTGATTAAAATAATACTGCCAAAAATCCGGGATGTTACATCTATATTGGATGACTGATATTGGATATGGAATGATGTTGGATGATTTGGATATCTATGATATGTGATATGCTGCTTTGTGAGATGAATGGTTGTTATGAATTATCTATTGTGATAATGTGATTCATCTATCTGTTATATCATCTTGAATATAAGTTAATTGTTTAAAAACCCTTAAACAACTTGGACATTAAAATGGCGTTTGGATTCGGTGAGACCGGGATCGAATTTCCATATTTGGATATCCAAAAACCACATCGATCCAAATTAAACGTTAGGTCGTGAATCCAAGTGGAGCATAGTGAAGACTCGAGGAGTAAGAACTATTCGTCAGTATAACTCTAGGGGTGATTCCGTGATGAGTTGACGGAGATAGTACTTATAGATTCGAGATGGTGATTCAGAGTGCAAGGGCTATAGTCGTTAACTTTGAGGGTGATTCCAAAATGAGTGCAACGAGATAGTGCCTTCGGTTTCGTTCATACCCGGAACGAACTAGTATGGATTGAATGCTTTCAGAACATCGTAAGGTGGACGATGAGCATTCTAAGATAGATGTGTTCTATAAAGGTAATCGCAGCCTCAAGCCTCATCAAGCGGGAATGGCTAAAACAGGGGAGGTGCGGCAATGCTAGGTGGGTAGCACCCATTTCAGGGTGAGGTCATTCATGTCTAGATGTCCCTTTATTTCGGCTTAGTGGGTGGTTGGTCGCGCCAACCACGGGGTGATCTTACTCGGGACTGTTCAGTAAGGAATGGTGTTGATACGCTATATTTTGATCAATGACAATGTGATTCAACAAAAAGGAAGAGATATGTGCAAAGCTAAAGGAAGAACGATGAAGACCAAGGATAAACATAAGTATGATTTCTATATAGGCCTTAGTTTAGATTTATTGTTAAAATCTATCCTCAAGAGGCTTGCATAAACACTAGAACACGTTTTATAAACTTCATTTCCTAGAATAAAAATTCACTGTGCAAAAAATCAAAAGTTCATTCGACTAAACAAGTATGCCCGGTCGACTGAACCTGTTACACATACACAAACATGCACAGTTCCAGTCGACTGAAACACCCTGCTCAGTCGACTGAATTTGTTCCTGAAAATTTTACTTTACATTTCCAGTCGACTGAAATCCCTGCTCAGTCGACTGAATTTAAACCTGCGAATTTTTTCTGAAAGGACACCTTCTTCCTCCCAAGAGTTGCAACCATTCTCTAATGGAAATGGAAGCATCTCTTGTCTGCATCTCTAGCCAACAAATGCATCTCTTCTACACATATAAATACATGGTTCTAACATCTTCAGTTTACCAATTTTCTTATGCTTTAATCTCACTAATTTCTTGAACATATTCTCTAAAAGTTTTCAAAGCAATCACCAATCTATTGCTTGAATCTCTGCTTTGTTTATAACATTCGTTTGATTCATAGCAATTCACATTTCCTAAATCTTCACAAACGCATTGCATACTCTCGAGGATAAGATTATAGGAATATTGTACTACATTGGACTCATTAGTGTTGACAAGAACACAACAAGTCGAATAATTGTTTTTAGTAATTGAGTTGAAGTCCTCTTCAGTAGTTGAGGCAAGAAATCCCGTACGGTTGTTCGGGTAAGTCGTAAACATGTTCCTCCGGGTTAAGAGAGGGTTTTAGTTAGTAGAATTCCTAAGTGAAGCTTAGGGACTGGACGTAGGACTAGAGGTCCGAACCAATATAAAATCCTGGTGTCTACTTTACTTATTGCTTATTGTTATTTACCTATACCATCCACTATTCCATATTATACGATGCTACCGCATAGCCTCTTTCAATTGGTATTAGAGCAAGGCCATCCTATAACCATAACACCGTTATTAGACATATTGATAATATGGAAAATAACGCAAATACAAGCACAACATCTACCTATAGTTCTACATTTGCGGAAGGACAATCTACCCAAAGACCCCCCTATTCAATGGACTAAACTATAACTATTGGGATACAAGGATGAGGATTTGTATGCAAGCAACAAGTTTCGAAGCCTGGAATGCCACTCAAGCAGAGTTTGTTGTACCCACAACCGATTATCCTACATGGACACAAACTCAGAAGAATGAAGCTAGTGCAAATGCCAAAGCTATGAATATGCTATTTTGCGCCCTGGATAGAAATGAATTCAACCGTGTTAGCATATGTACTACTGCATATCAGATATGGGAAACACTTAGAGTCATACATGAAGGCACAAACAAGGTCAAACAAACAAAGATATCCTTGCTGAAGAACCAATTCCAAAACTTTAGAATGCGACGAATTGAATCCATCAATGACATATACTCGAGATTTCAAGACATTCATCATGCCTTAATAGGACTAGGAGAAAAATACACGGACTTTGACATTGTGTCTAAAGTTCTAAATTCACTCACTGATGAATGGGAGAGAAAAGTACTAGCAATCGAGGAAGCAAATGATCTATCTACAATGAAACTAGAGGAATTAATTGGAAATCTTATGTCGTATGAAGTAAATATGCAAGCTAAGAAAGATCAAGCTCAAGAAAGAAAGAATATAGCTTTTCATGCGGAAAAGGAAGAATCAGAGTCTGAAGATGAGGATTTAACATTTATAGCCAAAAATTTCAAGAAATTCTTAAGATATAGAAAAGGAAATAAAAACGGATTCAATAAGAATTTCTTCAACAAACCTACATCCTCGAATATAGAATGTTTCAACTGTCACAAGAAAGGTCACATGCACAAGGATTGTCCAGAGCAAAAGAAGGAGAATCAGAAAGCTCTCAATAATAAAAACAGGAGAGAGAAATTCAAAAAGAAGGCATTCTCTGTAATATGGGATGATTCAGATTCTTCTTCATCTGAAAGTGAAAATGATAGCGACAATGAACAGGCGAATGTATGCTTTATGGCTCAAGAATCTGTGGTTAGTAATTTAACTTTCGATGATTTAATTGAAGTAAACACTGAACTTTTGAGCACAATAAAAACTCTTAAAAAGAAACTCAAGGAAACTCGTGAAAATCAAAACAAAGCTGAATTTGAAAGGGATATGTTAAAAGATGAAAAGAAAATTCTAGAAGAAGAACTTGAAAAAATTGAAGAATCTCATTCAAATTCGGAAACTCAATTATCACTTTTAAGTCAAGAAATTGAAACTCAAAAGACAAAGAATGATATAATTGTTTCTGAAAATCATGAGTTAAAAACTAAGATTAGACAAGTTGAGTTAGAAAATAATAGTCTTCAAGCTAGATTGGATAACATCACTAAAAATGTTTCTAACTTTAACAAAGGAAGAGAAAATTTATCTAACATTTTAGAAAATTCTCAATTCCCATCAAATAAACATGGATTAGGATATAAAAAGGAGTCCAAAATTCCTAAAAAGAAAAACACAAATATTAAGAGGAATATTGATTCAAAAAAACAAATGTTATTAAGAGAACCTATTAAAACAAAAGTTGAAACCAAGATAGTCAAAATCTGGGTTCCAAAAACTAACAATATTTTAATTAGGAATAAATATATTAAAACATTTATAGATAATGTTCATAATAATAAAAACTATATTTATAAAAAGGATACTGAACCGAATTGGGTTTGGTTTCCAACTTTTAGGACCCTATTAAAAGGTGGGTACCAATAATTTCATATTTATTTTCAGGTCCCACTCAAAAAGAAGAAATGGATACTAGACAGTGGTTGCTCAAAACACATGACCGACAACAAAGATATGCTTACAAACATCACATACTTTGATGGTGGCTCGGTTACCTTCGGAGACAATTCAAAAGGTTATATCATTGGTGAAGGAGATGTAAGCAATTACGGTACATCGAATTTACCTTTTATAACAAATGTTTCATTAGTTGAAAATCTAAAATATAATCTACTAAGCATAAGTCAACTTTGTGACAAGGGTTTTAAAATAACTTTTTCAGAAAATAAATGTAGTATTTTTGATCAAAACCAAAATCTTATTTTTGAGGGAAATAGAGATAGGAATATTTATGTTCTAAATATGAAAATTAATCATAATACAAATATGTGTTTACTAGCCAAAGATAATGATCCTTGGTTATGGCACAAAAGATTTTGTCATATTAATTTTAAAACTATTAGAAAACTTTCTAAAAATGAAATAGTAAGAGGTTTACCCAAGATAAACTTTAAAATAAAAAATCTTTGTGATGATTGTCAAAAAGGAAAATCAACAAAGTCGTTTTTCAAATCTAAGAAAAATATTTCTACTTTACAATCACTAAAATTACTTCATATGGATCTATTCGGACCAACACAGGTTCAATCCATTAATTATAATCGATATGTATTTGTAATAGTTGATGATTTCTCAAGATATACATGGACTATTTTTATGAAAAATAAAAGTGATACTTTTGAGCATTTTAAAACATTTGTCAAAAGAATTCAAAACACTAAAGATTTGAAGATTAAAAATATACGAAGCGATCATGGAGGCGAATTCGAAAATGAAGCTTTTGAATCTTTTTGTAAAAAGAAAGGAATAAATCATAATTTTTCATTTCCTAGAACTCCTCAACAAAATGGAGTTGTAGAAAGAAAGAATAGAACATTACAAGAATGTGCAAGAACATTATTAAATGGAAGTTTTCTACCAAAACTTTTTTGGGCAGAAGCCGTAGCTACTGCATGTTATGTATTAAATCGTATATCAATTAGACCATTAACTAAAAATACTTCATATGAACTATTTAATAAAAAAAGCCAAATATATCTTATTTTAAAATATTTGGATCAAAATTTTTTATTTTAAATACAAAAGATCAACTTGGAAAATTGGATCCAAAAGCTGACGCAGGAATTTTTGTAGGATACTCAGAACGATGTAAGGCGTATCGAGTATTTAATAAACGAACAAACACAATTGAAGAAACTTTACCTATATCTTTTGATGAAAATTTTAATAAAAATTTGAGTATAAAAGATGATGAAGAATTTATAAATATAGAAAATACAAACCTTGAAAATTGTGATAATGAACTAAGATCTCCACCAAGAATATTACGAGATCACCCAGCGCAAAATATAATAGGTGAAATGAATTCTCAAGTTAAGACAAGAAGTCAACTAAATCAAATGGGACATGTTGCTTTTATTTCAACAATAGAACCTAAAAATCCTAAAGAAGCATCAATAGACGATTACTGGATTGTTGCTATGCAAGAAGAACTAAATCAATTTGAACGTTATGATGTTTGGGAGTTAGTTGCCCGTCCGAATAATCAATCAGTTATAGGAACAAAATGGGTTTACAAAAATAAAGTAGACGAACAAGGTAACATAACTAGGAATAAATCTAGACTAGTAGCACAAGGGTATAATCAAGAAGAAGGTATTGATTTTGAAGAAACTTTTGCTCCAGTTGCAAGACTTGAAGCAATACGTATTCTATTAGCCTTCGCATGTTTTCACAATTTTAAACTTTATCAAATGGATGTTAAAAGTGCATTTTTAAATGGTTTTATAAAAGAAAATGTATACGTAGAACAACCTCCTTTATTTATACACGAAAAATATCTGGATCATGTATATAAATTAAAGAAAGCACTATATGGTCTTAAACAAGCACTTCGTGCTTGGTATGAAAGACTTAAAAGTTATTAACTAAATTCTGGATTTCAAATTGGTAAAGTAGATCAAACTCTTTTCATTAAAAATACTACTAAAGATATTCTAATAATTCAAATATATGTAGATGATATTATATTTGGTTCGACAAATGAAAACTTATGTAAAGAATTTTCAAATATAATGACTAAGGAGTTTGAAATGTCTCATATGGGAGAATTATCCTATTTTCTCGGACTTCAAATTAAACAATTAACAAATGGAATTTTCATAAACCAAGAAAAATATTGTGATAATCTAATTAAACGTTTCGGAATGGAAAACACTTCTACTAAACCTACTCCTATGTGTACCACTACTCATCTCGATCGAGATGAAAATGGAAAAAGTGTAGACCAAAAATTGTTTAGAAGTATGATAGGCTCCTTACTTTACTTAACCGCTAGTAGACCAGACATAATGATGAGTATATGTCTATGTGCACGTTTTCAATCTAACCCTAAAGAATCACATTTAAGAGCTGTAAAACGAATTATGCGATATCTTAACTATACTAAAGATTTTGGTCTTTCTATCCAAAAGAGTGTCCATTCGAGTTAGTATCGTTTAGTGATGCTGATTTTGGTGGATCTCGAACAGATAGAAAAATTACAAGTGGTACGTGTCATTTCATTGGAAAATCACTTGTATCTTGGTTTAGTAAGAAACAAAATTGTGTTTCGCTTTCCACGTGTGAAGCGGAATATATATCAGCTGTCTTAGCATGCACTCAAGTCATCTATATGCAACAAACACTTAAAGATTTTAATATAAATTTAACAAATTCTACAATATATTGTGATAATACTAGTAAAATAAATTTATCTAAAAATACGGTAAATCATTCTTGTACAAAACATATTGATATTCGTCACCATTTTCTACGTGACAATACCGAAAAAGGAATCATAAATTTAGAACATATTTCTACCAAAAATCAGATTGCCGATATATTTACTAAACCTTTATTAGAAAACTCATTTATAAAATTACGACGAGAGTTAGGAATAATTTCTTTTAAAGATGTTTTACAGCAAATATTATAAAAATTATAAAACTCAGTCGACTAAACAACTCTGCCCAGTCGACTGAATAACAAAAACAAAATTATTCAATGTATATGTTTCAATTCAACTACATAATACATAATATATTAAAGGATGTCTCTAATCCATCCATTTCTAACCAATTTTTTAAACCAATGAAACAATGATTGGTTCTAAAACCTTATTAATTTACCACCACATTTTTCTTAGCATTTTTATACTATATATATACGTTTATACATATGTTATTTTCAAAAATTAAAAAGTTTGAAAATTCTATACAAAAATGTCTTCCAACAATTCATACTCTCCAATCAACATCACCTCCTCAGTCGATAACTCATCTACAGTACGAAAACTTCCTACGCCAACACCAAAGCATGAACCGGTTTATGAATGGGAAAACTATCGAACTGGCTACACATGGGAATCGAAGAAGGCAAAACGTGGACTTTTTATCTCACCTGATACGAAAAGAAAGAATGATGACATTCATCACTTTCAACAACAACAAATTGATCTTCAATGAGAATTATATTTTCAACAAAAAGTAACGGCTAGACGATTAAGCTTTCTTGAGAAAATCGGTTTACGTGTTTGTAGCTCGAAGAAAAACGATGTGACTGAGCCCCTACCTCGACCAGTTAGTTTGTATGATCCATCTTCGTCATACCGTACACCAGTCGATCCCGTAAACCCTTGGATGTCACCAAAAACTCCACAATATAGTCCAAACTCATGGGACAAAAACTATATGGCGAATGAAGGAAATAAAACGCAAAAGAAAAATAGTCCATCTCCAAAGAAATGATTATTTTTATGGTCAAATCATGTTGTTATATTGTAATATGTCTATACAATTGTAGTCGTTTCTTTCAATAAATTTTTGCTTTAAAAATTTAGAACACCAAAAAGTCAAGGTTCAGTCGACTGAACCTTACTGCTCAGTCGACTGAACATAAGGCAGAAAACAATTATACAATAGTTCAGTCGACTAATTGCTCTGCACAGTCGACTAAATTTACCATAGAAACTTTAAGACAATAGTTCAGTCGATTAAAAACACTGTTCAGTCGACTAAATTTAACACAGAAAATTTTCGACCATAAATTCAGTCGACTGAACAGACAATTCAGTCGACTGAACGTCATTTCCCAGGCTACTTTTTCCTTTTTTACCACCAATTCCTACCTTTACTTTTCACTTTTACCATTCCAAAAGCTCCTTCTTCACCATTATTCTTCAAAACCCTAGCCCCCAATCTTCATGTTTTTCAAAATCCCTCTCAAAACTCTCACAAAAATGGCTCCCAAAAGATCAAGGGCTTCAACTTCAACCTCCTCCGAGCCAATTGACGCTCAAATTGCTCAATGGCTTTATGATGGTGTGGCGGTCACAAGGTGGAACAAAATGAAGAATTCTCGGATCTTTGAACATTCCTTCGTTGATTTTCAGAGTCTCCAAACATACAACATACAAGCTTTGACGGATCAAGCGGGTTTAACATCTCTCTTAGACCTAAAAAGGAATGACCATGCAATCAATCATATTATGGTCAAATTGTTCTATGCAAATCTTAACCTTCGACACCAAACTCCAAGAAATCCAAACGATAGTGTTTGGAGTATGGTGTGCGGCAAAAAGGTATGGTTTTCCCTAGACCGTATTGCACACATTTTAGGATCCCTAACATGGGAAGGAAGCTTGAAGAAATCGAATTTAATCCAAATATTCGAGATAACATAAATCATCAATTTTTGGATGATAACATCAACATCCGGGATATTAAATCAACTTCCTTACGACCAAGAGCAAGGCTTCTCCACAAAGCTCTTATGCAAACCATCACTCCTCGAACGGGCTCATATGAACTTGTATACCCAAACAATTATTGAGCACTATATGCTATTTGGGGTAATATTCAAGTTAATTGGGTCTAACTATATGAATTTCTTACTTCCAATAATGGCAAAATGCGAACAATATATTTTGGCGAGTATATCATGCGACTACTCCTCAACGTTGATACGCCATTACCAGAGTCCGAAAATACAATGGTTCATCAAATTAACCAACGGACTATAGGCCTTATGCAACTCTCGGCTAGACCTCCCCGCATCATATTTCTTGCCGAATGGGAAGCTACACATCAAGAACCGCAACAACCTCCTCAAGCTCAACATGAAGAACCTTTCGACCAAGATGATGAAATTCGTATCATTGAACCAAGTTTTACTACCAATCAATCGTTAGGAATTTTATCAAGAAATCAACAAATTCTTGATATTCGCCTTAAGAAGGTAGACCAAAACATGATAGAATTAAAGGGTTCTTCAATAAATTATGGGATGCTATCTCATGCACGAGCTCCACTACTGCTTCATCCTCCCATGGCAAGCGTCCGGCACCAACTTTCACATGGACGTCATCCGAAGAAAATCCAAGCAGCAACACAAGTGGGAATAGCGGTGGTCAAGGTGGAAGAGCTTATAGACCACCTACCGGTGGACCCGTTATTCGTGAACCGGAGGGAGGGAGAGAAGGCTCATATGATTGGGATAGAGATGAATAACTCTCTTATGGTTTGATTTTTTCTTTCAAAAACCACTAATCAAAAGGCTTGTATAAATAGCCTTCTATGTTTCATTCATGCTACATTCTATGTTTTATTTATTTATGCTACATTCTATGCTACATTCTAAGTTTTTGAAACTATAGTTATGCATATCAGCGATTGTTTTGACAATATACTTCTGTGATTATTACTTCCTTTTTTTCGATGACAAAGGGGGAGAAATCTATGTTACTAACCTTATTTTATAGAAAGGACAGTGCATATATTCAGGGGGAGGAAATAACTACATCTCTACACGTTTCGGTATTGTCATCAATCAAAAAGGGGCAGAATGTTGATACGCTATATTTTGATCAATGACAATGTGCTTCAACAAAAAGGAAGAGATATGTGCAAAGCTAAAGGAAGAACGATGAAGACCAAGGATAAACAAAAGTATGATTTCTATATAGGTCTTAGTTTAGATTTATTGTTAAAATCTATCCTCAAGAGGCTTGCACAAACACTAGAACACATTTTATAAACTTCATTTTCTAGAATAAAAATTCACTGTGCAAAAAATCAAAAGTTCAGTCGACTGAACAGGTATGCCCAGTCGACTGAACCTGTTACACATACACAAACATACACAGTACCAGTCGACTGAAACACCCTACTCAGTCGACTGAATATGTTCCTGAAAATTTTACTTTACATTTCCAGTCGACTGAAATCCCTGCTCAGTCGACTGAATTTAAACTTGCGATTTTTTTTTGAAAGGACACCTTCTTCCTCCCAAGAGTTGCAACCATTCTTCAATGGAAATGGAAGCATCTCTTGTCTGCATCTCTAACCAACAAATGAATCTCCTCTACACATATAAATACATGGTTCTAACATCTTCAATTTACCAATTTTCTTATGCTTTAATCTCACTAATTTCTTGAGCATATTCTCTAAAAGTTTTCAAAGCAATCACCAATCTATTGCTTGAATCTCTGCTTTGTTTATAACATTCGTTTGATTCATAGCAATTCACATTTCCTAAATCTTCACAAACACATTGCATACTCTCGAGGATAAGATTATAGGAATATTGTACTACATTGGATTCATTAGTGTTGACAAGAACACAACAAGTCGATTAATTGTTTTAAGTAATTGAGTTGAAGTCCTCTTCAGTAGTTGAGGCAAGAAATCTCGTTCGGTTGTTCGGGTAAGTTGTAAACCTATTCCTCCGGGTTAAGAGAGGGTTTTAGTTAGTAGAATTACTAAGTGAAGCTTAGGGACTGGACGTAGGTCTAGAGGTACGAGCCAGTATAAAATCCTGGTGTCTACATTACTTATTGCTTATTGTTATTTACCTATACCATCCACTATTCCATATTATACGATCCTACCGCATAGCCTCTTTCAAATGGTTCCGGCTTTGTGATGCAGGGGATTGGGCATAATCCTCGGTACTGTGATCTAGGCCACGTACTGTGACGGGCGGTACCCCGGTAGCCCTGCCATTGATGGAAACTCATTCTTCCTATGAGACCCTACGGTTTTGTTTGTATTACCCACTTTTGTGGCTAGTAGCTGGAATTTAATAATGTAACAATTTCGGTTATTTTTTATTTATTTGAAAACCTTAGACACTACTATAATATCACTGGATTTCCTATCAAATGTTTTGGTTAGCGTAAGTTAAAAACTTTTCCATGTTTATGTGTGGGAAGTCTTACATGATACCCTTTCTTTTCAAAGGATTTTCTAAAGTTAAGCAATTTAAACCCGTTTACTCACACCAGACCCCTGTCTGACCCGAGCGTTTATTTTCCATTTTATTAAACTCTTGGTACTCATATTATGTATGAGTAGTCAAGTGATTCAGGTTAGCTTGATGAATTCTGGAGGAGAAATGGAGCAGAAGGCTTCCACATGTAGATATATTATGATTCCGCTGTGTTTTAGTTGTGTTTGTGTGGTATCTGTATCTTGTGATATCTTGAGTTGTATAGTTAGACAGATGTTTATAACTGTCTAATATGTGTTGTATAAGTTGTGTACTCTGATGTAATATGATAATATTAATATTTTATGTGATATATTATATTTCATTCGTTCCGCTGTGAGTTCTCTGATGTTGTTGTGTTTCTTCTTTCTTTCTTTTCTTCTTCTATCCCTTTCTTTCTTAATTAGTGATGCGACTTTCTGGTGTTAGAAAGTTGGGTCGCTACACCATTAGCCATCGCGAAGTGCTACACTTTGCTGCTCTTCGAAGATATTGCATTGCTCTTCAGTAACATTCAACATGTCGCTTCAATCAGCAAAAAGACGGACGTCGCGTATCTATATGAAGCGGTATTGGTGTTGCACACTATCAATACCCACAAATACGTTAACACCGCAAGGAAGCAAAGCGGCACCACTCTTCGCTGTTGTTCAATATAGCAATTCGATTTTCATATCGCTGTTGTTCAGTAACATTCAACATGTCGCTTCAATTTTAATAAACACCCAAAAATATATATGTTTTGATTCATGTAAGCAAACCTAGTTCGAATATAATACTATGCTCAGGTTTAAAATGACTTTTGATACGTTAAACCAAATTTTCATTTATGATATAGATATTTATCAAACTTGAAACATGCATGTGTGTGCACGCACTTTTTTTTAAATGAGTTAACTAGTTTATTAATTAACAGGCTCTGTGGTCCAGGCTCAAACAAATGAGAACAAATTAAAAAGGAAGGTTTTACAGTTCATTCAACATTCTACACTTTACACTGTCATTTTTCCTTTTATAGGTCAACTTGAGAACTCATGGCAGCCATAGGTCATTTGGTCGATTTTCCTCATTCGCTTCTTTCCTATTCAAGCTCTCTAGTAGTCACCATTCTCTTTCCAATAAATAGGTAATTTAACATTTTGGAATTCGAGTTAAGAGTACCGTAATATCTCAAGAAATTAGATTAGATAGATCTAACTCACTTCTTTCTTTGTTGTTAAAATCTTTGGCGTTCTGTTTCTTAAAAAATTGCCACACGATAGTTGCCAAGCTAATTTTGACGATCTCCATCATCAACATTGCTCTGTTGCTCCACTGGTTTAGGTAAGATGCTTTCTCCTGTAAATTTCTGACTTCATTTATGAGCATGTATTTTAATTTTTGTAATTTCAATACGCTTTTACTATATTATTATTTTTGAATAAAAAGGTTCTATTATATAAATGAATAAAACCATACAGTACCGGAATTTGCCTCGTTAAGAAACCTTACCATTGTGGTAAGGAAAAGAATATGTCATTCTCTACAGACAACTCTAATACAAGATACAAACATAAAACAGAAAATTACATATAAAATAAAACTGGCTCAAGCCCAAGCCCATAAATAGCCAATGACTGACCCATTAGGATAAGAACTCCACCTCTATCAAACCTTAGCAACCCGGTTTAATTACGGGTCTTTCTTTCTTTTGTCAATTTACTTTTGATGTGATGGAGGTGTTGACTTTTTTTTAATTTGGTATGAAGTAATTTTGCCTATATATTGAAGTACACACAACACGCAAGGGGGACGCATGAATCGTATAAATACACATTTCCTTTCTTTGCAAATGATAATACACAGAACACATTTCCCACTTTAAATTCATTAGTCCTATAACTCCTCAAATACAAAGAGTTAGCCAAAGGTGTAAACATTAATGTTGTAGAGGGGAAGTAGGGCTTCATCTTTTGCCTAATTTATACTGAAGATGGTGGCGCCATGGAGGAGATATTCCCCGATGAACTTTCTGGCCGTGTGTATGGGTGAGTGCATTTTTTATGTGTACTCAAGTGCATGTGTGCGTGCATGCTTGCATGTGGAGATGTTTAAGTGTGTGCATGAATGCAAGTGTGTGTGTGTGAGTGAAGGTGCATGTGCAGAGAGAAAAGAAAGGTGGAGAGGTGCAGGCATAAACAGGTAGGAAAAAAATGAATGAGAGGAGTATGGGTATGCCTGTAAACGTAAGCTTTCGGATATTCGAATCATTTTCGAATATCGAATATCCGTACCTACGGATGAGGACATATATCGAATATTCTTCGACTAGCTCACAATCACTAAATCCAAAAAAGTAAATAGAAAATTTTGATTTATTGTAAATTCATTTTTGTACTAAATATATATTAAAATACGAAAAACAATAAGAAAAATAATTTAAGTGGTTGAAACTAATTTTTATATACAAATTAATTTTTTTACCAGGTTAAAATAGTAAACGACAATCATTTTATGTACTAAAATACATAAAAAATAACTATAATCTTGAAAAAAAGGATGGATAATTATCGGATAAGGATACGGCCATATTCTTATCCACATCCATTTTTTGGATGTCGGATAATTTTTCATGATTCGGATACGTTTTTGGATGGATTTCATCGGGTACTTACTGACAGCCCTAATATGGGTTGCATACAAGAGTGGGCCTTGGGTTTTGTAAGTGGTTGGCGGGTTGGCTTAGGCCGATATGGTTGGATGAGATTTGTTAAGCACTATTGGTTCATAAATTTATCTAATTAAAGTTTAAACTTTAAAAATAAATAACTCACCCGAATGAAGAACGTTTAATCTGCAGATTTCGACACTGGATTTGCAAAAGCATATAGAACACATAAGTGTAATTTATAGATACATTGGACGAAGTGTAAATATTAACAAAATATTGGTGATTAAGTTTAACTATGTTTACTGTAATTAAATAATTATATTTAATTAGTGATGTTTAATTAGCACAATAAAATATCGTTCTGCTATTTTAAATTGTATAGATTAATTTTGGACATTTATTGAGAAGTATAAATCCATGTTATGTGCATGTAATTTAAATAGAATATTTTGACACTACTTAATGTATAGATTAATTATTGTTCAATAAATTGATCTGTTAGCTATTGATTGTTTATTGTTGATGATACATGTTTGTTATTATTGCTTGTTTGGTTGTTTAAATTGTTCTTTGTCGGTTTATGAGTAATTAATTCCTAGTTGCATGTGTTGGGTATAAAACAAGTATAGGCAAACACCTTGTGATTTATTTCACAATTTGACTATAACATGTTTAATGATTATATTGGTTTATTAAATTATTTTAATTAGTTATAATAATTTAATATTTGAATTTTGAACTTTAATGTAAATAAGTTGCTTTGAAAAGTGATTTATATTGAAAAAGTGTTTTCCCTAATTAGAATATTTTTAAAGGTAAATATTCTTAGGAATAAATATTGGTTGAATGTTTTGTTAAAAAGATATTTATAAAACTTTATTTTATTTGAACATAAAGCCCGGTAGTTTTGAAATCATATTGAAAAGAGTTTTTGAAATGAATTTGGAAAGAAAAAATAATAGTATGATTTGAAGTATTTGAGAATATTATTATTTTGGCAAGATTTTGGAATTTTCCCTAACAAATATTTGCAAAGTGCTTTACAAATATTTTTATTTATTACGCGAATGACTAAAACCAAAGGCAATTGCATTTTGGGACTCGCCAGGTATATTTGTTTACGTATTGTGTTTAGGAGGTACCAGAATATCACTGGAGGATCCATAATTTGTGTTATCCATGTTTTTAACCCAGCAAGACCCACTAGAAAGAAGAACAATCTCGTGGCATCATAATGGCTTAGAACTTAACTAGAAAAGCTAAGGAAACAATTGAAATCGACTAAACCAAGAGACCAGCATTCTTTCAGCCCAGTCAGCCATCAACGCACAACTAGCTAGTAAATTGCCATTAAAATAGAACAACGGGCAACAAGACTACACATATGGCATCGATGCAAGGCCATGAAAGCAACCCAACATGGAACCACAGAAATGACTAAAAAGCTTAGGTCGCTAGCTATCCATATCTATGGATCGCCAACGACCCATGCTAACATATTGGTTTGCTGAGATAAATAGGGATACGAAGTCTTGGAACAGGAGCATGAAAAATTCTAAGTGTATGGATTGCTAGCGATTCATACACGATGGATCGCTAGCTATCTATGTAATGCCATGATGCTTGCGACCCTGTCTTACGAAGAGATGGAAATAACACCTAGAAAATACCAAGTCATTAGCTTGCGTACGAGCCAAGTCCATGGGTCTCTAATGACCTATAGACCGTGGGCTGCTAGCGACCCACGATTTTCGGCTCGGATCGTGAGCTAGACCTACAAGCAATTAATAAAATGGCCTGGCCCAAAAGCTCTCTGATCCTTATAAATACCATCATACCTACAACATAAGTGGGATCTTCTCCATGCTTATTGCTGAAGCTCTGTTGGAAATATTCTTCACTCTCTACCTCCCTTATAAAAATCTTCAAAGGGATTCACTGTGACTCTCTAGTGGATTCCAACTCTGGGAATTTAACCTACTTAAGGATAATCAAAGCCTTGTAATCAAACACTTCTTGTAACGGTAACCAGTCTATAATAAAACCATAAAGTGGATGTAGGCTTCATTAACAGCCGAACCACTATAAAAATTCTTTGTCTCCTTTATTTTACTACTCTTTTTCTATATCTGTTATATGTGATATTGCTCTGTCAGAACAGGGCGTGCTTTCAAACTCCAACCAGGGTTTTAATTCATTTTTTAAGTTAAAATTTTGGTGCTTTCATTGAGAGCTCCAACTTAGGATCTATATCTAGCTATCCACTTTGGATCCCATAGGTCTAGAAGTTAGATCCGGAATCTTTGCTTAAAGAGTCCGCTATTTGAAATAAATAGACTTTGAAAGAAGAAGAACTGCCTTTGGAAGATCCATAGGGGCAGTAGTAGTTGGAGAAGATGTTAACACCTAACAAACTGAAGTGAATGATGCTAACTTAGGAAATCAAGCACCAACATCCTTCAATCAGAATGAAGTTGTCACTAGGGATGAGCTGAATAAGATGGTTGATGAGATTAACCAAAGAATGGAAAGTAGCCAAAAGTGTAACGACCCGCCGTTCTGACCGCCCCCAGTCGGTAATTATACCAACTTGAGACGTTCAAAATAACGGATTGTTAGTCAGTTTATAGAGTTTAAAACAGAATCAGCCACAGAATCACAGAGTAATCATAATATTTTACATAAATGAATTTTTTTTATACATATATCAGAGTTTGTACAATGCATTATATTTATACAGCGGAATATTTCTTTTAAGTACAAAATTTCTTCGAAAAGCTAAAGTGAAGCAATTTCCCCAACTCTCTCTAACTTCGCGGCCTGAAAATCTTCAAGCTGTAAAAATACTCGGTCTGACCCGAGCGTTTATTGCAAAACACAAAAAAACACTCGAGTCAGGATTAATCTTAATTCAAGTAATTAAATTTGTAATGAACTGAATAAAATGGTAACAGCAGTAAAACATGAACATGTGTGGAAAATGGTTAAGGTCAAAGCATAGCAATGAATGGATGAAGGGACCAGCAGTGAATACAACAAACACAGAGGCAACAGTGATGAATCGCAAAGCCAAACTAGTACAGGGGAACAAGTGATACAAGCTACAATTAAGCAAAGACCATATGGTCAGTGCACACGAACAATGTAAACTGGCACTCAGGCAGCACTGTACAACAAAATCCAGCAGCCCCAACTACAACAGTGAATACAACTACAAGTACAAGGCATGTCAACAGCAATATGAACTGTTCAGCTACAACTAAGCAAGGGTCAAGCGAATAAACACAACTCGAAGCATGTACATATGCAGCCACAAGACCACAAAGACACCAATGATACAAGAGAGGAATGCAACAACCAGGTGAAGATGCAGACATAAACAAACAAGTCTCAACCAAACATGTCAGTGAATAGTTCAGTGAAGAATCAGTGCACAACATCATGGATATACACAGTGCAGACACAAGTCAGTGGTAAGTATACAAACATACCAGATCAAAATCGAACTAAAGTATGGTGAAACACTGCAACTCAAAGAGTATCAACAATGCAACACTTGATTGAGCTACAAACAGGTTTAGACTGAAGTTTAACTTGCTTTCATTTATTTCTGAAAATATAGAACAGGTCTTAAACCAAAGTTAAACTTGTTTACAATTTTTTTTTTCAAAAGCAAAGAGGCGGAGAAGGATTTAAAACTTGGTGTGAGCCTGTAACTCAAACAAGTTAAACCAAATTCCAACTTACTTACTTTTTTTCTTTTTCTTTTTCTCAGTAAGGTTACAAACCTATTTTGATTAGTTTTCTAAAACATGGTGGCAGGCTCATCACAATTTCAATTTGTTACCAATTTTTTTCAGAAAGAACAAAGAAGAGAAAGATTGGATTGGGGTTTAACATGCTTTATTCTTGTAGACAGAAAATTATGTGAAAATTGTGTTCACAGTTTCCAGGAAGAAAGTTTTTATAAGATTTGCTTTAGTTCTTCTCTGGGATAAAATACAAGTTTAAACCAAACTTTGACTTATTATAAATTTTTATTTCAGAAGGTTACAAAGGAAAGAAAGATTAAGTTGGATGATATGTTTTATTTTTGCAAAAAGGAGACTATATGAACTTGAATTTCACAGTTTGTCAGAAGGAAGAGTTACATATACTTGTGACATGATGTAAGTTTAAACAAAGGACCCCAACTTACCAACTGAAACATCATGTAATGACTAACCCAAAATTTACAACACGGGTCCAATAGAAACAGAGGGGAAAGGAAATGGATTTTTCCTTTACAGGTTTTCCTTTTTTTTTTTTGTCTAACAGTAACTGATGTTTTTTGCAAGATCTATATGCCAAGCCAACCATGCAACCATACATCCAAATCTCTTGCATACAACAAAGTTTAAGTTTTCTATACCACCCAAACACAAAACAACCATGATAAAAGAAAGAAAAAAAACAGGGTTTACTCATAGGGACATGTATATGCAAAAATACATATTCACATACATACTTTTAATTCCATACTTAAACAAACATTCAAGCTTCACATAATGGTTCCAAGAATTTTAGCATGCATCATTTTCATCAAACAATTGTTTTAAACTTGTCAATTTTGTTATTTTCAGATTATAGGATGTTCACAGACCTTTATAACTGAGATCATTCATATATAGGCATGCAAGCATGATACACAGCAAAACATCAAACCATAGGGGGGTTTATAGGCACATATATACAACACACATGAACAGAAATTCAAACAAGCACATGCAAACAAAATTTTCCTCATCTAGATTCAAAGATCCATCACATGCAGCAACACAAACAAGCAAAGTTTTTGGTATAGCATCTGTTCTTATCAATTCAAAAATAAATCCCAAATAGCATCTGTTCTTAACAGTTTAAAAACAAAATTTATAGTATCTGTTCTTATCAATTTTTAAAAAAACAAAATTTAATAGCATCTATTCTCATCAGTTTAAAAACAAAATTTATAGCATCTGTTTTCATCAGTTAAAAAAAACAAATTTCAATTAACATCTGTTCTTATCAGTTTAAATTAAATTCAAATAGCATCTGTTCTCATCAGTTTAAATTAAATTCAAATAGCATCTGTTCTCATCAGTTTAAAAACAAATTCAAATAGCATCTGTTCTTATTAGTTTAGATTCAAGTAACCGAGCAAATGATAACAGATAACACCCAACAAATAACCATGCAGTGACTTATCTTGTCCATATCAGTTTAAATTAATTTGACCGACCAAATGATAACTAATAACACCCCAAATCATAGCATGCAACTAAGCACCCAATTCAAACAAATCTAAAAACTTAAGTAACGATTAATCGTGAGAAAACTCACCTTTCACCGAAGCAAGGAGACGAACTCGACCCACTGAGGAGCACGCGATCGAAGCGAAGGACGAGTTCCCCATTCGATCGAGCTACCAACAATCGGCATCTTCGATTTTGAAAAGCCCTAAGCTTGGGTGCGAAGAGGAAGACGAACGAAGATGAAGCCCTAATTTGAATTGAAGGATGAAGAGGAGACGAGAGAGGCCGCCATTAATTTTTCGTTCGAATTTTTTTTTCTTCTGATGATTTGAAATGGAGGAAAAGGGAGTATCGGATATAAAAGAGAAGGGGACGTGATTTTAGCGTGGTTGAAGGCGTAGGTTAAGGCAAAAACAACGGCGTGAATTTGGCTGATAGGGTAAGGCAGTGTATACTTTTTATTTTTATTTTATTATATTATTTTATATATTATTATATTTTTTTATTTCAGTTTAAATTAAATTTTGTTTTGTATAAATTATTTTCTTTAGCAAACATATAAATGTTTTGCAGTTCAACTATCAATATCAATTTATAAATTTACTTCAAAATAATTCGTAAATCCAAACTATTTTTTTCTAAGTTATTAGTTCGAATTTAAAATACAAATTCAATATTCAATTTCAACTCCAAAGTCGAATTCAAATTTTTATTCAACTTAAATAGATTAAATTCTAAAATTTAATCGCCAATTTATTCTGAAAATTTGAAATTCAATTTAAATTCTCATTCAAATTTTTAAAATTAATTAAATATTTTCATTTTTAAATTGTTCAAAATTCTGGGTTGTTACAATCTTCCCTCCTTAAAGAATTTCGTCCCGAAATTATAAGTTAGGAAAAACGATTGCTAAAATCTCATTGATATTTATACCCTACTAAATTTTACAAAGTTTCAAACTCATAAATAAATATAGGATTCATTCCATTTATTTTATCTCAGCAGTTTTGTTCATCGATTTCAATAATCAAGACACAAAAGTCTTTTACCAAATTTTTGACTTACAAAACTCAGATTTTTAAACTTGAAATTCTTCATGCTAGATATTTACATATCATATCTTTTCCAAAGTTGTGTGCTTTCAAGATATTTTAAAAATCTTCTTCCTTAATTCATTAAGTTAGAATTATGTAATTCTAATTTCAGATTATTGATTTTCTATTCAAAGTTTGAAAATACTTGCTAACTCGAAGTTTAACAAGTCCATCGTCGTTCTTACAGACATTAGGCATACGCTGGCCAGGCGCAAGACTAAAAATCTCCAAGTACTAAATATACTTTCTTCAACTCCCAGTAAAAATACTTTTTTTAAAATTCTTTTAAAAATGGATATGGAAAGCACGTTCCCCCATGGATCACAGTTTACCCAGCGGTTACGCTACTATCCCAGTAGAATCGCTTGTAACTGTAGATTTCACATCTCTCTTGAATTTCGCCATGGTTGTCGCCTTAGATCGCGGTCCACATGGCGGTTACGCTACTATCCCAGTAGAATCGCTCGTGACCGTAGGCATCACGCCCCTCAAATTACGCTTTGGTTTCTAGATCGCAGTTTACACGGCGGTTGCGCCACTATCCCAGTGGAATCGCTTGTAACTGTAGGCATCACGCCCCACGAATTACACCAGCATCAATTCACCTAATCCCAAACACGATGATCCATCGTGGGGGATTCCAGTCAGGCCCAATGGACATTCCGCTAATGGAAATTCTACGTAGCTACGATTTCCAATGGACACTCCACCGAGTTCCAATCACCTTCACAAATAATAAATGGAAGGTACATTTCCATATCCTCAGTTTTTAGAAAACATATGTCATATACATATAGTACTTCATTTCACATTTCGTACATATCATACCTATGTAAACCTACACAGGACTTTTCATAATAATGACTTTCCAAACTGATGGTTTTCGATTTATTATATTCACATATATAAGTTACGAAAACTCAATTCACATTCATAACAAATAGAGGATTCCAAAATTTTCCATTTCACTTAAAATTTTCCTCTAAATCGATTTGAAAATTTAAGGTTATCTCAAACCTAATTCACATTCATAATCCAATTCATTATCGACTTCATATTCGATTTGGATTTCACGTTACATCGTCAATTCTCAACACATAATTGATGTCTATCGATATATAACCTCTAAGCTCGTACGTCTCAGAGAAGGGTGTTAAGCTAAAAGAATAAATTCTCCGTCACCACAGATATATATTTAATAGAGATCAATTGCTATGTCATCAATTCACAATGCTAGACATACAATCCAAATCGACTATCCAAAATTCAAAGCTCAACTTATATTGTTTTTGATGTCAAAGTTAAACTCAATTTAACTCAAGATTCAATCTTTTTGGAAAGTATTCCAAGTTGAACTAATTGTTCAAATTTCCCAAAAATATCTTTACAAGATATATAATTTTCCAACTTAACCATTTGAAATAAATTTCAAATATTCATTTTTTTTTCAATTTATCTTTAAAAGATAAAATTTCAAACCTTTCATTTCATATTGGAAAACATTTCCATACTTATTTAATAATAAATAATTCACAAGTTCATTTATTTTCAACTCTTGGAAAATATTCAATATACTTGAATCAAAATTAAGTATATATTCCATTCTTTAAGGAAGGCGTTCTTTTAAACACATTTATTTGAGTCAAAACGAATGTTACATAAAACATTGTTACAACAACTCAAAAATCACTAGTATAGGGATTCAAATTTTAAGATAGATATATAAATCCCAATACTATAAACAACAATTCCTTTCGGAAACCATTTACTATAACAACAGTGTTATAGTCCACTATTTCCTTATTTCTCGAAAACGCCTATTTCAACAATGAATGTTGAAATCTATGTATTCGATACTTAATGCATTTTAAAACATCTTTAAAACCATTAACTTTTTCAATTTCAACTTCAACTTAATTCATAGTTTGAATTCCTCATACTTTTCATAATATTACTTTTAAACCAATTTCAAATTTTTCAATATTAAGTTTTTCACTTAATTTAATTTTCCGCACGTTTAAATTCTAATTCATCACTGAATTTATTAAACCTATAATGGATTATCATATTGACAACTTCAAATTTGAAATTTAAATCTCATTTGAACTTTGCATTTGCTTTTTATTTCAAAAATAATCAACTAGTTCTTTAGTAAGCCATTCATCAATTTAGTTCCATTAAATTTATATTTCCACATTAACCACATTTCATAATATCACTTCCCTAAAACATATCTGTTTTAGTTAATAATATATTCACTGTCCAAAATCGTGAATATACTTATCTATTCAATTCAGTGTTTCTACACATTTATTTAAAAGATTATCCACTGTCCAAAATCGTGGATAAAATTCCCAACCAACATTTACTATCACAATATTTAACTTAAAGGATAATTCGCTGTCCAAAATCACGAATATATCTCCTTTATTAACTTCTATTTTTCATTTATCAAATTCAATTGGTTTCGAATTTATAAACAATCTTTACAAATTCCATTTCTATTTATAAAACTTCGATTTATAAATCTTCTTTATTAATTCAATTCAATTTATATAACTCAATTATATATCAAAAGTCCATTTATAAGTTAAGTACTTATAATCCATTTATTTACTAAATCGTTCTTCAAAACATTTGAAATTAATTTTCAAAAGAATTCAGAATCAAATTCCCAAGTTATAGTTTAATTATCCTCTTGGCTATACTAAATTGAAATATCATTTTATTTCACAATTATTATTTTGTAGATATTCAAAATATTTGATTCAAACCAATTCATTAATTCACTTCACTTATATTTTATTTACCATAAGTCTCAATAATTCGATAATGAATTTCAAATGAGAAACTATCGCAATCCTAAATTTAGAGAGGGGAATTTTCGAAAAAATTTGAATTTTCAAAATACCTTTTATTTTTCAAAGAAAACAATTTCATACTTCTTTAAATTTGAAAAACGTTTTCTTTAAAGTGGTTCTAGTAACTATTCATATTAAACATCATAAACTGAGCTTTGTGTAAACCAAAGCTCTGATACCACTTTTGTAACGACCCGCCTTTCTGACCGCCCTCAGTCGGTAATTAAACCAACTTGAGACGTCCAAAATAACGGATTGTTAGTCAGTTTATAGAGTTTAAAACAGAATCACAGAGTAATCATAATATTTTACATAAATGAATTTTTTTTTATACATATGTCAGAGTTTGTACAATGCATTATATTTATACAGCGGAATATTTCTTTTAAGTACAAAATTTCTTCGAAAAGCTAAAGTGAAGCAATTTCCCCAACTCTCTCTAACTTCGCGGCCTGAAAATCTTCAAGCTGTAAAAATACTCGGTCTGACCCGAGCGTTTATTGCAAAACACAAAAAAACACTCGAGTCAGGATTAATCTTAATTCAAGTAATTAAATTTGTAATGAACTGAATAAAATGGCAACAGCAGTAAAACATGAACATGTGTGGAAAATGGTTAAGGTCAAAGCATAGCAATGAATGGATGAAGGGACCAGCAGTGAATACAACAAACACAGAGGCAACAGTGATGAATCGCAAAGCCAAACCAGTACAGGGGAACAAGTGATACAAGCTACAATTAAGCAAAGACCATATGGTCAGTGCACACGAACAATGTAAACTGGCACTCAGGCAGCACTGTACAACAAAATCCAGCAGCCCCAACTACAACAGTGAATACAACTACAAGTACAAGGCATGTCAACAGCAATATGAACTGTTCAGCTACAACTAAGCAAGGGTCAAGCGAATAAACACAACTCGAAGCATGTACATATGCAGCCACAAGACCACAAAGACACCAATGATACAAGAGAGGAATGCAACAACCAGGTGAAGATGCAGACATAAACAAACAAGTCTCAACCAAACATGTCAGTGAATAGTTCAGTGAAGAATCAGTGCACAACATCATGGATATACACAGTGCAGACACAAGTCAGTGGTAAGTATACAAACATACCAGATCAAAATCGAACTAAAGTATGGTGAAACACTGCAACTCAAAGAGTATCAACAATGCAACACTTGATTGAGCTACAAACAGGTTTAGACTGAAGTTTAACTTGCTTTCATTTATTTCTGAAAATATAGAACAGGTCTTAAACCAAAGTTAAACTTGTTTACAATTTTTTTTTTCAAAAGCAAAGAGGAGGAGAAGGATTTAAAACCTGGTGTGAGCCTGTAACTCAAACAAGTTAAACCAAATTCCAACTTACTTACTTTTTTTCTTTTTCTTTTTCTCAGTAAGGTTACAAACCTATTTTGATTAGTTTTTTAAAACATGGTGGCAGGCTCATCACAATTTCAATTTGTTACCAATTTTTTTCAGAAAGAACAAAGAAGAGAAAGATTGGATTGGGGTTTAACATGCTTTATTCTTGTAGACAGAAAATTATGTGAAAATTGTGTTCACAGTTTCCAGGAAGAAAGTTTTTATAAGATTTGCTTTAGTTCTTCTCTGGGATAAAATACAAGTTTAAACCAAACTTTGACTTATTACAAATTTTTATTTCAGAAGGTTACAAAGGAAAGAAAGATTAAGTTGGATGATATGTTTTATTTTTGCAAAAAGGAGACTATATGAACTTGAATTTCACAGTTTGTCAGAAGGAAGAGTTACATATACTTGTGACATGATGTAAGTTTAAACAAACGACCCCAACTTACCAACTGAAACATCATGTAATGACTAACCCAAAATTTACAACACGGGTCCAATAGAAACAGAGGGGAAAGGAAATGGATTTTTCCATTACAGGTTTTCCTTTTTTTTTTTGTCTAACAGTAACTGATGTTTTTTGCAAGATCTATATGCCAAGCCAACCATGCAACCATACATCCAAATCTCTTGCATACAACAAAGTTTAAGTTTTCTATACCACCCAAACACAAAACAACCATGATAAAAGAAAGAAAAAAAACAGGGTTTACTCATAGGGACATGTATATGCAAAAATACATATTCACATACATACTTTTAATTCCATACTTAAACAAACATTCAAGCTTCACGTAATGGTTCCAAGAATTTTAGCATGCATCATTTTCATCAAACAATTGTTTTAAACTTGTCAATTTTGTTATTTTCAGATTATAGGATGTTCACAGACTTTTATAACTGAGATCATTCATATATAGGCATGCAAGCATGATACACAGCAAAACATCAAACCATAGGGGGGTTTATAGGCACATATATACAACACACATGAACAGAAATTCAAACAAGCACATGCAAACAAAATTTTCCTCATCTAGATTCAAAGATCCATCACATGCAGCAACACAAACAAGCAAAGTTTTTGGTATAGCATCTGTTCTTATCAATTCAAAATAAATCCCAAATAGCATCTGTTCTTAACAGTTTAAAAACAAAATTTATAGTATCTGTTCTTATCAATTTTTAAAAAAACAAAATTTAATAGCATCTATTCTCATCAGTTTAAAAACAAAATTTATAGCATCTGTTTTCATCAGTTAAAAAAAACAAATTTCAATTAACATCTGTTCTTATCAGTTTAAATTAAATTCAAATAGCATCTGTTCTCATCAGTTTAAATTAAATTCAAATAGCATCTGTTCTCATCAGTTTAAAAACAAATTCAAATGGCATCTGTTCTTATTAGTTTAGATTCAAGTAACCGAGCAAATGATAACAGATAACACCCAACAAATAACCATGCAGTGACTTATCTTGTCCATATCAGTTTAAATTAATTTGACCGAGCAAATGATAACTAATAAAACCCCAAATCATAGCATGCAACTAAGCACCCAATTCAAACAAATCTAAAAACTTGAGTAACGATTAATCGTGAGAAAACTCACCTTTCACCGAAGCAAGGAGACGAACTCGACCCACTGAGGAGCACGCGATCGAAGCAAAGGACGAGTTCCTCATTCGATCGAGCTACCAACAATCGGCATCTTCGATTTTGAAAAGCCCTAAGCTTGGGTGCGAAGAGGAAGACGAACGAAGATGAAGCCCTAATTTGAATCGTAGGATGAAGAGGAGACGAGAGAGGCCGCCATTAATTTTTCGTTCGATTTTTTTTTTCTTCTGATGATTTGAAATGGAGGAAAAGGGGGTATCGGATATAAAAGAGAAGGGGACGTGATTTTAGTGTGGTTGAAGGCGTAGGTTAAGGTAAAAACAACGGCGTGAATTTGGCTGATAGGGTAAGGCAGTGTATACTTTTTATTTTTATTTTATTATATTATTTTATATATTATTATATTTTTTTATTTCAATTTAAATTAAATTTTGTTTTGTATAAATTATTTTCTTTAGTAAACATATAAACGTTTTGCAGTTCAACTATCAATATCAATTTATAAATTTACTTAAAAATAATTCGTAAATCCAAACTATTTTTTTCTAAGTTATTAGTTCGAATTTAAAATACAAATTCAATATTCAATTTCAACTCCAAAGTCGAATTCAAATTTTTATTCAACTTAAATAGATTAAATTCTAAAATTTAATCGCCAATTTATTCTGAAAATTTGAAATTCAATTTAAATTCTCATTCAAATATTTAAAATTAATTAAATATTTTCATTTTTAAATTGTTCAAAATTCTGGGTTGTTACAAAAAGGCTCTGATGGACAAGCTTAACGCTCTTTTAAACTTACAGTCAAATCCTACTTCAAGGACTGTTCCTGAACCCACAGCTGCTATAGAGTATGAGAATTCCCCCATTTCTGGAATGCACAGGAGAAACGGAAAACAGCCACAAAGAAAGGTGACAGCAGGACTTAACATGGACGGAAATGCAAGTACTCCGTTAGCCATGAGGCAACCTATTCTGAACTTGAATCAAGGGGCAAAGACCTCATTGAAAGACATAGCTATGGATTTCTATGGCTCAGAGGACGCAGAGGACGACAACAAAGTGGAAAAAAAGGCTAATGTATTCGATAATGCTAGGAATACTCTAACTGCTCCAATTAGGCCATCCATAAGCCAAACACGACCTTGTTGGAGTGGCTCTCCCGAAGACAGGATAGCCTAGGTTTCAACCCGCGCACCAAGACCGTTTACAAGGCCAAACACTTGGTGCGTGACTGATTGTCATCCTACGGGCTACCGGACATCAGAGGCATAGATAGAAGATATGGCTAAACGATTAATGGAGGAGAATAAAAATAGAAGAGATGATGAATGGGGATCTGCACCAAGTTGGACTCCCTTTACTGATGGAATCTTGAATGAGAAATATCAAGAAAAGTTTACAATGCCAACTATTCCATCCTATGACAAGACAAAGTACCCAAAACCTCACTTGTACAAATACAGTTGGTATATGGACGGAGCTAATGCCTTCAAAGCCGTTCGATGCAGATGCTTTCCTATCTTTCTTGAAGTAGTTGCATCAATGTGGTTCACTAGGCTTCCACCAAGATCTATCTCTACTTTTGACCAATCGGCGACAAGGTTCCTTGATCAGTTTAGGCTCCATATTGCACAACCAAAAGATGTCATGTCCATATCCGAATTGTTCCAAGGGCGTAATGAATCACTGAAATCTTTCACGAATAGTTTTAACACTGCAGTAATGGAAGTAAGAGACCCCATCGCAAATGTGTTTTTCATGGCATTAGTCTCCATCATTCACCAGAAAAACGAATTCGGAAAGTAGATTAAGATGAAGCAACCTACCACCAGGAAGGATTTCAACCACAAAGCAAGTTAGTTCCTAAGGTTAGAGGAAGCATATGAATTAGAAAGGAAGTCTAATAGTGTGCAACAGACAAACGTAGGGCAAAGTGACACAGCAATAAATAAAATGCGCACACTTATCGGGCGACTGAAGGAATCACCGGGTAAGATGGAAACTTGAAGAGGAAAAGTCAAAACTCCAATAAGAAGAATGTAAATGGCAACAATAAAAGGCTTAAGGGATTTAGGCCCAAAGGCTACACCCCCTTAAATGACACACTAGAAAAAATTTTCTCACAATTCAAGGGACCGAGGAGTGCAAAAAGACACCCGAAAAGGAGGCAACTGAGCAACAAAAGCGCTTAGGGAAGTTCTGCCGCTTCCACGAAACACAGGCCACTATACAAACAAATGCAAAGTGATATGCAAGTCGTTGAAGCATGCTCCAAAGGACTCGTGTTTAGAAATTGAAGATGAGAATCCAGTCAAGCTATAAAGGGTTTTGAATGGCGATATAGTGTTACGAAATCGGGACACTGAAGGGATCGAAAATCAAACTCTTGATCCGATGGTAGTGACGGTAGGAATAGGACCTGATGTGGTTCAACGGGTGTTCGTTGATAGTGGCAGTTCAATAAATACACTTTTCAAACGTACTTATGATTAGATGAAGATTGGCATGAAAAGCATATCCGCATGCCAAACCAAGATTCAAGGGTTTACCGATGAGCCCAAACAACGGTGGGAACAATTGACCTACCTGTGGAGCATGGAGAGGGTGAGCGAAGGGTCTTCCTCATTCAGACTTTTGTTATCATAGATGAAATGTCAGCATACAATGCTTTCTTGGGATGGCCCACATTAGCCAACTTCAGAACAACATTGGTCCAATGGTGCCTTACAATGAAGTTTCCTACAGAGCATGGAGTCGAAATTATGAAAGGAGATCAAAGAGCCGCCCAAGAATGCTACGTCGTAGAATTGCAAGAGTTAAGAAGAAAGAAAAAAGGAATGATGTGGGGAAAACCCTCCACATCCGTGAACCCTCCAAATAGAAACTACAGAATCACCCCTGGCTTGGGGTCCATAGTCGATTCGACAAGGCTTTGGACCCTAGAAAGAAGAGCTCAGGGGAGGATTGGGTGGCACCGGTAGAATTGACAGTGTCTATCCCAATTGGATGACCCAACTCGAGGCCTGAGGATTGGATCGCGCCTGAGGATGCGGTCAGAGCTAACTAAATTCCTCCATTCCAATTTGAACGTAATTGCTTGGACGCACTCCGATATGTGCGGGGTATCACGCAAAATTTCCTGTCACACAATCAGTATTGACCCCAAATTCACTCCAGTAAAGCAAAAGAGGCACAACTTGGGCCCTGAGCGGTCCAAGGCACTAAGAGAGGAGGTAGATAAACTGATGGCTAACAGCTTCATCCAATTTGCAACGTACCCTAAGTGGGTATCAAACCTAGTCTCAGTCAAGAAGCCTAACAGAAAGTGGCAAACTTGTATTGATTTCTCGGACTTAAACAAAGCTTTCCCAAAGGATAGCTTCTCTCTCCCCAGAATCGATCAACTTGTAAATGGAATGGAATGACGTGAATTGCTATCGTTTATGGATGCATACTCAGGGTTACAACAAAATCTTGATGCATGAGCCTAACCAAGAGAGCACTAGCTTCTTCACCGATTTAGGATTGTACTACCATAGGGTAATGCCATTCGGTTTAAAAAATGTCGGGGTCACATACTAAGGCTAGTGAATGCTATGTTCAAACGTCAAATCGGAAAGATGATGGAAGTTTACGTGGATGGCATGTTAGTCAAATCATGAGTGGCTGCTAATCAACTAGAAAATCTTGCTGAAATGATCGAAATACTTCGAAAGTATGGACTGAAGCTCTACCCACTCAAATGCCACTTCAGAGTAGCCTCTGGGAAATTCTTCGGATTCATAGTAAGTGCCGAAGCATCGAAGCAAATCCAGAATAGATAACAGCGTTTCATGGGTCCAAGCCCTGAAACAAGAAGGAACTTCAAAGCTTGATTGGAAAAGTCGCAACATTGAGCTGATTTATCTCAAAAGTATAGACAAGGGCGTAACATTCTTCGAGCACTAATATAGGAAAAAAAATTTTCAAATGGAGTGAAGCTTGTCAGACGGCTTTCGAAGAACTACTACGACACATGGAGGCTCTACCAATCTTGTCTAAGTCGGTGGATGGAGAAGACTTATTCATTTACTTAGCAGTCGCATGCGCTGAGCATCGCTCTTGTATATGAAGAAGCAAAAATCCAGCGAACCGTGTACTACATTAGCAAATGGTTCACCGGAGCCAAATAGAATTACCCAAAATGCTTCTTGATCGTGGCCTGGAAGTTACGACCGTATTTTCAGGCTCACTCAATTAAAGTGTTGAATGACCTACCCCTAAAGTAAGTGTTATACCAACCAAAAACTTCTGGAAGACTGCTCAAATGGAATATAAGTTGAGTCAATATGATATCACATACCAGCCGAGGAAGACCATCAATGGGCAAGCATTGGCCAACTTCATCGCCGAATTTTCTATACGAGACAACAAGGAAGAAGATCAACCAGAAGCAGATATGCAATGGAAGCTCTTCGCGGACGGTGCATCTAACAACTTCTGTTTGGGAGCAGGAGTAGTGCTTGAAATCCTCGAGGGGTAAGCCATTAGCTACGCTTTGCACTTGGAATTCCACGCTACAAACTACGAAGAAGAATATGAAGCACTGATCGCTGGACTAAAAGTTATGAAGGAGCTTAAGAAAAAATCTATTCACATATACACCGATTCAGAACCGGTTTTCTATCAAGTAAAAAGGGAGTAACAGGCGCGTGGTGAGAATCTTGCCACGTACCTGTCCAAATTATAGGAACTGTTAAGCGACATCGAGCGCTACACTATAACTCGTATCCCATTAGAACGAAACACTAAATTAGAGTATTTGGCTAAGCCGGCAAGTTTCGGAGAAGCTCAGTTATTGGGACTAATCCCATTTGAAACTCTGGCCAACCCAAGCATAGACGAAATGGATGTAGACTGGGTTTTCAAAACCACTGTCGAACCAGATACGTGGATGATGCCAATAAAGGATTATCTACATGTAGAAACCCTTCTAACCGACCAGAATCAATGGAAGAAGCTCCTCCGAAAGGCACCATGATTCATGATACAAGATGGAATATTCTATTGAAGGGGATTCTCAACCCTCCTTTTTAGGTGTGTGACCGATGATGAAGCACAAAGAATCCTAAAGAAGGTACACGAAGGCGAATACGGAGACCACACTGGGGGCAATCCCATGCGAAGAAAGTCCTTCGGTATGGGTACTTTTGGCCAACAATAAATTGCGATGCTGCAGATCACGCCAGATGATGTGATCGCTACAAAAGATTCAGAAAAATCAAGAGAACTCCCTCAACGGAGCTAACATAAATGGTCAATCCATGACCGTTCACAATATAGGGGATCGACTTGATTGGCATTCTGCCAATGGAAAAAGGAGGGGCCAAATATGCTATAGTTGCCGAGAATATTTTAAAAAATGGGCCGAATCGGAACCGCTAGACACCCCAACCACAAAGAAAGTTATTAGCTTTGTTACTAAAAACATCATTTGCAGGTTTGATGTACCGTAAAAAACCATTATCGACAATGGAACCTAATTCGAAAGTGCGGAGTTCAAAGACTTCTACAGTGCTTTCGAATTGAAAAGAGCATTTATGTAGTGGCTTATCTATAAATAAATGGGCAGGTGGAAGCAATAAACAATATCATCAAGTCCGATCAAAAAATGACTAACAAAAGCAAAAGCAAACTGGGTTGATGAACTTTCACTCGCACCGTGGGCTTACAGAACTACCCACAAAGCGGCAACCGACCACACTTCATTCACCTTGGCGTATGGTTTAGAAGCAATGATTCCCATTGAACTGGAAGTCCCCTCCCACCAGAGGCAAAACTTCATTCAAAAGCAAAATGAGCAGCTTCTACTCGAATCACTATATAAGTTTGATAAAAAGAGAGAAGAAGTAGAGTTTAGAACCACCGCCCACCAAAAAAGGGTCGCACGTTACTTCAACTCCAAAGTTCACAGCTAAACCTTCGAAGTTGGAGATCTTGTGCTCAAGCGAGTTTATCCCGTTCCGGGATCCTTCAAACCAAATTGGGCGAGGTAATATGTCGTTAATCAAAAGTTAAGAGACGGAACTTTCAAGCTAACAACCGTTGATGGAATTCATGTTTCTAGGGCATGGAATAGCGAGTCGCTTTGCCGCTACTTTATTTGAAAGCTACCTTATGTACCTTTTATTTTTTAGCAAATAAGCCATCCCGGGACGACGGAGGCATTGTACATAAGCAAAAACTGGCCTTCTTTTCTTAATAGAGTTTTCTTCTTGAACCAATAAAACTATGTTTATAATAATCACCCGCCAAGTCGATGGAAGCAAATCGACTCAAACAGTTAGATCGGCGGAACTAGATCTTTGCCTTCTAAAAACCGCCGTTGCTCTGGCAACATCGTGAAGGCTAAAAATATAACTCCTCACGTTGTCCGAAGATAGGAAACACCGAGGAAAAACAAAAGTCGTGCACTAAAATAATAACTTCTCGCATTGCTCGAAGATAGGCAACACCGAGGAAAAACAAAAGCCATGCACCTTATAAGATGCACGCTAAAATAATAACTCCTTACGTTGCCCGAAGATAGGAAACATCAAGGAAAAACAAAGTCATGCACCTCATAAGCCATGCACTTAAATAATAATTCCTGACGTTGCTCGAAGATAGGCAGCGCCGAGGGAAAACAAAAGTCGTGTACCTCATAAGCCGCGCACTAAAATAATAACTACTCACGATGCTCGAAGATAGGAAACACCGATGAAAAACAAAAGCCGCGTACCTCATAAGCCGCACAGTAAAATAATAACTCCTCATGTTGCTCGAAAATAGACAACACCAATAAAAAACAAAAGCCACGTACCTCATAAGCCGCGCACAAAATAATAGCTCCTCACATTGACCGAAGATAGGTAACACCGAGGAAAACAAATATCACGTACCTCATAAGCCGCGCACTAAAAATAATAACTCCTCACGTTGCTCGAAGATCGGCAATGCCAAGGAGCATGAAAAGTTGCGTGTTTCATAAGCCGCGCAATGCTTCCTTCCACCTCTCCCCTTTCCGCCCTTGATTAGTGACTTCTGCTTCTTATCAGGAGTGCTGTCGCTGCCGATAATGTTAACGAACACCTCGACGGAAATGTCCTCCTTGTCCTTCGAAGCCTTCTTAGAAGTTTCTCCTTTCATCTTTCGTTTTCGTGATTTGCGGGAGATTTTCGAGGCTTTGGTCACTTCAATCCTTTCCTTCTTAATAGTATCCAGCTCGTGTTGAGCTTTTAGGGCTGCCCCGTCTGAGTTTCCTGCTCCTTGGCCTCTACTGCTGTTATCTTACCTTCCAAAGAAACTAAAGGGTCATCTAGGCCGTGAAGCGCGGCTATCATTTCAGCCTCTAGCCCTGATTGCGAGCCAGACGTAGATGTGGAAATTGGAACAAGAATGGTAACAATCACGGAAGATGTGGAAATTGCGGGTCCATGCGCCAAAGAAGCGGCACGTCAACAGGAAAGGTAGATGGACCAATAAGATCAAAAGTAAAAGCATTAAATTCTTTCTGCTCCTGCGGCGTAAGTTGGAAGCTCCTGAATTTGAAGGAAGCAAGGACATTGCCTACACCAGAGGAACGTTCGAGAATAGAGACCTCAAACTCACCACCTTCACCTTCTTTTGTTGGCTTCACCACCGGAGGAAAAGTTTCAAGTCCTCAGCTTGTTGGCAGGTCATGGGGCTGCTTTGATAATTTGCTTGCGTCGAAAATAGAAGGCTTGGTGAGCGCTTCGGCGGTTGTCGTCAAGGTAGCATCGTGGCCTCCTGCTCACTTTCAACTCGAAGAATTTTCCGGCACTCGAGCAACGCCTTCTTTGATTCGTCATTGAGGTAGGCGTCCTGCAACTCTTGCTCGGAATAGACATTGCCGCTGTCAGCGAAACGAGACAAGATTTCCTCCCAAACTAAAGCGAGAGTGGGTGGGAACTTCGGATCAAAATAGCTGAGACTTCCTTGATGCAACAGAGAGTTAACATCAACATTCAGAATCGTCGATCCCATCTTCTCCATCTTTCTTTCAAAGGCATTCTGAAGCCCTAGGAAATCTGCTCTCATGGGACCTTCTCGATTCAACAGCAGACTTATCAACGCTAAGCTGCACGATAGGGGATTATAACCTGACAGTTGTCTCAACCTACTCAGAGATAGTCTTGTTGTGCCCCTCAACACTCATATCATGGTCAGCGATAGTTTTCCTCTAGACCTTAATGGTGGCGTTGCAAGAGGCCACTTCACATTTCAACTTAGCATCTTCTGCGTGATTTTTCTTAATCTCGCCCCTATAGACGATCTCAACTCTTGCATGCGCCTCCCTCGTTTCCTTCTTCAGGCTAGCGTTTTTCTTACTCTCAGGAAGGGCCGCTTCCTTCTCCTCCTCTAATTGCTTAATCTTGGCATCGCGATCGGCCATTGCCTTCTCAAAACCGTCCTTCTCTAATTTGAAAGGGAGGATCTCCTGATAATTGTTGTGATTCATATCCGCCAGTTGTTTATAGAGCTCTCCCATCCTTCGACCTGTTCTAAGTCATTCCGAATAGCCTGGAGGTGCGGAATATACGGATATTTACGAACTGGATGCAAATCGTGACTGGACTTGACTCCCTTCAATAACCAACCAGCAAGCACCGCCTCAAGTCTAGGAGGGCCCGAAGGAAGGACATAAGCAAGTCTTCGGTAGGGACGAGAAGCACCAGAGGCAACAATAACAATAGAAAATGAAGAAATATGAGTTGAAGGTGGAATCGAGGCAGAAGTAATGGGAATTTCTTGACGTACTAAAGAATGTGTTGGAGCAAGCTCTAAAGAATGAAGACGGTGTTCAAACTTTGACCTTTTCGAAGGTTCGTCCCTTTCCTTGAAAGATCTCCTCTTCTTATACCCGCCTTCATATGATCGGCCTCGATCTCTTTCTTCTTTGTAGTGGGTTTCAACTTTAAGCTCTTTCCTCCTCCTATATTCCTAGACGTAGTAACCCATATCGATGTAAATTTTCATCAGTTAGCAGAACTTTAACACATCTTTTCTCATCATCAGTAGCCTTCCGAGTCTAAAAAACTTCATCAAGAGTCGCATCTCTATTTGGCCTTGGAATAACTCTAAAAGACACACGTTCAGTCAGAAACTTCATTGCAATGCACTGGAGCTCGATAGGTGGAAAGAAAAGGAACTTCCCCTTATCATCCATTGACAATTGAACCCCTCGGGGTATCTAACAAAGAAATATTACGTCCCGAATAGCGAAAAGTTGCTCTGCAAGCGTAGGACAATTTTTTGGTTTCTTTGGGCTTCGATTATGATCAAGGAATACATACTTTGGGCGGCAAATGTTATCCAACCCAGTAGGACCCACTAGAAAGCAGAATAATATCGTGACATCAGAATGGCTTAGAATTTAACTAGAAAGGCTAAGGCAACAATTGAAATTGACTAAACCAAGAGACCAACATTCATTCAGCCTAGTCAGCAATCAACACACAACTAGCTAGTAGGTTTCCATCAATATCGAAAAACGGGCAACAAGAATACACGAATGACATCGATGCAAGGCCATAGAAGCAACCCAAACATGGAACCACAGAAACAATCAAAGAGCTTAGGTCACCAGGGATCCATATCTATGGATCGCCAGCAACCCATGCTGACATATCGATTTGCTGAGAGAAATTGGGATATGAATCTTGGATGGGAGCATGAAAAATTATAAGTGTATAGATCGCCAACAATCCATACACGATGGATCATTAGCGATCCATGTAATGCCATGATGCTTGTGACCCTACCTTATGAAGAGATGGAAAGAGCCCCTAGAAAATACCAAGGCATTGGCTCGCATACACTCCTACTTTGTAATACCATGTCGTTCTATACCTGCCTGCGAGCAATTGATGAAGTGGCCTGGGCCAAATGCTCTCTGATCCTAATAAATACCATCCTACCTACAACATAAGCGGGATCTTCTCCCGAACTGGTTGTTGAAGCTCTGCTAGAAATATTCTTTACTCTTACCTCCCTCACAACAATCTCCAAAAGGATTCATTGTGATTCTCCAATGGATTCCAACTCTAGGAATTCAACCTACTTAAGGATAATCAAAACCTTGTAATCAAACACTTCTTGTGATAGAAATCAGTCTATAATAAAACTATAAAGTGGATGTAGGCTTCATTAACAGTCGAACCACTATAAAAATTCTCTGTCTTCTTTCTTATAATATTCTTCTTATATATCGGTTATTTATGATATTGCTTGTTCAAAACAGGGCTGGTGCTTTCAAACTCAAACTAGGGCATTGATCCATTTTTTAGGTTAACAATTTGTTTAGAGTTATACCATGCTCGGAAAGGGAGGTGCACCCTCTTAGTCATTGTTGGAAGTTTGATATATTCTGTTTTGGAAAGAGTTCTGAAAATATATATTTTAAGTAGAAAAACCCATGTATTTAGTTCTAAATTATCTTTTGAAAATAATTGAGCAATTATGCTTAAATGGGTAGATTAGAAATCTATATTTTCATGTTATGTGCTATGTAATTTATGGGTTGCATCTTTGTTTGTGCATCATAGGCTACTGGAGTCCAATTTGTGATAAGAGAACTATGTTGGTTTGACCTGTATCTAAATGGGTACCCAATTAAGTAGGAGCACGTAGGTAGTCATAAGTGGTAGCTATACGACCCAAATAATAATATAATTTCATGTTTATTGTTTATAAATTATCCCACGCTGATATTTATTTCTTACTAACCATTTTATTCTGCATTGACATATTTATTGAGTTTGCGGTAATGAATATTGTTGTCTCTCCCATCAGAGTTGTGCAGCGATAGATTTATAGTTTGTCTGTTTGGTATGTATTAAAGCACACCCTATAAAATAAATGATTACTTTGGTAAGTTGCAATATTGAAATTGTATCCTATACATTTAGTAGTATTGTATATGTATCAAATTATGATGTGTATTAAGTTGGTAGTTGTCGTTGTTTATTTTAGAACGAATGGGTTTTCGAAAATTTTTACTGGTTCGAAAATCCAGGTCGTCACTGATGGTATTAGAGTCCGGGTTAGGTATTTAATTAAAATATCAACTAGGATTAGTAAATCAACCAAGGAATTTTAAATGCAACTACCTTAATTTGATAAATAAAAATGGATAGGATAAGACACGGTACCTTCGACCCGGGTTATGGGTGATATTATTTTTGATGTGCTTAATTTTTGTCAACGTTTTGGCTTTTGTTATATTTTTCACTATGGAATTCAGGGACGAAATTCGTTTAAGGGAGGGAAGAACGTAAGAGCCAGGTTTTTAACCCAATAGGACCCACTAGAAAGCAAAACAATCTTGTGATATCAGAATGGCTTAGAACTTAACCAGAAAGGCTGAGGTAAATACTGAAATTGACTAAACTAAGAGACAGCCTAGTTAGCAATCAACGCACAACCAGCTAGTTGATTCCATTAAAATGGAAAAACAAGTAGCAAGACTACACGTACCACATCGATGCAAGGCCATAAAAGCAATCCAAACTTGGAACCACAGAAATAATCAAAGAGCTTAGGCCGCTGGCGATCCATATCAATAGATCGCCAGCAACCCATGCTAACATATTGGTTTGTTGAGAGAAATAGGGATATGAAGTCTTGGAGACATGAGTATGAAAAAGTCTAAGTGTATGGATCACTAGCGATCCATACACGATTGATCGCTAGCGATCCGTGTAATGCCATGATGCTTGTGACCTTACCTTATAAAGAGACAGAAAGAGTGCCTAGAAAATACCAAATCATTAACTCATGTACGAGACAAGTCCATGGGTCGCCAGCGACCCATGGTTTTGGCTCGGATCGCGAGCTAGACTCCCTTAGGTCGTTATATACTTACCTACGAGCAGTTGATGAAGTTTCTTGGCCCAACAGCTCTCCGATCCCTATAAATACCATCTTACCTGCAACATATGCAAGATCTTCTCCGGACTGGTTGTTGAAGCTCTGCTGGAAATATTCTTCACTCTCTACCTCCCTCATAACAATCTCCAGAGGGACTCACTATGATTCTCTAGTGGATTCCAACTATGGGGATTCAACCTACTTAAGGATAATCAAATACTTGTAATCAAACACTTCTTGTAACAGCAATCGGTCTATAACAAAACTATAAAGTGGACGTAGGCTTCATTAACAACCGAACCACTATAAAAATTCTATGCCCTCTCTCTTTTACTATTATTTTTCTATATCTATTATCTGTGATATTTCTTTTTCAGAACAAGGATAGTGCTTTCAAACTCAGACCAGATTGTTGATCTATTTCTTAGGTTAACAATTTGTTCAGGGCTATACCATGCTCGGAAAGGGGGGTGCACCCTCTTAGTCGTTGTTGGAATTTTGATATATTCCTTTTGGAAAGAGTTCCGAAGAAAAAAATTAAAGAGAAAAACCCTGATATTTAGTTCTAAATTATCTTTTAAATAGAACTGCACAACTATGCCTAAATTAAGATTAGAAAACTACATTTGCATGCTATATGCCATGTAATTTAAGGGTTGCATCTTTGTTTGTGCATCATAGGCTACTGGAGTCCAATTTGTGGTAGGAGAACTACATTGGCTAGAACCTGTATCTAAATGGGCATCTAATAAAATAGGGTTACGTTGGCAGTCATAAGGATTAGTTATACGGCCTAAATAATAATATAACATTTTTCATGTTTATTGTTTGCTAATTATCCCATGTTGATATTTATTTCTTACTAAGCATTTTATTCTACATTGACATGTTTATTGTGTTTGTAGCAAAGAATATTGTTGTCTCTCACATCAAAGTTGTGCAGCGGTAGATTTATAGCTTGTCTGTTTGGTATGTATTAAAGCACACCTTATGAAAAAGCTGATTATTCAGATAAGTTGCATTATTGAAATTGTATCTTATACATTTAATAGTATTGTATATTTATCAGATTACGATGTGTATGAAATTGGAAGTTTTTGTTGTTTATTTTAGAACGAATGGGTTTTCGGCAATTTTTACTTGTCTGGAAATCCTGGTCGTCACTGATGTATTAGAGCCTGAGTTAGGTACTTAAGTTAAATTTCAACTAGGATTAGTAAATCAACCAAGGAATATTAAATGAAACTGCCTTAATTTGATAAATAAAAAATGGATAAAGGCACCATACCTTCGATCGGGGTTATGGGCTATATTCTTTTTGGTGTGCTAAATTTTATTAACCATTTGGCTTTCATCATATTTTTCACTCTATGGAATTTCAGGGATGAAATTCGTTTTAGGGGAGAAGAAAGTAACGAGCTGGGTTTTTAACCCAACAGGACGCACTAGAAAGCAGAACAATCTCGTGACATCAAAATGGATTAGAACTTAACAAGAAAGGCCGAAGCAACAATTGAAATCGATTAAACCAAGAGACCGACATTCTTTCAGCCTAGTCGGCAATCAACGCACAACCAGCTAATAGATTTCCATCCAAATGGAACAACGGGCAACAAGATTACATGTACTACGTCGATGCAAGGCCATAAAAGCAACCCAAACTTAGAACCACAGAAACAATCAAAGTTCTTAGGTCGTCAGCAATCCATATCTATGAGTCACCAGCGACCCATGCTAACATATTGGTTTGTTAAGAAAAATAGGGATACGAAGTCTTGGAGACTGGAGTATGAAAAATTCTAAGTGTATGGATCACTAGCGATCCATACATGATTGATCGCTAGCGATCCATGTAATGCCATGATGTTGCGACCCTACCATATGAAGAGACGGAAAGAGCACCTAGAAAATACCAAGTCATTACTTCGCGTACGAGCCAAGTCCATGGATCGCCAACGACGCATCGACCATGGGCCATTAGCAACCTATGGTTTTGGCTCGAATCGCGAGCTAGACCCCCCTAGGTCGTTATATACCTACCTGGGAGTTGTTGATGAAGTGGCCTTGACCAAAAGCTCTGTGATCCCTATAAATACCATCCTACCTTTAACATAAGCATGATCTTCTCCGGATAGATTGCTGAAGCTCTGCTCGAAATATTCTTCACTCTCTACCTTCCTCACAAAAATCTCCAAAGGAATTCACTATGATTCTCCAGTAGATTCCAACTCTAGGGATACAACCTACTTAAGTATAATCAAAGCCTTGTAATCAAACACTTCTTGTAACAGTAATCAATCTATAATAAAACTATAAAGTGGACGTAGGCTTCGTTAACTGTCGAACCACTATAAAAATTCTATATCTACTTTCTTTTATTGTTCTTTTTCTATATCACTTATCTATGATATTGCTTTGTCAGAACATGGCTGGTGCTTTCAAACTTAAATCAGAGTGTTGATCCATTTTTTGGGTTAACAACTTGTTTAGAGCTATATCATGCTCGAAATGGGGGGTGCACCCTCTTAGTCATTATTGGAATTTTGATATATTCCTTTTTGGAAAGAGTTTTGGAAAATAAATTAAATAGAAAAACCCTGGTATTTAGTTCTAAGTTATCTTTTGAAAAGAATTAATCAATTATACCTAAATGGGTAGATTAGAAAGCTACATTTGCATGCTATATGCTATGTAATTTAAGGGTTGCATCTTTGTTTGTGCATCATAGGCTAGTAGAGTCCAATTTGTGGTAGGAGAACTATGTTGGCTTGATCCTATATCTAAATGGATACCCAATTAAATAGGGGTACATAGGTAGTCATAAGTGGTAGTTATACGACCCAAATAATAATATAACATTTTCATGTTTTTTATTTGCTAATTATCCCATGTTGATATTTGTTTCTTACTAACCATTTTATTCTGCACTGACATGTTTATTGAGTTCGCGACAATGAATATTGTTGTCTCGCACATCAAAGTTGTGCAGCGGTAGATTTATAGTTTGTCTGTTTGGTATGTTTTAAAGCACGTCCTATAAAATAAATGATTACTCTAATAAGTTGCATTATTGAAATTGTATCCTATACATTTAATAGTATTGTATATTTATCAGATTATGATATGTATTAAGTTGGTGGTTGTCATTACTTATTTCAGAACGAAAGGGTTTTCGGCAATTTTTACTGGTCCGAAAATCCAGGTCGTCACTGATGGTATTAGAGCCTGGGTTAGGTAATTAAGTAAAATTTCAATTAGGATTAGTAAATCAACCAAGGAATTTTAAATGAAACTGCCTTAATTTGATAAATAAAAAAGGATAGGAGAAGACACTGTATCTTCGACTGAGTTTATGGGTGACATTATTTTTGATGTGCTTAATTTTTGTTAACTGTTTGGCTTTCGTTATATTTTTCACTCTATGGAATTTCGGTACGAAATTCGTTAATGGGATGGAAGAATGTAACGAGCCGTAAGTTTTTAGTTTTTAAATTTGAATTTTTAGTTTATTTAAATATTCAAATTTAATTTGAATATAGTAAAATCTATAATTAAATAACTGCCCAATTTTTAATGATATAAATTTAGATTTTCCACATTTTTTAATTTAGAAAATAGTTAAATCTTCGTTCGACGCATTTTGCAGCTAATGTCAGTATTTTTAAAATTGCCCACGATAAGTTAATCAGTGCATTTTATTACTGTTTTATGATCGTTTCACATTGTTGTGCATGATCGTAATTTTATTTCTATCGTTCGCGGTCGTACGCAAACTTGATATTGTGTAGCAGAGTACTCTAAATTTTTTATAAAACTAATTAAATATTACACAAAATATAACATGCATATAGTCTTGCGTGTCTTGCTTTCTTTCATGAATTTACTTTTGATGTGATGGAAGTGTTGACTTTTGTCTACTTTGGTGTGAAATAATATTTCCTATATATTGAAGCATACACAACACACAAGGGGGACACATGAATCAAATATATACTCGTTTTCTTTCTTTGCAAACGATAATACACAAAACATGTTTCCCAGTTTAAATTCATTTATCTTATAACTCCTCAAATACAAAGATTTAGCCAAATGTGGAAACATCACTGTTGAAGAGGGGAAGTGGGGCTTTATCTTTTGTATAATTTGCACTCGAGATGGTGGCGCCTTGGAGGTGATATTCCCTGATGAACTTTCGGTTCATGTGTGGTGGTGAGTTCATTTTTATGTGTATTCAAGTCTGCGCGTGCGTGCGTGCTTGCATGTGGAGATGTTTTAAGTGTGTGCGTGAGTGCAAATGTGTGTGAGTGGAGGTGCATGTGCAGGGAGAAGAGAAAGGAGAGGTGCAGGCATGAGCAAGAGGGAAAATGAAGGAAGGGAGTGCTAGTTGCATGCGAGAGTGAGCCATGGGCTTTGCAAGTCGTTGGCAGGTTGGCTAGGCTGATGTGGTTGGATGAGATTAGTTAAGCAACATTGGTTTAATTTAGTTAATTAAATTTTAAACTTTAAAAATAAATAACTCACCGTACCAAGTTCATTTAACCCATGGATTGCATCATTGAATTCATACAAATGAACAGAGCACATAAGTATAATTCATAGACACATTGGATGAAGTATAAAAAAGTTGATAAAATATTGGTGATGAAATTAAATATATTCATTGTAGTTAAATAATTATATTTCGTTGATGACGTTTAATTAGCATAATAAATCATCATTCTGCTATTTTAAACTAAATAGATTATTTTGGACATTTATCGAGTAGAATAAATCCCTATTTTGTGCTTGTAATATAAAAAGAATATTTTTGACATTAATTAATGTACTGGTTAATTATTGTTCGATAAATTGATCTGTTAGTCATTGTTTCTTAATTGTTGATACCATCATGTTTGTTATTATTGTTTGTTTGGTTGTTTGAATTGTACTTGGCTAGTTTATAAGCAATTAATTTCCACTTACGCTGGTTGGTAGAAAATAATTATAGGCTGACACCTTATGATTTATTTTGCAATTTGTCTATAATGTGTTTGGCGATAATACAGGTTTATTAAATTATTATAATTAGTTATAATAATTTGATATCTAAATTTTGAATTTCAATTTAAATAAGTTGCTTTGAAAAGTGATTTATATTTGTGAAAATAATTTCCATTATTAAAATACTTTTAAAGGTAAATACTCATGGGAATAAATATTGATTGAAAGTTTTGCTAAAAGGATATTTATAAAACTATCTTATATTATATAAAATGACTTATAATTAAGTATGCTATAATATCAAATTGATCTTGTATTTTATATATGCAAATTTATACTAAATTTAAGGTAAAAAAAATACTTTCTAATAATTATTTACAATTTTTAATATTATTTAAATCAAAATGTAGGTTAAATAATTCATATAAAATAGTATTTTCTTCGAAATATGAACTTTCTTCGTCGTCATGTTATCTTTCGGCCAAAATCCCATAATTTACAAACAAAATTTATTATTTATAAATAGTCATTTATAAAATGGCCGAAATTAATTAAACAATAAAAAATATAACTTTAAGTTCAAAAATTATGCAATATTTTTTGTGACCTTTTAATATCATATTTTTATTTCATAAAATTCAAAATTTGAAAATATGCCACAAAATTATTTTTAATATTATTTTAATGCTCTTCGGCTAATTTATATGTATATAATTTAATAATATAAAATTATAATAAAATTTTTTGTGTTTTGTACTAGATCTGGAATGTTATAAATCATATATATATATATATATAATTAATTTTGTAATTGATATAATTATATAGTATAAATATACATTTTAATGCACATATTTATAAATATTTTTTATACTACAAGTATAGTTATATACATATATTATTTATTACTACAAAATATATATGTATATTATATTAAAAATAATTTGTATATTATGTATATGTGTATATATAGTCATTTATCTAATTAATATGTAATTTAATCTACATACATACATATGCATGCGCACACACGCACACACGCACATATGTATATATTAATATTTTACATTTACGTAATTTATATATTATACACATATAAGTAAATATGTATACTATTTTAATAATTATTTGAAATAACAAGTTTACACACACATACACATACATAAGTACATACATATATCTGGACAACATGCAATACGTATAAGATGAGCTAACATGTCAGCTGCGATGCAAACCTCAACATTTATATACGGATACATTATACCTACCATGGATTATTATGTTACACATGCACATACATACATGTATGTATATGATAAATATGTGTACCATTATACTTAGTTAAACTTAATAAAATAAAATTCCATTCATTATTTATAAATTTAAATGAAATAAAAATAATTATTTATATTAAATTTTGAAATGCTACGAATAAATTAGACTTCATAGGCCTAATAAAGATAGAATAGGGTAATTTTTTTTGAAATTCACTATTAACTTCCACCATGGGCTGACCTAGTACCATCACCATGATTAATCAATCCACTCTTGAAAAACAAAGAACAAGAGAAAAATAAAAAATCATTGGGCTCTTTCCTAGATTTTACAATTCCCGACCTATTAGGAGGAACATATTGATAGGTCAGACTTTTACCTGGAGCTGTAAGCTCCAACAGAAGGCTGATTCGTCATTGGAATCCGATCATCTCTAACCTGAGCACCTGCCCTCGGATGAGCTTTATACTACAACAATCAACTCATTTCAGATCGCTATCATATGAATCATAATTTGAATTTTTGCAAAAGGGTTTCATAAAGCTATCACATGATCATGCATAAAAAATCAATTCAAAGCAATAACCAAATTAATTTTACATCCATTCGTTAACTTATGAATGTAAAGAACATCGTAATAACAAGAATACGATCATGCGATTTTTTCAAAATACTTACTCTTGCTTCCATCAATCCAAAAAACCCTCCTGGAACTTGTAGACCTTATGTGATGCTTATGCATAAAATCTAATACAACTCAAGATAGGATGATATGGTATGTAGATAGGGTTAGGAGCTCCTTACCTAATTTTTTTCTCTCTAAAAACTCACTTGAAAATATGATCTTCCCAAACCTTAGCCATGATAATATGGTACGATGGACTGACCAGTATATATTATGCAAAATATATAGCAATTTAAGTTGAGTGAGGAAGTAATTTGTAGTATGATGGATAATTTGTAGTATGATGGATCGACCAGTATAATCAACTTAAGTTGAGTGAGAAAGTAATTTGTAGTATGATGGATCATCCATTGTAGTCGCTTTCTCTGTACAATCAGGCAATATTACTTTATTATATTCTTTAGTAAAGTGGACATAGAACAGAGAATTCAATTTGTTGAAGAAACGAATAATTGCCTCGCACTTACTTGCATCTCAGTTACTCGATGAAAGTTCATGATTATGCTTTTTAATATAAAAAGTGGAATACGTTGGCTAATATTTCTTTAGCAACTCCCAAGTAGTTGTGCATGCCGCATCATATAACCATATTATGTTAAATCTTTAGGTTTACAGGCAAATTCGCAATCCTGTTGGGATTGGATATATCATTTCTTTATTTTTTATAATACGAATATGGGTTATTACATTTTAAATTTTTATTTCTTAGATGAGTAAGAATACATATATCCCTTTCATACTTTCATCTTTACTAATAATAATGATAGTTCCTTAATTTGGTCCGTTCATATTTTTTGCTTTTCAAGAAATTACCTTTGTCATCCACATACTCCTTCAACTCCAAACGTTCACGTCCCCGAAATTATTGCCCCTTCTTCCCATTTTTACCTTTTCCTATTTCAACCCAAATTTTTTAGAATCACGAACAAGCTGGACTATTTAGGCTCAGTCCACTATTGAGTCTGAGATGATAGCACTAGCCACAACTAGTGAAGAAGCAGAATACTTAAGAAATCTGCTTGCTAAGATTCCTTTATGGGAAAAACCGATATCAACTGTGTGGTTATCCATTGCGATAGTACCACTGCTATCACAAAAGTACAGAACCATTTTTATAACGACAATAGACGACAGATACGTCGTAATCATAGCACTGTTAGGGAGCTACTCTCTTTAGAAGCTGTTAGAATGGATCACATATGCAGTGATGAGAACTTAGTCAATCCTTTGACGAAAGGACTAGCCAGAGGGAAAGTCCTTAGAACCTCCAAAAGAATGAGACTATTGTCCTTAGATTGTTGATTCACACACACTGGTAACCCGACCTAATGACTAGAGATCCCAAGAACTAGGGTCAATAGGTAAGAACAAGTTGTGAAGTGATATGAGTTGAACATGCTATTTTTTTATTTTGAAGCATGAATTCCTGAAGTGATTATAGGATGAGTTAATGGAAACTCTTAATGAGATCTATACTCTATATAGAGTGGAGTACCTGCCTTCATGAGTACTCTTGATAGAATCACCTATGTGGATATGGAAATGTGGTCGTTTCATGGAATTTCGGGCAAAATTCTCATAGCATTCACTAAACTGTGATAGATGTGCACGATCATAAATGCACGGGCTTAATTAACTACACTCTAGGAAGATTGTGTGTGGTTTGATGTCGGGATTAGAGTTCAAGACTATATGTCACTCTACTAAAAACTGAATCTTATCCACTATGCAATGGTTCAAGTCGAAAAACACCTTTGTTTATGCACAATCTTATGTTTTTCAAAAGCCGCTCGAAATAAAATTATTTTTATGAAATTCAAGTGGGGATTGTTGGAAATATTTTAAAGCTTTTTAAGTGAATTATTAAAAAAATTGAATAAGTGTAAATGGCTACTATATATGTGAATATCCCCTCATTGTAGGACTATAGGAAAGAATCAAGTATTTATATTGGACTCTTAGAAGCTAAGTTGGGCCCTTTGGGCACCCAATGATGCTCTTTTTGTGAGAAGGAGGACCATGCTTGAATACCACGCGCGCGTGCACCGTCCGACAGAATCGACCCGGGCTGGGTTCGGGCTCAGGCTTGCTGTGGTGTAGCACTTATATTTTTGGACGAAATTATTAAACGTTTTCTGACCGTTATTTATTTGAGACGGTAAAACTTCAGATCTGATTTCTTAGCCATCGTCACTCCACGACTCAACAATACATTCGACTTGGTATTCCGTATATATTTTTATTAGTTCATAGACGAAATCAAAAAAAATGAACGATATTTTTGCTCTTTGAAAAAAAACTAAACATATACACTTCTTCAAAATTAAAAAAAACCAAGCAAACATTTTTGAGTGCAATCGAGTCGAACCCGTTAGTGCAGATGAGTTGATACTACAAAACCAAGAGAGAGAGAGAGAGAGAGGATGTTTTATTCTAGAGGAGGCGTTTATTTGACTACTTGCACCCCTGAACAGAACGTCGAAACGCCTTCAAGACAGTGACAAAGTACACAACTCAGCCGAAGTTCATTTGTTTACTACAAATTGAAGGCGATGCCAGCAACGATCACTTCTACTGCAGATTTGGATGCCACTACCCCCATATCGCTGTTTCAGGTCTCCATGGTGTTCGCTGTTGCAGATGTACATTCACGAGCATCAAAGCTACTTGATTATTATTATTTTCACTCTTTGATATTATTATGATATCAATAGATTTTCTATAGAAAAGGTTTTGGTTATTGCAAGGTAAAAATATGTCCGTGTTTATATGCGGCGTTGTCTTTTGAGATACTTTTGATTTGCAAAGGTTTTTTATAACTTTAAAATCCAATTAGGTGTGTTTTCTCACGCTAGTTCAGACTGACTCGAGTATTATTTTATTATAATGCTCGGGTCAGACCTAACATATTTACAGGTTCTAGTTGGTTGCTTTGGAGCTTCAGGGGACGAGCTGGAAGCCCAGAGACATATTCACAAATATGGTTATTTTCCGCTGTATTCGTTGTTGTATTTATCAACAATTGTAAGGACATGTTACTATAACTGTTCAGTCTGAAATATGTTAGTATACTCTGATTGATGTCTATGTATACATATACTACAATTTGTTTTGTGTAAAGATTTACTGTATAATATAGAATATCGTTCCGCCATGAGATTTTATGTTATTTTGTATTCTTCTTATCTTCTTCCTTCTTTCTTTTTTCCTAACAATAGGGTTTTCCGGCATTCGATTGCTTGGCATGCAATACAGTGGACGTATTAGTGTCGATTTTCGAGGGCCGAAAAACTCGGTTGTTACTAATTTCCTCCTAGGGCAGTCTGCAAGCTCTTCACTTCCTCATATCAGTAATTTACAACCCATTAAGATGATTTTAGCCATATATTCGGGTGTTTGACTCGGATGGAATATCATTTCTGGAACCAAAGGCATGCAAAAACGTTCATTCATACTAGCAAGTATAATCACTTGAAATCATGTATGCAATGACAAAATTTTAGTGCTACAGGGATAATACAGACTAGACCGAGACAACAAGATATGCAAGCATGAACGCTGGCGTTGTTATTAGTTGGTTATCCATTTTTCTGACACTAACTATGGATGAGCTTTATGGCACTAGACTATAGTTAGCTTAATTAAGATGGGCGATTGCGACGTATTTTTCCGACACGATCTCCAAGTTATTCATTAATGACTCCTTCATCACTACATGCATACTTGTATAGGTGAATCACCAAAATATTTGGCAAGATAAGTGGTTTCTACTAAAGTCTTGAATGTGGGTTAGTCATGCGCTCGTTTATGTAGCTAATCTTCTTTTAATGTTTATGCATTGTAAATTACATCTAATTTATTCATGTCCATATTCTCTTTTTCCTGACTAATAGTCATGATATGTTTATTTCACATGATTGCAAGGTTTGAGATCAGCTGCTCTCGAATGTGCTTTCAATTACAACAACCACCTCATTTCAAATCACTATCATATGAATCATAATTTGAATTTTCGAAAAGGGATTTCATGAAGCTATCACATGATCAGGCATCAAAAATCAATTGAAAGCAATTCTACATCCATTCTTAACTTATGGATGTATAACAACATCATAACATCAGCAATTTAATCATATGATTTTGCCAAAAACCTTGATCTTGCCTTTATCAATCCTAAAACAATTCCTAGAACTTGTAGATCTTATGTGATGCTTATGCCTAAAAATCTAAAACAACTAACTAGGAAGATATGCTAGGTAGATGGGTTAGGAGCTCCTTTCATGATTTTTTTTTCTATTAAAACTCACTTGAAAATTTGATCTTCTCAAACCCTAGCCATGTCAATATGGTACGATGGATCGACTAGTATATATTATGCAAAATATATAGAATAGCGACTAAAGTTGAGTGATAAAATAATTTGTAGTATGATGGATCATCCATTTTAGTCGCATTCTCCATGCAGTCGGGCAATAGTATTTTAGTATACTATTTGGTAATATGGACATAGGACGTTGCATTATATTTGTATTACTCTTAATTTATTTATTGAGAGAATTCAATTTGTTAAAGAAACGAATAATTGCCTTGCACTTACTTGCGTCTCGGTTGCTCTACGAAAGTTCATGATTATGCTTTTTAATATAAAAAGTGGAATACGTTGGCTAATATTTATTAAGCGACTCCTAGGTAGTTGTGCATGTCACGTCATATAAACATATTATGTTAAACCTTTAGGTTTGCAGGCAATTTAGCGATCCCGTTGGGATTGGATGTTATCATTTCTTTATTTTTTACAATATGACCAAGGGTTGAATCTCACTTTCTGAATTTTTATTTCTTAGATGACAATATATACGTAGATCCCTTTCATACTATCGTAATTATAATCACTTGAAATCACGTATGCACGGATAAAGATTTAATGCTACAGGGAAAATACAAACTAGATCGATATAGCAAGACATGCAAGCGTGAACACTGGTCTTGTTATGAGTTTGTCAACAGTTTATACACACACACACATACATATATTTGAACAACATACAATACATATAAGATGAGTTAACATGTTTGTTGCGATGCAAATCCCAACATTTATACAAGGGTACATTATACCTTGCATGGATTATTATGTTACACATGAACACACATACATGTATGTATATGATCACTATGTGTACCATTATCTTTAGCTAAACTTAAATAAAATAAAATTCCACTCATTATTTACAAATTTAAATGAAATAAAAAGAATTATTTATATTAAATTTTGAAATATTATGAATAAATTAGCTTCATAGGCCTAATAAAGATAGAATAGGGTAATTTTTTTGAAGTTCATAATAACTTCTACAGCGGGCTGGCCTAGTTTCATCCCCACGTTCAATCAATTCACTCTTGAAAACAAAGAATAAGAGAAAAATAAAAAGACATCTGGCTCTTTCCCAGACTATTATAGTTCCCGACTGGTCAGGAGGAACATATCAATCGGTCAGACTTTTACTCGGAGCTGTAGGCTCCAATAGAAGGCTGATTCGTCATCGGAATCCGACCATCTCTGACCAAAGATCACCAGCCCTCGGATGAGCTTTCTACTACAACAATCAACTTATTTCAGATCACTATCATATGAATCAAAATTTGAATTTTTGCAAAAGGGTTTCATAAAGCTATCACATGATCATGTGTAACAACCCTGGTTTCGGGTGATTACCTGTAAATATCCAAAACCAGGGTTGTTACATCATGCATAAAAAATCAATTCAAAGCAATAATCAAATTCATTCTACATCCATTCATTAACTTATGGATGTATAAAAACATTGTAACAATAAGAACTCGATCATACGATTTTGTCAAAAATTTACTTGCTTCTATCAATCCAAAAACAATAAAAACAACTCCTAGAACTTGTAGACTGTATGTGATTCTTATGCATAAAAATCTGAAACAACTCAAGATAGGATGATATGGTAGGTTGGTAGGGTTAGGAGCTCCTTACCTAATTTTTTCTCTTTAAAAACTCACTTGAACATATGATCATTCCAAACCCTAGCCATGATAATATGGTAAGATGGATCGACCAGTATATATTATGTAAAATATATAGCAAACCAACTTATGTCGAGTGAGAAAGTAATTTGTAGTATGATGGATCATCCATTATAGTCGCTTTCTCCGTACAATCAGGCAATATTACTTTAGTATATTCTTTGGTAAAATTGACATAGAATGGAGAATTCAATTTGTTGAAGAAACGAATAATTGTGTTGCACTTACTTGCATCTCGGTTACTCTATGAAAGTTCATGATTATGCTTTTTAATATAAAAAGTGGAAAACGTTGGCTAATATTTCTTTAGCAACTCCCAATTAGTTGTGCATGCCGCATCATATAATCATATTATGTTAAATCTTCAGCTTTGCAGGAAAATTCGCAATCCTGTTGAGATTAGATATATCATTTCTTTCTTTTTATTATATCAATATGGGTTATTACATTGTAAATTTTTATTTCTTAAATGAATAAGAATACATATGTCCCTTTCATACTGTCATCTTTACTAATAATAACGATAATTTCATATTTTGGACCATTCATATTTGTGTGCAAATTAACTATATATAAAGTCATATATATTTTTCCATGTCGGTTTAAAGTTCATCTTCCTTTTCATTGCAAAGAAAGAATATAAGTGGGCATTGAAATACTTGCTTGTAAGATGGACTAAACAAGCAGTAAGATTTCCTTGTGCATTTTAGCTAAATGATTACCACTTTTGAAACAGTGACAAAGTTTACTTTTTAGTGCAGGTAAAATATTTCTCTATCCATAAGGATTTTGACATTATCAAATACCTATTTTTCCCTTTTCTCCTTTTTAATGAAACATGAAAGAAATAAAATAAAGAACAATAATTTTATGAAAAGGTCAAATTTGCCTACAATTTTGATTAGAGATTTAATGCTAGAGACTAGAACTTGTAGCGCTCATAGACAAAATTTTGATTAGAGTTTGATTAGAAGTTTGGTAGGAAGTAATGCCTGATGTTTGATGCTTATTTTTTATCTGCAATAATTATTAATGATTAATGCATAGGATTTGATATGAAGTATTATTAATTATTTACCAAAAAAAAAAATCAAAAAAAATAAGAATTATGTCGAAACTTATATCTGATAAACCAAACTTAATTAATACATCCTATTGAAATGCTACATTTTCAAGAGCCTAAATGCGGATCACGAAACTGCTGGCTATCAATTACATCTGATTTATTTGAGATAAGTCGGAAGTAATTCCCGTTAACTGCATTTTGGTTAGCGTTTGCGGTGTTCGTTAGGGCCTAAGTAGATGTTCTCTAAATTTCGGAATTTTTTAAACTAGCATACCAGTAAAGACTTCATTGCCTTCAAGTAGCTCCACAACTTTTATAGATTGGATGATAATTGTTGCAAGTCCTTTTAGGTTTAAAAGGAAGTGTATATTGATTACAACAAGTGGTGATATACATGGTTGTTGTATGTCTCCCATTATATACATAATTATAGCTTCAATGACCAATCTATACATATAATAAACATTGCTCGAATAAAATCATCTTTCAAAGTGAGATAATAATAACAAATAGTAGCAAATACCCACAGTTATATAGTACCTAAAAACGGGGGTGCCAAAGATTGCAGGATTTGATTCAACGGCCAGATTTCAGGGGGCTAAATATTTATATGGTTAAGATTATTTTAGGCGTATGTTCGGGTGTTTGATTTAGATGGAATATCATTTCTGCAACCAAAGGCATGCAAAAACGTTCATTCATACAAGTAAGTATAATCACTTAAAATCACGTATGCAATGGCAAAAGTTTAATGCTACAGGGAGAATACAAACTAGACCGATACAGCAAGATATACAAGCATGAACGCTAGCCTTATTATTGGTTGGTTATCCATTTTTCTGATGCTCCTTCATCACTACATGCATACTTGTATAGGTGAATCACCAATATATTTGGCAAGGTAAGTGGTTTCTAGTGAAGTTTTGAACGTGGGTTAGTCATGCGCTTGTTTTGTGGAGCTAATCTTCTTTTAATTTTTATGCATTGTTACGTCTAGTTTATTCATGTCCATATTCTCCTTTTCCTGACTAATAGTCATGATATGTTTATTTTACATGATTGCAGGGTTTAAGATCACCTGCCCTAGGATGATCTTTCAATTATAACAACCACCTCATTTCATACCATTATCATATGAACCATAAATTGAATTTTTGCAAAGGGATTTCATGAAGCTATCAGATGGTCAGGCATCAAAAATCAATTGAAAGAATTTTTCATCCATTCTTAACATATGAATGTATAACAACATCATAACAGCAGTAATTCGGTCATATGATTTTTCCAAAAACCTTGCTCTTGCCTTTATCAATCCAAAAACAATTAAAACAATTCCTAGAACTTGTAGACCTTATGTGATGCTTATGCCTAAAAATCTAAAACAACTAAAATAGGATGATATGCAAGGTAGATGGGTTAGGAGCTCCTTTCATGATTTTTTTTCTATTAAAACTCACTTGAAAATTTGATCTTCTCAAACCCTAGCCATGTCAATATGGTACGATGGATCGACCGGTATATATTATGCAAAATATATAGAATAGCGACTAAAGTTGAGTGATAAAATAATTTGTAGTGTGATGGATCATCCATTTTAGTCACATTCTCCATGCAGTCAGGCAATATTACTTTAGTATACTATTTGGTAATATGGACATAGAACGTTGCATTATATTTGTATTACTCTTAATTTATTTATTGAGAGAATTCAATTTGTTAAAGAAACGAATAATTGTCTTGCACTTACTTGCGTCTCGGTTGCTCTATGAAAGTTCATGATTATGCTTTTTAATATAAAAAGTGGAATATGTTGGCAAATATTTGTTAAGCGACTCCCAGGTAGTTGTGCATGTCACGTCATATAAACATATTATGTTAAACCTTTAGGTTTGCAGGCAATTTAGCGATTCCGTTGAGATTGGATGTTATCATTTCTTTATTTTTTACAATATGACCAATGGTTGAATCTCACTTTCTGAATTTTTATTTCTTGGATGACAATATATACGTAGATCCCTTTCATACTATCGTAATTATAGTCACTTGAAATCACGTATGCACGGATAAAGATTTAATGCTACAGGGAAAATACAAACTAGATCTGTATAGCAAGACATGCAAGCGTGAACACTGGTCTTGTTATGAGTTGGCAATACATTTTGAGAAATACCCACACTCCACCTACTGTTGCTGTTAACGGTTGTTTTTCATGCGTCAACTGACTGTGACGTCTAGTGTATATAACGATCCAAGTTCATTGTTTTATTTGTTTGTGCAAATAAATAAAATAGTTAAACATTCGTATTGATTTAAATAAAATTATAGTTTAGTAATCAAATATAAAATTTATGCACGAAACTAAAAAAATTTGTGCACGAAACGAAACGCAACAATTTGTAGTTTAGTAGCCAAAAGACAGGAGGAGATTTAGAATTTCCGAGAATAAGGAAATAATGACATTGGGTAATGCGCTCAACAATGAACGTTCTCCATGTGTATCAAATTATACATGGTATTAAAACGGTGGGCTCAGCTCTCACTTCCCCACATCTGACCACCGTACGATCCGCAGACAGCAGCTCCACCGCCATGTACTAACCATCCACTGCGTCATGGTCATGTCAGGCTGCCCCAAATTGAGGTGCCCAAAACATCAATTCGAAATGCAATCTACCTCCATGCGCTGCTACCTCCATTCAATCGTGCGCTATTTTTTTACCCTGTCAGTGGTCACCAACAACCACCTACTGCTACAGCGCCGCCTTGCCCTGATTTTAACTTCGTGTACCGTTGTTGCCCTCGTCTACTAGGTGCTACTCTGCATCTAGTTCGCTGATTGCTAATTCAAATGTAAGTCTTTCTTAATTAAGAATTTATATATCATCGATTCCTTTAATTGGTTGAAATGTAATATGCTGAAAACCTAAAACAGGTGGATATTTATGGGGAATGTTGAGTATGGTGGATGTTAAATGATATTTCAGTTTACAATAGAAGTGAGTGGAATCAATAAAAAAAATTGTTCCATGTCTAACCAAGTACATACGGATCATATGTGGACAACATATATGTTATCAGTTCTCTAGCCTGGACATGACTATGAGCTACTGATGATTGTTCACTATCTTTTATGCAGCCTTCTTTAGTCCAGGGTATAAATTGGGAAATGATGATGTTTGAAGCAAACTAGTGTAGAAGAACAATGTCTCCGTGGCTTGAAATTTAAGTGAAAACAAGAGTTGCTCTTCTCATTCATATTTGATTTGCGAATTAGATTGCTAAAATGAATTGGTAAGTTGATCCAATTGAGGAAGTAACGAAATTGCTTTTATATATAAAAAATAAAGGGCAAGTAGTATGTGTATATATGTAGCATTATGTGGCAGCAGTATAGTAAGCTAGCCGGTAGAACAGAAGCGAGGTGAAAGAAGATAGTACAAAGTAGAGTTGGATGATTAGATAATATATGTGTAATTTGGAAGGATTTTTGATCGATGCAAACATGAACGGATGGCAGAATTTAGACAAGGAGGTGCATGCGGTTCTCTGTTTGGGACAAATATGTTGAGCATGCATGAGTTTGTCCAGCCTAGTTAACAGATTTGCATTCCCATGTGTGACTATCTAGTCTAGCTACATAAGCAGATTAATTGGGTTCTTAACTAATTAAGCAAACAGCAAAGAAAAGATTCAACAGAGGTTTTCTTAGCTGGAGCCTGGAGGTAGAACAAATTTGGTTAAAGCTGAGCTGAGCTGAGCTGAGCTGAGCTGAGCTGAGCTGAAAGAAGATAACAAAAATGCATACAAGGTAGCCGAAACGGGGGTGGGCTGTAAAAGAAGTATCATCACATCACTGTTGTAGTTTATTGACCATCTGAAACAAAATATAGTGGTCAACCTGAGCAAGTCCCGCATCGCCTAATGGAAGAAAGGTTACTCGTTTTTATACTAGGCTGCTCATTAAGGTGTTGTCCCTTCGGGGACATCCGATAAAATTGGAACGATACAGAGAAGATTAGCATGGCCCCTGCGCAAGGATGACACGCACAAATCGAGAAATGGTCCAAATTTTTTTTGCCCCCTTACGCCCACCTCCCCCTCCACGACCTGGTTGCTACCGCCTCAAGTTCACGACCTGGTTGCTACCGCCTCAAGTTCAGCTGCTCTCCAACACAGTGAAGCTATCCATCTGCAGGCTGGGTGCATCGAGGCTGAGGCTGAGGTCGTATAACTGTGTTGTGCCTGCTTCCACAAAACTGAATGCTCATCAGGCATCAGCCTACCTACTACCACTAATCCATGTTGGACGGAACTCAAGCATCTCACAAGTCACAACCCTGTTACTTAATATAACTTATGTACTACTGCACTCTTAAATGCCACTATTTTAAATTCATTTACTTCTATCTATCAACCATGTTTGTATTATTCTATTTACATGTTGCACTTTGCTTTCTCAATATACCAGTTATTGGATGTTCAAGTTGTATTAGTATATCAGTTAGTGTTGCTAAATCTCCGATGCATGTGGTGTATGCAGTTTTATTGCTACAGCTATTAATGAAACAGTAGTCAATTTGGGTACTTTATAAGACGATATGTTTATGCATTCCTAATACAGAAAGATCAGGACGAAAAATAAGTACTTTACAAATCCAAATATTTACAATGACAAAAAAAAACTATGGGGTTAATCCAGATCTAAAAAGTCAAACAATTTCAGTAATATGATTTCTATGTAAAGTCACTAAACATGGAACAGGACATCAGTCCTTTAGGTATTCCCAAGCTGAACCTCTAAACCCATCTAATACAATATTGATAGGAACCAGTATCATTCCAACATTCAATTTATTTAAGTGTCTTGAAATGATGGTACCGGTTGAAAACACACTTTTAACAATATATTTTACAAGCAATGAATTCTGAAAAGAGAGGTTAATGTCTCCTAAATGGGCATACATAATGTATGTTCACGATACAAGGTTCACAAGATGTATAGCCTTATTGTAAAATAGGTTGATTTGTATTTGCACAAAATATACGGTAAGAGTTTAAATGTCCCTATATTTAGCAATACAATTTCTCATATCTTATGATATATATACAATATTACCACAACACTTTTATATGTGAAAATTTAACAATCGATGATTGTGCCTCTTTTCTTGTTTTGGATAACTTTTAAAATTTTCAACTGGAAACAACCGATGAAAATTGACTATATTTTACAATAAAAGCTAGATAAGTTTGCAATAGTTAAATACCATTTTCCGTAGGCAACCAAAATCATCCAACAAATTTGAAGTAATATCAAATAGTGAAAATTCATGTAACCAAAACCTAATTTATTTATGGCTTTCTTAACAAATAAAGAATATTTCTTATACTTAATTCAATTAATAAACTTTTGATTCTTGATGCCAATACGATTATCCAATTCAATAATCTACAATAGAGAAATAAAAAATCAAAAGAAAAGATTCAATAAACCAACTATTAATTTTTACCAACATATATTTGGAATGAATGCCTATGACCTGGCTATCCAAAGAGTAGTGACTATATGCAATATAATTTGGAGAAGAATTTGGTACCCTGCTTTTTAGTCAACACTGGGATACCAACAAATTGGTTAAAATGATGGATATTAGATTTGGAGATCAACTGGAAATTAGGCTATGATCAATACCATCAAAATTGGACTAAGCTCCAATTAAGATGAGATTAATCGGAAATGATAAACAAGGCTCAGTAAAGCTACACTTCGAATTTCAGGTCAATCGGTGTATATATGCTCAAGTTGTGGATGGATCAATATTCATGGAAAGCATTTCGTATCGATATTTTCGTATTGATCAACATGGACGTGGTTGTATAATTCAGATTGATACATCTGTATTGATGCTTTCGTATCGATCAAGATGGATATGGATATGGACAATACTTACATTCTTTTGTGCATTTGTTTTGGATCGATAACCATTTGTATCGATAGATTTCGCATCGATCTATGGCATCAGATCGATGCGAATAGAAGGGCTCGAGATCGATACGAAGGAAGGAGCAGAGGATGGATACAGAGCAATGGTTACAGAGATTTGGAAGTGTATTTTGTATCGATCACTTATCGATTGATACGAAGGACATGCACGGAGGAAGCTATGTTGGATGGATCGTATCGATCGTATTTCGTATCGATCGATACAAGGGAACCAGTCAAAAAGTGGAGCGCGTTGCATGGATCAAAGCGCAAGACGTGGATGGATTGTGATATGATGGATACGAAGATGATCGATACGAATCGTTCGGTACGAAGCTTTCCGCCTCCCTTGCAAACTCAACCTTGGATCGATCGTATCTTTCAAACTACAAGTACAAATTCCATGAAATTTCCATAGAAGCTTGCATATCAACTCAAGAGCCTCCACGATCGTCTTAGACCAATTGGAAAGATTCCTGATTGATATGAAATCGATATGGATCGATCCTAAACCACCCCAAATTGATAATGTGGGCCTGCCTACACATAAGAAAGGGTATTCCAAGATTCAAGGCAGATATTTCCTGCTCCACACCTATAAATAGCACCTCTATTGCTACTAAAGAGGGATATTCTTCTTCTTTTTTGACTACTATGCCATTTTGGTTATTGATATTCAAAAAATTGTAACTGTAATCGCAGTACAATGGAAATAAAAGGATCAATTCAAAAAGGACGTAGGCGGAGATAGCCGAACCACTATAAATCTCGTGTCTTCTCTTACTTTCTTTCATTTTAGTTTTGTTATTTCTTCATTTTTACTCTCTACATCATCTGGATTTGAGATCTGTGACTGGATACTAAAAATTTGTGTGTAGACACTAGCGCTTTCATTACATTCGGGGTTTGTGACCTTTTTAGCGCAAACATAATACATGCATATACTATAAACTAACCAAATCAAGTATACACAATCAAAAAAACTTAGTGATAACTCGTCTTTCAAAAAATGCACATTAATTAGAATAGCATAAAATGAAAAATTAAACAAAATGTTGAAAGATCAATTAACATTAATTAATTAACAATAATGAAAAATACATGATGTACCAATTTTGTTATTGTAATGTAGATGTTTATAATGTAGAATATTACAGTGCTAGTACTTGAACCGTGAACATTAATTTGATTCTCATTTGAATCACAAAGATTAGAATAAAATAAATAATAGTTAAGAAATAATTAACCACGATGAACGTTGAACAATAAAATAAGCTCAAATTTCTAAAATGAGAAATGTAATAGTGCAAAAAAATTACACTATAAGAAGGGGGTCTGAAAAATAGAATGTAACGACCCGCCTTTTTGGACAGTTTAAACCGACGATCAAATACCCATGTCGATTCCAAACCATTAAAAGGGCAGATAGTTATTGGGGTAATTAAGAAAAGAAAAGGAAGGGAAATAAAGGAAATAAAACAACACAGAATCTCACAGCGGAAGGCTAAAGTATAATAATAAAATAACAGTTCATGAAGCTGTTAATTAAATGAATACATTTGAAATGAATACATTTGATTATTATTATACAACATTTATCAGAGTTACATACACAGCAAATATCATACAACAATGCAGCGGAATGGAATGAATATAATAGTAGTACATAATATACCAAATCTTCGTCTTCATCCTCCAGCAATAGATCCTCAAAAATCTGAAAACTCAGGACTGACCCGAGCGTAATGAAAAGACAAACACTCGAGTCAGGACTAAATATCCTCATGTAAGTTAAGTCAATCGTAAATAAATATGAGTGTAACGGCGTCAGAGATGTTTACGGGGTTTGACATCTCCTATCCAGTGTCAACGTGCGTGCAATAACTCAAGAGATGTTACGGGATTTTCCATCTCTCAAGGATCCGTGAAACTATATACTATGTAGTAATATACGCTAAGTAGATAATGCCTATCAGTAATATAAAGTATCAAAATAGCGTTAAGGCGTTACCATAATCCCCCTTAACACATTTTTATATTCCCAAAAGCATATACAAGACCGTAGTTTCCCCAAAACCGGAAGTCACCAGAGGGCAATCCATATACTCAAGGTACAAATCAAAACGTAGTGGTCGCGAATAGGATAATCAGTATGACAAGGTACATGAGGCAATACCAACTAGGATACTAGTAGTTGCGTGATCCGGACTGATGTTGGGCATAGCCAGCAGCTACCCCAACACCGCGAAACAACACTCCCAAATCAAGGGGTGCACCCAAATCGCATCACAAATGTAATAGATATGGTATCGAAGAAGTGTGTCCGCTAGAGGTGGCGAACCTCAATGGCCCGGCGCGGCTCCTGTTTTAGTCATGTCAGGGGTCATCCAATAATCGTTCTCTTTCTTCAGTCAACGCGTTCACCATACCATCCACTTCATTCTGGATCATCACTCCGCGTATAATAGTTATTAAAGTGGTTTTCGGTATCGACAGAGAGTATGTCCATATCCGATCCCGGTCTCTTTAATAACTACGTATTATTACACCTTTGGCTCTTTATATTTCAAATCGATTCATAATTGATATCAAAATATCATATTCGCTTCAAAAATCAAATCCATTCAAATATCATCGTATCTTTCAAAATATCAGATTTCATATTTAAATTCAAGATTTAAATATAAACATTTCACCTTATTGACCAACTTAGGATTTTAGAAAAATAGTTTTAAGTAGTTTAAAAGTAGTTTTAAATAATTAAAATAGTTAAAAACACTTAAAATCTTTAAAATGGATTTACAATAGATAAATTAGTTTAAAATAATTTAAATTGGGTTAAGTAGATTTAAAATAGATTAAAATAGTTTAAATATTCAAAATGGTTTATATAACAGAGTAATTTGGAAAACAAATTAAAACAGCTTCAAAATCAATCCATTTCAATTATAACTTCCCAATTCAAATCAATTTCAATTTCCATTCTACCGATTCAATTTCGATTTCAATTCAAAACAATGTCAACTTTTACTTCAAATCAATTCAATTCTACATTCACCTTTAACTAATTCAATTTCAATTTATATCGATTTGGAGCTTGATTTCTCAAAATATCAATTTATAACACTTAACAAAATTTCCAACAATATTCAAGTTTAAATCCAAATTCCAAATATGATTCAATTCCAAACTCGATTTCACAATATCATTTTCATATCACTTTTACTTAGTAATATTCAAAGCTCGAAATAATGTTCAATCTTTAAAATAAATAGATTTTCGAAATTCAATCATATCCAAATTTTAAATTTTAAAGTCACAACTTAAATTATTTACCAATTTCTTTTAACCAAAATTTATTTCAACATTCCAATTCAATTTTCCGACAAATTTGATTTCTATAAATTGATTTCTATTTATAACTTTTAAATCAAAACATTTAAATAAATTTTAAATCGACGATTTCAAAAATTATTTATTTAGCCAATTCGGTGTCCGTATATAATTTTCTATCCTATGGCTAAGTAGTTATTTATTTCAATTAAATGTCAAGGATGAGTGTATATTACTTAAATTAAATCACAGTATCATATGTATGCATAACAGGATATATATAAGCAATAAACATCCAAACATTTAAATATCAAACAATAACATCCATCGAAATAAATCATTCAATAGACAATACAATCCATGGCAATTTCATAGTTATCAAGGTCAGGTAATTTAATCGCCATTCAAATTTCAATTTCAATTTAACTGTCAATTTAATTTTTCAACGGTTAATTCAAATAACAAGCTATACGACAATTAAATTCATATCAAACAACGACAAATAACATTCATAGCACTTCATAATGTCAATTTAACTAGCATAAAGATATTTAGTACGTTGTGAGCGTTATAAAACACTCACCTTGATTTTACGATTTCAAATCAAATCGAACGACGTTCGATTTAACCCAAAATTTTCTCAAGCTCTAAATGATTCCAATCCAGTTGCAATGCGAAGAGCTCGTCCATACGATTCCAACGCAAAAAGTTTCGTCCGAATCCGACCTCGTATGAAAAAGATATGATTTTTACAAGTTTACACGATTTTATATTAACTAAATTTACAACCTTCTTTATAATTTTACCTAACTCAAATCAGGGCTGCACGTCCCCCTTTGACCCAGATCCAAGCCGTTCGTTTCTTCATCTTCCCTCACGTTAGCTCTACAGGAAAAAAAAACACGCAAGAACCCATTAAGCTCCAAACTAGGGTTCCATTTTGCGACTACCACAAGCGTCGGGAAGTTGATCGGAGACCATCGTTGCGAAGCCCCGCTCGAGAGCCACCATCGGCTGCCACCATGCTGAACTCGGCCTCCCCTATCACCTCGATTTGCGTGAAAAACGCAGCCCCTTCTTGCTCGATTTCCCGTTGATCCGTGGCTCCGTTTTCGATCATCTCCGTATGGATTTGAAGCTTTCATCGTGCTCTACAACTTTGTAGTTGAGAGTTTTTGCTAATTGTTGATGGATTGAGAGGAAAATGAGGAGGAAGTTTCGAAATTTTCAGGCCATTGAAATAAAAGTGGCGGCTGGTCAAAAAGAGTTAGGGTTTTGAGCAAATGAAAGAGGATGGGTCCTTTTATAGAAAATTGCAAAACACATTTCACCGAAAAATTCTCGAACTCCAAACGAGACGTGCCGCCAGGCGTTTATAAGGTTTTACCCCCATTCCGGACGCAATGGAACTAGTTTCAAGGCCTAATTCGATCATATGTGAGAGTTACGGAAATAAACGATCAATTTTAAATTAACCGATTAAACGATTTTCTATGCGTTTTGGCTTGCCCCGGACAAACGGTAAATCCGTTTGACTTGAAATTTGAAATCTTACAATAATATAACATTACGGATCCAATGAAACTAGTTTCGTCGAAATTCGAGACCGTTTGAAAAATGACTATTTTTAACTCGCCAAATTAATATTAAACAATTTCAACGCGTTTCGAGCTGCCACGGTCAAACGACAACTCCGATTGCTACGAAAATTGAAATCCGATAATAACTAACTATTACGGATCCAATGGAACTAGTTTTGTCCAATTCTGAGACTGTTCAAAAATTGGCTATTTTCCAGTCGATAATTAAATATTAAAATATTCAATTTTCACAAATAAATTTTAAATTCAGTTTTAAAAGTTCTACAACATCACTATAACTCCAATATGATAAAATAAAATTTTACAAATCATTTTTAATCATATTAAACCCGTTATTTTATTTATCCAATAAATTCCAAATATTTAATTTAGACAATTTCGCTTATCCAATAATTCATTATCTTTTGAAATATTGAAATTGAACTTATAAGATTCAACTTTTAAAACCATTTCAAAATTTAGAACACTATTTTCATTTTACAGTTATTCAATTATTCAATAAGTTTTAAATATTTAATTTAAACAATTACGTGTTCAATATTCAATATTTGATTTCAAATAGATTTTACTTATCAATCAATTACTCTATCATACCCAATGAATTCAACATTTAATATCCTATTCAACTATTGATTGCAAAGTCATTCACTAAGTAGCTTTTTTTCATTACTTGGATAATTATTGCAATTCATTCCAGTTATTATTATTCCAAATGAATTACAAATTTTTTTCTAACATTAAATCACGAAATCTTATTAAATTAGCTAATTTAATTATCGAAAATTTACGGGTCGTTACACTCTCCCCCACTCAAAACTTTTCGTCCTCGAAAAGGAAAAGAAGGGAAAAGAAAGGAAAAGAAACTAAGTATAGAATTCAACATTAGATATATTTTATTCAAAGTTACCAACTTATAAAACAATGAAATTCCATTTATAAAGTCATAACTACGCTTCCACTAACTTACTCCGAACGGCTTCCTAACTTTAAAAGTTAGCAATCAAAATAAGTTATAAAAAAAATTAAAACTTGAAAAAATTTCTAACACCCGGATTTTACGGAAAATTTCGGCAGAGTCTCCTTTGCGCGGCTCGATCGGAAAAATATAATAGCATATATATCATAAATATACATCTCATCTCAATGATGAGGCATCCCATATGTGGGGAAACAACATATAAATATCACCAATATCATATAAAACCGTAAGCGTACCTTTTATTTAGCATTTATTAGCATTTTACTTACATTATGCGTTTAGCGTAGAAGCGAACTCCACAACGAAGCGCAACCCCTTTGCTACCTAGTACAATGCTCAATAACTAAGTTAGAACCATGCATATAAAGATAGATCGATATATTTAGCCTACACAACATATATATAACATATTTAGCTTCAAAACTGAGATTTCAATTTCTGGACAGCAAACAAATCTTAGCTTTAGGTCACCTAAACGGTAAAATTTGACAACAGAATCTAAACAAAAATTGTTGCATTCATATCAGGTTTTCCGGAATGTCTAAAATCATCGAATTTGGATCATCCGTTCAAAAGTTATGGCCGTTTTACTTAGGGGAAACGCTTCAGCCTGGGCAGTGTTGCGCAGGTCTGTGACGTTCACTCGTGGTTTCGACCTTCTAAACGGTGTCAAAACACAAAACACTTAAAACAAAAGTTTTAGCTTATGTTCTTAGCTTTCCAGAAAGGGCAAGATCATCAAAATCCGATAAACCAGTCAAAAGATATGGCGAAAATACTAAGGTTGTATGCTTCAGATTTTTCTTATTTTTTTACACAGGACAGCAAGTAACATTCAAGTTTTTAACCTAGTAGACGAAGGAATTTCTCAAGACACTCTAAATAGAAGTTGTGCTATAGTTTTTGAGCTTTTCGAAAAGTCCAAGATCGTCGAATTCCGTTCAGCCATTTAAAAGTTATGGTTGTTTTCGTTTCAGCATATATTGGACAATTTTGGATTTTTTTCAAAAATTTGCTTCTATTATTTCAAAGTACAAACCATCAAACTTCAAATTTTCTAAAGAACAATCATAAACACAAAGTCATTTATTTTCTTATTCATCCACACAATAGGTTTACATTCAATTTGTTTCTGATTTATTCAAGTTTGTTTCATTCACATTTTAAATTCAAGTCAATTTGCTTCAATTTAAATTGAATTCAATTATATTTAATTTCACTTTGCTTCAAACTTGAATTTAATTTTTTTTTTTTTTTTATTTATTTTATTCCGTTTATTCAATTCCATTAACACTAATGAATTCTACTTAATCAATTTTCATCCATCTAACAACCAATGCATATCAAACATTGACATCCATCCAAAATCTACACTAAATCAATTATACATTTCCATGTCAATTTTAATTTCATACACTTCCAAGCTTATAGACATTTAGTTATATTCAAATTTAATTAGTTTCCATTTACCACATCTATATTTCATTAATTTTAAATTTTTATTCATTCACTTATATATATCCTTCATTTTACAGCTTAAATTTCTTTTATATTTACAACTATCAATAGATCTTCACATTTTATTATTCATTCTCACACTTGTATATTATTTCTCTACTTATCCTTATTAGCATTGTAAACCTTTTAAGTATTTGGTAAGTTATAGTTATGCAAATAGAATGTAGTTAAACAACATACAACTTCTTTTCATTTAAAGTTAAATTTTCAATTTATCAATTCTTAAGTCATTACTTAAATTTCACTATAATTTAATTTCACATTTACATTCACATATAGTATTTTCATTTTATATTAACATAATTGTGAATCACCTTTATAGGTTAATTTAAATTCCAATTATTTACTAACAATTTTATTTATATTTGCAAACCATTGATTAAATGCATATTCCATTATTCAAACCTATACTTGTATATTATCCAATTAACAATTCATAAACATTTTTGAACTTCTTAAATATTTTGGTAAGTTATATCTATGCTATAGAATGAATTTCAATACTACGCGAGTTTTACAGTTTCACTTTTATTTTAAGTTCATAATTTCCTAATTCTAAGGATTTGTACTTCAATTGATATTTTCACTTAACTCTTAGGTTCATTTCTCATTTCATAATTCAGGAGTTCCTTAATGATTCAAGTCTAAATTCATTTCAATCATTTAAAAAAAATCGTTAATTTTTAAAGGACTTAAGAATTCCAATCCCGTTTTCATTTCAAATCAAGTTTTGAAATAATATATACTTATATAATTTATATATCAAATCATACTATAGAGAATACAAAATAAAATAAAAGTTGAATTAAAACAAGGTTTAGACAAGCTATTAAGTGGTCTCCCCCACTCGGACTCTCGAAAATAAACGCCGATGATGCGTGCACTCATCACCGAAATCATTTTCTAGAGTCAAGAGAAGGGAATATAACACTTATCATAAAAAAAATCCTTCGAAAACAATTTCAACTCAATTATACTATCATATAATACTCATATTATGTTTTTCATATTCTTGTAAGTCAATTTCAAGCACCGGAATTTAAATTCCCAAATCCAAGTTAAAATTCATTTATATTCATTGTCAATTGTGTTTACAAGATTTCATTTTCCTAAATCCATTGTTATTTAATCAATTGTTGTAAATATTGACTGATCAAACAATAACGATAATAATCTAATATTATCATCTCCTAACAATCAATTCAATCAAAATGAATAAATATTCAAATAATTCTTTTATATAAAATATATTCCAAAACGATATTGTGTTGGTTTGTCCTATTCGAGTGTTTAGAAATTCCTATCGACGCCTTGGCGTCCCAAGTATCGACCAGAATTCATAAATACTCAACGGAACAAATTAACACAATATAAAACCATTTTATATCAAATAACAAGTACGCTCTCTCATATACACTCAACTCATTCATATAGTTTACCTCTATTTCAATGAGTTATTCCCCACTAGAGCCAAGGTTTATCGCTAAACCAAAGCTCTGATACCAACTGTAACGACCCGCCTTTTTGGACAGTTTAAACCGACGATCAAATACCCATGTCGATTCCAAACCATTAAAAGGGCAGATAGTTATTGGGGTAATTAAGAAAAGAAAAGGAAGGGAAATAAAGGAAATAAAACAACACAGAATCTCACAGCGGAAGGCTAAAGTATAATAATAAAATAACAGTTCATGAAGCTGTTAATTAAATGAATACATTTGAAATGAATACATTTGATTATTATTATACAACATTTATCAGAGTTACATACACAGCAAATATCATACAACAATGCAGCGGAATGGAATGAATATAATAGTAGTACATAATATACCAAATCTTCGTCTTCATCCTCCAGCAATAGATCCTCAAAAATCTGAAAACTCAGGACTGACCCGAGCGTAATGAAAATACAAACACTCGAGTCAGGACTAAATATCCTCATGTAAGTTAAGTCAATCGTAAATAAATATGAGTGTAACGGCGTCAGAGATGTTTACGGGGTTTGACATCTCCTATCCAGTGTCAACGTGCGTGCAATAACTCAAGAGATGTTACGGGATTTTCCATCTCTCAAGGATCCGTGAAACTATATACTATGTAGTAATATACGCTAAGTAGATAATGCCTATCAGTAATATAAAGTATCAAAATAGCGTTAAGGCGTTACCATAATCCCCCTTAACACATTTTTATATTCCCAAAAGCATATACAAAACCGTAGTTTCCCCAAAACCGGAAGTCGCCAGAGGGCAATCCATATACTCAAGGTACAAATCAAAACGTAGTGGTCGCGAATAGGATAATCAGTATGACAAGGTACATGAGGCAATACCAACTAGGATACTAGTAGTTGCGTGATCCGGACTGATGTTGGGCATAGCCAGCAGCTACCCCAACACCGCGAAACAACACTCCCAAATCAAGGGGTGCACCCAAATCGCATCACAAATGTAATAGATATGGTATCGAAGAAGTGTGTCCGCTAGAGGTGGCGAACCTCAATGGCCCGGCGCGGCTCCTGTTTTAGTCATGTCAGGGGTCATCCAATAATCGTTCTCTTTCTTCAGTCAACGCGTTCACCATACCATCCACTTCATTCTGGATCATCACTCCGCGTATAATAGTTATTAAAGTGGTTTTCGGTATCGACAGAGAGTATGTCCATATCCGATCCCGGTCTCTTTAATAACTACGTATTATTACACCTTTGGCTCTTTATATTTCAAATCGATTCATAATTGATATCAAAATATCATATTCGCTTCAAAAATCAAATCCATTCAAATATCATCGTATCTTTCAAAATATCAGATTTCATATTTAAATTCAAGATTTAAATATAAACATTTCACCTTATTGACCAACTTAGGATTTTAGAAAAATAGTTTTAAGTAGTTTAAAAGTAGTTTTAAATAATTAAAATAGTTAAAAACACTTAAAATCTTTAAAATGGATTTACAATAGATAAATTAGTTTAAAATAATTTAAATTGGGTTAAGTAGATTTAAAATAGATTAAAATAGTTTAAATATTCAAAATGGTTTATATAACAGAGTAATTTGGAAAACAAATTAAAACAGCTTCAAAATCAATCCATTTCAATTATAACTTCCCAATTCAAATCAATTTCAATTTCCATTCTACCGATTCAATTTCGATTTCAATTCAAAACAATGTCAACTTTTACTTCAAATCAATTCAATTCTACATTCACCTTTAACTAATTCAATTTCAATTTATATCGATTTGGAGCTTGATTTCTCAAAATATCAATTTATAACACTTAACAAAATTTCCAACAATATTCAAGTTTAAATCCAAATTCCAAATATGATTCAATTCCAAACTCGATTTCACAATATCATTTTCATATCACTTTTACTTAGTAATATTCAAAGCTCGAAATAATGTTCAATCTTTAAAATAAATAGATTTTCGAAATTCAATCATATCCAAATTTTAAATTTTAAAGTCACAACTTAAATTATTTACCAATTTCTTTTAACCAAAATTTATTTCAACATTCCAATTCAATTTTCCGACAAATTTGATTTCTATAAATTGATTTCTATTTATAACTTTTAAATCAAAACATTTAAATAAATTTTAAATCGACGATTTCAAAAATTATTTATTTAGCCAATTCGGTGTCCGTATATAATTTTCTATCCTATGGCCAAGTAGTTATTTATTTCAATTAAATGTCAAGGATGAGTATATATTACTTAAATTAAATCACAGTATCATATGTATGCATAACAGGATATATATAAGCAATAAACATCCAAACATTTAAATATCAAACAATAACATCCATCGAAATAAATCATTCAATAGACAATACAATCCATGGCAATTTCATAGTTATCAAGGTCAGGTAATTTAATCGCCATTCAAATTTCAATTTCAATTTAACTGTCAATTTAATTTTTCAACGGTTAATTCAAATAACAAGCTATACGACAATTAAATTCATATCAAACAACGACAAATAACATTCATAGCAATTCATAATGTCAAGTTAACTAGCATAAAGATATTTAGTACGTTGTGAGCGTTATAAAACACTCACCTTGATTTTACGATTTCAAATCAAATCGAACGACGTTCGATTTAACCCAAAATTTTCTCAAGCTCTAAATGATTCCAATCCAGTTGCAATGCGAAGAGCTCGTCGATACGATTCCAACGCAAAAAGTTTCGTCCGAACCCGACCTCGTATGAAAAAGATATGATTTTTACAAGTTTACACGATTTTATATTAACTAAATTTACAACCTTCTTTATAATTTTACCTAACTCAAATCAGGGCTGCACGTCCCCCTTTGACCCAGATCCAAGCCGTTCGTTTCTTCATCTTCCCTCACGTTAGCTCTACAGGAAAAAAAAACACGCAAGAACCCATTAAGCTCCAAACTAGGGTTCCATTTTGCGACCACCACAAGCGTCGGGAAGTTGATCGGAGACCATCGTTGCGAAGCCCCGCTCGAGAGCCACCATCGGCTGCCACCATGCTGAACTCGGCCTCCCCTATCACCTCGATTTGCGTGAAAAACGCAGCCCCTTCTTGCTCGATTTCCCGTTGATCCGTGGCTCCGTTTTCGATCATCTCCGTATGGATTTGAAGCTTTCATCGTGCTCTACAACTTTGTAGTTGAGAGTTTTTGCTAATTGTTGATGGATTGAGAGGAAAATGAGGAGGAAGTTTCGAAATTTTCAGGCCATTGAAATAAAAGTGGCGGCTGGTCAAAAAGAGTTAGGGTTTTGAGCAAATGAAAGAGGATGGGTCCTTTTATAGAAAATTGCAAAACACATTTCACCGAAAAATTCTCGAACTCCAAACGAGACGTGCCGCCAGGCGTTTATAAGGTTTTACCCCCATTCCGGACGCAATGGAACTAGTTCCAAGGCCTAATTCGATCATATGTGAGAGTTACGGAAATAAACGATCAATTTTAAATTAAACCGATTAAACGATTTTCTATGCGTTTTGGCTTGCCCCGGACAAACGGTAAATCCGTTTGACTTGAAATTTGAAATCTTACAATAATATAACATTACGGATCCAATGAAACTAGTTTCGTCGAAATTCGAGACCGTTTGAAAAATGACTATTTTTAACTCGCCAAATTAATATTAAACAATTTCAACGCGTTTCGAGCTGCCACGGTCAAACGACAACTCCGATTGCTACGAAAATTGAAATCCGATAATAACTAACTATTACGGATCCAATGGAACTAGTTTTGTCCAATTCTGAGACTGTTCAAAAATTGGCTATTTTCCAGTCGATAATTAAATATTAAAATATTCAATTTTCACAAATAAATTTTAAATTCAGTTTTAAAAGTTCTACAACATCACTATAACTCCAATATGATAAAATAAAATTTTACAAATCATTTTTAATCATATTAAACCCGTTATTTTATTTATCCAATAAATTCCAAATATTTAATTTAGACAATTTCGCTTATCCAATAATTCATTATCTTTTGAAATATTGAAATTGAACTTATAAGATTCAACTTTTAAAACCATTTCAAAATTTAGAACACTATTTTCATTTTACAGTTATTCAATTATTCAATAAGTTTTAAATATTTAATTTAAACAATTACGTGTTCAATATTCAATATTTGATTTCAAATAGATTTTACTTATCGATCAATTACTCTATCATACCCAATGAATTCAACATTTAATATCCTATTCAACTATTGATTGCAAAGTCATTCACTAAGTAGCTTTTTTTCATTACTTGGATAATTATTGCAATTCATTCCAGTTATTATTATTCCAAATGAATTACAAATTTTTTTCTAACATTAAATCACGAAATCTTATTAAATTAGCTAATTTAATTATCGAAAATTTACGGGTCGTTACATAGAAGCAAAATGACTGAAATCTAAAAAAATAGTTATGTTAAAAACTATAGATTTGGACCAAATTTCCACAAAAAATACTATAACTTAGGACATTCACAATATGCATTTACAGGATGTGACATTCTTTGGATTAAAAAAGGGTTGAAATGAAGACGCCATATGTCTATGAGTAGAATTTTAATGAAATAGATAATTTTAGTTGCCAAAAATATATTGAAGAAGATTGTAGAAAAATAGGAATGATAGCCTCAGAATATTTCATCATAGGCTGTAAATAGAAAACAAATAAAAGGCCGTGGAGAAATAGAAATGATAGCCTCATAATATTTCCTCATAGGCTATAAAACATGAAAAAATAAAATAAAAGGCCTGCATCCATTATACAATATTCAATTATACTTGGACCTTAGCCTGTAATTAGGGGTGTAATCAGGAAATTATAATTTAACAACTAGTAGGGTATAATTTGGGAAATAAACAATGACAATAGGATCAGACTATATATAATCATTTATAGAGAGCTTGTTGAATCAGAAATTAGCAATAAAACTGATTATTCATCATATTCAATCTTCTTCTCAAAAATTCAATACTCAAAAATTCAATATGGTACCAGAGCGGGTCAGATACTGACTCAAAAGTTCCACAACAATTTCAAAAGTTGTTGTAAAGACCCATAATTTTTTATAATTAAAACTATTAAATTTAATAAGATTTTAGAATTTAATATCGGAGAAATTTAAATTTGTGACATATTAGTGGGAAAAATAATTTGAATATGATTTAATAATGTGGGTTGAATGTTATTGACAACTATTTTAATGTAATTTCTATCAATTGAAAATTTTGTAAAGTTAATTTGGACATAATTGTAAATAGGGAATTAAATTGGTAATTAATGGAATTAATGAAATCGATATATTATAATTAATATGGTAAAAGATTATAACTATAGAATATGAATGTAATGAAATGTAAACTAATGTTAATTATATTCATATCGTATTGGATGATTCAATAACAAGAGTGTAAATCGAAATAAATGAATTTGATTGAAATTAAAATATAATTAACCGAGGTTTTATTATAGTTGTAATTGAACGCTAAATTTAGTGTAATATTTAAATATTTAGCATGGAAATTTATTTTTAAAGATTATTAAATTCCTGGTTAATCAAGAATGATGAACTGTTAACTTTTAAATTTGAATTTAAAGTGATTGAATCCATTTAATAATAATTTATTTTATTAACGTGAAAAATAGTCATTTTGGCAACTGTCTCAGATTTTGACGAAACAAGTTCCATCGGATCTGTAATAGTGAATTATTGTTGGATTTCATGTTTCGTAGCGATCAGACTTATCATTTAATCGTACGACTCGAAACGCACAGAAATCAATTTAATGAATTCAATTAAAATAATCTGAGTTTAAATGCTAACTTATATAAACAATAGAATTTGGTTTTGAAACTAGTTCCATTGAGTTTAAAAATATCGAAAACATATATTTCGATATATGGGATGACCTGCTTCCGTTTCAAGGACGAAACAGGCTTTTAGATCATTATTATCGTTTCGACCCAATTCGATATGTCTAATCATTCTTATCCATCTGTCCATATTTTTTTCTTCTGAAACCCTATTAGCCTTTTCATTTTACTGTACGTACTTTTCAGTTCCTCACCTGTTCCTCCTTCTTGAATGTCAGAAACATTCCAAAACCTAATTTCAATTACAAATCAAACTAAATTTCAGACTCTCCAAACCATATCAAATTTTATATCGTTGGAAAGATCTCAACGAAGAGGACCTACATCCAGCATTCATTTTCCAAGACAGTAATCAAATCAATCAAAAATCGTGGTCAAAATCAAATTGGGTGTTTTTGATCGGAGCATCGATTGGTGAAATTGGTTGAAGGGTTTTGTAGAGGTGGCTTCCTGGAGTCTATAGGTGGTGGTCGCATCACCTATGTCTACCTATGGCAGTCGAAATTTGAATTTTGGAGCTCGAAAAACCCTAATGGCGGCGAGTTCCATGGGACCGGGCGTGGCAGCCTGGAGGTGGTGAGCTTGGTCGTGGGTCTGATAGTGGTGGCGTCCTGTGCAGTGGCAGTGAACGTGTGTCAAAGGATGGCGCTGATGGATTGTTCGTTGTTTTCTGTTCAGATGCGTTCGATTCTACGGTTGTGGAAGGTGATGGTAATTCCAATCTTGCCCTTTTGTTTAATTTAGTTTTTAAATTCCAAACGTTCTAACCTTAATAACTTTTTCATATAGCTCGAATTCGCGTGCGGTTTTCTCCGTTGCGATGGTATCGAAATTCCGGATATAATGGAACTGGTTTGGTTGGATTCTGAGAATGTTAGATTTTTGGGCTTTATTGGATTTTAATTCGAACAAAAATCAAAGGTAAGCATTTTAACTCACTCACAAATACAAAACTATCTTATGTTGGTTAAATTAAATTTATGTTGTGATTAGAAATTTATTGACTGCTGTTTGGTATATTTAAATTGTAATTCAAATGTAATTCGAATTTATATTTAATTTAATTTCCATTTAATTAATATTGGAATTAAATTGCTAGTTAAACACCTGATAATAATAAACATTTACTTGTGATTTTTGGTTGATTTGAACGATGATTGTGATGGATGTTTAAATGTTGATATTTGGATGATTGGATATTATATTTATTTTATATATTGTTATCACACTGCAAGTTCCCTTAGTTATTGTTAGGAAAATCACTATGGGTTAAAATGATACATATCCGAATGATCTAATAGATTAGAGAAAAATGGTTATGGGTCGATATGATAAACCCGAGTGATTTTATGGATTTGGAAATTGTAATTCGGGATACATGCTGAAATGATATATATCCGAAAATTTAAATTATTGCGGGTTGAAATGATATATATCCATATCACTTGACCATAGGGTAGGAAATCATATACGGACACCGGATTAGTTAAATTAAATGATTTTAGATCCTTAAATTTTGAAATCCTGTTAAATGATATTAAGAAATAAAATTAGGTTTATATGAATTGAATTGTTTTCAAAAATCCAAGCTTTAACATGTTGAAATTGAAATTGGTTTAATTGAATTGTTTAAAGAATTAAATTGAAATCCTAAAGTCGAATTTTGAAATTTAAATGAAATTTATCAAATTGGGATTATTGTAAACGTTTGACTATTCAAACTTTGAAACCTATTGAATTTGAAGTTGTTTAAATTTGTAGTTCAAACATGGATTTTAAATAGATATAAATTGAAATGGTTTTAGTGAGAATTTGAATTGAAACCTTTAGTGTTTTGAATTGAAATCGTTGACCTGAGATTGATTTAAATTTAATTTTTGGAACTAAAGTTGATTTGAATTGATTTGTGAAATTGGAAGGAACAATTCTAATTTGGAAGTATTTTCGATATAAACTATTTTAATATATAAACTATTTATCTCATATAAACCATTTTAATATATTAATAATTTTTAATACATTCACTATTTTAATGTATAACCTATTTTAATATATAAACTATTTCTAATATATAAACTATTTTAATCTATAACCTATTTTTAAAATACAAACTATTTTAATATAAATTATGTTAAATTTATAAACAACTTTTAATATATGTTTTATTTTAAATTTATAAACAACATTTAATATATATACATATATATATTAACATCAATATTATTTTCAATGTATAACTATTCCAGCATATAAACTACTTCCAATATTCAAACTGTTTAAAGTTGGAGCTCTAATGATTTAGATTTAGTTGATTTAAATACGAATATTTTGATATGATAGTTTAACCTATTTTGTGATTATGACTTTGAAAATGAATATGATTTAAAGTAAATAATAATTTCGAAAGTGATTTGATTCTGCAGTACAGTGAATATGATATTTTAATAGCAAATTATGAATCGCTTTTGGAAATGAAAATAGCCAACCGCTACGAAATAAGAGTTTGGTTGTTAAAGAGTCCAGGATCAGATATTGTCATACTCTCTGCCAATACCAAAATCCACTTTAACAACTGTGCACATGGTGGAGAATCCAGAATGAAGTAATATGGTTTGGTGAACGCTACTATATGAGATATGAACGCAGCCATGACCCCCTCGAGTCAGCTTGATATGACTAAAGCAGAGGCTATACTGGGCCAAGTGAGGTCGCTACTCCGATCGGGTACATTTCTTCGATACCATATATGTTACTTGGTGTTTGATTTTGGTGGCCACCTTTGATTTGATTGCCGGAGTGTGTCTCGATGTGGGCGACAGCACCTGCTACGTGTTACCACCTGTCCAGGATTGCAAACGGTAGAATCCTACCTTGGCATTGTCTTGCATGCCTTGTCATTATCAAGCCCACTATGAGTTTGGTTTGTGTCGTACTCCATGGAGTGCCCACTGATAGTCTTCCAGTTTATGGAGGAATTGCGGTATTGTATAGACTATGACATTTATAAAAATGTGTTAAGAGGAATATGGGTAACGCGTTAACACTATTTTAATGCTTTACTTTACTATAGACATATTATAATAGCGTATTGTATTACATATGTAGATAGATTAACGGATCCTTAGGAGATGGAACCTCGAACATCTCTTAAGTTACTGCATGCACGTTAGACTCTGGATAAGAGATGTAAAATTCTGTAAACATCTCTGAAGCTGTTATACTCATATCTTATTTTGATTTAACTTACATAAGATCTTTTATTTTCGACTTGAATGTTTTATCTTTCATTATGCTCGGGTCAGACTGAGCATTTCAGTATTGGAGACCTTATCTCTGGAGGACGAAGACGAAGATTTAGTATATTACTACTATTTATTATATTTATTCCACTACATCATGTGTTCCGCTGCATTATTTATTTATTCCTATTGTATGTATGACTCTGATCCGTATTATAAAAGTGTAATCAAATGTTATTTGTAAAACAGCTTCATGAACTATTTATTTGATTATTATATTTTGTCATTCCACTGTGAGATTCTATGTTTGTTTTTTGCCTTCTTTTCTCCTATTTTCTTATTGAAGCCATTAATAATCCTTTCTTTTGAATGGTTTGAGTTGACATACGTGGCTTATTGTTGATTTAAACTGTGCAAAAGATGGGTCGTTACAGTTGCAGATAACAAAGAACTGCAGTCAGTTCAAAATGTCTCAATCTGACAACACTAAACTCACAAATATCATACTCAATGGCAATATAAATTACGTTTCCTAGTCTGGATCATTAACAATTAGTCTTGGTGGAAATGAAAAATTAAATTTTGTCACTGGAATAACGGAAAAACCCAAAGCAGCAAAGCCAACTGAGACAACTCTCGAAGAGAAAGCAATAATAGAAGAATGGAAGACAACCGACCAATTAATCATGTCATAGCCACTCAGTATAATGGAACCCTAGGTTTCAAACATACTTATGTACTCTAGCACATCACATGAGCTTTGGGACAAAGCCAAGAGAAGGTATGGTCAACAAAGAAAATTCTCTCATATCTTTTGCCCTAAACAAGAGCTTACCCAAATTAAACAGAGTATCCAAAGTACAAACGAATTAGTGATGCAAATTATGTCAAAATGGGAAAAGCTCAATGTCTGTCATCCTTCAACAATAGACCCATTTGAAACCCAAAAAAGATCTGAATAAGACTTAATTTTTACCTACCTAGGGGCTCTTGATCCATACTATGGATCAATTAGGTCTCAAGTCTTAGCATCAGTCGAGATACCATGTTTTGATGATGTTATGGCAAGAATTGAGCAAGAGCAATCTCGACGACTCATGAACCCTTGGCGATCGAAAAAATCAACAGAATAAGAAGTTTCAGATAAAATAATTAAACCCTATTTTCAAGAACACGAGAAGAGGAATGGAGCATTGAGCACCAAGCTGTGTGACCACTTCTAGAAAGCGGGGAACAACCGCGATGGTTGCCGGTTCCTCCGTCCCTTCCTTCTGCCGATCAGAGAGAAGGGCGACAGAGGAGGTAAGTAGGGCGATGGAAAAACAAAGAATAAATTTGGTGGTTTTAGCAAAGAAGTGGAGATAGAAGGGGATATATCTGAATCGGCTTAATGGAATCAACCAAATAACTGCTCTACTTCGGTAGGATCTTCTGTGCCTCAAATGATGCAACTGAATCAACTCCTAACTCGATTAAACAGTTTGTTATTGCAACAAAATTTAGGTTTTGTACATTCTAATTCTATTTTTAACCCAGTCAAAATCAACAGCAACTTTAAAGTTGCAAATATGTGTTAAAAAAATTGTTGGTTAATTGACGTAGAAGCTACTGATCATGTGACATGGAACAAAAATAAATTGACCAACGTTAAACAAAATAAAGATCCTTAACATGTAACTATTGCTAACAGAGATAAAGTTAATATTCATGGTTTTGGTACAACAAAATCTCATACAAAATATATCAAAACTATTTTATATTTGCCAAATTTTGATTCAAATTTATTATTAATTAATAAAATAACCGATGAACTGAAGTGAAATGTTATATTATGGCCGTATAAAGTGATCTTTCAGGATCGAGAATCAGGGAAGAAGATTGGTGAGGAATGCCTGAAAATGGCTTCTATTATCTTGATGAAAACACCAATAAATGTCATTGTCGTTAGATTCGGTAGATCACGACATATTTCTGCATTGAAAATTTGGCCATACATCTGATCAAATATTGAATAACTTTTTTGTTATAAATTAAATTCAAAAAATATGATAAAGTTAGGGTTTCTAATAGAGTTATTTTTTAGTGATTATCAAAATACCGATGTAACGACCCAGAATTTCTGTTAATTAAAATTTGTGTACTTAATTAATTTTAAATATTAATAAGTGAAATTTATAAGTCGAATAAATTTTTATTTCGAATATCTAGATTTAATTGCATAGTTAAATCGATAATTTAATATTTGAAATTCCAGAAATAATTGAAAATTGGGTTTAATATGATTGAAAATGATTCGAAATTTTTTATTAAATCATATTGGAGTTAGAGTGATGTTATATAACTTTTAAAATTGAATTAAAAGTTGATTTGTGAAAATTGAATATTTTAATATTTAATTGACAAGTTAAAAATAGCCATTTTTCGAACAGTCTCAGATTTCGACGAAACCAGTTTCATCGGATCCGTAATGTGATATTATTTTAAGTTTTCAAATTTTGTGTCAATCGGATTGTCCGGGGCAAGCCAAAACGCATGGAAATTAGTTTAATCGATTTAATTTGAATTTGATCGTTTATTTCCGTAACTCGCACATATGATCGAATTAGCCTCCAAAACCTGTTCCATTGTGTCCGGAACGCGGGTTAAACCCTAGAAACGCTGGTCACCGCGTGAGATTTGGAGTTCGGATTTTGGAGTGAATAGTGTTTTTCGTTAAAATTTATACAAAAGGACCACTCTATTTTCATTTTGCAAAACCTAATTCTCTAGAGCCCTAGCCCCCAGTTTTATTTTCAATGGCCTAGAGAGCTCGAATCTTCTTCCCTCAATTGCTTCCAATCCGTGAAGAATTAGAAGAAGTCATCAACTAAGAAACTATAGAGGGAAAAGAGCTCTTCGAATCTATATGGGGATGATGGGATATGGAGCGACGATGGTGGAGATTTCTGGCTGCGTTCGCCTACTGTTCACGTGCGCGTTTCTAAACGAGATGGCAGCCGAGATCATCAAGGCTTTCGGCGTTGGTGAAGGGGAGTGAGGCGAGTCGAACGGCGTTACTCGATCGTCGTCGAAGTGAAGGATTTGGTCGCGAAAATTAGGGTTTGGACGGCAAGTATGGGTTCTCGGCCGTGCGTGATAACCTAGGGAAGAACGTGGAGGAACGGCCTCGATCTTGTGATGAAAACGTGCGGCCCTGATGTATTTAGGTTATAAAAATTAAAAATAAACTGTAAATTGTTTATATTATAATTCGGGTAAAATTTAAAATATCATATCTTGATCATACGAGGTCGAAAAATTACGAAACAAGTTGCGTTGGAATCGTATGGACGAATACTACGCTATGGAACTGGATTGGAGTCGTTTGGAGCTAGTGTGAATTTGGGGTAAAATTAAACGCGCGTTTAATTTTATTCGAAATAAAACGCTACAACTTATATCGGAAATTCAAGGTGAGAACTTCTCACTCAATCGAATTGTTTCGATTTAAATTTTAAATAGTTAGATTTAAAATTGATTGATTGTGCTGATTTATATGATTGAATGATAAATTATTATCTATTGTATAGTAATAGACCCTATACGCCGTATATTAAGCGCATGTTATTTATTAAAAACATATACCGCGATAATTCCATCTTGATTGGAATTGGTATTATATATGTACTTGGAGTTGATTTTCCCGCATTATATAGCGGATGAGACCCTATTACGCCGCATAATAGCGGATAATATTTTATAAATCCCATATACCGCGATATTCCGTATTGGAACGGAATTGGTATTGTGCTAATGTCGGTGGATGCAGGGAAACAGGTTGGAGGGATCCAACTGGATTCCTCACCAGTATTTATTTGACTACAGATATTGTGATATTTGTTGATTATCATATTGATATATGATGTTTAGATGCCGTGATTGATTATTTGGTGTGGTTGCATCATTGGGCCTATTTTGAAGTTTTAAAAATGTTAAAGTAATGATTTTGAATTTTAAAAGGGTTTTAAAGTGATTTTTGAAAGTATACGTTTTATTAAATTTTGGAATTGATTCATTTTAAATAAATAAACATTATAATTTTAATGTTATAAAAAATTATGATTTTTGTGAAATATAACCGAAATGTGATTTTTGAAATAAATAGTCGATTAATTTATTAAATGGTTTAAATTGGGATTTTTGAATTATTATAAACGATTTATATAAAAGATTTATAATACTGATATTTATAAATTAAAAGTATAGGAATTATAAAACGAGTTTTATTAAGTGTTAAAATGAAGTATAAATGGATCTCATAAGTAAATGAAATTTATAGATTTATAAATTGGGAAGTTATAGAATGAATAGATTTTGTAAAATAAAAGATTTATAAGTAATTAACTTATAAATTGGATTTTGGCATTTAATTGGGATATAAATAGAATTTGTTAATAAAGTGATTTTATAAGCTGAAGTTGTTATAAAACAAAATGAGATTTATAAACATTGTTTTATAAATCTGAAACCGACTTATTTTGATAAGTCAATTATTTTAGATTTTTAAAGGAGATATATTCACGATTTTGGACGGTGGATTAAATAAAATGTGTAGAAAAAATGTTAAATTTGGTTAACAAAGAATATTCACGATTTTGGGACAGTGAATAATATATTAAAGTGTTTTGGGTAAGTGATATTTTAAATAGAAATAAAACGATTTGAAGTTGTTTTAAAATGCATTAAGTGTAGAAACCATTGATTTCAGCATTCATTGTTGAAATAGACGTTTTCGAGAAATAGAAGGAAATAGTGGACTATAACACTGTTGTTATAGTAAATGATTTCCGAAAGGAAATGTTTTATATAGTATTGGGATTTATATATTTATCTTAATTTCGAATCCCTGTCTAGTAATTTTGGGTCATCGTAACGATGTTTTACGCAACGTTCGTTTTGACTCAAATAAATGTGTTTAAGCGCACGTTTTCTTTAAAGAATGAAATATATACTTAACTTCGATTTAAGTATATTGAATATTTTCTAAATGTTGAAAATAAATAGATTTTTGAATTACTTATTATTAAATAAGTATGGAAATGTTTTCCAATATGAAGTGAATATTTTGAGATTTTATCTTTTAAAGATAAATTGAAAATGAATATTAGAAATCGATTTGGAAATCGTATATTCATAGATATTTTGGAATTGTAAATTCACTATGGAATTTATAAAAGAAAGGGAAATTTGTATAAAAATAAACGTTGATTTATTTTTGAAGTGTGGAAATAAATTTACGGGTTTGGAACGTAAATATAAAGTAAATCGGTAAGGATTTATTTAATTGGTTTAAATGAACCATTTTGAAATGAAAATGAATAAAGATTTGTGAATATATCCCGTGTAGGGAAACGATTTGAAATTTGTATCCAAAAGTTTTAAAGGTGAAAAGTGATTTGAAATTTGTTTTCAAATGTTGAAGTGCGAAAAAATATATCTTGTAAAGATATTTTTGGAAAATAAATAATGTGGAAAATTGTTTGGAACTTGGTGATGTTGTGCATATCTATTGATAGTTAAATAACCGACTATCAATATTTACCTTTAGATAGGTATTTGTTGTGATTTGCTTGAATTTGAATGCTACACTTATTTTTAAAATAAGCGCTCATTATTCGGGTTAGCCGGGAAAGGACCTTTGGGTCGTATAACCCATTCCGAATATGTGATACGTCGTTATGGATTGCATTTGAAGACCGGTGTTGAAGACCAGATATTTGTGAAAACGGAAGGATTACCGCCGAATGTTTCTGCATCGGCTGATCTCCGATATAGAAATTTATTACCCTTTGTGACGGGAAGTCCGGTCGTGATTAGTGAATATCCGGATTGCAAGGGCTTCTTTGGAAGTGCCTTCGGTTCTGTTCGAACCCGGAACAGACTTGTATGGATTGTATGTCTGACATTACAAATTGAGATATGAAGCTGATTTCTTTCAAATATATTTCTATTGGTGGCGGAGAATTTATTCTCTTAGCTTAGCACCCTTCTCTGAGACGTACGAGCTCATAGGTTATGTAGTTGAAGGTACTAGTGATATACTCCCAATTTGGTAGGGTGATATGCTAAGTGCTGTTAAGCATTTGTTGAATCAAAGCACAGCTTTTGTATGAAGCGTGGCTTTGTGGATGAGACTTCGTCAGACCTCACACCTCGGAAATGGTCAAAACAGGAAGGATGCAGCAAGGTTATTAGGGGTTAGCGCCCCTTTAGTGTATGTCATTCCTTCTGGATAGAGGTGGTATCATGGTATGGAGCCCAGATACTTAACCTATGTTGTTGCTGCAAATTCATTACTTTGTGGTAGTTGGAATCGAGGATCCTCGGATGAAGGTCGGTTATTACCGGGGGATGACATATTCGTGTCAGTAGTTACCCAGTTAGGGGTAACCCGGCCTTGTGTTGGCAGAGATCCGGTTAGGTTCTCTGGTCGTCTTTCCAGAGGCGTACCCATGTGGCAATGGGAAGTTCCTTGGCCTGACCATTTGTTGGAAATCCAAAGAAACAATACGAACCTTGAACGGTTTTAGTTGTAGAACCTGCCATCTAATATGGTAGCTATAGTAGGCATAATATAATGGTACCTATTCCGGCTAAGATTTATATTCTACTTTCGAAATGTTTTCTACACTATGCGCTAATAATAATATCAAAATGATTTTATTTTGTGTAGTAAGCATCTTTGACTAACATAAGAAGAAATCTCCTCCAAGTCTGCGTTTGCATTGTGTGTGTGGTGGGAGGTCTTATGGTAGTTACATTTTCAAAAAGCATTGCGAATTGACTTCAAAAATTATCCTGTTGTTTGTTTTTAAAGATAAACTATTTTAAGTTCTCACACCAGTCCCATGACTGACTCGGAGTTTATTGTTTCCTTCCTAAACTCTGGGTGCCCACCAATTTCCACACGGGCAGTCTAGAGTTAGGTTATCAGGATATTCTGGAATTCAGGAGTTGCTGTAGAGATCTGGAGGCAAGTTGGATGGCTTGGCGTATCAACTAGTATATAGTATTTCTTTTCCGCTGTTTGTTGTTGCACACTCTGATAATGTAATGCAATGTGATGTAATGTAATAACTGATATAGTTCTTTTGTTTAAAGATTATTCATTTATTTATTATATGTTGTTCCGCTGCGATTGTGAGATTCTGATATTGTTCAGTTGTTTCTTTCTGTTCTTTTCTATCTTTTTCTCTCTTCTTCTATCTTTTTCTTCTTCTTTAACCATAACATTTCGGTTTTCCGGCATTCGAATGCTCGTTAGTTGATACAGTGGATGTATTGATGTAGGTTTTCGAGCGTCGAAAAATCGCAATCGTTACATTTTGTATCAGAGCATATGGTTAAGCGACAACCTTAGCTCTGTTGGGTGTTACTCATTAGAGATAGAGTCAGTAGTACTCTCGAATGAGTTTGAGTGTAATAATAGCTATGAGCGCGTATTTGTTAGTGAATATAAATTGTTTTGTATTGTGTTGACTTATCGGTTGATTGTTTATGAATTCTGGTCGGTGAGGGAAGTACAACCGTAATCGATAAGGGTTTCTAAACTCTTAAACAAGATAAACTGACACAGTATTGTTTTGAATTGGGTAAATGAAATAATTTTACCCAAAACTATTTCCGTATATTAAAAGAAATAAATTTTCTGTAAATTATTATAATATATGGTTGCTTGGTTGTTTGGAAGTGATGATATTGAAATATTATCATTATTATATGGAAATTGAAATAAGAAATTGAAATAATAACCAAAGGATAAAGGAATGAATTCATATTGAATAAAATTCATTAATGGAATGAAATTGGTAATGTGAATGTATAAATGAGTTTTATAAATTGAAATGAGATTTGATTGGGATTAAGTTGGATAAATTTAACTTAAAGGATGGAGTTAAATTAAAGTAAGTATAAGTGAAACAATTAAATCCAAGTTGTAATAGTTGAATATAAGTGAAACCAAATGATAAATGGTTAAACACTTTTGTTAAGCAAAATAAATCTGAATTTGAATAAGTGATGAAAATCTGACTTTGGTAAAAGTTAAATAGAATTGGAATCTGAATTGGATTTATAAGTGGGAATTTAAGTTAAGTTAAACAAATGTGTTTGAAATGGAATATAACTTAAGTGATGTTAAATGAAGTTGATTTTGGTATCGAAGTAAATTAATAAGCGAATTAATGAAATGAAGTTATGAATGTGAATTTGACTATATAAATGAAATTCAACTTTATTTGTAAAATGAATTAGCAATTGAATTAATAAATGGATTGAATGTTAATCAATCGAATGTAAATAAGTTGATATGAAATAATGAATATAAGTGTTAATTCATTAAAAGCTAATGTTATTGGAAGTTGAATAATTGAATGAAAATCAATTTAATATAAACCAATTGGAATTAAAAGTGTTGAACCAAATCGAATGTAAATTAAATAATTTGGTTATGTTGAATATACATTGATTGTCATATGGATGTTAGTTGATTGTATATAAATTCATTAAGTGTTAATGAAATTGAATTAGCGAAATTGGAAGCTAAAGTAATTGAATCCAAATTGGAAGTAAATGAATTTGAACAGAATTGAATTCAATTTGAATCGAAAGTAAACAAATTGAAAATAAATGTTGATAAAATTCCAATGTTAACAAACCAAATGTGATTAAAATTAAAAACCAATTCAATGAATATAAATGAGAAGTGAATTTATACTGATTTGTTATGGATTTGTTGGATGTTAGTTGGATGATAGTTGTTTGGTGGTTGCATTTGTTGCTTTTGTTGCATTTGCTATGTTGGCACATGTAGTTGTTATGTTGCTATATGTTGTATATTGATATTATTTTCATATATACATGTTCTCATTTGTTTGATTGAGTGTTTAGTAGGTGCGGATTGCGCTTGCTTCGCATTTGGAGCTCGCTTTCGCGCTATATTAGCCGTATATGCTCGCTAATAATATATAAGGTACATATCTCGGATTAAATATCGTACTTTTACACTTTTTTCCCTGCGGGATGCCTCATCACATGATGAGATGTATATTTGTGATATATATACTCTCATTTTTTTCGGATCGAGCCGTGCAAAGGAGGTTATGGGAAATTTTTCGAAAATTTAAGGCGTTAGAATATTTTCAAGAAAATTGAAATATTTTGAAAACTAGAACTTTGATTTTGGAGTTGAAAGTAAAACAAAAGTTATTGTTTGGTTTGAAAAGATGACTAAGTATGATTTGAAAACTTAGTAAAAGTATTATAAGAAGTTTAACTATGGATCTTTGAAAAGTTAAAGGATTTCTAGACTTTTTCTTACTTGGTAATTTCGAGGACGAAATTCTTTTAAGGGGGGAAGTTTGTAACGATCCAGAATTTCTGTCAATTAAATTTTTTATATTTAATTGATTTTAAATATTAATAAGTGAAATTTATAAGTCGAATAAATTTTTATTTCGAATATCTAGATTTAATTGCATAATTAAATCGATAATTTAATATTTGAAATTCCAGAAATAATTGAAAATTGGGTTTAATATGATTGAAAATGATTGGTAAAATTTTATTAAATCATATTGGAGTTAGAGTGATGTTATAGAACTTTTAAAATTGAATTAAAAGTTGATTTGTGAAAATTGAATATTTTAATATTTAATTGACGAGTTAAAAATAGCCATTTTTCAAATAGTCTCGGATTTCAACGAAACCAGTTTCATCTGATCCGTAATGTGATATTATTGTAAGATTTCAAATTTCGTGTCAATCGGATTTACCGTTTGTCCAGGGCAAGCCAAAACGCATGGAAATTAGTTTAATCCATTTAATTTGAATTTGATCGTTTATTTCCGTAACTCACACATATGATCGAATTAGACTCCAAAACCTATTCCATTGTATCTAGAACGTGGGTTAAACCCTAGAAACGCCGGTCACCGTGCGAGATTTGGAGTTTGGATTTTGGAGTGAATAGTGTTTTTCGTTAAAATTTCTGTAAAAGGACCCCTCTATTTTCATTTTGCAAACCTAATTCTCTAGAGCCCTAGCCGCCAGTTTTATTTTCAATGGCGTAGAGAGCTCGAATCTTCTTCCCTCAATTGCTTCCAATCCGTAAAGAATTAGAAGAAGTCATCAACTACGAAACTGTAGAGGGAAAAGAGCTCTTTTAATCTATATGGGGATGATGGGATATGGAGCGACGATGGTAGAGATTTCTGGCCGTGTTCGCCTACTGTTCACGCACACGTTTCTCAATGAGATGGCAGCCGAGCTCATCAAGGATTTCGGCGTTGGTGAAGGGGAGTGAGGCGAGTCGAACGGCGTTACTCGATCGTCGTCGAAGTGAAGGATTTGGTCGCGAAAATTAGGGTTTGGACGGCAAGTATGGGTTCTCGGTCGTGCGTGATAACCTGGGGAAGAACATGGAGGAATGGCCTTGATCTTGTGATGAAAACGTGCGGCCCTGATGTATTTAGGTTATAAAAATTAAAAATAAATTGTAAATTGTTTATATTATAATTCGGGTAAATTTTAAAATATCATATCTTGTTCATACGAGGTCGAAAAATTATGAAACAAGTTGCGTTGGAATCGTATGGACGAATACTACGCTATGGAACTAGATTGTAGTCGTTTGGAGCTAGTGTGAATTTCGGGAACGCGCGTTTAATTTTACTTGAAATAAAACGCTACAAATTATATCGGAAATTCACGGTGAGAACTTCTCACTCAATCGAATTGTTTCGATTTAAATTTTAAATAGTTAGATTTAAAATTGATTGATTGTGCTGATTTGTATGATTGAATGATAAATTATTATCTGCTGTATAGTAATAAACCCTATACGCCGTATATTAAGCGGATGTTATTTATTAAAAACACATACCGCAATAATTCTATCTTGATTGGAATTGGTATTATATATGTACTTGGAGTTGATTTTCCCGCATTATATAGCGAATGAGACCCTATTGTGCCGCATAATAGCGGATAATATTTTATAAATCCCATATACCGCGATATTCCGTATTGGAACGGAATTGGTATTGTGCTAATGTCTGCGGATGCAGGGAAACAGGTTGGAGGGATCCAACTGGATTCCTCACCAGTATTTATTTGATTATAGATATTGTGATATTTGTTAATTATCATATTGATATATGATGTTTGGATGTCGTAATTGATTATTTGGTGTTGTTACATCATTGGGCCTATTTTGAAGTTTTAAAAATGTTAAAGTAACCATTTTGAATTTTAAAAAAGTTTTAAAGTGATTTTTGAAAGTACACGTTTTATTAAATTTTGGAATTGATTCATTTTAAATAAATAAACGTTATAATTTTAATGTTATAAAAAATTATGATTTTTGTGAAATATAACCGAAATGTGATTTTTGAAATAAATAGTTGATTAATTTATTAAATGGCTTAAATTGGGATTTTTGAATTATTATAAACGATTTATATAAAAGATTTATAATATTGATATTTATAAATTAAAAATATAGGAATTATAAAATGAGTTTTATTAAGTGTTAAAATGAAGTATAAATGGATTTCATAAGTAAATGAAATTTATAGATTTATAAATTGGGAAGTAATAGAATGAATAGATTTTGTAAAATAAAAGATTTATAAGTAATTAACATATAAATTGGATTTTGGCATTTAATTGGGATATAAACAGAATTTGTTAATAAAGTGATTTTATAAGTTGAAGTTGTTATAAAATATAAATGGGATTTATAAACATTGTTTTATAAATCTGAATCCGACTTATTTTGATAAGTCAATTATTTTAGATTTTTAAAGGAGATATATTCACGATTTTGGACGGTGGATAATCCTTTAAATAAAATGTGTAGAAAAAATGTTGAATTTGGTTAACGAAGAATATTCACGATTTTGGGACAATGAATAATATATTAAAGTGTTTTGGGGAAGTGATATTTTAAATAGAATTAAAACGATTTGAAGTTGTTTTAAAATGCATTAAGTGTCGAAACCATATATTTCAACATTCATTGTTGAAATAGACATTTTCGAGAAATAGAAGGAAATAGTGGACTATAACACTGTTGTCATAGTAAATGATTTCTGAAGGGAAATGTTTTATATAGTATTGGGATTTATATATCTATCTTAATTTCGAATCCCTATGTAGTGATTTTGGGTCGTCGTAACGATGTTTTACGCAACATTCGTTTTGACTCAAATAAATGTGTTTAAGCGCACGTTTTATTTAAAGAATGAAATATATACTTAATTTCGATTTAAGTATATTGAATATTATCTAAATGTTGAAAATAAATAGATTTTTGAATTACTTATTATTAAATAAGTATGGAAATGTTTTCCAATATGAAGTGAATATTTTGAGATTTTATCTTTTAAAGATAAATTGAAAATGAATATTAGAAATCGATTTGGAAATCGTATATTCATAGATATTTTGGAATTGTAAATTTACTATGGAATTTATAAAAGAAAGGGAAATTTGTTTAAAAATAAACGTTGATTTATTTTTGAAGTGTGGAAATAAATTTACGGATTTGGAACATAAAATATAAAGTAAATCGGTAAGGATTTATTTAATTGGTTTAAATGAACCATTTTGAAATGAAAATGAATAAAGATTTGTGAATATATCTCGTGTAGGGAAACGATTTGAAATTTGTTTTCAAAAGTTGTAAAGGTGAAAAGTGATTTGAAATTTGTTTTCAACTGTTGAAGTGTGGAAAAATATATCTTGTAAAGATATTTTTGGAAAAAAATAATTTGGAAAATTGTTTGGAACTTGGTGCTGTTGTGTATATCTATTGATAGTTAAATAACCGACTATCAATATTTACCTTTAAATAGGCATTTGTTGTTATTTGCTTGAATTTGAACGCTACACTTATTTTTAAAATAAGCGCTCATTATTCGGGTTAGCCGGGAAAGGACCTTTGAGTCGTATAACCCATTTTGAATATGTGATACGTCGTTATGGATTGCATTTGAAGACCGGTGTTGAAGACCGGATATTTGTGAAAATGGAAGGATTACCGTCGAATGTTTCTGCATCGGCTGATCTCCGATATAGAAATTTATTACCCTTTGTGACGGGAAGTCCGGTCGTGATTAGTGAATATCCGGATTGCAAGGGCTTCTTTGAAAGTGCCTTCGGTTCTGTTCGAACCCGGAACAGACTTGTATGGATTGTATGTCTGGCATTACAAATTGAGATATAAAGCTGATTTCTTTCAAATATATTTCTGTTGGTGGAGGAGAATTTATTCTCTTAGCTTAACACTCTTTTTTGAGACGTACGAGCTCAGAGGTTATGTAGTTGAAGGTTACTAGTGATATACTCCCAATTTGGTAGTGTGATATGCTAAGTGCTGTTGAGCATTTGTTGAATCAAAGCACAGCTTTTGTATAAAGCGTGGCTTTGTGGACGAGACTTCGTCGGACCTCACACCCCGGAAATGGTCAAAACAGGAAGGATGCAGCAAGGTTATTAGGGGGTAGCGCCCCTTTAGTGTATGTCATTCCTTCTGGATAGAGGTGGTATCATGGTATGGAGCCCAGATACTTAACCTATGTTGTTGCTGCAAATTCATTACTTTGTGGTTGTTGGAATCGAGGATCCTCGGATGAAGGTCGGTTACGACCGGGGGATGACATATTCGTGTCAGTAGTTACCCAGTTAGGGGTAACCCGGCCTTGTTTGGCAGAGATCCGGTTAGGTTCTCGGGTCGTCTTTCCAGAGGCGTACCCTTGTGGCAATGGAAAGTTCCTTGGCCTGACCATTTGTTGGAAATCCAAAGAAACAATACGAACCTTCTACGGTTTTAGTTGTAGAACCTGCCATCTAATATGGTAGCTATAGTAGGCATAATATAATGGTACCTATGCCGGCTAAGATTTATATTCTACTTTCGAAATGTTTTCTACACTATGCACTAATAATAATATCAAAAATGATTTGATTTTGCGTAGAAAGCATCTTTGACTAACATAAGAAAAAATCTCCTCCAAGTCTGCGTTTGCATTGTGTGTGTGGTGGGAGGTCTTATGGTAGTTACATTTTCAAAACGCATTGCGAATTGACTTTAAAAATTATCCTGTTGTTTGTTTATAAAGATAAACTATTTTAAGTTCTCACCCCAGTCCCATGACTGACTCGGAGTTTATTGTTTCCTTCCTAAACTCTGGGTGCCCACCAATTTCCATACGGGCAGTCTAGAGTTAGGTTATCAGGATATTCTGGAATTCAGGAGTTGCTGTAGAGATCTGGAAGCAAGCTGGATGGCTTGGCGTATCAACTAGTATATAGTATTTCTTTTCCGCTGTTTGTTGTTGTACACTCTGATAATGTAATGTAATGTGATGCAATGTAATAACCAATATAGTTCTTTTGTTTAAAGATTATTCATTCATTTATTATATGTTGTTCCGCTGCGATTGTGAGATTCTGATATTGTTCTGTTGTTTCTTTCTGTTCTTTTCTATCTTTTTCTCTCTTCTTCTATCTTTTTCTTCTTCTTTAACCATAACATTTCGGTTTTCCGGCATTCGTATGCTCGGTAGTTGATATAGTGGACGTATTGATGTCGGTTTTCGAGCGTCGAAAAATCGCAATCGTTACAACCGAGCCATCCTGAGCCAAATAGAGGAAAATATTATTGCGATTATCATAAAGTAAACAAGCATAAAACTAAAAATGTCACACACTGGAAAAAATAATTCAAAATATGATCAAGTTAGGGTTTCTAAAAGAATTCATTAGGGAAGATTGAAAGATTTTCCAGTTTGAAGAGGATAACCTAAACCTCAGGAACTTAACTCTTTTTATAAGGAAAAAGCATCTTTGCAACTTTGAATTCAGACTCCAATCAAACTATGAAGTCCTGTGGCTGTTAGTTGTTGTTGATTATCTTTACTCATAAAAATTTCTAATTTGATTTGAAATCAATCATGTATTAACACAAAATTCGAGTGTCTTTACAGGTTAAAACAGAACTAATTCTAGCCGTTTCTGAAGTACTATAGCTTAGATTTCCAGTATAAAGTGGCTCTCTATCTTAAAAGTTTGGATCAATCAACTTTCCAACATAAGCCAGTTTCTAGGGAAAGGTAAATATCTAAAATCTTCGTAAAAGAAGGGATTCTTAGAAAAAGCATGCTCTTGTCCATAAAAGTCAATTAGTTCATTAATCATGACTTTTCAAACTTACAAACAAGACATTCCTTTTTTCTATGAAAAACCTAAAAAGATGCAATTATATATATTATGTAAAGGTGGAAGCAAATTCACCAACCTTATTTTCAACATGCCATTTTACTGCCCATTTGAAGTTAAAAGGATATATCAAACCCATCTTGAAGGAAATTATTTTTAAAAATCAAGAAAGATTATTTCTAGTTACCCTACTGATTAGGGAAGTTTAATATGTACTTATTTTAAACAAGTCTCCACAGAATTCTCTAAAAATTATATAACAATAGTAAATGCAAAAAATCAATTTCGGTAAAGTACACCCAAATGAAAAGCTTTTTCAAAAGATTTTTGAAATTATTGATAGGAAACACTTATGCCCATTTCTCCAAGAAAAGTTTTTAGAACTATCCAGATTTATCAACAAAAACTCTAAGTAGAAGGCTTATTACCAATTAATACTTTTCGTTTATGAATCATGACTTCTTAGTTTCTTACTTGAGATTCATGTTTCTATTATGAAGATGAATTGAAAACTAATTATCAAAGAGTTCAAGTATCCAAAATTTTATTGAAAAGTAATTCCTAGATTCATCAAAGAAATCCTTTTTTGAAAAATTCTTTCTTCCAAAAGAAATTCATGACAAGCAAAATCGATGTTCATTCAAAAGGGTTTTCATAAGCATTGGAGGTAGCCAATAGTAATTTTCGCAAACAAAATTTTCAAAAGGAAAATTTCTTTCATGACTCCGATGACTACTCCGAAGCACCAATGAGCCTCCGATGTCCACTTTGGAGTACCAATGAGTTTTCGATATCTACTTCGGAGCATCAAAAGGCCTCCTCCGAGAGCACTTCCTAGAGGGGGGATAAAAGACTTCAGCCAGTCCGAAGTTCATCCTAATGGGAGGAGGGTCCAGCACCCACCAAAGCTTTTGATGAATTTCTGGAGCGCTTTCAACAAAAAGGACAAAGATGTCCATAGCCGTGGCCATGGTAAAGCCTAAAAAGTGGCTCATACAAGGAAGGATGAAGAAATCCATGGCCCAAAAGGGGCACAAATAAGAGAAATGGACGAAGATGTCCTTACCTCATAGCAAAGCAAAGCCCAAAAGGGGGGCATGGATAAGAAAATGGATGAAAATATCCACAGCCTAAAGAAAAGGCAAAGCCTATAAAAGGGGCGCAAGCAAGAACGGACAAAGAAGTCCGTAGCCCAATAGTGGCACAGGTGGAAAATTCGAAGAGAAAAGGGATTAAGATGTCTTAAAAACTGGAAAGAGTCATGAAGAAATCTGAAGCCCAAGGAAATAAGCGAAGAATAAACCACCTTTTGGAAAATAAGAATAGCTCCACTGAAAACATAGATACTAGCAGATCACTAATAGGATCAGACCTAGAAATAAGGAAACTTTTGAAATAAGGGTCTATATGGTAAATATAAAAATATTAATAAACTTAATTAGACCTTTGCACTATTGAACGACAAACAGTCAGATGGAACTTGCACTGTTTAACGGCCAAACAGTCGGACGAAAGTTGCACTACCGAATGGCTAAAGAACTGAATGGAACTTTTTACTAAATAGCTGAACGGTAGAATAGATGAACAATTGAATGGAACTATCTACTAAAGAGTCGAATGGTTGAACGAAACTACTATTCCAAATGGCTAAGTGGTTGAACATACATACTTTTCCAAATAGATGAGTGGTTGAACAGAACTACTCGGCTCCAACATAATAATTACGATAATAAGTAATAAGTACCTTAGAAACTACTAATCTCTTAATAAGATACTTTACTTTGAACAATGGGAATCTACATTGCTATTCAGAGGGAATAATTATGAGGCTTTTGCTTTATGTCTGTTCGAACTGCTATTATTGGATAGTTTTCCGGTCCTCTATTGTTTTTAATGAATTTATGAGTTCCTTATCAATGGGTAAAACTTTAATGGATAATTGATTGAATTTTAGAACTTTCTATTGGATTTTTGATATTTCGATGAGGGTTTAAGCTTTCATATCATTAGAATGAATTCCTACTACTATTGGATTGATCTTCTGGTCTTCTTATTATTATAATTGAGTTTCTGGATTTCTTGATTGGTTTTCTTCATGGTTTTGGATTTTTGCACTGATATTCAGGATTTGAATCTTCTATTATTGCCACATATGACTTTCTGGTCTTCTTCAATTATGAGATATGGATTTTTTGGGATTTCTTAATACTAGGTAGTTTTTCGATTATCAGATGAAATTCTTGATTCCTTATTACCAAACGGTCTTCTGCTCTTCTTACCATCAGACGAAATGACAAGCTTTTGGTTGAGTTTTGGATTGAATTTCTGATTTCATAGATTCTTGATTTTCTTGATGGCCTTTCATGATAATTTTTGGACTTTCCATGAATTTGTGTTTTTCTATGGATTTCTAGTCTTCTTATTAAATAGGATTTCTAGTATTCTATTATTACCGGATAGCGATTTCTGGACTTTTATTATTTTTACCAGATATGGATTTCTGGTTTTTTATTATTATCGTCAAGCATGGATTTTCTGTATTCTTTCATTACTTACCAGATGGATTTCTAATCTTCTTATTATCAGATGAAATTCTGGATTTCTTGTTACCGGACAATTTTCTGACCATCTTATTGTCAAGGATATTCTGGATTCCTTATTGCTAGAAGATGGAACCTTGGATATCTTATCATCAGATGGCATATTAAATTCCTAACCTCCTTATTATCAAATGGTTTCCTGCTTTTTCTTCAAAACTAGCACTACATATTTCCTTTAATTCTTCATCAAATGAATTATTAATATCTTAAATCACTAATCCATCAATAAAGTGAGTCCCTATCCGAAGATAAAAATTTCAATGAGAAAGCAAGAGCAATTAAGCGACAAAGGGAACTAATTTAAAAGTTTACAAGCAACCTAATACTGAAAGCTAGCCTCCCACAACCAAAGAAGAAGTAATTCAAATCTTTACGTTAAAAGCTTCTTGCATAACTTTCTATTTTCTTACAAGGTGATGTTATTCCAAATTGAATATTCATTCTTGAGAGCATATAGACGATCATCTAACAAAAGTTTATAGTCCAAATACAACCTTGGAAGAAGTAGATAACTATTGAATGACCAATATAGAGTTCATAAGGAAAACTTAGACTCTTATGCCGACTCAAAGAGCATAAATAAAGGTTGAATCTATGATTAGAAAATATGTCCATAGATATGTCCCGAAAACTTTAATAATAGTTAACATAGAGCATCCTAAATACAAAGTTACACCTATAAAACAATGTCAACTAAATATGGTAGTATCAAACACCATATGGGTTACACCATAAGACCAAATATGGTAATAGTAAATCATATTTTAAAATTAACCCAGATGAATAAAATTTAAAATTTTAGAGTAATTTTGATAATTTGTAAGCCTCTACTGTTTGAGTTTGAATCATAGGAGAAAGAGGAACACCATTAGAATGAATAGATTAGTAAAGATAAGCAAAGAAAGAGAAATTTATGGTTTTACCCTAAAGGGAAAAAGGCTTCTTTTACACACTAAGAGGGACAAATGTTATCCATATAATTTCGTAGGAAATATGGTGTTGGATTCAAGATCCTAAATAGATGAGATGGAGCCTCATTGCGAAAAGAAACTCTTTAACAAAGACCAACAATGCTAGAGACATAAAGATAGGCAAGTCTGATAGAGCTATGGCATCACTTCACATCAAAACCATATCTCATCACTTCGATGCTAATCAGTCCCGCGCCTCTTCGAAGTCGCTCCTCATTCACTCTACATGCCATCACACCGCAAGTCAACAGTGCCGCATCACTTAATTAACGAAAAGAGGCACAGTGAGGACATCACCTTTCAAGATTAGTGGCGCGAAGAGGTCCAGTGCAAACAACTCCGAAGGCCATCAACGTGGGTCAAAGAGGGTCACGGTGCATTCATTTGATGCTAAACCTTGTCGGCATCGTCATTCACTCATTGTTACCACAACAAACTCTCCATTATCCACTGCGAAGTGCTACACTTTCTAGCTTTTCATAGATATTGCACTGCTCTTCAGCAACATTCAACACGGCGCTTCAATCAGCATGAAGAGGGACGTCGCGTATCTATATGATGCGGTATTAGTGTTGGACACTATTAATACCCACGAATACCTTAACACTGCATGGAAGCGAAATGACATCGCTCTTCATTGTTGTTCAATATAGCACTTCGATTTTCATATCGTTTGGAAGACGTCGACGCCGAAGATCAGCACGGTCGAAGTGGCACTAAAGTGAGTTTAGCGCATAATATCATTAAGGTCGACGAGGCCATTATCAGCAATGATGCTAAGACAATCACCGAAGACCACCCGTGTCGAAAACCCTACCATCCCATCTAAATAAATACGATCCAAGGGGTGCTGTTTTGAAGGCTGATTTTTCTCTCCCCATTTCTTATATGTTTTCACGTTTGTAAACCCTTAATCAATTTGGAGATTTTGCCGATTATAATACTTGATTCTCTTGCACACATAAGGAATTGGAAACTAAACAGTTGCATAGCCTATTGACATAATCAAACTTGATTTGCATATCGAATTTAACTTGAATAAAGACTTGGACGTTGTCGAACATATTGAATTACATCTCTTTGAACATATTGACTTAGTCGATACCTTGCCTATAGCATATTGATTTGTACAATTCAATACCTTAAAATTGAAAATGACTTCGACCCATAGAATTACTATATATTTGGAGCCATACATGCATCAACCTACGACTTCGATTAACCTTAAAGGAAGAAAACTCAACTAGCGTCGAAGAGGCTACTCCTTAATTAATCCGTCTTTTACATGTTTTTGGGTATTGACGAATTTATTCATTAATAATATTCAATTTAAATGTTGTGCTTTGCTTTCTTAATATATATATATATATATATATATATGCATATATGCACTCTTGGACAAAAACCTATGTTTCTGCCCCCCATGCATGGTCTTTGTCTTGAATAACTTTTTTACTATTCTTAGACGCAAAAAGATAGAATTGCAAAATTTATTAAAATTGAAAATCCATGCTAGTACAACTACACAATGGTGGAAAACCGACCATGTAATTGCATAACTAACAAAGGAATTTTTTTTATAAACTTTTTCATTAATTCCAATTAAACATAAAACGATAATATATTAGTAAAAATTACAATTTTGGATTTGAATTTGAAATTTGAAATTTTGAAAATACAAATTTTAAACTTGACTAGCCAAAGTCAAATTCGACTTTTTAATTAAAAAAATTGAAACTAAAGATTTTAATTTGAAATTTCCAAATTTGATACATGAATTTGATAATTTTAATTTATAAGAATTGAATTTCAAAATGATATTTAGAAGTTTTGCATGGAAAATTTTAAATAATTTTTTCTACCTTCAACAGCATAAACATTTTCTTTTCCCCTTAGTGTTTAGAATGTTAATAAGTGCATCAAAAGCATGATTGAAAAGTTCCACAAGTTATCAAACTTTCGACTCATATCAAACTACAAATAAGGATGTGTCTTTTTAAGCAAAAGAAGTATTCTGAAAGGGTTAGCTGATGAATGAGGAATGTGTTCTTATGATACAAATGGGGTGTGGGAAAGAGGTAAGGGAGAGGGGCATGAAATAGGAGTATTATAATCACTAGAGGATAATTATCCATGAGCTTCGAGGTTGCATCTGACAACAACAGTTCATTTTTCCCAGGACAAAAAAAGGAGGCAAGAAGGTTGTACATTCATTCTAGCATCTGATGTATCAAACGCAACAACAGGGAAAATTATTTGTGAACATGTTTCATATAAATGTGGAAATTTGTGAGAATGTCATATTAATATGTAGTGGATAGAATTTAGTCTCTGCCTCTACCATATTTAAAAATAGGGCATGCTTTTTTAATTTGGACACAACATTAGGAAAAAGCGGATTTTATAGAAGTCTGTAAGGATGTTTATACATTTTGCATGAATATTTTATCAACTAATTCAATTTTAATCAAATCAACAATATAAACTATGAAGTTTATTTGGGATAAACTTTTCAAAATATTTTCATTGAAAATCGGCTAATTATTATTTACTTTATCTTGTAACAATTGATCAAATATCATTTTAATTTTTCTTATCTTCAAAATTATATGATTTTGCATTGTAATTTCTTATAAGTTTTTACTAAATATACAACAAAATCTATCTTGAATTCTTATTTCAATATATGATTGTGCCCTGCGAGTGATTTCTAATACACTAAATCATAATTTTATTTATGATGCTAAAATATATCGGTTTTGATGCATATACATTTATGTACACAGACACACACATATATATAGACACAAACATGCATACATATATATGTATGTATGTATTTCTTATACGTTAAGCCAAAATTTCATTTATGATAATGATATTTATCAACCTATATACATGTTTGCACACACACACATCAGATTTAAGACATGCAAAAACTAATATTTGATTTAAATATAAAGCTATGTTCAGAGTTAAAAATGTCAAGTAGAACTATGGAACAAATTTTCACTTATGATGCCGATATTATCATGTGTGTGTATAAGTGTGTGTTTTAATAACAAACCTAGCTTTCTAAATGGAATATTAAATTATAGCAAGTTACAAGTTAAACTATAACTTTTGTTACATATAACTTAAAGTTTTTTTTACATGATACTAATATTTATCGTCTTTGATGAATGTATGAGTATATGTATGTGGTGTGTGTGTGTGTCAATCTTAATAAACACACACACGCACACACACATATATGTTTTGATTCATGTAAGCAAATCTAGTTTGAATATAATACTATGCTCAGGTTTGTAATGACCTTTGATACGTTAAACAAAATTTTCATTTATGATATAGATATTTATCAAACTTGATACATTCATGTGTATAGACGCACTTTTTTAAAAATGAGTTAACTAGTTTATTGATTTACAGGCTCTGTGGTCCAGGCTCAAACAAATAAGGATGAAATTAAAAAGGCAGCTTTTATAGTTCATTTAACATGCTTACATATTGGTTTGCTGAGAGAAATAGGGATACGAAGTCCTGGAGACAGGAGCATGAAAAATTCTAAGTCTTCTTTCTTTTACTATTCTTTTTCTATATCTGTTATCTATGATATTGCTCTGTCAAAACAGCGCTGGTGCTTTTAGACTCTAACCAGGGTGTTGATCCATTTTTTAGGTTAACAATTTGTTTAGAGTTATACCATGCTCGGAAAGGGAAGTGCGCCCTCTTAGTCATTATTGGAATTTTGATATATTATTTTTTGGAAAGAGTTCTGAAAAAAATATTTTAAATGGAAAAACCCGAGTATTTAGTTCTAAATTAGCTTTGGAAAGAATTGAACAATTATACCTAAATGGGTAGATTAGAAAGATACATTTGCATGTTATATGCTATGTAGTTTGGGGGTTGCATCTTTGTTTGTGCATCATAGGCTACTGGAGTCCAATTTGTGGTAGGAGAACTATGTTGGCTTGATCCTGTATCTTAATGGGTACCCAATTAAATATGGGTACGTAGGTAGTCTTAAGTGATAGTTATACATCCCCAATAATAATATAACATTTTCATGTTTATTGTTTGCTAATTATCCCATGTTGATATTTTTGTAACAACCCGCATATTTGTCAATTTTTATTTAAATATTTTATTTAAATATTTTATCGATACTCGGAATTTAGTCCGAAAAGCTACTTTTTGCATACGGTCGAATTAGGACTCGGGACCACTTCCATTGAGTTCAAAATGACGTTTGCAACCTTTTTGAGTATAAACTTTGATATATTTGGAGCTAGTCAAAAATTTGACCATTTTCACTTTGGGTTTGGGTTCAGCCCTATGTTTAACTTATACTCAAATCTGAACCACTCCTCCCCATTCACTCTCACTTTCTCCTCTTTTCAGTTCTAAAGCATCAATGGTGGGAGAGATGGGAAATTAAAACTCCAAAACCCTAGTTTTCTTTTGCAAATCAGCTCTAGCTCCTAACTAATAGAAGAACCCATTGGTAAGCTTCTCTTCTTCTTCTCCAACTCATTCTCTTATCAAATTCAGAAATTCCTAAACCTAACTTTGGGAATGTTCTTCTTTTATAGCTTAGAATCAAGGTTCTTGAGTTGGATTTGAAGAGTGGTTGATTCTCCTTTGCTTTCGAGCTTCTTCTTCAATCGTTTGGGTTCAAAGGTGAGATTTTTATCTCACATCTTTTTCTATATCTATCTTTGTGGTTAGGTATGAGTTCATAACATTTGTGCATATTCATTTGCTTTTGATTTGAATTGATTTGGTGAATTTTCCTAATTTGGGTGTTTTGGTCCAAGTTTATGAAAATCCTATTATGAATATTTGGACAATGATATTCGGGGTGTATTGAGGAGCCGTTAAGGCTGGGTTGTCGCTAGGCATAAATCCTTAGTCGTCGTTGCTCGTCCGATCGCTCCCGATACGTTTTGGCCACTTTGGCCTAGGAAAATTGTTGCCCAGACCAGGTGACCAGACGTCTGGTGACTAAGTCCAGATGTTTGGTTTGGACCTGGAGAGAAAAAAATATAACCACGCAGAATATAAAAAAAGGCAGAGACTAATTCCAAACGTCTGAAATTTAGGATCAGACGTCTGGATAGGTCTCAGACGTCTGACTTGAAGTTTCAGACGTCTGGGTGTTCTCTGGATTATTCCTAGAGAACAAATCCAGACGTCTGGATTCTAAACCAGACGTCTGATTAGATTTCAGACGCCTGGATTGGACCTCCAGACGCCTAGAATTGTGCATAGTACCTATTTTCTTATGTTTTTGAGTTGATTCACTATTTTAATCGATTTTTGTGGATCCGAATAGTGGTTATCACTTTCTATCGACTTTGATGACTTCTTTTTATGGATTTTTGGAAATATCCATTTGGATGGATTTGGTATCGATTTCTTTGGATTTGATTCACGTCTTCATATGTGAATTTTGGTGATTGATTGTTCTACAATCATTTTTGTGATTTGTCACTTTAAAAATATAAAGGTTTCAATACTAGTAGTAAATATCAAAACTCTTTCATCAAAACGATTTCAACACTATTTTATTTACAAAGCTCGTTTTTCTCAAACCGTTTTCCAATCTACTAGTATATACAAACATTTACCTCACTCATATGAGAAATCTAATTAAAAGACTTAGTAAAACAAGTGGTATGAAACGCTTGCGTTTACTTCGTCGGTTAATTCTTGTACTTGTTCGATTGAATCTCTTGTGATAATTTTCTAGTGGAGATCTACAGTTTGTTCGTAAATATTTAAGTTAAGCAAGTGGTTATGCGACATGAAGCTAAACTCATATATTTACTAGCTTAGTGTAATTGACACTTCTTGTTGATCATGACGATCATCTTTGTGGTTTAGACTAGCAATGTGCGATGTCTCTTTGTCTGTGAGGGAGACTAAACCCCGTTTTGTGGAGTTTCGACTCAAATTGGTGGGGTAGCAACCCATGGTCTTCGTGCCGTTTGTGGAGCTTCGGCTCAATTTGTGATGGTTAACAACCATGGAATTAGCGTTCCGTTTGTGATACACGTGTTGGTGAGCTTTATGCTCCCGTTTGTGATAGGCCTTCCCCCTTTTTGTGATTTCTGGATTTCTTGAGATGATTTCTAGAATTTGTGTTTCACCAATTTTTGTGATTTCCATTGATAAGTTTTATCAATATTTGTGCATTGGTGAATTTATGAGTCATTGACCTTTTGTGATTTCTGGATTTCTTGAGATGATTTCTAGAATTTGTGTTTCACCAATTTTCGTGATTTCCATTGATAAGTTTTATCAATATTTGTGCATTGGTGAATTTGTGTGTCATTGACTTTTGTGATTGACATTGATATAATCGTCAATATTTATGGTTTGGTGAACGAAATAAGGAGTATGACATTTTTTTGATTCTTGTGTAGATTTTGTGATATTGATTAATCTCTGGTTGATTTTCAATTACTTATATATATCACAGCTTGGCATTGTGATTATTATGTGTTTAGTCATATCTCTTACTCTATATCATTTCATCTGATATTTATAGTTAGACTGATCCGTTTATTATTTTCTTATTAAATAATACTCGGGTCAGACCGAGATGTTACAGGTGCTTCAGCTTGACTTCTCATTTGGGATTGATTTCTCTGACTTTTGGTTAACTACTTAGATTAGTAGTTTATTTTGTTGTATACACTTGAGATATGGACTCATAGTTGTATTCTTTTGTATAGCACGTGTTGCTATTCTTTTGTATTATTGTGGATCTTTTTGACCACTACTCTGATATAAACTTTCATGTGTTAGTTATATATTCATATCTTCTTCCGCCTTTGTGATATGAATTATCTGTGACTGATTTGTGTTACGATTATTCCTATATTTGTTTTCGAAGATTATTATAGCCATTGTGTAGTAGCTCTGTGTTTGTATCGGTATGTCAGATTTCCTCTTGAAAAAAAAATGCATGTTATACTATCTGACATATCGGTGCTCACGCAAAGCAATTACACGGATGGTCGCTCCTCAACAGCCTTATTCTCCGTGCTAGTTGACAGCATTACACCGTAATGTTCTTGGCTAGCGTGGGTATAGAGGTGGGGCGTCACAGCTTGGTATCATAGCCAAACTTTGGAACAATATGGAATATTATAACAAGGATCATCGTTCTAAGTCTTTCTTAGGAGTCGTGCTTTAGGATTTAATTCGAGTCTTCGTACCGATTCATCCTATTTTCTTTATGATTCCTTGTTTTATCTATCAAGATTTGCTTGATATTTATCTTGAGAATAACTTTTTCCTCTTCTTTCTTTCTTAAAGAAGAGAAATGGTTAGACCTGGTCGTCCCAGAGCTGGACCATCTAGTGCTCCACCCCAAGATGGAGTTTTTATGACTACCCAGCAACTTCTTGACCTTGTCACGAATGCTCAAGTAGCTGGTTCTAATCCGGATCCTACTCACCCTAAATCTGGGTTTGCATGTTTGTGCAATGATTACAGCAACCTGGGCGGGAAGCCATTTAGAGGTTCTGAGACTATTATTGAAGTCCAGGCTTGGTTAAGGACATGCGATCAAATCTTTTCTCGCATGAAACTCATTGATCTTCACCGAGTTCAGGTGGCTTCTAGTATGCTCCAAGAAAGAGCATTGGACTGGTACGAACTTCTTATTTCTGAGATTAATGAAGCGGATCTCACCTGGGAGCAATTCCTGGAACGCTTCGAGTTAAAATTCGTACCAGAAGCTGAGAAGGTGACTTCGGCTCGCCGTTTTATAGACCTTGTTCAAGGTGAATCTTCCATGACAGATTATGTTGCGTCTTTTGAATCTCTTTCTAAATACGGGGTTAAATATATTAATACCCCATTGAAGAAAAATCAGAGATTCGTCTATGGCTTGAATAAAAATCTCAAGAAGCCATTACTTCTAAAATTAGAAGTTCCCTTCGACCAACTCATTGATATCGCTCTTCGTCCTGAAGAGGCAGATAGGGAGAATGATGTTGAAGTGGTGGGTTCCAAAACAAGCTTCAACAACAACAAGAAAAGGCCCAGTAAATTCAAAGGCCCTTATCCCAATAAGAAAGGGAAGCAAGCAACTCTAGTGGCAAAAACTTCTTCCTTTGGTCATGGGGAATGCTATAATTGTGGTTCGAAGGACCATTACGCGAACAAGTGTCCAAAGACTCTCTCTTGTCGCTACTGCAAAGTTCCCGGTCATGTTATATCTTCATGCCCCAAGCTTCAGGGCAGGAAGGAGGGAAAGTTAAATGTTGCTCAAGCCCCTGGCAACACATCTTGTGGCCAAGGTATTTCTCATACTATCCTTGATGGCATTATTGTGTTTCGTGATCATCCTATTCATGTTCTTTTTGATACGGGTGCATCCCATTCTTTTATTTCAAAAGAACTTGTTGATACTTTTTCTTTGGATGTTATGTGTTTAATGACTTCCTTGAGAATTGCGAATCCGGTTGGTGGATCCGCAACACTCAGTTTATTGTGTAAAGATGTCGAGATTATTTTGTGTGATTTTTCTTTCCTAGCCGATTTGCATGTCATGCATTATTTAGGCTTCGGAATGATTTTGGGAATGGATTGGCTTAACCGTTATGAAGCTCATATCCTATGTCCTGAGCGGACTATTCATCTTCGACATCCTCAATCTGTTAAGCAGATTTCTATTAATCTTAAAGATTCGGATTCCAGCTTGGTTGCATCTTTATATTCTTTAAATCCTCGTGATGACGATAATGATGATGAGGAAGATATTATTTCTCTTATTCACGTTGTTCATGAATTTTCCGACATATTTGAGCCCGTTTTAGGATTACCACCCAAGCGAGTAATTGAGTTCAGAATTAATCTCATTCCTGGAGCTCAACCTATCACTCGTCCTCCTTATCGTATGTCCAATAAAGAAAACGAGGAGATGCGTAAATGATTATCCGAATTGGAGACGAAGCATTTTATTCACTCTAGTTCCTCGCCTTGGGGAGCTTCAGCTATTTTTCTGAAGAAATCCGATGGTACACTTAGGCTTTGCGTTGACTACCGCAAGCTTAATGATCTTACTATCAAAAATAAATATCCTTTACCTCGGATTGATGATCTATTCGATCAACTTAGTGGTGCTAGAGTCTTTTCACAATTAGACTTAGCTACTGGATTCCATCAGCTTCGTATTGCAGAGGATAGCATTCCTTTGACATCGTTCCGTACCCGTTATGGATCTTATGAATGGCTTGTTATGCCATTTGGTTTAACGAATGCTCCGGCTTATTTCGTTGACCTTATGAATCGAGTTTTCAAAGACTTCCTCGACCGGTTTGTTCTCATCTTTATTGATGATATTCTTGTGTATTCGAAAACCGAGGAGGAGCATGAAAAGAATCTTCAGATTGTATTGGAAACTCTTAGGAGTAATCAATTAAAGGCAAAGTTCTATAAATGCCACTTTTGGCAATCTCGTGTGAAGTTTCTCGGTCATATTATTTCCGAATCCGGAATTTCCGTGGATCCTTCAAAGATTGAAGCGATTAAAGATTGGAAGAGACTGGAGAGTGTGACGGAGATTCGTAGTTTTCTTGGATTGGCGTGTTATTACCGTCGTTTTATCAAAGACTTTTCTAAGATTGTCGTGCCTCTCACTAGCTTAACGAAGAAAGGTGTTAAATACATTTGGTCGGACAAATGTGAAACTTCTTTTCAGAAATTAAAAGAACTCCTTTCTGATGCTCCTATTCTTGTTATTCCCGAGGGGAATCAAGGTTTTGTTGTTTTTACCGATGCTAGTCACATTGGTTTGGGTGCCGTTCTTATGCAAGAGAACGTGTTATTGCTTATGCTTCTAGGCAATTAAAGCCAGCCGAGACTAGATATGCCACTCATGATTTAGAGCTCACGGCTATTGTTTTCGCTCTTCGAATTTGGCGTCATTATCTTTTGGGAGAGAAATTTGTTCTTTATACCGATCATAAGTCTTTGAAGTATTTATTCTCTCAAAAGGAACTTAATTTGCGTCAACAGCGTTGGCTCGAATTTCTTGCACCTTATGATCTTGATATCCTTTATACTCCTGGTAAGGGTAATCGTGTCGCCGATGCTCTTAGCCGTAAACAACAAGCAGTTGTTTCTATGATGATATCCGAATGGAACGATCTCGAGATTTTATCCACTTGTGAGATTCGAGAGCGCATATCCGATTTATGCTCATCACTTGTTTTGTGTAGCCTTGAGGCTCATCCTTCTCTTTTAGACCGCATTCTTGAAGCTCAAGGGCTAGATCCTGAATTGGCTCTTCTTGGCCAAAATATTAAGGATAAGATTGATATTGAAAGTTTGAAAGACTTTGATATCGATTCTCGTGGCGGCATTCGGAGATTTGGTAGACTTATCGTACCAAATATTGGTGATCTTCGTAAAGATATTTTAGAAGATTCCCATCGTTTTAAATTTACCATTCATCCCGGTAGTAGTAAAATGTACGCGGATATGAAGCGACTTTATTATTGGGAGGGAATGAAACTTGACATCGCTAACTCCGTTAAGCGTTGCATGACTTACCAACTCGTTAAGGCCGAGCATCAAAGGCCCGGTGGGTTATTGCAACCTTTAGAAATTCAAATTTGGAAGTGGGATCAGATTTCCATGGATTTTATTGACAGCCTTCCCCGTTCTCGTTCGGGTCATGATAGCTTATGGGTGATCGTTGATAGGCTTACTAAATCCGCCCATTTTATTCCCGTTCGATCTAATCGAACCGTTCCTCTTTTGGCCAAACTCTTTGTTAAAGAGATTGTTAAATTACATGAAGTTCCTACTTCTATTGTTAGCGACCGTGATCCATTGTTTACTAGTGGATTTTGGAAGAGTCTTCAAAAAGCTTTGGGAACGAAGCTTAATTTTAGCACCGCTTATCATCCCCAGTCCGATGGACAAACTGAGCGTGTGAATCAAACTCTTGAAGATTTTCTTCGTGCTTGTGTGCTCGATTTCGGTGGAAGTTGGGAAGATCATATTTCCCTTGTTGAATTTTCCTATAATAATAGCTTCCAATCTAGTATTGGTATGACACCTTTCGAGGCACTCTATGGAAGGCCATGCCGATCTCCTTCTTGTTGGCCTGAGGCCGGTGAGAAGCTGGTTTTAGGCCCAGATTTTATTCGGGATTCCACAGAGAAAATTGACCCTATTCGACATAGAATGAAAGAAGCCCAGAGTAGACAAAAATCCTATGCCGATAACCGAAGAAGGAAATTAGAATTTTCTGTTGGAGATCTTGTTTTTGTTCGTGTTTCACCTATGAAAGGTGTTGTGCGTTTCAGTAGATCGGGAAAGTTAGCGCCTCGATATATTGGGCCATTTCCTATCACTGAACGTATTGGTTTCATGGCTTATCGCCTTGCATTACCGGCTCAGTTTTCTACTATGCATGACGTGTTTCACGTTTCTCAATTACGGAAATGCCTTCGAGATTCAGATTCTATTCTTGAGCCCGGTGTTGTGGAAGAGATTGAAGTTTCACCTAATTTAACTTATGAGCAACATCCTATTCGTATCATTGCTTCGGAAGTCAAACGACTTCGAAATAAAGATGATACGCTTGTTAAAGTTCAATGGTCTTCAAATCCTAAGGATTGTTCTTGGGAATCTAGAGAGTTCATCGAGCAAACACATCCGAACTTACTTTCTCGGGCTCTTTGAGGTGAACTTCTTATTTCAAACTTCTTTTGTGTTGAATATGCTTTCATGGTTGTTACTATATATCTTCTTCTTAAATATTGAGAGGACGCAATTTCTTTAAGGAGGGGAGTCTGTAACAACCCGCATATTTGTCGATTTTATATTTAAATATTTTATCGATACTCGGAATTTAGTCCGAAAATCTACTTTTTACATACGGTCGAATTAGGACTCGGGACCACTTCCATTGAGTTCAAAATGACGTTTGCAACCTTTTTGAGTATAAACTTTGATATATTTGGAGCTAGTCAAAAATTTGACCATTTTCACTTTGGGTTTGGGTTTGGGTTCAGCCCTATGTTTAACTTATACTCAAATCTGAACCACTCCTCCTCATTCACTCTCACTTTCTCCTCTTTTCAGTTCTAAAGCATCAATGGTGGGAGAGATGGGAAATTAAAACTCCAAAACCCTAGTTTACTTTTGCAAATCAAGCTCTAGCTCCAAACTAATAGAAGAACCCATTGGTAAGCTTCTCTTCTTCTTCTCTAACTCATTCTCTTATCAAATTCATAAATTCCTAAACCTAACTTTGGGAATGTTCTTCTTTTATAGCTTAGAATCAAGGTTCTTGAGTTGGATTTGAAGAGTGGTTGATTCTCCTTTGCTTTCGAGCTTCTTCTTCAATCGTTTGGGTTCAAAATGAGATTTTTATCTCACATCTTCTTCTATATCTATCTTTGTGGTTAGGTATGAGTTCCTAACATTTGTGCATATTCATTTGCTTTTGATTTGAATTGATTTGGTGAATTTTCCTAATTTGGGTGTTTTGGTCCAAGTTTATGAAAATCCTATTATGAATATTTGGACAATGATATTCGGGGTGTATTAAGGAGCCCTTAAGGCTGGGTTGTCGCTAGGCATAAATCCTTAGTCGTCGTTGCTCGTCCGATCGCTCCCGATACGTTTTGGCCACTTTGGCCTAGGCAAATTGTTGCCCAGACCAGGGGACCAGACGTCTGGTAACCAAGTCCAGACGTCTGGTTTGGACCTGGAGAGAAAAAAATATAACCACGCAGAGTATAAAAAAAGGCAGAGACTAATTCCAGATGTATGAAATTTAGGATCAGACGTCTGGATAGGTCTCAGACGTCTGACTTGAAGTTTCAGACGTCTGGGTGTTCTCTGGATTATTCCCAGAGAACAAATCCAGACGTCTAGATTCTAAACCAGACGTCTGATTAGTTTTCAGACACCTGGATTGGACCTCCAGACGCTTAGAATTGTGCATAGTGCCTATTTTCTTATGTTTTTCAGTTGATTCACTATTTTAATCGGTTTTTGTGGATCCTAATAGTGGTTATCACTTTCTATCGACTTTGATGACTTCTTTTTATGGATTTTTGGAAATATCCATTTGGATGGATTTGGTATCGATTTCTTTGGATTTGATTCACGTCTTCATATGTGAATTTTGGTGATTGATTGTTCTACAATCATTTTTGTGATTTGTCACTTTAAAAATATAAAGGTTTCAATACTAGTAGTAAATATCAAAACTCTTTCATCAAAACGATTTCAACACTATTTTATTTACAAAGCTTGTTTTTCTCAAACCGTTTTCCAATCTACTAGTATATACAAACCTTTACCTCACTCGTATGAGAAATCTAATTAAAAGACTTAGTAAAACAAGTGGTATGAAACGCTTGCGTTTACTTCGTCGGTTAATTCTTGGACTTGTTCGATTGAATCTCTTGTGACAATTTTCTAGTGGAGATCTATAGTTTGTTCGTAAATATTTAAGTTAAGCAAGTGGTTATGGGACATGAAGCTAAACTCATATATTTACTAGCTTAGTGTAATTGACACTTCTTGTTGATCATGACGATCATCTTTGTGGTTTAAACTAGCAATGTGCGATGTCTCTTTGTCTGCGAGGGAGACTAAACCCCGTTTTGTGGAGTTTCGACTCAAATTGGTGGGGTAGCAACCCATGGTCTTCGAGCCGTTTGTGGAGCTTCGGCTCAATTTGTGATGGTTAGCAACCGTGGAATTAGCGTTCCGTTTGTGATACACGTGTTGGTGAGCTTTATGCTCCCGTTTGTGATAGGCCTTCCCCCTTTTTGTGATTTCTAGATTTCTTGAGATGATTTCTAGAATTTGTGCTTCACCAATTTTCGTGATTTCAATTGATAAGTTTTATCAATATTTGTGCATTGGTGAATTTGTGTGTCATTGACTTTTTGTGATTTCTGGATTTCTTGAGATGATTTCTAGAATTTGTGTTTCACCAATTTTCGTGATTTCCATTGATAAGTTCTATCAATATTTGTGCATTGGTGAATTTGTGTGTCATTGACTTTTGTGATTGACATTGATATAATCGTCAATATTTATGGTTTGGTGAACGAAATAAGGAGTATGACATTTTTTTGATTCTTGTGTAGATTTTGTGATATTGATTAATCTCTAGTTGATTTTCAATTACTTATATATATATATCACATATTGGCATTGTGATTATTATGTGTTTAGTCATATCTCTTACTCTATATCATTTCATCTGATATTTATAGTTAGACTGATCCGTTTATTATTTTCTTATTAAATAATACTCGGGTCAGACCGAGATGTTACAGGTGCTTCAGCTTGACTTCTCACTTGGGATTGATTTCTCTGACTTTTGGTTAACTACTTAGATTAGTAGTTTATTTTTTTGTATAAACTTGAGATATGGACTCATAGTTGTATTCTTTTGTATAGCACGTGTTGCTATTCTTTTGTATTATTGTGGATCTTTTTGACCACTACTCTGACATACACTTTCATGTGTTAGTTATATATTCATATCTTCTTCCGCCTTTGTGATATGAATTATCTGTGACTGATTTGTGTTATGCATATTCCTCTATTTGTTTCTGAAGATTATTATAGCCACTGTGTAGTAGCTTTGTGTTTGTATCGGTATGTCGGATTTCCTCTTGAAAAAAAAATGCATGTTATACTATCTGACATATCGGTGCTCGCGCAAAGCAATTACACGGATGGTCGCTCCTCAACAGCCTTATTCTCCGTGCTAGTTGACAGCATTACACCGTAGTGTTCTTGGCTAGCGTGGGTATAGAGTTGGGGCATCACAATTTGTTTCTTACTAACTATTTATTCTACATCGACATGTTTATTGAGTTTGTGGCAATGAATATTGTTGTCTCTCACATTAGAGTTGTGCAGTGGTATATTTATAGCTTGTCTGTTTAGTATGTATTAAAGCATACCCTATAAAATAAATGACTACTCTGATAAGTTGCATTATTAAAATTGTATCCTATACATTTAATAGTATTATATATTTATCAGATTATGATGTGTATTAAGTTGGTAGTTGTCATTGTTTATTTTAGAATGAATGGGTTTTCGGCAATTTTGATTGGTCCAAAAATCCAGGTCGTCACTGAGGGTATTAGAGCCTAGGTTAGGTACTTAAGTAAATTTCAACTAGGATTAGTAAATCAATCAAGGAATTTTAAATGAAACTGCCTTAATTTGATAAATAAAAATGGGTAGGATAAGGCATCGTACCTTCGACCATGGTTATGGGCGATATTATTTTTGGTTTGCTTAAGTTTTGTTAACTGTTTGATTTTCGTTATATTTTTCAATCTATGGAATTTCAAGGGCGAAATTCTTTTAAGGGAAGGAATAACATATTGAGCCGTAATTTTTGAGTTTTCAAATTTGAATTTTTAGTTTAATTAAATATTCGAATTATAAATATTGTAAAATCTATGTTTCAAATAACTATTTAATTTTTAGTGACATAATTTTGATTTAATTTATAGGATTTTTTCTTATTTTTTAATTTTGAAAATAGTTAAATCTTCGTTTGACACATTTTTCGGCAAATATCAGTATTTTTGAAATTTCACATGATAAATTAATCAGTGTATTTTATTATTATTTTGTGATCGTTTCACATTGTTGTGCGTGATCGTATTTTTATTTCTGTCATTCGCGTCCATACGCGAACGAGATATCATGTAACAGAGTACCCTAATTTTTTTTATAAAAAAAATCAATTATTACACAAAATATAACATGCACGTAATCTTACGTGTCTTGCTTTCTTTCTTTCGTGAATTTACTTTTGATGTGATGTAAGTGTTGACTTTTGTCTATTTTGGTATGAAGTAATTTTTCCTATATATTGTGCCATGAACAACACGCAAGGGGGACACATGAATCAAATATACACACATTTCCTTTCTCTGAAAAGGATAATACACAAAACATGTTTCCCAATTTAAATTCATTAATCCTGTAACTCCTCAAGTACAAAGATTTAGCCAAAGGTGGAATCATAACTAATGTAGAGGGGAAGTGGGGCTTCATCTTTTGTTTAATTTGCACTTGAGGTTGTAGCGCCATGGAGGAGATATTCCCCGATGAACTTTTGGGCAGTGTGTGTTGATGAGTGCATTTTTATATGTACTCAAGTCCGTTCATGCGTGCGTGCTTGCATGTGGAGATGTTTAAGTGTGTGCGTGAGTGCAAGTGTGTGTGAGCGGAGGTGTATGTGCAGGGAGAAAAGAAAGAAGGAGAGGGGCAGGCATGAGCAGGTAGGAAAAATGAAGGAGGGGAGTGCGGGTTGCATGCGAGAGTGTGCCTTGGGCTTCGCAAGTGGTCGGCAGGTTGGCTTAGGCTGATGTGGTTGGATGAGATTAGTTAAGCAATATTGTTTTATAATTTAGTTAACTAAAGTTTAAACTTTAAAAATAAATAACTCACTAGTACAAAGTCCGTTTAACCGATGGGTTGCGTCATTGAATTCGTACAGATGAATAGAACATATCTGTGTAATTCACAAACACATTGGATGAAGTGTAAAATATTGATGATTAAGTTTAATTACATTCATTGTAGTTAAATAATTATATTTCATTGGTGACGTTCAATTAGCATAATAAAACACCATTATGCTATTTTAAATTAAATAGATTATTTTCGACATTTATCGAGTAGAATAAATCCCTATTCTAAGCTTCCAATGTAAAAAGAATATTTTTGGCATTAATTAATGTATTGGTTAATTATTGTTCGATAAATTGATCTGTTAGTCATTGTTTCTTAATTGTTGATACTATCGTGTTTGTTATTGTTGTTTGTTTGGTTGTTTGAATTATACTTGTCCAGTTTATGAGCAATTAATTTCCATTTGCATAGGTTGGGTAGAAAATAATTGTAGGCTAACACCTTTCCGTAATTTGACTATAAGGTGTTTAGCGATATTATTGGTTTATTAAATTATTATAATCAGTTATAACAATTTAATATCTAAATTTTGAACTTCAATTTAAATAAGTTGCTTTGAAAATTGATTTATATTTATGAAATATTTTCCATTATTAAAATATTTTTAAAGGTAAATACTTTTGGGAATAAATATCGATTTAAAGTTTTGCTAAAAAGATATCTATAAAACTATCTTATATTACATAAACTGACATATAATTAAGTACGCCGTCATACCATGTTAAAAATTGATCCTGTATTTTATATATGCAAATTTATACTAAATATAATTTGAGGTAAGAACAAAATACTTTCTAGCAAATATCTACTATTTTTAATATTATTTAAATCGAAATATAGGTTAAATAATTCATATAAAATAATATTTGCTTCGAAAATTATATTTTAAAATTTATAAGATTTCTTCATCATCATAATAACTTTCGGACAAAATCCTATAATTTACAGACCAAATTATTTTTATAAAGTCATTTATAAAAGTGGTCAAAATTAATTAAATAATTAAAAAATATAACTTTAACTTCGGAAATTAGGCAATATTTTTCGTGACTTTTTAATAAATTTTAATTTTTTAAAATTTAAAATTTGAAAATATGCTACGAAATTAATTTTAATATTATTGTAATGTTTTTCCCCTAATATATATATATATATATATATAATTTAATAATATTAAATTATAATAAAATATTTTATGTTGTGTATTGGATCAAGAATATTATAAATTATATATATTAATTTTTGATTAATTTTATAATTGATGTAATTATATAATTTAAATACACATTTAAATACACGTATTTATAAATATTTTTGAAACTAAAAGTATAATTATATATAAATACATACATACATACACATACACACACACACACACACACATATATATATATTATTTTATTATTGTAAAATATACATCTATATTATAATAATTTTTTTGTATATTATGTATGTGTATATATATAGTCATTTATCTAATTAATATGTAATTTAATATACATGCAAATATACACACGCACACAGATATATATATATATATATATATATATTAATATTTTACATTTATGTAATACATATATTATATATGTATAAGTAAATATTCATACTATTATAATAATTATTTAAAATAACAAGTTTTTACATACACACACATATACATAAATACATATATTAGAACAACATACAATACATATAAGGTGAGCTAACATGTTTGTTACGATGCAAATCTCAACTATTATATAAGGACACGTTATACCTTGCATGGATTATTATGTTACACATGCACACACATACATGTATGTATATGATAACTATGTGTACCGTTATATTTAGTTGAACTTAAATAAAATAAAATTCTACTCATAATTTATAAATTTAAATGAAATAAAATGAATTATTTATATTAAATTTTGAAATGTTACAAATAAATTAGATTTCATAGGCCTAATAAAGATAGAATAGGGTAATTTTTATGAAGTTCATAATAACTTCCACTATGGGCAGGTCTGGTTCTATCACCATGATCAATCAATTCACTCTTGAAAACGAAGGACAAGAGAAAAATAAAAAGACATCAGGTTTTTTCCCAGACTATTACAGTTCCCGACCGGTCAGGAGGAATATATTAATCGGTCAGACTTTTACCTGGAGCTATAAGCTCCAACAGAAGGCTGATGCGACATTGGAATCTGACCATCTCTGACCAAAGATCACCTGCCCTCGGATGAGCTTTCTACTACAACAATCAACTCATTTCAGATCACTATCATATGAATCATAATTTGAATTTTTCCAAAGGGTTTCACAAGGCCATCACATGATCATGTGTAACAACCCTGGTTTTGGCTGATTACCTGTAAATATGCAAAACCAAGGTTGTTACATTATGCATAAAAAATCTATTCAAGGCAATAATAAAATTAGTTCTACATCCATTCATTAACTTATGGATGTATAAGAACATCATAACAATAAGAACTCAACCATACGATTTTGTCAAAAAACTTACTCTTGCTTTTATCAATCCAAAAACAATAAAAACAACTCCTAAAACTTATAGACCGTATATGATGTTTATGCATAAAAATCTGAAACAACTCAAGATAGGTTGATATGGTAGGTAGATAGGGTTAGGAGCTCCTTACCTAATTTTCTCTCTCTAAAAACTCACTTGAAAATATGATCATTCCAAACCCTAGCCACGATAATATGGTACGATGGATCGACCAGTACATATTATGTAAAATATATAGCAAACCAACTTAAGTTGAGTGAGAAAGTAATTTATAGTATGATGGATCATCCATTGTAGTCGCTTTCTCCGTAGAATCAGGCAATATTACTTTAGTATATTCGTTGGTAAAATTGACATAGAATGGAGAATTCAATTTGTTGAAGAAACAAATAATTGTATTGCACTTACTTGCGTCCCAGTTACTCTATGAAAGTTCATGATTACGCTTTTAATATAAAGGTGGAATACTTTGGCTAATATTTCTTTAGCAACTCCCAATTAGTTGTGCATGCCGCATCATATAATCATATTATGTTAAATATTCAGCTTTGCAGGCAAATTCGCAATCCTGTTGGGATTGGATATATCATTTCTTTATTTTTTATAATACGAACATATTTACATTTTAAATTTTTATTTCTTAGATGAATAAGAATACACATGTCCCTTTCATATTGTCATCTTTACTCATAATAACGATAATTCCTTAATTTGGGCCTTTCATATTTTTTTTCTTTTTCAGAAATTACCTTTGTCATCTACATACTTCTTCAACCCCTAACCATTCACGTTCTCAAAATAATTGCCACTTCTTCCCATTTTTACCTTTTCCTATTTCAACCCAAATTTTTTAGAATCGCAAGCAAGCCGGGCTCTATAATAAAAAAATTATAGTATGTCTTTTAATGGAATTGAAGAGATTAAACTATGAAGATTTAAAAGATTGGTCTTGAGCGATAAAGTGTGGTGGTTGGTTCATTGACGACTCGTTAAGCTGATGCATCTTTATATATAGTGGTCTCCAAATTTAAGTATGATGATGCCTAATCTTTTAACTCTTCATAGTTTAATCTCATCAAATAACAGAAGGATCCCCTTGCGTATTGGCTAGCTTGGATATCTATCTCGAACAATTAGGTATTTATTGATGATTAAACGAATGCATGTTTGTAGATGTATATCATGTAGTTTTGCAATTAGTTTATGTGTGTATATTAATTTTGGATGGCTCCGTCAAGTGATATTAAGTTGGAAAAACATAAGAACACCGTGTAATATTAATTATGGAGGGAAGACGGTGTTGATGTGAGAGAATATTTTATATAGCATTAGAAGATGCAAAATTATGGGAAGATTTTGTAAGCATTTTTATAGCTTAAATCTTAGTAGTAGTAAATATTATCATTTCTTATTTTGTGCGTAAATATACGATATATAAAGTCATATATATTTTTCCATGTTGGTTTAAAATTCATCTTCCTTTTCATTGCACAAAAAGAATATAAATGGACATTGAAATACTTGCTTGTAAGGTGGATTAAATAAGCGGTAAGATTTCCTTGTGCATTTTACCTAAATGATTACGACTTTTGAAACTGTCACAAAATTTACTTTTTAATGTAGGTAAACTATTTCTCTATCCATAAGGATTTTGACATTATCAAATGTCTATTTTTCCCTTTTTTCCTTTTTAATGAAACATGAAAGAAATAAAATAAAGCACAATTATTTTATGCGAAGGTCAAATTTGCCTACAATTTCGATTAGAGATTTAATGCTAGAGATTAGAACTTGTAGCGCTCATAGACAAAAATTTGATTAGAGATTGATTAGAAGTTTGGTAGGAAGTAGTGCCTGGTGTATGATGCTTATTTTTATTCGCAACAATTATTAATGATTAATGCATAGGATTTGATATGATGTATTATTAATTATTTACAAAAAATTAAGAAAAAGTCAAAAAAATAAGAATTATGTCCAAACTTATATCTGATAAATCAAACTTAATTAATACATCCTATTGAAATGCTACATTTTCAAGAGTCTAAATATGGTTATGAAACCGCTGACATATCAATTACATCTGATTTATCTGGGATAAGTTAGAAAGAATTCCCGTTAACTGTTTTTGGTTAGCGTTTGCGGTGTTCTTTAGGGACTAAGTAGATGTTCTCTAGATTTCGGAATTTTTTAAACTAGCATACCAGTAAAGACTTGATTGCCTTCAAGTAGCACCATAACTTGTGTAGATTGGACGATAATTGTTGCAAGTCCTTTTAGGTTTAAAAGGGAGTCTATATTGATTACTGCTAGTGGTGATATACATGGCCATTGTGCGTATCCTATTATATACATAATTATTGCTTTGATGACTAATCTATACACATAATAAAAAATCGTCTTTCAAAGTGAGATAATAATGATAAATAGCAGCAAATGCACATAGATATACAGTACCTAAAAAGGGGATTTCCAAAGAGTGTAGGATTTGATTCAACATTTAGATTTCTGGGGGCTAAAAATTTATATGTTTAAGATGATTTTAGGCATATATTCGAGCGTTTGACTTAGATGGAATATCATTTCTGCAACCAAAGGCATACAAAAACGTTCATTCATTCTAGTAAGTATGATCACTTGAAATCACGTATGCAATGGCAAAAGTTTAATGCTACAGGGAGAATACAAACTAGACCGATACAGCAAGATATACAAGCATGAATGCAAGACTCGTTATTGGTTGGTTATCCATTTTTCTGATGCTCCTTCACACTACATGGATACTTGTACAGGTGAATCACCAATATATTTGGCAAGATAAGTGGTTTCTACAGAAGTTTTGAATGTGTGTTAGTCAGGCGCTTGTTTTGTGAAGCTAATCTTCTTTTAATTTTTATGCGTTGTTACGTTTGATTTATTCATGTCCATATTCTCCTTTTCTTGACTAATAGTCACGATATGTTTATTTCACATGATTGGAGGGTTTAAGATCACCTGCCCTCGAATGATCTTTCAACTACAACAACCACCTCATTTCAAATCATTATCATATGAATCATAATTTGAATTTTTGCAAAGGGTTTTCATGAAGCTATCACATGATCAGGCATCAAAAATCAATTGAAAACAATTCTTCATCCATTCTTAACTTACGAAATGTATAACAACATCATAACAGCAGCAATTCGATCATATGATTTTGCCAAAAACCTTGCTCTTGCCATTATCAATCCTAAAAAAATTAAAACAATTCCTAGAACTTATAGACCTTATGTGATCCTTAAGCATAAAAATCTAAAACAACTAAAATTGGATGATACGGTAGGTAGATAGGTTAAAAGCTCTTTACATGATTTTTTCCTATTAAAACTCAGTTGAAAATTTGATCTTCTCAAACCCTAGCCATGTCAATACGGTACGATGGATCGGCCGGTACAAATTATGCAAATTATATAGAATAGCGACTTAAGTTGAGTGACAAATTTTTTTTTTTGGTATGATGGATCATCCATTGTGGTCGCATTCTCCATACAATCATGCCATATTACTTTAGTGTACTTTTTGCTAATATGGACATAGAACGTGGCATTTTTTTGTATTACTCTTAATTTGTTTAGTGAGAGAATTCAATTTGTTGAAGAAACGAATAATTGTTGTGCTCTTACTTGCATCTCGGTTGCTCTATGGAAGTTCATGATTATGCTTTTTAATATAAAAAGTGGAATAGTTGGCAAATATTTATTAAGCGACTCCCAGGTAGTTGTGCATGCCACATCATATAGAAATATTATGTTAAATCTTCAGCTTTGCAGGCAATTTAGTGATCCCATTGGGATTGGATGTTATCATTTCTTTATTTTTTATAATATGACTAAGGGTTGCATCACATTTCCTTAATTTTTATTTCTTAGATGACTACATATACGTAGATGCCTTTTATACTGTTGTAATTATAATCAGTTGAAATCACGTATGCACGGACAAAAGGTTTAATGCTACAGGGAAAATACAAACTAGATCGATATAGCAAGATATGCAAGCGTGAACACTAGCCTTGTCATGGGTTGGCACTCCATTTTGAGAAGTACCCACACTCCATGTACTGTTATTGTTAATGGTTGTTTTTCATGTGTTAACGTATTGTGACGTCTAGTGTATATAACGATCCAAGTTATTGTTTTTCATGTGCCAACTTACTGTGATATCTTGTGTAAATAATGACTCGAGTCCAGTTCATGAATTTAGATTTTATACATTGCACCAATATCTAAGCATTGAAATTAAGATGAAATATTATTATCTTAATATATAGAACTAGTATATTTTTGTTTGTGCAAATAAATAAAATAGTTCAACATTCGTACTGATTTAAATAAAATTGTAGTTTAGTGATCAAATATAAAAAATTATGCACGAAACGCCACAATTTGTAGTTCAAATAAAATTCTTATTAAATTTTTTTGTTCATGAACCGCCATAATTTGTAGTTTAGTAATCAAAGGCATACATGCAATGTGTTTTCAGTTTTACATATTAATTGTCCAACTGCATATTAATTGTTCAACTCATATATACCTAATAGGCTAATACTATTTCACCGCCTAACTACAAGTTAACCACACCATGTTCACTCTTTCCTTTTTTGACTACCACAAATTTTGCTTACTATTATTCTATTCATATATGTACAATTAATGTTCCTTTATATGATCTCCTTCTCATTCTTAATTATTGTCATTACATCATCTCAATTTTATTATTACACGATAAGAGGTGCACCCCCTCTCCGAGCATGGTATAACTTAAACAAATAACGGATCCTCCTGTGGTATTTCGGTACCTCCTAAACACAATAGAGTAAATAAATATACTTGGTGAGTCCCAAAAGAGGAAACTCCCAATTGCCTTTGGTTTTAGTCATTCACATAACAAATAAAAATATTTGTAGAACACTTTGCAAATTGGGGCAAATTCCAAACTCTTACCGAAATAATAATATTCTCAAATACTTCAAATCATACTATTATTATTTCTTACAAATTCATTTCAAAAACTCTTTTCAATACGATTTCAAAACCATCGGGTTTTATGTTCAAATAAAAGATTGTTTAATAAATATCTTTTTAACAAAACATTCAATCAATATTTATTCCTAAGAACATTTACCTTTAAAAATAGAGTACACTTTTACAAATACAAATCACTTTCCAAAGCAACTTATTTACATTGAAGTTCAAAATTTGAATATTATATTATATTATTATTATAACTAATTACAATAATTTAATAAACCAATATAATCATTAAACACCTTATAGTCAAATTGTGAAATAATTTACAGGGTGTTAGCCTATAATTGTTTTCTACCCAACCCATGCAACTGGAAATTAAATACTCATAAACTGGAAAAGAACAATTCAAACAACCAAACAAACAATACTAACAAACAAGTTATTATCAACAATTAACAATCAATAACTAACGGATCAATTTATTGAACAATAATTAATCTATAGATTAATCAGTGTCAAAATATTCCTTTTACATTGCAAGCACAGAATATGGATTTATTCTACTCAATAAACATCCAAAATTAATCTATACGATTTAAAATAGCAGAATGGTATTTTATTGTTCTAATTAAACGTCACTAATGCAATATAATTATTTAATTACAATAAATGTAGTTAAATTTAATCACCAATATTTGTCAATATTTTATACTTCATCCAATGTGTCTATAAATTACACTAATGTATTTTATACGCTTGTGCAAATCCAATGTCGAAATCTGCAGGTTAAATGGACTTCATTCGGGTGAATTATTTATTTCTAAAGTTTAAATTTTAATTAGCTAAATTTATAAACCAATATTACTTAACAAATCTTATCCAAAAACATCAGCCTAAGCCAACCCACCAACCACTTGAGAAGCCCAAGGTTCACTCTCATGTGCAACCCGTATTTAGTGTAACAACCCGCATATTTATCGATTTTATATTTAAATATTTTATTTAAATATTTTATCGTTAGTCGGATTTTAGTCCGAAAAGCTACTTTTTGCATACGGTCGAATTAGGACTCGGGACCACTCCCATTGAGTTCAAAATGCCGTTTGCGACCTTTTTGAGTATAAGCTTCGATATGTTTGGAGAAAGTTGAATTTTGCTACTTTTTGCTTTGGGCTTTGGTTTGGGCTGAACCTACTTACTAACTCAGTTCCAACACTCTCCTCTTCATTCACTTCTCTTCTATTTTCCTCAAACTCAAGCTCCAACTGAAAATGGTGGAGAGGAAAAAGAATTAAAACTCCAAGCCCTAACTTCCTTAGCAAATCCATCTCCTTGCTCCAAACTCAAGAAGAACCCTTCGGTAAGCATCTCCTTCACCTTCTCCAACTCTTTCTCCATTCAATTTCAGAAATTTCCAAAACCTAACTTAGGAAATGTTCTTCTTTTTAGCTTAGATTCAAGCTTCTAGTGTTGAGATTGAAGAGTGCTTGTTCTTGCCGTTGCTTTCAAGCTTCATCTTCATAAATTTAGTTCAAAGGTGAGATTTTTATCTCACATCTATGACTATAATTATCTTTGGTTATTGGGTATGAATTCCTAACACTTCTTCATGTGCATTTGCTCTTGATTTGGATTGGTTTTGTGAATATTCCAATTTTTGGGTTTTTAAGTCAAATTTGTGTAAAATCCTTTTATGGATGTTTGATCATGCTTTTGGTAATGCATCGAGGAGCATATAGGGCCGGGTTGCCGATTGGCATAAACCCTTAGAGCCAATGTTCGTCCGATTGCATTTTGGAAGAGTTTGTTCTTCATTTGAATAAGGCTGAAAAACAGCCCAGGCATGATTCAGTCGATTGAAAACTCTGTTCAGTCGACTGAACCTGAAACCCGAGAGTTTCTAGGCATGATTCAGTCGACTGAAAAACTCTGCACAGTCGACTGAAACTGGAAACAGAAAGTTTCCTGAACCTGGAAAATTTCCATGTACAGGGTCAGTCGACTGAAAATCTCTGTTCAGTCGACTGAACCTGCTGTTTTAGTCCAATTTGCCTTTTTGGATTGAATTTCCAATTTAAATCGATTCGTGATGATCCTATTTATTGTCATCATTTATTATCATCTTTGATGACTTATTTTCTTTGGGAATTTTAGATATATCCACTTCGATGGATCCTTTATCGATTTCATTGGATTTTATTCACATCTTCGAATGTGATCTTTGTGATTGATTGTTTCTACAATCCCCCTTGTGCTTTGTCACTTTAAAAATATAAAGGTTTCCTATACTAGTAGTAAATATCAAAACTCTTTCCTCAAACGATTTCAATACTATTTTAATACCAAATTCGTTTATAAAACCGTTTTCCAATCTATTAGTGTATATATATAAACCTTTACCTCACTCGTATGAGAAATCTAATTAAACGGCTTAGTAAAACAAGTGGTATGAAACGCTTGCGTTTACTTTGTCGGTTAATTCTTGGACTTGTTCGATTGAAACTCTTGTGACAATTTTCTAGTGGAGATCTACAGTTTGTTCGTAAATATTTAAGTTAAGCTAGTGGTTATGGGACATGAAGCTAAGCTCATATATTTACTAGCTTATTGTAATCGACACTTCTCTTTGATCATGACGATCATTTTAGGTTTTAGACTAGCATCGTGCTATGTCTTTGTGATTTGGTTCATCGGACGTCCCGCTGTACGACGTCGTTGTTCCCTTTGATTGTGGTTTGGTTCATCGGATGTCCCGCTGTACGACGTCGTTGACCCTTTCCTTGTGATTTCTGGATCTCGTGTGTTGAATTCTGGAATTTATGTTTCACCAACTTTTACGATGGGCATTGATATATGTGTCATATATTGTGGCTTGGTGAATGAAATTAGGAGTATGACATTCCTTTTTATCTTGAGTAGATTATTGTGATATTGATTAATCTCTTGTTGATTTCCAATTTACTTATTTATCACAGCTTGGCATTGTGATTATTATATTTTTATGTCATATCTCTTATTATATATAACTTCATCTGATATTTATAGCTAGACTGATCCGTTTATTATTTTCTTCTTAAATAATACTCGGGTCAGACCGGGATGTTACAGGTGCTTCTGCTTGACTCCTTATCGGACTATCATCTGATCTTTTGGCTAACTACTTTAGTTTAGTAGTTTTCTTGTATACATTTGAGATACAGACTCTATGATGTATACTTATTTTTTTGTCTTGCACTTGTACCTATTCCTTTGTATTATTGTGGATCCTTTTGACCACTACTCTGATGTGCACTTTCATGTGTAATATTCATATCTATTTCCGCCTTTGTGATATGAATTGTCTATGACTGATTTATGTTATGTTTATTTCTATATTCGTTTCCGAAGACATTATAGCCACTGTGTAGTAGCTTTGAGTTTGTGTCGGTATGTCGGATTTCCTCTTGAGATGAAAAGTTATATTTTTATCTGGCATATCGGTACTCGCACAAAGCAATTATACAGATGGTCGCTCCTCAACAGCCTTATTCTCCGTGCTAGTCGACAGCATTCACAGTAGTGTTCTTGTCTAGCGTGGGTATAGAGGTGGGGCGTCACAGCTTGGTATCAGAGCCAAACTTCGGAACAATGTAGAATAATTTAGCAAGGATCTTGTCCTAAGTCTTCCTTAGGAGTTGTGCTTTAGGATTTTATTCGGGTCTTCGTACCGTTCTATCCTACTTTCTTTTATGATTCCTTGTTTTATCTATCAAGATTGGTTGATATTCATTTTGAGAATAACTTTTTCCTCTTCTTTCTTTCTTTCTTAAAGAAGAGAAATGGTTAGACCAGGCCGTTCCAGCGCCGGTCAATCTAGCGCTACTCCTCAGGATGGAGTATTCATGTCTGCTCAGCAGCTTTTGGATCTCGTGAAGAACGCTCAAGCTGCCGGACCCAATCAGGAGCCTACTCATCCTAGATCCGGTTTTGCACGCTTGTGCCGAGACTATACCGATTTGGGTGGAGGGCCATTCAAGGGATCCGAGAGTGTTATAGAAATTCAAGCTTGGCTCAAATCATGCGATCGCATCTTTTCTCGCATGAACCTTATTGATCTACATCGAGTCCAAGTAGCTTCTAGCATGCTCCAAGAAAGAGCATTGGATTGGTATGAGCTTTTAATTTCTGAAATCGTTGAGGCGGATCTCACTTGGGAGCAATTCCGGGAAAGATTCGAATCGAAATTTGTGCCGGAGGCTGAAAAGGTAACTTTAGCCCGGCGTTTCATAGACCTTGTTCAAGGTGAATCTTCTGTGACAGACTACGTCGCATCTTTCGAATCTCTCTCTAAGTACGGGGTCGAGTATATTAATACCCCGATGAAGAAAAATCAGAGATTTGTCTATGGCTTGAATAAGAATCTTAAGAAGCCATTACTTCTGAAACTTGAGGTTTCATTTGATCAGCTTATTGATATCGCTCTTCGTCTTGAAGAGGCCGATAATGAAGGTGATGTTGAAGTTGTGCGTGCCCAACAGAACTTCAACAATAACTCGAAGAGGCCTATCAAATTCAAAGGCCCCATTCCCAACAAGAAAGGGAGGCAAGAAATTCCGGTAGCAAAGACTCCTACCTCTAGTCGTGGTCAATGCTACAATTGTGGTTCCACAGACCACCATGTAAGGGAGTGCCCGAAACCCCTCTTTTGCCGTTATTGCAAAGGTTCGGGTCATCTTTTATCTTCGTGTCCTAAGCTTCCAAGCAAGTGAGAAGGAAAGCTGCAACTTTTGGTCAAGGTATTTTCATTCTATCCTCGATGGCATTGTTTTAATTCGTGAACTTTCTATTTGAGTTCTTTTTGATATGGGTTTCATCTCATTATTTTTATATCAAAAGAACTCGTCGATTCTTTTTCTTTGAATATTTTGGGCTTGATGACTTCTTTGAGTATTGTGAATCCGGATGGTAGATCCGCAACACTCAATTTGCTTTTGTTTAAATGTCAAGATTGTTTTATGTGACTTTTCTTTCCGAGCTGATATTTTTGCTTTGGCTTCGGAATTGACCTTTCTGCAAGGATTGGCTTAATCATTGTGAAGTCCATATCCTATTTTTCGAGTGGATTATTCATCTTCGACAGTTTCAATCTGTTAGGCAGATTTCTATTTTTCCTTTATGATTTTTGATTCCAACTTGATGGCATCATTTTATTCCTTAAGCCCACTTATAAGGAAAGTGTTATTTCTCTCATTCATGTAGTTTGAGAAATTTTCCGGTATTTTTGAGTTTGTCTTAGGATTATCACCTAAGAAATCTTTTGTGTGGTGTTAAGGTCTTTTCAGTTTGACTTTACCACCGGTTTTCGTTTGCTACAAGTTGCGGAAGTTAGCATTTCACTTATCGCATTCCGCACTTGTTATGATTCCTATGAATGAATTATTATGCCATTCAATTTGTCCAACTCATTTCATCCATTTTATAAATCGAATATTCTATGAATATTTCGATGAGACCATTCTTGTATTTATTGATTTTGGATGAAAATAGAAATTTAAAAATTTTGCAAATCTTTTTCATAAGATTTAATTATAAGTGCAATTTGATTTTGTTCTTGAAACGAGCAAAGAATATTCTTAAAACTTTTTAAGAGATTTATTTATCCTATAAAAGATGATTTTGTGATTGTATTGCCCGTCGAGTGCTTTAAGAATTTTGGTCGATGCGCTTGATCAACGTTATCGATAGGAATCTCCTAAACGCTTTGATGAGACAGTCAGACGAGATATATTGACTTGTAAAAATGTAAATTTTTCTAGAAAGATTATTACATAATGATAAATGTAATTTTGAAAGTTTTAACTTTTCGGGAAAGAGAATTATTTAAAAGAAGTTCTTTCTTTTCGATACTCTTATTCTTTCTTGTGATTCCTGAAGGGGAACCAAGACTTTGCTATTTGTACCGATACTAGTCGTATTGGTTTGGAATGCCATTCTCTTACAAAGGAGGACGTGATATCGCTTGTGCTTCTAAATCATTATAGCTTATCGAGACTAGATATGCCACTCATGATCTAGTGTTCGAGGCTATTGTTTTTGCTTTTGGAATTTGACATCATCATCTTTGGGGAAGAAATTTGTTCTCTACCTCGATCATAAATCTTTGGAATAATTATTTTCTCATAAGGAACTTCATGTTGACTCGAGTTCCTGACATCTTATGATCTTGATATTCCTTTTTATTCCCGAAGGGGAAATCGTGTTGCCAATGCGCTTTGTCGTAGGCAACAAGTGGTTGATTCTTTGATGTTGTCTGAATGGAATTATTTTTCTATCAAGTTCATCGGACGTTTTGGTATACTTCGTTTATTGAGCTTTATCTCATTCCTTTTAAGGACTAGCGTCCGATGTCCTTTTATTGTGTTCGGTTCATCGAATGTACCGTTGTACTACATCGATGTCTTTTCTTTTGATTCATCGGATGTACCGTTTGTACTACATCGATGTCTTTGCGTTTGATTCATCGGATGTACCGTTGTACTACATCGATGTCTTTTCTTTTGATTCATCGGATGTACCGTTGTACTACATCGATGTCTTTGCTATTTGATTCATCGGATGTACCGTTTGTACTACATCGATGTCTTTTCTTTTGATTCATCGGATGTACCGTTGTACTACATCGATGTCTTTGCTATTTGATTCATCGGATGTACCGTTTGTACTACATCGATGTCTTTTCTTTTGATTCATCGGATGTACCGTTGTACTACATCGATGTCTTTGCTTTTTGATTCATCGGATGTACCGTTGTACTACATCGATGTCTTTGCGTTTGATTCATCGGATGTACCGTTGTACTACATCGATGTCTTTTCATTTGATTCATCGGATGTACCGTTTGTACTACATCGATGTCTTTTCTTTTGATTCATCGGATGTACCGTTTGTACTACATCGATGTCTTTTCTTTTGATTCATCGGATGTACCGTTTGTACTACATCGATGTCTTTTCTTTTGATTCATCGGATGTACCGTTGTACTACATCGATGTCTTTGCTATTTGATTCATCGGATGTACCGTTTGTACTACATCGATGTCTTTTCTTTTGATTCATCGGATGTACCGTTTGTACTACATCGATGTCTTTGCGTTTGATTCATCGGATGTACCGTTGTACTACATCGATGTCTTTTCTTTTGATTCATCGGATGTACCGTTGTACTACATCGATGTCTTTGCTATTTGATTCATCGGATGTACCGTTTGTACTACATCGATGTCTTTTCTTTTGATTCATCGGATGTACCGTTGTACTACATCGATGTCTTTGCTATTTGATTCATCGGATGTACCGTTTGTACTACATCGATGTCTTTTCTTTTGATTCATCGGATGTACCGTTTGTACTACATCGATGTCTTTTCTTTTGATTCATCGGATGTACCGTTTGTACTACATCGATGTCTTTTCTTTTGATTCATCGGATGTACCGTTTGTACTACATCGATGTCTTTGCGTTTGATTCATCGGATGTACCGTTGTACTACATCGATGTCTTTTCTTTTGATTCATCGGATGTACCGTTTGTACTACATCGATGACTTTGCTATTTGATTCATCGGATGTACCGTTGTACTACATCGATGTCTTTGCTATTTGATTCATCGAATGTACCGTTTGTACTACATCGATGTCTTTTCTTTTGATTCATCGGATGTACCGTTGTACTACATCGATGTCTTTGCTTTTTGATTCATCGGATGTACCGTTGTACTACATCGATGTCTTTGCTATTTGATTCATCGGATGTACCGTTTGTACTACATCGATGTCTTTTCTTTTGATTCATCGGATGTACCGTTTATACTACATCGATGTCTTTGCTTTTGATTCATCGGATGTACCGTTTGTACTACATCGATGACTTTGCTATTTGATTCATCGGATGTACCGTTTGTACTACATCGATGACTTTGCTATTTGATTCATCGGATGTACCGTTTGTACTACATCGATGTCTTTGCTATTTGATTCATCGGATGTACCGTTTGTACTACATCGATGTCTTTGCGTTTGATCCATCGGATGTACCGTTGTACTACATCGATGTCTTTGCTATTTGATTCATCGGATGTACCGTTTGTACTACATCGATGTCTTTGCCTTTGATTCATCGGATGTACCGTTGTACTACATCGATGTCTTTGCATTTGATTCATCGGATGTACCGTTGTACTACATCGATGTCTTTGCTTTTGATTCATTGGGCGTACCGTTTTTGTACTACGCTGATGTCCCAAATTGTTTGAGTTTCTAGTTTTTCGGGCGTACCGTTTTTGTACTACGCCGTTACACCGGCTTAATTTTCTGCTATTCTTGACGTTTCCCCACGTCTTTTATCTACGGGAATGCCTTAGGGATTCCGGTTTTCATTCTTGAGCCCGGTGTTATTGTGGAAATTGAAGTTTTACTAGATTTCCTGCTAACTCTTTTGTTCACTTTAGGGTGAACTTCCTATTTCAAAATTTTCTTTTCTGTTAATATGCTTCTATGGTTGTTACTTCATGTATTTCCTTCTTACTTATTGCGAGGACGCAATTTCTTTAAGGAGGGGAGTCTGTAACAACCCGCATATTTATCGATTTTATATTTAAATATTTTATTTAAATATTTTATCGTTAGTCGGATTTTAGTCCGAAAAGCTACTTTTTGCATACGGTCGAATTAGGACTCGGGACCACTCCCATTGAGTTCAAAATGCCGTTTGCGACCTTTTTGAGTATAAGCTTCGATATGTTTGGAGAAAGTTGAATTTTGCTACTTTTTGCTTTGGGCTTTGGTTTGGGCTGAACCTACTTACTAACTCAGTTCCAACACTCTCCTCTTCATTCACTTATCTTCTATTTTCCTCAAACTCAAGCTCCAACTGAAAATGGTGGAGAGGAAAAAGAATTAAAACTCCAAGCCCTAACTTCCTTAGCAAATCCATCTCCTTGCTCCAAACTCAAGAAGAACCCTTCGGTAAGCATCTCCTTCACCTTCTCCAACTCTTTCTCCATTCAATTTCAGAAATTTCCAAAACCTAACTTAGGAAATGTTCTTCTTTTTAGCTTAGATTCAAGCTTCTAGTGTTGAGATTGAAGAGTGCTTGTTCTTGCCGTTGCTTTCAAGCTTCATCTTCATAAATTTAGTTCAAAGGTGAGATTTTTATCTCACATCTATGACTATAATTATCTTTGGTTGTTGGGTATGAATTCCTAACACTTCTTCATGTGCATTTGCTCTTGATTTGGATTGGTTTTGTGAATATTCCAATTTTTGGGTTTTTAAGTCAAATTTGTGTAAAATCCTTTTATGGATGTTTGATCATGCTTTTGGTAATGCATCGAGGAGCATATAGGGCCGGGTTGCCGATTGGCATAAACCCTTAGAGCCAATGTTCGTCCGATTGCATTTTGGAAGAGTTTGTTCTTCATTTGAATAAGGCTGAAAAACAGCCCAGGCATGATTCAGTCGATTGAAAACTCTGTTCAGTCGACTGAACCTGAAACCCGAGAGTTTCTAGGCATGATTCAGTCGACTGAAAAACTCTGCACAGTCGACTGAAACTGGAAACAGAAAGTTTCCTGAACCTGGAAAATTTCCATGTACAGGGTCAGTCGACTGAAAATCTCTGTTCAGTCGACTGAACCTGCTGTTTTAGTCCAATTTGCCTTTTTGGATTGAATTTCCAATTTAAATCGATTCGTGATGATCCTATTTATTGTCATCATTTATTATCATCTTTGATGACTTATTTTCTTTGGGAATTTTAGATATATCCACTTCGATGGATCCTTTATCGATTTCATTGGATTTTATTCACATCTTCGAATGTGATCTTTGTGATTGATTGTTTCTACAATCCCCCTTGTGCTTTGTCACTTTAAAAATATAAAGGTTTCCTATACTAGTAGTAAATATCAAAACTCTTTCCTCAAACGATTTCAATACTATTTTAATACCAAATTCGTTTATAAAACCGTTTTCCAATCTATTAGTATATATATATAAACCTTTACCTCACTCGTATGAGAAATCTAATTAAACGGCTTAGTAAAACAAGTGGTATGAAACGCTTGCGTTTACTTTGTCGGTTAATTCTTGGACTTGTTCGATTGAAACTCTTATGACCATTTTCTAGTGGAGATCTACAGTTTGTTCGTAAATATTTAAGTTAAGCTAGTGGTTATGGGACATGAAGCTAAGCTCATATATTTACTAGCTTATTGTAATCGACACTTCTCTTTGATCATGACGATCATTTTAGGTTTTAGACTAGCATCGTGCTATGTCTTTGTGATTTGGTTCATCGGACGTCCCGCTGTACGACGTCGTTGTTCCCTTTGATTGTGGTTTGGTTCATCGGATGTCCCGCTGTACGACGTCGTTGACCCTTTCCTTGTGATTTCTGGATCTCGTGTGTTGAATTCTGGAATTTATGTTTCACCAACTTTTACGATGGGCATTGATATATGTGTCATATATTGTGGCTTGGTGAATGAAATTAGGAGTATGACATTCCTTTTTATCTTGAGTAGATTATTGTGATATTGATTAATCTCTTGTTGATTTCCAATTTACTTATTTATCACAGCTTGGCATTGTGATTATTATATTTTTATGTCATATCTCTTATTATATATAACTTCATCTGATATTTATAGCTAGACTGATCCGTTTATTATTTTCTTCTTAAATAATACTCGGGTCAGACCGGGATGTTACAGGTGCTTCTGCTTGACTCCTTATCGGACTATCATCTGATCTTTTGGCTAACTACTTTAGTTTAGTAGTTTTCTTGTATACATTTGAGATACAGACTCTATGATGTATACTTATTTTTTTGTCTTGCACTTGTACCTATTCCTTTGTATTATTGTGGATCCTTTTGACCACTACTCTGATGTGCACTTTCATGTGTAATATTCATATCTATTTCCGCCTTTGTGATATGAATTGTCTATGACTGATTTATGTTATGTTTATTTCTATATTCGTTTCCGAAGACATTATAGCCACTGTGTAGTAGCTTTGAGTTTGTGTCGGTATGTCGGATTTCCTCTTGAGATGAAAAGTTATATTTTTATCTGGCATATCGGTACTCGCACAAAGCAATTATACAGATGGTCGCTCCTCAACAGCCTTATTCTCCGTGCTAGTCGACAGCATTCACAGTAGTGTTCTTGTCTAGCGTGGGTATAGAGGTGGGGCGTCACATTTAGGGCTGTCAATAAGTTCTCGAAAAATCTAAAATCCATCCATATCTGTATCTGAAATATGAAAAATTATCTGGCATCCAAAAAATGGATACAGATATGGCCATATCTATATCCGATAATTATCCATCTGGTTTTTATCAAGTTTTAGTTTATTTTATGTATTTTAGTACATTAAATGATTGTCGTTTACTATTTTATCCAAGTAATAAAAATTAATATGTATATAACATTTAGTTCAAACTGCTTAAAATTGTTTTTCTTAGTGTTTTTACTATTTTTATATAATTAGTACAAAAATGAATTTATAATAGATTAAAATTTCATATTTATTTGTTTAGATTTGGTGGTTGTGAACTAATCGAAGAATATTCGATAAGTATTCAATATATGTCCGCATCCGTGGGTACAGATATCTTATATTCAATAATGATTCGGATACGGATATGGTACTATCTGTATTTGAAAGTATTTGTTTATAGGCCTACTCGCACTCCCCTCCTTCATTTTCTACCTGCTTATGCCTACACCTCTCCTCCTTTCTCTTATCTGTACACATGCACCACTACTCACACACACACTTGCACTCACGCGCACACTTAAATATCTTCACATGCAAACACGCTCACACACACACTTGAGTACACATAAAAATGCACTCAACCATACACACAACCAGAAAGTTCATCGAAAAATATCTCCTCCATGGCACCACCATCTTCAGTGTAAATTAAACAAAAGATGAAGTCCTACTTCCCGTCTACAACATTAATGTTTTCACCTTTGGCTAAATCTTTGTATTTGAGGAGTTATAGGATTAATGAATTTAAAGTACGAAAGTATTCTGTGTAATATCATTTGCAAAGAAGGGGAATGTGTATTTATTTGATTCATGCGTCCTCCTTACGTGCTGTGTGTGCTTTAATATATAGGCAAAATTACTTCATACCAAAGTAAACAAAAGTCAACACTTCTATCACATCGAAAGTAAATTGACAAAAGGAAACAAGACACGCACGACCGTGTGAGTTCATATATTCTGGGTAATATTTGATTTGTTTTATAAAAGTTTTACATACTTTGCCATGCAATATCATGTTCGCGTATGTTTGCGAACGGTCGAAATAAAAATATGACCGCGTATAATAATGTGATATGACCACAAAAATAATAAAATACACTGGTTAACTTATTTTATGGTGTTTCAAAAATACTGGCATTTGCCGCAAAATGCATCGAAGGAAGATTTAAATATTTTTCAAATTCAAAATTATGAGAAAATTCTATAAATTAAGTTGAAAATGCATCATTAAATTTTTTGCAGTTATTAAAGCATAGATTTTACTATATTTAAACTCAATTTTGAATATTCAAATAAATTAAATATTCAAACTCGAAAACTCTAAAATTATGGGTCGTTACAATGATCCATCTGAAATTAATTAAGTTTTAACACACCTCATCTCACAATGTCAAAATCCTTCATAAAATGAGAATTTATTTCTAAATGTTGACTCACATGAATTAGTCAAGGATTTTAATAGAAAAGGCTCTGACAGAATGTGTATAAAGATCGAGTAGCGTAAAGCTTATGATAGGATAATCGAGGATTTCATAATCGACATGCTAAAGGCATGGGTATTTGTGACAACCTACAACCCAATGGGCCCGAATTTTCGCTAAATCGAAACCCAAGTCTTCAAAATATGGATCGTTGGTCTTGGTATCCTTTAAGAATATATATATATATGTCTGTTAGAAATCTAGGTCTAAAAAGACATTCGGATTTATCAAGATTTAAAATTTATCTTTGGTTTGACGGTTTGATTATGACCTTCTTCTTCTTTTTTATTTTATGTTATTCTCCACTTGCCTACCTTTTTATCATTTATTTTTTGATTTCCATCTTGTCTTTATTGCATATATTAACTTTACAATTTAATCGTTATTATAATCACGACTAAATTCCTTTAGTTCATACTTTAGAATTTCTGCATTTTAATACATTGGAACTACATCTCCCTCAAAAGGAAATGTTAACACTGTAAATTTCTATATCTTATCCAAAAGGGGATTGTGTTACGTTTGAAATTTCTATGTCGTAAGGAATTCCATCCCTTCACTATGAGTTTATATCATAGTGCTCTGATATGCATTTGTTACTTGAAGGATACCAAAATCAACGATCTGTACTTTGGTGAACTTGAATTTTCAATTTAGACAAAATTCAGACCCAATGGGGTGTGGGTTGTCATAGTATTCCTCAAAAATTGATCACATTAATTACTACTGGTAAATGGTGTGCCTAAGGGTTATATACATTGTTCTAGAGGTTTAAGATAGAGGGATCTTCCCTCCCTTTACATGTTTGCTATTGCAATGGAATGGTTTTCACTTCAAATGGAGCTAGATTGTAATAGCCCCTATTTTGAACCATTCGCATCCGCACAATGTCGGACTTGAATTGCTCAATATATCAGATTGTTAATTTATATTGGGCAAAACTCAGCATATACAATAAATAAACAAATCACAGAATCATAGACATAGAGTAATATAACAATAAGAAGCGGAATAGAATAAATAGTAGTTCATGAAGCTACTATATAAATATCAGAGTTTGAAATAAAATACAACAGAATATTAAATACAATATAGTCTCGAATACAAATAAATGACAAGTCTGAACAAAACAACTGGATAGTTGAAAGCTGAATAGATATAGATGGATCTCCAAGCGAAGCTCCAAACTCCAAATATGAGTCTCAAATGATGTATACTCAGTCTTACCTGAGCATAAAGCAAAGCATAAAACACTCGAGTCAGGATTAACATTCTTATATCAATAAATCTAATTCAAGTGAAATATCAACTGAAATACAAGTAACTTAAAGGATGTTTGAGATAACCATCCTTTAAGGATCCGTGGAACTATCTACTATGTAGTAATGTACGCTATTATAATAATATCTATAGTATAATAAACTATTATAATAGCGTTAAGGCGTTATCCATATCCCTCTTAACACATTTTTATATAATATGATAGTCTATACAGTACTGTAAACTCCACCAAACCAGTGGGATATCAGGGAGCATTCCATAGGTACGACACAAAACAAACTCGTAGTAGGCTCGATATGGTAAATGACACGACATAACTAGGAAATGTTAGGTTATATATACCAATTACACTTTTGGGCTAGTGGTAACGCATAGCCGTAGCTACCGCCCACCTCGTCCAGCACTCCCATGAAATCCGGGGGTGCACCCAATCAATAACAAAGTAATAGAATGGTATCGAAGAATTGTGCCCGATTAGAGGAGCTACCTCACTTGGCCCATCAATTTCTCCTGTTTTAGCCACCTTAAGCTAACTCACGGGAGTCAGGTCCACGTAAATACCTCATATAGAATAGTCATCAACCAGACTACTTCATTCTGGAATCTCCACCACGTACACAGTTGTTAAAGAGGTTTTCGAAATTGGCAGAGAGTATGACAATCAGATCCCAGTCTCTTTAACAACCAAACGTTATTATAACACCATGGTCATTTCATTTCAAATAGTTTATATTTCATATCTAATTCAAAAACCATATCAATGATCATTACTCACTTTAAAATGATATTCATTTCCAAAATCATAACACTTTCCAAAATTATAACTCTTTTGAAATTATAAAACCTTTGAAACCACAACACTTTGGAAATCATAACATAGGGATCATAACACTTCGAGATCATAATACTTTGAAATCATAATGCTTTGAAATCATAACACTTTCACTTAACAGTTTAGGTATAGAAAATAGTATAAATATTAAAATATTTATAAGTTAAAGTAGTTTATATAATAAAATAATTAGTATATTAAAATAGTTATAAATTTAAATAGCTTATAATAAAATAATTTATATAAAATAGTTATTGGTATAAAATAGTTTATATATTTAAAATAATTTATATATTAAAATAGTTTTCCTCAAATTTCACAAATCAATTCAAATCAACTCAAATTCCAAAATCCCATTTAAATTAAATCTCAGTTCTTCTATTTCAATTCAATTCAAATCTCAATAAACCATTTTATATTGATTCAAAATATAGATTTGAACTACAAAAATAAACCATTTCGATTTTAATAGATTTCAAAGTTTAAAATATTTAAACCTTTACAATAACTCAATTTGATAAATTCATTTATATTTTAAATTCAACTTTACCATTATTTAATACTGAAATATTCACTTAGTCAATCCAATATCATTTAAATAAAGCTTTAAAATACAAATAAACTAAATATCCCATTTGAATTTATTTAAATTTCAAAATATTCATTTAATCACCATAAACCAAAATAAGTTATAAAATCATACCTTCAAAATCTCAAATTTAATAAGTTTCAAATCAATATTATTTAAGTATAATTATTAAATAAATACAATTTCAAATCAATTCCAAATTTATCTTTCCAACCTCAATTTATTAAAAATTATTGTAAAATCTATCTTTTAAAATAAATTTTTAAATGAATACTTAAAACATATTATATACTAATTAAATTTAATTTTATTAAATAAAATCATATTATTAAATTTATTTTACACTAAATATATTTATATGTTTTTAAAAAAATAGTAAAATTATAAGAAAACCTTAAAAATTATAATTTAAAAACTTACTTATAATTTTTAAATTTCCAAAAAACATAATATTAAAAACCATATATATTTCCTTTCAAAATCTAGGAAATCATTTTCAATATATATATATATATATATATATATATATATACCGACTGTGTCTGTATATAGTTTGCTATCCTATGGTCAAGTGATACGGATATTTATCATTTCAATCTGCAATTTAAATATCTACGGGTACATATCATTTCAACCCGCAATCCGAAAATTCAATTCAATGAAAATCGCTTGGGTTTATCATTTCAACCCATAACGATTTTCTCATATTCTACAAGATCGTTCGGGTATGTATCATTTCAACCCGTAGGAAATTCTATACTAACAGGGAACCTGCAGAGTGAGAATAGTAATGATAATAATATAACATATTAACAAGAGGCATATATCATCAGTGATAAATTAAATAAAATATAAACAATAGGATATGGTGTCATATTTCACAGGTGAACAGATACAGATAATGGCATATCATATACAACAAGTATATAATTAATAGCAGCATAATTCAATTGTCGTTTCAAATGAAATCAAATTTAATAAATATAAGAATGTTAATCATGAGTGATTGCTCACCTTTCGAGGCTAAAGAGACAAGAAGATGACACAGACACAAATACGCACACGAAACAGCGGCAAGCTAGGAATTGCTACGATAAATTCGATATTGAAATGTTGGTCAAGATGGAACGAGATCGATGAAATGAGATATATTACATATATAAATTTTCAAAAGTTCAAATTTAAAACATAAATACTTATATTATTACAAAATCCTTTCCTTAAACGCATACCAGAATCATATTTATTCTTTCCAAAAATTCCAAATAAGTGATTTAACATACGTAAAAGATTTATCACAGAATCCAATTTAACAAAATACTATATATGTAAATAAACATTTAAACACATAATATATCAACTATAGTAAGTCCATATATAACTGTAAATATATGTAAACCGTAAAACTACATAATACTCCTTCTAAAATATAATATATACTATAAACATATGTGACTTGCATTTATAAGATATGCATAGCTTATAATATAACAGCTTACAAACAAAGAAACAAAAGGAAGCTGCTAATTTACATTTATTTCAATACATATGAACTAACATAAGTATACCGCCAGTTATAACTTTCATAAACCACATATATAACTGACATATACTTTATATATATATATAACATATATATATATATATATATATATATATAAATTAAGTATGCTTATCAATTGGAAATATATATATATATATATATAACAAAAACATAATCGTAGTTTGCAAAACATAACATAGCTTGAATATAAACTTCTTTAACATAGTATACATATATAAACATGCTAACTGACATACATAAGTATATGTAAACTAATGCATAAATTTTTCATATATATATATAAATATAAATATCCTCTCAAATCAGATGTTATAAAACCCATATATAAACTTATACTTTATATAAACAACCACTTGTACATAAACTGGCATGCTATATCTTCAATAACAAACAAAGTGTATATTTTATAAACAAACATCATATATATACATTATAAACAACTGTACATATATACAACTCACGCATATATTTATACATAACAATCTAAAAAAATCAATATTTAATAAAATAATATATTACCCTTTTACAACATATCAGAAGGTTCACAAACTTTCTATTTCAAACTGGTCTTGTTGAAGTAAATATTCATGGATACAATTTCATATCGAGAAGTAGAAGGATAGCAACACATATTGATAAAGTCCTTATGAACAGCCACTTGCAGGGGGAGCTAGGATGCTCGGCTGGCTAAGGCAAGGGGCAGGGTTAGGCTGGGCTTCGACAGTTGTGGGCGAGTCTGAGAAGGAATAAGCGGCAGGGGTTGTGGTGAGGCTGGGAGGGCATAGTGGTTTGGATCTTGGGCAGGTAAGGGCGAGCTTGAGGAGAAGTGGCTGCTCTCGGCCGAAGGGTGGGAAGGCTCGGGTTTTCGAAGCTTGGTTGAAGTGGTTCTCGGGTGGTTGTGCTCTTCGGCAAGGCAGGTGGAAGAGGTCTGGGTGGAGCATCGGGTAGAGGCGAGGTGGCATGGTGGTCTCGGCCTTGGAGAAATGGGGAAAGTGGAAGGTTGGAAAAAAAGAAAAAAAATATGGAGGAGGAAGATAGAAGAGTTATAGGTAAAAGATGAACAATTTTATATTGATATGAAAATAATCTTCTTCTTCGAATGCAAGAACCCATGTATGCATTGAAGTCAAGGAATAGCAGAAGCCAAAGGTTGAGATTGGGAAGAGTGACAGCCATAGCATAGAAATTCCAGAGTTAACAAAAGCAGATGACTGTTGGTATTACACGATTGGCGATAGAAAAGACAAAGGAAGCAAAAAGGTCCAATACAAAATCGATATGAAAATCGTTGTACTGATTTTGCGGCGTACCAGACCCCAAAATGTACAAACGAATATACTACGGAGATGAGCATGACGAGACGATCAAAACGGTATGCAAATATCAGCGGTACGACCATCCGATCAAAAGTCGATCATCGGTACTGAAAATGCTGCTAAAATGACGAAAATAAGCTAAACGGAGAAATAGCATTCCAAATTTTACGAAACGAAATATGACGTCTCACTTAGAAGACGATTACAAATTTATTATACAAAAATATTCAGGTTTTAGAAATATTTTGTTGTTATTAAATTAATTGATTTAAATTTAAATAAAATCACACAATAAAATAAACTTCCATATTATCTGATGAAAAATTACCATTTTCTATGTCTAAATTGACGTATTTCAAATATCAAATTTCTATTTTCAAATTTTATTATTTAAAATTTCATAAAAATTCAGTTAATTACGATATTAAGACCATTAAAATTTATGGATCGTTACATAGATTGTCATTGTAGGCTTATAAATCTTATATAAAATCTACAACCATCTATCACTCACCTCATATATGCTAAGGATTTATTGGTAGTCTTTAATGCTAATGCACATGTCATATCCATTATAAAAGAAATATTCATGCAAATGGGAGTATATGCAAGACTAAAAGTTAATAAACTATATGCAAAGTGTTGTTTTAATAAGTAGAACGAACAAAGCCAAGTTGAAGAGCTTGGTGTTAAAGAGGGAGTCCTTCCAGTTAAATACCATGGATTACCTGTATCTAATTACAATATCACTGATGTAGAATGTGGTCAGCTAATTAACCACATAAGAGAGTAATTGCAAGGGTGAAGATCAAAATTACTCTTTTTGTTTCTAGAGTTGAGCTAGTTCACAAAATAATAGCTTCAAAAGCGAGATTTTGGTTATAAACTTTTCAAATTCCTTATTGTTCAATAGTAAAATTTAATTCCATCCACGCTAATTATATATGAAGAGATGGTCTGCATAAGGTTAGCTATAATAAACTGTGTGAAACAAAGAGATAACGTAGGTTAGGCTTAAAAATTTATTTTGAATGAAGAATGTTAACAGTTAAAGATTACTTGGAAACCTTTTGGATTCAACTAATCTATGGGCTGAATGGATGAGGGCTAGATAATTGAAAGATAATTTTTGAACAATGAAAATAATAGTGATGCTTCTATAACTTGGAAGAATATGTTGAAACAAAAAGAATAGTTAAGTAAGTTAATTGATTGACAAATTACTTATGGTAGAGAAATAGATTTATGGAGAGATCCATGGATCAACAGTAAAAGTCTTATAGACAGATTTGGGTGGGACATTCAGCCAGCAAATGGTTAACCTAACATGAAAGTTGAGACAACTATAAATGGAAATGAGTGACAATGTGACTCCAACTTGTGGTTAGAAATCTTAATCCTTTTTCTCTTTGCATTTTCCGTTTGCACCACTCTTTGGGCTACGGACTTCTTTTTCCGTTCTTGCTTGCCTCCTTTTTAGGCATTGCCTTCGCTTTAGCTTGTGGATTTTTCATCCATTTTTCTTATCGGTGCCCCTTTTGGGTTTTGACTTTGGTTTGAGGTAAGGACATCTTCATCCATTTCTCTTGTTTTCCCCTTTTGGACTGTGGATTTCTTCATCCTTTCTTGTATGAGCCACTTTTTGGGCTTTGCCTTGGCCATGTGGATGACTTGGTCCTTTTTGTTGAAAGCGTTCCGGGAATTCATCAAAGGCTTTGGTGGGTGCTGGACCCTCCTCCCACTAGGAGGCACTTCGGATTGGACGAAGTCTTTTGTCCCTCCCTATAGGAGGTGCTCATAGAGGAGGCCTTTTAATGCTCTAGAGTAGATATCAAAGGCTCATTGGTACTCCGGAGTGGACATTGGAGTCTTGAAAGATGTTTTCCTTTTGAAAAATTTGTTTCGAAAATAACTTTTGGCCAGGTGCAAAGCTTGTGAAAACCCTTTTTATCAAACATCCGTTTTGATTGTCATGAATTTTTTTTGGAAGAAAGAATTTTTCGAAAAAAGATTTCTTTAATAAATCGAGGAATTACTTTTCGATAAGATTTTGGATACTTGAACTCTTTGATAATCAGTTTTCAAATCATCTTCATAATAGAAACATGAATATCTAGTAAGAAACTAAGAAGTCATGATTCATGAACCAATCGTCCTTTAATCAATAATAAACTCTTCTAATTAGAGTTTTTGTCGATAAATCTGGATAGTTCTAAAACTTTTTTGGGGGAAATGGGCATAAGTGTTTCCTGTCAGTAATTTCAAAAAGTTTTTGAAAATGCTTTTTGTTTGGGCATGCTTTTTCAAAATCATTTTTGTGCATTTACTATTACTATATAATTTTTCAAGGATTATGTAAATCGTTGCTTTGAACTAAGTACTTGCTCAAATTCCCTAATCAGTAAGGTAACTAGAAATACTCTTTCTTGATTTCTAAAAATACTTTCCTTCAAGACAAGTTTGATATATCCCTTTTTAATTTCAAGATGGCAATAAAATGGCTTGTTGAAATAAGGTTGGTGTATTTACTTCCACTTTTATATAATATATATAATGGCACCTTTTCAGGTTTTTCAAAGCAAAAAGGAATATCTTGTTTGTAAGTCTAAAAAGTCATGATTAATGAACTGATACTTTTACGGACAAGAGCATGCTTTTTCTAAGAATCCCTTCTTTTAAGAAGATTTTAGATATTTACCTTTCCCTAGAAATTGGCTTATGTTGGAAAGTTAAATGATCCAAACTTTTGAGATAGGAAGCCACTTTATACTGGATATCTAAGCTATAGTACTTCAGAATTGGCTAGAAATTTGTTATGCTTCGACAAGGAAATTTTGAACTTTCTGGATGAATTGGTTCTGTTTTAACCTGTAAAGGCACTCGAATTTTGTGTTAATACATGATTGATTTCAAATCAAATTAGAAATTTTTATGAGTAAAGATAATCGCCAATGAGTAATTGCCACAGGACTTCGTTGTTAGATTGGAGTCTGAATTCGAAGTTACAGAGCTTCTTTTTCCTTATAAAACAAGTTAAGTTCCAAAGTTTTAGGTTATCCTCTTAAAACTGGAAAATCATTCAATCTTCCCTAATGAACTCTTTTAGAAACCCTAACTTGATCATATTCTGAATTATTCTTTTCGGTGTGTGACATTTGTTAGTTTTATGCATGTTTACTTTGGATAATCGCAATAATCTGTTTCCCTATTTGGTACAGGATGGCTCGATATTTCGATACTCACTAAATAATAACTCTTTTAGAAACCCTAACTTGATCATATTTTTTGAATATAATTTATAACAAAAAAGTTTATTCAAAATTTGATCAGATGGATGACCAAATTTCCAATGCAGCATTTTGTCGTGATCTACTAAATCTGATGACACATGACATTTGCTAGTGTTTTCATCAAGAACATTGGCCATTTTTCAGACATCCATTACCAATCTTCTTCCCTGCTTCTCGATCCAGAAACATCACTTTATACAGCAAGAATATAACATTGCAATTCGGTTCATTGGTTGTTTTACTAATTAATAATAAATTTGAATCAAAATCTGACAAATATAAAATACTTTTCACGTATTTTGTAAGAAATTTTTTTGTACAAAAACCATGAATTAGAACTTTATCTCTGTTAGCAACAGTTACATGTTAAGGGTCTTTATTTTATTTAACATTGGTTAATTTATTTTTGTTCCATGTCACGTGATCAGTAGCTCTTATGTCAATCAACCAACTATTTTTATAAGGATCCACTATTTTGGACCATTCAAATCGACAATAATCCACACACGTCTGACTTGAATAATTCAAAATAACAGATTGTAATAAAATTTGGAGCAAATAAAACCAATCATAGAATCACAGACATAGAAAATATTAGAATAACTCGCAGCATAAATTAAAATACCATAGTATTTCATGAAGCTACTATAACAAAGTCTCAAATCAAAATACATAATATCAGTCTAAAAACAAATACAATAGAGATCCCAAATACATACTAATACAAGAGATGAAATAGAAGAACTAAACTGAAATAGATGGATAACTATATAAACAGAATCTCCAACGATTCCTAGCTCAAGAAAGAGAAATCCAAAGCAGTGAATACTCAGGCTGACCCGAGCGTAAAGTAAAACACAAACACTCGAGTCGGGACATACATACTTATACAATGTAAACCAACTCAAGTGAACTGTAGTAGTAATGCACAATAACTTAAAGGATTCTTGGGATCGCCCATCCTCCAAGGATTCGTTAAACCATAAATTAAACAGTAATAAACGCTATCATAGAAATGTCTATATTAAAGTAAACTATGCAAATAACAGTGCTAATGTGGCTTAGGTAGTGCAGAGCTGCAGCAATCGCTCACCTCTAGTCACACTCTCAAATTGAAGGTGTACATTCAAAAATCACAAGGCATACAGAGAAGTGTACTCGTGGTTAAAATTCCAAAAAGGTTTATAATTTCGAATTAAAATCATTCATTTAAACCATAGAAAGTTGGAGTCGCTATACCTTCAAATCAAATATTAAATTCCTAAAATTTTAGCCTTTTCAGAGTTTATTTATTTACTTAAATACATTAAAACAGTGAAATTTCAGCATTCACGGCACTTAGAAAATGCTACGATAAATTACATTTGAAAACAATTCAATTCAGCAAAGACGACATTTATGAACTGCTGTAGTATTAGTTCAGTTATATTCAAAAATCTCATTTCAGCCAACTGCAGCACTTATCAAGTGCTACAATAGCTCTTTTATTTATTTCAGATTTTATTTTTAGTTTCTGCAACTACAGCACTTACCAAGTGCTATAGTAGCTCTTAGTTAATTTTAGCCTTTAGTTCATTTGTATCAAGCATAACACTTACAAAGTGCTGTAATATCCTTTACAACAGATTTTAAGTTAACTTCAGAAATGATAGCATTTCTGAAGTGCTGTTAATTCAATTTTCGGCTTTTCAATACAATTTCAGCAACAATTAAACTTCAAATTTAAACCATTTTAACTTATAAAAACCATATTTTTCCACTCAAAAATGTACATTTAAATACCCTTTAACATATGGTTTTTATAACGTAAAATTTATACATTAAATCAAAATTTTCTTAATAATTCACTTGTTAAATTCAAGTGCACAATTTTCTATTCTTACATTTTTAAAAATTAACTTAACAATTAAACTTAATTACCATTTAAAATATAAACTTAATTTCCCTTTTTATTTACTTAACTTAACATTTATTGTTAAACCAAATTTTACATTTCCAAGTCAAGTTATATTTCAAATTACACTTTCAAACATTCATTTATTTATTTAACCATTTTAATTCATAGATAAATCAAATACACTTTATTAAATCATTTTAAATTCAAATTTAAATCAAATTATCATATTTTATTTACTTAACTCATATTTTATTTACTTAACTTAAACTCCATTTTTAAACAAAATCCCAAATTTCAAAATTAATTTATGCTTCAATCTCAACTTTACCATTCATTTATTTAACATACTTAACTTATAGAAAATCACTAATACTTTATAAAAATCATTTTTAATTAAATTTGAAACAAAATATCATAATATGCAATTTTAAAATACTTTAAAACTTTCCAGAAAAAAATATATAAAATAACCACGGGTCTGTATAATATTTTCTAACCTAGGTCAAGTGATACGGATAATATATCATTTCAATCCGTAATTTACAAAGAAAAATCCGGGTTCTATCATTTCAAACCCATAATCCCAAGTTAAATAAAATAAATAAAAATCATTCAGGCCTATCATTTCAGCCCATAACGATTTTTCCTATTCTAAAGTCCGTTCGTGTACGTATCATTTCAACCTCTAGTGATTCTATTCTGCAGGGAACTTGTAGTGTGATAAACAGATATAAATAAACAGTATAGCAACAGATGGCAGTAACTGGTGATATGACAGGTTTATAAACAGGGTTAACATCATACAATTCATATCACAGGTAGGTATAACATGATATAATAATTCCACAGATTCACTTGCTATCAATTCACAGTTATATAAGTATGAATGTCAAGCATGATTACTCACCTTTTTACGCTAGAGTTAGCAAATCAAAATACACAGAATAGATTACAGAAAGCACGATAGCACGACATAGCACGACATTTGATTCGAATGAGTGGAGAGAGCCAAGGTATTAATCTTGTAAACAACCAATAAAACAAACAATATACACATGAATATTCAACACAAATACATTGAAATGAATTGAAATAAAAAGAAACAAAGGACAAAATAGTTAGACCTTGCTTTTACCACTCAAACGCTTGGCCAAATGGTTCATATGCTTGGCTATGATGTGCTTTGGCTCAGGTATGGCATCAATATGGCATGGCTAGGCAAGTGTTTGAAGAGGTAGGAGGTTTAACAAGGAGAAGATCAAAGGACAAGGCAAAAGGCAAGTTTGGTTCAACCTTTAGGCTCGGCCTGGTCACAATTGGGCTCGGCCATGGGTCAATTTGGTCAGGTCAGATCTGGAGTGAAGGCCAGTGGTGGTGTAGCTGCTAGTGGTGGTGGTTATGGGGGTGGCTGAAGTGATAAGTGAAGGGATTGTGAAAATATGTGGCTCGGCTAGCATGTTTTCAAGGAGTTTGCATTATTTTTAGGTGATGGATTCAAGTGGAAGGTCACGGCCTGTCTTGGTCTAAGGAGAGGCTAATGGTGCTGCTGCAGATGGCGGTGGTGTGGTCGGTGGTGAAGGTGGAGAGTGGGGCCGAGCAAAGCTAGAAGAAGAGCAAGCAAAAATCATAGAAAAGAAGAAGGGAAAAGTGAAAAAGAAAGCCATGAAAAGACTTAATTTTTTTTCCAGAAATTTAGCATGGACGTGAGTTTTGAAAGTGAGAAAGACTCTCACGTGAAAATGAAGAGGAGTATAAGGCTATGCATAGAAAAGTGGACGGCTAAAGCCTGAAAAGCCAATGGAAAAATGAAAAGGCAAAGGCTATATGAAAAGACACAAGGAAAATGGAAGGTTTTTGACTCTTTAAATTTCCATTTCTTTTAATCAAAATAAACTAATTAAAATTCAGTAAAATAAAAGACAAATAAAATAAAAGTGAAAAATAAAATAAATAATTATTCTTAGGAAAATAAAAGGTAAATGAAGAAAATAGTTATTATATTGAAACTAGAATTAAAAATTGAAAACAAAGTACAATAAACATTTGAAAATTATAACTTCACTTTTAAAAAATAAAATATATACATAACATGTCATGTTATATATATATCCACAATTAGAACAAGATATGATAACCAAAAATATCATTTATATAAATTAAAATAAATAATTTTGTTAAATAAAACAATTTACACACAATATTGTAAAAAGCATAACTTTCACAATATTAATCGGATTTCAACGAAACAAAAAGCCGTATTCTTGAAATTTTATTTATTTTCAAAATAAAAGATAAAATTCAAAAATTCAAATCTTTAAATTTTAAATTTAAAAGTCAAAGTTTGACCATATTGACAAAAATTCACATTTTTGGAATCTATTTATTCATGTTTGGAATTATAATTCACATAATAATAAAAATTTATATTTAGAATAACAAAATTTATTCATTTTAAATAAATAAAATAAAGTTTTAAATCAAAAATAATCAAAATATAAAATTAAAATAATCACAAAATACAAGGTTGTTACACTCTCCCCCACTCAAATCTTTTCGTCCTCGAAAAGAACGAACAAGAAAAAAATAAGAAAAAACAAGATAGAAAAGCAAATAGCACCTGAAACAACAATTCCGGATTTGAAGCACGAATGCTCTCTTCCATCTCCCAGGTACAATCCCGATCATCAGTACTCCACTGTACTTTGATCAGACTGACAGATTTCCTTCTTAGCTACTTCGTACCTCTGTCGACAATACAAAGTGGCTTCTTCTCAATAGTCAGGTTAGGCTCTATATCTAAACTATCGAGAGAAGAAGACTGAACCATAAAATATGGATTATGAAGATACCGACGAAGATGTGAGACGTGGAATACATCATGCACTCCAGAAAGCTTCTCGGGAAAATCCTAACGATAAGCCAAAGAATCAACTCTTTCCACAACACGGAAAGGACCCTCGAAGAGGAAGAAGGTAGAAATAACTAGAAGGGAAAGTAGGTTGAAAGACCAGGATGAACCATTATTTTAAAACCACATAAATTTCAATTTAAATTTTTTTATTTATACATTTTAACCATTTTATAATATGATGAATAGTCATTTGATTCAAATTAGTTAGTTCGAAGTAAACAATATTTAAAACATTTTAAATTATTTAGAAATGAAAAATAAATGACCAAAATATCCTTTATATAATACTTTATCAAAATACTTTTATAACTCGATGTCTTAACAAGTTTACTCTTGTTCCTGCAGACTCTGACCATGCGTTGATCAGGCACAAAGCTAGAATTCTCTAGGTACTCAGTAGACTAGTTTCAACACCCAGTGAAAATACTGGAAAACTTTTAAAAACAGATATGGAAAGTACAATCCAAACAAAACAACAAACCAAAACATTGTCTGACCATGGATCGTAGATACACAATGGTTACGCCTGGATCCCCCAGGAAACATCCGTATCCGTAAGCTATCTCGGCCCTGCGAATTACGCCATGATGGCTAGTAGACCGCAGATACACAATGGTTACGCCTGGATACCCCAGGAAACATCCATACCTGTAAGCTATCTCAGCCTGCGGATTTCGCTACTAAAAACGACCTACATAGATCGCAGATACACAATGGTTACGCCTGGATCCCCCAAGAAACATCCGTACCCGTAACCCATCTCAGCTAGGTGAATTACGCTACGTAGTCGCGCTTGTAAGACCATGGAGATCGCCATGGAATTCGATGGACACTCGAGTATCATATCCGAAAAAACCAAATCAGAGAGAATAATATCGATAAAATGAATCCACAATGTGGCCACAAAGCGAATATCAAGCAGAAGGCACTTTCCACAACTTTACTTCGAAAATATGTATCATATAGTACCTTTCAAATCACTTTCAATTATCATACTTATACAAAGTCCATCATATATAATATTTTATTTTCAAATCGAATACTTTCCAAATCAATAGTATATCAAATCACACTTATATTGACTTCGTTTATATAAGATTTCTCTTTCTAAATTGAGTACCTTTCCAAAACGATAGTTTTCAAATCAAATCCATACCTATACAAATCAATTTTATATAAGTTCGGTAACTCCCAAATCAAGTATTTAATAAAACAAGATTCTTAATTTCAATTCCTTTCAATAACGTTTTAGTTTCCAAATCATATATGATTTCACCAAATCATTTCTTCCAAATTATATATATTTAGTTTTCAAAGTTTCTTAAAACAATAGATTTAGAAAATAATCCAAATTTCCAAATAGACAAAATTTAGGTCAAACAAATTCATTTCCAAAACTATCATATAAATATTGGGTTTTACTATCCAATCTATTTTCAAAACCAAATATTTTCTCAAAATCAATTATACCCAAAATGATTTCCAAGTTTATAACTATCCCTTTAAAACCTTCAAATTATTTATTTCCATATATGGAAGATCCAATTTACCTTTTGAAAATTGCTTAGCTTTAAAAATTAAACCTTGATTTGGAAGTGTTCGAACATTCAAAATAGTCGGAGAAACCAAATTTTCCGATCCAAGAGTGGGAAATCAGCAACAAATCAGTAAATTAATTCTAATAGATAAGGTTATACCAAAACAAACCTGAAACTCGAGGACTGAACAACGGCTTACATTAAATCATTTCAAATACACACACACACACACATATATCTTTCGAATATCAAACCATACTTCGAAATCAAAAATTAAAATTTGTTTCACGAAATCACTCGCATGGCAAAGCTACTAAAGTGGCCTTCCCCACTCTGAGACTCGAAAATCAATGTCGATGATGCATGCACTCATCACCGAATTATTTTCCAGCGACATAAGTGAGTTCTGGACTTCTATTTTCTTGAAACTTATTTGAAATCTCTTCGAAATCATTGGAATTCATTCGAATACATTTGAAACATTTATTATTCAGAAAATATCTTGAAATCATATTATTATTATATATTTTCCAAAATCTTAAAACCGATTTCAAAACACCCGAGTTCGATTCCTTGAAATTCAAATTCAAAACCCTTCAGTTATAAATCATTTTTATATAAATCAAATTTCTTATAAATTTTTCAAAATTTCAAATCCTTTCGAAACTTCAAATTTTCATTTTTAAAAAGTATATAAATCTTATAAAAAACATTTCACTTTTATATATAAAATTTGGTCATCCTTATCAAAAATAATAATTTCGATGTATGCACAATTTCAAAATACAACCAAACATAAAATTTCCAAAGGATGATTCAAGGATGGATTTCAGACAAACAGAGATTCAAATTTAGAGGAACTCTAATCAAATAGAATTCTGGTTCGAAGATAAGCTCAATCGAAGATGAGATAATTTAATTACCAAATAGAAGATGGATAAGCCTTTATAAATCACGGGCGACCTTAACCGGTCAACCGTGACTTCAGGAATATAATCAATGCGGAAATCTAAGGAAAGTTGACATTCGAATGTCAGGGATAGAATCCAGATATAGCAGAAAGTAGATAGCATCGTAAACCGAGGATACAGAAACCTTTGGTGAATCAATGCCAATTGTCAAGGAGTTTCACCCCTTTACAAATCATTCGAAGATTTGCGGAATCACCGATCTTTATAGAGATCATTCAAAGTGGAGTTATGGAATGCCCCAAAATCAAAAGGATAAAAATAGGGAAGACAAGACTGGATTTCAAAACAAGTGGAAGCGTTCCAAAGTTCAAGGAATCCTAACCAAGAGATTACTAACATGGTGGATACAGAAGGAATGGAGTTTAGAAAATTTTAATTTCAAAATAAAAAAATTTACACCAATATAATCTTTGAAAATCCTTTAAAATCATTTGGAAATCATTTTATACTTTGAAAATACGTTCTCTCACAAAGAAATGATTCTGAGATTGATTTCACTCTTTCTAGGGTATTTCTACCCTATCTCTAATGAGTTTTTGCTCCGCAAGCTATGGTTTGCCTAAAAACCTGGCTCTGATACCAACTGTAACAGCCCACTATTTTGGACCATTCAAATCGACAATAATCCACACATGTTTGACTTGAATAATTCAAAATAACAGATTGTAATAAAATTTGGAGCAAATAAAACCAATCACAGAATCACAGACACAAAAAAAATCAGAATAACTCGTAGCGAAAATTAAAATACCATAGTAGTTCATGAAGCTACTATAACAAAGTCTCAAAACAAAATACATAATATCAATCTGAAAACAAACACAATAGAGATTCCAAATACATATAAGTCCACCAATACAAGAGCTGAAATAGAACAACTGAACTAAATAGATGGATAACTAGATAAATAGAATCTCCAGCGATTCCTAGCTCCAGAATGAGAAATCCAAAGCTGTGAATACTCGGGCTGACCCGAGCGCAAAGTAAAAGACAAACACTTGAGTCAGGACATACAAACTTATAAAATGTAAACTAACTCAAGTGAACTGTAGTAGTAATGCACTATAACTTAGAGGATGCTTGGGATCGCCCATCCTCCAAGGATCCGTTAAATCATAAATTAAACAGTAATAAACGCTATCATAGAAATGTCTATATTAAAGTAAACTATGCAAATAACAGTGCTAATGTGGCTAGGGTAGCGCAGAGCTGCAGCAATCGCTCACCTCTAGTCACACTCTCAAATTGAAGGTGTACATTCAAAAATCACAAGGCATACAGAGAAGTGTACCATGGTTAAAATTCCAAAAAGGTTTATAATTTTGAATTAAAATCATTCATTTACATAAAAAGGTAGAGTTATTATACCTTCAAATCAAATATTAAATTCCCAAAATTTTAGCCTTTTCAGAGTCATGTATTTACTTAAATACATTAAAATAGTGAAATTTCAGCTTTCACGACACTTAGAAAATGCTACAATAAATTATATTTGAAAACAATTCAATTCAGCAAAGACAACATTTATAAACTGCTGCAGTATTAGTTTAGTTATATTCAAAAATCTCATTTCAACCAACTGCAACACTTATCAAGTGCTACAATAGCTCTTTTATTAATTTCAGATTTTATTTTTAGTTTCTGCAACTACAGCACTTACCAAGTGCTATAGTATCTCTTAGTTAATTTTATCCTTTAGTTCATTTGTATCAACCATAACACTTACAAAGTACTGTAATATCCTTTACAACAGATTTTACGTTAACTTCAGAAATGATAGCATTTCTGAAGTGCTGTTAATTCAATTTCCAACTTTTCAATACAATTTCAGCAACAATTAAAATTCAATTTTAAACCATTTTAACTTATAAAATTCATATTTTTCCACTAAAAAATGTTCATTTAAATACCCTTTAACTTATGATTTTTATAACGTAAAATTTATACATAAAACCAATATTTTATCAATAATTCACTTATTAAATTCAAGTGCACAATTTTCTATTCTTACATTTTTAAAAATTAACTTAACACTTAAATTTAATTACCATTTAAAATATAAACTTAATTTCCCTTTTTATTTACTTAACTTTTATTCTTAAACCAAATTTCACATTTCCAAGTCAAGTTATATTTCAAATTACACTTTCAAACATTTATTTATTTATTTAACCATTTTAATTCATAGAAAAATCAAATACACTTTATTAAGTCATTTTAAATTCAAATTTAAATCAAATTATCATATTTTATTTACTTAAACCTAAACTCCATTTTTAAACAAAATTGCAAATTTCAAAATTAATTTATACTTCAATTTTAACTTTACCATTCATTTATTTGACATATTTAACTTATAGAAAATCACTAATACTATATAAAAATCATTTTTAATTCAATTTAATTCAAAATATCATAATATGCAATTTTAAAATACTTTAAAACTTTCCAAAAAAAATATAAAATAACCATGGGTCTGTATAATATTTTCTAACCTAGGTCAAGTGATACGGATAATATATCATTTTAATCCGTAATTTACAAAGAAAAATCCGGGTTCTATTATTTCAAACCCGCAACCCAAGTTAAATAAAATAAATAAAAATCATTCAGGCCTATCATTTCAGCCCATAACGATTTTTCCTATTCTAAAGTCCGTTCGTGTACATATCATTTCAACCTATAGTGATTCTATTTTGTATGGAACTTGTAGTGTGATAAACAGATATAAATAAACAGTATAGCAACAGATGGTAGTAACAGGTGGTATGACAGGTTTATAAACAGGGTTAACATCATATAATTCATATCACAGGTAGGTATAACATAATATAATAATTCCACAGATTCACAACACAGAATAGATTCCAAAAAGCATGATAGCACAACACAGCACGACATTTGATTCGAGTGAGTGGAGAGAGCCAAGATATTAATCTTGTAAACAACCAATAAAACAAACAATATACACATAAATATTCAACACAAAATACATTGAAATGAATTGAAACAAAAAGCAACGAAGGACAAAATAGTTAGACCTTGCTTTTACATCTCAAATGCTTGGCCAAAGGGTTCATATGCTCGGCTGTGATGTGCCTTGGCTCGGGTATGGCATCAATATGGCACGGCTAGGCAAGTGTTTGAAGAGGTAGGAGTTTTAACAAGGAGAAGATCAAACGACAAGGCAAAAGGCAAGTTTGGTTCAACCTTTAGGCTCGGCCTGGTCACAATTGGGCTCGGCCATGGGTCAATTTGGTCAGGTCAGATTTGGAGTGAAGGCCAGTGGTGGTGTAGCTGCTGGTGGTGGTGGCTATGGGGTGGCCGAATTGTTAAGTGAAGGGGTGGTGAAAAATGTGGCTCGGCTAGCATGTTTTCAAGGAGTTTGCATTGTTTTTAGGTGATGGATTCAAGTGAAAGGACCCCGCCTGTCTTGGTCAGAGGAGAGGCTGATGGTGCTGCTGTAAATGGTGGTGGTGTGGTTGGTGGTGAAGGTGGAGAGTGGGGCCGAGAAAAGCTAGAAGAAGAGCAAGCAAAAATCATAGAAAAGAAGAAGGGAAAAGTGAAAAAGAAAGCCATGAAAAGACTAACAAAAATGTTCAGAAATTTAGCATGGCCATGAGTTTTGAAAGTGAGAAAGATTCTCACGTGAAAATGAAGAGGAGTTATGGCTATGCATAGAAAAGTGGACGGCCAAAGCATGAAAAGCCAATGGAAAAATGAAAAGGCAAAGGCTACATGAAAAGACACAAGGAAAATGAAAGGTTTTTGACTCTTTAATTTTCCATTTCTTTTGATCAAAATAAACTAATTAAAATTCAATAAAAAAAGAGAAGCAAAATAAAAGTAAGAAAGAAAATAAATAATTATTCTTTGGAAAATAAAAAGTAAATGAAGAAAATAGTTATTATATTGAAACTAGAATTAAAAATTGAAAACAAAGTACTATAAACATTTGAAAATTATAACTTCACTTTTAAAAAATAAAATATATAAATAACATGTCATGTTACACATATATACACAATTAGAACAAGATATGATAACCAAAAATATTATTTATATAAATTAAAATAAACAATTTTGTTAAATAAAACAATTTACACACAATATTGTAAAAAGCATAACTTTCACAATATCAATCGGATTTCAATGAAATGAAAAGCAGTATTCTTGAAATTTTATTTATTTTCGTAATAAAAGATAAAATTCAAAAATTCAAATCTTTAAATTTAAAATTTAAAAGTCAAAATTTGACCATATTGACAAAAATTCACATTTTTGAAAAATATTCTATTTATTTATGTTTGAAATTATAATTCACATAAAAATAAAAATTTATTTTTAAAATAACAAAATTTATTCATTTTAAATAAATAAAATAAAGTTTTTAAATCAAAAATAAATCAAAATATAAAATTAAAATAATCACGAAATACATGGTTGTTACAATTTTTTTGACACATATTTGTAATTTTAAAATTGTAGTTGATCTTGAATGAGTTAAAAATAGCATTAGAATGTGAAAATCCTGGATTTTGTTGCAATAACAAATATTTTAATTGAGTTTGGAGTTGATTTAGTTGCATTGATTGAGGCACAGAAGATCCTGCACAAGCAGAGCAGTTATTTGGTTGATTCCATTGAGCCAATTCAGATCTATCCCCTTCTATCTCCACTTCTTTGCTAAAACAATCAAATTTATTCTCCATTTTTCTACTTCCCTACTTATCTTCTCTATCGCCATGCTCTTTGATTGGTCGGAGGTAGGGATGGAGGAATCGCCAACCATCGTGGTTGTGCCCTGCTTTCTTGCAGTGGTCGCACAACTTGGTGCTCAAAGCTCCATTTCCTTTGCTTGTGTTCCTTAAACTAAGGTTTGAGTATTTTATCTGAAACTGCTTATTCTCTTAATTTTCCAAATGTTGAGGGTTCATGAGTGATCGTCAAAATTGCTCTTGCTCAATTCTTGCCACTACATCATCAGAACTTGGCATCTTGACTGATGCTAAGACTTGAGACCTGATCGATTCATAGTATGGATTGAAAGCCCCCAAATAGGTAAAAATTAAGTCTTATTCAGATCTTTTTTGGGTTTCAATTGGGTCTGTTGTTGATAGACATTGATTTTTTCCCATTTTGACATAATTTTCATCATTAATTCGTTTGTACTTTGGATGCTCTATTTAATTTGGGTAAGCTCTTGTTTAAGGCTAAAGATATGAGCAAAAAAATTTTGTTGACCATACCTTCTCGTGGCTTTGTCCCAAATCTCGGGTGATGTGCTAGAGTACATGAGTACGTTTGGAATCTAGGGTTCCATTATGTTGAGTAGCCATGACATGATTAATTGGTCGGTTGTCTTCCATTCTATTTGTGCTTTCCCTTTGAGAGTTGTCTCAGTTGGCTTTGCTACTTTGGGTTTTTCCCTTTTTCTAGTAAAAAAATAATTTTCCTTTGCCACCAAGACTAATTGTTACTGATCTGGACCAGGAACTGTAATTTATGTTGCCATTGAGTATGCTATTTGTGAGTTTAGTATTGTCAGATTGAGACATATTGAATTGGCTGTAGTTCTTTGTTATATGCAACTTTTGATATTTTTGCGGAGCTTTTGAGTCAGGATCTAACCCGCTTTGATACCATATTGAATTTTTGAATATTGAATTTTTGAGAATAAGAATTAATATGATGAATAGTTAATTTTATTAATAATTTCTGATTCAACAAGCTCTCTATACATGATTATATATAGTCTGATTCTATAGTCATTGTTTATTTCCCAAATTATATTCTACTAGTCGTTAAATTATAATTGTCTAATTACACCCCTAATTACAGGCTAAGCATCAAGTGTAGCTGACAATTGTGTAATGGATGCGGGCCTTTTATTTTATTTTTCATGTTTTACAGCCTAAGAGGAAATATTTTGAGGCTGTCATTTCTATTCCTCTACAGCCTTTTATCTGTTTCCTATTTACAGCCTATGATGAAATATTCTTTGACTATCATTCCTATTTTTCCATAATGTTCTACAGTATATTTTTGGAAACCAACAAAAAATTCATTAAAATTCTACTCATAGACATATGACGTCTCCATTTCAGCCCTTTTTAATCCAAAGAGTGTCACATCCTATAAATGCATATAGGGAATGTCCTAAATTATAGTATTTTTTGTTGAAATTTGTTTCAAATCTATAGTTTATAACATAACTATTTTTTAGATTTCAGTCATTTTGCTTCTATTTTTCATCTATTTTTTAGAATAGTGTAAATTTTTACACTAATACATTTCTCATTTTAGAAATTTGAGCTTATTTTGTCGTTGAATGTTCATCGTCGTTAATAATTTCTAAGCTATTATTTATTTTATTCTAATCTTTGTGATTCAAACGAGAAACAAATTAATGTTCACAGTTCAAGTACTAGCACTGTAAGATTCTGCATTATAAACATCTACACTACAATAACAAAATTGGTACATCATGTTTTTTTCACATTTCAAGTGCTAGCACTATAATATTCTGCATTATAAACATCTACACTACAATAAAATTGTTTCTTTGGTTGTGTATGCTTTCTCTGGTTAGTTTATAGTATCTACATGTATTCTTCTCCAACTTATATTGCATTTAGTTATCTACTCTTTGAATAGCCAGGTCATAGGTATTCATTCCAAATATAGTCATCTTAAAAACGCATGCATCAAATTCTGAGCATCGACTCTAATTAATCCAAAGTAGCACTGTTGCGCGTAAGCACTAACTAATCAACGCATTTACACCAATTAACGCACATGTACACTAATTCTCTCAACATTTCAGTGATAAATAATTATAATAACATCCTAATTAGAATTCAATATGGTATACCAAACAATCAATGTGGTATTATACAACTATAACAACAAATTAACCCTAATTTAATAAATCAAAATTAAATAGGGTTTATAAATTAAACCTTCTTACCGAGAAATAGTTAATGGACAAAGAGTTGAATCGAAGATGGAGACCTGCTGATGGCGTGGAAGCTTGTTGATGGTGTGGATGAGGGGTTAGAGGAGGGCTTGGAGGAGTAGATTTCTGATTTTGAGAGAAAATGAAAATGAACGAAACTGTCACCCTGGGGTTCAGATATTCACGACTTTTCGAAGGCTTTTGACGACCGCCAACGGCTTCATTTGCGTCGGCTTTCAATTGCTGTCGTCAGCTAGTTTATGTTATTTCATTTATGCCATGGCAATTGCTTGCCGTCGCAAAAAAATCGACGTTCCGTCGGCGTCCGTCGAAAAATGGCATCGCAATTTACTGTGTTTCTAGTACAGTACATCATGTATTTTTCATTATTGTTAATTAATTGATGTTATTTGATCTTTCAACATTTTGTTTAATTTTTCATTTTACGCTATTCTAACTAATGTGTGTTTTTGTAAGACGGGTTATTACTAAGTTTGTTTGGTTGTGAATACTTGCTTCGGTCAACTTATAGTATCTGCATGTATTCTTCTCCAAATTATATTGCATATAGTTATCTACTCTTTGAATGGCCGAGTCATAGGTATTCATTCCAAATATATGTTGGTAAAAAATAGTAGTTGGTTTATTGAATCTTTTCTTTTGATTTTCTATTTCTCTTTTGTAGATTATTGAATTGGATAATCGTACTGGCATCGGGACTCAAAAGATTAATTGTACTAAGTATAAGAAATATTCTTTATTTGTTAAGAAAGCCATAAATAAATTAGGTTTTTATCACATGAATTTTCACCATATGATATTACTTCTAATTTATTGGATAATTTTGGTTACCTACGGAAAATAGTATTTAACTATTGCCAACTTATCTAGCTTTAAAAACTACAACAGTAGCAGATTTCATAAAATTACAAAATAATCCAATCTTTGATAATCTTGATTAGAATGGGGAGTCCTCTTCCTCCCCCGCTCCTCCTCGCTCGTCTATCTCTAATCCACTTCACAGCAAATCAAAATTAGAGATAACCTTCCTAATCTGAGCAACACTATTACTGATAAAGATGGGTTTCAGAAAGTAACTTACAACAGAAAGGATTTTGCTTCTGATTTTCAGAGAAACATTCAGAGAAAATAGAAAATACACATCAAAATCCTCTCATTATAGGGAAATCTCAAGATAATACAATTTACAATCAAGAAATGTATCTAAGCATCTGTTGAATTCAAGAAGCCGAGTTTCCAATGCTCCAATAAACGAAACACCGCTCAGAAGATATAGAAAGCCTCTTCTTGGGCCGATCTTCTAGAAAGGAGGGTTAAATCCTAATTTCGATTTACATTATGTTGCCCCCATCAATATCAATAATAAAAAAATTTGTTGCCGTGAAAGAAGATATTGATAAATGCACGGAGAATAAGTGAGGATTTTCAGTTATCGCTTATGTGTTTGGTCCTCGTCCAACATATCATCATTTCAAGACCTATATTACTCGCAGTTGAAACCCTACAGGAAGCTTTGAAATATATACTAGAAATAATGGATTTTTCATAATAAGATTTTCTAAAATCGACGACTGTGAAAAAACCCTAAGTGGGGGGCCATATTTTATAAATGGCAAATTGATTATTCGAAAAAATAGAGTAAGAAATTAAATTTCGACAGAGATCTTCCATCTACTATGCCAATTTGGATTAGGCTACCTGAATTAAGCCTAAGATTATGGGATAAAGATGCTTTTAGTGCTATTTCAAGTGTGGTGGGTATGCCACTGAAGTTGGATGAACCAACTGCTAAAGAAACAAGATTGAGTTATGCAAGAATTTTTATGGAAATAAAAGCCGATGCAGATTTACCTGATTAAGCTAACATCACAATGTATGGTGGTGATATTATAGTGCAAAAAATTGAATATGAGTGGACCCCCAAGATGCAGATCTTGTAAATGTTTTGGACATTCTAATGAAAATTGCACTGCTAAAAAACCCTGGAAAGAAAAGTGTAGAGAGAATGATATTGCAGTAGAGATGAATACAGAGAAAAACATGAATGCAGGAAAATATATGAATGAGCAGAATTTTCATGATGGATTACAAATTGGATCAATTCTACAGTCAAAGAATACTTTAAATCAAAATTCTTTTTATGATTTAGAGGCTTATGATACTGTTATGGATGCAGGCAATATCTCTAGTGCCGATAACTAAAAAAAATTGCAAAGTATATATAGTTACTCCCCTTAGATCTTGCAAAAGATCAATGATAATGCAAATGAGATGGATCTTCCAAATGCATCAATGGAAGAAACTACTGGTTTTAAAACTTCTTTTCAGGTAAATGTTGAAGAAGATAGCATGAATCTGGATCAATGTCCTTCAAAAATATTGAAACTTTCAGATTTGAATGCTCCCCCAGAAAGCACAGCTATAACTTTTATTCCAAATTCTCTCACTCCACTAAAACAGAAACCTCTATCTATAAAAGCTATTCAAGCAGCTATTAATGCGGTTTCATCCCCAACATCTGCAGACGAAAACAAGAAAAAGAGAAAGAAAACTAGAACTACAATCAAAAGCTTAAATGACATTCATCTGCATAACAAGTAGAGGATGTCGCAGATAAAGATTTCAGAGAAAAGTACATCTCAAAAAATGATAAATGGGAAAATCTTCTACAAGTAGAAATTACTCTGCATGCAAAAAAGGGCAAGAAGTTGGAAGTATAGGAAGATGAAGATAGTTACAGTGATTCACTGTAACTATCCACATATCCTTTGAGTATCCTTTATTATTTTACAATTTATAATTTTATCTATGTCGATAATTTCATGGAATGTTAGAGGACTTAATTCTCCCATTAGAAAATTGGATGTTTCCAATTTAATTGTGTCTAAGAAGCCTAGTATAATAGGTTTTTTAGAACATAAATTAGATAGTGTTAAAATTGTTGATTGTCATATTAGACATCTCTCCAACTGGAGAATTATTAACAATTATCAAAAGGGAAGGGGGGTAATGGTAGAATACTTATTTTATGGGATGATAATATTTGGAATTTAGTTAGCCACATTTTAAACTTCTAATATATTCACTATATGTTTTCTAATAAAGGTAGCCTTTTTTTAGATGTCACTTTTATATATGCATCAAATTTTGAAAATGAGAGATTTGATTTATGGAATCATATTGAGAAATTAAATTTGCAAATCTCCCATCCATGGATTATAATGGTTGATTTTATTATCATTATGCATGCATATGATAAAAATGGAGGGACTAGAATTTTTTAATAAATTCTTCTTAAGGACTGGTATTGTTGAAGCTAATATTATAAGAAACAATTTACTTGGAAGTCTGGTAAATTGAGAAATATTCACTACAAACTTGATAGGATTTTAATCAACCAAAAGTTTGTCGGTATGTTTCCTCATTACAAATGTTTCACTCTTCCTCAAGCTACAAGTGATCACACCCCTAGTCAAATTTTTCTCACTGAAAATATTGATTGTAAGAAAAATATCCCATTTAGATTTATAAATGAGTGGTTTTTGAGGATAATTATAAAGATATTATCAATAAGTGCTTGTCATTTAAAATTCAGGGAACTGCCTAATTTGAATTCTCCAAATTTCTACAAATTCCGAGGGTCATATTAAAAACTAGAACAGAAGCAAAAACAAAAATAAGCTTAAAGATATTAGAGCTGAGTGTGAGAAATTACAAAATGCTCTTGATAATGATTGCTCGGACAGCAATATTATCATTAGTTTTCTTCAAGATCAAAATAAACTCTTCACCTCTCTTCATGCTCATTTGGTTAATATTAGGCAAAATGTCAAAGTTGACTGGCTTATTAATGGGGATAAAGATAGAAATTTTTTTATGCCAAAATGAAAAATCGAAAAAATAAAAATATCACTAGAAAACTCATTGATGTAAATGGAAATGCTTTAAAGAATTCAAATGATATTGAGAGAATATTGAGAGAGAATCCATTAACTATTTCACAGAGTTATTTAACACTAATAATTATGTGACCTCTTTCCCTAATATGAAAATTAAATTCTCTTTAAAAGAAAATAGTCAGGAACTTCTGTTAGCTCCTGTTAGTTTATTAGATATTAAAAGTATTATTTTCAGTGCTAATAATAATAAAAACCCTGGTCCTGATGGATTTGGTGCTAAATTTTATAAAACTCACTGGTCTGATATTAGCTCTAATATTTTTGAAGTTATTTTTGAATTTTTCAAGGTAAAGAAGCTTTTAAAATCTTTCATTCAAACTTTTTTAACCTATGTCCCAAAAGCCAATAATCCCATTGGGATGGAAGATTATAGACCAATTTCATGTTGTAACTTCATTTATAAAATCATATCATCCATTCTTTGCTACAAGATTAAAGTGTTTTTAAAAATTTTAATTTCTAAAGATCAATGTGTCTTCATACCTAGAAGGCTTATTACTGAAAACACTATGCTTGCCCATGAGCTAATTAGAAACTTTAACATGAAAAACAAGAGTGTTATGTGCATCAAAACTGACTTACACAAAGCTCTTGACAAAATAAATAGGCATTTTATAGTTCATATGATGATTCAAATAGGTTTCAATAAGAAAATTATGATCTTATAAAAGAATGCATTGATAATGTTACATACTCTGTGACGGTTAATGGCTCTCCTAAAGGTTATATACATAGCAATAGAAGAATTAGGCAAGGAGACCCTCTTTCTGCTTATCTATTCACTATTGTCATGAAATATTTCACCTTTCTAATTGATCTAGAACAAAGCAAGGGGAGTATTAAAGCCAAAAATAGAACCAGACCATCCATTGCTAATCTTTTATATGTTGATGATATGCTTTTATTTGTCAATGCAGATACTAAAAATACTAATTCTGTTGCCAACATTTTTAAAAGGTTAGAATTTTTTGCTGGATTAAAAGTTAATGAGCGCAAAAGTAAAATCTATTTCAGCAAAGGATGCAAATGCAAGAAAGAAATCTTAAGCATTCTTAAATTTAATGAAGGTAATCTGCCAGTCAAATACTTGGGACTGCCTTTAACTATAAATCAGCTTAATGATAGGGACTGCTCAAGGTTATATGAGATTATTCAAAGTAAACTTGAACGGTGGTCTAGCATATTATTATCTCTAGCTGGTAGGCTAGAACTCACCCATACTGTCATCACTGCAATAGTAATGTACTAGATTCAAGCTCATAATATTCTAGTCAAGGCAATTTGCAAAATTGAAAAAATGTGTGTTAATTTTATTTGGCAAGGAAAGCGGCACAAAATTGCTTGGAACAAAGTTTGCATGTCGAAAAGCACTGGTGTCTTAGGATTTAGAATCATTAGAGACTTGAGAGAAGCAGAAAATACTAGTTATTTTGGAAATTTATAGATAGTAAATCCCTCTGGGATAGATGGATGAGGACAAATATCTCAAAACCAAATACTTATGGACTGCTACAGTTGAAAATTATCATTCATATATTTGGAAAAATATTCTTAGCTGCAGGGAGAAAGGTAAAAAGGTTTTAGAAAGAAAGTTTAAAGATGACAGTCTACCAGCTTATGGTTTGCCCCTGAATTTTTGGAAAATCACTTATTGATTTGCTTGGTTGGAATAACTTGTATTTACTTGGTGGTGCTAATGAAAAGGTTCAGAATATTATTCAAAATCAAGACTGGAATACAAACATGCATCAAGCTGCTAATATTTTCGAAACGGCTATTGGGAAAATTACAATTGATAATAGCCTTCAAAGAGACACTTGGATTTGAAAACTCTGCTCAAAGGATAATTTCCCTTTTAAAAAAGTGTAGAAATTTGTGAAGGGAGAATAAATTGAACTCAATTGGAGTAAAATCATTTGGAGCAAATAAAACTATCCTAGAATGTCTCATTATTCTTATTTTGTCATTGTCAACAGGCTTCACCCAAGAGAAAGTTGTGCCAAATGGACTAAGAATGCTGAAAAAAAACTGTCCTTTATGCAAAAATGGAGTGGAAATGCAGACCATCTTTTCTTTGATTGTTCTTATTCAAAACATATTTGGTATATTGCTAAAAATGCCATAAGTTTCAATCAACATCAATCAATACAAAGCATAAGTGAAAGCATTCAATATATTCAACACAACTTCAAGCCCAAGTCAAATGAGTTTAAAAGAGCTTCCATTATGTTAACCACTGTCATTTATCACATATGGGAAGAAAGAAACCAAAGACTTTATCACAAAATTGAGAATAACAACATTCAAATTTGGAACAACATATACTCAGATTTTCAGATTTTCAGCAGAAAAGCAAACAAACATCATAAATTCATGGATACAGATAATGTAAATGCAAACAATCTTGACAGATATGAGTATAGAGTAGAAGATTTCTTACTTAAGAGGAAATACACTACACATATCTCACATAGGAGACATAGTGATTGCCACTGTCATATGCATGCTACCGACAAGGTTAGTATGTCGCTCGAACATGACAGCAACTCGTTGGACAATCTACTTGGAGGCGGCCTTCTAGAGTCGGAGGCAAAGCTATAACCTACAAAGGAAGTACACATAATAGTATCAATAACAATGTTAATTTATATCATTCTATGAATAGTAAGTGTAGTTTGTTACCTACTGCAAATCTAAAGAATTACCGCACGTCCAGCAATGTTTCCAAGGAGATACTAATGTTGTCAATCGAAGATTACAAGCATATGAAAGTTAGAATCAGTAAAAAGGAGAGTTTTTTACAATAGCTAGTTAAATAACAAAGTCTATCACTTATCTTACTGGAATAATGGAGAAAGCAGTAAAGCTACTGTTGATTCATCTTAAGTTGGCCGCAATTCCACCAATCGTCACTATTCTACAGAGAATCTAAAGAATAGCAACGAGTTAGGGAGGAGGGAGAAGTCAAAGTTGTCCGATCGTCATTACTCTACTAAGGACAACACTGCTATGAGGAATAACAACGAGATCTGGAAAGGGGAGTAGATTAACCTCGACAACTTGCATATCTCAACCAACAAAGTAAACAATTTTGAGAAAGCAGTTATAAAAACTGCTTATTCGAGACATATATGCCCAGATCTAAATCTTACTGATTAGCGCTGCAGAGACAAGAAGGATTTGAAACCTCCTTGACTTGTTTCTCTCTTTTATTCTGAGTTTTGAGAGATTTGTGAAACTGTTTCCACCATTGTTGTGTTTTCTTCAATGTTGTGGACGTGGATTAGCGCATGCACCTCCTTGTCTAAATTCTGCCATCCGTTCATGTTTGCATCGATCAAAAATCCTTCCAAATTACACATATATTATCTAATCATCCAACTCTACTTTGTACTATCTTCTTTCACCTCACTTCTGTTCTACCGGCTAGCTTACTATACTGCTGCCACATAATGCTACATATATACACATACTACTTGCCCTTTATTTTTTATATATAAAAGCAATTTCGTTACTTCCTCAATTGGATCAACTTACCAATTCATTTTAGCAATCTAATTCGCAAATCAAATATGAATGAGAAGAGCAACTCTTGTTTTCACTTAAATTTCAAGCCACGGAGACATTGTTCTTCTACACTAGTTTGCTTCAAACATCATCATTTCCCAATTTATACCCTGGACTAAAGAAGGCTGCATAAAAGATAGTGAATAATCATCAGTAGCTCATAGTCATGTCCAGGCTAGAGAATTGATAACATATATGTTGTCCACATATTATCCGTATGTACTTGGTTAGACATGGAACAATTTTTTTTATTGATTCCACTTACTTCTATTGTAAACTGAAATATCATTTAACATCCACCATACTCAACATTCCCCATAAATATCCACCTGTTTTAGGTTTTCAGCATACTACATTTCAACCAATTAAAAGAATCGATGATATATAAATTCTTAATTAAGAAAGACTTACATTTGAATTAGCAATCAGCGAACTAGCTGCAGAGTAGCACCTAGTAGACGAGGGCAACAACGGTACACGAAGTTAAAATCAGGGCAAGGCGGCGCTGTAGCAGTAGGTGGTTGTTGGTGACCACTGACAGGGTAAAAAAATAGCGCACGATTGAATGGAGGTAGCAGTGCATGGAGGTAGAAGGGTTGCCAAGTTTTTATCGTCGATTGCATTTCGAATTGATGTTTTGGGCACCTCAATTTGGGGCAGCCTGACATGACCATGACGCAGTGGATGGTTAGTACATGGCGGTGGAGCTGCTGTCTGCGGATCGTACGGTGGTCAGATGTGGGGAAGTGAGAGCTGAGCCCACCATTTTAATACCATGTATAATTTGATACACATGGAGAACGTTCATTGTTGAGCGCATTACCCAATGTCATTATTTCCTTATTCTCGGAAATTCTAAATCTCCTCCTGTCTTTTGGCTACTAAACTACAAATTGTTGCGTTTCGTTTCGTGCACAAATTTTTTTAGTTTCGTGCATAAATTTTATATTTGATTACTAAACTATAATTTTATTTAAATCAATACGAATGTTTAACTATTTTATTTATTTGCACAAACAAATAAAACAATGAACTTGGATCGTTATATACACTAGACGTCACAGTCAGTTGACACATGAAAAACAATCGTTAACAACAACAGTAGGTGGAGTGTGGGTATTTCTCAAAAAGGATTGCCAACTCATAACAAGACCAGTGTTCATGCTTGCATGTCTTGCTATATCGATCTAGTTTGTATTTTCCCTGTAGCATTAAATCTTTATCCGTGCATACGTGATTTCAAGTGATTATAATTACGATAGTATGAAAGGGATCTACGTATATATTGTCATCCAAGAAATAAAAATTCAGAAAGTGAGATTCAACCCTTGGTCATATTGTAAAAAATAAAGAAATGATAACATCCAATCCCAACGGGATCGCTTAATTGCCTGCAAACCTAAAGGTTTAACATAATATGTTTATATGACATGACATGCACAACTACCTAGGAGTCGCTTAATAAATATTTGCCAACGTATTCCACTTTTTATATTAAAAAGCATAATCATGAACTTTCGTAGAGCAACCGAGACGCAAGTAAGTGCAAGGCAATTATTCGTTTCTTTAACAAATTGAATTCTCTTAATAAATAAATTAAGAGTAATACAAATATAATGCAACGTCCTATGTCCATATTACCAAATAGTATACTAAAGTACTATTGCCCGACTGCATGGAGAATGCGACTAAAATGGATGATCCATCATACTACAAATTATTTTATCACTCAACTTTAGTCGCTATTCTATATATTTTGCATAATATATACCGGTCAATCCATCATACTATATTGACATGGCTAGGGTTTGAGAAGATCAAATTTTCAAGTGAGCTTTAATAGAAAAAAAAATCATGAAAGGAGCTACTAACCCATCTACCTAGCATATCATCCTATTTTAGTTGTTTTATATTTTTATGCATAAGCATCACATAAGGTCTACAAGTTCTAGGAATTGTTTTAATTGTTTTAGGATTGATAAAGGCAAGATCAAGGTTTTTGGCAAAATCATATGATCGAATTACTGCTGTTATGATGTTATTATACATCCATAGTTAAGAATGGATGTAGAGTTTCTTTCAATTGATTTTTGATTCCTAATCATGTGATAGCTTCATGCAATCCCTTTTCAAAAATTCAAATTATGATTCATATCATAATGATTTGAAATGAGGTGGTTGTTGTAGTTGAAAGCACATCTGAGGGCAGCTGATCTCAAACCATGCAATCATGTGAAATAAACATATCATGACTATTAGTCCGGAAAAAGAGAATATGGACATAAATAAATTAGATGTAATTTACAACGCATAAACATTAAAAAAAGATTAGCTACACAAAACAAGCGCATGACCAACCAACATTCGAAACTTTAGTAGAAACCACTTATCTTGCCAAATATTTTGGTGATTCGCCTATACAAGTATGCATGAAGGGATGAAGGAGTCATTAACGAAATAACTTGGAGATCGTGTCGGAAAAATACATCACAATCACCCATCTTAATTGGGCTAACTATAGTCTAGTGCCACAAAGCTCATCTATAGTCAGTGTTAGAAAAATGGATAACCAACCAATAACAAGGCTAGCGTTCATGCTTGCATATCTTGTTGTCTCGGTCTAGTTTGTATTCTCCTTGTAGCATTAAACTTTTGCCATTGCACACGTGATTTCAAGTGATTAAACTTGCTAGTATGAATGAACGTTTTTGCATGCCTTTGGTTGCAGAAATGATATTCCATCCGAGTCAAACACCCGAAGATATGCCTAAAATCATCTTAACGAGTTGTAAATTACTGGTATGAGGAAGTGAAGAGCTTGCGGACTTCTCTAGGAGGAAATTAGTAAAAACCGAGATTTTCGACTCTCGAAAATCGGCACTAATACGTCCACTGTATTGCATGCCAAGCAATCAAATGCCGGAAAACCCGATTGTAGGGGAAAAAGAAGAAGGAAGAAGATAAGAAGAAAACTAAATAACATAAAATCTCATAGCGGAACGATATTCTATATTATACAACAAATCTTTACACAAAACAAACTGTAGTATATGTATATATAGACATCAATCAGAGTATACTAACACATTTCAGCCTGAACAGTTATAACAACCTGTCCATACAATTGTTGATAAATACAACAATGAATACAGCGGAAAATAACCATATACGTGAATACGTCTCTGGGCTTCCAGCTCATCCCCTGAAGCTCCAAAGCAACCAATTAAAACATGTAAATATGTTGGGTCTGACCCAAGCATTATAATAAAATAACACTCGAGTCAGTCTGGAAAACTAGCGTGAGAAAACACACCTAATTGGATTTTAAAGTTATAAAAAACCTTTGAAAATCAAAAGTATCTCATAAGACAACGCCGCATATGGACAAATTTTAACCTTACGATAACCAAAACATTTTCTATAGAAATCTATTGATATCATATAATGTCTAAGGGTGAAAATAATAATAATCAAGTAGGTTTGATGCTCGTGAATGTACATCTGCAGCAGCGGACACCATGGGGACCTAAAACAGCGATATGGGGGCAGTGGCATCCAAATCTACAGCAGAAATTATTGTTGCTGGAGTGGTCTTCAATTTGTGGTAAACAAATGAACTTCGGCTGAGTTGTGTACTTTGTCACTGTCTTAAAGACGTTTTGCGTTCTGTTCAGGGGTGAAAGCAGTCAAACAAATGCTGCCTCCTCTAGGATAAAACATCCTCTCTCTCTCTCTTTCGGTTTTGTAGTATCGACTCGTCTGCACTAACGGGTTCGACCCGATTGCACTCAAAAATGGATGCTCGGTTTTTTCTGAATTTTGAAGAAGTGTATATGTTTAATTTTTTTTCAAAGAGCAAAAATATCGTTCTTTTTTTTTATTTCGTCTGTCAACTAATAAAAATATATATGGAATGCCAAGTCGAATGTATTACTGAGTCGTTGGGTGACGTTCGCTAAGAAATCAGATCTAAAGTTTTACCATCTCAAATAAATAGCAGTCAGAAAACGTTTAATAATTTCGTCCAAAAATATAAGTGCTACACCACAACAAGCCTAAGCCCGAACCCGGCTCGGGTCGAGTCGGTGGAACGGCGAGCGCGGGCGGGGTATTCAAGCATGGTCCCCCTCCTCACAAAAAGAGCATCATTGGCTGCCCAAAGGGCCCAAACTTAGCTTCTAAGAATCAATATAAATACTCAATTCTTTCATATAGTCACTACAAGAAAAATTGTTATTGCTTGCATTAATTAGTAGCGTTTAATGCTAAATGCAACTACTAGTTATTTACTACAAATAAAAACAAATAAATAAACGTAACCAACTATCCCGCCAGCCATTTCATGAAATTTTGGTAAAATTTTATTTCGACCGCTCTTTTTTCTTTCTCCCTCGTAACACTTAAACTTTTTTTTCCCTAAATCCCTAACCAAGCCTACATTAAAATCATAGTCACAAATTAAAAAAAAGAAACGCAGATAAAAGAAGGGAGAGACAATGGTGCAACGATTATGCAAGGAGATACGCAAATCTGAAGGAGGCACGCGATTATGAAAGAAAGAAACACAAATCTTAAAGAAGTGCACGACCAATTAGGGCAGAAACGGAAGTATGTGATGTAAGGAGAAGGCTGCACAACCGTGGGTAGCTGATGCGGAGTTTGAATGTCAATAGCAAGTTTTAACAGCGATGATGGTGAGTATAACCTCTTTGTAATTTACCGTGAGTATGGCAATCAATTTTAGTAATTATATCATGTTGTTTTAATTTCATATGAAGTGAATTTGATGAGTACTTGCTGTAATGATCACTAATTTTCTAGAGCAATACTAATAATTGTGGTGAAATTGATCTTAGTTATGAGTGCTTGCCATAATAACAATTGGAAAAACAATTTTTTAGTGTAATTAATGAGTGAAATTTCAAGAGTAAGGATTTCACAGTCAATCACCACTTAACAATAATATAGTTTTATAAATGATGAAGGTGACTTGTACATATATGATTTGAATGGAAACATTCATTGCCACATTTTGATTTTTTGCATAGTTTTACAAATTTAACATAGTTTTATAAATGATGATGATGATGAATAATTAACTAAGTTTTATAAAAAAATTCATGATCTCCAGTCATCTCCCTTTTAATTAAGTTGATGAAAAGTTGTACATATATGATTTGAATGGAAACATTAATTGCCACATTTTGCACAATTAAGAAGATATCGAGGTACATTGAATCAAAATTAGATGTAATATTTGACTCTACAAAATACATAATTAATTTACACAAAGTTCACATGAACAATATATACACACACACACAAACATTCATCAAACATGAACCCAAAATAAATGAACCATATTGAGCAGAGAAGAAACCACCAAATGCAGGGAAACCCAAAGCACTTTTGGGTTCAGAAGTCATCTTTACATCAATGGCCATCCTCTTCAGATTTTAAATTTCAAGTGAATACGCTAGTTAGTGATTGGGGCAAAGACTAGTGGAGGCCTGAGCCTTTGCAATTGGACATGGTACCGCTTTTTTACACAGCAGTGCCTAGCACTGCTGTGCAAACATCAGTGTTGTACTGCTGTATCATTTAGCAGTGCGTAGTGCTTCTGTTTACTCAGCAGCGTATACCATGCATGTGTCAAGCCTTGCTGTGTGGGAAGTGTTAGGTGTTTTGTGTATGATGACAGTGCCTAGTTAATTTATGACATCATGTTCCTAGTTAATTCATAACTAAAATTAAAAAATGAGTTGCATAGATATAATTGAAACATGAAATACTCGACTTTGGTACAGATAACCCAATTTTTTTGTGACATATTGATGAAAGACTCAAGGAGTCCTAGGGCTACACCAAGATCAAGTTGTATCGGATTGGACCAAGTACTTAGTCTTACCCACATATGTTTGGGTCAGTTCCATATATATTGGACTATTATGAGCTTATATTAAATAATATTCGAGTTATAGAAACCCACTTAACATGAATGGGTTTATTAAAGGGAATGGTAAAAAATTATAGTGCCATTTATTTATTAATTTAATTATTGTTCTTTAAAGTACTCAATTTACTGTTTTTCAAGTACAATACCCTGGTTTACATTAGTTCTATTCAGCACACAACTATTGATTCTATGTATAATTATAGGAGAGAATGCATTGGAATAAAGAATCGTATGCTTTCCTAGCTGTTGGATTCAGTCACTTGACCATATTTTCCGTATTGTATTCAGTCACTTATTATGTGCTACTCAAAAAGTTGGCCGAGTGTAGTTTGCAATTCCACAAATGATGCATGAATTGGAGATTTTTAGAGTACATTATAACTGTTTTATGAACCAACACAGAGCTGTCTGCTGTAGTTGGGAATGGATTGTTTCTTTGTCTTGCATTCATTGAACATTGATTTACTTGATTTTAATGGGGACTCTTCTTAAATTTTACCCACATCTTTGACGTGGGCATATCCACTTATTGTACAACTGGATACTTGACTCTGAAGAGAGTGATGCATCTAAAAGCCTTGTTGAGTAGTGATGAATTGCATAAAGAGAACCCAGCGTAAATACTGTTTAAAGTAACTATTTTATGTAACCAAAGTATTTCTTAAGATTTGCTTATCTATCAGTTACAGACAACTACAAATTTTGGTTATGACATAAAAAATTTGTTGCTACAGCAGTTTTAGGGAAGTTTTTGTTGTCCACTAAAAGTTAAATGTTTCAAAGGATGATAACATAATATTCAAAACTTACAGTTTTGTTTTACAAGGATTCACTCTAAAATAATATTGGTTTAAAAACCATTTCTATTGGTTTTTCACCCAGAAATATTGTTTTTCCAAATATGAATATAAGGTTGTACTTTCTCTGTATCGTTCTTTTTGTTGTTTGTATCACTACTCTTCCAAATAACACTTGATTGAGTATATCATATACCATATAGTGATTCAATGGATGCAGTTGATGATACTGGTATTTGTTTCTTGAATGATTGTTTGTGATATGAATAAACCATTACGTGTGTTGTTTTGCACCTTCAACGACAAAATTTAACAAAGTTTCGACTAAAATTATCGATACACTTGAGTACTCAACGACAAAATTTAACCAAAGTTTCAACTTAAATTATCAAAACACTTGAGTGCTGACTTAATACTAATAAAAAATTGCAGCTTAACATTGTTTTTTAATTATTTATTGAAAAACTGCTCCTGTTGAGACTCTTTATGGTAGAGCTTCCATCTAAGATAAATAAATAAAAAGGGTTATTTACTTTATTTTTTCTATTTATTAAGAGCTACTTTAAGTTATAAATTAAAAAAACTTTTAAGTGGTTCTAGCAAAGTTATACCCATTAGTCTTTAGAAGCTATTGCTACCAGGAAAATGCTGATATGAGTTTAACCTCACATTCTAAATTGGGAGGGTAGGCATAGTCACTGTACTTAAATAACTAACTTATTCAAATAACTAAATACCTAATCCATTGTTATGATCATGCAACCTCATAGATTTTATCCCCGTTTAACCTTAGTATATCGGGCCTTTTGTTAAAAAAATATTAACTAATCATAAATGATCATTTTTCTTAGTAATTTAATATTCACATTACTGATATACCATGCTATCTTGAAAATTGCAGGATCGAAAAGCGCAACCTATTCAAAACTTACAGTTCACAATAATAGTGCAAATAAAGAAAACTCTGAGGTGATGAAGACAGCTGAAACTAATGTCATGCATTATATGGATGATTTATGTAAAGCAAACCATTGGATAAGTCCATTCAAAAACCTTTCTTGGTTTCCACACTTTAGTTTGACATGCATTGAGCAATGTAAGTTATTTTAACCCATTCACATTGCTGATTACATGTATTGTATATCATCAAGCTACCTTCATAAAGCTAAGGAGTTCAGCACAATAAAGCCCTATCTTTTACTTTTTGTAATTCAGATGCTCGGGAAAAAGAAAGAGTCTATTGTTCGCCAGAATGTCAAATCACCACTGGCAATTCTATCGATAGGTATTCAATATTCATTCATAATAATCATTTACATTGTATAATTATTTTGAACAACTTTTCCATAAGCTCCACTGTAATGTGATCTTGAATTTAATGAATGAGAAAACCTCAGTATGAATCTTTTTAAATGCATATTTGATAGTGTGCAATTAAATTGAAAAGTGCTTTTGTACTTCCCACCATTCAACCATATCTACCTAGACCCCATTACCTCAGCTCATCCCAAATTCAACAAAATCTCCATTGTATAGATCCTTACCCATTCACATACTACAGTTTTAAATTGAAAAGTGCTTCTGCTACCGTTCAGTTAAAATATTACAAATATAATGGTATGATTTGTCTACTGCAGAACTACAGTTTCTTGAACTTATTTACGATTTCTGTCAACAATCATGTAAAATTCTCTACTCTTTATACTTCTATAGCTAATTGCCAACACTTAAATTATTTTAGTGCCTTGCTACTGTTTTTGAAACAATTTGATATTTGTTTCCAGTTATAGACTGAGAATCATTGGAGGAACACTGTCTCAAGAAATTTTACTTTCTAACATTTGTGACAATTGTAGTGTTGATGAATTGTAACTATATAGTAGGAAGAATTTTGATACCAATCTTATGCTATAATATTTTGATGAAGCTTATGATATACCACAGGTCATAGTGCAGTAATACATGGGTGCACTATTGAGGATGAAGCATTTGTTGGAATGGGTACAACTCTGCTTGATGGTGCTGTTGTGGAAAAGCATGGCATGGTTGCAGCTGGGTCTCTTGTAAGACAAAACACAAGAATTCCAAGTGGCCAGGTAACTTTTAGTATTTCATTTGCAATAATGAGGAGGCATTCATATGTAATTTAGCCAAATTTAATGGTCAATTACAATCTGAAAACTGATTACCGTAAATGAAAACCCATAATTTCCGCATAATAAGCACGGTGCATGTAGGGTTGAACCAGTACAATATGCAAGGGTTTGGAAGAAATCATCTTGAGGGCTACTATATACTTGAAACAATAAAGATCTCAAGAGGCCAAAACTTGAACTCAAACTTGCGACCAATAGAACATATTGGTATGCTGCTTTATTAACTTGACTTGCTCTTAAGCCAAGTAAAATTACCCATGGAATACTTTGATGCTTTTCTTTTTAAACATGGTTTTATGAGACAAGTAGATCTTAGATGTTTTAAAAATGTATGTAACAAGGGGATTCTATGGACAGTTTGTATGATGAAAATTAGTCACTGCTTGAAATTGTATGGTTGTTGTGGGTTGTTTGAAGCTGTTTCTTGAAGTATAGCTGTTGCTTGAAGTTGGTCACTGCTTGTGGTTGTTGTGAAGTGATTGCAGTTGTAAGTGGAGAAGGGGGTAGGCAGTGGTTGATTGTTAGTGAGATGAGGGACTAGTGGTGACTGAAGTGGTATCAGTGTGGCAAATTGCTGATGTTTGTGGATGTGCTTTGCTTGACAGAAATGGACATTGCAGTGATTTGAAGTGGATGAAGTATTGTGCAGTCAAGTTGAAAGAAGAAATGGTGGGAGTTGAAGTTTGTGGTTGGAATGTTGAAGGGTGGTGTGATATGTTGTGGTGGGTGTGCAGTTTTCTTGTCAGTTTGAATTTTCTGAAGGCAGTAAGGTGGTCAGGAGGATTTTGTGATGTGAGGAGCAAGAGTGATATGGCACAGTAGTTTGGTAGTAGTTGCAATAGAGTAATGGTGGATGGAGAAGTGAATGCAACAGTTTGAAATGGTGTGCTGTGATGTTGACAGTAAGCACAGTGGTGAAGTTTGTACAACAGTATGGAAATGTTAAGGTGGAAGTAGTATTGATGTTGTGATAGTGAGTTGTAGGAGGTGCGTTGGTAGTGGAAGTGGTTGGAAATTGATTTTCTATGCAGTAATTATGTGGTTGGCTTGAGATGTTTTTGTTGTAATGTTGAATGGAGATGTTTTTGATGTCTGGACAGTGGAAGTTGCTCTGTTGCAAGCAAGTTTGGGTATATGGCAGAGGCTGGTTGAGTTGAGAGTGATTTTTGGTGAGTGTTTGGTATTGCAGAGAGACAGTGGTTATGGAGGAGGTTGATGGATGGTTCAGGCTGTTGATGATGTTGCAAGGTAGTTCGGTTCGACAGTGCTGGTTTCGGATTGATGTTTTGGGGAGGAGAACTTTTGAAGATGGGGTAGCTGTGAAGTGAAATTAGAAACAGTGGGTTGCAGGAGTTTATACTGAAGTGCACAGGGATGCACAATGAATGTTGCAAATGAAGTTGATGAGGTTAGGTTAGCTTCTGATGCCATGGAGGGTGGATATGGATGGCAAGTTTGTGGTTGAATATGTGTGGTTGTTTGGTGAATTTTACAGAGTTGTTGAAGGGTGGATTGGTGGGTGGTTTGTGGCAGTTGCAGGGTGTAGTGGGATGCTAGAGGTTGAAGGGAAGGAGATGTTGTTTCTGGTCGTGGGAATTTTGTGATGGTTTTGTAAATTGACAATAAAAATAATAATATGATAGCTACAATTGAGAACCTTCAATCCAAAAGTCATGTGCCTATGGTTAGTTAGCGAGTGATTTTGTAATGATCAAAGCACATGTGTTTGTACATGTGGTTAGTATATGACCTGCTTCTTAGTCAAATGGAACTGAATCCTAAAGCACACGACTACATGTGAAATCCGATTCTTCTTTTACATTACTTGGTTAAAGCATTCAATCATTTATATACATCTGAAATCCTACTTTATATGTGGTCTTCATTATATTGTTCCTTTGTCTTTTCTTTTATGTTCACATTTTAAATTCCGATTTCACTTTAAAATTTTGTAACATGTCTCACGGTCGTATTTTTAAATGTCATGTCATATTTTATAAGATTTAACTTGACCATAGTACTGAATATACAATCTTCCCATAGTACTGAATACACAATCTGCACATAGAATGAAATCCAGTCAGACTTCTAACCCAGTTTTGATCTGAATATCTGTGTAAATTGAAAATTGTGTATTCGTTAGGGAACTATATAGGATGCATAAAAAAATGGAATAATTTTTGTTAATATGTGTTAATATAGAATATCGAGTTATAGATTACATGATTTTCATATATACATATATATATGTACATACATATATATATATACACATATATATACATATATATATTGTTGATTGTTAAACTCGTTTAAAGGTAATTAGCTATTTCGAAGCGAAGACTGCCGACAACAAAGAACTATTGGTAATCAAGCAACGAACATGAATTTAATTGTTATATATGTTGTCGTATTTTGTTAGTACCATTTGTGGAAACTAGTCTGTGAATGCTTGTAGTATGTGACTTATTTTGTTGAAAAACTACTATCGAATTGATTATGGATATTATATTTGATTGTGAGATTAGCATGTTTTTGCAGTTATTTGAATATGATGATCATATGATTGATTGTTTGTATATGCTAATTATGTGATTTAATTGTTTGTTTGAATATATGAAAATTATGCGATTGATCGTTCGTTTTAATGTGAATAGTATATAAGCGATTGCTGGAAATGGTATAAACCATCAACCGTAAATAGTAGCATTTAAAATATGCTACCAAACACCCAATAACTTTTAGTAGCGTTTCAGAAATGCTACAGAAACAAATGTAAACTAATATAAAAATTATACAGTTGCATTTTAAAAACGCTACTGAAAATCAAAAAAAGCATATAAACAAAAAATGCAACCAAAAAATGAAGACTTATGGTAGCGTTTTTTTAACCCTGCAGAAAAAACCTATAGCTGCATTTAAAAGTGACTTTTGGTAGAGTTTTTTAAATCCTACAGAAAATACCTATAGTTGCATATAAAAGTGGCTTTTGGTAGCGTTTACTACAACGCAACAAAAAGTTTTAGACTTTTAGTTGCATGTCGTATAGCAGCATTCTCTAAAACGCTACCATAAGTTATGGTAGCGTTTTTTCAACGCTACCAAAAGTCTTTTCTGGTGTAGTGAGTCCTACAATAAGGGGCTATTCACATATATTGGAGCCATTTACACTTATTCAATTTTTTAATAATTCATTTAAAAAGCTTTAAAACATTTCCAACAATCCCCACTTGAATTTTTAAAAAATATTTTTCTTTCGAGCAGCTTCTAAAAAACATAAGATTGTGCATAAACAAAGATGTTTTTCGACTTGAACCATCGCATAGTTGATAAGATTCGGTTTTTTACTAGAGTGACATATAGTCTACATCAAACCACACACAATCTTTCTAGAGTGTAGTTAATTAAGCCCGTGCATTTATGGTCATGCACGTCTATCGCAGTTTAGTGGATGCTATAAGAATTTTGTCCAAAATTCCATGAAACAGCCACATTTCCGTATTCACATAGGTGAGTCTATCAAGAGTACTCGTGAAGGTAGGTACTCCACTCTATATAGAGTATAGATCGCATTAAGAGTTTCTATTAACTCATCCTCTAATCACTTCAGGAATACATGCTTCAAAATATTAAAAAATAGCATGTTCAACTCATATCACTTCACAACTTGTCTTACCTATTGACCCTAGTTCTTGAGATCTCTAGTCATTAGGTCAGGTTACCATTGTTTGTGACTCAACAATATAAGGGCAATAGTCTCATTCTTTTGGAGGTTCTAAGGACTTTCCCTTTGGCTACTCCTTTCGTCAAAGGATCGGCCAAATTCTCATCACTGCATATGTGATCCATTCTAATAGCTTCTAAAGAGAATAGCTCCCTAACAGTGTTGTGCTTATGACGTATCTGTCGTCTATTATCGTTGTAAAAATTGTTTTGTACTTTTGCGATAGCCGCGGTACTATCGCAATGGATAACCACACAGTTGGTATCGGTTTTTCCCATAAAGGGATCTTCGCAAGCAGATTTCTTAAGTACTTTGCTTCTTCACTAGCTGTGGCTAGTGCTATCAACTCAGACTCAATATTGGACTGAGCCAAAATAGTTCATCTTGCTCGGGATTCTAAAAAATTTGGGTTGAAATAGGAAAATGTAAAAATGGGAAGAAGGGGCATAATTTCGAGAACGTGAACTTTTGGGTTTGAAGGAGTATGTGGACGACAAAGGTAATTTCTGGAAAAGCAAAAAATATGAATGGACCAAATTAAGGAACTATCATTATTATTAGTAAAGATGACAGTATGAAAGGGATATATGTATTCTTATTCATCTAAGAAATAAAAATTTAAAATGTAATAACCCATATTCGTATTACAAAAAATAAAGAATTGATATATCCAATCCCAACAGGATTGCGAATTTGCCAGTAAACCTGAAGATTTAACATAATGTGGTTATATGATGCGACATGCACAACTAATTGGGAGTTGCTAAAGAAATATTAGCCAACGTATTCCACTTTTTATATTAAAAAGCATAATCATGAACTTTCATCGAGTAACCGAGATGCAAATAAGTGCAAGGCAATTATTTGTTTCTTCAACAAATTGAATTCTCGATTCTATGTCCACTTTACTAAAGAATATACTAAAGTAATATTGCCTGATTGTACGGAGAAAGTGACTACAATGGATGACCAATCATACTTTTTCACTCAACTTAAGTTGATTTGCTATATATTTTACATAATATATATTGGTCGATCCATCGTACCATATTATCATGGCTAAGGTTTGGGAAGATCATATTTTCAAGTGAGTTTTTAGAGAGAAAAATTAGGTAAGGAGCTCCTAACCCTATCTACCTACCATATCATCCTATCTTGAGTTGTATTAGATTTTTATGCATAAGCATCACATAAGGTCTACAATTCTAGGAGGTTTTTTCTGGATTGATGGAAGCAAGAGTAAGTTTTTTGAAAAAATCGTATGATCGAATTCTTGTTTTTACGATGTTCTTATACCTCCATAAGTTAAGAATGGATGTAAACAAATTTGATTATTGCTTTGAATTGATTTTTTATGCATGATCATGTGATAGCTTTATGAAACCCCTTTACAAAAATTCAAATTATGGTTCATACGATAGCGATCTGTAATGAGTTGATTTTTGTAGTATAAAGCTCATCCAAGGGCATGTGCTTAGTTTGGAGATGGTCGGATTCCAATGACGAATCAGTCTTCTGTTGGAGCTTACAGCTCCAGGTAAAAGTCCGACCTATCAATATGTTCCTCCTGATAGGTCAGGAACTGTAAAATCTGGGAAAGAGCCCGATGATTTTTTATTTTCTCTTGTTCTTTGTTTTTCAAGAGCGGATTGATTAATCATGGTGGTGGAACTAGGTCATCCCACAGTGAAAGTTAATAGTGAATTTCAAAAAAAAAAAAATACTATATTCTATCTTTATTAGGCCTATGAAGTCTAATTTATTCATAACATTTCAAAATTTAATATAAATAATTATTTCATTTAAATTTATAAATAATGAATGGAATTTTATTTTATTAAGTTTAACTAAGTATAATGGTACACATATTTATCATATGCATACATGTATGTGTGTGCACGTGTAACATAATAGTCCATGGTAGGTATAATGTTTCTGTATATAAATGTTGAGGTTTGCATCGCAACTGACATGCTAGCTCATCTTATATGTATTGTATGTTGTCCAAATATACGTACTTATGTATGTGTATGCGTGTGTAAATTTATTATTTCAAATAATTATTAAAATAGTATACATATTTACTTATATGTGTATAATATATAAATTACATAAATGTAAAATATTAATATATATGTGTGTGTGTGTGTGTATGCATGCATATGTATGTAAGTAGATTAAATTACATATTAATTAGATAAATGACTATATATACACACATACATAATATATAAATTATTTTTAATATAACATACATATATATTTTGCAACAATAAATAATATATGTATATAACTATACTTGTAGTATAAAAAATATTTATAAATATGTGTATTAAAATGTATATTTATGCTATATAATTATATCAATTACAAAATTAATTATATATATATATATATAATTTATAACATTCCTGATCTAGTACAAAACATTTTTATATTATTAAATTATATACATATATATTAGTCGAAAAGCATTAAAATAATATTAAAAATAATTTTGTGGCATATTTTCAAATTTTAAATTTTATGAAATAAAAATATGATATTAAAAGGTCACGAAAAATATTGCATAAATTTTGAACTTAAAGTTATATTTTTTATTGTTTAATTAATTTCGGCCATTTTATAAATGACTTTTTATAAATAATAAATTTGGTTTGTAAATTATGTGATTTTGGCCGAAAGATAACATGATGATGAAGAAATTTTATATTTCGAAGCAAATACTATTTTATATGAATTATTTAACCTATATTTTGATTTAAATAATATTAAAAATAGTAAATAATATTAAAAAGTATTTTTTTTTTGTTACCTTAAATTTAGTATAAATTTGCATATGTAAAATATAAGATCAATTTTTAACATGATATGATAGCATACTTAATTATAAGTCATTTTATATAATATAAGATAGTTTTATAAATATCTTTTTAGCAAAACTTTCAATCAATATTTATTCCAATGAGTATTTACCTTTAAAAATATTTTAATAATGGAAATTATTTTTACAAATATAAATCACTTTTCAAAGCAATTTATTTAAATTAAAATTCAAAATTTAGATATTAAATTATTATAACTAATTATAATAATTTAATAAACCTGTATTATCGCTAAACACATTATAGTCAAATTGCGAAATAAATCATAAGGTGTTAGCCTGTAATTATTTTCTACCAACTAGTGCAAGTGGAAAGTAATTGCTCATAAACTGGCCAAGTACAATTCAAACAACCAAACAAACAATAATAACAAACACGATTGTATTAAAAATTAAGAAACAATAACTGACAGATCAATTTAACGAACAATAATTAACCAATACATTAATTAATGTCAAAAATATTCTTTTTACACTGCAAGCACAACATAGGGATTTATTCTACTCGATAAATGTCCAAAATAATATATTTAGTTTAAATAGCAGAATGGTAATTTATTATGCTAATTAAACGTCATCAATGAAATATAATTATTTAACTACAATGAATATATTTAATTTTAATCACCAATATTTTATCAATTTTTTATACTTCATCCAACGTGTCTATGAATTACACTGATGTGCTCTGTTCATTTGTACGAATTCAATGATGCAATCCACGGGTTAAATGAACTTAGTACGGGTGAGTTATTTATTTTTAAAGTGTAAAATTTAATTAACTAAATTAATAAACCAATATTGCTTAACAAATCTCATTCAACCACATCAACTTAGCCAACCTGCCAACCACTTGCAAAGCCCATAGCCCACTCTCGCATGCAACCAACACTCCCTTCCATCATTTTTCCCTCCTGCTCATGCCTGCACCTCTCCTCCTTTCTCTTCTCCTTGCACATGCGCCTCTACTCACACACACTTGCACTCACGCACACACTTAAAACATCCCCACATGTAAGCACGCACACACAGACTTGAATACACATAAAAATAGACTCACCAACACACACGACCCGAAAGTTCATCGGGGAACATCTCCTCCACGGCGCCACCATCTCGAGTGCAAATTATACTAAAGATAAAGCCCCACTTCCCCTCTACAACAGTGATGTTTTCACATTTGGCTAAATCTTTGTTTTTGAGGAGTTATAGGATTAATGAATTTAAATTGGGAAACATGTTTTGTGTATTATCGTTTGCAGAGAAAGAAAATGTGTATATATTTGATTCATGTCTCCCCCTTTTGTATTGTGTATGCTTCAATATATAGGAAAAATTACTTCATACCAAAGTAGACAAAAGTTAACACTTCCATCACATCAAAAGTAAATTCACAAAAGAAAGCAAGACACACAAGACTATGTGCGTGTTATATTTTGTGTAATATTGGATTTGTTTTATAAAAAATGTAGGGTACTCTGCTACATAATATCAAGTTCGCGTACGACCACGAATGATAGAAATAAAATTACGATCATGCACAACAATATGAAACGAGCATAAAGCAGTAATAAAATGCACCAATTAACTTATCATGGGCAATTTTAAAAATACTGACATTAGCTGCAAAATGCGTCAAACGAAGATTTAACTATTTTCTAAATTAAAAAATATGGAAAAATGCTATAAATAAAATTAAAATTATGTCACTAAAAATTTGGCTGTTATCTAAATATAGATTTTATTATATTTAAATTAAATTTGAATATTTAAATAAACTAAAATTCCAATTTAATAACTAAAAACTTACGGCTCATTACATTCTTCCGTCCCATTAATGAATTTCGTCCCTGAAATTCCATAGAGCGAAAAATATAATGAAAGCCAAACAGTTAACAAAAAGTAAGCATACAAAAAATAATGTCACCCATAAACCCGGTCGAAGATACAATGTCTTATCCTATCCATTTTTATTTATCAAATTAAGGCAGTTTCATTTAAAATTCCTTGGTTGATTTTCTAATCCTAGTTGAAATTTTACTTAATTGCCTAACCCAGGCTTTAATACCATCAGTGACGACCTGGATTTTCAGACCAGTAAAAATTGCCGAAAACCCATTCGTTCTAAAATTAGTAATGGCAACTACCAACTTAATACACATCATAATCTGATAAATAAAGAATACTATTAATTGTATATGATACAATTTCAATATGCAACTTATTAGAGTAATCATTTATTTTATAGGATGTCCTTTAAAACATACCAAACAGACAAACTATAAATCTACCGCTGCACAACTTTAATGTGAGAGACAACAATATTTATTGCCGCAAACTCAATAAACATGTCAGTGCAGAATAAAATGGTTAGTAAGAAACAAATATCAAGATGGGATAATTAGCAAATAAAAAACATGAAAATGTTATATTATTATTTGGGCCGTATAACTACCACTTATACCTACGTACCCCTATTTAATTGGGTATCCATTTAGATACAGGATCAAGCCAACATAGTTCTCCTACCACAAATTGGGCTCCAGTAGCCTATGATGCACAAAAAAAGATGCAACCCTTAAATTACATAGCAGATAGCATGCAAATGTTGCTTTCTAATCTACCCATTTAGGTATAATTGTTTAATTCTTTTCAAAAGATAATTTAGAACTAAATACCAGGGTTTTTCCATTTAAAATATATTTCGTCAGAATTCTTTCCAAAAAGGAATATATCAAAATTCCAATAATGACTAAGAGGGTGCACCCCCCATTTCGAGCATGGTATAGCTCTAAACAAATTGTTAACCCAAAAAAGGAATCAACACTCTGGTTTGAGTTTGAAAGCACCAGCCATGTTCTGACAAAGCAATATCATAGATAAGAGATATAGAAAAAGAATAGTAAAAGAAAGTAGACGTAGAATTTTTATAGTGGTTCGGAAGTTAATGAAACCGACATCCACTTTAATGTTTTATTATAGATTGATTGTTGTTACAAGAAGTGTTTGATTACAAGGCTTTGATTATCCTTGAGTAGGTTGAATCCCTAGAGTTGGAATCCATTAAAGAATCATAGTGAATCCCTTTGGAGATTGTTGTGAGGAAGGTAGAGAGTGAATAAATATTTTGAGCAGAGCTTCAGCAACCAGTCCGGAGAAGATCCTGCTTATGTTAAAGGTAGGATGGTATTTATAGGGATCGGAGAGCCTTTGGGCCAGGCCACTTCATCAACTGCTCCCAGGTAGGTATATAACGACCTTGGGGGTCTAACTCGCTATCCGACCTAAAACCATGGGTCGCTAATGACCCATGGTTGATGTGTCACTGGCGACCCATGGGCTTTGCTCGTACGCGAGCTAATGGCTTGGTATTTTCTAGGTGCTCTTTCCGTCTCTTCATATGGTAGGGTCGCAACATCATGGCATTAATCACTAGCAATCCATACACTTAGAATTTTTCATACTCCAGTCTCCAAGACTTCGTATCCCTATTTCTCTCAACAAACCAGTATGTTAGCATGGGTCGCTGGTGATCCATAGATATGGATCGCTAACGACCTAAGAACTTTGATTGTTTCTATGGTTCTAAGTTTGGGTTGCTTTTATGGCCTTGCATCGATGTAGTACATGTAGTTTTGTTGCCCGTTGTTCCATTTTGATGGCATTCTATTAGCCGGTTGTGCGTTGATTGTCGACTAGGCTGAAAGAATGATGGTCTGTTGGTTTAATCGATTTCAACTGTTGCCTCAGCCTTTCTGGTTAAGTTCTAATCCGTTTTGATGTCACGAGATTGTTCTGCTTTCTAGTGGGTCCTGTTGGGTTAAAAACCCGGCTCGTTACGTTCTTCCCCCCTAAAACGAATTTCGTCCCCTAAATTCCATAGAGTGAAAAATATAATGAAAGCCAAACAGTTAACAAAAATTAAGCACACCAAAAATAATATAGCCCATAACCCCGAGCGAAGGTACGGTTCCTTATCTTATCCATTTTTATTTATCAAATTAAGACAGTTTCATTTAAAATTCCTTGGTTGATTTACTGATCCTAGTTGAAAATTAACCTAATTACCTAACTCAGGCTCTAATACATCAGTGACGACTTGGATTTCCAGACCAGTAAAAATTGCCGAAAACCCATTCGTTCTAAAATAAACAATGAAAACTACCAATTTAATACACATAATAATTTGATAAATATGCAATACTATTAAATGTATAGGATACAATTTCAATAATGCAACTTATCTGAATAATCATCTATTTTATAGGGTGTGCTTAAATACATACCAAACAAACAAACTATAAATCTACCGCTGCACAACTTTGATGTGAGAAACAATAATATTCTTTGTTGCAAACACAATAAACATGTCAATGTAGAATAAAATACTTAGTAAGAAATAAATATCAACATGGGATAATTAGCAAACAATAAACATGAAAATGTTACATTATTATTTGGGCCGTATAACTGCTACTTATGACTGCCAACGTAACCCTATTTTATTAGATACCTATTTAGATACTGGTTCTAGCCAACATAGTTCTCCTACTACAAATTGGACTCCAGTAGCCTATGATGCACAAACAAAGATGCAACCCTTAAATTACATGGCATATAGCATGCAAATGTAACTTTCTAATCTCAATTTAGGCATGATTGTTCAATTCTATTCAAAAGATAATTTAGAACTAAATACCAGGGTTATTTAGTTTTTTTCCTTCAGAATTCTTTCCAAAAAGGAATATATCAAAATTCCAACAACAACTAAGAGGGCGCACCCCCCTTTATGAGCATGGTATAGCTCTAAACAAATTGTTAACCCAAAAAATGTATCAACAATCTGGTCTGAGTTTGAAAGCACCAGCCTTGTTCTGAAAAAGCAATATCACAGATAACAGACATAGAAAAAGAATAGTAAAGAGAGAAGGCAGAGAATTTTTATAGTGCTTCGGTTGTTAATGAAGCCTACATCCACTTTATAGTTTTATTATAGACCGATTGCTGTTACAAGAAGTGTTTGATTACAAGGTTTTGACTATCCTTAAGTAGGTCGAATCCCCAGAGTTGGAATCCACTGGAGAATCACAGTGAGTCCCTTTGGAAATTGTTATGAGGGAGGTAGGGAGTGAAGAATATTTGCACAGCGCTTCAGCAACCAATCCGAAGAAGATCCTGCTATGTTGCACGTAAGATGGTATTTATAGAGATCGGAGAGCTTTTGGGCCAAGACACTTCATCAACTGCTCGCACGTAGGTATATAACGACCTAAGGGAGTCTAGCTTGCGATTTGAGCCAAAACCATGGGTCGCTGGCGACCCATGGACTTGGCTCGTTCGCGAGCTAATGACTTGGTATTTTCTAGGCGCTCTTTCTGTCTCTTTATAAGGTAAGGTCATAAGCATCATAGCATTACATGGATCGCTAGCGACCAATCGTGTATGGATCGCCAGCGGCCTAAACTCTTTGATTGTTTCTGTGGTTCCAAGTTTGGATTGCTTTTATGGCCTTGCATCGATGTGGTACGTGTTAGTCTTGTTGCCTATTTTTCCATTTTAATGGCAATCTACTAGCTGGTTGTGCGTTGATTGCTAACTAGGCTGTCTCTTAGTTTAGTCAATTTCAGTTTTTGCCTTATCCTTTCTGGTTAAGTTCTAAGTCATTCTGATGTCACAAGATTGTTTTGCTTTCTAGTAGGTCCTACTGGGTTAAAAACCCGGATCGTTACGTTCTTCCCTCCCATAAATGAATTTCGTCCCTGAATCCTATAGTGAAAAATATAACGAAAGCCAAAACGTTAACAAAATTAAGCATACCAAAAATAATATCACCCATAACCCGGGTCGAAGGTACCGTGTCTTATCCTATCCATTTTTATTTATCAAATTAAGGAGGTTTCATTTAAAATTCCTTGGTTGATTTACTAATCCTAGTTGAGATTTTACTTGAGTACCTAACCCGGACTCTAATACCAACAGTGACGACTTGGATTTTCGGACTAGTAAAAATTGCCGAAAACCCATTCGTTCTAAAATAAACAACGACAACTACCAACTTAATACACATCATAATCTGATAGATATACTACTATTAAATGTATAGGATACAACTTCAATATTGTAACTTACCAGAGCAATCATTTATTTTATAGGGTGTGATTTAATACATGCCAAACAGACAAACTATAAATTTATCGCTGCACAACTCTGATGGGAGAGACAACAATATTCATTGTCGCAAACTCAATAAATATGTCAATGCGGAATAAAATGGTTAGTAAGAAATAAATATCAACATAGGATAATTTGTAAACAATAAACATGAAATTATTATATTATTATTTAGGCCGTATAACTACCACTTATGACTACCTTTGTGCTCCTATTTAATTGGATACCCATTTTGATACAGGATCAAGCCAACATAGTTCTCTTATCACAAATTGGACTCCAGTAGCCTATGATGTGCAAACAAAGATACAAACCCTAAATTACATAGCATATAACATGAAAATGTAGCTTTCTTATCTACCCATTTAGGCGTAATTGTTTAATTATTTTCAAAAGATAATTTAGAACTAAATACATGGGTTTTTCTATTTAAATTTTTTTTTTTCAGAACTCTTTCCAAAACTGAATATATCAAACTTCCAACAATGACTAAGAGGGTGCACCTCCCTTTCTGAACATGTATAACTCTAAACAAATTGTTAACCTAAAAATGGATCAACACCCTGGTTTGAGTTTGAAAGCACTAGCCCTGTTTTGAAAAAGCAATATCATAGATAACCGATATATAAGAAGAATAGTAAAAGAAAGAAGGCAAAGAATTTTAATAGTGGTTCGGCTATTAATGAAGCCTACATTCACTTTATAGTTTTATTGTAGACTAATTGCTATCACAATAAATGTTTGATTACAAGGTTTTGATTATCCTTAAGTAGGTTGAATCCCCAGAGTTGGAATCCATTGTAGAATCACAGTGAATCCCTTTAGAGATTGTTGTAGGGGAGGAAGAGTGAAGAATATTTCCAGCAGAGCTTCAGCAACCAGTCTGGAGAAGAACCCACTTATGTTGTAGGTAGGATGATATTTATTGGGATCGGAGAGCTTTTGGCCCAGGCCACTTCATCAACTGCTCGTAGGCAGGTATAGAACAACATGGTATTACAATGTAGGATGGTACGCGAGCTAATGCCTTGGTATTTTCGAGGGGCTCTTTCCATCCCTTCATAAGGTAGGGTCGCAAGCATCATGGCATTACAAGGATCGCTAGCGATCCTTCGTGTATGGATCGCTAGCGATCCCTCGTGTATGGATCGCTAGCGATCCTTCGTGTATGGATCGCTAGCGATCTATACACTTATAATTTTTCATGCTCCATCCAAGACTTCGTATCCCTATTTCTCTCAGCAAAACAATATGTTAGCATGGCTCCCTGGCGATCCATAGATATGGATCATTGGCGCTAAGCTCTTTGATTATTTCTATGGTTCCATGTTTGGGTTGCTTCTATGGCCTTGCATCGATGTTGTACGTGTATTCTTGTTTCCCTTTTTTCGATTTTGATGGCAATATACTAGTTGGTTGTGTGTTGATTGCTGACTGGGCTGAATGAATGCTGGTCTCTTGGTTTAGTCAATTTCAGTTGTTGCCTTAGCCTTTATAGTTAAATTCTAGGCCATTCCGATGTCATGATATTATTCTGCTTTCTAGTGAGCCTGCTGGGTTAAAAACTCGGATAACATTTGCCTCCCAAAGTATGTCTTCCTTGATCATAATCGAAGCCCAAAGAAACCAAAAAAATTGTTCTACGCCTGCAGAGCAACTTTTTGCTATTCGGGACACAATATTTCTTCGTTAGATACCCCGAGGGGTTCAATCGTCGATGGATGATAAGGGGTAAGTTCCTTTTGTTTTCCACATATCGAGCTCCGATGCATTGAAATGAAGTTTCTAACTGAACGTGTGTCTTTTAGAGTTATTCCAAGGCCAAATAGAGATGCGGCTCTTGAAGAAGTTTTTTAGACTCGGAAGGCTATTGTTGATGAGAAAAGATGTGTTAAAGTTCTACTAACTGATGAAAATTTACATCGATATGGGTTACCGCGTCTAGGAATATAGGAGGAGGAAAGAGCTTAAAGTCGAAACCCACTGCAAAGAAGAAAGAGATCGAGGCCGATCGTATAAAGGCGGGTATAAGAAGAGGAGATCTTTCAAGAAAGGGACAAACCATCGAAAAGATCGAAGTTTGAACACCGTCTTCATTCTTTAGAGCATGCTCCAACACATTCTTTAGTACGTCAAGAAATTCCTATTACTTTTGCCTCGATTCCACCTTCAACTCATATTTCTTCATCTTCTATTGTTACTGCTGCCTCCGGTGCTTATCGCCCCCACTGAAGACTTGCCTATGTCCTTCCTTCGGCCCCCCTAAACTTGAGGTGGTGCTTGTTGGTTGGTTATTGAAGGGAATCAAGTCCGACCGTGATTTTCATCCAGTTCGTAAAGATTCATATATTCCGCACCTCCAGGCTATTCAGAGTGACTTAGAACAGGCTGAAGGATGGGAGAGACTCTGTAAAAAACTGGCGGATATGAATCACAATGATTATCAGGAGATCCTCTCTTTCAAATCAGAGAAGGACAATATTGAGAGGGCGTTGGCCGACCGCGATGCCAAGATTAATCAATTAGAGGAGGAGAAGGAAGCGGCGCTTCATGAGAGTAAGAAAAACGCTAGCCTAAAGAAGGAAACGAGGGAGGCGCATGCGAGAGTTAAGATCGTCTATAGGGACGAGATTAAGAAAACTCACGCAGAAGATGCTAAGTTGAAAGGTGAAGTGACTTCTTGCAATGCCACCATTGAGGCCTAGAGGAAAACTATCGCTGACCATGATATGGTTTTTGAGGGGCACAAAAAGACTATCTCTGAGTAGGCTAAGACAATTGTCAGGTTACAAGCCCTTTTCGAGCAGCTTAGCATTGATAAGTCTATTGTTGAAGTCGAGAAGGTGCCATGAGAGCAGATTTCCTAGAGCTTCAGAATGCCTTTAAAAGAAAGATGGAGAAGCTAGGATCGACGATTTCGAATGTTGATGTTAACTCTCTATTGCATCAAGGAAGTCTCGGCTATTTTGGTCCGAAGTTCCCGCCCACTCTCGTTTTAGTTTGGGAGGAAATCTTGTCACGTTTCGCCGACAGTGGCAATATCTATTCCGAGCAAGAGTTGCATGACTCCTACCTTAATCACGAATCAAAGAAGGCATGGCTCGAGGGTCGGAAAATTCTTCGAGATGGAAGTGAGCAGGAGGCCAATGATGCTGCCTTGACGACAGCCGCCGAAGCGCTCACCAAGCCTTCTATTTTCAACGCAAAAAAATTATCAGAGTAGCCCCATGACCTGCCAGCAAGCTCAGGACTTGAAACTTTTCCTCAGGTGGTGAAGCTATCAAAAGAATGTGAAGGTGGTGAGTTTGAGGTCGCTATTCTCGACCGTTCCTCTGGTGTAGGTAATGTCCTTGCTTCCTTTGAATTCGGGAGCTTCCAACTTACGCCGCAAGAGCAAGAAGAATTTAATGCTTTCACTTTTGATCTTATACGTCCATCTACCTTTCCTGTTGACGTGCCAGCTTTTTCGGTGCATGGACCCACCGCCATTTCCACATCTTCCGTGGTTGTTTCCATTCCTGTTCCAATTTCCACGTCTACGTCTGGCTCGCAACCGAGGGCTAGAGGCTGAAAAGATGGCTGCGCTTCATGGCCTGGACGACCCTTTAGTTTCTTTGGAAGGTGAGATAACAACAGTATAGGCCAAGGAGCAGGAAACTCAAATGGGGTAGCCCCAAAAGACTCAACACGAGCAGGTTACTATCAAGAAGGAAAGGATTGAAGTGACCAAAGCCTCTAAAAGCTCCCGCAAATCATGAAAACGAAAGATGAAGGGAGAAACTTCTGAGAAGGCTTCGAAGGACGAGGATGACATTTCCGTCGAGGTGTTCATTGACATTATCGACAGTGACACCACTCCCAAGAAGAAGCAGAAGCCGCCAATCAAGGGCGAAAAGGGGACAGGTGGAAGGAAGCGTTGCACGTCTTATGAAACACGCAACTTTTCGTGCTCCTCGGCGTTGCCGATCTTCGAGCAACGCGAGGAGTTATAATTTTTAGTGCGCGGCTTATGAGGTGTGCGACATTCGTTTTCCTCGGTGTTACATATCTTCGGGCAATGTGAAGAGTTATTATTTTGGTGCGCGGCTTATGAGGTACGCGGCTTTTGTTTTTCATTGGTGTTGCCTATCTTCAGGCAACATGAGGAGTTATTATTTTAGTGTGCGGCTTATGAGGTACGCAGCTTTTGTTTTTCATTGGTGTTGCATGTCTTCGAGCAACGTGAGTAGTTATTATTTTAGTGTGCGACTTATGAGGTACACGACTTTTGTTTTCCCTCGGCATTTCCTATCTTCGAGCAACGTCAGGAGTTATTATTTAAGTGCACGTCTTATGAGGTGCATGACTTTTGTTTTTCCTCGGCGTTTCCTATCTTCGGGCAACATAAGGAGTTATTATTTTAGCGTGCATCTTATTAGGTGCATGGCTTTTGTTTTTCCTCGATTTTGCCTATCTTCGGGCAAGGTGAGAAGTTATTATTTTAGTACACGACTTTTGTTTTTCCTCGGTGTTGCCTATCTTCGGGCAACGTGAGGAGTTATATTTTCATCCTCCCCGATGTTGCCGGAGCAACGTCGGTTTTTAGAAGGCAAACATCGAGTTCCGCCGATCTAACGGTTTGAGTCGATTTACTTCCGTCGACTTGACGGGTAATTATTATGAACACGGTTTTATTGGTTCAAGAAGCAAACTTTATTAAGAAAAGAAGGGCAGTTTTTGCCTATGTACAATTCCCCCGACATCCCGGGAAGGCTTATTTGCTAAAAAATAAAAGGTACATGAGGTAGCTTTCAAAAAAAGTAGCGGCGGGGCGACTCGCTATTCCATCCCCTGGAAACTTGAATTCCATCAACGATTGTTAGCTTGAAAGTCCCGTCTCTTAGCTTTTGATTAACGACATATTGTCCCTCCCAATTTGGTCGGAAGGCTCCTGGAACGGAATAAACTCGTTTGAGCACAAGATCTCCAACTTCGAATGTTTAACTATGAACTTTGGAGTTGCAGTAACATGCGACCTTTTTTGGTGGGCGGCGGTTCTAAACTCTGCTTCTTCTCTCTTTTTATCAATCTTATACAGCGATACGAGTAGAAGCTGGTCATTTTTCTTTTGAATGAAGTTTTGCCTCTGGTGGGAGGGGACTTCCAGTTCAACGGGAATCATTGCTTCTGAATTATACGCCAAGGCGAATGAAGTGTGGTCGGTTTCTGCTTTATAGGTAGTTCTGTAAGCCCACAATGCTAGTGGAAGTTCATCAATCCAGTTTTCCTTTGCTTTTGTTAGTCATTTTTTGATCGGACTTAATGATCTAGTTTATCGCTTGCACCTGCCCATTTGTTTATAGATGAGCCACTACAGAAAAGCTCTTTTCAATTCGGAAGCGTCTGTAGAAGTTTTGAACTCTGCACTTTCGAATTGGGTTCCATTGTCGATAATGATTTTTTGCGGTATACCAAACCTGCAAATGTTGATTTTAGTAACAAAGTTAGTAACTTTCTTTGTGGTCATGGTGGCCAACGGTTTCGATTCGGCCCATTTTTAAAATAATCTCGGCAACTATAGCATATTTGGCCCCTCCTTTTGCTATTGGCAGAATGCCAATCAAGTCGAACCTCGATATTGCGAATGGTCATGGACTGACCATTTATGTTAGCTCCGTTAAGGGATTTGCTTCGACTTAAGCTTTGAAGTTCCTTCTTGTTTTTCAGGGCTTGGACCTCACGAAGCGCTGTTATATGTTCTGGATTTGCTTCGAAGCTTCATTCCATACTTCTAGAGAAGCACTTACTATGAATCCTAAGAATTTCCCAGAGGCTACTTTGAAGTGGCATTTGAGTGGGTTGAGCTTCATTCCATACTTCCAAAGTATTTCGATCATTTCAGCAAGACTTTCTAGATGATTAGCAGCTATCCGTCATTTGACTAACATGCCATCCACGAAAACTTCCATCGTCTTTCCAATCTGACGTTTGAACATAGCATTCACTAGCCTTATTATGTTTCCCCGACATTTTTTAAACCGAATGGCATTACCCTATGGTAGTACAATCCCAAATCGGTGAAGAAGCTGGTGCTCTCTTGGTTAGGCTCATGCATCATGATTTGGTTGTAACCCGAGTATGCATCCATAAACGATAGCAATTCATGTCATGCCATTCCATCTACAAGTTGATCGATTCTGGGGAGCGGGAAGCTATCCTTTAGGAAAGCTTTGTTCAAGTCCGAGAAATCAATACAAGTTCGCCACTTTCCATTAGGCTTCTTGACTAAGACTAGATTTGATACCCACTTCGGGTATGTTGCATCTTTGATGAAGCTGTTAGCCATCAGTTTATCTACCTCCTCTCTCAGTGCCTTAGACCACTCATGGCACAAGTTGCGCCTCTTTTGCTTTACTGGAGTGAATTTGGGGTCGATATTGATTGCGTGACAGGCAATTTTGGGTGACCCCGCACATATTTGAGTGCGTACAAGCAAATACGTCCAAATTGGCATGGAGGAATTTAGTTAGCTCTCACCGCATCCTGTTTTCCAGGTGCGATCCAATCCTCAGTCCCCAAGTTGGGTCACTATAAAGTTTGAGATAGACACCGTCAATTTTTCCGGTGCCACCCGATCCTCCCCTGAGCTCTTCTTTCTAGGGTCCAAGCCTTGTCGAATCGATTATGGACCCCAAGGCAGAGGTGACTCTGTAGTTGCTATTTGGAGGGTTCAGGAATGTGGAGGGTTTTCCCCACATTCTTCCCTATTTTATTTCTTCTTAACTCATGCAATTCTGCGATGTAGTATTCTCGGACGGCTCTTTGATCTCCTTTCACAATTCCGACTCCATGCTCTATAGGGAATAGACCAGTGCTATTCTAAAGTTGGCTATGCGAGCCATCCCAAGAAAGCAGTGTATGCTGACATTTCATCTATGATCACAAAAGTCTAAATGAGGAAGACCCTTCGCTCACCCTCTCCATGCTCCACAGGTAGGTCAATTATTCCTACCGTTGTTTGGGCTCGTCGACAGGTTGGTCAATTATTCCCACCATTGTTTGGGCTCGTCGATAAACCCTTGAATCTTGGTTTGGCATGTAGATACGCTTTTCGTGCTAATCTTCATCTAATCAAAAGTACGTTCGATATAGCGACCCAATTTTTCGACGCCCGAAAGTCGACATAAATACGACCACTGTATCAATTGTCGCACAATCGAATGCCGAAAAACTGAACCGTTAGGATTAAATAAGAAGAAGATAGAAGAAGAAACAGAAATAATAACAGAATCTCATATTTTTCAGCGGAACAACATATAATAGATAAATGAATACCTTTAACACAAATACACTATACCAGTTCATACATCACATTATTAGAGTTTACAACGACAAAATACAAACATTGGCAGTTATTTTAACTTGCTTACATAGGAATTTCAACTTTCCCTGACCCAAACGCAACGGACTCTACATAGTATAAGTGGTACGTCTCACCATCCAACTTGAATTCCAGATCTTCACAGCACATCTTTTCCGACTTCGCTCCCGAATAATGATAACCTGACTCTAGGCTGCCCATGTGGAAAATTATGGGCACCCAGAGTTTAGAAAGGGAACAATAAACTCCAGGTCAGTCATAGGACTGGTGTGAGATCTTAAAAATAGTTATTTTAACAAAGAAAACAAAAGAAAAGAAAAGAAAAGAAACCCTCTATGCTTTTGAAAAATAAAACTACCATAAGGCCTCCATGCACACACACAATGCAATCGCACACTTGGGGGAGATTTCTCCTTATGGTAGTCAAACATGCTTGATACGAAAAATCTTTTTGATATTATTATTAGTGCGTAGTGTGTAAAACATTTTGAAAGTATAATATAAATCTTAGCCAGTATACGCACCATTATAGTATGCCTACTATAGCTACCATGTTAACTGGCAGGTTCTACAACTAAAACCGTACAAGGCATGTATTGATGATTGTATTTCCAACAAATGGTCAGGCTAAGGAGCTTCCTGGGCCACATAGGTACGCCTCTGGAGGGACGCCCCGAGAACTTATCCATCTCTCTGCCAACACAAGGCCGGGTTACCTCTGTAACTAGGTAACTACTACACGGTATGACATCACCCGGTCGTTTGCAACCTTTATCCGAGGATCCTCAACACCAACAACCACAAAATAATAAATTTTGCAGCATTCACATAGGTTAAATATCTGGGCTCCATACCATGATACCACCTCTTTCTAGAAGGAAATGAACATGCCCTCAGGGGGTGCTACCCCTTGCTGCATCCTTTCTGTTTTGACCATTCCGGGTTGTGAGGTCCGACGAAGTCTCGTCCGCAAAGCTGCGCTTTTCACAAAAGCCATGCTTTGATCAACAAATGATCAACAGCACTTCGTATGCCACATTACCAATTTGGGAATATATCACCAGTAACCATCAACTACATAACCTCTGAGCTCGTACTCTCAGAGAAGGGTGTTAAGCTAAGAGAATAAATTCTTCGCCACCAACAGAAATGTATTTGATAGAAACCAGCTTTACATCTCAAAGTGTAACTTCAGTAACATCCATACAAGTCCATTCCGAGATCGAACGGAACCGAAGGCACTTCAAAAGAAGCCCTTGCAATCCGGATATTCACTAATCACATCCGGAATCCCCATCACAAAGGGTGATAAAATCTCTATACCGGAGCGACGCGGTGCAGAGACATTCGACAAGTAATCCTTTCGCTTTTGAAAAAAACCCAATCTTCAACACCATCTTCAATTGCAATCCCATTTCGTCGTTTCATTATTTGGAATGGGTTTTATGACACAAAGTCCTCTCCCGGCTAATTCGAATAACGAGCGGTTATTTTAAAAATAAGTGTTACATTTAGATTTCAAACAAATCACAACAAATTTCCACTTTGATCTTTTTAAACAAAAGATCCATCATTATCACAAAGATTCAATGTGGTTTTTAAATATCCATTTGGAATCCGACCCCCGGTCGCATCGAGATTCAAATGCCATAAAAAGGCTAATATTGATAATCGATTATTTAACTATCAATCAATACCCCCAACAATCACCATATTTTAAATAATTCTCCCCAATTATTTATTTTTAAAATATCTTTGCAAGATATAATTTCTAACACTTCAACCTTTTGAAAACAAATTTCAAATCACTTTTCAGCTTTCAATCTTTGAAAACAAATTTCAAATCACTTTTCACACTTCAATCCTTTGAAAACAAATTTTCAAATCACATTCCTTACGTGGAATAAATTTCCAAATATTTATCTAATTCCATTGAAAATTTTGCCGAGTTCAAATAATTTAAAACACTTATCCAAAATATACTTGGAATCGTTTAAAAATAAAAATATTTTAAAAAACTTGCTTAAATATTAGTTATGAAAATATTATACTAATATCTCATATAAAAATTCAAGACCAAATTAATTGTAAAATAGAATTAGTAGATAGGATATAACTATTTAAATATCCAATTTCTAAAACAAATATCAATTAAAACTTTAAATAATCACTTCTATAATAAATTAAAATAAATCTTTACTTTAAAGATTTTCAGAATAACCTAAGTAAATAATTTCTCTAAAATATTCTTTCCTTAAAACCATCTTTACAACTTCAATTTATATTTATAAACTATATTGAAAACATACTCGGCTTTCCAGGGAAAGTACACCTTCCATTCTAAAATGGTTCATTCAAATCAATTTATAAATCTTTCTGGATTTATTTTGAATTTACGTTCCAAATCCGTAAATTCCTTTCCACACTTTTAAAAATAAAACAATATTTATTTTTAAAACGAATTTCCTATAAAATTCCCATTGTGAATTTAAATTTTCAAATATCCACTGATATACGATTTTCAAATCGATTTCCAAATATTCACTTTCAACACCAAATCAATTTTCAAATTGATTTCCAAATTTATTTCAAATACAAAATAAAATCCCAAACTGATTTTCCAAACATTTATTTCAAACACCAAATCAATTTTAGAATTGATTTCCCAAAATTTATTTTTAAACACCGAATCAATTTCAAATTGGTTTCCCAAAGATTTATTTTCAAACACTGAATCAAATTCCAAATTGACTTCCAAATTTATTTTCTTTTTTTAAAATAAATTCCGTTATTTCTTCCAAACTTTTTAAATCCGTATTTTAAATAAATTCTTCAAACTTTTGAATAATACTACTCGAAATTCATTTATAAACCTTTTTCTCATATCTTGGAATTTATTCAATATGATTCAAAAATAAAACTTTATCCTTTTAAAATTCCATCTTTTAAATTTATCCAATTTTCAAAAATAAATTTTTATTATTACTTTCAGCTTGAACTTTTTTAAAACCAATTTTATTTATTTCCGGTATTCTACGATACCAAAAATATATTCGACTAAACTATAGCCTTCAACAATTTCAATCATAAATATAATCACACACAGATTATAAATAATGAACATATAACATTGAAACAAATTCAAATGTTTTGAGGAATCCAGTTGGATCCCTCCAAGCTATTTCCCTGCATCCACAAACGTTAGCACAACAATTAATTACCAATTCAACTTCGAGGCGGAATATCACGGTTTATGGGATTTATAAAATATCATCCGCTATTATGCGGCGTATAGGGTCTCATCCGCTATATAATGCGGGAAATCGGTCACTCCAAATACATATATAATACCAATTCCACTTCAAGGTGGAATATCACGGTATATGGGTTTATATATAATATCGCCCACTATTATGCGGCACATAAGGTCTAATTCAATACAACTGGTAATAATTAATCAACCAAGCACACAATCAACAATTTAAAATTTAACTATTTAAAAAATTAAATCAGAAAAATCTGATTGAGTGAGAAGATCTCGCCTTTGATTACGTATTGCAACCCATTTCCAATCCGGCTTGTTTCTTGATTTTTAGACCTTTTATAAACAATTATATGGTTTATTAATATCTGAATTGATTGAACAATTAATTATCATTTAATTAACTAACTATTTAATTTAACTGATAATTTCCCCTTAAAAGTCTTTTAGTAACTAAAATAATTAACAAGTTAATCAACCAATTTTATTACCCTAAATACATTATTTTAAAATAAACAAGTAAATTAAAAAATGTGTTTTTATTTTATTTTTGGAACTTTATGTATATTTTACAAAAATAATTTGTATAGATAAAAACCAAATCTTTATATAAATCCCTATTTTTTCCTTTCCAAAGCATTATTTACATTTTAAAAATCTAATTTATAAACTCTATTATATTTTTCAGAATCTTATTTATATATATATATATATATATATATATATATATATATATATTCCGCTGACTATTATTATACTCATAAATTAGAACAAAATCAAGAATTTATTCAAATTAACAGTTTATATCTAGATCAACATCATGTTCTGCTTTCACCTTATATATATTTATTTATTTATTTAAATAATCCATAACTTCCCGATTTAAACTAACTGCCCTTAAACCAAAAAACGAATTTAAAAATTTATTTACCTTAATTCGTTTTAACGAATCCGACTTCCCAAATCGTGACATCACCAAACCCTCATCTTAAGCTTGCGTACTCGAGATTGACCAGGCATCACGCCCAAAACCTAGCACCACGCGCCACCATGCGAACTCGAGCCTGCCACCATAGTGAAGTCGCCCCTCCGATTTGCCGACGAACCCCCATTTGCTCGTGACGATCCAATTCTTCGCCGCCGCCATATGGCTTTGAATTGAAGTCGACCTGTGCACGCTCGCTCCTAGCCTCAACACTAGACCACCGCTCCTCATCTTCGAGCTCCCAGTCGCGATTCCTTCGTTGCCGCGCTCGTCGATTGAAGCCTGAGTAAAAGAGAAGCTCATGAATGATTTCGAATGGCAAGAATGAATTCGAGGCCATAGCGTTGGATTGGGAAGCAGAGCACGCGATTTAACTGGCCATTGTTTGATTTTATTCATTGTTCGAAATGTTCCGCCATTTTTCGATTTATGAATCTCTGCCATCATTTTTTTGAACGAGAGATATATTTTCTCTGGGTCTTTAATTTGATTTTAGTTGGAGAGAGGAGGAAATCTCGGCTATAGTTTATATTTTTATATTCTTCTCTAAAAACAAACGCATGTAAAAATATTTTGCAAGTGTTAGAAAGAGGAGAAACGTGTAAGATTGCCTCGTGAAAGCATTATTTATATTCAATCTAAATTCAAATTCAAATTTTAATTAAAATCGTCTCGAAAATGCTACTTAAAATTTTGAATTCCTATCGAAGCGTGCCGCCAACCCCTATTCCGAACGTAATGAAAAAGGTTTCGAGTCCAAATTCAATCATATGGAGAAGATAGCTTTTTGGACCCTGCTATTAAATTAAATTTCAATATAAATTTCAGCGCGTTTGCTTATCGTACGGCCAAACGATCAATCTAAACGTTACGAAAATTGAAATCCCATAATAATACAATATTACGTATCCAATGGAACTGGTTTCGTCGAATTCTGAGACTGTGCCTCCGAAGGTTATTTTTAAATATCGATTTAAACTATAAATTTTCAAAACTGAACAAAAAAGTTTCAAATTCAACTCTGAAGCTTCTATTATCTTCAGTATCATCAATATAAATTTTTGAAGCCTTGAAAATATTTTTGACAAGCATAAAACTTAAGATACAACATTTTACCCAATTTCAATTATTAAATTAAAAAAATTTGATTGCCAGTTTCATTATGATATTTGAAATTCAGGTTAAATCAACTTCCAAATATAAAAATTCAACCAAATATTTCAATTTCTAATGTCAAAATTTCTAGGTCGTCACATTCTTCCCCTTTAAAAGAATTTCTTTCCGAAATTACTAGTTAAGAAGAATGATCCTCAACCCGTTATATTTTTTTCCAAAACTAAACAGTTTTATCAATTTGCCAAAACAGTCTTTTATTGAAGACTCATTATTACTTCAACTGACTTTTCAAATTCAATAATAAGTTCCAAACAACATTGTTTTCGTTAACAATTTAAATTTAAATTCAAATTTTAAATTTTCAAAATTTTCTCAAAATATTTCTAACTTCCTAAATTTTTGAAAAATTTCGCCAACGTCTCCTTTACGAGGCTAGCTCGGTACAACTACAAAATGGCGCCACGGGCCCCAAAATTCAAAAAGAAAACGAAAAGCCAAGCGGCTGGACAAGAAAGTCATCAAATTTCATATGGAAATTTAAATACGTAACTTTTTCAAGAAATTCAAATTATCTTCGAAATCAAAAATCCAATTCCCTTTGCATTTAAATCACCTGAATATCCTACTAGCCATAATATCCAATTATGACATTCAAAATTATTTTGCACATTTCTTTACAAAAGTTTGACTATATATTTCATTCAAATCCGTACGATGTACACACATCATTCGTACGCAATATCAAATACAATCGCTCGCTCGATTACAAAATTTCACTTTCGAACTAGTACCATTCACCCGACTTCCTAGTGCGGACTCAGATCTAGTTTCTTGATCGGAAACCATCATTCTCCTTGCATAGTTCTAAACTATGATAGAGAATTTTCAGAATCAACCAAAAATCCATATCCAGGTTCGTCGTTGAAAATCGAGTGAAAAATCCTAACTCGGATCGATATAACTATTTCGAAATTATGTGCTCGAATTTTGGATCAAATCGCTATGCGAAAATAATAGACATACATCCTACGTATTAATTCCAATTGATTATTAGCCTTATCAATTAATTTTCTATTATTAACGTTGATTTTCATTTTCTTATTCACAACTACCATTTCACAATTCCCAGTTTAATCTTCATTCACTAATTAGCTTAAAATATATTTTTCCAATTCCAAATTTTACTTAATAATTTCACCGTTTGTTTCTTAAGTTCAATTATAAGTATTCTATGTACTTACTATATTTTATTTTCAATTCACCATTTTGGTTTATAACCACCTATATTTAAACCGGATTTCTAATTCCATATGAATTTAATTCATTCTAAACCATAATTATTTTGTCACTCCTTTGATTAGTTTCACTTACTAATTTTAATACTTCGCTTTGTTTATCATAAATCAAATTCAATTCCAATTCCAGTTCTACTCGTTTGTTCATTCCCAAATTTATTTTCTCCTTCACCTTATTTAACACAATCCAAATTCAATTTCTCACTTATTTTCATTTCATTTAATAATTTTTTTCATACTCACTTTAATTTAACTTAATTAACTCAATTCTTTAAGTTAAATTCATTCTATCAAAATCCAAATTATATAACTTATCAACTCATAAACACTTTTAATAAATCTTCCAGGGTTTTACATAATTTCTTAATATTTCAAAATCACCTTTGAAATCAATTATTTCCAAAATCAAACTATTTCAAAATCAAGCTCAATTTTGTAAATATTCCCAATTCAAAATATTTGGGTAGCAATTTCCCCCCTTGGAAACCCGAAAATGAACATCGATGATGTTGTAGTCATCACCGAAGTTATTTTCCAGCGACCTAAAAGAGTTTGGTGCTTTTATCCTTCCAAAACATTTTTTCAAAACCTTTGAAAACTCATTGTCAAACTCAAGGGAATTTAAATTTTCCAAATCTCCAAAACTTCAAATCCTTTCAATTTCTTTTCAAATATTTCTCTAGAATTCTATTTCAAATTATAATCACATTTACAATTTATTTTTACAAATTCCATTTTATATGGATTTATTTCTCAGCATTTAGCTACGATTCCAATTTCTTATTCAATTTCAATGATAATAATTTAATATTATCACTTCCTAACATTCAAGCAATCATATACTATAATAATTTACGGAAAATGATTTCTTTTTCATACAAAAGTAATTTGGGTAAAATTATCTCATTTAACCTATTTTAAAACAATACTGTGTCGGTTTATCTTGTTTAAGAGTTTAGAAACCCATATCGACAGAGTTGGCCAAACTCATATCTATTAATACACTCAAACTCATTCTAGAGTACTACTGACTCTATCTCTAATGAGTAACACCCATCAGAGCCAAGGCCGTCACTTAACCAATTGCTCTGATACCACTTTATAACGATCCAATTTTTCGACTCCCAAAAGTCGACGTAAATACGTTCACTGTATCAATTGCCGCACAATCGCATGTCGAAAAACCGAACCATTAGGGTTAAAGAAGAAGAAGATAGAAGAAGAAACAGAAACAATAACAGAATCTCACATTTCACAGCGGAACAACATATAATAGATAAATGAATAACTTTAAAACAAAAATATTATATCAGTTTATACATCACATTATCAGAGTTTACAACGACAAAATACGAACATTGAAGTTATTTTAACTTGCTTACATAGAAATTTCAACTTGCCCAAACCCAAACGCAACAGACACTACATAGTATAAGTGGTACGTCTCGCCATCCAACTTGAATTCCAGATCTTCACAGCACATCTTTTCCTACTTCGCTCTAGAATAATGATAACCTGACTCTAGGCTGGCCATGTGGAAAATTATGACCACCCAAAGTTTAAAAGGGAACAATAAACTCCTGGTCAGCCATGGGACTGGTGTGAGTTCTTAAAAATAGTTATTTTCACAAAGAAAAGAAAAGAAAAGAAAAGAAACCGGCTATGCTTTTGAAAACTGAAACTACCGTAATGTCTTCCGGCACACACACAATGCAATCGCACACTTGGAGGAGATTTCTCCTTATGATAGTCAGACATGCTTGATACGAAAAATCTTTTTGATATTATTATTAGTGCATAGTGTGGAAAACATTTCGAAAGTATAATATAAATCTTAGCCGGCATACATACCATTATAGTATGCCTACTATAGCTACCATGTTAAATGACAAGTTCTACAACTAAAACCGTACAAGGCGCGTATTGATGATTGGATTTCCAACAAATGGTCAAGCTAAGGAACTTCTTGGGCCACATGGGTACGCCTCTAGAGGGATGCCCCAAGAACTTAAGCAGCTCTCTGCCGACACAAGGCCGGGTTACCTCTATAACTAGGTAACTACTACACGAGCATGCCATCCACCGGTCGTTTGCGACTTTTAAGTACCAACAACCACAAAGTAATAAATTTGCAGCATTCACATAGGTTAAATATCTAGGCTCCATACCATGATACCACCTCTTTCCAGAAGAAAATGAACATACCCTCAGGGGGCGTTACCCTCAAATAACCTTGCTGCATCCTTCCTGTTTTGACCATTCCGGGTTGTGAGGTCTGACGAAGTCTCGTCCACAAAGCTGCGCTTTTCACAAAAGCCATGCTTCGATCAACAAATGATCAGCAGCACTTCATATGCCACATTACCAATTTGGGAATATATCACTAGTAACCATCAACTACATAACCTCTGAGCTAGTACGTCTCATAGAAGGGTGTTAAGCTAAGAGAATAAATTCTTCACCACCAACAGAAATGTATTTGATAGAAACCAGCTTTACATCTCAAAGTGTAACGTTAGACACACATTCATACAAGTCCGTTTCGGGATCGAACAGAACTGAAGGCACTTCAAAAGAAGCCCTTGCAATCCAGATATTCACTAATCACGTCCAGAATCCCCATCACAAAGGGTAATAAAATCTCTATACCGGAGCAACCCGGTGCAGAGACATTCGACAGGTAATCCTTTCGCTTTCGAGAAAAACCCGGTCTTCAATACCATCTTCAATTGCAATCCCATTTCGTCATATCATTATTCGGAATGGGTTTTATGACACAAAGTCCTCTCCCGGCTAATCCGAATAATGAGCGCTTATTTTAAAAATAAGTGTTACATTCAGAATTCAAACAAATCACAACAAATTTCCACTTTAATCTTTTTAAACAAAAGATCCATCATTATCACAAAGATTCCATGTAGTTTTCGACTATCCATTTGGAATCCGGCCCCCGGTCGCATCAAAATTCAAATGCCATAAAAAGGCCGATATTGATAGTTGATTATTTAACTATCAATCAATACTCCCAACAATTACCAGATTTTATATAAATCTCCCCAATTATTTATTTTTAAATATCTTTGTAAGATAATTTTAATACTTCAACCATTTGAAAAAAAAATTCAAATCACTTTTCACCTTTCAATCTTTTGAAAACAAATTTCAAATCAATTTTCACATTTCAATCCTTTGAAAACAAATTTTCAACTCACTTTCCTCACATGGAATAAATTTCCAAATATTTATCTAATTCCACTGAAAATTTAGCCGACTTCAAATACTTTAAAAATAATTTAAAACACTTATCCAAAATATACTTGGAATCATTTAAAAATAAAAATATTTTAAAACACTTGTTTAAATATTAGTTATGAAAATATTATATTAATTTATCATATAAAAATTCAAGTCCAAATTAATTGTAAAATAGAATTAGTAGATAGGATATAACTATTTTAATATCCAATTTCTAAAACAAATATCAATTAAAACTTTAAATAATAACTTCTGTAATAAATTAAAATAAATCTTTACTTTAAAGATTTTCAAAATAACCTAAGTAAATAATGTCTCCAAAGTATTCTTTCCTTAAAACCATCTTTACAACTTCAATTTATGTTTATAAACTATATTGAAAACATACTCGGCTTTCTAGGGAAAGTACACATTCCATTCTAAAATGGTCCATTCAAATCAATTTATTAATCTTTCTGGATTAATTTTGAATTTACGTTCCAAATCCGTAAATTCCTTTCCACACTTTTAAAAATAAAAAAATATTTATTTTTAAAATGAATTTCCCTTTTTTTATAAAATTCCCATTGTGAATTTAAATTTTCAAATATCCACTGATATAAGATTTTCAAATCGATTCCCAAATATTCACTTTCAACACCAAATCAATTTTCAAATTTATTTCCAAATTTATTTCAAATCCCAAATTGATTTTCCAAACATTTATTTCAAACACCAAATCGATTTCAAAATTGATTTCCCAAAATTTATTTTTAAACACCAAATCAATTTCAAATCGGTTTCTTAAAGGTTTATTTTCAAACACCGAATCAAATTCCAAATTGACTTCCAAATTTATTTTCTTTTTTAAAATAAATTCCTTTATTTCTTCCAAACTATTTAAAATTCATATTTTAAATAAATTCTTCAAACTTTTGAATAATACTACTCAAAATCCATTTACTAAACCTTTTCCTCATATCTTGGAATTTATTCAATGGGATTCAAAAATAAATCTTTATCCTTTTGAAATTCCTTCTTTTAAATTTATCCTATTTTCAAAAATAAATATTTACTATAACTTTCAACTTAAATTTTTTTTAAATCCAATTTTATTTATTTTCGGTATTCTACAATACCAAAAATATATTCGGCTAAACTATACCCTTCAACGATTTCAATCACAAATATAATCACACACAGATTATAAATAATCAACACATAACATTGGAACAAATTCAAATGTTTTGAGGAATCCAGCTGGATCCCTCCAACCCGTTTCCCTGCATCCACAGACGTTAGCACAACAATTAAACACCAATTCCACTTTGAAGTGGAATATCGCGGTATATGGGATTTATAAAGTATCATCTGCTATTATGCGGTACATAGGGTCTCATCGACTATATAATGCGGGAAATCGATCACTCCAAATACATATATAATACCAATTCCACTTCGAGGTGGAATATCGCGGTATATGGGTTTATATATAATATCACCCGCTATTATGCAGTGCATAGGGTCTAATTCAATACAATTTGTAATAATTAATCATCCAAGCACACAATCAATAATTTAAAATTTAACTATCTAAAATTAAATCAGAAAAATCTGATTGAGTGAGAAGATCTCACCTTTGATTACACATGCAACCCATTTCCAATCCGGCTTATTTCTTGATTTTTAGACCTTGTATAAACAATTATATGGTTTATTAATATCTGAATTGATTGAACAATTAATTATCATTTAATTAACTAATTATTCAATTTAACTGGTAATTTTCCTCTTAAAAGTCTTTTTGTAACTAAAATAATTAACAAGTTAATCAACCAATTTTATTACCCTAAATACATTGTTTTAAAATAAACAAGTAAATTAAAAAAATGTGTTTTTATTTTATTTTTGAAACTTTATGTATATTTTATAAAAATAATATGTATAGACAAAAACCAAATCTTTATATAAATCCCTTTTTTTTCCAAAGCCTTATATACATTTTAAAAATCTAATTTATAAACTCTATTATATTTTTCAGAATCTTATAAATATATATATTTTCTGTTGACTGTTATTATACTCATAAATCAGAACAAAATTATTTTAAAACCCTGAATTGGTTTGTTAACTTGATATAAATGAAGTGAATTAATGAAAATGTACTGCATATCTATATAAATATGTGAATATGCATGTGTATGCTTGTGTGTATATGCATGTTGATGTTCTGTATAGGTTACAGGCTTCAAACCCTGATCAAAATTCAAACATCTTATCCTCTAATCTCTCTTAGGCTCTGGTACTAAATGTGACGGTCCTGACTTGACCTTCGAAAATCAGCATTCGAGTACAAGTGAAGTACGGGTGCCGATTTTCGAAGGTCGAGTCAGGACCGTCACATTAATGCCGCAGATTCAAACGTCAAATCTGGCTCGCCGGAGCTTATAACACATTAAGTACAACAACACGGCGGAAGAAAAAGAATAATATCATATAACTCCAATGATACAATATCCAATGATATACAACAATGATCGATATCAGAGATACAATGAAATTCTATAGCGGAAACACCAATGAACGTAATTGTATGATTTTGTTCTCATATTGTTGATATTATGAATTAGTAAAACCGAATGCAGAATAAATATTTCGATCTGATCTGATCAATCATTTCTGTATCTGCCATCTATTCTTTGTTGTCTCCCTTACAAATTTCGAGGATGATTTTTTTTTAAAGGGGGAAAATCTATAACATTCCTGAAAATTCACCAAGTTTAATTTGGCAATTTAATTAATTTTTGAAAATAAATTGTGAATTAATTAGAGATTTCTAGAATAAATAAATAATTTTTGATTATAAAAAGAAATTTAATTTGAAATTTAAGCATAAGTATCTTACAAATAAATATTGGGTTTAGAAAAATAAGTGTATTGAGAATAAATAGAAAGTTGATTTAAAATATAAGAACAAGTATTTTATAAACAAATATTGAATTTCAAAATAAAATGTATTAAAAATAAAATAGCAACTAAAAGCTTTGAGATTAATAAAAAGTTAATGATAGTTTATTTTCTAATTTTTTTAATTATATTAATATTTGGAACATGTAATAAATTTCAAAAGATTTATTTTTAAGATTTAGTTCTCTTATATAAATAAATGTGACTGTTTGTAATATGAAATCAAAATTTTTAAATCCTTCTTTCCTTTTTAAAAAAGAGTGGTACAAAAATAAATAATAAAAAAAATATATGAATGTAAATTGTATAAATATATAAGTGTATAAATATGTGGAACTAAATTAAAGATTGAATGTGAAAAAGAAAAAAAAAACAATGGAGATAAGATTTTATTTGCGTAAACATAAGTATAAAAGAAAACACAACACATACATAAATAAAAGAAAAATGTATTTATTTAAATGGGAAACATAATATAAAGTTATATTTAAGTGTTATTAACACGAAAATGTAAAATGCAAACTTGTGTACATGAAAGACTTAAGTGAATATGGTATAAAAATTTATTAAAAAATTCTTTTGTCTTGTAAAATTACAAATGATAAACATATACAAAAGAGATGGAGTAAAGCAATTAACATGCATTGAGGTTTCATAATCATTTTTTTTCATACGGCATCCAATATATTTAATTGAATAAGATAATGAAATTTAAAATTATAAAAAACTTTTCATCTCCCCATGCTCAATCATATAGTATCTCAGCAAATCTGAAAAAAATGTAACAATAGATTGAGTATCTAAAATCTCAACACCCAAGAAAAAAAGAAATGATGAGAAGAGTATAACCAGAAAAACAAAGATAGCAGAACAAAAAAAAATCAAAACATCTCAAATCTGGAAATCACCTCAGCTAAATTCAAAAACCTGAGACAAAGCAAATCTGTGAAGAAAATTTATGAATGCAAAAGCTTTCAACCTGGAAGCAAATCAAGTTCAAGGTCAGATGCCGTTCTAGGCCTTGCTTTTCTGTTCAGAGTCAAGTGATCAAACTTCTGATCAACAGATTTAAATCAAATTACAGATCAAAGCAGAATTGAAAACAAACTAAAGAGAGATTAAATCTGGAAGTTTCAAATCTAAAGCAAGGTTTCAGATAAAAATCAAAGGCAAAGCTGGAAACAACTCAACATATTTAGCAATCAAAATCATCAAACAAATTTCAGTTTCAAATTTCAAGCTTGCTAGTTGTTTGCGCCAAAATTGGTCACAAACCCCGATGAATGTGAAAGCACCAGTGTTGGAATATAAATCAGCAGTATCCAAACACAAATCGCAGATCTTAAGTAGCAAAATAATAAATGTAAGCAAGAACACACGATTTATAGTGGTTCGGCTATCTCCAGCCTACGTCCACTTCAAAGGTTTTTCCTTTTATTGATGTTCTTTGCTGATTACAATCGATTACAACAGATTACAATGAATTGTAGTTCTGAAATTCAAGTACAACGGTGGTTATTGAGTGCTAAGTAGAGCCTTGGTGGAGTCTTGATGCTTCAGAGTCTTGATTTTGCCAAAGAGAATCCGGTCCCTTTTCTGAATGAACTGGGGCTCTATTTATTGGCGTAGGATGCTGATATTTCTCCTAAAAATCAGGTAAACCACTTCCAGCACGTGAGGGGGCCCACATGGCCGAAACCTGGAGATCCGGGCCCACATTGGGATCGATTCGACCCTTGGTTCGAATCGATCAAGAAATCGTCCAATCGCGGTGAAATTTGGCGTGGACATTCTTCAACATGTAGATGAACTCCTGTAAAAATTTCATGCGATTTGGATCAGTGGATTGGAAGTTATGATCGGTTCGAAATTGGCGTGTTCGGCTTTCTGTTTGGTTCGAATCGATGCCATGGTCTTCTTCGAATCGATCTGTTTGATTCGAGTACCTCGAATCGATCCAAGGGGTGACGTGGCGCGCCTTCTTCGGCTCGAGCCAAGCTTTTCGCCGAGTTGAACGAGTCGAGTCCGAGTTCTCTGCCGAGTTTGCTGGATGGCTTCGTGATTGGATTCGAGGTTCATCTTCGAATCGATGGAATGTCGTTTGTTCGAATCGATCCAGACGCGTCACCTTGGATCGATTCGAAGTTGTCTTAACACGTTGGATTCGAAGATAGCATGGGGCGAGGTGACTTGGATGGATTCAAAGCAAGGCTCAGTCCATGGATTCGAAGTCTGGTCGTGGATGGATTCGGAGCAAGGCTTATCTGGGGGTGTACTTGATGGAGTCGAAGCGAGGGCATTTCTCATGGATCCGATGTAATGGCAACTCCATGGATACGAACTTCATAACCTGGAGGGATTCGAAGAGAGGACAACGTGATGGAGTCGAAGTCAATGGTGTTGAAGCAGGATGGAGTCGTTGGCTGATGGATTCGAACATGATGGGTTCGAACTAGATGGGTTCGAACTAGTCAGGGTGATGGGTTCGAACCGAGCAATGCCCATTCCTCTTAACTTGAATCCATCATAACTTGATCATACGACCTCGGATTGACTTAAAATTTGAAATGCAGACTTCTATGATCTTCTTTGTCGTGTCCTATGAACTGTGGCCCGTTACGGACTCGGACAAATCCATTGATATCCATGGTTATCCTGCAATGCTTGGTTGATATTCATGAATAGTAACCATTGACTTTTTGTAAATTTTGGATATCTCAACTTTGCCAAAAGTTTGGGATAACATTTTGCCCCCCAAAACATGCCTTTTTGTAAAAGGTATGTTTTGAATGGTCTTATATCAAGTGTAAGGAATTCATGTTTCATTCATAGCTGTGGTATTATCAATCAAGTTTGTGGCTGTTCGAAGCCAAACCAATATTCGTTCTTTTCGTCGAAGTTGAGAATGAAGTTTCGTAGTCTCTCCGGACTATTACTGGCTGCTATGAACCTTTACTAAGTCCGTTCCAGACTTAGTGATTGAATAGAAACATCCTATTGCTCTCTGGCGTTGCCTTCTATCCCTTGCACTTTGTTCCCAGTTAGGACGTATAGCGATATCATGGTCGTTCTGGACCGATCATAGCCTCTCCGGGCTCTTGCTGGATCCCATCCTGTCACTCTCCGGTGAAGGGGAAACAGCGCTTAAGTGAGCCGATCCTATCGCTCTCCGGCGAAGCAACTCACTTCTTGCACTCTGGTTCAGTGTACCTGAACATTTAGCGATATCTTGGTCGTTCGAGACCGATCATAGCCTCTCCGGGCTCTTGCTGGATCCAATCCTGTCATTCTCCGGTGAAGGGGAAACGGCGCTTAAGTGAGTCGATCCTGTCGCTCTCCGGCGAAGCAACTCACTTCTTGCACTCCGGACCCCATCTCTCTCTGAGTAGGGTCATAAAGCGATCATGTTTATATTGGTATTTAGTGTTCATCCTTTGACTCTCCGGTCAAAAGGTTTATTGCAAGAAGTTCTAATTTATTTGTTTAATATTCAAGTTCTAGATGTTCAATCTCAAACATCAGAGAAGAAAAAACTAAACATTGCCTCTCCGGGCATAGCGGTTTATCTCCATCTCAGGGCATGCCTAGGGATCTCTCCGGTTCCCGTACATGTGTAAGTGGAGTAACCGTTTTATTCTGAAAATAAATCTAAATGAAATTATTCGACCAAAGTCCAAACCCTGGACTTGGCCCTTGCCATCTTTAATCAGTTGATGACGAGTCGTGATCCCGATCCAGGATCGTTCCTGTTAGGTGGAGACGGTAGTCATTCTGGTCTTGCTGCCGTTGTCCGTTCTCTGATAAATTGAGGCAATCTACCACCCCTAGCATGTTCTTCCACCTCATCCTTTAGGTGGCGGCATTCATCTGTAGTGTGCCCATCCAGCTCATGGAATTGGCAGTATTTTCCTGTCCTGCGCTCCCGCTCAGTGGGATCCCTTATAGGTGGCTTTCGATAGGGGAGTTGCCCCCGAGTTTCAGTGTAAATTCTTTCTAGGCCTGCAGTCAGATCGGTGTACTGCTTGAATCTTGGTTCTCGGAATTTCTTCCGTTTATGAGGACCATCGTGTCTGTCATCCTGTTTCCTCTTTCCCTTGTCCGCTCCGGACTGTTCTCTGGAGGTTCCTACGCTTTGTGTGGTATTTATTTCACGACTCTCGGCTCGTGATTCTTCTAACCGAATGAACTTTTCAGCTTTATGAAAGAACTCTCCAAGATCTTGCAGTGGATCTTTAGTTAGAGAATCCTTAAATTTGATGCCTTCCGCGACTCCTGCCACCACCGCCATTAAAATCATTGATGGATCCGGGCAATCTACAGAAGTCACTGTCACATTGAATCTTAACAGAAAATCTTTTATGGACTCTCCGGTCCTCTGCTTGATTGATGCTAAGGTCATCACACTCTTGGGTCGTGTCACGTGGACCCTAAACTGTCTCATGAAGCAATCTACAAGCTCGCTCCATGTTCCGATTGATCCAGTCTCTAGTTGTCTGAACCATAATGAAGCTAAATCTGTCAAATATAGAGGGAAGCATCGTGCCATCACTTCCTCGGATGCCCCCAGCACTTCCATGTGCCTAATATATCTTGTAATATGCATGGTCGGGTCTGATCTCCCATCATATGGTTCTAGCGCTGGTAGTTTGAACTTTGGAGGGTTCCTTGCGTTTCGGATGTTTAGAGTGAATGGACTCCGACTAACTTCTTCTAGGCCTCCGCTAGGCAATCCTCCTCTCATGATTCGTCGCATTAGGCCTATCATTCTCTCATCTCCGTCTAGGGGTTGGCCCTTCGTCAGATTCCTGTCCTGCCCCCTGAGCCTTGAAGGGAATTCTGGTACGTATTCTTCTGGTGGCTCGTTAGCATAGGCATTGGCTCTAGTCTGTTGAGCTCCGTCTGTTGGTCTTCCAGTATCGGACCCTGAGGGTCTGCCCCCAAGGCCTTGCTGACCACCTTCAACTCCTCTATTCTGGCCTTGAGCCTGTCTTTCATTTGCTTCTGCAACCCTGATTCCTTGTCCCGTACTCGTAGCTGTTGTAGTTGGTCCAAGGTTTTGCATATTCTCCACCCTCATCTGCTCGAGGAAATTCTGCAGCATCTCCTGTTGACTCTTCATTATGCTTTCGCGTAATGATTTGGCCATGGCTTCCATCTCGTCTCTGGTGATGTAAACGGAAGCTTGTCCTTCTCCTGATCCGGAGGATGCTTCTTGGCTTCCTCCTTGTTGGCTCCTATCAATCCTCTGTCTTGTTTGTCGAGTCATTGTCTCTGAATTGGATGTAGCGGGTGCTAGTTGTTCTCAGTAAAAGCACCAAAGTGTTTGCGCCAAAATTGGTCACAAACCACGATGAATGTGAAAGCACCGGTGTTGGAATATAAATCAGCAGTATCCAAACACAAATCGCAGATCTTAAGTAGAAAAATAATAAATGTAAGCAAGAACACACGATTTATAGTGGTTCGGCTATCTCCGGCCTACGTCCACTTCAAAGGTTTTTCCTTTTATTGATGTTCTTTGCTGATTACAATCGATTACAGCAGATTACAATGAATTGTAGTTCTGAAATTCAAGTACAACGGTGGTTGTTGAGTGCTAAGTAGAGCCTTGGTTGTTGAGTGCTAAGTGGGATCGATTCGACCCTTGGTTCGAATCGATCAAGAAATCATCCAATCGCGGTGAAATTTGGCGTGGACATTTTTCAACATGTAGATGAACTCCTGTAAAAATTTCATGCGATTTGGATCAGTGGATTGGAAGTTATGATCGGTTCGAAATTGGCGTGTTCGGCTTTCTGTTTGGTTCGAATCGATGCCATGGTCTTCTTCGAATCGATCTGTTTGATTCGAGTACCTCGAATCGATCCAAGGGGTGACGTGGCGCGCCTTCTTCGGCTCGAGCCAAGCTTTTCGCCGAGTTGAACGAGTCGAGTCCGAGTTCTCTGCCGAGTTTGCTGGATGGCTTCGTGATTGGATTCGAGGTTCATCTTCGAATCGATGGAATGTCGTTTGTTCGAATCGATCCAGACGCGTCACCTTGGATCGATTCGAAGTTGTCTTAACACGTTGGATTCGAAGATAGCATGGGGCGAGGTGACTTGGATGGATTCGAAGCAAGGCTCAGTCCATGGATTCGAAGTCTAGTCGTGGATGGATTCGGAGCAAGGCTTATCTGGGGGTTTACTTGATGGAGTCGAAGCGAGGGCATTTCTCATGGATCCGATGCAATGGCAACTCCATGGATACGAACTCCATAACCTGGAGGGATTCGAAGAGAGGACATCGTGATGGAGTCGAAGTCAATGGTGTTGAAGCAGGATGGAGTCGTTGGCTGATGGATTCGAACATGATGGGTTCGAACTAGATGGGTTCGAACTAGTCAGGGTGATGGGTTCGAACCGAGCAATGCCCATTCCTCTTAACTTGAATCCATCATAACTTGAGAATATGACCTCGGATTGACTTGAAATTTGAAACGCATACTTCTATGATCTTCTTTGTCGTGTCCTATGAACTGTGGCCCATTCCAGACTCGGACAAATCCATTGATATCCATGGTTATCCTGCAATGCTTGGTTGATATTCATGAATAGTAACCATTGACTTTTAGTAAATTTTGGATATCTCAACTTTGCCAAAAGTTTGGGATAACACTAGTTCTCTGTTCAACTTCATTATCAGGTGAGAAACTTAAATTTTTAAAACCAGTACTTTGAATCCAATGCCTGTGAATCTGCGAGCAAACCCTTGAATCTGTTTGTGATGTTTGGATTATTTGCTTAAGTATGTTATAATGATTGTTTGCGTGGCTGTTAGAATACATGCATGTGCCTTTGTTGACTGTTACAGGTTTACGGAACCTGTTATAAAATTCAAAATCATCCTATCTAGATGATTTCAGGGTTCAATTTCTAAACAAAAAATAATTATAACCATGAAATGCTAATTCTAAAAATAATTTCATGAACATTTGTTTTGTAGTTATTTTTAAAAATAAAAATAACAGAGATGATCAGATTTTAAACAAAAATTCGAATGTCAGGGTTTCGATTTTAATTATAGGAATGAATTCGTACTTCGAATCCACGATTTTTGATGATCATCGTAGAATTTTTAAGCTAGTATTTATGGAAAACTTTTGAGTTGAATGGAATTTGGATTTTTTTCAATCCTTGGAAATCAACAGTAAAATATGAATCGTGATTTATCGTGGGGATGGATTAAGTATGGTGGAATCGTGGAAAAATACTCGTGAATGTTTTTGTGTGTTGTAGTGGTGGATTGATGTTGATTTAGGGTTTTGGGTTTGTTTGGGGTTGTTGTTGTTCATGAGAAAATTTCATCGTCGGCATGGCAATCTGGTCGATCGCACCGGGGGGAAGGGCTGCGTGGGTGATCAACGGAGGTTAGGTCGGAGTCGCGATGATTCTGGTGTCGTGATGTGGCAGAGCGAGGCCTTTTTTTGGGTTGATCAGGAGTTCCAGTTGGGTGTGCTTGAACTCAATTTCGAATTCGAGTTCAACTTTAAAATTTAGGGCTTGGGATCGATGGAGGAACTCCTAAGCGACTTGCTGGCATCGGCGACGACGATCGGAACGGTGGCGGTCATCAGTGCATGTGCACGCATCCATGGTTGTGTCTGGGTAGTGATACTTTGGGGAAGAAGGATAAAGCTCGGGGTTGTCTCAAAGTAAATGAGGGTTTGGCTCGGGGAAACTTGCGTTGGCTCGAGTTCGATATCGAGGCGTTTGCGTGAGTTAATCAGTGTATCAGGTTTTTTAAAAAAAAGGGAGGCTCGAAGCTAATCTCAGGGAGAATGGTATTTGGCCCGGGTAAGAACTCGAGTCATCTCGGGTTTGAAAATTTTACCGTTTAAAATTTAAAAATAAAACAAGATTTTATTCGATTTAATTATATCAAGTTGAAACTTTTTCCGATTCATCCTTGAAGAATAATAAATGTTTGATTTAGTTTTGGGATTAAGATTAGAGTAAATTATTTTAAAGCTAATTGAGTTTAAGTTTAATTAAGAAATTAATTAATTTAAAGGAAGAAAAAAACAATGATGTTTTAAAATTGTTATTTGACTTTAAAGTCTTAAGTTTATTTATGAAAAAAATACACTTTGTTTCAAAGATTAAAGATGTAAGGATTGAATGTTTTAAAGTTAATTGATTTAAAAAGATAATCACATTGTGTAATTCAGTTAGGATTAATTAATGTGAGATTAACTAAAGAATAGTTAATTAATTCCTTAATTGATGTTTGCGAATAATAATTAATTACTTATGGATAATTACTTAATAAAAGTAATTAAGGATAATTGATTAATGATTTATGATTGATACATTAAGTGATTAAAGTATAATTACTCAATGTAATTAAATTAGTAATCAAAAATTATAAGTGAATAGGATAATCACTTATTAACTAAAAGATAACTAATCATTAATGAAAGGTAATTAAATTGCTTAGAGATAAATTACTTAATTAAAGGTAATAAATTGATAACTTAAGGTTGATTAATCAAGTGATTAAGATAAATTGAGATTTGTTAGTCTAAGTGATTATGGATAATCACTTATGGTAATTAATTAAAATGGTAATTAATTGATTAAGGGTTGATTAATTAAAGAATAATTAAATAATTAGGGATTAATTAAATTATTAATAAATGGTAAATTAATAAATTATTGAAGAATAATTAATCAAAAATGATTGTAATGTTAATTACCAGGATTAGTAATTCATGAGTTGTAAATCTAATTTGAATTAATCAGACAATTATCTGACCTTACTTATGAATGTTTGGAATCTATTGGATGATTGAATTGTTTGATACCCTGATATGTTCTGTTTGGTTTGAGCTGTGTTTGATGTAATTTATTATCTATGATATATATCTGCGATCTGTGAATAAAAGATAAGCGTTATAGTTTATACCGCTTATCAAATATAAGCGTTATAGTTTATACCGCTTATCAAATATATTGCTGTATTTGAATCTGTGCTGATTGATGATGTTGCACTTTTATTGTGTAAAACCCCTGGACCACACTTATACACACACGAATATGGATTGCATGTGGAAATGGGTTAAGTCACGGATTTTGAAATAGTTTTATAGATTGAATTTTTGAATCCAAAATAGTTTTGGAATTAGAATTGAAAGCTTTTGAAAATGAATTTCAAAAATGAAAGTTATTTTGGATAACTTGATTGAGTTTTGAAATTTAAATAATTTGAAATTGAATTCTATGATTGGAAACTAGAGATTAAAGAGGGTATACAAGTTTATATGGGTTTTAAACCATTTTGAAAGTGTTGTTTGGGTTTGTATTTAACCCAAAGATTTTTAACTTGTATAAATGAAATCGGATTTTTCTGAAACGAAAACTATTTGTTTTCAAATAACAAAAGCTTTCACATAAGAAATGAACGTCTAATTTGGGTTAAAAGGATTTCAAGTCTAAAATGAAAATAATTTTCTAAGTTATGAATAAATCTTTGGAAATGTGTTTTGAAAGCTATAAATTAAATCTTTAATTTAAAGATTTAATGAGTTAATCCAAATTGAAATGGAAGTGTTTTGAAATCTATGAATAGATCTTTGTGAAACTAGGTGAATTTTGTGAAACGAGTCTTTTTGTTAAAAGATTTGAAATGGTAATTTGTTTAACCATTTGAAGAAAAGTTTTGGATTTTATAAGTTATGACTTAATTGAAATCCCATATCCATGTGTTTTACGCTCATTGCTCGGTTTAGCCGGGAGAGGACCTCGTGTCATATAACCCATTCCGAATAATGATACGTCGTTATGGATAGCATTTGAAGACCGGTGGTGAAGACCGGGTATTTTCGAGAACGAAAGGATAACCCGCCGATTGTCTCTGCACTGAGTCGTGCCGGTATAGAGATTCCCTAAGTGATGGGAAGTCCGATCGGAATTGTGGATACCCGGATTTGCAAGGGCTTCTTTGGAAGTGCCTTTGGTTATGTTCGAACCCGGAACTGACTTGTATGGATGTGTGTCTGACATTACATTTTCAGATGTTAAACCAGTTCCTGTCAAATACATTTCTGCTTGGTGGCGGAGATTCATTCTCTTAGCTTAACACCCTTCTCTAAGACGTACGAGCTCAGAGGTTATGTAGTTGATGGTTACTAGTGATACATTCCCAATTTGGTATTGTGGCATACGAAGTGCTGCTGATCATTTGTTGATCAAAGCATGGCTTTGTGAAAAAGCATATCTTTGTGGACAAGACCGCATCGAGCCTCACAAACCGGTAATGGTCGAAACAGGAAATATGCGGCAAGGTTTCAGGGGTAGCTCCCCTAGGGTATGACCATTCCTTCTGGAAAAGGGTGGTATCATGGCATGGAGCCCAGATACTTACTCATGTGGGCACTGTAGTATATTTATTACTGTGTAATGTTGTTGGTGTAGAGGATCCTCGGATAAAGGTCCCAAAGGACCGGGGGTGGCATATCTTAGGTTTAACTCCCCGGGAAGGGGGTAGCCGGCCTTGTGTTAGCAGAGAGCTGGGTAGGTTCTCGGGGCGTCCCTCTAGAGGCGTTCCCATGTGGCAATAGAAAGTTCCTTAGCCTGACCATTTGTTGGAAAATCAAATCAAAACAATACGCGCCCTGTACGGTTTTTTAGTTGTATAACCTGCCATGGAATGTAGCGGTAACCTGCTATCGAACATGGTAGCTATAGTAGGCATATGACAAAATGTTGTATGCTGGCTAAGATTAATATTATACTTTCAAAATGTTTTTTCTACACTATTCACTAGTAATAATATCAAAGAAAATTTTCTCGTATCAAGCATTTTTGACTATCATAAGGAGAAATCTCCTCCAATTTTGCGTTTGCATTATGTGTGTGGCGGGAGGCCTTATGGTAATTTCATTTTCCAAAAAGCATTGCAGATTTATTTTAAAAGCTTTTGTTGTTTGTTTTAAAGATAAAAACTATTTTTGTTTGCTCATACCAGTCCCATGACTAACCTAGAGTTTATTGTTCATTTCCTAAACTTTGGGTGCCTAAATTTCCCACACGGGCAGTCTAGAGTTGGGTTTTTCAGATAATCCTATAATAGGAGTAGATTCGATAGCTTTCGGAATCATTAGTTTGGTAGCATTTGGAGATCTTCTTCAGTCTTCGGATTCACGGACTGCACTTGCTTATCTTGGTGCAACTTGATGAGTGTTTGAGCTAACTTTGGATTGAAGATGGAGTTCTTGGAGTTGGCATTGAAGACATTATCTTTCCGCTGCTATTTCTTGTATCTCTGATAGTATTAATATCTTTTGTATCATTCTATCGTATCATCATTGTATCAAATATTGTATCTAATGTTGTATATCAAATGTGTTATTTCATTTCTTCCGTTGTCTTGTACTTAGTATGTTATAAGCTCCAGCGAACCAGATTCGACGTTTGGATCTGCAGCATTTGAATACGAGTGTCGTATTCGGTGCCGATTTTCGAAGGTCAAGTCAGGGTCGTTAAGAATTTATTCAAATTAACAGTTTATATCTAGATCAACATCATGTTCTGCTTTCACCTTCTATATATATAAATAATCCCTAACTTCCCGATTTAAACTAACCGCCCTTAAACAAAAAAAACGAATTTAAAAATTTATTTACCTTAATTCGTTTTAACGAATCCAACTTCCCAAATCGTGACATCACCAAACCCCCATCTCAAGCTTGCATGCTCGAGATTGACCAGGCATCGCGCACAAGCCCTAGCACCACATGCCGCCATGCGACCTCAAGCCTGCCACCATAATGAAGTCGCCCCTCCGATTTGCCGATGAACCCCCATTTGCTCGTGACGATCCAATTCTTCGCCGCCGCCATCTGGCTTTGAATCGAAGTCGACCTGTGCACGCTCGCGCCTAGCCTCAACATCAGACCACCGCTGTCATTTTCGAGCTCCCAGTCACGATTCCCTCATTGCCGCGCTCGCCGATTGAAGCCTGAGTAAAAGAGAAGCTCGCGAATGATTTCGACCGGCAAGAATGAATTCGCGGCCATAGAGTTGGATTGAGAAGGAGAGCACACGATTTAACTGGCCATTGTTTGATTTTATTCGTAGTTCGAGATGTTCCGCCATTTTTCGATTTATGAATCTCTGCCATCATTTTTTTTGAACAAGAGATATATTTTCTCTGTGTCTTCAATTTGATTTTGGTTGGACAGAGGAGGAAAGCTAGGCTATGGTTTATATTTTTCTCTAAAAACAAACATGTGTAAAAATATTTGCCAAGTGTTAGAAAGAGGATAAACATGTAAGATTGCCTCGCGAAAACATTATTTATATTCAATCCAAATTCAAATTCAAATTTAAATTCAAATCATCTCAAAAATGCAACTTAAAATTTCGAATTCCTATCGAAGCATGCCGTCAGGCATTTATAATGTTAAACCCTTATTCCGAATGCAATGGAAAAGGTCCCGAGTCCAAATTCAATCGTATGGAGAAGATAGGTTTTTACCTAGTTACTAAATTAAATTTCAATACAAATTTCAGCGCGTTTGCTTGTCGTACGACCAAACGATCACTCTAAACATTACGAAAATTGAAATCTGATAACAATACGATATTACGGATCCAATGGAACTAGTTTCATCGAATTTCGAGACTGTGCCTCGGAAGACTATTTTTAAATATCGATTTAAATTATAAAATTTCGAAACTGAACAAAACAGTTTCAAATTCAACTCTTAAGCTTCTATTATCTTCAGTATCATCAATATAAATTTTCGAAGCCTTGAAAATATTTTTAACAAGCATAAAACCGAAGATACAACATTTTACCCAATTTCAATTATTAAATTCAAAAATTTTGATTGCCAATTTCATTATGATATTTGAAATTTAGGTTAAACAACTTCCAAATATGAAAATTCAACCAAAATTTCAATTTCAAATGTCAAAATTTCTGGGTCGTCACATTCGAAAAGTATGTTTACTGAACTGCCACTATCAACCAAGCAGGTCCTATTCCTACTGTCACTACCATCGGATCAAGAGTTTGAGTTTCGATCCCTTTAGTGTCTCGATTTCGAAACACTATGTCGCCGTTCAAAACCCATTATAGCTTGACTGGAGTCTCACCTTCAATAGATAAACACAAATCCTTTGGAGCATGCTTCAACGAACTTGCATATCACTTCATCTCCCCCCAACTTCTTTGTGTGGGGTGTATCCTCTAGATATTGTTTCAATAATATGCCTTTGGTCAGTTCGTTTCGACCCTTCTTTGCTAGTTCTGGCTTGATTGCTTCGCACTCTTGGGTGCTGAGGATCCGCAGATTGGTTGAGGTTCTATGGCTGTCTTATGCACTACTGGTGTTTGTTTTTCTGGATCAGCTCCTCAACGAGGTTTTTAAGGCAGTTGCATTTGTTTGTATTGTGGCCGTGTGTTTCATGGAAGCGACAGAACTTCCCTAAGCGTTTTTGCTGCTCAGTTGCCTCCTTTTCGGGTGGCTTTTTTGCACTCCTCGGTCCCTTGAATTGTGAGAAAAATGTTTTCAAGTGTGTCATTCAAGGGGGTGTAGCCTTTGGGGCTAAATCCCTTAAGCCTTTTATTGTTGCCATTTACATTCTTCTTATTGGAGTTTTGACTTTTCCTCTTCGAGTTTTTGTCTTACCCAGTGATTCCTTCAGTCACCCGATAAGTGTGCGCATTTGATTTATTGCTATGTCACTTTGCCCAACATTTGTCTGTTGCACACTAGTAGACTTCCTTTATAATTCCTATGCTTCCTCTAACCTTAGGAACTAACTTTCTTTGTGGTTGAAATTCCTGGTGATAGGTTGCTTCATCTTAATCTACTTTCTGAATTCGTTTTTCGGGTAAATGGCAGAGACTAATGCCATGAAAATCACGTCGTCGATGGGGTCGCTTACTTCCATCACTGTAGTATTAAATCTATTCATGAAGATTTCAGCGATTCATTACGCCCTTCGAACAATCCGAATATAGACATAACATCTTTTGGTTGCACAATATGGAGCCTAAACTGATCATGGAACCTTGTCGCCAGTTGGTCAAAAGTATAGATAGATCTTGGTGGAAGTCTAGTGAACCACATTGATGCAACTCCTTTAAGAAAGATAGGAAAGCATCTGCATTGAATGGCTTCGAAGGCATTAGCTCCATCCATATACCAACTGTATTTGTACAAGTGAGGTTTTCGGTCCTTTGTCTTGTTATAGGATGGAATAGTTGGCATTGTAAACTTTTCTGGATACTTCTCATACAAGATTTCATCAGTGAAGGGAGTCCAACTTGGTGCAGATCTCCATTCAACTCTTCTATTTTTATTCCCTTCCATTAATCATTTAGCCATATCTACTATGTATGCCTCTGATGTCCGGTAGCCCTGAGGACGACAATCAGTCACTGCGCAAGTGTTTGGCCTTGCAGACGGTCTTGGTGAGTAGGTTGAAACCTAGGCTCTCCTGTCTTCGGGAGAGCCACTCCTACAAGGTCGTGTTGGCTTGTGGATGGCCTAATTGGAGAAGTTTGAGTATTCCTAGCATTATAGAATACATTAGCCTTTGCTTCCACTTTGTTATCGTCCTCTCCGTCCTCTGAGTCAGGGAGATCCATAGCTATGTCTTTCAATAGGGTCTTTGCCCCTTGATTCAAGTTCAGAATAGGTTTCCTCGTGGCTAACAGAGTACTTGCATTTTCATCCATGTTAAGTCCTATTGTCACTTTCTTTGTGGCTATTTTCTGTTTCTCCTATGCATTCCAGAAATGGGGGAATTCTCTTATTTTGTAGCAGCCGCGGGTTCAGGAACAGTCCTTGAAGTAGGATTTGACTGTGAGTTTAAAAGAGCGTTAAGCTTGTCCATCAGAGCCTTTTGGCTACTTTCCATTCTTTGGTTAATCTCATCAACCATATTATTAATCTCATCCCTGGTGACAACTTCATGCTGACTGAAGGATGTTGGTGCTTGATTTCCTAAGTTAGCACCATTCACTTCAGTTTGTTGGGTGGTAACATCTTCTCCAGCTACTACTGCCCCTATGGATCTTCCAGAGGCGGTTCTTCTTCTTTCAACGGCTATTGATTCCAAATAGCGGCCTCTTCAAGCAAAGATTACGGATCTAACTTGTAGACCTATGAGATCCAAAGTAGATAGCTAGATATGGATCCTAAGTTGGAGCTCTCAATGAAAGCACCAAAATGTTAACTTAAAAAATGTATCAACACCCTGGTTTGAGTTTGAAAGAACTAGCCCTGTTCTGATAGAGCAGTACCACAGCTAACAGATATAGAAAAAGAGTAGCAAAATAAAGAAGACAAAGAATTTTTATAGTGGTTCGGCTGTAAATGAAGCCTACGCCCACTTTAAGATTTTATTATAGACTGATTGTTATTACAAGAAGTGTTATATTACAAGGCTTTGATTATCCTTAAGTAAGTTAAATTCGCAGAGTTGGAATCCACTAGAGAATCACAGTGAATCCCTGTGGAGATTTTTGTGAGGGAGGTAGAGAGTAAAGAATATTTCCAGCAGAGCTTCAGCAACAAGTATGGAGATGATCCCACTTATGTTGTAGGTATGACTGTATTTATAGGGATCAGAGAGCTTTTGGGCCATGCCATTTCATCACTTGCTCGCATGTATGTATAGAATGACCTAAGGGGGTCCAGCTAACGATCCGAGCCAAAATCATAGGTCGCTAGCAGCCCATGGCCTATAGGTCCATAGAGACCCATGGACTTGGCTCGTACGCAAGCTAATGACTTGGTATTTTCTAGGTGCTATTTCCATCTCTTCGTAAGACAGGGTTGCAAGCATCATGGCATTACATGGATAGCTAGCGATCCATCGTGTATGGATCGCTAGCGATCCATACACTTAGAATTTTTCATGCTTCTGTCTCTAAGACTTCGTATCCCTATTTCTCTCAGCAAACCAATATGTTAGCTTGGGTAACTGGCGATCCATAGATATGGATTGCTAGCGACCGAAGTTTTTTAATCGTTTCTGTGGTTCCATGTTGGGTTGCTTTCATGGCCTTGCATCGATTCCATACATGTAGTCTTGTTGCCCGTTGTTCTATTTTAATGGTAATTTACTAGCTGGTTGTGCGTTGATTGCTAACTGGGCTGAAAGAATGATGGTCTCTTGGTTTAGTTGATTTCATTTGTTTCCTTAGCCTTTCTAGTTAAGTTCTAAGCCATTTTGATGCCACGAGATTGTTCTTCTTTCTAGTGAGTCCTATTGGGTTAAAAACATGGATAACACAAATTATGGATCCTCCAGTGGTATTCTGGTACCTCCTAAACATAAGAAAGTAAACAAATATACCTGGCGAGTCCCAAAATGCACTTGCCTTTGGTTTTAGTCATTCTTGTAATAAATAAAAATATTTCTAAAGCACTTTGTAAGTATTTATTAGGGCAAATTCCAAAATCTTGACAAAATAATAATATTCTCAAATACTTTAAATCATACTATTATTATTTCTTTCCAAATTCATTTCAAAAACTCTTTACAATATGATTTCAAAACCACCGGGCTTTATGTTCAAATAAAATATAGTTTAATAAATATCTTTTTAACAAAACATTCAACCAATATTTATTCCTATGAATATTTACCATTAAAAATATTCTAATTAGGAAAAACACTTTTACAATACAAATCACTTTTCAAAGCAACTTATAATTTACATTGAAGTTCGAAATTAAAATATTAAATTATTATAACTAATTACAATTATTTAATAAACCAATATAATTGTTAAACATGTTATAGTCAAATTGTGAAATAAATCACAAGGTGTTAGCCTATACTCGTTTTATACCCAACATATGAAACTAGAAATTAATTACTCATAAACTGGCAAAGAACAATTCAAAAAACCAAACAAACAATAATAACAAACAGTTATCATCAACAATTAACAATTAAAAGCTAACAGATCAATTTATTGAACAATAATTAATCTACACATTAATTAATGTCAAAATATTCTTTTTAAATTACATGCACACAACATGGATTTATTCTGCTCAACAAATGTCCAAAATTAATCTATACAATTTAAAATAGCAGAACGACATTTTATTGTGCTAATTAAACATCACTAATTAAATATAATTATTTAATTACAATAAACATAATTAAACTTAATCACCAATATTTTGTTAATATTTTACACTTCATCCAATGTATCTGTAAATTACATTAATGTTTTCTATACTCTTTTGCGAATCCAGTGTCGAAATCTGCAGGTTAAACGTTCTTCATTCGGGTGAGTTATTTATTTTTAAAGTTTAAACTTTAATTAGCTAAATTTATGAACCAATATTACTTAACAAATCTAGTCCAACCATATCTGTCTAAGCCAACCCGCCAACCACTTGCAAAACCCAAGGCCCACTCTTGTATGCAACCCATATTAGGGCTGTCAATAAGTACCTGAAAAATCTGAAATCCATCGAAAAACATATCCGAATCATGAAAAATTATCCAGCATTCGAAAAATGGATGTGGATATGAATATGACCATATCCTTATCCGATAATTATCCATCCATTTTTTTTCAAGATTATAATTATTTTTTATGTATTTTAGTACATAAAATAATTGTCGTTTACTATTTTATCCTAGTAAAAAAATTAATATGTATATAAAAATTAGTTTTAACCGCTTAAATTATTTTTCTTATTGTTTTTATTATTTTAATATATTTAGTAGAAAAATGAATTTACGATAAATTAAAATTTTCTATTTATTTGTATAGATTTAGTGGTTGTGTGCTAGTCGAAGAATATCCGATAAGTATTTGATATATGTCCTCATCCGTAGGTACGGATATCTGATATCCGAAAATGATTCGGATATCCGAAAGCATTCATTTACATGCCTACCCACACTCCCCTCCTTCAGTTTTTTCTACCTGCTTATACATGCACCTCTCCACCTTTCTTTTCTCTCTGCACATGCACCTTCACTCACACACACACACTTTCACTCATGCACACACTTAAACATCTCCACATGCAAGCATGCACACACGCATGCACCTGAGTACACATAAAAATGCACTCACCCATACACATAGCTAGAAAGTTCATGGGAGAATATCTCCTCCACGGTGCCATCATCTTCGGTATAAATTAAACAAAAGATGAAGCCCTACTTCCCCTCTACAACATTAATTTTTTCACCTTTGGCATACTCTTTGTATTTGAGAAGTTATAGGACTAACAAATTTAGAGTGGGAAACATGTTCTGTGTATTATCATTTGCAAAGAAAGGAAATGTGTATTTATATGATTCATGTGTCCCCCTTGCATGTTGTGTGTACTTCAATATATAGGAAAAATTACTTCATACCAAAGTAAACAAAAGTCAACACTTCCATCACATCAAAAATAAATTGACAAGAGAAAGAAAGACCCGTAAGACCATGTTTGTGTATTTATTTTATGTAATAATTGACTAGTTTTATAGAAGTTTTGGGGTACTCTACTACACAATATCATGTTCGTATATGGCCATGAACGATAGAAATAAAAATATGATCGCGTAGAATGATGTGACACGACCACAAAAAAATACACTGGTTAACTTATTCCATGTAGTTTCAAAAATATTAGCATTTGCCGCAAAATGCATCAAGGAAGATTTAAATATTTTTCCAAATAAAATTATGAGAAAGTTCTATAAATTAAATTAAAAACACATCATTAAAATTTGTGTAGTTAATTGAAACATAGATTTTACTGTGTTTAAATTCAAATTTAAATATTCAAATAAACGAAATATTCAAATTTAAAAACTCCAAAATTATGGGTCGTTACAGTAATCCATCTAAGATTAATTAAATTTTACCACACCTCATCTCACAATGTCATGCTTCCAAAAAATGAAGATCTATTTCTAAAAATCCACTCTCACGAATTAGTTAAGGATTTTAACAGAAAAGGCTCTGATAGAATGTGTATAAAGATCGAGTAGCATAAAGTTTATGATAGGGTAATCGAGCATTTCATAATCGACATGTTAAAGACATGGGTACTTATGACAACATATACCCCATTGGGTCCGAATTTTCGCTAAATCGAAACCCAAGTCTACCAAAGTATGGATCGTTGGTTTTGATATCCTTCAATTATACATATATTTGTTAAAAATCTAGATCTGAAAAGAGATTTGGATTTGTCTAGATTTAAAACTTATCTTTGGTTTGATGATTTAATTTGACCCACTTCTTCTTTATTATTTTACGTTATTCTCCACTTGCCCACATTTTTGTCATTTATTATTTGATTTCCATCTTGTCTTTATTGCATACAAATTAAATTTACAATTTAACTGTTATTATTATCACGACTGAATTTATTTAGTTCATACTTTTGGTTTCTGCAATTTTATACATTGGAATTACATCTCCCTCAAATGGAAAGTTTAACGCTATAAATTTTTATATCTTGTCCATAAAGGGGATCTGTGTTACATTTGAAATTTCCATATCCTAAGGAATTCCATCCTTTCACTATGAGTTTATATTGGTAGTGCTCTGATACGCGTTTGTTACTTATAAGATACCAAAATCAATGATTTGTACTTTGGTGGACTAGAATTTTAAATTTAGAGAAAATTCAGACCTAATAGGGTGTGGGTTGTCATAGTATTCCTAAAAAATTGATCACATTAACTGCTACCGATAAATGGTGTGCCAAAGGGTTATATACATAGTTTTAGAGGTTTAAGACAGAGGGGTCCTCTATCCCTTTACAGATGTGCTATTGCAAAGGAATGGTTTTCACTTCAAATGGAGCTAGGTGTCATTATAGGCTTATAAATCTTATATACAATCTATAACCATCTATCACTCACCTCATATACGCTAAGGATTTATTAATTTTCTTTAAAGCTAAAGCACATGTCATATCCATTATAAAAGAAATATTCATGCAAGTGGGAGTATATGTAGGACTAAAAGTTAATAAACTGTAGGAAAAGTGCTATTTTAATAAATAGAACAAAAAAGCCTAGTTGACGAGCTCGGTGTTAAAGAGGGAGTCCTTCTAGTTAAATACCATGGATTACGTCTATCTAATTACAATATCGTTGATGCAGAATGTGGTTAGCTAATTAACAACATAAGATAGTAATTGCAAGGGTGGAGATCAATATTACTCTTTTTTGTTTGTGGAGTTTAGCTAGTTCACACAATAATAACTTCAAAAGCAAAATTTTGGTTATAAACATTTCAAATTCCTGATTGTTCCATATTAAAATTTAATTCCATCTGCGCTAATTTTATACGAAGAGATGGGCTGCATAAGGTTAGCTATAATAAATTGTATGAAACAAAGAGAATGCGGGTTAGGCTCAAAATTTTATTTGAACTGAAGAATGTTTACGGTTAAAAATTAGTTGGAAATTTTTTAGATTCAACTTATATATGGGCTGAATAGATGAGGGCCACATAATTGAAAGATAATTTTTAAACAATGAAACAGATAGTAATGCTTCTATAACTTGGAAGAATATGTTGAAACAAAAGGAATAGTTGAGTAAGTTAATTGATTGATAAATTACTCAAGGTAGAGAAACAGATTTATGGAGAGATCCATGGTTCAAGAGTAAAAGTCTTATAGACAGACTTGGGTAGGACATTCAGTCAGCAAATGGTTAACCTAACTTGAAAGTTGAGACAATTATAAGTAGAAATGAGTGAAAATGTGATTCCATCTTGTGGTAAGAAATCTTAGATAGGAAATAGAAACGATTACCTTTTTTAGGAAAAGAAACAGATATTTAGGCATGGAAAATTAATCCTACAAGCCAATTCAATTTGCATGGTGCCTGGGAAGATAGTAGAACTCATTACCTCACTACCCAATGACACAATTGGTATGTAGTTTGATGCAGCAACCCAAAAATGACTCATACAACATATAAACTCTTATCTTTAAACATCGAACTAAGGATAGACCGAATGGGAATTATCTAAGATACAACTATAATTTTTGCAGAAAAGAAGTTGATACACATAATCATTTGTTCTTCAAATGTAAATGATTATGTATGTAACACTGTTAACAACAGGGTAAGCAGTATTTTTTATGATGGCCGATTACAACCTAACCTTTTACCAGAGACAAGGGAGGTTCAATCCAGTATTATGCAAGTTAGTGTGGAAACCAATAGAACTACATATTATTTGACCATAGCTAATCACGAGAAATTCATTTTTTCAAAAGTATGGAATGAGATTAGAATTCGTGGATAGCAGGATGATATATACAAGCTTATTTGGTATAACAAAACTGCTAGAAAGTTTTGCTACACCACTTATTTAGCTTACATACAATATCTACCGATATCTCATCGTTTAAATTCATGGGTAATGAATGTGGATATAAGATGCGACTTATATTAACATCAATTTGAGACTCATCAACACTTATTAACAGATTGTTAATTCTCTGCTTATCTATAGAAATACTCCACTTATCTATGGAAAATACTTCTCTCCAAGTTGCGTCTGACGTTATCATGAGAGGCTTCTTTCCAACGTCAGCTATCGCGAATTTACGGCACGTTTGCCTTTGTTTTTACATTGGAGCTACTGGCGTATGTGGCTATGATACTATCACACATCATATTTGGATAAAGAGGAATCGAAGACGTTTTTAGGGGAGAGGCTGCTCTAGAGAACAACGAAGCAAATTGATTGAAATTGACATAAGGTTGCAAGTGAAAGGACGATTTTGAATGCAAAAATTAACATCGATAGAGAAACTCGTTTTGTAAAGGTGGGGGATAGAATTAGATGAACCAGGATAAGATGCCGTTGCCTTCTTCATAGCTAGGGTTTATATTTCCGTGATGGGGTGGGTTGCTAACGTTTGATAGAGGTGGAGTTCTTACCCTAATGGGTCGGTCATTGGCTATTTATGGGCCTGGGCTTGAGCCTGTTTTATTTTGTATGTAATTTTATGTTTTGTGCTTGTATCATGTATTAGAGTTGTCTGTACACAAAGACATGTTCTTTTTCCTTACCATAATAGTAAGGTTTCTTAAGGAGGCAAATTCTGGTATTGTATGGTTTTATCCGTTTATATAATAGAACCTTTTTACTCAAAAATAATAATATAGTAAAAGCGTATTGAAATTACAAAAAATAAAATACATGCTCATAGATGAAGTCATAAATTTACAGGAGAAAGCATCTCACCTAAACTAGTGGAGCAATAGAGCAAAGTTGATGGAGGAGATCGTCAAAATTAGCCTGGCAATTATCGTGTGGCATTTTGGTAGGAAATAGAACGCCGAAGATTTTAAAAACAAAGAAAGAAGTGAGTTATATCTGTCTAATCTAATTTCTTGAGATATTACGGTAATCTTAACCCGAATTCCAAAACATAAAATTACCAACTTAGTGGAAAGAGAACGGTGACAACTAGAGAGCTTGAATAGGAAAGAAGCGAATGAAGAAAATCGTTCAAATGACCTATGGCTGTCATGAGTTCTCAAGTTGACCTATAAAAGGAAAAATGACAGTGTAAAGTGTAGAAGGTTGAATGAACTATAAAACCTTCCTTTTTAATTTTGTTCTCATTTGTTTGAGCTGGACCACAGAGCCTGTTAATTAATAAACTAGTCAACTCATTTTAAAAAATAGCGCATGTACACACATGTATGTTTCAAGTTTGATAAATATCTATATCATAAATGAAAATTTGGTATAACGTATCAAAACTCATTTTAAACCCGAGCATAGTATTATATTCGAAATAGATTTGCTTACATGAATCAAAACATATATATTTTTGTATGTTTATTAAAATTGATATACATATATATACATATACACGTACATTCTTCAAAGATGATAAATATTAGTATCATGTAAACAAAATTTTGAGTTATATGTATCCAAAGTTATTGTTAAGCTATGTAATAAAATTTAATATTCAAGTTTGAAAGCTAGATAGGTGTATCAAAACATACATATACACACACACATGATAATATTAGTATCATACGTGAAAATTTATTTCATAGTTCTACCTGACAATTTTAAATCTAAATGTAGCTTTATATTTAAATCAAATTTTAATTTTTGCATGTCTTAAATCTGGTGTGTGTGTGCGTAAACATGTATAAAGGTTGATGAATATCAGTATCATAAATGAAATTTTTGCTTAACGTATAAGAAATACATACATATATATATAAATATGTATGTATATGTCTATATATATATATATATATATATATATATATATATATATATATCTGTGTGTGTGCGCGCGCGCGCGCATAAATGTATATGCATCAAAACCTATATATATTAGCATTACAAATAAAATTTTATTTAGTGTATTTGAAGTCACTCACAGAGCAAAATCATACACTAAAATAAGAATTCAATATAGATTTTATCGTATATTTAGTAAAAACTTATAAGAAATCACAATGCATAATCATATATTTTTGAAGATAAGAAAAATTAAAACGATATTTGATCAATTCTTGCGCAATAGATTAATGATCAATTAATTGATTTTCAATGAAAATATTTTAAAAAGTTTATCCCGAAGAAACTTCATAATTAATAGTGTTGATTTGATTAAAATTGAATTAGTTGACAAAATGTTTATGCAAAATGTATAAATATCTTTATAGACTTTAAAAAATCTGATTTTTCCTAATGTAGGGTCTAAATTTAAAAAGCATGCCCGGTGTTTAAATTAAATAGAATCAGAGACTAAATTCAAGCCATTTTATATTAAATTGACATTTCATAAATTTCCGCATTTAGCTAATAATGCTTTAAAGAGTCATTTAAGGAACCTGTTCACAAATAATTTGCCATGTCGTTGCGTTTGATGCATCAAATGCTAGAATGGGAGATACAACCTTCTTGCCTCATTTATTTGACACGGGAAAAATGAATTGTTGGCGTCTGATGCGACTTTAATGCTCATGGCTAATTATCCTCCTATAATTATAATACTCATATTTCATACCCTTCTCCCTTAACTCTTTCCCACACCCCATTTGTACCATAAAACCACATTCTTCTTTCATCAACTAACCCATTCACAATACTTCTTTTACGTAAAAAAAACACACCCTTGTTTTCTAGTTTGATAAGAGTCGAAATTTTGATAACTTGTGGAACTTTTCAATCATGCTCGTGATGCACTTGTTAATATTCTAAACACTTTGGGGAAAATAAAATGTTTACGCTTTTGAAAATAAAACAAAAAAATATTAAAAAATTTCAATTTAAAAGTTCTAAATATCATTTTGAAGTTCAAATCTTATAAATTAAAATTTTCAAATTCATGTTTCAAATTTGAAAATTTCAAATTAAAATCTTTAGTTTCTATGTTTCTAATTAAAAAGTCGAATTTGACTTCGCTAGTCAAATTTAAAATTTGTATTTTCAAAATTTCAAGTTTTAAATTCAAATCCAAAATTGAAATTTTTCCTCATACATTATCGTTTTATGATTAAGTGGAATTAATAAAAAAGTTTAAAAAATATCCTTTGTTAGTTTTGAACTACGCGGTCGGTTTTCCACCATTGTGCGGTTGTACTAACAAGGATTTTCAATTGTAATAAATTTTGCAATCGTATCTTTTTGCATTTAAGAATAGTCAAAAATTTGTGCAAGACAGAGACCATGCATGGTAGGCAGAAACATAGGTTTTTGTCCAAGAGTTCATATATGCATATATATTAAGAAAGCAAAGCGCGACATGTAAATTGAACATTGTTAACAAATAAATTCGTCAATACCCAAAAACATGTAAAAGATGGATTAATTAAAGATTAGCCTCTTCGACGCTCGTTGAGTTTGCTCCCTTTAAGGTTAATCGAAGTTGTAGGTTGATGCATGTATGGCTCCAAGTCTATAGTAATTCTATGGGCCTAAGTCATTGTCAATTTGAAGATATTGAATTGTACAAATCAATTTACTATAGGCAAGGTATCGACTAAGTCAATATGTTCGAAGAGATGTAAGTCAATATGTTCAACAACGTCCAAGTTTTTATTCAAGTTCAATTCAATATGCAAATCATGGGTTTGATTATATCAATAGGCTATGCAATTGTTTAGTTTCCAATTCCTTATGTGCATACGAGAATCAAGTGTTGCAATCAGCAAAATCTTCAAATTGATTAAGGGTTTACAAACGTGAAAACACATAAGAAATGCGGAGAGAAAGATCATCCTTTAAAACAACACCCCTTGGATTGTATTTATAGAGGTAGGATGGAAGGGTCTTCGACTTGGGTGGTCTTCGGTGATTGTCTTAGCAGCGTTGTTAACAGTGGCCTCGTCGACCTTGATGTATTATGCGCTGAACTCACTTTAGTGCCACTTCAACCGTTCTGATATTCGGCGTTGATGTCTTCCAAGCGATATGAAAATCGAAGTGCTATATTGAACAACAGCGAAGAGCATTGCCGCTTTGCTTCCTTGCGGCATTAAGGTATTCGTGGGTATTGATAGTGTGCAACACCAATACTGCTTCATATAGATACGCGACATCCCTCTTTTTGCTGATTGAAGCGACATGTTGAATGTTACTGAAGAGCAATGCAATATCTTCGAAAAGCTGCAAAGTGTAGCACTTCGTGATGGCTAATGGAGAATTTGTTGTGGTAACAATGGGTGAATGACGGTGCCAACATGGTTTAGCATCAACAGAATGCGATGTGACCCTCTTCGACCCCATTAATGGTCTTCGGAGTTGTTTGTACTGGACCTCTTTGCGCTACTAATCATGAAAGGGGATGTCCTCTTTATGCCTTTTTCCATTAATTAATTGATGCAACACTATTGACTTGAGGTGTGATGGCATGCGGAGTTAACAAGGAGCGACTTTGAAGAGGCGCGGCACTGATTAGCATCGAAGTAATGACATATGGTTTTGATGCGAAGTGATGCCTTAGCTCTATCAAATTTTCCTATATTTATGTCTCTATCATTGTTGGTCTTTGTCGAAGAGCTTCTTCTTGCAATGAGGCTCCATCTCATCTCTTTAGAGTCTTGAATCCAACACCATATCTTTCTGTAAAATTACATTTGCCCCCCTCATTGTGTAAAAGAAGCTTTTTGCTCTTTAGGGTAAAACCATGAATTTCTCTTTCTAGCTTATCTTATTAAATCTATTCATTCTTATGGTGTTCCTTTTTCTCCTATGTTTCTAACTCAAACAATGGAGGCTTTAAATCATCAAAATTACTCCAAAATTTTAAGTTTTATTTATATGGGTTAATACTAATGTAAGATTTGCTATTACCATATTTGGTATTATGGTGTAACCCATATGGTGTTTGATATTTGCCTATTTATTTGACATTGTTTTATAGGTGTAACATTGTATTTAGGATGCTTATGTTAACTTTTACTAAAGTTTTTAGGACATATCCATGGACATATTTTCTAATCATAGATTCAACCTTTATTTGTCCTCTTTGAGTCAACATAAGAGTCTAAGTTTTCCTTATGAGCTCTATATTGGTCATTCAATAGCTATTGACTTCTTGCAATTTTGTTTTTGGACTATAAACTTTTGTTATGTGATCGCCTATATGCTCTCAAGAACGAATATTCAAATTTGGAATAACATCACCTTGTAAGAAAACAGAAAAGTTAGGCAAGTAGCTTTTAACGAAATTAGCAGATTTGAATTACTTCTTCTTTGGTTGTGGGAGGCTAGCTTTCGGTATTAGGTTTCTTGTAAAATTTCAAATTAGATCCCTTTGTTGCTCAACCTCTTGCTCTTGCTTTCTCATTGTAATTTTTATCTTCAGACCTGGGACTTACTTTAATGATGGATTAGCGATTTAAAATATTAATAATTCATTTGATAAAGAATTAAAGGAAATATATAGTGCTAATTCTAAAGAAAAAGCGGGAAACCAGTTGATAATAAGGAAGTTAGGAATTTAATATGTCATCTGCTGATAAGATATCCAAGGTTCCATCTTCTAGCAACAAGGAATTCAGAATATCCTTCGACAAATATGATGGCCAGAAAAATGTCCGGTAACAATAAATCTAGAATTTCATCTGATAATAAGAAGATCAAAAATGCATCTGGTATGTAATGAAAGAAGACCGAAAATCCATATTTGGCGATAATAATAGAAAACCAGAAATCACTATCTGGTAATAATAACAGAAGTCCAGAAATCATTGTCCGGCAATAATAGAATACTAGAAGTCCTATTTTATAAGAAAACTAGAAATCCATAAGAAAACACAAATTCAACGGAAAGTCCAAAAGTTATCATGAAAAACCATCCAGAAAAACAAGAATCTATGAAATCAGAAATTCAATCCAAAACTCAACCAAAAGCTTGACATTTCGTCTGATGACCAGAAGACTGTTTGGTAATAAGAAATCCAAAATTTTATCTAATAATAAGAAAACTATCTGGTATTAAGAAATCCTAAAAAATCCATATCTGGTGATTGAAGAAGATCAGAAAGTCATATCTGGCAATAATAGAAGATTAGAATCCTGAATATCAGTCTGGATTTCCCAAATCATGAAGAAAACCAATGAAGAAATCCAGAAACTCAATTATAATAATAAGAAGATCAGAAGTTCAATCCAATATAGTAGGAATTCAATCTAATGATATGGAAGCTTAAACTCACATCAAAAAATAGAAAATCCAGTAGAAAGTTCAAGAATTCAATCAATAATTCATCAAAATTTTACCCATCAACAAGGAACTCATAAATTCATTAAAAACAATAGAGGACCGGAAAACTGTCCAACAATAGCAGTTCGAACAGACTTAAACCAAAAGACTTATAATTATTCCCTCTGAATAGCAATGGAGATTCCCATTGTTCAAAGGAAAGTCTCTTGTTAAGAGATAAGTAGTTTCTAAGGTAATTATTACTTATTATTGTAATTATTATGTTGGATCCGAGTAGTTCCGTTCAACCACTCAGTCATTTGAAATAGTATTTCTATTCAGCCACTCAGCCATTTAGAACAGTAGTTCTGTTTAGTTGTTCAGCTTTTCAACCATTCAGCCATTTAGTAAATAGTTCTGTTTGGTTGTTTAGCCATTCGGCGGTGCAAGATTCCATCTGATTATTGGTCGTTAAAAAGTTCAAGTTCCGTCCGACTGTTTGGCCATTCTGTGGTGCAAAGGTCTAATTAACTTTTTTAATATTTTTATATTTACTATATAGAACCTTCTTTCAAAGATTTCCTTATTTCTAGGTCTAATCCTATTAGTGCCAACTCTTATCTATGCCTTGAATGGAGCTATTCTTCTTTTTCTAAAGGAGGTTTATTCTTCGCTTGATTCCTTGGGCTTCAGATTTCTTCGTGGCTCTTTCCGAGTTTTGAGACATCTTAATCCTTTTTCTCTTTGCATTTTCCGTCTGTGCCACTCTTTACTTCTTTGTCCGCTCTTGCTTGCACCTCCTTTTTGGGCTTTGCCTTTGCCTTCGCTTTAGTTTGCGGATATTTTCATCCATTTTTCTTATCTGTGCCCCCTTTTGGGCTTTGGCTTTGCCCTAAGGTAAGGACATACTCATCCATTTCTCTTGTTTGTGCTCCGTTTAGGCCGTGGATTTCTTCATCATTTCTTGTATGAGCCACTTTTTGGGCTTTTCCTTGCCATGGTTGTGGACATCTTTGTCCTTTTCGTTGAAAGCGCTATGGGGATTCATCAGAGGCTTTGGTCGGTGCTGGACCCTCCTCCCACTAGGATGAACTTCGGACTAGCCAAAGTCTTTTTTCCATCCCTCTAGGAGGTGCTCCCGGAGGAGTCCTTTTGATACTCCTGAGTATATATCGAAGGCTCATGGTGCTCCAGAGTGGTCATTGGAGGCTCATTGGTGCTCCGTAGTAGACATCAGAGTCTTGAAAGATGTTTTTCTTTCAAAAATTTTGTTTTCGAAAATAACTTTTGGCCAGTTGCAAAGCTTGTGAAAACCCTTGTGAATAAACATCGGTTTTGCTTGTCACGAATTTCTTTCGGAAGAAAGAATTTTCTGAAAAAGGATTTCTTTGATGAATCGAGGAATTACATTTCAATAAGATTTTGGATACTTGAACTCTTTGATAATTAGTTTACAAATCATCATCATAATAGCATGAAGCTCAAGTAAGAAATAATGAAGTCATGATTCATGAACTAATAGTCCTTTAATCAAGAATAAGCTCTTTTAATTAGAGTTTTTGTTGGTAAATCTAGATAGTTCTAAAAACTTTTCTTGGGGAAATGGGCATAAGTGTTTCCTATCAATAATTTCAGAAATCTTTTGAAAATGCTTTTCGCCTAGATGTACTTTGAAGAAATCTTTTTTTTGCATTTACTGTTGCTATATAATTTTTAGAGGATTATGTAAATCCTTGCTTTGAAATAAGTACATATTCAACTTCCCTAACCAGTAGGGTAACTTGAAATAATCTTTCTTGATTTCTAAAAATAATTTCCTTCAAGATAGGTTTGATATATCCCTTTTAAATTCAAGATGGAAATCAAAATGGCTTGTTGAAAATAAGATTGGTGCATTTACTTCCACCTTATATAATATATATATATATATATATATATATATATATATATATATATATGCATCTTTTTAGGGTTTTCGTAACAAAAAAGAGTGTCTTGTTTGTAAGTCTGAAAAGTTATGATTCATGAACTAATAGACTTTTACGGCAAGAGCATGCTTTTTCTAAGAATCCATTCTTTTAAGAAGTTTTTAGATATTTACCTTTCCCTAGAAATTTGCGTATGTTGAAAAGTTGATTAATCCAAGCTTTTGAGATAGAGAGCCATTTTATACTGGATAACTAAGCTATAGTACTTCAGAAATGGCTAGAAATTTATTATGCTTTGACAAGGAAATTCTGAACTTTCCGGATGAATAGGATCTGTTTTAACCTATAAAGACACTCGAATTTTCATGTTAATACACTATTGATTTCAAATCAAATTAGATATTTTCATGAGTAAAGATAATCGGTAATGAGTAACTACTATAGGACTTCATAGTTTGATTGGAGTCTGAATTCAAAGTTGCAGAGCTGCTTTTTTCTTATAAAAAGAGTTAAGTTCCAGAAGTTTAGGTGATCCTCTTCAAACTGGAAAATCTTTCAATCTTCCCTAATGAACTCTTCTAGAAACCCTAACTTAGATCATATTTTGAATTATTCTTGCTAGTGTGTGACATTTGTTAGTTCTATGCCTGTTTACTTTATGATAATCACAGCAATCTTTTCTTCTATTTGGCTCAGGATGGCTCGATACTTTGGTAATCACAAAACAATAACTCTATTAGAAACCTTAACTTGATCATATTTTTTGAATCTAATTTATAACAAAAACGTTTATTCAAAATTTGATTAGATGGATGTACAAATTTTCAATACAACAATTTGTTGATATCTACAAAATCTAATGACATATGACGTTTGTCGGTGTTTTCATCAAGATAGTAGAGATCATTTTTCAAACATTCCTCACTAATCTTCTTCCCTGATTCTCGATCCTGAAAGATCACTTTATACGGCGAGAATATAACATTGCAATTTAGTTCATGGGTTATTTTACTAATTAATAATAAATTTGAATCAAAATCTAGCAAATATAATATATTTTTCACATCTTTTGTAAGAAATTATGTTGTACTAAAACCGTGAATTTGAACTTTATTTCTGTTAGCAGCAGTTGCATGTTAAGGTTCTTTATTCTATTTAACATTGGTTAATTTATTTTTGTTCTATGAACGTGATCAGTAGCTCCTATGTCAATTAACCAAATATATTTTTGACACATATTTGCAATTTTAAAATTGTTGTTGATTTTGAATGAGTTAAAAATAGCATTAGAATGTACAAAACCTGAATTTTTTTGCAATAAAAAACTGTTTAATTGAGTTAGGAGTTGATTCAATTACATCACTTGAGGCACAGAAGATCCTACTAAAGCAGAGCAGTTATTTGGTTGATTCCACTAAGATGATTCAAATCTATTCCCTTCTATCTCTACTTCTTTGCTAAAACCACCAAATTTATTCTCCATTTTTCCACTGCCTTACTTGCCTCCTCTGTCGCCCTTCTCTCTGACCCATCGGAGGTAGGGATGGAGGAACCGGTAACCACAGCGGTTGTGCCCCGCTTTCTTGCGATGGTCACACAGCTTGGTGCTCAAAGCTTCCTTTCCTTTGCCCATGTCCCTGAAACTAGGGTTTGGGTATTTTATCTAAAACGTCTTATTCTCTTGATTTTTTGACTGCTGAGGGTTCATGAGCGATCGTAGAGATTGCTCTTGCTCAATTCTCACCACTACATCAAAACTTGGCATCTTGGCTAATGCTAAGACTTGAGACCTGATCGATTCATAGTATGGATCGAGAGTCCCCATGTAGGTAAAAATTAAGTCTCATTCGGATCTTTTTTAAGTTTCGATTGGGTCTGTTGTTGATGGAAGATAGACATTGAGCTTTCTCCATTTTGACAAAATTTCCGTCACTAATCCGTTCTTTATTTGATACTCTGTTTAATTTGGGTAAGCTCATGTTTAAAGCTAAAGATATGAGCGAAATTTTTTTGTTGACCTTACATTCTCTTGATTTTGTCCCAAAGCTCATGCGATGAGCTGGAGTACATGAGTACGTTTGAAATCTAGGGTTCCATTATGTTGAGTAGCTATGACATGATTAATTGGTCGGTTATCTTCTATTCTTCTAATTTTGCTTTCTCTTCGAAAGTTTTCTCAGTTGGCTTTGCTGATTTAGGTTCTTCCCTTTTCCAGCGACAAAGCTTAATGTTCCTTTGCCACCAAGATAATTTGTTACTGATCTGGATCAACAAATGTAATTTATGTTGTCATTGAATATGATATTTATGAGTTTAGTGTTGTCATATTGAGACATATTGAGCTGACTGCAGTTTTTTGTTATCTGCAACTTTTGATATTGTTGCGGAACTTTTGATTCAGGATCTGACCCGCTCTCATACCATATTGAATTTTTAAGAAGAAGATTGAATATGATGAATAATTAGTTTTATTGCTAATTTCTGATTCAACAAGCTCTCTACACATGAATATATATAATCTACTTCTATAGCTATTGTTTATTTCCTAAATTATATTCCGCCAGTCGTTGCTTATTTCCAAAATTATAATTGCCTAATCACACCACTGATTAAAAGCTAAGGACCTAGTATAGCTGATAATTGTATAAAGTATGCAGGCCTTTTATTTTTTGCATGTTTTACAGCCTATGAGAAAATATTCTAAGGCTATCATTTCTATTTCTCTACAGCCTTTTATTTGTTTCCTGTTTACAGCATATGATAAAATATCCTGATGCTATCATTCCTAATTTTCCACAATGTTCTTCAATGTATTTTTGGTAACTAAAACTAAATTTTTTTCATTAAAATTCTACTCATAGACATATGGCGTCTCCATTTCAGCCTTTTTTTAATCCAAAGAATGTCACGTCCTATAAATACATATTTGGAATGTCCTAATTTATGGTATTTTTTGTGGAAATTTGGTCCAAATCTATAGTTTTTAAAAAACCACTTTTTTAGATTTCAGTCCTTCTGCTTTTATTTTTCATCTATTTTTCAGACCCTTTTTTAGTGTATTTTTTTGCCCTATTACATTTCTCATTTTAGAAATTTGAGCATTATTTTGTCGTTTAACGATCATGGTCATTAATATTTCTAAACTATTATTTATTTTATTCCAATCTTTGTGATTCAAATGAGATAATGTTCACAGTTCAAGTACTAGCACTATAATATTCTGCATTGTAAACATCTACACTACAATAACAAAATTGGTACATCATGTATTTTGGTTGTTGTTAATTAATTGATGTTATTTGATCTTTCAACATTTTGTTTAATTTACAAGAAATGGCTTTATAGTCCTTATTTTCAATGCTTGTATAGAACATCCGTCCCTTTTCCTGTTTATAAATTTAGGTCCCTCTTATTAACTTTTGCTTATTTTATTCCCATTATACTCTTGGTTTTGTTTTACAGACCTATTTCTTTTTGTCTTTTTCCCTATAATCAAATTTCGTTCTCGCGCATCTTTTCTTCATCCTCATGAATCTCGTTACCCACTCTCGCGTGTTGCTTCTATTTGAATTTTAAATTTCCTTTTCCATGATTTCTAAATTGATGGTAAATCGCTTTGATTATGCATTTGATCTAGGGTTTACTTATCTAGGTATTCAATTTTGTTAGGATCGTGTAATTTTATATTGCTTTTTATTTTTGTTTTACTTTAGCTTCCATTTGTTTTATTTACAGTTGCTTATATCATTTCTTCAACTATTTTTTTGTAGTATGGATCTGAACATTCTTGTTACAAGGTACATATTATTTGATTCTGTTTAGCCTTTTTCATTTTGCATGTGTAACTTTTCTTTGTTCATATGTTTATATTGATTTATAGTTTGTATTTACCTCTGTTAAAATACTAAAACTGCAAGATGACTTGCATTTAATATTTTTCAATTTTCTTATGTGCATTTCTTCTTTGTTCATATGTGGATATTTATTTACAATATGTATATATTCTGTTAAAATATTAAAACTGCAATATGACTTGCATTTTATCTTTATCAGTTCGCTTATGTGTATTTCATCTTTGTTCATATGTGTATATTTCTTTATAATATATATTTATTCCGTTAAAATACTAAAACTGCAATATGACTTGCATTTTATCTTTTTCAATTTTCTTATGTGTATTTCTTCTTTTTTCACATGTGTATATTTCTTTACAATATGTATCTATTCTGTTAAAATACTAAAATTGCAATATGACTTGCATTTTATCCTTTTCAGTTTGCTTATGTGCATTTCTTCTTTGTTCATATGTTTATATTTCTTTACAATATGTATCTATTCTGTTAAAATATTAAAATTGCAATATGACTTGCATTTTATCTTTTTCAGATTGCTTATGTGCATTTCTTCTTTGTTCATATGTGTATATTTAATTACAATATGTGTCTATTCTGTTAAAATACTAAAATTGCAATATGACTTGCATTTTACTGTGGAATTGTTGTAGATTATCATTTTTGTTAAACATGTTTCTTTTTTATTAAAATTTAATTTAGGTTTGTTTTATTAACTGTTTTTTAGTGTTTGCAAATTACTGTGTTCATGTTTATTTTATTTTATGCTTATAATATAGTTTTGCAAGCTGATATTTAAGACAAAATTTTCTCTGTTCCGTCTTGTGTATGTGCATTTATGAACTGTTGGTTCATTTGCTTCATGACAAGCCTTTGTAATGGATTATCAAATTTATCAGGCAATTTCAAGTTAAAGAAACATATTAATACCTTAAGAGTTTCTAGTGATTTTTTTTCCAGAGCTCGGAGTGCTACAATATTTGTCTACTATTGTTTGACTTTTCAACATCTATTTTATAAACTGATGGTTGTGGTTGGAAATTTTTTAATCTTTTTAAATCTGCAAAAGCCAGTTCAAAAGGGATGGTTTTGGAAACATATCAATGTTTACATCTTAACCTTGTAGACAAATCTCATTTTCCATTATTTAATAGTTGAACTAAATAATAAACTGTAGTGCATGCATGGTGGTTATAGGGTGAAGATGATTAAAAATGACATGGTTAGAGTAACTACAAGATGTTCTAGAGTTGGTTGCCAATTTCGTGTGCATGCATCAACTAAATTTAACCTTCTAGGCTATTTTGCACTTAAAACTAGTAATCTTGTTCATTCCTGTGGTGCTGGTGTTATTGATATCAATCATCCACCTATATCAAGTAAACTTGTTAAAAGATTGGTGATCGATTTTATTCGTAGTAATCCTCTTACTAGAACCAAAGACATAGTTGATCATTTTAGAAATGAGTATGATATTATACTCGTTTACTACTTTGCCTACAAAGGAAAGCAATTAACAATAGAAGAGATTCATAGTTCTATTGCTTTGTCATATCATCGGCTAAATTGGTATGTTGGTGCTTTGAAGAAAACTAATACTGGAATTTATATTAATTTGGAACTTAACCCATATAACTCCCAATTTGAAAGAACATTTATAGGTCATGAAGCTTGTAAGAAAGGTTTTTTGTATTGCAGACCTATGACAACTCTTGATGGTACATTTATGAAAGGAAACAATTATGGTTGCTTAATGTCTGCAACTGCCAAAAATGGAAATGACGGTATGTTTTTTTTGTTTTTTTATTTATCTGTATAATAATGAAATGATGTTATGTATTTATTTATAGCATAGTGCAATGATGGAAATGATGGTATGCATTGTTTATTGTAACAAGCTCTACTAATGTCTTTTATATTTCTTCTGCTTATTGGGTGTAAGGTTAATGAAATATGACATAGGAGCCTGCAATAAAAAAAACATGTTTATTTGCAAAAAAAAAAATTATAGCTAAAAAACATTTTTATAGAAAAACAACAAATTTGCTATATAAAAATTAGAAATCTCCATTTTTTTGTCAAAACAAAATGCAAAGTTTTGTTCCTAAACATGTTATATGTTGTTTCATATAGTGTGTTTATTCTCTGTTCATGGTGTAGTGATTGTTTTCCCACAGGACTTTTGATCTGTGTTATAATAAGTTGTAATTTCACCTCCAATATATAATACAATGATTTTGATATTACAGCAAAAGCTCGTATAATATTTTCCTGTGGAATGTAATTAACAAACTAATTGAGTTTTGTATGCTTAGTATATAATCAGCTTCCCTCTTATGTAAAAACAAACAAGTACATTGCAAAGAATACAAAAAATGGAGATTTCTAATTTAACTTGAGGATGATACCAAACCATACTTGTATGTTCAACGGACAGAGGTGCAATAGAAATAATAGTTGTGATGGAATCAATGTTCAGTAGTTGATGTTGAACTATTTTCCCTAATGCATTATAAAATCATTCTTTAGTTCAAAGTACACATTGGCAAAGCTATATGAATAAAGTTCAATGCAATTAAAAATATCAAGTTTGTAATCATGTAATGTGCCTCATGCTGTCTGATAAACAAATATATATTTTAAACCAATTTAAAATATGTTAAACAATATAACGAAATGATGGTATACAATTTTTTGTTGTTGCGGTTTTGAATTTTTTTACCACGTTTGTTATACTCTATTATAATATTAGTAATGATCTAATTGTTTATATCATTATCTAAAAATTCAATTAAATTTTCTTCAATTTTCCACTGTATTCAGGTTTTTTTCCAATAGCTCATGCTATAGTGTCAGGAGAAGATGAAAGCAATTGACCTTGGTTTCTTTCTAATATACAATCAATGTTGTCAGATGATCGAATTATAACGTTTATTTCAGATAGACATCAAGCTATTATATCTTCTATTTCGAAGTTGTTTCCGAATTCTTGTCATAGCTATTGTATATAGCATATGAAAAACAACTTGTGTGCTATGTTGGGAGGTGTCCTAGAAAGGAATGGATAGTTAAGCTGTTTGCTGATGTTGCATATGCTTCTACTCATTCAAAGTTTGAAGTGGCATTGAAATTGTTAAGAGATTTTTGGAGTAATGTAGCTTCTAAATTTCTTAATGGACTTAAATTTGTACACTTTGCAAATGCATTCTTTCCAGGTAAAAGTTATGGTGAAATGGCATCTAATATTTTCGAAAGTTTCAACTCATGGGTCATTGAAGAAAGGCATCTTCCAATAACATCTTGTCTAGACTCTGTTCGAATTAAAATTATGGATCAAATTTCTAAACGTCGACAATTGAGTCAAACATGGAAAACTGAAATAGTTCCAACAATTGAAAAGTGTTTGAATTCTTTTATTAGTTTGGGTCATGGTTGGATCGTCAAGAAATCTGATGAATATTGTTTTGAAATATTGTCTAAAGAGTCACAACATGTTGACCTTTTACATCATTGGTGTAGCTGCAATATGTGGACTATTGATGGCTTTCCTTGTTCACATGCTATTCGGGCTATTAGATCCCAAAGTTTGAATGTTTATGAGTATATTGATCAGTATTTTTCTACTGCATACTTTCGTGCATCATATTTTTTTTCTATATCTCCTGATCCAAATACTGATAAGCCTATAGTTCTTCCCGAAAATCCTGCCATTTGTCCTCCAATTCCTAAACATGGCCCTAGTCGTCTAGCTATCAAGCGAAAGCCTTCTATTGGTGAAGCTAAGAAGAAACGAAAATGTGGAAAATGTTGAAAGTTCGGTCACAACAAGAGCACTTGTCCTTTAGTTAATAATTCAGTTGTTTTAAGTTGAAGATGTCAAAAAAGTTTATTTGGCATTGTACTGTTTTGAATTTGAAATTTGATTTTATTTGATATTGCCAAGTTATTTGCTGTTATAAGTTGTTATTGTTGTGGTTTGTATTTTGGACTTTAGTATGTTCTATGTTGTCAAAGTAATATGGCTTAAATGGGAAATTGATATTCAGTGTAGTATTCAAGTTTTTTGTTTATTTTAATAGTTTTTAAAGCATTGATTGATTTGAAACAGGCTCGAAATTTGTATTATGGAAAAAAATTGACCGTTCTGCTAAAGTTTAGAAGGCATTTTTTGATATAAATTAGTGTATGAACTATGCTTCTGGTTGCATAATATCCAACTCAATGCATGTGAGAGCTCAGTTTTATTATACAGAAGTGGATGCAACTTTGTTGTTACTATAGGTATTATAACAGGTGGTATTATGCAGACATTGAATTAGTTGCTGTCTGAGATGGATGGTTTTGGCGGAGACAATGGTGTATCCTAATTGCTGCAACAAACAGGCCTGAAATTCTTGATTCTGCATTGCTTATACCTGGAAGGTTTGACATACAGGTGTCTATTGGGTAACCTAATATGAGAGGCAGGGAGGAGATACTTAAAGTGTATAACAGTAAATAAGCCAATGTAGTAAAAAGATTTATGTCATTTGATTGTTGAAAAAAATGGTGACAGTGTTTAGGATGTCGGAGATTGGTCCATAGACGTTGGTAGAACCAGCAACATAAAGCAATGGCAGTGTTGAGAATGTTAGCAAGAAATGCAATGTCAGAAAAGCTTTCGAGGATATAGACAAATCAACAAGGGCAATTGTTGACAAAGCTTATGAGATTGCAAAAGAGCATAATAGGAATAATCAAGTAGCCTGGACACTTCGGTTGATGTATTACTCGAAAAGGAAACTCTTACAGGAGATGAATTTCGAGCGAGTCTCTTTGAATACACCGACATCAAAAGGAAGATCCAACATGACCAGTGTGAACAGTGTCCGCAGCTTAGTTGAAGCTTAAATTAGCATGTATATTGTAAAGTAGAAATTTATTGATTTTTGCTGTGACAATATTTGTATTTCCTAATATTCGTATTTACTGAAACCGAGGTACTCCTGTTATTTTCATTTTGGTCATAAAAAACATATAGCAGAACAAAATATTATCACAGGAAAATATTGATCATTCATCGATTACATATTTCAACATACATATCAACACTGATACTTTTTCCAGATATCAAACTATTTTCAGATATCAAACAAACAAGCATTGTATCAAAAAACTATTTCGAGATATCAAACAAACAAGCATTGTATCAAAGAACTGTTTCCAGACATCAAACAAACTGTTGTACTTTATCAGACATGCAATAAACATAAACTAGCATTATATCAAACAAACTGTTTCCAGATATCAAAATAACATAAACTCTTTCCAAATACCATTCAGATAAATTTTGTTGTGCTTCCTTCCCATCCATATTTTGGATTTGATAGAATAACATATGAGAAATATTCTCTGATTCATGGAAATCCTCTGAAGTTGTCAAGTAGTGTTTATGAACAAATTTTCATATATAGCATGACATCTATTGCACTGGTTTCCCTACAATAAGTTTAAAAGTTTCAATCTAGAACTATGAATATATATACATATACATATACATAGACATAGACATACACACATATGCGCACACACACACACACACAAACATATATATATATATATATATATATATATATGTTTGTATGTATGAATGAATGATAAAATATTATGGAAATATTAAAGTATTTTGAAGTTGAAACATTTCTGTTATACAACTTATAAAATGAAAATATACAAATATATGATATTTTGTTTACATGTTAGGAAATTGTCTTCTTGATGCTTTATCTTGAAACAACACCATTTTTTTTTTGTGTTTTTTCCCTTTTCCTTTAATATCTCATTTATTGAAATAAGTGCATTCTCTTTATGCGGGAAACAAATATGTTTTTAACACTAGTATTATAAAATATACATACAAGAAAACAATAACCATATGATGTGTAACGCCCCGGATATTTTCGTCTTTCGAAAATTCAACATCGATACTCACTTTATCGACTGCCGAGAAATCGAATGCCGAAAAAACCGAACACTTAGGGTTTAAGAAAAAGAAAAAGTAGAAAAGAAGAGAAGAAAAGAATAGAAGATGGAGAGGAAAGAAAATAGAAAATAGAACAGAAAGAAAATAGAATGGAATAGAAAACAACAGAACAACAACAGAATCTCACAATTCGCAGCGGAACAACATATAATAATAAATGAATAATCTTTAAACAAAGAACTACCAGTTATTACATTTTATACATTACATTGCATTACATCATATCATCAGAGTGTACAACAACAACAACAACAACAGTGCAGCGGAAAAAAAATACTATATACTAGTAATACGCCATGCCATCCATCTTGCCTCCAGCAACTCCAGAATATCCTAATAAATCTTAACTCTTGACTGCCCGTGTGGAAATTGGTGGGCACCCAGAGTTTAGGAAGGAAAACAATAAACTCCAAGTCAGTCATGTGACTGGTGTGGGAACTCAAAACAGTTTATTTATCTTTAAAATCAAAATAGAGGAATATTTTTAAAGTCAATTCGCAATGCTTTTAAAAATGAGACTACCATAAGGCCTCCCGCACACACACACAATGCAAACGCAGAATCGGAGGAGATTTCTCCTTATGATAGTCAAAGATGCTTGATACGCATTTAAAAGAACATTTTTATATTATTACTAGTGCATAATGTAGGAAAAATTTATTTCGAAAGTAGAATATAAATCTTAGCCAACATACGACCATTATCGTATGCCTACTATAGCTACCATCCAAACAGTGGGGCGCCACCATAAGTGAATGATAGGTTCTACAACTAATACCGTACAAGATCATATTGTTTCTTTGGATTTCCAACGAATGATCAGGCCAAGGAACTTCCCATTGCCACATGAGAATGCCTCTGGATGGACATCCCCGAGAACCAAACCGGATCTCTACCAACACAAGGCCGGGTTACCCCTAACTGAGTAACAACTGACCGAATATGCCATCCCCCGGTCCTTTGGGACCTTTCAACCGAGCGCTCGTAATCAATTCACACAATCATAACAAAGTGTTTTCAACATGAGTAAGTATCTGGGCTCCATACCATGACACCACCCTTTTCCAGAAGGAAATGCACATATCCTAAAGGGCGCTACCCCTCATAACCTTGCCGCATCTTTCCTGTTTTGACCATTCCGGGGTGTGAGGCTCGACGAAGTCACGTCCACAAAAACATACTTTATACAAAAGCCATGCTTTGGGTCAACAAATGATCATAGAAATGATCACTAGGATAGACGATCAAATAAATGATCCTATCACAAATAATCAACACAATGATCATTTACAGCAACACTCAGCGTGTCACATTACCAAATTGGGAATATATCGCTGATAACTTCAACTATATAACCTCTGAGCTCGTACGTCTCAAAGAAGGGTGTTAAGCTAAAAGAATAAATTCTCTGCCACCAACAGAAATATATTTGAAAGAAATCTGCTTTATATCTCAATTTGTAACGTCAGACATACAATCCATACAAGTCTGTTCCGGGCTCGAACAAAACCGAAGGCACTTACAAAGAAGTCCTTGCAATCCGGATATTCACAATCCTGATCGGATTCACCATCACATATGGAGAACTCAATACCGTAGCTACTCGGTGCAGAGTCAATCGACAGGTCATCCTATCGCTCTCGCAAATACCGGGTCTTTAGCATCGATCTTCAATGCTATCATAACGACGTATCACATATTCGGAATGGGTTATACGACCCTATGGTCCTTTTCCGGTTAACCCGAATAGTGAGCGCTTATTCAAAAATAAGTGTGGCATTCAAATTCAAACAAATCACATCAATTACCCATTCAAAGGGAAATATTGATAGTCGGTTATTGAACTATCAATTGATATGCACAACATCACCAGATTCCAAATAATTTTCCAAATTATTTATTTTCCAAAATATCTTTACTAGATATATATAATTTTCATACTTCAAAAATAAATCAATATTTATTTTCATACAAATTCCACTTTCTTTTATAAATTCCATAGTGAATTTATATTTCACAATATCTATGAATATATGATTTCAATTATTCATTTTCAATTTATCTTCAAAAAGATAAATTCTTAAGATATTCACTTTATATTGGAAAACATTTCCATACTTACTTATTCATAAGTAATTCACAAATTTTATTTATTTTCAACACTTAGAAAATATTCAATATACTTAAATCGAGATTAAGTATATATTTCATTCTTTAAGGAAATCATTCTCTTAAACATATTTATTTGGGCCAAAACGAATGTTACGTAAAACATCGTTACGACAACCCAAAATCACTAGTATAGGGATTTGAAATTAAAATAGATATATAAATCCCAATACTATACAAAACATTTCCTTTCGGAAACCATTTACTATAACAACAGTGCTATAGTCCACCATTTCCTTTTATTTTTCGAAAACATCTATTTCAACAATAAATGTTGAAATCTATGATTTCGAATCTCAACACATTTAAAATATCATTAGATCGTTTTAATTCTATTTAAAACATCACATTCTAAACATTTTCTTTAACATATTATTTACTATTCAAAAACGTGAATATACTATGTTAACAACTTTCATCACTTCTATTCATTTCATTTCAAAGGATTATTCACAGTCAAAAATGTGAATATAACTCCATTAATAGGTTTCATTTCAAAGGATTATTCACAATTTACTTATTAAAATAAGTCGTTTGCGGATTTATAAAACAACGTTCATAAATTCCATTTCTATTTATTTTATAACATCTCCTTTTATAAATTCCTTTATTAACCTATTCATTTTATAACTCAATTATAAACCAATCATTTTATAACATCTCCTTTTATAAATGCTTATAAAACGATTATTTTACAAAATCATTCCTTTGAACTTCATAATTATAAATCTTATTACTTATAAGATTCAATTATTTATCCAAATATATTCTTTCAATAATTTTATAAATTTTATAAACCTACTGCTTATAAAATTCCATCTCTAACTTCACCGTTTATAATTCTATGAATTTCATTCATTTATGAAATTCATTCACAATTCATTCTAACACTTATAAAAACTCGTTTTATAATTCAAATATCTTTAATTTATAAACTATCAATTTATAAATTCTTTTATATAAATCAATTTATATTATTCTTTTAAAACGTCTTTAATCTCCTTTATAATTTCACCATTTTGATTCATAAAATAATTAAATTTTATAAATCCTATATTTAAACTTTTTATAATAAATACTAAAATCCCGATTAAACTATTTTATAAAATCATTAGCATCATATTCTCAAAAATCAACTTTTAACTATATTTCTCAGAAATCATAATTTTTATAACATAAAAATTATACGTTTATTTATTTAAAATGGATCAATTCCAAACATATAGTATATTTTCAAAAATCACTTTGAAAATCATTTTAAAATTCCAAAATTTGGTCCAATGATGCTACACACCAAATAGTCAATCACGACAACAACGATATCATATATCGATATGATAATCAACGAATATCAAAATATCCACAATTAAATAAATACTGTTGAGGAATCCAGTTGGATCCCTCCAACCTGTTTTCCTGCATCCACAAACATTAGCACAATACCAATTCCGCTCCAGTACGGAATTATCGCGGTATATGGGATTTAAAATATTATGCGCTTCATAGACGGCGCAATAGGGTCTCATCCGCTAAACAAATGCGGGAAATCAATAACTCCAATATATACATATGCCAATATATATATATATTGCTATTATATATAATACCAATTTCACTGTTTATGAAATATTCGCGGTATATGTTTTTAATAAATAACATCCGCTTACTAACGGCGCATAATGTCTATTTTAACAATCAACAGATAACAATCATCATTCAAACATGCATTCAAATATTTTATATCTAACTATTTAAAATAAAATCGAAACTGATTCGATTGAGTGAGAAGTTCTCACCTTGATTTCAATTTCGTTTTAGCGATTTATTTCGAATAAAATTAAACGGACGTTTAATTTTATCCAAAATTCTCACTAACTCCAAACGACTCCAATCCAATTCCATCGCGTAGTGCTCGTCCATACGATTCCAACGCAACTGGTTTCGCGCGTTTTCGACCTCGTATGAAAAAGATATCGATTTTACAAGTTTTACACAAATTTTTATAATAATTTACAACTTAAATTATAATTTTAATACCCTACAACCTGCATCCACCGTCCATCACAGATCCAACGCCCCCCCTTCTTCTTCCCAAATGCACGCATTTGCCTCCAGTAACAAACGAAGAGCCGAACCCAAATTATATCAACTAGGGTTTAAATTTTCACCATCAACACTCGACGATACTTCATCATACCCTCACCATCTTGAAGCCCACCGCTTGCTCTAGGTTCGGCCTCAACCACATGAAGCTCGGCCCCCTGATGTGCCTTGAAATGCGTGCGCACCTGTAGATGAACGCGAGCGTCTCTCTCCCTCCTCGTTGCTCCGATCTCCATCAAATCCGTATGGATCTAAAGTACTCGTGAAGCTCTAGAACTTTCGTGTTGATGATTTCTTCTAATTGTTTGTGGATTGGGAGAGATTGAGAGGAGAAAGAGGAGAATTTCTGGCCCTCAGTTTTACAAGTGGCGGCTGCATATAGATTAGGTTTAGGTTTTTTTTTATTTTATTTTTGTGAATTAAAGGTGTATTTATAGGAAAATTTTCAATCACTATTCATCCAGAAATTCCAAACTCCGATTTACGCGCCGTAACCAGCGTTTCTAGGGTTTACCCCGCGTTCCGGACACAATGGAACAGGTTTCGAAAGCTAATTCGGACATCTGTGCGAGTTATGGCTATAAACGTTCAATTTAAATTAAACCGATTTAAACGATTTTCTAGGCGTTTTAATTTGTACCGGACAAACGGTAAATCCAATTGACAGGAAATTTGAAACCTTACAATAATATCACATTACGGATCCGATGAAACTGGTTTCGTCGAAATCCGAGACTTTTTGAAAAATGGTTATTTTAACTCGCCAAATTAATATTAAAAATAAATCGATGCGTTTCGAGCTGCCACGATCAAACGGTAACTCCGATTGACACGAAAATTTAAATCCGGTAATAACTAACTATTACGGATCCAATGGAACTGGTTTCGTTCAATTCTGAGACTGTTCAAAAATTGACTATTTTCACTAGTCGGTTTTAATATTAAAATATTCAATTTTCACAAATTAACTTTTAATTCGATTTTAAAAGTTCTAAAATATCATTCTAACTTCAATATGATAAAATAAAATTTTACAAATCATTTTCAATCATATTTAACCCTATTTTCAATTATTTCTGTATTTTAACATATTAAATTATCGATTTAATTATCCAATTAAATCCAATTATTCGAATTAAAATTTATTCGACTTATAAATTCACTTATTAATATTCAAAATTAATTAAATATTAAAATTTTAATTACTAAAAATCCTGGGTCGTTACAATCTTCCCCACTTAAAAGAATTTCGTCCTCGAAATTAACAAGTAAGAAAAGTTATAGAATTTATTAATTTTCCAAAAATCCATAGTCAAACTTCTTATAATACTTTACTAAGTTCTCAAATCATACTTAGTTATCTTTTCAAAAACAACTACTATTTTTTAACTTTCAATTCCAAAATCAAAGTTAAAGTTTTCAAAATTTTCCAATTTTCTCAAATTTTTCTAACGCCTTAAATTTTCGAAAAAATTCGCCATAGTCTCCTTTGCGCGGCTCGATCCGAAAAAAAAATGACAGTATATATATCACAAATATACATCTCATCAAGTAATGAGGCATCCCGAAGGGAAAAAAATGTAAAAGTACGATATTTAATCTGAGATATGTACCTTATATTTTATTAGCGAGCATATACGGCTAATATAGCGTGAAAGCGAGCTCCAAATGCAAAGCAAACGCGATCCGCACCTACTAAACACTCAACAAACAACATGAGAACATGCATATAGATAATAGTATCAATATACAACATATAGCAACATAATAACTATATATGTCAACATAGCAAATGCAGTAAAAGTAATATATTCAACCATCAACCAACTAACATTCATAACCAATAAATATTCATTCATATTCTAGTTGGTTCACTTCTTATATATATAAGTTTATTTCACAATTGCAAATCACTTTAATTATAATTCATTCTTATAATTCTTTTGCTTATACAATTATTCTTTTATTTAGATTATTCAAACAACTAAACAATCAACAATCTACTTATATACACTTTAATAATTTTGAAAAATTATTTCTTCATATATAAAATATAATCAAGGTAAAATTATTTCATTTACCCAATTTTAAAACCAATATTGTGCTGAATTGTTCTATTCAAGTGTTTAGAAACCCCTTCGGCATAGTCTTGCGGACCACGCTGACGAAAGTTCATATGCCACTCAATAAACCAATCATCACAATATAAAACAATTTTATATATTCACTAACAAATACGCTCTCATAGCTATTATTACACTCAAACTCAATCTAGAGTACTACTGACTCTATCTCTAATGAGTAATACCCAACAGAACCATGGTTGTCGCTTAACCATAAGCTCTGATACCAAATGTAACGCCCCGGAGGTAGCGGTCACAACCGGTAGGCTTTTCAACCATCCCAGCCCCACCGTGGCTTACACTGATATCCCAAACTTGCTTTTACGGCCAGCCTCTTGACTGTCTCAGGTTACACCTAACCAACCCCCTAAAAGAGGACGTGTGGGGGTAAGAGTCTCCCGTTCGCCACCAAACCGCGAAGCGAGAACCCCCCATCACATAGCCCAAAGCTTAGCAAGACTGGTGTGGGAACTCAAAACAGTTTATTTATCTTTAAAATCAAAATAGAGGAATATTTTTAAAGTCAATTCGCAATGCTTTTAAAAATGAGACTACCATAAGGCCTCCCGCACACACACACAATGCAAACGCAGAATCGGAGGAGATTTCTCCTTATGATAGTCAAAGATGCTTGATACGCATTTAAAAGAACATTTTTATATTATTACTAGTGCATAGTGTAGGAAAAATTTATTTCGAAAGTAGAATATAAATCTTAGCCAACATACGACCATTATCGTATGCTTACTATAGCTACCATCCAAACAGTGGGGCGCCACCATAAGTGAACGATAGGTTCTACAACTAATACCGTACAAGATCGTATTGTTTCTTTGGATTTCCAACGAATTATCAGGCCAAGGAACTTCCCATTGCCACATGAGAATGCCTCTGGATGGACATCCCCGAGAACCAAACCGGATCTCTACCAACACAAGGTCGGGTTATCCCTAACTGAGTAACAACTGACCGAATATGCCATCCCCCGGTCCTTTGGGACCTTTCAACCGAGCGCTCGTAATCAATTCACACAATCATAACAAAGTGTTTTCAACATGAGTAAGTATCTGGGCTCCATACCATGACACCACCCTTTTCCAGAAGGAAATGCACATATCCTAAAGGGCGCTACCCCTCATAACCTTGCCGCATCTTTCCTGTTTTGACCATTCCGGGGTGTGAGGCTCGACGAAGTCACGTCCACAAAAACATACTTTATACAAAAGCCATGCTTTGGGTCAACAAATGATCATAGAAATGATCACCAGGATAGACGATCAAACAAATGATCCTATCACAAATAATCAACACAATGATCATTTACAGCAACACTCAGCATGTCACATTACCAAATTGGGAATATATCGCTGATAACTTCAACTATATAACCTCTGAGCTCGTACGTCTCAGAGAAGGGTGTTAAACTAAAAGAATAAATTCTCCGCCACCAACAGAAATATATTTGAAAGAAATCTGCTTTATATCTCAATTTGTAACGTCAGACATACAATCCATACAAGTCTGTTCCGGGCTCGAACAAAACCGAAGGCACTTACAAAGAAGTCCTTGCAATCCGGATATTCACAATCCTGATCGGATTCACCATCACATATGGAGAACTCAATACCGTAGCTACTCGGTGCAGAGTCAATCGACAGGTCATCCTATCGCTCTCGCAAATACCGGGTCTTCAGCACCGATCTTCAATGCTATCATAACGATGTATCACATATTCGGAATGGGTTATACGACCCTATGGTCCTTTCCCGGTTAACCCGAATAGTGAGCGCTTATTCAAAAATAAGTGTGGCATTCAAATTCAAACAAATCACATCAATTACCCATTCAAAGGGAAATATTGATAGTCGGTTATTGAACTATCAATTGATATGTACAACATCACCAGATTCCAAATAATTTTCCAAATTATTTATTTTCCAAAATATCTTTACTAGATATATATAATTTTCATACTTCAAAAATAAATCAATATTTATTTTCATACAAATTCCACTTTCTTTTATAAATTCCATAGTGAATTTATATTTCACAATATCTATGAATATATGATTTCAATTATTCATTTTCAATTTATCTTCAAAAAGATAAATTCTTAAGATATTCACTTTATATTGGAAAACATTTCCATACTTACTTATTCATAAGTAATTCACAAATTTTATTTATTTTCAACACTTAGAAAATATTCAATATACTTAAATCGAGATTAAGTATATATTTCATTCTTTAAGGAAATCATTCTCTTAAACATATTTATTTGGGCCAAAACGAATGTTACGTAAAACATCGTTACGACAACCCAAAATCACTAGTATAGGGATTTGAAATTAAAATAGATATATAAATCCCAATACTATACAAAACATTTCCTTTCGGAAACCATTTACTATAACAACAGTGCTATAGTCCACCATTTCCTTTTATTTCTCGAAAACATCTATTTCAACAATAAATGTTGAAATCTATGATTTCAAATCTCAACACATTTAAAATATCATTAGATCGTTTTAATTCTATTTAAAACATCACATTCTAAACATTTTCTTTAACATATTATTCACTATTCAAAAACGTGAATATACTATGTTAACAACTTTCATCACTTCTATTCATTTCATTTCAAAGGATTATTCACAGTCAAAAATGTGAATATAACTCCATTAATAGGTTTCATTTCAAAGGATTATTCACAATTTACTTATCAAAATAAGTCGTTTGCGGATTTATAAAACAACGTTCATAAATTCCATTTCTATTTATTTTATAACATCTCCTTTTATAAATTTCTTTATTAACCTATTCATTTTATAACTCAATTATAAACCAATCATTTTATAGCATCTCCTTTTATAAATGCTTATAAAACGATTATTTTACAAAATCGTTCCTTTGAACTTCATAATTATAAATCTTATTACTTATAAGATTCAATTATTTATCCAAATATATTCTTTCAATAACTTTATAAATTTTATAAACCTACTGCTTATAAAATTCCATCTCTAACTTCACCGTTTATAATTCTATGAATTTCATTCATTTATGAAATTCATTCACAATTCATTCTAACACTTATAAAAACTCGTTTTATAATTCAAATATCTTTAATTTATAAACTATCAATTTATAAATTCTTTTATATAAATCAATTTATATTATTCTTTTAAAACGTCTTTAATCTCCTTTATAATTTCACCATTTTGATTCATAAAATAATTAAATTTTATAAATCCTATATTTAAACTTTTTATAATAAATACTAAAATCCCGATTAAACTATTTTATAAAATCATTAGCATCATATTCTCAAAAATCAACTTTTAACTATATTTCTCAGAAATCATAATTTTTATAACATAAAAATTATACGTTTATTTATTTAAAATGGATCAATTCCAAACATATAGTATATTTTCAAAAATCACTTTGAAAATCATTTTAAAATTCCAAAATTTGGTCCAATGATGCTACACACCAAATAGTCAATCACGACAACAACGATATCATATATCGATATGATAATCAACGAATATCAAAATATCCATAATTAAATAAATACTGTTGAGGAATCCAGTTGGATCCCTCCAACCTGTTTTCCTGCATCCACAAACATTAGCACAATACCAATTCCGCTCCAGTACGGAATTACCGCGGTATATGGGATTTAAAATATTATCCGCTTAATAGACGGCGCAATAGGGTCTCATCCGCTAAACAAATGCGGGAAATCAATAACTCCAATATATACATATGCCAATATATATATATATTGCTATTATATATAATACCAATTTCACTGTTTATGAAATATTCGCGGTATATGTTTTTAATAAATAACATCCGCTTACTAACGGCGCATAATGTCTATTTTAACAATCAATAGATAACAATCATCATTCAAACATGCATTCAAATATTTTAAATCTAACTATTTAAAATAAAATCGAAACTGATTCGATTGAGTGAGAAGTTCTCACCTTGATTTCAATTTCGTTTTAGCGATTTATTTCGAATAAAATTAAACGGACGTTTAATTTTACCCAAAATTCTCACTAACTCCAAACGACTCCAATCCAATTCCATCGCGTAGTGCTCGTCCATACGATTCCAACGCAACTGGTTTCACGCGTTTTCGACCTCGTATGAAAAAGATATCGATTTTACAAGTTTTACACAAATTTTTATAATAATTTACAACTTAAATTATAATTTTAATACCCTACAACCTGCATCCACCGTCCATCACAGATCCAACGCCCCCCCTTCTTCTTCCCAAATGCACGCATTTGCCTCCAGTAACAAACGAAGAGCCGAACCCAAATTATATCAACTAGGGTTTAAATTTTCACCATCAACACTCGACGATACTTCATCATACCCTCACCATCTTGAAGCCCTCCGCTTGCTCTAGGTTCGGCCTCAACCACATGAAGCTCGGCCCCCTGATGTGCCTTGAAATGCGTGCGCACCTGTAGATGAACGCGATCGTCTCCCTCCCTCCTCGTTGCTCCGATCTCCATCAAATCCGTATGGATCTAAAGTAGTCGTGAAGCTCTAGAACTTTCGTGTTGATGATTTCTTCTAATTGTTTGTGGATTGGGAGAGATTGAGAGGAGAAAGAGGAGAATTTCTGGCCCTCAGTTTTACAAGTGGCGGCTGCATATAGATTAGGTTTAGGTTTTTTTTTATTTTATTTTTGTGAATTAAAGGTGTATTTATAGGAAAATTTTCAATAACTATTCATTCGGAAATTCCGAACTCCGATTTACGCGCCGTAACCAGCGTTTCTAGGGTTTACCCCGCGTTCCGGACACAATGGAACAGGTTTCGAAAGCTAATTCGGACATCTGTGCGAGTTATGGCTATAAACGTTCAATTTAAATTAAACCGATTTAAACGATTTTCTAGGCGTTTTAATTTGTACCGGACAAACGGTAAATCCAATTGACAGGAAATTTGAAACCTTACAATAATATCATATTACAAATCCGATGAAACTGGTTTCGTCGAAATCCGAGACTTTTTGAAAAATGACTATTTTAACTCGCCAAATTAATATTAAAAATAAATCGATGCGTTTCGAGCTGCCACGATCAAACGGTAACTCCGATTGACACGAAAATTTAAATCCGATAATAACTAACTATTACGGATCCAATGGAACTGGTTTCGTTCAATTCTGGGACTGTTCAAAAATTGACTATTTTCACTAGTCGATTTTAATATTAAAATATTCAATTTTCACAAATTAACTTTTAATTCGATTTTAAAAGTTCTAAAATATCATTCTAACTTCAATATGATAAAATAAAATTTTACAAATCATTTTCAATCATATTTAACCCTATTTTCAATTATTTCTGTATTTTAACATATTAAATTATCGATTCAATTATCCAATTAAATCCAATTATTCGAATTAAAATTTATTCGACTTATAAATTCACTTATTAATATTCAAAATTAATTAAATATTAAAATTTTAATTACTAGAAATCCTGGGTCGTTACAATCTTCCCCACTTAAAAGAATTTCGTCCTCGAAATTAACAAGTAAGAAAAGTTATAGAATTTATTAATTTTCCAAAAATCCATAGTCAAACTTCTTATAATACTTTACTAAGTTCTCAAATCATACTTAGTTATCTTTTCAAAAACAACTACTATTGTTTAACTTTCAATTCCAAAATCAAAGTTAAAGTTTTCAAAATTTTCCAATTTTCTCAAATTTTTCTAACGCCTTAAATTTTCGGAAAAATTCGCCATAGTCTCCTTTGCGCGGCTCGATCCGAAAAAAAATGACAGTATATATATCACAAATATACATCTCATCAAGTAATGAGGCATCCCGAAGGGAAAAAAATGTAAAAGTACAATATTTAATCCGAGATATGTACCTTATATTTTATTAGCGAGCATATACGGCTAATATAGCGTGAAAGCGAGCTCCAAATGCGAAGCAAACGCGATCCGCACCTACTAAACACTCAACAAACAACATGAGAACATGCATATAGATAATAGTATCAATATACAACATATAGCAACATAATAACTATATATGTCAACATAGCAAATGCAGTAAAAGTAATATATTCAACCATCAACCAACTAACATTCATAACCAATAAATATTCATTCATATTCTAGTTGGTTCACTTCTTATATATATAAGTTTATTTCACAATTGCAAATCACTTTAATTATAATTCATTCTTATAATTCTTTTGCTTATACAATTATTCTTTTATTTAGATTATTCAAACAACTAAACAATCAACAATCTACTTATATACACTTTAATAATTTTAAAAAATTATTTCTTCATATATAAAATATAATCAAGGTAAAATTATTTCATTTACCCAATTTTAAAACCAATATTGTGCCGAATTGTTCTATTCAAGTGTTTAGAAACCGCTTCGGCATAGTCTTGCGGACCACGCTGACGAAAGTTCATATGCCACTCAATAAACCAATCATCACAATATAAAACAATTTTATATATTCACTAACAAATACGCTCTCATAGCTATTATTACACTCAAACTCAATCTAGAGTACTACTGACTCTATCTCTAATGAGTAATACCCAACAGAACCATGGTTGTCGCTTAACCATAAGCTCTGATACCAAATGTAACGCCCCGGAGGTAGCGGTCACAACCGGTAGGCTTTTCAACCATCCCAGCCCCACCGTGGCTTACACTGATATCCCAAACTTGCTTTTACGGCCAGCCTCTCGACTGTCTCAGGTTACACCTAACCAACCCCCTAAAAGAGGACGTGTGGGGGTAAGAGTCTCCCGTTCGCCACCAAACCGCGAAGCGAGAACCCCCCATCACATAGCCCAAAGCTTAGCAAGACTGGTGTGGGAACTCAAAACAGTTTATTTATCTTTGAAATCAAAATAGAGGAATATTTTTAAAGTCAATTCGCAATGCTTTTAAAAATGAGACTACCATAAGGCCTCCCGCACACACACACAATGCAAACGCAGAATCGGAGGAGATTTCTCCTTATGATAGTCAAAGATGCTTGATACGCATTTAAAAGAACATTTTTATATTATTACTAGTGCATAGTGTAGGAAAAATTTATTTCGAAAGTAGAATATAAATCTTAGCCAACATACGACCATTATCGTATGCTTACTATAGCTACCATCCAAACAGTGGGGCGCCATCATAAGTGAATGATAGGTTCTACAACTAATACCGTACAAGATCGTATTGTTTCTTTGGATTTCCAACGAATGATCAGGCCAAGGAACTTCCCATTGCCACATGAGAATGCCTCTGGATGGGCATCCCCGAGAACCAAACCGGATCTCTACCAACACAAGGTCGGGTTACCCCTAACTGAGTAACAACTGACCGAATATGCCATCCCCCGGTCCTTTGGGACCTTTCAACCGAGCGCTCGTAATCAATTCACACAATCATAACAAAGTGTTTTCAACATGAGTAAGTATCTGGGCTCCATACCATGACACCACCCTTTTCCAGAAGGAAATGCACATATCCTAAAGGGCGCTACCCCTCATAACCTTGCCGCATCTTTCCTGTTTTGACCATTCCGGGGTGTGAGGCTCGACGAAGTCACGTCCACAAAAACATACTTTATACAAAAGCCATGCTTTGGGTCAACAAATGATCATAGAAATGATCACCACGATAGACGATCAAACAAATGATCCTATCACAAATAATCAACACAATGATCATTTACAGCAACACTCAGCATGTCACATTACCAAATTGGGAATATATCGCTGATAACTTCAACTATATAACCTCTGAGCTCGTACGTCTCAGAGAAGGGTGTTAAGCTAAAAGAATAAATTCTCCGCCACCAACAGAAATATATTTGAAAGAAATCTGCTTTATATCTCAATTTGTAACGTCAGACATACAATCCATACAAGTCTGTTCCGGGCTCGAACAAAACCGAAGGCACTTACAAAGAAGTCCTTGCAATCCGGATATTCACAATCCTGATCGGATTCACCATCACATATGGAGAACTCAATACCGTAGCTACTCGGTGCAGAGTCAATCGACAGGTCATCCTATCGCTCTCGCAAATACCGGGTCTTCAGCACCGATCTTCAATGCTATCATAACGACGTATCACATATTCGGAATGGGTTATACGACCCTATGGTCCTTTCCCGGTTAACCCGAATAGTGAGCGCTTATTCAAAAATAAGTGTGGCATTCAAATTCAAACAAATCACATCAATTACCCATTCAAAGGGAAATATTGATAGTCGGTTATTGAACTATCAATTGATATGCACAACATCACCAGATTCCAAATAATTTTCCAAATTATTTATTTTCCAAAATATCTTTACTAGATATATATAATTTTCATACTTCAAAAATAAATCAATATTTATTTTCATACAAATTCCACTTTCTTTTATAAATTCCATAGTGAATTTATATTTCACAATATCTATGAATATATGATTTCAATTATTCATTTTCAATTTATCTTCAAAAAGATAAATTCTTAAGATATTCACTTTATATTGGAAAACATTTCCATACTTACTTATTCATAAGTAATTCACAAATTTTATTTATTTTCAACACTTAGAAAATATTCAATATACTTAAATCGAGATTAAGTATATATTTCATTCTTTAAGGAAATCATTCTCTTAAACATATTTATTTGGGCCAAAACGAATGTTACGTAAAACATCGTTACGACAACCCAAAATCACTAGTATAGGGATTTGAAATTAAAATAGATATATAAATCCCAATACTATACAAAACATTTCCTTTTGGAAACCATTTACTATAACAACAGTGCCATAGTCCACCATTTCCTTTTATTTTTCGAAAACATCTATTTCAACAATAAATGTTGAAATCTATGATTTCGAATCTCAACACATTTAAAATATCATTAGATCGTTTTAATTCTATTTAAAACATCACATTCTAAACATTTTCTTTAACATATTATTTACTATTCAAAAACATGAATATACTATGTTAAAAACTTTCATCACTTCTATTCATTTCATTTCAAAGGATTATATAACTCCATTAATAGGTTTCATTTCAAAGGATTATTCACAATTTACTTATCAAAATAAGTCGTTTGCGGATTTATAAAACAACGTTCATAAATTCCATTTCTATTTATTTTATAACATCTCCTTTTATAAATTCCTTTATTAACCTATTCATTTTATAACTCAATTATAAACCAATCATTTTATAACATCTCCTTTTATAAATGCTTATAAAACGATTATTTTACAAAATCGTTCCTTTGAACTTCATAATTATAAATCTTATTACTTATAAGATTCAATTATTTATCCAAATATATTCTTTCAATAACTTTATAAATTTTATAAACCTACTGCTTATAAAATTCCATCTCTAACTTCACCGTTTATAATTCTATGAATTTCATTCATTTATGAAATTCATTCACAATTCATTCTAACACTTATAAAAACTCGTTTTATAATTCAAATATCTTTAATTTATAAACTATCAATTTATAAATTCTTTTATATAAATCAATTTATATTATTCTTTTAAAACGTCTTTAATCTCCTTTATAATTTCACCATTTTGATTCATAAAATAATTAAATTTTATAAATCCTATATTTAAACTTTTTATAATAAATACTAAAATCCCGATTAAACTATTTTATAAAATCATTAGCATCATATTCTCAAAAATCAACTTTTAACTATATTTCTCAGAAATCATAATTTTTATAACATAAAAATTATACGTTTATTTATTTAAATTGGATCAATTCCAAACATATAGTATATTTTCAAAAATCACTTTGAAAATCATTTTAAAATTCCAAAATTTGGTCCAATGATGCTACACACCAAATAGTCAATCACGACAACAACGATATCATATATCGATATGATAATCAACGAATATCAAAATATCCATAATTAAATAAATACTGTTGAGGAATCCAGTTGGATCCCTCCAACCTGTTTTCCTGCATCCACAAACATTAGCACAATACCAATTCCGCTCCAGTACGGAATTATCGCGGTATATGGGATTTAAAATATTATTCGCTTAATAGATGGCGCAATAGGGTCTTATCCGCTAAACAAATGCGGGAAATCAATAACTCCAATATATACATATGCCAATATATATATATATTGCTATTATATATAATACCAATTTCACTGTTTATGAAATATTCACGGTATATGTTTTTAATAAATAACATCCGCTTACTAACGGCGCATAATGTCTATTTTAACAATCAATAGATAACAATCATCATTCAAACATGCATTCAAATATTTTAAATCTAACTATTTAAAATAAAATCGAAACTGATTCGATTGAGTGAGAAGTTCTCACCTTGATTTCAATTTCGTTTTAGCGATTTATTTCGTATAAAATTAAACGGACGTTTAATTTTACCCAAAATTCTCACTAACTCCAAAAGACTCCAATCCAATTCCATCGCGTAGTGCTCGTCCATACGATTCCAACGCAACTGGTTTCGCGCGTTTTCGACCTCATATGAAAAAGATATCGATTTTACAAGTTTTACACAAATTTTTATAATAATTTACAACTTAAATTATAATTTTAATACCCTACAACCTGCATCCACCGTCCATCACAGATCCAAAGCCCCCCCTTCTTCTTCCCAAATGCACGCATTTGCTTCCAGTAACAAACGAAGAGCTGAACCCAAATTATATCAACTAGGGTTTAAATTTTCACCATCAACACTCGACGATACTTCATCATACCCTCACCATCTTGAAGCCCTCCGCTTGCTCTAGGTTCGGCCTCAACCACATGAAGCTCGGCCCCCTGATGTGCCTTGAAATGCGTGCGCACCTGTAGATGATCGCGAGCGTCTCTCTCCCTCCTTGTTGCTCCGATCTCCATCAAATCCGTATGGATCTAAAGTACTCGTGAAGCTCTAGAACTTTCGTGTTGATGATTTCTTCTAATTGTTTGTGGATTGGGAGAGATTGAGAGGAGAAAGAGGAGAATTTCTGGCCCTCAGTTTTACAAGTGGCCGCTGCATATAGATTAGGTTTAGGTTTTTTTTTTTTTTGTGAATTAAAGGTGTATTTATAGGAAAATTTTCAATCACTATTCATCCGGAAATTCCGAACTCCGATTTACGCGCCGTAACCAGCGTTTCTAGGGTTTACCCCGTGTTCCGGACACAATGGAACTGGTTTCGAAAGCTAATTCGGACATCTGTGCGAGTTATGGTTATAAACGTTCAATTTAAATTAAACCGATTTAAACGATTTTCTAGGCGTTTTAAGTTGTACCGGACAAACGGTAAATCCAATTGACAGGAAATTTGAAACCTTACAATAATATCACATTACGGATCCGATGAAACTGGTTTCGTCGAAATCCGAGACTTTTTGAAAAATGGCTATTTTAACTCGCCAAATTAATATTAAAAATAAATCGATGCGTTTCTTGCTGCCACGATCAAACGGTAACTCCGATTGACACGAAAATTTAAATCCGGTAATAACTAACTATTACGGATCCAATGGAACTGGTTTCGTTCAATTCTGGGACTGTTCAAAAATTGACTATTTTCACTAGTCGATTTTAATATTAAAATATTCAATTTTCAAAAATTAACTTTTAATTCGATTTTAAAAGTTCTAAAATATCATTCTAACTTCAATATGATAAAATAAAATTTTACAAATCATTTTCAATCATATTTAACCCTATTTTCAATTATTTCTGTATTTTAACATATTAAATTATCGATTTAATTATCCAATTAAATCCAATTATTCGAATTAAAATTTATTCGACTTATAAATTCACTTATTAATATTCAAAATTAATTAAATATTAAAATTTTAATTACTAAAAATCCTGGGTCGTTACATGATGGAATACTAGTTGAGTATCAAAAATATGAGTCATGTATTTAAGGTCCTCTGCTTATACTTTATAACATGATGATACATCTACAAGGCAGGTATATGCATGTAATGGAACTACAACATCACAACCAGGTGTTATGAAATACATAATATTCCATTTTACTCTTTGACTTGTAAAAAAAATTTAGATAATTTTGGCATCTATAAATTGCTATGTTCAATTTGACAAGAATGCATATGTGATTTAACGATTATGTGAACAAAATTAACCTTGCAATACAAAATAAATATTGCTTACTATCATATTTGCTTTTTGTGCATAATTATCTGGTCTTGCTTTCACAGAATTAAAATGACGTCATTCTTGCTTCTGAAGATAGTAGTCAAGAAGTGTCCAATGATTATTCAAATGTTTAATAGGAAAAAATAGGAGTTGAATTGGTTCTTCATCTGACATTAATTTATCTCTTAAATGTTTTTTAATGAGTTCATTGTTTCTTGAATTTATTGTCAGTGATGCCTGCAAAATATTTAAATGTAAGTTCACACTAAATTATTACTTGGTGTATGTAAAATATTAGTAACAAAGAAATATAATAATATACCACTTTCTCTGATCTGAAGTAGACATTTTGTTCATTCGTTGTTCTGGCAATATTTATTATATACCAATTAAAAACCTGTATATAGTATAATTACATTGTTATAACAGTAGTTCAAAAAAATTTATAACTTTTCGTAATAATAAATAATATATGAGTATATATAAATATTTAAATAGATTAAACATTTTGAACTTTTAAGCTTGTAAATTTTTAATGAATTTAAGGAATTATACCTGTTCATCCACTATTCGTTCATACAAGTAACTCCGTAGCATACAAGTAGATATTATGATATTATCGTCTGTGTTCTTGTACACTATGAAACTGCAAAGAAATTCAAAAAATAATATTATAAAGATATTATAGAGTTATTTCAATTTTATTTTCTTGCCTTTTGTTATATCTCAAGCAAGCATTTTCAAATTGTACAAGCTCTTTTTTTTGCAGATCTTCGTTAGCAGATACAGGTAACTCATTTTTTCAGTCGCCATTGCTTCAATTTCCAAATTTTCTTTCGATGTTTCTAATTCTATTACTTCATTTTCAGTTAAGCAATTTTCTTCAGTTGTTTGTTGAAGTTTCTGTAGATCAACCATTTCTTTATTACCAGTTATCGATAAATCAATTTCTTCAGTCACCATTGCTGTGTTTTCCACTGTTTGTTCTTTAGTTCCCAAATTTTCTTCTGATTCTTGCAACTTTGCTGCTTCATTTTAGTTGAACGACCTCCTTCAGTTGTTTTTGTAATGTTACCATTCACTGATTTATCTTCTACAGTTTCCAATTTTTTTATATCTTCAACATCATTCCGCAGAGCTGTAACTTTTTTGCAGGTCTTTAACATAACTTTTTAGCTTTTTGTACTTCTTTTTTAAATCTTGGAAGTTAGGAGAGTTATCAGTTTCTGAACTTGATAATGAGTTTTCATGCTCTGAATCTGACAATGTCTTTTCGCTATCCATTTCAACATTTGCCTATATTTTACATATGATTTGATAGACATGGAAGAAATTTTTTGATCTAATACAAAATACACTGCTAATTAAAACAAAAAATAATTGCATTTTGTTATAAAAAATTAATAGAAAAATTAAATTTTAAAAAAATTCATTATAGTTTTAATTTTCTTATGTTAAAAGTAAATTTTATTTTGAAATACATTGAAACTGCAAGCAGAAGTGCAATTTTTTTTAAATTCTGTTTTGTAAAAAAATTAAAGATATATTGTTTAAATTATTTAAAATGTAAGAAAATATTTTATATTAAAAGTTCATATTACGGTGCAAAATGACATTTTAAATTTTAAATATTTGAAAAATGCAAGCAGGCATGCATTTTTTTTAAATAATAATGGTTCATATTACAGTGCTAAATTCGCTATGTATGTTAACATGCAATTAAAATTTAAAATGTTTCAAAAGCGCAAATAGTTGTGCGCTTTGTAAATATTAACGTCGGGTTTTGAAATATTTATGCTTCAGTTTTCTTATTATTTTACAAATCTATTACAACTCAGAAAATAATATTTATAATTAAAGTTTATACTGCAATTTTAAAGTTAAATGGAAAATTAAAATATATATGAAAAGTGCAAAAAGCTGTGTTTTTTTAAAGATATGTTCTATTTTTGACAAACTTAGGTTCCATTTTATTTCAAGGTATATTGCATTTTTTTTATATTCTAGAAAATATATTTCATTAAAATTTTAATTCAATCATACTAAAATTTAATAATATAAGAAATGTGCATAAAATGCAAGCAACTGTGCAATTAAATTTAAAATGTTTCAAAAGCGCAAATAGTTGTGCGCTTTGTAAACACGAAGGTCAGGTTTTAAAATATTTATGCTTAAGTTCTTTTATTTTTTTACTAATCTATTGCAACTCAGAAAATAATATTTATAATTAAAGTTTATACTGTAATTTTAAATTTAAATGGTAAATTAAAATATATGAAAAGTGTAAAAATCTGTGCGTTTTTTTTAAATTATGTTTTGCTTTTTAAAAACTTAGGTTCCATTTTATTTCAGGATATATTACATTTTTTTATATTATAGAAAATATATTTTCATTAAAAATTTAATTCATCGTACTAAAATTTAATTAATATAAGAAATGTTCATAAAATGCAAGCAACTGTGCAATTAAAATTTAAAATGTTTCAAAAGCGCAAAGAGCTATGCGCTTTGTAAATATTAAGGTCCTGTTTTGAAATATTTATGCTTCGGTTCTTTTATTTTATTTTAAATATATTACAACTCAGAAAATAATATTTATAATTAAAGTTTATACTATTATTTAAAGTTAAATGGTAAATTAAAATATATGAAAAGTGCAAAAGGCTGTGCGTTTTTTTAAAATTATGTTCTGCTTTTGACAAACTAAAATTTAATAATATAAGAAATGTGCAGAAAATGCAAGCAACTGTGCAATTAAAATTTAAAATGTTTCAAAAGCGCAAATAGCTATGCGCTTTGTAGACACGAAGGTCAGGTTTTGAAATATTTATGCTTCAGTTCTTTTATTTTTTTACAAATCTAACTCAGAAAATAATATTTATAATTAAACTTTATACTATAATTTTAAAGTTACATGGTAAATTAACATATATGAAAAGTGCAACAAGCTATGCGTTTTTTTTTAAATTATGTTCTGCTTTTGACAAGCTTAGGTTCCATTTTATTTCAAGGTAGATTACATTTTTTTTATATTCTAGAAAATATATTTTCATTCAAATTTTAATTCATCATGCTAAAATTTAATTGATATAAGAAATGTGCATAAAATGCAAGCAACTCTGCAGTTTGTAGAACTTATGATATGGGTTTTTTGAAAATTTAACCTATGAATATCTTAATGTTGTTTAAATTTCTAAAATCTTTTGTTAAAAAAATATATTTACAGTTAAAAATTTCTTTGCATTTAATTCACAATTAAGTTTAAAATGTTTGAGAAACGCAAGTAGGTGTGTGCTTTGTTGTTATTGAGGTGAGTTTTTGGAACTTTTGTGCTATAATTTTTTTATATTGTAGAAAATATATTTTCAATAAAATTTTAGTTCATCATACTAAAATTTAATTAATATAAGAAATGTGCAGAAAATGTAAGCAGTTGTGCAATTAAATCTAAAATGTTTCTAAAGCACAAATAGTTGTGCGCTTTGTAAATATCAAAGTCGGGTTTTGAAATATTTATGCTTCAATTTTCTTATTTTCTAAAAATCTAGTACAAGTCAGAAAATAATATTTATAATTAAAGTTTATACTGTAATTTTAAAGTAAATGGTAAATTAAAATATATGAAAAGTGAAAAAAGCTATTCGTTTTTTTTAAATTATGTTCTGCTTTTTACAAACTTAGTTTCTATTTTATTTCAAGGTAAATTACATTTTTTTATATTTTAGAAAATATATTTTCATTAAAAATTTAATTCTTCATACTAAAATTCAATTAATATAAGAAATGTGCATAAAATGCAAGCAACTGTGTAGTTTGTAGAACTTATGATGTGGGCTTTTTGAAAATTATCTACTGTTATCTTAGTGTTGTTGAAATTTCTATAATCTTTTGTTAAAAAAATATTACACTAAAAATTTTCTTTTCATTTAAATCACAATTTATTTTAAAATGTTTGAAAAGCGTAAGTAGGTGTGCACTTTGTACATATTGAGGTGACCTTTTTAAACTTTTGTTCTACAATTCTTTTTTCCTTTTTCAAACCTAGTTAAACTTATAAAAAAATTATATTCAAAGTTTATTTTTTTCATTTTAAAGTAAATACAAATTTAAATTATAAGGAAAGCGCTAGGACTTGTGCATTTTATAAACCTAAGAAAATGTACTTTTGTTTACCGTTAATTATGTGATGTTTAATGCCAATTGAAAAAATTGCAATCAGGTGTACACTTTTAAAAACATACTAGATTTATATTTTTACCATTTTCTCAACCACTGCAGAGAGAAACTTTGAGGTGAGCAACTTTTTCATTGTTGATAATCTTCACTTTGCCATTGTTGGCATTCCTTCTTCATAGGTTTCTCTCTTTTCCATTATTTTCAAAACATCACAAATCCAATACTGTATGGAATTAAACTAATTAGTACTTTAAAATTAGTTAAATAATATAATAATTAGTTGACTAACAATAAAAAAAATTAAGGAAATAAAATAATACCAGTAAAATTGTTCCACACAAATGATTTCTCCTAGGATCTTCAGCAAATTTATTCAAATGCTCCTCCAAATTAAACAAAATTGTTTTTGACCAATTAACTTTTTTCATTTTCTCAAAGTCATGAATATACGGTAAAAGTGGTCATTTTAATTGGGAATTTCTGCCTGTAAATAAAATTAAACAAAACATCATTCACTTACATAATTTAGTTTAAGGACTAAACAAAAAACAAACAAAAAAGTTCATACTTACTTGAGAAGAAAAATGAACACATCAAGTGCATTACAATCAATCTAGCCACATCTTCAGAAAATTGATCATCTCTTTTTTCCAGAATTTTAACAACTTCTCTTTCAATTAATTTTTTATTAAAATGTTCATCTTTATACAAATATTTATTAATAAATTGTTTGCATGGAAAAGGTAGAAATTTTTTCGGTTGCAACTCTTTTATAGTTATACCTTTGCTTGGAATTCCAAACATTTTTGCAGCATGTTTGTACTTTAATTTTAACTTAAACCCATTTATTTCAAAAACTTCCTGTTCTGCATTATATGTTTTTATCGCTTCATCTAAACATTTAGATGACCATTTTTATCACTTAAATGAAGTTCTTCAGTGAGAAACAAATTGATAAACTTCCAAAATGGCATTGTTTTCAGAACATTTATATCAGTAGGTTTCAAATATTTCTTAATTTTCTTTATAAATTTATAAAATGAACTCAATGAGTTCCTGTAAATTTTTTGGTTTTTTCTTGGATTACGTCTGATCGCTACACTAGATTCTTTCGACATTTCTGAATCATTTTGTTCATTAGCCTGTTGCAACAAAAAGAACAGATATTAGTACAATAAATATAGATTTATGTTATTATTACAATATAGTTTTGTATATTCAAGTAATAATATTTAGGCTTTAAAAAATTCCTCCGTTTACCTTAAATCCTACAATAAAATAAGTACTAAAGAAAACCGGTACTCTCCCTTTCCGAGTCAACTTGTAAATTACGCTTTCGTTAAAGAAACTTTTAACGGTATAAGGAGAAACAACTTCCTAAGACTTACTTAAAATGGCAACTATGTTTACATTGCTTTGGAATTGGTTTTAGTAGCAGTTATGATATACCTTGTTTTCTAAGCTGTTTACACGAGGGAGTATAGGCATCGCAAGTACAGTTAGCAGTTTATTAGGAGGGGAGGACAAAGGCCTCTGGGTGAACATGGAAAAGTTTAAAGGCTTGTTTTAAAATATTTATTTCCTGATGTGGAAATATATGTACATGTTTTAAAAATGTTTTGACATATGTAAGCTTAGTTCAAACTTGACTAGATCAAAACCAAACTGTATTTTACAAGTAACACATAGCCTCAAGTGAATATATATATATATATATATATATATGTATGTATGTATGTATGTATACTTGTAAACTAGAACAATAACGTATTTTTCCACTAAATATGAATGTGAAGTCTTTTGAAAAGTAACATTATGATTACATTTAGAGTTTTATGGTCTTATAGATATATGACTGGGTTAGGTTACCTGATTGAAACAGTTTGAGAAATTTCATCAAAACAGTTTCAAAATTTTTGTTAAATAGCTGGCATGTAAGTTTACAAGTTGTATTATGGAAATAGTTATATGAATAGTACCTAGTGTCAATGCAATGTGTCATAAGTACACTCAAAATGGTGACAACTTACAACCAACACAAATGGTGTTTGAGTGAACCTAGAGCTCAAGTTCGTTTACTTGAGTTAAAAATAATTGTTAATAAAATCTATGTTCTGCAATTGCTAAAATAATAAATCATGCATTAGGAAGAAATCACCTCTTAGTCTCACATATACAAATACCTTTCTTTTCACCTTTCAGATCATAACAACAAATTGAACAATGATGAACTCGTGGTGGAAGTTAAGTTGCATGATTCAAAATTGCATGTTTTTCAACTAATACATATCTACTATTCAAGTATTTATCATGATGAGATGTCATACACTCAGTTTACAATGTGCTTCTTTTGTATATTTGATTGCATGTACATACTACAACTAAATTATTAATGCACTTAAGGTAAGTAATTAAATTTTCTTGTTAGTAACTAATAACATACATCTAATGCATGCATATTCCAACTCCAGAGAAATAGAAAAAAGTTTTATTAACAATCAAATAAAAAGTCTATGCATCCTTAATAACACCAAGCCAACACTAAACATGATTAATGACATCAATTGGTACAATATAAAAATAAAAATGTAAATCGTTTTTAAGCATACCTTTATCTGTTGTTGATTGTGTTGTTGACAAAACAATCCACCTCTTCTTCTCTTTTTATCGCACTTCTTCCCTGTTCCTTCTTTGAATTGCAAGTTACCATAGCTTTTGGATATAAATGAATGACAGATAATCTCCCCATAGTCGTGATTTTGGAACTGAGTAATTGCAAGTGCGAGATGGAGATATCGTTCTTGCAGATTAGAGAAATTCGGTGAAAAATCCCTAAAAGTTTCGCGTACAATTCTTTGAATTTGATGAAGCAAGAGAGTAAAGTAATATGATGTGATGATGGAAAATCTACCTTTTCCAAGTGTAATGATGAAAAAAGATACTGGTGAGTTTTTAGGGGTCATATGGTTAGATGGCGGGGAATTGTAAATTGGGTTTGAGTTAATGATGTACTTGCTTCTAGTCATTTGATTAATACTAAAATTTTCATACATATGTTTAGTTTGAGTCTCACCTTCTAATTTTCAAGCTAAGGCTTGGTTCTGTACCAAACGATAATGCTCAGTGATTATTTTGAGTAATCATAAACAAGCTCTTCAATTATGATTGGGTTTGACACCCAATTATGTTTATCATCTTGTTTAATTTTATATCCATACATACCTTATTTCTTCTAACATCTATTAGCTTTCGTTTCGATATGTACCCAATTAGAGTTTTTGTTTGGTTGGCGGTGTGCTGCGACAATATGGTTTAGTGCTAGTTATAATTTTAGGCTAATGCTATGATATGACAGTGTATTATGATGATAAGAATTTATGGCGACTATGGTTTTTTGTTGTTTAAATTTTAGTTGAGTTATTTGATGAAGGTGAAGGAGAAGACAAGGCAATAGGTGATGATGGGCATAACTAAATATTTTGGCATGGCATCCACATAAACCCTATTAGGATTGGCATCCATACGTACTTGCGTAGGATTAACATCCAGTTAGATTTTGTACACGTATATATTCAAGTATTGATGTCCGGTTAAATTTTGCATTTGATAGTACATTCGATTCCTCCTTACGCTATGTCAATCCCTTGAATATCAACTAGTCATGTTAACATAGGCCCCATAATCTATGCTGATCCTCTTTTATACAACTCATGTTGACTATCCATCCAAAATAACACATCCATCCCTAATGTTTCACTTTGCTATGCCGATTCCTCTAGTATTTCATCTATATTGACAAATGACTATGCTAACCCCTAGTCCATCTTACTTAAATTCCAAAATTTTAACATTCTGCGATGTTTATCTATAAACTCCATTCAATCAAGACTTCATTTAATTTTTTGAACTCTATTTTCGGATCTTATAATCATCTCGTTTAACATATAATCTCGCTCATACATTTGTGAACCATTTCTCATCATCATTATAGATTAAGTTATTAGTCTATTTTCTATATATTGGTCTAGGCCTACCCGATTAGAGATGAGAATCAACGTCGTCATCATTTTGATGAGTGAAAAGCAATCATTAGGGCACCTATCTTCGAGTGCCCATATGCGATCATATCAGATTCAAGAACTTGGTCGAATTATAGTCGCCTGTAAAGGTGTCTAAAACATCCTTTTCAAAGACATTTTGAGATTGATTGCACCTAACTTCAAACATTAATTGAAGAGATCCATTTTAGATGTCAATTTAAGCATCCTTCTTCACTATTCATGTTCTGACCACGCCGAACTCTAGGCGTTGGTTAGAATTAATCGACTAAGACAATGATTTAAACATTTATATCCTAATTGTTCACTCTAGATCGTGCCTATGTTTGCGAACTGATCGAATTTCGCATCACATCCTGGCTATCTCCAAGGGTTGATCTTTTGTCTTGTCATTCTCCTACAAAAGTTTAAATGCTTTGCCAAACTCCGACCACAATCTAATGGAGAGAACTATCTCTTTCCGCCCTTAAATGTTCAATAATAGTCAAAGTTCTTTATTAATAGGATTCAAATGTTTCTTTCATCGTCAGTCCGGTTCATTTCTAAGTTACAGCAACTTATTATGATCGTGAATGACATATGCATGCCTGAGATATGAGCAAATCAAGATGGACCAGTAGTGAAGATAGGTCATCCTGCATTTATCTATATGCGATTGTTTTTATAACCTCTCCTCCTTATTTCATTTATTGCAGTTGTTGGTGTTCAATGAGGAACCCCTAGTAAACACGAATCATTAACTCATATTGATTATGTAAATGCCTTTGTACACACCACTTTGCGGTCATCCCTTTGTGGTCAGCTAACTAGATACACGGAGTCATCCCTTTGTGGTCAGCTTCTTAGAGGGACTATGGCTTCTTAGGCCATGGAAGTTTAAGGAAATAACAAATCTGTGATGCCCTTAGATGTTTTGGGCCGCACATGTGCTACACTGATGTATTCAGTGATTCTAATCCTTTGTCGATAGACATGGGTAGTCTTTGAAAATTTCATTGTGATGGGGATAGACCATTGCAATTATTGGTCTTTAACGAGGAATTCCTAGTTAACGCGAGCCATCAGCTCACATTAATTACATTCCTGCTCTTTGTACACACCACCCGTCATTCCTACCGATTGAATGATTCAATGAAGTGTCTGGATGGTGGCGGTAAAGGCAGTTCGCCGCCTGTAGTGTCATAAGAAGTCCACTGAACCTTATCATTTAGAGGAAGGAGAAGTCGTAACAACATTTCCGTAGGTGAACCAATGGAAGGATCGTTATAGATTTCCTTTTCGAACAACTATGAAATTGTACCCATACCCGTCGAGAACTACATATTTGTGCTGTTAGCACTTTTGTTGTTTAGGTGAGTTCCATTTGCTACCTTCATCTTGCTTCAATTGAAGTAAGAAGTAGAGCAGAAATAAGAAACTAGCATGGTTTATGCCAAGGACAATTGTTGTTGGAGAACTTGCCATCATTTTGATGTGCTTTGTGTTATTCCAGTGAGTGTCTAAATGACTTCTCGCAATGGATATCTTGGCTCTTGTGTCGACGAAGAGTGTAGCGAAATGCGACACTTGGTGTCAATTGTAAAATCCCATAAAACATCAAGTCTTTGAGTGCAAGTTGCGTTGTAGGCCATTAAGTTAAGAGTACTTCTGTTTGGGCTTCATGTCTTATGTCATTCTAACGATTCATCCACAATAAACTTACCGTGCATGATGGCGAATGTGAAAATTGACCCTCCAAGCTTTGATTGTGTTGTTGGTTTAAGTAAATGTTGTCGTTAGGTCTACATGCGGTGAATGGTGTATCGAATTAACACACAATGTCACTAACTACGTCCAGGAGTCCTACGCGTGATGTAACACTAACTGAAACCATTTACGATGTTTGTCTTGGTTGTAAGCTCAAAACATGACCTCAGATCAGACGGGACAACCCGTTGAGTTTAAGCATATCAATAAGCAAAGGAGAAGAAACTTACAAATTCCCTTAGTAACGGTGAGCGAATCGGGATATAGGGGTGAAAGACTAATCAAATCATCTAGTAGCTGGTTACCTCCGAAGTTTCCGTTAGGATAGTTGGAGCTTGCGTGCGAGTTTTATCGGGTAATGCAAATGATTAGTGGCATCAGGGGCGTAACACCCTTGACCTATTTTAAAACTTGAAATAGGTAGGACGGTACGACTGCTTTGGTGAGTCGTGTTATGGACTTGAGAGCTCTAAGTGGGCCATTTTTGGGAAGAAAAACTGGCAGTGCGGGATGAACCAGAAGCCAGGTTAAGGTGCGCAACTGTACACTAACCTAGAACCCACAAAGGGTGTTGGTCGATTAAGACAGTAGGACGGTGGTCATAGAAGTCAAAATTCAATAAGGAGTGTGTACAACTCATTTGCCAAATCAACTATCCCCGAAAATGAATGGTGCTTAAGCGTGCTACCCACACTCGGCCATCGAGGTGGTTGTCATGCCTCGATGAGTAAGAGGGCGTGGAGGTTGCTGCAAAATCTAAGGCGTGAGCCTGGGTGGATCTATTTAGTCAAAGTAAGCTTTGGTGAGGCTTATATTTACTCGGTCAGTGATCCATTTCAGTAACGCATTTTAAAGTTTGATACAATTTGAAAATAATTGAGTTGGTAACTATCACTACCAAAACCTAGATTCGTGTTGAAATGAAGTTTCCCTAAACTTCGCTTCAGATCAAGTAGATATTTACCCTTAGCTTGCTCTGGGTCAAACATGTGAAATTTTGATGCTTGCTCTAGATCAAGCATATGAATATTTGTTGTGTGGTCCAAATTGAGCATTCAAGTCAAGTATGTAAAAACTCAAATCCTACTTCAAGTTATATTGCTAGTTACCCGTTACTTGCCTTATGATATGGATGCTTCGAGTCAGACATGTAAAATCTCAAGGCTCACTTCGAGTCGATCAGCATTCTGACCCGAGAAAGCTATTTGCTCAGATTTTCCTATGCAATAGAGACACTTTGGACTACAAGGGTCATATTAGCTAGTTTTTAAAAATTTATATATTAGGGGTTGAGATATGAGACTTTTGGGCTTCAGCTTGGAGTCAAGTTGGAAAATACACTAAGCTTACTCTTAGTCAAGCTGGTTATTGTTGAGTGGTTGGTTAATGTTAATTCCTATACTGGGCGTTTATTGACAATGTTATTGTTTATTGGTAAAGTTGGTCATTGAGTGGGTCCAAAGTTTTACATATATTGCATCTTAATTAAGGTTTCTCTATGGGTTCCTTGGTTGATGAAATCTTTAATGACGTGCTACCTGGTTGATCATGCTAGTATTCATATGCTTGTTTCAATGATTAAGCCATGCTTGTGTAAAAATTAACAAATTCAGACTATGAAACTTAGAATGGCTCATTAAATCAGTTATAGTTTGTTTGATGGTATGTGCAATTTGGATAACTGTAGTAATTCTAAATCTAATATGTGTAAGAAAACCCGACCATCGTTTATAGCACTATATATAACAGGTTTCTTAGCTTGTTGACCATCTGTTCTTAGCCAAATTGATGGTATCACAACTTTGCTGAAAGGCAGGATAACAGTGGTACTTATCCTTTGTAGACACATGTTCGTTAATAGCTTACCATGCTATTGAAAGAAGAAGAGTGATTTGATCTCTATATAAATAGCTTAAATTACCATTGTGTTCCTTTTACCTTCACCTAAAATTATTATTAGAAAAAGGCAACCAAAGGCAATGTACATATGTACTTAGGAAGAGATACTTACTAAATTTGATATGTAAAACCAATTGGTATGTGAAGTAAACTAGATCCTTACTAAAATTAAGTCAATACACCAAATAGTTAATTGTACTAAAAATTGCCGATGATTTCTCGATTAAGCTTGGCATCCAATTAGGTTTTACGTCAACATGCACCCGATTAGGCTTGGAATTTGGTTGATTAAAGGATATGTCAAACGACTGTAGGGTTGAGTATTTGATTCTCTAATTATTGAACTTGGATACTGCTAGAATTCAAGAAAAAAACATCTTCATTATGAAAGTAAGGTCATACATTATTTGAAGCAACTATATTTTCAATGCTTTTGCATGTACACAAAGAAGTAAAGGAAACAAGGTCCACTAGAAAAGAGGAGGTTGAAGAACTCGAGTATGAAATGTAGTTTTAAAAGCTAACGAAGTGGACACTAGGGTGTTGCTTCTTATGAAAAAGCCGTCAGTGTTGTATAAAAGAGCCAAAATGATCAAGTGTTTTAGTGTACAGAGAGAACTTTCTTTACTTTTAATGAGGAGTCAATCATCATTGTGAAAGGATGTGCATCCTAAAACATTATTTTGTTGATTATATTATAATTTGTTGCATAGGCAAGTACAAAACAATACAATGTAATGTTATGTGTGACAATTCAATGTGACAACAACAAAAAGAATCCCAGCAAATTCAATAATTAACCATTGTTTCATACAGTAATAAAATTTGGACAATATTATATTGAAATTTAAATCTGTTGCACATATTAAATTGAAATTTAAATCAAAAGAAATGCAACAAATTCTGAAACAAAAGTCTGAACCGTGACATCAATTGAAGCACAAAACAAAAGTAAAAAAAATTTTGAGCTGAAACATAAACTGGACTACAAAGCATTGCAAAATTTACCCTTTGTACATATTTTCAACAGTCTCCTCACTTGCTTTTTTTTCAAGATCATCTTGAAGCATTACATAGCTGAGATGCTTAACTTCACTCCAACTATACCTGTCACTGGTAAATAAACCATACGCTATTTCGGCTCTCATTGCTTGAATTTCTTTCCTTGAAAAGGATGTAGGTAGCCATTCATTACTGTTGATGATTTCCATATATTTCATAATGTACATTCCACAATCCAACCTGCAAGTATTAAATATATATATATATATATAATTCGTATTTCATCTATGTGTCAAAGGTAAAAATAATATAAATTAAACCGACGTTGTTCAAGACTAGTTTACATTGTCAGGCAAATTCCAAAAACTAAACAATATAGTCAGTACTTTTTTCTTTTTTTTGTAACGATACACCATAAATATTAAATCATTCATGATAATGCAGTGTACATTATGGTTATATTCTGGTTGAATAAAATGATTAACAGAGATGTTTAGATTTTTTTTCAATTATTTTACAAAATGAGTAACGGAGATGTTTATAGTGATTTTTAATTATTTTATGAAATGAGTAATGAAGATGTTTATAACCAGAAGCATTATGTATCCAAATGTGTTCTTTTTTGTTGTTTACAAATTCAACTATAGTTAGTGTATGATTCTTCCCTTCACAATATTTTATGTCATCTCCTGATTTATATATTATATTTATGACCACAAAGTTTAACTACTTATTTTATACAGTAATATTCAATATATGTTCAACATTGATTATAGAATATTAACGTTGATTAAATACGAATTAACAGATAAATAAATTTTACTAATAATCAACAAGCAATTACGGTTCAGTAACACATTTTTTTATTATCCCAACACCATACTCTATATCATACTAAAAAGCATGGTTAGAAACTTTTTTGTCATATATAAAGTCAGTCAAAAGTTTTAATGCAAGGAGTTAACCTTTATTATGGTTTTTAAAGCACTTGAGTATACATAAAACTAGCAAGAACAAGTGAAACAGCTTCTTTAACTTATACCTGTTTTTATAAAAGATAGTCTTTTGTTTGAATATAATTATTTTAGAAAATGTAAATCTGTTTCTGTTTTTCTCTCAGACGCCTTGCTTTTAAGAATTTTTACAATGCACCCTGAAATTCTAGTTTATTTCTTTTTATTGAAATTTCTTATATAATGTTATTTATTAAAATGATGCACAATGAAAATAAAAATAACATCTAATATAAGTAATTATCATCATGTTATTAATGAAAGTATAAGTACACATAAAATTATAGAATTAACTTACGATTTTTCTGGTTGTTGAGGACAATCTTTGCATTCAATATTACTTTCATTATCAGATTTCATTTGTGGAATTGCATTTCTAAGCCATATGTCTTTCATCATGTCCTTTATGTTTTTTCGCTGCACATTTAAACAAAAGTTAATTTATTAAACAATATAATATATTAATATTTGATAGTGTTATTTTACTTACCACATTTACTATTTCTTTTGCATATGGCCAATTTGGAAAAGAATTTGGTTTTACTGAATTATAGAGGCTCCACTGCATATCTTCATAATCAAGTACTAAAAGTGTCCAATGAGATTTCTGATGACATATTGGCAAGAATATCTTGTACAATTCAAGTTCTTTTTTATGGCATCTCACTATTCTTTCTTCCAATTGCTTAGCCAACAGAGTATAAGTTGTTGATTTCAAATCCAATAATATGCAATTCTATAACACAAGAAATATAAATAATATTATATAAAAGAATAAATTAAGAAATTAAGACTTATATTTGTAAATAACATGAAACAAAAACAAACTCACCATGTCTTCGTGTCTCACATATAAATTGTTTGGATAGTGTGGCCTTAGCTTGGTAACTTGAAACTGATGTATTACCTTTAAATTACATTTTAGACAAGATAAATATACTATAAATACTATATACCATAATCAATAAACATTATTAGATTAGTTAAAAAAACAAAAAAATAAAATAAAAAAAGGTAAGCAATTTTACTTACAGAACAGTCTACGCAATCTTCACTCATTATATTATCAAGCACACATCCAATAATCTTTATGCCGTCGTCGAAGTTTTCATATACTGCCAAGCTTTAAACATTCATGTTTCAATGTTAGCACTTATCTGCAAAGTATATTTGTATGTAAGCTAGTAATATAAATATGTACTTACTTTTGATCATCATACTTATAAAATGTTTGAATAGGTTTAAGCTGCTTCTGATCTGGAAAACCAAATATTAGAGTGTCTTCTAATTTTCCCATTGATTTTGGCGGTACAATAGGAAAAACAAAAATTACTTTATTATTTTATGCGTCTTCTTTAATCACCTTTTCTGCATTTACTTCAATTCCGTCTGTTTTACATCTTTTTGCTTCTCTTTTGCAAGTAATAACAGCTTTTCCCTTCTCAAGCTTTTGATTTTCTTTCACCGCTTCAAGTCTGTTTTTTCTATTTTTCTTTCTTACTTTTTTGCTAGTAACAAGGCTTTTCTTCTCCTTAGCTTCTTTAACTAACCTCCTTTTCTTTTCATATGTGAACTCTTCATCTACTTTAGGTATTCTATCTTTACTTTCTCTCATCCTTTTTGTTAATGAAGATATTTTTGGCGTTTTGTTCTTCTTTTCTTTTTCTGATAAGTCAGTTTTACGTTCCAACTCTTCTCTTTCCTGAGTAAGAAATAGTTCAAAACTTGGCATACCAACTTCTAACATTTTTTTTAGTTTCATTGCCACCTTCAATATCACCTACATTTTGATCAGTGTGATCATTGACTTTGTTTACTTCTTCAACTTCAGTAGTATTTTCTTTATTCACTTCATATTTGCTCTGTTCTTTACCACTCCAATCGATATACACACTTTCAATAGAATCTGCACTAAAATTTTCTTCACTTCCATCAAAACTTTTGCATGACAATACTTTTTTTTTTATAGATTTGTCATATGATTTTTCTTCATCAATTTCATTCACTTTTATATTTTCCTCTTCATTCAAATCCATACTAGCCATAGTGTTGTAATAGAATCGTCAAGTTTTCCGCTTTCATCTGTGTTTTTTTTCAAATCATCATTTTCTTCAATGTTAAATTTGCCTTGTAAACTATCTTTTTCGCAGCATTCCTCTGTCATTTCAGTGTCCCCAATAGCATGATCATTATTTTTCTTGCTTGCAATTTTATTGTTATCCCCTATAGCATCATCGGCAGCAAGAATGTTTTGTTGCTAAAAAATTATGTCATTGTCTATTTCGAAAGTATCTTCTGCCTCGGTAGAATTTGGTTCACAAACCTTTATCTTTTGTTTTAATTCTTCATTCTCAATCTCAAGTTGTTCAACTTTTTTCTTCAAGTACTCATTCTCTCTTTTTAAACGTTCGGCTATTTTGAAAATTTCCTCTTCACTTTCAACTGAATTTTCTTTTACATATGCTATAAAAAATTTCACATGTTGTTGTAATATAACATAAATAAATAAAACCTTATCGATATAGTTAGTATTTCATCAATAGTATTATTAAAATTACATTAATTATAAAGAGCCTAGTAAGAATAATAAATAGTAAGAATAATAAATAGTAAGTTATTCATGTACTTGAGCAATGAATAATCAATAACAAAATAATTACTTTTGCATGTTAAAGTGCAATTAAAATTTAAAATTTTTGAAAAGCGCAAGTAGGTGTGCACTTTATAAATTTTAAGGCAATAAAACAATTATACTACAATTTTTATTTTTCAAACCTATCAAAAACTATAAAAGTAAAAGTTCTATATAGTTAGAAAGTGTGTACTGTTCGCAATGAATATTTATACAAATTAGAATATAACATAACATGAAAATTTTAAGAAAGAGACAAATTAAAAGAAAACATGTTACTAAAACTAATACGAAGGATGCACTCATAAAAATTGTACAAGAGTTGTATACATACAAGAGAAAATTGAAGAAAAATAAATAACATACAAGAAATCTGTAAAAGCTACATATTTTGTACACCATGACAACTTATCTGCAGAAGAACTAACAAGCATAGATGTATGGAAGAACATAGCCTCACAGTAATATCACATCATTCCAAACCGTCTTAAAATAATATATTGTTACTTTACCTTTTTTTAAATGCATGAGCAAAAGCTATTTACTTTGGAAGTTTATATACAAATAGAAAGAAATGATCAGTTTTATGATAAATGAAGAATTATTCGACAATAAACATTAAAAGTATCTCTTTAAATATTCGGTGTTGCCACTTGCAATGTATCGTAGTTAAATTAATATGCATCTAGATTTCGTACTTTTGATACAGGTACCATAACAAAAGAATTAATATATGATGACAAACAGCTTTAATAGAATTGCTAACTTAAATCTGACAAGTATGATAGCCTGATAAATATACATTGTAAACAATATAAATGTGTATTCTACTAGTGCAGAATCTAGAAATAATATCCTGCTTAAAACTTCAATACTTTTGCTAAACTAAAATTATGTCATCAATTTAAAGATGTTACAGTGATACAAAGATAAAATTACTAAGCAAACTTATGCGGTTCAACACGAATGCACATGTGGCACCTGGCTAATTTGTCATGGTGGCATATATTGTATGCAATGAACACAGCCAATTTGTCAAATTCAACTATATCCATCTCATATACAGCTGTAGTGGTATACTTACTGTGCAGTTGTAAAATTCGAATAATCATACATGTTAAACAGTCTTAATAAGATCTATAAACTGTTTTATCATGCTGCATGCATATATCATCCTATAAAATATGTAGGACTTTCTAGCAATTTTCATCCCATGGCGTTGGCATATTATCTATATGTAAAAATGATTTTTACAGCCTTTAACTTCTGTAATTTCTACAGAGTTCATAGTTTACATCTAGGAAATAAATAGTTATTCAATATAGTATAGTTGCACATATATTGCCTAATTTTTATAGTATTGAACAAGTTTAATTTAATTAGGTGGACTAATTTGTACGAATGTTCAAAAAAAGGGAAATGAGACAAAATGCTTTACTTACAAGCAATAATAGAGTAGAAAAACTTACTAGCAAAATAGTAACACATGAGCTGTTACTTCTCGGATTTGCCATATTTCTTTTCAAATTTTCCTTCAAGTTGTCCAAAATGGATTTTGCCCAGTTTGTTTTTCTCATTTGATCGAAATCTACCACATAAGGTAGGTATGACCACTTAAGGTTAGAATTGCTACTTGTAAATTATATTAGTATTAGTTAATATACTGTATAATAATTGAAATAACATTCAAAGTTTAAAGTAAATATATAACTTGAGAAGAAAAATGTACAAAGGATGTCACAAGTTCGAAACCTGCTTTCGAACGTTTATTCGACATGGGATATGTTGTCCCAATGATTTGTTGTATATAAAGTACCAGTTCAAAAAAAAAAAATGTACAAAGGAGATGCATTATAATAAATCTTACGACATCTTCAGCAGCTTCTAGGTCATTCTATTTTAGCGCTGTATATACATATCGTTCTACCACTTTTTTGTTTATCTTTTCATTTTCCAACAAATATTTCTTAATAAATTTTTGGCAAATTGGTGGTAAATATTTCTGTTCTCTTTGAGGTAAAGTTGTTATTACCGTTCCTTCTACAGGAATATCAAAAATCTCTTTCATTTGCGTAACATCGAAATCCAGTAATTGTTCAGCTATTTTAAGTTTCTCTGTATCGGGCCTATATGTTTGTATGATTGCATCTAAACTTTTTGAATTTTTTTATATCTATTTTTGTTAGCTCCTTTTCAACGAACAATTTCACAAATTTCCAAAATGGAGTATCTCTTAGTATATTCAAATGCACTGGCGTTAAATATCTTTCCAGTCCATTTATAAATTTCAAAAAACTACCTAAATTATTTCCATAACTTTTAGTTTCTTTAATCTTTACATCTGAATCGGCTTCAGAATTTTCTTTTTCTAAAATTAAATTTTGTTGTACAATTTGTAGTTCATTTTTCTCATGAACTGAGTGAGCCTCATCAGAAGAATTATTTGATAAATCTATTTCTACTGATTCCTGTAAGAAATTAATGTTAGCCAGAAAGTTTTCTATTGATTAAAAAATAAAGTAAGTACTATACGGTAGAAAATGTTAGATTAAAATTGAGATTTATGAATATTAGATCCTAATTGAATAAATATACATTATGGAAACACTAACTGAAGAACATTAATTTAAAAAATACTAATTCATAGATCTGTATCATTATTTTACTTAACCTAGATCTTCATTATTCCTTTTTAATTACCTATCTACATACACAATTTCACTAGTGATGATTGTATGTCATACGTACTTTGTCATATTTATACACTAAAAATAAATTGATGAAAATTACTTCAAATCCATTCATAAATTCTTGTCCAATGCAAAAACAATAGTGTTTTACTATTTGAGCAAATTACTTGCACACAAGTCAGCTAAAATTTCAAATATATTAAAAGTGCAAGCATGTGTATACTTATTGAAAATATAGTTGCAATGTTAGATTTAAAAAATATGAAAGCGCAACTATATCTGCAATTTTTGAAATCATACGAAATGTATATCTGTAAATCATATTATCTGTAAGTATGTGTGCAAGTTTTTAATATAATATATTTCCATTATAAATTTACTTTTTCATTATAAATCTCAATTAAAATTTCAAATTTATTAAAAGTGCAAGCACGTGTCCAGTTATAAAAAATATATTTGCCAAGCTAAATTTAAAAAAATATTAAAGTGCAAGTACGTGTGCAATTTTTGAAATTATACTAAATGTATATCTGTAAGTCATGTTATATTGAAGTATGTGTGCTAGTTTTCAAAAATATTAAAAATTCAAGCATGTATGCATTCATTGAAAATATAGTTGCTATGTTAAATTTCAACTGCCATTTAAAATATATTAAAGTGCAAGTGTGTGTGCAATTTCTGAAATCATACTAAATGTGTATCTGCACTTATGTGTCCAAGTTTTTTGTTCCTACAACTCAAAAATATACAACAAAAGTTACGTTTACAATTATACTAAATTCTACAATGTTAGTTATTCTGTATTTTTACAACAATATTGAAAACAATAAGAAGAAATAGTTCATTCAATCACAAAGGAAAATGCAACTTTAGCACATAGTAGCAGCATTACACAAAATAGGTTTAGTAATCACTAAACCCTAATAGAAAATACTTTGTTAGCAAAAACTTAAGTTCACAACAACAAACACTTAATGATTAAACAGTAAAAGAAAAAAATCGATTAGAAAACCCCTAATACTATTTCGATTAAACAATGTCAAAAGATTGATCTACCTTGTTTTGGCTTTTGGATTTTGCCCATTTCCATTTTCCGCTCCTTCTTTGCCGTCGTTTCATAAAGACTTTGATTTTGATTTTATTTTCTTTCGTCTTGGGGATTTTAGAAGAAGGTTTTTTGAAAGACGAGTTATTACCAAGTTTGTTTGGTTGTGTATACTTGCTTCAGTCAGTTTATAGTATCTGCATGTATTCTTCTTCAAAGTAGTCTATATGCTGGAATAGTTATACATTAAAAATAGTGTTTGTGTGTGTGTGTGTGTGTGTGTATATATATTAAAAGTTGTTTATAAATTTAAAATAATACATTGTTTACATTTTAAAAATAGTTTACAGATTAAAATAGTTTATATAAATAGTTTATATATTAAAATATGTTCTACATTAAAATAGTTAATGTACTAAAAATTATTAATATATTAAAATGGTTTATATGAGAAAAATAATTTATATGTTAAAAGATTTTGTATATTAAAAGAGTTTATATCAAACATACTTTCAAATTAGATTTGTTTCTTTCAATTTCACAAATCAATTCAAATCAACCTTAGCTCCAAAAATTAAATTAAATTCAATCTCAATTCAATGATTTCAATTCAAAATGCTAAAGGTTTCAATTCAAATTCTCATTTAAACCATTTCAGTTTATATCGATTTCAAATCAATGTTTGAACTACAAATTTAAACCACTTCAAATTCAATAGGTTTCGAAGTTTAAATATTCAAACTTTTACAATAACCCAATTTTTATAAATTTCATTTATATTTCAAAATTCAACTTTAAGATTATAATTTAAACTCTTTATACTATTCAAATAAACTAATTTCAATTTCAACATTTTAAAGCTTGGATTTTTGAAAGTAATTCAATTCATATAAATAAATAAATAAAAAATTCATAATATCATCTAACTGGATTTTCGATGGGGTATTATACAACTATAACTGCAGATTAACCCTAATTTAACAAATCAATTTCAAATAAGGTTTATAAATTAAACCTTCTTACCGAGAAATAGCTAATGGAGAGAGTTGAAATCGAAGATGGAGACCTGCTGACGGCGTGGAGGAGGGGTTGGAGGAGCAGATTTCTGATTTGGAAAGGAAATTAAAATGAACGAAACTGTCGCCCTAGGGTTCAGATATTCGCGACATTTGACGGCTTCCAACGGCCGCCAACAGCTTCATTTGCGACGACTTCCAATGGCTGCCGTCGGCTAGTTTATATTATTTTCATTTATGCCACGGAAATTGCTTGTCGTCCGCAACCGTTATAAAAAAATCAACGATCCGTCAGTGACCGTCGAAAAATAGCATCGCAATTTACTGTGTTTCCAGTAATGTACATCATGTATTTTTCATTATTGTTAATTAATTGATGTTATTTGATCTTTCAATATTTTGGTTAATTTATAATTTTATGCTATTCTAATTAATGTGCGTTTTTTGAAAGACGAGTTATTGCAAAGTTTTTTTGGTCGTGTATACTTGCTTCGGTCGGTTTATAGTATCTGCATGTAATCTTCTCCAAATTATATTGCATATAATTATCTACTCTTTGAATAGCCAGGTCATAGGTATTCATTCCAAATATATGTTGGTAAAAATTAATAGTTGGTTTATTGAATCTTTTCTTTTGATTTTTTATTTCTCTTTTGTAGATTATGAATTGGATAATCGTACTGGCATCGGGAATCAAAAGATCAATTGAGTCAAGTATAAGAAATATCATTTATATCTTAAGAAAGCCATAATAAATTAGGTTTTGATTACAAGAAATTTCACTATTTGATATTACTTCTAATATTTTGGATAATTTTGGTTACCTATAGAAAATAGTATTTAACTATTGCCAACTTATGTAGCTTTTATTGTAAAATATAGTCGATTTTCAACCTTTGTTTCCGGATGGAAATTTTAGAAGCTATCTAAAATGGCATCATACCACTACCACATTTGGTCACTTATGGAAAACAATAGCCAACTATTATCCTCCATTTATCGTTAAATATAGTGAATTTTCAATCTTTCTTTTCTATTGAAAAATTTAAAAGTTATCCAAAACAAGAAAAGAGGCACAATTATCGATTGTTAAATTTTCACATATAAAAGTGTTGTGGTAATATTGTATATATATCATAAGATATGAGAAATTGTATTGCTGAATATAGGGACATTTAAACTCTTACCGTATATTTTGTGCAAATACAAATCAACCTATTTTACAATAAGGCTATACATCTTGTGAACCTTGTATCGTGAACATACATTATGTATGCCCATTTAGGAGACATTAACCTCTCTTTTCAGAATTCATTGCTTGTAAAATATATTGTTAAAAGTGTGTTTTCAACCGGTACCATCATTTCAAGACACTTAAATAAATTGAATGTTGGAATGATACTGGTTCCTATCAATATTGTATTAGATGGGTTTAGAGGTTCAGCTTGGGAATACCTAAAGGACTGATGTCCTGTTCCATGTTTAGTGACTTTACATAGAAATCATATTACTGAAATTGTTTGACTTTTTAGATCTGGATTAACCCCATAGTTTTTTTTTTGTCATTGTAAATATTTGGATTTGTAAAGTACTTATTTTTCGTCCTGATCTTTCTGTATTAGGAATGCATAAACATATCGTCTTATAAAGTACCCAAATTGACTACTGTTTCATTAATAGCTGTAGCAATAAAACTGCATACACCACATGCATCGGAGATTTAGCAACACTAACTGATATACTAATACAACTTGAACATCCAATAACTGGTATATTGAGAAAGCAAAGTGCAACATGTAAATAGAATAATACAAACATGGTTGATAGATAGAAGTAAATGAATTTAAAATAGTGGCATTTAAGAGTGCAGTAGTACATAAGTTATATTAAGTAACAGGGTTGTGACTTGTGAGATGCTTGAGTTCCGTCCAACATGGATTAGTGGTAGTAGGTAGGCTGATGCCTGATGAGCATTCAGTTTTGTGGAAGCAGGCACAACACAGTTATACGACCTCAGCCTCAGCCTCGATGCACCCAGCCTGCAGATGGATAGCTTCACTGTGTTGGAGAGCAGCTGAACTTGAGGCGGTAGCAACCAGGTCGTGAACTTGAGGCGGTAGCAACCAGGTCGTGGAGGGGGAGGTGGGCGTAAGGGGGCAAAAAAAATTTGGACCATTTCTCGATTTGTGCGTGTCATCCTTGCGCAGGGGCCATGCTAATCTTCTCTGTATCGTTCCAATTTTATCGGATGTCCCCGAAGGGACAACACCTTAATGAGCAGCCTAGTATAAAAACGAGTAACCTTTCTTCCATTAGGCGATGCGGGACTTGCTCAGGTTGACCACTATATTTTGTTTCAGATGGTCAATAAACTACAACAGTGATGTGATGATACTTCTTTTACAGCCCACCCCCGTTTCGGCTACCTTGTATGCATTTTTGTTATCTTCTTTCAGCTCAGCTCAGCTCAGCTCAGCTTTAACCAAATTTGTTCTACCTCCAGGCTCCAGCTAAGAAAACCTCTGTTGAATCTTTTCTTTGCTGTTTGCTTAATTAGTTAAGAACCCAATTAATCTGCTTATGTAGCTAGACTAGATAGTCACACATGGGAATGCAAATCTGTTAACTAGGCTGGACAAACTCATGCATGCTCAACATATTTGTCCCAAACAGAGAACCGCATGCACCTCCTTGTCTAAATTCTGCCATCCGTTCATGTTTGCATCGATCAAAAATCCTTCCAAATTACACATATATTATCTAATCATCCAACTCTACTTTGTACTATCTTCTTTCACCTCGCTTCTGTTCTACCGGCTAGCTTACTATACTGCTGCCACATAATGCTACATATATACACATACTACTTGCCCTTTATTTTTTATATATAAAAGCAATTTCGTTACTTCCTCAATTGGATCAACTTACCAATTCATTTTAGCAATCTAATTCGCAAATCAAATATGAATGAGAAGAGCAACTCTTGTTTTCACTTAAATTTCAAGCCACGGAGACATTGTTCTTCTACACTAGTTTGCTTCAAACATCATCATTTCCCAATTTATACCCTGGACTAAAGAAGGCTGCATAAAAGATAGTGAATAATCATCAGTAGCTCATAGTCATGTCCAGGCTAGAGAACTGATAACATATATGTTGTCCACATATGATCCGTATGTACTTGGTTAGACATGGAACAATTTTTTTTATTGATTCCACTTACTTCTATTGTAAACTGAAATATCATTTAACATCCACCATACTCAACATTCCCCATAAATATCCACCTGTTTTAGGTTTTCAGCATATTACATTTCAACCAATTAAAGGAATCGATGATATATAAATTCTTAATTAAGAAAGACTTACATTTGAATTAGCAATCAGCGAACTAGCTGCAGAGTAGCACCTAGTAGACGAGGGCAACAACGGTACACGAAGTTAAAATCAGGGCAAGGCGGCGCTGTAGCAGTAGGTGGTTGTTGGTGACCACTGACAGGGTAAAAAAATAGCGCACGATTGAATGGAGGTAGCAGCGCATGGAGGTAGACGGGTTGCCAAGTTTTTATCGTCGATTGCATTTCGAATTGATGTTTTGGGCACCTCAATTTGGGGCAGCCTGACAGAACCATGACGCAGTGGATGGTTAGTACATGGCGGTGGAGCTGCTGTCTGCGGATCATAAACTACAAATGTCATTATCGGTAAAGTACAAATTGTGGCGTTTCGTGCACAAAAGATTTAATTAGAATTGGTTAGAAATTGAGCGGAAAATATCTTCCAATGCATGCTGTTTATTTTTTATTTGTACTGATTATTAATTAATGCATTGTATTGGATATGAAGTGTTGTTAATCATTTATCAAAAATTCAATCAAATTTTTTGAAGACTTAAAACACGGATAATAAATCCGCCGCGTATTTAAATCAATACAAATGTTTAACTATTTTATTTGAACAAACAAATATATACTAGTTCTATATAGTAAGATAATAATATTTTCATCTTAATTTCAATGCTTAGATATTGGTTCAATGTATAAACTCTAAAGTCGTGAACTGGACTCGGGTCATTATATGCGCAAGACATCACAGGAAGTTGGCATATGAAAAATAGTGAACTCGGATCGTTATATACACTAGATACCACAGTAAGTTGATGCATGAAAAACAACGGTTAACAATAACCGTACGTGGAGTGTGGGTACTTCTCAAAATGGATTGCCAACCCATAACAAGGCCAGTGTTTACGCTTGCATATCTTGCTATATCGATCTAGTTTGTATTCTCCCTGTAGCATTAAACCTTTTTCCGTGCATACGTGATTTCAAGTGATTATAATTATGACAGTAAGAAAGGGATCTACGTATATATAGTCATCCAAGGAATAAAAATTAAGGAAATGTGATGCAACCCTTAGTCATATTATAAAAAAATAAAGAAATGATAACATCCAATCCCCACGAGATCGCTAAATTGCCTGCAAAGCTGAAGATTTAACATAATATGTTTATATGACACGGCATGCACAACTTCCTGGGAGTCGCTTAATAAATATTAGGCAACGTATTCCACTTTTTATATTAAAAAGCATAATCATGAACTTTCATAGTGCAACCGAGATGCAAGTAAGTGCAAGGCAATTATTCGTTTCTTCAACAAATTTAATTCTCTCAATAAACAAATTAAGAGTAATAAAAATATAATGCCCCGTTCTATGTCCATATTGCCAAAGAGTATACTAAAGTAATATTGCCTGACTGTATGGAGAATGCGACTACAATGGATGATCCATCATACTAAAAATTATTTTATCACTCAACTTAAGTCGTTATTCTATATATTTTGCATAACATATACCGTTCGATCCATCGTACCATATTGACATGGCTAGGGTTTGAGAATATCAAATTTTCAAGTGAGATTTAATAGAAAAAATAATAATGAAAGGAGCTCCTAACCCATCTACCTACCATATCATCCTATTTTAGTTGTTTTAGATTTTTATGCATAAGCATCACATAAGGTCTACAAGTTCTAGGAATTGTTTTAATTGTTTTTGGATTGATAAAGGAAAGACTGCTCTCTACTGACCTGTCATCTATCATCTGGTATTTGAGATAGCAGCTAACGGCAAACTTCTTTCCTCTTGCTTCCTCTGTATCGTATTTTTTCTACAGCGCTTCCCAGATCACCCTTGCTATTTGGTCAGAGTTTTAGTAGTTGTAGAGATCGTCGCTGAGTTCGTTGAGGATGAAGTTCTTGCACAAGTAAACCTTCTTTTTCCATATCTACAACTCCTTCGATTTCTCTATCCAGACTCTCAGCTGATCTCCGTCTGCTTCGTCATGTCTGTCTGGTAGCTGCGATTTATTGTTATGAGGATAGCGGTCACCTTCCTCGTTGTCAGAAAGAACACCACATTCTACCTCCAGCGCTTGAAATGGAGGCCCTCGAACCTGAACGACAGCGGACACTATGGGGACTTGAAACAGCGTTGCGGGGGAGGGGGGGGAGGGAACGACATCCAAATCTGCAGCAGAAGTCATCGTTGCTGGCGCCGTCTTCGATATGTTATAAACAGGTGAACTTCGGCTGAGTCATGTACTTTGTCACTGTCTTGAAGGCGTTTCGGCATTCTGCTCAGGGGTGAAAGCAGTCAAACAAACACCATGGCCTCTAGGATAAAACAATCTTACTCTCTTTCGGTTTTGTAGTATCGACACGTCTACAATAACGGATTTGAATCGGTTGTACTCAAAAATGGCTACTTGGTTTTTACTGATTTTTAAAGAAGAGTATATGTTTAGGGTTTTTTTCAAAGAGCAGAAATGTCGTTCTTCTTTTTTATTTGATTTCGTCTATCAACTAACAAAAATAAACGAAATACCAAGTCGAACGTATTACCGAGTCTTAGGGTGACGTTGTCTAAGAAATCAGATCTGAAGTTTTACCGTCTCAAATAAATAATGATCAGAAAACGTTTAATAATTTCGTCCAAAAATATAAGTGCTACACGATAACATGCCCAAGCCCGAGCCCGGCCCGGGTCGAGTCGGTATGTCGTTGTCGTGCCAACGTGGTCAAGCATGGTATCCCACCTCACAAAATAGCATCATTAGGTGCCCAAAGGGCCCAATTTAGCATCTAGGAATCACATATAAATACTTGATTCTTTCCTATTGTCCTACAATGCGAGGCCATTCACATATATAGGAGCCATTTACACTTATTCAATTTTTTAATAATTCACTTTAAAAACTTCAAAACATTTACGGCGCTCCCTCACTTGAATTTTTTTTAAATATTTTTCTTTCGAGCAGCTTTTGAAAAATATAAGATTGTGCATAAACAAAGGTGTCTTTGACTTTAACCGTTGCATAGTGGATAAGATTCAGTTTTTACTAAAGTGATACCTTGTCTTGAACTCTATTCCAGACATCAAACCACACACAATCTTTCTAAAGTGCAATCAAATAAGCTCGTGCATTTATGACTATGCACGTCTATCGCAGTTTAGTGAATGCTATAAAAAAAAATTCCAAAATTTCATAGAAACAACTAATTTCCACATCCACATAGGCGAGTCTATCAAGAGTACACCTGAAGATAGTTACTCCACTCTATATAGCAAGAATACAAGCTTCAAAACATATAAAATATAACATGTTCCACTCATATCACTTCACAACTTGTTCTTACCCATTGAACCTAGTTCTCTTATCTCCAGTCATTAGGTCGGATTACCATTGTGCATGACTCAATAATCTAATGGCAATGGTCCAATTCTTTTGGAAATTCTAAGGACTTTCACTCTGGCTAGTCATTTCGTCAAAGGATCGGCCAAATTTTCATCACTGCGTATGTGATCTACTCTAACAGCTCCTAAAGGGAGGTACTCTGTAACAGTGTTGTGCTTACGACGTATCTGTCATCTCTTACCGTTGTAGTAACGGTTCTATACTTTTGCAATAGCCGTAGTACTATCGCAGTGGATGAACACAGCTGGTATCGGTTTTTTCCATAAAGAAATCTCAGCTAGCAGATTTTTTAAGTAATCCGCTTCTTCACTGGCTGAGGCTAGTGCTATCATCCCAAAATAGTCTGTTTCTTAGATTTTCAAGAAACAGCTCCACTAGCAATGATAAATATATAGGCACTGGTTGCTTTCGAATCATCGGATAAAGTACTCCTATCTGCATCAGTGCATCCTTCAAGGACAACTGAATTTTTTTCATAATGTTACCCAAGCTTCATAGTTCGTTTTAGGTATCTCATGATCCTTTCGATAGCATGCCTCTTCTCTATACTAGGTCTACTAGTAAGCCTGCATAATAATCCCATGACATAGGAAATGTCGAGTCTAGTACAATCAGTGGCATATCGAAGGCTGCCAATGATGCTCGCATAATCAGACTGTCGTACACCTTCACCAGTGTTCTTAAATAGTTTTACACTAGGATCATCTGGTATACATGCTGGTTTATTAGTCAAAGTAATTGAATTTCTTTAGTATCTTCTCAATGTAATGAGATTGATCTAAAGAAATTTAATTTTATGATAGTGTAATCTTAATTCCGAGGGTTACACTTGCTTTACCTAGATCTTTCATATCGAAGTTGGCACTTAACAAAGATTTGACATTTTTATAGCATGAATATTTGATCCAAAAATAAGTAGATCATCTACATAGAGACATATAATAGTGCAAATGTCATTCTCAGATTTATAGTAAATACTGTAACAACCCGCATATTTAACGATTTTATAATTAAATGATTTATTTAAGTATAGCGTCGTTAGTCGGATTTTGGGGTCCGAAATGTTACTTTCTGCGAACGGCCGAATTGGAGCTCGAAACCACTTCCATTGAGTTCAAAGCGTCGTTTGCGATCTTTTTGAGTATAATCTTTGATATGTTTGGAGTAAGTTGAATTTTGCTACTTTTTCTGGTTGGGCTTTAGCTTTGGGTTCAGCCCCAAACCCCACTTAACCCTCTAACTCAGCCCATCTCCTCCCATTCATTCATTCCTACTCCTCTTCACTTCTAAACTCAAGCTCCAACTGAAATAGGGGAAAGGAAGAGGAAATAGAAACTCCCAAGCCTTAGTTGCTCTTGATAATCCAAATTCTTGCTCCAAATTCAAAGAGAAGGATAGGTAAGCCTCTTCTCCATCTTCTCCATCTCTTCTCCTCTTCAATTTCAGAAAATATCCTAAACCTAATTTAGGAAAATATGTGTTTTATCCTTAGATTGAAGCTTGTTGAGTAAGAGTGAAGAGTGGTTAGCCTTTCCTTTGCATTTGAGCTTCTTCTTCTTGTTCTTGAGTTAAAAAGGTGAGTTTTGAACTCACATCTACTTCTCTTGATTTCATTGATGTTAGGTATGAATTCCTAACACCTTGTTCATATGCACTTGCATTTGGTTTGGGTTGAATTGAGGAATAATCCAATTTTTAGTGTTTTGGGTTAAAATCTTTGAAATCCTAACTTTGATGTTTTAATCATGTTTTGGTGATGCATCGAGGAACATATAGGGCCGGGTTGTCGATTGGCATAAGCCCTTAGAGCCAATGTTCGTCCGATTGCATTTTGGGAGAGTTTGTTCTTCATTTGAATAAGGCTGGAAAACAGCCCAGGCAAGATTCAGTCGACTGAAAACTCTGTTCAGTCGACTGAACCTGAAACCCAAGAGTTTCTAGGCACGATTCAGTCGACTGAAAAACTCTGCACAGTCGACTGAACCTGGAAACAGAAAGTTTCCTAAACCTAGAAAATTTTCAGGTACAGGGTCAGTCGACTGAAAAACTCTGTTCAGTCGACTGAACCTGCTGTTTCAGCCCACTTTGCCTTTTTGATTGGATTTCCAATTTGAATTGATTCATGATGATCCCATGTATGATTATTAATTGTTTTGACTTTGATGGTTCCTTTCTAATTTTAATCCACGGGTTTTTATAAAATAATCTCTCGAATCGCATTTAAAAGTCCGTTTCTCTAATTTATAAATTCTATTTAAACCACACACTTTCGCACTTCGAACGAAGTGGAAGGGTGATTAAATGGTTGGGCAAAACACGGACCATGAATCTGTGCGTTTATCTTTCCGATTAATCCTCGACCTATTCGATTGATTGTTTTGACCTTCGGGTTTGGTTTATCGATGATATGAGGTAAACTTTGTACTGCTTTGAGTGTGGAAGGGACTGACGGATAGTAAACCGTTTAGTACGAACGAGTGGTTATGGGACATACGTTAACACTTTTCGGATTCCTTTTCGAGAGTTGTGACACATTCCGCCAGTTAGTGGTGTCCAGTACTGGGTCTTCGACCTTCACCACTACGGCTTGTCGCCCTATTGTATCACTTCTGATGTTGGCGTTGTGTGCCGCATGGGTGATATTGGGTTTGTGCCTTCGGGTTTGTCGCCCTATATAGTTTCGCTCTGATGTTGGCCTTATGTGCCGCATGGGTGATACTTGGGTTTGGCGTCTTCGGGCTCATGGATCCTTGTTTGTACAGTACTGAGCTCGAGCAAATTTGATGATGTTTCATTGATATTATATTCCCTTGGTATCGCCCATCGTGTTGGTCTGTTTGAGCCGCATGATGTATAACGATTACCTTGTGGAACTTGTATACCTTATAGGTATTTGTTATTTGCCATTCGGCTTGTTTTGGAATACTCGTATCCTTTGTTTCTACATGTTGCCGATGATATGAGGCTTGTTCTATATGATTCATCTCTTGTTGATGATTGTGTTATCTCCTATGGAGATATTTGTTATACTGTATGACCTTGCAGGTTTATTATTGTTCAGTTTATCTAACTGATTTGTTTAGCTAGACTGACCCGGGTATTTTATACTCGGGTCAGACCGAGATGTTTCAGGTTAGATGCTTTGGACTTAGCCTCTTTTGCTTCCGCATGGACTATTCCGCTGACTCCTTTTGTCTTAGCTTTTTGTGTAGTCCTTTCTGTTATAACTCTGATATGTATTCTATTGACTCGTCTGTATATTGTGGTTTTCTATACCACTTGACATGTATTATTTTGTATACTCAGCTTTGTATCAATATATGTGTGTATATGATGGTTTACTGTTCTGTGATGTATATTGCATTTGAGTTGTTATATTCTGTTCTGATAGATCCTCTAGCCACCTCTGGTTTTTTTTAAGTATTCATTGGACATGTCGATCTGCTTGGTAAGGCAATTGTCGATGTATTCAATAGATAATTAAAGCAAGGCCATAGATGGTCGCTCCTAAACAGCCTTATTCTCCGTGTTAGCAGACGGTATTATCTATTAATACTCTTTGCTAGCGTGGGTATAGAGGTGGGGCGTCACAGCTTGGTATCAGAGCGAGGTTCAGAACAAAATATAATAAACACAGAATAGAGCACATATTACGATACATCAGAGTGTGATAAGTGATACAAATATTTGAATCATCGTGTGTCTCTATTCCTTCTACCATCAAAGGTTAGGTAGGATTTGGGATTATGCCTAGGAATGCATTTAAATTCCGTGGTATTCCATATTGATTTATCTACCTTGGGAATAATCTTTACCTTATCTTAACTTTCATCTTATGGCTGGAAGAGACGGAGGACGACGCTCGGATGCTGGGCAATCCAGTGGCTCACATCCGGACGGCGTCTATATGTCTGCCGATCAGTTTTTAGGGTGGTTTAGGAGCACGCAGCCTCCAGCTCCTACTCGAACATCTCCTCCATGCAAGTTCACTTTCGCACGTTTGTGCAGTGATTTTTCTCATCTTGGAGGGAAACCATTTAAAGGCTCCGAGATTGTTCTTGAGGTCCAAGCTTGGGTTCGCATGTACGAGCATGTTCTCTCTCGCATTGATCTTTCTGACGATGATAGGGTTCTTGTAACTTCTAGCTTATTGAAAAAGCGTGCCCTTGACTGGTACGAGCTTCTTTTAGCTGAATTTGATGAGTCTGCTCTTTCTTGGACTCAGTTTCGGGAACGATTCGAACTCAAGTTCGTTCCTGAATCTGAGAAAGCTTTGTTGTCCCGGCGCTTTCTTGAATTGAAGCAAGGGGATTCTTCCGTTTCTGAATATGTTGCATCTTTCGAAGCTTTATCTAAATATGGTCTTGAATTCATTAGCACCTCGTATAGGAAGAATCTGAAATTTGTATCTGGTCTTAAGAAATATCTCAAGAAGTCGTTAATGCTCCAGCTTAAACTTTCCTTTGAGGAGTTGATTGATTCGGCACTTCATCTCGAAGCCTTCGAGAAGGAGTGTGATTGTGGGAATGATGTTGAGGTTCGTAAGAACGCCAACAAGAGGCAGTTTCCATTCGATAAGCGGAAATTTTTCCCTTCCAAGAAGAAAAAGCCCGTTGAATCTGATCCTCAGTCTCAGTCTCAGTCTGTTGGAAAACCTTCCACTCGGAAGTGTTTCAATTGTGGTTCCCCTGATCATGTGATTCGAGCTTGCCCTATGCCTCTCTTCTGCCACTATTGCAAGAAGGAAGGCCATCGTATTTTCACTTGTCCTATTGTTCCGAAAAATCCTTTATCTAGCAAGCTAAAGATAACGGATGCTTCTGGAGGTTCTTCTCGGGGAAAAGGTACACCTCCATTTAAAAAAAAAAAAATCTATTGTATTCGAGTTCTCTTCGACATGGGTGCTTCACATTTTTTCCGTATCGAAGATGCTCTTCGATGATTTATCTTTGGATGTTTCTTGTATGGTTACTTCTTTGAGAATTGCGAATCCGAATTGGTGGATCCGCAACGCTCAATTTGCTTGTATTAATGTCGAGATTATTTTATGAGATTTTTCTTTCTGAGCCAATTTGCATGTTATGCGTTGCTTAGGCTTCGGAATTGACATCTTTGAAAGGATTGACTTAATTATTATGAAGCCATATCCTATATCCCGAGTGGACTATTCATCCTCGACATTTTCAATCTGTTAAAAAGATTTCTGTCTTCCTTTGTGATTTCGATTTCCAATTTGATGGCATCATTTTTCTTTAAGTCCCCGTGATGAGGAAAGTGTGGTTTCTCTCATTCTTGTAGTTGAGAATTTTCTGGTATTTCTGGTCTTGTCTTAGGATTATCACCTAAGCAATCTTTTGAGTAGTGTTAAGGTCTTTTTAGCTCGACCTTACCACTGGTTTTCATTTGGCTACGAGTTGCGGAAGTAGCACTCCACTTACCGCATTCCGCACTCGTTGTAATTCTTATAAATGATTTGTTATGTCATTCAGTTCGTCTAGCTCATTTCATCCATATTATGAATCGAGTATTTTGTGAATATCTCGATGATTCCATTTTGGTATTTATTGATTTTGGATGGAAAATAGCAATTTAAAGAATTTTGCAAATCTTTTTCATAAGATTTATTACAAGTATAATTGGATTTTTGTTCTTTAAACGAAAAAAAAAAAAAAAAATTTTAAAAAAAAGTTTTTAGAAACATGTTTATCATATAGAAGATGATTTTGTGATTGTATCGCCCATTGAGTGCTTTAAGAATTCTGGTCGATGCGCTTGATCAACGTTATCGATAGGAATTTCCTAAACGCTTTGATGAGACAATCAGGCACAGTAAATTGATTTGGAATAAGTAAATTTTTCTTGAAAGATTATTACATAAAGATAATTGTAATTTTGAAAGTCTTAGCTTTTTGGGAAAGAAAATTTATTTAAAAGAACTCTTTCTTTTCGATATCCCTATTCTTGTTATTCCCGTAGGGAACCAATGCTTTATCTTTTGTACCAATGCTAATCGTATTGGTTTAGATGCCGTTCACTTGCAAAAGAGAACGTGCTATCATTTATTCTCCTAAATAGTTATAGCCTATCGAAACTAGATATGCCACTCATGATCTTGAGTTAGCCGCCATTGTCTTTGCCTTGAAGATTTGGCGACATTATTTATTGGGCGAGCGCTTCATTCTCTATACCGATCATAAATCTTTGAAGTATTTGTTTACTCAGAAGGAACTCAATATGAGACAACAGCGTTGGCTTGAGTTTCTTGCTTCCTATGACTTTGATATCCAGTTTACCCCTGGTAAAGGTAATCGTGTTGCAGATGCGCTTAGTCGCAAACATTCGGCTGTTATTTCTATGATGCTTGCCGAATGGAATATTCTTGAGACTCTATCTTTTTGTGAAATTCGTGATCGAGGTTCATCTTCTGGTTCTCCTATTCTATTATTTAGTTTGGGAGCTCGACCTATTTTATTGGATCGTATTGCCGATGCTCAGCGGCGTGATCCTGATTTGTTGCATTTTATTCAGCTTTGTGAGTCTGAATCTTGTGATGAGGCGTTGCAAGATTTTAGCATTGATTCTCATGGGTGTCTTCATAAGAAGAACCGTCTTTTTGTGCCTTCTGATTTTGCACTTAGGCATGACATTCTTGATGATTGCCACTGTTCTAAGTATACCATTCATCCCGGTAGTAGTAAGATGTATGCCGATATGCGTCGTCTTTATTATTGGGAAGGCATGAAGCGCGATGTGGCGAGTTATGTGAGCAACTGCATGACATGTCGACACGCGAAGGCCGAACATCAGCGTCCTTCTGGACTTCTTCAACCTCTTGAGATTCCATTGTGGAAATGGGATCAAGTTTCTATGGATTTTATTGACGGCCTACCTCGTTCGAGATCAGGTCATTCTAGTATTTGGGTTATTGTTGATCGCCTCACCAAGTCTACTCATTTTGTCCCTATTAAGTCTAATAGGACAGCTTCGCATTTGGCTAAGTTGTATGTCAAGGAAATCGTGAGACTTCACGGTGTTCCTAGTTCTATTGTGAGTGATCGTGATCCTTTATTCACGAGTCATTTTTGGAAGAGTCTTCAACAAGCTTTGGGAACAAAGCTTAATTTTTCTACAGCTTATCATCCGCAGTCTGACGGACAGACTGAATGGGTGAATCGTATTTTGGAAGATCTTCTCCGTATTTGTATCTTTGATTTCGGTGGGAGTTGGGAGAATCACCTACCTCTTGTAGGGTTCTCCTACAATAATAGTTTTCAGCCTAGTGTCTTGTTGGTTGGAATCTGGGGAGAAGATTATTCTTGGTCCAGGTTTTGTTCGTGATTCTTCTGAGAAGATTGATCTTGTCTGGTTGAGAATGAAAGAGGCACAGAGTCGCCAGAGGTACTACGCGGACAACCATAGGAAGCCTCTCGAGTTCTCGATCGGTGATATTGCCTTTATTCGTGTTTCTCCTTTGAAAGGGGTTATGCGTTTCAGTACGACTGGAAAATTGGCTCCTCGTTATATAGGACCGTTTTCTATTACTGAACGTATTGGCCCTGTGGCTTATAGAGTTTTACTTCCAGCTCATTTATCTGGCATTCATGACGTGTTTCACGTCTCGCAACTTCGGAAGTGTCTTCGAGAATCGGATTCTGTAATTGATTCTCCTGATTTGCAAGAGCTTGAGATCTCACCGGACTTATCTTTTGTACAGCAACCTCTTCGCGTGCTTGACACGGAGGTGCGACACCTTCGGAACAAGGACGTGCCGCTCGTACTTGGAGGGTTCAATGGTCCGCTAATCCCAATGACTGTAATTGGGAAACCAGAAAGTTTATCGAGCGATCTTATCCGGATTTTCTATCTTTGCTTTGAAGCGGTGAGAATGTCTTTTCATCTCAAGCTTATTTCCTTTTCTTTTGAATGTTGTATGTATGTAGTTGTTACAAATATCGTCTTTAGAAATTGCGGGGACGCAATTTTGTAAGGAGGGGAGATCTGTAACAACCCGCATATTTAACGATTTTATAATTAAATGATTTATTTAAGTATAGCGTCGTTAGTCGGATTTTGGGGTCCGAAATGTTACTTTCTGCAAACGGCCGAATTGGAGCTCGAAACCACTTCCATTGAGTTCAAAGCGTCGTTTGCGATCTTTTTGAGTATAATCTTTGATATGTTTGGAGTAAGTTGAATTTTGCTACTTTTTCTGGTTGGGCTTTAGCTTTGGGTTCAGCCCCAAACCCCACTTAACCCTCTAACTCAGCCCATCTCCTCCCATTCATTCATTCCTACTCCTCTTCACTTCTAAACTCAAGCTCCAACTGAAATGGGGGAAAGGAAGAGGAAATAGAAACTCCCAAGCCTTAGTTGCTCTTGATAATCCAAATTCTTGCTCCAAATTCAAAGATAATGATAGGTAAGCCTCTTCTCCATCTTCTCCATCTCTTCTCCTCTTCAATTTCAGAAAATATCCTAAACCTAATTTAGGAAAATATGTGTTTTATTCTTAGATTGAAGCTTGTTGAGTAAGAGTGAAGAGTGGTTAGCCTTTCCTTTGCATTTGAGCTTCTTCTTCTTGTTCTTGAGTTAAAAAGGTGAGTTTTGAACTCACATCTACTTCTCTTGATTTCATTGATGTTAGGTATGAATTCCTAACACCTTGTTCATATGCACTTGCATTTGGTTTGGGTTGAATTGAGGAATAATCCAATTTTTAGTGTTTTGGGTTAAAATCTTTGAAATCCTAACTTTGATGTTTTAATCATGTTTTGGTGATGCATCGAGGAACATATAGGGCCGGGTTGTCGATTGGCATAAGCCCTTAGAGCCAATGTTCGTCCGATTGCATTTTGGGAGAGTTTGTTCTTCATTTGAATAAGGCTGGAAAACAGCCCAGGCAAGATTCAGTCGACTGAAAACTCTGTTCAGTCGACTGAACCTGAAACCCGAGAGTTTCCAGGCATGATTCAGTCGACTGAAAAACTCTGCACAGTCGATTGAACCTGGAAACAGAAAGTTTCCTGAACCTAGAAAATTTCCAGGTACAGGGTCAGTCGACTGAAAAACTCTGTTCAGTCGACTGAACCTGCTGTTTCAGCCCACTTTGCCTTTTTGATTGAATTTCCAATTTGAATTGATTCATGATGATCCCATGTATGATTATTAATTGTTTTGACTTTGATGGTTCCTTTCTAATTTTAATCCACGGGTTTTTATAAAATAATCTCTCGAATCGCATTTAAAAGTCCGTTTCTCTAATTTATAAATTCTATTTAAACCACACACTTTCGCACTTCGAACGAAGTGGAAGGGTGATTAAATGGTTGGGCAAAACACGGACCATGAATCTGTGCGTTTATCTTTCCGATTAATCCTCGACCTATTCGATTGATTGTTTTGACCTTCGGGTTTGGTTTATCGATGATATGAGGTAAACTTTGTACTGCTTTGAGTGTGGAAGGGACTGACGGATAGTAAACCGTTTAGTGCGAACGAGTGGTTATGGGACATACGTTAACACTTTTCGGATTCCTTTTCGAGAGTTGTGACACATTCCGCCAGTTAGTGGTGTTCAGTACTGGGTCTTCGACCTTCACCACTACGGCTTGTCGCCCTATTGTATCACTTCTGATGTTGGCGTTGTGTGCCGCATGGGTGATATTGGGTTTGTGCCTTCGGGTTTGTCGCCCTATATAGTTTCGCTCTGATGTTGGCCTTATGTGCCGCATGGGTGATACTTGGGTTTGGAGTCTTCGGGCTCATGGATCCTTGTTTGTACAGTACTGAGCTCGAGCAAATTTGATGATGTTTCATTGATATTATATTCCCTTGGTATCGCCCATCGTGTTGGTCTGTTTGAGCCGCATGATGTATAACGATTACCTTGTGGAACTTGTATACCTTATAGGTATTTGTTATTTGCCATTCGGCTTGTTTTGGGATATTCATATCCTTTGTTTCTACATGTTGCCGATGATATGAGGCTTGTTCTATATGATTCATCTCTTGTTGATGATTGTGTTATCTCCTCTGGAGATATTTGTTATACTGTATGACCTTGCAGGTTTATTATTGTTCAGTTTATCTAACTGATTTGTTTAGCTAGACTGACCCGGGTATTTTATACTCGGGTCAGACCGAGATGTTTCAGGTTAGGTGCTTTGGACTTAGCCTCTTTTGCTTCCGCATGGACTATTCCGCTGACTCCTTTTGTCTTAGCTCTTTGTGTAGTCCTTTCTGTTATAACTCTGATATGTATTCTATTGACTCGTCTGTATATTGTGGTTTTCTATACCACTTGACATGTATTATTTTGTATACTCAGCTTTGTATCAATATATGTGTGTATATGATGGTTTACTGTTCTGTGATGTATATTGCATTTGAGTTGTTATATTCTGTTCTGATAGATCCTTTAGCCACCTCTGGTTTTTTTTAAGTATTCATTGGACATGTCGATCTGCTTGGTAAGGCAATTGTCGATGTATTCAATAGATAATTAAAGCAAGGCCATAGATGGTCGCTCCTAAACAGCCTTATTCTCCGTGTTAGCAGACGGTATTATCTATTAATACTCTTTGCTAGCGTGGGTATAGAGGTGGGGCGTCAAAAATACATTTGTCTCTTTCATTAATTTTAAAACCATGAGAGATTATTAAGTTGGCAAATTTCTCATGCCATTGCTTAGGTGCTTGTTTTAAACCATACAATGATTTGTCTAACTTGCAAACTTTATGTAATTGACCATGAATTACAAAGCCTTCATGTTGGTCCATATAAATTTCTTCTTCTAATTCACCATTTAAAAAAGCAATTTTAACATCCATTTGGTGTACTAAATTATGAATAGATGCTAGTGAAATTAGTACTCGAATGGATCTAATTCTAGTTGCAGGTGAAAAATTGTCAAAAAGTCTACATTTTCTCTTTGCTTAAACCCTTTAGCTACTAAATGTGCCTTATATTTTATAAACTATTCCATTTGGTTTTAATTTCTTTTTAAGTACGCATTTATAGACTATAGACTTACAACCATGTGGTAATCTACTAGTGCCAAGTTTTATTGGATTGCAAAGAATCCATCTCATCATTTATAGCCTCTTGCCAGAAGTAGGCATCTAAATAAGATAAGGCTTCATGGAGGTTTAAAGGATCCCCCTCTATAGGTATAGTGTTACTTGATGTGCCCCCACTATCCCTTAATCTAAAAGGAAATATCAGTTCATAAAAATCAACATCATTAGATTTTGTTATATTGTGTGTAATCATATCATAAAATTTATATTTTTTGCTATTAATAGCATAGCCAATAAATAAACATTCATATACTCTATTTTCTAATTTTATTCTCTTAGGATCAGGTATACGAATGTATGTTAAACATTGCCAAGTTCTAAAATAAGACACATTTGATGTATAATTTTTTAAGATTTCAAAAGGTGAAATTTTGCTTTTTGACTTAGGGATCCTATTCAAAACGTAACACACGATCAATAAGATTTCCCCCACCAATGTGATGATGCTCCCGAATTAAGTAAAATAGAAACTACTAATTCAGTTAATGTTCTATTTTTTCTTTCAGCTTTACCATTCATTTCAGGTGAATATGGTGCAGTTCTTTCATGTATTATTCCATGTGAGTTGTAAAAGTCAATAAACAAACTTGATTCATATTTGGTTCCTTTATTACTATGCAATTTTTTAACTTTCTTACTAGATCGATTTTCAATTTCAGTTACAAAAGATTTAAATATCTCAAATGCATCACTTTTATTTCTCATAAGGTATACATAAGTAAAATTGGAGCAATCGTCAATGAAAGTGATAAACTCGCAGTGTCCATTTCCAATCAGAATGCCATCAAGATCATATATATCAGAATGAATCAAATATAAGGGTTCTGATTCTCTAATTACAGATTTATATGGGATTTTAGTTATTGTTGCTTGACTACAAAAATCACATTTTTTAAAATCATTTAGTAACTTATTAGGGATTATATCTAAGCTACTCATGGTCCTAATTATTTGTTCATTAACATGACATTGTCTAGAGCGCCAGATATTAAAATCACACAACAAATAAGCAGAAACAGACATTTTATTACATTCAACATCTTGGAAGATGACTTGGAAGAAATCCCTGAGGAAACTGATAAGGATGATGCTGCTTTAAAGGCTAAACGTACAAAGTGCAAAGATGACGATTTCCTATGCAGAGGCCATATTCTGAATGCGCTATCTACCCCAGTCTACAATGCTCATAGGACCTTGAAAACAGCGAAGGCACTCTGGACTGCTCTGGAGAATAAGTACCGCATATCCGAGGCAAGTAATAAAAAGTTTCTTTTTCTAATTTTACGGATTTCAAAATGGTCACCAATAAGTCCATAATTGGACAAGTAAGCGAAATCTTACTGTTGGTGAATCAACTTAAAGATGCTGGAATTGATCTCCCTGAATTTTTTGTTGTTGGAGTTATAATTTCTAGACTTTCGCATAGTTGGAATGATTATAAGAAAAAGATGAAGCATGCGGAAACGGATTATAATTTAGACGGTTTACAGTGTCATCTTCGTATTGAAGAAGACTCTCGCAAACGCGATCTAGATGATAATCCGCAAACTGAGTCCCATTCTAAGGCAAATAATGTTGAAATTACTGATAAATTAAAGCCAAAGAATGAGATACAGTTTAAGAAAAATCATTCCAAAACTAACAACAAAAAGAAAGGTGCTTGTTATTTTTGTAACAAGCCCGGCCACTATGCCCGAGACTTCCGTCTACGGAAGAAACAACAAAAAGTGAATGTGGTCGAAGACTCGCTTGTGGCTGTAGTGCAAGAGGCAAATTCCGTTAGTGGCAATGATAATGATTGGTGGTTCGATGCTGGAGCAACCATTCACATTTGCAAAGACCGTAATCTATTCAAGAGTTACGAAGAAAATAAAGGAGAAGCCGACGAAGTTACTGGAGCAAATAAGGTTTCAAGCAAAGTTCTGGGAAAAGGCACTATAGAACTTCTTCTCGCATCTGGAAAAGTTCTTACATTAGTCAATGTATTCTATGTACCCGATATGTGTAAGAATTTGGTCTCTGGATACCTTCTTAACAAAGGAGGATTCAAGATGGTGTATGAGTCTGATAAGCTAGTGTTGTCTAAGAATGGTAAATTCATTGGACAGGGATACTCTTGTAATGGCATGATAAAGTTGAATCTAATAAAGAAATCTTCTGTTTATATTGTTGATTCTATTAATTTATGGCATAGTAGATTAGGACATGTTAATTATAATTCCATTAGGAATATGAATAAATTAGGATTAATTTCTGATTGTAATTTCGATACCATCTCTAAATGTGAAATATGCGTTCAAGCAAAAATACACCGGAAATCCTTTAAATCCGTAGAAAGGAAAACTGGTTTGCTTGATTTGGTATATAGTGATGTAGGTGACTTAAAAAGTCATATCACCTATGGTGGTAACCAATACTATATAACATTCATTGATGATTATACTAGATATGCATATGTATATCTAATGAAAACTAAAGATGAGGCTTTTGATAAATTCAAAATTTACAAAGCAGAGGTCGAAACACAATTAGGAGTTAAAATTAAAATATTACATTCAGATCGTGATGGTGAATATTTCTCAAATGAATTCACCTTGTTTTGTAAACAACAAGGTATAATTCACCAATGTACTGCCCCATATACACCACAACAAAATGGTGTTGCTGAAAGGAAGAATATAACTTTGGTAGAAATGGTTAATTCCATGCTCATAAGTTCTAATTTACCTTATAACCTATGGGGTGATGCTATGTTATCTGCATGTTATATTTTAAATAGAGTACCACTTAAAAAGAATAATATTTCCCCTTATGAATTATGGTTTAATAGGAAACCTAACCTAACTAGACTTAAAGTTTGGGGTTGCTTAGCTTATGTTAGAAAACCAGACCCTAAACGACCAAAGTTAGGAAATAGAGCATTTAAATGCGTTTTCATAGGATATTCACTTAATAGTATAACTTATAGATTTGTTATTCTTGACACCCTAGAAGTTATAGAATCTGTAGATGTAGAATTTTTTGAAAATCAAACTGTTGAGATCCCATTGAGATCATCTAGTCCAGAACGTAGTATGACTAATGATATCAATGACGATGATTATGCTCCTGCTCAAAACAGCAAGGAAGTGTCAGTACCAGATAACAGTACTGAACAACGGAGAAGTAAAAGAGCGAGAATAGAGAAGGACTATGGTCCTGACTTCATTACATATCTTGTAGAAGGCAGTAAGGACGAAGTCCTTAATGTGACTAAATATGTAATGAACGTTAATGATGATCCCAAAACTTATTCTGAAGCTATGAGTTCTAGAGATACAAATTTATGGAAAGAAGCTATCAATGATGAAATGAATTCCATAATGTTAAACCAAACTTGGGTTTTAACTGATTTACCTCCTAGTGCTAAACCTATAGGATGTAAATGGATATTCAAGAAAAAGTTGAATACAAATGGATCCATTGATAAGTTTAAAGCCAGATTAGTTGCTAAGGGATATAAGCAAAGACATGGAGTAGATTATTTTGATACATATGCTCCAGTTGTTCGCGTATCTTTTATACGCTGTTTAATTGCACTTGCATCTATTCATAAATTAGTCATACATCAAATGGATGTAAAGACTGCTTTTCTAAATGGAGATTTAGAAGAAGAGATATATATGGAACAACCTGAAGGTTTCAAAACCCCAGGCCAAGAAAAGAAAGTTTGCAAATTACTAAAATCTCTTTATGGCCTGAAGTAAGCTCCTATGCAATGGCATGAGAAGTTTTATAAAGTTGCACTGTCATATGGATTCATTGTTAATGATGCTGATAAATGTATTTATAGCAAATCGGATAACAACGGTATTGTTATAATATGTTTATACGTTGATGACATGCTAATATTTGGTTCCAATGTATCCTGTGTGAATGAAACTAAAAAGTTTCTGTCTTCTAAATTCGATATGAAAGATCTAGGAGAGGCTGATGTAATTCTGGGAATTAAAATTGTTAGGAAAGAGGGGGAGTTATTACTAACTCAATCCCATTACATAGAGAAATTCCTACAAAAGTATGGTCATTACGATGACAAACCAGCACCAACTACTTTAGATCCTAGTATTAAATTAGAAAAGAACACTGGACGTACTATCTCTCAACTAGAGTATTCCAGTGTTATTGGGAGTCTTATGTATGCTATGCATTGCACTAGACCAGACATCGCGCATGTTATAAGTATATTGTGTCGATTTATGAGTAATCCAGGTTTCGAACATTGGAAAGCCATTTCCAGAGTTTTAGCTTATTTGAAAGGAACCATTGAATATGGTTTATCTTATAAAGGATATCCTTCTATAATAGAAGGATATAGTGATGCAACCTGGAACAATGTAGAATCCAAATCCAAGTCTACGACTGGATGGATCTTTACATTAGGAGGCGCTGCTGTGTCTTGGGCTTCCAAGAAGCAGACCTGTGTTTCTGACTCAACAATGTTGTCAGAATTGATTGCATTAGCAGATGCATGTAAAGAAGCGGAATGGCTTAGGAATTTATTAATGGAAATCTCTATGTGGAAGAAGCCATCTCCAGCAGTCTTGATTAACTGTGACAATCAAGCAACAATATATAATGTGTCTAATAAGACATATAATGGAAAGTCTAGACATGTGAGTCTAAGACATCGAATGGTGAGACAGTTACTCAAAAGAGGAGTTATAACTGTTGACTACATAGAAACGAAGAAAAACTTGGCTGGCCCACTTACAAAAGGTCTTCCAAAGGCAATGGTTTCTATAAAGTCACAAGAAATGGGACTAAGGTCTGTGAATGAAGGTTGATCATGCTTAACAGAAACCCAACTTATGTCTTGAAAAGGGTAGACAAAGTTCAATGGGTACCAACAAGTTAGGTGAATGATTATGGAACACTAAATTGATAATCCCATAATATTTAGTGTTGGATTCTGCAAGAACAAAGGATGGATATATATCCTTAATAAGTCTAGAAACCTTAAAAGGTGTATCGCATAAACACCTTAAGGGACTTACCTATATGAGTATGGAAATCAGGCCGTTTCCTAGGAAAGTAAGACCGCTTTCTAAGTAGACTCATGAACCAGGATTTAAGCACATGGCCATTAACGTGCTGAGCAATACATAACACTTTACCTAAGGAAATCAACATGTGTGATTGTTCCGGTTTTATCATTAGGGATACTTGGTTCAAGATTCGTTCACCATAGACTCTCGATAAGGCTTTGAATGGTTTGCACTAAGTAAAGGTTCAAATACAAAAGATACCTTTTGTAACATTCCTGAAAATTAACTACGATTAATATGGCAATTAATTTAATTTTGAAAATAAATTGTGAATTTATTCATGTATTAATTAGGAAATTTCTTGAATGAATTTAAAATTTTAGATTTTAAGTAGAGTTTGGTTTAAATTTAGGAATAAGTAATTTTATAAATAAAAAAAAATTTGATTTAAAAATAAATATGGATTTAAAGATAAATAACAAATTGATATGAAAATACAAGAATAAATATTTTATAAACAAATATTGAATTTAAAGGATAAAAAATGTATTAAAAATAAAATAGAGTTAAAAGCTTTAAATTAGTAAAAGGGTTGTTTTTATTTTGTATATATTAAATTATTAAATTTTAAATTAGTAAAAGCTTTAAATTATTAAATTTTAAATATATTAGATATATTTGGAAGTTGAAATTAATAAAAAATTAATGCACTCATTTTCAAAATATTATTTGTATGTGAAATTCACTTATATAAATAAAAGTAATTACTTGTTAATATGTAATCAAAATATTTAAACCACTCTTAACTTTTTAAAGGTTGTACAAAAAGAAAATAAATAATAAAAGAAAGGCATGAATATAAAATGTATAAATTAGTTGTATATAAAGATAGTGAGCTAAAATTAAGTTGAATGTGAAAAACAATAGAAATTTTATTTGTGTAAAATATAAATATGAAAAGAGGATATAACCAAATAAAAAACATAAACAACTTTTAAAATCAAGACATATGCATATATGAAAACATAACTACATGGAGGATTAAACAAAAGTTTACAAAAAACAATTTGAGTCAAGGGATTTAAACATAATTCTCCCTACAAGCTACAAGTGTATATCATACAAAGAAGAATTTGTACAAGTGGCAAAGAAATTTTGTTTTCTTTTAAATCAAATTTTTGGGGAACATGCAAATAATAATAGCCAGCCTTTCCACTTCTCAAAAACCTGAAAACAAATCAGAACTTTAGATTTGAATCTGCTAAAGCAAGAAACCATCTTCAAACTCAAATTCGAAAATCCTCCTCTCCAAAGATCTGTAAACCAAATTCAAAGGCAAGGCAAGGCAAAGTATCAAGTAATTTAACACTGGAAGCAAGTTTCAGATCAAAGAAGCAAAACCTGAGGATAAGTGATTAAGCAAACAATTTCAAGTCAGGAAAGTAGCAAATTCAAATTTAAAACCTGGAAGTTGAAGTTCATCTCAACCTGCAGTTCAAAGCTTGAGTTTGTAAGGAGAAGATTTCAAGGATTCAAGAGCAATTCAGTAATCAAATAAAAGGGGAATTCAAAGATTCATCATCATAGAATCAATTCAAAGAACCAGAGTCAAAAATTTCAAGTAGCATACCAAAAGCTTTCCCTGTTTCATTTAAAACAAAATCTGTAAGTAAGTTAAATTTTAGTTTGTTTAATCAATTGAAAAGAAAAAAAAACTAAGCAAAAACTTATATTGACTAGCTGCAGATAAAATAAAGTACAAAAAAAAAGACCCAATACAAAGCTTAAGCAAGCGACAAGCAATCAAGTTTAAGAGTTGATCTGCAGTTACAAATATTTGGTTCTCTGTTCTTCAGTGATAAGGTGAGCAAACCTTTCTTTTTGATTCCAAACTTGAATATCCTGTTTTTCTGTGCTTGATGCTTGATGTTTTTTTTATGATAACTGTTTATGTGGTTGCCAAGTTATGCTTACATGTACATATACACATGGATTCTTATCTTCCTCTCTAAACCTTTATTAATTATGATATTTAAAGGAAAATGTATAATGATGATGTAATACTGATTTTTAAAGGTAAAGAAAATTTTTATGAATATCATGTGAAAAAAAAATATAATTACTGTTATTTGATTCAATAAAATCTGTGCTTTGCTGTCTAAATCTAAAACATGTAGTTCTGTAAAACTTCTCTGCACTGGGAATTTTTATGGGGCTTGTCCCTCTGTATTTTGGTTACAGAGCAAAGAAAAAGGATGGAAAATTTAACACTTCTTTCATACAAACCATTTTAAACTTAGGATTTGAAACAAATGGTGTTGTTTAAGCTTAAAATCATAAGCTTGGTATCTGTTGAAGCTGGACAGTGTAGCAAGGACTTTGCATATCAGTTTCACAGTGAAATGAAAATTTTATGTTAAATTCAAATATTTTAATTTGTTGATTTAACTTTATATCTTGAATAATCATACAAAAACAAGATTTTTAAAATAAGTATGATGATTTTTAGTCACGTGTTTAAGGTGCAAATTCGAGATGAACACAAAATGCTCTTTTGTCAATTTCAGATGATTTAACAATTCTTGGATGTTAAAATTGGTTTCGAAGATAGCTTAATGGTTTGCGAAGTAGGGAAAAATGTTAGAAAAAATTTGTATTGCGTGAATTTTGGGGACGAAGTCAATTTAGGGTTTTGGGCACGTTGGGTTTGCTGTTGATTCGCGAGTAACTTTTGGCATCGTCACGGCAATCTAAGTGATCGGACCTGGGGGGATACGTTCACTGATGAACGGAGCAGCTTCGGCGAGGATTACGAAGCTTTCGATGGCCTGTCGTGGCGGGGCGAACCAAATTCTGGTGGTCGCATGGGTACAGGAATGAGCAATTGGCCTTGAATTTGTTAAATTTTGATTCAATGACGATTTCATGAATTTAGGTGTTCGAATCGATTCTCGTGATCATTAGTGACGTGCCGGTGAGTTCTTTGGCGATCCACGATGGCAATCGTGCTTGTGCACGTGTACGTGCAAAGCGTGTCAGTGGGTTCGTGTTTGGGGGAAGAAGAATGCAATTTGAAGTGGGCTCGGGTCAAACTTTGGGGAAACTCGAAGGCAAGCACGGGGTGACTCGAAGCAGGAGAGAGAGAGAGGGGACTCGAAGAATGGCTCGGGTAAGCTATGGGTTTGACCTGAAGCAGCATACGAGAACAGTGATTTAAGTTAAAAAAAAAAAAAAAAAACTTGTAAATTAAATTGGTTTAAAGTCTTTATACAAAATCACTTTAAAGTTTCTTAACAAAGTTAAAGTTATCAACTTCAAAAATTCTCAAATCAAAATGTTTTAAGAAAACATGATTTAGAAATAAAGGTCATACGTTTTAAATCTTTAAATCGAAAATAAGTTGATTAATATCGTTAATGATAATCAAGTAAATAATGATTAGTAATTAAGATTAATTCATTTATACTTAAGAAAATCAAGTAAAGGATAATTAGTTATAATTAAATTAATTAATAATTGGGGATTTATTAATTAAAGTACATTAATTTGTAATTTAAGTTAATCAATTAAGTAATTAATGAATGATTAAATTAAAATAGTGATTACTTAGTGAAAGTAGTTAAGGGAAGATAATTAAGGATTAATGATTAATTAATCAATAATTAAAGGTTTATTAATAAAAGTAATTATGTTATTGATAAAATAAACCACCCAATTTATTCATCCTAGTCGTAGTCGTTTGATTGCTATTGGATGCTTTGTGATGGATGGATTTATTTGATATTTGATGTTATGTGATGCTTTGTGATGAGATGTTTTATTTGTGATGAATATATTGTTATATGAATATGCAAATCCTTTGACCCAAAAACGACATTTGAATTTCGATGCGACAGGGAGTCGGATTCCAGTTGGTTATCCGAAACCCACATCGAATCATATTAGTAAATCTTTGTGATTGATTAATTTACTTTATCTATGAATCTGTGAATGAAGATAAGCGTTATGGGTTATACCGCTTATCGATATATCTATGATGATAGATGTGTGCACTATTGTGTAAAACCCCTTGGACTACACTATACACACACAAATATGGATTGCACGTGGAAATTGGTTAAGTCACAGATTTTTGAAATAGTTTGTAAAATTGAATTTTTAAATCTAAATGATTTTGAAAATGGGTCGGGTTTTAAAATGAAAAGCTTTTGGAAAAGAATTCCTAAAATAAAGGTTATTTTGAATAACTTAATAAAGTTTTTAATTCAATTTAAAATTGAATTCAAATCTGAAATTAAATTCTATTTTGAGAATTTATGAAGTAAAAGGTCATACAAGTTTATATGGGTTTTTAAACCAATTTCGAAAGTGTTGTTTTGAGAATTAAATTTAACCCAAGTTTGAGAAACTTTAACTTGTATAATTGAAATCGAATTTTTCCAAAGTGAAAACTGTTTGTTTTCAAATGATTAAAGCTTTCATATAAGAAATAAATTTCCAAATTGGTATAGGAATTTCAAATTTGAATTGAAAAACAGTTTTCCAAGTTATTAATGAACTTTTGGAAATGGTTTTTTGAAAGCCATAAGTTAAATCTTTGATTTAAAGACTAAATGGATTAATCCACTAGAAATGGAAATTGTTTTGAAATCCGTAAATGGAACTTTGTGAAACTTTGTGAAATAAATCTTTTTGTTCAAAGATTTGAAATGGTAATTTGTGTAAACCATTTGAAATAGTTTTGAATTTAAGTTGTGACTTAACTGAAATCCATATCCATATGTTTTTAAAATATTGCGCTCGTTATTCGGTTTAGCCGGGAGAGGACCTTGTGTCATATAACCCATTCCGAATAATGATACGTCGTTGTGGATAGCAATTGAAGACCGGTGGTGAAGACCGGGTATTTGCGAGAACGATAGGATGACCTATCGATTGTCTCTGCACTGAGTAGCTACGGTATAGAGATTCCCTAAGTGATGGAAAGTCCGATCGGGATTGTGGATACCCGGATTTGCAAGGGCTTCTTCGGAAGTGCCTTCGGTTCTGTTCGAGCCCGGAACAGACTTGTATGGTCGTGTGTCCGACACTACACTTTGAGATTTAAAGCCGATTTCTTTCAAATACATATCTGTTGGTGGCGGAGAATTTATTCTCTTAGCTTAACACCCTTCTCTGAGACGTACGAGCTCAGAGGTTATGTAGTTGAAGTCATCAGCGATATACTCCCAATTTGGTAGTGTGGCATGCTAAGTGCTGCTGTGTGATTGACGATCATTTGTTGATCATTTGTGATCAAAGCGTGGCTTTGTGAAAAAGCGTAGCTTTGTGGACGAAACCTCATCGAGCCTCACAAACCGGTAATGGTCGAAACAGGAAAGATGCGGCAAGGTTTCAGGGGTAGCTCCCCTAGGGTATGACCATTCCTTCTGGAAAAGGGTAGTATCATGGTATGGAGCCCAGATACTTACTCATGTGGACACACTATATTATTACTGTGTGATGTTGTTGGTGTAGAGGATCCTCGGTTAAAGGTCCCAAAGGACCGGGGGTGGTATATCTCAGGTTTTATTCCCCGGGAAGGGGGTAGCCGGCCTTGTTTAGCAGAGAGCCAGGGTGGTTCTCGGGGCGTCCCGCCAGAGGCGTTCCCATGTGGCAATAGGAAGTTCCTTAGCCTGACCATTTGTTGGAAACCCATTCATCCAATACGTGCCTTGTACGATTTTAGTTGTAGAACCTGCCATTTAACATGGCAGCTATAGTAGGCATAGCATCATGGTACCTATGCTGGCTAGGATTTATATTATATTTTCGAAAGATTTTCCACTATGCACTAGTAATAATATCAAAGAATTTTTCTCGTAGTAAGCATCTTTGACTATCATAAGGAGAAATCTCCCCCATGTGTGCGTTTGCATTGTGTGTGTGCCGGGAGGCCTTATGGTAGTTTCATTTTCAAAAAGCATTGCGGATTTAAAAACTTAAAACCTTTTGTTTGTTTCAAAGCCCAAATGTTTTTGTTTTCTCATACCAGTCCCACGACTGACTCGGAGTTTATTGTTTCCTTTCTAAACTCTGGGTGCCCACCATTTTCCACACGGGCAGTCTAGAGTTTGGTTTTTCAGATAGTCAGGTAGTAGATATCGTTTTGGTAGCCTTCAGCTTTCTATTTGATCATTTTGGAGTCTTTTGAGTCCACGGACGGACTTGCTTATCTTGGTGCAACCTTTATGGTGGATCGAGCTTGGAGTTTTGGGAGCTTTGTCTTTGGAGCTTTTGGATCAGAGCTGCAGTATTGGATTCTGTGAAGACTTATCATATTGTATCGTGTTCCGCTGTATTTTGTATTGTATTCTCTGATGTTGATGATTATCATTGTATCAAATTGATGTATTGGATATTGTATTCATGTTGTATCAGTGATATCATCTTTTTTTTTTTCGCTGTGTTATTTATCATCTAATGTTGTTGCAAGCTCCGGCGATACGAATTTGATGTTGTTTGTCGGACATCGAGTTCGGTTCGTCACAGTTTGGTATCAGAGCTAAAGGTTGAGTAAGAACTTTAGCTACGGAGTGTAACACATTAGATAGCTCATTAGAGATAGGGTGAAGTATACCCTAGAATGAGTATAACCAGTGAAACCAAAATCCAAATTTCTCAATCTATTCTCTTTATCTGTTGTTATTCTCTAAGATATTTCGTCCGAATGCCTAAATCGGGTTTCTTACTATTACAGATAGTGAGAATGAATGGAAGAAGAGGACGAGATAGGGGACAGGAAAGTACCACTTCAACTGGTCAAGGCCCTCCAACGACAGATATTCCCATTCAATCTCAATCAAATCTAGCTGATTTATATCGAAGTTTTTCTAGACTTGGTGGAAAGCCATTCACTGGCAAAGAAACCGTTATCGAAGCACAAGCCTGGATTCGATCGTGTGAAAGGATTTTTAAAGGACTAAAATTGGAAGATGATCAGATGCGATTGATAGCTACTTGGCAACTCCAGGAAGAGGCTTTAGCTTGGTGGGAAACTATTACATTAGATGAACCGGCGGATGAATTTACTTGGAGTCGTTTCAAGGAAGTGTTCGGGCAGCGATATATGCCGTCTGCTGGTATCTCTAGAATGTACCAAGAGTTTATAGATTTGAAGCAAGGAAGCTTATCATTTGAGGAATACTTGAACAAATTCAATGAATTATCTCGATTTGGTCCAGAATTGGTGAATACAGCATTAAAGAAGAATGAAAAGTTTATTCGAGGAATGAGCGAGAAATATCAGGAGAGAATGACTATTCACGTTAAGGAATCGTTTTCTGAATTAATTGATATGGGTTATAGATATGATACTCTGGATAAACAGGAAGTTCCAGAGGAGGATGGAGATACAAGCAATCTGAATTGGAGGAAAAAGAAGTTTGGTGGAAAGAAATCAAGGAAAGATAAAGAAAAGAAGAATTCTCGAAAGAAAAAGCTGAAAGAAGTCACTTGTCTCAACTGCTTGGAAAGAGGTCACTACTCGGATAAATGCAAGAATCCTTGGAAGCCAGGATTGAGAGAACCATTTATGAGGCCAGATCAGGAATCTACAGGATGCTATCATTGCCGCAGGCCAGGACATAGGATCAATGACTGTCCAGCAAAGAAGCAAGCTCTAGTAGCAAAGAGGTATGCAGTCAAGGGTGATTCTTCAACCTCAAAGGGCTGATAAAGGAAATTTTATAAGGTAACCTTCTCGTTTACGATTAAATTTTCGAGTTTTGATTCGTTATAGGAGCTACACCTAGTTTTATTTCTTAGCAAACCATAAATGAGTTAAATCTTGAATCTGAAATCGTAGTCGAATCTATTTTTGTCGGTTCATTGGGTTTCGATATATTCTACGAATGGTTAGTTATCCCTTCGAACTAACCAATACCCATGTATACTCCGTAGATTAAATCACCCAATTATTTCGTAATTGAATGAGTTGATTCTCATGTTTGTTGATATTCTGATTTGGTAAACCGAATGCAGAATAAATATTTCGATCCGATTTGATCAATCGTTCTTTATCTATCGTCTATTCTTTCTCGTCTCCCTAGCAAATTTCGGGGACGAAATTTCTTTAAGGGGGGAATCTGTAACATTCCTGAAAATTAACTACGATTAATATGGCAATTAATTTAATTTTGAAAATAAATTGTGAATTTATTCATGTATTAATTAGGAAATTTCTTGAATGAATTTAAAATTTTAGATTTTAAGTAGAGTTTGGTTTAAATTTAGGAATAAGTAATTTTATAAATAAAAAAAAAAATTGATTTAAAAATAAATATGGATTTAAAGATAAATAACAAATTGATATGAAAATACAAGAATAAATATTTTATAAACAAATATTGAATTTAAAGGATAAAAAATGTATTAAAAATAAAATAGAGTTAAAAGCTTTAAATTAGTAAAAGGGTTGTTTTTATTTTGTATATATTAAATTATTAAATTTTAAATTAGTAAAAGCTTTAAATTATTAAATTTTAAATATATTAGATATATTTGGAAGTTGAAATTAATAAAAAATTAATGCACTCATTTTCAAAATATTATTTGTATGTGAAATTCACTTATATAAATAAAAGTAATTACTTGTTAATATGTAATCAAAATATTTAAACCACTCTTAACTTTTTAAAGGTTGTACAAAAAGAAAATAAATAATAAAAGAAAGGCATGAATATAAAATGTATAAATTAGTTGTATATAAAGATAGTGAGCTAAAATTAAGTTGAATGTGAAAAACAATAGAAATTTTATTTGTGTAAAATATAAATATGAAAAGAGGATATAACCAAATAAAAAACATAAACAACTTTTAAAATCAAGACATATGCATATATGAAAACATAACTACATGGAGGATTAAACAAAAGTTTACAAAAAACAATTTGAGTCAAGGGATTTAAACATAATTCTCCCTACAAGCTACAAGTGTATATCATACAAAGAAGAATTTGTACAAGTGGCAAAGAAATTTTGTTTTCTTTTAAATCAAATTTTTGGGGAACATGCAAATAATAATAGCCAGCCTTTCCACTTCTCAAAAACCTGAAAACAAATCAGAACTTTAGATTTGAATCAGCTAAAGCAAGAAACCATCTTCAAACTCAAATTCGAAAATCCTCCTCTCCAAAGATCTGTAAACCAAATTCAAAGGCAAGGCAAGGCAAAGTATCAAGTAATTTAACACTGGAAGCAAGTTTCAGATCAAAGAAGCAAAACCTGAGGATAAGTGATTAAGCAAACAATTTCAAGTCAGGAAAGTAGCAAATTCAAATTTAAAACCTGGAAGTTGAAGTTCATCTCAACCTGCAGTTCAAAGCTTGAGTTTGTAAGGAGAAGATTTCAAGGATTCAAGAGCAATTCAGTAATCAAATAAAAGGGGAATTCAAAGATTCATCATCATAGAATCAATTCAAAGAACCAGAGTCAAAAATTTCAAGTAGCATACCAAAAGCTTTCCCTGTTTCATTTAAAACAAAATCTGTAAGTAAGTTAAATTTTAGTTTGTTTAATCAATTGAAAAGAAAAAAAAAACTAAGCAAAAACTTATATTGACTAGCTGCAGATAAAATAAAGTACAAAAAAAAAAAGACCCAATACAAAGCTTAAGCAAGCGACAAGCAATCAAGTTTAAGAGTTGATCTGCAGTTACAAATATTTGGTTCTCTGTTCTTCAGTGATAAGGTGAGCAAACCTTTCTTTTTGATTCCAAACTTGAATATCCTGTTTTTCTGTGCTTGATGCTTGATGTTTTTTTTATGATAACTGTTTATGTGGTTGCCAAGTTATGCTTACATGTACATATACACATGGATTCTTATCTTCCTCTCTAAACCTTTATTAATTATGATATTTAAAGGAAAATGTATAATGATGATGTAATACTGATTTTTAAAGGTAAAGAAAATTTTTATGAATATCATGTGAAAAAAAAAATATAATTACTGTTATTTGATTCAATAAAATCTGTGCTTTGCTGTCTAAATCTAAAACATGTAGTTCTGTAAAACTTCTCTGCACTGGGAATTTTTATGGGGCTTGTCCCTCTGTATTTTGGTTACAGAGCAAAGAAAAAGGATGGAAAATTTAACACTTCTTTCATACAAACCATTTTAAACTTAGGATTTGAAACAAATGGTGTTGTTTAAGCTTAAAATCATAAGCTTGGTATCTGTTGAAGCTGGACAGTGTAGCAAGGACTTTGCATATCAGTTTCACAGTGAAATGAAAATTTTATGTTAAATTCAAATATTTTAATTTGTTGATTTAACTTTATATCTTGAATAATCATACAAAAACAAGATTTTTAAAATAAGTATGATGATTTTTAGTCACGTGTTTAAGGTGCAAATTCGAGATGAACACAAAATGCTCTTTTGTCAATTTCAGATGATTTAACAATTCTTGGATGTTAAAATTGGTTTCGAAGATAGCTTAATGGTTTGCGAAGTAGGGAAAAATGTTAGAAAAAAATTTGTATTGCGTGAATTTTGGGGACGAAGTCAATTTAGGGTTTTGGGCACGTTGGGTTTGCTGTTGATTCGCGAGTAACTTTTGGCATCGTCACGGCAATCTAAGTGATCGGACCTGGGGGGATACGTTCACTGATGAACGGAGCAGCTTCGGCGAGGATTACGAAGCTTTCGATGGCCTGTCGTGGCGGGGCGAACCAAATTCTGGTGGTCGCATGGGTACAGGAATGAGCAATTGGCCTTGAATTTGTTAAATTTTGATTCAATGACGATTTCATGAATTTAGGTGTTCGAATCGATTCTCGTGATCATCAGTGACGTGCCGGTGAGTTCTTTGGCGATCCACGATGGCAATCGTGCTTGTGCACGTGTACGTGCAAAGCGTGTCAGTGGGTTCGTGTTTGGGGGAAGAAGAATGCGATTTGAAGTGGGCTCGGGTCAAACTTTGGGGAAACTCGAAGGCAAGCACGGGGTGACTCGAAGCAGGAGAGAGAGAGAGAGGGGACTCGAAGAATGGCTCGGGTAAGCTATGGGTTTGACCCGAAGCAGCATACGAGAACAGTGATTTAAGTTAAAAAAAAAAAAAAAAAAACTTGTAAATTAAATTGGTTTAAAGTCTTTATATAAAATCACTTTAAAGTTTCTTAACAAAGTTAAAGTTATCAACTTCAAAAATTCTCAAATCAAAATGTTTTAAGAAAACATGATTTAGAAATAAAGGTCATACGTTTTAAATCTTTAAATCGAAAATAAGTTGATTAATATCGTTAATGATAATCAAGTAAATAATGATTAGTAATTAAGATTAATTCATTTATACTTAAGAAAATCAAGTAAAGGATAATTAGTTATAATTAAATTAATTAATAATTGGGGATTTATTAATTAAAGTACATTAATTTGTAATTTAAGTTAATCAATTAAGTAATTAATGAATGATTAAATTAAAATAGTGATTACTTAGTGAAAGTAGTTAAGGGAAGATAATTAAGGATTAATGATTAATTAATCAATAATTAAAGGTTTATTAATAAAAGTAATTATGTTATTGATAAAATAAACCACCCAATTTATTCATCCTAGTCGTAGTCGTTTGATTGCTATTGGATGCTTTGTGATGGATGGATTTATTTGATATTTGATGTTATGTGATGCTTTGTGATGAGATGTTTTATTTGTGATGAATATATTGTTATATGAATATGCAAATCCTTTGACCCAAAAACGACATTTGAATTTCGATGCGACAGGGAGTCGGATTCCAGTTGGTTATCCGAAACCCACATCGAATCATATTAGTAAATCTTTGTGATTGATTAATTTACTTTATCTATGAATCTGTGAATGAAGATAAGCGTTATGGGTTATACCGCTTATCGATATATCTATGATGATAGATGTGTGCACTATTGTGTAAAACCCCTTGGACTACACTATACACACACAAATATGGATTGCACGTGGAAATTGGTTAAGTCACAGATTTTTGAAATAGTTTGTAAAATTGAATTTTTAAATCTAAATGATTTTGAAAATGGGTCGGGTTTTAAAATGAAAAGCTTTTGGAAAAGAATTCCTAAAATAAAGGTTATTTTGAATAACTTAATAAAGTTTTTAATTCAATTTAAAATTGAATTCAAATCTGAAATTAAATTCTATTTTGAGAATTTATGAAGTAAAAGGTCATACAAGTTTATATGGGTTTTTAAACCAATTTCGAAAGTGTTGTTTTGAGAATTAAATTTAACCCAAGTTTGAGAAACTTTAACTTGTATAATTGAAATCGAATTTTTCCAAAGTGAAAACTGTTTGTTTTCAAATGATTAAAGCTTTCATATAAGAAATAAATTTCCAAATTGGTATAGGAATTTCAAATTTGAATTGAAAAACAGTTTTCCAAGTTATTAATGAACTTTTGGAAATGGTTTTTTGAAAGCCATAAGTTAAATCTTTGATTTAAAGACTAAATGGATTAATCCACTAGAAATGGAAATTGTTTTGAAATCCGTAAATGGAACTTTGTGAAACTTTGTGAAATAAATCTTTTTGTTCAAAGATTTGAAATGGTAATTTGTGTAAACCATTTGAAATAGTTTTGAATTTAAGTTGTGACTTAACTGAAATCCATATCCATATGTTTTTAAAATATTGCGCTCGTTATTCGGTTTAGCCGGGAGAGGACCTTGTGTCATATAACCCATTCCGAATAATGATACGTCGTTGTGGATAGCAATTGAAGACCGGTGGTGAAGACCGGGTATTTGCGAGAACGATAGGATGACCTATCGATTGTCTCTGCACTGAGTAGCTACGGTATAGAGATTCCCTAAGTGATGGAAAGTCCGATCGGGATTGTGGATACCCGGATTTGCAAGGGCTTCTTCGGAAGTGCCTTCGGTTCTGTTCGAGCCCGGAACAGACTTGTATGGTCGTGTGTCCGACACTACACTTTGAGATTTAAAGCCGATTTCTTTCAAATACATATCTGTTGGTGGCGGAGAATTTATTCTCTTAGCTTAACACCCTTCTCTGAGACGTACGAGCTCAGAGGTTATGTAGTTGAAGTCATCAGCGATATACTCCCAATTTGGTAGTGTGGCATGCTAAGTGCTGCTGTGTGATTGACGATCATTTGTTGATCATTTGTGATCAAAGCGTGGCTTTGTGAAAAAGCGTAGCTTTGTGGACGAAACCTCATCGAGCCTCACAAACCGGTAATGGTCGAAACAGGAAAGATGCGGCAAGGTTTCAGGGGTAGCTCCCCTAGGGTATGACCATTCCTTCTGGAAAAGGGTAGTATCATGGTATGGAGCCCAGATACTTACTCATGTGGACACACTATATTATTACTGTGTGATGTTGTTGGTGTAGAGGATCCTCGGTTAAAGGTCCCAAAGGACCGGGGGTGGTATATCTCAGGTTTTATTCCCCGGGAAGGGGGTAGCCGGCCTTGTTTAGCAGAGAGCCAGGGTGGTTCTCGGGGCGTCCCGCCAGAGGCGTTCCCATGTGGCAATAGGAAGTTCCTTAGCCTGACCATTTGTTGGAAACCCATTCATCCAATACGTGCCTTGTACGATTTTAGTTGTAGAACCTGCCATTTAACATGGCAGCTATAGTAGGCATAGCATCATGGTACCTATGCTGGCTAGGATTTATATTATATTTTCGAAAGATTTTCCACTATGCACTAGTAATAATATCAAAGAATTTTTCTCGTAGTAAGCATCTTTGACTATCATAAGGAGAAATCTCCCCCATGTGTGCGTTTGCATTGTGTGTGTGCCGGGAGGCCTTATGGTAGTTTCATTTTCAAAAAGCATTGCGGATTTAAAAACTTAAAACCTTTTGTTTGTTTCAAAGCCCAAATGTTTTTGTTTTCTCATACCAGTCCCACGACTGACTCGGAGTTTATTGTTTCCTTTCTAAACTCTGGGTGCCCACCATTTTCCACACGGGCAGTCTAGAGTTTGGTTTTTCAGATAGTCAGGTAGTAGATATCGTTTTGGTAGCCTTCAGCTTTCTATTTGATCATTTTGGAGTCTTTTGAGTCCACGGACGGACTTGCTTATCTTGGTGCAACCTTTATGGTGGATCGAGCTTGGAGTTTTGGGAGCTTTGTCTTTGGAGCTTTTGGATCAGAGCTGCAGTATTGGATTCTGTGAAGACTTATCATATTGTATCGTGTTCCGCTGTATTTTGTATTGTATTCTCTGATGTTGATGATTATCATTGTATCAAATTGATGTATTGGATATTGTATTCATGTTGTATCAGTGATATCATCTTTTTTTTTTTCGCTGTGTTATTTATCATCTAATGTTGTTGCAAGCTCCGGCGATACGAATTTGATGTTGTTTGTCGGACATCGAGTTCGGTTCGTCACAGTTTGGTATCAGAGCTAAAGGTTGAGTAAGAACTTTAGCTACGGAGTGTAACACATTAGATAGCTCATTAGAGATAGGGTGAAGTATACCCTAGAATGAGTATAACCAGTGAAACCAAAATCCAAATTTCTCAATCTATTCTCTTTATCTGTTGTTATTCTCTAAGATATTTCGTCCGAATGCCTAAATCGGGTTTCTTACTATTACAGATAGTGAGAATGAATGGAAGAAGAGGACGAGATAGGGGACAGGAAAGTACCACTTCAACTGGTCAAGGCCCTCCAACGACAGATATTCCCATTCAATCTCAATCAAATCTAGCTGATTTATATCGAAGTTTTTCTAGACTTGGTGGAAAGCCATTCACTGGCAAAGAAACCGTTATCGAAGCACAAGCCTGGATTCGATCGTGTGAAAGGATTTTTAAAGGACTAAAATTGGAAGATGATCAGATGCGATTGATAGCTACTTGGCAACTCCAGGAAGAGGCTTTAGCTTGGTGGGAAACTATTACATTAGATGAACCGGCGGATGAATTTACTTGGAGTCGTTTCAAGGAAGTGTTCGGGCAGCGATATATGCCGTCTGCTGGTATCTCTAGAATGTACCAAGAGTTTATAGATTTGAAGCAAGGAAGCTTATCATTTGAGGAATACTTGAACAAATTCAATGAATTATCTCGATTTGGTCCAGAATTGGTGAATACAGCATTAAAGAAGAATGAAAAGTTTATTCGAGGAATGAGCGAGAAATATCAGGAGAGAATGACTATTCACGTTAAGGAATCGTTTTCTGAATTAATTGATATGGGTTATAGATATGATACTCTGGATAAACAGGAAGTTCCAGAGGAGGATGGAGATACAAGCAATCTGAATTGGAGGAAAAAGAAGTTTGGTGGAAAGAAATCAAGGAAAGATAAAGAAAAGAAGAATTCTCGAAAGAAAAAGCTGAAAGAAGTCACTTGTCTCAACTGCTTGGAAAGAGGTCACTACTCGGATAAATGCAAGAATCCTTGGAAGCCAGGATTGAGAGAACCATTTATGAGGCCAGATCAGGAATCTACAGGATGCTATCATTGCCGCAGGCCAGGACATAGGATCAATGACTGTCCAGCAAAGAAGCAAGCTCTAGTAGCAAAGAGGTATGCAGTCAAGGGTGATTCTTCAACCTCAAAGGGCTGATAAAGGAAATTTTATAAGGTAACCTTCTCGTTTACGATTAAATTTTCGAGTTTTGATTCGTTATAGGAGCTACACCTAGTTTTATTTCTTAGCAAACCATAAATGAGTTAAATCTTGAATCTGAAATCGTAGTCGAATCTATTTTTGTCGGTTCATTGGGTTTCGATATATTCTACGAATGGTTAGTTATCCCTTCGAACTAACCAATACCCATGTATACTCCGTAGATTAAATCACCCAATTATTTCGTAATTGAATGAGTTGATTCTCATGTTTGTTGATATTCTGATTTGGTAAACCGAATGCAGAATAAATATTTCGATCCGATTTGATCAATCGTTCTTTATCTATCGTCTATTCTTTCTCGTCTCCCTAGCAAATTTCGGGGACGAAATTTCTTTAAGGGGGGAATCTGTAACATTCCTGAAAATTAACTACGATTAATATGGCAATTAATTTAATTTTGAAAATAAATTGTGAATTTATTCATGTATTAATTAGGAAATTTCTTGAATGAATTTAAAATTTTAGATTTTAAGTAGAGTTTGGTTTAAATTTAGGAATAAGTAATTTTATAAATAAAAAAAAAATTGATTTAAAAATAAATATGGATTTAAAGATAAATAACAAATTGATATGAAAATACAAGAATAAATATTTTATAAACAAATATTGAATTTAAAGGATAAAAAATGTATTAAAAATAAAATAGAGTTAAAAGCTTTAAATTAGTAAAAGGGTTGTTTTTATTTTGTATATATTAAATTATTAAATTTTAAATTAGTAAAAGCTTTAAATTATTAAATTTTAAATATATTAGATATATTTGGAAGTTGAAATTAATAAAAAATTAATGCACTCATTTTCAAAATATTATTTGTATGTGAAATTCACTTATATAAATAAAAGTAATTACTTGTTAATATGTAATCAAAATATTTAAACCACTCTTAACTTTTTAAAGGTTGTACAAAAAGAAAATAAATAATAAAAGAAAGGCATGAATATAAAATGTATAAATTAGTTGTATATAAAGATAGTGAGCTAAAATTAAGTTGAATGTGAAAAACAATAGAAATTTTATTTGTGTAAAATATAAATATGAAAAGAGGATATAACCAAATAAAAAACATAAACAACTTTTAAAATCAAGACATATGCATATATGAAAACATAACTACATGGAGGATTAAACAAAAGTTTACAAAAAACAATTTGAGTCAAGGGATTTAAACATAATTCTCCCTACAAGCTACAAGTGTATATCATACAAAGAAGAATTTGTACAAGTGGCAAAGAAATTTTGTTTTCTTTTAAATCAAATTTTTGGGGAACATGCAAATAATAATAGCCAGCCTTTCCACTTCTCAAAAACCTGAAAACAAATCAGAACTTTAGATTTGAATCAGCTAAAGCAAGAAACCATCTTCAAACTCAAATTCGAAAATCCTCCTCTCCAAAGATCTGTAAACCAAATTCAAAGGCAAGGCAAGGCAAAGTATCAAGTAATTTAACACTGGAAGCAAGTTTCAGATCAAAGAAGCAAAACCTGAGGATAAGTGATTAAGCAAACAATTTCAAGTCAGGAAAGTAGCAAATTCAAATTTAAAACCTGGAAGTTGAAGTTCATCTCAACCTGCAGTTCAAAGCTTGAGTTTGTAAGGAGAAGATTTCAAGGATTCAAGAGCAATTCAGTAATCAAATAAAAGGGGAATTCAAAGATTCATCATCATAGAATCAATTCAAAGAACCAGAGTCAAAAATTTCAAGTAGCATACCAAAAGCTTTCCCTGTTTCATTTAAAACAAAATCTGTAAGTAAGTTAAATTTTAGTTTGTTTAATCAATTGAAAAGAAAAAAAAAACTAAGCAAAAACTTATATTGACTAGCTGCAGATAAAATAAAGTACAAAAAAAAAAGACCCAATACAAAGCTTAAGCAAGCGACAAGCAATCAAGTTTAAGAGTTGATCTGCAGTTACAAATATTTGGTTCTCTGTTCTTCAGTGATAAGGTGAGCAAACCTTTCTTTTTGATTCCAAACTTGAATATCCTGTTTTTCTGTGCTTGATGCTTGATGTTTTTTTTATGATAACTGTTTATGTGGTTGCCAAGTTATGCTTACATGTACATATACACATGGATTCTTATCTTCCTCTCTAAACCTTTATTAATTATGATATTTAAAGGAAAATGTATAATGATGATGTAATACTGATTTTTAAAGGTAAAGAAAATTTTTATGAATATCATGTGAAAAAAAAAATATAATTACTGTTATTTGATTCAATAAAATCTGTGCTTTGCTGTCTAAATCTAAAACATGTAGTTCTGTAAAACTTCTCTGCACTGGGAATTTTTATGGGGCTTGTCCCTCTGTATTTTGGTTACAGAGCAAAGAAAAAGGATGGAAAATTTAACACTTCTTTCATACAAACCATTTTAAACTTAGGATTTGAAACAAATGGTGTTGTTTAAGCTTAAAATCATAAGCTTGGTATCTGTTGAAGCTGGACAGTGTAGCAAGGACTTTGCATATCAGTTTCACAGTGAAATGAAAATTTTATGTTAAATTCAAATATTTTAATTTGTTGATTTAACTTTATATCTTGAATAATCATACAAAAACAAGATTTTTAAAATAAGTATGATGATTTTTAGTCACGTGTTTAAGGTGCAAATTCGAGATGAACACAAAATGCTCTTTTGTCAATTTCAGATGATTTAACAATTCTTGGATGTTAAAATTGGTTTCGAAGATAGCTTAATGGTTTGCGAAGTAGGGAAAAATGTTAGAAAAAATTTGTATTGCGTGAATTTTGGGGACGAAGTCAATTTAGGGTTTTGGGCACGTTGGGTTTGCTGTTGATTCGCGAGTAACTTTTGGCATCGTCACGGCAATCTAAGTGATCGGACCTGGGGGGATACGTTCACTGATGAACGGAGCAGCTTCGGCGAGGATTACGAAGCTTTCGATGGCCTGTCGTGGCGGGGCGAACCAAATTCTGGTGGTCGCATGGGTACAGGAATGAGCAATTGGCCTTGAATTTGTTAAATTTTGATTCAATGACGATTTCATGAATTTAGGTGTTCGAATCGATTCTCGTGATCATCAGTGACGTGCCGGTGAGTTCTTTGGCGATCCACGATGGCAATCGTGCTTGTGCACGTGTACGTGCAAAGCGTGTCAGTGGGTTCGTGTTTGGGGGAAGAAGAATGCGATTTGAAGTGGGCTCGGGTCAAACTTTGGGGAAACTCGAAGGCAAGCACGGGGTGACTTGAAGCAGGAGAGAGAGAGAGAGGGGACTCGAAGAATGGCTCGGGTAAGCTATGGGTTTGACCCGAAGCAGCATACGAGAACAGTGATTTAAGTTAAAAAAAAAAAAAAAAAAACTTGTAAATTAAATTGGTTTAAAGTCTTTATATAAAATCACTTTAAAGTTTCTTAACAAAGTTAAAGTTATCAACTTCAAAAATTCTCAAATCAAAATGTTTTAAGAAAACATGATTTAGAAATAAAGGTCATACGTTTTAAATCTTTAAATCGAAAATAAGTTGATTAATATCGTTAATGATAATCAAGTAAATAATGATTAGTAATTAAGATTAATTCATTTATACTTAAGAAAATCAAGTAAAGGATAATTAGTTATAATTAAATTAATTAATAATTGGGGATTTATTAATTAAAGTACATTAATTTGTAATTTAAGTTAATCAATTAAGTAATTAATGAATGATTAAATTAAAATAGTGATTACTTAGTGAAAGTAGTTAAGGGAAGATAATTAAGGATTAATGATTAATTAATCAATAATTAAAGGTTTATTAATAAAAGTAATTATGTTATTGATAAAATAAACCACCCAATTTATTCATCCTAGTCGTAGTCGTTTGATTGCTATTGGATGCTTTGTGATGGATGGATTTATTTGATATTTGATGTTATGTGATGCTTTGTGATGAGATGTTTTATTTGTGATGAATATATTGTTATATGAATATGCAAATCCTTTGACCCAAAAACGACATTTGAATTTCGATGCGACAGGGAGTCGGATTCCAGTTGGTTATCCGAAACCCACATCGAATCATATTAGTAAATCTTTGTGATTGATTAATTTACTTTATCTATGAATCTGTGAATGAAGATAAGCGTTATGGGTTATACCGCATATCGATATATCTATGATGATAGATGTGTGCACTATTGTGTAAAACCCCTTGGACTACACTATACACACACAAATATGGATTGCACGTGGAAATTGGTTAAGTCACAGATTTTTGAAATAGTTTGTAAAATTGAATTTTTAAATCTAAATGATTTTGAAAATGGGTCGGGTTTTAAAATGAAAAGCTTTTGGAAAAGAATTCCTAAAATAAAGGTTATTTTGAATAACTTAATAAAGTTTTTAATTCAATTTAAAATTGAATTCAAATCTGAAATTAAATTCTATTTTGAGAATTTATGAAGTAAAAGGTCATACAAGTTTATATGGGTTTTTAAACCAATTTCGAAAGTGTTGTTTTGAGAATTAAATTTAACCCAAGTTTGAGAAACTTTAACTTGTATAATTGAAATCGAATTTTTCCAAAGTGAAAACTGTTTGTTTTCAAATGATTAAAGCTTTCATATAAGAAATAAATTTCCAAATTGGTATGACCATTCCTTCTGGAAAAGGGTAGTATCATGGTATGGAGCCCAGATACTTACTCATGTGGACACACTATATTATTACTGTGTGATGTTGTTGGTGTAGAGGATCCTCGGTTAAAGGTCCCAAAGGACCGGGGGTGGTATATCTCAGGTTTTATTCCCCGGGAAGGGGGTAGCCGGCCTTGTTTAGCAGAGAGCCAGGGTGGTTCTCGGGGCGTCCCGCCAGAGGCGTTCCCATGTGGCAATAGGAAGTTCCTTAGCCTGACCATTTGTTGGAAACCCATTCATCCAATACGTGCCTTGTACGATTTTAGTTGTAGAACCTGCCATTTAACATGGCAGCTATAGTAGGCATAGCATCATGGTACCTATGCTGGCTAGGATTTATATCATATTTTCGAAAGATTTTCCACTATGCACTAGTAATAATATCAAAGAATTTTTCTCGTAGTAAGCATCTTTGACTATCATAAGGAGAAATCTCCCCCATGTGTGCGTTTGCATTGTGTGTGTGCCGGGAGGCCTTATGGTAGTTTCATTTTCAAAAAGCATTGCGGATTTAAAAACTTAAAACCTTTTGTTTGTTTCAAAGCCCAAATGTTTTTGTTTGCTCATACCAGTCCCACGACTGACTCGGAGTTTATTGTTTCCTTTCTAAACTCTGGGTGCCCACCATTTTCCACACGGGCAGTCTAGAGTTTGGTTTTTCAGATAGTCAGGTAGTAGATATCGTTTTGGTAGCCTTCAGCTTTCTATTTGATCATTTTGGAGTCTTTTGAGTCCACGGACGGACTTGCTTATCTTGGTGCAACCTTTATGGTGGATCGAGCTTGGAGTTTTGGGAGCTTTGTCTTTGGAGCTTTTGGATCAGAGCTGCAGTATTGGATTCTGTGAAGACTTATCATATTGTATCGTGTTCCGCTGTATTTTGTATTGTATTCTCTGATGTTGATGATTATCATTGTATCAAATTGATGTATTGGATATTGTATTCATGTTGTATCAGTGATATCATCTTTTTTTTTTCCGCTGTGTTATTTATCATCTAATGTTGTTGCAAGCTCCGGCGATACGAATTTGATGTTGTTTGTCGGACATCGAGTTCGGGTCGTCACACCTTTTATTTATGTGTTGGTTTTCACGATGATGCAAAACTTGATCTTAGAACTACATAGGCTTGATCCCACTTGGGTATATAGGAAATCACTCTAGTGACGCAGCCGTTCTATTTATTTATTTATTATTTTGAAATTTGGGGGAGATTGTTGTAAATTTTCAAAGGGCTTTTGGGGTTTGGGTTTTGTTTTGGAAGAGTAGAAGAAAAGAAAGAAGAAGAAAAGAAAGTAAAGTCCAATATTGTAGAAAAGAGGAGACTATACTTATATAAGTATAGCTCTCTCAAGTGGATGTTGGGGCCTTGGGGCTCCCACATGTTTGCTTTGTTGTGAGGAGAGAAGTCATGCAACACCACACGCGCGCCGCCGCCGTCCGTCCGACCGCCGAACCGAGCCGGGACGGGTTTCGGTTTCGGATCCAAAAATATTTTTGGATCGTATAAGAACAGTAACGGGCTAGATTTTAGCCCGTTAAGGACCTAGAACCGAAATTAAAAATTTGAATTGATGGCGGGAGTTTGTAACGTTTTCTGAAACGTTACAAAATGAATGGATGCGACCGTTGTGAACCGTTGCAAATGAATGGACGCGTCGTTTAACAGTTTGAATTCGTAACAGTTGCAAACCGTTGCTAACGGCCGTGACACTTCGCGAATGGACATCTCCTCACGTATATAAATAGCAACGCCCATAACAGTTGCAAAACAAGTTTTAATCCTCTTCTTCTTCTACACACAGTTCTGCGACGCCCTGAAATCATTACAGCCGCTGCTTTTTTTTGTAACGCCTCCAAGGTGTTGCAAATTCAGAAACCATCGCAGAATTGTTCTCTTCTTCCTCTTCATTCTTTTTCTACAAATTGCATCATCAGATACAGTTTCTGAAGTGTTCTTGGTCGAATCAAAGTCGTACAAACTTTGAATTCGATTACGCTGTTATAGGGCTTCATTGAATCTTGAAAGTCGATAGTTCGATAACCCATTTGTACCTGGTGGGTTGAACTATTGTCTGAAAGAATCTATTCCATAGATCCTTGAAGTCGGAAGTACAGCATTGTCTTCATCACTATCGCCATCAAATTCGTCTCGAACCGCAAAATCCCTAACAGTCCACATATTATCTGTATGTACTTGGTTAGACATGGAATAATTTTTTTTATTGATTCCACTTACTTCTATTGTAAATTGAAATATCATTTAATATCCACCATACTCAACATTCCCCATAAATATCTACCTGTTTTAGGTTTTCAGCATATTACATTTCAACCAATTAAAGAAATCAATGATATATAAATTCTTAATTAAGAAAGACTTACATTTGAATTAGTAATCAGCGAACTAGCTGCAGAGTAGCACCTAGTAGATGAGGGCAACAACGGTACACGAAGTTAAAATCAGGGCAAGGCGGCGCTGTAGCAATAGGTGGTTGTTGGTGACCACTGACAGGGTAAAAAAATAGCGCACGACTGAATGGAGGTAGACGGGTTGCCAAGTTTTTATCGTCGATTGCATTTCGAATTGATGTTTTGGGCACCTCAATTTGGGGCAGCCTGACATGAGCATGACACAGTGGATGGTTAGTACATGGCGGTGGAGCTGCTGTCTGCGGATCGTACGGTGGTCAGATGTGGGGAAGTGAGAGCTGAGCCCACCGTTTTAATACCATGTATAATTTGATACACATGGAGAACGTTCATTGTTGAGCGCATTACCCAATGCCATTATTTCCTTATTCTCAGAAATTCTAAATCTCTTCCTGTCTTTTGACTTCGTTGCGTTTCGTACACAAAAAAATTTAATTAGAATTTTATTTGAACCACAACTTGTGGCGTTTCGTGCACAATTTTTTTTATTTGATTACTAAACTACAATTTTATTTAAATCAATACTAATGTTTAACTATTTTATTTATTTGAACAAACAAATAAAACAATGAACTCGGATCGTTGTATACACTAGACGTCGCAGTCAATTGACGCATGAAAAACTACCGTTAACAACAACGGTAGGTGGAGTGTGGGTATTTCTCAAAATGGATTGCCAACTCATAACTAGACCAGTGTTCACGCTTACATGTCTTGCTATATCGATCTAGTTTGTATTTTCCCTGTAGCATTGAATCTTTATCCGTGCATACGTGATTTCAAGTGATTATAATTACGATAGTATGAAAGGGATCTACGTATATATTGTCATCCAAGAAATAAAAATTCAGAAAGTGAGATTCAACCCTTGGTCATATTGTAAAAAATAAAGAAATGATAACATCCAATCTCAACGGGATCGCTAAATTGCCTGCAAACCTAAAGGTTTAACATAATATGTTTATATGACGTGACATGCACAACTACCTGGGAGTCGCTTAATAAATATTAGCCAACGTATTCCACTTTTATATTAAAAAGCATAATCATGAACTTTCATAGAGCAACCGAGATGCAAGTAAGTGCAAGGCAATTATTCGTTTCTTTAACAAATTGAATTCTCTCAATAAATAAATTAAGAGTAATACAAATATAATGCAACGTTCTATGTCCATATTACCAAAGAGTATATTAAAGTAATATTGCGTGACTGTATGGAGAATGCAACTATAATGGATGATCCATCATACTACAAATTATTTTATCACTCAACTTAAGTCGCTATTCTATATATTTTGCAAATTTATACCGGTCGATCCATCGTACCGTATTGAAATGGCTAGGGTTTGAGAAGATCAAATTTTCAAGTGAGTTTTAATAGAAAAAAAATCATGTAAGGAGCTCCTAACCCATCTACCTACCATATCATCCTATTTTAGTTGTTTTAGATTTTTATGCATAAGCATCACATAAGGCCTACAAGTTCTAGGAATTGTTTTAATTGTTTTTGGATTGATAAAGGCATGACTGCTCTCTGCTGACTTGTCATCTATCATCTGGTACTGGAGGTAGCGGCTAATAGCAAACTTCTTTGCTCCTACTTCCTCTATATCGTACTTCTTCTACAGCGCTTTCCAGATCTCCCTTGCTGTTTTGTAGAGTTTTAGTAGTCGTAGAGATCGTCGCTGAGTTCGTTGAGGATGAAGTTCTTGCATAAGTAATCCTACTTTGTCCAAATCTGTAACTCCTTCGATTTCTCTATCCAGACTCTCAGCTGGTCTTCATCTGCTTCGTCAGGTCTGTCTGGTAGCTGCGATTTATTCGTTGTGAGGACAGCGGCCACCTTCCTCATTGTCAAAAAGAACTCCATCTTCCGCCTCCACCACTTGAAATGGAGGCCCTCGAACCTGAACGACCTAGCGGACACCATGAGGACCTGAAATAGCGATACGGGGGCAACGACATCCAAATCTATAGTAGAAGTCATCGTTGTTGGCGCCATCTTCGATTTGTTGTAAACAGATGAACTTCGGCTGAGTCGTGTACTTTGTCACTGTCTTGAAGACGTTTCGTCGTTCTGCTCAGGGGTGAAAGCAGTCAAACAAACGCTACAGCCCCTAGGAACCCTTTCTCTCTTTTGGTTTGTGGTATCGACCCGTCTGCACTAACGGACTCGAATCGGTTGCATTTAAAAATGGCTACTCGGTTTTTGTTTTTATTTTTAAAGAAGAGTATATGTTTAGGTTTTTTTTTTCAGAGAGCAGAAATGTTGTTCTTTTTTTTTGATTTCGCCTATCAACTGACAAAAATAAACGGAATACTAAGTCGAATGTGTTACTGAGTCATAGGGTAACGTTGGCTAAGAAATCAGATCCGAAGTTTTACCGTCTCAAATAAATATTGGTCAGAAAACATTTAATAATTTCATCCAAAAATTTAAGTGCTACATCACAACATGCCCAAGCCCGAGCCCGACTTAGGTCGAGTCGGTAAGTCGTCGTCGCGCGCATGTGTGTCGTGGTCAAGCATGGTTTCCCTCTTAAAATAGCATCATTGGGTGCCAAATGGGCCTAATTTAGCATCCAAGAATCAAGTATATATACTTGATTCTTTCCTATTGTCCTACAATGTGGGGCTATTCACATACATAGGAGTCATTTACACTTATTAATTTTTTTAATAATTCACTTAAAAAACTTCAAATCATTTACAGCAATCCCTCACTTGAATTTTTTAAAAATATTTTTCTTTCAAGCAGCCTCTGAAAAACATAAGATTGTGCATAAACAAAGGTGTCTTTCGACTTTAACCGTTGCATAGTTAATAAGATTTAGTTTTTACTAGAGTGACACGTAGTCTTGAACTCTATTCCAGGCATCAAACCACACACAATCTTTCTAGAGTGCAATCAAATAAGTCCGTACATTTATGGCTATGCACGTCTATCCCAGTTTAGTGAATGCTATAAGAATTTTCCCAAAATTTATATGAAACAGCTACATTTTCACATCCACATTGGCGAGTCTATCAAGAGTACTCCTGAAGGTAGGTACTCCACTCTGTATAGAGTATAGATCTCATTAAGTGTTTCTATTAGCTCATCCTCTAATCACTTTAGAAATACAAGCTTCAAAACATATAAAAAATAGCATGTTCAACTCATATCACTTCACAACTTGTTCTTACCCAGTGAACCTAGTTCTCGGTATCTCCGGTCATTAGGTCAGGTTACCATTGTGCATGACTCAATAATATAAGGGCAATAGTCTTATTCTTTTGGAAGTTCTAAGGACTTTCTCTCTGGCTAGTCATTTCGTCAAAGAATCGACCAAATTTTCATCACTGCGTATGTGATCCACTCTAACAGCTCCTAAAGGGAGTTGCTCTCTAATAGTGTTGTGCTTACGACGTATCTGTCATCTCTTACCGTTGTAATAACACATCTGTACTTTTGCAATAGCCGCGATACTATCACAATGGATCAACACAACTAGTATCAGTTTTTTCCATAAAGGAATCTCAGCTAGAAGATTTCTTAAGTAATCTGCTTCTTCACTAGCTGTGGCTAGTGCTATCATCTCAGACTCCATAGTGGACTGAGCCAAAGTAGTCTGTTTCTTAGATTTCCAAGAAACAGCTCCACTAGCAATGCTAAATTACTGGTTGCTTTCAAATCATCAGATAAAGTATTCCTGTCTGCATCGGTGCATTCTTCAATGACAGCTGAAAACTTTTCATAATGTTACCCAAGGTTCGTAGTTCGTTTTAGATATATCATGATCTTTTCGATAGCATCTCTCTACTCTATACTAGGTCTACTAGTAAACCTGCATAATAATCCCATGACATAGGCAATGTCGAGTCTAGTACAATCAGTGGCATACCGAAGGCTGCCAATGATACTTGCATAATCAGACTGTCTTACACATTCACCAATGTTCTTAAATAGTTGTACTCTAGGATCATATGGTGTACATGCAGGTTTACAGTCAAAGTAATTGTATTTCTTTAGTATCTTTTCATTGTAATGAGATTGATCCAAAGAAATTTCCTTTTATGACCGAGTAATCTTAATTCCGAGGGTTACACTCGCTTTACCTAGATCTTTCATATTAAAGTTGGCACTAAACAAAGATTTAACATTGTTTATAATATGAATGTTTGATCCAAAAATAAGTAGAGCATCTACATACAGACATATAATAGTGCAAATGTCATTCTCAGATTTATAGTAAATACATTTGTCTCTTTCATTAATTTTAAAACCATGATAGATTATTAAGCTAGCAAATTTCTCATGACATTGCTTAGGTGCTTGTTTTAAACCATATAATGATTTATCTAACTTGCAAACTTTATGTTCTTGATCATGAATTACAAAGCCTTCTGGTCGGTCCATATAAATTTCTCTTCTAATTCACCATTTAAAAATGCAGTTTTAACATCCATTTGGTGTATTACTAAATTATGAATAGATGCTAGTGAAATTAGTACTCGAATGGATGCAATTCTATTTGCAGGTGAAAAAGTGTCAAAAAGTCTACATTTTCTCTTTGCTTAAACCCTTTAGCTACTATATGGGTTTTATTTTTATCAACTATTCCATTATGTTTTAATTTCTTTTAAGTACCCATTTACAGCCTATAGACTTACAACCAGGTGGTAAATCTACTAAGTGCAAAGTTTTATTGGATTGCAAAGAATCCATCTCATCATTTATAGCCTCTTTCCAAAAGTAAGAATCTAAAGAAGATAAGGCTTCTTGGAGGTTTAAAGGATCCTCCTCTATCGTAAAAGTGGAAAAATCTAAACCATAATCTTTTGTAATTCTTGCTATTTTACTTCTTCTAGGTTCGTTTTAGAACATTCATTATGTTCTGTTCTAATAGGTATAGCGTTACTTGATGTGCCCCCACTATTCCTCAATCTAAAGGGAAATCTCAATTCATAAAAATCAAGATTATTAGATTCTATTATATTGTGTGCATTCATATCATAAAATTTATGTGCTTTGTTATTAAAAGCATAGCCAATAAATAAACATACATATACTCTACTTGCTAATTTTATTCTCTTAGGGTCAAGTATACGAACATATGCTAAACATCCCCTAGTTCTAAAATAAGACATATTTGGTTCATAATTTTTTAAGATTTCAAAAGGTGAAATTTTGCTTTTTGACTTAGGGATCCTATTCAAACGTAACACACGATCAATAAGATTTCCCCCACCAACGTGATGATGCACCAGAATTAAGTAAAATAGCAACTACTAATTCAGTTAATGTTCTATTTTTCCTTTCAGCGTTACTATTCATTTTAGGTGAATATGGTGCAGTTCTTTCATGTATTATTCCATGTGAGTTGTAAAAGTCAATAAACAAACTTGATTCATATTAAGTTCCTCTATTACTACATAATCTTTTAACTTTCTTATTAAACTGATTTTCAATTTCAGTAATAAAAGATTTAAATATCTAAAATGCATCACTTTTATTTTTCATAAGCTATACATAAGTAAAATCAAAGCAATCATCAATGAAAGTGATAAAGTAGCGGTGTCCATTTTCAGTCAGAGTGCTATCAAGCTCACATATATCAGAATGAATCAAATATAAGGGTTCTGATTCCTTAATTACAGATTTATGTGGGGTTTTAGTTATTGTTGCTTGACTCCAAAAATACATTTTTCAAAATCATTTAGTGACTTATTAGGGATTATACCTAAGCTATTCATGGTCTTTATTATTTGTTTATTAACATGACATTGTCCAGAGTGCCAGATATTAAAATCAGAAACAAACATTTTATTACATTCAACATTCAGTTTAAACATGTCATCAGTTGCATAACCCATACCCATAAACATACCATTCACAGTCATAGTGTACGTATCAGCCTCAATAGTCTGTCTAAACCCATCCTTATTAAGAAGATAACCCAAAACAAGATTCTTTCTCATCTCTGGAGTGTGCATGACGTATTTCAGAATGACGGTCTTTCCAGAGGTAAACTTCAGCTCTACGCTTCCAATCCCAATAACAATTGTGGTGTGAGAGTCTTCCATCAACACTTTCTTGTCCTCAGTTTCAATGTATGTTTTGAACATAGCACAGTCATAGCAGACATGACTAGTAGCGCTAGTATCTACCACAAACCCTCTGATTTGCCAACAAGGTGAATCTCATCAGAAATCATAGTCGTAAGAGGCTCCTCGGTCAGGTTAGCCTACGGTGCAGAGCTTAGCCTGTTCCAACAATTGTGTGCCATATGACCTGGTTTTCCACAGTTGTAACAAAGAAACAAATGTCCAGAGTTATTCTTTTAGGTTGGTTTCTGTTGACCTCTTTGGTTTCTTGTGAATTAAAATTCTATTTGTTGTGGTTCTGATTAAGCTTGTGGTTTTGATTCTTAAAGCTTTTGTGATTCAGTTTCAGAACTGTAGCTTTCTTAGTGTTGCTTGAAACAACAAGCATAAGTAATCCTGCTCTGTCCGGATCTGCAACTCCTTCAATTTCTCTGTACAAACTCTCGGCTGATTTGCGTTTGGTTCGTTGGGTCTGTCTTGTAGCTGCGGTTTATCCGTTGTGAGGACAGCGGCCACCTTGCTCATTGTTAGAAAGAACTCCATCTTCTGCCTCCAGCGCTTGAAATGGAGCCCTTGAACTTTAACGGCGCAGCGGACACCATGGGGACCTGAAATAGCAATGCGAGGGCAGCGACATCCAAATTTGCAGCATAAGTCATCGTTGCTGGTGTCGTCTTCGATTTGTTGTAAACGGAAGAACTTTTGGCTAAGTCGTGTACTTTGTCACTATCTTGAAGACATTTCGGCATTCTGCTCAGGCGTGAAAGCAGTCAAATAAATGCTGCTGCCTCAAGGATAAAACAACCTTTCTCTCTCTTTTGGTTTTGTAGCATCGATCCGTCTGCACTAACGGATTCGACTCGGTTGCACTCAAAAATGGCTGCTCCTTTCTCTTCTCCCTACATATACACCTCCACTCACACACACTTGCAACCACGCACACACTTAAACATCTCCACATGCAAGAATGCACGCACGGACTTGAATACAAATAAAAATGCACTCACCCACACACACGTCTCGAAAGTTCATCAAGGAATATCTCCTTCACGGTGCCACCATCTCGAGTGCAAATTAAATAAAAGATGAAGCCCTACTACCCATGTACAATAGTGATGTTCCCACCTTTGGTTAAATCTTTGTATTTGAGGAGTTATAGGATTAATGAGTTTAAACTGGGAAACATGTTCTCTGCGTTACCATTTGCAGAGAAAGGAAATGTGCATATATTTGGTTCAAGCGTCCCCTTGCGTGTTGTGTATGCTTTAATATATAGGCAAAATTACTTCATACCAAAGTAGACAAAAGTCAACACTTCCATTACATCAAAAGTAAATTCACAAGAGGCAGCAAGACATGCAAGACTACGTGTTTTTTATATTTTGTGTAATATTTGATTTGTTTTTTAAAAATTTGAGGGCACTCTGCTACACAATATCACGTTCGTGTACGACCGCATGATAGAAATAAAAATACGATCACGCACAACAATTTAAAAAGATCACAAAACAATAATAAAATACATTGATTAAGTTATCATATGCAATTTCAAAATACTGACATTTGCTGAAAAATGCGTCGAACAAAGATTTAACCATTTTCAAAATTCAAAAATATGGAAAATACTATAAATTAAATTAAAATTATGTCATTAAAAATTGGGAAGCTATTTAAAACATAGATTTTACTATACCTTAATTAAATTTGAATATTTAAATAAACTAAAAATTCAAATTCAAAAACTCAAAAATTATGGCTCATTACGTTCTTCCCTCCCTTAAACGAATTTCGTCCCTGAAATTCCATAAAGTGAAAAATATAACGAAAGCCAAACCATTAACAAAAATTAAGCATGCGAGAAATAATATCACCCATAACCCCGATCAAAGATACAGCGCCTTAACCTATCCATTTTTATTTACCACATTAAGGCAGTTTCATTCAAACTCCTTGGTTGATTTACAAATCCTGGTTGAAATTTTACATAAGTACCTAACCCAGGCTCTAATACCATCGGTAACGACCTGATTTTCAAACCAGTAAAAATTGTCGAAAACCATTCGTTTTAAAATAAACAATGACAACAACCAACTTAATACACATCATAATCTGATAAATATACAATACTATTAAACGTTTATGATACAATTTCAATAATGCAACTTACCAGAGTAATCATTTATTTTATAGGGTGTGCTTTAATACTTACCAAATAAACAAACTATAAATCTACCGCTGCACAACTCTGATGTGAGAGACAACAATATTCATTGTCGCAAACTCAATAAACGTGTTAATGCAAAATAAAATGGTTTGTAAGAAACAAATATCAACATGGGATAATTAGCAAACAATAAACATGAAAATGTTACATTATTATTTGGGCCGTATAACTATGACTTATGACTGCCTACGTACCCCTATTTAATTGGGTATCCATTTAAATACAGGATCAAGCCAACATAGTCCTCCTATCTCAAATTGGAATCCAGTAGCCTATGATGCACAAACAAAGATGCAACCCTTAAATTATATAGCATATAGAATGCAAATGTAGCTTTCCAATCTACCCATTTAGGCATAATTGTTCAATTCTTTTCAAAAGATAATTTAGAACTAAATACTCGGGTTTTTCTATTTAAAATATTTTTTTCAGAACTCTTTCCAAAAAGAAATATATCAAAATTCCAACAATGACTAAGAGGGTGCACCCCCTTTTCTGAGCATGGTATAACTCTAAACAAATTGTTAACCCAAAAAATGGATCAACACCCTGGTTTGAGTTTGAAAGCACAAATCCTGTTCTGACAAAGCAATATCATAGATAACATATATTGAAAAAGAATAGTAAAAGAAAGAAGAGAGAGAATTTTTATAATGGCTCGGCCGTTAATGAAGCCTACGTCCACTTTATAGTTTTATTATAAACAGATTGTTGTTATAAGAAGTGTTTGATTACATGGCTTTGATTATCCTTAAGTACGTTGAATTTCCAAAGCTTGAATCCACTGGAGAATCATAGTGAATCTCTTTGGAGATTGTTGTGAGGGAGGTAGAGAGTGAAGAATATTTCAAACAGAGCATCAACCAGTCTGGAGAAGAACCCACTTATGTTGCAGGTAGGATGGTATTTATAGGGATCAGAGAGCTTTTGGGCCAAGTCACTTCATCTACTACTCGCGGGTTAGCATAGAATGACCTAGTGGGGTCTAGCTCATGATACGAGCCAAAACCGTGGGTCGCTACCGACCTATGGTCCATAGGTCGCTGGTGACCCATGGACTTAGCTCGTATGCAAGCTAATGACTTGGTATTTTCTAGATGCTCTTTCCATCTCTTCATAAGGTAGGTTCGCAAGCATCATGGAATCACATGCATCACTAGCGATCCATACACTTATAATTTTTCATACTCCTGTCTCCAGGACTTCATATCCCTATTTCTCTCAACTAACCAATATGTTAGCATGGGTCGCTGGCGATCCATAGATATGGATCGCTAGTGACCTAAGCTCTTTGATTGTTTCTGTGGTTCCAAGTTTGGGTTGCTTTTATGGCCTTGCATCGATGTCGTACGTGTAGTCTTGTTGCATGTTGTTCCATTTTGATGGAAATCTACTAGATGGTTGTGTGTTGATTGCTGACTGGGCTGAAAAAATGCTGGTATCTTGGTTTAGTCGATTTCAGTTGTTGCCTTAGCCTTTCTGATTAAGTTCTAAGTCATTTTGATGACACGAGATTGTTCTTCTTTCTAGTGGGTCCTGCTGGGTTAAAAATCTGGCTCGTTATGTCCCTGAAATTCCATAGAGTGAAAAATATAACGAAGCCAAACAGTTAACAAAAATTAAACATACCAAAAATAATATCACCCATAACCCCGGTCAAAAGTAAGGTGTCTTATCATATCCATTTTTATTTATCAAATTAAGGCAGTTTCATTTAAAATTCCTTGGTTGATTTACTAATCCTAGTTGAAATTTTACTTAATTACCTAACCCAGGATCTAACACCATCAGTGACGACCTGGATTTTCGATCCAGTAAAAATTAGCGAAAACCCATTCATTCTAAAATAAACAATGACAACCACCAACTTAATACACATCACAATCTAATTAATATACAATATTATTAAATGTATATGATACAATTTCAATAATGCAACTTACCAAAGTAATCATTTATTTTATCGGGAGTGCTTTAATACATACCAAACAGACAAACTATAAATCTACCACTGCACAACTCTGATGTGAGAGACAACAATATTCATTGCCGCAAACTCAATAAACATGTCAATGCAGAATAAAATGGTTAGTAAGAAACAAATATCAACATGGGATTATTAGCAAACAATAAACATGAAAATGTTATATTATTATTACTACCACTTATGACTGCCTACGTACCCCTATTTAATTGGGTACCCATTTAGATACAAGACCAAGCAACGTAGTTCTCCTACCACAAATTGGACTCCAGTAGCCCATGATGCACAAATTACATAGCATATAACCTACAAATATTGCTTTCTAATATACCCATTTAAGCATAATTGTTCAATTCTTTTCAAAAGATAGTTTAGAACTTAATACCCAGGTTTTTCTATTTAAAATATTTTTTTCTGAACTCTTTCTAAAAAGGAGTATATCGAAATTCCAATAATGACTAAGAGGGTGCACCCCCCTTTCTAAGCATGGTATAACTCTAAACAAATTGTTAACCCAAAAAATGAATCAACATCCTAGTTTGACTTAGAAAGCACCAGCCCTATTCTGACAAAGCAATATCATAGATAACAGATATAGAAAAAGAATAGTAAAAGAAAGAAGATTGGGAATTTTTATAGTAGTTCGACTGTTAATGAAGCCTACGTCCGCTTTGTAGTTTTATTATAGACTGATTTCTATTTCAAGGCTTTGATTATCCTTATGTAGGTTGAATCCTCAGAGTTGGAATCCATTGGAGAATCACAGTGAAACCTTTTGGAGATTGTTGTGAGGGAGGTAGAGAGTGAAGAATATTTCTAGTAGAGCTTTAGCAACCAGTTCGGCGAAGATCCCGTTTGTGTTGCAGGTAGTATGGTATTTAGAGGGATCAGAGAGCTTTTAGAGCATGGCATTTCATCAACTAGTTGTAGGTAGGTATAGAACGACCAAGGGGTTCTATCTCGCGGTCCGAGCCAAATCATGGGTCGTTGGCGACCCATGAACTTGGCTCGTACGTGAGCTTATGACTTGGTATTTTCTAGGTGCTCTTTTCATCTCTTCATACGGTAGGGTCACAAGCATCATGGCATTACATGGATTGTTAACGATCCATACAGGAATTTTTCATGCTCCTGTCTCCAAGACTTCGTATCCCTATTTCTCTCAGCAAACCAATATTTTAGCATGGGTCACCGGCGATCCATAGATATGGATCGCTAGCAACCTAAGCTCTTTGATTGTTTCTATGGTTCCAAGTTTGGGTTGCTTTTATCGCCTTGCATCGATTTCGTGCGTGTAGTCTTGTTGCTCGTTGTTCCATTTTGATAGCAATCGACTAGCTGGTTGTGCATTGATTGCTGACTGGGGTGAAAGAATGCTGGTCTCTTGGTTTAGTCGATTTTAGTTAAGTTTTAAGCCATTTTGATGTCATGAGATTGTTGTGCTTTCTAGTGGGTTCTGCTGGGTTAAAAACCCGGATAACATTCGCTCCCAGAGTATGTCTACGTTGTAAGTAAGGCGTGCTTTGGAAGTTATCATTTTCAATACCTGCCCGTCGAATTCCAAGTGATCGCATTAGAGTTTTACGAATACGTGGTAGACCATGCCGTTAATCACCTAGCTTTAGTCTCGATTGCTATTACTTGCCGTAACACATCAAATTTCTTCCTATAGCTTTTCGGTATACTTCGAAATGATTAATAGGTGTCGAAGTTCGAGCTTGAGAAAAAGTTGCCTCCAACCATATGGGTCACTAGCGACCCATGCATGACGGGTCGTTAGCTACTTGACCTCTTGATGAAATTTGCTTTCGAAAAGATGGATCGCGAGCGATCCATAGTGTGACCCAATGCCTTTGCAAAATTTTTTTTGCTCTGCTTCCTCAATTCTACCTGTATATATATTCATTTGAGCCGACCCTTCTTCCCACTTTCACACGAGATGAACCATTCTTTTGTGCGATCTAAAGCTCTTAGGAGATTCAACTTATTTTGCTCGATTCGATCTATTGTTTTCTAAAAGCTATCCGGTCCAAGTTTTCGGCCTTGATTTCTAGTCAGAACACCGTGCTTCCTCAGCTCACTTTGAGATAAAAACCTTGCTTGCCTTTGAATCACCTCAACCCACCACTAGCTCGCCGCCGACCTATCATTAGTTCGTTGCCGACCTGATTGATTTTTTACTAGCTTGCCTTTGGACTGTTGATTCAAGTCTTCGACCAGTTTCGAGTTTAAAGTTTAATCCAAGCTGGGTTTGCTAATTAATTTGCTAATTGCAACGTTCAGGTTGTGATTTGATAGCGAGTTTTCATTTGCAATGTAACATTCCCGGATTTTAGCCAAACTTAATAAAGTGATTAATTAAATTTTGAAATTAAATTGTGAATTTAATGGTGAATTTATTTGGATTTTCCAAAATAAATTAAAATATGTGTTTATAGAATAAAATTTTGATTTGGAGATTCAAAGAATAAAAATCTTGAAAATAAATTGAATTTGAAATTAATAAGATAAGCATGAGACAGGTGTAATTTGTATATATAAAATATTTAAAATTATAAAATGGTTTGTATTTATATATATATATATATATAATTATAAGTACATAACATTTATACATGTAAACAAAGACAAAAGTAAATCATATAAACATGTAAAACATAAGCTAATAGGGTTTAAAACAAGATTTATAAAATTATTTAAAAGGAGGATTTAAACATAAAACTATCACAAATGACATTTGTTAAATAAGGAGGTACAAAGTTAACAAGTGTAACTTAAATTGATTTACAAATAAACAAGTGTCAAACATGCTTTTTTCTTTTTAAATTGAATTTTTAGAAAATATAATTGAGAAAGAGATCAGGCTATTCTCAAAACCTAAAACCAAGTTACTGATCAAAAAGAAAAACCATATAATAAAATAATCTCCCATTTCAAAACTAAAATCAAAGCAGAAAAACGAAAATGTTCAAAACCTGGAAACCCAAATCAAGCAGCAAAGACAAGTTCAAACATCAAATTTCAAATCCAAAAGACAAAACCAAGCTTGGAAATCAACCTGAAAATCAATGTTAAGAAAACAAAGCAATAGTATAACGCTTAAGATCAGATCAGCTTCAGATTCAAAGATTAACAAAATAAATTCAAACCAGGGATTCAACTCAAAACATCAAACAAAATTCATGTAGCAAATCATTTTCCAGACTTTAAATTCCAGCTTCTCTGTTTTCTTCAAAGCTAGGCGAGCAAACTTTCAGATCTTGAATCCATTTTCATTCTTGGTTTATGTGATGAAATCTTGGGATAATATAGTATGTTTAGATATATGTTTTGATGTGAATGAATGTTTGTAAATAGGAAATGTCTGTATACATAGGAGTTATGTATGTATATCTTCCTCTGTTGAATGACAGGTTCTAAAATTCATATCTTTTTATTTATACAAATTCAAGCTGCGATTTCTAAAGAAAAAATGATTGAAACAATATAATATCATGGTTAAGATTAATTCCATGTTTTTATGTTGTGTATATATTTCAAAAATGAAGAATAATAGTAGAAATCAGATATAACTTGAAAATCAATGCTCAAGTTTTCGAGTTTGGATTCCATAATCAAGTTTGAAATAGAAAGGGATGATTTTAGAAAGTTATTTCAGGATTTTTCGATTAGTAAATTGTGAGAAATCGTGAATTGACCAGATTTGGTATTATCGTTGATCACCGACGATTGGCAAAGTGATATTGGTTGTGATTATTGCCGAGGGTAGCTCGGAGGATGCTGGTCATGGGCAAAATAGTAATGGCATTTTTCCATCATCGTGGCGGTGACACATCCTCGAACTAGGGTTCAACAATTAGTTTTTATAGGTGGGTTTGTTGAGGCAAGTTCGTCATCATCGTGGGATCGAGTTGAACTGGACCTAGGGGAATCGAAGTAGGGGAGGTTGGCGAAGCCCCAGTCGAGGTTGCATGGACATCGTTGGTCGGCGGTGATGGTTCGAGGTGAATTTTGACGAACTGTGTTGTTCCAGGATTGTTCGATTTTTTTCTTGTTTTCGATTTGAAGTTCGAATCAGATTTCTAGGTAGTTGCGAGGCTTGAGGGAATCGTCGGCGACTTGTTGAATGTAGTGGTGATGGTCAGAAGCAATCAGGTTGATCGTACATGTGCACGATATATCAATGGTGTCTGCTGAAGTCTGGGTTTAGGAAGATTGTGGATTTCTCGGTGATGAGCTCGTGAAAATTGAAGGATAGACTCGAAGAAGATTAGAAATAAGTTTGCTCGGGGAAAAGACGTTTTGGCTCGAGCTTTCATTTGATTGTCTCAGGTTCATTTTATCAAATACCAGGTTTTCAAGTCTCTAAATTTTTTTATGTTTTCAGATTTAAATATAACTAGGTTTTGAAACGTGGAAAAAAAATTTGTTTCAGGCTTTAAAAGTTTTATAAGAAGCATAACAAGATTTCAAAAGTTAATATAATAATCGGGTTGTAAACAACTTTTTCAAAGATTTCTTTTTTTTAAATTAAATGTTTAAAATTGTTTGTTTTAAAATAATGATGATGATAGGTTAATTTATTAAATTAATTTCTAAAATGAAATAAAGTGATATGTTAAGATAAGAGTAGTAAAATTTTAATTAATATTTATTGATTAAGAATGTGATTAAGATAAATGGCTCATCTTAAATAATGTTTTTATTTATTTATTAATTAACTTAAAAGTTTTAAGGATAATTAACCAAGGTGATTTATTAATGAAATTAATTAATGGTTAATTAAATAAACGAAAGTAATTAAGGATAATTAATTAATAATTAAGGAACGAATTAAGGTTAATTAACTTCATGATTAAGGATTTTTAATTACATAATTAAGACTAAATAATTATTGATTAAAGATTAATTAATTAAATGATTAAGGGATAATTAATTTATAACTGAGGATTAATTAATTTATAATTAAGTATAATTAATTAAGTGGTAATTAATTATGGGTTAATTAATTAATGTAATTAATTAAGGTTAATTAATTAAAATATAATTAAATAATTAAAGGGTAATTATTTAATGATTAAAGGTTGATTTAATTTTAATTAAGGTTGATTAATTAATAATTAAAGGTTAATTAATTTATTATTAAAGGTTAATTAATAAATAATTAAAGGACAATTAATCAAAATGGTTTGTAATGAATTAATATTATTTAACCAGAATTAGTAGTTTATTCATAATTAATTAATCTGATTTAAATTAATCAGATAATTAATTGACCTTACTTATGGATGATTGTATTCTATTGAGTGCTGTGAATTGTGTGATATCCCTGATGTGTGATGCTTTGTGATATGAATTATTCTAATTTGAGCTGTGAACTGTGATGTAATTTATTTATCTGTGATGAATTTATATTATTTATCTATGAATCTGTAATTGAAGATGAGCGTTATAAGATTATACCGCTTATCGATATTGTTTTGCTTGAATCTGTGATGATTGATGAAGTTGCACTACTGTGTAAAACCCCTGGACTACACCACACACGCACAAATATGGATTTTATGGGAAATCGATTAAGTCACATATATTTGAATTAAATATTATTTGTTTAAAAATTGAATTTTGAATTCAAATGGTTTTGGAAATATAATTAGGTTGAATATGGAAAGCTTTTGGAAAGAAAGTTTGAAATTGAAAATTGGTTTGAATATAATATATCTTGTTTAAAGTTTTGAAATTATTTTGGAAACTATAGTTTGAAAGTGGTGATACAAGTTATATATAATATATATGGATTTTAGAACCATCTTTAAAGTATTTTAAAAGTATTATTTTGGGAATTTAAATTTAACCCATGTTTATAATTTAAAAATATAACTTGTGCATATTTGATCGGATTTTTTCGAAACGTAAAGTATTTGTTTTCAAATGATAATGGCTTTGAAATAAAGAAAGGACTTCCAGTTTTTGTTGAAAAGATTTCTAGTTTTGAAATAGAATTGTTTTGAAAGCTATGAATGAATCTTTGTGAAAGATTGTTGAACTTTGTTTTTGAATTGAAGATGATTTTAAAGGTGTATCTTTTGTATAAAAGATTTGGAAATGAAATAGTTTGGAAAACTATGGATTAATCTTTGTGAAAGATTGGTGAACTTTGTGAAGTGAAATTTTTTTTGTTTAAAGATTAAAAGTGGAAATTTGTGTAAACCATTCAAAAGAAAGGTTTTGGGCTTTAAGTTGTGACTTAACTAAGATCCTACTATATCCATATGCTTTTTAAATTAAGCGCTCATTATTCGGTTTAGCCTGGAGAGGACTTTGTGTCATATAACCCATTTCGAATAATGATACGACGTTATGGATAGCATTTTAAGACTGGTGGTGAGGATCGGATATTTTCGAAAGCGAAAGGATTACCTGTCGAATGTCTCTGCACCGGCTGATCCCCAATACATAGATTTGATCACTCTTTGTGATGGGGAGTCCGGACGTGATTAGGGATTATCCGGATTGCAAGGGCTTCTTTGATGTGCCTTCGGTTCTATTCGAACCCGAAACAGACTTGTATGGATGTGTGTCTGACATTACACTTTGAGATGTAAAGCTGGTTTCTATCAAATACATTTCTGTTCGGTGGCGGAGAATTTATTCACTTAGCTTAACACCCTTCTCTAGGATGTACGAGCTCAGAGGTTATGTGGTTGATGGTTACTAGTGATACATTCACAATAAGGTAATGTAGCATACGAAGTGCTGTTGATCATGTGTTGATCAAAGCATGGCTTTTGTGTAAAGCGTAGCTTTGTGGACATGACCTCGTCGGACCTCACAATCCGAAAATGGTCGAAACAGGAAAGATGCGGCAAGGTTAGGAGGGTCGCGCCCTTTAGGGTATGTCATTCCCTTCTGGAAAAGGGTGGTATCATGGTATGGAGCCCAGATGTTTAACCTATGTGGTTACTGCAAATACATTGCTTTGTGGTTGTTGGTGTTGAGGATCCTCGATAAAGGTCGGTAACGATCAGGGGATGGCATGCTCGTGTAGTAGTTACCTAGTTACAGAGGTAACCCGACCTTGTGTTGGCAGAGAGCTGGTTCAGTTCTCGGGGCGTCCCTCTAGAGGCATACCCTTGTGGCCCAGGAAGTTCCTTAGCCTGTCCATTTGTTGGAAATCCAAAGAAACAATACGCGTCCTGTACGGTTTTAGTTGTATAACCTGCCATGGAATGTGGTGGTAACCTGCTATTGAACATGGAAGCTACAGTAGGCATAGCACGAAATGTCTATGTTGGCTAAGATTATATTATACTTTCGAAAAGTTTTGTACACTATGCACTAATAATAATATCAAAAAAGATTTTGCGTATCAAGCATGTTTGACTATCATAAGGAGAATCTCCTCTACTTATGCGCTTGCATTGTGTGTATGTGTGGGGAGGTCTTATGGTAGTTTCATTTTCTAAAAAGCATTTCGGATTTCTTTTTAAATTCTTTTGTTTGTGTTGTTTCAAAGAAAACTGTTTTCGTTTGCTCACACCAGTCCCATGAATGACCTGGAGTTTATTGTTCCCTTCTAATTTCTGGGTGCCCACAATTTTCTACACGGCATCTTAGAGTTAGATTTTCAAATAGTCTGATAGTAGATGTAGATTCGGTAGTCCTCAACTTATTGGATTGGAGATCTTTGGAGTCTTTGGATTTTGGCAATCGCATTCAAGTTACCTAGCTTGCTTCATTACAAATTGATGGAGGTTCGAGCTTGAAGTTTGGAGCTTGGCATTGAAGATGTTGTTTTGCGCTGCTATTGCTGCTGTATCATATTCTGCTGTTGTATTTCGCTTTGATATTTATGGATCTATTGTATCTTATTGTATCGGATATTGTATCCATTGTTGTATCAATTATATTATTCATTTTCTTCCGTTGCATTGTTATACTTAATGTGTTATAAGCTTCGTCCGAACTGGAGTTCGACGTTTGAATCTGCGACATTCGAATACGGGTGAAGTATGAATGTCGATTTTCGTGCGTCGGATTTCAGATCATGACAAGTGGTATCAGAGCTAAAGGTTGAACTTTAGCTTTTGGAGTATAACACATTAAGTGACTCATTAGAGATAGGGTCAGAAATGCCTTAGAATGAGTATATCCCTAAGATATCCATTCATATGCCTCAGTAAATTCTCTTACTATTCATTGATAGTGAGTATGAGTGCAAGAAGAGGACGAGGTAGGGGACAGGGGAGTACCACTACAAATGGTTGATACCCTGTAACAACAAAGGAAACAATCTTTTCTCTATCAATCTCTTTGATCATAAATTCTTTGATGGCTTCGTGATAGCTCGAGGGAGAAGCTTTGATGTAATGGTGTCCCTGCGAATCGTGTTGACAAGTTCCTAATTCATATTCCCTTTATCGATTCTCTATCTGCTTTTCGTTTTGACTCCAAAGAATTTGAAATTCTATTTGAAATAAATTGGTTAAATAAAATATGAAGTTAAATTTGACTGTATCGATAGAACGATTTCAGTCAAAACCAAATTTAAATTTTTTGTTGTTATTTCTTGTGTGGATCAAAGTCCAAAGAGGGACAAGTTAATATATAATTTAGGGTATTACGACCTGAGTTTGGAATCAATACCTAATGTTTGAGAATTGTGGAAGATTGAATCTATTTGTCTGTTCTTTTGGGTCCAGATATATTCTACGAATGGTTAGTTATCCCTTTGGACTAACCAATTCCCTGCATATTTCGTAGACCAGATGACCCGAGTATTTCGTGTAGTATCAAATGAGTTTGTTCTCATATTGTTGATATTCTGATTTGGTAAGCCAAATGCAGAATAGATATTTCAGCTTGATCTGATGAGTCGATTCTCTATCTTTGTGTATTCAACTGCTTTGTTGTCTCCCTAGCAAATTTCGGGGATGAAATTTTCTTAAGGGGAGAATCTGTAACATTCTCGGATTTTAGCCAAACATAATAAAGTGATTAATTTAAATTTTGGAATTAAATTGCGAATTTAATGGTGAATTTATTTGAATTTTCCACAATAAATTAAAATATACGTTTATAAAATAAAATTTTGATTTGGAGATTCAAAGAATAAAAATCTTGAAAATAAATTTAATTTGAAATTACTAAGTTAAGCATGAGAAAAGTGTAATTTGTATATAATTAAAATTATAAAATGATTTGTATTTATATATATATATATATATATATATATATATATATATATATATATATATATATGTATTAGTACATAACATTTATACATGTAAACAAAGACAAATGTAAATCATATAAACATGTAAAACATAAGCTAAAAGGGTTTAAAACAAGATTTCTAAAATTATTTAAAAGGAGGATTTAAACATAAAATTATCACAAATGACATTTGTTAAATAAGGAGATACAAAGTTAACAAGTGTAACTTAATTTTTTTACAAATAAACAAGTGTCAATCATGTTTTCTTCTTTCTAAATTGAATTTTTTTTAAATATAATTGAGAAAGAGATCAGGCTATTCTCAAAACCTAAAACCAAATTACCGATTAAAAAGAAAAACCAGATAACAAAATCATCTCCCATATAAAAACTAAAATGAAAACAGAAAAAAAAGGTTCAAAACCCGGCAACCCAAATCAAGTAGCAAAGACAAGTTCAAATATCAAGTTTCAGATCCAAAAGACAAAACTAAGCCTGGAAACTAACCTAAAAATCAATGTTAAGAAAACAAAGCAACAATATAAAGCTTCAGATCAGCTTCAGATTCAAAGATTAACAAAATAAATTCAAACCAGGGATTCAACTCAAAACATCAAACAAAAATCATGTAGCAAATCATTTTCCAGACTTTAAATTCCAGCTTCTCTGTTTTCTTCAAAGCTAGGTAGCAAACTTTCAGATCTTGAATCCATTTTCATTCTTGATTTATGTGATGAAATCTAGGATAATATAGTATGTTTAGATGTATGTTTTGATGTGAATGAATGTTTGTAAATAGGAAATGTCTGTGTACATAGGAGTTATGTATGTATATCTTCCTCTGTTGAATGACAGGTTCTAAAATTCATAAACAAATTCATATCTTTTTATTTATACAAATTCAAGCTACGATTTCTAAAGAAAAAATGATTGAAACAATATAATATCATGGTTAAAATTAATTCCATGTTTTTATGTTATGTATATATTTCAAAAATGAAGAATAATAGTAGAAATCAGATATAAGTCGAAAATCAATGCTCAAGTTTTTGAGTTTGGATTCCATAATCAAGTTTGAAATAGAAAAGGATGATTTAGAAAGTTATTTCAGGATTTTTTTTGTTAGTAAATTGTAAGAAATCATGAGTTGAACATATTTGGTATTATCGTTGATCACCGACGATTGGCAAAGTGATATTGGTTGTGGTTGATGCCGAGGGTAGCTCCGAGGATGCTGGTCATGGGAAAAATAGTAATGGCATTTTTCCATCATCGTGGCGGCGACACACCATCGAACTAGGGTTCGACTGTTAGTTTTTATAGGTGGGTTTGTCGAGGCAAGTTCGTCATCATCGTGGGGTCGAGTTGAATCGCACCTGGGGGAATCGAAGTAGGGGAGGTTGGCGAATTCCCAGTCGAGGTTGCGTGGACATTGGTGGTTGGTGGTGATGGTTCGAGGCGAATTTTGACGAACTGTGTTGTTCCAGGATTATTCGATTTTTTTTCTTGTTTTCGATTTGAGGTTCGAATCAAATTTTTGGGTGGTTGCGAGGCTTGAGGGGATCGTCGACAACTTGCCGAAGGTCGTGGTGATGGTCGAAAGCAATCGGGCTGATCGTGCACGTGCACGATATATCAATAGTGTCTAATGAAGTCTGGGTTTAGGAAGATTGTGGATTTCTCGGTGATGAGCTCGTAAAAATTGAAAGATAGACTCGAAGATGATTAGAAATAAGTTTGCTCGAGGAAAAGACGTTTTGGCTCGGGTTTTCATTCGATTGTCTCAGGTTCATTTTATCAAATATCATGTATTCAAATTTCTAAAATTAAACATGTTTTCAGATTTAAATATAACCAAGTTTTGAAACGTGGAAAGAAAATTTGTTTCATGATTTAAAAGTTTTATAAGAAGCATAACAAGGTTTCGAAAGTTAATCTAATAATCAGGTTTTAAACAAGTTTTTCAAAGATTTAATTTTTTAAAATTAAACGTTTAAAATTGTTTATTTTAAAATAATAATGATGATAGGTTAATTTATTAAATTAATTTCTAAAATGAAATGAAGTGATATATTAAGATAAGAGTAGTAAAATTTTAATTAATATTTATTGATTAAGAATGTGAGTAAGATAAATGGCTCATCATAATAATGTTTTTATTTATTAATTTATTTATTAACTTAAAAGTCTTAAGAATAATTAACTAAGGTGATTTATTAATGAAATTAATTAAAGGTTAACTAAATAAATGAAAGTAATTAAGGATAATTAATTAATAATTAAGGAATGAATTAAGGTTAATTAACTTCATGATTAAGGATTTTTAATTACATAATTAAGACTAATTAATTACCGATTAAAGATTAATTAATTAAATAATTAGGGGATAATGAATTTATAATTGAGGATTAATAAATTTATAATTAAGGATAATTAATTAAGTGGTAATTAATTACGGGTTAATTAATTAATTTGTGCAATTAATTAAGGTTAATTAATTAAAAGATAATTAAAAAATTAAAGGTTAATTATTTAATGATTAAAGGTTGGTTTAATTATTAATTAAGGTTGATTAATTAATAATTAAAGGTTAATTAATTTATTATTAAAGTTTAATTAATAAATGATTAAAGGAAAATTAATCAAAATGGTTTGTAATTAATTATATTAACTAACCAGGATTAGTAGTTTATTCGTAACTAATTGATCTGATTTAAATTAATCAGATAATTAATTGATCTTACTTATGGACGGTTGTATTTTGTTGAATGCTGTGAATTGTGTGATATCCCTGATGTGTGATGCTTTGTGATATGAATTGTTCTGATTTTAGTTGTGAACTGTGATGTAATTCATTTATATGTGATGAATTTATATTATTTATCTGTGATTCTATGAATGAAGATAAGCGTTATAGGTTTATACCGCTTATCGATATTGCTGTGCTTGAATCTGTGATGATTGATGATGTTGCACTATTGTGTAAAACCCCTGAACTACACCACACGCACACAAATACGGATTTCACTAGAAATCGGTTAAGTCACAGATATTTGAATTTAAATATTATTTGTTTAAAAGTTGAATTTTGAATTCAAATGGTTTTGGAAATGTAATTGGGTTGAATATGGAAAGCTTTTGGAAAGAAAGTTTGAAATTGAAAATTGGTTTGAATATAATATATCTTGTTTAAAGTTTTGAAATTATTTTGGAAACTATGGTTTGAAAGTGGTGATACAAGTTATATATAATATATATGGATTTTAAAACCATCTTTAAAGTATTTTAAAAGTATTATTTTGGGAATTTAAATTTAACCCAAGTTTATACTTTAAAGATATAACTTGTGCATATTTGATCCGATTTTTCTGAAACAAAAGGTATTTGTTTTCAAATGATAATGGCTTTCAAATAAAGAAAGGACTTCCAGTTTTTGTTGAAACGATTTCAAGTTTTGAAACAGAATTGTTTTGAAAGCTATGAATGAATCTTTGTGAAAGATTGTTGAACTTTGTTTTTAAATTGAAGAGGATCTTAAAGGTGTATCTTTTATATAAAAGATTTGGAAATGAAATAGTTTGGAAAACTATGGATTAATCTTTGTTAAAGATTGGTGAACTTTGTGAAGTGATTTATTTTTGTTTAAAAGATTAAAAGTGGAAATTTGTGTAAACCATTCAAAAGAAAGGTTTTGGGCTTTAAGTTGTGACTTAAGTAAGATCCTACTATATCCATATGCTTTTTAAATTAAGTGCTCATTATTCGGTTTAGTTGGGAGAGGACTTTGTGTCATATAACTCATTCTGAATAATGATACGGCGTTATGTCTCTGCACCGGCTGATCCCCAGTATAGAGATTTGATCATCCTTTGTGATGGGGAGTCCGGACGTGATTAGGGATTATCCTGATTGCAAGGGCTTCTTTGAAGTGCCTTCGGTTCTGTTCGAACCCGGAACAGACTTATGTGGATGTGTGCCTGACATCACACTTTGAGATGTAAAGCTAGTTTCTATCAAATACATTTCTTTTTGGTGGCGGAAAATTTATTCTCATAGCTTAACACCCTTCTATGAGACGTGTGAGCTCAAAGGTTATGTAGTTGATGGTTACTAGTGATACATTCCCAATTTGGTAATGTGGCATACGAAGTGCTGTTGATCATATGTTGATCAACGCATGGCTTTTGTATAAAGCATACCTTTATGGACGTGACCTCGTCGAACCTCACAACCCAGAAATGGTCGAAACGAGAAAGATGCGGTATGGTTATGAGGGTCGCGCCCTTTATGGTATGTCATTCCCTTCTGAAAAAGGATGGTATGATGGTATGGATCCCAGATATTTAACCTATGTGGTTACTGCAAATACATTGCTTGGTGGTTGTTGGTGTTGAGGATCCTCGGATAAAGGTCGATAACGATCGGGGGATGGCATGCCCGTGTAGTGGTTACCTAGTTACAGAGGTAACCCGGCCTTGTGTTGGCAGAGAGCTGGTTAAGTTCTCAGGGCGTCCCTCCAGAGGCGTACCCATGTGGCCCAGGAAGTTCCTTAGCCTGACCATTTGTTGGAAATCCAAAGAAAAAATACACGCCCTGTACGGTTTTAGTTGTATAACCTGCCATGGAAAGTGGTGGTAACCTGCTATTAAACATGGTAACTATAGTAGGCATAGTACGAAATGTCTATGCTGGCTAAGATTAATATTATACTTTCGAAAGGTTTTCTGCACTATGCACTAGTAATAATATCAAAAAGGATTTTGCGTATCAAGCATGTTTGACTATCATAAGGAGAAAAGTCCTCCAATGTGCGCTTGCATTGTGTGTGTAGGGAGGCCTTATGGTAGTTTCATTTTCTAAAAAGCATTGCAGATTACTTTTTAAATTATTTTGTTTGTGTTGTTTCAAAGAAAACTGTTTTCGTTTGCTCACACCAGTCCCATGAGTGACCTGGATTTTATTGTTCCTTTCCTAAACTCTAGGTGCCCACAATTTTTCACACGGGCAGGCTAGAGTTAGATTTTTAGATAATCTGATAGTAGATGCAGATTCGGTAGTCCTCAGCTTATTGGATTGGAGATCTTTGGAGTTTTTGGATTTTGGCAATCGCATTCAAGTTACCTAGCTTGCTTCATTACAAATTGATGGAGGTTCGAGCTTGAAGTTTGGAGCTTGGCATTGAAGATGTTGTTTTCCACTGCTGTTGCTGTTGTTTCATATTCCGTTGTTGTATTCTGCTTTGATATTTATGGATCTGTTGTATCTTATTGTATCGGATATTGTATGCATTGTTGTATCAATGATATTATTCATTTTCTTCCGCTGTGTTGTTATACTTAATATGTTATAAGCTCCATCTGAACTAGAGTTCGACGTTTGAATCTGCGGCATTCGAATACGGGTGAAATATGAATGTCGATTTTCGAGCGCCGGATTTCGGGTCGTGACATGCAATGTTGGTCGCTAGAAGTTTGGGTTGATTGTGGTATAATAAAGGAAGATAGTAAATTGAGTCTTGAGTTTTCTCCCGAAACGACATTCGGGCTTTGGCCCAATGCTGGACGCATTTTGCTATTTTCGTCCATTAGACCATAATTGACCTATGCGCAGTTTTATAACTGTTACTGCATGACATATCACCGGTCAATCCTTATTCTTCCAGAGAATTCGGACTTATCCTGCTTGCTTGTTGCACGCTCAACATCTCTGTAGTGAGAAGGGTTTTCCGCGTCCCTTGGATAACGGATCCGTTATTGATCGTTGATCGATAATAGGTAAGTGTAAGAGTGTAAAAACAAAATAAAGTGATGCACGAAGTTCTTTTATTCTTCCACTACAAGTGAACTATCTGCATGGGAAAGAGAATTTGTAGTGTTTTAGGCACCAAGTTTATCCTATGTAGATAGCACACTGTACTTGCCCCAATTCACACTTGAAATCCAACGCATTGATTACAAATTAATGTTTCTTTGGAATTCAAGTGTGGTAGAGGAAGCTATTAGTTTAGGATAGAATTACCTAACTGTTTTGGACGCGAGTTCTATTGTTTAGAATAAAGCAGCCATCTGTGCGTCATAAGTCAAGTAAGGGAAGCCTGGCAATCTCTACAGCCGAGTCATCATCCATTGCACTTTCTCTCCCACTTCTCAAGTGGAATACTGTCAATTAGTCCCAGTCGGGCCAATCGTGGATCGAACGCCTCCCCACTTTAGAGTTCTATTTAATCCACTTGAGAGAACTTCTTTGGTGGTTTTTGCTAAAGTACGTCATAACATCTGTGCGCAATACGAAATTCCAGAAGAGGGTGTGCGTCTGCGAGAGAAGGACGAGTTCGCTCATATGCCTCTCTAGAGCACACCGCTTGCCATCGATATATGTGTTTGAATGGAGTCGTGCCTCCCTTTAATGACTTTCTACGCGTGACCCTTTCGAAATAGGGTATTACCCCATGTTAGCTTCATCCTAACGGCTATGCCATCTTGACTTGCTTACATATTCTTTTCATGCGGACGTCCAACCGCACTCCAAATTTTAATGAGTTATATGCTTTCTGTCATTCAAGAGGAGAGATGAATACCCCTCTTTGATCATAATCGAAGCCGAAAGAAACCAAAAAAACGTCCTATGCCTACAGAGCAACTTATTGCAATTCAGGAAGAAATATTTCTTTGTTAGATACCTTGAGGGGTTCAATTGTCGGTGGATGGTAAGGGGTAAGTTATTTTTTTCATCAATCGAGCTCCGATGCATTGCAATGAAGTTTCTAACTGAACGTGAGTCTTTTACGGTTATTCCAAGGCCAAATAGAGATGCAACTCTTGATGAAATTTTTTAGACTCAGAAGGCTATTAATGCTGAGGAAAGATGTGTTAAAGTTCTATTAACCGATGAAAATTTAAATCGATATGGGTTACTGCATCTGGGTAGATCGGTCGTTCAAATTGAAGTCCCTTCTCCATCTCAATCCAGGGTTCGCACACGATCCACTTCTTCTTCTTGCGGTTTCAAAGAGGGTGCTTCTCAGGAGAGAGAAAGGGCGTGTCTAGAGAATCGACCGAAGAAACTCGCAAATGAGAGGGTGTTGCTGTGACTGGACTTAGTGGCCCGGTTAGAATGCCTTCGATCTCGTAAGAAGGGGAAGAGGAATTCAAGGAAAAGAGAAGGAAAGGCTGTATTAGACCTAGAAAATGAGGAGGGGAAACTCGAGAGCAGTAGTGATGAGTCCACTTCTAGTGACTACTTCATGCCAGAATGCAAGGGTAGGAACTAAGAGTCTTCCGACGAGACTCTAGGAATAAGTCATGTTCTTCTAAGTCAACTCTTTCTAATGTGAATGATAAAGACAAAGCCCCTATGACTAGCGAGCATCAAGATTCTCTAAGTAAAGACGTCGTAGTGGAGTTCGGGGACTTCAGTGACGTTTATATTGACTTTGATGAGCTCATGAAAGAAGATTCTAAATTTGATATGGCGCCTCCTCGCTCGAGTAATATCGCGCCAGATGTTAGTCCAGTTCCACCTATAATGGCCGAAGTTAGTCCGATTTCACCTACGACGGCCATTCGTTCCGGTTCATGATGACATTTTGGGCCTACCTTAGAAACAAACTACACGTCTCGCTAGCATTACACTCACTTCCGTTCATTCCTTCATTTTCATTGTGTTTATTTTCATGATTCTGAAACCTTTTATGTATGCTTCCTGCCAAGTATGACGAGGTGCTTCTATGATGACTTCGAAGAATTCACCGACTCTTAGCGATATTCCAAGCGCGCCTCCGGCCGTCATCAATTAAGAGAAACAGAGGAGGAAAGAGCTTGAAGCCGAAACCCGCACACAAGAAGAAAGAGATTGAGGCCGATCATACAAAGGTGGGTATGAGAAGAGGAGATCTTTCAAGGAAAGGGATGAACTATCGAAAAGGTCGAAGTTTGAACACCATCCTCATTATTTAGAACTTGATCCAACACGTTCTTCTATGGGTCAAGAAATTCTCATTACTTATGCCCCGATTCCGCCTTCAACTCATATTTCTTTATCTTCTATTGTTATTGCTGCGCACGGTGCTTCTCATCCCCACCGAAGACCTACCTATGTCCTTCTTTCGAGCCCTCCTAAACTTGAGGCAGTGCTTCTTGGTTGGTTCTTGAAGGGGGTCAAGTTTGATTGTGATCTGCGCCCAGTTAGTAAAGATTCATATATTCTACACCTCCAGGCTATTCGAAGTGACTTAGAATAGGATGAAGGGTGGGAGAGACTCTGTAACAATTGGAGGATACAAATTGCAATAATTATCAGGAGATCCTCTCTTTCAAATTAGAGAAGGACGACTTTGAGAGGGCATTGTCCAACTATGATGCCAAGATTAAGTAGTTAGAGGAGGAGAAGGAAGCGGCCCTTCGTGAGAGTAAGAAAAATGCTAGCCTGAATAAGGAAATGAGGGAGGCACACGTGAGAATTGAGAACATCTACAGGGATGAAATTAAGAAAACCCACGTAGAAGAGGCTAAGTTGAAAGATGAAGTGGCTGCTTGCAACGGCACCATTGAGACCCAGAGGAAAACGATCGCTGACCATGATCTGATTGTTGAGGGGCAAAACAAGACTGCCTCTGACCAGGCTGAGATAATTGTCAGGTTACGAGCCCATGTCGCGCAACTTAGTGTTGATAAGTCTGTTGTTGAAGTCGAGAAGGCTGCTATGAGAGCGGATTTCCTAGAGCTTCAAAATTCCTTCGAAAGAAAGATGGAGAAGCTAGGATTTACCACTCTAAATTTTTATGTTAACTCTCTGTTGCATCAAGGAAGTCTCAACTATCTTGGTCCGAAGTTCCCATGCATTCTCGCTTTCGTTTGGGAGGAAAACTTATCTCGTTTCACCGACAACGGAAACGTCTATTCCGAGCGAGATTTGCAGGTTGCCTATCTTAGTGACGAATCAAAGAAGGCGTTGCTCAAGGGTTGGGAAATTCTTCAAGTTGAAACAGAGCAGGAGGCCACCGATGCTTCCTTGACGACTGCCGCCGAAGCGCTCACCAAGCATTCTATTTCCGGCATGGGCAATTTATCCAAGCAGCCCCACGACCTACCAGCAAGCTCAAGACTTGAAACTTTTCCTCAGGTGGCGGAGCCATCGAAAGAAGGCGAAGGTGGTGACTTTGAGGTCACTATTCTCGACTGTTTCTCCGGTGCAGGAAATGTCCTTGCTTCCTCTGAATTTGGGAGCTTCCTACTTACACCGCAAGAGCATGAAGAATTTAACGCTTTCATTTTTGATCTTATAGGTCCATCTACCTTTCTTGTTGATGTGCCAGCTTCTTCGGTGCCCAGACCCACCACCATTTCCACATCTTCCATGATTGTTTCCATTCCTATTCCAATTTCCACATCCATGTCCACATCTGGCTCGCAACCGAGGCCAGAGGCCAAAAAGATAGCCATCCTTCATGGCCAAGACGACCCTTCTATTTTTTTGAAAGGTGAGATAATAGTAACAAAGGCTAAAGAGCATAAAACTCATGGAACAGCCCCAGAAGACTCAACACGGCTGGTTAGTATCAAGAAGAAAAAGATCGAAGCAATCAAAGCCTCGAAAAGCTCCCTCAAATCACAAAAACGAAAGATGAAGGGAGAAACTTCTAAGAAGGCTTTGGAGGATGAGGAGGACATTACCATTAAGGTGTTAGTTGACATTACCGACAGCGACACCATTCCCGAGAAGAAGCAGAAGCTGTCAATCTAGGGCGGAAATAGGAGCGGTGGAAGGAAGCGTTGAGCAGCTTGTATGAAGACTGACTTGATTTTGGGTTCTTTTGAGTCTTTTTGTTCAAGTGTAGAGTCTGCACTCAGCGCTTCTACTGGCAAGTCTGTATTTTCCTTTATTGGCCAAAATTGTGTGTGTGCCCCCCATGTTTTGACCTTATCCAAAGAAACTTACATGCAATATATTGATATTTTGACTGTACTCTTATATGTCTGTTCATACCTGTTCTGTGTACTTGTGCTTGTTTTATTTTATACTTTTCTAATTCTGCGATTATAGCCAAAATCCTTCGTTTGAAGTGACAGGACTTAGAGATTAACAGAACTTAGAAATTAACAGAACTTTAGCAATTAATAGAACTTAAAAATTCTTTTATTTAGAAATTCCTTGTTAACTTCTTTATTTAAAAATTCTTTGGTTGGGGTGACAGAACTTGTGAACTTATCTTTTCCATGCATTTTAAAAATTCATTGTTTGAAGTGGCAGAACTTATGAACTTATCGTTTCCACATGTTTTTATTCAAGTACCAGTTTATGCTCCCCAGTTCATAGAGCTGTTTACTTCAAACAACTTTCAAATGACCGGTAACTTAGTGGTTTAGATGTTCTCATACTAACTTACGGTTTAGATGATTCTCATACTATACTTGAAATTTGGCTAAGTCACAGCATGATTTTTTTGCGACTTGAGCACGTAATCCAAGTTTCTTGTGATATCCTGGTAAGTATGCAACATGCGTTTTCAAGAGGTGCAAATTGTGTGGGTTAACTGAGGGCAGTTTTGATCGTTAAACGTCTATACTTGAGAATTTTTAGCTGATTTACAACATTTCAATTTTGTTGGAGTTGTGCTCATTATTCCTGATTATAGACGTAGTCGGAGCTGGTTATGATATGCAAGGTTTTCAGGACCAATATGGTTCGCTAGTCCGAAAAAGTTTTAGGAATTGGTGCACGATTTCTCATGCTCCTTGTTGTTGCCTATCTCCGGGCAATGTGGGGAGTTCATATTTGAGAATTTAATGCATGGCTTATGAAATACGTGATTTTTGGTACTCCTTGGCGTCGCTGATCTTTAGGCAATGTGAGGAGTTATTTTTTTAGCACGCGGCTTATGAGGTACGTGACTTTTGGTTTTCCTCGGTGTTGCCTATTTTCGTGCAACGTGCGGGGTTATTATTTTAGTGCGCGGCTTATGAGGTATGCGCATTTTGTTTTTCCTCGGTGTTTCTTATCTTTGGGCAACGTGAGGAGTTATTATTTTAGTGCATGGCTTTATGAGGTGCATGGCTTCTGTTTTTCCTCGGTGTTGCCTATCTTCGAGAAACGTGAGGAGTTAATATTTTAGTGCGCGACTTTTGTATTTCCTCGATGTTACCTATCTTTGGGTAACTTGAGGAGTTATTATTTTCAGCCCTCCTGATGTTGCTGGAGCAACGTTGGTTTTTAGAATGCAAAGACCGGGTTCCGCTAATCTAACGGTTTTAGTTGATTTGCTTCCATCGACCTGACGGGTAATTATTATGAACACAGTTTTGTTAGTCCAAGAAGCAAACTTTATTAAGAAAAACAGGGCATTTTTTTCCTATGTACAATTCTCCCGGCTTCTCGGGATGGCTTATTTGCTGAAAAATAAAAAGTACATAAGGTAGTTTTCATATAAAGTAGCGGTGGAGCTACTAATTATTCCATGCCTTGGGAACTTGAATTCCATTGACGGCTATTAGCTTGAAAGTCCCATCTCTTAGTTTTGATTAACGACATATAGTCCCTCCCAGTTTGGTCCGAAGGCCTCCGGAACGGGGTAAACTCGTTGACCACAAGATCTCCAACTTCGAAGGTTTGATAGTGAATTTTGGAGTTAATGTACCATGCGACCCTTTTTTGGTGGGCGGCAGTTCTCAACTCTGCTTCTTCTCTCTTTTCATCAACCATATCTAGCAATTTGAGCAGAAGCTTCTTGTTTTGCTTTTTGATTGAAGTTTTTCCTTCGATGGGAGGGGACTTCCAGTTCAACGGGAATCATTGCTTCTGAACAATATGCCAAGGTGAATGAAGTGTGGCCAGTTGCCGCTTTGTAGGTAGTCTTGTAAGCCTATAGTAAGAGAGAAAGTACATCAACCCAGTTTTCTTTTGCTTTTGTTAGTCGTTTTTAGATCGTAGACTTGATGGTCTTATTTATCGCTTCCACCTACCTGTTTGTTTACGGATGAGCCATTGCAGAAAAGCTCTTTTCAATTCGGAAGTGCCTGCAGAAGTGTTTGAACTCGGAACTTTCGAATTGAGTTCCATTGTGGTGATGATTTTTTGCGGCACACCAAACTTGTAAATGATGTTTTTAGCAACAAAGTAAATAAATTTCTTTGTGGTTATGGTGGCCAGCGGTTCTGCTTTGTCCCTATGAAATAATCTTATTTCTTTAGTTCATACTTTAGGATTTTTGCATTTTAATACATTAGAATTACATCTCCCCCAAAAGGAAAGGTTAACACTATAAGTTTCTATATCTTATCCAAAAAGGAGATCTGTGTTACGTTTGAAATTTCTATATCCTAAGGAATTCCATCCTTTCACTATGAATTTGTATCGGTAGTGCTCTGATATGCGTTTGTTACTTATAGGATACCAAAATCAATGATCTGTACTTTGGTAGACTTGAATTTTCAATTTAGAGAAAATTCAGACCCAATGTGGTATGGGTTGTCATAGTATTCCCAAAAATTAGATCACATTAATTGCTACTAGTAAATAGTGTACCAAAGGGTTATGTATATAGTTCTAGAGGTTTAAGACAGAAGGATCCTCTCTCCCTTTGCATGTTTGCTGTTGCAATGGAATGGTTTTCACTTCAAATGGAGCTGGGTTGTCATTATAGGCTTATAAATCTTATATACAATCTACAACCATCTATCACTCACCACATATATGCTAAGGATTTATTGGTATTCTTTAAAGCTAAAGCACATGTCATATCCATTATAAAAGAAATATTCATGCAGATGGGAGTATATGCAGGACTAAAAGTTAATAAACTGTAGGCAAAGTGCTATTTTAATAAATAGAACAAACAAAGCCTAGTTGAAGAGCTCGGTGTTAAAGTGGGAGTCCTTCCAGTTAAATACCATGGATTACCTCTATCTAATTACAATATCGTTGATGCAGAATGTGGTTAGCTAATTAGCAACATAAGAGAGTAATTGCAAGGGGGGAGATCAAAATTACTCTATTTTGTTTGTGTAATTGAGCTAGTTTACACAACAATAACATCGAAAGCGAGATTTTGATTATAAACTTTTCAAATTCTCGATTGTTCCATAGTAAAATTTAATTCCGTCCGCGCTAATTTTATATGAAGAGATGGTCAGCATAAGGTTAGCTATAATAAATTGTGTGAAACGAAGAGAGAATGCGGGTTAGGCTCAAAATTTTATTTGAACTGAAGAATGTTTACAGTCAAAAATTAGTTGGAATTTTTTTGGATTCAACTTATTTATGGGTTGAATGGATGTGGGTCAGATAATTGAAAGATAATTTTTAAACAATGAAACAGATATTAATGCTTCTATAACTTGGAAGAATATGTTGAAACAAAGGGAATAGTTGAGTAAGTTAATTGATTGACAAATTACTTATAGTAGAGAAATAGATTTATGGACAGATCCATGACTCAAGAATAACAGTCTTATAAACAGATTTGGGTGGGACATTCAGTCAGTAAATGGTTAACCTAACTTGAAAGTTGAGACAATTATAAATGGAAATGAGTGAAAATGTGACTCCAGCTTGTGGTTAGAAATCTCTGATAGGAAATAGAAACAATTACCTTTTTTAGGAAAAGAAATAGATATTTAGGCATGGAAAATTAATCCCACTGGCCAATTCAATTTGCATGTTGCCTGGGAAGATAGTAGAACTCATTACCGCACTACCCAATGGCATAAAGTGGTATGTAGTTAGATGCAACAATCCAAAAATTACTCATACAACATATAAAGTTCTTATATTTAAACATCGAACTAAGGATAGACTAAATGGAAATTATCTAAGATACAACATGTAATTTTTCCAGAAAAGAAGTCGAAACACGTAATCATTTGTTCTTCAAATGCAAATATAGTAAAAGCATATTGAAATTACAGAAATTAAAATACATGCTCATAGATGAAGTCAGAAATTTACAGGAGGAAGCATCTCACCTGAACCAGTGTAGCAATATATCGAAGTTGATGAAGGAGATCGTCAAAATTAGCTTGACAACTGTCGTATGGCATTTTTTGGAGGAAACGGAACGTCGAAGCTTTTAACAACAATGAAGGAAGTAAGTTAGATCTGTCTAATCTAATTTCCTAAGATATTACGACAATCTTAACCCGAATTCAAAAACGTAAAATTACCAACTTAGTGGAAAGAGAACGACGACTACTAGAGAGCTTGAATAGGAAATAAGCGAATGAAGAAAATCGATCAAATGTCCTATGGCTGCCTTGAGTTCTTAAGTTGACCTATAAAAGGAAAATGACAGTGTAAAGTGTAGAATGTTAAATGAACTGTAAAAGCTGCCTTTTTAATTTTGTTCTCATTTGTTTGAGCCTAGACCACAAAGGCTATTAATTAATAAACTAGTTAACTCATTTTATAAAAAAGTAGGTGTACATACATGTATGTTTTAAGTTTGATAAATATCTATATCATAAATGAAAATTTGGTTTAACATATCAAAAGTCATTTTGAACCTGAGCATAGTATTATATTCAAACTAGATTTACTTCTATGAATTAAAACATATATATTTGTGTGTGTTTATTAAAATTGATATACACACACTTACATATACACATACATCCATCAAAGATGATAAATATTAGTATCATGTAAACAAAATTTGGGTCCCCGTTAATCCTAATTTCAAGGCGCGGAGGTGGGTCCCCGTTAATACTATAAAGATGGTTGGGGGCATCAAATCTCTGTGCTGGGCAGGCTAACCTCCCTCCTGTCTGTGGTAGGACCAGGCAGGTTGGGGGCTCCTCCTATCCCTTCGATTTCATCAGGGCTATGGGTTGAGTTTAAAAAGAAAATTTGGGTTATATGTATCAAAAGTTATTGTTTAACTATGTAACTTAATATAATTTAATATTCAAGTTAGAAAGCAAGATATGTGTATCATAACACACACTTATACACACACATGATAATATCAGTATCATAAGTGAAAATTTGTTTCATAGTTCTACCTGATATTTTTAACTCTGAATGTAGTTTTATATTTAAATCAAATTTTAACCTTTGCATGTCTTAAATCTGATGTGTGTGTGTGTGTGCAAACATGTATAAAGGTTGATGAATATCAATATCATAAATGAAATATTGGCTTAACATATAAGAAATACGTATGTATATAAATTATATGTATGTATGTGTCTAAATATATATCTGTGTGTATGCGTGTACATAAATGTATATGCATCAAAACCTATATATTAGCATCCCAAATAAAATTTATTTAGTGTATTAGAAGTCACTCGCAGGGTACAATCATATACTGAAATAAGAATTCAAGATAGATTTTGCCGTATATTTAGCAAAACCTTATAAGAAGTTACAATGCAAAATAATATAATTTTGAAGATAAGAAAAATTAAAATGATATTTTATCAATTGTTACACGATAAATTAATAATCAGTGAGTCAATTTTTAATGAAAATATTTTAAAAAGTTTATCCCAAAGAAACTTGATAATTAATAGTGTTGATTTGATTAAAATTGAATTAGTTAATAAAATATTTATGCAAAATGTATAAATATCTTTACAGACTTTTAGAAAATCCAATTTTTCCTAATGTAGGGTCCAAACTTAAAAAGCATGCCCTATTTTTAAATAAAATAGAATTGGATGTTAAATTCAAGCTACCGCATATTAATATGACATTCTCATAAATTTCCACATTTAGCTAACAGTGCTTTAAAGAATCATTCGAGGAACCTGTTCACAAATAATTCGTCCCATCGTTGCGTTTGATGCATCAGTTGCTAGAATGGGATATACAACCTTCTTGCCTTGTTTGTTTGGCCCGGGAAAAATGAACTGTTGATGTCAGATGCGACCCCAATGCTCATGGCTAATTATCCTCCAATAATTATAATACTCCTATTTCATACCCCTCTCCCTTACCTTTTTCCCATACCCCATTTGTATCATAAAAACACATTCCTCTTTCATTAACTAACCCTTAAAGAATACTTCTTGTGCTTAAAAAAACACATCCTTGTTTTGTATTTTGATAAGAGTCGAAAGTTTGATAACTTGTGGAACTTTTCAGTCATGCTCGTGATGCACTTGTTAATATTCTAAACACTTGGGGGAAAAGAAAGTGTTTAAGTTGTTGAAAATAAAACAAAAAATTATTTAAAATTTTCCATTTAAAGTTCAAAATATCATTTCGAAATTCAAATCTTATAAATTAAAATATTCAAATTCATGTTTCAAATTTGGAAATTTCAAATAAAAGTCTTTAGTTTTGATTTTCAAATTAAAAAGTCGAATTTGACTTTGGTTAGTCAAATTAAAATTTGTACTTTCAAATTTTCAAATTTCAAACTCAAATCCAAAATTGTAATTTTTTCCTAATACATTATCGTTTTATGTTTAATTGGAATTAATGAAAAAGTCTAAAAAATAATCTTTGTTAGTTATGCAACTACACGGTCGGTTTTCCACCATTGTGCGGTTGTACTAACATGGATTTTCAATTGTAATAAGTTTTGCAATTATATCTTTTTGCGTTTAAGAATAGTCAAAAATTTGTGCAAGGCAGAGACTATGCATGGTGGACAGAAACATAGGTTTTTGTCCAAGAGTGCATATATGCATATATATTAAGAAAGCAATGTGCGACATGTAAATTGAATGTTGTTAACGAATAAATTCGTCAATTCCCATAAACATGTAAAAGATTGATTATTTAAAGGTTAGCCTCTTCGACGCTAGATGAGTTTACTCCCTTTAAGGCTAATCGAAGTCGTAGCTTGATGCGTGTATGGCTCCAAATCAATAGTAATTCTGTGGGCCGAAGTCATTGCCAATTTGAAGGTATTGAACTGCACAAATCAATATGCTATAGGCAAGGTATCGACTAAGTCAATATGTTCGAAGAGACGTAAGTCAATATGTTCGACAACCTCCAAGTCTTTATTCAAGTTCAATTCCATATGCAAATCATGTGTTTGATTATGTCAATAGGCTATGCAATTGTTTAGTTTCCAATTCCTTATGTGTATACAAGAATCAAGCATTACAATCGGCAAAATCTCCAAATTGATTAAGGGTTTACAAACGTGAAAACATATAAGAAATCGAAAGAGAAAAACCTGCCTTCAAAACAACACCCCTTGGATCGTATTTATAGAGGCAGGATGGCAGGGTCTTCGACGCGAGTATTCTTTAGTGATTGTCTTGGCAGCATTGTTGACAGTGGCCTCGTCGACCTTAATGGTATTATGTGCTGAACTCACTTTAGTGCCACTTCGACCATGCTAATCTTCGGCGTCGACGTCTTCTAAGCAATATGAAAATCGAAGTGCTATATTGAACAACAGCGAAGAGCGGTGTCATTTTCTTTCCTTGCGGTGTTAAGGTATTCGTGAGTGTTGATAGTGTGCAACACCAATACCGCTTCATATAGGTACGTGACGTCCCTCTTTATGCTGATTGAAGTACCATGTTGAATGTTACCGAAGAGCAGTGCAATATCTTCGAAGAGCTGCAAAGTGTAGCACTTCGCGGTGGCTAATGGAGAGTCTATTGTGGTAACAATGGGTGAATGACGGTGCCGACAAGGTTTAGCATCAACAGAATGCACTGTGACCCTCTTCGACCCCCATTGGTGACCTTTGAGGTTATTTGTGCTAGATCACTTCGTCCCACTAATCATGACGATGTCCTCTCTGTGCCTCTTTTTGTTAACTAAGTAATGCAACACTGTTGACTTGTGGTTTGATGACATGCAGAGTGAATGAGGAGCGACTTTGAAGAGCTATGGGACTGATTAGCATCGAAGTGATGAGATATGGTTTTGATGCAAAGTGATGCATTAGCTCTATCAGATTTTCCTATCTTTATGTCTCTATCAATTTTGGTCTTTGTCGAAGAGCTTCTTCTTGCAATGAGGCTCCATGTCATCTTTTTAGAGTCTTGAATCCAACACCATATCTTCCTGTGAAATTATGTGGATAACATTTTCCCCCCTCATTGTGTAAAAAAAGCTTTTTTCTCTTCAGGGTAAAACCATGAATTTCTCTTTCTTTTCTTATCTTTACAAATCTATTCATTCTGATGATGGTCCTCTTTCTCCTATGATTCCAGTTAGAAACTTAGATGTTGATTTTGATGACAACAACCTTTTAACTTATCTTATTATAAAGTATACACAAACACTGTTGTCTAGATAGATATATATATGCAGGACATATATATATATATATATATATATATATATATATATATATATATATGTAGGTATTGATTACTAAAGACTGATTAGTATAAAGACTCAAGACTCAGGATTTAGAATGGAGATATCAAGACTGATGACTCTAGAGTATGAAGATCAAGATTTCAAGATATGTGTCTAGTTTTGGTTAAAACATAATAGCACGGAAATCTTCATTCCGAATTTTATTTGGGGTGGAACCCATTTCTACCTTCTTAGTGGCTTACAAACCCATGACAAGTAGCTTACAAACCTATGACAAGTGGCTTACAAACCCACGAACAACCTGGTTTTGTACAAGTTCTCTAGTCCTGATGTGATGAGATATTTTTCAAGAAGAAGCTAGCAAAACTACTTCAAAATGGTTTTTCAAAATGATTTTCAAACCTTCTTTTCAAAATGTTTTAACCTTAAAAATTATCTTTTAAATGATTTTCAAAAAGATGTTTTAGCCTTAAAATATTCTTTGTTTTTGTTTTTAAATATTCCTTATAATATATATATACTTGAGATTTAAAATTAAATTTATGTATACATACTAAAAATATATTTTTCTACTCTTCTTTGTTTTAAAACATAGGAAAATTATTTTATTTTATTCCAGAATCATTTTATCTTGTTTTACTCTCAATATCATTTTCAAGACAAATTTTACATTGTTTTTAACTAAGGGATGTCGACATCATGTGATACTCCATGTCGACATGGTGGCCGTTAAATTCAAAAGTTTCAATTTTCAAAGGAAGTGTCTGTTCGTTTAAATTTCTTCATGAATGGTTATGACCGTTGGTGTTCTATAAATAGCATTCACAAACGAATTTTTTAACTAACTATTTTCTTATTTTTTTTTCATTCTTTCTTCTCCACAATCAAGCAGGAGAGTCTATCTTTCTTTGTGAAATGGCCAAATTAGTCAAGTGCTCTTAGTTCGGTTCGGTGGAACGTGGGTCTCGATAACCCGATGTCATAGTTTCAAATCCTACAAAGCGTACAACCATTTTGTAAATAAGTCTTGCATCTACTAGTGAGCTTGAATCAGCTAGTTGAGTTGGTTGAATTTCTTCCCTTTCTCCAGAAATCGGGAATTTTATAATTTAAAAGTAGTCTATCCATATTTTTGTCCGTATCATTGAGAAATCTTTTTTCTAAATAATTATTAATAACTATCCTTATCAATCCATAAAAAGGTTCGGGTTTTAGTGTATTGAAATTAGATGCCCTTCATTATAACATATTTGATGGTTATTATGCTTATTACTATTGGTCCAAATGTCCATTATTTTTTCTTTCTTTCCTCAATTTTTTTTGCTGTAATTAATGTTTCACTCAATTTTCTTAGTTCTATTCTTTTAAGGGTGGACCACATTCTTTCTCAAGCTTCATCATTCAGCATGTTATTTTGGAACTTATTGATCTATATTATCAGTTCTATTGAGCAAATTGTTTCCTTCACTTCATTACAACCTACTTGATGATTACTATATATTTGTTGGTATGGAGTCGGATGATTGCTGCATTTCTGTTTGGATATTAAATAATCTCTATCTTAATGGAGCTAGTGTCGGTGGCATATAAACATACTTTATTGTTTAGTTAAAAGTTATTAAGTCACTATCACATTGTATGCTGATCAATTTGAAAATTTATTGTCAAAAAGACGATTATTGAGAAAATGCAACCACAAAGACGTGACTAAACAAACTATGATAACGATTTACAGCATCCACTTGTACCGGGTTGTAATTTAGTTTGGGTCAAATTATATAACTGAATGCAGTATATATGATGAATTTTCAACACATTTAGCACCGATAGAGCCTAGGTTTTATTATCTTGGATCTTCAATATTAGAGGTTATTTTTTGCCGAGACACAACAAATAAACATTTGACATTAAACAGTTTTATAATGGGTGAATGAATTCAAATCATTAATGAGTTCACATGCAATTCATAAATTAATCCTGAAACTGGATATATTAACTTTAATATTACATTTGAATTGCTTTGTCAGAGCTATCAAACTGAATGAAGAACTATTTGAGATGCTCTTAGCTTAAACATCATGCAATGTATATTTTTCCTAGCACCAATACAATGCTTCATATTTAACAAAATCACAAAAGAATAATATTATTACAGTCAAAATACATTCATTAAGTTGGTAGAGTAAAAATGAAGTCGCTAAAAGTTACATGTATGAATTTTTTTAATACAAATAAGCATCAACAGTACATTAACCCACTGGTTCAGATCTGGAATTTACCTACAATTAACATAGGCACCAATCATTTTTTCAGTGCTAAACAAAAAGATAAACATAAAATCAGATGAAAGCAAACACAATGAATGCCAAAATGCAAATCGATGTACCACTGCACCGACTATAAATTCATTTTGTAAGGGCATTAATATACAAAATGTCCCATGTAGTTTATGGTAACTTTATGTGCATCTATTCCATGATGCCAGTGCATAGCAAGCTCACTCCCGGTACTAACAATTATGAAACCATGAGAACAATTATGAAGTTATATTACTAATGGGGATCTTTCCATATACTATTGGCATATAATGAGTCCCAATGCTTCGAATAATGAATAGGGTTTGTTGATTTTAAGTGGGAAGGCGAAGTAAGATATGGGGGGTAAACTTAAAGAAGTATGTTTTATTTGACACATAAAAGAATGATAATGAAAATGAAATGTCAAAAAATAGGAAATATCACCTATGATATCATTAAGCAATTGATTTGTAGCATATCCATGAATGTAAAATTCTCGTTGAACAAATATAGTAAATTTTTGTTCAATTTGAATGTCAAAGAAACATAAATTAGGCTAGTGATATGGAGGCACATCTGCCATTCAAATACAATTAAAATGGTGAGCATCTCCATAATTTATGACTTATATGCACCTCATGAGAAACGCTTATTCATAGTACATAGATGAATTTCATTTGAATCATTAACTCATAATGATTGTATACTGACATAAAGTAAAATTTTACAGGCCGATAATTGCTTTTTTGGATCCATTATTAAAAATATGATGCTCATGATCCAGTAACAAAGGAATAAAAACATAGCAAGTTAAGCTAGTCAAATACATACATAGAGAAACCAATCAAGTCAAGTCATACTTAGCAAGTTAAGAACGTTGAGCTCACTTCCTTGTAGTTACCACTTCAGTCAACAATTTAGTACAAATATTTTTTCAGTTGAATAAGATTCAAGATCGCAAAAGTTAATTAAAATGCAATATCACAACATAAATCAAGATGCACTAAGTGAAGTGGAAAATGGGATAGAATACACCTAGGAAGGCAAAGTTGATTTAGTGGCACCAAAGCGAAAGACATGGAATGAGAAAGGTTTGTTTTGGAAAGATAGGACATAATGAACTTGCAGATAATGCATGATGTGGAAACCTTAAGGGTATTTTTCGGGTTTTAGGAAGACATGATGGAAATTCGGTTAATTGAATTTGATTTATTAATAGTAAAGATAAGTGGAGCATCTACATCCTTGGCATAATTGGATTTCATTTTCAATGCCATAAACAGAGCCTAAGGAAGTGGAATCCTTCAAATTTGATTTGAAAATAAATTCTACGGCACATAAGACAAAGAGAAAAAGGAAATCAACATAATGTTAGATCTTTACATCATTTTCATTTCCGTATATAAGTAAACAACTGCAATTTATGTGAAAACATAACTTAAATCATGCAAACGTATTGTTATTCTTTTTTTGGTATACCCTACAAACGTGTCCTTTTAACTTTCTTTAAAAGAACAGATCACACATTATTAATTCATGAATCTGTAATAGATATTCGTATCAATTTAGAAAAGAAATATAAAAACTCTCGGTTTAGGCGATTGATGTAGAAACAACATAATCATAACTTGCTTGAACTATATTATTCAAGTCCAGAGTGGAACTACATCATGGATATTTATGTGTTTATCTAGTTGTACACCTAAATTTTACTATGCTGTTGTCGTTGAGATCAAGTTATACACCTATTTATCAACCTGTAAGGAGCAAGTAATTAAACACTTCGCCAATGTCTCAAGAAGAAACCAACATTTGTTCATTTCATAAGTAAATAAATGTAGAAGTTATTAAAAAGTAAACAGGTTTTGATATTAACATTTGGTTAACTTGAAAGTAGACATGGAAATGCTGCAAAATAGAAAATACAACCATTTTTACATGTTATTTCGTCGATGCTAAAGATTAATTACTAACTTTTAAAGCAAGATAGGTGTCACTATAAATGGCTATACAACGCATACCTCAGAATATTTCTATCCTTAATTAGGCACTGCACTCTTTTCATTACTTCAAATTGTTATGACCACTGTGAATGAGAATGGGTACTCAACAATCAAGGCCAAAGAGATTTAACAAAGTAAGGTCTTCTCTTGCTGATGTTTCTGATATTGGCTAAAAATAGCAATAATATCAGTTAATAGAATTAACTATCACATTTGCTGCAACACAATGCCTGTATAGATGCATTATTTATTATCAGAATGAATTGAACCGAAACAGTAATAAACATGCAACCATAAAGGTATTATGACCGATCCTCCTAAACAATCCAATTTTGGGAAACTAAAATAATTAGTTGGAAATATCAGAGAAAAATGACTGCAATTTGTATACATGAAAATATATTGATAACCCATTTAAGTATCTCATTCTTCGATGTTAGTCATAGATGATCTGACCATTAAGTTTTTATGAATGCATGCAACAAATATCACCGATAGCACATCCAAAATTGTAACACATGAAAATAAGAAAAGTAATGACCAATGCATATACAACCATCACAAATCTTCTACATAAAATAGATATATGTGATATTTTTCAATACGGTCAATTAATAAAGTAAAATGTAGTAATAGTTAAGAAAATAAAATTGTTTCCAATTGCATTGGGTAAAATCGGGGAATACCTAAAAAGAAACGTAGAATAAATGTTTTGATAGCTCCGATATTAACAATAAAAAAATCAACGACATTTGTTTAGATCAGATCCACTTCAACCTATGAATTCGTTTAGTACCACTGGTGCTCATATTGAAATTGAAATAAAAGTCGATTCGATTTTGTTATTGCGGAGTTGAAGTTGAAAACCGCTTCGAGTGTCTTTGTGGCTCAGATGAGATTAAATCGGGGAAAGATTAGAAATTTAGTCAAGGATCATTCGAAACAATCATGATTAAAACTGCAAGGAGAAATGTTTTTTCTCGGCTAAAAATGTGGAATGAAATTAGTTATTATAAGGGTAAACTATTTTGAGGAAGAACATGGATGATTATCATGTGTGGATGTGGAATCACTATGGACTACCCATCGGCAGGTCATGGGAGAAGGTGGTCGGGAAGATGATGGATACTGAATTAGGTTAGATGTGGAATCAGATCTATGTCCTAAAGAGAGAGAGATATGGGAGCTGAGGCTTTTTTGGTTTCTAAATTTTCGAGGAGAACAATGCGAGAAGGATGCGGTATGGAGAGGGCGCGAAAGGAACAGGAGAAGAAGGGTAATTCGGGTATTTCAAAAAGACACGGATGAAATCAGTTCATGGAATTATCATTAGTAGTAGTAGAGAAAGATGACAGTATGAAAGGGATATATGTATTCTTATTTATCTAAGAAATAGAAATTTAAAATGTAATAACCCATATTCATATTATAAAAAATAAAGAAATGATATATCCAATCCCAACAGGATTGTGAATTTGCCTGGAAAGCTGAAGATTTAACATAATATGGTTATATGATGCGGCATGCACAACTACTTAGGAGTTGCTAAAGAAATATTAGCCAATGTATGCCACTTTTTATATTAAAAAGCATAATCATGAACTTTCATAGAGTAACCGAGATGCAAGTAAGTGCAAGGCAACTATTTGTTTCTTCAACAAATTGAATTCTCTGTTTTTTGTCCATTTTACCAAAGAATATACCAAAGTAATATTGCTTGATTGTATGGAGAAAGAGATTACAATGGATGATCCATCATACTACAAATTACTTTCTCACTCTACTTAAGTTGATTTTCTATATATTTTACATAATATATATTGGTCGATCCATCGTACCATATTATCATGGCTAGGGTTTGGGAAGATCATATTTTCAAGTGAGTTTTAGAATAAAAAATTAGGTAAGGAGCTCCTAACCCTATCTACCTACCATATCTTACTATCTAGAGTTGTTTCAGATTTTTATGCATAAGCATCACATAAGGTCTACAAGTCCTAGGAGTTGTTTTTCTTGTTTTTGGATTGATAGAAGCAAGTGTAAGTTTTTTGACAAAATCATATGATCGAATTCTTGTTGTTACAATGTTGTTCTACATCCATAATTTAATGAATGGATGTAGAATGAATTTGACTATTGCTTTGAATTGATTTTTCATGCATGATCATGTGATAGCTTTATGAAACCCCTTTGAAAAAAATTCAAATTATGATTCATATGATAGAGATATGAAATGAGTTGATTGTTGTAGTAGAAAGCTCGTCTGAGGCAAGTGATCTCAGGTTGGAGATGGTCAGATTCCAATGATGAATCGGTCTTCTATTGGAGATTACAGCTCCAGGTAAAAGTCTGATCGACCGATATGCTCCTCCTGACCGATCGGGAACTGTAAAGTCTAGGAAAGAGCCCGTTGATTTTTTATTTTTCTCTTATTCTTTGTTTTTCAAGAGTAAATTGATTGACCATTGTGACGATCCGGAATTTCTAGATATTTGAATTTGGATATTTAATTAATTTTTAATATTTAAAAGTTAATTTCTAACTTGAATTTCAAATATCACTATTTATTTGGAAATTAAATTATTGAATTTAATAATATGAAATTAGGTAAAATATTGTATCTTTCGTTTTGAGCTTGTTAAAAATAATTTAAAAGTTCATAAAATTTATATTGGTAATACTGGAGATAATAGAACTTTTAAAATGTGAATTTAAGACTGTTTGTTCGATTTGAAATTATATCGTTTAAATAGATATTAAAAAATAGCATTCCGAGGCACAGTCTCGGAATTCGACGAAACCAGCTCCATTGGATCCGTAATAGTGTATTATTATCGGATTAAAAATTTCGTAGTGTTTGGAGTTGTCGTGTGATTGTACGATATGTAAACGCGTTGGAATTTAAATTTAAAATTCAGTATAATAATAAGGTCCAAAAAGCTATCTTCTCCATACGATCGAATTAGGCATCAAATCCTTTTCCATTGCATTTGAAATAGGGGTTTAACATTATAAACGCCAAGCGGCATGCCTCGATTGAAGATCGAGATTATGAGTTGTGTAATTGCAACGATTTGAATTTAAATTTAAATTCAAATTCAAATTTTATTGTTGCATAAAAAATTTCTGTATCAAGCCCTTGCATACACGTGTAAAATTCTTAGCACGTGTCTTTCTGATTACACATGCGTCCTTCCTAAATAAAAATATAATAATATAAACCTATAGTGTGAAATAACAACCGAGTTCCTTCCTCTTTCTAATTTCAGTTCGATAAAAAAATGGCCGATCTCAAAATCAGTTCGTCCATCGACTCGAAATCAATTTTCTTAGGGATTTTCGAAATGAATATATGATCGAATTATACTCCAAATCGAGTCGCTATCGAGTAGGCGACCGAAGGGCCATTCGCGAGCACACGCGCACGCGAGGGAAGTTTGATTTCGAGCACGCGTTGGAAGAGAATTGGATCTGGATGGCACGCGAGAGCTTGAGGTCGCGTTCGTGCGAAGATTTGGGCATAGCTAGGAAGCTCGAACTCGAGCAGGTGGAGGAGCAGCGCCGAGGTCGTGAAGGTCGCGGTGGTTCTGGAGACGGCAACCTGGAGGGGATCTTCAAGTCAACCTGGAATGCGAGCATGTTTGGGGGAACCAGTGAGGTATCATCCTTATTTCAATTTAAATTAATAAAACATTGGCATACAGATTAAAAGAAGGAGAAAATAGAATTTTTTAAGGGCTGTAAAGTTTTATAAATTGGACTTTTGTGAGCCTATGTAGATTATTTTACAAATATATATGTAGTCCTAAAGAAAATTTATATGTATACCCATGTTTTGATTTACTAAGTTATGTTAAAAATATTTTATTAAAGTGATAAATTTATTCAATTAACTTATATAATTATTTTAGTTACAAAAAGGAATTTTAAAAGGGAAATTATTTAGTTAAATTAAATTGTTAGTTAATTAAATGGTAACTAATTGTCGATTGATTCGAATATTAATAAAACCTATAATATTTATACAAGGTCTTGAATCGTGAAGAAATAGTCGGAATGGAAATGGATTGTAAAAAAAAAGCAAAGGTGGGATCTTCTCACTCAAATTGGTTTGTCTAGTTTAATTTAAATAGTTAAATTTAAATTATTGGATGTGCTTGGATGAATTTGTTAATTTATTTCTTGGGTGATATTATATATATATATATATATATATATATATATATATATATATTGGAGTGATTGATTTCCCGCATTATATAGCGGATGAGACCCTATGCACCCCACATAATAGCGGATGACCCTTTATACCGCGATATCCCGCCTTCAAGCGGGATTGGTATTTAATTTGTTGTGCTAACATCTATGGATGCAGGGAAACAGGTTGGAGGGATCTAACTAGATTCCTCAAATGTTTGAGCTTATTTCATATATTGTGATATGATTTATTGATAATCTGTGATTGATTATATTGGTAATTGAAATTACTGAATGCTATGGTTTGGCCGAATATATTTTAGTATTTTTAAAATACCAGAGATATAGAAATTGGATTTTTGAAGGAATTAAAGTACAGAATTTTAAGTAAAATAATTTTTGAGCATTGGATAAATTAAAAGAAGGAATTTGGAAATGGATAAAAGTTGAATTTTAAAATCCTATTGAATAAATTCCAAGTATAGGGAAAAGAATTTAATAAATGGAAATAAATGGATTTTGAGAACTTACGTAATATTGTTTAAAAGTTGAAGAATTTATTTAAAATTCGGATTTTAAATGAGTTTGGAAAATAAAGGGAGAATTTTGAAATCAAGTATGAAATTGGTATTTCTGATTTCAGTGGAATTTAAACCATAAATATAGGTGTGAATATTTGATTAATGGGTTTTGAAATAAATTTGGATAAGTAAAGGAGTAATTTTAAATGGAGTAAATTTTAGAAACTGATTTAGTGTTGAAACTGTGTTTTTTCAAAAGGAATGAGACAATGAAATTTATAAACTGGGTTTTATAAAAAGAAATAATATATCAGTGGATATTTGGAAGTATAAATCTATGGTGGGAATTTATAATGGAATGGATAATTTGTCTTAAAAATAAATGGTGGTTCATTTTTAAAAAGTGTGGAAAGAAAATTTAGGAATTTGGAATGTAAATTGGGATAAATCGAGAAGGATTTATTAATTGATTTAAATGGATTATTTTGGAACGGAAAGTGTATTTTCCCTCAAAAGCCGATTATGTTTTCAACGTAGATTTTTAAGTATAAGTTGGAAGTTTTAAAGTTGTTTTAAAAGAATGTTTTTGAGAAATTATTATTTAATTTGTTTAAAATTTTAAAGGTGAATATTTTATTAAATTAGTTATAGTAGTAATAATTTTAAAGGGGTAATTGGTATTATGATTTAAAAAGATAATTATTAACATTTATATTTTATAAAGTAGTTTTATTATAAATATAGTTTGGCTCAAGTTTTCATTTGGAAAACTTGTATAGTATTCAATAACCTTTATTTTTAAATTTGTTTTGGCTTAGGTTTTACATGAAAAATTATTATTAAATTTCATAACTGGTATTTTAAATAAAGTGTTTTAAATAGTTTTTTTTTCTAATTATTTCAAAGCATATATATTTTTAGACAAAGTGATTCAAATTATTTTAAAATCGAAAGCATTTAGTCTTGGCAAATTTTTAGTGGAAATAAACAATGTTTGGAAATTTATTCCATGAGAGAAAAGGTAGTTTGAAAATTGTTTTCAAAGGGTTGAAGTGTGGAAATATATCTTGCAAAGACATTTATAAATATATAAATAATTTGGGGAAATTATTTAAATCCGATGGTTGTTTATGGATGTTATTTGATAGTTAAATAACCGACTATCAATATTGGCCTTTAAAGACGGCATTTGAATTTCAGTGATACCGAGGCTCGGATTCCAAATGGTTAACCGAAAACCACATTGAATCTTAAAGGTGGATCTTTTGTTTAAAAGATCAAAATTGGAAATTTGTTGTGACTTAATTTAGATCTGAATGTTTCCACTTGTTTTTAAAATAAGTGCTCATTATTCGGATAAGCCAGGGGAGGACATTATGTCATAAAACCCATTCCGAATAATGATACGACGAAATAGGATTGCATTTGAAGACAGTGGTTCAAGACCGGGTATTTTCAAAAACGAAAGGATTACCTGTTGATTGTCTCTGCACCGAGTTGCTCCGGTATATAGATTACCCTATGTGATGGGGAGTCCGGACGTGATTAGAGGATATCCGGATTTGCAATGACTTTTTCCTTAATTGGACGAAGTGCCTACGATTCCATTTAGACCCATGATGGACTTGTATGGATGTATGTCTGACATTACACTTTGAGATATAAAGCTGGTTTCTATCAAATATATTTTTGTTTGGTGGCGGAGAATTTATTCTCTTAGCATAACACCCTCCTTTGAGACGTACGAGCTTAGAGGTTATGTAGTTGATGGTTACTAGTGGTATATTCCAACTTGGTAATGTGGCATGCTAAGTGCTGAGCATTGGTTGATCGAAGCATGGCTTTTATGAAAAGCGTAGCTTTGTGGGATGAGACTTTATCGAACCTCACACCTCGAAAATGGTCGTAATAGGAAAGGATGCAACAAGGTTATGGGGGTCGCGCCCCTCAGGATATGTGCATTTCTTTCTGGATAAAAAGTGGTATCATGTTATGGAGCCTAGATATTTAACTTATGTGGATAAAAAAGTGATATTCTGGTATGAAGCCCAGATATTTACTTATGTGGTTAATGGAATTTGAGGTGCCTCGGTAAAGGTCGGTTATGACCGAGGGATGGCATACTCATGACAGTTAATTACCTAGTTACAGAGTTAACCTGGCCTTGTGTTGGCAGAGATCCGGTTAGGTTCTCGGGGCGCCCCTACAGAGGCGTATCCTTTGGATAAAGGAAGTTCCTTAGCCTTGACCATTTGTTAGAAATCCAAACAATCAATACGGGCCATATACGGTTTCAGTTGTAGAACCTGCCATTTAAAATGGTAGCTATAGTAGGCATACTATAATGGTACGTATGCTGGCTAAGATAAATATTATACTTTCCAAATGTTTTTCCACACTATGCATTAATAATAATATCAAAAGGATTTTCACGTATCAAGCATGTTTGACTGCTATAAGGAGAAACCTCCCCTAAGTGTGTGATTGCATTGTGTGTGTGCCGGGAGACCCTTTGGTAGTTTCATTTTCCAAAAGCATGAACGGATTTATTTTTGTACAAATAATTATTTTTAGATCTCACGCCAGTTCCATGACTGACTCGGAGTTTATTGTTTCCTTTTCTAAAACTATGGGTGCCTCTAATTTTCCACACGGGCATCCTAGAGTCAGGTTATCAGTAGTTCTGGAGCTGAGTCAGGAAAGTATGCTGTGAAGATCAGGAGACAAGCTGGATGACGAGATGTATCACACGTATATGATGTTATTTTTCAGCTGTTATGTTGTATTCCGCTGTTGTTGTATATGACTCTGATGATGTAATGTATAAACAGATATAGTTCTTTTGTTTTAAAGATTAGTCATCTATCTATTACATATTGTTCCGCTGCGATTGTGATATTTTGATGTTGTTCCTATTTCTTCCTCTACCTTCTTCTTCTTTAACCCTAACGATTCAGTTTTTCGGCATTCGATTGTTCGGCATTTGATACAGTGGACGTATTGATGTCGATTTTCGGACGTCGAAAAATCGGATCGTTACAAGTGTTATCAGAGCTTAGGTTGGCGATATGCCGTGGCTCTGGTGGGGATTACTAATTAGAGATAGAGTTAGTGGTACTCTAGAAAGAGTTTGAGTGCATTAATAAATTTGAGCGCGTAATTGTTAGTGAATATAAATGTTGTTTTTATATTGTGTTGACTTATCGGTTGAGTGTTTATGGATTCTAGTCGATATGTGGGTCGCCATTTTATCGATAGGGGTTTCTAAACTCTTAAACAAGATAAACCGACACGGTGTTGTTTTAAAATAGGGTAAATGAAATAATTTTACCCAAATTATTTGTATATAAAAGAAATAATTTTTCGCAAATTATTATATTTATATATGGTTGCTTGGTTGTTAGGAAGTGATAATATTAAATTATTATCATTGTTGTGTAAAAATTTGAATAAGGAATGGATATCAAAACCAAAGGTTAAAGAAATAAATTCATATACAAATGGGATTTGTAAATGTAAATTGTAAATGTGATTTATAATTTGAAATAGAATTCTAGAGTAATTTTTGATAGGGATTAAAAAGATTTAGGATTGAAATTTCAAAAGATTAAATTCCTTTGATTTGAAAATGGTTTTCAAAGATTTTGGAAAAAAATGGTGAAATTATTTAAGAAATATTTTTAAATTGGATATGAAATCTGGTGGGATTTGGAATTTAAAAATATTTGAAAAAATATTTTTGAAGGGATAAAAGCACTAAACTCTTTTCGGTCGCTGGGAAATAATTCCGATGATGATCGCGACATCATCGGTGTTCGTTTTCGAGTTTCCAAGGAAGGAATTGCTACCCTAATGTTTTGAATTGGGAATATTTGCAAAATTGAGTTTGATTTTGAAATAGTTTGATTTTGGATATAGTTGGTTTCCAAAAAAATGATTTTTGAAATACTTAAGTGATTATTTAAACACTAGAATCTGATTTTAAAGAAATGGTTATGGAATATTTATAAGTTTAAAAATTTATAAGGGTTTGGAAAAGATTAAATTGGAATGTGAAATAACTTAAGATCTGAAGAGAAATTGAGTTCAAAAGCAATTGAAATTTTAAGTCAAAGTAGACTAAAAATAAATTAAAGTTTGGAAATAAAATCCATTGAGAATTAAAAAATAAATTAGTAAGTGGAACTAATTAGAGAAATGGATTTGAGAAAGGGTGAATAGAATTCAATATTTAATTTGATTTGGAAATAAGAATTAAAGATAAAAATTGAATTCAGAATGGGATTGAAAATTTGAGTCAATGATGATATGGATTAGATATGAATGAAGAATAGTTGATAAAAATTAAGTATTCAAAATTTTAAGATAAACTGGATTCAAATGAAATTGAAATGCAAGTGAATATAAGTGGACATAAAACCAAAGTGATGAAGTAGAAAATAAACAAAAGAAGTGTATAAAATACTTATATTGAACTTAAGAAATAAATGGTGAAATTCTTAAGTAAAATGTGGAATTGGGAAAGTATATTAAGTTAGTATTTGAATGGAGTAAATAAAAGTGTGGGAAATGAAAATTTTGGATAGAAATCAATATAAATGTGAATAAAAGAGAATAGATAAAGCTAATAATCAATTAAAAATAAATATGTGGGATGTACGTATATTACTTTATTCGCATAGCAATTTGATCCAGATTCAAGCACAGAATTGAGATAGTTATATCGATTTGAGTTGGGTTTTTTCACTCGATTTTCGACGACGAACCCTGGATATGGATTTTTGGTTGATTCTAAAAATTCTCTATCATGGTTTACAGCTATGCAAGAAGAATGACGGTTTCTAATCAAGAAACCAGATCTGAGTCCGCACTAGGAAGTCGGGAGGACGATACTAGTTCGGAAATGAAATTATGTGATCGAGTGTGCGATCGGATTCGTATTGCGTACGGATGATATGTGTATATCGTACGGACTTGAATGAAATAGATACTAAAACTATTGTAAAGATTGAATAAAATGATTTTGAAACCTATGATTGGATATTAATGCTATGTAGGATATACAGGTGTTTAAAAAGCAAAAGGAAATTGGGATTTTTGATTATTGAAGATAAATTTGAATTGGCCAACATAGATGTACGTATTTAAATTTTAGTATGAAATTTGATGATTTTATGGTCTAGCCACTTGGCCTTTTGTTTTCTTTTGAAATCTGAGGGCCCGTAGAGGCATTTTGTAGTTGTACCGATCTAGCGGCGCAAAGGAGACGCTGGCAAAAATTTTCAAAAATTTTAATAATTTAAAATTTGGATTTAAATTTAAATTTGAATTGTTGAGAAAATATTGTTGTTTGGAACTTATGGTTGAGTTTGGAAAGTTAATAAGAATGATAATGTCTTTAATAAAAAATTGTTTTGGAAAGTTGAAACTGTTGGGTTTTGGGAAGTTGTTAAAAACTTATTTGGATTGGGAAAATAGTGAACGGGTTATGGATCATTCTTCTTAACTAGTAATTTCGGGACGAAATTCTTTCAAGGTGGGAAGAATGTGACGACCTGGAATTTTTGGATATTTGAAATTGGATATTTAATTGATTTTTAACATTTAAAAGTTAATTTCTAACTTGAATTTCAAATATCACTGTTTATTTGGCAATTAAATTATTGAATTTAATAATATGAAATTGGGTAAAATATTGTATCTTTCGTTTTGAGCTTGTTAAAAATAATTTAAAAGTTCATAAAATTTATATTGATAATACTGGAGATAATAGAACTTTTAAAAGTTGAATTTAAGATTGTTTTGTTCAGTTTGAATTATATCGTCTAAATCGATATTTAAAAATAGCCTTCCGAGACACAGTCTCAGAATTCGACGAAACCAGTTTCATTGGATCCATAATAGTGTATTATTATTAGATTTTAAATTTCGCAGTGTTTGGAGTTGTCGCGTGATCGTACGATAGGTTAACTCGCAGGAATTTAAATCGAAAATTCAGTATAATAATAAGATCCAAAAATCTATCTTCTCCATACGATAGAATTAGGCCTCGAAACCTTTTCCATTGCGTTCGAAATAGAGGTTTAACATTATAAAGGCCTAGCGTCACGCCTCGATTGGAGATCGAGATTGTGAGTTGCGTAATTGTAATGATTTGAATTTAAATTTAAATTTAAATAATATTGTTGCATAAAAAAATTCTATATCAAGCCCTTGCGTACATGTATAAAATTCTTAGCACGTGTCTTTCCGATTACACACGCGTCGTTCCTAAAGACAAAAAATAATATAAACCTATAGTGAGAAATAACAACCGAGTTCCTTCCTTTTTCTAATTTCAGTTCGATAAAAGAAAGGTCGATCTCAAAATCAGCTCGTCCATCGACTCGAAATCAATTTTCATAGGGATTTTCAAAATGAATATATGATCGAGTTATACTCCAAATCGAGTCACTGTCGAGTAGGCGACTGAAGGGTTGTTCGCGAGCACATGCGCGCGTGCTCGCACACGCGAGGGAAGCTCGATTTCGAGCACGCGTTGGAAGGGAATTGGATCTGGATGGCGCGCGAGAGCTTGAGGTCGCGTTCGCGCGAAGATTTGGGCATAGTTATGAAGCTCGAACTTGAGCAGGTGGAGGAGCAGCGTCGAGGTCGCGGTGGTTCTGGAGACGGCAACCTAGAGGGGATCTTCGAGTCGACCTGGAACGCGAGCATTTTTGGGGGAACCAGTGAGGTATTGTCCTTATTTCAATTTAAATAAATAAAATGTTCGCATACATATTAAAAGAAGAAGAAAAATAGAAATTTTTAAGGGCCGTAAAGTTTTATAAATTGGACTTTTGTGAACCTATGTAAATTATTTTACAAATATATGTGTAGTCCTAAAGAAAATATATATGTATACATATACTTTGATTTACTAAGTTATGTTAAAAATATTTTATTAAGGTGATAAAATTATTCAATTAACTTATGTAATTATTTTAGTTACAAAAAGGAATTTTAAAAGGGAAATTATTTAGTTAAATTAGTTTGTTAGTTAATTAAATGGTAACTAATTGTCGATTGATTCGAATATTAATAAAACCCATAATATTTATACAAGATCTTGAATCGTGAAGAAATAGTCGAAGTGGAGATGGGTTGCAAAACAAAAGCAAAGGTGAGATCTTCTCACTCAAATTGGTTTGTCTAGTTTAATTTAAATAGTTAAATTTAAATTATTGGATGTGCTTGGATGAATTTGATAATTTATCCGTTGGGTAATATTATATATAGTATTGTGTGTGTGTATATTGGAGTGATTGATTTCGAGCATTATATAGCGGATGAGACCCTATGCGCCCTGCATAATAGCGGATGACCTCTTATATTGCGATATCCCGCCTTGAAGCGCGATTGTATTTAATTTGTTGTGCTAACATCTGTGGACGGAGGGAAACAAGTTGGAGGGTCCAACTGGATTCCTCAAATGTTTGAGTTTATTTCATATGCTGTGATATGATTTATTGACAATCTGTTATTGATTATTTTGGTAACTGAAATTACTGAATGTTATGGTTTGGCCGAATATATTTTGGAATTTTTAAAATACTAGAAATATAGAAATTGGATTTTTGAAGGAAATTAAAGTATAGAATTTTAGGTAAAATAATTTTTGAGGATTGGCTAAATTAAAAGAAGGAATTTGAAAAAGGATAAAAGTTGATTTTTAAAATCATTTGAATAAATTCCAAGTATGGAGAAAAGAATTTAATAAATGGAAATAAACGGATTTTGAGAACTTAAGTAGTATTGTTTAAAAGTTGAAGAATTTGTTTAAAATTCGGATATTAAATGAGTTTGGAAAATAAGGGGAGAATTTTGAAATCAAGTATGAAATTGGTATTTCTAATTTAAATGGAATTTAAATCATAAATATAGGTGTGAATATTTGAATAACGGGTTTTTAAATAAATTTGGATAAATAAAGGAGTAATTTTTAAATGGAGTAAATTTTGGAAATCGATTTGGAAATTGATTTAGTGTTGAAACTGTGTTTTTTCAGAAGGAATGGGACTATGGAATTTATAAACTGAGTTTTATAAAAATAAATTATAAATCAGTGAATATTTGGAAGTATAAATTCACGGTGGGAATTTATAATGGAATGGGTAATTTGTCTTAAAATGAATGGTGGTTTATTTTTAAAAAGTGTGGAAAGAAAATTTAGGAATTTGGGATGTAAATTAGGATAAATCGAGAAGGATTTATTAATTGATTTAAATGGACTATTTTGGAATGGAAAGTGACTTTCCTTTAAAAGCCAAGTACGTTTTTAAAGCAAATTTTTAAGTATAAGTTAGAAGTTTTAAAGTTGTTTTAAAAGAATATTTTTGAGAAATTATTATTTAATTTGTTTAAAATTTTAATGGCGAATATTTTATTAAATTAGGTATAGTGGTAGTAATTCTAAAGGGGTAATTGGTATTATGATTTAAAAAGATAATTATTAATATTTATATTTTATAAAGTATTTTTATTTTAAATATAGTTTGGCTAAATTTTTTATTTGGAAAAATTGTATAGAATTCAATAACCTTTATTTTTAAATTTGTTTTGGCTTAGGTTTTACATGAAAAATTATTATTAAATTTCATAACTGGTATTTTAAATAAAGTGTTTTAAATAGTTTTTATTCTAAATATTTCAATGCATATATATTTTTGAAAAAGTGATTTAAATTATTTTAAAATCTAAAGCTTTTAGTCTTGGCAAATTTTCAGTGGAAATAAACAATGTTTGGAAATTATTCCGTGAGAGAAAAGTAGTTTGAATTTTTTTTCAAAGGGTTAAAGTGTGGAAATATATCTTGCGAAGATATTTATAAATAAATAAATAATTTGGTGAAATTATTTAAATCTAATGGTTGTTTATGGATGTTATTTGATAGTTAAATAACCGACTATCAATATTGGCCTTTAAAGACGGCATTTGAATTTCGATGAGACCGGGGGTCGGATTCCAAATGGTTATCCGAAAACCACATCGAATCTTAAAGGTGGATCTTTTGTTTAAAAGATCAAAAATGGAAATTTGTTGTGACTTAATTTAGATCTGAATATTTCCACTTGTTTTTAAAATAAGCGCTTATTATTTGGATAAGCCGGGGGAGGACATTAAGTCATAAAACCCATTCCGAGTAATGATACAACGAAATGAGATTGCATTTGAAGACGGTGGTTGAAGATCGGGTATTTTGGAAAACGAAAGGATTACCTATTGATTTTCTCTGCACCGAGTTGCTCCGGTATGGAGATTTCCCTATGTGATGGGGAGTCCGGATGTGATTAGAGGATATTCGGATTTGCAAGGACTTTTTTCTTAATTGAACGAAGTGCCTTCGGTTCCACTCAGACCCAGGATGGACTTGTATGGATGTATTTCTGACATTACACTTTGAGATATAAAGCTGGTTTCTATCAAATACATTTCTGTTTGGTGGCGGAGAATTTATTCTCTTAGCTTAACACCCTTCTATGAGACATACGAGCTCAGAGGTTACGTAGTTGATGGTTACTAATGATATATTCCCAACTTGGTAATGTGGCATGCTAAGTGCTAAGCATTGGTTAATCGAAGCATGGCTATTGTGAAAAGCGTAGCTTTGTGGGACGAAACTTCATCGAACCACACACCTCGCAATGGTCGAAACAGGAAAGGATGTAGCAAGGTTATGGGGGTCATGCCCCTCAGGGTATGTGCATTTACTTCTGGGTAGAAAGTGGTATCATGGTATGGAGCCCAGATATTTATGTGGTTGTTGGAATTTGAGGCGCCTCGGTAAAGGTCGGTTACGACCAGGGGATGGCATACTCAGGACAGTTAGTTTCCTAGTTACAGAGGTAACCCGGCCTTGTGTTGGCAGAGATCCGGTTTGGTTCTCGAGGCTTCTCTCCAGAGGCGTACCCTTCGGATAAAGGAAGTTTCTTAGCCTTGACCATTTGTTGGAAATCCAAACAATAAAATACGAGCCCTTTACGGTTTCATTTGTTGAACCTGCCATTTAAAATGGTAGCTATAGTAGGCATACTATAATGGTACGTATGCTGGCTAAGATTAATATTATACTTTCGAAATGTTTTTCCACACTGTGCACTAATAATAATATCAAAATGATTTTCGCGTATCAAACATGTTTGAATGCTATAAGAAGAAACCTCCCCCAAGTGTGCAATTGCATTGTGTGTATGCTGGGAGACCTTATGGTAGTTTCATTTTCCAAAAGCAAGAGCGGATTTCCTTTTGTACAAATAACTATTTTTAGATCTCACACTAGTCGCATGACTGACTCGGAGTTTATTATACCCTTTTCTAAACTCTGGGTGCCCCTAATTTTCCACATGGGCAACCTAGAGTCAGATTATCAGTAGTTCTAGAGCTGAGTCAGGAAAGTATGCTGTGAAGATCAAGAGACAAGCTGGATGACGAGACGTATCACACGTATATGATGTTATTTTTCCGCTGTTATATTGTATTCCGCTGTTGTGTTGTATATGACTCTGATGATGTATTGTATAAACAAATATAGTTCTTTTGTTTTAAAGATTAGTCATCTATCTATTATATATTGTTCCGCTGTGATTGTGAGATTTTGATATTATTTCTATTTCTTCTTCTACCTTCTTCTTCTTTAACCCTAACGATTCGGTTTTCCGGCATTCGATTGTTCGGCATTTGATACAGTGGACGTATTGATGTTGATTTTCGGGCGTCTGAAAATTGGGTCGTTACAACCATGGTGATGTAACTCGGCCATCCTGCAATGGAAGTTATAGTGAATTTAAATTTTTTTTACCTATTCTATCTTTATTAGGCCTATGAAGTCTAATTTATATATAATATTTCAAAATTTAATTTAAATAATTCTTTTTATAAATAATGAATGGAATTTTATTTTATTTACGTTTAACTAAATATAATGGTACATATATTTATCATATACATACATGTATGTGTGTGCATGTGCAACATCATAATCCATGCAAGGTATAATGTATCCGTATATAAATGATGGAATTTGCATTGCAGCGGACATGTTAGCTCATCTTAGATTTATTATATGTTGTCCAAAGATATGTATGTATGTATATGTGTGTGTGTATAAACTTGTTATTTTAAATAATTATTAAAATAGTATAAATATTTACTTATATGTATATAATACATGTATTACATAAATGTAAAATATTAGTATATGTATATATCTGTGTGCGTGTGTGTGTATGTATGTATGTATGTATATGTATATATGTATGTATATTAAATTACACATTAACTAGATAAATGACTATATATATACATACATAATATACAAAGCTTTTTTTAATATACTATACATGTATATTTTACAATAATAAAATAATATATATATACGCATTTATATATAATTATACTTGTAGTATCAAAAATATTTATAAATACGTGTATTTAAATGTATATTTATACTATATAATTATATCAATTACAAAATTAATTTGTAATGTTCCGCCTTTTTGTATGCTTTAAATCGACGATAAACCACACACGTCAAACTCAAACCATATAAAAGGATGGATTGTTATGGGGTAAATAAGAAAAATAGAGAAAAAAAAGAACAAAATAGAATCTTGCAGCGGAACGGTAAAATATAATAATCAAATATACAGTTCATGAAGTTGTTTTACAAAATATTCGATTATACTTGTACAATACATATCAGAGTTACACATACCAGAGAACAATAAATAATGCAGCGGAACAGCATGAATGTAGTGGAATACTATAATAAATAATAATAAATCTTCGTCTTCGTCCTCCAAAATTTAGGCCTTCAAATCCTAAAATGCTCAGGCTAACCCGAGCGAATTGAAAAGACAAAACACTCGAGTCAGAACTAAAAGATCTTATGCAAGTTAAATCAATAGTAAATAAAATGAGTGGAACGGCGTCAGAGATGTTTACGGGATTTGACATCTCCTACCCAGTGTCTAACGTGAGTGCAGTAACTTAAGAGATGCTCGGGATTCACATCTCCTAAGGATCCGTTATACTATTTACTATGTTGTAATATTTCGCTATTATAATAATGTCTATAGTAAAATAAACTTACTTTTAAATAGCGTTAAGGAGTTACCTAATCTCCCCCTTAAACACAATAATAGTCCCAGTAGTCCATCCAGTATAAACGCATCTCCAGATCGGGAGACTACCCTAAATACTCCACGGGCTATGGGAGAAATCCAAACTCGTACAAGGCACGCTAGGGTAGGTGACACGGCATAACTAGGCAATGCCAGGGTAGATATACCAATTACGCTTCTGGGCCGGTGGTGACGCGTAGCGCGCAGCTACCGCCCACCTCGAGCCACACCCCCAAATCAAAAATCAAAAGTGGCCACCGAATCAATCCAAAAGTCAGAGTATAATATCGAAGGGATGTGTCCGTTAAAAGGTGCTACCTTCTTAGCCCGTCAATCGCTCCTGTTTTAGCCACCTTATGCCAACTCACGAGAGTCGGGTCCACGTATATACCTCAAAGGAACGTCGCCGCCATCCTACTTCATTCAAGAGTCTCCACCGCATACACGGTTGTCAAAGTGGTTTCCGGAGTTGGCAGAGAGTATGACAACTTCCGGTCTCGGTCTCTTTAACAACCAAACGTTATTATAACATCGCGCTCATTTCAAAATAATTTATACTTCAAAACCAGAATAAAATATCCATTTCAAACCATATAAATACGATATCCTTTCCGTTTCAAAAAATAAATAAATATGATATCATTTTTATAAAAAATCAAATCACTATAATATCATTTTTATTTCAAATATATCCTTTCCAAAAATCATAGCACTTTCAACATTATAACACTTCGAAATCAAAACCCCTTGAAATATAACACTTCCAAATTATAATACTTTGAAACTCAAAACTTTGAAACATAACTACACCACTTAAATGGCTTAAATATTAAATTATTTTATTTAACAAAATAGCTTCTTCAATTTAACAAATCAATTCCAAATACAGATTTGAATCCCAAATAAACCATTTCAATTTCCATATATTTAAAAGCTTTAAATATTCCACCATTTCAAGACTAATTCTTTGATAATCCCATATACATCAAATTCAATCACTATTATTTATATTTGAAATGTTTACGTAATAAATCCAACATCATTTAAGAAAAACTTTTAAACTTCACATAACTGGATATTCTTTCAATTTATTTAACTTGATATATTCATTTAAATTAACTTTATATTCATTTAAATCACTTTGAACTAAATCAAGTTATAAGAACCATACCTTTTAAAATTTCAAATTTAATGAATTTTACATCAACTTAATGAGTTTAAGTTTAAAATAAACTCAATTTCAAATAAATTTTCCATTTACCTTCCAACCTTAATTTATTTAAATTATTATAACCTCTATATTAAAGTATGATTTAAATACTTAACCATATTTTATTTTAATAAAATCATACTCTATTATTAAACTTATATTTTACTAAACAAATTTATACATAGCTTAAATTCAAAATTTTAACTATATATAAATAATGTTTATATAATATAAAAAAATCAATGTTTATTAAACCGTATATTTCTATCCAAAACCATAGAAATCATTTTCAAAATATTTATATATATAGACCGACGGTGTCTGTATAAAATTTTCTATCCTATGGTCAAGTGATACGGATATTTATCATTTCAATCCGTAATTTAAAATAAATATACGGTTATATATCATTTCAAACTGCAATCCCGAATGAAATAAAAATCCGTACAACTTGTAGTTTGTAACAATATAACATACAACATCCATTCGTCCAATATCAGTCATCAACCATTTATCACAATCATCGCCCAATTCAAACAATAACATCAATATAAAACAGATAATAAATAACAGGTAATTACTGGCAGTTTATATTCAATAATAATTACTTTAACTGGAAGTTATATAATAAATTAATTTAATTGGCAGTTTATATGCAATAATAAATTGAATAATAATTTAATTCAATAAATTTAATTTAACTGGAGTGATGATAATATATACTAAACAATAATAAATAAATTTCTAATCACATCAGAAATTAATTTAACACACATAAGAAATTTTAGAAGTTGTGAGTGGGTTAAAACACTCACCTTTTGAATTTAAATTGAATTTAAATCCAATTAAAATCCAAAATTCAAACGGTCCTAGATTTCGTCCAAACCAACGTCAATATTTCCGAAATTCCAATACGATCCTAACAAAAGAAACCGCGCATAAAACGGACATCGTTTGTGCAAATTATTGTGATTAGAAGTTTTGGAATCGAAATTTAAAATAAAATAACTAAAAAGAAAAACAAACCGGTTCACAATGCCACGTCACATACGCACTTCCTCTTCCAGAACCTATCCTTCGCGTATGCAAACCCAATAGCCCCCTCTATGCGTTCGAACTAAACCAGCCGCCACATCAACTTCTCGCGTGCCAAAACCCACCGCCGCCGCGCCCAAGGCAGAACCGCACCCTGCTCACCTCGCCACGACCTTGCCCCCGGCTCCCACGCCAACACGCGACCCCAAAATCGCAGGCACCGCGGCCTATTTCTTTACCTAATTGAATTTTTGCTGACGATCTGACCATCGAATCCCCAGACAAACCACATAGATGCAATACGCGTTCGACTCTCCACACAACCCTGTCGTTGATTTCCCGATCAGACGAAGTTCATCATCGAGCGATGAATGGTCAAAAATAAGCTAGCTAATTCCGACAACATAGCAACCCAGATTGAGAAACAAATTACATATTTGACTTGTGCCCGTTGAGAGCATCAAATCGATATAATAATTCGATATAGTTTGAGGAGATTAAATTTTTGATTTGATTTTTGAATTGCAATTGGATTTGGAATTGTCTGCCATTGAAATGAGGGGGTGAGAAGGAATTGTACGTACAGACAAATGACAATGAGGTAGGTTAGGGTTTATAACAAGGTATATATAGACAAGCTGAAATTGGAATGGATGGACATGATTGACATACGCATTGAACGATAAAGTGGCCCGAAAAGCCCGTTCTGACTCCGGAACAAAATTAGGTCAACCCATATATCAAAATAGATGTTTTAAAATATTTTAAAATCAATGGAACAGGTTTCGGGTCCAAATTCCATCGTATGAAGAAGTTATGCTCAAATCAAGTTATTTCAAATTGATTTCAATTCATCGATTTCAAGGCGTTTCGAGCCCATATGATCAAACAACAAGCCCGATCGTTATAAAACTTGAAATCCCACAATAATTCACCGTTATGGATCCGATGAAACCGGTTTCGTCGAAATCTGAGTCAGTGGCCAAAATGGCTATTTTCCAGTTGTTAACGCTAAAAATATGCGCTAACACCCCGGTGTGAGTTGTGATATAGCGAAAGCACCACCCGTTGGTACGGGAATTAAAAGCAAGCAGAAAATAGTAAAGAGACAACAATTTTTATGGTGGTTCGGCTCAAAGTCAAGCAGACGTCCACTTAATCTCTTCTATTATTGATTTGATTACCAATTTTACAATAATTCTTCAATTACAACACAATTAAGGCAAGTAGTTAGAACTTTGATGTAGAAAAGCTCTCTGAATTCATGTTGAATGAACTTGATCTTTTTCCAAGGTTCTTTGAAGTGTCTTTGGCATTTGAAGTGTTGTAGAAGTCGTGAAAACAGCAAAGTCTTGGCATTTGAGAAATCATTCCCCCGCCCAATGTGGAGTAGGCGGGGTATTTACAGGGGAGTTTCGGAGTTAGGCCGTGTGGTGCAGGCTGTGGGCGGCTTAGGAGTTGAGTTAGGTCGCGGGCGACCTAATGGGTACGGGTTACGGCTTATAGTGGGTGTATTTGGCCATTTGCGTTGGCTGGTAGGTCGTAGCAACCTATGGGGAATGGAAGGCGATCTATACGCTGGGGCATCAGGCGGAGCGACTTAAGATAGACTTGGGAGAAGCAGCGACTAAATATAGGTTGGAGAGAAGTACATACAAACAGCATAAGGAGACGCGGCTTATTTAGGTGCAGCTGTGCGCTCATAACCCGCTAGGTCGCTACCTCATTGAGTCGCTGTAGTATTCAACCCACTGTCGTGTTTGAGTCGCTATGCCGTTGATCTGTTTAGGTAGCTTAACTCGTTGAAAGCCGCTGGGAGGTTGAGTCGTTAACTCATTGCAATGTTAGCTCGCCAGATGCTATAGATCGTAAGTCGCTTGGAGGAGTGAACAGTTAAGTTGCTTGGGGTTTTGGGGTAGTTAACACATTGTTATGTTAGGTCGTTAAGTCGCCAGCTTTCCTTAAGCAGTTGGGTTGCCATTCAGAAAAGGGATTAACACTTTCCCCTCGAAGTACATGCCTAGGTTATAGGTCGTGTGCTTCGATTTAACCTTGCTAAGTCGTGGGTGACTCAAGGATCTTGCTAACTCGCGCACCTATTCATCTTCCCCGTTTTCTTCTATATAAGCCGCTAAGCCGTTTCACCCTCTTCACTTTACTGTTTATCATCTTGCCGCGATTGTTGTATTCAAGCTCAAGAGCTAAAGCGAAATTCCCTTCCTCGTATCTTCGATTATCATTTTCAACAACAAATCTAGGTAAATCCGATCATCTGACCATCATGTTCACCATTGATTCTCCTATAACCAATTTCACGCAATTTTTGTTACCATGTTGAAACATTATACCCCGACTCACCTTTCGATCATCGTCGAATGTTGGTAATTGCGTTATTCTCGAAAAATGAATCAACTTCGGGTTCCATGAAGTTATTGGGTGAATGTGGGGTTTTTGGAGTTGATCATGGGTTTTGGAAGTTTGGAGGAGACGAGGAGGTTTTGGGTTAACGGATTTCGGGCTATGTTGTGGCGTTTCTGGTGAAGTAAAGGGGATGAACACGTGGCAATGTGTGAGTGGAGAGCAGGACTTAGGTTTTTAGTGGAAGAGAGCTCGGTATTTCTGGGATACCCTTAGGGCGACCTAGGGCATGAGGCGAATTAATCATGTAGAGCGACTTAGGATATATAGTATACTGCTTCAGACGAGATAACTCCCTTAACGACCCATCTTTGGGTCGCACCATAATTTAGGCGAGTTAACATTTTATGGCATAACCTTTAGGTCGCTGTTGTTCTTGGACGAGCTAAGACTTAAGCACATTTGCCTCGTCGTGACTTAAAGCTTTATAGCCTTAACCCGTGACCTTCTACCTTGCACATGCCTTATCATTCCATGGCTTTGGACAATATGAACAGCATAAGTTGAACAAGATAAAGTATCGCACTTCTTAATTCATAAAATGTGACTAGACCTTTAACTTTAACTGCTTGCTTGAACTTTCAACTGCCTCTAAACAGATTGCACCAACATTTGATTATTAATAACCTGTTATTATAATGCAGAAAACTAGGACGAATATACTCATCATCGACTGCCCACATCGAGTGATGGACTAGGTCAAAGAGATAATATTTTACTTAAGTAAAATAATATGAATCTAATTAAAAATGAAATGCTGTGAATCAACTGGCTTAAATGAAGCATCAACGCAAAATTCATGCAGTTATAACTGCTTATTGCTGAATATTATCTGCATTGATACTACACTTAATTTTGATTCAATAACAAGCCTTGAATCTTCCTGAATTGACGTGCGCCAACCAGTATTATTTCAAGTTTTACTTTATTTACTTGTTATTTCAGTAGCTTTGCACAACACTTCACACGCTTTTAGGAAACGTGCACCTTCATATTTGAATATCCAGTCCCTTATGTAGAATGGCTTCTCAACAAGTGCGAGAAGAGATAGTAGAGCGGGCCGATTGTTTCCCCAATGGCTGACCCTTTGGAGAATCCTCCGGAAAGAGTTTCAACTACATTGAACCAACGGGCTTTCAGCCAGCTATGTATTCAATTCGGCATTGCTGAAGCGGATGCTCTGTTTCCTACGGTAAATGACACTGCCGATAGGCCGCCTCCTGGCTTCATTGCAGTCAATCGTCAAATGTGTCTGAATGGAGCTATTCCCCCCTCAACGATTTTCTTAGAACACTCCTCCTTCGACTAACTATTTCTCTAATGGCTATGCCATTTTGATGGGGTTGTGCATACTATTTAGGAGGACGCTTAACCGCCTCCCAAGCTTCGAGGAGATCTGGTATTTGTGTTCATTTGGGAGGAACAAAGATCACCCTTCCATTACTCTTGTAAGGAGTGCAAGAAACCGCAAGCTGATTATGGATCTGCCCGAGAGCGCTCACAGGTTTTTATACCAGTTCTTCTTTGTCCGTTACCCCCCGAGATTCTACGGTATCTGGAGAGTAGGAAGTAAGACTACCTATCTCCGTTCACTTCATTTCTGAGACTTTCAAAAGTTGTGTCGTCAAGTGCTAACTTCATTCTTTACTTTTGCAGCACTTCCTCCTCCCTCTAAAGATTCTAGTCATAAATTGACTTTCGAAAGATTGAGTGCCCTAGCTATCGATGAGAGAAGTATTCAGTTTCTACTGAAGGATGAATTTTTGCACCAATTCGGACTCTTGCACTCTTCTCGATCCATTCAGTCCCGTGATGCACCCAGTTCTCAAGCAGAAGCGTCAAATGCCCCAGCCTCCGCAAAGGAATTTTCACTGAAGGAACCTATTGTAGAGGCTTCATTAGTGAAATGCTCCAATTCCGCTGACGATGTTGGATTATCTGGCAGATCTCAACTTCCCCCAGTTATTGAAGAAGAGGAATTTCCTCAACATTCTGGAAAGGCTACTAGAGAAGATGATGAGGGAGATGAGAAAGAAAGTTCCGTTACGAAGAGTGTAAAGCGTGCTGAAGAGGGCACTGCTGATATGACCCATTCTGTTGGGTATGATGGTGATGATATCTTTGGAGGACTAAGCGATCTTATGGTGACTTCCCACAAGCTCTTTAAAGATGACACCACCACTTCTAGGCTTGTTTCTCCAGCAATCGAAGCGACATCCGTTTTGCGATCAATTCCATCAATCCAAGAGTTGACTCCTGCTGCAAAAGCCGACATCTCTCCTAAGCCGAAGAGTGGTTTGTAGCTTGACGCGCGTAGTCCGCACGCCACACACACACTTAGGATTTTTGGCAATTATGCGCACTTAGCTTCTTTATTTCGAAGATTTCTAAATTCTGTCTCTTCTTCACTTTCAGGTTCTCCCATGGGACGCAGCAGCTCATATTATGATGACTTTCAACGCTATGCGAGGCATGATTCTTATGACCCAGGCGCTATCTTCCTGCCCCTAGGGAGACTGATGAGGAAAGAGCAGCTAGGAAAGCTCGCGAAAGGCAGGCTTATGAGGGGCGTTATGGAAGAAGAGACGACCGACATGACTTCTTACCAAAGGGATGATGACTCCCATAAGAGAAAGTCTCATGACTATAAGGGGAAGAGTCATGTAGCCGAAGATTCAAGCAAGCGAGCCAAGCTTAGCGAAAAGTCTACATCTGAAATTTCTAAAGTGCCCGCTGCTTCTATCTCTCTAGACATCCCTTCTAGCTCTCCTGCCCTTAAAAGAGCTGAAATTCAAGCAATCATTAATAGGCCTCCTTATCAAGTTGAGAATCCTCCGTCTGCACTCCAAAGCCGATTTTCGCATTGTTGTTTGAAAGGAGTACGTTTTGATATGGACTTGGTTCCAATTGATAAACAGGCCATGTTGGAAAATCTCGATGCTGTCAAGATTGATGTTGAAAGAATGTCCGGCTAGCAAAAACTAGTTGAGGAGCTTCAAAGAGTAAATCGTTTAAATCTCGAGGCTATGCTGACCATGGAAAGCGATAAGTCTGAGTGGCAAAAAGTTCTTGATCAACATGATACGGAGATGAAGAGCATCACCGCCTATAACGAGAAACTTGAGGCTGAAATCAAGAAGCTTAAAGATGATCTTGCCACCTCTTCCACTTCTTATACTCAAAAGAAAGAGGTTCTTCAAATGCAAATAAGAGACGCCCACGCTACTCAACGAGATGCTGAGGCTAAACTTGAGGCGTAGGAGAAAATCATAGAAATCTACACCAATGATGCTGCTCAGCTGCGGGAAAAGACTAACTCCCAAGATTTGAAGATTACAATGTTAAAGATCCAACTTTCTAAGGCTGAAAAGGAGCGTGACGAGGCCATCGCTGGAAAAGCAGCAGCTGAACAATCACATGAGGCAACTAAGGCCAACGTCAGCTCCACTCTATTCGATTTTTATGTTCACAGCGTCTTGGGGCGTGGCAGTCTTTCATTTTTGGGCCCAAAGTATGAGGTTACCCTGGCTGAAGTGTAGGAGGCAGCAGTTGAAATGCTTAGAGACGCTGGCTACGATGAGGAGGATCTTGAGGCTTATTATTTGGATGATGAGGGTCATGCCGCCCTTGCCAGAGGGAAAGAACAACTTGCCAAGGAACGAGCCGAAGCGGCGGAAGGAGAGCATCTAAGGAAGGCACCTTTGGCCGACCCAACTCGTCCTTCGGCTTCGGTTGAAATCGATATTATTGGCTCCAGTTCCCACTCTCCGCCTTCAGCCAAAGCTGAAACTGAAACTACAACTGCTCATGCCGAAGACGCGGGCCAAGAAGACACCTAAGCCTAAGATCTTGAAATTGACGTGATAAAGCCAATCTCTCCAGGTAACTTCAGCACTGATCCAGCTTAAGTGGACTACTCGTTTGCTTCACATGAGCTCGATGAACTTCTTGCTTTTTACTTAAGCCTCGACGTGCCACTATCTCCTCTCTTTGGAAGAAATACTGATGTTTAACTTTTCTTCCTCTATAGTGAAAACAACAAGTGTTGTACAGGCTTCGCCTCCTCCAGTTGTTGCCCCTCCACCTCTTCAAGTTACTCCTTCTTCTGCTTCTCAACTGGGGTCGCAAGAAGAACAAATAGGAGCTCTTCAAGGATTAGATGACCCGGCAGCTTCGCAAGAGCAGAAAGATGAAGAACTTGAGGAGGGTGAGAGGACCCCGGAGAAATTTACTGCCGATGATACAAAGCTGATTGATCTTATCACTCCGGGCAGCGAATCTTCTTCAAAGAAGAGGGGAAAGCGTGGAATTTTGAAGAAAAAGAAGGGCACTTCTGCTAGCGATGAGAAAGCGGAAGAGGACCCAATTGCACCTCTTTCTCCTTTTTCCCCGACTCGTTCAGGCCGACTCAAGAAGTTAACCATTAGACCAGGTGAGGGCTCCAAAGGCGGCGGGAAGAAGAAGTAATGGGTCTGGTTTTATCCTTCTTGTTCTGCTTTTTTGCTTTTTGCTTGTATCTAAAGACTTGTATCGACCAGAGATTGTGCGGGTACCGGCCCCCGCTTTTTGAAACCTGCACATGTATACAAATATTTTATAGCATGGAATAGAATGACTTTTTTACTTGTACAATCTTTTGTCTGTATTTGTAAATGCATTTATTCCTTATTTTCACACAAGTTTCTTTATTTTCTTTGTATGATATTGCAGTGAGCTCGTGGTATGTTGCTTTTATTAATGTAGCTATATTATATTGCCCCCATATCACGGCTTATTGCAATCTTCTCCATTTTGAGAAGCTTGTACTCTTACTCTGGAGAATAATTCTTCCATTTTGAGAAAATATTATTCTGCTCTAGTAGAGTGTGCCTTGTATTGGAGAAGTTTTCTTTTTTTTAGAAAAAGTTTTTACACTTCAACTTTCGGAGATGGTCAATTTTATTTTTGAGAAGTGGATTCCCCTACGCGGTAAAATGGGCCTCTAAAGAAGGCTTTGATTTGTTTGCCAGAAAGTTATATCTCATCGCTAAGTGGGCCTACGGGACGGGCGTCAACTGCTTTATCGGATATTTGTTTGCATAAACGATTGCGAGCAGTTAGCTGCGGCCTAGAAACTTCTTTTTGAGAAGGTGCCCCTTCAGTGGTTCCACCAACGACTTTTTCAAGAGATAACATTTCATTTTTCACTACACCAAAATCCTCATTTCACAACGGCTTTAACCCGTTGCAAAACCATTTCGCAACGGCTTTGAGCCGTTGCGAAAAAGCGAAATGGGCAGTGGTAAAAATTTCGCAACGGCTCAAATCCGTTGCGAAATATATTTTTTGCAACGGCTAAGGGTCGTTGCAAAATATTCTTTAGCAACGGCTTGTAGCCGTTCCAGATTTTATTTTGCAACGTCTTTGAGCCGTTGCTAATTTTAGTATTTTTTAAAAAAAAAATATTGCTTTTTCGGCCCTGCTATAGTAACATCATTTAATTATCATACTCAATACAAACATTTGCAAATTTAACACAATATTACAAAAAAAGATCATTAGACCAAATATTTTTCATAGATTCAACACAAAGACCAAACATAAAAAATCTTTCAATTACAATGTTCAACAACAATACATTACAACATAGTTCAGCAGCAATAGTATTACAGTACATAGTTTGGCAAGCATGTTACAATGTATAATGAAGAGATATATCGTTAATCGGTACATAGTTCATTATCTTGACGCCTTCCTCCAATCTGTTCCTATGCCTGATCATCATTGCCAACTCCAGCTCTATAAAACAAACACACAGGTATCTGTGTTTAGTATAAATAAACTTGCTCTTTTCTCTATAACTTTGCTTTTCATTGAAAAACATGACCTATAACAATTTGTACATAATATATATAACTAGATAACTTGCTTTCCTTTGTAATACATGACCAGCTCTCTAGATATATTGTTTTATAAACTAATCCATATGACGCTAGGAAGGTAGGTTCTAACCTTGGTGCAGAAGGCCAGTTTAAGTTTACAGAAGGTAGGTTCTAACCTTTATACATAATAAGATGCAGGTAGTTTCAAGTTTCATGCAAACGTATTGATTGAAAGGGTTGTAATTCTATGTTACAACTGCAGGTATCATTGTTCCAAATATTTTTGAGTGAATATACTTACATACTTTCAGTATAGTAAATGCGAGCTGGACTCTGTTATTCAGGCCCATGTGGTCTAGTACAGCGCTCAGGTTACATTCTAACAGACATGGCGTTAGTACACTTAGTGCAAAAATGCATAGAGGACAAATCCTAGCAAAACATGAAACTGCTCAAACATACTTTCTGTTACAGTATTGCAAAGTAAAACCAAAATGAATTGTTGTATAAATAATTTTTAAGTCAGTAAATAGTAGATTGAAAATTTTGATATGTATTTGTTAGCCAGTGCAATCCAGCGATGTTTACTGAAAGTAGTTGAAATGATGATCTTCGGGCATTTCCATTGATTACTCGAAGGCGGTATCTATAAGCTAATTAGGATGGAAATGAATATCCACTAAACTGTTTGAGTTTTAAATTTTTTTTCATCCATTTTTTTACGAATCAAACCGTACAGATTGAAATGAATATCTACACATTCAAACACAAATGCTCCCAAATCAGAAGAGCAGAAGATACTCACACCCGAAGAAGATAAAGGCCAGAGTCAAACAACAAACTAAAACAATCTACATCAGATGCTAAATGCAACAACAAAGCTTCATTCATGCACTAGTATAATTAGTAAAATCGATTCCTTTGGCTTATCAATCACTGCAAAATGATGTTCACCATGAAGATTTTATTACTGTATACTTATGACATTTTTGGAATGTGTTTGGTAATCAGTTTTAACAAAGATATTGGTTTTGCAGCTCTTCTGTTCTGCTTCGCATAGCAGAATAATTATGAACTGCATTGCATATTAATGCATTTTTAAAAGCTTGTTCGAATTCGAATTAACTTAAGGAGGAAATACATCCATATACCTAGTTTTGTTTATTAACTTCTCCTTTTAGTCTCAGCTACACTCATTATACACAAGTATTTTTATATTTTCGCTGTATCTTTATTGAATCAATGTAACATGAATGACAGAATTATACACTTTGGAAACAAATATTTCTTCTTGATGTATTTTTAAAGTGAAACAGGAGGAAATTGTTGAATTAAAGTCAGTGCGGCAGAAACATTTACGGATATTTTGAAACAACTCTAAATTTTTATTTTTTTTTGAAAAGTGGTCTGAAATGATTAAACCTCCAAAATATAATGACAAACTTTAACTTGGTGAAATCAGAGAGAAACTAGTTAAGTTTGATTCATTTTTTTTTGGCTTTTTCATTGAGCTCAAAAACATATATCAATTTCATGAAGCGTTGTCAAAGAAATTCCTGAAATCCTACATATTTTTTTCAAATCGAACCCATTCAATTATGATATGATTTTGGGATTTCAGTTCACAAATCAATTAAAATTTATGGTCAAGAAAATTCATTCAAACAATACTGGAATAGGAAATAACAAAATGTTTTATAGACGTGTATGTTTTATATTGTAGTCAGAGTTGTAATAATAATGAAATTGCAAGTACTAAGCTCAAAAGCAGTGCACTAAACACACACACACACAGATATATATATATATATATATATATATATATATCTCACGATAGGCTTATAGTAATAACATGTAGTGATTTAGATTATAAGTCTGTGTACATGCATTGCACATTTGAGAAAAAGTTGAGATCCCTAATATAACTTGCGAAGCTTGCAATTTTACTTTGTGTTTGTACTCACATCACTATGCTGTTACATTTTTCAACGTAGTCATCTGTGGTATTCTAAGAATCACATCTAAATTTTACCAAAAAAGTCTCACGCAGCTTATTGAACAAGAATAGCAGTCTGTTGAATAAACATTGTGCCATATGCCAATCTAAATTCACCGTCTGATATGAACGGTATAATGCAAGTTATGACCTACTGACTTATTTTAATAAAATATTGGCTGCCTAAAAGAACACACCTTTTGCAAATGCTACATGATTATTTATTAAACAATAATGATAGAAATTTCAGGAAAATGCATAGATGGGTATTATTTAGCAGGCGACCTGTAATTGATTCATGGGCAGATTATGCTATTATGGCTCCATTCAATTAACATCAAGTTGTAGCAAAATGGACCGACAACATTTTCAAGTTTTCATACTGCAAAATAATGTAGCCATGGTTACAACTCAAGTCATCGTATGATGAATGTGGCATATCAAGAAATGCTTGGACATGCATGATGAAACATGAATTTTCTCTACAATTTACATGGTATAAATTAACAACCATAAGTATGTCATCCCTTACAAACACTCACATAGCAAGGTTTTTAGAGAGCCGTGTGCACTAGGTTTGATTATTGTTATGCTCTTATTGGAAATACAAGCATTGTATTAAAAAGGTAAAATGTACAAGCTCATTGTGATTTTTAATATCAAAATCATCATCTAATGAACCAAGTATTAGTCCCAAAGGGAACCTAGATTGCACTTTTTTCTCTATTACAGGTTTAACCTAGTCCTTAAGTTCAACTATTTTGCACTTTTTGATTTTAAAGCAGGTTAAACCAAGTTTTTGCCTTAATGTTCCTAAGGTATGATTAGCTTGCACTTTTTATTGTTTATAACAGGTTGAACTAAGTGTTAGTCCTTAAGTGCTACCAGATTGCACCTTTCATTGTTTATAGCAGGTTGAACTAAGTAATAGTTCCACTAGATTGCACTTTTTGTTCTTTAAATCAACTCAAACCAAGCATTGGTCCTAAAGTGCATTTAGCTTCCCGTTTTTATTGTTTATAGTAGGTTAAACCAAGTTAGTCCTGCAGTGCAATTAGTTTTCCATAAAGTGCAACTCGCTTGCACTTTTTCCGTTCATAACTGGGAGAAATATATGTTAGTCAAAAAGTGCAAGTTGTTTGCACCTTTTTGTTTAGAGTAGATCGACCCAATTAGTCAAATAACTTGCGAAGCTTGCAATTTTACTTTGTGTTTGTACTCACATCACTATGTTGTTACTTTATTGAGATAATTTTCAAAATATAAACAGCTAACTGGAGTTGGTAACAAATATAGGTTGATATCGTGAATTTGTGAGGTGGAATTCTATGGATTATGTTGTAAAATCCAATTTTTGTGCATATTAAATAACTTGACAGTTTATAAAATTTAGAATGCCTTCTTATTTTTCCAGTTGACGGTTGGATTGGTTGATTTGGCATAATTTGACTGCACAAAGGTTCTCATTACTAGTAACGATTTGAAACCTCTTCATTAACATTACCAAAAAAAAGTAACGATTGTTAATTTTACCGTTAGAAAATTAACATTATAAACTGAAAATTACCATTATACTGGTTTTAGAATGTTCAATTCCACATGGAAAGTAATTTTCAAACAATAGAATGTCAGTGCATACCATGCCAATACTATTAATTCTAAATGACTCCCCATTGTATCCACAAATATATCTCGAGCCTTGATCACCAATTCATTGAACTTTAAAATCAAATATTGATAAATCATTGTACGGATCATATTAGCTTTTATCTTTTTAGTTTGGTTTTTTCAGTTTATTTGCGTTAAAAAGGTTAATTTTGGAAGAAAACAAACGAATGCTAAGGAAAAAATCTTTTGAGAACCTATTTATTACTTACCCAAAACAGGTTCATAAAATAAACATGGAAAAGGGAAAAAATAAATAAATCAAAATACCTCTTTTCTACACCCAACTACTTTTTTAAACAATGACAACAACGATGACAGGTTTACAGATTATTTCATTTATGAAAAATATCAGCATGGAACATACATTAGACCAAAGTACCACTACATTGCATTTTTTGTTGTTTTTAGCAGGTTGAACCAAGTATTAGACCTAATGTAGTTCTATAGGATTTGGGTTCATCTCATGCAGAAATACAGTCAAGTTCTAAAAAAACTTATCCTATGTGTTATTGTTTTCAGAAACATCATTAACATGTCTATAGAGAGGTCTCTAGTTCAATATAAAGAAAATTATATCACCATAATGACTGTCATACAATTCTTTAGGCTTTGGGTTCATTTCATACAGCAATGTATATTAGTAATATAGTCAAGTTTTGTTTCGAAAACAAAAATAAAAAATAAAAAATCCAATGTGCTATTAATTTCAGAAACATCATTAGTCTACTAATTGTCCAATATTATAGCAAGGAAGCTTTTTCAAAGAACAATATTAACAAAAGCATCAATGTAGCTACAAATTATTAGTATCTGCTAGTTGCCAATATTTTTCACAAATTTTCATATAATTTTTCATAAAATATCAAAAAGAATTAAGTTAGTTGGCAATTTATACAATATAAGAACGCTAAAGCTTTAATATGTACAGAACATATATCCAACTTTGAACTAAGAATGAAATTAAGAATCAGATATTTCAAAAGTTAGGGAATGTTCAATGAAGGTAAGCTAGACACCTCATAGATATCTTCATATAAATGATAGAAAAGGAAAAAAAATCTTAAGTTTACTTGTATGATGATATTCCTTTAATGTAATATTTATTACCACCGAATAAATCTGCATTTCAAAACTAAATGTACCAAACGAATGGTTTCCCAATAGCAATCCCGCTAATTTCCTCAATCAATTCAGAAGACAAGTCTAAACTCACTAAGGTCAACAAATCTGCAGTAAATGCAAGAGAATATCAGTTGCAAAGTTAGGAGCCCAATCTTCTTATAACAATGAACATGATAAACAAAGAGTCATTAAAGAAAATAGATTTCATATGTGTAACTATGTATATTCAACAATTAACTTCATAGGTATATGCCTATTAATTTTACTACAATATCAACGAAATAACTTCACAGATTTCTCTAAATTTTACTACAATATTAGGAATAAAAATAATGAACTAAATTGATGATTTAAACATAACGAACCATTCATAAGGAATAAAAATAAAATCGATTCATATTAAATACCTTGAACGGATCGATTGCAAAATGAGATCACCCAATTCTTTTTGAACTGCAAAATAAAAATCGATTCGATTGCAAAATTTGTCAATTGGAAGAAGAAATTAGAGGCGTTATTAAGGCAAACGCGGAGCTTCTGGGGAAATAAAAGGGGCGTACTATTTTGGGAACGGGGAAGGGGGGGTGTTACGTGGTTAATGAATAAAAAAAACTTCACAAATGCTTTAAGCCGTTGCAAAAGTAAAATGGCCAATAGCCATTCTTAAAGGTTTTACAACGGCTCGAAACCGTTGCTATTTAGCAACGGCTTAAAACCATTGTGATTTTTCTGCATGGGGGAGTTACGAAACTGCCAATATGGTGTAGTGTTTGGGCGTGCCTCGTTACAGGGCTTTATTTGGCACTTCAACTTTTTTGGGGAAGAATGTTCTCTGGAGAAATTGATCTTCCCTTGAGAGTAGAAGTGTGCCTCCGAAGAGGGCTTTTTTGTTTGCCTGAAAGTTACTTCTCGCAGTTAAATGGATCCACGGGGCGGACGCATGCTACCTAATTGGATGTTCGTTTGTACGGATGATCACAATTTGTTAGCAAGGGCCTGGTGCCTTCATTTTGGGAATGTGCCCCTTCGGTGGTTCCACCAACCTTTTTGTTTGAGAAAAACATTTCATTTTTCGGGCGTGTCTCGTTAGAGGGCTTTATTTGGCACTTCAACTTTTTTGGGAAAGAATGTTCTCATTATGAAGAAATTGATCTTCCCTTGAGAGTAGAAGTGTGCCTCCGAAGAGGGCTTTTTTGTTTCGTTTGACAGGAAGGTTGCATCTCACAGTTAAGTGGATCCACGGAGCAAACGCAAGCTACCTAACTAGATGTTTGTTTGCAAAAACGATCACAATCAACTAGCGAGGGCCTGGAACCTTCACTTTGGGAAGGTGCCCCTTCGGTGGTCCCACCAACCTTTTTGTTGAGAGACAAGATTCCATTTTGGCTGTTTTTTGTCTACTTGCCCATGTCTTTTCACCATCTGCCCCTCAGCGATTCCTCGTTATCATTTCCAAGTACATGTTCCTTTCTTTTGCAAGTTGTTTTTTTTCAAAGAAGTGTATTTCATTGTTAAGTAATCCACGGGGCAGGCACAATCTACTTAACCGGATGTCCGTTTACACAAACGATCGCAATCAGTTAGCAAGGGCCTGGAACCTCCACGTTAGGAAGGTGCCCCTTTGGTGGAATCACCAACTGTTTGTGAGCACTTCTTATGTAGGAATTGAATCTGGAATTTTTGTGGCTTGACATTTGTTTGTTGAGTGATTTGTAGGAATCGCTTGGCCTTGTGATGTGTTGAATAGGTAAGCTTTGCTTTGATTGCCTGCAATATTAAATCGACATTTTAGCAATATATTTAAGATATTTGCACATCGAAATGAGACAGGCATTTTATAGTAGTAGAGAACACAAGATTTATAGTGGTTTGGCCAAGAACTGGGCCTACATCCACTTTATAGTTCTTATTATTGATTCACACTGATTTTACAATGGCTTACAATACAAGAATGATACATCCACAATCATTTTACAAATTTAAGCATAGCTTCTAAGTAAAATATGGACGCAAGTGATTGTTGTTCCAGCCTCTCGAAATTGGATCTCCTTCGAAAGTTGTGAGCTTGAAAGTGCCATCAAGAATTTTTTGCCTATGACGTATGGCCCTTCCCAGTTTGGCCCAAACACTCATGTTGCTGTCATGACCCTTTTCAAGACTAGATCCCCAATTTCAAGCTGCGTTGGCGAACTTTAGAATTGAAGTGTCTGGCTATCCTTTGCTGATGGGTTGCAACTCTGAGCTTAGCCTCTTTCCTTCTTTCGTCAAGCAAGTCAAGTGCTTCAAGTTGCAGCTTTTCATTTTCAGCTTGGTTGAAATGAATTCTCCTGTGTGAGGGGACCTCTATTTCCACTGGAATCATTGCTTCTGATCCATATGCTAATGAGAATGGAGTGTGCCCAGTCGCAGTCTTGTGGGTAGTTCTGTATGCCCAAAGTGCTAGTGGCAACTTATCGACCCAACCACCTTTTGCTTTTTCCAGCTGTTTTTTGATGGTTAATTTGATAATTTTGTTCACTGCTTCCACTTGCCCGTTTGCCTGCGGATAAGCCACTGCTGAGAAGCTTTTTTGGATTTTGAATCGCCTGCAAAAGTCCTGGAATTTTTCGCTTTCGAATCGGGTACCATTGTCTATGATTATCTTCTGAGGCACACCATACCTGTAAATGATATTTTTAGTCACAAAGTTTATCATCTTTTTAGAGGTAATAGTAGCCAATGGTTCAGATCCAGCCCATTTAGTGAAATAATCAACAGAAACAATAGCATATTTTATTCCGGACTTGGAAATCGGCAAAGGCCCAATGAGATCTATCCCCTAAATGGCGAATGACCATGGACTAACCATCTGTGTTTGCTCGATGGAAGGTGCTCTTGGGATTTTTGCAAATCTCTGGCATCTGTCACACTTTCGGTAGTAGCTAGCAGCGTCTCGATTAATATCTGGCCAAAAATACCCATAGCGGAGATTTTTTTTTGCTAGAGTTTGGCCACCTGAATGATCCCCACACTCTCCTCCGTGCACCTCAGCTAAAATTGTCTTAGCCTCTTCCTTGGTTACACATTGGAGTAATGGCATCGAGAATCCTCGTCTGTACAACCGACCGTCTTGAATTACATATCTCGGGGCTTTTCTTAGCAGCTTCTGGCGCTCTTTTGAGTTTCTGGCAGGGAGCCGTTGAGTAGATATTCCTTGATCGGGGTCATCCACGACTCCTGCTCTTGAGATACAGCCATAATCCATTCAATATCCATCTCATCAGTACTTGGAGCTGACAAGACTTCCACAGGGACCAATCCTAATAATTGAGCTTCGCCAGAGCTTGAATATTTTGTGAGAGAATCTGCCTTCATGTTCTCTTCCCGGGGTATATGGCTTATTGTATAATGATCAAAATCATCGAGAAGCTCCCAGGCCTTTGACAAGTAAGCAGGCAGATTTCCTCCTTTAGTTTGAAACTCTTTCTTGACTTGGCATACAATAAGATGGGAATCACTAAAGATCTGCAATACTTTGATGTTCAGTTCTTTAGCAATCTTCAAGCCGGCAACAAGAGCTTCATATTCTGCTTCATTATTTGTCGAAGGAAATTCTAATCTCAATGCATAGCACAATGACCGCCCTTCGGGGGTTTCAAGCACAACCCCAGCTCTGGAACAATAGTCATTTCTTGCACCATCAACATATAATTTCCATCGGATCGAGATGTCATCAGTCACCTCTTCTTCACTGTCACCTTTCTCTGTGTATTCTGCAATGAAATCCGCTAAAGCTTGTCCATTGATTGCTCTTCGGGGATGGTAGGCGATATCGTATTGGCTGAGTTCAATATTCCACTTTAGAAGACAACCCGAAGTTTCAGGGCGAAAAAGGACTTGCTTTAGAGGTTGATCAGTGAGGACTTTAATAGGATGAGCTTGGAAATATGGCCTCAACTTTTTGGACGCAATCAATAGATAATAGGAGAGCTTTTCCAGCTTTGAATAATTCATCTCTGCCCCAGTGAATCTTTTGCTGATATAATAAACCGGGCGCTGAACTTTTGCGTCTTCCTGTACCAATGCTGCACTGAGAGCATGAGATGAAACTGCTAAATATATAAAAAGATCTTCACCATTGCTGGGCTTAGAAAGTACTAGAGGCGTTTCCACGTGACAAATCGGTTCATCAAAAGCGTACTGACATTCAGGAGTCCATTCAAAGTTTTTCTTTCCTTTCTTCAGAGCGTCAAAGGAGGGAATGCATTTATCAGTGGCCTTGGAAATAAACCGACTCAAAGCAGCGAATTTCCCGTTGAGGCTTTGCAATTCCTTCTTTGTCCTAGGGGCTTTGATCTTAAAGCAGTAATCTGAGCAGGATTAGCTTCGATGCCCCTAGCACTCACTATGAAACCCAAGAATTTTTCGGACTCTACCCTAAATGAACATTTCAGAGGATTTAGCTTCATCCCATACTTTCAGAGGACCGTGAACATTTTTGCCAAATGATCCATGTGGTCTACTGCCTTCTTCGATTTCACCAACATATCATCAACATATACTTCCATAGTCTTGCCAATCTGGGGTTTGAACATGGCATTAACAAGTCTTTGATAAGTTGCCCCCGCGTTCTTTAGTTCGAAGGGCATGACTTTATAGCAGTAAAGACCAACATCAGTGATGAAGCTCGTGTCCTCCTGATCTGGCTCATGCATCATGATTTGATTGTATCCTGAGTAAGCATCCATAAAAGACAATAATTCATGCCTGGCTGTTCCATCCACCAATTGATCAATCCTGGGTAACGGGAAACAGTCCTTGGGGCATGCTTTGTTCAAGTCTGAAAAGTCGATGCATACTCTCCACTTTTCATTTGCTTTTTTAACCAACACCGGATTAGAAACCCAATTTGGATAAGTGGATTCTCTGATGAAGCCATTTTCCATGAGCCGATCTACTTCCTCTTTTAATGTTGTCGACCTTTCAGGACCCTGGGTTCTTCTTTTCTACTTTACGGGTGTGAATTTTGGATCAATATTCAAAGCATGCACTGCGATTTCTGGAGATATTCCACACATGTCGGCATGACTCCAAGCGAATACATCCAGGTTTGCTTTCAAGAATGATATCAACATATTCTGAACCGTCACACCGAGTTGCGAACCCACATTCAGCACCTTGTTTGGATCATTCAGGTCAACAGGTATTGGCACCGTCACTTCCACCGGCACCACTCTACTCTCCCCTGCATTGGTTTTTCTGGGATCAATCTCTTTTCATGCACCACTATGCTCACCAGTGCAGGGTCCACCCCGTAATTGCTTCAAGGTGGGCTCTTTGATGCGGAGCGGAGCTGCCGCACCCTTACCCATTTCTCTCTTCTTTGCCTCCCGTAATTCTATGAGATAGCATTCTCGTCTGGCATTTTGGTCCCCCTTCACAACACCGACGCCATTATCAGTGGGGAACTTCATAGTCAGGCACCATGGGGCGAGGATGGCCTTGAATGCGGCAAGATTCGGTCGACCCAAGAAGGCATTGTAAGCGGAGAATTCATCAACAATCACAAAAATTTGTTTTCGGATCACCTTCTTTTCCCCTTCTCCATGCTCTACAAATAAGTCAATAGTCCCTATAGGCTGTTTTCGTTCTCCAGTGAACCCAACAATTTTCTATGAGGTTGCTTGAACATCAGCCATGTGAATTTTCATCTGATCAAATGTCTTTCTGAAGAGGACATTGCAAGAGGCGCAGCAGTCAACAAGCACCCTTCTTACAATGGCTGGTCCGATGCCTGCAGATATAACCAAGTGATCCATGGTGGGAGCCTTAACACCAACAGAGTCTCTAGCCCGGAATATGATTTCATCGTTAAAAGTTCTTTGCTGTTTTAAAGGTACAGCATCTTCCAAGACAAAAACATTTTCTTCCCCCGGGGCATATCTCAAAGCGTGAGCATATCTCTCCATCTCACCTCAACTTATGCCCGCTGGGTGTGGACCCCCTGTGATAACATTAATGACAGGCCTCTCAGATTACTGCGCTGCAGTCCTCTCACCTGAGCTGGATTGATGAGCAAGAACTTGTTGCCCCTGAGTAGATGAGGTCGGGTCACTTCTGTTTCTCTTCACATATTATTGTAGTTTATTCTGTCTCAACAGCTCTTCAATCAAATTCTTTAAATGGCGACATTCATTAGTGTCATGGCCAGATTGATTGTGGAACCGACAAAATCTCCCATTATGCACAACATTTTTCCCAGGCTTCATCTCAGGTGGTTTGCGGTATTCAACAGCATCCTTGGTTGCGAAAAAGATATTTTCTGGAGTATCAGTTAAGGGAGTAAAATCTGAAGGTTTAAAGTGGCGAGTTTTCTTCGCATCTTTCTGCTTTTTTCCACCGTCATTCTCCCTCTTCTGGCCACCAGGTTCCTTTCTGTTAGAAGCAACATTGTTATTCTCAACTTCAGTCACGACTACTTTTGTTGGAACAGGAAGGCTTTCCAAGCACATAAATTCATCGGCCTTCTTGTAGAACTTCTTAAGTGAATTTGGCTCTTTTATCTTTAGCTATTTTCCGAATTCACTTAATTTGTCAATAGCTCACATCAAGTAAGGCAGAATCATTTGAGGCTCTGCATTATCAACTTCGGCCAAGGCTATATTAAAGCGGTTTAAGAAAGATTTGATAGACTCTCCGGGGCTTTGTTCGAGGTGGATATTGACATTATGTCCTTGGCCTTCGAAGCATGTAACCTGAACTGATCTTTGAATTTTCGAGTTAGGTCGAAGAACTGATCCACGGATCGAACTGGCAGCTTTGTGAACCAAACCAGGGCCACTCCCTCCAAGTACACAGAAATGTATCTGCACTTGATCTCGTCTGTTGCTCTGGCACCTGTCATATGCCAGTCATACTTGTATAAGAACTGATTAGTATCGCTTGTCCCCCGATAAGCTGGAATAGTGGAGGGAACAAACTTCTTCGAAAATTCATCCTTCAGAATTCTTTCAGTAAAAGGAGTCTTGCTTGGAGCAAACCCCCAGTCACTTTCATCTTCCTCCCTTCGCATGCTCTCCTTCATAATTTGTCGAATCATTCCCGAGAGGTACTCCTCATCGTTTAGAGACCCCGCGGGACAGATGTCAGCTACTTTTTCGGAAGTTTGCCTGGACAAACGTTCACGAAGAGTTGGCTGCGGCCTTGAACCTTCAGCTTGGGGAGGTGCCCCTTCGGCAGTGCCAGCTGCCCTCTGAGGAATACTTTTCCCTTGGGAATTATGAACATCCTCAGCAAAGGTTTCTTCATTATTTTCTATTTGCTGGTTAACTCCAAGCAAAGCATTCAACCTGTTCAACATCAAAGTGTTCTGGGCTTCCATTTGTTGATACAACCCAGACACTACAGCATCCATTTCCGCCCTTGTGATTCCAACACTAGGAGCCGCTTGATTTGATGCGGGAGAAGCGGCGGTGTTGTCGTAAGCATCTCCAGATCTAGTAGGTCTAATTTTCCTTCCAGGAGCCATAATTTCGGATAGACTTCTGGTTCTTAGGGAGAGTCTTTCAACAAATCTTTGTGAAGTAATGATGAGAGCACCCCTGAGTTCAATTCTCAGTGAAAGCACCAAAAATGTTGACGCTAAAAATGTACGGTAACACCCCAGTGTGAGTTGTGATATAGCGAAAGCACCACCCGTTGGTACGGGAATTAAAAGCAAGTAGAAAATAGCAGAAAATAGTAAAGAGACAACAATTTTTGTAGTGGTTCGGCTCAAAGTCAAGCCTACGTCCACTTAATCTCTTCTATTATTGATTTGATTACCAATTTTACAATAATTCTTCAATTACAACACAATGAAGGCAAGTAGTTAGAACTTTGATGCAGAAAAGCTCTCTAAATTCATGTTGAATGAACTTAATCTTTTCCCAAGGTTCTTTGAAGTGTCTTTGGCATTTGAAGTGTTGTAGAAGTCATGAAAACAACAAAGTCTTGGCGTTCGAGAAATCATTCCCCCTCCCAATGTGGAGTAGGCGGGGTATTTATAGGGGAGTTTCGGAGTTAGGTCGTGTGGTGTAGGCTGTGGGCGGCTTAGGAATTGAGTTAGGTCGCGGGCGACCTAATGGTTACGGGTTATGACTTATAGTGGGTGTATTTGGCCATTTGCGTTGGCTGGTAGGTCGCAGCGACTTATGGGGAATGGAAGGCGATCTATACGCTGGGGCATCCGGTGGAGCGACTTAAGATAGACTTGGGAGAAGCAGCGACCTAATATAGGTTTGAGCGATCTATATACAAACGACATAAGGAGACGCGGCTTATTTAGGTGCAGCTGTGGGCTCATAACCCGCTAGGTCGCTACCTCCTTGAGTCGCTGTAGAATTCAACCCACTGTCGTGTTTGAGTCGCTATGCCGTTGATCTATTTAGGTCACTTAACTTGTTGAAAGTCGCTGGGAGGTTGAGTCGTTAACTTGTTGCAATGTTAGCTCGCCAGATTCAATAGGTCGTAAGTTGCTTGGAGCTGTGAACAGTTAAGTCGCTTGGGGTTTTTCGGTTAGTTAACCCGTTGTTATGTTAGGTCGTTAAGTCGCCAGCTTTTCTTAAGCAGTTGGGTCTCCATTCAGAAAAGGGATTAACACTTGCCCCTCGAAGTACATGCCTAGGTTATAGGTCGTGTGCTTCGATTTAACCTTGCTAAGTCGTGGGCGACTCAAGGATCTTGCTAACCCGTGCTCCTATTCATCTTCCCCTTTTTCTTCTATATAAGCCGCTAAGCCGTTTCAGCCTTTTCACTTTACTGTTTATCATCTTGCCGCCATTGTTGTATTCAAGCTCAAGAGCTAAAGCGAAATTCCCTTCCTCTTATTTTCGATTATCATTTTCAACAGCAAATCTAGGTAAATCCGATCATCTGACCATCGTGTTCACCATTGATTCTCCTATAACCAATTTCACGCAATTTTTGTTACCATGTTGAAAGATTATACCCGACTCACCTTTCGATCATCGTCGAATGTTGGTAATTGCGTTATTCTCGAAAAATGAATCGACTTAGGGTTCCATGAAGTTATTGGTGAATGTGGAGTTTTTGGAGTTGATCATGGGTTTTGGAAGTTTGGAGGAGATGAGGAGGTTTTGGGTTAATGGATTTCTGGTTATGTTGTGGCATTTCTGGTGAAGTAAATGGGATGAACACGTCGCAATGTGTGAGTAGAGAGCAGGACATAGGTTTTTAGTGGAAGAGAGCACGGTATTTCTGGGATACCTTTAGTGCGACCTAGGGCATGAGGCGAATTAATCATGTAGAGCGACTTAGGATATATAGTATACTGCTTCAGACGAGATAACCCCCTTAACGACTCATCTTTGGGTCGCACCATAATTTGGGCAAGTTAACTTTTTATGGCATAACCTTTAGGTCGCTCTTGTAATTGGACGAGCTAAGACTTAAGCACATTTGCCTCGTCGTGACTTAAAGCCTTATAATCTTAACCCGTGATCTTCTACCTTGAACATGCCTTATCATTCCATGGCTTTGGACAATATGAACAACATAAGTTAAATAAGATAAAGTATCGCACTGCTTAATTCGTAAAATGTGACTAGACCTTTGACTTGAACTGCTTGCTTGAACTTTCAACTGCCTCTAAACAGATTGCACCAACATTTGATTGTTAATAACCTGTTATTATAATGCAGAAAACTAGGACGAATATACTCATCATCGACTGCCCACATCGAGTAATGGATTAGGCCAAAGAGATAATATTTTACTTGAGTAAAATAATATGAATCTAATTAAAAATGAAATGCTGTGAATCAACTGAGTTAAATGAAGCATCAACGCAAAATTCATACAGTTATAACTACTTATTACTAAATATTATCTGCATTGATACTGCAGTTAATTTTGATCCAATAACAAGCCTTGAATCTTCCTGAATTGACGTGCGCCAACCAGTATTATTTCAAGTTTTGCTTTATTTACTTGTTATTTCAGTAACTTTGCACAACACTTCACACGGTTTTAGGAAACGTGCAGCTTCATATTTGAATATCCAGTCCCTTGTGTAGAATGTCTTCTCAACAAGTGCGAGAAGAGATAGTAGAGCGGGTCGATGAGGTTTTCCCCAATGGCTGACCCTTTGGAGAATCCTCCGGAAAGAGTTTCAACTACATTGAACCAACGGGCTTTCAGCCAGCAATGTATTCAATTCAGCATTGCTGAAGCGGATGCTCTGCTTCCTGGGGTAAATGACACTGCCGATAGGCCGCCTCTTGGCTTCATTGCAGTCAATCATCAAATGTGTCTGAATGTAGCTATTCCCCCCTTCAACGATTTTCTTAGAACACTCCTCCTTCGACTAACTATTTCTCCATTCCAGTTGCACCCTAATGGCTATGCCATTTTGATGGGGTTGTGCGTACTATTTAAGAGGATGCTTAACCGCCTCCCAAGCTTCGAGGAGATCTGCTATTTTTGTTCATTCGGGAGGAACAAAGATCACCCTTCCATTACTCTTGTAAGGAGAGCAAGAAACCACAAGCTGATTATGGATCTGCCCGAGAGCGCTCACAGGTTTTTAAACCAGTTCTTCTTTGTCCGTTGCCTCCCGGGATTCTACGGTATCTGGAGAGTAGGAAGTAAGACTACCTATCTCCATTCACTTCATTTCTGAGCCTTTCAAAATTCGAGTCGTCAAGTGCTAACTTCATTCTTTACTTTTGCAGCACTTCCTCCTCCCTTTAAAGATTCTAGTCACAAATCGACTTTCGAAAGATTGAGTGCCGCAACTATCGATGAGAGAAGTATTAAGTTTCTACTGAAGGACGAATTTTTGCACCAATTCGGACTCTTGCACTCTTATCGATCCATTCAGTCACGTGATGCCCCCAGTTTTCAAGCAGAAGCATCAGATGCCCCGGCCTCCGCAAAGGAATTCGCACCGAAGGAACCTATTGTAGAGGCTTCATTAGTGAAATGTTCCAATTCCGTTGACGGTGTGGGATTATCTGGCAAATCTAAACTTCCCCTAGTTATTGAAGAAGAGGAATTTCCTCAACATTCTGGGAAGGCTACTAGAGAAGCTGATGAGGGTGCTGAGAAAGAAAGTTCCGTTACGAAGAGTGTAAAGCGTGCTGAAGAGGGCACTGCTGATATGACCCATTTTGTTGGGCACGATGGTGATGATATCTTTGGAGGACTGAGCGATCTTATGGTGACTTCCCATGAGCTCTTTAAAGATGACACCACCACTTCTAAGCTTGTTTCTCCAGCAATCGAAGCGACATCCGTTTTGCGATCAATTCCATCAACCCAAGAGTTGACTCCTGCTGCAAAAGCCGACATCACATTGGTTACTACCTTAATTACATTCAGTTACCATTAATCAATATATTATCAGATTGGTTAATTAAATGCTTACTTTTATTTACTTATTTTAAATTTTACACCCAAGTGTAACAATTAACACTATCTCTTTATTGGGATTTCAATCCAATTGTCCAAAAATTAATTTTAATTACCATTGCTACATTTCATTTTTAACATTTGCTTCATTATAAATTATAAAAAAATTCTTTCTAAATTTAATTACAAAGATCTAATTAAATTAACCAATTTATTTATAAAATTTACGGGTCATTGCATAATTAAAATAAATATATATAATTTATAACATTCCAGATCCAATACACAACATAAAATAGTTTATTATAATTTTATATTATTAAATTATACACACACATAGATATATATATATATATATATATATATATATATTAGCAAAAAAGCATTAAAATAATATTAAAAATAATTTTGTAGCATATTTTCAAATTTTAAATTTTATTAAATAAAATATGATATTAAAAGGTCACGAAAAATATTGCATAATTTTCGAAATTAAAGTTATATTTTTTTATTATTTAACTAATTTCAACCACTTTTATAAGTGACTTTTGAAAAATAATAAATTTGGTTTGTAAATTATGGGATTTTGGCCGAAAGATAATACGATGATGAAGAAATATTATAAAATTTAAAATATACCTTTCGAAGAAAATATTATTTTATTAGAATTATTTAACCTATATTTCGATTTAAATAATATTTAAAATAGTAAATAATTATTAGAAAGTATTTTGTTATTACCTAAAATTATATTTAGTATAAATTTGTATATATAAAATATAAATTCAATTTTTAACACAATGTTATGGCATACATAATTATAGGTCATTTTATCTAATATAAGATTGTTTTATAAATATCTTTTTACCAAAATTTTAAATCAATATTTTCGCAAGGCCAGCCGGTTTTATAGTGGACTGTCCACTTTTTATTACGAACGTAATAAAGGTTGAAATACAGGAGTAAGGTAGAGGTGCCTTAACTACTAAATAAGAGAGTAAAATATAGCACAGGAGTGTGACAGACATGTCTCATTTACAATAAAACTAACAAGACTAGGACTCCTCCAAGGAGGTAGTGACATCAAGAACGTCAACTACAACGGAAAAGGAGCCGTTCCCTAGCAAACCAATATACGGGCGAAAAAGGAGAGCAATAGCAGGATCATATATGTCAGCGTCAGCCGAGTATATAAAAGATCGATCCCAAGACATATCAGCTAGCACAGTTGCATTAACCTCAGCTTTCAAACCATCCAAATCAAGAACCAGGGAGTCACCAGCAGGTCTATGAAAAAGGCATCGTTGGTCCCTAAGATCAGCAGACACATAACGGAAAAAAGAACCATCAACAGGGTTGAAACGAATATCCGTACGACGATCAACCCAACATCTCTCAGACTCAACCCAAACTACAGGCAACTGGGGCGAAACAAGATCCTGAACAGTAGAGGAATCAACGGAAATATCAATAGGAACACTGGATGCAGATGGGGAAACTAGTCGCAAATCAGAAGACACCGCATCCGGAACGGAAGGAGCTACAGGAGTAGGGGCCACCGAAGAAACTTTGGGAACCCACTTCCTGAGGGGAGGCCGAGGCAGGGGAATCTTAGGCGCAGCAGCTGAACCAATAGAATGCAAGCAAGAAGAAACTAAGTGGCCAAAGGAGTGACAGGAGGAACAAATTTTCGGGACCCAACCGTAACGAACACGGACATCCACAACGTGACCAACAACAAGTTGAACAAGAATAGAGGATGGGAGAGGCTTATTGGGGGTAATCTCTATAAGAGCCTTAGCATACATCAACTTATCACGCGCAACAGTATTAGCGTCAAAACACGTCAATTTACCAATATTGCAAGCCAGCCAATTCAAACCAAGGAGCGGCTGAAGTGCAGAGGGAATTTGAGAGAAATAAACCCAAATAGGGATAGAAAGAACTTGCTCACGAGCCCTAGCAACTGTAGGAGACCATGGAGTAATAATGAATGGCTTCCCATCAAAAAAGGAAGGCTCGGCCTCAAGTACACGACTGTGATCCTCAGGGGAGGAGAACAACAAGAAGTACAAGGAGTCTACCAACCTAACACAAAGGTCTCCACGAAGCCGCCAAGCCCTACGGCAAACATATGACGCATCATGAAGACGTTGCTTAGGGTCCAGAAAGAATCCAACCAAATAATCAGACCAAAAGTCCAGTCCAGCTTGCATTACATTGTCTGGAGGGATCATCACTCCATTATCCTCAACAATATCAAATTCTACTGGTTTGTATTCTCCCGTGTTACGAGGCAAGGATGTAAAGAGCGAGGACCAAGATTTGGTACCAACAGGGGATGGAGCTGCAGGAAACTCCACGACAGAAGGGATCACAACAACAGCCACAGCAGGTAGGGCCGAGTTTACTTTAACACCTGAACTCAAGACAGAACATGTGCGGTCAACATTCACAGGGGCAATAGAGCGAACAGTTGATGGGCATTGGGCAAAACTCAAACCAACAGCTGCAACCTCACCCAACACCATACCAAACTCATCAAATTCACCGCCGTTAGTACCAATAACACCTGCATCATTCACAACCAAGGGCACAGGGCCAACTACATTCCCAGATTCATCACCAATCGATGATAATTTGCTTCTCCTTACGCATACGCTCACACTCAACGTCACCTGATACCGGCCTGACAGAAGGCAGCGGAGGGAAATCAAGTGCAGATAGCATGGGAAGGGACGAACTCGAGGCTACAGAAGGACGAACTTTGAAAACTCTACCTGAACGCGTTGAGGAAGGCGAAGACAGTGGAACAATTGGGATAGAGAGAGGGGGGAGAGGAAGGCATGGACGAAGGAGGGACGGCAGCAGAAATGAGTGCGATAGAAGGATCTACAGACAGTGTACATATATTCCTAAGAGTATTTACCTTTAAAAATATTTTAATCATGGAAAATATTTTCATAAATATATAGCAGTTTTCAAAGAAATTATTTAAATTGAATTTCAAAATTTAAATATTAAATTATTATGATTAATTATAATAATTTAACAAACCAATATTATCGCTAAACACCTTATAATCAAATTGCGAATAAATCACAAGTTGTTAGCCTACGATTGTTTTCTACCCAACCAATGTAAGTGGAAATTAATTGCTCATAAACTGGCCAAGTACAATCCAAACAAACAAACAATAATTACAAACACGATAGCATCAACAATTAACAATCAGTAGCTAACAAATTAATTTATCGAACAATAATTAATCTATACATTAATTAATGTCAAAAATATTCTTTTTACATTGCAAGCACAGAATAAGGATTTATTCTACTCGATAAATGTCTAAAATAATCTATTCAATTTAGAATAGTAGATTGGTGTTTTATTATGCTAATTGAACATCACTAATAAAATATAATTATTTAACCACAATGAATGTAATTAAACTTAATCACCAATATTTTATACTTCATCCAATGTGTTTATTAATATCAATATAACCATGAAGTTGTTCATAAGTTTAAGTCATATGTTCGAGGGTGAAATAGACAAATTTCATAAATATGCAATAGTCCTTCATTCGTATGTCAATAGGAAAACTATGCAATTCACATATGTTATAATCCCTTATTCATATGTCAATGGGCATAATAGGCAATATGCAAGGTAAACTTCAATTTAAACGAGGGCTTAAGTGGCTTTGTGCAAATTAATAATATGCAAATCCAAGTTCAAGTCCAAATCCAAGAATAAAGCCATATATGTACACTGTCATGGATAGCTAAATAAGCAAGTACAAAAGAAGTATGCTATGCAGGGTTGAATGTCCAACTCCTTACCTGCAAAGAGTCCAAGAGTTACAAGTGGCTCTAGATATCCATAAGTCGATTTAGGTTTTACAATTTATAATTAAGAATAGAGAAAAAAAATGATTCCCCTCTCAAAGTGGCAGAGGGGTTCCATTTATAGAGAGGGCAAATAGGTGGGATGTCTGAGACATATCCTCTCGCCATCCCTTTGTATGGTAGATACTCGGTAACCCTGATGCCTTTTGAAGTTCGGCATATCTTGCCACTTGTTTCACATCCTTTTCTAATGTTGAAGCTATTCATTCCTTTGGAATTCGTTATCCCTTCTGTTTGTAGAGACTTGGCAGCACTTTTTTCTTAGAAGCGCAATATCATATGTTGTTTATAGATGCTCAACAACAGTTATTGTTGTAGCAGCTCGATGACAGTTGATATATCAAAGGCTCTTATTCATAGAAACTTGATGTCCTCCCTTATTGCTATATGCTCGACATCACCTTTTCCTCGATGAAACTCGATAACCTCCCTTTGTAGTTAGATGCTCGACATCTTCTAGTGGCACATCATTCTTCCTTTGTTACATGCTCTACAACACTCTATGTTGTAGAGGTTTGACATCCTCTTTACATTTTTGACAACTCTGCTACCTTTAGGCCCAACAACCTTTGTGCTGTAGAAGCTTGATATTTCTTGCTTCCCCAATTTGGTATTAGACTTAATGGTTATCGACTTAATAGCTATCCTTTACTTAGAGACTCGATATCCTTGCTTTTATTGTGACCTGTTGATTGACATCTTTATTGTCATATAGGATCGATACCTATCTTTAGTGTTTATATATGCTCGTATTGATTTAGTGGCTCTTTTCCCTTGATTACTCTTCTAACATAGTGGTCAGAAAATATGTGGATAACATTTTTTCCCCTCCTTGTATAATTTCTTTTACACTTTAGTGTAAAACCATGTATCTACTTACCTTTCTAGCTCTCACTTCTCTTTAAAAAAAATTCTATAAAGTAAAAGGTGATGACTTCCATAATTTTAGGAAATTATTTCTTTTTCAAATTGACCATTTTTTTGTAAATGCCAAGGAAATTTGTCAAAGAGTTTTCTTATTGAACTTTGAAATTTTGAAAGCTCGGTTTTGAAAATCACTTTTGGAATGATTATTGAATTGGTAAAACTTTAAATAAATCTTTCAAGTGTGGTAAAAATGTGGATCAATTTGTTTTCTTATCTTTCTAGGCTGAATGACTTCATAGACGAATCTTTGATGCTTAAATATTATCACCCTAGCTTGTTTTTAAAGCAACTTCTTTCCCTCGATCTGTGTTTTTTAGATGAATAGTCGATGATTTTTCTTTGTCACATGAGATTGTATAAGCATAAAAGGTTACCTGACCTTTCCTCTGAAGGTTGCTTTAACTTTGCCTTATGGCAAGATTAATCATGTTTGATTGCTCTTCCTCTAGAAGATTTCATTGGCCCATCTTTAAGATGGAACTAGACTCGTCCAATTGAATTTTTTGTATACAGTTGCCCCTTCTATACAATTTAGATAAGGTTCGCCGATGCTCTTGTCAGGCCATCTTAAACGGGACCAAAGTCTATTCCATCTTCCTTCTAGAAGGCGTTCTAGACAGGTCTTATCGATGAGATTGAAGACTGTTGGTTGGTGCTTTGACTAAGCCACTACACCAAAAAGTACTTTTGGTGGCACACAAAAAATGCAACCATAACTTATGGTGGCATTTTAGGAAACACCGCCATATGACATGCAACTAAAAAACTAATATTTTTGGTTGCGTTTTTGTAAACCCCGTTATAATATGCCTTATTGCAGCGACAAAAAAAGCCACCAAAAGTGATATTTTTTTTCAACATATTTTTTCCGTAGCGTTTTCTAAACGCCACTATATAGACGCTGTTGTAGATTGATCATTTTAAAGGCTGTATATTTCACCGCAGAAATATTTTTTGTTGCGTTTTTTTTCTGCCATTATATTTTTTCTGTAGCGTTTGATAAACGACACTAAATATTTTTGCTTTTCTTTGTCTATTTCTCACATTCTGCTAGCTCGTTCACTCTCCAATTCACGTTATTCATAATTTATGTTAAACAGTAATAATAAATAGTTCAATAATAAACAAAAAATGCATGAACAAATGAACTACCATAAACATAAGTAGTACATTACCATACATTGATACAGAAGTAGTACATAACCGTACATAGTCACACAACTGGTGCTAACAAAACGCTTGTTTACCCATAATTCTTTGTTGCATGCACAAGTGAAACCTAGCACCATAAAAGTCCAACCTTGCTCTCTTCGAAAATCCAATGCCTGCACAAGTGAAATTACAACATATAGTCAAACAATTATGTTAATTCGTAAGACTTCAAATCTAATATCAAACAACTTCAACATTGTACAAGTATATCATACTATTATTTATAAAATTTAGTTAACTTAAATTTAGTTAATTTTATAAAACTTCTTTAATTTAAAAAAAACTTAGTTAATTATTATTATTATCTAATTATCATTATCATTATTATTATTAGAACTTGGTTAGCTTAATAATATTATTATTATTATAAACTTAGTTAATTTTTAAAATAAATTGGTTAATTCATCATCATTATTATTTATAAAACTATTAAATTAGTTATATTATTATTATTTATAAAATTTAGTTAACTTAAACTTAGTTAATTTTATAAAACTTGTTAATTTTAACAAAACTTAGTTAATTTTTATTAACTCAATTGACTTGGTTAATTTATTATTACTGTAAAAACCCAGGATTTTGGAGATTACTATTAATATTAAATTTTAATGCAAATTATAATTTAATATCGTGTTTAAAAATGAATTGGATAATGAAATGAGCGATTATATTATTTATTTTATATAAACAATATCTTGATGAATATAATTTGGGATTTGAAATTTAAATAAGTCAAATTATTTTATTTGAAGCATGTTTCAACGTTTGATTGTTGAAAAAAAAAGTGTAAATGAATGAAATAAAGTTTGAAAAAATTTATTCGTGGATTTGGATTGAAAATAAATAATTGTGATGGTTTAATTTTAGTTAATTAGTAATATTGAAAATTTATTCCAATGTTAGCCTTCTATTGTGAAATAAAAGGAAAAATATGAAGAAAATAAAATTTAGAAGTGTAATTAGGCTTGGAATGATATATTAATGTTATAAAAATGTTAAAACATTTTAATACACTTCATTAGACTTAAAAATAAATTTTATTTGGTTGAAATGGGTGAAAACAGTGATTTTTCACTAAAATGGAAATATTAGTAAATATTGCTAAAAAAATTTATATGGGAAAAATATTATTTAATTGAAAAATTAAAATTGTAATGTCACTAACATGTTCCCTTTATTAAAACATGAACAGTGCAACTTATTTCATGCGATTTGGAAATTTTATGCAAAAGTTATGTGTAAATTACTAAAACACATATGCATATTTTAATATTTTCTAAGTGTGAGAATTGGGCTTATAGCATTATTTTATGTCCACAAACCCAATTTATAGAATGTTCAAAGAGATATACATTCATTTCTCTCTGACTATTTTTTCATTTAAACACTTTTCTTCTAAAAATTTCAATATTCTAATCAATGGCCTCCATAAAAAGAGAAAATCAGTGGCTTCCTTCTTATTAATCATTTTCACTCAAAATCTCTACAAATTAAGGAATTAAATCAATCAAATAGAGAGATAAGAGAAAGGTAATCTCCAATATAATCTATCTTAGAATCTATGTAAACCCTAGAATGGTTTTCTATAAATTTTGTTTTGATCAATTGCTTCTTTGCATGTACTGTATTTTTCTATTTTCAGATGTTTAGGGCTCCAATTTTGTGTTAAAGGTTCAATCTTGCTTGCAAATCCTCGCTTATTCACTGAAAATCAAAAGGTAAGTGTAACAGCTTACAAATGCTAGCCAAAATCAAAGTTTTGAGTTGAATTTTCGTATTAATAAGGTTATGTTTCGTCTTTGTTATTTTCTGTTTTCTGTCGCCACATTGTTTTAGCCATAACCTTCTTTTTCCTATCGGAATATAGAAATTTTTGAAGCTTTGGAAACCTTATGATTTAGGATATAACTTTGATGTTTTGTGTTTTGAGTATTTTTGATGTTTATATGGTGAAAAATCCATATATCTTTGTGACTGTCTTGTCATTGACAGAGAGTGTTTATATATTCACCTGGAAAGTAATTTCATCATAACTTTCTTGTTACCTATCGTAATTTACAAATTTTAGAAGTTATGAAAACCTTATGATTTAGGATATAATTTTCATGTTTTGAGTTTTCTGTAATTTTGAAGTAAGATATGTCAAAATCTAATTTTTCTACTGCCAACCCGAGAGCAAAACCAATATTTGCTCTGTCCTTGAAGCTGAAACGAAATTGGCCATAACTTTTACGTTTCTTAAACGATTTTGATAATTTTAGATGTTTCGGAAAGAATAAATCATGTGTTACAACTTTAATGATTTGAGTTTTCTGTAATTTCAGGTTAGATATGTCAAAATCTAATTTTTCTACTGCTAACCCGAGAGCAAAATCAATATTTGCTCTGTGTTTGAAACCGAAACGAATTTGACCATAACTTCTTCGTTTCTTAACCAAATTTGATAATTTTAGATGTTTCGAAAAGCTTAGGACATGTGCTACATGTTTTACTCATTGTATTTTATAAAATTTTGAAGTTTGCTTGGTCATAATTATGGTTGTATGTTGCTGTCTTGAGAGCAAAATGACAGCAACAATAATCGTTGACCTTAGATTTTATTAGCACGTTTTTGCTCTCATTCTCTTCGATTAAAATGGAATTTGAATTGATTTTGTGTTAAATTTGAATTGAATATGTATTGAATTCAAGTTATCGATTTTGAGATATCCCTCTTAGTTTTCATTGCTTTCGAGAACGGTTTTCACTAAACCATTTTTGAAATACATGGACATTTCAAATTATTATTACATAGTATTTTTTAATTATTTTTCTAAATAAAGATTGATTTATTTCCTATAATAAAGGAATTTCAAATATTGGTTTTAATAATCGTTTTCGGAAAATCGTTTTAAATTTCTATTTCTCTAATAAAATTATTTTATAAATAAAATTACTTATTTTTATGAATTTCGGATGTATAAGAAGGACAATTAAACGGTAAAGTATAACATGTGGTATGTGACACATGGATTTTCTTTACCGCTTAATATCGGACTTACACGATCGAAACCCTTTCTATGAACTATTTGATATGATTTAAAATGTTATTAAATTATGGGTAGATTATATGGTCTGAGAACTCCAGTTTAGGAGTATATTCGATGAATAACCATTTTAAGATGTGTTTCTTAATCGTCGATGAAATGAGATGAATTAAGAGCTAGAAATTCCTATTTGGAATTATGGTTATAAATAACCATCTAGATGTTATTTTTACTTGCCAATGAGATAAGGTAAGCTTCTTTATGATGATTTTACGACGTTGAGATGTATTATGATTGTTTTTACTTGTCGATGAGAAGAGACAAGCCACGATTCCCCTAGTTCTCGTCAATGAGATGAGATGAGCATAGTATTGTACTTACTCGCCAATGAGATGAGGTCGAGTATATTTTCTTGATGTTTATGATGTTTTACTAGTGTGGTACCAACTAACGGTTAGTAAACCATTAGGGGCGAACGTATGATATGGGACGTACATTAACACCTATTGGGTTCCTATCCGAGAAGTTGAGACACATTCACGATGTTTACTAGTACTACAGACCACGAGTACTCGATTGGTGTCATCATGATGTAGTTGCTACTCCGATCATTACGATGTTATTAACTCGGGTCTTTGTGACTGGGAGTCATTATGATGTTATAGACTATAGTCATTCACGATGTTCACGATGTTAAGATGTTATTTGACTCCAGTCATCACAATGTTTATGGTACCAAATAGTAGTACTAGTCACGATGAAGCGCGCGTAGCATTGCTTCGGCATGCAATCGAGGATTTGGCCAATCCGGGATTTCTTTGAGTTTTGATGTTTTAGACTTCACCGTCGTCTTTAGATGATTATTATATTGATAGCCTAGTGCTAGATGAGATGTATACATATATGGTGAAATCATTTATGATGTTACTCTTTGATTGGGTTATTTGCATTATGGATCGATGATTTGATGAATTTATAGACTACTTGATGTTAAGATGGAGTTGAGATGTATTTATAAATTTATACCAATGAGATGAGGTATAAATGATTATGAAGAATCTTTTATGATGAGTTTTAGTGATTGATTTGAGATGTATCTATATTCAAACCAATGAGATGAGGTACGAATAAGTATAATGCTTCTTTTATGATCGGATTGTATATTTCCTTGAATGATCCTGAGGATGTGCCAATGAGATGAGGCACATCCATATCCGCTTTATTCTATGTATGAAGGATATGTACCTTTGTTGCATTGTTATATTGACAACCACTTCTAAGAAGATAGTTGAATCATTTGAAGTCATTATCCATATTCCTTTATACCGTCGATGATATGAGTCAAATGTGATGTTTATTAAGTCTTATCTTTAAAACTTTGCTTGCCGATGTTCCATTTTCTTAAGTGTCAGCTATGCTACTTAAGTATGAATTTATCATCATTATCTCTTCTACTTGCCAAAAAGAGATGTTGTCCTTTCTTATAATGTTGAAACTCTGTTTAGGGCATGGCGTCCTTTAAGAAAAAGGATACCATAGCTTCCACCTACTTATCCTTATGGATTATTCTGTTTAACTAATGATTTTAGCTAGCCTGACCAGTGTGTTTTCACTCGGGTCAGACCGAGTTGTTCCAGGTATCATCTATTAGGCTTAGCTTAAAGTTGATTTTGGATATCAGCTCTTCTTTCTCTTGAGTAGTTTATGTTCTTTCGCATACTCTGATGTAGTTATATTTGATTCGATGTATATGGTGTGGTCGTGTATCACCTTTATTGTATTCATATTGTATTGCACTAAACATGTATCAGTGTATATGTATGTATATGATGTTGATTACTGTTCTGTGATGTGTTTTACATTTAGTTATTGTATTTCGTTCTGATAGATCCATTAGTCATCTATAGTTTTGGATTAAACATTTACTGGGTATGTCGATCCACTTAGTTGAAAAGAAAAATTATATTGCATTTATCGACATATTCGGTAGATGTTTAAGACAAATTATAGATGGTTGTCCTTAACCAGCCCTATTCTCCGCTTTAGTAGACAGAATCACTTGTTAATTCTCTTTGCTGGGGCATTACAATTATTATTATTAAAACTTAGTTAACTTAATTGTATTACTATTATTAATATTATAAACTTAGTTAATTCTTCATCATCGTCATTATTATTACTTAAAACTTTTTTTAATTAGTTATTATTATTATTTATAAAATTTAGTTATCTTAAACTTAGTTAATTTTATAAAACTTATTTAATTTTAACAAAACTTAGTTAATTTTTATTAACTTGGTTAACTTGGTTAACTTAGTTAATTTATTATTATTATTATAAACTTAGTTAATTCGTTATCATCGTCTTTATTTATAAAACTTTGTTAAACTAGTTATATTATTACTTTTTATAAAATTTAGTTAACTTAAACTTAGTTAATTATATAAAACTTGTTTAATTTTAACAATTAATTTTTATTAACTTAGTTAATTTTATAAAACTTATTTAATTTTAATAATTAATTTTTATTAACTTAGTTAACTTAATTGACTTATTATTACTATTATTATTGTTAAAACTCAGTTAACTTAATTATATTATTATTATTGATTATCGTAGTGGAATGATCAAATTATTTCCACTAGTTGTGCATGTTAGGTTCCTTAATTTACATGCACAACTAAGTTAATAATTATTAATTAATCCCAGCAAGTAAATCATTAACCAAGCTAAGTTAAGGATATGAATGTGCACTTATTACCTGGAAAAGCTTTATAGATCTCTTTGGAAAATTTGCCATTAACCCTAACCACCTCGACCAAACACTTGGCACCTTCAAAATGATCAACGACTCTTCCATAATGACTTTAGCAACTGCATTAGAATCGACTTCCAGACCCGTCTACAAAAATACAGTTGTGACCAAAACCATGCATATAAAAAACTAATAGCTAAATAAATATAATTAAAAAATTAATAAACATTGCCTAAAACGATTTTCAATTGTAACTTGCTAATATCCAATTTGTAAACTGTCGTAGGTGTGCATAAACTGCTTGCGTAAACTTGCTAAAATAGAATTTACTATATCACGATAGGTGTGCATAAACTGCTTGCGTAAAATGTCATGCATAAACTGCTTGCATTACGATAGATGTTGTAGTTATAATTGGAAGGAAAGCATGAAATTGTAGTTGAAGCGATAAACTTACCCGATAATTGCGCTTACTGTGACATTAAAAGAGCAAAGCGATTCATATGTCAAAAGTCATACTGTGTTCTCTTACTCCTTAATATAAGACACAACATATTTGGTAAATTAGATGTAGAATTGAAGAAGTTCCATGACTCATGCATTAGCCTTTTCCTTGACCCATTGAAGTGAACAACTTGAATAAACCAGCAAAGTTTTTATATCATGGTGTTTTTAGTGTACGGACTATACATGTTAGACATCAGTTTTTCATATTCAGGGCAGAAAATAAATGTTCAGAACTTCAGATACAATAGAAGAAACAGAGCATCATAATCAAGTTATCATTGCTTACCTGTGCAAACTCAATTCACCTCCCTAAACACAATACTACCATCTCCAACCTCTTCCTCCCGCTGTCTACATTTTACCCCACTGCCTCCCCTGCACATTTCATCACCCAAGCCTATCTCAGTGGAACAGTTCACTGTTTCGTCAGTAAACACTTTAAACACATCCTCCATCTGAAGCCATCACCCCATTCCTTGCCTCAACATTCTAGCACCTTCAACCACTTACCGTCATTTCAAATATAAACTGTGTCAACCATCCACTTTCTTAACTCTCATATAAACACTGTTGCCTTCATAGTGTACAAACACTAAACAACTTCTCTTGCCAACATCCACAAAAAATCCACATCACCTAAATACTGCCATTGTCAACCACCATTGCCAAAACTACCATCTGGCTGCACTACCATACACTGCCATCCTCCACTTCTTCTATCAACCACCCTCCTTATAACTGCTGCACACCAACCACAACCTATCAGTCTTCCTACCACAAACCATTAACACGCTTCTTGCCCACACTTTCAACTACTAAACTTCCACTGTGCCTCTGCCTGTTCATCTCTGAAAACTTCACCACCATTCACTATTCACATCAGCAAACCACAACATTCACTTCCAACTGATCATATTGCACATAACCTGATCAACAGAGGCTATTCGACCATAAACCCCAACATAATAGCCATCATTCCCTTTTATGACACTAACCTCATCCATCATATGCACCATAACAACTTTTTCTATCCTGGGTCCTATTGGAATAGGAAAGACTAAACAAAGAAGGTATGAAATCACTACAGGAAAGTATATTATTTCCATTCATACATCCTACAACAACAAACTCTATGCTTACACCACAACCTGCCTTCCTCTTACTTACTGCCATCACAGACCTAGAAATTACAGGAAAACATAAACATACTCTAACTGAAGTTATACTATAGTCAAAGAAGAAAAAAATTTACTGACTAATGAGCAAAATGGAAAAGCAACTTACTTCATTGTCCAGAAGTTCTAGGTTAAGTGAGTAAGGCTCGTTTATACTCCGATTTACCAAATCCAATGTCGAGGAACCCTAACTTGGACGGTTGACAAATTTGTTCCATACACCAAGTTGGACAGTGATTGAACAGTTTGGTTCATTGTGCCTACAGTAATCAAACAGCAAAGAGTTTCATAATGCATAATGAACTGTAACATAGTACTTAATTGAATAATAGAGAAACTAGAGGATACAACAACGTTGTTTGCTGTTTGTTCTTTACTTGTGGGTGAAAAAAGGGTCTTGCTTAAAATTTGGATAATTTATCAGCCTTGTTTTGCAACAAACAAAAGGTATAATAATATGCCAAGTTTAAGGAAATGGGATGAAATAGTGGAGGCAGTTGTTAAAACTACTCTATCACTGCTGCCACCGAGTATTGTTACACAGAGTATTCAACCCATTACTTTTTCGAATGTTGTTCAAACTGATGATCAAAATGCTTCATGCGTGATGGTGGCACATGCTTTGTGCGTAAATTATTTTTCTACAAATTATATATGTCTAACACATTCAAGTTGAATGATTTATTTAAATACTTAGCCATATTTTTGCGATAAAATTATTTGTAGTTAGTTTGATTTTTTTCAATCTTGTAGCATCTAATTTTTTGAAGAAAATATTTAGAAAAATGGTCATAGTGAATATATTTCAACAACTCGATTTTGAAGAAGATCATTTAAATTCTAAATAATAACAATTTACAAACCAAATATCTCTTTATAGAAGTGAACAGTCATATGCCTATAAGCTATACCCATTATCGCCTTTCTCCCATGTAGAAGCCAGGAATTCAAGCATATAAATAAAGTCAAGTTTGTAATGAAGTCCAGGAACACAAGGAAAATCTTACAAAATGAATCACAAAAAAAAAAGAAATATAATGTTGATTTTGCAATAACCAGATAATCAGACTGTCAAGACCAAAACAAAGAATAAGCTCTCAGTCTACTACAGAACTTGGTTATGCACTCAACCTCTTGCACGCAAGCTCCCATAACTCCCATTATTTATTTATTGAGTTGATTAAAACTTTAATTTATAGAAGTAAAAAATTTCAGTTTTAAATATATGTATATGGTTATCGAATACATTCTCTCACTAATTGTTCACTTTCACCTAACGGAACTGTCACAAGCACATACTTCTAAATACAACGTGTTAATTACTTTTTTTTTATATATATATGTGTGTGTGTGTGTGCATTTTTTCCATTTTATCGTTCTTAATATACATATGTAAAAAGTAGAGTTTTTGTTTGTTTGGATACATACACATATAGCAACGAATTTCTTCACTCAAAACTTATTCCAGGCGTAAGATATAACACATACCCTAATAAGCATCATAAGATGGATGATATAAATGAAATCAGGATTGTCTTTTAAACTCATTTACTTTGTCACTGCAGTAATTATATTGTGTACCTTTCACTTTATAAGAAACTCTTCCTCCTTGAATAATATAAGTACACAACACACGTACCCTTGTTAACTAATTAGAATATATTTATGCCCATAACTTTTTGATGATATATCAACTGTATTTGTTAGAAAATCATGATACCATGTCTAACCAATACATTGATGGCAGTCGTTACAAGCAAAATTTGATTTGTCTTCATTACAAAATAGGGTTTTTACAAAGTAAGCTAATACCAGTGACATTGTAGGACAAAGAGACACCAAATGATACTTGAACTTAAAATATTTGATCCACATATAAACCATCAATGTGTGCTCAATGTATGCGGATATCTTAATATCACTTTACTGACTTGTAACATGAAATAGCAACTAGAGTCATGGAAACAAATATGATCAAATAGACAAATCATAATACATTACCAAAGTATTTTAAAAAAAATTAATCATATAAGCTTCCATTATAGTAACGAAATAATATCCTTAGGAATGTGAAGCCCAACATCTTTAGGCAACTTGTTGATTTCCCGAGCCATTTATTAAGCAATGGGCACCATGTTTATATGCAAAATTTAATTAAATGTTGGACAGTTTGTTGTTTATAAACCAAACTCAACAACCACTTATGTGCAAAGTCATAAACCAAATCCCTAAAACAAATATGTCCAAGATACCAAAATCATGTACCAAAGCTATAAACAAATCTCACTAAACTTAATTAATAAAATATAAGTGTAATTTAATAATATTGTTGTCATATCTTAGCTTAAAAAATATGCCGGTGAATTGTTATTTTGAAACAAAGGTTAATAGACTTCATAACATAGACCACACATACTTTTAACTAAAAAAACTAACTAGCACCGACACATTATAATATATATATATATATATATATATATATGCTACTTTATTTTGTTAGACTGTGTATTATATTATCAGGCGGTTCTTTAAAATACCATATAATAATAATAATATTAGAAAACGAAACCAAGAATATGTTTTGTACTATCAACAGTTGTCCAGCAAAAGAAAAAAATCAATATTAAAAAATTTAGTTAGCTAGAAACCAATCATGTTTTTTATCAGTAGTTATGCACGGGCTTCAACTCAAGGATTCATATTATAATGTTCATAGTGTTCAGACAAAATTATCAACATTTGGTAATCAGCACAGAACCAAATACACAAATGTTATAATTACAATGAAAATTCGATAATAAAAATACTAGTTGATAAACACAACCCTAAACAAGTAGAAATTTACCTTTGTCTTCCTTCTTCATCTCTACTTCACGATGGATACCTCAAAGTTCTAGTATTGCAAAACCGCTCCATCTTTTTCTTCTCCATCTCCTTCACCTTTGGTGAACACCTAATGGCATCGGCATCTCAAAACTGACGATGAAAGGAGACGATTTAGACCAAGGAGAAGCTTTAGGCTGGGTCGAATTAATTTTAGAGATTCGAGAATGAAAAAATTAGGCTTTATTTTGTTTTAGAGATCTGAGAAGTTGCGTTGAGACTTAGATAAATTCTAGGTTTTGTCTTGGCACTAGCAACAAAAGAAAATGAAAAACAGATGTTAAGCGGGAATGGAAAAACAAAGCCTGCCGCCTTGAACAGTTAAATCTAAAACGTTGCTAGTACAGTTGGGCCTAAGAAATAGATGCATTTAGCATTCAAACGGTACTATAGAATGCAACTAATAGCACGATTTCTTATAGTAAGCCATCTAAGGTGGGACCAAAGTCTAACTCCATCTTCCCTTTAGGAGGCGCTCTAGCCATGCCATGTAGGCAGAACCGAAGGCTTGCGGTGCTCATGCCAGGCCCTGTTGGTGGGATCAGAGGTTTACTCTGACCTCCCTATAAGAGGCGCTCTACGCAGGCTTTATAAGTGGGACCGAAGGTTGGTCGGTGCTTTGGCCAGGCCATCTTAAGCGGGACCAAAGGATTACTCCATCCTCCCTCTAGGAGGCACTATGGCCAGGCTACGTACGCTAAACAGAAGGCTTGCTATGCTTTGGCTAGGCCTTATAGGCGGGTGCAGAGACTTACTTCGACCTTCATCTAGGAGGTGCTGCGATCCGGCTTTATAGACGGGACCGTAGGCTTATAATACTTTGACTAGGCCCTTGTGGCGAGATTAATGGCTTTTCCTTTATTTTATGAGTTCCTTCCTTTTTACTGATTGTCAATTTTGTAGATATACTTGTATCAGTTTCTTTATTTATCCTTTGTAGGAAAATAGGTTCTCGGATGCTTGGCTTTCCAATTTCTTGCTATTACATTAATATCAGGTCGTCTTAGTCGATAAGTTCCTGGTGGGATTACTTTATGGATAACAAGGAGACCTTCCTAGTTTGGTTTGAGTTGTCCATCTGCTGGATTTTTGGAGTTTGACATGACTTTTCGAAGAACCAAATCTCCTTTTTGAAATGGCCCCCTTTTAACTTTGGAGTTGTAGTATCTTGATATTTTTTTTGATATTCGGCCATTCGAATGGTTGCTTCATCTCTTAGTTCATTTATCAAATCTAGGGATTCTTTCCTTACCTCTTGATTGGAATCGAAGGCTTATGCAATCCTTCGATGGGATGGTATTTCAACTTTGATCGAAAGAATTACCTCACATCCATATGTCAAAGAGAATGGAGTAAGACTGTTTCAGTCTTAGTAGAAGTTCGATATGCCCAAAGCACAAGTGGTAGCTCTTCTACCCAATTTCCTTTTGTTTTGCCTAGTTGTTTCTTGAGGATAGTCTTAATGGTTTTGTTGGCAGCTTCAATGGCTCCATTTGCCTTGAGATGGGCTATTAATGAAAAACTTTTGATTATCCCATTCTTATTGCAGAACCTTGTAATTCCTCACTTTCAAATTGGGTCCCATTGTCAGATGTTATCTTATTTGGTATTCCAAACGGGGTGACTATGTTCTTGATCATAAACTCCAACGCTTTTCCTGGTGCTATATTTGGCAATGGTTCTGCCCCTACCCATTTAGTGAAGTAGTTGATGGCTACTACTGTAAACTTGGCTCAACCTTGATATAGGCAATGGTCCTATTAAGTCAATTCCCTATACATCAAAGGGACATAGACTTGAGATTGGGATTAATTCTTTTAGTGATATGTGTGGGATCCTCTAACATTTTTCGCATCTGTTTACATAATTCACAGCGTCGTTATTCATACGGGTTAAATGAATGTTTAAAAATGACATTTATTGCACTTCAAGTGTCTACCAAGATCTTCATCACCGTAGAGAGTCCAATTTGAGTAGTTACCATTAGCGGGTCATTATGTGGATCATGAACATCCCTTAGTTCTTGTTGAATTATTGTCAAATTAGGCATTTTGACTTGAGACGTGTGATTCTTGAATGGTGGCTCTTCATGGATGAAGAAAACTCCATTATTTGCTTCCCTTACATATCTACTCTTAGCCCCCTTGCTACTTCCTGCAATGTAGGGACCTCCGTGAATGACATCTATGTGGTTAACTGGAGTAATAAAGTCTTGTTTGGAATCATTCTTTACAAAGTTAGCAGTGTTACTCAGATGCCACTGACTTTCCCCCTGGGGTGAGGAAGATTTTTGAGTTTCCTTAATGAACCCCTTTAGAGATCCTGACTTGATTATACTCTAAATTAAACCTGCCAAAACATGACATTTATTAGTCTTATATCCATTTGCTTTATGGTAGGCATAATAATATCCCCCTCTTAGGCTCAGGACGGTTCTTCCCTTTTTAGGAAGTAGGGAAATTTCCGCCATCTTTGCTACAACAAAGATGTAGGAAATTGGTTTATTCAAGTATACATTTGGATTTAGGGATCTCCTCCCATCTTCCTCTCCTATTTTCATCCAATTTTGTCTTTTTGTTAGGGTGATCGAAACTGAACTTTCCTCCCTCTTTCTTTCGTTGAGACTTCATCTTGGCATGGTACATTTCATCCATCTAGATGAATTATCAACTTAGAAATGAAAGTCTTGCAGATCTCTACACCCATGAACATGAAGCTCTTTCCAGAAAGGATTCCACTCAATTATCCTTAAGAGTACTGCCATAGCTTCTCCTTATCGATTGTATTTTCTACTTTCAATGTTTATGTATTGAATCTCCTTAGATATTCACCAAGTAATTCCCCTGGTCTCTACTTGACACTACCTAGCACTTTGGAATCTATGGTAGGATCTTTGCATATGCAAAACTATGTTGAAAATTCATAATAAAATTACTCCCAAGAATAAATGTTCTTTTCCTTATAGTGTCTATACCATTTGGCAGCTGCTCCATGAAAAGTTGTAGGCAAAAGCCTATAATGAACTGCCTTAGAAGCATTATGCAAGTCCATTGGCTCTCGAGAGCTAAAAGATGATCGTGGGGATCAATGGTTCCGCAGAAGTTTGACGAAGGTATTTTAATGTGGCACAAAATCCTAATGGACATAATCTTTTTTGTAAATGGTGCCTCTCAAAAAATTATTGTTAACTCTTGGATCAAGGGTCCTCTTTCCTTTAAGGTCAAGCGTATCCTTCACCATTTTGTTAGTCATGTCTTTAAGATAGGTCTCGTCATTGCGATAGTCCCTCTGTGGGGCTTATATTCATTGTATGAGAACGAGCTATATGATTGCTAGAGAGATCCTCCTTCTAGCCTTTCTTGGTTTTTCTTTCAATGGTTTAGTAACATTGATGTCTTCTTTTACTTATGATTTTGGAGAATATCTCGCTAGTCCTTCATATTAGATTCCTATCTTTCTTTGTGGGCCTATGATACTTTCGCCCCTATCTTCACTTTTGAGCATTGAGGTGTCCAGGTTTCTCCTTAGAGACTCCACTACTTCTTCCCATTCGGTAAGCTTGGTTATCTTAGAGGATTTTTGAGAAATAACTTTCTCAAGAAGCTCGTGCATAAATGTAAGTTATTATGTCACATCTTGAATTTTAGTTTCACTTCATGTAGGTTTTGTTGGGATTGAAGGTTTTCCAATTTCTATATTCTCAAAATTGAAGTTCGAAGTGACATTATCTTCCAAGGTTGTTTGTTGTACAACTTTCCATTTAGAACATTGACTTTTATGGTCCTTGCCATTTTCCCGAAACAAAATTTTACTTAGTCAGGTTCAAAGTAAAGAAATGATACTACCGAGGTTCGAGCCCTCCTTCTAGCGCCAAAAATGCTGAACCCAAAATTGGTTCAACACCCAAGATGTTGTTCAAGGTGGTATTACTTGAAAATATTCCAATAATACCCATCGGTTTTAATATAATCATGAAGTTGTTCAAGATTTTAAGTCACATATTCGAGGTGAAATAGGCGAATTGCATAAATATGCAATAGTCCTTCATTCATATGTCAATATGCAAAATAGGCAATTCATATATGTTACAGTCCCTTGTTCATATGTCAATGAGCATAATAGGCAATATGCAAGGTAAACTTCAATTTAAACATGGGCTTAAGTGGCCTTGTGCAAATTAATAATATGCAAATCCAAGTTCAAGTCCACGTTCGAGAATAAAGCCTTATATGACTATTGTCACAAATAGCTAAATAAGCAAGTACAAAAGATGTATTGTAAGAATTTACATTTTGTATACTACTTCGTCTTAAATGGTTCATAAAATTTCGACCTAACTTTTTTTTTATTTCCTGCATACACGCATTTGTGTACAATGCAGGGAACAAAAGGGAAATGCTGCCGAAATTTTGTTGAATCGTTTGAGATGAAGTAATATACGAAATGTAAATGCTTATTGTGTTTGTAATGGGAAGTAGGATGCCCGACCAATGAAAAAAAATTATATATATTTTTAAATTGTTACGTTAAAAAAATAAAACGTGCCGTATTTGAAAATATTTTTAAATTTGTGAAGTTGTTCTTTAAATTCAAAATATTATACGACTATGAAAATAATCTTTTTTCGAATTTGTATTCTTCAAAATAAATATTAAATTTTGAACTTCTCATTTTGTCAGATAGGAAAAATGATTGATTATTTTGTTGATCGGAGGAGATGGATGTACCAAAGAAAAGGACTGAGGGGCTCAATAAAAGAAGATTTTTATAATGGTATAAATGTGTTTGTTGAATTCGCTTTAAGTAATAACAGAAACGATCCATAAATTCGTTGTCCGTGTAGTAGGTATAGACATTTGAAGTATTTGTTACCAGATATTGTGAAAGTTCATTTGTGCCAACACGGTTTCGCACCCGAATATTATGTTTGGGATCGGCATGGAGAAGTTGTAGCAAATACTTCTGTGGAGTCTGAAAGTGTCGGTAACGAAATAGTTTCAACGACCCGTATAGAAAATATGGTCGAAGATGCAGCACGATCAATGTTTCCTATGGTTGAAGCTGACGACGACGATGGAAATGTTGAAGAACCAAATATTGAAGCTAAAATTTTTTATGATTTACTAGATGCAGCTAAGAAACCTATTTGGGATGGTTGTAAAAGCGACACTCAGCTGTCAGTAATCGCAGAATACATTGCGATGAAGTCAAAATACAACATCACTGAAGTTGGGTTTACGGCTGTTGTACAAGCTGCAAAAAGGCATATGCCGCCCGATAATCTAATGTGTGAAAATCACTACGAAGTTAAAAAACTTATGTCGGCTTTTGGTTTACCGTATCAGAAAATAGATGCATGTTTAAAAGGATGCATGTTGTTTTGGAAAGAAGACGCAAACCTTAGAAATTGTAAAGTTTGTAACCAGGAGAGATATAAATCAAGAAAAAAGAAGGGGAAGGAAGTTCCGTACAAGCGTATGCACAACTTACCCATAACTCCAAGACTTTAAAGATTATATGCATCTTCTGTAACTGCGTCTAATATGAGATGACATAGTGTGAGAACGGAGGAAGAGGGTACGTTGACACATCCGGCCGATGGAGAAGCATGGAAGCATTTCAATAAAACGTATCCAAATTTTACAGCGGAGAGTCGAAATGTTAGATTAGGATTACGTACGGACGGTTTTTCTCCATTTTCTCAATTTGGTTCTAAATATTCATCATGGCCGATTATCGTCACACCGTATAATTTATCTCCATGGATGTGCATGAAAACACAATATATGTTTTTTACTGTTGTCGTTCCTGGCCCCGACGATCTGACACAAGGAATCGATGTATATTTACAACCGTTGATTGAGGAGTTAAAAATACCATGGAACGAAGGAGTAGAAACATACGATGTGTCCAAGAAGAAAATTTTTCATATGTTTGCTTCTTTGTTGTGGACTATAAGTAATTTTCCTGCCTATGCAATGCTTTCGGGATGGAGTACTGCCGGTCGTCTAGCATGTCCATATTGCATGGAAGAAACACGAGCGTTTTCTTTACCTCATGGTAAGAAAATTTCATGGTTTGACTGTCATCGATATTTTCTTCATGTAAATCATCCCTTCAGAGGAGACAAGAAAAACTTTTTAGCTAATAGAGTAGAAACCAGACAACCACCGACGATATGGTCAAGCGAAGACATATATGAACTTGTTAAGGATTATCCAAAGATATATGAAACTGGCGAGCAAACAGAAATTGAAGGCAAATCAGTTGTTCATAACTGGTGCAAACAAACTATTTTTTGGGAGTTGCCGTATTGGAAACATCTTCTGCTTCGCCATAATATAGATGTGATGCACAATGAGAAAAATGTATTTGATAATGTTTTTAACACAATTTTGAATGTGAAAGGGAAGACGAAGATGATTTGAAATCAAGACATGATATAGAAGAATTATGCAAACGTCCTGAGCTTCATATGAAACCAAATGACAGTAAAAAAAACCCAAAGCTTGTTACGAATTAGATAATAATCAAATTAAATGCGTGTTAAAATGGGTGGAAGGGTTAAGATTTCCTGATGGGATATCATCAAATCTTCGTAGATGTGTTGACTTTAAAAATGGTAGATTGAGCGGAATGAAAAGTCACGACTGTCGCATAATAATGGAAAATTTATTTCCCGTAATGTTCAAAGAACTACTGCCGTTAAAAGTTTGGAAAGTAGTAACGGAGCTTAGTATGCTTTACAAAGAGCTTTGTTCGACTACTTTAAAAGTGCAACGTTTACGTAAACTTGAAGTGGACATTCCTATATTTCTTTGCAAATTAGAGAAAATATTTCCGCCCGGTTTTTTGATATGATGGAACATTTACCTGTTCATCTCCCATCTGAAGCACGACTTCAAGGTCCTGTCCAATATGGATGGATGTATCCATTTGAGAGGTATGTAATATGTTATAACGTAATTTAATTGCATTTGAAAGATGAAGTTAATATAAATTAGTTTTGCATAGATATTTGAATCACCTGAAGAAAAAAGTGAGGCAAAAAGCACGGGTTGAATGTTCGATATGTAAATCTTACATCGAAGAAGAAGCTTCATTCTTTTTCTCTCACTATTTCAGTGACCATGTGAATATTTCATTTCAAAGTGTTCCTCGTAATGACGAAGGCGACGAACAAGAGTCCTCTCAAGCAATGTTATCTATTTTTAGACAACATGGTCGGCCTTTTGGAAAATGTGTAGAAATATAGCTAGACGATAGAGATCTTCATGTAGCACACACTTATATTCTTCTAAATTGTGTCGAGGTTGCACCGTTTGTTAGGTAATCTTAAATAATAATTTGTATTTTATTCTTTTCTATAATGCATGCGCGTTTATAACCTAATGTACTAATTTGTTTATATAAACAGTGTTTATGAACGTGAACATCCGAACGGAGATCTTAGTAAAGAATTTTCCGGTTGGTTTTCAAATTACGTTTATGAGCCGAGAAATAGTGTTGTTGACGAAGGGTTGAAACATCTTGCGATGAGACCAAAAAGAGTGGTCAAGACATATCCAATATATTTCGTCAATGGATATAAATTTAACACCAAAGAATACGGTGCAAAAAAATTAACAAATAATACTGGTGTATTTGTTAAAGGTAGTGACGATCCAAAAAATCATTTAAATGATTTTTATGGCGTTCTGACACAAATTTTGCAACTGACATATTTCTCACGACCCGCGGAGGAGGTGTTTCTATTTAGATGCAATTGGTTTAGCAATGTTCCAGGTTTTGGAATTAATGTGCACAAGAATTATAATCTTATCGAAATAAAGCATACATCGCACTATCACAAGTATGATCCTTTTGTACTAACCAAACAAGCATTGCAAGTTTATTACGCTCCTTATCCGTCTCTAAAAAGAGATAAAGCAGATTGGTCTGCAGTTTTTAAAACAAAGGCCAGATTCACATTCGATGGAAAGAATATTCCGGACGAACAAGCTTATCAGGCAGATCTTGAGCAAAATAATGAAATAATAATTACAGACGATCATACAGATTTTGGTCCCTTGATCGATGAATCAAATGTTTGGGTACAAGCGTTTGACAGTGCAGAGGAAAATATCGTCGAAAACGAGACCGAATCTGAATCAGAAGACGATGATGACTGATACAAATCTGAATATGTTTTTTTGCAATTGATGTAACTATGTTGAATTCTTGATGTATTATGAAGTTGATGTAACTATGAAACCAAATCCGTGTACTATTGTTTGCATGTTTTATGTTATTTCCATTTGTCATTTATTTAGCAATTTTTATTAAAAATGCAATGAATCAGGTATACCCATTATGAATCAGGTATAACACACTTCCATTTCTATTCATTTCAGTCATTAATTAAGCAATTTATACCGTTGATGTCATTTTCATATGAAATATATTTCATTATCATGTTTTTATTCTCTTATATAGTGATGTGTATATGTCACAGGTTTATCATTATGTCGTATAGAGGTAGGAGCTCTTCCCGATCGTCAGGAGGCGATGGCAGTGGCCCATCACAAGAGCCACAGCGTGCAGTTGTATCGTTAGTCACTAGAGCAGATGGGTAAGAATTAAATTTTATTCAGCATCTTATTTTTACTATGATATACGTACGTACTTATCTATATCTTACTTAAAAACAGGAGGTTCGACCTACTTCCCTCTAAGGTTGTGCTGGACGTCTCTAGAGCATCTTATCGCAGTAGGATGAGTGCGTGCTGGCCGAGGTGGGATACCATCCCTCTTCACATCATAGAGTGCATATGGCAGGATGTCCTAGTATGTATAATTTTTCTGTTTTTTAATTCGTTTTTGTCGTTTTTCTATTGTTTATCATTTAAAGTGTAATCTTTTTTTTAATACAGACTGAGATAGACATCCAGACAGACGATATGATGCTGGCTCGAGCATACTGGATGAAGAAGATGCGCAAGAACTATAGGGACACGATATCAGAGATTAAGAAATCTGGTAAGAAACCACGGTGGATGGGAGAGAGCGTGTGGCAAGCTTGGTTGAGCTACTGGGAGACGGACGAGGCGAAGGCAAGTATACTAATTTTTTTTGAATTATTAATTTGACGTGATTGAAAAATAATGTATCAAATTTTGAATGTACAGGCAGAGTCGGATAGAAACTCTGCAAATAGAAATAAGAATCCCGTCACTCATCGCGGAGGATCGAAGTCGTTTCAGCAGTATCGGCAGGAGTTGGTAAATTTACTGAATAATAAATGTAAATAGTTTATGCTATATGATTTTAAACGTATAATAATTGTATGTAACAATCAACTTCAGGAAGCCGAGACACATGGTCCTGTCAGCTATATGGACGTGTTCACCCTTACGCATGCTGTCGAGCATGTTAATCCAGACGGGTCTGTTTCGTACACATGGCAGACGATAAATCCAGCAAAAGCCATGTAAGCATATTTCATGTTATTCAGTATTAGTAATTGTTTTAATTGTTAAATTACGATGAAATAAGATATGATATTATTAATTTGTTAATGCAGGAGATGTTTATGGAGTAGCGGCAGAAACTCCTTGCTGATACGAGTAGAGAGCAGCTGACGACCGATGAGGAGGACGTTATTTTTGAGTCCGTTATGAGTCCAGCAGAGCATGGTCGACGATACGGATTTGGCAATTTAGCGGTAAATAATTTACTTTTTCTTAAAATACTGAAAATATGATATTTTTACATTTTCAAAACAATAAACTTGGATTTTATTTATTTTTCAATTATTGCAGTCCAGTAGTCAGAGTAGGGGACGGCGGAGTAGACCTCAGAGCGATTTAGCAGGTATAGAAGAATTGCGGACTAGAGTGTCCCAATTGGAGGAGCAGAACCGCCAACAGGCCTTGCAGACCGCACAGTTGTTAGAGTACATGCAGCAGTTTGGTGGCCGCTTCCCTTCCTCGGCTGGCTGTGGATCTGGAGGAGATTGATTCATTGCTTGCTTATTCGTTCGTGCAGGTATGTTTTGTTTTAGTTTAGAATGATTTGGTAGATGGTGCGATTAATTGTTGATTTGTATAATTATGTATGATACACTTGGTTCTGTAGTTATATGAGGATATGTATGAGAATGTTGATGAATTTGTGTATTAACAACATGGTAGAACAGTTATTGTTGGATTATTGTTAATGTTGGAATGGTATGTATATTTTGTATTTTATTTTTATTCTAATTTTATCCATTTGTGTGTTTATTGAATATTTTGTAGTCTAGGTTTGGATATTTGGTTGGATTATTGTTTATTGGATTGTGCAGTATTGATATCGTAGTGTTTGGAAGGGAAATGTGGTTGGAAGGCTCTATTTGCAGCAAATATAAAAAAAAACAGCAGATTTTCGACGGGTTCCGACGGCTTACAGGTCAAAACTTTCGACGGCTTCCGACATTTTCCGGCGGCCTGTAGCTGCATATTTCTGATGGCTTCCGACGGCTTCCAACGCCCGTCGGAAGCCGTCGGAAATCGTCGAGAGCCGTCGGAAACGTGCTCGGCAGCATCCGTCGGAAGCCGTCGGAAATACTGCTCCCCGACGCAGTCTTTTCCGACGGCTTTTTCCGACGGCTTCCGACGGCCGCCGACGAATTCTGGCCGTCGGAAAATGCGTTTCTCCTTGTAGTGTAAATATTCTTAACCTATTTAAAATTTTATACTTTTATGTTATAAAAATATATTTAATCTTCCTTGGAGTTTACAAGCGAAACTTTATTCAGCAAGTCTCTAAAAAACATTTAACCAGAATTCAGTTCGAGTGAATTATTTGAGTAAATGAAGAGAGATTATCTCGTCAACCAAATATAATATAACGTGTTATCTGTTTCTGTGTGTAATTATTTATGGGCCGAGTATAGTGGGCTGTAGGTATAGGCCCATCTACTCATATAACACTTATATATATTGTAATCAGTCTGTATCAAAGATGTATTGCATTGTATCAGTTCAAACATAAAAATAGCTTCATCAGTAAAGATCAAATATCTTAATTATCTCTTCAGCAAACTTCTGAAATCATTTCAATTCAATTTCTATCTTGTTATCAGAGCCATACATAAGCTTAACAGCTTTTATAAAGAAAAAAAACTAATCCATCAGAGAAATCTCATCATTTGGATTAGTTTACCCATCATTTTCAAAATCTCATCATTTGGGTAAAGAATTTGTTCATGGACGCACTGCCTTGCCAAGATTCATGATCGGTTGTAGTTTATCCCAAGAACAGATTCAAGAATCAAGAAGATAACTCAGAAATCCAGATTGAGAAGAAAACAGAAATTCATTACTCAAAAACAGCAAGTGCCATACCAGAAGCAATCAGAGAAATCTCATCACATTGCTTGGTTGCAACATACCTGTTGAAGGAAGAACTTCTTGATCCCATCACAACTTTCTTTCTGATTTCATCTTCAATTCAATTTCTTAAAGAAATTTCTTCATGGCTGAAGGAAGCAGTGCTACATCAGGTAACAACACAAGCACTTCATTGCAATCCATGGATGTCACAGATAGCTTGATCAAAACCATAATTAGCCCACACTCAAATCTCATTACTGCACAACTTGAAGATGACAACTATCTACTCTGGAAAGTGCAAGTCGAAACTGCAGCCAGAGGATATGGTCTTGATGGACACATTCTTGGCATGATAGCCACTCCTCCCAAGTTTATCACCGATCAAGAAAATAAAACTGTAAGTAATGAGGAATATGTCAGATTTCAAAGGCAAGATAACTTAATAAGTTCTTGGTTGCTATCTTCAATCAGTGTAAAACTGCTACCACAAGTCATAGGGTGCAAAACAGCAAATGAAATATGGACCACTGTAGAAAGAATCTTCAATACACAATCAGCAGCCAAAATAATGCATTACAAAAGGCAGTTACACAATATAAGGAAAGACAATCAACCTATGAGAGAATATCTCTCCAAAATCAAGAACACTTGCGATCTACTTGAAGCAGCAGGACACAAGATGTCAAATACAGAACATGCATTAACAATACTGAGTGGGTTAGGTGATGAATATGAGGCAGTCGTGGCAGTCATTACATCACAAGAAACTCTGCCTTCCATTGATTATGTGCATTCTATACTATTGGCTCATGAAGGAAGACTGGAATACAAGAAACCCCCAGATACATATATGTCTGTTAACTATGCTACAAATAGTAAAAACAGAAATCAGAACTATGGAAGAACAGATCAACAACAACAGAGGGGTGGACAGAACTTTAGGGGAAGAGGCAGAGGAAGAGGCAGAGGAAGATTCAATGGCAGCAACAAGCCAAAATGTCAGATATGTGAAAAAGTTAGACATACAGCTATCAAATGCTACTTCAGATTTAATGCAAATTATGTGCCAGGTCAGGGGCCAAGTAATCAGAGAAATGGCAATTACAATGCAAATATGGTGCAAATACAACAAGAGTCAGGCAAACAATCCAGTTCAAATAGAAATCAAAATCAAGATGAAACTGCCAAAGCAGAACACATCCAAGATGAGTCATGGTATCCAGATTCAGGGGCAACAAATCATTTAACGAGCAACTTAGAGAACTTGAATCTGGGCAGCAGAGAATACAGAGGTAAACAATCTATTATCATGGAAAATGGCAAAGCAATTGAGATCACACACACTGGTAATGCTTATATCAAAGGTGGAAGACAACTATATCTCAATAATCTATTAAGAGTACCCAGCATTAAGAAAAACCTTTTGAGTGTCTCTCAATTTGCTCATGATAATAATGTTTATTTTGAATTTTACCCAACTTATTGCTTAGTTAAAGATATTCTAACTAAGGATATACTCTTGCAGGGTAATGCAGTAAATGACCTTTACAAGTTCACTCTGACTAATAGCAAAAGTTCAAATCAAAGAATGACAAACTGTAATAACAATGAATTGAAGTCATGTGAAACCAGTAGAAACAGTTTTGATCATTAGCACTGCAAATTAGGACATCCATGTATAAGTGTTGTAAAACAGGTTCTTAAAGAAAATAAAATTTTCTTTGATAATATAGCACTGCCTTATATATGCTCTTACCGCCAAATCGGCAAAAGTCACAAATTAGCTTTTGCAGATTCTACAACATAATACAAGGTACCTCTTGAATTGATTTCAACAGACTTGTGGGGACCAGCACCCATCTACTCTGACTTTGGGTATAAGTATTATATATCTTTTGTCGATGCATGTACAAGATACACTTGGATATATTTTTTAAAATCCAAGGCAGAAACATACAATGCTGTTATATATTTTATCACTCAAGTCGAAAGACAGACTAATCACAAAGTCAAAATTATTCAGAGTAATGGGGGTACTGATACAAGTCTCTTAGCAAAAAATTTTTAGATAATGGTATAGTGCATAGAACCACATGTCCCTATACATCTGAACAAAATGGTCTAGTCGAGAGAAAACACAGGCACATTGTTGAGACTGGTTTGACACTGTTAGCACAAGCATCATTACCTTTAAAGTTTTGGCCAGATTCATTCAGTATTGTTGTCTACTTAATTAATAGACACCCAACCAAAGTACTGAATGGAATAAGTCCTTTAGAAAAGCTTTTGGGTGTCAAACCAGACTATCAACATCTGAAAACTTTTGGATGCTTGTGTTTTCCCTATCTAAGACCATACAACAGCCATAAATTAAATTTTAGGTCTCAACCATGCACATTTATAGGTTATCCAATCAAACAGAAAGGATACAAGTGTCTAGATGGAACAGGGAAAATATTTATAAGTAGGCATGTAGTGTTTAATGAGAAGATATTCCCCTTTGCAAATGCAAGTATTAAAACCACACAAAAAGTCTATAATCCAAAGGTCTCCTTACCAAACATACCAGTTATGCCACATATATGGCATGTTGATGAGACTGAGGAAAGAACAGGAGACACTGGATCACAACACACTATGTCATCTGGACCAGGTCATGATGCAGTTGGTCAACCTGCAACACATTCTCAGTCACCTGCAGAATCAAGCAATGAAGATCAGAATAGTCATGAAAGTCAACCAGATATTATTACTAATCAGGACAGCAACTCAGAGACTTCAGATGATGAACAACAGATTAAAACAGGTCATCATATGATCAGCAGATCAAAAGGTGGAATATATAAACCAAAGGTTTATACTGCAACTACATGCAACTCAGAACCACAAACATTTGAGCAGGCATCCAAAGATGAAAAATGGAAAACAGCAATGGATGAAGAATATAAGGCATTAATGAAGAACAAAACATGGAGTCTTGTTCATCCACCAAGCAACAAAAACATCATAGGTTGCAAATGGACTTATAAAGTAAAAAAAATCAGATGGAACAGTGTCCAGGCATAAAGCAAGACTAGTTGCCAAAGGGTATACACAAGAATATGGATTTGACTTCAGTGAAACTTTCTCACCAGTAGTGAAACCAACTACCATCAGAATAGTGCTTACAGTTGCTTTAAATAATGACTGGAATCTGAGACAGTTAGACGTAAACAATGCATTTCTGAATGGTGTTCTACAGGAAGAAATCTATATGGAACAGCCACAGGGATACAAAGAAAGCAACAATCTAGTGTGCAAGTTAAACAAAGTCATATATGGGTTAAAACAGGCTCCCAGAGTATGGTTTGATAGATTGAAAGCAGCACTAGTTCAACTGGGCTACCAATCCACCAAATCTGACAATTCTTTATTTATCAAAATTAATAATAACCTTATTGTTTATATACTGATATATGTCGATGATTTAATTATAACAGGTAATGATGAGAATGAAATCAAAGACATAATAAAGTATCTCGACAAACAATTCTCAATTAAGGATTTGGGTGAATTAAATTACTTCCTGGGAATAGAAGTAAGAAAAAAAATCAAATACTGAAATATCCTTAAGTCATAAGAAGTACATCAAGGAGTTGCTGGTCAAAGCCAAGATGGACAGTGCTAAATCTCAACCCACTCCAATGATCAGTCATCAGCAACTATCCAAATACAGGGGAGAACCAATATTAAACATTAAACAATATAGAAGTATTGTTGGGGCCCTACAATACTCAACTATAACAAGACCAGATATATCGTTCAGTGTTAACAAGGTTTCACAATTTATGCAGGAACCAAATGAAGAACACTAGAAAGCAGTAAAAAGGATACTTAGATACCTGAATGGCACAACAAATTATGGCATTACACTGAAGAAGTGCAAACAACTAAGCATCACAGCATATGCAGATGCAGATTGGGCAGCAGACGTGGATGACAGAAAGTCAGTATCAGGCTACTACATATACTTAGGAAACAATCCAATTTTTTGGTGTTCAAAGAAGCAAACAATTATTTCCAGATCTAGCACGGAGGCTGAATACCGAAGTATAGCCAGCGTTGCCACAGAGATCACTTGGATTTAATCATTACTTTCAGATATGAACATCAAAACAGAGGCAAAGCCAACACTGTGGTGTGATAATCAAAGCACAGTGTACATGGCAGCTAATCCAATTATGCACTCAAGGACAAAACATATAGAGATTGATTTATACTTCGTTCGTGAATTAGTGCAGAGAGGAAAACTACAAGTGAATCACTTACCATCAACTTACCAACGAGCAGACATACTTACAAAAGCATTATCAGCTAAGAATTTTCTTAGGCAAGATCTGAAGGTTGAACCAATAAGCGAATAATGGAACAAAGTCTCCATCTTTCTGCTCTCTGGTTCAGATTTACTATGGTATCTGTTCTCAAGTTCAATCTCAAGGTCAAAGTGAAGCAGCAGCAGCTGATTTCCCTCAGAGCCGACATTTCTCACTTCAAATCTGCAAAGCAAATAAATTTTGAGCCTCAATTCTCAGCATAATAACATGATTAAACGAATTAGAGAGAGGGGAAGATGTTTAGAAGTGTATTGCTTAGCCGAATTTTTGAATCGCTCGTAGAAGCAAAGTAACCCTAAGCCTAATATCTGGTTGAGGGGGGAAGTAAATGAAGAGAGATTATCTCGTCAACCAAATATAATATAACGTGTTATCTGTTTCTGTGTGTAATTATTTATGGGCTGAGTATAGTGGGCTGTAGGTATAGGCCCATCTACTCATATAACACTTATATATATTGTAATCACTCTGTATCAAAGATGTATTGCATTGTATCAGTTCAAACATAAAAATAGCTTCATCAATAAAGATCAAATATCTCAATTATCTCTTCAGCAAACTTCTGAAATCATTTCAATTCAATTTCTATCTATTTGGTTAACTAAGTAGATGATACACTCATCAGTTGTTAAAGAGTTTGTGATACAGTTTATAGTTTTTAATGTTTTATTTCCTTGAAATCTATAGTTGATGCAATTGATGGAGGAGCGAATACTTGGGACGGGAGTTTCATCGACCATTGCCTATTGGGGAAATGTACCCGAAAAGGCTACCAAAAGCTGGCTAGGAGGCAACAAGGATAGCAGCAATGAGTATGGCTTTATAGTACTCTATATAGTATTACATTTGTCTGTATAGCAGCAATGAGTATGACCTTATAGCATTCTGTATAGTATTGCATTTAATATGTATGGCAGCGATGAGTATGACTTTATAATACTGTATGGTATGTTGTGTTTATATGCATCTAGTATTGCATTTAATCCGTTAATATAATTGTATATAATATTATGTATTTGAATGATTTGATTTTTGGTTGATGTTTTATTTGCTGATAATTTATGTTTGCTATACAATCAAATATTTATAATTGATCTAATATATGATTACATATGGTCATTTGAGTGTGTCATTGATTTTTATAAATAATACAATTGATAGTAAGGGCAATTATCAGTGCCTCTGAACTTTTTTCAATTTACTTATCCTACGCTGCAGGAAAAGTAGTAGGGGCAAAATTGTGGTTGAATTGGCCTCTAATTGTTATTAGGGGCTTTGCTTCTAGAGGCAAACCCTAAATTGCCTGTCATTCTTTTAGGGGCAGAACAGCTATTTCTCATGTCTCTACTGTAACTAATAGCGGCACTAATATTGAAAATTTCAGGAGTGCTAATAGTGGACTCATGTGAATGGATGTAAGTTAATATGGGACAGCCACATAGCTTTGTTTTAGTTTTTCAGTTGTACAAAGCAATCTAAAGGATAACAGTATTTCATAGAGGTATTTCATGTATACATTAAAACAAAGCGAAAAGGAATATATAGCTTATCGCTGTAAAAAAAATTATTGTTTAAAAGGATGATTCTTGGGGTAACTTGTATGCCATGCTTCACTCATGATACAAATACAAACAATCTAGATATATGAAGTTATGTTATAATGCATGACAAACCTACGACGATCCTAAATTGTGATTCTTATGTCATTAATAGAAGAAACTAAAATGGCTTCAGTCACGGCTTCATTACTCTTGATGCCCTACCCCATAGTCAATTCACTTATTATGCCACAAAAGAAAAAAAAAAAAAAAAAAAAAAAAAAAAAAAAAAAATTGAAATTGTTAGGTGAGGAAAACTAAGAAGCTACTTCTAGAAGCTACTACAAATTGAAAATTGGATTTGGATACAGTTACATGCACACTACACTACACAATGTATCATGATTAATTCCAAGTATACAAATACACTTAGCGAAATTTCAATGACTAAAGGTAAGGCAGCACACCACCTTTATACGTTTGGGTGTGCCAAGCTACAAAGAGAGCTTAGGTGGAGTCAAAGTGAAGACTAGTAAGATTTTTGACAATATCTGTATAGGTTTTGATCATCAATTGGCAGGGCTAGCAAAATTCAACGCATCTCTAACATTGTTATTTTGACATTACTAAAAGGAAGGTCCGTAAAAATAGAAAAAAAGGTATATATAAATACCAGGTTCCATACAATTTCAACCATGTAGCACCCTCATTCAGATCTTAATCCATTCCATTTAATTGAATCAATGATCCGCTAATGTGGCAACAATTGATAATGAAAATTAATGGAGTAGTTAGCACTAGTAATAACAGTTAATTGCATAAATTGGTGTAATGTACCATAACGCGGATGGAAAGCTTGGTTCAAAGTTGTTATCTAAACCTATTTGTATGTGTATACATGTATGTGAGTATAAATATGCACAAGCGCGCACACAGTGTGTGTATACATATACACACACATACTTACATGCATACATACATACGTATGTACGTAACGTATATATACAAACATATTTATATACACATACGTATATGAGTCGGTGTGTACAAATCAAATGAAGAACAGCTTTATATGTTGACTTGAACTAACACAATACAAGAAGAACGATGCAACTGAAATAAATGGCACAAAAATAATAAGCATTGTCTTTTAAAAGCATTGAATTATCAAGGATCAATCGATATTCAATTTTTAGGGCGAATCCAAAACTTGCAATCAATTAGCCCTTTGCTTTCAGAGTGACCTCCCCATTTATTTTCTTTGCAAAACATCTGTAAACAGTAAACATCAAAGGGATCGAAATAATAGAAAATTCCAACTATGAGAAGAAAGTTTAAGAACAGAATATTCAGACCTCAACAATTGTGTGCCCGAACATTGCTGGAGAAGCTCCATTGATGTTCCGGTTGCACTTTAATATAAATGTTTAATACTATTATAATGGGGAATTGGAGACAAAAACTAAAAATGTTTTGTTCGTTTAGCAATCACTATAATTATCAACTCAAAAGGTTGGCATGCTGCATACTTATATCAATCAATATAATGTCTTTATTTATCAGTGACTAAAAATTTGCTCCATACCAATGGTCATTTTACTTATCAATATCATAGAAGCGAATATTTTACTGTGTTTATTAATATAGTAATGCAGTACTTCTTGTATTCACTAGATGACGTACATTCAAGATAACAGTTTACCTCAAACAAGCGATACTTATTAACAAGTAACGAGCTTACAACTACAAATTCAATCTTACATAAACAAATAATAAACAACAACACAAAATCACAGAAACATATAAATTTTTACGTGAAAACTTGATTGCTACTCACCTAGAGTACAACAGTAAATGAAATATCTAATCATCATAGTAATAGCTGAACTTTCCATCGGTCAAAACCCAATATACCTGATTATTGATGGCATTAGCAGGATGATTATACCTATAGTTCAATCCAAACTTACAACTCCCAGTTTTCAAATAAAACCCACAATTAGGCTGGCCATTTCTTACTGGAAACGTGCATTCATGATAGGAAGGAGTCAGCATTGATCAATTCAAAGCTGTTAGGATTTCACAAATAAAGCTCCTAGGTACAGGAGTTTGTAGTTCAGTTCAATAATTGAGTCACGTGCATGACCTGTTCTCATGCAATAACGTGCTATTTGTTTTTTATTTTTTATTTCTGTGTTGTAAGCTCTCTATTTAAGAGACATTTCATCTTCTATAATAAATATCAATTTGAAGTTTGATCAATACAGTAAGTGAATAACCAATTTAAACAATTGGTATCAGAGCGAGGTTCACAAGGGGCCTGACTGAGAGTAAGCAAGAGAAAAGATCAAGTAAAGTCAGATGGGAGACAACAGCAGCAGCAGCGCAAAGGGATTCGTGGTTCCTGCTATCCCAAAGTTCGATGGTCACTATGACCATTGGGCTAGACTGATGGAAAACTTCATACGTTCAAAGGAATACTGGGAACCTATTATCTATCTCCTGCTCTCGGTCTTCTAACAGAGCGGGAATTGGTTGATTGCCGTTCTGGATACTGGTAGTTCTGCCTTCTAATCTCCTTCTTGTCCGTCTTCCCAAACCCCCCCCCCCCCCTCATTATTTTATTATTACTGTGTGGCTATTGCTTTCAGGAATTGCTTTCCATGGGTGGTCTGGTCTCTATGTCCTATCTCTGTTCGAAGCTAGCTTTAGGAACTCCGTAGCTCTTGTCGGACTTTCTGTCTTTCAGCTGATGGGATGTTGGTCGATTCTTTCGTCTCTGTCGGAGGGTCTTCGATGGGCTTGCCAATTCTTTACTCAGTTTTCTCTCAACATCGTCATCGGGCGGTGGCCTTGTCGGAGCTTGATTTCGATGTTGATGGGGGGTGGGTTCCTGGAGCTCTTTGGGTGTGAAGTGAGTCTGATGCCAGAGGCCCTATGCCTTTGCCTTTCGCTCGAGTTTTTTTGGTTTCCCTGTTTAGGTTTAGTTGTCCTTTGTATCTGATTTTGTTTATCCATTTGTATACCTTTTTTTTTGATGTTTGGTTACCTGTCAGGCTTGTTGATAGCTTTTGGTGGAGTTTATATATTTATTGTTGTGGAAAAAAAAAAGATCTTATTGAGAATAGGATCAGCAAACAGGGAGCTGTGCCAACTAAAGCACAACAAAAGGTGATTGATGATCAAACTTTGAAGGATCTCAAGCTTAAGAATTTTCTGTATCAATCGATTGATATGGATATTCTTGACACGATCCTCAACACTGACACGAGTAAGCAGATATGGGATAGTATGAAGCAGAAGTTCCAAGGTTCAACCAAGGTAAAAAGAGCTCAATTGCAGGCCTTGCGTATGGACTTTGAGATACTTCGCATGAATGAAGGTGAATCTGTCAATAGCTATTTTGCAAGGACTATTGCAATAGCAAAGAAGATGAAGACCTGTGGAGATGCAATTCTAGAAAGCACTATTACACAGAAGATTATGAGGTCCTTGATTCCAAAGTTCAATTATGTGGTATGTGCAATTGAAGAATCAAATAATGTGGATACTCTTACATTAGATGAATTGCAGAGCAGCTTGCTAGTGCATGAACAACGCATGAAGGGCTATGTCGAAGAAGAGCAGGTGCTTAAAATCTCCAGTGAAGAAAGGAGAACTGGAACAAGAGGACGCGGATCCTACAGAGGAAGCTATAGAGGTGGACGTGGTCGAGGCAGAAGCTACAGATCAACAATTGAATGTTACAACTGTCATAAACTCGGACATTTTGCTTCTGAATGTCCTAGTAGTTGGGAGAGGAGTGCTAACTATGCAAAGTTAAATGAAAAGGAGCTGTTGCTCATGGACTTCATTGAAAAGGAAGGAACACAGAGAGATGATGTGTGGTTCCTGGACTCAGGGTGCTCAAACCACATGTCAGGAGACGAGAAATGGTTCACAAACTTAAATAAGGAGTTCAGACATTCTGTCAGACTGGGAAACAATACGAAGATGTAGGTACGAGGAAAAGGGAACGTCAAACTCTCATTTGAAGGAAGAACACATGTGGTGAGTGATGTGTACTATGTACCAGAATTAACTACAAATTTGCTTAGTCTAGGGCAACTACAAGAAAGGAAGCTAGCAATACTCATTAAAGATAGGATATGCAAGATATATCACCAGGAAGGGGGTCTGATTATGAGTATTTTCATGACATCAAATAGAAAGTTTATACTACCAGCACAAGTACCCTCATCATCCTGTCTACAAGTTACCCTCGCCACAGAACAAACCTCGAAACTTTGGCATCGGAGATTTGGTCACTTAAACCAAGAGAGTCTGTATTGCTTGTCAAAGAAGCAAATGGTAGAGGGTCTTCCTTCAATTCAGAAGATAAGCAATGTTTGTGAGATATGTTCCAAAGGGAAACAACACCGAGAGCCAATATCAAAAGCTGCTAAGTGGAGAGCATAAAAAAACTTCAACTTGTGCACACTGATCTTTGTGGACCCATTACACCAAGCTCTGCTGGAGATAAGAGGTATTTATTAACTTTCATTGATGATTATAGTAGAAAAACTTGGATCTATTTTTTATCAGAGAAAAGTGAAGCGTTGGCACATTTCAAGAGCTTTAAAATCATGGTCGAGAATGAAGTAGAAATGAAGATACGCTGCCTAAGGAGTGATCGAGGAGGCGAATTCAATTCCAAGGCTTTCAATGAGTTTTGTGTTGCTAATGGCATAAAGAGACAGCTCACAGTCTCCTTCACACCTCAGCAAAATGGAGTGGCCGAAAGGAAGAACTGTACCATCATGAATATGGTTCGGTGCTTGCTAAAGGAGAAGCGCTTGCCTAAGAAGTATTAGGGAGAAGCAGCTAAATGGACAACTCACATTCTAAATAGATGTCCTACCTCTGCTGTGAAAGATATAACGCCTCAGGAAAGATGGAGTAATGTGAAGCCAACAGTAAACTGCTTCAAAATCTTTGGATGCAATGGTCATGTACACATTCCAAGTCAGAAGAGGGTAAAGCTTGATGATAAGAGTCACAAATGCATCTTCCTTGTAAGCGAGGAGTCTAAAGCATACAAGACGTATGATCCAGCAACACAAAAGGTTATTATCAGTAGGGATGTTATCGTCGATGAACAACAATGCTGAGATTGGAGAAGGGCATCAGAAGAAGAAGAACATGACATTCTGCTAATAGATGAGGATGAAGAGGTTAAGAATGCCGACTCTGAATAAATCTATGGAAGCAACTCTAGCTCTCAGGAAACCTTGAGTCACAATTCAAACGAATCTGGGACAGAAAACCAAGTTGTGGATCGGCCAGCTCAAGAAGGAAGAAAAAGAGTAGCACGAAGAACTTACATGATTATGTAAGTGGAGAAGGCCTCTCCGAGGAGGAAGAAGTTCAACATCTAGCTTTGTACACATGCTATGAGGATCCAGTAAGCTACGACGAAGCTGTAAAGGAAGCTAAGTGGAAAGCGGCTATAGATGCAGAAATACATGCTATCGAGAGGAATCAAACTTGGGAGCGGGTGAACGTTCCAGTGGAATGAAGAAAATTGGAGTGAAGTGGGTATACAAGACCAAGATGAATGAGAAGGGTGAAGTTGATAAGTATAAAGCAAGATTGGTTGCTAAAGGATATGCATAGAGGTACGAGATTGACTATGATGAAGTTTTTGCACCTGTGGCTAGATGAGACACCATAAGGACATTACTTGCAGTTTCTGCGCATAAAGGATGGAGTGTTTTTTCAGCTCGATGTTAAGAGCGCATATCTTCATGGGGTACTAAAAGAAACCGTTTATTTAGAGCAGCATGTTGGATATGTAAAAGCAGGGGAAGAACATAAGGCCTACAAACTCAAGAAGGCATTATATGGACTTAAACAAGCACCGAGAGCGTGGTATAGCAAGATCGAGGAATACTTTGTCAATGAGGGGTTCAACAAATGCAGTCATGGGCATACTTTGTTTACCAAGGGTGGTGCAGAAGGCAGTTTTCTGATTGTAAGCCTATATGTAGATGACTTGATCTATACAGGAAATGATCCAAATCTATGCGAAGGTTTCAAACTATCCATGAAGCGGGAATTTGATATGACAGACATGGGAAGAATGCGCTATTTTTTGGGGGTTGAGATACAACAGACAGTTAAGGGAATTTTTCTATGTCAAAAGAAGTACGCAACTTATATAATTGCAAAGTTTGCGATGGAAGAATGCAATACAGTGAATAATCCAATTGTACCTGGAACTAAGTTATCAAAGGAGGAAGAAGGAGAAGCAGTTGACATCTCTTTCTACAAGCAACTAATTGGCAGTTTGATGTACCTGACAGCTACTAGGCTAGATATAATGTTCGTTGTTTGCTTCCTGAGTAGATTTATGTCTTGTCCAAAAGAAGCTCACTTGACACCAATCAAACGAGTCATACGCTATATTAAAGGATCATTGAAGCTGGGTCTGTTTTACAAAAGAGGTGAAAACAATTCCTTGGAAGGCTACATGGATAGTATTTTGCAGGAGATTTTGATAGTAGCAAAAGTACGTCTGGTTATGTATTTATAATGAGTTACGCTGCAGTTGCTCGGAACTCAAGGAAACAGCCTATCGTTACATTATCAACGACTGAAGCAGAATATGTAGCTGCCTCAGCCTGTGCTTGCCAGAGTTTGTGGATGAAGGAGATTCTTAACAGTTTCAATCAGGTTCAGAACCAGGGAGTTACAATCTACTGTGACAGTAGCTCTTCGATCAAGCTCTCCAAAAATCCTATTTTTCATGGAAGAACAAAGCATACTAAAGTGAGATTTCATTTTTTACGTGACCTGATTAAAGATAAAGAAGAGATTGGGCTAGTTCATTGTATAACAGAAGATTAGATTGCAGATATTATGACCAAGCCTTTGAAAGTTAATACATTTCAGAAGATGCGTGACTTACTTGGAATGCAGGATCGTGATGGTGTAAACTGAGTTACTTAACGTGATTCTCAGTTTAGGGGAGGATATGATAGGAAGGAGTCAACATTGATCAATTCACAGCTGTTAGGATTTCACAAATAAAGCTCCTATGTACAGGAGTTTGTAGTTCAGTTCAATAACTGAGTCACGTGCATGACCTGTTCTCATGCAATAACGTGCTATTTGTTTTTTTTGTTTTTTTATTTCTGTGTTGTAAGCTCTCTATTTAAGAGACATTTCATCTTCTATAATAAATATCAATTTGAAGTTTGATCAATACAGTAAGTGAATAACCAATTTAAACAATTCATTCCCTTCCTTGACCTTCTGACTCTCTTCAACCCAACCATAATTCCCATCGCCTATTTCATTATAGCCGTTGTTTTCTGCAGATTCTTTTATCTGTTTATATCCAAATCCCATTCCCAAGTGCAAGCAGTTGGTACTCTGGAATCATTAAGAGTAAGTTGTTTAGATTGGGAGCAAGGGTTTTTTCTATTTGGGTAGAATCATTTAGAGGAGGCGTAGCTTCGGGGGAGTCTTTAAAGCTAATCGAGTTCCTAGGAAAAGCAACCTAAAACGGAATAAATTATATAGAAGCGGAATGAAAATAATTTGGGGTAGGCCGCTTTGTGAAGGGGCATTACCGAGTGAATCTTAGTTTTAAATAAAACAAAATAAAACAAACAATAACTATCAAATAAAGTGTCATCCGTTAGTGCTAGAAAAACAATTTTTTCTTGTATGATATAAAATTTATTTGTATATTAAGTATGTATACATGATGTATATTAAGTGGATGGTTAGTAGATGGCGGTGGAGCCGATGCTTGCGGATTGTACGATGGTGAGATGTGGGAAGTGAGAGCTGAGCGGACCGTTTTAATGCCATGTAATTTGATATATGTGGAGAACATTCATTAATGAGCACATTGTAACAACCCATTTTTTAAGTGATAATTAATTTAGGGAGAATTAATTTAAAGGACAAAAATTTGTATATTTTTTGCCTCAAGGACACGACCTCAATATTTTTATCACGAGAACAAATATTTTCTAAAAATATTCACAAAGACAAACATTTTCCAAAATTATTCATAAGGACAACAAAACTGCTACCGAGCTCAAAACTGATACCTAAAAACTGCTACCGATAACTACAAATAACTACAAACTGATACCTAAAAACCGTTATCAATAACTAAAAATGATACCTACAGAAAGTTGTCCTTCAGGATAAAATATTGAAGCTCTGTCCTTTAGACTAAAAAGATGTGAAATTTTGTCCTTGACAATAATTTCCTGATTAATTTAAGTTAATAATAGTAATTTAATTAATTAAACTAGAATTTGTAGACTTATTTGATAAATTGATTTGGTAATTATTTAATAAAAAGATTTTAAATTATGAAAATATGATATTTAAATTTAAATAAGTTATGAATGTATGAAATAATATTTTATAAAATTGAAAGGAATGAAATAAAATGTTAGTTTGGAAAGGAATTATTCTAGTTGCAAACTTGTATTTATTTCGATCAAATTGGATTTAGTTTAAGAATAAAAGCAAATATAAATATACATATATATCCTCCTTATAATCAAATTACAAAGCCCAAGCCCAAATAACCCCTACCTAAATCTTATTCCAGAATTTTTTTATTTTATATATGACTCACACAAGCAAATCATTCTGAACTATTCTCACTTCTCAGGGAATCCATTTTTTCCTCAAGCAAAAAAGAAGTAAACCTTATCACTTTGGAAATTAAAAATCTAATTCTATAAATTCTTTTAATCTATCAAACTTCAATGAAAGGTTTCTTACATCATAAAGCATCTATGGTCGAGAAGGTTTTGGTTTGCTTGCTGCTGTGGTGATTTGCGTACGCATGTGTGAGAGAGGATGAAGGAAGAGTTTGAGAGCAGCGTAAAGGCAAACAAACCTATGTTCTAACCATATTTATGTAAATTTTTGAGCTTTGTGTGATTGAAATTAAGGCTGTGTCTTGTGTTGTAGTAGTGTGGGTTATATTTTATGTGGTTTGAATGTTTGCTGTAATGTGTGTGCTTTGCTTGGGATATCTGTGCGTGAATATGAGTGGTATATGGGTGAGTTTCTGGCTGTGTGCGTCATGTGTTGGCATATGTTTATGTGTGTGCATCATGCATGCTTCCTCTATTGCCTGGTTATACTACTAGCTTGAGTACTTATTGTACCATACCACCAGTTTATAATATTTGTGTAGTGTTATATATGCATAAGTTGTAGGTGTTGAGAAATATGTTAGGGTGTCTGCATATCTTTACATTTTCATTTTGTTGTTGTGTGTTTTCACGCAATTCTAGCTTTGGGTTCTTGATTTGTTTGCTGTGTGTTTCCAGGCATGTGGCAAGGTGTGAGTATATCAGTGTATATAATCAAGTGTGTGGTTATATATACGAGTCCGTGCATTTGTATTATATAAACAAATGTCAATGGTGGGTTTGTGATATTTAATCATAGACAGCATATCAGTCTGAAGTTATATGTACAAGTGTGTGTTTATACTATATAAATGTGTGTTTGCTGTTGCTAAATACTGGAGCTGCAGTGTGCATATGTTCATCAGAGATCGTGTGTGGGTTTGCTTGATCGCGTGAGCATATCTATGAGCTGGTGAGTCTGTATGACGCAGCGGATATCTCAAAACAAACTTCAATTGATGAAATATAACAATCGGTGATTTGAAAATACTGCAATGCCCAAATCCGTTGATCCCAAAGATGCCGGATTCTAGCTATCTTCGTCTCGTTGATCGCGCACGATACCGAGAAACAAAGATCTACGATTCTTCGACGTTGATCAAGCGCACTTGATTCCGTGAATCGGCTTCACAAACGAAGATTCGAGCGCACTCGAATGACGTAGGTGGAGATAGGAGATTTCACTCGACTACCAATTAGAGAAGAAAGCACAAGCAATCAACAAGAAATTTTATTCAATATTCAACTCTCTTTTACAATGACATCACGTCCCTATTTATAGGGTTACAATATGACTTAAAAAAAATTACAACACTTTACACAATCGATATAAGCAACCAGCTACCAAAGTACAACGACTGACTACAGTGTTTCCATGACCCAAAAGAAAATAACTTGCGACTTAAAATTGCAGTGCATTCTCGTTATCTCGGCTCCGACTCATGTTAGCTCGGCAACGATTCAATTGCTTCGTTCGCGTCTTAACGAAATAAGGGTTTCACGCGACTCAGGTATCTCGTTTGCGACTCATTCTTCTGGAAAGTGGTATAACCCGCGCGCGGCATATGGAGGAAAAAGGGGGGAAAAATTAAGTCGTTCGCGTCGCATCTTAGGGTTTTGGAAGCGATGGAAGGGCGATTCTAGGGTGGAGGAATGAGTCGGTCGCGACTCAAGGAGAAGGGAATGAGTCGTGAGCGATGGAAGAGCGATTCTAGGGTGGAGGAATGAGTCGGTCGCGACTCAAGGAGAAAGGAATGAGTCGTGAGTCGCTGTGGTCGTTGAGTCGTGGGTCGCGGGTTGCTATGGAGGGGACTTGAGTCGTGAGTCGCGGTGGAAGTTGAGTCGTGGGTCGGTGAAGTGGTGATGGGAATGAGTCGGTGATGGGTTGAGGTATGTGTTTCATCATCCTCCCCTTGTTGGAAGGAATTCGTCCTCGAATTTACTCTTTCGTCATCTTCGTCAAGTTCCTCCCCATAATACGGAATTAAGTGTTTGACATTGAAAACATCAGAAGTATGAACATTTTCCGGCAACTTTAACCGATACGCATTATCATTGATCCTCTTCAAGATTTTTACTGGACCAATCTTTCGTGCCTTCAACTTATTGTAAGTTCCAACTGGAAAACGATCTTTCGTCAATACCGCGTAAACAAAATCTCCCTCTTTGAAGACTATACTTCTTCGTCTCTTATCCGCCATTTGTTTATATTTCTCATTTGCCTTTCCCAATCGTTCCTGAACGATTCTATGGCATTCCGTCAACCCAACAACAAAATCAGCAGCCCGCTTAACTGTCCCCTTCGGTTGTGGTACTACTGCCAAATCCAACGGTCCCCTGGGTAAATTTGAATATACAATCTGAAATGGACTGAATCCTGTACTTCGGTTATTTGCATGATTGTGAGCAAATTCAGCTTGACACAACTGCAAATCCCAACTCTTCAGATTATCTTTCACAAGACATCGTAACAAGTTTCCCAACGATCTATTCACCACCTCTGTTTGCTCATCTGTTTGCGGATGATAAGCACTACTAAATTTCAGCTTCGTTCCCACCATCTTCCACAAACTAAGCCAAAAATGACTTAAAAATCTGGTATCCCTGTCTGAAACAATAGACTTCGACAATCCATGTAAACGATAGATTTCTTTAAAGAATAACTGTGCAACACGAACAACATCTGCCGTCTTTTTACAAGCAATAAAATGTGCCATCTTCGAAAATCTGTCAACCACCACAAATATAGAATCATTACCCCTTTGAGTTCTTGGCAAACCCAAAACAAAGTCCATACTCACATCAACCCATGGTTTAGCGGGTACAGGCAACGGCATATACAATCCCGCATTCGTAGCTGTTCCCTTCGAAACCTGACAGATATGACATCTCTCCACAAATCTCTCTACCTCTTTCCTCATTGATGGCCAATAATAAGACTGAGAAATCAACTGCAATGTACGATCTCTGCCTACATGGCCTTCTTCATGTAATTCTTTAACAATCTTCATTCTCAAGCTACAGTCTGGGATGCATAATCGATTCTCCTTGAACAAGAATCCATCCACCAACACAAATTCATTAGTATCACCATCCTTAACTTTCTCAACAAACTTTGCAAAGTAAGGATCCTCCTCAAACAACTCTGGCAATAATTCGAATCCTGTCACTTCAACTTTCAATGTTGTCAACAAGTGATTCCTCCTGCTCAAAGCATCCGCTACACGATTTGTTACCCCTGATTTGTGTTTCACAACGAAAGTAAACTGCTGTAAATATGCAATCCATGATGCATGTCTTGCTGAAATTTTATCTTGCCCCTGCAAATGTTTCAAAGCTTCATGATCAGTGTAAAGAACAAATTCCTTCTGAAACAGATAGTGTCTCCAATGTTTAATAGCTTGTACAACAGCGTAAAATTCAACGTCATATGTACTGTATCTCATCTTTGCCCCTGATAACTTTTCACTGAAATATGCAATAGGTCTCCCCTGCTGACTCAACACTCCCCCAATCCCAACCTTTGACGCATCAGTGTGTAGTTCAAACAACAACTGAAAATTAGGTAAAACAAGAATTGGCGCTGTCGTCAACAGTTCTTTGATTCGTTTAAAAGCAATCCCGGCTTCTTCTGTCCACGAAAACTGTTTACCCTTCATGCAGTCAGTAATTGAAGCCATCACGCTACTGAAGTGTGGAATGAATCTTCGGTAGAATGACGCTAGCCCATGAAAACTTCTCACTTCCGTAATTGTCTTTGGCTGTGGCCAATTCCTGACTGTCTCAACTTTACTCTGATCAACTTGAATACCTTCTCCTGAAACAACATAACCCAGAAATAAAACACTGTGCGTCATAAACACACATTTCTTCGTAGCAGCATAAAATTGTTCTTCTCGAAGAATAATCAATACTTCCCTCAAATGTTGAACATGCTCCTCCGTACTCCTGCTGTAAATCAGAATATCATCGAAATAAACCACGACGAACTTCCCAATGAATGGTCTGAAGATTTGATTCATCACCCGCATGAATGTACTAGGTGCATTTGACAAACCAAATGGCATAACCAACCATTCGTATAACCCCTCTCTCGTTTTGAAGGCTGTCTTCCATTCGTCTCCAGGTCTAATCCGAATTTGATGATAACCGCTTTTCAAATCAATTTTTGAAAAGATAGTAGCCCCACTCAACTGATCTAGCAAGTCATCCAACCTCGGCATTGGAAATCTATATCTCACAGTAATCTTATTCAATACTCGACTGTCAGTGCACATCCTCCACGTCCCGTCCTTCTTCGGTACCAACAAAGCTGGCACAGCACATGGACTTAAACTTTCCTGCACACGTCCCTGCTCAAGTAACTCTTCCACCTGTCTTCTCAACTCTTCATGTTCCTTCGGACTCATTCGGTAATGTGGTCGATGTGGTAACACTACTCCCGGAACAAGATCAATTTGATGTTGAATGTCTCTCAATGGTGGTAACTCCTTAGGCAACTCTTCTGGAAATACGTCCTCAAATTCTTTCAAAACTGGCTTTGCTTCTTCTGAAATCTCAACTTCTTCACTACTCTCTCTCCCAATCAACAAAAACACCTCAGGTTCTTTCTCAACTTCTTTAACAAACTCCTTCAAAGTCAACAGAGTTTTCAATTCTTCAATTTCCTCCAGCTTGCTTTCTTTCTGTTGCTGCTTCTTGGGAACTAAAGTAATTTTAGTGCCTTCAAACATGAAACTATAGCTATTAGCACGACCATCATGTTGAACTGCTCTATCAAACTGCCATGGTCTGCCCAACAACAGATGACATACGTCCATGTCTACAACATCGCACAAAATTTCATCCTTGTATTTCTTTCCAATTGAAAATTTAACACAAGCTCTCCTTCCAACTTTCACCTCACCTCCTTTCCTTAACCAGGCTAACTTGTATGGTTTAGGATGCTTCTCGGTTTTCAATTTCAACTTCTTTACTGCCTCTGTAGAGATAATGTTATCGCAACTCCCAGCATCAATAACGAATTTACAAACTCTTCCAAGAATAGTGCAAGTAGACTGAAATATGTTATTCCTCAACCAACTGTCTTCCTCCTCTTGCTTTGGTGTCAAACAACTCCTCCTCATCATCAGTGAATATCCTTCGTCTCCCGATAACAAGTCTTCTTCCTCAACCGGTAAGGAATTAGAACACTCAACCTCTTCATCCTCATCCTCAGCTTCAACTATCATAGTTCTCTTCTTCGGCTTCGGACACTCATTGCTTTTATGACCCATTTCCGGGCAATTATAACATTTGAACCCACTATTAACCTTCGCCTTCTCACCCTCCTTCACAATTGGCTTACTGACAGGTTTAGGAACATTAGAACTTCCACTGGCCCCCTTCACTTGATTGTTTGAATTAGTAAACACACCACCTCCACGTCTTCCCTGCTTCTCCCAAGCTAATGCTTTCTGATGTGCCTCTGCTACAGATCTTGGATCAAACATATTAACCATATCCTGGATCTGCATTCTCAATCCCCCAATGAATCTAGCAGTTAATTGTTCTTCAGTCTCCATAATATCGTTCATGGCAATGAGTTGGTAAAATTCATCAGCATAATCACTAACAGACTTTGTCCCTTGCCTCAGATTCTGCAACCTCTGGTACATAAGTGATTGATAGTTGTAAGGTAAGAAAGTAGATCTCATCAACTTCTTCATCTTATCCCACTCAACAACCTTCGACTTCCCCATCCGTTCTCGTGTAAGTTTAGTTTGCTGCCACCATGCCAATGCTCTTCCCCTCAATCTAGTAGCAACCAACTTCACTCGACGATTCTCCGGCACTTCCTTGAAATCAAAGATTTCTTCAACATTAGATAACCAGTCTAAGAACTCCTCAGCAACCATCCCACCTTTAAACTCTGGAATCTCCATTTTCATTCCCGATTCCCATCGACGATCATCATCTATATCTCGATACTGACGTCGTGTTTGTTCTCTATCTCGATGCATACTCCCTCTGTCACCAACAAATTCCTCATCAAAATCTGAAGTATATCGTTGTCGTTCACGCCCTCCAACATCTCTACCACCACTCCTACTACCAACATCCCTTCGATCCCGATCATCAACATTCCTCCTACTTCGATTATCAAGACTTCTATGCTCTTGACTTTCTCTCCTCTCCCGTTCTGAATGTGATGAAACTCTACTACCCCTACGGTTTGATTCAGGTGAAATTCTTCTTCTACTTTGATTCATTTCAAGCATCATTCTCTCTAATCGACCAATCCCTTCATTCAACTTTTCAGTAAAACTCTCGTGGATTCGTTGCTCCATTTCATCGGCCTCTTCTCTTCCATACAAGGCATTAATGTTGCGATGACGTTGAGCTCGTCTCGGAGGCATGATTGAACTTCTCCAAATTTCAACAAATCAAACTTCAACAAATTTGACTTCAAAAATCTTCAAACAAAACAACTTCAAAATTACAATTCAAATCAACTAGTACGGCTTCAAGCTTGCTTCGAACTTCAAACACCTTTCCCACACTTTGATCCAAGAGACTATGGATCACAAACCCCAAACTTCTCGACAATTTGCAAATTCGATCTCTAAACTTCAACTTCTCGAAACCCAATTCTCCAAATGATGCAAACTCCTTGCAATCTCACTCTGATACCAAACTGACGCAGCGGATATCTCAAAACAAACTTCAATTGATGAAATATAACAATCGGTGATTTGAAACTACTGCAATGCCCAAATCCGTTGATCCCAAAGATGCCGGATTCTAGCTATCTTCGTCTCGTTGATCGCGCACGATATCGAGAAACAAAGATCTACGATTCTTCGGCGTTGATCAAGCGCACTTGATTCCGTGAATCGGCTTCACAAACGAAGATTCGAGCGCACTCGAATGACGTAGGTGGAGATAGGAGATTTCACTCGACTACCAATTAGAGAAGAAAGCACAAGCAATCAACAAGAAATGTTATTCAATATTCAACTCTCTTTTACAATGACATCACGTCCCTATTTATAGGGTTACAATATGACTTAAAAAAAATTACAACACTTTACACAATCGATATAAGCAACCAGCTACCAAAGTACAACGACTGACTACAGTGTTTCCATGACCCAAAAGAAAATAACTCGCGACTTAAAATTGCAGTGCATTCTCGTTATCTCGGCTCCGACTCATGTTATCTCGGCAACGATTCAATTGCTTCGTTCGCGTCTTAACGAAATAAGGGTTTCACGCGACTCAGGTATCTCGTTTGCGACTCATTCTTCTGGAAAGTGGTATAACCCGCGCGCGGCATATGGAGGAAAAAGGGGGGAAAAATTAAGTCGTTCACGTCGCATCTTAGGGTTTTGGAAGCGATGGAAGGGCGATTCTAGGGTGGAGGAATGAGTCGGTCGCGACTCAAGGAGAAGGGAATGAGTCGTGAGCGATGGAAGGGCGATTCTAGGGTGGAGGAATGAGTCGGTCGCGACTCAAGGAGAAGGGAATGAGTCGTGAGTCGCTGTGGTCGTTGAGTCGTGGGTCGCGGGTTGCTATGGAGGGGACTTGAGTCGTGAGTCGCGGTGGAAGTTGAGTCGTGGGTCGGTGAAGTGGTGATGGGAATGAGTCGGTGATGGGTTGAGGTATGTGTTTCATCACTGTATTATTGTGTGAATTATAGTGATGCACTTGTATGTGTTCCAAACTTGTACAGGGATGATATTTTAAGTTATATTATATAATGGTATGCTATTTTATAACTAAATTTTGTGTTTGTTGTTGTAAATGTTTTAGCTGCTAGTTCTGTTGATGTTGTACGTATGCATATGTTAAAGTGTGCAGCGTGTATCAACTTGCATTAGTGTGTGGAAGTGATTATTTGGTGAGTTCCTGAAAGATGCGCGAGTTAGCAGTGTATTGGTGTGTTAGTACATATAAGTGTATGTTTGTAGGATGAGCATGTGTGCAAGGCAGAGTGTTTATGCCTGCATGCAGTTGAACATATATGCGTTTGTGCAGTGTGTTTTGGTGAGCGAATTTAGCAATGAATATGTGGAATTTGAAGTGACGGTGTGTATACATTTGTATACATTTGAAGTGAATGTGTGTTTTGGTGAGCGAATTTAGCAATGAAACAATGTTTATAGGTAATATCCAACCTTGTAAACTACATTTTGAATTCAAAATTATGCTTTTGATGCTATTAGTAAATGTTTAATAATTAATTTATTCCATATAATGATTAATAATTAGTTATTTATTACCAATATTAAACGATATCTAAGTTTATATAGTTATTTAATCAATTTTGTATACGTATTTATTGTTCATCCTTTTGTGTTTATTTTGTTACATAAAGTTATATCTTGTGAATGATTCATCATTAAGTAATGATTTATTTATATTACTGTAAATTTAGTGTAAAAAACCGAAATATTGAAATCTAGGGTTTCCTCTCAAGCCATGGAGGAAAATCAATCCCCTCATCAAATTTCTTCAAATTTCTTTTATTCTTCTTCTCAAATCAGACCACCTGAGGCTTCTCACATCAGTAAGCCATCGGAGGTTATCAACATAGATGATGATGGTTTTAAATTGGTCCAATCCAAACAGCAAAGGAAAAGAGAGGTTAAGAAATCACAGGAGTTGCTATCGGCTCTCAACTGAGACAACAAAAAAGACAGAGATGGTCAGAATATGACCACCCATACTGCAAAGAAAGATGAAATGTTGCTGACACAGAGAAAACCGATAACCATCTCACTGAATAGAGAGCAAGGCCGAAAATCTTGGTTTGATATTGTTGCTGATCAGCCCCAAGAACCCAATGATGAAGGATTGCAATCTAGAGCATATTGCACTAATCAAGATTAACAACAAGAAGTATGGTCTGGTAAAGGAAGAGGTATGTAAAAGGGTAACTGAATCGCGGAATAACTCTGTTCTTGTGTGTAGTGGGTACCAAACTATACTATTTGTTTTTTAAATCATATATACAAAGAGTTTGGAATCCGATTGGTGAATTTAATTTTTTTACTAAAGAGAACAGATTCTTTCTAGTAAAATTCAAAGATTCCCAAGATCGCTTTTCAGTTTTAAAAATGGACCTTATTTTTACAATGACAAACTCATCATAGTGAGAAAGTGGTCTGATTCTCTGAAAATGGACAGATAATTATTAACATCTATGCCGATTTGGGTAAGATTACCCAGTGTTAATCTGAAGTTATGGGATAGGAAAGCCTTCAGTGTCATGACAAGTATTATAGGAAAACCCAACTTTGAAGACGAGATTGAATTACGCTCGCCTTCTTGTAGAAGTGTCTGCAAATGTTGAACTTCCCAATGAAATCTATCTTTCTTTGTATAATGGAGAGAAAATTACTCAAAAAGTCGAATATGAATGGGTCCCGCCAAAATGTAATGTTTGTAAATGCTTTGGTCACACTAGAGATCAGTGCAACCCAAAACAGACATGGGTCCCCAAGAGAAATAACCAAGAAACTCAAGATAAAGAAATCTCAAATTCAGATTCAAGAATTTATTCAACAGTATAGAAACAGACTGCATCATCTGAAGTCAATGATCGAATCAACCAAATAGGTATCAGTTTCGATCAAAGAAGGGATAATAATGTGCTCTCTGATCAAGATGATCGGGTCATAGCTAGAGAAGCTCATCATAATAGTAATGAAATCATCTCAAAGGGGAACTCACAGTGCAATAAAGTGGTGGATGAAAAGAATACAACGGTCTTAGAATTTGTAACCCCACCAGTTATATATCCTTGTTTAATTACAGATAAATATGATTCAAATAACAATAATGATAATGATAATGAAGATCATCTGCATTATGCAATTCTTGATATAGAAAAGCCTACTGAAACAGCCCCTCCACCAGAGTAGGCTGCACTGGCTGAGGTGTTTGACTTGGCCATGCCTCGAGCTGCTGATCCATTTGATATTTCTCTTGTTAAAATTCCAGTAGGTGCCAATAATACTGGAGCAGAAATGGAAATGGTGGATGCTGTCGATCAGTTTGATATCTCTGAACTGCATATACCAAAAACAAAGGCTACTGGTAAGTGCAAGGGTGATAAAGAGAAGAAAGCTTTTAAACAAAAATACATATCTATAAATCCAAAGTGGGATGAAATGTCAACCAGGTTAAAAGCAAAAGGCATTGAGAACAAAAGAAGAGGTAAGAGTACTTCGGTGTCAGGTACTATTTAAACCCTTTCTTTAATATCTTGATTATGTCTATATTGGCATGGATGTAAGAGGTATGAATTTCTCTTCTAAACAATCTAATATTTTGCGTACACTTAATATGTATAAACCTTACATTATAGCATTGATTGAGAATAAATTGAATGAAGATAATTTTGAAAAAATCTGTTTTAAATTACGTAGAAATTGGAAAGCTATAAACAATAATGACTACGATTGTAAAGGCAGAATTATTATTTTATGGGATTCCAATATCTGGAGTATGTTAAGTAGTAATAAGGATAAACAGTTCATAGACTGCCAATTTAAAAATATTGGTGGTTTTTCTCTACAAATTACTAGTATTTATGGTAGCAATTTGGAAATTGAAAGAAATAGTACGTGGATTAGATTAAATGCTTTGAATTAAACTATAATTTCCCCTGGCTTATTTTAGGGGATTTTTAATATTGTTTTACATGCATCTGAAAAATTTGGGGGTACTAAACTACCTCAAAGCAAATTAGACAGGCTAAATAAATTTTTAATTGAGACCTGGTTAATAGAACCAAATACCAGTGTTAATAAATATACTTGGAAATCTGGTGTTACAAAGAATATTCATTGTAAATTAGATAGAGCTCTAATTAATAAAGAATTTTCCAATGTTTTCCCCAATTTTATATGTTCTATTCTTGAGCAAAATACCAGTGACCATACTCCAATACTTACCACTCTTTTTAAGGATCCAGCTTTTAATAAAAGAATAGCTCCATTCAGGTTTAAGAATGGATGGGTTTTAGATGAAAATTATAAAATTCTAATGGAAGACTGTTTGAATTTTTCTTGTAATGGTACAGAACAGTTTCAATTCAATATGTTTGTGAGGCATACCAAAAGTAAACTTAAAGCTTGGAACAAAAATAATTTTATAAAGAATAATAAATTGGAAATGTTAAAATATGAAGGAAAACTGACAGGGAATAGTAGATAAAAATCCTGGGAACATTACTGTTGTTAAACAATTTTTTTCCAATCAACAAAATATATCTACAGAGCTCTATATTAATACCATGAATGCTAAACAAAAGCCAAGGTTGATTGGTTAAAAATGGGCGATGACTGCACTAAGTTCTTTCATGCAAAAATGAGTAGCAGAAGACATATAAATAATATAGGTAATGTTATAGATAAAGCTGGTAATCTAACTAATGCATATGATAAGGTGGTTAGTGAGGCAGTTGACTATTATGAAAAATTGTTTTTTTTTCTTCTGAATCTATTACTAATAACTTTCCTCATATTATATGTAAGAATGTTATAAATGCCAATGCCTCTAACATATTACTTTCTACAGTCTCTATTGAAGAAATTAAATATGTAGTGTTTAATGCTGGTGACAACAAAAGTCCTGGCCCTGATGGGTTTAACGCTAAATTCTATAAAAATCAGTAGGAGAGCATTAAGGGTCAGGTTTTGAATGTAGTAAATGGGTTTTTTGATAAAGGCAAAATCCTTAAAAGTATAAATCATACTTTTATTACTTTAATCCCCAAAATTGAAAATCACACTTGCATTGGTGACTATAAACCCATCTATTACTGCAATTTTATCTATAATATCATAGCTACTGTTTTAAGTAATAGGATTAAAAATTCCTTCCATTTATTGTGTCTGAAAACCAGAGTGCATTTTTTCATGGCGGACTTATTTATGAAAACTCTCTTCTAGCCCATGAACTTGTCAGAAATTTTAATTCTAAAAATGGTGATAATGTTTGTATTAAGGTGGATCTGCAAAAGGCCTATGACAAAGTAAACATATATATCATATTATGAAATGTATGGGCTTTCAAAGTAAGTTTTGTAATTTGGTCTTTGAATGTATAAGTTCTCGTACCTTTTTATTTATTCTTATACTGGGTAAATCAGAGGGTTATATAAAAAGTAATAGGGGTATTAGGCAAGGTGATCCACTTTCACTTTACCTTTTTACTTTGGTCATGGAATACTTTTCTATCTTAATGGAAACAGAGCTTATTAAGGGTAATATTACTCTTATGAATAAAATTCAACCTTGTATTAGTCATCTTATATATGCAGATGACCTTATGGTCTTTATTAAAGCTAATAAGACTAATGCAGATGCTACTAAAAACATATTTGGCAAACTTTATAAATATGTTGGTCTTCAACTTAATGAATGCAAAAGTAAAGCATATTTTAGTAGAAGTAATAGATTCAAAATAAGATCTTAGAATCTCTAAATATAGCAAAAGGTCACCTCCCTATCAAATATTTGGGTCTGCCTTTGTCTACTAATCAGATTAGAGATTCCGACTGTTCTGTTCTTACAGAAAAAATTCAAGGAAAAATGGAAACCTGGTCATGTAAACTTCTTTCTATTGTTGGTAGATTGGAACTTATAAAAACTATGATTTATGTCATTATCTTGTATTGGATTCAAACATATCATATTTCAGCTGCCTCAATTAAAAATATTTAAAGTAGATGTGCTGATTTTTTATGGAGGGGTAAATATCATAAAATCAGTTGGGAAAAAGTGTGCAGACCAAAAAAAGAGAAGGGGGTTTGGTATTAGGAATATGAATGACCTCATTTTAACATGCCATTTAAAATTATTCTGGAGGTTTGTGAATGCAGACTCTCTTTGATCAAGATGGATGAGGTCCAAATACCTCAAAAATGATAACTTTTGGATTTCCTTACCAAGAAATAATCAGTCTTATGCATCGAAACAAAATTTAAAATGCAGGAATATTGATAAATCTTTTTTGAAAAGAAAATTTAAACTAGGAGAACAAACTAGTTTATGGTTTGAACTCTGGTTCAATAATGAATCTTTTGTTAATAAAGTGGGTTGGGACAGTTTGGTCATTTGTGGTGGGGTTAATGATACAGTGGCTATGATAATAAAAGATAATCAATGGTAGCCACAGTTGCACCTTATCACATACCCACATAAGAAAAGTATATGTCAAATTCTTATTTGATATTCATGCAGATAGTGACTATTGAGACTAGAAGGCAAGCTCCTAAGGGGAGGTTTCTTTTAAACTTACTTGGGCAAATATTAGAAATAAAGCACCTATGGTGGAATGGTATAATTGTATATGGAACAAGGTGAATTGTCCCAAGATGGCGTTCTGTGCATACTTTACAGTTGATAATAGACTGCCAACTTGGGACAAAGTAAATAAATGGGGAAACTCAACTATTTCACTTTGTTCCTTATGCAATTTAGTAAATGAAAGTGCTAATCATCTGTTTTTTAAATGTAGTTATTCTTATTATATCTGGAACCATATTCAAACTATACTGCATCTTGCCAACAATGGTCAGATGGGTCTACTTCAAGCTATTCAACATATAAACAACAATTTTAAAGCTAAAAACTGTGAAAAGGATTATGCTCATATATTACTTACTGCTGCGGTGTTTCATATTTGGAAAGAAAGGAACTTTCGAACTCATAATAAAAGCAGTATGAACTGAGAACAGAAGTGGAGACTTATCAAGACAAACAGCAGGATTATTCTTCATAAATCAAAGAAAAAAATCAGAGACCAAACCAAATTTTATTTTTTGGCCGATGGTTGGAGCCATGAAGCTGGCAGCAAGCATCTTGAGCTATTTATTTCTCGTGCTAAAGAGCCTCAAGACAAGCAACAATCTTTTGAAATTAGCGGCCTTCAACAGAGATCAAGTGCTAATAACAACGACTCCCCTCCTAATCATCAAACAACCGAGACCCCCAGGCTAAATCGGAGCTCATTTTTAGGTGAAGACATAAATATAGGAGATAAAATAACATATCCGAGTCGCAATGACCTCAGATCTGTTAATCCACCCTTGTTTTCAGCTTATCAGAGGAACAATTGTTTCAAAGCGAACATCGATGGGATGCGAGGTTGCTTCAACAGTAGCCTATCATATTGGGAAAGCGGAGAATCGAGTGGTACTAAAAGTGGAAACAGAGAGGCATAGTTGAAGTAGCGACGATTTACTCGCGTAGCCATTTTTTTCTTAGGGTTTGTTTCTGTGTAATGAAGAGAGTCGGCTGGGGTTTGTTTGTTTTATTGTTGTGATTCGAGTATTATTAATTTACCCACTTTTGTACTGGGCTTAGCCCATTTACCTAATTTAAAAAAAAAGATGATTTATTTATATTTACTTGAATAATATATTTTTATATTAATTTCTTGTTCAAACTTTTCATGTTAATTGAATTGGATAATATGAATGATATACCATTGATATTGAGTTGATTGATGATTTGAGATGATACGGTAATGGCATCTTATTGTGATATTATTGTTATTTATTCTATGTGACGAAAAATTAGAATAAACGAATTAGTGCTGCTGTCTGGTATGAGACTTTTGACAACACTTTTTCAGTTATTCTCTGGACTCGTTATATAGAATATGGATGAAGAGCGAGTGTGATATGTGAGCACTGAATAAATGGACTAGTAACATGCGGTGGTATGTGACGCCACTGTGTTATTTAGTTATTCTTTTGCTCCTGGATGACACTCGATACGGGGTATGTGATGCGTTGTGGACTCACTGCGATGACCATGCATGGAGACTACTTTTTATTCACATAGCTTGTGTATATTATATGTCTGTCTACTTTGTCCAACTCCGTTGTGGATCATTGTCACGATACCGAGAGGGGAAAGATAATGATAACTGATGACTGTAGGAATCGTGTCATATGGACACATGTGGCTCCTGGAGCAAGCAGACGTGCTGTCAATCTCCTGTTTAGTTTTGGTATAAGTGGATGTATATAGATGTATGTGGGTAGTAGATAGATATATATTATGTATATATGAGATTATACCCGAGACTGTGTCCAGAGTATGATCAACCCCGTATCCTTCTTAGGTAGACGGCCTACTTATTATTGATTTGTTGTTTCTATCTCCTAGGAACTTTCAGTCGAGATTTTCGCCTCTCCAAGGGCCGTGGGTCGAGATATATGATTTTGCACGTTTCTGCATTATTATGAGCTGGCTCATATCTTTTGAATTTATTGATTTGACATTGATATTTTATAATGTGAGATTGAGGGAGATAGTTGGCATTGCTTCATTACTGCACGATTTCGCTTGAGGATGCCTCATTACTAATTATTTTGTATTTGATGATGATTTCTAGATATGTATGATTCGCCCATTTATATTGATTCTATGATTTATGATTAGATGTATATCTTTATGGATGATGACATCTTTAAAATCGGTATTGACTATTTCATATGTATTTGAGTTATTTGGTTAATGTGATACCTGTTGACTATTTATGGTTATATATATAATTATATCTTAATATTCGGTGATTGTAATGTGCTTCCATTATTATTATGTAATCTTGATTAGACATAGTCTGACCTGTGTGTTATTTTATAATACTCGGGTTAGTTTGAGATATTTCAGGTATAGGGACGACTTGACCAGCATGTATTTCTTTGGTCTTAGAGGAGTATTATATTAGGATAATTACCTGACATTTATATGATATTAATTTATTGTATGTATACATAATTGATATATTTTTGAGTTGTACAATATTCTATAACATTATTTTGTATGTGTATGTGTGTGTATTATATTTTATCACTGTGATTGACTATGTATTCCCTATGTTATTCTGTATATTATGTATTGTCTTGTCCTGGAGGCATACATGTCTATTGCTTTGTAGTGATACCGTGTACATACAGATTATATATACATATATACATATATACAATATATATATATATATATATATATATATATATATATATGTTGATGTTTAATACGTACCAGTGTTAGTCCAATGGAATACCCATATGTGAACTTAATATAGCCTTATTCTCCATATTATCTGACAGTATTACTTTGTAATACTCTTGGATTGTATAGGTATAAAGGTGGGGTGTTTTAAAATGGTATCAAAGCAGATTCAAAACAATACATCATATATAAGAGATATGAGTTTTGACCTTAGTGAAACTTAGTCCCCGTCCCTTGGGTGTTGGGGTAATTTTCTATAATGAGTGATAGTATATTTTACTACATATATGTAGGATGATTACTGGGGAGTAATCATCAAGGGACGTTTTTGTTATTTCGAAATTATAATTACTTTTCTCTTAATTCTTTTGAGCTATAAAATGGTTGGAGTAGCAAGGACAAAAGGAGTTAGTCCAACTAGTAGCATTTTTATTTATAATTTTGGATGGTTTGATATTGTATTGTGGTATTTGTTTTATTATCGCATATTCAAGTTTTGATTTGTTTTATCAAAATGCACAGCAGTATTATTAGCTTCTGCTAACTACTTTATTTAATCTCTTGTGTTTATTTGATAATTTGAAATTGTGGATTTGAATTTGATTTTAAGAATTTGGGTATAATTATCAAAGTTATGAAATGAATATAGTTATTCGGTATATTCTTAATGTAAATAAATATATGTGTTTGTTTATTATTTTGATTTGCTTTTAGAAATGGTTTGTTAAATAATATACATATACGTACGTGAGTTCTACTGTTTGAAAACGTTTTGAAGATTAATAAGTATTTGGTGAAAGCAAAGTTTATTGAATATGAATCATTGTAAACCTTTTGTAATTAAAAAAATTAGGGTTGGGGAAACTATTCCTCCTCCAAAAAATCTTTCCAATCTTCTCTATCTGACATATCAGGATAGACCACCCGAGTCTCACATTAGAAAATCGACTAGTGGTATCATCATCGATAATGAAGGCTTTCAATTGGTCCAATCAAGATCACAGAGAAGATACCAGTCCAGAAATGATTTAGCCCTGTTGAATAGTAATGGAATTCCGAAGAAGAAGGAGGGTATGTTACCGATCTTCTCCAATCAGATCAAGGAAAAACAACCAATTCAGCCTCGTAAACCAGTAAGTTTTGTTCTGAATAAAGAGCAAGGACATAAATCTTGGGCTGATATTGTCTTAGAGCAATTCGAGGAACCAAAAGAAGATGAATGCAGTCTTGAAACCATTTCACCTATCAATATCAATAACAAAAAATATGGTTTGGTGAAGGAAACGGTTTGCAAAAGAGCCATAGAAAGTTGGAATAATTCTGTTATTGTCTATGTTGTAGGTTCCAAACCCTATTTCTTGATTTTCAAAGAATATATTAAACAAGTTTGGAAAACGACTGGGGATTTTGGAATCTTTTCTAGAGAAAATGGTTTCTTTCTTGTTAACTTCAAAGAATTTCAAGACTGCAATACAATAATCCAAAATGGTCTATATTTTTACAATGGAAAGCTCATCACCATGAGACGGTGGTCCAAATCTTTGAAACTGCACAGAGATTTACTATCAACCATGCCAATTTGGGTAAAGTTACCCAGTGTAAATCTTGAATTATGGGATTGTGAGGCTTTTAGCGTTACAGCGAGCATTATTGGAAAACCCATTTAAATGGATGTAGCTACTACCTTAAAGACGAGATTAAATTACGCTCGCCTTCTTGTGGAAGTATCTGCGACTGATGAACTTCCAAAGGAGATCAATATCACTCTCTATAACGGTGAAAACATTATACAAAAAGTGGAATATGAATGGGTTCCACCGAAATGTAATATATGTAAATGTTTTGGTCACACTAGAGAACAGTGCAACCCAAAGCAGGCGTGGATACCCAAAACTAGTAGTCAAAATAGAGACAATTTTCAAGAAAATAGTTCAGTTGAAACTCAAGAATCAAATCTCAATAAAGAAATAACAAACCAGTCAAGAAGGCGAAAACACAATGATCGAATCAATCTAAAGTGTATCATTTCCGATCAAGAAAATAATCCTAAGGCGCTCACCGATCAAGTTGATCAAATCATAGTTATCGAAGTTCATCAGTTTAAAGACTTTGAGAAAAGTTCAACTGTTTCGAATCAGCACAGTACAGAGGAGGGTAGTATTACTAAAAAGGTCTTTAGCTCTGAAACCCCTCCTATCTCAGAGCCATGTTTAGTTACAGAGAATGTTGGTACAAAAATATACAATATCTTGCATCAAGATAATAGCCATACTTGGAACAGTGGAATGCAAGAGGAGTCTCCTTCGGAATTTGCTATAGAAGTTGAGGACGGAGTGGGCATCAACTCAACATTGCCTCGCAAGAAGGTCTCTCCCCCTATGAAGGCTGCAATAGCAGAGCCTAGTGACTCAGCTATGCTTCACACAGCTAATTTTGATATTTCTCCGATTAAGGTTCCTGAATTAGAACAAAAGGAAGAAAATGAATGAGTAATGGTGAGGCTGCTAACCAGTTTGATATATCTAATTTACGCATTCCAAAACCAAAAGCTACTGGTAAGCTAAAAGGAAGTAAAGAGAAGAAAGCTTTCAAACAAAAATACATTTCAATCAATCTAGAATGGGATGAAATGTCCACAAGACTAAAAGCTAAGAGTGTAGATAATAAGAGAAAGGGTAAATGTACTACAGTGTCAGGTACCATTTAAATTTCCTTTTATTATTATATATATATATATATATGTGTGTGTGTGTGTGTGTGTGTGTGTGTGTGTGTGTGTCAATATTTGCTTGGAATGTCTGGGGTATGAATTCCCCTGCTAAACAGTCTGATATCTTATATATGATAAACATTTATAAACCTACCATTATTGGCCTTATAGAAAACAAACTGAACGATGAAAATTATGATAAATTTTGTCTTAAGTTGTCTAGTAACTGGAAATCTACAAATAATAATGATTGTGACTATAAAGGAAGAATCATTATTATATGAGACTCTAATATCTGGACAAACTTAAATATTAATAAAGACAAACAGTTTATAGATTGTCAGTTTAAAAATATTGGTGGCTTTCTGATCCAAGTTACTAGTGTCTAAGGTAGTAATTTAGAAAGTGAAAGAAATGAATTGTGGTATAAACTAACAGATTTGAATTCAAAATATAATTTTCCTTGGATTATTTTGGGTGATTTTAATACTGTTTTTCATGTTTCAGAGAAATTTGGAGGTAGTAAAATTCCTCAAAGTAAGTTTGATAGAGTAAATAATTTTCTTTTAAACACTTGTCTTATGGAACCAATTATTAGTGGGAATAAATATACATGGAAGTCTAGGTTGGTTAAGAATATTCATTGTAAGTTAAATAGAATTTTAATCAATAAAGAATTCTCAAACATTTTCTCAAATTTTATTTGTTGAACTCTAGAACAAAATTCTAATACTTATACTCCTTTAATTATTAATCTGTTTAACACTATGAATTTAAACAAAAAAGTTTCTCCTTTTAGATTTAAAATTAGTTGGATCTTAGAAGAGAATTTTAAAACTTTGATGGATAATAGTTTAAATTTTTCTTCTAATGGTACTAAACAATTTCAATTAGTATGCTATTAAAAAATATTAAATACAATATTAAGAATTAGAATAAGAACAATTATTTAAATAACAATAATCTGGATTATTTAAGAAAGGAAGGAAAAATATTACAAAATCTTGCAGATGATAATCCAGGAGATATTGGTATAGCCAACATTTTTTTTAATAATCAGAAAAATTTATCTACTGAAATATATAAAAATGCAGTTAATGCTAAACAAAAGGCTAAGGTAGACTGGCTAACTCTTGGTGATGATTGAACTAAACTTTTTAATGCTAAAATGAGTAATAGAAAGCATATTAATAATATTGGTAACATCATAGATAACAGTGGTAATCTTTCCAGTGCTTATGACAAAATTGCTAATGAAGCTATTGAGTACTATGAGAAATTATACATCAATGAGAATATTGAAAAAAAAATTCCTCATATTATTTGCAAGAATATTTTGAATGATAATACTTCGGATTTTTTACTTGCTCCTGTTTCATTAGAGGAAAAAATATATATTATTTTTAATGTTGGTGATAATAAAAGTCCAGGCCCTGATGGGTTTTGTAACGACCCATAAAATTTTAGCAATTTTTAATTGGTATTTAACGTATTGAATTGGATTTTGAGAAATTATTAATAATAAAATTTTGAAAAAAAAAAGAAAATATGTTATGTATATTAATGATTTGTAGTACGAGCTGTGTACATATATTTTAAAGTTTGGTTGTGGTTATACCTATAAGATCTAGTACAAAAACTTTATAAACTATTATTTATACTATAATATAAGTTAAGTTTGATGTAAATTTGGTAGCATAGTTCATTTCTATTGGGTATAAATATCAATAGCGTGGGTAATAAATTTACGGTCTCCTTTTGCTTTTCAGCAAGGTGTGTAAATTTTAAGTATGTTGAGTACGTTCCATATATAGTTATTTTGGAAAACCACTGTATATGTATGATGGTCTATTTGAAGTGTATATATAGTAAAGCGTATTTATACCAAGTTTTATTTAATTTATATGTGTTATAATAGCTATATATATATGTTAGTCTTGATACTAGTATATAGTTTTACTGAAGTTTGATTTCTAGTCATGTTAAATATATATATATATATTTGATTTTGGGTTTTTGTGTCACCATTTCCAGTTTATTTTAGTGCATATTTAGTATATCTATACATATGTCGTCAGCTATAAATACGATAGTTAAGGGTTTCATATATCATATGAACCAAAGAAGAAGAGAAGTATATACTATATTTAACTACATATATGAAGTATATGTTTTAAGGGTTGATTTAAGGTCTGCATTAAAAAAAGTAGTTGTGATTACCATTATTTCATATTGTACCTTCTATATTCCTGACTGACTTTCAGCGTTCATTCATTCATTTTTAATTGTGGGTTTTTCTTTTCTCTCTCTTTTCTTATAAATAATTGTACGCATTCATCTCTTTCCCTTTCTTATATTTTGTCCCTTCATCATCTTTTAGCCGTTAATTTTGTTTCGAAAATCAAGAAAATTTGTATACGTTTTATTCTTTTTGAACGTTTAGTAATAAAGATAAATCTGCATAGTATAATCAGATATGAATTGAGATCTAGGAAATAAATAAATATAAAAACGTATAACATGCCACTAATAATAAATTGCTTTAATAGCTTCTCAATTAGCGTACAGCTGTTTCCATCCCATGCCATGTCAAAAGTTTGAAACGTAATAAATGCTATATGATTATTTCGCATTTATTTTTTTTCCTTTATTATTTCCTGTACGTTTTCATTCCAATCTAAATTATAACCTTTTGATTTCCATGCCTTTTCGGATCTCAAACGCGCAGCCCAAGGAATATTTCTTTAATAATTTTCCTAAAAATCAGCTTTTGGCTGTTTTATTGCATTGATTTCAAATTGTGCCCGTTTGTTTTTCTCATTCCTCTCATACGTTACCACCTTTATTTATGCTCGGGACACAGCTCATTTTTTTTCCTTCGTTCCCTTTCTTTTATTTGCTTCCTTCGTTTCCATCGGTTCAATTATATAGATTTTTATATTCGTTGCACGTTTACATTCATTTATTTTGACCAGTCCTTTCCTTTGTTATTCCCCTAATTTTGTGCGTTACTTTACCATAACCAATGCTCCGTATTTATTCGCTTTAATCTTTTCAGCTGAATTTGACCATTACTATTCAAATCAATTCATATTTATTGTATACGTTTCGTATGCAACGGTTCTTTTCTTTATTTATTTTGCCTTTATAACCTTGTTTGACTTCGTTTCTTTCATATTGCAAACTGCTGTCACTTCCAATCTCATTCCTCATTTTAAGTTTTCTTCCTCCTCCTTCTTCCAATTTTCTTTCTACAGATCCACCTATTTTCTCCCTTCTTTTACCGTGCTTCCACCTCCCATCGCTTCGTCACCCACCACATCCAACTCATCCCTCTCCCTCCGCGTTTTTCTCTCCTCCTCTCATGCACATATCTCTCTACACGTGTTGTCATCGCCTGCATGCTCAGCCATCCTCAGAGCCTTCACCATCAACAATCATGCCACACGTTATCTTTGAGTAATAGGTTAGCATATATTTATAATATATATGTGTTATTGTATATTTTCTATAAGTCTGTATTTGGAATATGTGATCTGTCCTACATGATTTTAAATTCATGTTAGTTATGTATCATATGGTATTATATATATGAGTTCATAACAGTATTCTTTTTTTTTTTTTTTTTTTTTTTTCGTTCATAGTGTGTATGATATTATACTATGTATAGAGATTTGATAACTTGATTGTTTTATACTTTATGTGTCACGTTGGTATTCAATTTTAAAAGTTTGAAGGTTATATATTAGTTAATATATAGTTTAATATATGTCAGTAATGTATATCTATGCAGTAATATTGTATGTATTATAGCAAAGTAAGTTTTTTTTTTTTTTTTTGATTTAAGATATCATATATACATCTTATAAATATAGTATGGTTCCAAGTATGAAATGTTTGCAGTTTTCAGATTCTATATAATATAAAATTTTGTTCGCATGTTATAAAATTTGATAAGTGTATATATAAATATTATATAAAAAGTTAGTACATATATAAAACGTAAAGCATACTCATCTTATCAGTCGATTGTATATGTATTTAAATATATGATATGTTTAAAGCTATGTATTTTGCGAATAACTGGTTATAAGTATATATATACACATTTGATTTAAAGTTATAAAGGTATGCATATTGTGAATTAGACTATATTAATGGTTAGCTTACAAATATTTATACAGTTTTATAGGGAAGTACGAGCTATGTGGGTTATATTTTTGGCAAGCGTATTGTTACCACTTTAAAATGGGTGAAGTTTTACAGTTTACGGTCTATTTGTGTAAGTGTGTAATGTATGTTTAATTTAATAAAGTTATGATAGTTTTGCATAAAATGTTTAACTATTTATATATCTGATATAATGATAGTTTCATATCTGATATAGCTTATATATTATAAAGTTACAGGATACGCTAGTTTTATACGCTAGTTAATATATATATTTAATAATTGACTAAAATGTTTTCAGTGTGAGTTTACTTTTTTTTTTAGCGTTGGATTTTATACGGCATAGTATGTATACTTGTTCACAGTCTATATAAGTATATGAGTGCATGTGTCATTATAAGTATTTTGTTGTTTATAAATCTCGAGACATATATATGCGTTTAGGTGTTTGTTTCAGACTTACGTAATATATATATATATAACCGAATATAGGCTATGCATTTGGAATTTCTATATATACATTTTTATTATGAACATATATAGGTTGCTTTCATGGGGTTTTTAAGTAATATATATTACAATAAGTGGTTATATTGTTTTTATAATAATTATTGACTATAAAATATAATACAATGGTTTTTTTGGACGAATTATGTTTAAATTACATATAGGTATATATAGATTTTAAATATACATTTTTAATTTGAAAATTGGTTTTGGGAGGATTAATATCATAATAATTTATATTTTTTTCTGTAATATCAAAATTGATTCGATTCATTCTCATCGATTTCCCATTATCAGCCTTGTCCGTCGTGCCTATTTTCTACATCAAATCTTGTCCATCCAGCGTTGCTTTGGATTTCATAGCTCATTTCATCATCATATATCTCTAGCCTCGAAAGGTGAGCAATCACTCACGATTAACGTTCTTTTATTTATTAAATTTGATTTCAATTGAAATGACAATTGAAATATGCTGCTGTAGTTATTTAAATTGTTATATTTATGCTATTATCTGTAATAGTTCACTTATGGGATATGACACCATATCCTATTGTTTATATTTATTTTGATGATATATACCTGTTGTTATTATTATTATTTTCATATCTGCTATCACTCTGCAAGTTCCCTGTTAGTATAAAAATCACTATGGGTTGAAATGATACATACCCGAACGGACTTTAGAATAGGAGAAAATCGTTATGGGTTGAAATGATAAACCCAAACGATTTTCATTTAAATTGAATTTGGGATTACGGGTTGAAATGATATCCACCCGTATATATTTAGTGTACGGATTGAAATGATAAATATCCGTAGCATTTGACTATATGATAGGAAATATATACCGACACCGTTGGTCCATATAAATAATTTAAAGATAAATTTCTACAGTTTGAAAAGAAACATATGTGAATTAATAAATATTGGTTCTTAAAATATTATATATAAATGGAAACTTTATATATAAATTTAATAATATTTTAGACTGATTTAATCCATAAAATATGTTTAAGTATTATTTAAGATTTATATTTCAAATTTTACCGTGTAAAGAATTTTAATAATTAAGATTGGGAGATAAATTTGGTTTATTAAAAATGGTATTCAAATGAAGATTTATTTAATTAAATCAATTTGAATTTATTGAATGGGAAATTTAAGGGTATGATTTTGTAACTGGATTTTTGTTTTAAGTGATGTATTGAATGTTTCATGTTTAAATAAATTAAAGAAAATATTGAGTAAAAGGGTAATTTCAGGTTTACTTAAATGATGTTGAATCTAAGGAGGAAATATTTCAAGGCTAAATAATAATTTGATTAAATCAAGATCTTATGAAACTGTAAAATTGAACTTTGGGAATGTAGAATATTAAATCTTTGAACTATACTAGAATATAAATGGGTGTTTCAGATCTGTATTTGAATCAATATAAGTTGAATTTATTATTTAGAAAGCTAAATTGAATAAAGTTTAGTTTGAAACGTTGATTACTTAAAGTTTTGAAATATATTGAAATATAAAGGGTATTTGGTGATTTCAAATCCGAACTTGAGATCAATAAAATTGAAATGGTTATTTTAGAAATTGAGTTGAATTTAAATTGATAAATTGAGATTGAAAAAGATTTAAATGGGAAGGTCGGGTTGATGTTAAACGATTGGTTAAGTTGAGGGAATTGAAATTTCTTTACTGAATAAATTATTTAATATATATAAATACTATTTGGGAAGTATAGAGATTTTTGAAGTGAAAATGATAGTTGGTTTTGAAGTATAAATTAAGTTGGAAGACTACGGTGTTATAGTGTATATTTCTATATTATAGATAGTTCCATGGACCCTTAGAGGATGGTTATCCCAAACATCCTCTAAGTTAATTATATTTTAGTTGATATTTCACTTGAGTTAGATTTATAGATATAAGAATGTTAATCCTGACTCGAGTGTTTTGTGTTTTGCTTTACGCTCGGGTCAGACTGAGAGATACAGCATTTGAGACTCATCTTCGAAGTTGGAGCTTTGCTTGAAGATCCAGCTATCTATCCCTTCAGTCATCCAGTTGATTGGTTCAGAGAAGCCATCTGTTGCATTGGAGACTTCATGGCATTTGAACTATTCGGTTGTATTTTATTTCTAACTTTAATGTATATAGTAGCTTCATGAACTACTATTTTTATCTATTCCGCTGCATTGTATTACTCTGTGTAAGTGATCTATGATTGATTTATTTACTGTATATTTTAAGTTTTGCCAAATTTTTATTAACAATTCGGTATTTTGAATTATTCAAGTCGGACATGTACGGTTTTATTGTCGATTTGAATGGTCCAAAATAGCGGGCTGTTACAGTTGGTATCAGAGCTTTGGCTCTAGGCAAAACTTAGCATATATGGTAAATTTATTTACAGAATCACTTTCGTTCGAGTTGAATCTCTTCCTTTTTGACTCAATTTCCTTTGAGTTTTGGAATGTCCCTCGGTTTCGAAATTCATTCTGTCTCTCCCTATTTATATTCGTTTGATTCTGGAGTATCCCATAACTCCATTGAATGATTTGTAAAGGGGGTGAAAACTCCTTTTCAATTGGCATTGACTCACCGAAGATTCCTGTATCCTCGGTTTACGATGCTGATATATCTTGTTATGCCGAATTCTATATCTCCGACGATCGAATGTCGAATTGCCTCAGAATTCTACACCGATCTAATTTTGGAATCACGGTTGACAGGTAAAGGTCGCCCGCGATTTATAGAAGTATATCCATCTTCTATTTTGTAACTTAATTATCTCATCTTCGATCGAGTCTATCTTCGAATCAGGATTCTATTGATTAGAGTTCCTTTAAATTAAATCTCTATCTTTGTTTTGAAATCCATCCTTAAATCATCCTTTGAAAATCGGGTTTTGTTTGTATTTTAGAAATTGTTTATACCGAAATTATTATTTTGATAACTATGATTTTATTCTATATATATAAAGAAAATGTTTTCGGTAGAGATTATATACCTATATATAAAGCAAATAAGAAATGTTATTCTATATAAAAAGGGTTTTGAAAGGATTTGAAATTTTGAAAAAATTATAAGAAATTGATTTATATAAAAATGATTTATAATTGAAGTGTTAAATTTGAAATTCGAGAATTGAATTCCGGTATTTTGAAATTGGTTTTAAGATTTTGGAAATTATATATAAATAATACGATTTAAAAGTATTTTTCCGAATAAGAAATATTTCAAATGAATTCAAATGAATTCCAATAATTTTGAAGAAATTTCAAAGAAGTTTTCAAGAAAATAGAAGTCCAGAACTCACTTATGTCGCTGGAGAATAATTTCGGTGATGAGTGCATGCATCATCGACATTGATTTTCGAGTTTCAGAGTGGGGGAGAGGCCACTTTAATAGCTTCGCTATGCGAGTGATTTTGTAAAACCGTTTTTGATTTCAAATTCCGAAGTATAATTTGATATTTTCGAAAGATATATGTATATATTTGAAACAATTTGAAGTAAGACCGGTGTTCAGTCCTCGAGTTTTTGATTTGACTTAGAATAACTCTATTTATAAAAATTGATTTCCATCTCTTGGATTTGAAATTGATTTTCACCGACTATTTTGAAGGTTCGAGCACTTCCAAATCAAGGTTTAAAGGTTTAAAAACCAAGATATTTCGAAAGGTATAAAATATTTGATAAAGTATGCAAGTTTTGTTGTATGAGGTTAAACCTTTTATTAAGTAAGAGAATATGGCTATTTTAATTATACTAATATGGAATTTAGTTTTTAAATGTTTTGAAAGAATTTTAGTTTTAAATAATGGTTTTCAAAAAGGTAAATTGGATATTTCAAATCGAAGTAAATAGTTTAAAGGTTTTAAAGGGATAATTATAAATTTGGAAACCATTTTGAATATAATTGATTTTGAGAAAAATATTTGGTTTTGAAAATTAAATTGAAAAAAAAACCCAGTACTTATATGGTGATTTTGGAAATGAATTTGTTTGACTTGAATTATTTTAATTTGGAAACTGGGATAATTTTCTACACCTATTATTTTGGGAACTTTGAAATTCAGACATTTAATTTGGAAGAAAATTTGGTGAAATCATATATGATTTTGAAACTGAATTGGTATTGAAATAATTTGAAATTGAGAACCTTAGATTACTAAGCACTTGAGTTGGGAGTGGTCGAACTTATATAAAATGGATTGTACAAGTATGAGGTTGATTTGAAATCTATTGATTTGAAAGGTACTCAATTTGGAAAGAGATTTTATTTAATCGAAATCTATATAAGTATGATTTGATCTACTATTGATTTGGAAAGTATTCGATTTGAGAAAGGAATCCTATATATATGGACTTTATATAAGTACAATATTTGAAAGTGATTTGAAAAGGTACTATATGATATATATTTTCGAAGTAAAGATATGGAAAGTGCCTTCTGCTTGATATCCGCTTTGTGGCCACATCGTGGATTCATTCTATCGATATTATTCTCTCTGATTTTCGGTTTTCCGGATGTAATACTCGAGTGTTTCCCACCGTGGCGTAACCCATGGTTTTTTTTCTCTCGTGAATGCACAGCGCAATTGCCTGGCTGAGTCTTGCCTAGGGGTACGGATTGTTTCCTGGGGGATCCAGGCGTAACCATTGTGTATCCTGCAATCTGTGTAGGTCGCGAATAGTAGCGCAAGTGCCTGGCTGAGTCTTGCCTAGGGGTACGGATTGTTTCCTGGGGGATCCAGGCGTAACCATTGTGTATCCTGCACTCTACTAGTCATCATGGCGTAACTCGCAGGGCTGAGAAAGCTTACGGATATGGATTGTTTCCTGGGGGACCCAGGCGTAACCATTGTGTATCTGCGAACCATGATCGGACAAAGGTTTTGGTTTGGTTGTTTTGTTTGGATTGTACTTTCCATATCTGTTTTTAAAGTTTTTTTCAAGTATTTTCACTGGTTGTTGAAACAGGTCTACTAAGTACTTGAAGAATTCTAGCTTTGCGCCTGATCAACGCATGGCCAGAGTCTGCAAGAACGAGGATAAACTTGTTGAAACATCGAGTTATAAAAATATTTTTGAAAGAAAAGATTTATTTCGATATAAAAGGTATTTATTATAAAAGTATTTCCAACAAAGAAATTTTGTGTTAATATTTGAAATTGAAACTCTCATGGTTTGAAATGTACGATTCTTGCCCGATTCTATTCTTTTGAATCTACCTTATCTGCCCTGCTTTATTTATTCAACTATATTCTCTTTTCCGAATCTATCTTCTTTCCTTCTTTCCTTCTTTTGAATATATCCTTTAAAACATTGTTTATTTATATTCTACCTGGTTTAATAAGAGAGAAAAATTAGTGTTTTATAAATAATTGATCTCATAATTAATTGAATGGATTTGATAAAATGAGTAATCTATTAAATATTAATCAATTTAAATAATAACAAAAGGAAAAGTATATGGTTTTAAATAAATTTTTTAATTTGTTTTTCAAAGTCTAAATTTTTCATCTGGTTGTTTCTATTCTCCTACTTTATTCCTTTTCGGGGACGAAAAGTTTTGAGTGGGGGAGAGTGTAACGACCCATAAAATTTTAGCAATTTTTAATTGGTATTTAACGTATTGAATTGGATTTTGAGAAATTATTAATAATAAAATTTTGAAAAAAAAAAGAAAATATGTTATGTATATTAATGATTTGTAGTACGAGCTGTGTACATATATTTTAAAGTTTGGTTGTGGTTATACCTATAAGATCTAGTACAAAAACTTTATAAACTATTATTTATACTATAATATAAGTTAAGTTTGATGTAAATTTGGTAGCATAGTTCATTTCTATTGGGTATAAATATCAATAGCGTGGGTAATAAATTTACGGTCTCCTTTTGCTTTTCAGCAAGGTGTGTAAATTTTAAGTATGTTGAGTACGTTCCATATATAGTTATTTTGGAAAACCACTGTATATGTATGATGGTCTATTTGAAGTGTATATATAGTAAAGCGTATTTATACCAAGTTTTATTTAATTTATATGTGTTATAATAGCTATATATATATGTTAGTCTTGATACTAGTATATAGTTTTACTGAAGTTTGATTTCTAGTCATGTTAAATATATATATATATATTTGATTTTGGGTTTTTGTGTCACCATTTCCAGTTTATTTTAGTGCATATTTAGTATATCTATACATATGTCGTCAGCTATAAATACGATAGTTAAGGGTTTCATATATCATATGAACCAAAGAAGAAGAGAAGTATATACTATATTTAACTACATATATGAAGTATATGTTTTAAGGGTTGATTTAAGGTCTGCATTAAAAAAAGTAGTTGTGATTACCATTATTTCATATTGTACCTTCTATATTCCTGACTGACTTTCAGCGTTCATTCATTCATTTTTAATTGTGGGTTTTTCTTTTCTCTCTCTTTTCTTATAAATAATTGTACGCATTCATCTCTTTCCCTTTCTTATATTTTGTCCCTTCATCATCTTTTAGCCGTTAATTTTGTTTCGAAAATCAAGAAAATTTGTATACGTTTTATTCTTTTTGAACGTTTAGTAATAAAGATAAATCTGCATAGTATAATCAGATATGAATTGAGATCTAGGAAATAAATAAATATAAAAACGTATAACATGCCACTAATAATAAATTGCTTTAATAGCTTCTCAATTAGCGTACAGCTGTTTCCATCCCATGCCATGTCAAAAGTTTGAAACGTAATAAATGCTATATGATTATTTCGCATTTATTTTTTTTCCTTTATTATTTCCTGTACGTTTTCATTCCAATCTAAATTATAACTTTTTGATTTCCATGCCTTTTCGGATCTCAAACGCGCAGCCCAAGGAATATTTCTTTAATAATTTTCCTAAAAATCAGCTTTTGGCCGTTTTATTGCATTGATTTCAAATTGTGCCCGTTTGTTTTTCTCATTCCTCTCATACGTTACCACCTTTATTTATGCTCGGGACACAGCTCATTTTTTTCCTTCGTTCCCTTTCTTTTATTTGCTTCCTTCGTTTCCATCGGTTCAATTATATAGATTTTTATATTCGTTGCACGTTTACATTCATTTATTTTGACCAGTCCTTTCCTTTGTTATTCCCCTAATTTTGTGCGTTACTTTACCATAACCAATGCTCCGTATTTATTCGCTTTAATCTTTTCAGCTGAATTTGACCATTACTATTCAAATCAATTCATATTTATTGTATACGTTTCGTATGCAACGGTTCTTTTCTTTATTTATTTTGCCTTTATAACCTTGTTTGACTTCGTTTCTTTCATATTGCAAACTGCTGTCACTTCCAATCTCATTCCTCATTTTAAGTTTTCTTCCTCCTCCTTCTTCCATTTTTCTTTCTACAGATCCACCTATTTTCTCCCTTCTTTTACCGTGCTTCCACCTCCCATCGCTTCGTCACCCACCACATCCAACTCATCCCTCTCCCTCCGCGTTTTTCTCTCCTCCTCTCATGCACATATCTCTCTACACGTGTTGTCATCGCCTGCATGCTCAGCCATCCTCAGAGCCTTCACCATCAACAATCATGCCACACGTTATCTTTGAGTAATAGGTTAGCATATATTTATAATATATATGTGTTATTGTATATTTTCTATAAGTCTGTATTTGGAATATGTGATCTGTCCTACATGATTTTAAATTCATGTTAGTTATGTATCATATGGTATTATATATATGAGTTCATAACAGTATTCTTTTTTTTTTTCTTTTTTTTTTTTCGTTCATAGTGTGTATGATATTATACTATGTATAGAGATTTGATAACTTGATTGTTTTATACTTTATGTGTCACGTTGGTATTCAATTTTAAAAGTTTGAAGGTTATATATTAGTTAATATATAGTTTAATATATGTCAGTAATGTATATCTATGCAGTAATATTGTATGTATTATAGCAAAGTAAGTTTTTTTTTTTTTTTTTTGATTTAAGATATCATATATACATCTTATAAATATAGTATGGTTCCAAGTATGAAATGTTTGCAGTTTTCAGATTCTATATAATATAAAATTTTGTTCGCATGTTATAAAATTTGATAAGTGTATATATAAATATTATATAAAAAGTTAGTACATATATAAAACGTAAAGCATACTCATCTTATCAGTCGATTGTATATGTATTTAAATATATGATATGTTTAAAGCTATGTATTTTGTGAATAACTGGTTATAAGTATATATATACACATTTGATTTAAAGTTATAAAGGTATGCATATTGTGAATTAGACTATATTAATGGTTAGCTTACAAATATTTATATAGTTTTATAGGGAAGTACGAGCTATGTGGGTTATATTTTTAGCAAGCGTATTGTTACCACTTTAAAATGGGTGAAGTTTTACAGTTTACGGTCTATTTGTGTAAGTGTGTAATGTATGTTTAATTTAATAAAGTTATGATAGTTTTGCATAAAATGTTTAACTATTTATATATCTGATATAATGATAGTTTCATATCTGATATAGCTTATATATTATAAAGTTACAGGATACGCTAGTTTTATACGCTAGTTAATATATATATTTAATAATTGACTAAAATGTTTTCAGTGTGAGTTTACTTTTTTTTTAGCGTTGGATTTTATACGGCATAAAATGTATACTTGTTCACAGTCTATATAAGTATATGAGTGCATGTGTCATTATAAGTATTTTGTTGTTTATAAATCTCGAGACATATATACGCGTTTAGGTGTTTGTTTCAGACTTACGTAATATATATATAACCGAATATAGGCTATGCATTTGGAATTTCTATATATACATTTTTATTATGAACATATATAGGTTGCTTTCATGGGGTTTTTAAGTAATATATATTACAATAAGTGGTTATATTGTTTTTATAATAATTATTGACTATAAAATATAATACAATGGTTTTTTTGGACGAATTATGTTTAAATTACATATAGGTATATATAGATTTTAAATATACATTTTTAATTTGAAAATTGGTTTTGGGAGGATTAATATCATAATAATTTATATTTTTTTCTGTAATATCAAAATTGATTCGATTCATTCTCATCGATTTCCCATTATCAGCCTTGTCCGTCGTGCCTATTTTCTACATCAAATCTTGTCCATCCAGCGTTGCTTTGGATTTCATAGCTCATTTCATCATCATATATCTCTAGCCTCGAAAGGTGAGCAATCACTCACGATTAACGTTCTTTTATTTATTAAATTTGATTTCAATTGAAATGACAATTGAAATATGCTGCTGTAGTTATTTAAATTGTTATATTTATGCTATTATCTGTAATAGTTCACTTATGGGATATGACACCATATCCTATTGTTTATATTTATTTTGATGATATATACCTGTTGTTATTATCATTATTTTCATATCTGCTATCACTCTGCAAGTTCCCTGTTAGTATAAAAATCACTATGGGTTGAAATGATACATACCCGAACGGACTTTAGAATAGGAGAAAATCGTTATGGGTTGAAATGATAAACCCAAACGATTTTCATTTAAATTGAATTTGGGATTACGGGTTGAAATGATATCCACCCGTATATATTTAGTGTACGGATTGAAATGATAAATATCCGTAGCATTTGACTATATGATAGGAAATATATACCGACACCGTTGGTCCATATAAATAATTTAAAGATAAATTTCTACAGTTTGAAAAGAAACATATGTGAATTAATAAATATTGGTTCTTAAAATATTATATATAAATGGAAACTTTATATATAAATTTAATAATATTTTAGACTGATTTAATCCATAAAATATGTTTAAGTATTATTTAAGATTTATATTTCAAATTTTACCGTGTAAAGAATTTTAATAATTAAGATTGGGAGATAAATTTGGTTTATTAAAAATGGTATTCAAATGAAGATTTATTTAATTAAATCAATTTGAATTTATTGAATGGGAAATTTAAGGGTATGATTTTGTAACTGGATTTTTGTTTTAAGTGATTTATTGAATGTTTCATGTTTAAATAAATTAAAGAAAATATTGAGTAAAAGGGTAATTTCAGGTTTACTTAAATGATGTTGAATCTAAGGAGGAAATATTTCAAGGCTAAATAATAATTTGATTAAATCAAGATCTTATGAAACTGTAAAATTGAACTTTGGGAATGTAGAATATTAAATCTTTGAACTATACTAGAATATAAATGGGTGTTTCAGATCTGTATTTGAATCAATATAAGTTGAATTTATTATTTAGAAAGCTAAATTGAATAAAGTTTAGTTTGAAACGTTGATTACTTAAAGTTTTGAAATATATTGAAATATAAAGGGTATTTGGTGATTTCAAATCCGAACTTGAGATCAATAAAATTGAAATGGTTATTTTAGAAATTGAGTTGAATTTAAATTGATAAATTGAGATTGAAAAAGATTTAAATGGGAAGGTCGGGTTGATGTTAAACGATTGGTTAAGTTGAGGGAATTGAAATTTCTTTACTGAATAAATTATTTAATATATATAAATACTATTTGGGAAGTATAGAGATTTTTGAAGTGAAAATGATAGTTGGTTTTGAAGTATAAATTAAGTTGGAAGACTACGGTGTTATAGTGTATATTTCTATCTTATAGATAGTTCCATGGACCCTTAGAGGATGGTTATCCCAAACATCCTCTAAGTTAATTATATTTTAGTTGATATTTCACTTGAGTTAGATTTATAGATATAAGAATGTTAATCCTGACTCGAGTGTTTTGTGTTTTGCTTTACGCTCGGGTCAGACTGAGAGATACAGCATTTGAGACTCATCTTCGAAGTTGGACCTTTGCTTGAAGATCCAGCTATCTATCCCTTCAGTCATCCAGTTGATTGGTTCAGAGAAGCCATCTGTTGCATTGGAGACTTCATGGCATTTGAACTATTCGGTTGTATTTTATTTCTAACTTTAATGTATATAGTAGCTTCATGAACTACTATTTTTATCTATTCCGCTGCATTGTATTACTCTGTGTAAGTGATCTATGATTGATTTATTTACTGTATATTTTAAGTTTTGCCAAATTTTTATTAACAATTCGGTATTTTGAATTATTCAAGTCGGACATGTACGGTTTTATTGTCGATTTGAATGGTCCAAAATAGCGGGCTGTTACAGGTTTAATGCAAAGTTTTACAAAAATCAGTGGGATAATATTAAAAATCAAATTTGTGAAGTCATAAATGAATTTCTGGATAGAGGTAGAATTCTTAAAAGTATTAATCATACTTTTATTACTCTAATACCTAAAAAGAAAAATCCCACTAATATTGGAGACTATAGACCCATATCTTGTTGTAATTTCATTTATAAAATCATTTCTACTATATTGAGCATTAAAATTAAAATATTTCTGCCTTTCATCATTTCTGAAAACTAGAGTGCTTTCATACCTGGTAGGTTAATATCAGAAAACTCTATGCTAGCACATGAGATGGTGAGAAAATTAAATACTAAAAATGGTGATAATGTGTGTATAAAAATAGATTTACAGAAAGCTTATGACATAGTGAATAGGCATTTTATTTACCATATAATGAAATGTATGGGATTTCCTAGTAAATTTTATGACCTGATCATGGAATGTATTAACACCCCTACATTTTCTATACTTATTCAAGGTAAATTAGAAGGTTTCATTAAAAGTAATAGGGGTATTAGACAAGTTGACCCTCTTTCACCTTATCTATTTACAATGGTTATGGAATATTTTTTTATATTAATGGAAATAGAAGCTATTAAAGGTAATATTAATCCAATTGATAGAGTCCAACCTTGTATAAATCATATTGTTTATGCTGATGATCTTATGGTTTTTATTAAGGATAATAAAAAAATGCAGTATCCATTAAATTTTTTTTGACACTTTGAACAATTATGCAGGGTTGCAAATTAATATAGACAAAAGTAAAGCTTATTTCAGTAAATATAACAGTTATAAAAATGATGTTTTAAAAATCACTGAAGGTAATCTTCCTATAAAATATTTAGGACTGCCTTTTTCAGTTAATCAAATCAAAGATTCAGACTGTTCTATATTACTGGATAAAATACAAGAAAGAATGGAAATTTGGTCTACTAAACTTCTTTCTATTGCACGAAGAATAGAACTAATAAAACTATGGTTTATGCAATCATTCTCTACTGGTTATAAAATTTTCACATTCCTGCAGCTTCTATTAAAAAATTAGAAAGTAGATGTGCTGATTTTTTGTGGAGAGGCAAATATCATAAAATTAATTGGGTTACTGTTTGTAAACCAAAGAATGATGGTGGATTCGGCATTAGAAATATGAATGACCTTAGTCTAACATGTCATTTAAAATTACTATGGAGATTTCTTAGTGCAGATTCTCTATGGGCTAGATGGATGAAGGCTAAGTATCTCACGAAGGGTAATTTTTGGAATATAGTACCTAATAGCAGTCGGTCTAATACTTGGAAGCAAATTTTAAACTGCAGAAGTATTGGTAAGTTTCTTTTAGAAAGAAATTTTAAATCAGGTGCAAAAACCAACTTATGGTTTGACCCTTGGTTCAATAATGACTCCTTTGTTAATAAGCTGGATGGAGTAATTTAGTTATATTTGGAGATTCTAATGCAACAGTGTCCTCTATTATTATAACAATCAATGGCAACCTCAAATTCACCCAATTACTAACCCACACAAAGATGATATATGTAAAATTCACCTTGATTGTAATGCAGATAGTGATTACTGGATATGGAAAGCAAATAGTAAAGGAAAGTTTTCCTTTAAAAACACATGGAATGCTGTATGAAATAAAGTCACCAAGGTTGATTGGTATGATTGCATTTGGAACAAGGTGAATAGCCCCAAGATAGCATAATGTACCTTCTTTGCTTTGCATAACAGATTGCCAACTTGGGACAAAATAAATAAATGGTGTAATAGCTCTAGTTCACTTTGTTCCTTATGCAATCTAGAAAATAAGAGCTCTTATCATCTGTTTTTTGAATACAGTTACTCATATTTTATCTGGAAACACATTCAAGCTGAACTGGGTATTCAAAACAATGACCAAATGGATCTAAAGCAAGCTATTCGTCTCATAAATATCAAGTTCAAAGGAAAATCTATTGAAAGAGATCTTGCTCACATTTTTATTACTACTGCTGTCTACCATATTTGGAGAGAAAGAAATGCACGTACTCATAAGAAAATAAGTAGTAGTAAAGAGCAGAAATGGCTAGTCAATGAAACAGACAGTAAGATCCTGCTTTACAAATCAAAGAAAAAAGTGAAAGATCAAACCAAGTTTGCAAATTTAGCCGAAGACTGGAAATTAGAAGCAGGCAGTAAGCATCTGGAATAATTTTTAGCCAACCTAAAGAGTATACAGACGAGTAATCATTTATCTAAAGAGTATACCTCTAACAGTGCCTCAAATAGAATTCATGTTGCCTCAAATCGAGATCGTGCTGCCTTCCAGAGGGTAGAATCAACAGATCTGAATCGTATTGACTACAGATCTGTTAATTTCAGCAAGCATTTGGAAACATTTCTAGCCCACCCAAAGAGTATGCAGATAATCATTTTTCTGAAGAGTATACTTCTAACAGTGCCTCAAACAGAGTTCACGTTGCCTCAAATCGAGATCGTGCTGCCTTCTAGAGGGTAGAATCAACAGATCTGAGTCGTATTGACTACAGATCTGTTAATTTCCCCTGGATTAATCATAATCAGAGAAATATTTTCACAGCCGAAGAAATTGAAGGCATGAGAGGTAAATTTAACGAAGGATTATCGTACTGGGAAAGATGAGAGACTAGTTGAGTTAAGAAGGGAGGAAACGAAGTCTAAGTTTCGGCGAGTCGCCATTGTTTTCTCTGGAGGTAGAGAAGAGGTGGTATGATGTTTGAAGTCGGCGCATAGTATTTTAGGGTTTTTGAGAATAATTGGTTGTATTGGGTCTTTACCCGTTTCTATATGGTATCTTGTATTAGTGGGCTGGGCCTGTTTTACTCTTATTCAAAAAAAAAGTTTATTGAATATAAATATCGGTTATTATTATAATCAAATGATTTTAAAAGTGAAGTTAATGTTTTAATTAGGAATTATTTAGTAAGAATATATATAATGAATTATTTGTGAAAGCAATACATTTAGATATTTACAAAAATCAAACTGTGTTAACTTTTCCGTTGAGTGTGTTAAGGATTTTGGTCGATGCGGGTGCACACGTATTCGATAAGAATTCTTAAACGCTTGGACGAGACATGTGGACACGATGACTTAGAAAGATATAAATAATTGGTGAAGGGTAAAAGATATAAATAAGCAAGGTAAATTTGTTTAGTAAAGTGATATTTGAGTTATATTTATAAAAGGAATGAAAACGAGAGTTATAGTTATTATTTTGGAAAATGGTTTTAAAAGATATTTTATATGTTAGTATGTATTTTTGGTGATAGTCGCAGCCATTGGATATTAGTGCACAGCTGCGATCTCTGGTGAGGCAGTATTGATCATGTGGTTAATATTGCAGCCAGTTGATATTAGTAATCACTATATTTCTTGGCGAGGAAATATCATTTTATTTTATAGTATTTGAAAATATGTGAGTATATGTATATTTGATAACGTTTTATAAATATATATTGAGTAAATGTCCTAGATTTAAGGTGTGGATATGTATATGCATACATGTACTTTAAAAGTATATTTTGTGTAAGTCAATTAAATTAAGAATTATTTTGGTAAGTAAGATTGAAATGTTTTTAAAGTGTTAAATGTTGAAAATGAATTTAAAATTTATTTCCTAGATTTAATTTAAAGAAGTTAAATAATTATCAAATTTATGAAAAGAGTTTACAAAATAGTAGTTGAATTTAGTTTTGTGCTAAATAATATTTTGGAACTATGAAATATGTTAAAAAATAATTGATTATATGGAAAATTTGGTTTGGGCACTAATTTTGTTTATAAGACTTCGAATGTTTGTTACAATATTTTAAAGATTATTTGAGAAGGAATTTGATTTGAATTGTGTTTATATGGAAATTAAATAGAATTTTGAGAAAATATAAGCAAAGTGTATCAAGTTAAAAAGGAAATTTATTTAAATGAAAGATTTTGAGATTGTATAAAACACTTTTCTTTTAAATAAATGCTTTGGAAATTTAAAATGAATTTAAATAGTATGCTTAAGTTCTGAATAATTAGTTTTTATAGATTTTTTCTTATAGAATTTGCGAGGATGTAATTTTATTAAGGGAGAAAGTATGTAACAACCCGGTTTTTAAGTGATAATTAATTTAAATTAATAATAGTAATTTAATTGATTAAACTAGAATTTGTAGACTTATTTGATAAATTGATTTGGTAATTATTTAATAAAAAGATTTCAAATTGTGAAAATATGATATTTAAATTTAAACAAATTATGAATGTATGAAATAATGTTTTATGAAATCTAAAGGAATGAAATAAAATGATAGATTGGAAAGGAATTATTCTAATTGCGAATTTGTATTTATTTAGATCAGATTGAATTTAGTTTAAGAATAAAAGCAAATATAAATATGCATATATATCCTCTTTATAATCAAATTACAAAGCCCAAGCCCAAATAACCCCTAGCCCAAGTCTTATTCCAGAATTTTATTTGTTTTATATAAGACACGCGCGCAAATCATTCTCAACTATTCTCACTTCTCAGGGAATCCATTTTTTCCTGAAGCAAAAAAGAAGTAAACCTCATCGCTTTAGAAATTAAAAATCTAATTCTATAAATTATTTTAACCTGTCAAACTCGAGTAAAAGGTTTCTTACATCATAAACCATCTATCGTCGAGAGGGTTTTGGTTTGCTTGCTGCCGTGGTGATTTGCGCTAGCGTGTGCGAGAGAAAACAGAGGAAGAGTTTGAGAGCAGCGTAAAGGCGAGTGTCTATTACTCACAAACCTATGTTCTAACCATATTTATGTAAATTTTTGAGCTTTGTGTGAATGAAATTAAGGCTTTGTCTTGTGTGGTAGTAATGTGGGTTATATTTTGTGTAGTGCGAATGTTTGCTGTAATCTGCGTGCTTTGCTTGGGATATGTGTGCGTGAGTATGAGTGGTATATGGGTGAGTTTCTGGCTGTGTGCGTCATTTGTTGGCATATGTTTATGTGTGTGTGCATCATGCGTGCTTCCTTTATTTCCTGGTTATACTACTAGCTTTAGTACTTATTGTACCATACCACCAGTTTATAAATATTTGTGTAGTGTTGTATATGCGTATGTTGTAGGCGTTGAGTATATATGTTAGTGTGTCTGCATATATATCTTTACACGTTCATTTTGTTGTTGTTTGTTTTCAATTCTTGCTTTGGGTTCTTGACTTTGTTTGTTGTGTGTTTCCCGGCATGTGGCAGGGTGACTATATGAGTGTATATAATCAAGTGTGTGGTTGTATATATGAGTCAGTGCATTTGTATTATATAAAAAAATTTCAGTGCTGAGTTTGTGATATTTAATCATAGACAGTATATCAGTGTGAAGTTATATATACAAGTGTGTGTTTATACTATATAAATGTGTGTTTGTTGTTGCTAAATAGTGGAGCTGCAGTGTGCGTAGTTTCATCAGAGATCGTGTGTGGATCTACTTGATTGCGTGAGAAAATCTATGAGCTGGTTTGTATTATTGTGTGAATTATAGTGTGTATGCGTTCCAAACTTGAACAGGGATGATATTTTAAGTTATATTATATAATGGTATACTATTTTAAAAATAAATTTTATATTTGTTGTTGTAAATGTTTTAGCTGCTAGTTCTTTTGAGGTTGTACGTGTGCATATATTGAAGTGTGCAGCGTGTATCAACTTTTCCAGCTGGATTGAATGGCCCTACCATATATTACCGCAACAAAAGAGGGTTACAAGCCGAGATGACATACCATCACCGAAAGACATGAACAACGGCCACTAACAATTTAAAACATAAAAAACTAAATATACTTGGTCCATATCGTGTTACTAAAAGTGCTTCAATATAAAACCCTAAATCTTATTTCTACAGGTCCTTTACCAAATAAAAAAGAAAGATAAACATAAGAGCGGAAACATTAACCAGAAGCCATTGTTAGAGTTTATCCAAAAGGTTTTGCTCTTCTATGAAAACAGTTTTCTCTCTTTACGTATTTCATTGATGGAGAAGAAGAAAATACGAGATGTCACTTCTATTTCTTGGGAGCACTACCCATTTAAATAACTGGACATTAAATTAATTTTAAATATTTATAATTTGGCCCCTCATCAAATTATAAATACAACTTATGGTATTTGCACATTACTTTCGTGACATTTTAATACCTATGACACTAATCATATAATTGGTCACTTAATTTTGTATAACAATTTATAATAGGATTATAAATTATACAAATGTACCCACATAAAAGGATTTTAATCCAACATCTTCATGCAAAACAGTAATCAAGTCGCATCTTGTTGATAGATATAAATGTCAAATTCTGCCGTCCAGAGATTTCCCTCATTGCATTCCTCTTTCAAGTTCAAACTCATCGATGAAGTTAAAATATGATCAAACTTCTCCAAGCCGATACATTCAAGAACAATGACCTAACTCATCCCAACCCAAATCAATCAAGGTAGAGCCACAATCAATACATGATCTGAAAAGTCATCGCTATAGCCTTTCCTATGCCATCGCCCACTCTCTTCCATAGTTGCCATCAATTATGCCGATCAATGCCATCTCACATAACTGTTGTTCAATACCACCGATTCAAGATTGAGGTTGCAAACTTGGGCTAAGTATGGTGTTTCAGTTGAAGGTATTAACGGATAGATATGATTCTTGGAAGCAACATAACTATGGGGCACTTTTTTGTTGATCCTTAGGATGATTTATCAAATCGCTCTAAGAAATGTATCCCAATTTTCGATGAAGTAAACGTCGATATTTCCTAGGCTACGAGCCCCATCAATGCTTGAATTAATTTATCAAAGACCCTTTATCCTGTAAAGACAACATCATCACTTTGGGTTTTCCCAATCGAGAGATAGAGTTTTGTACCGTGTTGTGCTCCATATGGTTTCATTAACGTAAATCCCTTGTTAATGGGTAATATATGACACATGGTTTCATCGTGCACCAGAGCTCATTTGCTTCCATACACCGTGCTATGGACATGGGATATACACACTGCATAAGGCACAAAAGTGCTTCCAGTCGATGTATAGAATCTGATGGCTCAACATATGTTGACATTCGTTGAACATTACACATCGACTTAACAGGGGGAATAAATATTCATTCAGTTTAATTTAAAAGAAATTAAAATTACCAAACCATGCTCGTCCTTTAAGTTTTCAGTTTATAACAGGATCTCATAAACACTCTGAACCGATCTTTGTTTTAGCAGCCACTGCTTCTACATAAACTCCCCTTACAACGAGTTCCAACTCCGTCCCGGCTTCTACTCCAACTCCTGTTGAGCCATTGGTGATGTCTAGGAGCTATATAACGAAGTCGCCCCTGATGCCGACCTAATTAGAGTCATAGCCTAAACTATCCATTACTTCAAAGAATATACACAAGACAATGCATCCCGATGGGTGAAATGATGTTGCCTCAACCATACCATAATGCCCATAATCCTCCTATTAGTTATACTACCTATTACTAAAATTTTTGTTTCCCTAGAGCAGTGCCTCTTTCAACTCTTCCTCAGGCACGTTCTCAATGAGGCTCATCCCCTCCTAACTACATCTAAACGTCTATGACATACTCCTCTGTATGTCTATGATCTTCACCATGCACCTTACGAGAGAGCCCTCTTTTGGTGAGATTAGCTACTTATATGATTTCAAAAGATAATCAGATACCCTATCCCTTGCTTTCATCGAAGCCTTCGGAGAATATAAGGTGGAGATTGATATATACAACACCCAAAGCCATTTCAGGGATGACTACTTCTTTGTCCGATGCCCATTGGTTTCTTCTAGAAGTGGTTTCTTATATGCAAGTCCAAAACCAATTCTGATATCCGGCTTATTCAACTATTCTTCATTTGGATAGCAAGTCCACTTTATTTATAATGTACTTATCCCTCTATGAATCGAGGATAATAACCAGGTGTGAAAGGTAAGTCAGTATAGGCTGGCTTAGAAAATGAGAAAAGAACAATAGACTTACTCACAAACCTTCATCTTCATCTCACCACCCTAATATATATGGACCGAAGAGTACCTAACTTCATGCCGACCCCTACTGGCCTTAAAAAGTTGCTTCATAGGCTGAGATACCTCCTTCACCCTTAGTCAGTTATGGAGTATAGACAAGATAAAAGAACCTGTAGATATTACATTGGATAAGGAGGAAGATGATGAAGAAGAAGAAGATAGAGAAGAATATGAAAGGGAGATAAATGAAGATGAAAACGACGAGTCAACTAGGGATAACGCTGACAAGGAAATATGTTCTATTCCTGTCCATAACTAAAATGTATAATAAGAAGACCCTCAGACTAGCTCATTGGCCAAGTCAAAATCAGACAGGGTAATCAACTCCAGCCCAGTCTGCGATGACATTTTCGACCCACTATTCGATTAGAGTTCCGTGGACCTTCAAGGATCAAACTTCAACAGTCCATACTTCTTGGCTTTTACAAATAAGTTGGATGATGGACCTTTGCATCTTACTAAGGGCATATCCACTCCGCCATTCCCTCCTTAGATCGAGCATAGTTCATAGTGTAGGATCTTTTTCACCCTAGAGGGGGGGTGTGTGAATAGGATCTACTAAAAATTAATACGGAAATAAAAACAAAAACAGAAAGGAATGTAGTAGAGATCACACACAGATTTATCCAGCTTTGGCAAAAACCTGCCCACGTGCTGCCGCTAAGGTTTGTACTAGAGGTTAAGTAATCAGACGCTTACAAACACACGTAAACTTGTTATACCCACTAACTTGATTAACCTAACTCTAAGATCAAAACTCTGCCACTGAGTTGTGAATTCTCAAACTACGCCCTTAGTTTGTAAACAATTTAAACTAGAGTTTGACTTACAAAGCAAAAATATAAGTACTGATAAAATAGAAACCCTAATAAAAAAATAACCATTCAGCCCCAATAAAAAGATAAACAGTGTGGCCCAAAGATAAACACGTTTCTCCCTTTATTATTTTGTGGCCGCCTTGTTCCGTTTCGTTTTGGAATTAGGATTTTTGAATTTGAAGACGCCAATTCCAAACTGATCGATTGAGGTGATTAATTCACTTTGATTTGCTTCATCAATCGACTCTCTGGCTTTGATTTCTCATGGCCGCATCAATTGTGTCGAGCTGGATGTTGCTTTGAATTGGTACAGGATTTGCCCCTTTTCGATTTTGATTATGCTCGACTTGATTCCTCTGTTGTTGATGAATTGGGTGTAATTATAGGGATGAAAACCCTATAATTTCGTTCATATATTTTGGTTTAATTTTTTTGTGATTTTATCACTTGCGTTGATTTTTGATCGTATGATCTTGTGATTTCTGACTCGTTCATTGTTTACGTGTTACTTTATATATTTCTGATGAATTCGAAATTACATAAACGTAGTTGAGTCTGTTTCATTCTTTGCTCCTATGACCTGTTCATCGTTCGCTTACAGCTTGCATTTGTATTTGAGATATATATTGGTTTGATTTTGACTTCCTGAAGATTGACTGGTTCATCATGATATCAATTTCGACTTTTTCCACCTTTTCCTTAATTCGTTCTCTGCTTTGTTGATATGTTTTTGACTTTATTATTCTGTTATCTCCATGTATATACATACATATATGTATGTATATATGTGTGTGATTGGTGTTGCTATGCTCTGTCCACTGTTGTATTGAAACAGAAGTTGATTATTGCTTGGTTGAGTGTACTTGTATTCTCTGGCCTCTTTTCTGGTTGGAGTCTGTTTGTTGTGTGTGTGATTGCTGCAGCTCCAATGTGTTCATGTCTGAATGTAGCTTGACGCATTGCTCTGGTCATGTTGCATCTAAGTCTGGTTGTATAATTTCCTGTATATCTTCATGTATGTTGACTGGTTGCATTTCCTTGTATGTTGGTTAAATCTTCATGAATCCGTTTGTATGTTTGGTTGAGCTATTGCTGCAGCTCCAATTGCATTGATATCTTCATGTTTCATGTTGAAACTGAACTTGCTTTGCATTTGTAGTATGGTTCAAATTGAAGTCTTGTTGCACTCGAAGTCTGGTCTTGTTTTTGTTTGAGTTATAATTCCTTGACTCCATTGAAGTCTGGTTGCATGTGAGGTCTTGGTTCTTTGTTAACATGGTCTCGTTCCATATTTTCATGTTGGTTTCCTCGTGCCATTTTAAAATCTAGTTGCATTTTCTCATTCATGTTAATCTATTGTCATGTCTGAAACTTTGCTTGTGCCTTTGTATATTTGGAGTCTGGTTGCATTTTGGTCTGGTTGCACATGTGCACTGTTCTAGCCTTATTAATCTTGCATATGTACTTCGAGTTAAGTTGTTGAAACTGAATTTTGATTGTTCTTTGTCTGGTGCTCTCGTATTCTCTTAAGTCTGGTCTGCTGGTCTTGTTCTACTGGCTTTTTTTCATGTTGCATGCTAGACTTGCTATGTCAAAACTGAAATGCTTGCATTTAATTTGACCTTATTTGTGTGGTTCCTGCAATTTGCATATAGGACCGAACATTCATGTGTTGAGTTATTTGCATGTTTATACATATGGTTGAGCTGTTGTCATGTTGGTTGTTTTATCATTTGCACTTGATTTGAGTCCAGTCTAGGCTTGGGTTTGACCTTGTGCTCACATGTCCCTACAATTTTAACAAGCAAGTATATATCGGTGTGCACGACCTTATGGCATGTACAGTACACTGTGCATGTCACAAGTTGTTCATGTAAGATGAATTAAAAGAAATGATGACGAATAACCCAAATAACCGAGGCAAATAATATTTTCAAACACACACTTTATTGTGCACTGTAAAATATTTCTTTTTTAATTTTACAACGTCACTGTTTATTTTGCAGATAGTTTAGATGCAGGATACAAGATGGAATAAAGTTGAAGATCAAATACGAGTGATGAGTGAATTATATAGTGAGGTGAAATATGTATGTAAAATTATATAGTGAAACTTATGTTGTAATTGAAACTTTTATAGTGAGAGCTTAATATGTACTATTCGAATTTGTAATAAAATATTTAATTATATGGAAAAATAAAATAGTACAATAACAAATACATTTAAACGAATATATATATGTTTATTATCATCAAACAAAAATCATAGGCTATTGTATTTTACACATAGAGTAAATAGGTCACATCATGTCCACAGTTAGGACAATGATCACATTCACCCCTTACCTTCCTTTCGATTCCCATAATAATCTAGTTTTCTTCTTCATTTAGGTACGATATGAAGATTCGTCCTTTATGGAGTTCTAGTCCAAAAGAGTGAGCAGAACATCCCAATGCACATTTCTAGCTCCCACCATTATTGACATTCTACCAATGAGTCTTAAAGGGATAGAGATGAAAGGTAAGTGAGAGAAGAGAAAAGAGATGAGTGGAAGAGGAGAGATGAGGAAGAACATTGGCATTAGATGGAGCGCCATGACAAAAACATGATAGGGAGTGCTAACAATCTCTGAGAGGCTTCGGCTTCCATCACTCTAAATGTCAATTACACTCTGAGCACTTCAAGGGCTCCTACCCGTACTGTACCTACTCTCCATCCAGGTGATCTTCATTTCATCCTCCTACTTCTTGAGCTCTGACAACAAATTTTGTCCCAACTTCTGTTGCACTTGCCCCATCTCTTGGGGGAAGACCACTCTTTTCCCTCCTCAAGCCCAACTTCCTAGCAATCCATGACTTCTTGTGCACCATCGTCAACATCCTAATCAGTCTTACCTAAAGGCCTAGGAAGGAAATTCCTATCACTGCTACTACTTCTATGGTGCCTTCCTTTACTATCTCATCTACTATGCAATTTAAGCACCTTAATATGGACTTTATGTGGGTTTGCTTTGAGTTTGACTTGGATGATCTTCTCATTGAAACAGTTAACCATAAACGGATCATCTATAAAACCTTAGTCGATCATTTCAGCAATGGTAGGAAGTTGGCTAAAAATTTAGCTGATACTAATAAGAAGAATCGCCTTCTCCTCTAAGCAACAAAGAAATTAGTCGACGATGATATGAAAATTAGAAGTGTCCAATTAGCTCATGGAGGCCAAAAAAGATCTAAAACAAAAGGAGGAGGCCTTTAACAAAGAAAGGTAAGGTCATAAAGCTGCAATTCAGGTAATTATCTCGACTAACTTTGTGCTTAACTGGCAGGTGGAGCAGACAAATATCTAAAACAGTAAGTTAACCAAAGCAGTCAAGCAGCTCATGGCCATTATCGATGCCACCACCTTGCAACTCAATACTGCTGACATAGAGGTTGCCAAATTTGAGCTTGTAATCATTAAAAAAGAGGCCAAAGCTAGAAAAGCTACTGAATTAAAAGCCAACGAAAATGCTAAGATTAAAGATCAAAATAAGAAGCTTAAGGAGATGTCATTGACTTAATGACCAAACGCGCTCAAGCAATTGAAAGAGAAGAGACTTGCATAGAAGAGATTTAACCCACAATATTCAGATTCCATGTCAATATGTTCAATTCTAAAAGATATGGCTTGGAAATACATACCCTACATCCTAATCAGTGTACATGATGAAGTCATCAGGAAGGAAAGAGAGAGAGAGAGAGTTTAGGATCAAGAGCTCGAGTTCAATAAAAATGAAACCATAAACACATTGTTTATGATGAAGACCTTATAGCGCTTGTGGTTGGTTGTACTAGCCTGCTGCAAAGGATGTAACATAGACGCTTACTAGAGCCTCCGTGGAGCCAATTTCAAAAGAGTCAGCCGATGTTACTTTTGCTCCCACTAATCAGGGCCTTAAGTGGATATTCCTTTCATAGCGATGACCATCTCTGAGGTGATCTTCCATATTACGTTTGAGCGTCTTACACCGATAGCTACTGATTATAGTGAAGGTTATAATCTAGAATCCCCTTAGTGGTTTTAATTTTCCCCTAATGCATCCATGTTATCTCATGTTCTTGAAGTAGGGCAGATTGTTTCTGTTCCCACTTAGCTTACCCTCCAACTGAAGGTATGCATCTCAACACTACAATACTCGAGAGGATTTGGACGTCTCTTGATGAGATTTATGACCTTTGTAAACAAGTTTCTCTTATTTTAGGTAAACCTACAATCACGACACTTCCCGCAGCCATATATACTCTAGGACCTTTAGTTAAGGCCACTACAACATCGATGATCGTCACATCCTCTTTTGTTGTCACTACCTCAATTAGGTTATGTCCTGACCCTGATGTCGAAAAGATTAAGATGCTGAAGAGATAGATTAGCCGAGCACTTTCCTAGACAAAGAGGAAGAAGCCGTTGGCATACACATAACCATATTAGAGCCTTCCATGGCTATAGATCTCACTAATGAGGGTACCAAATTGTTCAAGGTGAAGCTGCAGCCTCGCATGACTCTTCTTCCTCCTTTATTGTCCATATCCATTTCTTGGCTTCCTGTGTCCCCTATGCCTTCAACATTCCTCCTATCTTTAGGGTTATGCAATATTCAAAGAGCAAGCCCATCATCTCAACCAATGGTCTTTCACATACCGAAGATGAAATATCACCTTCAGGAGGTGGTACTCCTTCAAAATCAAAGTGCCATAAGAAGAATTCCATGAAGCCAAAGAAGAATTGCAAGGGAGCTAAAAAGTGAAGCCCTTACTGCCTGATAGAATTTTTTGATTTATGTTTTCTGTTTTCATGTACATAGGATGAGATTTTGTACAAGACTAGCTACTGACTATTGCAATAAAAACAATATAATGAAAGATTTTTCAAAAACCCTATCTCATTTACATTATTACAATTCCATTTCCTGCACCTATGTATTGTTCCCGCATGTGTATAATATATAAATATATGTAATGAACTACTTATATATCATACATGTCTATGTCCATAGTCTGTGTAATGTTTTTATCCACGATATCTTTTTACATATAAATAAAAATCTAATACAAAGTATGATTTCTTTACTTGGTTTAATTTATTATCTGTTAAACATGTCCCGTTCAACTATAAATATAACTACGTTTTGATGCTCTTACTAAAATTACATGGATTTCCTTTTATGTCTACATGAGCAGCAATATAACTTTAGTAATTAAACTATAAGAATTAAATTATACACCAACACCTATCTTTGGGTATTGGTGTCCATGATGCCTAACTCTAGGCATCTATCTTCGACCTCACCTATCTATGAGCGTCAGTCAAAGATAAGATGTATGTGGGTGAATTATTTGATCTTCCACTAGTCTTATTACACTCCAAAGAACCGATCATGGTCCAAAGGACTCGGTTGATACCTATCTTTGGGTGCCTTGACAATCAATTTTCAAAAATCATGATGTCTGTTTGTATCACCAAATCTATGACACAAAGTTAGATTTAGTGAATATGGTCCCATTGCTTTAAAAAGTGTACTTTATTTCAATAATCCAATAGAAAGCCCCGTTATATTACATCCAATCTTAATGAAAACAATTTCCTAAAATAAAAGAAACACAATCCAAAGGATTCTTCCATGAGTTGGTTGATCAATGGAAGGGGAAGAATTTTTTATTCAAGTTAAAATAATCATCGCATGTCCACACTTTTCATTAGCTTTCCTAGCCGACACGAGATTCATTGTCTGTTGAATAATAATGGCTAAGCCATTTACGACATGATGTAGAGAGCTTTCTCTACATTCTTTTCACTTTCTTTGTGTCGTGCTTCGTGTAGCTCCATGATGTAATATTCTCTTCATAAGCTTCGGTTACTTTGGATCATCCTGTAACATCCCCCTACTTGGAGGCCCAAAACTAAGGGCAATAGATGCTGTAGTCATCCATAGTTATTAATCCTCGACGACCGAATACGACGATGTTAAGTTCATTGATACACAGAAACATATGAATATGGAAAAAAATTAAACATCAAATAAAACCACATTCCATTTCAAAACATTTCCATTTCATTACATAATCCCACAATCATCAACCACGTTCAAAGAAAATATAGTTATTACAATATACGCAAAGAGTGACATATGAAGATGCATCCTTTGGATGATTAGAGTATATACAGGCATTATAACGACTTTGTCATTATAATCAACATAACGGAAACAAATAAAAGAGAACTCTAGATAGCTATCATGCCTCCTACACAACCCCAGAAGCTTTATTTGTCAAATGAGGTACTTGGAAACCTCAACTCTTAAACTACTCAAAATCAATTTGAGTACCCAAGAGTTTAAGGGGAAAACATAAACTTCGAGCCAGAAATAAAGCCTGATATGAATAATAATCGACCATCTCAAATCATTTAGATATCCAGTGAGACACCGTCGCTTAGCGAAACGAGTTTTCCCCTCACTAGTATCCTAAAACCTTTATAAAATCTTATGCTGTACTCCTACATCCACTATAGTTGAAACAATTCGAAATAACATAATAAGATGATACACAAAACAAATGAATCAATTATGGATTATACATCCCCATTCATTTTTGACCAACTTTCACAACTATAGTTTCTAGGATTACAATTAACCTAATAGTTTTCATGGGCTGACTAATAACCGATAAGATATTTAAGGGCTCTCTGTCCAATTACATAGTTTTCATGTGGTCACTATGAACCTATTGGTAACTCCCATATCTTTACTCTTATCCTAGTTTTCATGGGTTGACTACGAACTTATTGGTGACTCCAATATCTTCACTTCTTGCCCTAGTTTTCTTGGGTTGACTAGAAACCTATTGACATCTGTCAATATCTTAATTTAAATAGAGTTTTCATAGGCTAGCTACAAACCTACTAGTCCCTGCTAGTACCAAATCATGGTTTTCATGGGCTTACTATGAACCAGTCTTTCTGACATCTTCCTTTATACATAGTTTTCATAGGCTAAATATGAACCTATTGGCATCTGCCAATATCTTTTCCTATGCACAATTTTCATGGGCTTATTGAGAACCTATTGGCCCCTGCCAATATCTTTCTTTAATATTTTAGGATCCTATATTATGGTCTTCCTCATCTCTTAGATGAAATTCTACTTATTTAGGAGTTAACTTAATTTATATTAATTACTGGCTCAACCTAGCTGGTTAGTCTGCCCTTTTCCAAAGTTCAGTTATGGGTCCAAAACATTGTGAATATATACATATATGAAGAAGCATACATAATAACTTGGTTAAACCCTTTAACCGTTTTAATCAAAGAAAACTTCTTCAAAAACTCCTTTCCAAAAAACTTTATTTAATTATGTCATGGTTCTCTTTCAAAAATGAGATTGGATTATTTGCTTTGAAAACTAAGATCGTTGAACCTTCAAGCCCTTACTTTCGACTTCATCGGATAACCTCCTTCGAAAGCAAATAAATCCCTTTTCAAAACATAAGGCCCCTGCCTTTCGAAACACTTTAAAACATCTCTTTTGAAATCTTTCGAATGTAATAGTGTATTACTTAATAACACTTAAAAGCATAGCTTTGAAACCCTTGAAAGTGCCCTTTTTGAAACCATTGGAAGCATCCCTTCCGAAATCATTGAAAGACCCCTTTCGAAACCATTAGATTTATACTTAAAAAATTAATTGGGTAAAAGTGAATACAAACGAAAGTATCTATTTCGATACCATCCTTTATCATATAAAAATATTGAGGAAAACATGATGGCGTCGGCACCATCCCTTTCATAAGCTTTAAATCATTTAAACAAAACATTGAAGGATAGCGATGAAACCCTTTTCGAAGCCATTGCCTTCGAAACCCTTGGACCCTTTCGAAAGCATTCAGGAAGAGGCTTAAAACATCTTTAAAACAAACACTACCTTTCAAAAGCATTGATGACTTCAATACCATCAAAAGGCTAAAAAACGGCAGTAGGGCTTCGACTAGGTCAGAACACCTTCTTTCAAAAGCATTATTTCATAAGTAAAGGAACCCATCCGAAAGAAAACATAAGTTGATGGCAACCCCTTCGAAAGCTTTTGAAAAACTCTTTTGAAAACATATGCTTTGACTCCTTCGAAGGCTTAAATAAAACAAAGGCATGTGCTTCTCTTTTTTTAAAACAAACCAAGGTATCGACTCCTTCAGAAACTATGCTTTCGACACTTAGCCTTCTGCCTTTCTCCAGTCCACTGCGTACCATATGTGATATCTTGTGTATTGGTTTCGGCTTAGTAGGTTTTGACTTTATTGCAAACGAAAGCACTGAGTCGAAAGGTACTTCTAATGAAGGCGGAACAAACTTTTCTAGGTAAACCTGGTTCAATACTAATTAAAGCAAACCCTATTCTAACTAACTGCCACATGTAAACACGATTGGTTGCCTTAAAATTTCAATTTCTTTACTAAAATAACCACCGTTAATTTCAGATCTAAACCATGGTTAACAAATAAGTCCTTCCATTAGGGAATACCAATGTTGCAAAGAAGTCCCTCTTCTAAAATAATTTAATTTGCATAGAAAATCACTTACGAAAAATACCTAAAAATTCCAGAAATTCACTTTGATCACGTTATCTAACATATTAAAATTTCAAACCCAAATTCTCAATATATTTTCCAAAATCAATTTATAAACCCAAATTGTAACGATCCCAGTTTTCAGTCAAATTTAAATTGATAACTAAAATAAAATTTTGAATTAAATTATGGATAAATTTGAATTTTTCCAAATTAAATAAATATTTGTTTGTTTATTAATATAAACGTATATAAATATGATTTTAAAATATAATTTTTAATTGGAAATTCTGAAATAAATATTTTGAATAATATATTAATTATAAATTTAATTATGGATTAGTTTGAAAATTGGGATAAATATATATATCAAAAGATTGTAAATAAAGGAATTTGTTTGAAAATTTCAATAAATTGTGAATAGGATTTTATTTGGAATTTAAAAATAAATATGTTGAAATAAATTGGATTTGAAAACCCTATATTTTAAAAAAGATAATGAAAGTTGTTTTCCAATTTTAAATATATATTTGTATACATATTTATATTTGAAAGTTATAATTTGAAAGTTATATTTTAAAATGATTTGGAAGTTATATTTTCAAAATTCAATTTTCAAAAGCTATTTGAAAGTTAAATCCTAATATATATATATATATATATATACGAGTACAAAGGCACGTGCGCTGCACGTGTGCTTAGAAAAAAGTGAGAAAATTATGGGTTGACCTTCAAATTGGTAAGGGTTGACATCAAAGTGAGCAAATTCATGTTTTGTGCAATTATAGGATTTAAAAGGTTGATGTTTTAGTGCATGATTTTTACGCCATCAAAATAGTGAAGCTGACAGATATAATCCTAAGATGATCAATAATGTAATTTAGAAAATGTTTGATTTCACTTTATTATAGACATTTGTGTCCAGTATTCTTGGCTGATTACACTTGGAATAGGTCGAATTTAGTGGATGGAAGCTAATTTATAATGACGTGTTGGTATTCGCAACATTTTTTCAATATTTTTTGCATAAAATAAATAATACGGAATTTGAATTCAAACGGATATTTTATTCATACAAATATTTTATTAAAATTTTTGAATAGTACAAAATTTGAGCTCTCACTGTATATACAACATTTCACATTACAATACAACTTTTCACTATACAATATCATTTACATCAGCACATCACTACGTATCACTCATTCACCTGTATTTAATCTTCAACTCTGTTTCAGATTGAATCCAGCATCTGAGCGATCTGCAAAATAAACATCGAAGCAGTAAAATTGAAATAGAAATAATTTTTGCAATGTAAACAAAAATCAAATTTGTATTTTTGAAAATATAATTTGTCTCAGTTATCTGGGTTGTTCGTCATCATTTATTTTAAATTCATCATACACAAACAGCCTGTGCATTATCTTTTAGTGAGTTTTACGAAGTTTTTTTTTGAGTTTGGATTTATCTTTTAGTGAAAATCAAAGTCTATTGATTTAAATATCATTTGGTATAGTTAAAGAGCTGCGACGACCCGACTTTCTACTCCCAGAAAATCGCATCATCTTGAAGAAAGAAAGGGATAAAAGAAGAAAAAAAAGGGAAAGAAGAAACAGAACAACATCAGAGAACTCACAGCGGAACGAATAAAATATAACATATCTCATAAAATATTACATAGTATCTCATTACATCAGAGTACACAACTTAAACAACATATATTAGACAGTTATAAACTTCTGTCTAACTATACAACTCAAGTATACAAGAAACAGAACATATACTAAACAAACACAGCGGAACCAATATATATATATAACTATACGTCGAAACCTCCTGCTCCATTACTCCTCCAGAATTCGTCAAGCTAACCTGAATCACTTGACTACTCATACATAATATGAGTACCCAAGAGTTTAATAAAACAGAAAATAAACACTCGGGTCAGACAGGGGTCTGGTGTGAGTAAACGGGTTAAAGTTGCTTAACTTTAGAAAAACCTTTGAAAAGAAAAGGTATCACGTAAGACTTCCCACACATAAACATGGAAAAGTTTTTACCTTACGCTGACCAAAACATTTGATAGGAAATCCAGTGATATTATAATAGTGTCTAGGGTTTTCAAGTAAATAAGAAATAGCCGAAATTGTTACATGATTAAATTCCAGCTACTAGCCATAAAATTGGGTAATACAATCAAAACCGTAGGGTCTCATTGGGAAAATGGGTTTCCATCAATGGCAGGGCTACTGGGGTACCGCCCGTCACAGTACGTGGCCTAGATCAACGTACTGAGGAGTACTCCCACTCCCCTGCAACATAAGGCCGGAACCATCCCTTACTGGACAGTCCCGAACAAGACAACCCCACAGTTGGCCACGACCCAACTGCCCACACAGCCAAATAAAAAGGGACTTCTAGACAGGGGAAAATCTTGCTCTCTAGTGGGAGCTACCCACGAAGCCTTGCTGCACCTCCCCTGTTTTAGCCATTCCCGGTTGATGAGGCTTGAGGTTACGATTACCTTTATAGAACACATCTATCTTAGAATGCTCATCGTCCACCTGACGATGTGCTGAAAGCATTCAATCCATACAAGTTCGTTCCGGGTTCGAACGAAACCGAAGGCACTATCTCGTTGCACTCATTATTGGAATCACCCTCAGAGTCAACGACCATAGCACTTGCACTCTGACTCGCCATCTCGAATCTATAAGCACTATTCCGTCAACTCATTACGAAATCACCCACAGAGTTATACTGACGTATAGCCCTTACACCTCGAGTCTTCACTTGCTCCACTTGGATTAACGACCTAACGTTTAATTGGAATCGATGTGGTTTTCGGATCCCAAATATGGAAACCCGATCCCGGTCTCACCGAAACCAAACACCATTTTAATGTCCAAGTGTACTTAAGGGTTTAAACAATTTACCTTATATTCAGGATGATATATAAACGATTAGATGAATCATATTATCACAATAGATAATTCATATCAATATTCATCTTCACAAAGCAGCATATCACATAACAAAGATATCCAATATCAACCAGTATCAACCAATATCAAACATCCAATATCTCCAAATATTGATCATTCAATATCAATCAATTAACCAATATTAATCAATCAATCCATATTAATCAAACATCCAACAGAATTGATTATCTCTTAATCAATTGGATTACTAAAATCCTTCTTCATTAATTATTATTCCAAATAAATTAATCAATCATCTCTAATGATCTTCACTAATTAATCTTCCTTGATTAATTACCTTTAATTACATTCAAGTAATTATCCTTAACCATATTCAGTAATAAATCCTTTAATTACTATCATTAATTACAATAATTAATGATAATTCATTAATTAATTAACTATAATTAATTACATTAAACCTTAATTAATTACAATTAATCAATCACATTTAAATTAATTACTTATATTAATCAACCTTGATTAATATCATTAATCACATTCATTAATAATCCTTATTAATACTTTAATTAATTAACTAATTAACTTATAATTAATTAACTCATTAATCATAATCAGTAATTAACAATTTGTAATTACTTATTTCAATTAATTAACTTCTTAATTAATTATCTTCTAAATTAATTATATTAATCTTTGATTAATTAATTCAATTAATTAATCTTTAATTACTTCATTAAGTAATTATTAAACAATTAGATTAAATAATAAATTCTTAATTAATTACTTTATTAATTAATTACAATTTGATTAATTACACTTAGTAATTAGTCTTAAGTTAAACTCATTCATTAATTAAATAACTTCATTAATTAATTAACTAAAATAATTAAGTAATTAACTCTTAATTACTTAACAAGTAATTATCTCTAATTACTTTATTAATAAATCTTAATTAATCTCTTAATTAATTACTTAACAGATAATTAATCTCATCATTAAATAATTCTTATTTCTTTAATTAATTACTTCATAATTAATTATCTTTAACAATTATATTAATCAATTCTTAAATTAATATCATTAAGTGATTAACCAATAATCACTTCAACTAATTACTCCATGAGTAATTACCATTAATTACTGCCATAAGTAATTAACTTCCTTAATTACATTCAACAATTAATCTTAATTACTTTATTAAGTAATTACACTTAATTAATCCATAATTAAGTGATTATTTAAAATTTAATAAATAATTAACTAATTATTTAAAATTAATTAAACAATTAATTAATTAACTTCTAATATTAAAGAAAAATCTTTAATATATTAAGAAAACCATAATTCTTAATCAAACTTAACTTATTAACAGATAAGCATTCTTAAGTTAATTATTCAAAAATTAACATTATTTATTTTCATAAATAAATTTTTAGAATTATTTTAAATCTTATTAATTCAAAGACAAATTATTAAACTTGATTTACAAAATCCTAATAATAGCCTTCCTTGAAATAAAAGTATTTTGTAAATCATTTCCAAATTTGAAAACACTTTAAATTATCAAATTAAACTTACCTTTACAATATAAATTTGAAATCTTGTTTTTAAAACATTACTTTTTAAAATTTACTTTAAAACCTTAAATTCAAACACTAAAATTCAAACTTTAATTAAGTAAATTTACTTTCAAAGAAATCATCTCAACCATTTTAAATTTGAAAGTAAATTTAATTTATAATTTAAAGTTTGATTAACTTAAAACAAACAAGTTTAAACTTGTTCTTTAATTCCTGCACCTATTTTATTACAGTTTCAAACTATATACCCGAGTCTAACCCTAAGCTTCCCCCATCATTGCTCCGAGGCATCACTCAGCCAAATCTACTTCGAGTTATACACGAGAAACGCGAGCTGTCCTTCGAGTTCAACTCGTCTTCCCCAGTATTCATCACCCAGCCTAAACTGTGCACGAACACGGTGCATGTGTCCATCGTCCTCCGGTGAATTTTAGTCGCCGCGACCATCAGTGATGATCACCCAACCACTCACGACAACGGAAACAAACCCAGAACCCATTGATTCGAGCTCATACGAAATTGAGCTGTTCGAACCCAAAATTCAACTGCAGTCGCCAGGAAAACAATCCCATCACCCACGGCGTCGACCACCAGAACCTCCATAAATCCCTCGAAACGTCGCCACAACATCCACGCCACTATCCCCCTCCTCGCGATCACACTCGATCACCTCCACGGCATGCAAAATCAACGAACCCAACAAGTAGCAAAACAGTCCAGAAAAACTCTACTTTGATTCAATTCGAAATATTTTGCCATTTAAAAATTTTAATTGTATTTTTCCCTAAATCTCTAACATGCAAGCAAGCTTCACCCGAAAAATCAAATCGAATTATTATCTAAATCATCTGCAATTCACAATATTTCCCAAAATGTTCAAACTAAAAATTCTCTTGATTCCTTAAACTAGAAATCAAAATTTTATTTTTAAAATTCCTAATTTTTTGAAGACAAAACAGAACATATAAGTGAATTCGAAAATCAACAAGCTTGAATTTCACCTATTTCCCAAATTTCACTGTAACTTTAAAGTTTATAGTATTTTCAAATTTTTTTTTATTCATATGTAATTTAGAAATTACAGAAACTACTCTTAAGTTTCTACTTATCATTTAAATGCAAAGTTTCATTTGAACGTTATAATCAGTCAATGGAGTAGTGGAAGATTTAAATTTTCTAAAGAATTGAACAGTCTGTCTAAAAGAAACAGGAAGCATGGTGTTTTCATTTTTGCATAAATACACAGAGTTATAAACATAACTACAAATTCAATAATAACTGAATGATTTCCAGGCCATATAAATCAAACTTTCAGATCATCATATGCATGTAATAAATCCCAATTCAACTGTTTTTAAAATTGTTTACTCACCTTTCTAGAATGTGCAGAGCAGATTTTGATGCCCAGGTTTGAAATTTTTAAATTTGAAAACTGTTTGAAACTCCCTGCATGCCTGTCACTTTTTGTTGTTTACAGATTTCTTTAACTTGCTGAGTTGATTAAAAGTTGAAACTTGCAGTTGCAGTTGAAACAGATGTTGATCTTCTTTTAGCATTTCAGATTGCAGTTGTAGGTTGATTGCAGATTTGCAATTTCATTAGCTTTTAGTTTGAAAATCTCAGGTTTTGGAATCATTGAGTTTTGGGTCTGAGGAGTTTTTAAACTTGAATTCATCTTTGTTGAGAAGAACATCAGATTTGATTTTGTTTTGCAGAATTGCTTTTGGGGTTATGAATTTCAGGTTTGAGGAAATATTCCAGGTTGCCATTAATTTGGTTAAGAAGTGAAGACAAAGGAAAATGTTCGAAATTGAAAAATAAAAAATAAATTTTCTTCTTTTTCTAAAAACATTTATTAAAATATGTTGCCACTTGTCCCATAAGAATTACATTTGTCATTTAAATTACTAAATCTTCTTACAAGTGTTTTAAGAGGTGTTAATGTGTTTTCATTTGTCTTTAAGTGTTTTTAAACTTTTATTAAATTTAAATGTAAATAAACACTTACATTTTTATTTAACTTTATAAATGAGTACTTACATATGTAAATATAAACTTCTTTTTAAAGGAAATATTTTAAAACTAAATATAACACAAATATATTTTCTTATACATATTGTTAAAAATCTAAAACATTATACATATACATTTTTAACCATTTAAATTAAACACTTTAAAGAAAACATAAATACGACTTTGATTTAAATCCTTTCTAAACTATCATATTTTTAAAACAACAATTATCTTTTATTTTAAAAACAAATGAATTAATCTTTAAATTAACTTCTGAAAATATAAATTAAAACAAAGCTTAAAATTACCATTCATTCATATATAAATTATTAATGGATTAAAATTAAATTTCAAAACAATATCAACTATAACATATACATACATATATGTTACAAATTTGAAAATTCAACTTTATTTAAAACAAAAAATCTCCTATTCATAATATATCAAATGTATATATTATAAACAGAATAAAATCTGATTAGCTTTGAAAAACAATTCTTATCAAATTTTAAATTGTCAGAAGATATTTATCACAATTATCAGTTTAAATATTTATTACCCTTTAAAAAGAATAAACTTATCAGTTTAAATTAAAATTATAAATAAAAATTATCAAACCAGTTAAATTATTAACACAGATTATTAAATTGTTATTGCCCAAAATTTCAGGTCGTTACAAGAGTATTATCTATGTAATCTCCAATTTTAGGTATACGTTGGCATTGGAATTCTGCTGCTAGCTACGCACATGGTAAAAAGAAAGGACTTTGTGCCAAATAATAAATCCATGTGAATATGTATTAAAATCACATTTTTAAAGTTAGAATCTTACTGAGGTCGAAGCGACATAAAATCATCATTATATTTATTCGAATGGTAAAGATTTTTTTTCAAAAGGGAGTGGAACTCATTTCTCTTTTTATGTACTGATATAAATCCATCTACAGGTCATATTGCTTACACTATTAAGAACTAAGATAGCCATGCAAAATATAGGTTTAAAAAAAACCACTACTATAAGAAGCGTATGAAATTTATAATCGGTATGAACAGTTATAAATTATAAATGGGAATAAAAAGTCTCAATTATAAGTGGAGTAAATATTCATGCTACTGTCATTTGTTCTGCCAGGTGATTAAACACTCTATCAAGTTTATGCTTTTAAGACATGCAAAAAATGGGTAATATACCTATCTAAACTTGCAGTCCCTTGAGCCTAATTTTTTTTGCTTACTTAACCATTTTAATTCAGATTGTGGGTCCATTGTAAGTAAAAGTTAAATATACTTGATTAAGTTATGATTTTGCAATAAGAATATACAGTATTTTTGAATAGGCGCATATTTAAATTTTGATATGGTGTTGGGAGGTTAGCATTAACGCTTATACATTGTAGTTGATTATTTCATAGTATGGTTTCTTTAGGATGTGGGAAAAATAGATCTGGAGCAGTTTAGTGTTCGTATAGAAATTAGGTAGTGTAAATACTTGCTCAGACTGTACTGATGCATATAGTTATGCATATATATGGAATGGTTTAGCGAACGATGTAAATAGACTAAGTAATGATTATAGATCAGTCATCTCGTGCTTTTATTATTGTTTTAAAATTTATATTCCCATATGACAGAAAGCTAATATCCTTCCAAATATTTGTTCTAATAGTAACCCTGTTCATAAAAAGACATTAAAGACGTGTTTTTGTTAAGCTAAATAAGTATTTTGAAAGAGGCAAGTTGAACCTTGGAAAAATGAATGGTAACAAATGAAGAGCCAATAGTCCTTTCCGAATATTATTATTGATAGCACATCTAAGGAAGAATACATGTGTGCTTAACATATGATGTACAAAGTAAAAGAACAAAAAATGGATAAACGAAATGAAGACAAACAAATCACTGTTACGACACAGTTCCAGCAATACTATGATGTTTAGATGATCCAGTTCTTGTTTATAGTTTATTAACTGATGTGGCCTATCATCTTGACCAATTATGCAATTATACTCCTCAGTCATCCTTGTGTTAACTGCTCGACATTTTCAGTTTTACCAGATAATGTTCAGTTGTTCTTCTGTTCATTTATAAACCTTCACTCTGTTCAATATATACTGCTTACTTCAGCTTTATGGTTGCCTGTAATTGGGCTACTTAGTGGATACCACTTTCTTCAGCTCCATGGTTCAATCTAGTTCCATATCCTCAGTTTCGTCAATCGAGTGTCTTTAGTTCAGTTTCTGAATTTGTAGTAAAATCACAGCTTTAGTGATCAGCACATAAGCAATACTCTACCAAACACTCACCAGTTTATGATAGGGCTTCAGTTTATCCCATCAAGCTTGTCTTCTTGTAGCCTACTCACATTCCAATCCAGTTGTAACTACTTCTTTTTGATTCTTGTGGTAGCTAGCTTCAGTTTTCGCAGTTAGAGATGAATGCTTCGGGGTATTTACATCGATTTTCCTTCCATTGGCATATGCTGAATCACAATACACCTTCATCATGGCTAAACATGTAAATCACATGCCAATAACAATAAATTAGGAAGTGCTTCAAAAAATCTCAAAACCTAAAAGCACGAAGACTAAAATTAGTGTGGATTTAGTCTTGATATCAAATGTTATATGCATGTTCAACAATTAGCGAATTCAGTTTTCAAAGAAGTAAAAGATGAATATTCCATTGCCTAATCAACGCATTTAAAATCATAATTAATCTAATTAATGTTGTTCAATAATTAAACAACCTATATAAATCTTTATAATGAAACTGAAAGCAAGATAGTTATGTCAAAAGAAATTGAAAACAAAATCAATTCACAAACTCGTAGGAAACATAAGAAAATATATGGGCATGAAATCATAAAATCTCATCAATAATAGTTTCTTGTGAAGCCATATACTGTGAGTAGCAATAAATGAAGGCATGATTTAACATATAGCAATTTCTTTATGTATTTCAATTTTTTATATGAAACCATGTTTCTGCATCAGGGGAGATAGAATTTTGAAATCAAGTATGCTATATCAGACACACCATGGCCATTGACCAAAATTTATTCTTCCAATGAAATAAATTAAACGTTAACGTCATAAATAAAATAAGAATTGCTTCTATTGTTGGCCAAGTAAGAATTTTCACTTATTACAAAATTTTAAGCATGGAATATGCGTGTAGTTGCATATAAATTAATTAGTGACTATATATTAACAGTAAGTTATCAATCAATATATTCTCAGGTTGGGAAAAATAATCTACACGTTTGGTAGGACCTAAAATAGTCGTATAATAAAGACTGACATTGTTAAAAGTCATATTAGAAAAAATAGATCCAAGCAAGCTTTGTCATAAAGTACATCAAGATTCTCTCTCCCCAAAACTCTCTCACTCGCAATCTTTGGACCATGTAGAAAACTAATGAGTAAGACAAATTTAATGGGCTACCAAATAATTTGTTAAGCTTATATCAACTAATCATGGAAAAATATATAATTGCAAACATTTAGTTTCTAGTTGGTTAAGGAAGCAAATAATTTAGCTTTTGGGTTGTAAGTTTTAAAATAATCATTCGATTAAAATTATTATACGCTATTGAAGAGAGATTCAGAATTTAGTGTCTTATTCAATATAACTCTTAAAAAACCATAATGTTTAGTTTTTAGTTATTAAGGAGGAAGCTAATAATTTTAGCAATTGGGTTGCAGGTTTGAAGATGATCATTCATTTCAAATTATTATACATTGTTGAACAAAGATTCAGAATTTAGTGTCTTATAAGGAAGACTCATGAAAATCCATAATCTAAATCATAGAATTAATAACAACTGAAAGGAAAAAAATGGGAAAGCTGAACATAATATTTATGATTATTTGTATTCTTATTTAATTGAGTTTAAATGTTTGGCAATTTTTCCAGTAGAAAAAGAAATTTAGACCAAAACACGCACTAAAATTAAACCAATCACTACGTAACCTTGCAAGAAAAAAATGAACGACTATACCTGCTTTGGAGAACCCTCTTCCGTACTGTCCATTGTGCTTTCATCAATGGAAATTCAATTTTAAATTCTAGAACTATTGTATTGAAATTATTTTTTCGCCACTGACGTTGACCAAAAAATAAGAGGAAAATGGATTTAGTGGTACTGAAACAATAAAAGTTACACCGTTTAGTAGATATATGCATTGAATATTACCAATGGCATTTTGGGCACTTAATTCATTTAAAATGAATTCATTTTGACTGAATTAACAAAGGTTTTGCTTCATAGGAAAAGATACACACACATCTATACATACATATATGAACATATCATTTTATCACATACCAACATTGAATATTCAAGCAAATGGTAAGAATGTTTGTAAGCAAGTTTCGTTTAAAAATATATATAATAGCAATGTACAACATTAAAGTTCTTCTCAAATTACCTTGTGCAGGCATCCCCAAAGCATACCAATGGCCGCTAGAAGACCAATAGCCATGAAGCGTGACTTCAGAACTGCCAGCATTTCTTTAGTAACAATTCCAGCAGGATTTCTTATATATAAAATTGAAAAATATACTGCCACATACCTGGATGTTGTTTCTTTTCCATCTATAATCCTCTCATCCTCCAAACAATCTTTCACAAACACTGTTTCCTCGGCCAAACCACTGTTAAGGTCCCTATGTGTTGGTAACAGCTGCATCAATGTTGCTGTGGTCTTTGACCTACAGGCAATAAAAAATGTATTAAGACAGTAAATGGTGTAGTAGTGATATGTATAACTCATATGTATCAAGACAGTATTAAGACATTGACCTGTAGGCAATAAAAATATGGAATTGTTACTAAAGAAATAGTAATAGTCTTTGACCTGCATGAAAAACGTTTATAACTGGAATTGTTGCTATTTTTTATTGCCTTGCAGGTAATAAAAAATCTTACAGTCTTTGACCTATATGAAAAACGTTTATTGCTGGAATTTTAAAATAGTTTAAAACGGTATTTCTCAATATTAAGACATGGTAATAGTCTTTGACCCGCAGGCAATGAAAAATGATATTGACCACTCATATCTAGAATTGTTACTAAAGAAAAGGTAATAGTCTTTTTGACTTGCAGGCAATAAAAAATGTTACAGTTATTGACCTGTTGGCAGTTTTGAGAATAAAATCTTAGAGTTTATAACTCATGAAAAATATGAAAATAAATATGATAATGCAAGAAAAACTATTAACATTAATACATTTTGAAACTTTTTAATGCATTTCTTTAAAATTATTAATTAAAAGGATAAATGGAAATAATGATCAAATCAAGGTGTGCATATTTAAACAATAATAATTTTAAATAAAATAATCACATACGCAGAATGTTTAAAACAGTATCCTAATTTATCTCCATTGATGGAGAATTCGAAAGAGAAATGATTAATTTGTTATAGTAAGGGAGGGCAACAAATCTACTAATTGAAAAAAATATAAAATCTATCGTACATACAAAAGAAATTTAAATGTTAACCTTTGTACATGTTAGGTTGCATGTCTTTTCTTAAATCTGAAACATACAGTTACAGCGAACCAACAAAAAAATTGCACTAAAGGTTAAATGAATAATATATCAATTTAAAGTTGAGGCAAATGACCGAGCATCTGAATTGTGATTTTTCTGATGAAACAAAACCATAATAAACATTATAGAAAGTTTATAGACACGTAGATAATTTATATAAGAGTTCTCAAAATTTCTCCCAGGATATCCCGGCTAGATTGTGTATGTCGCCAAGTATATGCATATATAGTATAAGCCCGCAGCAAGATGGTTGCAGGTCAGCATTTAATGTGTGCGTGGAAAAGAATATGGTGTAACCATGTTCAACATGATAAATTATGAGTGGCAGAAGAATTAACATATGATAGTTCGGTGATCAAATACGCAACTGTCATCAACAAAAAAAAAGGGAAGGTCTTCATAAAACAATATGACCAAACTATGCCCAACCTATGGCAAGTGATTTTCTTGGCAAAGGTGGTTGGTATGTGGAAGTTGAAGTCTTAATAGGCAGTGAAGTTTGATGGTTTTGTTGTGGCTGTTAGTATGTTTGGTGGTAGAGTATGGTGGAGTGACAGGGAGGTGATCTGATGAGATATGCAAGGTTGTTTAAAAAAATGGTGAATGCGTGATGAATGGTAGGAGTAAAGGCTGCTGTGCAGTGAGGAAAAGTGGGATGATGTGCAGTAAGGAAAAATGGTGAAAAGTTGTTGAAATGAGAAGTTTGGAAGGGTGGTCAACTGTTGATGGTTATAAGGTAAGCAGTAGTATGTGGTGTGGAGCTGCAGTAGTGTTTGGTGGTGATAGTTGTTGAAAAAAATGATTTTTTTATGGTATATGGTTTTGCTGCAGTAGTGACAGGGGAGTAAGTTATGATGTAAGTTGAAGTGGAAGGTTGTATGGTATTGATGGTATGGAGGATGGCAGAGGAGTGCAGGAGATGTCAGAATGTTGATTTAAAGGGAAGTGTTTGAGACAGTGTTGCAGTGGTGATGAATGGGTAAAGACAGGCAGAAGTACGATTGTATTGTATGTAATTGATAGAACAATGGCCGGTAGAGATGATGGACAGTGAGATGGAAGTGGCTGTTGATAGTTAACTGAAACTACAGTTTTTGGTTTTGAAGTGGATGGGCAGTTTTGTTTGAAGTGGTAGGGGAATGAATGTAGTATGATGCAAAGGATGTTGTTGATTGTTCGAAGCAGTGTGATAGTGGAAGAGGAGGTGGTGGCTGAGTGTGTTCTTGGTGGAGTTGAAAGTGGAAGGTGGAGTGGTGATATGTGCAGGTGGTTGAGCTTTGCAGTCAGTGGCTTGAATGGTTGTTTGTATATGTTGAATAGAGGCTGGGTAGTTTGAAATGGCAGTCTCGTAGTATATATATACAGTACAACACTTTTTATATTTATATATATGGGTAATATATTGTTGTTGTAAGCTAGAATGAGTTGAATCATGGTAGCAGAGGTCTCCGTAAGGTTTTACTCTCTTTTTCTCCTTTTCTAATTCAAATTTTTCTGATAGGGAAAAAGTGATCAAAAACTAACTTTTTTGTTTTTCAAATACATACATATACACAAATACATACATATATACATACACATACACATAGAGGCAAAGATATATGTTTATCTGGTTAGTTGTACAAAGCACCATGATGAATATAAAGTTGTCATTTAACAGCAAAAATACGAATTGTGACTTTCTTAGTCTCAAACCTAAATTAACATATAACGAAGTAAATGGTTACAGTATCCAAACATTATGTTTAATTTTTTCTTTAATTTTATTGATTGATAACGTTTTTCTTTATAAAGTGTATTTTAATTTAACTTTATATTGTTAGTGAAGGAAGTTATACAATACGCAGTGTCTATACTTGAAATAGCAGTTATAATAGAATGCCAGTAAAACCAATCACATTCATAAACGATTTTGTAAAGCAATTCAGTACTGAGTACCTGGGAAAGAATCTAACAGTAAAGATCCATCCATAAATAACGTGTGATTTGATTTGAACCATCTTTTTCTTCTCTTCCACATTAGTTTTGTCTAAATCAAATAAATGAGACAAACACATTAAATTAGTTACAATATTTTCCAATTCAACTTGTAACAACAGAAAAGGAAGGAAAAATTTTCACAGTAATTTTTATTGGGTTTGAGGGGATGGATGAACCTTTCGTTATGCCTCGCAAATATGATATCGTAACTAAAATAATATAATCAAACTATGAGTCAAATGACCGATGACAGAGTAATATAATGGATGCATACCTTGATCTTAAGAGGGACCTAGAAGACAATTTCTTCAGCTTTATGTTTGTCCAGCCCCAATTTAATCAACATTGAAAATGTATGACTCGGCCATCATGCCCTTCAGCCAAACTTAAATGTGGGCAAAATTCGTGAGTTTGCATGGACCTTCTTTTGATGCACTGCTCAATCCAAAAAACTTAGATTAAATTCAAATTTCAAACAACCATAAGAGAATCAATCAATACAACACAATCAAGCAATTTGTTAACAAAAAAAAAACAAATTTTTTGACCAAAATAATCCAAGTAAGTTGAACAAAATTAGGTTTTATTATACAGTCATAAACCTGAACTAAATCAAGTAATTCATCAAAATTAAAAGCAATCAAGCATAAAAGCCAAAACAGTCGAATAACCAAACACAAACACAATAGACAAAAGTTTCATGAATTTAGTACAAATACATCAAAATTCGAAAATGCTAGTATAGAATATGAACGTATTAATGATTCAAAAATTAGGTTTTTAGAATTTACCTAGTATAAGAGCCGAGTAAAACATTTGGAAGACCCTCTACTACCATAGTTCAATTCAAGAGCTATCTTTCTCAAAGTACTCCGATTACCATTAAGCGAGTTATCAGTGATCAGAATTATTGGCTGCAGTTCACTTCTTTTTGTCCTAATTCACTTTCCTTTTTATGAGGCACGTAAGGATGAAATGGGAACGTGGGGAGAATGTTGGGCGTGATCTGAATTAGGAGTTTGTTGGAGATGGTAAGGACTAATATACCCTTATTTCATATATAAAGAAAAATAATCGACGAAGGTTATAGAAGGAGAAGACATGCGTGATTGTGGAAAAGGAGGAACCGTTCTAGAACGTGGGGAAATGAAATGATGACAATACCCTTACTTAATTTTTTTTCACGTGTTCTTATGATAGGGTTATTTGTGGAAGTCCTTAAATGGCTTCACTTTGACCCCTTTGACCAAGGTTTTGCTTTATAGTATAGATATATATATTTGTTTATTAGTGTTTAATTTAATTTAAACCATATTCTTTAAATTTGAAATACATATATATAAAAGGAAATTAGATTGAAAATAAAATAACACATATTTTAAACATATAATAAATATATAATTTACAAGTGTAAAAGTTATAATACAAATTAACATTTGTAACTACTTTAGCAAGAAATATGACAAATGTTAAAACATGAAGTATGAAATAAAATAAGTGTAAATAAGTGGCATATTTATCTCTTTAAAATTTTAATTTATAAATAACAAATGAATAGGAGAAAACCTGGTTATCATTTCAGTTCAAACTCTCTCTTCTTTCTTCTTCAAACTAAAAAGAAAAAAACCAGGCATCATCAATTCTTTCACAAACTTACAAGCCTGTAAACCAAAAACTAAATAAATCAAAAAGTAAGACCTGAGAATGAAACCAGAAACAAAACAGAGAAGAATATCAAAAGGAAATTAGATCAAAAACAAAATCAGAATTGGAAACAACAATCAAAATTCAAGTTGCAATTCAAATCAAAACTTGTTTCAAATTCAACCTGATCTAAATCTGTAGGATCAGGTAAAGATTCAACTCAGATGGATCAGGTGGCAGGTCGTAATCTAATTCCAGTTTTTAAGATCAAATCAAGATTCAAGCTTCAGGATTCAAGATAAAATAGTACAAATCAAAAATGCAGATAAATGTTTTTGTTTCAGATTTCATTTCCAGGCTCAGATTAGTGTCCCCTGTCAGTTCCATCCAGTTGAGCAAACCTTACTTTAAAACCAGATCTTTTTGATTCTTATGCTTGTGATGGTGATGATTTGCAATATTGTAGAAAAGTAAATTAGTTGCAAGTATATACAGGTATATGTGTGTGATGATGTATGCATGTTTGTGTAGGCATGTACATCTCTCTGTTTAACATTTACAAGCTACTATCTCATCAAGAAAAAAATTCATATTTTCATGTATAAATCATTTCAAACTATGATCCCTGAAAGAAAGTCATTTGTAACAATGTAAAGTTATTTCTAAAAATAATATTAGGTAAAAATGTTAAGTAAATATTTTGAAACTAATAAATTTACAGTAAGATTAATATATATCAAGAAAATTGAACATTTTAACTTTAAGATCTGATTACACAATCATGTTCGTATAACAAAATGATGATTTTAGATGAAGGTCTCATGACTTTTAAGCAAGTCGATTTCGAGAAATCTCGAGATGAACGGGAACCATGTTTGGGTAATTTTCTGACGATCGGCGACGAATTGATCATCGTGATCATCACTGGATGTAGCTCATGGATAGAGGGTTTTAGGAAAAATAGTGACTGAGATTATCAATCACCATGGTGATGGAATGGCGGTGATTTAGGGTTCGTCGACCAGTTAGGGTCGATGTTATTTTCGAAGCGATAGCAGCGGCAGGGTAGCATCGGAGTCATGGGGACTTGGTGGAAACGATGCATGGTGGTGTAATGCAGCTTGGGGTTGGTCGGAAAACACACCGGTGGTCGGTGGCGATAGGTCAAGGCGAATGTGTAGATCGTAGTTGGCTTCCAAGAAATGCTAGATGGCTCGATTTTGATTTCCAGTTCATTTTGATTCTTTGGGTGTTTAGGAAGATAGAGGGTGGCAATGTCGACTTGATGGCATCCTCGATGATGATCGGAGTAGCGTTGATCAACGGTGCACAGATACATGTGTCACCTGTATCTGTGGTTACAAGTATTGGAGAAGGGGTTGGACTCGAAATAGTGCTCGGGGAAAATATGTTGTGTCTCGGGTTTGCTTCCGGGTCATTTGCACTGGTTTAATCTATGCAACAGTTTTTAAAATTAAAATAAAACAGAGTTAAAAAGAAGAAAGGGGAAAAGACTCGGGAGAAACTCGGGGAAGATTCGAAGTTAGCTCGGTAAAAATTATGAATGGCTTGGGTCTGTTGTTTTTAATATAAAAATAGTTTAAACTTTAAAACCAATCAAGTTTTATTTTGAAAACAATTTTGTTAAAACCCATTTCTTTTGTAAATGATTTATGTTTATCTAAATTTTGAATTGGTTAAAAGATTTTAAATAAAATTAACCAAGTTTAAAAAGTGTTAAAATACGTATAACCTTTATTTTTTAAAGTTTATTTTAAATAAACTTAATAATATTAAGAAGTTAATTAAGAAAAGATGTTTCAATTGTTAATTAACTTTAAAGTCTAAGTTACTTTATTTATTTATTATAATTAATTACAAGGTTTATCAAATGAATATTTTTAATAATAATTAAAGTAATTAATTAAAGATAAATGGATTATCTTTTAATTTATTGAAATCTTAAGTGATTTAAAAGATTTATTACTTAATGACGGTAATTAAATGATAATTACTTTATGAAAGTAATTTAAAAGGATAATGATCCAATATAATTAAAAGGATTAATTATGTAATTACTTAAAGATTTATTTATCAAGGTAATTAATTTAATTATGTGATTAATTAAAGGTTAATTAATAAATAATTGAGATTTATTAATAATGAAGAAGTGAGTCAAGGTTAGTTAACTTCAGGATTAAGGTTAATTAACTAATAATTAAGATTAATTAAATATAAATTAATTTGGGGATAATTAATTAAGGATAATTAAATAATTAAAGGTTAATTATTTAATGATTAAAGATTGATTTCTTTATTAATTAAGGTTGATTAATTAACATAATTTGGAATTAATTAATTAATATTAATTAACCAGGCTTAGTAGTTTATTCATAAGTAATTAATCTGATTTAAATTAATCAGATAATTAATTGATCTTACTTATGGATGTTTGGATTCTATTGAATGTTGAATTGTTTGATATCTCTGATGTGTGAAACTTTGTTTAATTTGAGGTTGTGATGAATGAAATTTATTTATCTGTGATGAATGTAATTTATTTATCTGTGATAAATTTATATTATTTATCTGTGAATCTATGAATGGAAGATAAGCGTTATAGATTATACCGCTTATCGATATTGATATGATTGAATTTGTGATGATTGATGATGTTGCACTATTGTGTAGAACCCCTGGACTACACTATACACACACACAAATATAGATTGCACGAGGAAATTGGTTAAGTCACAGATATTTGAATCAAATATTATGAAATGGTTTTAAAAGTTTAATTTTGAATCCAAATGGTTTTGGAAATATAATTGGGTTGAATATGGAAAGCTTTTTGAAAGGAAGTTTGAAATTAAAATTTAGTTTGAATAAGACTATATCTTGTTAAGTTTTGAAATTATTTTGGAAATTTGGTTTGAAAGTTTTATACAAGTTATATTATATATATATATATATATATATATATATATGGATTTTAAAACCATCTTTAAAGTATGTTGAATATATTATTTTGAGAATTAAAATTCAACCCAAGTTTATACTTTAAAAGGCTTTAATTTGAGCAAATGAAATCAAATTTTCCCGAACGAAACTCTTTGTTTTCAAATAATAATAGCTTTCAAAGAAAGAAAGGATTTCCAGTTTTGTTAAAAAGGGGTTTCAAATTTGAAATGGAATTGTTTTGAAAGCTATAATTGAATCTTTGTGAAAGGTTTGTGAACTTTGAAGAGGATCTTAAAGGTGTATCTTTTATATAAAAGATTTGGAATTGAAAATAGTTTTGAAATCTATTAATGAATCTTTGTGAAAGATTGGTGAATTTTGTGAAGTGAATCTTTTTGTTTAAAAATTTGAAAATGGTAATTGTTTAAACCATTTGAAGAAAGGTTTTGGGGAATAAGTTGTGACTTAACTGAGATCCCAATATCCATATGTTTTTAAATATTGCGCTCATTATTCGGTTTAGCCGGAAGAGAACCTTGTGTCATATAACCCATCTGAATAATGATACGACATTATGGATTGCATTTGAAGACCAGTGGTGAAGACCGGGTATTTTCGAGAACGAAAGGATTACCCGTCGTATGACTCTGCACTGAGTAGCTACGGTGTAGAGATCTCCATATGTGATGGGGAGTCCGATCGGGATTGTGAATACCCGGATTTGCAAGGGCTACTTTATGAAGTGCCTTCGGTTCTGTTCGAACCCGGAATAGACTTGTATGGGTATGTGTCTGGCATTACACTTTGAGATGTAAAGCTAGTTTCTATCAAATACATTTCTGTTTGGTGGCGGAGAATTTATTCTCTTAGCTTAACACCCTTCTCTGAGATGTACGAGCTAAGAGGTTATGTAGTTGATGGTTACTAGCGATACATTCCCAATTTGGTAATGTGGCATGCGAAATGCTGCTGATTATGTGTTGATCGAAGCATGGCTTTTGTGTAAGGGTAGCTTTGTGGATGTGACCTCGTCGGACCTCACAACCCGGAAATTGCCGAAACAGGAAAGATGCAGCAAGGTTATTAGGGGTTGCGCCCCTAGGGTATGTCCATGTCTTTTGGATAGAGGTGGTATCATGGTATGGAGCCTAGATATTTAACCTATGTAGTTACCACAAATTTATTACTTTATGGTTGTTGGTGTCGAGCGCTCGGATAAAGGTTGGGTACGACCGGGGATGGCATACTTGTAGGTGTTACTTTTGAGCAGGGGTAACCTGGCCTTGTGTTGGCAGAGAGCTGGTTAAGTTCTTGGGGCATCCCTCCAGAGGCGTACCCATGTGGCAATAGGAAGTTCCTTAGTCTGACCATTTGTTGGAAATCCAAAGAAACAATACGCGCCCTATACGGTTTTCGTTGTATAACCTGTCATGGAATGTGGCGGTAACCTGCTATTGAACATGGTAGCTATAGTAGGCATACGACGAAATGTGGTATGCTGGCTAAGATTAATATTATACTTTTGAAAGGTTTTCTGCACTATGCACTAATAATAATATCAAAAGGTTTTTGCGTATCAAACATGTTTGACTATCATAAGGAGAAATCTCCTCCAATTGTGCGTTTGCATTGTGTGTGTGGCGGGAGGCCTTATGGTAGTTTCATTTTCCAAAAAGCATTGCGGATTTCTTTTAAATTCTTTTGTTCTGCTTTTGTTAGAGATAAACTGTTTTTGTTTTCTCACATCAGTCCCATGACTGACCTGGAGTTTGTTGTTCCATTTCTAAACTCTGGATGCCCACAATTTTCCACACGGGCAGTCTAGAGTTATATTTTCAGATAATTAGCTAGTAGATGTAGATTTGGTAGCATTTAGAAATCTTCGAAGCCTTTGGATTTGGTGATTGCATTTGGTTCATTTGGACCGACCTTGCTTAATACAACGTGATGGGGGTTTCTCGCTTCATGTTTGGAAAGCATGTTGGTGGTTCTAACTTTTGGAGTCTTTGGAGTTGTGGCATTGGAGTTATTGTTTTTCTGCTGCTGCTGCTGTGCCTTCCATTTTTATCTGTATCTGATGTTTGTATTGATATTCGATTGTATCATATAGTATCAGATGTTGTATATCAATGATATTATTCATTTTTCTTTCCACTGTGTTGTTGTACTTAATGTGTTATAAGCTCCGTCGCGAATCAGATTTCAATGGTTGAATCTATGGTATTCGAGTACAAGTGAAGTAAGGGTATCGATTTTCTAACGGTGAAATTCGGGTCATGACACAAATAACCATATTTTCCTTCGAAAATTCATAACAATCTTTCCATAGCTTGGAAAACTATCAAAATTAAAACCTAACTCCAAAATTATGTTTTACATGAAATAATATTTTTTCATGGCATTTAAACATCAACATAAATCGGTTTCTCCTCAAAATTGTGAGGAATTATATTTAAACATCCTTGTTTAGATCGAATAAATTTTTATTCAAGCATATCATCATCCAAATCATCATAAAAATGAATTTATCGTTAAATCCGAAAACAAATGATTATAAAAAAATAGAGATGGAATTATTATTCACCTTGATTAAGATAAGGGGATTGGATTGAGATTAATTTCCTCTAAGCTTGAATCTCTAGCTTTTGATTTTAATTTCCCTTCTCTTTCTTCGTTAATGGCTGGCTCCTGTAGCATTTTACGTTTTCAAAATTACGTGAATGAGAAATAAAAGGGTAGGAATGATTTTATGTACGGGTAAGGGTTATGTGCGGCAAATACCCAATATACCCTTATTTAAATTAATTAGCTTATAACCCATTCTTAAGCCATTTAATTATTTTATTAAGCATGGCCTAATTAGATTTATTCAAATCTCAACCTCCTTATCCCTTAATATTTATATTATTTTATTTAATTTATCTAATTAAATTTCTTGAATAATATTAAAAAATTAAGAGTGTTACAGTCTCCCCTCCTTAAAGAATTTCATCCTTGAAATCTAGTAAGACTAAATACTTAACATAACAATCATCTATAATGACTCCTAACAACCATACTAGTCCACCTGACTAGAAATATCTATATAAATATAATATAGACATATCCTAAAAAAAAATCAAAATAAGTATCTCGAATCCTACCCTTTGTCTCTTAAGTACAGTTCTTCTTGTTGTCGCCCCACTGAACTTTCACCAACTTGACTGTCTTGCTCCATAATCTTTTCTCATCTCTCGCTACAACCTGAACTGGTTGTCTAACAAAAGTCAAATTAGGCTCTCCTACCAAATCTTCCAACCCTATTGGAGGAATAGTAGCCTCTAGATCATCCACATACTTGCGAAGACGAGACACATGAAATACATTATGGAAACCTGCCATACTGCTCGGCAACTCTACTCCGTATGAGTGCTTTCCAATCCTCTCTATAATCTAGAATGGACCAACATATCTCGGTGCCAGTTTCTATGATTTCCCGAACCATACCACATTCATCGGTGATACCTTAATAAAAACCCTGTCTCCAACCGAGAACTCTAGGTCTTTACGCCTTTTATCTGCGTAACTCTTCTGCCTGGATTGAGCTTCTTTTATCCTTTCTCGGATCAACTCAATCTTCTTTGACGCTTCTCTAACCAATTCTGGACCTAAGACCAATCTATCTCTAGTCTCCAACCAACATGCTGGCGATTTGCATAGCCTTCCATACAAAGCTTCAAAAGTCCTCATTCCTGTACTAGTCTGATAACTATTATTATAGGAAAACTCAACCAAATGTGGGCGATCCTCCAAAGATCCACCAAAGTCCCACACGCAAGATCTCAACAAACCCTAGAGTACCTTATTGACTCTCTTTGTCTGCCCATCCGTTTGAGGGTGATATGTAGTACTCATCTTGAGCTTAGTGCCTAACATATCCTGTAGACTCTTCCAAAATTCGTTAGTGAATAAAACATCTCTTTTATTGACTATGCAACTAGGAACTCCATATAGTCAAGTTATGTTCTTCATGAACAACCTTTCCAAAACAGGTGCCATCCTAGCTGACTTTAATTGAATGAAATGAGAACTGTTAGTCAATCTATCCACTATGACCCATATTATTTGATTTCCTTTGTTGACCTTGGCAGCCCATCAATAAAATCCATGGATATCCAATCTCAATTCCAAACTGGAATCTCTAGAGGCTGAAGCAACCCACTCGACCTCTGATGTTCGGCTTTCACTTGTTAATAGTTTGCACACTGCCTGACCCACAATCCAACATCCCTCATCATACCTTCCCAATAGAAGCTCCCCTTCATATCTTGATACATCTTGGTCGCATCGGGATGAATCGTAAGCTTAGATCGATGACATTACCCAAGAACTTCTTTCCTTAAGTTCTCAATATAAGGAACACATAATCGCCCATTCTTTCTCAACAGTCCTCTCTTGTCAACACAAAAATATTTCAAATCATCAACCTCGGTTCCGACCTCAAGCCTTCTAATCTTCTCGGCCAATAATGGATCCTCCTTCTACATAGAAGCAATTCTTTGGATCAACACTAGTCGAACTTCTAAACAGGATAACATGGCAATGCTCTGATTAGAACTAATAGTCGATCTTGACTGCACTCCATAACTGGCCAAAGCTTCTGGATCCTTCCATTCTACCAATATAGCCAATACCACATACTGGTGTCTTCTGCTAAGAGCATCCGCTACTTTATTACCTTTGCCTTGTGTATACTCTATACCAAAACCATAAGCAGCCAAAAATTCCAGCCACCTCTGTTGTCTCGTATTCAACTCTTTCTGAGAAAATAAGTACCTTAAAGACTTATGATCTGTGTATAGGTCAAATCTTTCCACCATGAGATAATGCCTTCAAATCTTAATACGAGGATCACATAGCCAACTCCAAATCATGAGTAGGATATCTCACCTCATGCAGTCTAAGCTTTCGTGAAGCGTAGATAATCACTTTACCCTTCTACATCAACATAGCTCCCAATCCAGTCCCACATGCATCAGTATACACCACCAACCCTTGGTTTCCATCTGGAACTACCAACATTGGTGCATTGGTCAACAAATGCTTTAACTTAAGGAATGCGTCCTCACATTTGTTGGACCAAACAAACTTCACTTCCTTACCGATTAGCTTAGTCAAAGGCGCTACTATCTGCGAGAAATCGTTGATGAATCTCCGGTAATAGCTAACAAGTCCAAAAAAACTTTTAATCTCGGTCACCGTTTTTGGTCTCTTCCAATTATTAACAGCTTCGATCTTATTTGGATCGACTGATAACCCTTTCTCTCAAACCACGTGACCAAGAAACTTAACCTCTTTCTTCCAAAAATGATACTTGGAAAACTTCGCCTTTAGCTGATTCTGCTTCTGCGTCTCAAGCACAACTCTAAAATGATCTTCATGCTCTCTTTCATCTTAGAGTATACCAAAATGTCGTCTATAAATGCCAATACGAATTTAACGATGTACTCTCGATAACTCGATTCATCAAATACACAAGAAAGCAGGTGCATTAGTCAAACCGAATGGCATTACTAACCACTCGTATGAACCATATCTAGTTTGAAATGCTGTTCTCTGCCACTCTTAACTGATGGAAGCCTATCGCCAAATCCAATTGAGAAAACACTCTGGCTCCACTCAACTGATCAAATAGATCATCAATTCTCGGCAAAGAATACTTATTTTTTAATGTCCTCACGTTTAGCTTATGATAGTTAATACACATTCTCAATGACCCATTCGGTTTCTTCACGAATACCACGTCCGCTCCCCAAGGCAAACTGCTTGGTCTAATAAAATTCCATTCTTCTAGATCCACTATCCGTACCTTCAATCCTTTCATCTCAGTAGGTGTCATCCTGCTAGGTTGTCTACTCACGAGTTCGGCTCCTGGCGCAAGATCTATTCAAAACTCAACAACTCATTTCAGTGGTAGTCCTATGACTAGCTCAAAAACATCTACAAACTCTCTTTTGAGTCGGACTTGACTTAGATCTTCTCCCACTACCATTGCACTTAATAAAGAACAACTACTCCGGTTCGAATTCTCCACTGAGAATATAATTCGGTTATGACTATCATGGTGTCTTAGTGATATCTCCCTATCTTGGCAAAATATCCTAGCCTCATACTTTCTCAACCACTCCATACCCAAAATGATTTCAATATCTACGAAATCGAAAACATACAGACTGCATGCAAACATATGACCTAAAAATCAAGTTCTAACTGGTCATATCTCATCCCTAGAGTTGCATACCCTCCTACTGGATTCACAACCCTTAGGGAAGTAACAAGGTATGTGGGTTCTAAGCATAACCTATCAACCAAGCACTGAGATATAAATGAATGTCATGCACCGGTATCAAATAGTATCCTAACTGGTATACTCTGAATCAAAAACGTACCTTCCATTACAGTCTTTCCTTTATTAGCTGCAGTTGGCTTAGCAGATGATCCAACAGCAAAAACTTTCCCCTTTTCTGCCCCGACTGGCTCTAGACACCGGTTCTTATAGTATCCAACTTGGTCACAGTTGAAGAACTTGATATTCTTCTTGTCTGCAGCCTTCTTTTCCTTTCCTGACCAGCACTCATTTGCATAATAACCCTTCTTGTCACATTTATAGCAAACTAAATCAGCCTTTGCCTTCTTGGCAGCATCTCATTCCGGGCTCCCTTCTTCTTAATTTCCTTCTCTTTCCCTGAAAACCCTGGGTTTCAACTGGCTTCTCTCTAGCACAAACAACAAGCAACTCCTCATGGCGAATTACCATCTCCACAACAACATTACAACGATTACAGATATATGCTCATGGTTGCCCTAGCAAGCTCAGGTCTTAAACCCCGAATGAACCTTTCATTTCTTCTGATGTCATTATCAACAATAGCATACCCATATCGAGACAGCTCATCAAATCTAGTAGCATACTCGATAATCAACATCTCTCCCTAAATTAGATCCGTAAACATTCTTATCAATGCTAATTTAGAAACCTCAGACATAAACTTCTATTCAAATTTTCTTCTGAATTTAGCCCAAGTCAAGTCCTCCTCCGAAACTCCAGTAGTGACACTATTGCACAAGTGATGTGCTGACCCCTGTGACTGTCTAGTGGCCAACCTTCTCTTCTGCTCATCATCCAAACCCAGATCAGCAAAGATGCGCTCACAATGCAACAACTAGTTTTCTACCTCAATAGCACCTTCCGTTCCCATAAACGGCTTTCCACCCAAACTGGTGTTGTCTCTGCTCAACTTAGCATAGTTATTCCCAACTGAAGCCACATAATTAGCTCCTCCATCATTATCACCAAATCCAGCAGCAAATCCTGCTTACATCACATTGATGAAGAACTTATACATCGCCCCCATATCTATTGGCGGATTTCCAGCACCCACATTGGCCTTAGCATTTTGGTTAGCATTTACTTGTCGACCTTGGTTCCTCCTGGTATTAGATCGAGCATTTTCATTAGTTGTGGTGCTTCCTCCACTGAGATTTCCTCTTCCGTTTCTTTCTTCCATATCTTCTTTCTCGTAAATCTACATACGAGCCTTAGTAAGATGTAGAAGAATGGTCTAAGAGAGAGGGGAGTACTTTATATATAACAAATATAAGTACGTTATTATAGCATTATCCCAAACCCCGATCATATTTCCAATTCATTGTATTATGTTTGAAAAAGCTTTTAGGTTTAACTTATTTTAAAGTTCCATAAACCTTTGCTCTGATACCAACTTGTAACATCCCCTTACTTGAAGGCCCAAAACTAGCGGCTGCAGATGCTGAAGTCATCCATAGTTATTAATCCTCGACGACCGAATATGGCAATGTTAAGTTCATTGATGCACATAAACATATGAATATAGAAAAAAATTTAAACATAAAACAAAACCACATTCCATTTCAAAAATGTTCCAATTCATTACATAATCCCATAAACTTCAAACACGTTCAGAGAAAAATATATTTATTCCAATATACGCCAAGAGCGACATATGAAGATGTCCCCTTTGGATGATCAGAATATATACAGGTAATATAACAGCTTTGTCATTACAATCAACACAACGGAATCAAATAAAAGAGAACTCTATATAGCAATCATACCTCCTGCACGTCTCCAGAAGCTTTATTCGTCAAATGAGGTACCTAAAAACCTCAACTCTCAAACTGATTAAAATCAATTGAGTATTCGATAGATTTTTGGGAAAAACATAAGCTTCGAGTCAGACATAAAGCCTGGCATGAATAATAATCTATAATCTCAAATTATTTAGATATCTAGTGAGACTACGCCGCTTAGCGGAAAGAGTTTTCCCCTCACTAGTATCCTAAAACCTTTATAAAACCATATATTGTGCTCCTGCATCCACTATGGTTTAAACAATTCAAAACAACATAATATGATGATATGCAGAACAAATGAATTAATTTTGGATTACCCATCCCTATTCATTTTTGACTAACTCTCAGAATTATAGTTTTTAGGATTACCATTAGCCTAATAGTTTTCATGAGCTGACTAATAACCGGTAAAATATTTGAGGACTCTCTGTCTAATTACATAGTGTTCATTGGATCACTATGAACCTATTGGTAACTCCAATATCTTTATTCTTATCCTAGTTTTCATGGGTTGACTAGGAACTTATTGGTGACTCCAATATCTTCACTCCTTACCCTAGTTTTCATGGGTTGACTAGAATCCTATTGACATCTGTCAATATCTTAATCCGAATATAGTTTTCATGGGCTAACTACAAACCTACTGCCCCTGCCAATATCAAATCATGGTTTTCATAGGATTACTATGAACTTGTCTTTCTGACATCCTATTTTATTCATAGTTTTCGTGGGATAATTACAAACGTATAGGCCCCTGCCAATATCTTTTTCTATACATAGTTATCATGGGCTTATTGAATATCAATTGGACCCTGCCAATATCTTCCTTTAATATTTTAGCATACTATATTCTGGTCTTCCTGACCTCCTGGATGCAATTCTCCTCAATCAGGAGTTAACTTAATTTATATTCACTACTGGGTCAACCTTGCTGGTTATTCTGCCCTTCCCCAAAGTTCAGTTATGGTTCCAAAACATTGTGAATAAATACATATATGAAGAAGCATACATAATAACTTGGTTAAACTCTTTAACCGGTTTAATCAAAGAAAACTACTTTAAAAACTCCTTTCCAAAACACTATTTGATTATGCCATGGTTCTCTTTCAAAAATGAGAGTGGATTATTTGCTTTGAAAACTAAGATTGTCGAAACCTTCAAGCCCTTGCTTTTGACTTTATTGGATAACCTCCTTCAAAAGCAAATGAATCCCTTATCAAAAGATAAGGCCCTTGCCTTTCGAAACACTTTAAAACATCTCTTTTGAACCTTTCGAATGTAATAGTGTATTACTTAATAACACTTAAAATCATAGCTTTGATACCCTTGAAAGTACCTTTATTGAAACCATTGGAAGTATCCCTTCCGAAATCATTGAAAGACCCCCCTTTCGAAACCATTTGATTTACACTTAAAATATTATTTGGGTAAAAGTGAATATAAACGAAAGCATCTATTTCGATACCATCCTTTATCATATAAAAATATTGGGGAAAACATGATGGCGTCGGCACCATCCCTTTCGAAAGCTTCAAATCATTTAAATAAAACATTGAAGGATAGCGATGAAACCCTTTTCAAAGCCATTGCCTTCAAAACCCATAGACACTTTCGAAAGCATTCAGGAAGAGGCTTAAACATCTTTAAAAATAAGCACTACCTTTCGAAAGCATTGATGAATTCAATACCATCGAAATGCTAAAAAACGGCAGTAGGGCATCGACTAGGTCAGAACATCTTCTTTCAAAAGCATTATTTCATAAGTAAAGGAACCCATTCGAAAGAAAACATAAGTTGATGGCAACTCCTTTGAAAGCTTTTAAAAAATTATTTCGAAAACATATGCTTTGACTCCTTCGAAGGCTTAATTAAAACAAAGGCAGGCGCTTCTCTTTTTTAAAACAAACCAAGGTATCGACTCCTTCAGAAGCTATGCTTTCGACACTTAGCCTTTCGCCTTTCTCCAGTCCACTGCGTACTATCTATGTGATACCTTGTGTATTGGTTTTGGCTTAGTAGGTTTCGATTTTATTGCAAACGAAAGCTCTGAGTCGAAAAGTACTTCTAATGAAGGCGAAACCGACTTTTCTAGGTAAATCTGGTTCAATACTAATTAAAGCAAACCCTTTTCTAACTAACCTGCCACATGTAAACACGATTGGTTGCCTTAAATTTTCAAATTCTTTACTAAAATAACCACCGTTAATTTCAGATCTAAACCATGGTTAACAAATAAGCCCTTCCATCAGGCAATACCAATGTTGCATAGAAGCCCCTCTTCTAAAATAATTTAATTTGCATAAAAAATCACTTACAAAAAATCCTCAAAAATTTCAGAAATTCACTTTGACCACGTTATCTAACATTTTAAAATTTCAGACCCAAATCATCAATATATTTCCAAAATCAATTTATAAACCCAAATAACCATATTTTCCTTGAAAATTCATAACAATCTTTCCATGGCTTCAAAACCCTTGAAAGTACCCCTTTCGAAACTATTGGAAGTATTCCTTCCAAAATCATTGAAAGACCCCCTTTCGAAACCATTGGGTTTATACTTAAAATATTAATTGAGTCGAAGTGAATATAAACTAAAGTATCTCTTTCGAAACCATCCTTTATCATATAAAAATATTGGGGAAACATGGTTGCGTCGGCACCATCCCTTTCGAAAACTTCAAGTCAATTAAAAAAAACATTAAAGGATGGTGACGAATCCCCTTTGGAAGCCATTGCCTTCAAAACCCTTGGACCCTTTTGAAAACATTTAGGAAGAGGCTAAAAACATCTTTAAAAACAAACACTGCCTTTCTAAAGCATTGATGACTTCAATACCATCGAAAAGCTAAAGAATGGCAGCAGGACTTCGACTAAGTCAGAATGCCTACTTTCAAAAGCATTAGTTCATAAGTAAAGGAACCCATTTGAAAACAAACATAAGTTGATGGCAACCCCTTCGAAAGCTTTTAAAAACCTCTTTCGAAAAATATGCTTCGACTCCTTCGAAGGCTTAAATACAACAAATGTGTGCTCTTCTCTTTTTTAAAACAAACCAAGGTATCGACCCCTTTAGAAGCTATGCTTTCGACACCTAGCGTTCCGCTTTTCTCCAATCCACTGCGTTACCATCTATATGATACCTTGTGTGTTGGTTTCAGCTTAGGAAGTTTCGACTTTATTATAAGAAAAAGCTCTGAGTCGAAATGTAAGACCCAAAATTTTCGACTCCGAAAGTCCCAGATTGTTAGAGAAAAGAAGAAGGAGGGAGAAAAAGAACAGAAAACAACAACATCTCACATTTGCAGCGGATCAAAATATAGTATCAAAATAATAGCATTTTACAAAGAGAAGTTGTAATTGTCACATTACATTTAATATATCAGGGTTACAACCATATACACATAACTGGACAATTATATCAACCTGTTCTAGACTGTTATCAATACAACTCTCAAATACACAGTGGTAAACTCCATACGTTCCTGCCATCCAGCTCGCCTCCTGAGCTACAGAATGTCCTAACCTAAAAATATGTAATACTCGGTCTGACCCAAGCATTACATCAAAGTAATACCCGGGTTAGGCTGGAAACCAACGTGAGTAAACCCATCTAACATGAAATTATAAAGCATAAACTTATTTAAAACCCGAGGTAACTCGTACTTCATTACAAGTTCTCAACTTGTTATAGCCAAACACTTATTTCACAAACAAACACTAAGTACCCTTACTTAGTTTCAATGGTCCAGTTTACTTAGATTATTCCATTCCAGCCTATTGATTGCACAAATCAAATCTATAAGGAATTATTGTATATTTCAAATCGAAGTGGCTTCGGGTATTTACTGATACCCGACCCCGGTCTCTTCGAATCCAATATTATCTTAACAACATATATGTTTAAGCTTAAACAATTCCAAAACAATTCCATTTATGTCCAGAATTACATATTTACATAGCCATTTATCATCAATAGACAAATCATATTATCACAGTTCAACCCAAACATATCGTATCACATAGCATCACAAATTACATATCAGAGATATCAACTAACCTAAGGCATACAATATCATTCAATCATTCATGAGCAAGATTAATTTGTCACACCATTTCTAATACATTTAAATAATTTAAATCAATTACTTCAGTCACCTTTTAAATCCTGCTTACATAATCATTGATTAATTACAAACCATTAATTAATCATCCCTTAATTACCCATTAATTATCCATAATTACTTCCATTAAGTAATTATCCCATTGGTTAATTATCCTCAATTAATTAACCTTTAATTATTAATTAATTTAAACTTTAATTACTAATTTATTTAATTAACCCTTAACAAATTAATCCTTAATTACGTACATTAAGTAATTATCAATTTAAGTAATTATTTACGTTAATCAATCTTTAATTACCAATTAATTAATCTCTAATGACCAATTAATTAATCTCCAATTATTTAATCTATAAACCTAATTAATTAATCCTTAATCATTAATTAATTAATTTCTCTTAAATTACTTCACTAATTTAATTTATCATTAATTATCCATGACCTTAATTAACTTTAAGATAAACCATTTATCAGTATTAACACATAAATTTTAAACACTTTATTTTTTAATCAACTACTTAATTTTATTTGAAATTAAGTTTAAGAATAATTTAAGAATTTAACTTAATAAATTTAAGTTAAACAATTTACATAACTTTCTTAAAACAAATATTTAAAACATTTAATATATAAAGAAATAGATTCTAAGAAGTAGTTCAAAATAAGATTCAATTTAAATTTTAAACTTGCTTTTTATAATTTTTTTTTACTGTTATAACTTGCTTCGGGTCCAACCCGATCCTCACCCAATATCTACCCAGAGTCTCTTCTTCTTCTTCCCTTTTAATTTTTTTTAAAACTTTAGTTTTAGTTTAAGTTTAAAACCTGGAAACAAGATTATAACTCTCAAGCTAGCCCGAGGATGCACTCGAGCAAACAATTCACAATCCCGAGAGTTCCTTCGAGATAACTCCTCTACCCAAATACCGACACACCAAAACCACCGTGCACATGTACCAGCGACCGGGGCATCTCCAACCTCCGATGCAACCTTCAGCACATCGACCATCGCCTAAACCTTCGATCCCGACCACCGATTCCCCATCACAAGGCCTAAATCGAAAACGAGCAAACTCGAGCAAACTGGAGCAACCTAGAACTAATCCTTCGCCTGAATCTTCCTCGAACCCATGTCTCCGACAACCAGCGATCGTGCAACCTCACCCTCAGCTCCACCAGACATCCACGCTACCAATGCCCCAAGTCCGATGCAACTTGATTTACCAAAGACGCTGCAGTAAACCCAAAACCTGACCTCGACCCATTTAGAGTTTAAAATCCTACTTCGATCGATTGCCGACGCCACGGTGACTGAGAAAGTCACCCACCAAGTTTCCTCGACTCGGCAACACCTCGGCAACCTCCAGTTGAAAACCTGACCACTCCAAGTACCTCCGGCCACCAGAAAAACTCTAAAGTTCACTTTCTGGTCATCAACAAAATGCTTACTCGATTCAATTCTAAAATCATGATTTTTTTTAAAAATCATATTTTTAAAAGTCGATTCAAGTTATATACTTGAATTAGCAAATTATAACATTTGATTTTAACATGTTTTAAATTTTCTACTGTATTTTCTTGATTCCAGAAAATTTTCAAACCAAACATAATTAAACATATTTTTAAAGCCTAAATTATGTTTAAACAAACTTATCTTGTTTGAAACCCAAAGCCTAACAGAGATTAGATAAGGAGGTTTTGAATTTTTGATTTATTTTTTAACTCAGTAACTTGAAAACAAAGAAGAACAGACATATCCATACATGCACAGTTCAAACGCAACATATATACAGAGATTATACTAATATATACATGCAAGGCATAATTTATTTAAGTAATTCACATGCAACAGATTTTAAACAAAAATATAGGTTTTTTTTACTCACCTGTTGATATACAGAGAGCTTTAAACTGAGGTGCCTGAAAATTGGAATTTGAAAAATGCTTGAACTTGTTTAACTGGAAACTGAGTTGTTGAATCCTTTGAATCTTTGGTTGCTTCAGGTATGAGAACTTGTGGAAGATTAAAGTGGTTTGAATTGTTTTCTCTGATTTTATTTTCTGGTTTAGTTTTACAGATTTTTTTTCTTTGTTTTGTTTTTAGAATGAATAGATAAAAGAAAGAAAAGAGTAGGGTAGAGATAATTTATAGCCTAGTTTAATCTTCTTATTTATTATTTTTAAAAATAAAAGAAGATAATGACACTTGTTGAAATAACTTACACTTCTAATTACATTTTATAATTTGTTTACACTTGTTATAAAGCATAAAGAATTAGTTTACATTTGTAATTTTGTGTATTATTATGTTTTTAATATATATATTTATAATATTTTCCATTTAGTTTTATATTTATAAATGTTTTAAGTCTTTTTATATTTAAACTTTCCTTTATTTATATTAAATAAAATTTGAAAAAAAATGAAACAAAAACCCAAATATACACTTAAAAATAATTATACAAATATACTAGTTTAATATATCCTTTATTTATATTTATAAAATCCTTTAAAGACGATGATATAGAACTAATTATATACTAATAATAATCATACGTACATATAAATTTTAAAAATCCAATTTATTTCTAAGATATTTACATTTGAATTTCAAATCCAAATTCTCCTCATAAAATCTACTTACATATATTCAAATTAATACTTATTTTATTTGCTTAGGAAGAGAATAAATTTCAGATTATAACAAATGATTTATAAAAGAAATTATTACATATTTATTTGCCTAAAATTCCTGGATATCCAGAAATTTTTCAGAATTTTATATGTTCAATTTTAAAAATTAGTATTTAGTAAATTTAACCCTGTTAATTGCCAATTAACAGATGTCCAAAAATCCGAGTCATCACATTCCTCCCTCTTTAAATCTTTTCGTCCTCGAAAAGGAATGAAACGAGAATGTAATATTATCCTTTAAACATTATGAACTATAAACTCCTTTTTATTCAAAACTTAAAAATACTTTAAAATCTATATAATACTATCAAAATAGCTCTATAAAAATACTTTATAACCCGATGTCTCAACCAGTCCATCCTTGTTATCATAGAAATTCGGTCATACATTGGTCAGGCGTAGGGCTGAAAATCATAAGTACTTAGCAGACCCGTTTTCAACACCCAGTAAAAATACTTGGAAATTATTTTAGTGAAAATATAGAAAACATTTTTGAAAATAGAGGAAACGTCTTTGGTGAGAATGCTCTGGAAATCATCACCCCCTCCATGGTTGTAGTTAACTCGATGGTTACGTTGCCATCTCAACAAAATCCATAGATAACTGTAGGCACTCCGCGCCCCTCGATTATGCCATGGAACCCGCCACAGATCGCAATTACATCCTGGGTTACGTTGCCATCCGGCAAAAGTCCATGTAACTATAGGAATCAGCGCCCTCGATTTTCGCTGCCAAATGAAACTTCACCACTCCCACATAGGTCACAGACTACATAAGTAAAATCCCAATGTAGCCTTAGGTTCTCACGGCCTCTCGACTTTCGCTATGTCACCTTAGGTCAGAGTCTACCGATGTTAAGTTGCCATCACGGAAAAATCATACGTAGATTGTTGGCTCTCACGGCACACACGACTTTCGCTATGGTTCACAGTAGATCGCAGTGACATCGAGTTACACTATCGTCACAGCATAACCCAAATGTCTCTGTAGGCATCGGCGCCCTCGACTTTCGCTACGCACTATACATAATCCTCGGGAACTTCAGTTTGTCCGGAATTCCTCCTAAGATTCAATTTAGAGCCTCCCCCTTGGGCTCAAGGCAGATACACCCCGTGGATCTCCTAATTAAGTTCATTTCAATAGGAGCGCCTTTTGCTCCAAAGCCAATCTCAAAACATTTTATACTATACAATTATAGTATCTTTCAAATCACACCCTTTATGATTTACATCAAAATCTCCTTTACATAAAATCGATATCTCAAATCGATAGTTCCAAACTTGGCTTTCCAAACTCCTAAAATTTGATTTTCCCAAAAAATCAAAAGCCTTTCCAAAATCCATAGGTTCCAAAACCTTTTCCAAATCATTCTCAAAAAACCATATATATATATATATAGATATATATAATCGTGAAAAACCTTTGGACCACTTCATACTTGTATAAATTTCCTCTTTATACTTCAAATACTTTCAAAAATCTTTCTTCTGGCTATAGATTCAACAAGGGGAGATTTATCTTATATAACAGATATATATAACTTTACTATGCACCAAATCAAATATTCAAGTTTGATTTTCTTTTATTACTTACCCTATCACTTACTTTCAAAAGTGAATTTCAAAAGATATCCAACTTTCACCTTTATTCATATAAATATCTCTCAAAACATACTTATCTTTTCAAAAATCATCTTTCATTTCTTCCAAATTTTCCAATCAATTTCATTTAAGCACGTATGATGTACATATACCATTCGTACACAATTTCAAAATTGATCGCTCACTCGATCACACAATTTCACTTTCGAAACAGTATCTTCCGTCCGACTTCCTAGTGCGGACTCAGATCTGGTTTCTTGATCAGAAACCTTTGTTCTCCTTGCATAGTCATAACTATGATAGAGAATTTCCAGAATCAACTAAATATCCATATCCAGGGTTTGCCGTCGAAAATCGAGTGAAAATCCTAACTCGGATTGATATACTATCTCGAAATTCTGTGCTCGAATCTGGATCAAATCATTATACGAATAGAATGATATACGTACATCCTACGTATTTATATTTACTGATTATTAGCTAAATCAATTCTCTTTTCTTTTCACCTTCATTTTTGATTCTATTCACTAATCAATAATTGCTTCCAATTTCCGTTTGGGTTAACATTTCAATTCTTATCTCAATTGGTATTCAACTATAGACAGTTTGCACTATGACCAACTTGTATGTAGAAAATAGCTTGAATTTTTTTAAAATAGATAAGTAGTTGTAAAATAGTTATTAGTTGCAAATAGTAGTAAAATAATTAAGTAATTTTAAGATAGTTGTAAAATAGTCAAATAGCTGCAGAATAATTAGATAATTGCAAAATAGTTGTAAAATAGTAATTAGTTTATAAAATAGTTGTAAAATAATTAAATAGTTCCAAAAGTAGTTGTAAAATAAGTATAAGATAGTTTTGGGTTTTAAAAAGAAAGATTGTATAGTAAATAACTAGGAAAAATAGATTTAAAATCAATTATATTAAAACAATTTTATTTGAAAAATATAGTTCGGAGCCAAACTATTCTATTCCCAATCTCCATTTCCAATCAATTTCCAATTTCTACTTCCATTTAAATTGATTCAATTTCAATTCAATTTAAATTAACTTCAATTTCTATCCCACATTCAAATCAATCCCATTTGAAATTCAAACTTATTCAACTTCAATTTCACTTCAAATTATTTCAATTCAAATTTTCCATTTGAACTTTATGCTTATCCATCTTCAATCACAATTCCAATTAATTCAAATCAAATTCAATTTGAACTAATTCTATTCAAATCTCAACTTAAAACCTCTCGAATTTCATAAATTCGAGTTAAATTTTAAATGTTGATTTAATCCTTTAAATCAAATCAACCTTTACTTTTAAATTAATAACTTAAATCTTTAAACCATTTGATCCTGAGTCCAAATTTCAAAATTCCATTTTAAATTACCTTTTCTTAGCCTATTTCAAAGTTCAAATAAAAGTTCCAAAAACAATTAAATCTTCAAAAATCCAATTTATTACCCAATTTTATCTTCAAAACCCATTCTTAAACAATTTTAGTTTGCAAGCTCATTTTTAACAGTTGAATCTTAAGTTCAAAGTAATTCCCTTTTTATAAGTTCAAATCTTATTTCTATTCTATTTCAATAATAGATGTATATTACCTTAATCCATTTCTTAATTCATTTAAAACAATCCAATTCCCAGTTTTATAGACTATTAATAACAACAGGATGATATCAGAATAAGTCAATATAAATAAACATCCAAATTATTTAAAACATCCATCCATAGCATCCAATTCAAATTTTCAGATCTCAAACCCATTTTGAGATCATACATACTCCCAATTCAAATCAACCTTTTAACTCCCCAAGTTAAATCTCAATTTCATCTTGAAATTTCCAATTCAGGTTGTTCATTCTAAATTTATTTAACTTCTATGGAGTTAAATTTAATTTAATTTAAACAATCTAGTCAACTTTACCCAATTTGAATTTCCATTTTAGATTTTAAACTTCTTATTAATCATCTTCCCACTCAAGTCTAAAAACTTATCACTTTGGGTTTTCATATCACATTTCTAAGAAAACATTTAAAACTCAACACTTAGAGTTTATTTCAAATCATCTTTGATATTATGTATATCCCTCGTATATACATATTTATTTCCTTTGCACACCAAGTTATACCTTAAATTTTAAACCACCTTTGGTTTTAATTCAAACAAATTTTTAAATTTTCAAACAACCCTTGTTTGAAACATGACCCTTTCATTCAAATAATACTTTATTATTTCTTTCATCACTCTGAAACAATTTCAAATTTCTGGACCTAGATTTAAAACTTCACAATTTAGATCATCTTCATTTCCAATTTATATGTCATATTCATCTAAATGTTTTACTTCCCTAAAATATTTCATTTTGCTTACTTAATAGCACACATTTCATTATTAAACATAACAGCCATTTATGATAATAACCAAGATTGTCATATCTGGAAACCAATTCATTATTATCTTATTCTGAAAACACTTCTACAAATTTAGGATTTTAATTTCAGTTTGGATCTATTTCAAACTTATCTTCATTCAATTTCAATTTGGTTATATTACTATTAACACTTAATTCTCATTATTTCATTTAATTCCAATGAATCAACAACCAATTACCTTAATATTTATAATAATTAGAAAGAAATATTGCTTTATATATCAAAATATAATCTTATATAAAAATCATTTATTTTTAAAACTAATTTTAAATCTTTATATAAGAAAATAACAAGTACGCTCTCATACACACACACACACACACACACACACATACACATCCTCAACTCATTTTAGGGTACCATTGACCCTATCCTTAATGAGTAACCCACCAGAGCCAAGGTTCACGCTTAACCTTTTGCTCTGATACCAAATGTAACGACCCAAAATTTCCGACTACGAAAATCCAAGATTGTTAGAGAAAGGAAGAAGGAGGTAGAAGTAGAACAAAAAACAACAACATCTCGCATTCGCAGTGGATCAAAATATAATATCAAAATAATAGCATTTTACAAAGAAAAGTTGTAATTGTTACTTTACATTTAATACATCAGAGTTACAACCATATACACATAACTGGACAGTTATATCAACCCGTTCCAGACTACTATCAATACTACTCTCAAATACACAGCGGTAAACTCCATACGTTCCTGCCATCCAGCTCACCTCCTGAGCTACAGAATGTCCTAAACTAAAAATATGTAATACTCGGCCTGACCTGAGCATTACATCAAAGTAACACCCGGGTCAGGCTAGAAACCAGCGTGAGTAAACCCATCTAACGTGAAATTCTAAAGCATAAAACCTATTTAAAACCCGAGGTAACTCGTACTTCACTACAAGTTCCCAACTTGTTATAGCCAAACACTTATTTCACAAACAAAAACTAACTACCCTTACTTAGTTTCAATGGTTCAGTTTACTTAGATTATTCCATTCCAGCCTATTGATTGCACAAATCAAATCTATAAGGAATTATTGTAGATTTCAAATCGAAGTGGTTTCGGGTATTTACTGATACCCAACCCCGGTCTCTTCGAATCCAATATTATCTTAAAAACATAGCTGTTTAAGCTTAAATAATTCCACAATAATTCCATTTATATCCAGAATTACATATTTACATAGCCATTTATCATTAATAGACAAATCATATTATCACAGTTCAACCTAAACATATCATATCGCATAGCATCACAAATTACATATCAGAGATATCAACTAATCTATAGCATATAATATCACTAGATCATTCATGAGAAAAATCAATTTGTCACACCATTTCTAATTAATCTTAATAATTTAAATTAGTTGCTTCAATCACCTTTTAAATCCTGCTTACCTAATCATTGATTAATCACAAACCATTAATTAATCATCCCTTAATTACCCATTAATTATCCATAATTACTTCCATTAAGTAATTATCCCATTGGTTAATTATCCTCAATTAATTAACATTTAATTATTAATTAATTTAACATTTAATTACTAATTTATTTAATTAACCCTTAACAAATAAATCCTTAATTACATACATTAAGTAATTATCAATTTAAGTAATTACTTACATTAATCAATCTCTAATTACCAATTAATCAATCTCTAATTACCAATTAATTAATCTCTAATTACCAATTAATTAATCTCCAATTAATTAACTTATAAACCTAAATTTTTAACTAATTAATCCTTAATCATTAATTAATTAATTTCTCTAAAATTACTTCATTAATTTAATTTATCATTAATTATCCATGACCTTAATTAACTTTAAGATAAATAATTTATCTTTATTAACACATAAATTTTAAACACTTTATCTTTTAATCAATTACATAATTTTATTTAAAATTAAGTTTAAAGATAATTTAAAATTTTAACTTAATAAATTTAAGTTAAATGATTTACGTAACTTTCTTAAAACAACTATTTAAAACATTTAACATATAAAGAAATAGATTTTAAGAAATAGTTCAAAACAAGATTCAATTTAAATTTTAAACTTGCTTTTTATAAAACTTTTTTTTACTGTTATAACCTTCTTTGGGTCTAACCCGATCCTCACCCGAGATCTACCCCGAGTCTCTTCTTCTTCTTCCCTTTAACTTTTTTTAAAAACTTTATTTTAAATTTAAGTTTAAAACCAGGAAACAAGATTATAACTCTCACGCTAGCTCGAGGATGAACTTGAGCAAACAACTCACAATCCCGAGAATTCCTTCGAGATAACTCCTCTACCCAAATACTAACACACCAAAACCTCCGTGCACATGCATCGGCGACCGAGGCGTCTCCGACCTCTAATGCAACCTCCGGCACATCGACCATTGCCTAAACCTTCGACCCCGACCACCAATTCCCCATCACAAGGCCTAAATCGAAAACGAGCAAACTCGAGCAATCTGGAACCGAACCCTTCGCCTGAATCTTCCTCGAACCCACGTCTCCGACCGCTAGCAATCGCGCAACCTCGTCCTCAGCTCCACCAGACATCCACGCTACCAACGCCCCAAGTCCGATGCAACTCGATTCACCAGGGACGCTGCAGTAAATCCAAAACCTGTACTCGGCCCATTTAGAGTTTAAAACCCTACTTCGATTGATTGCCGACGCCATGGCGATTGAGAAAGTCACCCACCATTTTTCCTCGATTCGGCAACTCCCCAGCAACCACCAATCGAAACCCCGACCACCCCGAGTACCTCTGGCCACTAGAAAAACCCCAAAGTTCACTTTCTGATCATCAACAAAATGCTCACTCAATTCAATTCTAAAAATCACGATTTTCTTTTTAAAAATCACATTTTTCAAAGTCGATTCAAGTTATATACTTGAATCAGCAAATTATAACATTTGATTTTAACATGTTTTAAATTCGCTACTATATTTTCTTGATTCCAGAAAATTTTCAAACCAAAAATACTTTAACATATTTTTAAAGCCTAAATTATGTTTAAACAAACTTATCTTGTTTGAAACCCAAAGCCTAACAGAGATTCGATAAGGAGGTTTTGAATTTTTGATTTATTTTTAAACTCTGTAACTTGAAAACAGAGAAGAACAGACATATCGAGACATGCACAGTTCAAACACAACATATATACAGAGATTACACTAATATATACATGCAAGGCATAATTTATTTCAGCAATTCACATGCAAAAGATTTTAAAAAAAAATATAGGTTCGTTTACTCACCTGTTGATATACAGAGAGCTTTAAACTGAGATGCTTGAAAACTAGAATTTGAAAAATGCTTGAACTTGTTTAACTGGAAACCGAATTGTTGAATCCTTGGAATCTTAGGTTGCTTCAGGTATGAGAACTTATGGAAGATTGAAGTAGTTTGAATTTGATTTTTATGATTTTATTTTCCGGTTTAGTTGTATAGATTTTTTTTCTTTGTTTTTTTTTAAAATGAACAGATAAAAGAAAGAAAAGAGTAGGGTAAAGATAATTTATAGCCTAGTTTAATCTTTTTATTTATTATTTTTAAAAATAAAAGCAGATAATGACACTTGTTGAAACAACTTACACTTGTACTTACATTTTATAATTTGTTTACACTTGTTATAAAGCATAAAGAATTAGTTTACATTTGTAATTTTGTGTATTAATATGTTTCTAATAAATATTTATAATATTTTCCATTTAGTTTTATATTTATAAATGTTTTAAGTGTTCTTAATATTTAAACTTTCCTTTATTTTTCTTAAATAAAATTTGAAAGAAAATGAAATAAAAACCCAACTATGTTCTTAAAAATAATTATACAAATATACTAGTTTAATATATCCTTTATTTATATTTATAAAATCCTTTAAAGCTAATGATATAGAACTAATTATATACTAATAATAATCATACGTACATATAAATTTTAAAAATCCAATTTATTTCTAAGATATTTACATTTGAATTTCAAATCCAAATTCTCCTTAATCTACTTATATATATTCAAATTAATACTTATTTTATTTGCTTAGGGAAAGAATAAATTTCAGATTATAATAAATTATTTATAAAAGAAATTATTACATATTTATTTGCCTAAAATTCCAGGATATCCAGACATTTTTCAGAATTTATATGTTCAATTTTACAAATTAGTATTTTAATAAATTTGACCCTGTTAATTGCCAATTAACAAATGTCCAAAAATCTGAGATATCACACAAAAGGTACTTCTAAAGAAGGCAGAATCAACTTTTCTAGGTAAACTTGGTTCAATACTAATTAAAGCAAACCTTTTTCTAACTAACTTGCCACCGATAAACACAAGATTGGTTGCCTTAACTTTTAAAATTCTTTACTAAAATAACTGCCGCTAATTTCAGATCTAAACCATGGTTAGTTAACAAGTAATCCCTTCCATTAGGCAAAACCAATGTTACAAAGAAGTCCCTCATCTAAAATAATTTAATTTGCATAGAAAATGACTTAGAAAAAATCCCCAAATATTCTAAAAATTCACTTTAATCATATTATCTAACATATCAAAAATTTAAGACCCAAATTCTCAATATATTTTACGAAATAAATTTATAAACCCAAGTAATAATATTTTCCTTTGAAAATTCATAACAATTTTTCCATAGCTTGGAAAATTATAAAATTAAAAGCCAACTTCAAAATCATGTTTTACATAACATAAATTTTTTCCATGGCATTTAAACATCAACATAATTTAGTTTCTCCTTAAAACCATGAGAAATCATATTCAAACATCCTTGTTTAAATCAAATAAATTGTGATTCAAGCATATAATCGTCCAAATCATCGTAAAGACAAATTTATCCTTAAATCCGAAAACATATGATTATAAAACAAAATAGATATGGAATTATTATTCACCTTGATTTAAATAAGGGGATTGGATTAGGATTAATTTCCCCTAAGCTTGAATCTCTAGCTTTTGATTTTAATTCTCTTCGCTTTCTTTATTAATGGGCGGTTCCTTTAGCATTTTACTTTTCAAAATGATGTGAATACCCAATATATCGTTATGTAAATTAATTAGCTTATAACCCATTCTTATGCCCGTTTAATTATTTTGTTAAGCACGTCCTTAATTTGATTTATTCAAATCTCAACCCTCTTATCACTTAATATTTACATTATTCTATTTAATTTATCTAATTAAATCTCCTCATTAATGTTATAAAAATTAAGGGCTTTACACATCTTCACTCGACCATTGGTAATTTCATCATCAAACACTAAGGAGCTAGCATAATTTTGAAGTTCGAACTGGAAGCCTTGCCCAGAAATGCATCATAAGCCGAATAGACATCCACTACAATAAAGTTTACCACCCATATTGTTTTACGAGGGCCATATCCAAGCTAAACAGGAATCTTGATGCAACTAATCGTGGTTATTTGCTCTTTGATAAATCCTTGAAGTTAGGATTTACAAAGTAACAAATCTCTTTCATTGTGCTTCATCTCATTGAATGTTCATCTAAAAAGGTTGTTGATCAATCTTCCACTGTCTATCAAAACTCGACAAACAGTAGCGACCCAATCATGATCGTTATCATCGTTGGGACAAGTGTTGGAGCTTCGGCCCCATCAGCATTCCTATTGTGAAACATGATGCTGCCGTCGATCCTGCGTTGTTATTTCATAGGAGCACCTTCTTTCATCGCATAACACATCTCTTACATACAAGTTCTTAGCAAGCTCGCTTATATTTCCATCTCATTTCATCATTTTTCCTTAGGATGCGAACCTTCAAAAATAGTGTTCATCACCAAATTGCATTTTGGTGAGCTCGTACCCTCCTACTAGCCCCTTCTCCATTACCCAGAAGCAGTTACCTCAGATGTTGAACATTTCCTAGTTACCTTTCTATATTTTCCTCATATATTATTGAAGCTACTTCTTCCTTATAAGGTCCTTGGCTATGTTATTCAAATGATAATATTCATTCGTACTGTGGCTATACTTCTCATGGAACCGAAATATCTGCCTGAACACTTCCTTAAATCAGTAGCCTCACTAAGAGAAGACTTTTATATCTCACAGGACCTTGCATCATGAAGTATATATTCATGGCGCAATCAATAATCTTTAAGTATTTTCAATATTGGTTGAAACTGAAACACTTCCTTGGATCTTTCTTTTTCCGTCCGACGATGTTGTTCTTCCACTTGTTATCATTCCTAGCATTACCATTACTACTGTAACCATCCTTCTTGACAGCCACATTACCTTTTGTGCAGTGAAGCATCGCCACTAGCATCCAACTCCTTCTCCATATCTGCCTCTTATAAGAGTAGATACTAGTTAGCTTTCCTGTAAAAGAATTTCAATGTGGTTGGCTTCTTCATATTCAACCATCTCCCAAATTTGGTCCCTTTGTTAATTCCACTTACGATTGCCATCAACACAATTTCATTTCTAGGGTTCTTTACCTTCGTTACTATGATGTGAAACCTTTTTAGAAAACTTTTCAAAGTCTCGCTAGATTTGACAACGACATCGCATCCATAGTTTGAAATGAGTGAACTTAAAACTGATTCAAAAATTTGTTAGCCAATAGATCATAAGACGAAATGGAGCCAGGTTCTGACCTATAAAACCACATCATAGCCAACCTCCTGAGAAACTAGGGAAAACACCTGTAATTCACATCATCATCAACTCTGACACCAGCTATATACCATTCGTACTTCATCAAATGCTGCATTAGGTCAGTCAGCCCATTATAACTTAGCATCGTCGACATGATGAACTTCCAAGGTTATTGAGCTGCTCTAGCCTCTGTAGTAAATGGATTCTTACTAGCAACAATCTCCTAAATTTCATCCTTTTTTCGATTATGCTAAAGCAATCTTTAGATTATTTTAGTATTAACTCATCATTTCCTTCTTTTTGCCCTAAATGATGACCATCGCGTGCATGACTGTTTGTTCAACTCCATGAATGGTTACTGCTAGCAATGATGCCTTGGTCCCACTACCTTTAGGGAGTCCATTCATTCCAGCATCCTTTAGTGCCAATTCGGACTGTGTACTCCCTAAGTATTTCCTTCTTTATTTCTTCTAGTATCACCATCCTGAGGACCCATAACCTTTCCATCACCATAATTACACGCTCAGAGAGGTCATTGTCACCATTGTGACCCCTTAATGGCCAATCCATGGTGGATCAGTACTAACCTATCAATGAATTAGAGCTTATGCTCCAACTTGCCTCCTTTTCCTTCTAAATCCTACTACACACTTCTGAAGCTTTTTCCTTCCCTGCTTCATGCTATTCTATAGAATAATCTCGCCTGATTAGAATGAAGAATCTCCTCTATTGTTGTGATATTTTTGACTAATTCCTCTCCTTAACTGGGTTGTGTCATAGAAGTGAATTGCTTCTTTATCTCTTCCATAATGGCTTATTATGACAATTTTGCCTTCCTATCTACATCATCCATTATCTTATCCAATTCCTATTTCGTCACAATCTCCACCCGAGACATAGTTCCTTCCTCATTCTCTCCATAATTTAACTCCACTAGCTCTTCTTGAAACATGGCCCTACTTGACATTTTTTTAGACCCGTCTCTGTTATACCTTATAGGATATTTTACACAAATTCTAGTATCAATCAAATATATAGCCTTGGTCTTCGAGCTCTCAATGAAAACACTAAAATATGTTAGATTTAAAATGGGTTAATGCCCCTAAACAGTAAAAATAAAATTAAAAAGAAAGAATAAAGCAAATAAAAGGAGAATGAACACACAAATTTTTAAAGTGGTTTGGCAAATCACTTGTTGCACCATAATTTGTACGAAGTACAAGTTACAAATATTCGAGAGTAAAGCTCCTTAGCTTGTGCTTCTGAAACCCATTGTTAGGTTTTCTAGAAGAGCTTGAACATTGGACTCAATATCCGAGAGCATGAGGTCCAAGAACATGAGTCAAAGCACCGACCGAGATTAAGGTCATCGTCCAACTAAGACAAGAAGCTTAGTTGAGGGTAGTAGTTACCTGAACCAAAAGCATTTCAACAAGTATCAACAATCAATAGCTCAGATAGCCCAGGCCGAAGCCAACAGTCAGGATAAACGGAAGATATCCAAGAAGCTATATATAAAAGCGTCTCATCAACGATCTGTTTCTAAATGCACTCAACTAGTTGATAACAAGCGTTCAAATTTAAATCGCACGTATAAAGCCAGGTCATCAGTCAAAGAGAAAGCACCTGCACTAATGGAAGAACCTTAAATTTGTTATAAATAAATGACCACCAGCTATAGTAAAAGGTTGGCACTAAAAAAAGAACTGAAATTAAAATCATAATGTACCTTCCTATATTAGAGGTGTCTTTACAAAATCATTAATGACGGAAATGTATAGACTCAATGTAATAAGCTCTCGGCTAGGTAAGAGTGACTAAATAAGAAAAGGACAATGTGATATAGCGACTTTCACTTAGACTACTATAAAAGTCTCGGTGTTATTTCTTCTCGTACTTTACCTTCTCTACAGTGGCTATAAATTTTGCACTAACATTTTGATGCTAGAGGGAGGGGTTGAACCACCGCTTTCCCTTTAAAATCCAATAGAATATTCAACTCAATTATGTCTAGTTTTGAAAATAAAGAAGTCATCTTAGAGCTACCCCTCAACCTTTGCATTTAGCTCATTGAAGAAGACAACAACACGAGATTGGTCACCCTATGATCCTTTCTATGAGCTTCAAGCTTCTTAACTCAGGTGGCTTTTGGAATATCTTCTAAGATCCCTCTAAGAATTGCCCAACCCTGGAAGATGGTTAAGACCTTGAATAGTGAAATTAGGAATCTTTCAACTGAATTGTTGAAATATAAGGTTTTGGTTTATTTGATAAGAGAGCCTTCCTAGTCACTCAAAATGGTGAGTGTTGAAAGAAACAGAAGTGAGATCCAGTTCTTACTCCTCCTAATCAAAGCTTGTCTTGGATATTCCTGGAAACTCGTGAAGATTTTTTTACCTACATTACCTCCATCATAGAAAGAGGACCCGAAGAGTGAGAAGTATTTATAACCATCATTTGACAAAGGGACACAAGATGATAGATATTAAAAGCTTTGTTATGCGTTTGAGATATTCGTACAAAAAGGGAAGTTAAACAAATTTGTTAAACGTTAGTTTGAATAGTTTTTTTTTCAAAATTATTTTCTTTGTTATGTTCTTGTGACGTCGGGAGAATTCCATGTAACTCTTGCCGAATGAATGCATATGGTGCTTTTCTACAAAAATGAAGTTACAAGAAGAAATTGAAAGTTTATTGAAAAATAATTTCATTCGAGATGTCTACTATCCGAAGTGGATCACTAATCCGGTATTAGTAAAGAAGTCAAATGAGAAACAAAAGACTTGCAGTGACTTTACAGATTTAAACAAAGCTTGCCCAAAGGATTGCTTCCCTTTGTCGAAAATCGATCAATTAGTAGATGCTACCAGGGAGCATCAATTGCTTTTGTTTATGGATGCCTATTTTGGGTATAATCAGATCGCAATGTTTAAGCCTGATGAGGAGAATGCATGTTTTGTCACCAACGAGGGTTTGTTCTTCTACAAGGTAATGTGCCTTGGTCTTAGGAATGCAGGGGCAACATATCAAAGGTTAGTCAACTAAATGATTACCAAGCAAATAGGTCAGAACTTGGAGTCAAATCTAAACAATCAAAAAGTCATGTTTTGGATCTAACCTAGATGTTCGATGTTCTCTGGAAGTATCTGATGAAGTTACACCCTCAGAAGTATGCCTTTGGTATAAAATCTAAGAAATTCCTAGGTGTTATGGTAAGTGCTAGAGGGAAAGAAATAAACCCGAATTAGATAAAATCTATAACTCACATGAAGGCTGCGACTAATAGAAAGGAGTTATGAGCTTGAATGGAAAGATCACTGCTTTGGAGAGGTTTATAAGTTGATCGACCAATAAATGTGTTCTCTTCTTTAATCTCTTAAAGAAGCATGTTGCTTTCAAATGGATAGACAAATGCCAAAAAGCATCTAATCCCCGGTGTTGTCTAGACTATCCATCTGTTTGGTTGCCTCAGATCAGGCCATAAGTTCGGCCTTAGTGCAAGATGATAATATGATCCAAAGACCTATATAGTATGTAAGTAAAAGGTTTGGTCCAGCCCAGAAGCACTACCCAGTAATTGAAAATCTCGCTTACAACTTGATGTTCACAGCAAGAAACTTTCAGCCGTATTTGCAGGCCTACTATTAAAGTCCTTACGGATCAACCACCTCGATAAGTTTTTAGTAAACCCAAGACAGCAGGAAGGTTATTCAAGTGGGTTATAGAGCTCAGCTAGTATAAGATATCATATGAGCCAAGGATAGCAATCAAAGATCAAACATTAGCTAACTTCATCACTGAATGCACTTATTTCGAAGTCGAAGTTGAAAAAGAAGATAGCAAGAATAACCAACTCTCTTGGCAACTATGTTGACGGAGCATCAAAAGAGTAAGGGGCAGGTGCTGACTATATCTTGTTAACGCCGAACAACCATCAAATTTATTGTGTAATCAAGCTTGCCTTCTCAACAACCAATAATGCAACTGAGTATGAATCCTTTATTGCTAGATTAAAAATGCAATTTTTATCAAGGTATTAGAGATTCAGGTATACAGTGACTTCCAAATAGTCGTCAATCAAGTTCTCGATCACTATCAAACACGACACCTAAGGTTTTCTCTATATTCTAAGAAGGTAAAGCAGCTACTTGGAGCTTTTGAGAGTTATCACATAGAAAGCATCCTCAAAGATGGAAATGGTATGGTTGATGCCTTAGCAAAAAATGCAAGCTCAAGGTATGTAAGAGAGTTTAATTTCATCCCAGTTGAAACCCTAGAGAAACCTAGCATACAGGTATTGAAGAAAGTGTTAGTTATATACAAGGGATCAAGCCACCCGAGATGAATCCACAATACCAGTATTAGCTGAAGAGAATTGGATGTCACCATATATCCGATATTTGACTCAGGATATTCTGCCTTTGGACGTTGCCAAAGTGAAGCGAATAAATATAATGCTCTAAAGTTCAGCATCATAAATGGAGTACTATATTGGATGAGATTCTCAACTTAATACTCTCGATACATAACAGCCTCAGAAGTTCATCTGCTGTTGAAAGAAGCCCATGTTGGAATTTATAGAGACCATTATGATGGCCAAAAGTTAGCAAAGAAAACAATTAGGTAATCCTTCTATTGGCCGACACTAAATCAAGAAGCATTAGGTTATGCAAGAAAATGTGACAAGTGTCAGTTTTATGCAAAAGTGCTAAGAGCTCCTCCCAAGGAGCAAACCTAATGATGATCCATGGCTCTTTGATATTTGGGGGCATTGATCTTATTGGTCCCCTTTCGATTACTAAAAGAGAGTCAAATATATGCCATAGTAGCAATTGACTACTTTGCAAATGGGTTGAGACCGAACCCTTAGCTACCATAACCTCAAACCATGTAATAAAGTTCGCAATGAAGAACATTATATCTAGATTCAATCTTCTGCATAAGATCATTACGGAAATGGCACTCAGTTCGAGAGCCGAGAGTTTGTAGAGTATTGCTGAGATTGCAGTATCATCAGGAGATTTTCTTCTCTAGCCTATCCATAAAAAAATAGGGATGTAGAGACAGCCAACAAAACTATCAAGGCTTGTTTGAAGAAAAGCTTGAACAAGGCAAAAGGCAACTAGGCTAATGAATTGTCTTTTGTTTTGTGGGTTTATAGAAAAAACTTCAAGATCTCAACAGGACACCCTCCTTTCTCTCTAGCTTACGGCTTTGAAGTCATGCTCCCGGTTGACTTAGAAATTGCTTCTCATCGAAGGTATTATTATAATACATGGAAGAATATGGAGCTTCAAGAGAAGTCATTGGATTTGTTATCCAAGCTTCGAGACCAAGCAGCTTTAAGGACATCATAATATATCCGAAAGATAACCCGATATTATAACTAGAGAGTTCAAAATAGAAAATTTAGGAAATAGGACCTTGTCCTCTGAGAGATAATGCCAAACACAAAGGACCTGATTGATGGACCTATCGGGCCGAATTGAGAAGGACCCCTAGTAATGCATGACATCATCTCTTCGGGAACATACAGATTAAAGAAGCCAAATGGCAATGTAATACCTCACACTTAGAATGTCGAGCATCTAAAGCTTTATCACAACATGGGTTTGCTACCTGAGCAAAAGCTTTATTAGAAGTTCAAGACAATAACCAATCTCTTAATCGTGACTCAGGTGCGTCACATGAGATTTCAGTTTACCTAAGTTTTAAGCATTTCAAATATTTCATCAAACATTTTAGTGATGATTATGTAATAATGGATAACTTCTAAAAAAAGTGCATCAAAATATTTTAGCCATAATACTTCTGTGATCAAGCAGTATCATGTGAGTTTCAATGCCACGCTTTCGCCTTCGAGCAAGTAAATGATTTCACCTCTCGATAATTCCTTAGTTTCGCCTCCAAGCAATAAAAATAGTTCCGCCTCCGAGCAAAGTATCGGAGGAAAGAATTTACAACTTCTAGCCGTGACCTTGTAGTGTCATGCAAGAAATAAACCCATACTTAACTTTTTATTTCAAGCTAAGAAGCATAATTATTAGCGATGGTCAAGCATTACCGTGCATAAGAATAGAATAATAGGTAGATTCCCACTGAGGTTAAAATATTGGGCAGATTCCCAATAAGATTAGAATTGGATTGATTCCCAATGAGATTGGAATATCGGTAGCTTCCCAACGAGATTAGAATATTGAGTAGATTCCCAATGATATTGGAATATCAGATAGGTTCCTCGTAAGATTAGAATATCGGGTAGGTTCCCAATGAGATTAGAATAATAGGTAGGTTCCCAATAAGAATAGAATATCAGATAGATTTCCAATGAGATTAGAATATCGGGAAGGTTAGAATATCGAGTAGATTCCCAATGAGATTAGAATATTAAGTAGATTCTCAGTGAAGTTAGAATATTGGGTAGATCCCCAATAGTAGTGAGCCATGGCCGATAATGTCGTGCAAAGAGTGAGTCATGGAAAAGATGACCATGTCAAACACACCTAGTGAGTCACCTCCAACAGTGTTGTGCAAAGAGTGAGCTATTGCTAAATAATGTTATGTAAAGAGTATGTCATGGTCGAATAGTACCTTGAACAGTGCTGTATAGTGAGCCACGATCGATAGTGTTGTGTAAAGAGTGAGTCACGAAAATAATAATCATGTCTAATGTAGTGAGCCACATCCTGAGTGTTGCGCAAAAGAGCCAGCCATGGCTGAATCGTGTCATGCAAACAATGAGCCATGGTTGAATAGTACCTTGCACGGTGCTGTACTGTGAGCCACATTCTTATAATAATGTGCAAATATAACATTACTGCCACAAATAATTTTCAAACCCGATACTGATGTAAGACTGGATCTAGATGATTGGAATAGGGTATCAACGTATTTTTGCCTCTAGGCACTAATTTTAGTTTCCAAACTATCTAGACGAGGTCAGATTGTTTCTAAATCCCTGTAGATGGGTTAGATTTTAAATTATTTTCAAAACCCCCTAAATGAGGTTGGATCTTTATAAATTCTCTTAGTGAAGCAATGCTTCCAAAAGCTCTTAGAATACTACTTTCCTTGAAAGCTCAAGATCAACTTCATGATGGGTACAGAATAAACAAGCCCAGTGTTAAGCATGATATGATGCTATTCTTTCCAAATTCCACCTTATATAAACCATATGAGATGAAATTTGAGGGGGCATGTGTTATACCCTAATTATTACAAAGTACAAATTATGAATATTCAAGAGGAAAGCTACTTGGCTTGTGATTTCAAGATCCATTATATGGTTTCCAACAAGAGCTTGAGCACCAGACTCAATATCTGAGAGCATGTAGTCTAAGAGAATGAGTCAAAGCATCGACAGAGGTCAAGGCCATTTTCTAGCTAAGAAGCTTAGCCGAGGGTAGCAGTTGCCTAAACTAAAAGCACTTCAGTAAGTATCAACAATCAATGGCTCAAATAGCCCATGCTGAGGCCATCGATCAGGATAAACGGAAGATATCCAAGCAGCTATATATAAAAACATCATATCAACAATTCATGTAAGAATGCACTCAACCGGATGATGACAGGCATTCAAATCTAAGCCGAACGTAGCAAGCCAGGTCATCAATCAAAGAGAGAGCACTTACACTAATGGAAGAACCTTAAGTTTGCTATACACAGAGGACCGCTTGCTACAGTAATAGGGCTGGCACTAAAAAAAACTGAAATATAACATCATATTGTACTTTCCTATATTAGAGCTCTCTTTACGAACTCATTAATGGCGGAAATATATAGGCTCGATGTAATGAACCTCTTGGCTAGGTAAGAGTGACTAAATAAAGAAAAGACAGTAACGCAGGGACTTTTAGCCTCAACCACCAAAAAAGTCTCAGTGTAATTTACTTCTTGTACTTTACTTTCTTTGCATTGGCTATCGTGACTCTACGGTTCAACATCTCGTAACCTAAGCTTGATTGCATCATGTCTCAGTGATCTCTTTGCCGGATTCAATAATTCAACCAGCTTTCGGAGCTATACCATTGGACCTTAGGGTGTTAGTGTAGATGAAATTTTGCACTGATGTCACTGACCTATGTGCACTTTATGGATTTTGTCACTTTTCCTATTACAATCAAAGTACAAAGAGAATTTCATGATAGTAAGGACATATCTCATTTTGGCAGGTTTCCTTAGCAAAAAAGATCAAAAGTCATGTGAATTTTCTAAAAATCCCTTTTCCAAGGGATGAATTTTGCTTTAATAGCTGAATCCGTGCTTTCGAGTTACTACACCTAGTTTGAATTTGTCGAACAATCTGAGTTTAGAAATTAGAAGGAAGAACAAGTCAAAATATGCCAAAAATATAAATGTGATGGAACGGTATCGATCTATCCTTGGATCGATATAGATCCATGCCTTTATTCAAATGTTGACTTTTCTTCCATATTTTTTTAAGTCCTCAAGCTTTGAGTCTTCATTGGAAAAATTGTACTTTTGATTGATTATTATTGTTAGCATGATTTTTCATCATTAACCAACACCCTAGGGTCCAGGGGTTATTTTCAGAAGCAATAATGTAAAAGAAAAATACAGCCGAAGGAAAAGTGCTTGAGTTGAAAGTAACAAGGAAATAAGTGCCGAATATTGAAGGACAATGAGAAATTGTAGTGGTTTGGGAAGAAATCCCTACATCCGATGTAGTTAAGTCTTTGTTCCATAGTCAAAGGAGTTATAAATAGTTGCTTAAGACAAGATCATACAGGATATCAACCCAAAAGTAGATCAATATCCAGAATCAAGATGAAAGCACCAGTTCAGATAAATAAACAGAAGAGCAATAAATTCCTAGATTAAGCAAGTAGAGATAGAGAAAAGTAAAGAACGCACAAAAGTTTTATAGCGGTCCAGCGTAATCTTCAACCTATGTCCACTTCAATCTTTTTTATTAGTTGTCCTCTCTCTGGATTATGACTAGTTGTCTCAGATCTGACCTCAATCTAGTAGATCTCAGATTTACAACGGTGTTAAGAGATTATGTTGTGAAGAATAAAAGTGAAGAAAGTATAACGGGATCTTCAGGTTTAAGAGTATTAGTGGAAATCCAGCAAAGAGAATAGCATTTTCTGGTAGTTGGTAGGTTGGTATTTATAATGGAATTGGGCAGTATAGATTTAAAGGCCCAATAGCAATGAAGTCTAGGAGATATCGTGAAGTAATGCCAGAAGACCCGAGCCGACGCGAGTCATACTCGCTGTCGAGTTAAGATCCTTAACTCGTGGCCGAGTTTAGGTGCTCGGCCAATCATGTGAAATTTTCTAAAGTCCTTCTTTTCAATTTTCCAAGTGCACCTGCCAAATTTCAAGTAATTTCGATTCCGTATCAATCTTCTATGTCCAGTTGAAGGTTCTTTAGTGATAACTCGTTACCAACTCAAATCCTTAACTTGGTTCCAACTCAAATCTTTAACTCGTCAGATCCTTAACTCGTCAAATCCTTAAATCGGGGTTGTCCTAAGGCCTTAACTCATTATTGAGTTAAGGACTTAATCAATTTTCCAACCAAATTTCCTAAGCTCAATTCTCCAATCCTTTGAAATGTGCCTCCAAGTTTCCAAGACATTTCGTCCTTGCTTGAATCTTCTATGTTTAGTTGAAATCTGCTTTGGCTCAAAAGCAGGTTAACAAGTATGCCTTTCAAATGTAAGGTGTACTTTGCTCAAGAAAAAGTTCATGTAGTCCATAACGAAATTCCGATAGTTGAGTTCTCCGACTATATAAATTAATCTTTCTGGCTATTCGAATCTTGATTTATCATCTGGAAATCCCATCTCTCGAATCAAAGTCATCTCATGTTCACCCGGGGATTATCTTCCTTTCTTCAATTTCAAGGATTCCAAATCCTTTCATCCAATTTGCATCCAATCTGGGGCATAGCCTCACCGGACCATTCATCTACCAATCTAGGAATTGATCCCTCCAGATCGTTCCTTATCCACTTTGGGTTCAATCTTTTTGGTGGTTACTTGCTGAGTTCGATCTGCTTGCTCTCCGGCAAGGGGAGCCAACGACCTAATAGGCATATCCAGTCAATCTCTAGTAAAGGGACCAACCCTTAACCTCTCCACATCCTTGTTAAGCCCAATCCACTTACTCTTTGGAAAGAGGACTCAATGACAAGTAGCTCATCTGCTCACTCTCTGGCAAGGTGACTTACTTCTTGCACTCTGATCTCGCCACTCTGGTCGAGACTTAAAATGATCAATGTCATACACACCCATTTGCTCGCTCTTTAGCTAGGTTACTTGCACCCTACACTCTGGTCCCGTCTCTTTGGTCGAGACACTAAGGCAATCAAAATCAGTCAACAATCTTTGGTGGAAATTCAAAATTTACGTATCTAAATCAAAGCAAATAAGAAGAAATCCTAAGTGTTCATTCTAGACAGCCGACTCAGAGCATGCCAAGAGACCAATCTAGGTCTCATACACGTGTAAGTGATTTGAGGTTATTATTGTCTTAAGCAGTCATCCTAAACATCTGACTTAGAGTGTGACTAGGGACCATCTAGTTTTTGTGCACGTCTAAGTGGTCTAGAATTGTTATTGTTCTAAATAAGAAAAGCAAGAAAAAGTAGAATGCAAGAGTCGAACCTGACCCCTGATCATCCCGATCATGGGATTTCGGGTCTTGGATCAAGTCCCTGGTTGTATCAAGATGTGTATGCTATAGATGGTGGTTGATTCGTCCACACCATTGCAGTTTGGTTCTTCACGTACTGTTGCAGCTTATTACTCGGAATTAGTTCTTCTATTAAGTCGTGAAGGTGTTGGCACTTGTTCGGTTCATATCCATCTAGCTCATGGAAGATGTAATATTTTCTGGATCTTTTCTCTTGACTAGTAGTTCCTCGCCTAGCCGGATTTTGATAGAGGACATGCTCCCTAGTTTTTAGATAGATCCTCTCCAGGGTCCCTTTTAACTAAACGTAAGAAGAGAACTTTGGTCCCATCCTTAGCCATTTCAATTCTCCGCCATCATCACCAACTTTCTATTTCCCTCTGTCAACCGACAGAAGTCTCAGACCACCAACTACATTCTGCCTCTGTTCCTAATAGGGGATCTAGGAACATACTCTATCACATACTCCTCTAATCGTGCATTACCATTTTGACCTTCGTCCCTTCAGGGAAGCTCTAGCATATATTCCTCTAGTCTGTGATCAATCATATTCAGATTCATGTTTCTAGCTCCAATATTATGAATTCTAGCACTCCGATATCCATTCCAACATTGTCCTCAAGTATTAGTTGTTCTATTCATGGTGGCATTGTTCTAACTTGCTCCACTCAAACTCCATATGCTCATGCATTATTTCCTAGCACTTGGTTTCGAATTCCTACAGCTCTAGCAATTACCTGAAGTCCCATCCTTTGGAAGAACCTTTCTAGCATCTCCTTGTACCTAGCCATTATCCCATCTTGCGTCCCCTTCATTATCCTCTATATCTCGTCTCTAGACATATAGATAGATTGATGAGAATTTAGGACACCTCTTGCTTGCCCTTGGCTCTGGTTGACTTACTCTGGTTTTAGATCTAGGATTAAGCCCTCTTCTTCTTCTCCGAACTTCAGATCTAGCTTTGTTTCTTAGTGAAAGCACCAAAATTTTAACCCAAAAAATGGATCAACACCCAAAATCAAGATGAAAGCACCAGTTCAGATTAAATAAGTAGAAAAGCCATAGAAATCCTAGATCAAGCAGTAAATATAGTAGAAAAGTAAAGAATACATAGAAGTTTTATAACGGTTCAGCATAATCTCCGACTTACTCCGCTTAAACTTTTTTGGTAGTTGTCCTCTCTCAGGATTACAACTAGGTTTCTCAAATCCGACCTCAATCTAGTAGATCTTGGATTTACAATGGCGTTAAGTGAGTACGTTGTGGAGAATGGAAGCGAAGAAAGTCTAATGGAAGCTGTAGGTCTAAGAGTGTTAATTGAAATTCATTAGAGAGAAGATCCATTTTTGGCAGCAGGTTGGTTGATATTTATAAGGGAATCAGGAAGCATAGAGTTAGAGGGCCCAATAGCAATAAAGTCCAGGAGATAGTGTGAAGTGATGCCAAAAGACCCAAGCTAACCCGAGGAAAATCCTAAACTTGGTGCTGAGTTAAGGTCCTTAACTCGGGGTCGAGTTTAGGTGCTTGGCCCAACAATGATGAAATTTTCCCAAGTTCTTATTTTCCTTTTTTCTAAGCGCTCCAGCCAAATTTCATGTCATTTCAATTCCATATCAATCTTTTATGTCTAGTTGAAGGTGCTTTACTGATAACTTGATACCAACTCAAATCCTTAACTCGTCAGATCCTTAACTCGTCTGATCCTTAACTCGTCAGATCCTTAACTCGTCAAATCCTTAACTCGTCAAATCTTTAACATGGGTTTGACCTAAGGCCTTAACTCGTGTTTGGGTTAAGGACTTCGCTAATTTTCAACCAAGTTTCCTAAGCTCAATTCTCTTGTCTGTTTAAGTGTGCCTCATGGTTTCCAATTCATTTCATCCTTGTTTGAATCTTCTAACTCCAGTTGAAATCTACTTAGGCTCAAAAATGGGTTAACACTAGCTATGTTCCTCATTAACAAGTTCTTTGAAAATCTTTAATATGATTATAATTGATCTAAACAATACGCGATTAGTCTTTCATCATTCGAATTCCTTTACTATAGGTATATACCTTTTATTTAAAGATGATTTGCTACATATCACTAGTGTAGAGCACTTCTCTTGGATAGCCAACTCAACCTGCATGTAGGGCTAAATTTAGACATGTGTCATCATCTGGTTAGCCATAATTTGACATGGACTGCTGATGTGGCATTTCTATAGAAACATTGAGTGTTGTAACTCATATACTTTGCATAAGCTTTAGACTGCCTGAGTCGTTGATGTGAAAGGAGGCTATCATGGCCGTCGATCTTAGTTCTGTATTGAAGTGTTTCTATTTTGAACAGAAATGGCCTTACTCTCATTTTTTGAAGTAAGTTTCATTATTTACTTGAATGCTTTTAGTCTTTCGGACATAGGCCTGCCTTGAGACACATGACTTCAGTTTACAGACTATTATTCCGTAGACATTAGGTTGACATTTAATTCTTATAAGGATCCATATGCATAATAGAGCTTTCAAGTTCAAGTCAAGGGTCGCCTCTTTCGATAATTATGATGAGTAAAAATTAGAGTATACCATGTGACACCTAAAGTTTATTATGTATGATGAATACACACTGAACTTTGGATTAAGGAAAGTCAGATTATAGTTTGTTCTCAACTAATGTGGCCTTTCTCCATTGCGTATCTAGTTCTCATAAATTTTGAATTAATCCATGTCTATTAGGGTCTTGAAATCGAAGCTTGTTGTCGACTGAAGGCGAGGATTTGAAAATTTAATCTCGTCTTTTGGTGAGGGTTTTTGCAAAATATAACATCGTAATGAGGGATTTGAAACCTAACCCAATCATTTATTGTGGATTCTGAAAAATCTAACCTCGATCTTTAGCGAGGGTTTATGGAAAAATCTGATCTAGTTATGAGGGTTTTGAAATCTAACCTCGTCCTTTAGTAAGGGTTTTGGAAAATCTAACCTCTTTATGAGGATTTGAAATCTAACCTTGTCTTTTGATAAGGCCTTTGAAAAATCTAACATCATCCTTTAGCAAGGATTTGAAAGTCTATGCCTATTGATTTTCTTCATCATTTAGTGAGGTCTTGAAATTCTAAGCCTCGAGATTTGCATCATTGTCTAGTGAATACTTGAAGGTCCAAGCCTTAGGATTTGCTTCATCATTTACTGAGGACTTGATGGTCTGAGCCTTAGGATTTGCCTCATCATTTAGTGAGGAATTAAAGGTCCGAGCTTCAAGATTTTCCTCACCGTTTAGTGAGGACATGAAGATTTGAACCTCTAAATTTGAACGTCGAAGGCTATTTTTAGCATATGAGTGACAGGAAAACTTAATTGTAAGTCGAAGCCTATGTATAGTAGAGTTCCTTAATAAGTTAAAGTATTTGTAAACCAAAGGCTATTTTATAGTAAAGCGTCGTAATAAGAAAAAGTAATTGTAAGCCAAAGGCTATGTATATTATAGTGTTGCAATAGGAAAGTAACTATAAATCGAAGGCTATGTATAGTATAGTGCCGTAATAGGAAAAAGTTATTGTAAGCCGAAGGCTATGTACAGTATAGTGTCATAATATGCCAAAGTGATTGAAAGTCAAAGGCTATGTATAACAAAGCGCATTAATAGGCAAAAGTAAGTTGTCCTCACCGACCAATGAGGATTGGAAAGTCGGTTCGAAATTCTTACCTTGCAATCAGGGTTCGGAAATAGGCTTTGAAAATTTAACCTCATAGTGAGGGGTTTTATCTTATTATGAGGTCTTAGAAGATAGCTTTTGAAATGCTTTCCCCATTTATGATGGTTTATGGAAGATATATTTTGAAAACCTTTTTACCTCGTCATGAGGGTTTGTACTTTGTTTTGGAGGGTTTGACAGGATATGGAACATGTCAGTTACAACTAAGGAAGGATCAGTATGGCATGCCATAACGCGGTCCGCACTAGCTAGGCATGAATTAGGGAGATCGATACAAGTCAGCCAGGTGTCTTACTCCTAGGATTACTTACTAGAATCTAAGAGGATATTATGTGGACAGTCCCTGTATGCCAGTAGATACTCTAGGTGAGCGCGAATTCTAGAGAGGAACTATGCTTCTAGTTCTTTCGATTGGTTTATCATCAAGAATTTTGTAAATACTTACATCGATTATGAAAGATTATAATAAAATTCCACTTGAGGTGTGGAATTAACCTGAACATATTTTTTTATTTATTATGTATAGACTCATCCCCCGATTATACTATGATGATCCATCTTAGCGAAACTTGTCAGCTTACTACCGGAACTGTAGAGCCAAATTGCAATCTCTCAAACGTTTTCTATTTGTAGCCTAGCCAAATTGATTTTATGATCAGAGTCTTTGGGGAACCTTTAATGTCAAACAGCTCAAAGCCATTATTTAAAGAGGTTACAACTTCACTAAGGTGGTAATGACCAAAAGAAACATCATTTTGGTTCTTAGTTCCAGAAACCATAACATAATTAAAAATTTATATTAAAAATAACTAAACTAGCAGTAATGATTTATTTTGGTAAATTTTGACATCATACTTCGGTTGTCGAGACTAAGACTTACATGTGTATCAATTGAAAAACTAGCAGTGGCAGCTTTTATGCATATATTGCACGACACTATTTGGTCACGACTTATTCTATGCATGACACTGCTTAGTCATGATACACATTTTCTTTAAATGACACTACTCAGTCATGGCTTTCTCTTTGCATGACACTACTTTGGCCATAGGAAAAATACCTTATATGTAACACCCCACCTCTATACCCATACTAACAAAGAAAATTACACAGTAATATTGTCTTCTAGTAATGAGAATTAAGGTTGGTTAGGAGCGACCAAGCATGAATATTTCATTGGGCTAACAAAGTCACATATTTCCTACCAGAATTTTGAGGGTCTAAACTAGATAATCGACGGGTACATTATTGGAATAAAGCAATAAAGATGACGACTAAAAGAATTTCAGAACGATATATAATTTCACAAAGAATGCCAAATCACAGAGCATAGTAGAATATATAATATCGACATGAAATTACATATATAAGTGTGTCAATAAAATAGAAGTACAAGACTTACATAATATATATGTGGATATACGCTACAACGCGTCTCATAATATACATAACATAAAAAGTTAGCATCTCATACGAAGTGTACTTCATGTATAAAGGTCTAATATCTAATGACATGTACTCATATATCTATCTCCAAAAGCTAGCTAACATCCACAGTCAAAGAGTCCTAGTACCTGAAATGTCTCGATCTGACCCGAGTATTATACGGTTCAGGATAATTCTAATTCCAAAGAAGTAAGACTACAAGGTATCATAAGAGATTAACAAGGGTATTGCCATAAACATACATAATATGCCAACCCCTGAATAATAATAACCGACATAATGTCAATAATTCACCATGCCATAAAAACATATCATGTTTATCATAAGCAATCATCAAAAAGTATGGTGATTCAACAAATTTCGTTTGATAAAGCATAAACTTGCATGAAAGCAAGTGAAAACCATAAGGAAAACATAAAAGCAAGTCGAACACAAAAGACGAGTATGATAGCAAGCCAAAACCAAAGGCAAGCATGAAAGCGAGTCAAAAATAAAACAAGCATGAAAGCAGGTCAAATCAGAATCTCACAAATAAATTCATAAATCAAAGGACACACGCGAAAACTAATCAGCACAAGATGAGAACATATCCGTTGGTCGTGCCTAAAAACATGTCGTAATAAAACAGGCTGATACTTGCAAAACATGTCTGAAAACCTTTATTTAAAAGATGAGCCGTTACCCACCCGTCATGCCCAAATGCATGCCATAATAAGAAAAGTCGATACTTGTCGTGCATTCCTAGACGTGTGTTATCTAAAAGACGAGTTGATACTGGCCAGTCATGCCTGGATGCATGCTATAATAAGACAGGCCGATATTTTCCGTACATGCCTAGATGTGTGTTATCTCAAAGATCATTTTTGATCTAAAGTGTTATATACTTTCTAATGTTAATACTCAAGTTTCCCCCAATGTCCTATAACCTCTTGGTGACACTTGAATATTTACTAAGAGATTGTAAACACCACTTCATAAAATATTCTGTTAAACAAGTCAAAAAATTAATCGATTTAGTGAAACAAATGTTTAGTTGTACTACTTAGTCGATTAATTAGAGTCCTCATTTTATAGAAGTAATATTTTGATATAAAATAACTCTTTTTAAAATCATTTAAAACTTTATCTAATGATTATATTTGAAACATAATAATAATATTTCATAATTAAATATAGTCCTAAATCAAAAACTAATATATATGATTTTTCTTCACTTTTAATATTATTATCTTAAAATTATTTTCTAATAATAATACTTTGAATTTGAAGATATTATCGTAGGTGTAATTTATATAAATTATAAAAGTAATTTTCAAACTATATATATATAATATATTATATAATTTTCTAGAAATTATTCATTAAAACACCTTAGTTTAATATACATACATGCATATATATATATATATATATGTATGTATGTATGTATGTATGTATGTATTATCACTGAAAAGTTACCAAATTTATAGAATTGAAATTCTATAATGTCACAAATCAAAAAATCAATTAGAAATAAAGAATCGATAAATAAAAGAATCAACAAAAAACCAAAAATTAGAAATCAAAACCAAAATAATACATATTATAAATTCCTAGAGAGCAAAACTGGCTCTAGAAATACTCAACAGTTGACTGCAAATCCTTGCCGGTCGACCGCTATCGGTCAACCATTTCGACTGGTTGGAGCCTGAATGCTCCAGGCATCATCTCTGGTGATGTCACCACCTGATTCCAGCCATTGAAATACTACTTTTAGCATTATAACTTCTTCAATTTCATGTCTACAAGCATATGCATCCAACAATCATCAAAATTTGCAATAAGAGAACTATAGTAAGCATGTATAGTAGCATTTAAACTATTATCAGGATGCAATAACTTCAGTAAATCATACTGTCAAACAAATCAGTCATAATTCATCCAAAAGCATAATAATCCTATTTAAATTAACAAACGGAAACTGAGTTAGAATTAGATGTGAGATGTACTCATATTAACATCCAAAATTCTCCAAAATTGCATGCATCAATCTCAAGGCCAAATCAACAAAATTTCCTGAATTTCATCCTCAGTTCAGTGACGATTTATCATAGATAAACTTAATATTTTCCTAAGAAATTTGTGTAGAACGTGCATATGTGAGTTATAAATAATATGGCAAAATTTCCATTTTTATGATTTCAATGGAATTAGTTATAATTTTTATACTAACCCATGTTTTCAGCTTTAGATTTCTTACCTTTCATCTTTTCTTTTTAACCAACTTCGACCTCCAACTATGGTCAAAAATCTAGCTTTTTTTGATATAAGAGATGGAGAATGGTGCTAAGAAGCTATGTTTTAAGTTTGGTGATTTTAGGGAATTTATTAAATTTGATTTGATTTTCTAAAGATCTTGGTTTAAGGAGAAGGATAGGGAAGTTTCGTTTCTTGTTTGTGAAAATGAATGTACAAGAAGGAGAAAAAGAGAAATATGTATTCTCTTTTATTTACTAAGTGAGCTTAAATGGTTACAAAACCAAACCCAAGACCCATTAATTAAATATTCCTTCCTTATTAAACTATGCTATTAAACACTTTAACTTAATCTCTTGAATTTGAAAAATTCTAACCTTTTGTTTTTATGAACAACTACACTATTAAATTTTATGTTAACAATGTATAAAAGGAATTTTTGTTTTATTTTATTTATTTATTAATACAATGTTTTAAAACTACCTTTTAAATATACCATTTAAATAAAACTTTACATAATTAAAGATCATTACACTTTCCTGCAAATAAATAAATGAACATAACTAAATGAAATCTTCATTTTAGCATAAAATTAATTTGTTTGCTTAAATTCTAAAATTACCAATTTCATAATTTAACATATCAACGATTTCATTGATATGTACTTTTGACATCCTAAAACACTCACCAACATCCAAAGATCATTTTCAATAAATTATTTCTATAAAAATAATTTTATTGCTATAATCTAAAGATTATCATTCATTACTCTATTAATTATGAATTCATGGCCTACCCTTTTTAATTCCTTCATATAGACAAAATAAATATTCATCCTTTATTTGAATTCATTCATTATCATTTAATAATATTTTCTATTACCATTCACATGTTGCTTCTTAAAATATCTATTTAATGAAGCATTTGCTTTAGTAACTTCTAAGTTGTCACTTACTACATATTCAAGGCTATATCCAAATTTGAGTTAACAATACTAATTTAAACAATAAATTTATCATTTTCCCAACTTCTTAAAATATTAAATTTTATATTCTAATCAAATCATCACCAATCCCCAATAAAATTATCATTATTCAATTTTTATTTAATGTTAAATCTTTACTTTAAAACTTAAATTTATTACTTCTCAAACCAGATTATTATATTATATGACTTTTAAGATTGCATGATACTGTTTGATCATGGCTAAAGTACTTGACATAACTTGGAATTTGCATGATACTACTTGATCATGGCTAAAATAATTGACGCAACTTTGAAATTTGTTTGATACTACTTGATCATGGCTAAAGTACTCGAAATGAATTTGAAATTTGCATGATACAACTTGATCATGGCTAAAATATTCGATATGACTTTGAAATTATTTTAAATCTATGCGAGATTTGAAAATTTTACTTCGATGATAGTCTTGCACTATGATAATATTTCAAATGCTCTGCATTCCATGTACGAGCTATAACGTTATTGACTAGGCTCTTTAATCGATAAGTTTCTAAAAGAATTATGTTATGAATGATTAGAGGCCCTTCCCTATTTAGACTGAGGGGTCCATCCGCAAGATCTTTGGTATTTGTCATGATCTTTCGAAGGACTAGATCTTCTATTTCAAACTTTTAGGTTTGGACCCATTAATTATAGTACATTATCATCTGATGAATGTATTCATTCATTCTTAATGCAACTTGATCTCAAAGTTCGAGTAAGTAGTGTAATGGCCCATGTCATAGTTCTAAATTTTGTTGAGGGTTGTAGTAGATTCTTTGATGAGAAGTTATTTCAAACTATACTGGGTCATGGCTTCATAGCTATAAACTAAAGAAAAGGGGGGTATGCCTAGTTGATGCTTTTGAACTTGTTCTATATTCTCGTAAGATGTAGGATTGTTCATCCACCCAATTGCTTTTGGCCTGATTCAAGTATTTCTTTTGGAAAGCTTTGATTGTTTTATTGGCTGCTTCAATGGCACCACTAGATTGTGGATAAGCTACCGAGGAAAAGCTCTAAATGAAGATATAGTCTCGGCAATATTCGATAAACTCTCGGCTTTCAAATTGCATGTCTTTATCTATAATGATCTTATATGGGAAATTATATCGTGTCACAATGTTCTTCATAACAAACTTAACGAATAAATATGCCACTATTATTGATAGGGGTTTGGCTTCAACCCACTTTGCAAAATAGTCAATGGCAACTATCGCGAATCTTGCCCCTTCCTTGGAAGTCGGAATAGGACCGATAAGATCAATGCCCCAAACATCAAAGCACCATGGACTCATCATTGGAGTAAGCTCCCTAAGTGGGGATTTTGGAATTTTAGCGTAAAACCAATTAATGTTTAACATAGTCTAATGTGTCAATTTAATATTTCCCATTACAAGCCTTGTCTCAGAATCTTTTTGGCCAATTTGTGGCCTATGGAATGGTCCTCACACACTCCATTGTGGGCCTCTTCTAGTAGGTTTTGGCCTTTTTTAGCTGTTACAAATCGTGAATTAGGGATTGCATAACCCCTTCAATATAGTATTCCATCAATAATAGTGAAGTTAGGGACATTGTATTTAATTTGCTTGCTTTGAAAGTATTTAAAGGTAAACAACTCGTTGCTAGACATCAAATATAGGGATCATCCAACTTTCTTCGGCAATAATTAGTTAGGCAATTTCATTTCGGATTGCTTGAGCTCAAGTTACGATCAAAACTCTTTCTGGTGTTAGTATGCTTAGTTTTTCAAGGATTTCTACTGGAATGAATATGTTTTATTGAACATCTTGCGAGCTTTCATATTTAGCAAAGTCATTAACCTTGCATTTCATCCTCGAGAGATACTTTCGATGTCTTAGCTTTTAAAGGCCTCGAGGAGTGGTTTTAATTGCTTTGCATAGAGAGCTTCTAGGATCTTGGGCCTGATAATTGTCAAGCACTTGATCGAAACTTTTTTGAGAGTCACTACACACTTTTATTTTCGATACCTTGATGGAGATTGCTATCTTTAGTATTTCTATTAAAGATTCATATTCGACCATGTTGTTTTGTAACGACCCGCAAATTTATCACTTTGATAAATTGAATTTACTTTTAAATTAAAGATTATGATACAAATAATATCATTTTAAGTAACGATAAGTAATAATAAACTTATCGTGAGTAAATATTAACGAGAATATTTTCCAATTAGCGGCATCGTATTTAAATATAGGTTTATTTAAATTAAATGAAGATTTAATGATTTAATAATTATTGTAATTATTCAAATACTTATTTAAATAATAATAATTCATTTCAAGTAGTTATAAAGTGATAATGAAGCATTTATAATAGTTTTATAAAGAGATATATTTAACTTGAAAATATAAGTAAAAATCGATTTGGCTTTATCTATATGATAGCAATTTTTGTAAATAATTTTAATACGAATTTATATGGTTTTGTAAATGAAATGTGATCATATTAATTCATTTAAATGATAGTAAATTTATTTTTTAATTCTGTTTACAAATATATGTATGTTACGGTATAAGTGGAAATGTGACCGATAATCGGTTCTTCGGATATCAACAATTTAACGAACAAAAGTTGTTCAAAGACGTTCAAAGTGATTTGCACCTACATGTACATACATTTATATGTTACATATACATGTAGGAATATTATTAAATATAAGAAAGTAATATAAAATAAATAATGTATTTTAATGATTTCATACTCTTTAAGTATAAAGAAGTAAACATATGCATGAACGAGCGGATGGAAGTGATGGGCATATGAGGGGAGGTTCTAGCCGTGCATAAGGAGGGCAAAAATGTGTTGGAGAAGTTTTGAAATGGTGATAAAGTGATGATGTAAGTATGGATACTTTTACACTCTTTCTTTCCTATAAATACCATACAATCTTCTCTCTTTTTCCATTCATCTTCTTCTTCATAATTTTCAATTTTTTATCTCCACTTTAATGGCTTCCATTCTAAAATAAAACAATGTCCAAATTTATTTCGAAAAGAAATAATATTTATAAATATAATTATATATAGTTAAACGCTTCCAAACAAGCTCAAATCTCCACCTCTCCACCTCCTAAACTAAAGACACCACTATCCACCACCTTGGGCCGTGAGCTCCTCCTCCTTACCACCATAGGCCATGAGAAACAAGGCTTAACCAAGCCTTATCCAAGACCCAAGCTCGATTTTGTGAAGTTTCGTTTCGAGATAGCGGATCTATAGCCATTTTTAAACTAGTTCGAGTAAAAATGAAGGTGAAAACTCCTATTTTATTATAGTATAGTTTGGATGATAATACGATGTTGCAAATGGATATTTTAAAATGCTTTGATCATCAAGTTTGTTTGTTTAATTATGAATGTTGAAAATATATGCAAGTTACGAATATACACGTCGATAAGCACAAAAGGAAATCACCGTGGATGAATGAAATGCTATATATGGAAGTGTTAAACCTCTTAAAAATGGTTTAGAATGTGTTTTAAGTGTTTTATAAACATTCAAAGTGTTTTGGTGAAGTTTTAAAAGAAATGGAAAATTTGGTTAAAAATAAGTGCGTCGCGTAACGGTAGCTCGCGGTTTCACGCTATAAAAATCAAACTAATGTGAAAGGTGGAATATAGCTCAGAATTCTTCAAGATAAGAATTTTTTGAACTATTATACCCATAGTTTTCCAATGAAGAAATAAAATCAAGATTTCGACATGTAAATTTTGAAATATGTGTAAAACAAGTTTTAAAAAAATCCCGAATTTGCAGTTCGGAATCCAAAACTGAATTTCTTTGAAAATGATGTTTTATAATTGTTTAAAAATGTGGAATAAATATCATAGATGTCTTAAAATGGTTTAAAAGTGATTTGAGTAATAAAAATGAATTTTAAAATAATAAAAAAATCGTTTTGATTAATATAGCTTAAAAGGCACTTTCCACAGCACTTTTCCACAACACATTTCTATGACTTTTGAAATATGATTTTAAACTTAACAATTCATATCCAAATCTTTTATAAATGTTTTCAAATGGATAATTAAGAGTTTTAATAATGATTTGGAGGTTTTCTAGCTTATTGAAGAAAGTTTAAATAAATGATTAAGAAAAAGCTATTATAAATAAGTGGTTTAATCTTGGCTCTAAAAGCCGACGAGTAGGCTAGATTTTTCTATTCATGAGATCCGGATGTGGGGTGCATAAACTAGGAAGACGTTTAGGAGAAACTAGTGACCTGGCTTACCTGGCCTTTTTCTTGGGCGAGGGATAGATAAGGTCGAAATGTCGAAAACGGGTTAAGTATGAAAGATTTGAATTTTCTAAATTTAAACACAACTTGGATTTTTTAGAGATGATCTACTTGTACTCGGTATTAAAGCCCGAAGAGGAACCCATACGATTCATGGAATTTAATAGGTGATTTCACCGTTATTCCACCTATAGTATTTGTTGAATACGGGGATTGATATTGAGTAGAATTAGATGATTTTTGTAGATATTATTCACTTAATAATTACTAGTTTTGGATTGACACCATAGATAACATGGTTTCAACTAAATCAAAAGTATGAGTTTAAACTAAATCAAAAGTATGAGTTTAAACTAAATTAAAAGTATGAGTTTAAACTAGGAAATCTTTGTTAATATTTAAATGAGATGATTTGGAATTAATTTAATTCCTATACTTAAAATTTATTGGTTTGGATTTATAGTAAACGATGTTTTGAATAACATTGTTTATGATCCATGTTAAAATTTATGATTTGGAAATCCTTGTAAGATTTAAATAATTGATTTGGAACATTTTCCTAAAAAAAGATGAAACGATTTAGAATTTAAAAAGGGTTTTAGTAATTAAAGATTTGATAAGAGAGATTTAATATTTCCGTATATACCAGAAAGAATGTTTTAGAAATATATATATCTCCAAGGGAGATTTTTGATAAAAAGAACTTATTCAATTAAAGAATGATTCCCTATTCATAAACCTATTTTTATCGATGATTGCATTTGAAGAAATCGGGGTCGGATCTGGGGTAATCCCTATCCGAAAAGCACTTTGAACCAATTTATGTGTTCAAAAATATAGATCTGTTAAAAGGAATGAAGAATGAAGACCAGGGATTTCGAGGATGAAAGGAGTACTTGTTGATAACTTTGGTTAGCACCCAAATACTAAGTAGCAATGGTCTTTTCATTTCTAAATTTTTTTGGTTTGCAAGGACTTCTCACTACTAAGCCTTGGGTTAATTTCCGATAGGATGTGGTAGGAGAGTACCTTTGGTTTCGTTCAATCCTAGAGCGAACTTGTATGGATGGATGTCTGAAATAGCATTCTTGAGATTTACATCATTGACTTTTATAAACGTGCATTTGTTTGGTGGCGAAGAAGGCAACTTCTCGTAGCTTAACACTCTTCTCTGAGACGTACGAGCTTGAAGGTTGTAGGTTTATGGAAGTCAATAAGTGAACGATAGAATGGTAGTGTGGCATTCAAAGGAAGATGATGTGCTATGTGAAAAGGTAATCGTTACCTCAGACCTCACACCCGAAAATGACTAAAAAAGGGTTGGATGCGGCAAGGCTATGTGGTTCGCAACCATTAGGGTATGATCATCCCTTTCTAGATATATTTCATCCTGCTATGACGTTCGAGATGTAAATTATTATGGATGTATGCTATGAGGATCCTCGGATAGGTCAGTAATGGTTGGGGTGTTGACATATTTGGTACAATCCAAAGAAAGGTAGGTCGGTCATGTGTTTGTAGAGGACCATCTGTTGGGCCTCGGTACATTCCTCTAGATATGTACTACAGGAAGGTAGTCCCTTCACCTGGTCATTTGTATGGAATCCATGCCCCAATAAGTGCCTGCCCTTTTTTTTGTAGAGCCTAGTATGCTTGAATGTAATAATGGTAACAATTTCGGCTAAGATTAGAAAATTTACTTGCAAATGATTTTAAAGATATGTCATTAAAAATAATATCAAGTATTTTGATGTATGAATGTTTTGGTTATCATAAGGTAAAAACCCATTTCGTGTTATGTGGGGCGTAGTCTTATGAGATACCTTTTTGTTTTCAAAAGACGTATTTTGAGTTCCCACATCAGTCCTATGACTAACCCTGAGTTTATTTTCCCTTTTCCTTAAACTCTGGGTGCATTAATTTTCCCCGGGCAACCTAGTAGTCAGGTTTAGCTTAGAAAAAGCTGGATGAAGCTCTAAGCATAGAGTCTGAAGATTTTTGTCTATTTTCACCACTTTCTTGATCTATAGTATTCTAAAAATTTGTAAGGACAGGAATTTATAACTGTCCATGTTTAACTCTTATAAATGTATTTTAACTTCCAATGTAAAGATTTTATGTTGAAATAACATATGTGAGATTCTATTCTGTCTTATTTTTCTTTCTTATCCTTAAGAATCCGTTTCTCCGGCACTTTTATTTACGGAACATGAATACCGAGGATGTATTAGTGTTGATTTCTAAGAGTCGAAGAAACGGATTCTTACAACGTGGTATCAGAGCTTAGGTTGAACGAACACCTGAGCGTGATACGGGTAAAAGACTCATCAAAGATAGGGTTAGTAATCCCCTAGGATGAGTAACTCATCAGAGATAGGGTTAGTAACACCCTAGAATGAGTTTGATAGTATTATATATGAACGCGTATTTGTTAATAAAATATACAAATGAATTTCATTTTATATGAAATCATTTTATCTATATATCTATATGTGTGTATTTGAAAAGAATATTTTATTTAAAAAATAAAACTTCAAGGAACTTTTGAAATAATAAAACATCTTATATGAAGATTTCTTTTCTAAAAGTGACATCTTTCAAAAATGAATCTCGAAACATCTTTCTAACTATTAATCCAACCTTTATACTTAGGAATACACGAGCAGTTACCCACTATATGTGTCTAAAAAAATTTGTTGTCTTGTAAAAACCTTTTGTGGGAAGTTATGCGAAGGACGAACCCTCTAAAGCGAATTGGGACGAGAAGAACAACCTTATAGTTCTCTCCAGCGATGAGAAAGAACAGCCAGAATGTCTGCCTAGCAATGGTGGATCTTCGATTAGGGAAGACTATTCCCCGTATCCTTGTATGGATGAAGATGGGTACCAGTTGTAGGAATGCTTATGCCACCGAAAGCTCCTAAAATTATTATAATCTCGAGCGACGATGAAACTGAGCAAGCCTGGAGGGAAATTGGGTAGCGGATCTCGCTTGTTCCATTCTGGAATCAATTAAGGAAAAGAAGCCAATGGAAGAAGAATCGAAACCCAAAGAGGAGGAGGAAGAACCAATGGAAGAGGAATCTAAGCCCATGGAAGATCCCAACGCTATCATATCAAGCGAATGAAGCAATGTGGTATGGGATATGAGCGTGGAAAATTTTATCTGGTTTGAAGCGTTGTCTAGTTCATACATTAACTGGAGCGCAATGGGAAGCCACAATTGGAAGACTACTAAAGAAGAAGAAGAGGAAGGAGTAGGAGTATTTGAAAATCCGTGGGAAGAAAATGTGCCTAGATTATAAGAGTTGGAAGAAGGAGGAGTTACCAGGAGTACCAGTAGGCTTGGGACTTGTCCCATGGAATCAGCGATGGTTTCCCCAAGGAATTGAAGAAGCACAAGCAGAAGATGGCAATGAGGCCGATGATGAGTTGGACAGTGAGGAAGAAGGGGAAAAGGTGGTAATGATTGATTTTGGATGTTGGAGTCCACCATTGTTATCGGGCTCAGAAGAGTAGGAATGGGATCTAGTGAAGTAACTATGTATGAGTAGTGTGTTTTCTTTTGATATAGTATTTTAGATGTAATGGTTGAAGCCATGGGGAGGGGATCTTTTTGGACCCCGGTGATGAAAGGATTTAATGATGTAATAGTACGAAGGTTTACTAAACGATAATTGTCTCTGTTTTAGTACCACTCTTCAAAAGTAAATATTTAAAGTTAGGTAATTTTGGCTTAAGAAATAGATAAATGAAATAATTCTACCAACGATGATATTTTTGAATATAAATATCTTTGAAGAAATATAGTCATTTGATTAAGGAAAGGATAATACTTAGATATTATCGTAAATTGACCAGTTGTTTAAAGCAAAGTATGAACACCACGTGAATTTAATTTCACAGTTTGACTATGAGGTATTCAATAAATGTTTATTAAAGGAATTTATTTATGATAAATCTTGTGGATATGTTTTATGTACGTAATTTTACAAACTAGATTTATAAAGCATGCTTTATAATGGAATTTGTGAGAATTTAAAATTTTGGATTTTCGAAAAGAATTTCAAATGATTTTTGGAAAAGGAATAATAATAGCATTATTTCTAAAATGGATTTTGAAAATGAAAAACAATCTTATGATTAATTGATTCAAGTGGCTCGAAAGTAACTAAAATTGGGTGGGAGATGTGTTCGGATGGTAAAGCTTCTCTTTAGTATTTTCCTTCTTGTTAAGAAAATATGCGATACTATTGGTAGTACCCAGTTCTTTGGTATCATTTCAGAGCTACTCGATCGATATAATTTTCTAAAGTTAAAAGAAATAATGCGATGCAGTAATTGAAAAATTATGGTTGTCAATTTTTATCAAACTGCATTATCTTAAGATAAGTATGGGTATACTTTGATCTTCAAAATAAATGGTTAAAGTTAATAATGAATGGTTTTGGGTTCGTTGTAAATAATGTTTTAGCAACATTTGTTTTTAAAACCTTGGATGACACTTTAAAAGAATTCTTATAAGGATATTTAGATCTTTAATAATGGGATTTTAAATATAATATCAATTATTAGGGTCTTTTATAAAAATGTAGTAAATATTATGATAAGAAGAGGAGTTCATTATAACAATGTTTTGGTTGTAGTTGTTTTAATTTCTTCAATTATATTTTAAAGTAAGTAAAAACTTGTTAAGTGAATATAAATATACTTAGAGCAACTGAATAAGTATTTGAATATTTTATATTTTGAAACTATAAAAGTAAAGAGAATATATAGAGGGAGTGTTAAATGATAAAGAAAGTCTTAACTAAATAAAGAATGTTTTCATATTCAATATTAGTGAAAGGAAGTTTATTATGATGTATTGATTAAATGGATTATTTTGGAAATAAGTTTTCTAGAAACCACTAAGATAAGTTTAGAAGTATATGATAATAAAAAGATTATGTAATATAAAGAGGTATCTTTTTGAATGAAGATGGAAGTCTTATGAAATATTTTCATAGAAATTTTGGGAAGTTTAATAAAAACATATGAAGTATGTGGATTAATTCATCGCACGATTTAATCTAAAATTCGAGTACAGAGCTTTGATGTGTTTAACACCTATCCAAAAGAGGATTTAACACTCAATTCTTGACAACGAACATTGATAAGGGTTTTTGGTTGGATGCTTGAGTTTTATATCATAGTTGAGAGCTTTACTAGGAGAACCAAAGTTCAGATCAGAAAGCCTGTTCAAAGTCCGCACTAAAGGATCAGAGGATCGATACTAGTTCTGAAGCAAAGTCGTGGACTCGAAAAGTAGGTCAAATCAGATATTGTGTACGAATGATATATGTACAACATATGGATGTAAGCTACAAATAAATATTTTGGGCAAAACCTTTGGGTTTTTGTTTTGGGGTAATTTCAGGGACGAAATTCTTTTAAGAGGGGAGTCTGTAACGACCAACAAATTTATCACTTTGATAAATTGAATCTATTTTTAAATTAAAGATGACGATACAGATAATATCATTTGAAGTAATGATAAGTAATATTAAATTTATTTTGAATAAATATTTATGATAATATTTTCTAATTTGTGGCATCGTATTTAAATATAGGTTTATTTAAATTTAATCAAGATTTAATGATTTAATAATTATTGTAGTTATTCAAATACTTATTTTAAATAAGAATAATTCATTTCAAATAGTTATAAAGTGATAATGAATCATTTATAATAGTTTTATAAAGAGGTATATTTAATTTGAAAATATAAATGAAAAATTGATATCGCTTTATCGACATAATAGCAATTTCTGTAAATAATTTTTAATATGAATTTATATGGTTTTATAAATGAAACGTGATCATATTAATTCATTTAAAATGATAGTAAATTTATTTTTGATTTTTTTTTACAAACATATGTACGTTATGGTATAAGTGGAAATGTGACCGATAATCGGTTCTTCTGATTTAATCGATTTAACGAACAAAAGTTGTTCAAAGACATTCAAAGTGCTTTGCATCTACATGTACATACATTTATATGTTACATACACATGATAACACACATATAAACATACATATAGGAAAATAATTAAATATAAGAAAGTAATATAAAATAAATAATGTATTTTAATGATTTCTTACTCTTTAAGTATAAAGAAGTCAACATATGCATGTATGAGTGGATGGAAGTGATAGGAACAAGGAGGGAGGTTCTAGCCGTGCATAAGGAGGGGAGAAGTGTGTTGGAGAAGTTTTGAAATGGTGATAAAGTGATGATATAAGTATGGATACTTTTATACTCTTTCTTTCCTATAAATACCATACCCTCTTCTCCCTTTCCCATTCTTCTTCTTCTTCTTCATAATTTTCAAGCTTTTATCTCTACTTTAATGGCTTTCATTATAAAATAAAATAATGTCCAATTCAAAAAGAAATAAAATTTATAAGATATAGTTATGTATAGTTAAACACTTGCAAACAAGCTCAAAACTCCATCTCTCCACCTCCTAAACTCAAGACACCACCATCCACCACCTCGGGTCATGAGCTCCACCTCCTTACCACCCTAGGCCATGAGAAACAAGGCTTGGCCGAGTATTATCCAAGACCCATGCTCAATTCCGTGAAGTTTCGTTTCAAGATAGCGGAGCTATAGCCATTTTTAAACTAATTCGAGTGGAAATAAATGTGAAAACTCCTATTTTATTATATTATATTTTGGATGATGATATGAAATTGCAAATGGATGTTTTAATATGCTTTGATCATCAAGTTTGGTTGTTTAAATATGAATGTTGAAAATATATGCAAGTCACGATTATACACATCGATAAGAGCAAAAGGAAATCACTTACCTTAGATGAATGAAATGGTGTATATAGAAGTGTTCAACCTCTTAAAACTGGATTAAAATGTGTTTGAAATATTTTATAAACGTTCAAATGTGTTCTGGTAAAGTTTGAAAAGAAAAGGAAAATTTGGTTAAAATTAAGAGCGTCGTGTAACGGTAGTTCGTGACTTCGCGCTATAAAAATCGAACTAATGTAAAAGATGGAATATAGTTTGGAATTCATCAAGATAAGAATAGTTCAACTATTATAGCCATAGTTTTCCAACGAAGAAAGAAAATCAAGATTTCGATTAGTATATTTTGTAATATGAGTAAAACAAGTTTTGAAAAAAATCCCGAATTTGCAGTTCGGAATTCAAAACTGAATTTCTTTGAAAGTGATGTTTTAAAATTGTTTAAAAATGTGGAATAAATCTTAGTAATGTCTTAGAATTGTTTAAAAGTGATTTGAGTAGTAAAAATGAACTTTAAAATAATAGAAAATCGTTTTGATCAATATAGCTTAAAAGGCACTTTCCGCAACACTTTTCCACAACATATTTTTATGATTTTTTAAATATGGTTTTAAAATTAACAATTCTTATCCAAATCTTTTATAAATGTTTTCAAATAGATAATTAAGAGTTCTAATAATGATTTGGGGGTTTTCTAGCTTATTATAGAAAGTTTAAATAAATGATTAAGAAAAGGCTATTATAAACAAGTGGTTGAATCTTGGCTCTAAAAGTCGACGAGTAGATTGGATTTTTATAACCATGAGATCCAGATATGAGGCGCTTAAACTAAGGAGATGGCCAATAGAAACCTTTCCCTAGCTCACCTGGCCTCTTTCCTGGGCGAGGGATAGATATGGTCGAAATGTTAGAAACGAGTTAAGTATAAAAGATTTGAATTTTTGAAATTTAAATACAACTTGGATTTTGTAGAGATGATCTTCTTATACTCAATGTTAAAGCCCGAAAAGGGAACTTGTATGATTCATTAAATTTGAATGCTGGTTTCGCCATTATTCCACCTATAGTATTTGTTAGGATTGATATTGAGTAGAATTAGACGATTTCTGTAGATTCTATCACCTAATAATTACTAGTTTTGGATTAACATCTTAGATAATATGATTTCAACTAAATCAAAAGTATGAGTTTTAAACTATGAAATCTTTGTTAAGATTTAAACGAGATGATTTAGAATTAATTTAATTCCTATACTTAAAATTTATTGGTTTGGATTTATAGCAAGCGATGTTTTGAATAACATCGTTTTTGATCCATGTTAAAATTTATGAACTGGAAATTTTTGTTAAGATTTAAATAATTTATTTGGAACACTTTTCTAAGGAAAGATGAAATAATTTGTAATTTATAAACGGTTAGTAATCAAAGATTTGATAAGAGAGGTTTAATATTTCTGTATATACCGAAAAGAGTATTTTAGAAATATATATCTCCGAGGGAGATTTTAGATAAATAGAATTTATTCAATTAAAGAATGATTCCCCATTTGCAAAACCTCTTTTTATCGGTGATTGGATTTGAAGAAACAGGGGTCGGATCTAGGGTAATCCCTATCCGAAAACCACTTCGAACCAATGTATGCGTTCGAAAAATAAAGATATGTTAAATGGAATGAAGAATGAAGACCAGGGATTTTGGGGATGAAAGGACTGCCTGTTTATAATTCTAGTTAGCTCCCAAATACTAAGTAGCAGTGATCTTTTCATTTCTGAAATTCTTTGGGTTGCAAGGACTACTCGCTACTAATCCTAGGGTTAATTCCCGACAGGATGTGGTAGGAGAGTACCTTTGGTTTCGTTCAATCCCAAAACGAACTTGTATGGATAAATGTCTGACATTTCATTCTTGTGATTTACATGTTGACATTTATAAACGTACATCTGTTTGGTAGCGGAGAGGGCAACTTCTCTTAGCTTAATACCCTTCTCTAAGACGTACGAGCTCAGATGTTGTATATTTGTGGAAGTCAATAAGTGATCGATAGAATGGTAGTGTGGCATTCAAAGGAAGATGGTGTGCTATGTGAAAAGGTAATTGTTACCTTAGGCCTTACACCCGAAAATGACTGAAACTTGGTTGGATACGGTAAGGCTATGTAGTTTGCAACCATTAGGGTATGATCATCCCCTTCTAGATATATTTCTTTCTGCTATGACGTTCGGGATGTAAATTATTGTGGATGTATGCTATGAAGATCCTCGGATTGGTCAGTAAAGACAGGGGTGTTGACATATTCGGTACTATCCAAGGAAAGGTAGGCCAGTCTTGTGTTGGTAGAGGACATTGGTTGGGCCTCGGTACATTCCTTTATAGATGTAATGCAGGAAGGTAGTCCCTTTACATGGTTATTTGTATGGAATCCATTCTCCAATAAATGCCTGCCATTTTGTTTGTAGAGCCTATATTCTAGAATTTAATAATGGTAACAATTTCGGCTAAGATTAGTAAATTTACTTGCAAATGTTTTTAAAGATATGTCATTAAAAATAATATCAAGTATTTTGATGTATGACTGTTTAGGTTACCATAAGGTAAAAACCCGTCCTGTGTTTATATGCGGCGTTGTTTTATGAAATACCATTTTGTTTTCAAAAGATGTATTTTGAGTTCTCACACCTGTCCCATGATTGACCCGGAGTTTATTTTCCATTTTCCTTTAAATCTGGGTGCCCTAATTTCCCCGGCCAGCCCAGTGGTTATGTTTAGCTTATAAAAAGTTGGATGGAGCTTGTAGCACAGAGTCTGAAGACTTTTTGAAGATTTTTACCTATTTCCACCACTTTCTCGATCTATAGTATTCCTCAAATTTGTAAGGAAAGGAATTTATAACTGTCCGTGTTTAACTCTGATAAATGTATTTTAATTTCTGCTGTAAAATTTTTATGTTTAAATAACATATGTGAGATTCTGTTATGTCTTAATTTTACTTCTTACCCTTAAGAATTCGCTTCTCCAGCACTTGGATTTATGGAACGTGAATACCGATGATGTATTAGTGTCGATTTTTGGGAGTCGAAGAAATGGGTCCTTACTTGTTTATTACCAAAAAAGAAAGTTTAATGGAATAGTAAATTTGATGATTGTCAGGGTTAACGAGAACATAATTTTCCCTTGCCCTTGTTCTTTTGGGGCTCCATCAATATAAAGTTGCCAAGAAAGTTGTTTGGCCTTGTCATCACTCATGGTTTTCGATTTGATACCCTTACATTCAGAAATGAATTTAAGCAATATCTATCCTTTAATTATAGTTTTAGGTACATAAGAAATATCATGTTGGTCAAGTTCTTTAGCCTAGATTAACCTTCATGAAGTTTCAAGTTTGGAACACCATCCGTAAAGGTTGATATGTTAGAACTTGATAGAGTTGGCCTAAAAATATTGCCAAAGTTTTTGGCCTGTGAAGATTAAGCTATGCAAGCCTTTTGATAATCGAATAATTTTTTCAGTTGGGTTTAGTCTTTTGCTAATATAATATACTAGACGTTGAACCCCATTGTCATCTCAGACTAATAATGAGCTTATGGATTTTTCCAAAGCAGATAAGTAAAGAAACAAATCTTCCCAATATACTGGTTGTGATAAAATTAGAGGTGTGTGGAGCTGCTTTATAGGTCCTCAAAGGCTTTCTAACATTCGATGGTCCATCGACGGTGATATGTTTCTTAAATAAGTTAAAGAAAGGAACACACTTACAGCAATTGTCTTATGAACCTATTTAAAGTTGCGATCTTCCTATTTAAGCTTATTAGTTCTATATCATTAGTTGGTGCCTTTATGTTAGGTGCCATGATTTGATCAAGATTAATTTCGCTTCCGCTAGTGCTAACCATGGAGCTTAAAAACTTTTCGGGGTGAATTTCGAAAGAGAATTTATACTAAGGACCTCAAACATTTCAACTAAATCTGAAACATGACTTTCGTATTACTTGTATTCCACCAACATATCTTCAACATAGACCTACATATTTCAGCCTATTTGTTTCGTGAAAATTTGATTTACCAATTTTTGGTAGGTTCCCCTGCGTTTTTAAGCCAAAGGGCTTTACTTTGTAACAAAATAGTCCTATATTTGTCATGAGGCTTATATATTCTTAATCTGGCTTATACATAGGGATCTAATCCTAACTGGAGTAAGACACCATAAATGAAAGCAGCTGATGCCCGCTGGTGGTGCCAACCAATTGATCAACTCTTGGTAATGGGAAGCAGTCCTTTAGACAAGCTTTGTTTATGTTTGTAAAGTTAATGCAAATTCTCCACTTAACATCAGCATGATTGGCCATCTATTATAGAGAATGGACATCACTTATGAAATTATTTTTCAGCAAATTCTCTACCTCCTTTTGCAATATAGCGTATAAGACTTTATTGAGAGATGATCCCTTTTTTGTCAAAGGAGGGCATTTAGGATCAGCGTTAAGACAATGACACATAAATGAAGGGTCCATCCCACATATCATCTTGGGACCAAGCAAATATTTGCAAGTTATGTTAAAGAAATGATATTAGTTCTTCTTGAACTACGAGATGAAGGTAGTTCCAATTTTAATAGCCATATTCTTGTTCCTTGAGTCTTCTTCGAGGCATCCGGTAACTGTAGCTTTTTAAGTGTCAGCTCCCGGATCTAGTCAAGTTTAATGCATTCTCCCCCTTTTAGAACTATTTGTATAGTGCAAATAAATCTCCTCTTTCGACTAAAATATCTGCTACTTTATCAAACTGTATTTTATCAAATTTTTTCTAGTCGCAAGATACCCAAACTATTTTCTAATAATTGTATTTTCTCATCTTTGCGGAGCTCTTGGAAACTTCTTGGTATATCTTAAGATTTTAGAGTTGGTGTTATTAGTTGTTCTTTCGACTTTTCCTTTTTTTAAAGGAATTGCAATTTCTTTCAATTTAACACCATTCACATAAACCTAATTCTATCCTTTATTAACCATGTTTAATCTTGCATAATACAACTAGAGATCCATTGGTCTCCTCGCACACTTCTCTCACCGGGGAATTTCAAAAGAAAGTGTTTAGTAGACACATTTCGTCAATGGCATCAAGAACCGGCCTTTTAAAGAAGGCATTATAGACAGATGGTACATCCATGATTACAAACATGGTCTCAAATTTTTTATAACTTGCCTTGAGGTCCACTTTCACCATGAGGATGAATTCTCCGAGTGGATAGCTCCTTCATTATTAAGGCCATATATTGAGGTCTAACTTTGTTTGAGAATAGTTTTAGGTTGACCCATTTTACCAAAAGCGTGCTTAAAAATAGTGTTTATAGCAGTTCAATTGTCATCGTAATTTTTTAAACTTCCAAAAGTCTAATCTGGGCTTTAATTACTAAGGGACCATTGTGAGGGTGGTAGACACCCTACTTATCAAGGTCCTCGAAAGTAACTTTCGATTCCAATCTTCTAATTTTCTTAGACCCTCCAATCTTAAACAATGTGTCTTTGTATTCTTTAGCAACATTTTAACCTCTTCCTGTTAGTGTTGCTAGATTCGACCACATGTGGACCACCTAAAATCACATTTATGAAGTTTCTAGGAGATTGCAATGCTCTCGGCAATTGGGCTATTTGGTATGCAGTCATGGGCTCAACTTAGGGCGTGCCCCTTGCATATTGCTAGTTTTAAAAAACGCATCAAGTTTTCCAACATCTATACGTATATTAATGAAACTCTTCTAATATCCACATTCTTCAGCGTTATGGCCCTTCTGCTTATGGAAAGAACAATATATGCCCCATTGGTTAGGCTTTGGGTTATTTGCCTTCTTGGTGGATAAGTATGGAATCCATATCTAATCAAAGCATATACATATAGATGTAAGAAGGGGTTACTGGAAGAGTTTGTACAACTTGGAACTCTAATTTTTTTTCTTTTTTCCCAGAACAAACTTTCGGCTCTCATCTGTCCATTCCTAGCTTTTTCTTAAAGATCACTCATATGCCTCAATCCTAATCTCTCCTTAAGCTCTATAAAATAACTCGTTCAGAGATTTGCATTCTTGTCTCACCAAATCATTCTGAAGTGGAGTATTTCTCCATAATCCCGAAGTTATAGCACTCAACTTATATTCGTCTGAAATGCCCTTAATCTTTGCAGCAACATCATTACATCTTTTGTGATATTCCCTAAATGTCTCTCCTCTCCCTTGCCGGATATCAACAACCAAAATTACATCTGCCTAAGTACCCCTTTAAGCAAAGAACTAAGTTATAAACTTAGTTACTAACTAATCTAAAGAGGGGACTAAATTAGGAAGAAAGCTTATGTATACTTTGTATGCAACATTCCCGTTTTTAAATCAAATTTAAATTGGAAAGTAATTTAATTTTTAAATTAAATTATGAATTAATTTGATATTTTTCAAATTAAGTAGATATTTGTTTGTTTATTAATATAAATGAATATAAATGTGATTTTAAAATAGAATTTCTAATTGGAAATTAGAAATAAATATTTGGAATTATATATTGATTATGAATTTAGTTGTGGATTAATTTGAAATTTGGGTGTAAATATATATAGGATTGTAAATTAAGAAATTGATTTGAAAATTCAATAAAATATGAATAGGATTTTTATTTGATATTTAAAAAAATATCTTAAAAATGAATTAGGATTTAAAATTCTATAATTAAAATTTAATAAAAATTTGTTTTCTAATTTTAATATACATATGTAAGTATATTTATATTTCAAAGACATGATTTGGGATTAATGTAGAAATTTTCAAAAGGCTATTCTAAATTTAATTCTTTATATATATATATATATATATAGATATATAGATAAATGTGATTTTCATTAGTGTATAAAAAAAGATTTTTAAATCATTTTCTTTATAAGTTATGTAAGTATAAATAATAGTTTTAAAATGAATAAAAGGATCAAATAATTTCTTTCAAAATTTTATATAAACAAGAAACATAAACATATGTAAATCTACAAATTAAATATGTGTATAAACATTAGTAAACTTAAATTAGTAAGAAAATATAATTCATAATTTTAAAAATGAAAGGGTTTAAAAAAAATAATAATAATTAAATAGAGTAGAGTTTAAATACAAAATTCTTGCATTTGAGCAAGTGGAAGATAATTAAAATAACTATGTAACATTTGTTTTTATCAAGTGTAAACAAGATATTATATATGTAAAGAAGATTTGAATAAAATATTAATAAACATTTAAACATATGTTAAGAAATAAATACTAAAGGGTTTAAAATATAAATTACAAAATTAAATGAGACAAGGGTTTAAAGCATATTTATAAATTAAATAAAGTATGTGATTTAAACATAAAAATACTCTTTTTAAACAAGTGTAGGTTATCATCTTATGTAATTACATGTGTAAGTTAATATGATTTGAGCCTTAACAAGTGGCATTATGGATTTCTTTTAATTTGAAAATGTAAATAAATAAATAAAATGGGAAAACTAAGTCATTGTCAGGTTTAACCTTCTAAAACTAAAAAAAGGAACCTGATCAAAAGCAAAAGCAAAAGAAAAAACAAATAACAAAATCATCTCCCATTTTAAAATTAAGATCAAAACAGAAAAAAATGTTCAAAAACCTGGCAACTCAAACTCAAACAACAGTTCAAATTCCGGCTTCAGATTCAACTCTGAATCAAGCAAAACAAAATCAAGGCAAAAAAATGAAACCAGATCAATTCAAAGTTTAAAAGCCTAAAATCAAATCAGTAATCAAAACAAGTAAATAACTTCATAATCTTCAACCTGGAAAATAAACTGAAGGCACAAACCTGATTCCCAGATGCAATTCAAATTCAAAACAACAGTTTGAGTTCAAGTCTGGAAATCAAGGCATGTAGTAAAGTCTAACTAACAAATTCAAAATCCATATTTAAAGTTCAAATGCAAAGCTATTTCCAAATATTCAAATTCCAGGCTTAGAAATTTTTCTGTGCTTCCCCTCTGCTCAAAACAATGGTGAGTAAACTTGACCTGTCTATCTTTTGAATGCTTAGGTTGTATTTGAAATATATGCTTTGTGTGATCGTATGAATATACCTGCATGTATGTGTGTGAAGTGATGTGGGCATGTCTATGTTTGTACATGAACAACACTCTGTTGTTCTACAGACTTAAACCCAATAAAAATAAATTTTAACTGCTCTTTATACAATCGATATTAGAATTAGATCGTTGAGGATAAAATGATGATATGAATGTGAACTTATTTTTAAAATAATTTAGAGAAAAAATATAAAATAAATTTTTTGAAAAAGGGTAATTCACATTAAGACTGTAGTATATCAGAAAATTCAAACATCTTAACTTTAAAATCTGATTATATAATCAAGTTTGTATCGCGAATTTATGATTTTAGATACAGGTCTCGTGATTTTTAAGCAATTTGATGTTGAGAATTTTTAGAATGAACGGAAATTGTATTTTTGGCAGGAACTGGCGATCACGGTGGTCAGGGGTCTCGCAATTGATGTGGGAGGTGGCTGATGAGATGGTGATTGTCGAAAAAATCATGGGTGGATTTATTATTCAACGTGGTGGCTTGGAGATGCCAATATAGGGTTTAAGGTGTCGTTGGAACGTGGTGGTTATCGAGACGTTTTGTGGCGATGTTCATGCATCGAAGTTAATGGGACCAAGGGGATTAGAAGCTTGGGTAGGTGATGCAACTATGGACACGAAGGCGTGATCGTCGGTGATCAATGGAGGCAATATGTGGAGTTTTTCTAGCGAGTATATTCGTTCTAATGGAGGACGGATTCACTTGATTTTGAACCACGGCGATTTCGTGGGTTCTGTGTGTTCGGTTGATTTGTGATGATCGTTGTCGACTTGTAGGTGGCGGTGAGGTCGATCGAAGGTGGTCAGATCTGTGTGCATCATGCACGTGTACACGATTATGTATAGTGCTGTTGGAAAGTTGGGGAAGAAAGGACAGGCTTAGGTTCAAACTCGATGAAATGCTGAATTGCCTCAATGCAGAGGAAGAATGGAAGAACCTGAATGTAACAATCCCGAATTTTAGACAAGTTTAATTTGGCAGTTTATTTAATTTTGGAATCAGATTGTGAATAAATGTGATTTTTTCCAAATTTAATAAGATATTTGTATATAAATTAATTTTAAATTGAATTGTGAGTTTGGAATTCAAGAATCAATATCTTATAAAATAAATTGGGCTTAAATTGTATTTTAAAGATAATAAGAAATTGTTTTCTAATTTTAATATAAGTATTTTGGAAGTTATATTTGAATTTAATGTAATGATCTCCAAAAGATACCTAAAGTTAAAATTTTGAATTAGTATAATATACATGTGTTATTTATCTAGGTATAATTTGATTTTTTAAATTATTTTCTTCAAAAAATATATATAAATATTTATAAGACAAAATGTATACAAATGAATAGGAAATAAATTTAAAAACATTTAAATACACGCAAGATACATGTGTAAACATTTTATTATACAAATCAACATTTGTAAGCAATTTAAATAAAGAGATGAGACAAGTGTAAGCTCAATTTTGTTTATAGTTACAAGTGGCAAGGATGTTTTTCTTTTGGAAAAAAATAAACGAAAATAAGAAACCATGTTTCATAAATTTAATTAAAGTAAGGATTTAAAAACAAAGTTATAAATTAATGGAAAATAAGAGCTTAAACACAATTTTTACAATAATGGCCATTTGTAAAATGAGTAACCATATGTATTAACACTTGTGAACTTTGTATGGCTTGCAATTACAAGTGGCACATTTAAAATTTAAGAAATATGAAAATGTATGTAAGAAGAGACAAAACCAGATTTTATTCTCATTTTCTCAAACTTGAAAAAAATTCTAAGGCAAACAAGAATCAAGAAAAAAAATCAAAGCAAGTTAAAAACCCAAACTCTGGTGAATCAAGCTACAGATTTATTAAAGATCAGATCAAGTTCTCTCTTTTTTAAGAATCAAAATCAACTCAAATTTACAACTTGATAACAAAAGTAAGGCCTCTGTTCAAAAACAAAAGCAGCAAGATCAAAGTAAAATCTAAGATCTGAAAACAAGCTTCAGATTCAGGTTCAAAGCAAAAGTTTCAAGCCTGAAACAAACAAGATCAAAGCCAAAGCAAGATTCGTTTCCAGTTTCAAAATCATGCAGCAAATTCAAAGTTGCAAATTCAAAGTTGCAAATTCAAAGTTGCAAGTTCAAATCACTGTCCGGTTTTCAAGTATCAAATTCTAGGCTCAAATTGCTCTCTGTTTCTCTATTCTTTCCAAATGACAGGTGAGCAAATCTCTCTTTAAAACCCTGAATTGGTTTATTAACTTGATATATATGAAGTGAATTAATGAAAATGTACTGCATAACAATATAGGTATGTGAATATGCCTGTGTATGCTTTTGTGTATATGCATGTTGATGTTCTGTATAGGTTACAGGTTTCAAACCCTGACCAAAATTCAAACATCTAATCCTCTAATCTCTCTTAGGCTCTGATGTTCGAATAGAATGTGTTTGAATTAACACAACCTTAAATTTGAAAATATTTTTAAGATAAATTTGAAGGTTATTTTGTCTGGAAATGAAACTATATAGGGAAACTCAAATTTATCAAGATTTCGATTTGCATGAATTCAAGATTCAGTCATATCAATTAATTCATTTTCGAAAACCATGATTTTTAATGTTTATATCTGGAATTTTAAGTTTGTAAATATTGAGAGATTTCGAGTTAAACGGAAATGGTATTTTGGGATAATACTGGCGAACGAAATGGTCGGTGTCATCGGGATTGGGGCCTGGAGGTAGGGTGAAAAATAGTTGCACATTTTCTAGTTGATAGTGGATGATCGCGCGACTTAATTTTGGGTTTAAACCCTATTGGGTTCGTTGTGGTTTGCGACATCATTGCATGGTCGTGGGTGAACTTGAAACGATTGCACTTGGGGGAAGCGGAGCAGGGAACAATAGCGGGGGTTTGGGTGCAGTGGTGGAGCTTTAGATCGACGGAGGTGGTGAAGCGTGGAAGTTTTTGTTGTATCGTTCAGCTCTAGGTTGATCAAATTTACTCGATTTCAAATTTGGATTCCAGATGAACTTTGGGTAGTCGAAAATGAAGGGGTTGGTCATTGTCGATTTGGCGGCAGTAACATGGGTGATCGAATCATCACCGTTGACCTGTGCGTGTGCACATTGGGTGGAGGTGTCGGTGGTGTTGTGCTTGGAGAAGGAAGCATCGACTCGGGTTTGTACTCAAAATTTTCGAATATTGGCTCGAAGTTATATGGAACGCGGATTTTAAACTAGTTGTAACAGTTTTCTTTTTCTTTTTTTATTTAAAACAAACCAAATTTTGAAAAGAAAAGAAGAAGAAGAAGAAGATGGAGACTGGCTCGAAAGTGGGATCGGGAATTTGGAGCTTAGGCCCGAGTGTTTTAGAAAAGGGAAATTTATTTAACAAAGTTTTGAAATTTAGAAAAAGCAAAACAAGTTTTGGAAATAAATTCCTTAACTAATTCTTTTAAACAATTGTTTTATTAAGTTTTGGAATTGGTCAAAGGTTTAAAATAAATTATTTTAGACTAATTTAGTTAAAGTTTTTTAATATGTATATCTAACCTTTGTTTTAAAAGTTTATGTTAAATAAGCTTAACAAATGTGATCCATTAAGTAATATAATTTATTAATGTGATTAAGATAAATGGTTTATCTTAAATAATGTTTAATCTGTTACTTAACTTAAAAAGTCTTAAGTTAATTCCTATGAAAAATTATTTCAAAAAGGTTAATTATTTAATCAATCTCTTAATTTATATTTAAAGGGTAATTAATTACTTGAAAATAATTATTAATGAAAGTAATTAAGGTTAATTTATTAATAATTTAAGTTGATTAATTGATTAAAAATAATTAATTAATGAAAGTAATTAAGAATGGATAATTAATGATTAAAGGTTAATTAATCAAGTGTTTAAAGGAAAGAATAATTAATTAATGTGATTAATTAATTAAGGTAATTAATTTGAGAATAATTAATAAATTAAAGGTTAATTAATTAATGAAAGTAATTAAGGGATGATTATTAATTAAGGGTTAGTTAATTAATTATTGTAACTAATTAAGGATAATTAATCAAAGGATTAATCATTATTTAAAGGTTAATTAATGATTAATTAAAGGATAACTAATCAAAATGATTTGTAATCAATTAATGATTAATTAACCAGGATTTGACATTTATTCATAGGTAATAAATCTGATTTAAATTCATCAGATAATTAATTGATTTTGCTTATGGATGTATGAATTGTATGAATGCCTTGAGTTGATCTGTAATGATTTTGTGATGTGGATTGTTGTGATTGGGCTTTGTGTGTGTATTATTTATCTATAATGTATTTACATATTTATCTATGATGCATTTACATATCTATCTGTGAATCCATGAATGATGATAAGCGTTATAGGATTATACCGCTTATCAAATATTATTGATATGCTTGAATCTGTGATGTTGTTGCACTATTGGGTAAAACCCCTGGACTACACCTTACACACACAAATATGGATTGCACGAGGAAATCGGTTAAGTCACAAATTTTTAATGATTTTAAAGATTGAATTTTTGAATCCAAAATAGTTTTGGAATTGGAATTGAAAGCTTTTGAAAAAGGATTTCAAAAATAAAAGTTATTTTGAATAACTTAATAAAGTTTTGAAATTTAAATCAAAGATTTAACTTATAGCTTTCAAAACCCGTTTCCAAAGATTCATTCATAACTTGAAAAACCATTCCATTTCAAATTGAAATCCCTTTAACATAAATTGGAAATTCCTTCCTTATATGAAAGCTCTTATTATTTGAAAAAAAAATAGTTTTCATTTTGGAAAAATCCGATTACATTTATACAAGTTAAAATCTTTGGGTTAAATTCAAATTCCCAAAACAACACTTTTAAAATGGTTTAAAAACCCATATAAACTTGTATAACCTTTGTTAAATCATAAATCATAGAATTCAATTTCAAATTTTTGAATTCAAATTTAAATCAAATTTCAAAAACTGAATCAAGTTATTCAAAAATAACTTTTACCCTTGAAATTCTTTTTCAAAAGCCTTTCACTTTAAACCCAATCCATTTCCAAAACCATTTGGATTCAAAATTCAATTTTAAAATTACTTCAAAAATCCATGACTTAACCAATTTCCACGTGCAATCAATATTTGTGTGTGTATAGTGTAGTCCAAGGGGTTTTACACAATAGTGCACAACATCAATCATCACAGATTAAATCATATCAATATCGATAAGCGGTATAATCCATAACGCTTATCTTCATTCATAGATTTATAGATAAAGTCAATTTATCAATCACAAAGATTCACCATTACGATTCGATATGGGTTTCGGATAACCAACTGGAATCCGACTCCCTGTCGCATCGAAATTCAAATGTCGTTTTACGGGCCAAGGGGTTTTCATATTCATACAACAGTATATTCATCATAGATATAACAGCTCAGCACAAAGCATTTCATATTACATAACATCACATTACATATCAAATATATCAATCCATCACACAACATTCAATAACAATCAACCATCTTCAATTAAGATGAATAAATTGTGTGGTTTTAAATTTATCAACCACATAATTACTTTCATTAGTAATCCTTAATTAATGATTTATTATCATTAATTTCAATTTATTAAGTCTTAATCACCTTCATTAATTAATCATTCCTTAATTAATTATCTTAATTAATTAATCCTTAATTATTAATTAATTAACTCTCAATTACTTTTATTAATTAATTACTCCTTGATTAATTAACAATTAATTACAAATTAATCAACCTTAATTATTTACTAAATTAATCTGAATATTAAGTAATTAATTAAGTAATTACTTCTTAAGTAATTATATTAACAAAATCATTAATTATCTAACCTTTAATTATTATTAAATTAAAATAAACTTTTCAAAATAAAGGTTATATTTATTTTAAACCATTTTAAAACTTGGTAAATTAAAACAATTTATTCAAAACCCTTCTTAACTAATTTTAAAGCTTAAATAATATTCAATATTGAAGGAAAAATTGATTTAACAAAATTTATTTCAAAAACTTGTTTTCCCTTAAAACTTTAATGCTGTTCTTGCCAACATCATCAATCCCGAGAAAAAAACTTGTTTTACCCGCATGATCCACCAGGCCAACCCCAAGCTTCGTTGCATCGAGAAAAACGACCAATTTCCCGAGTTTGGACCCGAGTTTTCCCCTTTCTTCCCCAACACCTCAAATCGCTGATACCAACCGATGCACGTATACGTGCACAACCACGATGACCATCGCCGATCGACCACAAACTCACCAAAACATCACCAACGATCTCCAGCATCGATTTGAACAACCCAATGTACCCCGGTATCTCTGATTCGAAAATCAAACTTCTAGCTCCACCCAGAACCAACCCGCATTGACAAAATGCGATCGCCACGATGATCCAAGTGACCGGAATCCTCATCTCTTTGACCTCGGCCTCGTCATCGACCCACGTAGCTAATCCCCCAGTCGTGATGACTTCCAATCTCCACTAGCCTTCCTAATTGCATCACGAACGTCGCCGATGAAATCGAACACTTAAATCCTAAATCGCCAGGAATCTCCAACCACCATGAATGTAAAAAAATTTCTTGCAATTTTTCCATAATCTGCGATCATTCCAGCACCTCCATGCCAAGTTTCAAACTTCGAAAATGAACCGGTCATCAGAAAATCGCGAAAACTCATCCTCCGTTCATCCCATGATTACACCCTTAACTCGAAACTAAAATTCTAAATTTTGTTGTAAAAATCATTACTTTCAAAATGTTTTTAGATGATGAAATCCAAATTCGAGTTCATGCAAATCGAAAATGGTGTAAAACTTTGAATTTCCATTGTTTTTCTACTTCCAGACAATACCATTCCTTTTATCTTAAAAATATATTTTTAAAATTCAATTATGATGATTTTAAACATGTTTTATTTAAACATTACAAGCCAGAAGGGATTGAGGAAGATAGAATTAGTTTTCAAACTTAATTAGTCCCTGAATTTTTAACAGAGACATTTTCTTCTTGGTTCCAGATACATGCACACCATTACATACACATACAGACATGAATAGATATATATTTCAGCACATTTGATTCATAACTTTCCACAACATCCGTGCAAACCAGTGATTCAACAAATTCAGGCTAAAAAATGGGTTTACTCACCTTGAATTTGAGAATAGAGAACTGAAATTTGAATTCCTTTTGAAAACCGAATTCTTGAATTTGAAAATCTTGTGTTGAACTTGAAACTGAAATCTGACTTTAGTTGTTGTTTTCTTTTACAGATTTCTGAGCTTTGAACTTTAGTTTCCAGATTTGAGATAATTTCCAAGCTTAGGCTTTTGAATTGAAGATGTTGTTTGAATTTCCAGATTTTACTTTGTTTTTGCTTGCTCATCTTTCTTAGTTGAATTTGTGATGCTGGTTTTATAAAGTTTGATTAGGTAAAAGAAATGAGAGGGAGAAGATTTGATAGTTTATATAACCCCATTTTCTATTTTTATTAATTTCTTTCTCAAATTTGAAATTGAATTCAATGATTTGGAAATTATGGTTTAAAAAGATTATACAAGTTATAAGATGTTTAAATGGGTTTTAACCATTTAAAAAATTATTGCTTTGGGAATTTAAATTTAAACCCAAGTTTTATACTTGAATGGCTTTAACTTATGTAAATGTAATCAATTTTTCCCAAAACGAAAACTATCTGTTTTCACATAATGAAAGCTTTCATATAAGGAAAGGATTTCCAATTTGTGTTGAAAAGTTTTAAGTTTGATTGTGAATTGTTTTGAAAGCTATGAATGAACCATAGTGAAAGATTATTAAACCTTGTTTTGAAATCGAAGAGGAGTTTAAAAGGTGTATCTTTTACATAAAAGATTTGAATTGGAAACGAGTTTGAAAGCTATTAAATCTTCGATTTAAAGATTGAATGAGTTAATCGAAATTGAAATGGGAATTGTTTTGAAAAATCTATGAATGAATATTTGTGAAAAATGGGTGAACTCTGTGAAGTGAATATTTCTTGTTTAAAGATTTGAAATGGTAATTTGTTTAAACCATTTGAAAGGAAAGTTTTGGGTTTTAAATTGCGACTTAACTGAAATCCCACTATCCATATGTTTTTAAATAGTGCGCTCATTATTCGGTTCAGCCGTGAGAGGACCTTGTGTCATATAACCCATTCCGAATAATGATACAACGATATGGATAGCATTTGAAGACCGATGGTGAAGACCAAATATTTTTGAAAATGAAAGGATAACTCGTCGAATGTCTCTGCACCGACTGGTCTCCGGTATAGAGACTCCATATGTGATGGGAAGTCCGGACGTGATTAAGGATTATCCGAATTTGCAAGGGCTTCTTTGGAAGTGCCTTCAGTTCTGTTCGAACCTGGAACAGACTTGTATGGATGTGTGTCTGACATTACACTTTGAGATGTAAAGCTGGTTTCTATCAAATACATTTCTGTTTGGTGGCGGAGATTTATTCTCTTAGCTTAACATCCTTCTCTGAAACGTACGTACTCATAGGTTATGTAGTTGATGGTTACTTGTGATACATTCCCAATTTGATAATGTGGCTTACGAAGTGCTGCTGATCATTTGTTGATCAAAGCATGACTTTGTGAAAAAGTGTAGCTTTGTGGACGAGACCTCATCGAGCTTCACAACCCGGTAATGGTCGAAACAGGAAAGACGGGCAAGGTTGCAGGGGTTGCACCCTTAGGGTATGTCCATTCCTGGAAAAGGGTGGTATCAAGGTATGGAGCCCAGATACTTACTCATGTGGACACTGTATATTTATTACTGTGTGATGTTGTTGGTGTAGAGGTACCTTGGATAAAGGTCACAAACGACTGGGGGTGGCATATCTTAGGTGTTACTCTCGGGAAGGGAGTGCATCGGTCTTGTGTTGGCAGAGAGCTGGGTAAGTTCTAGGGGCGTCCCTCCAAAGGCGTATCCTTGTGGCAATGGGAAGTTCCTTGGCCTGACCATTTATTGGAAAATCCAATCTCCAATATGCGCCCTGTATGATTTTAGTTGTATAACCTGTCATCTACTTATGGTGGCGCCCCACTGTTTGGATGGTAGCTATAGTAGGCATAGTTCGAAATGTCTATGCTGGCTAAGATTAATATTATACTTTCGAAATGTTTTCCACTATGCACTAATAATAATATCAAAATGATTTTCGCATATCAAGCATTTTTGACTATCATAAGGAGAAATCTCCTCCACTTCTGCGTTTGCATGGTGTGTGTGGCGGAAGGCCTTATGGTCGTTTCATTTTCCAAAAAGCATTACGGATTTCAATTTTAAATTCTTTTGTTGTTTGTTTAAAGGTAAACTGTTTTGTTTGCTCATACTAGTCCCATGAATGACCCGGAGTTTATTGTTCCCTTCCTAAACTCTGGGTGCCCACAATTTCCCACATGGGCAGTCTAGAGTTGGGTTTTTCAGATAGTCGAATACTAGGTGTAGATTCGATAGCATTTAATCTCTTGATGTCGACGATCGCATTTTGGATCGAGTTGCTTCACTTCAGCATTGTTGTTGGATCAAGCTTGTTGGATGGGAGTTCTTTAAGCTTTCGGTTTTGGATATGAAAGTCTTCGAGTATTTGGAGTCTTCGTAGCTTTTAGGATGAGCTTTTGGTTTTGGAGCATTGGTATAGAGTTAATATGTTGGATGTTTGCCTTCTCATTTGGAAATTCAATTGAAGATATTCTCTCTTCCGCTGTTATTTTTGCATCTCTGTTGTTGATATCAATTGTATCAAAGTGTTGTATCATTGTAATCAACTGTTGTATATCAATGATATACTATTCATTTCTTCCATTGTGTTGTACTTAATGTGTTATAAGCTCATGCGAACTAGATTCGACAATTGAATCTACGACATTTGAATATAGGTGATGTATTCGGTGTCGATTTTCGAAGGTCGAGTCAGGGTCGTTATACCAAAGCTGGGTCCGGGAAATATTAGGGTATAGCTCGGAGATGAGGTGTCTTAAGCATCAGGTCTTAAAATCTAGAAGGAAAAGATGTACCAGTTTTAGATTTTATAAATAATAACCAGATTTCTAAAGTAATTTATTAAAACAAGTTTAAACAAATTTTTCAAGGATTAATTCTAAAAGTCAAATGTTTTAAATTTGTTTTGTTATAAAGTAATTATATATTAGGTAATCTCATAATTAATTCATTAAATGTTTCCATATATATATATATATATATATATATATAATTTAATAAAGATGCAATTAAATAGTTAATTAAGGAAAGGGGTTTATCTTTACTAAATTAAATTCTTGATTTATTTAGATTCATTTATTGGTAAATAAAGGATAATCAATTATTGAATATGATTAATTAAAGTTTAAGTAATAGTTAATTACTTAATTAATCAAGGTGATTGATAAATGAATAATTATTTAATGTAATTAAATAAAGGGTTAATTTGTTGATGGAAGTAATTAAAGATTAATTACTTAATGGCATTAATTAGGACGATTAATTAGTATAATTAATTAAAGGTTAATTAATTAAAGTAATTACTAAAGGATAATTAACCCATATGATTAATTTATGTGATAATTAATTAAATGCAAAATAATTAAGGGTTAATTAATTAATTAAGGATAATTAATTAAAGAATAATTAAATAATTAAAGGTTAATTATTTAACGATTAAGGGTTAATTGATTTATTAATTAGGGTTGATTAATTAATAGTTAATTAATTTATTATTAAAAGTTAATTTATAAATGATTAAAAATTAATTAATTAAAAGGGTTTGTAATTAATTAATATTAATTAGCCAGGATTGGTAGTTATTCTTAAGTCCTTAAATCTGATTTAAATAATCAGATAATTAATTGATTCACTTATGGATGTTTGAATTATATGAAATGTTGTGAATTGTTTGATATCTCTACCGTGTGATGCTTTGTGATTTGAATTGTTTTAATTCAAGCTGTGATGAATGTAATTTATTTTATCTGTGATAAATGTATATTTCTTTATCTGTGAATCTGTGAATGGAAGATAAGCATTATAGGAATATATCGCTTATCTATAATTGATGTGCTTGAATCTATGATGATTGATGATGTTACACTATTGGGTAGAACCCCTGGACTACACTATACACACACAAATATGGATTGCACGAGGAAATTGGTTAAGTCACAGATTTTTGAAGTGGTTTTAAAATTGAATTTTGAATTCAAAATAGTTTTGGAAATGGAATTGGATTTAATATGAAAAGCTTTTGAAAAGGAGTTTCGAAGATAAAAGTTATTTTGAATAACTTGATAAGGTTTTAAAATTTAAATAGTTTGATTTGAATTCAAGATTTGAAATTAAATTCTATGTTTGTAAATTATGGTTTAAAAATGTTACACAAGTTATAAATGTGTTTATATGGGTTTTAAACCATTTTAAAAGTATTGTTAGTGGGAATTTAAATTTAACCCAAGTTTTATACTTGAAGGGCTTTAATTTGTGCAAATGAAATCGAATTTTTCCAAAACGAAAACTATTTGTTTTCGAATAATAATAGCTTTCATATAAAGAAAAGATTTTCAATTTGTGTTGAAAGATTTCAAGTTTGAAATGGAAAAGAAATAGTTTTGGAAGCTATCTTTATTGAAGAATTGGTAAATATTGTTGTTGAACTGAAATGGATCTTTAACTTAAAATGATTTGAATCGTAGATAGTTTGGAAAGCTATGAATTAATCCTGTGAAAGATTGGTGAACTTTTTTTTTGAAATTAAAGAGGATTTTAAATGGTGTATCTTTTGTATAAAAGATTTGGAAGGGAAATTGTTTTGAAAGCTATGAATTGAATCTTTGATTTAAAGATTGGATGAGTTAATCCAATTTGAAATGGGAATTGTTTTGAAATTTGTGAATGAATCTTTGGAAAGTGTTTTGAAAGCTATAAATTGAGTCTTTGATTTAATGATTGGATAATTAATCCAATTTAAAAGGGAAATTATTTAAATATGGTGGATGAATCTTTGTGAAAGATTGGTGAACTTTGTGAAATGAATCTTTTTTTTAAAATATTTAAAATGGTAATTTGTTTTAAACCATTTGAAAGAAAAGTTTTGGGTTTAAAGTTGTGACTTAAGTGAGATCTATATATCCATATCATTTTAAATATTACGCTCATTATTCGGTTTAGCCGGGAGAGGACCTTTGTGTCATATAACCCATTCCGAATAATGATACGATGTTATGGATAACATTTGAAGACCGGTGGCGAAGACTGGATATTTTCGAAAGCAAAAGGATAATCCATCAATGTCTCTGCACTGAATGGCCCCCGGTATAGAGATTTGATCACCCTTTGTGACGGGGAGTCCGGACGTGATTAGGGATTATCCAGATTTGCAAGGACTTCTTTGGAAGTGTCTTCGGTTCTGTTCGAACCCGAAACAGACTTGTATGGATGTGTGTCTATCATTACATTTTAAGATGTAAAGCTGGTTTCTGTCATATACTTTTCTGTTTGGTGGCAGAGATTTATTATCTTAGCTTAACACCCTCCTCTAAGACGTACGTGCTCAGAGGTTATGTAGTTGATGGTTACTAGTGATACATTCCCAATTTGGTAATGTGGCATACGAAGTGCTGTTGATCATTTGTTGATCAAAGAAATGCTTTTGTGAAATGCGTAGCTTTGTGGACGAGATCTCATCGGACCTCATTCCCCGAAAATGGTCGGAACAGGAAAGATGCGGCAAGGTTGCAGGGGTCGTGCCCCTAGGGTATGTCCATTCCATCTGGAAAAGGGTGCTATCAGATGGAACCTAGATATTTAACCTATGTGTTTACTGCAAATACGTTGCTTTGTGGTTGTTGGTGTTGAGGGCCCTCAGATAAAGATCGCAAACGACTAGGGATGACATATCTTTAGGTGTTACTCCTGGGCAGGGAGGAAACCGGCCTTGTGTTGGCAAAGAGCTGGGTAAGTTCTCGGGGCGTCCGTCGAGAGACATTCCCATGTGGCAATAGGAAGTTCCTTAGCCTAACCATTTGTTGGAAAATCTAAAGAAACAATACGTGTCCTGTACGGTTTTAGTTGTATAACCTGCTATGGAATGTGGCGATAACCTGTTATTGAACAAGGTAGCTATAGTAGGCATACGACGAAATGTTGTATGCTGGCTAAGATTAATATTATACTTTCAAAAAGTTTTCCACTATGCATTAATAATAATATCAAAATGGTTTTCGCGTAACAAGCACTTTTGCCTATCATAAGGAGAAATCTCCTCTAATACTGTGTTTGCATGGTGTGCGCGGTGGGAGGCCTTATAGTAGTTTCATTTCAAAAAAATCATTGCGAATTTCAATTTTTAAATTCCTTGTTGTTTGTTTTAAAGATTAAACTGTTTTTGTTTGCTCATACCAGTCCCATGATTGACCCGGAGTTTATTGTTCCCTTTCTAAACTCTGGGTGCCCATGATTTTCCACACGGGCAGTCTAGAGTTGGGTTTTTCAAATAATCAAATAGTAGCAGTAGATTCAGTAGCCTTCAGTCTCTGGAAAACTTCTTCATTCTTTGGATGACCGCACCTTGCTTAATACGACTTGATGGTGGTTCGAGCTTATTGGATTGGAGTCTTCGAAGTTTTGGATTAGAGATGGAGTTGCAGATATTGGAGTTCCTTTTGGAGTACAAGTTATTTCCGATGCTGGTGCATTTGTGTTGCTGTAGATCTCTGATATGTATTTGTGATTATTGTTGTCTATCATTGTTTATTGTATCAAATGTTGTTGTATCAATGATATTATTCATTTTCTTCCGCTGTGTTGTTGTACTTAATGTGTTATAAGCTTCGGCGAATCGGATTCGAACGTTTGAATCTGTGGCATTCGAGTACAAGTGAAGTACAAGTGTTGATTTTTGAATGTAGAAATCCGGGTCATCACATTTGGTATCAGAGCTGAAGGTTGAAACTTTAGCTTTTGGAATATAACACATTAAGTGACTCATTAGAGAAAGGGTGAAGTATACCCTAGATCAAATATATCCCTAAGATATCCGTCCGTGTGCCTTAGTAAATTCTCTTACTATCCACTGATAGTGAGTATGAGTGCGAGAAGAGGACGAGGTAGGGGATAGGGAAGTATGACTACAAATGGTCGATACCCTACAACGACAGAAACAACTTTATTCTAAATCTCCTTTGATCCGATTTCAAAATTCTCTGATGTCTTCGTGGCAGCCCCAGGATGGAGCTTTGGTGTGATGATGGCCCTACCAATCGTTGTAGAAAAATTCTTACTACGTACCTTCATTAGTTTCTTATCAATCTTCCCGTTTTAACTCTAATAAATTTGAAAATATATTTGAAATAAATTAGTTCATAAAATATAAAGTTAAAATTGACTTGTATCGATAAAACAATTTCGATTAAAACCAAAGTTTGAAATTTTGTTGTAAGGATCAAAGTCCGATGAGGGACAAGTTAATATATACTTTGGGGTATTCCAATATGGGTTTGGAGTTTATACCAAGTGTTTGAAAGTTATGGAAGATTAATCCATATATCTATTGCCCGTGTCTCGATATATTCTATGAACGGTTCATTATCCTTCAGACTAACCAATACCTCTGTATATTCGTAAACTAGGTGACCCGAGTGTGTTGTGAAGTGTTAAATGAGTTCGTTCTCATATTTATTGGTGATATTCTCATTTGGTAAGCCAAATGTAGAATAGATAATCAGCTTGATTAATGAGTCGATTCTCTATCTATGTGTATCCATCTTTTGTTTTCTCCCTGCCAAATTTCGAGGACGAACTTTTCTTAAGGGGGGGAATTTGTAACGTTCCCGTTTTTAAATAAAATTCAAATTGGTAAGTAATTTAATTTTTAAATTAAATTATGAATTAATTTGGTATTTTCCAAATTAAATAGATATTTGTTTGTTTATTAATATAAATGAATATAAATGTGATTTTAAAATAGAATTTCTAATTGGAAATTCAGAAATAAATATTTGGAATTATATATTGGTTATGAATTTAGTTGTGCATTAATTTGAAAATTCGAGGTAAATATATATAGGATTGTATATAAAGAAATTGATTTGAAAATTCAATGAAATATGAATAGGATTTTGATTTGGTATTTAAAAATAATAAATATCTTAAAAATGAATTAGGATTTAAAATTCTATATTTTAAATTTAATAGAAATTTGTTTCTAATTTTAATATATATATATATATATGTAAGCATATTTATATTTGGAAGACATGATTTGGGATTAATGTAGAAATTTTCAAAAGGCTATTCTAAATTTAATTCTTATATATATATATATATATAGAAAATTTTGATTTTTATTATTGTATAAAAATAGATTTTTAAATCATTTTCTTTATAAGCTATGTAAGTATAAATAATAGTTTGAAAATGAATAAAAGGATTAAATATTTTCTTTTAAAATTTTATATAAATAAGAAAACATAAACCTATGTAAATCTACAAATTAAATATGTGTATAAACATTTGTAAACTTAAATTAATAATCATAATTTATAAAAATGAAAGGGTTTAAAAAACAAAATTTTAATTAAATAGGGTAGAGTTTAAATACAAAATTCTTGCATTTGAATAAGTGGAAGATAATTAAAATAGCTATGTAACATTTGTTTTTATCAAGTGTAAACAAGATATTATATATGTAAATAAGAATTGAATAAAATATTAATAAACATTTAAACATATGTTAAGAAATAAATACTAAAGGGTTTAAAATATATATTACAAAATTAAATGAGACAAGGGTTTGAAGCATATTTATAATTTAAATAAAGTAAGGGATTTAAACATAAAAATACTCATTTTAAACAAGTGTAGGCTTATCATCTTATGTAATTACGTGTGTAAGTTAATATGATTTGAGCCTTAACAAGTGGCATTATGGATTTCTTTTAATTTGAAAATGTAAATAAATAAAAAAGGGAAAACTAAGTTATTCTCAGTTTTAAACTTCTAAAACTAAAAAACAAAACCTGATCAAAAGCAAAAGAAAAAAACAGATAACAAAATCATCTCCCATTTCAAAACTAAGATCAAAAGAATTTTTTTCTTCAAAAACCTAGCAACTCAAACTCAAAAAGCAGTTCAAATTTCAGCTTCAGATTCAACTATGAATCAAGCAAAACAAAATCAAGGCAAAAAAATGAAACCAGATCAATTCAAAGTTTAAAAGCCTAAAATCAAATCAGTAATCAAAACAAGTAAATAACTTCATAATCTTCAACCTGGAAAATAAACTGAAGGCACAAACCTGTTTCCAAGATGCAATTCAAATTCAAAACAACAGTTTGAGTTCAAGTCTGGAAATCAAGGCATGTAGTAAAGTCTAACTAACAAATTCAAAATCCATATTTAAAGTTCAAATGCAAAGCTATTTCCAAATATTCAAATTCCAGGCTTAGAAATTTTTCTGTGCTTCCCCTTTGCTCAAAACAATGGTGAGTAAACTTGACCCGTTCTATCTTTTGAATGCTTAGGTTGTATTTGAAATATATGCTTTGTGTGATCGTATGAATATACCTGCATGTATGTGTGTGAAGTGATGTGGGCATGTCTGTGTTTGTACATGAACAACACTCTGTTGTTCTACAGACTTAAACCCAATAAAAATAAATTTTAACTGCTCTTTATACAATCGATATTAGAATTAGATCGTTGAGGATAAAATGATGATATGAATGTGAACTTATTTTTAAAAATAATTTAGAGAAAAAATATAAAATAAATTTTTTTGAAAAAGGGTAATTCACATTAAGACTGTAGTATATCAGAAAATTCAAACATATTAACTTTAAAATCTGATTATATAATCAAGTTTGTATCACGAATTTATGATTTTAGATACAGGTCTCGCGATTTTTAAGAAATTTGATATTGAGAAGTTTTAGAATGAACGAAAATTGTATTTTTTGCAAGAACTGGCAATTACGGTGGTCAGGGGTCTCATAATTGATGTGGGAGGCGGCTGATGGGATGGTGGTTGTCGGAAAAAATCATGGGAGGATTTATTATTCAACGTGGTGGCTTGGCGATGTCAATATAAGGTTTAAGGTGTTGTTTGAACATGGTGGTTATCGAGACGTTTTGCGGCGATGTTCGGGCATCAGAGTTAATGGGACCAAGGGGATTAGAAGCTTGGGCAGGTGATGCAACTATGGACGCGAAGGCATGATCATCGGTGATCAGTGGCGGTGATACGTGGAGTTTTTCTGGCGAGTATATTCATTCAAGTGGAAGAAGGATTCACTTGATTTGGAACCACGGTGATTTCGTGGGTTCTGGGTGTTTGGTTGATTTGTGATGATCGTTGTCTTTGTAGGTGGCAGTGAGGTCGATCGGAGTTGGTCAGATCTGTGTGCATCGTGCACATGTACACGATTATGTATGGTGTTGTTGTAAATTTGGGGAAGAAAGGACAGGCTGGGGTTCAAACTCGGTGAAATGCTGAATTGCCTCAATGCAGAGGAAGAATGGAAGAACCCGAAGCTGGGTTCGGGAAATACTAGGGTATAGCTCGGAGATGAGGTGTCTTAAGTATCAGGTCTTAAAATCTGAAAGGAAAAGATGTACCAGTTTTAGATTTTATAAATAATAACCAGATTTCTAAAGTAATTTATTAAAACAAGTTTAAACAAATTTTTCAAGGATTAATTCTAAAAGTCAAATGTTTTAAATTTGTTTTGTTTTAAAATAATTGTATATTGGGTAATCTCATAATTAATTGATTAAATGTTTCCACATATATATATATATCTATATATATATATATAATTTAATAAAGATGTAATTAAATAGTTAATTTAGGAAAGGAGTTTATCTTTACTAAATTAAATTCTTGATTTATTTAGAATCATTTATTGGTAAATAAAGGATAATCAATTATTGAATATGATTAATTAAAGTTTAAGTAATAGTTAATTACTTAATTAATCAAGGTGATTGATAAATGAATAATTATTTAATGTAATTAAATAAAGAGTTCATTCGTTAATGGAAGTAATAAAAGATTAATTACTTAATGGCATTAATAGGATGATTAATTAGTATAATTAATTAAAGGTTAATTAATTAAAGTAATTAACTAAAGGAGAATTCACCCATGTGATTAATTTATGTGATAATTAATTAAATGGTAAATAATTAAGGGTTAATTAATTAATTAAGGATAATTAATTAAAGAATAATTAAATAATTAAACGTTAATTATTTAACGATTAAGGGTTAATTGATTTATTAATTAGGGTTGATTAATTTATAATTAAGAGTTAATTAATTTATTATTAAAAGTTAATTTATAAATGATTAAAAGTTAATTAATTAAAAGGGTTTATAATTAATTAATATTAATTAGCCAAGATTGGTAGTTATTCTTAAGTCATTAAATCTGATTTAAATTAATCAGATAATTAATTGATTTTATTTATGGATGTTTGAATTATATGAAATACTGTGAATTGTTTGATATCTCTATTGTGTGATGCTTTGTGATTTGAATTGTTTTAATTATAGCTATGATGAATGTAATTTATTTTATCTATGATAAATGTATATTTCTTTATTTTTGAATCTGTGAATGGAAGATAAATGTTATAGGAATATACAGCTTATCTATAATTGCTGTGCTTGAATCTATGATGATTGATGATGTTGCACTACTGGGTAGAACCCCAGGACTACACTATACACACACAAGTATGGGTTGCACGAGGAAATTGGTTAACCCATAGATTTTTGAAATGGTTTTAAAATTGAATTGTGAATTCGAAATAGTTTTGGAAATGGAATTGGATTTAGTATGAAAAGCTTTTGAAAAGGAGTTTCGAAGATAAAAGTTATTTTGAATAACTTGATAAAGATTTAAAATTTAAATAGTTTGATTTGAGTTTAAGATTTGAAATTAAATTCTATGTTTGGAAATTATGGTTTAAAAATGTTATACAAGTTATAAATGTGTTTATATGTGTTTTAAACCATTTTAAAAGTATTGTTTGTGGGAATTAAAATTTAACCCAAGTTTTATACTTGAAGGGCTTTAACTTCTGCAAATGAAATCGGATTTTTCTGAAACGAAGACTATTTGTTTTCAAATAATAATAGCTTTCATATGAAGAAAAGGTTTCCAATTTATGTTGAAAGATTTCAAGTTTGAAATGGAAAAGAAATAGTTTTGGAAGCTAACTTTATTAAAGATTTGGTAAATCTTGTTGTTGAGCTGAAATGGATCTTTTACTTAAAACGATTTGAATCGTAGACAGTTTGGAAAGCTGTGAATTAATCCTGTGAAAGATTGTTGAATTTTGTTTTTGATATTAAAGAGGATTTTAAATGGTGTATCTTTTGTATAAAAGATTTGGAAAGGAAATTGTTAAGTTATGAATTGAACCTTTGATTTAAAGATTGGATAAGTTAATCTAATTTGAAATGGGAATTGTTTTGATAGTTATGAATGAATCTTTGGAAAGGGTTTTGAAAGCTATAGATTGAGTCTTCGATTTAATGATTTGATGAATTAATCCAATTTGAAAGGGAAATTGTTTAAATATGGTGGCTGAATCTTTGTGAAAGATTAGTGAACTTTATGAAATGAATCTTTTTGTTTAAAAGATTTAAAATGGTAATTTGTTTAAACGATTGGAAAGAAAAGTTTTGAGTTTAAAGTTGTGACTGAACTAAGATCCATATATCCATATGATTATAAATATTACGCTCATTATTCGGTTTAGCTGAGAGAGAACCATTGTGTCATATAACCCATTTTGAATAATGATACGACGTTATGGATAGGTGGTGAAGACCGGTGGTGAAGACCGGATATTTTTGAAAGTGAAAGGACAACCCTTTCGAATGTCTCTTCACTGAATGGCCCCCGGTATAGAGATTTGATCACCCTTTGTGATGGGAAGTCCAGATGTGATTAGAGATTATCCAGATTTGCAAGGGCTTCTTTGGAAGTCCCTTCGGTTCTGTTCGAACCCAAAACAGACTTGTATGGATGTGTGTCTGACATTACATTTTGAGATGTAAAGCTGGTTTCTATAAAGTACATTTCTGTTTGGTGGCGGAGATTTATTCTCTTAGCTTAACACCCTACTCTGAAACGTACGAGCTCAGAGGTTATGTAGTTGATGGTTACTAGCGATACATTCCCAATTTGGCAATATGGCATATGAATTACTGCTGATCATTTGTTGATCAAAGCAAGGCTTTTGTGAAAAGCGTAGCTTTTTGGACGATACCTCATCGGACCTCACTCCCCGAAAATGGTCGAAACAGGAAAGATGTGGTAAGGTTGTAGAGGTCGCGCCCCTAGGTTATGTCCATTCCTTCTGGAAAAGGGTGGTACCATAGTATGGAGCCTAGATAATTAGCCTATGTGGTTACTGCAAATACATTTCTTTGCGGTTGTTGGTTTTGAGGGCCCTCGGATAAAGTTCGCAAATGACCGTGGATGGCATATCTTTATGTGTTACTCCCGGGCAGGGAGGAAACCGACCTTGTGTTGGCAGAGAGCTAGGTAAGTTCTCGGGACGTCCCTCCAGAGGCGTTCCCATGCGGCAATAGAATGTTCCTTAGCCTGACCATTTGTTGGAAAATCCAAAGAAACAATACACGCCCTGTACGGTTTTAGTTGTATAACCTGCCATGAAACATGGCGGTAACCTGCTATTGAACATGGTAGCTATAGTAGGCACACGACGAAATGTTGTATGCTGGCTAAGATTAATAATATACTTTCGGAAAGTTTTCCACTATGCACTAATAATAATATCAAAATGGTTTTCGCGTATCGATCATTTTTGACTATCACAAGGAGAAATCTCCTCCAATTCTGCATTTGCATGGTGTGTGCGGCAGAAGGCCTTATAGTTGTTTCATTTTCAAAAAAATCATTGCGGATTTCAATTTTTAAATTCTTTGTTGTTTGTTTTAAAGATTGAACTGTTTTTGTTTGCTCATACCAGTCCCATGACTGACCCGGAGTTTATTGTTCTCTTGCTAAACTCTGGGTGTCCACAATTTTCCACATGGGCAGTCTAAAGTTGGGTTTTTTAGATAATCAAATAGTAGGAGTAGATTCAGTAGCCTTTAGTCTCTAGAAATCTTCTTCGGTCTTTGGATGACCGCACCTTGCTTAATACAACTTGATGGTTGTTCGAGCTTATTGGAATGGAGTCTTCAAAGTTTTGGATAAGAGATGTAGTTGCAGATATTGCAGTTCCTTTTGGAGTTCAAGTTATTTCTGATGCTGGCGCATTTGTGTTGCTGTAGATCTCTGATATGTATTTATGATTATTGTTGTATATCGTTGGATATTGTATCAAATGTTGTTGTATCAATGATATTATTCATTTTCTTCCGCTGTGTTGTTGTACTTAATGTGTTATAATGTAACAACCCGCATATTTTACGATTGAGTATTTAAATATTTTATTTAAATATTTCATCGTTAGTCGGATTTTTGTCCGAAAAAGCTACTTTCTGCAAACAGTCAAATTAGGACTTGAGGCCACTCCCATTGAGTTCAAAATGACGGTTGCGATCTTTTTAAGTATAAACTTTGATATGTTTGGAGATGGTAGAATTTTGCTACTTTTTCACCTAGGGCTTTGGTTTGGTTTCAGCCCATTAACCTAACATATGAACCCAACTCCACTCCAACTCTTCATTACTTCATTTCTAATTCCTAATACTCAAGCTTTAGCAACAATGGTGAGTGGAATGGGAAATTAAAACTCCAAACCCTAGTTCCCATTTACAAATCAAATTCTAGCTCCAAATCAATAGAAGAAACTTTGGTAAGCCTCTTCTTCTTCTCCAACCCATTTTTTATCAGTTTCAGAAATTCCTAAACCTAACTTTGGGAATGTTCTTCTTTTTGAGTATTGATTCAAGCTCGTTAAGGTTGTGTGGAAGAGTGGTTGATTCTCCCTTTGCTTTCAAGCTTCTTCTTCATTGATTTTGTGAAAAGGTGAGATTTTTATCTCACATCTATGACTACAATTATCTTTGGTTGTTAGGTATGAATTCCTAACACTTCTTCATGTGAAATTGCTTTTGATTTGGACTGATTTTGTGAATATTCCAATTTTTGGGTTTTTAAGTCAAATTTGTGTGAAAATCCTTTTATGGATGTTTGATTATGCTTTTGATGATGCATCGAGGAGCATATAGGGCCGGGTTGCCGATTGGCATAAACCCTTAGAGCCAATGTTCGTCCGGTTGCATTTTGGAAGAGTTTGCTCTTCATTTGTATAGGCTAAAAAAAAGCCCAGGCAAGATTCAGTCGACTGAAAAGTCTGTTCAGTCGACTGAACCTGAAACCCGAAAGTTTTCAGGCATGATTCAGTCGACTGAATCCTCTGTTCAGTCGACTGAACCTGAAAACAGAAAGTTTCCTGAACCTGGAAAATTTCCAAGTAAATGGTCAGTCGACTGAAAACTCTGTTCAGTCGACTGAACCTGCTGTTTCAGTCCAGTTTGCCTTTTTGGATTAAATTTCCAATTTAAATCGATTCGTGATGATCCTATTTGTTGTTATCGTTTATTATGACTTTGATGACCCTTTTTAACGATTTTTGAATATCTATTTCGATGGATTCTTTATCGGTTTCTTTGGATTTTATTCACGTCTTCGAATGCAAATTTGGGTGATTGGTTGTTTCTACAATCATTTCTGTGATTTGTCACTTTAAAAATATAAAGGTTTTCTATACTAGTAGTAAATATCAAAACTCTTTCTTCAAATGATTTCAACACTATTTTATAACAAAGCTCGTTTTCTCAAACCGATTTCCAATCTATTAGTATATACAAACCTTTACCTCACTCGTATGAGAAATCTAATTAAACGACTTAGTAAAACAAGTGGTATGAAACGCTTGCGTTTACTTCGTCGGTTAATTCTTGGACTTGTTCGATTGAATCTCTTGTGACAATTTTCTAGTGGAGATCTACAATTTGTTCGTAAATATTTAAGTTAAGCTAGTGGTTATGGGACATGAAGCTAAGCTCATATATTTACTAGCTTACTGTAATTGACACTTTCTTGATGATCAACGACGATCATTTTTGTGATTTAGAGTAGCAATGTGCGATGTCTCTTTGTCTGCGAGAGAGACTAAACCCCGTTTTATGGAGTTTCGACTCAAGTTGGTGGGGTAGCAACCCATGTTCTTGGCCGTTTGTGGAGCTTCGGCTCAATTTGTGATGGTTAGCAACCATGGAATTAGCGTTCCGTTTGTGATACACGTGTTGGTGAGCTTTATGCTCCTGTTTGTGATAGGCCTTCTCCCCCCCTCCCTTTTTGTGATTTTTGGATTTCTTGAGATGATTTCTAGAATTTGTGCTTCACCAATTTTCGTGATTTTCATTGATAAGTTTTATTATTATTTGTGCATTGGTGAATTTGTGAGTCGTTGACTTTTTGTGAATGATATTGGTATAATCGTCAATATATGGTTTGGTGAATGAAATAAAGAGTATGACATTCCTTTTGATCCTTGAGAAGATTTTTGTGAAATTGATTAATCTCTTGTTGATTTGTAATTAGTTATTTATCATAGCTTGACATTGTGATTATTATGCGTTTAGTCATACCTCTTATTCTATATCGTTTCATTTGATATTTATAGCTAGACTGATCCGTTTATTACTTTCTTATTAAATAATACGCGGGTCAGACCGAGATGTTACAGGTGCTTCAGCTTGACTTCTCACTTGGGATTATTTCTCTGACTTTTGGCTAACTACTTAGATTAGTAGTTTATTTTGGTGTACACATTTGAGATATAGACTCTATGAAGTATACTTATTCTTTTGTGTTGTTCTTGTAACTATTCTTTTGTGATAGTGTGGGTCTTGCTTGACCACTACTCTGATATACACTTATATGTGTAATATTCATATCTATTTCCGCCTTTGTGATATGAATTGCCTGTGACTGATTTATGTTATGTTTATTTCTGTATTTGTTTCCGAAGATCATATATATAGCCACTGTGTAGTAGCTTTGAGTTTGCGTCGGTATGTCGGACTTCCTCTTGAGATGAAATGCATGTTATATTTTATCTGGCATATCGGTGCTCGCAAAAGCAATTACACGGATGGTCGCTCCTCAACAGCCTTATTTTCCGTGCTTGTTGACAGCATTACTCCATAGTGTTCTTGGCTAGCGTGGGTATAGAGGTGGGGCGTCACAGCTTGGTATCAGAGCCAAACTTCGGAACAATGTAGAATAATTTAACAAGGATCATCGTCCTAAGTCCTTCTTAGGAGTCGTGCCTTAGGATTTAATTCGGGCCTTCGTACCGATTCATCCTATTTTCTTTATGATTCCTTGCTTTATCTATCGAGATTGCTTGATATTCATTTGGTGAATAACCTTTTTCTTCTTCTTTCTTTCTTTCTAAAGGAAAGGAAATGGTTAGACCAGGCCGTCCCAGCGCCGGTCAATCTAGTGCTACTCCCCAGGATGGAGTTTTTTTGACTACCCAGCAACTTCTTGACCTTGTCACGAATGCTCAAGCAGCTGGAGCTAATCCGGAACCTACTCACCCAAAGTCGGGATTTGCATGTTTGTGCAGCGATTATACCAATTTTTGTGGGAAGCCATTCAAAGGTTCTGAAACTATTATTGAAGTCCAGGCTTGGTTAAGAGCATGCGATCGAATCTTTTCTCGCATGAACCTCATTGATCTTCACCGAGTTCGGGTGGCTTCTAGTATGCTCCAAGAAAGAGCATTAGACTGATATGAGCTTCTGATTTCTGAAATAAATGAAGCGGATCTCACTTGGGAGAAATTCAAAGAGCGCTTCGAGTTAAAATTCGTACCAGAAGCTGAGAAGGTGACTTTGGCTCGCCGTTTTATTGACCTTGTTCAAGGTGAATCTTCCGTGGCAGATTATGTCGCGTCTTTTGAATCTCTCCCTAAATACGGGGTTGAATATATTAACACCCCATTGAAGAAAAATCAGAGATTTGTCTATGGCTTGAACAAGAGTCTCAAGAAGCCATTACTTCTAAAATTAGAAGTTTCTTTCGACCAACTCGTTGATATCGCTCTTCGTCTTGAAGAGGCAGATAGGGAAAATGATATTGAAGTGGTAGGTTCCAAACCAAACTTCAACAACAACAAGAAAAGGCCTAATAAATTCAAAGGTCCTTATGCCAATAAGAAAGGGAAGCAAGCAACCCCTGTGGCAAAGACTTCTTCCTTTGGTTGTGGGGAATGCTATAATTGTGGTTCGAAGGACCATTACGCAAACAAGTGTCCTAGGTCTCTCTCTTGCCGCTACTGCAAAGGTCCTGGTCATGTTATATCTTCATGCCCCAAGCTTCAGGGCAAGAGGGAGGGAAAGTTGAATGTTGCTTAAGCCCCTGGCAACACATCTCGTGGTCAAGGTATGTCTCATTCTATCCTTGATGGCATCATTATATTTCGTGATCAACCCATTCGAGTTCTTTTTGATACGGGTGCATCCCATTCTTTTATATCAAAGGAACTTGTCGATACCTTTTCTTTAACTGTTGTTGCTTTAATGACTTCTTTGAGAATTTCGAATCCAGTTGGTGGATCTGCAACTCTTAGTTTGCTTTGTAAAGATGTCGAGATTATTTTGTGTGATTTTCCTTTCCTAGCCGATTTGCATGTCATGCGTTACTTAGGATTTGGAATGATTTTGGAAATAGATTGGCTTAGCCGTTATGAAGCCCAAATCCTATTTCCTAAGTGGACTATTTATCTTCGACACCCTCAATCGGTTAAGCAGATTTCTATTATTCTTAAAGATTCGGATTCTTCTTTGACTGCATCTTTATATTCTTTAAATCCTCGTGATGTCGATAATGATGATGAGGAAGATGTCATTGCTCTTATTCACGTTGTTCGTGAATTTTCTGACATATTTGAGCCCGTTTTAGGATTGCCACCTAAGCGAGCAATTGAGCTCAAAATTAATCTTATCCCTGAAGCTCAACCTATTACTCATCCTCCTTATCGCATGTCTAATAAGGAGAATGAGGAGATGCGCAAACAATTATCTGAATTGGTGATGAAGCAATTTATTCGCTCTAGTCCCTCGCCTTGGGGAGCTTCGGCTATTTTCGTGAAGAAATCCGATGGTACACTTAGACTTTGCGTTGACTACCGCAATCTTAATGATCTTACTATCAAAAATAAATATCCTTTACCTCGGATTGATGATCTATTTGACCAACTTAGCGGTGCTAGTGTCTTTTCACAATTGGACTTGGCTACCGGTTTCCATCAGCTTCGTATTGCAGAGGATAACATTCCTTTGACATCGTTCCGTACCCGTTATGGATCTTATGAATGGCTTGTTATGCCATTTGGTTTAACTAATGCTACGTCTTATTTCGTTGACCTTATGAATCGAGTTTTCAAAGACTTCCTCGACCGGTTTGTTCTCATCTTTATTGATGATATTCTTGTGTATTCAAAAACCGAGGAGGAGCATGAAAAGCATCTTCGGATTGTGTTGGAAACTCTTAGGAGTAATCAATTAAAGGCAAAGTTTTCTAAATGCCACTTTTGGCAATCTCGTGTGAAGTTTCTCGGTCATATTATTTCCGAATCTGGAATTTCCGTAGATCCTTTAAAGATTGAAGCGATTCAAGATTGGAAGAGACCGGAGAGTGTGACGGAAATTCGTAGTTTTCTCGGATTGGCGGGTTATTACCATCGTTTTATCAAAGACTTTTCTAAAATTGTCGTGCCTCTTACTAGCTTAACAAAGAAAGGTGTTAAATACATTTGGTCGGACAAATGTGAAGCTTCTTTTCAGAAATTAAAAGAACTCCTTTCCGATGCTCCTATTCTTGTGATTCCCGAGGGAAACCAAGATTTTATTGTTTATATCGATGCTAGTCGCGTTGGTTTGGGTGCCGTTCTTCTGCAAAGAGAACGTGTTATTACTTATGCTTCTAGGCAATTGAAGCCTGTTGAGACTAGATATGCCACTCATGATTTAGAGCTCGCGGCTATTGTTTTCGCCCTTCGAATTTGGCGTCATTATCTATTGGGAGAGAAATTTATTCTTTACACGGATCATAAGTCTTTGAAATATTTATTCTCTCAAAAGGACTTAATTTGCGTCAACAGCGTTGGCTCGAATTTCTTGCACCATATGATCTTGATATCCTTTATACTCCCAGAAAGGGAAATCGCGTTGCGGATGCACTTAGTCGAAAGCAACAAGCGGTTGTTTCCATGATGATATCCGAATGGAATGATCTCGAGGTTTTATCCACTTGTGAAATTCGAGACCGTGTTTCCCATTTATGTTTATCTCTTGTTTTATGTAGCCTTGAGGCTCATCCTTCTCTTTTAGACCGCATTCTTGAAGCTCAAAGGCTAGATCACGAATTGGCTCTTCTTAGCCAAAATATTAAGGATAAAATTGATATTGAAGGTTTGAAAGACTTCGATATCGATTCTCGTGGCGGCATTCAAAAATTTGGTAGACTTATCGTGCCAAATATTAGTGATCTTCGTAAAGATATTTTAGAAGATTCGCATCGTTCTAAATTTACCATTCATCCCGGTAGTAGTAAAATGTACGCTGATATGAAGCGACTTTATTATTGGGAGCGAATGAAATCTGATATTGCTAACTTTGTTAAGTGTTGCATGACTTGCCAACTTGTCAAAGCCGAACATCAAAGGCCTGGTGGGTTATTGCAACCTTTAGAAATTCCAATTTGGAAGTGGGACCAAATTTCCAGGGATTTTATAGATGGCCTTCCCCGTTCTCGTTCGGGTCATGATAGCTTATGGGTGATCGTTGATAGGCTTACTAAATCCGCCCATTTTATTCCCGTTTGGTCCAATCGTACCGTACCTCTTTTGGCCAAACTTTTTATTAAAGAAATTGTTAAATTGCATGGAGTTCCTACTTCTATTGTTAGTGATCGTGATCCATTGTTTACTAGTAGATTTTGGAAGAGTCTTCAAAAAGCTTTAGGGACGAAGCTTAATTTTAGCACCGCTTATCACCCCCAGTCCGATGGACAAACCGAGCGTGTGAATCAAACTCTTGAAGATCTTCTTCGTGCATGTGTTCTTGATTTTGGTGGAAGTTGGGAAGATCATGTTTCTCTTGTTGAGTTTTCCTATAATAATAGCTTCCAATCTAGTATTGGTATGGCACCTTTCGAGGCACTCTATGGAAGGCCATGCCGATCTCCTTCTTGTTGGCTTGAGGCCGGTGAGAAGCTGGTTTTAGGTCCAGATTTTATTCGGGATTCCACAGAGAAAATTGACCTTATTCGGCGTAGGATGAAAGAAGCCCAGAGTAGACAAAAATCCTATGCCGATAACCGGAGAAGGAAATTAGAATTTTCTGTTGGAGATCTTTTTTTATTCGTGTTTCACCTATGAAAGGTGTTGTACGTTTCAGTCGACCGGGAAAATTAGCGCCTCGATATATTGGGCCATTTCCTATCACCGAACGTATTGGTTCCGTGGCTTATCGCCTTTTATTACCGACTCAGTTTTCTGCTATTCATGACGTGTTTCACGTTTCTCAACTAAGGAAGTGCCTTCGAGATTCCGATTCTATTCTTGAGCCCGGTGTTGTGGAAGAAATTGAAGTTTAACCTAATTTAATTTATGAGCAACATCATATTCGTATTATTGCTTCGGAGGTCAAGCGCCTTCGAAATAAAGATGTTCTGCTTGTTAAAGTCCAGTAGTCCTCAAATCCTAAGGATTGCTCTTGGGAATCTAGAGAGTTCATCGAGCGAACACATCCGGACTTACTTTCCCGTGCTCTTTGAGGTGAATTTCTTATTTCAAATTTCTTTTGTGTTGAATATGCTTTCACGGTTGTTAATATATATTTTCTTCTTAAATATTGCGAGGACGCAATTTCTTTAAGGAGGGGAGTCTGTAACAACCCGCATATTTTACGATTGAGTATTTAAATATTTTATTTAAATATTTCATCGTTAGTCGGATTTTTGTCCGAAAAAGCTACTTTATGCAAACAGTCCAATTAGAACTTGAGGCCACTCCCATTGAGTTCAAAATAACGTTTGCGATCTTTTTAAGTATAAACTTTGATATGTTTGGAGATAGTAGAATTTTGCTACTTTTTCACCTAGGGCTTTGGTTTGGGTTTCAGCCCATTAACCTAACATATGAACCCAACTCCACTCTAACTCCTCATTACTTAATTTATAATTCCTAATACTCAAGCTTTAGCAACAATGGTGAGTGGAATGGAAAATTAAAACTCCAAACCCTAGTTCCCATTTACAAATCAAGTTCTAGCTCCAAATCAATAGAAGAAACTTTGGTAAGCCTCTTCTTCTTCTTCTCCAACCCATTCCCTTATCAATTTCAGAAATTCCTAAACCTAAATTTGGGAATGTTCTTCTTTTTGAGTATAGATTCAAGCTCGTTTGGGTTGTGTGGAAGAGTGGTTGATTCTCCCTTTGCTTTCAAGCTTCTTCTTCATTGATTTTGTGAAAAGGTGAGATTTTTATCTCACATCTATGACTATAATTATCTTTAGTTGTTAGATATGAATTCCTAACACTTCTTCATGTGAATTTGCTTTTGATTTGGATTGGTTTTGTGAATATTCGACTTTTTGGGTTTTTAAGTCAAATTTGTGTGAAAATCCTTTTATGAATGTTTGATCATGCTTTTGATGATGCATCGAGGAGCATATAGGGCTAGGTTGCCGATTGGCATAAACCCTTAGAGCCAATGTTCGTCGGTTGCATTTTGGAAGAGTTTGCTCTTCATTTGTATAGGCTGAAAAACAGCCCAGGCAAGATTCAGTCGACTGAAAAGTTTGTTCAGTCGAATGAACCTGGAATCCGAAAGTTTCCAGGCATGATTCAGTCGAATGAATCCTCTGTTCAGTCGATTGAACCTGGACACAGAAAGTTTCCTGAACCTGGAAAATTTCTAGGTACAGGGTCAGTCGACTGAAAACTCTGTTCAGTCGACTGAACCTGCTGTTTCAGTCCAGTTTGCCTTTTTGGATTGAATTTTCAATTTAAATCGATTCCTGATGATCCTATTTGTTGTTATCGTTTATTATGATTTTGATGACTCCTTTTTAGGGATTTTTGAATATCTATTTCGATGGATTCTTTATCGGTTTCTTTGGATTTTATTCACGTCTTCGAATGTGAATTTTGGTAATTGGTTGTTTCTACAATCATTTCTGTGATTTGTCACTTTAAAAATATAAAGATTTTCTGTACTAGTAGTAAATATCAAAACTCTTTCTTCAAATGATTTCAACACTATTTTATAACAAAGCTCGTTTTCTCAAACCGATTTCCAATCTATTAGTATATACAAACCTTTACCTCACCCGTATGAGAAATCTAATTAAACGACTTAGTAAATCAAGTGGTATGAAACGCTTGCGTTTACTTCGTCGGTTAATTCTTGGACTTGTTCGATTGAATCTCTTGTGACAATTTTCTAGTGGAGATCTACAATTTGTTTGTAAATATTTAAATTAAGCTAGTGGTTATGGGACATGAAGCTAAGCTCATATATTTACTAGCCTACTGTAATTGACACTTTCTTGATGATCAACGACGATCATTTTTGTGATTTAGACTAGCAATGTGCAATGTCACTTTGTCTGCGAGGGAGACTAAACCCCGTTTTGTGGAGTTTCGACTCAAGTTGGTGGGGTAGCAACCCATAGTCTTCGGGCCGTTTGTGGAGCTTCGGCTCAATTTGTGATGGTTAGCAACCATTGAATTAGCGTTCCGTTTGTGATACACGTGTTGGTGAGCTTTATGCTCCCGTTTGTGATAGGCCTTCCCCCCCATTTTGTGATTTTTGGATTTCTTGAGATGATTTCTAGAATTTGTGCTTCACCAATTTTCGTGATTTTCATTGATAAGTTTTATCAATATTTGTGCATTGGTGAATTTGTGAGTCGTTGACTTTTTGTGAACGATATTGATATAATCGTCAATATTTATGGTTTGGTGAATGAAATAAAGAGTATGACATTCCTTTTGATCCTTGAGAAGATTTTTGTGAAATTGATTAATCTCTTGTTGATTTGCAATTACTTATTTATCACAGCTTGGCATTGTGATTATTATGCGTTTAGTCATACCTCTTATTCTATATCGTTTCATCTGATATTTATAGCTAGACTGATCCGTTTATTACTTTCTTATTAAATAATACTCGGGTCAGACTGAGATGTTACAGGTGCTTCAGCTTGACTTCTCACTTGGGATTGATTTCTCTGACTTTTGGCTAACTACTTAGATTAGTAGTTTATTTTGGTGTACACATTTGAGATATAGACTCTATGAAGTATACTTATTCTTTTGTGTAGTTCTTGTAACTATTCTTTTGTGATAGTGTGGGTCTTGCTTGACCACTACTCTGATATACACTTATATGTGTAATATTCATATCTATTTCCGCCTTTGTGATATGAATTGCCTGCGCTGATTTATGTTATGTTTATTTCTATATTTGTTTCCGAAGATCATATATATAGCCACTGTGTAGTAGCTTTGAGTTTGCATCGGTATGTCGGACTTCCTCTTGAGATGAAATGCATGTTATATTTTATCTGGCATATCGGTGCTCGCACAAAGCAATTACACGGATGGTCGCTCCTCAACAGCCTTATTCTCCGTGCTAGTTGACAGCATTACTCCATAGTGTTCTTGGCTAGCGTGGGTATAGAGGTGGGGCGTCGCATATAAGCTCCAACGAATCAGATTCGAATGTCTGAATCTGCGGCATTCGAGTACAAGTGAAGTACAGGTGTCGATTTTCGAACGCAAAAATCCGGGTCGTCACATTGTAGTTCAACACTTGAGATGAGTTTGTGACTTAAGGGGCATTTAGATATAAAATCTGATAGAAACAACTTCTAATTTAGTTTCTCCTATGAAGAATACAAAATTAAAGTGCTACATGCTGATCCATTTTTCATTAAAGGAGAAATGTTTATTATAATGCCATGGTATCCAAGTTTTGGTAGTGCCCAATCTCAAGTTAAGAGTGTACCGGTTTCGATACACTTTTACAAAATTCCCCTGATCACTTGGACATTATTGGCATAAATTGGTTGGTGTACCATATAGGTAACATTGTGCGTTTTGATGAATCCACTGAAAGACTAGAAAGGCTTGAATATGTGAAATTCTTGATAGAAATATCTATAACATCCCCCATTCTAAGGCCCAAATATTAACCACTATGAATGTTGCAGTCATCCACAGCTACTAATCCTCAGTGACAAAATGCAGCTATGTTGACGATATCAATAATCGAAAGCACATGAATATGAAAATTTCAAACACAATTCAGAAACAGCTTTTACATTCCATTTCAAAATATGATTTCATATTAATTAGAAAATCGCATTTGCAATTCCATGTTCAAAGAAAAAATAATTAATACAAAATACCCCAAGAGCGTCACATGAAAATGCCCTTTTGGTTGATTAGAGACAAACATATACAACTTTTCCATTACATCCAAATAGACAAAACCAAACTACAATATGGAAATAAATAAAGCTCTTAATAGTTACATTACCTCTAGCATGTCTCCAGAAGTTTATTCGTCTAACTAGAACCAAAAATTCGTTACTCCTGATCTACTCAAATGAGTATCCAAGAGTTTAAGAGGAAATAAACTTCGGGTTAAACGACAGTCTGGTGTGAATAATAACCTACCATCTAATACCAAAATAGATATCTAATGAGACCATGCTACTGAGTGAATCAGGTTTTCCTCTCACTAGTATCGTATCAAACATAACAACCATATACCGTGCTCCTTCAACCATAATGGTTAGAACGTAAAAAATAGAATCTATAACCATGTAGTATATATGGAGTTACCCATCCCAATTCATTAGATTATCGAACTAAATTTCAAATGACTACCTATCATAATTTAAACTGACTATCCGTCTCATTTTAATCTGACTACCTGTCTTATAATACGTGGACTACCCATCTCACAATTAAACATAGTCATAGTTATATGGACTATCCTTCTCATATACAATTATTACTTGGACTACCTATCCCTTAGCATATTGGCTACCCATCAAATACGGTTCCACTGTTTAAATTATGTGAATATTCACCACATATATTCCATTTAATTTACTATAATTTGGACTATCCGTCTCACATCCCATAGTTTTCCTAGGATGACTATGGACCCTTCATTAACTTTATAGATACTATACATCTCTAGCATGATGTGGACTATTCATCTCACATCCTATAGTTTTCCAAGGATGATTACGAACCTACCAATTAACAATTTAATTCATGTTACGCATATATTTAACCTATGTCTATTGGTGTCCCCATCAGGTTATCTCCCACTAAAGTTGAAACATTTCATTGTGACATACATTGGTATCCCCAAATGGTCAATGTCGAAGTCATTCAAGAAAATGCACTAGTATCCCCAATGATAAAGTCTCATTTATAAAAAAAATAGTTTGTCGAGACAAATCTACTTTGGTGTCCCCAATGATAGTGTCGGCATTCTCAATCAAAATAGCATTGGTATCCTTAATATTCAAGATCGAAGTGAAAACAATAGGCATGCCGCCCTTATTAGGTGAATATAGAACAATGTCGAAGGGAAAACATTTAGCATGTCAAAGCTTATCTACATTGGTGTCCCCAATGATAGTGTCAAAATTTATATTTTATAATGTATTGGTATCCCCAATTACAATGTCGAAAAAGAAATGTAACATCCCCCGGTTGGAGGCCCAAAACTAATAGTTTTGATGGGCTAACTGTGAACCTATTGGCCCTTGCCAATATCATTTCTCTTATATAGTTTTCATGAGCTTACTGTGAACCTATTGGCCCCTGCCAATATCTTTAATTTATATTCACTTCTAGGTCAACCTAACCGGTTATTCTGCCTTTTCCCAAAGTACTGTTTTAGGTTCATTACAAAGTGAATATATACATATATGGAAAAGCAAACAATATAACTTGGTTAATTCTTTTAACCCATTAAGACTTCTTCAAGAATTCCATTTCAAAATACTTTTTTCATTAATATGATATGGTTTTTCTTTTAAATGAGATTGGATTATTTGTTAACTATGCTTTCGAAATCTTCAAAACCTTGCTTTCAACCTCATTGGATAGCCCCTTCGAAAGCATATATCTCTTTTTGAAACATTAGACTCTTGCCTTTTAAAACACTTTAAAATCCTTCATTCGAAACCTTTTGAATATAGTAAAGTGTTACTTATTAATTATTAGAATCATAGCTTCGAAACCATTGGAAGTATCTCTTCCTAAAGTATTGAAAGCCCTTTTTTGACATCATTGGGTTTACCTTTTAAAATATCATTTGGGTTAATATAAATAAAAATATCTCTTTCGAAACCATTCTTTACTATATAAAAATGTTGGGGAATTTATGATGGTGTCCGAACCATCCCTTTCGATAGAGTCGAAAGCCTATACTAAAAATACTGAAGAATACCTTCAAAACCCCTTCCGAAGCCATCGCCTTCGAAACCTATAACCCTTTTGAAAGCATTTTGGAAGCGGCTTAATATATCTTTAAAACTACTCTACCTTTCGACAACATTGATGATTTCAATACACTTAAAAGGCAAAAGAATCGACGGCAGGGTTTCGACTGTGTCGGAACCCTCTCTTTCATAAACATTGGTTTATAATTAAAGGAACTCCTTCGAAAGCCCTTTTTCTTTTAAAACAACATGGAAACCCCTTTGAAAGCGATTATAAAATTCCTTCCGAAAACATATGTATCGACTAAGTCGGAAGCTTAGTAAAACAAAGGCATGTACTTAACTATTTAAAACAAACTGAGGTATCGACTCCATCAGAAGCATGCTTTTGACACCCTATGTATTGGTCAGGGCTTATTGGGGTTTTGACTTTGTCAAAGGCGAAAGGCAAGGGACGAAAGGTACCCTTAATAGAGGCGGAACCTGTGTTTCTGGGTTAAGTATCAAATTAAGCAACTTATATCAACTAACCTGCCTACGTGTAAACTTCTTATTGGTTGCCTTAACTTTTCCCGTGCTTTTCATAACCAATCGCCTTATTATTTCAGATAAGTATCAAGCTTAGAATTTTACAGATAAAAGCTTCCATTGCAAATACAATTAAATCATTTAGATCCTCTTCTCAAAACAATTTAATTTGTATATCAAATCACTTAACGAAAATCCCCAAAAATCATAGAAATCTACTTTGATCATGTTATATAACATATCAAAATTTCAAACCCAATTTCTCAATATATTTTCTGAAATAAATTTATAAACCTAACGTGCTATATTTTCATTCAAAAATTCATAATAATCATTCCAAAGCTTAGAAAATTATCAAACTTAAAAGTCAACTCTAAGATTATGTTTTGCATGACATATAATTTTTCCATGGCATTTAAACATTAATATCACACGGTTTTAGTCTAAAACGTATGAACCATCGTTTAAATAATCTTATTTGAATTTAGACAAACCATAATTCAAGCATATCTTCATCGAACATCATATATTCAGAAAATAGAGATGAAAATTATTGTTTACTATAATTTTTTATAAGGAAAGTGGATTGAGATGAGTTTGATTCCCCTATTTAATTCTTTAACTTTTTCCTTGAATGTCTCCTTCTTTTCTTCCAATTATAGTCGGCCTTCTTTCTTTTGCTTACGTTTGTTATTTGTAAAAAAGTGATAATGAATGTGAATGGCTTAGGGGACACACATATAAATAAGGGTTGGAGTCATCGGAGACCAATATCTATAATGCCCTTATATAATTTATTTAGTATACAGACCATACTTTACGCCCAATTTTATTAATAAGCATGGGCACTTAAATTTATTCAAAACTATCCCCTTATCACTTATCACTTAACATTTACATTATTATATTTAATTTATCTAATTAAATATCCTGAACAATATTATTTAAAAATTAGGGATGTTGCCATCTTCCCTTCTTAAAGAATTTCATCCTCAAAATTAAATAAGGACTAAATACTAATCATATCAATCATTTGTAATAACTCCTAACTACCAAACAAGTCTAACTGGCTAGTGATCTACTATATAAATATAATATAGATATACTTTAAAACAAATTGGAATAAGTATCTCGAATTTTGTCTTCTATCTCCTAAGTACAGTCCTTTTCATTGTCGCTCCAATGAACTTTCACCAACTTGATTGTCTTGGATCTCAACATTTTCTCATCTCCCATCACAAACCGAATTGGTTGTCTAACAACTATCAAATTAGGCTCTACTACTAAGTCTTCCAATTCTGTTGGTGGAATGGTAGTCTCTGGATCATGCACATACTTGCGAGGATGAGATACATGGAATACATTATGGACAACAGCCATATTGCTTGGCAACTTTACTCTGTATGCGAGCGTTCTAATTCTCTCCATAATCTGGAATGGACCAACACATCTCGGTGGCAGCTTCCCTGACCTTCCAAATCGTATCACACCCTTCATCGGTTGTTTAAAAACTCTATCTCCAACCGAGAACTCTTGGTCTTTACGCCTTTTATCTGTGTAACTTTTTTGTTTGGATTGAGCTTCCTTCATTCGTTCCCGGATCAACTCAATCTTCCCTTACACCTCTCTAACTAAATTTGGACCTAAGACTAATCTGTCTCCAGTCTCTAACAAACATGCTTGTGATTTGCATGGTCTTCCATATATAGCTTTAAAAAGAGTCATTCCTATACTGTTTGATAACTATTATTATAGGAAAATTCAATCAAATGTAGGTGATCTCCCTAAGATCCACCCAAATCTAATACACAAGCTCTCAACAAATATTCGAGTACTTCATTGACTCTCTCAATCTGCCCATCCGTCCGTGGGTGATATGTTGTACTCATCTTGAGCTTGGTGCCTAATACTCTCCAAAGATTTCTCCAAAATTCGTTGGGGAGTAATGAATCTCTGTCGCTGACTATGCTATTAGGAATTCCATGAAGTCTAACTATGTTCTTCACGAACAACTTCGCCAAAACAAGTGCCGTCCTAGTTGACTTGACTGGAATGAATGGGTGCTCTTGGTCAATCTGTCAACTATGACCCATATGCTTTCATTTTCCCTGTTCAACCTTGGCAACCCGTCTATAAAATCCATGGATATAGAATCCCACTTCCAAACTGGAATCTCTAAAGGCTGAAGCAACCCGTTGGTCCTCTGGAGTTCGGCTTTCATTTGTTAACAGTTGGCACACTTCCTAACCCACAAGCCAAAATTCCTCTTCATGCATTCCCAATAGAAGCTCCTCTTGATTCTAGATACATCTTGGTTCTCCCAAGATGAATCGTAAACTTGGATCGATGACATTCTCCTAGAACTTCTCTTCTTAAGTTCTCTATATTCAGAACACATAAGCATCCCTTCTTCCTTAACCATCCTCTCCAGTCGATGCTAAAATCTTTAAGATCATTGATCTCGGATCCCACCTCGAGTCTTCTAATCTTCTCGGCTAATTCTGGATCCTTTTCTTTTTAGAAGCTATCCTCTCGATCAACATTGGTCGAACCTCCAAACAGGCCAACACACTAGTACTCTAACTCGAATCAACAGTCGATCTCGACTTTATACTACACGTAGACAAAGCTTCTAAATCCTTCCATTCTGCCAACATAGCTAATGCCACATTCTGATGTTCCCTACTAAGGGCACCCGCTACCTTATTTCCTTTCCCAAAAGTATATTCTATACAAAAATCATAAGCGGCCAAAAACTCCAGTCACGTCTGCTGTCACATATTCAACTCTTTCTGAGAGAATAAATATCTTAAAGACTTATGATCAGTGTATAGCTCAAATCTCTCCCCTAAGATATAATGTCTCCAAATCTTCAACGCGAAGATTACCGCAGTCAACTCTAAATCTTGAGTAGGATTTCTTATCTCATGAGGTCTAAGCTATCGAGAAGCGTAGGCAATGACTTTACCATTTGTAACAGCTCCACCGCGATGCGTAGTTAAGAAAAGAACACTACAAATAATGTCGCCTGCTAATATGGAGAATATGGCTTGTTAGGGGCGATAGAATGTGAATATATCTTTCTACTAACACTGGCACGTCATTTATACCTTTTCCCTTAATATTTGAATAGAACTTGACGTATACAGTATTAATACAAAGTAGTATACACGCCAATTTCTCAGAATTAGAACAATATGTCATATAAATAACAGTCACCGATCACAGCGAAATAAATCTCAACTTATACAAATACAAATTATTTAGTTCACGAAATGAAATACTAAACTCCATTGTTATACAAATTTTACAATTCTCTAATCTAAATTGTACATCTTATTAACATATTCACAATTTTCCTAAATGAGATAAACTAAATGTCAAAAGTGTTTATCTCCTTGCTAGCCAAAACATTCAAAGGTCAACTTGTCCTGTAACCTGAAAAGTCTCGACCTGACCTGAGCAAAATAACACCCGGTTCAGAATATCTCTAAATATCCAATAGGGTGAGAATAGAACACAAAAAAACAACATATAAGTAGATATAGATCTCCATGAAATAACGAGTCATGGGAATTAATTTAACTTCGAGTTCATCACAAGGCATATGGTTATACATTTAAGTCATGAACATATATTAGTTACTAAACACTGTAATTACAGAACAAAACAAAATATCTCTAAGCATGCAAATATTAATGATTAACTCAGAACATGGTTATATGTTTAAGTCACAAACACGAACTAGTCCATAAAAGCATAATAATAGAATTAAATTAACATCCATCATAAGACACAAGAATATATATATCTTTATTTCATGAACATAGAATAGTCGCAAAATTCAAATATACAGAATCCAAGAGATCTTAATCCAAATCGATCGTAATGATCATCCAAAATAATCGCAATGATTGTACTCAGAACCTATGGCAAACAAATAAACAAATTGGTATCACTCGAACCGGTCTGATACCAAGGATCATACTCAGACTGGGAACATAGAATTACAGAATGATCTCGAGGATAGTACATATCGATCAAGGTGATCGTAGACTCGATAAATGTGCATTTATTTAATACTATTATATTATTATGTTTGAAAAGAAATCCAGGAATAAACTTGTTAAGGATCTATCCCAAACCACTTATTCTCTAAAACCATACTTATTACTCTTAGAAATGCTCAAATTAGTATTTATACACTAGTATTAAACAACTTAAGTATATACTTCAAAACCATTTGTTTTTACATCTCATAACATTGTAATTAATAAATTAAATTTACATTTCACAAAACATATTTCCACATCCATCACTATTTATACCAGTAATACTTAATATAAATTTAAATATTTTATAAAACTAGTTATAAAAGAGTTAGACCAATTTATAAAACAAGTTTAATATTTATAACTTTAATAAACTCTCCTTACCAAATTATTGGTGTTTATAACTAAATATTCATCTCTATAAATAAATAGATATATCTTTATTTAATCCAAAGCTCTGAATCAAATGATTCAAAATCCACAAACATATTAGAATCCATTATGACCAAATATTAGGTTATCACCAGATTTTAGTCATGAACTAACTCCGTCGAATTCTAACTCTTAACTTTATTCCAATTCAAACATATAATATATATTTATTATGGTAAATATATGTTTATATAACCAACGACTAAAATAATCACTCTAATACCTAGGCACAACACTACTATCACAACAAGACACAAGGGTTCAAGCAATGGGTCGGGAATGTACCGGTCATTTCAACCGCTCCACAAGTAACAACTCAATCACGAGTTCCAGTTTTAGAACACAATTTCGACCTTTTAAATCATAGAACTTTCAAATACTTACAACATGAAAGCTATCCTTAATGTCTTAGCTTTCTAAAAAAATGTTATGCCCCATTTGGGTTTACAGATAAAAAGATATGGCGGTTTTAGTATTAGTTTTCAACTCATAAAATCGACAGAGCAGAGCATGTATATCAGTTTCAAACCCAATTTCAACCCTTTAAATCATATAATTTTCAAAAACTTACAACACCAAAGTTGTTCCGTTATATCCCATCTTTCCAACAATTTTTTTTACACAATTTGGGTTTACGGTTAAAAAGTTATGACGATTTTAGTTTTAGATTTCAACTCCGAAAATCGACAGAGCAGAGCATGCATATAAGTTTCATATCCAATTTCGACCCTTTAAACTATCAAATTTCCTAAGGTGATTAAGAGATAACTTGTAGCTTATCGAAAGAGCTTTCTACAAAATAAAACCGAACCAAATTGAATCATTCTACAATGAGATATCGCTATTTTACAATAACGAATTTCACAAATAAATTTCAGTAATCAATTTACAAATTTCAACAACTCAATCAATTTGCTCAAACCATTCAACTATTTAGTGATAATCATCACTCAATTTAGAGCATTAAGACTTAATGGAGATAGATGTGTGAGTTTACAACTCAACTTAAATCCATAAATATATTAGCCAAGAGTTTCCATTTCAGTTTTGCTTAAGCTTCCGAACCCTGGACCTTCCTCTTATTTGCTTCTCCATTACTTTCTTGCTAATTTGAAGAAGATGATTTTGATTGATTGAAAAGAGGAATTAGCCCTAGTTTCTTTTTTTTTTTAGAGAGGAGGAAAGTAACATACACGATATAGAAAAGTAAGAAAAATGAGAAGGGTATTCTTATTCACATAGGAATGGATGGAAATGGTTAGACTAATGGGATTGTATTTCACTAATGCCCAAGATAAAATAAAATGAATTCCTCCCTTTAGCCTAATCAATAGATTTAATTAGTTTAACCAATTGAATCGCCTAAGCTAAGATAGATTATCTTTCTATAAATTAATTCAAATTTTCATAAGCATATCAATTTAAAAATTTAAAAATCCAATGGTCGATTTAAATGATATTTTGCCAAAATTGAATTCCATAAAGTAAATCAATTATTAACACCGGATTAAATTTCATAATAAAATATTAAATTAGTTAAGATAATCAAATCAACCATTTATAAAAACTGGATTTAATTTCACAATTTAATCTGACAAATTACAAATTAGAATTGACTAAAAACAATTAAACTTAATTAATAATAGGGTTGTTACGGACTTCCCCCTTAAAGAAATTGCGCCCTCACAATTTCCTTACGAAAGAAATCAATAATATAAATTTCCTCTTAAAAAAATTATATGTTACCTGGTTTCTAATTTTGTTTCCAAACCGTTCAATTAATATCACTCCAAATTATAACACTAAACTCGAAATTTTTTAGCTATCAAAATTCTCAAAAATATTCTAACGCCACAATTTACGGATAATTTCGCCAGCATCTCCTTTGCGTGACTAGCATTTCAAAAATTTATAATATGAATATAATTACATAATATACATCTCATCTCAAGGTTGAGGCATCCCATAGTTTAAAACATAAAAATTCGATATTTCATCCAAGATACGTCCCTTATATTTAAAATATTGGCATGTCCGCGAATAATCCTTAAGCAAATAATTTATAATCTTTTAAACGATATTTATTTAACTTCGGATACCTACACCTATCTCAAAAATTCATATTAGTATTTAATGTCAAATTCATATCATATAGACGAAATTAACAATTCATGATTACTCTTTAGTTAAATTGACATCATAATATTCCATAACGGAAGAAATCCATACTTAAATTTCCAACTTTCAATTATTACTTATGTTAAAATGTTAGGTTCAATGTTTAGGAACCCCTATCGATAACATGGCGTCCCACATATTGATCAGAATCCTTAAAAAACGTCCGAATAAATCAACATAATAGATAGTCACAAGTTTAGACGCATTTATTTTATCTCTAACATCCATGCATTCAATTTTAAATAAATGCAACCAAGCAATCAATTCCTAGCAACCAATCAGCCAATCAACCAAAACATACATAATCAATTACAGCGGAAAAATTCAATGTCTAAAATTCCGCTGTGCAACTCTGATTATTCCAAGTTCATTTAAATATTATACTTGTTCACTCAAATTTCCTAAAATTTCTATTAAAAGAAAATAGTTCATTTTAATTTAATTCATTCCAATTTAATTCCAAAATTTTCTCAACTCTAAAAGATTTTGCTCATTATTCACCAAAGGTTTTAATGTCACAAATTCCAATTTAACAAATTATAAATTTAAAAATCAATTTGCTCCCCAAATGATTATCCCAATAATCATTTAACATTCCTATCTCTACTTAGATAATTAATATAAATATCTACCACACACCAAGGGGATATGACTCTAAGTCATCTAAGTCTCGGACTCGTGATATTATATGTTATAATGTTTTGACACAGCTCTGATACTAAACTGTAACGACCCCACCGTGATGCCCAGTTTATCAAAAACATTACAAATAATGTCATCTGCTAATCTAGAGAATACGGCTTGTCAAGGACGATCAAATGTGAATATATCTTTCTATTAACACTGATACGTCATTTATACCCTTTTCACTAACAAATTAGTGTTTATACACTAGTATAAAACAACTTAAGTTTTATACTTCAAAACCATGTTTTTAAATCTCATAACATTTTATTTAATAAATTAAATTTATATTTCACAAAACATATTTCCAAATCCATAATAATTTATACCAGTAATACTTAATATAAATTTAAATATTTGATAAAACTAATTATAAAAAAGTTAGACCAATTTATAAAACAAGTTTAATATTTATAACTTTAATAAACTCTCCTTACCAAATTATTGGCGTTTATAACTAAATATTCACCTCTATAAATAAATAAATATATCTTTATTTAATTCCAAAGCTTTGACTCAAATGATTCAAAATCCACAAACACATTAGAACTCATTATGACGAAATAATAGGTTATCACAAGATTTTAGTCATGAACTAACTCCGTAGAGTTCTAACTTTTAACTATATTCTAATTCAAACTTATAATATAAATTTATTAGTGTAAATATATGTTTATGTAACCAACATCTAAAATAATCAATCGAATACCTGGGCACAACACTACAAACACAGCAAGACACACAGGTTCAAGCAATAGGTCGGGAATGCATCAGTCATTTCAACCGCTCCACCAGTTATAACTCAGTCACGAATTCCAGTTTTAGAACGCAATTTCGACATTTTAAATCACAGAACTTTCAAATGAGTACAACATGAAAGTTATTCCTTAATGTCTCAGTTTTAGAGTAGAAAGGTTTTGCACAATTTGGCTTTACGATTAAAAAGATATGGCGGTTTTAGTTTTGGGTTTTAACTAAGAGAATCGATAGAGTAGAGCATGTATATTAGTTTCAAACCCAATTTTAACCATTTATATAATTGAATTTTAAAAAACTTACAAAAAAAAGTTGTTCCATCATATCTCATTTTTCCAACAATTTTTTTTGCACAATTTTGGTTTATGGTTAAAAAGTTATGATGATTTTAGTTTTAGGTTTTAACTCAGAAAATCGACAGAGCAGAGCTTGCATATCAGTTTCAAACCCAAGTTGGACCCTTTAAACTGCCGAATTTTAAAAGGTGATTAATAGATTACTTGCAGTTTATTGAAAGAGCTTTCTACCAAAAAAATTTGAACCAAACTGAATCATTCTACATCGAGATATCGCTATTTTACTACAATGAATTTCAAAAATAAATTTCAGCAACCTTGCTCTTATTTGCTTCTCCATTGCTTTCTTGCTAATTTAAAGAAGATGATTTTGACTGATTAGAAAGAGGAATCATCCCAAGTTTCTTTTGTTTTTGGAGAGGAGGAAAGTAACATATTGGATTTAGGAAAGTAAGAAAAATGATAAGGGCATTCTTATTCACATAGGAATGGAAATGGTTAGACTAATGGGCTTGTAATTCGCTAAGGTCCAAGATAAAATAAAATGAATTCCTCCCTTTAGCCTAATCAATAGATTTAATTATTCTAACCCAATGAATCACCTAAACTAAGATAGATTATCTTTCTATAAATTAATTTAAATTTCCATAAGCAAATCTATTTAAAAATTTAAAAATCCAATAATCGATTTATATAATATTTCGACTAAATTGAATTCCATAAAGTAAATCAATTATTCACACCGGATTAAATTTCATAATAAAATATTAAATTAGTAAAGATAACTCAAATTAGCTATTTACAAAAAATGGATTTAATTTCACAATTAAATCTCACAAATCACAAATTAGAATTAATTAACCACAATTAAACTTAATTAATAATCGGGTTGTTACACCTTCTACATCAGCATAACTCCCAATCTTGTCCACGTGCATTAGTGTATACCACCAACCCTTGATTTCCATCTGGAGCAACTAACACTGGTGCGTTGGTCAACAAATGCTTTAACTTAAGGAAACCTTCCTCATATTTGTTAGACTAAATGAACTTCACATCCTTTCTGGTCAAATTAGTCAAAGGTGCAGCTTTTGTGAAAAATCTCTAATGAATCTTCGGTAATAGCCAGCAAGTCCGAGAAAACTTCTTATCTTGGTTACCGTCTCTGGTCTCTTCCAACTATTGACAGCTTCGATCTTAACTGGATCTATTGCCAAACTCTCCTTTGAAACTACATGACCAAGAAACTTGACCTCTTTCTTCTAAAAATGACATTTCGAAAACTTCGCCTTTAACCGATGCTTCCTCAGAGTCTCAAGCATTACTCTCAGATCCTGATGCTCTCTCTCATCTTTCAAGTACACCAAAATGTCATTTATGAATACCAACATAAAACAATCTAAGTGCTCTGGGAAAAACCGGTTCATCAAGTCCATGAAGAAAGTAGGCGCATTCGTCAACCTGAATGGCAGCACTAATCATTCATACGAACTGTACATAGTTTGAAATGTTGTCGAAGGAATACTGTTCTCTGCCACTCCCAACTGATGGAACCCCATTGCCAAATCCAATTGGGAAATCACTCTGGCTCCACTCAACTGATCAAACAGATCATTAATTCACGGAAAAGGATACTTATTCTTGATCGTCTTTTTATTCAGCTGACGGTAATTGATGCACATCCTCAATGACCGCTCTGGCTTCTTCATGAAAACCGCGGCCGCTCCCTAAGGCGAACTGCTTGGTCTAATAAAATTTTTTCCTTCTAGATCCACTAGCTACACTTTCAATTCTTTCATCTCACTCGATGTCATCCTGCTAGGTGGTCTACTGATAGGTTCAGCTCCTAGCACAAGATCTATCCGAAACTCAATAGCTCATTTTGGTGGTAATCCTGTGATCGGCTCAAATACATCTACAAACTCTCTTGAAACTCGAACCTTGCATAGCTCTTCCACTACTTCCAAGGCACTTAACATAGCACAAACACTTCGGTCAGAATTCTTCACTGAGAAGATGATTCAGTTATGACTATCTAGGTGTCTTACTGATATTTCTCCATCCTGCCAAAATATCCTAGCCTCATATCTACCCAACCAATCCATACTCAAAAAGATTCCGAATTCTACGAAATTATAAACATACAGACTGCATGCAAACATATGATCTAACAAATCAAGTTCTGACTGGTCACATCTTATCTCTAGAGTTGCATATCCTCCCACTGGATTCACAACCCTTAAGGAAGAAACAAGGTGGGTGGGTACTAAACATAACCTATCAACCAGATTTTGAGATATAAATGAATGTGATCCACAGGTATCAAATAGCATCCCAACTGGAATAATTTGAATCGAAAATATACCTTCCATCACATATTTTCCTTTATCAGCAGCAGTTGAATTAGCAGACGATGGTCCGGAAGAAAAACTTTTCCCTTGTCCGCCCTAACTGGTTCAGGACACTAGTTCTTATAATGCCCAACTTGATCACAGTTGTAGCATTTCACTTGCTTCTTATCCCCAATATTCTTCTACCCCTTTCCAGACCTACACTCATTTTCAAAATAACCCTTCTTGTCACATTTGTAGCAGATTAGATTCGCTTTTGACATTTTGGTTGTATCTCCCTTCCGAGCTCTTTTCTTTTTGAAGAACTTCCTCATCTTACCCTGAGGACCATGAGATTCAACTGGCTTCTCTCTAGCATGCACATTGATCATTTCCTCATGGCTGATAGCCATCTCCACCACTATATTACTAGGATCACGGACATGTGTTAGAGTTGCCCTAGCAAGCTCGGGCCTCTGTCCTCGAATGAACCTTTCATTCCTTTTCATGTCAGCGTTTACAATAGCGTATTCATATCGAGATAGCTCATCAAACTCATTATCATATTCGATAATTTACATATCTCGCTAAACTAAATCCATAAATCTTCTCATCAATGCTGACTGGGCAACTTCAAAATAAACCTCTGTTTGAATCATATTCGAAAATCTACCCAAGTCAAATCTTCCTCCAAAACTTCTGCAGTTACAATATTCCATCAGTAAAGTGCTGACCCTTGCAATTTCTTAGGGCCCAACCTTCTCTTCTGCTCATCTTCTAAACCAAAATTGGAGAAAATCCTTTCGTAGTGTAACAGCCAATTCTCAACTTCTATAGCATCTTCCGTTCCCACAAACGACTTCCGTCCAAACTGGTGTAATCTCTATTCAATTTGGCATAATTATTCCCAACGAGAACCACAGGATTTTCCCCTCCAATATTCCCAGCCACTCCATCAACTCCTGCTTGCATCAAATTAGCAAGGAATTGATACATCATCCCCGCATCTACAGGGGGATTTCCAGCACCCACATTGGCTTCAGCATTTTGATTAGCGCTATCCTATCGACCTTGGTTCCTCCAGGTATTAGGTCAAGCACTTCCATCAGTTGTGGTACTTCTTTCACCTAGATTTCCTCTTCTGTTTCCTACTTCCATCTTCTTTTGTAAATCTGCATACAAGCCTCAGTAAGATATAGAAGAACGGTCTAAGAGAAAAGGAGAATATGTACTTATACACACACACACCTATATATCAAATACAAGTATGTTACAATAGCGTTAGCCCAAACCTCGAACATATTTCTGATTCATTTGACTATGCTTTAAAAATCCTTTTAGGTTTTAGTTTCTTAAGTTTTCATAAAGATATGCTCTGATACCAACTTGTAACATCCCCCACTTGAAGGCCCAAAACTAATGGCTGCGGATGCTGCAGTCATCTGTAGTTATTAATCCCCGGTGACCAAATACGGTAATGTTAGATAAATTGATATACCATAAATACATGGACATGAAAAATTTTAAAATTTTCAAAAACAACTTTCACATTCCGTTCTAAAAACCCATTTCAACATTCTTTACACAATACCACAACATTAACCACATTTAAAAAAATATAATTAATAAAATGTACTTCAAGAGCGACATATGAAGATGCCTCCTTGGTTATCAGAGTATATGCTATGCAGTAAATAACTCTGCCTTAACAAAACAACAAAGCGAAATCATATGAGAGAGAACTCAAATAACTACATGCCTCCTGCACGACTTTGGAAGCTTATTCGTATTCAGAGGTATCTGAAAACCTCAAATCTCAAGCTACTCAAAATAAATTGAGTACCAGATAGTTTAAGGGGAAAACATAAACTTCGAGTCAGACATAAAGCCTGGTGTGAATAATAATCTACCATCTCAAATTATTTAGATATCTAGTGAGACCATGCCGCTTAGCTAAACGGATTACCCCTCACTATTATCTAAAAAATATTTATAAACCACTTTCCTTGCTCCTGCATCCACAATAGTTAAATCAATTCAAAACATTATTATGTGATGATATGTAAATAATTGAATCGATTCTGGATTATCCATTCCCATTCATTTTGACTATCTGTCATAGTTGTAGCTTCTAGGATTACTATTAACCTAATAGTTTACATGGGCTGACTAATAACCGGTTAAATATCTATGGACTCCCTTTCCACTTATATAGTTTTCATGGGATCACTATGAACCTACTGGTAACTCCAATGTCATTTCTTATCCTAGTTTTCATGGGCTAACTAGGAACCTATTGACTAACTGTCAATATCTTTCTTTTACCCTAGTTTTCTTGGGCTAACTACGAACTTATTGACTATCTGTCAATATTTCATTTTCTTATCCAGATATAGTTTTCATAGGCAAACTATAAACCTGTCTATCCGACGTCTTCAATTATACATTGTTTTCATGGGCTAACTATGAATCTATTGGCTCTTGCCATTATCATTTCCCTTACACATTTTTCATAGGCTTATTGTGAACCTATTAGCCCCGGCCAATACCTTTAATTTATATGTACTAGTGGGTCAACCTAACTGTTTATTCTTCCTTCTTCCAAAGTACCGTTTTGGGTTCATTACAAAGCGAACATATACATATATGGAGAAGCAAACAATATAACTTGGTTAATTCTTTTTACCTGTTAAGACTTCTTCGAAAATTCCATTTCAAAATACTTTGTTCATTAATATGCCATGGTTTTCTTTTAAATGAGATTGGGTTATTTGTTTTGAAAACTGTACTTTCAAAATCTTCGAAACCTTGCTTTCGACCTCACTGAATAGCCTCCTTCGAAAGCATATATCTCTTTTCAAAATATTAAACTCCTTCCTTTTAAAAAACTTTAAAATCCTTCTTTCAAAACCTTTCGAACATAATAAAGTGTTACTTATTATTTATTAGAATCATAGCTCCGAAACCATGGGAAGTATCCCTTCCTAAAATATTGAAAGTCCCCCTTTTGACATCATTAGGTTTACTTTTAAAATATCATTGGCTTAATATGAATGAAAGTATCTCCTTTGAAACCATTCTTTACCATATAAAAATGTTGGGGAATTTATGATGGTGTCGAAACCATCCTTTTCGTCAAAGTCGAAAGCATATATTAAAAATACTGAAGGATAACTTCGAAACCCCTTCCGAAGCCATTGCCTTCGAAACCTATATCCCTTTCGAAAGCATTTAGGAAGCGTCTTAATACATCTTTAAAACAACATTACCTTTCAATAGCATTGATGAATTTAATACATTCGAAAGGCAAAAGAATCGGCGGTAGGGTTTCGACCGTATCAGAACCCCTTCTTTCGAAAGCATTGATTTATAACTAAGGAACTCCTCCGAAAGCCCTTTTTTAAAACAACATGGCAACCCCTTCGAAAGCCATTGTAAAACTCCTTCTGAAAACATATGTATTGACTAAATCGGAATCTTAGTAAAACAAAGGCATGTGCTTAACTTTTTTAAAACAAATTAAGGTATCGACTGCATTAGAAGCATGCTTTCGACATCATACCTTCCGCTTTTCTCCAATCCACTACGTACCACCTAGTTGATACCTTGTGTATTGGTTAGGATTTAATGGGGTTTTAACTTTGTCGAAGGTGGAAGGTTAGGGTGAAAGGTACCCTTAGTAGAGGTAGAACCTGTTTTTCTGTGTTAAATATCAAATTAAACAACTTATATCAACTAACCTGCCTACGTGTAAACTTCTTATGCCTTAACTTTTCCCATGCTTTTCAAAACTAACCACATTATTATTTTGGCTAAGTACCAATCTTATAATTTTACAGATAAATCCTTCCATTGCAAATACAATTAAATCATTTAGATCCTCTTCTCAAAATAATGTAATTTGTATATCAATCCCCAAAAATCATAGAAATTTACTTTGATCATGTTATATAAAACATCAAATTTTCAAACCTAATTTCTCAATATATTTTCTGAAATAAATTTATAAACCCAACATGCTATATTTTTATTCAAAAATTCATAATAATCTTTTCAAAGCTTGAAAAATTATCCAACTAAAATCCCAACTCTAAAATTAAGTTTTGTACGACATATAATTTTTCCATGGAATTTATACTTTAATATCACACGGTTTTAGTCTAAAACCATATGAACCATCATTTAACCAATCTTGTTTAAATTTAAACAAACCATAATTCCAGCATATCATCATCAAACATCATATATTAAGCCAATAGTGATGAAAATTATTGCTCACTTTAATCTTTGATAAGGAAAGTGGATTGAGATGAGTTTGATATCCCTCTTTATTTCTTTAACTTTTTCCTTGAATAATTTCTTCTTTTCTTCCAATTAATGGCCACCTTCTTTCTTTTGCTTACGTTTATTATTTGTGAAAAAGTGATAACGAATGTGAATGGCTTAGGGGACACACACACACACATATATATATAAGGGCGAGAGTCATGGGAGACCAATATCTATAACGCCCTTATATAATTTATTTAGTCTATAAACCATTCTTTAAATCCATTTTTATCAATAAGCACGACCATTTAAGTTTATTCAAATCTCAATCCCCTTATCACTTAATATTTATATTATTCTATTTAATTTATCTAATTAAATATCCTGAACATGTTATTTAAAAATTAAGGATGTTACTAGAAAGCTAAAGGCTCTCCGTCCTTAATAAAAAGATAAGCGACAACCTTGTCGTACTATATCTCATCGAACCTCTACCCAAGGTTAAGATAACAAAACTTAAATTTCCTTCAATTATATAACTCTTTGTTGAAAGTGATGTTGTCAACCTTCAACAACTATAGACTATCTTCCTAATAAAACAAAACTTAAACCTTTATAAGTTATGTGGCCAACTGCTGAAGACATAGGCTCATCGACCCTCTAAAACATCAATCACTTCGCCCCTTTAAAACTATTTTAATAAAAGCAAGCCACTTCGGCATTGAAAATATAAAGTGCGACATCATGGCCAAGAGGCATCGACGCTAAAAAATAAAGTCACCAACCTTGATGCACATTGGCCCTAAGACCCTCGACGACGTTATAAAACTTTTATACTTAAGATACTTCCGCTATCATGCCACTTCATGAATAGAGCCGAAGTGAAGCCACGCGGCATCACTGCCATGGTATAGAAAATAATTGAAGTGAAGACATGTGACATTGCTTAAAACAAAGGTGAAAACATGTGACATTGTCGATGTCGACACTAAAGCTTTTAAACTTTTCGTTGAATTAAGAGATGGCAATGCCACCATTTACGGGTTTCCATTGTTGTCTACTTCGAAGCCGTTGGAATCACTCCATAACTACCTAAGTATTTATCCTAAACTTCCCACCTCGTCGATGTCGACATTCATGGAGGCGTTACTCTATTAGGCTCAATGAGGATATGGGCAACATGGGACTAATATTATAATTATAATGAAAACTAATTTATCTCTAATAAAAGCAACTACTTTTTACCAATTCTTAACCTTTTGTCTAATTTCTATTGGATAAACAAAACCTTTTTCAATTTCTTTTCAAAAAATATTACATCATATCATTTACAAGTTCCATAACATATTATAACTAATTAATACCCTTAATTAATTATCCTTTTAAATGCTCATGTAGCATAATAATAATTTCATAGTATATCATAATTACGTGGGAAAAATCCCTAAAATTCACAAAAATTCAAGAACATCCTTCTCTTTGTAATATAAAAATTTCAGAGGAAAATACCATATTTAATTGTTATAAATAATTAAAACATGAAATGATACTATTTTATCCTTAGAAAATTCATAAAATAATCTATATAACTTGGAAAATTATGAAATTAGAAACCTATCTCTAAAATAATGTTTTAATAACATACCAGAAAATCAAAGCACTTTGAGATTAAAATCTTAGATTTTACCCTTAAAACCCATTTAAACAATTCCATAAATATTCCAATAACCAAAATTCTATCCAAACAATGATTAAACAAGCTTATCTTGGCAAAACAAACAAGATGAATTCAAGTACTATCCATAACTAAATTAAAGATAAACAAAAGAGATGGATCTTGTATTATTCATCTTTAAATTACTTGTTAGAGTTGAGATTAGATTTAACACTTAAATCCCTAAGCTTGAATTTGTGAAGCTCCTTAGATTTTGTCCTCCTTGGGTTGATTAATGGTTGGCCTCCTTATATTTTTACTTTGATTGTTTTGTGAACAACTGAAGTGAGAATGATATGAAGGTGAGAGGTTTTAAGGGACAAAAGATGGATCTTTCTATTTTACTTCCCTTATATTTTCTCTTATATGTTAAGTTTAAACAATCTTAATTAATTAAGCATGGCACGACCTTATTAAGTTTCAAATCTCATTCCTTAACCTTTACATTATTCTGTTTAATCTAACCAATTAAATATGCTGAATAATGTTTAACTAAAAATAGAGGTGTTACAAAATATCCTATAAAAGAACAGCCTCAGTTTATTAATGTTGGAAGTGCTGAGGAAAATGCCCCCGTGTTGAGTTGCAATACTCAAGGAAGCCTCTTATATGCACCAAATGCAAAATCTTTATTCACTTTACAATTGATTATGGGAAGGAAATATCCTCTAAAATGATAGCAAAAGGAGTGAAATGTTATTATCCAAAAAAGGAAAATTGATTTTGAGAAGTTGAACCAGAAGTGGGTGCAGAAAAAAAGAAGACTTGGAGGCTGATGATCAGGGCATACAAAATTCTAAAGAAAATAATGCGGACAATGTAGAAGTTGTAACATTTTAGGGGAAGGTTGTAACGACCCAGAATTTTTAACAATTTAATTTGAAAATATTTAATTAATTTTAAATATTTGAATGATGGTTTGGATTGAATTTTCAATATAACTTTGAATATGGCGATTAAATTATAGAATTTAATCTATTAAAAGTTGAATAAAAATTTGAATCTTCAAATTTAAGCCCATTAAAAATATTTCAAAGGCTTGTAAAATTCATATTGATAATACTGAAGATAATAGAAGCTTCAGAATTTAATTTGAAAGTGATTTGTTCAGTTTTGAAATTTAATCGTTTGAATCGATATTTAAAAATAGCCGTCCGAGGCACAGTCTCGAAATTCGACGAAACCAGTTCCATTGGGTCCAGAATATTGAATTATTCTCGGATTTCAAATTTCGTATTTTTCGGAGTTAATATGTGAGCATACGACGAGTAAACGCGTCGAAATTTTCAACGATTTAAAATTAAATTTAAATATAAATTTAGTTAAACATCACGTTACTCTCCTTTTCTCACGCCTAAAGTTATGCCTAATATCACGATGAAGATCGTGCAGCCACGTTCTTCACCTTTTTAAATATCCTCTCCCCCATTTCTCAGTTCGAACAAGAATTTTTCCAAGCTAAAGAAAATCATGGCCGAGCCTTTCGTCCCAAAATTGAATTCTCGTTCGAATCAAAAGAAAGGCCGAAGCCCTAAATTAAATCGCACGAACGCGATGGAGGAGCTCGCGATTGATCGCGTCGTTGTATGGGGTCGGCAAGGTCATTCGAAGGAGGGTGCGCGATCGTGGATGTGGAGGCACGCGCGTAAGCCGAAGTCAGGGCAGTGGGTGTCACGGCGGCGTAGGGCATGGAGGCGTGGTCGCGTTCGAATTGAGGCGAGGTGGCAGTGGTCGCGGCCGCATGTGCGCGCGATGGAGGGAAGCCGCGTGACTCGGGGAGAAGATAGCGACGTCGATGATGGAGGCTTGAGTGTCTCGAGTTCGATCTAGAGCAGTAAGGTATTGGTTTATTTAATTTTTTTTTTTTGTAATTTGATATTAATATATATGCAAGTTTTTTTTACTGAACAGAAAAGAAAAAAAAATTAACTGCAGCAAACTATATATATGGATATATATGGATAAGTTTGAAGAAAATGTAAATCCACTGTTTTGAAAAAGGAAAAAAAAGTGAAATGATGATGACAGTAAAAATAGAAAAGATGTATATAATATTTACAGTAAGGAATTTTTGTTTTGTCATTTATATAAAGATGTATATATACACGTATAAATAAAGAAAAATATAAATAAATGTTTGGTGGTTAGTTTATTTTATTAATCTATTCAGTCATTTTAACTACTAAAAATAATTTATATGTTTAAATTAAAAGTATTGGTTTAAAATTAATATTTATTTCCTTAAGATTTTTTTTTATGGGTATTCGATTTGATAAAATGATTTATTGAAGGAAATAAAGTTTAAAATTTAATCTTAAATAAATTTATAAACGAGAATTATTTACATAGATAAAACTAGGAAAAGAAAGAAAATAATTAGTTAACAGAAATTTGGTTGAAAGGAAAATAATTTTATTAAAGAAAAATTAGTTGATTTGAATTTATAAAAAGGAAATTTAGTTCAATTAGAAATTTCTAGTTAGAATTATTTTAAAAGGGAAAATTTGTTAATTTAATTTATTTAAGTAGATTTAGTTGAAATTAAATTTGAATTAGACAAATTGTTAAGAGTAATATGTTTGAAATTAAAAGGAGTTAGTTTGATGTAATAAATAGGAGAAATTTATAAAAGGAAATTTAAATTTTAGTTAAAAAAATTTTAAAGAAGAAAATTTAGTTTAAAATTAAATTATAGTTGAATAAAGTTATTAAAGGAATTGGTTTAGAACGAAACCATTGAATAATAAAAACAATCTAATGAAAATTTATTTTTTGATTTATTTCGAATATTAATAAATTGTGTAAATATTTATACAAGGTATAAATCAAGAAATCGAGTCAAGAAGGAAAATGGATTGCTAATTAAAGCAAAGGTGAGAACTTCTCACTCAAAAGGAATTTTGTTATTTATTTAAATTTTAAATATTTAGATTTAAAATTGATTGACTGTGTTGATTGAATGCTTGAATGATGATTGTTATATATATATATATATATATATATATATATATATATATATATATATTGGATGTGAATAGACCCTATACGCCGTTAGTAAGCGGAGGTTATTTATTACACACATATACCGCGATATTCCACCTTGAAGTGGAATTGGTATTATATTATATATATAGCAATATATATATATATTGGCATATGTATATATTGCAGTTGATTGATTTCCCGCATTTTCTTTTAGCGGATGAGACCCTATGCGCCGTTAGTAAGCGGATAATATTTATAAAAATCCCATATACCGCGATATTCCGTCTTGAAACGGAATTGGTATTGTGCTAATGTCTGTGGATGCAGGGAAACAGGTTGGAGGGATCCAACTGGATTCCTCACAAATATTTATTTGATTTCATATATTGTGATATTTGATTGTTTATAATGGGTGATATATGATGTTTGAAAGTCGTGATTGACTATTTGATGTGTTGCATCATCGGATCCAATTTTGGAAGTTTAAAATATGATTTTGATTTTTAAGGAATTTCTAAAGTGATTTTTGGAAATATACGTTTATAAAATATTTTTGGAATTGATCCATTATAGATAAATAAACATTATAATTTTAAATGTTATAAAATTATGATTTTTGAGAAATATAATTAAAAGTTGATTTTTGAAAATATGGGATTAATTATTTTATAAAATAGTTTAAACTGGGATTTTTGAATCTATTGTAAAAAAGTTTAAATATAGGGTTTATAAAATTTGATTATTTTATAAAGAAAATGGTGAAATTATAAAGGAGTTTAAAGATGTTAAAAGAATGATATAAATTGATTTATATAAAAGATTTACAAATTGATATTTGTAAAATAAAATATTGGAATTATAAAATGAAGTTTTTATAAGAGTTAGAATGAATTGTGAATGAATTTCATAGATAAATGAAATTTATAGAATTATGAACGGTGAAATTATAAATGGAATTGTATAAGCAGTAGGTTTATAAAATTTATAAAGTTATTAAAGGAATGAATTTTGAAGATAAATAAATGAATCTTATAAGTTATAAGATTTATAAAATTTATGAAGTTTAAAGGAACGGTTTTATAAACAAATAAATTATAAGTATTTGACTTATAATATGAATTTTTAATATATCATTGTGATATGAATTGAGATAAGTTAATAAAGGAAATTTATAAAAGGAAGTTGTTATAAAAGAAATAGAAATAGAATTTATAAACATTGTTTTATAAATCCGCAACGACTTATTTTGATAAGTGAATTGTGTAATTTATTAATGGAGTTATATTCACGTTTTAAACAGTGAATAATCCTTTAAAATAAAATGAATAGAAGTGATGAAATTTATTAACAAGGTATATTCACGTTTTTGAATAGTGAATAATAAGTTAAAGAAATTATTTTGAATGTGATGTTAGTATTAAAACGATCTAACGATGTTTTATAATATGTTGAGATTCGAAACCATAGATTTCCACATTTATTGTTGAAATAGATGTTTTCGAGAAATAAAAGGGAATAGTGGATTATAATATTGTTTTTATAATAAATGATTTCCGAAAGGAAATGTTTTATATAGTATTGGGATTTATATATCTATTTTAATTTCGAATCCCTATACTAGTGATTTTGGGTTATCGTAACGATGTTTTACGCAACATTCGTTTTGGCCCAAATAAATATGTTTAAGAGAATGATTTCCTTAAAGAATGAAATATATACTTAATCTCGATTAAAGTATATAGAATATTTTCCAAGTATAGAAAATAAATAAAATTTGTGAATTACTTATGAATAAATAAGTAAGGAAATGTTTTTCCAATGTGAAATGAAACGTTTTGAGAATTTATCTTTTTGAAGGTAAATTGGAATGAAGAATTGAAATCGTATATTTTGGGAATATAAATTCATTATGGAATTTATAAATGAAAAGGGGATTTGTTTGAAAATAAATGTTGATTTATTTTTGAAGTGTGAAAACTATATATCTAGTAAAGATATTTTTGGGAAATAAATAATTTGGAAAATTATTTGGAATCTGGTGATGTGTGCATATCTATTGATAGTTCAATAACCGACTATCAATATTTACCTTTGAATGGTATTTGTTGTGATTTGTTTGAAATTGAATGCCACACTTATTTTTTTTTAAATAAGCGCTCACTATTCGGGTTAACCGGGAAAGGACCATGGGATCGTATAACCCATTCCGAATATGTGATACGTCGTTATGAATTGCATTCGAAGACCGGTGTTGAAGACCGGATATTTTCGAAAACGAAAGGGTTTCTTGTCGAATGTCTTTGCATCGACTGGTCCCCGGTATAGAGACTCCATATGTGATGGGAAGTCCGAACGTGATTAGTGAATATCCGGATTGCAAGGACTTCTTTGTAAGTGCCTTCGGTTCTGTTCGAGCCCGTAACAGACTTGTATGGATTGTATGTCTGACATTACAAATTGAGATATAAAGCCGATTTCTTTCAAATATATTTATGTTGGTGGCGGAGAATTTATTCTTTTAGCTTAACACCCTTCTCTGAGACGTACGAGCTCAGAGATTATATAGTTGAAGTTATCAGCAATATATTTCCAATTTGGTAATGTGACATACTGAGTGTTGCTGTGAAATGATCATTGTGTTGATTATTTGTGATAGGATCAATTGTTTGATCGTTTATCTTTGTGATCATCTCTATGATCATTTGTTGACCCAAAGCATGGCTTTTGTATAAAGTATGTTTTTGTGGACGTGACTTCGTCGAGCCTCACACCCCGGAAATGGTCAAAACAGGAAAGATGCGGCAAGGTTATGAGGGGTAGCTCCCTTTAGGGTATGTGCATTTCCTTCTGGATAGAGGTGGTATCATGGTATGGAGCCCAGATATTTAACCTATGTGGTTACTGCGAATTTATTACTTTGTGGTTGTTGGTTATCGAGATCCCGTGAGAAAGGTCGTTTACGATCGGGGAATGGCGTGCTCGTGTCAGTAGTTACCCAGTTAGGGGTAACCCGGCCTTGTGTTGGCAGAGTTCCGGTTTGGTTCTCGGGGACGTCCTTCCAGAGGCGTTCTCATGTGGCAATGGGAAGTTCCTTGGCCTAACCATTTGTTGGAAATCCAAAGAAACAATACGTGACTTGTACGGTTTTAGTTGTAGAACCTGCCATCTAATATGGTAGCTATTAGTAGGCATAATATAATGGTACCTATGCTGGCTAAGATTTATATTCTACTTTTGAAATATTTTCTACACTATGCACTAGTAATAATATCAAATGTTTTATTTTAATGCGTATCAAGCATCTTTGACTAACATAAGAAGAAATCTCCTCCAAATCTGCGTTTGCATTGTGTGTGTGGCGGGAGGTCTTATGGTAGTCTCATTTTTAAAAGCATTGCGAATTGAATTTAAAAATATCTCTCTATTTTGATTTTAAAGTTAAATAAACTGTTTTGAGTTCTCACACTAGTCACATGACTCACTCGGAGTTTATTGTTTTCCTTCCTAAACTCTGGGTGCCCACCAATTTCCACACGGGCAGTCAAGAGTTAGGTTTATCAGGATATTCTGGATATTCTGGAGTTGCTGGAGGCAAGCTGGATGGCATGGCGTATTACTAGTACTTAGTATTTCTTTTCCGCTGTTTTAAAATTGTTTGTTGTTGTACACTCTGATGATTTGATGTAATGTAATATAATGTGATGTAATAACTGATATAGTTCTTTGTTTAAAGATTATTCATTTACTTATTACATGTTGTTCCGCTGCGAATTGTGAGGTTCTGATGTGATTCTGTTGTTTTCTATTCCGTTCTATTCTCTTTTCTTTCTATTTTAAAATGATCTATTTTCTTTCTGTTCTATTTTCTACTCTATTCTCCTATTTTCTTTCCTCTCCATCTTCTATCTTTTTCTCTTCTCTTTTCTTAAATACTTTTTCTTTTTCTTAAACCCATAACATTTCGGTTTTTCGTCAACGAAAAATCGCAAGCGTTACATTTGGTATCAGAGCTGTTGGTTAAGCGATAACCATGGTTCTGTTGGGTGTTACTCGTTAGAGATAGAGTCAGCAGTACTCTAGAATGAGTTTAAGTGTAATAATAGATATGAGAGCGTATTTGTTAGTGAATATAAAATTGTTTTTGAATCAGGTAAATAAAGTAATTTTGCCCAAAACTATTTTGTATAGAAAAGAAATGATTTTCTATGAATTATTATAGTATATGGTTGCATGATTGTTAGGAAGTGATAATATTAAATTATTATCATTATTAAGTGGAATTAAATAAAATGGATTGAATTCAAGTAAACTAACTTAATAAATTATTAATTCATGGACTAATGAATTGGAATTTGAATTGGTTAAATTAAAGTTTAGTCGTAAGCTGAATTTGAAGATAAATTTGAATTTGAATATAAATTCAAGTAAGTAAAGGAAATAAATTGAAATTCTCTTTGTTAGTAATTAAGTAAATTCGTGATGAATTGAATATGGAAATTGAAATTTGAAATGAATTAGTAAATGAAAGTAAATCGTTAGAATTCAATATTTAGAATTGAGAATTGAATTTGAATGAAATTTGAGTTATGAATTGAATTCAAATAGAATTGAAATTGTGAATCGAAATTGAAATATAATATTGAATGAATATAAATATGTAACTTCAATAGTGAAGTAAAAATGTATAAGAAACATATGTTGGAAATTTTGTAATAGAAACGCGCAAATTGGTTTGAATGTTGGATTAGATATTATGATAGCAGGATATACAGGTGTATAATGGGATTGAGATTTTGATTTCAAAGATAAAATTGAATTGCTCGACAAAAAGGTACGTATTTCAATTTCAATATGAGATTTGATGACTTTCTTCTCTAGCCACTTGGCTTTTCTCTTTTCTTTTTGATTCTGAGGGGCCGTGGTGCCATTTTGTAGTCGTACCGAGCTAGCCGCGCAAAGGAAACGCTGGCGAAATTTTTCGAAAATTTAGGGTGTTAGAAAAATTTTGAGAAATTTTGAAAGTTTAAAATTTGAATTTGAATTTAAACTTAAATTGTTTGGAAAACAATGTTGGTTGGAACTTATAGTTGAAGTTGGAAAGCTAGTTGAAATGATAATGAATCTTTAGTAAAAAGATTTGTTTTAGAAAGTTGATAAAACTATTTGGATTGTGAAAAATAATAGACGGGATAAGGGCATTCTTCTTAACTTGTAATTTCGGGACGAAATTCTTTTAAGGGGGAAAGATTGTAACGACCCAAAATTTTTAACAATTTAATTTGAAAATATTTAATTAATTTTAAATATTTGAATGATGGTTTGGATTGAATTTTCAATATAACTTTGAATATGGCGATTAAATTATAGAATTTAATCTATTAAAAGTTGAATAAAAATTTGAATCTTCAAATTTAAGCCAATTAAAAATATTTCAAAGGCTTATAAAATTCATATTGATAATACTGAAGATAATAGAAGCTTCAGAATTTAATTTGAAAGTGATTTGTTCAGTTTTGAAATTTAATCGTTTGAATCGATATTTAAAAATAGCCGTCCGAGGCACAGTCTCGGAATTCGACGAAACCAGTTCCATTGGGTCCGGAATATTGAATTATTCTCGGATTTCAAATTTCGTATTTTTCGGAGTTAATACGTGAGCATACGACGAGTAAACGCGTCGAAATTTTCAACGATTTAAAATTAAATTTAAATATAAATTTAGTTAAACATCACGTTACTCTCCTTTTCTCACGCCTAAAGTTATGCCTAATATCACGATGAAGATCGTGCAGCCACGTTCTTCACCTTTTTAAATATCCTCTCCCCCATTTCTCAGTTCGAACAAGAATTTTTCCAAGCTAAAGAAAATCATGGCCGAGCCTTTCGTCCCAAAATTGAATTCTCGTTCGAATCAAAAGAAAGGCCGAAGCCCTAAATTAAATCGCACGAACGCGATGGAGGAGCTCGCGATTGATCGCGTCGTTGTATGGGGTCGGCAAGGTCATTCGAAGGAGGGTGCGCGATCGTGGATGTGGAGGCACGCGCGTAAGCCGAAGTCAGGGCAGTGGGTGTCACGGCGGCGTAGGGCATGGAGGCGTGGTCGCGTTCGAATCGAGGCGAGGTGGCAGTGGTCGCGGCCGCATGTGCGCGCGATGGAGGGAAGCCACGTGACTCGAGGAGAAGACGGCGACGTCGATGATGGAGGCTTGAGTGTCTCGAGTTCGATCTAGAGCAGTAAGGTATTGATTTATTTAATTTTTTTTTTTTGTAATTTGATATTAATATATATGCAAGTTTTTTTTTTTACTGAACAGAAAAGAAAAAAAAAATTTAACTGCAGCAAACTATATATATGGATATATATGGATAAGTTTGAAGAAAATGTAAATCCACTGTTTTGAAAAAGAAAAAAAAAGTGAAATGATGATGACAGTAAAAATAGAAAAGATGTATATAATATTTACAGTAAGGAATTTTTGTTTTGTCATTTATATAAAGATGTATATATACACGTATAAATAAAGAAAAATATAAATAAATGTTTGGTGGTTAGTTTATTTTATTAATCTATTCAGTCATTTTAACTACTAAAAATAATTTATATGTTTAAATTAAAAGTATTGGTTTAAAATTAATATTTATTTCCTTAAGATTTTTTTTTATGGGTATTCGATTTGATAAAATGATTTATTGAAGGAAATAAAGTTTAAAATTTAATCTTAAATAAATTTATAAACGAGAATTATTTACATAGATAAAACTAGGAAAAGAAAGAAAATAATTAGTTAACAGAAATTTGGTTGAAAGGAAAATAATTTTATTAAAGAAAATTTAGTTGATTTGAATTTATAAAAAGGAAATTTAGTTCAATTAGAAATTTCTAGTTAGAATTATTTTAAAAGGGAAAATTTGTTAATTTAATTTATTTAAGTAAATTTAGTTGAAATTAAATTTGAATTAGACAAATTGTTAAGAGTAATATGTTTGAAATTAAAAGGAGTTAGTTTGATGTAATAAATAGGAGAAATTTATAAAAGGAAATTTAAATTTTAGTTAAATAAAATTTTAAAGAAGAAAATTTAGTTTAAAATTAAATTATAGTTGAATAAAGTTATTAAAGGAATTGGTTTAGAACAAAACCATTGAATAATAAAAACAATCTAATGAAAATTTATTTTTCGATTTATTTCGAATATTAATAAATTGTGTAAATATTTATACAAGGTATAAATCAAGAAATCGAGTCAAGAAGGAAAATGGATTGCTAATTAAAGCAAAGGTGAGAACTTCTCACTCAAAAGGAATTTTGTTATTTATTTAAATTTTAAATAGTTAGATTTAAAATTGATTGACTGTGTTGATTGAATGCTTGAATGATGATTGTTATATATATATATATATATATATATATATATATATATATTGGATGTGAATAGACCCTATACGCCGTTAGTAAGCGGAGGTTATTTATTACACACATATACCGCGATATTCCACCTTGAAGTGGAATTGGTATTATATTATATATATAGCAATGTATACATATTGGCATATGTATATATTGCAGTTGATTGATTTCCCGCATTTTCTTTTAGCGGATGAGACCCTATGCGCCGTTAGTAAGCGGATAATATTTATAAAAATCCCATATACCGCGATATTCCGTCTTGAAACGGAATTGGTATTGTGCTAATGTCTGTGGATGCAGGGAAACAGGTTGGAGGGATCCAACTGGATTCCTCACAAATATTTATTTGATTTCATATATTGTGATATTTGATTGTTTATCATGGGTGATATATGATGTTTGAAAGTCGTGATTGACTATTTGATGTGTTGCATCATCGGATCCAATTTTGGAAGTTTAAAATATGATTTTGATTTTTAAGGAATTTCTAAAGTGATTTTTGGAAATATACGTTTATAAAATATTTTTGGAATTGATCCATTATAGATAAATAAACATTATAATTTTAAATGTTATAAAATTATGATTTTTGAGAAATATAATTAAAAGTTGATTTTTGAAAATATGGGATTAATGATTTTATAAAATAGTTTAAACTGAGATTTTTGAATCTATTGTAAAAAAGTTTAAATATAGGTTTTATAAAATTTGATTATTTTATAAAGAAAATGGTGAAATTATAAAGGAGTTTAAAGATGTTAAAAGAATGATATAAATTGATTTATATAAAAGATTTACAAATTGATATTTGTAAATTAAAATATTGGAATTATAAAACGAAGTTTTTATAAGAGTTAGAATGAATGTGAATGAATTTCATAGATAAATGAAATTTATAGAATTATGAACGGTGAAATTATAAATGGAATTTTATAAGCAGTAGGTTTATAAAATTTATAAAGTTATTAAAGGAATGAATTTTGAAGATAAATAAATGAATCTTATAAGTTATAAGATTTATAAAATTTATGAAGTTTAAAGGAACGGTTTTATAAACAAATAAATTATAAGTATTTGACTTATAATATGAATTTTTAATATATCATTATGATATGAACTGAGATAAGTTAATAAAGGAAATTTATAAAAGGAAGTTGTTATAAAAGAAATAGAAATAGAATTTATAAACATTGTTTTATAAATCCGCAACGACTTATTTTGATAAGTGAATTGTGTAATTTATTAATGGAGTTATATTCACGTTTTAAACAGTGAATAATCCTTTAAAATAAAATGAATAGAAGTGATGAAATTTATTAACAAGGTATATTCACGTTTTTGAATAGTGAATAATAAGTTAAAGAAATTATTTTGTATGTGATGTTAGTATTAAAACGATCTAACGATGTTTTAAAATATGTTGAGATTCGAAACCATAGATTTCCACATTTATTGTTGAAATAGATGTTTTCGAGAAATAAAAGGGAATAGTGGATTATAATATTGTTGTTATAATAAATGATTTCCGAAAGGAAATGTTTTATATAGTATTGGGATTTATATATCTATTTTAATTTCGAATCCCTATACTAGTGATTTTGGGTTATCGTAAGATGTTTTACGCAACATTCGTTTTGGCCCAAATAAATATGTTTAAGAGAATGATTTCCTTAAAGAATGAAATATATACTTAATCTCGATTAAAGTATATAGAATATTTTCCAAGTATAGAAAATAAATAAAATTTGTGAATTACTTATGAATAAATAAGTAAGGAAATGTTTTTCCAATGTGAAATGAAACGTTTTGAGAATTTATCTTTTTGAAGGTAAATTGGAATGAAGAATTGAAATCGTATATTTTGGGAATATAAATTCATTATGGAATTTATAAATGAAAAGGGGATTTGTTTGAAAATAAATGTTGATTTATTTTTGAAGTGTGAAAACTATATATCTAGTAAAGATATTTTTGGGAAATAAATAATTTGGAAAATTATTTGGAATCTGGTGATGTGTGCATATCTATTGATAGTTCAATAACCGACTATCAATATTTACCTTTGAATGGTATTTGTTGTGATTTGTTTGAAATTGAATGCCTCACTTATTTTTTTTTAAATAAGCGCTTACTATTCGGGTTAACCGGGAAAGGACCATGGGGTCGTATAACCCATTCCGAATATGTGATACGTCGTTATGAATTGCATTCGAAGACCGGTGTTGAAGACCGGATATTTTCGAAAACGAAAGGGTTTCTTGTCGAATGTCTTTGCATCGACTGGTCCCCGGTATAGAGACTCCATATGTGATGGGAAGTCCGAACGTGATTAGTGAATATCCGGATTGCAAGGACTTCTTTGTAAGTGCCTTCGGTTCTGTTCGAGCCCGTAACAGACTTGTATGGATTGTATGTCTGACATTACAAATTGAGATATAAAGCCGATTTCTTTCAAATATATTTCTGTTGGTGGCGGAGAATTTATTCTTTTAGCTTAACACCCTTCTCTGAGACGTACGAGCTCAGAGGTTATATAGTTGAAGTTATCAGCAATATATTTCCAATTTGGTAATGTGACATACTGAGTGTTGCTGTGAAATGATCATTGTTTTGATTATTTGTGATAGGATCAATTGTTTGATCGTTTATCTTTGTGATCATCTCTATGATCATTTGTTGACCCAAAGCATGGCTTTTGTATAAAGTATGTTTTTGTGGACGTGACTTCGTCGAGCCTCACACCCCGAAAATGGTCAAAACAGGAAAGATGCGGCAAGGTTATGAGGGGTAGCTCCCTTTAGGGTATGTGCATTTCCTTCTGGATAGAGGTGGTATCATTGTATGGAGCCCAGATATTTAACCTATGTGGTTACTGCGAATTTATTACTTTGTGGTTGTTGGTTATCGTGATCCCGTGAGAAAGGTCGTTTACGATCGGGGAATGGCGTGCTCGTGTCAGTAGTTACCCAGTTAGGGGTAACCCGGCCTTGTGTTGGCAGAGTTCCGGTTTGGTTCTCGGGGACGTCCTTCCAGAGGCGTTCTCATGTGGCAATGGGAAGTTCCTTGGCCTGACCATTTGTTGGAAATCCAAAGAAACAATACGTGACTTGTACGGTTTTAGTTGTAGAACCTACCATCTAATATGGTAGCTATTAGTAGGCATAATATAATGGTACCTATGCTGGCTAAGATTTATATTCTACTTTTGAAATATTTTCTACACTATGCACTAGTAATAATATCAAATGTTTTATTTTAATGCGTATCAAGCATCTTTGACTAACATAAGAAGAAATCTCCTCCAAGTCTGCGTTTGCATTGTGTGTGTGGCGGGAGGTCTTATGGTAGTCTCATTTTTAAAAGCATTGCGAATTGAATTTAAAAATATCTCTCTATTTTGATTTTAAAGTTAAATAAACTGTTTTGAGTTCTCACACCAGTCACATGACTGACTCGGAGTTTATTGTTTTTCTTCCTAAACTCTGGGTGCCCACCAATTTCCACACGGGCAGTCAAGAGTTAGGTTTATCAGGATATTCTGGATATTCTGGAGTTGCTGGAGGTAAGCTGGATGGCATGGCATATTACTAGTACTTAGTATTTCTTTTCTGCTGTTTTAAAATTGTTTGTTGTTGTACACTCTGATGATTTGATGTAATGTAATATAATGTGATGTAATAACTGATATAGTTCTTTGTTTAAAGATTATTCATTTACTTATTACATGTTGTTCCGCTGCGAATTGTGAGGTTCTGATGTGATTCTGTTGTTTTCTATTCCGTTCTATTCTCTTTTCTTTCTATTTTAAAATGATCTATTTTCTTTCTGTTCTATTTTCTACTCTATTCTCCTATTTTCTTTCCTCTCCATCTTCTATCTTTTTCTCTTCTCTTTTCTTAAATACTTTTTCTTTTTCTTAAACCCATAACATTTCGGTTTTTCGTCAACGAAAAATCGCAAGTGTTACAAAGGTCCCTTCTCTTAACCCAGTCCCAACCATGGCACACGACCAACCCGATTAAAGGAAAATAATTCAGTCTATAAGAATGCACAAAGAGGATCCCCCACGTAATAGAATAAGTGAAACTAAATATATTTCTCTACCAAGCCATTCTCTGCACACATCGAATCAATTCGATCTGCTAATGGATTGTTCAGATTATTTCGATGCTGATCAAAACATTCTTGATGCTACAAATATCTCAACACCTAGTCTCCTTATCAATCATTCTCAATAAAAGCATCCCATCTCCACCTGTAGTTTCTAACCCAGGAAAAAATGCGCATGTCTCAATGCATGATCACAATGTCAAGCCTATACACCCTCAATCTCCTACTTTGACTATGCAGCAGCACTTATCCTGCCATACTTCTCTTGTTAAACGTGCTTCTATTTCAAGGAAGTATGTTTGTGACTGCTCTTTCTCACAATATTTGTAGAGAGTCTTCCCTTAATTAACAATCCTTCCACACACAACCAATCCCTCGATCTGTCTCATTCTCTTTATTCTCTATTATCCCTTCTTCTCATCTACTCTTGCTTTTCCCTGATCCTGCCATGATCAAATCCAATACTAATTCTCACAAGCAGTTTGATAACTCTGTCATCTCTAAAGCAAAGGGAAAACTAAGAGTCTCACCTATGATATATCTCACTCTTATGAAAACTTTCAATCTTTTGACAATAATGACCCTAGCTTACCTAACTCAAAAAACACTGGTATGTCCTGCGTTGAAGTGCCTCTGAGTTAAGCAACTCCGGATCTTCCACCAGAATCACTAGGCAAATGATGCACCACCTTAACCATCTCAATAATCATGCTAATTAACAATATATGTGCTTTGAATATAAGAGGAGCTAATCTCCTATGTGAAAAGTTTGAACTGAAGAATCTTGTTCTTGAAAATGATCTCAAACTCCTTGCTATATTGGAAATGAAACTTGATGATATCCGATCCAGTGAAGCTGCAAACTTCATTGCCCCTTTGGCTTTTTGACCATAATCTGGTCTCCTCTTCTTATGGTCTCATTCTTATTCTCAGGGACAATATTTCCTTCTCCTTGTCAAAAACCTTTGAAAATGATCAATGCATTCACTTTGATATCACTCACTTCCTCACCATGACTTTCTTCATGGTACCTTTGTCTATGCTTCTAACTCCTTTCTTCAAAGGAAACATCTCATTAATATCTTGCTTGGTTCAATCTAAATGTCCTTTGGATTTGCATCAAAGATTTTAATGGCATGAATCTCCAATCTCAAAAACAAGGAGGTGTTCCCCTCACCATCGTTCAAACTGTTGGAATATAAACTTGATTTATTGGTTTCTAGAGAATTCTTGTATTATGTTTAAAGGGGGGTGAGATTTCTAGAATTATGTTTTCTTTGTAATCAAGTAAAAGTATTTCTAGAATTATGTTTTCTTTGTAATCAAGAAAAAGTAATTCTAAAATGATCTATTAGGAACTATAAATAGAGGAGCTCTCCCCTCATTTGTAATTAAGCAATCTAGAAAAGGAAAAACAATATTAAAGCATTATTTGTGAGAACAAGTTTCTTCTCTCAAGTCTCCAACCTTCTTTTTTAAAATATATATTTCAACACAAACCTCCCTGTCGTCCCAATGCAATTTAGATGCTAACGTAATTCCTATTCCACCTTTTGGTCCTTTCTTTACACGGAACAAAAATGCTCATTCAAGTGACATAACCATTTGTAAATTAAACCACGCTTTCTTCAAACAACCATGCTTTTCATCTGCAGCAACCTAACAGTCATCATAGCCCCCCATCTTATCTCTGGTCACTTCCCTATCCTTCTTAAATGGTCCATGCTTCCTCAAGACAGGGCTACTCATTTTAAATTTTTTATATGGTTTTACCATGATGAATTTCAGGTGTTCTGGATGACGAGTGTTGCAAGATGGTTCATGGAAATCCCATGTTTGTTCTGCAATAGAAACTGAAGGGTTTGAAAAATGGGTCCGTTTATTAACCTCCCGGCATTTTCTCTTCACACCCCGTGTAAAATTTTAAAATTTTTATTCCAATTATACCCTTTAAATGTTAAATGGGTATCTTATTCTATTTACTTTGTCTTTTCATCTTATCTTCATCTGTCTTCCACTTGGTTCCATCTGCTGAAATTGACATGGAGGAGGAAACGAGCTATACAGATAATTACGTTTAACAAAATCCGGTATGTTTTCTTCATAGCTGCTATTATACTAGAAACTAACGTAGTCATAGTGCCATATACACTAGGAATTGCTCAAAACCTAGTTTACCATATACTAGGAAGTGATGAAAACAATGTTTGTTAAATACTACGTCCATTTTTTTACTTTATAGATTGGATGGGTGGCTGAAGAAGATGAGGAAATTGTCATGGATTATAGCAATGAGTTCACAACATATGATGTGTGTAATTTATCTTACTATTTTGTAAATTAACTCATTTTCTATATTGAATTTTTTTTATTGTACGAAGGTATTTCCAAATAGATATAAAATGAAAGAATGGATTGATTCTACGCTAAAAGGAATACGATGGTAGTGGTAGTTTTAAAATCGAATATTAACAGTAGCTATAGAAATCCAAGAATTATATTTGAATGTGAGAGAAGTGGAGCATATAAAGAGTACAAAGGCAACAAATCTAACAGTACTAGATTAACAAATACAAAAAAGTGCAATTGTCCATTTCGTTTGAAAGGCGTCAAACTTCATAATTCAAATAATTGGAAATTAGAAATAATATGTGGTGTTCATAATCATTGTGCACTTTACAGTTCGGAAGGTCACTCTTTTATTGATCGATTAACGGAGGATGAAAAAAATTAGCCGTTGAAATGTACAAAAACATGGTGAAGCCAAAAGCCATTTTGCACACTATAAAACAAAATGATCCATCCAATAGTACAACAATTAAAACGGTATATAATGTGCTTTATAGGCACAAGGAAATGGTTAGAGCGGGTCGTTCTCATATACAATATCTCTTAAGCAAGCTTAAGGAAAAAAATTACTTCGAATGGCATCGTAATACCTTAGACGGAAGTGATATAATTACTAACATATTTTGGGCTCATCCTACGAGTATAGATTTACTAAGAACATTTTCTCATCTTCTTATTATGGATTGTACTTACAAAATAAACAAATATAGAATGCCGTTGTTGGAGATTGTCGGTGTTACGTCAACTAATCAAACCTTTTGTGTTGCTATTTCATATCTCGTATCAGAATGGAAAAATTACTTTCTTTGGGCCTTAAATCATCTTCAATTGGTAATGATTGATTGCGATGTAGAAATGACAAGTGTCATTGTCACGAATAGAGAGATAGCATTGATTAATTCCATTAACATTGTTTTCCCCCAAGCAGCTCATATCTTGTGCAAGTGGCATATCGAAAAAATATTCTTGCTTTTATTCAAATAAGAGTTACGGGTATAAAAAAAGAAGTAAAAAACAATGTTTTCAAGATTGGGCAAATTTATGTGAGTCCAGAAATATTGAGCAACATAACAATAATTTACAAGATTTGCATGTCCAGTATGGTGAGTACCCAAAGTTATTAAAATATATTACTGAAAATTGGCTTGATACATGGAAAGATCGATTTGTACGTGTTTGAATTGACAATTTTATGCACTTTGGCAACTACACGTCAAGCAGGTAAGACACTTACTTTTTTTTTAGATTTATTTATAACAATAACTTAATAACTAATTTCTTTTAGAGCCGAGGCCGCACATGCTAAATTGAAAAAACATTTGGCCACCAGTCAGTGCAACTTCGAAAGAGCATGGGAGAGCATGCATTCACTGCTTGAACTATCGTTTACCGAACTAAGAGCTTCATTTGAAACAAGTCTTTTAAAAGTAGCTCATGTTTATCATAAAAAAGAATTTAAAATTTTACGTGGTGTAGTTTCTCTTACGGCATTGGATCTAATTCAATCCGAGCTTCTACAGATAAATTCTTATGAAATTGTAGATGATGAGTTATGCAGATGTGTTGTTCGTAAGACACACAGACTTCCATGCTTTCATACGTTTGCAAATCTTGGTCGAAATGTAGAAATACCTTTGGATTTGATTCATGTTCATTGGACTAGATTGCATATTATAAAAATGGGAGAGAAAAGAGATTTTTAATATGAAGAAAAAGCTTGACGAAATGCTAAATGAAGTTATGAATTGGAATTACCGCATCAAATGCAAGTGTATAAGAAAATAAAAGAGATTGTTTATCCGCAAACGTCAACTCTTGCATCCCCGATTAGCAAAGTCAAAACCCAAGGACGATCTCATAATAAAATTGATACTTCAACAAAACGGTTTCCTTCCGCATTTGAGGTAGGTGAATGTGCTTCAACCTAATGTAGTGTAGCTAAAATACAAAAGGTTGATCCTTGTATTTCGACGAAGAAAGAAAAATTGATTGTTCTAGACCTAAAAATATAAATTTAGGTGACCAAAAGAGTGGAAGCCTTATATCGAAGGAATTGTAGACGTGAGAATGGATGGTAATTGTGGATTTAGATGCGTTGCTTCTTTCTTAGGATTAGGAGAGGATCGATGGTGGAAAGTCCGTAAGGAATTAATGGAAGAACTTAAACAACATCAAGAGATGTATGAACAAGTGTTTATTGAAAAATGTAGAACCACCTATTTGCTAAATGTGCTTAATCACAAATTTGGCGGTGCCGAACCAAGTAAATGGATGATTATCCCCGAGATTGGGTACATAGTAGCTATGAAATATAATATTGTTTTTTTTAGTATCATTAAGAGTTTGAGTTTGACTATACCACCTTTAAGAGGAAAAATTCCATCTCAATTGTATCGTCGTGAACTAGGGATTGTTCATGTGAACAATGACCATTTTGTCCAGGTATTATGCATTATTCATTTTATTTTCAACAAATAGATGAAGGATTTACAATTACAATGTAATGTTTTTATTTGTATAGGCCGTCCTACAAACGAACCATCTAGTACCACCAGTATACATCAATTGGTTTAATAATCGCCATGTTGAAGCTGAACAATGGGAGCATATATTACGAGCTAGAAGAGAAAAATGGGAGATGATGGAAGACTGTGAAAATATGGCTACGTGGGAAAATTGTGACCATGTTATTCTAAGTTAAAATGTAGTTTGAAATCGAAAATGTTGAATATCATTGTTAAACATCTTTACAAGATTTGAAATTGTTCTAGTAACTTTGAATTGAAATTGTTGTTTTGAAATTGATTTTGTGTTTTGTATATGCTATCTCTGTATCACTGTCAATAGTTATCCAGTACCTATTGTAAATTGTTGATTGCAATACAACAGACGCCGTATACAAAGAAGTCGCGTTAATAGACTACGTTTACCTTAAAAGAAATAACGCTAGAATTGGACGAGGTCTTTGGAAAAAATAAAGCTTGAGAAAAATGTTAGTTACGTCTTACCCTCGTTGTATATAGGGACTTCAAAATCAACAAAACCCGAGAGTTTTCCACAACATAAAAATAGCTAGTGTAGCGACCCGTAAAATTCAATGATTAAAATGAGTTAAATTAATAAGATTTTTAAATTAAATGATAGGGTAGGGCTAGTTAACCCATACAAAGGTTCCTTCAAAACATAGATAGGGTGGTGGTGCGTGGAGCCTAAAGTCCATGATCAGATGCAGACCAGGGTGTGCAAAAGGCCGGCGTACATGATGAAAAAATCCCCGAAGCACTTGGACTTTATGGACTAGAGGTCGTCGGTGCCATGGTAGGATTTCCTTGGTGATACGATGGCGATGGATCTTTACAAGGTGCAGAGTGATCGATATTAGTGGGGATAGTATCTAGGTCCATTCATGGACTTGGGGTATATATATATATATATACATAGATCAATCTAGCATAGATGAGTAAGGTTCGTACGTAGCAATGGAGTCGTAGCGGCTAATAATAAATCTAACATAACATGTAATAGTGAACAATCGACATAAACTAGTGTTATGTATAAAATGTATAATTTACCAGTCACTAGTACATTATTCTTACCATCTCCTCATGACAACCCACATGATTTAGAAGGGCAGTTTTTGGTGTTGATTTGGAGCAGTTGTTTGGCTGAGGCTCATGGCATTTGAGATGTCGACTTTGGTTAGTAATTATATTGATCTACTATATTTTCTTGTTTTCATCGTGAGTTATTACCATAAGTGCTTTGGTGATATATTTTTCTTTTTCCAACATATCAAACAAACGATCCATGCTTTAGTGGACTTGGGTTTTCAATTTAGCGTAAATCTGGGCCCATTAAAATGCGGGTTGTTACATCTGATATCATGGCTTAGGTTAGTCGATTGCTGAAAAATTAGGAAACGATGAGTGAACATGTTTGTATTTTGACTATAAATATAAATATAGTATATGCCAAAATCCTAAGAATCCCATCTATAGAGTTGTTGCATATGGAATATCCCTAGAATTAGATGGTACTTGACTCCCTAGTCGAGCTTTGATAGCCTAATGATTGTTGATCCCTATTTTAGATTACCGATCGATATGTTAGGCCTATATAAAGGGAAAATAAGAGTCCATATGTTATAGAAAGTGAAAGATGAAGAAGTCTTCGAAAAGGATGTGAAATGGTCACTTTGAATTTATGATTGGATTTTTGGATCTTTGGAAATGGAATGAAGGATGTTAGGATGTTCTTAAGAGAATAGTTAGAAGTCCACTTTGAGTCCGACCCAATAATAACAAATTTTTGGAAATTGAGAAAAAAAATATAAATTGTATACTTTAAAAGAACCTTTAATGAAAAAAGTGATTATTTAATTTTGAGAATATATATATATATATATTAAAGGTTTTGTAAGAAAATATATATTTGGATTTCAGTAAAGGAAATTTTTGTCTAAGGTTGTTTTTGCTAAAAAGAAATGATGGAGCAATATAGCTCATGAATCTTTCTATACAATGAAAGTTTTTAAGATATAAAAAGGTTTATATGGGTGGAATATATAAGTGGTATGGATTTGGAATAGAGTAAATGGTTCAGAAAAGAAGATAAATTGAGATATAAATGGCTGCACTACAGTAATAAAGAGATGGTAAATTAAGAGGAATAATTGGAATTAGTGTAGTTTAGGCTGAAGGGTTGATTAGTGGGAAGTTTTGAAATTAAACAAAAGAGAGGCTTAATTTATTTTAATTAGGTTATTATTTGACAAATTTTAATTCATTGGAATTAAAAGGGATAACAAAATAAATTTCTATGAATCAATCAAGTTATAAATAAAGATGTTTTATTTGAAATAATAAAGAATGTAAATGTAGAGTAAGTGATGTATAAAATATGGAAATTCGTTTTTGTACTGTCTATTTCAATAAAGAAAATGAAACCTAATTCCTTGTAATTCACACGAAACATGAACCCACTTTTAAGCGATTCACAGAGAATTATAGCATCAACAATTACTCTTGAGGGAGAAGTAGTTCTAATGCATTAAAATATAGGATCCTCAAGTGTAATAAAAAAGTGTAGCAATTAGAAATAGTGTAAGCAATTTTATTAAAAATAATGCTGGTAATCTAATTTGAGAAGCTAAACAAAGGAAAATACAAAGCTTTCATAGTTATGCACACTTAATTTAGGTACCTTTTAAAATTCTCCATTTTTATAATAATTGAGATTCTGCCCTATATTGGATGTTTGGAAGAGTAGAGAATGTAAAGGAATTGGTAGGATGAGGTTATTCTTATCTACTACAGTTTTTATAATTAAAAATTTATGAAATGGGTTTTAGTAACATGCAAAGTATATTTTTGGAAAAAATGGTTCGGTGAAATGAATAAGTTTTTGAAAGAACAACTTAACAAATGACTAAATTAAAAATCCCAGATTTTTATGAAATATAAGTCTTTAAAAGAAAAGGCTGATTGAATTTTAAATTTAGAATTACTAACGTTCCCTTTTAAGTTTAGGGAATAAGTTAAATTCAAAAATCTTAATGTAAGTTTTGAAAAGAGTTAAAAAACCAAGTTTTTTTGAGTTTAATAATCGAAGTAAAACTTTTCAAGACAAGATATTTGAAATTAGATAATTTAGAATTTTTTTTTGAAGTTTTTGTTTTTGAAGACAAATGATATAGGCCAAAACAAGATTTTAAATATAGAGTAGATAGGAATTAGTGCTTAGGTGGGACGGGGAAAAAGAATAAGGTAATGAAGGACTTTTGGAAAGTAACTTGGAATCCCCGTAGAGTGTGAGGACATTAGAAAAAGCTAAGAATATTATGTTGATATATGTATGTAACCCATAAAGATGATATTAAAGGGCACTTCTATAAGTTTTGGAATATGCTTGTAGGAGGCTAATGAATAAAGGAAATGCCAATGATTGAGAATACCACCAAAATAATGGGAATAAGAGAAGATAATAACAGATGGTAATAAGATGGTATATACACATGGACGATATTGATAGACTCAAGTTAGGGAAGCAAAAGTGGAAATGGAAAAGATTATTTCCCCAAGCTTAGTTGTCATTTAGCATGAAGATTGCATAAATTGTATTTCTTATCCATGCACTGAGAGATGCATTCCATAATTGGGTATGAAATGGAAGAGATGAACATACCTTATTTATCACAAGTAATAAATAAAGTATAAGATTTGAAGATTTTTGCTGAGGGAAGGCCTGTTAGGAAGGTTCATTCTAATTGTGGTAGTAGTTAGCGGTGTTGTGTTTTCTTCCATTGTTAATTTATCTTTTCGTTGGTTATAAGCATTAACTTTTGCAATGGGTTGCGTACATTTAGAGAAACGTTCTTTTTATGTGTTTTTTAGGTATACCACAATGATTTGAGAAAACAGTAAAAAGGAGATTTCATTAAGTCAATTAATTAATGCAAGGGAAAAGAAAATAGTTGAAACCGGAAGTTAAGTAATAAATTAAGAAGGTTTATTTAACTAACTACTAAATAAAAGTAAAATGAAAATGAAAGTTTTGAAAAATAAATTTTTTTGGATGATAATTGATTTTAATAAGAAATAAAAGTTTTTGAGAACTTTGAAATTTACCGCGAATTAAGTGGAGTCCATTATGGATGATGAATGGTTGGCTAAATTCTGATGTCATAAATGCGAAAAGTTATTTATAAAATGTAATTATACATTTATTTTGAAAAAGAAATTTTTTATATAAAATTTATTTATGAAAATTTTTCATTATAAGTAATATGACAATAAAAAAACACATCTTTGGAAAGATTTTAAAGCTAAAAACTTTGAATTAGAAATTTAAAAATACCGCATGCTAACATTGGAGAATAGTTGTAAGTTGATTAGTGTAGATTTTACTACGTAGTTATGTTTGCAGTAAAATGGATACGTTGGTCGACAAGGAAGCTATTTCATCTATGGAAGGATTTCTAGGATACCATGTCGATAAGTGGAAAATTTAAAAGTTGGTTTGTGAAAATCATTTTTTTTTTTGAACATTAAAAGTAAAAGTTACTTATGCAAACTGTACTTGGGAAGGTTGGAAAAAGGATTAGGGGGAAAAGTAGTAGATCCCATGGTGTAATGGAAACAGGTTACACAAGAGAATGGTGGAAATATGGAATTTCTCATCTAGAACCTTTCCAAACATAAGAAGATAGGTTAAGAAAACTGAATTTTTCTAAATTTGGATGTTAGAAATGGTGTGCTAGAAATTTGGATGGTAGGAATTAAATGGAAAATTGGTTGAATTATGCTTCTACTTAAAGGAGTGTGGGAAATTTGGGTTAAAACCAATTTTTATTTTTCAAAAAGTTGTATTCATGTAGACTACCAATATATTTAGGAGTCAACATCACATTTTCAAATTTGATTTAAAAAGAAATCATTCATATAGGAGGCGCTAATTAGAAATTATTGTTTATGCATATCATATGTATTGTGATGCACTGTGCACATGTACATGAATTGTTGCAAAATTAGTTAATCACCAAATAATTGTTTGTGTAAAATGGATGCACGATGATTTAGATGATCGAGCACTTGCAGAATTTCAAGGACGAAATTCTTTTAAAGGGGAAGAATGTAACACCCCATGTTTTTATGTTAATTAATTAAATAGAGATTAATTAATAAATATTAAACTAAGAAAATGGAATCTTTACAAATGTTAAAATTTGGCCACGAGACTTATACCATTGGATTTATGGCGATTTTTGGATCATTTTTCGTATATAAACTTTTTCGATAGGAATAAAAATGAAAAAGTTACTAGCATTTGAAATTTTAGCATCGGAAATAATTATATACATAAATATGGTAATAAAAGAAATTAAGACTAGTTAGATCTTAATAATTGTTAACATCAAATCTCAAAGATTTATAAAATGGGTAAGAATTAAGAAGAACCAATTAAAAAATGGAAACAAATGAACACAATCAATTAAACGCAGCAACAAAATCAAAGCATGTTGATAATTCACCAAATAAACCACATAGATCAACCATGGGTAGTCGACCATGGGCCTAGGATAGTCGACCTGAAAGGTTTTTGAGCAGCGATGGAGAATTTTTTACGTGTTCCATATCTAATCTATTTCCATCCGACGGTTAGCGCTAATTTGAACCTCTATAAATTTGGACCTAGGGCTTCAATTTCAATTCACTATTTTTCTAATGAGCGCTAAAGCTCTACCATTTTACTTTCTCCTCCAGACTTTCTACGTACACAAAATAGAATAGATTGCACCTATATACTTTGGAGAAGAATAGAAAAGAATATAGTATAGAAGATAGATTCAAATCAGGTTGCTGCATCAAAGGTAAACTTTTAGATCTAGTTCTAATTAATAAATCAAAATCAAAATCTATTCTTTCTAATCTAATCTCTAATAGATCTGTATAAAATTTTAGCTGTGCACCCAAATAGGGAGTTAAAAAGTGGAAAATATAGATAATAGGGTCTGATCTGGATTAAACATAGGGATAGCAACGCTAATTAAAGGCGAGTGAGAATATTATACGTTTTTATATAATACTAGATTATATTGTTGCAAATCTATTCCTATATGCATGAGTCTGATAATTTCATTTCAAACGAATTCATACATATGAAATGTTGAAGAGTGTAAACTTGCCTATAAATTTATAGTGATAACTACATAAGCATAATGATTATTTTTAATTTTTCAGTGACATAATGATTAGTTTTATTTTTGTAATTACGTAATGATTAGATTAAATTCTATAATTGCAAAATGATTTTAATTATCAGTTTTACATTGGTTTTTTAACTGAAAACATAATGAATTGAGATTCCATTTTATTTGATGTTGATGAATGAACTGAAAATGAAGCTCACCGGACTTTTGTGGTTTTAGTGATATTTTAATTTGGCTAAATGTATATTATTAGAAGTGGATTTTCATATATTATCAAATTCAAACTTTACAAAAGTGTGATGTTTGAAATAACAAGTAATCAATATATACTTACGAAATGAAAATGATGTATAAAATAGAGATGATTACTGTATTTTATACTGTTAATTTCAATAAATAAAAGATAATTTCCTGTAATTACAAACATCACACAAACCACCTATTTATGATAAAATATGGAAATTTATTATGTAACATTTAAAATTTTAATATTTGATTCCAATTTATTAAAATATAGAACACCCCAAAAGTTGAATATTGAAATAAGGATGTAGCTTAAAGGTTAATAAAATGAAAACCAATGAAAAGGTAAGTTTGAATTATTAGCAAGAAAAAGAAATAAGAATTTGGAATAGAAATGAAAGGCTAAACTAATGAATGTTACAACAATGATATTGATGTCTCAATTTGAGAAGCGATAAATGAAATGAATGAAATAAAAGATAAATGCATAGTAAGATTGAAGACTTAAAGTCAAACATAAAAGATATTGAGGCAATAAAGAAAATAAAAGAAGAATAAGTATACATAAGTCTAAAGTATGTATATAAGTAGCCTTGGTTATGCGTTTGTGATGGGTGTGAATAATTATAAATTGTCTACTATAAGTATAATGGACCAATGTCTGATGGTCGTCAGGCTGGGTTGGAATGCCAAAAACATATCCAACCCATAAGACCCGTGGTGAGTGTATGATTTTGTATTGATGGGGTATCCCTAGGTCCGGGCTATGCTTATTGCCTTGATTATAAATTTTTTGTTATACTTATAACGAGTGCACAGTCAAATTAGGTCTGCTTCGAAGTTTTTAAAATGGGGTATTTCCTTGATTGCACTAGGCAATCTAAATGGATGGTGAGTGAGATCGGACTTATGCAACATGGCACAGAAAGTATGGTGTGCTTAGGAACCAAAATGAGTTGCAACAAGTGTACGTAAAAGACTGGCATACTTGGTTACCTATAGGGTAGGAGTTGCATATTTATCGAGCTCGTTGTCGGTCTGTTATAGTCAATGGGAAGGATATAGTTACACCTAACTGATCTCTTCCGCCTACTAGGATTGGTTCAATTGGGTTATGCAATGCCATTGTTGTTTGTTAGTTTGTTTGATTGGGCAAGGCTAGTTAACCCATACAAAGGTACCTTCAAAATATAGACGGTGTGGTAGTGCATGGGGCCTAAAATCCAAGATAAGAAGCAGACAAGGGTATGCAAAAGGATGGTGTACGTGATGAAAAACTCCAGAAGTATTAGAACCTTATCGACTAGAGGTCGTGGACTGAAGGTCGTCGGTGCGCATGGACAGAATTTCCTCAGTGATACGACGGCGATGGATCTTTACGAGGTGTTAAGCGATTAATACTAGTGAGGATGTGTAACGACCCGCCTTTTTGGACAGTTTAAACCGACGATCAAATACACATGTCGATTCCAAACCATTCAAAAGGGCAGATGGTTATTGGGGTAAATAAGAAAAGAAAAGAAAGGGAAATAAAGGAAATGAAACAACATAGAATCTCGCAGCGGAACGATGAAATATAATAGTCAAATAAATAGTTCATGAAGCTGTCTACTATACTTTGACAATTATTTATACAACATTTACCATAGTTATACATATACAACAGAATAACTAAATAATGCAGCAGATAGCATGATGCAAGGGTAATAATAGAAATAGTATACCAAATCTTCGTCTTCGTTCTCCAGAATAGATCTTCAAAAATCTGAAAAAAACTCAGGACTGACCCGAGCGTAATGAAAAGACAAAACACTCGAGTCAGGACTAAATACCCTTATGAAAGTTAAATCAATCGTAAATAAATATGAGTGCAACGACGTCGGAGATGTTTACGGGGTTTGACATCTCCTATCCAGTGTCAACGTGCGTGCAATAACTTAAGAGATGTTACGGGATTTTCCATCTCTCAAGGATCCGTTAAACTATCTACTATGTAGTAATATACACTAAGTAGATAATGCCTATCAGAAATATAAAGTATCAAAATAGCGTTAAGGCGTTACCATAATCCCCCTTAACACATTTTATATTCCCAAAAGCATATACAAGACCGTAGTTTCCCCAAAACCGGAAGTCACCAGAGGGCAATCCATATACTCAAGGTACAAATCAAAACGTAGTGGTCGCGAATAGGATAATCAGTATGACAAGGTACATGAGGCGATACCAACTAGGATACTAGTAGTTGCGTGATCCGGACTGATGTTGGGCATAGCCAGCAGCTACCCCAACACCGCGAAACAACACTCCGAAATCAAGGGGTGCACCCAAATCGCATCACAAATGTAATAGATATGGTATCGAAGAAGTGTGTCCGCTAGAGGTGGCGAACCTCAATGGCCTGGCGCGGCTCCTCTTTTAGTCATGTCAGGGGTCATCCAATAATCGTTCTCTTTCTTTAGTCAACGCGTTCACCAAACCATCCACTTCATTCTGGATCAACACTCCGCGTATAATAGTTATTAAAGTGGTTTTCGGTATCGACAGAGAGTATGTCCATATCCGATCCCGGTCTCTTTAATAACTACGTATTATTACATCGTTGGCTCTTTTACATTTCAAATCGATTCATAATTGATATCAAAATATCATATTCATTTCAAAAATCAAATCCATTTCAAATATCACCGTATCTATCAAAATGTCAGATTCCGTTTCAAAAAATAAATTTTCGCATCAATATCTCATTTCGATTTCAAAATAATTTCGAATTTCAATTTAGGTTGCAACTTCATTTAACTCAATTCGTATTTAAATTCAAGATTTAAATATAAACATTTCATCTTATTAACCATCTTGAATTTTTTTTAGAAAATAGCTTTAAGTGGTTTAAAAGTAGTTTAAATAATTAAAATAGTTAAAAATACTTAAAATCTTTAAAATGGATTTAAAATAGATAAATTAGTTTAAAATAATTTAAATTGGGTTAAGTAGATTAAAAATAGATTAAAATAGTTTAAGTATTCCAAATGGTTTATATAACAGAGTAGTTTGGAAAACAAATTAAAACAGCTTCAAAACTAATACATTTCAATTATAACTTCCCAATTCAAATAAATTTCAATTTCCATTTTACCGATTCAATTTTGATTTTTAATTCAAATCAATGCCAACTTTGACTTCAAATTAATTCGATTTTACATTCACCTTCAACTTATTCAATTTCAATATATATCGATTTTTAGCTTGATTTTTCAAAATATCAATTTTAACACTTAACAAAATTATCCTTCAATATTCCATTTAAATCCCAATTTCAAACATGATTCAATTTCAAGCTCAATTTCAATATCATTTTATAACGCTTTTTACTTAATAATATTCAAAGCTCGATTTAAGGTTCAATCCTTTAAACGAATAAATTTTCGAACTTCAATCATAACCAAATTTTTAAATTTCAAAGTCTCAACTTAATTATTTAACAAATTCCTTTAACCAAAATTTATTTCAACGTTCCAAACTCAATTTTTCGATGAATTCAATTTCTATAAATCGATTTCTATTTATAACTTTTAAATCAAAACATTTAAGTAGATTTCCAATCGACGATTTCAAAAATTATTAATTTAGCCAATTCGGTGTCCGTATAAAATTTTCTATCCTATGGCCAAGTAATTATTTATTTCAATTAAATGTCAGGGATGAGTATATATTACTTAAATTAAATCACAGTATCATATGTGTGCATAACAGGATATATATAAGCAAATAAACATCCAAACACTCAATTATCAACCAATAGCATCCATCAAAATACATCATCCAATAAACAATACAATTCATGGCAGTTTCATAGTTATCAATGTCAGGTAATTTAATCGCAATTCAATTTTAATTTCAATTTAACTGTCAATTTAATTTTTCAACGGTTAATTCAAATAACAAGCTATATGACAATTAAATTTATATCAAACAACGACAAATAAAATTCATATCACTTCATAATGTCAATTTAACTAGCATAAAGATATTTAGTACGGTGTGAGCGTTATAAAACACTCACCTTGATTTCAATGCAGTTCCTGCGTTTTATTTCGAATAAAATTAAACGAGCATTTAATTATACCCGAAACTCCAATCCAATTCCATAGCGTAGTACTCGACAAAACGAACCCGTCGCAATTCGTTTCGTCCAAAACGGACCTCGTATGAAAAAGATATAGCTTTTTAAAATTATACACAAATTTATATATATCAATTTCCGTATTTATTTTTTTATTTTTAAACCCCCCATACCATCATCGCCGCTCGTTTCACTCCCTGCAATCCAGGCCGCCGATCTCCTTTCTTCCTCCCCAGTGTTCGATCGTGTAAGAAACCCAACAAGCCGGCCCTGAAACCCTAATTTACGCCACCTCCTCGATCAACTAGACGTCGATCAACCACAACCAAACGACAGCCCCAGCCAAGCCCTACCTTCGGCTACTTCCTCAAGGAGCTCGGCCCCCCCAGCTCTCCAAAATCACGTGCGAACGGCGCTTGAACGTGAGCAAAATTCGAGCAATCCATTTCATTAAACCACATCTCGGCCGTTGGATCTGGAGTTCTCGATGAGTACTTCGACTTTCCAGTTGATGATTTTCGCTAACGATCTACAGATGTGAAGAAAAATGAGGAGGAAGGAGGGAGTGTATCGGCCATTGATGGATATAAGAGGCGGTTGTAGCAAATTAGGTTTTCTTTTTTTTTATTTTGTGAGAAAAAGGCTATTTAAAGGAAACGACGAATATTATTTATCCGGCTTTTCCAAACTCCAACTTTTGCACGGTAACTAACGTTCCTAGGGTTTATCCCGCGTTCCGGATACAATAGAATAGGTTTCGGAAGCTAATTCGATTGTCTGTGCGAGTAACGACAATAACGATCGATTTTTAAATTAAATCGATTAAACGATTTTCTAGGCGTTTTGGCTTGCCCCGGACAAACGGTAAATCCGATTGACTTGAAATTTGAAACCTTACAATAATATCATATTACGGATCCGATGAAACTAGTTTCGTCGAAATCCGAGACCGTTTGAAAAATGACTATTTTAACTCGCCAAATTAATATTAAAACAATTTCAATGCGTTACGAGCTGCCACGGTCAAACGACAACTCTGATTGCTATGAAAATTGAGATCCGATAATAACAAATTATTAAGGATCCAATGGAACTGGTTTCGTCCAATTCTGAGACTGTTCAAAATTTGGCTATTTTCCAGTCGATAATTAAATATTAAAATATTCAATTTTCACAAATTTATTTTAAATTCAGTTTTAAAAGTTCTATAACATCATTATAACTCCAATATGATAAAATAAAATTTTACAAATCATTTTTAATCATATTAACCCCGTTTATTCAATTATCCAATAAATTCCAATTTTAAAATCTTATTAACTCTATTTTAACCCTAATATAACTTACATTCACTTTGGAAACCAATTTGAATAATATTAAATCAAATTTCAATTATTCACTCTATTTTCATATATTAAATTTCAATATCAAATTAATCATATCAAATTCGGAATTTAATTATTCAAACATTTGTAATATTAAATTTAAACAATTGGATTATTCTTAAATCACTATTTTTTGAAATATTCAAACGAACTTAAAATTTAACTTTTTGAAACGAATTAAGATTACAGAACAACCATTTTCATTATACGGTTATTCAATTCCCATTATCAAATTATTCAATAATTTCCAAATATTTAATTTAAACAATTTTGATTATCCAATAATTCATTATCTTTTGAAATATTGAAATTGAACACATAAGAATCAGCTTTTAAAACCAATTCACAATTTAGAACATTATTTCCATTTTATAGTTATTCAATTATTCAATAAGTTTTGAATATTTAATTTAAACAATATACCTGTTCAATATTCAATGTTTGATTTTAAATAGATTTTACTTATCAATCAATTACTCTATTATATCCAATGAATTCAACATGTATTATCTTATTCAACTATTGATTGCAAAGGCATTTAATAAATAGCTTTTATTTTTCATCACTTGGATAGTTATTTTTGCAATTCATTCCAGTTATTATTATTTCAAACGAATTACAAATTTTTTTCTAACATTAAATCACGAAAGCTTATTAAATTAGTTATTTTAATTATCGAAAATTTACGGGTCGTTACATTCTCCCCCACTCAAAACTTTTCGTCCCCGAAAAGGAAAGAGAAGGGAAAAGGAACTAAGTATAGAATTCAACCTTAGGTATATTTATCTCAAAGTTACCAACTAAAAAAAAAAATGTAATTCCACTTATAAAGTCATTACTACACTTTTACTAAGTTATTCCAAACGCCTTTCTAACTTTAAAAGTTAGTTATCAAAACAAGTTATAAAAATTTTAAAACTTGAAAAATTGTCTAACACACGGATTTTACGGAAAATTTCGGCAAAGTCTCCTTTGCGCGGCTCGATCGGTACAACTACAAAACGCCTCTACGGGCCCCAAACCAACAAAAGAAAATCCAAAAGCCAAGTGGCTCATCAAAAATCACCAAATCCAATGATAAAATAAACATGTACCTTATATTTTTATCAGCGAGCATATACGAATAATATAGCGCAAAAGCGAGCTCCAAATGCGAAGCAAGCGCAATCCGCACCTACTAAACACTCAACAAACTATGAGAACATGCATATATGAAAATAATATCTATATACATCATATAACAACATAACGACTACATGTGCCAATCTAGAAAATGCAACAAAACAACAAATGCAACCATCAACCAACTATCATCCAACTATCATCCAACAAATCCATAACCAATCAATATAAATTCACTTCTCATTAATATTTATTGACTTGGTTTTAAATTTTAATCACAGTTGATTCATTAACGTTGGATTTTACTAACATTTATTCTCAATTCAATTAGTTAACATTCACTAATTTATACTTGCATTAGTTTACTTCCAATTTGAATCAAATTAAATTCTTTTTAAATTCATTTAACTTCCAATTTGATTTCAATGATTTATAGCTTTCAATTTCATTAACTCTTAATGAATTATATAAAATCAACTAACAATCAGATAACAACCAAATCATACCCAACATAACCAAATTATTAATTTCACATTCAATCTGGTTTATCTCTTTTATATATATATCCTGTTATATAATTTTAAAAGAATCATTTTATATTTGGCATCATATATTTTCAATATTAACTTTAATTAAGTCCGTAAGCTGTACATATATCATCCGTGAGCAATATCAATCTAATCGCTTATTCGATCACACAATTTCACTTCCAAACTAGTATCGTTCACACGACTCTCTAGTGCGGACTCAGATTTGGTTCCTTGATTGGAAACTGTTACTCTCCTTGCATAGCCATATTCTATGATAGAGAATTCCATAATCAAATTAAAAATCCATATCTAGGGTTCGCCGTCGAAAATCGAGTGAAAAATCCTAACTTGGATCGATATAAATCATCTCGAAATTCTATGCTCGAATTTGGATCAAATCGTTATGCGAATAAAATAATATACGTACAATCTCACACTTCCTTCCAATGGGTTTCTATCCAATTTATCTATATTAAATTATTTTATTGACTTCTATTTTTTTTTCACTTAATTACTCACAATCCATTATTCAGTTAGTATATTCATTTCTTTACATAGCATATTCTTTGACATTATCTTTTCTTAACATCATATCAAAGAATTTTCTTACTCAAGTTCATTTTAAACATTCCATGTGATTTAATTAAATTCAATTTCATTTCCAATTGATTCTTAGCTATAAGAAATTCCTTTGTTTACATTTATTTCATTTTCATAATTTCAGTTAATACAAATTTATTTGTGGAACATTTATTAACGCAGAACATTTTATTAATCATCACTTTAATTTATAGTCATTCCATAAAAGCCTAACTTCTTATATATGACTTTTCTTAGTTTATAGTTATCTTAAAGGTTACAAATTTAATTTTCTTACAATCCTTTGCAATTTATATTTATTTCTATAACCAATTTATAAAGATATAATACGATTCATTTCTTAAGTTCACTTACTTGTTTCATTTATCCATTTATCATTTCATGCTATATTTAAGTATATAACAATTTTTTTCACAACCAAAATTTTCATTTACATACATTTTAATTCTTTTTGAGCTTTCCGTACTTGTATACTTCAATTACTTCAGGTTCTGTTTATTTATACAATATCTCATTACATATCCAAAACATCATTTTAACTTTTTAATATTTGGTAAGTCTTGTTATATGTTATCAGAATGCAAATTCGGTATTATACAAATTTATAGAATTTCATTTTACTTAATTAGAATGTTCACAAATTTAATTTGTTTAAATCCTCTTTACTTTTCAATTTTAAAGGTACACTACAACTCTAAAGTTTTTCCCAAAACGATAAACATAGATATCTTAATCCTCTTATATTATAAATTTTGGTTATTCACATTTCATTCAAATAATTTGAAAATTATAAATTAACATAACTTAGAAATTTAAATGCCCGGTTCTTTTCAAATCGTTTGAAATAAATATATACACTTATATCTTTAATATATTAAATCATACCTTTAGAGTTCAAACCAAAACCCATTTACCCAAAATAATTTCGAAGAAAAACAAAGCTTCTTAGAAATCTCCCCCACTTTGAGACTCGAAAATGAACGTCGATGATGCTGCGCAGTCATCACCGAAATTATTTTCCAACGACATAAGAGAGGAGTACTAAATTCATTCCTTTCTTTAAAAATCCTTTCAAAATATTTCCATAAACAATTTCCAATTTATATCACTATATATTTCTTAAAAACTTTGAGAATCATTTTTCAAAACCTCCGGGTCTTAAATTCAATATTTCCCAATTTAAATCTATTTTAAATTTACAAGTCACCTTTATAAAATATCTTATAGGATTTTTTCCTTAAAACATTCTACTAGTTGTGTTATTACTGTTCATTCTGTAATTCATCTTATTTATTAAATTACAATATCCAATTAATGATAATCCAATATTTTCATTCCTAACAACCAGGTAAGCTAGGTAGTCACAATTTTTGAAAATTAATCCTTTATATACAAAATATAATTAGGGAAAATTTATTTCATTTACCCCATTTTAAAACAATACTATGTCGAATTGTTATGTTCGAGTGTTTAGATATCCCTATCAATGACGTTAATTACTCGTATTGACCAGAATCCATAAGCCACTCAACAAATCAACCGACACAATATAAAACATTTTATATCACTAACAAATACGCTCTCTCATATATATATGCACTCAGCGACTCATCATAGGGTATAACTACCCTACTTATAAAGAGTCATACCCCATAAAGCTAAGGTTATCGCTAAACCAAAGCTCTGATACCAACTGTAACGACCCGCCTTTTTGGACAGTTTAAACCGATGATCAAATACACATGTCGATTCCAAACCATTCAAAAGGGCAGATGGTTATTGGGGTAAATAAGAAAAGAAAAGAAAGGGAAATAAAGGAAATGAAACAACACAGAATCTCGCAGCGGAACGATGAAATATAATAGTCAAATAAACAGTTCATGAAGCTGTCTACTATACTTTGACAATTATTTATACAACATTTATCAGAGTTATACATATACAACAGAACAACTAAATAATGCAGCAGATAGCATGATGCAAGGGTAATAATAGAAATAGTATACCAAATCTTCGTATTCGTTCTCCAGAATAGATCTTCAAAAATCTGAGAAAAACTCAGGACTGACCCGAGCATAATGAAAAGACAAAACACTCGAGTCAGGATTAAATACCCTTATGAAAGTTAAATCAATCGTAAATAAATATGAGTGCAACGGCGTCGGAGATGTTTACGAGGTTTGACATCTCCTATCCAGTGTCAACGTGCGTGCAATAACTTAAGAGATGTTACGGGATTTTCCATCTCTCAAGGATCCGTTAAACTATCTACTATGTAGTAATATATGCTAAGTAGATAATGCCTATCAGTAATATAAAGTATCAAAATAGCGTTAAGGTGTTACCATAATCCCCCTTAACACATTTTATATTCCCAAAAGCATATACAAGACCGTAGTTTCCCCAAAACCGGAAGTCACCAGAGGGCAATCCATATACTCAAGGTACAAATCAAAACGTAGTGGTCGCGAATAGGATAATCAGTATGACAAGGTACATGAGGCGATACCAACTAGGATACTAGTAGTTGCGTGATCCGGACTGATGTTGGGTATAGCCAGTAGCTACCCCAACACCGCGAAACAACACTCCGAAATCAAGGGGTGCACCCAAATCGCATCACAAATGTAATAGATATGGTATCGAAGAAGTGTGTCCGCTAGAGGTGGCGAACCTCAATGGCCCGGCCCGGCTCCTGTTTTAGTCATGTCAGGGGTCATCCAATAATCGTTCTCTTTCTTCAGTCAACGCGTTCACCAAACCATCCACTTCATTCTGGATCAAAACTCCGCGTATAATAGTTATTAAAGTTGTAACATCCCGCCTTTTCGCACGATTTAAACAGACACACGTGCCAATTCAAACCATACGGAAGGGCGGATTTTTATGGGGTAAATAAGAAAACAGAAAAGAAATAAAACAAAATAGAATCTCACAACAGAAGGATAAAATATAATAATAAAATATACAGTTTATAAAACTGTTTACAAAACAATTGATTCTTCTTTATACAATTAAATATCAGAGTTCACATACCAATAATATCAATGCAGCGGAACAGTGTGTAGTGCACTAGTATAAATAATAATAATACAAATCTTCGTCTTCGTCCTCCAAAGCTCAATCTTCAAATCCTGAAACGCTCGGATTGACCCGACCGAATCTGAAAAGACAAAAACACTCTAGTCAGAACTAAAAGATCTTATGTAAGTTAAATTTACAGAAATAAATATGAGTGCAGTAACTCAAGAGATGCTCGGGATTTACATCTCCTAAGGATCCGTTAAACTATTTACTATATAGTATATTGCGCTATTATAATAGTGTCTAATTATAAAATAAACTTACTTTTAAATAGCGTTAAGGGGTTACCCATATAGCCCTTAACACAGAATATATTCCCATAGTCTATACAGTACCGTAATCTCCCCCGTACTGGGCGTCGTCAGAGGGCACTCCATAGGTATGGTACAAAACCAAAATCGTATAAGGCGCGCTAGGGTAGGTTACACGGCACAACTAGGCAATGCCAGGGTAGATATACCAATTGCTATCCGGGCTGGTGGTAACGCATAGCCGCAGCTACCGTTCACCTCAAACTAACACCCCCAAATCAAAGAAATCAATAGTGGCCACCGAAACAATCCAAAGTCAGAGTATAGTATCGAAGGAGTGCGTTCGATCAGAGGAATGACCTCATTGGCCCGAGAATCGCTCCTGTTTTAGCCACCTTATGCCAACTCACGAGAGTTGGGTCCACGTATTTACCTTACAGGAAACGTCGCCACCAACCTACTTCATTCTGGAATCTCCACCGCGTACACGGTTAGTCAAAGTGGTTTTCGGTATCGACAGAGAGTATGTCCATATCCGATCCCGGTCTCTTTGTCAACCCATCGTTATTATAACACCGCGGTCATTTAAAAATAGTTTATACTTTAAAACCAGAATAAAATTTCCCATACGATATCAAATTAAAACCCAAAATAATATGATATCATTTTATCTCAAATATAATCCTTTTCCAAAATCATACTGGTTTAAAATTTAAAATATCTGAAAACCAAACATTTGCATTATACTATCAAAACATAATATTTCGGAATTCATACTTTTAAACCATAACTTCTAAAACTTGAATGGTTTGGATATTCACGGTATATAAAATAAATGGTTTAACTTTAAGGTAACTTTGTAAAGAAAAATAATTTCCATGGCTTTACAAATATGTTTCTTTATTTAAAGTCTAAACCAAAATTTAAATATCACTTTCAAGTTCCAAAACTACTTCAATTTCTATATATATATATATATATATATATATATATATATATATCCATTTGGAGTATTAATATTTCAAAACTAAAGTTGGAAATTTTTCTTTCAGCAAATTAAACTTACTATTATTTAGTCTTGAATATTTACATAAAATCCATAAATAAAACTCCAATTTCTAACAATTAAATATTTTCTTCAATTTAATTTATACTAACATATTCATTTTTAATTATCTTGGAAAAGTCCAGTTATAAATATCATATCTTAAAATTTCCAAACTTAAACATTAAACATATGATATAATTATCAAACTCCATTTTTCTCAATTTTTCCCTTTTTATTTAAGAGATTTATACACAGCTTAAATTCAAAATCTCTAACTTCATATGTATATATATAGAAGAAAATATCAAAATTAAAAATTATAAACCGTATTCCATACAAACCATAGAAATCACTATAAAATATTTTTATATATAGACCACGGTGCCTGTATATAATTTTCTATCCTATGGTCAAGTGATACGGATATTTATCATTTCAATCCGCAATTTAAAAATAAAATTTTACGGTTGTATATCATTTCAAACCACAATCCCGAATGAAATGAAAAATGCATGATAACTTGTAGTTTAATGATATAAAATAAAACATTCATTCATCAAAATCATCCGTCATCCAAATCACAATCATCATCCAATAATAAAACAATATCAATATATATCCGATAATATATAACAGGTAATAACTGGCACTTATATTCAAAAATAAATTTAACAACTATTAAACTAACAGTTTATCTGCAAATAAATAACTATAACTGTCAATCTATATGCAGTAATAAAATTTAATGAACAGTTATATTAAATAAATGCGATTTAACAAATATGATGAATAAAACATGCCAAACAGTCATAAATAAATCTCTACTCATATTCAAAATAAATTTAACAAACATAAAAACTTTTTAGAAGTTGTGAGCGGGTTAAAACACTCACCTTTTGAATTTAAATTGAATTTAAATCCGATTTAAACCCAAGAATTCAACGGTCCCGGAATCCGTTCAAACTAGCGTCATCAGATCCGGAATTAAATTACGATCCTAACAAAATAAAAATCGCGTAAATCGGAGTCCGTATGTGAAAGTTATTTGAATTAACGTGCTTGAAAATCAAAATAAAATAAAATAAAATAAATAAAACTAACCACCTAATAGCCACGTGTACAACCCACTCAGATCACGTTTCCAGACCATCTTCCCAAACTCGCGTACGAGCGAAGCAAGCTACAGAACAGTGAACGCAACGACCACTCTGATCGGCCCTTTGACCATCACTTTCTCCTCGCCTCGACCCTCTGAGAGCCGCCGACCACCACCACGCGTCTTCCCCCTTCAGGCCGACCGCTGTGAGCCACCACCGGCGCCCCCAAAGCTCCATCCGCCGCCTATTGCCAAACCCTAATCCAATTATTTAGGTCGATCAAACCGTCGCTTCGATGAACAACTTGCACGGATGAGCTCCGCTCAGTCCCCTCCACGATGATGTACCATTGATTCTTCGATCAGACGAAATTTGATTTCGTCGCGATGGAAGGCCGAGAATAAACGATCAGTTTCTGGTCAAACCACAACTCGAATCGAAAAACTAACCACATCAGCAGATTACGCATATCGAAAACTTCAACATATATTTTTTTGGAATTTTTCTGGAGAATTTGAATATTCACTTGAAATTTTGAATAGAAATAGATCTAGGTTTTGCAACCATTGAGGAAGAGGAAGAGATGAAGAAAATAAACGTACAGACAAATGATAGAAGATGGAGGCTAGGGTTCAACACAACGTATATATAGACAAATTGTAAAAGGCTAGGTGGGCACGAATTACGAACGTGCTAAGCGGTAGTTGGCCCAAAAAGCCCGTTCTAACCCCGGAACGAAATTTTATTAAACCCATATATCCAAATAGGTATTTTAAAATATTATGAACGCGATGGAAAAAGTTTCACATCCAAATTCGATCGTATGAAGAAGTTATGCTAAAAACAAAATTTCCAAATTGATTTCAAATTGATTTTTAATTAAGTCGATTTCAAGACGTTTCGCGTCCGTACGATCAAACAACAGGTTTGATCGATACGAAATTTGAAACCCTATAATAATTCACCGATACGGATCCGATGAAACTAGTTTCATCGACATCCGAGTCCGTGGCCAAAATGGCTATTTTTATATTCATTAAATAAATTAAAATAAATTATAAAAACCCAATTTTATAACTAAATTCCAAAATTGATCAAATTTTATTTCTTATATATTTCTTAAACAATTTTAATGATTGAATAAGTTTAGATGTGAATTAAAAGTTGATAAGTATATCAATTGCAATGTTAATTTCTACACTTCCTTATATTTAGAAATTAAAAAAAAAATTGAATTCTCAAAAACCCATTTATTAGATTTTCAACTTTTATATTCTCAACTTTCACCAAATAAAACCTTTCAATTGTTTTTCATTAATAGGTATTTCAATGAATTAGTTAGTATTCGACTTGCATAATATTTAATTCTAACCGCTTCAATAATTAAGCTTTATTTTAAACTGGATTTAGATGGAAGGATTTGTTTGCCTTTCCTTAACTACTATATTCAAAAATTCTGCCTTTCTTTGTTTTACTACTATTTCCATTTATATTGAAATTGTAAAACATATTTAAAATAATTAGAATCTCAAATAAGCTTATTCAAATAGGTTTCATTCTTTTAAATTAACTTATGAAACAAATATGCATTTTAGTTGCTAATTACATTTACTCTTTACAATTACAGTTCTTACCCACATAAATGAGACAATCAATTTCATCTAAGTGTAATTGTCTTCAAATATTTTGATAACTTTATTTCCATGCCCTAAAAAAAATAACGACTGTTAAATAAAATCTTAACATTATTTACAATTATTACCTTAATTATTATTAATGTTATATAAAATTAAAATTATGGTAACTGATCCAAACTTCAAATTAACAAACTACCACAATAGGCAACGTACAGTTACTAATTGATTTATATTAAAAAAAAAAATTAATTTCAATCTTAATTATCAATAAGTAACGTACCATAAATATTATCGTTACCCTTATATCATATAAATAAGCTCTTATTACTCACAATTACTTATATTAATTTGGATTGCACTACATCTTATTCATCACTTGCTTAAACCTTAATTCCTATTTCATTCATAAATGCTAAAATAAATCAATTATTACATAATTTCTTTTATTAATATTCATGCCATTCATGCCATTCATGTTTAATTCAATTCCTTTGCACATAAATTCATTTACTAAAGTTCACGATTATTTATTTACCATACAATCACCTTCCCATTCACATTTTAATATCTACCCACAATTATTTCAATTCACTATCTTATATTAATGTCATCAAAAATTCTATTCATCATTATAAACTTTAAAATCTATATACGTTTATTGATTTATTTCTATTTGCCTTATGTTCCATTCTTAATTTAGTATGACAAACCTAAAGTACTCCATTCAATCGACAATCCTTTTCAATTGTTAATACTTAACTTAAATTTCTACGGTTGCATTCCATCTGCACTTCCGTTACTATGATAAAAATTAGTAACGTTTATGCCATCAACCCAATCATAATTACTTACCCTTAATTGAGTTTGATTTCGAAATAAATTTGCTGACCCTTAATTTGGCAATTTATAAAAGTTTGTCATCATACTCATAGTTCTACGCTTATGCTAAGTCTTAAATTTCAATAAATTTATAAATTTTGAGATGTTCATTAGAGTTTACAAATTTATTGACTTGCAATAGCAGGATTCCTTAATCTATTCCAATTTATCGTTCACAATCTTTTATTGCATTAAATCGGTTTAATACTATCATAAATTTCTCATATTAAACTTTATATCCAGGTAATAATTTTTCTTTCTTCCTTTACTTAATTCATTTGAATTTTATTCAAATGTCTATAAAGAGGTTTCTAAGTCACTTCTATATAATCTATTCTAGCCTTCATTTTAATATTTATCTACCCCCTTTATTCTTTCAACTAAAATAAATTACAAAATCCTATTATAAAAACAAATTAAACGGTCGAAATCTACGGGTCGTTACAAAAGTGGTTTTCGGTATCGACAGAGAGTATGTCCATATCCGATCCCGATCTCTTTAATAACTACGTATTATTACACCGTCGGCTCTTTTACATTTCAAATCGATTCATAATTGATATCAAAATATCATATTCGTTTCAAAAATCAAATCCATTTCAAATATCACCGTATCTATCAAAATGTCAGATTCTGTTTCAAAAAATAAATTTTCGCATCAATATCTCATTTCGATTTCAAAATAATTTCGAATTTCAATTTAGGTTGCAACTTCATTTAACTCAATTCGTATTTAAACTCAAGATTTAAATATAAACATTTCATCTTATTAACCATCTTGAATTTTTTTAGAAAATAGCTTTAAGTGGTTTAAAAGTAGTTTAAATAATTAAAATAGTTAAAAATACTTAAAATCTTTAAAATGGATTTAAAATAGATAAATTAGTTTAAAATAATTTAAATTGGGTTAAGTAGATTAAAAATAGATTAAAATAGTTTTATTCCAAATGGTTTATATAACAGAGTAGTTTGGAAAACAAATTAAAACAGCTTCAAAACTAATCCATTTCAATTATAACTTCCGAATTCAAATAAATTTCAATTTCCATTTTACCGATTCAATTTCGATTTTTAATTCAAATCAATGCCAACTTTGACTTCAAATTAATTCGATTTTACATTCACCTTCAACTTATTCAATTTCAATATATATCGATTTTTAGCTTGATTTTTCAAAATATCAATTTTAACACTTAGCAAAATTATCCTTCAATATTCCATTTAAATCCCAATTTCAAACATGATTCAATTTCAGGCTCAATTTCAATATCATTTTATAACGCTTTTTACTTAATAATATTCAAAGCTCGATTTAAGGTTCAATCCTTTAAACGAATAAATTTTCGAACTTCAATCATAACCAAATTTTTAAATTTCAAAGTCTCAACTTAATTATTTAACAAATTCCTTTAACCAAAATTTATTTCAACATTCCAAACTCAATTTTTCGATGAATTCAATTTCTATAAATCGATTTCTATTTATAACTTTTAAATCAAAACATTTAAGTAGATTTCCAATCGACCATTTCAAAAATTATTAATTTAGCCAATTCGGTGTCCGTATAAAATTTTCTATCCTATGGCCAAGTAATTATTTATTTAAATTAAATGTCATGGATGAGTATATATTACTTAAATTAAATCACAGTATCATATGTGTGCATAATAGGATCTATAGAAGCAAATAAACATCCAAACACTCAATTATCAACCAATAGCATCCATCAAAATACATCATCCAATAAACAATACAATTCATGGCAGTTTCATAGTTATCAATGCCAGGTAATTTAATCGCAATTCAATTTTAATTTCAATTTAACTGTCAATTTAATTTTTCAACGGTTAATTCAAATAACAAGCTATATGACAATTAAATTTATATCAAACAACGACAAATAAAATTCATATCACTTCATAATGTCAATTTAACTAGCATAAAGATATTTAGTACGGTGTGAGCGTTATAAAACACTCACCTTGATTTCAATGCAGTTCCGGCGTTTTATTTCGAATAAAATTAAACGAGCGTTTAATTTTACCCGAAATTTTCTCTAGCTCCAAATGACTCCAATCCAATTCCATAGCGTAGTACTCGACAAAACGAACCCGTCGCTGTTCGTTTTGTCTAAAACGGACCTCGTATGGAAAAGATATAGCTTTTTAAAGTTATACACAAATTTATATATATATATATCAATTTCCATATTTATTTTTTTATTTTTAAACCCCCCATACCATCATAGCCGCTCGTTTCACTCCCTGCAATCTAGGCCGCCGATCTCCTTTCTTCCTCCCCAGTGTTCGATCGTGCAAGAAACCCAATAAGCCGGCCCTGAAACCCTAATTTACGCCACCTCCTCGATCAACTAGACGTCGATCAACCACCACCAAACGACAGCCCCAGCCAAGCCCTACCTTCGGCTACTTCCTCAAGGAGCTCGGCCCCCCCCCCCCCCAGATCTCCAAAATCACGTGCGAACGGCGCTTGAACGTGAGCAAAATTCGAGCAATCCATTTCATTAAACCACATCTCGGCCGTTGGATCTGGAGTTCTCGATGAGTACTTTGACTTTCCAGTTGATGATTTTCGCTAATCATCTACAGATGTGAAGAAAAATGAGGAGGAAGGAAGGAATGTATCGGCCATTGATGGATATAAGAGGCGGCTGTAGCAAATTAGGTTTTCTTTTCTTTTTTTATTTTGTGAAAAAAAGGCTATTTAAAGGAAACGACGAATATTATTTATCCGGCTTTTCCAAACTCCGGCTTTCGTGCGATAACTGACGTTCCTAGGGTTTATCCCGCGTTCCGGACACAATGGAATAGGTTTCGGAAGCTAATTCGATCGTCTGTGCGAGTTACGACAATAACGATCGATTTTTAAATTAAATCGATTAAACGATTTTCTAGGCGTTTTGGCTTGCCTCGGACAAACGGTAAATCCGATTGACTTGAAATTTGAAACCTTACAATAATATCACATTACGGATCCGATGAAACTAGTTTCGTCGAAATCCGAGACCGTTTGAAAAATGACTATTTTAACTCGCCAAATTAATATTAAAACAATTTCAACGCATTTCGAGCTGCCACGGTCAAACGACAACTCTGATTGCTACGAAAATTGAGATCCGATAATAACAAATTATTATGGATCCAATGGAATTAGTTTCGTCCAATTCTGTGACTGTTCAAAATTTGGCTATTTTCCAGTCGATAATTAAATATTAAAATATTCAATTTTAACAAATTTATTTTAAATTCAGTTTTAAAAGTTCTATAACATCATTATAACTCCAATATGATAAAATAAAATTTTACAAATCATTTTTAATCATATTAACCCCGTTTATTCAATTATCCAATAAACTCCAATTTTAAAATCTTATTAACTCTATTTTAACCCCAATATAACTTACATTCACTTTGGAAACCAATTTGAATCATATTAAATCAAATTTCAATTATTCACTCTATTTTCATATGTTAAATTTCAATATCAAATTAATCATATCAAATTCAAAATTTAATTATTCAAACATTTGTAATATTAAATTTAAACAATTGGATTATTCTTGAATCACTATTTTTTGAAATATTCAAACGAACTTAAAATTTAACTTTTTGAAACGAATTAAGATTACAAAACAACCATTTTCATTATACGGTTATTCAATTCCCATTATCAAATTATTCAATAATTTCCAAATATTTAATTTAAACAATTTCGATTATCCAATAATTCATTATCTTTTGAAATATTGAAATTGAACTCATAAGAATCAGCTTTTAAAACCAATTCACAATTTAGAACATTATTTTCATTTTACAGTTATTCAATTATTCAATAAGTTTTGAATATTTAATTTAAACAATTTACCTGTTCAATATTCAATATTTGATTTTAAATAGATTTTACTTATCAATCAATTACTCTATTATACCCAATGAATTCAACATGTATTATCTTATTCAACTATTGATTGCAAAGGCATTCAATAAATAGCTTTTATTTTTCATCACTTGGATAGTTATTTTTCAATTCATTTCAGTTATTATTTCAAACGAATTACAAAATTTTTTCTAACATTAAATCATGAAAGCTTATTAAATTAGTTATTTTAATTATCGAAAATTTACGGGTCGTTACAGGATGAATTCTTGGTCCATTACTAGACTTGGGTTATGTGTGTGTGTGTAGACATAGATCTACCTTGTGTAGATGGGTACGGTTCATATGTAGCAATGGAGTCATAGAGACTAATAATAAAATCCATTATAACATAAAATAGTGAACAATCAGCATAAGCTAGCATTATGCATAAATGTTCCAATCACCAGAATGTTGTTCTAACCCTCACCTCATTACAACCTACATGATTTATAAAGGCAGGCACTGCTGTTGATTTGGAGCAATTTTTTGGCTGAGGCTCTTGACATTTGAGATGTCGATTTTGGTTAGTAATTATACCGATCTATTATATTTTATTATTTCTGCTATGAGTTATTACCATTAGTGCTATGATATATTTTTACCAAACCAACGATCCATCCTTTAATGGACTTGGGTTTTTGGTTTAGTAAAAATCTAGGCCCACTGAAGTGCGGTTTGTTACATCTCTCATTAATTTGAAAAGTTCTATTTATGGACATGCGACGTTGCTTTCATATGCAATTTGTACGTTTAAATTTTTGAAGGCTATGGACTTATCATGGGTATGGGTTGGTTAGCCTACTATGGAGCGATTTTTGATTACGATAGGAGGGTTGTACGATTAAAAAGTTGCAGAGGCCGTGACCTAGAAGTTCTTTGTACATCCTAAGACTTGTTGATTCAAGGTATTTATATTTGCTAAGTCTACCTTTTGGTGAGCTATCATCCGTACCCATAGTACATGAATTTCCTAATGTCTTTGAGGAAGTCTCGGGTCTCCCACCTTATAGGGAGGTCGAGTTTAGAATCGATTTGGAGGAGGATGCAAGGCCAGTTGCTCTATCTTTCAGACATGTAGCCCATAAAGGAAGAAAAGATTTGGACAAGAAGACCTTCGAGCTATTGCAGAGAGAATTCATCCGACTAAGTACCTCAGAGTGGGGAGCCCTTGTTATTTTCGCCACCTAGGCAGATAGCTCATTGAAACTTTGTGTTATTATAGGGAGCCAGACAAGTTAACAAGAAAGAATAAGTATCCTCTACCAAGAATAAATGAGTTTTTCGACCAACTTGTGGGGGCTAAAGTCTTTTCCAACTAGGCTTAGAAAATGGATTCCATCAGTTGAGGATTGTAAAAGAGAACAAGTCAAAGATCACATTCCACACACCCGATGTACTTTATGAGTGGAAAGTAATTCCTTTCAGGTTGACAAATACCCCCACATGCATTGTAGATTTGATTAGTAGGATGTTTACGGGCAACTTAATAAATGCATCGTTGTATTCGTGGATGATATCATGGTATTCTCCAAAAACGAAGAGGAGCCCGAAGACTACCTAAGAGAGGTACTAGGAACTTTAATAAGGCACCAGCTAAAGGCCGAGTTTGCTAAGCGCCACTTCTGGAAGAAGGAAGTGAGATTCCTTGGGAATATTGTTTTTGAGTAAGGACTGGTGGTGGGACCCGCCAAAGTGGACGTTTTTCAAGGATGGAGAGTTCCTAGGAATGCATCAGAAGTTAGACATTTTCTAGGGTTGGTAGGCTACCATAGGAAGTGTAACAACCCGCATATTTATCGATTGTATATTTAAATATTTTATTTAAATATTTTATCGATACTCGGAATTTAGTCCGAGAAGCAACTTTTTGCATACGGTCGAATTAGGACTCGGGACCCCTCCCATTGAGTTCAAAATGACGTTTGCGACCTTTTTGAGTATAAACTTCGATATGTTTGGAGAAAGTTGATTTTTGCTACTTTTTCCCGCTTATGACTTTGGTTTGGACTGCACCCTTATTAGCTCAGCCCAACACCCTTCTCTTCATAACTTCTCCTCTTTGCTTAAACACTCAAGCTTTAGCAACAATGGTGGAAGAGAATGGGAAATAGAAATTCCTAAGCCCTAGCTTGCTTTTCAAATCCAACTTCTAGCTCCAAATTCAAGAGAACCCATTGGTAAGCATCTCCTTCATCTTCTCCAACTCTTTCTCCATTCAATTTCAGAAATTTCCTAAACCTAACTTAGGGAATGTTCTTCTTTTAAGCTTAGATTCATGCTTCTAGTGTTGAGATTGAAGTGTGGTTGATCTCCCCTTGTCTTCGAGCTTCTCATTCATTGTTTTGGGTTCAAAGGTGAGATTTTTATCTCACATCTATGCTTATATTTATCTTCGAATGTTAGGTATGAATTCCTAACACTTATTCGTGTGCATTTGCTTTTGGATTGGATTGATTTGGTGAATATTCCAATTTTTGGTGTTTTGAGTTCAATTCGTTAAAAATCCTAAGTTTGATGTTTGAACATGTTTTTGGTGATGCATCGAGGAGCATATAGGGCCGGGTAGTCGATTAGCATAAACCCTTAGCGCCGTTGCTCGTGCGAATGCAATTTGATCGAGATTTTGAACCTCATCCAAAATAGGGAAGGGAAGTGCTGGCAACAGTTTCGGCCGACCGAGCCCCTGGGCCGGTCGACCGACCTGCTACCCAGGCACTTCCTGCCTCTGTTTGGAAGTGCCGGTTACAGGCTTCGGCTGACCGAGCCCCTGGGCCGGTCGACCGACCTGTTGCCCGGGCACTTCCAACCCCTGGTTCGGTCAACCGACTCAGGGAGTCCGGTCGACCGACCTGCTGCTATTTGCCAAATATGCCTATTTTGCCTAGTTGTCTGAAATTCCAACTTTAATCGATTTGTGTTATTTCCCTATTTGTTGTTATCATTTGTTATTGACTTTGATGACTTGTTTTCTTCGGGAATTCTTGGAATATCCATTTCGATGGGTTCGGTATCGATTTCTTTGGATTTTATTCACGTTTTCGAATGTGAATCTTAGTGATTGATTGTTCCTACAATCTTCTTTGTGATTTGTCACTTGAAAAATATAAAGGTTTTCTATACTAATAGTAAATATCAAAACTCTTTCTTCAAATGATTTCAACACTAATTTATTACAAAGCTCGTTTTCTTAAACCGTTTTCCAATCTATTAGTATATACAAGCCTTTACCTCACTCGTATGAGAAATCTAATTAAACGACTTAGTAAAACAAGTGGTATGTAACGCTTGCGTTTACTTCGTCGGTTAATTCTTTGACTTGTTCGATTGAAACTCTTGTGACAATTTTCTAGTGGAGATCTACAATTTGTTCGTAAATATTTAAGTTAAGCTAGTGGTTATGGGACATGAAGCTAAGCTCATATATTTACTAGCTTACTGTATTCGACACTTCTCGTTGATCATGACGATCATCTTAAGATTTAGACTAGTATTGTGCGATGTCTCTTTGTCCACGTGGAGGACTGTACGTCGTTTTTATTGAGCTTCGGCTCACCAAGAGGAGCTTCGTCTCAATGTCCGTAATGGGGGACTATACCCTGTCATGAGGAACTTCGGTTCACCAGGAGGAGCTTCGGCTCAAAGTCCGCAATGGGGGACTATACCCTGTCAGGAGGAGTTTTTGACTCACCAGGAGGAGCTTCGGCTCAATGTCCGCAATGGGGGACTATACCCTGTCATGAGGAACTTCGGTTCACCAGGAGGAGCTTCGGCTCAAAGTCCGCAATGGGGGACTATACCCTGTCAGGAGGAGTTTTTGACTCACCAGGAGGAGCTTCGGCTCAATGTCCACAATGGGGGACTATACCCTGTCATGAGGAACTTCGGTTCACCAGGAGGAGCTTCGGCTCAAAGTCCGCAATGGGGGACTATACCCTGTCTGGAGGAGCACCGGCTCATTTTTCTGGGATTGGCCATCCTTTTTCTTGTGATTTCTGGATTTCGTGTGTTGAATTCTGGAATTTATGCTTCACCTATTTTCGTGATTTCTATTGATTTGATTTATCAATTATTGTGGCTTGGTGAATGAAATTAGGAGTATGACATTCCTTTTATCTTGAGTAGATCTTTGCGATATTGATTAATCTCTTATTGATTTTTCAATTACTTATTTATCACAGCTTGGCATTGTGATTATTATACGTTTAGTCATATCTCTTATTCTATATCACTTCTTCTGATATTTATAGCTAGGCTGATCCGTTTGTTATTTTCTTCTTAAATATTACTCGGGTCAGACCGAGATGTTACAGGTACTTCTGCTTGACTTCTCATCCTGGATCATTAATCTGACTTTTGGCTAACAACTTAGATTAGTAGTTTATTTTGTTGTATACACTTGAGATATGGACTCATAGTTGTATTCTTTTGTATAGCATGTGTTGCTATTCTTTTGTATTATTGTGGATCTTATTTGACCACTACTCTTATATACACTTTCATGTGTTATATATATATTCATATCTATTTCCGCCTTTGTGATATGAATTATCTGTGACTGATTTGTGTTATGTTTATTTCTATATTTGTTTTCGAAGACCTTTATAGCCACTGTGTAGTAGCTTTGAGTTTGTGTCGGTATGTCGGATTTCCTCTATATTTTTATCTGGCATATCGGTACTCGCACAAAGCAATTATGCAGATGGTCGCTCCTCAACAGCCTTATTCTCCGTGCTAGTTGACAACATTACACCGTAGTGTTCTTGGCTAGCGTGGGTATAGAGGTGGGGCGTCACAGCTTGGTATCAAAGCCAAACTTTGGAACAATATGGAATATTATAACAAGGATCATCGTCCTAAGTCCATCTTAGGAGTCGTGCTTTAGGATTTAATTCGAGTCTTCGTACCGATTCATCCTATTTTCCTTATGATTCCTTGTTTTATCTATCAAGATTGCTTGATATTCATTTGGTGAATAACCTTTTTCTCCTTCTTTCTTTTCTAAAGGAAGAGAAATGGTTAGACCAGGCCGTCCCAGCGCCGATCAATCTAGTGCTACTCCCCAGGATGGAGTATTTATGTCTGCCCAGCAGCTCCTAGATCTTGTTAAGAATGCTCAAGCTGCCGGACCCAATCCAGAGCCTACTCATCCTAGATCCGGTTTTGCACGCTTGTGCAGATACTACACCGATTTGGGTGGAAGGCCATTCAGGGGATCCGAGAGTGTTATTGAAATTCAAGCTTGGCTCAAATCATGCGATCGCATCTTTTCTCGCATGAACCTTATTGACCTTCATCGAGTCCAAGTGGCTTCTAGCATGCTCCAAGAAAGAGCATTAGATTGGTATGAGCTTTTAATTTCTGAAATCATTGAAGCGGATCTCACTTGGGAGCAATTCCGGGAAAGGTTCGAATTGAAATTTGTGCCGGAGGCCGAAAAAGTAACTTTGGCCCGGCGTTTTATTGACCTTGTTCAAGGTGAATCTTCTGTGACAGACTATGTCGCATCTTTCGAATCTCTTTCCAAATACGGGGTTGAATACATTAACACCCCAATGAAGAAAAATTAGAGATTTGTCTATGGCTTGAATAAGAATCTTAAGAAGCCATTACTCCTGAAACTTGAAGTTTCATTTGATCAGCTTATTGATATCGCTCTTCGTCTTGAAGAGGCCGATAGAGAAAGTGATGTCGAGGTTGGGAGTGCCAAACCGAACTCCAACAACAACAAGAAGAGGCATCCCTTTATTAGGTTCGAAAGTCCTAATCCTAACAAGAGGGCAAAGCAAGAAACTTCTATAGCAAATACTCCCATCCCTAATCGCGGAGAATGCTACAATTGTGGCTCTAGGGACCACTATATAAATAGGTGTCCAAGGCCTATTTCTTGCCGCTATTGCAAAAGTGCGGATCATTATATATCTTCATGTTCAAGCGTCAAAGCAAGAGAGAAGGAAAGCTGCAAGCCCCTAGCAACTCTCCTCTTAGTCAAGGTATTTTACATTCAATCCTTGATGGCATTGTTTTATTTCGTGATCTTCTTATTCGAGTTCTTTTTGATATGGGTTCCATCTCACTATTCTATATCAAAAGAACTTGTTGATTCCTTTTCTTTGAAAATATTTTGGACTTGATGACTTCTTTGAGAGTTGCGAATCCGGATGGTAGATCCGCAACACTCAATTTGCTTTCTATTGATGTCGAAATTATTTTATGTGATTTTTCTTTCCGAGCCGATTTTTACTTAGGTTTCGGAATTGATTTTTTGTAAGGATTGGCTTAATTGTGAAGCCCATATCCTATTTTCTATGTGGACAATTCATCTTCGACGTTTTCTATCTGTTAAGCAGATTTCTATTTTTTTTCTTGAGATTCCGATTTCAAATTCTTGAAGGCATCATTTTATTCTTTAAGCCCTTAAGATGAGAAAAGTGTTACTTCTCTTATCTAAATAATTTGTGAAACTTTTTCGGTATTTTTTAGTTTGTCTTAGGATTTATCACCTAAGTAATCTTTTGTATGGTGTTAAGGTCTTTCTAGTTCGGCCTTGCCACCGATTTTCATTTGCTACGAGTTGCGGAAGTTAGCATTCCATTTACCGCATTCCGCACTTGTTATGATTCCTATGAATGAAGTATTATGTCATTCAGCTTGTCCAGCTTATTTCATCCATTTTATAAATCGAATATTCTATGAATATTTCGATGAGACCATTCTTGTATATATTGATTTTGGGTGAAAATAGTAATTTAAAATTTTGCAAATTTTTTCCATAAGATTTATTTATAAGTAAAAAATTGGATTTTGTTCTTGAAACGAACGAAGAATATTCTTAAAAGTTTTTAAGAAACATGTTTATTATCTAGAAGGCGATTTTGTGATTTTATTGCCCGTTGAGTGCTTTAAGAATTTTGGTCGATGCGCTTGATCAACGTTATCGATAGGAATTTCCTAAACGCTTTGATGAGACAATCAAACACAGTAAAATTCACTTCAAATAAGTAAAATTTTCTAAAAAGATGATTACATAAGTTAATTGTAATTTTGAAAGTTTTAGTTTTTGGGAAAGAAGATTATTTGAAGGAATTTTTTTTCCGATACTCTTAATCTTGTGTTTTCCGAAGGGAACCAAGACTTTGCTATTTGTACCGATACTAGTCGTATTGGTTTGGATGCCGTTCTCTTGCAAAGGAGAACGTGCTATCACTTGTGCTTCTAAATCATTATAGATTATCGAGACTAGATATGTCACTCATGATCTAGTGCTCGCGGCTATTGTTTTTACTTTTGGAATTTGGCATCATCATATTTGGATGAGAAATTTGTTCTCTACCTCGATCATAAATCTTTGGAATATTTATTTTCTCATAGGGAACTTCATGTTGACTCGAGTTCTTAGCATCTTATAATCTGGATATTCTTTCTATTCCCGAAGTGGAAATCATGTTGCCAATACGTTTTGTCGTAGGCAACAAGGTGTTGATTCTTTGATGATGTCTGAATGGAATTATCTTTTTTATCAAGTTCATCGAACGTTTTGATATACTTCGTTTTATTGAGCCTTATCTCATTCCTTTTATGGACTAATGTCCGATGTTCTTTTATGGTGTTCGGTTCATCGGAGGTATTGTTATTATAATACATCGATGTGCCATCTTATCTGGATCAATGGATGTACCATTATTTTACTGCATCGTTGTTCCAGTTTATCGGTTCATTTGGCGTACCGTTTTTGTACTACGCTGATGTTCCAGATTATTTGAGTTTCTAGTTTCTCGGGCTACTGTTATTATACTACGTCGTTGCACCAGCTCAATTTTCTGCTATTCTTGACGTTCTCCACGTCTTTTATCTACGAAAATGCCTTAGGGATTCCGAATTTTTATTCTTGAGCCCGGTGATATTGTAAAAATTGAAGTTTCACCAGATTTGATTTATGAGCAACATTCCATTCGCATCATTGCTTCGGAGGTTGAGCGCCTTCGGAATAAAGATGTTCTTCTTATGAGAGTTCAATGGTTCTCAAATCCTATGGATTGCTCTTGGGAATGCAGAGAATTCATCGAGCGATCCCATTCGTGCTAACTCTTTCGTGCTCTTTATGGTGAACTTCCTATTTCAAATTTTCTTTTGTGTTGATATGCTTCTATGGTTGTTACTTCTTATTTTCTTCTTAAGTATTGCGAGGACGCAATTTCTTTAAGGAGGGGAGTCTGTAACAACCCACATATTTATCAATTGTATATTTAAATATTTTATTTAAATATTTTATCGATACTCGGAATTTAGTCCGAGAAGCTACTTTTTGCATACGGTCGAATTAGGACTTGGGACCCCTCCCATTGAGTTTAAAATGACGTTTGTGACCTTTTTGAGTATAAACTTCGATATGTTTGGAGAAAGTTGATTTTTGCTACGTTTTCCCGCTTATGACTTTGGTTTGGGCTGCACCCTTATTAGCTCAGCCCAACCCCCTTCTCATCATAACTTCTCCTCTTTGCTTAATCACTCAAGCTTTAGCAACAATGGTGGAAGAGAATGGGAAATAGAAATTCCTAAGCCCTAGCTTGCTTTGCAAATCCAACTTCTAGCTCCAAATTCAAGAGAACCCATTGGTAAGCATCTCCTTCATCTTCTCCAACTCTTTCTCCATTCAATTTCAGAAATTTCCTAAACCTAACTTAGGGAATGTTCTTCTTTTAAGCTTAGATTCAAGCTTCTAGTGTTGAGATTGAAGTGTGGTTGATCTCCCATTGTCTTCGAGCTTCTCATTCATTGTTTTGGGTTCAAAGGTGAGATTTTTATCTCACATCTATGCTTATATTTATCTTCGAATGTTAGGTATGAATTCCTAACACTTATTCGTGCTTTTGGTTTGGATTGATTTGGTGAATATTCCAATTTTTGGTGTTTTGAGTTCAATTCGTTAAAAATCCTAACTTTGATGTTTGAACATGTTTTTGGTGATGCATCGAGGAGCATATAGGGCCGGGTAGTCGATTGGCGTAAACCCTTACCGCCGTTGCTCGTGCGAATGCAATTTGATCGAGATTTTGCACCTCATCCAAAATAGGGAAGGGGAGTGCTGGCAACAGGTTCGGCCGACCGAGCCCCTGGGCCGATTGACCGACCTGCTACCCAGGCACTTCCTGCCTCTGTTTGGAAGTGCCGGTTACAGGCTTCGGCCGACCGAGCCCCTGGGCCGATCGACCGACCTGGTGCCCAGGCACTTCCAACCCCTGGTTCGGTCAACCGACTCAAGGAGTCCGGTCGACCGACCTGTTGCTATTTGCCAACTATGCCTATTTTGCCTAGTTGTCTGAAATTCCAACTTTAATCGATTTGTGTTATTTCCCTATTTGTTGTTATCATTTGTTATTGACTTTGATGACTTGTTTTCTTCGGGAATTCTTGGAATATCCATTTCGATGGGTTCGGTATCGATTTCTTTGGATTTTATTCACGTTTTCGAATGTGAATCTTAGTGATTGATTGTTCCTACAATCTTCTTTGTGATTTGTCACTTGAAAAATATAAAGGTTTTCTATACTAGTAGTAAATATCAAAACTCTTTCTTCAAATGATTTCAACACTATTTTATTACAAAGCTCGTTTTCTTAAACCGTTTTCTAATCTATTAGTATATACAAGCCTTTACCTCACTCGTATGAGAAATCTAATTAAACGACTTAGTAAAACAAGTGGTATGAAACGCTTGCGTTTACTTCGTAGGTTAATTCTTTGACTTGTTCGATTGAAACTCTTGTGATAATTTTCTAGTGGAGATCTACAATTTGTTCGTAAATATTTAAGTTAAGCTAGTGGTTATGGGACATGAAGCTAAGCTCATATATTTACTAGCTTACTGTAATCGACACTTCTCGTTGATCATGACGATCATCTTAAGATTTAGACTAGCATTGTGCGATGTCTCTTTGTCCACGTGGAGGACTGTACGTCGTTTTTATTGAGCTTCGGCTCACCAAGAGGAGCTTCGGCTCAATGTCCGCAATGGGGGACTATACCCTGTCATGAGGAACTTCAGTTCACCAGGAGGAGCTTCAGCTCAAAGTCCGCAATGAGGGACTACACCCTGTCAGGAGGAGTTTTTGACTCACCAGGAGGAGCTTCGGCTCAATGTCCGCAATGGGGGACTATACCCTGTCATGAGGAACTTCGGTTCACCAGGAGGAGCTTCGGCTCAAAGTCCGCAATTGGGGACTATACCCTGTCAGGAGGAGTTTTTGACTCACCAGGAGGAGCTTCGGCTCAATGTCCGCAATGGGGGACTATACCCTGTCATGAGGAACTTCGGTTCACCAGGAGGAGCTTCGGCTCAAAGTCCGCAATGGGGGACTATACCCTGTCTGGAGGAGCTCCAACTCATTTTTCTAGGATTGACCATCATTTTTCTTGTGATTTCTGGATTTCGTGTGTTGAATTCTGGAATTTATGCTTCACCTATTTTCGTGATTTCTATTGATTTGATTTATCAATTATTGTGGCTTGGTGAATGAAATTAGGAGTATGACATTCCTTTTATCTTGAGTAGATCTTTGCGATATTGATTAATCTCTTATTGATTTTTCAATTACTTATTTATCACGGCTTGGCATTGTGATTATTATACGTTTAGTCATATCTCTTATTCTATATCACTTCTTCTAATATTTATAGCTAGACTGATCCGTTTATTATTTTCTTCTTAGATAATACTCGGGTCAGACTGAGATGTTACAGGTACTTCTGCTTGACTTCTCATCCTAGATCATTAATCTGACTTTTGGCTAACTACTTAGATTAGTAGTTTATTTTGTTGTATACACTTGAGATATGGACTCATAGTTGTATTCTTTTGTATAACACGTGTTGCTATTCTTTTGTATTATTATGGATCTTATTTGACCACTACTCTGATATACACTTTCATGTGTTATATATATATTCATATCTATTTCCGCCTTTGTGATATGAATTATCTGTGACTGATTTGTGTTATGTTTATTTCTATATTTGTTTTCGAAGACCTTTATAGCCACTGTGTAGTAGCTTTGAGTTTGTGTCGGTATGTCAGATTTCCTCTATATTTTTATTTGGCATATCGGTACTCGCACAAAGCAATTATACAGATGGTCGCTCCTCAACAGCCTTATTTTCCGTGCTAGTTGACAACATTACACCGTAGTGTTCTTGGCTAGCGTGGGTATACAGGTGGGGCGTCACAGGAAGTTCATAAAGAACTTTGCAAGAATAGCAGCCACCTTAACCCACTTGACTAAGAAAAACCTAGTATTTTCTTGGGATGATAGATGCACTAAGGCATTCGAGAAGCATAAGGAGTTATTGACAAGTGCATCTATGCTTATCATTCCAGACGGGACCAAACCATCCATAGTTTTCACAGATGCTTGTGGCACAAGATTAGGAGTAGTTCTAATGCAAGAAGGGAAGGTAGTTGCTTACGTCGGTAGGCAACTGGAGGATCATGAAAAAGATATCCAGTTCGCGGCTTGGAGTTGTTAGCTATTGTCTTTTCTTAAAGATGTAGAGGCATTATTTTTTAGGAGAAATATGTGAGTTATTCACTAATAATAAATTATTCAAATACTTATTTTTCCAAGAAGATCTAAATTTCAGGCAGCAAAGATGGTTGGAATATATAGCGTCATTTAATTATGGTATATAATATACCCTTGGAAAAGGGAACATAGTCCCCGATGCCCTAGTCTGAGGTATACTACCCTAAGCGCTATATATGAATGGAGGTAGTTGGAGTATCTCTCGAATTTTAACTTCCAACCACCAACAGAACCCATCCAAACCTTTTTAGTCGTAATGGAGGTTAGACTAACTTTAATGGATCTATTGGACTTGAGCAGAGGAAGGAAGAGAAGCTAATGGAAATTTTAGATAAGTTGTGGAGAGAAGAGTATCTTCCACATGAAAATATATATTTGGTTGATGAGAAGGGATAGTTAAGAAGGGACGGATGCCTTTGTGTCCCAATTATTGATGGCATTGTAACATCCCTTATCTTGAGGCCTAAAGCTAAGCACTACAGATGCTACAGTCATCTATAGTATTAACTTTTGACGAAAAAATAAGGTAATGATAATGTATCCATAATATCAGAAGCACATGAATATGAAACAAAATCAAAGGTTCAAAAACAACTTTTCTGAATAATTTCAAAAAACATATTTCATATTCAATTACATAATCCCAATCGTTTCCTAGGTTCAGATCAAATATAATTATTACATAAATACACCAAGAGCGATATATGAAGATGCCCCCTTGGATGAGAAGAGTACTAAATAGTCATAACAGATTTAATACAACACAGCGGAAATAAAAAAATAACAACTCCTAAATAGCTAACTTCAGCCTCCTTCTCGTCTTTGGAAGCTTTATTTGTCAACCTACTAAAACCTGTAAATCCTCAACCCTCGGCCTACTCAAATAAATTTGAAGCACCCGAGAGTTTAAGGGGAGAAACATAAACTTCAAGTCAGACATAAAGCCTGGTGTGAATAATAGTATACATCTTGGTTATATGATATTAAATGAGACCATGCCGCTTAGCGGAACGGGGTTTTCCCTCACTAGTATCCCTTTTTTAAAAGACATGTCTCTTGCAAACCAAAACCCTGCAACCAAACTGGTTAAAACAATAACATCAATATCATGTAAGCATATAAATCAGGTAATTAATGGACTATCTGTCCGAACACTATAGTTTTGTTTAGCTAACTATTAACCTTTGGCTGACTCGGGCCTACCAGACAAAATAACAAATAGTCTAACTTCTCTTCTGGTCGGTCTATCCTTAACTTACTCCTACCAAGTTCAACTGATCCTAATGGTTTTGCGAGCACACCAATAACCTAGCCTTACTCTGTATATTCCTTTCTATGTGTAACATCATTTTAGTCCTACGTGGGACAAAGCCTTACACACTGGAATTTTGGACTTATTAGCTAGGGGCTACTAGCTAAAGTATAGGGCGCGATACCATACCAATCTCATCTGGTATTCTAATATCCGAGTCATTTTACTTAGGGCCATCTACCCTTAAAATTTTCCTTGAAAACATTTCTTTCGAATTGATTTAACCCTTTTAAATCATACTTAAACAAGGAAAATATACTCTGTGCTTTACTTAAATCACTTCTCCATGTTATATATACTTTACACAAAACATTGTCGATAAAAACATTCGAAACCTTTGAAAGTACCCCTTTCAAAACCATTGACCGTACCATTTCGATACAAGTAAGCTGCTTTAGTTTATAACTTAGGCTGAAGGACAAAATGTACCTTTCGAAACCATTTACATTTAACCTTTCAAAAACTTTGAAATCATCTCTTTCGAAAGCTTTATAAATCCATAGACATCCTCCTTTCAAAAAAATTTAAGCATGTCTTTCGAAACCATTGGAAACATTCCATTTAAAACCTTTTGAAAACATTGGGGAACTTCCCCTTCGAAACCTTTATCTTAAACCTTTCGAAAACATTGAGTTCTTTACATAAATCAAATCTTTCGAAAGCATTTGGGTTGAAGTAAAACATGTGGAACAACCTTTCGAAACCCTTCAAAACTATTCCTTTCAAAACCTTTGGGTTTAACTTTCAATAGAACAAGCACTCTTTCTGAAGCAATTTCCTCAGTAAAGAAGTAAATGGTGTCGAAACCAATCCCTTCGTAAGCATTGGAGAAGCGGCTTCGGTTTTAAAACAAAGAAACACTTTCGAAAGCATTGCTTCAAAAGGTAATATGCGACAGCTAGGGGTTTCGGCCCCTTCGAAATTATCTTTATAAAAAAAGTGCAACCTCTTTCGAAACCATTCTTTAAAACCATTTAAGCAAGTCAAAATCTATCTAAGTCGAAAGTGTTCTTCTCGAAAGGAAAGCAGGCGCATTTCCTTTTAAAAGCAAAGCAAGGTTTCGACCCCTTCGGAACCCCCTGTTTTGACCCAATACCTTTCCCCTATGTCTATATCACTACGTACCAAGTCTTTGATACCATGCGCATTGGTTTCGATGGAGAAGGAGGCGAAAGTACCTAGTCGAAAGGTGCTGCCGAAAGTGGCGAACCAGCATAAACACGGTAAAACTGATTTTTAACTTGAAAAGGTAATTTCCTTTAACTAACCTACTTGTTTGTCAACATATGACTGGTTGCTAATTTATTTTCCAAATTATTTTCTAAAAGTGCTGCTAAAATTTAAAAAAAAAAAATTTAAAAGATTTACAAAATTCCCTTCTCCTTTTATAAATATATAAAACATTTAAGTCCCATACCTTAAATAATTTTATATGCTTATTAAAACACTTAGGAAAATTCTACAAAAATTCCCATAGCTCATTTTTCATATGTTTTCTAACATATATTAATTTTTGACCCAAAAACATTATAAATTAGCCGTATTTAATTTTTAAACCCGATTAACCATTTTCTTCCTTGAAAATTAATAATAAATTCACACTAATTCGAAAAAACATGAAATTTGAAACCTAACTCTGAAATATTGTTTCTGACCTTATCTCAAAATCATAAGGCATTTGGATGTCATCTAATAAGGTTTTCACATTAAAACTTATCATAAAATCCATATGAAATAGCATAAATCGTCAACAAGCGCATATATCCATTTAAACAATCAAAAGCATGGAAAAACATTTGCAAAATAATTCGGATTTCAATCTGAAACTCAGAATGATAAAAACATTGAATGTAACCTATTACTCAACTTTAGCTTGTGATTAAATCTTTTAGATTTGATCTTGGATTAAGTTGCTTAAGCTTATTCCTCTTATCTTCTTCTTGTTTTCCCTTAATAGTGGCCGACCTCTTTGGTATTTGATTTTTTATTGTGAATGTGAATAATAAACGTGAGTGAGGGCTTAGGGTATAAGAATGCTACTTATTCCTATATTGCTCTTATCCACTACCCTAACTTGTTCTATTTCATTTTCCCTAGTTCATTTGTTTAAATGGCATGGCTACCTTCTAATTACACAAACCTCATTCTCTTAATCATTTACATTATTTAATTTAATTTAACTAATTAAATGCCCTAAATAATGTTACTAAAAATTAGGGTCGTTAGAGGCATATTAGAAGAAGTGCTTGTGGAACGTCACTACTTTAACATGACTATTCACCCTTGAGGAGATAAAATGTATGAGGATATGAAGATGATTTCCTTTTTTCCTAGAATGAAGAGAAGAGTAACTGAGTTTGTTGTTAAGTGCTTGACATTCATAAGATAAAGGCTGAGCAAGAGAATTTGGGAGGACTACTAGTACTTTTACAGATTCCAACTTGGAAATGGGAACACATTTCGATGGACATAGTGGAAAGTTTGCCTAAGTGTCAAAGGGTTAATGAAGCCATTTGGGTTGTTGTAGATAGACTCACTAAAAGTGCCTATTTTATTCATGTTAGTAACAATCGGACTGTCATGTCTCTCATGCAGATTTACATTAAGGAGGCAGTTTGATCACATGGCATTTTGATGAACATTGTTAGTGATAGGGACCTCTAATTCACTAGCGAGTTTTGGAGGAGTTTGCAAGCAGCTTTGGGAACTTCATTGGATCTCAGCAGGCTTACCACCCATAGAAAGATGGTCAGATGGAAAGGGTAAACAGAATTTTGAAGGACTTGTTGAGAGCTTGCATCTTGGAATTCGTAGGGCATTAGGAGTAGCACCAATAATTGGTTGAGTTCACATATAACAATAGCTATCAAGCGACAATTGGTATGGCCCTTTTTGAAACACTTTATGGAAGGCCATGCAAATCGCCAAGTTGTTGGTGGGAACCACCGAATTTTTTTTGCTTGGACCCGATTTGATCCGTTATACCATAGAAAAAGTAGAATTGATCAGAACGAATAAAGGCAATGTAAGATTGCCAAAAGTATGATGTGAAAAAGAGAAGGAAAGAGCTAGATTTTGAGGTAGGAGATATTGTATTTTTTTAAGGTCTTCCCTCATAGAAAGGTTATTAGATTTGGCAAGTTAGGAAAGTTGGCCTCTAGATTTGTTAGGCCATCTCTAGTTTTGGAAAAGGTAGGAAGATTTCCTTATCGCATGGAGCTCCCAGCCCGATTGGAAGGAGTCCATGATGTTTTCCATGTTTCTCACCATAGGAAATGCCTTTATGACACTATCATTGTAGCAGAGCCTGATCAGTTAGAGGATACAAAGATGGAGCAAATAGCATTTTGTGCCACCACATGCATTGTGGAGCATGGAACTAGTAGGCTCCATAGCAAAGAAATTAGAATGGTTTGAGTGTAATGGGGAGATAACCCGATGGAAAGTACATGGAAAACTAAATAGAAGATAAAGATCTCTCATCCAGAGCTTTTCTGTGACGACCCGATTTACTATCTCCAGGAAATCGCATCATCAATGATGAAAGAAAGGGATAGAAGAAGAAAAGAAAGAGAAAGAAAGAAACAACAACATCAGAGAACTCACAGCGGAACGAATAAAATATAATATATCACATAAAATATTACATAGTATCATATTACATCAAAGTACACAATTTAAAAAATACATATTAGACAGTTATAAACATCTGTCTAACTATACAACTCAAGTACACAAGATACAAATACCAAACAAACACAGCGGAACCATATTATATCTACACGTGGAAGCCTCCTGCTCCATATCTCCTCCAGAATTCGTCAAGCAAACCTGAATCACTTGACTACTCATACATAATATGAGTACCCAAGAGTTTAATAAAACAGAAAATAAACACTCGGGTCAGACAAAGGTCTGGTGTGAGTAAATGGTTTAAAGTTGCTTAACTTTAGAAAAACCATTGAAAAGAAAAGGTATCACGTAAGACTTCCCACATATAAACATGGAAACATTTTTACCTTACGCTAACCAAAACATTTGATAGGAAATCCAATGATATTATAATAGTGTCTAGGGTTTTCAAGTAAATATGAAATAGCTGAAATTGTTACATGATTAAATTCCAGCTACTAGCCACAAAAGTGGGTAATACAAACAAAATCGTAGGGTGTCGTAGGAAGAATGGGTTTCCATCTATGGCAGGGCTACTAGGGTACTGCCCGTCATAGTACGTGGCCTAGATCAACGTACCGAGGAGCCTCCCTAACTCCCCAGCAACACAAGGCCGGAACCATCCCTTACTGGACAGTCCCGAACAAGACCACCCTGTAATTGGCGCGACCAACCACACACTAAGCCAAAATAGAAAGGGACCTCTAGACAGGGGTAAATCTCACTCTCAAGTGGGGGCTACCCACGAAGCCTTGCTGCACCTCCCCTGTTTTAGCCATTCCCGATTGATGAGGCTTGAGGCTGCGATTACCTTTATATATCACATCTATCTTAATGCTCATCGTCCACCTGATGATGTGCTGAAATAATCCATACAAGTTCATTCCGGGTTCGAACGAAACCGAAGGCACTATCTCGTTGCACTCATTTTGGAATCACCCTCAGAGTCAACGACCATAGCCCTTGCACTCTAAATCACCATCTCGAACCTATAAGCACTATTCCATCAAACTCATTACGGAATCACCCACAGAGTTATACTGACGTATAGTTCTTAAACCTCGTGTCATCACAAAGCTCCACTTGGATTTACGACCTAACGTTTAATTGGAATCGATGTGGTTTTCGGATTCCAAATATGGAAACCCGATCCAGGTCTCACCGAAACCAACCGCCATTTTAATGTCCAAGTTGTTCTTAAGGGTTTCAAATAGTTAAACTTATATTCAGGATGATATATATAACATATAGATGAATCATATTATCACAATAGATAATTCATAACAACATTCATCTTCACAAAGCAGCATATCACATATCATAGATATCCAAATCATCTAGTTTCAACCAATATCAATCATCCAATATCATTCAACTAATATCAATCAATCAACCAATATTAATCAATCATCCAAAGCAGAATTGATTAACTATTAATCAATTGGATTACCATAATCCTTCTTCATAAATTATTATTCCAAATAAATTAATCATCTCTAATGAACTTCCCAAATTAATATTCCTTGATTAATTATACTTTAATTACATTCAAGTAATTATCCATAACCATATTTTGTAATTAATCTTTAATTACTATCATTGATTACAATAATTAATGATCCTTCATTTACTTCCATTAATCAATTATAATTAATTACATTAAACCTTAATTAATTAGAATTAACTAATCACTCTTAAATTAATTGCTTGTATTAACCAACCTTGATTAATATCATTTATTAACTACTGATCCTTATTAATTAATAACTACTTTAATTAAATAATTAATTTGTAATTAATCATTAATCATACATAGTAATTAACAATTTATAATTACTTATCTTTAATTAATTAACTTCTTAATTAATTATATTAACCCTTTGATTAATTAATCTAATTAATTAATCTTTAATTACTTCATTAAGTACTTATAAATCAATTAAATTAACAAATAATCCTTAATTTAATTACTTTATTAATTAATTACACTTTAATTAATTACCTTTAGTAATTAATCTCAAATTTATCACATACATTAATTAATTAATCACATTAATTAATTAACTAAAATAATTAAGTAATTAACCCTTAATTACTTTCATAAGTAATTATCTTCTAATTACTTCCACTAATACATCTTAATTACTCCCTTAATTAATTACTTAACAATAATTAATTTCATTATTAAATAATTCTTAATTCCTTAATTAATTAATTATTCCATAATTAATTAACTTCAAACAATCACATTAATCAATTCCTTAGATTAAATAACATCAAGTGATTAACCATTAATCACTTCAACTAATTATTCCCATGAGTAATTCCCTCAATTTCTTCCATAAGTACTTACTTTCATTCTTAATTATATTCAAATATTAACAATTGATTACTTCATTAAGTAATCACATTAATTAATCCAAAATTAAGTGATTATTTAATATTAAATAAACAATTAACTAATTATTTAAAATTAATTAAACAACCAATTAATTGACTTATTTTATCTGAAATCCTTAATTAATTAAGTAAACATTAATCTTAATTAGTTCTTTATTTATTAACAAATCAAATTAAATATTCTTATATTCAAATCAAAGATAAATTAACATTTTTTTTTCTTATAATAAATTATTTGAATAAATCAAATTTTAACAACTTAAAACAAATTATCCTATTTGGTTTACAATAATATTAACCTTTATTGAAAATAATACATTTAAAAACAAATTTTCAAAATTCAAAACACATTAATTATCTAAGTTAAACTTATTCATTCAAATTGAAATTTGAAACTTTAGTTTTAAAATCATTACTTAAAAATTACTTTAAACCTTGATTTAATATTTGAATTCACAACATTCTTTTAAATTGAACTTCAAAATTTAAATAGATAATTACTTATAAAGAAATCATCTTTAAACAATTTAAATTTGAAATGAATTCAATTTATACCTTTTAAAAGGTTTGATTAACAATTAAGAACAAGTCCTTTGCAAACAAATTTCCTTTATAAAAACTTGAACTCAATGTTATTCATCAGCAGCTTTAAGTTTGCACTTTCATTATTAACAGCACTAATATTATACAGTATGACTCAGAAAAAACGCGACCCTAAAAACTCGAGAAAATCATGGCTACAACACGAGCCAACACCGAAGACCCTCAAACTACCCCTTACTTCGAGTCGACACACGAGTATCACGAGAGCTCCTTCGAGTAGCCTCGTCTTCCCCAAATCTTTAAACTACCCAGCGTACATGGCCAAACTCGTGCACATGCGCGACTGCCTCCGACCATCGTAGCACGTCGCGCTCATCACCAACGATCATATAATCGCACGCGAGTGAGAATATGAACCCAGATCCAGCTACACATCATCGAATCGAATTTCGACCGAAAGCACGAAACTGCAGAAACAACTCGTCACAAAACCACCCACATCGTCGGCACCACGACGCCGTCCACTTCGCCGACCCTATCATCGAGTCGCCATACTCAAGAACATCAACTTCCCTTAGTGCGCACGCCTTTAGTCAATCATTCGCGACGCAACCGGCTTCAACAGCAAGCCGAACAATAAGAAAGCATAAACCCTAATCCAATCGATTTCGAATGAATCTGCCATTCGAAAATTCTAAACATATTTTTCCCATTATCTTTAACATACATGCAAGCTTCGATCCAAGTATCAACTCAAATTATTAAGTATATCATCTGCAGTTCATAAAAATCCCCAAAACATTCAAACCCAAAATCCACACTAATTACACAATTAAAAATTACAAATTGCATATCTAAATTCATGATTTTATACAACAAACACAATCATACCCTTCCAAACCAAAATAAGGATAGTTGATTTTTAACTAAAATTTAGTTGTACTGTAAATTTCCTATTTATACATACCTGTAGCTTTAAAAAAAATATGAAACTAATTTTAAAATTACTATCAAACTATAACATACACTTTTCATTTATATAACAAGTTCAAATAAGTTATAGTTTTGAAGGATTTTGGATTTAAAGATGAAAATCAAATTCTGCTTAAACAACAGAGTTTAAATTCCAATTTACAGGTTCTAAGTGCTTATAATAATCATGCATTCACATAATCAAATATTCATTATAAAGCAAGAATTCATTTGCATGCATATTTTTTTAACCATAAATTAAACCAAATCTGTTTTTAAAATGATTACTCACTTCTTTGAATTTTGTAGAGCAGTTTTGTGAATTTTCCAGGCTTCAAATCTTTAAATCAGAAAAGAATGCTTTGATTATGCTGTTGTAATAGAATGCATGCTTCAAATTTGTTGAACTGCAGATGACTTGCTGTTGAAACCCCTTTTTAAATTGCAGCCTTTAAATTTACAGGTTGAGGATTTTAATTTGCTTCAGATTCTACTTTGCTTTGGATTTTCCAGTCTCAGGTTTGCTTTTGATTTTGGAATTCAAGTTTTCGGTTTGTTTTTGCTTTTGTGGTTATGAATTTCAGATTTAGGAAAAAGATTTCTGTTTGCCAATAATTCATGAAGGAAGAAAAATATTTTGAGAAGAAGAAAGAAGGTTTTGAAAAAAATGAAGGAGGAAAAACAATTTTCTCTTATGTTTAAATTTTCAAATAAATTGAGATGAAGCCACTTGTATCAAGATTTTACATTTGTCACAATAATATTAAATTTTCTTACATTTGTCACTATATAGCTTAATTTTCCTTACATTTGTTAAGAGAGGCCTTAACATGTTTACACATGTATTTTAGCATTTTAAATATAATTTTATTTTATTAAAAGATAATATAAATTTACTTATTTACTTAATTAACAAATACTTATGTATGAATATATGAGTTTACTTTTTAAAGAAAATATTCTAAAATTTATTACAACACCAATAATTCTTATACATATATTTTAAAATCTAAAACATTCGTTTTTATATATTTATAACCATTTTAATTTGAGCATTTTAAAAGAAAACAAAACAAAATGTTTAAATCCTTTTAAACTATCATATTTAAAATAAATAACAATCTCATATTTTAAAAACAAACAATTATCTTATAATTGAAAACAATTTGACAAATCTAAATTAACTTTTGAAAATATAAATTAAAAAAAGCTCAAAATTATAATTTCATACATTACCAATTATCCATAGATTAAACTAAATTCAAAAAAATATCAAATTATAACATATACTTGCATATATATTACAATCTGAAAATTCAACCTTTATTTAAAACAAAAGATATTCTATTCACAATATATATCAAATATATATATATATATATATATATTATAGATAGAATAAAGTTTATTAGCTTTGACAAACAAATCTTATGAACTTTAAATTGTTAAAAGACATTGATCAAAATTACCAGATTATATATCTATTAACCTTTCGAAGATTGAATTTACCAAATTTAAATTAAAATTATAAAGAAAATTATCAAATCAATTTAATTATTAATACAGATTATTAAATTGATATTGCCTCAAATTCCGGGTCATTACAATCCTCTCCTCTTGAAAGAATTTCGTCCCCGAAATTTAAAAGCAAAGGTAATTTAATAGTCCAGCAAAGATTTCAATTTCAATCAGCAAAGCATTCCTAACAACCAGTAACCAATAACCATAGCAATCAATCAAACAAACAAACAAAACTAACTAATTATCCTGATACAAATCAGAATAAATCTCTAATACTATCTAGAGTTTCCCAAGTATAAATCACCGGGAGACTCGCTCTACAGAAACTAAACAAACTACACCACCAAAATCCAGAGCTCTTCTCATCTCTAGATCCATCAATCTGAACAGAACATCAGACTATACTCAAGTCCAGCTCAACATCCAAATCCAACTAAACTACAGATTCAACAATCAATGATGAATCATACACGTACTCCCTTAGAGATACGTGAAATACAATGAATTCCAGCTATCTAAACTGGCAATTCAATCTTATCCTATCAGAAACATAGATAAGAAATCTCAAATGCCTTAGAGCTAGCCATCCAATTTCTGTTGTCTTAACCAGAGAAATCTTAACAACAATGAAGTCTCAACTTCAAATTCCAAACTCCTTATCTCATATCTGTATAACTCAATAGACAATCCTGGGCTGCCAATCCTCTTCCTGATCAGCTCAACCTATGCTGATGCTACCAGAAACAGCTAGACCAAAACAAACCAGTTTCTGGATCCTATCCAATAGAAAAATCTTCCAAGATCCATTGAAATCTAGAACTCAAGCTCTACTACTCAAGCAATAGCAAACTAAAACTTGCTTCCTTCTTTGAACAGCTGCTACCTCGCTTCCGCTGCACAACTCTGATTCTGAAATGATGAGAATACTGTTGGTGAACATGAATACAAACTTATCCAATATATTCGGGAAACTTTGTTCATCAAATCCATAAAAATCCGAGTGACACATCTGACTCTGTCACAAAACCTTACTACAGAATCCAAACTCAAAAACTAGATCTGACCAATCCACACCCAAAAATTTCTGAGCTGCTACACCAACTCTACTACTAGGCTGACTACCAAAATCACTTCTGGAATCAAAACAATATGGAACTCAACTCCAGATGCAGACAAACTTCTGATTACCTCACTAGTTCCTACTACCACATGAGAATCCTCAGTCTCAAACAAAAGATTGCCCAAGAAAATTCCCAAATTAATCGCAAGTCACTTTTGCGATCCTATCTAGTCCGGATTCCAAAGAAACAGTCCTCTCTTAACCAATTAGAACAGCCTTAAGCTTTTCCAAACAAGGTTAACCTTTCAAGAAACATTCACCATCTGCCAGACTGCTGATAGATGAAACACAAAAATTACTGAACCATCGGAGAAACGAGCACACTACTGTTATCCCAACTTTTGGCAAAGTTGAGATACCCAAAATTTACTAAAAATCAATGATTACTATTCATGAATATTGACCATGCATTGCAGGATAACCATGGATATCGATGAATTTTGTCCGAGTCCGGAACGGGCCACAATTTACAAGACTTGATGAGCAAAGCTATAGAAGCCAGCGTTTCAAATTTCAAGTCAATCCGAGTTCGTATGCTCAAGTTATGATGGATTCGAGTTAAGAGGGATGGACATTGCTCAGTTCGAACCCATCACGAAGTCCAGTTCGAACCCATCACAGAGGTCCAGTTCGAACCCATCACGAAGTCCAGTTCGAACCCATCACAGAGGTCCAGTTCGAACCCATCACGAAGTTCAGTTCGAACCCATCACGAGGTCCAGTTCGAACCCATCACAGAGGTCCAGTTCGAACCCATCACGAAGTCCAGTTCGAACCCATCACGAGGTCCAGTTCGAACCCATCACAGAGGTCCAGTTCGAACCCATCACGAGGTCCAGTTCGAACCCATCACGAGGTCCAGTTCGAACCCATCACGAAGTCCAGTTCGAACACCCATCACAGAGGTCTAGTTTGAACCCATCACGAAGTCCAGTTCGAACCCATTCGAACCCATCACGAAGTCCAGTTCGAAACCATCACAGAAGTCCAATTCGAACCCATCACGAAGTCCAATTCGAACCCATCACAGAGGTCCAGTTCGAACCCATCACGAAGTCCAGTTCGAACCCACTGGGTTAACCAACCATGATGACGTGTCTTCCATCGGTTCGAATTTGCCGAGATACATGGAGTCGAAGCATTCAACTCGGAGCGAAAACCGGATCGAAGCGAAGTGTGCGCTCCACGTCGACACGAAGACACGTGCCACCATGGATTCGAAACCATCGGTTCGAAAGCATGGTTTCGAACCAAACAGCCATGCAATAAACCCCATTTTGAATCCATCATATCTTCCAATCTACTGATCCAAATGCAACGAAATTTTCACAGTAGCTTACATACAAGATAAAGATTGCTCCTGCCAAGTTTCAGCTCGATTGGACCATTTCTTGATGGGTTCAAAATCACTTCGAAACGATGTCAGATCGAGACGAAACTTGGTGGGGTCGGTCGCGTGGGCCCACTCACGTGCCAGAAGAAGTCTCCCGAAGTTTGAGCGAGATCTGGGCCTCCAACGCCTATAAATAGAGCCCCAGAGCCAACAGAAAGGGGGACTTTTGGGGAGCTTCCACCATTGAACGTCCAGACTCTGCCGGATTGAATTACATACTTCATTATCATTGTTGTATTCAGATTTCAAGGCTATCATCAACTGTAATCCGCTGTAATCAAGAGTAATCAGTGAAGAACATCAATAAAAGTTAAAACCTTTGAAGTAGACGTAGGCCAGAGATAGCCGAACCACTATAAATTGTGTGTTCTCGTTCATAATTTCTATTTTACTGCATGTTGCTTGCTTAAATCTGTGATCTGTGTTTGGATATTGCTGATTTATATTCCAACACTGGTGCTTTCACAATACTTGGGGGTTTGTGACCAATTTTGGCGCAAACACTTTGGTGCTTTCACTGAGAAGAACCAGCACCCGCTACATCAGATTCAGAATTCAGATTCAAAAGTTTGAAGAACTCCAATCCGGAAACAATGACTCGACAAACAAGACAAAGAGTTGATAGGAGCCAACAAGGAGGAAGCCAAGAAGCATCCTCAGGATCAGGAGAAGGACAAGCTTCCGTCTACATCACTAGAGACGAGATGGAGGCAATGGCTAATTCATTACGCGAAAGCATGATGAAGAGTCAACAGGAGATGCTGCAGAATTTCCTCGAACAGATGAGGGCGGCGAACATGCAAAACCTTGGACCAACTACAACAGCTACGAGTGCGGGACAAGGAATCAGGATTGCAGAAGCAAATGAAGGACAGGCTCAAGGCCAGAATACAGGAGTTGAAGGTGGTCAGCAAGGCCTTGGGGGCAGACCCTCAGGGTCCGATACTGGAAGACCAACAGATGGAGCTCAACAGACTGGAGTCAATGCTTACGCTAACGAGCCGCCAGAAGAATATGTACCAGAATTCCCTTCAAGGCTCGGGGGGCAGGGTAGAAGCTTAACAAAAGGTCAGCCACTGGAAGAAGACGAGAGAATGATTGGCCTCATGCGAAGAATCATGAGAGGAGGATTGCCTAGCGGAGGTCTGGAAGAAGTTAGTCGGAGTCCATTCACTCCAAACATCCAAAACGCAAGGAACCCTCCAAAGTTTAAACTACCAACGCTAGAACCTTATAACGGGAGATCAGACCCGACCATGCATATTACAAGATATATCAGGCACATGGAAGTGCTGGGGACATCCGAGGAAGTAATGGCACGGTGCTTCCCTCTGTATTTGACAGATTTAGCTTCACTGTGGTTCAGACAACTAGAGACTGGATCAATCGGAACATGGAGCGAGCTTGTAGATTGCTTCATGAGACAGTTTAGGGTCCACGTGACGCGACCCAAGAGTGTGATGACTTTAGCATCAATCAAGCAGAGGACCAGAGAGTCCATAAAAGATTTCCTACTAAGATTCAACGTGACAGTGACTTCTGTGGATCGCCCGGATCCATCAATGATTTTAATGGCGGCGGTGGCAGGAGTCGCGGAAGGCACGAAGTTTAAAGATTCTCTAACTAAAGATCCACCGCAAGATCTTGGAGAGTTCTTCCATAAAGCTGAAAAGTTCATTTGATTAGAAGAATCACGAGTCGAGAGTCATGAAATAAATGCCACACAAAGCGTAGGGACCTCTAGAGAGCAGTCCGGAGCGGACAAGGGAAAGAGGAAACAGGATGACAGACATGATGGTCCTGATAAACGGAAGAAATTCCGAGAACCAAGATTCAGGCAGTACACCGATCTGAATGCAAGCCTAGAAAGAATCTACACTGAAACTAGGGGGCAACTCCCCTATCGAAAGCCACCTATAAGGGATCCCACTGAGCGGGAGCGCAGGACTGGAAAATATTGCCTATTCCATGAGCTGGATGGGCACACTACAGATGAATGTCGTCACCTAAAGGATGAGGTGGAAGAACATGCCAGGAGTGGTAGATTGCCGCAATTTGTCAGAGAACGGGCAGCAGCGACAAGGCTTGAACAACTACCGCCTCCACCTAATAGGAACGATCCTGGATCGGGATCACGACTCGTCATCAACTGATTAAAATGGCAAGGGCCAAGTCCAGGATTTGGACGTTGGTCAAATAATTTTATTTAGATTTGTTTTCAGAATAAACAGTTACTCCACTTACACATGTACGGGAACCGGAGAGATCCCTAGGCATGCTCTAAGATGGAGATAAACCGAAATGCCCGGAGAGGCAATGTTTAGCTTTTTTCTGATGTTTGAGATTGAACATCTAGAACTCGAATTTTAATAGATAAATCAGAACTTCTTACAATAAACCTTCTTACCGGAGAGTCAAAGGATGAACATTAAATACCAATATAAACATGATCGCTTTATGACACTACCCAGAAAGAGACGGGGTCCGGAGTGCAAGAAGTGAGTTGCTTCGCCGGAGAGCGACAGGATCAACTCACTTAAGCGTTGTTTCCCCTTCACCGGAGAGTGACAGGATGGGATCCAGCAAGAGCCCGGAGAGGCTATGATCGGTCCCGAACGACCAAGACATCGCTTAATGTTCAGGTACACTGAACCAGAGTGCAAGAAGTGAGTTGCTTCGCCGGAGAGCGACAGGATCAACTCACTTAAGCGCCGTTTCCCCTTCACCAGAGAGTGACAGGATGGGATCCAGCAAGAGTCCGGAGAGGCTATGATCGGTCTAGAACGACCATGACATCGCTACACGTCCTAACTGGGACCAGAGTGCAGGGGATAGAAGGCAACGCCAGAGTGCAATAGGATCTTTCTATTCAATCACTAAGTATAGAATGGGCTTAGTAAGGGTTCAGAGTAGCCATTAATAGTCCGGAGAGACTACGGAACTTCATTCTCAATTTCTACGTAAAGAACGAATGCTGATTTGGCTTCGAACAGCCACAAACTTGATTGATAATACTGCAGCTATCGATGAAACATGAATTTATTACACTCGATTTAAGACCGTTCAAAACATACCTTTTGCAAAAAGGCATGTTTTGGGGGGCAAAGTGTTATCCCAACTTTTGGCAAAGTTGAGATACCCAAAATTTACTAAAAATCAATGATTACTATTCATGAATATTGACCATGCATTGCAGGATAACCATGGATATCGATGAATTTTGTCCGAGTCCGGAACGGGCCACAATTTACAAGACTTGATGAGCAAAGCTATAGAAGCCAGCGTTTCAAATTTCAAGTCAATCCGAGTTCGTATGCTCAAGTTATGATGGATTCGAGTTAAGAGGGATGGACATTGCTCAGTTCGAACCCATCACGAAGTCCAGTTCGAACCCATCACAGAGGTCCAGTTCGAACCCATCACGAAGTCCAGTTCGAACCCATCACAGAGGTCCAGTTCGAACCCATCACGAAGTCCAGTTCGAACCCATCACGAGGTCCAGTTCGAACCCATCACAGAGGTCCAGTTCGAACCCATCACGAGGTCCAGTTCGAACCCATCACGAGGTCCAGTTCGAACCCATCACAGAGGTCCAGTTCGAACCCATCACGAGGTCCAGTTCGAACCCATCACGAGGTCCAGTTCGAACCCATCACGAGGTCCAGTTCGAACCCATCACGAAGTCCAGTTCGAACCCATCACGAAGTCCAGTTCGAACACCCATCACAGAGGTCCAGTTCGAACCCATCACGAAGTCCAGTTCGAACCCATTCGAACCCATCACGAAGTCCAGTTCGAACCCATCACAGAAGTCCAATTTGAACCCATCACGAAGTCCAATTCGAACCCATCACAGAGGTCCAGTTCGAACCCATCACGAAGTCCAGTTCGAACCCACTGGGTCAACCAACCATGATGACGTGTCTTCCATCGGTTCGAATTTGCCGAGATACATGGAGTCGAAGCATTCAACTCGGAGCGAAAACCGGATCGAAGCGAAGTGTGCGCTCCACGTCGACACGAAGACACGTGCCACCATGGATTCGAAACCATCGGTTCGAAAGCATGGTTTCGAACCAAACAGCCATGCAATAAGCCCCATTTTGAATCCATCATATCTTCCAATCTACTGATCCAAATGCAACGAAATTTTCACAGTAGCTTACATACAAGATAAAGATTGCTCCTGCCAAGTTTCAGCTCGATTGGACCATTTCTTGATGGGTTCAAAATCACTTCGAAACGATGTCAGATCGAGACGAAACTTGGTGGGGTCGGTCGCGTGGGCCCACTCACGTGCCAGAAGAAGTCTCCCGAAGTTTGAGCGAGATCTGGGCCTCCAACGCCTATAAATAGAGCCCCAGAGCCAACAGAAAGGGGGACTTTTGGGGAGCTTCCACCATTGAACGTCCAGACTCTGCCGGATTGAATTACATACTTCATTATCATTGTTGTATTCAGATTTCAAGGCTATCATCAACTGTAATCCGCTGTAATCAAGAGTAATCAGCGAAGAACATCAATAAAAGTTAAAACCTTTGAAGTGGACGTAGACCAGAGATAGCCGAACCACTATAAATTGTGTGTTCTCGTTCATAATTTCTATTTTACTGCGTGTTGCTTGCTTAAATCTGTGATCTGTGTTTGGATATTGCTGATTTATATTCCAACACTGGTGCTTTCACAATACTTGGGGGTTTGTGACCAATTTTGGCGCAAACAACTACTGCTTCCAAACTCTACCTCGATGATACTGCGAAGCTAAAAGACCTTCTCGTCAGCACACCGAACACTTCGAACTGAACTGCTACCACTGCTAACCAAAGACTTCTAATCCAAGAGGCTCCTCGAAAATCAAAACCATCAACAAACCACACAAAAGATCTTAGGGATGGCAGACAACTACTCAAGAATTTCGGGCTCCAAACCAAGCATCCACATCTTGCTTTCCTTAAGGAATGACAAATGAGACCATGCCGAAGCGAAGCAACTAATAGACCTTAGTCTCATATTCCAAAACAGCCAACCTCCTTGCAAAAGATCCAGACAACTCCTATAGACAAATCTTCCCTGCGGTAGGTAAAAACTGCTCCTCAACTATTTCTAAAACTGGCTTCAAAAGGAAACATCTTCTGAAAATACCAATGGATACTGCATCTCATCACGCAGTTATCAAAATACCATCACTAGCTTCTGCACTTCCGACAGATCCAAACTTACATTTCAAAGATAAACTCCGAATCTTTAAAAAGATTTCCTTTGGATATCAGAGAAATCCTTACTCCAAACTACAAATCTCACTCAAGATGGTAATAGGTCTACAGTCTCGACAAATACTTCCAACCTCAAACAAATGGTCCTATTCCATTAGTGGTAGTCGTGTTACACACACACCACTATTCCATCTACCTCTAAAATTTATGTTGGGAAATCCGAACAGATAACCCAACAAATCAGGTAGATATAGATATAGTTACAGTTATATATAAAAATTACAAGTATGCTCTCTCAATAAAGACACCACTCCAGAGCCTAGGTATTCACTCAACCTAATGCTCCCTCAAGAAAGACACACTTCAGAGCCTAGGTATTTACTCAGCCTAATGCTCTGATACCAAGCTGTGACGACCCGACTTTCTATCTCCAGGAAATCGCATCATCAATGAAGAAAGAAAGGGATAGAAGAAGAAAAGAAAGAGAGAGAAAGAAACAACAACATCAGAGAACTCACAACGGAACGAATAAAATATAGTATATCACATAAAATATTACATGGTATCATATTACATCAGAGTACACAACTTAAACAATACATATTAGACAGTTATAAACATATGTCTAACTATACAACTCAAGTACACAAGATACAGATACCAGACAAACACAGCGGAACCATATTATATCTACACGTGGAAGCCTCCTACTCCATACCTCCTCTAGAATTCGTCAAGCAAGCCTGAATCACTTGACTACTCATACATAATATGAGTACCCAAGAGTTTAATAAAACAGAAAATAAACACTCAAGCCAGACAGGGGTCTGGTGTGAGTAAACGGTTTAAAGTTGCTTAACTTTAGAAAAACCTTTGAAAAGAAAAGGTATCACGTAAGACTTCCCACACATAAACATGGAAAAGTTTTTACCTTATGCTAACCAAAACATTTGATAGGAAATCCGATGATATTATAATAGTGTCTAGGGTTTTCAAGTAAATATGAAATAGATGAAATTGTTACATGATTAAATTCCAGCTACTAGCCACAAAAGTGGGTAATACAAACAAAACCGTAGGGTGTCGTAGGAAGAATGGGTTTCCATCAATGGCAAGGCTACTGGGGTATCGCCCGTCACAGTACGTGGCCTATATCAACGTACCGAGGAGCCACCCTAATTCCCTGCAACACAAGGCCGGAACCATCCCTTACTTGACAGTCCCAAACAAGACCACCCCGTAGTTGGTGCGACCAACCACACACTAAGCCGAAATAGAAAGGGACCTCTAGACAGGGGTAAATCTCACTCTCAAGTGGGGGCTACCTATGAAGCCTTGTTGCACCTCCCCTGTTTTAGCCATTCCCGGTTGATGAGGCTTGAGGCTGTGATTACCTTTATAGATCACATCTATCTTAGAATGCTCATCGTCCACCTGACGATGTGCTGAAAGCATTTAATCCATACAAGTTCGTTTCGGGTTCGAACGAAACCGAAGGCACTATCTCATTGCACTCATTTTGGAATCACCCTCAGAGTCAACGACCATAGCCCTTGCACTCTAAATCACCATCTCGAACCTATAAGCACTATTCCGTCAAACTCATTACGGAATCACCCACAGAGTTATACAGACGTATAGTTCTTACACCTCGAGTCTTCACAAGGCTCCACTTGGATTCACGACCTAAAGTTTAATTGGAATCGATGTGGTTTTCGGATTCCAAATATGGAAACCCGATCCCGGTCTCACCGAAACCAACCGCTATTTTAGTGTCCAAGTTGTTCTTAAGGGTTTTAAACAGTTAAACTTATATTCAAGATGATATATATAATAGATAGATGAATCATATTAACACAATAGATAATTCATAACAACATTCATCTTCACAAAGCAGCATATCACATATCATAGATATCCAAATCATCCAGTATCAACCAATATCAATCATCCAATATCAATCAACTAATATCAATCAATCAACCAATATTAATCAATCATCCAAAGCAGAATTGATTGACTCTTAATCAATTGGATTACCATAATCCTTCTTCATAAATTATTATTACAAATAAATTAATCAACTCTAATGATCTTCCCAAATTAATCTTCCTTGATTAATTATACTTTAATTATATTCAAGTAATTATCCATAACCATATTTTGTAATTAATCTTTAATTACTATCATTAATTACAATAATTAATGATCCTTCATTAACTTCCATTAATCAATTATAATTAATTACATTAAACCTTAATTAATTAGAATTAATTAATCACACTTAAATTAATTACTTTTATTAACCAACCTTGATTAATATCATTTATTAACTAATGATCCTTATTAATTAATAACTACTTTAATTAAATAATTAATTTGTAATTAATCATTAATCATACACAGTAATTAATAATTTATAATTACTTATCTTTAATTAATTAACTTCTTAATTAATTATATTAACCCTTTGATTAATTAATCTAATTATATAATCTTTAATTACTTCATTAAGTACTTATAAATCAATTAAATTAAAAAATAATCCTTAATTTAATTACTTTATTAATTAATTACACTTTAATTAATTACCCCTGGTAATTATTCTTAAATTAATCACGTACATTAAGTAATTAATCACATTAATTAATTAACTAAAATAATTAAGTAATTAACCCTTAATTACTTTCATAAGTAATTATCTTCTAATTACTTCCACTAATACATCTTAATTACTCCCTTGATTAATTACTTAACAAATAATTAATTTCATCATTAATAATTCTTAATTCCTTAATTAATTAATTACTCCACAGTTAATTAACTTCAAACAATCACATTAATCAATTCCTTAGATCAAATAACATTAAGTGATTAACCATTAATCACTTTAACTAATTATTCCCATGAGTAATTCCCTCAAATTTCTTCCATAAGTAATTACTTCCATTCTTAATTATATTCAAATATTAACCATTGATTACTTCATTAAGTAATCGTACTTAATTAATCCATAATTAAGTGATTATTTAATATTAAATAAACAATTAACTAATTATTTAAAATTAATTAAACAATTAATTAATTGACTTATTTTATCTAAAATCCTTAATTAATTAAGAAAACATTAATCTTAATTAGTTCTTTATTTATTAACAAATCAAATTAAATATTCTTATATTCAAATCAAAGATAAATTAACTTTTTTTCTTATAATAAATTATTTGAATAAATCAAATTTTAACAACTTAAAACAAATTATCCTATTTGGTTTACAATAATAATAACCTTTATTGAAAATAATACATTTAAAAAAAAATTTCAAAATTCAAAACACATTAATTATCTAAGTTAAACTTGTTCTTTCAAATTGAAATTTGAAACTTTAGTTTTAAAATCATTACTTAAATATTACTTTAAACCTTGATTTAATATTTGAATTCACAACATTCTTTTAAATTGAACTTCAAAATTTAATTAGATAATTACTTATAAAGAAATCATCTTTAAACAATTTAAATTTGAAATGAATTCAATTTATACCTTTTAAAAGGTTTGATTAACAATTAAGAACAAATCCTTTGCAAACAATTTTCCTTTATAAAAACTTGAACTCAATGTTATTCATCAGCAGCTTTAAGTTTGCACTTTCATTATTAACAGCACTAATATTATACAGTATCACTAAGAAAAAACACGACCCTAAAAACTCGAGAAAATCACGGCTACAACACGAGCCATCACCGAAGACCCCCAAACTACCCCTTACTTCGAGTTGACACGCGAGTATCACGAGAGCTCCTTCGAGTAGCCTCGTCTTCCCCAACTCTTCAAACTACCCAGCGTACATGGCCAAACTCATGCACATGCGTGACTGCCTCCAGCCACTGTAGCACGTCACGCTCATTACCAACGATCATACAAGCGCACGCAGCGAGAATATGAACCCAGATCCAGCTATACATCATCGAATCGAAATTTCGACCGAAAGCACGAAACTGCAGAAACAACTCGTCACAAAACCACCCACATCGCCGGCACCACGACGCCGTGCACCTCCCCGACCCTACCGTCGAGTCGCCATACCCAAGAGCATCAACTTCCCTAAATGTGCATGCCTTCGGTCAATCATTCGCGATGCAACTGGCTTCAACAGCAAGCCGAACAATAAGCAAGCATAAACCCTAATCCAATCGATGTCGAATGAATCTGCCATTCGAAAATTCCAAACATATTTTTCCCATTACCTATAACATACATGCAAGCTTCGATCCGTGTATCAACTCAAATTATTAAGTATATCATCTGCAGTTCATAAAAATCCCTGAAACATCCAAACCCAAAATCCACACTAATTACACAATTAAAAATTACAAATTGCATGTCTAAATTCATGATTTTATACAACAAACACAATCATACCCTTCCAAACCAAAATTAGGATGGTTGATTTTTAACTAAAATTTAGTTTTACTGTAAATTTCCTATTTATACATACCTGTAGCTTTAAAAAAAATATGAAACTAATTTTAAAATTACTATCACACTATAACATACACTTTTCATTTATATAACAAGTTCAAACAAGTTATAGTTTTAAAGGATTTTGGATTTAAAGATGAAAATCAAATTCTGCTTAAACAACAGAGTTTAAATTCCAATTTACAGGTTCTAAGTGCTTATAATAATCATGCATTCACATAATCAAATATTCATTATAAAGCAAGAATTCATTTGCATGCATATTTTTTTAACCATAAATTAAACCAAATCTTTTTTTAAAATGATTACTCACCTCTTTGAATTTTGCAGAGCAGTTTTGTGAATTTTCCAGGCTTCAAATCTTTAAATCAGAAAAGAATGCTTTGATTATGCTGTTGTAATAGAATGCATGCTTCAAATTTGTTGAACTGCAAATGACTTGCTGTTGAAACCCCTTTTTAAATTGCAACCTTTAAATTTGCAGGTTGAGGATTTTAATTTGCTTCAGATTCTACTTTGCTTTGGATTTTCCAGTCTCAGGTTTGCTTTTGATTTTGGAATTCAAGTTTCAGGTTTGTTTTTGCTTTTGTGGTTATGAATTTCAGATTTAAGAAAAAGATTTCTGTTTGCCTATAATTCATGAAGGAAGAAAAATATTTTGAGAAGAAGAAAGAAAATTTTGAAAAAATGAAAGAGGAAAAACAATTTTCTCTTATGTTTAAATTTTCAAATAAATTGAGATGAAGCCACTTGTATCAAGATTTTACATTTGTCACAATAATATTAAATTTTCCCACATTTGTCACTATATAGCTTAATTTTCCTTACAGGTGTTTAGAGAGGCCTTAACATGTTTACACATGTATTTTAGCATTTTAAATATAATTTTATTTAATTTAAATGATAATATAAACCTACTTGTTTACTTAATTAACAAATACTAATGTATGAAATATGAGTTTACTTTTTGAAGAAAATATTCTAAAATTAATTATAACACAAATAATTCTTATACATATATTTTAAAATCTAAAACATTCATTTTCATATATTTATAACCATTTTAATTTGAGCATTTTAAAAGAAAACAAAACAAAATGTTTAAATCTTTTTAAACTATCATATTTGAAATAAATAACAATCTCATATTTTAAAAACAAACAATTATCTTATAATTGAAAACAATTTGACAAATCTAAATTAACTTTTGAAAATATAAATTAAAAAAAAGCTTAAAATTATAATTTCATACATATACCAATTATCCATAGATTAAACTAAATTCAAAACAATATCAAATTATAACGTATACTTGCATATATATTACAATTTGATAATTCAACCTTTATTTAAAACAAAAGATATTCTATTCACAATATATATCAAATATATATATATATATTATAGATAGAATAAAGTTTATTAGCTTTGACAAACAAATCTTATCAACTTTAAATTGTTAAACGACATTGATCAAAATTACCAGATTATATATTTATTAACCTTTAGAAGATTAAATTTACAAAATTTAAATTAAAATTATAAAGAAAATTATCAAATCAATTTAATTATTAATACAGATTATTAAATTGATATTGCCTCAAATTCCGGGTCGTTACATTTTCACTGGTAAATTTTCTCTCCAAAACTAGATTTTTGGTTTCTTCATGGTTGCTACATTGGATGGTAGGAGATGATTGCTACACCTTTTTACTGTCACTTTACACTTATGCAGAAATTTTTATGCATATTTAGGGTATTTTCTTACATACTTGCATGACACGATCACACACTCATGCTTGGATTGAGCTCATTTTAGCATGTCTACAGTACATAGTCATATTGCATTTTGGTTGAGTAGATGGATGTGCAGATTACTTGGTCGTATAACATGGATGTTATTACGTGTTATGTTGTTTGCCCCTTGAAAAGATTTTAGGACAAAATCCATTTAAGGAGGGAGAATGCGACACCCCATAAAATAAACCATAGGCAAGTAAATCGAATAAATTAAAATTAAATAAGTAAACTAAATCAAAATTAAGTAGGAGCAAAAATGAAAATTTTATAAACGTTCGAATTTGGCAAACAAAAGTTTTACCATTGCGTTCATTGCGAAATTCTGATTTGTTTCCATATATAATATGTTGAAAATAGAGCTCAAACAAAGAAGTTATGAGCATTTGAAGTTTTTGGATTTAAATAATCTATATTGAATTCAAATTTAAATAAATAATCAAATTCAAAAATTGGAAATTATCTAAGATTAGACTTGGGGATTAAAAAACCGCTAATGTTAATAATTAAAGTTAAAATTAATTCAGGAATATAATAAATAAGAAATCAAACAGCGAAAAGTCTTCCCAAATATTCATGTACCGGTCGACACCTTCATTGGGACCGGTCGATCGATTGAAGTGGGCGGTCAACCGATCGTTAAATGTGGCGGCTAAGATTTTATTAATATAAATGCTCAAGATTTATCCTTTTTCAACGAACTTCATCCTATGGTTCTAGTGCATTTCAACCCCTATAAATAAAATCCTACCTCTTCACTTTTATCTATAAAAATATTTACGAATTCAGCGAACCTCTGCCATTTTCTCTCTTCAGGTAGATTCAGAAATTCAATTAGGAATCTCGGTACAGATTCTATTTCATTTCTATTTTATTCTTTTAATCTATTCTCATCTCTTCCAATCTCTCTAAATCTAACAAAATTATATATATATCAATCCCTTGTTGTGTATATATGTTAAAAGAAGAGATCTGGAAAAGAGTGCTTTGGCATTGCAAATCCATACATGAAAGGCTAAGGATAATCTGTGAGTGGAAACTTTAGTGTTTTTATTCCAGTAATTATTTAGTATATTATGTATTTGAATATGCCTTAGGGGTTTTGGGTTTATTAAAGTAAAATAAAATAAAACCCCCCAAAACTTTTATAATTCGAAATGTCAATTCTTATTGGAATTCCCAGTTATTTACATTAAATTGTTGGGATATGTAGTTTTTGCAAGTTTTGGTGGTTTCAATTTCTATTCCGCTCCTCTTTAATTCCAATTTGATTATGAAGTTTCAGTTATGGAATAGGGCGTAAAATATGAATTTATTTGTAGTTTACACCATTTATTCCATATGAAAATAACAGAGAAATTACATTGTTTAATTCATTGTAAAAGATGGGTTGCATAGAAGCCGAAAATGTAATTGCAATTTCTATTTTAAAGATTATTCCATTGATTTGATATGATAGATCGAGTTGAAAATTTTATAGTGTACAAGTCTATTTATGCAATTGTTGGATATGAATGCTAAATCCTTTATTAAGGATATTGAAATCCCTTGTTGTGCCTGTTGGAAATATGGCACCATTGGTAATATGGAAAAGGGAATTGTATTATTGTTGTTAAAAAGGAATTGACATTTAATGTTTGTTAGGGCGTAATCTCCACATGCATGGAAAATAACCAGTGGGTATTTATTTTTATATTTATTACTGACATAGCGTACAATTGTAACGTATAATTGCATAGTTAATTAGGTAATATTTATCATTAAATCAGCCTTAGGATGGTAACTGATTTATTAAGGAAAAATAGGAAGGATTTTTTTATACAGCCTAAATAATGGACACGGTGAGGTGTGTGGTATTAAGAGTGTTATAAATATGACTAAGTCCTAGTGAGGCAAGGTTAGTCAAAAGACACACGGAAGTCTACCCAGCTAACCTAGCTACCAATAGGACGACTTTAGGTCTGATGTGAGACGTCGCCTATGATAAGTAACTACGATGCTACGAGGTTAGTCCCAAATTTTGTTGTGTAAACTTCCTAGCTAATCTGTCTACCAAAATTTACGAATAGTTGGTCTAATGTGAGATGTCATCATAGGTACAGGTCATAAGACGAAGGAATTGCTTCGGGGTTTTGGAGGTATTAAGTGGTTATTTGAGGACCCGCCTCTTTTCACCAAATGAAGTATTGAATGGCCGAGATTGGGTTTAGGCACAGTTAAGGATATCTCGAAAAGTCTGCTAGGAATTATTAAGTGCCCGATGTGATTTCCATCCAATTTCAGCTCGAAAGTTACCAATGAGGAGTTCGCCTTGGGAATAGGTACTAAATGACCGAGGCCTACCTTAATTAAGTTATTAAATGGTCAGAGTCTGCATTTTTTCCATTAAAAGGTATAAATTGGCTAGGGTTCTATCTCTCACATTGCTAGATATTTATGATGTTGGTTATGGGTTATGAGATTAGGAAACCTACTTTGAGAATGGAAGGTATTAAGTAGTCATTCGAGGACCTACCTCCTTTCCTTATATAAAATATTAAATGGTTTTAAAACACGTAAGACATATTTCTATTTTGACATAAACTACCCAAGTACTGAAATAATAAGGCTTGAGATTTTTATTTCACCAGATACTTGTTGTTCTGACTTCTTCCTTATCACAAAACAGGTCAAGGAGTGATGATGATGATGATGATGATGCTTGAAGATGGCATGATCAAAGATCATGGAGTTATTGTTATTTATTTATGATGCTTATTATTATACCCATAAAAGAATACTTTCGAACAATTTATGTAATGGCTATTGTGGAGATTATGTTTTGTTCTGTATTATTACATTTGAATTAAATTGGAAATAAATGGGTACAATTTGTTGTTATACTTTGTTCCTTCCATCTTGAGTTTTGAGTTATAGCTCTATGTTGTTATTACTTTTACCAACCAACAGCCAACTTTAAAATAGGTCTAAGTTTTGATGAGCCTTTTTTTGGGTTGGAATTTAGACCTATTTCAGGATGGGTTGTTACAATTTGGAACATTATTGTGATATTTATTCGGTTATTCATTGCAAGTAGATGGAACATATGTGACGGGAATAGAGTGGCTAGTGCAAGTTGATACACATTGTAATATATGCCTAGTCCCCATATTTAGCGAGTTTGGCTTTGTGTCTAATGATGACCATGACTTCATGCCTATCTATATTGGTTCAATATGCCACTATTACGATGTACTCCTATTTATGTCCATTGGAGAGGACCAGATAGTCAATATCCACCGGCGGCTTGATCGGGGGATCGCACTCCATATCCGTGACACCTTATATATATAGTTTAGTGCTTTTAGCCTAGTGCTTCAGCTTTATGCTACCCTTATGTGTGCATTAGCTCTTATGTCACTAGTCCAGCAGTTTGTTACCTATAAGGGAATTTGTAGTGTCGGGACTTAAAGTCCTCGCGTTGATGAGCACACTGGTGGATAAGTGCACAACAATTGAGAGGTAACAAAAGACTATAGAGGATTCGTGTCTCTAGAACTTTCTTAGTGCTATCAGTCTCCCTTCTGGTACTGATATAGTAGATTGGCAAATATGATTGATACACCTCACTATAGCAATGATGTAGGCCGGATGCCTATATTATTATATATATGACTATGCTTGGGACTTCATGTCTGTCGCACAATCATTTTCCATCATGATAATTTCGATATAGGTATAAGGGAGATAAGATTATAGTTGTGATACTACCTAGATTATAGTGGATTCTCAGTATTTGATAGGCGGTCTACCCTGTTATATATATTGATGATGATGTAATATTTATCAAGATTAAGAGCTATGTTTGGGCAATGCTTCATGCTAGCCTGATTATACTTGGTGATATCTAATTTATTGATATTTCTGGATTTAGTGATGATTTATGGATATGTATGATTCATCCATTTTGTGTTGATTCGGTGATTCTTGATTTGATGTGTTTCTATATAGGTAATGAAATCTTTTGATATTAGTGCTAATTGTTTTATATGGTTTTGATTTATTTACGAGATGTGATGCCTTGATATTTATTTATGGTATTATATAGATGTTTTAGGCATCCATTTTATATTTATATATAAGCATCGACATATCATCTAATTATTTGAGTATTTTTGGTTGAGTTAGCATATTATTATTCTTTTTTACACTATTACCCTTATTGTATATACTTGATTAGACATAGTCTGACATATGTGTTATTTTATATTGCTCAGGTCAGTCTGAAGCATTATATGTACAGCGACGCCATGACCATCATTAGTTTTATTAGGCATAAAGGAGTCTTGTATTTGGATTATTATGGGATACATGTGTGACATTAATTCGCTGTATAATTTGTCACTAAGCTGTATATTTATTGTTTATCGTATTTATTGAGATAGTTGACAGTTGCGATGTATTGTATCCTTATAACATTATTGCATTATGTACTATATGTCAGTACTACGATTGACTCTGTGTTCTCTATATTTCCTGTATATTATGTATTGTATAGTCTTGGAGGCACACATTTTTATTACTTTGTACCGATACCGTGTACGTATAGATGAGATATTTATTTAATGTTTTAATATGTAACAGCGTTATTCCAAGGGAATACTTATGTGTGTAACCCATATAGCCTCTTTCTCCGTATACTCTGACAGTATTACTCTGTAATACTCTTGGATAATATGGGTATAAAGCTAGGGTGATTAAAGTTTGGTATTGGAGCAGGTTTAGAAAAATACGTCAATAATTAGAGGCACAAGTTTAGAAGTTAGATGTGACCTAGAGTCCTTGACCCTTCGGTGTGTTGGGAAATTTTCTATAATAAGAGATAGTGTATATATATGTATACATGGGATTATTACTAGGGTAATCATCAAGGGATGTATTAGTGATTTTTCTATATGTATTTAAAAATATAATTAATTTGTTTTCTTTAAATGTAAAGTATAAAATATTTGGAGTAGCAAGGATGAAAGGATTTAGTCCAACCAATAGCACTTGTATTTATGATTTTGGATGGTTTTGTGTGTTTGATTTGATATAGTAGTTGAGTTTTTTATTTGATTTTGATCAGAGTGTGTGGCAAAAAATCTATTTATTACTTTTCGACGAGTATATATATTTTGGTCACTTATTGAATTTAATTATGATATTTCTGTGTGTATAAAGATAGTTTGAAATTGTTTGAAGTTACTAAAGGTTCAACAAAAGCGAAGACTTTTCATATGTATGTAGATATAGTTTATTTTTAGTATTATATGACTTTAGAAGTCGAGTATTAGATGTAATCCTTTGAAAAGAATATATATTATATAAAATTGTGATAAAATTTAAAGTGAAGAAGTAAAAAGATATAACGAATAAAGTATATTAAATAATTTGTGAAGGTGATATTTATGGCTATTTATAAAATAAAGTTGTGTAAATCTGTCAGTTGAGTGGTCAAGAATTCTGGTCGATGCATTTGGCCAATATTATTGATAGAAATTCCTAAACACTAGAATGAGACATTTGGGCACAATGTTTTGGAAAATATTAAAATTTTGGTTATATATGTAGTGTTTGAGAATTACTCTATATAAGTATATACAATTATTTGATGATAGTTTGTTATAATTAGAAATGTTATCCCGCCTTTTGGCAAAGCCGTGATATCATCAATTCGACTAGGAACGGATGGTCAATAACTTGAAGTGTCAGTTATATACAATACCATAGACGATAGTCAGACAGATTCAAAACAGGGCCAAATTGAAGTGTGGCTAGCATGAAATAACTAGCTTTGCTCCGTGAGGTTATATCTCGAGTTTGGAGTTGATTGAAGTTCATATGCATAAGCTATGGATGAGACAACGATTTGTTTGGATCGATTAGAGAACGATTAAGGAAACAGTTCGAGTCATTAGAGAACATTCAATATCTTGATAACCATGAAGACAATCCATGTGAGACTTTTAGGACATCAATGGAGTGACAAGAGGAGCACAAAATAATGATTGCATGATCGTTATATTGGAGGTGGGAGTAATGCCGATCGATATACACCAATTGTTATTGGAAGGTTCAATATAATGATCAGTGTATTTCATTGAATGTTCTATCTTCGACCAAGAACGAACTATAACTTACAATCTGCAACACAGAATGATCCCTTATTCTAGAAGCAGCATCAAGAGGCCTCAGGGATCGTCCAAAAACGATCGCAATTTGGTTGCGGCAAATGAAAAGGATCCACTACATGTATACCGATCGTTATTGATCATTGAAATATTACGGTCGATCAATATTGTGGGCTCTACTGGACCTAGAGGGCTTTCTCACAAAGTTTCAACCCGATCCAAGCGCATCTTCAGCTATAAAAAGAGCGAGCATAGCTGCAAATAATGGGCTTCTTCTTCTTCTTTTTCCTGCTCCAGAGGCTCAGCCATTTTTATTCTCGAATCTTGTATTAGTGGATCATAGCTGATCAAAATATTCTTGTAATTATAATCCAGTGAATGATTAATAAAAGTGAGAAGTGAATGTAGGCCAAGATTGCCGAACCACTATAAAACTTTATGTGTTTACGTACTTTTATGCTTTGTTTTCAAGTTCATTCACTGTTTAATCTCCATGAGATTCTACAGATGTTGATGACCATTTTTGGCGTCAAAATTTTGGTGCTTTCACTGAGAAATGATTTTTCAGCTTGATCGGATCTCATTTTCTGCTAGTGAATTTCCATGTTCGTGAGGTAGATCTAGCTTTTGATTGATAAGTTTCCTATTCTACTTAGATTTGAAAGAAATCTAGATGAAACTATTTCACAAGGCTATGAAACCATGTCTCCTACACTTGCATAGGAAGGAAATGATGAGATCGGTGATGATGTAGCCATATGATTCAAGAATTTTAGTATGTTTGTAAGTTTTCGCGCAAGGGTAACGATCAGCGATTAGCTGTGGACCATACACACTAGGTGAACAATCCTTCACCATGAATTCATGCGCTTCACCACCCTACCCGATCGTTCCTTTCGATGGACTACATTGGTCGTTCCACCAAAATGAATGTGGCAACTCGCGTCCCTGCACGATCAGAAATGATCGTTTATATCTAATCGTTCTTATGTGATCGTTCCTCATACGATCGTTCCATATCCATCTTTAGAAACGATCGTTTTGACTCGTGTATGAGCGGCCATACCATAACAACACTTCTACTAGCTAGAGACGACCGATCGTCCCCATAAGATCGTTTTAATGCGACCATTCCAACTAGTCCCCCACTGATTGGTTGCACATGATCGTTTCTTATATGATCGTTATTGATTTGCTTTCCAACCGATCATTCCACTTCCATCATTATAACCGATCATTTCCTATTATCCTATTGACTAACCAACAATTGAATTATTATCACTCCGATACGATCGATCTAGTACGATCGTTTCAAGGTCATTGAGTTCAACCGAATATTTTTATTAACACATCCATTAACAAATGCTCGACTGCCCACTTCTACTTCTAGCCGAAGTCCGGAAATGATTAGGAGGGAAGTTCCACGAAGATAATATCCCACGTTCCTACGGAGAAGTGTGAAAAAATGAGATACAAAATTCATTCAAGCTTGGTGTTGCACATGAATTTTGAAAAGTACAAAACCAGACATGATTTTAGAACCCCTGCGTTGACCCAAAGTAGGATTCTAGTGAGACGGGGTTTTTCTCGAAGCAAACCCCAAAGAAACCCCAAGCGCCGACTACCTGGCCTTGGAATTTACTAACTCCAAGCGAACCCCTGGTTGACTCCTAGCGACCCCGTGTTTGACTCCTATGGATTATCAGATTTTCTCAGGTCCACCTCCAAGTCATTTATCGTTATCTCGTCAATTCCGATCCATCTCGCTTTGCGCGTATCTTGGACATGCATATATTATTCGTGAGCTTAATAAGTAGCTGTGGCCTACGAATTCACCCGATTGACGATACCTGAGACATCCGAATCTTATCAATAAAGAACTCAGATTATCAACTCGACGGTGGATGGTCGATATCCCACTGAAAGGAGCTATGGACAAAGTGAATAGCAGGCATACGATGTTGCTTCACTCTATGTCCCTCGACTGTGGGTTAGGGCATAAAACATTTGGCGGAAAAATGTCCCAATGGGCGAAAACACAACTGCTCATGAGAAAAACTCTAACTCCTCTAACTATGGACTGGAGTATAAACAATTCGACGGAAATGTGATTACCCACGAGAAAGCTCTAAGTCCCCGGAGTGCAGACTAAAAACGTGAACCCAAATCGAGCGTAAACCGACCATTCACAATATACTTCTAAGTCCCCAGAGAATGGACTGGTATGTGGAATCCATGAATAGACGAGTGGATTTCGACCGTTCTCAATTCCAGCGATTCCAACCTGAGATTGACATGAGGAATACAAACTGCTAAAGACCAGAATACGCACAACTCAGTTTTCTATCCACTAGCTCGACCCCATGATTCGACGGGAAAGAGTATAAAGCTTAGGCAAACTAACCCGCCTTCTTACTTATCAATGTACACCCTAGACTTGGGGGTATGAGAGAGAAACATGATGAATATCAATTGACCGTTCATTGATCGACGTTAAGCCTTTTGGAGATTATGTCAGAGTATTAACACCACTTAGACGAGACTCGACCATTCACCCAGTGCATTTGTTGACCCGAAACCGGAGGTAGAAATGTGATCATCCAAGAAAGGATTATGATAGCTCAACACTACAAATCATGTCCAGTATTTACAACGACTCAAGACCACAACCATAGAAAGACCTCGGCATGGATTAATCAAATCGATGATCGATTCAACAAGTAACAATTCACAAGTACATAAATGAGGAATGTTACAGTTCGAACATTTAAACAAGTAAATGCAAAAATTATATGCAAGAACAAAAAAAAATTGTATTCACACGAAACCGGTTATGCAAAATACAAGACAAAACCAAAGGGCCAAGCCCAAACGAATACAACCAAAAAAAAGAGAAATAGTTATTCAAATTATTTGCATCTTCGAAGATCACTCCTTAGATTTCTCGTCCCTCTTTCACTTCTTCGGAGTGGCTCCCTCCGAACTAACGCTCGCCCCCTCTTCGATCCATGGCTTCCTTGGTTTGTCTTCGAAGGAGATTCCCCAGTAGTATGGACCGAGGTGTCTTCTTTGGAAGTAGAAGAGATGGGGGCATCTTCAGCACCAGAAGTAAGACGAACGTCTCCTAAAGGAATCGTGCCTTGAGGAGGGATCGTTTGAAGTGGGGAAGGTATCAGTTCATTTGGAGCCGGTTCAGCTGGCTCGTCGTTCACCTTTCTTTTTTACAGCTCCTATCCCTCAACCCTCTCTTTCATACTGGGCCGACCAGTGAGATCGAAGGAACCTGTGATAACCACTTCTGCGTCGAAAGGGATTTCATGATGCGGGTCACCTCCTTCCTTAAGTAACGTCTCCATAAGTTGGTCATCAAAGACAAAGGCTTCATCGTGAGCACCTTGGGATGTGGCCGAAGTTGTAACTGTAACAGATTCTATCGCGGCTGCCTACGACTCTAGTTGAGACTCATGTGGACGGATAGAGACAATGCTTGAAGGATCCAAATTTGAGGAAAAATAGGCAAAAAAGATTAGAAATATCAATCGATAGCACCCCAACTTTATGAGAGAATGGAAAAGTCGACTAAATAGCTTCTTCGATGTGAACTTCAGGTTGAGTTAGAGCATCTTCAGAACCGCGCTTAAGAATTAGAGATAGGCGTAGTCTGTCCGAATCATACCCATGAATAGTTGAGGAGATCGTCGTAGAGCTAGTCATGACTTGAGACACCAGGGGTATTCAGTTGCGGTGCTAGAGTGCTCCGATTCGGATCCCTCACCCACCTCATTTAAAGGAGCCACTGTGAATTTTTTAGAAGAGAAGTCTGAATGTCATGTAATATTTTCGGTGCATCGCCCAACATCACTTCACTTTCAAGTTTGGTTACGTCGACATTCTCTGTGCTGTGAAGTCTTTTCTCCTCCACAATAAGAAATTCCTAAGCACGATGAAGCTAGTAGGGGTAGTCTTTGCCAAGCTATTCCAAATTCCTATGTTTGAGAATGTTGGTGTTGTAGAGAATAGAAGTGGGTCGAGCTCATTTTTTTCATCTTCTCTCCTCCTGTCTTTCGTCATTTTGTCTCGTGTTGAATGAGCTTGTCCATGTCTTTAGCTTTTTCAATATCCACATCTCTCTCAAGCCTGACACGAACCAACTCTTCATAGGATTCTTGAATGAACCTTTGAGCATCATCTTTTTCTTTAATCGCATCTTCAAGCTTGTCCTTGAGGTCAGCTAATTCCTTCAAGGCCACAGACTTGCTTTTTCGAGCCGCATGTCGTTCGAGCACTATTTTCTGGTTCCGACGATGCAGTATTTGAACCATATCGAGATGGCTAGTTTTCATCTCCTCTATAGATTTTAAGGCGGCGTCAGCTTTTCCTTCAGCTTCCATTAAGGCGGTTCTAGAGCCTCCAGTTCATTTGTCAGAGCTTCGATTATTCTCTTGTCCCGGGCCTCTTATCGTTTTAGTTTCTCGATTTCTTCCATGCACTCGAAGGAAAATTCTGAAATTTTTTCTATAGCCTTCATCCATTCTCAATATTGCATGTGGATGTCGGTGGCGCAACCAATGGTCGGTTTTTGAACATCATCTGGAACCCTCTTCGGATTAGGAGGAAAGTAGAATCCACCAAAGCGTAAGTTTAGGAATTCGTCCCAAAGTTGCGCCAAACAAACATTTAGATAAATTGGGGGATCTTCAGAAATTGTTTCTACCCTAGTACTTTCCTTGCCAGGCCTATGAACTGCAGTATGTTCGCCATAGCGATGGTGATCGCTCGGCCGCTGTGACTAAGATGGGACCAAGGATCTTAGAGGCATTGGAACTGTTGAAGGGATGCGAGCGGGATTGGTGGGTAGGTCCCTACGTTCAGCTGGTCTTTCAAAACCATTTTAAGGAGAGGAGATCAATCTCGATCTATGAATATCCTGAGTAGGTTTGTCCCTGTCATATCTCTCTTAATAACCCCGATCGTGGTGGGGGCGATAGCTATAGTCATAATATTCACGACTACTGCGGTAGGAACTAGATTGCGATCTAGATGATTGATGTTATACATCCCACAGGGAATCAAACATGCTCCTCTTCCTCACCATCATTTCTGCAAAGAAAAACGGATATCAATCAACTTTGAGTAACAAGAAGTACAAATTAAGTACAGTTTAATGTTGAACGTGCGAGTGTGTGTAAGTGTTCTATTGCAACCCCCCGTCAGACTAAGTGTAGGAGCTTTACTCATCAGTGTAACTTCCCTTCTAGAATTGGGGATCTCTAAGCCAACTCTGACGGGAGACTTTTATCCTCCAATGCTCATGTTAGTGAAATGATAAGCGTCGAGATCATGTGAAGTTGGTAGATTGGATAGAGGATCTAGTTGTAGATTCGTCGGCAACTCTGTTGGATCGAAAAGACGACTACTTAGAGGCTCGTGTGCCAATTTTTTCCTTTTCGTTTTAACCGCGACCGGGGATTGAGAAACTTGTGAGGGTGTGACACCAACCCCAAGGTCGGGTCTATCATCATCGTGGCTTAGAGCATTTTTACTATGTCCTTCAGCACTGATTTCAACAAACTCTTGGGTGCTCGTGACTAGGGGCACCCAAGGCCAGATTGACTATCTCTTTGACCGGTTGCAGCCCATGATCTGATCCCAGCTGTCTGGGTAGTTTTGGTAATCCCTACGCTGAGGCTCTCCTCTATCAAGCCAAAGCAACAAGACATTCATCCCTGAGCAAGAATTCAATATTTCTATCCTCGAATGGAGCATTCTTTAAAATAGAGGCCGCCTTTTTATAAATATCACCACTGGGCCGGGTAATGACTCTAAAAAATGATTAACATCGTTAGAATGCAGTTTGGATATTATTTTCCTATCCTATTATGAAATTGGTGGAAAACACTTACGCCTCACTAGCCATAGCTGAGCGAAGCCGGGCAGGCAACGAATGAAGAACCATTCGCTCTTGAAAGCACTTAATTTGTTCCAAGTGCCGATAAGAATCTGGCATCCCTACGCTGACTCATGAAAAGTGAATGATCGACTCTCTGTCCGCTGTTTGAAAATAAAAATAAATCGGATGTATTCTATAGTGAGAGGACGGTGCAGAAACTCATAAATACTATGTATGTACGGTTGAGAAGAGCATAGCCATTTGGATAGAGTTGTGCAGGAGCAATCCTTAGATAGTGTAAGGCCCCTCGGATATATCAATTGAATGGGATGCATCCCGTCCAATACAAAATTTTATGCATGATGTGTACCCTTCAGGTGGTCTATGAGCCCTGTTGTCTCATGATGGAACTAATACATCACCAAAAGGAATTCCCCGCCTTGTGCAAATCCTTTGGAGAGCGTCTTCTTTAATCTTTGAAGCTACTGAATCAGGAGGATTTTCAAGGATGATTGTGTCTTCTAAAGTATCGGACGTCGTTTAATAACTTCCAGTGGAAAGATGGGAACAATCTCGGAAAGATCAAGCTAGGAACCGAGCCTTGAGGCTGTCCCAAATCATGACTAAGTGGTAGGATAAAACACTCAGTCACTGAACTTGACTCTACGTCAAAATTAGTTCTATGTGAAGAAGATCAAGCTGGCATGATTACGGAGTGCCCGAAACACCTAGATTCCCTACCAAACTTAGTAAAAATCATAATTAGAAAAGACAACTTATAATTCCCAATGCATAGTAAGTGTAAGTGCAGTGTGATTAAGTGCTGATTAGTATAATAATGAGTTATGCAAAAATGAAAGCAAATGAGGCAACAAGACTTAAAGATTTGTTCAAAAAGACGCCGCTTGAGTTTCATAGACAATTATTAGCTGATAAAAATCTGATTGTTGTCTAAGTTACGAATGTATTTTAACATGATAGTCAAAAGTTTTCGTTCGTTAAATTTGTTCTAAGGCAGTGTGCTATTGGTCAGGAGGTTCATATCATATGCAAGTCATTTACAAGCCTGAATGTTTATTCAAATACAAGAAATTAGAAGTCGTAGGTTAGTTTAAGTTAGTCCATTTTTATTGGATTTTTTGAGAAAAGAGATGGATAGTTCATATGTGGGGGGAAGCACCTAAATTAAGTGTAAACCGATCATTATAATGTTGTATATTTTGATTGTTTTTAGTATCCAAAGGGTCGAACATTCTGGAATCGTGTTATATGCCGAACGTTCCATAAAGCGACCATGGATGATCGTCCTACCCATTGAACATTCCCTAAGTTTCATATTCGATCGTTTCCAAACAATCCTCTAACTCCAATGTGCAGAACTCCATCGATCGTCCACGAACGATCGTAAAACTCGTTCATCTCCACCACTTCAACTCTTCCTACTCCATTGCCTCATCTTCCTTAGGAACCAATAGGCCATCGTAATAGATCGATCATCCTCCATCGAAGTGAACTACTTCCTATCTTACACGATCATAAAAAAAGAAAGGGAAAAGGTCCATGTCGACTGTCATAGGTTTGAATTTGTTCTAAAAGTTATGCGGGAAATTCAAATGGTGTTTTACCTAAATTCAAGATCTAAAAAAGGAAGATTCCAAGTCAATTCGAAGCTTAGGTATGGAGAAGGATGATGATTGACGTAAGGATCGGCGGAAGAAAGAGGGGGGTATTTTATCTCATGTTTTCATTTCAGGAAGAAGAATGAAGCAAGTGAAGAAAAGTTTCTAAGTCACAGGCCTTATATAGAAGCGTGTTTGGCAGATCATTTTCGCTGTGAAAGGTTTTACCAATCATATGACACCCGAGAGCTACACCAATCCATCTCTCGGCATTATGTTCACTGACCAATTTATTTTCCATCTACCAACCATTACATCACATGCCGATCTGTAACGACCCAGAATTTTTAGAAATTAAAATATGAATATTTAATTAATTTTAAATATTTATAAGTGAATTTATAAGTCAAATAAATTTTTATTTGAATTATTGGATTTAATTGGATTATTAAATCGATAATTTAATACGTTAAATTATGGAAATAATTGAAAATATAGTTAAATATGATTGAAAATGATTTGTAAAATTTTATTTTATGATATGGGAGTTAGAACAATATTTTAGAACTTTTAAAATCGAATTAAAAGTTAATTTGTGAAAATTGAATATTTTAATATTTAATAATCGACTGTAAAATAGTCAATTTTTGAACAGTCTCGGAATTGAACGAAACCAGTTCCATTGGATCCGTAATAGTTAGTTATTACCGGATTTCAATTTTCGTGTCAATCGGAGTTATCGTTTGAGCGTGGCAGCTCGAAACGCATCGAATTATTTTTAATTTAATTTGGCGAGCTAAAATAGCCATTTTTCAAAAAGTCTCGGATTTCGAAGAAACCAGTTTCATCGAATCCGTAATGTGATATTATTGTAAGGTTTCAAATTTCGTGTCAATTGGATTTACCGTTTGTCCGATACGAATTAAAACGCCTAGAAATCGACTTAAATCGGTTTAATTTAAATTGAGCGTTTATAGCCATAACTCGCACAGATGTCCGAATTAGCTTCCGAAACCTGTTCCATTGTGTCCAGAACGCGGGGTAAACCCTAGAAACGCTGGTTACGGCGCGTAAATCGGAGTATAGAAAACCCGGATGAATAGTGTTCGATATTTTCTATAAATAGGCTCACAAATCAAAGAAATAGAAAAAATATGATTAGGGTTTGGGGACACAGCAGCCGCCACTTGCTTGATGAATGGCCGAAATCTTCCAGGCTTTTCCCCTTAATCTCTCTCCATCCACAACCTTTCGTGAGAAACTTTCAACTAGGAAATCGAAGGGGATGGTGTAGGCTTCGCATCCATACGGTGATGATGATCATCGGAGCGACGTGGTGGTGGGATTTTCACCTGGAAGTTAGGCCAAACGCACGCGTTTTTAGGGCTGATGGGGGGGCCGAGTTTCAAGCCACTCAGGCCGAGCATGGAGCTCGTGACGAGCTTCGACGTGGTGGCGACGTGATGGAGTTTAGTTGAGCGAGGTGATCGAAATTTCTAACCCTAATCTAGGGTGTTGGGTTCGGCTATACGAGCATGTCGCGTGCGTGAACGAAGTGGGAAAGGAGAAGATCATGTGCGGTCCAGATGCAAGGGACCAGGGGATCTACGGTGATAAATTGAATAGGTTCATAATATTAAAATTTATGTTGAATTTGTTTATATAAATTTGTGTAAAACTTGTAAAATCAATAACTTTTTCATACGAGGTCGAAAACGCGCGAAACCAGTTGCGTTGGAATCGTATGGACGAGCACTACGCGATGGAGTTGGTTTGGAGTCGTTTGGAGTTAGTGAGAATTTTGGGTAAAATTAAACGTCCGTTTAATTTTATTCGAAATAAAAGCTGAAAACGAAAATAAATCAAGGTGAGAATTTCTCACTCAATCGAATCAGTTTCGATTTTATTTTAAATAGTTAGACTTAAAATATTTGAATGCATGTTTGAATGTTGATTGATATCTATTGATTGCTAAAATAGACATTATGCGCCGTTAGTAAGCGGATGCTATTTATTAAAAACATATACCGCGAATATTTCATAAACAGTGAAATTGGTATTATAAATAATATCAATATATATATTGGCATATGTATATATTGCAGTTGTTGATTTCCCGCATTTTTTAGCGGATGAGACCCTATTACGCCGTTATTAAGCGGATAATATTTAATAAGAACATATACCGCGATAATTTCGTACTGGAGCGAAATTGGTATTGTGCTAATGTTTTTGGATGCAGGAAAACAGGCTGGAGGGATCCAACTGGATTCCTCAACAGTATTTATTTGATTTTCAGATATTTTGATATTTGATGGATTATCATATCGATATATGATATCGTTGTAGTCGTGATTGACTATTTGGTGTGTAGCATCATTGGACCCAGATTTTGGAATTTTAAAATGATTTTAAAAGTGATTTTTGAAAATATACTATATTTTTAGAATTGATCCATTTTAAATAATTAAAAGCTATAATTTTTAAAGTTATAAAATTATGGTTTTTGTGTAATATAGTTAAAAGCTGATTTTTGAGAAATATGAACCAATGATTTTATAAAATAGTTTAAACTGGATTTTTGAGTTTATTATTAAAAGTTTGAATATAAGATTTATAAAATTTGATTATTTTATAAATCAGAATGGTGAAATTATAAAGGAATTTAAAGATGTTTTTAAAGAATAATATAAATTGATTTATATTAAGTAATTTATAAATGGATATTTATAAATTGAAATATAGACATTATAAAACGAGTTTTTATAAGTGTTTGAATGAAGTGAAAATGAATTTCATAAATGAATGAAATTTATAGAATTATAAACGGTGAAGTTATAAATGAAATTTATAAATAGTAAGATTTATAAATTTGTGAAGTTATTTGAAGAATAGATTTGGGTAAATAATTGAATCTTATAGGTTATAAGATTTATAATTATGAAGTTCAAAGGAACGATTTTTGCAAACAAATAGATTATAAGCACTTAACTTATAATATGAACCTTGAGTTATAATTGAGTTATAAACTGGAATAGGTTAATAAAAGAATTTATAAAAAAGAAGTTTTATAAATAAATAGAAATGGAATTTATAAACATTGTTTTATAAATTCGCAAACGACTTATTTTGATAAGAAAATTGTTGAAACCTATTAATGGAGTTATATTCACATTTTTGAATGTGAATAATCCTTTGAATTAAAACGAATAAAAGGATGAGATTTCTTAATGAAGTTTATTCACATTTTTGAATAGTGAATAACACGTTAAAGAAAATGGTTTGGATGTGAATGTTTTAAATAGAATTAAAACGATCTAACGATGGTTTAATTGTGTTGAGATTCGAAACCATAGATTTCAACATTTATTGTGGAAATAGACGTTTTCGAGAAATTAAAGGAAATATGGACTATAACACTGTTGTTATAGTAAATGATTCCGAAAGGAAATGTTTTGAATAGTATTGGGATTTATATATCTATTTTAATTTCGAATCCCTATACTAGTGATTTTGGGTTGTCGTAAATGTTTTACGCAACATTCGTTTTGGCCCAAATAAATATGTTAAAGAGAATGATTTCCTTAAAGAATGAAATATATACTTAATTTTGACTGAAGTATATTGAATATTTTCTAAGTGTTGAAAATAAATAAAATTTGTGAATTACTTATAATTAAATAAGTATGGAATTGTTTTTCCAATATGAAGTGAATAATTAGAATTTATCTTTTTGAAGATAAATTGAAATGAATAATCGAAATCGAATATTCATAGATATTTTGGATTATAAATTCACTATGGAATTTATGAATGAAAAGGGGAATTTGTTAAAAATAAATATTGATTTAGCTTTGAAGTGTTTAAAATAATATATCTTGTAAAGATATTTTGTGAAATAAATAATTTGGAAAATTATTTGGAATCTGGTGATGTTGTGCATATCCATTGATAGTTCAATAACCGACTATCAATATTTTCCCTTTGAATGGGTAATTGATGTGATTTGTTTGAATGTGAATGCTACACTTATTTTTGAATAAGCGCTCACTATTCGGGTTAACCGGGAAAGGACCATAAGGTCGTATAACCCATTCCGAATATGTGATACGTCGTTGTGAATTGCATTTGAAGATCGGTGTTGAAGACCGAGTATTTGTGAAAGCGATAAGATGACCTATCGATTGTCTCTGCACTGGGTAGCTCCTGGTATAGAGATTCCTTAAGTGATGGGAAATTCGATCGGGATTGTGAATACCCGTATTGCAAGGGCTTCGTAAGAAGTGCCTTCGGTTTTGTTCGAGTCCGGAACAGACTTGTATGGATTGTATGTCTGACATTACAAATTGAGATGTAAAGCCGATTTCTTTCAAATATATTTCTATTGGTGGCGTAGAATTTATTCTTTTAGCTTAACACCCTTCTCTGAGACGTACGTGCTCAGAGGTTATGTAGTTGAATGTTATCAGCGATATATTCCCAATTTGGTAATGTGACATGCTGAGTGTTGCTGAAATGATCATTGTGTTGATTATTTGTGATAGGATCGTTTATTTGATCGTCTATCTTGATGATCATTGTGTTGATCATTTGTTGACCCAAAGCATGGCTTTTGTATAAAGTATGTTTTTGTGGACGTGAATTCGTCGAGCCTCACAACCCGGTAATGGCCGAAACAGGAATTGTGCGGCAAAGTTTTCAGGGATAACTTCCCTAGGGTATGACCATTCCTTCTGGAAAAGGGTAGTATCATGGTATGGAGCCCAGATACTTACTCATGTTGAAACACTTATTTTTATGGTGTGATGTTGGTTAGAGAGCGCTCTCGTTTAAAGGTCCCAAAGGACCGGGGGTGGCATATCTGAGGGTTTGTAATATTCCTTGGGAAAAGGAATTCCCGGCTTTGTTTAGCAGAGAACGGTGGTTCTCGGGGCGTCCAGCCAGAGGCGTTTCCATGTGGCAATGGGAAGTTCCTTGGCCTGACCATTTGTTGGAAAATCCATTCTCCAAATACGAGACTTGTACGGTTTTAGTTGTATAACCTGTTATGGAATGTGGCGGTAACCTGCTATTGAACATAGTTAGCTATAGTAGGCATAGTTCGAAATGTCTATGCTGGCTAAGATTTATATTCTACTTTCGAAATGAATTTTTCTCTACACTATGCACTAGTAATAATATCAAATGTTATTTTAAATGCGTATCAAGCATCTTTGACTATCATAAGGAGAAATCTCCTCCGATTCTGCGTTTGCATTGTGTGTGTGTGCGGGAGGCCTTATGGTAGTCTCATTTTTAAAAGCATTGCGAATTAAAAATAAAAATATTCCTCTATTTTTGATTTTAAAGATAAATAAACTGTTTTGAGTTCTCACACCAGTCACATGACTGACTTGGAGTTTATTGTTTTCCTTCCTAAACTCTGGGTGCCCACCAATTTCCACACGGGCAGTCAAGAGTTAGGTTTATCAGGATATTCTGGATATTCTGGAGTTGCTGGAGGCAAGCTGGATGGCATGGCGTATTACTTATATAGTATTTCTTTTTCCGCTGCACTATTTGTTGTTGTTGTTGTACACTCTGATGATATGATGTAATGTAATGTGATGTAATGTAATAACTGATATGGTTCTTTGTTTAAAGATTATTCATTTATTATGTTGTTCCGCTGCGAATTGTGAGATTCTGATGTTGTTGTGTTGTGTTCTGTTTCTGTTCCGTTCCATTTTCTATTTTCCTTTCTTTCTATTTTAAAATTATTTTCTATTTTTCTATTTCTATTCTCTTTCTCCTCTATTCTCTTTTCCTTCTATTTTAAAATTTTCTTTCTTCTCTTCCCTATCTAAATTTTCTTTCTTCTTTCTTCTTCTCTTTTCTTAAATTCTTTTTCTTAAAACCATAACATTTCGGGTTTTTGGCCTTCGATTTCTCGGCAGTCGATAAAGTGAGTATCGATGTTGAATTTTCGAAAGTCGAAAATTTCCGGGGCGTTACATTTGGTATCAGAGCTTATGGTTAAGCGACAACCATGGTTCTGTTGGGTATCACTCATTAGAGATAGAGTCAGTAGTACTCTAGAATGAATTTGAGTGTAATAATAGCTATGAGAGCGTATTTGTTAGTGAAATATAAAATTGTTTTATATTGTGATGATTGGTTTGTTGAGTGGTATATAGATTCTGGTTAATACGAGTAATTAACGTTGTTGATAGGGATCTCTAAACACTTGAATAGAACAATTCGACACTGTATTGTTTTAAGTTGGGTAAATGAAATAATTTTACTTGATTATATTTTTATATATAAAGGAATAATTTTTTAGAATTATTAAAGTGTATATAAGTCGATTGTTTAGTTGTTTGAATAATCTAATTTAAAGAATAATTGTATAAGTAAAAGAATTATAAGAATTGAATTATAATTAAAGTAATTTACAATTGTGAAATAAACTTATTTATATGAGAAGTGAAACTATATGAATATATTTATGAATATGAGTTGTAAATAAAAGTGAATTCAAAGTTAAATGGAAATATAACTTAAGAAGATGTTAAATGGAGTTGATATTGGTATCGAAGTAAATAATCAAGTGGATTAAATGAATATGAACTTAAGTTATATAAATAAAATTCAACTTTGGAAATTGAATTAAATTAATGGATTGGATGTTAACCAATTGAATGTGAATGAAGTTGATATGGAAAAAAATGAATATAAGTGTTAATTCATTAAAATCTAATGTTATTGAAAGTTGAATAAATTGGAATGGAAATCAATTTAATGTTAAACCAAAGTGAATGAATATAAGCAAAGGAATTTGGTTGAAATTAATATACTTTGGTTGTTATATGATTGTTAGTTGATTGTTGATTGATTATATATAAATTCATTAAGTGAATTAGTGAAATTGGAAGCAATGAAATTGAATTCAAATTAGAAGTAAATAAATTTGAATAGAATTGAATGGAATTGAATTTGATTTGGAAGTGAACCAACTTGAATGAAAATTAGTAAATAATAACTAATTGAATCGAGAAGGAATGTTGATAAAATCCAATGTGAATGAATCAAATATGATTTAAATTGAAAACCTATTTCATTGAATATGAATGAGAATATGAATGAATATTTATTGGTTATGGATGTTAGTTGGTTGATGTTTGCTTTTATTGCATATGCTATGTTAGCATATATAGTTGTTATGGAGATATATGTTGTATATTGATACTATTGTCATATATGCATGTTCTCATGTTGTTTGTTGAGTAATTAGTAGGTGCGGATCGCGTTTGCTTCGCATTTGGAGCTCGCTTTTGCGCTATATTAGCCGTATATGCTCGCTAATAAAATATAAGGTACATATCTCGGATTAAATACAGTACTTTTACACTTTTTTCCCTGCGGGATGCCTCATTAGTTGATGAGATGTATATTTGTGATATATATACTGCCATTTTTTTTTCGGATCGAGCCGCGCAAAGGAGACTATGGCGAATTTTTCCGGAAATTTAAGGCGTTACAAAAAATTTGAGAAAATTGGAAAATTTTGAAAACTTTAACTTTGATTTTGAATTGAAAGTTAAACAATAGTAGTTGTTTTTGAAAAGATAACTAAGTATGATTTGAAAACTTAGTAAAGTATTTATAAGAAGTTTAATTATGAATTTTGGGAAAATTAATAGATTCTGTAACTTTTCTTACTAGTTAATTTCGAGGACGAAATTCTTTTAAGTGGGGAAGATTGTAACGACCCAGAATTTTTAGAAATTAAAATATGAATATTTAATTAATTTTAAATATTTATAAGTGAATTTATAAGTCAAATAAATTTTTATTTGAATTATTGGATTTAATTGGATTATTAAATCGATAATTTAATACGTTAAATTATGGAAATAATTGAAAATATAGTTAAATATGATTGAAAATGATTTGTAAAATTTTATTTTATCATATGGGAGTTAGAACAATATTTTAGAACTTTTAAAATCGAATTAAAAGTTAATTTGTGAAAATTGAATATTTTAATATTTAATAATCGACTGTAAAATAGTCAATTTTTGAACAGTCTCGGAATTGAACGAAACCAGTTCCATTGGATCCGTAATAGTTAGTTATTACCGGATTTCAATTTTCGTGTCAATCGGAGTTATCGTTTGAGCGTGGCAGCTCGAAACGCATCGAATTATTTTTAATTTAATTTGGCGAGCTAAAATAGCCATTTTTCAAAAAGTCTCGGATTTCGACGAAACCAGTTTCATCGGATCCGTAATGTGATATTATTGTAAGGTTTCAAATTTCGTGTCAATTGGATTTACCGTTTGTCCGATACGAATTAAAACGCCTAGAAATCGACTTAAATCGGTTTAATTTAAATTGAGCGTTTATAGCCATAACTCGCACAGATGTCCGAATTAGCTTCCGAAACCTATTCCATTGTGTCCGGAACGCGGGGTAAACCCTAGAAACGCTGGTTACGGCGCGTAAATCGGAGTTTAGAAAACTCGGATGAATAGTGTTCGATATTTTCTATAAATAGGCTCACAAATCAAAGAAATAGAAAAAAAAAATGATTAGGGTTTGGGGACACAGCAGCCGCCACTTGCTTGGTGAATGACCGAAATCTTCCAGGCTTTTCCCCTTAATCTCTCTCCATCCACAACCTTTCGTGAGAAACTTTCAACTAGGAAATCGAAGGGGATGGTGTAGGCTTCGCATCCATACGGTGATGATGATCATCGGAGCGACGTGGTGGTGGGATTTTCACCTGGAAGTTAGGCCGAACGCACGCGTTTTTAGGGCTGATGGGGGGGCCGAGTTTCAAGCCACTCTGGCCGAGCATGGAGCTCGTGACGAGCTTCGACGTGGTGGCGACGTGATGGAGTTTAGTTGAGCGAGGTGATCGAAATTTCTAACCCTAATCTAGGGTGTTGGGTTCGGCTATACGAGCATGTCGCGTGCGTGAACGAAGTGGGAAAGGAGAAGATCATGTGCGGTCCAGATGCAAGGGACCAGGGGATCTACGGTAATAAATTGAATAGGTTCATAATATTAAAATTTATGTTGAATTTGTTTATATAAATTTGTGTAAAACTTGTAAAATCAATAACTTTTTCATACGAGGTCGAAAACGCGCGAAACCAGTTGCGTTGGAATCGTATGGACGAGCACTACGCGATGGAGTTGGTTTGGAGTCGTTTGGAGTTAGTGAGAATTTTCGGTAAAATTAAACGTCCGTTTAATTTTATTCGAAATAAAAGCTGAAAACGAAAATAAATCAAGGTGAGAATTTCTCACTCAATCGAATCAGTTTCGATTTTATTTTAAATAGTTAGATTTAAAATATTTGAATGCATGTTTGAATGTTGATTGATATCTATTGATTGTTAAAATAGACATTATGCGCCGTTAGTAAGCGGATGTTATTTATTAAAAACATATACCGCGAATATTTCATAAACAGTGAAATTGGTATTATAAATAATATCAATATATATATTGGCATATGTATATATTGCAGTTGTTGATTTCCCGCATTTTTTAGCCGATGAGACCCTATTACGCCGTTATTAAGCGGATAATATTTAATAAGAACATATACCGCGATAATTTCGTACTGGAGCGAAATTGGTATTGTGCTAATGTTTCTGGATCCAGGAAAACAGGTTGGAGGGATCCAACTGGATTCCTCAACAGTATTTATTTGATTTTCAGATATTTTGATATTTGATGGATTATCATATCGATATATGATATCGTTGTAGTCGTGATTGACTATTTGGTGTGTAGCATCATTGGACCCAGATTTTGGAATTTTAAAATGATTTTAAAAGTGATTTTTGAAAATATACTATATTTTTAGAATTGATCCATTTTAAATAATTAAAAGCTATAATTTTTAAAGTTATAAAATTATGGTTTTTGTGTAATATAGTTAAAAGCTGATTTTTGAGAAATATGAACCAATGATTTTATAAAATAGTTTAAACTGGATTTTTGAGTTTATTATTAAAAGTTTGAATATAAGATTTATAAAATTTGATTATTTTATAAATCAGAATGGTGAAATTATAAAGGAATTTAAAGATGTTTTTAAAGAATAATATAAATTGATTTATATTAAGTAATTTATAAATGGATATTTATAAATTGAAATATAGACATTATAAAACGAGTTTTTATAAGTGTTTGAATGAAGTGAAAATGAATTTCATAAATGAATGAAATTTATAGAATTATAAACGGTGAAGTTATAAATGAAATTTATAAATAGTAAGATTTATAAATTTGTGAAGTTATTTGAAGAATAGATTTGGGTAAATAATTGAATCTTATAGGTTATAAGATTTATAATTATGAAGTTCAAAGGAACGATTTTTGCAAACAAATAGATTATAAGCACTTAACTTATAATATGAACCTTGAGTTATAATTGAGTTATAAACTGGAATAGGTTAATAAAAGAATTTATAAAAAAGAAGTTTTATAAATAAATAGAAATGGAATTTATAAACATTGTTTTATAAATTCGCAAACGACTTATTTTGATAAGAAAATTGTTGAAACCTATTAATGGAGTTATATTCACATTTTTGAATGTGAATAATCCTTTGAATTAAAACGAATAAAAGGATGAGATTTCTTAATGAAGTTTATTCACATTTTTGAATAGTGAATAACACGTTAAAGAAAATGGTTTGGATGTGAATGTTTTAAATAGAATTAAAACGATCTAACGATGGTTTAATTGTGTTGAGATTCGAAACCATAGATTTCAACATTTATTGTTGAAATAGACGTTTTCGAGAAATTAGAGGAAATGTGGACTATAACACTGTTGTTATAGTAAATGATTCCGAAAGGAAATGTTTTGAATAGTATTGGGATTTATATATCTATTTTAATTTCGAATCCCTATACTAGTGATTTTGGGTTGTCGTAAATGTTTTACGCAACATTCGTTTTGGCCCAAATAAATATGTTAAAGAGAATGATTTCCTTAAAGAATGAAATATATACTTAATTTTGATTGAAGTATATTGAATATTTTCTAAGTGTTGAAAATAAATAAAATTTGTGAATTACTTATAATTAAATAAGTATGGAATTGTTTTTCCAATATGAAGTGAATAATTAGAATTTATCTTTTTGAAGATAAATTGAAATGAATAATCGAAATCGAATATTCATAGATATTTTGGATTATAAATTCACTATGGAATTTATGAATGAAAAGGGGAATTTGTTAAAAATAAATATTGAATTAGCTTTGAAGTGTTTAAAATAATATATCTTGTAAAGATATTTTGTGAAATAAATAATTTGGAAAATTATTTGGAATCTGGTGATGTTGTGCATATCCATTGATAGTTCAATAACCGACTATCAATATTTTCCCTTTGAATGGGTAATTGATGTGATTTGTTTGAATGTGAATGCTACACTTATTTTTGAATAAGCGCTCACTATTCGGGTTAACCGGGAAAGGACCATGGGGTCGTATAACCCATTCCGAATATGTGATACGTCGTTGTGAATTGCATTTGAAGATCGGTGTTGAAGACTGAGTATTTGTGAAAGCGATAGGATGACCTATCGATTGTCTCTGCACTAGGTAGCTCCTGGTATAGAGATTCCTTAAGTGATGGGAAATTCGATCGGGATTGTGAATACCCGTATTGCAAGGGCTTCGTAAGAAGTGCCTTCGGTTTTGTTCGAGCCCGGAACAGACTTGTATGGATTGTATGTCTGACATTACAAATTGAGATGTAAAGCCGATTTCTTTCAAATATATTTCTGTTGGTGGCGGAGAATTAATTCTTTTAGCTTAACACCCTTCTCTGAGACGTACGTGCTCAGAGGTTATGTAGTTGAATGTTATCAGCGATATATTCCCAATTTGGTAATGTGACATGCTGAGTGTTGCTGAAATGATCATTGTGTTGATTATTTGTGATAGGATCGTTTATTTGATCGTCTATCTTGATGATCATTGTGTTGATCATTTGTTGACCCAAAGCATGGCTTTTGTATAAAGTATGTTTTTGTGGACGTGAATTCGTCGAGCCTCACAACCCGGTAATGGTCGAAACAGGAATTGTGCGGCAAAGTTTTCAGGGATAACTTCCCTAGGGTATGACCATTCCTTCTGGAAAAGGGTAGTATCATGGTATGGAGCCCAGATACTTACTCATGTTGAAACACTTATTTTTATGGTGTGATGTTGGTTAGAGAGCGCTCTCGTTTAAAGGTCCCAAAGGACCGGGGGTGGCATATCTGAGGGTTTGTAATATTCCTTGGGAAAAGGAATTCCCGGCTTTGTTTAGCAGAGAACGGTGGTTCTCGGGGCGTCCAGCCAGAGGCGTTTCCATGTGGCAATGGGAAGTTCCTTGGCCTGACCATTTGTTGGAAAATCCATTCTCCAAATACGAGACTTGTACGGTTTTAGTTGTATAACCTGTTATGGAATGTGGCGGTAACCTGCTATTGAACATAGTTAGCTATAGTAGGCATAGTTCGAAATGTCTATGCTGGCTAAGATTTATATTCTACTTTCGAAATGAATTTTTCTCTACACTATGCACTAGTAATAATATCAAATGTTATTTTAAATGCGTATCAAGCATCTTTGACTATCATAAGGAGAAATCTCCTCCGATTCTGCGTTTGCATTGTGTGTGTGTGCGGGAGGCCTTATGGTAGTCTCATTTTTAAAAGCATTGCGAATTAAAAATAAAAATATTCCTCTATTTTTGATTTTAAAGATAAATAAACTGTTTTGAGTTCTCACACCAGTCACATGACTGACTTGGAGTTTATTGTTTTCCTTCCTAAACTCTGGGTGCCCACCAATTTCCACACGGGCAGTCAAGAGTTAGGTTTATCAGGATATTCTGGATATTCTGGAGTTGCTGGAGGCAAGCTGGATGGCATGGCGTATTACTTATATAGTATTTCTTTTTCCGCTGCACTATTTGTTGTTGTTGTTGTACACTCTGATGATATGATGTAATGTAATGTGATGTAATGTAATAACTGATATGGTTCTTTGTTTAAAGATTATTCATTTATTATTATATGTTGTTCCGCTGCGAATTGTGAGATTCTGATGTTGTTGTGTTGTGTTCTGTTTCTGTTCCGTTCCATTTTCTATTTTCCTTTCTTTCTATTTTAAAATTATTTTCTATTTTTCTATTTCTATTCTCTTTCTCCTCTATTCTCTTTTCCTTCTATTTTAAAATTTTCTTTCTTCTCTTCCCTATCTAAATTTTCTTTCTTCTTTCTTCTTCTCTTTTCTTAAATTCTTTTTCTTAAAACCATAACATTTCGAGTTTTTGGCCTTCGATTTCTCGGCAGTCGATAAAGTGAGTATCGATGTTGAATTTTCGAAAGTCGAAAATTTCCGGGGCGTTACACGATCCATCCCAGCCTTTATCCCGATCGATCCCTTTAGTCACTTATTTATGCCTAAAAACGATTGTTACACTACCTAACTTACAATAATCAATTTCATAATCACAAATGGTCCAAAAAATAAAATAATAATAATAATAAAGGGGGAAGTAAAGAGGGAGAAGTGAATGGAAGGATGATGGGTGATCATGAGAATCCGATCGCACACACGGACATATAGATTATAACAAAGTATATAACGACCCACGGACGTTCGAATATACCCGAGAGCCGACAACATAAACGTGTGTATGAATATGCATGAAAGCAGTCTAGAAGTTCAACCTTTTGAAATCAATAAAAGATCGCAATTAGACTTGGAACTTTCAATTTTGAGATTGGATCAGATAAAAGAGGGCTTGTAGGTCCTACGTCACCAAATTGGTATACGTAAACAGAATATGACTTCGGGTTTTTACTATCGATAGACCATAGAGGAATAGTAATTAGTCAGGAAGCTGATTGGACTTCTTTATGGAAATTCAGACTTATTTCGATTCAAAGCATGTTATATTATTCACAAGACGTACTTTAAGGAGCAAATGTTATCCCATCTTTTGGCGAAGCCGTGATATCATCGATTCGACTAGGAATGGATGATCAATAGCTTGACGAGTCAATTATATATGATACTATAGACGATAGTCGAACAAATTCGAACTAGGGCCAAATCTAAGTGTGGCTAGCATGATGTACCTAGCCTGGCCCTGTGAGGTTATATCTCTAGTTTTGAGTAGATTGAAGTTCGTATGCATAAGCTACGGATGAGACAGTGATTTGTTTTGATCGACCAGAGAACGATCAAGGAAACAATTTGAGTCATCAAAGAACATTCAATATCTCTACAATCATGAAGCCAATCCATGTAAGACTCTCAGAACATCAACGGAGTGACAAAAGGAGCACAACATAATGATCACGCGATCGTTATATTGGAGGTGGAACTAATGCCGATCGATATACACCGATCGTTATTGGAAGGTTCAATATAACGATCGATGTATTTCTGTGAATGTTCTATCTTCGACCAAGAATGACCTATAACTTGCAATCTACAGCCCAGAATGATCCCATATTCTAAGAACAGCAAGAGGCCTTTGGAATCTTCCAGAAACAATTGCAAGTTGGTTGGAGCAAATGAAAAGGATTGGCTACATGTATGTCGATCGTTGAAATATTATGGACGATCGATACGGTGGGCTCTACTAGACCTAGGGAGCTTTCTTGTAATGTTTCAACCCGATCCATGCACATCTTTATTTATAAATACAACGAGCATAGTTGCAAAGAAGGGGCTTCTTCTTTTTCTTACTCTGAAGGCTATGCCATTGTTATTCACGAATCTTGTATTAATGGATCTTAGTTGATCCAAATATTCTTGTAATTGTAATCCAGTGAATGATTAATAAAAGTGGGAAGTGGATGTAGGCTAAGATTGCCGAACCATTATAAAAACCTATTTGTTCATTTACTTTTATGCTTTGTTTTCAATTTCATTCATTGTTTAATATTCATGAGATTGTATGGGTGTTGGTGCCCATTTTTGGTGTCAACAAGAAATGTATGCTATTGAGTTTTAGGGTTTTGAGATGTAAGCATAAGTTGAATTTGAAATTTATTATTTTGAAATGTGAATAGTATAGATTTATTAACGAAGGTAGACAATTTTAAGTAAATAAATGTTAGGTTATGAAAGGAATATAACAAGAATTTTTTAAAGCACATTGTGCATTTTGGGAAAACAATTTAAAAAAGGTAATATTATGAATTATGTCTTGAAAATTTATATAGACACACATATCTGCATATATATAGCTTGAAAGCTTCAATTTTGTGACTATAAAAAAGGAATGAAATTAATTAAATAATTTTGATAAATTAATTAAAAATAAAATATATTATAGTAAACCTTTAAGAAATGATGAATGAATAAAGAAAATGTTAATATAAAGTGATAAAATAAGTTATAAAAAATTGAATTTGTATAATGCTGAATTGAATTAAAATGGAATATTGAAAAAAAAGTATATATGTGATATATTTGAAAAGTGAATTATTTAAATAAAGTAATTTTCACTTTTGAAAATGTTTTGGTTATTTAAAATAAATTGAAAATGAGATGATTAATTTTAGTACAATTAATTTAGTATAGATCTTTCCAATAAGAAATTGCGAGGAATTAACTTTGTTAAGGGAGGAAGTCTATAACAAATTGATTTTTAAGCAATAATTAATTAAAGTTTATAGTAGTAATTTAGTTGATTTAATTGGAATTTGAAGACTTGTTTGTAAATGTATTTTGAAATTATTTTGCAAAAAGATTTAAATTGCGAAAATTTGATACTTAAAATTCAAATAAATAAAAAATGTTGAAAATAAATTTTACAGAAGTGATGTAATTGAAATATAATCTTGGATTGGGGAAGAAGTGATATTTTTTAGAAATTAGTTTTTGTTTAAATTAAATAGTGTTTTTAAAACTAAAAGAATATATGTGTGTGTGTATATATATACATACACATGCGCATATACACATATATTCTTACTAAAATTTCAAGGCCTAAGCCTAATTTCTCTCCCTAAATTTTCTTTCCTTCTCCATATTATTCAAGCAAAAACTTACCTCTAGGGACCGTTCTTTATATTGAAACATTTAACAACCAAAAAATCTGACACCATACAACTTTAAAAATCCAAAACAATTAACATAAATTGTTAAAAATTACCAAACTTTAAAGTAAACTTCCTGACATGCTTCTACATCTTCTATCAAGAGGAAACCCTAGTATAATTCACCGATTTATCACGTTAAGAAATTTACAGTAAATGCAAAAGTAAAGAGAAGAAGAAATTAAAGCATCTAATGGGAGATAATCTTTTTCAGGTTATTTTTTACACTCATACACCTATGTTTTAATCCATAATTCATGATATTTATACTGTGTTGGATTAAAGCTTGAATAATTTGGATGTGTTTCGAATTGGTGTTGTAAACTGTGATGATAGGGATGGAACCGATCATAGATGAGCCGACTTGGAGCTTAGATGCACCAGGTCATTGCCGACCAGTGGACTGCCAGTGATGACCGGTGCACTGGTGGTGGCTTGTGTGTGATGTCCAGGCAGGTGTATGGGGATGCAAGGCCATATGTGCCATGTTTCATTATATGTATATGTGTATGATGTTGTGATTATATCATGTAAGGTGCGATGTCTATAGATGGGTTTATGTGTATGTGTGTTTTGAGTTATTAGTGCATTTACTATTTAGCTTTTCCTTTGCATATTTTTACTAAACCAATTGTAGTTTCCCTTCTGTTTTAATTTATATGCTTATGTATACAACTCTTGCATAGTTTACTTACCTGTCTTTGAACTGCATGTTTGAATTCTAGAGCATCTTTGTGTATACTTGTATTTTCTTTGATTAAGTTCTTATAAGTCTAACCATTTTGTTGTTACAAAATTGCAGTTACAATATATTTTGTTTAAATTGTGTTGTATTGATAAATATGAATGTTTATAAACTTAAATTACTAGCATATGGGTTTTAGTTAATTTTGAGTGTGTATGCAGTCTTATATGTAGGTAAGTTAGTAAATTTTTACTAATACACACAAAAAAGTTTAATAAACTATAATTAATACACGCACACACATTTAAAATAAATTAATTCAAATATGCTTATAATTTATTATATAAACATATTAGATATTATTTATATGTGAGAGTATAAATATAAGTTTAATAAATTAATAAAGGGAATTTAATTGATTATTTATAGCCTCAAAGTATTAAATTTTAATATATAATTCATGTTTTGAAAATATACTTAACTGACTATGAATGTATATAAATTGATTTGAATATTCTATAAAATTGTTTTAGAATAGTATGTATTTAGCATAGAAAATTATGAATTGATTCTTATGTGAAATATTTAGTTATATGAATTATTTTGAATCATCAAACGAAAGAAAATGATTTTCTAATATTGTTTGTGAATACTAAATTATTATTTAATTTTATACAAGATTGCGAAATTAGTTATTTACTATATAAAACGTATTATATTTGAGTTTAGTAATTATCTAATTAATTCTGGAATATGTATCCATTGTCCATCATTTGGTATTTATTTTTTTATATAAATTATATGCTTTAAATGTTTAAATATTAAGTATTGATTAGTTTATATTTATTTGAATAATCTATTTTTATACGAGTTTCTAATTTTAGATTTCTTATCTTCTTTATATTCATTCTGATGATATGAGTGATTTACTATTGATATTGATTGAGTCGATGATTTTAATATGATACGATGATGACATCCTTCTATATGATTTTATTGTATTTAATTATGTGTAATGAGAAATATGAATAAATGGAGTTATAATACTATCTGGTATGGGACTTTCGGTAATATTTCTCTAGTTATTCTTTGGACTCGTTAAATAGAACAATGAGTGATTGATTGGAGTTTATAAGCAGTGAATAAATGTTTGAGTATCATGTAGTGGTATGGGACATTGTTGTGATATTTATTCAGTTATTCATTGTAAGTAGGTGACACTCACATGACGGGAATAGAGTAGATAGTGTGAGGTGATACACGTTGTGACATATGGTTTAGTGCCTATATTCAGCGAGTATGGTTTTATGCCTAACGATTACCATGACTGTGTGTTATCAATATTGGTTTTGTATCCCACTATTACGATGTATTCCTATTTATGTTTGTTGGAGAGGACCAGATGACCAGTATCCACCATGACGGCCTGATCATCGGGTCGCACCCTAGATCTATGACACCTTATATATATAGCTTAGTGCTTTCAATTTAGTGCCACCCTTATGTGTGCATTAGCCTCTTGGTTCACTAGGCCAAAAATCTGTTACATATAGGGGCATTTGGAGTGTCGTGAGTTAATGTCCTTGCATTAACAAGCACACCAGTGGATGTATGTCACGATGACTGAAAGGTAACAAAAGACCATAGAGACTTAGTGCCTCCGAAGCTTTCTTAGTGCTACAGTCTCCCTTGTGGTACTGACAGAGTAGTAGTTGACATATACGATTAGTACACTTCACTATAGCGTTGATATGGGCTGGATGCCACATATTATTATAAATATATATGACTCTACTTGATATTTATATCTGTTATGCAATCATTTCCTGTTACGATACATTCAGATAGAGAGAGTGTGTGTGTACAAGGAGATGAGATAATACCTCTGATATATATCCAGAGTATAGTGGATTCTCAGTATTTGATAGGCAGCCTATCCTACTTTTTGTATATATTGATGATGATATTTTAGCTATTGAGATTGAGAGCTATATTTAGGCATTGCTTCATGCTAGCCTGATTATACTTGGTGATATCTCATTTATTGATATTTCTAGAATTTATGATGATTTATGGATATGTATTATTCAACCATTTTGTGTTGATTTAGCGACTCTTAATTTGATGTGTTTTTATATTGGTAATGACATCATTTGATATCGGTGTTGATTGTTTCATATGGTTTTGAGTTATTTATGAGATATGATGCCTTGATAATTATTTATGATATTATATAGAGGTTTTAGGCATCCAGTTTATATTTATATATAAGCACTGACATATCATATGATGATTTGAGTTATCATAATATTATTCTTTGTTTACACTATTACCCTTATTGTACATACTTGATTAGACATAGTCCGACCTATGTGTTAGTTTATAATGCCCGTGTCAGTCCGAGATATTTCAGGTATAGGGACGACATGACCAGCATTTGTGTTATTGGGCTTAAAGGAGTTTTGTATAATAATTATTATAGTATATTTGTATGACATTGATACACTGTATAATTTGTCACTGCGTTGTATATTTATTGTTTATCGTATTATATTGCGATATTTGACAATTGAGATGTATCGTATCCTTATAACATTATTGTATTATATATATTATACGCTGTCGCTGCGGTTGACTCTATGTTCTCTGCATTTGTTATATATTATGTACTGTTATGTCCCATAGGCACACGTGTTTATTGCTTTGTATCGATACTGTGTACATATAGATGCAATACTTATTTGATTTTTTAATACATAATAGTGTTAGTTCAAGAGAATATTCACGCATGTACACCTTATAGCCACTTTCTTTGTATTATCTAATAGCATTACTCTGTAATACTCTTAGATAATATGTGTATAGAATTGCAGCATTTACATTTAATGTTGGCTTCGTAAAAGTAGCTGGTAAAAACTTGCATTTAACTTCATCCAAAGCTAGGATTGCTTGCATTTGTATTTCCTATATGGGGTTATGGTCTTGCGGATCAGTTGACCCATTATACGAGGATTTTCAAATTTGGAATTCCTTAGGAAAAGGAGCTTTCATTATATCAACGGAAAATGGCTAAAAAAATTCACTTTTGGTTCCGTATAAGAATCGAATCTTTCCTCTTAAAGCTTTTTATCTTGCTCAGATAATTTAAAAAGTAATTTTCCATGTCTCGATCAGCATCAAGATTAAATCGTTCGTTGGACTCAACATCAATATTTACACTTTTGGGGCAAACTCTAGGTGCCCCATCGAGGCTTATCCTTTCGATACTCAATATTGGAGGCATTTCGATTTGGACTTCTTTAGCTGCATGGGATGTTTATGCCCTAGTTTTACTAGTAGCATTTCTAATAAACGTGGTATCTAGCTCTTCCTAGGTCATTTATCTTTTCCTTGGGTTTCGATCAATCATTAGGGCCTAGTTTTCTTCATCGATGGCAGAAAAACCTGATTATCGATTGTTTTCCTTATTTTATCTTATTAATCGTCCAAACATTTTTGGTATTTCAAGGAATGCGAGAATCATTTGTCGAAACTGATCATTAGTAGAAAGCAGAGATAGAGAACTCCTACCAGGAGTCAGATTGACCATTTCAATATGTGTTTCTTTAACATTTTCCTTAATCGCTGGAGATTAAGGTTTCTTTCTCGTAGAGGACATGGATTTCAGTTTTCTAATAACAAGTTGATTGGAATCAAATGCCAAAGATTAGCATGCTGGATCGAAGGCTTCAAGACCCTCATTGTAGTGCTAAAAATGATAGCATGATTTTTTGTTATAAACTAACAACCCAGAATAGTAAAAAACACAAAGAAATTATAGTGGTTTGAGAAGGAATCCCTACATCCACTGTAGCTACGTCTTTGTTTCATGATCAAATGTGCTATAAATAGATGTACAAGATCTTACTGGCTATGTCTGCCATTAATGAGTTCTTTGGAAAGCTTCAATATGATTACAAATGATCTGAACAATATGTCATTAGTCTTTTAGCATTCAAATCCTTTTACTATAGGTATGTATCTTTTATTTATAGATGACTTAGTACTCTGTCACTAGTGTACTTGGCTCGCGTGTAAGGCTAAGACTTAGACATGTGTCAGCATTTTCTTTCCTTTAAATTGATGTGGATTCCTGATGTGTCATTCCTATATAGCTTTGATCGTTGTAACTTCTATACTTTAAATAAGCTTTGAGGTTCTTAAGCAATTGATATGAAAGGAGGCTATCTTAGCCATCGATCTTAATTCTGTACCGAGGTGCTTTGGTTTTGAATTGAAGTAGCCTTAGTCTTGTATGTTTAAGTTAATGTTCTTGGCTTGAATGACTTAAGTCTTTATGTCATATGCTTGCCTTGAGGCACATGCTCTTGATTTACAAGCTATTGCCCCTTAGATGTTGGGTTTACATTTAACTCTTATGCTTATCCATATGCACAATTGACCTTTTGGGTTTTAAGTCGAGGGTCATCTCTTTTAGTATTTATGATGAGTAAAAATTATAGTATAACAAGTATCTATCCGTCCCTATCCTCAAAACGTTTCTTTTTATTCAAAATAGCATGTAGATCAATAGTACAAGTGGAACAATATTGCTTTTGACCTTTTAATGGATCGATACCGATCCATTCATGAATGGTAAAGATCCATGATATTGTCCAAAAACTCTACCTTTTTTCCTTTTATACTTCATGGTTGATTTTCCCCAAGCCTAATATCTATTCCTTCATTATCTTGTAGTCTAATTCCATTGAAATGTTAATTAAGTCAAATATTAAACAACAGTATTTTTGAAATTAAATTGAATTGGCTATGAAGAGCATAAACTCTCAGCTTTCAGTTGAAAATAGTTTGAAGAAATAACATATAAAAGTTATAAATTTTATTGATAAATTAATATATTGGTTATACTAATTAGTTTACTTATAATTGTTTATTGTTATTGTTAACCAGCCAAAAATAAATTAATAATATATATATGTTAAATGTTTATTTAATTATTTATTAGGCTACTTTAATACTTCAATAATATAAATATATGTTTTATTTTGGTTAAAAATTTTAAAAATATTTTAAAATTGACTGGGCTAGGATGATGGACTAGTTTAATCATTTAAATAAGATCATATCTCATTTATAATTCACCATCCCTTCAACAGTGGTTCTAGATTATATATTTGCATAACATATTGATAATATGAATAAACCTAGAGCCTATATTAAAGGTGATAAATTTATTAACCCTCTTCATTTGTAGATTATATCTTAATAGTTGACTTTTCAACATTAGTATTGAGTTAAAGAAATGTTCTCCCTTAGGTGAAACCAATGTTGAGGTGCAATCAACTGATAATATCATCTAGGATCTTTACTTTATTTTATTTTTAAAATGAAATTTACTTATATACATATAATTTTTTTATTTTTTCTCACTATGTATGTACGTGCACACTTTGGCTATCCTATTCTCACCATCGTCATTGACGATGGTTAGGGGTATGCCATAAACGATGTATGTTGAGTGATATCAATCCGGGCAAGCTGATTAAGGAGGAGTGTGGTGCGATATTAATGGCTAATGATGTCTATATTGACAGCGAAGGCAAGAGAAGTGGAACATTGTTGATATGGATTTAGGGTTTACTTTCATTTTGTTAGAGATGGTATGAGTAGCATCAGATGACAACTATGGTAATGCAAGGAAAATCAATGATGTTAGTAGTGTGGCAAGGTCTCTTAGATTGTGAAGGAAATGAAGGTTATTAAATTGGCAGTTTGGGTTTTTTGGACAATGGAGGTAATTTTTATTCAAAGTCCATATTAAATATAAAATTATTATTCAAATATGTTTTAACACATACAACTATCATAATGAAACTCCATTTTGCATGCATTCTGCATAATTGAGTTCGTACTACATTTTCGAATGCACCGACGTTCTAAAATGTATATTATACACTTGTATATGACATCATAAAATATGACAAATATTAACTTGTTAGTTTTTAAAAAAGGAAAACTGACCCAAGGGGAAAAAGCATAACTTTATGATTATATGAAAAAAATCCTCAAGCAGTAATTGTTTCTTTATTAATGAATAAAAATTCCAATATAATAGGTCCAAATACTAGATAAAGAGTAAAAAATGCATTACTCTTTTAAAAGTGAGGCTACTCAAACTTTCATGAAATAGAGTGTAAGAAACATAGTCTTTATAAGCTGAATAAATCTCTTCTGATTGTATCACTTGTACATCTCTCCATGCTTATAAAAAAGGAAGTTTGGAAGTATACTACTCATGTGTTGCGTAAAACTCCCTATAAGTTATCCATAAAGTGATCTTATTGCATGCAAATGGAAATGCTCTTCAGTGTTTGTCAATGCATTGTCAGCTGATAACTTGAAAGCAATATATGCATAGGAAATATAAGATTAATCAATCAAATGGTATGAAATAAAGGAACTAATGTAAGCATTATTGAGTCCTTTGTAGGGATATGCCTCAAAAATAGTGATAATATCATGATGAATCTGTGTTATCATGTCTTGTGTGGACATTAAAATATTGTCATAATTCATCATTTTTCTAGCGCATAGATATGCCAACAATTGAAATAGCGAACAATTTTGGAAAGTAAATGAAAAAATGTTTTCTCCCTGTGAAGGACCACCAAAAGAGTAAATGAGCATTTAAATAACCACCACTCCATTTGATTCCCATGAGACCCACAAATTATGCCCAAATCTATTTGGTTATATCACAATGTCCAAACAAATGATTCCTATTTTCATTATAAGCATTAAAACATCATCTAAAATTAGACACGATTGGAGTGTGGATATTTTGAATTTTATATCTAGAGTTAGAGCAATGTGTCAAAGTTGACACATGGAGATAGAGATATTAGGATGTATACTTTTGAACAAAGCATATTGCAATTGTTGATTATATTTGAAAATTGAATTCCAATCTTCTTTAAAATTATAGCTTCCATTGACCCATTGTTAACCAAAGGAAGAATCAAAGAAATTGTCAAAACATGATTTGGATTATTTTCATTGTTTTTCAAGACTCATTAGAGTAAGATGGAAGACCATTATAACCCTTTTGAGTTAAATGCCTATATTTCAAGGAGAAAAACTTGGCCCAAGTGAATTGTTACCTAGGAAACTGTTGCTAAATTTAAAGGAATAAGTTTGACATGCATCTTTAAGCAATTTAATACTAAGTCCTCCTTTATCCTTAGGTCTATAAATAATATCCTCTTGGACCTAACGGTAATTTCAAAGACTATTAGATAAAACCCATAAATACCAAGAAAATTTCTCAAATTACATAACAAAGGAGTTTGTAGGAGTTAAGGAATAGGATGTATAGGAGCCAGCTCTGCTTAGAATTGATTTATCAAAACTAGTCTAGCAGCTTGAGATATAAGGGATGAATTCCATTTCCTAACCAATTAAGTAGCTTTAGACAAAAGGGTATGAAAGAGATCTATGCTTTTCCTTCCTTTGAAAAGTTTAACTCCAAGGTAGGAGAGAGGAATAGATTTACGGACAAAATCAATTCTTCTTATTATACTGAATTTCTAAGAGACTTGAGAAAATTTTGAAATAATAAGGAAACCTTTCTCATTATTAAACTTTTTCCTGATACATTTTTATATTGGTTAGGAAAGTTCATAAAATTGTTGATGAATCGAGCTGAGCCATTGGAATATCATCTATAAACAAAAGAAAGGAAATAAGGAGACAACCGGTTGGAATATAAAATTGATCTATCTATCCACTAGATATATATGTAACCAAGAATAAGAGCTTTGAAGGCAATTATGAAGAGAAGAGGAGATAAAGGATCCCTTTATCTTACACCATGCATAGATTTAAAATAGCCATGAGATTTTCTATGTATAAGAATTGAGCACTAACAATTAGAGATAATTCTCCAGACGATGTTAACTTTGTAGGTAAATAATTTGAATGATAGCAATATGAATCAAATTATCATATTGAATGTTCTTCATTTCAGTAGACATTTGATACTCAGGTCATATGAATGATAAACTATATACATGTTGAATTATAACTGTATTTATTATATGTACATCTGTTACATATATATAGATATATACATAGATGGTAAAATAAATATATAAATTCTTATATATTTATATCACTTAAACATATTTCTGTGTTATTATTAGATTGAAATATAATAAACAATTAAGTATTTACCTATATAAGTCGTTGACCATATGATGTTCATGAAGATATTATGAAATTGAATCCTACATTTAAATTTATTTAATTAAAACATTAAAACTATTAATCTGTTTTAATTAACTAGTTTTTTAGCTAACCTCAAAATGATATGAGTGCTTTGTGAAAAGAAGGAGTTAAATACATAGCTAAAAGGTAAATAACACAATATGCAAAGTAGTTCAGCAAAGCTGCCTACGTCCACTGTGAAGTTCTCTTATTATATATTTCTCTTACAACTATAGGGAATTACAAAAGAAAAAAGGAAAAAAGTAGGGACTTAAGACTAATAAAGCTATGTAATCTTAAAGACTTATGGTGATAAGAGCGCTAAATTGTGCATAATATATAGGGTTCTTGAATGTTTCAACCAAAGTTCAACCCCTTTGAAGTTGAAAAGAAGAGGTTATATATAGTAGTTGCAGTGGATGGTGGATGGTCAAGATCAAGCCATAGAGTTGACGGGAAAAATGCTTGACCGTTGATCTAACTGCAGTAGTTGATGATCGACAACTATATAGTATGCCGAAAGATGGACGGTGGATGAGAAAGTACTTATTATCTCTCTGTACCAGGCGAGGGATTCCATTAAATGGGCTTTTAATGCTGCTGATAAGGAACATCAGTTCAGCCACCCAATTAAGGTGCTTTAAATAGATGGATGGATATACTTGTCTTTCCATTAAGTACCCACATGGCTGGATTGGCCAATTGATTGTTGGCGACATAGAAGTGACTTTGAATTTTGTTGAGGACCATGTAGGAAGACAGGTAATTGGTTGGTTACGAAGCATCCAGAAGGAAGGCCTAATGCTGGTTGGAGTTGGTTGTGCTGGAGTCATTCTTAAAGACGGGCTATGCTTGGGTCGTTCTTGCCTGATGTGCTGCTTGTTGGGGTGGGCTTGTATAGGAGTCAGCCGCTAGCTAGTGTGATAATGGGCAATTGTGTTGATCTTTAGCTGTTGCTGGAAGTCCAAAATAGAGGATCTGATTGGGACCGACCCAGTCCTGTCCTGATCTTGTCTAGCTATGAAGGTTGCATTAAGGTGAAATGGCCTAGCGTAATCTCCGCGCATTGCTGGGTAGGAAGGTGGTTTGAGACCACGAACTTGGGCTGACCTTTATGGTCTAATGGTGGATCAATTGGTTTGACTTTGATTGGGCCAGATTACCTTTAATTGCCAGCTAGTTACTTAAGCAAAAAAATTAAGCAACATTTTTCCCCTAACTCCATATCCGTTTGCATGTGCAGGCTTAAAGAAAAGTTATATAAATCTTGTCGATTGATGGCTCTGTGATGCATTTAATACGCTTTCCAAATGGCACTATCTAACTGGTTATGACTGTCCATTTTTCTAGACGTGGCAGGTGATGTGTCGCTTCACCTCTCGGGCATGACTTAATTTAATACTGATCTACCTTTAACGCCCGGGATTCATTTTGCCTTTTGAATTTGACGCATGCAATTGAAGGTGTGAGTATATAAATACCCCTTCTTATTCTTCTCCGAGCCATAAAATTACACTTCATGAAAATCTTCCAAAGCTTGTGAATCATTCGCATTTCTTAACGGATAAAATATCACCAGCTTCATTATCTATTTCCTTTTCAAAATCTTTTGCATGCATGCATCTTTATCAAATTTATCTAGGCTATTGATAGAGGATAAAGCCCTTTTGTGCTTAAACTACTGTTCGTTGATTGCAGCTCAAACGATTGGCTAGAAACTTTTGCTTGAGGCAGACTATATCTTGCCACTTTGCTTCGACTCCTACCTACCAACCAAGGTCTTGGAAGTGGTCAGATGTCGATCTTGGACTAGTGATCCAGGCAAAGCTAGAGCAAATTCTTGCTTTAAGGATTTGACACTCCCGATTCCAAGTCGATTGGATGCTTCTGCACTTCTTTGGAAGGCTGTAGTGATGAGTCCGATCCGAAGTTATGATGCCTGTAATGATATGTAACTTTTGAATCTTTGAATTTAAATATTTAATTTATTTAAATATTCAAATTCGAATTTAAATATAATAAAATATGTGTTTCAAATAACTACTTGATCTTTAATGATGTAATTTTAAATTAATTTATAGGAATTTTCCATAATTTTTAATTTGGAAAATAGCTAAACTTTTGTTTGACGCATCTTACGGTAAACGTCAGTATTCTTGAAACTACATAGAATAATTTAACTTGTGTATTTTAGTATTGTTTTATGACCATTGTAATGACCCTAATTTGACTAACATTATTTAGAGCATTTAATTCGATAAATTAAGTGAAAAAATATAGACGGTTAAGGGATCGAGATTTCTATAATCATAAGGTGGTCGTGCCTTAATTAATGTATAAGCAAAAGAGAATTAAAATTAAGTAAGTAGAAGAAATATGATATGGGGAATGTTATCCCGCCTTTTGGCAAAGCCGCAATACTAAGGAATTGACTGGAAACCGAAGACGGTCCATTCTGGAGATCGATTGTACATAAGTTCGCTATGGATGCACTTAAAATTTGGTCGAGTCCGGATTGAGCTACAATTAACATGACACGATAAGAAAAACTATGAAAATAACATTTCAAATTTCAAGTTGAACAGAGTTCGTATGCTCAAATTATGGATCGATCAAATTCTGTGAGAAGCACGCTCTATTCGTATTGACCATTTCACATCGATCCATTTCGTATCCATCTGTTTCGCATCGATCCTATTCGTATCCATCATGCCTGCTCTACTTCATACCCACTTGGCCTGGTCCTATTTCGTATCCTTTACATTTACTTGGCTTCGTATCCATCAAATAAAGTCAATTCGTATCGATTCTAATTGCACAATCAACGATCGATACAAATAAGCCACCGAACAATCCATACAAAGTAATATCTTCTATCGGTTCGAAAACAGCCAAGCACCATTGATACGAAGTATGTGCATGTAATCGATCTGAAACATCCCCTAAGTCATCGATACGAAGCGGCCTCAAACATTGATGCGAAATGGAGATGAAGGCATCGATACGAAATGAATGCACCAGGTCAATACGAACAAACCCTATAAAAGTGGAAGATTCGTTCACTCAGCATAAAAAGTGGACCGATCTTGTGATGTAGCACCACATCAGCTGATTTACATGTGCAGAACTATCGATATGAGACAATCGACACGAACAGTATCGATATGAAGGCAATAGTGCTTTGCAAATCCAAACTTGCATCGATCATATCTCAAAATCTACAAGTCAAAATGCGACCTTTTTTTCAAAGGAGCTTGCGTGAAATCTCAGGAATGTTCATGATCGATCTCGACTCGGTTGGGCTAAATCTTGATCGATATGAATTTCATTCGTATCGATCACGGATCGAGTCCAAACAACCGGAGATCGATCATGTGAGCCCTCACGTGAAGAACGGGTTTTTTGAGATCTGGGCGAGATAGTTGCTGCGTATGCCTATAAATAGCAGTCCAGGACCTACTGAAAAAGGACTTTTGGCTCTTCTACACCCAAACTCTATTGAAATTACTATTACTCGAATTGTACTATTGTAACTCTCTGTAAACAGCAAGCAAAAATCAATAAAAGTCAGCCATTTCATAGTAGACGTAGGCCATACGCCGAACCACTCTAAATCTGTGTGTTTCTGTGTGTTTTTCTAGTTATTGATTGGTTTGTTTGTTAGATCTTCCTAATTTTCCATTTATGTTCTTCATTTTAACTCTTCAAGCACATCTTAAGAGTGTTGCGCCCAATTTTGGAGAAACACTTTAGTGCCTTCATTGAGAAAACATAGTTTTTCTCTTTCTTGTTAGATCTACTATGATATCGGATTGCAAGAATCTAAGGAGAAGATCCAGGCCTCAAGTTCAAAAGTTCTTCCATTCTATTCAGATTTGTACCAAATCTAGGAGTGAACTTCTGTAACGACCCGTATTTTTACGGATCGAAAGATTGTAAAACTATCGACATTAAGTCGTTGACGTTGTTAAGTCGTTTAGAGTATGAGTCGACCATAGCTTAAGTCGTATGGAAGTTAACTCGTGTGGTGCTTAAGTCGTGGGTAGCTTGGGTCGTGTGAACGAGTTAGTGGTATGGAGCGACTTAAGGTAGTTGACGACTTACGGGTTAGCGAGTCAGAGAGGGTAGCGACCTAGTGGTGAGCGGCTTAGAAGAGTGAGCGACCTAATAGTTGTAGCGACTTATGGGTGCTAGCGGCTTAAGAGTTAATGGCTTATAGGGTTTGCACCGAGTTAAGGAATGGCCGAGTTAAGGTGTGACCGACCTAAGAAGGTTAACAACCTATAGGAGTTAGAGACCTGCAGGCTTAAGTCGTAAGCGACTTATAGTGATGGGGTTACAGATAGGTCGTGGAGCGACTTAAGGAAGATAGGCTTAGGGGTTAACGACTTAAGGTGGGAGGGTCGTTCGAGCGACTTAGTGTAGTTGGGTCGTGGACGAGTTGTGATTAAGTCTTAAGTCGTTAGGTCTTTAAACGACTCATGGTAAGTCGCTGGGTCGAATGTATTGATGAGTCGCTATGGTTGTTGGGTCGACCTTGTGGGTAGGTCGTTAAGGGGTTTAGTTAATAGGCTGAGAACGACTCAGGGTTATAAGGTTGAGTCGTGTGTTGTCTCTCGTGTTAGGTCGGCAGTGGGATAGCCGTTGAGTCGTGAGTCGCGTGCATGTGTTGAGTCGCGCGCATGTGTTGAACCGCGTTTGAGTTAAGTCGTTGAGTCGTATAGAGGCTTGAGTTGGAAGGTCGTGAAGTGGCCTAGGTCGTAAGCCGTGGGGGGGTCTGATGAGTCGTGACCGACTTATGGGGGGGCGGCCGACTCATGGGGATTTCAGCCTATAAATAGAGGGGTTTGGCTCACTTTTTGGCTTCGGATTTTGAAGCGACGAAGTGCTGCCATTTTGAGAGCTCGACTACAACACTTCTTCACTTCTTTTCTCCACTCTAATCTAGTGCTAACATCCATCCAAGATCGAAGATCAAGATCAAAGATTCAAGAGCCAAAGTTGAAGATCTTCATCCAACAAAGAGTGATTTCATCGTTTGAAGCGGAATCTTGTCGAATCAAGCTAGTTTCTTCACTGTCCAGATCTGAAGTTAGTAGCTTTTGAGGTGTTTAGGTGATTCGGTGAGTGGTGGTTATCTCTCACGCGGACCCAAAGGAGTATATTGGATCGGTGGCTTGTTTATGTGTTAAAGAGAGTGATTTCTTGCATTTTCCCTAAGTCTGCATGTAGATCTATCATTTATGAAATTTTGAAACCTATTTTACTACATGTTCACTTATGCAAGTTCAATCATCAAGTTGTAGAGATATTGTTCGTAATTCATGCTTGTTAGAATGCATGTTAGACTTGAACTCTTTATTTACGAATTTGCCATTATTGTTGTAATTGTTTATTTAGATCTTGTTTGAATGATTGATTACTTGGATTAATGTTTGATTTGATTGGTTAGTTGATTGATAACTTGATTTGGACAAGTTGGTCGAAGATGATTCAAAAGCTAAGTGAAAGGCTCTTGAATAAGGAAAGCTGCCTGTGGCATATGAAGCGGATGTGGAAGCTCATATGGATAGATTTGTTGAGATGGGACTTTGCCATGATGCGATGAGGCAAACCATGATGTTGAGATGGGGCTTTGCTATGATGCGATGAAGCAAAGCACAATGTGTGAAAGCCTTGGTTTAGTCCAGACGGGATCATCCCAAGCATGTTGGTAACTCGAAGATGCGGTTCGAGTTTGTGGATAATGGTGAGCTCGAGAGGCGCTTGAGCTAGTGTGAGAATAGTCGTCGAGGAGGATGACTAGGAGGCTTGGATCTTATCGTTATTGAAGGTTCTAGCATGCTCAAAGCAAGAGTACGTTGGGACGGGTCACGATGACGTCTCAGACACGGGTCACGATGACGTGTTAGTACTCTGGGCAGATACGATAGTCCTAGGCACGGGTCATGATGACGTGTGGAGTTATGTCTAGAACCGGGGTTGCCATTAGCCTTTGACGGACGGCTGAAATAAGGTGCCGGTCATTCAACTAACGGTGATATCGAGGCAATGATAACAGTGATAGCCAGGGTCATGGTTGTTTGATTGTATCATCATTCGGCCTCAAGAGCGGTGTTTTCTGGGTGCTTATCTGATCTTGGTTTAGGCCTTGGGGGTTTGTATTTGGAAAACATCGACCTTGACTCGAGTGATAATTACTTTACTTAAATTGTATGCTTTGCCATGCTTGTTTATGCTTAGTGGGTCTGGGGGCTATCGCTGTAGAATGAGGTGGAGTGGGATGGTTGAGTTCCTATTCCTTTTATCCTTTATGCTCTTTTGCTATGTTTGATAGTTAATTTACTGCTCACTAAGACTGTTGTCTGACTCAAGGTTTTATGTTCAACTCTTATTACCTTGGGCTGTTCATCCATGTTGGGATGGGCAGACTAGGTAGCAGGTGATAGGTGCTGTTTTTGGCTACCAACGCTGTTGATGACGAAGACGAGCTGGAGGCTTTTGCATATTGTTTTCTTACTATATGTACTGGATGTTCCTCTATTTGTTTGATACTCTGAGTGTTATGTAGTGAGGCTTGATGTATTGACTATTCAGATGATTGTATAAAACTATTATGAGTTTATATGATGAGACTTCTGTTCTATAGAGCTTCACTATGTATATTTTCAATTGTATTTTATCCATGCGCTGTGAGTAATACGATAGACTATTCTGTTTTATCTTACCCTGACTATCGTCCATGGCTGCCTGGCACACTTTTCAGCGCACCATTCCCTTGTTTCATGCGGGAGTCATGGGCGGTCGTCACATTTGGTATCAGAGCTTTGGTTAATTGATTTTAGCCAACGCTCGCTGACGTAACTACGTATGAGAGACGTAATTGTATTTTGATGGATGATTACTATATATAATATAGTAGTTTAGAAGGATTTGAACTCCTTATGTAGTTGTTTCTCAAGGTGTTCTAAATCATTCCTTTTTGTAGATATTAAGGATGAGTCGAAGTGAGAGACAAGCTGCTAGGGAAAGCCGTGCTGTTGGGGGGACTACTGACTATGCTGCAATGTTCGAAGCTATGATGACTTCGATCATGAGAAGGATACCAACTTCAGGACAGTCAGTAGATGTTGGAGTTCAAGTTCAAGCTCCAAGACCAGTGGATTTTGCTAAGTTGTGTAAGGACTATACTGCTCTTGGAGGAAAGGTTTTCTTGGGAACAGAATCAACCATAGAAGTTCAGAGATGGATTGATGCTTGTAGAAGGATCCTTGGCAATTTGGGAATTGAGGATGCAACTAAGAGGAAGCTTGCATCAAGGCAGCTTCAAGGGAAAGCTTCTGATTGGTGGAACTCTATCACCATTGATACTCCAGAGGAAGAGATTACTTGGGAGCAGTTCCAAGTCAGATTTGAAGCTAAGTTCATTTCTACAGCTCAGAAATCTATTCTGTTTAAGAAGTTTGTTGAGCTCAAGCAAGGTGGGAGACCAGTTCTTGAGTATGTTTCTGAGTTTGAAGCTTTGTCCAAGTATGCTCGGTCGTATATTGAATCTCCCTATCAGAAGAATGAGAAGTTTGTGGCAGGCTTGGACAATTATCTTGGGAGGCAGTTGGTGGATCATCTGGACGATCCGTTTGAGAAGCTTGTGGAGAAAGCTCTCAGGCATGAGAGTTTGTTCCCTAAGGAAGGATCTGTTGTTGCTGTAACCAAGGAAGAGTCCAAACCACAGAAGGGTGGAAACAAAAAGAGGAAGCAGCAACAGCAGAAGGGTAAGGATGGCCAGAAGAAGCCGAAGGGCGAAGTGATCTGCTACAATTGTCGGCAGAAGGGCCATTTCTCTAGGGATTGCAAGAATCCAAAGGTGCAGTTGAAGTGACACAACTGTGATAAGCTGGGGCATATCAGGAAGGACTGTCCAGAACCAAGGAAAGATAAGCAGATTGTGCAAGCTTATGCTTTGGGAGCTGTTCCATCGTCTTCGAAAGCTCCTACTGTTGATGAGAAAGGGAAGAGTGTGGTGGTTCAAGGTATTCTTTCCATTTGTGGTGTTCCAGTTAGAGTGTTGTTTGATACTGGAGCGTCGCATTCGTTTGTTTGTGATGATCTTGTAGGCCGGTTGGGTTTGGAATCGGAAATTGTTGATAGGCCACTGGTTGTGACTAATCCAGTTGGGGGTTCGTCTTGTTTGTGTATGGTATGCCGTGGTCTAGTTGTATCGAGTCATGATTGCTCTTTTGTTTGTGATTGTTTTGTTCTGAACTTTGCGGGGTTCGGAATTATTTTGGGTATGGACTGGCTTAGGAAGTATGCGGCAAAGGTTGATTGTGAGAAACTGGAGGTGACAGTCGGGAATGTGGAAGGGCGAAAGGTTGTGATACGATGTAAGCATGAAGAAGGCGTCTTCATAGGCTTCATGTATTCGCTGGTTGTTCCACGGGATGGACTGTCATCGATGCCGGTTGTGAATGGATTTGAGGACGTCTTTGACGAGGTCAAAGGGTTACCGCCGCATAGGGAGATCGAGTTTCGTATCGATCTAGTTGAGGGAGCCAGACCTGTTGTGATGCCTCTTAGGCGGATGGCGCCGAGAGAACAACAAGAGCTGAAGGTGCAAGTTGATGACCTTTTACGGAAAGGATTCATTCGGTGTAGTGTGTCCGAATGGGGTGCACCAGTTGTGTTCGCAACCAAAGCGGATGGATCGTTGAGGTTGTGTGTGGATTATCGTGAGCTGAATAAAGTGACTAGGAAGAACAAGTATCCATTGCCGAGAATAGATGACTTGTTTGATCAGCTTCACGAAGCTAAGGTGTTTTCTCAGATGGATTTGGCAACGGGATTTCACCAGTTAAGAGTGGCGAAGGATAGTGTGTCGGAGACTGCTTTCAGGACACCATCCGGTTTCTATGAGTGGCTGGTAATGCCGTTTGGATTGACCAATGCACCAGCATATTTTGTGGATCTTATGAATAGAGTATTCAGAGATCAGTTGAACAATTTTGTACTTGTGTTCGTGGATGATATTTTGATTTATTCCAGAACTAAAGAGGAACACAAGACGCACTTGCGGATTGTTTTGGAAATCTTGCGGAAACATCAGCTAAAGGCTAAGTTTTCGAAGTGTCACTTCTGAAAGAGTGAAGTGAGGTTCTTAGGCCATGTTATCTCTGGAAATGGAATAGCGGTTGATCCCGCTAAGGTAGCAGCAATCCAGGATTGGGTTAGACCTAAGAATGCATCTGATGTGAGAAGTTTTCTTGGATTAGCAGGATACTATCGTCGGTTTATCAAAGACTTTTCCAAGATAGCTGCACCATTAACAGGATTGACGAAAAAGAACCAAGTGTTCAGATGGGATGATAAGTGTGAGCAAGCTTTCGGAATCCTGAAAGAGCGACTGACAAGTGCTCCTGTTTTGACTATTCCAAGTGGGAATGATGAGATGGTGGTTTATACCGATGCATGTGGTACTGGACTTGGAGCAGTACTGATGCAGAAGGATGAAGTTGTTGCGTATGCAAGTCGACAACTGAAGCCGCATGAAAGGAATTACCCGACTCATGATTTGGAGTTAGCGGCGATTGTATTTGCTCTGAAGATGTGGAGACATTATCTATTGGGAGTTCGATTTGAGTTGTTTACAGATCATAAGTCGTTGAAGTATCTGTTTTCCCAAAAGGATTTGAATCTTCGGCAGCAACGATGGCTAGAGTTTTTAGCATGATATGATTTTGGTATAGCCTATACTCCGGGAAAAGGTAACGCAGTGGAAGATGCGTTAAGTCGAAGACATGCAGGATTGGGAGCCATGTTTTCGGAATGGAAGAGCCTTGAGTATTTGGCTGGATTTGACTTCAGTCCTAGATGTGAATTGGAACCTAAGATGTTGGCAAACTTATCGATAAGACCTACTCTTGTAGAAAGAATTGGCAAGAGCCAAAAGCGAGACGATAAGCTTGTCAAGATTATCTGTGATTTGGAATCTGGATTGGACCCAGAAAAGGATAAAGGATTTGAAGTCGATCGAGAGGGTTGGCTTCGGAAGCAGGGACGATTAGTTGTTCCCGATATAGATGGATTGAGAGATGAAGATTTGAGGGAGAGTCATCACTCGAAGTTGACAATTCATCCAGGTGGAAATAAGATGTATCGGGATATGAAAAGGACTTACTACTGGGAAGGTATGAAGAAGGATGTTGGAAATTTTATTTCCAACTATATGAATTGCCAATTGGTAAAAGCCGAACAGAAGAAGCCAAGTGGATTGCTTCAACCATTAGAGGTTCCTACATGGAAGTGGGAGCAGATATCGATGGATTTTATCGACGGTTTACCTAGAACCAGGGCAGGAAATGAAGGGATTTGGGTCATCGTAGATCGTTTGACTAAGAGTGCAAGGTTCATTCCTGTTCGATCAACTAGGACTGCATCGAAGTTGGCTGAGCTTTATGTTAAGTGGATAGTTCGATTCCATGGTATTCCGAAGAGTATAGTGAGCGATCGAGATCCATTGTTCACTAATGGATTCTGGAAGAGCTTCCAGGAAGTTTTGGGAACCAAGTTGTGTTTGAGTACAGCTTATCACCCTCAAACAGACGGTCAGACCGAGAGAGTCAACCGAGTTTTGGAAGATCTCCTCAGAGCATGTGTTTTGGATTTCGGAGGATCATGGGAAGATCATCTTCATTTGGTGGAATTTGCGTATAATAATAGTTATCAGTCAAGCATTGGTATGGCACCATATGAGGCATTATATGGAAGACCGTGTAACTCTCCGACATGTTGGTTGGAAACAGGAGAAAAGCTGATACTTGGGCCAGAAATGATTCGACAGACCTCGGATTGTATAGAGATCATTCGGCAGCGAATGAAGGCAGCCCAAGATCGTCAGAGAAGTTATGCTGATAAGCGTCGTAAGGATTTGGAATTCGACGTAGGAGATAGGGCTTTTGTGAAGATTTCTCCTCTGAAGAATGTTATTCGATTCGGGAAGAAAGGAAAATTGACTCCGAGATTTGTTGGACCATTCCCGATCATCGAGCGAATTGGAAAGCTCGCTTATAGATTGGAGTTACCAGAAAAGATGGCGGGTGTGCACAATGTTTTTCATGTATCTTATCTACGGAAGTATGCGCATGACCCAAGTACAGTGGTTTCTGCTGATAGCTATGCAGACTTGGAGGTTGATCCAGTTGTTACGAGACCTCGTAAGCCGCTTCGTGTTGTTGAAACCAACACGAAACAGCTTAGGAGGAAGATGATTACGTTTCTCAAGATACAATGGAGTGATGATGTTGACGACTGTATGTGGGAGGAGGAAGAGAGGATGAAGGCAGCTCATCCTGAACTCTTCGAGGTATGGCCCTAAGATGTCGTGACATCTCACGAATTTGTAACTTGTTCTAAGTCTTAGAATTTTGCATACTAGGCTAGTAATTGGATGCATGGTTTGTTGATTGCTATGGATGGTAGGCATGTAGAATAATTTTGATTGCTCTTGTTTGTTTGGAATTTCGGGGGCGAAATTCCTAAGGGGGAGAGAATGTAACGACCCGTATTTTTACGGATCGAAAGATTGTAAAACTATCGACATTAAGTCGTTGACGTTGTTAAGTCGTTTAGAGTATGAGTCGACCATAGCTTAAGTCGTATGGAAGTTAACTCGTGTGGTGCTTAAGTCGTGGGTAGCTTGGGTCGTGTGAACGAGTTAGTGGTATGAAGCGACTTAAGGTAGTTGACGACTTACGGGTTAGCGAGTCAGAGAGGGTAGCGACCTAGTGGTGAGCGGCTTAGAAGAGTGAGCGACCTAATAGTTGTAGCGACTTATGGGAGCTAACGGCTTAAGAGTTAACGGCTTATAGGGTTTGCGCCGAGTTAAGGAATGGCCGAGTTAAGGTGTGACCGACTAAGAAGGTTAACGACCTATAGGAGTTAGAGACCTACAGGCTTAAGTCGTAAGCGACTTATAGTGATGGGGTTACAGATAGGTCGTGGAGTGACTTAAGGAAGATGGGCTTAGGGGTTAACGACTTAAGGTGGGAGGGTCGTTCGAGCGACTTAGTGTAGTTGGGTCGTGGACGAGTTGTGATTAAGTCTTAAGTCGTTAGGTCTTTAAACGACTCATGGTAAGTCGCTGGGTCGAATGTATTGTTGAGTCGCTATGGTTGTTGGGTCGGCCTTGTGGGTAGGTCGTTAAGGGGTTTAGTTGATAGGCCGAGAACGACTCAGGGTTATAAGGTTGAGTCGTGTGTTGTCTCTCGTGTTAGGTCGGCAGTGGGATAAGCCGTTGAGTCGTGAGTCGCGCGCATGTGTTGAACCGCGTTTGAGTTAAGTCGTTGAGTCGTATAGAGGCTTGAGTTGGTAGGTCGTGAAGTGGCCTAGGTCGTAAGCCGGGGGGGGTCTGATGAGTCGTGACCGACTTATTGGGTGGCGGCCGACTCATGGGGATTTCAGCCTATAAATAGAGGGGCTTGGCTCACTTTTTGGCACCGGATTTTGAAGCGACGAAGTGCTGCCATTTTGAGAGCTCGACTACAACACTTCTTCACTTCTTTTCTCCACTCTAATCTAGTGCTAACATCCATTCAAGATCGAAGATCAAGATCAAAGATTCAAGAGCCGAAGTTGAAGATTTTCATCCAACAAAAAGAGATTTCATCGTTTGAAGCGGAATCTTGTCGGATCAAGCTAGTTTCTTCGCTGTCCAGATCTGAAGTTAGTAGCTTTTGAGGTGTTTAGGTGATTCGGTGAGTGGTGGTTATCTCTCACACGGACCCAAAGGAATATATTGGATCGATGGCTTGTTTATGTGTTAAAGAGAGTGATTTCTTGCATTTTCCCTAAGTCTGCATGTAGATCTATCATCTATGAAGTTTTGACACCTATTTTACTACATGTTCACTTATGCAAGTTCATTCATCAAGTTGTAGAGATATTGTTCATAATTCATGCTTGTTAGAATGCATGTTAGACTTGAACTCTTTATTTACGAATTTGCCATTATTGTTGTAATTGTTTATTTAGATCTTGTTTGAATGATTGATTACTTGGATTAATGTTTGATTTGATTGGTTAGTTGATTGATAACTTGATTTGGACAAGTTGGTCGAAGATGATTCAAAAGCTAAGTGAAAGGCTCTTGAATAAGGAAAGCTGCCTGTGGCATATGAAGCGGATGTGGAAGCTCATATGGATAGATTTGTTGAGATGGGACTTTGCCATGATGCGATGAGGCAAACCATGATGTTGAGATGGGGCTTTGCTATGATGCGATGAAGCAAAGCACAATGTGTGAAAGCCTTGGTTTAGTCCAGACGGGATCATCCCAAACATGTTGGTAACTCGATGATGCGGTTCGAGTTTGTGGATAATGGTGGGCTCGAGAGGCGCTTGAGCTAGTGTGAGAATAGTCTTCGAGGAGGATGACTAGGAGGCTTGGATCTTATCGTTATTGAAGATTCTAGCATGCTCAAAGCAAGAGTACGTTGGGACGGGTCACGATGACGTCTCAGACACGGGTCACGATGACGTGTTAGTACTCTGGGCAGATGCGATGGTCCTAGGCACGGGTCATGATGACGTGCGGAGTTATGTCTAGAACCGGGGTTGCCATTAGCCCTTGACGGACGGCTGAAAGAAGGTGCCGGTCATTCAACTAATGGTGATATCGAGGCAATGATAACAGTGATAGCCAGAGTCATGGATGTTTGATTGTATCATCATTCGGCCTCAAGAGCGGTGTTTTCTGGGTGCTTATCTGATCTTGGTTTAGGCCTTGGGGGTTTGTATTTGGAAAACATCGACCTTGACTCGAGTGATAATTACTTTACTTAAATTGTCTGCTTTGCCATGCTTGTTTATGCTTAGTGGGTTTGGGGGCTATCACTGTAGAATGAGGTGGAGTGGGATGGTGGAGTTCCTATTCCTTTTATCCTTTATGCTCTTTTGGTATGTTTGATAGTTAATTTACTGCTCACTAAGACTGTTGTCTGACTCAAGGTTTTATGTTCAACTCTTATTACCTTGGGTTGTTCATCCATGTTGGGATGGGCAGACTAGGTAGCAGGTGACAGGTGCTGTTCTTGGCTACCAACGTTGTTGATGACGAAGACGAGCTGGAGGCTTTTGCATATTGTTTTCTTACTATATGTACTGGATGTTCCGCTGTTTGTTTGATACTCTGAGTGTTATGTAGTGAGGCTTGATGTATTGACTATTCAGATGATTGTATAAAACTATTATGAGTTTATATGATGAGACTTCTGTTCTATAGAGCTTCACTATATATATTTCTATTGTATTTTATCCATGCGCTGTGAGTAATACGATAGACTATTCTGTTTTATCTTACCCTGACTATCGTCCATGGCTGCGTGACACACTTTTCAGCGCACCATTCCCTTGTTTCGTGCAGGAGTCATGGGCGGTCGTCACAACTTCGCTATCCACAATGGTCAACACTAGGACTACAGCAACAGCTGCAAATCCAGAAGGATGGGACAGATAGAACCTGCACAACTTCCTCCTGCTGACCAGAATGTCGCCGGACCTTCAGATCCACAAGGCCCTATCACCAGGGAAGAGTTTCTACTACTAATGTAAGAGCTAGCCACCAGTAGCTTACTCAACAACTTCATGCTAATGCTAAATTAAACAATCAACTAAATCGTCAGAGATGAAGGAGATCCAAAAGGGATCAGGCTTCCTATTCATCCACGGAGAGTTCAGACGCTTCTGACTACAACTCCGATCCACACGCCCGTGGCTAGATGGAAGTTATGCAACGGCCATTGGACATCAATATGTCTTGAATCTTGAGCAACCGAGAGTTGGCCCAGCCACTAGCCATTAGACCGGATCCTCCTCCCGAGGAGGTACTGTTCCTTATCACACTACTAACAGCCACGCTACTACCACTGCTATTGAGTTGGAAGTTGACACTCAAAATCGAACAGATCTGTCCCACCGTCAACGTGATTATACGCCCAAGCCTTATGTTCCTAAAGACCTAGGACCAAAGAGGTGAGATATAGACTATCGATCGTGGCCGGCCCATCCTTGCGTTGTGGAACCTGAACACACCTTGTTTCAGAATGCCAAGAACGTTCGTACGCCGGATATCCCAACAATGATCCGTCAGATGATCCGCAAAAGTCAAGGCCTCACCAATAACAACTAGGGAATCTCCTAGAGTCATGCTCCTTTCACTGATGATATATTCTAAGTTGAACCACCTCGGCGATTCAGAATGCCAACTCTACCCGTTTATGAAGGGAGCCCTGATCCCAACCAGCACATCTTAAAGTATGAATGGTTAATGAATGCTGCACGAGCCGATGGTGTGGTCAAGTGCTAAAGTTTCCCAATCTCCCTAAGGGGCATAGCGACTATATGGTTTTCCCGTCTACCACCTCGATCTGTCTCATGTTTTGACTAGTTTGCAACGAAGTTTGTTGAACAGTTTCGCATGCATATCACAAGGCCGAAAGATGTTAAGACTTTGTCCAGTGTCACTCAAGCTCCCGGAGAGACACTCGGATGTTACCTGAAGAGGTTTCACGCTAGATGCACCGAGATTTGTAATCCCAATGACAACTCGATTCTAATTGCACTAACTAAGAGAATCAATCCCGATTCTAAATTTAGCAACTGGTTGGCCGAAAAATCCCTTGCTTTGTTGGACCTTTTCTATTCCAAGGCAGGCCAGTCCTTGAGAAGGGAGGATGCGAAATAGTCTAGGGAAAAGGATGACGCAGGGCCTAGTGTCGAAGGAATCCAAAGCAATGTCACTGCTAAACAAACCGAGGAGAGTTCTGAAAAGGTGCAATTGAACATACAAAACAAACAGAATCAACAGAAAGGCAATGGAAATCAAAACCGAAAACGGGATCAGAATCGTGGACAACGACGTAGGGCTCCTATGTTTGACAATTATAATCCTTTAAATACGTTGTTTGAAAATGGGTACTTGCAGACCTGCAATACCATTCAGTATAGAAACCTTCTCCGAAGTTATCGTCAAAAAAAAAATTCAAACGGGGAAGTTTTGTAGATTTCACGATAGCTATGGCTATAATACGAATGAGTGCCACCATTTTTAGGATATTATATAGAAGTTGATACGAGAGAGAAAGCTGAAGCAGTTTGTGCAGGCAGCACAGTCAGGAGGTGAGGGCCTATCGAATCAGAACCATATACCAAATCAGGCGAGGAGGAACTTGCTCTTACTGACGGGAGGCTAGTGATTGATACCATTAGTGGTGGTCCTCATCCAGTAGATCGAAGCTAGAAGGAAATAGTCTCGTATGCTAGTTCTATTAGTCATGCGAGCTTCGAATGTTGTAGTAATATGGAAGATGGAGCTCTGGCTAAGCAATAAAAGACGATGACATATGATATCATATTTCGAGACAGGGATGCTGATAGAGTCAAAGCCCCAACCATTGATCCACTTGTCATTTTTTCTCAGATATGTCTTGCTTGGATGAATAGGATCTTACTGGATAGTGGAAGTTCAGTGAACATATTTTTTAAGCGAGCCTATGATCAGATGAAGATGGAAGCAAAGGATTTAAAGCCTTGTCAATCTCGCATTCATGTCTCCAATGGAAGTGTGACTATACCCACTGGGATGGTGGAGCTACTAGTGGAACTGGGAATTGGAGAACGTCGGTGAGTCCGGATATTACAGTATGTTGTGTTGGATATAGACTCGTCGTACAATGCTTTCTTGGGCTGACTGGCCCTAGCTGAGTTCAAGGCTGCCATTGCCCCTAGGTATTTGACTTTAAAATTCCCTATCGACAATGGAGTTGGAGTCATTCAGGGAGACCAGGCTGTTGGATGAGCTTGTTATGTTGACGAGATGTGGAAGGCGCAGCAAAAGGAAAAAGGAAAGGGATAGAGGAATCTCTCTATATCCGTTTTGTGGAAAATTGACAGCTAACGCCTGGGCCTAGGCCTGGGTACCCCAACCAATTCCCAAGGGATCTTGACCCAAGAGATATCGAAATTGAACATGAAAGCAAAGACAGTCAAGCTTCTCCGATCGAACTGGCGATAGATGCTCCGATCGACGATAATGACGATTCTAAATTGATAAAGATTGGATCTCAGCTAAGCCAACAAATGCAGGAGGAATTGGTTTAATTTCTCCGGAAAAACCTCGACGTGTTTTCCTGGATGCATTCTGACATGTGTGGAATCTCCTTGGACATTGCGAGCCACACATTGAATATTGAACCATGGCACGTCTCAGTCAAGCAAAAAAGGCGTGGTATGGATCCAGAGAAATCTGCTGCCTTTAAGGAAGAGGTAGATAAACTCAAGTCGAATGGGTTTATCGGAGATGCATTATATCCGAAATGGGTCTCCAATCCGGTACTTGTCAGAAAGCCTAACGGGAAATGAAGAACATGCGTTGATAACTCAGACTTGCATAAAGCTTGCCCTAAATTCAGTTTTCCACTTCCCCTAATAGATCAGCTCATAGACTCAATAGTTGGACATGAAGTCTTATCCTTCATGGATGTGTATTCTGGCTACAACCAAATACCCATGCACTTGTCCGATCAGAAGCATACTAGTTTCGTCATCGATCTAGGACTTTACTACTACAATGTCATGCCCATTGGACTCAAGAACGCCGGTGCAACCTACCAACGGTTAGTTAATCGAATGTTCGCCAACCAGATCAGAAAAACCATAGAGGTATACATGGACGACATGCTTGTGAAGTCAAGGTTCTCCACTGAACATATCAAAGACCTAGAATCATGTTCAACATCCTTCAAGAACATAGAATGAAACTCAACCCATTGAAGTACCACTTTGGGGTCCCTTTTGGAAAATTCCTTTGATTTATCGTCAACGCTCGTGAAATTGAAGCCAAACCCTAGAAGATCTGGGCAATCAGAAATCTTGAGACTCCAAAGACTATAAAGTAGGTTCAAAGCCTCAATCGAAAAGTAGCAGCACTGAGAAAGTTCATTTCAAAATCCATTAAAAAATGCACTCCCTTTTTTGATCTGATTAGGAAAGGGAAATGAAATTTTGAATGGACTACAGAATGCGAGGATGCATTCCGAGCATTAGTTCAACACCTGTCCACACCACCCATTCTGTCAAAGCCAATTGATAACGAGAGATTGTACATCTACGTGGCGGTATCATAAAACGCAATCAGTGCTGCCCTAATTCGGGAGGAAGACTGGATACAATGGCTAGTATATTGCATTAGCAAATGACTAACCGGAGCAAAAAGAAATTATCCAAGCTGGAAAAGTTGGCTTATTTTCATGTCATTGCCTCAAGGAAGCTCCGCCTGTATTTCCAAGCTCATCCTATCACCGTCTACACCGACTAGCCGTTACGACAAGTCCTTACGCGGACTGAGACGTTTGGTAGATTACTCAAATGGAATATCGAGCTGAGTCAGTTCGACATCACTTACACACCAAGGCGAGCCATTCATGGACAAGTCCTAGTAGATTTCATCGCTGAATTCACTATCCCGGAGGACTTCCCTAAAACCAATGAATCTCCTAAATATGTCTAGAGGCAACATACTGATGGTGAATCAAATGATCGCTGCACAGATGCTGGAGTTGTACTTGAAACTTCTGAAGGCCAATCTATATGCTATGCCTTAAAGTTCGATTTCCATGCAACTATCAATGAGGCCGAATATGAAGCCCTGATTGCCGAATTGAGACTTGCCATAGATTTAAGAGTTATTGCGGTGGAGATCTACTACAATTCACAATTGGTCGAGTGTCAAGTTCGGGGAGAGTATCAGGCCAAAGGCCGAAGACTGGCTACTTATCTTGCTTGGGTTCAGGAAATATTGGATCAGCTCGATTCTTATGCCACCTACTACATACCTCGAGAACGTAATCAGAAGGCCGATTCATTAGCAAAGTTAGCCAGTACAGATGAGGCACTGCAAATGGGAATCATTCCCGTGGAGACATTATCTACCCCGAGCATCGATCAAATGGAAACAGGCTGGGTATTTGAAGTCGTTCCCAATAAGGAGTCATGGATGACCCTGTTTCAAAACTACCTCGAGCATAGGACCATGCCGAGCGTAGGAGTGAAATAAGACAAGTTCTTCGAAAGGCTTTGCGGTTCATTATTCAAAATCAAGTCATGTATAGAAGAGGGTACTCTGTTCCTTTACTCCGTTGTATCGCCCATGATGAAATCAAACGAGTATTACACGATGTACATGAAGGAGAATGTGGCGATCACACCGGAGGGCAAGCTCTTGCCAAGTAAGTGCTCCGATATGGATATTACTGGCCGACTATAAATCACGATGTATTAGATTACGCTAGAAAATGTGACAGATGTCAAAAACACGCTCGGATTTCAAGAGCCCCACCTGCTGACATAACTCAGATGGTGAGTCCATGGCCGTTTGCAGTATGAGGCATTGACATTATTGGTTCTCTACCTCTAGCCAAAGGTGGTTGTAAGTACGCCATTGTTGTAGTTGATTACTTTACCAAGTGGGCTGAAGCTGAGCCCCTTGCTACTATCACAACGAAGAAAGTAATCCACTTGGTGGTATGCAACATTATCTGTCGATTTGGCCTCCCACATACCATCATTACTGACAACGGAGCACAATTCGACAGTGTTGAATTTAAGAATTTCTGTAAAAGATTCCATATCCAGAAGAAGTTCTCCGCAGTCGCACATCCTCAAGAAAATGGGCAAGTTGAAGCTATTAATAAAGTTATAAAGTCCATTCTTAAAAAAATGCCTGGAAAAGGGCGAGGGAAAATGGGTCAATGAACTCCCTATGACCCTATGGGTTTATCGGACAACCCACAAATCCATGATCGGCACACTGCATTCTCTCTTTCCTACGGTTCAGAAGCCGTCATTCAAGTCGAGATGGAAGTACCTTCTCATTGTGTGACATATTATGATCCGAAAAAGAATTCTATATTACTTGCCGAGTCTTTGGACTTATTGGATGAGAAACGTGAAGAGGGTGATCGAGGGCAGTCGCATACCGATGTCGAGTCCCCCGATTGTACAATGCCAAGGTCCGACCTCGAACATTTGAACCGGCGATCTCATCCTCAAGAGAATTTACCCAGTTCCTTTACACATGAAACTGATACGGGAAGGGCCATATGTCATCGAACAAAAGCATGGAGACAACACATCTAAGTTGCCGACCATTGACGGTCTCACTTTGCTGAGAGCCTGGAACAGCGAGAGTCTTTGTCGCTACTACACATAACAAGCTTTATTTATTTATTCAGTCCATTTTTCATTTGCAATTTGTTTATGCATTTCAAAATTTGAATTTGTAATAAGGCAACTGACTTTGCCGTATTTTCTTATTTCAGCAATAAAATGCAACCTTTTCGAGCCAGAGCAGTGATATGTATAATGCGTCATACGACCATCGCAATGCATAGAGAGCTAAGTTCCATCATACAGTGGGATTTATTCAAATAGGGAGTGACTGTGATACGACCAGTCACTCGCTAAATGAAACCTGAGCTCGGGGATAAGTAAATACACTGAAGCCCAAAAAAGGATTGACACACGACAATCCTCTAATTGATTCCAGATTCCTAGAGTGCGAACTGGAGTATAAACTCATTAATACGGGCTCGAAGAGGCTGGATCCGTCCACCTAATGACTTCTCCCGTGTTTAAACCAAGTTCGAGGAGGATGGTCCTGTCCATCTAACGACCTCGCTTGTTAACTCAAGGTGGATGTGATCCGACCGTCCATGATCCTGATACATCCGTCGTTCCTGGAGTGCAAACAAAATTTAAAACTCACAACAGATGTGATTGACCGCTTGTTAAATAACTCCAAGTCCCCAGAGCTTGGACTGGAGTATAAACATCAACTAACTCCAAGTCCCCATAGCATGGACTGGAGCATAAACAACGACTAACTCAAAATCCCCAGAGTGCGTATTGAAGTTTAAATAGAAACCGGGTGTGATTCGACCACCCATCAGACAACTCTGATCCTTCGGAGAGCGGGCAAGACTATAAACACAATGTTGGTGTGACTGACTACCCACGAATCAACTTAAGTCCCCGGAGCGCGGACATGTCTCAAAACCTTAAGCAGACGTGACTAACGGCCGATGTACAAGTGCTACCCCATTGTGCGAAAGTGATCATCAACCGATGAGCAAGTGTGATTCGACCACCCGAACTCATCATGTTATAGACTCAATTCAACAGAGTTGAGCTTGATATATTAAAGGCAAAAAATAATGACCTATCGATCTTTTCATTTTATCACCAAAACTAGGGGCAGAACATAAGCATCAACCGCTAATTGAGACAGTGCGGTATTGGAATTCGACTTAACGATTCGATCATGGCCCGAAGCCATGACTCCAGAACTTAGCAACTAAGCCCGGGTCCAATTCGAAGGCAAAGATTCCACAATTACATTGAATGGAAGTTTGAAAGCTGAAATACTTAAGCAAAATAAACACAAACTATGCTGAACACAAAATGAAATTTTATTTCAACTATTCTTTGGAAGGGAAGGATAAGTGCAAGAATATTTAAAAAAATCCTACTAGGTAGGGACGAACCCGCATATACATGGCCTACAAAGGAAAAAGGAAATTCTTATCTATCTACCAAAAATGAGCCAAGAAGTCATGTCTAATCTCTCACCTTCTTCTTCTTCTTCGGCATAGATCCACTGGAATCATCGCTTGGATGCCTCTTCGAACCCTTGTCTTTTGTTGGTTGATCTCCAATCGAGGGCATTATGGTAACCTCCTCCACCGAGCTCACATGGATTGGAATACAATCTGAAGGCTGGGTCGGATGGACATGATCGATGCTAGGAGGTGGGAGAGGCATACTGGTGTCGACGATCATGCCTCCAGGAGAAATCATTTGCAAAGGTGCTGGGCCAGGGCCCGCCATCCCACCTCCGATGCCACTGGCTCGCGTAGCCACTTCTATTTCAGCATTGATTTTAGCAATTATCTCCTCTTTATGCATGTTCGGGCATCCTTAGGGATACTAGCAGTTAGGCCCGAGGAGCTGGTCATAGGTGCGCCTCTACTCATGAAAAATGGTAGATCGACAAAAGGGCCGCCATGATGACCGAGAAGTTCCTCCATCATCTGCTAATCAAAAAGCAACATGCTCCCATGTGCTCCATCGGTTGGTGCAGTAGCTGTTGTAGCGGTCGATTCTGTTATGATAGCCTCCTGCTCATAATGCGGCTCTTGAGTTGCAGGAGGCGCGGTAGATGTAGCTCCTATCACTTAATGGAGACAAAGAAAAAGAGTTAGCGATTACTTTAATCAATGTTTCCAGCTTTTAATGAGCATAAGAAATGTTTAGAATACCTTCCTTGGTTTGGCTAGCGGATGGCGGAGCAGCTTCAGGGACATGCTCGTGAGCTGGAGACAACTGTAGTTGATTAAGATTATATGCAGGAACAGACTGAGGATTAACCATATATGTTGATTCAGGCAGGTTTGGCATAAGAGTTTCAGAACCCACATCATGGCTCAGCACCAGAACCCTCTCCAGCCTCTGAATGCTGAGTACTAAGTTTCTCCTTTTCATATGTGATCATGATGTCGTGAAGAACTTTTTTTCATCTTCGCTCAGCACCAGGTTCTATAGTTCAATTTCATCAACAGATTCGGCTTGGTGTTCTGCCTTTTCATCTTCCACCAAGTGGCCCCAAGCGCTATACAAGTGTGATGGATAGTTATCGAGCAAGGTTAGCTTTCGGTGCTTCAGAACATTAGCATCGTACACGATAAGAAGATCTTCGATATCGGCCTCCAACCTGGTCTCTGCCATCTTCACTTCATTCTCAATTTTAGCCTCCTCTTCCTGAATTTTAAGCGTTACCACGTCCCTCTCATCCCAATGCACCATAGCCTATTCACACGCTTCCTGGGATGCTTTGTTTGCATCGTCTTTCTCTTTGACGATTTTGGCAAATTTGGCCTTAAGCTCTTCAAGTTCTTTAAGCGCCTTATCGCTTTCCACCATGATTGTGGTGGTGCGATGCCCCATCTCTTTAACCAAGGCCAAGTGCATCTGCCTCATCTCTTCTACTCGCCAAGTAGCCTCATCAGCCCTTATGTTGGCCTCTATTTTTGAGTTTCTGGCGGACTCACTCTCATCATGAAGCACCTAAATTATGCGGTCCTTTTGAGTAAGATCGTTTTTGCCCGCTTGAAGGCCATCGTCGATGCTTTATCTGCGATTTTCATCCACTCCGGATATTGGCTGTAAACATCATGGATGTAATCGTGCATAGTTTGTTCCACTTCATCTGGCATTCTCTTTAAATGCGGAGGGAAGATGAAGCCATCGAAACAGATGTTTGGAAAGTCTTTTTTCAGCTGGGCGATTCTAATCGCTCCCTCCCCAGTGGGCTCTGTAACAGCTTACTCAATAACAATAGGATTTTCGGTTTCCATCCACCTACGCTGTGAATCGAACCTTGGTACTTGAGCAGGCGGTCTTTGGCGTGAAGGTTCCAAGAGTTGTTTACCATGAGCAGAAGGTTGTGTTGGGGCTCAAGGTAGTAGGGAGCATGATCGGGAGCGAAGCCTATATTCTCTATCTCTCTCTGCCCCTCTCCCTTTCGTAACGCTCCTGGCTAGAATGACCGTGATCGTGGTCTCTATCAGCCTCCCTTCCACAAGACTCATAATATGAATTGGATGACTGGCATGTCAAGCGAAGGCTACCGAGCATGGATTCCTACCTTATCATCACATCCGTAAATAGAAAGAGAAGCAAAGTAAATAATCTCCATAAATGAACAACTAATTATTGGAAATCGTGTAGTGTCGTGAAGTGTATATATGCATGTGCTAAACTCCTCGACCAAATGGTTATGTCGGCCACACTCATAGGAAGTGACTCGCTTAAATCTAAAGCGCTTTGAAGTCCTTCCAATCCGGTGTCGTGTTGGAGCGACACATAGTCCGAAATTGGAATGTCGACGAGTCCTTCGAAAGGATTCTATATTTGTGAAGGAGGAGCCTCCGAAGTTTTAACACCGGAGGCTGGCAGGGATACAACCATGGATTTCCATCTTGAAGACTTATGACGCTTGTGAGCTACTGCCTTTCCATTCCACCTTCCCTCTAAATCTCGAGAACTGTCTGGAGGCCCGGCTACAGGCTCATTTTCGGTGGGCGTTTCTTCTTCATCGCCCTGCTTAGCTATTACAACCCTGGTTGCTCTACGCTTGGCCCGTCTTGTCGGGGCTACCCTAAGAGGTCCCTCAAGTCTTATGCTTTGGTTTGATCAATTAGCCCAACGAACCTCAAATTTTCATCTATCAGCACCGAGTCGATTTCCATCATTTCACCAGGCACCTCTTGAAGAATCTGTACTGTTTCTTTAAGTTGGGCACCTTCGGGTCATGGTATTGTGGCTGTAAAGGAAAGAAAATATTAGATTCAATGTCGATTACAGCTATCACGGTAGCCACTAGAGAAATTGTGGCACTTAAGTCTAACTAACCACCGTCTGGCAAACCCTGGAGGGCACCGAATGTGGAACCACTTCGTCTTGATGTAGCTAAGCCTGGTCCAGGATCCAGTCACATCATGGAAATTTAGGACTACCTCAAGGAATGTGAATGAGGGATTATCTCCCCGACTCTTGACATTGAACAAGAATCCGACTTCTTCGGGAGTCGGGGGCTGAAAGAGATACTCCATAAAAACAATGAATAGGCTGTTCAACAATGCGTATCCATTCGGATGCAACTGTGACGGACCGATCCCAAAGAAAGCAAACACTTCTTGAATATATTAGTTAAATGGAGGAAGTGTTCCAGCTATGCACGAATGTTTATTAAAAGCGGTGAATCCTTCTGGAGGGAGAGTGTGGCCTGTCATTCGATCCTAGTAGTTGAACGTCATCTAGTGGTAGACCATGTCTCAAGCAGATTCTCCCCAACATATGTAACAGCCCGATATTTTCAACCATTCGCATCCGCACATGTCGGACTTGAATTGCTCAAAATACCGCATTTTAAATAAAATTTGGCAAATCTCAGAATATACAGTAAATAAAATCACAGATCACAGACACAGAGTATTTAATAATGCAGCGGAAGTAAAAGAAATAGTAGTTCATGAAGCCACTATATAAATATATCAGAGTTAAGTAAAATACAACAGACTAAATAAAGTACAACAAAACTCTTAAGATGATAACCAAGTACAAGCTGAATAGAACAACAGAACTGGAATAGATAAAACTAGATAAGCAGATAATCTCCAGCGATTCCAATCTCCAAAAAGTGGAATCCAAATCTGTGAATAACTCAGGCTGACCCGAGCGTAAATAAAAATACAAACACTCGAGTCAGGACAATATATACTTATATAATGTAAACCAACTCAAATGAACTGTAATAATGTGCAAGTAACTTAAAGGATGCCTGAGACCGCCCATCCTTTAAGGATCCGTTAAACTATTTACTATGTAGTAATATTTCGCTATTATAATAATGTCTACAGTAAAATAAACTTACTTTTAAATAGCGTTCCGGGCTACCCATATCACCCTTCACACATAATAGTCCCAGTAGTCCATCCAATATCATGCCATCTCCACTCCGGGTGACTGTCAGAGGATACCACACGGGCTACGGGAGAAAAACAAACTCGTAGTAAAGGCTCGGTATGGTAGGTGACACGGCACACAAGGCAATGCCAGGGTAGATATACCAATTACGCGCACGGGCTGGTGGTAACGCAGCAGCCACATACGCCCACCTCGGAACACACTCCCATATCAAAATCGGAGGATGGCCATCTAATCAATCACCAGTAAGAGTATAGTATCGAAGGAATGTGTCCGATAGGAGGAATGACCTCACTTGGCCCGAGATCGCTCCTGTTTTAGCCACCTTATGCCAACTCACGGGAGTTGGGTCCACGTAATATACCTCAAGAACGTCGCCACCATCCTACTTCATTCTGGAATCTCCACCGCGTACACGGTTGTCAAAGTGGTTTTCGGTATCGACAGAGAGTATGCCAGATATCCGATCCCGGTCTCTTTGCCAACCAATCGTTATTATAACCCGTAGCTATAACTTTTAAAATAATGTTTATACTTCAAAATAGGATATCATTTCAAATCCAAATCTTTATCAAAATAAAGATTAAATTAATTCCAAACCATTTCAAAACATCATATCTTTCTAGAAATTCTTGTCAAATCATTTTAATATATCAAAATATCATATCTTTTCAAAACCACATTTGAAATCATTTTAATATATCAAAATATCATATCTTTCCAAAACCACATTTCAAACCATTTTAATACACCAAAATATCATATCTTTCCAAAACCACATTTCAAATCATTTTAATATATCCAAAAATATCATATCCTTCCAAAACTTCATTTCAAATCATTTTATTATATCAAAATATCATATCTTTCCAAAACCACATTTCAAATCATTTTAATACACCAAAATATCATATCTTTCCAAAACCACATTTCAAATCATTTTAATACACCAAAATATCATATCTTTTCAAAACCACATTCATTTCAAATCATTATTCATTTTATTCAATTTAAAATACCATTTCAATTTACATTTCAAAACAGTTTATATTTCAAAAATCATTTTAAATCATTAAAATGAAGTTATTATATTTAATAATTAAATTATTAAATTTCCAAAAATTTCAACTTCCAAAGTTCATTTATTCACTTAAGTTTATCAAAACAGTGAAAATTCACTTTTCGCAGCATTTAGAAAATGCTACCGAAAGTTACATTCAAAACATTTCAATTTAACAAAAGACAGCATTTTTAAAAATGCTGTAATAGGGTTTACTTAATATTTCAAATAAACTTAGTTAAATTCAACAATTATAGCACTTAAAAAGATTGCTATAATAGCCTTTAATTCAATTTAGCTTTTTAGTTCATTATCATCAACTACATCATTTACAAATGCTGTAATATCATTTACATTGCAATTAATAGCATTTGAAAAATGCAGTTAATTAACTTCAAATATTCAATATAATTTCACAACCAATTATATTTTTATTTAAACATTTTTAACTAATAAAATCATACATTTTCACATTTATAAACATTATTTAATTTTTCTTAAGTTCATGATTTTATAAAGTTAAATTTCCATTCAAAAATCAAGATTTAATAATAATTCACTTATTCAATTTCAACATTCAAATTTAAATTCATTAATTTAAATTTCAACTTAACACTTAAGTTTAAATTTCAAAATATAACTTAATTTCAATTTTATTCACTTAACTTAAAATTCACTTTTAAGCCAAATTCACAAATTCCCATTTGGTTATATTTCAAAATTTCAACTTAAATAATCATCCCTTTCATTTTTTTTAACTTTACTCAAAAATCATTAATATATTATAAAATCATTTTAAATTCAAATTACCATAAATTTATCATAATTTCATATTTAATTTAATTTTCAATTATAATTAAATCAAAATTTCCAAAATAACTTACATTTAAATTTTCTAACTTTTCCATAATTTATTTAACCTATATATTTCCAAAAAATCAATAATACTTTACAAAAATCATTTTTAATTATGTTTTAAATCAAAATATTATAATATTTACATTTCAAACATATTTTTAAAAATTGTAGAAAAATATATTTTAACTACGGGTCTGTATATAATTTTCTAGCCTAGGTAAAGTAATACGGGTAATGTATCATTTCAACCCGTAATTTACAAAGAAAATCCGGGTTTTATCATTTCAAACCCGCAGTCCCAAGTAAATGAAATAAAATGAAAATCGCTCAGGCCTGTCATTTCAGCCCATAACGATTTTTTCCTATTCTAAAGTCCGTTCGGGTATGTATCATTTCAACCCATAGTGATTCTAATCTAAAGGGAACTTGCAGTGTGATAAACTGATAAAAATAATAGAACAACATAATATAACAGTAACAGATGTTATAATAGGTGTTTAAGCATGGGTGAACATCATATAATCATAATATAGCATATGTAACATGTTAATGCATTTTACAGATTCAAAAGGGGTCAATTTACTAGTTATATATGTACATATTGTCTGGTGAGGATAACTCACTTGTTTGAGCTGGAGATTGCAATACAACTGACACAAACTGAGATCTTCAAAAGCACGATGGCACGACAAAGATTTGATATTGAGAGAGCCAAAGATAATTGCCCTGTTCACATTTACACAAAACAATGCAACATATAAGTTACAAAACAATGTAACACTTGAACAACACTAGAAATCAATGTCCAAAACAAGTTAAATGGTTTGAACTTGTTCTCAACTTCACATACTTCAGTTATGAACTGAAATAGCATAGCCAAGGCATGGATTAAGGTCTGGTTTGGGTCCAGTATAGGCTCGGCTACAAGGTGATAAGGTGAGTGGGAGTTACAAGTAGAGAAGACAATAGAATACAAAGGGTTCTAAGGCAAATGGTGGCTTTTGTTGCACCATAGGGTTCGACCCTTGCTGTTGTGGGTCTAGCCATGCAATGTGAAGGTCAGGTGGGGTCTGATGTGGCAGCTAGAGGTGGTGGAAGATCAGGTGGTGGAGGCTATTGGTGATGGCCATGGTGGAAATTGAAGGTGATGGACATAGGGTGCAACAATCTACACACAAGGCAACATATCATCATTTCTAGGCTCTACATGGGCTCGGCCTCAAGCTATAGGGGCATGGCCAGGTGTCCAGATGGTGATGGGTGAGGTGGTAGTGGGTGGTGGTCAGGTCAGAGCAAGGGGTGGTGGAGGAAGTGGTGGAAAAGGTGGTGGAAGTGGTGATAGAGGAAGGGTATGCTCGGCCTAAACTATATGGTGATGGTTTGTGTAAATGGAGGGTGGATCTCTTGCCTAGGCAGGTCGGCCTGATGGGGTGGTGATCTGGAGGTGGTGGTGGCTGGTTGTGGTGGTGATGGGGTCGGCCTAGCAGCTGTAGGTGGAGGAACAAAGCTATGAAGGTAGAGAACATATACAAAATTCAATAGAAAACTAGAAAAACAAGGAAGAAGGAGATGAATTTTACCCAAACCTTTGAAGCAATGGCCGTGCAATTTTTTTATGAGTTTGAGAAGGTTAGAATACGTGAAAAATGAGGGAGATGCAGCTAGAATGAGAAATGAAAGCACGACAAAAAATCATTAAAGAGTGGAGTTGAGAAAATGAAAGGTCGGAATGTAAAAAGGCTTTGGAAGTTAAATTGTTTAAAACCTTTAAAATTTCCATCAATTTATTTTAATTTTTTATAACTGAAATATATATATAAATTCAGATAAAAGTATGAAAATTTATTAAATAAACAAAAATAAATAAATATTAGTTATATATATAATTTAATTAATAAAACAGCAAAAATTGCAAACTAGTCTTGAAAATATGAAAAATAAATGCAATGAACTTTGGAAAATCTTTATGTACTTGTAAAAATATTTATAACAAAGATAATAACATAAACTAAAATGCATTCACAAATAAATATATAAATTTTAATTTAAATATAATTTAAATGAAGAAAATAGCAAAGAAAATAGAAACTAGGCTTTAAAAATAGAAAATAAATTCAATAAGCTTTAGAAAAATTATACTATCACTTCAAAAATATTAAAAGACAAAAATATACATAAAATAACAGATTAACATATATTAAAATAAAATATGACAAAGAAAATATAATTTATATAATTTAAAATAGACAAAATTGTTAAATAAATCAAATTACACTCAAAATTGAAATGTACATAACTTTTGCAGTTTAACTCCGTTTTCAACGAAACGAAAAGCAGTGTTCAAGTTATTTCATCTATTTTCATAATAAAATATAAAACCTAAGATTTAAAATAATTTAAATTTGAAGTTTAAATGTCAAAGTTTGAACAGTTTGACCAGAAATTCACTTTACAGTAAAATATTCAAATTATACTAGTTTGAACTATAAATCACTTAATAATCAACATTTATATTTAAAAATGAAATGTTTGAAATAAAATTAATTTAAAAATAAAAGAAAGTCCAATTTAAATAATATACAAAAATCTAGGGTTGTTACAACATATCTTCGGAGACATCGGATGGTAATGAATCTTGCGGATTCCCAATAAAGATTACTCCTCATAACACGTCTGGAGCAGGACTTATGGCTTCGGCTGCGATGGTCGGCATCTCTATTACCAAGGGAGGTGAACTTTGAGCCTCCTGCTGCTGAAAACTCCTGGGTTCCATAGCTAATCAACTCAGTAAAAACCATCATTAGATGGCAATAATCTCATGCATGTCCCAGTGTAAAGTGCATGAACGTGATGTGCAAATGTAGTGCCACATAATACTTAAGAAAATCTACGAAATTTGAGGAAATGTTCAAACGATAAGATTTTGAGATTCAACCGGAGCGAATGTCAACGCTGTCGATCACAACCGTGCCATTCAGACTTTGGAGATCGATCCTAGTTAATGTTTGTCAAATTTTGTCGAGTTGCAGCTCCATCGATGAGCTTTGAAAGGTAGTCAAATATGCATTGAAACAATTAAGTCCAATTATGCAAGCTGAAGCTCGTCGGAGTCAAGTGTTCGATTATGCAAGGTTTCGTATCCATTAAGGTTTAAACTCGGATCGATCCCCTGAAGCTTAATTCATATCAACCAAAGAAGGATAGATTTCGTATCAATCAGAAATTCACACTTTCATATCGATCGCCTATCAGAAATTCGTATCGATCATCGGTTCCTCAACTTCGAATCAATCACACTGGCAATGCTTCGTATCAATCGCTCTAGATCGATATGAATTTTGGCCACTCCAGATTGATGCAAAGCTCCCCCTTCCACCTATAGGTTCTAGATCGATGCGAGTTCCTTATCCTAGGTCGATGCAAAAGAAGTTCCTTTCTTCATCCATCGATAGAAGGTCAGACCCGAGATTCGATGTGCATGACTCCTTCGTATCCTTCAGGGGTCCTTCTTCTCCAAACAACCCAAACGTCATTATTCCTTCCTTGACCTTGCTCCAACCCAACTCCAGCAACAATGTCACCGGAATTGGCCATGAATTTGGATAAATTGGCCTTAAACTCAGGTCATACCATTTTTGTGGCAGTTTCAATTTGTTAATTACCCGGTTTAAGTGATTAGTTCAAGAGATTAATAGGTTGAATGATTTGGAGACGAGGAAGTTTTTCTCTTCCTTATGTTCTATCGATATGAAAGAAAAGGAAGAAAATAAAAAGATAGCAAGTGAAATTTTCTAAGTCCAAAAAGCATTTATATTAGTTCGTAACCAAGGGAAAAAGATGCTTCGTATCCCAGTTGTTATACCGAGATAACCGGTTACCTCCATCGATACGAAAGCAGAACTTCGTATCCATCAACGCAAGCGTTTCCAACTGATTAATGTCCATTTGTGATCGATATTAAAGGAACAGTGAGATAGCACTAGAACCGCATGACTCTATGGATATGAAGTGTCAATTTCATATCCATCTGTTCGAAGAACATAGAAGCTTCATATCCATCGATACGAAGCATCCCAAAGAAACCACCATGTTTATACCGGTAGTCGTCGATACAACGTGTGCATTCAAATATTTAAACTCGATCTAGGAGAGGATAAATATGAAGAGAAACTCCAAAACAACTGTAAAGCGCTATTACAACTTGAGTTTCACATCAATTCAGGAGAGGATCGATATGGAATTCGATAAGAGAAAAACTAACAACGACTCGTAAACGTGAGAACGTTAACGGGAGTCAAGTTATACGTATATGTATGACGGACTAACATCCAATTTCCAAAATTCGCAAAGAGTTAAATGCTCACCTGATGGTGATTACAAAAAATAACAGATTTCTATCATTCAGCACTCAGTTACAACAGTGCACAGTGCAACAATTGGCAGCCAACAATTTGTTATTTATATTACCGAAGATCAATCGGACGTCACATCTTTCGATGAAAAGACAATAACTACTCAATAAATCAGATATAATTTTTCAAAATGAAGGTGGTAGCTTTTCAAAGCACTTCATGTTCACATGGGACATACTTTGGGGGGCAAATGTTATCCCACCTTTTGGCAAGGACGCGATACCAAGAAATTGACTGGAAACTGAAGACAGTCCATTTTGGAGATCGATTGTACATAGGTTCACTATGGATGCTGGTAAATTTTTCCAGAGTCCAGATTGAGCTATAATTAACAGAAAGGACAAGCAAAGCTATGAAAGCCGACATTTCAAATTTCAAGTCGTTCGGAGTTCATGTGCTCAAGTTATGGATCGATCAAATTCTGTGAGAAGCACACTCTGTTCATATCCACCAGTTCGCATCGATCCATTTCGTATCCATCTGTTTCGCATCGATCCCTTTCGTATCCATCATGCCTACTCTACTTCGTACCCACTTAGCCTGGTCCTGTTTCATATCCCTTACATTTACTCGGCTTCGTATCCATCAAATGAAGTCAATTCATGTTGATTCTAATTGCACAGTCAACGATCGATACGAACGAGCCACCGAATGATCGATGCAAAGTAATATCTTCTATCGCTACGAAACCAGCCAAGCACCATTGATACGAAGTATGTGCATGTAATCAATGCAAAACATCCCCTAAGTCATCTATATGAAGTGGCCTCAGACATCGATGCGAAATGGAGATGAAGGTATCGATACGAAATGAATGTACCAGGTCGATACAAACACACCCTATAGAAGTGGAAGACTCGGTCACTCAGCATAAAAAGTGGATCGATCCTTCGATGTAGCGCCACGTCATCTGATCGAAACATGTAGGACATCGATATGAGACAATCGACATGAACAGTATCGATACGAAGGAAACAGTGCTTTGCAAATCCAAACTTGCATCGATCATATCTCAAAATCTACAAGTCAAAATGCCACCAAGTTTTCACAAGAGCTTGCATGCGACCTCAGGAATGTTCATGATCGATCTTGACTCGATTGGGTTAAATCTTGACCGATATGAATTTCATTCATATCGATCATGGATCGAGTCCAAACAACCGAGGATCGATCACATGGCCCCCCAAATAAGAGAAGGGGGTCTTCCGAGATTTGGGTGAGATATTTGCTGCCTACGCCTATAAATAGCAGCCTAGGATCTACTCAAAAGGGACTTTTGGCTCTTCTACATCCAGACTCTGCCGAAATTACTATTGTACTCGAATTGTACTGTTGTAACTCTTTGTAACCAGTAAGCAAAAGTAAATAAAAGTCAGCCATTTCATAGTGGATGTAGGCCATACGGTGACCACTCTAAATCTATGCGTTTTTTCTATATCGATTGGTGTGTTTGTTAGATCTTCCTCATTTTCCATTTATATTCTTCATTTTATCTCTTCAAACACATCCTAAGAGTATTGTACCCAATTTCGAAGAAACGGGAAAAAATAGGAATATGCTATATTCTTATACCCAAAACCCTTTTTACCTTCGTTCTTTGTTTCATTTTTACAATTGCAAACAAAAAAACTAAAACCCTTGTAAGTTCAGCTAGCCACCATTAAGAGATTCAAGATGAGAAAAGCTAAGATTCATGTAGGAAGCTTAAGAAAATCAATCACAAGACAAATCTCAACCTTCTTAACACCAAGCTAAGGTGAATAATGATCTTACATTTCATTTTTGTTGATTTCGGTTTCTAATTAGATCGAATTAGTTTTCGAGTAATATGCCATGGTATGATTGATTAAATGAATATATATGGTTGTTGATGATTTATGTTGCTTCAAATAGATTTTATGATAAGTTTAGATTTGAAAACCTTAGTAAATGACGTCCAAATAATGTGTTTTTTTGATATATGATCAACAAAATTATTTTAGAAGCGGGTTTCAAGTTTCATAATTTTCTACGCAATTGAGGATTTATTATGAATTTTCTATGAAAGAAAATAGCTAAAATTAGGTTTAAAATTATTTTTAGCAATTATATGTTGGTTTTGGGTTTGAAGTTTAAATATGTTAAAAACATGTAAAAAGTGAATTATGTTGAATTTTTGAGGAATTTTCCTAAGTATTTTATTATGGTTATAAAATTATTTAAGTTGAGGGACTTAAAAATTTGTACATTTATTCAAAGAGAAGGGCATAATTATTAAATGTTTTAATTTAATAATATCTAAATTCCATAGCTCTTTTGGAAAAGGATTTTGAAAACGAATTGGCAACCAATTATAGTAAACAAATAAGGCAAGTTAGTTGGAAAGAAATTACTTTAAAAGGATAATAATCGATTTTGTTTAAATTTACGGCTTCGCCACATCCGTAGTAGCTATCGACATTGTACCTTCGCCCATGACCAAGTCAAAGTCAAGGCACATAGTATCAAACAATTGATACATAGTGAATTGGGGAATGAAACGACCCGCCTTTCTCTCCGCAGAAAGACGCATCATTTTAAAGAAAGAAAGGGATAGTAAAGAGAAAAGAAAGAGAAGAAAGAAACAACATCAGAATCTCAACAGCGGAACGAATAAATTATATTAATCACACAAATATTACGTAGAATCATATACATCAGAGTTACACAGCAAAACAACACATACTAGACAGTTATAAACACATGTCTAGTTATACAACTCAATATAATACAGAGAAACGACTCAGAGAATACACAGCGGAATACTATATATCTACACGCTAAAGCCTCCTGCTCCATTGCTCCTCCAGAATTCATCAAAGCTATCCTAAATCCCTTGGCTACTTGTAAAAATTTGAGAACCCAAGAGTTTAAGAAAAAAAGAATAAACTCCGGTCAGACATGGGTCTGGTGTGAGTAAGCGGGTTAAAGTTGCATAACTTTAAAAACCTTTTGAAAGCAAAGGTATCACGTAAGACTCCCCAAACATAAACATGGGTATGTTTTTACCTTACGCTAACCAAAACATTTGATAGGAAATCTAGTGATATTATAATAGGGTCTAGGGTTTTCAAATAAAACACAGAAATAGCTGGAATGCTTACATCTCACGTCCCAACATATTGGGAACATCTAAAACGTACGACACATATTGGAGTTTGGATTCCATATAATGGCAGGGCTACTGGGGTACCGCCCGTCACAGTACGGGGCCTAGATCACCATACCGAGGATCACTCCCAATCCCCTGCAACACAAAGCAGAACCATTCCTTACTGAACAGTTCCGAATAAGATAGCCCCGCGGTTGTAGCTAGCAACCGCCTACACAGACGAATAAAAAAGGACTTTAGATAAGGATTCATCTCATCCTACTTGGGCATGACCCACTTAGCCTTGCTGCACCTCCCCTGTTTTAGCCATTCCCGGTTGACGAGGCTTGAGGCTACGATTACCTTTATGGAACACAGCCCTTAGAATGCTCATCGTCCACCTGACGATGTGCTGAAAGCATTCAATCCATACAAGTTCATTTCGGGTTCGAACGAAACCGAAGGCATTATCTCGTTACACTCATTTTGGAATCACCCTCAGAGTTGACGACAATAACCCTTGCACTCTGAATCTTCATCTTCACTTGAGATTCACGATCTAACGTAAATTTGGATCGATGCGGTTTTCGGATATCCAAATCAGAAAACCTGATCTCGGTCTCATCGAAATCCAAAACGCCATCTTTTAGGTCCAAGTTGTTTAAGGTTAAACAATTCAATTCTATTATCTATATACACACAGATAGATAAATCACAATATCACAATAGATAATCTACATTATCATCATAAACAGATAATCCATATTATCATCATACTACAACCAACGCATCTCATATCATATATCACACATATCTCATCGGAGATATCAAACAATCAAGGCATTCAATATCAATCAGCCATTCATAAGCAATGATCTAATAATCACACCATCAATAATTAATTTAAAATGAATTAAATTAATTACTTCATCTTTAATTAATTTAAAATAAATTAAATTAGTTACCTTCATCACAATAAATCTTGCTTACATACACATTAATTAAACCAATTAATTAATCATTATCTTACTTAATCAACCTTGATTAATTATCCCTCAATTACATTAAGTAATTACCCTTAATTAATTACACAAATTAATTATCTTCAAACCATTAAGTAATTAATCTTAATGACTTCATTAACTATAATTAATTACATTAGTCCTAATTCAATTACAATTAATTAATTACCTTATAATCACTTATTATTGATTAATTAATCTTAATTAATCAATCCTTAGCTACTCTCATTAATTACATAAATTATGACCTTATTTACTTACTTACATTAATCAACTTTAATAAATCATAAACAGTAATTATCAACCTGTAATTACTTAACTTAATTAATTAATTTCTTAATTAATTATACCAATCCTTTGATTAATTACACTAAGTAATTAATCCTTAATTATCTCCTCCAAGTAATTACCCTTTAATTACTTCCCATTAATTAATTTCATTCTGTAATTATACATTAATTACTTAACCTAAGTAATTACACTTATCCATCATTAAGTAATTATACCTAATCAATCACCAAATGATTATCTTTAATTAATCAACCCATTTGATTAACCCAAATTAATTACACTTATTTGATTAATTTCAATTGGGTAATTCATCCCTTAATTACCCCTTTTAAATAAATTAATTAATCCTTAATTGTAGATTAATCAATCGTTAATTATTAATTAATAAACCTTAATTATCAATAAATAAAACTTAATAACAAATAATTAATCCTTAAATAAATCAGTTAATTAATCCTTAATAACAATTAATTAACCTTTAATAATAGTTAATTAATCCTTAATTAATTATAGATTAATTATTTCTTAATTATCAAATAAAACTTAATTATTAATTAATAAAACTTAATTACAAATTAAATACCTTTTTAAATACTAATTAATAAATCTTTAATTACTAATTAATCAACCTTAATTACTTAATTAATTAATCTTTAGTCTTAATTAATAATCTCTAATTATCTAGTTAATTAAACTTAATTATAAATTAATTAACCTCTAATTAATTAACTTATAACCCTAAATTATTAACTTTAAATAAATTGATTAAATTGATTAATTAATCTTAATTAATCCCTTAATTAATTCTTAATCATTACTAATTAAATTAATTACTCATATCTAATTTCCTTAATTAATTTAATGATTATTAAGATATTAAAGCTTTAATTATCTTTAAGATAAAATAATATCTTACTATTAACTTAATTAAAGCTTTTATCTTAATAATTAACCTTTCTTAATTAAATCTTTAATTAAGTTTTAAATACTTATTCAACTTGATAAATTAAAAGTTACAATTCACAACTTATTTTTAAATGCTTTAAACTATTATCAAGCAATTGTTTTAAATCCATTATCAATTTAAATTAATAAACTTGCTTTTTTAAAATCTTAAAATTCATTCCTACACAAGTTTAATTAATCTTAACTTAATTTAGCAAAGTTTAAAATTAAATGAAGTTTCAAAACTTCATAAACAATGTTAAAGAATCAACTTATTATATAAGTAATTTATAAAGAAAGTTTAAATTAATTTCATTTTTAAATTTTCAAAACAAAATTTTTTTTCTAAAAAAACTTTTTTTTATACTTGCTTCAGGTAAAACCCGAAGTCCACTCGGGTCTGACCCGAATTCCTTTTCCTTTCTAAAATTTTTAGTTAATTAGTTAAAGTTAAAACTTTTAAAACCTGTAACAAATAAAAACTGTTAACAAGTTTTAAAAAGAAAAATCAATCACTACTCGAGTTTGAACTCGAGCGAACTACCCCCAATCTCGAGTTGTAACCCGAGATAATTTCATCTTCCCAAACTACCACAACCCACTTACACACACACCTCCCTGTGCAGTGCACCTTCACCAGGAACCACTCCGGCCATCGACGAACCCTCCGGCATGTCCCTCATCAACGATGCAACCTAAAACGGTCACCAAAGTACTCGCATGACCCATCGATCAAGATTGAGCAATCCAGTTAAAAAATGGAAACCGCATATCACTAGAAATCCCTTCAAACAGCCATCGCAGATCACTAGAACATCAGAAATCTGGCCACACCACCCCGTACCTTCCACGTTGCTTTACCCCACGTCTCGAACCACTCGATCAACCAGAGGAGAAGTATGGACCCAAAATCCAACTTGACCCAAAACTAGGTTTATAATCTAGATCGTCACGCCGCCGTCGCCACAATGATCAGGGACCTCGCCTGACATTTTTCTTGAGCACTCCGATATCCCAACCTCCTCCCATCGAAACCACGACCGTCCAAGATGTTGCAATCGCCAGAAAATCCCAAAAATACCAATTCTGGTCATCTCCATATTGCATGCTCGTTACTTCAATAAAAATTGTGATTTTGATTTTAAAAGTCATAACTTTCTAAACCAATCCAACTTATGTATTTAAATCAGATAATTGTATCAGTTGATTTTTAACATATTTATTAAATTTTACTGTAACTCTTGCTTTCCAGTCACTATATATATATATAAACATGTTTAACTATTTTTAGATCCAAGTTCATGCTTAAACAAACTAAATTTGATTGAAAAACTATGGCTTATCAGAGATCGGAGATGAAGAAAACAGAATTTGAACAAAATTTAACTCTGAACTATGAAACAGAGGGGAAACATGGATATAACAGACATGCACACTTAAATAAAATCATATTCACAAAATTATGCACATGAAGTCATCATCATCACAGAGATTTTATAAGCAACAACCATAAATCTACTTAAGTTTTAAAAATTATGTTTACTCACCTTTTGAAAAGCAGAAACTTTGGAAGGAATTGAATTGAAACTGAAGCTTTTGAAACAGAAATGCTTTGGAGGCTTTAATTGAAAACAAAATTACTTTGAAACTGGAATGTTAGAAGGCTTTGATTCACTTCAGGTTTCTTACTTGCTTGAAAAACTGAGACATGATGATGATTTAGGACTTTGAACACCTGTTTGGTTCCAGGATTTTAGAAAATGGTCACAGATTGATGACATTCTCTGTTTTGAAGAATTTGTTACATGTTTAAATTCATTTCTGGTTTCAGAAATGAACGCAGCTTCTTTGATTACAAGTTTGTGAACTTTTGATTTTTGTTTTAGAGGAGATTACAAGCTTTGAAGTTTGAGGAATAGATGACAGGCTTTGAGCATAAAACAGTTTTACAGGGTTGAGTTTTGAAAGTGTACCAGGCTACAATTTGAAATTGATCTTGCTAGAAAATCTTAGTACAGGCTTGATGACATTCTCTGGTGTGCATTTGGTTTGGAAGAGATGTTTTCAGGCTTAAGAAAATAATCACAGGATATTTGAAAATTCAGGTTTTGAAAATTGATCTACAGATTTGAATGAAGGTTATAGAGTTTTGAATTTCTGGTTTGAAGAAAATTTACAGGATGAATTGCATTGTATAAATTTGAACTGAGAATTGTTTTTTTTTTTCAGATTTGGCCATTGTTTTCTTGGTTTGAATACGCAAAGATTAAAAAAATGAATGAAGAAGGTGGAAGTTTTATATAGATTAAATTTTGGTTTAATTAAAATTTTAAAGAAAATAAAAACAAGTAATGAAGCTTGTGTCTTACTTAAATTAATATGTTAACACTTGTTACTTAAGAAGTTTAAAGTTTTAACACTTGTCCTAATTTAGTTTTATATTATTTATAAATGATTTTTAAAGGATTTTAAATTAATTTTTCCTAATTAATTAATTAATACATATATTACTTATCAATGATTTCTTATTAAATTTCTAATTAACAAATACATTTATAAATTTATAAATGCTTTTCTAATTTTAAATAAATAAAACTTTTGAAAGAAAATAAAATAAAAACCAATTATCTTTTAAATAAAATTATATATAATATTGTAAACTCGTTTTTAAATTCTAATTTAAAAGCTTTTCTATTTATTCCTATTGAATAAATTCTTTTCCAAATTCCTATCAATAAATTTCTTTAAAGAGAATAATATAAAACAATTTATTTTTACATAAAAACTTTATCCATATAATTTAAATCCAAACTATATTATTATTTTGAGATATATATATTCCTTTAAATTCTATTTTTAAATTCAAATTAAAATCCAATTTAAAATCAATTCAAATAAATATAATATCAATTTTAAACAAACACATTATTAATTGTAAATAATTATCCTATTTAAAAATCAATTTAAATACACACACACACACACACATATATATATATATTTAAACACACTTATTAAAATTGAAATAATAAGTCAATTTTAAAATGTATTTATACAATAACACAAACTTAAATAACTAAAAAATCAATCTATAATCATAATTAAAATCATCACATTATTAATTGTTTGGCTATTTATATTTGAAAATAACAATTTTTATCAATTTTAAAAAATTTAATTAAGAGATTATCACATTTTAAATTCCTTGAAATTCCGGGATATTACATTCTTCCCCCTTCAAAGAATTTCGTCCTCGAAATTAAAACAAAAGATATTCCAAAGTTTTATTATTTCATTTTAACCAATTCAAGCATACATAACAGCCATACATTATTAATCAAACAAACAATTTCATCCAAACAACCAATTCAATCAAATAAACAACACTAGCTATCCGGACACTGATCCGGATAAGCTTCCTGAAATTATCTCGAGTTTCCCAGGTACAGACACAGGGATACTCGCTCTACTAAATCCAAACTAGCGATACTACTAAGCTACCGAGCTCCTACTCAGCTAGATCTATAATCTGCACAAGATATCAGGCCACAGACTAGTCTGATCAACAACTAAATCCTTCAGGACTACTGGTTCCAAAACCAGCGATAGATCAAATACGTACTCCCTCAGAGGCACGTGAAATACCTTGAATTCCAGTCTTCCAAACTGGCAATTCAACTCTTCAGACCAAAGCACTTATCCTCACAAAAACTCAGAAGAATCCAATATACCTCAGAGCTAACATTAGTCTTACCCAATCACTTTGCTCCCTTTACCAGAGAAAACCTCAACAACAACGAAGTCTCCAACTTCAAATTCCAAATTCCTCCGTCTCTTAACCTCAAAACTCTACTTACGATCATGGGCTGTTCACAGATCCTTTCCAATCAGCTCAATCTTCGCTGATGCTTCTACAAACAAATTGGATCAAAACAACTCAACAAACTGATCCTCACAAGATCTACCCATATCAAGAACACAAAGTCTACTCCACAATCATCAGAAGATTACAACCTACTTCTCCTGTCCTGAAAAGAACAGAACAGGATCACTCGCCAACTTGCCTCAGATCCTTAAAAACTCCATTAGAAACTCTCTAATCCAAAACACTGCAAATCCCAGTTGCTTCCACTCTAGAATAGCTGCCACAATGCTTCGGTTGCACAACTCTGATCTGGAGCAGATGAGAATGTCGTCGATAAACATGGGCATAGACTAGACAGCACACCCTGGCAATAAGGTTCAACTGAAGTTCCAAGAAATACAGAACTGCTTCACCCAAAACCTTCCTCCAGAAGCTATCCTTCTACCTAGCTGAATTACCTGTAGCTTCATGAATCAAGTCAATACGGAACTCAGTCCTTAATGTGGGAAAATCTCTAACTTCCCTGAAGATATCCGAAAAATCTTCGACAACTCCATAACTCCTACATCCTCTAGAGATGTTTTAAACCCAAGCAAAAGATTATCTAAGATAATTATCCAACTATCGCAAGTCACTTTTGCGATCAACCCAACCTAAATTTCCAAAGATACTGTTCTCTCTTTACCAATCAGAGCAGCTTATCATTGAGCAACTAATCCATCGAAGAAATGGGTCCTCTCTGCTGCTTCTGAATTCCACCTCTAAGAAACTGCTAAGCCAAAAAGATTCCTGCTGGAACACAGAACACTCCCGAGCTGCAACGCTTCCACAGATGCCAAAGACTTCTATCCAAAGCTCTTTGATCATCAAAAACATATCAACCAATCCCAAACAGGACCTTGAGATGTGCAGACATCTCCTCAATAAACTTGGGCCCCAAACAAGACACAAACATCCTGCTGAACTTAGCTACAATACCGAAGCAGACACACTTCCTTATATTTTCTCCAAAAGAAAACATCTTGGGAGACGTCCATAGTCACTGCGTCTCATCACGCACCTACTACTTCCTGAGGTTGCCAAGATACCATCACTTTCTTCTGCCTAACCGACAGATCCAAACTCCCAAAAATCCGCTCACACGAGCGCGATCAAACTTACACTTCAATGATAGACTCCGAACCTTAACAGGTTTCCTTCATAGATCAATGAAATCCTTACACCAAACTGCAAAGCTTACTCGAGACGGTATTAGGTATACAATCTCGACAAATACTCTTTCAACCTCAAACATTCAAACTCCAACCATTGGTAGTCGTGTTACACACCACTACCCTATCTACCTTTATAACTTATGTTAGAAAGCCCGAACAGGTAACCCAACGGATAGGTAGAAATATATATATATATATATATATATATATATATATATAAATTACAAGTACTCTCTCTCAAGAAAGACACCTCTACAGAGCCTAGGTATTCGCTCAACCTATGCTCTGATACCAAGTGAAACGACCCGCCTTTCTCTCCATAGAAAGACGCATCATTTTGAAGAAAGAAAGGGATAGAAAAGAGAAAAGAAAGAGAAGAAAGAAAGAAACAACATAATATTCTCAACAGTATAACTAATAAATTATATTAATCACATAAATATTACATAGTATCATATACATCAGAGTTACACAGCAAAACAACACATACTAGACAGTTATAAACACCTGTCTAGTTATACAACTCAATACAATACAGACAAACGACTCAGAGAACACATAGCGGAATACTATATATCTACACGCTGAAGCCTCCTGCTCCATTGCTCCTCCAGAATTCGTCAAAGCTATCCTGAATCCCTTGGCTACTCGTAAAAATTTGAGTACCCAAGTGTTTAAGAAAAATTAATAAACTCTGGGTCAGACATGGGTCTGGTGTGAGTAAACAGGTTAAAGTTGCTTACTTTAAAAATCTTTTGAAAGCAAAGGTATCACGTAAGGCTCCCCACACATAAACATGGGTAAATTTTTACCTTACGCTAACCAAAACATTTGATAGGAAATCCAGTGATATTATAATAGGGTCTAGGGTTTTCAAATAAAATACAAAAATAGCTGGAATGCTTACATCTCACGTTCCAACATAGTTGGGCACATCTAAAACGTACGACACTTATTGGAGTTTGGATTTCATACAATGGCAGGGCTAATGGGGTACCACCCGTTATAGTATGGGCCCTAGATCACCGTACCGAGGATCACTTCCAATCCTCTACAACACAAAGCCGGAACCATTCCTTACTGAAAAGTTCCGAATAAGATAACCCCGCGGTTGTAGCAAGCAACCGCCCACACAGCCGAATAAAAAGGGACTCTAGACAGGGATTCATCTCATCCTACATGGGCATGACCCACTTAGCCATGCTGCACCTTCCCTGTTTTAGCCATTCCCGATCGATGAGGCTTGAGGCTACGATTAGCTTTATAGAACACATCCCTTAGAATGCTCATCGTCCACTTGACGATGTGCTGAAAGCATTCAATCCATACAAGTTCATTCCGGGTTCGAATGAAACCGAAGGCATTATCTGGTTACACTCATTTTGGAATCACCCTCAGAGTTGACGACAATAACCCTTGCACTCTGAATCTTCATCTTCACTTGAGATTCACGACCTAACGTAAATTTGGATCGATGTGGTTTTCGGATATCAAAATCTGGAAACCTGATCCTACTCTCATCGAAATCCAAAACGCCATCTTTTAGGTCCAAGTTGTTTAAGGTTAAACAATTCGATTCTATTATCTATATACACATAGATAGATAATTCACAATATCACAATAGATAATCTACATTATCATCATAAACAGATAATACATATTATCATCATACTAGAACCAAAGCATCTCATAGCATATATCACACATATCTCATCGAAGATATCAAACAATCAAGGCATTCAATATCAATCAGCCATTCATAAGCAATGATCTAATAATCACACCATCAATAATTAATTTGAAATGAATTAAATTAATTACTTCATCTTTAATTAATTTAAAATAAATTAAATTACTTAACTTCATCACAATAAATCTTGCTTACATACACATTAATTAAACCAATTAATTAATCATCATCTTAATTAATCAACCTTGATTAATTATTCCTCAATTACATTAATTAATTACCCTTAATTAATTACACAAATTAATTACCTTCAAACCATTAAGTAATTAATCTTAATGACTTCATTAACCATAATTAATCACATTAGTCCTAAATCAATTACAATTAATTAATTACCTTATAATCACTTATTATTGATTAATTAATCTTAATTAATCAATCCTTAATTACACTCATTAATTACATAAATTATGACCTTAGTTACTTACTTACATTAATCAATTTTAATAAATCATAAACAGTAATTATCAACCTGTAATTACTTACCTTAATTAATTAATTTCTTAATTAATTATACCAATCCTTTGATTAATTACACTAAGTAATTAATCCTTAATTATCTCCTCCAAGTAATTACCCTTTAATTACTTCCCATTAATTAATTTTCATTCTGCAATTATACATTATTTACTTAACCTAAGTAATTACACTTATCCATCATTAAGTAATTATACTTAATCAATCACCAAATGATTATCTTTAATTAATCAACCCATTTGATTAACCCAAATTAATCACACTTATTTGATTAATTTCGATTAGGTAATTCATCCTTTAATTACCCCTTTTAAATAAATTGATTAATCCTTAATTGTTAATTAATAAACCTTAATTATCAATAAATAAACTTAATAACAAATTAATCAATCCTTAAATAAATCAGTTAATTAATCCTTAATAACAAGTAATTAACCTTTAATAATAGTTAATTAATCCTTAATTAATTATAGATGAATTATTTCTTAATTATCAAATAAAACTTAATTATTAATTAATAAAACTTAATTACAAATTAAATACCTTTTTAAATACAAATTAATCAATCATTAATTACTAATTAATCAACCTTAATTACTTAATTAATTAATCTTTAGTCATTAATTAATAATCTCTAATTATCTAGTTAATTAAACTTAATTATAAATTAATTAACCTCTAATTAATTAACTTATAACCCATAATTATTAACTTTAAATAAATTAACTAAATCGATTAATTACTCTTAATTAATCCCTTAATTAATTCTTAATCATTAATAATTAAATTAATTACTCATATCTAATTTCCTTAATTAATTTAATTATTATTAAGATATTAAAGTTTTAATTATCTTTAAGATAAAACAATATCTTACTATTAACTTAATTAAAACTTTTATCTTAATAATTAACCTTTCTTAATTAAATCTTTAATTAAGTTTCAAATACTTATTCAACTTGATAAATTAAAAGTTACAAATCACAACTTATTTTTAAATGCTTTAAATTATTATCAAGTAATTGTTTTAGATCCATTATCAATTTAAATTAAAAAACTTGCTTTTTTTTAAATCATAAATTCATCCCTATCAAGTTTAATTAATCTTAACTTAATTTAGCAAATTTTAAAATTAAATGAAGTTTCAAAACTTTATAAACAACGTTAAAGAATCAACTTATTATATAAGTAATTTATAAAGAAAGTTTAAATTAATTTCATTTTTAAATTTTCAAAACACAATTTTTTTTTAAAAAAAACTTTTTTTTATACTTTCTTCAGGTAAAACCCGAAGTCCGCTAGGGTCTGACCCGAATTCCTTTTCCTTTCTAAAATTTTTAGTTAATTAGTTAAAGTTAAAACTTTTAAAACCTGTAACAAATAAAAACTGTTAACAAGTTTTAAAAAGAAAACTCAATCACTACTCGAGTTTGAACTCGAGCGAACTACCCCCAATCTCGAGTTGTAACCCGAGATAATTTCATCTTCTAAACTACCACAACCCACTGACACGCACACCTCCCTGTGCAAGTGCACCGTCACCAGGAGCTACTTCGGCCATCGAAGAACCCTCCGGCACGTCCCTCATCAACGATGCAACCCAAAACGGCCACCAAAGTACTCGCACGACCCATCGATCAAGATTGAGCAATCCAGTTAAAAATTGGAAACCGCACATCACCAGAAATCACTTCGAATAGCCGTCGCCGATCACTAGAATGTCAGAAATTCTGGCCACACCACCCCATACCTTCCACGCTGCCTTACCCCACGTCTCGAACCACTCGATCAACCAGAGGAGAAGTACGGACCCAAAATCCAACTTGACCCAAAACTAGGTTTAGAACCTAGATCATCACGCCGCCGTCGTCACAATGATCAGGGACCTCACCTGACATTTTTCTTGAGCACTCCGATATCCCAACCTCCTCCTATCGAAACCACGACCGTCCAAGATGTTGCAATCACTAGAAAATCCCAAAAATACCAATTCTGGTCATCTCCATATTGCATGCTCGTTACTTCAATAAAAATTGTGATTTTGATTTTAAAAGTCATAACTTTCTAAACCAATCCAACTTATGTATTTAAATCAGAGAATTGTATCAGTTGATTTTTAACATATTTATAAAATTTTACTGTAACTCTTGCTTTCCAGTTACTATATATATATAATATATATATATATATATATATATATATATATATATAAAGATGTTTAACTATTTTTAGATCCAAGTTCATACTTAAACAAACTAAATTAGATTGACAAACTAAAGCCTATCAGAGATCGGAGATGATGAAAACAAATTTGAACAAAATTTAACTCTGAACTATGAAACATAGGGGAAACATGGATATAACAGACATGCACACTTAAATAAAATCATATTCACAAAATTATACACATGCAGTCATCATCATCACAGAGATTTTATAAGCAACAACCATAAATCTACTTAAGTTTTAAAAATTATGTTTACTCACCTTTCGAAAAGCAGAAACTTTGGAAGGAATTGAATTGAAAATGAGCTTTTGAAACAGAAATGCTTTAGAGGCTTTAATTGAAAACAAAATTGCTTTGAAACTGGAATGTTAGAAGGCTCTGATTCACTTCGGGTTTTTTTCTTGCTTGAAAAACTGAGACATGATGATGATTTAGGACTTTGAAAACCTGTTTGGTTCCAGGCTTTTAGAAAATGGTCACAGATTGATGACATTCTCTGTTTTGAAGAATTTGTTACATGCTTAAATTCATTTCTGGTTTTAGAAATGAACTCAGCTTCTTTGATTACAGATTTGTGAACTTTTGATTTTTGTTTTAGAGGAGATTACAAGCTTTGAAGTTTGAGGAATAGATGACAGGCTTTGAGCATAAAACAATTTTACAGGGTTGAGTTTTGAAAGTGTTCCGGGTTGCAATTTGAAATTGATCTTGCTAGAAAATCATAGTACAGGCTTGATGACATTCTTTGGTATGCATTTGGTTTAGAAGAGATGTTTTCAGGCTTGAGAAAATGATCACAGGATATTTGAAAATTCAGATTTTGAAAATTGATTTATAGATTTGAATGAAGGTTACAGAGTTTTGAATTTCTGGTTTGAAGAAAATTTACAGGATGAATTGCATTGTATAAATTTGAACTGAGATTTTTTTTTTTTTAGATTTAGCCATTGTTTTCTTGGTTTGAACATGCAAATATAAAAAATATGAATAAAGAAGGTGGAAGTTTTATATAGATTAAATTTTGGTGTAATTAAAATTTTAAAGAAAATAAAAACAAGTAATGACACTTGTCTCTTACTTAAATTAATATATTAACACTTTTTACTTAAGAAGTTTAAAGTTTTAACACTTGTCCTAATTTATTTTTATATTATTTATAAATGATTTTTAAAGGCTTTTAAATTAATTTTTCCTAATTAATTAATTAATGCATATGTTAATTATAAATGCTTTCTTATTAAATTTCTAATTAACAAATACATTTATAAATTTATATATGCTTTTCTAATTTTAAATAAATAAAACTTTTGAAAGAAATAAAATAAAAACCAATTATCTTTTGAATAAAATTATATATAATATTATAAACTCATTTTTAAATTCTAATTTAAAAGCTTTTCTATTTATTCCTATTAAATAAATTCTGTTCCAAATTCCTATCAATAAATTTCTTTAAAGAGAATAACATAAAACAATCTTATTTTTACATAAAAACTTTATCCGTATAATTTAAATCCAAATTATATTATTATTTTGAGATATATATATTCATTTAAATTCCATTTTTAAATTCAAATTAAAATCCAATTTAAAATCAATTCAAATAAATATAATATCAATTTTAAACAAACACATTATTAATTGTAAATAATTATCCTATTTAAAAATCAATTTAAATACACAGATATATATATATATACATATATATTTAAACACACTTATTAAAATTGAAATAATAAGTCAATTTTAAAATTTATTTATACAATAAAACAAACTTAAATAATTTTTTTTTTGGGTACTAGGGAAACCTGTTCAATCACTACCGACCAGCGATTCCTGAACAGTAAACCTAGGGAATAGCCGGAAGGCCCGCCACAACCAACTATTCTGGGCAGCCAGACCTTTCGGTTGGCTTGGGGCAGGAGGTGCGAAAATGAACCGGATACCTCCCAAGTGAAAAGTCGTTTCTCCTCCCACACCTAATTGTTTGTCTATTTAAAAATCATAATTTTAATTTTGATAATTTTTTATTAAGAATTATTAAAGGAAAATATGATTAATTAAGTTTATAAATTTATTTTAGAAAATATATTTAGAATTTGGGTTTGAAATTTAGATATTTTAGACAACATGATAAAAGTGAATTTCTAGAATTTTTGGGGATTTTTCCTAAGTGATTTGCCATGTGTTTGTGCCAAAAATGGTCACAAACACTCAATTGCAAATGAAAGCCCCTATTCACAGTCACAAATCACAGATAGAATATATGAAGAGGATATAAATATGAAGAACAATAAAAATTAAAATGAAAACGGTAAAAAGACGAGATGTATAATAGTTCAGCTTACTTCGACCTACGTCCACTCTAGAAATTGTCTTTTTATTGCTAGAGAATTGATTACAATTACAATCCAGAGTTTTTGTAACCATAATGGAAGAGTAGACTTTAGGTAGAAGATAAACGGAAATCAAATTAGAATCCCTTTTCTAAAGCCTCGCCTGCTGTATTTATAGACAAAATCTCAATTACTGGGCTTACTCACTGATATAGGCCCACCAAAACCATAGTCAAGCCCACATCACTCTTCCCTGTTGACTTTGAGCAGTTGACAGGCCGACCAGAAGTTCCCCCGTTGATGACTCGAATAGATACACTGGTGACCTGAAGCACACTTGCATCTAACTGGAAGTAGAATAATGCCGACCCTAGAATCCTATTGCTGATTCCTTGTTTCCATAACCGCCCCGAAGTTAGGTTGCAGTAGACCCAAAATCCATCTCGAAGCCAACCATGAGGAAAGCCAATGCCGATCCTAACTTGATATCCCAACAGCCGACCCAAAGTCACAGAAGTGCAGACCCGAAGCATTTCAACAATGTCGATCCCATGTCCAAGTTCCTACACTGATCCTAAAACCTAGTGCTGACTCAAAGACAAACATATGCCAACCTGAAGTCAAGCTTCCACTTGTCGATCCCATCCTGATGTCGACCCCTTGATTCATGCCCACCCGAAGTACCATGCAGTGCCGACTCGAAGATCCATGAATGCCGACCCAAAGATCTATGAATGCCAACCCCTCCTTTTACCGATCCCAAGCAATGAATGCTGACTCGAAGCACCCATTCCTCTAACTCGAAGCAACCCTCCTAAAAACCCAAAGTAATCCCAAGGTGACTCAAAGCAAACACCAAGCAACCCGAAGCATCTCAACTTTTGTCGAAATCCAAATTCCAAGTATCCCGCGCTTTTTGTCCATCGACTATGCCGATCTTGGTCACATATTCATGTTTATTATCCATGATTGATTGTCCATTCAAATCAAAACCATAATAATTCTGCCTCGATAACTGAGTAATCATTTAAGTTAAATTCACCTATCTATGGCCTTGCTAAAAGGCGGGTTAAAATTTTCCCTCAAAACATGCCTTGCTATTGGAAGGTGCGTTCTTAATAGCTTTAAATCCGATATCCAAAGTCCATATTACATCTAAGTCCAGTAGCCAAATCCTCAACTATTCCAGGTCGTTATCTAATTCTGAATCCATTCTAAATCAATTAACCAAATCCACGATCTCTCTAGATTGTTTTATCCAAATATGGGACCACTCCGAGTCCTGTTTAAATTTGGGGACCTCTCCGGGTCCGAATCCAAATCCGAGACCTCGTCGGGTCCATATTCAAATCTAGGACCACTCCAGGTCCTTAGCCTAATCCTTAGAAACTCGAAGCCACTATTCAAATACATATCAGATCTTAGAAGTCAGTAATGGGATACTACGATCTATCTGTATCATTGATGACCTCTCTGGACCCTTGCTAAGCTCGATCCAAACTTAACGATTGAATATGCAAATCTTATCGCGCTTCGATGAATCAACTTATCCCTTGCAATCTTATTCAGCATCTCTGAACATTAAGTAATGCCCTGGTCCTCCTAGACCGATTGTAGCCTCTCGAGCACTTGCTGGATGCCCTCCTGTCACTCTCCGGTAAAGGGGAAACAATGTCAAGCGAGCCAATCATGTCGCTCTCCGACGAAGCGACGTCACTCCCTGCATTCTGGTTCAATATCCCTAAACATTAAGCAATGCCCAGGCCTAAGTCCTAGACTGATTACAGCCACTCCAAGCTCTTACTGGATCTCATCTTGTCACTCTCCGATGAAAGGGAAACAACGTTGAACGAGCCGATCCTATCTCTCTCCGATGAAGTGGCGTCTCTCCCTGCACTCTGGTTCAGTATCCCTGAACATTAAGCGATCAATTTCCAACTAACTTCCCATATCCATCCTGTACCTCTCCGGTTAGGGATTTGTTTCATAAAATTCAAATCCATAGACCCAGCCAGTTCATTTTATCCTACTCCAGCCTCGACTCGTCAGTCGAGGGCTTATCCATGGTTTTTCTTCTCCGGCCTTGACTCTCCGGTCGAGGGCTTATAATCTCTGGCCTTGACTCTCGGGTTGTGGACTTATAATCTTCGGCCACGACTCTCCGGTCGAGGACTTATAGTCTCCGACCTCGTCTCTCTGGTCGAGGACTTATACTCTCTGACATCGACTCTCCGGTCAAGGACTTATAATGTAGGGTATCCTACTTTGTCCTCGATCTCCAATCGAGGACTTAATCCTTGAGTATCCTTCTCTGGCCTCAACTCTCCAGTCGAGGACTTAATCTGTGAGGTATTCAACTCCTGCCTCGATCCCCAATCGATGGCTTAATCCGTGGGGTGTTATACTTTGGCCTCGATCCCCAATCGAGGACTTAATCTGTATTTGAGTCCATCCCATCGCTCTCTAGCAATGGGACTCGTAATTCGCGGTTACTGCCCCGTCTCTTTGGTCAGGACTGTAACCGTGACCTATAAAACCATTGTTTGCGGTAAACAGAAATACAAGATTTCATAAACCTGACCATCATGGTTCTTCATCATCTCAAAGCATGCATAGGACCATCCTAGGTCCCGTACATGTGTAGGTGACTTAGCCGCATTACTACGGGGTGTATTACTTATTCCATACTATCAAGAGATGGCGACCTATGCCCTTAATCCGGGCTAGCTCCGAGTTGTTGCAGATGATAGTTGCTCCTGTTCCATCACCACTATCCATTTCCAAACAAAGCCATCTAAACTATTCCCCCAGTTCCATCGGTAGTGGAGCCAACCCATTCTCCTTGGTCGGCGTTTTCCCCCTGCTGATCCAATCCATATCTAAGCCTGCTAATTTCTGCTCCAAGTCTTGGGTTACAATTTCCAATTATTCTAGCATCCATAAATGTTCTCCGATAATCATTTTCATCCTACCCTCGAGCCCGCGAGGGAATCCTGAAACCTGCCCTTGTAGATGAGCATCCATATTCCGATTAACGTTGAACTGCACAGCATCGCCCGATATCCTGCCTGGAATGGAAGCAATATGATCTAGGGGCATGCCCCTGAGTGTGGAATGATCTGGGGCAGCTCCTGGTGGTTCTGCTCTATCCCGCATCCTGATTGTTCAATTTCCTTGGTTCTGATTCAGGACTTCCTCTGCTCCTACTCCTCCAACTTTGTAATCCACATTTTCGGCATTCCCTACAACTCGATTCCCTTGGTTTTGAGCTCCATCTTGTCTAATCCGTCGGAATAGGTTTTGCATTATTTCCGCTTGCCTTTTTAGCATCCTTTCCTGCATAGCATTCATCATCATCTCCATCTCATCTTTAGTGATGAAGATTGAGGTCTAATTAGCTCCTAAGGAAGCCTCCTGACTTCCTTTATGATGACTCCTCTCTATTCACTATCTCCTTGTTGATTGCTTAGTCATTGCTTCCCAGATCCAAGATCCTAACATCCCGATTCCCGAGTGCAAGCGTTCTCTTGAAAGCACCAAAACATTTGCGCAAAAAATGGTTACAAATACCCAATCGCAGATGAAAGCACCAATTCGAAATCACAGATCACAGATAGAATATATAAAGAGGATATAAATATGAAGAACAATAATAAAATGAAAAAATAGTAAAAAGAAGAGATTTATAGTGGTTTGGCTAACTCTGGCCTACGTCCAATCTAGAAATTTCCTTTTTATTGCTAGAGAATTGATTACAATTACAGTCCATAGTTTTTGAAACCACAATGGCAGAGTAGCCTTTAGGTAGAAGATGATGGAAAACAGAATCAAAATCCATTTTCTAAAGCCCCACCTGTTGTATTTATAAACCAAATCCCAGTTATCGGGCTTCCTCACTCATATGGGCCAGCCAAAACCATAGTTAATCCCACATCACTCATCCCTGACGACCTTGAGCAGTTGACAGGCAGACCTGAAGTTCTCCTAGGGATGACTCGAAGTAGATACACTAGTGACCCGAAGCACAATTGCATCTAACCTGAAGTAGAATAATGCCGACCCTAGATCCTATTTCTGATCCATTGTTTCCATAGCAAACTCGAAGGTTGTCACTCCTTGAACCGAAGTTAGGTTGCAGCAGACTAGAATTGCATCTTGAAGACAACCGAGAGCAAAGCCAATGTCGATCCCTAACTCTATATGCCGGCCCCAATTTGATATCCCAAGAGTCAACCCAAAGTCATAAAGTGCCGACCCGAAGCATTTCAACTATGCCGATCCCATGTCCAAGTTCCTATGCAGATCCCAAAACCTAGTGTCGACCCAAAGATAAGCATATGTTGACCTGAAGTCAAGCTTCCACATGTCGATCCCATCCTGATGCCGACCCATTAATTCATGCCGACCCGAAGTACCAAGTACTACCGACCCGAAGATCCACGAATGCCGACTCGAAGACCTATGAATACCGAACCCTCCTTTTGCCAATCCCAAGCGATGAATGCTGACTCTAAGCATCCATTCCTCTGACTCGAAGCAACTCTCCTAAAAACCTGAGGTAAACCCGGTGTGACTTGAAGCAAACTCTAAGCAACCCTAAGCATCTCGACGTTTGTTGAAATCTAAATTCCAAGTATCCTACGCTTTTTGTCCATCAATTATGGCAAATACCGACCATATATTCATGTTTATTATCCATGATTGATCGTCCATTCGTTCATTCAAACCAAAACCATAATATTTCAGCCTAAATAAACGAGTAATCATTTAAGTTAAATCCGCCTGTCTACGGCCTTGCCAAAAGGCGGGTTAACATTTTCCCCCAAAATATGCCTTGCTATTGGAAGGTTGATTTGAATAGCTTTAAATCTAATATCCAAAGTCCATATTCCATCCAAGTCTGATAGCCAAATCCGCAATTATTCCTAGTCTTTATCCAATTCCAAATCTGTTAACTGAATCCATGGTCTCTCTGGATTGTTTTATCCAAATATGGGACCACTCCAAGTCCTGTCCAAATCTAAGGACCTCTCCTGGTCCATAACCAAATCCGGGACCTCGCCGGGTCCATATTCAAATATGTGACCACTACGGGTACTTAGCCAAATCCTTAGCGGTTCGAAGCCACTATCCGAATCCATATCACATCTTGGAAGTCAGTAATCGGATCCTATGAACTCTCTAGATCGTTGACGACCTCTTTGGACCCTTGTTAAGCTCGATCCAAACTTAATGATTGAATAGGTAGATCCTGTCATGCGTCGGCCATGCAACCTGTCCCTTGCACTCCGGTTCAGTATCCATGAATATTAAACGATGCCCTGGTCCTCCTAAACTGATCGTAGCCTTTCCGAGCTCTTGCTGGATCAAATCCTGTCACCCTTCAGTGAAGGGGAAACAATGTCGAGCAAGCCGATCATGTCGCTCTTCGGCGAAGCGACGTCACTTCCTGCACTCTAGTTCAATATCCTTGAACATTAAGCGATTCCTTGGCCTAAGTCCTAGACTAGTTATAGCCACTCCAAGCTCTTTCTATATCTCATCTTGTCACTTCCAGTGAAGGGGAAACAACGTCGAACGAGCGGATCCTATCTCACTCCAACGAAGCGGCGTCTCTCCCTGCACTCGGTTCAGTATCCCTGAACATTAAGCGATCAATTTCCAACCGACTTCCCATATTCATCCCATAACTCTTAGGTCAGGGATTTGTTTCATAAAATCCAAATCCATAGACCTTGCCGGGTCATTTTATCCTACTTGGGCATCGACTCTCCAGTCGAGGGCTTATCCATGGTATCTCTTCTCCGACCTCGACTCTCCAGTTGAGGACTTACAATCTCCAGCCTTGACTCTTCGGTCGAGGACTTATAGTTTTCGCCATTGACTCTCCTGTCGAGGACTTATACTCTTTGGCCTTGACTCTTCGGTAAAGGACTTATACCGTAGGGTATTCTACTTCGGCCTCGTTCCCTAGTCGAGGACTTAATCCTTGAATATCCTTCTTCGACCTCGACTCTCCAGTCAAGGACTTAATCCGTGGGGTATCCTACTCCGGCCTCGATCCCAGTCGAGGGCTTAATCCGTTGGGTGTTATACTCCGACCTCGGTCTCTAATCAGGGACATAATCCATGTTTGAGTCCATCACGTAGCTCTTTGGTGAAGGGACTCATAACTCGTGGTTACTGCCCCGTCTCTTCGGTCGGGACCGTAACTGTGACTTGTCAAACTAATGTTTGCAGTGAACAGAAAAACAAGATTTCATAAACCAGAGCACTACGGTTCATCGTCATCCCAGAGCATGCCTAAGGACCGTCCTCAATCACGTACATGTGCAAGTGACTTAGTCGCATTACTACGGGGTTTATTACCTATTCCATACTATCAAGAGATGACAACCTATGCCCTTAAGCCGGGCAAGCTCCAATTTATGGAGGATGATAGCTGCTTCTATTCCATCACCGCTGTCCATTTCCAAACAAAGCCATCTAAATTCATGCCCCCAGTTCCATCGGTAGTTGTGCCAGTCCATTCCCCTTGGTCGGTGTTTGCCCCAGGCTAATCCAATCCATATCTAAGCCTGCTAATTTTCGCTTCAAGTCTTAGGTTCCAATTTCCAGCTATTCCAGCATCCATAAATGGTCTCCGATCATCATTTTCATCTTGCCCTCAAGCCCGGGAGGGAATCTTGAAACCTGCCCTTCTGGATGAGCATCCACATCCCATTTAACGTCAAACTGCATAGCACCATTTAGTATCCTGCCTGGAATCGAGCCAATATGATCCGGGGGCATGCCCTCGAATGTGGAACGATCAGGATCAGCTCCCGGTGGTTATGCTCTATCTCGCATCTAGGTTGTTCCATTTCTTTGGTTCTGATTTCGGACTTCCTCTGCTTTTGCTGCTCCAATATTGTGATCCACATTTCCAACATTCCCTGCAACTCTATTCTCTTGGTTTTGCGCTCCAACTTGTCCAATCTATTGGAATAGGTTCTGCATCATTTCCTCCCGCCTTTTCAGCATCCTTTCCTACATAGCATCCATCATAATCTCCATCTTGTCTCTAGTGATGAAGATTGCGGTCTGAATAGCTCTTGAGGAAGCTACTTGACTTCCTTCATGATGAATCCTCTCCATTCTTTGTCTCCTTGTTGATTTCTTAGCCATTGCTTCCCAGATCCAAGTTCCTAACTTCTCGATTCTCGAGTGCAAGCGTTCTCAATGAAAGAACCAAAATGTTTGCGCCAAAAATGGTCACAAACACCCAACTGCAGATTAAAGCACCAATTCATAGTCATAGATCATAGATAAAATATATGAAGAGGATATAAATACGAAGAACAATAAAAGTTAAAATGAAAAAAAAGTAAAAAGATGAGATTTATAGTGGTTCGGCTAACTCTGGCCTACGTCCAATCCAGAAATTTCCTTTTTATTGCTAGGGAATTGATTATAATTACAATCCATGGTTTTTGAAACCATAATGGCAGAGTAACCTTTAGGTAGAAGATGAAGGGAAACAAAATCAAAATCCCGTTTCTAAAGCCCCGCATGCTGTATAAATAGACAAAATCCCGGTTGTCAGGCTTCCCATTTGATATAGGCCCACAAAACCATAGTCGAGCCTACATCATTCATCCCTGTCGACCTTGAGCACATGACAGGCCGACCTGAAGTCCTCCTGGTGATGACTCAAAGCAGACACACTGGTGACCCGAAGCACGCTTGCATTTGACCCGAAGTAGAATAATGCCGACCCTAGAATCCTATTGCCGATCCCTTGTTTCCGTAGCCGACCCGAAGATTGTCACTCCCTGGCCCGAAGTTAGGTTGCAGTAAACCTGAAGTCCATCTCGAAGCCAACCCAAAGCAAAGCCAATGCTGATCCCTAACTTTATATGCCCACCCCAACTTGATATTCCAAGAGCCGCCCCGAAGTCATAGAATTGCTGACCCGAAGCATTTCAACTATGTCGATCCATTGTCCAAGTTCCTATGCCAATCCCAAAACCTAGTGCCGACCCAAAGATAAACATATGCCGACCCGAAGTCAAGCTTCCACATGCCGATCCCATCTTGATGCAGATCCCTTGATTCAGGCCGATCCGAAATACCATGCAGTGCCAATCTGAAGATCCACAAATGCCATCCCTTCCTTTTGCCAATCCTAAGCAATGAATGCTGACTCGAAGCACCCATTCCTTTGACTCGATGCAACCCTCCTAAAAACCCGAAGTAAACCCAATGTGACTCGAAGCAAACTCCAAGCAACTTGAAGCATCTCGACATTTGTCGAAATCCAAATTCCAAGTATCCCGCGTTTTTTTCCATCGACTATGCCTAATCCCGATCACATATTCATGTTTATTATCCTTGATTGATTGTCAATTTGTCCATTCAAAGTAAAACCATAATATTTCAGCCTCGATAACCGAGTAACCATTTAAATTAAATCAACTTGTTTACAGCCTTTCCAAAAGGCGGGTTAACACTGTGCAAATTAAATTATTTTAGAAGAGGGACTTCTTTGCAATATTGGTTTTGCTTAATGGAAGGGCTTATTTGCTAACTTAACCATGGTTTAGATTTGGAATTAGCGGCATATATTTTAGTCAAGAATTTGAAAATTTAAGGCGACCAATCTGGTGTTTACATGTGGTTGGTTAGTCAAAAAGTGTTTTCTTTAATTAGTATCAAATTAGGTCTACCCAGAAAAGTTGGTTCTGCCTTCTTTAGAAGTACCTTTCGACTCAGAGCTTCCGCCTTTAATTAAGTTGAAACCCATTAAGATGAAAACAATGTTGTAGGTATCATTTAGATGGTACGTAGTGGATTGGAGAAAAGTGGAAGGCTTGGTGCTGAAAGCATGGCTTCCGACAAGGTCGATACCTTTGTTTGTTTTAAAGAGAAGCTCCTGCCTTTATTTTATTTGGGCCATTGAAGGAGTCGAAGCATATGTTTTCGAAAGAGTTTTTTAAAAGCTTTTGAAGGGGTTGCCATCAACTTGTATTTGCTTTTGTATAGGTTCCTTTACTTATAAAATAATGCTTTCGAAAGAAGAGTTCCAACCTGATTGAAGCCCTGCTTCCATTCATTAGCCTTTCGAGTGTTGAATCAATGCTTTTGAAAGGTAGTGCTTGATTTAAAGATTTTTTAAGAAACTTCCTAAATGCTTCCAAAAGGGTCTAAGTGTTTCGAAGGCAATGGCTTTGAAAGGGTTTTCGACGTTATCCTTCAATGTGTTGTGTAAATGATTTGAAGCTTTCGAAAGGTATGGTGTCGCCACCATCATGTTTTCCCTAATATTTTATATGATAAAGGATGGTTTCGAAAAAGATACTTTCGTTTATATTCACTTTGACCCAAATAATATTTTAGATACAAACCGAATTGTTTCAAAAGGGGGACTTTCAATGGTTTCAGAAGGGTTACTTCCAATGGTTTCGAAAGGGGTAGTTTCAATGATTACGAAGCTATGCTTCTAATTGCTATTAAGTAATAGTTTATTACATTCGAACGGTTTCGAAAGAGATGCTTTAAGATGTTTCAAAAGGCATGGACTAACGTTTTGAAAAGAGATTTACATGCTTTCAAAGGAGGTTATCCAGAGAAGTCGAAAGCAAGGTTTCAAAGGTTTTGAAGGTTTCGCCAGCCTTAGTTTTCAAAGCAGATAACCCAATCTCATATTAGAAAGAGAACCATGGAATAATTAAATAAGTGTTTTGAAAAGGATTTTCTGAGGAAGTTTTCTTTGATTAAAAAGTTAAAGGGATTAACCAGGTTATTATGTAAGCTTGTTTATATATTATAATATTCACATTGTAATGGAGCAATAACTGAATTTTGGAGAAGAGCATAATAACCAACTATGTTGACCTAGTAGTGAATATAAACTGAGTTAACTCCTGAATGATTAGAATTACATCCAGGAGGTCAGGAAGATCAGAATATAGGATGCTAAAATATTAAAGAAAGATATTGGCAGGGGCCAAGAGGTTCTCAGTAAGCCCATGAAAACAATGTATAGGAAAAGATATTGGCAGGGGCCAGTAGGTTCATAGTTAGCCCATGAAAACTATGTATAAATGAAGATGTCAGAAAGATAGGTTCATAGTAAGCCCATGAAACTATGATTTGATACTGGCAGGGGCCAGTAGGTTTGTATTCAGCCCATGAAAACTATAATCGGATTAAGATATTGACAGATGTCAATAAGTTCCTAGTCAGCCCATGAAAACTAGGATAAGAAGAAAAGATATTGGAGTTACCAATAGGTTCCTAGTCAACCCATGAAAACTAGGATAAGAGTATAGATATTGGAGTTACCAATAGGTTCATAGTGATTCCATGAAACTATGTAATTGGACATGGAGTCCTTAAATATTTTACTGGTTATTAATCTGCGCAAGAGAACTAATAGGTTAATAGTCATCCCAGAAACTATAATTGAGACAAATGGTCAGAATGAATGGGGATGGGTAATCTAGAATTGATTCATTTGTTTTGCATATCATCATATCATAATGTTTTGAATTTTTTAACCATTGTGGATGTAGGAGCACAATATATGGTTTTGAAAAGGTTTTAGGATACTACTGAGGGGAAAAGCCATTCTGCTAAGTGGCATGGTCTCACTAGATACCTAAATGTTTTGAGATGGTAGATTATTATTCATACCAAGCTTTATGTCTAACTCGAAGTTTATGCTTTCCCTCGGGTACTCAATTAATTTTGAGTAGTTTGAGAGTTAAGGTTTCAGTTACCTCATTAGATGAATAAAACTTCCAGAGACATGCAGGAGGAATGATAAGTATATATAGAGTTCTCTTTTATTTGATTCTGCTATGTTGTTTGTATTGGCAAAATTTGTTAAATTGCCTGTATATACTCTGATCATCCAAGGAGACATCTTCATATGTCACTTTTGGCACATGTTGTAATCAATATGTTTTCTCTAAGCCTGGTTGACGATGGTGGGATTATGTAATGAACTAGAAATGTTTGGAAATGGAATGTGATCTTGTTTGATGTCTTAAATTTTTCCCATATTCATTTGTTTCTATGTATCAATGAATCTAACACCGTCGTATTTGGTCATCGAGGATTAATAACTATGGATGACTGCAGCATCCGTAGCCAATAGTTCTAGGCCTCCAAGTTGTGGAATGTTATAAGTTGATATCACAACATAGGTTTATGAAATTTTATAGAAAATTAAACCTAAAAGCTTTTTGAAACATAATCCAATGAATCTGAAATATGAACGGGTTTGGGATAATGCTATAATTTGTATTTGATATATATATATATATATATATATATATATATATATATATATATATATATATATATAAGTACATACTACCCTCTCTCTTAGGCCGTTCTTATATATCTTAATAAGGCTCATATGAAGATTTATGAGAAAGAAGATATGAAAGCAGGAAACGGAAGAGGAAATCTCGGTGGAGGAAGCATCATAACCAATGGAAATGCTCGACCTAATACCAGAAGAAACCAAGGTCGATAAGCTAATGCTAACCAAAATGCTGAGGCCAATGTGGGTGTTGGAAATCCACCAGTAGATATGGGTGGCGATGTATCAGTTCTTCGTCAATTTGATGCAAACAAGATCTGCTACTGGAGTTGTTGGGATTGTTGGGGAGCTAATCCTATGGCTCCAGTTGGGAATAACTATGCTAAGTTGAGTAGAGAGTATGCCAGTTTAGGTGAGAAACCATTTATGGGAACAAAGGATGCTATTATGGTAGAGAATTGGATGTTGCATTGTGAGCGTATCTTTGCTGATCTGGGTTTAGATGATGAGTAGAAGAGAAGGTTGGGCTCTAGATAGTTGCAGGAGTCAGCACTTCAATAGTGTAATAGTGTTACTGCCGGAGTTCCAAAGGAAGAGATGACATGGGCTGAATTCAGAAAGAGATTTGAACAGAGGTTTTAATCAGAAGTTGCTAAGTTAGCGTTGATTAGGAAGTTTATGGTTCTAGTTCAGGGAGGGATGTCGGTTATCGATTATGCCACTAGATTTGATGAGCTACCTCGATATGAATATGCTATTGTTGACACTAACATCAGAAGGAATGAGATGTTCATTTGGAGTTTGAGACCTGAGCTTGCTAGGGAAACCATGACACATATCTATGATCCTTGTAATGTGGTTGTGGAGATGGAAATTCACCATGAGGAAATGCTTGTTGTTTGTGCTAGAGAGAAGCTAGTTGAAACCCAGGGTTCTTATGAAAAGAAAAGGAAGTTATTTAAGAAAAAGGGAGTGTAGAAGGGAGATGCTATAAAGAAGGCAAAGACTGATTTTGTTTGCTACAAATGTGATAAGAAAGGTCATTACGCAAATGAGTGCCTGTCAAGAAAGGGGAAGAAGGATGCAGATAAGAAGAGCGTGAATTTCTTCAACTATGACCAAGTTGGGCATTATAAGAACTAATGTCCAGAGCTAGTCAGGGCAGACAAGGGAAAGGTCTTTGCTATTGGATAACCAACTAAGCCAACTACAGTTGATAAAGGAAAGACTGTGATGGAAGCTATGTAGTTAATGCCCTGCTATTACCCCGCTACAACCCCACTATATCTCGTAGAAGATTTCTACCGCTATGATTTTTCCATATAGCCCCAAAATATAGCCTTTCCGCCTTAATCCCCGCTATTTCCGCTATATCCCGTTATTTCCGCTATATTCCGCTATTCCTGCTATATCTTTTTTAATAAAATGAATTGAAAAATTGCATTTATACATTATAAAATTATGAACTAATTTATTTGATTTAATTTTTAATATATTTTCAGAAATGAAAATACTCTAACATTCTGCCAAATTCAATTATGTCATATAATAGTTTTTCGTTTATTTAAAGTATATTCGCACATGTTTTTATTTAAAATTATTTATGTATTATTTATAATTCATTTGAATGATAATTTTTCATTTAATTACCATTTATATATTTGTAAAAACATTAAGTACGATCTTTATATGCTATTTTAGAGCCATCCGCTATATCCCGCTATATCCTCGCTGTATCCCTGCTATGACTTTTTGCACCTCCACCGCTTTGAATCTGCCGAGCGCATTAATTGCATAGGATGGAAGGTATGTTTTTTATTCAGAGTGTGCCAGTTAGGATACTCAATGTTTGGTTGATAGGTTATGCTAAGAACCCACATACCTTGTTACTTTCTTAAGGGTTGCGATTCCAATCGGAGGGTATGCAACTCTGGGTATGAGATGTGAGCAGTTAGAACTTGATTTTTTAGGTCATATGTTTGCATGTAGTTTGTATGTTTTTGACTTTGTAGATTTTAGAATCATTTTGGGTATGGGTTGGTTGAGAAGGTATGAGGCCAGGATATTTTACCAGGATGGGGAGATATCACTAGGACGCCCTAATAGTCATAACCGAATTGTTTTACCAGTGAAGAATTATGATCAGAGTAGTTGTGGTATATTAAGTGCAATGAAAGTGGAAGAAGAGATAAGTTAGTTTTGAGTAGTAAGAGAGTTTGCGGATGTCTTTGAACTAGTCATAGGACTACCGCCTAAACGAGCTGTTGAGTTTCGAATAGATCTTGTGCCAGAAGCTGAACCTGCAAGTAGATTACCTATCAGGATGACACCTACTGAGATGAAGGAATTGAAGGTGCAACTCGTGAATCTAAAAGGAAGGAATTTTATTATATCAAGTAGTTCTCCTTGGGTAGCGGCTGTGGTATTCGTGAAGAAACCGAATGGGTCGTTGAGGATGTATATCCACTATTGTAAGTTGATCGAGAGGATGATAAAGAATAAGTATCCTTTGTTGAGAATTGATGATCTATTTGATCAGTTGAGTGGACCAGAGTGTTTTTCCAGTTGGATTTGGTGACAGGCTTCCATAAGTTAAGAGTGATAGAGGACAACATTACTTTGACATCATTTCGGACAAGATATGGTTCGTATGAGTGGTTAGTAAGCCATTCGAGTTGATGAATGCACCTGCTTTCTCGTGGATTTGTTGAGTCGAGTCTTCCATAAGTATTTAGACAGATTCATGCTGTTGTTTATAGATAACATTTTGTTACACTCTGAGGATGAAAGAGAGCTTAAAGATCATCTTAGAGTTGTGCTTGAGATGTTGAGGCAGAATAAGCTAAAGGCGATGTTTTCCAAGTGTCATTTTTGGAAGAAAGAGGTTAAGTTTCTTACTCACATGGTTTCAAAGAAAGGATTATCAGTCGATCCAAATAAGATCAAAGCTGTTAATAATTTTGAAGAGACCAGAGGCAATGACTGAGATTAGAAGTTTTCTTAGACTTGCTGGCTCCTACTGGAGATTCATAAAGGATTTCTCATGGATAGCAGCGCCTTTGACTAAGCTTACCAAGAAGGAGGTGAAGTTTTTTTGGTCTGACAAATGTGAGGAAGCATTCTTTAAGTTAAAGCTTTTGTTGACCAATGCACCAGTGTTAGTAGTTCCAGACGGAAACCAAGGCTTGGTGGTGTATACTGATGCATATGGAACTGGATTGGGAGCTGTGTTAATGCAGAAGGGTAAAGTGATTGCCTATGCCTCATGACAGCTTAGACCGCATGAAGTGAGATATCCTACTCCTGATTTGGAGTTGGCTGCGGTGACCTTCGCATTGAAGATTTGGAGGCATTATCTCTTAGGAGAGAGATTTGAGCTATACACAGATCATAAGTCTTTAAGATACTTATTCTCTCAAAAGGAGTTGAATGTGAGACAATAGAGGTGGCTAGAGTTTTTGGATGCTTATGATTTTGGTATAGAGTATATACCAGGGAAAGGTTATAAAGTAGCGGATGCAATTAGCAGAAGACGTCAGAATGTAGTGCTGGCTATGTTGGCGAAATGGAAGGATCTAGAATATATGGTCAGTTGTGGTGTGTAGTTAAGATCGACTACTAGTTCTAGTCAAAATACTTCCACGTTGTCCTGTTTAGAAATTCGACCAGTGTTGATCGAGAGAATTGCGTCTAAGAAAAAGGATGATCCATTATTAGGCGAGAAGATCAGAAGGCTTGTGGTTGGAATAAAGATCAAGATTTGAAAGATTTTTGTCTTGACCAAAGAGGATGGTTGAGAAAGAAGGGACGATTATGTGTTCAAGATGTTGAGAACTTGAGGAAAGAAGTTCTTAGGGAATGTCATCGATCCAAGTTTACGGTTCATCCTGGAGGGACCAAGATGTATCAAGATATGAAGAGTAGCTTCTGTTAGGAAGGTATGAAGAGGTATGTTGGCTTATGGGTTAGGTAGTGTGCGGACTGTCAACAAGTGAAAGCCGAACGTCAAAAGCCGAGTGGTTTGCTTCAGCCTTTAGAAATTCCAGTTGGAAACGAGTCGATATCCATGGATTTTATAGACAGGTTACCAAGGTCAAATAGAGGAAATGCAAGTATATGGGTTATAGTGGACAAGTTGACCAAGAGTGTCCATTTCATTCCAGTAAAGTCAACTAGGACGACACCTATTCTAGTCAAGCTGTTCATGAAGAACATAGTTAGACTACATGGAGTTCCTAGTAGCATAGTCAGTGACAGAGATGCTTTATTCAGTAGCGAATTATGGAAGAATCTATAGGATGTTTTAGGCACTATGCTCAAGACGAGTACTGCATATCGCCCTCAAACGGATAGGCAGATAGATAGAGTCAATAAGGTACTCGAGGATTTGTTGAGAGCTTGTGTGTTGCACTTTTGTGGATCCTAGGAGGAACACCTACATTTGGTTAAGTTTTCCTGTAATAATAGTTATCAAAATATTATAGGAATTTCACCCTTTGAAGCTTTGTATCGACGGCCATGCAAATGGCCAACATGTTGGTTGGAGATTGGAGACAGATTGGTCTTTGGTCCAGATTTGGTTAGGGATGCATCAGAGAAGATTGAGTTGATCTGAGAAAGGATGAAGGAATCTCAATCCAGACAGAAGAGCTGCACAGATAAAAGGTGTAAAGACCAAGGGTTCTCGATTGGTGACAGGGTTTTCATTAAGGTATCAACGGTGAAGAGTGTGGTACGGTTCGGGAAGTCAGGGAAACTGGCACCAAGATATGTTGGTCCATTCTAGATTATAGAGAGGATTGGAAAGCTCGAATACATAGTAGAATTTTCGTGCATTATGGCAGGTGTTACATATAACGTCAGAAACATGCTTTCGAAGGGGTAGAAGCCACTCTTATTGACTTTAAACTATTTTCTTATGTAAATGATGCTTTTGAAAGGGTTGGAGTTAGCTTTTGACTTAATCAACTTGCTTTGTTTATATAAAGGAGCTTCCGAATGAGTTTCCGCCTTTATGTTATTAAAGAATCTTTCGAAAAGTTAAAACCCAAGTTGCTGCATTCAAACTTTCCAAATCTATACTTTCGAAAGGGTGGTTTCGCCTTTATACTCTGAAGCAGCCTTCTCAATGCTTTCAAAAGGGTAGTTTAACTGCGTTAAAATAGTTTTGGAGGCTATGGTTTTGAAAGGGTGGATTTCGAAACCATCCACTTGTTAGAACCTCCATTTTTTGTTTTAATGATACCAACTGCACAATCATACACACACATTTCATCAAGATTATAGGTATATGCCACAAGAAGACACCATGCTCGAAGATATTGATGCTCAAAGAGAAATGAAGATTCATCGACCATACTACTGTCAGTAAGGTTATTCTACTGTAAAAGAGTCTTAGATAAATTAATATTAAGGTCTCCTTGAGTATATGTGCATATACAATCATATTCTATTTCATATGCATCAAAATTAAGCTAGAAAATTGTTTTTATTACCAATAGACGTATGAAATAAAACCACAGATGTTTATGGCAATTCTCGGGTTAAAATTTTCCGAGGTCGCAGACGTTTGAGGTTTGCCATAGAAGTCTGTCATATGTAAAAAATGTTAATTTTGAAAAGACACTTCTATTGGAAACAAAAAAATACACCTGTCATCGAAAGGTTGTGGCCATTAAAATGAATAGATATTCTCAGATAATAACAACTTTTCATCTGCACCCTTTTGAGTCTATAAATACTACTTTGATTGAGATATAGAAATCAACTAATTTGAATTAATTTATTTTTTCCTCTCTTCATTTCTAAACACTTTCTTGCATATACATTGTTCACATACTCTAAATCGATTATAACCAAAATATAATTTTGATTAAACCACTTTCTACAACTCAAAGCATTCATATTCACATACTCAAAGGAGATCATTGGAAGATTTCTACTATAAGTCAAAAACCATGTTATTTGGAACACAAGATTGTCAGAGATACTTTTGTATTAGCCTATTCCTTAGGGCAAAGCGAGGGTAATTTGTTTAAAGGAAATACCGAAGAGGAGCTTCTGGACTAGACGTAGGATGGGAGGTCTAAACCAGCATAAAAACTCTGGTTTGCACGCTTTTTATACTTCACTATTTGTTGTCTACTATACCGTTAGCTTATCCACTTGCATATTGTACACAAGTTAGAATAATATACAATCCACAAGGTTTTTCATTTGTCACAAGAGCAAGGTTATTACAATCTATAGTAACATGTAATTGAAATCATTAAAACAGAAAGTACATTTCAAGAAGGTCAATCAACTGCTCATGCTCCGCTATTTACCGGTTCTAATTATCCTTACTGGTCAACACGCATGCGAATTTTTATAGAGGCCAATTGATTAGAAATATGGCTAGCAACTCAAAATAAATATGAAACACTTGACACCGATATTGGTACGTGGACTGATGTACAAAAAGTAGTGGAATCTAATAATGCTAGAGCTATGAATGTATTATTTTGCTCACTCGATAAAAATGAACTTTCATGAGCCATGCTTTGCACACTATTTAAGATATATGGCGTACATTATAAATTACCCATGAAGGCACAAACATAGTTAAGCAAACAAAAATTTCTATTCTACAAAATCAATTTTCATCTATTAAAATGAAATCAAATGAATCAATTATTGACATGTATGCTAGATTTCAAAATATACAACACTATCTTATGGCACTAGGAGTTAAATTCACTGATTTTGATTTAGTCACACGAATTTTAAACTCCTTGACAAATGAATGGGAAAGATAAGTTTTAACCATCGAAGATGTTAACGATCTTTCCTAACTCAAAGTTAAAGAGTTAATAAGAAATTTGATGTTGTATAAAGCTAATTTATAGGCAAAAAAGGAACAAAACCAAGAAAGGAAAAACATCGCATTTCAGACAAATAATGACAACTTTGACTTGGAAGAAGATGAGACTGTTTTCATCGCCAAAAATTATAAGTTCAAGAAGTTCAAAAAGATGATGAAATTTCAAAACTACAGCAACACAAATTCCTCAAATAAAACATCAATGAAATGCTTCGGGTGGGATAAATTTGGCCATATAAAGAAAAACTATCCACTTCTCAACAATGATAAAAAGAAAAACAAATTCAAAAATTTCAAGGAAAAGTGAAGAGCATTTCAAGTAACTTAGAATGACTCCGACTCTTCCTCTTCATCCGATAGTGACAGTGACTCAAAACAATCATATGTTTGCTTCATGGCTATCACAGATTTGGTACCTCCTAAATTAACATATGATGAAATTCTTGAAATTAGTATAGAATTAGATGACAAATATAGAGAACTAAAAAAACTAAATAAAGAAAATGCGGGAAAATTAAGTAGAGTTGAATTGGAAATTAGATTGTTAAAATTTGAAAAACTATTTTAGAAGAAGAACTAGAATTAGCAGAAAATGAACATAAAAAATTATCAACTCAAAATGCTACCCTAACACATGATATAGAGAATAACATAATAGAGAATCATAAACTTGAAAAAGAAAAGCATGAATTGAAATAAAATTTAGAATTAGCTAGAAATATCTGATCTCAAAAATAAATTAGACAAAATTATTGAAAATGTTTCAAAATTAATAAAGGAAAGAAAAATCTAGAAAATTTGATAAAGATTTCAAAACCCTAAGGAAATAGGAAGGGATTAGGATTTAACACAAAAAATCATTAAATTTTAAGAAATAATTTGGTTCCTAATAATAATCAAGGATTTAAGAAGTATACTACATTATATACTTATTTTGGGAAAAAAAAATCTAAATATGAAAATAAGGGAAAAAATAATTAAAATATAGATTCCTAAAAAAAATAACAAATTGATTTGTCAAAAACACCTAGATGTATATTTAAAAGATATTGTTCATAATGAAAACTACATCTCTAAAGGTCCCAAACCCTCATAGGTATGGCTACCTTTTCCTACTAACACATAGGACCCTAATGGAAGAATTATGTACCAATTAAGACTTTTTATTATTTTGCAGGTACCAAAAAACAAAATTAATAATAAGGAGAAATGGATACTCGATAGTGGATGCTCCAAACATATGACTGGAAATGCATACATCCTACCAAACATCACTTGCATGGACAGTGGCACGATCACTTTTGCGGATAATTCCAAAGGATATATTATTAGGATTGGAAACGTCATCAATTTCGGTATATCTGCTTCTCTTATTATTTCAAATATATTATTAGTTAAAAAATTAAAACATAATTTACTTAGTACAAGTCAATTATGCTATAAATGATTTTGAATCGATTTTGAAAAAGATAAATGTAATATCTTTGATTAAAATAAAACTTTAATTTTTGAAGGAACTAGAAATCGAAATATTTATATTCTAAACATTAATATTAATCATGATAATGATTTATGCCTAACCGCAAATCATGATGATGCAAACAAGAATTATCGATCCTCTAGCTATTTACCTTTTCTACTCCAATTTATGTAGTACAGAAATTTGGAATCAGAAAAATGAGGAAGGCTGATTGTGGTCAAGTGTATATGGAAAAAAAATTAAAATTTATGTATATACGGTTGGCCGTATACTAAGATGTTCTTATGAGGGAATTAACTTAACGGATATTCCAGATCATGGTCTTTTACCCAGAGATGATGTTACCAATCAAATATAGGGAGATAGGATATCCCAGTGGAAATCCATTTACCCACGCCCACATGCTAGACTGCTAAATAGAATGGTAATCAACATAATCATTAAACGTCTAGGCCGCCACGAGCAAATTTGTCCCAATGACCATCGAGCTTTGTATGCAATATTTTTTCGCCTATGGGTAAGTTAGGAAAAATTTATTCATGACCAAATTAATGGTTTTTGGACTCGGCATCGTGCTCAATTGTATACGCTCTGTACATAATGCTTATTTTGCATGATCTTGGAGTTCTTTCGTACTTATCATAATACGAAGAAATTCCAGCAAAAGATAGTGGTCCACGATATCTATCCTCGAGGCATCTTCCTAAAAACCCACCTTGTAACATCCCCTTCGACCAATGGACTCTACAACAGCATCACATCATGGTCCTCCTCCAACTAGCACTCCTCAGCAGATTTACTCACCTCATCCTCCGCAATTACCAATTTCCTCTAGTCATGCTATCGAATATTATTCGGACTCTGAAATACAAGAAGCTCGCATTGAAGCAAAGCACAACGAATCTCTTCGTGATTTGGATCTTAAAATCCAAAAGATAATCACGGCTAAACAGCGAGCTTTAAACAAAAAATGACTAGATTGGAATGTTCTTTCTCCACAAGGATGACAAAAATGTAGAAAACTTTGGACAAAGTAGTCACCACTTTAGGCAAAGTTATGCGCAAAATATGTGGTCGATCATCTTCTCGTTCATCATCCTCGCCTTCACCAACACCTCCACCTCAGGCTCAAACACTAATTTATCGCTTTCAAGCCTAGCCAAGGTACGTCTTGCGATAGAGGCGACTACAGAAAGACTACTATTCAGCCACAACCTAGGAAGAAGAAGAAGATAGTGATGACATGTACGTATGCAGTACTCCGCATTTTCAACAACAATCATACATGGAATTTCAAGGCCTTTCAATTCACGAAGATGAGTAGTACAATGACCAAACATAATAGCCAGGTACTTACGAGCAAGATACATCTTCTTATTGGGAATATTATGAGAACTATAGGGCCTTATCTTACTCACATAATCAGTACAATTAGAGTTTTATTTTATTTTGCACTTATCTATTCTTATGCTTGTTTGTTTCATTGATTACAACTTCTTCTACAATTGTTTCTAATTCTATTTGAACTTCTATATTTGATTTTCCATGATCTTAATAACATGATATGTCTATTTAATATTTCTACATCTTATGTCATTTTCCCTCCATTTTGATAATGACAAAGGGGGAGGAATTTATTCATAAACATAGGGGGAGACAAAATAATACTTCCATTTTTGATTGTATAGTTGTCATCATCAAAATGGGAGAGATTATTAGAACCTCCATTTTATGCTTTAACGATAATAACTACACAATCATATACATATATATGTATGTATATATATATACGTATGTATGTATGTATGTATGTATGTATGTATGTGTATATATACGTACATACACTTTATCATAATTACAGGTATATGCCACAAGAAGACACCACGCCCGAAGATATTGATACTCAAAGAGAAACAAAGATTCATCGACCATGCTACTGTTACTAAGGTTATTCTAGTGTAAAAGAGTCTTAGATAAATTATTGTTAAGGTCTCGTTGAGTATATATGCATACACAATCATATTCTATTTCATATGCATCAAAATTAAGCTAGAAAACTTTTTTATTTTCCAAAGACGTCCAATGGACATCTATGACAATTCTTAGGCTAAAATTTTCTAAAGTCACATATGTCTGAGGTATTACCATAGACATCTATCATATGAAAAAACTATCAATTTTGAAAAGACACTTCTGTTTGAAACAAAAAGATATCACCTTTCATCAAAAGGTTGCAACCATTAAAGTGAATAGATATTCTCAGATAATAACAACTCTTCACCTGAACCCTTTTGAATCTATAAATACTACTTCTATAAGTCTAAAACCATGTTATTTGGAACACAAAATTGTCAGAGATACTTTTGTATTGGCATATTCCTTCGAGCAAAGCAAGGGTAATTTGTTTAAAGGAAATAATGAAGGGGAGGTCCGAACCAATATAGAAATTCTGGTTTGCACGCTTTTTATACTTTACTATTTATTGTCTACTATAACATTAGCTTATAAACTTGCATATTATACACAAGTTAGAATAACATACGATTCACAAGATTTTTCACCACTCTCTTTTACTTGAGATATTTGCTTTCGAAAGTAATGCTTTTGCCTTTGTTCTTTTATGACCCTTAGTTATATTAAAAGTTAAACCCGAAAGGTTTCGAAAGGAATGGTTTTAAACGGTTTTGAAGCTATGTTTCCATATACTTTTACTTAAACCCAATATAATTGAAAGGTATGTTTTAAGTGAATAATTTCAATGCTTTCGAATGGTTTACTTTAAGTATTAGAATGGTGGGTTTCCAATTCTTTTGAGAGGCAAAATTGAATATTTTTAAAAGAGGACGTCTAAGGTTTTAGAAAAGCTTTCGAATGGGTTTTTCTCAATGGTTTCGAAAGGAATTGTTTAAGGTTTAAAGATAGGTTTCAAAGATATTGTTTGACTTCATGGCCTAAAATCTCTTGAGTTAAAGAGCGTTTTTAACTTACTTGGAAGGGATAAATAATCCCATTGACAAAGTTTCATCAACACTGTTTTATGTAAAGTATAAATATAATGGCCTAAGTGTTTTGAGTAAAGCAAAGTATATGATTTAAGTATATGATTTCCTTGTTCTGTAAAGGTATAATTTCAGGGGTAAATCATTTGTAAAGACTATTTACAAGGAAATGAAGTTTTAACAAGGTAATTGACCCTAAGACAGGAAATGAAACATGAATAAGGCAGTTAACACTAAGGTTATGATTCGGATATTATAAAACCAGATGGAACTGGTGTAAGGTTGCGTCCTATACTTTATCTACTACCCCTAGCTAAAATAAATTAGAAATTCCAGTGCGTGGGGCTTGTCACGGGTGGGACTAAATTGAAGTTGCACCTAGAAGTAATATACTGAGTAAAGAAAGGTTATTGGTGAGCCCACAAAACCATTAAGTTCGGATGACCCTTGAAAAAAAAGTTAAAGGTAGTCAAACCAGTAGTATGTCTTACAGAATTTAGATAATCGATTATGTCTGGTAGGCCTGAGTCAGCCAATGGTTAATAGTTAGCCCGATAAAACTATAATGTGGAAAGATAATCCATTAATTTCCTAATTTTATGCATATTTTCTTTTATTGTTATAATCAGTTTGATTACAGGATTGATTTGCAAAGATATGCTTTTAAAGAGGATATTAGTGAGGGAAACCCATTACGCTAAGCGGAGTGGTCTCACTTAATATCAGTAAATTGAGATGTAATAGTATTATCCACACCAGACTTTATGTCTAACTCGAAGTTTATGTTTTCCACCTTAAACTCTTCGGTGCTTAAAGTTTAATTTGAGTAGATTGAGAGTTAAGGTTTTTCAGGTTTAGTTGGTTGGACGAATAATCTTTCGAAGACATGTAGGAGGCAAAGTTAGCTATGTCTGAGATATTTAGTTTTATTTCCACTATGATGTAATTATGACAGATATGTCCATCTGGTATTCTGATCATCCAAGGGAGTATCATCATATATCGCTCTTGGCACATTTCATAATAAATATATTTGATCAAAACTTGGGATTCGTTTGGGATTATGTAACTGAATATGAAAGATTGATTTGAAATGTAATCAGAAAAGTTTTTTAAATCCACAATTTTATTTCATATTCATGTTGTAACATTCCTGATTTTTTAAGCCTAGTTGATTTGGTAATTAATATAAAATTTTGGACTTAAGTATGAACTAATTTTCAAATTTTCAAATTTAATAAACAATATGTGTTGTTTATTTATATACATGCATAAAAATTTGATTGTAAATTGGATTTTTGAAATTGAAATTCAACAATTAATATTTTATAAGTAAATTGGATTTGAATACTCTATGATTTAAACCTGATAAAAATTTGTCTTGGAATTATTATATACATATGCAAATATGTTTTGAAAAGTTATATTTTGAATTAAATATAAATAATTTTCAAAAATTTGTTTAAAACTGAATTCTATATTTATAATATGTGTGTTTATTTATTAAAGTATAATTAGTTTTAGAATCATTTTTCTTTAAATTAATATAAATATTGAAAATAAAATAAGTATACATGCTTTCTTTTAAAAAGATTCACTTGTAATAAATAGTTTGAGTATATAAGTAACGACCCGGAAATTTCAAGTATTTAAAATCAGAATATTTAATTGATTTTAAATATTCAATAGAGCAACTTTAACTTGAATTACGAATATCACAATTTATTTGATAATTAAATTATTGAATTAAATAATTTGAAGTTGGGTGAAATGTTGAATCTGGAGTTTTATGCCGGTTAAAAATAATTTGAAAGCTTTTAAAATTTATATTGATAACTCTGAAGATAATAGAATGGTAAAATTTAAATTAACAGTGGTTTGTTCAGTTTTAAAATTTTATAGTTAAATTGAATTTAAAAATAGCCTTCCGAGGCACGGTCTCGAAATTTGACGAAACCAGTGCCATTGGATCCGTAATATTGAATTATTATCGGATTTCAATTTTCATAGTGTTTGGAGTTGTTGTGTGAGCATACGACATATAAACGCGCTTAAACCTATATCGAAAATTCGAGACGATTTAAATTTAAAAATATTGTATACCTTGACTGGTCAAATAAACTAAACGTTAGAATTTATTTGCTTTCCACTCAAATCACTGTAGCAAAGTGTCTCCAAAACGTTCCCCACTTTAAATATTAACATCCGAAAGAAAATAAGAAAAAATAAAAAAAATAGAAAAAAAGAAGAAGCTTCAAGAGGAAGCTTTCAACCGCATTTAAAAAAAACAAAACAATAAGGAACGATCTAACAATCATATATCTTTTCCTCGTTTCAATTCGACCGAGAGTCGACTGATTAAAAAAAATGGCCGGAGACTGTATTCTTCAAAATAGGGTAGGAATCGAAATTCGAAATCGATTCAAGTTAAAAAATAAAAATAAAATAAATGGAGGTCGGTGAGGCGGAGCTGCACGAATTTGGAAGAGGGTTTCGATCTGGAATTTGGAGGCGAGGCGCGAGGGTTTCGGCGAGCGTCAACATGGAGGGGGAGCCGCGTCGTTCATGTAGAAGTCGCGATTGTGATCGCGTGGGGTCGCGGCAGCAGAAGGGCTTGTCGCGTAGAATCTAGGGCTTCGCTGTTTTGAGGCCGGTCGCAATTTGGAATTGGGGTTACCGTGAGGTGGTGGTCGGCTAATGGTTGCCGCGAGGTAGTGTTCGACTTGAAGTGGTAGTCGCGTACGAGGTAATCGATTTCGATTTTTATATTATTTTATTTATTTTTATGGTTTAATTAAACTTGATTTTAACATATTTAATGTATACAGATTTGAAATTATATGTATATAGGTTTTTCCTGTAGTGAGTTTTTGCTATTTGATGTTGGGATAGCTAATTTTAAAGTAATTATATTATATAGATTGAGAAGGAGAAGAATTTGCAGATAAAACTGATTTCTTGTTTCTACAAACATATATAGTAAGAGAAAAAAAACATTTCTGTTTTATTTAAATTATATTTAAGACAGAAGACATTTTTATTTGAATTTAGTAATTTATATAAACAGTGAATTCATATATGTGTGTGTGTGTGTGTATATATATATTAGATTTTAGAGATCGGGAATTTTAAATGGTAATGAAGTTTATTTATAAGGATAAAAAAATATAATAATAATAATAACATATCTAATTATAAACATATCAAAATTTTAAACCCACTAATTATTTCAAAACAATATATTAGAGTGATCAACTCGTTATTTGTTTTAGTTGCTAAAAAGGTTTCAGGAAGGAAAGTTGGCTTAAAATTAAATCATTAGATTAAATAAATTATTAAGTGGTAATTGGGTTGTTCGATATGTCTCGAATATTAATAAAATTATATAAATTGTTTATTTAAGGTCAAACACCTGGAATCCAAGGCAATATTGAAGTGGATTGCAAATGAAAATCGAAGGTGAGTTAATCTCACTCAGCTGAATTTAAATTTAAATGATTAAATTTAAATAATTGTTTGAATGGTTGGATTGATTGATATGCTATAGTATGGCTTATTTTGGAATGGGTATTTTATATTGTGCTAACGTCTGTGAATGCAGGGAAAACAGGTTGGAGGGAACCAACTGGACCCCTCAACATTTATTTAAAATTATTTAATACCCTCTGTTGTGATTATTTGATATTCTATGATGAACTTTATTGGAATATTAAATGCTATGGTTCGATTGGATATAATTGGGTATGATGAATTACCAAAAATATATAAATTGGATTTTGGAAAGAAAATAAAAGAAGTGAATTTGAAAGTAAAATAATTATAGAAATTCGAATAAATTTAAGAATGAATTGGAAAAGAAATAAAGTGCCTTTAACATTCTAATAAATAAATCTTGAGTATGGAAAGGAAATTTTGAATAAACTGAAAGTTAATGAACTTTAAACTTCAGTATTATTATTTAAAAGAACAAAGCATTTATTTTAAATTTAAGATTGGAATTTTGTAAAGAATAAAGAAGAAATTGGGAAAAATCTGAAATTTGTATAATTTAGTTAAAATATTTAAAATCAAATGGAAAATAATAATAATAAAGTCCATAATTAATGAATTTGGAAATGAACCGAGTAAGTAAAGAAATTTATTTCAAATGGAATAAATTGGGAATCAATTTGGAAAATTGATTTAAGTGATTGAGATTTGAAATTCTCCCTGAATATCCAAGTACGTTTCCAAAGTAATTTTTTTTAAATATAAGTTAAAAGTTTTAAAGTTGTTTTAAAAAGCAAATTTTGGAAAATTTATTATTTCTAATATTTAAATTCTAAAGTAAGTATTTCCTTTTAATCTATTATAGCAGTAATTATTTAAAGAGTGACTTAGTATTTGTTTTAAAATTCTAGTTTTATATTTTATTAAGTAATCGTATTTTCAAATATTCATATAGTATGTATTTTTAACAAATTATTGAAGTAGTTTAACTTAAATGTTTTAAAGTATGTTTCAAAGTAAAGTGTTTTAAATTATTTTAAAAATCTAGTATTGTGCTTGGTGATTTCAGTGGAGATAGAAAATATTTGGGAAAGTTTATTTTGAAAACAAAGATGATTTGAAACTATTTTCAAAGAGTTGAAAATAGAAATATATCTTGTGAAGATATTTTGAGGTTAATAAATAATTTGGGAAATTATTTATTGGTTGATGATTGTTTGTGAATATTAATTGATAGTTAAATAACCGACTATCAATATTGAACAAATACGTTGATCGTTTCGAAAAGACCAGGATCGAGATTTATTTCTCGAAAACCACTTCGATCCGGTTTGTACGTTTCATGGGAAACGAGTTTGGAGTCGAAGATGAAGCAGTGAAGTGCAAGGGCTAGCCGCTACTGATCCTGAGGATATTTTCAAAATGGATGTAGTAGGAATAGTGCCTTCGGTTCCGTTCGAACCCGAGACGGACTTGTATGGATGAATGCTTTTGTAAACATCGTCAGGTGGATGATGGACATTCTAAGGGATATGTTCTAAAAAGGTAACGCTTAGCCTCAAGCCTCATCAAATGGGAATGACTAAAAATCAGGGGTTATGCAGCAAGGCTAGGTGGGTAGCACCCAAGCAGGGTGAGGTCATCCCTGTCTAGATGTCCCATATATTTCGGCTTAGTGGGCGGTTGCTGATCTCAACCGTGGAGTGATCTCACTCGGGATTATCAAGTAAGGGGTAGTCCCGGTCTTGTGTTGTAGGGGAGCGGGCGTACTCCTCGGTACTGTGATCTAGGCCACGTACTGTGACAAGTGGTACCCCAATGCCTAGTCATTAGTTGGAATCCATTCACCCTACGCGCCTTTTACGAGTTTTGTTTGTATTACCCACTCTGTGGCTAGTAGATGGAAGTTAATCATGTAACAATTTTGGCTATTTTATAAGTGTTTGTATATATACCCTATTATAATATCATAGGTTTTCTATAAAAATCGTTTTAGCTATCGTAAGGTAAAAACCCGACATGTTTATTTGTAGCGTGGTCTTACGAGATGCTTTTGTTTTAAAAGGATTTCTGATACTTTAATAATCAATTGGGTTTGATTTTCTCACGCTGGTATTCCAAACTGACTCGGGTGTTATTTAACTGTAATGCTCGGGTCAGACCGAGTATTATAGGATATAGGATATGATGCTGCGGAGCTCAAGAGACGAGCTGGATGACGATATGTACTTTCGTACTTGTTTATATATATATATATATATATTGCGCTTTGTTGAGTTGCTGTGTATCCATTTGTATGTTGTTGATGTTTAACTGTGATTGATGTACTCTGATGATGTAATATATATAAACAGATATATTTGATTTTGAGTAAAGGTCATTTATTATCTATTATATTTTATTCCGCTGCGATGGTTAGATTCTGTTGTTGTTTTCTATTTTCTTCTTCTACCTTTTCTTCTTTAACCCAAATGGTTTGTATTTCTGTACAACTTGAGTTGATTTAGGTAGATTAGTGTTGACTCAAGGGGTGCGGATTTGCGGGTCGTTACTCTTGGTATCGGAGCTTAGGTTGGTGATAACCTTGGCTCTGGTGGGAATTACTCATTTAAATTAGAGTCCGTAGTACTCTAGAATGAGTTTGGGCGTATTAATAGATATGAACATGTATTTTTTAGTGAATATAATTTTTTTTAATATTGTGTTGACTGGTTTATTGAGTGGCATATGAACTTTCGTCGGCACAGTCTGGACAACTGTATCGAAGGGGTTTCTAAACACTTGAATAGAATAGTTTGACACGGTATTGTTATAAATGTGGGTGAATGAAATAATTTTACCCAAAAATATATTTTGATATAAAGAAAAGTTTTTGTAAACTATTTTAGCTAATATATGGTTGCTTGGATGTTAGGAAGAATAATATTAAATTATTATTATTGTTGAGTAAAAATTTAAATAGAAATTTAAAATATGACCAAAGGTTAAGGAAATAAATTTATTATAAAATGAAATTTATAAATATGAATTATAAATGTAAATTATAAATTGAAATATAATTAAATGAGAATTTGTATAAACATAAACTATACAAATGAATTATAGTTAAAATTGATTTAAGCAGGATTTGGAAATTTAAAACCCCGGAAATTTTGGAAGTATTTTGAAGACAAATAATAGCATTATTGTTTTAAAAAGTATTTCTGAAAGGGAAATTGTTTCAAATAAAATTTTGGGAAAGGATATAGCATTAAATTCACTTCAGTCGCTGGAAAATAACTTCGGTGATGACTGCAGCATCATCGATGTTCATTTTCGAGTTTCTAAGTGATGGATTGCTGCCAAAAAATTGATTTGTTCAGAAAAGCTAGTTGTTTTGAAAATTTCAAAGGAAATTTGTTGGGAATAAGCCAGAATTGGTTTAAATTTTTTAGAAATGTGATTTGAGATGTTGGAGATTTCAAAATGATTTGAAACCAAAAGCCGGGTGTTTAAAAATCTTGATGGGAAAGGTTGTAAGCTTATAAATTGAGATGATTTTTAAATCAGAAAGGAAATATAAGCTTTGAATGTTGGAAATTTAAATTTAAAGTGAAAAGTTAAAAATGGAATTAACTTGGATTGGGGAATATAAATTTAACTGGATTGAAATTATTAAATAGGCTGAAAATAATATCCAGTAGTATTCAAATTAAGTTGAAATCGAATTGAGTTAAGTTAATCCGAGTTAAAATAAAATTGAATTGGAATAAAAATTCAATTGTGTTATTGAATGGAATGAATTGGAATAACTTATAAAAGAATTAGAAATCCATGGAAATAAAAAAAAATATGCTTGGTTATAAATAAGCATAAGGCTTGAGTTAAAAATAAAGAAAGAATATATTCAAGCCTATAATGAATGGAATTGTGTAAATAATAAGTTGTGACTTATAAAAATTGGAAAGTGGAATAGAAAACCCAAAATAAATATATTTTTGACGAATTGAAAAATAAAATAAAAATCCAAACATGAATTATAAAATAAATTTGAACTTAAGAAAATTAAATGAAGAGATTTTGAGATTAAAATCAAGTTCTAGATTATAAGTTGGGGAAAGACTATTTAGATAATAAATTAGATAATGAAATATGTAATGGAAACCTAATGTAGTTAAATAAAAGCTGAATTGTGAGTTAATGATGAAGTTTGGAAATAAAAACTCAAGTTATAAATTAAATTCGACTTGAATTGTTAGTGAAGTAAATGTAATTGAATTGTGAGTTCATGAAATTGGGTGGTAAATTGAAAATGGATAGTGGTATCAGAATTTGAGTTATTAATTAAAATTTGACTTGAAGTGTTAACGAATTAAATATAATTGGAAATGTATCGAATAAAAAGAAATTGGATAAAGGTGGTAATGGTTTGTATTGCAAATAAAATCCAAATAAGTAGAAATAAATTGGAAATGGCCTTGTAATCAATTGAATGAGCTGAATCTGAAAGGTTAAATTTATAATAACTAATCAAAAGAAATTGTAGATTTAAAATGAGATTTAATTGAGATAGAATTAAGTTGAATAGAAGAGAAAAATTTACTTGTAAAATAAAAATGAGCTTAAGTATAAAATTTGAATAAATTGAAGTAAATTAACATAAGCTGAATAGATGGAGAAGAGTTGAATTGAATTCAACATAAAACTAAGTCTAATGATATTGGATTGAATTTAAATCAAGTGAAAATAAATTTGAATCGAAATAGAATTTGGTGGGTTATAAATAATATTTAAGGAAATGAAAATTCATAATGGATTGAGTAGGTAAACTAATTATATTGAATAAATAAATGGATGGAATAAATAAGAATCAAATGAAGTGTGGTTTAAATAAGTTGAGAAATAGTTATTGAATGAAATAGCCTGGATTATTTTCGAGCTAAATAAAATAGTTTGGAATAAAAAAATATGGAATGAAATGTAAATGAATGGATCGTGAATAAAATTGGAAAGGGGTAAAATTTAATAAAATGTGTCGAGCTAGATCAAGTGGTTTTGAATGGAACCTGTTTGAATAATGAAACTAGTTTGGTTAGTAAAATGAAATGCAAGTGAATGGATTCAAATTTAAAATGCAATGTAAATGGGAATATATGGAATGTGAATAAAAAAATAAAATAGAATTAAATAATAAATTGAGTTGGAATCAGTTTAAAATGGTCATCGGCTTAAGTGGTTATTTACTTGAATGAATATTACCAATTTACATGAGAAAAAATTTGTCGTTGAACGAAAATAGAAGAAAATAAAATTCTATGAATCATTGTAAGTAAATAAAATTGATTTTTTAATCAATTGGAATAATATAGGTTTGTTAAAAGTTAAAAAATGAATTGAATGCAAGCAATTGAGTTTTGAACCATTTAAATTGAATGAAGTCGTATACGAATGGATTGAAAACCATTCAAATATATTGAAAACGGTTATAAATTAATTGAAAACAGTTGAACCAGTATGGAAACTATATAAATTGCTTACGGAAAGTGTTTGGAGTGCATTTCTTTTAGAATTCATGTGTTTAACTATAGCAAATAAGTGAAATAATGATAAACTTTATATATATGACACTTACATGTTTAAATTGAGTAAGTACAGATACTTGGAAGCCGTGTGGCTGGATTTGGTTGTGCTAATTGCTTAATAAATAAGCTGCTTGCTTAAAAATGCTGACTAAGGTACGCCTACGCAATAAAAATAGAAAATATGAACTGTTTTTGGTTTTTCCGACCGTGTGGGTCGATGTATACATATTTATATCTTTTTTCAAATTGCAAAAGCTCCTCCGTACAAAGGAGACTCTGCCAAAATTTTCCGGAAATTTTGGGAGATAGAAAATTTTTGAAATTTTTTGGAAAATTTTGTTAACGACAAAACAGTTTCAAACTGGAAATTGAGATAAATTAGTAAATGAAACTAATTTAAAATAATGACATGAATCAGTATAAATGAAAAATAAAATTTAATATTTAGAGTTGAAAATAAATTGAATTCGTATGAAAATGAAAGAATCAATTTGAATAGAATTAGATATAAACTAAAGTGGTAAGGTGAAAATAAATAAAGAAACATATTAAATGCTTATACTAAACTTAAGAAAGGAATGGTGAGTTCTTAATTGGAAATTGATATTACAAATATAATCTAAGTTAATATTTGAATGAATAAATATTGACATTTTGTAAGGAAGTCGATAAAATGTTTTGGAATGTTGTGATTGGATATTATTGCTAAGTAAGATATGCAGATATTATAAAGGGAAAGAAGAATTGGTTTTGATTTCAAAAGATAAATTTGAATTGCCCGACAAAAAGGTATGTATTTAAATTTTGGTATGAAATTTGATTGGGTTTTTGGATCTAGCCACTTGGCCTTTTGGTTTCTTTTGGAATTTGGGAGCCCGTAAAGGCCTTTTGTAGTTGTACCGAGCTAGCCTCGCAAAGGAGACGCTGGCGAAATTTTTCAGAAATTTAGAGAGTTAGAAAATTTTTGAGAAATTTTGAAAATTTTAAACTTGGTTTTGAATTATAATTTGAATAGTTGAATAAATAAAGTTATTTGGGAACTATGGAAAAGCTTGGAAAGTTAATAAGAATAATAATGGGTCTTTTATAAAAAGATAGTTGGTAAGATGTTGAATTGTTAGAAACTGTTTGGATTTGGGGAAAAGAATAAATGGGTATTGGACCATTCTTCCTAATTAGTAATTTCGGGGACGAAATTCTTTTATGGGGGAGGAACGAGACGACCCGGAATTTTCAAGTATTTAAAATCGGAATATTTAATTGATTCTAAATATTCAATAGAGCAATTTTAACTTGAATTACGAATATCACAATTTATTTGATAATTAAATTATTGAATTAAATAATTTGAAGTTGGGTGAAATGTTGAATCTGGAGTTTTAACCCGGTTAAAAATAATTTGAAGGCTTATAAAATTTATATTGATAACTCCGAAGATAATAGAAGTGGTAAAATTAAAATTAACAGTGGTTTGTTCAGTTTTAAAATTTTATAGTTAAATTGAATTTAAAAATAGCCTTCTGAGGCACAATCTCGGAATTTGACGAAACCAGTGCCATTGGATCCGTAATATTGATTTATTATCGGATTTCAATTTTCGCAGTGTTTGGAGTTGTTGTGTGAGCATACGACATATAAACGCGCTCAAATCTATATCGAAAATTCGAGACGATTTAAATTTAAAAATATTATATACCTTAACTGGTCAAATAAACTAAACGTCAGAATTTATTTGCTTTCCACTCAAATCACTGTAGCAAAGTGTCTCCAAAATGTTCCCCTCTTTAAATATTAACATCCGAAAGAAAATAAGAAAAAAGAAAAAAAAATAGAAAAAAAAGAAGAAGCTTCAACGTCAGGACCCGATTCTTCGTCTTTCGAAAATTCAACATCGATACTCACTTTATCGACTGCCGAGCAATCGAACGACGGAAAACCGAACACTGAGGGTTTAAGAAAAATAAAAAGAGAGAAGAAGAGATAAGAAGGATAGGAAATAGAGAATAAAGAAAATAGAAAATAGAACGGAACGGAAAGAAAACAACAAAACAACATCAGAATCTCACAATCGCAGCGGAACAACATATAATAATAAATGAATAATCTTTAAACAAAACCGAAGGCACTTACAAAGAAGTCCTTGCAATCCAGATATTCACGATCCTGATCGGATTCACCATCACATATGGAGAACTCAATACCGTAGCTACTCGGTGCAGAGTCAATCGACAGGTCATCCTATCGCTCTCGCAAATACCGGGTCTTCAACACCGATCTTCAATGCTATTCATAACGACGTATCACATATTCGGAATGGGTTATACGACCCCATGGTCCTTTCCCGGTTAACCCGAATAGTGAGCGCTTATTCAAAAATAAGTGTGGCATTAAAATTCAATCAAATCACATCAAATACCCATTCAAAGGAAAATATTGATAGTCGATTATTGAACTATCAATGGATATGCACACATCACCAGATTCCAAATAATTTTCCAAATTATTTATTTTCCAAAATATCTTTACAAGATATATATTTTCAACACTTCAAAAATAAATCAATATTTATTTTTAAACAAATTCCACTTTCTTTTATAAATTCAATAGTGAATTGACATTCCAAAATATTCATGAATATACGACTTCAATTCGATTTCTAATATTCATTTTCAATTTATCTTCAAAAAGATAAATTCAAAATATTCATTTTATATTGGAAAACAATTCCATACTTATTTAATAAGTAATTCACAAATCTTTTATTTTCAACACTTGGAAAATATTCAATATACTTCAATCGAAATTAAGTATATATTTCATTCTTTAAGGAAATCGTTCTCTTAAACATATTTATTTGGGCCAAAACGAATGTTGCGTAAAACATCGTTACGACAACCCAAGATCACTAGTATAGGGATTCGAAATTAAAATAGATATATAAATCCCAATACTATACAAAACATTTCCTTTCGGAAATCATTTACTATAACAACAGTGTTATAGTCCACCATTTCCTTCTATTTCTCGAAAACGTCTATTTCAACAATGAATGTTGAAATCTATGGTTTCGAATCTCAACACATTTTAAAACATCGTTAGATCGTTTTAATTCTATTTAAAACATCACATCTAAAACATTCTCTTTAACATATTATTCACTATTCAAAAACATGAATATACTATGTTAACAAATTTCATCCTTTTATTCATTTTATTTCAAAGGATTATTCACAGTCAAAAATGTGAATATAACTCTATTAAAGGTTTCAACAATTTACTTATCAAAATAAGTCGTTTGCGAATTTATAAAACAACGTTTATAAATTCCATTTCTATTTATTTTATAACTACTTCCTTTATAAATTCCTTTATTAACCTATTCGATTTATAACTCAATTATAAAACAAAAGTTCACATTATAAGTTAAACACTTATAATTTATTTGTTTGAAAAATCGTTCCTTTGAACTTCATAATTATAAATCTTATAACTTATAAGATTCAATGATTTATTCAAAACTATTCTTTTAATAACTTTATAAAATTTATAAATCTTACTATTTATAAATTTCATTTATAACTTCACCATTTTTAATTTTATAAATTCCATTCATTTATGCAATCCATTTTCACTTCATTCAAACACTTATAAAAACTCGTGTTTATAATTCAAATGTTTTAATTTATAAATATCAATTTATAAATCCTTTATAAAATCAATTTATACTATTATTTTAAAACATCTTTAATCTCCTTTATAATTTCATCATTTTGATTTATAAAATAATCAAATTTTATAAATCCTATATTTAAACTTTTCACAATAAATTCAAAAATTCCGATTTAACTATTTTATAAAATCATTAGCATCACATTGTCAAAAATCAGTTTTTAACTATATTTCTCAAAAACCATAATTTTTATAACATTAAAAATTATAACGTTTATTTATTTAAAATGGATCAATTCCAAAAATATTTTATAAACGTATACTTTCAAAAATCTCTTTAAAAACATTTTAAAATTCCAAAATTTGGTCCAATGATGCTACACACCAAATAGTCAATCACGACAACAACGACATCATATATCGATATGATAGTCCATCAAATATCAAAATATCTGAAATCAAATAAAAACTGTTGAGGAATCCAGTTGGATCCCTCCAACCTGTTTTCCTGCATCCAAAAACATTAGCACAATACCAATTTCGCTCCAGTACGAAATTATCGCGGTATATGGGATTTTAAATATTATCTGCTTAATAGACGGCGCAATAGGGTCTCATCCGCTAAAAATGCGGGAAATCAACAACTGCAATATATACATATGCCAATATATATATATTGCTATTATATATAATACCAATTTCACTGTTTATGAAATATTCGCGGTATATGTTTTTAATAAATAACATCCGCTTAATAACGGCGCATAATGTCTATTTTAACAATCAATAGATATCAATCATCATTCAATCATGCATTCAAATATTTTAAATCTAACTATTTAAAATAAAATCGAAACCGATTCGATTGAGTGAGAAGTTCTCACCTTGATTTCAATTTCGTTTTAGCGATTTATTTCGAATAAAATTAAACGGACGTTTAATTTTACCCGAAATTTTCACTAACTCCAAACGACTCCAATCCAATTCCATCGCGTAGTGCTCGTCTATACGATTCCAACGCAACTGGTTTCGCGCGTTTTCGACCTCGTATGAAAAAGATATGATTTTTTAAAGATTACACGTATTTATATTAACAAATTTACAACATTAACTTTATATTTTCAACCTTCATCAAATCCTAGCCACAAGATCATTGCCCCCAACATCATGACTGTGCATCTCTTCTTCCTCCTCACGTTCCATTCTACAGGCAACATCCCAAAACACCAAACCCATTTACATAGAACTAGGGTTCCATTTTGCTTCTTCTTCGCTCATTTTCACGTCGATCAAGCAACCCCACGTCGAAGGCCACCACCAACACCTTGCTCGGCCAGAGCCATGGCACACTCGGCCATCTCCAGCACCATGAATTGCGTGCGCAACCTGCAGGTGACGGCCCCCCCTTGCTCCCTCCACGTCGCGCCGTTTTCGATCATCTCCGTATGAAATTAAAGCTCTCGTCGAGCTCTACAAGTTTCATGTTGAACACTTCGCGTAATTCTTGATGGATTGAGAGTGATTGAGGAGAGAAGATGGTGAATTTCTGGCCATTGAATTATAAGTGGCGGCTGCAGTTCAAAACCCTAGGGTTTGGGCCTTTGTTTGCAAATGAGAGAAGAGAGGTGCTTATATAGAAAATTGCCCAATTTACTATTCATCGAAATTTTTCGAACTCCAAACGAAGCATGCCGGTTGGCGTTTTTAAGGTTTACCCCGCGTTCCGAACACAATGGAACGTGTTTCGGAAGCTAATTCGGTCATCTGTGCGAGATATGACAACAAACTATCGATTTAAATTTAAAAAGATTAAACGATTTTCTAGGCGTTTTAGCTTGCATCGGACAAACGGTAAATCCAATTGACTTGAAATTTGAAACCTTACAATAATATCACATTATAGATCCGATGAAACTGGTTTCGTCGAAATCCGACACTTTTTGAAAAATGGCTATTTTAACTCGCCAAATTAATATTAAAAACAATTCGATGCGTTTCGAGCTGCCACGATCAAACGATAACTCCGATTGACACGAAAATTGAAATCCGGTAATAACTAACTATTATGGATCCAATGGAACTGGTTTCGTTCAATTCTGAGACTGTTCAAAAATTGGCTATTTTACAGTCGATAATTAAATATTAAAATATTCAATTTTCACAGATTAACTTTAAATTCGATTTTAAAGTTCTAAAATATCGTTCTAACTCCAATATGATAAAATAAAATTTTACAAATCATTTTCAATCATATTTAACCCAATTTTCAATTATTTCCATAATTTAACATATTAAATTATCGATTTAAATAATCCAATTAAATCCAATAATTCAAAATAAAATTTATTCGACTTATAAATTTCACTTATTAACATTTAAAATTAATTAAATATTCAAATTTTAAATTAATAAAATTCCTGGGTCGTTACAATCTTCCCCCCTTAAAAGAATTTCGTCCTCGAAATTAACAAGTAAGAAAAGTTACTGAATCTATTAATTTTCCAAAATCCATAGTCAAACTTCTTACAATAACTTCACTAAGTTTTCAAATCATACTTAGTTATCTTTCAAAAACAACCATCATGTTTGACTTTCAATTCCAAATCAAAATTAAAGTTTTCACAAAATTTTCCAATTTTTCTCAAATTTTTCTAACGCCTTAAATTTTCGAAAAAATTCGCCATAGTCTCCTTTGCGCAGCTCGATCCGAAAAAAAATGACAGTATATATATCACAAATATACATCTCATCAAGTAATGAGGCATCCCGAAGTGAAAAAAGTGTAAAAGTACGATATTTAATCCGAGATATGTACCTTATATTTTATTAGCATATACGGCTAATATAGCGCGAAAGCGAGCTCCAAATGCGAAGCAAACGCGATCCGCACCTACTAAACACTCAACAAACAACATGAGAATCATGTATATAGACAATAGTATCAATATACAACATATAGCAACATAATAACTATATATGTCAACATAGCAAATGCAGTAAAAGCAATATATTCAACCATCAACCAACTATCATCCATAACCAAATCAATATTCATTCATATTCTCATTAATATTCAATGAAATGGTTTTTCAATTTAATCACATTCGATTCATTAACATTGGATGTTTTCACTAACATTCATTTTCAATTTTTTATATTCACTAATTCATATTCAAGTTGGTTCACTTCCAATCAAATTCAATTCTATTTAAGATTCACTTAACTTCCAATTGAATTTCAATTACTTTAGCTTTCAATTTCATTAACTCAATTTCATTAATACTTAATGAATTATATACAATCAACTAACAATCATCTAACAACCAATGTATATTAATTTCAACCAAATTCCTTTGCTTATATTCATTCAATTTTGGTTTAACACCTTTTATTTCCAATTGGTTTAATTAAATTGATTTTCATTCAACCTTTCAACTTTATTCAACATCTTCTAAGTTATATTCCATTTAACTTTAAATTCACTTTTATTTACAACTCATATTCATATAGTTTCACTTCTTATATATATAAGTTTATTTCACAATTGTAAATCACTTTAATTATAATTCAATTCTTACTATTCCTTTGCTTATACAATTATTCTTTTATTTAGATTATTCAAACAACCAAACAATCAACTTATATACACTTTAATAATTTTGAAAAATTATTCCTTTATATATAAAAATATAATCAAGGTAAAATTATTTCATTTACCCAATTTAAAATAATATCGTGTCGAATTGTTCTATTCAAGTGTTTAGAAACCCCTTCGATTCAGTTTCGAGGCTGCGCCGACGAAGGTTCATATGCCACTCAACAAACCAATCATCACAATATAAAAATTTTATATTCACTAACAAATACGCACTCATATCTATTATCACACTCAAACTCATTCTAGAGTACTGCTGACTCTATCTCTAATGAGTACTACCCAACAGAACCATGGTTGTCGCTTAACCATATGCTCTGATACCACATTGTCAGGACCCGATTCTTCGTCTTCCGAAAATTCAACATCGATACTCACTTTATCGACTGCCGAGCAATCGAACGACGGAAAACCGAACACTGAGGGTTTAAGAAAAATAAAAAGAGAGAAGAAGAGATAAGAAGGATAGGAAATAGAGAATAAAGAAAATAGAAAATAGAACGGAACGGAAAGAAAACAACAGAACAACATCAGAATCTCACAATCGCAGCGGAACAACATATAATAATAAATGAATAATCTTTAAACAAAGAACTATATCAGTTATTACATTTCATTACATCATATTACATCAGAGTGTATAACAACAACAACATCAAACAGTGTAGCGGAAAAAGAAATACTATATAGTAGTAATACGCCATGCCATCCAGCTTGCCTCCAGCAACTCCTGAATATCCTGATAAACCTTAACTCTTGACTGCCCGTGTGGAAATTGGTGGGCACCCAGAGTTTAGGAAGGAAAACAATAAACTCCGAGTCAGTCATGTGACTGGTGCGAGAACTCAAAACAGTTTATTTACTTTAAAATCAAAATAGAGGAATATTTTTAAATTCAATTCGCAATGCTTTTAAAAATGAGACTACCATAAGGCCTCCCGCACACACACACAATGCAAACGCAGAATCGGAGGAGATTTCTCCTTATGATAGTCAAAGATGCTTGATACGCATTAAAAAGAACATTTGATATTATTATTAGTGCATAGTGTAGGAAAAATTCATTTCGAAAGTAGAATATAAATCTTAGCCAACATAGACATTTCGAACTATGCCTACTATAGCTAACTATGTTCAATAGCAGGTTACCGCCACATTCCATAGCAGGTTATACAACTAAAACCGTACAAGTCTCGTATTGTTTCTTTGGATTTCCAACGAATGATCAGGCCAAGGAACTTCCCATTGCCACATGAGAATGCCTCTGGATGGACATCCCCGAGAACCAAACCGGATCTCTACCAACACAAGGTCGGGTTACCCCTAACTGAGTAACAACTGACCGAATATGCCATCCCCCGGTCCTTTGGGACCTTTCACCGAGCGCTCGCAATCAATTCACACAATCATAAAGTGTTTTCAACATGAGTAAGTATCTGGGCTCCATACCATGATACCACCCTTTTCCAGAAGGAAATGCACACATCCTAAAGGGCGCTACCCCTCATAACCTTGCCGCATCTTTCCTGTTTTGACCATTCCGGAGGTGTGAGGCTCGACGAAGTCACGTCCACCAAAACATACTTTATACAAAAGCCATGCTTTGGGTCAACAAATGATCATAGAAATGATCACCAAGATAGACGATCAAATAAACGATCCTATCACAAATAATCAACACAATGATCATTTACAGCAACACTCAGCATGTCACATTACCAAATTGGGAATATATCGCTGATAACATTCAACTACATAACCTCTGAGCTCGTACGTCTCAAAGAAGGGTGTTAAGCTAAAAGAATAAATTCTTCGCCACCAACAGAAATATATTTGAAAGAAATCTGCTTTATATCTCAATTTGTAACGTCAGACATACAATTCATACAAGTCTGTTTCGGGATCGAACAAAACCGAAGGCACTTACAAAGAAGTCCTTGCAATCCGGATATTCACGATCCTGATCGGATTCACCATCACATATGGAGAACTCAATACCGTAGCTACTCGGTGCAGAGTCAATCGACAGGTCATCCTATCGCTCTCGCAAATACTGGGTCTTCAACACCGATCTTCAATGCTATTCATAACGAAGTATCACATATTCGGAATGGGTTATACGATACCATGGTCCTTTCCCCGTTAACCCGAATAGTGAGCGCTTATTCAAAAATAAGTGTGGCATTCAAATTCAATCAAATCACATCAAATACCCATTCAAAGGGAAATATTGATAGTCGATTATTGAACTATCAATGGATATGCACACATCACCAGATTCCAAATAATTTTCCAAATTATTTATTTTCCAAAATATCTTTACAAGATATATATTTTCAACACTTCAAAAATAAATCAATGTTTATTTTTAAACAAATTCCACTTTCTTTTATAAATTCAATAGTGAATTTACATTCCAAAATATTCATGAATATACGACTTCAATTCGATTTCTAATATTCATTTTCAATTTATCTTCAAAAAGATAAATTCAAAATATTCACTTTATATTGGAAAACAATTCCATACTTATTTAATAAGTAATTCACAAATCTTTTATTTTCAACACTTGGAAAATATTCAATATACTTCAATCGAAATTAAGTATATATTTCATTCTTTAAGGAAATCGTTCTCTTAAACATATTTATTTGGGCCAAAACGAATGTTGCGTAAAACATCGTTACGACAACCCAAGATCACTAGTATAGGGATTCGAAATTAAAATAGATATATAAATCCCAATACTATACAAAACATTTCCTTTCGGAAATCATTTACTATAACAACAGTGTTATAGTCCACCATTTCCTTCTATTTCTCGAAAACGTCTATTTCAACAATGAATGTTGAAATCTATGGTTTCGAATCTCAACACATTTTAAAACATCGTTAGATCGTTTTAATTCTATTTAAAACATCACATCTAAAACATTCTCTTTAACATATTATTCACTATTCAAAAACGTGAATATACTATGTTAACAAATTTCATCCTTTTATTCATTTTATTTCAAAGGATTATTCACAGTCAAAAATGTGAATATAACTCCATTAATAGGTTTCAACAATTTACTTATCAAAATAAGTCGTTTGCGAATTTATAAAACAACGTTTATAAATTCCATTTCTATTTATTTTATAACTACTTCCTTTATAAATTCCTTTATTAACCTATTCGATTTATAACTCAATTATAAAACAAAAGTTCACATTATAAGTTAACACTTATAATTTATTTGTTTGAAAAATCGTTCCTTTGAACTTCATAATTATAAATCCTATAACTTATAAGATTCAATGATTTATTCAAAACTATTCTTTTAATAACTTTATAAAATTTATAAATCTTACTATTTATAAATTTCATTTATAACTTCACCATTTTTAATTTTATAAATTCCATTCATTTATGCAATCCATTTTCACTTCATTCAAACACTTATAAAAACTCGTGTTTATAATTCAAATGTTTTAATTTATAAATATCAATTTATAAATCCTTTATCAAATCAATTTATACTATTATTTTAAAACACCTTTAATCTCCTTTATAATTTCATCATTTTGATTTATAAAATAATCAAATTTTATAAATTCTATATTTAAACTTTTCACAATAAATTCAAAAATTCCGATTTAACTATTTTATAAAATCATTAGCGTCACATTCTCAAAAATCAGTTTTTAACTATATTTCTCAAAAACCATAATTTTTATAACATTAAAAATTATAATGTTTATTTATTTAAAATGGATCAATTCCAATAATATTTTATAAACGTATACTTTCAAAAATCTCTTTAAAAACATTTTAAAATTCCAAAATTTGGTCCAATGATGCTACACACCAAATAGTCAATCACGACAACAACGACATCATATATCGATATGATAGTCCATCAAATATCCAAATATCTGAAATCAAATAAAAACTGTTGAGGAATCCAGTTGGATCCCTCCAACCTGTTTTCCTCCATCCAAAAACATTAGCACAATACCAATTTCGCTCCAGTACGAAATTATCGCGGTATATGGGATTTTAAATATTATCCGCTTAATAGACGGTGCAATAGGGTCTCATCCGCTAAAAATGCATGAAATCAACAACTGCAATATATACATATGCCAATATATATATTGCTATTATATATAATACCAATTTCACTATTTATGAAATATTCGCGGTATATGTTTTTAATAAATAACATCCGCTTAATAACGGCGCATAATGTCTATTTTAACAATCAATAGATATCAATCATCATTCAATCATGCATTCAAATATTTTAAATCTAACTATTTAAAATAAAATCGAAACCGATTCGATTGAGTGAGAAGTTCTCACCTTGATTTCAATTTCATTTTAGCGATTTATTTCGAATAAAATTAAACGGACGTTTAATTTTACCCGAAATTTTCACTAACTCCAAACGACTCCAATCCAATTCCATCGCGTAGTGCTCGTCCATACGATTCCAAAGCAACAAGTTTCGCGCGTTTTCGACCTCGTATGAAAAAGATATGATTTTTTAAAGATTACACGTATTTATATTAACAAATTTACAACATTAACTTTATATTTTCAACCTTCATCAAATCCTAGCCACAAGATCATTGCCCCCAACATCACGACCATGCATCTCTTCTTCCTCCTCACGTTCCATTCTACAGGCAACATCCCAAAACACCAAACCCATTTACATAGAACTAGGGTTCCATTTTGCTTCTTCTTCGCTCATCTTCACGTCGATCAAGCAATCCCACGTCGAAGGCCACCACCAACACCTTGCTCGGCCAGAGCCATGGCACACTCGGCCATCTCCAGCACCATGAATTGCGTGCGCAACCTGCAGGTGACGGCCCCCCTTGCTCCCTCCACGTCGCGCCGTTTTCGATCATCTCCGTATGAAATTAAAGCTCTCGTCGAGCTCTACAAGTTTCATGTTGAACACTTCGCGTAATTCTTGATGAATTGAGAGTGATTGAGGAGAGAAGATGGTGAATTTCTGGCCATTGAATTATAAGTGGCGGCTGCAGTTCAAAACCCTAGGGTTTGGGCCTTTGTTTGCAAATGGGAGAAGAGAGGTGCTTATATAGAAAATCCCCCAATTTACTATTCATCGAAATTTTTCGAACTCCAAACGAAGCGTGCCGGTTGGCGTTTCTAAGGTTTACCCTGCGTTCCGAACATAATGGAACGTGTTTCGGAAGCTAATTCGGTCATCTGTGCGAGATATGGCAACAAACGATCGATTTAAATTTAAACCGATTAAACGATTTTCTAGGCGTTTTAGCTTGCATCGGACAAACGGTAAATCCAATTGACTTGAAATTTGAAACCTTACAATAATATCACATTACGGATCCGATGAAACTTGTTTCGTCGAAATCCGACACTTTTTGAAAAATGGCTATTTTAACTCGCTAAATTAATATTAAAAACAATTCGATGCGTTTCGAGCTGCCACGATCAAACGATAACTCCGATTGACACGAAAATTGAAATCCGGTAATAACTAACTATTACGGATCCAATGGAACTGGTTTCGTTCAATTCTGAGACTGTTCAAAAATTGGCTATTTTACAGTCGATAATTAAATATTAAAATATTCAATTTTCACAGATTAACTTTAAATTCGATTTTAAAAGTTCTAAAATATCGTTCTAACTCCAATATGATAAAATAAAATTTTACAAATCATTTTCAATCATATTTAACCCAACTTTCAATTATTTTCATAATTTAACATATTAAATTATCGATTTAAATAATCCAATTAAATCCAATAATTCAAAATAAAATTTATTCGACTTATAAATTTCACTTATTAACATTTAAAATTAATTAAATATTCAAATTTTAAATTAATAAAATTCCTGGGTCGTTACATTCAAGAGGAAGCTTTCAGTCGCATTTAAAAAAACAAAACAATAAGTGTCGATCTAACAATCATTAATATTTTCCTCGTTTCAATTCGACCGAGAGTCGATTGATAAAAAAATGGTCGGAGCCTGTATTCTTCAAAATAGGGTAGGAATCGAAATTCGAAATCGATTCAAGTTAAAAAAAATGAAGGTCGGTGAGGCGGAGCTGCACGAATTTGGAAGGGGGTTCCGATCTGGAATTTGGAGGCGAGGCGCGAGGGTTTCGGCGAGCGTCAACATGGAGGGGGAGCCGCGTCGTTCAGGTAGAAGTCGCGATTGCGATTGCGTGGGGTCGCGGCAGCAGAAGGGCTCGTCGCGTCGAATCTAGGGCTTCGCTATTTTGAGGCCGGTCGCAATTTTGAATTGGGGTTGCGGCGAGGTGATGGTCGACTTGGAGTTGCCGCGAGGTCGTGCTCGACCTGAAGTGGTAGTCGCGTACGAGGTATTCGATTTTGATTTTTATTTTATTTTATTTATTTTTATGGTTTAATTAAACTTGATTTTAACATATTTAATGTATACAGATTTGAAATTATACGTAAATAGGTTTTTCCTGTAGTTAGTTTTTGCTATCTGATGTTGGGATAGCTAATTTTAAAGTAATTATATTATATAGATTGAGAAGGAGAAGAATTTGCAGATAAAACCGATTTCTTGTTTCCACAAACATATATAGTAAGAGGAAAAAACATTTCTATTTTATTTAAATTATATATAAGACAGAAGACATTTTATTTGGAATAGAGTAATTTATGTAAACAGTGAATTCATATATATATATATATATATATATATATATATATATAGATTAGATTTTGGAGACCGGGAATTTTAAATGGTAACGAAGTTTATTTATAAGGATAAAAAAATATATAATAGTAATAATATATCTAATTATAAACATATCAAAATTTTAAACCCACTAATTATTTCAAAACAATATATTAGAGTGATCAACTTGTTATTTGTTTTAGTTGCTAAAAAGGTTTCAGGAAGGAAAGTTGGGTTAAAATTAAATCATTAGATTAAACAAATTATTAAGTGGTAATTGGGTTGTTCGGTTTGTCTCGAATATTAATAAAATTATATAAATTGTTTATTTAAGGTCAAACACCTGGAATCCAAGGCAATATTGACGTGGATTGCAAATGAAAATCGAAGGTGAGTTAATCTCACTCAGCTGAATTTAAATTTAAATTTAAATGATTAAATTTAAATAATTGTTTGAATGGTTGGATTGATTGATGTGCTATAGTATGGTATATTTGGGAATGGGTGTTTTATATTGTGCTAACATCTGTAGATGTAGGGAAAACAGGTTGGAGGGATCCAACTTGACGCCTCAACATTTATGTAAAATTATTTAATACCCTCTGTTGTGATTATTTGATATTCTATGATGAACTTTATTGGAATATTGAATGCTATGGTTCGATTGGATATAATTGGGTATGATGAGTTACCAAAAATATATAAATTGGATGTTGGAAAGAAAATAAAAGAAGTGAATTTGAAAGTAAAATAATTATAGAAATTTGAATAAATTTAAGAATGAATTGGAAAAGAAATAAAGTGCCTTTAACATTCTAATAAATAAATCTTGAGTATGGAAAGGAATTTTTTAATAAACTTGAAGTTAATGAACTTTAAACTTCAGTGTTATTATTTAAAAGAACAAAGCATTTATTTTAAATTTAAGATTGGAATTTTGTAAAGAATAAAGAAGAAATTGGGAAAAATCTGAAATTTGTATAATTCAGTTAAAAGATTTAAAATCAAATGGAAAATAATAATAATAAAGTCTATAATTAATGAATTTTGTAATGAACTGAGTATGTAAAAAAATTTATTTCAAATAGAATAAATTGGAAATCAATTTGGAAAAGTGATTTAAGTGATTGAGATTTGAAATTCTCCCTGAATAACCAAGTATGTTTCCAAAGTAATTTTTTTTAAATATAAGTTAAAAGTTTTAAAGTTGTTTTAAAAAGCAAATTTTGGAAAATTTATTATTTCTAATATTTAAATTCTAAAGTAAGTGTTTCCTTTTAATCTATTATAGCAGTAATTATTTAAAGAGTGACTTAGTCTTTGTTTTAAAAGTGAAAATCTAGTTTTATATTTTATTAAGTAACCTTATTTTCAAATATTCATATAGTATGTATTTTTAACAAATTATTGAAGTAGTTTAACTTAAATGTTTTAAAGTATATTTCAAAGTAAATTATTTTAAAAATCTAGTTTTGTGCTTGGTGATTTCAGTGGAGATAGAAAATATTTGGGAAAGTTTATTTTGAAAAGAAAGATGATTTGAAACTATTTTCAAAGAGTTGAAAATAGAAATATATCTTGTGAAGATATTTTATGGTTAATAAATAATTTGGGAAATTATTTATTGATTGATGATTGTTTGTGAATATTAATTGATAGTTAAATAACCTACTATCAATATTGGACAAATACGTTGATCGTTTCGAAGAGACTGGGATTGAGATTTATTTCTCGAAAACCACTTAGATCCAGTTTGTACGTTTCGTGGGAAACGAGTTTGGAGTCGAAGATGGAGCAGTGAAGTGCAAGGGCTAGTCGCTACTAATCCCGAGGATATTTCCAAAATGGATGTAGTAGGAATAGTGCCTTCTGTTCCGTTCGAACCCGGGACGGACTTGTGTGAATGAATGCTTTCGTAAACATCGTCAGGTGGACGATGGGCATTCTAAGGGATATGTTCTAAAAAGGTAACGCTTAGCCTCAAGCGTCATCAAATGGGAATGACTGAAAATCAGGGGTTATGCAGCAAGGCTAGATGGGTAGCACCCAAGCAGGGTGAGGTTATCGCTGTCTAGATGTCCCTTTTATTTCGGCTTAGTGGACGGTTGCTGATCCCAACCATAGGGTGATCTCACTCGGGATTATCCAGTAAGGGGTAGTCCCGGTCTTGTGTTGCAGGGGAGCGGGCGTACTCCTCGATACTGTGATCTAGGCCACGTACTGTGACAAGTGGTACCCCAGTGCCTAGTCATTAGTTGGAATCCATTCACCCTACGCGCCTTTTACGAGTTTTGTTTGTATTACCCACTCTGTGCCTAGTAGCTGGAATTTAATCATGTAACAATTTCGGCTATTTTATAAGTATTTGTATATGGACTCTATTATAATATCAGAGGTTTTCTATAAAAATCGTTTTAGCTATCGTAAGGTAAAAACCCGACATGTTTCTTTATGGCGTGTTCTTACGAGATGCTTTCGTTTTCAAAAGGATTTCTGAAACTTTAATAATCAATTTGGGTGTGATTTTCTCACGCCGGTATTCCAAACTGACTCGGGTGTTATTTAACTATAATGCTCGGGTCAGACCGAGTATTATAGAATACATGATATGATGCTGCAGAGCTCAAGAGACGAGCTGGATGACCATACGTACTTGTTTATATATATATATATATATATATATATATATATATATATTTTGCTATGTTGAGTTGCTGTGTATCCATTTGTATGTTATTGATGTTTAACTATGATTGATGTACTCTAATGATGTAATATATATAAACAGATATATTTGATTTTGAGTAAAACATTTATTATCTATTATATTTTATTCCGCTGCGATGGTTAGAATCTATTGTTGTTTTCTATTTTCTTCTTCTACCTCTTCTTCTTTAACCCAAATGGTTCGTATTTCTGTACAACTTGAGTTGATTAAGGTAGATTAGTGTTGACTCAAGGGGTGTGGATTTGCGGGTCGTTACAATATATGTAACATAAAAAATATGATTCTCTAATTAATAATGTAAAGGAGTTAAAACATAAATCATAAACATAAGAAATATATATATATATATATATATAAGTTTGTAACGTATGTTAATATAAAAAGAAATGTTTTGTAAATATAAGGCTAAGAGGGATTTAAACATAAGTCTATAAAATTAATTTAAGTTAAGGATCTAAACATAATTTTTATAATTTTTAACAAGTGTAAACTATTTAAAATGCAATTAAAACATTTGTAGTCAAATTAGCTTGCATGAAAGACAAGTGTCAAAGTTATTTATTTTCATTTTTAAAAATAATAAGAGAATTCAAGCTATGTATGTATACACCTATACTCTCTTCTCAGTTTTCTTTCTTGCGTCTACAAATCTAGAAAATAGAAACAAATGATAAATGAAAATCAAAACAAAACCTGAAATCAAAAGCTTTCAAATTTGAAAGAATCAAAGAAAATAAAAGCCTGAGAATCAACATGAAAACTAGAAGTACAAAGGCAGGTTTAAATCAAAAATCTCAAATCTGGAACAAGGATCAGGAGCAAAACAAAATCAAAAGCGATTAAAGATCAAACCAAACAAATTCATGAAAATGTTCAAACCAAATATCAAGATTGCAGAGCAAATTTCCAACTTTTTCCCAGATTTCAGTTTCGGGTTTTCTTCTCTGTTCTACTAGACATGTGAGCAAACTTACCTTAGATCTGATCTTTGACTTGATGTGGTGGTTAGCATTGGAGGTAAAGTTGTAAATGTGTTTGCGTATATGAAAATATGCATGTATATATATAGAAATGAGTGAGTGCAGGTCTGGGTACAAAGCAAATTGTCTCTATTCCAAGTTTCTAGAATTCAAAAGCCTACTCATAAATCTATGTCTCCTCATATAATATGATTTAGTTTATGATCTTTAACAACAACATGTTAATATCAATCAGATACTGTTTTTTAAAATTAATTTGAAATGAAAATAAATAGTAAATATTTATAAAAATAGAATATAATAGAGAAAGCCTTTTAATGAGAAAAATTAATGAACATAATTCTGAATTTTGATTTCTCAACTTGATTCGTTCTTGCAATTGATGTATTTAGAAAATCATTTCAAGATTTTTCAATTTTTAAAATCGTGGGGTTTCTCGAGTCGATAAATTTGGGTCTTTTCATCTTTTTTCGACCATCGGCAATGGGTTAGACAGCGGGGTGGTTGCTGGAGGTGGTCGGGGCTCTGAGGATCATCAGAAAAATGTTTAATGATTTTATAATTAATCGTGGAAAGAAGAGGAGGTCAAACTAGGGTTTTGTTAGCTGGTTGAGTCGAGGATGTTTCAGAGGCGATTTCATCGCCGTTGATGGATCGAGTGCTACCGCACCGGAGGAGAGAAATGTGTGGGGATGTGACGTGTCCCTTGGAGGAGTAGAAGAGGTTCTCGCGGTCGAGATCGCTGGCAAAGGATGGTTTTCCGATGGGAATGGCTACAGGCATTGGTCGATTGGGTTGAATTTTGATTTGAAGGTGATATCTTCGATCTGAGTTGTCAAGTTGAAGGTCGAGGTCATCGTCGACCTGTTGGAACTGGTGGTGATAGTCGGAGAGATCCCAACGAAGTGTGCACGTGCACGCGATATCACCAATGTATGGTGATTCGAAACTTGGGGAAGGAGGATAGTCACTCGAGTTCGTACTCGGGAAGAAGAAGCTTTGGCTTGGGAGTAGATTCGTAGTAGTTTAACATGCTATCAGGTTTTTAAAGTTTTTAAAAATAAAAACAAAGTAAATTAGAAAAGGAAAAGAAAGAGGGAGCTTGGGGAAGACTCTGGGAAGAAATCGAAGTTAGGCACGGGAATTTGGCTGCTGGGCTCGGGTAAATAAGTATGGGCTCGGGTTTGTTTTTACAAACTAACCAACTTTTAAAATTAAAAAGGGAAATATGTTTCAGGTTTTAAATATAACTGGTTTTAAAATTACAAAGTAAGTTTTGTTCAGTATTTAAAAGCAGTAGACAATGTACAAAGTTTCAAGAAATTTTGATTTAAACAAAGTTTTAAAGTATATTAAAAGATAAATAAGTTTCAAAGGAAATGTTAATCAAGTCCCAAAGTTTATTAAATTGATTTAAAAACTAATTACTTAGTGTAACTAATAATAGATAATTAATTACGGATTAATAAATTAAAGTAATTAAGGTTAATTAATTAATTCATGATAAGTAAATTAAGGGTAATTAATTACTTAAAGATAATTACTTAACTAAAGGTAATTAATTAATGGTCGGAGATGATTAAGTGATTAGGAATAACCACTTATTGTAATTAATTTAAAGAATAATTAATTCATGTGATTAATTGATTAAGGTAATTAATTTAAGAGTAATTAGTGTATTTAAAGGTTAGTTAATTAATGAAAGTGATTAAGGGATGGTTATTAATTAAGGATTAATTAATTATTGCAATTAATTAAGAATAATTAATCAAAGAATTAATTAATAATTAAAGGTTATTAATAAATAATTGAAGAATAATTAATCAAATAATTTGTAATTGATTAATATTAATCAACCATGATTAGTAAATTATTCATAAGTAATTAATATGATTTAAATTAATCAGATAATTGATTAATCCTACTTATGGATGTTTGGATTTTATGAAATGCTTTGAATTGTTTGATATTCTTGATATGTGATACATTGTGATAAGAATTTTCTTGATTTGTGTTGTGATCTGTGATGTAACTTATTTATCTGTGATGTAATTTATTTACCAACGATGAATTTATATTATTCATCTGTGATATGTAAATGAAGATAAGCATTATAGATTATACCGCTTATCAAATATATTTCTATGTTTAAATCTGTGATGATTGATGATGTTGCACTATTGTGTAAAACCCCTGGACTACACCTTACACACACAAATATGGATTGCATGAGGAAATTGGTTAATTCATAGATTTTTGAAATGGTTTTAAAAGTTGAATTTTGAATCCAAACGGTTTTTGAAATGGAATTGGGTTAAACGTGAAAAGCTTTTGAAAAGGAGTTTTAAAGATGAAAGTCATTTTGAATAACTTGATAAGATTTTGAAATTTAAATAGTTTGATTTGAATTTAAATTCAAGATTTGAAATTGAATTCTATAATTGGGAATTATAGGTTAAAAAGGATATAGAAGTTGTAAATGTGTTTATATGGGTTTTAAACCATTTTAAAAAGTATTGTTTTGGGAATTTGAATTTAACCCAAGTTTTATATTTGAAAGGCTTTAACTTGAGGAAATGTAACTGGATTTTTTCCAAAATGAAAACTATTTGTTTTTAAATAATAATAGCTTACATAGAAAGAAAGGATTTCCAATTGGTGCTGAAAGATTTCAAGTTTGAAATGGAATTGAAATAGTATTGAAAGCTATGAATGAATCTTTGTGAAGATGGTTGAACCCTGTTTTGAAATTGAAGAAGATTTTAAATGGTGTATCTTTTATATAAAAGATTTGAATTGGAAATGGTTCTAAAGCTATGAATTGAGTCTTTGATTTAAAGATTGGATGAGTTAAACCAATTTGAAAAGGAAAGTGTTTTGAAAGGATATGAATGAGTCTTTGTGAAAGATTGATGAACTGTGTGAAATGAATCTTTTTGTTTAAAAGATTGGAAACGGTAATTTGTTTAAACCATTTGAAAGAAAAGTTTTGGGTAATAAGTTGTGACTTAACTGAAAACCCTATATCCATATGTTTTAAAATATTGCGCTCATTATTCGGTTTAGTCGAGAGAGGATCTTGTGTTATATAACCCATTCCGGATAATGATACGACGATATTGATCGCTTTTGAAGATCGGTGGTGAAGACCGGATATTTCCGAAAGCGAAAGGATAACTCGTCGAATGTCTCTGCACCGGTTGATCCCCGGTATAGAGATTTGATCATCCTTTGTGATGGGGAGTCCGAACGTGATTAATGAATATTCGGATTTGCAAGGGCTTCTCTGTGAAGTGCCTTCGGTTCTGTTCTAACCCGAAATAGACTTGTATGGATGTTTTTCTGAACATTACACTTTGAGATGTAAAACCAGTTTCTATCAAATACATTTCTGTTTGATGGAGGAGAATTTATTCTCTTAGCTTAACACCCTTCTCTGAGACGTACGAGTTGAGAGGTTATGTTATTGATGGTTACTAGTGATACATTACCAATTTGGTAATGTGGCATACGAAGTGTTGCTGATCATTTGTTGTTCAAAGCACGACTTTTGTGAAAAGCGTAGCTTTGTGGACGAGACTACATCAGGATCTCACAACCCGGAAATGGTCGAAACAGAATAGATGCGGCAAGGTTATGAGGGTCGCGCCCTTTAGGGTATGTCATTCCCTTCTGAAAAAAGGTGATATCATGGTATGGAGCCCAGATATTTAACCTATGTGGTTGCTTCAAATTCATTACTTTGTGATTTGTTGCTTTGTGATTGAGGCCCCTCGGATAAAAGTCGCAAACGACTGGGGGTGGCATACTCGTGTAGTAGTTACCTAGTTATGGAGGTAACCCGGTCTTGTGTTGGCATAGAGCTGGTTAAGTTCTCGGGACGTCCCTCCAGAGGCGTACCCATGTGCAATAGGAATTTCAGTGGCCTGACCATTTTTTGAAAATCCAATTACCAATACGTGCCTTGTACGGTTTTATTGTAGAACCTGCCATCTAATATGGTAGCTATAGTAGGCATAGTATAATGGTACGTATGCTGGCTATGATTAATATATACTTGCAAATGTTTTTCCACTATGCACTAATAATAATATCAAATGGTTTTCGCGTATCAAGCATTTTTTGACTATCATAAGGAGAAATCTCCTCCAACTGTGCGCTTGCATTGTGTGCGTGCAGGGAGGCCTTATGGTAGTTTCATTTTCCAAATGCATTGCGGATTTCAACTTTTAAGTTTTTTTGTTCTTTGTTTTAAAGATAAAACTGTTTTTGTTTGCTCATATCAGTCCCATGACTGACCCGGAGTTTATTGTTTCCTTAACTCTGGGTCCCCATAATTTTCCACACGAGCAGTCTAGAATTGGGTTTTTCAGATAATCAAATAGTAGGAGTAGATTTGGTAGCATTCGGCCGTTGGATTTCGGCTATCGCTTTGTGCTTCTCTTCCACATTCAGGACAAACCTTGCTTAATATGACTTGATGGTGATTCGAGCTTATTGGATTGGAGTCTTCGAAGTTTTTAGATTGGAGATGGAGTTGCAGATATTGGAGTTCCTTTTGGAGTTCAAGTTATTTTTGATGCTGGTGCATTTGTGTTTCCGCTGTGTTGCTGTAGATCTCTGATATGTATTTGTGATCATTGTTGTATATCATTGGATATTGTATCATTGGAGTTATATGATATATTCATTTTCTTCCACTGTGTTGTTGTACTTAATGTGTTATAAGCTCCGGTAAACTAGATTCGACGTTTGAATCTGCAGCATTTGAACATAGGTGATATATTCGGTGCCGATTTTCGAAGGTCGAGTCAGGGTCATTAGAATTGGTATCATAGTTGAAGGTTGAAACTTTAGCTCAGGAGTATAGCACATTAAGTAACTCATTAGAGATAGGGTGAAGTATACCCTAGAATGAGTATACCTAAGATATCCGTTCGAATGCCTCAGTAAATTCTCTTACTATCTACTGATAGTGAGTATGGGTACAAGAAGAGGATGAGATAGGGGATAGAGAAATTCAACTACAAATGGTCAATACCCTGTAACAACAAGGAAGCAATCTTTTCTTTATCAATCTCTTTTGTTCTTCATCTGATTTTAATTCTTTAATGGCTTCGTGGCATCTTGAGGGAGAAGCTTTGATAGGAGATCGTTATTTTTGCTAAATCAAAGGATGAGTTGGTATGGGGCATAAACTCTAGATGGGTCAGAATTGTTTGTTTGGATGAATTGTTTGCTTTGGTTGCTATGATTGATAGGTATACCATGGTTTCTAAACTGATTTTTTTTGAATTGTATCCATCTATCTATTCTTTAGGGTCCAGATATGTTCTACGAATGGTTAGTTATCCTTTCGATCTAACCAATGCCCCTACATATCTCGTAGAATGGATGACCCGAATATCTTGTGAAATATGGAATAAGTTTATTCTCATATTTGTTGATATTCTGATTTGGTAAGCCAAATGCAAAATAGATATTCAGCTTGATCTGGTGATGCATCTCTGTATCTTTCTATATTCTTTTGTTGTCTCTCTATTTTCAAATTTCAAGGACAAAATTTTCTTAAGGGGAGAATCTGTAACATTCCTGATTTTTAAGCCTGGTTGATTTGGTAATTAATATAAAATTTTGGATTTAAGTGTGAATTAATTTGAAAATTTTCAAATTTAATAAACAATATTTGTTGTTTATTTATATACATATATAAAAATTTGATTGTAAATTGGATTTTTGAAATTGAAATTCAACAATAAATATTTTATTAGTAAATTGGATTTGAATACTCTATGATTTAAACCTGATAGAAATTTGTCTTGGAATTATTATATACATATGTAAATATATTTTGAAAATTTATATTTTGAATTAAATATAAATAATTTTCAAAAAGTTGTTTAAAACTGAATTCTATATTTATAATATGTGTGTTTATTTTTTAAAGTATAATTAGTTTTAAAATCATTTTTCTTTAAATTAATATAAATATTGAATGCAAAATAAGTATACATATTTTCTTTTAAAAAGATTCACTTGTAATAAATAGTTTGAGTACATATGTAACATAAAAAATATGATTCGAATTAATAATATAAAGGAGTTAAAGCATAAATCATAAACATAAGATAAATATATATAAAAGTTAGTAACATATGTTAATATAAGAAGAAATGTTTTGTAAATATAAAGCTAAGAGGGATTTAAACATAAGTCTATAAAATTAATTTAAGTTAAGGATCTAAACATAATTTTTATAATTTTTAACAAGTGTAAACTATTTAAAATGCAATTAAAACATTTGTAATCAAATTAGCTTGCATGAGGACAAGTGTCAAAGTTATTTATTTTCATTTTAAAAAATAATAAGAGAATTCAAGCTATATATGCATACACCTATACTCTCTTCTCAATTTTCTTTCTTGCATCTACAAATCTAGAAATAAATGATAAACGAAAATCAAAACAAAACCTGAAATCAAAAGCTTTCAAATCTGAAAGAATCAAAGAAAATAAAAGCCGGAGAATCAACCTGAAAACCAGAAGTACAAAGGCAGGTTTAAACCAAAAATCTCAAATCTAAAACAAGGATCAGGAGCAAAACAAAATCAAAAGCGATTAAAGATCAAGTAAAACAAATTCATGAAAAGGTTCAAACCAAACATCAAGATTGCAGAGCAAATTTCTAGCTTTTTCCCAGATTTCAGTTTCTGGTTTTCTTCTTTGTTCTTCTAGACAGGTGAGCAAACTTACCTTAGATCTGATCTTTGACTTGATGTGGTGGTTAGTATTGGAAGTAAAGTTGTAAATGTGTTTTCATATATGCAAATATGCATGTATATATGTAGAAATGGGTGAGTGCAGGTCTGTGTACAAAGCAAATTGTCTCTGTTCCAGGTTTCTAGATTTCAAAAGCCTATTCATAAATCTATATCCCATCATATAATATGATTTAGTTTATGATATTTAAAAAAACATGTTAATATCAATCAGGTACTTTTTTTTAAAATAATTTCAAATGAAAATAAATAGTAAATATTTATAAAAATAGGATATAACAGAGAAAGCCTTTTAATGAGAAAAATTAATGAGCATAATTTTGAATTTTGATTTCTCAACTTGATTCGTTCTTGCAATTGATGAATTTAGAAAATCATTTCTAAATTTTTCAGTTTTTAAAATCGTGGGGTTTCTTAAGTCGATAAATTTCGGTCTTTTCGTCTTTTTTCGACCATCGGCAATGGGTTAGACAACGGGGTGTTTGCTAGAGGTGGTCGGGGGTCTGAGGATCATCAGAAAAATGTTTAATGGTTTTATAATTAATCACGAGTGTATGTGCACGTTCAGATGGGCTTGCTCTAATCACAATGTCATGCTTTAGTTCAACAACACATTTGTATGAGGTGTAGAGTAAATATATATGGTTGTTCTCGCATAAAAGGTAAACAATTAGGAGAACTATAATTAGACAATCAATATACTTATGAATTAGATGCTTAGTTTTTATTATTTAGTGAATGTATTTTCAAAATATCATGTGAGTAGCCTTCATACTTATTTTGTCAATGAAACTCAACTTAATTTACTTCTTGATACAATAGTTTGACACCAATTCACTTCAATTTTGTGCTTTATTTCAAATAAGTCAAATTTACTATTACCTCAATGATTCCAATTTGGTTCGTATTTAAACGACATATATCATATTTCGAGTTCCAATTAAAGCAACAGAAAGCAACAATATTATTTTATTTGAAAATAATTAATCCACATTCATTATGCGGAAGTATAACTAAATGCGTATATAAATGAACTTGTTCTCATTTTTAGTTTCAATCATTACACTTTGTGCACATCTTCGTCCACTAAGTGAGAACAAAAAAACTTATGTGCATAATATAGTAATGTTATGCTACTGGCTATGCATAAGTTTTCAGACCAAATTACCAAACATCATCAACTATCCATGAAAATTTTAAATAACCGATAGTGGCAAAAATGATATGTGAGGTAATTAAATGAAATAAAGTTTTAACTGTAAAAAAAATATTGGAAGCACTAAAAAATAGTCATATTACAATGTAATATAGTAGTTTGCAGGTGAAAAAAAACATCTCCCTTGGATTTTAAAAAGGACATGCAATTAAGAAGCTTGCTAATTCTGATCAGTCAATAATTTCTATCATTTCTTCATCAAATATAGATTAGAATCGACAGTAATCAACACAAAAATGCCACTATTCAAGAATTACTGTGCCTCTGAAATGAGATAAAAAATAATAGCAAATTACAATTTTGCATTCTCATTGCCAGATGTCATCTTTAATTTATTTTCCGTTCTCATCTAGCTCTCTATAGCTCAAACCGAATCTCTAAAACTGATCCCTATGCTATACTGCGTTTCTCAGTGAGTCAACTACACAAAACTCTACCATTTTGCAAACCAATTTTCCTGCCAAAGGAAATAAAATATAACCAACATGATTGATGTATCTTTTTAATGAGCAATATTTATGTGAAGAGATAAAATATGCTTAATGCATGGGCACAAACACCAACATCTAGTTCAACTCTACAGTAAACTCACACACTTATATAATAGAAGCAGCATAAACTTAAGTCCTTCATTGTGTGTTGTGGTAAGAACAGCAATGTATAGTGCTATATCAAAACCATTCCTGGTGCTCCTACTTCCATTTCTATTTCTTTCTTCCAACTTCACATCTGAAGCCATTAATAATCACAGACTTGTAAAGTCAAACTACTATTCTAAAGTTGAAGCATTGTACAGAAATGAGTTGCATGATCATGGAAGAAAGCAAGCAGAAGTAGGTTTCATTGTGGAAACAAAGGGAAAAGAGGAAGGTTTGCATGTGATCCTTTATTTCATTACCTGTATGGTCGACGTGGATTGTGGCCATTTCACTCTTGTCCTTCCCCAAACAACTCCTATGTCCCTACAAATACCCCAACTATCCCTTCAATGCCTTACTCTCCATTACCACCACTGCCAACATGCCCACCATCACTACTATGACCACCATTGCCTCCACCACTAAAAATAGAGAAATTATTGGCTTAAGTTTTTAGTTCTCTACTACAACATTAACTAATCTTCAAGAAAAAAACATAAGTTATCAGTCATTTGCTTGTTAATTTTTCTATTGACTCTAGCAGAAATCAAATTACCTTCGGCATCTTAGACTGATAATTTTCTAATGCATCCTCCATAAACTGTATGTGATTTGTATCATTACAATAAGAATTAGTATAGCAAAAATACCTGCCCGGTAACAGTATAAAGTCTATTATACCATCCATTCACAGTCATTCCAGTAATTGAATATAAATGATAATGAACTTGATCTCTTGGTGAAACATCCTACAGAAAAAGCATCCACGAAAATTTAAGTTTTACCTCTTCTCCATTGCACACAGGTATCTAAACAGTCCTTTGTAATAAGTTTCATCTTCTGAAACTTAATTCAGAACAGCCTAAACATAATATTAGTCTATATGCACTTTGTACCAAGAGTAAACAACATAAGAATCTCCTAAATATTGAAGGACATGAATAATAAAATATTCGCTAAATCTGATCCGAGGAGCGTACGGTGAATGAAACAATATTTGAACCTTACAAAATTAATTAGAATATTTTGTGACCCGCTCAAGCAAAAGATAATAACTAATTAAGATAAATTATTAAAAGATCACATGGTTATATATTGAAATGAAAACAAATTAGGAAAACAAAAAACCAACCCTGATTGGATTTCATTGTTTAGATCCCATACCATTGGGTCATGAATATAAGCATTTGGGTCCACTCTTTAAGTATGCTGAGATCAACTCGCTTTGCTACTGTTGCTACATTAGCATCTCAATTCCTGTCATTGAAAAAAAAATGATTTGTGGATAAGATAAAAGAAGGATGCAATGACCAGGAAACGCAGAGAATAAACCTGTAAGGTACTTCTTTTCCTGTCACTTCTTTTTCAGTTTAATCATTTAATACCAACAGTTATGAAGAAGCATTTTAATACTGGTATATATATATAATGTTCTAAAATAAAATAATAATTAATAATCGTGGATAACATCTTAAGTTGTACATAAGGCAGTGCAAAAATGTATAACCGCTAGCAATCTGTAAAAGCATAGTGAATACAGTGAAGAGCTTATGTGCATAGTTACATTTCCTATATTTCGCATTTGGTTTGAATGGTTTCTTAAATCTTTCTCTGCAAATTCAACAATGTGACCCATGTTTGAGTTTTTGTGGTATCTATAATAAGTAGCTTATGCAAGTACATTCCTCTTTCCTAAAGTGCATTGACAACTATATACATTCAAGGGCAGTAATTATAAGTACGACATGAACATCTCATTTCGAATCAAATACATCATAATATATTATAACTCAACTGTACAAAAATTCATTGCAACTCGGCTGTGAGAAGAAATCAATCTAGAAATCTAACGAAGAAGATGCCATTAAAATTTTAATTTCTAATAGATGAGGAAATTAAATTTAGCTTACTGTTAAATACTGCAATACCGTGGAACTCGTTTTGAATTAATACACAACTTTGAATTGATTTTTGGTTCTTTAATTCGAAATGAAATATGAGAATAAATGGTAAGAGAATGATAAAAAGCTTTTAATCGTATGGGAATGCAAATGGATGGAGGTTACGTTCAGTGAAAGCCAAAGAAAGCTCAAGGAAACAGATATACACATTATCAATCAAGATTTTATTTTTTATTTTATTATAGGTGTTTTTTGCTATGGAAGAAGAGAAGCCCGTCTCCATAATATTTGAAAAACTTGATTCAAATGAGTTTAAAGTAAATATATAATGTTGCTTTGTATTTAACAAACAACAACACTACTTTTAGTTTATACCACTGCTGGTTGACTTCAAATTTGTTAACTGAAACTAATAGTTAACCCTTTCTCTATTTACATATACTATTTAAAGTATTGCAGTTAAACAAAGCAGTTTTTATATGACACCATTGCTCTCTTAAATTTATTTTAGATATTGTGCATTAGTTCTTTATGATAGGAACGACCTCGGATACACTATCTATCCACCCCTTCTCCAAACCACTCCTTTCACAGTGTTTCAAGCATATCTATTTTAAAAGGTCCAAAAGAACTTGATCTCCTTCTAGACCAAGACGTACTAATTTATTCATTTAATATGGGAAAGCATCTGTAAAAATATGTAAAAGCAACTGATGTGGATAAGTTTAGTTTTGTAAATTTAAATTTAATTATTTTCTTGCTTGATTTCGTATTGATACATCCTTATGAGTTTTAAAAATAATCATGCTTACTAACATATTTATGCATAAATATCAAATTTATGCATATCAACTCACTTAACCAAAGGCTATAAACTCTCCTACATGTTTATGAATATATGAAATGTGTGAAGTACTTAAAACATATGAATAAGAAAATTTAAGCGATATGCAATCTTTAACTATTTTTTATTATTGATGTAGGATTACTTCAAATGAACAGAAAGTTCAAAATCTCAAGTAAGTAGGTATATTTATCTACCATTTACTCATTTTCAGCAGCTAATTTCATCGTAATTAGTAATTTATAATTCATGTATCAAATTGTGCCCAACGATGCCTCAGACAATGTGTACTGCACAAACATACAGTTATGTACCGCTAATGATTTATTTTTACAGGAACTATGTGCATCAAAATGAATTACAACTAATTAATGTAGTATAATGGATTAACAGGAAAGAAGGAACAAAAGTCTAAATTCCAAATGCTACACAATCAAATTAAGCATGAGAAACATATCATAAAAAACTATATTTATTCAGTCAATAATCTTTAATCGAAGTTTGAACCATGGTTCAGTGGACTGACCTTAGTCAATTATCGATTGGTTGATCCATAATCGATAATCGATGACTTATGGCTGATAGTTGATGGTTACATATCATAAGTTGAAGGTGGAGAAAAGTACATGATCATACACGTATCCAAAATTATTAAAATATATGATCATAAGTTTTAATCGAAGTTTGAACCATGGTTCAGTGGACTGACCTTAGTCGATTATCGATTGGTTGATCCATAATCGATAATCGATGACTTATGGTTGACAATTGATGGTTACGGATCATAAGTTGAAGGTGGAGAAAAGTAAATGATCATACACGTATCCAAAATTATTAAAATACATGATCATAAGTTGAAGGTGGAAAAAATTACACGATCATAAGTTGAAGGTCGATCCATAATTGGAACTCGAAAATGCTTGTGTGCATATGATCAAGCCTCTATCACCAACATGATGAGTATCTTCAAATCTTGGTCATCTGTAACTACAATCTGCATACAAATGAAACATGATCATACACGTATCCATAATTCTTAAAACACATGCATTATTCATAAATACACATCAGTATAATTAACACTTCAAAGGAATAAGTGCAGACAGTCTCATGCAGAACCCTGTTCCAATAAAATCAGAAAGAATGAGCTAAACTTAAGCTTGGATGTAATCGTAATTGTGTTCAGGTTATGTAGAACCCTATGATTGTACCTAATCAAATTAATAGTCAGTTCGCTTGATTAAAATCTTACCAACTACTTATTTAATGCTTAAATATCTCCAAAACAAATATCCAATGTAGCAACTCAAATGCACTAAGCTGCTCATTTGTTTAAAGTGCACACGTTTACCAATTTACAAACGTATATGCTAAATATAACAATAAGACTATGTACTGTAGATTTTGGACAATGAATTACCTTGCAGTATCCACCAGTATTTTTCTTATTACTTTCAGTGTGTCAACTTATCATATCACCTACAGAATTATTAGGCAAAATATCATATATTAGGATCAGACTGAAGTCTCACAATCGGACAATGAATATGTGATGATTCATTACTTTTTCTCATAGTGATTGAATAATAAGTAGAGAAAAACCAGCAGCACCATAACCATGATAAATAGAAGGAGATATGCTTTATAAGGTAGATAAATTAAAGATCAAATATGCAATGATATTTTGTAAAGTATATGAAACAATTAGTTCCATACACTGATTGAGCAAAGGTTGAGAGGATGTTCACCGTTAGCAATCTCAAATGTTGGAATAGAACTAAAATGGGCATAGAATAAACCTAAAATTAGTAACTAAATAGAAGGAGATATGTAATACTAAGAAAATTAAGCATATTGGTAGGCTTGCTGAAAATCATATCCGCTCTATCGCATCCGATCTGATTAATTTCTCTCAACGGTTCTGCACAAAGACATGTAAAATTCAACAAATTTCCAATTAAAAGTATCATAATCTTACATTACTCAAAAACAAATAGATTTAATTACAAAGCAAAACATATTTAATTACATGATTCAATCTCAATTATACAACTAAATAAGTTTTATTTCAACATATTAAAATTTTACCTTATTCAAATTAAGCTTGAGAATACAGGCGATTTCATAGATATAATCGGCAGACGTTGAATCCACGAAGCATGGAACGCACCTTAGTCAATTGTTGGTGGAGAAGACGTTGGATCTGGATTCACGGCGAAGCAACCCTAGCTTTTTAGGTTTGTCGGAGAATAGGTGGAATCGCGTTCGTTCTGAAATCGCTCCGAAGGATGTTTGGTGCGAAATCTCCTTGGATCTGGAATCGCTTCTGTGGTTTTTTTAGTCTTGGTTAAGCAGATTGAGGCGACAAAGGGGAGAATGGTGACCGAAAAACTGGAAGGGTAAAATGGGAATTGCAAAAAGACACGGTTGATTGAGTTAATTGAACTATTATTAGTAGTAAAGATGTAAAGAAGAGGAGGTCAAACTAGGGTTTTGTTAGTTGGTTGAGTCGAGGATGTTTGAGTGGCGATTTCGTCGCCATGGATGGATCGAGTGCTACCGCACCAGAGGAGACAAATGTGTGGGGATGTGACGCGTCTCTTGGAGGAGTAGCAGAGGTTCTCGCGGTCAAGATCGCTGGTGAAGGATGGTTTTCCGATGGGAATGGCTACAGGCGTTGGTCGATTGGGTTGAATTTTGATTTGAAGGTGATATCTTCAATCTGAGTTGTCAATTTGAAGGTCGAGGTCATCGTCGACCTGTTGGAACTGATGGTGATAGTCGGAGAGATACCAACCAAGTTTGCACGTGCACGCGATATCACCAATGTCTGGTGATGTCGAAACTTGGGGAAGGAGGATAGTTACTCGAGTTCATACTCGGGAAGAAGAAGCTTGGGCTTGGAAGTAGATTCGTAGTAGTTTAACATGCTATCAGGTTTATAAAGTTTTTAAAAACAAAAACAAAGTAAATTAAAAAGGGAAAAGAAAGAGGGAGCTCGGGGGAAACTCTGGGAAGAAATCAAAGTTAGGCACGGGAATTTGGCTACTGGGCTCGGGAAAATAAGTATGGGCTCGGGTTTGTTTTTACAAACTAACCAGATTTTAAAATCAAAAAGGGAAATATGTTTCTGGTTTTTAATATAACTGGTTTTAAAATTACAAAGTAAGTTTTGTTCAGTATTTAAAAGCAGTAGAAAATGTACAAAGTTTCAAGAAATTTTGATTTAAACAAAGTTTTAAAGTATATTAAAAGATAAATAAGTTTGAAAGGAAATGTTAATCAAGTCCCAAAGTTTATTAAATTGAGTTAAAAACAAATTGCTTAGTGTAATTAATAAAGGATAATTAATTAAGGATTAATAAATGAAAGTAATTAAGGTTAATTAATTAATTCATGATAAGTAAATTAAGGGTAATTAATTACTTAAAGATAATTACTTAATTAAATGTAATTAATTAATGGTTGGAGATGATTAAGTGATTAGGAATAATCACTATTGTAATTAATTTAAAAAATAATTAATTAATGAGATTGATTAATTAAGGTAAATAATTTAAGAATAATTAATGTCCTTAAGGTTAGTAAATTAATGAGATGATTAAGGGATGATTATTAATTAAGGATTAATTAATTAATTATTGCAATTAATTAAGAATAATTAATCAAAGAATTAATTAATAATTAAAGGTTAATTAATAAATGTTAAATACTAATTAATTAAAATAATTTGTAATTAATTAATATTAATCAACCAGGATTAGTAAATTATTCATAAGTAATTAATCTGATTTAAATTACTCAGATAATTGATTAATCCTACTTATGGATGTTTGGATTTTATGAAATGCTTTGAATTGTTTGATATTCTTGATATGTGATACTTTGTGATAATAATTTTCCTGATTTATGCTGTGATCTGTGATGTAATTTATTTATCTGTGATGTAATTTATTTACCTGCGGTGAACTTATATTATTCATCTGTGATCTGTAAATGAAGATAATTGTTATAAATTATACCGCTTATCAAATATATTTCTATGTTTAAATCTGTGATGACTGGCGATGTTGCAGTATTGTGTAAAACCCCTGGACTACACTTTACACACACAAATATGGATTGCACGAGTTGGTTAAGTCGCAGATTTTTGAAATGGTTTTGAAAGTTGAATTTTGAATCCAAATGGTTGTGGAAATGGAATTGGGTTAAAAGTGAAAAGCTTTTGAAAAGGAGTTTTAAAGATGAAAGTCATTTTGAATAACTTGATAAGGTTTTGAAATTTAAATAGTTTAATTTGAATTTAAATTCAAGATTTGAAATTGAATTCTATAATTGGGAATTATGGTTTAAAAAGGATATACAAGTTGTAAATGTGTTTATATGGGTTTTAAACCATTTTAAAAAGTATTGTTTTGGGAATTTGAATTTAACCCAAGTTTTATATTTGAAAGGCTTTAACTTGAGCAAATGTAATTGGATTTTTTTCGAAATGAAAACTATTTGTTTTCAAATAATAATAGCTTTCATATAAAGAAAGGATTTCCAATTGGTGTTGAAATATTTCAAGTTTGAAATGGAATTGAAACAGTTTTGAAAACTATGAATGAATCTTTGTGAAGATGGTTGAACCTTATTTTGAAATTGAGGAGGATTTTAAATGGTATATCTTTTATATAAAAGATTTGAATTGGAAATGGTTTTGAAAGCTATGAATTGAGTCTTTGATTTAAAGATTGGATGAGTTAATCCAATTTGAAAAGGAAAGTGTTTTGAAAGGATATGAATGAATCTTTGTAAAAGATTGATGAACTTTGTGAAATGAATCTTTTTTTTAAATGATTGGAAATGGTAATTTGTTTAAACCATTTAAAAGAAAAGTTTTGGGTAATAAGTTATGACTTAACTGAAACCCCAATATCCATATTGTAACAAACCGCATATTTATCGATTTTATATTTAAATATTTTATTTAATTATTTTGTCGTTAATCGAATATTGGTCCGAAAAGCTACTTTTTGCAAACGGTCAAATTAGGACTCGAGACCACTTCCATTCAGTTCGAAATGCCGTTTACAACTTTTTTAAGTATAAACATTGATAGGTTTGGAGTTAGTGAAATTTCACTAACTTTTCCCGCCTTGGACTTTGGGTTAGTTTAGCCTATTAAGCCCAAGTTCCAACCCCCTTCTCCTCACTCTTCATAAATTTCCTAACTAACTCAAGCTTTGGCATTAATGGTGAATAGAATGGAAAATTAAAACTCCAAGCACAAATTCAATTGCAAATCCAACATTCAACTCCAAATTCAAGTAGAAGATATTGGATTCAAGCTTTGGATTGCTTCTCCTTGCTTTCAAGCTTCATCTTCATAAATTTTAGTGCAAAGGTGAGATTTTTATCTCACAATTCTAGCCTATAACTATATTGGACCGTTGGGAATGATTCCCTATCACTTTTGCATGCACATTGGCATTTGGTTTGGATTGGATTGGCGAAAAACTCCAATTTTTAGCGTTTTAATGAATTTTCTGCATTTAGGTCGTTCTGGCCATTTTCGTGTGTTCGGAGTTAGGTCGTTCATGACATAACCCTTAGGTCGCTCGCGTTTTAACGCGCTAGGTCGCACTGCACGTATTGTCATCTCGGAATTAGGTCGTTGGGCTTTAAGTCGTAGGTCGTTTGGCCCATAGGTCGTTAGGTCGCTAACACTTAGGTCGTTGCTAGCCTTAAACCCCCTCTACAGTGTTAGGTCGCTCGCGAGTTGAGTCTTAAGCCGTAGGTCGTTGACCCCTTGAGTCGTAGAACTGATAGGTCGCTCGCGGGTTAAAATCGATAGGTCGCTCGACCACTAGATCGTATGACCTGTTAGGTCGTTAGGTCGCGTGGGTTTTAAGCTGCGTATCAGTTAGGTCGTTCCACCTTATAACCCTTAAGTCGCTCACCTCTGTTAGGTCGCGAGTCCCTTAAGTCGCTCACCTCTGATAGGTCGCGAGTCCCTTAAGTCGCTCACCTCTGATAGGTCGCGAGTCCCTTAAGTCGCTCACCTCCGTTAGGTCGTGTATCCCCCTAACTCGTTCGGCCTTGCCTTCGTTAAGTCGCGTGACACATTAGGTCGCGCATCACCTTAACTCGCTCGACCTTGTTTAGGTCGTTAGGTCGCGAAGACCCTTAGGTCGCAACCAGTAGGTCGCTCGACCCAATTCCCCTTAGGTCGTTAGACCTCATTTTGTCTTCACTAGGTCGAACCCCGTAAGCGGTGGCGTTTCCCCCGCACCCCCACCTTGGGGGGTTGCCACCCCCCTGGACCCCCCCCTCCGTAGGGGCTCTTTGATGAAAGATGCATTTTGAGTTGATTTCCTTGGATTTCATTCACGTCTTTGAACGCGAAGTTTTTGTGATTTGTCACTTTAATAAAATAAAGGTTTCAATGCTAGTAGTAAATATCAAAACTCTTTCAGCAAAACGATTTCAACTCTATTTTTAATAACAAAGCTTTTCCCTTAAACCGTTTTCCAATCTATTAGTATATACAAACCTTTACCTCACTCGTATGAGAAATCTAATTAAATGACTTAGTAAAACAAGTGGTATGAAACGCTTGCGTTTACTTCTTCGGTTAATTCTTGGACTTGTTCGATTGAATCTCTTATGACAATTTCCCAGCGGAGATCTACAGTTTGTTAGTAAATATTTGAGTTAAGCAAGTGGTTATGGGACATGAAGTTAAACTTTTATATTTACTAACTTAGTGTAATTGACACTTCTTGATGATCATGACGATCATTTTTGTGTTTTAGACTAGCAACTGTGCGATGTCTCTTTGTCTGCGAGGGAGACTAGACCCCACTCTTGTGATGTTTCGCCATCTCATTTGTGTGATGTTTCGCCATCACATATGTGGGGTAGCGCCCCACGGTCTTCGGGCCATTCGTGTGTCAAAATTAATGGCTTGCAACCATGAGATAGCTTCTCGCTTTGTGTTACACGTGTAGGTGAGTTTTCATGCTCCCATTTTGTGAGTTTTCATGCTCCTATATTGTAATTTCTGGATTTCTTGTGTAGTCTTCTGGAATTTGTGCTTCACCTATTTTCATGACTTTCATTGTTATGATTTTCCAACTTTTATGTTTAGGTGAATTTGGATCTTTTAGAAGATTCTTTTGATATTGTTTGATCTCTTGATGATCTTCATTTACATGCTTATCATAGTATGTCTTTATGGTTACTATATGTTCTTGCCATATCTATTGTTTATATCATGTTATCTGATATTTATAGCTAGACTGATCCGTTTATTATTTTCTTATAAATAATACTCGGGTCAGACCGAGATGTTACAGGTGCTTCTGCTTGACTTCTCCCCCAGGGATTTACTACTTTGACTTTTGGCTGACCTTTTAGATTAGCAGTTTTTGTCGTTTACACTTGAGATATAGACTCATAGATGTATTCTTTTGCATAGCATGTGTTGCTATTCTTTTGTATTATTGTGGATCTTTTTGACCACTACTCTGATGTACACATTCATGTGTTAGTTATATATTCATATCTTCTTCCGCCTTTGTGATATGGATGTCTGTGACTGATTTGTGTTATGCATATTTCTATGTTTGTTTCCGAAGATTATTATAGCCACCGCGTGATAAGAAATCACGAGGATGGTCGCTCCTCAACAGCCTTATTCTCCGTGCTAGTTGACAACTCTACACCGTAGTGTTCTTGGCTGGTGTGGGTATAGAGGTGGGGCGTCACACATATGTTTCAAAATTTTGCGCTCATTATTCGGTTTAGCCGGGAGAGGACCTTGTGTCATATAACCCATTCTGAATAATGATACAACGATATGGATAGCATTTGAAGACCGATGGTGAAGACCGGATATTTTCGAAAGCGAAAGGATAACTCGTCGAATATCTCTGCACCAGCTGATCCCCGGTATAGAGATTTGATCATCCTTTGTGATGGGGAGTCCAGACGTGATTAGTGAATATCCGGATTTGCAAGGGCTTCTCTGTGAAGTGCGTTCGGTTCTGTTCAAACCCGAAACAGACTTGTATGGATGTGTGTCTAACATTACACTTTGAGATGTAAAACCAGTTGCTATCAAATACATTTATGTTTGGTGCCGGAGAATTTATTCTCTTAGCTTAACACCCTTCTCTGAGACGTACGAGCTCAGAGGTTATGTAGTTGATGGTTACTGGTGATACATTCCCAATTTGGTAATGTGGCATATGAAGTGTTGTTAATCATTTATTGACCAAAGCACGGCTTTTGTGAAAAGCGTAGCTTTGTGGACGAGACTGCATCAGGACCTCACAACCCGAAAATGGTCGACTCAGGAAAGATACAGCAAGGTTATGAGGGTCGTGCCCTTTAGGGTATGTCATTCCCTTCTGGAAAAAGGTGGTATCACGGTATGAAGCCCAGATATTTAACCTGTGTGGTTACTTTAAATTCATTACTTTGTGATTTGTTGCTACATGATTGAGGGCCCTCGGATAAAGGTCACAAATGACCGGGGGTGGCATACTCGTGTAGTAGTTATCTAGTTACAGAGCTAACCCGGCCTTGTGTTGGCAGAGAGCCGGTTATGTTCTCGGGACGTCCCTCCAGAGGCGTACCCATGTGGCAATGGGAAGTTCCTTGGTCTTACCATTTGTTGGAATTCCCATTACCAATACACGCCTTGTACGGTTTTAGTTATAGAACCTGCCATATAATATGGTAGCTATAGTAGGCATACTATAATGGTACGTATGCTGGCTAAGATTAATATTACACTTGCAAATGTTTTTCCACTATGTACTAATAATAATATCAAATGGTTTTCGCGTATCAAGCATTTTTTGACTATCATATGGTGAAATCTCCTCCAATCATGCACTTGCATTGTGTATGTGCGAGGAGGCCTTATGGTAGCTTCATTTTCCAATAAGCATTGCGGATTTCAACTTTTAATTTCTTTTGTTGTTTGTTTTAAAGATAAAAGTGTTTTTGTTTGCTCATACCAGTCCCATGACTGAACCGGAGTTTGTTATTCCCTTCCTAAACTTTGCGTGCCCACAATTTTCCACACGGGTAGTCTAGAGTTGGGTTTTTCAGATAATCAAAAAGTACGAGTAGATTTGGTAGTATTCAGCCGTTGGATTTCGGCTATCGCTTTGTGCTTCTCTTCCACATTCGGGACTGACCTTGCTTAATACAACTTGATGGTGATTCGAGCTTATTGGATTGGAGTCTTCGAAGTTTTGGATTGGAGATGGAGTTGCAGATATTAGAGTCCCTTTTGGAGTTCAAATTATTTCAGATGCTGGTGCACTTGTGTTTCCGCTGTGTTGCTGTAGATCTCTGATATGTATTTATAATCATTGTTGTATATCATTGTATATTGTATCATTGGAGTTATATGATATATTCGTTTACTTCCACTATGTTGGCGTACGTAACATGTTATAAGCTCTGGCGAACCAGATTCAACGTTTGAATCTGCAGCATTTGAATATAGGTGATATATTCGGTGCCGATTTTCAAAGGTCGAGTCAGGATCGTTAGACATGTCCTTTTGATATTATGGGTACATTAACATTACCATATTTTATCACCAGAAGTTAATACTACGAATGACTGCAGCATCTGTAGCGCTTAACTACGGGCCTCAAAATAGGGGATGTTATCACTTGGTATCAGAGCATAGGTTTATGAAAAATTAAAAGGAAGTTTCAAAACTAAAAAGATTTGAAAACATAACCTTAAGAAATTAGAGAAAAGACTGGGTATGGGATAACGCTCTAGTAACGTACTTGTGTTTGCTATATATAAGTATATGCCTTATCTCTATTCTTCATCTTTCTTAGGTTGTTCTTATGTATCTTACAAAGGCTCAAATGCATATTTTAAGGACGTAAGATATTGAGGCTAGGAGTGGAAGAGTGAACATTGGTAGAGGAACACAACTAATGGAATGCCAGATCTAACAATGGAAGAAATCCAGGTCAGGCACCAGCTGCTAATGTGGGTATTGGAGTATCACAATCTGATATGGGAGCAATGTATCAGTTTTTCGTTAATGTGATGCAGGCTGGAGTTGCTGCAGGTTCAGTCGGAGGAAATGTTAAGGGAGGAAATCTAGGAGCTCCGTTGGTTAGTAACTTTGCAGTATTAAGTAGAGATTATGTCAGGCTTGGGGGAAAGCCGTTTATTGGGATTGAGGACACGATTGAAGTAGAGAATTAGTTAATTCATTGCAAAAGCATCTTTGCTGAATTAGGGCTTAATGATGAGCAAAAGAGGAGGCTTGCTTCTAGGCAGTTGCAAGTAGCAGCATTGTACTAGTGGGATAGTGTTACTATGGGAGTTAATGAGGAGACTATGACTTAGGCTGAATTTAGATGGAGGTTTGAGGAAAAATTCATGTCAGAGATTGCTAGGTTAACTCTGCTCAAGAAGTATATGGAGTTGGAGCAAGGAGACATGACAGTGCTTGAGTATGCAACCAATTTTGAGGAGCCATCAAGATACAGATATGCTACGGTTGATATAGTTATCAAAAGGAATAAGAATTTCATCCATGGACTGAAAACTGAACTAGCTAAATCGACTTTGCCACATATCAAGGGTACGTGTGATGTAGTTGTTAAGATGGCTTTGAGGCAGGAGGAGATGCTTGCTTTTCATGATGGTAACAAAGCGGGGAAGCTCAAAGATGGAAGAACCAGAAGAGAGTTTACTATAAGAATGGAGCTTAGAAAGGAGGACCCGCCAAGAAAAAGAATGCCGTTGTAGTTTTCTATAAGTGCGACAAGAAAGGAAACTATGCTCACAAGTGCAGGACAGGCAAAAGAATGAAACACCCCACACCCTTTAATATATCCAGAAGGACACATTAAAAGGAGTGGTGCGTTGTAAGCATAACTGAACTTAACAGAGATTAAGATTCACAAGACAAAATAAGGTAAAAATAGCAGAAAGCAGAAACTAAAATAATAACTTATTCAAAACAAAATCTTCATAATTGCTTCACGAACCAAATAAGTCAAATACCAAATATAGCATACATGCCTCAAAACCTAATATGTCTCATGAAATAAAAACTCGTAGTCTCAACAAAAATTAGAGTATTAAATCTTCTCTGAGAAACCTCCAAGCAACTACAATCTACCGCCTTCTACCTTGATTGCCTATTGGGGGATGGGGAAAATAGAGGAGTGGGTCAGACTAAAAGTCTGTTAAGCGATAGTAACTACTAGAATCTTTAAGCAAAGTAAAAGTAGTAGACTGTTCAATAGTTCTAGTATATACAAAAGAAAACAAAGGAAATATGAAAGAGATAAACCGGAAAATACTATTAAACTATTACAATTGATAAGATAGGTCAGCTTTGATTGTTTGCACTTGTCTTTGATAGCTGCTTGATTATGTTGAATTCCTAACCCTATAATTAGGCTGAAATCCTAATTCTACCCTTTGATCGACCTGCTACTCCATAGACTTTATTGCGGACTAGACGCTATATAACTCCCTACACAGCAGCTAATGGTAACTACGAAAGATACACAATGCACCCACTATGGACTATACGATACATAGCTCCCTACACAGAAGGCAATGGTGTCGACGAAAGACACACATACTAAGCGCTTGGAATTCATAGCGACTACTGAGCACCGAAATTGAAGTCGCACGCATAACTGCCGCCATACTCATGCTACTTATTGCTCCGCCTATTGGTTAGTATTATTACCTCGATTTAGCATAAGCATGCCCCTCGTCTCACTTCAGGATTATGTGAAACACCATGTCCATAGAAAATATAGGGGAAGTCTGCCGATACTGACCCGTCATTTAAACAATATCCAATAGCACCCTTATCCAAATTCTCCATGATTTGAACATCTTTATATTGACCAATTACTACCATTACTAGCATAAGCGTGCCCCTCGTCTCATTTCAGGATTATGTGAAACACCATGTCCATAGAAAATATAGGGGAATGCTATTTGGTACGGGTCCTACTTTAATTCTTTCTTAATTATCTTAGATAAATTATTTAAATAAGCCATTATTCTTTTTCCTACTATCCATGCTTATTAATTTATCCTAAGTCTTAAAATAAGCCTTATTCTATTCTATTCTATTCTATTTCTTATTATAACCTACGTTATAATCATGCTTATTGCTTAACCCAAGGTCTAAGTGTGAAAATAATCTTCTTTTCTTCTTTTATTCTTTGGTCATAATTTTAAGTTATAACTAGGCCAATTTTCTCAATTCAATAATTAGGCATAATTTCAGTCCAATTCTATTTATATAATAGTCTTTATAATTTACATATTATATTCCATTATTTTAGATTTCTTATAATTTAATGCAATTTTGCATTAATTCTATTCTAATCCATACGCGAAGAAAAAGGAGGTTAAATAAAAGAAAACTGGAAATAGAAGGAAATCCAAGGCGTAAGAATAAAATGTAAATAACACATAAATAATAGTAAATAAAATAAAACACTGCAAATAAACTATAAATAAATGGAAAAACTAGAAATAAATTGAAATTAATTGAAAAGAATAGTTAGAAGAAATAGACTGAAAATAATTCTAAAAACTGTAAATAAATTACTAAAAGGGTTACTCCAAAAATCATAGTAAAACTACAACTATTGGAAACCCTATTATTTTAAATTACTTGAACAAATTTAAAATAATTACAATCACTCACCTCTGGTCCTTAGCTCTTCCCTTTAGGCATTCACGGGTCCACATGGGGTTGTTAAATATTTTTATTTAAAACGATTTCCTACTTGGAAAATTATTCCGCTTAGGGTCTTTCTTGAATAGGTGAACCCAATTGGAGAAAATCTTAAAATGAGAAAAAGTGTTAGGTCTAGGGTTCTATTAATAGGGGTAGAAGTCGATCTCAGACCGTTGGATTTGGGGATTGAATAGGATGCAGCCATGTCATAGGGTGAATAGGGGCCCTCGGATGCATGAATGGAAGGACCAGATCAGTCTAAACAATGCAAAATACGTGTTCAACCATTGCTGAATCGTTCAAACAAACAAACATTCATTCGCTTGCCAAAAGGCAAGGTTGGTTGACCACGCGGTTGACTGTCCCATTTCCTAGGTCAACCGACCGGTCGACCTATATATATATAATTCTTTTCTTTGATTATTTCATTCTTTGCTTATATTAACTCGGATTCTGACGTTCCATATATGGAAATTAACCAGAAAATTACCACGGACACAATGGTGGAACTCCCATGGCTCAATTTTGATAATTTCATAAAGGTATTTTATTATTTAATCAATTAGCGAATTAATTATTACGGGTTAAATTTCGGGTTGTCACAAGGAAGAAAGCTACTGATAAGAAAGAGGCATGTGCTTTACATGTGATCGGTTGGACATTAGAAAAACTAGTGCAAGAGCTAGCCAAAGATGGAAAAGGAAATATGTTTGCATTGGAACCAGCTACATCAAGATGAACAACTGGGGAGAAAGGAAAAGCTATGTTGGGGGGTACGCTTTTGATTCATGGTGAATCGGTTGGAGTTTTATTTGATACTGGTGCATCGCATTCTTTTATATCTCATTGTTTGGTAGATAAGCTTAACATAGAACCCTCGTATCTAGTTACTTCCTTAAGGGTTGTGAATCCGATAAGAGGGTATTCGACTCTTTGGATGAGATGTGATCACTTAGTGTTTGAATTGTTAGGTCATACATTTGCTTGCAGTGTGCATGTATTTGATTTCGTATGGTTGAAAATTATTTTGGATATGGATTGGTTAAGTAAATATGATGCTATAATATTTTGCCATGATAAGTAAATATCACTTAGACACCGTAGTCGTAGTGATCAGATTATATACTCCATAGAAAACCCTAGTTTCAGGGTAAATGCTTTTTTGGGTGTTATGGAGGAAGAAGATGAGTTGAATCAAGTTTTCATTTTTAGAGAGTTTGCAGACGTCTTTGAGCCCGTAGTGGGACTACACCCAAACGAGCTACAGAGTTTTAGAAAGATTTAGTGCTAAGACCAGAGCCGGTGAGTAGACCACCAAGTAGAATGACACATACAAGATGAAGGAGTTAAAGGTGCAATTGGTGGATTTGGAAAGTAAGAATTTTATCAGACCAAGCAATTCACCTTGCGGAGCAGCTTCAATGTTTGCGAAAAAGCTAGACCAGTTGTTGAGGTTATGTATCGATTATCTTAAGTTGAATGAGAAGATGATAAAGAATGGATATCCATTATCTAGAATTGATGATTTGTTTGACAAGTTGAGTAGAGCCAAAGTATTTTCCCAGTTGGATTTGGTAACAGGATTCCATCAGTTTAGAGTGGCAGAGGATAGTATTCCTTTGATGGTGTTTAGGACAAGATATAGATCGTATGAATGGTTAGTAATGTCTTTCGAACTAACTAATGCACCAGCATTTTTTGTGGACTTGATGAACAAGATCTTCCAGGAGCATCTAGATAGATTCGTGTTAGTGTTCATAGATGACATTTTGATATACTCTAAAGATGAATGAGATCATGAAGTTCATCTTAGAATGGTGCTTGAGACGTTGAGGCAGTATCAACTGAAAGTGAAAATTTTGAAGTGCAATATATGGAAGAAGGAAGTAAAGTTTCTTGGTCATGTAATCTCGGAAAAAGGGTTGCCTTAGATCTAGCCAAGATCAAAGCGGTGAATTAATTGGAAGAGACTCTAGACAGTGACTAAGATATAGAGTTTTCTTGGATTAGATGGTTATTATGGGATCATTAAGGATTTTTCGCAAATAGAGGCAACGATGATTGAGCTAACTCGAAAAGACGTAAAGTTTGTCTAGACTGATAAGGTGAGGAGGCATTCTAGAAATTGAAACATTTATTGATGAATGCACCTATATTAGATGTTCCAGAGAGAAATTAGGACTTATTGGTATACACAGATGCATGTGTAATAGGATTATGAGTTGTGTTAATGCAAAGAGGTAAAGTGATTGCCTATGCTTCACGATAGATTAGACACATGAAGTTAGATATCCAATTGATTTGGAATTAGCCATAGTCATTTTCGCATTCAAGGTGTGGAGACATTATCTTTTGGGAGACAAATTCGAGTTGTATATAGGTCATAAGTCACTGAGGTATTTATTCTCTCAGAGGAAGTTATATATAAGACAGCAGAGGTGGTTAGAGTTTTTACCCGCTTATGACTTTGGGATAGAGTACACACCTGGGAAATGGAATAAGATTGCAGATGCACTTAACAGGAAACATTAGAATGCAGTATTGGCAATGATAGCTGAGTGGAAAGATTTAGAAGCATTGAATAAATGCAGAATACAGTGGAGGTCTGAAGCCAGTTCTTAGTAAGGAAATTGCTATGTTATCATGTTTTGAAGTTCAATCAGTGATGATCGAAAGTATTGCTTCTAAATAAGGAGGATCCATTATTAGCTGAACAGATCGGAAAGCTAAGGAATGGAAGTGTGAGCGATGACTTGAAAGATTTCAGTCTTAACCAGAATGGGTGGTTAAGGAAGAATAGAAGACTAGGTGTTCTGAATGTGGGATACATTATGAAAGAATTTATTATTAGAATGCCATCATTCAAGGTTCACCATTCGTCCAAGAGGGACTAAGATATATTAGGACATGAAAAGAAGATTCTTCTGTGAAGGTATAAAGAGAGACGTAGACTTATGGGTGAAACAGTGTTTGAAAAGTCAACTGTTAAAAGCTGAACATTAGAAACCAAGTCGTTACTTAAGCTTTTAGATGTTCCATTTGGAAATAGGATTCTATCCCAATGGATTTTATAAATGGATTGCCAAGGTCAAATCGAGGAAATGAAAGTATATGGATCATAGTGGACAGTTTGACCAAGAGTAACCATTTCATTCCAGTTAAATCAACCAGGATGACAAAAATTATTCCAGAAGAACATAGTTATACTGCATGGAATTTCTAGTAGTATAGTAGATAGTGGTTCCTTATTCCCTAGCAAGTTCTGGAAAGTCTTTAGAAGACTTTGGGTACTAAGCTCAAGATGAGTACCGCTTCCCATCCCAGACAGATGGACAAATGGAAAGAGTTAAAAAAAATCTTAAAAGATTTGTTAAGAGCTTGTGTGATAGACTTTGGCGGATCATGGGAAGTCCACCAACACTTAGTCGAGTTTCCGTATAACAACAGTTATCAGACTAGTCGAGGGATGACACTCTTTGAAGCTTTGTATGAAAGGCCTTGCAAATCTCCCGTTTGTTGGCTAGAGACCGGGGATAGGTAAGTTCTTGGTTTGGATTTGGTCAGGGAGGCTGCGGAAAAGATTGATTTATTCGAGCTAGAAAGAAGGAAGCCCAGTCTAGGCAGAAGATTTATGTTGATAAAAGACGAAAAGACTTAGAGTTTCCAGTTAAAGATCGTGTTTTTGTCAAGGTGTCACCAATAAAAGGTGTAATCAGATTTGGAAAATTAGAAAAATTCACACCAAGATTTGTTGAACCATTTCCTATTGTAGAAAGGATCGGGAAACTCGCATATAGAGTAGAGTTATTGAATAGTTTGGCAAGAGTCCATAATGTTTTTCATGTTTCTCATCTAAGGAAGTGTATTTGAGATCCAAGAACTATTATTGCACCAATGGTGTTGGATGATTTAATAGTGGAATCTGATATGATTATAATTATAAAATTAGTTCATATTGCCGCACAAGGTGAGAAGAGACTAAGGAACAAGATAGTCAGATTAGTCAAAGTCCAATGTAGTCATGACGAGAGAGACTGTACTTGGAAAACTAAAAGCAGGATTAGAGATACTTATCCTGACTTGTTCCATGGCATGTTTTACCTTTATGTTTGTTTGCTATAAGTACACAGGATGAAATTCTTTAAGTAGGGAAGTCTATAATGACCCTAATTTTGACAAACATTATTTAGGGCATTTAATTAGATAAATTAAATGAAATAATTTTGATGGTTAAGGATTGATATTTGTATAATCAAAAGGTAGCTGTGCCTTAAATAATATATAAGAAAAAAAATTAAAATTAAGTAAGTAGAAGGAATATGTTAAGGGAAAAAATAGGAATAGGCTATGTTCTTATACCCTAAATCCTTCGTACCTTCATTCTTTGTTTTATTTTTACAATTGAAAAAAAAACCTAAAACCCTTGTAAGTTCAACTGGCCACCATTAAGAGATTCAAGAAGAAGAATAGCTAAGATTCAAGTAGGAAGCTTAAGCAAATCAATCAAAAGACAGATCTCAACCTTCTTAACACCAAGCAAAGGTGAATAATGATCACACATCTCATTTTTCTTGATTTCAATTCCTAGTTAGATCCAAACTAGTTTTGCAAGTAATATGCCATGATATGATTGTTTAAATGGATATATATGCTTTTTGATGATTTATGTTGCTTCATATAGATTTTATGATAAGTTTAGATTTCAAAACCCTAGTAAATGACGTCCAAATAATGTGTGTTTTTGATATATGATTAAGATCATTATTTAGAAGTGGGTTTCAAGTTTCATAATTTTTTAAGCAATTGTGGATTTATAATGAATTATATATGAAAGAAAATAGCTAAAATTGGGTTTAAAATTATTTTTGGAAATTATATATTGGTTTTAGGTCTAAAATTTAAATACGTTAGAAAGCATAAAAAAGTGAATTACGGTGATTTTGGGGGAATTTTTGTTAAGTATTTTATTACGGTTATAAAATTAGAAGTTGAGGGTTTAAAAGTTTATTCGTTTATTAAAGAGAAGGGCTTAATTATTAAAATTTTAATTTGATAATACCTGAATTTAGTAGCACTTTTGAAAAAATATTTGGAAAAAGAATTGGCAACCAATTATATATTGACAAATAAGGCAAGTTAGTTGGAACTAAATTACTATAAAAGGCTAATATTTAGTTTTATTTAAATTTTACTGCTTTGCCACTTCCGTCAGTAGCTTTCGACACCATACCTTCGCCCATGACCAAGTCGAAGCCAAGGCATATTGTATCGAACAATTCAAACGTAGTAAATTGGGGAAAGGCAGAAGGTATAGCGTCAAAACCATGCTTTCGAAGGGATAGAAGCCACTCTTATTAACTTTAAACTATTTTCATCTATAAATGATGCTTTTGAAAGGGTTGGAGTTAGCTTTCGACTTAATCAAATTTCTCTATTTATATAAAGGAGCTTTCGAATGCGTTGCCACCTTTATGTTGTAAATGAAGCTTTCGAAAGGATAAAACCCATGCTGTTGCATTCAAACTTTTCAAATCAATGCTTTTGAAAGGGTGCTTTCGCCTTTATACTATGAAGTCACCTTCTCAATGCTTTCGAAAAAGGTAATTTAACTACTTTTAAAATGGTTTTTGGAGGCTATGGTTTCTAAAGGGTAGGTTTCCAAACCATCAACTATCTTTTAGTTGGGATACATGCTTGCAAAAGTAATGCTTTCGCCTTTATTCTTTTATGACCCTCAATTATATTAAAAGTTAAGCCCAAAAGGTTTCGAAAGAAATAACTTTAAATGGTTTCGAGGCTATGTTTCCACAACTTTTACTTCAACCCAATAATATTGAATGGTACGTTTTAAGTGAAGAATTTAAATGCTCTCAAACGGTTTAGTTTGAGTATTTGAATGGAGGGTTTCCAATTCTTTCGAAAGGAAAAAATTAATAGTTTTAAAGGACGACATTTAAGGTTTTAGTAAAGCTTTCGAAATGGTTTTTCTCAAAGGTTTCTAAAGGCATTGTTTAAGGTTTAAACAGAGGTTTCGAAGGTATTGTTTGGCTTCATAGCCTAAAATCTCTTGAGTTAAAGATAGTTTTTAACTTACGAGGAAGGAATGGACAAACCCATTGACAAAGTTTCATCAACGGTTTTTTATGTAAAGTATATATATCATGGCCAAAATGTTTTGAGTAAAGCAAACTATATGATTTTCTTGTTTTATAAAGGTACGATTTCAGAGGTATACCATTTGTAAAGACTATATACAAGAAAATGAAAGTTTTAACAGGGTTGTTAACCCTAAGACAGGAAACGAAACATGAATAGGGGAATTAACCCTAAGCTTATGACTCAGATATTAGAAAACCACATAGGACTGTTGTAGGGTAGCATCCTATACTTTAGCTACTAGTTCCTAGCTAAAATAAGTCCAAAATTCAAGTGTGTAGGGACTGTCATAGGTAGGACTAAGTTGAAGTTACATACAGAAGGGAATATACATAGTAAAGATGGGTTATTGATGAGCCCACAAAACCATTAGGTTCAGTTAACCGTAGAATAAAAAGTTAAGAACAGTTAGCCCAGTAGTGTGTCTAACAGAAGTTAGATAATTGATTATGTCTGGTAGGCCTTGAGTTAGCCAACGGTTAATAGTTAGCCCGATAAAAATATAGTGTGGAAAGATAATCCATTAATTTATGTATTTGCTTTTATTGTTATAATCAATTTGATTATAGGATTTATTTGCAAAGGGTATGCTTTTAAATAGGATATTAGTGAGGGGAAACTCGTTCCGCTTAGCGGCGTGGTCTCACTTTATATCAGTAAATCGAGATGTAATAGTATTATTCACACCAGACTTTATTCTGACTTGAAGTTTATGTTTTTCTCCTTAAACTCTTAGATGCTTCAACTTTTAATTGAGTAGATTGAGAGTTAAGGTTTTTCAGCTTTAGTAGGTTGGACAAATAAGCTTCCGAAGACGTGCAGGAGGCATAGTTAGTTATGTAGGAGCTATTTAGTTTTATTTTCGTTGTGATGTTTTTATGACAGATACATCTATCTAGTTCTGCGATAATCCAAGGAGATATCTTCATATGTCGCTCTTGGCATAATTTTTAATAATTATATTTGATGAAACTTGGGAATCATTTAGGATTATGTAACTGAATACGATATATTGATTTGAAATGTAATCAGAATTTTTTTTTGAAATCTGTGATGATTTTATTTCATATTCACATGATTATGATATTATGGATACCATTAACATTACTGTAATTTGTCACTGAAAGTTAATACTATAGATGATTGCAGCATCTATAGCGCTTAGCTTCGGGCTTCGAAGTAAGGGATGTTACAATCGTGTTACATTGTTGTGTGTGAATTTATTTTTATTTTTGTCATTCGTGGCTCATACAAGAACGTGGTATTATGCAGCGGAGTACTACAAGAAAACTAACTTTTTCATAACAAACTTATGTATACATGTTACACACACAATCACTCTTTTCGTACCTTTTCAATTGTCCTTGCACTTGCTTGCGTTTATAGGTTATCGATTTTTCTTTTGTTTGCTAGACGTGAGGCAGAGGGTAGTGTATTTACATGAAATGCATGAAAGACATAGATGAAGAATAGACACATTTTAGATTATCTTCTTTACAAAATATGTTCACCCAACAAGCATTCCACCCTTAATTTCATTAATTCAATAACTCCTCAAGTACTAAGTATTTGCAAAAACTTTGAATGTGAAACTTGTAGAGTGCAGTGCTAGCTTCAACCCAATATCATTTGTTGGGTGTTCGACTAGGTGGCGTGGCCATGGCAGAGCAACGACATTCGGTGGTTAATATGGTAGGTTGGAGTTGGAATTGTCGGGTGATGGATCTTGATGGTGCGTCCAACGGTGAAGATGGTGCGCGATTTAGTGAAGCAGAGAGGGAGTTATGAGGAAGGGAAGTTTCGGCTATGGAGAGCATGCATTACAATGTGTTCAGGCAGGAAATGAGGAGGAGGTTGTAGGTCTTGGAGAGGAGTTTTGAGGTTAGGTGTAATGACTCAAAATTTTATCACTTTAAAGATGAATATTTAATATATTTTTTAAATAATTAATTAATGGTTTTAATAATTAGATAACGCACTTTTAGTTTATAACTAATGATAGAAAATTCATTTTTGAATTTTGTTTAAATATAATTATTTCGAAGAAAAAAGGAAAAAATATTACTAGAAATCATTTTCCATATTTTTGACTTTTCGGTGTCTAAAAGTTGTTCGAAACGTTGTCTACATTTTAATTAACACATACACACACATATATATAGATAATATATGTATTGGTCAAACCCGGTTCCATAGTAAAATTTCAAGGTTACTCAGGCTATATAAATAAATACACAAACACACATATATTTCTATGGTTAATATATTGTTTCATTCCAAAAGGGATTTTTGGAATTAAACCAAGGTATTTGGTTTTGAATTTATTTAATGAATTCAATTAGAAAAGTTTAATCAGATAGGGGTATTGTAGGATAGATTTCACCCTAGAGGAGGGGAGGGGCGAATAGGGTGATACTATCAATTATAAAAATTTATTGCGGAAGTTTATAAAATATTTTCAACTCAGATATATCAGAATTATAGAAGCACAGATAATAGCAGAATAATAAATGCAGAAATAGAACGACACAGAATTTACCCAGCTTCGGCAAAAGCCTTCCTACGTGCTGCCCCAAGGTTTCTACTAAAAATTAAGAAGTCAGACGCTTACACATGTAAACTCGCGACACCCGCTATCGACTAGTCTTAACTCTACGCTCAACATCCTACCACAACTCAGCCACTGAGTTGCGAATTCTCAAACTACGCCACGTAGTTTGTCCCCTAGTCACACGATAGTAATTACAATGGTTTAAAAGAGAAAAATACAAATTTAAAAATAATAAAACAATTAGAAACCCTATTTTAAATATTGAACCCTAATTTAAATTAAGCCCAATAACCAGGCCGACCCACAAGTGATAAAATTAAACCCTTTTTCTTTTTCTTTTGTATCTTCGGCCTGGTTTGCTCCAAAAGAATGGCAGCCTCATTGTTTGCTCAAAAGTTAGGGTTTCGTGTTGAAGTCGGTGGCTTTGTCAATTTGATTGATGATGCTTCGATTTCTTCTTTCTTTCTGTCGATCTCTTTTGGCTACTTCAATTCACTCGAGTTTGAATTATAATTGGTATGTTATTTTCCTTTTTTCTTTTTCGGTTGATTGTTTGAACTCGATCGATGATTCAAGTTATTGGTTTATTGTGGTCAGTTATTCTCGAACTTAAAAGAATAAAACTTTCGATGATGTTAGTGTTTATATAGGGTTCGAACCCCTATATTTTCGTTCGTATATTATCATTTGAATTCGTCGATCATTTTATCTCGGCCATTGATTTTCATTTGATTGATTGAGATAATTGCTGACTCCTTCAATTTCGTATATTTTGATTTGTTGCTTCTCACGCTCCGATTCTGAACTGTTTGATTTTTTTCTTGACTTTTTAATTAATGATTCCCACGGCTTGATGATTTCTGACTCGGTTCGAACTTGTTGCCTTGGTCATCATGGCACTGACTTTGGTTTGAAATCTGCAAATTTGAATTTGATTGGCTTGCGGCTTGATGGTCATATCCACTTGCTGTTGGTCTTCATGTAGCTGCTGTTTCATGACTTCGGCCAGTTGATGATTTTCTGGCTTGACTTTAATTTGTTTCATGTCTTCACCTGACTTCGACTTTGCATTTTCTTTATGTATTGGCTTCGGCCATTATGCACTTGATTTACTTGTGACCTTGACTTTGTTATACTGTGCATATACTCTCTGATGTTGTCACTGCATACATGTATACTTGTTCGAACTAGCTGTGTCACTTGCTTATGCTGGTACTGTTTCATTTGATGTGTTGTAGCTACTGTCCATTTTGGTTTTGCTAGCTGTACTTGTATTCACTTGAATCAGTTGTATTTGTTGCCTTCATGTACATGTTTTGGCTCTGTTTACATGTGCACCACTTTGCACTGTCTACTGCCACACTGCCATTTTGTATTGTGTTGTTGTATTTATGACATTGAACCTAGGAAGTTTGGTTGCGCTGTGCACTGCATATGTTTGTGTATTTGTCTGGTCATTCATTGTCTCTGGTTTCATTGTATTGTTTAAGTTAGTCTGCATATCATCTTGTTTTGGTTTTTCGAAATCACAGTGGCATTTGCATATGTATTTATCCACTTGTGTACACACATTTATGTATGTATGTGTGTGATTTCATCTTGTACCGTGTCATTTACTGGTTCACTGCTTGGTTTTGAGTTCTGGTAGCACTCGAGTCTTGTTGCATCGAGCTCTGTCCACTGTTCTTCGAGGCATGTAGTTCATGTGTACATCACCGACTTTTGCTTCACTTGAGTTTTCATTTGATAACTTGAATCTGTATTAGATTACTGGCTGTATTTGCATCACTTTCTGTTGTAAGTGTTCATGCGGCATGTTGAGGCTACACTTGCTTTTGTACAACTGCCCTTGTCCACTGGTGTTCTTTGGATCTGGCCATTGGTTCAAGTACTTGAATGCGAACTTGTTTATTTGGTCTCTTATTTAAAGTCTCTGATTAACTTGGTTCATGCCATTCTTCTGTTTAGTATTCGTGCACTTGGTTTGCATACAGTCTTCACTGTGCAGCCTTGCTCATTGATCATTTGATCCATAGCTGTTTGCTGTGGGTATTGTGTACATGTTGCTTTAATTCCGGTACATGATATTTGAGTCTGCATTGCAAGTTGTACCTGTTCTTTTGGCACTGCTTATTGGTCCAGTTTTGGTGTTGTTTTGAACATGGCCATTGCATTGTTGAGACTGTGTTGCTTTGATCGAGCATTTTCACTTGTTCTTGATAATTTTGTATTGCACCTGAGTTGAATCCAGCTTAAAGCTCGGGTTTGACCTTGTGCTGATATTGTGACATTATTTTTATTGCACTTGAGTTGAACCCGGCATTTTGGGTTTGACCTGTGCTCACATGTCCCTGTAATTTTATCAAGCGTATATATCGGTGTGCACGGCCTTGTGGCATGTACAGTGATACACTGTGCATGTCACAAGCTATTCGTGTATGATGAATTCGAATTAAATGATGACGAACAACCTAACTGAGGCAAACATTATTTTCAAAATTCACATTTTATTTTATATTGCAAAAATATTTTATTTTCAATTTTACTGCGTCAATATTTATTTTTGCAGATTGCTCAGATGCTGGATTCAATCTAGAATAAAGTTGAATATAAATTACGAGTGAATGAGCGATATGTAGTGAGGACATTTGTAAATGAAAGATTATGATGTAACTGAATTTGTATTGTAATCAAAATTGTATATGTATAGTGAGAGCTTGAATTTGTAATATTCAAAATTGTAATAAATATTTGTTTGAATAAAATATCTATTTGAATTCAAATTCTGTGTTATTTATTTTATTCAGCAAATATATATTTAATTATGTGAAAAATATAATAGTACATTAACAAATACATTTAAATATATATATATATATATATGTTTATTATCATCAAACAAAAATCATATACTCGCATATTCAACGGGTATATACTCTCAGGATGTAGTAGAGCATTATACAAGTTGTTTGCAACCAAATTGGTCGAAAACACCCAAAAATAGGTTTATGTAGAGAAGTAAATAAAGAAAGTAAAATTAAAACAAAGGAATAGAATAAACTAACAAGAAAATCAATGAAATAACTAAGAGCATGAGAATTTATAGTGGTTTGGCATTGTATTCCTACGTCCACTTTAAAGATTTTCATTATTGATGCACTAATAGTTTGATTACAGCAGCAAACAGCAAGAAATAAGGGGAAAACTTGATTACAATAAAGACTAATGTAACCGATAGCGTAAAGATCCTTAGAATGACTCCTAGGCCTCAAACGGTTTGATAGTCCTCAAACGCTTGTCCCTATTCAAATTTGCATCTCCATGTCTTCATATAGGTACGAATTCGTAATTCTCCTTTTAGTTACACGATAAAGTCCTCAGCCTTGAGTTGTTAGTGAGCGTTTGAGGTATCGATGGCGAGCATTTTTCAAGCATTTTTAGGTAGATGGTCTGATGGGTTGAGTTAGGATACGAGAGAGGGAAAGAAGAAGAAGAAGGAGGAGGGCTCGGCTAGAGATCCTAATGGAAGAAAGGCCAACAGTGGAGGAATGTAGGGATCGATATGTTATAATATGGTTGTGGCAGGGATCAACTGGGAAAGGGGGTTGATTGTTTAGTTAGATTAGTTGAGAGAATAAAATGATAACAGAAGTGAGGGTTCAGTTGGTTTAGCTATGGAGAGGGATCGGTGAGGATGGTTTAGGAAAGGGATCGGTGTTAGACAGTGATATAAGGATCATCATTCTTTGGGATAGGGTTCAGTATAAAGGCCTTAGGTGGAGGGATTGGTGGTTGCGGTTAATTGAAGGGATCGGTATGAGTGCTCTTGGGAAAGGGATCGGCAGTAGTCGCTAGGGATCGACACATATCCTATAAAGTAATGCCACTTATTTTGTTCGAACAATCACCACTAGTTGCCTTGTTGACCTTGAACATACGATGACAATGGACAATCCAATATGCATACTTAAACTTTTAAACTTGAGATTGAACAACAAACTTTCTGGGATTTTCAATACGGACTAAGTGACAAACTTTCAAATGAACTTAAATAACATACTTCATAATTCGAAGTGCCGATAGTCGATCCTAAAGCTTCCGTTGGCGATCAATTTTCTTGCCAGTTGAGAAGGTCAGTGATGACGGTCTCTTTGGGCAAAACTCCCAAGTCTTATCGTGTTATTTCGCTTTTTTGATTTAAAACTATTTAGGTCTATTACATACTACATTGCACTATACTAGTTCACACTTATCATGGGGGAACAAGTTATTTTTCTATTCTTGATAATCTATCGAGTATAGTTGATATAGATCCCCAACGCTCGAGGCATGACATGTCTTCTAATTCGACGATGCGACACATTTATTCTAAAGAAAAGTCAAGTTCTACAACTATATCTGGCAGGCCTTCTCCAAGCCATCATGCGGAGAAAATAAAAGTTTCTAATCCACAAGCCGGTACTTTCTCCGATATTCCGGTCCTTCCAACAGAAGACATAAGCCTACCCCTAATGTTGTAAAGGGCGCTATTCTTCTCGATAATCCAGTGGATTCACAGGCCTTTAGAATTGGCGAAGCTGCTCATCATTGGTTATGCTCTATCCACGGAATTCATTTTGGGGATGTCTTGGTTCACGTAGGACAAGATAGACCTTACTTTCCCCAACAGGGTATACAACTTGCAAAAAATTTATGTGTTGGGTTAGATGTGTGCCGCCCTTCAATTCGTTTGTCTGGGAAATGCTAAGATATCTTGTGATCGCCCCTACACAACTTTGTCACAACAATTATGCTTTTATTCATGGAACCTTCTTATTGTTCATGAACATTCATTTCATCCGCCTACTCCCGAAGACATAAGATTTATCTATAACTTTAAATGACGATTAGAAAGCCCCTCTTATGTCTTTCTTGAACCTTCATCAAATTGCAAAGTTCTGATGGGCGCTTAGAACAAACTCTCAATATTTAAGGATGAATGGTTCTATGTGCATTTCCCTCCTAGATTTGCAAGACGGTGGTTAGAAGGACATAAGTATTACCTTCACTTCTCTTTCAAGTTCTCTAATTCAAGTCATGACTTTTCCTTTGAACCCATTAGCATTCGGAGTTTTTTCAAGTGTTCGCCTGTGTCCTGAAGGCGCTGACTTCTAAGGAGCTATCCCTGCTATCCGTGCTACCCCCGTTGATGATATGGACATCAAACTCCTTATAACTTATGAATTACTATCCTTGTTCAGGCTGTTGGAAGATGGCCATAGTATCAGACTTCCTAGAAGTGTGACATTATTAAGGAATGTTGCAGAACAAAATAGGGATACTATCAACCCTGTTATGATCCCGCCAAGGGTACTCGGGATGATACCAGGAGGGCGAAATTAAGGACTCTCAAGCTGAAAAACCAGGAGATGTCGATGCAAGCCTTGAAAAAATCCAATGGTTGAACTGTCCCAATTCGAACAATCCAAAATACCCATAAAGAGAAAGAAGACGTTGATGTACATGCTACTTAGAAGAAAAACTGCCTTGGGCCATTAGTTTGTTATTTCTCCATTTGAAGAGGATGGGTTTCTCATAATGATTTTACCAGACTGATCCAGACGTTATTTTTCTTATAATGCTCGGGACAGCCCGAAGATATAATCCAAATTTAACTGCACAGTTTGAGGTTCAGGAGAGGAGCTAGATGCCTCCAAGAAATACACATGTATTTTCTTTTATCTTCCTCTATTTTATTCTTGTTTTATTTATCACTGATTGTAAGGACATGTTGTTATAATTGTCTAGAATGATGATTGGTTAGTCTTGTTCTAATGTTAGTATGAAAGATTCTTTTCCTTTTGTAAAAACTGGTCATATATTATATATACCACTAGTCAGGTTTGTGAGATTCTATTCTGTCTTTTCCTTTTCTTTTTCCCCAACAATATGTCTTTCCAGCAATTGGATGCGTGACATGTGCATGCCATGGATGTATTAGTGTCAACTTCTGAAGATCGAAAAGTCGAGTTGTAACATTAGGTATTCCTAACATACCTTGGGCTTTGCAAGTGTGTGTGCGTGTGCATGTGCGTGTGCGAATGTTTAGCCGTGAGTAGAACATGCATAGGGATAAGGAGTGGAAAGATAAGAGGAGATATTTGGATGGAAAAAATGCATAAAGGCTTGGAAACATGTGAATGGGCAAACGAAGACGGGTTCAAGTTTTGGAGCATGGGCCATAGGCCTTGGGGGTGAGAATTGAATTATTATATTAGTTTAATTTATATGAACTAAACATGTGAAGTTTAAGTGTGATATCTCACTGGTGTCAAAACCGTTTGACCAGAGGATTTTTGTATTAGACTTGTATTAATGAGTAGAACATTATAGTTTAACTAGTCGATAGTTTGGATGATGTATAATTTTACGATACTATAATAGTGATCGATTTTAATTACGTTTTTTACATAAGAATAGTGAAATTTAGTATACTTCATTAATGTTATCCATTTGGCCAAATAAAACATCGTTTTGTTAATTATATTGAATATATTATTGATGATATCTGTTCAGCAGAATAAATACTCATTTTGCTATTATGTTAATTTGGACATTCGGTCATATGCTAGTAATTAATATGTGGATCAATTAATATTTGATAAGCAATGGATTAACCAGTGATAGTAAATTGTTGATTTTATTTACATATATGCTTACTTGTGTGAATACCAATGATATAACTGGGAAAGTTGAATTAAAATAAATGATAGCTTGACTAAGTAACATTGTGGTCACTGAGCCTCTATTCAAATTTGAAAAGCTACGGATTTAAAGCAATTTCTATTTCATAACAAGGTTGAAGTAAAATGTTTCATGATTTGATTAATGATGTTTAAAGTTTATTAGTTTATTAATGATGTTTAGGTTGGTTTATTATTTTATTAATTACTTTTAAGTTAATCCATTATTTTATTAACGTTGTTTAAGTCATTTAATTATATTATTAATGTTGTTTAAAGATATTTAATTATATTATCAATGGGGCTTAAGTTAGTTTATTATTTTAATTAACGGTGTTTAAATTGATTAATTATTTTACTAATGATATTTAAATTTATTTAATCAATTAATTCTTAATGATATTTTATGTTAATCATCTATTCAATTAATAGTATTTAAAGTTTTTAAATCGATGTAACTAATGTAGTTTTAAGTCTGTTTTATTGATTATGGTTTAAGTTAATTAATTGATTTAATTAATGGTGTTATAAAGTTAATTAATTATTTTATTAATGATGTCTTAATGTTTATTAATTATCTCATTAACGATGTTTTAAAGTTTATTACTTATTTATTTAAGATGTTAAAATGTATTTAAATAATATTGGTGTTTTAAATAATAAATAGTTTTTATATAAGGAATTTTACTTAATAAAAGATATTTTGTAAGAGAGATTTATAAATGGAATTTTATAAATAAAAGAGAGATGTAAAAATGGTACTTTATAAACAAAAGAATGGATTTATAAGTGATATTTAATAACAACGAAGATTTGTATTGAATATATAAGATCTATAAAAAAATGAGTTTTGGAATTTATAAACAATTTTATAAATTATTTTATAAAGGATTTTTATAAAGCAGTTTATAAACGGAGACTTATAAAAGAGTTTTATTAATAGAAAAGGGTTCTATAAATAGAAAAGAATTTTATAATTTTTTGATAGGTTTATAAAATAAGTTTTTTAAATTAATTTAGAGATTTATAAACTAATTTTTAAGCATGGAATGGTTTATAAAAAAGAGAATTTTATAAAAGGGATGAGATTTAATTTTGGTAACTAGTCCTTCTTAATTATGGTGGTACAGAAGCACAGTTTTCATACATAACACCGAAGGGAAAAAGGGATTGAGTTCAAAGCAAGTAATGTTTTAAATGATACTTTATTTTGGCCCATTTAACTATGAATTTGAAATTGAGGGAACCTTCCTTAAGTTTTTTCAATATTCTTATATGTTGAGATAAGTATATTGATATATTTTCTAAGTATTGAAGGTATAATGGTTAGTGAATATACTTTTACCAATGAGATAAGCATATAAATGTTTTCCAAGTATTGAAAGGGGTATAAGAGGTTTGTGAATATATCTTTTGGAAAGGTATTTTGAATCAAATAATTGAAAAGAGATTTAGTTTATAATGGCTGACCATTTCGAACGATTCTAATCGACAATCATCCACACATTTTAGATTTGAATTGCTCAAAACAGTAGATTATTGACTTATATTTGGAAAAACTTAGCATATACAATAAATAAATCAACCACAGAATCACAGACATAGAGTAATATAATAATAAGCAGCAGAAATAGATAAATAGTAGTTCATGAAGCTATTACAAAACATCAGAGTTTAAAGTAAAATACAACAGAAATCCAACACATAGAATTCTCAATACAAAGAAAATGACAAGTGTGAACATAAACAACTGGAAATAACTGAAATAACTGCAATACTGAATAGGTAAAGATAGATCTCTAAGCAAAGCTCCAAGCTCCAAATGTGAGTCTCAAATGCTGTGACACTCAGTCTAACCCGAGCATAAGCAAAACACAAAACACTGGAGTCAGGATAAAGATTCTTATGCAAGTAAATCAACTCAAGTGAAATGTCCAAGTGAAATGCAAATAACTTAAAGGATGTTGGGATTCCATCATTTAAGGATCCGTTAAAGTACCTACATACATAGTACAATACGCTACATATATAATGTCTATAGTAAAGTAAAATATTAAAACAACGTCAAGTCGTTACCTATATCCCTCTTATCACATTTTATATAAATTCTGTAGTCTATAGAGTACCCCTCCGTAAACTGAAGGGCTATCATAGGGCACTCCATAGTGTACGACACAAACCAAACTCATAGAGGGCGTGATAAGGCATGTGACAAGGCACGCAAGGCAATGCTTAAGGTAGGATACTATCGTTTTCCGGATCTGGACAGGTGGTAACGCATAGCAGCTACTACTATCCATCTCGAGACACACTCCCATAATCAAAGGTGCACCCAATCAAATCACAAAGTAATAGAATGGTATCGAAGAATCATTCTCGATCGTCCGACGTGGCTCCTGTTTTAGTCACATCAAGCTGACTCGCGGGAATCAGGGTTGCGTTCATACCTCCTATAGACATCGCCAAACCGTCCTACTTCACTCTAGATTCTTCACCACGTGCACAGTTGTCAAAGTGGTTTACGGTATTGGCAGAGAGTATGACAATATTCGATCGTGGTCTCTTTAACAACCAAACGTTTATTTCACACCTGGTCATTTTTCATTTCAAATAGTTCATACTTCATATGAAAATATCATATTGATTTTGAAATCATATCAGTTTCGAAATCATATTCACTTTCGAAATCATTATTCACTTTAAATTATACTCATTTCCAAAATCATACCACAAAATAGGTTAAACCGGCATATCAAAGTATTCACATTAAATCCATTAAATCTAAATCATAATGGTTCCAACTTAAACAGTTTGAATATTGAAAGTAGTTTATATAAATTGGAATAATTGTACACCAAAATAATTTATATTCAAAAACAGTTTACAGATTAAAATAGTTTATATATTAAAAATAGTTTCTATGTTAAAAATAGTTTATACATTAAAAATAGTTCATAGATTAAAATAGGTTCAAACTAGAATTGTTTCTTCCGATTCCACAAATCAATTTAAATCAACTTTAGTTTCAAAGTTCAATTTAAATCAACCTCAGTTCAACAGTTTCAATTAAAAAGGTTAAAGGTTCAATTCAAATTCTGATTAAAATCATTTCAATTTATATCGATTTCAAATCCAGGTTTTATCTACAAATTTGAAACACTTCCAATTCAATAGGTTTCAAAGTTTAAATATTCAAACATTTACAATAACTCAGTTTGATAAATTTCATCTATATCTCAAAAAGTGAACCCTAATTTTATTTAAATTTGAAATTATTCACTAAATCATTTTTAACAACATTTAAATAAAATCTCAAATTACAAATTTAAATCAAAATTAAATATTCAATTTCGATTTATTTAAATTTGAAAATATTCACTTAATCACTTTTATTTAAATCAAGTTATAAATCCATATCCTTTAATATCTCAAATCAATAGGTTTCAAATTAATTCTGATTTAAATATAATTATTAAACAGATTAAACTACAAATAAAGTTTAAATCTATTTTAAATCTTAATTGTATATTTTAAAAATAATAAAATTATAAATAAAATTTTATAATTTTAAATTTTCAAACTTAACTTATAAATTTAAAATTTCCAAAACATGTAATTTTTTAAAATCTAATTAAAATATCTTTATATTATATTTTAAAAATAAATATTTATTAAAGCCCACCCATTTCCTTTCAAAACTTTGGAAATCATTTTTCAAAATAGACCAATAGTGTCTGTATATAATTTTCCATCCTATGGTCAAGTGATACGGATATTTATCATTTTAATCTATAATAATTTAAATTTACGGGTACATATCATTTCAACCCGCAATCCTCAAATTTCAAACTCAATAAATTCGCTTGGGTTTATCATTTCAACCCACAACGCTTTTCCCTAATCTGTTATATCATTCGGATATGTATCATTTCAACACAAAGGGATTTTATAAACTAATAGGGAACTTGTAGTGTGAGAACAGTAACATAATAATTTAAAAAAAGCATAACATATCAATTGCAAGCATGGATCATAACTAACAATTTAAAATATAATATATATTCAACAGGTTATATTGTAATATGTCAATTTACATAGGTTAACAAACGCAGATAATAACATATCATACTTAACAGTTATATTTCTAACAAATTCGAAATTTTACAACATATTTATATCGTCATTTCATGTGTAATCAATTTACTAAATATAAGAATGTCAATCATGACTGATCGCTCACCTTTCGAGGCTATGGAAACAACGAGAATGAACACGACGCCTACATGGATACGGACATGGACATGCATACGAAAGGAAAGTAAAAAGCTAGTACGACAAATCCTGGACAACGGCGAGCTAGATTACTAGAATTTAATGAAAAACAAATATATAAGTAAACTTATATATAAGCTTTCAATTTTTATAACAAAGAAGCAAAGAAAGTTAGGGAAGTAAGGAGAGTTCGGCCAAGCAGCAAGGTGGATTGCATGTCAAGCTGTAGCATGAGGTATTGGACATGGAGCGGAGGATGGGTTTGTTGGGTATTATAAGGCGGAGAAAGGCTACAGCATAGGCGGAAAGGAAGGGATGCAAAGCGATGGGTTGGTCGCGGTGTGGTAGACAAGTGGTGCTGCGTGCTGGTGGGTCTGAGGAGGAGGGATGGTTGGCAGTAGGTTGTCTGGTGGATGAGGAGTTACCAAGGAGATGTGTGGCTGACAGTGGAGGAACGGAGAGGTTCAGGTGGTAGATAGAGGCGGACCAAGGTGTGGTTCGGCCAGTCAGGGAAGTTGCAGGTCGTGAGTGACGTTTGGCATCACGACGGTGGGTGGGTGGATGCCTTTTTGGTGGGTTGAGGCTAGCTGCTATGGTAGAGGAAGGTTGACGCTATCACTACGCCCAGAGGTTGGAGTAGTAGGTGCTCGGCTGTAGGGTGTTGGTCTGCGTGGGGCTTGGGGTCGTAGAGAATGCAGGAGGGCAGAGGAAGAAAAGGCCGATGGCTATCGGGTTGCATGGTGATGGAGGGAGAACAAGCGGCAGTTTGGCTCAATGGGAGGCGGAGCGGGCTGTTGGAGGAAGGTTATGGGTTCGTTCATGGTAATGGGTTGCTGGTCGTGCGGTAGAGCGAAGGGACAAGGTCGTGGCCAGGGGAAGGTTCGGTGTAGGAGGTGGAAGATTTGGTCGTGGTTGAGGGTGTTGCGGTGATGGTTGCGTGGAGATGGGGTTGAAGTGGAGGGAAGGCATGAACTGATGAAGGTGGGAAGGAGAAAATGAGCACGAAAACGCAAATATATATGCTTACCTCTACTTTTTTCCTTAAGCAATGAACAGAACGAAGGAAAGAGGATGGGAGATGGCAACAAACCAGAAAAATGAAAATGAACCAGCAAATTATAAGTTGAATATGGGGAATGGCAAAAGTCAAGAGCCGACTTTCAGGGAATATTAATAGCAAGTGGTTTTTTCGTTTAACACGGTGGAAAATGAAAGGGCATAGAAAAACAAAAGGCTTAAATGCGGAATCGATACGGCTAACGGTATTACTGATTTTGCTGCGTACCAGACGTCAAAATGCACAAATGAATATACTGTAGAGATAAGCATGACGAGACAAATAGAAAGGTATACAGATACAAGTGATACGATCAAGCTATCAAAACTCGATTTTCGCTGCCAAAAATGCTGCTAAAATGCCAAAAAAGATAAATGGGGCTAGAGCGGTCCAAATTTGGTGAAACGAATTATGACGTCTCACTAAGAAAATGATTTAAAATTTTCTTATATAAAAATATTCATATTTTAAAAATATCTTATTTTCATATACTTACTGATTTTAAATTTTAAATTGAAATTACACAATAGAACAAACTTGCATATTTTCCAATGAAAATCTAACACTTGCTATGTTTAAATTGATGTATCTCAAATATCAAATTTTCGTTGCAAAATTTTAATTGTATATTTTCATGAAATTTTTTAGTTAATTACATTATTTAAATCATCAAAATTTCTGAGTTGTTGCACTCTCCCCCACTTAAACTTTTCATTTCGGAAAAGGAACGAGATAGGAAAATAGAAGCAATGGGAAGGAAAGATAGATTCGAAATACATAATACCATATTCAACAATTAATTCAAAACCATATAAATTTCACGTTTTGGACATCTTATTACCTGCATTTTATATTGTATATTATCCAATTACATATTCTCAATTTTTTTGAATCCAGGTAAGTTAGATGTGTTTTTAGAATGCAATTGAGTACTATACAAATAAATTTATCCTAGATTAAATGTTTCAAGTTGTTTCAATTTCATTTCTCATCTTAGACACTCCAACTATTCAAAAAATTTGCTTCATTTCGATAATTGAAAACCATCACTTAACATAAAACTTAATAGTTAAATTTTCGGTTTCATTTCAAACCATTTTGAAATAAATATATATATACATATACATGCATGCATGCATGCATATATATATATATATATATATTACACATCAAATCATACCCAAGAAACTCATTTTTCAAAACAAAAGTGTAGCAAAGCTACTAAGTGGTCTCCTCACTTTATGAGTCGAAAATGAATGTCGATGATGTTGCAGCCATAATCGAAATTATTTTCTAGCGACATAAGAGGAGAGTACCGACTTTTACTTCTTTTAAAACTCTTTGGAAATAATTTCCATTCAAAAATACTTTCAAATGCTATATATTCAAAACTTTGAAAACCAAATTTTGAAAAGTACCGAAAATTTAATTCTCAAATCCTTAATTTAAATTCATTTCATTTGCAAAACAGATTTATAAACTATGTTTATAAAATTTCATCTCCCTATAACATACAACAATAGTTGATGGTTTAGGAATGTTGACAAAACAATAAATGCTAATCTATTACTATCATTTCTAACAACCAATTCATTTAACTACCTAATTTCAGAAAATTATACCATTATATATATAAATTATAATCATACATAAAATTATTTCATTTACCAACTTCGAAAACAATATTGTATCAGTTTGTTATGTTCAAGTGTTTTGGAATTCCTATCGATAGAGTTACCTAAACGAATCGATCGAAACCCAAAATTCAAACTTAATTACTCAAGCAACACAATATAAAACCTTTTTTATATCAATTACAAATATGCTCCTATATCAGATGACTCAAGAATGGATTTTAAAACAAGGATAATGATTCAAATTTAGAGGGAACTTAATCAAGAGAATTCTAACAAAGAAGATAGGCTCGAAAGGAAGATAAGATAATTAAATTGCAAAAGAGGAAATATGGATAGACTGATAATAATCACGGTGACCTTAACCGGGTCAACCGAGACTCCATTTCAGAAACAATGTGCCCAAGCAATCATACTTCATCTCTCTAGAAATGGCGTTTAGAAAATTTGGCTCTCAACTGACGACTCTCAAGAGTTTGGAGAACATAGCTCACATGAGACTCATGCTCCTTCATTGACTTAGAAAAGACGAAAATATCGTCAACGAGAACCAGGACAAACTTTTTGAGAACATCGTGGAAAACGTGATTCATGAGATCAATGAAGAGGGCGGGAGAATTGGTTAATCCATAAGGCATGACTAACCATTCATAGAAACCATTCTTTGTTCGAGAAGCCATCTTGGGAATGCTCTCCTCGGATACACAACGCTGGTGAAAACTGGTAGCAAGATTAAGCTACATGAATAAGATCGATGCAGAATTCAATTTCCAACTTGGGGAGAAGAGAAGTGACTTCACCAAACATCGGGATAATCTCTAACTATCGGAGTGGAGTCAAGATCACTAGGCTGAGCATCAAGCGGAAAGATAAAACAGCCTACACTATCCTGAGGCATTCGATATTCGATCGCAAGAGAACTACCTTGATCATCTACAAGAGAAATGGTTTGGGCTTTGCAAGAGATAACAACATCATAGCACTTTAACAAATCACCTCTAAGCAAGATATCAAATGCACCAAAACCGAGGACATAAAATCTTCGGTGAATCGATGCCTGTTGTAAAGGATTTTCACCCCTTTACTTAATCATACTAAGGTTGGGGGGACCGCCGATGGGATTAGTCCAACATAATGATGAAGTTTCCAATTGAGGATGCAAGATGTGCTCAAATTTATTACTGAGATCAATAGATATAAAGCTATAGGATGCTCCAATATCAAAAAGATGACGAAAAGGAAAGATAAGAATGGATTTCAGAACAAAGGTAAAGGTCCAAAATTCAAAAGATATCCAAATCAAAAAGGATCATAACAAAGAATTTCAGGTCGAACAAAGATGATTTTGTACTTAATTTTACTCATTCAAGGGTATTACTACCCTATCTCTAATGAGTTTCCACTCCATATGCTATGTTTTGCCTAAACCTATTTCTGATACCAACTGTAATGACCGGCCATTTCAAACCATTCAAATTGACAATCATCCACACATGCCAGACTTGAATTTCTCAAAACAATAGATTATTAATTTATATTTGGAAAAACATAGCATATACAGTAAATAAATCAAGCACAGAATCACAAACATAGAGTAATATAATAATAAGCAGTGGAAATAGATAAATAATAGTTCATGAAGCTATTACAGAACATCATAGTCTAAAGTAAAATATAACAGAAATCCAATACATAGTAGTCTCAATACAAAGCAAATGACAAGTCTGAACATAAACAACTAAAAATAACCGAACTAACTGCAATGCTGAATAGATAAAGATAGATCTCTAAGCAATGCTCCAAGCTCCAAAGGTTAGTCTCAAATTCTGTGACACTCAGTCTAACTCAAGTATAAGCAAAACACAAAACACTTGGGTCAAGATTAAGATTCTTATGCAAATAAATCAACTCAAGTGAAATGTCCTCGTGAAATGCAAATAACTTAAAGGATGTTGGGGTTCCATCATTTAAGGATCCATTAAACTATCTATATACATAGTACAATACGCTGCATATATAATGTCTATAGTAAAGTAACCGTTACCCATATCCCCTTTAACACATTTTACATAAATGTCGTTGTCTATACAGTACAGTGATTCCTTCGTAAACTAGAGGGCTATCAGAAGGTACTCCATAGTATACAGCACAAACCAAACTCATAGAGGACATGATAAGGCATGTGACAAGGCATGCGAGGCAATGCCCAGGGTAGGATAGTGCCATTTTTGTGGATCCAGACTGGTGGTAACGTATAGCAGCTACTACTACCCCACCTCGAGACACCTCCCATAATCAAAGGTGCACTCAATCAAATCACAAGTAACATACTGGTATCGAAGAAGCCTGTTCGATCGGAGGTGCGCCCTAACTTCGCCCGGCGTGCTCCTGTTTTAGTCACATCAAGTTGACTCATGGGAATCAAGGCTGCATTCATACCTCATATAGACGTCTCCAAACCATCTTACTTCATTCTGGATTCTCCATCACGTGCACAGTTGTTAAAGTGGTTTTCAATATTGGTAGAGAGTATGACAATATCTGTTCCGGTCTCTTCAGTAACCAAACTCTTATTTCACAACATGGTTATTTTTCATTTCAAACAGTTCATAGTTCATATCAAAATATCATATTCATTTTAAAATCATATCACTTTTGAAACCATATTCACTTTCGAAATCATTATTCGCTTTAAATCATATTCATTTCCAAAATCATCACCATAAAATAGGTTAAACCACCATATCAAAGTATTCGCATTTAAATCCATTAAATCTAAATCATAACAGTTCCAACTTAAAGAGTTTGAATATTGAAATAGTCGATATATATTGGAATAATTATACATTAAGATAATTTATATTCAAAAATAGTTTATAGATTAAAATAGTTTCAAATTAGAATTATTTCTTTTAATTCCACAAACCAATTTAAATCAACTTTAGTTCCAAAATTCAATTTATATCAATCTCAGTTCAACAATTTCAATAAGAAAGGTTAAAGGTTCAATTCAAATTCTCATTTAAACTATTTCAATTTATATCGATTTCAAATCCAGGTTTTAACTAGAAATTTACCACTTCCAATTCGATAAATTTCAAAGTTTAAATATTCAAACATGTACAATAACTCAATTCGATAAATTTCATTTATGTTTCAAAAACTCAACTCTAATTTTATTTAGGGAGAATTATTTTAAAGGACAAAGATTTGTATATTTTTTGCCTCAAGGACAAGACCTCGATATTTTTCCCACAAGGACAAACATTCTTCTAAAAATTATTCATAAGGACAAACATTTTCCAAAATTATTCATAAGGACAACAAAACTGCTACTGAGCTAAAACTGATACCTAAAAACTGCTACCGATAACTACAAACTGATACCTAAAAACTGCTATCAATAACTAAAAACTGATACCTACATAAAGTTGTCCTTCAGGATAAAATATTGAAGGTCTGTCCTTGAGGCTAAAAAACTGTGAAATTTTGTCCTTGATAATAATTTCCTGTTTTATTTAAAATTGAAATTATTCACTAAATCAATTTTAATGACATTTAAATAAAATTCAAGTTACAAATTTAGATCAAATTAAATATTCAATTTCAATTTATTTAAAATTGAAAATATCCACTTAATCACTTTTGATTAAATCAAGTTATAAATCCATATCCTTTGAAATCTCAAATCAATAGGTTTCAAATCAATATTTATTTAAATATAATTCTTAAATGAATTAAATTACAAATCAATTTCAATTTTATGTAAATTTGAAAATATTCGTTTAATCATCTTTATTCAAAATCAAGTTATGTGGTTATAAAATCATATTTTTAAAATCTCAAATCAATTTTATTTAAATTCAATCCTTAAATAAATTGAATAACTAATCAACTTCAATTTATCTTTCCCACTTTTATTTATTAAAGTTAAATCAAAATCTATTTAAAAATATTAAAATAAATTTAAATAAATACTTTAAAACATATTACATGTATTTAAGTTATTACAAAAATCTATTTAAAAATATTAACATAAATCTAAATAAATATTTTAAACATATTATATATATTAGTTATATTTAAATTTTATAAATTTTTATTATTGAATCTATTTTAAATCTTAATTGTATATTTTAAAAATAATAAAGATATAGGAAAACTTTTATAATTTTAAATTTTCAAACTTGTTTTGAAAGCTATAAATCTATGGAAATGGTTTTGAAAGCTATGAACTGAATCTTTGATTTAAAGATTGGATGAGTTAATCCAATTTGAAATGGAATTGTTTGGAAAAGTCATGAATAAATCTTTGTGAAAGACGGGTGAACTTTGTGAAATGAATCTTTTTGTTTAAAGATTTGAAAACGGTAATTTGTTTAAACCATTTGAAAGAAAGGTTTTGGGTAGTAAGTTGTGACTTAACTAAGATCCCAATATCCATATGCTTTTTAAATGTAAGCGCTCATTATTCGGTTTAGCCGGGAGAGGACCTTGTGTCATTGAACCCATTGCGAATAACGCTACTGCATTATCGATAGCATTTGAAGACCGATGGTGTACACTAGATATTTTTGAAAGCGAAAGGATAACTCGTCGAATGTCTCTGCACAGGCTGATCCCCAGTATAGAGATTTGATCACCCTTTATGATGGGAAGTCCGGATGTGATTATGGATTATCCGGATTTGCAAGGGCTTCTTTGAAGTGCCTTCGATTCTGTTCGAACCTGGCACAGACTTGTATGGAAGTGTGTCTGACATTACACTTTGAGATGTAAAGCTGGTTTCTATCAAATACATTTCTGTTTGGTGGTGGAGATTTATTCTCTTAGCTTAACACCCTTCTCTGAGACGTACGAGCTCAGAGGTTATGTAGTTGATGGTTACTAGTGATACATTCCCAATTTGGTAGTGTGGCATACGAAGTGTTTCTGATCATTTTTTGATCAAAGCAAGGCTTTGTGAAAAGCGTAGCTTTGTGGACGAGACTGCATCAGGACCTCACACCTCGAAAATGGTCGAAACAGGAAGGATGCAACAAGGTTATCAGGGATCGATCCCCTGGGGCATGTCCATTTCTTCTGGAAAAGGGTGATATCATGGTATGGAGCCAGATACTTAACTCATGTGGATACTGCAAATTTATTACTTTGTGTTTGCTTTGTGGTTGAGAGCTCTTGGATAAAGGTCACAAATGACCGGGGATGGCATATCTGTAGGTGTTACTCTTGGGTAGGGAGTAAACCGGCCTTGTGTTGGCAGAGTGCCGGGTAGGTTCTTGGGGCGTCCCTCTAAAGGCGTTGCCATGTGGCAATAGGAAGTTCCTTAGCCTGACCATTTGTTGGAAATCCAATATCCAATATGCGTCTTGTACGGTTTTAGTTGTATAACCTGTCATCTAATTATGGTGGCGCCCCATTGTTTAGATGGTAGCTATAGTAGGCATAGTTCGAAATGTCTATGCTAGCTAAGATTGATATTATACTTTCGAAATGTTTTCTGCATTATGCACTAATAACAATATCAAATGGTTTTCACGTATCAAGCATTTTTGACTATCATAAGAAGAAATCTCCTCCAATTCTGCGTTTGCATGGTGTGTGCAGCGGGAGGCCTTATGGTAGTTTCATTTTCCAAAAAGCATTGCGGATTTCAACTTTTAAATCCTTTTGTTTTTGTTTTAAGGATAAACTGTTTTTGTTTGCTCATACTAGTCCCATGACTGATCCAGAGTTTATTATTCCCTTTCTAAACTCTGGTTTATCCATAATTTTCCACACGGGCAGTCTAGAGTTGGGTTTTTCAGATAATCAAATAGTAGTAGTAGATTCGGTAGCCTTTAGTCTCTGGAAATCATCTTCAGTCTTTGGATGACTGACCTTGCTTAAGTACAACTCGATTGGGAGTTCAAGCTTTTTTTGGATTGGTGCTTTGGAGATGGAGATTGCTGATATTGGAGTTCCTCCTTGGAGTCCAAGTTTATGTTATTGTTCCGCTGCTGGCATTTTGTATCTTCCGCTGTGATTTGTATTATCTCTGATATATGTTGGGTTGTTGTATCATTGTTGTATTTCAATGTTGTATGTCATTGGATATTGTATTCATTAGAGTTATATTATATTCAATTTCTTTCCGTTGTGTTGTTATACTTAATGTGTTATAAGCTCCAGCAAATCAGATTCAACGTTTGAATCTGAGGCATTCGAATACAAGTAAAGTATGGATGTCGATTTCCGACCGCGTAAATCCGGGTCGTCACATTTGGTATCAGAGCCAGGTTTCAATCGTGGGACCTATGGGTTATGGGCCCACACGCTTCAACTTGTAAATTTAAAATTTTTGAAACATATAATTTTTTAAAAATTAAATAAAATATCTTTATATTCTATTTCTAAAATCAATATTTATTAAACCCGTCTCTTTCCTTTCAATACTTTGAAAATCATTTTTCAAAATAGACCAACAATGTCCATACATAATTTTCTATCCTATGGTTAAGTGATACAGATATTTATCATTTCAATCCGCAATAATTTATATTTACAGGTATATATCATTTAAACCCGTAATACAAAAATTTCAAAATCAATAAAATCGCTTGGGTTTATCATTTCAATTCATAACGATTTTCCCTGATCTATAATATCATTCGGATATGTATCATTTCAACCTATTGGGATTTTCTAAACAAACAGGGAACTTGTAGTGTGAGAACAATAGCATAATAATTTTAAAAAAGCATAACATATCAATTACAAGCATGGATCATAGCTAACAATATAAAATATAATATGTATATATATTCAACAGGTTGTGGTGTCTATGTCAATTTACATAGGTTAAAAAATGCAGATAATAACATATCATACTTTATAATAATTATATATCTAATCAATTCAAAATTTAACAATATAATTAAATCTTCATTTCATGTGAAATCAATTTACTTAATATAATAATTTCAATTGTGAGTGATCGCTCATCTTTCGAGGCTATGGAAAAAAGGGAATAAACATGACGCCTACACAAACATATAAGTTCAATTTTTCTTATAATAGAGAAATATATAAGTAAACTTATATAAAAGCTTTCATTTTTCTTATAATAGAGAATCAAAGAGAGTTCGACCAAGCAGCAAGGTGGATGGCATGTCAGGCTATAACATGGGTGTTGGACGTGGAGCAGAGGATGGGTTTGCTGGGTGTTACAGGGTAGATCAAGGCCGTGGAATAGGTGGAAAGGAGGGGATACAAAGCGATGGGTTGGTTGCAAAGTGGCAGACTAGTGGTGATGTGTGCTGGTGGGTCTTAGGAGGAGGGATGGTTGGCAGCAGGCTGTTTACTGGATAAGGAGTTGCCGAGGCGATGTGCGGCTGATAGCGAAGGACCGGATAGGTTTAGGAGGAGGATGGAGGTGGAGCAAGGGGTGGTTCAGCCAGTTAGGGAAGTTGTAGGTCGCGGGTGATGTTTGGTGTCACGATAGTGGGTAGGTAGCTGGCTTTTTTGTATGGGCTATGGGAAAATGTGGTGGGTTGAGGTGAGCTGCTGTGGTGAAGGAAGGTGGAGGCTATCGCTGCGCGCGGAGGTCGAAGCAGTAGGGTGCTCAACTGTAGTGTGGTGGTCTGTGTGGGGCTTGGGGTCGCTGACAATGGTGGAGGGTGGAGGAAGTAAAGGCAGATGGCTGTTGGGTTGCATGGTGATGGAGGGAGGACAGGCGGCGGGCTTGGCTCGATTGGAGGCGGAGTAGGATGCTAGAGGAAGGTCATGGGTTCAGGCAGGGCAGTAGGCTGCTAGTCAAGCGGCAGATCGAAGGGGCAAGGTCGCGGCCAGGGGAAGCTTCGGCGTAGGAGGTAGACGGTTTGGTCAAGGTTGAGGGTGCTGCGGTGATGGTTGCGGGGAGATGGGATTGGAGTGGTGGGAAGGCGTGAATTAATGAAGGTGTGAAGGACAAAATGAGTAGGACAAAGCAAATATATATGCTTGCCTCTATTTTTTTCCAAAAGCAATGAACAGAACGTAGGAAAGAGGATAAGAGAATTGCAACAATCCATAAAAATGAAAATGAAACAGCAAATTATAAATTAAATATGGGGAATTGCAAAAGTCAAGAGATGACTTCTAGGGAATATTAATAGCAAATGGCCCTTTGGTTTAACATGGTGGAAAATGAAAGGACATGGAAAACCAAAAGGATTAAATGTGGAACCGATACGGCTAACCGTTTTATTGATTTCGCCATGTACCGAATATCGAAATGCACAAATGAATACTATACGACGATCAACACGACGAGACGAACAAAATGGTACATAGATATGGGAGATACGACCAAGCTATTAAAACTCGATTTTCGCAGCCAAAATTGCTGCTAAAATGCCCAAAAAAAGTTAAACGGGGCTAGAGTAGTCCAAATTTGGGAAATAAATTATGATGTCTCACTTAGAAAATGATTTACGTTTTTCTTATATAAAAATATTCAGATTTAAAAAATATTTTGTTTTCTTATATTTTACTGATTTTATATTTTAAATTGAAATTATACAACAGAACAAACTTGTATATTTTCCAATGAAAATCTTACACTTGTACGTTTAAACAGACGTATCTCGAATATCAAGTTTATGAATTTTTTTATCTAATTACGTTATTTAAATCATTAAAATATCCGAGTCATTACATAGTTAATGAAAGATTAATGAATAGAGGCTTAGTGGATCCTACATGCAATTAAATCTATATATATGTTCGATTGTTTGTTTCTTTTATAGTTTAATAAACGATTATGCAATCTTGGCTAAAATATGACTCTGGAAATATCTAAGAGAAACACAGGGTGCTTGGCAATTGTAATGGCTAAATTAGGGGTTGTTGGCAGAGCTATGTGGAAAGCTACCATTAGAAGCACCATTCCTCGATCTAGATTCAATTTTATGGATTTTGCTGTGCGCGCATGGCAACCATGGGGTAATTTTTGCAACCCGGTGCCTAAGGGATGATGTTATATGGTATGTCATGTTATAGTGGCAGTCAGCTCTGTGTTCGCAGGGGTCGATAAGTTCGACCTCGTGTACATTTTATCTAGAGGTGTATTGTACGCAAGGTGGTCCCTTACCTTCCCATGTTGGAATCCAATCTCCAATATGTGCCTTTATGGACTCACTTGTATATCTATTACGCTAGAATGTAATTAATGTAACCATTTCGACTATATTAATATTTATGTTTTACCTCTAGACATTATTATATTATCTGTGGATTTTATACTAAAAAAATTGGTTTAGTTATCATAAGGTAAAAACCTATCCGTGTTTATATGCGATGTGGTCTTACGAGATACCTTTATTTCTAAAAGGTCTTTATAACATTAAGTAATCCATTTTATCCGTGTTTCCTCACATTATCTTAACAGACTGATCCAGGCGTTATTTTTAGAATGCTCGAGTCATCCCAAGCATATTTTCCAGATTTGGCTGGACACTTTGGAGCTTCAGAAGATGAGCTGGATCCTCTAAGATGTATCCCCGTATTTTATCTTCCGATGTTTGTCCTTATCTATATTTATTAGCAATTGTAAGGATGTATTGTTATAACTATCCAGACTTATTATAGGTCAATTTTACTTTGATAACAGTATGTATATTAAAGTTCAATTTTCCTTTGTAAACATTATTGGTATATTATATATTACTCATCACGTTGTGAGATTCTGTTCTGTCTTTTCTTTCTATCACCCTAACAATTTGTCTTTTCGGTACTTAGATGTTCTACATGTGAATACCATGGATGTATTAGCGTCGACTTCTAAGGATCCAAAAGGCGGGTCATTACAAGTGGTATCAAAGCTGAAGGCTAAGCAAGAACCTTGGTTTTGGTAGAGCAAACTCTTTAGAGATAGGGTAAGTAACGCCCTAGAATGAGTTTGTTTGTGTATGTATATATGAGAGCATAATAATTAGTCTTATAAAATTGTTTTATATTATGTTGATTGGTCTATTGGGTGGCCTATAAATGCTGGTTGATGTGCCAGATCAACGTTGTCAATAGGGTTTTCTGAGCACTTGAACAAGACAAACCGACAAGGTATCATTTAAATTTGGTAAGTGAACTAATTTTACCTAAAATTATCTTATGTATAAAAGAGAATAGCTTCTAAAAATTTATTTAGATTTGTGATACGTTTGGTCATTAGGAATTGGTGTGCTCGGCCTGTTTATGAGCAGTTTTGCCTTTTCACTGCATGGATCGGGTAGATAGTAATTGTGGGAGCATTGAATATGAGCACCATACTAATTCAGCTTCACGTTTTGACTATAGGGTATTCGGTAATAATGTTGAGTTAAAATTTTAATTTTAATAAAAAATATTTATTTTAATAAAAAATATTTATTTTAATCTAACAAATATGTGCATTTGTGAAAAGATTTTATATAAGAAAGTGAAACTAATAAGTATTGTTAATATATATAGTTTGTAAATAATAAAAAGGGATTTAAGCTGAGAATTTGAGAACTTATATCCCAGGGTTTTTGAAAAATTGCTTTTCAAATGAGTTTTGAGAAAAATAATAATAGTATTATTTTGAAAGTACTTATGAATATGAGTATTTTAAAAGGATTTTAAAGGAGATAGAAAGTGCCAAACTCACTTTTGTCACCAAAAAATAATTTTGGCAATGGCAGCAAAATTGTCTATGTTCATTTTCGAGTTTCTAAGTAGGGAAATGCGGCTATAGTAATTCGCTAGTCTTTTTCGGTAAGATAATTTTTTTTAAATTCCAAAAACTATGATTTGATATATTAAAGTTAGAAGTATATATATTATCATTTCAAATTTAGTTGAAATAAAACATGGGTGTTTGGTTCATAAGTTTTTGGTTAAGCTATTATATGGATGCGTGTATCATATGCATTAGGGTAGGTTAGTTGTGCATTTGCTAAAATGAAATGGAATTTTCAACTATCTTGGATAGTCGAAGGCTTCCAAATTGATTAAAATATTAAAGCTAAGTGTTTTTAAAACTTTTTAATAAAACAAGTTTTAGTTACTTGTAAATTTGAGAGGATAGTAAGAATTCAAACCAGTTTTAATTTTGTTGAACGTCCGGGTTATGTAAAACAAATCTGATATTGTATATACTCTCAGGATATAGCAGGGTATTATACAAGTTGTAAACTTTATTTGAGTTTTATGAAATGTTTTCATAAATGATTTTGGAAGTGAGAAGAAATTGGTATTAATAAGATTAAGTGCGCAAGTTTTATGTTGATCATTTCTTTGCACGGTACTTGATCTACGATTCGAGTGCGTGATTTAGAGGTGATTCACACCGGTTCGAATAAGAATTTATCACTCAATTCCTGACGGTAGACATTTTGTGAAGGTTCTTGGTATGGAACCAAAGTTTTCTATCATAGTATAAGAATATGTTAGGATAATAGAGATTTTTAATCAAAAGCCTGATTGAAGTCCGCACTAGAGAAGTTAGGTGAGCGATACTAATTCGGAAGAGAAGTTTTTGTATTCGAGTAAGTGATCGAATTAGATATTGTGTATGGATGATGTGCATACATCGTATGGACTTATGGAAAGTATTAAGAATTTTGATGTACTTATTTCTTTCTTGGTTGGATAGTGCTGGAATTTCATGTACGAAATTCTTTTAAGGGGAAAGTATGCAAGACTCATAATTTTTGAGTCTTTGAATTTGAATATTTAATTTATTTAAATATTCAAATTTGAATTTAAATATAATAAAATATGTGTTTCAAATTACTACTTGACTTTTAATGATTGATTTTTAAATTAATTTATAGGATCTTTCCATATTTTTTTAGCTTGGAAAATAATTAAATTTTCATTTGATGCATTTTGCAGCAAATGTTAGTATTTTTGAAATAGTATAGAATAAATTAACCTATGTATTTTAGTATTGTTTTGTGATCATATCACATTGTTGTGCATGGTTGTATTTTTATTTCTATCATTTGTGGCTCATATGCGAACATGGTACTGTGTAGTGGAGTACCGCAAAAAAACTACTTTTTCAAAGCAAACTTATATACATGTTACATACACAATCACTCTTTTCATACCTTTTCAATTGTCCTTGCACTTGCCTGTGTTTATAGGTTATTGACTTTTCTTTTATTTGCTTAGATGTGAAGCATTTGGCTATATACTTACGTGAAATGCATGAAAGACAAAGAGAAAGATAGACACATTTTACATTATCTTCTCTGTAAAATAAATTCACATAAAAAAATTCCACCCTCAATTTCATTAATTGAATAACTCCTCAAGTACCCATTTCCATTCGTTCGGTGTTCAACTGGGTGGTGCAGCCATGGCGGAGCAACGGCGGTGTGTGGTTAATGAGGATTGTAGGAGTTAGAAGTGTTGGGTGATGAGGCTCTCAATGCTAAGTCCAACGTTGAAGACGATGTACGATTTGGTGAAGCTGAGAGATTTATGAGAGAGGGAATTTTCGGCCGTGGAGAGCATTCATAGAAACGTGTTTATGCAGGAATGGAGAAGGAGGGTGCAGGTTTTGGAGAATAGTTTCGGGCTTGGGTATTCTTAGTTGGCCTTGGGCTTTGAAAGTGTGTGTGTGAGTGTGTTTGGCTATGAGTGAAACGTGCATAGGAAGGAGGAATGGAAAGATGAAGGGAGATGTTTGCATGGAGGAAATGCATACAGGCTTGGAAACTTATGCAGGCGCAAATGAAGATGGGAGTGGGTTTTGAAACATGGGCCATGGGCTTTGGGGCTGAGAATTAAATTGTTTTATTATTTTAAATTGTATAAACTAAACATGTTACGTTTCAATGTGATATCTCACTTATTTTATGTCCATTTAACCCACAGGTTTTTGCTGGACTCGTATTAATGAGCAGCAGTATAACTTGTTGATAGTTTGGGTGAAATATAATTTTATGATATTATAATAGTGATTGATTTTAATTACGTTGTTTAAATAATGACATAGTTAAATTAGTACACTTAATTGGTGTTATCTATTTAGCCAAATAAAACACTGTTCTGTTGATTAAATTGAATAGATTATTGATGACATGTATTTAGCAGAATAAATCCCTATTCTGCTATTATGTTAATTTGGACATTTGGTGATATGCCGGTAATTAATATGTGGATTAATTAATATTTGATAAGGGATGGATTAGTTAGTGATAGTAAATTGTTGATTTTATTTATATATATGATTACTTATGTAAATACCAGCGATATGACTGGGAAAGTTGAATTAGAGTAAATGATTGCTTGACTAACTAACACAGTGGTCGCTGAGTCTCTTTTCAAATATGAAAAGCTATGGATTTAAAGTAACTTTTATTTTATGAAATGGTTGGAGCAAAATGTTTTATTATTTTATTAATTATTTTAAAAGTTTATTATTTTATTAATGATGTTTAAGTTAGTTTATTATTTCATTAATAATGTTTAAGTTAATTAATTATTTTGTTAACGATGTTTAAGTCATTTAGTTATATTATTAATGTTGTTTGAAGATATTTAATTATATTTTTAATGGGATTTATGTTAGTTAATTATTTTAATTAAGGGTTTTTAAGTTAATTTGTTATTTTATTAATGATATTTATTATTCATTTATTAATGATATCTTAAATCAATTAAGTATTTAATTAATGGTACTTAATGTTTGTTAATCGATGTATTTTTTTTCAGTTTGTTTTATTAATTATGGTTTAAGTTAATTAATTGATTTAATTAATGAAGTTTTAAAGTTAATTACTTATTTCACTGATGATGTTTTAATGTTTACAAATTATCTCATTAATGATGTTTTAAGGCTTGTTACTTATTTATTTATGATGTTTAAAGGTAATTAATTAATAAAGGTGTTTTTAAACAATAAATATTTTTTATAAAAAGAATTTTACAATAAAAGATATTTTATACGAGAGATTCGTATTTTATAAATAAAGGAGAGATGCAAAAAATTTAATTTATAAATAAAAGAACGGATTTATAAGTTATATTTTAATAATAGGGAAGATTTGTGTTTAATATATAAGATTTATACAAAAAAAATAAGTTTTTGATTTTATAAAGGAGTTTATAAAGGAAGATTTATAAAAGAGCTTTATTAATAGAATAGGTTTTTTTAAATAGAAAGAAATTTTGTAAAAAAATTTAGAGATTTATAAAATAAGTTTTATAAATCAATTTGGAGATTTATAGAAGGATTTGTAAATATTCAATGGGTTCATAAAAAAGGGAATTTTATAAAAGGGATAAGTTTGAATTTTGATAAATAATATAACCTCCTTTTGACTACTCTAAATAATTTATTTTTTCAAACGATGTAGAATTCCAGTGCTGCAACTTTTGTTCGTACTATTTTTTCAAATTTCGAATATTTTTCGATCAAAAATACATTTCTTCTTGACTCATTTTTAGACTCACATTTTCAATCCTAAAAATAGCACTCCTTCTTTTGACCATATCTCCCTCAAAACAAATCCAAATTGAGTGATTTTTTTAAATGATAGAGAAAAGAATTTTCAAGAACTTTCTTTTTACAATAGTTTAAATTCTGAGAGTAACATGGCCAAAAAATTGAGGGGAAGGTGACCCTTTTTGAGTTGATTTTTTGGTTTTCCAAGCTTTGCAAGTTCTAAAGTATTTCAGTTTTCAAAATAATTTTGCAAAATTTTGATGAGAAATTCTTAAAATTTTCAAAACGGATCTTCTTTTATATATATATATATATATATATCTTGGTTATATAGTGATATATAATGTTGTTGGTTGGATTATTGTATGTGTTTGATGCATATACATGTTTCTTATATATATATATAAATGCATATGGCTAAGTTAGTGTGTGCTTGAATGCGAGTCTAGATTTTTTTTAAAAATGTAAAAGTGTGATTTGTTTGTTTGGATTTATGGTATGAATAAGTTGTTATGGACATAATTATGTGGTTGTTATGCATAGAAAAGTTAACAAAATTAACAATTAGATTTGTTTATCAATAAAGAATCCTTTATGAAGAGTATGAGTTTTGGTTTGCAATCAAAATCGATATTAAAAGTTAGATACTTGGTTTCAAATTATTTATTCGGTGTTTTGAAAGGTTAGTAAGCTTTCTCATATTAAGTTTCCAAAGAGAAAAGCTGAAACATTTGCAAGTACGATACCCATTGTGATAATCGTTATGGATGAAGTTTCGACAAAGGTCTTTTTTTGAAAATTCAGTTTCATACATTAAAATTAATTTGGAAATGTTTTATAAACTTAATAAAAATGTTTGGAAAGTTAATTAAGTTTTTATTAATTAATTATTAATTAATTAAGCTTGGTAATTAATAATTAAATAAGTATTAAACAAGGTTCATTAGTTTTAATTAAATAAAGATTAGTTATTAGTTAATTATCCTTTAAAAGTAAGATTAACTTTTAATTGATTATGAGTTAAGTATATGAATTTTTTTAATAAATTATTAATCAAATATGAGGTCAATTATTTATTTATTAAATTAATCAAGTGTCTAGCTATTTTTAACGATAAATTAATTAAGGTTTTAATTTAAAACAATTATTTATCAAAAGTTTAATTTATTATTTAAATTTTAACTAAAAGATTAATTAATTAATTGAGATTAATTTATAGTTAATTATTGATAATGGTTTTAAATAATTATTTAATAAAGGATTAATTAAGGGTTTAATTTATAAAAAATATATTTATTAAAGGTTTAGTTATTTATTAATTTATAATTAAATTAAGTTCAAATTTAATAAAGATTAATTATGATCTAATAAAGAGTTTAACTTGTAATTAATAGTTTTAAAATGGAGTTTTAAGTATTAAATCCTTTGTGAGAATTAAATTGTTTTAAAATTACTTCTCCTCCAAAGATGGTTTTAAACACAAGGGATTCAAATGTCGATACCATGAAGTTGACAAACAATTGTGAATGAGTTATGTAAATGGTTTGATTGTGTGGACATGCATTCGCAGAATATATCCTCGTTTTGCTATAAATTGATTGTTTGACTATTTGGACATCCAATAGTAGAATAAATCCTCGTTCTGCTATAACGTAATCATTTATTTTGTAGACATATGTTTAGTAGAATAAATTCCTATTTTTCTATAAGTAGTGAATTGTTTGGACATCAATTTAGCAGAACAAATCACCATCCTGCTATTATGTTATTTGGACATGTATATGCTAGTTGAGTTGTATTGACATGTTATTCCCTGATTTCGATATGAATTGCATTTACATATATGTTGACTTATGTAAATAAATGGTCAAGTGACTTAATAGTGAAAATGATGTTAAATGGTAACTTAAATTACTACCATTGGAATTGCTAAGCCTCTTTTTGAAATTATAAAGTATGGTTTTGAATTAATTTAAATTCTTTGATCAATTTAGGGTTAAGTTTTATAAATGATTTTTCAAGTTATGTTATTATTTTATAAAGGTATTTATAAATAATAACTTACTTATGAAAATGGGTTTTACTAAGTAAAAAGGTCTATTTAAAGTGATTTAAAAGATGAGTTGTAAAAGATATTTTGTAAAGGATTTTTCTTAAAGAAGATTTATCAAAGGAGTTTTAAATGGGAAAATGTTTTATAAATGATTTAGAAGTTTGTAAAGAGGTTTTGTAAATTGACTTGTAGACTCATAAAAGTGTTTTATAAATTGACTTTGGAAATTCATAAGTTATTTAAATTATGAAGTGAGCTTCTATAAAGGGATTGTTATAAAGGATAAGAGTTCTGGTTTTATAGTAAATAATTTTTGCAAAAAAAGTAGGGAATTTGACAGGAGGAAATTTTCCAAATGTTCTAGTAATATACCCATACCATTGAGATAAGTATATAAATGTTTTCCAAGTGTAAAAGGGATGTTAGGCATTTTGGGAAAGCATTTTGAAGAGATCTTTTGATCAGTTTTGTGAAGTATTTTAATTAAAGGTTGATTAATTAATAAAGGCTTGGTACATCCCATACGGAATTAAATAACCGTTTGAATGATTGTTTAATTGATAGTTAAATAACCGACTATCAAACCTGGACCAAACGTAACTTTGGAAATATCTAGGAGAAACATGGAAATTATATGGTATAATTACCGTCGATGGTGGTATACTGTACATATAAATTCGTTTCGTTCTTCTAGGGTAAATGGTAAGTAAATCCATCCACTAACGGTAAGGAGTTGATCCTCGCTCTTATCTTATCATTTTGATTCCTAAAGAACTAGGGTTGAGTTTACCAGAAATTATCGAAAGTTGTTTCGATGAGATCGGAAGTGGATATGTTATTCGAAAAATACTTCAATCCAACTCAAGCGTTTCGAACAGAAGATATCTTATGGGGTATGGAATCAAAGAAGAAGTTTTAAAGTGTGAGAACTTTTGCTACTAACCCTTAGGGTGATTCCAAAATAGGTGTAGTGGAGGTAGTGCCTTCAATTTTGTTCAATCCTAGAACGGACTTGTATGGATGAATGCTAGCATTGCATTGCTACCTGGAGAGCAGTGTTATCATTCCAAGCAGGAAGTGCTATATAGAGGTAAAATGTAGCTTCAAGCCTCATCAGTTAGGAAATGACAAAAATCGAGCATGTAGTAGGGCCATGTGGGTCCTCCCATCAGGATATTGTCATCCCACATCCAGATCGAAAACTATCTACTCATGTATGCTTGGGGGCCCAAAGCAGGGCGATCAAATTCAGACTACTAGTCAAGTGGTAGGCTAGTCTTATTTGGGAGGGGTACAAGATGTTCTTGTCAGACCCTGGTGCATTTTATCTAGATATGTACTATCGAAAGGTAGTCCCTTACCTTATTATAGTATGGAATCCATTCTCCAATACATGCCATTCGGTTTTACATGTACCCAACTATGTTGAAATGTGGGATGTAAGCATTTCCGCTATATTCATATTTTTCTTGAACCATTAGACATTATTATAATATCATTGGATTTTCTATAAAAAGTATTTTGGTTATCATAAGGTAAAAACATGTCCATGTTTATGTGCAATGTGATCTTTTGAGATATCATTGATTTTGAAAGTGTTTTAAAATAAATAATTCAGCCATTTGAGTTTACTCACACTAGACCCATGTCTGACTTCGAGTTTTATTTTCTTTCCTTAAAACTCTTGGGTTCTCAAATTTTTATAGGTGGCCAAGTATTTAAGATTTTCCCCTGATGCACCTTGAAGGAGCTTGGAGCAGGAGGCTTCATCAATAGCTAGTTATTATCTTATTTCCTCTGTTTATTTGTATATTGTATCGGTTAGGTAGGGACAGGCTGTTATAACTGTCCTAGGGTAGAATTTGTATTGGTATGACTCTGAACCATCATTTTGGAAATGACTTTGTCAATAATTGTATTGATTAATATATGTTATTCCGTTGCGTTGTGGGATTCTATGATTGTTTAGTTTCTTCTTATCTTCTATCTTCTTTCTTTCCCCCCAATGATCGGTCTTTCTGGCACTATAATGCTCGGCACGCAATACAGTGGATGTATTAGTGTCGATTTTCGAGGGTCGAAAAAGGCCGGTTCGTTACAGGAAATCTTCCTTATGTTTTGTCAATATACTTATACCATTGAGATAAGTATATGGATATAATTTCTAGGTATTGAAGGTATATTGGTTTGTAAATATACTTACACATATGAGATAAGTATATGAATGTTTTTCCAAGTATTGAAAGGACTATAAGGGGTTAGTAAATTTATCTTATGGAAAGGTATTTTGAATTAAATAATTGAAAAGATATTTAATTAATGAAATACTTATCAATTAAGGCTTAGTGGATCCCACAGGGAATTAACTCTATGTTTGATTGTATCTTTATTTTAAAGTTAAATAATCGACTAACAAATCTTAGCCAAAATATAACTCTGGAAATATTCAGGGGAAATACAGTGGTTATATGTAAAATTCATTTTTGTTGATGTTGTACTATGCATATAAATATCATTTAATTCTCCTAAGACAAATGATAAGGAAATCCTTCCATTTAAATAGTTAGGAGTTGATCTTCGCTCTTATTTATTGTCTGATTATTTGCATAAGTACCGGGGTTGAGTTTAATGGAACTGCCGATTTGGTTTTGAAATGACCGGTAAGCGGAGGAGTGTACTTATATGAGATGACTCAAAATTGTAACCACTCTAAAACCATATGACTATTCGACGCTTTAGAAGAGGTTCAAGACTGGTTTGAGATGATCGAAGATGAAGCACTTTAAAGTGCAAGTGCTACTAGCTACTAATCCCGAGGGTGATTCCAAAATGATTGTGGTAGAAGTAGTGCCTTGATTTTCTTCATATCCTGAACAACTTGTATGGATAAGTGATAACATTGTATTATTGCTAGGAGGGTAGTGTTAGCATTCCAAATGGGAATTGTTAGGAGTACAAGGTAAAAGTAGAACCTCTCAAGCCTCCTAAACCGGTAATCGCTAAAACATGGGATGCTCGTAGAGCTATGTGGTGAACTACCATCATGAGCATTATTCCTCGTTTCAGATTTGATTTTATGGATTTTGGTTTGTCTGCAGGTCGACCGTGAGGCAATATTTGCAGCCTGGTGTCCGAAGGATGATGTAATCCGATATGTCATGTTAAAAGGGAAGCTGGCTTTGTGTTCGCAGGGGTCGATTGGCTCAACCTTAGCTACACTTTATCCAGAGGTGTACTGTAAGGAATTTAGTCCCTTACTTTGCCATGTTGGAATCCAATCTCTAATACGTGCTTTTACAGACTAACTAGTATAGCTGTTACGCTGGAATGTAATTAATGTAACCATTTGGCTATGATTATTATTTATATTCCACCCCTCGACAATATTATAATATCACTGGATTTTATAATAAAACTAGTTTGCTTAGTATGAGGTAAAAACCCATCTATGGCATGGTCTTACGAGATACCTTCCGCTATTTACTCATGATGCTTTACCAGACAGATACTCCTTAAGGTATTCCCCTTTTCGCTGTTTGTCATTGTCTGTATTTATCAGCAACTGTAAGGATGGGCTGTTATAATTGTCTAGGTTGATGATAAGTTAATTTTACTCTGATGATAGTATGTATATTAAAGTTCAGTTTTCTTTCGTAAAGATCATTGGTATATTATATATTACTCATCACATTGTGAGATTCTATTCTATCTTTTCTTTCTTTCACCTTAACAATCTATCTTTTTGGTACTTGGATGTTCGACACGTGAATACCATGGATGTATTAGGGTTAACTTTTGAGGTTTGAAAATGCAAGTCATTACAATGACCCTGGCTTTCAGATGAGGGAGCTTATTATTATATAGTATGGGTTGTAGCCAATTCTATTGGGTTGGGGTGGTTTAGGAAAGAACCACAGCATTGACCGTCCTATTAGATCTGTTGAGAAAACCACCATTGATGGTGGAATATTCTTGTTGCAGCATGAGAAAATTCTTTTTTGCGTGCTTGAGGAAAGTTCCACAACATTGTCCTATCTTTTTGCTGGTTTCTACTGATCTTTCCAAACTATTCTTGAGCACGGAACTTTATGATGAGACAGTTGTAGGGGACGATTCTTTCTAGCTTAAAAAGCGTCCGTCTTCTTATTAATAGCATAAGTAGGTGGACAATCAACAACTACAAATTCTACCTGGATCCTTGCAGTGAGGGGATTTTGGCCGAATGTTGTTAGGAAGAAGGTTGTGCCCACTAAAACAATGCCCACACCCCTGAAGCCATATATCGGCAAGGCATATGGAGTGAGGCTAGAGGCAAGATGCCTAAGAGATTCAAAGACATAACTAAACATGATGTTGAGGTAGCTGTCCACATCCATGAAGGCTCGATATACAATGGAATTGGCATGGAAAGAGTTATGACTACAGGATCATGATAGGGGCAGGAAACTACTTCCATATCCTGGGTCGTGAAGCTGATCGGCCGCTTTGATTCCAAACGGGGCATCGTGGACGCCCAGGACTCTAGTGAGTAAAAATTCCTCACAGTGCCCACTTCACTTTGATACCGGGACTGGCTCCCTGGTTGCTGTCGGCCACATGTGGTCGTCCATATAAGGTCAGGTCCTAGATGATGACTTAAACCCTGGCGTTGTTTGGTTAAGGTGGTTCATTTTTCCTTTCATCATGATTTTCTGTTTTCTTGACCTGGTGTCAAAAAAATTCCAAGAGTACTCCTTCTTCGATGAGCCTTTCGATCTCATCCTTGAGTACATAGCAGTCTACCATGGAATGGTCGTTAATTCAATGAAATTAGCAGTACTTAGTGTTGTAGAGAGGTCCCTCCCTCTTTCCATCTCTGATGGTGGTAGGAATTTGATATTACACTTGGTTTCTCATGGCAAGGTAGATGGTGGCGATGTCCTAGCTCAAGTTCAAGTAATTATAATACTATAATACCTAAGAAACTTGATAAATAATTTGAATAAATATTAATAATGTGATAATGCAAAAATAATTGGAAATAATCAATTAGTTAAATTAATAAAATAAAAGGAGGGGTGAAATGGTCATTTTACGACTTTGGAATTTGATAATGAAACTAGTGCCTTTGCGACCGTCTTGATTTTTAATTTGTGCATTATCGTAGTTTGCCTAGTTTAGAGTCCACATGGAGGAATTATGGTAGTAAACGTCATCCAGTCATGCAGGCACCAAAGGATTTGAGTTTTAATTTGAAATTTGGTGGATAGTTGTTTCCCTTTAGCTAATTAACACATAGTTAATTCAGAATACTACCCAACACGGCACTTCTTCCTCTTCCATTTTCCTATCAACCAACTAAGAATCAAATTCAATTTTCTCTCTCAAACACCACAAAAGCAAACAAGACCAAAAGTGTTGCGAAGCAATTAGACAAGTTTACGTAGCTGTAGTGATTTGGAGCCAAAAATCCAAAGAAAGGAGACATGGTAGCCCGGGCTGCGAGGATTTGGAGACCAATATGCATTTCAACGAGTGATTCATGCTCTTTTCATCGTATAATGCAATTATAGTGCCATATACCCGACATGCTAGATGTATTAATGTAGTATGGCATTAACTAACACTTAATTTTGGAATTAACATGTGTTTGGGAGGGAAATTGGTTCGAAAATTGAGTAGAAACTTGGTTTTGTATATGTCTTTTATTTAAATGAATATATCACTCCAATTATTATATTAAAGTGTATAAAAAAACTTAGAAACGTTGGGCTAAGGTATATGTAAATTCTCAAACGACCAGAGGTAGAACGAAGGAGGACAGACGATGATGAAACACTAAAATTCCCAATATCTGAATTCAACAAAAACACATACATCAATCCATCGGTGGGCTTGGATTGGTGCACCGATGGCCGATTCTAGGCACATTTTGAACCTAAATCTGGAAGAGCCTATATAAAAGAATAATGAATGATTTGACTAAGGTAATAGAGGGCGATCTAATACTATCGGATGACAGAATTACGAGGTGAATAAATATATGTCATGATCTGGTTCTTTTTAAAGTGGTTATATATCTTGTTGCAATATTGAAATATGATACGGTGATGAACGTGGACATGAATGAGTGTAGAGTGCTGGATAAACAGCCAAGAGTGTTTGCATAGTTTTGAATGCGATCCTATGACACTAGTAGCTGGTCCAGCATGATGATTTTCTCTCTTGTAGTGCTAAGGTTGGCCAGTGAAAGAGAGTAAATGTTAAGAAACCCTGTGATGCATGAGGCTCGTCCAGGGTGTGAATTCAATCAAGTAGCATGAGGATAACAGGCAACCTTGTACGACATGTGGCTAATTCAAGGCGTGAGTCCTATAAGCGATTAACATGACAGTGGACAGTAAGCGACCCTGGAATCTACGAGATGAGTCAAAAGAAGTGAGTCTGATACGGTATAGATAGATGGATATGGCATTAGAGATAAAGTGGCAACAAAAAATGTGGTGTTCGAGTGATAAATTTATGTCGTGTTATAGTGTTATTTTTTGTAGCATATGTAGAGTAGAGTATGACTCACTCACAAGAGTTATATCTGACCCACTCCTATTTTCCTCTCTGTGTGTCTATATATAATTTATATATATATATATATATATATATATATATATATATATATGTAGGTCGATGGAGTCTAGAGATGAGATAGTACCAGGGATGGAAATTTATTTCTGTGTTGTATCTATGGTGTAAATAAGTGTTATACCTGGATTTGACTATGTATATGTATTTGGGTTATACATCTATCTGTTCAGATTAGTATTCGACATTATAAATATATGTGATGATGTGACCATGACATTTATTTATTGACTATACTTATTTTCCTTCCGCCGTGAGACTCGAAAAATAAATAGTGTTAATTAAAACCATATATGATAACCGATATTTTTCTATAGTTTGCATTTATTTTATCTCAACCGTAACGAATCAACTTTCGGTTCTCGTGTATCAGTGTCAGTTTGGGTGTCAAGGGATCAAGATGGGGATTGTTACATTTGCTATCAAAGCATAGTGTTATCCTGCCTTTTGGCAAGGCCGTGATACTAAGGAATTGACTAGAAACCAAGGACGGTTCGTCCCAAAGATCGGTTATACACAAGTTCACTACGGATGTCGATAAATTTTATCCAAGTCCGGATCAAGATACAATTGATATGATGAGATAAGAAAAATTATGAAAGCCAACGTTCCAAATTTCAAGTCAATCCGAGCTCGTATGCTCAAGATATGATTGATGCAATTTAAGTGATTCCTTTTTTCGTATCCATCAAACAACTAGAAGAGATCTCCCTTCGTATCGATCTGGTTCGTATCCATCAGATGAGCCTTGTTCGTATCGATGAGGATTCGTACCGATAAAGGCAAAGCTCAATTGGTTTGTATCATCAGCCACCGCATCTCTTAGTGTCCATCAAAGCCAGAGCACTTCGTATCCATGGAAGAGTTGTCGTTTCGTATCGATCATATTTGCACCGTTTCACATCCATTGACAAACAACACTTCGCATCGATCTCGTTCATACATGTTTCGTACCAGTCCCTCCATCAACTCAGTTCGTATTGATCGACCATTGATCGATACGAAAAACACCACTAAAAGCGACCGATATGAAACGATCGATACGAAAAACACCACTAAAAGCGACCGATATGAAACGATCGATACGAAGTAGCAGCACATTGTCGATACGAAATGACTTGCGAGCATCGATACGAACAGAAGCAACAATGATCGATATGAACAAAGTAGTGGATCGATATGAACAAGACTAACCCGGATTGATACAAACAAGGTGCATCCATAGGAAAGACTCGATCGTTCGGCATGAAATGCGGATCGATCCTAAAAGAAAGCGCCACAGCAACTGGCTTCACGTGCAGACTCATCGATGCGAAGTTATCGACACGAACAACATCAATACGAAGGAGACAGCCTTCGAAAAACACAAACTTACATCAATCATAACTCACAATCTACAAGTCTAAATGCCACCAAATTTTCATGGGAGCTCACGTACAACCTAGTGAATGTTCATGCTAAATTTCAACTCGATTGGATCAAATCTTGATAGATATGAAATTCGTTCGTATTGATCATGGACCGAGTGCAGATGGCATGGGATCGGCCGTTTGGGCCCACTCATGTGCTAGAAGAGGTCCTCCGAGATCTGAGCGAGATGTTTACATCTTATACCTATAAATAGCATCCTAGAGTCTACTGAAAGGAACTTTTAGCTCTCCGACGTCTAGACTCTGCCGAAACCATTTTTGTGCTCAAAGATCACTGTTGTACTCAAAATCCACTGCTGTAATCCACTGTAACGGGTTGTAATCTGCAAACAAACATCAATAAAATTAGAAATTTCATAGTGGACGTAGGTCATACGTCGAACCACTCTAAATCTTTGTGTTTCTACACGTCTTTCTTATATATTTTTTGAAGTGTTTGTTAGATAATCCTCTTTTTACATTTACTTTCTTCATTTTATCTCTTCAAATACTTTCGAAGAGTGTTGTGCCCAATATTTTTACAGACACTTTGGTGTTTTCACTGAGAAAACACAGTTTTTCTCTTGCTCGTTGGATCTACTATCAATATTGGGTTACATAAATCTAAGAAGAAGATCCAGATCTTAAGTTCAAAGTTCTTCCATCCTATTCAGATTTGTATCAAGTCTAGGAACGTGCTTCGCTATTCATCATGGTAAACACAAGGACCACTTCTACTGCTGTAGATCTAAAAGGATGGGATCGATAGAATCCCGTACAACTACCTCCGGCTGATCAGAATGCTGTTGTACCATCAGATCCGCAAGGCCCTTCACCAGGGAAGAGTTTCAGATGCTACTGCAATAGCGGACACAGAGCCATCAACAACTTACTCAGCAGCTGCGTGCCAACGTAGAATTGACCAATCAGTTGAATCTCCAAAGGCGTAGGAGATCCAGAAAGGATCAGACTTCCTATTCATCTACTAAAAGTACAGCCTCTTCAGACTATCATCACGGATCCATGCGCCACGGCTAGATGAGAGTTTTACCCAAGCATTGGACATCAGCGCGTGCTGAGCCTTGGGCAACCAAGAGTTGGCCTGTCATCCAGCCATCAGAATAGACCCTCCTCTTGAGGAGGTACTATTCTATATCATGTTACAGACAACCACACTACCACCACTACTGCTGAATTGGGAGTTGATGCCCCAAAATCGGACGGATCCGATCCAACGTCAACATACTCCCAAACCTTACATCACTTAAGACTTAGAACCAAGGAGGCGAGACATGGACCGTCGGCCGCGTCCGGCCCGACCTCGCATTGTGGAACCCGACCACACATTGGCCCAACGCGCTCAAAATGTCCAGATGCCAGATATACCGACGATGATACGTCAAATGATCCATGAAAGTCGAGGTCTCACTAACGACGACTGGGGAGTCTCCTGAAGACATACCCTTTTCACTGATGACATACTCTATACTGAACCACCTCAGTGATTCAGGATGCCAACTCTACCCGTCTATGAAGGAAGCTCAGATCCTAATTAGCATATTCTAAAGTACGAATGGTTGATGAATGCTGCACGAGACGATGATGCAGTTAAATGCCGAAGTTTTCCAATCTCTCTTGGGCGCATAGCTACCATGTAGTTTACCCGTCTTCCACCTCGATCTATCTCATGTTTTGATCAGTTGGTGACAAAGTTTGTTGAGCAATTCTAGATGCATGTAACGAGGCCGAAGGATGTTAACTCTTTGTCTAGTGTCACTCAAGCTCCTGAAGAGACACTCAGACATTATTTAAAAAGATTTCATGATGCGTGTGCTGAGATTAGCAACCCCAATGATAACTCGATTACGATGGCACTAACTAAGGGGATTGATCCCAATTCCGAATTCAGAAACTGGTTGGCCGAAAAACCTCCTGCGTCATTGGACCGTTTCTATTCCAAGGCATCCCTATTCTTGAGAAGAGAGGATGCAAAACAATATAGGAAAAAGGATGACGTAGGGCCTAGTGTGGAAGGAATCCAGAGTAATGTAGTTGTTAAACAATCCGGGGAGAGCTCCGGAAAAGTGCAATTGAATATTCAAAATAAACAAAATCAGTAGAGAGGAAATGGAGATCAAAATAAGAAACGGGATCAGAATCATGGTCCGCAATGTAGGAGAAAGGAAGTTAGAGCAGTTTGTGCGGGCGCTGTAGTCTGGAGGTGCGGGCCCATCAAATCAGAATCGTGTACCTAACCAGGAAAGACAGGAGGAACCCGCTTGTACTGGCAGGAGGTTAGTGATAAATACCGTTAGTGGTGGTCCTCATCCAGCAGACTGAAGCTGGAAGGAAATGGAGTCGTATGCTAGTTCTATTAGACATGCAGACTTTGAATGTTGTAGTAATTTGGAAGATGGGATTCCTACCAAACAATAGAAAACGATGACTGATGACATCGTGTTCCGAGATAGAGAAGCTGACAGGATCAAAGCCGCTACTAATGATCCACTTGTCATATCTGCTCAAATAGGATCCGCTTGGATGAAGAGGATCTTAGTTGACAGTGGAAGTTTTGTGAATATATTGTTTAAGCGAGTCTATGACCAGATGAAGATGGAGGCTAAAGATTTGAAGCCTTTTCAATGATGTATTCATGGCTTCAACGGGAGTGCAACCATACCCACTGGAGTGGTGGAATTGCCAGTGGAGTTAGGAACCGGAGAATGCCGTAGAGTACGGATATTACAATTTGTTGTGCTGGATATCGACTCGTCGTACAATGCCTTCTTGGGCCGACCGGCCCTAGCTGAGTTCAGGGCTGCCATTGCCCCGTGGTGTTTGACTCTAAAATTCCCCACCGATCATGGAGTTGGAGTTGTTCAAAGAGATCAGGCTGCTGAGAGAGCCTGTTATGTTGCTGGGCTGCGAGATGCGCAACGAAGAGAAAAAGGAAAGGGTGTAGAGGAATTTTCCTGCGTCTATTGTGTTGAAAATTGAAAATTGGTGCCTGGCCCAGGCCCGGGCACCCCAACCAATTTCAAAGAGATCTTGACCAAAGATATAACGAAAGTGAAGAAGAAAGTAAAGACAGTCAAGCTTCTCTGGCCGAACTGACGATCGATGTCCCGATTGATGATAGCGACGATTCAAGAATGATAAAGATTGGATCTCAGTTAAGATAACAAATGCAAGAGGAATTGGTTGAATTTCTCCAAGCAAACCTTGACGTGTTTGCTTGGACACATTCTGACATGTGTGGAATCTCTTTGAACATCGCGAGCCACACATTGAACATTGACCCGCGGTACGTCCTCATCAAACAAAAAAGGCATGGTATGGATCCCAAGAGATCTACCGCCCTTAAGAAAGAGGTAGATAAACTTAAATTGAATGGATTTATTCGAGATGCAATATACCCGAAATGATTATCCATCACTGTACTTGTTCGAAAGCCAAATGGGAAATGGAGAACGTGTGCCGACTATTCAGACTTGAATAAAGCTTGCCCCAAAGACATTTTTCCACTTCCTCAAATCGATCAGCTTGTAGATTCAACGGCTGGACATGAACTCTTATCCTTCATGGACGCGTATTCAGGCTACAACCAGATACCTAGGCACTTTCCCGACCAGGAGCATACCAACTTCGTGATAGATTTGGGACTCTATTGCTACAAAGTTACGCCTTTCGGACTCAAGAACGCCGATGCAATTTACCAATGATTGGTTAATCAGATGTTCGCCAACTAGATTGGAAAAACCAGGTATACGTAGACGACATGCTAGTGAAATCACGATTCTCCACTAATCATATTAAAGACCTGGAATCAATGTTTAATATCCTCCGAGAATATAGAATGAAGCACAATCCATTGAAATGTCACTTTGGAGACGCATCCAGAAAATTCCTTGGGTTTATCGTCAACGCTCGAGGAATCGAAGCAAATCCTGAAAAGATCTGGGCGATCAGAAATCTTGAGACTCCAAGAACTATAAAGCAAGTCCAAAGCCTCAATGGAAAGTAGCAGCCTGAGCAGGTTCATCTTAAAATCCACTAACAAATGCAATCCCTTCTTCAATTTGATCTGAAAAGGGAAACAGAACTTTGAATGGACACGGAATGTAAGGGCACATTCCGAGCACTGATTCAGCACCTCTCTACAATGCCTATTTTTTCAAAGCCTATCGATCATGAGAAACTGTACCTTTACTTGGCTGTATCAGAAAATGCAATCAGTGTTGCCCTAATTCGGAAGAAAGACCGAGTGCAAAAACCGGTCACCTAATTAGTAAACGACTAACTGGATCTGAGAGAAATTATCCAAAGCTAAAGAAGTTGGCTTATTGTCTTATTATTGCCTCAAGGAAGCTCCGTCCATATTTCAAGGCTCATCCTGTCACCGTTTACACCGATCAACCATTACGACAGGTCCTTGCACGGCCTGAGACGTCTGGTAGGTTACTCAAGTGGAATATCGAGCTAAGTCAGTTTGACATTACCTATACTCTTGGGTGAGCCATTCAAGGACAAGTCCTAGAAGATTTCATACCTGAATTTACCATCCTAGAGGACTTTCCTGAAACCAGTGAATCTCCCAAATATATTGTGACGACCGCCCATGACTCCCGCACTAAACAAGAGAATGGTGCGCTGAAAGGCGTGCCAGGTAGCCATGGACGATAGTCAGGGTAAGATAAAACAGCAAAACTCTATCGTACAACTCACAGCGCATGGACAAAATACAATAGAGAAATATAAGTATATAGTGAAGCTCATAACAGAATATCATCATATAGACTTCATAAAGGTTTGATACAAGCATCTGAACAATCAATACATCAAGCCTCACTACATAACACTCAAAACATATACAAGCAGCGGAACATCCAGTACATATAGTAAGAAAACTAATATGCCAGCCTCCAGCTCGTCTTCGTCATCAACAGCGTTGGTAGCCAAGAACAGCACCTGTCACCTGCTACCTAGTCTGCCCATCCCTACATGGATGAACAGCCCAAGGTAATAAGAGTTGAACATAAAACCTTGAGTCAGACAACAGCCTTAGTGAGCAGTAAATTAACTATCAAACATACCAAAAGAGCATAAAGGATAAAAGGAATAGGAACTCAACCATCCCACTCCACCTCATTCTACAGTGATAGCCCCCAGACCCACTAAGCATAAACAAGCATAGCAAAGCAGACGATTTAAGTAAAGTAATTATCACTCGAGTCAAGGTCGATGTTTTCCAAGTACAAACCCCCAAGGCCTAAACCAAGATCAGATAAGCACTCAGAAAACACCGCTCTTGAGTCCGAATGACGATACAACCAAACATCCATGACTCTGGCTATCACTGTTATCATTGCCTCGATTTCACCATTAATTGAATGACCGGCACCTTCTTTTAGCCGTCCGTCAAGGGCTAATGGCAACCCCGGTTCTAGACACAACTCCGCACGTCATCATGACCCGTGCCTAGGACTATCGCATCTGCCCAGAGTACTGACACGTCATCATGACCCGTGTATGGAACGTCATCGTGACCCGTTCCAACGTACTCTTGCTTTGAGCATGCTAGAACCTTCAATAACGATAACATCCAAGCCTCCTAGTCATCCTCCTCGATGACTATTCTCACACTAGCTCAAGCGCCTCTCGAGCCCACCATTATCAACCAACCCGGACCGCATCACCGAGTTATCAACATGCTTGGGATGATCCCGTCTGGATTAAACCAAGGCTTTTACACATCATGCTTCGATTCAACACATCATAGCAAAGTCCCATCTCAACATCATGGCTTGCCTCATCGCATCATGGCAAAGTCCATCATCATCAAATCTATCCATATGAGCTTCCACATCCGCTTCATATGCCACAAGCAGCTTTCACCATTCAAGAGCCTTTCCACTTAGCTTTTGAATCATCTTCGACCAACTTGTCCAAATCAAGTTATCGATCAACTAATCAATCAAATCAAACATCAATCCAAGTAATCAATCATTCATACAAGATCTAATAAGCAATTACTACAATAATGGCAATTTCGTAATAAAGAGTTCAAATCTAACATGCATTCTAACAAGCATGAATTATGAACAATATCTCTACAACTTAATGAATGAACTTGCATAAGTGAACATGTAGTAAAATGGATATCAAAACTTCATAGATGATAGATCTACATGCAGACTTAAGGAAAATGCAAGAAATCACTATCTTTAACACATAAACAAGCCACCAATCCAATATACTCCCTTGGGTCCGTGTGAGAGATAACTACCACTTACCGAATCACCTAAACACCTCAAAAACAACCAACTTCAGATCTGGACAGCAAAGATCTGAGCTTGATCCGGCAAAATCTCACTTCAATCGATGAAATCTCTCTTTGTTGGAGGAAGATCTTCAACTTTGGCTCTTGGATCTTCGATTTAGATGGAAGGAATCACTAGGTTAGAGTGGAGAAAAGAAGTGAAGAAGTGTTGTAGTCGAGCTCTCAAAATGGCAGCACTTCGTCGCTTCAAAATCCGGTGCCAAAAAGTGAGCCAAACCCCTCTATTTATAGGCTGAAATCCTTAGGTCGCCGCCCCCCTTAGGTCGTCCACGACCTAACTAAGTCGTCGCCGACCTAACGACCTAAGCCTAAGCATTAATGCACGACCCAACTGCCTAACGACCTAAAACATGCAGCATAGCGACTTAACCCAGACACGACCCACGACTTATCTACACTGTCGTGTTTCCTAAGTCTTAAGCCGTATGGTCGACTCAACGACCTAACGACTCATGCGACTTAACGCTACACAGGGTCACACGACCTAGTCCCCTGCCGACCTAAACCCGGAACACGTGCCGATTCACGACTCAACATGTTCGCGACCTAAATCGCACGCGAGTTACGACCTAGTGACTTAACTATGTTGCCGACTCAACACAGGCACGACTCAGCACAGGATCACACGACTTAACTATGAGACGACCTAAAACACACACGACTCAAGCCTTAGGTCGTTCACGACCTAACACTAAGCCGACCCAATGACTCAACGAAGCCACGACCTATCACTAAGTCGTTCACACGACTCAGCGACCTAACTACAACACATACCAACCACTAGGTCGTTACTTCCTATAGGTCGGTCACGACTCATCTCCTTAACCCGCTAACTACCTTAAGCCGGCAAACACCTTAAGTCGGCTAATCCCCTAAGTCGTTAACCTACTGAGTCGCTAGCCAGTGTAGGTCATCCCAATCCTTAGACCGCTCAACCCCTAAGTCGTTAACTTACTCTAACCCGTTAGCTACATTAAGTCGCTCCATACTTTAACTCGTTAACGACCTAACATTCTTAAGTCGTAACTCCTATAGGTCGCTCCTCTCGACCTAACTCTCACACGACATAAGCTCACACGAGCTAACCCTTAACTCGTCCACGACTTAAGCACCACCCGAGTTAACTTCCATACGACTCAACTCTAAACGGCTTAACAACATCAACGACTTAATGTTGACAGTTTTACGATCTATCGACACGTAAAATATGGGTCGTTACATTCTCTCCCCCTTAGGAATTTCGCCCCCGAAATTCCAAACAACCAAGAGCAATCAAAATTATTCTACATGCCTACCATCCATAGCAATCAACAAACCATGCATCCAATTACTAGCCTAGCATGCAGAACTCTAAGACTTAGAACAAGCTACAAATTCGTGAGATGTCACGACACCTTAGGGCCATACCTCGAAGAGTTCAGGATGAGTTGCCTTCATCCTCTCTTCCTCCTCCCACGTACAGTCGTTAACATCATCACTCCATTGTACCTTGAGCAACGTAATCGTCTTCCTCCTAAGCTGTTTCGTGTCGGTTCCAACAACACGAAGTGGCTTACGAGGTCTCGTAACAACAGGATCAACTTCTAAATCTTCACAGCTATCAGCAGAAACTACCGTATTCGAGTCGTGCACATACTTCCGCAGATAAGATACATGAAAAACGTTGTGCACACCCGCCATCTTTTCCGGTAACTCCAATCTATAAGCGAGCTTTCCAATTCGCTCGGTAATCGGGAATGGTCCAACAAATCTCGGAGTCAATTTTCCTTTCTTCCCGAATCTAATAACATTCTTCAGTGGAGAAATCTTCACAAAAACCATATTACCTACGTCGAATTCCAAATCCTTACGACGATTATCGGCATAACTTTTCTGACGATCTTGGGCTGCCTTCATTCGTCGCCGAATGATCTCTATATAATCCGTAGTCTGTCGAATCATCTATGGCCCAAGTATCAATTTTTCTCCAGTTTCCAACCAACATGTCGGAGAGTTACACGGTCTTCCATACAGTGCTTCATACGGTGCCATACCAATACTTGACTGGTAGCTGTTATTATACGCAAATTCCACCAAATGAAGATGATCTTCCCATGATCCCCCGAAGTCCAAAACACATGCTCTGAGAAGATCTTCCAAAACTCAGTTGACTCTCTCGGTCTGACCATCTGTTTGGGGGTGAAAAGCTGTACTCAAACACAACTCAGTTCCCAAAACTTCCTAGAAGCTCTTCCAAAATCCACTAGTGAACAATGGGTCTCGATCGCTCACTATAATCTTCAGAATACCATGGAATCGAACTATCCACTTAACATACAACTCAGCCAATTTCGATGCAGTCCTAGTTGATCGAACAGTAATAAACCTTGCACTCTTAGTCAAACGATCTACGATGACCAAAATCCCTTCATTTCCTGCCCTGGTTCTAGGTAGACCATCAATAAAATCCATCGATATCTGCTCCCACTTCCATGTAGGAACTTCTAATGGCTGAAGCAATCCACTGGGCTTCTTCTGCTCGGCTTTTACCAACTGGCAGTTCATACACTTGGAAATAAAATTTCCAACATCCTTCTTCATACCTTCCCAGTAATAGGTTCTCTTCATATCCCGATACATCTTATTTCCACCTGGATGAATCGTCAACTTCGAGTGATGACTTTCCCTAAGAACTTCATCTCTCAATCCATCTATATCGGGAACAACTAGTCGTCCTTGCTTCCGAAGCCAACCCCCTCGATCGACTTCGAATCCTTTATCCTTTTCTGGGTCCAATCCAGATTCCAAATTACGGATAATCTTGACAAGCTTATCGTCTCGCTTTTGGCTCTCGCCAATCCTTTCCACAAGAGTAGGTCTTATCGATATGTTTGCCAACATCTCAGGTTCCAATTCACACCTAGGCCTGAAATCAAATCCAGCCAAATACTCGAGACTCTTCCATTCCGAAAACATGGCTCCCAATCCTGCATGTCTTCGACTTAACGCATCGGCCACTGCATTACCTTTTCCCGGAGTATAGGCTATATCAAAATCATATGATGCCAAAAACTCTAGCCACCTTTGCTGCCGAAGATTCAAATCCTTTTGGGAGAACAGATACTTCAACGACTTATGATCCGTAAACAACTCGAATCGAACTCCCAATAGATAATGTCTCCACATCTTCAGAGCAAAAATAATCGCCGCTAACTCCAAATCATGAGTCGGGTAATTCCTTTCATGCGGCTTCAGTTGTCGACTTGCATATGCAACAACTTTATCCTTTTGCATTAGCACTGCTCCAAGTCCAGTACCGAATGCATCGGTGTAAACCACCATCTCATCATTCCCACTTGGAATAGTCAAAACAGGAGCACTTGTCAGTCGCTCTTTCAGGATTACGAAAGCTTGCTCACACTTATCATCCCATATGAATACCTGATTCTTTTTCGTCAATCCTGTTAACGGTGCAGCTATCTTGGAAAAGTCTTTGATAAACCGACGATAATATCCTGCTAATCCAAGAAAACTTCTCACCTCAGATGCATTCTTAGGTCTAACCCAATCTTGGATTGCTGCCACCTTAGCGGGATCAACCGCTATTCCATTTCCAGAGATAACATGGCCTAAGAACCACACTTCACTCTTCCAGAAGTGACACTTCGAAAACTTAGCCTTCAGCTGATGTTTCCGCAAGATTTCCAAAACAATACGCAAGTGTGTCTTGTGCTCTTCCTCAGTTCTGGAATAAATCAGAATATCATCCACGAACACAAGTACAAACTTGTTCAACTGATCTCTGAGCACTCTATTCATAAGATCCACAAAATATGCTGGTGCGTTAGTCAATCCAAACGGCATTACCAGCCACTCATAAAAACCGGATGGTGTCCTAAAAGCAGTCTTTGGCACACTATCCTTAGCCACTCTCAATTGGCGAAATCCCGTTGCCAAATCCATCTAAGAAAACACCTTAGCTTCGTGAAGCTGATCAAACAAGTCATCTATTCTCGGCAATGGATACTTGTTCTTCTTAGTCACCTTATTCAGCTCACGATAATCCACACACAACCTTAACGATCCATCTGCTTTGGTTGCGAACACGACTGGTGCACCCCATTCGGACACACTACGCCGAATAAATCCTTTTCGAAAAAGGTCATCAACCTGCACCTTCAGCTCTTGTTGTTCTCTAGGCGACATCCGTCTAAGAGGCATCATAGCAGGTCTGGCTCCCTCAACTAGATCGATACGAAACTCGATCTCCCTATGCGGCGGTAACCCTTTGACCTCGTCAAAGACGTCTTCAAATCCATTCACAACCGGCATCGATGACAGTCCATCCCGTGGAACAACCAGCGAATACATGAAGCCCGTGAAGACGCCTTCTTCATGCTTACATCGTATCACAACCTTTCGCCCTTCCACATTCCCGACTGTCACCTCCAGTTTCTCACAATCAACCTTTGCCGCATACTTCCTAAGCCAGTCCATACCCAAAATTATTCCAAACCCCGCAAAGTACAGAACAAAGCAATCACAAACAAAAGAGCAATCATGACTCGATACAACTAGACCACGGCATACCATACACAAACAAGACGAACCCCCAACTGGATTAGTCACAACCAATGGTCTATCAACAATTTCCGGTTCCAAACCCAACTAGCCTACCAAATCATCACAAACAAACGAATGCGATGCTCCAGTATCAAACAACACTCTAACATGAACACCACAAATGGAAAGAGTACCTTGAACCACCATACTCTTCCCTTTTTCATCAACAGTAGGAGCTTTCGAAGACGATGGAACAGCTCCCAAAGCATAAGCTTACACAATCTACTTATCTTTCCTAGGTTCTGGACAGTCCTTCTTGATATGTCCCAGCTTGTCACAGTTATGGCACTTCAACTGCACCTTTGGATTCTTGCAATCCCTAGAGAAATGGCCCTTCTGCCGACAATTGTAGCAAGTCACTTCACCCTTTGGCTTCTTCCGGCCATCCTTACCCTTCTGCAGTTGCTGCTTCCTCTTCTTATTCCCATTTTGCTCCTTGGTCACAGCAACAACAGATCCTTCCTTAGGAAACAAACTCTCGTGCCTGAGAGCTTTCTCCACAAGCTTCTCAAATGGATCGTCCAGATGATCCACCAACTGTCTCCCAAGATAACTGTCCAAGCCTGTCACAAACTTCTCATTCTTCTGATAGGGAGATTCAATATACGACCGAGCATACTTGGACAAAGCTTCAAACTCAGAAACATACTCAAGAACTGGTCTCCCACCTTGCTTGAGCTCCACAAACTTCTTAAACAAAACAGATTTCTGAGTCGTAGAAATGAACTTAGCTTCAAATCTAACTTGGAATTGCTCCCAAGTAATCTCTTCCTCAGGAGTATCAATGGTGATAGAGTTCCACCAATCCGAAGCTCACCCTTGAAGCTGTCTTGATAAAAGCTTTCTCTTAGTTGCATCCTCAATTCCCAAATCACCAAAGATCCTTCTACAAGCATCAATCCATCTCTGCACTTCAATGGTTGATTCTGTCCCTAAGAAAACCTTTCCTCCAAGAGCAGTATAGTCCTTACACAACTTAGCAAAATCCACTGGTCTTGGAGCTTGAACTTGAACTCCAACATCTATTGACGGTCCTGAAGTTGGTATCCTTCTCATGATCGAAGTCATCATAGCTTCGAACATTGCAGCATAGTCAGTAGCTCTCCCAGCAGCACAGCTTTCCCTAGCAGCTTGTCTCTCACTTCGACTCATCCTTAATATCTACAAAAAGGAATGATTTAGAACACCTTGAGAAACAACTACATAAGGAGTTCAAATTCTTCTAAACTACTATATCATATATATAGTAATCATCCATCAAAATACAATTACGTCTCTCATACTTAGTTACGTCAGGGAGCGTTAGTTAAAATCGATTAACCAAAGCTCTGATACCAAATGTGACGACCGCCCATGACTCCCGCACTAAACAAGAGAATGGTGCGCTGAAAGGCGTGCCAGGAAGCCGTGGACGATAGTCAGGGTAAGATAAAACAGCAAAACTCTATCGTACAACTCACAGCGCATGGATAAAATACAATAGAGAAATATAAGTATATAGTGAAGCTCATAACAGAATATCATCATATAGACTTTATAAAGGTTTGATACAAGCATCTGAACAATCAGTACATCAAGCCTCACTACATAACACTCAAAACATATACAAGCAGCAGAACATCCAGTACATATAGTAAGAAAACTAATATGCCAGCCTCCAGCTCGTCTTCGTCATCAACAGCGTTGGTAGCCAAGAACAGCACCTGTCACCTGCTACCTAGTCTGCCCATCCCAACATGGATGAATAGCCCAAGGTAATAAGAGTTGAACATAAAACCTTGAGTCAGACAACAGTCTTAGTGAGCAGTAAATTAACTATCAAACATACCAAAAGAGCATAAAGGATAAAAGGAATAGGAACTCAACCATCCCACTCCACCTCATTCTATAGTGATAGCCCCCAGACCCACTAAGCATAAACAAGCATAGCAAAGCAGACAATTTAAGTAAAGTAATTATCACTCGAGTCAAGGTCGATGTTTTCCAAGTACAAACCCCCAAGGCCTAAACCAAGATCAGATAAGCACTCAGAAAACACCGCTCTTGAGTCCGAATGACGATACAACCAAACATCCATGACTCTGGCTATCACTGTTATCATTGCCTCGATTTCACCATTAATTGAATGACCGGTACCTTCTTTCAGCCGTCCGTCAAGGGCTAATGGCAACCCCGGTTCTAGACACAACTCCGCACGTCATCATGGCCTGTGCCTAGGACTATCGCATCTGCCCAGAGTACTAACACGTCATCGTGACCCGTGTCTGGAACGTCATCTTGACCCGTTCCAACGTACTCTTGCTTTGAGCATGCTAGAACCTTCAATAATGATAAGATCCAAGCCTCCTAGTCATCCTCCTCGACGACTATTCTCACACCAGCTCAAGCGCCTCTCGAGCCCACCATTATCAACCAACCCGGACCGCATCACCGAGTTATCAACATGCTTGGGATGATCCCGTCCGAATTAAACCAAGGCTTTCACACATCATGCTTTGCTTCAACACATCATAGCAAAGTCCCATCTCAACATCATGGCTTGCCTCATCGCATCATGGCAAAGTCCATCATCATCAAATCTATCCATATGTGCTTCCACATCCGCTTCATATGCCACAAGCAGCTTTCACCATTCAAGAGCCTTTCCACTTAGCTTTTGAATCATCTTCGACCAGCTTGTCCAGATCAAGTTATCGATCAACTAATCAATCAAATCAAACATCAATCCAAGTAATCAATCATTCAAACAAGATCTAATAAGCAATTACTACAATAATGGCAATTTCGTAATAAAGAGTTCAAATCTAACATGCATTCTAACAAGCATGAATTATGAACAATATCTCTACAACTTAATGAATGAACTTGCATAAGTGAACATGTAGTAAAATGGATATCAAAACTTCATAGATGATAGATCTACATGCAGACTTAAGGAAAATGCAAGAAATCACTATCTTTAACACATAAACAAGCCACCAATCCAATATACTCCCTTGGGTCCGTGTGAGAGATAACTACCACTTACCGAATCACCTAAACACCTCAAAAACAACCAACTTCAGATCTGGACAGCAAAGATCTGATCTTGATCCGGCAAAATCTCACTTCAATCGATGAAATCTCTCTTTGTTGGATGAAGATCTTCAACTTTGGCTCTTGGATCTTCGATTTAGATGGAAGGAATCACTAGATTAGAGTGAAGAAAAGAAGTGAAGAAGTGTTGCAGTCGAGCTCTCAAAATGGCAGCACTTCGTCGCTTCAAAATCCGGTGCCAAAAAGTGAGCCAAACCCCTCTATTTATAGGCTGAAATCCTTAGGTCGCCGCCCCCCCTTAGGTCGTCCACGACCTAACTAAGTCGTCGCGGACCTAACGACCTAAGCCTAAGCACTAATGCACGACCCAACTGCCTAACGACCTAAAACATGCAGCATAGCGACTTAACCCAGACACGACCCACGACTTATCTACACTGCCGTCTTTCCTAAGTCTTAAGCCGTATGGTCGACTCAATGACCTAACGACTCATGCGACTTAACGCTACACAGGGTCACACGACCTAGTCCCCTGCCGACCTAAACCCAGAACACATGCCGATTCATGACTCAACATGTTCGCGACCTAAATCGCACGCGAGTTACAACCTAGCGACTTAACTATGTTGCCGACTCAACACAAGCACGACTCAGCACAGGATCACACGACTTAACTATGAGACGACCTAAAACACAAACGAATCAAGCCTTAGGTCGTTCACGACCTAACACTAAGCCGACCCAACGACTCAACGAAGCCACGACCTATCACTAAGTCGTTCACACGACTCAGCGACCTAACTACAACACATACCAACCACTAGGTCGTTACTTCCTATAGGTCGGTCACGACTCATCTCCTTAACCCGCTAACTACCTTAAGCCGGCAAACACCTTAAGTCGGCTAATTACCTATGCCGTTAACCTACTGAGTCGCTAGCCACTTGAAACGACCCGACTTCCTACCTTCAGGAAATCGCATCATTTTGAAGAAAGAAAGGGATAGAAGAAGAAAAGAAAGAGAAAGAAGAACACAACAACATCAGAGAACTCACAGCGGAACGAATAAAATATAATATATCAAATAAAATATTACATAGTATCAGATTACCTCAGAGTTACACAACTATACAACACATATTAGACAGTTATAAACATCTGTCTAATTCATACAACTCAAGTACAACAGAAGAAACAGATACCAAACACAGCGGAACCAATATATCTATACGTCGAAGCCTCCTGCTCCATTACTCCTCCAGAATTCGTCAAGCTAACCTGAATCACTTGACTACTCATACATAATATGAGTACCCAAGAGTTTAATAAAACAGAAAATAAACACTCGGGTCAGACAGGGGTCTGGTGTGAGTAAACGGTTTAAAATTGCTTAACTTTAGAAAAACCTTTAGAAAGAAAAGGTATCACGTAAGACTTCCCACACATAAACATGGAAAAGTTTTTACCTTACGCTAACCAAAACATTTGATAGGAAATCCAGTGATATTATAATAGTGTCTAGGGTTTTCAAGTAAATAAGAAATAGCCGAAATTGTTACATTCATTAAATTCCAGCTACTAGCCACAAAAGTGGGTAATACAAACAAAACCGTAGGGTCTCGTAGGGAAAATGGGTTTCCAACAATGGCAGGGCTACTGGGGTACCGCCCGTCACAGTACGTGGCCTAGATCACCGTACCGAGGATTACTCCCTTCATCCCCTGCAACACAAGGCCGGACCCATCCCTTACTGGATAGTTCCGAACAAGACAACCCCGGCGGTTGTCCGGATCAACCGCCCCACACAGCCGAATAAAAAGGGACTTCTAGACAGGGGTAAATCTTGCTCTCCAGTGGGAGCTACCCACGAAGCCTTGCTGCACCTCCCCTGTTTTAGCCATTCCCGGTTGATGAGGCTTGAAGCTGCGATTACCTTTATAGAACATATCTAACTTAGAATGCTCATCGTCCGCCTGACGATGTGCTGAAAGCATTCAATCCATACAAGTTCGTTCCGGGTTCGAACGAAACCGAAGGCACTATCTCGTTGCACTCATATTGGAATCACCCTCAGAGTCAACGACCATAGCCCTTGCACTCTGATTCGCCATCTCGAATCTATAAGCACTATTCCGTCAAACTCATTACGGAATCACCCACAGAGTTATACTGACGTATAGCCCTTACACCTCGAGTCTTCACTTGCTCCACTTGGATTAACGACCTAACGTTTAATTGGAATCGATGTGGTTTTCGGATTCCAAATATGGAAACCCGATCCCGGTCTCATCGAAACCAAACGCCATTTTAATGTCCAAGTTGTACTTAAGGGATTTAAACAGTTTAACTTATTCAGGATGATATAACAGATAGATGAATAACATTATCACAATAGATAATACATATCAACATTCATATAATAAAGCAGCATATCACATATCTCATAAACATCCAAATCATCCAGTATCAATCAAACACCCAATATCAATCATCCATTATCATCCAACATCCAATATCAATCATTTAATATCAACCAATCATCCAAAGCAGAATTGATTAACTCTTAATCAATTTAATTAACCTTTAATTAAATTAATTACTATTCTCTAATCACTTGAATTATCCTAACTCCTGCTTCATTGATTTATTACAAATCAAATTCATTTATCATTCCTTAATGATCTTCTTAATTAATCTCCCTAGATTAATTATCCTTTAATTACATTCAAGTAATTATCCATAACCATATTCAGTAATTATCCTTAACCATATTCAGTAATTAATCTCTAATTACTATCATTAATTACAATAATTAATGATCCTTCATTAATTAATTAACTATAATTAATTACATTAACCCTTAATTAATTACAATTAATTAATCATATTTAAATCAATTACTTAAATTAATACTTCATTAATTATATTAATTAATAATCTTTATTAATTAATAATCCTTTAATTAATTAAATAATTAACTTGTAATTAATTATCTCATTAACCATAAACTGTAATTAACAATTTGTAATTACTTATCTTAATTAATTAACTTCTTAATTAATTAACTTCTAATTTAATTATATTAATTCTTGATTAATTAATCCAATTAATTAATCTTAATTACTTCATTAAGTAATTATCAAACAATTAAATTAATAAATAAAATCATTAATTAATTACTTTATTAATTTAATTAACATAATTAATTACCCTTAGTAATTTATCTTAATCAATCTCATTCATAACTAATTAATCACATTAATTAATTAACTAAAATAATTAACTCTTAATTACTTACATAAATAATTACCTCTAATTACTTCTTGATAAATCTTAATTACTTTCTTAATTAATTTCTTAACAAATAATTAATTCCATCATTAAATAATTCTTCATTCTTTAATTATTTATTCCATAATTAATTAACTTCAAAACAATTATATTAATTAATTAATTCCTTAATTAATGACATTAAGTGATTATCCATTAATCACTTTCTTTTAATTACTTCCATAAGTAAATCCTCTAATTACTTTCATAAGTAATTACCATTTTAATTACATTTAAAAATTAATCATTGATTACTTTATTAAGTAATTACATTTAATTAATAAGTGATTATTTAAAATTAAATAAATAATTAACTAATTATTTAAAATTAATTAAACAGTTAATTAATTAATTACTTCTTTATATTTTCAAAATCCTTAATTAAGAATTCATTAATTTTAATAAAAAATCATACTTATTAAGATTTTCAATTTTGTATCAAAATAATTTAACCTTATTTATCCTTTAAAAATAAGTTATTTGAAGTTAATCAAACTTTAACAACTTAAAATATATTATTCTATTTTGATTTCAATATTATAAAAATAACCTTATTCGGAAATAATGTATTTTGAAATCAATTTCAAATTTAATACAATATAAATTAACTAATTTAAACTTATTAACTTTCAATATAAATTTGAAACTTGTTATTAAAACATTTCTGAACACTTACTTAAACTTTGATTTAATTCAAACACTCTTCTTAAATTAAAAATTCAACTTAAATTATGTAAAACTACTTCAAGTAATTATCTCAAACGTTTTAAATTTAAAAGTAAACTCAATTTACATTTAAAGTTTGACTAACATAGTTTTCAAAACAAACAAGTTTAACCTTGTAAATTTACTTCTTCTCAAACTTAGGCCATGATTTCATTTACTGGAAAACTTGTTATAACTAAAAACTTAATCAAAAATTTATTCAATAAGTTAAATTAGCAACTTATATTACACAGCTCAACAACCCAGAAACACTCAAACTACACGAGACATTCCGAAGCAACCCAGCGACCCCCTTCCCCTTCTTCAAGTCACACCCAAAAAAAATCGCGAGCCAAACTTCGAGTTGAATACGAACATACACGGTAACCCACCCGAGTAGAGTCCTTCTTCCCCAAATTGAATTCCTGTGTACCCAACAATGTCACGGTGCACGTGTCCACTCTTTTCCGACCACCGACGACTAACGCGGCCATCCCCATCAATCCCACGTCCATGCGCGAACTCAAATACGAACCCAGCTCGATCCTACAACTCACGAATCGAAATTCACTCTCTCGAGCATAAAACTGTACAGCACTCGAACCACACAACCCCTCATCGCCAGCCACTTCCTCACCGTTGACCAACGCAAAACCCATCACCGAGTTGCCACACACACGGACAACGACTACCCCAAAGACAAGCAAGCTCGATTCAACATACACGAGGAATACTTCATCATTCATGCCGGAAACAATCTTCAGACAAAAACCCTAACTTCCCTAAATTCGAGCAAATCACCCATTGAAAAATTTATTCAATATTTTTCCCAAGTTTCACACCTCACATGCTACCTTCGAACCAAATATCAGCTCGAATCATCGAGTGATTCAACGACAATCACCAAATTACTCAGGAAAGTTCAAACCTAGATTTCTCAAAAAATACCCAATTAAAATTCTTGAAATGCATGCCTAAATTCATGATTTCTCATCACGATTTCATGTATATAATTCAAGTTTGAATTTAAGATAATTGATTTTTGACAGAGATCAAGATTTCACTGTAAATTTGCATTTTAAAATTTATTTGTAAGCTAAATATTTTCCAAACTATTTTTAAACTTATATTACACAAACACACTCAATTTCTACTTATAGATCAAGAACTAAAACCAATTGTATGAAATGTATTTGAATTTATTTGATAAAACTCAATACTGTAATGTAACAGAGGCATTCTATAAATTTACAAACAGATATATCACCTACTCAAACATGCATACATCTTCATAGATATATACAAGCCATGTTTCTACAAACATGCATCACAATATTTAAGCAAAGTTAAATAAAACTGTTTTTAAGATTAAAGTTTACTCACTGTTAAATGCAGGGCAGATTTTGCTTTTTATTTCCAGGCTTAGAATCTTTAATTTGAAAAATGCTTTGGTTTTGCAGAAAATCCCTTGCATGCTTAATTTGAGGCTTCAGTTTGAATAAATCTTTTGAACAGAAAACTTGCATTGCAGAAGAAAGTCTTTGCATGCTTTCAACTTGATGTTCTAAAGGTTGAAGCTGCTGTGTTGAGTTGCATACTGCAGATTTGAGTTGCAGTATTTTCTTTTTGAATTTGCAAGTTGAAGTTTTAAGAAATGCAGGTTGAGGTTTATAGCTTGAAGTTGAGGAAACTTTGATATTGATTTTAAAATCTCAGGTTTGCAAATGGAGATTTGTAAATGAATTTCTGATGTTAGCCATTAATTGGAAGAGGAAACAAATTCTCTTCATATTTTAAGTTTATAAGAATTAAAGAGAGTAAGATTTTAGAATAAAGACACTTGTCACATAAGTATCTAATGTCCTTACATTTGTTTATTAAAGAAGTTTGTATGTTTACACATGTCTTTAAGTATTTAAAATAAATTTTTATTAAATTTAAATGTAAACATAAACTAAAATTTTTAATTTGCTTTATAAATGAATATTTACATATGTGAATATGAAATAAATCCTTTAAAGAAAATGTTAGAAAATTAATTATAATATAAATAAATCTTATACATGTTATTTTAAATCTTAATCATTCATTTTTAATGTAAACATTTTAAAAGAAAACAAACAAAACTTGTTTAAATCCCTTTAAAACTATTCTATTAACAAAATAAATCACAATCTTATATTAGAAACAATTGGATCAAACTAAATTATCTTTTGGAAAATCTTATTGAATTTAAAACAAAACTTTAAAATTGCAATATTCATTCTTACATAAATTATTAATAGATTAAATTAAATTTTCAAAACAAATATCAAATTATAACATATGCTTACATATATTACAATTTGAGAATTCAACTTTTAATTTAAAACAAAAGATATTCCCATTCACAATATATATCAACATATATATTATAAACAGAATAAAATTTCATTAGCTTTGGAAAATAACTCTTATCAATATTGTCAGATTAAAATTTATTAACCTTTAAAAGATTAAATTAGCCAATTTTAAGTTAAAATTACAAAGAAAATCATTAAACCAATTAAATTATTTATACAGATTATTAAATCGATATTGCCCAAAATTCCGGGTCGTTACAATCCTCCCCCCTCAAAAGAATTTCGTCCCCGAAATTTAAAAGCAAAGTTAATTTAATAACCCAGCAAAGATTTAAAATCAATTAGCAAAGCATTCCTAACAACCAGTAGCTAACAACCAAAGCAATCAATCACACCAACAAACTTAACTAATTATCCTGACATAAATCAGAATAAAACTCTAATACTATCTCGAGTTTCCCAAGTAAAAATCACCGGGAGACTCGCTCCACCAAAGCTAAACTAACAAACTATACTACAAAAATCCAGAGCTCCACTCTGCTCTAGATCCACCAATCTGAACAGAATATCAGATTACACTCAACTCAAGCTCAACATCAAATTCTAACTGAACTACAGATTCAACAACCAATTGATGAATCATACACGTACTCCCTCAGAGATACGTGAAATAAAATGAACTCCAGCTATCCAAACTGGCAATTCAATCTCATAGATAACAAATCTTATCTTATCAGAACACAGATAAGAAATCTCAAGCCAAGGCACTAACCAACCAATCTTACTCAATTTCTGCTCTCTTAACCAGAGAAATCTTAACAACAAATGAAGTCCCCAACTTCAAACTCCAAAACTCATCTCATATCTGTATAACTCAACAGATAATTCTTGGGCTGCCAATCTCTTCCTGATCAGCTCAATCTATACTGATACTTCCAGCAACAACCGGACCAAAGCAAACTGGCTTCTGGATCCTATCCAACGGAAAATTCTTCCAAAATCCATCGAAATCCAGAACACAATTTCTACTATTCAAGCAATAGCAAACAGAACTTATTCCTTCCTTGCACAGCTGCTACCTCGCTTCCGCTGCACAACTCTGATTCTGAAATGAAGGAGAATACTGTTGATGAACATGAATACAAACTTATCCAATATATCCAGGAACTTTGTTCATCAAATCCATATAATCTTAGTGACTCATCTGACTTAGTCACACAACCTTACACAGAATCCAATTCAAAAGCTAGATCTAACCAAATCCAAATTCCAAAAATAAATTTCTGAGTTGCTACCCCAACTTCACCTTCTCCAAGAACCATCTTACAACCAGGCTAGCTACCAAATCACTTCTGGAACCAAACAATATGGATCTCAATTCCAAATGCAGACAACCTACTGATTACTCCAGCAGCTCCTACTTCCTCATGAGAATCCTCAGTCTCAAACCAAAGAATGCTCAAGACAATTCCAAACCAATCGCAAGTCACTTTTGCGATCCAACCTAATTCGGATTCCAAAGAAACTGCCCTCTCTTTACCAATTAGAACAGCTCTAAGCTTTTCCAAACAAGGTTAACTCTCCAAGAAAACTTTCACCAACAGCTCGGGCTACTAAAGAAGAACCAATAAGATTTCCTGAACCATCCGAGAACAACCAACACTGCTGCTTCCAAACTCAACTTTGATGATACTGCAAAGCTAAAAGATCCACTCGTCAGCACACCGAACACTTCGAGTTAAACTGCTACCACAGCTATCCAAAGACTCTAATCCAAAGGCTTTTCGAAAACCAAAACTATCTACAAACCATACAATGGACCTCCGAGTTGGAAGACAATCCAAAAGAACTCGGGCTCCAAACCAAGCATCAACACTTCACTTTCCTTAAAGTACGACAAATGAGACCATGTCGAAGCAAAGCAACTCATAGACCTTAGTCTCATATTCCAAAACAGCCAACTTCCATATTGAAGATCCAGACAACTTCTACACAGACGAGTCTTCCCTGAGCAGGTAAAGATTGCTCCTCAACCACCTCTAAAACTGCTTCAAGAGAAAACATCATCGGAAAATATCCAAGGATACTGCATCTCATCACGCAGTTACCAAGATATTATCACTTACTTCAACACTTCCATCTAATCCAAACTTCAAGAATAATTCGCTCACCCTAGCGAAAATCCAAACTTACACCTCAAAGATAGACTCCGAATCTTTAAAAAGATTTCCTTCGGATATCAGAGAATTCCTTACTCTAAACAACAAATCTCACTCGAGACGGTATTAGGTCTACAGTCTCGACAAAAACTTCAAACTCCAACCTATAGACCTCTTCCATCAGTGGTAGTCATGTTACACACCACACACCACTACTCCATCTACCTCTATAACTTATGTTGGAAAATCCGAACAGATAACCCAACATATCAAGTAGATATAAATATATATATATAGTTATATATAAAAATTACAAATACGCTCTCTCAAGAAAGACACACTCCAGAGCTTAGGCATTCGCTCAACCTAACGCTCCCTAAAGAAAGACACACTTCAGAGCCTAGGTATTCACTCAACCTACTGCTCTGATACCAAGTGAAACGACCCGACTTCCTACCTTCAGGAAATCGCATCATTTTGAAGAAAGAAAGGGATAGAAGAAGAAAAGAAAGAGAAAGAAGAACACAACAACATCAGAGAACTCACAGCGGAACGAATAAAATATAATATATCAAATAAAATATTACATAGTATCAGATTACATCAGAGTTACACAACTATACAACACATATTAGACAGTTATAAACATCTGTCTAATTCATACAACTCAAGTACAACAGAAGAAACAGATACCAAACACAGCGGAACCAATATATCTATACGTCGAAGCCTCCTGCTCCATTACTCCTCCAGAATTCGTCAAGCTAACCTGAATCACTTGACTACTCATACATAATATGAGTACCCAAGAGTTTAATAAAACAGAAAATAAACACTCGGGTCAGACAGGGGTCTGGTGTGAGTAAACGGTTTAAAATTGCTTAACTTTAGAAAAACCTTTAGAAAGAAAAGGTATCACGTAAGACTTCCCACACATAAACATGGAAAAGTTTTTACCTTACGCTAACCAAAACATTTGATAGGAAATCCAGTGATATTATAATAGTGTCTAGGGTTTTCAAGTAAATAAGAAATAGCCGAAATTGTTACATTCATTAAATTCCAGCTACTAGCCACAAAAGTGGGTAATACAAACAAAACCGTAGGGTCTCGTAGGGAAAATGGGTTTCCAACAATGGCAGGGCTACTGGGGTACCGCCCGTCACAGTACGTGGCCTAGATCACCGTACCGAGGATTACTCCCTTCATCCCCTGCAACACAAGGCCGGACCCATCCCTTACTGGATAGTTCCGAACAAGACAACCCCGGCGGTTGTCCGGATCAACCGCCCCACACAGCCGAATAAAAAGGGACTTCTAGACAGGGGTAAATCTTGCTCTCCAGTGGGAGCTACCCACGAAGCCTTGCTGCACCTCCCCTGTTTTAGCCATTCCCGGTTGATGAGGCTTGAAGCTGCGATTACCTTTATAGAACATATCTAACTTAGAATGCTCATCGTCCGCCTGACGATGTGCTGAAAGCATTCAATCCATACAAGTTCGTTCCGGGTTCGAACGAAACCGAAGGCACTATCTCGTTGCACTCATATTGGAATCACCCTCAGAGTCAACGACCATAGCCCTTGCACTCTGATTCGCCATCTCGAATCTATAAGCACTATTCCGTCAAACTCATTACGGAATCACCCACAGAGTTATACTGACGTATAGCCCTTACACCTCGAGTCTTCACTTGCTCCACTTGGATTAACGACCTAACGTTTAATTGGAATCGATGTGGTTTTCGGATTCCAAATATGGAAACCCGATCCCGGTCTCATCGAAACCAAACGCCATTTTAATGTCCAAGTTGTACTTAAGGGATTTAAACAGTTTAACTTATTCAGGATGATATAACAGATAGATGAATAACATTATCACAATAGATAATACATATCAACATTCATATAATAAAGCAGCATATCACATATCTCATAAACATCCAAATCATCCAGTATCAATCAAACACCCAATATCAATCATCCATTATCATCCAACATCCAATATCAATCATTTAATATCAACCAATCATCCAAAGCAGAATTGATTAACTCTTAATCAATTTAATTAACCTTTAATTAAATTAATTACTATTCTCTAATCACTTGAATTATCCTAACTCCTGCTTCATTGATTTATTACAAATCAAATTCATTTATCATTCCTTAATGATCTTCTTAATTAATCTCCCTAGATTAATTATCCTTTAATTACATTCAAGTAATTATCCATAACCATATTCAGTAATTATCCTTAACCATATTCAGTAATTAATCTCTAATTACTATCATTAATTACAATAATTAATGATCCTTCATTAATTAATTAACTATAATTAATTACATTAACCCTTAATTAATTACAATTAATTAATCATATTTAAATCAATTACTTAAATTAATACTTCATTAATTATATTAATTAATAATCTTTATTAATTAATAATCCTTTAATTAATTAAATAATTAACTTGTAATTAATTATCTCATTAACCATAAACTGTAATTAACAATTTGTAATTACTTATCTTAATTAATTAACTTCTTAATTAATTAACTTCTAATTTAATTATATTAATTCTTGATTAATTAATCCAATTAATTAATCTTAATTACTTCATTAAGTAATTATCAAACAATTAAATTAATAAATAAAATCATTAATTAATTACTTTATTAATTTAATTAACATAATTAATTACCCTTAGTAATTTATCTTAATCAATCTCATTCATAACTAATTAATCACATTAATTAATTAACTAAAATAATTAACTCTTAATTACTTACATAAATAATTACCTCTAATTACTTCTTGATAAATCTTAATTACTTTCTTAATTAATTTCTTAACAAATAATTAATTCCATCATTAAATAATTCTTCATTCTTTAATTATTTATTCCATAATTAATTAACTTCAAAACAATTATATTAATTAATTAATTCCTTAATTAATGACATTAAGTGATTATCCATTAATCACTTTCTTTTAATTACTTCCATAAGTAAATCCTCTAATTACTTTCATAAGTAATTACCATTTTAATTACATTTAAAAATTAATCATTGATTACTTTATTAAGTAATTACATTTAATTAATAAGTGATTATTTAAAATTAAATAAATAATTAACTAATTATTTAAAATTAATTAAACAGTTAATTAATTAATTACTTCTTTATATTTTCAAAATCCTTAATTAAGAATTCATTAATTTTAATAAAAAATCATACTTATTAAGATTTTCAATTTTGTATCAAAATAATTTAACCTTATTTATCCTTTAAAAATAAGTTATTTGAAGTTAATCAAACTTTAACAACTTAAAATATATTATTCTATTTTGATTTCAATATTATAAAAATAACCTTATTCGGAAATAATGTATTTTGAAATCAATTTCAAATTTAATACAATATAAATTAACTAATTTAAACTTATTAACTTTCAATATAAATTTGAAACTTGTTATTAAAACATTTCTGAACACTTACTTAAACTTTGATTTAATTCAAACACTCTTCTTAAATTAAAAATTCAACTTAAATTATGTAAAACTACTTCAAGTAATTATCTCAAACGTTTTAAATTTAAAAGTAAACTCAATTTACATTTAAAGTTTGACTAACATAGTTTTCAAAACAAACAAGTTTAACCTTGTAAATTTACTTCTTCTCAAACTTAGGCCATGATTTCATTTACTGGAAAACTTGTTATAACTAAAAACTTAATCAAAAATTTATTCAATAAGTTAAATTAGCAACTTATATTACACAGCTCAACAACCCAGAAACACTCAAACTACACGAGACATTCCGAAGCAACCCAGCGACCCCCTTCCCCTTCTTCAAGTCACACCCAAAAAAAATCGCGAGCCAAACTTCGAGTTGAATACGAACATACACGGTAACCCACCCGAGTAGAGTCCTTCTTCCCCAAATTGAATTCCTGTGTACCCAACAATGTCACGGTGCACGTGTCCACTCTTTTCCGACCACCGACGACTAACGCGGCCATCCCCATCAATCCCACGTCCATGCGCGAACTCAAATACGAACCCAGCTCGATCCTACAACTCACGAATCGAAATTCACTCTCTCGAGCATAAAACTGTACAGCACTCGAACCACACAACCCCTCATCGCCAGCCACTTCCTCACCGTTGACCAACGCAAAACCCATCACCGAGTTGCCACACACACGGACAACGACTACCCCAAAGACAAGCAAGCTCGATTCAACATACACGAGGAATACTTCATCATTCATGCCGGAAACAATCTTCAGACAAAAACCCTAACTTCCCTAAATTCGAGCAAATCACCCATTGAAAAATTTATTCAATATTTTTCCCAAGTTTCACACCTCACATGCTACCTTCGAACCAAATATCAGCTCGAATCATCGAGTGATTCAACGACAATCACCAAATTACTCAGGAAAGTTCAAACCTAGATTTCTCAAAAAATACCCAATTAAAATTCTTGAAATGCATGCCTAAATTCATGATTTCTCATCACGATTTCATGTATATAATTCAAGTTTGAATTTAAGATAATTGATTTTTGACAGAGATCAAGATTTCACTGTAAATTTGCATTTTAAAATTTATTTGTAAGCTAAATATTTTCCAAACTATTTTTAAACTTATATTACACAAACACACTCAATTTCTACTTATAGATCAAGAACTAAAACCAATTGTATGAAATGTATTTGAATTTATTTGATAAAACTCAATACTGTAATGTAACAGAGGCATTCTATAAATTTACAAACAGATATATCACCTACTCAAACATGCATACATCTTCATAGATATATACAAGCCATGTTTCTACAAACATGCATCACAATATTTAAGCAAAGTTAAATAAAACTGTTTTTAAGATTAAAGTTTACTCACTGTTAAATGCAGGGCAGATTTTGCTTTTTATTTCCAGGCTTAGAATCTTTAATTTGAAAAATGCTTTGGTTTTGCAGAAAATCCCTTGCATGCTTAATTTGAGGCTTCAGTTTGAATAAATCTTTTGAACAGAAAACTTGCATTGCAGAAGAAAGTCTTTGCATGCTTTCAACTTGATGTTCTAAAGGTTGAAGCTGCTGTGTTGAGTTGCATACTGCAGATTTGAGTTGCAGTATTTTCTTTTTGAATTTGCAAGTTGAAGTTTTAAGAAATGCAGGTTGAGGTTTATAGCTTGAAGTTGAGGAAACTTTGATATTGATTTTAAAATCTCAGGTTTGCAAATGGAGATTTGTAAATGAATTTCTGATGTTAGCCATTAATTGGAAGAGGAAACAAATTCTCTTCATATTTTAAGTTTATAAGAATTAAAGAGAGTAAGATTTTAGAATAAAGACACTTGTCACATAAGTATCTAATGTCCTTACATTTGTTTATTAAAGAAGTTTGTATGTTTACACATGTCTTTAAGTATTTAAAATAAATTTTTATTAAATTTAAATGTAAACATAAACTAAAATTTTTAATTTGCTTTATAAATGAATATTTACATATGTGAATATGAAATAAATCCTTTAAAGAAAATGTTAGAAAATTAATTATAATATAAATAAATCTTATACATGTTATTTTAAATCTTAATCATCCATTTTTAATGTAAACATTTTAAAAGAAAACAAACAAAACTTGTTTAAATCCCTTTAAAACTATTCTATTAACAAAATAAATCACAATCTTATATTAGAAACAATTGGATCAAACTAAATTATCTTTTGGAAAATCTTATTGAATTTAAAACAAAACTTTAAAATTGCAATATTCATTCTTACATAAATTATTAATAGATTAAATTAAATTTTCAAAACAAATATCAAATTATAACATATGCTTACATATATTACAATTTGAGAATTCAACTTTTAATTTAAAACAAAAGATATTCCCATTCACAATATATATCAACATATATATTATAAACAGAATAAAATTTCATTAGCTTTGGAAAATAACTCTTATCAATATTGTCAGATTAAAATTTATTAACCTTTAAAAGATTAAATTAGCCAATTTTAAGTTAAAATTACAAAGAAAATCATTAAACCAATTAAATTATTTATACAGATTATTAAATCGATATTGCCCAAAATTCCGGGTCGTTACACCACTGTAGGTCGTCCCAATCCTTAGACCGCTCAACCCCTAAGTCGTTAACTTACTCTAACCCGTTAGCTACCTTAAGTCGCTCCATACTTTAACTCGTTAACGAGCTAACATTCTTAAGTTGTAACTCCTATAGGTCGCTCCTCTCGACCTAACTCTCACACGACATAAGCTTCACACGAGCTAACCCTTAACTCGTCCACGAGTTAAGCACCACCCGAGTTAACTTCCATACGACTCAACTCTAAACGGCTTAACAACATCAACGACTTAATGTTGACAGTTTTACGATCTATCGACACGTAAAATACGGGTCGTTACATATATCTGGAAGCTGCATACTGATGATGCATCAAATGACCGGTGCTCGGGTGCTGGGGTTGCACTTGAAACTCCCAAAGGTCGATCTATATGTTATGCTTTGAAGTTTGATTTTCATGCGACCAATAATCAAGCTGAGTATGAAGCCTTAATTGCCGGATTGAGTCTGGCCCGAGATTTAAAGTAATTGCTGTGGAGATTTATTATGATTCGCAACTAGTCGTATGTCAAGTTCGGGGGGGGTGCCAGGCCAAAGATCGAAGATTGGCTGCTTATCTAGCTCGGGTACAAGAGATACTGAATCAATTTGATTATTATGTTATCTACTACATCCCCCGAGAGTGCAATCAAAAAGCTGATTCATTGGCAAAACTAGCCAGCACAGGTGAAGCACAACAAATGGGACTCATTCCTATGGAAACATTTTCCCCAAGCATCGATCGAATGGAGACAGATTGGGTATTTGAGGTCGTTCCCTATAAGGAGTCATGGATGACTTCGTTCAGAAATTATCTCGAGCATGGAACACAGCCAGAGCGCAGGATTGAAAAAAGACAAGTCTTCGAAAAGCCTCGCGGTGCACTATTCAGAATGGAGTCATGTATAGAAGAGGATACTTAGTTCCTTTACTCCGGTGTATTGCTCACAATGAAATTAAATGAGTGTTATATGATGTACACGTAGGAAAATGTGGCAAACACACCGGGAGGCAAGCTTTAGCTAAGAAAATACTCCGATACTGGCCGACCGTGAATCGTGATGCATCGAATTAAGCTAGAAAATGTGACCGATGCCAAAAACACACTCAAATTCCTAGACCCCTCCAATAGAAATAACATAGATGGTCAGTCCCTGGCAATTTGCAATCTAGGGCATTGATATTATTGGTTCTCTGTCTCTAGCCAAAGTTGGTGCGAAGTGCGCCATTGTCTGAGTTGATTACTTTACCAAGTGGGCGGCAGCTGAACCCCTTGCTACAATCACGATGAAGAAGGTGATCAACTCTGTAGTCCGCAACATTATCTGTCAGTTTGGTATCCCGCATACCATCACCATCGATAACGGAACCCAATTCGACTGTGTTGAATTTAAGAACTTCTATCAGTGATTCCACATTTAGGAAAAAATTCTCTGCGATTGTATACCCTCAAGCGAATGGACAGGTTGAAGCTGTGAACAAAGTTATAAAGTCTATTCTTAAGAAATGACTAGAAATGGCCGGTTGCAAGTGGGTCGATGAACTTCCTATGGCTCCATGGGCTTACTGATAAAACCCACAAGTTCGCGACCAAACACACTTCATTCTCTCTTTCCTACGGTTCAGAAGCCGTTATTCCAGTCAACGTGGAAATACCTTCTCATCGTGTGACTTATTATGATCCGAAGAAAAATGCAATGTTACTTGTTGAATCCTTGGATTTATTGGATGTGAAGCGAGAAGAGGCTGATTTGAGGGCAGCCTCATACCGAAGTCGAGTCGCTCAATTATACAATGCAAAAGTCCGACCCCGAACCTTCGAATTCGGCGATCTTGTCCTCAAAAGAATCTACCCGGTTCCTTCGCACATGAAACCAATGTGGGAAGAGCCGCATGTGATTGAGTGAAAGCTCGGAGGTGGCATATTTAATTACCGACCGTTGACGGTCTCAATTTGCCAAGAGCCAGGAACAGCGAGAGTCCTCATCGCTACTACACATGACAGGCTTTATTTATTTAGTCTATTTTTCATCTGCAATTTGTTTCTGCATTTCGAAATTAGAATTTGTAATAAGGCAACTGATTTTGCAATATTTTCTTATTTCGGCAATAAAGTGCAATCTCTTAGAGCAAGAGCTTTGATTTATTAAATGTGTCATACAACCATCACGATGCACGAAGAGCTAAATTCCACCCGATGGTGGGGTTTATTCAAATAGGGAGTAATTGTGATATGATCGGTTACTCGCTAAGTGAAACCCAAGCTCGGGGGCAAGCCATCACGTTAAAAACTAAATAGGATTGGTACACAACAATCCACTAACTAACTCTAGTCTCCTAGAGTGCGAGTTGGAGTATAAACTTGTAAATGTGGTTTCAAAGAGGGTGGATCCGTCCGCCTAACGACTTCGCCTGTATCTTGACCAAGTTTGAGGAGGATGGACCCGTCCATCTAAAGACCTCTCTTGTTAACCCAGGGTGGATGTGAATCGATCATCCACAATCCTAATAAATCCATCATTCCCGGAGTGCGAACGAAATTCCAACGCCTAAACAGACGTGACTGACCATCTGTCGGCCAGCTTCGAATTCCCAGAGTGAGAATTGGAGTATAAACATCAACTCCAAATTCCTAGAGTGGGAATTGGAGTATAAACATCAACTCCAAATTCTCAGAGTGCGAATTAGAGTATAAACATCAACTCTAAAATCCCAGAGTGCGAATTGGAGTAAAAACATCAACTCCAAATTCCCAGAGTGCGAACTAGAGTATAAACATCAACTAGCTCCGGATTCCCAAAGTGTGAACAGGAGTGTCAACATCAACCAACTTTAGGTTCCCGGAGTGTGAACTGGAGCACAAAAGTTAACTGACTCCGGATTCCCAGAGTGCGAGATGGAGTATCGACCGGAATTAAATCTAAGCCCCCAGACACAGATTGGAGAATAAACATCGACTAACTCTAAATCCTCAAAGAGCGGATTAGAGTTTAAACACAAACCGGATACGAATCGATCATCCGTAACACAACTCCGAGTCCCCAAAGTGTGGTTAAAGTATAAACATAACTCAGGTGTGACTGACCACCCATAAAATAACTTAAGTCCCTAGAGCGTGGACATATGCTTAAAACTTAAACAGGCGTGACCGACCGCCGACACACAAATGCAAATCCCCGTAGTGCGGATGTGATCATCAATAAGTTTCGTTTGTTTTGGAGATTCACTTGTTTTAGCATTAATTCAATGACGTTACGCTCAATTTATTGGAGGCAAAATGCAATCGCTAGCCGATCTTTACAACTCATCCTTGAAATTGGGTCCAGAACTTAAGTGTTGATCACTGACTGAAGCAGTGCAGCATAAGAGTTTAGCTTAGTGTCCGGTCACGACTCGTAGCCATGATTCCAGGACTTAACAAATAAACTCAAAATCTGATTCAAAGATCGAAACTTCACAAGTTTACCGAACAAGAATTCAAATGCATGGACACTTAAGCAAATAAACGATAATTGAGTTGAAGACAAAATAGAATTTCATTTCAACTATTTGTGGTAGGAATTTATGTACAAGTTATTTTCAAAAATCCTACTAGCATGAGCCGAACCCGCATCTATACACGGTCAACAAAAGATAAATAAATTCCTACCTACTCAAAAATGAGCCGAAGAAGCATATCTACTCTTTCTTCTTTCTTTGTTTCTTCTTCGACGTAGACCCGCTAGAGTTGTCGTTGAGTTTCCTCTTTAAGCCTTTGCCTTTCGGCGGCTGAACTCCTTTGAGGGGAATTAAATTGATTTTCTCCTTCGAACTCAAGCATATGGGAATACTTCCAGCAGGCGGAGTCGGAGGGGTCGGATCATCTACAGGAGGCGGAATAGGCATGGTGGTGTCGATAACAGCGCCACCAGGAGATATCATTTGTAACGGAGTCGGACTAGGCCCCTCCATTCCACCTCCAAAGCTGCTGATCTGGGCTGCTGCTTCCATTTCTACGTTAATCTCGGCTATAATTTCTTCCTTATGAAGTGCTTGTTCATCACCGGAAGCGCTTGCGGTTAGGACAGAGGAGCTGGTCGCTGGCGCTACTCCACTCATGACAAACGGCAAGTCAGAGAAAGGGTCACTATGATGATTGAGAAGTTCCTCCATCATCTGTTCATCAAATGAAAGTGTGCTCCCTTGTACATCATCTGTAGGTGCAGTGGCCGATGTCATGGTCACTTTCATAATGATCGCCTCCTAGTCATGATGCGACTCTTGAGTTACAGGAGGCGTGACTAATGTAGCTCCGATCATTGGAAAGAGATAAAGGAAAACAGTTATTAAATATTTCATGTGAAGCTCCCGATCGTAAACAAGCCTAAGAAATGTTCAGATTGCCTTCCTCAGTTCGACTCATTGGCGGTTGAATGGACTCAAAAATTTGCTCGCTAGCTTGAGATAACTGCGGCTAATGCGGATTGTAAGCAGCAACGAATTCAGCATCAACCACAGAAGTCGGTTCAGGCTGAGGCGGCACAATAGTTTTGGGACTTGTGTTGCGGCGCTCGACGCCAGAACCTTCCCCGACCTCCGAGTGCTGAGCGCCAAGCTTCTCCTTTTCATATGAAATTATGGCATCGTGGAGGACTTTCCATTCATCTTCATTCAGCACTCGGTTCTCAAGCTCGAATTCATCGACCGATTCACCTTGATGGGCAGCCTTTTCATGTTCTACTAATTGGCATCAGGCGTTGTATAGATGTGTCGGATAATTTTCGAGCCAGGCTAGGTTCCTATGTTTCAACATGTTGGCATTATAAGTAAGGAGGATATCTTCAATGTCAGCCTCTAGGCTGGACTCTGCCATTTGGACTTTCTCCTCGACCTTAGTCTCCACTTCCCGGACCTTAGCTGTTGCAGCATCCAGTTCGCCCCGAAGCACTATGGCCTGTTCACATGCCTCTTGGGCTGCACTATTTGCATCATCGCTCTCCTAGATGATTTTCGAAAATTTGGCTTTGAGCTCGTTAAGTTCTTTAAGAGCAGCATCCCATTCGGCTATGACAGTGGTTTTTCGGTGGCCCATCTCCTCCACCAAGGAAAAATGTGTCTGTCGCATCTTCTCCATCGCTAGGTTCGCCTCGTCGGCCTTCTGGCTGGCCTCTATTTCTGAACTTCGAGAGGATTCGGCCTCATAATTAAGCACTTTAATAATCCGATCCTTTTGAGCAAGCTTAGTTTCTAATTTCTCAATGGTATTCGCCTGCTCAAAAGTGACCTTCGATGCCTTTCTGCAGCTTTCCCTCACTCCTTGTAATGGGTATAGATATCATGAATATAATCATGCATTGTATTCTCTGTCTCCGATGGAATTCTCTTTAAGTAAGGGGGAAGACGAAGCCGTTAAAGCATATATTTGGAAAATCTTTCTTCAACTGGGCAATTCTAATAGCCCCTTCCGTAGTAGGCTTGGTGATAGCTTGTTCAGCAACAAAGGGAGTTTTGGCCTCATGTCTACGATGCTATGATTCAGGCCTAAAGGTTTGAGAAGATGATTTTTGGCGAGCAGGCTCTACCGGTTGTTTTCCATGGCCCAAAGGTTGTATAACGGCTCTAAGAGGAGAATACGATCGTGATCGGTATCAATAATCCCTATCCCTCTCTCTCGTGACGGTCTTGGATCGAATAACCACGATCGCGGTTTCTATCGTCCTTCCTCCGACGGGACTCATAATACGAGCTGGATGCTTGTCGCGCAGAGTGGAGACTACCCAACATAGAATCTCGTCTAGTCATTGAATCGGTAAAGAAGAAAGAAGAGCAGAGTTAGTGATCTTTAGAAGTAAATAGCTTGAGACTAAAAATCGTATTATGCAGTGAAGTGTATATGTATGTGCAACCCCCCGGCAAACCAGAAATGTCAGCCATGCTTGTGTGAAGGGACTCGCTTAAGTCTAAAGCACTCTGAAGCTCCTCCAATCCGACGTCATGTTGAAGTGACACATAATCTAGTATTGGGATATCGTCAAACTCTTCGAAAAGGTTCTCCACTTGTGAGGGAGGAGCCTTCGAGATTCTAATACCAGGAGTAGGCAAAGACATGATTACAGATTTCCATCTTGAAGATTTGTGATGCTTATGCACTACAGTCTAACCTTTTCTCCTTCCTTTAAGACTTTAAAAGCTGTCAGAAGGACCGGCAATGGGTTCATCATCGGTGGGCGTGTTTTCTTCTTCACCCTCTTCGGTTGTTACAATCCCGGGCGCTCTATGTTTAGCCCATTTCAATGGAGCCGCCCTCTGCGTTCCTTCAAGTATTATGCTCTTATTTTGTTTGATTAACCCGACGATCCTCAAGTTTCTGTTTGCTAGCACCGAGTCTATGTCCCTCATTTCACTCGGCACTTCTTGAAGAACCCATACTATTTCCTTATAATGTGCACCTTCAGGTCATGGAATTACGGTTGTAAAAGGAAAGAAGATATGAAATTCAGCATCGGTTACAACAAATTCGTGAATTACCGAAGAAAATTGTAACACTTACGTGTGGCTAACCATCGACTGACGAATCCTGGAGGGCGTCGGACATAGAACCATTCTGTCTTAAAATAGCTGAGCCTGGTCCAAGAGCCCGTCACCACTTAACTGTTCTAACTGCCTCCAGGAATGTGAACGTAGGACTCTCTCCCCAACTCTTAACATTAAATAGGTATCTAATTTCGATCGGAGTCGGGGGTCGGAAAAGATGCTCCATGAATACAACGAACAAACTGTTCAGCAATGCATATCCGTTCGGGTGTAATTGTGACGGGACAATTTCGAAGAAGGCTAGCACTTCTCTAATGAATTGATTAAAGGGAGGAAGCATCCCGACTATGCATGAATGCCGGTTGGAAGCAGTAAACCCTTCTGGAGGAGCATGTGGTATATCGTTCGGCCCCGGTAATAAGATGTCATCCAAGGACAAACCGTGTCTTAGGTATATCTATCCCAACATATCTTCGAAGACGTTGGACGGCATAGAATCTTGTGGGTTTGCAATAAAAGTTGCTCTTGGCAACTCGTCCGGAGCTGGATCGATGACCTCGACCGCGATGGTCGGCAACTCTATTATTGGAAGTGATGAACTTCAGGTTTCCCGCTGTTGAGAATTTGTGGATTCCATAGCTAATCGACTTATCAAAAACGATCGTTAGGTGACAATAAGTCCGTGTGTTCCCTGATGTGAAGTGCGTGAATGTGTTGTGTAGTATAGTGCTACATATTACTTGAGAAATTCTAAAGAGTTTGAAAGAATATTGAAACGACAAGACTTTGAAATTCAACTGGAGTGACTGTCATCGCTGACCGTCACAACGATGCCATCCAGACTTTAGAGACCGATCCAACTTAAAGTTCATTAAATTTTTGTTAAGTTATCGTTCCATCAACGAGCTTCAACAGATAGTCAAATATGCAGTGAAAAAGGTTAAGTACAGTTATATAGGGCATAAGCTCGTCGGAGTCAAATGTTCAAGTGAGAAAAAAATCTCGTATTCAACAAGACACAAATTCGGATCGATCATCGAGATTCTCACTCGTATCAACGCAGAGGAAAAGGATTCATATTGATCAACTTAAGGCAAGTTCATATCGATCACAAAACATGTACTTCATATCGATCATAGATAGCGCCTCTATATCGATCGGCAGAACCGACACTTCGTATCGATCATGAGGTCAAATATCGATTTCTTTGGACCGATACGAACCCCCACTATCTCCGATCAATGCAAAGTCGCCCCTTCTTCGATATAAATCTTTACTATTTCCAATCGATATGAACTTCAATCATTTTGCGATCGATGTGAAACACTCCTCCTCAACCGGTACGAGTGATCCCTTCTTGTCCATCTATCCTGCTTCCCCAAGCGACCAGGGTGCCATTGGGGTAACTCCTCGACCTTACTCTGGCTCCATTCCAACATCGACAACGTCGAAACTGGCCGGTACCCTGAGCGAAATGGCATCAAGAATCAAGTCTCGTCATGCTTTAAGAAGTGTTAATCGATCGTTTACCTAGTTTAGAGAGATTGATTTAAGACTAAGCGCTGAGTGTTTTGGGAACGAAGGCTTGTGCTATTCTTTTTTACTCTCTATTTCGATTGACACGAAGGTAACTGTGAACATAATGGTAAGTGAAAAATTTTCCTAAGTTCAATTTGTATTTATATGGACTTGTGACCAGGCAAAAGATGATTCACCTCTCAGATGTGTTAACCGGTGGGAACGGTCTCCCCTATGATCGATGCGAAGAAGACTTCTCCATATCCATTTGTCATCGATCTAAGGAAACAGCTATTCGCATCCATCAATCCATCAATACGAAGTGACAACTTCGTGTACATCATTTTGAAAGCATCTGGGTTCGTATCCATTGATACGAAATGATGTATGGAACCAACCAATTCGTATCGATTGCGATCAATGCGAGGAACGACTTTTTTAACTTTTCACATCGATCTAGGAGAGGATCGATATGAAAGGATACTCCAATACAACCGTAAATCGTTGTTACAAATCGAATTTCACATTGATTTAGAAGAGGGTCAATATGAAATTTGATACACAAAAAAACTGACTGAAAAACTGACAATGACTCGTGAACATGCAAATGTTAACGGGAGTCAGGTTAACATACGTACATATATGATGGACTAACATCCAATCTCCACAATTCATAGGAATTGAATACTCGTCTAGTGACGATTACAAAAACAAATGACAGATCACTATCATACAACACTCAGTTACAACAGTACACGGTACAACAATTGGCAATCAACCGTTCATGATTTATGTTTCTAAAGATCAATCAAAAATTACAGCTTTCGACAAGAAGACAACAATCGTTCAATAAGTCAGATAGAATTTTCAAAATCAAGATAGAAACTTTACAAAGCATGTCATGTTCACACAAGACGTACTTTGGAGGGCAAATGTTATCTCGCCTTTGGGCAAGGCCATGACACCAAGGAACGACTAGAAACCAAGGACGGTTCGTCCCTAAGATCGGTTGTACACAGGTTTACTATGGATGTCGATAAATTTTATTCAAGTCTGGATCAACCTACAACTGATATGACGAGACAAGCAAAGCTATGAAAGCCAACATTTCAAATTTCAAGTCAATCCGAGCTTGTATGCTCAAGATATGATCAATGCGATTTAAGTGATTCCTTTGTCTATATCCATCAAACAACCAGAAGAGATCTCCCTTCGTATTGATCTGGTTCATATCCATCACATGATCCTTGTTCGTATCAATGAGAATTCGTATCGATAAAGACAAAACTCAATTGGTTCGTATCCATCAAAGCCATAGCATTTCATATCCATGGAAGAGTTGTCATTTCGTATCGATCATATTTGCTCTATTTCGCATCCATCGACAAACAAAACATCACATTGATCTCGTTCATACATGTTTCGTACCAGTCCCTCCATCAACTCAGTTCGTATCGATCGACCATTGATCAATACAAAACACACCACTAAAAGCGATTGATACGAAGTAGCAGCACACCGTCGATTTTAAATAACCAGCAAGCATCGATACGAATAGAGCATTAAATCGATGCGAACAGGACTAGCCCGGATCGATACAAACAAAGTGCATCCATTGGAAAGACTCGATCGTTCGGCATGAAATGTGGATTGATCCTAAAAGCAAGCGCCACGTCAACTGGCGTCACATGCAGACTCATCGATGCGAAGTTATCGATACGAATAACATCGATATGAAGGAGATAGCCTTCGAAAAACACAGACTTTCATCAATCATAACTCACAATCTACAAGTCCAAATGCCACAAAATTTTCATAGGAGTTTACGTACGACCTAAAAAATATTCATGCTAAATTTCGACTCGATTGGATCAAATCTTGATCGATACGAAATTCGTTCGTATCGATCACGGACCGAGAGCAGATGGCATAGGATCGATCCGTGGGCCCAGTCACATGCCAAAAGAGGTCTCCCGAGATCTGAGCAAGATATTTGTATCCTATGCCTATAAATAGCATCCCAAAGTTTGCAAAAAAGGGACTTTTAGCTCTCCGACGTCCAGACTATACCGAAACCATTTTCCTACTCACAGATCACTGTTGTACTCGAAATCCACTGTTGTAATATGCTGTAACCAGTTGTATTCAGCAAACAAACATCGGTAAAATCACCAATTTCATAGTAGATGTAGGACATACGCCGAACCACTCTAAATCTCTTTGTTTTTGCATATTTTTCTTATACGTTTTTGAAGTGTTTGTTAGATAATTCTCTTTTTAAATTTACTTTCTTTATTTTATCTCTTCAAATACTTCCGAAGAGTGTTGTGCCCAATTTTGGTATAAACACATAGGTTAGGAACTAGGATAGGAATTAGGAACATATCGAGAGAGCATATTTATAATCTCTAATATATATATATATACATATACATATATATATATACATATATATATATAATATAGGAATTCAAAGTACATGCGCACACACCCATTTACTATTTCAGTTTTGTTTACTATCTATTAGGAAGTTGCTAATAAATCCCATTTTTATAAATAGTTGGAATGGGTGACTCGGTCGAAACTAGAACATAGACTGACATAGCCAATGCCAGTAGAATATAAACTAGGGTAGGGACTAGCACCCATATGGATATGCTAGAAAGTCCTAGAGTAAGTATTCTAGTATGGTTCAAATGCTACCTACAACCGAGGCCAAGCTATAACCAACCCTATCGAACCCCCAGCCACCAATATCACTATTAACAAAGGTGTGATTCTAGCCCCATCAACACCAACTATTGTCTTTCCTTAGTTGTATAAGGATTTATTCAGCCTTGGTGGGAAGCCATTTCTTAAAATGAAACTATACTTGGTCACTCGAACATGTCTTATTGAAAAGATTTCAACCTATCAGGACTTGGTGATGGTATTAAGAGATAGTCGTCAAATTGGCATTTGAAAGGTGAAACAGCTTGCTGGTTGGAAGAGGTAACAGCTGAAGTGGATGAGAATACTATTGCTTGGAGGATGTTCAAGTCGAGAAGTATCTTTTTGGTGATGTGAAGGAATTATTATTTGAAAAGTTTATTCATCTAAAGTAGGAAGAAATAATAACTGGGAAGCATGTTAGTCAGTTTAGTAGTTTGCCCAATTTGGATTTGAATTAGTGAATACTCCAACGAAGAAGGCATTGAAGTTTGCAAAGGGTTTGAGTTCACCTTTAAGAGAGTTGGCATTGAATCAGATATCGATGTTTGAGGGATTAGCTGAAGCAGCATTATTGCATTCCTTAAACAGAAATATGGCTGAGGATCGAATAAGAAAATGTAAGGGACAACAACAAGGTAAATGCAAAGTAAACGAACCATGATGAGAGCAAGGAAAATAACAAGTGATTACTTGTAACTGATGTCAGAAAGTGGGACATATGACAAAGAATTGTAGGATGAACCTCTAGAAAGCAGACGTTGTAACTACAACCAAGTGAGATACATAGGTAAGGATTGTAAAGCAACCCCAGCTCATAAGAAGCAAAATTGTTATAATTGTGATTAGTTCCGAAACATGAAGAAATATTGCCCACCATTGAAAGGTGAAGGTCAGATTGTAAAGGCATATGCTTTGGATGTCGTTCCAACCTCTAGTAAGGCATCACCATTGGTTTGGGTAGGAAAGAAGATTATGATGGAAGGTATGTTTATTTTATTTGATTCTCCTATTCATACTTTGTTTGATACTGGTGCATCTTATCCATTCATATCAAGTGCATTAGTCAATAGCTTAGCTCTTAAAACCCGATCTTGTGCATGAATCTACCATGGTGTCAAATTCTTTGGCTGATCGACCCATTTATCAATTTTATGTCATAATCTAAAATTTATCATCCATGGTGTGGAGTTCCTTTGTGATGCATGTATACCATTTTTAGGGTACGGGTTGATTTTGGAAATGGATTAGATGACTCGCTATGGGGTAGTATTGGATTGTGACATGAGGATAGCTCGATTAAGAAACAATAGTGGACTTGATTTGGTTCTATTTTGTGTGCCTTATGCTTATGTTTTGGAGATGTATTTGTATTCACTCGGCCTATCACTGGAAGAACTATCTTGTGTACCTATAGTGAAAGACTATCCCAATGTATTCGAAGTAGTCTCTGGTTCCCCTCCTCAAAGAGAAATTGAATTCTATATTGTCCGCAAGAAAGACATAATGCCAGTGATTTCTCTTTGGCATATGGCTTTGAAGGAGAGAAGAGAATTAGATGAACAAGTTTTAGAACTGTTGCAAAAAGCCTTTATTTGGAGAAACATTTCGAAATGGGGAGCGCTTGTCGTTTTCACTTCTAAGATAGATCATTCTCTAAAGTTAAGCATTGATTATTAAGCATTGAATAAGCAAACAAAAAAAAGTCATTGTCCGTTACCCCACATTGACGACCTCTTTGATTAGTTGGTCAAGGTGAAGGTTTTCTCGTAGCTTGGTTTGACGACTGGGTTTCACCAGTTGTGAGTGGCTAAAGATAGTATCTAGTAGGGTATTCTTAGAGCATTTGAATAGGTTTGCAATGGTCCTTGTGGATGATATTCTTATTTATTCATAAAGTTAGTCGGATCATAAGGTTCCTTTAAGCGAAGTGATGGATGTCTTAAGAAGGAATAAGTTGAAAGCTAAATTTTCTAAGTGTCACTTCTGGAGAGATGAAGTTGTTCCCTTGTGCATTTATTATCAGTGGATATATTGGCAGTAGACCCAAAGAAAGTAGCTACAGATAGGGATTGGAAACACCAATGAACACTTCAGAGGTTGGTGGCATTTTGTGTTTGACTAGATTCTATCGAAAGTGAAGCAAGATAAATAAGAATATCATCCACAATGACCATTGCAAACCTACTACTTGTTTCATTTAGAAGAATTTGATTTATACTTGGAGTCCGGAATGTGAAGTACGATCTATTCGACTAAAGGAGTTATTAACGAGTGTTCTGGTTTTAGTTACTCCAGATGGTAGAAAAAATCTTTCAGCATGTATGCAGATGTATGCAGTAACGGTCATGGCACGGTTCTTATGCAAGAAGGAATAGTAGTACTATGTGCATGTTGACAGTTGAAGAACCATGAGAATAATTATCCAAAGCACGACTTGGAATTGGGTGCTACTGTATTTGGATTGAAGTCATAGAGGCACTATATGTTGGGTGAGAGATATAAATAATTTACGGAGCATAAATCTCTAAAATACTTGTCTTCATAAAGTTATGAACTTAAGTTAGTATTAGTGGATGGATTTTTTATCATCATATGATTTTTGGAGTTCTTATACTTTAGAAAAAGGTAACGGAGTTACAAAAACTTTAAGTAGGAAGCATGCAGAGGTAAATGCTATGTTGTTGGAGTGGAGAAACTTGGAATTCATATCGGAGTTTGATTTTGTCATGACCCGTCTTTCTATCTCCAGAAAAAGGCATCATGATTTAAGAAAGAAAGGGATAGAAGAAGAAAAGATAAGAAAGAAGAAACTCAACAGCATCAGATAACTCACAGCGGAACGAAAGAAATATATTATATCACATAAATTATTACATAGTATCATATTACATCAGAGTACACAACTTATACAACACATATTAGACAGTTATAAACATCTGTCTAACTATACAACTCGAGATATCACAAGATAAAGATATAATCTCAAACACAACGGAACCATCATATATCTACACGCGTAAGCCTCCTGCTCCAAAACTCCACCAGAATTCGTCAAGCAAACCAGAATCCCTAGACTACTCATACATAATATGAGTACCCAAGAGTTTAATAAAACAGAAAATAAACACTCGGGTCAGACATGGGTCTAGTGTTAGTAAACGGTTTACAATTGCTTAACTTTAGAAAATCCTTTGGAAAAAAAATGTATCACGTAAGACTCTCACACATAAACATAGAAAAGTTTTTACCTTACGCTAACCAAAACATTTGATAGGAAATCCAGTGATATTATAATAGTGTCTAGGGTTTTCAAGTAAAACACAGAAATAGCTGAAATGCTTACATCTCACATTCCAACATAGTTGGGTACAACTAATACGTATGGCACTTATTGGATTTTGGATTCCATACAATGGCTGGGCTACTGGGGTACCGCCCGTCACAGTACGTGGCCTAGATCACCGTATCGAGGATCACTCCCAATCCCCTGCAACAAAAAGCTGGGACCATCCCTTACTGGACAGTCCCGAGTAAGATCACCCCGTGGTTGGCGCGACCAACCACCCATTAAACCGAAATTAAAAGGGACATCTAGACAGGGATGACCTCACCCTGAAATGGGTGCTACCTACCTAGCCTTGCTGCACCTCCCCTGTTTTAGTCATTCTCGGTTGATGAGGCTTGAGGATGCGATTACCTTAATAGAAAACATCTACCTTAGAGTGCTCATCGTCCACCTGACGATGTTCTGAAAGCATTCAATCCATACAAGTTCGTTCCAGGTTCGAACGAAACCGAAGGCACTATCTCGTTGCACTCATTTTGGAATCACCCTCAGAGTCAACGACCATAGCCCTTGCACTTTGAATCACCATCTTGAATCTGAAAGTACTATCTCCGTCAAACTCATCACGGAATCACCTTAAGAGTTATACTGACTAATAGTTCTTACACTTCCAGTCTTCACTAAGCTCCACTTGGATTCATGACCTAACGTTTATTTTGGGTCGATGTGGTTTTCGGATATCCAAATATGGAAACCCGATCCCGGTCTCACCGAAATCCAAATGCCATTTTAATGTCCAAGTTATTTAAGGTTTTATACAATTAAACTTATTCAGGATAACATAAACAGATAGATGAATCACATTATCACAATAGATAATTCATATCAACCAATCATCTCACAAAGCAGCATATCACATACCAGAGATATCATATCCAAATCATCCAACAAACATCCAATATCAATCATCCAATATTAATCAATCATCCATAAGCAGAATCGATTCACTCTTAATCAATTTAATTAACCTTTAATTAAATTAATTACTATCCTTTAATCACTTGGATTGTCTTAATCCTTCTTCATTAATTTATTACAAATAAATTTATTAACCATCTCTTAATGATCTTCCTTAATTAATTATCTTATAATTACCTTAAGTAATTATTCTTTAATTAATTCTACAAATTAATTATCCTTAACCATATACAGTAATTAACCTTTAATTACTATCATTAATTTCATTAATTAATTATCCTTCATTTGCTTCCATTAATTAATCAACTATGATTAATTACATTAAATCTCCATTAATTACAATTAATTAATCATACTTTAATAAATCACTTTCATTAATCAACCTTGATTAATTTCATTAATTATATTAACTAATGATCCTTACTAATTAATAATCCCTTTAATTAACTAAATAATTACCTTGTAATTAACCATCTTATTAATCATAAACAGTAATTAACAACTTGTAATTACTTATCTTAATTAATTAACTTCTTAATTAATTATGTTAATCTTAATTGATTATAATAATTAATTAATCTTTAATTACTTCATTAAGTAATTATTATTCAATTAATAATCCTTAATCTTTATTAATTAATTACATTTTTAATTAATTACACTTAGTAATTAATCTTAAATTAATCACATTCATTAATTAATTAAATTAACTAAGTAATAAACCCTTAATTACTTACATAAGTAATTATCTTCTAATTACTTCCATTAGATGATTACACTTTAAATTTATTATCTTAACAAGTAATTAATCCCATCATTAAATAATCTCAATTCTTTAATTAATTAATTACTCTTTAATTAATTAACTTCAAATCAATTATATTAATTAAACCTTTAATTAATAACATCATGTGATTAACCCTGAATCACTTCACTCAATTACTTTCATAAGAAATTCCCATTAATTACTTCCATAAGTAATTTCCCTTCTTAATTACATTTAGTAATTATCTATTAATTTTTTTATAAAGTAATTACACTTAATTAATTCATAATTAAGTTATTATTTAAAAATTAAACAAACAATTAATTAATCATTTAAAATTAATTAAATAATTAGTTAACTTCTTATATTTAAAAATCCTTAATTAATTAAGAAAATCATTTATCTTAATTAATTTTTTACTTATTAATAAATCACATTAAGTATTCTTAAGTTCATATCAATAATAATTTAACCTTAATTATCCTCATAAATTAATTATTTGAATTAATCAAATTTTAGTAACTTAAAGACAAATTATTCTATTGGTTTACAAAATTATAACTTTAACTTTATTTGAAAATAAAACATTTATAAACAATTTGAAATTCAATATAATTTAATCATCAAATTTAAACTTATTCATTTTCAATATAATTTGAAAATTTAGTTTTTAAATCATTACTTTAAAATTTACTTAAAACTTTGATTTAATATTCAAATTCAAAACATTCCACTTTAAATTTAAAATTCAAAATTTAATTAAGTTAAATTACTTTCAAAGAAATCATCTTAACAAATTAAATTTTGAAAATAAATTCAATTTAAAATTTTAAAAGTTTGATTTACTTATACTTCAGAGAACAAGTTTTAACTTTGAAATTTTATTTCCTTTTAGTAAAAACTTAAGCTTTGATTTTTTTTTTTTCAAACAATAAGTTTAATCTGTAAACTTATCTTCCTACAGAACTAACAGATAAGCGTACAACCAAACATACACGAGTCGAACGCTACAACAACACGAGCTTGCCTCGAGACTCAGCTACCTCCACTTCGAGTCGTCCCCATGGAAAACACGAGAACCACTTCAAGTTCGACTTGTCTTCCCCCAAACCATACTTTCCAGTGCACAACGTACACGCGTGTACATGCGCAACCAAACCTCTCCCCTCCGACCATCTAACTGATCGACGACCAACCACAAACGACCTCGACAACCTCTACCTCAACCCAGAATCCAAAATACAAGCTCAAATCGAAATCGATCCTTCTGCTCGAAAAACTTCAGCAACTTGATACCCAAAACCAATTGCCACTGATGAACTCGCCACCGGAATCTCCAGTACCTCCTCCAGAGCATCGCCGTATCACCACGCCTCAATCCACCAACACGCGATCGCCTCCGGTCCATTCCCCACGTCGTAATTCTCTCGACAGCCAAGCCGAACCAAAAAAAAGGTAAAACCCTAGTTCGATTGAATCTGATCATCACGGCCATAGAAAAAATTCAACAGCGTTTTTCCCTACATCAACAATACCGTAGCTAGCTTCGACCACGAATTCAACTCCAATCATTGAGTTGATCGTCGTCAATTCACCAAATTGCCGAAACCCTTCAACCCTAAATTCCCAATTGAATATCAACTTAAAAATCCTGAAATGCATATCAAAATTCATGATTTTCAATCACGAATCCATTCCTATAATGCAAATTTGAAATTAAGAAAGTTGATTATCATGAAAAATTGGGTTTTCACTGTTATTTTAAAGATTTCGAAATGAATATTTATTATAAACACCTGGAATAATTTTTGGTAGTGATGTTTCATGATTTCAATCATTTTTATTTGCAAATCAAAGGCTAACAGTGATTAAATAAGGAGATATTAAATTTAAAGAGGAAAAATCAAAATCTGTTAAACAACAGAACCAATATTCCCATTTATAGGCATTCAATATAAACATGCATTCATTTAATCCAAGCATTTCAGGCAAACATCTTAATGTTTATACATCAGCCAAAATGAAAACAAGATTAAAAACTGCTTTTAAAAAACAATGTTTACTCAACTTAAATTTGCAGAGAACAAAGCATACTTAAAAAAATTCTTTTTTTCCAGGCTTTGAAATCTGAAGTTGTTATTGAACTAGCTGTTGAAATCCTTGCATGTTTGAAATCTTTTGACTTAAGTGTAGAAACTGATGTTGAACTTGATGTTGATCTTGATTCCATTTGAGTTGCAGTAGATTTGAAGGTTGCAGTTTAATTTCAGATTTTAGTTAAGAAAAAGAAGAAAGGAAAGAATTTGAACTGAGGAAAATGGAAACAGGCTTCTCTAAACATACATTTATTTATAAACTCTAAATTCTAAAAAAAAAATGATGATGCCACTTGTTTATTTATTTAGGCAAATGCCCATGCAAATTCATCTAGGTTACAAGTGTTAAAGATATTTCATCATTGTTTTACGAGTGTTCAACTTCCTTTAATTAAATAATTTAAGTTATATATGCATTTATGAAATATTTATATGCATTTATGAAATGTTTTTCTATAATAATAAGCTTTTGAATATAAATAAATATACAAGTACGAAATCTTTGAAAAACATTTATTTTATAAATAACTTATGTTTTAAATCAAATAAATGTATTATATGTTCCCTATAAATTGTGAACTATGAATTTGTATTTACATTTATATAAATATAAATCTAGTAATTTATGTGCATATCACTTATGTTTACAAACAATTCTAGTTCGAGAGATATTTAAAAAGAAAGTTTATTTATAACTTTATATATATTTATAACCATTTTAATTTAAATACTTTTAAAAGAAAACAAAATAAAACTTTGATTAAATCTTATTTAAACCATCATATAAAAAAATAAGTAATTATCTTATATTTTGAAAATATAGAATTAACCTTAAATTAACTTTTGAAAAGTATTGAATTTGAAACAAAGCTTTAAATCACAATATATTCATACATGTATATATTATCAATAAATTATATTAAATTTTCAAAATAACTCCAAATTATAACATATACATACATATATAATACAATTTGAAAATTCGTCTTTTATTTTGAAGAAAAGATTTTCTACTCACAATATATATACCAAATATGTATATTATAAATAGAATAAAATTTTATTAGCTTTGAAAAATAATTCTTATCAATTTTAAATTGTAAGAAAATATATTGACCAATATTGCCATATAAATATTTATTAACCTTTAAAAGGTTAAATGCACCAATTTAAATTAAAATTATAAAGAGAAATTATCATATCAATTTAATTATTAATACAGATTATTAAATTGATATTGCCCAAAATTTCGGATCGTCACATTCCTCCCCCTAAAAGAATCTCGTTCCCGAAATTTAAAAGCAAAGGTAATTTAATAACCCAGCAAAGATTTTGATTTCAAACAGCAAAGCATACCTAACATCCAGTTACTAACAACCATAGCAAACAATCAAACAAACAAACCTAACTAATTATCCTGACACAAATCAGGATAGATCTTCTAACGCTATCTAGAGTTTCCCAATGATAAATCACTGGGAGACTCGCTCTACAGAAGCTAACAATACCATTATGATCTAGAGCTCCTCGCTCCTCTAGATCCGCCAATCTGAACAGAACATCAGACTATACTCAAGTCTAGCACAACTTCAAAATCCAACTGAACTGCAGATTCCACAACCAACGATGAATCATACACGTATTCCCTCAGAGATACGTGAAATACAATGAATCCCAGTTATCCAAACTGGCAATTCAATCTTATAGACAAAAGAATTTATTCTATCAAAACACAGATAAGAAATCCCAAATGCCTCAGAACTAGCCATCCAATTATACCCAATTATTACTCTCTTAACCATAGAAATCTCAACAACAATGAAGTGTTCAACTTCAAATTCCATACTCCTTATCTCATATCTTCATAACTCAATAGACAATCCTGGGCTGCCAATCTTCTTCCTGATCAACTAAACCTATGTTGATGCTTCCAGAAACAACAAGACTAAAGCAAACCAGTTTTTGGATCCTATCCAATAGAAAGGTCTTCCAAGATCTGTCGAAATCCAGAACACAAGCTCTACTTCCCAAGCAATAGCAAACTGAACTTGCTTCCTTCCTTGCACAGCTGCTACCTCGCTTCCGCTGCACAACTCTGATTCTGAAATAGATGAGAATACTGTTGATGAACACGAGTACAAACTTATCCAATATATCAGGGAAACTTTGTTCATCAAATCCATAAAATCTTAGTGACCCATCTGACACGGTCACACATCCTTATAGCAGAATCCAACTCAAAAACTAGGCCTAACCAATCCAAATTCCAAAAATTTCTGCGTTGTTACGCCAACTCTTCTTTCTCCAGGAACCATCCTACTACTAGGAATCGCTTCTGGAAACAAATCAATAAAAAACTCAACTCCAGATGCAGACAAACTTCTAATTACTTCAGTAGCTTCTACTTCCATCTAAGAACCCTCGGTCTCAAACAAAAGATTGCCCAAGATAAATTCCCAAACTAATCGCAAGTCACTTTTGCGATCCTACCTAGTTCGAAATCCAAATAAACCGTCCTCTCTTTACCAATTAGAACAGCCTTAAGCTTCTCCAAACAAGGTTAACCCTTCAAGAAAGCATTCACCATCTGCCTGGACTGCTAAAAGAAGAACCATAAAGAATTCTGAATCATCGGAGAAACGGGCCACAATGTTGCTTCCAAACTCTACCTTGATAATGCTGCAAAATCCAAAAGACCTTCTTGTCAGCACACCGAACACTTCGAGCTGCATTGCTACCACAGCTAACCAAAGACTTCTAATCCAAATGCTCCTCGAACTCCAAAACCATCAACAAACTACACAACAGACCTTCGAGATGGCAGACAACCTCTCAAGAAATTCGGGCTCCAAACCAAGCATCAACAACTCGCTCTCCTTAAGGAATGACAATGAGACCATGCCGAAGTGAAACAACTCATAGACCTTAGTCTCATATTCCAAAACAGCCAACCTCCTTGCTAAAGATCCAGACAACTTCTACACAAACGAATCTTCCCTGCGACAGGTAGAGACTGCTCCTCAACCACTTCTAAAACTGCTTCAAGAGAAAACATCTTCGGAAATATCTATGGGTACTGCATCTCATCACGCAGCTATCAAGATACCATCACTTGCTTCTGCAATTTCGACAGATCCAAACTTACACTTCAAAGATGGACTCCGAATCTTTAAAAGATTTCCTTCGGAGATCAGAGAAGCTGCAAAGCTCACTTGAGACGATATCAGGTCTACAGTCTCGACAAATACACATCCAACCTCAAACATATGGACCTCTTCCATTAATGGTAGTCGTGTTACACACACACCACTGCTCCATCTACCTCTAAAACTTATGTTGGAAAATCCGAACAGATAACCCAATAAACCAGGTGTGTGTGTGTGTGTCTATATATATATATATATATATGTGTGTGTATATATATATATATATAAATTACAAGTACGCTCTCTCAAGAAAGACACCACTCCAGAGCCTAGGTATTCACTCAACCTAATGCTCTAATACCAAGCTGTCATGACCCGTCTTTCTATCTCCAGAAAAACGCATCATGATTTAAGAAAGAAAGGGATAGAAGAAGAAAAGATAAGAAAGAAGAAACTCAACAACATCAGATAACTCATAGCGAAACGAATGAAATATAATATATCACATAAAATATTACATAATATCATATTACATCAAAGTACACAACTTATACAACACATATTAGACAGTTATAAACATCTGTCTAACTATACAACTCAAGATATCACAAGATACAGATATAATCTCAAACACAACGGAACCATTATATATCTACACGCGTAAGCCTCCTGCTCCAAAACTCCTCCAGAATTCGTCAAGCAAACCAGAATCCTTAGACTACTCATACATAATATGAGTACCCAAGAGTTTAATAAAACAGAAAATAAACACTCGGGTCAGACATGGGTCTGGTGTTAGTAAACAGTTTAAAGTTGCTTAACTTTAGAAAATCCTTTGAAAAGAAAAGGTATCACGTAAGACTTCTCACACATAAACATGGAAAAGTTTTTACCTTACGCTAACCAAAACATTTGATAGGAAATCCAGTGATATTATAATAGTGTCTAGGGTTTTCAAGTAAAACACAGAAATAGCTGAAATGCTTACATCTCACGTTCCAACATAGTTGGGTACAACTAATACGTATGGCACTTATTGGATTTTGGATTCCATACAATGGTTGGGCTACTGGGGTACCGCCCGTCACAGTACGTGGCCTAGATCACCGTACCGAGGATCACTCCCAATCCCCTGCAACACAAAGCCGAGACCATCCCTTACTGGACAGTCCTGAGTAAGATCACCCCGTGGTTGGCGCGACTAACCACCCACTAAGCCGAAATAAAAAGGGACACCTAGACAGGGATGACCTCACCCTAAAATGGGTGCTACTCACCTAGCCTTGCTGCACCACCCCTTCTTTAGCCATTCCCTGTTGATGAGGCTTGAGGCTATGATTACCTTAATAGAACACATCTATCTTAGAATGCTCATCGTCCACCTGACGATGTTCTGAAAGCATTCAATCCATACAAGTTCGTTCCGGGTTCGAACGAAACCGAAGGCACTATCTCGTTGCACTCATTTTGGAATCACCCATAGAGCCAACGACCATATCCCTTGCACTTTGAATCACCATCTCGAATTTGAAAGTACTATCTCCGCCAAACTCATCACGAAATCACCCTCAGAGTTATACTAACGAATAGTTCTTACACTTCGAGTCTTCACTAAGCTCCACTTGGATTCACGACCTAACGTTTATTTTGGATCGATGTGGTTTTTGGATATCCAAATATGGAAACCCGATCTCGGTCTCACCGAAATCCAAATGCCATTTTAATGTCCAAGTTATATAAGGGTTTAAACAATTAAACTTATTCAGGATAACATAAACAGATAGATGAATCACATTATCACAATAGATAATTCATATCAACCAATCATATCACAAAGCAGCATATCACATACCAGAGATATCATACCCAAATCATCCAACAAACATCCAATATCAATCATCAAATATTAATCAATCATCCATAAGCAGAATCGATTCACTCTTAATCAATTTAATTAACCTTTAATTAAATTAATTACTATCCTTTAATCACTTGGATTGTCTTAATCCTTCTTCATTAATTTATTACAAATAAATTTATTAATCATCTCTTAATGATCTTCCTTAATTAATTACCTTATAATTACCTTAAGTAATTATTCTTTAATTAATTCTACAAATTAATTATCCTTAACCATATACAGTAATTAACCTTTAATTACTATCATTAATTACATTAATTAATGATCCTTCATTTGCTTCCATTAATTAATCAATTATAATTAATTACATTAAACCTCCATTAATTACAATTAATTAATCATACTTTAATAAATCACTTTCATTAATCAACCTTGATTAATTTCATTAATTATATTAACTAATGATCCTTATTAATTAATAATCCCTTTAATTAATTAAATAATTAACTTGTAATTAACCATCTTATTAATCATAAACAGTAATTAACAACTTGTAATTACTTATCTTAATTAATTAACTTCTTAATTAATTATGTTAATCTTAATTAATTATAATAATTAATTAATCTTTAATTACTTCATTAAGTAATTATTATTCAATTAATAATCCTTAATTAATTACTTTATTAATTAATTACATTTTTAATTAATTACACTTAGTAATTAATGTTAAATTAATCACATTCATTAATTAATTAAATTAACTAAGTAATTAACCCTTAATTACATACATAAGTAATTATCTTCTAATTACTTCCATTAGATGATTACTCTTTAAATTAACTATCTTAACAAGTAATTAATCCCATCATTAAATAATCTCAATTCTTTAATTAATTAATTACTCTTTAATTAATAAACTTCAAATCAATTATATTAATTAATTCTTTAATTAATAACATCATGTGATTAACCCTTAACCACTTCACTCAATTACTTTCATAATAAATTCCCATTAATTACTTCCATAAGTAATTTCCCTTCTTAATTACATTTAGAAATTATCTATTAATTTCTTCATTAAGTAATTACACTTAATTATTTCACAATTAAGTGATTATTTAAAAATTAAACAAACAATTAACTAATTATTTAAAATTAATTAAATAATTATTTAACTTCTTATATTTAAAAATCCTTAATTAATTAAGAAAATCATTTATCTTAATTAATCTTTTACTTATTAATAAATCACATTAAGTATTCTTAAGTTCCTATCAATAATAATTTAACCTTAATTATCCTCATGAATTAATTATTTGAATTAATCAAATTTTAATAACTTAAAGACAAATTATTTTATTGGTTTACAAAATTATAACTTTAACTTTATTTGAAAATAAAGCATTTAGAAACAATTTGAAATTTAAAATAATTTAATCATCATATTTAAATTTATTCATTTTCAATATAATTTGAAAATTTAGTTTTTAAATCATTACTTTAAAATTTACTTAAAACTTTGATTTAATACTCAAATTCAAAACATTCCTCTTTAAATTTAAAATTCAAAATTTAATTAAGTTAAATTACTTTCAAAGAAATCATCTTAAGAATTTAATTTTTGAAAATAAATTCAATTTACATTTTTAAAAGTTTGGTTTACTTATACTTCAAAGAACAAGTTTTAACTTTGAAAATTTATTTCCTTTTAGTAAAAACTTAAGCTTTGATTTTAATTTTTTTTCAAACAATAAGTTTAATCTGTAAACTTATCTTCCTACAGAACTAACAGATAAGCGTACAACCAAACATACACGAGTCGAACGCTACAACAACACGAGCTTGCCCCAAGACTAAACCCAGCTACCTCCACTTCGAGTCGTCCCCATGGAAAACACGAGCACCACTTCGAGTTCGACTCGTCTTCCCCCAAACCATACTTTCCAGTGCACAACGTACACGCGTGTACGTGTGCAACCAAACCTCTCCCCTCCGACCATCTAACTGATCGTTGACCAACCACAAACGACCTCGACAACCTCTACCTCAACCCAGAATCCAAAATACAAGCTCAAATCGAAATTGACCCTTCTTCTCGAAAAACTGTAGCAACTCGATACCCAAAACCAATTGCCACTGATGAACTCGCCACCGGAATCTCCAGTACCTCCTCTAGAGCATCACCGTATCACCATGCCTCCATCCCCCAACACGCGATCACCTCTGGTCCATTCCCCACGTCGCAATTGTCTCGACAGCCAAGCCGAACCAAAAACAAAGTAAAACCCTAGTTCGATCGAATCTGAACATCACGGCCATAGAAAAAATTCAACAGCATTTTTCGCTACATCAACAATACCGTAGCTAGCTTCGACCATGAATTCCACTCCAATCATCGAGTTGATCATCAGCAATTCACTAAATTGCTGAAACCCTTCAACTCTAAATACCCAATTGAATATCAACTTAAAAATCCTGAAATGCATATCAAAATTCATGATTTTCAATCACGAATCCATTCCTATAATGCAAATTTGAAACTAAGAAAGTTGATTATTATGAAAAATTGGGTTTTCACTGTTATTTTAAAGATTTCGAAATGAATATTTATTATAAACACCTGGAATAATTTTTGGTGGTGATGTTTCATAATTTCAATCATTTCTTATTTGCAAATCAAAGGATAACAGTGATTAAATAAGGAGATATTAAATTTAAAGAGGAAAAATCAAAATCTGCTAAACAACAGAACCTATATTCCCATTTACAGGCATTCAATATAAGCACGCATTCATTTAATCCAAGCATTTCAGGAAAACATCTTGATGTTTATACATCAGCCAAAATGAAAACAAGATTAAAAAATGTTTTTAAAAAACAATGTTTACTCACCTTAAATTTGCAGAGAACAAAGCAAACTTAAAATTGTTCTTTTTTTCCAGGCTTTGAAATCTGAAGTTGTTATTGAACTAGCTGTTGAAATCCTTGCATGTTTGAAATCTTTTGATTTAAGTGTAGAAACTAATGTTGAACTTGCTGTTGATCTTGATTCCATTTGAGTTGCAGTAGATTTGAAGGTTGCAGTTTAATTTTAGATTTTAGTTAAGAAAAAGAAGAAAGGAAAGAATTTGAACTGAGGAAAATGGAAACAGGCTTCTCCAAACATACATTTATTTATAAACTCTAAATTATAAAAAAAATGATGATGCCACTTGTTGATTTATTTAGGAAAATGCCCATGCAAATTCATCTAGCTTACAAGTGTTAAAGATATTTCATCATTGTTTTACAAGTATTCAACTTCCTTGAGTTAAATCATTTAAGTTATATATGCATTTATGAAATATTTATATGCATTTATGAAATGATTTTTTATAATAATAAGCTTTTGAATATAAATAAATATGCAAGTATGAAATCTTTGAAAACATTTATTTTATAAATAACTTATGTTTTAAATCAAATAAATGTATTATATGTTTCCCTATAAATTGTGAACTATGAATTTGTATTTATATTTATATAAATATGAATCTAGTAATTATGTACATATCACTTATGTTTACAAACAATTCTAGTTCAAGAGATATTTAAAAAGAAAGTTTATTTATAACTTTATATATATTTATAACCATTTTAATTTAAATACTTTTAAAAGAAAACAAAATAAAACTTTGATTAAATCTTATTTAAACTATCATATAAAAAAATAAGTAATTATCTTATACTTTGAAAATATAGAATTAACCTTAAATTAACTTTAAAAAAGTATTGAATTTAAAAAAAAGCTTTAAATCACAATATATTCATACATGTATATATTATCAATAAATTATATTAAGTTTTCAAAACAACTCCAAATTATAACATATATATATATATATATATATATATATTACAATTTGAAAATTCATCTTTTATTTTGAAGAAAAGATTTTCTTATATATATTATAAATAGAATAAAATTTTATTATCTTTGAAAATAATTCTTATCAATTTTAAAATGTAAGAAAAGATATTGACCAATATTGCCATATAAATATTTATTAACCTTTAAAAGATTAAATGCACCAATTTAAAATAAAATTATATGGAAAAGTTGTCAAATTAATTTAATTATTAATACAGATTATTAAATTGATATTGCCCAAAATTCCGGGTCGTGACAGGTTTCAAACCTTATTCGGAGTACACAACCGAATTATTAGCATCAGTAGAGGTTAGACCCATGTTGATGTATTGTGTGGGAGTAAGTCAAGGGCAAGATGCATTGTTGGTTGATATTTCAAACCAGTTAGGGTTGGGTGAATGACTAAGTCATTTAGATGTTACTCCATGGATTAGAAGAGTTAATTGAGGTGAGATGGAAGACTGTGTACCACTGTTTAAGGAGTTGATAGAGGAGGTCTAGAGCAAGTTTCATCGCTCTAGGATAACTATTTTTATAGAAGGAGATAAGATGTATAAAAATTTAAAGTGGATATTCTATTAGCTAGGAATGAGGTGGAAGGTAGCTGAGTATGCAACAAAATATGTGACACGCCAAAGGTAAAGGTGGAATAAAAAATCCAAATGGGTTATTAGTTCCGTTAGACATGTCATCATGGAAGTGGGAGTATGTATCCATGGACTTTATGAATGGATTACCCCAGAGTAGAAGTGGAAACAAGAGCATATGGGTTATAGTGGACCGTCTAATAAAAAGTGCATATATTATCCTGATTAAAAGTATAAAATCGCAGTGGCTTTAGCAACGTACTATCCAACCAGTATAGTATGCAATCAGGATCCACTTTTCACGAGTGAATTCTGGAGGAGTCTACAGGAAGGAATGAGAAAATAATTGAACCTAAGCACTGTATACAAGACTTACTCAAATTTTTACTCAACAGAAAATGAGATCTTTGGTTTCCTTTCATCGGGATAGAGGCATCCATAGACAAATAAACAAATTGAGAGAGCAAATAGAGCATTGGAGAATTTGTTGAGGGCTAGTTTACGAGATTTTGGAGGTTCTTGGGAGTACCATTTATATTTTACAGAGTTTGCATACAACAATAGCTACCATATTAGTATAGGCATGGCACCATTTGAAGCACTGTATGGAAAGCCATGCAAATCATCTTCCTGTTGGTGGGAGTCTACAAATTAGATTAATTTAGGTTCTGAGATGATTATGGATACTGCAGAAAAGGCGAAAATTATAAGAAAGAGGATGAAAGCTGCATAGAATCGACGGAAGTCATATGCAGATAAGAGAAGGAAAGGATTGGAGTTTGAGGTGAGAGATTTGGTTTTTGTTAAAGTTTTTTCGTTGAAGAGGGTAGTAAGATTCGAGAGTTTGGGCAAGTTAGCACCCAGATTGGTAGGTCCATTTCAAGTATCAGATAGGATAGCGAGTTTGGCCTATAGAGTGGAGCTTCTAAAGAATATGATCGGAGTCTACAATGTGTCTCACATGTCACATTTGCGAAAATGTGTACAAGATTCTATGACCGTGATTACACCTAGTCAGTCATGGGAGATAGAGTTAGAATCTAAGTTGAGTTCATCCCGTGGTCCAACCCGTATTATAGAACATGGGTCGAAGCGACTTAAAATCCATTATGACGATTTGTGATGATGTGCTGCTTGGATTTCATGATATGTTATATTCAAATAAGTTTGTTTGATATATGTTTTATTCGGTTTTAAGGCTAAAATCGTTTATATTGGATTTTAAATGCCATAAGGGTTTAATATGTTACGTAAAATATTATTTTAGATATGGGTTTAGTTTTTTATATTTTTCTAAGCTATGGAAAATTTATTATGAAATTTCGAAGGAAGAAATAAATATTTGGTTTTAATTTTATTTTGGGTGTTAAATGAAGGAATTTAAGTCAGAAATTTTTATTTGTTAGATAACATATTAAAAGTGAACTTTTATGATTTTTTGGGATTTTTCCTAAGTAATTACTATGGAAATTAAATTAATCTATTTGAAGGATTTAAATGTTTTAATTGTTTTGCTTAAGAGAAGGGCTTCTTTGCTAATTACCGTTATTTAGATCTGCAATGAATGCAACAGTTTTTAGAAAAGAATTTGAAAATTTTATGGCAACCAATTAAATTTTTGCAAATATGCAAGTTAATTAAAAAACAATTGCTTGAAAAGGCAATAAATAGTTTTTGTACAGAAGTATGGTTTCGCCACTTCCAGTAGTACCTTTCTGCCCTATACTTCCGCCTCAACCAAGTCGAAATCAATACACAGAGTATCAATGCATTGGTATGTAATGGAATGGAGAATGGCGGTAGGTATGGAGTCGAAGCCATGCTTTCGAATGGGTTGAAACTCATTTAAATAGCTTTCGAAGATGACACCACCTTGTTTTCAAAAAATGCTTTCGAATGGGTTTAAATAGATTTAGATGAGGTTGTCACATTTTGTTAAAGTGTAGCTTTCAAATGATTTACCTCATTTTTCGATCAATGCTTTTGAAAGGGTTGTTTGAACCTAGTTGAAACCATGCTACTAACCTTATACCTTTCGAATGAATTGAAGTCATCAAACTAGTTCAAAAAGTAGCTTTTGAATAAATATAATAAGCCACTTCCTAAAGCTTTCGAAAGGGCTCCAGTAGCCACATAAGGGTTTCGAAGGTAATGTCTTTGAAAGGGGTTTCGAAGCTATCCTTATAAATGTTTTACTTAAATGATTTAAGCTTTTGAAAGGATGGTTCCAAAGCCATTATTTTTCCTCCAACTCTTTTATATGAAGGTTAATGGTTTCGAAAGGGGTACTTTCATTTATATTCACTTTGACCCAAAAGATATTTTAAAGATAAACCCAATGGTTTCGAAAGAGGTAGTTTCAAATGGTTTCAAAACAATGCTTCTATGTATACTTTAATACATTCGAAAGGAAGGTTTAGATGCTTTCGAAAGGTTTCAAAAGTCATATGTTCTGAGTGTTTTGAAAGGCTAATTCTTATTGTCTTGAAAAGAATTTTAAAGGAGGTTTTCTAACGGTTTCAAAAGTAATGGTCTAAGGTCTCAAAAGCTTTAGTTTTCAAACAAAAAACCAATCTTATTTTTAAAGGAAAACTCATGGCAAAATAAATGAGTTTTGAAATGGCTTTAAGGTATGGAGTTTTTGAAGAAGCTTTCCTTGATAGAGTAATGGGTTAAAGAGATTAACCATGTTTCATATGAAAATGATTTCAAGGATATCAAACCATAGATTTTTGGGTTATTATGTTATTATATTTGCTTCTTTTAAAATAAATATTCATTGTAAAATGGACCCATAAAAGTATTTTGGGGTGAAAAGGCAGAATAACCATTTAAGTTGACCCAGTAGTGAATATCATTTAAGTTAACCCGAATATGGAGAATTGCCTCCAGGAGGTTAGGTAGACCAGAATATAAGAGGCCCAAAGACTAATCAAGAAGTTATCAGTTTAGATAGGTTCATAGTGAACCCATGAAAACATGAAAACTATGATTAAAGAGATTTATTGGCACGGTCCAACAGGTTTGTACTGAACCCGTGAAAACTCTATCCGGATTAAGTTTTCATGGTCAACCCATGAAAGCTATGACATAAGAGAAGTTATTGGGGATATCAGTAGGTTCAGCAAGAACCTATGAATAATGAAGTTATTGGCAGGGGCCAATAGGTTCTTAGTGATCCAATGAAAACTATAAAATCGAAAAGATAGTGAATAAACTTTAAGCAGGTTATTAGTCATCCCATGACAACTAATATGTTAATAGTAACCTTAGAAACTATAATTATGGCCGCTAGTCAAATGAACAGTGATGGGAAATTAAGAATAATTTACTTGTTTGTATGTCATTACAATATTTTAAATTTCTATATTTTAATCATTATGGATGTAGGAGTATAGTGTATGGTTATTATAAATCTATGATAAGGTACTAGTGAGGGGAAAACCCGCTCCACTAAGCGACATGGTCTCACTAGATTTCTAAATGTTTCGAGATGGTAGGTCATTATTCATACCAGGCTTTTGTCTGACTCGAAGTTTATGTTTTCCTCTTAAACTCTCAGGTGCTCAATTAATTATGAGTAGTTTGAGAGTTGAGGTTTTGTGGTTCTCCTTAGATGAACAAGCTTCCGATGATATGCAGGAGTAAAGCTAGCGAATAGGAGATCTTTTCTACTTTGATTCTGCTATGTTTTGTTGTAAAGGAAAAGTTGTTTAATTTCCTATGTTTAGACTCTGATCATCCAAATGGGCATCTTCATATGTCTCTCTTTGCGTAAGTTGTAATAATTAAATTTCTTCTAAACGTGGTTCTCGAATCCGGGATTATGTAATAAATTTGAAATGTCTTGAAATGGAATATGAAAGTTGTTTAATGATTTTAAAAAGTTTCCATATCCATGTGTTTCTATTATATCGGTGTACCTAACATTACCGTATTTGGTCACCGAGGATTAATAACTATGGATGACTGCAGCATCCGTAGCTATTAGTTTTAGGCCTCCAAGTAGGGGATGTTACAAGTTGGTATCAGAGTATAGGTTTATGAACACTTAAAATAAATTTAAGCCTAAAATAAATTTTTTTAAAACATAATCCAATGAATCATAAAATAAAATCAAGGTTTTGGGTTAACGCTATAATAACGTATTTGTATTTGATATATATATATATATATATATATAAGTATGTTTTCCCCACTCTCTTAGACCATTCTTCTGTATCTTACTAAAGATCGTATGTAGATTTACGAGAAAGGAAGACATGGAGGTAGGAAACGGTAAAGGAAATCTCGGTAGAGGAAGCACCACAACAATGCTTCACTGGGTTAAGGGAAAATGCTAATCAAAATGCAGATGCCAATGTAGGTGCTGGAAATCCGTTAGTAGATATGGGGATGATATATCAGTGCTTCGTCAATCTAGTGTAATCTGGAGCAGTGGCAGGAGTAGCAGGGAATATTGGAGGAGCTAATCCCTTGGCTCCAATTGGGAATGACGGTACTAAGTTGAGTGGGGATTACACAAACTTTTATAGGAAACCGTTTGTGAGAATGGGGGATGCCATGGAAGTTGAGAATTGGTTATTGTATTGTGAGAGAATCTTCGCTAAATTAGGATTGAATGATGAGCAGAAAAGGAGACTAGCCTCTAAGCAGTTGCAAGGAGCAGAGCTTTATTGGTGGAATAGTATTACTACCAGAGTTCCTGAGGAAGAGTTGACTTGGGCAAAGTTTCGAAGGAGAATCGAGCAGTGGTTTCTGTTTGAAGTTTCTGAGTTGGCATTATTGAGAAAGTTTATGGATTTGGTGTTAGGAGAAATGTCGGTAATTGAGTATGCCACTAAGTTTGATGAGTTGTCCTGATATAGGTATGCTAATATTTACACCGCCATCAAGAGGAATGAGAAGTTTATTTGGTGATTTAGCTCGAGATTGCTAGGGCGACCCTGCTACATCTCCATGATCCTTGTAATGTCATTGTGGAGATGGCAATCCGACATGAGGAAATGCTTTTTGTTTATGGAAAGGAAAAGTCGGTTGGAACTTAGGGTTCTTAAGGGAAGAAGAGGAAGTTCATTAAGAAGAAGGGAGCCTAGAAGGGAGAGGCTACCAACAAGGCATATAGGGTACTATTAATATCGGTGCATCACATTCATTTATATCTTAATTTTTGGTTGATAGGTTATGTTTAGAACCCACATACCTTGTTACTTCCTTAAGGGTCACAAATATGATAGGAGGATATGCAACTCTAGGGACGAGATGTGACTGGTTAGAACTTCATTTTTTATGTCATAAGTTTGCATCCAATCTGTATGTTTTTTATTTCGTAGACTTCGGAATCATTTTGGGTATGGATTGTTTGGGTAGATATGAGGCTAGGATGTTTTGCCACGATTGGGAAGTATCGTCGAGACTCCCAGATAGTCATAACCGAATAATATTCTCAATGGAGGATTCTGACAAAACTGCTTGTGCTTTGATGAGAGCTATGGAAGTAGAAGAAGAGTTAAGTCAGGTTTGAGTAGCAAGATAGTTTGTAGACGTTTTTTAGCAAGTTACGGGACTACCACGGAGACGAACTATTGAGTTTCGGATAGATCTTGTGCCAGGAGATGAACCTGTAAGTTGACCAACTTGAAGAATGACACCGATCGAGATGAAGGAATTGAAGGTGTAGCTAGTGGATCTAGAAGTGAGAATTTTATTAGACCAAGCAGTTTGCTTTAGAGAGCGGTCGTGGTGTTCGCGAAGAAACCGGATGGGTCATTAATGATGTGTATTGACTACCATAAGTTGAACGAGCAGACGATTAAGAATAAGTATCCTTTGCCGAAAATTGATGATCTATTTGATCAGTTGTGTGGAGACAGAGTATTTTCCCAGTTAGATTTGACGATAGGTTTCCATCAGTTAAGAGTGGCAGAGGACATTATTCCGTTGACAGTGTTTCAAACTAGGTATGGTTCGTACGAATTGTTAGTAATGCAATTCGAGTTAACGAACGCACCGACTTTCTTCGTAGATTTGATGAACCGAGTTTTCTGAGAGTGTTTGGAATGGTTCATATTGATGTTTATAGATGATATTTTAGTATACTCTAAGGATGAAAGTGATCATGGAGATTATCTTAGAATAGTGCTTGAGATGTAGAGGCAGCATCATCTGAAAGCGAAGTTTTTCAAGTGTCATTTTGGGAAGAAAGAGGTGAAGTTTCTTGGTCACGTGGTTTCAGAGAAAGGCTTGTTAGTCGATCCATATAAAATCGAAGCTGTTGATAACTGGAAGAGACCAGAGATGGTGACTGAGATTATAAGTTTTCTTGGACTTGCTGGCTATTACCGGAGATTCAATAAAGATTTCTCACGGATAGCAGCGCTATTGACTAAGTTAACCAAGAAGGACGTGAAGTTTGTCTGGTCCGAAAAATGTGAGGAAGCATTCCTGAAGTCTAAGCATTTGTTGACCAAGGCATCTGTGTTAGCAGTTTCGGACGGAAACCAAGATTTGGTGATGTATACCGATGTATGTGGAACCAGATTAGGAGTTGTGTTGATGCAGAAGGGTAAATTCATTGCCTACGCTTCACGACAGCTTAGACCACATGAAGTGAGATATCCTACTCATGATTTGGAGTTTGCAGTTGTGATCTTTGCGCTGAAAATTTGGAGACATGATCTCTTGGGGAGAGATTTGAGCTATGCACAGATCATAAGTCATTAATGTATTTATTCTCTCAGAAGGAGTTGAATATGAAATAGCGAAGGTGGTTGGATTTTTTATCTGCTTATGATTTTGGTATGAGTATACACTTGGAAAAGGAAATAAGGTAGTGGATGCTCTTAGCAGACGACATTAGAATGTGGTGTTGGCTATGTTGGCAGAATGGAAAGATTTAGAAGCTTTGACCACTTGTAGTGTGCAGTTAAGATCGACTGATAATTCTTGTCAGAGTACGGCTATGTTATCCTGCTTAGAATTTCGATCAATGCTGATTGAAAGGATGCTTCTAAGCAGAAGGAGGATCCATTATTAGCTGAGAAGATTAGAAGGCTTGAACTTGGATCGAAGATCGATTATCTAAAGGATTTTATTCTTGGCAAAAGGGGATGGTTGAAAAAGAATGGACGATTATGTGTTCCGAATGTGGAGGACTAGAGAAGAGAAGTTCTTGGGGAATGTCATCAATCCAATTTTATGATTCATCCTTGAGGAACCAAGATGTATCATGACATGAGGAGGAGCTTCTACTGGGAAGGTATGAAAAAGGATGTTGGCTTGTGGGTTGGACAGTGTGTAAACTGTCAACAATTGAACGTCGAACATCAGAAGCCGAGTGGATTGCTTCAGGCTTTCGAGAAACCAGTTTGGGAATGGGATTCGAAATCCGTGTATTTTATAAATGGGTTCCAAGGTCGAATAGAGGAAATAAAAGTATAAAGGTTATAGTGGATAGGATGATCAAGAGTGCCTATTTCATTCCAGTTAAGTCAACCAGGACGACACTTGTTTTAGCAAAGTTGTTCATAAAGAACATAGTTAGACTGCATGGAATTCCTAGTAGTATAGTCAGTGATAGAGATGCTTAGTTTACTAGAGAATTTTGGAAGAGTCTACTGGATGTATTAGGTACCAAGCTTAAGATGAATATTGCATATCACCCACCGACGGATGGGCAGACAGAATGAGTCAATAAGTACTCGAGGATTTTTGGTGGATTTTGGAAAGATCACCTACACTTAGTGGAGTTTTCCTATAATAATAATTATCAGACTAGTATAGGAATGTCGTCTTTTGAAGCTTTTTGTGGAAGGCCATGCAAATCACCAGCTTGGAGACTGGAGACAGACTAGTCTTGGGTCCAGATCTGGTTAGAAAGGCAACGGAGAAGATTGAATTGATCCGAGAAAGATAAAGGAAGCTCAGTCTAGACAGAACAGTTAAGTAGATAAGAGGCATAAGGATCTAGAATTCTCAGTTGGAGATAGGGTTTTCATTAAGGTATCACGATGAAGGGTGTGATACTATTTGAAAAGTCAGGGAAATTGGCACCGACGTATGTTAGTCCGTTCCAAGTTATAGAGAGGATTGGAAAGCTCGCATATAGAGTAGAGTTGCCAAGCAGTATGGCAAGTGTCCATAACATATTTCATGTGTCTCATCTTCGCAAGTATATGCATGATCCAGAAGCTACTTGATGCAGCTCAGACTAGGGTCGAAGAATTGCAAGCTGTCATTTTCCAAGGCATAAGTCATTCACGACCTAAGCAAGGTGAAGACTTAGGTCGCCCACGACCTAAGGAGGAAGATTTGAGTCGCTTCCGACCTAACTGGAACCCAGAAGGAGAAAGCCTAGGTCGTCCACGACCTAAGGAGGAAAGTTTAGGTCGTTCCCGACCTAACTGGAGACCAGAGGGGGAAGTTGCGTTGAGTACACGACCTAAAAAGCTCACGAGTCACGACCTAAAAGACCCACGACCTAACCAAGAACAAGAGACGGGAGTTGCACTGAGTACACGACTTAACGAAGTTGCGAGTTACGACCTAAAAGAGCCACGACCTAACGAATTCATAAGTCGCTCGGTATCTTTAGGTCGTCTATGACCTAACACATAGGTCACCCGAAGAATTCCTAATGCCGCTTCTTTAGTTCGTTCACACGACCTACCGACCCAGGATAAGTCGCTGAAGAGTTAAGTCGTTTCATTTTAAGTCGTTGTGTCTTGAGTCGCTATATTGTACAGTGTGTGTTGTAATCAGTTGAGTCGTCGGTAATTGCTAGGTCGCTACATGTTGTAACTGGTATTAGTTGAGTCGTTGGTGTTGTTAGGTCGCGAACTACTGTAAGCCGCGGGCTAGTGTTGGGTTGTGTTGTGTCTTGTATTTTAAGTCGTTAACGACCTATGTTGAGTCGTAAGTCGTGTACGACTTAAGGAGCCGGTTGTAAAATGCTATAAATAGGGAGCGTGTTGTATATTTGAAGGTTGTTGATTTTTGAATAAGATTTCTTGTTGATTGCTGTGTGCTTTCATCTAAAATTGGTAGTTGAGTGAAATCTCCTATCTCCACTTTCGGTTATTCGAGTGCGCTCGAATCAACGATTGTTGAAGCCGATTCGCGGAATCAAGTGTGCTTGATCAACGCTAGAAGAATTGAAGATCTTCTTTCATGGTATCGTGCGCGATCAACGTGATGAGGATAGCTAGAATTCGGTATCTTCGGATCAACGAATTTGGGCATTTCAGTATTCATCAATCCACCGATTGCTACTTTCACCGATCTATATCGTTTTGTTAAATATCCGCTGCGTCAGTTTGGTACCAGAGCTTGACTTAGCCAATCATAGCTAAGACGAGTCTTGGAGCCAAGGAGTTTGAAGTTTGGTGTTCATCGTGTTCATCTTGAAGTTGCAACAAGAGGAGAACTTTCGATCCATTTCATTACGGATCAAAGTTGGAAAGGTGTTTGAGCCAAGAGTTGAAGCATCACTTTGATATCATTTTTTGAAGTATTGTGAAGTTCAATCATGCCACCAAGTAGAGCTAATCGTCATCAGAATGTTGAAGCGTTGTATAGAAGAGAAGAGGCCGAGCAAATGGAACAACGTATTAATGAGAAGTTTGATGAAGGCATTGGAAAGTTAGAGAAGTTGATGAATGATTTAAATCAAAATCAAAGGAGGAGATCACCAATCTCGCACCATGGAGGAAAACGAGTTTCGCCGTCGGTTACTGAAGCGAGAAGGGTATCACCGCAATCTTTTAGAGAGAGAAGAGAAACATCAATTTCATCAAAGAGAGATCACGATGACTATGGACATGAAGAGAGGAGAACTCCACGTGAGTTTGAAGATGAACCATATAGAGATGAAGAGAGACATAGTAGAAGGGACATGCGTGATCAAAGGGATGATAATGGTCCAGATCGATATAGACGAACATTTGAATATGATGAAGAGGGTGATAGAGCTAGCATTCATTATCGAGACCGAGACCAAGTCCGAAATTCATATCGAGATGTAGATGATGATCGTCGATGGGAATCGGGTATGAAGATGGAAATTCCTGAATTTAAAGGTGGAATGGTTGCAGAAGAATTCTTGGATTGGTTGTCTAATGTTGAAGAAATCTTTGACTTCAAAGAGATTCCGGGAAATCGTCAAGTGAAGTTGGTTGCTACTAAGTTGAGGGGGAGAGCTTTGGCATGGTGGCAGCAAACTAAACTTACGAGAGAGAGAATGGGGAAGTCAAAGGTTGAGTCTTGGGATAAGATGAAGAGGTTGATGAGAGCTGCATTTTTACCTTACAACTATCAATCACTTATGTACCAGAGGTTGCAGAATCTAAGGCAGGGGACGAAGTCAGTCAATGATTATGCTGATGAATTCTACCAACTCATTGCCAGGAATGATATTATGGAGACAGAAGAACAGCTGACTGCCAGATTTGTTGGAGGGTTGCGAATGCAGATCCAGGATATGGTTAATATGTTCGATCCAAGATCTGTGGCGGAGGCACATCAGAAAGTGTTGGCTTGGGAGAAGCAGGGAAGGCGTGGAGGTGGTGTGTTTACTAATTCAAATAATCCAGTGAAGGGTGCCAGTGGAAGTTCTAATGTTTCTAAACCTATCAGTAAACCAGTTATGAAGGAGGCTGAGAAGACGAAGGATAACAGTGGTTTCAAATGTTATAATTGCCAGGGGCTGGGTCACAAAAGCAATGAATGTCCGAAGCCGAAGAAGAGAGCAATGGTTACTGAGATTGAAGAAGAGGATGAAGATGCAGAATGTTCTAATTCATTACCAGTTGAGGAGGAAGACTTATTGTCCGGAGATGAAGGTTGTAATCTTATGATGAGGAGATCTTGTCTTACACCAAAACAAGAGGATGATACTAGTTGGTTGAGAAGCAATATTTTTCAGTCGACATGCACTATTCTGGGGAAGGTTTGCAAGTTCGTTATTGATGCTGGAAGCTATGACAATATTATCTCTACAGAAGCAATAAAAAAGTTGAACTTGAAAACTGAGAAGCATCCTAAACCGTACAAGTTAGCATGGTTGAGGAAGGGTAGTGAAGTGAAGGTGTGTCGAAGAGCTTGTATGAATTTTTCTATTGGAAAGAAGTACAAAGATGAAATTTGGTGTGACGTTGTAGACATGGATGTGTGTCATCTGTTGTTGGGCAGACCATGGCAGTTTGATAGAGCAGTGCAACATGATGATCGTGCTAATAGTTATAGTTTCATGTTTGAAGGTACTAAGATTATTTTAGTTCCTAAGAAGCAACAACAAAAGGAAAGTAAGTTGGAGGAGATTGAAGAGCTGAAAACCTTATTATCTTTGAAGGAGTTTGTTAAGGAGGTTAAAGAGGAGCCTGAAGTCTTTTTGTTGATTGGGCGAGAGTGCAGTGAAGGGGTTGAAATTCCAGAAGAAACGAAGCCAGTTTTGAAAGAATTTGAAGATGTATTTCCAGAAGAGTTGCCTAAGGAGTTACCGCCACTGAGAGACATTCAACATCAAATTGATCTTGTTCCGGAAGCAGTTTTACCACATCGACCACATTACCGAATGAGTCTGAAGGAACATGAGGAGCTACGAAGGCAGGTGGAAGAGTTATTGGAGCAGGGACGTGTTCAGGAAAGCTTGAGTTCTTATGCAATACCAGCTTTGTTGGTGCCAAAGAAGGATGGAACATGAAGAACGTGTACCGATAGTAGAGCTTTGAACAAGATTACTGTTCGCTACAGATTTCCTATGCCAAGGTTGGATGATTTACTAGATCAGTTGAGTGGGGCTGCTATATTCTCGAAGATTGATTTGAAGAGCGGATATCATCAAATTCGTATTAGACCAGGTGATGAGTGGAAGACTGCTTTTAAAACTAGGGAGGGTCTATACGAATGGTTGGTTATGCCATTTGGTTTATCAAATGCACCTAGTACGTTCATGCAGGTGATGAATCAAATCTTTAGACCATTCATTGGGAAATTCGTGGTGGTATATTTTGATGATATTCTGATATATAGCAGGAGTATGGAGGAGCATGTTCAACATTTGAGGGAAGTGCTGATTATTCATCATGAGGAACAATTTTATGCTGCTACGAAGAAATGCGTGTTTATGACGCATAGTGTTTTATTTCTGGGCTATGTTGTTTCGGAGGAAGGTATACAGGTGGACCAGAATAAAGTTAAAGCAGTCAGGAATTGGCCGCAACCGAGGACAATTACAGAAGTGAGAAGTTTTCATGGGCTAGCGTCGTTCTACCGAAGATTCATTCCACACTTCAGTAGCGTGATGGCTCCAGTTACTGATTGTATGAAAGGGAAACAGTTTTCTTGGTCGGAGGAAGCAGGGTTTGCTTTTGAACAAATTAAAAGACTTTTGACGACAGGACCAATTCTTGTATTACCAGACTTTCAGTTGTTATTTGAGTTACACACTGATGCTTCTAAGGTTGGGATTGGAGGGGTGTTGAGTTAGAAGGGGCGTCCTATTGCATACTTTAGCGAGAAATTATCAGGGGCAAAGATGAGATATAGCACGTATGATGTGGAGTTTTATGCCGTAGTGCAAGCAGTGAAACATTGGAGACACTATCTGTTCCATAAGGAGTTTGTTCTTTACACAGACCATGAAGCTTTGAAGCATTTGCAGGGGCAGGACAAGATTTCAGCAAGGCATGCTTCATGGATTTCCTATCTGCTGCAATTTACGTTTGTTGTGAAACATAAATCGGGAATTACGAATCGTGTAGCGGATGCATTGAGCGGAAGGAATCACTTGTTGACTACAATGAAGGTTGAGGAGACAGGGTTTGAATTATTGCCAGAACTGATTGAAGAAGATCCTTACTTTCAGAAATTTGTTGAGAAAGTCAAGGTGGGAAGTTCTGATGAATTTGTGTTGATTGATGGTTTCTTATTTAAGGGGAATCAATTGTGTGTACCGGATTGTAGCTTGCGAATGAAGATAGTAAAGGAGCTTCATGAGGAAGGACATGTGGGTAGAGACCGAACATTGCAGTTAATCTCTCAATCCTACTATTGGCCATCGATGAGGAAGGAAGTTGAAAGGTTTGTTCAGAGATGTCATCTTTGTCAAGTTTCGAAAGGGACAGCTACAAATGCGGGTTTGTATATGTCTTTACCTGTACCTACAAAACCTTCGGTGGACGTTAGTATGGATTTCGTATTGGGTTAACGCAAAGGGGAAATGACTCGATATATGTTGTGGTGGATCGTTTCTCGAAGATGGTACATTTTGTCGCTTGTAAGAAGACGGCGGATGCTGTTCATGTTGCTCAGTTATTTTTCAAAGAGAGCTATCGACTTCATGGATTGCCAGAATCTATTATGTCGGATAGGGATACTCGTTTTCTGAGTCATTTTTGTTGTGGAAGATGGTCGGAACAAAGCTGAATTTTAGTAGCGCTTACCATCCGCAAACAGATGGACAAACGGAGGTTGTGAACAGATCGTTGGGGAATTTATTGAGATGCTTGGTGAAAGATAATCTGAAAAGATGGGATGTGAAGTTATGTCAGGCAGAGTTTGCTCATAATCGTGCGGTGAATCGTAGTACAGGTTTCAGTCCATTTCAGATTGTTCATTCAAACTTACCAAAGGGGCTGTTGGATTTAACGGTAGTGCCACAACCAAAGGGGACCGTTAAACGAGCTACTGATTTTGTTGATGCTTTGAAGGAGTGTCATAGAATCGTTCAGGAACGATTGGAGAAGACAAATGAGAAGTATAAGCGAACTGCAGATTTAAAGCGACGAAGTGTTGAATTTAACGAAGGTGATTTGGTTTACGCAGTGTTGACAAAAGATCGTTTTCCGGTGGGAACGTACAATAAAATGAAGGCGCGGAAAATTGGTCCAGTTGAAATTCTAAAGAAAATCAATGAGAATGCGTATCAATTGAAGTTACCAGAAGATGTTTATACTTCTGATGTATTCAACGTCAAATATTTAATTCCGTACCATGGAGCTGAACTTGTTGTAGAAGACGATGGTGAAAATTCGAGGTCGAATTTCTGTCAACCAGGGGAGGATGATGCAGCTCAGACAAGGGTCGAAGAATTGCAAGCTGTCATTTTCCAATGCATAAGTCATTCACGACCTAAGCAAGGTGAAGACTTAGGTCGCCCGCGACCTAAGGAGGAAGATTTGAGTCGCTTCCGACCTAACTGGAACCCAGAAGGAGAAAGCCTAGGTCGTCCACGACCTAAGGAGGAAAGTTTAGGTCGTTCCCGACCTAACTGGAGACCAGAGGTGGAAGTGGCGCTGAGTACACGACCTAAAAAGCTCACGAGTCACGACCTAAAAGACCCACGATCTAAACAAGAACAAGAGATGGGAGTTGCACTGAGTACACGACTTAACGAAGTTGCGAGTTACGACCTAAAAGAGCCACGACCTAACGAAGTCATAAGTCGCTCCGTATCTTTAGGTCGTCTACGACCTAACACATAGGTCACCCGAAGAATTCCTAATGCCGCTTCTTTAGGTTGTTCACACGACCTACCGACCCAGGATAAGTCGCTGAAGAGTTAAGTCGTTTCATTTTAAGTCGTTGTGTCTTGAGTCGCTATATTGTACAATGTGTGTTGTAATCAGTTGAGTCGTTGGTAATTGCTAGGTCGCTACATGTTGTAACTGGTATTAGTTGAGTCGTTGGTGTTGTTAGGTCGCGAACTACTGTAAGTCACGGGCTAGTGTTGGGTTGTGTTGTGTCTTGTATTTTAAGTCGTTAACGACCTATGTTGAGTCGTAAGTCATGTACGACTTAAGGAGCCGGTTGTAAAATGCTATAAATAGGGAGCGTGTTGTATATTTGAAGGTTGTTGATTTTTGAATAAGATTTCTTGTTGATTGCTGCGTGCTTTCATCTAAAATTGGTAGTTGAGTGTAATCTCCTATCTCCACTTTCGGTTATTCGAGTGTGCTCGAATCAACGATTGTTGAAGCCGATTCGCGGAATCAAGTGCGCTTGATCAACGCTAGAAGAATTGAAGATCTTCTTTCACAGTATCGTGCGCGATCAACGTGACGAGGATAGCTAGAATTCGGTATCTTCGGATCAACGAATTTGGGCATTTCAGTATTCATAAATCCACCGATTGCTACTTTCACCGATCTATATCATTTTGTTAAATATCCGCTGCGTCACTACTATTCCTCCGACAGAGTTGGTAGTAGAGCTGAAATTGACTTTTGTTAGACAACCAGTTCGTGTTAAAGCAGGAGATGAGAAAAGGTTCAGGAACAAGACAGCTAAGTTGGTGAAAGTTCAGTGGAGCGACATCGAGGACTGTATTTGGGAGACAAAAGACAAGATCAAAGATACTTATCCTAATCTTCTATAAGGATACGATCTATATTTGTTTTATATAGACTTTTGCTAGTCAGGGAGGCTAGTATGGTAGTTAGGAGCTATTATAGATGATTGCTATGTTTAGTATTTAGTCCATAATGAATTTCGAGGATGAAATTCTTTAAGGGGGAGCCTGTAACACCCCTAATTTTTAATAACATTATTGAGGAGATTTAATTAGATAAATTAAGTAGAATAATGTAACTATTAGTGTGATAATAGGATTAAGATTTGAAAATTTATTTAGAGGACATGCCAAAACAAACATAAAAAATGAGTTTATGGAAATGGTTTATTAGATAATTAATAAGAGAATAAAACAAGGGAATTATGGAAAATAGCCGCACCTATAATCCCATTACCTGTAAGCTCTCGTTTCCATTTCTTTGCATATTCATTTTTCAAAACTAAAAAAACGTAAATCAAAGAAGGGCAAGCTGAACATAAGATAGGGAAGGAAAAATAGGGAAATTAATTAAAGCTAAGCAATTAAGAAAGGAGAATTAATCAAATACCAAACCACAAGTTCCTTATTTTAAGCAAGATGTAAACCATCTCTATTTTTTTTATAGATCATCTAATTTCGGGTTTATGTTTAAATCCATAATGATGATTTTTGATGATGATATGCTTGGATTTCATGATCTGTTATATTCAAACAAGTTTTTTTAATATATGTTTTATTCGATTTTAAGGATAAAATCATTTATATTGGATTTCAAATCCCATAAGGATTTAATATGTTATGTAAAACATTATTTTGGAAATGGATTTAATTTTTTATAATTTTCCAAGCTATGGAATTTTTGTTATGAATTTTTGAAGGAAGAAATGAATATTTGGGTTCAAATTTTATTTTGGCTGTTAAATGAAGGAATTTGGGTCATAAATATTTATATGTTAGATAACATATTAAAAGTGAATTTCAATGATTTTTGGGAATTTTTTTAAGTAACTTACTATGGAAATTAAATTAATTTATTTGGAGGATTTAAACGTTTTAATTGTTTTTCAAAAGGAAGGGCTTCTTTGCTAATTACCTTTATTTAGATCTGAAATCAATGCGGCATTTTTTAGAAAAGAATTTGAAAAGTTTATGGCAACTAATTAAATTTTTACAAATATGCATGTTAGTTAAAAAGAAACTACTTGAAAAGGCAGTAAAACAGTTTTTGCACAGAAATATGGTTTCGCCACTTCTAATAGTAGCTTTTGATCCTATTCTTCCACCTCAACCAAGTCAAAACCAATACATAAGTATCCATGCATTGGTACATAGTGGATTGGAGAATGGCGGTAGGTATGTAGTCGAAACCATGCTTTAGAAAGGGTCGAAACCCATTTAAATAGCTTTCGAAGATGCCACTTGCCTTGTTTCCAAAAGAATGCTTTCGAAATGGTTTAAAATATGTTTCAATGAGATTGCCACCTTTTTGTTAAAGTGTAGCTTTCGAATGAGTTACACCCATTTGTAAATCAATGCTTTCGAAAGGGTTGTTTGAACCTAGTTGAAACCATTCTGCCGACCTTATACCTTTCGAATGAATTGAAGTCATCAACAAGTTCGAAAGGTAGCTTTTGTTTTATAAATATAATAAGCCAATTCCCAAAGCTTTCGAAAGGGCTCCATTAGCCACACAAGGATTTCGAAGCCAATGGCTTCGAAAGTGGTTTCGAAGCTATCCTTCCTAGTGTTTTACTTAAATGATTTAAACTTTCGTAAGGACGGTTCCAAAGCCATCAGCTTTCCCCAAATTCTTTTATATGAAGGTAAATGGTTTCGAAAGGGATACTTTCGTTTATGTTAGCTTTGACCCAAAAGATATTTTAAAGAAAAACCCAATGGTTTCTAAAGAGGTACTTCCAAATGTTTTTGAAGCAATGCATCTATGTATACTTTAATACGTTCGAAAGGAAAGTTTTGAAAGTTATATATTTTGAGTGTTTCGAAAGGCATATTCTTAGTATCTTGAAAAGAAGGTATGAATGCTTTTGAATGAGGTTTTCCAATGGTTTTGAAAGTGAAGGTCTAAGGTTTTGAGAGTCCTAGTTTTCAAACAAAGAACCCAATCTCATTTTTAAAGGAAAACCCATGGAAAAATAAATGAGTTCTGAAATGGCTTTTAAGTATGGAGTTTTTGAAGAAGCTTTCCTTGATAAGGTAATGGGTTAAAGGGATTAACCATGTTTCATATGAAAATGATTTCAAGGATATTAAACCATAGATGTTGGTGTTATTGTGTTATTATGTTTTCTTCTTCTAATATATATATTCACTGTAAAATGGACCTATAACTGTATTTTAGGGAGAAAGGGCAGAATAACTAGTTAGCTTGACCCAGTAGTGAATATAAATTGAGTTAACTCTTAAATGAGTAAAATTGCAACCAAGAGGTCAGGTAGACCAGGATATAGGATGCCCAAAGACTAATTAAGAAGTTGTCGGTATAGATAGGTTCATAGTGAACTCATGAAACCTATGATTAAAGAGAGTTATTGGCTCGGGCCAACAGTTTTGTAGTGATCTCATGAAAACTATATCCAGGTTAAGTTATTGACAAAAGTCAATAGGTTCATAGTCAATCCATGAACACAATGATATAAGAGAAGTTATTGGAGATACCAATAGATTCAGGGAGAACCCATGAACAATGAAGTTATTGGAAGGGGCCAATAGGTTTTTAGCTATCCCATGAAAACTATGAAAGCAGACAGATAGTTCATACGCTTTAAGCAGGTTATTAGTCAACCATGAAAACTAATAGGTTAATAGTAACCCTAGAATCTATAACTATGACTGATAGTCAAATGAACGGGGTTGGGAAATCCAAAATAATTTACTTATTTGCATACCATCTTAATATTTTAAATTGCTATGTTTTAAAAATTATGGATGCAGGAGTATAGTTTATAGTTATAATAAATCTATGATAAGGTACTAGTGAGGGGAAAACCCGCTCCACTAACCGGCATGGCCTCAATAGATTTCTAAATGTTTTTGATAGGTTATTATTCATACCAGACTTTATGTCTAACTTGAAGTTTGTGTTTTCCCCTTAAATCCCGGGTGCTCAATTAATTTTGAGTCGTTTAAGAGTTGAGGTTTCAGGTTCTCCTTAGATGAATAAGCTTCCAAAGATGTGCAGGAATAAAGCTAGCGAATAGGAGATCTTTTCTATTTTGATTCCGCTGTGTTTTGTTATAAAGGCAAAGTTGTTTAATTTCCTATGTTTAGAGTCTGATCATCTAAGGGGGCATTTTCACATGTCGCCCTCGGCGTATGTTGTAATAATTATATTTTCTCTAAACGTGGTTCTTGAATCCAGGATTATGTAATGAATTTGAAATATCTTGAAGTGGAATATGAAAGTTGTTTAATGATTTTAAAAGTTTTTCATATCCATGTGTTTCTGTTATATCAATGCATCGAACATTACCACATTTAGTCATTGAGGATTGATAACTATGGATGACTGCAGCATCCGTAGCCGTTAGTTTTAGGCCTTTATGAGGAAGATGCTGCACCATATCATGTCATATGTTCATAAGAGGCATAAAAGACAAGTAAAAAATTTGTGCAATAATCTAAGCTCGTCAATAGGCTATGTAATCTGTTCTTATAATCAAAGTCCAATGTCTATATACTTCTGCATTTATATGCTGATTATAGTTCAAAGCTCCATTTAAATAATTGTATCAAGCTTTATACATAAGGAGTTCGAGTATATACGTGCCTATATCAATAACATACATAAAGGCATTATCTAAAAAACAATAGGTATGTCTAAGTCCTTGTCCAGATAGATAATGCATGATTACAATCAAATAGATTTTGCCTCCAATTTGATTTAGGGTTTATAAGAGTTTGATTTTAGGAGCAGAGAAAAGAAAAATGATCCTCCATTTGCACACCCTGAAAGAAATGCGGATTACGGATCTTCAGGCTAGGATTAACACAGGAGGGGGGGTGAATAGTGTTTATAAAGAATTACTAAATCTTTTTGAGTTTATGTTAATTTAGACATAGATGTATGCAATCTACAGATATAGGGATAATCATAGAAACAAACACATATGTAGAAATAAAATAAAAGCAGTAAAGGAAAGAACACACCGAATTTTATACTGGTTCGGAGTTACCCTACATCCAGTCCCGCAACACAAGTACGGATTTCCTTTCAAAAGCAATTGTACAATTACACCCTCGATTTCAAGACTACGAGGTACACCCTCCAGAATTTCAATCCTCTGGGTAGAGATACTTGATTTCCGGGCCACAAGTTTACCCAATTGATTTACCAATGTTACAATCACACATTTTCTCGCTTGATTGATTTTCAAGGCCACAATCACACCTTTTCTCGCTTAATAGATTACGAAGAAGTCTATAAATCTGAATAGCACTGAGAACCTTGTTGAGATAGTGATAGAGAATCAAACTAGAAGTAATCGAGTATGATTCAATATTGATTTTGGCAGAGTAATGGTTAGAGTATGTATTAAGAAATGTGGAAGAAGAAGAGGAGTGAAAAACTAGAAAATATGATATAAAATTCGTTGAAACTAACCCCTATTTATAAAAGAACAACAGCCATGTACATTCACGAAGAGTTATGGCAAAAAGACACTTCTTTTGAAATTTAAATTTTGAACTCAACTGACACCATGTCGACATGGTCAACATAGGCATGTCGACATCCTAAAGCAATTTTTGATGATTTGATTTTCTTTGAAAATAACCTTTATCTTATATTAAAACTATTTTAAACTTTTCTAATGTACTTGACTATAGTTAAAATTCATAAGTAAATATAGAGAATAATATATATATAATTTAACTATAATTTTATATTTAAATCTTAAGTATAAATATTCAAAAGTTAAATATATTATTTTAAAAGATAGTTTAAAATCAGGAGTAATATTGACTTTGAAATTAAAGATAATTTTGAGGCTAAAATTATTTAAAATCAGGATAGAGGTTTTTGATGCTTTTAAAAGGAAGTTTTTGAAAACATTTTGAAAACAGGATATAATTTTGAAAAATCATTTTGAATAAAAAGTTAGCGGATACAAAACAATATTCCACTAGATTTTTCGTAGGTTCCATCCCACTTAGGGTTCCATCCCAGTAACAGGCTCGAAGTGGATTCCGTTCCACGAATAAATTGGATTTTAAGATGCCAGTACTTTTCTATGAGTTTTAACAAAATTTCTAATTAAAGAATAAATTACTTCAATTCTTGAACTCTTGATATTCTTGATACTCATGAGTCTTCAATCTTGATATCTTGAATCTCTATACTGTACAGTCTTCATTCTTGGTACCTGCATGGTTAAAACCTGCAAATACATATATATCAAAACTTATAATGTTAGTATTTAGATTTTATTATCTATTCTAAGGTTGTATTCATCAAAACCATCATCTCACGGACTAATAATCTCCCCCTTTTTGACGATGACAACCTTTGTTTATAAAATATTACTTCTATCCTAATAACTCCCCCTTAATCTATAACTCCCCTTTAATTTATGTCTAACTAACCTATTTTATATTTCTCCTCCTTTGTCATCAACAAAAACTAACTCACCCTCATTCTTGGACTAGAGTACCTGTATTAATAAACTATACAATGAAATATATAATAGATAGATTAAGAAATAATTATCCTTATGAACATGATAATTAATCAAGGATTATATACATTTCAATGTATATATATACATGTTTTATGTAGCAACCATCAAACCAATTTAAGAAATCGATTCACACCGAGTATCAATCCATACCAAATCAAATTAATTCAAACAAACAATTCAAACAAAGTAAACAAAATAAAAATCAAACGTTACGTGGAACTTCCACCCATCCTTCTTCTCTAAAAATCGGATCTTCCTTAATAGCATCCCAATTATCATCGTCATTGATGAGAGAGACTGGAGGATGTGCTTCGTTATCATCCTTGTGTAGGGAGAAAATCATCCATCGTATTGCATCGAAATGCCTTTCATGCTCCTTGATCATCTATATTTGACTCAATTCTAAGTGTCGCTGGTTACGAAGAATGAACGAGAGAATACTCTTGAACGAATTAAGAGTTTCTTCAAGATTTTCGGATAAATTGTGAATTGGATTAGCCATAGTTGAATTTGTGAAAGAAATGAAGAATTAGAAGATAGGAAATAATTTTCAGTGAAGAATTCTGGAAGAAATAGGTATATATAGGTGTAGAAATTCGTTTGAAATGAATATACATATGGTTGTTATTCAAATTTCAAATTCAAAATCAATTATCATTTCTGACCAGTACATGCCGACATGGTCATAGAGGGGATGTCGACATGGGTTAGTGAAAAATTATGACTAATTTGATTTTGTGAATAATTATGTGTGTGTATATATTTATATACTGTACTAACATTTATTCTGGAGATAAGATAATGTAGATAACAGAAAAGAAATTTCATTTCATTGCATACTAAGATGTTACAATGATTAAACACACGCCAAACTACATAAACTTTCGAATTAAACGAACTAAAACACATACAACAAGATACGAAAAGATAAAACTAGTTAGAGGATGATGATGATGAAGAAAGTCCAAGTTTTTTGCTGACTTTGGAAATGAACTTGTTCATCTTGGATGAAATTTTGTCCAACTTCTTACTAACGGATCGTTTAAGAATCCGTTGATTCTCAACAATCGTCTTTTGATTTTTGAGAAGGGTTTTGGTGGATGGATTAGGAAGACAGTCAATGCTTTCCAAAGAGGTTTCACCTTCTTCTTCTTCAATTTCCATTTCATCCCCTTCTTCTTCTTCCTCTTCCTCTTCTTCCATTTCCTCATGAGCCAAACGCTCTTCCTTTTCGGCAAGGGTCTCATAAGGTTGAAAAACAAATGGAATTTTCATAAGCGAAATGTTGGAATGATTGAAAACTTTTCAAGAAACAAATTCTTCGCCTTTAAAATCCACTCCAAAATAGTTAAAAATACGAGTGAGATAAATTCCATGATATAAAGTATTCTCACCCATTTCAAGATTTTTAGGACGTAGGTCATCCAAAATAACTTGCGCCCAATTTATGTCATAATTTCCAAAAATAGCAAAAGAGCTTTGCAAACTGAAGTAGGATTGTTAAAATTCCCCGATCTTGGGGTCAAAGTATGTTGCAAAAGAAGATTGACAATCCTTGCCATTGGTCGAAAATTTCGATTTTTGAATTCAAAATTATCATTCCCTTCGAAAATGTGATGAAATGTCTCACGATCATTTTCATTGATTTTATAATTAGAAAGATCCATTCCCGTACACTTGCAATTGAGAATGGTACCCAAAAGATCACAATTCAAAACAATTCTAGTGCCTTTGATAGTACTCCAAATTTCATCCTCATTTCCATGATAAAATCCTCGGTTTAAATTAGCATAGAAAATTTTGACAATATTTGGAGAGCAAACAAAAACATTTTGAGAAGCATCAATAAGACTAAGAACACCATTGTTTGCAAAAAGAGAATCAAGTTCATAAGAAGAGAAATCTTGAAAAATAGCAAACTTTCCGGGATGGACTTTGGCATAATCAGCATAATTTATGTATGCTTTTATTGCCTCTGGATCATTGAATAATTCCTCTTTTATTTTTTTGGAAATTCTCATGGTGGAGGGGTTGCTTGAAGAAGCCATTAAAGTATAGAGTAGAGAGCTTGAAGTTTTGAAGAGAAGAGTTTGAATTTGAAAATGAGAGTGAAAGGTTATGATAAAGGATAATGAATAAATAGATTCTCAAAGGATATATTCTCTGGTCTAAAGGTAGCTTTTCAGAGAATTGAATGAAGTGAAAAGTTGGAGGGAAATTCAAACATTTGAATTCAAATTTTGAAATTCAAATTATGGTATCGATGTCGACATCATGGTAGGGACCATGTCAACATGTGCCAGTGAATTTTGATAATTTATTTTTCCTACGTTCTCTAATATATATATACTTATTATTTTTATTGTCTATATATATATATATATTTGAAATATTTATAGTATATTTCATAAAATTATACTATTAAAAAATAATAAAAAAATAATAAGATAATAATAACAAAAAAATTTAAAATTCAAACAACATACCAATTCAAAATCAATCAATCAAGCAACTAATTCTAAGCAAGCAATTTCAACCAATTGTATTGTAAACGTGTACCTTATTCTGAGTCCGTTTCTTTGAATTCGTCGGAGTTGTGAACAGTTGTGAAACACAAATTCGAATTATCTGTCTTCTGATCATCATCACTTGAGGACGAGTCTGATTCATCTAGAGTAGCAGTAAATGCACGCTTCCGTTTCTTTGCTAGATTATTGTTCATAGGAGGATTTTGCCTATCTAGATATGGACAGTCTCTTTTGAAATGGCCTGGTTCATCACAGTTGTAACATTTGACATTATTTGGCACTACATTCTGATTTCCAGAGTTCTTATAGTTGTTTCTCTTGAGATTATTCATCTTTCTGTATTTCAGGAATTTCCTAAAATTTCTGGTTATAAAGGCTATCTCTTCATCATTATCGCTGTTTGAGTCTGATCCATCGATCAATGCATTGAATGCCATTGATTTCTTTTCAGATGCTTTTTTTTCTCTTCTCCCGATCATTTAAACTTCATAGGACATTAGATTTCCAATTAGTTCTTCTATCTTTAAAGTACTGATGTCATTTACCTCTTCGATATCAAGTATCTTTTGATCCCATTCTGGAGTAAGAGAATTTAAAAAGTTTATGACTTGATCTTCTTCAGAAAATTCCTTTCCCAAAGATATTAGAGAATGCACAATATCCTGAAATCTACTATACACATCTGAAATAGACTCATTAGGATTCATTTTAAATAATCGAAACTGATTTGTGAGCATAGAAATTTTAGTCTGTTTAAATTTGCTTGTTCCTTCGTGAGTAACTTGCAAAGTTTTCCAGATTTCATATGCAGACTTACAAACTGACACTCTATTGAATTCATTTCTATCTAGTGAACATAATAAAATATTCATTGCCTTAGAATTATTTTTTACAATAGTCTTTTGCTCAGTAGTCCACTGTGCAAAATCAGTTGTGGGTTCAGAATATTCTGTTTGTGTAATATTCCAAGTGTCTAATCCTATAGATTGCAAGTATATTTTCATCCTACACGTCCAATATGCATAGTTACTACCATTAAAAAGTGGTGGTCTGACGGTAGACTGACCTTCTACAAATGAACTAGTGACAGGAATACTAGTGTTAGTAACAGTACAAGTGTTGGTAGCCATTTTGAAAACTTCTCAAAAATCAGATTATGAAACTTTGAAAACCTTGCTCCGATACCAATTGAAATAAATGCGGATTACGGATCTTAAGGCTAGGATTAACACTAGAGGGGGGGTGAATACTGTTTATGAAGAATTACTAAATCTTTTTGAGTTTATGTTAATTTAGACACAGATGTATGCAATCTACAGATATAGGGATAATCACAGAAACAAACACAGATGCAGAAATAAAATAAATGCAGTAAAGGAAAGAACACATCGGATTTTATACTGGTTCGGAGTTACCCAACATCTAGTCCCGCAATACTAGTACGGATTTCCTTTCAAAAGCAATTGTACAAATACACCCTCGATTTCAAGGCTATAGGTACACCCTCCAGAATTTCAATCCTCTGGGTAGAGATACTTGATTTTCGGGCCACAAGTTTACCCAATTGATATACCAAGGCTAAAATCACACCTTTTCTCGCTTGATTGATTTTCAAGGCCACAATCACACCTTTTCTCGCTTAATAGATTACAAAGAAGTCTTTAACTCTGAATAGCACTGAGAACCTTGTTGAGATAGTGATATAGAATCAAACTAGAAGTAATCGAGTATGATTCAATATTGATTTCGGCAGAGTAATGGTAAGGGTATGTATTAAGAAATGTGGAAGAAGAAGAAGAAGAGGAGTGACAAACCATAAAATCTGATATAAAATTCGTTGAAACTAACCCATATTTATAGAAGAACAACGGCCATGTCCATTCATGAAGAGTTATGGAGAATAGACATTTCTTTTGAAATTTAAATTTTGAACTCAACTGACACAATGTTGACGTGGTCACTATAGGCATGTCGACATCCCAAAGCAATTTTTGATGATTTGATTTTCTTTGAAAATAACCTTTATCTTATATTAAAACTATTTTAAACTTTTCTAATATACTTGACTATAGTCAAAATTCATAAGTAAATATAGAGAATAATATATATATAATTTAACTATAATTTTATACTTAAATCTTAAGTATAAATATTTAAAATTTAAATATATTATTTTAAAAGATAGTTTAAAATCAGGAGTAATTTTGACTTTGAAATTAAAGATAATTTTGAGGCTAAAATTATTTAAACTCGGGATAGAGGTTTTTGATGCTTTTAGAAGGAAGGTTTTGAAAACATTTTGAAAACAGGATATAATTTTGAAAAATAATTTTGAATAAAAAGTTAGCGGATACAAAACAATGTTCCACTAGATTTTTGTAGGTTCCATCCTACTTAGGGTTCCATCCCTTTAACAGGCTCGAAGTGGATTCCATTCCACGAATAAATTGGATTGTAAGATGCCAGTGCTTTTCTATGAGTTTTATAAAATTTCTAATTAAAGAATAAATTACTTCAATTCTTGAACTCTTGATATTCTTGATACTCATGAGTCTTCAATCTTGATATCTTAAATCTCTATAATGTACAGTCTTCATTCGTGGTACCTGCATGGTTATAATGTTAGTATTTACATTTTATAATCTATTCTAAGGTTGTTGTCATCCAAACCATCATCTCATGGACTAACACACCCCTAGTTCCATATTTATAGGGGTAATGCGGCTCCATCCCACCTCTCATGTCTTTGGTGGACTTAGCTTGAGCGGCGTCAACAATGACACCTGGAAATTCGACCTTAATAGATCTTAAGGATGTTGATGGCCTTTGGCATCGACCATCTTATGTGTTGAGATGATTTTGATTGATTATTGATTGCACTGAGCATTAATGGGGAGCACTATCGACATAGGGTAGTATTTTGAAAGAGTGATTCCGTCAATATACTGTCGGCATTGATGATTGGTGCTTTTAATTAATTGATCACAGTTTTGAATTAAGCGACTTCAACTGTCATCCTACCTTTGTGGATGTCAATGATATTCATCATCGACATCATGAGGATATATGCTGAAAATACTCCTAAAGTGGAGTATTGCTAACAACTTATTTTAGTGAGATTCGGCATCATTGAAGGTGCGAGATCAATAAAAAGTGGATCTGATGACTTACGATGTGGTCTATTAACGATGCTGGTTGATTGACAACATTGTCACAAGCAGTATCTTTTGATGGCTGATGAAGTGCGATGTCACTTGGAAGTGACACCAAAGAGATGTGGCATTCATAATTTTTTTGACTTCGATGATGGGTGGCATGTATTTCATGTGGGACCAATTAAATGCAGCGTCCTCATGTTCCTTATTGAAGTAATGTGGCACTGCTGAATTGCTACATGATGAAACGCAACTTGAATGAAAGCCAACATTGTTGACACGCGTTACTGGTTATTTGCAACGTGATGAAGTGCAGTATGGATGGGAGGCGGCACCAAAGAGATACAATATGGACTTTATATATCATTGATCAATGTTGCACTATTGATCTTCGATATAGGACTACTAAATTTCCATGGAGGATCGATTTACTCATTGGCCTTTAGTGCCAAGTATAGGACAATTTAATTTCCATAAGTAACAAATTCGTATACAAAAATAATAAATCATATACTTAACATCAACCTCCAATTTCATACATAAACTACCCTTTGGCCAGCAATGAAGCCGTTCAAGTTGATTTACTATTACCTCTCAAACCATAGCTCAGCAACATTCTTTTCATTCAAGGTAGGTAGAAGTTTCCCTACCTTGAAGTTAGTATCCAGTATATTACTGTCTAGTCTTTTGTAAATGGTTGTAACTCTGATGAAATGTATGTAATCTAACAATTACAGTTTCCTTTGTATAACTGATATTTACTTGATATTATATTTTGATCCGCTGCGAATGTAAGAATATGTGTTTTGGTGTTTTTGTTTCTTCTTCTTCTTCTATCTCTTTTCTTCTTTTCCCTAACTATCTGGAATTTTCGGGATCGAAAATTTTGGGTTGTTACATTTGGTATCTGAGCTGAAGGTTAAGTAAGAACCTTGGCTCTAGTAGGGGTTACTCATTAAGGATAGGGTCAATGGTATCCTAGAATGAGTTGAGTGTAGTATATATGAGAGCGTATTTGTTATTTTCTTATATAAAGATTTTAAAACGGTTTTAAAATTAGTCTTGTACAAGCTTATGTTTTGGTATATAAAGAATTAATTTTTCAAATTGATTGTTGAATTATTGAAATTAAATATAATAATAAGAAGTAAGTGGAAATAGAAATACAACCAAATAGGAATTGGATGATATTAACTATATAAATAAGATAAATAGTCCAAACTGAAATTAAAATCCTGAATTTGAAGAAATATTTTCAGAATAAGATAATAATGGATTAGTTTCAAGTTAGAAGTTAAAAATTTGGAGACAAATAAAATTCTGAAGATTAAATTGTTTTTGAACTTTTATTTGAACTCTGAAATGAGTTAAGTAAAGACAATTTAAAATGGAATTTTGAAGTTGGACTCAGAATTAAATTGTTTAAAGATATAAGTTGAGATTTAAATAGAATTAGTTCAAATTGAATTTGATTTGAATTAATTGGAATTGTGATTAAAGATGGATAAGAATAAAATTCAAGTGAAAAATTTGAATTGATTTGATTTGAAGTGAAATTTAAATTGAATTGAAATTGAATCAATTTAAGGGAAGTGGAAACTGGAAATTGATTGGAAATGAAGATTGGGAATGTGAACAGTTTGGCTCTGAACTATTTTTCCAAATAAAATGTTTTGATATAAACTATTCTTAAATCTATTTTTCTAGCTATTTATTATAAAACCTTTTTAAAATCAAACTATCATATACTTATTTTACAACTATTTTGAAACTAATTGCTTTTTACAACTACTTTAAAAACTAATTACTATTTTATAACTATTTTGCAACTATCTAACTATTCTACAAACTATTTGACTGTTCCGCATCTATTTTTATAATTACTAAACTATTTTGTTGCTATTTCATAACTACTTATGTATTTTAAACTTTTCAAGCTATTTTCTAAATATAAGCTGGTCAGAGTGCAATCTGTTTATGATTAATTACCAATTGAGATAAGAATTAAGGTGATAATCCGAATGGAGATTGAAGCAAGTACAATAAGTGAATAGAATCATAAGTGAGGATGAACAAAAAGGGAATTGATTTAACTAATAATCAATGAAGATAAATACGTAAGATGTACGTATATTATTCTATTTGCATAGTGATTTGATCCATATTCGAGCTTAGAATTTCGAGATAGTATATCGATCCGAGTTAGGATTTTTCACTCGATTTTCGACGGCGAACCTGGATAGGGGTTTCTGATTGGTTTTGGAAATTATCTATCATAGCTACAAATATGCAAGGAGAATGATGGTTTTTGATCAAGAAACCAAATCTGAGTCTGCACTAGGAAGTCAGGTGGACGATACTAGTTCGAAAGTGAAATTCTGTGATCGAGTGAGCGATTAGATTGATATAGCATACGGATGATATGTGTACATCGTACGGGTTTGAATAAAATTGATATTGGAAATTGGTGGATAAGAACTGTAAAATGATTTTTGAAATGGAAAGGTATATTTTGAAAAATGAATGATGAAATAAAATGGGAGTTGGATATTTCTATGATTAGAACTCATTTTATTAAAAGTAATGTAAGTGAATAACTTTATAAAGGAATCAAACTTGAATATTGATTTGGCATAAACAAAGTTATGTATATATAATTTATAAACTCCCCTTGTTGAATATATAGCCAGAATAAAAAAAGGTTTTTGAAAGTATTTGATGTATAAAAAGGGAATTTATACAAATATGAAGTGATCCAAAGATTTTCAAAGTTATATATGTCTATATATATAAAGGATCTTGTGAGAATGATTTTGGGAAAAAGGTTTTGGGAACCTATGGATTTGGAAAGGTTTTTGATTTTTAGGAAAATCAAATTTTGGAAATTTGGAAACCCAAGTTTGGAACTATCGATTTGAGATATCGATTTTGTGTAAAGGTGATTTTGATGTAAATCATAAAGGGTATGATTTGAAAGATACTACAAGTATATAGTATAACGTGTTTTGAGATTGGCTCTGGGGAAAAACGTGCTCCCTTGAATTGAATTTCTCAGGAGTGCCACAAGGTGGTACTGCCTTGAGCCCTAGGGGGGTTCTAAAGTTGATCCTCTGAGGAAGTCCGGACAAACTAATTTCCTGAGTATTATGTGTAGTGATTAGCAAAAGTCGAGGGCGCTGATGCCTACAGAGACATTTGGCTTAAGGTGTTATGACAATATAGCTCGATGTCACTACGGTCTACTACGGACCATAGCAGAAGCCGTGTGTGCTGCTGAGAGCCAACGATCTATGTTTGATTTTGCTATGATGGCAACGTAACATTGGTAGACTGAGATCTATAAAGAAAAAGCAAAAGTCGAGAGGCCGGGAGAGCCTAAGGCTGCATTCGGACTTGACTGATGTAGTCTGCGACCTATGTGGGAGTAGGGAAGTTTCATTCTTTTGGCAGCAAAATTCAAAGGCATTGATGCCTACAGTTATATGGGTTTTTGCTGTGATAACAACGTAACCCCAGATGTAGATGCGATCTGTAGTGGGTTCGATGGCGTAATCGAGGGGCGCGGAGTGCCTATTGTTATCTATGGATTTCGCCGTGATGGCAACATAACCATCGGGTTAACTGCGACCACGGATGGGCGTGATGATTTCCAGAGCATTCTCACCAAAGATATTTCCTCTATTTCAAAAAAAAATTCTATACTTTTATGAATTTTTCAAATTTTTTTTTCAAGTATTTTCATTTGGTGTTGAAAACGGGTCTGCTAAGTACTTATAGATTTTCAGTCCTATGCCTGATCAACGTATGACCGAATTTCTGCGAGAACAAGGATGGACTGGTTGAGACATCGAGTTATAAAAAGTATCTTTATAAAAACTATTTCATAATATTTTAAAATGTTTTAAAATTTATCAAAGAGTAATTTTTCTGATTATAATCATTTTAATAAATTCAGGCCTCCTTCCGTTTCGAGGACGATAAGATTCTAAGGGGGAGGGACGTGATAACCCGGATTTTTTGGGCATCAGATAACTGGATATTTTTCTGGTTTAACTATTGAAAATACGGATTTATAAATTAAACAAATAAATGTGATAATCTCCTTTATCAATTATTTAAAATTGGCAAAATTGTTATTTTCAAACAACAAAAATAATGTGTTGTTTATATTTATACAGATTTTAAATAGAATTATTGTTTACAAATTGAATTTGTGTTCGTTTATATATATATATATATATATATATATATATATATATATATATTTGTGTTTATTTTAAATTGGATTTTAAATTTGAATTTGGATTAGAATTTGAAATTCGAAAGATATATATCTAAAATACATTTTGGATTTAAAATATATTATATATGATTTTATTTAGAATACAATTTTTTTATATTATTTTCTTTTAAAGGATTTTATTATATAAATTAAGATATGTAATTATTAATTAGAAAATTAATTGTAAAAGCTTTTTAAATCATTTTAAAATAATAAACACATGCATAAAAACATATGTAAGACAACTAACTCATGCTAAAGACAAAGGTAAGTTAAGTCAACAAGTGTCATGATTTCTTTTTATTTTTTTTTTATTTTTTTAAACCATAAAAAAATAGATAAATATATCTATACATTCTTTACTAAATTTTTCTTCTATCCTTATTGTTAAGGCTATAAAATCAAAACCTGTTAACATCTTTAAAACTAGAGAATTAATTCAAACAATAGTCTTTTCAAAACAAGTTTTCAACTTCAAATTAAATCAAGCAAGGTCATTTCAACATCTAAGCCTAGATCATCTCAAACCTGTAGCAGTTCATCTCAGATTTAAAAACAAGCAAATTCGGTTCATATTCAAAGAACAAATTCCAATTTCAAGTTTCCTGATCAAAACATCTAGCATTTCAAGTTTAAAGATTTTTGTCTAAACATTTGAACTGTGAGTAAACTACTTTGTTTCCTCTGTTTTTTTTTGTTCCAAATGTCTGTAGTAAATTTTCTTTAAAAACAGTTATAAAATCAGTAATTAAACCTTGATGCTTGAGATATAAAGTTTACAGGAATGCTTGGATGTGAATGTATGTATAAAAGTATGATATGTATGTGAATTGTCTGAATATATATATAAATGCTCTGTTTACAAGTACGTGAAACACTAATAAAATTCATTATCTCATTACTCGATCAGTATTAGATCTTGATTTGTGAATGAAAAATGATTGAAATTTTGCAACTTTCTTTTTAAAAATAATTTTGAGAATTTATATTTAGTAGTTATTTCAAAATATAATAATAACAATGATGATCTTCATATGTGTTCAAAATCAATTAGGCTAATTTCAAATTTTGATTATATGAACTGAAATGTTGAACAAAATGATGAATTTTGGTAAATCAATCGGGAATTTTAAGTCTGTGTGCATTGGGAATTTTCGAGTTGAACGATTTTGAGTGTTTTGTCAACCAACGGCGATCGATGATGATTTGGAGGTGGGATTTGTTGTCGAAGAAGGCCGAAGGGATGTTGATCGTCGGAAAAATACTTGTGGAATTTATTAATGGCCGTAGGGATCGAAGTTTGGCGAAGTAGGGTCTTCCCTGACGATATTATAGCCATTGTTTTCGAAGTGATTGTGGCGACAGTAATGCACTGGACATGATCGAGAAGGGGGAAAGATGCTGGAAGTCGCGAAGAAGATTTTGATGGTGTCGGGGGAGGATCTCGTGGTCGAGATCGACGGCGAGGGTGGTTTCCGATCGTAGTGTTTTAGGTTCCAGTTTAAACTTTTTGCTCGATTTTGATTTGTTAACGGGATCGTTGAACTAGGGCTTCGGGGAGGATGGTGAAGTCGTGTTTGACATGTTGGAGGCCAAGGAGTTGGTCGGCGTCGCGTAGCTCACCGTGAGTTGTGCACGCGTATACGATGTGTCAGGGAAGGTGAGTTTGTCGGAGAAGTAGTTTTCTCGAGATTTTTGTTGTCTTGCTCGAGTGGGTCTTCGAGTTATTCGTGTATGTGTTATTCCAGAATTTAAGTATAACTGTTTTTAAAAAAAAGGGAAGCTCGGGAAAGTTGAGGTAACTCAGGTTTTGGTGAGGTAATACTTGGGATTGTTCACGGGTTATAATTAGATGTTAACAAATTTTTAAAACTTAACAAAGTCGAGATAAATTAATTATCTTAAACTATTTTAAGTGATAAATTGATTATTTAATGTTTTGTTAATTTAAGTTGAGAAAGTATTTTAAGATATTAATCAAGTTAATCCTTAAGTTGTTTTAAAAGCTTAATTAATCAGATAATTAAATAGTTAAATAAAAAGATTAAATGTTTTAAATTTTACTTAAACTTAAATTTTTAAGTTATTTTGATTCCAAGGTTATTAGGTAAGATTTTGGAATAATAATTAAGAAGATTAATTAAGATAAATGATTATCTTTTAAATTTATTCATAATTAAAGATTTATTAATAAATAATTAAGGATTAATTATTGATTAATAAATTAGAAATTAAAGAGCGATTATTATTAGCAAAAGAATAATTAATAGTTGTGACTAATTATTGATTTAGGGTTAATTAACCAATGTAATTAATTAACCAATGGGATAATTACTTGATGGACGTAATTAAAGGTTAATTACTTAAGGGAAGTAATTATGGATTAATTACTTAGTGTAATTAATTAAAAGATTGATTAATTATGGAAATTAATTAAGGGTTAGTTAAGGAGTGTGATTAATTAAAGGATAATTAATCAATGTAAGTAGTTATAGGATAATTAATTTGAGTAATTAATTAAGGATATACGTAATTAATGTGAATGAGTGAAGGTTATTAATTAAAAGTTAATTGCTTAATTAATTAAAAAGGAAAATTAAGGGATAATTAATTAATGGTTGTAATTAATTAATGTTAGGTAAGCAGGATCAAAAATGATTAAACTAATTAATTTAATTTATTTAAATTAATTAGGAATGGTGTGATAAATTAATCTTGTTTATGAATGATTGGTGGATATTTCTGATATGAAATGTTTTGTGATATGATATGTTGGGTTTGAATAGTGATAATGTGGTTATCTATCGACGATGAATCACTGTGTAAAAGTGACATCCTATAGTTAGAATTGAATTTGAATTCATTTGAATAACTTGGGTTATGATGACATTGGATTCGAATAGACCGGGGTCGGGTATTGGCAAATACCCAAAACCACTTCGATTTGTAATCTTCTATAAATTCCTTATAGATTTGATATGTGAAATCAATAGGCTGGAATGGAATGATTTAAGTAATTGGACCTTTTAAACTATGTGGAGGTACATAGATATTGATGTGTGAAATAAGTGTTGACTATAACAATTTGAGAACTTGTAGTAAAGTACGAGTTACCCCGGGTTTTAAATAAGCTTTATAAATTAGTATTTCATGTTAGATGGGTTTACTCACACTGGTTTCCAGCCTGACCCGAGTGTTACTTTGATGTAATGCACGGGTCAGACCGAGTATTATAGATTTTCAGGTGAGAACATTTCTGGAGCTTAGGAGACGAGCTTAATGGTAGGAGCGTATGGAGTTTACCGCTATGTATTTGAGAATTGTTATGATATTAGTCTGGGACAAGTTGATATTACTATCTAGTCTTTTGTAAATGGTTGTAACTCTGGTGAAATATATGTAATCTAACAATTACAATTTTCCTTTGTATAACTGCTATTTTATTTGATATTATATTTTTATCCGCTGTAATTGTGAGAATCTGTGTTTTGGTGTTTCTATTTCTTCTTCTTCTATCTCTTTCCTTCTTTTCCCTAACTATCTGGAATTTTCGGGATAGAAAATTTCGGGTTGTTACAATAAGACTTCATAAATTCCGTATAATATTTTTATAAAAAGTATTATAACCAAACTCTCTTTACATCTTTTGGAAAAAAACATTTACTATAACAAAAAATATTAAAATCCATATTTCTCACCTTTCTAGAAACTTTAATTACAACAATGGTGCTGAAATCCATGCCCTCTTCCATTTTAAAAACATCTTTTAAACACTTTTGAAACATAGTTTAATCCTTTATCTAAAAACATCCCTTCCAAATATATTTTTCTTTAAAGGATAACTTTAACTTTAAAACGTAAAGGCATTTCCTTTATAACAATTTAAACTTTAATATCCAAATTAATCTTTTTAGAAAATATATCTAAATCTCAAACCACCTTTAAAATATTTCTAGACACGATATGCCCAAAAGTTGAAAAAAATTAGCTAAGTTTTTAAAACACTTTCCAAATGCTTTCAAACAAAAACACAAAGAGATAACTTTTTGCAAACTGTTATAAAAATTTGAAATCACTTTAAAACTCATTCTCAAAATTAATTCTTTCCAAAATCAACTGTTTCCACAAAGGAAAAATCAAAACATAAGAAAATATCTTTTCCGTAATTTTTTTCTAAAATGTAACTTAGCCAATTACCATGGTTCGAATTCAGGTACCGCTACTACTTTGATATTCAACTATGAACATATCAGTTTACACTCATAGCCATGCTACCAATTTTACATGAATGTATATCATATATGCAAAATAAAACTGAAACTAAAATCAACGGTTGCGAAGAATCCTATTAGGCACCTCTATAAAAGTCAAGTCTTTTGAAGTGCTCACGTCGCGACTAATTCGGTCCGTAATATTTCGACTCTCTTACAAAAGTCCATGGCCTAATTCTATGTGTCATTTGAGTTTATATACTCAAATGTTTAACAAATCCATCTAAGTTCACAGCAAAGAGATATTATTTATGTCATCTGCTACCAAGCGGAAAGCAAATACAACCAATAACATATACACTTAATATACAACATATATAATCACTATTTATGCAAAAATATAAACAACAAAAGAAAGAAATTAAATTTACAAAAAAAACTTATTCGAGGATCACTTATAAGTTAAGTAACTAACATTTTGACTAAACCAAAACCAAGTTAAGCCACCATTTTTTTTACAAAACTCGATCATAAAATAGGTCGACTTCTTATTGGTTTTTGACATACTTCCTTTACGAATTTGAAAAAGTGTTCTGAATGAAAGTTCTTCCTTTTTAACTTTTATTTATTTAAAATAAATGATTTTATTTGGAGTTGGTTTGAAGAAGTTATGGCTTGGTGAAGAGGAGGTATTTTTGGAGTTACAAAACTGGGACAGAAATGGCTCGGGTAATAGAAATGGGATTTGGACAAAGCTACTCTTAGAATTTGAAAAAGTGATCAACATGAGAGTTTTTCTTATTGAAATTTATTAGGTTTAAAAAATAATCGTTTAATTTTGAGTTTTTTGAGGAAGTCATGGCTTGGGGAAGAGAAGGAAAGAAATGGGGCCATTCTTTTTCAAGAAATGAGTAACACAAATTTGTGAAGCCTTAGGTGCATATTTATAAAGGTTGATTTGGTGAGCCTAATCCTAAATCTACCGCCCCATCATCATGATTTTGGCCACCAAAAGTCTCCCACTACATGCTTGACTAAAACCCTTAAGTACTACATTACCAGTTTATATTTAGAAGAAAAAAGCCAAAGCTGCATTCCTTAATATTCCACTTAAGTGCTTCTATAATTCTCTTAATTGTACTTCATTTTGGCTAAATATTTTTGAACTATTTATACACATACTGTATGCATAAAATTGTGTTATAAATGTGTACGTAAATGTGCAACAACATTTATTCGATAAAAAGTCGAAAATCTAGAAAACGAATTTTGATCCAATTTCCAATTTTTCCTCAAACTTTTTATTTTTGTAATTTTTTTCAAAATTAGTTTACCAAAATTATCTATTACTTAAAAGCAGGTTATTTTATTATTAAAAATCATTAACTGAGTATTTAAAATAAATTAAATATTCGCAAATCAAAGCGATAAAATTCTTTGTCGTTACATATAATAATTAAAACTTATATAGCATCAACGTATAATTAAATATGGAATAATAAGAAAGCCTAAGTAAAATTATGGGTTAAATACGTATGTGTAGTATGTATACCATGATTTCTGATATGTTTGACACTTGAGTCAGAAGGATGTTTCATAATAAATATATTATTCCATAATGCGATATCACTCAATCAAATATGTTAAAGACTATGAATTTTTAATATAAACGCTATCCTCTACCATTTATATGTTAATAAGTTACTTTTATACTCCTTACTTGTTTATATCCCTTAAGCTAAGGATGTTATATGTAATACTATTAATATATTGAATAGAAAAGGTTATATAAACATATATACGTATTTATTGATATTCCTCGAGGTACATACATTTATTTTTAGTCCATCATGAAACGGTAAGCACAAGTTAATAACCTCTTTTGATTTTTTTATATTCCTCAAGTTCGAAATAGGAATAGGATAAGGACGATGGGTTAGGAGTTGTATATGACACAATAATAAAGTGTTATCCATTATTTATGAGCCTATGATTTGTTGTTATACCTCGGTCAAAATCCCAAGGCAAGCGATTTTTAACACCCACTAGAGAAGCCAAAAAAACTTCTATGTTTCATTTTGGGATTTTGAGAAACATAAAAATCTGGTAAATCTAGTGGAAACTTAGTATAAAAATGAAATAGTAACATTTTCATGTCTAATATTGTAAGAACATCTACTATATAAAGTTAAAATAATCTACATCGATAAATTTATACAACCTATAAAATTGATAAAATGTTAATTATTTGAAATATACAAATGAACTAAATTAATTTTTATAAATAGAAATATAAAATATACTTACTAATAAATTTTTGCATGTTGTCAGTTTAAGGCCTATGTAAGAGCCTTGTTACACAACTACTAAATATATTCACAACTTGGCCACTTACATGTTTATTTGCGAAGATTGTGTATTACTTTATATGAGTTTCTAATTCTAAAAGCAATACAATAATATGGTTATTTGATCCCTATAGGATTACATATAAATGTTATAAGTGAATAGTCACAATTTATAATATATGAAACCTCGAAGAAATTAGTTCAGTCAAAATAAGCAAGTAAACCATAGTATGAGATCATGTATTCAATGCGATTGATTACAATATGATTCTAGTGTTAAATGTAACACTAGCAAAGCTATAAGATAATTATAAGAATTCAACATTGAAAAGCCAGTTTGATCAATTTACGTAAAGTGCAAATTAATTGATATCCTTAAAAATTAAGGATGACCAAGTGTACTTTTGTACTAATTTTATTATGTTATTGTAGTAAGGGTTTCCTTTGAATGGTTTGACTGTTTAGAAAGAAAATCGAATGTATGTGAGTGGATGTAACCTAATGCACAGTTGGGATGAAGAGAGTTAATGGTCACTTCCGCTTCATAAAGAAACAGTGGAAACAAGAATTGAAAAAAATAATAGATACTTAACATTGGAATGAGAAATATGATTCATGCTCTGAAATGAATTTTCATATAGAAAATTGTTTTTTATGAGATTTATTTCTTTGAGCTTAAGATATTTGATCATAAAACTCTCAATTATAACTTGGTTAAAGTACATGAAATAAATAGCCTATATTAAGTTGTTGAATGGAGCATCGTATTTTATACGCTATATTAGCAACGGTGGAAATAGTGGGATCATGCGATATAACACTAATTGGTTACATCAAGTTATGAAAATTATTTTTGTAAAACATACCAAACATTATTTATGAAATAATTACTATTTTCGGTCTTGACTGGAAAATAGACATAGTTTTATTTCGATATGCATATTATGAATATTCATTATAAAATTAAATTATATTGGTGGTATTTTTTCTTATAACTAAAGTGATGCATTGGAAAATACAAAAGTATCTAATATTATTTTCAGTTTTTTTTGGAATTATGGACTAAGCCCGTTTTTGAGAAATAATTCTTTGATTATATAATTATGAATCATACTGTACTAGTGAATTATAACTTAAATAATTAGGAGCAAAGCACCCATTCAGTGAGAGCGACATAAGAGTTGATGAACTCTTAGGGTTATACAAATTAATGTATGCAATTGAAAGTCTAATAATACCAAAACAATTCCACATATTATGTTAAATTCATCGATGAATTATCATAGGCATGAAACATGAGTTTGATACATATGAAATATGTCTATGATAAGCTCATAGAATATAGAATGGAAGTAAGTAGTGTAATGTGCTAAGAAAATAAAATGATTCAATTTGATGGAATAGATGAATATTTTGGAAAGAGTTCCAAATGTATCTAAAATGAATAAAGATTCAACCTCAAAATTCACTTCTCCACATGACATGTAATGGTGTATCGATAAGGAGTAATCAGTCTTTGTTGAACAAAATATGATTGGCAATGAATGAAGTTGAGTTAACTTCATTCCACTATGCCATGTATTAAGATAAGTATATAAGGTTAAAATAAATTCCATCTAAAGAATTGTTTACAAAATTTTAAAAGATAAGGGTTTATAAAGAACCCAAACATATCCCATATCAAGAAGTTGGTAGGTTGGGTAAGCCGAATGATTACACTTAATAATGGTTCATGAGTGATCTTGTGTAGACCACCCAAAAGGAGTTTGGAAACGATTGTCATTGGATGACCAATTTATGTTTTAAAAATAAATATAGTAATCTAAAACCAAATCAGTTTTTATATATAAGGCAAATACATAAAGATTTTCTGTATGCCTATTCTACTGCACTAAGAAACAATTATAGTTTAAGAAATACCAACTTCATAGCGAAGGAATTACTATTAGAAATTATTGGTGGTAAAATGAATTTGGATACAATCCGAAGATGTAACTGATTGTTTAGATAATTCTCAGTTGTTAATTAAACCATTAAGAGTATCGAATCAACTATATGATATGATGCAAAAATCCAAAAGGATTTAAATATGTTATTCAAATATGATTTTGATAGTTGTACCAAAAGGGATATGAACTATCGGTAGCAAATATGTCTTTAAGAGAGACTAATGTAGTTGGAACATAGTGAGAGACGTTGATAAGAATGACATCGTAAATTTCAATTACTGAAATTAGCATAATAGATTCTTCTTTAACGTGCTTAGGTTAATTCCGATTTTATTCACAATGTTATTGCCTCGTATGACTTTGTGTTTTGGTGCATATGTGTTGTAATAGAAAAATCTAAACAATGATTTAAAATAGACCGTTTACACATAACTACCAAAATGTCTCAATGTCAAAGGGAGTGACATTGATTTTGTTGATTTCGGATATGATCCTAAAACGAATATGAAAGTATCATTCAACAAGTATCAGAGTTGAACAAGTATTTTGATAGAAATATCAAATTGTTTGATTTTTAGTCAAAAAGCAGAGAAAGCGTGTGTCTGTAAGAAAGAAAATTGAAAGGTCTATTGACATTTAAAAATTATAAGTAAGAACATACTGTAGATTTTAATGAAGTACTTATGTTAAAATTTGTTCTAGTTTGGTTGTTTAGTACTCGATATTGTATTTGTAAATAATACCTTGGGAATGTCCAAAATGATATATATAGGAACCATACTAAATTGTTTAATATAAAGCTTGTAAGATGGATCCTTCAACATTGGCAATAGTGTAACGTATCGATTTTATCGGGATCCGAAGGTCGTCATTCTTACGTCCACTGTATCAAATGCCGCATAATCGAATGTCGGAAAACCGAATTGGTTAGGGTTAAAAAGAAGAGGTAGAAGAAAAAGGTAGAAGAAGTAAGGAAACAGAACATAAACAATATCAGAATCTCACATATCGCAGTGGAACAACATATAATAGATAAATGAATAATCTTTAAAACAAAGAACTATTTCAGTTATTACATTACATCACATCATCATCAGAGTGTACAGCAACAATATACAACACAACAAAACAATGGACAGTTATACAAACGTGTCCTTACAAGTGAATTTAAAGCGGAAAGATAATATCATATATAAGAAATACATCTCGTCATCCAGCTCGCCACTTGAGCTCGATAGCACTTCTCAATCCAGAATGACTTGATAACTTAACTCTAGGCTTCCCGTGAGGAAAATTATGGGCACCCAGAGTTTAGGAAGTGAACAATAAACTCCAAGTCAGTCATGGGACTGGTGTGAGAACTCAAAACAGTTATTTATCTTTTAAAACAACAACAATAAGGGAAGTGAAAAAAATATCCGCAATACTTTTGGAAAATGAAACTACCATAAGGCCTCCCCGCACACACACAATGCAAACGCAGAATTGGAGGAGATTTCTCCTTATGATAGTCAAGGATGCTTACTACACAAAACAAATCATTTTTGATATTATTATTAGTGCATAGTGATGAAACATTTCGAAAATAGAATATAAATCTTAGCCAGCATAGGTACCATTATAGTATGCCTACTATAGCTACCATATTAAATGGCAGGTTGTACAACTAAAACCGTACAAGGCTCGTATTGTTTCTTTGGATTTCCAACAAATGGTTAGGCTAAGGAACTTCCTACTTCCACATGGGATCGCCTCTTCCACCAAATGGTTAGCCTTATAATAATACTTCAAATCATTCTTCCACTTAAGAACAACATTAGGATCCACCCTTGTCGAGGGTGTAGGAGCTGCACCATGTCTTGAAATTATGCCTGATGTCAAGTCCACATTAGGGATGTCTCCAAATTTCCCTCGCAACCTTCCCATTTAATTCCTCAACTTTGCATTCTAGAGCCTTAATCTCATTTGTGTATACTAGTCTATATGCACTTTTGGCATCTCTTAACAAACCTTCCAGCTCATAAACTCATGCCAGGGTAGAATTTAGACTTTCCTCTAGGACAACAGCCTCAGAACCTTGATTAAAAGTGGTAGGCTGAAAGTCAAACAAGCCCATACAAACAAACTTAAGAAGAAGTTCAATCAAACAAACACTCGTAAGGAGTTTACAAACTTCACGGGGGAAGTTAATCCACCCAGTACGTATACATCAAATTTTTTTATTTAACAACATAAATTTACAAAAGTATCCAAAATTATAGGATCTAAAAACTCCACTCTAGCTATAGAAAACATTTGAAGTATGCTAGCTAATGGTGGGACTATCTTCATTGCATCATAATTGGCACCTGCCTAATGGTACATAAGATCTTCTATAGTTACCTCAAAACCCTCTTTATTACAAAGGAAACTTAGGTTAAGAGTAGGGTAAAGGTAATCAAAAATAAAATATAGCACACTGCACAGGGATCTCCTCCATATTGCTCTTAACCATTTCCCTTTTAAATTTCTTTACGAGCTCAGCAAGCCTATCCAGCCCAGTGGCAGGTTTAGATGTAGCTAAAACATTAAGCGCGGCTTGAGCTTCACGTAAGGAAACCTCAAGCTTATTGATCCTATGCATAGCTTCTTTTCTCTTCTCTAAAGTATCAATTAATTCAGCCTTAATTTTCTTGGTATTTCTAGAAAAACCTCCAAAATATTTAAGGGCTTCTGCTATCCACCCCTTCCTCCATAAGGGAGGAAGTACTTTTATCCCCTGTTGTGCCATTTTCTCCTTATGATGAGCTTCCATTTCTCTATGTTTTCCCTAGAAGTGAAGTTCCACCTTCTTTAACCATTCATTTGCTAAGGGCGGATCCATACCCGTGAAGGGAGCATGTGGCACATTTAAATTAGACCCCTCTTTTACTTTTCCTACTTCAACTCCACCTTTCTCTTCAATTTGGTGATAAATTGAAGTAGACATATCCTTTATAGTTTTATTCAACTTCACTATCTCCACCTCATAAATGACCCCATAAAATGCCTCGCCATCTTTCTAGTTTTGTTGCATTTATTTCAATTTTGATTTCGTAGCATCAACCCTTATGTGAAACTTAGTGTTATTTTGATGTTGATGATCCAGCACATCTTTTGCCTCCTTAAGTTCTAAAAGGGCTTCCTTCAACTTGTCCTCAAGCCTTTGGTTGGTAAGTATCAGATGGATATTCTCCCTTTCTAAAGCCACGGAAGGAGTGGTAGCCGTGACCTCAAACTTGGGAGCACTAGTATCATTTGGGCCATGTACGATGGGAACAAAGGGGACATTGGCCTCAAAGGCGCCGATCAACTCATATGTAGAATAATGGAACCAACATAGTTAGTTGTAGCAGCAATTTGACTCAAAGGAAATCAACAAATACAAGAATAAAATTTAATAATGACATATATTATTAAGAATGTCATAGTGCGATAGTCTTAAGAAGCTAGATACAAAAATGAAAATAGTAAGCATGACTCAATCCCTATATAAATCTCTAAGTCTCTGCCTAAAATCACTCTAAGTGAGGGCTATCAAGTGGCAAAGACTCACTTTCTAAAGTATACTACCATCAACGTAGTAAAATATCATCTAATGCTTATTTTTATTTAATTATTAAATCAATCTTAAAGAGCAGCCCTTAGGTTTCCTCTCTATGTTTTATAAACAACTCGTTTAGCTCCTCATGTGTGCAAATTATCGCCGCACTAAGGCCAAGATGATCAATGGTTTGAGTTTGAAGTGCCCATCCATGCTCTTCTTCAGAAGCTTAGTAAATAAAAATTCCTCAGAAGACTACATATAAAAAATGAATACAACACAATTATTTATAGGACAATAACATAAAAAACAACAATTAACAAAAAAAATAACGACTACACTAAGTATTGAATCCATTTTCATTACATAATAAGAAGACTAAGTAACAAATGTTATTTATAGAAGTTAGGAAATTAATTGTGTTTAAAGTGTTGAGGTGACCTTGGTTTCCTTAGAACCAGTATCCTCCTAATCCTGCTGGAGGGAGGTACCTTGGAAGTTAGAATGGGAAGCTCGCTCACACTCCAGTACCGTAGCCCATTGAGTCCTGCAATAAGTAAGGGCATCTTCGACCTGTTTGGGATCCCCTTAGAAGCTATGTTCAACCTCGGCAGTAGTATCCTCCAAATGATCAGCAAAAAAACTGATGCTTAACTAAAGCATAAATCTTGTAGAGCACCTGGTAGGTGATCCATGAAATCTTATCATGATTCACCTCCAAAGCCTTATCCATCTCCCTTAACTCCATATCCTTCTGCATTAATTACTGATCCTTCAATGCTAAAGCCCCCTCCACCATCATCGCCGCCTCCTTTTCCTTTGTTATTCTCTCTTGCTATTTTTTAAGATCTTCCTCTAGTTTTGCCTTCTCGAAAGTAGCCGCAATAGGATTTGTCTCAAGCCGGGTGATATAAGCAACATATTAGACTTGATCATCCATCGCCCTCTTTCAAGCTTCGACAGCCAAAGCACTTACCTATTATAGAACAAAGATAGTAAAGTTGAAGACCGATAAAGTAAATCGTCGCTTAACAAAAATGGCATGGAGGTGGAGGAAAGTGGACAAGATGGTACATACGAAAGCTAAGGACCTCTCGAGCTCGGTAGTAAGCCCAAAAAAGGAAAGCACAGAAGGTGAGAGAGATACAGGATAAGAGTGTGGAGCAAAATCAATGTAAGATATGCCATCCAGGGTAACACGTCCTACCATCTTACAATGACACCCTTAGGCAAGGGTAGGTAGCAAACGTGAGGACCTTCAAGGCCCTAAAGATGAAGGTAAAAAGAACCATAGGAGAAGGACAACGTAGACGAGGAGGTATAGTCAGCTTCTTGAGGCGTTGATTAGAAATCTCAACATCACCTTTTATCCTTTGGTCTCCTCTTTTCTTTTTCTTTGTCTCTAAGGCCTTTGGCAAAGAATCATCAAGAAACGCATCAGCGAGATTACTAGCCATTTCCCCTATATAGAAAAGAAATCTCGACATTGGTAAAAATCCTCATAAAGGTCAAAAACATAAAATGGCAATTTTTAATCTGTTTTTAGCAAATTATACCTCCGGGTTCATCTGAATGGAGGAAATGTTAAAAACAGAATAAGAGAAGTTATGATTCGAGTGTAGAAATTCATGCTTTTTCAACATCGGTTCAGCAAAAATTATTGTATTCATCTCTCCTTTTCATCTAAACCTAAAGTACAGTTTCTACAGGACTCATATGACCCAAAAGCAAGAGTAGAAAATAGGCCAACTAGGATGTGGATAAAATGAAGAAGGAAGGTTATTAGAATTCGAAACAAAGAATTATTGATCGACCCATTCCTGTATCTTGCGCGGAACGGACGTTACGATCGATTTCTGAGCTTGAGTATGATAAAATCAAGCATCGCCCCTGCAAGACTTTTGTTGATATTGAAAAAAAATTAGAGCTTCTCATAAGTAGGAGGAGAACCATTCTCTGCATAAAGGATGCAAGTGGAAATTAAGAGAGAATAAGAAATGGGGCTAGTTGAATGGGAAAAAGATCAATAGCAGCTAGCCATTCACAAATAACAAGATTCAAAGGGAGATATAGTCTGCATTGAATATGCTCAGGATTGATAGAGATAAACCCATTATAGGGAGTGTGAATGCGATCGTAAGACTTTGGAACCCTAGCCTCGTAACCTTCGAACCTAAAGTTGTTTAAGATATCCTCAATATCTTTTAACCGGATAATCTTGGAGGGTAAAGATAAGGAGGAAGAGGAAGAGGAGGCTATGTCAAAGTCACAGGGTTATTCGTTAAAAAAATTCTAAAATATAAAAGGGATTACAAAAAAAAATTCCTCGCTTTGGTTCGTAAAAGAAATAAGACTTGAAAAAAAATCAAGCAGCATACAAAAATTTCTGTTTTCATACATTTATTTGCTTCCTTTTCTAAAGAGGCATAAACGAACAAGAGGAAGAAGGTGAGAGAAAAATACTCAGCATGCTTAGAATCACAACTGCACAATCGGAATGATGGAAAATTCTCCCAAACGTCAATGAATTAATGACAAGCAAGATAAGCGGAGGACCAAAGTGAATTTTCATAGGAGATGAAATAATAGAGTTGATAGCTTTTTAGAGGCTTGGCCAATGGGGGAAGGGCATGTGTAATAGAGCATTAGATGCAAAATGACTATTTTTACTTTTCCCTTCTCCTAAATAGAAGGAAAGGAAGAAGTAGAAGTGATAGGCTATAGGGAGCAAATGAGTAAGAAAATAAGTCCATACCCATCTGTGATTATTGCAGTCTTGAGGGCAAGTGCTACATCCATGTTTCCCTTATGCTATCGAAGAAAGCATGATACAACTAACAAGCCAGAAGAACTTCCCTTGCAAATAGGATTGGGAGGAAGGAAAGAAGTAATGGCTAAGTCCAGATGGTATTGCAAAGAAGGAATCTGAAGCCCTGATGAATCATAGAAACTGCACCCAAAATATAAGTCAAGCTATGAATAGGATGTGATGAAAAAACTCGAGCGGTACTGCGCTGAGGCCCCAAAGACTGAAACGCAGTTGCACTCCCTATTAAATATAACTTTGATGTTACAATACTACACCTGAAGGTGGAAACACCATAAGATATGAAGCCTAACCTATAACTGTGGCACATCCTCTTAAGCATTTATGTGTTAATAGGGATGCGCCACAATCTTGAACCAACAACTAATAGTGGTAGGTCTGTGCCGTAGTTTGGCATCAAAAACAATAGGGAGGCATCGTCATCTTAATGTAATAGAACAACATCGTAATTTTATATCGACATCAAATTAATGAAGACTACATCGCAATCCTGCAAATTTTGATCCCAAACCCAAAAACTCAATGAAGCGCAAGGAAAAAGACCGCCTCATAATAAGGAACCAATCTTGCACCATAAAGGAAAACCAAGACCACCCAATTTCATCTCCAAGATCATTAGATCTGACCCAAAGATAAAAGTGAGGGTGTAGTATTCCATTGACCGAGAGTAGAACAGAATAGGATCGCGTAAGGAAACCACCATTAAATTAGGGCCACCCAATTTCTTTTATCAAGCAATGCAACCCAGCTTCAACAATACATACATCATGGCATATGAACATTACAGAAATAGACAACGCGGTACCCCTTTAGAAAAGTTGTTGCCGTTCTAAGGCAATATGTCATCCCAACATTCAGCAAATTAAGGCGAAGTCTTATAGAACCAATAAAGGCATAAGCCCTCCTCGAAAGAACGAGTAGTGCCTAATTCTAATGCTTTCTATTTGAAGAAGCAAAATACAGACTTGGCAATGTGCAGAATCAGGAACATACAAACAATTCACAACATTAGATATCCTGCCTCGATTCCAAGCACTTCCACTACAATTTTGGCTTTCCGGCCTAATGTTAGAAATTTAACTCCTCAAATGACAATTCCCTGCCAGAGACACGTCAGCAATCCATACACATCAAATAAACAAGATGGATGGATGACACATGACATGATCTAAGGGTAGAAATTGAAAGAGCGGAATGGAGATTTTTTTGACTGTACTCTTTTGAGGCGCAAAAAAGGAAAAAACTCTGTACTCTTTTCCATTATTGATATTAAGAATATAAAAGGAAGCAAGTGAAATTTTCTTATGGACGTAGGATCCTTAACATCCGAACCATGTAAATTCTCTATGTCTATTTAATATTTCCAGTATTTTATTTTGCAGTTTTATTGTTGTCTATCAATTGGAATACCAAGATAATTAATTGATTTGTTATATAGAATTTTATACTCTATAATATTATACACAAGAACAGTAACATAATTACTCCTCTTTAAGGGAAAGTTAATTTTGTTGACACATAGTCGTGAGAGCATTCAGCATCGTGATTACTTTATACTAAATATTTGGGTGTTTGTGAGACGAAAAATCTTACCAACAAATTTTAAAGTTTTTCGAATATTTTAATAATTTTTAATTAAATATATTTCTAATTTTCAAAATGCCATATGCTTAGCACATGAAATTTTTTGGTAAGGTAGTAAGTGTAGATTTTACTGTGCAGTGGAAGTGATGATAAAGTAAAACACGATTAGAGACGAGGAAAAAAGCTACTTTAGCTATGGAGTATTTTCCTCCATACCTTGTCGAGAAGTGAACAATAATTTGTTTTTGAAATAACCCCGTTTTAAAAGTTCAAGAATGTAAAATAAGAAGTATCTATGTAGACTGTGCTTAGAAAAAATTGGAATGTGATATCTGGGCATAAGAGATTGTTCCAAGGTACAGTAGGGAATTGGGTATACAAGAAAAGATGGAAACACGGAATTCTCCATTTAAACCCTTTCCTTAACATAAAGTAGATATGTTTAGAAAACTAGATTTTTCAAACTTGGATAGTAGCAATGATGTACTAGGAGTTCGGATGGAAGGGATTGGACGAGAAATTGGTTGAACTATACTTCCATTCGTGGAAGTGTAGGAAAATTTGGATGCAAAAATGAGTTTTTAATTTTCAAAATATGCATACATATAGAACTACCAATATATTTAGGTTGTTTGCACCATATTTTAAAATTATTTTAAAGAACATATTCATATAGAAGGAGCCATTTTATAATTTCTCAGTATGCATATCATTTGTGTTACGATATACCACGCACTTGTACATGACTGGTTGCAAAATTTTGTTATACACCAATTAGTTGGATAGTTTAGAATAAATGCGCATTATGTTATGTGACTATGTCCTAAATGAAATTCAAGGACGAAATTCTTTTATCGGAGAATATAACACGCTGTAATTTTTACTATAATTAATTTTAAAAGAAATTAATTAATAAATAATAATATTAAACCCGAATAAATAGTGAACTTTGAACGATGTCATTCCTCTAAAACTTCCTTCCTAATGTCTCCTGCATTCGAAACACACAATCTTCCTTCCTTTCTTAACCACCCGTTCTGGTCAGGACTGAAGCCCTTTAAGTCATTACTCTCTATTCCATCCTTTAATTTCTGATCCGTTCAACTAATACTGGATCCTCCATTTGTTTAGAAGCAAACTTTTTGACTATCATTGGTCGAACTTCTAAACATGATAACATAGCAGTCTCTATACTGGACCCACTCTGAGATTTCCACTAAATTCTACACATCGTCAAATCTTCTAAATCCTTCCACTCTGCTACCATCGCTAACACTGCATTCTGATGTTTTTTGCTAAATGAGTCCGCAACCTGGTTGCCTATTCTCGATGTGTACTCAATTCCAGAGTCATAAGCAGCAATAAACTCTAACCTCCTTTGCTGTCTAATATTCAACTCCTTCTGAGAGAATAAATACATTAGCGAATTATGATCCGTATACAGCTAAATTCTTTCTCCCAAATGGTACTGTCTCCACACCTTCAACACAAAAATTACCACAACTCTTTCCAAATTGTGAGCCGAGTACCTAACCTCATACGGTCTAAGAAGTCGAGATGCATAGGCAACCAATTTACCTCTTTGAATTAACACGGCTCCTATCCCTATTCCACATGCATCTGTACATACTACTAAGTCCTATTTCCCTTACGGAACAACTAACACAGGTGCATTAGTTAATAAGTGTTTCAGCTTCTGGAATGCCTCCTCACACTTATTGGTACAAACAAACTTCATATCCTTTCGCATTAGCTCGGTCATCGGTGCTGCTATCCATGAAAAATCCTTAGTGAATCTTCGATAGTAACCAGCTAATCCAAGGAAACTCTTTATCTCAGTCACTCTCTCGGGTCTCTTCTAATTATTCACCACTTCAATCTTAGTCTGGTCTACAGACAACCCTTTCTCTTAGACTAGATAACCATGAAACTTCACTTCCTTCTTCCAGAAATGATATGCCAAAAACTTGGCCTTCAATTGATGTTTGCTCAACGTCTCAAGCACTACTCTAAGATGAACTGCATGCTCCCTTTCATCCTTAGAGTATATTAAAATATCATCTATAAACACCAACACAAACTTATCCAAGTGCTCATGGAAAATTTGGTTCATCAAATTTACAAAGAATGCTGGCGCATTAGTTAGTCCAAAAGGCATCACTCACCATTCGTACGATCAATATCTGGTCCTAAACGCTGAGAAAGGAGTACTATCCTCTGCCACTCTAAGTTGATGGAAACCTTTGCTAAATCCAACTGAGAAAATATCTTTGCTCCACTCAACTAGTTGAACAAATCGTCAATTCTAGGTACATATATAGATTCTTTATCGTCTTCTCATTCAACTTACGATAATCGATACATAACCTTAATAATCCTTCCGGCTTCTTAGCAAACATTGGGGCAGCTCTCCAAGGTGAAATACTTGGCCTAATAAAAATCTTTCCTTCCAAATCCACCAACTGCACCTTCAGCTCCCTCATCTCGGTATCATCCTGCTTGGTGGTCTACTCACTGGTCCTGCTCCCAACACCAAATCTATCTGAAACTCAATGGCTTGTTTCGGTGGTAATCCTACTATAGGTTCAAAAACATATGCGAATTCTCTAATCATGAAAACTCAATTTAACTCTTATACCTCCACAACACCCAACAGAGCATTAACCTCAAAATTAAAGCTTTCTACGGAATATACAATCTAATCACTGCAGTTAGGGTGTCTAAGTGATATTTCCCTATCGTGGCAAAATATCCTGGCATCGTACTTACTTAACCAATCCATACCCAAAATAATTCTGAACTCTACAAAATCAGACATATGCACACTACAAACTAAGGTATGATTGAACAAATCAAGCTCTAGGTGGTACAACTTCATCCCAAGTGTCGCATACCCTCCTATCGGATTTGCAACCCTTAAGGAAGTAACTAAACATGAGGGTTCTATGTTAAGCTTATCTTCCAAGAAATAAGATATAAAAGAGTGCGATGCACCAGTATTAAATAGAGGTCTATCTGATACACCATAAATCAAAAGCATACCTCCCAACACAGCTTTTCCTCTCTCCTCTACTGTTGGTCTCGAGGTAGCTAGTTCCAAAGCAAACATTTTAACTTTCCCATCCTTGGCTGGCTCCTTGTGCTAGTTCTTATAGTGTCTAATATGATCACAGTTAAAACACTTTATCCCTTTCTTCTCAGCATCTTTCTTTCCCTTGCCTGTCCAGCACTCATGGGCGTGTGTCCTTTCTTGTCACACTTGTAACGGACCACTTCTACCTTTCCCTTCTTAGCAGCTCCATCCTTCTAAGTTCCCCTTCTTATGGAAAAACTTCCTCTTCTGACTGTGTCCTCCTTGAGCATGCTTAGCCTTATTTCTTTCATGGAAAGCTTGCATCTTCATTCCTCAAGGCCATCTCAACAGCAACATCACTTGGATCCCTAAATATGGTAACATGGCCTGAGCTAGCTCAGGCTTCAACCCTCGATGAACTTCTCATTCCTCTTAATCACACTATCAATCGTAGCATAGCCATATCTTGCTAGCTCCACAAACCATGTCGCGTATTCAAGCACAGTCATATCCCCGTACTCCAACTCAGCGAACTTCCTAAGCAGAGTGGACTTAGTAATTTCTGACATAAACCTTTCCTCAAACCTCTTCCTGAACTCAGCCTAAGTCATGTTCTCCTCGTTGATTCCTGAACTCATGGGCGTGTGCCGACCCTTGAACCGATCTAAAAGCGAGTCTTCTTTTCTTCTCATCGTTGAGCCCTAAGTAAGAAAAAATACTTTCGCAATGAAGTTGCCAATTCTATACTTTGATTTCGTCTTCAATACCAATGAATAGCTTTCCTCCCAACCGAGCAAAATCTCTACTCATAATAGCATAGTTATTCACTACTGGAGCTTCTTGGTTCCCTATACCAGCATTTCCTCCGACTACTCCAGCATCAATTCTGCCTGCGTCATGTTAACAAAGAACTGATACATTGCTCCCATATCTACTTGCGTGACTCTAGCAGCCACATTTGCAGCTTGTTCCTGACCTTGTTTCCTTCTCGTATTTGGTTTGGATTTCCATTTGTAGTGGTACTTCCCCCTCCAAGGTTAACTCTTCCACTTCTAGCATCCATATCTGTATTCAAGCCTTGTAAGATATAGAAGAATAGCCTAAGAGAGGTAGGAGAATAGAGATATAATGTATACTTACACATAGAAAATACAAGTACGTTGCTATAGCATTATCCCATATCTCGATATTACTTAGAATTCCTAAGGATTATGTTTTCGAAAATCATTTTAATTTAAATTCTTTCATAAATATATGCTCTGATAAAAAGTTGTAACATCCTTTATTAGGAGGCTCGAAGCTAAGCACTACAGATTTTGCAGTCATCCGTAGTATTAACTTCCGGTGACAAAATACGGTAATATTAATAGTATCCATAATATCATAAGCACTTGAATATGAGATAAAATCATCACATATTACAATACTTTTTTGATTACATTTCAAAACAACATTCCATATCCAAGTAACGTAATCCCAAACGTTTTCTAGGTTCATATCAAACAAAATTATTACAAAATATGCCAAGAGAGACATATGAAGATGCCCCCTTCGATGGCCAGAGTACTAAATAGTCATAATAGGCTTAATACAATATGGTAGAAACAAAAAAATAACTCGTAAATATAGCTAGCATCAGCCTCCTACTCATCTCCGGAAGCTTTATTTGTCCACCTACTAAACCTATAAACCTAAACTCTCAATCTACTAAAATTAATTTTGAGCACAAGGGGAAAACATAAACTTCGAGTCAGACATAAAACCTGGTGTGAATAATACTATTACATCCCAGTTTACTGATATTAAGTGAGACAATGCTGCTTAGAGGAACGAGTTTTCCTTCACTAATATCCATTTAAAACATAACTTTTGCAAATCAAAATCTTGCTATGAAACTGCTTAATCAAACTGATTATATCAATACTAGCAAATATCATATATGCCTAAAACAGGTAATAAATGGACCAGCTGTCCGAACAAAATGTAATTTTGTTTGGCTAGCTACTAACCTTTGGCAAACTTGGGCCTACTAGACAAACTAAAAAAAATTATCCAATAACTGTTAGACATACTTCTGAACGGTTTGTCTTTAACTTAGTTTCCAAGGGTCGCCTGATCCTAATGTTTCTGTGGGATCACCAATAACCTATCTCTATACATACATACATACATATATATATATATATATATATATATATATATATATTCCTTTCTGTATGTAACCATCATTTAAGTCTTACCTGTGACTAAGCCCTACACACTGGAATTTTGGGCTAAATTAGCCAGAGGCTAATGGCTAATGTATAAGGCGCAATCCTATATCAGTCTCATCTAGTATATAAATATCTGAGTCATTTTACTTTGGGTTAACTACCTTTTAAATTTTTCTTGAAAACCTTTTCAAAAAATTAAATGCTTTAAATCATACTTATACAAGGAAAATAAACTATTTTCTTTACTCAAATCTCTTTACAATGATACATATACTTTACTCAAAACATGTTGATGAAAGCGTTCGAAACCTTTGTTTAAAACCTTAAACAATCTTATTCGAAACCAATGGAAGTTCCCCTTTCGAAACTATTGAAAGTACCCATTTTGATATACGTAACTACTTTACTTCATAACACTAGGCCTAAAGGCCAAACATACCTTTCGAAACCACGGATAGTTGTCCTTTCGAAACATTGAAAGCACCTTCTTCGAAAGGTTTATAATCCTTTGACATAATCTTATAAATTCCTTTAAATATGCCTTTCGAAACCATTCGAAACCTTCCATTTAAACCAATCTAAATTTTTGAAAATACAGTAAACCACTCCTTTCGAAACTATTATTTGTTACATTTCAAAAGCATCAAAGTATACTACTTAAAACAAACTTTCAAAAGCATTAGGTCCAAGTAAAAACATACGAAAGAACCCTTTTAAACTATTCCTTTCGAAACCTTTGGGTTTAGCTTTCATAATCAAAAAGGGTCTTAAAACAAGTAAGTCGAAAGCACTCTTCCAAAAGCTATGTCCTAAGTAAAGAAGTGATGGAGTAGAAACCAACCCTTCGAAAGCATTGGAGAAGCACCTTTAATTTGAAAACAAAGGGCCCTTTCGATAGCACTCTTCGAAAGGAAAAGGGCGAATGCTAGGGAATTTAACCCCATCGAAAGTAACTACTTAAAACAAAAGGCATGACCCCTTTCAGAACCATTCCTTAAAACAATTTAACCAAGTTGATAGTTAACTAAGTCGAAAGCAAAGCAATGCAGGCACATTTTACATTTAAAAACAAAGTAAAGCTTTGACCTCTTCGGAACCCCATGTTTCGACTACATACCTTTCGCATATGTCCAATTCGCTGCGTACCAAGTCTTTGATACCAGGCACATTGGTTTTGATGGTAATGGAGGTGGAGGGACTTAGTCGAAAGCTAGGAGCCGAAAGTGGTAAAACATGTAAAAAGCATGTTTAAACTAATTTTTAACCTTTTTAAGCAATTCTTTTCAACTAACCTACCTTGTTTGTCAAAATATGATTGGTTGCTAATTTCTTTTCTGAAAGCACTACCGAAATTTCAAAAATAATAAATTAAATTATTTACAAAATGCCCCTCTCCTTTTATAAATATATAAAACATTTAAGTCTCATACCTTAAATAGTTTTATATATCAATAAAAACACTTATGAAAAATCTATAACAATTCCTATAAATCATTTTTTATATTTTTTCTAACATATATTAATTTCTGACCCAAAACATACGTATATTAGCCGTAATAAATTTTAAACCCATGTAACCATTTTCTTCACTAGAAAACAATATTAAATCCACATCAATTCAGAAATAAAAAAAATTAAAACCCATCTCTAAAATATCATTTCTGATCATATACTAAAATTGCAAGGCGTTTGGATGTCATTTGCTTGGTTTTCCAATCCAAAACATGTCATAAAATCGATATGAACACGCATAATTCATCAATAAGCACATATATTTAATTATCATTCAAAATAGGCTACATAGTTTGCAAAATCTATCGAGTCAAATATTAGAAACCGAAAACATCAAAATATGAGATGTAACATATTAATCACCTTCAATGCAAAAATTACCGCAGCTAATTCCAAATCATGAGTCGGGTACCTAACCTCATGTGGTTTAAACTATCGAGAGGCATAGCATTCACTTTACCTCTTTGCATTAACATGGCTCATATCCTTGTTCCACATGCATCTGTTTGTACTACTAAGTGTTGATTCCCTTTCGGAACAACTAACACACGTAAATTAGTTGATAAGTGTTTCAGCTTCTAGAATGCATCCTCACACTTATCAGTCCAAACGAACTTCACATCCTTTCACTATCCATGAAAATTTCTTGATGAATCACCGATAGTAACCAGCTAATCCAAGAAAACTCTTTATCTCAGTCACTCTCTCAGGTCTTTTCCAATTATTCACCGCCTTAAGTTTAGTTAGATCTAAAGACAACCCTTTCTCTGAGACTACATGACCAAGAAATTTCACTTCCTTCTTTCCCGAAACGACACCTCCAAAACTTTGCCTTCAATTGATGTTGCCTCAACATCTCAAGCACCACTCTATGATGAACTGCATGCTCCCTTTCATCCTTAGAGTATATCAAAATATCATCTATAAACACCAACACGAACCTATCCAAGTGCTCTCGAAAGATTCGGTTCATCAAATCTACAAAGAATGATGGTGCATTAGTTAGTCCGAATGGCATCACTAGCCATTTATATGATCCATATCTGGTCCTAAATGCCGTCAAAGGAATATTATCCTCTGCTACTCTAAGCTGATGGAAACCTGTTGCTAAATCCAACTAACAAAATACCTTGGCTAACCTTAACGATCCGTTCGGCTTTTTAGCAAACACTACGGGTGCTCCCCTAAGGTGAACTACTTGGCTTAATAAAATTCTTGCCTTCCAAACCCACTAACTGCACCTTTACCTCGCTCCTACCAGTACGTGTCATCCTGCTTGGCGGTCTACTCACCGGTTCTGCTCCCAGTACTAAATCTATTTGAAACTTAATGGCTCGTTTCGATGGTAATCCTACAATAGGTTCAAAAACATCTACGAATTATCTAACCGTGAAAACTTAATTTAACTCATCTTCTACCTCCACATCATCGAACAGAGCATAAACCTCATAATTAGAGATTTCTACGGAATATACAATCCAATCACTACAGTTTGGGTGTTTAGGTCAGCAAAGCAAAGCAGGTGCATTTTCCATTTAAAAACAAAGTAAAGCTTTGACCTCTTCGGAACCCCATTTTTCGACCACATACCTTTCTCCTATGTCCAATTTGATGCATACCAAGTCTTTGATACCGTGTGCATTAGTTTCGATGGTATTGGAGGCGAATGGACTTGGTCGAAAGCTTGGAGCCGAAAGTGGTAAAACATGTAAAAAGAATGTTTAAACTGATTTTTAAACCTTTTAAGCAATTCTTTTCAACTAACCCGCCTTGTTTGTCAAAATATGATTGATTTCTAATTTCTTTTCTAAAAGTACTTTCGAAATTTTAGAAATAACAATTTAAATTATTAACAAAATGCGCCCTCTGTTTTTATAAATATATAAAACATTTAAGTCCCATACCTTAAATAATTTTATAAACCTATTGAAACAATTAGGAAAAAATTACAAAATTCTCGTAAATATTTTTTGTATGTTTTCTAACATATGTTAATTTCTGACCCAAAATGTACATATATTAGCCGCAATAAAATTTAATTCCTAATAGCCATTTTCTTCACTAGAAAATGAATATTAAATCAACATTAATTCAGAAAATTAAGAAACTTGAAATCCATCTCTAAAATATCATTTCTGATCATCTACTAAAACTACAAGGAATTTGAATGTCATTAGCTAGATTTTTCAATCCAAAACATGTCATAAAATCAACACGAACAAGCATAATTCAACAACAAGCATAAATATCTAATTATCATTCAAAACATGGCTATATACTTAGCAAAAATCAGTCCGGTCTAATCTTAGAAATTGAAAACATCAAAATATGAGATGTAACATATTACTTACCTTTAGCTTTGTTGTTAACGAGTTGAGATTTGATCTTGGATTGAATTTTAATTAAGCTTTTCCTCTTGATTTAGCTTTTCTTTCCCTTATTCCTATTTAATGGTGGACGACCTCTCGGTTTAGTGTTTTAGATTTTTAACTTGAAAAATGTTATGGTACAAAGGGTTTAGGGTATAAGAATATAGCTTATTCTTAAATTGCCCCTTATCTAGCTTCCCTCTCCTATTTCATTTTAATCCCATTTAATTCATTGCATAATTTGGCACGGCTACCTGTTATTTATTCAAATCTCAATCCCTTAGTCATTTAATCTTTACATTATTCTATTAATTTAGCTAATTAAATCTCCTGAATAATGTTATCTAAAATTAAGGGTGTTACATGCAACTTACTTAATATTGAGTTCCCAACACTAATGTGTTAGGGTTGTCTCGCAAGTCATAAGGAGGAACAATGGTTTGAATTTGGAAAAATCTCACATCGTTAAATAACTTGGAGAAGTGGCATATAAATATGAGTAGGTATGCATGTTACATTAGTGATTCCTTTTGTTACAACAAAGTGTGTGTCAACCCATAGACATACGTCATGTGCTGGAGATGGGGAGCTTGGTTCCACATTGCTAAATAACTTGGAGAAGTGGTGTATAATTATGAGTTGATATGCATGTAACATTAGGGATTCCTTATGTTACAACAAAGTGTGTGCCAAAACATAGGCATACCCCACGTGTTGGAGATGGGGAGTTTGGTCCGACAATCGTTACACAACATAATGTTCATATACCTCACATTGATGTATCTAGCCAACGTATCTTGCAAGGCTGCAACTCCATATAAGGCTCTTTTTTAATCCAAATAATAATAGTAACAGCAACAAACTTGACATTCTAATTATTCTATAAAACAAAAAAACATCAAGTAACTTTGATAATTGGTATATTAACTTAAAAAATGAAAAAAAAAATGAAACAAAAGGTTAAAATTGGCATCATAGTCGTAGACTGCTACGACACCAAGTATAAATACCATGATAATTTTGATAACTAAATTTATTATCTGTTGCAACTTGTAAGCAGTTTGAAATGAACTGTAAAACTTGAATTATATTTGATTGGTACGTTAAATTATTGATAAAATTTGGTTTTATAAGATAAAATAAACCATATGCAATTATCTATTGCTTATGGCTTATTCCATTTCTAAGTAGCGTATATCTTTTTCTAAGTTGTTGTAAATATTCAATTAAAGATAAGTTACTTTAGCTACTAAAAGTATTACCAGTACAAAGTGGGTTGCCAAAGGCCTTAAGGCCAATAATATACTATTAAAATTATCATTAATTTGCAATGTTTAGTGTTTCCTACTTAGTGTGCGAAGATTTAAGAAATCAAATTGGCATGCTAGATTTCATTTCTACACCTTTCAATATGTTCTTAAATTATATATGTATGTGACTTGGAAGTTTAATTGAGTTGAATATAGGTATACGAAGATCATATGGATAAATATGGCACATGTTTTGCATATAAATTAAGCGAACTCGCTTAAAAATGCTAAATAAGACATATTTTTACTTAAAAGGTTATATATTGTGGATTTTATATCGTATGGCAAAATTTTGATAGATAAATTATTTTCGACCAGGTTTCAGTCGATGTATATCTATTTTATCACATTATAATTATACAAAGGACTCCTTGTACCAACGAGAATCTACAGAAATTTTCAACACTTACAAAATTTTTGAAAATTTTATAAGTTCTGAAATTAAGAATATTTTCAAAAGAATCTTTAAGCTATAGGTATACTGATCAGTACGCCATAATATTATGTGATACATTTGAATGAAATAGAATGTTTACTTTTCATATGTATGGTTGTATCAACAAAGTAAATTCAAATAAGTAAAATAGATTATTAAATTTTATTAGAGGGCCATAACGAAAGTGTTGTGACGAATGATATGTATATCGTATTTTGTAAACCGATAACAGCACTCTCTAATAAATTGCGATGACGCAATATGTTTAAGAAAGGAAGTTTGTAACATCCCTTTGTGAAGTTAATAATTATTTTATTAAAATGATTTTTGAAAATTTGATTCAATAATTTAAAATTTTGAATTATTTGACAATATAGAAGAGTTAAAATCCAGATTGGACTTTGAATTTTGTCTTAAAAATTTAAGAGTTGTTTGAAAATTTATTTTGACAAAATAAATAACATTTATGAAATGTTGAAATTGTTTGGAAAATAAAAAAATTATTTTAACTTTCTTATAGCCGCAAAAAGGTATTTTAATGAAGGATTATTTTTGGTAAATAAAATTGTGAAAAACATAATATTTGTTTGAATAATTTTTGCAAAGGTTTCACATCTCAAACGAATCGAAAAGGAGCAAAATGCATTGAGAATAAAAAAAACACTTGAATTCAAATTAAACGAGCCCAAACAATACAATGCCTATAACCCTTATCCTTATCCTATTAACCATCCTTATCCATTCTTTTTCAAAACCACTATATCCAAACCCGTTTACCCCTCATTCTCTCTTTAACCATACACTAATTCAGAAATTTATTTACCCCTCATTCCCTCTTTAGCCATACACTAATTTAAGAATTCGAGAGCTTTTTAAAAAAGTAGTGACAGAAATTAAAAAAAATGCAACACGCACGTGAAAGGAGGGGTGTGTTGCAAGCTTTAATCTTTCTGCAGCGTCAACCGGTAGAGCGAGGCAGCGACTTGGAGTTAGGTGCAATGATGGCGATATCGGGTAGTACCTTGCATGGAGCGATGGCATCAGAGGGGAAACATAAACCTAGTAGTGCATGCACGACCAAGAAGATGTCAATTCCTAGCTATTATGTTTTTCAAAAGGGCAGAGATGATGGTAGTTGAAGTCAGTGATAGCGAATGAATGTTCTGGACATCAATTTAGTGAGCTAATTTCCCTTTTTCAAATTGGTTTCTAACTTGGTTTCGATGGAACCATATCTTGATTTTAGTGAGTTAATTCTAATTTTTTCTTTGATTACAGTAAATGATTTTTAGCAAGTTAACCTGTTTTCAAATTTCAGTAAGTATAACCTTATTTTTAGTGAGTTAGCTTAATCTATTTTAATTTATATATAGTATAATCCTAATTTAAATTTTCAGTTAGTACAATTCAAATCCTTTTTGCTTTAATTTATTTACATTAAAAAAAATTAATTTTGGAGTTAATTAGTCTATCTATTGGTTTATATGATTGGAAATTGATGAAGTTGATTTATATTCAAAATGAATGAATATGGCTTAGTAGCCTTGATTGCTATTAGTAGATAATTGGTGGTTGAATTGTTTGATCGATAATTGGTTGAATTAAATTATACATGATTGATGGATATTATATTTTGATTATTGATTGAAAATAAATAAATAATACACGATATATAAATATATCATGATTATTTATTTGAAGATAATGGGAAATATGATATGGATAATCAAAGCTAGTATGGTGTTTAAAAGAACTTTATTTGAAATATTAAACTTATTTGGGAATAAGATCTTACAATGGGTTAACAAACAATAGGCGCAAATGTTATTATTTAGAAATGATTCTCTTTTTGGCTATAAATTCGAAATAAATAAATTATATGGAACCTTTATATCAAACAAATTTTAGGTTGAGTTATTTTCAAGTGGAAAATAATGAGATTTCAATTACAATTGAACTAAAAATCTTATATGAATATTTTTAGTTGGATTTTGAAGTAGAAAAGCTTTTTATAAAATAACAATTGATTATTTTAGAAATAGTTTGAATTTAAATTTAAACTATAAAAGTTGAATGGTTTGTTTACAAAAGATTTTATATAAAAGAAAATTTTCGAGAATTATTCGAAATGTTATTTTTTTGGATTTTGTATAAAATAAACCAAAGGTATTTTTACAGTATTTCCTCTATAGAAAATCCCTAATTTAAAAGAAATAAAAATTATGATTTTTTGTATTTTCCTATTTGGAAATGGTTTAGATGTTCTTACCTTTTAAAAAGGGACTGCTACTTTTTATAATCCATTTGGATATTATTGCTTTTGATATCGCTCAAAGGTAATGTCTTGTTTATGTGGAGTCTAAATCGTCTTGGATTAAAAGCTTCCTTTACCTGTCGATTGCAGATGAGTATTGTTATTATTTATTATGATACATTATGATCTATTATGATAAGCATTCACCTTATGAGGATATTTATTTAAACTCAATTTGGTGTAATTGTATTATGTTTTGAAATCAAGTTTGATGAAATAATCGAATATTTTGGAAATGCTTTCAATAAATGAAAGGTAGCAATTTTAAACAAACAAAGGGGGAACTGCTATTTTGTATAATGTTTTGGAAAACATTTTAGGATAAATCAGATCTGCAAATTGATACGGGATATATTGCAAAGATTGGTTTTATACAAATTAGGAATACAATGATAAATTATTTGACTTTAAAGCCAGTATTTTGACATCGTTTGCAAAGTAGACCCCTAGTATATCATTTATAAATAAATGGAATTTCTGTGAATAAAGTAGTTTTATAGAAATGATTTGGAAATCCATTTTTAAGTGAATTTGTGGAAATGATTTAAAAGAAAACGGAATTTAGAAATCTATTAATAAAATGGTTATTGTTTACTTAGCTTATGTAGAATTATTTATCAACGTTGACTATATGATAAATTTGCATTTATAACCTATTAGAGTTATATTTAAATTTTTCACACTCATAATATTAGATTTTGAGCTCGGTTACACTCACAGCTTGATTTCTAGCTTGACTTGGGGCTTGTTATGTATTTGACAACCTCGGGTCAAACTAACGTTGTTCAATAAGTCTGATATGAATGTACATGCCTTGTGGGCTACGATATGGAGTTGGAGCCGATAACGATGGCGAGTAATTACTTCGTTTATAATTATATTGATATTTCATTGTATTGGTCGTTGTGATGTACATACCATAGATAATGAATTAGATATTCAGATATGCTATAAAATTCATTATCTTTGTTTATCCTAGTTCTGTTAGTTTGGAAATCTATATCTATCTCTAATACTATATTATTCAAGTTTATAACTCATGTACATTTCCTTGCATCAAGATGAGATACGTACTATTTCAGATGTATGTAAGTATGAAACGTTTTCGTGTTGATTCAAAGTTGTATATACGAGAGATCACTCGGTCCATGCCTATTGATCCGAATTATCGGACGGTAAACTCCCTTTGATATTTCGATCACTTAAGCTGGGGCATTACAATACATCCATGTATTCACTAAAGTCGTATTTTATTGGAATAAAATTCATGCATATATATCATATAATGTATGGATAGTTGACAAAAAAATGTAACGAAAAATACCATAGTTAACATTTTTTATACAATCGAATATGCTTTCAAATTCACTAAACTTGTATATTGAAAAAAAAGATTTTTATGAAAAAGTTTTTCTTTTTTAGGATTTTTCAAAAAAATCAAGAAAAATTCATGGATGGTCTTTTAGAGGTATTTGATGATGTGTGAAGTTTAAAGTGATTTTAAGATTGTTTATGGGTTTTAACAAATCTTTTTTGTATTACTCGATATATAATCTATAAAATGTTTTTTTCAAAACCCACTAAAGGGTAGTACAGTGGATATGGCTTCTATAGATAAACTGCATGACATGAGTACGAACCTAAAATGTGTAACCCACATTGTTATATTTACGGTATGTATTATGTGGTCGGTGCATACATCCTAAAGATGTTACAAATGGTAAACCCAAATTGACATCTGGTTTACCTAAGTGTTCAAAAAAGATTTATTTTTGGCTCTAGATCCATCTTCGGGTATATCTTCAACATATATATGTTCCAACAGATTTTTTAAGTACATTATAATGCTTTAAGATCCCATTAACTACATTGTATCTCTCTATTCCATTTTTTTCATTTTTACTGTTACCTTGTTGCTCTGTGCATTACACTTCACATAAAGAAATAAACCCTGTTAAATCATGACAAACACATAGTAGCATTGTCACACGGGTATATCATTAAATCTCAAAAAATAGGTGTAACGTTTTCCAAGTTTTGATTGTAACAACAACATGACTTAAAAAAATATAGCATTAAGTTACTACCACTTAATATATGCTTCCCCATGTCCACATACTCCCCGATCAATATCCACATTTTTCTAACCCCTTTGTCATTAATAAAAAGAGGTGAAAGATATAAGATATATTGAATATATAGCTATTTTATCAAAATTGTATAGAGACCATTATAATATTATAAACAAAGGCACTTCTAGATTATTAAAAACTAAGCTTAATTATGTCCATATCATTTTCTAAATTATTGGGTATCTTAAATTATGTTATCAATTAAGGTTCAACTATATTGATGTGCACGTAAATTTCATATTTATACTTTCATATTTAATCTAATTTAATTAAATAAATGAGCATATAGGATATTTTAACATGTTTAAACCAAAATTTAAATTATTTTCAAATCATCATTTTTTCATATTCATATAGGGGCAAAATGGTCATTTTGTGTTTGTATTAATTTTGAGAATATTTATTTGCACATTTGTTGGAATTTGATGGTGAAGAAACTTTTATGGAAATATGCATGCACAAGAGAAGGAAACAAACGAAGACGGAAATAAATCATTTCATGCAACATGGAGGACCGCACCTACCCACTTACCATGATATACAATCAGAAGATAATGCACATGTTAGTGAGCATTAAAGTTACATACACATGTAATGGCGGATTATGCTCATGCTAATGACAACTTAAAGGCCACGCTTTCTAGAGGATTATTTTGGGTAGTCTCCTAAAACATGAATTAGAGTTTTAGGCATGTATAAATACTCCTTGTGTTTCATGTAATGAAGCTCTTAGCACCACCTTGTAGTTAGTTTACTGGTTGCCACAAAAATAAACATAAACTCTCTTTCTCTTTTTAATGGCTTCTTAGTCATTTCTTCATGTAATTATCTTATATGCAATTTTAATTCATGCATTTTTAATTCATATTATTTTCTTGTTTATTTCTTCTTATGTTAGTAGTTTAGTTCTCTTTCTTTTATGCAAGTAGATTAGCTTTTAGTTTATTTTAATTTGCTCTCTTTTTCCTCTTATTTATGTTCATGTTGAAATCTACATTTGTTGAAATGATAGCAAATATGAGAAGGTAAACACCTTTAATTTTGGGGTAATGAAACTCTCTGAATCATGTAGATTCAACTTAGTGATTTTATTTGATCTTTTTTTGTGCTTAATGAAATATTTGATATGGTGAAATTTAGTTGTTTAGCTTTGAATTTGATAGCCTATTTTGTTGAACCAAATAGGCTATGCTTAAACAAATATAAATACAAATTACCTTAAACAAATATAAATACAAATTAGATCTTCATGATATATGATGTTGGTAATGAAGTGGATTTTAGAATCAAAATTTGATGGTCTATATTACTAATCAATAGTAAATAGATCATGCTTAGAATAGATTTTTTTTGAACTCCATTGTCATTTTCATGAGAGTTAACAAGTGGTTTGGAGGTTGTGTTAAATTTTGATGGTTTATGTTGGGCTGACTAATAGCACAAATATGTCATACTTATGATAAACACATCAACTAAATTTACTAATGACCAAAAAAGATAGATCATAATTTTATTATGTTGATTTATGTAATCAAAAGAAGGGATTTACCCCTAAATTGCCTTCTACTCTCATATTTTTATTCACATTCTTTTGCTAATTTTTTACATTTCTTAGCTTAAACGACTTTAAAATCTTGGTTAATTTGACTGAGTAGAATTTTAAAATCATTTCACTTTTCTTCGGATCGACCTGTACTCACCACGTACTAAAATTGTACGACGTGTGCCCGTAGTTACTTTTATTACAATTTTTCGATGATTTTCTAACCGATAAAAAAATTCTTCGATTCAACAAGATTTTGGCATGTTGCTGGGGAATTTGATTTGATTTTATTTCTATTCTTCGAATTATTATTTTTTTACTTTTTTGTGTTTTCATTTTGTGTGTTAATTTGCATTTTAAATAAATTATTGTGTTTGTGTGATTTTTGTTTGCATTTTCATTATGTGCTTATTGCTTTTCTAGTTGCACTTGCATATGCATTTCTATTAAAAAAGTATACACGATTTTAAAAAAATTATTTCATTTTCATATTACAATTCATTTTCAATTACAATACATTAAAAAACTACCATCATTAACCTCTGTTACATCTGCATATCGGTGCACAATCTCATATTTTCAATCACATGTCTGCTACATCTGCTACTATTTCACTGTGTGCGTTTTCTACATTCATCTCCTCTCTGCAACCCAACTTCAACCACTGACCAAACTCTTCCACCTGACAGTTACATACCCCATCAACAAACCAAACTTTATTTCCTTGTCCTCTCTTCCTCTATAGAAAATCTATCCATAAACCACAACATCATAGTGCAACTACACTGCAAACCACAGTTCTCAATACCATCAACTTTCCTTGCCCACTGCTGACGCCACTGACCACTCTTTCCAACTTCACAACTGACCGTTGACAATATCCTCTTCACATCACATGACCACATCAGTACCCTCCAAACCAGCACATCAATGCACAACATCCTCTGCACTACATTTACATTACTATCACTTTAATATACATATATCAGCCACCCCACAAACCCCTCAAAACTGCACATATCTCCCCTACCTTCAACTAACTGCTGACCATCATATATCTGCATTGCACCTCCCATTACACTGCAGTCACAGCGCACTCCTCTGACCAATACATCACAACACCTAATTGCTGCCATATCCCATACAAATCTCCGCTGCCATCACATTCACCCACAACCCACACTTTTGTCAATACTAAACAGTGACACAAACTTTATATACAACCATTTCTATATCTCACAAAACAAACCCAAACCTGCATTCCATTCACCACATACAATCACTTCTGCTCACCACATCTCACAAAACAAACCACTTATGTTCATCTACATTTACCCACAGCCAATAACTCATTTTCCACCATTCTAATAAACTACCACATCATAAACCATCAGCCACATACAATCACCAATGATCACATACCATTCACCACAAAATTGCCTTACAGCAATCATCTCCCCTGCCTCATCCTTCAAACTGCTTCACTACATCATACAATTTAACAACCCGCATATTTTACAATTATATATTTAAATGTTTTATTTAAATATAGCATCGTTAGTTGAATTTAAAGTCTGAAATGTAATTTTTTTTGTAAACAGTCGAATTTGGACTTAAGACCACTTCCATTGATTTTAAAATGATGTTTACAACTTGTTTGAGTATAAACATCGATATGTTTGGAGTTGATCATGATTTTGGTATTTTCATTTGGGCTTTGGATTTGGTTCTAGCCCATCAACCCAACAAGATAACCCAAACTCCTCTACCATATACCCTAACTCCACTTCTCTTCATTCATTCCTTTCAATATTTACAAACACTCTCAAGCAAAAGGAAAAATGGAGGAAAAGAAAGGAAAATAAAATTCCTAAGCCCTAGTTCTCTTAGGAATTCAAGTTCTAGTTCAAAAATCAAGTAGAAGCTTAGGAAAGCAATCCTCTTCGTCTTCTCCATCTTAATTCCTTTTTAATTCTTGATTTTTCCTATAACCTAACTTAGGAAATTCATTGCAACTGATAATAGATTGAATATTCTGAGGTGTTGTTGAAGAGAAATCAATCTAGCTTGTTTTAGAGCTTCTCATTTCTATATTTGAGTTTAAAGTTAGTTCTTGAACTCACATCTATATCTATAGCTTTCATTGTTGTTAGTTATGAATTTCAAACATCTATTCCATGTTCATTTGCTTTTGATTTGAATTGATTTGGTGAATTTTTCAATTTTGGTGTTTTGAAGTCAAAATATTTAAAGACCCTATCTTGGATGTTTGGACATGTTATTTGGGGTGTATCAAAGAGCCTATGGGGCTGAGTTATCCCTTAGCATAAATCCCTAGCCTCCGTCGCTCGTCAGATCGCTTTTGAATTGATTTGTCCATCAATGTCCTAGGCAAATTGTTGCCTGGTACAGGCAACCAGACGTCTGGTTGAAAAATCCAGACGTCTGGTTAAGGCACCAGAAGAAAAAAAAACAGCAGAAAAAAATAAAATCCAAAGCCTAGAACCAGACGTCTGGTTAAACCGGTCAGACGTCTGGTTGGCTTTAGGAATTAAAAAGAAAAAGGAGAAAGAAATTATAAATTTCCAGAATACCAGGTCAGACGTCTGGCCAAACCATCAAGACGTTTGGTGCTGTTGAATTTTGCCTATTTCGCCTATTTTTGAGTGGATTTCCAATTTTTATCGATTTTTTTAATCCGGTTAGTTGTTGTCATTTATTATCGACTTTGATGACTTCTTTTCTAGATTTTTAGGAATATCCATTTGATGGATTTGATATCGATTTTTATGGTTTTAATTCACGTCGTTGAATGTGGATTTTGGTGATGGATTGTTTTTGCAATCGTTTCTATGATTTGTCACTTTAAAATACAAAGGTTTTTATACTAGTAGTAAATACTCAAACTCTTTTACAAAAAAACGATTTCAACACTATTTTTAATACAAAACTCGTTTTAAAACCGTTTTTCAATCTATTAATATATAAAAACCTTTAGCTCATTCGCATGAGAAATCTAATTAAACGGCTTAACAAAACAAGTGGTATGAAATGCTTGTGTTTACTTTATTGGTTAATTCTTAGACTTGTTCAATTGAAATCTCATGACAATCTTCGAGTGAAAATCTACAATTTGTTCGTAAATATTTAAGTTAAGTCAGTGGTTATAGGACATGAAGCTAAACTCATTTATTTACTAGCTTAGTGTAATTTACACTTCTTATTGATCAATGAAGATAAGTTGGGATTTAGACTAGAGATGTGCGATGTCTCTTTGTCCATGTGGGGGACTATACCCCATTCTGTAGAGCTTCGTCTCATTTTTACGGGCTAACGATCCATGGTCTTTTAACCGTTTTATGGAATTTGATTCATCGGGTGTATCTCTGTACTACATTGTTGTTACGGGTTATTTGAGTTTCAGGTTCATCGGGAGTATCGCCGTATTACGTTGTTGTTCCGGCTTATTTGAGTTTCAGGTTCATCGGGCATATCGCTATACAACGTCATTGTTAAGACTTGTTTGAGTTTCATGTTCCTTGGGCGTATCGCTGTACTACGTCATTACACCAGATCTATGGGTTAGTGACCAATGGGATAGCATCCCCTTTTTGATACACGTGTTGGTGAGTTTTCATGCTCTCGTTTATGATAGGCCTCTCCCTGTTTTTTGTGATTTCTGGATTTCTAGATTAATGATTTCTGGAATTTGTGTTTCACCAATATTTGTAGTTTGCATTGATAATCTTTATCAATATTTGTGACTTGACGAATGAAATGAAGAATATGACATTCGTTTTTGGGTATTTAAAAAAAGTTGAGATATTATATGATTTTTACTATTATCATATATATTTGTTATATCTCTTTTTCTGTCTCATCTTACATGATAATTATAGCTAGACTGACCCGTTTATTATTTTTCTTCTTAAATAATACTCGGGTCAGACCAAGGTGTTTCAGATGCTTACACTTGACTTCTTAGCAGGGACTAGCTCCTGACTTTTGGCTAACTATTTTAGCTTAGTAGTTTATGTTTTTTTATACATTCGATATAGAGACTCCTTGACGTATACATATTCTTTTGTCTAGCACTTGTACCTATTCTTTTGTGGTGTAGTGGATCTTGTATGACCACTACTTCGATGTATACTTCTATATGTTATATTCATATCTGTTTCCACCTAGTATTTGTGACTGATTTATGATATGCTTGTTTTATATTTGTTTTCGAAGGTCACATAACCATTGTCTAGTTGCTTTGAGTTTGTATTTGATATGTCAGATTTCCTCTTGAAATGAAATGCATGACATACTATCTGATATATCGGTACTCGCACAAAGTAATTACACAGATGGTCGCTCCGCAACAGCCTTATTCTTCGTACGAATTGACGGCATTACCAGTAGTGTCCTTGGTTAGTTTGAGTATAGAGGTGGGGCGTCACAGCTTGGTATCAGAGCCAAACTTCGGAACAATGTAAAATAATCTAGCAAGGATCATTGTCCTAAGTATCTCTTAGGAGTCGTGCCTTAGGAATTAATTCGAGTCTTAGGACTCATTCTATCCTATTTTCTTTTATGATGCCTTGTTATATCAATTAAGTTTGGTTGATATTCATTTTGAGAATAACCTTTTTCCTCTTCTTTCTTTCTTTCTTAAAGAAGAGAAATTGTTAGATCTGGCCATCCTAGCGTCGGTCAATCCAGTGCTACTCCTCAAGATGGCATATTCATGTCTGTCCAACAGCTTTTGGATCTTGTAAAGAATGCCCAAGCTTCTGGATCCATTCCAGAGCCTACTCATACTAAATCCGGGTTTGCACGTTTGTGCAATGATTATACCAATTTGGGTGGAAGGCCATTCAAGGGTTCCGAAAGCGTTATAGAAGTCCAAGCTTGGCTTAGAACATGCGATTGCATCTTTTCTCGCTTGAATCTTATGGATCTACGTAGAGTCAAAGTGGCTTCTAGCATGCTCCATGAGAGAGCGTTAGATTGGTTTTCGATTTCGATTTTGGAAATTGTTGAAGCAGATCTTACTTGGGAGCAATTCCGAGAAGGGTTCGAGTTAAAGTTTATGTCGGAAGCTGAAAAGGTAACTTTAGCACTTTATTGACCTTGTTCAAGGTGAATCTTCTGTGACGGATTATGTCGCATCATTTGAATCCCTCTCTAAATATGGGATTAAGTATATTAATACCCCATTGAAGAAAAATCAGAGGTTTATCTATGGTTTGAATAAGAACCTCAAAAAGGCTTTACTTTTGAAACTATAAGTGTCTTTCAATCAGCTTGTAGATATCGCTCTTCGACTTGAAGAGGCCGATAAAGAAAGTGATGTTAAAGTTGTGGGTGCCAAGAAGAACTTCAACAACAACAAGAAGAGGTAATTCAACAGTAAGTTCAAAGGCCCTAATTCCAGCAAGAAAGGGAAGCAAGAAACTTAGGTAGCAAAGACTCCTACCTTTAGTCATAGACAATGCTACAATTGTGGTTCTAAAGACCATTATGCAAATAGTTGTTCGAAACCCCTTTATTTTCGCTATTTCAAAAGTTCGGGTCATCTTATATCTTCATGTCCTACACTTCAAAGCAGGAAAGAGGGAAAGCTGAATGTTGTGCAAGCCCCTAGCAACACTTCTCTTAGTCAAGGTATTTCTCATTCTGTCCTTGATGGCATTATTATATTTCGTCATCATCCTATTCGGGTTCTTTTTGATACGGGTGTGTCTCGCTCTTTTATATCAAAAGAACTTGCTAATACTTTGTCTTTAAATGTTATGGGCTTGATGACTTCACTAAGAATTGCGAATCTGATTGGTGGATCCGCAACACTCAGTTTATTTTGTAAGGATGTTAAAATTATTTTATGTGATTATGCTTTCCATGCCAATTTGCATGTTATGCACTACTTAGGTTTCCGAATGATTTTGGGAATGGATTGGCTTAACCGTTATGAAGCCCATATCCTATGTCCCGAGAGGACTATCCATCTTCAACATCCTCAATCTGTTAAGCAGATTTATATTGTTCTTAAAGATTCATATTCCAATTCGGTGGCATCCTTGTATTCTCTAAATCTACATGATGATGATAATGATGATGAGGAATATGTCATTTCCTTATTTACGTTTTTCGTGAATTTCTCGATATATTTGAGCTCGTTATAGGATTACCACCTAAGCAAGCAATTGAGTTCAAAATTAATCCAATCCCTGGAGCCCTACCTATCACTCTTCATCCTTATCGTATGTCCAATAAGGAAAATGAGGAGATGCGTAAACAATTATTCGAATTGGAAGCAAAATAGTTTATTCGATCTAGTTCTTCTCCTAGGGGAGCTTCAGGTATCTTTGTGAAGAAATCCGATGGTTCACTTAGGCTTTGCATTAATTACCGCAAACTTAACGATCTCACAATTAAGAATAAATATCCCTTACCTCAGATTGATGATCTATTCGATCAATTAAGCGGTGCTAGAGTTTTTTCATAGTTAGACTTAGCAACCGGTTTTGTAACGACCTTGTGTTTAGGGCCGTCTTTTTATGTTAAATTATATCGAAGGTTATAATTTATTATTGATCTTGAGAATAAAAATTGGAGTTCAAAATCTAATTATTGCGAGAATTGAGGATTTGTTATGAAAATAGTGTTTGAGAATTTTATTTCATGTTATGTAAATAGAAATGAATGGAAAATGTTTTTATTTAGATAAAAATAAAATAATTGGATAATCAATGCCCATTGATTTTAGTGATTGGTTTAATACAAGTAATCAATTTTTATTAAGCGTTTATTAAATAAAAACATGAATTTGGATTTGAGGTTTGTATTAAACATAAATTATGGCTCTATATGTTCTTGTGTATTTTTCTATGGGGAAAAAAAATATTTTATGGAGTTTTAGAAGTTAAAATATAGGCTATTTTCTATATTTAATTAAAAGTGTGCAATTTATAATAAAAGAGGGACTTTATTGTAAAAGTGTTTAAAATGGAGATTTATCTTTTTATTTGGGTTGAAAAGTCTTAATATACAAGTGTAGAAAATTAGGTGATTTTATCTTGTGTAATTTGGAAGTTAATGATTTTGTATTTGTGTATTTATATATATATATAATTGTATGAATTAATTTATTCTTTCTATTTAGCCTAATTAATTCTTATTTGTTTTGAACCCAAGCCCAATTAACCCATATCTTTTCTATTACTTGGCCTGTTTGAGGAGAAAACATTTCTCCAATATGTTCTTTTTTCTTCTTCAGCCCCTTTCTTCTTCTTCTTTCTGTTATTTGAGAATTCATGGCTTTTCATCCAAATCAAAATTTAAGGCCTTCAAATCCCTTCTTTTTGCTAGCTAATCAAAGAAGAAAGGTAATCTCCTCCAAACCCTACTAGCTTATCTCTCAATTCTGTTACAGTAAATAGAATTTGATTTTTCTTCTTGCTATATATTTGCATGTCCAATTTTTTCGTTGCTATGGCCTTTTAATCCCTTCTTCTTAACTAAAGACACCAACTTGCTTGCATTAGCACGCCATTTCACTGCAAAACTGAAGGTAAGTGATAACCACTTACAATTGTTAGCTAAATAGTTGTTTTGAGCATATATCTGAAGTTCATCGTTGTCTTTAAATTTCTTGTTTTTGTAACTTGCCTCTGTTTGTTAACTTTGTTCTGGCTGTCACTTTGAAGTGTTGTAACTTGCTCAATTCTTATCCGTTTGAGCTCTAATTTCTTGCATGTTATAGTTTAGATCTCAACGTATCTGCATGTCAATTTTTGTTTAATTCCGGCGTTGTTTGTACCCCCAATTTGCTGTTCAAAGTAGCTCCAGCGAATGGTTTTTCGTTTAGGGTATAAGTTGCGTTTTGGTTGCTGCAAACACGGTCTGAATTCATTTTTGAGATTCCATAACTCGTTCATTTCTAGTCGGAATCCATCAATTCTTTTTTCTGAAAAGCTGAAGTTTTCTACTATGTGCATGCCAATTTCTAGCTCATTTAGAGGTCATTTGAATGCTTGAAACTGACCTCAAAGTCGAGCTCTGGTCGTGATTTAGACCTGGGTTTGGATTTCCAGAGTGAAAAAAGCGCCTAGGTCCAACTTCGGGGCGATGTAACTTCTTTATTTCATATCGGAATCAATTTAGTCTTTTTTTTATGAAAGGTAAGGTTTTCTACTACAGGCACATCAATTTTCAGTTTAATCCGATGTCAATTGAGGCACTGTTTCATGCTTGAGAGTTGAAACTGAAGCGTGTTTTACCTCTGAATTTTTGCAGTGAAATCACTGCCCAGGTCCAAATTTGGGACCTCGTAGCTTTCTCATTTCTTATCTGAATTGTATGATTCTTTTTGCAGTTTAGAGTATGCATGTTGAACTTTATTATTGTCAAATTTTAGATCATTTCGACCACGATACCTTATACAAACTTGCCACCGAACTTTGATTTGCAGCATGTTTTGCTTTATGATCTTACTTGGAATTGAACTTTGATGATGGTTTTGGATGATTCTTTGTTTTCGAGCACGGGTTTTTTTTCCACATGATTATGAAATAACTTTTATAATAAACTGGCATTCAAAATAATTATTTAATATTTCTAAATTATTTTAAGCTATGGATTCTATTTATTCTCTATAATAAGGGAATTTTCAAATATTGCTTTCTAAATTGATTTTGAAAACAGTTTTAAGCTTTTTTTCTCGAATAAAATATTTTAAATATAAGATCACACAGTTTTTCACCATTCGAGCATATGAGAAAGTTAATTAAACGGTTTAGTAAAACCACGTGGTATGAGACACGTGAGTTTACTTTATCGGTTAATTCCGGACTTGTACAATCGAAACATTTTCGATGAACCGATTGAGTTTCTTCTTGATGTTTACCACTTCGTGGTATGTTTTTGATGTATTTAAACCCTATTTAGGGTATTTCTCCATATTAGTTGATTTGGCTAAATTTTATATAGTCCGGGAACTCCTAATTAGGAGTATATTCGACGATGGACTATTTTTATAGAGATAAACTTTCCAATGATATGAGGCAAGTTCTTTGATAGATTTGATGATAATTGATGATTTTATTGTATTTCTTACTTGTCGATGAGATGAGACAAGTAATGATGCCATGCATATACTCGTCAATGAGATGAGACGAGTTTGGCATTTCATACCATTCACCAATGACATGAGGCGACTCTTATGATGATTTAGATGATTTTCTTAGTGTGGAATCGACTAACGGCTAGAAAACCGCTAAGTGTGAGCGTTCGGTATGGGACGTAGGTTACCACTTTCCGGGTTACCATCCGAGAGTTTCTGACACATTCTAGGGGGACCACCAGTACTTGAGTCCCGATCGAGTCAAGTCTAGTTTGGTGTTTGGCTTGATCACTTTGATGGCGGGGGCTCAACGGACACCGGTTGGAGTGAAGACTCCAATCACTGTGAAGACGGGTGTTCAGGATGGATATAGACGACGTCATAGACTAGGTCCGATCGAGTCAAACCTAGTTTGATGTTTGGCTCGATCACTGTGATGGAGGGACCCTGGTCAATAGATGGTTATGGTACCATATAGATGGATAGTTCTCGTGGGTAGCACATGCAGCATGATTCGGCATGTAAGGATCTGTCTAACCCGGTGTTTTCTTTTGAAGATTCCTGATGATTTCGATTTCACCATTTCTCGACGATCTTCACATCGATAGCCTAGTGCTAAAAGAGATGTTTATATATATATATATATATATATATATATATATATATATATATATATATATATGGTGATATCAGTTATATTATAACGTTTGATTAAGCGCTTTACCTCGAATTGATGATTTGATGACTTCTTTGAATTATTTGATGATTTGGGGTGGATTTGGAATGTGATCGTATGTTACCGATGAAATGAGGTGCATATGTACATTTGAAGTTCCTTTTATATTGTGATTGTTATTTTCGTTGTTTTGGCACTTAGGATACGCCGATGAAATAAGGCATTCCTATATATGTTCCATTATTTTAATAAGGTTAGTGCCATTGTATTATATGGATGTTGTAGTTGTGTCTTTCAAGACGATTGTGGTCGTATATTATTATCGATATCCATATAGTCTCGCCAGTGATACGAGGCGATCGTGTATTTGATATGTTCTTCTTGTGGACCCTTATTTAGCAATAGTTCTTTTACTCAAGTGTCATCACACCACTTGAGTATACCTTGTTTGATATCATCTCTTTCATCCTTAGGAAGAGTAATGTTATTTCCCTTACGTCATTGAAGTAATATTTAGTGTATGCTTTCCTTTGCGTGAAGGATACCGTATGTCTTATGCTTTTCCTTATCGATCATTCATCGTTAACTGATATTTTTATCTAGCCTGACCCGTGTGTTTTCACTCGGGTCAGACCGAGTTGTTTCAGGATGCTCTCTTTAGTTGTTGCCGTTGACGATGCTTTGAAGTCAAGATCGTGTCTCTCCCTTTTGAGAGGTTTATTTCACTGAGATGATGTATATTCATTTGATTCGTTCTTGTATTCGTGTGGTTGTCATACCACCAATTGTAGTATTGGTATTATAAAGTGATGTATCATTGTATATAAGACGTTCATTCATGTATTTATATCTGTTCTGTGATGAGATGTTCGTTTAGTTGATGTGTTTTGTTCTGATAGATCCTTAGCCACCTATAGCTTTGTGTTAGTCATTTATTGGACACGTCGAACCTCTTAAGTGAAAAGACAATACAGATAGCATTCATCGACGTTTTCAATAGATGGTTAAGGCAAAGTTACAGATGGTCGCCCTTAACCAGCCTTATTCTCCTCTTTATTAGAAGGAATTACATGTTAATTCTCTTTACTAAGGTGGATCTCGGGGTGGGGCGTTACAGGTTTTCATCAGCTTCATATTGCAGAGGATAGCTTTCCTTTGACATCTTTCAGTACTCGTTATGGATCTTATGAATGGCTTGTTATGCCATTTGGTTTAACGAATGCTCCAGCTTATTTCGTTGAGCTTATGAACCGAATTTTCGAAGACTTCCTCGATCGATTTGTTCTCATCTTTATTGATGATATTGTTGTTTATTCTAAAACTGAGGAAGAGCATAAAAAAAAAATCTTCGGATTATGTTGGAAACTCTTAGGAGAAATCAATTGAAAGAAAAAATTTCTAAGTGCCACTTTTGGCAATCCCATGAGAAATTTTTAGGACATATTATTTCTGAATCCGAAACATCCGTGAATTCTTCAAAGATTGAGGCGATTCAAAATTGAAAGAGACCGAGGAGTGTGATGGAAATCCATAGTTTTCTTGGATTGGCAGGCTATTACCGTCGTTTCATAAAATGCTTTTCTAAAATGTCCATGCTCTTACTAGTTTGACAAAGAAGGAAGTTAAATACGTTTGGTCGGATAAATGTGAAGCTGCTTTTCGAAAATTAAAAGAACTCCTTTCCGATGCTCCTATTCTTGTGATTCCCGAAGGGAACCAAGACTCGATTGTTTATACCGATGCTAGTTGTATTGGTTTGGGAGCCGTTCTCATGCAAAGGGAATGTGTTATCGCTTATGCTTCTAGGTAATTAAAGTCTGCCGAGACTAGATATGCCACTCATGATTTAGAGATCGTGGCCATTGTTTTCACCCTTAGAATTTGACGTCATTATCTTTTGGGAGAGAAATTTGTTTTCTACACCGATCATAAATCTTTGAAGTATTTATTTTCTCTAAAGGAACTTAATTTGCATCAACAAAGTTGGTTCGAATTCCTTGCATCTTATGATCTTGATATTCTTTATACTCCCGGAAATGGAAATCGTGTTGCCGATGCCCTTAGTCGTAAGTAACAAGCGATTGTTTCCATGATGATATCCAAATGGAATGATCTCGAGAGTTTGTCCACTTGTGAGACTCAGGATCATGAATCTGATTCATGTTCATCTCTTGTTTAATGTAGCCTTAAGACTCATCCTTCTCTTTTAGACCGCATTCTTGAAGCTCAAAAGTAAGATCCGGAATTGGCTCTACTTAGCCAAATTTGTAGGGATATAAATAAGGTTGATGGTTTGAGAGACTTTGAAATCGATGCTCGTAGTGGCATTTGAAAATTTGGTAGACTTATTGTGCCAAATATTAGTGATCTTCATAAAGACATTTTAGAAGATTTTCATTGTTTTATATTTACCATTCATCCCGATGGTAGTAAAATGTATGCGGACATGAAACGACTTTATTATTGGGATGGAATGAAATCTGATATTGTTAACTTTATTAAGTGTCGCACGACTTTCCAACTCGTTAAGGCCGAGCATCATAGGCTCGGTGGTTATTGCAACCTTTGGACGTCCCAGATTGGAAGTGAAATCAAATTTCAATGGATTTTATTGATGGTCTTCCCCGTTCTCGTTCGGATCATGACAGTTTATGGGTGATTGTAGATAGACTTACAAAATCGGCCCTTTTTATTCGTGTTCGTTCCAATCAGAACGTATCTCTTTTGGCCAAACTTTATGTTAAACAAATTGTTAAATTGCATGGAGTTCCTACTTCTATTGTTAGTGATCCTGATCCATTATTTACGAGTGGTTTTTGGAAAGGTCTTCAAAAAGTTTTGGGAACAAAGCTTAATTTTAGCACCGCTTATCATCCTCAGTCCGATGGACAAACAGAGCGTGTGAATCAAACTCTTGAAGATCTTTTCCGTGCATGTGTTTTTGATTTTGTTGGAAGTTGGGAAGATCATATTTCTCTTGTTGAGTTTTCTTACAATATAGCTTCCAATCCAGTATAGGTATGGCACCTTTCGAGGCACTCTACGGAAGGCCATGTCGATCTCCTTTTTGTTGGCTTGAAGCTTGTGAGAAGCTGGTTTTAGGTCTAGATTTTATTCGTGATGCTACAAAAATATGATTGACCCTACTTGACATAAGATGAAAGAAGCTCAAAATAGAAAAAAAAATCCTATGCTGATAACCGAAGAAGGAATTTGGAATTTTCTGTGGGAGATTTGTTATTCATTCGTGTTTCACCTTTGAAGTGTTTTGTGCGTTTCAATCGATTGGGAAAGTTAGCACCTCGATATATTGGCCCATTTCCCATCATCGAACGCATTGGTTCCGTGGCTTATCGTCTTTTATTACCGGCTCAATTTTCTACTATTCATGATGTATTCCTTGTTTCTCAACTACGGAAATTCCTTAGAGATTCCGATTCTATTCTCGAGCTCGATGTTATTGGAGAAATTTAAGTTTCACCTAATTTGACTTATGAGCAACATCCTATTCGTATCATTGCAACAGAGGTTCAGGTCTTCGAACTAAAGATGTTCCGCTTGCAGAAGTTTAATTGTCTGCAAATCCTAATGATTGTTCTTGGGAATCTAGAGAATTCATCGAGCGAACACATCCGAACTTACTCTCTCATGCTCTTCAAGGTGAACTTCTCACTTCAAAATTTTCTTTTATGTTGTTATGCCTTAAAGTGGTTGTTACTCTTTATTTTCTTCTTAAGTATTGCGAGGACGCAATTTCTTTAAGGAGGGGAGTCTGTAACAACCCGCATATTTTACGATTATATATTTAAATCTTTTTTTTAAATATTGCATCGTTTGTTGAATTTAAAGTCTGAAATGTGACTTTTTTAAACGGTCGAATGTTTACTCGAGACCACTTCCATTGATTTTAAAATGACGTTTACAACTTGTTTGAGTATAAAAATCGATATGTTTGGAGTTGATTAGGATTTTAGTAGTTTCATTTGGGCATTGGGTTTGGTTCTAGCCCCCCAACCCAACAAGATAGCCCAAACTCCTCTACCCTAACTCCACTTTTCTTCATTCATTCCTTTCATAATTCCCTAACACTCTCAAATAAAAGGAAAAATGAAGGAAAAGAAAGAAAATTAAAATTACTAAGCCATAGTTCTCTTAGGAATTCAAGTTCTAGTTCTAAAATCAAGGAGAAGCTTAGGTAAGCATCCTCTTCATCTTCTCCATCTCAATTCCTCTTCAATTCTTGATTTTTCCTTTAACCTGACTTAGGAAATTCATTGCAACTGATAATAGATTGAAGATTCTAGTGGTGTTGTTGAAGAGAAATAAATCTTAGCTTGGTCTAGAGCTTCTCATTTCTATATTTGAGTTTAAAGGTGAGTTTTTGAACTCACATCTATGTCTATATCTTTCATTGTTGTTAGGTATGAATTCCTAACATCTATTCCATGTTCATTTGCTTTTGATTTGAATTCATTTGGTGAATTTTCCAATTTTGGTGCTTTGAAGTCAAAATCTTTAAAGATCCTATTTTGGATGTTTGGACATGTTATTTAGGGTGTATCGAAGTGCCTATAGGGCTGAGTTGTCCCTTGGCATAAACCCCTAGCCTCCATCGCTCGTCTGATCGCTTTTGAATTGATTTGGCCACCAATGGCCCAAGCAAATTATTGCCCAGTACGGGCAACCAGACATCTGGTTGAAAAATCCAGACGTCCGGTTAAGGCACCAGAAGAAAAAAAGAAAACGACAGAAAAAATAAAATCAGAGCCTAGGACCAAACGTCTGGTTAAACCGGTTAGACGTCTGGTAGGCTTCGGGAATTAAAAAGGAGAAAGAAAATATAAATTTCCTAAACCCTAGGTCAATCGTCTGGCAGAAGCAACCAGAGGTCTGGCCTTGTTGAATTTTGCCTATTTCATCTATTTTTGAGTGAATTTTCAATTTTTATCGATTGTTGTTGATTCGGTTAGTTGTTGTCATTTATTATCGACTTTGATGACTTCTTTTCTGGATTTTGGGAAATATCCATTTGATGGATTTGATATCGGTTTTTATGGTTTTAAATCACGTCGTTGAATGTGAATTTTGGTGATGGGTTGTTTTTACAATCGTTTCTATGATTTGTCACTTTAAAATACAAAGGTTTTTATACAAGTAGTAAATACTCAAAATCTTTTATAAAATACGATTTCAAGACTATTTTTAATACAAAACTCGTTTTAAAACCGTTTTCCAATCTATTAGTATATACAAACCTTTACCTCATTCGTATGAGAAATTTAATTAAACGGCTTAGCAAAACAAGTGGTATGAAAAGCTTGCGTTTACTTCGTCTGTTAATTCTTGGACTTGTTCGATTGAATTCTCGTGACAATCTTCGAGTGGAAATCTACAATTTGTTCGTAAATATTTAAGTTAAGCCAATGGTAATGGGACATGAAGCTAAACTCATTTATTTACTAACTTAGTGTAATTTACCCTTATTGTTGATCAATGAAGATCATTTGGGATTTAGACTAGGGATGTGCGATGTCTCTTTGTCCACATGGAGGACTATACCTCATTCTGTAGAGCTTTATCTCATATTTATGGGCTAACGACCCATGTTCTTTTAACCGTTTTATGGAAATTGGTTCATCGGGCGTATCACTGTATTACATCGTTGTTCCGGCTTATTTGAGTTTCAGGTTCATCGGGCGTATCGTCGTACTACGTCATTATTCCGGCTTATTTGAGTTTCAGGTCCATCGAACGTATCGTTGTACTACGTCGTTGTTCCGGCTTATTTGAGTTTCAGGTTCATCGGGCGTATCGCTGTACTATGTCATTGTTCCAGCTTGTTTGAGTTTCAGGTTCCTCGTACGTATCGTTGCGCTACGTCGTTGCACTAGCTCTATGGGTTAGCGGCCCATGGGATAGCATCTCGTTTGTGATACACGTGTTGGTGAGTTTTCATGCTCCTATTTATGTTAGGCATCTCCTCTCTTTTTTTGATTTTTGGATTTCTGGAATTTGTGTTTCACCAATGTTTATGGTTTGCATTAATAAGCTTTATCAATATTTGTGACTTGATGAATAAAATGAAGAATATGACATTCTTTTTTTAGGTATTTGAAAAAAACTTAAGATATTATATGATTTTTACTGTTATCATATATATTTTTTTATATCTCTTATTCTATCTCATCTAACATAAAAATTATAGCTAGACTGATCCATTTATTAATTTTCTTCTTAAATAATACTCGGGTCAGACCGAGGTGTTTCAGATGCTTTCATTTGACTTCTTAGCAGAGACTAGATTCTGACTTTTGGCTAACTACTTTAGCTTAGTAGTTTTTGTTTTTTTTATAAATTCAAGATAGAGACTCCTTGATTTATATATATTCTTTTATCTAGCTCTTGTACCTATTCTTTTGTGGTGTAGTGAATCTTGTATGACCACTACTTTGAGGTACACTTCTATGTGTTATGTTCATATCTGTGACTGATTTATGTTATGCTTATTTTATATTTGTTTCTGAAGGTCACATAGCCACTGTGTAGTAGCTTTGAGTTTGTATTTGAATTGCCAGATTTCCTCTTGAAATGAAATGTATGACATACTATCTGACATATCGGTACTCGCACAAAGCAATTATATAAATGGTCGCTCCTCAACTGCCTTATTTTTCGTACTAATTGACGGCATTACTATTGTCCTTGGTTAGTGTGAGCATAGAGATGGAGCGTCACATACAAACTGCTGTTACCTTGCACATTTCTGCCTTCGTCCACAACTGTACGGAATCACTCTCCCTGCTTCAACAACAAATTCCGATAACCACCTCAATGGCAAATACAAGACATCCTCAATCTGCCCCTACAACTACAGCAAACTTTATGACCTCTGCATACTACAACCAATCACTACCTTCACCTTCTATAGCTACTACCTCTCCTTGCATATCAAGCTGTAACACCTCAATTGCCACCAAGTTCAATCCAATACAACACTCTTACTGCCTTGGCTTCTAACCATCTTCCAATCTTCAACCTGCCTGGCCATAAACCATCATCGAACTTGGTATCATACAACTCTTCTCCTCACTGCATTTTCAAGCATCACCAAACCATACACATTGCAACTTCACCCACATCAGTCATCCATCCACTGTGCCATATCACTTCAAACTGCGAGCAACAAACTTCATCAACCATCAGAGCACTACAACTGCTGACATCCACTAACATCCTTCATTGTGCCAATACCTCTCCATCCTTCTACATCTAACTTCACCGACAATGCTCTGCCAACTTCTACACTGTACACACTTCCCCTCTGCATTTTCACGCAGTTGCATAACACCATACTTCACTTCATCAGCCATCACCATTTACTGCCACGAACCCCCATCTTTATCATGAAATCATCAACATCATCGCACCTTCACAAACTTCAACTACAAGCGCTTTGTATCCAAAAACCGCGACCACCTCTGCAACAACTTCGCCTACCTACCACTGTCCCACCATGACGACCCAAATGCCCTCGAACCCGCAACCCGAAACCACCGCAACCACATCAAAGAAATTCCAACATACCTGACTCGCGGCCATCCAATCCAAATCGACCACACACCTTAAATCGACGAACCACATCACCTTCAACCTTTGCAATATTATGACGACTACCACAATCGCTAATTCCATCTACAACCAGATCCAATTTGCAATTTTTCTTTTTTGTGAGTTGCGTTTCTTTTAATCGAGGAAATCATTCCTTTTTTGTTTTGTTTGGTTTTTAATCGGTTTCAGCAGAAGGGATAAAACTAGAACATTCATATTGGACTCGTGGGTTTGGGTTGTGGTTTGCAAATTAATTATAGCCTAAACGAGTTTTAAAAAAAAAGGGAAAGAAAGAGAATTTCTTTATTCTACTTGCCATTCTTTTTCTCCTTTAAAAAAAAAACAAAACAAAAGAAAAAAACGAGTTATTTTAGGTTTCATTTGTTTAGTGAATTTAGTTTTGGAAAGTGAATTTGGTTTCACTTGTTTTGAGTTTCTTCCTTGGTCTAAACATAAAAAAACTATACCTATGTTGTTTTTAGTTTCAGGTTGGAAAATATGAAAATCAAAAGGAGGAGATTAGCTTGCTAAAAAAAAAATAACCGCTCTGCTTGCTTAAGTCTGCTTTTAAAAAAAAAATCGCTGCTAAAAAATAAATTACTAATAATTCTGCACGCTTTGGTATCGTACCCTTATCCCTTATGTTTATTTGTTTTGCATTATCGGTTTCTTGCATTCGCATTTATATATACAAAAAATTCAAAAACAAAATCAAATTTCATTGTAGTTGCATTGTTAATTCACGTTTAATTCTTGTCTTGCATTCATTTCATCTTATTTTTCCTTTTTAAGGGCAAAACCAAATCCAGATAAGGTAAGGGATTTCATGAACCCTTCTTTGGTCCATAAATTGCAATTCATCATAGAAAATTGACTAATAATAACGATTAGACATTTGACTTAAGGGTGCCGCGAGCTCACCTTGGACTTAATTGTATCTTGACAAGTTGTCTTCTTTGAACAATTAATCTTCTTGGTGTCTAGGCTACGACAGAGCAATAATCAGTTATAAATATTACGATGATTCGTAAATATTATACTAATTGTTTCTCTAAAGGTACTTAAACCTTCGATTGCATTACTACGATGATTCGTGGTGCACCGATAACTTATGTCCGTTACCTGACTAAGAAATATTTTGTTGGATTAAGACAAAGTATGATTATAAAATTTTGAGTTAGGAGCGATTTACGACAGAAAGTTTGTATTTAAATCCTTGCACTCATGTAGTTGCATTAGTTCATGCATATTAAAAAAAATCATCAAAATCTAAAACTAAAAAAAAAATTTTACATTTTCCTAACTTAGTTTTTAATCCTTTCCTTTGAAGATTTTCAATCAAAATCAAAAATTCAAAAAAAAAAAATTAGTTTTTTCTTTTTTTAGAAAAAATGTAAAATCTTTTCAAAAACAAAAGCATATAAAAAGATTAAATTTCCCTTTTGAAAAGTATTCTTCTTGGTAAATATTTTTTCTTTAGAAATCAATCTTGAAAATGTTCGAATTTTCTTACTCACCAAAATTTTACAATAGTTGTGAAAATCAATATAATCCACATAATTTCACATCAAATTCATATGGATATTTTTGTGACGACCCGGAATTTTTAAGCTTTTAAAATCAGAATATTTAATTGACTTAAATATTTAATGGAATAATTTTAACTTGAATTCAAATATCACTAATTAATTGTTAATTAAATTGTTGAATTAAATAATTTAAAATCGGGTAAAATATGAAATCTAGGATTTTAAGCGTGTTAAAAATAATTTGAAGGCTTGTAAAATTTATTTTGATAACACTGAAAATAATAAAAGTTGTCAAATTGAAATTAACAGTGGTTTGATCAGTTTTAAAATTTTATACCGTTTAAATTGAATTTAAAAATAGCCTTCCGAGGCACGGTCTCGGAATTCGACTAAACTAGTCCCATTGGATCCGTAATATTGTATTATTATCGGATTTCAAATTTCGTAGTAATTGGAGCAGTTGTTGGAGCGTACGATATATAAACGCGTTGGACTTTGTTTTGTAACAAATTTAAATTTAATTAAAAAAATATTCACTTCTTTAAAAAAAAAACCGACCATACGTACGACCCGCCACCCTATTGTCTCCCTCGTACTCTCCTTTCTTTTCTTTCCCTTCTCAATATCGTCGTTCGAACATTGTAAAAAAAAAACTTTTCGTTCGAATCAAAAAAGAAAAAAAAGAAAAAAATGGCCGCTGGCCTCACTCACTCGTTCCTCTCCTCCACAATTTCAAAACCCATCTTCAAATCGAGATCGATTTCGCCTTCGAATTTTTGCCTCATTAGGGTTGCTCGCGTGCGTAGTTTTGGGGTTTAGAGTCGCGATGTATCACGAGTGGTAGTTTGGGATTGGTGCGATTTCTGGTGATTTTGGGTTATCGAGTTGAGATTGCGGTGTGTTTTTTGGTTCGTGATGTAGGCCATGATGTCGGAGGTGATGGTGGTGGCGTCGCTGGTCACGATTTGGGCTGTAGGTTCGAGTTGTGTAACGAGGGTGGTCGGAATCAGGGTCTGAACTCGACAGTGAGGTATGCAGTCTTGTTTTGAATTTAATTCAAGTATATATATATGCTTCGGTTAGAAACGTATATTTATAGCTAGATTAGAAGAAATTTCAAAATGATTGAAGTGTTAGCTAAAAATTTAGATTTTTAAATCTGTATAAGTTATTTTATAAGTATGTGTATAAATGTGGTTTCAAAAAGAAATTTATAAGTATAAATACATCCAGAAATGTATTATGGTAATTAGGTTGATAATTAACTTATTTAATGAATTGAGTCACTAAAAATATTTCATCAAACTATTAGTTAAATTAAAATCCTTAGTTGATTAGATTATTTTGAACATTTTAATCTAATGATAAAAACTATTCATTTAATTGTTACCAGGGATTTAACAGTAAGTAAAAAAATTTGGAATTTTATTAACCCAATGATTTAAAGTTTAAAATGAATATTAATGGAAATTTATTGTTCGATTGTTCAAATATTAATAAATTATATAAATTGTTTATTTAAGGTCAAACACCTGGAAATCCAAGGCAATATTGAAGTGGATTGCAAAACGAATCAAAGGTGAGTTAGTCTCACTCAGTTAATTTCAATTTAAATTTAAATGATTTAAATATAAATAATTGTTTGAATGGTTGAAATTGATTGATGTGCTATAGTATGTTATATTCTGGAATTAGCATATTATTGTGCTAACATCTTTGGATGCAGAGAAAACAGGTTGGAGGGATCCAACCGGACCCCTCGAAATTATTTAGATTATTTAATATTCTGTGTTCTGAATATTTGATACCCTGTGATGATTTTATGAATAATTGAAGTATTGAGTGGTATGGTTGGATTGAATATCTTAGTAAAATAAATTATCAAATCTCTAGAATTGTATTTTCGAAAGAAATAAAAGAGTAAATCTTTAAGTAAAATAATTCTAGTGAATTTGAATAAATTAAGAATGAATTGAAAAGGAATGGAAGTGATTTTAAAATACTAATAAATAAATTCGAGTATGAAAAAAAAAAGAGATTTTTTTAATAAAATAGAAATTAATGAATTGTAAACTCAAGTGATATCATTTAAAGGAATGAAGAATTATTTTAAACTTAAAGTTTTAAATTTAGTTAAAGGAATAAGAAGTAAATTGTGAAATCTAAATTGGTATTTCAATTAAAAGTATTTAAGTCATAATTAAGGAATAAAATCTGAAATTAAAGGATTTTTCAATAAATGAAGTAAATTGAAAATCAATTTGGAAATTGATTTAAGTGTTTGAAATTGGATATTTGGAAGAGTAAATTCAAGATGGGAATTTATTAAGTAATGATAAAATTTGTTTAAAAATAAATAGTGATTTATTTTTAAAGGGTTGTGAAGAGAAGTATATTTCCCTGGATAGCCAAGTACGTCTTCAAAGTAAATTTTTAAATATAAGTTAAAAGCTTTAATGTTGTTTTAAAAAGCATGTTTTAGGAAATTTATTATTTCTAATATTTAAATTCTAAAGTAAATATTTTTCAAATCTATTATTGTAATAATTATTTAAAGTTGACTAGTATTTTGTTTAAAAGCGAAAGCCAAGTTTTATTTTTTTTATTAAGTAATTCTATTTTCAAATATTTATATAGTATGTATTTTTAATAAATTATTGAAGTAGTTTTAAAATAAATGTTTTTAAAGTATATTTCTAAGTAAAGCGTTTTAAATTATTTTAAAAAAATCTATAGTTTCGTGCTTGGTGATTTCAGTGGAAATAGAAATAAATGGGAAATTTATTCTGTAAAGGAATATAGTTTGAAAAACTGTTTTCAAAAGGGTTTGAAAAGTGGAAATTTATCTTGTGAAGATATTTTTGGGATTAATAAATAATTTGGGAAATTATTTATTGGTTGATGGTTGTTTGTGAATATTAATTGATAGTTAAATCACCGACTATCAATATTGGCCAAATGCGCTGATCGTTTCGAAGAGACCGGGATCGAGATTTATTTCTCGAAAACCACTTCGATCCGGTTTGTACGTTTCATGAAAACGATTTTGGATTCGAAGATGGAGCAGTGAAGTGCAAGGGCTAGTCGCTACTAATCCTGAGGATATTTCTAAAATGGATGTAGTAGGAATAGTGCCTTCAGTTCCGTTCGAACCCGGGACGGACTTGTATGGATGAATGCTTGCGAAACAACGTGAGGTGGACGATGGGCATTCTAAGGATATGTTCTAAAAAGGTAACGCTTAGCCTCAAACCTCATCAAATGGGAATGACTGAAAATCAGGGGTTATGCAGCAAGGCTAGGTGGGTAGCACCCAAGCAGGGTGAGGTCATTCCAGTCTAGATGTCTCTTTTTATTTCGGCTTAGTGGGCTGTTGCTGATCCCAACCGCGGGGTGATCTCACTCGGGATTATCCAGTAAGGGGTAGTCCCGGCCTTGTGTTGCAGAGGAGCGGGCGTACTCCTCGGTACGGTGATCTAGGCCCCGTACTGTGGCAGGTGGTACCCCAGTGCCTAGTCATTGGTTGGAAATCCATTCTCCCTACGAGCCTTGTACGAGTTTTGTTTGTATTACCTACTCTGTGGCTAGTAGCTGGAATTTAATAGATGTAACAATTTCGGCTATTTTATAAGTATTTGTATATAGACCCTTTTATAATATCAGAGGATTTCTATAAAAATCGTTTTAGCTATCGTAAGGTAAAAACCCGACATGTTTATTTGTGGCGCGGTCTTACGAGATGCTTTTGTTTTCAAATGATTTTTTGAAACTTTAATAATCAATTGAGTGTGATTTTATCACGCTGGTATTCCAGACTTACTCGGGTGTTATTTAACTGTAATGTTCGGGTCAGACCGAGTATTATAGGATACAGGATATGATGCTGTGGAGCTCAGGAGACGAGCTGGGTGACGATATGTACATTCGTACTTGTTTATATATATATTCCGCTGTGTTGAGTTGTTGTGTATCCATTTGTATGTTATCGATGTTGATGTTGTGCTGTGATTGATGTACTCTGATGATGTAATATATAAACAGAGATATTTGATTCTTGAGTAAAGATTATTTATTATCTATTATATTTTATTCCGCTGCGATGGTTAGATTTTGTTGTTGTTTTCCATTTTTCTTCTTCTACCTCTTCTTCTTTATCCCAAATGGTTCGTATTTCTGTGCAACTTGAGTTGATCGATGTAGAATAGTGTTGACTCAAGAGGTGCGGATTTGCGGGCTGTTACAGTTGATATCAGAGCATAGGTTGGAGATAACCTTGGCTCTGGTGGGAATTACTCATTTAAATTAGAGTCTGTAGTACTCTATAATGAGTTTGAGCGTATTAATAAATATGAGTGCGTATTTGTTAGTGAATATAAATTGTTTTAATATTGCATTGATTGATTTATTGAGTGGCATATGAACCTTCGTCGACACAGTCTGCGCAGCTGTATTGAAGGGGTTTCTAAACACTTAAATAGAACAATTGACACGATATTGTTTTAAATATGGGTAAATGAAATAATTTTACCCAAAAACATATTTTGATATAAAGAATAGTTTTTGTAAACTATTTAGCTAATATATGGTTGTTTGGATGTTAGGAATGATGATATTTAAATTATTATCCTTATTGTATGGAAATTTAACTAGAAATTGAAAATATAACCAAAGTTTAAGGGAATAAATTCATTGTAAAATGAAATTTATAAATATGAATTGTAAATGTGAATTATAAATAGAAATATAATCAAATAAGAATTGTATGAGCATAAGCTGTGCAAATGAATAATAGTTAAAAATTGATTTAAGCAGGATTTGGAAATTTAAATCCCGGAGATTTTGGAGGTATTTTTGAAAGAAAATGTGTTTTGAAAGTGGTATAGCATTAAAGTCACTTGGATTATTGGGAAATAATTCTGATGATGACGGCCGCATCATCAGTATTCATTTTCGAATTTCTAAGTGACGAATTGCTGCCAAAAATTGATTTGTTTAGAAAAGTTAGTTATTTTTGAAAATTTCAAAAGAAATTTGTTGGGAAGAAAACCAGGATTGGTTTGATTTTTGAGAAGTGTGATTTGTGATGTTGAAGATTTCAAATAATTTGAAACCAAAGCCGGGTGTTTAAAAAAATCCTGAAGGGATAGGTGGTAAGCTTATAAATTGAGATGATTTTTTTTAAATCAAGGAAATAGAGCTTTGAATGTTGAAATTTGAATTTAAAGTGTGAAGTTAAAAATGAAATTAGCTTGGACTGGGAAATAAAATTTAATTGGATTGAAATTAAATTGAATAAGCTGAAAATAATATCCGGTTGTATTCGAATTGAGTTGAAATCGAATTGAGTTAAATAAATCGGAGTTAAAATAAAATTGAATTGGAATAAGAATTCAATTGAATTATTAAATGGAATTAGATTCTTACCTGAATAAATGGGAATTAAATTGGTTAAGGATTGGATTGAAGTAAATAAATTAGAATAACTTGTAAAGGAATCAAAATCCATGGAACAAGATATGCTTGGGTTATAAATAAGCATAAGGCTTGAGTTAAAATAAAAGAAGAATATATTCAAGCCTATGATGGATGGAATTGTGTAAATAATAAGTTGTGGCTTATAAAATTTGAAAAAGTGGGATAGAAACCCAAAATAAATATTTTTGATGAATTGAAAACTAAAATAAAAATCCAAACTTGAATTATAAAATAAATTTAAACTTAAGAAAAATTAAATGAAGTGATATTTGGAGTTAAAAATCAAGTATTGAATTTTGACCAGGGGAAGAACTAATTAGATAATCAATTAGTTAATGAAATGTGTAAATGGAACTTATTGTAGTTAAATAAAGCTGAATTGGGAGATAATGACGAAGTTGGGAAATAAAACTCAAGTTATAAATTAAATTCGACTTAAATTGTTGATGAAGTAAATGTAATTGAGAATGAAGTTGAATTGGAGTTAAAAATGGAATGTGAGTAACATAAATTAATAACAATTTAAAAGTATAATTCTAATGCGTATATGTATGTGAATATATGTGTTTATATTCTTTTACATGAATGCTCTGTGAATGATAACATTTATGGGCAGGCTATTTATCATATACCCCTCTGTTTTGAGTTTTCACAGTGCAATGTTTTTAATTTAAAAATCATTCTCTATTGAAACACTGTTTTGTTTGAACTTAGAATTAAGCCAATAGGGGTGGTTATATTCTAAACTAAAGATTTAAACATATATTAAGTTAGACAGTTAGTTCATAATCTCTGAAAGAACTCAAAGAAGCTGATCTAATTTATTTCTTAAACACAGTTTTGACCTGAGTTTTCTAAACAAAGATTCAAATATAAATACAAGTCTCTATTATGTAGAAGTCACTATGCACTGGTCTTCATTTGCATTGTGCAGTAGCTTGAGCATTGAGCTTGTTGTATTGGTTATCTCACTGGACTTGTTGAGTTGTCCCTGTTGTCCCTTTAATCTGGACTGCACATATGAATGGGTCACTGACCTGATTTGTATATTGGGTAGCTCCACTTAACTTTGTTAAGCATGTCTCTGATGTTCCCTAGATCTGCTGCCTGTAGTTTGGTTGCCATTTATATTAGTTTGAGATGTACTTCATGCTAGAAATCTTTCACCCTACCTATGTTTAGTGTTGGACTGATTTCCAGTCTGGTTTGAGGCTAGGATCTTGACTTGTGAAGTGCTTTGTGTATATATATATATATATATATATATATATATATATATATATATATATATATAAAAGAGAAGAGTTTGTATAAATTAAATCTTGATCTGTTTTCCTGGAAATCTGAGATTGAAATGATGAATCTTAGATCAATGTTAACTGAGTTATAAACTAAAGTTTTAAAGTGAATTCAAGTTAATTTGGAAATTGGGTTTGGAATAAATAAACTTTAAATATGAAAATTGTTTTTAAATAACTTAAAGGTGTTAGGAGGAAAGTTTTTTTTTTAGAATTTGAATTGATAATGGAACCTGGAATTTTTAGAGAAAGAAAGTTCAATCCAAAGCTGAAACCTGGATTTCAAACTAATTTTGAATTTCAGTTTTGGAAAGAAATAAGTTTTACAAGATTTGAATGCTTAAAATAAGTTTAAATGAAGTATGTTTAAAAATGATTGGTTCCAAATAAAGGTTTAAACTTGCTTTATAATGTTTCTTTTATAAAAAATAATAATAACTTTGTGATTATTAACTGATAGAAGTAAAAAGGATTAATTTTGAAACCAATTAAACTGGAAATGAATTGTTTGGACATAATTATGAATTGAAGATAAGCAAATGAGATGTTAATCACTTGTGTTGAATGCAAATGGTATATGAAACAAATTGAACTAGTTTGGAAACTGTACAAATGGCTTATGGAAGTATTTCTAATGCATTACATATATTATAGATGTGTTGTTGTTTAAATAAATGAAATGGAATTTCACAAATATGTTACTTATGTGTTTAAATTGAGTAAGTACAGGTAACTGAAGATCGTTTAGCGGGATTTTGGGATGCGCATATGCTAAATAAATAAGCCACTTGCTTAAAAATGCTAAATAAGGTACGCCTACGCAATAACAATAGGAAATATGAACTGTTTTTCTGTTTTCCGACCGTGTGGGTCGATGTATATATATTTATCTCTTTTGTCAAACCTCCGTACAAAGGGGACTTTGCCAAAAAAATTCTGAAATTTTGAGAGTTAGAAAATTTTGGAAAATTTTGTTAACGACAAAACGAATTCAAATTGGAAACTAAAATAAGTTAATAAATGAAACCAATTTAAAATAATGACATAAATTAGTTATAAATGACAAATAAAATTTAAATATTCAGGGTTAAAGATAAATTAAATTCATATGGAAATGAAAAGAATCGATTTGAATAGAAATAGATATAAACTAAAGCGGTAAGATGAAAATAAATATAAGAAGCATATAAAATGCTTATACTAACTTAAACAGGGGATGGTAAATTCTTAAGTGGAAATTGAATATTGTAATTATATTCTAAGTTGATATTTGAATGAATAAATATTGACATTTGTAAGGAAATCGATAAAATGTTTTTGGGATATTGTGATTGGATATTATTGTTATGAAGGATATGCAGGTATGAAAAAGGGAAATGAAAATTGATTTTGATTTCAGATAGTAAATTTGAAATGCTCGACAAAAAGGTATGTATTTAAATTTCTGTGAATTTGATTGGGTTTTTGGATCGAGCCACTTGGCTTTTTGTTTTCTTTTTGGATTTGAGAGGCCATAGAGCCGTTTTGTAGTTGTACCGAGCTAGCCGCGCAAAGGAGACGCTGGCAAAAAATTTCGGGAATTTAGGGAGTTAGAAAAATTTTGAGAAAATTTTGATAATTCAAAATTTAGTTTTAAATTAAAACTCGAATGATTAAACAAATAGTATAGTTTGAAACTATGGGAGAGTTGAGAAGTTAGTAAGAATGATAATGGGTCTTTTATAAAAAGCTGGTTAGTAAGATGTTGAATTGTTTGGTTTTGGAGGTAAGTAAACGGGTATTGGACCATTCTTCCTAACTAGTAATTTCGGGGACGAAATTCTTTTAAGGGGGGAGGAATGTGACGACTCGTAATTTTTAAGCTTTTAAAATTAGAATATTTAATTGACTTAAATATTCAATGGAATAATTTTAACTTGAATTTAAATATCACTAATTAATTGTTAATTAAATTGTTGAATTAAATAATTTAAAATCAGGTAAAATATGAAATCTAGGATTTTAAGCCTGTTAAAAATAATTTGAAGGCTTGTAAAATTTATTTTGATAACACTGAAAATAATAAAAGTTGTCAAATTGAAATTAACAGTCGTTTGATCAGTTTTAAAATTTTATACCGTTTAAATTGAATTTAAAAATAGCCTTCCGAGGTACGGTCTCGGAATTCGACTAAACCAGTCCCATTGGATCCGTAATATTGTATTATTATCGGATTTCAAATTTCGTAGTAATTGGAGCAGTTGTTGGAGCGTACGATATATAAACGCGTTGGACTTTGTTTTGTAACAAATTTAAATTTAAATAAAAAAATATTCACTTCTTTAAAAAAAACCGACCATACGTACGACCTGCCACCCTATTGTCTCCCTCGTACTCTCCTTTCTTCTCTTTCCCTTCTCAATATCGCCGTTCGAACATTGTAAAAAAAACACTTTTCGTTTGAATCGAAAAAGAAAAAAAAAGAAAAAAATGGTCGCTGGCCTCACTCGCTCGTTCCTCTCCTCCACAATTTTAAAACCCATCTTCAAATCGAGATCAATTTCGCCTTCGAATTTTTGCCTCGTTAGGGTTGCTCGCGTGCGTACTTTTGGGGTTTAAAGTCGCGATGTATCGCGAGTGGTAGTTTGGGATTGGTGCGATTTCTGGTGATTTTGGGTTGTCGAGTTGAGATTGCGGTGTGCTTTTTGGTTCGTGATGTAGGCCGTGATGTCGGAGGTGATGGTGGTGGCGTCGCTGGTCACGATTTGGGCTGTAGGTTCGAGTTGTGTAACGAGGGTGGTCGGCATCAGGGTCTGAATTCGACAGTGAGGTATGCAGTCCTGTTTTGAATTTAATTCAAGTGTGTGTGTGTATATATATATATATGCATCGGTTAGAAACGTATATTTATAGCTAGATTAGAAGAAATTTCAAAATGATTGAAGTGTTAGTTAAAAATTTAGATTTTTAAATCTGTATAAGTTATTTTATAAGTATGTGTATAAATGTGGTTTCAAAAAGAAATTTATAAGTATAAATACATCCAGAAATGTATTATGGTAATTAGGTTGATAATTAACTTATTTAATGAATTGAGTCACTAAAAATATTTCATCAAACTATTAGTTAAATTAAAATCATTAGTTGATTAGATTATTTTGAACATTTTAATCTAATGATAAAAACTATTCATTTAATTGTTACCAGGGATTTAACAGTAAGTAAAAAAAAATTTGGAATTTTATTAACCCGATGATTTAAAGTTTAAAATGAATATTAATGGAAATTTATTATTCGATTGTTCAAATATTAATAAATTATATAAATTGTTTATTTATGGTCAAACACCTGGAAATCCAAGACAATATTGAAGTGGATTACAAAACGAACCAAAGGTGAGTTAATCTCACTAAGTTAATTTCAATTTAAATTTAAATGATTTAAATGTAAATAATTGTTTGAATGGTTGAAATTGATTGATGTGCTATAGTATGTTATATTCTGGAATTGGCATATTATTGTGGTAACATCTTTGGATGCAGGGAAAACAGGTTGGAGGGATCCAACTGGACCCCTCGAAATTATTTAGATTATTTAATATTCTGTGTTCTGAATATTTGATACCCTGTGATGATTTTATGAATAATTGAAGTATTGAATGGTATGGTTGGATTGAATATCTCAGTAAAATAAATTATCAAATCTCTATAATTGTATTTTCGAAAGAAATAAAAGAGTAAATCTTTAAGTAAAATAATTCTAGTGAATTTGAATAAATTAGGAATGAATTGAAAAGGAATGGAAGTGATTTTAAAATACTAATAAATAAATTCGAGTATGAAAAAGAAAAAGAGATTTTTTTTAATAAAATAGAAATTAATGAATTGTAAACTCAAGTGATATCATTTAAAGGAATGAAGAATTATTTTAAACTTAAAGTTTTAAATTTAATTAAAGGAATAAGAAGTAAATTGTGAAATCTAAATTGGTATTTCAATTAAAAGTATTTAAATCATAATTAAGGAATAAAATCTGAAATTAAAGGACTTTTCAATAAATGAAGTAAATTGGAAATCAATTTGGAAATTGATTTAAGTGTTTGATATTGGATATTTGGAAGAGTAAATTCAAGATGGGAATATATTAAGGAATGAGAAAATTTGTTTAAAAATAAATAGTGATTTATTTTTAAAGTGTTGTGAAGAGAAGTATATTACCCTGGATAGCCAAGTACGTCTTCAAAGTAAATTTTTAAATATAAGTTAAAAGCTTTAATGTTGTTTTAAAAAGCATGTTTTAGGAAATTTATTATTTCTAATATTTAAATTCTAAAGTAAATATTTGTCAAATCTATTATTGTAATAATTATTTAAAGTTGACTAGTATTTTGTTTAAAAGCGAAAGCCTAGTTTTATTTTTTTATTAAGTAACCTTATTTTCAAATATTTATATATTTTGTATTTTTGATAAATTATTGAAGTAGTTTTAAAATAAATGGTTTTAAAGTATATTTCCAAGTAAAGCGTTTTAAATTATTTTAAAAAAATCTATAGTTTCGTGCTTGGTGATTTCAGTGGAAATAGAAATAATTGGGAAATTTATTCTGTAAAGGAATATAGTTTGAAAAACTGTTTTCAAAAGGGTTTGAAAAGTGGAAATTTATCTTGTGAAGATATTTTTGGGATTAATAAATAATTTGGAAAATTATTTATTGGTTGATGGTTGTTTGTGAATATTAATTGATAGTTAAATCACCGACTATCAATATTGGCTAAATGCGCTGATCGTTTCGAAGAGACCGGGATCGAGATTTATTTCTCGAAAACCACTTCGATCCGGTTTGTACGTTTCGTGAAAATGATTTTGGATTCGAAGATGGAGCAGTGAAGTGCAAGGGCTAGTCGCTACTAATCTTGAGGATATTTCCAAAATGGATGTAGTAGGTATAGTGCCTTCGGTTCCGTTCGAACCCGGGACGGACTTGTATGGATGAAGGCTTGCGAAACATCGTCAGGTGGACGATGGGCATTCTAAGGGATATGTACTAAAAAGGTGACGCTTAGCCTCAAGCCTCGTCAAATGGGAATAACTGAAAATCAGGGGTTATGCAGCAAGGCTAGGTGGGTAGCACCCAAGCAGGGTGAGGTCATTCCAGTCTAGATGTCCCTTTTTATTTCGGCTTAGTGGGCGGTTGCTGATCCCAACCGTGGGGTGATCTCACTCAGGATTATCCAGTAAGGGGTAGTCCCGGCCTTGTGTTGCAGGGAAGCGGGCGTACTCCTCGGTACGGTGATCTAGGCCCCGTACTGTGGCAGGTGGTAGCCCAGTGCCTAGTCATTGGTTGGAAATCCATTCTCCCTACGAGCCTTGTACGAGTTTTGTTTGTATTACCCACTCTGTGGCTAGTAGCTAGAATTTAATAGATGTAACAATTTCGGCTATTTTATAAGTATTTGTATATAGACCCTATTATAATATCAGAGGATTTCTGTAAAAATCGTTTTAACTATCGTAAGGTAAAAACCCGACATGTTTATTTGTGGCACGGTCTTATGAGGTGCTTTTGTTTTCAAATGATTTTTTGAAACTTTAATAATCAATTGAGTGTGATTTTCTCATGCTGGTATTCCAGACTGACTCGGGTGTTATTTAACTGTAATGCTCGGGCCAGACCGAGTATTTTAAGATACAGGATATGATGCTGTGGAGCTCAGGAGACGAGCTGGGTGACGATACGTACATTCGTACTTGTTTATATATATATTCCGCTGTGTTGAGTTGTTGTGTATCCATTTGTATGTTATCGATGTTGATGTTGAGCTGTGATTGATGTACTCTGATGATGTAATATATAAACAGAGATATTTGATTCTTGAGTAAAGATTATTTATTATCTATTATATTTTATTCCGCTGCGATGGTTAGATTCTGTTGTTGTTTTCCATTTTTCTTCTTCTACCTCTTCTTCTTTATCCCAAATGGTTCGTATTTCTGTGCAACTTGAGTTGATTGATGTAGAATAGTGTTGACTCAAGAGGTGCGGATTTGCGGGCTGTTACAATTTTAATAACAACTATTATATAAACCATTCAAATTTTAAACCACAAAGTTTTCAAACTAATGATCAACCCTCAAATCTTGAAAATAGTATTGAAACAATTTGGTCTTTACTTGAACAGCAAAATCAAATGATAAATAACTTGAGTAATTCATATTTGTGCAATAACTCAAATTAAGGATTTTAAAATAATCAAAATTTGAATTCACTTGAAAATTCAAGTGATTTCGATTATAACCCTTGCCAATTCAATTTTGAACTCCAAAAAGAAATTCAAAATCAAAATAGAAACGATTGTTCAAATGATTTTGGCAATGAGAATAATTTCAATTATGGTGCAATGAACAATGTTTGTTCTCAGCAATTTCAAATTGAAAATCCTCAAAGTAATAATTATAAATTTCATTTTATTGAGCAAATGGAAGAAACTCACAAAGACACATGGATTTGTTGTTTGAAACATACATGAAACAACGTGAGAAACAAAATCAAATCCTAATGTGTAACGCGTCAAATAATTATCCATCTTTTTACCAAAATTGACGATTTTCAAATAACTATTTTTGAAATTGAAAATGACAATCTTAACGAAGTTGTTGGAAATATGGTAATTGAGGTGGATTTCAATTCTTTAGAGAGTATGGATCCAGATTTAAAATTCGATCTTCCTTTTTTCGATTTTGAAAAATTGAATGCAACAAATTTAGATTTTGAAATTGATACATGCAATAAAGTTGTTGATAATTCAACAAAGGAAGATGAATTTAGTGAACACAAGTTTTATGGACTTTTCAAAGAGGGTTGTTGAATGATGAAGGGGTAGATTTAAATCATCATTTTAAAATCGATAATTTTAAAGAATTTGTCAATTTAAATTTGGTGAAAATAAACTTGAACTTCAACCAATCATTTTATCTACCCCAAAAATCATTGAAAATAAAACAACTCATACATTTTTTAATAAAACGACATTTGTTTTTCTAAATCAACATTCAACCTTGAAAATTTTTATGATCTGGTTTTCTGAGCTTAAGCTATGTCTCTCGTACTTGACGAGACAAATGAATTGGTCTTTGAAAGACCGTTTCATTTACTCTTTAACAATATATTTCTGATGTCGTGTAAATAATAACCGTTTCATTTTCATGTAAATATTGGTCGGATTTTTATTTTTATTTTTCTCCTTTCACTTGGGTTGAATGTGGGGACATAGTCAAAATCAAGTGAGCAGAGGGAGTCTCATCTTAATTTTTGATTTTTCATGGTTTTTTTTTGTGCATTTTCTTTCCAAAAATTAAAATTTAATAAAAGAACAAAAAAAATCTCAAAACAAATTTTCTTTTTAGCATTTTATTTTATTTTTGAAGAAACACTATAGGATAAGTATAGGTTTTTGGTTATCAAATTGAAATTTTTGGAAATTTATTTGTCTTAACAAAAATAAAAATAAAGTTTGATTACAAGTAATGATGGTTTAACTAGTATATAGGAAGGTTCGTGGGTGATAATTATGAGGTATATCCTAATTGTAATCTTTGTTTACAAGAGTGATTAATTTAAAATAAAGGCTATAACATTTTTGATCTTCTAAGTTAAGTTGTGCTAAGATGATTATGCAAATCACTCTATTAAAAAAAGAAAAATATTTATAAAACAAAAAAAAAATTGGTTTTTGTAAAAATAAGAAACACCTAGCGTCATGTGTTCACACGCAAGTGTGTAAACTCGCCATACTCTATACCCTTTTCACGTAAGCCCGAAAGGAAGTGCGTGATCGGTATATTTGGTCTTAATATATCTGAGTTAGGTGTATGTATATAAAAATTCTTTCATTAATAACGTCCGCAGTCAATAGGTGTTCATACTTCTATGTTCGCTCACCATACTTTGCATTTCCCTCATGTAAGCCCACAAAGGAGTGCATGGTTGGTATATCTAGCCTCAGTTTTCTGAGTTAGGCATACGTAAATATTGTTAATATCAATAAAATTTTCAAATAAAGAGAGAGTAAGCAATTGAAATCCGAACACTACTTTTTCTTATTTGATTCGATTTGTTATTCAACAGGAATGAAAATACCACTTTGAAAACTTTGATAATCAACTAAGGATTTATTTCATAGTTGCACAATGTTATCAATCGAAACAACTATCCAAACTAGAGTCTAATTGTGATTATAACTTAATTTTTGTTGGAAGTTTTGATGAGTAAAAGGACTTAAATTTTCAAGATAATGATCAAAACTTATATTTAACTTATTCATGTTAATTTGAAAGTAGATTCTTCATTTGTAAATATTTTCAAGAATTTGCATTCATCTCTTGTAAATAAATCTGGCATTTAGGAATTTTTCATGTTGCGTTTGGACTTTGTGTGTAGTATCTGCTGAAAACCCTCACGAGAAAACATTCTTCTTACTAGGGACACCTGAAGATTTAACGGCTTGTTGCATATGCTCAATGTAATCATGCTCCTTATGAAAACAGATTTATCTTAATTTTAGTTTATCCGAGGACAAATAAAAAGATAAGTGTAGGGGTATTTGATGTGCACGTAAGTGTGCATATTTATACTACCATTTGTAGTCTAATTTAATTAAATAAATGAGCATATAGGGTATTTTAACATGTTTAAACAAAAATTTAAATTATTTTCAAATCATCATTTATTCATCTTCATATAGGGGAAAAATGGTCATTTTGTGCATGTATTAATTTTGATAATATTTATTTGCACATATGTAGAAATTCAGATGGAAATATGAAGAAACTTTCATAGAAATATGCATGCACAAGAGAAGGAAACACATGAAGATGGAAATAAATTATTTGATACAACAAGCAGGACCCCACCTACCCATTTACCATGATCTACAATTAGGAGCTAATGCACATGTTAGTGAACATTAAAATTACATGCACAAGTAATGGTGGATTATGCTCATGCTAACGATAACTTGGAGGCCACACTTCCTAGATGGGTATTTTAGGCAGTCCCCTAAAACATGGATTAGAGTTTTAGGCATGTATAAATACCCTTATGTTTAGCAACACCTTGTAGTTAGTTTAGTGGTAGCCACAAAAATCATAAAAATAAACATAAACTCTCTTTCTCTTTTTAATGGCTTTTAAGCCTTTTCTTCATGTAATTTTCTTATGTGCAATTTTAATTCATGCACTTTTAATTCATGTTATTTTCTTGTTTATTTCTTCTAATGTTAGTAGTTTAGTTCTCTTTCTTTTATGCAACTAGATTAGCTTTTAGTTTATTTTAATTAGCTCTTTTTCTCCTCTTGTTTATGTTCATGTTTGATGTGGTGAAATTTATTTATTTAGCTTTGAATTTGATAGCCTATGTTGTTGACACCAAATAGGCTATGCTTAAACAAATATAAACACAAATTATCTCTTCATCTACATGTGATGTTGGAAATAAAGTGGATTTTAGAATCAAAATTTGATGTTCTATATTACTAATCAATGGTAAATAGATCATGCTTAGAATAGATTTTATTTTTAGCTACATTGTCATTTTCATGGGAGCTAACAAGTGGTTTGGAGGATGTGTTAATGTTTGATGGTTTATTTTGGGCTAATTAATAGCACAAATAGGCCATACATATGATAAACACATCAACTAAATTCACTAATGACCAAAAAAAAAGATCATAATTTCATTTGTTGATTTATGTGATCATGAGATGAGATTTACCTTTAAATTGCCTTCTACTCTCATATTTTTATTCACTTTCTTTTGCTTCTTTTTTTACATTTCTTATCTTAAACAACTTCAAACACTTGGTAAATTTGATTGAGAAGAATTTAAAAATCACTTCAATTCCCTACGGATCGACCTGTACTCGCCACATACTAAAATTATACACCGTGCGCTTACGGTTATTTTCATCATAATTTTTGCTGATTTTCTAACCAATAGAAAATTCGTCGATTTAACAGATACTTAATAATTTAAAGACTAATCCAGCATTTTATTACCTAGGATAAATAAAATTATTTTTACTTACCAAGTATGATAATGTCCCTTATTCCATAAAGCTCACATTTCAATCAAATATATAGAATATCTATATTTTAGAATCTATCTCTTCTTGTTGTTCAAGGGTTGTTCAAAGGGTGGGAGCCATACCAAAATAAGTGTGGTTGTTCCCTTAAAAGAAATGAACATTTAATAGAAATTAATACCAACATATACAAGGTATCTGTAACATCCCCCTACTTGGACGCCTAAAACTGACGACTGCGGATGCTGTAGTCATCCATAATTATTAATCCTCTGCGACCAAATACGGTGACTTTAGATACATTGGTACATAGAAACACAAGAATATGGAAAAAAATAAATTACAAACAAATTCCACATTCCGTTTCGAAATATTCCAAACTAATTACATAATCCTATTTCGCAGATCATGTTCAGATAACATATAATTATTACAAAATACACCAAGAGCGACATATGAAGATGCCCCCTTGGTAGATTAGAGTATATATAGATAAGCAAAAAAACAATTTGCCTTTACAAACAAAACACACAGCGGAAATAAAATAACTCTAATAACAAGCCTGCCTCCTGCATGTCCTCGAAAGATTTATTCATCTAAAAGAACACCTGTAAACCTTAACTCTCAACCTACTCAAAATCAATTGAGTACCCGAGAGTTTAAGAGGAAAATAGAAACTTTGGATCAGACATAAAGCCTGGTTTGAATAATAATTTACCATCTCAAACCATTTAGATATCTAGTGAGACCACACCGCTTAGAAGAACGGGTTTGTCCCTCACTGGTATTCTAAAACGTTTATAAAACCATATATTGTGCTCCTGCATCCACAATGGTTAAAACATAGTATTTCATCATCTTTATGAAGATATGCGAAATAAATAAATCAAATATGGATTACCCATCCTCATTCATTCTAACTATCTGTCTCAATTATAGTTTCTAGGATTACTATTAACCTGTTAAATGTCTGTGGACTATTTGTCCAATATCATAGTTTTCCTGGGATTACTAAGAACCTATTGATAAATCAAATATCTTATCTCTTATCCTAGTTTTCATGGGCTAACTAGGAACTATTGACTGACTGTCAATATCTGAATTCAGATATAGTTTTCATAGGCTAACTACAAACCTACTGGCCCCTACTAGTATCAAATCATAGTTTCATGGGATGACTATGAACCTATTGGCCCCTGCCAATATCATATAGTTTTCAAGGGCTTTCTGTAAACCTATTAGCCCCTGCCAATATCTTTAATTAAGATTTTAGCATCTGTTAAATGATATTCACTACTGGGTCAACCTAACTGGTTATTCTGCCCTTTCTCTAAAATACAGTTATATGTTAATAACAATGTGAATAATATTTCCAAAATCTTTGTTTATGCCATTGTTTTTCCTTGAAAATGAGTATGGGTTATTTGTTTTGAAACCTTTAAACATCACTTTCAAAACCAGTGAATGATCGCCATCGAAAGCATAGAAAACTTCTATTATAAAACTCTAAATATATAACTTTCGAAATCAATGATATATTTCGAAGGTATCAAGAAAGCATTCTTTAAAACATAGCTTCGAAAAAAATAGCGTAGCCTTTCGAAAGCATTGGGTTTACTTAAAAACATCATTTGGGTCAAAATTGTTATATGCAAAAGTATCTCTTTCGAAACCAACAAAATTTAATTTGGGGTAAAGCTGATGGTGTCGGAACCATCTTAGTCGAAATCAAAGACCTTTAAAAATAAAAACTTTAAAGAACAAAGTCAAAACCCCCTTTCGACTCCATTACCTTCGAAACACCCAACCCCTTTTGAAAGCAATTAGGGAGCGGCTTAATCTAGGTAAAACAGGGATAACCTTTCGAAGGTATTGATGACTTAAATATTTCGAAAGGAAAATAGCGACTAGGTTTCGACTAGGTCGGAACGCACTCTTTCGAAAGCTTTTTATTTAAAGAAAAAGGCACCCCTTCGAAAGCTATAATTCTTTACATATTACAGCAACCTTCTTTGAAAGCCATTTATAAAACCCTTTTCGAAAGCAAGTGTTTTGACTAGGTCGAAAGCTTTAGATAAAACAAGGCAAGACTTTAACTTTTAAAAACAAAGCAGGGTTTCGACCCCATCAGAAGCTTACCTTTCGACACCAAGGCTTCCGCCATCCTTCCAACCCACTACGCACCACAAGATGATGCCTTCTGTATTGGTTTCGACCATGATGGTTTCAACTAGGATGGGGTGGAATCATTAGAGTCAAAAGGGTAGTTAATTGAGGCGGAACATCTTTTTCTGAATTAAAAGCTGAAATGTTGCTTCTTTTAGTAATTCCTTTATACTAACTTGCCTATTTGTAAACTGTTGATTGGCTGCCATAAAACTTTTCAAATACTTTACGTTTAAAACTATCGCACTTGTATCAAATTTAAACCATAAGAATGTAAGGTTTAAGAATTTCCATATACCAAAACAAATTATTTCAGAAAAGTCCTTCTTTTAAAATAATTTACTTTCCATAGTAAATTAATAGGGAATAATCCACAAAAATCACAGAAATTCAATTTCACCATATAATCAAACATATTAAAATTTTAGACCCAATTTCTTTCCGAAATATTCAAAATAAATTTCTAACCCAATTACATCATATTTAAATCAAAAATTCATAACAAATTTTCTATAGCTTAGAAAATTCTAAAAATCGAAACCATCTCCAAAATTAGGTGTTATTCAATTTAATTTTTTTTCATGGCAATCAAAAATTATAAATCCATGGTTTTCCTTTAAAACCAAGCAAAATCATATGTATATGAATTAAATAATTCGATCAAAACATGATTCAAGCATATCATCATCCATATCATTATAAAAACAAATTAAAACATAAATCTAAAAACACATAATCATAAAATAAAATAGAGATAGTATAAAATTATTATTTACCTTAAACTTGATAAGGAATTTGATATTTTTTGTTGATTAATTCTCCCTAGCTTTTGTTCTTTAACTTTAGATTGAAATTCCTCTTTTCCTCCATGTTAATGGCCAGCTATCTTAGGGTTTTTGCATTTTATTTTTGATTTGAGAAAAATGAACGTGAATGAACAGTAGTGAGAAATGTAAAGCCGTGTAAAATGAAGAGCTATTTTACTAATATGCCCATGTGTAGTTTAATTATCTTATAAACCAATTTAAAGCCCATTAAATCTTTATTATTAATCATGGCCCATTATGGATTTTATTCAAATCTCAATCCCCTTACCATCATTACTATATTTGATTTATCTAATTAAATATCTTGAATAATGTTATCAAAAATTAGGGTTGTTACAGTCTCCCTCCTTAAAGAATTTCATCCTCGAAATTCAGTAAGGACTACATACTAAACATAGCAATCATCTATAACAACTCATAACAATCATACTAGTCTAATTGACTAGCAGCTATCTATATAAATCTAATATAAACATATCCTCAAAGCAGATCAGGATAAGTATCTCTAATCTTGTCATCTGTCCCCCAAGTACAATCCTTCTCGTTGTCACTCTACTGATGTTTCACCAATCTGACTATCTTGTTCCTTAATCTTTTCTCATCTCGAGCTACAACCCGAACTAGCTGTATAAAAAAGTCAAATTAGGCTCTACCACTAAGTCATCCAACCCTATCAGAGGGATAGCAGTCTCATGCACATACTTGTGAAGATGAGACACATGAAATGCATTATGAACACCTTCCAAACTACTCGCCAACTCTATTCTGTAGGCGATTTTATAATCCTCTCTATAATCTGGAATGGACCTACATATCTTGGGGATAACATCCCCGACATTTCAAATCGTATCACACCCTTCATAGGTGATACTTCAATGAAAACCTTATCTCCAACTGAGAATTCTAAGTCCTTACGCCTCTTATCTGTGTATCTCTTCTGTCTTGACTGAGCTTCCTTCATCCTTCCTCGGATTAACTCAATCTTCTTAACGCCTCTTTAACCAATCTAGACCTAAGACTAATTTGCCTCCAGTCTCTAACCAATATGCTGGTGATTTGCATGGCCTTCCATACAAAGCTTCAAACGGCGCCATTCATATACTAGTCTGGTAATTATTATTATAGGAAAACACAACCAAATATAGCTGACCCTCCTAAGATCCACCGAAGTCTAATACACAATCTCTCAGTGGATCCTCGAGTACTTTGTTGATTCTCTCTGTCTTCCCATCTGTATGAGGGTGATATGCAGTGCTCATATTAAGCTTGGTACCCATCACTTCCTGTAGACTCTTCCAGAATTCACTAGTAAACAATGCATCTCTATCATTGACTATACTACTAGGAACTCCATGCAGTCTTACTATATTCTTCAAGAAAAACTTAGTTAAAACAGGTTTCGTTCCGGTTGACTTAACTAGAATGAAATAGGCACTCTTGGTCAATCTGTCCACTATAACTCATATGCTTTGATGACCTTTATTTGGCCATGGTAACCCGTCTATAAAATCCATAGATATCGAATCCCATTTCCAAACTGGAATCTCTAAAGGCTGAAGCAACCCACTTGGTTTCTAATGTTCAGCTTTCACTTGTTGACAGTTTGCACACTGCCTAACCCATAAGCCAATATCCCTCTTTATGTCTTTCCAATAGAAGCTCCTTTTCATATCCTAATACATCTTGGTCCCTACAGAATGAATCGTAAACTTGGATCGATGACATTCTTCAAGAACTTCTTTCCTCAAGTTCTCCACATTCAGAACACATAACCGTCCCTTCTTTCTTAACCATCCTCTCCGGTCAAGGCTAAAATCCTTTAGATCGTCGATCTCAGTTCCAACCTCAAACCTTCTAATTTTTTCAGCCAACACTGGATCCTCCTTCTACTTGGAAGCAATTTTCTTAATCAATACTGGTCGAACTTCTAAACAAGACAACATGGCAAAACTTTGACTAGAACCAACAGTCAATCTTAATTGCACATCACAACTGACTAAAGTTTCTAGATCCTTCCACTCTGCCAACATAGCTAACACCACGTTATGATGTTTTCTGCTAAGAGCATCAACCACTTTATTACCTTTTGTGTATACTCTATACCAAAATCATATGCAGCCATAAACTCAAGCCATCTCTACTGTCTCATGTTCAACTTCTTCTAAGAAAATAAATACCATAAAGACTTATGATTGGTATACAACTCAAATCTCCCCCTTAAGAGATAATTTCTACAAATCTTTAATGTGAAGATCACAGCTGCCAACTCAAAATCATGAGTAGGACATCTAACTTCATGTGATGTAAGCTGCCTAGATCCATAGGTAATAACTTTACCATTCTGCATCAACACTACTGCTAATCCAGTTCCATATGCATCAACACCAACAATCCTTAGTTTCAGTCTGGAACTACCAACACAGGTGCATTCGACAACAAATGCTTTAACTTATGGACTGCCTCCTCACATTTTTCAGACCAACCAAATCTCACTTCCTTCCTGGTTAGCTTAGTTATGGGTACTGCTATCTACGAGAAATCCTTAATGAATCGCCGGTAGTAGTCAGCAAGTCCAAGAAAACTCCCGATCTCAGTCAACGTCTCTGGTCTCTTCGAATTATTCACGACTTCGATCTTATCTAGATCGATTGATTATCCTTTCTCTAAAACAATGTGACTAAGAAATTTTTACCTCTTTCTTCCAAAAATGACACTTGGTAAATTTTTCCTTTAGTTGATTTTGACTTAGCGTCTCAAGTACTACTCTAAGATGAACTTCGTGCTCTCTCTCATCCTTAAAGTATACTAGAATGCCATCTATAAACACTAGTACAAACCTATCTAAGCACTCTACGAAAACTCGGTTCATCAAATCTACGAAGAAATCAGGTGCATTCGTCCATCCAAATGGCATCACTAACCACTCATATGAACCATATCTAGTTCGAAATGTTGTCAAAGGAATACTATCCTCCGCCACTCATAATCGATGGAAACCTGTTGCCAAGTCCAACTGGGAAAACACTTTGGCTCCACTCAATTGATCAACCAGATCATTTATTCTTAGCAAAGGACACTTATTCTTAATTATCCTTTGGTTTAATTTATGATAGTAGATGCACATCCTTAACAACCCATTTGGTTTCTTCACAAATACCATGGCCGCTTCCCAAGGCAAACGGCTTGGTCTAATATAATTCCTTCCTTTTAGATCTACTAGCTGCACCTTCAATTCCTTTATTTCAGTAGGTGTCATCGTGCTAGGTGGTCTACTTATAGGTTTAACTCTTGGCACAAGATCTATTCTAAACTCAACTGCTCTTTTCGAGGATAGTCCAGTGGCTGGCTCAAAGACATCTTCAAACTATTGAAACACCCCACACCCCTTAATATACTCAAAAGGATACATTAAAAGGTGTGATACATTATAGGTATAAAAAACCAACAGAGACTAAGATTCACAAGACAAAAATAGGTAAACACAGTAGAAGCTAGAATAATAACTTATTTAAAATAAAACTTTCATAATTTCTTCATAATTAAGTCAAATAAAACATCCATATCTCAAAAACTATCATGTCTTAAAAAATTCATTACCTCAAAATCTGAGTACATAATGTCCCTCATAATAAGAAAGTACATAGAAAGAACAAAAGCTAAAAGAAAAGAAATACATGGTAGCAAACTCCTCCAAGAAATCTCCAAGCAACTGCGACCTACTGACTTCTTCCTTGATTTCCTATAGGGGAGAAAGGGGAAAGTATAGGAGTGGGTCGAACTAAAATTCTAGTGAATGATAGTAATTACTAGAGTCTTTAAGCAAGATAAAAGTATTAGACTCTACAATAGTTCTAGCATAAAGAAGGATAATAAAAGGAAATAGGAAAGAGATAAACTAAAAATGAGTACGATTAAATATTGCTCAATTTATATGATAGGTTAACTTTGATTGTTTGCAATTGTTCCTGATTTCTGCTTTGATTAGGCTGAATTCCTAATCCTGTAATTAGGATGTAACTCTAATTCTACACTTTTTATCAGCCTGCTACTCTATAATGCTTTTCTATGGACCAACCGCAATATAACTCTCTACACAAAATGTTACTATGGCCAAGACGACATATATAGCTCCCTACACAGAAGGCAATGGTGTCTACTAAAGACACCCATACTAAACGCTTGGAACTCATAGCTGTTACTGAGCACCTGCAAATGAAAGTCGCACGCGTAACTGCCACCATGCTCATGCTACCATTTGCTCCACATGTTGGGTCTTCTTATTACCTCCAACGTCCAGCATAGCGTTCCCCTCATTTCACTTCAGGCTAATGTAAGACCACCGTGTGTCCATTGAAACTATAAGAGAAATGATGTTGTACTATCCCTTCATCCGTACAATATCTAGATGCACTCCTTATCTAAATCCCTTGTGATTTAGGCTTCTATTTGATCAATTACTACCATTCTTAGCATAAGTGTGCCCTCATCTCACTTCAGACTAATGTGAGACACTGTTTGTCTAATAGGGAATGCTATTTGGTATAGGTCCTACTTTCATCTTTGCTTATTAACTTAGATAAATTATTTAAATAAGCCTTTATTGTCATTTTTACTTTCTACGCTTATTAATTTATTCTAAGTCTTTAAATAATCCACATTCTATTCTTTTTTTTATTATAACCAACGTTATAATCATGCTTATTACTTAACCCAAAGTCTAAGTGTGAAAATAAGCTCTTTCATCTTTTACTCTTTTTAGTTCTAATTCTACGTTATAACTAAGCCAATTAATTAATCCAATTCTAATCATAATTAGGCATAATTTCATTCTATTCAACTTATATTGCAGTCTTTGTTTTTTACATCTCATAGTAATAAATAGTCCAATCTCTTTAATTCAATCCAATTAATATCATAATTAGGCATAATTTAAGTCTAAATTTCATTTTATTACAGTCTTTAATTTACATCTTATATTCCATTATTTCAGTTTTCTTACAATTTAATCTGTATTCGCGTTAATCTTATTCTAATCAATATGCGAATAAGAAGTAGGAACAAAAGAAAACTGAAAATAGAAGAAAATCCAAAACGAATAAAGAAGATGTAAATAACTTATAAATAACAATAAATAATTAAAATACTGTAAATAAACTGTAAATAATTAGAAAAGCTATAGTTAACAAAAATAAATTAAATTTATTGAAAAAATAGCTGAAAAAAATAGACTGAAAATAATTGTAAAGACTGTAAATGAACTACTAAAAAGGCTATTCCAAAAATCGTAGTAAAACTACAACTATTGGAAACCCTATTATTTTAAATTACTTCAAGAAATCTTAAAATAATTACAATCACTCACCTTTGGTCCTTAGCTCTTCCCTTTAGGCCTTCATGGATCAACTTAGGTTTGTTAAAATATTTTAATTAAAAAGATTCTCTCCTTGGAAAATCATTCCTTTTAGGGTCCTTCCTGAAAAGGTGAACCCAAGCGGAGAAAATCTAGAATGAAAAAAGTGTTAAGCCTAGGGTCTTATTTATGGGTGTAGAAGTGGATCTCAGACCGATGGATTTGGTGATTGAATAGGATGCGACCACGTCATAGGCTGAATAGGAGCCATCGGATTAAAGAACGGATGGACCAGATGGAATAAAAGAATGCAAAACAACGTGTATGAAACTTCTGCTGATTCATTGCTGTGTCAAATCTTAAAGTGCGTCTTGTCAGTGCCTTATCTTATATTTAATTCAATTAATTACACTCTCAATAATATACAAACTATAAACAACGTTTTCTTCTCCTCAATTAATTTCTAATTTGTGCATTTTATTTCAGCTTAAATTTCCATGCGTCTCTCTTTATTCGCATGTTTCATTTCGGTTTTCAACATCCCATTTAATTTATATGTTTTACATCTAAAATAAATAAACAAACAACATATCAATATCTTTCCACATTTACATCTGAATTAAATAAATTAACATGTGAATTGTTATATCTACATTTTTTCCCATATTCGCATCTGTTGTAATAAGATAAATAACATATGTCCACAAACATGTATATATGTTGTGTACTAATTATTAACCTTATTCTTTACCTTTAAATTGAGCAATCAATTACATTAATTAATTTGTATAATTGTTTTTATGCTCAAAAACAAAACAGACCCTTATTCCTTACTAATGAGGGAATAACATACCTTATATTTTTCTATAAGAAATGCAATCCTTCCATAATACACTCTTGCCTTTTCTTTTCAAAATATTACGTTTATTTTATTAAATGCCTTTTTTAAAATATATGGTCATATTTTCTCTCATTTACAATAACCCATCTCATTTGAACATCGTCATCTTCACTTTTCAAATTTATAAAAGTAGGTGCCTTCTTTTTAAATATACTGTTATATATACATTATTTTTTTCATTTTTTTAACAAAACAAACTCCCTGTTTATAAAATCATACATATATGTTCAAAAATGAAAAGTTTATTTCATTTATCTCAAAACATGCATTTATTTCTATTTAAAATGTTCATTCCATTTTGACATAAATGCAAGTTCTTTTATTAAACTTAATCATGACAATTTAATTCCTCTTTCCCTTTCTAATTGAAACATTTCAATAAATCTACTTCTAATTAATTTCAATACCAATTTCAAAGAATTCTAATTATAAACACTATTTATTTTCACTTACAATTGTTTATTAATTTCTCCTAAAATTTCGGGTTGTTACATTCTCCCCTCCTTAAGGGATTTCGTTTCCAAACTCCCTAAGGATAGAATGAAATAAATGTTTTCATCCATGTTTTACAACCAACTATTCGATTATCATCCATCACATCCATTTTCCTTAGGTTTTGCTAATGTGATTTATGATACTTATGCAAATAGTGTAGGTCAATGCCCCTAACTAATGCAAAATATTAGACGGTCCACTGATTCAATCGACCTCCTTTTATACGATCATGTCCGTGCCATGTGTCCAAATGAATGCAGATTCCCTAATGGTAACTGATAGTACTATATGCATGCTACAATCATCATCCAAATGCAACAGTCATGTGATAATCATCCATTTATAGCAACCATGAAAATAAAATAAAAATGCAAATGCACACACATCCATATGCATATGTTCTAGTGTCCTAGTTAGGCCGATCCCTAAAGGATAATAGTGCCTAGTGTAAGTATATGCGTCCATTAGCATCCACTAGCAAACACTTGCAACCACTAGCATACACCATTCATAACATGTTCTATTAACCTTTTTACGTCAAATCCTACCATCTATAATCCTAAGTTCTACCCTCCCTAAGGATAATAAAGAAAGAACATATTCAAAACTAAAGATGGAAATAGGAAATTTTAAAACTTACTACAAAGAAATGCGGATATGAGATACGAATTTTCTCCTAATGAAACCAATTTTCTCCGAAGTCTTCTTAGCTATGTCGAAACCAAGGCAATCCCTTTGTAGACTTTATCCAATGCGAAGGCGACTTGCTCGATCTTCCATAAAGAGGTTTGAAAGATGCCACTCCAGTGCTAGCTTGAAAACTACTACCATTTGAATTCCACTAATTTCATTTTACCGTTCTTAATGAATCAACACTCATAGGTTCTTACTAATGTCCTATACACTTTATGGAAGCTTCCATTATTACTTTTAAAAGTAATTACTGCTATCTCCTTACACCTTTTCCATTACTCCTAGGAAATGATTCTTACCTACTCCACTTTTAAGAATTTAGTTTGGTATTTATCATCTTGTTTTAAAAACTAAGGTTTCTAAAAAATTTAAAACATCAAATCCCAAAATCTTTATCTTTAAAAGTGTTATCTTTTTGGTTTCAATTAAATTCAAAAATACTTGACTACTCAATATTTTATTTTCCTGAACTTGCATCCTTATAGCATTTTGAATTTATATTAATTCCCAAACCTAGAGGGGAAACATTTTAAATCCAAAACTTATTCCTCATTTTCTTTTAAAAACCTTTACAATTTTCCATAAAAATTGGATTTTTAAATACAACTATTACTAAGCTTTTTGTTTCAAAAACTTATTTACTTTTTCATCAAACCATTTTTATTTTGAAATATCTTTAAAATGTCCTTTTACAAATCATCTTCTTATTATACCTAATAGCCTCATATCTTAAGGTATTAGAACTACTTTCTCTATTGAGAAATTCTTGACGCTAAAATCTTTTATGAACCTTTGAAAAGAGGACTTCATGTTTATGTGAAGTTACAAGAAATTTATTCTATGTTTTTGAAAAAGACTATATAAAATATGGTGCTTCACATACCTTGTACATCTCTTTCATATATTCCTTGTGACTTGCACAAAACATTTTATTGGTTTCATAAATAATTATACTATTATTCTTTTCATTCGAATAGATTAAAGCATGTTCAATTTATACTTTCCTACGATAAACATTTTCTTATACTTATTTAAATAATAGGTGCATTTACAAATTACATTATTTCTATTCTTAGAAATTACCTTTTTAAAATACATCGTTATTTGGGTAAAAACGGATGTTGCGTAAAATACCGTTACTACAATCCAAAAATACTAGTATATGAATTTAATTAAAAATAAATACTAATAAACCTCACATATTATGTAAAAACGTTCCTCTTGGGAGTCATCTACTATAACAATAGTGCTATAGTCTATGCCCCTTTTATTTTTCATGAAAACATCTATTACAACAATAAATGTTGTAACCTATGTTTTCGATACTTAATACATTTTATGTTTTTATATTTAAAATCTTTGTTTGCTTACAAAGAAGCTGGTGAGTTATATATGCTCTATAATTCTTCAAAAAGAATTTCACCTTTTCAACAAAATTTATATCATATAAAAACCAATTTTAAATTTCATGCCATTTTTCAAAAAGACCCAATATTTACTTTAAAAAATTAACAATTATACTTTTCAATGTTTTCTAATTCTAACAATTTTATTGGGTTAGATATAAAGTAGGTTTTCTTCTCATTACCATAGGAGTATCCTTCCTAAATTTTGGTAATCCCATTTCCTTACCAAAGTCTTTACTCCAGTTCCTCTTTGATGCTTACATTTTTACTCTAAGATGCTACCATTAAATCAACTTATATGAAACAATTAAAATTTCTGCAATTATCTACACATGAACTTTCTTCTTTTCTTGTCAACTAAATCTACTCTACTTCTACAACCCTTTTCTACATCTCTTTGGATTATTCATAATCCCAACCTAAAAAAAGAAACCATTTCTCAAACTCCTACCATGTGTAGACCTTCTCTATGTCCCGAGAAAAGCACCTCTTTAAAGACGTTTGGGAAATTTCTGAAGACCGGAGCTGAATCTAACTCTACTGATGATGAATCGAGGGGATAAAAGAAGCTCAACATGACTGACACCTATGGGTTGCAAGAAACCTTGAGAGTCCTACTGCTGCATGTCTCTTGTCTAACTACTCTCCTCTCGCATTCTAATATTGTTCCATAAGTGGATACCCAATCCATTCCCAAAAATAATAATACATAGGCGTCGCAGTCAAATTCTAATCCTAGGATAAAAAATTTCAAACCCCTATAAAATGTAATAAGTGTGTCGATCCTCCTATAGGGTTTGAAACAATAATGGGGTCTACTACTAAAGAGATGTTTGAGTGTAAACAATCAAACAAAGAACTCGATATGAAAGGGTGTGATGCTTCAGAATCGACAAGAGTCCGAATGTGAAAATCAAAAATAAAAATCAAAAATTTCCATGGTGACTATCCTACTTCTATCTGGTCCACTACTAGAAGGTGCTACATTCAAAGCGCAAGTATACTTGCGCTGTAGGTGCGCCTGCTCTCTGCCCCTTCCCGTGGGGGACAATTCCTACTCATGTGACTGGGTTGTCTGCAATTATAGCACTTTCCCTTCATCTTGTAGTCTATTGCATAATGACCAGTCACGCCGCAACTATGGCACTTCGCTCCTTACTTGAATTGCTTCTAAGGGCCTTCCCTTTTTGACTTAGGGACCTTTTTAAGCTCTCCCTTCGGTTGCAAAGATACAGGATGAACTCTCTGTTAGTCTTCCAAGTCTAACAGCCTAAACTTTTGCTATCTTCTAACCTAGCTCGTGCCTCCTCGAAATCCTCTGTGCCAAAAAATGTTCTACCCCATATGTTTGATGTGATTTTTTGTTTGATGATAACAAAATATATATCAATATATATATGTGTTTGCAGTTTGGACTATATACAGAAAGGAAGAAATATTCATATTGAATAATTATACTATTGCACAGAATTTATATAATTCAACCAGTATTTTTTTATTCAATATAATATTTTATTACAACACTTAAACAATACAAAGTTTTCAGCTCTCTCTATATATACATACACCAGTTCATACATTCTACACTACAACACTCAACACTCAGTTTTTTTCACTCTGTCTGCACATCTACATCTATCTGCATTATCCAGCTCCATTTCTTGTCCTGTCTCCTGTGTACCTGTATAATTAACAACTACAACAGTAATCTGAAAACAAACAAATTTGAATTTGCAAAAATAAAAATTTGTTTGTGTCTCAGATACGTGGGTTATTGTCATCATCTTTGATTGTGTAATATCTGTGCATATCAGTGTTCTTACAGATAATCGTGAGTGGCTGCAATACACACGTGTACATGTATACACGTGTGCACTGCCTCGCCAACTCGTGTGCGTTATCAACAAGAGCAATCAATACTTCAATGAATTCAACATGAAGCAGTGCAAACTCCCGAAGGCACAACAGTAATGGAAACTGCACCAATACCAAACAGATAATATATATATATATATATATATAGTGATGCATAGCAACTACATAGCTGCTACCAAGCAAACAGAGACAAAACAACACAGTCGAGTCACAATGAAACTGCAGTAGACAAGTACACAACAAACCCGATTGTCACAAAGCATAAAAACATGTATGCAACATGGTGAACAACACAAAGGCAGTACAATGCAACACAGTGAGCTACATGAACAAATGCAACAGTGTGAAGTAATGTAACAGCAATTACAGTGACAAACTGCAACAAACAAAGTCTCGACCAAAATCAGTAACACAATGCAAATACAACAACATAGCACAATGCACAAAAGTCACAAACAAGGTCAAACCCAAGATAGGTTCAACTCAAGGCAACTTGAAGCATACAAGGTCAGACAAACCACTGCAACAGTAAACACAGTGAAGCTACAAACATCGAGTGCAACAACAAACTCTGTGCACATGTACAGGGATAAATACAACATGATGAAGCAGTGGAAACAAACTCAAGTGCAACAGTTGAATACATGAACAAGTGTAGCATCTGATACAGTGAAAAATTCCAAGTCAAGATGGAGCTACAATGCAACACAGTGATAATGCAACATGGAGTATACAAGTGAAATTCGAATTGTCAAAACAGTTTCAAGTTACAACAAAGAAGTCAGTGGCAGCTCCAAAATCAAGATCAACATAACATGAAGCAGTTCAAATCCAAGTAAAAACCCAAAAATATATGCATACACACATACATTTGTATATATGCACATATATAGTAAACAGGTGAATGTGCAGTAGGGAATGCAAAGACAATGGCAAGTACAAATCAGTGCAGAAATCAAGCCGAAGTTAAAGAACAAAATTCGTATCTTTTGATTAAGTCTTTGATTAAGTCAAAGAAAATCTAATTTGGAAAGAAATCTCTGCATAAAATTTCTCGAAGTCACATATGGTCAGTATTAATTCAAATGGGGACCGAGACAACAAATACAGCAAGAAATTTTCGAATTAATTAATTCGAAAACAAATATGGACAGCAATAATTCGAAATCAAATCAAGAAAGGAATACTCCAAATCCAGAACAAATTCAGGAAAATAATCAACGACGTATAGAAATCAAATCTGACAGTGGTTAATTAGGGTTTCAACCCTATAAATACACCCCAAGAAATCATCATAGACAACAGAACAATCGAGTTCGAACAAGCCAAAACCAGAAAAGCAAAAAGAGAAAATACATACCAAAACAAATGACGAACTCAATCAAACAGCAATGAGCAACTCAGAGGAATGATCGATCGACAAAGAAGAAGCCAAATCAATCATACGATCAACTATCGGCTGCTCATTTCAAAGCCCTAATTTTCGTAAGGGGACAAATCTCTGATTTGTAAAGAAAAGAAGGAAGCCGCCATTGTCATGAAAGGAACCGGGCTGTTTTTTTTGAGCAAAACAAACAAAAGAAGATAACGGGCTAGATTGGGCCGGCTTGTTTTATAAAGAGGCTTTATTTTTTTTAATTAGGGTTTAAGGGGTTATTTGTTGTTTATTTTTTTTAAAGTTGTTTTATTTGTCTGATTTTTTTTCTAAAACAAAACATGGTAAATCATCACCTAGGGTTTAGGTGTTGTCAGATTGTCTAGTTAGAGTTAGTCCAGTTAGCAGGGTTTGCGAGTTTGCAAAACTCTATAGGCGGTAGCAGGGTTTGCAAGTCTGTTAGAGTGTTTGTAAGCGGGAAATTGTTTAAATCTAATAGAAATCTAGAAATGCAGCAGTAGGCCCGGGTTGCCGAAGCTGGGTAAATTTTGTGTGTGATTTATTTTTCAGCATATTTATTTCTGCAGTTTGTTTCTGTGTTTAATTCGGAAAAATTTGCATTAACCCTATTCACCCCCCTCTAGGGTTAATCTAGATCCTACAAGTGGTATCAGAGCTAGGTATTTTACTTTAACTCTAGAGTCATGAATCCACCAAATAATGCTTTTTCTGAGGGGCAGTCTATTGCTAGGCCACCCATGTTTATTGGGAATGATTATGCTTATTGGAAAGTTAGGATGAGTATTTATCTTAGTTCTGTCGATTATGATGTTTGGGATATTATTGAAACTGGCTATAAATCTCCCACTATAGTTATTGGTGATACTGAGATTCCTAAACCTAAGGATAGGTGGGATGCTAACGATAAGAAACTAAAAACTACAAATGCCAAAGCAATGAACGCTTTGATCTGTGCTCTTGATAAAAATGAATTTAATAGAATTTCTCATTGTACAACAGCACAGGAAATTTGGCACACTTTGGAGGTGACACACGAAGGAACTTCTCAAGTCAAGGAGTCACGTCTAGCTCTATTTAGCAATGAATACGAAAACTTTGTGATGGAAAAAGGCGAGAGCATAAAGGATATGTTTGGACGATTTTCAACTTTGGTGTACAATGCTAGAGCGCTTGGGAAGGTCTTCACTGAAGTAGAGCTTGTGCGGAAGATACTGCAAGTCTTACCAATGAACTTTGAGGCAAAAGTCACGGCAATACAAGAATCGAAAGATCTGAGTAAACTAAGCATGGAGGAGTTGATCGGAAACTTGATGACATATGAGCTTGAGCTAAAGGCAAAGGAGGAACGTAACAACTCCGAATCAAAAAAGAAGACAATTGCCTTGAAGAGCAAAGAAGAAAGCGATGAAGAAGAAGAAGATCCAATTGAAGAGCTTGCGATGGCTGTTAATAATCTTAGAAAATGGTTAAAATTCAGGCCACGCAAGAAGAAAACAAGTGGTAATAGGTCAAAAGATTCTGACAATTCCGATAATGAATTGACATGCTTTAACTGCAAAAAGCCTGGCCACTTCAAACAAAAATGTCCACTTCTCAAAAACAACAAAGGAAAGAAAAAGAAGAAGAAGGCCTTTGCAGCAACTTGGGATGATGAAAAAGGAGAAGAAGTTTCGGATAATAGCTCAGAAGAGGCTAACTTATGTCTTATGGGAAAATCAGATTCAGAAACAAGTTCAGAGGAATCCAGTGAGGTACGTGACTATTCTTATAAAGAACTTGTTTTGATGTGTTATGATCTTACTAATACAATTGATACTCTTGAAACTAAAATTGAAAAATTGAAGTCTGACAGGAGAGAACTTGTTCATGAGAATACTAGGTTAGAAACTGAACTTGAAAATATTCAGAACCTAGACTATAAAAAATGTAAAATTTTAGATTCAGAGATATCAAGACTTAAGAATAGCTTCGACAATCTTGAAAAAGAAAACTCAAGTCTTAAGGAAACCATTGACACTAGGAAAAAGGATTTTATAAATAGATGCACCACACTTGTAACTGAAAACACAACACTAAAAACCAAAGTCCAAAATCTTGAGAAATCTCTGAATAACTTTTCAAGAGGAGAAAAATCATTTAACATGTTATTGGGAAATCAACTCTTTGCTAATAACAGAAAAGGACTAGGTTTTGGGAAAACACAGGTTGATGACTGTGCAAAAGGTAAGAGTACTTTGTTAGAAGTGAAATTGGACATCGTGTTGAAAATTGTAGTCATAGGAACAAGAACACAAAATTTATACAAGTTTGGGTTCCTAAGAATTCTACAAACAAATTTCATGTCTATAGGAACAAAAATGAAAGGACAAAACAAGTTTGGGTTCCAAAGGGATTGTTTATTCACAATGCTTCAGTTACTAATATCATTGGACCTAAGAGTTTCTCTAGGTCATCCTTCTCTCTCTTTATGTAGGTCTGTTGGCGGGCTAAGGAGCAACAAGAATGGTTTCTAGACTCAGGTTGTTCTAGACATATGACAGGTGATAAATCTAAGTTCCTTAGCCTAGAGAATTTTAGAGGTGGAAATGTGATCATGGGAGACAATAGCAAGTGTAAGATTATTGGGAAAGGTGAAGTAAGTAACGGTACTTTTTCATTGACTAATGTTTTATACGTTGATAATTTGCATCACAATCTCATTTCTATTAGCCAACTATGTGACAAAGGTATGAATGTGGTTTTTGATAGTGATACTTGCAAGATCATTGATAAAACTTCTAATAACATAGTTTTTGTGGGCAAAAGAAAAGGAAATGTCTACTCGCTTTCGTTTGACAATCTAAATCTTTCCAGATGTTTGGTAGCCACTGACGAAGAGGCATCTTTGTGGCATAGGAGACTTGGACAAGCTAGCATGAGTCTCTTAAAAAATCTTGAAATGAAAGAATTAGTCAGAGGGTTACCACATCAGAAATTTAAAGATAACAAAGTGTGTAAAGCATGTTCCTTGGGCAAGCTTAGTCGATCATCATTTCTGTAACATCCCAGAATTTTGAGTATGGGATTTGTGAACATTTAATTCATTTTAAATGTTTACTATGGGTTTAAAATTTATTTTAAACTAAAGGAATTGGTTTAAATTATATTAACAAGTTAAAATTTCTAAGGTGTGGATTTAATTTGAAAATTGAACCATAATAATATAATATTCAGAATTGAAATAAAAGAAATTCTAGATGTAAATAGTGATAAAATTATTTTAAAAATTTATCTTGGGCAGTCTGAGTGTAAATAGCATGGTGGAAATTATAGATTAATTTTGAGGTCAATAAATTAATATTTGGAATTTTATAATAATTTAAAAATGAGTTTAATATTATTAAAAATGCAAATAATCAGATTTTGGTTCGGAATGAGCCAAAATGATTTTTAATGTGCTTATAAATTTTATATGAATTATTGTTAATTTAATAAAATTTGAAAAGTGGAAATTTTGAGTGTTTTCGATAATTTCGAAAATCGCTTAATTTAATAGACGAGTTAAAATAGCCTTCCGGGGCACAGTCTCGGAATTCGACGAAACAAGTTTCATTGGATCCGTAATAGTTAGTTATTACCGGATTTCAATTTTCGTAGCAATCGGAGTTGTCGTTTGACCCCGGCAGCTCGAAACGCATCGAAAATCGTTTTGAATCGGTTTAATTTTAAATTGATCGTTTAATTCCGTATCTCGCGCATACGATAAAATTGGCTTATGAAACTTGTTCCATTGTGTCCGGAACGCGGGAAAACCCTAGAATCGCCTGTCGGAATGTGAGAATTGGAGGTCGTTTGCATAAACGATTAAATTGAGGGTTTTATTAATAAAATAATATTAAATTATATTAAATATACACTTATATCTCTCTAAACCCTAGCATTAACATCAGGCCGCCGTTACTTATATTTTCAATGGCCGGTAAGCTTCCATCTTCTTCTTTAAATTCCTCCTTATCCACGCAACGATTCGTGAAATTTTCTACATGGAAATTGAAGAGCGTGACACCAACTTCATATCCTTACGGTGAATCTTGTTGTAGTCGTCGTATGGGGCTACAATGTTGTCGCGTGCGCCATGAGTTCGGCCACGTTTCAAGAAGTCCACGGTGGACCGAGCTCCTCCTGGGTTGGGCCGAAGGTGGTGTTGTCGAAGAGCTTCGACGTGAAGTAGCTGGATCGTCGTTGAACGCAAGGGAGAGGGCGCGATTTCAAACCCTAATTGGCAAGCTATGGGTTCTTTTTTTTGCGTGTGTTCCTGTATGTTGCGTTCGAGAGGGAGAAGGAGCGGGTCTTGGGCCGTGTCTTGTTTTGGGTAAAATAAAATAAGATAAAGGAAATTGTTTTAAATTCAAATTCAAACCTTTAAATTTGAATAACTAATTCATACGTTGCCAGATTTCGACAAATTTGGTATCGTTGGAATCGCAGCGACGGGAAGCACGTTGTGATGCAGTTCCGGAGTCATTCCGAGCAAGTAGAAATTTGGGTTAAATCGGACACCGTCCGGTTTAATTTAAATTTCGAACGCTCGCCGAAACTCAAGGTGAGTTATTCTCACTCACATCTGGATACTAGTAAAGTTAGACAGTTAATATTGATTGTTGTTTGGATATTTAGCTGTTTATGTTGATTATTATCAAATTGAATTGATATATATATATATAGTTGTGCTAATATTTGTGGATGCAGGGAAAACAGGTTGGAGGGATCCAACTGGATTCCTCACGATGTAGTGTTATATTTTTAATCGATGATGATGCCTGTATCAATCCAGAATATTAATTATAAAGAAATTTGGGGTTTTAATTATAAGAAATTAAATTGGGTTCCAAAAGAAATTAAGAAATTAATAAAGAAGTAATTTATAGAGAATACAAACATTGGAATCAGTTGGATGGAAAACTGAAATTAAATTTGTATTGGGATGTTGCTGAATAAATTATAAATCCAAAATCTAATTTAAATGGATAATTGAATTTTAGAAAAATAAGTGATATTATTGAATAATGAATTAAAAAGAATTAAAATTTGAAATCTATTTAGAATGGAAATTGAAAATTTGTGAAATCTGAAATGGTAATCAAAGATAAATGTTATTAATTGAAAATTTGGGAAAATAAATTTATGTTATTTAAAATATAAAACTAAATTGAAATAATTGGATAGGAATCGAGAGAAGGATTTCTGTGATGTTTAAGTGGAAATGAAATTCCTGGGAAAACCCAAGTTCGAGTTTAAACTGATTTTATAAAAAGAAAGTTTTGAAGTTTAAACTTGTTTAAAAGAGTGTTTGGAAATTATTATTTTTTAAAATAACTATTTATTAATTAGTAATAGTAAAGTAATTATTCTTTTACAAATGGATTTGTTTAAAAAGCTAGTTTTGACCTAAGTATATGGCAATAAGTCTTAATCTTTTTACAACTCTATTTTTAAATATAGTTTAACTAAAACCTTAGTTTAAATCAAGTTATATCCTATAAAATAGTTTTGTTTTAAATATTTAAATTTATATTTTTAGTAAATAATTAGTAGTAAATTTACCTATTTTAAAGTATATTTTAGAATAAATGTTTTAATTATTTTAAATCTAAACTATTTTGAACTTGGATATTTCCAATGGGAATATATGGTAAATGTTTTACCTTGTAAAGGAGAAATTTTGGGAAATGCTTTCAAATGAGATTTGAAAATTGGATAACATATCTTTTAAAGATATTTGAGGCAAATAAATAAATTGGAATTATTTATTTGATGGATGCATATGGATGCTTATGAATATTAATTGATAGTTAAATCACCGACTATCAATATCGGACAATGCGTGATCGTTTCGAAGAGACCGGGATCGAGATTTATTTCTCGAAAACCACTTCGATCCGATTTGTACGTTTCGTGCGAAAAACGTGTTCGGAGTCGAGGATGGAGCAACGAAGTGCAAGGGCTAGTCGCTACTAATCCTGAGGATATTTCCAAAATGGATGTAGTAGGAATAGTGCCTTCGGTTACGTTCGAACCCGGGACGGACTTGTATGGACGAATGCTTGCGAAACATCGTCAGGTGGGCGATGGGCATTCTAAGAGAAAACGTTCTAAAGGTAACGCTTAGCCTCAAGCCTCATCAAATGGGAATGACTGAAAATCAGGGGATATGCAGCAAGGTTAGGTGGGTCATGCCCAAGCAGGACAAGATAATTCCCCTGTCTAGATGTCCCTTATTATATTTCGGCTTAGTGGGTGGTTGGTCGCGCCAACCACGGGGTTTATCTTGTTCGGGACTGTTCAGTAAGGAATGGTTCCGGCCTTGTGTTGCAGGGGATGAAGGGAGTAGTCCTCGGTACGGTGATCTAGGCCCCGTACTGTGACAGGTGGTACCCCAGTGCCTAGTCATTGTTGGAAATTCATTTTCCCTACGCGCCCGTACGGTTTTGATTGTGCCCAACTATTGCTGAAACGTGAGATGCAAGCATTTCAGCTAGATTCTATTTACTTTCTATAGACACTATTATAATATCAGAGGATTTCTATAAAAAGTGTTTTAGCTATCGTAAGGGAAAAACCCGACATGTTTATTTGTGGCGTGGTCTTACGAGATGCTTTTGTTTTTCAAAGGATTTTTGAAACTTTAATAATCAATTTGGATGCATATCTAGTATCAGCTGGTATTCCAGACTGACTCGGGTGTTATTTTATTATAATGCTCGGGTCAGACCGAGTATTATTTATACAGGACTTGATGCTTTGGAGCAGGAGAGGAGCTGGAGCCCGAGACGTATTATCTATATATATATATGTATATTCCGCTGCTGTGATTGTATGGTATGTCTGATTGGTAATTTGATGTACGAGATACTCTGATTTGTGATGATGTGATATATGTAAAACAGTGACAATTTTCATTTTGTGTAAAGTTCTATATTCATTATTATATTTTATTCCGTTGCGACTGTGAGATTCTGATATTGTTTAGTTTCTTCTTCTTCTATCTCTTTTCTTTAACCCTAATGGTTCGTAATTCTGTGCCACTTGAGTTAATAGAGGTAGAATAGTGTTGATTCAAGGGGTTCAGATTTGCGGGCTGTCACACTTGGTATCAGAGCTTAGGTTGGCGACAACCTAGGCTTTGGTGGGGTAATTACTCATTAAACAGAGTCAATAGTACTCTATAATGAGTTGAGAGTAATAATAGATATGAGAGCGTACTTGTTAGTGGATATAAAATTATTTTTATACTGTGTTGACTTATCGGTTGAGTGTTTATGAATTCTGGTCGGTACGGGAAGTACAACCGTATCGATAGGGGTTTCTAAACTCTTAAACAAGATAAACCGACATAGTATTGTTTTTAAAGAGGGTAAATGAAATAATTTTACCCAACTTATATTTTGATATAAGAGAAATAATTTTCTGAATTATATATATTTGGATGTTTGGTTGCTAATATTAAGAATCGAATAGGAATCTGAAATTTAATCTAAATTTAAAACTGGTTATAACTAAATAAAGTTCTATGAGTATAACATTTACAAAAGAAGAATAATTAAATTTGAATTAAACCAGAATTTTGACCCTGGAAATTTTGAAAAGTGTTTATAATGGATTGAAATAAAGGTTTGGAAATTTAAAATCTGGAGAATGTTTGGAATGTTTTCCAAAATGTTTAGAAGGCAACAATGGAGTATGGATTTGAGTAATATGTTTTGAATGGGAAACTGTTTTGAAATGAATTTGGGAAGGTAAGAAGCATTGAACTCACTTCAGTCGCTGGAAAATAATCCTGATGATGCTGGCCACATCATTAGAATTCATTTTCGAGTTTCTAAGGTGATGGATTGCTTCCCTAGTATTTGGTTATGGTATTGTTTGGATTTTGGGTATGCTAGTTGTTTGGGAAATCTCAAAGAAGAAATTTGTTTTAGTATAAACAAATTGTTTTGGAAATTTGGTAATTTGATTGATATACCAAATAGGTATATATTTGATTTTTATTTCAAAATGATTTTGAAATAAAACCGGGTAATTGAATTCTGGAAAATTCTATTTAAATAGAGAGTAAAGTTAAAATGCATTGATTAATGAACTTATTTTAGTGAAGCTGATGTTAATAAGAAAGAAATGAAAATTTTAAATCCTGAAATTAAAATTTAATTTGAGTAATTGAAAGTGAATAAAATATATTGAAGTAAATAAAATATACTGAAGTAAATAGAAAATTTGAATTTAACTTGGATAAGTTAAATAAATTGGACTTAAAATAAAAATGATTTGAATCAAATTAAAATGTAAGATGACCTTGGAATTGTGGGTCATTGGGAAATGAATTGAACTCCTGGGCTATCAGGTGTTGTGCTTATAGTTTGAAACTATGGATTTGGAATTAGCAAAGGATTAAGGTGTAAGAAGGTTGGTAACCTTAAGAATTCAGTTGTATATACATATGCATATGGAATTTGAAATTGTGATTATAGGATGTAAATGGATTAAAATGAGCTATGTAAGCTTTTAAAATAAATAAGTTGGTGAACATATATAATGAAGTGAATGAATTTCACTAGGTAAACAAGTTTTGAACTTGTATTTAGAGAATTAAAATTGTGAAATTGAGATGGAAGTGAATCTAAATGAAATGGAAAATTTAAAATTGAGAATTTGAAATTAAATTAAATCTAAATGAATTGGAATTAAAGTAAATGGATATAAAAGGTGAAATGTAAATTGTTTATAATTGCATAAAGGAATTCACATACTTAAGCTTTTAAGTGTTATAATTTAAATTGTGAATGTAAAATGGAAGTGAACCTAAATAAGAAATCTAAACTCTTGAATGAAAGTGAAATTGTAAGTTATTAAAGAAAAGAGTGAATGGTGTAGCAAATTCAAAATTTGTACATAAATGTAATGTAAAGTGGGAACATTAATGTGGATGTTCTTAAGTTAGTAAATAAGTCTTGGACTTATGTATAGGGAAAATGAAAAATTGTTTGGTAATGAAGTTGAAATTGAATTTCAATTGTGTAATAAACAATATTGAAAGAAATTTAAATTCTATTTGAAGAAGTATAAGGAAAGGTAGGAATTTAAATTGTTAAATAGAATAATGGGAAAATGGTGAATTAAAAACCTAATATGGATTAGCTTATTTACTAAATTGAATTACAATTAATTGGAATTTGTATTGTAATGGAGAATTTTGATAGTTTAGTCAAGTTTGGAAAGTAAATAAAGATCCAGTTGGATTGGAATTTAATTTTGGTAATAAATATTGGAGGTGTGAATGATTGATGGAATTTGAATATATTAATAATGATTTGAATTGTGAATAAAATTCAAATGAGTGAAAGAAAAAAATGGTCTCTTTGTTAATAAAATAAACTTAACATGGATTGAATTAATAAACAAAGAGCATTCAAATTTATAAATAGATTGAAATTGGTTGAATGAGAATCAAATGGAAATAAAAACTGATATAAGAAAACAATAAAGGCATTGTGAAAGAACTTAAGTATCTTGAAGGTAAAATAAAATGATTGTGAATAGTTTTAGTAAGTACTCTTGAATGAAATTTGTTAGAAAATAAAAATTTGAATTGCAAGTGAAATAGTATTAATTAATTTCTGTGATAAATTAAAAATGTATGAGTTCCAGAATGGAATGATATTCATATACATCTATTGGATAATGAATTGGTAATATAAGATTTGAGATATAATTCAATAATTGTGATAAAAAAAAAATTTGGACAGTAAATAAAATAGAATTGAATGCTATTAATTTGAACTTAAATGATGATCTTGAAGTGTGAATAAGAAATTGATTTAATAAATTGAAATGGAATAAGCATGTTTGGATTATGAACCATGAAGAATTGAATAAAATTAATATAAATCTAAGTAGAATTAATTCTAATGGTTAAGAGCTTAAGTGGTGATTATTTTGGCTTGAATGACATGAGAATTACATGTACTCAAAATTTAGTTGTTTTAATGGCAACTGAATTGGTTGTTTGTTGTATTTGAGATTAAATTGGTTCCGAGTAGCAAATGAAATTGATATTTGAATAATTTAATATGGATTGGAATCTAATTCCATGAGTTTGTATATAAATGCAAGCGAATTGACTTAAAGAAGATGGCTTTAAATTAATTAGATAATCGCAATCCAATTAAGTTTTGGTGGATGAATGAAAATGGATTATAAAGGAAATGCAAATGTTTCATTTTTAAAATAAAATTTGATTGTAAATCAAATTGGAAATATAGGTTAGAATAAAGAAATATAAGCAAGGCATATCTAATCATATTAAAATAGAAATGAATTGGTTAAAATAAATATGGATTGTATATAGTGGATTGAGTATAAAACATTCAAGTGAAATAAAATGAAGTTTGATTTGAATAAGAAATTTGAAAAGGTGATTGACATCTTTAAATTGTAAATAAAGTTTGGTAATATCGTTAAACTAAGAAATTTGGGTTTGTAGTGAGAATTTAAACAATGTTGAAATTGTGAAATTGTTTATAAAGGTGGTTAGCATGCATAATTATGGAAGTTGCTTGGTTTTGGTTATGAAATGATATGAATTGGAAAAGCAGAATCTGTATGTAAATCATTTGTGTTAACTTGGGGTTAGCATTGGAAAATAAACTTTGTGCATGTTATAAAATACCGTTTACTTATGAAATTATGCAAAGTGTTGTTTGGAATGTGAATAGACATATTTGGCTTGCACTTACATTGGAAATGTGATTAAAATGCTTATATCTTGAAACTGATGAGTTTGTTTGAGTTTAGCACAGGTGCGGGAGGCGTTCGAGAAAGTTGGAGCGCGTATATGCGATATATTAGCCGCTGGCTTTTAAAAATTTGCTAAAAAGGTACGCCTACGCAAATATAATTGGGAAAATGATATATATATTGTGTTATATTTTGGTTTCCGGCCGTGTGGGCCGATGTATATATATTTGTGTATCCTGCGATGTCGCAGAAGCTCCTCCGTACAGGGGAGACTCTGCCAAAATTTTCCGTAAATTTTGGGAGTTAGAAATTTTTGGGTTTTGGAAAAATTAAGTAACTTATGAAGTTATAAGTTAAAATTAAAGCTTTAGAGATAAGTAAAGCAAATAGGTTTGGGAATTGAGCAAAAAGGATTTTGTGAAGTGTATATAAGCTTTTAACTAAGCAAATGGGATAAGTAAATGGGTTTGAGAGTATGTTCTACCATATACAAATTTCGGGGACGAAATTTTTATAAGGGGGGAGGAATGTAACATCCCAGAATTTTGAGTATGGGATTTGTGAACATTTAATTCATTTTAAATGTTTACTATGGGTTTAAAATTTATTTTAAACTAAAGGAATTGGTTTAAATTATATTAACAAGTTAAAATTTCTAAGGTGTGGATTTAATTTGAAAATTGAACCATAATAATATAATATTCAGAATTGAAATAAAAGAAATTCTAGATGTAAATAGTGATAAAATTATTTTAAAAATTTATCTTGGGCAGTCTGAGTGTAAATAGCATGGTGGAAATTATAGATTAATTTTGAGGTCAATAAATTAATATTTGGAATTTTATAATAATTTAAAAATGAGTTTAATATTATTAAAAATGCAAATAATCAGATTTTGGTTCGGAATGAGCCAAAATGATTTTTAATGTGCTTATAAATTTTATATGAATTATTGTTAATTTAATAAAATTTGAAAAGTGGAAATTTTGAGTGTTTTCGATAATTTCGAAAATCGCTTAATTTAATAGACGAGTTAAAATAGCCTTCCGGGGCACAGTCTCGGAATTCGACGAAACAAGTTTCATTGGATCCGTAATAGTTAGTTATTACCGGATTTCAATTTTCGTAGCAATCGGAGTTGTCGTTTGACCCCGGCAGCTTGAAACGCATCGAAAATCGTTTTGAATCGGTTTAATTTTAAATTGATCGTTTAATTCCGTATCTCGCGCATACGATAAAATTGGCTTATGAAACTTGTTCCATTGTGTCCGGAACGCGGGAAAACCCTAGAATCGCCTGTCGGAATGTGAGAATTGGAGGTCGTTTGCATAAACGATTAAATTGAGGGTTTTATTAATAAAATAATATTAAATTATTTTAAATATACACTTATATCTCTCTAAACCCTAGCATTAACATCAGGCCGCCGTTACTTATATTTTCAATGGCCGGTAAGCTTCCATCTTCTTCTTTAAATTCCTCCTTATCCACGCAACGATTCGTGAAATTTTCTACATGGAAATCGAAGAGCGTGACACCAACTTCATATCCTTACGGTGAATCTTGTTGTAGTCGTCGTATGGGGCTACAATGTTGTCGCGTGCGCCATGAGTTCGGCCACGTTTCAAGAAGTCCACGGTGGACCGAGCTCCTCCTGGGTTGGGCCGAAGGTGGTGTTGTCGAAGAGCTTCGACGTGAAGTAGCTGGATCGTCGTTGAACGCAAGGGAGAGGGCGCGATTTCAAACCCTAATTGGCAAGCTATGGGTTCTTTTTTTTGCGTGTGTTCCTGTATGTTGCGTTCGAGAGGGAGAAGGAGCGGGTCTTGGGCCGTGTCTTGTTTTGGTTAAAATAAAATAAGATAAAGGAAATTGTTTTAAATTCAAATTCAAACCTTTAAATTTGAATAACTAATTCATACGTTGCCAGATTTCGACAAATTTGGTATCGTTGGAATCGCAGCGACGGGAAGCACGTTGTGATGCAGTTCCGGAGTCATTCCGAGCAAGTAGAAATTTGGGTTAAATCGGACACCGTCCGGTTTAATTTAAATTTCGAACGCTCGCCGAAACTCAAGGTGAGTTATTCTCACTCACATCTGGATACTAGTAAAGTTAGACAGTTAATATTGATTGTTGTTTGGATATTTAGCTGTTTATGTTGATTATTATCAAATTGAATTGATATATATATATAGTTGTGCTAATATTTGTGGATGCAGGGAAAACAGGTTGGAGGGATCCAACTGGATTCCTCACGATGTAGTGTTATATTTTTAATCGATGATGATGCCTGTATATATATATTGTGGATGTTATTTTAGAATTATCTGGTATTGTGATATTGTGGTATAAATTATCAATCCAGAATATTAATTATAAATAAATTTGGGGTTTTAATTATAAGAAATTAAATTGGGTTCCAAAAGAAATTAAGAAATTAATAAAGAAGTAATTTATAGAGAATACAAACATTGGAATCAGTTGGATGGAAAACTGAAATTAAATTTGTATTGGGATGTTGCTGAATAAATTATAAATCCAAAATCTAATTTAAATGGATAATTGAATTTTAGAAAAATAAGTGATATTATTGAATAATGAATTAAAAAGAATTAAAATTTGAAATCTATTTAGAATGGAAATTGAAAATTTGTGAAATCTGAAATGGTAATCAAAGATAAATGTTATTAATTGAAAATTTGGGAAAATAAATTTATGTTATTTAAAATATAAAACTAAATTGAAATAATTGGATAGGAATCGAGAGAAGGATTTCTGTGATGTTTAAGTGGAAATGAAATTCCTGGGAAAACCCAAGTTCGAGTTTAAACTGATTTTATAAAAAGAAAGTTTTGAAGTTTAAACTTGTTTAAAAGAGTGTTTGGAAATTATTATTTTTTAAAATAACTATTTATTAATTAGTAATAGTAAAGTAATTATTCTTTTACAAATGGATTTGTTTAAAAAGCTAGTTTTGACCTAAGTATATGGCAATAAGTCTTAATCTTTTTACAACTCTATTTTTAAATATAGTTTAACTAAAACCTTAGTTTAAATCAAGTTATATCCTATAAAATAGTTTTGTTTTAAATATTTAAATTTATATTTTTAGTAAATAATTAGTAGTAAATTTACCTATTTTAAAGTATATTTTAGAATAAATGTTTTAATTATTTTAAATCTAAACTATTTTGAACTTGGATATTTCCAATGGGAATATATGGTAAATGTTTTACCTTGTAAAGGAGAAATTTTGGGAAATGCTTTCAAATGAGATTTGAAAATTGGATAACATATCTTTTAAAGATATTTGAGGCAAATAAATAAATTGGAATTATTTATTTGATGGATGCATATGGATGCTTATGAATATTAATTGATAGTTAAATCACCGACTATCAATATCGGACAATGCGTGATCGTTTCGAAGAGACCGGGATCGAGATTTATTTCTCGAAAACCACTTCGATCCGATTTGTACGTTTCGTGCGAAAAACGTGTTCGGAGTCGAGGATGGAGCAACGAAGTGCAAGGGCTAGTCGCTACTAATCCTGAGGATATTTCCAAAATGGATGTAGTAGGAATAGTGCCTTCGGTTCCGTTCGAACCCGGGACGGACTTGTATGGACGAATGCTTGCGAAACATCGTCAGGTGGGCGATGGGCATTCTAAGAGAAAACGTTCTAAAGGTAACGCTTAGCCTCAAGCCTCATCAAATGGGAATGACTGAAAATCAGGGGATATGCAGCAAGGTTAGGTGGGTCATGCCCAAGCAGGACAAGATAATTCCCCTGTCTAGATGTCCCTTATTATATTTCGGCTTAGTGGGTGGTTGGTCGCGCCAACCACGGGGTTTATCTTGTTCGGGACTGTTCAGTAAGGAATGGTTCCGGCCTTGTGTTGCAGGGGATGAAGGGAGTAGTCCTCGGTACGGTGATCTAGGCCCCGTACTGTGACAGGTGGTACCCCAGTGCCTAGTCATTGTTGGAAATTCATTTTCCCTACGCGCCCGTACGGTTTTGATTGTGCCCAACTATTGCTGAAACGTGAGATGCAAGCATTTCAGCTAGATTCTATTTACTTTCTATAGACACTATTATAATATCAGAGGATTTCTATAAAAAGTGTTTTAGCTATCTTAAGGGAAAAACCCGACATGTTTATTTGTGGCGTGGTCTTACGAGATGCTTTTGTTTTTCAAAGGATTTTTGAAACTTTAATAATCAATTTGGATGCATATCTAGTATCAGCTGGTATTCCAGACTGACTCGGGTGTTATTTTATTATAATGCTCAGGTCAGACCGAGTATTATTTATACAGGACTTGATGCTTTGGAGCAGGAGAGGAGCTGGAGCCCGAGACGTATTATCTATATATATATATATATATATATATATGTATATTCCGCTGCTGTGATTGTATGGTATGTCTGATTGGTAATTTGATGTACGAGATACTCTGATTTGTGATGATGTGATATATGTAAAACAGTGACAATTTTCATTTTGTGTAAAGTTCTATATTCATTATTATATTTTATTCCGTTGCGACTGTGAGATTCTGATATTGTTTAGTTTCTTCTTCTTCTATCTCTTTTCTTTAACCCTAATGGTTCGTAATTCTGTGCCACTTGAGTTAATAGAGGTAGAATAGTGTTGATTCAAGGGGTTCAGATTTGCGGGCTGTCACAATTTCGCCCTAAAAACATTGTTAGCACATCAAGGGTCCTCGAATTAATTCATATGGACTTATTTGGACCAAATGAAATTGCAAGCTTGAATGGAAAACGTTATTGTTATGTATTGGTTGACGATTATTCTAGATTTACATGGGTTTATTTCTTAGCCAAAAAGTCTGAATCTTTTGATTATTTTTCAAAATTTGCTAAACTTGTTCAAAATGAAAAAGGAGTTTCAATTAAAACTTTAAGAAGTGATCATGGAGGCGAATTTGAAAATTCGAAATTTGAAAACTTTTGTGAAGAAAATGGTTTAAAACATGAATTTTCTGCTCCACGAACACCTCAACAAAATGGGGTGGTTGAAAGGAAAAATCGTACATTGCAAGAATTGGCTAGATCCATGTTGAGTGAGTATAAACTACCTCTAACTTTTTGGGCAGAGGCGGTGAATACTTCATGCTACGTAATGAATAGAGTAATGATTAGACCAATACTTGGCAAAACGTCTTATGAAGTGTGGCATGAAAGGAAACCTAACATCTCTTACTTTCATGTTTTTGGATGCCCTTGTTTCATTCTTAACACAGGTGATCAACTTGGAAAATTTGAATCAAAGGCCGATGAGGGAATTTTCATGGGCTATTCAACCAGGAGCAAGGCTTACAGGATATACAACAAACGAACAAAGACAATTGTTGAATCAGTCAATGTGAAATTTGATGAATCTGATCTGGAAAGGACGACTGAAAAAACGATTGATGATGGGGTAGATCACGAAGGCATTAAAGAAGGAACATCTAGTGAGCAAGGTGAAAGTAGGACTGTTGATGCTGATAGATTGAAGTTCAAAACCAATCATCCTCCTGAATTGGTTATAGGAGATCCTACGGAAGGTATACGCACTCGCTCTTCATTTGATAAAAATTTGTGTGCGTTTTGTTGTCATAGTGGTTTTATTTCTGAAATTGAACCTGATTCTGTTGAAATGGCTCTTAATGATGAAAGTTGGATTCTAGCAATGCAAGATGAACTTAATCAATTTGAGAGAAATAAAGTTTGGAAATTAGTTCCTAGGCCAAATGACTATCCAATTGTAGGAACTAAATGGGTGTTCAAAAACAAACTTGATGAATCAGGAAATGTAATTAGAAACAAAGCTAGGTTGGTCGCAAAAGGATATAACCAAATAGAAGGCATAGATTTTGATGAAACATTTGCTCCAGTTGCTAGGTTAGAAGCCATTAGGATTTCGCTAAGCTTTGCTTGTTATAAAGGTTTCAAACTTAAACAAATGGATGTAAAAAGTGCTTTTCTAAATGGTGATTTGAAAGAAGAGGTTTTTGTTGAACAACCCCCCGGTTTTGAAAATCACGATTTTCCAAATTATGTGTATAAACTTGAAAAAGCATTATATGGTCTTAAGCAAGCTCCTAGAGCTTGGTATGACTGCCTTTGTACATATCTTTTGGAAAATGGCTTTAAAAAGGGGAGTGCTGACACAACACTGTTTCTATTACATAAAGGAAGTGATTTTTTGAATGTTCAGATTTATGTAGATGATATCATTTATGGTGCTACTAATGAACTCTTGTGCGAGAAATTTGAACAAGTCACGCAGGCTAAATTCGAGATGAGCTTGGTTGGAGAATTGAAATATTTTCTTGGATTTCAAATCAAGCAAAGCAGTGATGGCATTTTCATTTCACAATCCAAGTATGTGTTGGAACTGTTGAAGAAATTTGGAGTTGAGAACTCCAAACCATTGAGAACTCCTATGAGCCCATCAACAAAGTTGGACAAAGACGAGAAAGGAAGTGCTGTTGATCAGAAGAAATATCGAGGGATAATTGGTTCACTTCTCTATCTTACTGCTTCTAGACCTGATATTATGTTCTCTGTGTGTCTGTGTGCACGTTTTCAATCTAATCCTAAAGAATCTCATTTGAAAGCCACTAAACGAATTTTGAGATATCTTTCACACACAAACAAACTTGGGTTATGGTATCCTTCTTGTGAAAATTTTGATTTAGTTGGCTATTCTGATGCTGATTATGCTGGTTCATTGGTTGACAGGAAAAGCACTAGTGGAACATGTTTTATGCTAGGACACTCGTTAGTTTCATGGTCAAGTCGAAAACAAAACTGTGTTGCATTATCCACCACTGAAGCAGAATATATTGCTTTAGGGAGTTGTTGTGCTCAAATTTTATGGATGATGCAAACTCTTTCTGATTTTGGCTTAGTTTATAAACAAGTTCCATTAAAATGTGACAGTAAAAGTGCAATAGACTTATCAAATAATCCTGTTCATCATTCACGCACAAAACACATTGATGTGAGACACCACTTTCTTAGAGATCACATTGCTAAGGAAGACATTTGCATTGAATATATTTCAACTGAGACTCAACTTGCTGATATTTTCACAAAACCCCTCCTAGAAGAAAGATTTTCCAGATTACGTTTGGATTTGGGATTATAGAAATTGACTAACCATTTTTCATTTTCTTTGTTGAAATATTCTTGGATATATACTTTCAACTTAAATTTCTAGGATTCAAACCAATTTTGGATATTATCCAAAGATTGATTCGAATATGGTATTCAGTACTGGATATTACATAATATAATTAACTTGGTAACTTATTCCACGATCATTTCTATTTCTACCATCTTTCTATCGTTCATAATGGTTTTGTAAAACAAGAAGAATGAATTATTTATAAAAAATAAAATATATATATATATATATACAATTATAATAATAAATAATAATAACTCTCATGCATCCATTCTCATTTAAACGTCCTTATGGTTATGCATGGATGGAGCATGTGAGTGAATTATTTTTATCATTACTCCATTCTCATTTAAAAGTCCTTATGGTTATGCATGGATGGAGTATGGTAACTAAGTATTCTGGTCTGACTTAAAAGTCCGGATGCTTAGACTAATAAGTAACTGCTAATTCCATTTAAAAGTCCTTATGGTTATGCGTGGTTATGCAGTGCTTATTTTTTTGTGCTTAAAATGTCAAATTAATGTTAAAATATCTCTCTTCTTAAACCAATCATCGATCCATTCTCTACAATGTGGAAGTTGTTATCTCGTTATGATATATTATTTTTTGTTCCTAATGTTCCATTGTTGTTTGTCAGTCTTTTGATAATGCCAAAAGGGGGAGAAAAGAACTAGATTTTGATAAGGAAGTAAATATTTTTTGGAATACTTCAACAATATTTGTTTAATGTTGTTAGATAATTTTCCTTAGTTCGTTTATTCATCAGTAATTTTTGTTATCTTCTAAATAGGGAGTGGTCTTGGTTGTAGGGGGAGCATTCAAATAGGGGGAGCTAAAACATTTCATGCTCAAACACATGTATTAGCATTTCAAAATCTTTAATATATATGTTTGTCATCATCAAAAGGGGGAGATTGTTTGATGTGATTTTTTGTTTGATGATAACAAAATATATATCAATATATATATGTGTTTGCAGTTTGGACTATATACAGAAAGGAAGAAATATTCATATTGAATAATTATACTATTGCACAGAATTTATATAATTCAACCAGTATTTTTTTATTCAATATAATATTTTATTACAACACTTAAACAATACAAAGTTTTCAGCTCTCTCTATATATACATACACCAGTTCATACATTCTACACTACAACACTCAACACTCAGTTTTTTTCACTCTGTCTGCACATCTACATCTATCTGCATTATCCAGCTCCATTTCTTGTCCTGTCTCCTATGTACCTGTATAATTAACAACTACAACAGTAATCTGAAAACAAACAAATTTGAATTTGCAAAAATAAAAATTTGTTTGTGTCTCAGATACATGGGTTATTGTCATCATCTTTGATTGTGTAATATCTGTGCATATCAGTGTTCTTACAGATAATCGTGAGTGGCTGCAATACACACGTGTACATGTATACACGTGTGCACTGCCTCGCCAACTCGTGTGCGTTATCAACAAGAGCAATCAATACTTCAATGAATTCAACATGAAGCAGTGCAAACTCCCGAAGGCACAACAGTAATGGAAACTGCACCAATACCAAACAGAGAATATATATATATATATAGTGATGCATAGCAACTACATAGCTGCTACCAAGCAAACAGAGACAAAACAACACAGTCGAGTCACAATGAAACTGCAGTAGACAAGTACACAACAAACCCGAATGTCACAAAGCATAAAAACATGTATGCAACATGGTGAACAACACAAAGGCAGTACAATGCAACACAGTGAGCTACATGAACAAATGCAACAGTGTGAAGTAATGTAACAGCAATTACAGTGACAAACTGCAACAAACAAAGTCTCGACCAAAATCAGTAACACAATGCAAATACAACAACATAGCACAATGCACAAAAGTCACAAACAAGGTCAAACCCAAGATAGGTTCAACTCAAGGCAACTTGAAGCATACAAGGTCAGACTAACCACTGCAATAGTAAACACAGTGAAGCTACAAACATCGAGTGCAACAACAAACTCTGTGCACATGTACAGGGATAAATACAACATGATGAAGCAGTGGAAACAAACTCAAGTGCAACAGTTGAATACATGAACAAGTGTAGCATCTGATACAGTGAAAAAGTCCAAGTCAAGATGGAGCTACAATGCAACACAGTGATAATGCAACATGGAGTATGCAAGTGAAATTCGAATTGTCAAAACAGTTTCAAGTTACAACAAAGAAGTCAGTGGCAGCTCCAAAATCAAGATCAACATAACATGAAGCAGTTCAAATCCAAGTACAAACCCAAAAATATATGCATACACACATACATTTGTATATATGCACATATATAGTAAACAGGTGAATGTGCAGTAGGGAATGCAAAGACAATGGCAAGTACAAATCAGTGCAGAAATCAAGCCGAAGTTAAAGAACAAAATTCGTATCTTTTGATTAAGTCTTTGATTAAGTCAAAGAAAATCTAATTTGGAAAGAAATCTCTGCATAAAATTTCTCGAAGTCACATATGGTCAGTATTAATTCAAATGGGGACCGAGACAACAAATACAGCAAGAAATTTTCGAATTAATTAATTCGAAAATAAATATGGACAGCAATAATTCGAAATCAAATCAAGAAAGGAATACTCCAAATCCAGAACAAATTCAGGAAAATAATCAACGACGTATAGAAATCAAATCCGACAGTGGTTAATTAGGGTTTCAACCCTATAAATACACCCCAAGAAATCATCATAGACAACAGAACAATCGAGTTCGAACAAGCCAAAACCAGAAAAGCAAAAAGAGAAAATACATACCAAAACAAATGACGAACTCAATCAAACAGCAATGAGCAACTCAGAGGAATGATCGATCGACAAAGAAGAAGCCAAATCAATCATACGATCAACTATCGGCTGCTCATTTCAAAGCCCTAATTTTCGTAAGGGGACAAATCTCTGATTTGTAAAGAAAAGAAGGAAGCCGCCATTGTCATGAAAGGAACCGGGATGTTTTTTTTGAGCAAAACAAACAAAAGAAGATAACGGGCTAGATTGGGCCGGCTTGTTTTATAAAGAGGCTTTATTTTTTTTAATTAGGGTTTAAGGGGTTATTTGTTGTTTATTTTTTTTAAAGTTGTTTTATTTGTCTGATTTTTTTTTCTAAAACAAAACATGGTAAATCATCACCTAGGGTTTAGGTGTTGTCAGATTGTCTAGTTAGAGTTAGTCCAGTTAGCAGGGTTTGCGAGTTTGCAAAACTCTATAGGCGGTAGCAGGGTTTGCAAGTCTGTTAGAGTGTTTGTAAGCGGGAAACTGTTTAAATCTAATAGAAATCTGGGAATGCAGCAGTAGGCAGGGGTTGCCGAAGCTGGGTAAATTTTGTGTGTGATTTATTTTTCAGCATATTTATTTCTGCAGTTTGTTTCTGTGTTTAATTCGGAAAAATTTGCTATAACCCTATTCACCCCCCCTCTAGGGTTAATCTAGATCCTACACCATATACTAGCGAAGTACTTGCATAGCTTAGAAAAATTGACCGGTATAGGTGGATTAAAGGGATTTCCACCTAACGGTGTTGTATTGGGCATTTGCCCTTGTACCTCCGGTACCGTAACTTTAAGGAACCAGTCGGCTATACTATGCAAAGAAAAGGATACTATTTCTAAGAGTTCCTTGGAAAATACTTTTAAAACAAGTTATTTTTGCAGAAATACTTTACTTTTAAAATAAATATTTAGAAATCCTGTAACCTTAGGCTCTGATACCAAGTGAAACACCCAACACCCTTAATATACCCAAAAGGACACAATAAAAGGCGTGGTGCATTGCAGTTATAAAAAACTAACAGAGACTAAGATTCACAAGACAAAAATAGGTTAAAACAGCAGAAACTAGAATAATAACTTTTTAAAATAAAACTTTCATAATTGCTTCATAATTAAGTCAAATACCAAATACAACATCCATACCTCAAAAACCATCATGTCTTAAAAAAATTCATAGCCTCAAAATCAGAGTACATAATATCTCTCATAATAAGCCAGTACATAAAAAGAACAAAAGCTGAAAGAAAAGAAATACATGGTAAACTCCTCCAAGAAATCTCCAAGAAACTGCAACCTACTGACTTCTCCCTTCATTGTCTTTGTGGGGGGGGGGGGGGGGGGGTGGAGAAGGGGAAAATAGAGGAGTGGGTTGGACTGAAGTCTGGTGAATGATAGTAACTACTAAAGTCTTTAAGCAAGATAAAAGTAATAGACTCTACAACAGTTCTAGCGTAAAGAAGGATAATAAAAGGAAATAGGAAAGAGATAAACTGAAAATAAGTACGATTAAATATTGCTCAATTTATATGATAGGTTAACTTTGATTGTTTGCACTTGTTCCCGATTTCTGCTTTGATTAGGCTGAATTCCTAATCCTGTAATTAGGATGTAACCCTAGTTCTACCCTTTTTGATCGGCCTGCTACTCTAAAATACCTTTCTGTGGACCAGCCGCCATATAACTCTACACACAAAATGTTACTGTGGCCAAGACGACATATATAGCTCCCTACACAGAAGGCAATGGTGTCTACTAAAGACACCAATGCTAAGTGCTTGGAACTCATAGCTATTACCGAGCACTCGCAAATGGAAGTCGCACGCGTAACCGCCATGACGCTCATGCTACCTTTTGATCCACCCATTGGTTCTTCTTATTACCTCCAACGTCCAGCATAGCGTGCCCCTCATCTCGACTAATGTGAGATCAACGTGTGTCCATAGAAACTATAGGGGAAATGCTGTTGGTACGGGCCCTTCATCCAAACAATATCTAGTTGCATCCCTTATCCAAATCCTCCGTGATTTGAACTTCTATTTGACCAATTACTACCATTCTTAGCATAAACGTGCCCTCATCTCCGTTTAGACTAATGTGAGACACCGTTTTGTTTAATAGGGAATGCTATTTACTACAGGTCCTACTTTCGTCTTTGCTTATTGACATAAATAAATTATTTAAATAAGCCTTTATTATCATTTTTACTTTCTACGCTTATTAATTTATTCCAAGTCTTAAAATAAGCATCATCCTATTCTTTGTTTGTTATAACCTATGTTATAATCATGCTTATTACGTAACTAACCCAAAGTCTAGGTGTGAAAATAAGCGCTTTCTTCTTTTACACTTTTTAGTTCAAATTATAGGTTATAACTAAGCCAATTAATTAGTCCAATTCTAATCATAATTAGGCATAATTTCAGTCCAATTCCATTTTTATTCCAGTCTTTATAATTTACATCTTATAGTCATAAATAGTTCAATCTCTTTAATTCGGTCCAATTAATATCATAATTAGGAAAAATTGCAGTCTTAATTCCATTTTATTATAGTCTTTATAATTTACATCTTATATTCCATTATTTCAGTTTTCTTACAATTTAATCGGTATTCGCATTAATCTTATTTTAATCCGCATGCGAAGAAGAAGGAGGAATAAAAGAAAACTGAAAATAGAAGAAAATCCAAAAACATATAAAGAAGATGAAAATAACTTATAAATAACCGTAAATAACTAAAATACTGTAAATAAACTATAAATAATTGGAAAAGCTATCATTAACGGAAATAAATTAAAATTACTGAAAAGAATAGCTGAAAGGAAATAAATTGATAATAATTCTAAAGATTGTAAATAAACTACTGAAAAGGCTATTTCGAAAATTGTAGTAAAACTACAATTATTGGAACCCTATTATTTTAAATTACTTAAATAAATCTTAAAATAATTACAATCACTCGCCTCTAGTCCTTAGCTCTTTCCTTTAGGCCTTCACAGATCCACTTAGGTTGTTAAAATATTTTTATTAAAAAGAATCTCTCCTTGGAAAATTATTCCTTTTAGGGTACTTGCTGAAAAGGTGAACCCAAGAGGAAAAAATCTAGAATGAGAAAAAGTGTTAAACCTAGGGTCTTATTTATAGGTATAGAAGTGGATCTTTTACCATTGGATTTGCGGGTTGAATAGGATGCGACCATGTTATAGGCTGAATAGGAGCCATCGGATGGAAGCACGAAAGGACCAAATGGAATAAAAAATTCAAAACAACGTGTATGAAACTTCTACTAACTCATTGCTGTGTCAAATCTTACAATGCCCCTTGTCAGCGCCTTATCTTTTATTTAATTCAGTTAATTACACTCTAATAATGTACAAACTATAAATAACGTTTTCTTCTCCTCGATTAATTTCTAATTTGTGCATTTTATTTCAAGTTAAATTTCCATGCATCTCTCTTTATTCGCATGTTTCATTTCAGTTTTCAACATCTCATTTAATTTACATGTTTTACGTCTAAAATAAATAAATAAACAACATATCAATATCATTCCACATTTACATCTGAATAAAATAAAATAACATGTGAATTGTTATATCTACAATTTTTTTTCATATTCACATCTATTGTAATTAGATAAATAACATATGTCAACAAACGTGTATATATGTTGTGTATTAGTAACCTTATTCTTTACCTTTAAATTGTGCAATCAATTACATTAATTAATTGGTATAAATGTTTTTATGTTCAAAAACCAAACAGACCCTTATTCCTTACCAACAAAGAAATAACATACCTTACATATTTTCTGTAGGAAATGCAATCCTTCCATAATACACTCTTTCCTTTTCTTTTCAAAATATAACATTTATTTTATTAAATGCCTTCATTTTTTTATAAATATATGGTTATATTTTCTCTTATTTACAATAACCCATCTCATTTGAACACTATCATCTTCACTTTTCAATTTTATAAAAGTAGATGCCTTCTTTTTAAATATACCGTTATATGTATATATTATTTTCCCCCCTTTTTTTAACAAAACGAACTCCCTGTTTATAAAATCATACATATATCAAAAATGAAAAGTTTATTTCATTTGTCTAAAAACATGCATTTATTTATATTTAAAATGTTCATTCCATTTTGACACAAATGCAAGTTCTTTTATTAAACTTAATCATTACAATTTAATTCCTCTTTCCCTTTCTAATTGAAACATTTCAATAAATCTACTGCCAATTAATTTCAATACTAATTTCAACGAATTCTAACTATAAACACTATTTCTTTTCACTTACAATTATTTATTAATTTCTCCTTAAATTTCGGGTTGTTACAACTCCCTTGCTACCCGAACCTAACTTAACTCATTCCCTACCTCCATAGCATTAAGCATGGCACTAACACTTCGGTCAGTATTCTCTATTGAGAATATCACCAGGTTATGACTATCAGGGTGTGTCAGTGATATTTCCCTATCTTAGCACTCAACCAATCCATACCCAAAATGATCTCGAAATCTATGAAACCAATAACATACAAACTGCATGCAAACTTGTGACCTAGCAAGTTATGTTCTAATTGGTCACATCTTAACCCTAGAGTTGCATAACCTCCTACTGGATTCGCAACCCTTAAGGAAGTAACAAGGTAGGTGGGTTCTAGACATGATCTATCAACCAAACACTGAGATATAAATGAATATGATGCACCGATATCAAAACGTACTCTAACTGAAATACTCTGAATCAAAATCATACCTTCCATCACAGTCTTTCCGTTATCAGCCATAGTAGGCCTAGCTGATCTGATAGCAAAGAACTTTCCTTTGTCCACGCTAACTGGCTCTGGACACTGATTCTTGTAATGCCCAAATTGATCACAGTTAATCATTTCACATTATTCTTACTTGCAGCTTTCTTCCCATTTCCCGACGGGCATTCATTAGCAAAGTGACCCTTGTTGTCACACTTATAGCAAACTACCTCAGCCTTTGACTTCATGGCAGTATCTCCCTTCTGTGTTCCTTTCTTCTTAAAGAACTTCATCTTTTTCCCCTGAGAGAGTTTCCACTGACTTCTCTTTAGCTAAATCATCAAGTTACTCCTCATGGCGAATGGCCATCTCCACCACTATATTACAAGGATCACGGACATGGGTCATAGTCATTCTAGCAAGCTTGAGATTCAATCATCAAATGAACTTCTCATTCCTTTTCATATTAGTATCTATAACAGCATATCCATATTGAGACAGTTCTTCAAACTTAGTAGCATACTCGACTACTGACATCTCACCTTGAAATAAATCCATAAACTTCCTCATCAGCTTAGACTTAGCAAACTCAGATACAAATTTCTGCTCAAATCTTGTTTTAAAATCAGTCCAAGTTAATTGCTCTTCCGGAATTATGGCAATGACACTATTCCATTAATGTAGTGCTGACCCCTAGAACTGTCTAAAAGCCAACCTTTCTCTTTTTTGGCAATCATTCAGACCCAGTCAGAGAATATATGCTCACAATGCAATAGCCAATTCTGAACCTCTATGGCACTCTTCGTCCCCAAGAATGGCTTCCCATCCAAACTGGTGTAATCTCTACTCAGCAAAGCAATATTTCCAACTGGAGCTACAGGAATAGCTCCTCCAATATTTCCAACAACTTTAGCAGTAGCCCCTGCTTCCATCAAACCAACAAAGAACTGATACATCACCCCTATATCTACTGGTGGATTTTTAGCACTCACATTGGCATCAGCATTTTGATTACTAGCATTAGCCTGTCGACTCGGATTCCTCCTAGTAGTGGGTCGAGCATATCCATTAGTTGTCATGCTTCCTCCACTGAGATTTCCTCTTTCGTTTCCTACTTCCATATCTCCCTTCTCGTAAGTCTACATACGAGCCATAGTAAAATATAGAAGAACGGTCTAAGAGAGCTAGGAATACGCGCTTATATATAACTATATATAGTAAATACAAGTACGTTACTATAACATTGACCCAAACCCCAATCTTATTATTCGATTCATTGGATTATATTGCAAAATCTTTTAGGTTTAAGTTTCCTTTGAAGTTTCATAAACTTATGCTCTGATACCAACTTGTAACATCCCCCTACTTAGAGGCCCAAAACAAATGAGTATGGATGCTATAGTCATCCATAGTTATTAATTCTCGATGACCAAGTACGGAGACATTAGATACATTGATACACAGAAACATAAGAATATGGAAAAAAATATAAATAGAAAACAAATTCCACATTCCATTTCAAAATATTCCAAATTGATTACATAATCCCAATTCGCATATCACATTCAGATAACATATAATTATTACAAAATACACCAAGAGCGATATATGAAGATGCCCTCTTGGTAGATCAGAGTATATATAGATAAGTAAGAAAACAATTTGCCTTTACAAACAAAACACACAGTGGAAATAAAAGAAATTTAATAACAAGCTTTCCTCCTACATGTCCTTGAAAGTTTTGTTCGTCTAAAAGAACACCTGTAAACCTTAACTCTCAACCTACTCAAAATCAATTGAGTACTTGAGAGTTTAAAGGAAAAACAAAAACTTTGAGTCAGACATAAAGCTTGGTTTGAATAATTTTTTACCGTCTCAAATCATTTACATATCTAGTGACACCACGCCGCTTAGCGGGACAGGTTTTCCCCTCACTGCTATCCTAAAACATTTATAAAACCATATATTGTGCTCCTACATCGACAATGGTTAAAACATAGTTTTTCATAATCTTTATGATGATATGCAAAATAAGTAAATCCAATCTGGATTACCCATCTACATTCATTCTGACTATCTGTCTTAATTATAGTTTCTAAGACTATTATTAACCTGTTAAATGTTTATGGACTATCTGTCAAATATCACAGTTTTGGGATCACTAAGAACCTATTTGTAACTCCAATATCTTATCTCCTATCCTAGTTTTCATGGTCTAACTAGGAACCTATTGACTGAGTATCAATATCTTAATCCAGATATAGTTTTCATGGGCTAACTACAAACTTACTGGCCCTTGCTAGTAGCAAATCATATTTTTTATGGGCTGATTATGAAACTATTGGCCCTTTCCAATATCATACAGTTTTCGTGGGCTTATTGTAACCTATTGATCCCTTCCAATATCTTTAATTAAAATTTTAACATCTCTTAAGTTGTATTCACTACTGGGTCAACCTAATTGGTTATTCTCCCTTTCCTAAAATACATTTATGGGTTAGCAACAATGTGAATAATATTTTCATAATCTTTTTTTATGCCATGGCTTTTCCTTAAAAATGAGAATGGGTTATTTGTTTTGAAACCTTGAAACATCACTTTCGAAACCCCTAGATGACCTCCTTCGAAAGGATATAAAACTTCTTTTCTAAAACTCTAAGTATATACATTTTGGAACTAAAGATACCTTTCGAAGGAATCAAGAAAGCATTCTTTAAAACATAGCTTCGAAAAAATAAAGTACCCTTTCGAAAGCATTGGATTTACTCAAAAACATCATTTGGGTCAAAATGGTTATATATGAAAGTCTCTTTCAAAACCAATAAAAATTAATTTGGGGAAAGTTGATGGTGTCGGAACCATCTTAGTTGAAAGCAATGACCTTTAAATATTAAAACTTCGAAGGAAAAATTTGAAACCCCCTTTCAACTACATCACCTTCGAAACCCCCAACCCCTTTTGAAAGCAATTAGGAAGTGGCTTAACCTAGGTAAAAACAAGGATAACCTTTCAAAGGTATTAATGACTTCAAGACTTCTGAAGGAAAATAGCAGCTAGGTTTCGACTAGGTTGGAACCTACCCTTTTGAAAGCTTCTTATTTAAACAAAAAAGCACCTCTTCGAAAGCTATACTTCTTTACATATTACAACAACCTTCTTCAAAATCCATTTATATAACCTTTTTTGAAAGGATGTTTTTCAACTAGGTCAAAAGCTTTAGATAAAATAAGGCAAGACTATAACTTTTTAAAACAAAACATGGTTTCGATCCCATCGGAAGCTTGCCTTTTGACACCAAGGCTTCCACCATCCTTCGAGTCCCCTACATGCCACTAGATGTTGCCTTGTGTATTGGTTTCGACCATAATGTTTTTGACTATGTAGGTTTCGACTAGGATGGGGCCGAGTTATTGGAGTCGAAAGGGCTGTTAATTGAGTCGGACGCCTTTTATAAATTAAAGGCTGAAATGTTGCTTCTTTTAGTAATTGCTTTATATTAACTTGCATATTTATAAACCATTGATTGGCTGCCATAAAACTTTTCAAATACTTTACATTTAAAACTGCCGCACTTATGTCATATTTAAACCATAAGAATGTAACGTTTAAGCCCTTCCATATGCCAAAACCAATTATTTCAGAGAAGTCCTTTTAAAGCAATTTGCTTTCCTTAGTAAATTTATTGGGAAAAATCCACAAAAAATCAATTTTCATCTTATAATCAAATATCTTAAACATTTAGACCCAATTTCTTCTTGAAATATTCAAAATAAATTTTAAACCCAATTACATCATATTTACCATCAAAAATTTATAACAAATTTTCTATAGCTTAGAAAATTTTGAAAATCAAAACCCATCTCCAAAATTCGGTATTATTCAACATACTATTTTTTCATAGCAATTGAAAACCATAAACCCTTGGTTTTCCTTTAAAAATGAGCAAAATCATATGTATATGAATTAAAATAATTCGATCATAACATGACTCAAGAATATCATCATCCATATCATTATATAAACAAATTTAAACATAAATCCAAAAACACATAATCATAAAATAAAATAGAGATGGTATAAAATTATTATTCACCTTAAACTTGATAAGGAATTTGACATTTGTTGTTAATTAATCCTCCCTAGCTTTTGATCTTTAGCTTTAAACTGAAATTCCTCTTTTCCTTTGTTAATGGCCGGCTATCTTAGGATTTTTGTATTTCATTTTTTATTTGAGAAAAATGAACGTGAATGGACAATAGTGAGAAATGTATAGCCATGTAAAATAAAGGGGCTATTTTACTAATATGCCCATGTGTAGCTTAATTATTTTATAAACCAATTTAAAGCCCATTAAAAAATTTATTATTAAGCACGGTCCATAATGGAATTTATTCAAATCTCAATCCCATTACCATCATTATTCTATTTAATTTATCTAACTAAATCTTCTGAATAATGTTATTAAAAATTAGGGATGTTACAATATCGAGTACAATTTAAGCCATTAAGCACATAAAATACCCTAAATTCTACAAATTTACCAATTTTTAGGGAACCATACCCAAGAGGTTATGTTAAGTCTTATAAACTATATTTGATTATTAGCTACTTCATCAAAATAATCACTAATATGTAATTGTTTGTCATATGTACTCATATTCTTGGTCATCCACTGTTCAATTTTACTAGTGATTAATTTTGAACTTGAGAAACATTTTTTATCATTTCTAAATGGAGTACTATTATGAAAACATGTAGGAACTATGTTATGTACACGGTGTCATAAGGATACATAAACTTGAATTATTGGCCAGCACTATTCTTATGATTAGGAGCTTTGACTTTGGTGCGAAAGGGCATAGGTTCGAAACTTGAATAACGTAATTTAAATTGTTGGATATATACTGACATGTAGTATGTTATATACTACGTAAGGATTATAGTAATTATATGTACTTCCATTAAGTATCAAATATCAAAAAATAAAATAAAAATAAAGTAAAATAGTTAAAATGTGATAGTGATTCGAAAATACAATAATAAATGAAACAATCATAACATATAGCGATTTTATCGCTTTGAGAACATAGCTCGAAATAGATATTAGCAGTGCTACAGTCAGATAAAACATACATACTTTATAGTTTAATTATCATTACATAAAATATTCTCGTTTCTAGTCCATATTCATTTGAAAAAATATAATGTTACACCAGAATGAGTAGATTGAATTGAAACTGAAGGAAAATTAGAATAACATTAAAAAAAGATAATAAATTATTTAAGCGCCATATCATAGAGTTTAACAAACTATCATTGAATATTCGGTTCAATAAAAAATTGTATTTGCAAATGTAATCAAGTGAAAATTATTCTCAACATTCAATTCATAGAAATTCAAATACAATTATAAAAGCTCTAGTATTTTGGTTACATTTATATTAATTTTTTCTTCTAAGAAGGTTTTAAACTTCTATTATAATATAAAAGACTCTAGTTTATCCTCTGATTTAACAATTTGTGAAGTTGATGTGTTTCCTTCACGTCCCTTTTATAAAATTCTTTCAGTAATCCAATATAATAGTTAATGATGTGAAACATGGTAAATATTTAAAAGTATATTTGAAATCATGTTAGCAGTATGTGTTGAGTTTAGGCATTCCTGCGTTCCGTACACATACGCTTCACCGTGTCTAGTCGGAGTCCACGGTCGAGGTCTCCTATGTCGACATCTTGATTGAACATCCCTTTATCGCCACCCATCGGACATATATTCTGATCTTCGCAACACATTATAATAAAAGGAATTCTCAATGTTAATTTCCTCCAATCCCATATATACACAATCATTATTCCAAATATCTTGTGATGTGGGACTTTAAACTATTTAATCCATGCACCCACTACATTTACAATGCAAGCCATACTAACAATCTCCACCTTAGCGAACATTGATCAAGTTACCTCTGGATTTATACCAAGTCCACTTCACGGTGGGATTAGGCTGCTACTACGAGTTCTCATAAGTAGGGGATGCCAGATGTAAAAGTCGCTATGCTCTAATACCAAATGAAAGTCACTATGCTCTGATACTAAATAAAAGTGACCGTGCTATAGGATCGTGTGATATGGAAAACTACTTGTGCAAAATAATAATTAAGTAAATAATTAAAGCAGTAAAGCAAATGACACCAGAGATTTTTATACCGGTTCGAACTCCCATTCTACATCTAGTCCCAGACTCCTTCTGGAATTAAACTAGCAACCCTCACTTAACCCGAAGGAATAGGTTTACACCTCCTGAGCAACCGAATAGGACTTCTACCGCCTAAGCAACCAAATAGGACTTCTACCGCCTGAGCAACCGAACAGGATTTCTACCGCCTGAGCAACCAAATAGGACTTCTACCGCATGAGCAACCGAACAGGATTTCTTTACAAATAAACAAAAGTGTCTGATTGTAGTATGCTCTTTAAATAGCATTGATAAGTCAATTAAGTACAATATGCCTATAATCTTCTCCTTTATGATATATAGTTGATGTGCTTGAGAAATGTGGAAGATAGAGTGATCAACGATCAGAAATTGTATGCAGTTTGAGTACAAATTGAAAATAGAGAGAAAGAGATAAGAATTCAAGAATATTAAAATCAGTTAAGTTGTTTGTTTGTTGAATTGTGAAATCTATTTATAGAATTTGAACAGTTGCAATTATTCATGAAAGAAAATATTGAAAAGGAACAGGCACAACTATTGATTTGGGGAAGTCTATTTGATGAAGAGAAGTGTCTTTTCATAAAAATAGTTGTTAAAAATATTCAGCCAGCTGAAATAATAATTCAGCCTTTTGAATTTGGTAAAATCGATAACAGCAAAGAAATAGGCATTTTCAGGCCTAATTCAACCGGCTGAATGAAACCGTTCAGCCAACTGAAACTTCATATCAATTTATGAAAAGTTTCAGCATTCAGCCATCTGAATGGTATTATTCAGCCGGCTGAATTCCATTGATAAACAAAAGTTACTATAGCTTATTTGGTTAGAGCACTTGCCTTCTAAACTAGTAACCCGGGTTCGAGTCTCGCTAGGTGCAAGTTTTTGAAAACTTGTTTTTTCATTTAAAATATTAATGTATATGTGTGTGTATCATTTTGAGAAGATTTTAACATTTGTAAACTCTAGACACTACACTTTATGACTAATAATACTTTGTTTGTCACCTTCGTCTTGTCTCTATCGTGTATATCTTTTCTTGTATCTCCATATACATCCTTTCATCCTCTTTTGTACTATGTATCTTCATTTGGAACATATTTGTTTGTCTCTCTTTGATAGATTAGCTTAGAGATTCTTTGGCATAATTGTATAGTTGTTGTCATTAAAATCCAACAATATAGATTATAAGAGGACTATTTAACCATATCTCCACCTTGACGAGCATCCCATGCTTAAGCTACTTTGGAGCCAGGCTTTGGTCATGCTGCATCATACTGGTCCCTCGAACCATGGAGCTTTTGTGTGGATAAGTGGTTGTGGAAATGCCAGAATTAGATAATACGTTAGGTAGGCCCTTAATGATTAGTCCAAGTGGTGTAGCACCGTATGTACGTAGATCGTACGCGGTTTCAGGATCATAATTGGTTATAGACAAGAGGAATGGAGATAATGATTTTTAAAAGTGAAAATGGAATATGAAAGAGTTTCTTAAGCGGAATTGTGTGCATAGGGTATTTTTTGATACACATTTGTTATCGGTGGACATCTCAGATGTTGATAGAAAGGAAATAGAAGAGTAGGCATTTACTAGACTTTAACTTGCTATGGCAAAGAATGCGATCTCTAAAATTAGTGGTGAGACTACCACTAAGAGTATATGGACAAGTTGGGGGAGATGTATACGAAGAAGTTGCCAACTAATCATTTGATCTTGTTGCAAATGTTCTTCACCTATAAGACGAAGGAGGGTACTTCACTTAAGGTGCACTTACATGTCTTTGAATGATTTGTTAATGATGATGAAGGCACTAGATTTTAAGATTGAGGAAGAGCAAAAGGCGATGATACTACTGTGTTTGTTGCCGGACCGTTATACAAGTTTCTCAAATAGTTTGACCTATAGCCAGAATATTTTGACTATTGATTATGTCAAAATGGGTCTTCTTAGTGAGGAATTACGTGATCAAATGAAGGATTTGGGTGATGGAAGTAGTGGTGTTAGTAATAGTCAAGCTTTATTTGCAAAGAAAGATAGAAAGGCGAAGAAGGAGAATAGCGGGCGTTCTAGATCAAGGAAGCCCGATTTAGAAGGAAAGTTAAAGGAAAGAAATAGCAAGTGCTTTATTTGTAAGAAGCCCGGTCATTGGAAGAATGAGTGTCTGAACAAGAAGAAGACAAAGAAGAATGTAGAATCTTCATCCATAGTGGTGCAGAGTGGAATTGGTAAGGGAGGCATAGATGTTTTGTCGGTGGTAGCATTGGATGTTTCGGGTAGCGAATGGGTGCTCGATTCAAAGGCGTGTTATCATGTGACGCCGAATAAGAATTGTTTTTATTCTTATATCAACAAGAGGGAATTTCAAATTCTATGGGTAATCATGCAATTTGTAAGTTGAAGGGCATTGGTTTTATGCAAATTCGGATGTTTGATGGAGTGGATCATACTCTCACTAACGTACACTATGTTTTGGGACTTTAGAAATCTCTTATCCTTTTGGGATTGTTGGTTTCTTTTGGTTGTAACATCACTATTGAGTGTGAAAGCTTAAAGGTTTTGAAGGGTGCGCTTTGTAATGATGAAGGGTGCTAGGACTCATGGTATTTGTTTGCTTCTAGGAGTGACCATTGAAGGTAAAACTTGTGTATGTGCTGATAGTTCTCATGGCTTGGATTCGACTAGGTTATGGCATATGAAGTTAGGTCATGTCTCAGAGAGGAGTTTGGATATTCTTCGGAAGAAGGAGATAATCGATGAAGGGATTTTAACAAGCTAGAGTTTTGCGAGGAATGTGTCATAGGGAACCAAACTAAAGTATCATTCGATGAGGCAAAACATGATTCGAGAAGAGTTCTTGAGTATATTCACACAGATGTTAAGGGGCTATCACCGGTAACTTCTTTGGGAGGAGCAAGGTATTATATTTCTTTTATTGATGATATTTCTTAGAAGGTATGGGTGTATGTAATGAAGTCCAAGTCAGAGGAATTTGCAAAGTTCAAAGCATGGAAGGCTAATGTTGAGAATTGAAGTGGCAAGTCTTTGAAGGTTTTATGGTCCGACAATAGCAGAGAGTACGTTTCCGAAGAATTCTTGGAATTTTGCAAGCTCATGGCATTCGAAGGCATTTTACTACATTGGGAGATCTACAGTGGAATGGTGTTGTGGAAAGGATGAACCATACTCTACTTGAGAAAGCTCAATACTTGAAATTGACATCGGGTTTTTCCAGGCGATTTTTGGCCGAAGCATTGTCAACTGTGGTGCATACTACTAATCGAATTCCATGCTCAGCTAATGGTAATAAAATTTTGAAGGAAGTGTGGAAGGAAAGAGCATTAATTTAAGTTATCTTCATGTGTTTGGTAGTCCGGTTTATGTACATGATCCGAAAAATGATAAGCTTGAGCCTAAAGCTGTTAAAGGGGTCTTGCTTGGCTATACGAAAGGAGTAAAAGGCTATCTAATATGGAATTCAAAAATGAAGAAGGTTGTGAATTCTCGTCATATTACTTTTGTTGAATCTGCTTTGTTCAAGGAGAATGAGAGCTCATCAAATGTTTTAGATTTCATTCATGGTGAATCAAAGGAGAAGGAAGTTATTCCCACCTTTCGTCCACTGAGTAGAGTAGTTGAAGTTGCTTATGAGAAAGAAGCGGTTGATGGTAAATCACATAGTCCACATGGTTTCTCTAGTTGTGTTGGTGATGTACATGATTCTAGAGAGTATTTGATTTAAGGTGGAGTCGAAAGAAGTTTAAATGATATTATTGCTACTCAGGTGGGTCGTCGTGCTATAAGGCCACCCAATAGATATGGTGATTGGAACTGTCTTAGCTTTTGTGATAATTTAGACTATGTTCTTCATGTAGTCCAAGATGAGCCAATGGACCTTGATGACATCATGGATTCGAGTGAAAGCTCGAAGTGGATTTTTTCCATGGAGGAAAAGATGCAATCATTGATGAAGAATCAAACTTGGGATTTGGTTCCACTTCCTAGAGGAAACCGTGCTATTGGGTACAAATGGATATACAAGGTGAAGGATGATGGGAGATACAAAGCCAGACTAGTAGTTAAAGGGTCCGCACAAAGGAAAGGAAAGGAGTATGATGAGGATTTTGCACTGGTTGTGAGACATACTTCGATCCAAATATTACTTGTTATAGTTGCTATTCATGAATTGGAGCTGGAGCAACTTTATGTGAAAACCGCCTTCTTGCATGGTGACTTGGTTGAAGACATCTACATGGACCAACTTGAAGGTTTTGTTGTAGATCACGAATCAAATTTAGTTTGCAAGTTAAAGAAATCACTGTTTGGTTTAAAGCAATCACCTAGGCAATGGTACAAGAGATTTGATCATTTTATGCTCGAAAATGGTTTTGACAGAAGCATCAAAAATGCTTGTATGAATTTCAGGAGGCTGGGAAATGATTGTTGGGTGTATTTACTCATGTATTTAGATAATATGCTCATTGCTTCAAAAGATAAGAAAGAAATCAACATGTTTAAATTGAATTTAAAATCGAAATTC